>CM046950.1:46062099-52009121 GCA_025698515.1 Gossypium sturtianum
CGAGAAGAAGGCCATCTCCAAACGCCATCACCGGTACTTTTTACTCTATTTGATACTTATGTGATCGTGACGATAGATCTAGTTGTACTATTCCTATGTGTATAATGAATCTAATATCAAGTAAGACTTCACCATTGAGTCTATCAATCAGAATCACGCGATCGAAACCCCTTAGGCAAGTGTGTCTTGGTGGATAAAGCGCAAGAACTATCCATTGATGTTTCGGATGTTTTTTCTCGGATAATTTGATGTTGCTACCATTCGAAGAATTTAATATAATTCGTATGATTGGCTCACTTTGTAGAATGCCATCGCGGAATTGTAAAAGAAAGATTATTGATTTGAAAAGTCGTATCGGTGAGATGGTTCGAATGAACCAAAGTGGATTTGAATGGGTTATCGCTGTTGTATCCGGCGATGAAAGCTTTGAAGTATGTGAGAAAGGGGGTTGCTAAGATTATCGGCATATGCGATTGATACAAAAGTGACAGTAAAGAAAGTTGACTGCGCTGCGTCAGTGGTTTGTGAATTCTCGACGGTTTTCTCGAGGAACCACCGATTACTCGGACGCGTAGAAGTTGAATTTGAATTGAATTAGTGTCGGAACTACTCCCATCTCAATAGCTCCATATAGAATGGCAATCGATCGAAAGTTGAAAGAGATGAAGTCTCGCCATAAGAATTGACAAGATAGAGGATTTGCACGATCGAAGCCTTCTCGTGGGTGCTCTGTTGTTTAGAAAAAGAAAGACGCATCTATGAGAATGTGTCTCGACTATAGACAATTAAACAAAGTGACGATAAAAGAATAAGCATCCCTTGCCACTTTATTGATGATTTGTTTGATCACCGGTAGTGAGCTACAAAGATTTCTAAGATAGATTTGAGATCTCGCCACTACTAGCTACTAGTCAAAGAATCGTATGTGCCAAAACCGCTTTAATGAGGTATGACATTGGTGAATTCTTAGTTATGCCTTTCTCGACTAACGAATGCTTACGCAGTTGTTTATGGATTGATGAATCGATATTCGCATCGTGATTTGGATCGTGCTTGTTGTGGTATTCTATCATGATATTCTCGATTTTATTCTCGATGATGACGCAACATGCCGAGCATTTGAGAATTGTGTTACGTGCATCATGCGAGAAGCAATTGTATGCAAAGTTTAGCAAATGTGAGTTTTGGTTGTGTGAGGTCTGGCTTTCTCGGGCATTTTGTGTCGCCTACTGGAATATTTACGTTGATACGAGTAAGATCTCACCTATTTTAGAATGGAAGCCTCGAGAAATGTGTCCTAAGTCCGTAGTTTTCTCGACCATGCGATATTATAGGCGCTTTTTGAAAGGCTTTCGATGATTACGACTGCTGACAAAGTTGCAGAAAGAAGATGTTAAATTCGGATGGTCGTAAAAGTGCCATCGAGTTTTGACAATGAAAGCGATGTTATCACTTTAAGCATCGCTGTTAGTTCAACTCGAATCCAGTAAAGAATTCATAGTCTACAAGTGATGCATCATTGAATGGTTTGGGTAATGGTAGTCGATGCAAGAATGAAAATTCATTGCTATGCTTCGAAAAGCGCGCTAAAGCCACATGAAAAGAACTATCCGACGCACTGACCTTGAATTAGCCAGCAATTGTGTTTGCATTAAAAGACGGCGTCACTATTTATTTGGTGAGAAATGTCATATTTATACCGATCACAAGAGTTTGGAAGTACCATGACTCGTAAAAAGAATTGAATTTATGATAGAGAAGATGGTTAGAATTAAGTTGAAACATTACGAACTTCCAGATTGATTACCATCCGGCAAAGCTAATGTTGTTGCTGATGCCTTGAGTCGAAAGTCTTGATGTGCTTTAAGGTATATGAGTACTCGACAGATCTCAGTGATGATAATTTGATTTTACCGAGTTGAAAGTTAGATCGATGTTTATAAATCGATTGATGCCCGTGTAAAAGTGACGACGCAGATTTTAGCAAGACGAGATAAGTGTATATTAAATATTGATTCTGAATTTCAATTGATAATGATGATTGTTTGAGATTTAGGAGATCAAATTTGTGTTCCAAAGGAATTCGTGAGTTGATTCAAATGGATTTTGAACTAAGCTCACAATAGCCGCTTGACTATTCACCCTGGGAGTATGGAAATGTATAGTGATTTCTGAAATAGTTTTTTATGGTAAGCATGGTATGAAAAAGAGATATTTCGACTTTGTGTCGAAATGTTTAGTTTGTCGCTAGTTAAAAGTCAACATCAAAGTTCGTCTCGTTTGTTACAACCGATTATGATTCCCGAATGGAAATGGGAGAGAATCACAATAGACTTTGTGTCGGATTACCTTTGTTCTCGGGAAAGAAAGATCCAATCTGGGTGATAGCTGATGTGATTGACTAAATCACCATTTCGTCTTGAGAATAGATTTTTCACTTGATAAGTTAGTCAATTGTATATTACTAAGATTGTGAGATTACACTTCGGTGCCACTATCTATCAGATTCGATTAAAAGATCCGAGGTTTGACCTCACGATTTTGGAAAGAAATTGCACGATGCTTTAGTAACAAAGTTGCATTTCAGCACTACATTTCATCCACAAATGGATGGTCAATCTGAACGGATCATTCAAATTCTTGAAGATATGTTGCGATGATGCATTCTTGAATTTGAAAGTACGTGGGAAAAGCATTTACCGTTGATTGAGTTTGTGTACAACAACAGCTTTAAAATCTAGCATTAAATGGCATCGATGGTGCAGGCTCTTTACTGGCCGTGAATGTCTAACTCCATTGTATTGACTGAAATGAGCAAGAATAAAATTCACTGGGTTGATTTGATTAAAGAGACCGAGCAGTAAAGTAAAAGTGATCCGTGATAGTTTGAAAGCAACATACGATCGTCAAGTCTTATGCAAACTTGAAACGAAAAGATATTGAATTCGTTGGTGACAAAGTGTTTTGAAAGTGTCTCCGTGGAAGAAAATACTGATTTGGTCGAAAAGGCGTCGAGTCCGAGGTTCATCGGGCCGTATGAAATCATTGAACTAATAGGCTTCAGTTGTTTATAGATTGATGTTGCCATCCTGAATTAGAAAAGATTCATAATGTGTTTCATGTGTCGATGCTTCGACGAGATAGATCCGATCCGTTTCATGTGATTCCTCCCTATCGAGGTTGAAATTCACCAGATTTGTCGATAATGAAGAACCGATTCGACTCGCACGTGAGATCAAAGAATTGAGAAACAAAAGAATTACCTTAAGTGAAAGTAAGTTATGGCACAAACACGCACTTGAAGAGGCTACTGGGAGCCCAAAATGCTATCGAGAGCAATATCCACACCTATTCATCGGGTAAGATTTTCAGGGACTAAAATCCCTAAAGGGGGAGAGTTGTAATGCCCTGCTCTAGACCTAGTCGTAATAGTGGTTTCAAACCACAAATCGAGGTCCGGAAAATATTTTAATACTATTTTGGTGTTCACAAAGATGTGATTAAGCATGTGTGAAATTTCAGGTGAAAATTTTAACGCTTAGTGTGCTTAATTTGAGAAAATGACTTAATCGCATTAAACGCAAAAGTCGTAGTCCGATTGTTAAAGTGTTTATTTGTCATGGCTTTTTAAAATGAGAGGTCCTTATGAGGTTATTAAGCCATTATATAGTTAGTGGATGGTTGATGGACATTTATAACCAATTATATTATATGTTATAATGTTTAATAGTAAGGTTAAATTTGTAACTTGAATAATAATATATATGTTATAATAAACAAAATCAAGAATGAGTGTGTTCATCTTTCTTCCACCGCTCATTGAAGAAGAAATATACAGGCTGAAGTTATTTTAATTTCTGCAAACTCAAGCTTCAATTGGTATGTGATTTTGTCTGGCTTTTGATAATTTCTTACGCTTTTGCACATAGTTGCTTAGTGTTCTTCAAAACCCATGCTTAAATTTTAGAAATTGATGGTGATTTTGAGATATATTGATGAATGCTTGAGCTTTATGATAGTTGATGGTGAAATATGAAAGTTTGATGTTGGGTTAGTATATTTTGTCTTTGAATTTTGGTGAATTTGTAATTTGGGAAAATTTGAGAAAAGTGTAAATTGAGGGACTAAAATGTGAAATAAATAAAATGTGTGGGCTCAGATGAACACAAGGAAAATTTGGGAAAATTGAGAAAAGTGTAAATTGAGGGACTAAATGTGAAATAAAATGAAATGTGTGGGCTCAGCATGAACACAAGGAAAATTTGGCTAGGCTTATGTGAAAGGAAACTATGTGAATTTGATGATTTTATGAAATAGGGACTAAAGTGTCGTAAATGTGAAATGAGGGCTATTTTGTAAATGACCTAAATATGCGGTGAAGACTAAATTGAATGAATTGGTGATTGAATGAGTTGAATTTAAATGTGTATAGACTAAGAAAGAAAAGGTTCTGACGAGATCGAGGCAAAGACAAAGTGCTCGATTAATCGATCGCTTCAGATTTCGACGTCCGAGGTAAGTTCTTGATATAATACATGTTGCTCGAATTATGTTTTAGTATCATGAAATGAATATACATGTGATTATGAGATCGAAATACTATGTGTGGAATTGAATTAGATGGCACTATGTGTGAAATTGAAATCGTAAACAGAGATGAATAGCACCAGAAAAGGGTTATGAAAGCTTTAGCTTATTGATTTGGCATCAGCGTAAAGCGATAACCGAGATAAGCTCATGAAAGAATAGGCACTAAGTGCGATAATGAATATGCTTCACTTATGAATTTGGCACTATAAAAGCGATTAAATTAAACAAATAACAAAGGTTGATCGAAATATAAAATCGAGCATCGAGTAGCTAGGAAGTTGAATGACTATGTGTTGGCTATGGTATGTATTGAAGGCCACAATGCTGTAGGTCTTACTTCACCTATCCCTAACATCTTGAAAATAGACTTAGGAATCAAGTTGATACTTGGCCCTAAGTCACACAAAGCTTTACCACAGCAAGATTCACCAATGTTACAAGGTATAGTAAAGCTCATGGGTCTTTCACCTTTCGTGGCAATTTGTTCTGCAGAACGCATTGCACTCCTTTGTCAAGAAATCAGAACACTTCTAACCCGATTCCGTCACCGGATTAGGGTTATGAGGCATTACCAAGCATAGTACAAGTCATATCAATTATTAACATCTCAAATAAACATGACCAAATACAATAAATGTAATGTGCTTCCATAGCAAAATCAAACATTTATAAACAATTCATAAAATATTTATCCAAGATTTACAAAGAAACATTTTCGTGACTATGCCCACCACTATTCATTTAGTCATCAAATTTTCAATGATTGAAAATGCCCATATTTATAATTAATATACCTAAGTAAGATGTCAAATAACAAAACTAAATATATATATATATATATAAATATATTTAACCATGCTTAAACCTTATATATAATCAAATTTATCATTTATCAATTCATAACCTAAATCACATCCATATGCGCATATATCAATGTTCATAATGCAACACCTAATGTTTTCAATCACGTAATATGACCAGCTACCAAACAAGCCTAATTAATCACATTCAACAATTATCTTTACCAAAAGACAAATTAGGAACATCCATCCCGAATAATGTACTATAAAATACACTTGCTTAAATTACCGAATTTTACCCGCTTAATGATCATGCATCAAGGCCGATTATAACCTAACCATAGCACCATAATTTAAACCATTTCATTACCTAATCATATCAATTGAATTTAAAAAATACACATGTACCAATATCATTCATAACCGAATATACTATCCCATTTAAAAATATTCACTTTTCAAAGAACTAGCAAAGATTCATATATGTCACTTCATATCAAACATACATATACTAACCTTAAGCTTAACATGATTTTAAACTCATCCATATTCATCATCCAAATATAACTTGCACTCGTATCTTTAATCAAGATTTGCATACTTTATATTATTAATAATAAGACGAGCCATTTTCGATGGCTTATATACAACGACAAAATATCATTCAAACGTTAAGCTAGCCTATACATGCCTTAAGTTCAAAAAATTCAACTTTTAAGGTACCAAAATATGTCGATAGCATGGTAGACTTCAAGACGATCCACCGAGCTTGTAGCCGGAACAAAATCTATAAAACAAAGTGAAAACATATCATACAAGGTAAGCTACTAGCTTAGTAAGTCTTAAGCAAAAATATTAAATCATGTAATCATTCAAGCATTTACAAAACCATAATTAATATCATAACATTTTGTTTTTTGTTTTTAAAACTTAATACTAATATGGTCTTCTAATGCCGAATGCTAATGCCTTCCTTTGACTACCTCAAATTATCCTCATATCACCTTAAATAAGCAAACTCACCTAGTACACTTAAATTTAATATGTTTCCACATCTAACCAAATCTAATAAGTTAAATATACATGTCAACCACATGTAATCAATAATACACATATGTAAACATATCCATTACCCTCACACATTGCATTTACACATAAGGCCAAATTTCAAAGGCACAACCAAGATCAATTTCTAATATATATTATTACTCATTATTTGCAAAGTCACATGCACATATTAAAAACCTTACAAAATACTCAATTATATTTCATATTACTAACTTCGAGAAGTAATATAACAACTTACCTTATTCCTTTGTAACTATAAAGTTTATACATACCTGACATTTAGCTTATTTGCAAGAAATAAATTCACCTTGGTATTGATCCATGATCCCGCTATTTATATTAAATCACCGACATTAAGCCCGCTAGGCAACAAAGCTCAAACACACACACCAAGATCGAGCCTCATTAGACTGGGGTCTCAAATTTAATCACTGCATTTTAGCCCGCTAGGCAATAAGCCCGATATACTTCACCCAAGACAAGGCCCGCTAGGAAATAAGCCTCGATACACTTCACCAAGACGAGAGCCAAGTAGGCTCAAAGCTCCGAGTATCAATATAAATAAACCATATCATACACAAGATATATTACCAATATCACATCTCACACATAATGCATATTACTTTCACATATCAACTTTAATTAAATATAACTACCTTTCACTTTTAAAAATCACTTATCATATTCGTTTTAGCCTATTTCACACTTATATAAATTCATAATTCAAAATATAATCAAGGTTGTAAACTAATATTAACGATATTAATTTGCTTAAAGACTTACCTCGAGTATCGCTTAACGACAAGAATCTGCTATTCGCTTACTTTCGCCTTTCCCCGATCCAAGTCCATTTTTTTTTGTTCTTGATCTAAACATATTCAATTTAAGCTCATTCAAACACATTTCATTTCAATTTAATTCAAAAACACCTAAATGGGCAAATTACCATTTTGCCCCTAATGTTTCACATTTTACAATTTAGTCCTATTTGCACAAAACACAAAATATGCAAAATCTCCCAACAATATAGCCAGTGCCGAATCTTCCCCATGGTCTTATAAGTCCCTACATTTCATTAATTTCACATTTTAACCTCTCAAAGATTTATTTTCTCAATTTAGCCTCTATTTAGCCAAATTCATCAAAAATTCAAGAACAAAGTATGTTCATCAATTATATATCTATCATTTAACACCATAAAACATCAGAAACTCAACATAAAATCCATGGCATTTTACACAAACATCATCAATTCATGAAATTAAGACATGGGTTTTGAAGTTCTCAAGCAACGATTACAAAAACGTAAAAATTATCAAAACCGATTAAAAACTAACCTTTAATTTGGATTGTAAGTAGTCGAATATACAAAGCTCCAACCTTTGTTCTTTGTTCACATTCGCCAAGGAAGAAGCCAAAATGATAATGGCTTTATTTTGTTTTCTTTTAACATATATTATGTTTATTTTTCAATTACTTAAATAACCTTTTACTTAAAATAAAACTAACATATATACTAAGGGTAATGGTGTCTTAAACCGCCCACTACCTTAGATAATGGGCTATGTGCCCTTTAAGAACTTCATGTTAAGAAACCACTAGCAAATAGACACTTTTCACTATAGTTTGTAACTTTTATACTTTATGCGATTAAATCCTTTTATTAAATTAAGCACACAAACAATCAAATTTTCATACGAAAACTTTCACACATAATAATTCATATAATAAAACATTGAAATTAATATTTAAATATTTTTCGCACTCGATTCGTGGTCCCAAACCACCGCTCCGATTAGGGGTCACATTCGGATCACATGTAAATGCCTCATACTCACTCAAGCTTTCTTCTGGATAGTATATCCTTCATAAACTTCACATAATTCACATTTATTCTAAAGCCTCCACCAACTGAATATTGATGTGTAATCGCTTTCGTAACATCCAAAACTTCTTAAATTGTACCTCCTGCTTTTGGTTGTATTGCCGCAATCTTTATGATATGGAGGTGATGGAACTTTCTCGCTGAACCGTATAACTTTTCCGAGTAGGTAACCGCATCCAAAGAAGATGTTGAAATATCCGAATTCACTAAGTCGTGGTTTACCTTGTCGACTTTGCAGATTCTCGATTCCTTTGATGTAGGAATTTCAACGCTTGGTTGATTCTTCTCAATGGGTTTATCTTCGACATCAATCAATCTGGGTTCCAAAATTTTACTATTTCCCAATGCCACTGCTTTGATATGTTCTTTTTACCCAAATGTAACACCCTTACCCGTATTCAACGCTTAACAAGGTACGAGGCATTACTAGGCTTACACGCAATCAATCATACAACTCCGAGACCTCGACTTTCTACTCCCAATTTAAAACTTTTCATAATACCTCTTAAACAAGCCTATATGGCCTAAATCCTCCCTTTAGGAATGGGTCGATCAAATCAAACCCTTCAAGCCCTCTAGAAAACCTTAGAAAATTTTCACTAAACACCTACACGCCTGCAGTGGAGTAAGGGACACGCCTGCGGTGGCATATCACATGCCCGTGTTCCACACCCGCAGTGGGAATTATTTTTCAATTCAACATACAGGGTTTTCGACGGCCGACACACACCCGTGTCCTCGCCCGTGTCCTCACACTACCTCGACACGCCCGCAGTCTTAGCCCGTGCCAAAACCTTGGCATTCTGCTTTCGACGCCATCAACTCAAAAATGTCACACGGCCTAGGCACACACCTGCTTCCTTCGACCGCAGGTGGCTAATTAAATTCCAATTTCAGTGCAGATTTCACACTGGGGCCGGCACACGCCCATGTCCACTGGCCAGGCCTTCCACACTGATGAGACATACGGCCGTGTTCTCTACCCGTGTTTACTACTAAGCATACCGACTTGTAAACCTAGCATGCAAGGGGACACACGCCCAACCACACGCCCATGAAGCCGACCGCAGTGTCACACATGGCCTAGAAACACGTCCGCAGTGTCTACCCGTGTGGACAAGAACAAGGCTATTTGCAATGCTCTTCTTATCACCCTAACTCATACAAACCTAAATCACATTCAAATATCAATTCATTCATGCATACTTAAACCAAGCAACCCCATTATGCATCATTCACATTCATGAATAACTTCATCTTTCATAGATTAATAATAATGAGCCATCAACTATGGCCTTATACAAAAGAGTTCATCTTTAGAAGAGCCAATACACTTGGCCAAAACAACATGACATTTCACTAAGTCTAGTCCCTATACATGCCATACTCAAAATGTTAAGTCTAAATATACCAAGATGTGCTGATAGTGTGGGTGATCTTCCTCATTATCTTCGTGAACTCGAAATGGCTCTTTGACACTATAAAACAAGGGAAAAGAAAGGGAGTAAGCTTTAAGCTTAGTAAGTCTACATGTAAACAATAAGCATCATACCAATTGCTAATCAACCAAAAAGCTTTATATACTATGTAAGAACAATTCACATTTTAATAATCATGCTTACTCATCTCATCTCTTACCACATCCCAAACACATACCACAAACATTACTCACAATTACTTGCACATATACCCAAAGACTTATCACCACAAAGCCACATGAAACATTTTACTTAAACAAGTTTCTCGATGAACTCTTCAAAATGATAAAAGTACCCGTGGTTTCAGATACACCCACCATTAATCGATAATAGGGTGGTATCGCATATAGCCCACCAACAAGGATAATTACTTGCAGATCGCACATAGCCCATCGTGAATAAATTACAAGGCGATCGCACACAACCCACCAAATGATAATAAAAACGATGGTATCGCATACAAACCATCGATAATTATATATTTACTTACGATATTTACCCGCGTGCTACATTTCTATTCCGAGGTTCATTCGAGAACTACTCATTTCTATCATTTTCACTAATCTCACCAAGTAAGTATTTACTCCCACACAATGCATCAATAGATAACAACATATGTATAAAATATGTATCGCTTACACATAAACTTACCTCTGTGCAAAATGTGTTAATTGGCGGTTTAATCCAGAACTTGCCTTTTCCCTAGTCAAGGTTGTTTCCGCGCTCTTCTTGATCTATAATAATAAAATTTACTCATTTAATCACTACACATCTCATGGTACATCAAAATTTCTACTTAGGCAAAATGACCATTTTGCCCTTTATACTTTGGAAATGTTATGATTTTTCCCCAGGCTCAGAAATCATTTTTCATCACATTTTCTCATTAACCAAGCTTTTATAACATTTACAAATAAGTCCCATTTAGGTGTTTTCCGGAAGAGCCTTTCACAAAAGTTATTCCTTAACCTACTAACATTCATTTTCTTCCATAAAACTCAGCAAACAACATGAACACTCTCATGGCAAATCCCTAAACTTTCAACCATTTTGCAACGTAGTCCCCATTAGTCAAGCTTAAGCTTTGTGGGTTCCAAAAGTACAAAAATTATCAAGAAAGACCTCTAAAATCACTTACTTGCTAAGGAATGGCTTGGCTGAAAGTTTGAACACCAAAACCTATATTTTCTCTTCAATTTTTGGTGGAAGAAGAAATGGGAATAGTAAAAGATGATATCTTCTTTCTTAGTCACCTAATATCACCAAATTTTTGACCAAATTTAATGCTCTTTTCTCCCTTTGTCCCTATGGCCAAAGTGAACACCCTCTCATTGGCCTAATTGCACATTAAGGACCTCCAATTTAATATCCCATAACTATTAGACACCTCTAGCTTGTAAAATAGAACTTTTGCACTTTATGCGATTTAGTCCTTTTTCATAATTAAGCATACAATCGCTAAAATTGAAGCACCAAAATTTTCATGCATCCTTGTAATCATGCTATAACACCTAAAATAATATTAAAATAATTTTCTTCAACCTCGATTAGTGGTCCCAAACCATCAAGCTTTCGACTAGCCCCAAAATCTGGTCCGTTATAACCAAATTTCTTGGATTCTCGTGACGCTTCTCGCAAGGTTCCTTGTGGTCTATTACGTAGCTCCATAGCTAACTCGACCCATTTGTATTTCCAAATTTTTCAAGTTGTTGCTGCTATTTTGGATCAAAGCGCCATTCTTTCCCATGTACGCTTTCAACAAGTTCTCCAAACTGCTTTGATGCCTCAACTTGAGGTGGTTTTGGAGCTTGGCCGATTAAACCCTTGAGATTGGTTGGGTCTTTGCCGCAATAAGTTGTTCTTCGGTCCATTTCCTTGGTTGCTTCAAGAAAAGTTAGATGATTAAGCCATGAAGGATTATAGAAGTTGGACTGGGTCCTTGTCCACTCCTATTTTGATATTGGTTCCCCACATAGTACACTAACTCGAGATTTGATGGACAATTCTCAAAAGAATAACCTTCCCATAGTACACACAGTGAAACTAATTCAAAAGAACTTGGTGGTTGAGCTACAAAATTAATAGCACTATTAGCGGTAAACCTGCTTTAACATAGAGGAAATAGACGATACCGAGCCGATAACGGCGAGTGAGGCGCCAACTTCATGAACTCGCTACATGTCTTTCTAAAACTGCTTGATTTGTTGGACATTGATAGTTATTACTCGTGATCCTCTCGATGATCTCATAAGCCTCATTATAAGACTTAGACAAAATTGCACCATTCGCGAAAGCATCTACCATCAATCTTGTATGTGCATTGAGACCATTATAGAATGTCTCCAACTCGATACAATGAGGAATCCCATGATGAGGACACTTACGGCAACTCCTTGAATCGCCCCCAAGCCTCATACAAAGACTCGCCATCCAATTATTGAAAAGTTGTGATCTCATTCCTCAACTTAGCGCTTTTAGGTAGGTGGGAAATACTTAACTAAAAATCTCTCTCGCTAATTCCTCGCCATGTAGATATGGAACTTGGTGGCAATGAATTGAGCCATGCTCGTGCTCGATCTCGTAATGAGTATGAAAACAACTTCAACCTCGCATGCCTTCAACACACACCGGCTATCTTGAATGAATCACTCACCTCCATAAACAATCAAAGGTGGAGATGTGGATCATCCGTGGGCATACAACTAAATTGGCCAACCGATAGTAGCATTTGAAACATCACCGTTTCAATTCAAATTGGGTTGCTCTCAATATCCGCCTTCTCGTAATGTACTTTCGCTTTAGACCCTAGTCTAATAGTGGTTTGAGACCACAAATTCGAGGTCAAAAAATATTTTAATATTATTTTTGGTGTTTACAAGATGTGATTAAGCATGTGAAAATTTTATCGCTTGTGTGCTAAATTTGCAAAAAGACTTAATCGCATGAAATGCAAAAGTCAGGTCAGATTGTTAAAGTACTTCATTGTCATGGCTTATTAATTGTGGAGTACTTAAATTGAAATTATACCATTTGAAGCATGCATAGACTACATGACATTAAATATGTATGTTTTCTATGTTATATTAAAAGGGCTAATTTAGTAAACTATGTATTAATGTATAATAAAATAAAAAAATAAGAACAAGAGGCCATTATGATCTTCTTTAATCGAAAATAAAAGGTAAAAATAAAAGAAAAAGAAAGCTAGGGTGTGCACTTGTGAGCTCCAATTGGTAAGTGTTTTGAGCTTGGTTTTTGATAATTTCTACGCTTTTTATGATCGTTGCTTTGTGCTTTAACTAGCCCATGTCTTAATTTTTGAAATTGTTGGTGATTTTGTAAGATGCCATTGATGAATATTTGAGCTTTGTGATAGTTGATGATGAAATATGAAAGATAAGTGAAAGATTAACATATTTTGTCTTTGAATTTTTGGTGAATTTGAGTAATTTGGGCTAAATTGTGAAAGTGTGAAATTGAGGACTAAATGTGAAATAAATTAAATATGTTGGCTTGTATGGACATGAGGAATATTCTGCCAAGCATGGGAATATTGAAATTATGTGTATTTTGTGATTTTATGAAATAGGGACTTAAGTGTCAAAATATGAAAATGTGAGGGTTATTTTGTAAAATGCCCTAAATATGTGTGTTTGGACCAAATTGAACGATTTGGTGATTGAATGAGCTAAATTTGAATATGTATAGATCAAGAAAAGAGAAATTCGCATTTAGATCGAGGCAAGAACAAAGTGCTCGATTGATCGACTTGTTTTGTAACTTCGACGTCCGAGGTAAGTTCGTGTATAATACTTATGTTTAATTCATATTCATGTGTTGGTGAAATGAATGATTATGTGGTTGATGAATTAGAAATACAGTATGTGGATTTGAGAAATGTGGCACTAAGTGCGTAAATTTAAGTTGAGACAGAGGTGAATGGCACCGCGCGGTGTGTGAAATAAAGAAAGTATCGACTACATTGATTGGCACCGTGTGCGAGCATCGAAGTTAAATTCGGCTTTAATGTAAAGGCATTAAGTGCGATGATATTTAAGCTTCAATAAGAGATTGGCACTAAGTGTGTGACTAAATCGAATGAATAATGAAGATTGATCGAAATGTGGTATCGAGCATTGAATAGCAAGAATGATCGTAACTAAGTGTTGGCAAAGGTATGTACGTAACCTATGTGGTTGATGACTTTGTAAATGGATAAATGGATGGTTATGTGAGTATTGACTATAGATGAAATTGTGTATTATTGTGAATTGATCTATGTGATGGTTTATTTTACATATTGAATTTGAATCATTGAGTTAATGTATTATATTACTTAACTTACTAAGCTTTTAAGCTTATCGTGTGAAGTATTTCCTGCTTTACAAATGTCATTAAAGCTAGCTCGATCCGTGGATCGCCGCTGACTCAATCACACTATCGCCATCTATTTTGGTACTTTTGGAAGTTGTATATATTTGGTATATGGCATGTATAGGCTAGTGATTATAGCATGTTTTGAAATGTTTAAGTCTTGCCATGTGATATGGCTTGGTAGTTTGATGATTTTGGTATGTGCATTGATGTGTGAAAAGGATGGTTAAAGATGAGTATTGTAATAGCCCAAATTTCAGTTGATATCGTAAATAGTGGTTCGAGACCACCAAATCTGACAAATGAACTCGAGATTATATTATTTAATATTTACGAGCCAAATGTAGCTTTTAAAAGATTTTGAAATAGCAAATTTTGTTTTATAAAGATTTATTTGGTCAAGAAATCGAGAAAAAGAGGTATCGAGATCTCGGTGTTATAAACCGAGTCATAAATATTTTTATGAATATTTACGGAATGTCAATAAGGTAGTATAAAAATTTCGTTAGAAAATTTTGACGTTTGGGTGATTAATTAAATAAAAAGGACTAAATTGAAAATGGTGTAAAAGTTGCTAGAAGGATTAAATAGCTTAATTGTCAAATGAGGACGGACCTAAAGTGCAAATAAGCCCAAAGGAGATATTTTGGGTGCAATAGCTGAGAAAAATCAGAAATGGGTGAAATAAGGGCAAAATTGGAAAATTGCCAAAATTAGCTAAATAAAAATGGGACCAAATTGGAATATCTAGAATTTTCTTCATTTCTCTTCATTTTCATCAGCTGAAAAACAGCCATGGAAGAGGGTTCAAGCTGGTTTTCATACTCTAGCTTCATGTAAGTTTAATTCTTGCTTTCTCCTTGAAATTTCTATGTTTTTGGAATTTTTACAATTGGGTCCAACTTATTAATTCATTAGTTTTTGATTCTATGGCTAATTTTTAAAGTTGATGTGGATTATTGCTGGAAGAATATGATGAATAAATATTGAATTGAAGCTTTAATTTTGTTATATGATGATTTTATCAAGTGAAATTGATGGAAATTGGTTTAGACCTAATTGGGAAAGAGTTGAAATTAAGGCCTAGTGTTAAAATTCTGATTTTCAAAGGTTATGAAGTAGTTTAAAATGATAGATAAAAGTATTAAATGAGAAAATTAGCTCAATTGAGGGGTGAATTGAGCAAGGACTGAATTGTATGAATTGTGGAATTTGGGACAAAATAGAAATCAACATGTTACATCAAGAAGTTTTGGACAGCAGCAGTTTTCTAACTTTGAAAAATCACCAAAATGGTATAAATTGAACTAGAAGTTGAATGAGATAAATAATTAAATCTTGTTGAGCCTATTTTCAAATAAAAGAAACATAGCAAGCAAAGGAAGTCTACATATTGAGATATTTAAATTTTTGTAAGACTGGTTTAGAATAACTTTGTGATCCCCTGTTTTACTTTAGTAATTCACTAAAATTGTACAAAAAGAATTATGAGTTATAATTTATATTTTTGTATTCCTTAGTGATCCTATTTTCATTAGAAATAATCAAAAACACTATATGAAAATCGTACTATGAGATAATTTATTTTTAGTGAAGAGAGGTCAGAGCTGTTGGACTGTGTAATAGGGGAGAACTTAACTAATAAACTGTACTAATTGGCCACACCAAAAATTCTAGAAAAAATATAGTAAGAATACATGTGAGTCTAGTTTCAAATAAAATTAACGGATCTTAATTTAAAGTTTTTAGCTCAAGATAAAAATAATTTAGTGACTATAACACGTGATGGACAGCTTGAATATTCACATAAGTAAATAGTGAAAATTATAAATAATGTTACTTACAAGTGTGTTGTTTATATTAAGGATGTGGATGGAGAGGAGGAGGAGGAAAAATAATATATGAACGACTTGTGTATAAATTGATCACATGCTCGATTATAATTGATAAATGTTGAATTAGAAATGATATAATGTTTTATTTGGAATATTTATTATGAAATTATGATTATCGTTATAATACAAAAATTGAACTTGTGAGTTTATATAGCTTAATTTTAGTGATCATTTGTTAATTTTATGAACTCCATGATGTGTTATTTCATATGTATTGATGATAAAATCGTGAACAATGTAAAAGCATGAAAATTGAATAAATGATCAAATTGAGTACTTCATCAAAGACAAGATGAATCGATTTTAAAAGACCATAGTTGAACTATGGCAACAAGTGATAAGTGATAGCTTCGACTACACTTATCCGATCAAGGACAAGTGAAAGTGATAAGTGATAGCTTCGCTACACTTATCTTATCAAGCGACAAGTGAAAGTGATATGGTAGCTTCTAAGCACCGATCAAGTGAAAAGTGGTAGCTTCGCCACCGATCATGAAAAGTGGTAGCCCGCCACCGATTAGTGAAAAGTGGTAGCTTTGGCTACCCGATCAAGGGATAGTGGTAGCTTCGCTACAAGTGACAAGTGATTTCGGTGTAAGACCATATCTAGGATATGGCATTGGTGTGATACGTGTTTAAGATGTAAGACCATAGTCGGGCTATGGCATTCTAGTGAAAAGTGATGAATTGACGGATAAGTTCATGGTTTCACCATGGCATAATGATAGTGAAGATGTAAGACTCATGGTCGAGCTTATGGCATTCTAGTGAAAAGACCATAGCTATGTTATGGCATCGGTGATTATCGAAATTCAAGCATACCTGCAAGTGCACTCAATTCCATAAGAAGTTCACTAATTTGACAAAGTTTGGTAAGTGTTACATAGAATTATGTGATATAAGGAAATATGAGTTGATGAGACATGAACATGGAACTTGGTTGATGAATGAGTTCATTTGTAATTATATATTTTTACACCCTTGAGTGTATTATCCGTATGAATTGGTATTCCAAATGAGTTAATGAGAAGAGTTCTAATATGAAATAATCTAAATTCGAAATGAAATATTATGAAAACATACTTGAAATACATTGGTATGTCTTGTATATGTTATTTGAATTCATAATATGGAAAGTAAATGCATGTGGAAATTTGAGATGATGATATCGGTACATGGAATCTATTGGTGGATACGTACACCCAAATTTATATGATAGATTGTAGTGAACATTGAAATTGGACTCAGTAAGTGACTTTTCAATTTAAATTGTGATTGGCAGGAAGAGTTAGTGAGTTGTGTGTCTATGAATTGTTACACGTATTTGTCTGAAATACGAGGAAATGATGGTACTTGATACATGGAAATATGAGATTGAGATATATAAAAATATGGAATATGTTTGATAAATGTGTTTATTCATAATTATAGAACTGTACATCTCAAGTGTACTATTTGTGTAAAGATAATGATTTCAAATTATTTGAAAGTGTTCTGTATTCTTTGGTAATGCCTCGTGAACCCTGCTTTCTGACTCGATACGGGTTGGGGGGTGTTACAAGTATATGTGATCTATGTGAGTTATCATTTTGATAAAAATTAGTAGAATGGAAATGGTATGTTTCATGTTTAGATTTGGTAAGGATTGAATGATGAATGGGTTATATTATTTGGATGTGAAATTGATACTTTGACCGTATATTTGAATTAGATTTGAATATGAAATGGTTGATGATGTTAAGAGGATAAATTGTGCATGTTTTGGTATGTTTTGATGTGTATGGAGTATGAAATTGGAATGGTTTGATGCTTGTAGGTGTGACCCAAAGTATGGGTGGCAAATTGGCCTTGCAAATGGCCTATATTTGCCCACACGGTTGAGCACACGCGCGTGTGGCTCGATCGTGGTCTCTCAAGTTTGCAAATCTAAACAAGTCGACTCGCACACGTGCTAGACACAAGGGGGCGCAGGACCGGGCCGTAGAAATAAGTCGTTGTCGACCACGTGTGAAGCACACGCGCTGTCTACTACCGTATGGACAAGTCAAAGATGTATGCCCCTGCTTTGACATGGCTTGGACACACGGGTGTGTCCGAGGCGCGTGAGGCACACGGCCTACCCACACGCAAGCAGCAGGACCCCGTGAACTTAGAAAAAAATGTTAAGTTTCGTAAAAATTTTGTATGTGTTCGATTTAGTCCCACCCTTTCTAATCGTATGTTTAAGGTCTCATAGACCTCATTTAAGGGACTTAATGATGTTGATTGATTTTGGTTCAATGTTGTATGAAATAAGAAGTTAAAGTTTACGATTTGATCGGTATACACTGTAACCCTAGTCCAAATGGACGATACATACGGTTAGGGGTGTTACATTTTATTGGTATCGAGATATGGTTTAGTCGATTCTAAGACTAACGTAGCGCAGAGAGTCTAGCTATACATGCCATATATATACCCGCTGATAGTGATGATTCCCGACGCTTAAAAATGTGTTTTTATATAGCAAATGGATCCCGATCGAGCAGCTTGTCGATGATGTTGAGAGTAATGCGCCGCTTCCCGCCAAGGGACAAATACGCAATAATCAATGCCGATAGCTAGTAGCCACGGCGGAGAGGCAAAGCAAGCCTTCTTCCAAATGATGAGTGAGTGGTCTACGGAGTTCGCTCAACGAATCTCAAGTCGCTCAACAACCTCCACCCCACAAGTACCAGAGTGCCACAAGCCTCAGATCCGATCCGATTGAGTAAACCTCTTGTGGATAAAATCTGAAAGTACGAGGCCAAAGAGTTTAGGGCTACAAATGATGATGATGCCGAGCGAGCCGAGTTTTGGCTCGAGAATACAATTCGAGTGTTTGATGAGATGTCATTGACTCGATGAATGCTTAAAATGTGTTGTTTCATTGTTGAGAGATACGCATATAATTGGTGGAAAACGCTGATATCTGTGGGTTCCGAGAGAGAGAATCACCTCGGGATTTCTTTCAAGTTGAATTCGAAGAAATATATCACCAACGATTCATAGATCGTAAACGTAAAAATTCCTAGAGTCAAACAGGCCGTATGTCGCTTTTAATATGAACGGGAGTTTGTGAGATTGAGTCAAGATAAGGCTGAGAATGTGTTTCAACAGAAACTACTATGTGCAAACGATTTTTTAAAGGTTTGAATGAAGACATTAAATTGTTAGTTGGAATACTTAATTTGAATGAATTTGTAGTGTTAGTTGAAAGAGCTCGCAAAGTCGAGGACCTTAGTAGAGAAAAGAAGAAAGCAGATTCCGAAGCTAGAGATGAAAGAAAAAGATAAATGAGTAAGTCGTACCAACCTTCATCAAAGAGATTCAGAGATGCAGTTAATCGTTCAAATGTTTCATTTGGACATTCGAGTAGAGATCGTGTGAAATGTAGTGATCGGTCCTAAAACTCAAATTCCAATTGAATCGAGTGTTGGAAGTGTCAAAAGCAACAAGCTTGAGTGTAGACAAAGCAGGGAAGACGCTATATCTGAGAATGTCGGGGCAAGTATAATAATAGAGCTTGTTACAAGTGTGGATCATGAGATCATTTTATTAGGGATTGTCCAGAGTTAGATGAGAAAGATAATGTTCAGAGTGTGAGGCCGAGCAACACGACGGCTAAGGTAGAACACCCAGAAATACCGGGAATGTAAGCGGTAGTCAGAGGGGGACAACAGATACAGTTGTGAGATCTGAGGCGAGAGCAACTGCCCGAGCCTATGCTATTCGCGCTCGAGAAGAAGCGTCATCTCCAGACATCATTACTGGTACTTTTACTCTGTTTTATACTGATGTGATTGCATTGATAGATCCAGGATCTACTTATTCATATGTGTGTGTGAACCTAGTATCCAGTAAGACTCTGCTTGTTGAGTCTACTGAATTTGTAATTAGAGTATCGAACCCCTTAGGCAAGTGTGTCTGGGTTGATAAAGTATGCAAGAATTGTCTGTTGATGTATCGGGATAATTATTTTCTGGCTAATCTGATGCTGCTACCCTTTGATGAATTTGATATAATTCTGGGTATGGATTGGCTAACCTTACATAATGCTATTGTGAATTGTAAACGGAAGAGTATTGATTTGAGAAGTCAGAATGGTGAGATAGTTCGAATTGAATCCAGTGATTTGAATGGGCTACCGATTGTAGTATCTTCAATAAAAGCTTTGAATTATGTGAAAAAGGGATGTGAAGCTTATCTTGCATATGCGATAGATACAAAACTGACAGAAAAGAAAGTTGAATCTGTGCCTATGGTTTGTGAGTTTCCAGATGTGTTTCCTGAAGAACTACCGGGATTACATCCGATACGAGAAGTTGAGTTTGGTATTGATTTAGTGCCGGGAACAACTCTTATCTCAATAGCTCCGTATAGAATGGCACTAACAGAATTGAAAGAATTGAAGTCTCAGTTGCAAGAGTTGACAGATAAAGGATTTGCACAACCGAGTTTCTCACCTTGGAATGCTCCTGTGTTGTTTGTGAAAAAAAAAAGATGGCACTATGAGGATGTGTACTGATTACCAACATTTGAACAAAGTGACAATAAAGAATAAATATCCTCTATCGCGTATTGATGATTTGTTTGATCAGTTAAAAGGAGCTACAGTGTTTTCTAAGATAGATTTGAGATCGGGCTACTATCAGCTATGAGTTAAAGAGGTAGATGTGCCAAAACTCGCTTCGAACGCAGGTACGTATATTTACGAATTTTAGTTATGCCTTTCTCGATTAACAAATGCTCATTCAAAGATTTATGGATTTGATGAATCTGTTATTCGCACTCGTATTTGGATCAATTTGTCATGGTGTTTATTGATGATATTTTGATATATTCTTGTGATGAGACGCAACATACCGAGCATTTGAGAATCGTGGTTACGTATCAAGCGTGAGAAGCAATTGTATGCCAAATTTAGCAAATGTGAGTTCGTTGAGTGAGGTTGGTTTTCTAGGACATATAGTGTCGATCATAAAATACGAAGTTGATCCGAGTAAGATCTCAGCAATTCTGGATTGGAAACCTTCGAGAAATGTGTCTGAAGTCTGTAGTTTTCTGGGACTAGCGGGGTATTATAGACGGTTTGTGAAAGTTTTCTCGATGGTTGCAACTACGTTGACGAAATTACTACAGAAAGATGTTAAATTCGAGTGGTCAGAAAAGTTTCAGCAGAGTTTTGAACAGTTGAAAGTATTGTTGACAGAGGCACCAGTGTTAGTTCAACCTGAATCGGGTAAAGAATTCATAGTTTACAGTTATGCATCGTTGAATGGTTTGTGTTGATGCAAGAGGGTAAAGTTATAGCTTATGCTTCGAGACAGTTAAAGCCGCATAAAAAGAATTATCCGACTCATGATCTTGAACTAGCAGCTATTGTTTTTGCATTGAAGATTTGACGTCATTACCTATTTGGTAAGAAGTGTCACATTTATACTGATCATAAGAGTTTGAAATATCTGATAACTCAGAAAGAATTGAATTTGCGACAGCGGAGATGGTTAGAATTACTAAAAGACTATGAATTAGTGATTGATTATCATCCGAGGAAAGCTAATACTGTTGCTGATAATTTGGGCCGAAAGTCTTTATTTACTTTACGAGCAATGAGTACTCAGATAGATCTTTGTGATGATGGTTCGGTTTTAGCTAAGTTGAAAGTGAGGCCAATGTTTATACGTCAGATTTGTGATGCCCAAAAAAGTGATGATGAGATGATGGCAAAACGAGATCAGTGTGGTTCTAATTGTGATTCAAAATTTTGAGTTGATAATGATGATTGTTTTAGATTTCGAGATCGGATTTGTATTTCGAGAAATTTAGAGTTGATTCAGTTGATTTTGAACGAAACTCATAATAGTCGTATGTCAATTCATCCGGGAAGTACGAAAATGTACAATGATTTAAAACAGTTTTATTGGTGGCATGGTATGAAACGGGATATTTCAGAGTTTGTTTCGAGATGTTTAGTTTGTCAGCAAGTCAAAGCTGAACATCAGGTTCCATCCGATTTGCTACAATCGATAATGATTCCTGAGTGGAAATGGGAGAGAATCACGATGGACTTTGTGTCGGGATTACCTTCATCTCCGAGAAAGAAAGATGCGATCTGGGTGATAGTTGATAGATTAACGAAATTAGCTCATTTTATTCCGGTGAGAACAGATTATTCGCTTGATAAATTAGCTGAATTGTATATTTCTAAGATTGTGAGATTGCACTGGGTGCCACTATCTATTGTATCTGATAGAGATCCGAGGTTTACCTCGCTATTTTGAAAGAAATTGCAAGAGGCTTTAGGTACGAAGTTGCATTTTAGTACAGCATTTCATCTGCAAACGGATGGTCAATCCGAGCGGATCATTCAGATTCTTGAGGATATGTTGAGATGTTGTATTCTTGAGTTTAAAAGTACATGGGAAAAGCATTTGTCGTTGATTGAATTCGCATACAATAATAGTTTTCAATCTAGTATTAAAATGGCACCATATGAGGCTCTTTACGGTCGTAAATGCAGAACTCCATTATATTGGACTGAGCTTAGCGAGAATAAGATTCAACGGGTCTATTGATTAAAGTGATCGAATGTAGTGAAAGTGATTCGTGATACCAAAACTGCATCATATCGTCAGAAGTCCTATGCAAATTTGAAACGAAAAGATATTGAATTTAAAATCGGTGATAAAGTGTTTTTGAAAGTGTCTTCGTGAAAGAAAATACTTCGATTCGGCAGAAAAGGAAAATTGAGTCTGAGGTTCATCGGGCCGTATGAGATTATTGAACGTATCGGGCCGGTTGCTTATAGATTGTTGTTGCCACCTGAGCTAGAGAAGATTCATAATGTGTTTCAAGTATTGATTCTTTGACGGTATAGATCTGATCCATCACATGTGATTGTGCCTTACGAGGTTGAGATTTAGCCGATTTATCGTGAATGAAGAACCAATTCAAATTATGGCACGTGAGATCAAAAAGTTAAGAAATAAGAAAATTTCCTTAGTTAAAGTGTTGTGGTACAAACACGGAGTTGAAGAGGCGACGTGGGAGCCTGAAGATGTTATGAGAGAGCAATATCCAAATCTATTAATTGGAAAGATTTTCGGGGACGAAAATCCCTAAGGGGGGAGAGTTGTAACAGCCCGGTTTAGGCCCTAGTGAAAATAGTGGTTTTGAGACCACAAATTCGAGGTCAGAAAAATATTTTAACATTATTTTTGGTGTTTACAGTATGTGATTAAGCATGTGTGAAATTCCTGTGTGAAAATTTTATCGTTTGTGTGCTTAATTTGCAAAAAGGACTTAATCGCATGAAATGCAAAAGCTGTGTGCTAATTGTTAAAGTGCTTGATTGTCATGGCTTATTAATTGTGGAGTCCTTAAATTGAAATTATACCATTTGAAGCATGCATGGACGGTTAAGGACATTAAATATACATGTTTTCTATGTTATATTAAAAGGGCTAATTTAGTAAACTATGTATTAATGTATAATAAAATAAAACAAATAAGAAAAAGAGGCCATTATCATCTTCTTTGGTCGAAAATACAAGGGAAAAAGAAAAATAAAAAAGAAAGCTAGGGTGCGGCACTTGTGAGCTCCAATTGGTAAGTGTTTGGAGCTCGGTTTTTTATAATTTCTACGTTTTTGCGATCGTTGCTTTGTGCTTTAACTAGCCCATGTCTTAATTTCTGAAATTGTTGGTGATTTTGTAAGATGCCATTGATGAATGTTTGAGCTTTGTGATAGTTGATGATGAAATATGAAAGATAGGTGATAGATTAACATATTTTGTCTTTGAATTTTTGGTGAATTTGAGTAATTTGGGCTAAATTGTGAAAGTGAGAAATTGGAGGACTAAAATGTGAAATAAATTAAATATGCGGGCTTGTATGGACATGAGGAATATTCAGCCAAGCATGGGAATATTGAAATTATGTGTATTTTGTGATTTTATGAAATAGAGACTTAAGTGTCGAAATGTGAAAATGTGAGGGTTATTTTGTAAAATGCCCTAAATATGTATGTTTGGACTAAATTGAATGATTTGGTGATTGAATGAGCTAAATTTGAATTTGTATAGATAAAGAAAATAGAAATTCAGACTTAGATCGAGGCAAGAACAAAGTGCTCGATTGATCGACTTGTTTTGTAACTTCGACGTCCGAAGTAAGTTCGTGTATAATACGAAGTGTTTAATTCATATTCATGTGTTATGAAATGAATGATTATGTGGTTGATGAATTAGAAATGATATATGTGGATTTGAGAAATGTGGCACTAAGTGTGCATAAATTTAAGTTGAGACAGAGGTGAATGGCACTGTGTGTGCGAAATAAAGAAAGTATCGACTACATTGATTGGCACTGTGTGTGCGATACCGAGTTAAATTCGGTTTAATGTAAAGGCATTAAGTGTGCGATGATATTTAAACTTTGGCTAAGAGATTGGCACTAATTGTGTGACTAGATCGAATGCATAATGAAGATTGATCGAAATGTGGTATCGAGCATTGCATAGCAATAATGATCGTTAACTAAGTGTTGGCAAAGGTATTTACAGAACCTATGTGGTTGATGACTTTGTAAATGGATAAATGGATGGTTATGTGAGTATTGACTATAGATGAAATTGTGTATTATTGTGAATTAATCTATGTGATGGTTTATTTTACATATTGAATTTGAATCTTTGAGTTAATGTATTATATTACGAACTTACTAAGCTTTTAAGCTTACTATGTCAAGTATTTCTCTGTTTTACAGTGCCATTAAAGCTAGCTCGGATCCGTGGATCGTCAGTGACTCAATCACACTATCGGCAATCTATTTTGGTACTTTTGGAAGTTGTATATATTTGGTATATGGCATGTATAGGCTAGTGATTATGGCATGTTTTGAAATGTCTAAGTCTTGCCATGTGATATGGCTTGGTAGTTTGATGATTTTGGTATGTGCCTTGGATGTGTGAAAAGGATGGTTAAAGATGAGTATACGTGATCTATGTGAGTGATCATTTTGATATAAATTAGTAGAATGGAAATGGTATGTTTCATGTTTAGATTTGGTAAGGATTGAATGATGAATGGTTATATTATTTGGATGTGAAATTGATACTTTGCATTGGTATATTTGAATTAGATTTGAATATGAAATGGTTGATGACTGTTAAGAGGATAAATTGTGCATGTTTTGGTATGTTTTGGATGTGTATGGAGGATGAAATTGGATTGGTTTGATGCTTGTAGGTGTGACACAAAGTGTGGGTGGCAAATTGGCCTTGCAAATGGCCTATATTTGCCCACACGGTTTAGCACACGGGCGTGTTGCTCGATCGTGTCTCTCAAGTTTGCAAATCGAACCAAGTCAGACTCACACACGGGCTAGACACATGGGCGTGTGACTGGCCGTGTCAAATAAGTCAGTGTCGACCACGGGTGAAGCACACGGGTGTGCCTACGGCCGTGTGGACAAGTCAGTATGTATGCCCTGTTTTGACACGGCTTGGACACACGGGTGTGTCTGAGGCCGTGTGAGGCACACGGCCTACCCACATGGGCGTGTGACTCCTGTAACTTAGAAAAATGTTAAGTTTCAGAAAAATTTCGTATGTGTTCGGTTTAGTCCCGACCCATTTCTAATGTATGTTTAAGGTGTCGTAGACCTATTTAAGGGACTTAATGATGTTGATTGATTGTGGTTCAATGTTGTATGAAATAAGAGGTTAAAGGTTACAATTTGATCGGTAGTACCTCGTAACCCTAGTCCGGCGACGGATACGGGTTAGGGGTGTTACACCTTCTAATTCCTGGGTTTAACTCACTGAAAAGTGGCATAGCATATTGTCTGATGCATCGATCCCTATCATCAGAAATGAGGATGGGATTTCGTACATGACCGGGCCATTACCTTTGTCTTGATTCTGATTTCCAAGGTCTATCTCAACTTTTCTTTGAGTTGTTCGCTCACGCCTTCTTTGTCTGAAAGTTCGCTCAATTTCAGGGTCTACAGGGATTAAATCGATAATTCGATCTATGCTCATAAACACCTGAAAAAAATCACAAAAATTAAAAAGAATAAGTTAGTAATGTTAGGAATGAATCAAATTGAAAATAAATAATTTCATGAAAGAAATGACTATGGCAACAGTTGACAATCCCCGGCAACGGCGCCAAAAACTTGTAATGCGTAGGTTTGTGCAAGTGTACACAGTCATTATCAAGTAATAAGTAAGTATCGAGTTATCGTCTCCACAGGGATTGTATTTGTGCTAAGTCACTTAATTTGTAAAATTATATTAACAATTTGGTAAATACAAACACAATATAGTTGAGAAGTGGTGATTAAAATATATTAAACTAAATGCAATAATCCCTAATGCAAATTATCCTAAGTATGCAAACTATATGAATGAAATAGATTTTAGTAAAATTAAACACAATTTGCAACAATTATAACATAAATAAACTAGGACAATTACTTTAATTAAACTCAATTTATTATCATCATGCTTAATAACATTCGAAAAAACATTTTGTGGCAACTCAATCTTTCATGACTTTGGAAACCACATTAGGTCCTTTTGGAATCCTTTACTTAGTAAATACGCATTTTACTGATCCTTATTTACGAAGGGTTTCTTAGCATTCGTGTGAGGTAACAGGGACGTGTCGTTTGAAACAGCTTTAATCACACAAATCTAAAAACTATGCGTATAATGAGCTTGGTCGAGTTGTTATGCAACCTACAATTTAATCGGTCGATCTAAATTGAGCATGCACATTTCAATTATGTGTCCATTAGCCGTCGTTCGTCAAGATCGCCACCTAATTCAGTGCATTTCAATCAAGTATGAGCGAAAGACATGACTTGATTTTAATTGAAAACATGATCGATTGAGGCACAAATATTATAAGCATTAATCAAATAAATATTATTTAACCAAAGCAATCATCCTAGCTTAAATAAAATTAAGCTAACATTGTTGTAAACAAGAACAAATAACACATAGCAAACATCTTTAGATTAAATTAAAGAAAAGAAAGGTTAAACCCAATTCAGAGTGGTTGTCACTCAAGACTCTGACTGACGAGGCTCTTTCATTCCTTTGCTTTGCTCCTTTGCTGATTGTAACACCCCTAACTCGAAACCGTTGCTAGAATAGGGTTAAGAGGCATTACTAAACAATCGAAACATTTCACACCCATTTACTCAACACAAAGTCAATCATCAATCAAGCATATTCAAATATAAACATATAGTCCCTTATTGAGGTCTACGAGACCTTAAACACGTGTTAGAAAGAGGTCAGGACCAAACTGAACACATACAAAAATTTTCGAAAATTTAAACATTTTTCAAAACTACAGAGGTTACACGCCCGTGTGGGCAGGCCTTGTGCCTCCCACGGCCTCCGACACACCCGTGTGTCTAAGTCGTGTCAAAACAGGGCATACATACTGACTTGCCTCAATCGTTGTCATAGTTAGTTTCCAGGTTCGATCATTATCTTTATAAATTTAAAACTCTGACTTCACAGTGATTAATTTTTTGGCGCCATTGTCGGGGAACTAAAATATTAAGAACACTCTATTTTTATTACTTTAGCAATTTTTTTTTTATTTTTGGAATTTACTTTTATTTTTATTTTTTTATCTTAGTTTTAACTTTTCTAATTTTCTTTCTTTCTTTTTCCTAGCAGGTACCTCTAGTTTATGACTAGAAGGAACCCAAGAGGACCACTAGTATACGACAGTGATATTGAAGCTACCGCTCGTAGAAATCACAGAGAAATTAGGCGAGTCCTAAATTACCAAGAAGAAGAGCGAGAAGACGAATCCAATCCTACTAAAGGGATGGACGAGAATAATCTACCACCACAAGATGTGGCAGAAAATAATGCTCCACGTACTATGTATGATTATGCTAAACCTCATTTAACAAGAGCAGAATCTAGTATTGTTAAGCCTGCTATAGCTGCTAATAATTTTGAATTAAAGCCTAACACTATACAAATGATTCAACAATTTGTTCAATTTGATGGTTTGCAGGACGAAGATCCAAACACTCATATAGCTAATTTTTTAGAGTTCGTGATACCTTCAAAATAAATGGCGCTTTCGATGATGCCATAAGGCTTTGGTTATTTCCCTTTTCATTAAGGAATGCCAAACAAGTGGTTAAACTTCGTACTACGAGGGTCAATCACCACATGGGATCAAATGACCGAAAAATTTTTATTAAAATATTTCCCACCGCCAAAACGGCCAAATTACTAATGATATCTCTTCTTTTGTGCGTATGGATTTAGAGACATTATACGACGCATGGGAGAGGTACAAGGATCTCTTGAGAAGGTGTCTGCACCATGGTTTACCCTTGTGGCTCCAAGTCCAAACTTTCTATAATGGTGTAAACCCCTCAACGAGACAACTAATTGATTCAGTCGCCGGTGGAACTCCTCGAACAACGTAACTCCTGAAGTAGCCCTCGAGTTTATTGAAGAGATGTCACCAATAACTATCGCAAGGCGTGTTACGAGGACAAAACCAACAAAATTAGACGGAGTTTTCAAAATCAATGCAGTAACCATGCTATCAACACAGGTAGAGATGATGAATAAAAAGCTTGATAGTTTGTGTTCTTCGCAGGTACATCCAAAGGATGCAAAGGCGATGCAAGTGGAACTATGGCGAATCCTCGGGTACCCACCCTACAAACCGGCACACAGAAACGCAATGCATGAACTATATAGGTAACAATTTCGCATCCAATAATAATCCTTATAGTAATAATTATAATCCAGTGCTGGAGGAACCACCCAAATTTTTCATGGGGAGGACAAGGTAATCAAGGAAATCAAAGACAACAACCTCCTCAAAATTTCCAAAATCAGCCCTATCCACAGGACAAGAAGCCGAACCTTGAAGAGATGTCGACAAAATTCATGGCAACTGCAGATAACCGTCTCCAAGACACTCGAGACCACCCTTAAGAATCAACAGGCATCAATTAAAGGGATCGAGAGCCAAGTCGGGGAACTCACTTAGACAGTTGGACAACTTACTAACACGGTTGGATAGCTTGCAAAGATAATTTCCGAACGACCGCAAGGGCATCTACCAAGCAACACTGAGATTAACCCAAAAGAGCAAATCCAAGCCATATCAGCTCAAGAAAGTAAAGGGTTAGACGAGCCCAATTCAAGGCAAGAGGGTGAGGTCAAAGAAGGTAAGGTTGAGGTAAGTAATAATAAGCCAAAATCGGTAATCAAAGAATACCAACCTTGCATACCATACCCTGAAGCATTAATGAGAAACGACACAGAGGAACAGTTCGGTAAGTTTCTTAAACTTTTAAAGAAATTACATATTAACTTACCATTACTTGAAGCTCTTTCACAGATGCTAGATTCTAGAAAAATTTTAAAAGAACTTTTGACGAACAAACGAAGGATAGACGAGGCATCACACGTGGAACTAAATGCAATGTGCTCGGCAATCTTGCAGTAATAAATCGCCACTTTAAATTAAAAGATCCAGGAGTTTTACAATTCCATGCTTAATTGGTAGTTTATCTATTGATAATGCGTTAGGCGATTTAGGGGCAAGCATAAATGTCATGCCTTATAAATTGTTTAAACAACTAGGTCTAGGGAAACCTAAGCAAACTAGGATGAGTATTCAACTAGTCGATAAAACTCAAGTAGTATTCCTAGGGGGTATAATCGAAGATGTACTTGTAAAGGTTGAAAAATTCAGATTCCCAATGAACTTTTTCATTTTAGACATGAATGAGGACAATAGTATCCCCTTAATATTAGGAAGACCATTTTTAGCAACTGCCAGGACTAAAATTGATATTGATGCAAGAGAACTCATACTTCGTGTAGGTAACGAGACAGTCACTCTCAAAGCTCTTGATTCGGCTAGAACATCGAGTAACCAAGGTGAGAAAACAAATTCTATTGATAACCATTCGGTTAACCCTTCTTTTCAGGAAGCACCACAAAAGAATACAACTGAACCCGATTCTATACCATGTGCCAACAAAGAATTAGCTCACGAAGAACAAGGGATTCAGATTGATGATCTAGACCAGTGGAAGACGCCTTTCAAGGAAAAATTAGGAATACACGAAGCAGAACCAGAGCCACTCCACGAAGCAAACAAGTTCAAAATCGGAGATCAAGTATTTATAGAAAAAAATGACCCTTGAATATCTCCCCCTGACCCTAACACAAACAAAGAAATACCGTTTAGGGTAATCAGTGTTTTTCTATACGGAATACTCGAGGTAAGTAATCCTATCTTTGGCACTTTCAATATCAATGCATCTCGACTTAAATACTATCATGATAATGAACCCGATAGCATGAAGAAGTACTTTCAACTCCTCAAACCACCATGAACATACAAATGAGAGGAGAGTCTAGCTTAAGACTATAAACGAGCGCTTCTCGGGAGGCAACCCGAATACTAACCCCATTAACTTTTACATTTCTATTTTGTCTTTTCTTTATAGTATCTAACTTTAAACTAACCAAAAGTGCAGATTTACAGGCCACACGGCCTTACACACGACCGTGGCCGTGGCCGTGTGGAGGTACAGAATCGCCGTACTGACACGGCAGAGAGGGTACAAGTCAGAAAGAATCAAATCTTTAAGTCACGGACTCCAACCACCAACCCACGGGCACCGACAAAACGCCACGGCCATGTGACGCGGCCGTGGTCGACACTGACTTAGCACCAACGGGCGTGGTGACCTGAGCATGGGCGTGGGAGAAACAAACGAAGCCCACAACAGCCATGCGATGCGGCCGTGTGACTTAGCACGCCCACGGTACACGGGCGTGTGATTGTACCTGACTTGAGAATTCTATTTAAACCACCCACCCCTCCCTCTTCTCACCTAATTTTCACCCTTCTTTCTGTAACATCCTGAAATAGGGGCTATTTGTGATTGAATTATTTTTCATGTGTTTGAACTTTTGTGTTATTAATTGTGGTGTGGTAAGGCTTAATTATGGACTTTGAGTAGGTTCGGTTTAGTAGAATAAATTTTTGTATGGTTTATTTAATGAAGTGGATTAAGTGAGCTTAGCACTTAAGTTAATTTAAGTGTTAATTAAAGCACATGAGGAATTAGTGGCAAAGTGGTTATGGTGTTTGAACTTATAGCTTGGGGTTAGAGGTTCGAGTAGCATGTTTAACATTTTGAAGGTTTATTTTTTGAATCCTTGCATTGATGGACGGTCAAACTTATTTATGATAGGTTGGACTATTCCTTTTGGTAAGTTGAAAATTTGTTATGGAAAGCTTGAAGATAGGGATAGGAATCTTGAGTTTATGGTATAATGAGGGGACAAAGGCATGGAAGGTGGGGATGTTTTGGAAGAAATCCTATGCCTTAATGCATGAATGTGGACTGCGCATGTAAGGCTAGGGGAGGGCCGAATTTTTGGTAGGTAGCTTGGAGGATGTTGACCAACCTTTGTTTTGTGCATCATTTTGTGTTTGTTTTTCCTCTCCAAAAGCTCTCATCTTTGGCCGAATGTATAGGGTACTTTTGGTGCAAAAATATTTCTTTTGGATGACAACTTCATTTTGTTGGAAACAAAATACCACTTTCTTTCTCTCATTTGTCTTTTGAACCAAACTACATTTTTGCATCTTGTGCATTTTCTTCTTTGGTAAAGTTTGTGGTGACCGAATATCATTTCTTCCATTTCTCTTTTCTTCCTTTGATCAATTCTTTTCATTCTCTTTTCAAATTTTATCAAAACCAAAACCATTCTTTCTTTCTCTAAACTTTGGCCGAATCTCCTACACCATTATCTTTCATCTACTACTTTTCTTTTCTTCTCAAAACCGAATCCCTATTTCTCCTTTCTCGCTCAATAATTTCTTTATTAGCCAAATATACTCCTTTGGGTGTGCCAAACTCTCTTCTTCCATTTAGAAGTATCTTGGTCGAATATTGAAGGTGGTAAGGATTTATTTTAAGGGATTATTCTTTTGATTATTCAAAAGCCGAAGGCTATTACATTAATGGTTGCCGATTATAGGAAGTGAAGCGGTTTCGCGTCTGGGTTGTCGTGAGTTAGTACTCGAAGGCGATTAGGTGAGGTTTTGGATTCAAATGATAACCCTCGAGATTATTTTGGTTGGGCGAATGGCCTTGGTACTAACTTTGGGTAATGGCCGAATATAGGGCAAGGGAAACTTGTGTGGCCGATTGTCTCCTTAGGGATTTAGACTATCGTTGGTGATGTGTGTGTACATACACACTTTATAATTAATTAACGTGCAAAGTATTATGTGTATGCTAATCGGATTTGTGTAGATTTGAGTTTAATACCATAAAGGTATAGCAAGGCTTCAGTAAGTCCTTGACAATATGATTTGCTATTTGATGCTTTTGGGAAGCATGACATATTTGGTATATGTGACTTATAAATGATTATTGGTAAATCCTATATATGTTGCTAAATGAGTATGTTGGCATGATTTACTTAACTATCATTGATTGATGTGGGTTTTATGAGTGGAGGGGCGGTGATATTCGTGTCGACATTTGACACCAGTGTTTTGTAACACATTGTGACTACGGTCACGAGAGGTTTGGCACCTCCAGGTTTGGCACCTCATAGCGCCTCGTCCCTCGTGGCTTAGTACCACTGCGTGGGTTGGCCCCACATTTGAGATATGGGATTGACGCCAAGTGATTTGGTATCACACCACGATGGGTTGGCCCCATCATTTGATTGTGACTTCGGGTCACCAAAGTGGTTTGGTACCACAATATTGACTTTGATTTCGTGACTATACGTCACCAAAGGTTTGGCACCACCAAAGTGGTTTGGTACCACACACGGTAGAGAAAGGCGTCACGGATGGCTAGGTTGGGTGCATATTAAACTTGTGTATATTAAATTAATTATGATTTGTGTATGATGTTACATTAAACCGGGAAAAAGGGTTACACATTGGGTCTTGATGACTCACCTTTTCCTTTAACATTTTCAGTGACTCATAGTTGCGGATAAGGAGCCTGGATGAACTCGAGGCGGCCATGCAATGAAAATATGGACTAGGTGGATTTGGAACTATTTTTATTTTAATATGGGTTTGATTTATTTTGTTTAAGATGTAATAAGGCCTCCTAAAATTTGCACTTGGATTATTTTATGTTTTGATAAATTGCTTAACTATTTTATGATATTAAAATGGGTACACATGTTTTTCTCAAATTAATTCGTAAAAATTTTTATTGTGCCATCGGTACACTTGAAACTCAGAACAACCTAACTTAGTATATTTTTAAATGACATTAAGTAATGCTTTCTTCATAACACCTCAACCTGTTTTAAATCAAAACAATATCTTTTATCAAAATTTAAAACGACTTAAAAAGGGATTTTCAAAAGTTTTTCCTCCGTAGCATACCAAATTCTAATTCGTAATGTTTGGGCTGGGTTTGGGGTGTTACAAATTGGTATCGAGCCGGTTCAAAGCTCCTAGTGTGGGGCCCAAGGCCCAAAAATATTTTGTAGGTCTATTTGAAATATTTTGGTTTTGAATAAGCATGGCACCGAGTCTCCTGACACCGATCCGCCTGTAAGTACCTCTAACTTTTTGTATGGATTATTATTATAGAAGGGTAAGTAGGGAACGTAGTTAGTGTGATAGGTGTTGAACCTTAGGACTAGTCCACCCCAACAAAACTCACAAGACTTTAATGGCCTAATTAAAACCAACCCGTGACTAAGTCGCCGAGTTAGGGTGTGGCAACCTTAGTGCGCATGTCTAGGATTGGATCCTAAGAGCTTGGTATTTAAGCAGTCCTCGTGACTCACCTCCTCTTCGCGGATTCCTACCTGGTGCGTAGCCGGTTCCTCACCCTAACCAAGAGGACTCGGTCATAGGCTAAACACGTTAAATAAAACCCAAAAGGGATTAACCTGCTTTGTGAAAGCTCTAAGTTTTAAAAATCATTATGATACTCATTTCAATAGCAGAGAAAAATTTACTTTCTAAAATTTTCAAAATATTCTTCAACTTACCAAAATTACTGAAATTTCCTAGTGGCAAAATTACGAAAAATACCCTGGGATAGAAACGGACAAGAATGCCCAAGAGTGCATAGGTATGAAAGGTATAGGGAATGGATGTACTTTTCTATGTAAATTAGGACAGAAGACTTAAAACTTTGATTGATCGAAAGAATCTCTATTAAATTCTTTTCATAAAATTTCTTCGCGGATAACCAAGTGAAACATGTACTAATTCATAAAAATTTCCTAATCAGATTAAAGCGCGATAGTTAGAATGAGCTTTAGAGGACGTGGCCGTCGTGGATGCGGAAGGGGTAGGATGACCGTGTCGAACACCGTCGATCGGGTCGAGAGATTTGAGAATGAGGTGCCACCGCCACCACCACCCCAACCTTTGGAGCCGAGGAGCGAGGATCGGGACGGGTGATGACGCAGTGTCACAAGCGATCTTTGCGGGTTCTAGAGAGAGTAGCCGGAATGGGTGGAGGTGAAGGAGCTCTGTCGTCGCACCGAGAGACTTCAAGCTAACGGAGCTGAATTTTTCCGAGGTGTGTCCGGTGTAGCGCCCAATACGGCTGAGTATTGGCTAGAATCGATCGAAAGAATCATGGATGAGATAGATCTGACGAATGAGGAGAAACTGAAAGGAGCGGTGTCGCTTCTCAAGGATGAGTCATATCGATGGTGGCTCACGGTTTGAGATGGTGCTACGGCGATGATCTCGACTTGGGAATACTTCAAAGCCGCTTATCGTAAGAAGTATGTGGGCACAAGCTACATTGACGCACGAGGAAACCTTTTCGGGATTGGTACAAGGAAATAAGTCCGTGTCGGAGTATGAAGCGAAATTCTTGAGGTTGAGCCGCTATGCTCGGGGGTATAGTGTCAACGGAGCATGATCGTTGTGTCCGCTTTGAAGACGGACTTAGGGATGAGTTAAGGTTGCTTTGATTGCTCCGCAGCAGAGAGCGTGAGTTTGGCCGTCTTGGTGGAAAAGGCTAAGGTAGCCGAAGGGGTCAAGGAGTCCGTGAGACGTAACTATGATAAGAACAAGCGAGAAAAGAGGATTTGGGTCATCCGGATCGGGTGGTAATGTTCGAAAAAGGGCGAAGCGCAGTGGGCCGAATCGCAGCGGGAAGGCCCATGGTCGCTAACCGAGACCGGCTCACCGTGTCCGCCGTGGCAAATCGCATTGGGGAGGTTGTTGGACCGGTGAGAAGGGTTGCTTTGAATGTGGGTCTTTGGACCACCGTGTAAGGGATTGTCCTCGGAAGTTAGCCAAGAATCAATCGGAGGGTCGAACCGTGTGTAGGCTAGGAATGTAGGACCACCACGGAGGGTCGTGGTAATGGTAGAGGAGGAAATGGATCTAATCGAGGTCACGAAATTTTCGGGCAGAGGTACAGCAGGCGACCTGTAAAGCAAGGTAGCCCGGTCTAGTCTATGCGGCGAGCGTCGAGAGGAAGGTGACGCACCGGACGTTATAACCGTGCGTTCTTAATCTTTGGTGTTCCATATCTTCTTTGATTGATGTGGGTTCGACGCATTCATACGTTGCTAGTAGTGTGGTAGAGACTATGAACTTAGACTTGAGATCGCTTCTAGGAGATGACTCGTAATTAGTCCTTTAGGTCACTCAGTAGTTGTTAATAAGCTATATAGAGATGTACCTCTAGAACTCCAAGGGGTCGTGTTTGTGGTGATCCGATGGAACTACCGCTTGGGGAGTTCGATTTGATCCTTGGTATGGACCGGTTGGTTAAGTATCGTGCAAGGTTGATCGCTACCGCTAAGCGCATGGTTCTTAAGATGGTGAGGGTGGTGAAGTGGTCATGATAGGTAATAGAAGAGATTACCTATCTAATGTAGTGTCTGCGTTGAAGGCTGAAAAGATGGTCGTGAAAGGTTGCGAGGCGTTTTGGTTCGAATTTATGCTTTGGAAGCTAAGAGTCGTGGTTGAGAAGGTCCGAGCAGTAAGAGAATTCGATGATGTTCCCCGAAGAACTTCCGTCCGCCTCCGGATCGGAAGTTGAATTTGGTATAGACTTGCTACACCGAACGGCACTGTGTCAATAGCACCTTACCGAATGGCACCAAAGGAATTGGTGGGCTGAAGGCTCAAATTCGTGAGCTTTTGGATCAAGGATTTATCCGACCAAGTATATCTCCGTGGGGAGCACTGTGTTGTTTGTTAGGAAGAAGGATGGTTCAATGCGGATGTGTATCGACTACCGCCAATTGAATAAGTTAACGATCAAGAACAAGTATTCGTTGCCTCGGATTGATGACTTGTTTGACCAAGCTGAAGGGTGCGCGTCGGTATTTTCAAGATAGATCTTAGGTCGGGATATCATCAACTCAAGGTGAAAGAGGTTGATGTGCACAAGACGGCATTCAACAAGGTATGGGCATTACGAGTTTTTGGTGATGCCTTTTGGGTTGACTAATGCACCAAAGCAGATTCATGGACTTAATGAATAGAGTGTTTCAAAGAATATTTGGATCAATTTGTCGTGGTGTTTATAGACGACATATTGGTTTACTCAAAGACGGAGAAGGAGCATGACATGCATTTGCGTATAGTTCTACAAGTATCGAGAGAGAAGCGCTTATATGCCAAATTCGGTAAGTGTGAATTTTGGCTTAGAGAGGTGGCTTTCTTAGGTCATGTGGTGTCGTGGAAGGGATTAGAGTAGATCCTCGCAAGGTGGAAGCGGTGTTGGATTGGAAACCCCTAGGTCGATGGCGAAAATTGAAGCTTTTGGGTCCGGCGAGATATTATCGGAGGTTTGTGGAAGGATTCTCTTTAATCGCAGCTGCCGTTGACTAAGTTGTTAAGAAAGGGAGTTCCATTTGTATGGTCGGAGAAGCAACAAGAAAGTTTTGACAAGCTAAGGAAGATTTTGACGGAAGCTCCGGTTTGGTACACTGAGGCGGGAAAGTTGTTTACGGTTTCTTGTGGCGCACTACCATCGGTTTGGGATGCGTATTGATGCAAGAAGGGAAGGTAGTGCCCTATGCGTCCCGTCGGCTAAGACCGCATGAGGATAACTATCAACGCACGACTTGGAGTTAGCGGCGAGTTTTCGCTTTGAAAATATGGCGGCATTACTTGTATGGGGAAAAGTCAATAGTCTACACGGATTATAAAAGTTTGAGGTATCTTTTGACTCGTAAGGATTTCAATTTGAGAAAGCGTCGGTGGATTGAATGTTAAAAGACTACGATCGTTCGATTGAGTACCATCCGGGTAAAGCGAACGTGGTGGTGATGCCTTGAGCCGAAAAGTCGTGATGCACTTAAGAGCGATGTTTGCTCATCTCGATCTATCGACGACGGAAGTCTTTTGGCGTAAACTACAAGTTAAACCGACTTGGATCGAGGAGATTAAGGAAAAGCGGTTGGTGGATGATAGTTTGAATGCAAGGAGGTTGCAAGTTCAAGACGGTGGTTTGGAAGGGGTACGATTTGTCCGGCGAGGAGTGTTATGTTTTCAAGGGCGAGCTTGTATGCCGAAAGATGTGGAGTTGAGGCAAAGAATTCTCCAAGATGCACATAGTAGCCCATACGCTATGCATCCGGGAGGTAGCAAGATGTATGGAGATTTGCGGAAAACAGCTTTGGTGGCACAGGTTGAAGCGTGAGGTAACTCAATTCGTGGGTAAGTGTCCGACGTGTCGTCAAGTTAAAGCTGAACATCGGTTGCCATCGTGGTTACTCCAACCGGTGAAGATTCCTCGATGGAAATGGGAGAGGATCACTATGGATTTTGTCGCGTGGATTACCCTCACGCCTAGTAAGAAGAACTCGGTATGGGTAATTGTGGATCGACTAACTAAGTCGGCGCATTTCATACCGATGAGGGTAGATTATTCGCTTGAAAGCTAGCAAAGCTATATGTAGCCGAGATCATAAGATTGCATGGTGTGCCAAGATGTCGATTATCTCGGATAGGGATCCGAGGTTTACATCAAGTTTTGGAGAGTTTTGCATCGGGCCTTGGGAACGAGATTGGACTTCAAAGACTTTTTCACCCGCAAACCGACGGACAATCGGAAAGAGTGATCTGATTTTAGAAGATATCTTTGAGAGGTTGCGTTTTGGATTTCAAAGTGGTAGTTGGGAAGAGTATCTACCATTGGCGGAATTCGCTTATAACAACAGATTATCAAGCGAGCATTCAAATGGCACCATTCGAGGCAATCAGTATGGACGGAAGTGCCGCACTCCTACGTGTTGGACGAAATTAAAGGAGCGACATGTCTTGGGTCCAGATTGGTAGCGAAAAATCAAGATAAAGTTAAGTTAATCCGGACTCGTCTCAAGGAGGCATCAGATAGGCAAAAGTCTTATGCCGACCTCAAGCACAAAGAAATGGAATACGAGGTAGGAGATAAAGTCTTTCTAAAGGTGTCGCCTTGGAAGAAAGTGTTGCGATTTGGGAAAAAGGGAAGCTAAGCCCTAGGTTCATTGGGCCATATACGATGTTGAGGCGAGTGGGATGGTAGCTTATCACCGAGTTGCTTGTAGAGTTAAGGCAAATTCACGACGTCTTCCATGTGTCAATGCTTAGGCGATATCGGTCCGATCCATCGCACGTTGTGCTCGTGGCAGAGATTGAGGTTAATTCAGACTTATCTTTCGAGGAGGAGCAAGTTCAGATCTTAGATCGTGATGTCAAGGTTCTGCGTAGGAAGTCAGTACCTTTGGTGAAAGTATTATGGCGAAACCATGGTACGGAGGAAGCGACGTGGGAACCCGAGAATGTGATACAGCAGTAATACCCCCATCTTTTACGATCGGGTAATTTCGAGGTCGAAATTATTTTAAGAAGTAGAATCGTAACATCCTGAAATCGGGGCTATTTGTGATTGAATTATTTTTCATGTGTTTGAACTTTTGTGTTATTAATTGTGGTGTGGTAAGGCTTAATTATGGACTTTGAGTAGGTTCGGTTTAGTAGAATAAATTTTTGTATGGTTTATTTAATGAAGTGGATTAAGTGAGCTTAGCACTTAAGTTAATTTAAGTGTTAATTAAAGCACATGAGGAATTAGTGGCAAAGTGGTTATGGTGTTTGAACTTATAGCTTGGGGTTAGAGGTTCGAGTAGCATGTTTAACATTTTGAAGGTTTATTTTTGAATCCTTGCATTGATGGACGGTCAAACTTATTTATGATAGGTTGGACTATTCCTTTTAGTAAGTTGAAAATTTGTTATGGAAAGCTTGAAGATAGGGATAAGAATCTTGAGTTTATGGTATAATGAGGGACAAAGGCATGGAAGGTGGGGGATGTTTTGGAAAGAAATCCTATGCCTTAATGCATGAATGTGGACGGCATGTAAGGCTAGGGGGGAGTGGCTGAATTTTTGGTAGGTAGCTTGGAGGGGATGTTGACCAACCTTTTGTTTTGTGCATCATTTTGTGTTTGTTTTTCCTCTCCAAAAGCTCTCATCTTTGGCCGAATGTATAGGGTACATTTGGTGCAAAAATATTTCTTTTGGATGACAACTTCATTTTGTTGGAAACAAAATACCACTTTCTTTCTCTCATTTGTCTTTTGAACCAAACTACATTTTTGCATCTTGTGCATTTTCTTCTTTGGTAAAGTTTGTGGTGACCGAATATCATTTCTTCCATTTCTCTTTTCTTCCTTTGATCAATTCTTTTCATTCTTTTTCAAATTTTATCAAAACCAAAACCATTCTTTCTTTCTCTAAACTTTGGCCGAATCTCCTACACCATTATCTTTCATCTACTACTTTTCTTTTCTTCTCAAAACCGAATCCCTATTTCTCCTTTCTTCTCAATAATTTCTTTATTAGCCAAATATACTCCTTTGGGTGTGCCAAACTCTCTTCTTCCATTTAGAAGTATCTTGGTCGAATATTGAAGGTGGTAAGGATTTATTTTAAGGGATTATTCTTTTGATTATTCAAAAGCCAAGGCTATTACATTAATGGTTGCCGATTGTAGGGAAGTGAAGCGCCACAGCGTCTGGTTGCCGTAGTTAGTACTCGAAGGCGATTAGGTGAGGTTTTGGATTCAAATGATAACCCCTCGAGATTATTTTGGTTGGGCCAATGGCCTTGGTACTAACTTTGGGTAATGGCCGAATATAGGGCAAGGGAAACTTGTGTGGCCGATTGTCTCCTTAGGGATTTAGACTATCGTTGGTGACAGGTGTGTACATACACACTTTATAATTAATTAACGTGCAAAGTATTATGTGTATGCTAATCGGATTTGTGTAGATTTGAGTTTAATACCATAAAGGTATAGCAAGGCTTCAGGTAAGTCCTTGACAATATGATTTGCTATTTGATGCTTTTGGGAAGCATGACATATTTGGTATATGTGACTTATAAATGATTATTGGTAAATCCTATATATGTTGCTAAATGAGTATGTTGGCATGATTTCTGTTAACTATCATTGATTGATGTGGGTTTTATGAGTGGAGGGGGCAGTGATATTCGTGTCGACGGACACCAGTGTTTTGGTAACACATTGTGACTACGGTCACCAGAGGTTTGGCACCTCCGTAGGTTTGGCACCTCATAGCGTCTCGTCCCTGTGGCTTAGTACCACCGTGGGTTGGCCCCACATTTGAGATATGGGATTGACGCCAGTGATTTGGTATCACACGATGGGTTGGCCCCATCATTTGATTGTGACTTCGGGTCACCAATGGTTTGGTACCACAATATTGACGGATTTCGTGACTATACGTCACCGGTGGTTTGGCACCACCAAAGGTTTTGGTACCACACGGGGTAGAGAAAGGCGCATCACGGATGGCTAGGTTGGGTGCATATTAAACTTGTGCATATTAAATTAATTATGATTTGTGTATGATGTTACATTAAACCGGGAAAAAGGGTTACACATTGGGTCTTGATGACTCACCTTTTTCCTTTAACATTTTCAGTGACTCATAGTTGCGGATAAGGAGCCTGGATGAACTCGAGGCGGCCATGCAATGAAAATATGGACTAGGTGGATTTGGAACTATTTTTATTTTAATATGGGTTTGATTTATTTTGTTTAAGATGTAATAAGGCCTCCTAAAATTTGCACTTGGATTATTTTATGTTTTGATAAATTGCTTAACTATTTTATGATATTAAAATGGGTACACATGTTTTTCTCAAATTAATTCGTAAAAATGTTTTATTGTGCCATCGGGTACACTTGAAACTGTAACAACCTAACTTAGTATATTTTTAAATGACATTAAGTAATGCTTTCTTCATAACACCTCAACTGTTTTAAATCAAAACAATATCTTTTATCAAAATTTAAAACGACTTAAAAAGGGATTTTCAAAAGTTTTTCCTCCGTAGCATACCAAATTCGGTCGTAATGTTTGGGCCGAGTTTGGGGTGTTACACTTTCTCCCTTACACCTTTATACACCATACATTCTTAGCATTCTTCATTCTTATAGCATTCTTCTCAATCTTTTGGCCATGTCGAAGAAATGGAAGGATCCCAGCACAGTCTCCCTCATGGAGACCGATCTACATAAGTTCATGCCGGCCGCTTCAATCATTCGACGAGCCAAGGATATTTGAGGCCATTTAGTTTTTATTTCGCTTTTCTCTTTTGTTTCAATTTCCTTATCTTTACTTCTCTTCTGCTTAATCTAACTTATTTCATCTTAATTTCGTAATTTTAGGTTCTAAAGGCTGCTAGGGAATCACGCCACGACCACTACCATATCCCCAGCCTTAGAAATCACACCCAACAATAAGGACCCTACGGTCCATTTATCTTTTCTTCTAATTTTAGTTTCATCATTATTTTTCTTCACTTTAGCTTGCTTTTCTTTAATTATTTAATTAGTATAGTTTTAATTATTATTATTATATCCTGGCTAATCCTCCACGAGCTACCCAATTTCTTCATCTAGCGCAGGATCGTCATCCAGACCGACCCCTCCAACTTATCTTTCACCTCCGACTCAAGGAATCCATCCAAAATTTAGGGAGTTTCACTTCTCTCCATATATTTTGAATTTATACGTAATTGTCTATATATCTAACTTTGTACATTGAGGGCAATGTACATCTTAAGTGTGGGGGGTGAACAATCTAAAATGGTGCCTAATTTTTTTCATTATTCTCAAATTTCTGAAATTAGGTACCAAACTTTTTGCATTATTCTCAAATCCTGAATTATGTCTTGTTTCTTAAAGTAAATTTCTCATATTATCATTAGAATGAAATTTCTATGATTCATGATCTTTATTGATGTGTTTTAGATTAAGTCATTGATAATTGTGCATTGATAATTAAATTCTAAGAATACTAGAGAATCAAGCATGATAAGTCTATTTTTAAGAAATTGAAAATTTTCTAGGTTGTCTACCTGAATTTGAATATTACTTTGAAGTTTGAAATTTACAAGGTTGATATCAAAATACCCATAATTTTTGTGAGATTTTGAGCCTTATAGAGCATAAATTCTTTTTCTTGCTCACTTTATTGATTATGAGTGTGTCAACATTGATTTGTTATTCTAGAACTTGCATCGATTATACATGTCGAGACCACACCTTTGATTTTATATACAGAAATGATAAAGGCACCTAGGATTTAACCCACTTACTCCACTAAAAGCCTACCCTCATAATTAACCCCTAGTGAACCCCTTTGATCCTAACAACCCTTTTTATTGACTCACCCGCTAATTTTAACCCAGAAACCCTTTATTTTTGTTATCACCATTCCTTTTGACTACCCTTATATCGAGATTTGATTTGATTAATAGCCTAACTATGTTTCTTAATTTAGTAATTTATCCTTTGTTATGTATATTTGATTTGTTCTTAAAAAAAAGTATATTCATTATTCATTATTAGTTGTGATTAAATGAGTTTATACGTTTGAATTCCAAATATTGAAGAAGAAGCTCGTATTATTAATATTATTAGCTTTCAGTTGATGTAATTACTTTTATTTAGTTCATTGTTTCTGGTTAGGTAATTTTTCAAATTCGATCTCGATTCTAACCCTCTAATTCAACCTTTATCCACACCTTTAACCCAAGCCCCGTTACAACCCTATTAAAGACCTTTTGATTTGTGCGTCATCTCATATTACAGTGGTGGAGATTTGATTTTCATGCAAGCCTATGGGATTAACTTTTCAAGTTTGACGTTTGAGTGCTTAATTCTGAACCTTAAACACTTCGAGTGATTTGAATGAATCTTTTGTGAGGATGTCAATCCTTGTAGGTTTTGGATTTGAGGTAATTATTTAGATGAGGGGGAACACCTATGTTTTGTGCTACAAATGTATGACTTATATTGTTTGAATCTTTAGGGCTCTTTGAGTTAAATTATCCATGTATAAATTATCTATGAATTATGATGAGACATTGTTGATAGGAATATTGAATCATGGAAAGTTCGTTTTAATTGTAAGTTGAGAATTTTGCTTGAGGACAAGCAAAAGCTTAAGTGTGGGGGTATTTGATAAATCGTAAAAGTAACATATTTTAGGCCCACATTTAGCATACTTTTGGATGAATTATCCCTTATTTTGTGTAAAAAGGTGCTCTTAATCCTTTCTTTTCATATTTTATACTTAGGAAAGCACCGGAGGATGAAAAGAACAAGAAACGGGCTTAAAACGAGACAAATGGGCCATATCACGAAATCCACACGGCCTGGGCCCAAGACCACACGGTCGTGCCTCCTCAATAGTCTCGAACACGGTCTAAGCCACGAAATACACGGCCGTGCCTCATTAATGAAGTCTGAACACGGCCTAAAGACGATTTACACGGGCGTGTACCATGGCCGTGTCCCTGCCGCGGAAAAGAGAAATTTCAATCGGATTTGGATACTTAGGGGCAAAGAAACACATTCCAAAAGCCTATAAATACACCCTAAGTATAACCTAGAAGAGGGCAGTGAGCTAGGCCAAGGAGCCAAGCCGAAAAGGTCAGATTTGTGGGAATTCACTTGGGGATAGCCAGTTGATCCATCTCAAGAAGCCGGAGTCATACTCAAGACGGAGGATTTCTCCTTAATTTCCTTCAGGGGGTTTTAGGGATTTCTTATGTTTTTTTTATCTTTTCTTCTGAGATGTTTTCCTTTATTGTTATGAACTAAAACCTCAGATACCTGAGGGGGATGAAACTTAGATGAATCTTGTTATCGTTTGCTGAACTATATGATAAATATTTGATTTGTTCTTAATTATGTGTGCTTAATTCTTGTGTTGATATTTCGCGAATATTGATTCAAGTATGATGTGCTTAGGTGAAGGAGCAAAAGTCCCTGCCTAAGAGTAGATCTAGCATAGTTAAGCGGAGTTGATCGCGCGCCTAGAGATAGGGTGACGAAGCGTTGCCGGATTAGGGTGAAACCTAATATGGGAGTCTATAGATCGAGTTAATGCAATAATAGGGGTTTTAATTAGAAAGAGATTTCAATTAATCAACCTAAGGTTAGACGTTATTCGCCTCGAGAGAGGGTTTAATATAAATTAGGGAATCCTACGGATCAAGTCAAATGAATAAATCGTCTGGTTCAGAGTTAGATAACAAGTAAGTCTAGGTGGATTTTTCCTTGGGTATCGTCTTAATTAATTGGTTTTTTTCCTCAAGTTACTTTCCCAATTTCATTCTTCTTTGTCTTAGAGTCTTTAAGTTTAGTAGTTAATTAATTTAGATTAAACAACCATTCGCTTAATTCTTAGGCTAAATAATAGAAAGAAAGTTAGTATTAGTACTTTTAGTTCCTTTGGGTTTGACAATCTGATCTTGCCTAAGCTATACTACTGTTCAATAGGTGCACTTTCCTCAATCATTGTCATAGTTAGTTTCCAGGTTCGATCATTATCTTTATAAATTTAAAACTCTGACTTCACAGCGATCACCACACATAGTATTTCCAATCTCATAATCACATGTATATTCATTTCATGATACTAAAACATAATTCAACAACATGTATTACATTCGAACTTACCTCGGACGTCGAAATACCGAAACGGTCGATTAATCGAGCACTTTGTCTTTGCCTCGATCTCGATCCAAACCTCTTCTTTCTTGGTCTATACACATTTAAATTCAACTCATTCAATCACCAATTCATTCAATTTAGTCCATACACACATATTTAGGGCATTTTACAAAATAACCCTCACATTTTCACATTTCGACACTTTAGTCCCTAATTCATCAAATCACAAAATACACAAAATTTCCATTCACATATGCTTAGCCGAACTTTCACTATGCTCATACAAGCCAATACATTTCTTTTATTTCACATTTTAGTCCCTCAATTTACACTTTTCTCAATTTAGCCCAAATTCACCAAAAATTCAAAGACAAAATATGTTAACCCAACACAAAGCTCACATATTCATCAATGGTATATCTCAAAATCACCACCAATTTCTAAAATTAAAACATGGGTTTGAAAGAACACGAAGTAACGATCACAAAAACGTAAAAATCATCAAAATCCTAACAAAAACGAACTTACAAATGAGCCTTGAAGTAGCCGAATATGAGAAAGCTTCTAAACCCTTTTTCTTTCTTCAATTTTGGTGGAAGATGGATGATAACAGCCATTTTCATGCTTTTATTTTTATTATATTAACATTAATACACCAAACCAATTTGCCCTTAATGAACATTAATAATAACAACCAATGCCATGAAATTATCATCCATTAACTATTTAATGGTGTAATATCAACATAAGGACCTCTCCTTTAATAAGACATGACATCTAAGCACTTTAACAATTAGCACACAGCTTTTACATTTTATACGATTAAGTCATTTTTCATAATTCAACACACAGTCGATAAAATTTTCACATAGAATTTTCACACATATTCAATCACATACTGTAAACACAGAAAATAATATTAAAATATTATTCCAACCTCGGATTTGTGGTCTTGAAACCACTATTCTGACTAGGGTCTAAACCGGGCTGTTACACTGATGGCTCTCCAAGGTGGCCGACCAAGGGTTCTTTAATAGGCTTAATTGCTAAAATTTCTATGAAGAGTTGATGCTAGGCGTGGGAATGGAAAAGGCTAAGAGAATTTTGAGAGAAGAGAGAATGATGAATGATGAGAATTAATGAGGAATGATTGAGGGATGATTGAGGGATGATGAATGAGGGAGTGAGAAGGTCTTATTTATAGGTGAGGAGAGGGGGATAGTTTGCTAAAATTAGTGGATGTTAACCTCTTCAAATCTCCTCAAATTGTGGCCGGCCATGCTTAGTGGCTTTTGACTTGATTTTTGCTTGATTTTTAAGCAATTTTGGATGCCACACAACTCAGGACTGAGACTCGGTCAATCGTAAATCTTCGGGCAAATCTCTAATTTCTTTAACAATGCAAGGACCTTGTGTAATTAAACCAAACAATGGTTTAAATGGACAGCCATGTGTAGCCGAATATTGGGTTGACTTGGTCTCCAATTTGGACAGTTTTGTAATCCAGCAAAGCTATTAGACCTGTCTAGAATAAATCAACAAGTTAGAGGACCAAAGAATAAAATTTATTCAATTTAATTAATTAATTAAAACCCAAATTATTAATGAAATATTTTAAAATGAATTATTAAATATAATTTTATTTTTTATTTTTTAATTTAATCATGCATGGCCCATTTTATGTCTTAAAAAATATAATATATTCAAATTAATATAAAATAAGCCAATTATTGCATGAAAACTATATAATAAAGCATAAAATCACATTTTAACAATTTCTATGTCCTAATTTCATATTTTTCACATATTTCATTAATTTATTAAACAATTACTTAGTTTTAACAACGAATTTAAATAAAAAGGTGATAAATTACATAGGAAAAATCCTATATATTTTTTCGTTTAAATTTATGTAGTTGTTTTTACTGATTGATTTTGAATTTAGTCTTGATTTAGTTATTGAACATTTTTACTAGTTTATTTCATTCTAATTTATGATTCTTTCAGCATTATTCTGCATTTAGGTTGTTTTAGGCCTAATTTTTCATTTTGATTGTATCCATATTGTGAGTATAGTCGTCATTTTTGTTTTGGTCAGTATTAGTTATATACTATATAGTAGCCTTCTGCTTATAACTCATTCTATCTATTTAGTCCAAATTATTGAGTTAAACTTGGCTGCTTATTATGAACTTGCCTACTGTGTTGATTCATCAATCTGATTTAGTTGATCACTTTATTTTTAGGCCCACTATGACGAACAAACGTGGCAAAACCAAGACAACCGTTCTTGCTTCGAAAAAGCGGAAGGGCCCCAAAGCGACCTCCTCTTTGAGCGCATCTACCGAAGCTCGCCACCTCTTTCTCCGGTTTGCGGCGGTCCCTCAGGAGGATTTATATAAGCTCCTTCGCATATGACCCCTCGGCCTAGGCCGCTGCATTGAATGGGCCGCGTTGGAGTAGGTCCAACTCGCTGATGATGTGCGCGCCATTATTGCCACAGCCCCGTGGGATAGATTCTTTGCCATCATCGAGCCCACCTACATGGAGCTGACATTAGAGTTCTGCTCAACGTTTCTGGTTTAGCAGGTTATGACAGTTCATGACGAGACTGGCACCACCAGTTTTTGACTTGGTGGTTTGGTACACCACATGAGCATTCCCGAGTTCGGGGCGGCTATGGGACTCTACACAAAGGAGTTCATGAGCGCCGAGGACTTCTTTCAGCTTCATCGGCACATTCATCACTCACCATCATGTTATTGGACCGATCTTAAAGCAAGTCAGATACCATATGGCGTGAATCGCTCGAAGGTGACTTCTCTCTCTCCGGCCTTACGGTACATTCACGCACTTTTAGCACACACTTTGACAGGTCAGAGAGAGAGCACCGGAGTCGTTAGCACTCACGACGCTTATTTTCTATGGAGCATGGCGCACGGGCATAAATTTGACTTGGCATACTTCATTGCTCTAGCCTTCCGCCATCAGGCTGGCCGCCACAGGAAGGGCCCAATCTGTCTCGGCCCTTACGTGACTCGCCTCGCTCGACACTTCGGTCTCCTCGACACACTGGAGCAGTCCTCCACACTCACACTTGTCGGTCGGATGTCCCCTCAGGGCATCTTGAGCATGATACACATGAGGATGATCGAGCGGCGTTGTGGATTTGATCCTCCTCAATACAGATTATTTCATTCTGACACTCAGAATGACCCCGAGGACTTCACTGATGATGTTCCTCCCTATCACGAGGATCCACCTCAGCCTCCACCTTCGAGTCACCGACCTGTTCCTTCTGTTGCTAGCTTTCGAAGAGTATCCTCCGAGGAGTTTACTAGTTTCTGTCAGTACTGTGTTCAGAGATTTGACAGTATTGATGCGACATTGCAGCAGATCTGTCAGCATCTCTATATTGCTCCTCTAGCGCCACTGACTCACGACATTGATGAGTCTGATGATGATGACCATTGAATCCATTTGTCTTTATTTTTATTTTTATTTTTATTTTCCTTTTTATTTTTATTTTTATTTTTATGTTTATTTTGTTTTTATATTTTGAACTATATTTTTCTTTCTAATAATTGTTCCTAATTGAGTTTTAATCCTTTAATCCTCTTCAGTATTTGTGTTTATTTTCTTATCAGTTGCTCAGAATCATGCTCTAAATTTAGCTTGGTCTACCATTCTGTTTTTCACTATTATGGGAATTTCATCCAATATTCAGGGCAGTTTCAACTCTCTCCCTCTCTTATGATATTCTATGTCTATTGTGATTATTTATTTTTCTACATTGAGGACAATGTACATCTTAAGTGTAGGGAGGTTATTTATATGATTATTTGAAAATCCCTGAATTATGCCTTGTGTTTAAGTAATTTTCTCATATTACTATTAGAATGAATTTTATTGATTTGTGATTATCATTGATGTGTTTTAGATTAAATTCATAAGTAATTGTGCATTGATTGTTTAAACTTTAAGACATGAGAGAATCAAGCATGATAAGTCTATTTTCAGAATAAAAATTTGTTAGGTTGTTTCCCTAAATTTAAGTATTACCGTAAAGTTTGAGATTTGCAAGATTGACATCAAAAACTGTATTTTTTGTGAGATTTTGAGCCTTTAGAGCATATATTCTTCTTGCTCACTTTATTATTGGTCATGAGTGTGTAAATATTGATTTTTTTATTCTAGAACTTGCTTCGATTATACATGTCAGGACCACACCTTTGATTTGATATACTGAAAAGATAAAGGCACCTAGGTTTTAACCCACTTATCCCAAAAAGCCTACCTTCATAATTAACCCTTAGTGAACTCCTTTGAGCCTAATAAACCGTTTCTTGATCTACCCTTAATATTAACCCATACCTCATTCTTTTGATTCATTAAGAATTTTTCCTATTTTATTGACTTCCTTTTTATCGAGATTTGATTTGGTTAGTTTCCTAACTATGTTCTTTTGTTCAGTTGTTAAATTATCTCTTACTATCTTTATGCTCAAAAAAAAAAGAAAAAGAAAAAAGAAGAAGAAGAAGAAGAAGAAAAATTATTATTATATTCATTTACATTTATATTTATTGATTATTACATAGTTATATGTCGATTGAGCTTGAACAGTTATATTCATATTTTGAGAAGAAGCTCATGTATTCTTTAATAATTTCGATTGATGTAATTATTCAGCATTAGCTTATTTTTCTAGTTAGGTAATTTATCAATTCAATCTCGATTCTAACCCTCCTTTTCAGCCTTTATCCACACCTTTAATCAAGCCCCATTACAACCCTTTAAAGACCTTTTGATTTGTGTATCATCTCATTTTATAGTGGTGGAGATTTTATTTTCATGCAAGCCTATGGTAATGACTTTTCATGTTTGACTTTTGAGTGCTTAATTTTTTAACCTTAAACACTTTGAGTGCTTTGAGTGAATCTTTAGTGAGGATGTCAATTCTTGTCGATTTTGAATTAAAGGTAATTACTTAGATAAGGGGAAATACCTATATTTTCATGCTTTAAAAATGTGTGACTTGGATTGTTTGAATCTTTAGTGCTCTTTTAGTTGAACTATCAATGTATGATTATTTGTGAATTATGACAAAACATTATTGATGAGAATTATGAATTGAGAAAGTTTAATTTTTAATTGTAAGTTGAGGATTTTGCTTGAGGACAAGCAAATGCTTAAGTGTGGGGATACTTGATAAGCCATAAAAGTAACATATTTTAATCCCATTCTTGATGCGTTTTTGAATGATTTATTATATAATTTAGTGAATTTGATGCTCCTAATCCTTTAATTTCATGTTTCTATACTTAAGAGAGCATAAGGGAGAAAAAGGAACAAAAAACGGGCTAAAATCAGACAAAATGAGCTATTTTTAGGATCCACACGGCCTGGCCATTTCCACCCGGGTTGGCCACACGCTCATGTGCCAGCCCATGTTGGTATCGCTCCTTGTTTCTCTTTTACGCGGAAAAAGACAATTTTTAAGGTTTCTGAGCATTCTAAAGTTTATAAATACACCCTAGAAGAAGATCTAAAGGAGCACGCAGAGCTGAACGAAGAAAAGACTCGAAGAACGCCAACGGATTCAACTTAGACGCGGGATCTCCTTCAAGACTAAAGATCTCCATTCAATTTCTCTCAAAGTTTTTGGGTTTCTTTATGTTTTGTTTTTTCCTAATTTTGAGATGTTTTCCTTCCAAAGTATGAACTAAATTCCCTAGATACCTAGGGAGGATGAAACCTAAGACGGATCTTATTATTTGATTTTTCTGAATTACATGATAAATATTTGTTCTTGATCTCAATTATGTATTCTTATTTCATGTTTTAATGTTTTCAGGATATTAATTCATGATTGATGTGCGTATTCAGTGGAGCAAAAGGCGATGATCCTTAGTTCTTCATGGCACATCTCTCTATGCAAGTTTTCACACAACTTGCAACTTCCGTTGCAACTAACAAAAACAAAACAAATCGTTGAGTTCGTATATATACTTATTTACCATTAAATATTAATATAAAAAGAAAAAAAAGAAAAACAACCATGCTTCCCTTGGCTGCTTAGCGTTAAAAACATGGTGGTGGCACATCCAATTGTGTATAAGGTTGAGCTGCTTGTGTGGTGGGTGTCCTCGATAGTCTCCGCCAGTGCTTCCGACACCAAGCAATGGCTTTTTTTTTAACAAAGACACTAGGCAATGTTGAATGTAATCATTAGGAGAGGATCCGTTGTCGACGTAGGTAGTAAAGAAAAATGTATACTTTAACCCAATCGGGATGAGTGCTGTAACAACTTGATGTGAGGGACTAACAAGGATTCCCAACACCAAACAGAACATCAACACCCCTGATTTCTCCCCTATTCTGTATATATTTGATTTCCTTTAAGATATATAGATTTGTTGATATTGTTTTGCATTGCATGAGAGAGGGTTTATATGGACTTTGTGTAGGAGATTGTCATGCCAAGCTGCCCTACCAAAATTTGATTGAATGCAAATTTAAGAGGACATTTCTGTAAGCAATCAAATTGAGGTGAAATGGACATGTCATGCCAAACTACATGGACAATGCTTTTGATTAATTGTCATTAAAATCATATTTAAAGTTTTCGATTCATTTTAAAACTTAATGGAATTATTGTCAAAAGCACTGGAATACAATCTTATTTAACTCAATTTTTTTCTTTGATTTTCAAATGCGGATTCAAAATGGAATTTTCCAAAAAAAAAAAATAAATATTTTTATAAGTAACTGATTGTACCAAATCCTTTAATGTCTTTTTTTTTTAGAATTCTTCCAAAAATCCTAAAATAAATTCTCTTATTTATTTTGATAGCGACTAAATTAATCATTTATCAACCGAAATAAATTTGTCGCTATATTTTCAATTAAATTACTCTGTTTATTTTAAAACAAATTAAATTAAATTTTATCCTCTAATATAAAGATTCCCTAAATATTTATTCCAGACATATATATACCGTGTATGACAAGTCAATGGAATAATTATTTGAATCTTCTTTTTGGCATAATTAGATTTATAGATTTATAAATTATCAATATATTGCTTCTAATGACTATAATTGTAACAGCCCGATTTAGGGGCTAGTCAGAATAGAGGTTTTGGAACCACTAATCCGAAGTTGAAGAAAATTATTTTAATATTTCATTATGAGTTATAGCATGATTATATGGGTGCATGAAAATTTTGGTGCTTTAATTTTAGCGATTTCATGCTTAATCGCGAAAAGGACTAAATCGCATAAAGTGCGAAAGTTCTATTTTACAAGTTAAAGGTGCCTAATAGCCATAGAATATTAATTGGAGGCCTTTAATGTGCAAATTGACCCTTAGATATAGGGTGGTCGGCCATAGGGGGACAAAGAAGTTAAAATTAGTCAAAGTTGGTGTAGTAGGTGGATAAAATTGATGAAATAGAATAAATAAAGAAAAGATAATATCCTTCTATTCACTCATCTTCTTCCACCGAAAATTAGTAGCAAATAGGGGTTTGAAAACCCAAAAATTTCAGCAAGCTCTTCACCTTTCTAGTAAGTGATTTTAATGGTTTTTCTTGATGATATTTGTACTTTTGAAACCCCTAAAGCTTAAGCTAGCTAAATAGGGGACTATTTTGCAAAATAGTTAAAAGTTTAGGGTTTTTCCATGTGAGCATGTATGTTGTTTGCTGCATTTTTATGGAAGGATATGAGTCCTAGTTGTTAGATGAACAACTTTTGTGAAAGGTGTTATCATGAAAACACCTCAAAGGACCTTTTTGTAAAGGTTGCAAAATATGTGGTAAGTGTGTGAAATGATGAGTATTGAGAGTTTCCATAAGAGAAATAAATGTTCACCTAGGCTCGTTAAAGAAAGAAATTTGATTATAATTGATTTCCGAGCCTAGGAGTAAAATAGTCATTTTGTGAAAGTATGATGGCAGAATAGTAATTTTGCCAAAGTATGATTATTGAAATGTGTTGATTAATGTGATGATTAAATGAGCTAAATTGTTATTATAGACCAAGAAGAACGAAGAATTAACCTCGACCGAGGAAAGGGCAAAGTATCGGACTAGATCGGCAATCTAACTTATTTTGAAATCGAGGTAAGTTTGTGTGTATTATATTCAACATTGTGTTATTAAGCCTTAAAATGTTCGATGTTAATGATGATGTATATTATTTCTATGAATTTGAGAAATGATGTTGAATGATGAAATAATGAGAATTGTGATGTTGAAGTCCCAGTTGGACTTAAATAAAGGAGAGAACAATATCATCAAGACTTGAGATTGGTAAGGTCCGTATAAGACCATGTTCGGGACATGGCCTCGGTACCAAATTAAAATCTCGTATAAGACCATATCTGGGATATGGCATCGGCATTGAATATGAGAAACGTATAAGACCATATCTGGGATATGGCATTGACAATCGATATGAGATCCCATATAAGACCATATCTGGGATATGGCATCGGCATCTAGAAGTGACCCCACGTAAGACCACATCTGGGATGTGGCACTGGCGTCGTAATTATGTGAATAAGGATGATCATGTATCCTTGAATATCCCAAGTGGTTTAATGGGGTAAATAGTTAAGCTTAAGATAGAGATGAGATTAATGCTAAGGCTATGTGATGAAGTGATACATGTATATGTGAGTAATTCATAAGAATGGTTTACGATATGTAATCAGTAAGAGTACGTATGAGTAAGTTATGGAAATGAGCTTAAGACTTGTGTTTTTATTCAATGCAATGGATGGATGAAAGTATGAGCTTTATGTTGCTATTTATTTCATGCAAACTTACTAAGCTTTATGCTTCCCCCTCTCATTTCCCTTTTCCTTGTAGCATTGCCAAGTTAGCTCGAGAATTCGTGGAACGTCAGAGTTCGGAAATCACACTATCGACTACTTTTTGGTATAGCCAAGTTAGATTCATTTTGAGTATGGAATGTATAGGACTTGGTCATTTTGTTATGTCATATTTGTTAGCCAAAGTGTTGGCTATTAATGTTGTTCAATTCATTTTGTAAATGGTCATGGGAAGTTGGCCTATACTCGACATGTTCATATATTCAATGATGATGAATTTCATGAAGTGTACGCTTGTGTGGATGTCTTGATTATGAGTTCTTAGAGGTGCCATATGGTCATAATATGTGTTGAATTGAATTGGTTTAAGTATGGTTGCTTTGCAAGGTGGAATTTTGCTTGGTAGATAGCCTTACAAATGTCCACACGGGTAGACACACGGGCGTGTGTCTAGGCCGTGTGTGACACACGGTCAGCCCCAAAGGCATGTTGATTGGCCGTGTGTCCCCGTGCATGCTAGGTTTACAAGTCAGTATGCTCAGTAGTAAACACACGGGCAGAGACACGACCGTGTCAGCCGTGTGGGAGGCACGACCATGGACATAGGCATGTGCCCAGGCCGTGTGAAGTCTGCACCTAAAATTAGGAATTTAATTTGACACACGGTCTAAGGACACGGGCGCGTGCCTTGGCCGTGTGACCTTAGTGAGGTGATGACGTCATAAACAGAATGCCATGGTTTTTGCACACGGGCGTGTTGAGGCCGTGTGAGGGACATGGGCCAGGGACACGGGCATGTGTCCGGCCGTATGAAAACCCTTTTAGGTTCGAATTGAGAAATAAATCCCCATGGGTGTGAAACATGGGCATGTGATATGCCACACAGGCGTGTGGCCCTGTTTTAAGTCAAATTTGTCTATGTGTTTCAAAGTTTTCGGTTTAGTCCTGAATCATTTCGGAATTAAGTTTTGGGTCTCGTAGGCCCATAATAGAGACATTATGAGTAGGAATGAAAAGCCTTAAGTTCAAACGAAATTTTATGGCCCGATGTTGTATGTTTAAGCAAGTTGAGTTAGGTAATGCCTCGTATCCAGTTTCGGCTTTAAACACGGGTAAGGGGTGTTACATTTAGTGGTATCAGAGCTACGATTTAGTCGGTTCTTGGACTAGCGTAGCGTAAGTATGAGTCTAGCTATACATGCCATACATATGAGTATTTAACTAATGATAGTGTGACGACTCCTAACGTTTTAAATCTTATTTTTATATAGTAATGGATCCCGATCGAACAGTAGTTGATGATGCTGCGAGTAATGTGCCAGCTCCTGCGCAAGGGACCGCGCCAGTAGAGAGTAGACCCGAGACTTTGGGTCAGGGAGAAGAGGCTCAAGAAGCCTTTCTCCATATGAGTAATTGGTACACTGACTATATTCGAGCAAATCCTAATGCTCAACCCCCTCCACCCCCACCTATTCCTCAACCCGCTCCTGTAGCTCCTCAGGTAGTAGAGGTAGTAAGAAGAGAAAGGCCTCCGGTCGATAAGATCCGAAAACAAGGAGCTGAGGAATTTCGGGCTAGTAAGGATGATGATCCATAGAGGGCGGAATTCTGGCTTGAGAATACCATCAGGGTATTCGATGAGTTGTCATGCACGCCTGAAGAGTGCATAAAGTGTGTGGTATCTCTCTTGAGAGATTCGGCCTATCAGTGGTGGACAACTCTTGTGTCGGTGGTGCCACGGGAGAGAGTTAACTGGGAATTCTTCCAAGAGGAATTTCGAAAGAAATACATTAGTCAAAGGTTCATTGACCAGAAAAGAAAGGAGTTCTTAGAGCTAAAGCAAGGTCGAATGACAGTGACTGAATATGAGCGTGAGTTCGTAAGGCTCAGCAAATACGCTCGAGAGTGCATATCGACAGAAGCCATCATGTGCAAAAGGTTTGAGGATGGGTTAAATGAGGATGTCCATTTGTTTGTTGGTGTCCTCGAACTAAAAGAATTTGTGGTGTTGGTAGACAGAGCCTGTAAGGCCGAGGGACTGGTTAAAGAGAAAAGGAAGGCTGAAAATGAGTCTCACGACTCGAAGAAGAGACTATTAGGCAAGCCATTTCAATCCTCATCCAAGAAGTCAAGAGATTTCACTATTCGATCAGCCACTTCAGCTGGGTTTTCGAGCGGAAGTAACAGTAGACAGTACCCGGGGTCTAAGGCTCAGACTACTTCGGTTGCTAGTGTTGGCAATGCTCGAACGAGTAGACCAGAATGTCCGCAGTGTGGAAAATGTCATCCTGGGGTCGAGCAAACGAGAAAGCTTGTTTTAAGTGTGGATCCCTAGACCATTTTATCAGAGATTGCCTCAATGTGGGTGAGAAAAAGAGACCTCAGAATGCAAGACCGGGAAGTACTGCTAGAGGAAGACCACAGAGAAACTCGGAAAATGAAATGAGTAGTAAGAACATATCTAGGGAGTAGACTACAGGAGCTGAGGGTAGAGCATCGGTGAGAACATATGCCATTCGTGCTCGCGAGGAGGCGTCCTCCCCCGACGTAATTACGGGTACATTTTCTCTTTACGATACTCATGTTATAGCTTTGATTGATCAGGGATCTACCCACTCGTATATTTGCATGAAATTAGCCTCTAATATGAACATGCTTGTAGAATCTACCAAATTTTTAATAAGAGTGTCAAATCCCCCAGGTAAATGTGTGTTAGTCGATAGAGTATGCAAAGATTGTCCTTTGATGATTAGAGGTCATTACTTTCTGGCTAATCTCATGTTATTGTCGTTTGATGAATTCGATGTCATTCTTGGGATGGATTGGTTAACTACTCATGACGTGATAGTGAATTGCGGAAGTAAGTTTATTGAGTTGAAATGTGAAAGTGGGGATCTTATTCGTGTAGAATCAGATGAGCGAGACAGATTGCCAGTAGTAATATCTTCCTTGTTGACTCATGAATATCTAAGAAAGGGGTACGAAGCTTACCTTGCCTTTGTAATGAATACCAGAGAGACTAAGTTAAGAATTGAATCAGTGCCCATAGTATGTGAGTATCCAGATGTTTTCCCAGAGGAATTTCCCAGGGTTACCTCCGGTTAGAGAGATTGAATTTGGGATTGAGTTAGCTCCTGGTACTGGCCCCATTACTATTGCTCTATACAGAATGGCCCCAACCGAGTTAAAAGAACTGAAAGCACAGTTACTAGAGTTAACAGATAAAGGCTTCACAAGACCGAGTTATTCTTCGTGGGGTGCTCCCGTATTATTTGTAAAGAAAAAAGATGGTTCCATGAGGTTATGTATAGATTATCGGCAGCTCAATAAGGTAACTGTGAAGAACAAGTACCCGCTGCCAAGAATCGATGATTTATTTTATCAATTGAAGGGAGCCACCGTATTTTCCAAGATAGACTTGAGGTCCAGATATTATCAGTTGCCGAAAATCGTATTTCAAACAAGGTATGGCCGCTATGAATTTTTGGTCATGCCTTTTGGTTTAACAAATTCCCCTGCAGTTTTCATGGATTTGATGAACCGTATCTTTCGGTCGTATTTGGATTGTAACGCCCCGAAATTTGGGCCTAGAAGTATTGGGCCTTGAGCAAAGGAACGGTTAGAAAGCTGTGCATAAAAGTTTATGTGAGCTAGGAAATGACACAATTAAATGTCTGCTCAAGTGGTTAAGGGTCCTGAGAGGAGTTGGAAAAGTCCTAGGTTCAAACCTGGGCTTTAGCAACAAATTTGGTTTTAAGGGGATAAAACCTTGGATGCTTGGATGTAGGCCTTTTAAATTATTGTGTTAAAAAAATGACACAAAGAAGCATGTGGTCTAGTGGTTGTGGCGTCATTAAGGTTGCAAGGGAGCCTGAGTTCAAGTCTTGGCTCTTGCAAATTATTTTGGTTTTTCTTTTAACGGAACCTGGACTTTGGCCTTTAGACCTTTTAGTTAATTGAAGATTAAATGTGACACAAAAGAGCTTGTGGCAAGGAGGCAAGTAGCGTGTTGAGCTATTGAGGGGGGCTTGGGTTCGAATCCCATTGTAAGCAAAAAGGATATTTATTTTGCTAGCATGAGGCGGCAGGAGTTTGAAGTGGTTTTGAACTCTATTGGGTGAGAGTTTGAATGGGTCTTGGAGGTTGTTATGGAGGATATCAATGAGGGATAAGGGGAGTGATTTGTGGATATTTTCAAGGAGTTTGAAGGCTTGAGAAGTTGTGCCGGAATAGGTTTTGTGCTCTTGGAAATTCGGTTAGGGGCTTTGTTAGGTATATCCGAAGTGCCGGAGTTGTTTTCTTTGCTTGCTCTTTTGTATGTTGCCAATTGGTCTCTCCTTTTCAGCTTTAGTTTTGCTTATTTTCTCTAAAAAGAAACCGAATATTGTTTCTTCTCTACTTGAAACTTCCTACTCATCTCTTCTTTAATCATTTTCTGCTATAGTCGACCCTCTCTTTTACTTTTATCTCTACTTCTTTTTCAAATTCGTTTTTCCTTTCTCTGTTAGGCCGAATTCCCGTACTCTCTCCCTCTCAAATCTCTTTGTTCTTCTTGTTTCGGGCCGAATCTTCTTGACTGACTATTGCTGAAATACGTTTGTTTTTTTGGTAAGGGGGTGTTACAACCACTTTATTATTTTGTTCTTAGTCAAATTTCTTTTGGCTCTATTAACAAGCTTCGATTTTCCCTTTTCTTTCTCTTAGGGGCCGAATGTATGGTTGCCTTCTAACAACTTTTGATCTGCCGAATCATGTTAGGAGGGGGGAATCGCCCTTGATCAGCAGTGAGGCGCTAGTATCTGTTAGTTCTAGCAAGGTGAGCATTTGTGGTTTAGTAAATAAAGTTTATGGATTAAGAGTATGCGTTAATCTTGTGTTGTATTGGTTATAGGTTTTGTGCTCTAGATTATTCGCACTCTTCATTGTTACAATCAGGTGTGTATTTGTATGCGGTATTCGATGATCGGCTGAAAAGCCGAAAGTATGTGTTGTTTACACTGCTATGACTGTAGATCGGCAAAATGTCGAAAAGCCGAAAATATGGCGTATGATGCCACACGGGCATGCGATCGTGCGTGTGGTGAACCGAGCCCACGAACATGGGTGTTAGTCTGTAGAGGCCACCATGAGCGATCTCATGGGCTTAGGCCGTTTTGGGCCACATTGGGCCGTGTGGGCCCAATGGGCTCATGGGCCCTATACAGGCAAGTCTTAAGGACATGTGGGAATTATTAGACCCAGCTGTGTTGTTCACATGGCTAAGGTCATTTCTGGGCTTACCGGGCCACACGGGCATGTGGGTCCACATGGGCCGCATAATAGGCCTTGGGCCCATTCACACTATTGACTGTTAAGGTAAAATTACTGAAATACCCTTCTAGGGTAGAATTACCGAAATACCCTTGTAGGGTAGAATTATCGAAATACCCCTGTAGGGAAGAATTACTGAAATACCCTTATAGGGTAGAATTACCGAAATACCCCTGTAGGGAAGAATTACCGAAATACCCTTGTAGGGTAGAATTACCAAAATACCCTTATAGGGTAGAATTACCGAAATACCCCTGTAGGGTAAAATTACCAAAATACCCCTGTAGGGTAAAATGACCGTAATGCCCCTGTAGGGTAAAATGACTGTAATGCCCCTGTAGGGTAAAATGACTGTTTTGCCCTTGTGGGTAAATGACTGACTTAGATTATCAATTTAACTGATTTGGCTGTGATCGTATGATTGTGTTTTAACTGACTTGACTTTGGTCGTGTGACTAATATGCTTTTAATATATGTTTAAATGACTGTTACTAAGCATGGCCATTCTGCATACACCTGTGATGATTGAGCATGACATACACGACATATTGTATGGGGTTGGGACATTGTTACGGAGGAAGTGTACGGTCGTTGTCGTTCTATACAAGGCTTTCAGCCTTTCTACGATATTTATGGCTTTTAGCCGTTCTGTCTACGGCGCCAAGCCGTTCGATTGACTTAGTGCCGCTACCGGTGCTAACCTTGGTGTGTTGGCTGGGTGGGTCGATTTAATCCCCACAGGAGTATAGGGTTGGACAGGAGACGGAGTGCAGGGTTGGTTTGGGTATTTATGCATTGCATATACTGATTCTGATATTGAGATGGGCTTAGGCCCAGATATATGTGATATGTGAGTTTTGATATTGGCTAAGGCCCAACCGAGGCTGATGGGGGCTAAGGCCTAGTTGCCACCGTTACTGGAATGGGCTAAGCCCAATTGGTTCTGTTATGGGCTGTGACCCAAATGATAATGTTTTGGGCTTTGGCCCACATATACTCTGAATTGAACTGCATCATATTCTTGCTATAGGGCTCTGTGCCCGCATCGATTTTTTGTTTCAGATACTAACTATTTCTTTAATAAGGGGATTACACACTGAGTTTTTCGTAAACTCACCCCATTTTTAACCTTTCAAGTAATCCCTAGCGTTAGACGATTCGGTGTTGCGAGGGACTCGGAGATGGCCACACTACTGCTCTTGTTTTCGTTACTTGGCTTTTGTTTACTAATAGTTTTTGTCTGGGTTTTATATTTGTAATAAGGCCTCTCTAATTTTATAGCTTTCGATCTGAGATTTTAATCATTATGATTTATACTTGTTAGACGTAGAACGCGGTTTTCCCAAAATGATAACTATTTTCAAAACACTATGTTTCTGCAACGATTTTTTAAACCTCCACAACAAATAAGGTTTTAAAGGTAATAACGTTGTAAAGATGGAATAACTTTTTAATAAACCACGATTGAAAATGAACAAACGCGAACTGAGGTTTTGTACAAGTTTTACATGGTTTCAAAGTTTTAAATTTCAAGAAGGGTTTTCAATGAAAACATGGTTTTCGAAAAACACTTCAATGTGACACGCCAGATTCGGCCATAACGTCTAGGCTGAGTTTGAGGTGTTAGATGGATAAATTTGTAGTAGTTTTTATCGATGATATATTAATCTACTCTCGAGATGAGAACGAACATGCCGAACATTTGAGGACGGTTCTGTGAATTTTGAGAGATAAACAATTGTATGCCAAGTTTAGTAAATGTGAATTTTGGCTTAAGGAGGTCTGATTTTTGAGGCACATTGTCTTGGGAGATGGAATTAGAGCCAACCCAAGTAAGATCTCAGAAATTATAGATTGGAAGCCACCAAGGAATGTAATCGAAGTTAGGAGTTTTCTGGGCCAAGCTGGCTACTGTAGACGTTTTGTCAAGGGATTTTCCGTGATAGCTACTCCGATGACGAGGTTGCATCAAAAAGATGTAAAGTTTGAATGGACTGAAAAGTACCAACAGAGTTTTGAGAAGGCATTGTTAACTGAGGCTCCAGTTCTAGTACAACCCGAACCAGGAAAAGAATTTGTGGTTTAAAGCGATGCATCCCTGAATGGATTGGGTTGTGTACTCATACAAGAGGGTAAGGTGGTTGCATATGCCTCTTGTAACAGTCCGATTTGTACCCTAGTCAAAATAGTGGTTTTGAGACCACAAATTTGAGTCCGTATAATATTTTAATATTATTTTTTGTGCCTCTGATAAGTGATTAAGCATGTGTTAAATTTTCGTAAGATAATTTACCTGTCTGTGTGTTTAATTTGATAAAAGGATTGAATTGCATTAAATGTGAAAGTTGCATGATATTTGTTAAGTACCAATATGTTGTGGCTTTTAAAAGAAAAGGGCCTTATGAGGAAATTAGACCACTATTTAGATAGTGGATGGACAAAAGACAAATGTGCCCTTAATGAATGTTTGTTTTATTTGTTTAATAAAAGGTTAATTTGGTAAATAAATTATTAGCATATTATTAATGAAACAAAAGATGAAAGTGTTCATCTTTCATTTCTTTTCATTTGTCCGAAACTAGCAAGAAAAACAAAGTTTTAAAGCTTTGCATATTCGGCCATTTCAAGCTTGAATTAAGGTATGATTTTGAGTTGGATTTTGATGACTTTTATGTTTTTGAGATTGTTGTTTAGTCTACTATCAAGCCCATGTCTCAATTTTGTGTATTGATGATGTTTGTGAGATATGCAATAGATGATATGTTGAGCTTTGTGATAATTTATGGTGTTAAATGAAAGATTTGAGCTAGATGAACATACTTTGTTCTTGAAATTTTAATGAATTTAGCTAATTAGGGCTAAATTGAGAAAATAGTAACTTGAGGGACTAAATTGCAAATTTGAGGGAAAATATAGGCTTGTATGAGATGTATGAACATCCGGCTAAGCATGGTTAAAAGATGATTTTGTGAATTTGATGTTTTGAGAAATATGGACTAAATTGATAAATTGTGCAAATGTGAGGGTTAATTTGCAAATAACCCTAAATGTGTGTCCTTGGATTGAATTGAATGAGTTAGTGAATAAAAGAGTTAATTCTGAATATGTATAGATCAAGAACCGAGGAAAACGGACTTAGACCGAGGGAAGGCGAAAGTAACCGTGTAGCCATTTCTATTTTCGATAAATCGAATCCGAGGTAAGTCATATTGCAAATAAATGTAATCGTATTGAGTTGAGCATATTCATATGCCTATCGTTGATAATGAATGCTTATGAAGTGTTATGCAAATGAATTCTGAGATAAGATCGACTTAGCGACAATGTCCGAGAAGTCCCGTATGAACCTAGGAATACATAGGTATTTGTTCTGTTTTATCATGTAAGACCACGTCTGGGACGTTGGCATTGATTTGAGACTTCGTGTAAGACCACGTCTGGGACATTGGCATTGATATTATCTTTACGTGTAAGACCACGTCTGGGACGTTGGCATCGATATTATCTTTATGTGTAAGACCATGTCTGGGACATCGGCATCGTATTGAATTGTGTAAGACCCTGTCTGGGACAGTGGCATCAATATCTGAGTGCATGTAAGACCTCGTCTGGGACGTTGGCATTGTACAACTATTTCGAGCTTTCTGAGTATCCTACTAGTTTTCCTAATGATTCAATGGGCAAGTCTGTGATACGAATTGCAAATCTGAGCTATGTACAATTACGTGAATGTATATTCGTTTCAGGTACGTTTGGTATGTACACTAAGTGTGTATAAAAGGTAAGTACCTATATGACTTTGATTTGAAGAAAAGTATGTTTGAATATGAGAATATGAATGAGATGCAAGAATGGTTATGAAAGAGCTATGCATAATTTTTATATGATTCTTGAATTGATGAATGTGGCAAATATGGCCAAGAATATGGACCAAAGCATATATGTGAGAAATTTGCTATGAATATGAATTGTATTAATGTTTCTACATGCTTATATGCTCTACGTGTTGAGTTTATTTGTGTTATGACTTACTAAGCTTTTGGAAAGCTTACTTTGTGTGTGTTTTCTCTGTTTTATAGGTCGTCAAAGCTACTGAAGGCTCGGGACTGTTGAGGATCGTCATCACACTACTCAACTTCTGTTTGGTACATTTTGGAAATGTATATAGCTAGATATGGCATGTATAGGCTAGTATTTGATATAAGTTTGTTATATGAACTTAGCCATGTGATTTGGCTAGATATGAGTTGAGAATTTGCTTAAATGAATGTGATGTGTGAACCATGTTTTGGGCATGATTAGATGACACATGAAATGGTCAAGTTTTGAGTAAGTAATGGATGAATTATGCTTGTGATGAGATTGGCTTTGAATGTATAGATTGAATGGTTATTTTGGCATGTTATGGTTGTTAATTGTGCATGAAATGTGTTGGTAGATTTCTTATAGAATTGACCCTAAGTGAGTGGCATTTTGGCCTTGCAAATGGCCTATAATGTCACAAGGTTGTGGCACACGAGCGTGCCTAGTGACCGTGGGGCTAAGTCAGTAGCTAGCCTAGGAGCACATGGCCAAGACACACGGGCGTGTCTAGTAGCCGTGTGAAAAAGTCAGTATATGGCCTATGAGTGCACGGCCTTAGCACACGAGGTGCTTGGTAACCGTGGAGCCAAAATGAGATCGACCACGGCCAAGGTACACGGGCGTGCTTGGTGGCCGTGGATGTAAAGTCGATTCGACCACGGGAGGACACACGAGTGTGTCCAGCAAAATGGGAGACACACGATCTGCCTACTGCGGGCGTGTAACCCCTGAAATTTAGAAAAGTTTTAAATTTCTGTGAAATTTTGTATGTGTTCCGGTTTAGTCCCGGCCCGATTTGTAAGCATGTTTTAGGTCTCGATGACCTACTAAGGGGACACTATGTTTAAGGTTGATATACAATTGTATGACATTTCTGTAAATGTTTTTGATCTGTCCGTGCGCGCTTTAACCCTAGTCCGCGACGGATACGGGTTAGGGTGTTACATTTGGTTATATCGAGCTACGGTTTAGTCGTTTCTCGGACTAACGTAGCGTGTTAGAGTCTAGCTATACATGTCATATTTCTGAATTGTGATAGTGTGATGAATCCTGATGTATAAATGTGATTTTCGTATAGTAATGGATCCCGAAAGAGCCGTAGCTGACGACGTAGAAAGTAATGCGCCTACTCCTGCGTAAGGGACATCGCCCTCTGATCCGAGACCGGCTACTAGCGGTCAAGAGGGAGAAGCTAAACAAGCTTTCTTACAGATTATGAGTGAATAGTTCACTCAATTCGTAAAGAATAACCCGACTGTTTCACAACCCCCGCCCCCGGTTAATCCCCCTCAAACCTTAGTTGTGCCTCCGGTGATGGGTATAAATTTGTTAAACAAGCCTCCGATAGACAAAATTTGCAAATACGGGTTGAAAAATTCAGGGCTACTAATGATGATGATGCTGAAAAGGCCGAATCCTGGTTAGAAAATACTATTCGGGTATTCGATGAAATGTCTCTTACTCCAGAAGAATGCATAAAGTGTGTAGTATCTTTGCTCCAAGATGCAGCTTATCAATGGTGGAAAACTTTGATCTCTGTTGTTCCAAAGGAACAGGTGACATGGGATTTCTTCCAGATTGAGTTCCGGAAGAAATATATTAGTGAGAGGTTCATTGATCAGAAACGGAATGAATTTCTGGACTTGAAACAGGGCTGAATGACTGTTACGGAATATGAACGGGTGTTTGTCAGATTGAGACAATATGCTCGTGAATGTGTATCATCTGAAGCAATAATGTGCAAAAGGTTCGAAGATGGGCTTAATGAAGACATCCGTTTACTAGTCGGGATTTTAGAGATAAAAGAGTTTGTTGTACTTGTTGGTCGAGCATGCAAAGTCGAGGCACTTGGGAAAGATAAAAAGAAAGCCGAGTCGGTCTCAGAAGTGAGAAAGAGATTTCAGAGTAGATCATTTCAGTCTGTTTCAAAGAAATTTAGAGATGATCAAAGCCGTTCGAGAGTTAATATGGGATATTCAAATAGAAATCGAGATAGATCACAAATGAGCTCCAAAGCTCCGGCAACTTCAGTGGCAAGTGTTGGAAATGTACGACACGAGAAACCAGAATGTAAGCATTATGGGAAAAGACATCCGAGAAGCTATAGAATGAATGACAGAGCTTGTTTCAGATGTGGATCACTTGATCATTTTATCCGTGATTGCCCTGAGTCCGCTGAGCCGTAGACCGCTCGTAATCTGAGATCCGATAGCACACTGTGAGAGGTAGACCTTCGAAGAATGTAAGGAATGTCAGTGGTAGTCAGAGAACTACGAGAGAGACTGTTGCGAGATCCAAAGCTAGAGCGCCTGCCAGAGCGTATGCTATTTGAGCTCGTGAGGAAGCTTCATCTCTAAATATTACAATGGGTACTTTTACACTTCATGATACTTCTGTAATTGCATTGATAGACCCTGGTTCTACGCATTCGTATATATGCATGAATTTAGCATTCAGTAAGACTTTGCATGTAGAGTCTACTGAGTTTGTTATAAAAGTATCGAACCCCTTAGGTAAAAGTGTCCTGGTTAACAAAGTATGCAAGAACTGTCTGTTAATGTTTCAAGATATTTGTTTCCCTGCTGATTTAATGCTTTTTCCATTTGATGAGTTTGATATCATTCTGGGTATGGACTGGTTGACATTGCATGACGCGGTTGTAAATTGTTAAAGAAAAACTGTTGATTTGAGATGTCCGAATAATGAAATTGTACGGGTTGAGTCTATTGATTTAGATAGATTGCCTACTGTGATATCTGTATTGAAAGCTTGAAGATATGTGAAAAAGGGATATGAGGCATATTTTGCTTATGTGATTGACTCGAAAGTGTCTGAAAAGAAAGTTGAGTCAGTGCCTGTTGTCTGTGAGTTTTCTGATGTGTTCCCTGAAGAATTGCCGACTTTGCCTCTGATACGTGAAGTTGAGTTTGGTATTGAGTTATTACCTGGTACTACACCTATTTCGATAGCTCCATATAGAATGGCACCAACAGAGTTGAAAGAGTTAAAGTCACAGTTGCAAGAATTGACCGATAGAGGGTTTACTAGACCGAGTTTCTCACCTTGGGGTGCTCCTGTTCTGTTTGTGAAAAAGAAAGATGGCACGATGAGAATGTGCATTGACTACCGTCAGTTGAACAAAGTGACCATAAAGAACATATATCTGTTGCCTAGGATTGATGATTTATTTGATCAGTTAAAAGGAGCTACTTTATTTTCCAAGATTGATCTGAGATCAGGATATTGCCAGTTGAGAGTAAAAGATTCAGATATACCGAAAACTGCTTTCAGAACAAGGTATGGGCATTACGATTTTTTAGTTATGCCATTTGGACTAACCAATGCTCCTGCTGTTTTTATGGATCTAATGAACAGAATTTTCAGACCGTACCTAGATCGATTTATTGTAGTATTCATAGATGACATATTGATTTATTCACGTGATGAAAATGAGAATGCTGAACATTTGAAAATTGTGTTGTAAACTCTGAGAGAAAAGAAATTGTATGCGAAATTCAGAAAATGTGAATTCTGGTTACATAAGGTTAGTTTTCTAGGGCATATTGTGTCAGCTTTTGGGATTCGAGTTGATCCGAGCAAGATTTCTGCTATTCTGGATTGGAAACCTCCGAGAAATGTATCTGAAGTCCGTAACTTTCTGGGGCTAGCTGGTTATTATCGTCGATTTATGAAAGGATTTTTAGTGATAGCTATTCCGTTGACTAGATTGCTTCAGAAAGATATAAGGTTTGAATGGTCCGATAAATGCCAGAAAAGTTTTGATCAATTGAAAACTCTGTTAACTGAAGCTCCAGTTTTGGTACAGTCGGAATCAGGTAAAGAATTTGTTATATACAGTGATGCTTCGTTAAACGGTCTGTTATGTGTTTTGATGCAGGAAGGCAAAGTTGTAGCTTATGCTTCGAGACAATTGAAGCCTCATGAAAAGAACTATCCGACGCACGACCTTGAGTTAGCTGCGATTGTGTTTGCAGTTAAGATCTGGCGCCATTATTTGTATGGTGAGAAATGTCACGTGTTTTCGGATCATAAAAGTCTGAAATATCTGATGACTCAGAAAGATTTGAACATGCGTCAAAGAAGATTGCTAGAGCTGTTAAAAGATTATGAACTTGTGATAGATTATCATTCGGGTAAAGAAAATGTTGTTGCTGATGCATTGAGTAGAAAATCATTGTTTGCACTATGTGCTTTGAATGCTCAGTTAGATTTGTCTGATGATAGCTCTGTGATAGCTGAATTAAAAGCGAAACCATTGTTTATACAGCAAATATGTGATGCTCAGAAATCTGATAATGAGTTGTTAACGAAACGAGCTCAGTGTGATTCGAATTATGAATCTGAATTTTGAGTTGTTGATGATTGCTTGAGATTCCGAGATCGTATCTGTGTTCCGAGAAATCCGGAATTGATTCAGTTGATTTTGAGTGAAACACATAATAGTGATCTATCTGTTCATTCGGGGAGTACTAAAATGTACCATGATTTGAGGCGACACTATTGGTGGTCTGGTATGAAGCGTGATATTTTTTACTTTGTTTCAAAATGTTTAATCTGTCAGCAAGTCAAAGCTAAACATCAAGTTCTTTCTGGGTTGCTACAACCGATTCTGATTCCTGAGTGGAAATGGGATAGAGTGACAATGGATTTTGTTTCTGGTTTGCCTCGGACTCAGAAAAAGAAATATGCGATATGGGTCGTAGTTGATCGATTGATGAAATCTGCCCATTTTACTCCTGTAAGATCTGACTATTCACTTGATAGATTAGCCGAGCTTTATATTTTTGAGATTTTTAGATTGCACGGGGTGCCACTATCTATTGTGTCAGATAGGGACCCGAGGTTTACATCGAGGTTCTGGAAGAAATTGCAAGAAGCTTTAGGCACGAAACTGCATTTTAGTACAGCTTTTCATCCGCAAACAGATGGTCAATCCGAGCGGATTATTCAGATTCTTGAGGATATTTTAAGATGTTGTATACTTGAGTTTAATGGTTCGTGGGAATAGTATTTGCCATTGATTGAATTTGCATACAATAATAGTTTTCAGTCGAGCATCAAAATGGCACCATATGAAGCTTTGTACGGACGTAAATGTCGTACACCTCTGTATTGGACTGAGCTCAGTGAACGTAAGCTACATGGAGTTGAATTAATAAAAGACTCAGAACAGAAAGTGAAATTGATCCGAGATTGTTTGAAAGCAGCATCTGATCGTCAGAAGTCTTATGCGGACCTAAAACGAAAAGATATAGAATTTAAGATCGACGACAAAGTATTTCTAAAAGTGTCACCATGGAAGAAAGTACTTCGTTTCGGACGTAAAGGCAAGTTGAGTCCGAGATTCATCGGGCCGTATGAAATCATTGAGCAAGTTGGACCTGTTGCATATCGATTATTATTGCCTCCCGAGCTAGAAAAGATACAAAATGTATTCTATGTCTCGATGCTCCGTAGATATCGATCTGATCCGTCACATGTGATTGCCCCATCTGAAATTAAAATCCAATCTGATATGACATATGAAGAAGAATCGATTTGTGCCTTAGCTCGTGAAGTGAAAGAGTTAAGAAACAAGAAAATTCCGTTAGTGAAAGTATTATGGAATCGACACGGAATAGAAGAGGCTACGTGGGAGCCGGAAGATTCAATGAAACAGAAATATCCGACTCTATTTAACGGTAAGATTTTCGGGGACGAAAATCCCTAAGGGGGGAGAATTGTAACAGTTCGGTTTGTACCCTAGTCGAAATAGTGGTTTCGGGACCACAAATTCGAGTCCGTATAATATTTTAATATTATTTTTTGTGCCTCTGATAAGTGATTAAGCATGTGTTAAATTTTCGTAAGATAATTTATCTGTCTGTGTGTTTAATTTGATAAAAGGATTGAATTGCATTAAATGTGAAAGTTGCATGATATTTGTTAAGTACCAATGTGTTGTGGCTTTTAAAAGAAAAGGGCCTTATGAGGAAATTAGACCACTATTTAGATAGTGGATGGACAAAAGACAAATGTGCCCTTAATGAATGTTTATTTTATTTGTTTAATAAAAGGTTAATTTGGTAAATAAATTATTAGCATATTATTAATGAAACAAAAGATGAAAGTGTTCATCTTTCATTTCTTTTCATTTGTCCGAAACTAGCAAGAAAAAGAAAGGTTTTAAAGCTTTGCATATTCGGCCATTTCAAGCTTGAATTAAGGTATGATTTTGAGTTGGATTTTGATGATTTTTATGTTTTTGAGATTGTTGCTTAGTCTACTATCAAGCCCATGTCTCAATTTTGTGTATTGATGATGTTTGTGAGATATGCCATTGATGATATGTTGAGCTTTGTGATAATTTATGGTGTTAAATGAAAGATTTGAGCTAGATGAACATACTTTGTTCTTGAAATTTTGATGAATTTAGCTAATTAGGGCTAAATTGATAAAATAGTAACTTGAGGGACTAAATTGCAAATTTGAGGGAAAATATAGGCTTGTATGAGATGTATGAACATTCGGCTAAGCATGGTTAAAAGATGATTTTGTGAATTTGATGTTTTGAGAAATATGGACTAAATTGATAAATTGTGCAAATGTGAGGGTTAATTTGCAAATAACCCTAAATGTGTGTCATTGGGTTTAATTGAATGAGTTAGTGAATAAAGGAGTTAATTCTGAATATGTATAGATCAAGAACCGAGGAAAACGGACATAGATCGAGGGAAGGCAAAAATAACCAAGTAGCCATTTCTATTTCCGATAAATCGAATCTGAGGTAAGTCATATTGCAAATAAATGTAATTGTATTGAGTTGAGCATATTCATATGCCTATCGTTGATAATGAATGCTTATGAAGTGTTATGCAAATGAATTCTGAGATAAGATCGACTTAGCGACAATGTCCGAGAAGTCCCGTGTGAACCTAGGAATACATAGGTATCTGTTCTGTTTTATCATGTAAGACCACGTCTGGGACGTTGGCGTTGATTTGAGACTTCGTGTAAGACCACATCTGGGATGTTGGCACCGATATTATCTTTACGTGTAAGACCACGTCTGGGACGTTGGCATCGATATTATCTTTATGTGTAAGACCATGCCTGGGACATCGGCATCGTATTGATTTGTGTAAGACCCTGTCTGGGACAGTGGCATCAATATCTGAGTGCATGTAAGACCTCATCTGGGATGTTGGCATTGTACAACTATTCCAAGCTTTCTAAGTATCCTACTAGTTTTCCTAATGGTTCAGCGGGCAAGTCTGTGATACGAATTGCAAATCCGAGCTATGAACAATTACGTGAATGTATATTCATTTCAGGTACGTTTGGTATGTACACTAAGTGTGTATAAAAGGTAAGTACCTATATGACTTTGATTTGAAGAAAAGTATGTTTGAATATGAGAATATGAATGAGATGCAAGAATGGTTATGAAAGAGCTATGTATAATTTTTATATGATTCTTGAATTGATGAATGTGGCAAATATGGCCAAGAATATAGACCAAAGCATATATGTGAGAAATTTGCTATGAATATGAATTGTATTAATGTTTCTACATGTTTATATGCTCTACATGTTGAGTTTATTTGTGTTATGACTTACTAAGCTTTTGGAAAGCTTACTTTGTGTGTGTTTTCTCTGTTTTATAGGTCATCAAAGCTACTGAAGGCTCGGGACCGTTGAGGATCGTCATCACACTACTCAACTTGTGTTTGGTACATTTTGGAAATGTATATAGCTAGATATGGCATGTATAGGCTAGTATTTGATATAAGTTTGTTATATGAAGTTAGCCATGTGATTTGGCTAGATATGAGTTGAGAATTTGCTTAAATGAATGTGATGTGTGAAGCATCTTTTTGGCATGATTAGATGACACATGAAATGGTCAAGTTTTGAGTAAGTAATGGATGAATTATGCTTGTGATGAGATTGGTTTTGAATGTATAGATTGAATGGTTATTTTGGCATGTTATGGTTATTAATTGTGCATGAAATGTGTTGGTAGATTTCTTATAGAATTGACCCTAAGTGAGTGGCATTTTGGCCTTGCAAATGGCATATAATGTCACACGGTTGTGGCACACGGGCGTGCCTAGTGACCGTGGGGCTATGTCAGTAGCTAGCCTAGAAGCACACAGCCAAGACACACGGGCGTATCAAGTAGCCGTGTGAAAATGTCAGTATATGGCCTATGAGTGCACGGCCTTAGCACACGGGGGTGCTTGGTAACCGTGGAGCCAAAACAGATTCGACCACGGCCAAGGTACACGGGCGTGCTTGGTGGCCGTGGATGTAAAGTCAGATTCGACCACGGGGAGGACACACGGGTGTGTCCAGCAGTCGTGGGAGGGACACGGCCTGCCTACACGGGCGTGTAACCCCTGAAACTTAGAAAAGTTTTAAATTTCCGTGAAATTTTGTATGTGTTCCGATTTAGTCCCGGCCCGGTTTGTAAGCAAGTTTTAGGTCTCGATGACCTACTAAGGGGACACTATGTTTGAGGTGTATATACAATTGTATGACATTTCTATAAATGTTTCCGATCTATCCGGTAACGACTTTAACCCTAGTCCGGCGATGGATACGGGTTAGGGGTGTTACACCTCTAGACAATTAAAGCCGCACGAGAAGAATTACCCTACTTACGATTTGGAGTTAGCCGCAATTGTTTTTGCACTAAAGATTTGGAGACACCATTTGTTTGGTGAGAGATGTCGGGTGTTCACTGATCATAAGAGTCTAAAGTACTTGATGACTCAAAAAGATTTGAACCTTAGGCAACGGAGATGGTTAGAGTTGATAAAAGATTACGAGTTAGTAATTGACTACCACCCAGGAAAGGCGAACGTAGTCGCCGATGCCTTGAGTAGGAAATCCTTGTTTGCGCTGAGAGCGATGAACACACGGATAGCTTTGTCAGATGATGGTTCTATACTAGCCGAGTTGAGGGCTATACCAATGTTTCTTCAAGAGATTTTTGAAGCTCAGAAAGGTGACAATGATTTACAAGCTAAAAGAGTTCAATGTGATTCAAAAGTTGAGTCAGACTTTTGGATAAGTCCTAATGGATATCTGATGTTCTGAGATAGGGTCTGTGTACCCAAAGATAATTAACTTATACGAAAGATTCTGCATGAAGCACATAGTGGATGTTTGTCTGTACATTCAGGCAGCACGAAGATGTATAATGATTTGAAGAAATGGTATTGGTGGTCGTGTATGAAGAAAGACATTTCTGAGTTTGTTTCGAGATGCCTAATTTGTGAACAAGTGAAGGCTGAACATCATGTACCTTCAAGTCTACTTCAGCCTATTATGGTTCCCGAGTGGAAATGGGACCGTATTACTATGGACTTCGTGACGGGTTTACCGTTGACACCGAAAAAGAAAGATACCGTATGGGTCGTAGTGGATAGACTCACAAAGTCAGCCAATTTTATACTAGTACGGGTCGACTACTCGCTCGATAAGTTGGCGGATTTGTACTTGATAGAAATAGTGAGACTTCACGGAGTACCGTTGTCGATTATTTCGGATAGAGATCCAAGATTTACGTCACGGTTTTGGAAAAAGTTGCAAGAGGCCTTAGGCACAAAATTGAGCTTTAGTACAGCTTTCCATCCGCAAACCGACGGGCAGTCAGAGAGAGTAATACAGATACTTGAGGACATGCTTCGTTGTTGCGTTTTGGAATTCCAAGACAATTGGGAGAAATACTTACCGTTGGTGGAATTCGCCTATAATAACAGCTATCAGTCAAGTTTGAAGATGGCGCTTTATGAGGCATTGTATGGGCGTAAGTGTCGAATGCCCTTGTATTGGTCAGAACTCAAAGAAAACCAAATTCACGAGGTCGATTTGGTCAAAGAAACTGAAGAGAAAGTAAAGGTGATACGTGAGTGTTTGAAAGCTGCCTTAGATAGACAAAAGTCCTATTCAGATTTGAAGCGAAAAGAGATTGAGTTTAAAGTCGGTGATAAGGTGTTTCTGAAAGTATCACTTTGGAAAAGGGTCTTTAGATTTGGCCAGAAAGGCAAGTTGAACCCACGCTTTATCGGACCCTATGAGATTACCGAGAGGATAAGACCAGTAGCTTATCGTTTGGCTTTGCCACCAGAGTTGGAAAAGATTCATGATGTATTTCACGTGTCTATGTTGTGTCCCTATCGATCAGACCCTTCACATGTGATTGTACCAACAGAGGTAGAAATTCAACCGGACATGACTTGTGGCGAAGAGCCGGTTAAGATTTTGACGCGTGAAGTCAAACAGTTGAGAAACAAAAGTATAGCTCTTGTGAAAGTCGTATGGCAAAGGCACGGGGTAGAAGAGGCTACCTGAGAGCCCGAGGAGGCTATGAGAAACCAATATCCCAACCTTTTCACCGGTAAGATTTTCGGGGACGAAAATCCTTAAGGGGGAGAATTGTAATAGGCCGATTTAAGGGCTAGTCAGAATAGTGGTTTCGGAACCACTAATCCGAAGTTGAAGAAAATTATTTTAATATTTTATTATGAGTTATAGCATGATTATACGGGTGCATGAAAATTTTGGTGCTTTAATTTTAGCGATTTCATGCTTAATCGCGAAAAAGGAATAAATCGCATAAAGTGTGAAAGTTCTATTTTACAAGTTAAAGGTGCCTAATAGCCATATAATATTAATTGGAGGCCTTTAATTTGCAAATTGACCCTTAGATAAAGGTGGTCAGCCATAAGGGGGACAAAGAAGTCAAAATTAGTCAAAGTTGGTGTAGTAAGTGGATTAAATTGATGAAATAGAATAAATAAAGAAAAGATGATATCTTTCTATTCACTCATCTTCTTCTACCGAAAATTAGCAGCAAATAGGGGTTTGAAAACCCAAAAATTTCAGCAAGCTCTTCACCTTTCTAGTAAGTGATTTTAATGGTTTTTCTTGATAATATTTGTACTTTTGAAACCCTTAAAGCTTAAGCTAGCTAAAGAGGGGACTATTTTGAAAAATGGTTAAAAGTTTAGGGTTTTCCCATGTGAGCATGTATGTTGTTTGCTGCATTTTTATGGAAGGATATGAGTCCTAGTTGTTAGATGAACAACTTTTGTGAAAGGTGTTATCATGAAAACACCTCAAAGGACCTTTTTGTAAAGGTTGCAAAATATGTGGTAAATGTGTGAAATGATGAGTATTGAGAGTTGCCATAAGAGAAATAGATGTTCACCTAGGCTCGTTAAAGAAAGAAATTTGATTAGAATTGATTTCCGAGCCTAGGGGTAAAATAGTCATTTTGTAAAAGTATGAGTGCAAAATAGTAATTTTGCCAAAGTATGATTATTGAAATGTGTTGATTAATGTGATGATTAAATGAGCTAAATTGTTATTATAGACCAAGAAGAACGAAGAATTAACCTCGACCGAGGAAAGGGCAAAGTATCGGACTAGATCGACAATCTAGCTTATTTTGAAATCGAGGTAAGTTTGTGTGTATTAAATTCAACATCGTGTTATTAAGCCTTAAAATGTTCGATGTTAGTTATGATGTATATTATTTCTATGAATTTGAGAAATGATGTTGAATGATTAAATGATGAGAATTGTGATATTGAAGTCCCGATTGGACTTAAATAAATGAGAGAACAATATCATCAAGACTTGAGATGGGAAAGATCCGTATAAGACCATGTCCGAGACATGGCCTCGGCACCAAATTGAAATCCCGTATAAGACCATATCTGGGATATGGCATCGGTATTGAATATGATAAACATATAAGACCATATCTGGGATATGGCATTGACAATCGATATGAGATCCTGTATAAGACCATATCTGGGATATGGCATCGACATCTAGAAGTGACCCCACGTAAGACCACATCTGGGATGTGGCATTGGTGTCGTAATTATGTGAATGAGGATGATCATATATCCTTGAATATCCCAAGTGGTTTAATGGGGTAAATAGTTAAGCTTAAGATAGAGATGAGATTAATGCTAAGGCTATGTGATGAAGTGATACAGGTATATGTGAGTAATTCACGAGAATGGTTTACGATATGTAATCAGTAAGAGTACGTATGAGTAAGTTATGGAAATGAGCTTAAGACTTGTGTTTTTATTCAATACAATGGATGGATGAAAGTATGAGCTTTATGTTGCTATTTATTTCATGCAAACTTACTAAGCTTTATACTTACCCCTCTCATTTCCTTTTTCCTTGTAGCATTGCCAAGTTAGCTTGAGAATTCGTGGAACGTCGAAGTTCGGAAATCACACTATCGACTACTTTTTGGTATAGCCAAGTTAGATTCATTTTGAGTATGGCATGTATAGGACTTGGTCATTTTGTTATGTCATATTTGTTAGCCAAAGTGTTGGCTATTAATGTTGTTCAATTCATTTTGTAAATGGTCATGGGAAGTTGGCCTATACTCGACATGTTCATATATTCAATAATGATGAATTTCATAAAGTGTACGCTTGTGTGGATGTCTTGATTATGAGTTCTTAGAGGTTCCATATGGTCATAATATGTGTTAAATTGAATTGGTTTAAGTATGGTTGCTTTGCAAGGTGGCATTTAGCTTGGTAGATAGCCTTACAAATGTCCACACGGGTAGACACACAGGCGTGTGTCTAGGCTGTGTGTGACACACAGTCAGCCCCAAGGGCGTGTTGATAGGTCGTGTGTCCCCATGCATGCCAGGTTTAGAATTCAGTATGCTCAGTAGTAAACACACTGGCAGAGACACGGCCGTGTGTCTCAGCCGTCTGGGAGGCACGGCCATGGACATGGGCGTGTGCCCAGGCCGTATGAAGTCTGCACCTAAAATTAGAAATTTAATTCGACACATGGTCAAAGGACACGGGCGTGTGCCTTGGTCGTGTGACCTTAGTGAAGTGATGATGTCATAAACAAAATGCCATGGTTTTTGCACACGGGCTAAGACACGGGCGTGTCGAGGCCGTGTGAGGGACACGGGCCAGGGACACGGGGGTGTCGAGGCCGTGTGAGGGGCACAGGCGTGTGTCCGGCCGTGTGAAAACCCCTGTAGGTTCAAATTGAGAAATAAATCCCCACGGGTGTGGAACACGGGCATGTGATATGCCACACGGGCGTGTCCTATCCTTCACACGGGCGTGTGGCCCTGTTTTAAGTCAAATTTGTCTATTTGTTTCAAAGTTTTTGGTTTAGTCCCGAATCATTCCGGGTGTAAGTTTTGGGTCTCGTAGGCCCATAATAGAGACATTAAGAGTAGGAATGAGAAGTCTTAAGTTGAAATGAAATTTTATGGCCCGATATTGTATGTTTAAGCAAGTTGAGTTAGGTAATAGCTCGTATCCGGTTCCGGCTTTGAACACGGGTAAGGGGTGTTACAATAATTTTTACATACTTTTTTCAATCATATCGTTAATATGAAAATAATAAGTATTAGGTGCAGTGGTAACACAAATTGTACTTCCAATGAGAGAATGTGAATTTGAACCTTTGAAACAACATTATTAGAAAGGGCAGTCATGAACCCCAAATATGTACGCCTTTCTAAGGATAGAGTCGTTAATCACTTGCACTTGGTCATAAGGATGACACAGGGACAGTGATACTAATATTGACTAACATTTTATTGATTGGTGATCAGTTTATGTTGATAATTTTAACTGAAGACTGAGAATACTTAAAAAAATCAAACAGATGTCGATTAAGGTTTAACTCAATTAGCACTATTGTTATTGGAAAATTAGAAGGACGGATACTTGAACGTGATTAAATGCATTTCATTTTCTATTTTAAGGATTTGGATTGAGATAGATTATAAATAGAAGTAGGCATGGTATAAAGAAAAACATATAAAAAGTTGAGATGTTGTTGTATTATTACTTCTTCTTTTTTTTTTTTGAGAAAATAGAAATTTGAAAATACAACAACAGCCAAATTATGTATTTTTTTTTACTCAGACTAAATGTAATTTAAGGCCTTTTATTATTATTATTTTATTCATAGGCGATGATCATCAGTTCTTCATGGCGCATCTCTCTATGCAAGTATTCACACAACTTGACACTTCCTTTGCAGCTAACAAAAACAAAACAAATCGTTGAGTTCATATACATACTTACCATCAAATATTAATATAAAAAGAAAAAAGAAATACTACCAAGCTTCCCTTTCCTGCTTAACCTTGAACACATGGTGATGGCACATCCAAGTGTGTAGAAGGTTGAGCTGCTGGTTTGCGAGTGTCCTCGATAGTTTTCCCCAGTGCTTCCAACACCAAGAATTGTTTTTTTTTTTTTTACAAAGACATCAGGCAATATTGAATGTAGCCTTAAGGGGAGGATCCGTTGGCGACGCAGGTAGTAAAGCAAAACTTATAATTTAACCCAATCGGGATGAGTGCTATAACAACTTGATGTGAGAGACTAACGAGGTTTCCCAACACCAAACAGAACATCAACACACCTGATTCGGTTATTCAACTACTTTCGGTTTACCGCGATCTAAGTCCGTTTTCTTCGGTTCTTGATCTATACATATTCAAATTTAATCCTTTTATTCACTAATTCATTCAATTTAATCCAAGAACACATATTTAGGGCAATTTGTAACTTAGCCCTCACATTTTCACATTTGGACAATTTAGTCCCTATTTCACAAAATCCCAAAATACATCAAATTCCACATTACCCATGCCTAGCCGAATTTCACTCATGCTCATATCAATCCATACATTTCATTTATTTCACAATTTAGCCCCTCAAAATACTATTTTCTCAATTGAGTTCAAAATACTCAAATTCAACAAAACTTCAAATACAAACTATTATAATCAAACGCATATCTTTCATTTTTCACCATCAAACATCATAAAACACATGAGTTCATCAAAGGCTCATTTCAAAAACATAGAAATTATCAAAAACCGAAGCCAAACATACCTTGAATCAATTCAAGAACTAGCCGAAACCTAAGTGTTCTTCCTTCTTTTTCTTTTCTTTGATTTTCGGCAATATAAGATGATAATGGCTTATTTTTGTGTTTTGTTTTAATGTAATATACATTAATATCCATTTTACACATTTAACCTTTAAAACAAAATAAGAAAACCATAAATACAATGTCCAAAACCGTCCATTAACCATCCACTACCTTAAAAATGGCTTAATTGCCTCATAAGGCCTCCGCATTTAAAAGTTACATCAATTAGGCACTTAATCAATTAGAAAGCCACTTTTACAAATTAGACAATTTAGTCCTTTTGTCAAATTAAGCACACAAGCGGACAAATTAACTCACGAAACTTTCGTACATGCCAAATCACATATTATAAGCACGAAAAATAATATTAAAATATTTTATTAACTCGGATTTGTGGTCCCAAAACCACTGTTCTGACTAGGGTCTAAACCAGACTGTTACAATTCTCCCCCTTAGGGATTTTCGTCCCCGAAAATCTTACCGTTAAATAGATTCGGATATTGTTGTCTGATTGAATCTTCAGGTTCCCACGTAACCTCTTCCACTCCGTGTCGATGCCATAACACTTTCACTAACGGAATTTTCTTGTTTCTCAATTCTTTCACTTCACGAGCTAAAATATGGATCGGTTCTTCCTCATATGTCATATCAGATCGAATTTCAATCTCAGACGGAGCAATCACATGTAACGGATCAGATCGGTATCTACGGAGCATCGAAACATGAAATACATTATGTATCTTTTTTAGCTCTGAGGGCAACAACAATCTGTACGCAACTGGACTAACTCGCTCAATGATCTCATATGGCCCGATGAATCTCGGACTCAACTTGCCTTTACATCCGAATCAAATTATTTTCTTCTACGAGATACCTTTAAAAAAACTTTGTCACCGATTTCAAATTCAATATCTTTACGTTTCAAATCTGCATAGGATTTCTGACGATCAGACGCTGTTTTCAAACTGTCACGGATCACTTTCACTTTCTATTCAGTCTCTTTGATCAAACTGACCCCGTATATCTTATTTTCACTGAGCTCAGTCCAATACAGAGGTGTTCGACATTTACGTCCGTACAAAGCCTCATAAGGTGCTATTTTAATGCTAGACTGAAAACTATTATTATACGCAAATTCAATCAATGGCAGATATTATTCCCACGTACAATCAAACTCAAGAATGAAACATCTTAACATATCCTCGAGTATCTGAATAATCCGTTCGGATTGACCATCCGTTGGCGGATGAAAAGCTGTACTGAAATGTAATTTCGTGCCTAAAGCTTCTTGCAATTTCTTCCAAAACTGTGATGTAAACCTCAGATCTCTGTCTGACACAATGGATAATGGCACTCCGTGCAATCTCACAATATCAGAAATGTAAAGCTCAGCTAACTTATCAAGTGAGTAATCAGATCTCACCGGAATAAAATGGGCAGATTTCGTCAATCGATCAACTACAACCCAAATCGCATCTTTCTTTCTCGGAGTCAGAGGCAATCCAGAAACAAAATCCATTGTCACTTTATCCCATTTCCACTCGGGAATCAGAATCAGTTGTAGCAATCCAGACGGAACCTGATGTTCAGCCTTAACTTGCTGACAGACTAAACATTTCGATACAAAATCAGAAATGTCTCGTTTCATACCAGACCACCAATAGTGCTGCTTCAAATCATGGTACATTTTCGTACTTCCCGGATGAACAGATAGACGACTGTTATGTGCTTCATTCAAAATCAACTGAACTAACTCTAAGTTTCTCGGAAAACAAATTTGATCTCGAAATCTCAAATAATCATTATCATACACACGAAATTCTGAATCAGAATTCGAATCACATTGAGCTCGTTTTGCTATCATTTCACTATCAACTTTCTGAGCATCACAAATTTGTTGTAAAAACAATGGTTTCACTTTCAATTCAGCTAACACAAAACTATCATGAGACAGATCTAATTGAGCATTCAGAACACGTAATGCAAAGAGTGACTTTCGACTCAATGCATCGGCAACGACATTTGCTTTACCCGGATGATAATCTATCACAAGCTCATAGTCTTTCAACAGTTCTAGCCATCTTCTCTATCGCAGATTTAAATCTTTCTAGGTCATCAGATACTTCAAACTTTTATCATCTGAAAACACTTGACATTTCTCACTGAACAGATAATGACGCCAAATCTTTAATGCGAACACAATTGCAGCTAGCTTAAGATCGTGAGTCGGATAATTCTTTTCATGCGGCTTCAATTGTCTCGAGGCATAAGCTATAACTTTTCCTTCTTGCATCAGTACGCATCCCAGATCATTCAACGAAGCATCACTGTAAATTACAAACTGTTTACCTGATTCTGGCTGTACCAAAACTGAAGCTTCAGTCAACAGAGCTTTCAACTGATCAAAGCTTTTCTGACATTTATCGGACCTTCATATCTCACATCCTTCTGGAGCAATCTAGTTAACGGAGTAGCTATCATCGAGAATCCCTTTACAAACCGACGATAATAACCAGCGAGTCCCAGAAAACTACGGACTTCAGACACATTCTTCGGAGGTTTCCATTCCAAAATAGCAGAAATCTTGTTCGGATCAACTCCTATTCCAGAAGCCGATACAATATGTCCTAGAAAACTGACTTCACGCAACCATAATTCACATTTGCTGAATTTCGCATATAATTGCTTTTCTCTCAGAGTTTGCAACACAATTCTCAAATGTTCAGCATGTTCAGTTTCATCCCGTGAATAAATCAAAATGTCATCAATGAAAACAACAACAAATCGATCTAGGTACGGTCCGAAAATTCTGTTCATCAGATCCATAAAAATAGCAGGAGCATCCGTTAGTCCGAAAGGCATAACTAAAAACTCATAATGCCCGTACCTCGTTCTGAAAGCAGTTTTCGGAATGTCTGAATATTTTACTCTCAACTGGTAGTATCCTGATCTCAGATCAATCTTAGAAAGCACAGTGGCTCCTTTTAACTGATCAAACAAATCGTCAATCCTGGGCAACGGATATTTGTTCTTTATTGTCACTTTGTTAAACTGACGATAATCAATACACATTCTCATCGTGCCATCTTTCTTTTTCACAAACAGAACAGGAGCACCCCAAGGTGAGAAACTCGATCTTGCGAACCCTTTGTCAGTCAACTCTTGCAACTGTGATTTTAACTCTTTCAACTCTGTTGGTGCCATTCTATACGGAGCTATCGAAATAGGTGTCGTACCAGGCAATAGGTCTATACCAAATTCAACTTCACGTATTGGAGGCAATCCTGACAATTTTTCAGGAAATACATCAGAAAACTCACAAACAACTGGCACTGATTCAACTTTCTTTTCAGACACTTTCGAATCAATCACATAAGCAAAATAAGCTTCATACCCTTTTCTCAAACAATTCTGAGCTTTCAATACAGATATCACAGCAGGTAATCCAGTCAAGTCATTAGATTCAACCTGAACTATTTCATCATTCTGACATCTCAAATCAATAATCTTTCTTTTACAATTCACAACAGCATCATGCAATGTCAACCAGTCCATACCCAAAATGATATCAAACATATCAAATGGTAATAGCATCAGATCAGCAGGAAAACAGATATCTCGAAACATTAACGGACAGTTCTTGCATACTTTGTCAACCAGGACACTTTTACCTAAGGGGTTCGATACTTTTATAACAAACTCAGTAAACTCTACAGACAAAGTCTTATTGGATACCAAATTCATACATATATACGAATGAGTAGAACCAGGATCTATCAATGCAATCACAGAAGTATCATAAAGAGTAAATGTACCCATTATAACATCAGGAGATGAAGCTTCCTCTCGAGCTCGGATGGCATACGCTCTGGCAGGTGCTCTAGCTTCGGATCTCGCAACAGTATCTCTCGTCGACCTCTGACTTCCACTAACATTTCTTACATTTCGGGAGGGTCTGCCTCTAGTTGTAACATTATCGGATCTTGGATTCTGAACAGTCTCTGACTCAATAGACTCGGGGTAATCACGGATGAAATGATCTAATGATCCACATCTGAAGCAAGCTCGATCATTTAATCTACAACTTCCCAAATGCCTTTTTCCACAATGTTTACATTCTGGTCGTTCAGATCAAACATTTCCAACACTTGACATTGATGTTGCTGGAGCTTTGGAACTCAAATGTGATCTAGCTCGATCTCTACTAGAATGTCCCACATTAACTCTTGAACGACTATGTTCATCTCTGAATTTCTTCGAAGCAGGCTGAAATGATTTACTCGGAAATCTCTTTCTCGCTTCTCTGACTTTTGACTCAGCTTTTCTTTTATCTTTTCCAAGTGCCTCAGCTTTGCACGCTCGATCAACAAGCACAACAAACTCTTTTATCTCCAGAATACCAACTAGCAATCGGATATCTTCATTATGGCCATCTTCAAATCTTTTACACATTGTTGCTTTTGACGATACACATTCCCGGGCATACTGACTTAATCTCACAAATTCTCTTTCATATTCAGTAACAGACATGCAGCCTTGTTTCAAGTCCAGAAATTCCTTTCGTTTCTGATCAATGAATCTCTGACTAATGTATTTCTTCCGGAACTCAATCTGAAAGAAATCCCATGTGACTCTCTCTTTCGGAACAACAGAAATCAAAGTCTTCCACCACTGATAGGTCGCGTCTTGTAACAAATATACAATAATTTTATACATTCTTCCAGTGTCAATGACATTTTATCGAATACTCGGATAGTGTTTTATAACCAAAACTCGGCTCTCTCAGCATCGTCATCACTGGTGGCCCTAAACTCTTCAGCCCCATACTTACAAATTTTGTCAACCGGAGACTTATTCAACAGATTCAGATTCATGACCGGAGGTACAACTTTTGTCTGAGGGGGATTAGACGGGGGCGGAGGTTGTGAAACAGTCAAATTATTTCTCACGAACTGAGTGAACCACTCACTCATCATCTGGAAGAAAGCTTGTTTAGCTTCTCCCTCTTGACCGCTTGTAGCCGGTCTCAAATCAGATGGCGATGTCCCTTGAGCGGGAGCAGGTGCATTACTTTCTACATCATCAGCTACGACTCTTTCGAGACCCATTACTATACGAAAATCACATTTTACACGTCAGGATTCATCACACTATCACAATTCAGATATATGGCATGTATAGCTATACTCTTACATGCTACGTTAGTCCGAGAATCGACTAAATCGTAGCTCTGATACCAACCAAATGTAACACCCCTATCCCGTATCCGTCGCCGGATTAGGGTTAAAGGCGTTACCGGACAGATCAAAAACTTTTACAGACATTTCTTAATATAATTCATCAATCGCAATCAAAGTGTCCCTTTTATTGGTCAACGAGACCTTAATCACGCTTTAGAATAGGGCCGGGACTAAGCCGTAAATATATGAAAATTCTCAAAAATTTAAAACTTTTTCAACACTGCAAAGGTCACACGCCCGTACAGTCAGGTCGTGTGCCTCCCACGACTACTAGACACCCCCATGTGTCATGGCCGTGCCAAAACAGAGCATGTATACTGACTTATTCACACGGCCACCAAACATGCCCGTGTGCCATGGCCGTGTAAAATTAGGCTAGCTACTGACTTGTTCACACGGCCACCAAGCACGCCCGTGTTCCACGGCCGTGTAACCTACTCAGGCACACTTCGAAGTGGCCCTTGAGCCACACGGAAGAGACATGTATGCAAAATAGGCCATTTGCAAGGCTAAAATGCCACCCACACTTGGGTCATCCCTACAAACATAAACAAGCATATTTCTCAATACAATGGCAACCAAAAACACACTAAATGGTCATCATATTATCCCATTCAATCTCATTTCTAAACATGCCAATTTGCACAATCAACTCACATGTAAATCCAAGCATAACTCATTCACAACTTCACTAAATCACTATGGCATCAATTCATCAATAAGCTTACCTTTCATAATGACATTTCATTGCCATCAAGCCATACCAAAACATACATCATATACCATATTCACTCATGCATATTACCAACATTAATCTAGCCAAATAACATGGCTATTTACATCTCAAACTTATACCAAATGACTAGCCTATACATGACATATTTAGCTATATTCACATTTTCAAAATACCAAAACAAGTTGGAGTAGTATGATGACGATCCTCGACAGTTCCCAAGCCTTCAGTAGCTTTGACGATCTGTTACAGAGTAAACACACACACAGAGAAAGCTTTCCAAAATCTTAGTAAGCCATATACAAATAAACTTAGCATAAAGTGCTCATAACCATATTTATACAATGACATTAATGTTTTCTCAATGCAAATTCATCACATATTCTTTGGCCCATTTGGTTAGCCATAACTTGCCACAATTCTCAACTCAATTATCACATATACACATAGCTCATTCAAGCATATATTCACATATTATCTCATCATTTCCATACACACATTCATCTTAGTAAGTTCATATAAACACTTACCTTTCATACACACATAGTGTACTATTCAAACGTACCTAAAACGGATATACAACTCACTTAGCCGTTCATTTCTTAGACTTGCCTGTTGAACCGTTCGGAACTAAATAGGATACTCAGAGTGCTCGGAATAGACGTACAATACCAACATCCCAGACGTGGTCTTACATGTAACCAGATATCGATGCCACTGTCCCAGACAGGGTCTTACACGAATCAAATACGATGCCAATGTCCCAGACATGGTCTTACACGTAAATCTCATATTGATGCCAACGTCCCAGATGTGGTCTTACACGAAATCTCGAATCAATGCCGATGTCCCAGACGTGGTCTTACATGATATCATATAACGGACACCTATGTCATGACATATACTATCCTATCTATTCCTAGGTTCAAACGGGACTTCTCGGACATTAACCATCTTTCGGAACTTTTCTCGGAATTCATATATTCATCATTTCGAGTACTATTTATAACAATTCAAATTTCATATATTTACAAATAAGTCAATTCAAATACATTTATTTATTTATCGACTTACCTCGGATTCGGACAGTTGATCGGATTCGGTTATTCGACTACTTTTGCTTTCCCGCGATCTAAGTCTGTTTTCTTCGGTTCTTGATCTATACATATTCAAATTTAATCCTTTTATTCACTAATTCATTCAATTTAATCCAAGAACACATATTTAGGGCAATTTGCAACTTAGCCCTCACATTTTCACATTTGGACAATTTAGTCCCTATTTCACAAAATCACAAATTACATCAAATTCCACATTACCCATGCCTAGCCGAATTTCACTCATGCTCATATCAATCCATACATTTCATTTATTTCACAATTTACTCCCTCAAAATACTATTTTCTCAATTGAGTCCAAAATACTCAAATTCAACAAAACTTCAAATACAAACTATGATAATCAAACACATATCTTTCATTTTTCACCATCAAACATCATAAAACACATGAGTTCATCAAAGGCTCATTTCAAAAACATCATCAATTCTCAAAATTAAAACATGGGTTTCAAAGTTTACGAAGCAACGATTGCAAAAACGTAGAAATTATCAAAAACTGAAGCCAAACATACCTTGAATCAATTCAAGAACTAGCCGAAACCTAAGTGTTCTTCCTTATTTTTCTTTTCTTTGATTTTCGGCAATATAAGATGATAATGGCTTATTTTTGTGTTTTGTTTTAATGTAATATACATTAATATCCATTTTACACATTTAACCTTTAAAATAAAATAAGAAAACCATAAATACAATGTCCAAAACCGTCCATTAACCATCCACTACCTTAAAAATGGCTTAATTGCCTCATAAGGCCTCCACATTTAAAAGCTACATCAATTAGGCACTTAATCAATTAGAAAGCCACTTTTACAAATTAGATAACTTAGTTCTTTTGTCAAATTAAGCACACAAACGGACAAATTAACTCACGAAACTTTCGTACATGCCAAATCACATATTATAAGCACGGAAAATAATATTAAAATATTTTACTAAATCGAATTTGTGGTCCCAAAACCACTGTTCTGACTAGGGTCTAAACCAGACTGTTACAAGTCATGCCATACACAAGTCATGTATCCAACATACTGGCTATCGACTCGATCATCTTTAGAGCATAAGTCTCCACTTATATCAAAGCACATGAGTTACATATGCATGGTCAGTGACTAACTCAAGATTTAGGTAAATCACACCATGAATGTCACAAGTGAATTAATTCACAAACGGATTCAAAATTAGTTCATCCTGGGTCTAATGCAATGTATCATTCTGCCAATGAATACATCTATGTTTATACCTGTAGAGTCAACTGCTCCGATATCCAAGACTAGCCCTCTCCTCAATTGGATTTGTAGACGACATAATAATCCTTCTCAATATTTAAATTAAATGCTCACTTTGATTCTTTTACGGGATTACAGACTCGTTTAGATTATCTACTAGAGTAAGTTGTCTTTCTTGCAATGTGAACGTTCATACAATGCCACTTATCATCAGTTTGAACTTAGACAATCAATGAGCTAATATTTGCTTGTCACAATTTCACTATGCATGCAAAACATGAAAGACAGAAATACAGAAGACATAACAGTGAAATGTGAAATTTATTTATTCATCCTTCAAATAAATAGAAAATAATTACATGTTTACTACAACATGGGCACATTTCCCAATAAAGGCTCATGTATTTGTTGAGTGTGATGAGTCAGAGAAAGCTAAGGTGCAAGTGCAACAAACTAGTACACGAAGCTTAGGAGACCTCCGCAATTCTTAAAGAGGCAAAACCCCATTGCATGATTGAGTTGAGAGAGCTCAATCTCAACATTCATACTTGGGGGGGCAATAAGGTTATCATTCTAGTGACTCTCGGGGTTACCAAGGACAGGTGAGAACGGATAGAGGTTATCATCAAAGTCAGTGAGGACAACAAAGGGCTCATCATAATAAGTTCTAATCCTGCCACAGTTTAACAGCGACTCCAACACAAATTTTGAGCCAAATAAAGCACCAAGGAATTTTTGAAATTACCACCTCTTTTGAGACCCAGCATCCATAGGGATAATTCAATATATTTCTATATTGGCTCTGTAAATGTTCATATTTTATATTTACGGGCTCGGTTTATAAAAATGGGGTTCCGAAATCGCATTTCCTAGTTAACATGTCTTATACTATTATAATGTTATTAGTCAATCCATTTCACTTATAATGTTGATGTAGCCTTTTTCTTTAAAACATTTTTTCCAAACCCAACATGTAGGCATAAATTTTATTTTGTTGGTAATGGTCCTTTTAAGAAAAAGTTCACCCTAGCATTTTAACTAGAATAAGTAACTGTGTTAACTATTTGTATTAAAAAATGATATTACAAAAGTAGAGAGATCAAACTATTTTAAATTAAGGTATATGAACTCAAGGACAATGCCATAAAACTGAATTGGGACCCATAAATGAATTATTAATTTTTTATGCCAAAGTACGATTTTAACATTATATTAATTTATAATTTTATAAATTTTGAAGGTATTAAATGATAGATTTATTATTTTGAGAGAGAGCCAAACTCTTTACATGCCATTGTATGAACTAAACCCTAATTTAGAACTAAAATTAGAATTTACTTGTTGCTTGAATCACAAGTGGAATGATAAATTATCTGGGTTTAAATTTCTAGGTCAAATTCTTCTATTAGAACTTGCACTTTACATAAGTTGTAGATTTAACATCTATACTTTAATTTGGTCATTTTCAGTTCTTGTACTTTTAGAATTTGAAAATTTTATTCATGACCAATGGTAACTATTAAATTCATTAAGTTAAATTTTCAAAATTTGATGCGTCAAATATATTACCGCATGTATAATGTTATGTCATCTCGTTATTTCCATATATTACTCATGAAAATTTATTTAATAAATTTAACGATCGTCGTTTGCATTAGGACTAAAATTTCAATATTAAAAAAATATAGCAACTAAGAATGGAACATTTGGAGAGCATAAATTAAATCTATAACTTTACGCATAATACATGACTAATAGTATAATTTAACCAAATAGATTTAGCTGCTACTATTTGGTCAATACTAATTTTAAAATTCGAAAAGTATAAGGAAATTGATCATATTAAAATACATAAACTAAATCCACAACTTACACAAAATATATGCCTAATAGTAGAAATGCCTAATAGTAGAATTTAACCAAATTTCTATCTCTTATATATGTATATATATACACATGTAAATATTTATTAATTTATATATAAACTAGAAATTGACCTAATATAAAGCATTAAATTGGCCAAAACAGTTATGGTTCAACCATTTGTTTGACTTCATTTTTGTTCAAGCAAGGTGCAGTAGAACCTACACCGGAGGCCCCACATGTCTATGGCATTCATCACCGTTGGATTAATCCATCAGATGATGACTTGATGTTGATGAAAATGGCCTAAAAGCCAACGACCCTAGTTTTCATGATACTAATAAAGTCCACCACAAAATCATTCACAATATTTGTAGCAGTTTAACTAACAAATCCTACAACTTGAAGACCCCTCTCCAAGTTCCTACATAAAATGCTTTCATAATTAAACTCCTTTCAATTCATATGACTGAAAATCCCTTTTCTTTCATATAACTATCCTATCATGGGTAACTATATTAGCACTGCCACATGCTTTCCATCTGATTCTACCGGGAAAGTAATTCTCTGGGACGGCACGGTTCAGGAGTTCGGCGGGCCAGTGGAAGCTGCAGAGCTGATGGTGGAGCATCCGCAGCAAGTGGTCGTGGAGTTCAACGCTGGAGTTAATCAAAAGAGGCTAATCCCATTGCCGGCGGACCATAAACTCGACGTAAAAAAGCTTTACATAATGCTACCTATGAAACGTGGGAAGCCGATCGCGTTGTCGTCGGAGGAAGCTTGTCCTGTACTGTCGAGCGCGAATTCGGTGTCGAGATCAAAGTCGATCTTATCGTCGTCCCCGAAGTGTGTTCCTTTGTTTGCGAGGATTTGCACTACGGATTATCGTGTACTCGAAGGGATGGGACAAAAGTTGCCGTTGCAGAAGAAGGAAAGTGCCGGCGGTGAGAGGCCGGATGAGATTCGATTTTTGACGGAGTTGTTTCCAGAGAGTTCGGAAAATCTGCCGGTGTATTTGAATAGGCAATTTTCAGGCAAGGGATGGAAACCGAGCTTGGATACTATAAAGGAGAAGAAGGTTGAGAGAAAGTTTAAAATCCCACATTGGCTGTTTTAGGTTTTTTGGAGTCATATTTTTGGGATTCATGCTGCTTAAGCCTAATAATATCATCTTGAAAAGTCAAACCCAAGTCACCTCTTTAGGAATACATAATGTCTTAGCGGTTGTTTTAGTTTTAAAAACCTAATGTTATAGTTTATATTCATCTAATCACATTATCAATAAACCAATGTGTAATTTAAAATAAATAAAATTATTATATTTTTAATAAAAATGCATATCTTTTAATGCATCAAATATAAATTTAATTTGTGAAGAATGCAAATGCATGGTAATAGTGGGAAGAATTTATAATGTTAATTGGGTAGGGGTTTTTTACTTCTTTGTGCAAATTATGTTCAAATTATTACAGGGGAAGCTTTTGTGTTTGGCCAATAAATTACGATGGGCACAAAAGGTGGCTTTATTTTATTATAATTTAGTTGATTTTACTTTATAGGAATAATAATATTTTATAAATAAGTGGTTTTGGTGTATTGGTAAGACATATTTTATTCTCAAGGGAAGAATCCAGGTTCAAACCTTGGAGGTAACATTACTGGAAAAGGTAATTACGAATCTCGAACATGAACTATAAAACAGACATGAAATATATGTTTAGATTTAAAATATTAAAATATAAATATATTTAAAATATTGAACTTCAGTCTATTCATTAAACTTGGGCAAACCCAAAAAAAAAAAAAAAAGAGAAAACTTGTTTTCATTAAGCTATGCAAATTTACCACTTTCAAATTTTTATTTTAATTAAGTTTAGTAGTATTTATTCGAATATTCATGAATATTTAATTTACTTTTTTTATATAAATATTTTAATTACTGTTGGCATCTTATTTGAAATAGTTTTAGTTATTAATGGTTGGGTACAAATTTAACGATTAATATTTATATTTTTAAATAACAGATTTGAATATCTAAATTGATTACTTGATTTTCTTCTTAATTTTTTTTATTTAAAAAGATTTTTATAGTTACTAAATGTAGATATTTAACAGATATAAATATCTATAGAATAGTAATATCCAAATTTAAAAGTGTTAATAAGTGGAGTTGGGATGAAACCGAGCCCAGAAGGCTTGTTTTTCAGTTTTAAAAAATGATCTTATTTAAATTTAATGATGAAAATATATAAATTTAAAAAAATATAAACGGAGAATGCTAAACTGATTAGAATTGTACAAAATTAAAAATATGCAATCCATTTGTTAAAAGGAAGAAGAGAAGAAATGGGAAGTGCAAGAAGTGAAGAAAGGTAAAATTACTAAAGCAGCCCAAATTAGCCTCATTGATGGGCTTCTAACCTTCTCACCTGTAATTAACGAGGTTTCTTTCTCGTCCTCTATTTCCGGTCCTGCCCTCAAACTCATTTGGTTAACAATTTATGTCTCCAATCTCAACAGCTTCCCAATGTTGGGATATTTTAAATATTATTACAAGATTAAATAAATATGTGTGTTAGAAATAATTATAAAACGAAAAATTTTTAATTAATAAAAAAAATTTTAAAATGAAGAAGAAGAATTTCATAAACCTTCCAAAATCTGACCCACTTTAAAACAAATGCCCTTATAAGAATTTTAGCATCTATACCTGCGACTCCAACATTTCCAACCACAAATGGACATGTCATGTCATTTCACTCATTTGGTTTTTGTCGTACAACAGTTGAGAACCAGTTTGGGAAAAAAGGCAAATTCAGAATCCCAAAGTTACAAAAAGACCCTTTCTTTTTCCCCTAGATTCGCAGTTCAATATCAGATGCCATAATAATACAAAAATCCCTTCCATTACCCCCTCTCATAGGTTTCCATATCAGTCTTCTGCCACAATCATACGTCACATCTTTGAATTCTATTGCTCTAATTCTCTACTAATATTTTTATTTCCCATAATTTTATCATTTACTTTCTACCATTTTTTTACTGTTATCCAGTTATACAATTGAACTCACATGAAAATTCTTCAATTAATAACGACAATAATTAAAAGTTGTGTTTGCCAAATCAGCTTTTAGAGTCAAATAAAATAAATAAAAAAAAGCTAAAAATTCTAACGTTTGACTTTTCAAAAGAGAAGTGAGGTATCAAATTATAAATTTAACCCTAATTCATATTATCAATAAATTATAAATATAATTTATCTATCCAAATTAAATTTTACAGAGGCTTCAAAATATTTGTTTATAATAACAATGAGTTACCAGTCAAATATTTATTAATTTCAAAATATTAATAACAAAGGCGCAAGAAAATAACGATACTTTCTACATTTGAGTCAATTATTTCATTACCTATCAAAATTTTATTAATTCATTATGTGATTTTAATATTTAAAATATATATTAAAATTAAGTTTTACAAATAATTTGATATTCCGTATATTATAATATTAATAAATTTTAATTTTAATTTATTTTTTACCAAGAAAATGTATTTTGATATATGAAATTTTAAATCAAATTAATTTGTAATGATAAAAAAAAATAGAATTCAAACTCTCCTCCACTCACTGACTCACTTCCGCCAAAAATCAACAATGTTAGTATATATACATGTGGGGATAGTGAGCTGGACATGAATGGCTCATGTTATTGGAATGAGCTGGTTCTTGATCGATGATCAGCCACATTAAGCAACGGCGGGGATTTCAAAATATAGAAATTAGAAACATTACTTGTTCCAGTAAATAGAAAAAGTGTTAAAAGTACCACTGCTCACCCTAATTTCTTAATGCTATATTAAAATTAAAATAATCAATTTTGATCATAGGCAATTTAATCAACATTGGATTCAAGGATGATTGGATGAATATGAATAAAGTATGTGAACAAAACAACATTGACTTAGTTTGAAATAGCACAGGTGGTGGGAGGGCATGTGAATTTGTGAAATTATTAGATATCATTCTCAATGTGGATTACAGTGAGGGATTCAATGGCCAGCTAGAGCTAGTGTATATGTAATTTCATTCTTTATAATTTAGTAAAGCAATGTGATTAGCACATGTTCTTCTTCTGACATGGACCGTTGGAATTGGCACATAATATACCTTCTTTTACCCATTTTCCTCGGATTCTTTTAAAATATATATATGTATTCAATACTACAGAGTTTTCCTTTTTAGATGATGTGTGTTTCATTCGATCTCCTTAAAATATTAAACAATCATTTTCAAATTTCAGGATTTTTTTTTGGTGGTAAGCAGCCAGTAAGCACCACCAAAATTTAAGCTGTCTTCTTTTTTGTGGGGGACATTTTAATCAGCTAAGAAGCTTAGCAATGTGTAAAGGTGCATGGCTTTGCACATGGGTCATCATCCCACGTGAAATTCCATAATCTAGGCACGTGCGTTCCCGTGTCCCCCACTATGATTTCAACTTGTAACATTTCTTCGGATTACATTAAACACAAATATATAATCTATGTGGTATGCACTTTTTAGATTTGTGAAATTAGTTATTCTATTTTAAATTTTAAAATTTTTATTTGAAGTCTCCTTATCAGAATAATTAATCACACGTAACTTCACAGTTTTTTAGCATTACTCGGACATCATTCTTAAAGAATCCTCATCCCCTCTTCCCGACAAATACCCGTCACCAGGGTAAAAGAAGGGCAAGCAACTTTAATATGCCAAGACTCCTCATAATCTATATTGCCTCCTTTCACCCTCGTACCATGAACCGTCACTCTTTATATTTTGTGTTGTAATAAATAGTATTGTTAACAAACTTCTACATTTTAATAATTAAAATTTATTTATGTGGATAATTTAATAATTTATATTTATCCTTACATTGTTGGTAAATCATAATACGTCACTTGTTAAAAAATATAATAATGATGATATTTATTTTTTATAATTTTTATTCACTCATTAATTAATGATGTGTCTTAACTTGGTTTTTTGATCATGTCATTCAATGTGTCGAATAATTTTAAAAATATCTATTAACGTTGTTTGATTTTTAAATCAATTATTTACTATACTTATAAAAGATTAGGCCTATATTTAACAATTATTTACTATACTTATAAAAGAATATTTGGGCCGTTGGGCATTCACGTCATGGATTTGCCCCCTTCGCTACAAACATGTCCTTGACGAATGGGATTATGCGAGAATATATGCCTTTATAACCAAACCTTTGTTTTAATTAAACAAAATTGGTTAAAGCTTTTGTTAGGTAACAAATGTCTTTATTTTAAGCTTAGTTAATACATTATTTGGATATAAATAATCAATTTTTTATTTTTTATTTTTTTCAAAGAAATTATATATAGTATTCAAAAAATAAATATACATGGACCAAATGTTGTAATTTATATTAAAAATCTTTGGTTTGTGTAAAATTGATTCAATCGTTCGAATTAACAATTAGTTAGTTAGATAGTTTAATTATATAAGTTTGTTGAGTGTTTTTATGAATCTACCCCTCATGGGGGCTAATTTATATCTTTATATGACACGATTCTTAAATGTGACGTACTAGGTAGGTCCCCATGCATACCAACACGTACCCTATTCTAAGGTCAACACATGTTCCCTAAGTGTGAATTCGCTTGCATGATGATACAAATCCACCACCACGTGCGAACTCATACAAGCGAACTATGCAGGCTGTCACTACTGAAGTAAAGAGAATCGGATTAATCATAGTTGGATAGCGGGTCAATAATGAAGAAAATCATAAAAAGGTTAGAACCGGATAATTAAAGAAAAATTTAATAATCAAAATTTGGGGATTGGGAAAATTAGTTAAAAACTGATATTTGTATTACTTTTTTAGTTGTTAACAAAAAAAAAAAAAATTTTATTATCTTTTGATTCATTTTTATCTTTGATTTTTTTAAATATTTTATTTTATTTTCTTATTTTTATAATAATTATTATGGTTTCCATCACGCCTTGCGTTGGGTCAGTTAATTTTTACATTAAATTATAGAGTAAAAATTTACAAATAAAAAATATGTCCTAAATCCCTATATTCTTTGTACATTTGAAATTTAATCTCAATACTTTTATTTTCAGGAATTTAGTCTCTTTACTTTTTAGATTTAAAATTTTAAGTCCAATTGTTAATGCTATTAAGATTTTTCTGTTAAATTTGCTGGTGTGACATATTGAAATTAAAAAAAAAAAGGAACTCACTTGGTAGTCATGTAACAAAAAAAATGATAATGTAATAGACTTGAATTTAACAAAGAATTTAACAGCGTTGACAATTCTTAAAACTTTACATAAACATTTTAATCAACATAAAATATTTAAACTAACTAACGACATTAAAAAGTTGAAGTACCAAATTATGTTAAAAATTAATTTATAGAGATTAAATTTCAAATTTGAGCATAGTATAGGGACTAAAGTTGAAGTACCAAATTATGTTAAAACAACATTTTAATCATAATAAAGTATTTAAACTAACAATGATATCATAAAAGCTGAGGTACCAAATTGTATGTTAAAAATTAAAGTATAAAGATTAAATTTCAAATTTGAACATAATATAGGGATCGAAACTAAAATTTGATCATTAAGGCTACATATTTGGACACGTGTATGTCAATGATTTAATCAGAATGAAATATTTAAACTAACAATGATATTATCAAAATTGAAGTATCAAATTATATAAAAAAATCAAAGTATAAATATTAAAATTGAAACTTGAACCTATTATAATGATTAAAACTGAAATTGGACCCTTCTTATAAAATCTCAAAAAAGGGATTTGTTTATTTAATTGGACAAGTATAGTAAAAGGAATGCCTTGGGTATTCCTTTTATATATAGTGTAAGTAGAAAATTTGAATTTAAAATTTGATCATATTACAAGGACTAAAATTGAAATTGGACTTTTTTTATAAAATAAAAACATGTTTGATTAATTGGTGTGTCATAAAAAGAATGCCAAAATAATTAATTCATATAATGAAATGAATTGTCCAATCCATTCAAAATTTCAACCATTGATCCCACAAACAAGCTAAATAGGCAAAAGCAAAAGAGAAAAGTAAAATGAGTCTATTGGCTTGGCCAAATAATGGTGAGACACGTGTAGCATGCCTATTTCATTCAACATAAATGCCTTCCATATTCATTCAAATATTCAAAAATATATTATTTGAATCAATTTGGATTCCATTTTCTACAGTCGTTTTCTTTTTTTTCTTTTTTCTTTTTTTGTTAAACTCGTTTTTTTAATTTAATATTTTTATTAAACCTTTTCAAATATTAGCAAATTAACTGATATAATAATCTTTACAGGGGTTGTTCATTCAACATTAATTGGCACATAATATCTTGTTCCCCTGTTTTGGAACTGCCATAAGCTGCAATTCTCGTTACCACAGCAAACAACAACAAGAAACCTCTAATCAATAATTTTCCTGCCCCCTTTTCATACAAAACAACCACCATCCACTTCAATAGATTCCTACCCTACATAAAAACCTATCAATTATTCACATTTCTTGGGAAGTTTGGTGTTATACTTTATATAAACAACCTTACGATCTCATAACGTATTCAAAAGAAACCTGACACATGTCTTCTGACAGAATTAACATTCCAATGAATTATGCAAAGTCAACCTATCAACTAGCGAACCTTGAAGTAACTTGTGAACATTAACCCAACGAACCTTGGGAGTATGTAAGGTCCACTTGGAAAAGTTTAAGGTCACTGATTGTTAGTTGTCCTAAAACGTTTTATTTTAAGATGTAGAACATCACATCATCGTCATTATCAGGAATATCAAATCAGACTTCCGTGTCAGTAGCCTTAAACACGTAGCTAAACTTGCCTCTCACTATAAAAAGACCATGCAGATAGCTCATACACTCTCACGTAAACACTTATTCTTCTTCAACCCTAAACTCTCCTACTAAAGACCTTATTCCTTACATTCACCCAAGTGCTCTTCCGTGCAAACCACCACCTACTTCCCCCTGTTAATCTAATTGTTAACAGCTTTAGATTCAAGCCTTATGGATGAAAAAAAAAAAAAAAAAACAAGATTATGATAATTTTACTTCTATTTAATAATCCAACTTAATTTAAATTCAAATTTAGTTGAAGTCCAATATTAGAATATCAAAAGGTTTTTAGACCCAAAAAAACAACCAAAATCTCTCCATTTCTCTTTATGTGATTCAAAATCAAAGCATGCGCGTGACTATAAAGGTGAATTTAAGGGGAGACAAGGGTTTTGGCTTTAAAAAAAATTATAATTTAGTTCTCTCATAAAATGATGAAATTAAAGGTTTTTTTTTTTTTTTTATATATGATGCTTAAAATTATCCATAATCTTAATCCTTAAATAGGAGAATAAACATACGTCAGCATATTGAAACTTATATTCTCCTATATTAGTAACAATGTCAATACCAATCGAACTAAAATTCGGTTCGAAATTACAAGTTAATATATAATAGAATTGCACTTTAATTCTCTTTGAATTCGTCTTTAGTGATTATTGCCAAGAGATAACAAGTTAAGGAAAGCTTCATTCATGTATTGAAAGAGATTCTTTTTAGAAACATGAATTTGTATACATAAACTAACATCATATAACAATGAAATCTTAATTAACATCATATTTTAGGTTCGGTTTTTGAATAACTCGTTCCTCTTCTGTAAGACGATAGCTTAGGGAAACCTAGAAAGTGGACCCCCGGAATTGGAGCAATTAGCAATGAAGAGGGCCCATTTATAGCTATACCTCGACCATCTACAACCTGGAATCCCTTAGCTGTAGAAGAGCTGCCGCAATGTTTTTATGAAAGGAACAGACCCTTAGTCCACTCTGACTTGTCCATGGTCCTACAACAATGGTCCCAAGCTTATGGGACTGGAAAAAATATCACTAACAGCGAATACTGCATTTGTTTCCCTGTCGGACCATAAATTAGCATTCCATTTTATCTCAAATTTCAACCACCCAATTAATTCTTAATATACCCCATCCATCATTTTAGTTTAAAAATTCTCATACTTCAATAAATTAAACATACGTATCAGTTGATTAAGTCAGTTAAATCTGATAATCGATTGACTTAACTTATTTTAATTATCTATTTATTAGTAATCAGCTTTTGTTTGGTGGTGTGTGAGTGTGTGTTTTTTAAAACAAGCTTTATTTGGTGATTATACTTGATTATGGTCTGAAAAGTGAAAAAGTTTGGATAAAAATATAAATTCTAAAAATATGTTTGGGCAAAAAAAATAAGGTCCGTTTAGAAAATGGGTCAGGCCTTATGTAAGCTTTTTTGGCTCGGCCCAGTCTGGCCCGTATTTGCAAAATAAAATTGTTGTTATCTTTTTACTGTTTTGCTGCAATTTTACTGTTATATTGCTAATATTTTATTATTTTTGTTTAGATATTGTATAACTCGTGTTTTATTGTTAATTTTACTACTATTTTAGAGGCATTTGTTTATTAAGTTGCATCTATATGTATAAAGACTTCTTAAATTTGTTGGGAAATAGTTATTTTAAAAATTTTAGTGCACTTGATGTATTATATTTTTAAAAAATTATTTTTATATAATAAAAAAACACGAGCGAGACTCGAATTTTAACTTTTTTGTCTGGATCGGGTTTAAATAAAAATTTAGATACATTAAAATGGATCTAAAATTTTATCACAAACCGACCTGAATCTAACCTGGCCTGGACCTGGAAAGGATAAAAGTTGGAATTAATTCATTCAAAGGATATTTTGATTTCAATGCAATAAATTTGTTCATTTATGGTACTAGATTTCGTGTGCAACTACACTACCATGAAAACGTTTACTACCTTTCTAAATAGAAAAATTACATTGTTAATAAACGTGTGATTTGTTTATGTATAGAAAAAAAACTTGATTACGTTGCTAAAGAATTTTTAAGCTAAAGCAATAATAAATCAATAAATCAAATCTTTGAAAGTAATATGGGAACAAACCATCTGCTTCTTCATTAAATTAATTATTTATAGTTTAGACCAAATTAAGATTCAATGCTTTAACTTATTCCATCGATACCATTAAACTGAAAAAAAAAAATGAATTGTTCCCATAAGAAGTCGGTCAAACTGATTAAAAAATTATTTAAATATTTATTTTAATTTGTAAATGAATGTTTATTTCATTATTTATTATTTTTTTAATTTCTATCAAGGTTGAATCCAATTCTTACAAGATCAGTGGTAAAAAAATAATTATGGACGTTGAATTATGTGTTAAAACTTGAAAGCCTCCTTCCGTTACCCTTGATAATTAAACAGTTAAATATATAAATTTGTGGTCCTAAATCATCAAATATTTGGTATTATTTGTAAGTGTGAAAAAGACCTCAAATGTTTATATCCCATAACAACTGAAAAAACCCACAATTAATTTGTACTTTGAAAAAAAAAAAAAACTGATACATTTTTCCAATTTTAATTTTTATTATTATCACTCAATCTTATTTGTAAAATTTGAGTTTGCAGGATAATAAAACAATGTTGGTAGAAAATAATTGATATATATACAAGTTGAAAAGTAATAAAAGAAAACTCGGTGAGACTGAGAATTTGAAGTTTTAATTTTATTTTGTTAAAACAAACTAATTATTGGTTTTAAATATAAAGTATATTTTCCGCTCATTCCATAACCATACACGTGGTCGGCACTTTATGGCAGAAGAAATCGCAACTCAAACAATTTGAGGTTATTATTGGAAGCGTATAAATCATTGGTCCTATAATAGGCAAGTACTCTCCAATGATAGAAGGGGTCTCAAAAGTCAAACCAGATGTCCAACGCTGATCTGGGAAGCCAACTAATGTGGGAGCAAGGTTTGGAGCACAACAATAATTACACAATTTCATATATAAAGGAGTAATTTTGTTTGTAATGTACGAGTTAGAGTAACTTAATAATTTAAAGGTTATAATGATTCATTTTAATTACATTTATTGACATCATCTTAAATTAAAATAATCATATTTAATTTAACATAGTCAATTAAAACAACTTTTCTAAATATAACTATGAGATGTGATGTTGTAATTGTTTCTTTTATCTCTTAACTATATGGTCAAGAGTTCAAGCCTTATTTATATAAATGAATCATATTTCATGATTAGTTATTTACTTCCTTGAAAAGAATTTGCAACGAGAGAATTAATCACTTCTATCGAAAGTGAATATTATAGTTATGACCCATAAAGAGAACTCCTATAAATAAAGAATGACTTGTAATATTTGATAACCACATTAATTTTAATTAAATTTAAAGTCGAGTCAATTTAACTCTTAAAACAAAAAGTCAAACTCTCATTTCATCTACAAATTATTGAACATCGAGAAACCATTAAAATCACCATGACTGGACCTTCACTCTGAAGTTTTTGTGGTCACCGATCTGACTCACGATCCCCAACCCCAAACCCACAAATTAAGAACCCTAATGGACCGTGGTGCAAAATGACAATTCATGGGGTTTGGAAAATGAACTCAACAAAGTCAACATCTTAGAAAAGCAAGGACTTTTTGGTCATTCTATTGTCATCAGAAAAAATAAATAACCGCAATTTCTCATACTTTTACCTTTTGGGTCAACTTGCTGGCGTATATCTCATCTTTTCTCCTCGTTCCGTAGTTCAACCCGAGGACCCCTGTTGGTTTGCCGATTTTACCCGGTCCGATACAAGCTTTCACCAGAAAATTAGTTAATTTTTTTTTGTTTTAGATTAATTCCGTTAGTTTAATCGACATTAAATATCAATTTTAATTCGATGTGACGCATAACTATATTAAGATAATTTGAATCAAATGTATTAAAAATAAGATAGATTTAAAATCGATCAAATTAATCTATTTATTATTAAATTGTTCAATTTAATCCCTATATTATTAAAAATAAAAATACCATTTACTAATTAGCATAAATATATTTTAAAATTTTTTTTATTTTGCAAATGAAATATTTTGTTTTGAAAAAAAATATTTTATGTAATTTTTTAAACAATAAATATTAACTTTATTTTAATTTGACATTATTTGATTTTTTTTAATAAAATAAGGATTAAATTGATTCTTTAACAGTAGAGAAATTAATTTAATTTACACATTATAATAGCAGGATTTCACAAATACGTTCACAGTTAAAAATTTATAGAACGACAATAAAATTTAATATTTTTTTTTTTTTTTATTTTAAGATATCCAAGTTATTCATGTATTAGATTTTGATAGTTGTATTTTAAATATTCTCAACGAGCTCATATTTAACATTCCAAATAATAGTTAAATTGAAAGATAAATCTGATTAAGAAAATACTAATAAATTAATAACTTCAAATTTGAAATTTGAGGATTAATTATAGTTCGAAAATGTTTTTTTTTTTTTTTGAAGGCTTGGGTTTGATGGGTCGTAGCCTTAGAGGCCGCCCCTAGAACAAGAGGGAATGAAAAATGATTTTTGGTCATAAAAAATACTCTCTCTCTTTTTTTCTTTTTTTAATGTTTTAAACCGGTAATATATAATTATATAATAATTCAAGGTCAAATCAATATTGAACCCATTTTATATCGAGCTCCCATTGTTCCAACTCTCCCCTGTATCCCATTTTCTCCGATATATATACACACAAATTCCTTCTTCTCTTTATTTATTAGGTGAGGCAAAAACCGAAAAGGTCCAAGCTTTGAGAGCGAGAGAGAGAGAGAGAGAGAGAGAGAGAGAGAGAGGGGGTTATGGTTGATTGATTTTGATTCTTCTTCAACAAGTTTTTATTGCAAAAAAGGAAATCAACCATGGCTGTTTCTCCATCTTCCATTGCTACTGATCACAAGAAACACTGGTGGGTTACCAATAGAAAGGTAAACAAAAAAAAAAAAAAAAGCTTCATCTTCATCTTTTTTATCCATATTCTTCAACAAAGTTTTTCTTTTGTTCTGTTCTTGAAATGGGTTTCTTTCTTTTGATCTAATGCACAAACAGCTTGTAGATAAGTACGTCAAAGATGCGAGGTGCCTCATCGCAACGCGGGAACGAAACGACGTCGCTTCCGCCCTCGTTCTTCTCGACGCGGCCTTGGCCCTCTCGCCTCGTTCCGAGTTGGCTCTGGAACTCAAAGCGAGATCTTTGCTCTACCTCAGGCGATTCAGGGACGTCGCCGATATGCTTCAAGATTACATCCCCAGCCTCAAAATGTCGAGCGACGACTCATCTGGCTCCGTCTCCTCGGATATCTCGTCTCAACAGCTCTCGAGGGAGCAAGTCAAGCTTCTCCATTCTGATAACTCGTCGTCGGGTTCACCGGGTCATGACCCATCTTTCAAGTGTTTCTCCATCTCGGACTTGAAGAAGAAAGTCACGGCTGGGTTGTGTAAAAACTATGACAAGGAAGGGCAATGGAGGTAATAAATTTTCAACCTTTTATTCTTCTTCGGTTTCTGGGTTATACATATTTTATGGTTTTGGTTAAATAGCTCTGCCGGTCCTTGTACTTTTATAAAACTTGAGATTTAGTTTTTCGTTGTCAAAATTTCAAAACATTCAAACTTGGAACATAGTATGAAATGGGAATTTTGACGAAAAATATTTAATGGGTTAGAAAATTTAAGCATTTTTAAATATTTAGTATAAAAATTAAATCTTAAACTTTTTTAAGATGTAGGGATTTAGTAGCATATTTTGACCTTTAATTTTGCATTGGATTTTGAGTAAATAATTAAATACACAACACTGCCAGCCTTATTGGAATTTGCCAAGTATTTCACTTTCCTCAAAATAAATGCTTTGATTTTAATACACTTGTAAATTAGGTATTGAAGGGCATTTTAGTAATTTTATTCATGATGAACCTCAATTTCGATCAGGTACTTGGTTCTAGGCCAAGCATGTTGCCACCTAGGCCTAATGGAGGACGCCATGGTCTTGCTCCAAACCGGGAAACGCCTCGCCTCCGCCGCGTTCCGCCGAGAAAGCATTTGTTGGTCCGATGACAATTTCACCCTCCCCGTCATTATAACCACCCCAGACATCTCTTCCGCCGCAACGCCTCCCCGCAACGTCAGCTCTCTCTCCCAGTCCGAAAATATTTCCCACCTCCTATCCCACATCAAGCTCCTCATCCGCCGCAAAACCGCCGCGATCGCTGCCTTGGATGCCGGCCTGTACTCAGAATCCATCCGCCATTTCTCGAAAATCCTCGACGGCCGCCGCCCTGCCTCTCAGGGCTTCCTCGCAGAGTGTTACATGCACCGAGCCTCCTCTTACAAGGCCTCGGGTCGCATAGCCGAGTCGATCTCGGATTGCAACAAGACCTTAGCCCTCGACCCTACTTCCATCCAAGCGCTCGAAACCAGGGCCGAACTGTTGGAAACAATACGCTGTTTGCCCGACTGTTTGCACGACCTTGAACACTTGAAGCTCCTTTACAATTCAATCATGCGTGATAGAAAGCTTCCAGGTCCACCATGGAAGCATCACAATGTGAGGTACAGGGAGATACCAGGGAAGCTCTGTGCATTAACGGCTAAGATTCAACGATTGAAGCAAAGGGTAGCTTCAGGGGAGACCGGGAATGTCGATTACTACGCATTGATTGGTTTAAAACGTGGGTGCTCGAGGTCTGAATTAGAGAGGGCGCATTTGCTGCTTTGTTTAAGGCACAAGCCCGATAAAGCCACCGGCTTTATCGACCGGTGCGAGTTGGCCGACGAGCGGGATCTCGACTCGGTTAAAGACAGAGCCAAGATGTCGGCTTTGCTCCTATATAGATTGCTTCAAAAGGGGTATTCCAGCGTGATGTCTGCTATTATGGATGAAGAAGCGGCTGAGAAGCAAAGGAAGAAAGCTGCGGCGGCGACGGCGGCTTTACAAGCAGCAATTCAAGTGCAGCAAACACAGTGTTGTAACTCTAAATTGGAACCTGAAACTGGTTTCAATGACAGGGTTAATTCGGGTGAAAACAAAGCCGCAACAAATGCGTTTCAAGGTGTGTTTTGCAGGGATCTCGCTGCGGTCGGGAGTTTGCTATCACAAGTTGGGTTTAATCGTCCGATTCCGGTGAAGTACGAGGCACTGAGCTGCTGAGTTTTGCTTGGAAAATCAATGCCGGGTCACTGTAGATAGCTGCTCGTGATGTTTTTTTTCCGGCAGAAGAGTCGCCGTTCATTCAGTGTCTGTAAAGGAAAAAAAGATCAATTTTTTATTGCCTGCCGGAAAATTTTGTCACGCTTTTCTCTTAGCTCCTACATGTACAGTATTTTCCCTTTATTTTTGTTGTTGTTTCAAAACAGTATTTTTCATTATTGAATTTTTACATTTTGGTACATTTGATTTCGTACTCGAATTTCTAAACTTTTTTTTTTTTTTTTTTTTTGGATTTCAATTGATATGAATTTGGATTGGCACCAAACATGGAGATAACATATCAAATGAAAAGCTTACACCTCTGAATTGGATGGACTACATTAGTTTTGTATTGATATTTAAATTGCTGATACGTAGTTTGCATTGGCCTTCACGGAATGGTCTTCTCCGATTGCAATCCTCAACGGATCTAATGGAAACAAAGCTGTCTCCGATGGTTAATAATAAAAGTTGAATCCATTTTACAGCGGCAGACCATTAGTAAAAGTAGCTGCTCTCCATGCAAATTCCTTGTTGAGAGTAATCATTATACGTAAATAATGGTGATAGTTTAAATTTTGACCCAGAATTCAGTGTAGTCTAAGGATACCACCAAAAAAGAAAGAGTGGAACAATTAAACACCAAGATTTCAATGTAAATCGATCAGTTTATTTTTCATGGGAAGTGGGAACCAAACACATATAAAAACAAGGTGCTATTGACTTTTGAGGACATTCGACATATCATTTTCACATTTTTCTTTCTCACCAATAATCAAATTATCATCATTTGGAATTAGTTAAATCATCAGGTACTTGATAAATATGTATAGGGCCACTTATCCTCTTTTTTATTGTAGCTTTAAAAAGCTTCTCATTTCCTTTCCTTGCAAGTGATACTATGCTCCCTTCCCCCATAAAAATCGGCTCACACTTCCGTTCTACTCATCAAACATTTTCCTTTGCTTCTTTTCGTCTACCATCTTTATATCACTTTATGCATTGAGATGATTCGATTATCAATTCAGCGTATTCTCACATAAAACCGAAACAGGATTTGAGACACCCTAGGCATAGGAGCAACCATTTTCTGGAATACCAAAACCACCATGTTGTCATCATGACAGAACACAGCTCACTTTTACTCCAAAATTTCCCATCTCCCATGAAATATGTGAAACCTCCTGCAACCACATGATAATACCCCTTTGCATAATTAGCTTCGCGTGACTACACAGCCACCAACTACTCATTATACAAACAAATACCACAAAAACATCAAATATAGTAAAAGCAAATAATAATAAATCCCCTCCAAAAATTAGAAATATGAATCTGATTCGGGTGCAATAAAGTGGGAAAAAAGAAAGATGCCTTCCACATCTTAATCTCTCTCTTTTTACAATTTGATTCCTTTGAATTTGATGTGTTTATTGCTGTACTGGTCGAGTTTGGGTGGAGTTTATATATAATATTAATATATTTTATATTTGTCTAAGTTTTGTATGACTAAAATATAGGTTTAAAATTTCGTCAAATTTGTTCACATTTATAAATATTTAATTTTGTGATATATATTACATAATATAAAAAATAGATAAAAATAGTATAAAATGGGTTGAATTTGATTAAACTCAAGTTTTGAATGGTGAAGTTCAAGTCCGGTTCATGTTTTAAATGATTAAGTATTATATTATTTATCAAATCCTGAAAAAAAATCTAAAATTAAGGTTACAACTGAATGCATTAGCATTACCAAAGGTCAGCAAAAAGTAAATTATTTGCAATTTTAATAGTGTTTATTTTAGTAAACTTTTATTGTTAAGTATTACGCGTGTTCAACCTTTTAAAGAAAAATTTTGATTTCTCAATATTCTTGCGGAGGAGGAAAAGGGAAAGTTTTGCATCAACTCTGGCAAGGGTATAACATTTTATTTTTACCTTTATTATTGTATCCATAGGAGATGGTACATATAGCCTTCAATCTAGACAACTAGTATTATTTGTTTGTACCATATGGAAGTATCGAGGTTTAAAAGCATACGAGGCGAATCAACTGAAAGTTTGACGGTGGGGTGGTACCTCATTTAAATAAAAGTTTTCTTTATATTAGAAGAACTATTTATTTGAAGAATAAAATGCTGTGAGTAGGTTAAGATGATTAGGATGTGGATGTCCATGATTAAAGACAGTTTTGGGATGAAGTTAGAAATTTGTTATTGAGATTGAAATAAAGTTTTAAAAGTTTGAGCGAGTTAATAGTAAAAAATTATTTTAAAATAGTTTAAATTTAATATTTTATAATTAAAAAAGATATTATACCGATTAATTATTTAAGGGAGTCAAAGCTGTTGTTTGCCCCCTAGTTGTGTTCCTGGTTATTAAGAGAAACAGAGTTCTAGTCTATTTTCTTTGAGTTTGAAAGCCTTCAAGAGGGTTCTATTTAATAGTTCTCGAGGTGCCATGTGTCATACTCATATGGGTTCTCAAACTCCGCTTATGGTTAGTTTATTGATGCCTTGTTATCATAAATTGTATTTGGTAAGTTTTAATGTTTGAGTTATCATGTCTGGATTGAATATATGTAACACGTAAATGATAAACATCTTATGAATGTCAAGTATGTAGTCTCATAGATTTAAACAGATAAATATCTCAACTCACAAAATAATCTTCCTTAATCAAATGCATTGATTTATAAAATTGCAATCACTTGAAATGGACTCGTGAAATATAAGATTAACAAATTTTAAATTTGAATCTTGTAAATAAAAAAAATAAATTTACTTTGAATTTAAATTTAATCGCAAAAATAAATATAAAAAAATTGAAGAAATAGTAATTAAGGGATAAAAAGAACACGTGAGGTGATGTTTGAATGTTGGGAACATTGGAAAGAGGAGAGAATGTGGTGGATGATGTCAATGACAGAGAAGCTATTCTAAGACACCCATGTGATGCAATCATGTGATTTTATTTTATCTTTAAGAATCAATAATCTCACTATAGCCTTTTGTGCTTTTCCCTAGTTTGCCTATTCATTCCCTTCTCTTTCTTCTTTATTTTTTGTTATATTAAAAAACATAAAGAAAGAATGTTTTGGTCTTTTCCTTTTATTCTTTTGCGTTTTTGGGTATTCAGTAGTTTGGGATTTTTTACTTTGTCAAAAGCTAATTATAGTAATATTAAAAACACTTTCATCGAGATCCGAGTCCGATTTGCTTTTTAACATTTTTACTTATTTTAAATATTTAAAAATATTTTTCAAAAAATAATTACATTCATGAATACTTACATAATCACATTAATACTTAGCCATTTCGAGGGTTTTTTTTAGGATTAATTTATAATTTGGCTCTTGTATTATACTTTTCAGTTTAGTTCTTAAAACTTTTTTCTTACTTAGGTTATTTAACTATCGTTTTTGTCCAATACACTAAAGAAAATGTTAAAAGATTATGACATGAGGCACATTTTTATGGGATTTAGGTATTAAAGCGGAATAGTGTTGATACCAAGCTGAAATCACAGTGGTTGATGATGGTTCGCTTACTGGGCGAAGAGCTGTAGGTGAGTGCTTACAAGGAAGAAAGGTAGCTGCGAGTGAGAGAGATCATATTCATGATGTAACATTCACAATTTTAAAACTGACTATATTTTCAAATGCCCAATAATTGTGTGATCCATTAGCCCATTTCTTTATAAAGCCCAACTTTGTGTATGTTATAGGTTTTTTTTAATTATTATTATAAAAGAATAGAGGGAAAAAAAGGGATAAAATCACTTTATGGTATTTTTTATGATATTTGTTTAGTAGGTTTGACAATTTGGAAGAAACCTACCCTAGAAAAGAGGAAGTGTAAATCGATTTTTTATTTTAGCAATCAAGGAGAGTCTTTGATTTAGATTTCTTAGAATCTTTATGTTTTAAATTATTTTTCATAAAATCCGTATATTTATTTGGATTAGTTTAATAGTTTTTCAAATTCTAACAATTTTTTTGTTGGGATCGACTCGATTAAGCAACGAACAAGTAAAAATAGCAGAAGAAATTGAGAAATTGAACACACAAATCTAACGTGAAAAAACCCCTCCAAGAGGATAAAAAACCACGAGCAAATATAATTTTACTATAATAGCAAAAGAACGAAGAGTACAAAAGATGGAGATAAAAACTAAACCTTGAAAACCCGAAAACAAAGAACCCTCAAAACGTAAACACAAAATTTTCTAAATGTGTTATGAGTTCTAATCTCTAATGGGTGTATTTTCTAATGTTGCAAAAGAGCATATTTATAGGCTAAATTCGTAGGTCAAATAATAATAAAATAATCTAGACTAATCAGAGTTTGATTGAAACAAATAAACAGAGTTTAACTAGAAAATTATTTCTCAAATTTGACTAAAATAGGAGTCATACTTAACAAATTTCCACATTGACTCATATTTCCACAACACCATCTTTGCCAAAGCCCGTCACGGGCCTATCTTGAACTATGCATGGAATTAACTGAGTCGAATATGTGCTTAGAAACTGGAAGACTTCTAGCCTTCGACTTGTACACTGCCAAATCAAAACTAACCTGAGTTTGATTTTCACGAACACAATGCCCTAACTTTTCAAAATCTGCATCCAAAAGAGAACCTCTCTTCAGCGAAACAGTCATACCTTTTTCCCTCTTATGACCAAGTTGCCTCCGCTCCAAACGAGTTGACTTCGACTCCGTAACGGACGAGGGACGTCCAATTTCATCGGTCACTAAAGAACCTTCCAGAATATAAAAACTGTCGGTTCTTTTACCTTTTAACAAAATGAGAGCTCCACGAGATACTTTAATGCCGCTCGACTCGATGTTGATTCTGCATCCTTTCAAGTCTAAAATACTCAAAGAGATGAGATTCTTTCGTAAATCAGGTACATACCTGACATCTGAGAGTGTCCTAATCGTCCCATCGTGTATTCTAATTTTAACAGTACCAATACCAATTACCTTACTGGATGAATCGTTTCTCATGCGCACAACTCCACCTTCAACCAAGCTGTATGTGGAGAACCATTCTCTATTGGGACACATGTGGAAAGAACATCCCGAATCTAGGATCCACTTGGATGTAAGCTTGGAGTTATCACTCGTTAACACTAACAAGAAATCATCACCGCTTTCATCGGCCAAATTAGCACCAACTACATCTTCCTCATTACTCCCAGCAGCTCTTTTATTTCGCAGTTTTTAACAATCTACTTTGACGTGACCTAACTTTTTACAATAGCGACACCATTTGTCTCGTTTCTTTGATGCTACCAAAACGAAAACTTGCCTATCTGCCTTGCTATCCGGACCAAACTCATTGTCGAGTTTGTCTCTACTCAACAAATGACCCTTCACATCTTTGAACGAGAGTTTATCTTTGCCATAAATCAGAGTCTCCCTAAAATACTTGTATGAATGAATAAAGAGTACAATAATAGCCTGATCTTCATCATCAATCTGAACCTCAATGTTCTTTAAATCATTTAAAAGAGTAATAAATTGACTGATGTGATCTCTAAGAAGCTCACATTCGTTTATGCAAAACGTAAATAGACATTGTTTCAATAGTAAACGGCTAGCTAGAGACTTAGTCGCATAAAGAGTTTCTAACCTTTTTCACAAGGCAGATGAGGTCTTCTCCATCAATACCTCCTATAATATCGTATTTGAGAGGCACAACTAGATTGCAGACAAGGCCTTTTCATCAAGCTCTTTGATAAACCATAAAAGTAACATGTTTTTAATCTCATTCTTGATGCGTTTTTGGATGATTTATTATGTAAATTAGTGAATTTGATGCTCCTAATCCTTTATATTCATGTTTCTATACTTAGGTGAGCATATGGAAGTGAAATGAGCGAAAGACGGGCCAAAATCAGACAAAAGAGTTGTTTTCAAGATCCACACGGCCTGAGCATTTTCCACACGGGCTGGCCACACGCCCATGTGCCAGCCCGTGTCGACATCGCTCCCTGTTTCCCAAACACGCGGAAAAACCCAATTTTTAGACTTTATGAGCATTTTAAAGTCTATAAATACACACTAGAAGAGGACCTAAGGGAGCACGCAGAGAAGAACAAATAAAATACTCGAAGAACGCCACTAGATTCATTTCAGAAGCGGATCTCCTTCAAGATTTAAGATCTCCATTCAATTTCTTTAGAAGTTTTATTGGGTTTCTTTATGTCTTGTTGTTTTCCTAACTTTGAGATGATGTTATTTTAGATTATGAACTAAATTCCCTAGATATCTAGGGAAGATGAAACCTATATGAATCTTATTATTTGATTTCTGAATTATATGATAAATACTTGATTCTTGTTCTCAATTATGTATCCTTATTTCGTGTTTTAATATTTTCAGGATATTAATTCATGCTTAATGTGTTTATTTCAGTGGAGCAAAAGTCCCTGTTTAAGAGTAGATCTAGCATAATTGAGTGGAGTTGCATGCAATCCTAGAAATATGACGACATAAATCTACCAGATTAGAGTCAAATCTAATAGGGGAATCCATAGATCGAGTTAATGCGACAATAAGGATTTTAATTAGAAAGATATTTCAATTAATCAACCTAGAGTCAGTTGTTTTTACTCTCGAAAGAGATATTAACATAATTTAGGGATTTCTACGGATCAAGGCGCAAGTGAATAAATCGTTTAATTCAGACTCAGAATAATAAGTGAAGTCTAGGTGGATTCTTTCATGGGTATTGCCTATCTCATTGGTTTTATTCGATTATTTTTCCTAATTCACTCTCTGTTGCGTTCTTAGTAATTAGTTTAGTTAATTTTAGATTAAAAACAATTCATTCAATTTATCGGGTAAATAATAGAAAAACAATAATTACTAGTACTTTTAGTCCTCGCGGATACGATATTCACAACTCACCATAGCTATACTATTAGTCGATAGGTGCGCTTGCCTTTGTCGTAATTCTAGTTAGTTTAGTGACCATCAAGTTTTTGGTACCGTTGCCGGAGACTAAAATATTAGGAACACTCGATTTTTATTAATTTAGCCATTTTTATTTTTATTTTTATTGCATTTTATTTTTGTTTTTAGTTTAATTTTTGTTTTCTAATTTTTTTCTTTTATTTGCTTCTAGTAGGTTCCTTTAGTTTATGACTAGAAGAAACCCGTCGGGACCTTTGGTATTTGATAGTGAAATTGAAAATACAGCTCGCAGAAATCAAAGAAAAGTAAGGCAGAATCGACAGAATATAGTTGAAGAGTAAGAAAACGTTATTATCATTACTGAGGAGATGACTGATAATCAGAATAATCAGCTACCTCCTGCGGTTGCCGGAAATCCTGTAAATCCAAATCCTACCCCTCGTACTATGTACGATTATGCCAAGCCCACTCTAACTGGAGCTGAATCGAGTATCGTGAGAGCCACCATTGCTACGAATAATTTCAAATTGAAGCCGAACACTATTCAGATGATTCAACAGTTTGTTCAGTTTGATGGTTTGCAGGATGAAGATCCAAATACTTATTTGACTAATTTTCTGGAATTCTACGACACTTTTAAGATTAACGGCATCTCTGACGACGCCATTCGCCTATGATTGTTTCCCTTCTCGTTGAGGAATAAAGCTAAACAGTGGTTGAACTCCTTACCATGAGGTTCTATCACTACATGGGACCAAATGACCGAGAAATTCTATTAAAGTACTTCCCACCGGCTAAGATAGCTAAGTTAAGGAATGATATCTCTTCCTTCGTATAGATGGACTTAGAGACACTATATGATGCATGGGAGAGGTATAGAGATTTATTGAGAAGGTGCTCTCACCATGGGTTACCTTTATGGCTACAGGTTCAAACCTTCTACAACGGTTTGAATCCTTCAACTAGGCAATTGATCGATGCAGCAGCCGGTGGTACTCTGAACAACAAAACACCTGAAGCGGCTTACGAGTTTATAGAAGAGATGTTACTGAATAATTATCAGTAGCAAGTCATGAGGACGAAGCCTAATAAAGCAGCCGATGTTTTCAACCTAGATGCAGTCACCATGTTATCAAATCAGGTAGAACAATTAAATGAGAAAATTGATGGTTTATGTGTTTCTACGCAGGTACATCCGGTGATGTAGTGCGATACGAATGGAGGAGGAATGAACAATCCAGAATATTTACCCCACGGTCCTAGCACAGTGAACGAACAAGTCAACTATATGGGTAATAATTCTAGGTCTCAGAATAATCCTTACAGTAACACTTATAATGCAGGTTGGAGGAACCATCCTAATTTCTCTTGGGATGGTCAAGGAAACTAGAGACCACAACCCTCTCCAAGCTTTCAACAACCTTATCAGCAAGAGAAGAAGCCGAACCTTGAGGAAATGTTGACGAAGTTTATTTAGGTGTCAAAAACCCACTTCTAAAACACCGAAACAACACTTAAAAATTAACAAGCGTCGATTCAAGGGCTCGAGAACCAGATAGGTCAGCTTGCTAAGTTGATTTCATAAAGACCACAAGGTAGCTTGCCTAGCAACACCAAAACTAACCCAAGAGAGCAACTTCATGCAATTACTGTTCGAGATGAAGAAGGGTTAGTTGAATCTGAACCAGAATCGAGGAAAGAAAGTGTAGTAAGTAAAGGTAAGGTTGAGGTAAGCCAAAATGAGTGAAAATCGGTCGATAAGGAATATAAACCTCGTGTGCCATATCCCAACGCGACAAAGAAAGACCACACAAACGAACAATTTGGTAAATTTGACCACACAAACGAACAATTTGGTAAATTTCTTAAACTTTTGAAAAAGTTACATATTAACTTACCGTTTATTGAAACTCTTTCGTAGATGCCCAATTCAGTTAAATTTATAAAGGAGCTTTTGGAAAATAAACGGAAGTTAGATGATTCTTTGCACATGGAGCTAAATGCAGTGTGCTCAGCCATTCTGCAAAATAAACTATCCAATAAATTGAAAGGTCCAGGGAGTTTTACTATTCTTTGTTTAATTGGTAGTTTAAATGTTGATAATGCTTTGGCTGAATTAGGGGAGAGTATTAATGTCATGCCCTATAAAATGTTTAAGCAACTAGGTATTGGGAAACCCAAACAAACTAGGATGAGTATTTAATTAGCAGATAGAACCATTAGATTTCCTAGGGGTATTATTGAAGATATACTTGTCAAAATTGATAAATTCATATTCCCAGTTGATTTTATTGTTTTAGACATGGATGAGGATAGTGACGTACCTTTGATTCTAGGTCGACCCTTTTTTGGTAACTGCTAGAACTATTATTGACGTTGGTACAGGTGAAGTAATACTTCATGTAGAAGATGACACGATTACTCTCCAAGCTCGTGATTCTATTAAGACATCTAGTGATCGAGATGATTATACGAGTTCTGTTAATATGAATAACATTGTGGCTCAAACTTTTTTGCAGGAAACACTTTGGAAAAACGTGATGGAGCCACGTTCCAGTCCATGCGACAAAAACAGAACGACTCATGAAGAAAGAAAGTTACAAATCGATGAACTAAATGATTGACAGAAAAATGTCAAGGAGAAACCGAGAATACACGATACAGAACCAAAGCGACCCCATGATGAGCATAAGGATGAAACAAACCAATTTAAGGTTGGGGACAAAGTACTACTAGATAGCACAGATCCATGTATTGCCACTTTAGAGCTTAATGCAAATGAAGCAACTCCTTTTACGGTATTGAATGTCTTCCCATACGGTACAGTCGAGGTAACTCATTTTGAATTTGGCACTTTTAAGGTAAATATTTGTAACATCCCTCACCCATATTCAACGCCGGAATAGGGTTAAGGAGCATTACTAAACTTACAACTCAATTATACATACTATTAACATACATTTCATTAATTCAAACATTCGTCAATCAAACTCAATCAATATGTCCCTAATACGGGCCTATGAGGCCCTATTCATGCATTGGAAGTGGTTCGGGACTAAACCGATAACTTTTAAAACAATTTGAGCACTTAGAAATTTTTTCTCCAAAACAGGGGACACATGCCCGTGTGACCAGGCCGTGTGTCTCACACGGCCACCAGACACGCCCGTGTCACAGGCCGTGTGGACATTTGAAATGGGATTACATGGTCGTGTCCCAGCCCGTGTCCTATCCCGTGTCCAAACAAGTGAGCTTACTGACTTGGGTCACATGGCCAACCACATGCCCATATGTCTAGCCCGTGTGCCCTTCGAAGTGGCCACACACGCCCGTGTGCCAGACCGTATTCTAGGCCGTGCCAAACCTGTAGGGTATACTGACTTATGCAACACGGTCAAGTCACACGCACGTGTGCTAGGCCGTGTGCCAATTAGGGGGTATATTGACTTGTGCCACATAGCCGATCACACGCCCGTGTGTAAGACCGTGTGGAGCATACCGACTTCATTTCAATTTCAACACCATGGGACACACGGCCGTGTAACATGACCGTGTGTCACACACGGCCGAGACACACGCCCGTGTCTCTGCCCGTGTGGACAAAAATAGGCTATTTACCAAGCCATTTTTCCACCCATTTTACACATACCTAAACAAGCTCAAATAGTTCCATTTTACGACACAAATAAGTAGCCAAAGGTCATCAACCAAATTTCAAATCATACCAATTCTTTACCATCAATATGAATCACAAATATACCACAATTTGCCATATAATTTTATACCTAATTCACATATACCATTCAATTAACTAAACCATTCCAAACATGCAATATCCATTCAACCTCAATCACTCATTATAGGTCAATTACCTAACTCAAAATAATACCATTTGCACATTTATAAACAACATCAAATTCACCATCACAAGCCAACTCAAATGGCCTAAATACATGTTCATCAAACATACCAAAATGACTCAAGCCTATACATGCCATATACAATATATACACACTTCAGAAGTACCAAAATAGATGTCCGATAGTGCGATTAAGTCCTTGACGATCCCCGGATTTGAGCTAGCTTCGTAGAACTATAAAACATCGAAAATTAAACAAATTAAGCTATAAAGCTTAGTAAGTTCATATGTAATTATGAAATAATCTCAACAATCATTAACACTTCAAAATGAATAACATAATTAACATTTAAAGCATCAATCAATGAGCTAACATAAAGTTTAACCATACCGTAACTCATAAGTCCTCAACTTTTTCTATCTCGTTACTAGAATAGTTTGCAGTACATACCTGTACCGATACATATCTATTTACCACCAACTCTCTTACCAAATCACTTCGAGCTTATAAATGTTTACGATACAAATACTTCAATTTTCTGATGCCATAGTCCAACTATGGTCTTACACATACGTTGCCAAGGCCCTGCCGTGGTCTTACATTCACATGCCATAACCCGGTTATGGTCTTATTATCCGATTTGCCATAGCCCAGCTATGGTCTTATTCAATAACTCGTCCACTTAAATCGTACATTTAAATTAAGTTCTACACATTTAACCATAGAATAAATACAATCTCAATACCATCCATCCATTGAATAAATACACATTTAAGTTCAAATATACAAACTTACCTCGTGTACAGAAATGACAAAACGGAATGACTATTTAATTACTTTGCTTTTTCCCCGATCTAAGTCTGAATTCCTCTTTTCTTGATCTATAAGTAATCAAAATCAACTTATTTATTCTTCTATTTATTTAATTCAATCCAAAACACACATTAGGGCTATTTTATACATTTGCCTCTTAATTTTCACATGTTTACAATTTAGTCCTTATTTCATAAAATCACAAATTAATGAAATTCACAATAGACCCATGCTAGCTGAATTACCATTATACCCTTAGCAGCCCATATTTTTCATTTATTTCACATTTTAACCACTAACTTTACACATTTCTCAATTTAATCCATATTTTACATTTTCAATAAAAATCACTTAACAGAACTTGTATAATTCACAACCAACATTCATAATCTATCATCAAACATCAAAGAACACATATTTCCATCAATGGAAACTTTCAAAACCTTTAACAGTTTGGCAAAATAGTCCCTGGGCTAGCTAGTACTAGTTGCAACGATCACAAAAACATAGAAATCATTAAAAACGGGACAAAACACATACCTAATTGCTTGGATTTTGCTTGGCCGAACAAAGAACCCTAGTTTCTTCTTTTTCTTATTCAATTTCGGTTATGGTGAGAAAGATGGGCAAAAATTTTCTTTTGTTTTGTTTTAATTAACCTTTATTACTAAATTACTATATTAACCTTTAATATAAACCATTAAATAACATGATAATATGTCCATTAATGTCCACTCACACTAATCATGGTCTAATTACAACATAAGGACCTTAAATTTAATGTTCCATAGCCATTTAATACCTTTAGCTAATAGAACATCACTTTTTCACTTTATGCGATTTAGTCCTTTTTATCAAATTGGCTAACCAAACAATAAAATTTCTTCACGAAACTTTCACACAATCATTCAATCATGCTGTAAACATTAAAATAATAATAAAATAAATATTTCAAATTTAGATTTGTGGTTCTGAAACCACTGTTTTGATTTAACTAAAAATGAGTTGTTACAACTCTCCCCCTCTTAGGGATTTTCGTCCCCGAAAATCTTACTTGTGAATTGGTTAGGGTACTATTTTCTCATAACTTCCTCGGGCTCCCATGTAGCCTCTTCAACCCGTGTCATTGCCAAAGTACTTTCACGAGAGCTATGCTTTTATTTCTCAACTGTTTAACCTCACGTGATAGAATTCTGATCGGTTCTTCGTTATACGTCATATCAGGTTGAATTTCAATCTCTGACGGAGAAACCACATGTGATGGATCAGATCTATATCGGCGCAACATTGACACATGGAATACATTATGAATCTTTTCTAATTCCGATGGTAAGGCTAATTGATATGCTACTGGCCTTATTCTTTCAATAATCTCATACGGCCCGATGAATCGCGGACTTAACTTGCCTTTGCAACCAAAACGAAGTATTTTCTTCCATGAAGATACTTTCAAGAACACTTTGCCGCCAATCTGAAATTCAATGTCTTTTCGTTTTGAATCTGCATACGATTTCTGACGATTTGAAGCTGCTTTCAAACAGTGAATTACTTTCACTTTCTCTTCGGTTTCTCTAATCAAATCAACCTCGTGAATCTGTTTCTCGCTAAGTTCAGACCAATACAATGGAGTTCGTCATTTACGACCATACAATGCTTCATACGATGCCATCTTTATACTTGATTGAAAGCTATTATTGTATGCAAATTCAACCAATGACTGATATTTCTCCCAATTCAGATTGTAATACACAACATCTGAGCATATCTTCAAGGATCTTAATTACTCGTTCAGACTGTCCGTCAGTTTGCAGATGAAAAGCTGTACTAAAATTCAATTTTGTACCTAGAGCCTCTTGTAATTTCTTCCAAAACCGCGACGTGAACCTCGGATCTCTATTCGAAATAATCGAAACTGGCATCCTGTGCAATCTAACGATCTCAGTAATGTACAATTCAGCTAATCTATCGAGTGAATAATCAGTACGTACTGGAATGAAATGTGCTGATTTCATCAGTCGATCAACGACAACCCAAGTAGCATCTTTCTTTTTCGAAGACAAAGGCAATCCTGATACGAAATCCATTGTAACTCTATCCCATTCCCACTCTGGTATCATCACAGGCTGAAGCAAACCCGATGGCACTTGGTGTTCAGCTTTAACTTGCTGACACACTAAACATTTCGCTACAAATTTAGAAATGTCTCGTTTCATACCCGACCACCAATACAATTGTTTCAGATTGTTGTACGTTTTAGTGCTTCCCGTATGTACGGATAAACAACCACTATGTGCTTCATTCAAAATCTTCTGAATAAGCTCGGGATTTTTCGGTACGCAAATTCTACCTCAGAACATCAAGCAATCATCAGATCCGATTTAGAACTCTGAATCAAAAGTCGACTCACACTGGACTCGTTTAACTTGTAATTCTTTATCACATTTATGGGATTCACCGATTTGCTAAAGAAATAACGGTCTCGCTTTCAACTCAGCTACAATCGAACTATCATCAGACAAAACTAATTGTGCGTTCATCACCGCAAAGCAAATAATGACTTTCTGCTCAGAGCATCAGCAACCACATTCGCTTTCTCAGGATGATAATCAATTACTAGCTCATAATCTTTTAGTAATTCAAGCCATCTTCGTTGTCGAAAATTTAAGTCTTTCTGAGTCATTAAATATTTTAAGCTCTTGTGATCTGTATAAATGTGGCATTTCTCACCAAACAAGTGATGTCGCCAAATCTTTAATGCGAACAAAATCGCAGCTAACTCTAAATCGTGCGTCGGATAATTCTTTTCATGCGGCTTCAACTGTCTAGAAGCATAAGCTATTACTTTACTAGCCTGCATCAACACATAACCCAGACCATTCAACGATGCATCACTGTAAATTACGAATTCTTTACCCGACTCAGGCTGTATTAAAATTGGTGCCTCTATCAATAATGCTCTCAATTGTTCAAAACTCTGCTGACACTTCTCAGACCATTCGAACTTTTCTGAAGTAATCGAGTCATCGGTGTTGCAATCATAGAAAATCCTTTCACAAAACATCGGGAATAGCCAGCTAGTTCCAAAAAACTTTGAACTTCAGATACATTTCTCGGAGGTTTCCAATCTATAATATTAGAAATCTTACTCAGGTCAACTCTAATACTGTCGGTTGAAACGATATGCCCTAAAAATCTAACCTCTCGGAGCCAAAATTAACATTTACTGAACTTTGCAAACAATTGCTTATCTCTCAAGGTCTGTAACACTATTTTCAAATGCTCAGCATGCTCGGATTCATCTTGAGAATAAATCAGAATATTATCAATAAATACAACAACAAATCTGTCTAAATACGGTCTGAAAATCTGATTCATTAAATCCATAAAGATAACAGGAGCGTTAGCTAATCCAAAAGGCATAACAAGGAATTCACAATGTCCGTACCTCATCCTGAACGCTGTTTGATTACATCAAAGATCTTTAACTCATAATCGATAATAGCGGATCTTAAATCAATCTTAGAAAACACTGTAGCTTCTTTTAACTGATCAAACAAATCATCAATTCTCGGTAGAGGATATTTATTCTTTATTGTCACTTTGTTGAGTTGTCGATAGTCTATACACATTCTCATAGAACCATCATTTTTCTTTACAAACAACACTGGTGCACCCCAGGGAGAGAAACTCGATCTTGTTGCGAATCCTCTATCAGGTAATTCTTGCAACAGAGTTTTCGACTCTTTTAACTCTGTCAGAGCCATTCTGTATGGAGCTATCGATATCAGTGAAGTTTTCGGTACTAAATCAATAGCAAATTCAACCTCTCTGATCAGTGGCAAACCCGGTAACTCTTCTGGAAACACATCTGGATACTCGCAAACAACTGGTACTGATTCAATCTTTGTTTCTGACACTTTTGTATCAAGTACATATGCAAAATATGCATTGCATCCCTTTTTCACATATTTCTGAACTAACATCGACGAAATTACAACTGGTAAACCCTTCAAATCATTTGATTCGATTCGGAGAGTTTCATTATTCTGACATTTCAACTCAATGGTCTTTCGTCTACAATTTACTACTGCATCATGCAACGTCAACCAATCCATACCCAAAATAACATCAAACTCATCAAACAACAACAACATCAAATCAACCATAAAATAGTAACCCCGAGTCATTAACGGACAATTCTTGCAAACTTTGTCAACTAAGACATATTTGCCTAAAGGGTTCAACACTTTTATAACAAACTCAGTAGAATCAACAAGTAAATTCTTACTAGACACTAAGTTCACACATATATATGAATGAGTTGCTCCGGGATCTATCAATGCAACTACATCAGTGTCATAAAGAGAGAATGTACCGGTAATAACATCTGGAGATGACGCTTCTTCGCGAGCGCGAATAGCATAAGTTCTAGCAGGTGCTCTAGCCTCTGATCTCATAGCAGCATCTCGTGTTGCACCTCTACCACCACTCACATTTCCAACATTATGGAATGGTCTTCCTCTCGCAGTCGTGTTGCTTTGTCTTGCACTCTGAGATTTATCTTTCTCATCTAATTCAGGACAATCTCGAATGAAGTGTTCGTGCGAACCACATCTAAAACAGGCTTTATCATTCATTCTACACTCTCCGAAATGTCATTTTCCACATCATCCACATTCAGGTTTATTCGGTCTAGAATTACCCACACTTGCCATTGATGTTGCTAGATTTTTTGAACTAGTAAATTACTTCCCACGATCTCTATTAGAGTACTCCACTAATGCATTTGATCGACTATACGAATCTCAGGATTTTTTTGATGAAGAGTGATAGGGTTTATTCACCAATCTCTTTCTCGAATCTCTAGCTTCAGAATCAGCCTTTCTCTTTTCTTTGCCCAGTTCTTCAGCTTTGCAAGCACGCTCAACTAACACAATGAATTCTTTTAAATCTAATATCCCGACCAGAAGTTTAATATCTTCGTTCAACCTGTCAACAAACCACTTGCACATAATTTCTTCGGTAGAAACATACTCCTGAGCATACTTACTCAACTGTACAAATTCTCTTTTGTATTCGGTTACAGTCATGCGGCCTTGTTTCAGTTCTAAAAACTCTTTATGCTTTTGATCCAGAAATTGTTTACTTTTGTACTTTTTCAGAACTCAGTCTGAAAGAACTCCCAGGTGACTTTCTCTCTCGGCACCACAGATATTAATGTATTCCACCAATGATATGCAGTGTCTCTCAAAAGGGATATAACACACTTTAAACATTCAGCTGGTGTGCAGGAAAGTTAATCAAACGCTCGAATCGTATTTTCAAGCCAAAACTCGGCTCTCTCAGGATCATCATCAACATTAGCCCTGAACTCTTCAGCTCCATGCTTACGAATTTTATCGACTAGCGGCTTGTTCAATCGTATTGGACTAATAACTTGAGGAACTACGGGGATTGGTTGAGAAATTGGCGGGAGTGGAGGTTGTTAGCAGCCGGGTTCGTACGAATGTATTAAGTGAACAACTCGTTCATCATTTGAAAGAAGGCTTCTTTAGCCTCACCTCCATGACTTCTCGACACGGGTCTAGATTTAGAAAGCACTGTCCCTTGAGCGGGAGCTGGCGCATTACTCTCAACATCATCTGCTACAGCTCGTTCGGGATCCATTACTATACGAAAACATAGTTTATAAAGTCAGGATTCATCACACTATCACAGGTTATATATATGGCATGTATAGCTAGACTCTCACACACGCTACGTTAGTCCTAGAATCAACTAAACCGTAGCTCTGATACCAATAAATGTAACACCCATCACCAATATTCAACGCCATAATAAGGTTAAAAAGCATTTCCGGACTTACAACTCAATTATACATACTATTAGTATACATTTCATCAATTCAAACATTCGTCAATCAACCTCAATCAATATGTCCCTAATACGAGCCTACGAGGCCCTATTCATGCATTGGAAGTGGTTCGGGACTAAACTGATAACTTTTAAAACAATTTGAACACATAGAAAAAATATCTCCAAAACAGGGGACACACGCCCGTGTGACCAGGCCGTTTGTCTCACACGGCCACCAGACACTCCCGTGTCACAGGCCGTGTGGACATTCAAAATGGGATCACATGGTCGTGTCCCAGCCCGTGTCTTACCCCATGTCCAAACAAGTGAGCTTACTGACTTGGGTCACACGGCCAACCACATGCCCGTGTGTCTAACCCGTGTGCCATTCGAAGTGGCCACACACGCCCGTGTGCCAGACCGTATGCTAGGTCGTGCCAAACCTGTAGGGTATATTAACTTATACAACACGACCAAGTCACACGCTCATGTGCTAGGCCGTGTGCCAATTAGGGGGTATACTAACTTGTGCCACACGGCCGATCACACGCCCGTGTGTGAGACCGTGTGGAGCATACTGACTTCATTTCAATTTCAACATCAGGGGACACACGACCGTGTAACATGACCGTGTGTGACACACGGCTGAGAGACACGCCCGTGTCTCTGCCCGTGTGGACAAAAATAGGCTATTTACCAAGCCATTTTTCCACCCATTTTACACATACCTAAACAAGCTCAAATAGTTCCATTTCAAGACACAAATAAGTAGCCAAAGGTCATTAACCAAAGTTCAAATCATACCAATTCTTTACCATCAATATAAATCACAAATATACCACAATTTGCCATATAATTTTATACCTAATTCACATATACCATTCAATTAACTAAACCATTCCAAACATGCAATACCCATTCAACCTTAATCACTCATTATAGGTCAATTACCTAACTCAAAATAATACCATTTGTACATTTATAAACAACATCAAATTCACCATCACAAGCCAACTCAAATGGCCTAAATACATGTTCATCAAACATACCAAAATGACTCAAGCCTATGCATGCCATACACCATATATACACACTTCAGAAGTACCAAAATAGATGTCCGATAGTGCGATTAAGTCCTTGATGATCCCCGAATTTGAGCTAGCTTCGTAGAACTAAAAACATAAAAAATTAAACAAAGTAAGCTATAAAGCTTAGTAAGTTCGTATGAAATTATGAAATAATCTCAACAATCATTAACACCTCAAAATGAATAAAATAATTAACATTTAAAGCATCAATCAATGAGCTAACATAAAGTTTAACCATATCGTAACTCATAAGTCCTCAACTTCTTCTATCTCGTTACTAGAATAATTTACAGTACATACTTGTACCGATACATATCTATTTACCACCAACTCTCTTACCAAATCACTTCGAGCTTATAAATGTTTACGATACAAATACTTCGATTTTCTGATGCCATAGTCCAACTATGGTCTTACACATACGTTGCCAAGGCCCTGCCGTGGTCTTACATTCACATGCCATAACCCGGTTATGGTCTTATTTTAACACCCCTTACCCGTATTCTGCACCGAAATCGGGTACGAGTATGCTACTGCATTTAACTCACACAATCATACAACTTTGGGCTATCGTGTTCGTTTCAAATTAAAACTTTTCCATTCATGTGTCTATCACTCTCATAATGGACCTACGAGGCCCTAAATATGCTTCCAAATGGTTTCAGAGATAATTCGAAACTTCTACGCACTTAAGAAAATTTTTCCTAAGCAGGGCCACACGCGGTAGAGATGACACACCCGTGTATCATCTCACACGCGTCGTGTTCGGCGCCCGTGGTCGACAACGACTAACTTTACCGCGGCCTTGGCGCGCCGTGGCCCCGGCCCGTGTGCCAAACCTTGACATTCGACTTATCCACACGGCCGCAGTGTATTAGCAAATTGTGTGGCAAATTAAATTCCAATTGCAAGGTGCAGACTTTACACGGCCTGGGCATACGCCCGTGTGCTAGCCGTGCCTCCCACACGGTCTAGACACACGCCCATGTGTCTACCCATGTGAACTATTAGAAGGCTATCTACCAAGCCCTTTGCCACCCTACATTGCATACATACATACTCCAAATTCCATTCAACGTAATTCATGACCCAAAGACACATCTAAATATTCAATTCATTTATCAATAAACACTCATAATTTGAAATAGGAACTTCTATGAGTAATTTCATATTTTCATAAATAACAAAGTGAGACATCAACCATGACAATATACAAAATAGTTATCTTAAAAGGGGCCAACACATCTTGGTCAAAATAAAAAAATAATCTAACTAGTCTAGCCCCTATACATGCCATACACAAAATCACTAAGTCTAGATATACCGAGATGAGTTGATAGTGTGGGCGATCTTTTGGTTATCAGCGTACCCCAGCTCAGCTCTTAAACTCTACAAAACAAGGGAAACGAAAGGGGAAGTAAGCATTAAGCTTAGTAAGTTTACATGTAAACAATATAAAGTTATAGCATTACATACTAAACAAGGAACAATCCACATTCATAATTAAGCTTACTCATTTCTTCCATTTCTATATTCCAACCTTATCGCAAGCTTAATGTATACATTCATTAGCATGCTTCCCTGCACTTAGCACCACAATGTTACATAATGCAGCACATCACAAACTCTTAGTCAATTACTCATAAGCAAATTACTCGGTGGTTTCGCACTTAGCCCACCATCAGTCTTTATTAGGGTGGTATCGCACATAGCCCACCGAAAAGGTTAGTTACGGTGGTATCGCACATAGCCTACCAATTGATAAATAGACGATGGTATCACACATAGCCCATCGTAATTAAATAACTAGGTGGTATCGCACATAGCCCACCATCAAGTGTTTATTACACGTTTATATGACTATTTCGTCATTCATATAATAATTATACCATAACTACCGTATTCAATCCACTTGAATCACACATGTTCTCAATCATGCCATGCACCAATCAACAACGACAATGTATGTATATAAAATGTATAGTTTACACATAAACTTACCTCGGTGCAAAACGTGTCAACTAACGGTTTAATCCGTAACCTTGCCTTTTCCCGGTCAAGGTTAATTCCGCGCTCTTCTTGATATATAACAATAAAATTCATTCATTTAGATCATTCTATGATCATAATGCACCAAAATCTACACTTAGGCAAAAATGACCATTTTGCCATTGTATTATGGTAAAATTACGATTTTGCCCCTAGGCTCGTAAATCATTTTTTTATCACATTTTCTCAATAAAAAAGCCTAGGTGAACATTTATTTCTCTTACAACTACTCACCATTCCAACTATTTCTTGCATTTATGACACAATTTAAATCTTTGCATTCTAGTCCTATTTAGGTGTTTTCATGCTAACATCTTTCACAAAAGTTGTTTCTCATCTCCCTAACATTTATTTTCTTCCATAAAACTCAGCTAACAACTCAACTACTCTCATGGAAAGTCCCTAGACTTTCAACCATATCTCAAATTAGTCCCCTCATTAGCTAGCTTAAGCTTTGGGGACTCTAAAAACACAAAAATCATCAATTAAAACCACCTAAATCACTTACTTAAATATGAATTGAGTGGAGGAAAGTTTGAACCCCCAAGAGCTCTATTTCTTCTTCAATTTTTGGTGGAAAGAGATGAGTGAATAGTGAAAGATGATAGTTTTTCTTTTACCATATTTTTATTCATCTTTTCTCACTTAATTTTGACTAAACATTAAATGCTCTTGTCTCCCCATACCATATGGCCGGCCATCACACTCCAAAATCGCCTATTTTCACTTTAAAGACCTCTAATTTAAATTCTATAGTCATTAGGTACTTCTACCTTGAAAATTAGAACTTTCGCACTTTATGCAATTTAGTCCTTTTTCAAAATTAAGCATGCAATCATTAAAATTAAAGTACCAAAATTTTCACCTAGTCATATATTAATGCTATAACGCATAAAATAACATCAAAATAATTTTCTTAAACCTCAGATTAGTGATCCCGAGATCATTGTTCCGACTAGCCCCAAAATCGGGCTGTTACACCTATTATCCGATTTGCCATAGCCCAGCTATGGTCTTACTCAGCAACTCGTCCACTTAAACCGTACATTTAAATTAAGCTCTACACATTTAACCATAGGATAAATACAATCTCAATACCATCCATCCATTGAATAAATACACATTTAAGTTCAAATATACGAACTTACCTCGTGTACAGAAATGACGAAACGGACCGACTATTTAATTACTTTGTTTTTTCCCCGGTCTAAGTTTGAATTCCTCTTTTCCTGATCTATAAGTAATCAAAATCACTTATTTATTCTTCTATTTATTCAATTCAATCCAAAACACACATTAGGGCTATTTTTCACATTTGCCCCTAAATTTTCACATGTTTACAATTTGGTCCTTATTTCATAAAATCACAAATTAATGAAATTCACAATAGAACTATGCTAGATGAATTACCATTATACCCCTAGCAGCCCATATTTTTCATTTATTTCACATTTTAACCACTAACTTTACACATTTCTCAATTTAATCTCTATTTTGAATTTTCAATAAAAATCACTTAACAAAACTTGTATAATTCACAACCAACATTCATAATCTGTCATCAAACATCAAAGAACACATATTTCCATCAATGGAAACTCTCAAAATATTTAACAGTTTTGCAAAATAGTCCCTGGGCTAGCTAGTACTAGTTGCAACGATCACAAAAACATAGAAATCATTAAAAACGGGACAAAACACATACCTAATTGCTTGGATTTTACTTGGCCAAAAAAAGAACCCTAGTTTCTTGTTTTTCTTATTCAATTTCAGTTATGGTGAGAAAGATGGACAAAAATTTACTTTTGTTTTGTTTTAGTTAACCTTTATTACTAAATTACTATATTAACCTTTAATATAAACCATTAAATAACATGATAATATGTCCATTAATGTCCACCCACACTAATCATGGTCTAATTACAACATAAGGACCTTAAATTTAATGTTCCATAGCCATTTAATACCTTTAGCTAATAGAACATCACTTTTGCACTTTATGCGATTTAGTCCTTTTTATCAAATTGGCCAACCAAACAATAAAATTTCTTCACGAAACTTTCACTCAATCATTCAATCATGCTGTAAACATTGAAATAATAATAAAATAAATATTTTGACTTCATATTTGTGGTTTTGAAATCACTGTTCTGATTTAACTAAAAACGGGCTGTTACAATATTACTCGACTCAAACCTTATTTTTGATAATAGAATTGACAGCGAGAAAGACAAGTTTCAACTCCGCGAACCACCGTGACCGTGCGAATTTGAGGTAAGTCGAGCTTAGACTTTAAATAAGCGCTTCTCGGGAGGCAACCTGAGTATTAACACTACTAATTTACTTAATTTTATCTCATGATATTTTTAAAATTAATTAATTAAAAAAATTATTTTTGACCCACACGGCCTGGACACACAGGCATGTCCTTGGCCATGTGGATCCTAAGACTTAATTTTTTTCCAAAAATCGACAAAGACACGGCCTAAAATAGTCCACACGGGCGTGTGACACACTGGTTGGACACACAGGCGTGTCCTAGGCCGTGTGAAACCTGGAGCTAATTTTTTAGAGTTTAAAACAAGTCAGAGAGTTACACGGGCAATGCACACGACCGTGTGTGAGATACGGCCGAGCCACACGGGAATGTGGGAGGTCACACGGGCGTGGGAGAAGCGAAGGAGGTTGCACACGACCATGTGACACGGCCTGGACACATGGACGTGCCCAAGGCTGTGCGAAGTCTGGGTTAAAAATTTTTAAACGCACACGGGCTGGAAAGAGCCACACGAGCGTGTGACATGGCCGTGTGGCCCAACACGGGGCCTTACATGACCGTGTCCCCTTTTTTAACCAAAAATCCTAAATTTATTTTTTTCATTTTGTCTTATTCCCCAAACCTTTTAACCCTAGCCGTCGTTCCCCTACCTCCACGCTCCGACCACCATTGTCCTTCCCTTTCCCCTTCTCTTTCTCCCGTCAGCCAACTCCCCATGACCAGCCACCACGTCAACTCCTCCATTTTTCCATTCACCACACGAACCCCCTCTCCCTCGTTCTTCCGCAACCCCGACCCCTACAGCCGCCTCATTCGCACCCCTTCCCTTCCCCCACCCTATCACCAACGCTCGACACCCATAACCCCCTCACCTCGTCGTCCCCTCACTGTTGCGCCTCCTTCTTCCTCTCCTCCTCTTTCTTCCTCACAACCCCTATCCGTCCTTGTTTCGAGCCGCACCAACCCCTTTTCCACTTCTTTTTCCCTTTCCCTTCCTCTCTCTTCTTATCTTTTCCTCCGACCCCCACAACAGTGCCTCCACCCCGTAAACCCCCATGCACCCCCGACCTCCACAACCACCTTATTTTCTCTTTTCCTTTTCCTTTCCCCCACTACCCCACGCCGCAGCCACCTTTCGCCACCACCGACGCAGGCACGACCCACGAGTTTCCTCGTTCTACCGCCGCACGACCCTCCGACCATCGCCCTACCACGTCGATTATCCTTTTTCCCCTTTTGCCCTTCCCTTTTATTTATTTATTTCTTATCTTTTATTGTTATTATTGTTAGATTATTTTATTTCTTTATTATTTATTATTATTAGTATTATTATTAGTCATTTTTCTTTTCTGATTCTATTTGTTACTGTTTTAAATTAATATAATAGTTAATTCTATTCCTTAGTTAAATTAATTGCTCATTGTTTCTATTACTATTTGTTCTTTGTTCTTAGCATTAGATTTATTTATTTATTTATGTATTTCTGCCTATTGCTTTTATTTCTAATTTGATTAGTCTATTTCGATTACTTGTTATTATTCTTATTTATTATTGTTATTATTTTTATTTTAAGTATGTCATGATTTGTTTTTGTTCTTTATTATTTCATCAAGTTGCTTCATGTTAGTTTTACTATATGGATTTTGCATGCTTGGGTATTCATACATTTTATTTTCAGAGTAATTGGCTATTTGGTCTACTTGGATTTTACTTTCTTAAGACTTAGTTTGCATATTTGGTGATGCTTCATTTATTAATGAATTCTTTTCTTTTTCAGGCACACCATGACAAACACTCGCGGCAAGTCTAAGGTTGCCATCCCCGCTTCAAAAAAGCAGAAGACCCCTAGCGCGACCTCCTCCTCGAGCGCCTCCGCCGAGGCTCGCCACCCTTATCTCTAATTTTTAGCGGGTCCTTAGGAGGATTTATTTCAGCTCCTTCAATAGCGTCCACTCGGCCTAGGGAGATGTATTGATTAGGTCGCTTTGGAGCAGGTCCGACTAGTTGATAATGTTTGCGCCTTTATTGCCACAACTCCGTGGGACAGATTCTTCTCCATCATCGAGCCCACATACATGGAGCTTATTTTAGAGTTTTGCGTGACATTTATTCTACAACAGGTCATGACGACTCATGATGAGCCAGGCACCATCACTTTTCAACTTGGTGGTTTAGTGCGCCAGATGAGTGTCCCCAAGTTCTGTGCTGCTATGAGACTCTACACTGAAGAGTTCATGAGTGCTGAGAACTTCCTCCATCTATATCGACACTCTATTACACTCCATCTCGTTGTTGGGCAGAGCTTACAGCGAGTCAGACACTTTATGATGCGAGTCGCTCGAATGCGACTTCTCTCTCTCCAGCTTTATGGTATCTTCATGCATTTTTAGCTCACACGGTAGGAGAGAGAGCACCGAATTCGTTAGCACTCATGATGCTTATTTTCTATAGAGCATGGCCAATGGGCATATCTTTGATTTGGCATACTTCATCGCCTTAGCCTTCTGCCATCAGACTGACCGCCACAGGAAGGGCCCCATATGTTTAAGCCCGTATGTGACTCGCCTTGCTCGACACTTCGGTCTCCTCAACACACCGGAGCAGTCCTCTACACTTACTCTCGTCAGCCAGATGTCCCCACAGGGAATCTCGAGCATGATTCATATAAGGATGATCGAGTGGTGTCGTGGAGTGGATCCCCCTTAGTATCGATTGTTTCATTCTGACGCTCAGAATGAACCCGAAGACTCTACTGATGATGTTCCTCTCCATCACGAGGACCCACCACAGCCTCCACCTTTAAGTCACCGCCTTATTTCTTCTGCTTCTACTTTAGCGGACCTCCCCGAGTGATTCGCTCGTTTTGAGCAGTACTGCGTTTAGAGGTTCGACAGTCTTGACGTGACATTGCAGCAGATATGTCAGCATCTCCATATTTCCTCTTCAGCGCCGACGACTCACGACACCGGCGTGTCTGATGATGAGGACCATTGAGTCCATTTGTTTTATTCTATTTTTATTTTCTTAGACTTCTTTCGCTTTTATATTTTTAACTATATTTTTATTTATTATGGTTGTTTCTAATCGGGTTAGTAACCCTTTAATCTTCTTCACCAATTGTGTTTATTTTCTTATTAGTTTACTTAGAATCATTACTTACATCTAGATTTGTCTACAATTTCGCTTTTCTCTATTCTAGGGATTTCATCCAATATTTAGGACAATTTCATTTTTCTCCCTCTTTTATGATATTTTGATTATACTGTGATTATCTATATTTGTACATTGAGAACAATGTACATCTTAAGTGTGGGGAGGTTATTTATATAATTATTCAAAAATCTCTAAATTATGTCTTGTGCTTAAGTAATTTTCTCATACTACTATTAGAATGAATTTTTATCGATTTTTGATTTTTATTGATGTGTTTTAGATTAAATTCATAGATATTTTTGCATTAGTTGTTTTAAACTTTAAGACATGGGAGAATCAAGCCTGATAAGTCTATTTTCAAAATTAAAATTTTTTTTAGGTTGTTTCCCTGAATTGAGGTATTATCTTGAAGTTTGAGATTTGCAAGATTGACATCAAAAACCATAATTTTTTGTGAGATTTTGAGCCTTTAGAGCATATATTTTTTCTTGCTCATTTATTATTATTGGTTATGAGTGTGTCAATATTGATTTGTTATTCTAGAACTTGCTTCGATTATGCTTGTCGAGACTACACCTTTGATTTGATATATTGATATGATAGAGGCACTTAAGTTTTAACCCACTTATCCCATAAAAAGCCTACCTACATAATTAACCCTTAATGAACCCCTTTGAGCCTAACACACCGTTTCTTGATTTACCCATTCATGTTAACCCATAACTCACTCTTTTGATTCATTGAGAATTTTTCCCGTTTTATTGACTCCCTTTTTATCGAGATTTGATTTGGTTAGTTGCCTAACTATGCTCTTTTGTTTCATTTTCTAAGTTATTTCTTATTGTTCTCAAAAAATAATTGATGAAAAAAAAAATACATATATATTGATTATTATTTAGTTCTATGTTAATTGAGCTTGAACAGTTAAATTCATATTTTAAGAAGAAGCTCGTGTTATTCTTGAATAGTTTTCAATTGATGTAATCATTTAGCATTAGTTTATTTTTCTAGTGTGGTAATTTATCAATTCGATCTCGATTTTAACCAACTTTTTTAGCCTTTCTCCACACCCTTAATGTAACATCCCGATTTAGGGCCTAGTCAGAATAGTGGTGCGAGACCATAAATCTGAGGTATATGAATGAGTTTTTGAGGTTTATGCTATGTATGCATGCTAGTGTGAAAGTTTCATGAAGCAATTTTGTGAAATTGCGGTTGAATTGTCCAAAAGGACTAAATTACAAAAGTTGCAAAATGTGAGATTCTAGAAGCTAATTGTGTGAAATAGCTTTAGAATATTAATTAGAGGTCCTTAAATAGCAATTTTCCCAATTTCTAATTTTTGGAAAAATTTGGGTATGGATGAGTTAAAATAGAAAGTTTATCAAAAAGGGCATTTTGGTCATTTAACAATTAAGTGATTAAAATAGGAGAAAAGATGACAAAATTCATTCATCTTCTTCTCCAAGGCTGCCGAAAATTTGAGAGAGCCATTGTTAGGGTTCTTCAAAATTTTCAAGCTTGCTAGTAAGTGCATCTAGCCTCGTTTTTGGATATTCTTTGTATTTTTGAAGTCCTTGTTGCATGAGTAAGCTATTTTTAGCTATTTGATGAGCTATGATGGATGTTAAAAAAATATGGCCATGTATGACATGCATGTATTTTGATGTTTTATGGAAGATTATGAAAGCTTGATGTAGTAGAAACATCTTTTGTTAAATGAGTTTCAATAGAAAATGCATGTAGGGACTAGTTTGTAAAAATCTTGAGTTTGGTCATACATGTGTGTTGTGATGAGAATTGATGATTGCTTTAGTTGAGTAAGTGATTCAGCTAAGCATGAAAGGCTAGAAAGTTGAATAAAAATCACTTTACGAGCCTTGGGGGCAATAGTGTAATTATGAGAAAGATTTGGGGCAAAAGAGTAATTTTGCCAAAGTATGAGATGTGGGTCAATTTGGTCAATGTGTGTATTGAATAAGCTGATTTATTCATTATAGATCAAGAAAGACAAAGCCCGGATCGAAACCGAGGCAAGAGCAAAGTGGTGGACTAAATTGTACGTTTCTATACTTTTGAGTATCGAGGTAAGTCTATGCACAAACAATGCATTCATACTTACAATTTGTTAATGCTAGCTAGTGTATAGCATGGTTGAGAATGATTGAGAACCTATGTGGTTCAAGTGAAATGAATGATTAAGTAAGTAGATTTGTGAATGTGTTGTAATAATGCTAAATGGTGGGCTAAGTGCGATACCATCCTAATGCATATTGACGATGAGCTGGCTATGTGCGGTGCTATCGTTAGGTATATTATCTGGTGGGCTATGTGCAAAACCACTATGAATACCTTGTTGGTAGGCTAAGTGCGATACTACCTTATTAATTGATTGTGGTGGGCTTAGTGCGGAACCATCGAGAGATTTGCTGTGTGGATGTGATAGTGAGTAGCATAGTTGTGTGGATGTATTATTGAGAAATAATGATGTGTTGTATATTGTGTAAATCTGATATTGAATGCAGGGGTGCATGTCAATGGTTATGAGTAAGTGACTCGTGATGTGTCGGAAATGTGGTAAGGGATAGAAAGAGTAAGCATAGTTGTACATTATATGTTAGTATAATCCTAATTGTTGTTTAGCTTATACTATGTTGCTTAATTGTTTACGTGTAAACTTACTAAGCTCAAAGCTTGCTCTATTTCTTTTCCCTTGTCTTATAGAGCAAGAGTGTTGAATCGAGATACGAGGATCAATTGAAAGATCGCCCAAACTATCAGCACACTCTGGTACATTAGACTCAATGTTTTGTATATGGCATGTATAGGGGCTAGACAAGTTAGTGAATTTTGTTGTTTATGGCTATGATGTGTTGGCCTTTAGATGGATAATCTATTTTGTATAATGCCATAGTTGTTGGCACTTTATTATATGAAAAGATGAAGTTATCTATGTGAGATTGTAAGACTTTGAGTTGATTATGGATGTGTTGAATGAGTGCATGATTGTGTATGCTAGAAGGGTGAAAAGAACTTGGCAAATAGCTTTGTTCTTGTCCATGTGGGTAGACACACGGGCGTGTGTCTAGGACATGTGTGACACACGGTCAGCCCATGGGCGTGTGACTTGGTCGTGTGTCCCTTGCATGTTAGTATTTTAAATCAGAATAGACCACGGACTAGTCACACGGGCGTGTGCCTAAAACGTGTGTGTTAATCAGTGTTTGCCACAGGCTAACTACAAGGGCGTGTGTCTAGACTTTAGGCCGTGTTAAGGTAGTCAGTGTGCAGCACGGGTGGAGAGCACGGGCGTGTGCCCTAACCGTGGGGCATTGGCAGAATGCTTGAGTTTTCATGCATGGGTAGTGACCATGGGCGTGTGTGACATCCACGGGCGTGCCAAATCTTACACGGGCGTGTGAGCCCTGTATAGATGGAAAATTTTTAAGATCGTAAGAGTTTTCGATATGGTCTCGAGAGCCCTAGTGTGTTTGAGAGAGGCTTCGTAGGTCGGGATTGAGGTTGTTGGGATGGCCAAAGAGAGTGGTCATGTTGTGCCTAAGTGGCGATCTTGATGTCTTTAATTCGGTAATGCCTCGTGCCCGGTTCTGGCGTTGAATACGGGTAAGGGGTGTTACATTTAATGGTATCAGAGCTATGGTTTAGTCGATTCTAGGACTACCGTAGCGGGTGTAAGAGTCTAGTTATACATGCCATAAGTGTACAATGATAGTGTGGTGACTTCTGATGATTTTAAATCTTATTTTATATAGAATATGGATTCCGATCATTGACTGCTGATGAAGCAGCTAGTAATGCGCTGGCTCCTGCGCAAGGAACCGTGCCTGTTCAAAGTGGACCCTAGGCTAGGGGTCAAGGGGAAGGGGCTCGGGAAGCCTTTCTCCAAATAATGAGCAATTGGTACTCGGATTATGTTCGAGCGAACCCCAATGCTCCACCTTCTCCTCCTATACCTCAGCCAATTCCTGTGGCTCCTCAAGGTATTGATGTAGTGAGGATATCGAAACCCCCAGTAGATAAGATTATAAAACACGGGGCTGAGGAGTTTAGAGCTAAGGTTGATTATGACCCTGAGAGGGCAGAGTTCTGGTTAGAGAACTTGATGAAAGTATTCGATGAACTCTCTTGTACACCTAAAGAGAGCTTAAAGTGTGTCATATCCTTGCTGAGGGACTCGGCATACCATTGGTGGAAGACGTTGACATCAGTGGTCCCGAGAGAGCAGGTGACGTGGGACTTCTTTCTAGAAGAGTTCCAGAAGAAGTATATAAGCCAAAGGTTTACTGATCGAAAAAGGAAGAAATTCCTTGAGTTGAAGCAAGGAAGAATGTCAGTAGCGGAATATGAGCGTGAGTTTGTTAGGCTTAGCAAATACGCTCAAGAATGTGTGTCGACAGAGACCATACTGTGTAAGAGGTTCGAAGACAGATTGAATGAGGACATCAAACTCCTAGTGGGTATTTTGGAGTTGAAAGAATTTGTAGTGTTGGTCGAAAGGGCAAGTAAGGCCGAAGAGTTGAGTATAGAAAAGAAAAGGGCTGTGAGTGAAGCCCGAGATGCTAGAAAGAGGCCGATGGGCAAGTCGTATCAAGCCAGTTGAAAAGGGCCAAGGAAGTGAGTCCTAGGACGTCAGCACCAGTGGGTTATTCGCATCGAGACTTGGGCAATACTCGTTCGGGTTTGAGAGTCCAAGCTACCTCGATGGAGAGTGTGGGCAATCCGAAGAGTAAACCGGAGTGTCCAAGTTGTGGTAGATATCACACCGGAGAGTGTTGGGGTAACAATCGAAACTATTATAAGTGTGGTTCCCCCGACCATTTTATCCGAAATTGCCCCGATAGGGATGATAAGGAAGAAAAGCAAGAGATGAGATCCAATGATGTGTCTGCAAGGGGTAGACCACCAAGGAACCCGAGAGGCAGGAATAGTGGTAGAGGTGCATCTAGAGACTCTGCTGTGAGACCGGAGGGTCGGGCACCTGCGAGGACGTATGCCATTCGCGCTCGCGAAGAGGCATCCTCCCCTGATGTGATAACGGGTACTTTTTCTCTCTTTAACACCCTTGTTATTGCTTTAATAGATCCAGGGTCTACTCATTCTTATATTTGCATGAGATTAGCATCTAGTTTGAGTATGACTGTTGAGTCTACGGACTTTGTGGTTAAGGTGTCAAACCCGTTAGGTAAGCATGTGTTAGTGGACAAGGTGTGTAAGAATTGTCCTTTGATGATTGAGAGTCATTGCTTTCTGGCAAACCTAATTTTGTTACCGTTTGATGAGTTTGATTTAATCCTAGGCATGGATTGGTTGACTACCCATAGTGTCTTAGTGAACTGTGGTAATAAGTTTATTGATTTGAAATGTGAGAGTGGAGATGTGGTTCGGGTTGAATCAGGTGGATCGGATAGTCTACCAGTGATGATTTCTTCCTTAGTGGCTGATAAATGCTTGAGAAAAGGGTGTGAATCCTATCTTGCTTTTGTGTTGAATACTCGAGAGGTTGGAGTAGAGTTTAAAACAGTGCCAGTGGTTTGTGAGTATCCGGATGTATTCCCGGAAGAGTTACCCGGATTACCTCCAGTAAGAGAGGTTGAGTTTGGGATTGAGTTAGTTCCGGGAATGGCACCCATTTCGATTGCTCCGTATAGGATGGCACCTTTAGAGTTGAAAGAACTGAAGGTTCAGTTGCAAGAGTTGATAGATAAGGGTTTTGCAAGACCGAGCTACTCACCGTGGGGTGCTCCGGTATTGTTTGTGAAGAAGAAAGATGGGTCTATGAGGTTGTGTATAGACTATAGACAGCTTAACAAAGTGACGGTTAAGAATAAGTATCCTTTACCAAGGATTGATGATCTTTTGATCAAGCAAGAGAGCTACAAGATGTTCTCCAAGATAGACCTGAGGTCTGGTTATTATCAGTTGAGAGTGAAAGAGCAGGATGTGTTAAAAACTGCATTTCGAACAAGGTATGGCCATTATGAGTTTCTGGTTATGCCGTTTGGTTTGACGAATGCACCGGCGATTTTTATGGATCTAATGAACCGTGTCTTTAGACCATATGTGGACAAGTTTGTAGTTGTCTTCATTGACGACATATTGATCTATTCTCGGGATGAGAACGATCATGAAGAACATTTGAGAATTGTCTTGCAAACTTTAAAAGATAAGCAGTTGTACGCTAAGTGTAGAGAGAGTGAGTTTTGGCTCCGTGAGGTCGGATTCCTAGGACACATTGTGTCGGGTGATGGTGTTAGAGTTGACCCGAGTAAGATATCGGCTGTTTTGGATTGGAAACTGCCGAGGAACGTGTCGAAAATCAGAAGTTTCTTGGGATTAGCAGGATATTACAGACGTTTCGTAAAAGGGGTGTTTGAGAGAGGCCTCGTAAGTCGGGATTGAGGTTGTTGGGATGGCCAAAGAGAGTGGTCATGTTGTGCCTAAGTGGCAATCTTGAGGTCTTTAATTCGGTAACGCCTCGTGCCCGGTTCTGGCGTTGAATGCGGGTAAGGGGTGTTACACTTAACGACCTTTTGATTTGTGTATCATCTCATTTTATAGTGGTGGAGATTTGATTTTCATGCAAGCCTATGGGAATGACTTTTCATGTTTGACTATTGAGTGCTTATTTTTGAACCTTAAACACTTTGAGTGATTTGAGTGAATCTTTAGTGAGGATGTCAATTCTTGTCAGTTTTGAATTAAAGGTAATTACTTAGATAAGGGGAAATACCTATGTTTTCATGCTTTAAAAAATGCTCGACTTGGATTGTTTGAATCTTTAATGCTCTTTTAGTTGAATTATCAATATATGATTATTTGTGAATTATTTTGAAACATTATTGATGAGAATTATAATTTGAGAAAAATTAATTTTAATTATAAGTTGAGGATTTTGCTTGAGGACAAGCAAACGCTTAAGTGTGGGGATATTTGATAAACCATAAAAGTAACATATTTTTAATCTCATTCTTGATACGTTTTTGGATGATTTATTATGTAAATTAGCGAATTTGATGCTCTTAATCCTTTAAATTCATGTTTCTATACTTAGGTGAGCATAGGGAAGTGAAAGGAGTGAAAGACGTGCCAAAATCGGACAAAAGAGTTGTTTTCAGGATCCACACGGCCTGAGCATTTTCCACACGGGCTGGGCACACACCCGTGTGAGGCACACAGGCTGGCCACACGCCCATGTGCCAACTTGTGTCGATATCGCTCCCTATTTCCTAAACACGCAGAAAAATCCAATTTTTAGGCTTTCTAAGCATTCTAAAGTCTATAAATACACATTAGAAGATGACCTAAGGGAGCACGCAGAGAAGAACGAAGAAAAGACTCGAAGAACGCCACTGGATTCATTTCAGAAGCGGATCTCATTCAAGATTGAAGAACTCCATTCAATTTCATTAGAAGTTTTATTGGGTTTCTTTATGTCTTGTTGTTTTCCTAACTTTGAGATGATGTTATTCCAGATTATGAACCAAATTCCCTAGATACCTAGGGAATATGAAACCTATATGAATCTTATTATTTGATTTTTGAATTACTTGATAAATACTTGATTCTTGTTCTCAATTATGTATGCTTATTTCGTGTTTTAATATTTTCAGGATATTAATTCATGCTTAATATGCTTATTTCAGTGGAGCAAAAGTCCTTGTTTAAGAGTAGATCTAGCATAATTCAGTGGAGTTGCATGCAATCCTAGAAATACGACAACATAAATCTACCGGATTAGAGTCAAATCTAATAGGGGAATCCATAGATCGAGTTAATGCGACAATAAGGGTTTTAATTAGAAAGAGATTTCAATTAATCAACCTAGAGTGAGTTTTTTTTACTCTCGAAAGAGATATTAACATAATTTAGGGATTTTTACGGATCAAGGCACAAGTGAATAAATCGTTTAATTTAGACACAGAATAATAAGTGAAGTCTAGATGGATTCTTTCCTGGGTATTGCCTATCCCATTGGTTTTATTCGATTATTTTTCCTAATCCACTCTCTGTTGCGTTCTTAGTAATTAATTTAGTTAATTTTAGATTAAAAACAATTCCTTCAATTTATCGGCTAAATAATAGAAAAACAATAATTACTAGTACTTTTAGTCCTTGTGGATACGATATTCCCGACTCACCATAGCTATACTATTATTCGATAGGTGCGCTTGCCTTTGTCGTAATTCTAGTTAGTTTAGTGACCATCACTCTTCCCATTCTGTTTGATTTAGGTTCTTAGACTTTTTTCCGGTAACAACTTTTTTCAAGCCGGTTTGAACTAGAATTGCCATCATTTGAACTTGCCACAGATTGAAATTTGTGACACCATCGAACTTCTCAATTTCAAACCTTATTGTTGCCATCTCTGAACAGGCTGATCTACGAAAATTGAACTAGCTCTGATACCACTTGTTGGGATCGACTCGATTAAGCAACGAACAAGTAAAAATAGTGGAAGAAATTGAGAAATTGAACACACAAATTTAACGTGAAAAAACCTCTCCAAGAGGATAAAAAACCACAGGAAAAGATAATTTTACTATAATGGCTAAAGAACGAATAGTAAAAAAGATGGAGATAAAAATTAAACCCCGAAAACCCTAAAACAAAGAACCATCAAAACGTAAACACAAAATTCTTTAAATGTTTTATGAGTTCTAATCTCTAATGGGTATATTTTCTAAGGTTATAAAAGAGCCAATTTATAGGGTAAATTCGTAGGTCAAATAATAATAAAATAATCTAGACTATTCAGAGTTTGATTGAAAAAATAAACAGAGTTTAACTAGAAGATTATTTCTCAAATTTGACTGAAATAAAAGTCATACTTAACACTTTCCAATGATGTTCTAGTGACATTTTTGGTACCCAATGAAAGTTCTTTTCAAGACCTTTCAAATGGTATGTGTGACATCTTTTTCGATGGGGTAATTTAGGAGAAAATAACTTTGAAGTTTGTCGTATGAATTTTGACGGTTTCGAGTAGCTAACTTTGAGACACTAGAAATCTATTTATAGGTGTTCTTTTGTTTCTAAATTTAGATATTTTTCATAGTATGAAGTTTATACTTTCATTTGGTATTTCTATCCTCATCATATGATTTCGGTGTTGAAAGATACAAGACCCTAATTGTTAACCCAGAAAATCTAGGTAGTTTGTGATAAATTCCTATGTTTTGGTTTTTCAAAATAAGGCTTTTGGTAATCAATTTTGATGAAACAAGTTTATCAATTTTAGTACTACATTTAATCTTTAAATTCATGTTTTTACACTACCGAAATACCCAATAAACTATGAGTTAAAGCCGCTTCAAGTAAGCCAATTGATCAGAAGTTTATAATTCCAACTACCCACAGCCCCTTCCCAATCCATAAATAGGAAGTAATGCGTTTCAGCGCACTCAAACCCATATCCTCCTGCATTGGCAATTGTTAGACTTAAGTGACCCGAATCCTTATTTAAATAAAATACAATGGTAAAATAAAATAAAAGAAGAATCCCTATAGAACTACACTTCTTTTATTTTATTTTAAATAAGGTTTTTTAAACCTTATTAAACTCCATCTATTGGATATTGATTAGAATAAGGAGTTTCAATCTTACTACACTCCTATTAGAATATGGCTTTACAAGCCTATAAATAGACATAGTCTATTCCTCTTGTAAATTGATTCGAATTCGACATAGTGAATTTTCTTCTCCTCTGCCCGTTGTTTTTTCCCGAAAGGGTTTCCACGTAAAATCTGTGTGTTTTTTTATTTTTGTTTCTCTTTTCTTTGCGATATATTTTTCATTACTGACGTTATTTTTATTTCACAAATTAGTATTAGAGCTTCCGGGTTTTTTCATCTCGATCACGGTAATGGCGTCTTTAAAGTATGAAATTTCGCTGTTGGATCGCAACACCAGATTTGTGTTGTGGCAAATAAAGATGCATGCAGTTCTTGCACAGATGGATTTAGAGGAAGCCCTGCTAGAGGTAGATAAGATGCCTTCGACATTGACAGAGGAAGAGAAAAAGCGCAAGGATCGAAAGGCGTTAACACAGTTACATCTGCATTTGTCTAACGAAATTTTGCAAAATGTGATGAAGGAGAAGACCGCCGCGGTAAATATGTATGTCGAAAACTCTAACCAGCAAGTTGCATATGAAGCAACGTCTTTATGCTCATCATTTGGAGGAAGGTGCGTCTGTGCACGAACACTTAACAGTGTTTAAAGAAATTCTCTCAAACTTGGAGGCCATGAAGGTTCAGTATGATAAGAAAGATCTAGGGTTGATTCTACTTTGTTCGTTGCCCCCATCTTATTCAACCTTCAGAGACACGATTTTATATAGCCGTGAGTCTCTCACAGTTGATGAGGTTTATGATTCTTTGATCTCGTATGATAATATGAAGCATCTTGTGGTTAAACCCGACTCTCGGGGAGAGGGTCTCATTGTTCGTGGGAGACAAGATTGGAATGCTGATGATGATCGTGGAAGGACACAGGAACGAAATCCTCGCGGTAAATCTAAGGGTAGATCGAAGTCTTCAAATAGAGGTAAAACTTATAACTTCTGCAAGAAGAAAGGGCACATTAAATTTGAGTGCTATAAACTACGAAACAAGATTAAAAGGAGGCTGCGAATCAAAGGAAAACAACCGAAAAATTCCTATGAAGGCGATGTTGTAGAAGACTACAAATGATGGTGAACTTCTACTGCTTCATCAACAATTCTAAAGTGAGCGAGGAGTGGATACTTAATTCAAGCCGCACCTTCCACATGAGTCCCAATCGGGATTGGTTTACAAATTACGAAACAATTAATGCGAAGGTGTTGTTCGATGGGAAATAATGCTTCGTGTAAAATCGCAGGTGTTGGAACAATTAAAGTTAAGATGTTTGATGAAGTTTTCAGAACACTTAGTGACGTACGGCATGTTCCAGAATTGAAGAGAAATTTAATTTCGTTGAGTACTCTTGATTCAAGAGGGTACAAATACACAGCTGAAAGTGGGATTTTGAAGATTTTCAAAGGTTCCCTCGTTGTGATGAAATGGCAGAGAAAGACTGCCAAGTTATATGTTTTGCAGGGTTCTACTATTATTGGTGATGCAGCTGTCGCTTCCTCTTCTTTGTCAAATGATGATATTACTAAACTTTGGCATATGCGCCTAGGGCATATGAGTGAGAATGGCATGGCAGAATTGAGCAAAAGAGGACTTCTTGATGGGCAAAGAATTTGCAAACTGAAGTTCTGTGAGCACTGCATTTTTGGGAAGCAAAAGAGAGTTTGATTCACCAGAGGAATCCATAACACAAAGGAAACGTTGTAGTATATTCATTCTGATCTGTGGGGGCCATCAAGAGTGCCTTCATGAGGTGGAGCTAATTATATGCTAACTTTTATTGATGATTTTTCCAGAAAAGTTTGGGCATTCTTCCTGAAGCAGAAAAGTGATGTGTTTTCCGCATTTAAGTCTTGGAAATCTATGATTGAAAAATAGACGGGAAAACAAATAAAACACCTCCGCACAGACAATGGTTTAGAGTTTTGTTCTGATGAGTTTAATAAACTGTGCAAGTCAGAAGGGATCGTGAGACACTTGACAGTTCGTCATACTCCACAACAAAACAGCGTTACAGAACGAATGAACAAAATGATCATGGAGAAAGTTTGATGTATGTTGTCAAATGCCAACTTGCCAAAGTCGTTTTGGGCCGAAGCAGCCTCTACTGCATGTTTTTTGATCAGCCGATCTCCATCCATTGCCATTGAGAAAAAGACTCCACAAGAGGTATGATCTGATAATCCTGCTAATTATTCTGATTTAAAGATCTTTGGGTGTCCTGTGTATGCTCATGTTGATAACGGAAAATTGGAACCGAGATCCATTAAATGTGTTTTTCTTGGTTATAAAGCTGATGTAAAAGGGTATAAGTTATGGTGTCCTGAAAATAGAAAAGTTGTGATTAGCAGAGATGTTGTTTTTGATGAAACTGCTCTGCTACCTAACCTATCTCTTAAAGACTCTTCCAATAAAGAAAATCAAAAGCAGGTGGAGCATCAGATTAATACAGAGTCGACTCCTCAAGCTAGTACAAAAATTGAGAATAGAGTTGCTTCTTCACCACAATACTCTATCGCCAAAAACAAAACTAGAAGAGAAATTAAACCTCCAAAGAAGTATGCCGAGGCTGATCTAGTTGCTTATGCTTTAAATGTGGCTGAAGATATAGATGCAAACCAAGAGCCGTCTAATTATTCTCGAGGCGCTTAGGCATGAAGACTCAGAAAAGTGGATGTTTGCTATGCAAGAGGAGATGGAATCACTCCATAAAAATAGAACATGGGATCTTGTGAAACTTCATAAAGGTAAAAAGGTTGTTCGCTGTAAATGGGTGTTTAAAAAGAAAGAAGGAACTCCAGGAGTTGAAGAACCCATATATAAAGCAAGGCTTGTTGCAAAAGGTTACAGTCAAATTCCAGGAGTGGACTTCACAGATGTGTTCTCCCGAGTTGTGAAGCATAGTTTGATTCGAGCTTTGCTTGGTATTGTGGCCATGCATGATTTGGAGCTTGAGCGATTAGATGTAAAACCGCATTTTTGCATGGAGAACTTGAGGAAGATATTTACATGCAACAACCAGAGGGTTTTACAGATCTCTCGAAAAAAGAGGACTATGTTTGCTTGCTAAAAAAAGTCCCTTTACGGTTTGAAACAGTCACCAAGATAGTGGTACAAGAGGTTTGATTCTTTTATGACTTCTCATGATTTTAAAAGAAGTAGTTTTGATAGCTGTGTTTACTTTAAGAAAAACAGTGATGGTTCTTTTGTGTATCTACTTCTTTATGTTGATGACATGTTGATAGCAGCAAAAGATAAAGGAGAGATAAGAAAGGTCAAAGCCCAACTAAGTGAAGAATTTCAGATGAAAGATTTGGGACCAGTAAAGAAGATACTTGGTATGGAGATTCTTAGAGATAGAAAAGCAAGTAAATTGTACCTAAGTCAGAAGGGGTATATTGAGAAAGTTATTTGCAGGTTCAATATACAGAGTGCTAAGCCTATTAGTACTCCTTTAGTAGCCCATTTCAGACTTTCATCGGCTTTGTCCCCACAATCAGATGATGAGATTGAGTACATGTCACATGTTCCATACTCTAGTGCAGTGGGATCTCTCATGTATGCTATGGTTTGTTCACGTCCGCATTTATCATATGCACGATCGGTGCAGATTAGCGATACATGGCGAATCCCGGTAAAGAACATTGGAAAGCGATTCAGATGGATTTTAAGATACTTACGAGGTACTACGATGTTTGCTTACGCTTTGGAAGAACTAGAGATGGAGTCATTGGGTATGTTGATGCTGATTTTGCCGGAGACCTTGATAGAAGATCTCTCACTGGTTATGTCTTTACAATCGGAGGTTGTATAATCAGTTGGAAAGCTACTTTGCAAACTACACGCTTTGTCTACCACTGCTTGAGTACATGGCGATTCGAGGCTTGTAAAGAAGCTATTTGGTTGAAGGGACTCTTTAGTAAGCTCAATGAAGACCTTCAAATCAAAGACGAGATTTTGCGACAGATCGAGGTGCCATCTTCCTTACAAAAGATCAAATGTTTCATGAGAGAACAAAACACATTGATGTTCGGTATTATTTTGTTCGTGATATTATTGCTCGTGGTGATATTATTGTGAGCAAAATTAGTACTCATGAAAATCCTGCAGATATGATGACTAAGTCACTTCCTATAACCAAGTTTGAGCATTGCTTAGACTTGGTTGGTGTTCATTGTTGAAGTTAAACCCTTAAGGGGTTTTATGGAAGAGGTGGAGATCTTGTTCGTTGAGAGTTCGCGATGAAGAACTTGTTTATTTAGAATTCGTGTCAAGGTGGAGATTGTTAGAATTAAGTGACCTGAATCCTTATTTAAATAAAATACAATGGTAAAATAAAATAAAAGAAGAATCCCTATAGAACTACACTTCTTTTATTTTATTTTAAATAAGGTTTTTTAAACCTTATTAAACTCCATCTATTGGATATTGATTAGAATAAGGAGTTTCAATCTTACTACACTCCTATTAGAATATGGCTTTACAAGCCTATAAATAGACATAGTCTATTCCTCTTGTAAATTGATTCGAATTCGACATAGTGAATTTTCTTCTCCTCTGCCCATGGTTTTTTCCTGAAAGGGTTTCCACGTAAAATCTGTGTATTTTTTATTTTTGTTTCTCTTTTCTTTGCGATATATTTGTCATTACCGACGTAATTTTTTTTTTTCACAGCAACAATGTCCATGCCAATCGAGCTAAGACTCATGTCTTTTTTTAATATTTTTTGCCCGAGTACATATTATTTGGTTGGGACCTTACTAAATTGAGTTTGATTAATTTATTGAATTTTCTTATATATATGTATGTATTTTATTAAATTTGATTTACATACTTTCGAGGTAAAAAGATGGCTTTATTAAATTGTATAATTGTGTCTCAGTTTATTAGTGGAGTGCCACACAACCGAAATATTTTAGGATTATCACAGAAATTGTATTCTTTAAGCTTCTAATTTATTGATCGAATTTTGATTTTCGAAGTCCATTCTTAAATTTTAAGCTACTAGGAGAATTTTTAAAATCGTTGCTCATGTGTCGGTTGAGTAGACCAAGTAAGTGACTTAGTATTCCTTTGGTGTTTAATTCCCGAAAAATTAACTTCAAATGTTCTATGTTATTATGTAGCATTTGTTATTTTTTTTCCATGTTTTATGAAAATCAGGTTAAGCATGCTAGTACAATTACTTTTTAGAATATGTGATCAAATTGTGCTTTTGGTATACTTATGTCATTCAAATTACGTTTTGGAATATATATAATATGTTTTGTGATAGTATAATATCAAATTATGTATTTGTATATGAAGTATGTTTTATATGTATATATTCGAGATATTATGGGTAACCCAATTTTCTAATTTTGAACTTGCTCCTGAAATGTTATGTTCCAACCCTGCCAATGGGGGTTAAATGTTGGTCATGTCGATATGTATTTTATGTTTAGAAATAAGTTTCAATCGTGTCACCGATTTAGAATAGTGGTTTTTGACTCATAGCTATTGAGGTGAATTGTGGTTTTTGTTTTGACACATTACAATTGGGGTTAATCGTGTTTTTTGACCTTTTCCACTAGGGTTAAAGGTGACCATAGCAATAAAAAGGGAATTAATTTTTGTCTATTGATATATTTAGAAATTATTAATTTGTCTTAATTATTGTTTTTCACATGAAATAATTTTTTGAATTTATGTTATCACATATTACCATAAATTTTGCAATTACGTATTTTTTACTAAATATTTTGCCTAAATGCTTTTGTGCTCGTATAACCCAACTAAGGGAAATGCCAATTAGTAAAACTCACTCCATCTTTTTATACTTTTACAGGTTCTAACTTAGCTTGTGAACGTGAAAAGTTTGGGGACTGACACTTTTAAATATTATTGCATTTCTTTATATTTCTAAGATGTTTTGAAGTTTTACAATTTCGATACTGCTAGACAAGTTATTATTTTGAACTTTCTTTGTTTACTACACATTTTGATAGATAATTTCAAAGCAAATTTATAAAAGTTTTAATATATTATGTGTAGGGCCCAAAATTTGCCCGGGCCCATTATAAACCATATTAAAACAAATAAATAAAATACAAAAAAAACCAAATAAAACAAAAATTATTAAAAGTCCATTGATAGTCCAGTCTTACAAGCCCAATAACAAAAATTAAACAGCAGGCCCAAATACCAAACACCTAGCCCACTTACAATTAAACAAACCCTAACCCAATTCTGGAACCGGCCCGAATGGCCCAAATGATTTTGGCAGACCGAAACCCTAAGGGTTCCAAAAGCTGTTTTACACCGCGCGCGTGCCTTCACGCGCATCACCACGCGCGCCACCACGCATGCCACCATGCGCCTCTGTACCTCCACCAAGCCTTCATACGCCACGTCCGCGCCTGTACCTACAACCAAGAACAACATAGCCGCAAAGAAAACAAAAAAAAGAGATTTCTTTTGTATTTTTGATTCGGCTATAAAGCCAGAGAATGATGTAATATTTTGGGACGAACATTTTTTCAGAATACAGAGAAATATAGTGATTTACCTTTTTTGATTCACTGGTGTTCTTGCCCTTTTTTATTTTTGATTTCATTTTGATTTTCTTTTTTTTCTCTCGACTTAAAACAAAAGAAAGAAAGAGAAAGGGGCTTACCAAGAAGCATCCCGCAGTCGCGTCGTCGGAGACCCCTTCTCTGTGGCGAGATTGGACCCGAAAGGGGTCGAAAAATCCTTTTCTTTCGACTTTCTGGGCTAGGAGGGCTTAGCATTCGCATGCGCCCTAAAACGAAGGCTAGAAAAATATGGTGCACGACGCCGGCCATTGCCCGCTGCGGCGGGATGGCGGAAGGGTGAAGAAACCCTAGGGTCGGCTGGAGGGATTTGAGAGGAAAAGCAGGTTTTTTTTCTTTCTTTTTTTAAAATGGCAGAGTGCGGTTCAAAAAAAATTTTTTAGCCTTTATAGAAAGTATTAAACGGCGTCGTTTAGGGTCTGAGTTAAATGGCCCAAAACGGCGTCGTTTCACCCAGATCCGACCCGCGACCCGACCCATACCGCCAAGGATCCGCGTGTTTTGGACTGAGGGTCTATTTGCGCCCTCAGTCCTTCCGCTTTTGAGGCGTGTTTCAATTAAATTTTTTTCTTTCAATTTGGCCCTAAAATTTTGCGCATTTTTCACTTTAGTCCCGCGTTAAGAGACGCTGTTTCGGGAAGAGGGGATAATTATCCCGATGATCCCTCTTACCTTAAACGCATTATTTTCTAGTCCTATTTCGATTTTGTCTTTTAATTTATTGGGATTTTAGTCCCCTTTATTTTATTTTAACTTCAATATGGTCCTATGTTTAAATTGTTTTATTATTTGCATAACAATCTGTCTAATTATTCTTCTTTTTGAGTTGATATTAGATATTGTTTATTTTAGCTTGATTAGATGTTATTTACTTCAAACTATTTCTTATATTATTTATTTTTTCATTTTTCTTTAATTATTAATGTTAGTTTTTAAATAATATATGCCATGTAATTTTCTCGTAATATTCCTTTTAGTATTCGTATCTTGTATTTTGTTGATGTAATGTTTTTTTAATAGATTGTTGTCTTAAATAAAAACGTATTTCGTTTAATTACTCCATTCTATTCAAAAGTTTTTCAAAATGAGGCAATATTTCGTGTTTGGAAATTCGAGAAATTGTGCCCTATCGTGCTAGGTTTCGGTTTCCCGTTTGACCAAATAACCAAATATCCTTTTAAAATTTTGTCCATGTTTTCCAAATAAGGCAATATTTCGTGTTTGGAAACTTGAGAAATCGTGCCCTATCGTGCTGGGTTTCGATTTTCCGTTTGACCAAATAACCGAATATCCTTTTAAAATTGTATCCATGTTTTCTAAAAAAAAAGGCAATATCTCGTGTTTGGAAATCTGAGAAATCGTACCCTACTGTGCTGGGCTTCGATTTTTCGTTTGTCCAAATAATTGAATATCCTTATAAAAATCTCAATGCATGACTTTTGGAAATCATGAGAGGATCTTGGCATCGAGGGTTCGAAACGTCATATCCTATCGTGCTGGATGTGATATTTTATTCCTTCGGAACAAGGGAATCTCAATATCCAATTCGAGTTATTTAAATTTTTTAAAATGGAATTACATTCTAAAAACGTTTCAAAATTTTGATATTAGGACATCAATTAATCAATTTGGTACCAATTTTGGGCGTTGCGAGGGTGCTAATCCTTCCTCGCACGTAACCGACTTCCGAAAAATTATTGTTCTAATAAATCTAAAATGTTTTATTAAAATAATCCATCTCAAGGTGACCCGATCACACCTTGAATAAAGGATCGGTGGCGACTCCATGTTTCATCTTAAAGTCGATCCCCGTTTTCTGAAAAAAAATGGTTTCGACAGCTTGGCGACTCCATTGGGGAAACGGAAAGAGTCAAGCCGTAAAATTGATTATTTTCTGTCCTTTGTCGGAAATTTGAAAATTCGATTTGAAAATTTGATTTGGAAATTTGATGCTTTTGTTGCATTTGTCATTGCATATGATTGTTAATTCCTTGCACATGTTGCATTGCATGACCATTGTGGTCGCACCTTTAAGTGGGAGTGAGAAACTATACCTTCGTAAGGTTTTCACCTCCGCATGGGCTAGTGGACTACTTCCGGGATACATCCGTACCTATGTCTTCGTGAGGTTTTCACCTCCGTATGGGCATAGGGAAATGTATTCCCCTGAACCGAACTTGATCCATATGAGCCTATAATGGGTGAGGATTTAGGAATCTGCTGGTTCAGGTACCCTTTTCCTTAGAACTTTACCTCATATAGTGGACCATAGGAATCCACCAGATGTAGTAGTGCTAAATGTTAGTGGTTATCCATATAGGTGTTTGATTATTTTTCGTTTTCCTTGAATCTTGTTATTTGATACTGACTTGTGTATTTTGTTTGCGATTGCATGACATTGCATATTTAAGGAGGAGTCGATTCGTGTTCGGTTACTAAGTTAGAAGGCTTAACATGGAGAATGAATTCCTTGATAGAGTTGAGGATAATGCGGCTGTCTGCACATGGTCAGAGAAGCTACAATTAGAGAAAGGGGACAGTCTGGCTAAAGGATACACATCGGAGCTATGGGACTTTACCCGCGTTAGTGTGATACAAAATGAGCTGCAAGAGTTGAGAGATTTATGGGCCCATTGGGATGAGGGAACTAAGCAATTATTCTACCAGAATTATGGCGATATACCCTATTTGCTGGATGCCAGGGTAGACAAGCATTTGTTTCGGGCTATGACTCAGTTTTGGAACCTTGCTTATAGCTGTTTCACTTTCGGGAAGGTGGACTTGGTGCCCACTGTAGAGGAATATACGACCTTGCTACGTTGTCCAAAGATCCAAGTTGATAGAGCTTACTCTAAGGCCGCTAATGCCCCGAACTTTGTGAGGAAGTTAATGAGTATTACCGGGATGAGTGAGCCTTGGATTACGGTTCGAATTCAGCAGAAAGGGGATGGTAAATGTATTCCTTGGGTAATTTTGAGAGACTTGATCTTAGCACATCCAGATGTAAAGAAGAAAGTCGATATCTTCGCCTTGAGCATTTATGGTTTGGTGATTTTTCCTAAAGCTCTATGGCATATTAATGAAGTAGTTACTGATTTATTCGATCACCTTGATAAAGGAGTCACGCCTGTACCTACAATTCTGGCTGAGACGTTCAGATCTTTGAGCCTGTGTCGGAGGGCAGGTGAAGGAAGGTTTATTGGATGTGCGCAGCTGTTACTAGTAAGGTTCCATGGACATTTTTGGAAGGTGGACAAGGTCTCTTACCGGGTCTTCTCTGAAAGTTATTCCCCATTAAAAGAGGAAGTAAACACGCAAAGGAGAGATGATATTTTAGAAGAAAGGTGGATGGCAATACTTCAAAATCTCAAAGAGAAAGATATTGAATGGAGAGCCTTCTGGATGGTCCCTGACGAGATCCTTTATCGGTGTGGAAATTTCGATTACGTACCTTTGCCTGGAATTTGAGGGGCCATTGGATACACTCTTTTGCTTGTATTAAGGCAGTATAAGTCGAGGCAATTTGTACCGGTAACTCACGGACTTGCTCAATGTGAGTTCTCATATAAAGTGGTCAATTATAAGAAAAAGGTTCGAGTGATTTATGATGCCTGGAAGCAGACTCACCGGATGAAGAGATTGGCTGTTGGTTCTATGATGACGCCTGAATATAATGAATGGTTTAGCAAAAGGATTAATGACCATATCCCTAGGCCGAGTTTAGAAGGTGCTCGATCAATGGAAGAATACTTGCAAGTTGTCCCGACGGAGCTAGAGATTATAAGACAGGACTTTGAAAAGAAGAGTCTCGAGTTCGGGAAAAGGATCGAGCAGCTAGAGGAAGAGAAAGTGTACTTGAGATTAGACGTGGAAGTGCAGAAATCAGAGGCTGAGAAGTTAAGAAAAGGGAAGAATAGTGTTAAAGAAGATCTGGATAGTTTAAAGACAGACTATAAGAAGATGCGCCTATTGATGAGGACTGCTAGTTTAGGAAAAACTTCAGAGTAGTGGCGTCAGGAGATTCGAGACGAAAGGACTAAAGCTGATCAATGGGAAGAGAAATTCTGATAGGCACAAGCATGAAATGAATCTGTGGAAAAAAGCCTCTCAGAAAGCCGAAATGAACAAAGCGAGTTAAAGGCTAGAGTCGCGGAACTCGAGAGATCTCTTCATCATCACCGAAGCCGTAATTCTGTGAAAGAATTTAGAGCAAGTTTGAGCAAAATTGAAGAAATGAAAAAGAAGATTGAAGAATTAGAAATGGCATTGCAGAATTGTCAAAACCGTATTGAGTCCCTAGAGGTGAATGAAGAGCGTTGGAAAGAGGAGCTTCACTACTCTCAGAATCAAGTTGGAAATAGGGATTACATCATGGGAGAAGCCATAACCCAAATTCGACAGATAGCTGATTACTTGCAGACTTTGGCGGTACAAGCGGATATATTGAGCGTGCAGTATGAGTTACAGTCGGATCATGGACAAGAGCTAGCTTCATTACTTAGCAAGATTAAAACTTTAGGTGCTAGGGCAAGGCCTTATTTGTAACTTGATTTTACGTAAAGGACTTTGTTTTCTAGTAAAGTTTTCTAAATGAAATTGAATCAGAATCGGCACCTTCTTTGCATTCATGCATTTGCACTTGTTTTCATTTCATTCATATGCATTAAAGGTCATTAAAAGATTCTAATTGAATAAAAACTATTTCAAAGATTAACTCGACACCTAAAACCAAACATCCCTACAAAGATGCTAACCAAGACAAAAGATATGGATCAGAGATTAGAAAAGCTTTAACAACTCCAAAGGGAGTTGCAAGATAAACTTCAACTGCAAATGCAGGAGCAGCTGGCTAAGATCCAACAGGATATGATGGACCGGATGATGGAATCATAAAAAAATATGATGTCTCAATTGACTCAATTACTGGCGGGAGGAGTAGACAAAGGGAAAGGTCCTATGGATAATATCATGGAAAGTGATCCTCAATATCCTCCTGGTTTTACTCCAACGCATGTACATGCACCACCAGAGATAAATCCACAAAGGCCATCTGTCTCTATCAGGCCACAATAGATTCAGGCCGGAGTCTCGGTATCGATGAATTTCCAGGCTGGCTCAGGCTCTAACCCTGGCCATAATTCAAACAATCCAATTGTTCCTGACTTGGATGAAGTGGTAGGAGAGGAAAGAGTAATGACAGGATCCCAAAGGCAATTAGAAGGGAGGTGTAAGTGGCTAGAGGAGAAGTTTAAAGCAATGGAAACTACTGATTTCCGTTGCGGGATCGATGCAAAGGATTTAAGCTTGGTCCCAGATCTGGTGCTCCCATTGAAGTTTAAAGTGCCAGAGTTCGAGAAGTACAATGGGGCTAGCTGTCTCGAAGCTCACATAATGATGTTCTATCGAAGAATGACAAGATATGTCAACAACAACCAGTTATTAATCCACTGCTTTCAAAAAAGTCTGACCGGGTCTGCAGCCAAATGGTACAATCAGTTAACCCGTTCCCAAATTGGCTCATGGAAAGACTTGGCTCAAGCTTTCATGAAACAGTACAACCACGTGACAGACATAGCACCCGACAGGATTACACTCCAGAACATGGAGAACAAGACAAACGAGAGCTTTAGGCAGTATGCCCAGCGATGGAGGGAGGTGGCGACACAAGTCCAACCCCCACTCTTAAAGAAAGAGACGACCATGCTCTTCATCAGTACTTTGAATGCTCCATTCATCAACCACATGCTGGGGAGCGCTACTAAAAGCTTTTCTGATATCGTAATGTCTGGGGAGATGATAAAAAATGCGATAAGATGTGGGAAGATTGAAGCAGGGGAAGGCACCAAGAGATCAGCCCGAGAAGGAGGGAGAATGAGGTAAACAACACGAGCACGTATAACAAGGGTCATCCGAGAGCGATCACGGTGAGCCAGCCAAAAACAACAACCACTAATCATCAGGGTCCCCCGAAACAAGAATCCACCACAAGGGTGAGCGCCGAAAGGATACAGTTCACACCTATACCCATGACGTATAAAGAGCTGTACCAGAACCTCTTTGATGCACATGTAGTGTCCCCTTTCTACTTAACATCGCTGCAACCCCCGTTTCCCAAGTGGTATGAAGCAAACGCCCATTGCAAATATCATGCTGGGATCGCGGGGCATTCAATTAAAAATTGCACCACGTTCAAGAAGGTAGTCGAAAAGCTAATAAAAATGGGGATCGTAAAGTTTAACGACTCACCCGTGCCAAATGTAGCAGAAAACCCCTTACCTAATCATACTGAGCAATGAGTAAATGGAATAAATGATGGTGGGAGGAAAGTCAAATATGAGGTTTCAGAAGTTAGAATCCCATTGAGACAGGTTTGGAAGGAGATGGTGGAGAGATGACTGATCATATTGGACTCGGAAGAGAGGTCCGAAGGTAAGAGGAACCATTGCGAGTTCCATAATAGAGAAGGGCATGGAATCCAGGAATGCACTGAGTTCAAAGCCGTAGTGCAAAATCTGATGGATAATAAAGAGATAGAATTTTACGAGGAGATTGAAGGATCAGAAGGACGAGAGGTTTATGCTTCAGATGAGGGATCAATGGAATGGGTCCAAAGAGGGCAAACCATGATGGTGATCATCTCGAAGCCAAGAGTCAATGAAGCCGGAACACAAGTGGCACTGTGATTCATAATCCAAAAGCCAGCAGTTTTTTCGTATGATGATAGCAAGAGAGTCCCTTGGAACTATGATTGTAATGTGACGATCCAAGGAAAAGATAATTTAGCAAAGAAAGATCAAGATACAAGTTCTCATACTCGTAGTGGGAGACGATACGATTTGGTAAATACCCGACCAGAACCAATAAAAGGGAAAGCTCCAATGGTAGAACAAGAAAGAAAAAAATCAAGCGAGCCTGAGTCGCCTGTCAATGAACCGGTGAAAGAAGAAGAAGCTAAGGAGTTTCTAAAATTTTTAAAGCACAACAAATACAGCATGGTGGAGAAGTTGCATAAACAGCCAGCACGCATATTTGTATTGGCTTTTCTCTTGAGTTCAAACGTGTATCGGAACGCATTGGTGAAGGTTTTGAATGAGACTTATGTGGCCAATGATATCTCGATTAATAAACTGGATAGATTGATTGGTAACATAAGTGCTGACAATTTCATCTATTTCAATGATGATGAAATTCCGCCAGGCGGCAGGGGATCCACTGAGGCTTTGCATATTACCACTAGGTGCAAAGGGTACACACTACCAGGGGTCTTGATAGACAATGGGTCGGCGTTAAACGTATTACCCTTATCCAAATTAAACAGATTACCTGTGGATAGTTCACACATAAAAGAGTGCCAGAACATAGTGAAGGCATTTGATGGCACGCAAAGAAGAGTCATGGGGAGAATCGAGATACCCTTATTAATTGGCCCGACTACTTATGAGTGGATTTTTTGGTCATAGATATCAAGCCTTCCAACAACTGCTTACTAGGAAGACCGTGGATCCACTCAGCGGGAGCGGTACCTTCATCATTGCATCAGAAATTGAAGTTAGTATCAGAAGGTCGGTTAGTGACAATAAAGGCCGAAGAGGATATTATCGCAGCTGTAACCAGCGATGCACTATACCTGGAGACGAATGACGAGGCAATCGAGTGCTATTTTCGATCCTTGGAATTCGTAAATGCGGCCTTTATTACGGAAGGAAACAGAATTTCGGTACCAAAAATCTCTAAAACCACAAGAATGAGATTACAGATGACCGTAGGAAAAGGAGTTTTGCCAGGAAAAGGGCTAGGAAAATACCTCTAAGGAAAGGTTGAGGTACCGTTGCTAAAGTAAAAATGAGACTGCTTCGGCTTAGGGTTTAAGCTAGACACAAGACAAAGAAAGAAGGAACTCGAAAAGAACCAAGAGAGGAGAAGAGCACGGTTGAGTGGTGAAGAAATCAAGTGGGAACCCATGATAATTCCACACATATCTAAAACCTTTGTGTCGGGAGGGGTTATTCATTCTGAGCAGAAGGCGCCAAAAGAAGAAGACATTATAGCAATGTTGGGCAATGTCTACATTAATGCCATATCCGAGAAGGTGATTGAATGGGGGAGCTTGTCAGATATCCGCCCTTATGAACCTATGAGCGTTCTAAATAATTGGACTGTAGAAGAGATCCCTATAGTGTTTAGAACTATTTCAGAGTAATGTCTCAGAACACTTATTGCTCTAGGCCTAGAAGTAATAAGCATCCTTTGTGAAATAGGCTTATGGCCCAAATCTTTAATTCAATGAAAATGCTTCTGAATTTTTTTGAGCAAATATTATTTATTCTTTCCAATTCATCCGTAATCATATTATACAGACAATCATTCTTTATTCCAAATATTCTTTTATTCTTTATTCATGATCATGTCATATAAATGATTATGCTTAAATTTATTCGTTCTTTGTATATTTCTTTGTACCTACAACAGGTTCCCGGATATCAATGACATGAGTGATGCTGCTACCGAATCAGAACCCTTATTTGAGCAGGCATGTGTTTAGAGGGATCCCAGGACTTTGAAGATGATATAGACTATGGCTTATCTTCGGACCTGTTAAGAATGGTAAAACAAGAGGAAAGGCAAATTTTACCTCATAGAGAGACAGAGGAGGTCGTGACCCTGGAAGAGGGAAAGGCAGTGAAAATTGGAACGTGCATAACCGAAGAAATGAAAAGAGATCTCGTAGATTTACTTCAAGAATTTAAAGATGTCTTTGCATGGTCATACCAAGATATGCCGGGCTTAAGCACTGACATTGTTGTACACCGCCTCCCCATAAAAGAGGATTGTAAACCGGTTCAACAGAAGCTCCGGAGAATGAGGCCTGACATTATGCTAAAAATAAAAGAAGTTAAAAAGCAATTTGACGCCGGATTTTTGCAGGAAGTCAAATACCCAGAATGGGTAGCCAACATTGTGCCTGTCCCTAAGAAAGATGGGAAGGTATGAATGTGTGTAGATTATAGAGATTTGAATAAGGCCAGCCCAAAAGACAATTTCCCTTTGCCTCACATTGATACTTTAGTAGACAATACGGCGGGTTATTCGTGGTTTTCCTTCATGGATGGGTTCTCGGGGTACAATCAGATAAAGATGCATCCTCAGGACATGGAAAAAACTACCTTCATAACCTTATGGGGTATGTTCTATTATAAAGTGATGCCATTTGGGTTGAAAAACGCGGGAGCTACATACCAAAGGGCCATGGTGACTTTGTTCCATGACTTAATACATAAAGAAATCGAAGTTTATGTGGATGACATGATTACAAAGTCTAGGACAGAAGAGGAACACATTCTAGTTTTGAGGAAACTGTTCCTGAGGTTGAGAAAATTCCAACTGAAGCTCAATCCAACGAAATGTACTTTTGGAGCTAGATCTGGCAAATTGCTGGGCTTCATAGTCAGCGGGAAGAGAATCGAGATTGACTCAGACAAGGTCTGAGCTATACAAGAATTGTCTCCACCACGCACTCAAAAAGAAGTTCGAGGTTTCTTGGGAAGGTTAAATTACATTGCTCGGTTCATTTCACATTTAACTGAGAAATGTGATCCCATATTTCGTCTTCTGAAGAAACAGAATCTTGGCGTGTGGGATGATGAATGCCAGAAAGCTTTCGATAGGGTCAAACAGTACTTGTCAAACCCTCCAGTATTGTCACCCCCATGCCCGGATAGGCCATTAATCCTATATTTGACAGTGTTTGATCACTCTATGGGATGTGTGCTGGGTCAACACGATGATTCAGGAAGAAAAGAGAAGGCGATATACTACCTCAGCAAGAAATTCACTGAGTGTGAGATGAGATATTCGCTAATTGAGAAATTGTGTTGTGCCTTGATTTGGACGACTCAGAGATTGAGGCAATACATGCTATACCACACGACCTGGTTAATCTCGAAATTAGACCCCCTAAAGTACATGATGGAGTCAACTGCTTTAAATGGAAGGATGGCTAGATGGAAAATCCTGCTTTCTAAATTCGACATCGTCTATGTGAGTCAAAAAGCTGTGAAAGGGAGCGCAATAGCAGACTTTTGAGCTAGCAGAGCTCTAGAAGATTATGAGCCTCTGAACTTTGACTTCCCCAATGAAGATTTAATGTATGTGGAAGCTACTGAAGAAGACGCTACAAAGGATCACCTTTGGGAATTGAACTTTGATGGAGCATCAAATGCTGTAGGCAATGGAATTGGGGCAGTCTTGGTATCCCCAAATGGAGATCATTATCCGTTCACATGCAAGTTGGATTTTGATTGTACGAATAACATGGCATAAATACGAAGCATGTATCATGGGACTCTGGGCAGCCATAGAATGCAAAATTAGAATGCTGGAAGTATATGGAGATTCTACACTGGTGATCTACCAACTGAAAGGTGAATGGGAGACAAGAGACCCCAAATTGATCAATTATCGAAGGATAGTTCTGGGGTTGATTGAAGAGTTTGATGACATTACCTTCAATTATCTCCCGCGAGACGAAAACCAAATGGCTGATGCTTTGGCTACTTTGGCTTCCATGATCAAAGTGAGTAAACAAGAGGATGTAAAACCCATTCAAATGAGTATTTACGAGGCCCCAGCTCATTGCTACAATGTGGAGGAAGAAGAAAGGGATGATCACCCCTGGTACCAAGATATATTGCGATACGTGAGAAATTGTGAATATCCCGAACAAGCGACCGAGAATGATAAGAGAACGTTAAGAAGACTAGCCTGTGACTATGTCTTAGACGGGGAGATCCTGTATAAAAGAAGAAAGGACCAGGTACTGTTGAGATGTGTGGACGCTGTTGAAGCTAAGAAAATTCTAGAAGAGGTCCACGAGGGTATCTGTGGAACACATGCTAATGGTTTCACAATGGCTAGACAAATTATGAGATTCGGGTACTATTGGTCTACCATGGAAGGAGACTGCATCAATTATGCTAAGACATGTCACAAGTATCAGATTTATGGAGACAAAATTCATGTACCTCCTTCTCCCTTACATGTTATGACTTCCCCATGGCCTTTCTCTATGTGGCGCATGGATGTCATCGGGCCGATCTCTCCAAAAGCTTCAAATGGGCATCGTTTCATCTTTGTAGTCATCGACTATTTCACCAAGTGGGTAGAGGCTGCTTCATACTCCAATGTCACTAAATCGGCAGTCAGCAGATTCCTAAAAAAGGAAATAATATGTCAATATGGAATGCCTGAGAGGATCATATCTGACAATGCACTCAACCTGAACAATAGCACGATAGCAGAGGTCTGTAGTCAATTCAAGATTAGACACCACAACTCGTCACCGTATCATCCAAAAATGAATGGTGCAGTGGAAGCAGCCAATAAAAACATTAAGAAGATTGGCATGAGAAGTTATCATTCGCTCTCTATGCTTATCGAACATTAGTCAGGACCTCCACCGGGGCAACTTCCTTCTCATTGGTTTATGGAATGGAGGCAGTGTTACCCATCGAAGTTGAAATTTCTTCCCTTCGAGTCTTGTCAGAGCTAAGGTTAGATGAAGCCGAATGGATCCAGTCTCAATACGATCAATTGAACTTAATCGAGGAAAAAAGGCTAAGGGCTATCCGACATGGTCAGATGTACCAAAAGAGAATGATGCGGGCTTATGACAAAAAGGTTCGCCCAAGAGAATTTCAAGAGGGAGACTTGGTTCTGAAAAAGATCCTCCCCATGCAAAAGGATTTCAGAGGGAAATAGATGCCAAATTGGGAAGGACCTTATGTGGTGAAAAAGGCTTTCTCTGGAGGAGCACTGATCTTGACCAAAATGGATGGGAAAAACTTGCCCAATCCTGTAAATTTGGATTCAGTCAAGAAGTATTATACTTGAAGAGGAAAAGAGACCAAAGTGAAAACCCGCAAAGGGCGCTTTGAGACCTTCTCTAAAAAAAATGATGAAAATGAAAAACGGATAGGCCAAGGTGAAAACCCGTAAAGGGCGCCTTGAAACCAAATGGGTTTTGAGTCGAAAACCCAAAAATGGTGGCTCAAATTGCAATCAACGATGGGGCATGCGGTAATCTTGCCATACCCGAATTAAGAAGGAGGAGAGATGTTACGTCTTGGGGCATCAATAGAGTACTCTTGATCTCCTAAACACATATTGAGCTTAAAATGGTCTTCATAAAGTCCGTACAGAGAAACTCAAGCTGCGATATCCGGGGCACCTATCTTTTCCCCCAATCATTTTGTATTCTAACAATGTTTGCTTTCTTTAATTAACTTATTCTTTTCAGATTTCGTCCATTATTTATGATTATTTTCAAGCATTTTATTGAAGTAATGATTAATGGACTAATAATATTTTCATAAAATGAGTTTTGCCTATTACTCTGGAAACTTCTAAATAATACGAGAACCTGAAACAGGACTTTTATTTAGAACTCGACAAGCCTAAGGGTTGGAAATATTTGAGAAGGAAACCCTAAACAGTGACCATTTCTTCAGACTTTCTGTCAAAAATGTCGGTTGAACAAGAGGACAGGATATTACGTCAATGATACAACCTGGAAGAACAATGAGCAATGCCAATCCTAAGCGTTTAAAAAGGGATCATTCTCATGAAATTCTGCATTCGTACAAAACACATTTAGTTAGGATCATTCGATTCAATCTGATCATTGCATCCTAATCATTCTACAAAGGATCATTCTCATGACATTCAGCATTCATGCGAATGTCACCCATAATACATTCAGCCAGGAGCATTTGATTCATTCCGATCATGGCATCCTAATCATTATGTATAATTCCATAAATCGATTCTACAGGTCATGTTCCCTAGAGGACGGTGTAACAAGATCGACGAATCCACAGATCTTATCTCTCTGAAGTTGTAGTAGAGCGGACCAAAACAAACCTTACATCCCTGAAGTTGCAGTGGAGCAGACTGAAGATAGCGGATCTTATTTCCCTGAAGTTGCAGTGGAACAGATTGAAGCTATAAATTACAGATCTTATCTCTCTAAAGTTGCAGTAAAGCGGATCAAAACAAACCTTATCTCCCTGAAGTTGCAGTGGAGTAGGTTAAAGTCACAAGTCTTATCTCCCTGAAGTTGCAGTGGAGTAGACTGAAGACAGTTAATCCTATCTCCCTGAAGTTGCAGAGGAGCGGATTAAAACGACGAATCCTATACCTCTGAAGTTGCAGTAGGTCGGATTGAATTTACCATACAAGTCTTATCTCCCTGAAGTTGCAGCGGAGTAGACTGAAGATAGCAAATCTCATCTCCCCAAAGTTGCGGCGGAGCAGATTGAAGCTACAAGTCTAATTTCCTTGAATTGGATTGAGGCGCTAGTTCCTATGCCTTCAAAGATGCAGTGGGATGGAATGAAGCTACTCGAAGAAAAAAGCACCGAATGAAGTCAAGATTTGACAAAACCGGGCAAAATTGACCCTTTTAAAGTCTTTGCTCTATTCTCGTTACACGATAATGAGCAAAGAGGGGCAGCTGTAGGGCTCAAAATTAGCCCGGGCCCATTATAAACCACAATAAAACAAATAAATAAAATACAAAAAAAAACCAAATAAAACAAAAATTATTAAAAGTCCATTGATAGTCCAGTCTTACAAGCCCAATAACAAAAATTAAACAGCAGGCCCAAATACCAAACACCTAGCCCACTTACAATTAAACAAACCCCAACCCAATTCTGGAACCGGGCCGAATGGCCCAAATGATTTTGGCAGACCGAAACCCTAAGGGTTCCAGAAGCTATTTTGCGCATCACCACGCGCGCCACCACGCATGCCACCACGCGCCTCCGTACCTCCAGCAAGCCTTCATACGCCACGTCCGCGCCCGTACTTGCAACCAAGAACAACACAGCAGCAAAGAAAACAAAAAAAGAGAGATTTCTTTTATATTTTTTATTCGGCTATAAAGCTAGAGAATGATGTAATATTTTGGGACGAACATTTTTTCAGAATACAGAGAAATATACTAGAAAAGGTGATTTACCTTTTTTGATTCACTGGTGTTCTTGCCCTTTTTTATTTTTGATTTCATTTTGATTTTCTTTTTTTTTCTCTCGACTTAAAACAAAAGAAAGAAAGAGAAAGGGGCTTACCAAGAAGCATCCTGCAGTCGCGTCGTCGGAGACCCCTTCTCCGTGGCGAGATTAGACCCGAAAGGGGTCGAAAAATCCTTTTCTTTCGGCTTTCTAGGCTAGGAGGGCTTAGCCTTCGCATGCGCCCTAAAATGAAAGCTAGAAAAATATGGTGCACGATGCCGGCCATTGCCCGCGGCGGCGGGATGGCGGAAGGGTGAAGAAACCCTAGGGTCGGCTAGAGGGATTTGAGAGGAAAAGCAAGTTTTTTTTCTTTCTTTTTTTAAAATGGCAGAGTGCGGTTCAAAAAAAAAATTTAGCCTTTATAGAAAGTATTAAACGTCGTCGTTTAGGGTCTGAGTTAAATGGCCCGAAACGGCGTCATTTTACCCAGATCTGACCCGCGACCCGACCCATACCGCCAAGGATCCGCGTGTTTTGGACTGAGGGTCTATTTGCGCCCTCAGTCCTTCCGCTTTTGAGGCGTGTTTCAATTAAATTTTTTTCTTTCAATTTGGCCCTGAAATTTTGCGCATTTTTCACTTTAGTCCCGCGTTAAGAGACGCTGTTTCGGGAAGAGGGGATAATTACCCCGATGATCCCTCTTACCTTAAACGCATTATTTTCTAGTCCTATTTCGATTTTGTCTTTTAATTTATTGGGATTTTAGTCCCCTTTATTTTATTTTAACTTCAATATGGTCCTATGTTTAAATTGTTTTATTATTTGCATAACAATCTGTCTAATTATTCTTCTTTTTGAGTTGATATTAGATATTGTTTATTTTAGCTTGATTAGATGTTATTTACTTCAAACTATTTCTTATATTATTTATTTATTTCATTTTTCTTTAATTATTAATGTTAGTTTTTAAATAATATATGCCATGTAATTTTCTCGTAATATTCCTTTTAGTATTCGTATCTTGTAATTTGTTGATGTAATGTTTTTTTAATAGATTGTTGTTTTAAATAAAAACGTATTTCGTTTAATTACTCCATTCTATTCAAAAGTTTTTCAAAATGAGGCAATATTTCGTGTTTGGAAATTCGAGAAATTGTGCCCTATCGTGCTGGGTTTCGGTTTCCCGTTTGACCAAATAACCAAATATCCTTTTAAAATTTTGTCCATGTTTTCCAAATAAGGCAATATTTCGTGTTTAGAAACTCGAGAAATCGTGCCCTATCGTGCTGAGTTTCGGTTTTCCGTTTGACCAAATAACCGAATATCCTTTTAAAATTGTATTCATGTTTTCTATAAAAAAAAGGCAATATCTCGTGTTTAGAAATCCGAGAAATCGTACCCTACCGTTCTGGGCTTCGATTTTTCGTTTGTCCAAATAATTGATTATCCTTATAAAAATCTCAATGCATGAACTTTGGAAATCATGAGAGGATCTTGGCATCGAGGGTTTGAAACGTCATATCCTATCTTGCTGGATGTGATATTTTATTCCTTCGGAACAAGGGAATCTCAATATCCAATTCGAGTTATTTAAATTTTTTAAAACGGAATTGCATTCTAAAAACGTTTAAATTTTTTTATATTAGGACATCAGTTAATCAATTTGGTACCAATTTTGGGCGTTGCGAGGGTGCTAATCCTTCCTCGCACGTAACCGACTTCCGAACCTGTTTTCTTAGATTTCGTAGACCAAAATTATTGTTTTAATGAATCTAAAATGTTTTATTAGAATAATCCATCTCAAGGCGACCCGATCACACCTTGAATAAAGGATCGGTGGCGACTCCATGTTTCATTTTAAAGTCGATCCCCGTTTTCTGAAAAAAAAATGGTTTCGACATTATGACCTTATGATTTTTTACTAAATGTTTTAGTTTACTTGAATTTTAGTTAACTAGTGATATCCTTACATGTTCATGAGATTCTATCTCACGAGTGTGCGGTGTCTGTCACGCCTCGATTCAAGGCGTGACACTTAAGCCTTAAGAGATCTTATAAAGAGCATTTTCGTTTTTTCCTTATGTGCTACATGTATTTTTACTTATTAGCCTCTGTATTCCTTAGAGCTCAGTCGACCTATTTATGCTCCTTCCCTTTTAGGTATGGGTTGACATAGCAGGACAACAGGTAAATGCATGGAATATTAGATCTGGTGCCCTAAGTGTAGTATTTTCGTATAAGTACACTTGTAATTTTTTTAAACAAATTGGTTAATAAAATTATTCATGAATTACGTTAATACTTTATATATTGTCCTCATATGGTTTTTGAACGCAAAGCAAAATGGAAGCAAATGCTGCTCACTCGTTGTCAAATGTTTAACTAACATTAAGCGGTATTATGTGATCGGATTGTAATATAGAAAGACAACTTGTATTAGTATATGAACCTAAACATGTCATTAGTCTAATCGAAAATGAGCAAACCGATTGAAAAACTAATAAGCCATCTATTGACCACCTCTAGACGTACCAACGTCCAGAATAGAAATCCTGCACAAAAGATTCGAAAAGCAGTATCCGCAAGTATACGGGTCAAGTTGTAATATAGTTACAATGAAGTAGGTAAGCACTCCGAAGATCGTACCTAAGGGAGACGAACGCTAAATTAATTCTAATCTAAACATAATTAGATCTAGTTAGTACTTTAATTGGATTATAGTACAAATAATTAAAAGAAAGGTTTTGATAAACTATACTAAAAATAATAAGAAAGGAAATAAAAGAAAGTAAATAAATAAAACGTGAGAAATAAAAAAATCAAATATGTATCAAACCTGGGAATGGGTGATTAGCTCGCTTTGGTAGTCATAATCAACTATCGTCTCGGGTTTTCTTGTTTAATAAACTAGTCAGTACCCCAGCAGAATCTTCCGATCTTCTACTGACATATTGAGTCGGCAAGAACTACTTATCTCTTGACCTCACAGTTTAGACCGATTCAGGGTTAAGGTGTTCACGAATAGACCACACTAAATTTGGGTTAATTCCAACATTAATGACTTCTTAGGATTGTCAGGCCTAGAGTTTAAGTTCCTCCTCTCCTGAACAGTTGATCCACTAAGAAATCTCTACAAAACAATTAATTAATCATACTTCCACTCGCTAATTCCCTCAAGGAGGATTAGTTCCTCATGGATCAGGTAAACGATATAAACTTGATAGAAAGAATGAACATAAAGAATAGTTTAAGAGAATAGATATTAGAAGAAGCCTGATTTATATTAAGATTAAGCGTAAAACCCTCACAGATTTTGACAGTATTTCTCAAATCTGATTTCACCACCAAAAGTAATTAACAAGAACGGAAATAAAATCTAAAACCTAAGAAAAGAGAAAAACTAAAGACTAAATCTAAGAGAAAATTATACAATATGAAAAAGTGTCCATAACATGTGTTAAATAAGCATATTTATAGACTTTAGGGTGGCCGTCGTCCTCAACCCTAAGTCAACTGTTGTCCTCGTGCTTAACATTTGATTGTACAGACCAAAATGCCCCTGGCTCGTAATTATTTCCCGTACAGAGGTGATGTCGCGACACACTAGGTCCCATGTCGCGACATCGAGGGCAGTATGGTCAACTTCAAGGTGTCTTCAGGGATATGTCGCGACATACTCAGCTGTGTCGCAATATTAAAAGCAGTCTTGGAATTATTCTATTCTACTCCCTATGTTGCGACATCCAATGCTTCATGTTGCAACAAAGCTACTAGTATCGAGTTAGCATGCCTTCTAATGGTCTCCTACACGCTCACAAAGTGTATTAGCTCATCTTTTAAGCCTCATTCAGCCCCTAAAGTTAATAAAAGACTCAAATTACATATTTTATTGAACTTAATTAAACTTACGAAAATGCAATTAAAACTTAACTAAAATGCTTATGTTTAAGCTCCTAAAGTACAAAAACTAGTTTAATCTGCTACACCGAACTACGACAGAACAAACTCCCCCAAACTTAAGTCATTGCTTGTCCTCAAGCAACACAAAAAAACTCTATAAATGAAAAGACGACCCTTGAAAAAGTATAGTACAAGTGTTAGCTTTGAGCACGTGAATAGGTATTTCATATTCACACATAATCTTGGCATGAGATATAACTCACTTACCACTTTTGATATCAAACACCTAAGTTTAGTATATTACAAAGTATACAAGCATTAATGGTCTCAAATGTAAAAATCCATAAATAAATTATACAAGTAATTTGATTATCTTAGTAGAATACAAACAGTCAAATGTGCCATTACTCAGTATGATGTCAAATTGTGACTAAGCCTACCTAGATCACATAGGGCTTTTTGGCTTGTAACGTTATGAAGCTTAGGACATGTATGGATTTCAAGAATAGTAAGCATCGAATAGTTTCAAGCATCAAATAGTTTCAAGCATAAAAATAGTTTGATGATCTACGATGAATTACACTATTATTTACATCATTTTTACACAACTTTAGCTCGTTTAATAGTTAAATCAAAGCATCTTAGTATATATTTATGTTTTCATGCTTAAAGTAGTAATTTATGCTTTTTAGTAGTTTGTATTACATTCTATATATCTAAATAAGATTACATGGTCTTGTAGGAAAAATTGGGAGCTAAATATGCATATTCAGGTCGAAACTTATGCCTACGTCGCTTTACCATGACACTGATGTCTCAACATCGAAGACAGAAACCAAAAACGAGTCCTAGAGTGAAACTGCCTTCGATGTCACGACATGTTCCCTATTGTGTTGCGACATACCCCCTGTGCTTGGTTGCAACATAGCAGGCCTGTGTTGCAACCAAGCCCTACGCAACCTAAAAAAATCCTGCATATGATAATTATGTTTTGAAGGGAAATTAGGTGTATTTGTCCTAGTTGAACTCTAAGGACTTCAAGGAAAATTTAGATATTTTAAGATTTCGAGTTTAGCCTATATAAAGGCCATTGTAATCAGTTTAAACACACAATTTGGAGGGAGATAGAAAATATGCTTAGGGTTTTTATTTCATTCTTAGTTTTTACTTAAAGTATTTTTATATTCTTGTAATTGGAAGATCCTATTCCAAAATGAGATTCTCGCAAGTAGAGATTATTTCGGAGCCACGTTTTCATTGATAAATCCATGAACATCTTTTTTCCTTTATTCTATTCTTTATATCTCTTTTTTTAACAATGTTTAATTGAATGTTTGTGTAAAGATTAGAATCAATTTATGCTTCATACATATCTTGCATGGTTTCAACTGTTCTAATCTTATTAATTGATTGAAGGATAAAGGTTCTTAGCAAATCAGCTGTTTGGGAGAGGAAGAACTTAAACCCTAAGCTTGACAACCCTATGAAGTCATTTAGGTAGGAATTAACCCAAAATTGGTATGGCCTATCCGTGAACACCTTAACCTCGAACTAGTCTGGATTGTGAGGTCGGAAGATAAGTAGTTCTTGTCGACTTGTTATTCTAGTGAACGTATTGAAAGATCCTGCTAGGGTATCGACTAGTTGATTGACTAGAACCCTACATCAATAATTAATTAGGTAAAACAATTGGATCTATGCTAAAGGAACTCGCATAGTCGAAACAAGGGATATGAGAAGCTGATACATGAACTTAGGAGTGAGTTTAGGTTTAATTTAATTTATTTAGTTTATTAATATTATTATCATCTTGTTCCCATATTAACACTACTAATTCGTGACTTAAGTATATTAGTAATTATTTCTCGTCATTGATTTGATAGCAGTTTTCTCCAAACTGAAATCCCATGGGTATGATCCTCGGAGTACTTACCTACTTCGTTGTAACTATATTACAACCTGACCCGTATACTCGCGGACACCACCTCAAATCTATATCGTTAGTTGCCTCAAATCTAATGTCCAGAGTGTGAATACTACAACTAAAGATCAAAATCTATAGCGATTAAGTTTTATAGTTTTTACGATTTAGTCCTTGTACTATAATTAACTATTCAAACATCAAAATTTACCAGACCAAACTTTAATATGACACTCTAATGACCTCGTAAATATTAAATAAGTACTGTTTACAGACTCACTCACCAAAATTGTAGTCCCAAAACCACAATTTTTTACACCACTAAAAACGAGCTGTTACAGCTTCAAACATGTAGAAATCCTATACAAACTTAAAATGAAAAGAAATTGAGTTTGTAGTCGGAGATAAAGTATTTCTAGAAGTCTCTCCATGGAAAAAGGTGCTCTAATTTGGTCGAAAGTGCAAGTTGAGCCTAAGATACATCAAACCATATAAAATTCTGGAACATGTTAGATTCATAGCTTACAGATTGGCTCTCCCTCCTGAACTAGGCAATCCACAAGGTATTCCATGTTTCTGTGCTTCGATGGTACCAATTAGACCCATTACATGTAATTTCAATAGAATCGGTTAAGGTTCAACCAGATATATCATATGAAAAGAAACATGTTGAAATTTGGCCCGAGAAACTAAAGAGTTGAGAAATAAACGGACTCATTGGTAAAAGTGCTATGGCATAGTTACAATGTCGAGGAGGCTACTTGGGAACCTAAGGAATTTTTAGGTAAATTTCGTGAACGAAATTTCTTAAAGGAGGGGAGAAATGTAACGACCTGATTCTTTTGGTGTTGGAAAAGTTAGCTTTAGACCAAAAATTTGAAGTTGGGATGTTCAATAAGTTGAAACAACGAGGTTATAAGTTAAATGTGGCAATAGGAAGTAGAATGAGCTAATAATTAAATTGACTTAGTTAGTATAAATAGTATGAGGATTAAATTACAAAGTGATTAAAAATATAGAAAAGTGATTAGAAAATTTCAGAAATCCTTATTGAGTTATTAATCAAATCCTTAGAATTAATTATTCCATATTAAAAATATGAAAGTGGGAATCGATGACTTTTTTCATCATTATTTATAAATAATCATAAAATAATAATGTTAATACATATATGGTTGGTGATGGATTAAAGGCATGGTTAACTTAATTATCTGGTTAATTATATATATGCATTCCTTAGTGGGAAAGAGAATATGAAAATATCAACATCTCCATCTTTCCCAAGGTAAGTGACTTTTTCTTGTAAAGTTTTAGTAAATAAATAGTATATGTTAGAGATAATGACAACAAACCATGGAATTAGAAATTGATTAGTTTATTTAAGTGAAACAATGATAGAAAGTTTGAGAAAGTTTGGGTTTAAAGGTTAAGTTTATACAAACCAGTATGAATTAAGATTATGGTGAAATAGGTTGTAATTACATTAAAAATTGTTAAATTAAGCTTGAATCAAGCTTAAATATATATAGTTAATTTTATGGTATTAGGGACCAAATTGAATAAATTAAAAACTATTAGAAAAAAAATTTTATGAATTGAAAACTTGGGGTTTCTAGTAAAAAAATGTGAAATCGGTTTTCAATTCGATATGGAAAACTGAAAGTTACGAGTATTTTAGATATTAAACTAAATGAATAAAATGCGTTCATATTTATATTGTACAGAATTATGTTTGAATTGTGTGATTAATTTGTTTCTGTACTCGAGTTAATTTTTATAGTTAAAAACGATGTAGGATCACCTTGGGACAAAGGAAAAGTTAAAGCCGCTAACAAATAGTCGCTTCTGGTTTGCGTTTCTATAATTCAATTTCAAATTGCTTTCGTAGATTAATTGGTCATTATAATCTAATATGAATATACATCAAGGTAATGGTATCTTTCCCCTATAAACTTTTAATGATGGATTCGATGTGATGATAGTTGAAATATGTAATAAATATTCGAAATTTTGTTTGATATGTATATAAATATTGAGACATTGATATTATGATGACATGTGTTACAATGGTGATTGTGATGTTAATACCCCATTAAATAATGTTAGACGTAATCTGGATATAATTGGCATGTCATAAGGTCACTGATACAGTGATTTACTAGCTTAATTCCCTGAGTTTTGTGGGAAAATACTAAAAGTTATCGTTGTCGGGCAACCAGGGATGGCAGAATGAAACAGTCTCAATTCTCAGAGGGTCGTGGACTTACTCGTTATATAGATCCAAGTACCCATTCTAATGTCTATCGTCAGATAATATGGGCTAGAGTTATCCATAGGTCGGGCGGGCCCTAACAAAATTTTAGGCTTGATTAATAAACCCGGGCCCGACTCGAAAAATGGGCCTAAATTTTTGCCCAAGTTCGACCCGACCTGTCTATATTAAATCTTTTTATTTTATTTTTTATATAAAAATTTATGAAAATATAATACATCAAAAACACTAAATTAAAATAAATATTTCCCAACAAATTAAAATAATTTAAAAAAAGTATTTATACTTAAATAACACTAAGATAGGTGCAACTTAACAAACAAATGTTTCTAAAATAGCAACAAAATTAACAATAAAATAAGAGTTATACAATATCCAAACAATAACAACATAATAGTAACAACATAATAGTGAAATGGAAGCAAAACAGTAGGAAAATAGTGGGAAAACAGTAGAAAAAATAGTAGTTCTTTTTTTGCAAATTCGGGTCAAGCCAACCCGGGCCAAACATTATTTTTTTACCCAAACCCATTTTTCGAGCCTATATTTTTACCCAAACCCTCACACTTTTCGGGCGAGCCTCCAGCCCAGCCCATGGGCAAGTCTAATAGAGGCCAAAATGAGTAAGAATTGAGGTTGATATTTAAATAAGAAATAAATAAGAAAGTTGGAAAATGATGTGATAAGTTAACTTAGTATACATTAATGTAATTGATATTTTTATATGTATTTGTTTTAGTTTATTCTTAATGTATTGTGTTTAAATTATATTAGCACCATTAAGTATTCAATACACAACACATAGTTATGTTTATTTCTGTGTGTAGGTCTAGATGAGGATTTCCATAGATTGAAAGTGTTCAAGCATCCATTCTCAACTATTTAACTCGAGGATCATTTTGCTAACTCTTTTGTATGTATATACGTGTTTGTGTTGAAATGGTATATACTTAGGTTGTTTTGGGCATGATGTTTAAGTTAACATTTTGGTATATTTGATACTTGGCATATAAGCTTTATTAAGGTGAATTTCATTCCTTGATTAGCAGATAATTATGCTAGATTATATGTGTTTGAATATGTGAATTAGTTGGTTAGATAATGATGCATCGATGGTTATGATTTGATGATGTTTGGTTATGTTTGTATGCGTTAAATTGATGATCTTATATTGAGGTAATGTTTAGGTATATTTAAGGTATATTTTGGTATCGTTTGAACACTTGAAAATGTTTATTTAAGGTCCTTTTGCCATTGAGTCTGAAGATAGCATGAATGTGTTTCGAGACCATAAGAACAAAATTTACCTTATTATTTATCTATATGTTTAGACAACACGAATGTGTCTCGAGATCATAAGATCAAAATTTACTTTATTGTTTATCTATATGTTTAATGTCTCAAGAAATTGTCTAAATAGTCTTGATAATTCTATTTAGGTCTCGAGACAATGTGCCCTTTATCTTGAGACAAGGAATCATCGAAGCTAAAATAAGAAAACAAAGGAGGTTGGTCTTTAGACCTAGTCTCGAGACATAAGAGACCTTACCTCGAAAGACCACATCTAGTGTCTTGAGACATGTTGATATCAGAGAAAAAATTGCCAAAAATAAAATAAGGCCCGTATCGAGACATAAAGTTCTTTGTCTTGAGATATAAGACTAAAATGTGATAATTGAATTTGGATTCGGGTCATAACTCTCAAATAGACTTAGCATAAACTCGTAACTTAATAAATTAGGTACTTAAATATTAAGAATGGATGTGTTTAATATGTTGGATAAATAAATGGATTGATATGATAAATGTTCATTGAATGATGTGAATAAGTAGTAAGTTAGCTTAGTTGCTTCGGCAACGTAATGTGACATCAAATATTCGGATTCGGTGACCGGGTCGAATGTGGTGTGTTACACAAGTATTTCATTTGGTCATATATTTTTAATTTTTTTACCATATGAGACACATGTTGCACTTTTAACCTACTTATAGAGTTTAAAAAACACAAAAACTTATGTATCGGATAATTTTCCTTATAATATATTGCAATAACTATAACACAAATAAATGCTAAAAAAAATATGAGATAGGGGAAGGATCCACTTACATCGATGTAAAGCCAATATGGTTTTACACCATTTCATAATTTTTTTTCTAGAATTAATATTTTAATAATCTAACCACTGAGAATTTATCAATATATACTTGTCATGGTTATAAAATTTCAAATCGATCTGGTATCTCTATCACACTGATGTAAAATATTATATATATATTAATATAGATATTATGGTTGAAATTTTTTTACATAAAATAAATAGTTAAAAATATTTTATTTACTTCAAACTTAACACGCATGATTTACGTGAATGAAACATGAAATGTAATAATTGGATTATTAAAAAATTAAACCTAGAAAAGGTTATAAAATGTTGTCAAACCATGTTAATTTTTACACTGTTTTGAAATCATAATTTGTATTTAGTATGAATAATTATTTGATGCATTGTTGATAGTGATTTTTTAATACCATTTTATTGATATTTAAAAAAATAAAAATAAATAAATAAATGAAATACATGGGCAAAGACGAAGTTGAGAATTTATTGTTACCAAGCTAGAGATTGAATTATAAATTCTTTAGAGATAAATTTTTAATAAAGAGGAAAAATATAATTTGAGTTTTAGTACAGAAACTTTTATGATACTTTTACTTAATCATATTCATCCTTTAATTCCACTTCACATACAAAATTTTGAAAAAGATAAATCATCAATTAACAATATATATGGATAAAATTTTTAATGGAAATATTAATTAATACTTTTTTTTCTAATGTATTAGGATTAATTTATCTATTTCTCGACTATAAAAAATAAATCATAATTTAACTCTTAATTTACTATTTATTCTAACAATTTTTCATATATATATAAAAGTGATGAGTTAAAAAGAATATTAGAAGAATGTAAGAGCGGACAATAAAATCACATGAAAAATGGAACAAAGAAAATACTTGTTCCCAATTCTTTTTTTGGAAAAAATGAAATGGTGGACTGCGGTTTGTTCACGGTATGACCGCAATCCGTAATTTGGTAAATCCAAGAAAGTCAACAAAACACTTCCATTGAAATTCCTTCCCAACTACCACCATGAAAGAGATCTCTATGTAACATTTCCTCCAAATCCGTAATTCTAGTAAAACAGGGAGATGGCTTGGTTAACACGATTCTTGACGGCGGTGGCTTTCTTAGCCGTTGGAGTAATATTCTCGCCGGAGACCTTTGGATCAAAATCCGACGGCTCAATTTCACCCTTTCTCTCTACTTCTATTAAACTAGCTCATCTCCTCTGCTTCGCAACCGCCTGGGGCACTGCCCTTTGGGTCACTTTCATCGGCGGTATCCTCATGTTCAAGTACGTCTTTTTCTGTTCTTATTATACCCTTAATTAATCCCAAATTATTTTTTAAAAAATAATTTGTTATTTCCTTTATTTTTTACTTAGATATCTGCCAAGGCATCAATTTGGTAATCTACAAAGCAAGATGTTCCCGGCTTATTTCTCGATGGTGGGGGTTTGTTGTGCCGTATCGGCGGCGGCGTTTGGTTATATGCATCCGTGGAAGTCGGCGACCACTACCGAGAAGTACCAGCTTGGCTTTTTAGTCTCTGCTTTTGCTTTTAATCTCATAAATTTGTTCGTTTTCACTCCCATGACCATTGAGGTAATTTCGTTCAGTTCTATCCCTTGTTCATCATAGAAATTGGACTTGTTTATTTTCATGTTAATCAATGAAAATCTCTGAAATCTGGTTTGACTTCTAGGGTTCACTTGGCTGGGAAATAAAAAGATAAAAGAACTTTTATTTTAGGGTTAATTGCACCTGATATCCTTAAATTATGACCAACATTCTATATTGGTCTTGGACTCCAAAATAATTTAATTGAGTCCTTAAAGTATCAATGCCGTATCAATAAGGCCATTTAGTTTAGCATGCTAGCTCAGTGAAGCATATTGAAAAATACATGGGTACTTGCTGCTTGGATAGCTTAAATTTGATGTTTAAAAAAAGAAAAGAAAGAAAGAGTCCCCTTAAATATTTAATTGTCATATCTGAACTGACATTTAACACCTAAATTGGCAGTTAGGCTCACAAAATACAATAATGATAGTATGGAGATTCAATTAGAATATTTTGAAGTTTAGAGACGATTTAGAAGCTGGGCGATAGTTTGGATAAGTTTGATGGGTTGAAACCCATAAATTTAATAGTCTAAGATATTTTAGGGTGGTGAAATCTTTTGTGTTTTTATGAGAATTTAGGGTATATTTGTACTGAGAAGTGAGAATGGTTGTATTTAAGATTCAGTTGATTGGATGCATGAGATTCCAAGGTGTTAAGTTTTTTCTGATTTGTTCTATGTTCCTTAAGCAACCATGAAGTATATAAGTGAGTTCATTCTTACTAATGCTGCATTTGTGAGTTTATATCTGGGCTTATGTTGTTTGTGGACTTGCAGATGATGAAGCATAGGCACAAGGTGGAGAGAGAAGAGAACATTGGTAATGAAATTGGAGGGTCAAAGAACCAGGAAGTCGCGGAGAAGAACCCAAAGCTCGCAGCCATGAACAAGAAATTTGGAATGATTCACGGGTTATCCTCGCTTATTAATCTTATGTCCTTTGGTGTTCTGGCTATGCACACATGGTACTTAGCCGGTAAGCTCAGTCTGTAGTTTGTACTTCACTTTTACATGGTTGTATGTGTTTTATGTTGGACAAACTGTTCCAAATGCTCATGCTACAACTCTGTTAAATCGAAATACATGTTAAGAGAACAAGTTTTAAGTCTTGTAGCAGAAAAAATAAAAATACAAAGCTACTCGGCTTTTCCTATCGAGTTGGGTGAATTTTGTTTATTATGTTATCATTAGATTGTGTTTTCATGTTAGCTGAAAACTGGTAGGATAGTTTTCATTTTTCATTGAAGAAGAGGGTCAATTTCCTTTAACAGTGGGACTTAGCTTTGATGCAGTGATTTAAATTTTCTTCGGACTTTTCCTGTTGTTCTACGGCAACGGGTCTGATATACCCCCAACATAACCCAATCCGACTAGTTGAAAAATTAGACCCGTCCCTATCCGTTTCAAAAGAAAAATAATCGAATTTGGGTTATATTTTGATCCCTATGCATAATGTGTTGTTATGAAGCAAAACAACCTAGCGTATAGCAATTATGTTTGTTTTCATCATAAATTGTAGCAAGTTTGTTGCAAACTGGCAAAAGTTAATTTTAGTTTGCATGGATACCAAATGTAGAGAGATTAAATGACTGGTTTTTACAGCATGCATATTAAGTTACAATTTTGATTACAGTAGATAGGCACCGATCATCACTAAGCCATCTTTTGATGCTTTTGAATTTAACCTGTCTACATAAAAAGTTTAGAAAAAGCTTGTAGGTTGCGCGGTTGTATGAAAGATTTGGGTGGGTCCTGCTTCTCTTTAATTCTTCCAAAACCAAGCCGACTTCTTGCCGTGTCAGTCACTGTGCTTTTGGGCTCCATTTTTGTCCATAATTGGAGCCTTTTGTTTTTTGCTTGACGACACCTTGGTGTTCATGGGTCATCGGTTTCTGAGAATCTCAAATGTGCGTCATCACTCATTACATCATCAATGGAGACCAAAATTTGCCAGAGCAACAACAAATTATAAGAATCTGACGAGGAATTGCAGATTCCAGCTGACCAAGAAACAACTTGTCAAGCTATGCTGGCTAAAGTTTGCTCGAAATCGACTTGAGCTCAATCGAACATTATTTTCTATAGAGCTACTCGAATTCAATTAAAGCTGAATTGTAATTGCATACCAGCAAGTTCAATATCGTTCTCAATAACTATAACACCTAAGCAAGATCTTTCTTTCACGTTTCAACCACTCTCAGACATTGATATCCCCCACTTAAAGACAGCCCCATAAGCCGACACATTGACTATCGTTTTCCTGAACATGTTCCGGAAAAATCTCGTTAGCTTTAGGTAGCCATTATTGAAATATTAACTTCTACCAATGAGACGATAAACATCATTACACTAGTGTTACTCATAATACAGAGTATAAACAATTTTCATGAGTTCTATCAAATTTCCTTTCCTAAATCAATAATGAATAAAAGAATCATCGACGGCAATGTGACTCCACCTGTATAATACTCCCTCCTAAGAAACAATATATGGTTCTCAACGAAAATTGATCACATGGTATGCACCCAAAAGTAACAGTTTGGCAGGCAACAAAAGGATCACCAGCAAATGCATATGCCTAGATGCAACTAGCTTACCAAACCGCTTCAAGGACGCTCTCCCGGTTTGTAAAACAACGGCTAAGTTGAATTGTCCTCGGTGTAGACCAGTTGTCGTGATGGACCTACCGAGAATGATACCCGCACTGACGCCGCGAGATAACACCAGGGACCACCAGTCCTTGCGTCGTTGTTCTCTCTTGGTCTTCCTGATGCGATTTTGCTCTTGACGGATGACTTCTCGAATGGATTTCAAGTAAGATTTCATGTCATGATCTCTTATGATTGTTCCTTCGGAACCGTATGCAGTACGATCACTTAAGATGTCAAGTGGATGTGGCGAGTTAAAGAAAATTCTCTGTGCAGCCTGGAGCAACTTCTCTTCACTGTCTTCGTTTGAGAATGGAGAGGTTAGGAAATATAGACCGGTTCCCGAAGGAAGGAGATGATGAGGAGGAGAGAATTTCTCATCTGGTTGTAAAATCAGAAGTTGCCCCATTGGTGCATACAATAGATTCTGTAGCAAAACAAGATAAATAGTTAAATATCCATGTTCTAATTCAGTTGCATTTACAGTTTTCAAAAATGCAGATACATTACCTGATTATTGAGACAAGGATGGTGTCGAAACTTCCCATTAAGAGCCTTTAAAAGCTCTAAAACACGGCTAGGAAAATTGCAAGAGAAGGCTCGAGGAACAATGTCTCTGTGCATCGTAATTGCTTGAACATGACTTCGTGGCAACCCGAGTTGGCGAAGAAGACGGTCACCCCCACACATGATGCTTGGAGATCCAAACATTATAACGGGAAGTAAGGAAGAAGCCGGCACTTCACCTCGTATCAACAACATAAGATTTACCAATAGTGACAAGCTGCCACCGAGAGAATGCCCCGTGAAGCGGAAAGTTGCTCGTTTTCCATGTGATTTTAAGTGGGAACGGACATCAGGCAGCATTCCCTCGTACATGCCTTTAGCAATCTCATATATACCTCTATGGACAAGAAGATCCAGTCCCTTAACCATAAAAGATTGTATGGTATTAATCGAAAACCGGAAATGGATATACTTTCCAGTCCTATATGATATTTACCGCATACCAAAAACAGAGGCTAAAGCATTGAACGTTCTCATCTAAAAGTTTATATATGTAAATTGACATCTGATGCGGTTTCAATGAACATTTTATGCATTCAAGAATCCAAACAAAATCAGATAAAGATTAACAAGAAGCAAATAGACACATTTTGTCAAGAAATTACCTCAAACTTGATAGGCTCGAAAAGTAGATTCGCCTGCCAAGATGCTAATGACTCAGATCCCTACATATACACATCATAAATAGTTCAAAAATGTAAGGTAACAACATCCAAAATGCAAATTGAATCAATATAATCAACTCTAAATAAAATCTGCAACTCCTATATAAAGAGAGCATGTGCCATACCCTTGTTAGTATGGATGGTGTTATCTACCTGAATTACAAAGAATCTAGTACCACTCTGATCATCATCACATATAAACCACTCACAAGGCGATGAATGCGTAGAGTTCAAATCATCAGCAACAGCTTGCTTCACTTCTTCCTTGGCAGCAACCACGGCCGTCACGGAGTCTGTAGTTGCCATTAAAGAGGCCATGTCAGAGTTTTTCATATAGGAACCACTCTCACTTCCATTTCCATCTTTGGATGAATCCTTGATCCTTTCAGGATTCGACGATTTGAAAGGAAGCATGGTCCTTGTATGGGACTGCAAATAAGAAGCAGCAGAGGCAGCTATCTGATAAGCAGCAGAAGCACTGATTCGATACCCGATATTTTTCTTCTCATTACCGTACATATCATCCTCGTTATTCCTTTGCACCTCTTGATTTTCAGAGGATACCTCATGATTTTTCTCAACATTCATTGCTGATTCTCTCTTCTCCATTGATGAAGTCACAAAATGCAAACCATGATGTTTTAAGAGATTCTCAGGCTGAAACGCAAAACAAAACAAAAAAAAAAAAAAAAAATACAGAAAAAATTATCCTTCAAAGATCCGAGCGATAGTTTCATCTATAAACAAACATCAAAGCACACATCCAACAAAGGAGAGAAACCCATCATCATCATCCAAGTACAAATAAATTACAAAACTTTGAAGAAATCATCAAATTTCAAAAACAAGAAATTTCACCCATCAAATCATCAATCATTTTGCTTTTTCAGTGAAACCCAGTTTTTCACCTCTCTTAAACGAGACCTTAATCTAATATATAAAATGAAAACATGTTAAAACGTTTTAAAATTATGAATAATTAAAAAAAAAAAAAGAACAAATTTCTGGGTTGGTTTACCTTAATCCTTGGAATGACATAAGCCAAGCATCCAAGGTAAGACATTTGAGCGTACAGCTTAGCATCAGCTAACGACACCCTCTTGAGCATCGTGGAAAACGAATGTTTATCGATTTCCTTTATTTCATTTTCATCATCACAGGCTCTGCAACATTCACACATTCGTTCCTCCCCGCGGACGACGTCGTTTTCATTGTTTCCTTCTTCGGCTTCTTCCTCTTCTTTACCAGCGTCTTCTTTCCACAACGACTTCACGTCCAAGATCTTCATGACCCAATTCCCGTTCCGCCCTTCCAACGTCCCGTTCATTTCTCCGCCGTTCACTTGCATCTCCTCTCCGTTACCCTTCTCCAATAAAACCGTACCGTCGACGGCCGTCCCGCTGTACCTCGCGTACTTCCTACCTCCACTTCCGGAAGGCCACAATGATTTCAATGTGTACCGACACGATAACCTGGAAAACACCTTCTTCTGCGGCGATACAACCGCCCCGGACGACGACGACGTCGATTTATTATTGTTGTTGTTATTACTATTATTATCCGCCACCAAAGACCGCGCCACCGCAGTCACTTGCGCGGCGTTGGTCCTATTTTCCAATGGCCTGGTCACCGAGATCGCAGGTGGCATGCCATGAATCCCTGTTTTCAAACAAAGCCCATCCATTTTTATTTTTTTTACAATTTGCTTGTGGGGGCTTAAAATTCTTTATAGTTTCTAATCAAATATTAGTATGAAAAAAATCTAATACTATAGTAAACAAAAAGTGGGTAAAAACATAGGAAATATCAAGCGGCAACAATGGCGGGAAGCAAGGCGCTTTTATCTCTTTGTTTCTTCAACCTGTTTTCCGGTTTTAAGATGGTTGATCATTTATATATAAAAGAGAGAACGGAAGGTTCTAAATAGGCGAAGGAATGGTTTTAAATTCCTCTAAACTGCAACTTACCTTTGAGTTATAATTCAGGGTAAATTACAAAACTAGCCTTATTTTTTTGAGTAAATTTACATTTTGAAAATTGAATTTTAAAATTTACTACATAATCATTCAACTACAAAATAAAAAGTTTATGTTTTTATTGGAGGACTTTAAATAAATAATAAAATGTTGAAATTTAGGCTATTATTTTGTTTTATTTAATAGTGAAACCATTCCTAACTGTATATTAAATATTTTAAGACCTTCAATTTCTTAGCAGCAGGTGTAAATACAACATTAATTATGTTGAGGCCCACCATAAATTTGTCGTTAGCGGTTATGAGGCAGTTGTAAATCTACGAGGCCTGTGATTTTCTCTACATATCATCTTCATGGAACTCTAGGGATGATCAAAGTTTTTCATTACTTTTTTTCTGGATATATTTATTCACATGTTTATCTTTTGATTTTTATAATTTTTTAAAAATTTTATAATATATATTCTCTTTTGTTTTTAAAAATATTAATATAGTATAAAACATTACGAGAAAGATTCTAGAAGAGTTAAAAACAAATTCAAGAAAATCATTTCAAGATCAAGGGTGTATTAGCCTTAAAATGGAATCTTTTCTTTTCTTTTTTCTTTTTATAAAATAAATTTTTTTTTTCAAGTTGAAAAACATATTTCATAAATAAAAAATTATTTTCAATAATAAAAACGTTTGGTATTTATTTTTTATAATTGAATTATATGCATTCAAACTAGACTATATGATTTAATATTTGAAAAAGAAAATAATTTTTGTGTTTATATGAATTTGAACCAAAAGTAATTTATTAAATTAAAAACCCTTATCTTCAACATATTCAATTTTACTATTTACAGAGCATTTTCAGTGAATAAATGAAAACAACTTCTTTCTTTTCACATATTTTTATTTTTTAAAAATTATTTTTAAAATTTTCAACTAAACGCATTTTCTTAAATGAAAACTTGACCCAATTTGTTAGAGTTAGTTTTCTTTTTTTTAAAAATCGATTTTGGTGGCATTAGAAAAATACTTGAGTCGGGTTTGAGATAAATCTAGCCACGTCAAATTATTTACAAAAATTACCCTTAATATATGAATATATTAAGTTTTAAGTTACTTTCTTCAAAATAAAAAATAAAACAATTAAATTAAATTTAGATCGGATAAGGTTGAAACCAGATCTTTTATTAAATTTCACGATAGGGTTCGGGACAAATTATTTTCTCAAGATAAAATTTCAGTTTAAGATCGAGACAGGCAAAAATCCGTGCATGCCACCCTGTTGCCGAGAAGAAATAGGCAACAAAAGGGAGGGGAGAAAAAAAATTAGAAACCCTTGGATTATCCTAATTTCTATGTAGCCTCATCATGTTGTAATGGGAAAATATTAGGACCCAAACCCCAAAAGAAAAGAATAAAAGAAAAAATAAAAATAAAAACTAATATCCCCTATTCCTAGCCAAGAACTTCTTTGATTTTGGACTTCTGGTCTTCCGTCAACGATGTGGGGAATAAAACGTCATAGGTGACATAGAGATCACCTTTCTTCTTGCTGGAATGTAATGGCATTCCTTCTCCTTTGAACTTTCTCACCTCCTTGTGCTTAGTAATATCCTATGTAATTATGCAAATACAAATATTCATTTTTTCCTAAAACATAATTTTGATGTTTATTTGTTTTTAAAATTTGGGTTTTAGTTGTTGTGTTTGATGGACAATAACTGAGCAAATTACCATAGGATCTGTCGTCGCTTAATGCTTACCTTAGAGCTAACGTTCACTGAATGGTCATCAAGATGTTTAATGGTCTTCTCAAAACCAACAAGAGCTTGAACCTGGTACAAGGAAAAATGAAGAGAATTGGCTCATTATGAAAAGTTGAGACATACATAGATACTATAAAAAAAAGGGACTTACAAGTGTTATGGTGACTGTAGCGTGCAAGTCATCACCTTCCCTTCTGAATCGGTCATGGGGTGCAGTGCGAATACGAAACTGTAAAAAATGTTAGTCTCAAGCGAACATGTGAGCATTAATGAGAAAATTCCAATATACTAAAGAAAGACTGCACAGGATTGTCACAATAGCATCTAATCACATACTAACCTTCAAATCTCCAGGTTCTCCATCTACTATAGGTTCACCATCTTCATAAAAAACTACCTCCTGAAAATATGCAAGGAGCATTATTCCAAATCTAGCAACAAGAATGATTAGCTCAGGAGGATGAAAATCACAACATTTCATAGAAGATGTAGGATGAGAAATTCGAATGAAATTGTTTTAATTAACCAACTTGCATAAAAGCAATGTGTTCCGTTAACACATAACAGCAAAGAATACCACAGAGGTTTACTTAAGCATATTTCTGTGTTGGCTTCTTGTGGAGTAATGCTAAAACAATAAAGCATGTGAAAATAAGTCAGCACGCACTGATACATGTAAACAATTATTCTTTTTTATTGCTAGCTTATCATTGTATGCGAGGAATCATGAAAGCATCCAGATCAGGAGATTCCAAGAAAGCAGAATGGAGCATCGTAGAGTTCAGATTTGAAAAGAATTAAGAGAACAATGAAATACAAAAGTATGATGATACTATTAAAAAATCGTTCTGCAACCAATAATTGTCATAAAAAAAAAAACATTTCATCTAGATAATATTTTATCCTCTTCCACTTTCCTTAGGTCTTAAGCTTGACTGCAAATTTGAACATTATTTAGGAAAACTACAGTCAAAAAAAAATAAATTCTAATTCTACATGCTTACTTGCCCATCTTGCATTCCTTTCTCAATATCAATTGTGACATTAAACCCCTCTCTTCCAAATTTGACATTTTGGCACTGCTCACAAACCTGAGAAAAGAAAAATCGAGAATATAATAAAATAAAATAAAAGCTCGATCAAAGCAACAAAATACATAACAATTATGACACTCTACAAAGCTCGATAGACAAGATAAAGGATAGAAGAACGGTATGAAACTTAAATATTAAAGAAAAAAAAAGCCAAAATACCTGTTCAGTCATCTGTTGGAACATCCCTGGACCAATTTGCCTATGGTAGACCTCATTTCTGCAGTTACAAGGCCGTTTACCAGGAGCAGGCTTTAATATGTTTTTCTCCCTCCAAACCTAGATCAATGCTACTTTTCTTTAAGAATATTCAGAGAAAGATCAAGATTGGGTATAGAGAAGCAAGCACCTAGTTAATAGCTTCTTCAAATTTCCCCAAAAAAGCTAAAACAAAAGACAAGGAAAAGAATACATCATGTGCCCATCATCATTATTATTTCGTGATCATATATATTTTACTGATCCACTAGTTTCTTGGGAAACATTAAAAAATAGTTAAAATGCAACATCATTAAGCAAATATCTTATTTCAAATGATAGCCCAAGTGCCTAACAGCTCTTCTTTTGCACTTCAAACAGCAAATTTAACAAGGCTGACAAGGAGAATCCTAACTAAGCTATGCATCAGACTATACCCTATGATGCCTAATAACTGATGAACAATCACTCTGAGGAAGAGAATCTAGCTTTGTCATTTGCTAATACACAAAAAACACAAGTTAGATGAAGTACCTATGCAAAGCTTTGTTACTATTACATAGATACAATGCTTACACGAATATCTAGAGAAAGAATAAGTACACTGGTAAATATGGTTTAGGTTACAAACTTGCTTCCTAAGTCCCAAGTTATAAGATTATATAATATTCAAACTTTCACATTGTTGTACACCAGGTAGCCACTAACCAACTTATTTAAGACATAAATGCATTAAATAAGGTACAAGACATAATGCACAAAAATCGTGATGCCCATAGTCCACACTACTAAGATGACCAAAAGCTGATCAATTATTGGATTTGGTTTAAGGGTAACAAATCCACCAGAAGACATAGGTTCTCACCTTAAGAGTACTTCCCATGTACAAATCTTCTAGTGTTGCCTCCAATTCGACAATTACATCGTCACCCTTCACAGTTCTCTCCTCCTCTTCCATTGGGCCTCCCCCAAAAAACCTGAAGAAAAAGCTTTATCTTGTCACCAATAGTAGGTGGTTGAAATTGAATCCAGTAACATAAATAAAGGTGAACAGTTCCAAGAAATGATGGCTATCCACATTTAAACCTACGTGAATATAAGATTAGGCAGAAAGTTTGTATAGGCTAAATGATTATTTAATCAATGCTATCCCAAATATCAGTCAATAAAAAATATTTTATGGATATTTTCATACATTATCACCAACAAAGCATGCTCCTACGTTTGTTTTGAGTAAGTGAGAACTGAGAATAGATACCATAGCATTTCAATCACTACTATATTGCTATCAACAACATAATGCAATGCAGTACAAGTAAAAAAAAAAAAAAAAAAAAAGCGAAATTTTCAAAAAAAAACTTACGAGCTAAAAATGTCTTGCATATTGACCCCCATTCCTCCGCCTGCACGGGCAGCATGTTGTTTCAAGCCCTCCTCTCCATACCTATCATATATACTCCTTTTTTGGCTATCCGACAACACTTCATAAGCTAACCTTTCATAAAAACCAAATTATTCCATCATTCAAAGCTCTTCCTTTTTTCTATCTTTTCTAAAGAACAAAAAACTTAAATAAAGGAGGAGAATTTTTTTTACCATTGTTAATATCTGCAAATCGCTTATTGGCTTCTTCATTACCGGGATTCTTATCGGGATGATACTTCAATGCCAGCTTCCTATATGCTCTTTTGATCTGCTCATCCGACGCTCCTTTCGGCACTTGTAATATCTCGTAATAATTCTTCCTGAATCAAATACGGTATCACACCACATACTTTCACGCTCACAGGAACACCACTTTTCTGGATATATATATATATATATATATAGAGAGAGAGAGAGAGAGAGGCGCGTACTCTGCAATGGCGACGATCGCGTAAGAAAAAGCGCATAACAGAAAAAATCGCTTCGTTCTTGGAAGCGCCATGGATTTGAGACCGGTAGAGAAACTGGATGTCTAAGGAACTTCACAAATATTTACAAAAAAAAAGAAAGAAAAAGATCCTTATCAAATCTTCGATTCCAAATAAAGAACACTTAATTTGTGTGTGAGATAATGAGAGGTAATTGATGCATCTCTTTTTTTCTTTTTTTTTCTTTTTTATGAAAATGGATCCTTTTTTCAGTTAGGTGCTTGGAAACTGGGCTTTAGAGACTATAGTTTGGCAACGTGTTCTTGCAAAAAACTGGCTCCTTTTGCTGTTCCTTCCTATAGGGTTTTGCCACGAGGATGATTCATTTTCCACAGTGTCGCATATATGATTTCATGGAAAATGAAAAATTTATTTACAAATTTGTAATCCAATTCTCGTTAGGCTTTTTAAAACAGTCTTTAATGAGAAGGGTTAATGACACTAAATGTCTCCAAAATATTGATTATATTTGAAATTAATCCCTAAACTTCAAATTTGTCTCATTTGTTTAAGCATTAGTATTGTAACAATTAAATCCCTTAATTAATTAAGCTTTCAATTTGGGCAATAAATACATGTTTAAATATGACGTACAGCATATTAGATTAGATTGCAATCATGTGTGGCTAGATTTAATGTGGATAGCTTAGATGAGATATGTTAAAAAAATAAAGAGTGATAATAAAATTTAGAAGAGCTATTTATCTTTTTAATAAATTAGATCTAAATTATTCATGCAACCGACACATATATTGTCGAAACTATTTTTTTTTTTGAAAGAAAAAAACAAAAAACAGGATCGACTTTAAAAACGAAAATGGAGTCGCCACCAATCTTTTTTCGAGGTGTGATCGGATCACCTTGAGATTGATCATTAAAACATTTTGATTTATTAAAACAATGATTTTGGCCTACAAAATTCGAGAAAACGGGTTCGGGAGTCGGTTACGCATTTAGGAAGGATTAGCACCCTCGTAACGCCCAAAATTGGTACCTAATTGATTAATTAACGTCTTAATGTCGAAAATTTAAAAAGACTTTAGAATACGATCCTCTTTATTTAAAAGAAAACTTGAATAAATTAAATTGGATGCTAAGAACCTCTTATTTCGAAGCAGTAAAATGTCACGTCCAGTGAGTTTGGATACGACATTTCAAATCCTCGAAACTAAGCTTGTCTTTTGACTTTTAAAACTCATGCATTTAAGTTTAAGAAGGATATTCGGTTATTTGGGTCAAATGAAAAATCGGAACCCAGTAAGTTAGGGCACAATTTCTCAAAATTCCAAATACAGTATATTGCCTTTATTTTTAAAAATCCTTACCTTGAGATAACAAAATGCCACATCCAGTGAGTTAGGACACAACATTTTTGAATTCACGAAAATAAGCTTTTATTTAACTTATATGTTTTGATTTAAAAAGGATAATAATGAACGCAATAAATAACAATAATAAGAGCAAAAATAAATGAAGAGGTAAATAACAAAAATAAATAAAAAAATACAAACTAATTATATAAAAAATAACGAGTAAGTAAATAAATGGAAACTAAAAAAATAATTAAAAATTTAATAGTGAACAGATAAATAAATAAATGAATGAATATTAGGCAAAACAGTTAAATAATAATAATAATAATAATAATAATAAACGAATAATAATAGTAAAAAAATTAAATAATAGTAATAATAATAATGATAATAGTAATAAAAATAAAAATAATAATACTAGTAAAAATAATAGTAATAGTGATAGTAATAATAATAGTAATAATAATAATAATATTATTATTATTAATAAAATTGCAAAAAATAACTAAAAAAAGACTAAATTAAACTTAAAACAAAAGTCTGGGGAAAAATCGGAAATAAAAAGAAAGGAGAAGGACCTATTCGAACACGCGAATAATAAGAAGGGGTCAAAAGGGAAATTTTCCCTTATCCTCCAAAACGACGTCGTTCTATTTAGGGGTTAAAATGAAATAATAATAAAATTATCGGGCAAAATTAGAGGAAATAAAACAAAAAGGACTAAATTGAAAATGGTCGAAAAAGCGAAAGGGCCAAAAGCGCAAATAACCCTTCCGCTAAAAAAACATGCGGACCCTAGGCGGGTCAGGTCGGTCGGATCGGGTCATGGCCTAAACGGCGCCATTTTGGCGCAAAAGCACCCAGGGTAAAACGCCGTCGTTTTACAGGTGCTATATAAGTCAAATTTTAAAAAAAAAAAATTCATTATTCCTTCTTTCTCTAAAAAAATCAGAAAAGCTTCTCTCTTTCTCTCTCACTTCCTAGGCCGCCATGCTCGATCGCGCGTGGCGGCCATTGTGTCTCCTGGTGGGTTTAAAAAATCTAAAAGGGACCCCTTTTAGTATTTCGACCTCCCGAGCCCAAATCCGACACCAAAACCCCCAAAATATTAACGGAAACGCCCGAAAACCCAAGAAACCTTTCGGTTTCTGGCCACCTATCCTCGAAGGTGACTTCCTCGATTTCACGGTGTCAAGATCCCGAACACCCAGTAAGTTTCCTTCTCCCCTTTTTCCTCTTTATTATTCGTATAAAAATGCAAAAAAAGAAAAATAAGAACTTGAAACGAAAAAAATAAAAATCACCTTCAAATCTTTAATCTGTTTCTTTTGTATTGGTTGTGTAGAAGAAGATTACAAAGGTTTTTTTCTCTCGTTTTTATAGCCGAATGTTAAAGAAAAATACAATATATTTTTGTTTTCTTTCTTATGCTATCGTTGTTTGTCACTTTTGCAGGTACGGAGCGACGTAGAGCTGGCTGCGAAGGTACGGCGTGCGGACGTGGCGGTGTACGGAGGCATGCGGCGCTGGAGGTCTAGGTTTTTTTTTTCTTTCTGATTTTTAGTTTTAGGCTAGTGGGCTAGGGTAGTTGGGCTTACGGTTTATTTGTTTTGGGCTGGGTAGTGGACCTGTTTTTGTAATGGACTATTAAACTGGACTTTTTTTAATTTTGGGTTTTATTCTCTTATGGGCCCCGGGTATAAATTGGGCCCTACATATATGTATATATTTTGGTCAACATGTTTTAAAAAAAATTCACTTCTGATTTGAATCAGCATTTAATGCCTAAACTAATAACGAGGTTGATAGAAAAATCTAATTGATGATTTAAAGATTCAATTATAAGGTTTTGAAATTTGGTGATGAATTCAAAATTTAAGCCATACTTTGGGGATGTCATGTGGAATTAAATTTTCTATGGGTTTTTCCCGTAAATGGATATGGAGTAACGAGTACAGGTGTAGGCTGAAATACATTGCCCCGTCCATAAATCCTCAATTAATCCAATCCACTAAGCAATTTGGACTTTAAGGGTGTGCTATTTACGTTTTTGACCCAAAATACAACGTGGGTGAAAAGTAAATAAAATTTGACTGTTCCTTAAAATATATATTTTTTGAGATGTAACATAAATTATTTTAATTTTATATCAATTAAGTGAAAGAAAATAAAAATGAATTATGTATATTTATAAAATTATCTATTATATATTTTTAAATTCACAATGCAATATAGGAGTTTTATTTAGTCCTTAGGTATGGAGAAATCCAAAGTTGAGTTAGGTCCAACATTTAGATAGAAAATAACATTTATACTCTTTTTTTTCTCTAATTTCAAATTCTATTTTAAATTTTTATTTAAAAGGTGTCCAACTATTTAATATTTGAATAATCTAGTGACCAATTCAATGTGGAAGCTTTGGCCATATGAGTTGTGGCTAAAGTGAAATCTACTAAAAAGTTATAGCTTCTCTATTATTTCATTTATTTTAAAATTTTAAATATAATTCAAATAATAATAGTTAAATTTATTATGCCAAATTTTGTTAATTAATCTCATATGTCGAGATCATAGATTTAATCATTATTTTTAATTTGATTATTATTCAATCATTGTCTCATAAGGTCAAAGTTCAATTTTTACCCATGAAAATAAAATACATTTCATGATTTATAGTTTCAGTGCTACCGACAAACACGTTGATTTCGATCATAAAAAAAGAAAAAAAGAGAAAATAAAACGAAAACGAAAAAGGAATTGGAATTGGAATTTGTTTTTTTTTTTTTACTTTATTTTTTTTAAATGGTCTCAACCTTCAAAAGTAAAATTGGAAAATGTTTACTAAGTCCTTTTGAATGCTTGTTCAACTTTTTGGGTGTTGCTAATGACGTCACGTGGTATTATAATATTGAGTCACGTGTCAATTTGAGTCAAAAGTTAACACCATTAGATTAAAGTATTAAAATGATAGACAAAAGAAAAGTACAAATATCATATTAGATAAATTGAAAATGTAGGTACCACATTGAAATATTTATTAAAGTGCAAGGGTAAAATTTTGCCATTTTCTCTTATTTATTCTTTTTAGCCTTAATTTAAAGGATAAACTATACGAATAATCACTAACTTTAAAAAATTTTCATTTTAAACATCTAAATAAAAAAGTTTAATAAATAAACATTTACATTATAAAATTTGTTAATTTTAGTCTGTCTCATTAAAATTGCAAACTGAAGTCTTGCGTGTCATTCTAGCTTTTTTTTATTTTTTATTTTGCACATAGGACAGGGGCAAAGCCAGAGGCTGGCATGGGCCCCGACCCCCCTAAAATGTAAAATTGCTATTTAAGCCTTTAATTTTTTTAAAAATTTTAAATTAGTAAAGGTAAAATTGTACTTTGACCCCCTCTAAAATTATAAAAATTCGATTTAATTCTTTACAAATGATAAAGATATAAACTATAAAAAATTAAAATTTCATCCGGCCCCCTAAAAATTTGTTCTGGCTTCGCCCCTGACCGAGGATTTATTATTTTGCATTCAAATACTTTATTTTCATTTTAAAACCCTCCATGAATGCACATGTCAAAACTTAATAGAGAACGGCGTCTACACCACCAACGACGGCTGCGGCTTTGAGAATAGCGGCACCAGAAGTACCTGGTTCTGGTGCGCCGTCGCTGACTAGAGTATTCGGTTTTGAAACATTTAAAAGATGCCCAAATTGTATATGAAGGAAGTCTTGTTAGAGACCTTGTTTCTTATAATACCATGTAAATGGGCATGGTTTAGTGGGTCAACCAAGGCCTTCTGTACTCGTGTTTCACCAAATAAAAACAAAACCAAAATCATTAAAATTAGCAGAAAAAACTACAGATGATGCAAGTTGAATTGAATAATCAGCGACTGGCAAGGGTCAACAACGGCGTGGGGGCTGCCAATAGGGGAAGGAATACTATCACAATCCGATACAACTGAAGGAGAGGAGGTAGAAGGCTTAGAGATGGCGTCGTTGTAGCTCTTATTAACAGCATAATAACGACCCAAAGCAGGCAAACTATGGGACAAAAGTGGATCCACCTCAGGGGCGAAGCCTAACTCAGTACAGGCCTTGAGTTCATCAAGGTCTTCATCTGTTACGCTCTTGCTTCTCCTTTTCTTGATGTTTCCTTTCCTTCTAAGCCATGCTTCGTCGCGGAAAATGTCTGGTGGCCATGATGGATGTTTGTAAAGCGGAACTGAAGGCGGCATCATCATCAGCGCTGCCACCGCCGGATGGCCCTGGTTGGCCCACTAAAGCATACCCATTTATCATGGTATTATAAGAAACAGTGTCTCTAAGAAGACTTCCTTCAAATACAATCTGGGCATCTTTTAAATGTTTCAAAACCGAATATTCTAGTCAGCGACGGCGCACCTGAACCAGGTACTTCCGGTGCTGCTACTCTCAAAGCGTTAGCCGTGCGTTGGTGGTGTAGCCGCTGGGGCCGGATGTTTCCTCTTTTAAGCATTGACATGTACATTCTTAAAATGAAAATAAAGTATTTGAATGAAAAAAGAAGAAGAAGCTGGAATGTCTTGAAATTAATTTTAACGGGGTGATTATAATGATGTTTATTTTGCAAATTTTTATTTGAATGCTTAAAATTCTGAAAGTTAGATGAATTGTACAGTTTACCTTAATTCTTTTTTAGTTAATTATAATAACACGGTAAAATTTAAACAATTAACACGATCAGTAAGATTCAAATCCAACTCATACTTGAGACGGTGAACAACCTTAATCATCAGGCTACAGTTTATCCTTATTTAAATAATAACTATTGAATTTATTAATTAAAATATTTAATTATTTTACGAATATTATATAATAATAAGTTAACTTGACATTATATATACAATAATATATTAACTTTATAATATTTTAGAAACAACATAATTTAATTTAATAATTCAATTACTTTAAAAATTTAAATTTTAAAAATATAAAAACCTAAAAACCACTAAATTAAAATATAAAAATTAAACATAAATCTTACACGAAAACTCTTATAAATGTTGATGATTGTTCTTGATCTAGTCGTTAGAAGGCATCAATCACATAGGGTACAAATATAGGGACCGCAAAATGTACTACAATTTTTTATTTTTCATCGATAAAATGTACTACAAATTTAATATGGACCAACGGTGCGAAATATATTTATGATGATAACCGAACAAAACACGGAAATGCGGACGTAACATATTTTGTATTATTTTTTCCACATCTTAATTGTTAAATGCTTTTTGAACATTTTCTCCATATGATCATTAGCTCACAAAAATCTTGTAACTGCAGTATCTTTCTATACCTTACTCCTATTGACACATGGACACCACTCCACAAAAATGGTTTAATTTCAGTTTTAGTCCTTCTATCATACTTAAATTTGAAACTTCATCATTATACTTTAATTTCCAACATAATTTTGTCTTATATTTTCATAATGCTATTAGTTAGTCCAAATAGTTAATATAGTTAAATTTCCGATTAAAATGTTAAGTGGTTATATATAATTTGAATATTTTAAGGATAATAAAGATAAACACACCTTTTCAGTTTGCCTTACTTTTTTTTTTACATTATAAAACAATGGTCAAATTTTAATTTTAGCCCCTATACTATGCTAAAACTTGGATTAAATTCATATGTTTTAATTTTTGACATAAGTCCTTCTACTTTTATAATGTCATTAATTAGTCTAAATAACTAATATTGTTAACTATTTCAATTACAATATTATAGCCCTTTTTTTAAGAACATTATCCCCCCAAAAAAAAACAACTTATTCTATTATGACGAGTTCAAATGTGTATTTTTAATAAAATCACAAAAGCATTTTCAACATAATTTTTTTATTATGTCGCTAATAAGTTATTTTAAAAAATATATATATCACACCATTGAATCTAACTAAAGAATTTAACTGATAATAACAATTGAACCTCGTTTTTTAATTTTGAAAAATATAGGAACTAAATTATTGAAAAATAAAACGAGGCTAAATTTCAAATTATGAAGTGTATAGGGACTTAGATCATATTTTAATCTTCAAATTTTTACTCCACAATTTAATATAAACAAATAATCAACTCAAAATGAAGCATAGAAACCATACTAATAATTAATAAAGAGAAAGTAACATGAGTTTTAGCCCAATTGCTTGGCAATTCTTTAAAGATAAAAGCTTTTCTCCTTAAATTATATATATATTAGTATAAACTTAAAAATAGTTGCCTATCTTTTAGCTAGTTTCTGTTTGGTCACTAAAGTTTAAAATTTTTATTTTAGTTATTAATATTATCAAAATTTAATATTTGATTACTCCTCCATTAAATAATTAATGATAGCTTTTAAATTACTGCAATAACTAATTTAACCATCTAGTATTTATGGAGTTTATCAATTTAATCCTAATTCTAAAAAATCAACAAATTTAGCCCTCAATTTTACACATTTTATCAATTTTATCTTACTTCTTAAAATTTTAAAAAAAATTAAAAACTTTTTTAAAAAATAAAAGTTAATTTTTCAATAAGATTACATAAGATGTTATAAAAAAATACATATAAAATTATAAATAAACAAATACCTCTTTTTCTCTTTTTTCTGTTATGAAATTTATTTATTAAATTTTTTTAAATAAAATATTTAAAAAAAACCCACAAACTATACTTAAAACCACATTCAAGCTTCCCCTTTTTTAGTTTATTTTATAGATAATAAATTTTATTATGCATTTGACTTTACTCCTTAGCCCTCGTCAAATTTATCAAGCACTGAGCATCGCGTTTGCCCATAATCACCGACACCAATAACCCTTACTCCAAACTCCTCGATTTGCACACTTTCATGTGTCATTGAACTAGAAATTGGCTATGGAGTTGCTAGCATGGCCATCTCCAATACCTCATCATCACCTATATATCTCCAATCAGTCCACCTTCAATTGCAACCTCAAACGCAACAAATCTATCCCAAGAAACAACCTAAAGACATCGATTCTCATCCTTTTCGACCTCAAGCTGTAGTTTTGACTCAACCTGAACATGGTGGTCATTAATGTTGGCAAAAGAAAAAAGTTGAATCTACGTAAGTGTTCTTCATGATTTTCCCCCTTAAATTGTTTTTTATAAGATTATTATTTTAATAAATAAATTTCATGTTAGAAAATGAGAAAAATAGATATTCATTTATTTATAAATATTTTTATAATTTTGTATAAAGTTGAGGGTTAAATTTGTTGAATTTTTTAGATTTAAGACTAGATTAATAAAATTTGTAAATATTGAAGGTTAAATTTAGTGTTATGCCAATAGAAAAGGCACTATTAGTGATTTATAAGAAAATATTGAATTTCAATAATGTTACTAATTAAAATAGAAAATTTTAAACCTGTGTAATTAAATCAGAAACACATTAATAGTTGATAGTTGAGTGAGTATTTAATAATTTAGTTTAAATTTTTATTACGTTTTGGTATTTTTGTTTTAATTAAGACATCTAACTCTGACAATAGTGACTAATCCCATCACCACAAATATTATTCAAAAAGGTAGACAATTGATCATGAATTGTGTGTAAGGTTTTTATTATCTACTTTTATTTTTAAAAGATAAACTAGAATGAAAATAATAATTCAAATACTAAAATGAGGAAAAATGTTAGAAAAAAAGGGATATAATTGAAAAATCAAATCATAAGATAAAGCCAAAATAAAACGGCTTGGCTTCCAAACCAAGTTCCGAGCCTACCAAAATATGCCATGTCATCTGAAACACATCCACTTTGCTTCGCTTGACAGATACTCCGAGAGGCATTGAGCGTATCCTATCTTCTAGGCTTCATGGTAAAAGAATGCGCCTACCTACAAATTATGTTTTTCAGCAAATGAAAGTTTGCCACATCATCGTTTTAGGTAGAACCAGCCAACCTACCTAATTACATTTTAATTTATTTTAGTTAAATTCTTGACATACCATTATTGTATTAATCCAACTCTCTCTCAATTTGATTATTAGGCTCTGTTTGTTTGGTGGAAAATATTTTTCGAAAAATATTTTTCTGATTTTCCGGTGTTTGGTTGATGGAAAATGAATTACTCAAGTAAAATATTTTACAAACACGGGTAAAATGTCTTCTTTATTTCAGTAAAACGTCTTACCAAATTTTTTCTGAAGTCATTTTCCAAAGCTTTCCCTTCATCCAGTGCGTTCTCCTTCTTCCCTTCTTCATTCCTTCTCCTTCCTTCTTTCTTTCTCACCAACAAATCTCTTTCTCTCTTTCTCGAGTTCCTCTTTCGTCGGGTCTTCTTGAAATCTTTGGAAAATTTCATCTCTGATCTCCTCCGTATGTGCATATTTCTCTGTTTATTCTCTCAATTTTTTTCTCATTTATTCTCTGCTTATTCCTCTTTGTTCTGTTTTTGGGTTTTCAAGCTAAAAACCTTTCAAAAGCTTTCTCATCGAAGGTCTTATATCATGATTTCTTAAATTTGGGACTATGTTGAATTTGGGTTTTTTCTTTCTTGAAGGAATGAACGCAACACTCGTTTGTTCTTTTCACATATTGAAGAATCAAAATTTTCCATTAACTTGGTTTCGGGCTTTGCATAATTGGCTATTTTGTTGAATGATGGAGTTATCGCGGGTTTGAAATTGGAATTTATGTCGGCCTTCTCCATAGCCCGTGATCATACTTTTTCGAATTAGCAAACTGTTGATGAGTTTTCAATCGTTATGTAATGCAGCTGCCATCTAGGTTAACCATTTTGACATAGTATTAGTTTTAGTATTATTTCTCTTTGGGCCTTGCTTAAATTGAAGAAGGAAGAATCCAACCTTAATTTATAGATGTGAATGGTCATTGTTTCTTGCACCTGCATGCTTTGTGGTTAATACTGCGTCTTAATATGGCTTTGAAATTTGTTTTACAATTTTCTCTATATTGAAGCGGAATGTGTTGTTCCAAGGTCTCTGCCATAGCTTCCATGTTGTAGTTGTCAAATGTTAAATGGAAGCATTTATATTTTCTGAGTGTTGTAGGCGTAGAGATCTTGTATAGCTTTCTACTAGCAATTGACATGATTTACAGATAGGTGGATGGTATTGGTTTCTATTTCAAGTTATGTGTTTGTTCCATGAAAGCTGAAACATTGGGCAAATCTATATCTACTTGAATCTTTCTTACGTATGTCGACTCTACCTAATCTGCTTGCAATGAAACAAGTAATATAAGTAGTGTTGAAAATAAATTGCCTAGAAGCAGCTTGCCTCCCCAGTTCAAGATTTGTAAAGAATGAGGAACATGAAAATGCTGCATGTTGAAACTTGAATGTTTGGCAAACCCACGAGTGTTGTGCATTTTTTGTGAGTACTTTATATCAATCCTTTTTGTTATTGTACTAGTTTTTGGTGTCGTTTCTATGGTGAACACCACACCAGGGAATTAAGAGGAATATTGGACCCTGAGATTATTTATTAGGGGTCACTATGCTTTTGTTTATAGTTTTGGTTAGTTAAGCTATCCATACTCTTGAGAAATGTTCATTGATATTTCCAAGTTCTTGCATTTCATTTACTCTCTATTGTATTGTCATCTAATTTTTATTTTCATTCCTAATGAGTTGAGGGCATCGTTCATATTTCAGAAAATTCTTTAATGCTTTAGATTTGAATTCTAAAAATAATGGATTTGAATTTGGACAAAGTTAATTTCAATCTAAAATTTGCCTGAGCTGTAGTTTTGGGTAATGTTTAAATTTTGGTGAATTGATCAGGGTTTTATAGTAATTAAGAATTTATAAACTGTTCTATGATCGGTTTTTATTTATTTATTTAGATTATATTGTTTTAAAGTTTCAAACTTTAAACATTTTTCTCCAGGTTTATGGGTCTTTAGTTAAAGGGGGTTCGGTATATAGATTGTCTTTGGATGGATATACGTTTGAGCCAACTATGGGTTTACTGTGGGTACGTTGTTTTAAGAATTTCACTAGGACTGGTAATAATCAAGATGGGTCTTACATTTCATATCGTGAAAAAGAAATTTTCAAGTTTTGGAAGGTTGTTAAGGATGGACTTACATTGCCATTGTTGATAGATCTCTCTTTTAAGATTGGATTGCCTCTTCCAGCTTGTTTCATGCGTCTCCCAACTGACTTAAAGCTCCAGATTCTGGACTCATTGCCAGGCACCGATGTCGCAAGGATGGCATACGTTTCGGTTGAAATGCGATATGTGGTTTCGAATAATGATCTATGGAGGAAGAAAGTTGAAGAGGAGTTTGGACATTGGTTAGGAGTAACGAGGAGCTGGAAAAAGATATATCATTCATGTTGGGAGAGTAAGAAGAAGCGTAAACGAGCGATTACACGGTGGCGAGGCTTCCCTCGTGTCGATAGGCCTTCTTACTTTCCGGTTAGAAGAGATCCTATTCCACTTGGAGGTGTTCATGTTGTCCATGATGATGATTATGACCTTCCTGCTCGTCTTCGTATACCGCCTCTACATCAATTGCGCCGTCTTCGAAGGCAAGGTTATTTTGTACTAGACTGAAATCCTGGCTAGCTGCTGGTCACTCTTCCACTTGATCCAAATAGTTATGGCGTTTTATGGTATCATATAAAGACCTGACATGTTTATGTATATAAGAACATTTGCATGTTTTTAGACCCTTTTTGATGCTTGTAAGTGCCATGACTTTAATACCAACTTCTTGTTGAGTGGTGTCAATGGCCTTTTTTCTTTTGTTTAATGAAATGTAAGTTTATGCTTTTGTAAATATGTAAGTTTATTTATAATTATTCAATCCTTGTTTTTTTATTTTTTTTAACACAATTACAAAATTTGACTTTTTTTAACACAATTACAAAATTTGACTTTGGTTGTTTTCATTTTATGACGGTTAATAATGTAGCTTAATAATTGAGTATTATTATATATTTAATTTAATTTATTTATTTATAAATAAATCATTGCAATATATGTAAAAACAATTTAAAATATAAAAATTTATTAATATGTATATAAAATTTATTAATATATGTAAAAATAACTTTTCCGGAAAACATTTTCAGGAAAACTGCCAAACAACAGAAAATATTTTACACAGATTCATCCAAACACCAGAAAATATTTTCTGTAAATCATTTTCCAGAAAAGTAAAACATTTTCCAGAAATTATTTTCCGGAAAACATTTTACTGCCAAACAAACGGAGCCTTAGTTTAAACCTTAAATAGTAACTCAAATATATAAAAAGTATATATTTAAAACAAATTCATCATATTGCAATAAATGTGTATTTATACCGTTGATAGTTTATGTGTCACTTTGCATAGGCGATGATTGTGGTGTGGTGGAATCTTTTATCTCACAGTTACGGTAATTAATTTTATTGTCACTGTTGTTTTTAGTCTTACCGGAAGTAAACGCACCGCCCATCCAAAGACACACTTAATACGATATGGTAAGCAAATAGTTTTTTTGTTATAAAATAAAGAGAGATTGAGAGAATAAAGAACAAAAAAAATATGAAAACAATAGAGAATGTACTTTATTAATCAAAGGGATGATTACAATGCTTCATCAGAGTCTCTATTTATAGGCATAAAAAGTATAAAAGAAGTAGATATGTAACACCCCAAACCCGGCCCAAACGCTACAACCGGATCTGGTATGTTACTTAAGAGATTTTACATAACATGTCGCATTTTGGAAAACAATTACTAGGTTTACACCTTTATTTCGAAAGCTTAATAATTCATTAAAGTATAAAATATTAAGTAACCAATTATCTTGGTAGATTTTAAATAAAAACCGAAATTTCATGCAGGTCTTAACTTAATTGAAAACGTAAAACTTAAAACCCAGTAATAAAAGCCCAACAAAATCCCAAAACATAAATGGTAGTCTAGTGGCCCATGGCCTTATTACAAGGAAATTTGAACCCATTAATTAAATGAAAATAAAAAAAATTAGACTAAGTCCTTTTGCTGAATTCTCAAAGCTCTGTCGCATGGCCACCTTGCTCTCCTCTCTAGACCGGTCCGATGCCCTAAGTGTCACCTGAGATGGTTAAAATTAAAGGGTGAGTCGCGAGACTCAGTGTGCAACCCTCATGCACCATTAGATTTGGGCTTTAGCCCCATAAAACAGAATAATCAAAATATAAGTAACAAAAATAATATGCAAAGCCCAACCCATATCCTAGGTGTCCATCTGCTACACGCCCCCGTACCAGCCATTCACACCATTGGGGATTTCTACAATCAACCCACACCGCTACACGCCTTGATGGCAGTCGTGCTGCTCATCATCAGATCATGGCCGTAGCCACTACAACAGATCACGGTAGAAGCTGCTACAACAGATCACGGTAAGGAACCGCTACAACAGATCACGGTAAAAACCGCTACAACATATAACTTCCTCCTTTCATCAAACCCAACCCATGCAATCACATAAAATCAGTATACTTATAACATTTAATCAAATCATTTACTAACCTGGTGATTTGCTTTACCCTCTTTGGGTTCCCGTCAATATGCCGGGGTTTCGGCATTTAACAAAACATGTAATACTTATTTTCATATATTAATCAAACAGATCTAGATGGTGTGGAGAATTACACACCTGATATTGTAAAATCCAATATTCTTAGTCGATGTCCTTGCTATCTGGATCTATTATCCTCAATCTATAGCCTTGCTTAAAAGCCGAAACAATTGCGAAAATAGGCCTCTCCTATATTCGGCCATGGTTAGTATTCTACCCGATTTTATATATATAAATAAATAAATCCTCTTACCTTGAAATCCTGAAATTGGAGACTTATGATTTTTGGCTTTTAGATCTAGTCGACTAAGCTTCCTTCAAATCCCGAATTGCCGCCCATCATAAAACCATTAAACTATTAGCTTTTGGCTTTTGCCTTTCAAAACCGGGAATAGATCATGAGAACTAATCAAAAATCAACACTTACCTTAGCATAGGAGATTCGGCTAGCACTAGAGAGAGGATTCGGCAATGCCCATGGAAGATTTAAATGCCTAAGTACAGAACTAATTCTCAAATAGGATGAGTAGAAGAAAAACTATGGATGCTTCTCTTTCTAGAGAAATCGACACAAGAAGGAAAAAGTGGAGAAGAGTTTCACTTTTAAAGAAATTGGAGAAAAGAAATTGGAGAGGGAGAGGCTAGGAATTTTGGCACAATGGGAGAGAAATTTAGGGTTTTAGTGTCGAATCAAGGAGCTAGCCCCCTATTTATGATATTTTGGCACCTCATCGCTAAAAACCGAAAACGCCTTTAAAATTCAAGCTAAAAGAGAGGAGAAATTCGGCACCCTCCTTGCCATGCAAGAGCGAATTTTTTTACTCCTCTAGGTGGTGGATTTTCGGCCAACACTTCCCTTGAAGATAAGCTCCTAACTTTTCTCCTTTTTATCTATGATATTATCACTTAAAAATCCACATAAATTCTCCTATTTTATAGCCTTGTAGCCGTCCACCTCTACTAATCCCTAATGCCAAATTTAACTCACTTAAATTAAAATATTTGGGCCTCATTAAACTTAATACTTGGGCCCCTAATTCCTTGTGTGTGGCGTCACCCTCTCTTCATTTAAAGTGCCAAATTTGGCCTAAAACATGGGCTCCTTGCGACCCAAAACTTGTTCCTTTTTAATCATTAATGATGCCACTTTAATCTGGGCCTTTTGCCTAATTCTAAGCCCAAATTTAGACCCCTATCAATTAAATTAACATAGTAAACCTATCCCTACACTAAATGTATAGGCCCGTAAATTTAGGATGTTACGCTTCTACCCTCTTAAAGAAATTTCGTCCTCGAAATTTCCAACTAACTATTAATCGTTACTACCCAAGTCTCACCACTATGCTTTCATTGCGCACTCCGATTCTAAAGCCAAAAGAAACACTTAGTTTACTATGGTAGAGTACGCACTGATGTTAGCATCTAGAGCGTCCTCGTCCCTTGTACTCATTTTACCGATTCGCGTTTATCTGTTTAGAAATTTTATGAATTATTCTTTCACGATTAACCACGAACAGTTTTATGAACAATAGTTTAAGAGTAGTTCTTTCGAATTCGCATTCACAATCTGATCTCAAGTTTGTAACCTCTAACTAAAATAAAACACATACATCATACAAATAACATCCAAGCACTTACATTCTTCACGTAAAGGTGTTTTCGTTGATTCACTACCCCAGGGTATTTTCGTAATTTTATCCTACAGGGTATTTTCGTAACTTTTCATAATAAAGTTCCTTGGTGATTTTGTGAAAGAAGAAGGTATTTTGGTAATTTTACAATCCGGGGTATATTGGTAATTTTACAATCCGGGGTATTTCGGCAATTTACAAACCAGAATATTTTGATGTTTTTTTCAAAAAAGGGGCACTTTGGAAAATCTAGTTACTCTTGTAAACATAGGGTTTTGGGTAAATTTTTCATAGCCATGAACATTTTCAAATCAAGTGTATCTTTTTGGAAATGTACAAAACTTAGGGGTTTTTGTTTGCCAAAATAGGGTGGTTGGTCCCTTTCGGGTTTTAATTATGGGTTCACCCATGAACAAGTCCTTATAGCTAGGGTGAACAAATCACTACGCACTGTAAGATTCCAGTGAAGAGGAGGTGAGTCACTTGGATCGCTTAAATACCAAGCTCTTCCAGATCTATTCCTAGACATGCATATGCCTGTTGCCACACCTTAGTCTTGCGACTCGTTTACAGGTTTTGTTTAGTGAAATTAAGTCTTATGGATTTGAAGAGTTGTTTGTCTAAGCCTAGAGTCCATCAAGTTCTAACCTAACTAATCTACGTCCCATAAAGCCCATCAAGCCCACATACATATAACACACAATGAGTTCAGAATACTTACCTGGCGGACTTGGGCCGGAGACGCAGGTGCCATGCCGAGCTAACAAACCTGTTATCATTTAAAAACATTCTTATTTTAAAAGCCCATCTTTAGAAAACATTTTGAGCCCATAAACCCCAAAGCCGAGTTTTGAACCGGGCTCTGATACCAATTTGTAATACCCCAAACCCGACCCAAACGCTACAACCGGATCTGGTATGTCACTTAAGAGATTTTACATAACATGTCGCATTTTGGAAAACAATTACTAGGTTTACACCTTTATTTCGAAAGCTTAATAATTCATTAAAGTATAAAATATTAAGTAACTAATTATCTTGGTAGATTTTAAATAAAAACTGAAATTTCATGCAGGTCTTAACTTAATTGAAAACGTAAAACTTAAAACCCAGTAATAAAAGCCCAACAAAATCCCAAAACATAAATGGTAGTCTAGTGGCCCATGGCCTTATTACAAGGAAATTTGAACCCATTAATTAAATGAAAATAAAAAAATTAGACTAAGTCCTTTTGTTTGAATTCTCAAAGCTCATCGCATGGTCACCTTGCTCTCCTCTCCAAACCGGTCCGATCCCTAAGTGTCACTTGAGATGGTTAAAATTAAAGGGTGAGTCGCGAGACTCGATGTGCAACCCCTCATGCACCATTAGATTTGGGCTTTAGCCCCATAAAACAGAATAATCAAAATATAAGTAACAAAAATAATATGCAAAGCCCAACCCATATCCTAGGTGTCCATCCGTTACACCCCGCACTCACCCATTTACACCATTGGGGATTTCTACAATCAACCCACACCGCTACACGCCTTGATGGCGATCGTCTTTGCTCATCATCGGATCATGGCCGTAGCCACTACAAATGAATCACGGTAAAAACCGCTACAACATATAACTTCCTCTTTTCATCAAACCCAACCCATGCAATCACATAAAATCGGTATACTTATAACATTTAATCGGATCATTTACTAACTCGGTGATTTTCTTTACCCTCTTTGGGTTCCGTCAATATGCCGGGGTTTTGCATTTAACAAAACATGTAATACTTATTTTCATATATTAATCAAACAGATCTAGATGGTGTGGAGAATTACACACGATATTGTGAAATCCAATATTCTTAGTCGATGTCCTTGCTATATCGGATCTATTATCTTCAATCTATAGCCTTGCTTAAAAGCGGAACAATTGCGAAAATAGGCCTCTCCTATATTCGGCCATGGTTAGTATTCTACCCGATTTTATATATATAAATAAATAAATCCTCTTACCTTGAAATCCCGAAATTAGAGACTTATGATTTTCGACTTTTAGATCTAGTCGATTAAGCTTCCTTCAAATCCCGAATTGCCGCCCATCATAAAACCATTAAACTATTAGCTTTTGGCTTTTGCCTTTCAAAAACCGGGAATAGATCATGAGAACTAATCAAAAATCAACACTTACCTTAGCATAGGAGATTCGGCTAGCACTAGAGAGAGGATTCGGCAATGCCATGGAAGATTTAAATGCCGAAAGTACAGAACTAATTCTCAAATAGGATGAGTAGAAGAAAAAACTATGGATGCTTCGGCTTTCTAGAGAAATCGGCACAAGAAGGAAAAAGTGGAGAAGAGTTTCGACTTTTAAAGAAATTGGAGAAAAGAAATTGGAGAGGGAGAGGCTAGGGAATTTCGACACAGTGGGAGAGAAATTTAGGGTTTCGATTGTCGAATCAAGGAGCTAGCCCCTATTTATAGATATTTTGGCACCTCACTGCTAAAAACCGAAAACATCCTTAAAATTCAAGCTAAAGAGAGGAGAAATTGGCACCCTCCTTGCCATGCAAAGAGCCAAATTTTACACTCCTCTAGGTGGTGGATTTTCGCCAACACTTCCCTTGAAGATAAGCTCCTAACTTTTCTCATTTTTATCTATGATATTATCACTTAAAAATCCACATAAATTCTCCTATTTTATAGCCTTGTAGCCGTCCACCTCTACTAATCCCTAATGCCAAATTTAACTCACTTAAATTAAAATATTTGGGCCTCATTAAAATTAATACTTGGGCCCCTAATTCCTTGTGTGTGTGCGTCACTCTCTCTTCATTTAAAGTGCCGAATTTGGCCTAAAACATGGGCTCTTTGCGACCCAAAACTTGTTCCTTTTAATCATTAATGATGCCACTTTAATCTGGGCCTTTTGCCTAATTCTAAGCCCAAATTTAGACCCCTATCAATTAAATTAACGTAGTAAACCTATCCCTACACTAAATGTATAGGCCCGTAAATTTAGGATGTTACAAGATATCTAATTCTAATAACTATTTATTAAAATTTAAAGTACATCAAAATTTTATCTTGATCATGATGGACATCCACTTAATAAGATATTCATAACATTTTTCAAAATTTTACAATTAGTAGACACTATATGTTTTTTTTTTAATCTATTAGTTCCTAATGCACAAGTGCCACACCTGATTTCAAGTATTTAATTTTTAAATTAATTTTTAAATAATGTATTTTTAATTATTGTTATTTATCTTTGGTAATGATAATTCCTTTTTTTTGTGAATGTAATGATAGTTGATTTTAGTTTTTAAATAATATACAAATTTGAAACTATATAATAATGTAAACTATAATATTAATTTGAAAAAAAAGGTAAAACAACATGTAGCATTTTAATAATAATTCATGATAAATACAAAAATATCCACAATTAAAAAAGAAACGATTTTAAGAGGGCTTGTTTCCAACAATTATACAAATGATAGTTTCTTTTAGTTTTTAAACAATTATACAACTGTCTCGGACAGGGTCTTACACGTAAACAGATATTGATGCCACGTCTCGGGCGTGGTCTTACACGTAAATAGATATTGATGCCACCGTCGGGCGAAGGGTCTTACACGTAAACATATATTGATGCCATTTGTCCGGGACGGTCTTACACGTAAATGATATTGATGCCATTTGTCGGGCGGTCTTACACGTAAACAAATATTAATGCCATCGTCTTTATTGTGGTCTTACACGTAAATGAGATATTGATGCCACCGCCACGGGCGGTCTTACACGTGAAATGATATTGATGCCACTGTCCCGGACAAGGTCTTACACGTAAATGAGATATTGATGCCATTGTCACTTACGTGGTCTTACACGTAAGCAGAATATATATACCTTTGTATTCCTAATGTCATACAGGATTTCTCAGACTTATCACTATATCGACCTTATTCCGGAATTCATGTACAGATTGTATCTTAAACATTAATCCCTAATAATAGTCATAGAAAAATTCATAGTTAAATACGAATACGTTTATTTGCATAATGACTTACCTCGGATTCATTTATCTAATGGATACGGCTACTTCGGTTATTTTCGCTTTCTCGCGATCTAAATCCGTTTTCCTCGGTTCTTGATCTAAACATATTCAGAATTAACCCTTTTATTTACTAATTCATTCAATTCAATCCAAAGACATATATTTAGGGCTATTTGCAATTTAGCCCTCACATTTGCACATTTTATCAATTTAGTCCATTTTTCTCAAAACATCAAATTCACAAAATCAATTCCTACACATGCTTAGCCGAATCTCCCTAGGGACTATATAAGTCCAAATATTTCATCAAATTCACAAATTAGTCCTCCAAAATAATATTTTCTCAATTTAGCCCTATTTAGCTAAATTCAACAAAACTTCAAAAACAAAACATGTTCATCAAGCTTAAATCTTTCATTTAACAACCTAAAACATCACAAAACTCAACAAATTAACAATGGCATCTCACATAAACATTATCAATTCATCAAATTGAGACATGGGTTTTAAAGCTCACGAAGCAACGATTACAAAAACGTAGAAATTATCAAAAACGGAACAAAATCTAACCTTGGATTTAAGCTTATAATAGCCGAATGCTTAGCCAAAGTTTTCTTTCTTTTTCTTTAGTGGTTTTGGCAAGAAGATGATAAAAATAATGACCATTTTCCATGTTTTTATCACATATAATATACATAATAATTCATTTACCCTTTTAGCCATATAAAACAAAATTTTATAACATAAATAACAAGGTCATTTTTGACCAAAACCATCCACTAACTAAATAGTGGTTAAATTATCACTTAAGGCCATGACTTTTAAAAGCCACAACACATTAGTACTTTAGCAAATAGCAAGCAATTTTCACATTTTATGCAAATAAATCCTTTGCTAAAATTAAACACACAAACGGTTAAATTAACCTACGGAAATTTAACACATACTTATTCACATATCAACGGCACTGAAAATAATATTAAAATATTATTCGGGCTCGGATTCGTGGTCCCGAAACCACTGTTCCGACTAGGGTATAAACCGAACTGTTACATTAAGTCTGTTGAGGAAAAATAAAATTGTGTTTGGGCTAAAATATTCGCAGGCCCATTTGGGCCCGACCGATCCGGACATTTCGCGTCGCCCACATCTTGTGAGTGCGCCCCAAACCCGTCAGGTTTGGACCTGCACCCCCTACGAGAGAGGCAGGGTTACAAGCAGGGGTGAAACCAGGAAATTTCAAGAGGGGGGCCGAGATAATGGAAAATAATAAATTTAAAAATAAAAATTAATTAAAGAAAAATAATTTAATAAAAAAAAACTAGAAAGAAATCTTAAAATTTATTTGAATTGCACTCTTCGATCCTTGAACTCACTAAAATCATCAATTATTTCATTTATATCAAATTTTTCTACAATTTCTTTCTCAATGTACACAACCAAAGAACTTCTTAAAAAAATCATCTTCCATCTTGCTACGAAGTTGAGTCTTCACAATCTTCATAGTAGAAAAAAACACGTTCTGAGGATGCTGTTGAAACTGGAAGAGTCAATATAAGACGAATCAATCTGTTAACGAGTGGGTACATGACTGACTTTCCACTCTCAACTAAGCTTCTGCAAAGTTCAGAAAGTTTTGATATTTTTCTCAAATCAGGATGCTTACATACATCAAGTTCATAATGCTTCAACTCATATGAGAGATGTTTTTTCTCTTGTTGAGAAAAATCTTATGGGTAGAACTTGTTTACAAGAATGCAAAATTTATCAATATCAAATAACTTGAAAAACTCCTTGGGATCTAAAGCTGTAGGAAAAGTGAGAAGCTCGACAACATTTTCGTTAAACATGCTCTTCAATTCTTGCAACTGAGTATCTATTGTAGCAAAAAATATATCCACTCGATAATGATGCTCCACTGTAACATCTTCCTTCTTGTTGATACTATGACCCACAATGTATTGAGCATTCATATTTGGAAAATCCAACTCCCAAGTTTCACAAAAAGATATCACATTTTTCAACAATTCATTCCATCCATCATCTCTCAACTTTTGAATTAAATCTTTCATTGTCAAAACTAAACTCATGGCATTTAATATATCTTGAGAGCGGCGTTGCCAAGCTTGGCAAAGGTTATCAGTAATCCCTAAAACTTCCTTCATCATATGAAAAATAAAAATAAACTCAAAAGATCTCAATCTATTATATACGTTATGAGCATCTCCTCGCTGAGAATAGTTAGAAGCGTTATTTTTTAGATTTTCAAGAACCATGCTAGTAGCATTGTACATCTTCAGTAAACTAGTAACTAAATTTAAATGGGAACTCCATCGAGTCTCACCAGGATGTTGTAAAGTGCCAATCAGATTCATTCCTGTTCCAGTTGCTAACTCATTGATGGATACCAAATGATTGTTTCAGCTGCTTGGGCTTTTTGTAATTAATCGTGTCGTTTGGAAGAAGTTGAAGCAATATTAACAATATAAGACAAGTCTTTAAAGAAATGATGCACTTCAACCACTTCTCTAGCTGCTGCAACCAATACTAATTGAAGACGATGAGGAAAACAGTGAACATAATAAGCATATCGACAATCATTCAAAATCAAAGCTTGCAAGCCGTTAAATTCCCCACGCATATTGCTTGCTCCATCATAGCCTTGACCTTGGCTATTTTGTATTTCAAAACTATGTTGCAAGAGAACATTAAAAATCACATTATTCAAAGTCAATGATGCATTATCTTTAACATGGACTATATCAAAAAACCGTTCTTTTACCTGTCCTTGTTTATCAACAAATCTCAAAATAATTGCCATTTGCTCTTTTTTTGACTCGTCTCTCGCTTCATCCATAATAATGCTGAACTTTCTGTCACCAATTTCTTCACGAATTACATTACGAACTCTACTGGCATAAATTTGTAATATCTCTTTTTGTATTGTTGAAGAAGTATAACTAGCATTTTGTGGAGCACTTTTGAAAACATCTTCAACTTTCTCATCATACGATGCTAATAGAGATAACAATTCAAGAAAGTTCCCACGACTTTTTGATCGTGAGCTTTCATCATGACCTCTAAAAGTACACCCTTGAAATGACAACCATCGAATAACATTTATAATAGTTTTCAGACGTAGACGATTAGCTGTAATTTGTTGTGTTGTTTGTCTATCAAGTGACTTCAATATGTTGAGCTTGATTCATTAAATCTATATAAGCTCGTTGTGCATTGTTATGCAGTGAATTCAGATATTTTCCCATATGTGTCAAAAAAGCACAATTGCATCCATCATGTACCTTTTCCAATTACTAAATCCACTATGAGTAAATGTTGTAACGCCTCAAAATATCTATTTTTGTTTTTGTGTGTGTGTGACATAAATACTTGTCTGCTTCAATGGTTAAGTGATCTGGGTGTGTGTAGGAGGTCCCAAGATTGAGCCATGACTTGGGCAAATTTTTGGTTTTTTTTAAATAAAGCCCCATCTTAGGTTAGAAGGCTTTTAAGAAAAAGTTGGTAAATAATTAATAGAATGGGCCTACTGGTCTGGTGGTTAAGTGGAGTGTTGGTGTGAAGGAGGTCTTGTGTTCAAGTCTGGGTAAGAGCATTATTTTTGCTTGCTTGTCTAGAAGAGTTTGTGTTGGATTAAAAAGCTGAGTAGTTGGATGTAGTGGGAAGTAGTGGAGTGATTTAGGGGATTAAGGAATATCTGGTAATTTTTCTTTTTTCCAAAAATTCGGTTCTTCTTCTTTCTCAAAAACTCTCTTCCGTTTTCTTCACCTTTTCCCCCTTGCTGCTGATTTTTGCCTTCCCATTTGCTGAGCCGCCTTTTTCTTCCTTTCCATTGCTGCTATTTTTCTTGTTTTGACCTCTCTTTTACTTCCTTCCTGCACAACGTCCTCGTCGCTCTTTCGGTAAGTCTAGTTTTTTATTAAACTTTAATTGTGATTTGGACAAGTGTTAATAAGGATTCGTTTGGTGATTAGGGGCTTATCGAAGGGCTGATTATCGTTCATCGACATTCTAAGGGCGTGAAATTCTTGTTATTTGATAGAAAGTAATGGTTTCGTTGTTTGAAAGATGTTTATCTCGTTTCGGGATTAGTTTAGTTCAGTTGGTTAAGCGATTAATTGAGTGAAATATTGGTTAATTATAGGTACTGAAGTGCTCGGAAGCGTGCAGGCATAAAAAATGATACATGTGTGTATCCGAAAATACAGAAATAGGGTTTCAGTAAAAGCCAAAAACCCCACTGTCGATGCCACACGGTCGTGTGGTAGGCCGTGTGCCCTTACACGACTGTGTGATCGATGAGGCCAGGCGCGCGCGGGGACACGGCCGTGTGATGGCGGCCAGTGCCGTGTGCAACAACACACCGCCGGCGGAATTGGGCCGTGTGGGCCACACGCGGCGTGTGAGTCCACGCGTAATCCACACGGGCGTGTGGAATTTTGGGCCAGGCCGTGCGATCCACACGGCCAAGGCCAACTTGGGCCGTGTGGGCCACACGGGTGCATGGGCCCACACGGGCAGACCACATGGGCGTGTGAGCCCATTTTTACTGAAATGTTTGCTAAGGTTGCACGGGTCGCCCAAGTCGACTGCGAACCTTCCATAGGGTCGGAAAGCACTTCCTAGACCCTTAACTGTATGTTATTGATTATGTGAATTACGTACTGAGCATGTTATATACTGGCATGTATACTGAACTGTATGTGTATCTGATAGACTCGTTATAGCATGACATATTATTGTATGTTGTATTGTATTGGGTTGGGGTTGATATTATTCGGAGGAAGTTTACTGAAAGGCTTTTAAGCCTAATATACTGGCAGCTTAGCTGCAAATTACTGTTTTGTGCCGCATTCGTTACTACATGGAGTGTAGGGATGGGTGGGTTGATTAAATCCCCACATGAAATGTAGGGTTGGACGGAAACGGTATGTAGAGGCTGGTTGGGTAGGACTTTGCTACTGTATATCTGCTACTGTTATTGATGGGCTTAGGCCCTTATGCATATTGATTCTGATACTGTATTGGGCTAAGGCCTAACTAATTCTGATATTGAAATGGGCTTAGGCCCAAAACTGCTATTAACTGTGCACTGCGATTGTTGCTTGTTTTACTTTACGGGATTACACACTGAGTTTACGAAAACTCACCCCTATTTGTTTAATATGCACAGGTAATCCCTAGACCTAGATGGATCGGTGCGGCGGAGGACTCGATGGTGACCACGGTTCTGGACTATCATGGTTTTAATTTATGATTATTGGTTTTATTTTTATTCTATTTTTACTGGTTAAATTTTTGGGTTGTAATTGGACTTTCAGACTTTGGTTTGGTTTTGGGTTTTAAATATCTTTACTTTATAGATTACAACAACTAGTAGTAGGAAACCTCAGTTTTCAAAAGAAACAAATGATTTTCGAAAACGCACGATTGTTTTAACTGTTTAAAAAGCTTCCGCATTGAATAGCATTTTGAAACTATCGACTAAATGAGTAACACGATTTTGAAACTAATAAGATATTAAGATAAGTAATTCAAAGGAAATGGTTTTATCGCGACAATACGGTTTTCAAACACCCTATCATGTGACATCGCGAGATCCGGCCATAGCGTCTAGGCTAGATTTAGAGTGTTACATTTAGTGGTATCAGAGCCAGTTTGCAAAACTCGACTGTGGATTATGGGTTTTAAAATTTGGTTTTGAAGAATTGATTACAAAATGATTTGAAATGTTTTACTGAGTAAGTGGTACTCCAAGTCTCCAAATACATCCTGTAAGTATTCAATCGTGAATTGTTTTAAATCTGAATCAAGTATTGATAGTATATTCAAACTCATGTAGGTAGTATCTTCAGCATCTTGAAAACACTTTAGTTAGTGTATACTGGAAACTGTAGTGAAACTGCGATATACGGAAACAAACTCTGAATTACCGATAATGTTCTACATAAAACATCTGTTAATAAATATTGAATTATAACTGATTCATAAAATTTCTAAATATAGATAATTCGATTAGATATGAGCACACGAGGTATCCGTGGACGGGGTACTAGAGGCCGTGGTAGAGGTCGTAGAGGGGCTCGAGTTGGGTCATCAACTTTTGGCAACCTGCCTAACTTGGATACTAGTGAGACGCCGGTTTCACCTGCGACTGAGACTGGGTCTCAAGACCGCATGGTTGGGGACGACGCACTGTCCTAGGCTATGCTCAGGATTTTGGAGGTCATTTGGGCCTAATCTCGGATCTCGGGGGCCGAGGGTCGAAATTACGATTCTGAGCGACTCGGATCTAATAGGCCTGAGTTATTCAGGGGTGTCACTAGAGTTGCCCCTAATGTGGCCGAGTACTGGATTGAGGCCACGGAGAGGATCATGGACGATCTAGATTGTACTCCGCGAGCGTAAATTAAAGGGTGCGCGTTCTTTGCGTGATGAGGCATATCAGTGGTGGCTTACTGTTAAGGAGGGCACTCAGCCCGAACGATTGACCTGAGAGTTCTCTAAGACCGCCTTTCAGGGAAAATATGTGGGAGCCAGTTACGTGGATGTCTGTAGGAGGGAGTTTTTAAATTTAACTCAGGGAGATCAATCAGTGACTGAGTATGAGGCCGAGTTTTTGAGACTGAGCCGCTATGCGCGAGGTATGGTGGCGTCTGAGTACGAACGATGTGTCAGCTTTGAGGATGGCCTTAGAGATAACTTGTGGGTTTTGATAGCTCCGCATAGAGAGCGGGATTTTTCTGCCCTATTTGAGAAGGCGAAGATCGTCGAGGAGGTTAAACGCGCTGAGAGCCAAAACCGGGATAGAGAGAGGTAGGAATAAGAGGGATTTGGAACCCTCGGGTGTGGTGCAAAGGCCTAGAAAAAAGGCCAGTGTTGATGGGTCGGTTAGAGTTGGGCCCCCTGTTGCTGCTACTGGACTGCAGCCATGTACTGATTGTGGTAGACGCCATCAGGGCGAGTGTTGGAAAAGGACTGGGGCATGCTTGAGATGTGTGTCGTTGGAACATCGCATTAGAGAGTGTCCGCAGAGGGCTGATCAGAGGCAAGCTCCGGGTACTAGTACTGTACAGCCACCAAGGGTAGTTCAGCAGCCACCGAGGGGCCATGGTCAGGCTAGAGGTGGTAATGGTATGGGTCATGGGCAGAGAGCACCGAGAAGAGGTGCTGGACAGACTGAGGCGAGGCACCCGGCTCTAGTTTATGCTGCTTGTCGCCGAGAGGATGGAGATGCTCTGGACGTCATCACTAGTACGTCTCTTATTTTTGATGTACCATATACTGCATTGATAGATATAGGATCCACTCACTCTTATATATCCTGTAATGTGTTTGGAAATTTGGGGATCTTGGTTGAGAGCACTACGAGTGAGGTTACTGTACTGAGTCCGTTAGGGCAATCTATAAGGGTTAACAAGCTGTTTGGAGACACTCCTTTAGAGGTTCAAGGAGAAATATTTCTGACTGATCTGATGGAGCTTTCCCTTTGAGGAGTTCGATTTAATTCTGGGGATGGACTGGTTGGTCAAGCATCGTGTTAGCTTTGACTGCGCAACCAAGAGGGTCGTATTGAGGACTGAAGAGGATGCTGAGGTAGTCATGATTGGAGAGCACCGTAATTATTTAACTAATATGATTTCTGCACTGGTGGCAGAAAAGTTGGTACGTAAGGGATGTGAGGCGTTCTTGGCTTACATAAGTGTTTCAGATTCTGGGGATTCCTCTATTAAGGACATCATAACGGTAAAGAATTTTTCGGACGTCTTTCTTGAGGAGCTACTTGGTTTACCTTCGGATCGTGAAGTGGAGTTGGTATTGAGCTCCTACCTGTTACAACTCCGGTGTCCATCGCTCCCTATCGAATGGCACCGAAAGAGCTTGTGGAGCTAAAGGTTCAGATTCAGGAGTTATTGGATCGTGGGTTTATCCGCCCTAGTGTGTTTCAGTAGGGAGCACCGGTACTGTTTGTGAAGAAGAAGGATGGATCCATGCGAATGTGTATCGACTACCGACAACTGAACAAGTTGACCATTAAGAATAAGTACCCCTTACCGAGGATAAATGATCTGTTTGACCAGTTTCGAGGAGCTTCGGTGTTCTCTAAGATTGACCTCCGATCTGGGTACCATCAGTTGAGGGTTAAGGAGGCTGACGTGCATAAGACGGCATTTAGGACTCGTTATGGTCACTACGAGTTCCTAGTAATGCCATTTGGATTGACTAATGCACCGGCAGCTTTCATGGATTTGATGGACCAAGTATTTCAGCCTTATCTGGATCAGTTTGTGGTGGTGTTCATCGATGATATACTGGTTTACTCGAGGACTGAGGATGAGCATGACTGTAACACCCCTTACCCGTATCCAACACCGGAACCGGGTACGAGGCATTACCGGACTTATCATACTTAATCATACAATATCAGGGCATATATTTTCGTTCATACTTTAGAATCCTTTATTCGTACTCATAGTGCCCCTATTATAGGTCCACTAGACCTGAAACATACATATAGACTAGCTCGGGACTGAACCGGAGACTTACGAACACTTAGAAAATTTTGACTCAAAACAGGGCCACACGCCCGTGTGAGAAAAGTGACACGCCCGTGTGGCATGTCACACGCCCGTGCTTCAGGCCGTGTCCAAAATAAATGGGCATTCTGTTTATGACGTTAACAAATCCTTAGGGGCACACGGCCAAGCCACACGCCCATGTGCTGGCCCGTGTGACGAACTGAATTTTTTGCAAATTAGGTACAGGGGACACAATGCTAGGCTACACACCCATGTGGCAGACCGTGTGTCACACACGGCCTAGACACACGCCCGTGTGTCTACCCGTGTGGACAAATGCAAGGCTGTCTACCAAGCCATTTGCCACCCTGAAAAGCAATCACACTTATACCAATTTATTCAACACATAGCATAGCAATAATGCACCATTAGCATTCACTAATCCTTCAAACATCTACTTCACACACTACTCATTCGATTGCATCAACTTGCACTTCATGAATTTCATCATCATTGAATAGATATAACTTAACTAATATTGACCAATTCCGATGGCCATTTACAAAATAAAATGAGTAAAATTAATAGCCAACACCTTGACTAACCAATATGACATTCAACAAAATAACCAAGTTCCTATACATGCTATATCCAAAATAATCAACTTTACAATACCAAAAGAATGGCTTGATAGTGTGAATCGAGCTCCGACGTCCTACGATCCCTGAGTTAGCTTGGAGATACTACAAGAAAAGGGAAAAGAAAGGGAGTAAGCATAAAGCTTAGTAAGTTTGCATGGAATAAATAGCAACATAAAAGCTTAAGATAACATTCATACATTACATTGAGTAATAACTCAAATTCTCAAACACATTGACATACTTACTCATGCTTACTTTTACCAAATCTCATAACACATATCGAACTCATTTCTCGTAAGGTTCTTATATACACCTGTACCACTTCATCACTTACATTAGCACTTTTACATCTTAAACATAAACTTAGCTCTTTACCCCGTTGAACCACTTGGAATATCGAAGGATACTCAAACTCGTCATACATGTAACACGATGCCAATGCCATATCCCAGATATGGTTTTACATGGGATCACATCTCAAAGCCGATGCCATATTCCAGATATGGTCTTATATGAAATCTCATATCGATGTCGATGCCATGTCCCAGACATGGTCTTACACGAGATCTCCATTTGGTGCCGAGGCCATGTCCCAGACATGGTCTTATACGGGACCTTCCTTTCGTGCCAATGCCATGTCCCAAACACGGTCTTATACGGGACCTTTCTTTGGTACCGATGCCATGTCCCAGACATGGTCTTATACGGGACCTTCCTTTGTCTCATGTCGTGACAATGGTATCCTTGCTATTCCTAAGGTTCAACCGGGACTTCGACTTAATATAATATCATCATACTTTCATCGAGACATCATTAGTCAATCTCATATAGATAATATACATTTTTTATGATATCAAGCAATTAAAAACATAACATCATTATGTAGCTTTAATTTCACACAAACTTACATCGGTACCAAAATATGTTTAGTTGTTCGATTTAGTCTACCACCTTATTCTTTCCTCGGTTTTGGTCCGGACTTCGTGTCTCTTGATCTATAATGACAATTTGACTCTTTTAATGATCACATTGACTAAAATAACTCATGACTCATACTTTGGCAAAATTACAATTTTGCCCCTAAACTTTCACTTATTTACACTTTTGTCCCTAATCTCGTAAAATGATTTTCATTCAATTTACTTGTATTTTAAGCTTAGCCAAACCATTTTCATAACTAAAACAGCCCACAATTTCCACTAATTCACACTTTTATGACAAATTTCATAACTTTTACAAATTAGTCCTTTTTATGAATTTTCCATTAAAATTACTTAGAAAAAGATGTTTATCATACATCCAACTTTCATATTCCTCCATTAAACATCAAAATACATGCATGTCATACATGGGTAAATTTTTGAACATGAATCCTAGCTCAAAATATAGCTAGAAATAGCTAAATCAAGCTACGAGGATCTCAAAAATACAAAGAACATTAAAAACGGGGCTAGGAGGTACTTACAATCAAGCTTGAAAGTTGAAGAAACACTAGCTATGGTGTCCTTGAAATTTTCGGCTATGGATGATGAAGATGGACAATATTTTTGGCTTATTTTCCCTTTTTTATTCTTTTATTATCCAAATGACAAAAATGCCCTTAAGGCCCATTTCTTGAGATATTTCCTTCCCATGTCTATTTTTGTCCATCTTAACATATAATGGTCTAATTGCTAAATAAGGACCTCTAATAATTTTTCAAATGCTATTTCATACTTGAATCTTCTAGAATCTCATATTTTTCAATCTTTGCAATTTAGTCCTAATGAATAAATTGATTACTAAATTATAAAATTTCTTCATGAAATTTTCACATAATCATGCAAGCATATCATAGACCCCATGAAAACCATAAAACAGATATTTCTATCTCAGATTCGTGGTCTCGTAACCACTATTCCAACTAAGCCCTAAATCGGGCTGTTACAATGACGAGCACATTAGGGTTGTTCTGCAAACTTTGAGGGAGAAGCAGCTCTATGCTAAGTTTAGCAAGTACGAGTTCTGGCTATGTGAGGTGACATTTCTGGGTTATGTGGTTTCTGCTGAGGGGATTCGAGTTGATCCTCGAAAGATTGAGGCTATATTGGATTGGGAGCAGCCTAGGAACGTGTCTGAGTTCCACAATTTTCTGGGACAGGCGGGTTATTATCGGTGATTTGTAGAGGGCTTCTCATTGATTGCAGCACCCTTGAATAAGCTGCTACGTAAGGGTGTGCCGTTTAACTGGAATGATGCGCAGCAAGAGAGCTTTGAGAAGCTCAAGACTGTATTGACTGAGGCCCCTGTTCTGATACAACCGGAGTCTGGAAATGAGTTCACCGTTTATAGTGATGCGTCACATGTCAGTTTGGGATGTGTGTTGATGCAGGATGGTAAGGTGGTTGCATATGCGTCTCGTCAGCTTAAGACTCACGAGGAGAATTATCCGACGTATGACTTAGAGTTGGCCGCGGTAGTTTTAGCACTGAAAATCTAGAGGTATTATTTGTATAGTGAGAAGTGTATCATCTACACTGATCACAAGAGCCTCAAGTATCTCCTTACTCAGAAGGAGCTGAATCTTAGACAGCGTAGATGGATTGAGCTGCTCAAGGACTATGACTGCACCATTGAGTACCACCCTGGTAAGGCCAATATGGTGGCCGATGCTTTGAGCTGTAGGGCTATGACTGATCTGAGAGCGATGTTTGCTCGACTTAGCCTATTCGACGATGGGAGTTTTTTGGCTGAGCTGCAAGTCAAACCAACTTAGATCGAGCAAATTAAGGGTAAATAGCTGGAGGAGGAGTCTTTGGGTCTTCGATTCCGACAGATTGAGGGTGGTAGCACTACGGACTTTGGGTTAAACTTTGAGAGTGTATTGTGTTTTCGAGGCCGGATATGTGTATCGAACAATACTGATCTGTGGCAGTCTATACTGAGAGAGGCGCATAGTAGCCCTTATGCTATGCATCCTGGTGGAAATAAAATGTACCGAGATCTTTGAGAGTTATATTGGTGGCCAGGATTGAAGCGAGAGGTTACTGATTTTGTGGCTAGATGTCTGACATGCCAACGAGTTAAGGTGAGCATCGATTGCCTTCTCTGTTTTGCTACTGACCGATTAAGATTCCCCTTTGGAAGTGGGAACGTGTGACGATGGACTTCGTTAGTGGGTTACCCTTAACACCCACTAAGAAGGATTCTGTTTGGGTCATCGTGGATCGATTGACCAAGTCAGCGCACTTTATACCAGTTCGTACCGATTATTCTCTATAGAAGTTGGCGAAGCTTTATATTTCTGAGATAGTGAGACTGCATGGGGTACCAGTTTTGATCATCTCTGATAGGGATCCTCGCTTCATGTCTCGGTTTTAGAAAAAGTTATATGAGGCTTTGGGTTCGAGATTGGAATTCAGTACTGCGTTCCATCCTCAGACCACTGGTCAGTCAGAGAGATTGATTCAGATATTGGAGGATATGTTGAGGAGTTGTGTTATTGATTTCTGAGGCAGCTGGGAGGATTATCTGCCGCTAGCGGAGTTTGCTTATAATAATAGCTTCCAGTCTAGCATTCAAATGGCACCTTACGAGGCACTGTATGGTCGTAAGTATCGTACTCCTTTGTGTTGGACTGAGTTGGGTGAGCGATGTGTTCTGGGTCCTAAATTGGTTTCTGAGGCTGATGATAAGGTCAGACTGATTCGGGATCGACTAAAAGCGGCATCGGACAGGCAGAAATCTTATACGGATCTGAAAAGATGCGAGATTGAGTATTCTATGGGGGACTTTATTTTTCTTAAGGTCTTTCCATGGAAGAAGATCTTGAGGTTTGGTCGTTAGGGCAAGCTGAGCCCTAGGTTTATTGGACCTTACTGTATTCTGAAGCGAGTGGGACCAGTTGCTTATCAGTTGGACTTACCTCCGGAGTTGGATCGGATTCATGACGTGTTCCACGTTTCTATGTTGAGGTTCTACTGCTCTGATCCTACGAACATTGTTCCTATTGAGGAGATTGAGGTTAGGCCAGACTTAACCTTTGAGGAGAGCCGATTCAGATTCTGGATCGTGACGTAAAGGTTCTGAGGAGGAAATCTATTCCACTGGTTAAGGTTCTATGGCGTAACCATAGCACTGAGGAGGCTGCGTGGGAGCCTGAGGATGCGATGCGTCAGCAGTATCCTCATCTGTTCTGACCAGGTAAATTTCGAGGACGAAATTTTCTTTTAGGAGGTAGAATTGTAACGCCCCAAAATATCTATTTTTGTTTTTGTGTATATGTCACATAAATACTTGTCTACTTCAATGGTTAAGTGCTTTGGGTGTGTATGGGAGGTCCCAAGTTCGAGCCATAACTTGGGCAAATTTTTGGTTTTTTTTTAATAAAGCCCCATCTTGGGTTAGAAGGCTTTTAAGTAAAAGTTGGTAAATAATTAACAGAATGGGCCTACTGGTTTGGTGGTTGAGTAGAGTGTTGGTGTGAAGGAGGTCTTGTGTTCGAGTCTGGGCAAGAGCATTATTTTTGCTTGCTCGTCTAGAAGAGTTTGTGTTGGATTAAAAAGCTGAGTAGTTGGATGTAGTGGGAAGTAGTGGAGTGATTTAGGGGATTAAGGAATATCTGGTAGTTTTTCTTTTTTCCAAAAATTCAGTTTTTCTTTTTTCTCAAAAACTCTCTGTCGTTTTCTTTACATTTTCCCCCTTGCTGCTGATTTTTGTCTTCCCATTTGCTGAGCCGCATTTTTCTTCCTTTCCCTTGTTGCTATTTTTCTTATTTTGACCTCTTTTTTACTTCCTTCCTGCGTAACGTCCTCGTCGCTCTTTCAGTAAGTCTAGTTTTTTATTAAACTTTAATTGTGATTTGGACAAGTGTTAATAAGGATTCGTTTGGTGATTAGGGGCTTATCGAAGGGCTGATTATCGTTCATTGACATTTTAAGGGCGTGAAATTCCTGTTATTCGATAGAAGGTAATGATTTCGTTGTTCGAAAGATGTTTATCTCATTTCGGGATTAGTTTAGTTTAGTTGGTTAAGCGATTAATTGAGTGAAATATTGGTTAATTATAGGTACTGGAGTGCTTGAAAGCCTGTAGGCATAAAAATCGATACAGGTGTGTACCCGAAAACGCAGAAAATAGGGTTTCAACAAAAGCTAAAAACCCCACTGTCGACACCACATGGGCGTGTGGTAGGCCGTGTGGTAGGCCGTGTGCCCCTACACGGCCGTGTGATCAACGAGGCCAGGCCGTGCGCGAAGGACATGACCGTGTGATGGCCAGGCAGGCCGTGTGCGAAGGACATGACGGTGTGATGGCCAGGCAGGCCGTGTGCAACACACGGGCCGGGCCCGGAATGAGGTGTGTGTGGGCCACACGGGCGTGTGGGATTTTGGGCTAGGCCGTGCGATCCACACGACCAAGGCCAATTTGGGCCGTGTGGGCCCACACGGGCAAACCACATGGGCATGTGAGCCCATTTTTACTGAAATGTTTGCTAAGGTTGCACGAGTCGCCTAAGTCGTCTGTGAACCTTCCATAGGGTCGGTACGCACTTCCTAGACCCTTAACTGTATGTTATTGATTATGTGAATTACATACTGAGCATGTTATATACCAACATGTATACTGAACTGTATGTGTATCTGATAGACTCGTTATAGAATGACATATTATTGTATGTTACATTGCATTGGGTTGGGGTTGATATTATTCGGAGGAAGTGTACTGAAAGGCTTTTAAGCCTAATATACTGGCAGCTCAGCTGCAAATTACTGTTTTGTGCCACATTCGGTACTACATGGAGTGTAGGGATGGGTGTGTTGATTAAATCCCCACATGGAGTGTATGGTTGGACGGAGACGATGTGTAGATGCTGGTTGGGTAGGACTTTGCTACTGTATATCTGCTACTGTTACTGATGGGCTTAGGTCCTTGTGCATATTAATTCTGATATTGTATTGGGCTAAGGCCTAACTGATTCTGATACTGAAATGGGCTTAAGCCCAAGACTGCTATTGACTGTGCACTGCGATTGTTGCTTGTTTTGCTCTGCGGGATTACACACTGAGTTTACGAAAACTCACCCTTTTTTGTTTAATGTGCACAGGTAATCCCCAAACCTAGATGGATCGGTGCGGCGGAGGAATCGATGGTGACCACGGTTCTGGACTGTCATGGTTTTAATTTATGATTATTGGTTTTATTTTTATTCTATTTTTACTGGTTAATTTTTTGGGTTGTAATTGGACTTTCGGACTTTGGTTTGGTTTTGGGTTTTAAATATTTTTACTTTATAGATTACAACTGCTAGTAGTAGGAAACCTCTATTTTCAAAAGAGACAAATGATTTCGAAAATGCACGATTGTTTTAACTGTTTAAAAAGCTTCCGCATCGAATAACATTTTGAAACTATCGACTAAATGAGTAACACGATTTTGGAACTTATAAGATATTAAGATATGTAATTCAAAGGAAATAGTTTTATCGCGACAGCACGGTTTTCAAACACCCTATCATGTGACATTGCGAGATCCGACCATAGCGTCTAGGCCAGGTTTTGGGTGTTACAAATTTAGTCGATCCAAAACGACTACTTGGATTGCTATTAAAACGAAAACAAGGCAAACAAAATATTGTATCTTTAGAAGGTGAATATTCTAACCAGAAAAATTGTTTAAACCATGATGGTTGAAATAACGAGGATGCTTTTTTGAATTGGAAGCAGGATATTCTGAAAGAATAGGTTGATATGGTCCAGCCTTAATATAAGCTCTTCGAATTTCATCACGCACATTAACTGAATACTCATATATTTGCTTATATAACCCAGGTTCACGTTCTATGTTAGACAAATCAAGTGCCTCATATTCAACTCTAGGAATTTTAGAAGGACGAGCATCAGAATTTGAAGGAGCAAGCGATGAAGGTGGTACCTCAATTTGTGATGCTTTTGAAGGTGATTGTGTTTTCTCTGTACTTTTCTTTTTAAAAACGAATCAATTATTTTTGACTTCATAACTACAATATCTTAAAAGATAAAAAAAAATAACTATAAAATAGAATTAAACAATAAATTTTAAAATACAATAAAAACAATTTGAAAATTGTAAAAAAGATGAAAAAAAAAAGCCTTTAGAAGATGAACTCGATGCCACGTTTGAAGGACAAACGTTGATGACAATAGTTGTTGTAACACCCCTAACCCGGAATCGTCGCCGGAATAGGGTTAAGAGGCATTATCAAACAATCAAATCATTTCACATCCAAATCATGACACAAAGTCAATCATCATCAAAGCACATCAAAACATAATCAATTAGTCCCTTATTGAGGCCCACGAGACCTTTAACACATACTAGAGAGGGGTCGGGACTAAACCAGAATACATACAGAAATTCTCAGAAATTTAAAACTTTTCTAAAATACAGGAGAGACACGCCCGTGGGAGGAGACCGTGTGTCCTCCACGGTTTCTAGACACTCCCGTGTGTCCATCCGTGTCTATATACTGGCTATATCAACATGGTCACTAGGCACGCCCGTGTGTCATGACCGTGTGCTACTAGGCCATAAACTGACTTTTCCAACACGGCCACCAAACACGCCCGTGTGCCATGGCCGTGTGCTCTTGGCTAGCTACCGACTTGTACACCACGGCCAACCCGACACGCCCATGTCGAGGTCGTGTGCTATTTAAGCTACATTCTGCCAATTCACCCACGGTCTTAGGCACGCCCGTGTGCCATAACCGTGTGACATTATAGACCATTTACAAGGCCAAATTACCACCCACACAAAGGTCAAACCTACAAGCACTTTTAAGCATGTTCCCACACACAATTTAGCAACCAATTTCATGTCATCACATACAATTCACATTACAAAATATGTCAACCTATAAACCATCTTGCTCAACCAAATCACATACACTATCAAGCATGACTCATCCACAAAATCATTATATTATTATGGCATCAATACTTTACTAATCTTACCATACTTAAAAACATATCACTATCACCAAGCCATACCAAAATGTACTTCACATCACATAAACATAACTCATTCATAAGTTAACATCATTTCACTTCCAAGCCAACTCACATGGCAAGGATTAAACATTCCCAAAACATACCATAACTTCTAGCCTATACATGCCATATTTCATCTATTTACATCTTTCCAAAAGTACCAAATTAGTTTGCCGATAGTGCGATAAAGATGCTGACAATTCCCGAATCCGAGCTAGCTTTGCGACATCAGAAAAGCAGAGAAACAATCACACAAGATAGCTTTCAAAGCTTAGTAAGTTCGAGGCATAATACAATTAACTCATTAAATTGAATCAATCTACAATTTAAAACATCACATAGATAATTTACTTATGATACACAAACTCAACCATGTCTAACCCTCACATAGCATTCCATTCATCTACATCCAAATTCACCAACCACATAGGTTTCATACATATCATTATTCATATCCAATAATCCAATTCAACCATTTATGAAATCATACATAATCTCGTCGACCACAAAGGTTAAATACATACCTTTTTGTCAACACATAGTTACTCACCAATATGCTTCTCAATCACTCGGTTTTACATTATGATCAATCTTTGCTACTCTCTTGATTTATTCGCACACTTAGTGCTAATTCAATAAACCGAACTTATAACGGTATCGCACACATAGTGCCAATTCAATAAGCCAAACTTATATCGATATCGCACACACAGTGCCAATTCGGTAAGCCAAATTTTTATCGGTATCGCACACACAGTGCCAATTCGATAAACCGAAGCTTCAATCTTTTCGAACACACAGTGCTATTCATTTCTATATCTTTTCTAATTTCGCACACTTAGTGCCTCTATTTCAAAATCCACACATAGCATTTCTAATATCATTATCATATACATTTATTCATTCAAATTTACATCACAAAGATATAGTTTACAACTAATATTATATCCGAAATTATATCAATATCGCACACACACTGCTAACCACAAAGCCGAAGTTTATATTACTTCGCACACACAGTGCTAATTATATTGGTCACATTTTCGAATACGCACATTTAGTGCCACATAACTCGAGCACTCACATAGCATTTATAATTTGATATATCATACCATTCATTTCATAACATTAAGCATAGTTAATTACACGCATTATGTCCGGACTTACCTCAGACGTCGAATTATCGAAACGGTCGATTAATCGAGAACTTTTTCCTTGCCTCGATCTCGATCCGAACCTCTCATTTCTTGGTCTATACACATTCAAATTCAATCCATTCAATCACCAAATCATTCATTTTAGTCCAAACACACACATTTAGGGCATTTTACAAAATAGCCCTCACATTTTCACATTTCGACACCTTAGTCCCTAACTCACAAAATCATTAAATTCACATAATTAGCTTGCACCCATGCCTAACCGAATTCTCACTATATTCATACAAGCCCACACATTTCATTTATTTCACATTTTAATCCTTCAAAATGCTATTTTCTCAATTTATCCCTAATTAGCTAAATTCATCAAAAGTTCAAGAATAAAACATGTTCATTAAACACATATCTTTCATTTAACACCAACACTCATCACAAAGCTTACCGTTTCATCAATGGCACATTTTATAAAAATCATCAATTCACAAAATTTAAGCATGGGTTTTGTAGAGCACAAAGCAACGATTACAAAAACGTAGAAATTATCAAAAACCGAGCTCAAAACACTTACCAATTGAAGCTCACTATTGCCGAAATTCACAAAGCCTCAAACCCTCATCTTCTTTTCTTATTTTCGGTTGATGGAAACAAAGATGAGCACCATTTAGCTTTTGTTTTATTTTAATATCAACTTATTTCATGTTTTACCAATTTACCCTTTATGAATCAACCATTTATCAAGCAAATATTAGGCCATTTATGTCCATCTACCATCCACTAATTTTAATAATGGGCTAATTACCTCATAAGGCCTTCACATTAAAAAGACAACCACACTTAGGTACTTATAAATTAGCACATAGCTTTTACTCTTTACGCGATTAAGTCCTTTCTCTTAATTCGGCACACAATCGATAAAATTATCACACAGAATTTTCACACAGACTATGTCACATAGAATCAACACCAAAAATAACATTAAATTATTATTTTGACCTCGGATTTGTGGTCTCGAAACCACTATTCTGACTATGGTCTAAACCGGGCTGTTACAGTTGTTAATAGCAATAGGAAAAGAGACTTCTTTTTCACTAGTTAACAAATTGAATTTTACCTTAAATTCACATTTAATGTTGTATTAAAAAGTGAAAAACTATCATCTAAAAAAAGAAAGTTGGAAATATATCAATATTACATTTAATGTTATATTAACGTTGATTACAGTAATATATTATGTAAATATTTAAAGTTAAAAAGTTAAAATATATTATATGGAAAAAATAAAAAAAAGAAAGATTTTTTTTAATGTTTAAAGTTGGAAAGGGAGGCCAAACAACAATTTAAGGGGGGGCCAAAGTTTTCAAATATTAAGGGGCTAAATAATAAATATTCTTTTTTATAATTTTAGGGGGGCCGAGGCCACTGCCAGCCCCCCTAGATTCGCCACTGGTTACAAGCTTAGTCATTCAATTACCCTTCAAGAGGGTTCACATATATATACACATCTCACACTTGGTATTTAACCAATGTGGGATCTAAGCCTTTACTTTTCCTCAATAATATTTCCAAGTAGCTTACTTTGAGCATTAATTTCTCATTCACCACTCAACCATTTTGAGCATATGATATACCGTTGTAAAGGTCTCATGGAGTAGAATATGAAACCATAAAATTATGATTCAACCCTCCACCTTTACCTATTGAGAATATGTTTCAAAGTTCTCATAAAAAGCATTTTTTTCCAACAATCCCCCACATGAATGAAAATTGATAGTTTTATCGAAAAACATTGACTCGATGTGGTGATAGAATTTACGATCAATTGTTGCATAGGATAGGTAGGTATCCACCCTTGAACCTTCCCTTGTGAAAGTATATTTACTTTACTAGCTGACCAGTAGAAGTGATGTCCTTGAACTTTTCTGCCCTTTGTGTAAACGATGATATACCTCACACAACTACCTCCCTAGCAAGGTTTTAGTTCTCATGGGTATGTTCATATAGCCGTGAACATATCCTAGTTCTACAAGAGTTTGAGAGAACTATGCCCCAATAGCTTCCTTGAAGCGGCCACACTTCACTCTCGCATAGGTGACTTATGTTGTTCGACTCACCGAAACACATAATGGTCATTAAAAGCATTGCTTAACCTATCCTAAATTTAGTCATTGTTTACATCATAGGAACGGACTTGGGATAAGTACCCCTACAGTGACCTCACAAGATCTATGCAATTAGGTTGTCCCTTTAAACCTAGATCTTGGGGTCTCCAGTCAACTAGGTAGGGTTTTCCTTTACATAGTGCCTTTTATTTTCATAGGCTTTAGTCACATTCCTTTCGATGTTTTAACAACATGATCTCATTTTAAGCCTTTAGTTAGCAGATCCACAATGTTATCTTTTGATTTTTCAAAATCAATAGAGATAACTCCGTTTGAGATCATTTGTTTAACGGTATTGTGTCGATGACTCATACGTAGCAAGACACCCCCACACTTTCAAGTGGTTGTAGGATGGTTTCCTACATTTCCATAACTCATGTGGTGTCTTGTCCCTTTTCTTATGGGGTACCTTATTTAAGAATTAATAGAAACGTTCCCTCCACATTTCATGTGATAACCCAGAGCTTTTTAGAAGTGCGTTTATCTTTTCCTTTAAAGTCTGATTTTTCTGCTCGACTACTCTATTTAAGGAAAGTATAGTGGTGTTACTTCATGAATAATGTCATGTTGTATACAGTATTCAGATGATTCAACATATCTACCACCACGATTACTTAATCTTTTTATTAAGTTGGTTTTCAACTTTCTTGCTTATAGAGAATAAAATTCTCTTCATTTTTGCTTTTAAGCAAATATACGTAGCAATGAAGGTAATAAAAATATTTATTCCTTCCTCTCGTTTAAACAAGCTTTACAAGCATTGCTATGTATTAGATCAAGTGGTTTTTTACCTTTGTTAATTTTTCCTCAACACATGTTTCACATTTATATTATAATTATTTTGAAACAAATGAATGTGCTCTAAGTTAACTTATGTACGTAAAGTATCATAATTAACATGTTCGAGCTTACTATGCCATAAATTAAATGACTTAAGCATATAAATAGAAAAAAGAACAACATTCTTATTCATAGTTTTGCTTTTACAGAGATAGCATTTAGTTCAATACATATCCCCTTCCCACAAACATTCTCCCTTTTGAAAGAACATTCTTATTTATAGTTCTTGCGTAGGTTAGGCATATAATTCCATATCGGACACTTCCTTGGAAATTTCTTCTACAGCATTGGCCTCGTTTGCTCTAACTTTCTTTGGGATCATACAGTTGGATGACTTGTGCCCCATTTTGTTGCAATTGAAGCATTTTCCTTGAATTTTTTTGCTTCTTGGAAACACCACCTTTTGGTCCCAGTTTAGACCCATTTTGCGGTTGTTTTCCCTTCTTAAAGTCTTTCTTGACTTCTACGACATTTGCCCTAACAATATTGTCATTTGCTGCTTTGTTGAGCCTCTTTTCTGTACCTCTATTGTCTTCTTCAATCCGAAGTCTGGCAATTAGGTCTTCCATTGGCATTTCCTTTCTTTTGTGCTTTAGGTAATTGTTGAAGTCATTTCAAGCAGGAGGCAACTTCTCAATAATGGCTACCACTTGGAAGGATTCACTTATTATCATCCCATCAGCAAGAATTCCATAAATTATCAGTTGAAGTTCCTACACTTTATTCACAACTAATTTAGAATCAACCATTACAAAATTCAAGAATTTAGCAACTAAGAACTTTTTAGTTCCAGCATCTTCGGCTTTGTATTTATGGTCCAACAATGTCCATAATTTCTTAGCTGTTTTCTTAACACTATACACTTCGTATAGTGTAGCTAACAATCCATTCAGGATGTAGTTCCGGCATAGGAAACTTGAATGTTTCCAAGCTTCAACAGCAGTGAAAGTGGTAACTTCATCTACCTCGCCCTCTTTATCTTTAAAAAATTTGGCCAAGTTCAACATGGTCAAATAAAACATCATTTTTTTTGTTGCCAAGTCTTGAAATTCGGTCCCGAGAATTTTGCAGGTTTCTTAATGTGGCTTATAGCAGCCGCCATCGGCAATACTGAGTTTTGGATCGAGTATTGCGTTTGAACCAAAGTTTCAGATTGCAAATTGATTGAATTGGTGGGAGTATCCATTTTTCTGTTAAAAAACAAAACCAGAATTAGAAAACTTATTAACTTTTGTTAGACAACAGGACTCTAATAAAACCTGAAACAAAAGTTTATACGGTCTAATAAAAAATACAATAAAACAATGCACCAAGTAGGTAACCTTAAAAGAGAGGTGGTGCACTCGACACGCTTAAATACCAAGTCTTTCGAAAAACCAATCCTAGACATGCATTCTCATATTGTCTTTTTAATTTATCGTTGATAATTTTTTTTAATTCAATTTAAAGCCACAATTAAGGTCACCATAAACAGAAAAATTTCCCTTTGATTTCTTAAACGACAAAATAAGAATTCTGAAACGAAATCAAAACCAATTTTGTTGAACGGCAGGATTAAATCCCGAAACATATTTTATTTAATTTGATTCTAATTTGGAAACAAAATAAAATCAAATAAAATCTTGTTAAATTGTGGGAATAAATCCCGAAATAGATTTTATTTAATTTAATTCTAATTTGGAAACAAAATAAAATCAAATAAAATCTTGTTAAACGGTGTGAATAAATCCCGAAACAGATTTTATTTAATTTTTTAATTTCTCGTTTTTGACAACAAAATCAAAATGTAATAAATCCGTTAAACGGCGGGAATAAATCCCGAAACAAATTTTAATTTAGTTTTAATACTCGGTTTTGGAAATAAAACAAAATTTGAAATAAAATTGTTGAACGGCGAGAATCAATCCCGAAACGAATTTTACTCGTTTTTGGAAATAAAATAAAATTTGGAATAAAATTGTTGAACAACAGAATCAATCCCAAAATATATTTTACTCGTTTTTGGAAATAAAACAAAAATTTGGAATAAAATCGTTGAACGGCGGGAATCAATCTCGAAACACATTTTATTTACCTTTAATTTCTCGTTTGGAAATGAAATCAAAATAATGGAATAAAATCCGTTGAACGGCGGGAATAAATCCCGTAACAAATTTTATTTACTTTTAATTTGGAAAAAAAATCGAATAAAATTTGTTAAACGGCGGGAAAAATCCCGAAACATATTTTATTAGTTTTAATATTCATTTGGAAATAAAAAATAATAATAGAGGAAAAAGAAATCTGTTGAACGGCGGGAATAAATTCCGAAATGAATTTTATTTACTTTTAATTTGGAAACAAAATCGAATAAAATCTGTTAAACGGCGGGAAAAATCCCGAAACAGATTTTATTAGTTTTAATATTCATTTGGAAATAAAAATAATAATAGATGAAAAAGAAACCGGTTGAACGACGGGAAAAATCCCGAAACAGATTTATTTAATTTAAAAGAAATTGATTTTTGAAAAATATTTTTTTTTCGCCTTGGTGTCTTGATTGTCTTGTATTAGAAAATTGCAAAAATAATTATCTCTGTTTTAAGATTGTTGGACAAAAACATGTTAGCGAACATATAATTAATTATAAATAAACACAAATAAAATAAAATATAAATAGAATGATTTATAATTAAATTGTGAAATACGAAAATCAAACAAAACCGTAATAAAAGGTTGAAATAAAGAAGAATAGAGATTTTATGAAATATTGAGGCCTGTGAAACATAGTTTCCTTACAACAGATTCAGCTGCTCTTACGGTACTTGGAGAAACGTTGGTCGAATGTCTTTCAGGATACAACAACAATAGTGATCAAAGTAGTAGCACCTTTACAATGATCAATCGAATGAATGTTGCCTTTTTCTGTCACCGGAACGTTTGAAAAATACGAAGAGGAAAAAGAAGAGTTTTGAGAGCAAAAGAATTTCAATGTGAGAGAGTACGAGTGTATAAAATTCTACAGAATACGCAACCTTTTATAGGCATTTAGGATGGTGGAAAATTTAGAAATAACCACAAAATCTGCCATTAAGAAGCCAAAAAATCAAATTGATTTAAAAAATTAAATCAAATTGATTTGGAATATGATAATGTCCATATATAAACAGATTATGTCTGTTGAGGAAAAATAAAATCGTGTTGGGCTAAAATATCCGCAGGCCCATTTGGGCCCGAACATTTTACGTCGCCCACGTCGTGTTGGTGCGCCCCAACCCCGTCAGGTTTGGACCCACGCCCCCTGCACGCGAAGCAAGGTTACAAACTTAATAATCATTCAATTACCCTTCAAGAGGATTCACATATATATACACATCTCATACTTGGTATTTAACCAATGTGGGATCTAAGCCTTTACTTTTCCTCAACAATATTTCCAAGTAGCTTATTTTGAGTATCAATTTCTTATTCACCACTCAACCATTTTGAGCATATGATATACCGTTGTAAAGGTCTTATGTAGTAGAATATGAAACCATAAAATTATGATTCAACTCTCCACCTTTACCTATTAAGAATATGTCGCAAAGTTCTCATAAAAAGCAGTTTTTTTTTCAACAATGTATAGAAAAAAAAATAAAGATACACATAAAATAATATTAACCTCAAGATATTCATAAAAATATACATACAACTATCATGCTTATTATCCTAAAGAAAGAATTTAGGATCATAAACCATTGTCATATATAATGCATTACATATATAAGAGTTATATATCTTACATAAATTCAATACATCAAGTTTATTTTGTAAATCAACAATTATAAATAAACTATTCTTATAGTGTACATATTAATCATGGAAATCATACATCCATAAAAAGCGATATACATTATATACATATGTCAAAATAAAAAATTAGAAATAAAATTAACTTTACCAAAATACATAAAATATGAAATCTTAAAATTAACGACAATATGAATAATATAGTGATTTGACGGGAACTTTTGTAATTTCAAAATTTTTAGAGTTTAAAAAAGTTGATATTTTAAGACAAGAGGAATAAATAAAATGTGAAGCCCACGAGAACTGGCCCGATTCCAAGAACTGTTGGAGAAGCCTTTCAGATTGAAGCCTGGTTGGCCCGATAATAAAGATATGGCAACATACGTTATTTTTAGTAAGTAGGGGAATCATATCTTGTAAATTTGATATGATATGATGTAATCTCGTAAATCCCCAAAATTAAGGGATAGACTAATCTCGTCCGTCGATGTAATTGGATCTTGACCGTCGGTTTTGGGGGAGCTCAACTATAAATAGAGGGCCTCCCCCTCACTTGTAAATTATCCATTGTATGTTGAATTCTTAAGAGTAATAGAATTCTTTGAGCATTTACTCAAACACTTTGTGTGCATTCTTTCTTTGGCTTTCTGTTGTTCATTTATAGCTTCTTTTGGCACAATCGCTTCCACTATACAAATTGGTGCCTTAGAGGAATTCTAAAGGAATCCTCACTTTTGGGAGTAAAGGTTAACTTAGGCGAGTTTGGAGCGAATAGATAGCCTAAGGCTGCACGGATCGCGAGACGAAAAATCTAGTCCCGTGACACAAGGGGTTAGGACAACAACACGGAGATCGATCGAGGCAGGCAACAGTAGTGTAGGAACGATGCAATGGCCAAACAGGGAAAACGAAAGAAAAGAGAAAAACTAAAAAAGGAAAAATTGTGGGTTAAAGATTTCCGATTTTAAGTGGGATTTTCTTTGTTTTTTTTTTGTCCGTAAATTAACTCATTAGTAACAAAAACTTAAGAGTTCTAAATTGATCTAACTTAATGATTTAACTAATCCACAAGATAAAAATTTTAAAAAAAAGTTATTTATCTAAAATTAGTCTAAATTATCCTAAAAATTTAATAAAAAATAATAATATATGTATATAAAATAATGCTAATTAATCTAGCTGCTAATTATCCTAATTAATTAATAATATTAATAAATTCCATAAGTATCCTAGTATAATAAATTTAAATTTATTATGATTATCACAACTTTTATTTTAATATAACTACTATGATATATTTTTTTCACTTTTTAAAATTGATTATAATTAGTTTTAAATTCTAATTTAGTAATATAATGAAAAATAAAAGGTATTCATATCTTGATTATATATATTATAAATTATAAATTAAATCTAAATTATTTATCTAAATTAATGTCTAAACTAATGAGAGAGATATTTGAGGTCAGTGAATTATAACATTTGGTTGAATTAATGCAAAATATTAGTTTGCTTGAATATACTTCATTTTCATATAAAACTATATGATTTAATTAGAATTTTTATCCCTTAACTTTAAATTCTTTACTCTAATTTGGCTAAATTAAGAGAAAATACCGATTTTTTTTAAATATTTATTGGATTAGACCACTTTTTTTTTAAATATTTATGGGATTAGATCGATTTTTGAAAACGCTTCCACTAAACGCACTTTCCTGCTCTATTAGTAAAATGCGTCCAGCTAGACGCGTTTTTCTCAAACGGCTACCCCGCAATGGGTAAATTCCAACGACTACTTCCCCCACCCCCCAATGGTAAAAAAAAACCTATTTAAACCCCTCAATTCCATTTTTTTCAGTTCACTCTCAATTCTCTTTCAATTCTCTCTCAGTTCTCTCTTAATTATCTTTCAATTCACTCTCAATTCTTACAATTTTAATTAAAGTCTTAAATTTTTTTTTTATTTAATTGTGTATTACAAAATTTAATCGTTTTTTTTTAATTCTTAATAGCCAATTCTCTTATTCGTTTAGATGATAAACACATTTCGGCCTTCCAATTGCAAATGGTGAGAAAATATTTATATTATTTTTAATCTAATTTAATTTCATTATTAAGTTGTTATATTGAAATTTAAAATTTTGTATTTTTTTATAATTAGGTGGAAGATCGGATTTTGGAGACATATATTTGCAATCTATTTGCTCCTCCATCAGCTTTAATCGAACCATACTTGAGAGATGCAAGATTTTTTCACGTGGCCCGTATGCTTGGGGGTGTAAATTGGAACCCACACTTGTCAGTACATTGGTGAAAAGATAGAGACCTGAGACACACACATTCCATTTTTAATGCGGCGAGTGTACAATCACACTGGAGGACGTGCAATAATAGCTCGGGTTACCAGTGGATGGGCCGGTAGTGATGGGCTCAGTTTTCGCTATTGATTGGAAAGTTGTATGTGGCCAACTGTTAGGGAAGGTTTCAGATAGGATTTATGGTGCCCAGATAGACATGAATTGGTTGAAAAGAGATTTCGATGAGCTCGATACAGAGTCGAATCCACTTGAAATGGAACAATATGCTAGGGCAAACATTCTTAGGATAATCAGAGGTCTTCTAATGCCTGACAAATCGCAAAATCTTGTTCATTTAATGTGGCTACTACAATTCATGGACTTAAAAGAAGCAAGCCAACTTAATTGGGGATCAGCAGTATTGGTAACGTTGTACCGAAAGATGTGTCAGGCAACACAACCACAAAAAATTAAAATCGATGGTTGCATGCTCCTACTGCAATCATATGCGTGGTATCGGCTGTCATTTTTATGTCCTTGAGTTGACTACTCTTATACATTTCCACTCGTAGCAAGGTAAAATTCATTAGATAATATATTTACAATAATAATTTTTTTAAAAATTTAAAATTTTTGTATTAACATATTATTTCAATAGGTGGAACCATGGGCCGAGTTATTGGGACTACCAGAGGAGCTTTAAGTTATACGGTTCCTGTTAGATCAATTATCAGAAGCGTTAGTATTTCTAAAATTTTAATTATATAATATTGACGTAATGATTTAAAAATTATTAGTAAATATATAATTGAAATTATTATTTTGTACTATAGTTTGAATGAACGCCATACTCCGATCCGAGAATTCAAGCATGCATCCCGTTTGAATTCTTGGTGAATCCCAAAATTTGGCACGTGAAGGTGCCATTGATAATTTAAGTTATGGTGCAAATGCATGAATTTGATCGAGTTATGCGGCAGTTTAGGTTTAGGTAAATGATTCCGCCACCGCCCCAAGACATCGGAGACCAGTACAAGATCGACTTGTGGAGGAGAATTGAGGAAGATTAGGCTAAATTCAATGAGTAATATATCAAAATTTGGGAGCATATGTATGAGTTTTTTCCTAATCACGAACACGTTATCGCTCATAAATTATCTGTCAATCCATCGTACATGTCATGGTTTAAACATCATGGCAAACCATATCTACTACCGGAGGAGGCGAGGCATAGGAAACTTCATTCAAGGAGGCTACGACGGCCGCCTAGGAATCCAAGGTTTGAAGCAGTTGTCGAGACGGGTCCATCATCAGCACCAATGCAACAAGAGGCACCACCGTCCACACCATATTCTGGTCAGTATGGCTCGACTTATTCTGGTTCACGTATGTTATTTACACCACCTCCGTCCATGTTTCTACACTTTCTACAGGTATAGGGTTTTTTGCATCATCTCCATCCCTAGCATACACTTCGATGACTTCGGCGTATCTGCCGACGACATATTTGTCGTCGACGATGTATCTGTCGTCGATGTTTGTGGCACTGATGATATTTCCACCATATTTTATGCTATCGGTGTTTGGGATACCATACACTTATACGTTGTTAGTGTCACAAATACCCCGAGCATCATTATTCTACCAAGGTGGATCATCTTCGCAAACATCTTCACAAGCATCATTGGCTACGTAGGAGTACACTGCACTTAATAACGATAAAGGAGATGAAGATGAACGCGAAGAAGAAATCCATCTTGCAATTGATGAAGATGAAGAAGAAGAGGAAGAGTTAAAACCACAACTTGTACGAAGAAGAAATCTGTCTCGCAATCGACGCCCACCTAATTGTGGCACACATTCAGCCTGACTAGGCCCGACCCGTCTTTTTCTTCATAAAAGCCATGATTTTCCATGGACACCTACTATCTCGCATTGCGCATTTCGCCTCAAATTTCTTCTATCGGGATTGTATCACTTTACTGCTGCGGTTAAAGCATCTTTAGAAGAAAACTCCTTCCTCGCTTCTAAATCACCAACATCTAACGAAGAATTCGTATGACCTGGTCTTATGTGTGAGAGTTCTAAAAACTCCATCTCATCTTTTGCTGAGAGGTCCACATTATGCATGTGGGTCGGAGGTGAGTATGCCCTGAATCGCAGATCTTCTTCGGTAGCTTTGTCTAGACCTTCACCGTCTGAACCCCTATCTTCTGGTTTAGTTGAAACCAGCTCTAGTTCAAAAAATAATGCAATTTTTGAACCATTCAGGCAGGACTCCTGGATTGGATCGTCATCGGATTTAGTGCCCTCTTCAATCCCAATCCTCTAGCATGTCCAGGGTTGGATGTCCTTTTACCAGTGGAGGTTGTAGGGAGTACATCATCCCTTCTTTTATAGCTGTCGGTAAAACCAAAATCACCTGCGAATTTCCCACTAATAGAACTTGATGTCATACCCTGTAAGTGTTCTTAGCATAGAACATCAAACTCTCGAAGTTGAAATCAAAACCACTAACAAAGTGTCTTGTCGAGGTGTCGAAGTCTCGGTTACCACCATACTCCAATTATTGAACGTTCTATCTACCATGGTTGAAATCTAAGGATGAAACCGATGAGTTTCTTCCCATTGATGATTCCAGGATATCATAATGGGAGCTTTATAACAAAGCCATGAACCCACCGCGCAATCGTGTCGTTGGACTCTCAGCTTTCTCTTTCGTTCTGACATCTCGTATTGGAACAAATTTTGACCTCCGACCACTTTCATTTGTGTTCACAAACTTTGCATATAACTAGAGTATTGGTGATCCTCTAACAATATGCATCCGGACCATCAATTTGATCACCATTGGGCCTTTGACATCAAAAACCTGATTTTTGATGGGGTCCATCAATGCTAAATATTTATATTTCAAGGACAACACTCTAATCCGGGTGGATCCAATGGCTTTCCACCTAATTCTTTCACAAAGTTCTGGCAATTGTATGTTTAGGTTGAAAGCCAATCGCGCTGTGTAAGTTGATGAAGAAAGGACCCCGACGTCGGTTTCACGAATTTCACCATCGTAGTAAACAATATCATTAACTCGTCCACTCATTTCGAACCAAATAACTTGTTTCACATGTTTAAAACAAAAAAAAGTATGCAAAAAAATAGAGTAGTAATTATCCATTAACAACAAAAATCGAAACTTACTTTATATAATTATGTGTTTGCTCAAAATTTTGCCTTATGGAATGTCTTGCGAAATTCACCTACTTGCGTTTCGGTATGCTCATAATTTTTTTATGTTGTCTCTAGTTGAACTACCAATCCATTTATACAACTTTTGCCTCAAAACCGTTTTCACAATATGCAAACCTTTTACCTCAAAAGTATGGCTGCAAAAATATTATCCTGGGAATCCCAGGATATTTGAAGGATTCCTGGGTGAGGAAAACTTTTCAGGGCAAGTTGACAATGTGAGAAAGAAAACACTCCCAGCAAGGTGCGTTTAAGTAAAGTGGACAAAAAACGCCTTGTTGGGAGCATTTTCACTCTCCCATTGTTAACTTGCCTTGAAAAGTTTCCCTCACCTAGGAATCCTTCAGATAATATTTTTGCAGGCCATGCTTCTAAGGCAAAAGGTTTGCATATTGTGAAAAGTTTTCCTCACGCGAGAATCATTCAAATGTCTCGGGATTCCCGGATGATATTTTCAAGGCACGCGAGTAGCTTTTGAATATTTACTTGTTCCCATTATCAACCCTCCTTTCATAATGTCTACCTCAAACACAAACACAATTAAGAATTCAATCAATTAATCAATTAATTTTACAATTCAATTGAATACGATTTTAATTAGAGAATGTATATATAAAAGTAAAGTTATAATATTCATACATAGACTGATTTATTTGGTCCTATTTTTATTTTTATTATAATGTTTACTTCAAATAGTTAATATTGTTGATTACTTTGATAAGAAATTTTACGTGAATTTTTAAATAAAATACCATTCTAACAAAAAAAAAAAACTTTTGTATGATGTGTTGGAATAATTTTTTAAAAAAAATCCACATTAGCTACCAAAATTATCTAATAAATTCACGTCCATTGGATTTTTTTTTGTTACATGGTCACCATATGAATATTTAATAGAAGAAAAAAAATTAAAATATTACTCCAACAATTTTAATAAAAAATTTAATTGGTGTTAAGAATTGGAGTTGAATTGGTAAATTCAAAAAACTCGAGGGTTTTAACCCTCAAACACGAACATCATTAAAACAACCTAAACCCTAAACCTTTATATAAAAAAAAACCCTAAAAACATGTCTTTTTTAAACCCTAAAACAAATATCCTAAAATCCTAAAAGAAAAATCGTAAACTGGTTCAGGAAAGAGAATGGGAAACACATTTAGTTGGAAGCGCTTTCCTGCAATGTACTTTGAAAATGCGTCCAATTCAGCGCGTTTTCCTACAAAATACGCTAAAAACCCATCCAACTAAGCGTGTTTTCAAAAAAACGACCTAATCCCATAAATATTAAAAAAAACGATCTAATCCCATAAATATTAAGAAATATCAACATTTTCACCAAATTTAACCGTTTAATTTGTAATTAATAGACTTAAGTTAATTGGACGGTACAATTAAACTTTTTGTCATTAAATCATGAAAAGAGTTCATCTTTTTATTTGCCATGAATTATAAAAAAACAAAAAAACAGAACTAATAATTCAACAATTTCAGTGTAAGGCCCAATTTTGGCCCGAGCCCATACAAAAAAAATCAAAAATAAACAGTCCAATGTCCATTTACATTAAAACCCAAACCTAAGTCCAATAGCCTACCAGCCCACTAAGCCCCAAAACAGAAAACAATTCAGAAACCCTAGCAACCCCTGCGCGCCGCAACAGCCACCCCTCCACGATCGCGCACTTGGCCACGTTGCCCCGCACCTCCGCATCGTGCGCCTCCACAACGTTTGCCTGCAAAAGAAATAACAGAAAAGGGGCCAGCAAAGCAAGAAACAGATTGTATTTTTTTCCTTTATTTCGGCTATTAAAGACCGAATGAAGAGGGATTTTGGGGGGGACGATTTTTTTATACGAGAGCAAAAACACAAACTCTTTTACGAAAGTACAGAATCAATACCAAATCAACAATGGTTTTCTTTTATTTATTTTTCCTTTTTCTCTTCATTTTCGAATATTGTTTTTTTTTTATTTTGTTTTATTTTTTGAAACCATATGTATAATATATATAATATACAGTATAAAAAAAGGAAAAAAAACTCACCTTTTTTGAGTTCCGGCCACCGTGCGCGGTGGCCGGTGACGGGGCAGACGGCGGCGGGTCGAGCCGGAGCTTCGCCGGAGCCCTGCCGAAAATCGCCAAGGGAGAGAGAGAGGGGAGAGCTGTTTCGGTTTTTTTTAAAGAGAGGAAGAATGAAATTTTAAAAAAAAAAAGGTTTATATAAGCCTCTAAAACGGCACCGTTTTGGGGCTGGCTTCAATAGCCCAAAACAACGTCGTTTTGCTCCCTTTGGCCTGCGTGTTTTTGGAAAAAAAGGGTTATTTATTCAGTTGGTCCCTCCGCTTTTGAGGCATGGCGCAATTAAGTCCTTTTTACCTTTAATTTGGCCCTGTTTTTTTACTTATTTATTCATTTTAATCCCACAGCAAACGACGCCGTTTAGGAGGATGGGAATATTTCCCATTTGGTCCTTCCCTTTTTGTGCGCGTTGCAGTGGAGCCCTAATTCATTTATTTCTTTTAAAATTTGGGTTTTAAATTTTATTTCTCCTTTAATTTCGTCCCTTTACTGTTTTATTTATATTTTGGGCCTCCCAATTTTATTTTTAATTGCAATTTAATACAGTATTTATTTATTATCATTGAATTTGTATATTCATGTGTATTATTTCCACTTATTTAATGGTTTGCATACACATATATTTTATCATTATTATATATTTTTCTTGGTTATTCATATTATTATTTTTAATTATCTATTATTTTTATTATTTATTATTATTATTTTTGTTATCACCATTATTATTGCTATTTTCATTATTTCTATTATTTTTATTATTACTAATATTATTTTTATTTTTACTATTATTTGTTCATTAACATATATTGTTATTATTATCATTATTACTATTATTTTTATTAATAATATTACTTTTATTTTTACTACTACTATTATATTTTTTTTATTATTACCATTAGTTTTAATATCATTACCATTATTTTATTATTACCCTTATTTATTTATTTTTACTATTATTATTTATTTGTTAACATATTTTCATTATAATTTATTATTATTATTGTGTTTTTTATGACTATTATTATTATTTTATTATCTTTAAACTGTTGTACATGGTATTAATTTGTTTATTGATTTATTATTAGCTTTTTTTGTTTTTATTTTATCATTTTTACCTATCATTTTACATAAATTATTTGTTTTAATTTCCATTTATTTTCGCTTTTATTATTGTAATTTATATTGTCTCCCTCGTTTTTACTCCTTTACGCATGTCTATTATAATTCGTATCTTATTCTACTACGATAGTATTACATTTTACCTGATTTTTAAAATAAGCAAGTACTCCGCGTTCTAAGGTTCGAAAGAAATCGTACCCTAACTTACTGGGTTTCGATTTTTCTCATCGAGTTTAAAGAACCTATTACTTTCTCTTTAAAAGTTAAATAAAAACTTATTCTCGAGAATCCAAAATTGTCGTGTCCTAACTCACTGGATGTGACGTTTTATTATCTTAAGATAAGGATTTCTAAAAAACTAAGGCAATATTCTGTATTTGGAATTTCGAGAAAACGTGCCCTAACTTACTGGGTTCCGGTTTTTCATTTGACCCAAATAACTAAATATCCTCATCAAGCTTAAATACGAGTTTTAAAAGTCAAAAGACAAGCTCAGTTTCGAGAACTTGAAATGTCGTACCCTAACTTACGGGGCGTGACATTTTACTTCTTCGAAATAAGAGGGTCTTAGCATCCATTTTAAATTATTCAAGTTTTCTTTTAAATAAAGGGGATCGTATTTTAAAATCTTTTCAAATTTTCGACATAAAGACATCAAATAATCAATTAGGTACCAATTGTGGGCGTTACGAGGGTGCTAATCCTTCCTCGTGCGTAATCGACTCCCGAACCCATTTTTCTAAATTTCGTAGACCCAAAACTACCATTTTAATAAATCAAAATGTTTTAACGATCAATCTCAAGGTGACCCAATTACACCTTAAAAAAGGATTGGTGGCGACTCCGTTTTCATTTCCAAAGTTGACCCCATTTTCCAAACGAAAAAATGGTTTCGACAGCTTGGCGACTCCGCTGGGGAAATGTGAGAGAGTCAAGCCGTAAATTGATTAATTTCTGTCCTTTTGGCGAAAATTGAAAATTAGATTTGAAAATTACGATTCTTTTATTGCATTTGTTTGGGTCATCTAGTTGGTTGTGATTTGAGTTTCTAGGGTACTCTTGCATCATATTGCATGACCGCTGTGGTCACACCTTTTAAGTGGGAGTGAGAAACTATGCCTTCGTGAGGTTTTCACCTCCGCATGGGCTAGTGGACTGCTTTCGGGATACATCCATACCTATGTTTTCGTGAGGTTTTCACCTCCGCATAGCCATAGGGAAATGTATTCCCCTGAACTGAACTCGATCCATACGAGCCTATAATGGGTGAGGATTGAGGAATCTGCTGGTTCAAGTACCCTTTTTCTTTAGAACCAAACCACATATAGTGAACCCTAGGAGCCCACTTTAGGTAGAACTATGTTGAACCCTAGCAGTCACCTGGATAGGTGTTTGACTATTTTCTGTTTGATTTGATTTTTACCATCTGTATATGATACTAACACGTTTTTTGTTTATGACTACATTGCATCTCATCATCATAGAAAGGAGGTGTTGATTCATATTCGATCGCTAAACAGAAGAGTTTGTTATAGGAAAATGGATTGCTTGATAAAGTGGGTTATAATGCGTTCGTCCAAATATAGTCCAAGTAAACACAACGAGAAAAGATTGATAGTACATGACTTTGCCTCGTTGCTCGGGAATTCAAGCCAACAAGGATTATTCAAGAGTCATCACGACTCAATTTTCTTAAAGAAGCTTATGAGCATCGCAGAGGATAAGTGAGTGAAGAGTCACGGCCTGGATCAAGCAACAAGAAGCTAGAAAATGCATCTATTGAGAAAGTTCACGGGACACGACCATAACATCCGGATACGAAGAAAAGGATTGGTGTCTTCACTTGGACTATGAGGACAAAGTCGCATATGTAATCCGTTTTATGTAAAGAAATTTATTTTCTAGAAAAATTCTTCTAATGGAATTGAATTCAGAATTAACGCCTCTCTTTCTTTTTACATTCATTCATTTGCATTGTATTTCATGCATTTACATTACATCGCATCATATGCATTAAATGTTATAAAAGAACCCTATTAACTAGAGATCGTATTATAGTTACCCTGGAACATCACTACTACACACGAAGAAAAACTAAATTTATGGATCAAAGGTTGGAAAAACTGGAACAAATGCAAAAGGAAATGTAGGATCGGCTGCAAGCTCAGATGCAAGAGCAACTGACCAAGATTCAGCAGGACATGAAAGATCAGATGTTAGAATCGCAAAAGAGCATGATGAATTAGTTAACACAATTACTGCTTGGAGGGCCAGAAAAAGGAAAGAGCCCTATGGTCAACCCCGGGAATGACAGTAAAGAACCTGTCTATCCATCGGGTTTCGCCCCGACAAATACCCCAGCACAGCCCAATGCATACCCACCTAGGGTGTCCGTCAACATCAGTCCTCAGTATCAAGTCGGCATTTCAGTGCTAACACACCTCCCGACAGGCTCGGGCACCGGAGACAATCCAACAAATCTTGGTGTCCCTGATTCGGATGACATGGCGGAGATAGAAAAGGCAAAAGGGGAACTCCCAAGGCAACTAGAAGATCGATACAAATGGCTGGAAGAGAAATTCAAGGCGCTGGAAAGCGCTGATTATCAGTGTGGAATGGATGCTAAGGAGTTAAGTTTGGCTCCGGATCTAGTGCTCCCTCCGAAGTTCAAAGTGCCAGATTTTGAAAAATACAACGGAACCAGCTGCCCTGAGACCCACATCACGATGTTTTGTCGGAGGATGACTGGTCATGTCAATAATGATCAGTTGTTAATTCATTGTTTCCAGGAAAGTTTGACTGGGGCTGCGGCCAAATGGTACAATCAGCTGAGTCGCACCCAAGTCAAATCATGGAAAGACTTAGCACATGCCTTCATGAAGCAATATGGTCATGTGAAGGACATAGCGCCTGACAGGATCACATTACAGAACATGGAGAAAAAGTCGAATGAAAGTTTCAGGCAATATGCTCGAGAGGTGGAGGAAAGTCAAGCTCATAAGTCCAACCCCATCGTTGGAAAAAGAAACCACCATGCTTTTCATTAATACTTTGAAGGCACCTTTTATTAATCACATGCTGGGAAGTGAAACTAAGAGTTTCGCGGACATAGTGATGTCCGGGGAAATGATAGAGAATGCAATAAGGTGCGGGAAGATAGACTCAAGGGAAAGTACCAAGAGGTCAACCCCGAAGAAACACGAAGATGAAGTGGATAACGTGAGCATGTTTAGTAAATGGTATACCAAGCCAATCACTATGGGACAGCCAAGGGCCAGTCATCAAGGCCCTTCAAGGCAAGAATCCAACTCGAGGTCGAACTCAAAAAAACTCCAGTTCACTCTCATCCCCATGACGTATAGGGAGTTGTACCAAAATCTGTTTGATGCCCATGTGGTATCTCCTCTCTACTCAGAACCTATGCAACTTCCGTTTCCCAAATGGTACGACGCGAACGCCCAATGCGAGTACCACGCAGGGACCGCGGGACACTCGATAGAAAACTGCACCACTTTCAAAAAATTAATTGAAAGGCTCATCCGAATGGGCATTGTGAAATTTGACAATCCCTCTGGTGCAGAAAATCCGTTACCCAACCATGCTGGTAATGGGGTGAACGCGATAATCAAGAATAAAGGGAAAGGAATCAATGAGAATATTGCAGAAGTAAAAACCCCATTGAAATGGGTTTTGAAACAAATGATAGACATGGGATTAAACATTCAAACTTCGGAGGAGGTACCTAAAAGGATGATGAGCTACTGTGAGTTCCACGCATAAGAAGGCCATGAAGTCCAAGAGTGTGCCGAATTCAAAGCTTTGGTGCAAAGTCTAATGGATAACAAAGAGTTAGTTGTCATTGAAGAGATCAAAGACCCAGTGGGAACGTTGGGGAATCTAAACATTAACGACATATTCGAAGAGGGAACCGGGGAATAGACTTTTCCAAGCTTCTGTCTTTACGTACTTGGAGGTGTTTTGAACAATGGGACTGTGGAAGAGATCCCTGTATTTTTAGAGTTAATCTAAAGTAATATTCAAAACACGCTTGTTGCTTTAAGCCTAGAGACAATAAGAGTCATTTGGTGAAATAGGCTTGTGTCCATAATTTTTTATTTCAATAAAATGCATCTTTTTGGGAAAATATTTTTCATTCTTTCCATCTCATACTATACATTCTTTTGTTCTTTAGAATATTCTTTCATTCTTTATTCATGATCATACCATATAAATAATCATCCTTAGAACCATTTATTCTTTGGAATTTGCCTTCGTACCTACAATAGGTACCCATATATCAAGACATGAGCAACGCTGTTACTGACTCCCTTTTGAGTGAGATAGGGGTCTAAAAGGATCTAAGGATTTTAAAGATGACAGAGATTGTAACTTATCCTTTGATTTGTTAAGGATGGTAGAACAAGATAAAAATAGACTCTACCATATAAAGGGTCAGTGGACATTGCGAGTCTAGGAAAGGAGTGAAGATCGAAGCCTAGCTCACCACAGAAACAAAGCGAGACGTCATTGAGTTATTCCAAGAATTCAAAGATGCTTTGCATGATCGCATCAAGATATGCCTAGGCGCGAGGATGCTGTAGAGTGTTTGAAAAGGCACATGCTAATAGTTTTACCATAGCCAGGCTGATTATGAGGTTCAGGTACTGCTGGTCTACCATGAAAGGAAGATTACATCAGTTATGCCGTAAATGCCAAATTGAGGAAGACAAGACTTATGTGCTTCCTCAATTTTTTCCCCTATATGTGGGTGGGGCATAGATATTATGGGGACGATCTCGTCAAAAGTATCTAGTCGACACCAGTCCATCTTTGTGATTGTCAATTACTTCACTAAGAGGGTGAAGGTCACTTCATATGCCAAAGTCAACAGGCATCAAATTCAAATTCAAATTCAAATCCAAATCCAAATTCGAATTCAAAAAAAAAAACCATCCAAAAAGATTTTGAAAGATGATTGAGACTTGTAAAGATTGGCATAGAGAAGTTACCATTTACCCTCTATGCTTCTCGAATGTTGGCCAGGACCTTCGTCGGAGCAACACCTTTCTCACTGGTTTATGGAAGGGAAGCAACTTTTGGAAATTGAGATTCCTTTTCTCTGAGCTTGGATTGAATTAAGAATGGGATGAAGCAGAACGTCTCCAGTAAGCCTGATTGAAAGTCGGATGCACCAAAAACGGATGATACATGTCGAAACCATTTTTTTTTTGAAAAAACGGGATCGATTTTAAAAATGTGAAATGGAGTCGCCACCAACCTTTTTTATTTAGGTGTGATTGGATCACCTCATAAAAAGAAAATTTTGGTCTACGAAATTAAATAATAACAAGGGTTCGGGAGTCGGTTACGCACGAGGAAGGGTTAGCACCCTCGTGCGCCCCAGAACGGGTACCAAATTGATTAATCAGTGTCCTTGTATTTGAAAACTTGAAAATGTTTAAAGTGTGATTCTTTTTAAAGAATGTTAATTAATTTTGAATTGAATCTCAAGATTCATTCGTTCCAAAGGAATAAAAACATCACATCCAACACGTTAGGATATGACGCATTTATACCTCGATACCGAGATCATCTTTGATTTTCAAAACATGCAATTAAAAGGATATTTGGTTATTTGGATCAAACGAAAAATTGAAACCCAGCACGTTAGGGCGCGATTCTTCGCATTTCCAAACACACAAATATTGCCTTATTTTGAAGAATTTTCAAATACGCAATTTTAAAATTGGCTCAAAATGCATTTTATTTGGTATACGCGTAATAAAAATGAAACATTTAGTAAAGGCTCGAATACATTAGAATTTGAGACGTAAAACAATAACGAGTAGCATGAGAATAGCATTAAGCATGAATGAATATACAAACTCAACATTATAAGAATGAACGTAATTATAGATATAATTTAACGCACGAATATACAATAACGATAACCACATGGTTAAAACATATTAACAATCAATAATAATTCTACAAGATTTATGATGGCAAACTAATATAAAACAAAATTTTGAATGCTAACAAATGTGTTTAAAATAAATAAAGAAAGTGGATTTTGAAATCAACAATTTATGAAATTATTTAAAATGGAATAATTTGTAAATGAACTTGTGAAATGTGTATTTTAAAATTTTTGAAATGAATTATTCAACAAAAAAAAACATAATATATGCATTTAAATGTATATAAAACATATATAAGTAATGATCCATTAAAAATGTATGACATAAATTAAAATATACAATAAAATATGATCTTTCAAATTAATAAATTAAATACACTAAGTTTAAAATAGAAAATATATATATATATATATAAGCAATTTTAAATGAAACTAAATGTACATATAGATAGGTTTAAGAGGAAATATATACATAAAATAAGGTGAGAACCAATAATTTGTACAAAAAATCTTATTATCATATATGTATGTATGTACAAAATAATAGCATATAATTGTATTTAAATTAAATATTATATAAATCATCAAAGAAATGCATAATATATGATTTTAGAATTAAATATTCATAAAATATATAAACAAAATACATATAAAGAAAATAGACTAAAACATTGTAGAATCAACTTCAAAACAATTTGATTAAAATAATTTAATAAATAAATTTAATACTAGAAAGAAAAAAAGGTTACAGGAATTAGAAACAAAAATTAAAAAATACTTAATTGAAAAAGAAATGAAATTAAAAGGCTTTTTTATAAAGAATTTATTTAAACAAAGTCCAGGACTAAATTTAAAAACGCTTGAATAACCGGGGGTTAAAATAGCAAATATTCAAACAGCCAAAACGCAGTGCACAAACTGGACTAAATTAAAAAGGCGCACAAATCCTTGAGCAAAATTAAAAAAAATACAAAAGAAATAACCAGAAAGGCCAATCAAATCTTAACACAAAACAGAGGGACAGAGCGCGCAATTATCCCAAAATTTTAAAAATAAAAAATACTTAATTGAAAAAGAAATGAAATTAAAAGGTTGTTTTATAAAGAATTTATTTAAACAAAGTCCAGGACTAAATTAAAAAACGCTTGAATAACCGAGGGTTAAAATAGCAAATATTCAAACAGCCAAAACGCAGTGCACAAACTGGACTAAATTAAAAAGGCGCACAAATCCTTGAGCAAAATTAAAAAAAAAACAAAAGAAATAACCAGAAAGCCCAATCAAATCTTAACACAAAACAGAGGGACCGAGCACGCAATTATCTCATCACCGCAAAAAACGCGCGGATCCTATGGGTGCTGGATCGGGTCAAGTCGGGTCGCCCAATACGGCACCATTTTAGAGCCACTGAAATAGGCCCTAAATGGTGCCGTTTCAAGTATCCTAATTAAAACCTAAAAATAAAACCTAATCTAATCCTCCCTTCACTTAAAACAGAAAAGAAAGAAAACCTAAATAATCTCCTAATCCCCTCTTTACTCGGCCACCTCAGAAACCAAACGTCCCAAGCCTTTCGACGGCCATGCGCTTCAGAGACCAACGATGTCGCTGGATAGAGGCCAAATATAGCCCCTCTGTGCATGTACGCGACAATGCCATCACCTTCTTTCTCAGATCCCCCTTCTAACTTCGATTTCGACGAAGTGAAGAGGAATCCGGCGACGACAATAAACGGTAAGTGTTTCTTTCCTTTCTTCGTTTTAAGCCCCAAAAAAATCAAAGCGAAAAAATAAAAAAAAGGAAAGGATCCGGATGAAAAGTAATCACCTTTCGATATTTCTCTGTTTTTGATTTATATTTCTTGCGTATTCATTCGTAAAAAAATACAATGGTTTGTTTCGGCCTTTTAAAGCCGAAATCGAAAATAAAAATCAAAACAAAAATAAAAATTACAACTATTTTTTTATTTTATTTTCTGCTGTATATTCTATTGTTTTTGTTGTTTGTTGTTTTTTTCTACAGGTACAAGGCCGTGGAGGCGTTGACGTGACGGTACGGAGGCTGTTCAAGCAGTGGCGTGCGCGTGGGTACGGAGGCCGTGTGGGAGCAGCGGTGCTAGGGCTAACCTTAAGGTTTCTACCCTTGTTGTTATTTGGGTCATTCGGGCCTTGTTATCGGGCCAAAACTTTGGGCCTCAAGTTTAGTCTGGGTATGGGTCTTTAGTATTTGGGCTTGTTTATTATTTTGTAATGGACTGATGGACTATTTTGGATTTTATTTTTGTTTTGGTCTTTTTTTAATTTTGGTTAATGTTTGGTTTATTGGGCCCCGGGCAAATTCGGGCTCTTACAGCTGCCATTGTTTGCTCATTGTCGTGTAACGAGAATGAAGCAAAGACTTCAAAAAGGGCCAATTTTTCCCGGTCTTGCCAAATCTTGACCTCTTTCAGTGCTTTTCTTCTTCGAGTAACCTCATTCCTTCCCACTCCATCTTCAAGGGCATAGGAACTAGCGCTTCGATCCAATTTAGCCTTGTAGCTTCAATCTGCTCTGCCGCAACTTCGGAGAGATAATATTTACTATCTTCAATCTGCTCTACTGCAACTTCAGGGAGATGAGACTCTCTATAGTAAATTCAATCCGACCTACTGCAACTTCAGAGGTATAGGATTTGTCGTTTTAATCCGCTCCACTGCAACTTCAGGGAGATAAGAATCCAGAGAGAAGAGATTTGTAACCTCAATCTTCCCTACTGAAACTTTACGGAAATAAGGGTTGATCCTCAATGTAAACTCAGGGAGGCGGGATTTGTAATTTCAACCTACTCCGCTAAAACTTTGAGGAAATAAGAATTTAGGGAGAAGAGATTCGTAGTTTCCATCTTCTCTACTGAAACTTCAAGGAAATAAGGGTTGATCCTCAATGTAAACTCAGGGAGGCGGGATTTGTAATTTCAACCTACTCCGCTGGAACTTCGAGGATATAAGAATTCAGGGAGAAGAGATTCGTAGTTTCAATCTTCTCTGCTGAAACTTCAAAGAAATAAGGATTGATCCTCCATGTAAACTCAGGGAGAAGGGACTTGTAATTTCAACCTACTCCACTGGAACTTCGAGGATATAAGAATTTAGGGAGAAGAGATTATTAGTTTCCATCTTCTCTACTGAAACTTCAAGGAAATAAGAATTTATCCTCAGTAAACTCAGGGAGGTGGGATTTGTTATTTCAACCTACTCCGCTGGAACTTCGAGGAAATAAGAATTGTGGCTTTCAATCTGTTTCACTACTGCTTAGTGAGATAAGATCTGCAATTTTTAACTGATCTGCTCCACTATTGCTTAGGGTGACAAGATCTGCAATCTTCAGTCTGCTCCACTGCAAACTCAGGGATGCCAGACTGGTATCTTCGATCCGCTTCGCTGCAAACTCAAGAACACAAGATCTGCTATCTTCGGTCTGCTCCACTGCAAACTCAGGGATGCCAGACCAGTATCTTCGATCCGTTTCACTGCAATCTCAGGAAGACAAGATCTGCTATCTTCAATCTGCTCTATTGCAAACTCAGGGATGCTAGACTGGTATCTTCGATTCGCTTCACTGCAATCTCAGGAAGACAAGATCTGTGAATTCACCGATGTTGCGACACCGTCCTCTGGGGGACCTATCCTGTAAAATCGGTTTTATGTGTTTATGCTTATGCAAAGTGATTAGGATATTATGATCGGAATGAATCGAATGATCCTAACTGAATGTATTATGAATGATATATACAAAATGTTGTGAGAATGATCCTTTTTAATATCATTGCTCTTATCATGCTGTCTTCTTGCTTGGCTAGTATTCTCGACAGAAAACCCGAGAAAACCATTATCTTGCTCAAAAGATTTGCCCCACTGTAACTTCAGGGTTCATCTCATTGTGACTTAGGGGTATAGGATTTGTAACTTTTCCAATCCATCCCACTGCTATTCAAGGGTACAGGACTTGTATCATTTTCCATCCATACCACCGCAACTCAAGGGTAGAGGACTGTAATTTGTTCAATCAACTTATCTCTTCCCAGGTGACCTAACCAAATGTGCATGCATGATATTCGCATGGGTGCAAAATATCATTTTTTGTGTGAATGATTCCCCTTTTACACTTGGGTTAACATTGTCCATTTTTCGTCGAGATTGTATCACAGACGCAATATCTTGTCACCATTTTTGACAAAAATCTGAAGAGGTAGTCTCAATCTAGACTCTTCCTTAACCTTGGTGAGTTTTAAACAATAGTCCTGTTTCAAGTTCTTGTATTATTCAGAAGCTTCCAGAGTAATATGCGAAACTCCTTTTATGAAAGTATTAATAGTCCACTAATCGTTATTTCAATGCAAAATGCTTGACAAAGATCATAACAATGGACAAGAAGGAAATTAATTAGGAGCATAGCTCAAAACAAATAAGTTAAGTAAAGATGGCAATCGCAATCAAGAAGGAGATTTATTGCGAACCTATTTTGAAAAGAATAATATAATCACAAATAACAAATATAAAATGGGTAAAAGGGAAACTAGGTGCCCCAGATATCGCAGCCTGAGCTTCTCTGTTCCAACTTCTTGATGACCATTTTGAGCTCAATATGTGTTTAGGGGATCCGGAGTATTTTGTCGATGCCCCAAGACGTAACATACTTCTTCGTTATTAATTCAAGCGTAGCAAGACTACTGTATGCCTCACTTTCGATCAAAATTTGAGCTGCCCTTTTTGGGTTTTCAACTCAAATCCCCTTTGGTCTCAAAGCGTCCTTTGCGGGTTTTCGCCTTGGCCTCTCCTTTTTCTTTCTTCTTTTTTGATGAAAATTTTTATTTTCCCTTTTTTTTTGAAGTCCTTTTGTATATGAAGGATCTTCTTAAACATCAGGTCCCCCTTTGAGAATTTTCTAGGATGAACCTCTTTGTCGCAAACCCGCATCATCTGACTGTAATAGATAGCTATTAACTTTTCTCCACAAATTCGATTGATCACATCGGGATTGGATCCATTCTGCCTCATCCACCTTCAGTTCCGATAAAACTCAGAAAAAAAGAATTTCGACTTCAATGGGCGAAACCAATGAGAAATGTGTTGCCTCGGTGACAGTCCTAGCCAACGTTTGATAAGCATAGAGGGTAAATAGTAACTTCTGTATGCCAATCTTTACAAGTCTCGGTCTTTTTTATGATCTTTTGTTTTTCTTTTTGACTGCATTTGCTACACTGATATGGTGTCTGATCTTTGAACAGACTATAAACTTTTTACATTGCGCGGTTATGCATTGTTAAACATGATCCCTTCTGACATTTTTTGTTGGCATCTGATTTTTTTTATGAATTTTTTTTTTGAGAGTGGGAGTTGATAACTGTCGACTTTGTAAGATTGGCATAAGAAGCAACTTTCACTCTTTGAATGAAGTAGCCAGTGACCACAAAGATGAATAATGGAGGAGGCACATAAGTCTTGTCTTCCTTAATTTGACATTTACGGCGTAACTGATGTAATTTCACTTTTTTGGTAATCCAGTAGCCCAAATCTCTTGATTAGCCTGGCCATTGTAGAACCATTTACTTGGGTTCTTTAAACACCAACCTTAACAAAGACACCTGTGTTTAATGAGCTCACAGCGTGCCTTGATAATGATCGTACGAAAATGTCTTTGAATTCTTGAAAATGGCTCAATGGTGACTCGTCTTATTTTTGTGGTGAGTTAGGTTTCAATTTTTTTGCCCCTTTCCTAAGCTCGCGACGTCTACTGACCCTTTACAAAGTAGAGTCTATTCTCATCTTGTCCTACCATCTTTAACAAATCAAAAGATAGGCTACAATCTCTGTCATCTTCAAAATCCTTAGATCCCTTAGGCCCATATCTCATTCAAAAAGGGAGTCAGTAACAATGTTGCTCATGTCGTTGATATCTGGGTACCTAGGTATGAAGGCAAAAAATCCAAAGAATAAATAATTCTAAGGATGATTATTTGTATGGTGTGGTCATGAATAAAGAATGAAAGAATATTCTAAAAACAAAAGAATGTATAATATGAAATGGAAAGAATGAAAAAATATTTGCTTAAAAAGATGTACTTTATTGAAATAACAATTCTGAACACCAGCCTATTTCACAAAAGAAATCTTATTGCTTCTAGGCTTAAAGCAACAAGTGCGTTTTGTACATTACTCTGAGTAAGCTCTAAATACTACAGGAATTTCTTCCGCAGTCCAATTGTCCAAAACGCTCCCAGGTTCCTATAGGCAGATGCTTGGAAAACTTTTATTCCTCGGTTCCCTCTTCGGATACGCCATTGGTGTTCTAATTTCCTAATTTCTAGGCTTCTGATGACTTCTTCAAGGAAACACAACTCTCCTGCCCCCACTTTCAATTATCACATTTTACTACTTCGTCATCGAACTTCACAATACCCATGTTGATGAGATTTTCCACCAATTCCTTGAAAGTAAGGCAATTTTCTATCAAATGCCCTGTGATCCCCGCGTGGTACTCATGCTAGGCATTTGGGTCATACCATTTTGGGTATGGAGGTTGCATTGGTTTCGGGTAGTGGGGGGACACAACGTGTGCATCAAATAAACTTTGATACAACTCCTTATACGTCATTGGGATCGGTGTAAATTAGAGTTTTTCATTGTTTTACCTTGTGCCAGATTCTTTTCTTGATTAACCCTGATACCCAGTAGTCACTGTTTTTGGCTGATTGACAGTAGTCGACTTTGAGTACCTCATGCTTGTATTATTCACTTCATTTTCTTTCTTCCTTGTGGTCATTCTCTTGTTACTTTCTCCTGCCTCTATCTTTCCACTTTTTATGGCATTCTCAATCATTTCTCCAGTCATTACAATGTCCGAGAAGCTCTTTATAGCACTCCCTAGCATATGAGTGATAAACGGGGCCTTCAGTGTATTAATAAAGAGCATGGTCGTCTCTTTCTCTAAGAGTGGTGGTTGGACTGCGCCGCCACCTCCCTCCATCGGCTTGGGCATACCGCTGAAGCTTTCGTTTGTCTTCATCTCCATGTTCGGAGTGTAATCCTGTTGGCGCTATATGTCATCACGTGGTCAGTATTGTTTTATGAAAGCTTGAGCCAAGTCTTTCCATGCACCAATTTGGGAACGGGCTAACTGATTGTACCATTTGGCTGCTGCTCCCACAAGGCTATCCTGGAAGTAATAGATCAACAGTTGGTCATTATTAATGTACCCCGTCATTCTTCTACAAAACATAGTGATGTGAGCCTCGGGGCAACTTGTCCCATTATATTTCTCGAATTCAGGCATTTTGAATTTGTATGGGAGTACCAAGTCCGGGACCAAGCTTAAATCCTTGGCATCAATTCCATAACAGCTATCGGCACTTTCTATCGCTTTAAACTTCTCCTCCAACCATTTACATCTATATTCTAGCTGCTTTGGTAATTCTACTTTTGTCCTCTCTCCTTCAGCTACTTCATCCAAATTAGGGACATTAGTATTAATTAGATTATCTCCTGAACCTGAGCCAATTTGGAGATTCATTGAAGCACCAGCTTGGAATTGTTGAGGCCTGATCGTGACAGATGGCCTTTGCAAAGTTACTTCAGGTTGTGTTTGCACATGTGGTGGAGTAAAACCAAGGGGATATTGAGGATACTCAGTATTCTCTCTAGCGTTAACCATTGGGCTCTTTCCTTTATCCATAAGCCCATTCAACAGCTGCGTCATCTGAGTCATCATATTTTTCTGAGATTCCATCATCTTGTCCATCATATCTTGCTGGATCTTAGCAAGCTGCTCCTGCATCTGTGCCTGCATTTGTTCTTCCATATCCTTTTACATTTGCTCTAATTTTTCTAGTCTTTTATCCATTGACTTGGTCTTTTTTCTTGTGCCGTAAGGATGCGTATTTGGTAAATTTTTGTCGGTTTCCAGGTTGCTGAAATAATTTTTAATCAAATAGAATCTTTTACTGACCTTTAATGCATATGAATGAAATGAAAAACAAGTGCAAATGCATGAATGCAACGAAGGTTCCGATTCTGATTCAATTTCATTTAGAAAACTTTACTAGAAAACAAAGTCCTTTACATAAAATCAAGTTACAAATAAGGCCTTGCCCTATCACTTAAAGTTTTAATTTTCCTAAGTAGTGAAGCTAGCTCTTGTCCACGATCTGACTGCGACTCATACTGCACACTCAATATATCCGCTTGTACCGCCAAAGTCTGCAAGTAATCAGCTATCTCTCAAATTTGGGTTATGGCTTCTCCCATGATGTAATCCCGATTTCCAACTTGATTCTGAGAGTAGTGAAACTCCTCTTTCCAACGCTCTTCATTCACCTCTAGGGACTCAATACGGTTTTGAAAATTCTGCAATGCCATTTCTAATCCTTCAATCTTCTTTTTCATTTCTTCAATTTGCTCAAACTTGCTCTTAATTCTTTTACAGAATTACAGCTTCGGTGATGATGAAGAGATCTCTCGAGTTTCGCGACTCTAGCCTTTAACTCGCTTTGTTCATTTCAGCTTTCTGAGAGGCTTTTTTTCCACAGACTCATTTCGTGCTTGTGCCTCTCAGAATTTCTCTTCCCACTGACCAGCTTTAGTCCTTTCATCTCGAATCTCCTGACGCCACTGCTCCAAAGTTTTTCCTAAACCAACAGTCCTCATCGATAGATGCATCTTCTTATAGTCTGTCTTTAAATTATCCAGATCTTCTTCAACCCTATTCTTCCCTATTCTTAACTTCTCAGCCTCTGCATTCTGCACTTCCACGTCTAATCTCAAGTGCATTTTCTCTTCCTCTAGCTGCTCAATCCTTTTCCCGAACTCGAGACTCTTCTTTTCAAAGTCCTGTCTTATAATCTCTAACTCTGACAGGACAACTTGTAAGCATTCTTCTATTGATCGAGCACCCTCTAAAATTGGCCCAGGAATATTATCATTAATCCTTCGGCTAAACCAATCATTATATTCAGGCGTCGTCGTAGAGCCGACAGCTAATCTCTTCATCCGGCGAGTCTACTTCCAAGCATCCAAAATCTCCCGAACCTTTTTCTTATAATTGTCCCCTTTATATGAGAACTCAGATAGAGCAAGCCCATGAGTCGCCGGTATAAATTGCCTCGACTTGTATTGCCTTAATGCAAGCAACAGAGTGTATCCAATGGCCCCCCAAATTCCGGGCAGAGGCACATAATCAAAACTCCCACACCAATAAAGGATCTCATCAGGGACCATCCAAAAGGCTCTCTATTCTATATCCTCCTCTTTGAGATTTTGAAGAATTGCCATCCATCTTTCTTCTGAGATATCGCTTCTCCTTTGCGTAGCTACTTCTTCCTTTAATGGGGAATAACTTTCGGAGAAGACCCGGTAAGAGACCTTGTCCACCTTCCAGAAGTGTCCGTGAAACCATACCAGTAACAACTGTGCACATCCAACAAATCTGCCTTCGCCTGCCCTCCGACACAAGCTCAGAGATCTGAACATCTCGACTAGAATTGCAGGTATCGGTGTGATTCTTTTATCCAGACGATCGAATAAGTCAGTAACTGCTTCATCTATATGCCTTAGAGCTTTAGGAAAAATCACCAAACCATAAATGCTCAAGGTGAAGATATCCACTTTCTTCCCTACATCTGGATGTGCTAAGATCAAATCTCTCATAATCACCTAAGGAATACATTTACCATCCCCTTTCTGCTGAATTCGAACCGTAACTCAAGGCTCGCTCATCCTGGTAAAACTCATTAACTTCTTCACAAAAGTCGGGGCATTAGCGGCCCTAGAGTAAGCTTTGTCGACTAGGATTCTTGGACAACGAAGCAAGGTCGTATACTCCTCCATAGTGGGCACCAAATCTACCATTCCGAAAGTGAAACAATTATACGCAGGATTCCAAAACTGGGTCATAGCCCGAAACAAATGCTTGTTTACCTTGACATCCAGTAAATAGGGTATGTCACCATAATTCTGGTAGAACAATTGCTTAGTTCCCTCATCCCAATGGGCCTATATATCTCTCAACTCTTGTAGCTCATTTTGTATCACACTGATGCGGGTAAAGTCCCACAGCTCCGATGTGTATCCTTCGGCCAGACTGTCCCCTTTCTCAAGTTGTAGCTTCTCTGACCATGTGCGGACGGTCGCATTATCCTCAACTCTATCAAGAAATTCATTCTCTATGTTAAGCTTTCTAACTTAGTAATCGAACACGAATCGACTCCTCCTTAAATATGCATTGTCATGCAATAACAAACAAAATACACAAGTCAGTATCAAATAACAAGATTTAAGGCAAACGAAAAATAATCAAACACCTATATGGATAACCACTAACATTTAGCACTACTACATCTGGTGGGTTCCTATGGTCCACTATATGAGGTAAAGTTCTAAGGAAAAGGGTACCTGAACCAGCAGATTCCTTAATCCTCACCCATTATAGGCTCATTTGGATCAAGTTCGGTTCAGGGGAATACATTTCCCTATGCCCATGCGGAGGTGAAAACCTCACGAAGACATAGGTACGGATGTATCCCGGAAGCAGTCCACTAGCCCATGCGGAGGTGAAAACCTCACGAAGGTATAGTTTCTCACTCCCACTTAAAGGTGCGACCACAACGGTCATGCAATGCAATGTGCGCAAGAAAAATAACAATCATATGCAATGACACAAACAAATGCAACAAAAGGATCATAATTTTCAAATCAAATTTTCAAATCGAATTTTCAAATTTTCGACAAATGACAGAAAATAATCAATTTTATGGCTTGACTCTCTTGTGTCCCCAGTGGAGTCACCAAACTATCGAAACCACTTTTTTTTTTAAAAAAACGGGATCGATTTTAAAAATGTGAAATGGAGTCGCCACCAACCTTTTTTATTTAGGTGTGATTGGATCACCTCATAAACAGAAAATTTTGGTCTACGAAATTAAATAATAACAAGGGTTCGGGAGTCGGTTACGCACGAGGAAGGGTTAGCACCCTCGTGCACCCCAGAACGGGTACCAAATTGATTAATCAGTGTCCTTGTATTTGAAAACTTGAAAATGTTTAAAGTGTGATTCTTTTTAAAGAATGTTAATTAATTTTGAATTGAATCTCAAGATTCATTCGGTCCAAAGGAATAAAAACATCACATCCAACACGTTAGGATATGACGCATTTATACCTCGATACCGAGATCATCTTTGATTTTCAAAACATGCAATTAAAAGGATATTTGGCTATTTGGATCAAACTAAAAATTGACACCCAGCACGTTAGGGCGCAATTCTTCGCATTTCCAAACACACAAATATTGCCTTATTTTGAAGAATTTTCAAATACGCAATTTTAAAATTGGCTCAAAATGCATTTTATTTGGTATACGCGAAATAAAAATGAAACATTTAGTAAATGCTCGAATACATTAGAATTTGAGACATAAAACAATAACGAGTAGCACGAGAATAGCATTAAGCATGAATGAATATACAAACTCAACATTATAAGAATGAACGTAATTATAGATATAATTTAACGCACGAATATACAATAACGATAACCACATGGTTAAAACATATTAACAATCAATAATAATTCTACAAGATTTATGATGGCAAACTAATATAAAACAAAATTTTGAATGCTAACAAATGTGTTTAAAATAAATAAAGAAAGTGGATTTTGAAATCAACAATTTATGAAATTATTTAAAATGGAATAATTTGTAAATGAACTTGTGAAATGTGTATTTTAAAATTTTTGAAATGAATTATTCAACAAAAAAAAAACATAATATATGCATTTAAATGTATATAAAACATATATAAGTAATGATCCATCAAAAATGTATGACATAAATTAAAATATACAATAAAATATGATCTTTCAAATTAATAAATTAAATACACTAAGTTTAAAATAGAAAATAAATATATATATATATATATATATAAGTAATTTTAAATGAAACTAAATGTACATATAGATAGGTTTAAGAGGAAATATATACATAAAATAAGGTGAGAACCAATAATTTGTACAAAAAATCTTATTATCATATATGTATGTATGTACAAAATAATAGCATATAATTGTATTTAAATTAAATATTATATAAATCATCAAAGAAATACATAATATATGATTTTAGAATTAAATATTCATAAAATATATAAACAAAATACATATAAAGAAAATAGACTAAAACATTGTAGAATCAACTTCAAAACAATTTGATTAAAATAATTTAATAAATAAATTTAATACTAGAAAGAAAAAAAGGTTACAGGAATTAGAAACAAAAATTAAAAAAATACTTAATTGAAAAAGAAATGAAATTAAAAGGTTGTTTTATAAAGAATTTATTTAAACAAAGTCCAGGACTAAATTTAAAAACGCTTGAATAACCGGGGGTTAAAATAGCAAATATTCAAACAGCCAAAACGCAGTGCACAAACTGGACTAAATTAAAAAGGCGCACAAATCCTTGAGCAAAATTAAAAAAATACAAAAGAAATAACCAGAAAAGCCCAATCAAATCTTAACACAAAACAGAGGGGACAGAGCGCATAATTATCCCAAAATTTAAAAATAAAAATACTTAATTGAAAAAGAAATGAAATTAAAAGGTCATTTTATAAAGAATTTATTTAAACAAAGTCCAGACTAAATTAAAAACGCTTGAATAACCGGTTAAAATAGCAAATATTCAAACAACCAAAACGCAGTGCACAAACCGACTAAATTAAAAGGCGCACAAATCCTTGAGCAAAATTAAAAAAACAAAAGAAATAACCAGAAAGCCCAATCAAATCTTAACACAAAACAGAGGGACTGAGCGCGCAATTATACCATCACCGCAAAAAATGCGCGGATCCTATGGGTGCTGGATCGGGTCAAGTCGGGTCGCCCAATACGACACCGTTTTAGAGCCACTGAAACAGGCCCTAAACAGTGCCGCTTCAAGTATCCTAATTAAAACCTAAAAATAAAACCTAATCTAATCCTCCCTTCACTTAAAACAGAAAAGAAAGAAAACCTAAATAATCTCCTAATTCCCTCTTTACTTGGCCGCCTCAGAAACCAAACGTCCCAAGCCTTCCGACGGCCATGCGCTTCAGAGACCAACGATGGCGCTGGATAGAGGCCAAATATAGCCCCTCTGCGCATATACGCGACAATGCCATCACCTTCTTTCTCAGATCCCCCTTCTAACTTCGATTTCGACGAAGTGAAGAGGAATCCGGCGACGGTAATAAATGGTAAGTGTTTCTTTCCTTTCTTCGTTTTAAGCCCCAAAAAAATCAAAGCGAAAAAATAAAAAAAAGGCAAGGATCCGAATGAAAAGTAATCACCTTTCGATATTTCTCTGTTTTTGATTTATATTTCTTGCGTATTCATTCGTAAAAAAATACAATGGTTTGTTTCGGCCTTTTAAAGCCGAAATCAGAAATAAAAATCAAAACAAAAATGAAAATTACAACTATTTTTTTAATTTTATTTTCTGCTGTATATTCTATTGTTGCTGTTGTTTGTTGTTTTTTTCTGCAGGTACAAGCCCGTGGAGGCGTTGACGTGGCGGTACGGAGGCTGTTCGAGCAGTGGCGTGCGCGTGGGTACGGAGGCCGTGTGGGAGCAGCGGCGCTAGGGCTAACCTTAGGGTTTCTACCCTTGTTGTTCTTTGGGTCATTCGGGCCTTGTTATCGGGCCGAAACTTTGGGCCTCAAGTTTAGTCTGGGTATGGGTCTTTAGTATTTGGGCCTGTTTATTATTTTGTAATAGACTGATGGACTATTTTGGATTTTATTTTTGTTTTGGTTAATGTTTGGTTAATTGGGCCCCGGGAAAATTTGGGCTCTTACAATACAAGTTTATGACAAAAAGGTTCGCCCAAGAGAATCTCATGATGGTAAAAAAGGACCATTCTCATGCAAAATAGACTTCAGAGGAAAGTGGATGCCAAACTGGGAAAGACCTTATGTAGTAAAGAAGGCCTGTTCTGAAGGAGCATTGATATGGACGAAGATATGCTCAATTCGGTGAATTCAGATTCAGTCAAAAAAGGAGTGGCTAAGGCGAAAACCCGCAAAGGGCGCTTTGAGACCTTCTCTAAAAAAAACGAAAAACGGAGAGGCCAAGGTGAAAACCCACGAAGGGCGCCTTGAGGCCGAAGGTGCTTTGAGTCGAAAACCCAAAAAGGGTGGCTCAAATTTTGATCAAAAGTGGGGCATACAGTAGTCTTGTTACACTTGAATTAACAATGAGGAAGTATGTTACGTCTTGGGGCATCGACAAAGTACTCCGGATCCCCTAAACACATATCGAGCTTAAAATGGTCCTCAAGAAGTTTGAACAGAGAAGCTCAGGCTGCGATATCTAGGGCACCTAGTTTCCATCTTACCCATTCTAAATTTGCTATCTTTAATTATTTTATCCGTTTCAAAATACACTACCAATAAATTTCCTTCTTGATTGCATTTGCTATCTTTACTTAACTTATTTGCTTCGAGCTATGCTCCTAATTAATTTCCTTCTTGTCCATTGTTATGATATTTTTCAAGCATTTTGCATTGAAATAACGATTAGTGGATTAATAATCCTTTCATAAAAAAAGTTTTGCATATTACTTTGGAAGCTTTTAAATAATAAAAGAACTTGAAACAGGACTATTGTTCAAAACTCACCAAGTTTAAGGGATTGAAATATTGGTGGATGAAGAGTCTAAACTGAGACTATCTCTTAGGATTTTTGTCAAAAAATGGTAATTGAACAAAATGACAAGATATTGTGTCAGTGATATAATCTTGACGAAAAATAGGCAATGTTAACTCAAGTGTAAAAGGGGAATCATTCTCGAAGAAAAAACGATATTTTGCATCCATGCAAATATCATGCATACACATTTGGTTAGGTCACCCGGGAAGTGATCAGTTGATTGAACAAGTTACAGATCCTATACCCTTGAGCTGCAGTGGGATGGGTTGAAGTTGATACAGATCTTATAGCCATGAATCGCAGTGGGATGGTTAAAGATGGTACAAATCTTATGTCCCCAAGGTACACTGGAAGGGACGCTGAAGTTACAGCGGGGCAAACCAGTTGAGCAAAATACGATTGTTTCTTCGGGTTTTCAGTCAAATGACCACCCGAGCAAGAAGACAGCATAATACGTCATTGATAAAGATGAACAACGAGCAATGACACCTTAAATATTAAAAAGGATCATTCTCATGACAGACCTTATCCCCCTAAGCAGTAGTGGAACAGGCTGAAGATTGCAGATCTTATCTCCCTAAGCAGTAGTGGAGCAGATCGAAGACGGTGAGCCTTATCTCCCTGAGCAGCAGTGGAGCAGGCTAAAGATTACAAACCATATCTCCCTAAGCAGTAGTGGAGTAGATCGAAGACGGTGAGCCTTATCTCCCTGAACAGTAGTGGAGCAGGCTGAAGATTACAGATCATATCTCCCTAAGCAGTAGTGGAGTAGATTGAAACAAAAATTCCTATACCCCTGAAGATGCAGTGGATGGAATGAAGCTACTTAAAGAAAAGAAGTACTGAAGGAAGTCAAGACTCGGCAAGACCGGGCAAAATTGGCCTTTTAAAGTCTTTGCTCCATTCTCGTTACACGACAACGAGCAAAGAGGGGCAGCTGTAATGCCCAATTTTGGCCCGAGCCCATACAAAAAAAAACCCAAAAATAAACAGTCCAATGTCTATTTACATTAAAACCCAAACCTAAGCCTAATAGCCTACCAGCCCACTAAGCCCCAAAACAGAAAACAATTCAGAAACCCTAGCAACCCCCGCGCGCTGCAACAGCCAGCCCTCCACGATCGCGCACTCGGCCACGTCGCCCTACACCTCTGCATCGTGCGCCTCCACGACGTTTTCTTGCAAAAGAAATAACAGAAAAGGGGCCAGCAAAGCAAGAAACAGATTGTATTTTTTTTCCCTTTATTTTGGCTATAAAAGACCGAATGAAAAGGGATTTTGGGGGGGGGGACGATTTTTTTTATACGAGAGCAAAAACACAGACTCTTTTACGAAAATACAGAATCAATACCAAATCAGAAAAGGTTTTCTTTTATTTATTTTTCCTTTTTCTCTTCATTTCCGATACTGTTTTTTTATTTTGTTTTATTTTTTGAAACTATAATATATATAATATACAGTATAAAAAAGGAAAAAAAATCACCTTTTTTGAGTTTCGACCACCGTGCGCGGTGGTCGGCGGCGGCGGCGGACGGCGCCGGAGCTTCGCCGGAGCCCTGCCGGAAATCGCCAAGGGAGAGAGAGAGGGGAGAGCTGTTTCGTTTTTTTTTTTTAAAGAGAGGAATAATGAAATTTTTTTAAAAAAATGGTTTATATAAGCCTCTAAAACGGCGCCATTTTGGGGCTGGCTTCAATAGCCCAAAACGACGTCGTTTTGCTCCCTTTGGCCCGCGTGTTGACCCGACCCGTGGAGGATCCGCGTGTTTTTGGAAAAAGGGGTTATTTATTCAGTTGGTCGCTCCGGTTTTGAGGCATGGCGCAATTAAGTCCTTTTTACTTTTAATTTGGCCCTATTTTTTACTTATTTATTCATTTTAATCCCACAGCAAACGGCGCCGTTTAGGAGGACGGAAATATTTCCCATTTGGTCATTCCCTTTTTGTGCGCGTTGTAGTGGGGCCCTAATTCATTTATTTCTTTTAAAATTTGGGTTTTAAATTTTATTTCTCCTTTAATTTCGTCCCTTTACTGTTTTATTTATATTTTAGGCCTCCCAATTTTATTTTTAATTGCAATTTAATACAGTATTTATTTATTATCATTGAATTTATATATTCATGTGTATTATTTCCACTTATTTAATGGTTTGCATACACATATATTTTATCATTATTATATATTTTTCTTGTTTATTCTTATTATTATTTTTAATTATCTATTATTATTTATTATTATTATTATTATTATTATCACCATTATTATTGCTATTTTCATTATTTCTATTATTTTTATTATTACTAATATTATTTTTATTTTTACTATTATTTGTTCATTAACATATATTATTATTATCATTATTACTATTATTTTTATTATTATTAATATTACTTTTATTTTTACTACTACTATTATATATTTTTTATTATTACCATTAGTTTTAATATCATTACCATTATTTTATTATTACCCTTATTTATTTATTTTTACTATTATTATTTATTTGTTAACATATTTTCATTATAATTTTTTATTATTATTGTGTTTTTTATGACTATTATTATTATTTTATTATCTTTAAACTATTGTACATAGTATTAATTTGTTTATTGATTTATTATTAGCTTTTTTTTGTTTTTATTTTATCATTTCTACCTATCATTTTACATAAATTATTTGTTTTAATTTCCATTTATTTTCGCTTTTATTATTATAATTTATATTGTCTCCCTCGTTTTTACTCCTTTACGCATGTCTTTTATAATTTGTGTCCTATTCTACTACGATAGTATTACATTTTACCTGATTTTTAAAATAAGCAAGTACTCCGCGTTTTAAGGTTCGAAAGAAATCGTACCCTAACTTACTGGGTTTCGATTTTTCTCATCGAGTCTAAAGAACCTATTACTTTCTTTTTAAAAGTTAAATAAAAACTTATTCTCGAGAATCCAAAATTGTCGTGTCCTAACTCACTGGATGTGACGTTTTGTTATCTCAGGATAAGGATTTCTAAAAAAGTAAGGCAATATTCTGTATTTGGAATTTCTAGAAAACGTGCCCTAACTTACTGGGTTCCGGTTTTTCATTTGACCTAAATAACCGAATATCCTCCTCAAGCTTAAATACGAGTTTTAGAATTCGAAAGACAAGCTCAGTTTCGGGAACTCGAAATGTCGTACCCTAACTTACTGGGCGTGTCATTTTACTTCTTCGAAATAAGAGGGTCTTAGCATCCATTTTAAATTATTCAAGTTTTCTTTTAAATAAAGGGGATCGTATTTTAAAATCTTTTCAAATTTTCGACATAAAGACATCAAATAATCAATTAGGTACCAATTTTGGGCATTACGAGGGTGCTAATCCTTCTTCGTGCGTAATCGACTCCCGAACCCGTTTTTCTAAATTTCGTAGACCCAAAACTATCGTTTTAATAAATCAAAATGTTTTAACGATCAATCTCAAGGTGACCCAATTACACCTCAAAAAAGGATTGGTGGCGACTCCGTTTTCATTTCCAAAGTCGACCCCGTTTTCCAAACGAAAAAATGGTTTCGACATTCAAAATTAAAATTTGACAAATTAAATAGAAATATTATGGGAGTGGACGAAATTCATAATTAAAAAAGTATATAATTAAAACATGGAAAAGAGATATGATATGTCTCTTAAAAAGGGATAGTTTAAATTTCGGTTAAAATTGAATTAATTGATTGAATTGATTTGATTCGATTAACCGGTCAGTTAATTGATTTAATTCGGTTGAAGGTCGGTTAATGAATTTTTAGATGTTTAGTTATCGGTTAATTCGGTTCGAAATTGAGTAATTAACTGAATTAACTGAACTTAATAATTAGTAATACAAATTATTTGTAGTTTTAATTCGGTTAATTCAGATAATTCGGTAAAATAAATATTATCAATTTATTTTTTTTATATATTTTATATTTGTTTTAACTAAAAAAAAACATATTAATTTCGATTAATTCGATTAACCGATCGAATTAATTAAAATATTTTGATTCAATATTTTTTTAAAAATTTGATTCAATTAACCATTAAAATATTTAATTAATTTAATTAATACTAATTCGATTCAATTAATTCAGTTAATTATAATTTGGTTCGGTTAACAGACCATTTCAACCCCTACTCTTCAATGCAGTAAAGCCTGGGAAAATAATAAATATGGAAAGAGCCAGAGACAGAGTGAAAGCAAGCAGAGGAAGCTACAAAACCAAAGAGGAAAAACATAAAGCAAAAATGGAGAAATCTCAGATCTGGTTGGCCTTTGGAGCCTTGGCCTTGTTATTGGCATCGGCGACGGCGGATGACGTCGTTGTACTAACGGAAGATAACTTCGAGAAGGAAGTCGGTCAAGATCGAGGAGCTCTCGTCGAGTTCTATGCTCCTTGGTAATAATTTTTTATCGCTTTTTTCCCTCTCTTTTTTTCTTTATTAGATTAGATTAGATTAGATTAGATTTTGATGCTTTATGTTTTTGATGTTTTACAGTAATTCCTGTTTAATCGATCGTTAGATCTATCTTCGACAATTTAAATGAAGAACATCGATGATTTTCTCCTAGAATTTTCGACTTACTTTTTCCTTTGTTTGATTGTTTCTGAAACTTTCTTATTATGATCAAACTCTCTATAGATAAATCTATTGTTGTTAAAGATGTTCCTTGGATTTGAATTTGGTTATTTATTTGTTTTTTAAAGACATTTGAGCTAAGTGGTATCGCTTCTGGATATTGATTCAGATTAATCGGGTTCTTTTACCATGTTACGGCCTAAAACTATAAGATTCAGCTAGTTGTTTTCTCAATCTAATCGGTTTTTTTTTTCAACCACAGGTGTGGTCACTGTAAGAAGCTTGCTCCTGAGTACGAGAAGCTTGGGTCAAGTTTTAAGAAGGCTAAATCCGTCTTGATTGGAAAGGTTTGCGATTTATAATTACCCGAGATTTGTTTGTTTAGAATATGAATTATTAGTGATCAGGGTATTTACACAGCTCTTTTGTTGTTCCTTTTTATTCTAAAGTTTTATGTAATAATGTGGGTCTAGGTGGACTGTGATGAGCATAAGAGTGTCTGCAGCAAATACGGTGTTCAGGGCTACCCAACTATTCAGTGGTTCCCAAAAGGCTCTTCGGAACCTAAAAAGTGAGTCTAATTTAACGTGTACAAGTAGAACCTGGAAAAGATTTTGATCTTGATTTAGGTGAAGTTTTGTTATTGGTACCAACTTCTTATTGAAGTCATGTTCTTAATAGATTGAAATTGTTTTATTTAGATATGAAGGACCACGAACTGCAGAGGCCCTTGCCGAGTTTGTCAACACTGAAGGAGGTAATTTGTCTTTTTTTTTTTCTTTGTACAAGTTTCTGGTTTTGGTTGCTTAGTCTAAGAAATTTCGTCTCAATTCCTTCCTTCCGTGTTCCTCAAGGTGAACTTGCTGAATGTAGATTAATTCCCATAGGCCAAAACCAGAAGTATTTGCTGAGGTGGTGTACTGTTTTACAGGGACCAATGTGAAGATAGCCACATTACCATCCAGTGTTGTAGTGCTAAATGCTGATAATTTTGATGAGGTTGTCCTTGATGAGACCAAAGATGTGTTGGTTGAGTTTTATGCACCTTGGTAAGCATGTGCTTTGTTTTTGTTGTTGTTAAATTTACTATTTTGCAAAAACAATAAAGGTTAAGGGCTTTTTCTAGTTCAGCCATTACATATCCACCTGAGATTTACTGTTTAAGGACCTCATGATACAAGTGGCAAGTTTTGCGGTTGATATATTTTTTTGTTTCCATCTTTTCTACTTCACGTGTTTTGGTTGAGTTCTGGGTTGGCTTTTTTTCCAGGTGTGGGCATTGCAAAAACCTTGCTCCTGTAAGCATCTATATCTTTGCTGAATAAAGTAGGTATGATTATTTGGTTAGAAACGGTGATCTCCTTTCTAACCATTTGGTCGTTGTCTCCGCAGACCTATGAAAAGGTAGCATTGGCATTCAAATTGGAAGAAGACGTAGTTATAGCTAATCTAGATGCTGACAAGCACAAGGATCTAGCTGAAAAGTGTGTAAATTCAACCAGTTAGCCCAGATTTCTTTTATAAATGGTTTCTTAATGTTCATCAAATGTAGCAATGGATGTTAAAGGCCTTTAATTGCAGGTATGGAGTTAGTGGGTATCCAACACTGAAATTCTTCCCAAAAAACAACAAAGCTGGTGAAGACTACAATGGTGGCAGGGGTCTAGATGAATTTGTTTCTTTCATCAATGAGAAGTGTGGCACCAGCCGTGATGGAAAAGGGCAGCTGACTTCAAAGGTTAATACTTCATGATTTGTACTAGGACATCATGTTCATCATTATCCATACTTCTATATGAGATTAATTGCTCTCCTCTTCCTTTTGCCTAGGCTGGTATTTTGTCTAGTTTAGATGCACTGGTGAAGGGTTTTGTGGCTGCCAACAATGATGAGAAGAAGACGGTCTTCTCTAAGATCGAACAGGAAGTTGAGAAACTCAAGGGGTCCAGTGAGAGGTATTCAATTTGTCTCTCAATAGTCTTCTCCGAAGGAGAACTTGTCAATCCCTAGTTTCCTGTTAAAACTGTTCCATTGTCTTACTTCCTCTCTTGTTGCTGGTTGCAGGTATGGAAAGATATACTTGAAAGCTGCTAAAAGCTGTTTGGAGAAAGGTGCTGATTATCCCAAGAAGGAAATCGAGCGGCTGCAGCGCATGCTTGACAAGGTAAGGATTACAGTTACAATTAATCACTAGGATGGTGTCCTGAAATCATGTTTGACTGTAGATTTACGGGACATGTAAGCTCATATTGCTGCCCTCTCGGGAGAGGTGGTTAAAATACAAATTTAGTTATACAAAACCATAGTTTCCATCATAAGCATCTGATACATGAGATGGCTCTAACCATGAGTTTTAATTCTTTGTTTCCGGTGCAGTCTATAAGCTCAGCAAAAGCAGATGAATTCACTCTCAAGAAGAATATCCTATCAACATTTATGTGAACTTAGTTCACTGTATTTCACTAGTCTAGTACACTGGCATGGGGCTCGAGTTTTCAGCGACGATTTCGAGGATTGGTTTTGCCTCCCAGTGCTGGGATCCACTCATGTTTCATTTTGATTTTAATCTTTGAGAGCAATGGCTAGGCCTTATATATAAAAGTAGTAAAGTACTTTTTTGAGATCATCTAGAGCAAATGATCTAGTTAGACAGTTTCGTATTTGTGCCCTTTTCTTCAATGATTAGAAATTTTTACTCTCCGTTCACCCCAGCAGAATTTATATTATGCTTTCAGGACTCTTTGAACTTTTGGAAATGAGACCCTTTTGCTTTTAATTCCCGAGATTTACCCTCTTTATTTGTCAATTTTAATTTTAAAAATCCAATTATTATATTAAATATAGTTTTTGTTAAAGTTAAATATGCATCATCAATTGAGACTTTTTTTTTTATATAATTCCTATACTTGTACTTCAAACTTTAAAAGGTAAATTACATTTAATTATTAGTAATTTTTTTTGTCATCTATGGAAAATTATAAAATGATCACTAACTGACTAATTAAAAATGAAAATATTAAAAAATTCAAGATAGTTAAGTAATAAAAAAATAAAATAAAATAGTTAAATAATTATTTTGTAACCTTTTATAATTGGGTGATTAAAAGAAATTTATTAATAATCAGGTGAGTACTAGTGTAGTTGATCTAATTTTAATTTTAAAATTGGAGAATAACATGTGTTGGAATTTTTACATAATTGATCTAAAGATTTAATTGGTTAAACCAAATCAAATAATTAAATAGTAGAATGCTGGAAGTATTGAATTTTAAATTTTAAGTTGTGATAAATTAGATTTTAAATTTTAAATCAAAGAAACAAGATTTACATTAATGAAATTGAAAAAAAGGAATTTAATTTAATTTTAATTTTCAAATTAAACAAATAGAGATTTAAGATAACGAAATCAAAAGTAGAGCAAAGCCTGAAGAAGGTGCAGGAACTCAAGGCAAAATTGAATCTTAAATCTTTAATTACAGCTTAATAGTCGCATCATTTCATCAAACCTAAAGCTGCTTTTAAACAATGATACAAAAGGACCGTGGGTGAATTGGTCATCATGAATTTCAGCAAACATTATGGAGCCATTGATTTTAATTCTTCGTCTTATTCCTTCCCAAAACTGCCCTGTCTCCCTTGACCTTGTGATGAACACCATTGTGTACTTGCTTTATAGGCAAATCATGGCGTTTTTCCGTAACCTTTTGCCATTTTCCATTCCCTCATTGTGTTTGGTAACTCGAAAGGCGGTTCGGTCGATGCCGAATTCGTCTGGTATGTTTCTAGGCTGCTGCCTGACAATCCCATTAGCAGGCAATGACATTTCATGGGTTCCAATATTTTGATTCACCAGAGGCAAATTCATGCCCTTTTGTTGTGCTTCCTTAGCTTCAACCAATTCATTGCTTGCTGTTGTTGTTCTCTTTCTCCTCGTGTTCACGGACTCGCTCTTTCCTCCTCCCGGAGATTGGTTCTCTTTCTCGAGCTTTAAATGTCGATAACCGGACGCGTTCCAATGCTCGTAGAGAAAGCCAGCGACGTACTTGGGCGGATACCTCAGTGGAGGAACAAGCGATATAGGACTCTGAATCTGGGGAGTTAATGTAACAATGACAGGCTGAGTATTACTTGGTTTCGGTTCCTGCCTGGAAATGTGAATTCAAGCAACAAACCTATTACAAATAGCATCAACAAGCGAGATGAACCCGAAGTTCAATTGAAATCTCTATTTAATAAATCTGAGGTTCGAATTCAAACATTTATAACTAGAGAAGAGAAATAGCATACAGTAGGAGTGGAGAGGGTTGTTGAAAATGGAGATCAAGTTGTCTCCAATCGATTCCTTTTTCTTGAAGAACAACTTCTCTGGGCCTTGCTGAGCCAAAAGGGTTTGGTTTCTTCTGCCATTGTGCAGCAGCAGCTTCTTGTTCTTCTTTCTCGACCTCATCGGCCCATGAAAAGTAAGAGCCACCCTTGCTTTCTCTTCTCATCGTATCTCTCGCTCTCTAAACCCTAACGGCTATGTCGCTGTTTTTAAATTTCAAAAGGTAGGGATTCTTTTTTCTGAAAGTTCAAAAGGTAAGGTCTTGATATTTATTTTATTTGTTTATGCACACAGCCTAGCAGCCAATCTAGTACCAATATTATTATTATTAGGGACAATGTCACATTTGGTACTTGTACTTTCATAAAATATCTTATGTGGTATTCATATTTTGAAAATATCAAATGTGGTATCCGAACTATCAATATGTGTTTTATTATGATAAATGATGTTTCACGGAACTAACTAAAAATTTGATTAAGACAAGTGCATCTATCAGTTAATAGTATAACTATGGTGAGCAAAGATATCATTCCCACGAGGACTAAAAATATTAGTAATTATCGTATTTCTATTATTAACTGGATAATGCAAGTGATTGATTAAAACTAAAATTAACTAAATTAATTAACTAACAAACACGACAGAGAACAAAACACGAAAGTAATCGATTAACAACCAAGAAGCAAAACAATACCCAGAAAAGAATTCACCTAGATTTCATCTGTCACTATTAATCTAAATTACACAATTTTTTTACTTAGTATCTTGATCCATAGAAATACCTAAATTATGCAAATATCCATTTCGAACATAAGAGCAACTAACTCTATGTTGATTAATTGAAATTTCTTTCTAATTAAATCCCCTATTATTGCATTAACTCGTACTATGGATTCCCCTATTAGATTTGACTCTAATCCGGTAGATTTATGTCATCGTATTTCTAGGATTGTATGCAACTCCACTCAACTATGCAAGATCTACTATTAAACAGGGTATATTCAACCATCGATTTAAGCACATCAAACATGGATTGATAATCTAGAAATATCAAATAAAGAATTAAGTACACTTAATTGAGAACAAAATTAAGTATTTATTGCGTAAAATAAAAATCAAACAACAAAATCCATCATAGGGTTTATCTCCCTTGGTATTTAGAAAATTAGTTCATACTTGAAAATAAAACCATCTAAGACACAATATAACCGAAAGAAATAAAAAAACTTATGATAACTTCCTAAGAAATCAATTGAGAATCTTCAATCTTGACGGAAATCTGCTTCAGAGTCGGTTTGGTGTTTTTCGAGTTGTTTTCTTAAATATTCTTTGACGGCTCACTCCTATCTTCTTATTTTTGTCATATATAAGTCTTAAAATGCCCAAAAAACCTAAAAATCAGAATTTTACGCAGTTCGGTGTGCAATTCCGTGAAATCGACATGGTCTACCACACGCCCGTGTGGGCGCTTGAGTGGGTCACACGACCGTGTGATCTGGCCGTGTGAAATGGTTCAGCCTGTGTGGCTCATGTAGCTTGCTCCGATGTTTCGGTTTTCACTCATTTTTCTCCCAAGTTCTCTATCAAGCATTAAAACATGAATTTAAAGGATTAGGAACATAAAATTGACAACTAACATCGAATAATCACAAAAAAACGCATTAAGAATGAGGTTAACACATGTTACTTGTAGCACTTATCAAATATCCCCACACTTAAGTGTTTGCTTGTCCTCAAGCAAAATTCTCAACCCACATTCAAGTTAACTTCCATTAATTTATTATTTTTATCGACAATGTCTTAGGAATAATCTATAGATAATCATGTATTGGAAACTCAAACTAAAATGACACTAAAGAACACAAACAATCCAAGCAGAAATTTTTAAGGCATAAAAACATAGGCGCCTCCCCTATCTCAACAATTACTTGAAATTCAAAGCCAACAAGAATGAACACCCTCACTAAAGTTCACTCAAAGCACTCAAAGTGTTTAAGGATCAAGTAATGTGCACTCAACAATCGAATAAGAAATGCTATTACCATATACTTGCTTGAAAATGAAATCTCCACCACTATAAAACTGAGAGGACACGCGAATCAAAAGATCCCTACAAGGTTATAACGGGGCTTAGGTTAATGATATGGAAAAAGTCATAAAAGTTGGTTACAATCGGGAGTCGAGTTGATAAGTTACCAAACCACAAAAAAAATCAGTTGCTGAATTAAAAGAATTTACATCAACAAGAAATAAAATGTAGAAATGAGCTTTTAAACAAAATATGAGACACACAATTCAAGCTTAATAAAAAAAATTATTCATTTTTTTATGAACAAAGTAAAATCAGCAATACAAAAGATAAATATAGTGAGACAAATAACCAAATTGAATCTTGACAAAAAGGAAGTCAATAAAAAGGGTGATTCACAACATTAATGTGGGTTTTTGGGTTAACATGAATAGTTGTTAAGTAAAAAAATTAGGATCAATGGGGTTTACTAGGGGTTAATTCAATAGGTCAACTGTGTTAGTTAAGCGGGTTAAATTCTAAGTGCCTCTATCATTTCAATATATCAAATCAATAATGTGGTCTTGACATGTATAACCGAAGCAAGTTTTAGAATAACAAATCAAGTTGACATACTCACAACCAAAACTAAAATGAGCACACAATAAAATATATGCTCTATAGGCTCAAAATCTCACAAAAAATTATGGTTTTGATGTCAAACTTGTAAATTTAAAATCTCAAGATAATACTTCAGTTCAAGGAGACAACCTAAAATAATAATTTCTGAAAAACAACTTATCATAATTGACTTTCTCGTGTCTTAAAGTTTAAATAAAATAATACACAAAAATCCAAAAATTAATCCCAAACAGAATCAATAAAACTCCAAATTTAAAAAATTAACTTTAATGTTAGGTTCGAGAAAATTGCTTAAACACAAGCAACAATTCAGGGACTATATCGCATAAATATATAAAATCCTCCCCACGTTTAAAATGTACATTGCTTTCAATGTACAAACAAATATAATCACAAGAAGAAAAATATCATAAGGGAGGAAGAGAACTGAAATTGCCTTGAATTTGGATGATTTTGTAGAAATTGTGAAATCTGGAATTTACATGGTTTTGAGCACACTAATAAGAAGATAGAAAAAAATAAAATAAGATAAAGAGATAACAAAATAGAAAAACATCCAACAAAACAATAATAGTAAAATGTATAATAAAATAAAACAAAACAAAACATTTAAGTCCGAAAAATTAAATAAAAACACATAACAAAAAATAAAAATAAAATAAATAAAACATAAAACTAAATAAAGTCACTGATCGACGTCATGTGGGAAGTCAGGATCGAGAGGCTCAGGTACAATAGGGGGATTGGGCGAAGAAATATGAAAATGCGGGCACATTCGTTGTAGATAGGCCTCGATGAAATCCTGCTGCCATTGAAGCTGGCTGAAGTGGTCTGAATGTCATTCCTCAAGGTGATCGATCCTCTCTAACTGCTACTGCTGAAGGCAATAGATATCCTCAAGTGTAACTGTATGCGCAGGCACAACAGTGGAGTGACTAGCAAGAGGATTGAGAACGAGTCGCAATGGTGGTGGAAGGAGGTCATTGTCCAGATGTTCATCATCCTGATTCTGTTGAGTTAGATGTAGCAAAACGTACTGATCACCAAAAGCTCCCGACTGATGTAACACCCCTAACCCATATCCGTCGCCGAAACAGGGTTACGAAGCATTACTAGACCAACTAAATAGTAAACCATTCAAATCATACATTAATACAAACATAATTAAATTTCATCCAAATACATTCATAATGTCCCTAAATCGAGCCCTTGAGGCCCTAAAAATACTATAGAAACAATCCAGAACTAAATAAAAAACATTTGGAAATTTTAGGAAAAAGTTAAAAAAATTTAGAATGTAGGGGTCACACGGCCGTGTGGCTAGGCCGTGTGACTCACACGGCTGAGACACACGCCCGTGTCTTAGGCCGTGTGGACATTCAAAATAGGGACACACGGCCGGGTCCCAGCCCGTGTAACTCACTGACTTGGGTCACACGGCCAAGCCACACGCCCGTGTGCCAGGCCGTGTACCCCTCGAAATGACCTCACACGCTCGTGTGCCAGGCCGTGTGCTAGGCTGTGTAACTGCTGTGTAACGCCCGTGTCTCAGACCGTGTGGCCTCAAAATGAACCTTAAAACACAAGTTTACCATTTCAAGTTTGCTTAGACCTTACAAAACTCAAATACCAACCAAAATACCAATTCAAAATGACATTAATCGAGCCAAAAACACATCAAACCCAACCTAATAAGTTCCTAACCAATGTACCCTCATTGGTACCACAAGTATATACAATTTTACGACACAATAAACATTGATTCAATTCAACAATTCACTCAAGCAATACCTAATCAAAATACCTATCAAAGGTACCACAATCACAATATTTCAATATTATATATACCATACATACTAGCAAATCAATTTTACCTCATTCTCATATAATATGTAAGTTGATTATTTGCACAAAATATCATTCATAACTTTTACAAGCCAAACGTTAACCAAAACTACACAAAAGCCTATACATGCCATATAATCTGAATTAAATGTTTCAAAAACTATCGAGATAAGCTGGATAGTGTGACTTGAGTGCCGATCCGATCGTCCAACCTTCTGAGAATCTATAATGACATTAAACAACACAAGTAAGCTTAATGAAGCTTAGTAAGTTCGATGAGTTATACGATAAATCTTACCGAACTAACTATAATAATTCAAACAATAATAATCATCCAAGAGAACTCCCTGTCATTCACAACTTCAATCGATAAATTCATCCATGTTCAGATTAATATGAAATAAATAACATATCTTTCAAATTCATTAACAGATTACCTTACTGAAATTTTCCATTCGAAGAATGACTTACGAGTAAGAGTACATCGTCAACAGAAGCTCATAGAGCTGGTCCAGCCGAACACGTCAACAAAAGCTCGTAAGAGTTGATCTACCCAAATAACGCCAAACAGAAAGTAAAACGTGAGAGTTCACAACAAATGCTGAACCCCAGTTTACTTGGGTAATATGCCAATATCTCCCTCCAATACCATCTCCACTCCAAACCCCCATCATACACCAAACACGAATGTGCTCAAATCTCGCGTTCAATCCAAACTGAGTATTAAATTCGATAATATAATTCCCAACAATAATTGAATTTGAACAATAGAACATATATATAATACCAATCATTAATTTATACAAATGTTAAAATTTAATCGTACGAACTTACCTAGATTGAATTGTAGTCGTTGCAGAGGTTCAAGGACTATTCCGCTATTTTTCCTTTTTCACGAGTATCTACGGGATTTTGATATGCAAGCTTTTATGTTGGCCGAAACTATCTCCTTACCCTAGCTATGGCTTTCGGCCATTGAAGAAGAAAATGAATAGAAAAGAAACTTTAAATTCCAATTTGTTTTGTTTTAATTTCAACAAATTTACAATTATGCCATTATCATTAAATTTTCTTTCATTTTTAAATCTAATTGCTGTCCCACTCATTATTTATGGCTTAATTATAACTTAAGCCCTTCCTCATTTATTAATTAAACCATCTCATCCCCTAATTGCTTTAATTTGCAAATTTTGCAAATTTTACACCTTTTTCAATTTAGTCCGTATTCTTTTATTAACTATCTAAATGATAATATTTTTAAACCAAATTTTAATACGACTATATTTACTCTACAAATATTCTTAAAATAATATTTAGGAGTTGACACGACAGAAATTTGTTGTAACAACTTATTTTTCGGTGAAATCGGAACAGTGGTTTTGTGACCACAAATCCCAGCTGAAAATAAAATTTATTTTTTATTTTATTTTATGGTCCGTAATATGATATAAATATCATGTGAGAATTTTGATAAGAAAATTTTACCGATTATGTGCTTAATTACGAGAAGGACTAAATCTCATAAAATGCGAAAGTTGGATTCTAGTAGCTAAAAGGATCAAATAGCTATGGAATTCAAAACTTGAGGTTCTTATATGGTAATTAGACCATTAATGAAAAGTTAGTAGATATTTTTGGATTATTCATCCATGGAAAATTAGAAAAAGGCTAAGGACTAAATTGGAAAGTGATAAAATTAAAAGATAATAAATAATTAAATAGAAATAAAAATCATTTTATATCATCTTCTTCCCTAAATATTCCATGGAAACCCTAGGAAAGAGAAAGCAAGCTTTCTTGGTCAAATTGATCCGGATAAATCGAATACGGAGTTAGAACGAGGAAAGAAGAAAATGTCAGGTTAATAGATTTTATGTATACGAACATTTATCAAGGTAAGTTCGTATAACTTAGCTATGCATGTTTTTTATGCTTAAATTTAATTGTGTATGTGATTGTATAAATATATAAGTAAAATGATTGCATATCTAATAAAGCCCGATAAACAATAATACCCGATAAGTGATAAATGATAAAAATGTTATTTTTGTGCTTGAGTTGAATGTGAAAATGTGAATTACATAAATGCATAAATTTATGAGGTTGAACATATACCCGACAATTGCCTGATAAATGTTAAATCCCGTTTGAATAAAATGAAGTCGATGGATAAATGTGTTTTTCCTGATAAAACTGCATGTGTTGCAGAATGGATTTAGCCCGGACGGGTAATCCTGAAATAAGCCTCTCGAGCATATGTTTTAATTAGGATTTAGCCTGGATTGGTAATCCTAATTGACTGGATTTAGCCTGGAGTGGTAATCCAGAATGGACTCTATAGGGAATTCTTTTTCATATAAAGGATTTAGCCTGGATTGGTAATCCGACAAAGCCCTTAGAGTATATGTTACAGCTAGAATTTAGCCTAGACTGGTAATTCTGCTGTATGATATGTGGCTCGAGAGTGTACCTAAAAGGTAATACTGAATATGAATTGACGGACTATGGAATTGTACACCTCAAGTGTACTACCTGTGTATCCATCGATGTTTTCAATAATTCAACGGGTAAAATATTGATACGAAAAGAAAAGGGATTTTTACATGTATTTACTTTAAAAATATTAAATGATGTTACATGAAATGGTTTGATGAATACGTTCATCTATGAGAATAGATTTGTACACCTTGAGTGTACTATCTGAGTGATTATCAATACTGCAATTGATTGTTGAGTAAAGTCCTGACATGAAATATACCGGAACTCGAGATGAATTAATATGAAATAAATTTGAGATACATGGAAATAATTTTTATATATGTTATGTGAATACATGTTGTGGAAAAACATATGTGTATGAGAATCTGAATATTGTTGGACTCATATATGTGTTTCTTGATGTTTATATGAAATATGTGTTTAACATGGGTATTGAGAATATGTGTTAGGGCTTGTGACCAAATGGTTTGGTTATACCTTGCAATGTTTAACTTAAATGTGAATGGTTGGTAAGTTATTTACTAAGTTATACGGACTTACTAAGCATTATATGCTTACTCCGTTTTATTTTTCCCTGTTTTATAGTAAATCGGAATGCTCGTTGGGTTGGAAGCTTGGCGGAGATCACTCACACTATCCAAAAATTCATTTCAGTATATAAGGTAAAATAATTAGGGTTATAATGGAATGTATAGGTTAAATTGGTCAAGGAATGATGTATAAATATTTGATAATGACTAGCCATTGGAATGGCTAGTTATGGACATGCTTTGGTGTTTATGTATGAAAGCTATCATAGTATATGTTTAAAATGGTTAATTGATAGAAATCACATTGACAAATGGATGAATGAATTAAATTAGTATAATTGATACAAAATGCACAAATGTGACCATTGTATATAGGTAAATATGAGTACAAGATTGATATGGAAATAAATTGTGGTGCATAAAGGCATATTGGTTGAATGTTTATATGGCCATGAGAATGTGTTTAAGTTTTGGTACAGGTATAAGGAAAAAGGGTGAGGAATAAGGCTTGGAAAATAGCCTTATTTTGTCCATGACTGCAGAGACACACGCAGCGTGTGTCTTGATCGTGTGACACACGGCCTAGCACATGGGCGTGTGGTCTGGCCGTGTGTCCCTTGCATCTTAAAATTTAGAAATAAAATGCTCAGAATTGAGCACACGGGCAGAGACACGAGCGCGTGTCTCAGCCGTGTGGGTGACACGGCCTTGAACACGAGTGTGTGTCATGGCCGTGTGAAACCTACATCTAATTCGAATTAAATTAATTAACCACACGGCCTAGCACACGGGCGTCTGGCATGGCCGTGTGGCACAAGTCAGAGAGCAACCTAAATCGGACACGGCCTGATGCACGGGCATGTCTAAGAGTCACACGGGCGTGTCCCTTGGACCACACGGGCGTGTGAGCCCTGCACCTTGGAAAATTTTTGAAATGTCATGAAAAATTCTTAGAGTTTTCGATTAAGTCCCGACTTGATTCTAATGCTCGTATTGGACATCGAGGGTCCATCTAAGGGACGTTACGAATGATATCGGTTAATGAATAGTGATTGACATGATTTATTTGAAAATGTTCTGAAAAGTTTCAGTAACGCTCTGTAACCCTGTTCCGATGATGGATACGGGTTAGGGGTGTTACATTTGTGATCCCGAAACCACTGTTCTGTCACCACTAAAAATTGGGCTGTTACAGCTAACGGGTGACCATCCTCTTATGTTTCATTATACTTAAGCCTTATGGTGCCATGTCCCCAATCAAACTAAGAGCGTCGATCTGCTCAGGGGTCTTGAGGAGGCCGAAGTAATGGGCAAGGCGTGTTACATATGGATCCATACAAATAGGTCCTTTTCGTAGACATTCACTCTAATACTGACAACAATAGTCCACGAAATGGGCTATATCAATTGGGTATTACTCGTGCGTGCTCCATAAAAAGTAGCATCTAAAGTACCTACAACACTCGTACTTTCCATCCGACCAGTCAAAGTGTGGGCTAAAATGACATGAATGTAGCGTAAGGCTGAGGGTAAACACTAAGCCTTGGACTGGCTCGGGTTGTACGAACAACCTCAGAAATGTCAAACTAGTAGAAAAGGGATCGGTTGAAGGACGTGCCTCGGGAGGGTGGAGAACTCGGGCGTAGCCAATAAGTCATCAGAATATATGCAGAGAGTGACTCTAAATCCGGCGGTACTCAAATATTGAGTGACACCTCCAAGACGGAAAAATGTGAAGCACGGCCTATAGGAAAAATGTGAAGCAAAACTCCAAAGTAAGCTCAGCATACGTCGGCTCCACGATGGCAAAAAATCGTTCTCACGGTGTTGCATCCAATAGAGTATGGACCCGTACGGATAGACCTATAGTCTGAAGGGCTTCCCAGTCGATACATCGACCCAAACCATTCGTCTAAAATTTTCGTTTCTTGGACTGAGCAGGTACCTTACTCTTTCCTCGTGTGTTCAATATTATGTACCTGAAAGACGAATGACAATAAAGTGTATTAGACTATCTAAAGTATAAATGGGATAGAAGTATTCAAGTTCAATGTATTGAAGTGATAATGCATGACTAGTGAAACTATAAATACAATTGTGCAATAAAAATAAGTTTGTAGCAGGTATATATATGCACTAAAATTCTTATTTGACAACAACCATGCAAGTATTTTGATGCACAGTGAAAACAAAAACTCGGTGCCAAAACTCATTAATTGCAACAGACATTAAGTAACAGACACAAAGTACTAATATACAAAAAATCAAAGCAACATTACCATCAAGTCAAACAGGATTAACAACAACACGAAATTAAATTGATCTAGAGCACAAAACAGGTAACCAAGCAACATCAATAGAGCACACAATGTAGATCAATGAAGTCGGAGCAGTCATAACCAAACAAACAACATCAATTATAAGGGAAAAAAATAAAAGTAAAAATACTAATGAGAAATATAAAATAAAATAAAATAAAATAATGCTAATAGAGGAATGGAGGACAAACGATGGCTAGGGGTGGATGGACGGTGGTGGTACGGTTGACGGAGGCGAAGATGGGGGAGTGGTCGACGGTGGCATAAAGGAAAAATGGGGGATTGTCAGCGGTGGCTCTATGGACGATGGTGACGGAAAGAGAAGGGTGAACTAAGTAATGGAGAGGAATAACGGTGGTGGTACGTGAAGCGACGGGGGCATCCTATGTTTGGAAGGAAATGATAAAGGCGTACAACTGGTGACGAGAAAGATCAACGATTAGAGTTTGGGGAGTTTTATGAAAAAGATTAAGAAGAAAAATGGAAAAAAAAACTAAAAACCATAACTTAAAAAAGGTACACGACCATGTGCCAGTCCATGTAGGCCACACGGCCGTGTATCTCTTTATGGCTGTGTGTCCCATGAAAAAAAATTAAAAATGACTCTAGTGTTCACACTGCCTGTGACATGCCCGTGTGTATTCGTTCAGGCCGTGTAGGTTCATTGTTCGTTTCTCCCACAACCATGTATATGGGTGTGTGGGCCACATAGCTGTGTCGCTAGGCCGTGTGAATCCACTCAGACCATTTGTTTCAAAAAAAAAATTAAAAAAATTGGCTTTAGTATTCACATGATCCATGACACGCCCATGTGTATAGGCTGTATGGTCTACCCTAGACCGTGTTGTCTCTTTTTTTTTTCTTTAATTGATTTTTTTATTTTTTATTTAAAAAATAAAAAATTATTAGCATGCAACATAAAAAATGAAATAAAAATAAATAAATAAAAACACTTGGGTTGCCTCCCGAGAAACGCTTATTTAAAGTCTAAGCTCGAGTACCCTTTTCAAGCTCACAGTTAAGTCAGATTTTGGAGCTGGAGTTCCTCTCTCTCATTATCAATATCACTACCAAGACAAAGTTTAAACTGATGATCGTTTGCCTTGAATGTGCCGTAATCAGGGTGTGTTACCTCAATGGTTCCGTATGGGAATACATTTTGTACCACAAATGCATAAAAGTGAAATATTGGGGGCAATTTCGTAAAAATGCTAAAAAATTCTTAATTGCATAAAATTAGTTAATTTTACTGTTGGAATTATTTAATTTAATTAAAATATTATTTTTAGATAAAAAACAAGTGGAAAACCGAGGAAAAGACAAAAGTACTGAATAGTCCCTGTACCTTTGTCATTGCTGCAATTTAATCAGGTAAGTTCATTTGATTTAATTTTAGTACATTTGCATATGTATTATATGAAATTAGTTGCATAATATTGTATTATATTGATGTGTGTAATTGGAAATGGAAATAATGAATTGAAATGACATCGATCACTAATTGAGATACTATGAGTTGTTTCTACTAATCAATCTTATAAGTTCGTGCATTTATTTATGCTTCTAATAATTCTTAGATTCTTGGTTAATATAATATTATTAAATGTTATATTATATACTAAATGAAGTTCAGCGAGCGATATCCATCGATATACTGAATGAAGCTCAAATGAGCGTTATCCACTGATATACTGACTGGTGCTCAGACGAGCGATATCTATTGAATCTAGTGAAACTTATGTGCTTTCGAGCCATACCTACAGAATCTATTGAAACGTATGTGCTTTCGAGCCATACCTATTGAATTTACTAAAATGCATGTGCTTTCGAGCCACACCTACTGAATCTACTGAAACGTATGTGCTTTCGAGCCATACCTACTGAATCTACTGAAACGTATGCGCTTTCGAGCCATACATATCGATTCCACTGAAATTTATGCGCTATCGAGCCTTACCTACTAATTCTACTGAAAGTATGCTTTATCGAGCCATACCTAATGATTCTACTGGAAGTTGCTCAAACGAGCATTACTCACTGAATATATTGAAATACTGTATAGATTAATACCTATCAGAAAAAGTTGCGATTTACGGGAATTCATTATTTAATTTTAAATTGATTACTATGTTTGGTTGGAAAGCTTATCGATTTGTTAAATAAACTTACTAAGCTTTATTCAAGCTTACCTGTATTTGTTTCATTTTGTAGATTTCCTTTTGAGGGCTAGAAAGATCGGATCAGCACAAGAAATCACACTATTCGGGAAACCTTTGGTAAACTTTGATTTTGGTTGGTATATATGGCATGTATTAGGACCATTTGTATGCATGACAATTGTTTCTAGTTTTTGAGCAAGTTTTACTAGAACTTGTGTTGTGTGATTAAACAATAAATGGAATTAGACATGTTTTACTAAGTTAAGCTTGTTGATCAAGAATGATAATATTGCCAATATGTGGAACAATGGTATAAAATAAAATAGATGTTTTTTTTATGTGTAAACCATATCTTGTATATGCAACCTTGGATATTAAATGTCATGAAATGAATTGTGGTGTCAATGATGGCACATTGGTTAGGTACATAGGTTGAATTGTTTAACATGTTTGAGTGTTATTGAAGATGGATTTTGGCTTGTAAAGTTGTGTGTTGAATGTGTTTAGGTACCTAAGAAAATGGGTGAAAATTTAGCTTGAAATTGGTCATTTTGGGCACACACGGCCTGGGACACGGGTTGTCACACGGCCGTGTGATACGCGCGGACAACCCACACGGGCGTGTGCCCTGAACGTGTATCAAATAGTATAGGTGTAGTTTTCACACGGGCTGACACATGACCTGCGACATGGCCGTATGACTCTACATCGAATGTTACAAGGGCTAGCACACGGCTACCGACACGGCCGTGTGACATCATTTCGAAAGGTACATGATCTGACACATGGGTAGCGACACGACAGTGCCTTGTACCACACGGTTTGGATCATGTCACACGCCAGGCCGTGTGACCCCTGTTTTAAAAATTTACAAAATTTCCCTAAATATTCTGATTTGTTTCAAATTGGTCCTTGATTGTTCCCAAACTAATTTTAAGGCCTCCTAGGCCCGATTTAGGGTCCATAAGTGTATGTTTACTTCGATCTGAATTATTTTTAAAAAAATTATTATTGTTAATCATTCTATTCAACTGGATGCTATTGTTACTGAATGCCTTGAAATGTACAGTAGTACTCCGTAATCCCTATTCCGGCGACGAAAGCGGTTATGGGTGTTACATTTAGTGGTATTAGAGCTACGGTTTAGTCGATTCTCGAACTTAATGTAATGTGTTGATAGATTAGAAAGTACATGCCATATAAACCATTGATAGTGTGATATTGATTGGTTTGATCTAACTTAAAAAGTACATGCCATATAAACCTGTGATAGTGTGATATTGATTGGTTTGATCTAACTTAGAAAGTACATGCCATATAAACCTGTGATAGTGTGATATTGATTGGTCTGATCTAACTCATGTTTCATTGTAGATTTTAATAATGCCATCTGATTCTGAACATGATGAAACTAATGAAGTTAACAGTAACATTTTGACTACTGATTCTGGTGCAAGTCATAGTATGTCGGTTTTACAATTGTTTGAAAAATAAAGGCTAGAATATTTCTTACAGATTTAATAAATGTTAATAGAATCTGGTCATATTGACCTTGATGAGGAAAAAGGTAAAAGTAATATTTCAACTTTTTAACAAGAGGTAAGTTATAGATTATCGGTTTGTTAATGTCTGATAGTGAAGACAAAATGTCTTTTGATTTAATGAGTTAGTGGCTTACAAAATTAGTGCGAGTTAATTTAGTGGCTTTACAACTTTTACCCTCTAATATGTTCCTTATGGCATTCTTAAGTCCTCAACAGACTGAAATGGTTCAGTGGGTTCCAATTAATTAATTAGAATGTATGATATTGAAGAATTCAGTGGTAAAACAGGTGATGATTTGACTAGGACTGGGTATTGGGTTGAAAATATATCCAGGGAATTTTGAGGATATGGCTTGTTTTCTTAATGATTATCTCAGATGTATCATGTCTTTGATAGATGGTAAGGTTTGTAACTAGTGATCGATATTAACAGCTATTGTATTGAGAGATAAGATTAACTAAGATTTCTTTAGATTTGAATTCAGAAAGAGAAATATTATCAAACGTCATCTGGACAGGAATTTGTACATGTCAATGAAGATAATCAACAAAAAAATTGTCTGTGAATAGTGCTAAACAATATCTATGTCTCAAAAAGGCAAATGCCCTGGTTAGAGTAATAACACATGAATTAAATGTAGTGGGATGAAGACATAATTGTTAGATATGGATCTACCGCCTATGATATTATTTCTGGTACGTTCTATCTCTTCGATATTATTTATTGTATATGCTTTGGGTGATACTGGATCAACTTACTCGTATATTTGCACTACCTTAGTAACAGATAATGATCTATTTCTTGAATCAACTGAGTTTAAGATTCGAGTCATAATCCAGTGGGTCATAGTGTAATGGTTATTTTGGTATGTCGAAACTACCTACTGAAAATTTATGACTGTGACTTTCCTGTTGATATGATGTTACTACGATTTCATGAATTTGACATTATTCTGTAAATAGTTTGGCTAAAGGTTATATGATACTATAGTAGACTGTAGACCGAAATGAATTGATTTGAAATGTCAGACTGGTGAAATGATCATAGTGAGTTTGGTAAATTAGATAGTACAACCAAAGTTATTTCAGTTATCTCTATACAGAAAATGATTTGGATGATTGTAAAATATTTTTAGTATATTATACATCTATCTACTTGATACTCAAGAAATAAGATTAAAAATTTATCAAAAAAAATTGGGATTTTTATCTGAATGTGAAAATTTAATAAATTTAAGAAAAAGAATAAATATATTTTATCTCGCATAGACGACCTGTTTGATCAGTTAAAAAGGTATAATAGTGTTATCGATGATAAATACAGATTCGATTATTATCAGTTGCAAGTTAAATATTGTGGTATATTGAAACTGCTTTCAAACTTGATGTGGCCATATGAATTCTGATAATGTTGCTTGGACTAATCAATGTCTCTGTTAATCTATGAATTTGATGAATCGGGTCTTTCAGTCTCATCTGGATATATATATAGTCATAGTTATGGTTATTGATGATATTCTGATCTATTCTAAAACAGAATCCGAGCATGTTCAGCATTTGAGAATTTTATTATAGATTTTACTTGAGAAACATATTATGTGAAGGTTAGTAAAGGTGAGTTCTGGTTCAGCGAGGTTAGTTTTCATGGTTATGTAATTTTGAGAAATGGGATTCGTATAGATCCGAGTAAACTCTTTTCCATTGTTATTTGGAAACTCTAAAAATGTCTCTAAAAGTTATAACCAGCTGAAAGTCTTACTGATGGAAGTTTTGTATTGATCCAACCTGAATCCGGAAAGGAAAATATTGATTATAATAATGGTTTTGTATTAGGTAATTTGAAAATTAGACTATTGCCTTTACAAAGAATTCAAGAATTGCATGATGATGACGACCTGAAGACTGATACCTAAGTGAGAGTAAACCCAGAGTGATTCATTGACAAGAGTTACAATGGATACAAATAGTATGAGGTATTATCGTAATAGATTGTGTGTTTTGAATAATTCAGAAATAAACGAAACATTTTATCTAAGGTTCGCAGCAGCACTTATTCTATTCTTTTGGATAAAAAAAACTGAACATCAAGTACCGTCGGAATTATTACAGCCTGACATGGTTCCTGAGTGGAAATGGGAGCAAGTCGTGAGGGATTTTGTATCTAGTATTCCTGTGTCACCGAGAAAGAAATACTGAACTGGATTATGGTTGATAAATTGACAAGGTTAGCTCAGTTACTCCAGTCAGAACTAATTATCCGCTTGAAAAGGAATTGAGTCAAATGTGTCAGAGATTGTCAGATTTCATGGAGTGCAAATGTTTATTTTTTTTTATACTGATGCGAGATTTACTTCTAAATTTTTGGGGTAAATTTTGCTAGGCTCTGAGCATTAAATTAATTTTAGTACAGCATTTCATTCGCAGGCAGATGGGCAAGCAGAGTGGTAATACGGGTTCTGGAAGACATGTTACGATGCTGCATATTCAAGTTTAAAGATAACTGGGAAATGTCAAACCCTGTTATAATGATTGAATTAAGCAAAAACTAAATAGTGATACATGCCTAAGTAGTAAAACCGAAGATAAATTTTGTGAAAAAATTTCAGAATAAACAAGTATTGCTAGGTAAAATTTCGAGGACGAAATTTCCTAAGGGAGAGAGTTGTAACAACCTGTTTAACAGTGGTATCAGAAGTAGTGGTTTCGAGACCACAAATCCAACGAGTGAATTCGTATAATTAGTATTTAAATTATATAAGTCAATAATAATTTTTATATTGAATTTTGATTTGATGAATTTAACCAATTGAATTAAAAGTTAGTATAAATGGTTAGGTTCAAAAGTCAAGTGGTTATTGAAAACGAGGTATTAGGACCTCGTTTCCATAATTTAAAGCCATAAATATTTTTATTCAATATTTATAGAGTTGTATTATATGTGAATTGAAGCTTGGTTCGGTAATTTTGATGATTTACTGCTAAATTAAGGTAAAATGATTAAATTGTACAAGATATAAAAGTTAATTACTACAGATTTAAAATAGTAAAGGGACCAAAATGGTAATTAAACTGTGGTCAAAAATTCCAAGCGGTGGTGGATATGATTAAATCCACTAACTTTTGGACTATTTGCTCTTTTAGTCCTAATTAGTTTAGGATTAAATTAAAAATAAGCTTGTTTAGTTAAAATTTAATAAAATTGAAGGACCAATTGTGCAATTAAACCATCCTTGAATGGTAAATTTACCATTAAAGGAGATAGTGGACGGTATTGGGCTTTAAAATGTTGAAATTAATGCGTAATTAAAAGGGCAATTTGGTAAATTAGGAATTAAGTTAAATGTAATAGATAAAATAAGTTAAAAATTATTTTAATTTCATCTTCTTCTTCACTAATTGAAATCGAACCCTAAGAAACCATAGGAGGGAGCCTCGGCTAACTTTGATTCTCTATTTGGGGTGAGTAAATTCCGTCTATTTTTAGTAAATTTTATGTTTTTGAACTCGTATTAGCTCAATCTAGCTAACCCGGGGATTAATTTGTAAAACTATCAAATGTTATGGATTGTGTCATTGATGAATTTGAGTTGTTCTTGTAGTTTTATGGTAGAATAGTAAGCTTGGTTTGTAACACCCCTAACCCATATCCATTGCCGGAGCAGGGTTATGGAGTATTACTAGACTTTACGGATTAATTATGAACATTTCATAATCTTTAATACATATATCATAACTCATTCATAAAACACTCATATAGTCCCTTATATGGGCCCTCGAAGCCCGAGATAGGTGTTAGAAGTAAATCGGGACTCGACCGGAGACTTCAATAATTTTTCGATAAATGTTAAAAATTTTCTTAGAAACAAGGGACACATGCCTTTGTGGCCAGACCGTGTGGCTCACACGGCCATGTCCCAACCCGTGTTCTTACTCGTGTATCTCTTTGACTTGTGATAAACCGAAATAGTAACATATTTTAATCCCACATTTAGCATACTTTTGGATGATTTATCCCTTGATTTATGTAAAAAGGTGCTCTTAATCCTTTCTTTTCATGTCTTATACTCAGGAAAGCACCCAAGAATAAAAAGAACGAGAAATGGGCTCAAAACGGACCAAAATGGGCCAAAGAAGAAATCGACACGGCCTGGACTAAAGCCCACACAGCCGTGCCTCCTCAAATATACTAGAACATGGCCTGATGTCGATCTACACGGTTGTGCCTCACTAACGGAGTCCAACACGGCCTAGCCACGATTCACACGGGCGTGTGCCATGGCCGTGCCCCTGCCGTGGAGGAGAGTAATTTCACTTGGAAAAGGATACTTAGGGGCAAAGAAACACATTCCAAAAGCCTATAAATACACCCTAAGTATAACCTAAAAGGGGGGGTCGAAAGGAGTCGACGGGCGGTCAGCTAGGCCAAGGAGCCGAGCTGAAAAGGTCAGATTTGTGGGAAACTCTCAAGGGATAGCCAGTTGATCCATCTTAAGAAGCCAGAATTCTACTCAAGACGGAGGATCTCCTCTTCAATTCCTTCAGGGGGTTTTAGGGATTTCTTATGTTTTGTTTTATCTTTTCTTCTCGAGATGTTTTCTTTTATTATTATGAACTAAACCCTTCGAGATACACGAAGGGGATGAAACCTAGATGAATCTTGTTATTGTTTTCTCGAACTATATGATAAATACTTGATTTGTTATTAATTATGTGTGCTTAATTCTTGTGTTGATATTTCGCGGATATTAATTGATCGCTGTAAATCAGAGTTTTAAAATTTATAAAAGAATGATCAAACACGAAACCAACTCGACAACGATTAAAGGCAAGTGCACCTATCGAATAAGTAGTATAGTTTAGGCAAGACCGCATTGTCAAACCCAAAGGAACTAAAAGTACTAATACTCACCGTCTTTTTATTATTTAGCCTTAATATAAAGTGATGATTGTTTAAACTAAAACTAATCTACTTACTAAGCTAAAACGCAAAGACAAAAAGAATGAATTCGGAAATAACTTTTGGGAAAACTCGGTTGACTCAAACGATACCCTTAGGAAAAATCCACCTAGACTTCACTTGTTATCTAACCTTGAACCATATGATTTATTTACTTAGTTTGATCCGTGAGACTCCCTAACGTATATTAAACCCTCTCTCGAGGCGAATAACGCCTAACCCTAGGTTAATTAGTGGAACTCTGTTCGCTTATAATAACCCCTAGAATAGCGATGAAATCGATCTGTGGACTCCTATATTAGGTTTCACCCTAATCCAAGCAAAATCTCGTCACCCTATCTCTAGGCGTGCAATCAACTCTGCTTAATTATGTTGGATCTACTCTTAGGCGTGGTCTATTCCTCCTCCACCTAAGCACATTAGATTTGGATTAAGTTCACACAATTAAGAACAAACTAAGTTATTATCATATAATTCAAAAATCAAATAACAAGATTCCTCATAGGTTTCATCCCTTCTGGGTATCCGAAGGTTTAGTTCATAATAATAAAAGACAACATCTCAAGAGAAAAGATAAAATAAAACATAAGAAATCCCTAAAACCCCCTGAAGGAATTGAAGAGGAGATCCTCCGTCTTGAGTAGAATTCCAGCTTCTTGAGATGGATCAACTGGCTATCTTCGAGTGATTCCCACAAATCGACCTTTTCGGCTTGCTTCTTGGCCTAGCTCTCCGCCCCTTCTTTCACCTGGTACCTAGGGTGTATTTATAGGCTTTTGAAACATGTTTCTTTCTCCCTAAGTATCCTTTCCCGAATGAAATTGCTCTTCTCCACGGCAGAGGCACGGCCATGGCACACGCCCGTGTAAATCATGGCCAGGCCGTGTTCGACACTGTTGAATGAGGCAAGGCCGTGTAAGTCATGGTAAGGCCGTGTTCTAGTAGGAATGGTGGTACGCCGCGTGGCTTGAAGTCCGTGCCGTCTTGATTTCGTGGCTTGGCCCAATTTGGTCCATTTTTAAGCCCGCTTTCTCGTTCTTTTCATCATTGGGTGCTTTCACGAGTATAAGACATGAAAAGAAAGGATTAAGAGCACCTTTTTACATAAATTGGGGCTTAAATCATCCAAAAGCATACTAAATGTGGGCTTAGAATATGTTACTTTACGGTTTATCAAATACCCCCACACTTAAGCTTTTGCTTGTCCTCAAGCAAAATTCTCAACTTACAATTAAAACGAACTTTCCTCAATTCATAATAGTCATTGATAGTGTCTCATCATAATTCATAGATAATTTATACATGGATAATTCAATTCACGATGTCCTAAAAATTCAAACAATTATAAGCCATAGATTTTGTAGCTCGAAAACATAGGCGTCTCCCCTTATCTAGATAATTACCTTTAATTTGAAATCGACAAGGATTGACATCCTTACAAAAGATTCACTCAAATCACTCAAAGTGTTTAAGGTTCACAATTAGGCACTCAAAGGTCGAATATGAAGAGTTAATCCCATAGGCTTGCATGAAAATCAAATCTCCACCATCAAATATGAGATGAAACACAAATCAAAAGGTCTTTGTTAGGGTTGTAACTGGGCTAGGGTTAAGGTGTGGAGTAAGGTCAATTAGAGGGTTAGAACCGAGATTGAATTGACAAATTACCTAACTAAGAACTAATGAACTAATAATAATTACATCAATTGAAAACTAATATTACTTAATAATACGAGCTTCTTCTTCGATATTTGGAATTTATGTATAAGCTCATTTAATCACATAACTAATAATGAATAATGGATATATTTCGTTTTTTTAAGAACAATCATAAATACATAATTACTGAAATAAAAACATAGTTAGGCTATTAATCAAATCAAATCTCGATATAAGGGTAGTCAAAAGGAATGGTGATAACAAAAACAAAGGGGTTCTGGGTTAATATTAGTGGGTGAGTCAATAAATGGGTTGTTAGGATTAAACGGGGTTCACTAGGGATTAATTGTGAAGGTGGGTTTTTAGTGGAGTAAGTGGGTTAAATCCTAGGAGCCTTTATCATCTCTGTATATCAAATCAAAAGAAATGTGGTCTCGACATGTATAATCGATGCAAGTTCTAGAATAACAAATCAATGTTGACATACTCATAATCAATAAAGTGAGCAAGAAAAAGAATATATGCTCTATAAGGTTCAAAAACTCACAAAATTTATGGGTATTTTGATGTCAACCTCGTAAATTTCAAACTTTAAGATAATATTTAAACTCAGTTTGACAACCTAGCAAATTTTTAATTTCTGAAAAATAGACTTATCATGCTTGATTCTCTAGTATTCTTAGAATTTAATTATCAATGCACAATTATCAATGACTTAATCTAAAACATATCAATAAAAATCATAAATCATCAGAAATTTCATCCTAATTAGTAATATGAGTAATTTACTTTCAAACAAGACTAAATTTAGGGATTTAAGTTAGGTATCTTTTTAGGTTGTTCACCCCCCACACTTGAGATGTACATTGCCCTCAATGTACAAAAATATATAATAACCTTGTAATAAAATCATCAGATATGGGGATAAGTGAAAACTTACTGAATTTTTGGATGATTCCTTGAGAGGAGATTGTGCCTTTGGTGGTGGTGATGGGCCGTCTGGATGACGAACCTGCGCTAGATGAAGAAATTGGGAGGCTCGTGGAGAATTAGCCAGGGATCATTAAGACATAATTAAAGTAAACTAAATATAAAATTAAGGACAAGGAAGATAAAGAGAAGGAGGCTAAGAAGAAAACTAAAATTAAAAGAAAAGATGAATGGACTGGGAGGTCCTTATTGTTGGGTGTGATTTCTAAGGCTGAGGTTATGGTGGTGGTGGTGGCGTGATTCCCAAGCAGCCTTTAGAACCTAAAATTAAGAAATTAAGATAAAATAAGCTAAATTAAGTAGAAGAGAAGTAAAGATAAGGAAAATAAATGAGAAGATAAAAATAAAAGAACAGATAATTGGTCTCAAAGACCCTTGGCTTGTTGTTTGGATGAAGCTGCCGGCATGAACTCATGTGAATCGGTCTCATTTGAGGAGACTGTGATTGGCCTTTTACACTTCCTTGCCATGGATATGATATTGTTGTGGCTCAAGAGTCTAAGGATTTATTAGGAAAAAGGAAAAAGAAAGAGGGAGAAAAGAAAGAAAGAAAGAAAGAAAGAAAGAAAGAAAAAGAAAAAAAAGGAGAAGAAAGAAAGAGGGTTAAGAAGAGAAAGGAGAAGGGTATGGTGTTTAAATAAACTTTCAGATCTGGTAGTTTCCCACGCCCGTGGGTTGAGGGTGTGTCGATTCACACGGCCGCCTCGCACGGTCGTGCTCTAGGGCGTGTTGGTTCCCCACGCTCGTGTCTAGCCTGTGTTCGACAAGTCAGTATATTGGCACGGTTATCCGGCACGAGCGTGTTCAGCCCGTGGTTGGCAAGTCAGTAGCCTCACACGGCCGTAAAGCATGACCGTGCCACTTTGTCGGTACCCGTGGGGTAGTAGTTGGGCCCGTGATTCTGAAGATCTATTTTGCTCTGACATGTACCTTCTCTCGCTCTGTTAGTTCAAAGTGTCGAGTACTTCTCACGGCCACGCCACGGCCGTGTAAGGCCGTGGCACGGAATTCTGCACTTGGTTAGTTGGTTGTTAGTTGCTAAAAAGGAAGATAAAAAGGAAAATTAGGATAAACTGATATAAAAAAAAATACTAGTATTAGTGCTCGGGTTGCCTCCCAAGAAGCGCTCATTTATAGTCTTAAGCTAGACTCTCTTCTCGTTTGCATCTTCAGGGTGGTTTGAGGAGTTGGAAGTCCTTCCTCATGTTATTATCTGTATCCTCATGGAAAAAATTAAGTCGAGATGCATTTATAGTAAAAGTACCAAAAGTAGGACTACTTACCTCGACTGTTCCGTATGGGAAAACACTGGTTACCCTAAAAGATATTTCTTTGTTTGTGCCGTGGTCCTGGATGAGATATTCGAGGATTTACTGATCTAACAAATGCTTGGTCCCCTATTTTGAAGTGATTTGTTGTTCCTATTAGCTCTTTTGGGGCTCCTTCGGTTTTATCTCGTGTGGTTCCGGTTCTTCGTCGTGTATCCCTAATTTCTCCTTGAAGTGTGTCTTCCACTCGTCTAGATCATCGAACTGAATCCCTCGATCTTCATGAGTTATTTCTTTGTTGGTATGGGGTTTAGGATCGGGTTCAGTTGTATTCTTTGGTGGTGCTTCCTGAAAATAAGGGTTAACCGAATGGTTATTAGTAGAATTTACGTTCTCACCTTGATTACTCGATGTTCTAGCCGAGTCGAGAGCCTTGATGGTGACTGTCTCATTACCTACACAAAGTATGAGTTCTCCTGCATCAACATAAATTTTAGTCCTAGCGATCGCTAAAAGGGTCTTCCTAAGATTAGGGGATCGAATTATCCTCATCCATGTCTAAGACAACAAAGTTTCTTCGGGAAAATGAATCATCGATTTTCACAAGAACATCTTCGATAATACCCTAGGAATTCTAACAGCTTTATCACCTAATTGAATGCTCATCCTAGTTTGTTTGGGTTTCCTAGACCTAATTGTTTAAACAATTTATAAGGCATGACATTTATGCTTGCCCTTAAATCAGCCTAACGCATTATCAACGCTTAGTCTACCAATTAAACATGGAATTGTAAAACTCCTGGATCTTTTAGCTTTTGTGGTAGCCTATTTTGGAGAATTGCTGAGCACTTTGCGTTAAGTTCCACATGTGACGACTCGCCTAACTTCCGCTTGTTTGTCGAAGCTCTTTTAAAAATTTCCTAGAATCGCATCTGCGATGAGCTTCAAGTAATGGTAAGTTAATATGTAATTTCTTTAAGAGTTTAAGAAACTTACCGAATCGTTTTTCATGTCGTCTCTTCTTAATGCCTCGGGGTAAGGTGCGCGAGGTTGGTACTCCTTGATTACCGGTTTGGCTTGTCTTGTGTTGCCTCAACTTTACCTTTTTCTACCTCGTTTCCTTGTGTTGACCGGGTTCGTCTACTTCTTCACTTTCTTGAGTCGTTATGGCTTGGATTTGCTCATTTGGATTAATTTCAATATTACCGGTGAGACGCCCTTGCGGTCGTTCGGATAATAGCTTTGCAATTTCTCCGATCGATCGGGTAATTTCCAGATTGCCTTTGTAAGTCCTCCAACTTGGTTCTCGATCTTTTGATCGATGTTTGTTGGGTGTCGAGTGTTACCTCATTTTTTTGGAGACGGGCTTACGTGGATGCTATGAATTTGTTCAACGTCTCTTCAAGACTCGACTTCTTTTCCTATGGATAGGGTGATTTTAGAAATTTTGAGGAGGTTGTTGTCTTTGATTTCCTTGTCCTCCCCACTTAAAAATTTGGGTGGTTCCTCCAACTTTGGATTATAGTTATTACTATATGGGTTATTATTAGATCTCAAATTGTTACCTATATAGTTCATCCGTTCGCTCTCTGTGCTGGTTGGTAGGGTGGGTACTCAAAATTCGCCACGCTTCCACTTGCGTCGCATCGCGCATGATTGGATGTACCGCGAAGAACACAAACTATCAATCTTCTTATTCATCAATTCTACCCGATTTGATAGCATGGTTCTTCTTGCAGGGTTGTAAACTCCACTGCTTTTGTTGGCCTTGTTCTTGTAACTTGCCATCGATAGTTATTCAAATGACATCTCTTCAATAAACTCGTAGGTCGCCTCGGAGTTCTATTATTCAGGGTTCCACCGTGTTTGAATCAATTAATTGCCTCGTTGAAGGATTCACACCGTTATAAAAGTTTAGACTTGGAGCCACAAAGGTAAACCATGGTGCGGACACCTTCTCAAGAGATCCTTATATCTCTCCCATGCATCGTATAATGTCTCTAAATCCATCTCGCACAAAAAGAGAGATATCATTACGTAATTTGGTCGTTTTGGCGGTGTGGGAAATATTTTAATAAAAATTTCGGTCATTTGTTCCCATGTAGTGATTGACCCTCGTGGTAACGAAGTTTAACCAACGTTTAGCTTTATTCTTTAATGAAAAGGAAATAACCAAGACGTATGACATCATCGAAACGCCATTTATTTTGAAGGTATCACGTAACTCTAAAAAATTAGCTATATGAGCGTTTGGATCTTCATCCTATAAACCATCAAATTGAACAAAGTGTTGAATCATTTGTATAGTGTTAGGCTTTAATTCAAAATTATTAGCAGCTATAGCAGGCCTAACAATACTAGATTCGGCTCCTGTTAAATGAGGTTTAGCATAATCAAACATAGTACGAGGAGCATTATTTTCTCCCACATCTTGTGGGGAAGATTATTTTCGCCCATCCCTTCATGGGATTGGATCTGTCTTCTCGCTCTCCTTGGTAATTTAGGGCTCGCCTAATTTCTCTGCGATTTCTTCGAGCGGTAGCTTCAATATCACTATCGTATTCTAAAGGTCCTCTCGGGTTCCTTCTAGTCATAAACTAGAGGTACCTGCTAGGAGAAGAAAGAAAGAAAGTTTAGCAAATTTAAAAATAAAAATAAATTACGAAAAATAAAAATAATGGCTAAAGTAATGAAAATGGAGTTTTCTTAATATTTTAGTTCCCCGGCAACGGCGCCAAAAACTTGATCGCTATAAATCAGAGTTTTAAAATTTATAAAAGAATGATCGAACCTGGAAACCAACTCTGACAACGATTAAAGGCAAGTGCACCTATCGAACAGTAGTATAGTTTAGGCAAGACCAGATTGTCGAACCCAAATGAACTAAAAGTACTAATACTCACCGTCTTTTTATTATTTAGCCTTAATATAAAGTGATGATTGTTTAAACTAAAACTAATCTACTTACTAAGCTAAGACGCAAAGACAAAAAGAATGAATTCGGGAAATAACTTTTGGGAAAACTCAGTTGACTCAAACGATACCCTTAGGAAAAATCCACCTAGACTTCACTTGTTATCTAACCTTGAACCATATGATTTATTTACTTAGTTTGATCCGTGAGACTCCTAACGTATATTAAACCCTCTCTCGAGGCGAATAACGTCTAACCCTAGGTTAATTAGTGGAACTCTCGTTAAACTTATAATAACCCCTAGAATAGCGATGAAATCGATCATGGACTCTCATATTAGGTTTCACCCTAATCCGGCAAAATCTCGTCACCCTATCTCTAGGCGTGCGATCAACTCCGCTTAATTATGTTGGATCTACTCTTAGGCGTGGTCTATTCCTCCTCCACCTAAGCACATTAGATTTGGATTAAGTTCACACAATTAAGAACAAACTAAGTTATTATCATATAATTCAAAAATCAAATAACAAGATTCCTCATAGGTTTCATCCTTCTGGGTATCCAGAAGGTTTAGTTCATAATAATAAAAGACAACATCTCAAGAGAAAAGATAAAACAAAACATAAGAAATCCCTAAAACCCCTGAAGGAATTGAAGAGGAGATCATCCGTCTTGAGTAGAATTCCGGCTTCTTGAGATGGATCAACTGGCTATCTTCGAGTGATTCCCACAAATCGACCTTTTCGGTTTGGCTTCTTAGCCTAGCTCTCCGCCCCCCTTTCAGCTGGTACCTAGGGTGTATTTATAGGCTTTTGAAACACGTTTCTTTCTCCCTAAGTATCCTTTCTCGAATAAAATTGCTCTTCTCCACGGCAGAGGCACGGCCATGGCACACGCCCGTGTAAATCGTGGCCAGGTAGTGTTCGACATCATTGAATGAGGCACGGCCGTGTAAGTCGTGGTACGATCGTGTTCTAGTAGGAATGGTGGCACGGTAGCAGGGCTTGAAGTCCGTGCCGTGCTAATTTTGTGGCTTGGCCCAATTTGGTCCGTTTTAAGCCCGTTTCTCGTTCTTTTCGTCATCGGGTGCTTTCCCGAGTATAAGACATGAAAAGAAAGGATTAAGAGTACCTTTTTACATAAATTGGGGCTTAAATCATCCAAAAGCATACTAAATGTGGGCTTAGAATATGTTACTTTTACGATTTATCATTAATTCAAGTATGATGTGCTTAGGTGGTGGAGCAAAAGTCCATGCTTAAGAGTAGATCTAGCATAATTAAGCGGAGTTGATCGCACGCCTAGAGATAGGGTGACGAGATTTTGCCGGATTAGGGTGAAACCTAATATGGGAATCCATAGATCGATTTACTGCTATTCTAGGGGGTTATTAATGGGAAAGAGATTTCAATTAATTAACCTAGGGTTAGACGTTATTCGCCTCGAGAGAGGGTTTAATATACGTTAGGGAGTCCTACGGATCAAGTCAAGTGAATAAATCGTGCAGTTCAGGTGTTAGATAACAAGTGGAGTCTAGGTGGATTCTTCCTAAGGGTATCGTCTTAATCAACCGAGTTTTTCCAAGTATTTCCCCAATTCATTCTTTTTGCCTTTGCGTCTTTAGCTTAGTAATTAGTTAATTTAGATTAATAAACAACTTCACTTATTTTAGGCTAAATAATAGAAAGAAAGTTAGTATTAGTACTTTTAGTTCCTTTGGGTTCGACAATCCGGTCTTGCCTAAGCTATACTCTTCGTTCGATAGGTGCACTTGCCTCAATCGTTGTCATAGTTAGTTTCGTGTTTGATCATTCTCTTTATAAATTTTAAAACTCGACTTCACAAATGATCAAGTTTTTGGCGCCGTTGTTTGAGAACTAAAATATTAAGAAAGCTCTATTTTTATTACTTTAGCCATTATTTTTTATTTTTTCTCCAATTTACTTTTATTTTTAAGTTTAAATTTTTAACTTTGCTAAATTTTCTTTCTTCCTTTTCCTAGCAGGTACCTCTAGTTTATGACTAGAAGGAACCCGAGAGGACCACTAGTATACGATAGTGATATTGAAGCTACCGCTCGTAGAAATCGCAGAGAAATTAGGCGAGCCCTAAATTACCAAGAAGAAGGACGAGAAGACAGATCTTATCCTACTGAAGGGATGGACGAAAATAATCCACCACCACAAGATGTGGCAGAAAATAATGCTCCGCGTACTATGTATGATTATGCTAAACCTCATTTAACAGAGCCGAATCTAGTATTGTTAGGCTGCTATAGTCGCTAATAATTTTGAATTAAAGCCTAACACTATACAAATGATTCAACAATTTGTTCAATTTGATGGTTTGCGGGACGAAGATCCAAACACTCATATAGCTAATTTTTTAGAGTTCTGTGATACCTTCAAAATAAATGGCGTTTACGATGATGCCATAAGGCTTCTAGTTATTTCCTTTTCATTAAGGAATAAAGCCAAACAATGGTTAAACTTCGTTACCACGAGGGTCAATCACTACATGGGATCAAATGACCAAATTTTTTATTAAAATATTTCCCACCTGGTCAAAACAACCAAATTACGGAATGATATCTCTTCTTTTGTGCGTATGGATTTAGAGACATTATATGACGTATGGGAGAGATATAAGGATCTCTTGAGAAGGTGTCCGCACCATGGTTTACCCTTGTTGCTCCAAGTCCAAACTTTCTATAACGGTGTAAACCCTCAACGAGGCAACTAATTGATTCAAATACATTGGTGGAACCCTCAACAATAGAACTCCTGAAGCGACCTACGAGTTTATTGAAGAGATGTCACCAATAACTATCGATGGCGGGTTACAAGGACCAAACCAACAAAATCACCGTAGTTTTCAACATAGATGCAATAACCATGCTATCAACACAAGTAGATATGATGAATAAAAAGCTTGATAGTTTGTGTTCTTCGCAGTACATCCAATGTCTGCATGCGACGCAAGTGGAACCATGGCGAATCCTGAGTACCCACCCTACCAACCGAGCACCGAGAGCGAATAGATGAACTATATAAGTAACAATTTCAGATCTAATAATAACCCATATAGTAATAATTATAACCTGTGTTGGAGGAACCACCCAAATTTTTCGTGGGGAGGTCAAGGAAATCAAGGAAATCAAAGACAACAACCTCCTCAAAATTTCCAAAATCAGCCCTATCCACAGGAGAAGAAGCCGAACCTTGAAGAGATGCTGATAAGATTCATGGCATCCACGAAAACCGCTCTCAAAGACACTGAAACCACCCTTAAGACCCAACAAGCATCGATCAAAGGGATCGAGAGCCAAGTTAGGGAAGTCACTAAGTCGATTGAGGAAGTTTCTAAGTCGGTTGGACAACTCGCGGTCGATGTCTGAACGATCGCAAGGGCGTCTACCAAGCAACACTGAGATTAATCCAAAGGAGCAAATCCAAGCCATAACACTCAAGAAAGTGAAGGATTAGACGAACCCACCCAATACAAGGAAACGAGGTAGAAAAAGGTAAAGTTGAGGTAACACAAGAAAAACCAAACCGGTAATCAAGGAGTACCAACCTCGCATACCATATCCCAAGCATTAACGAGAGATGACACGGAGGAAACAGATTCGGTAAGTTTCTTAAACTTTTAAAGAAATTACATATTAGCTTACCGCTACTTGAAGCGCTTTCACAGATGCCAGATTCGAGGAAATTTTTAAAACATCTCTTGACGAACAAATGCAAATTAGACAAGGATCCACATGTGGAATTAAACGCAGTATGCTCAGCAATGATACAGAATAGACTACCACAAAAGCTAAAAGATCCAAGGAGTTTTACAATTCCATGTTTAATTGGTAGACTAACTGCTGATAATGCGTTAGGCGATTTAGGGGCAAAGCATAAATGTCATGCCTTATAAATTGTTTAAACAATTAGGTCTAGGGAAACCCAAACAAACTAGGATGATCATTCAATTAGCTGATAAAACTTTTAGAATTCCTAGGGGTATTACCGAAGATGTTCTTGTAAAAATTGACAAATTCGTTTTCCCAGTAGATTTCGTTGTCTTAGACATGGATGAGGATAATTCGATTCCCTTAATTTTAGGAAGACCCTTTTTAGTAACTCGCAGGACTAAAATTGATGTTGATGCAGGAGAACTCATACTTCGTGTAGGTAATGAGAAGGTCACCCTCAAGGCTCTCGACTCAGCCAGAACATCGAGTAATCAAGGTGAGAACGTAAATTCTACTTATAACCATTCGGTTAACCCTTATTTTCAGGAAGCACCACAAAAGAATACAACTGAACCCGATCCTAAACCCCAAGCCAACAAGGAAGTAGTTCATAAAGATCGAAGGATTCAGATCGATGATCTAGACGAGTGGAAGACACACTTCAAGGAAAAATTAGGGATACATGACGAAGAACCGGAACCACAGAAGGTAAAACTGAAGGAGCCCCCAGAAGAGCTCATAGGAACAACAAACCACCTCAAAATAGGAGACCATGTACTGTTAGATAAGGTAGCCTAACACAAACAAAGAAATACCTTTTAGGGTAACCAGTGTTTTCCCATACGGAACAGTCGAGGTAAGTAATCCTATTTTTGGTACTTTTACTATAAACGCATCTTGACTTAAAATTTTTCACGAGGATAAAACTGATAGCATGAGGAAGGACTTCCAACTCCTCAAACCACCCTGATGATGCAAACGAGAGGAAAGTCTAGCTTAAGACTATAAACGAACGCTTCTCGGGAGGCAACCCGAGCACTAACCCCATTAACTTTTACATTTTTATTTTTTCTTATTTATTCTATTTTATCCTTTCTTTATAGTATTTAGCTTTAAACTAACCAAAAAATGCAGATTTCCAGGCCACACGGCCTAGCACACGGCCGTGGCTGTGGCCGTGTGGATGCTTCGGATCACCGTACAGACATGGCAGAGGTGGTACGAGTCAGAGAGAATCAAATCTTCGAAGTCACAGACTCCAACAACCGCCCCACGGGCACCGACAGAATGCCACGGCCGTGCGACGTGGCCGTGGATGACACTGACTTATCACCAACGGGCGTGGCAATCTGTAAAACGGGCTTGGGTGAACCAACACACCTAGACACACGGCCGTGCGAGGCTACCGTGTGAATCGACACGCCTAAGGAGCACGGGCGTGGGATGGTACCAGGTTTGAAAATCTATTTAACCCCCCTCCCTTCCCTCTTCTCCTACTAACTTTCAACCTTCAACTTTTCATTTTCTTTCCTACCCCTCTTATCTATACCCTTGAGCTACACCAAAACAATGCCAAAGAAGCGGAAGAAGCCAAGCACAGTCTCCCTCATGGATACTGATACATATAAGTTCATGCTGGCCGCTTCAATCTTTCGACGAGCCAAGGATATTTGAGGCCATTTAGTTTTTATTTCGTTTTTCTCTTTTGCTTCAATTTCCTTATCTTTACTTCTCTTCTGCTTAATTTAGTTTATTTTATCTTAGTTTCTTGATTTTAGGTTCTAAAGGCTGCTAGGGAATCACGCCACAACCACCACCATATCCCCAGCCTTAGAAATCACACCCAACAATAAGGACTCTACGGTCCATCCATCTTTTCTTTTAATTTTAGTTTCATCTTTATTTTTCTTCACTTTAGCTTGCTTTTCTTTAATTATTTAATTAGTATAGTTTTAATTATTATTATTATATCCTGGCTAATCCTCCATGAGCTACCCAATTTCTTCATCTAGCGCAGGATCGTCATCCACACCGGCCCCTCCAACTTATCTTTCACCTCCGACTCAAGGAATCCATCCAAAATTTAGGGAGTTTCACTTCTCTCCATATCTTATGATTTTAGTATTATTGTCGATATATCTAACTTTGTACATTGAGGGCAATGTACATCTTAAGTGTGGAGGGGGGTGAACAACCTAAAAAGGTGCCTAACTTTTTTTTCATAATTCTAAAATTTCTGAAATTAGGTGCCAAACTTTTTGCATTGTTCTCAAAATCCTGAATTTAGTCTTGTTTTTTTAAGTAAATTCCTCATATTACTAATTAGGATGAAATTTCTAATGATTTATGATTTTCATTGATATGTTTTAGATTAAGTCATTGATAATTGTGCATTGATAATTAAATTCTAAGAATACTAGAGAATCAAGCATGATAAGTCTATTTTTTAGAAATTAAAAATTTTCTAGGTTGTCGAACTGAGTTTAAATATTACTTTGAAGTTTGAAATTTACGAGGTTGATGTCAAAAATACCCATAATTTTTGTGAGTTTTTGAGCCTTATAGAGCATATATTCTTTTTCATGCTCAATTTATTGATTAAGAGTATGTCAACATTGATTTGTTATTCTAGAACTTGCCTCGTTTATACATGTCGAGACCGCACCTATGATTTGATATACAAAGATGATTAAGGCACCTAGGTTTTAACCCACTAACTCCACTAAAAACCCCCCTTCATAATTAACCCCTAGTGAACCCCGTTTAATCCTAACAACCCATTTATTGACTCACCAACTAATATTAACCCAAAACCCTTTTTATTTGTTATCACCATTCTTTTTAACTACCCTTATATCAAGATTTAATTTGATTAGTTGCCTAATTATGATTTTTATTTCAGTAACTTATCCTTTATTATGTATTTATTATGTATTTATGATGTTCAAAAAGAAAAAAAAACCGAAGTATATTCATTATTAGTCATGTGATTAAATAAGCTTACACATTTAAATTCCAAATATTGAAGAAAAAGCTCGTAATATTAGAATTATTAATTTTCAATTAATGTAATTACTTATTATTCAGTTCATTGTTTCTGGTTAGGTAATTTGTCAATCCAGTCTCCATTCTAACCTTCTAATTCAGCCTCTATCCACACCTTAACCCTAGCCCCGTTACAACCCTGACAAAGATCTTTTGATTTGTGCATCATCTCATATTATAGTGGTGGAGATTTGATTTTCAGGCAAGCCTATGGGATTAACTTTTCATGTTCGACTTTTGAGCACTTTTTCCTGAACCTTAAACACTTTGAGTGATTTGAGTCAATCTCTAGTGAGGATATCAATCCTTGTCGGTTTTAAATTAAAGGTAATTATTTAGTAAAGGGGAGACGCCTATATTTTCGAGCTACAAATCTATGACTTAGATTGTTTGAATCCTTAGGACTCTTTGAATTGAATTATGCATGTATAAATTATCTATGAATTATGATGAAACATTCTTGATAGGAATTATGAATTATTGAAAGTTCGTTTTAATTGTAAGTTGAGAATTTTGCTTGAGGACAAGCAAAAGCTTAAGTGTGGGGGTATTTGATAAACCGAAATAGTAACATATTTTAATCCCACGTTTAGCATACTTTTGGATGATTTATCCCTTGATTTATGTAAAAAGGTGCTCTTAATCCTTTCTTTTCATGTCTTATACTCAGGAAAGCACCCAAGAATAAAAAGAACGAGAAACGGGCTCAAAACGGACCAAAATGGGCCAAAGAAGAAATCGACACGGTATGGACTAAAGCCCACACGGCCGTGTAACATCCCGAATTAGGGCCTAGTCAGAATAGTGGTTTGATATCACGAATCTGAAGTAGAAATAATTATTTTATGACTGTTATAAGGTTTATGATATGTTCGTATGCATGTGTAAAAATTTCATGAAGAAATTTAAGGCATAAAGTGTCCAATTTGACTGTTGGACTAAATTAAATAAGCTGCAAAATATGAGGTCCTAGAAGCTTTAAGTATGAAATAGCTTGGATTATAAATTTGAGGTCTATAATGTGATTAAATTGTTGTGTGAAAATTTCGTTGAGAAATTTTATCGAAAAAGTGTTTAATTTGGTTAGTAGGATTAAATTGTTATAAGTGCGAAGTGTGTGTTCCAGATGATAAAGGGTGTAATTGTGATGGGTTTTTAAAGTGAAGGTCCTTATGAAGAAATTAGTCCACTTATAAGTTGATGGAAGATATTTGTTTGGTATTTTTGAAGTTAGTTGAAAAGAAAAAGGGCAAATTTGGAAGTTAAGTTAATAGGAATAATAAGACAAAATAGAAAAAAAAGCTATCATCTTTATTTCTCTTCTTATTCAACCGTAATAGAAAAAAAAAATGGCAGCCATGGAATGGGTTTCATTCGGCCAAGCTTTGGAGCTTGATAGGTGAGTGATTTTTGCCCCGTTTTTAATGATTTCTACATTTTCGGAGTCGTGGTAACTCAATTTAGCTATCTCGTACCTTCATTTTCAAAACTGTTGAAGTTTGTGAATTTTGCCATGGTTGATTAAGTGTGTATTCTAATGATTAATGGTGGATTATGCATGTTTATGAGTAGAGGAATGATTTTTACTAAGTGATTTTTGGTGAAAACGAGTAAAACAAATTAATCGGTAAAAGTTGTTATTGTTCATAAGTATGTGTTATGGTAAGAATTTGAAGTTGCTATAGAAGGGAAAAATGTTGTAACACCCCAAACTCGGCCCATGCGTTAAGACCAGATCTGACATGTCACATGAGAAAAATACATTTAAATTCTTTTCTTTTGCATATAAAATAGGTTTGGTAAAATCAAGAAAAACAAGTTTCAATTTGGATAAATTTAAAATATATCACTGTCTTCGAAATTTGCTTGATAAAACGATAAATTTGATTTGTCAACCATGATTATTGAAAACATTGATGAAAATTTGAGAAAAACTTTCCGAATTTAAAATATTCATATAAGCTTTTAAAAAAAAATCCGTTTGAATAATCCATTTTCGAAAATCTTTATTTAAGTTTTTAGAAAAAAATTCATTTAAAGTATATGGAGCAAAATATAAATACGTCAAACACAAAACAAAATAAAAATAATCCAGAGGCCTTATTACAACCTTAACTCAAAATAGTAAAGTAATTAAGTGTACTAAAAAGGAATCCAAAGTCCAAATAAAACCGTTTTCGTAGTATGGCCTCCACTGAGTCATTCGTGGCCCAAGTCCCCGTCACTGAGCATTACCTGAAAGGAAATAAGGAAATGGGGTGAGTTACTAGAACTCAGTGCATAACCCCCTTACCGTTGTCCACTTGGGCACAAAACTCATTTATCAATATTTTGGGCCTAAGCCCCTTTTTACAATATAATGTATCAATCATATCATATGAATGTAATGCAAACCCAAACCATCCTAATAATCCATCCGCTACACACCACCCGTACCATCCATCACACTTGTGGGGATCAAGTCAACCCACCCCGCCAACACACCAATCGCAGGCATTATGCCTTTTATAACAAATTTAATTATGGGCAAGCCACCAGAATCTCAGAGTATCATATTATCAAACATATTTGTGGCAGTGCCACCAGAATTTCTTCTCTTCAACATTTTCCCAACCCATGCAAATTCATGTGGATGCATCATACATAGCAAATCATGATATTTACAAATATAACAACAATAATTAATTCAGACAAAAGTTCAGCCCATTAACACTTTACAAATCGGCCCTTTAAGGCAATTTATCAAATCGGCCCATTAAGAAATATATCAATTCGGCCCATTAAGCAATATATCAATTCGGCCCATTAGGGGCATTTTCGTAAATTTCATGGTGTTAATTCTGATTTTGTCAATTTTATCAAAATAGTGAGATTTAGGCCAATTTTCTCGGTTATACCATAATACGATTTTAGTCAAGCGATTTACTACCAATATGATATAAATCTTAAACCCACAGAAAACGGTGTGAGATTACACACCTGATTACGGTAAGCACTAAGCCTTCTTGCTCGTCGACACCTAAGATACCGTAACCCTCGATTAGTTGACATACTCGATTTAATTAATCAACTATAAAATAAACGATCTAAAGTTTTTACCCTTGGAATCGTGAACGACCACGATTTGTTGATTTTCACCGGATGACGGTCCACAACCTGGTGGAAAATCTCGAACCGCCGACACTGCCCTTCGTTTGAATTTAGGAGTAGGGATCGCAAATCCGCTCCTTTTGCGATCTCCAATCGCTATCCCTTTCGGTTCGATATTGCTTGACTCCATTGAAAACAAATCTTAGCCAAAACTAATATTACGTTGATATGAACGATTGATTAAGGAAAAAGGTCGGCTTACCACTAAAATCATATGATCACAAGTCGATAGATCGAGTGTTTAGTCCCTAAAACATAAATTCGATTATTTCAAATTATCACTCCTTAAACAATCAATCGAATATTGAGTACCATCAATAATCCATAACGAATTCTTACCGTATCGATATTGGATCCAATGTTCACCGTTCAACTTAAGACTAGAGTGATGTTCGGCCTCCCACTAGAATACTACAAAAGGGAAAATGATCACATTGTGAGAGAGAAAAGGAAATGATGATTTCGATTAATAGAACCATCCCATGACAAGGACATATATTCGGCCTTAAGAAAAGAAATTGAAGAGAAAAATATTACTCACCGATTCGTCAAGAAGATAGTGTCCAAACACGAAGGAAAAAGAGATAGTGGAGAGACAAGTTGCTATTAAATTCAGTTATGGAGAGAATGAATAAAAGAAAAGGATTTGATCAAGATGAAGTTTTGCTTTTAAGAAATGGAAGAAGGATTGAAAAGATGATTAAAAGAAAAGAAAGGGAGAGAATGGGTGCTAACTAGTTTCGGTTTTCAAGAGATGATAAGAGAGAATGATTTGGTCTCAATGGTTTGGTACATTCGGCAATAAGAAGAAATGAAGAAGAAAATATGTTCACTAGCAACTTGGAGTTTCGGCAAGGAGAAGAAAATTTTGGAGAAAAAGACACAAATTGATACTAAAGAATTTTGGCCAAAACAAAAACTTAGATTTCTACCAAAAGGCAAAGAAAAATTCGGCTATACTTCCCCCTTCACCTAAACCGTACATACCTTGGCAAAAAGGTCAAACATTTGCCAACTAAGACTTTCCAAAACACCTCCCTTGAAAAAGGCCAACATGTTCCCTATACTTTCCCTTTTCTTTTGATTTCTTTCCCCACCTTCATCCTTTCCTAATTTCCTTAGCCACCTTGCCAAAATTAAAAAGTCCACATTGCCTTATTTGCTAGCTTGGCCGACACTTAGGGAAATAATACAAAAAGAATTGTCAAAATTTGCACATTATGGGATTTGAACCTCCTCCCTCAAAGTCCATCATGTGGCGCCATATCCTTTTTACCAATAGCTCATTTTTTTGCAAGCACATTACTCATTTATTTCTATAAGCCTTGAAGCTACTTACCATCTCTCCTTAATAGACTTAAACACAAAATTTTTTACTAGGGCCCAAATAAACCCGAGCCTTCTCAGAACCCCTGAACATACACCATTAATATTTTATCTAGCTTAACACAAGCAATAATGCAACAATTAAAATTCCAAATTTTGGGATGTTACAAATGTTCAGCATGTCATAAAACATAAGAAAAAGGAATAAAGTTTAATTTACGAGCCTAGGGGTAAAACTGTAATTTTTGAAAAGTTAGGGGGCAAAATTGTAAATTTGCCAAAATTTGATATGTGAATTGAATTGACTAGTGTATTGATAAAATGTGTTAAATGACTGTTATTTGACATGTTAGATCAAGAAATTATGAAATTTGGACTAAGATCGGGGAAGAATAAAGTTGTGGGCTAAGTCGGGAAAATTAGCCGTTTCGGCATTCGAGGTAAGTTGGTGTGTTAATAATAATGCAATAATGTTGTAATTTATATTTGAAAGCTAAATTAGTGAATTAATTGAATTATGTTGAATTAAATGTTATGAGAAATTATCATTTGAATGGTAAGTACAAATTTAGTAAGTTATTAAGCAATCGTGTTGTATAGAATTATCTGTATAGTTGTACTTAAATTTAATGGAAGTATTCATATTGATTTTTGATATTGCCGAATGTGTCTTCTATGTATGTATATGGTATAATTGAATGTGAAGTAGACTTAAATGTCATTGGTATACCCGAATGTGTTGTGTATATATATATATCAATGATGTAGTTAAATGTGGTATGGAATTGAGAGTTGAAATTGCAACCAAATGTGATGCATATATGTCTATGATATAACCGTATGAGATTTCGAGTTGAGGAGTGAATATGTTCGAATGTGATACAGATGTGTAGCAAAGATATAATTGAATGTGATGTTGATTATAGAAATGAAATAAGTGAATTTTGTATATAGGCAATTGAGATTTAAGTTTTATGTATGTATAAATGAGGAATGATTCGGGAAATGACTAAGTGTGCAAGTTTAACTTCCGAGCACTAAGTGTGCGAAATCGGATAAAGATATTTAAGTGCATAAATTGAACTACGAGCATTAAAGGAAAGGGTAAATGTGAATTTAAAAAATTCAATTCGGTAAGTTTGTATGTAAATAATACATCGTTTTTACTTATGTTTTAATATTTTATTATATATGAGATATGGTTGAATATGGAGTAATTATCTGATGTAAATTATAAATTGTGATTGGTTATGGATGAATTGGTAAAATGTTGAAAAGTAAGAATTTCCGGTTGAACCTTCGGAATAGAAAAGATACGAATGAGGTAGCTAGGTCACATGTGTGGTGCTAAGTGTAGGCCACTATGTGTACAAGAGAGCTACGATATGGTTTTAGGTCATGTGTGTAGTACTAAGTGCAGGCTACTATGTGTACCAAACGGATAGGTCGCATGTGTAGTACTAAGTGCAGGCTACTATGCGTACCCGATAGCTTTGATCACATGTGTGGTACTAAGTGTAGGCCACTATGTGTAATAGATGGTTTTTGTCACATGTGTAGTACTAAGTGCAGGCTACTATGTGCACCAGATAGCTTCGGCTACAAGGGTGGTACTATGTGCAGGCCACCATGTATCTGTTATTATTCCGATGAGTTCAACGGGAAATTGACTAAGTGAAAATACATGTGATTGTGTAACGACTAAGTGTAATTGAATACGATCATGTTATGAATAAGTGCAAGTGTGAATGTGACCAATTGAGAAATGTGGCAAATGTACATATGAACAATATGCTCGATATGTAATTGGAAATTGGAAAGATTGGTATAGGCAAGTGATGAACACAACTAAAGTGAGAGAGAGCAAAAGTTTACAATAAAACTGTTTTAGACAACAGCAGTGACATGAATTTGAAAAAACACCAAAATTAGTAGAAATTGAATTATAAGTTGGATGAGGTATATATTTAAATATTATTGAGTCTATTTTCATATAAAAGAAACATAGAAAACAAATGATTTGTATATTTTGAGATATTTGAATTTCTGTGAGACTGGTTCAGAATGATTACGTGATCCCCTGTTCTGCCTTGGAAAAATCATTAAAAATTGTACAAAATTTATTATGGGATATAATTTATATGTCTGAAATCCTGAATGAGTCTATTTTCAAATAAACTAAATAAGAAGGTCATATGAACTCTTTACAAGGATAAAATTGATTCGTAGTGAAGAGAAGTCAGAATAGTTTAACAGTAAGACAGGGAAAACTTTAATGAATAAACTGTACTAATTGGATAAGCCAAAAATTTGAGAAATTTTATGGTGAGAAGATGAATGAGTCTAGTTTCAGAGAAAATTAACGGATCTTAATTTGAAGTTTCGTATCTCCAAATATAAATAATTTAATGACTGTGACTCGAGAAAATAGCTTAACTGAAATTTGAATAAATAGAAGAATATGAAAATAGCATGTTATCGCATTGCTTATTATTTTCATGCGAGCTTACTAAGCGTAAAGCTTACTCCCTCCTTTCCATTTCTTTTAGTTTTGTCAGGTTAGCTAAGGTTTGGAGATCGTCGGAGGCAGCATCACACTATCGAGCCATTATGCTTGGAGTATTGGCATGTGTTTGAAAAGTTTTAAATTTTAGGTGAAATTTGGTAACCTGGTTTTGTATGATTGTGAATTTTAAGTTCAGTAACGCCTCGAACCCTATCCTGGTGTTGGATACGGGTGAGGGGTGTTACAGGCCGTCCCTCCTCAAATATACTAGAACATGGCTTGATGTCGATCTACACGGCCGTGCCTCACTAACGGAGTCCAACACGGCCTGGCCACGATTCACACAGGCGTGTGCCATGGCCGTGCCCCTGCCGTGGAGGAGAGTAATTTCACTCGGAAAAGGATACTTAGGGTCAAAGAAACATATTCCAAAAGCCTATAAATACACCCTAAGTATAACCTAAAAGGGGGGTCGAAAGGAGTCGACGGGCGGTCAGCTAGGCCAAGGAGCCGAGCCAAAAAGGTCAGATTTGTGGGAAACTCTCAAGGGATAGCCAGTTGATCCATCTCAAGAAGCCGGAATTCTACTCAAGACGGAGGATCTCCTCTTCAATTCCTTCAGGGGGTTTTAGGGATTTCTTATGTTTTGTTTTATCTTTTCTTCTGAGATGTTTTCTTTTATTATTATGAACTAAACCCTTCAGATACCTGAAGGGGGATGAAACCTCGATGAATCTTGTTATTGTTTTCTGAACTATATGATAAATAATTGATTTGTTCTTAATTATGCGTGCTTAATTCTTGTGTTGATATTTTGCGGATATTAATTCAAGTATGATGTGCTTAGGTGGTGGAGCAAAAGTCCCTGCTTAAGAGTAGATCTAGCATAATTAAGCGGAGTTGATCGCGAGCCTAGAGATAGGGTGACGAGATTTTGCCGGATTAGGGTGAAACCTAATATGGGAATCCATAGATCGATTTACTGCTATTCTAGGGGGTTATTAATGGGAAAGAGATTTCAATTAATTAACCTAGGGTTAGACGTTATTCGCCTCGAGAGAGGGTTTAATATACGTTAGGGAGTCCTACGGATCAAGTCAAGTGAATAAATCGTCTGGTTTAGTGTTATATAACAAGTGGAGTCTAGGTGGATTCTTCCTAAGGGTATCGTCTTAATCAACTGAGTTTTTCCAAGTATTTCCCCAATTCATTCTTTTTGCCTTTGCGTCTTTAGCTTAGTAATTAGTTAATTTAGATTAATAAACAACTTCACTTATTTTAGGCTAAATAATAGAAAGAAAGTTAGTATTAGTACTTTTAGTTCCTTTAGGTTCGACAATCTGGTCTTGCCTAAGCTATACTACTATTCGATATGTGCACTTGCCTCAATCATTGTCATAGTTAGTTTCCAGGTTCGATCATTCTCTTTATAAATTTTAAAACTCTGACTTCACAGCGATCAACTTGTGCCACACGGCCAGCCACACGCCCGTGTGCTAGGCCATGTGTCACACATGGCTGAGACACATGCCCGTGTCTCTGCCCGTGTGCTTATTTCTGAGCATTCTGTTTCTCAATTTTAAGATGCAGGGGACACACGACCAAACCACATGCCCATGTGCCAGGCCGTGTGTCACACACGGTCAAGACACACGCCCGTGTGTCTACCCGTGTGGACAAAATAAAGCCATTTCCTAGCTTTATTTCTCACCCAAATTTTCCATTAACCTACAACAACACTTACACATATATAACAACCAATTCAATACATATTATCCAAGCCAATTGCAAGAATTATGTGTGATATATTATCACATACATTCATGTATTTCCAAACTTACCTTAATAACTCCATTCATTGATTACTAAAAACTACTACTAAATACATGCATACAAACATATACATATGTATCATTCACAACCATGTTTCAAGTTTAACTCTTTTCTAAACCAACCCAATACATGCCATATAAACCATAGGATATTTAACAAAATCTACCGGAGTAATCTGGATAGTGTAGTCGGATGTGTTGATCCGATCCTCTGAACTCATGTTGATCTACAAGAAACATTAAACAACACGAATAAGCTTATTGAAGCTTAGTAAGTTCATAGGCTTTAAAGATAAGTCTTACAGAACATACTATAATAAATCATTAAACAAGCATTTCACTAACACTTCTTTCCATTCACAATTTCAAATGATGAATTCACTTGATTAAGCTCAATATCAATAACTACTTAAATTCTATCACTTTAATTTCATATGACACTTACCAATCTTGGTCAAATTAAGGAACGTCTTACGGATTTGAGTACATCGTTTACTTGATGCCATAGTCCAACTATGGTCTTACACGTATATTGCCATGGCCCTGCCATGGTCTTACACTTGTAATGCCATACCCAGTTATGGTCTTACCATCAGGATACCATAGCCCAGCTATGGTCGTACACTTATACATATACCGCCATGGTCCAACCATGGTCTTACGTTCACGGTGCCATAACCCAGTTATGGTCTTTTCACTGAAATGCCATAGCCCAGCTATGGTCTTACATTTAAATATTTCCATTATCCAACCATGGTCTTATCCGTCAATTCATCTTGTGTCACGGAACGATCGTACTCAATCCTGCATTCCACTTAATTTGAACATTCAATTCGATTTTCATATTATTATAATAATCATAAATCAATAACAAAGATATGAAACAATACATTATATCATTCCTAAATCAACAATTTATCATGAATGTTCAACAATATGAACTTACCTGGGCCAATTTGTAGAATTTGTTGTAATTCAGGACTATTCAGCTAATTTCTCTTTTTTACTTAATTTTGCAAAATTTCCAATTTTACCCTTATTTCACCAAATTTTCAGTTTTTTTTCTTGCTAATGCCGCCTCAGCCATCCCTTTTGGGTTAATTTTCCCTATAAGTCCTCCCTTATTTGTCACTTAAACTATTTAATCACTTTAGCAAATTTTGCACCTTTTTCAGTTTAGTCCTTTTTAATTAATTAACCATCAAAACGTTAAAATTTTCTAACGAAACTTTAATACTAACTTAATGACATTCTGTAAATATTTATATAAAAATTTACGGCTTGGTTTATAAAATCGAGGTCTTGATACCTCATTTTTGACCCAATTTACCTAATAAATTCTTTTAAATCACAAAATTTCACTAATTCAAGAATATTTCTAAAATCACACTTGACTCATGAATATTAATTTATTAGATTTTCAAACTCACTCGTCGGATTTAGTGATCTCGAATCACTATTTTCGACACCACTGAAAAATTGGGTTTTTACATGGTTGCTCAATAGGACTATTTTGTAAAGTAGTTTTTGTTGATTTTAATATTCAAAGACTAAAATGTGAAAATAGTAAAAGTACAAGGACTTGATGTAAAATAATTGCAAAATTGGGCTGTAGAATGGCACTTGAATATTTGGATAAGCTGAAATTTGAATAAAAATGGTTAAATTGCATGTTTTGAGCTAGGGACTAAATTGCATAAAAGTGAAATATTGGTGGCAATTTTGTAAAAATGCTCAAAAGGACTTAATTGTATAAAATGAGTTAATTTTACTGTTGGAATTAGTTAATTGAATGAAAATTTTAGTTTTAGATCAAGAACAAATGAAAAATCGAGGAAAAGAGAAAAGTACCGAATAGTCCCTATATCTTTGTCATTGCTGCAATTTAGTCAGGCAAGTTCATACGATTTAATTTTAGTACATTTACATATGTATTATATGAACCTAGTTGCATAATATTGGATTATATTGATGTGTGTAATTGGAAATGAAAATAATGAATTGAAATGACATCGATCACTGATTGAGATACTATGAGTCGTTACTGCAAACCAATCCTATAAGTTCGTGCATTTATTATGCTTCTAATAATTCTTAGATTCTTGGTTAATATACTATTATTGAATGTTATATTATATACTAAATGAAGTTCAGCGAGCGATATCCACCGATATACTTAATGAAGCTCAAATGAGCGTTATCCACTGATATACTGACTGGTGCTCAGACGAGCGATATCTATTGAATCTACTGAGTATGTTCTTTCGAGCCATACCTACTGAATCTACTAAAACGTATGTGCTTCCGAGCCACACCTACTGAATCTACTGAAATGTATGTGCTTTTGAGCCATACCTACTGAATCTACTGAAACTTATGCGTTTTCGAGCCATACCTACCGACTCCACTGAAATGTATGCGCTATTGAGCCTTACCTACTAATTATATTGAAAGTATGCTTTATTGAGCCATACCTAATGGTTCTATTAGAAGTTGCTCAAACAAGCATTACTGACTGAATATACTGAAATACTGTACAGATAGCTACCTCTCAGAAATTTTATTATTTAATTTTAAATTGATTACTATGTTTGGTTGGAAAACCTTACCTATTTATTAAATGAACTTACTAAGCTTTATTCAAGCTTACTTGTATTTGTTTCATTTTGTAGATTTCATTTTGAGGGCTCAGAAGATCGGATCAACACAAGAAATCACACTATCGGGGAAACCTTTGGTAAACTTTGATTTTGGTTGGTATATATGGCATGCATTAGGACCATTTGTATGCATGACAATGGTTTCTAGTTTTTGAGCAAGTTTTACTAAAACTTGTGTTGTGTGATTGAACAATAAATGGAATTAGACATGTTTTACTAAGTTAAGCTTGTTGATCAAGAATGATAATATTGCCAATATGTGGAACAATGGTATAAAATAAAATAGATGTTTTTTTTTATATGTGTAAACCATATCTTGTATATGCAACCTTGGATATTAAATGTCATGAAATGTATTGTGGTGTCAATGATGGCACATTGGTTAGGTACATAGGTTGAATTGTTTGACATGTTTGAGTGTTATTGAAGATGGTTTTTGGCTTGTAAAGTTGTGTGTTGAATGTGTTTAGGTACCTAAGAAAATGGGTGAAAATTTAGCTTGAAATTGGTTATTTTTTGGCACACACGGCCTGGGACACGGGCTGTCACATGGTCGTATGATGTGCACGGGCAACCCACACAGGCGTGTGCCCTGAACGTGTATCAAATAGTATAGGTGTAATTTTCACACGGCTTGACACACGGCCTACGGCACGACCATGTGACTCTACATCGAATGTTACACGTACTAGCACACGACCAACGACATGGCCGTGTGGCATCATTTTGAAAGGTATATGATTTGACACATGGGTAGCGACACAGCCGTGCCCTGTACCACACGGTTTGGATCATGTCACACGGCCGTGTGACCCTTGTTTTAAAAGTTTACAATTTTTTCTGAATATTCTAATTTATATCAAATTGGTCCCCGATTGTTCCCAAACTAATTTTAAGGCCTTGTAGGCCCGATTTAGGGTCCATAAGTGTATGTTTACATCGATCTAAATTATTTTAAAAAATTATTATTATTTTTAATCATTCTAGTTGTTAGAATTAAGTGACCCGAATCCTTATTTGAATAAAATATAGTGGTAAAATAAAATAAAAGTAAAATATCTATAGAAATACACTTCTTTTATTTTATTTTAGAATAAGGTCTTTTAAACCTTATTAAACTCCATCTATTTGATATTGATTAGAAAAAGGTGTTTCAATCTTACTACACTTCTATTAGAATATGGTTTTACAAGCCTATAAATAGACATAGTCTACTCCTCTTGTAATTTATTCGAATTCGACATAGTGAATTTTCTTCTCATCTGCCCGTGGTTTTTTTCCCGAAAGAGTTTCCACATAAAATCTGTGTGTTCTTTAATTTTTATTTCTCTTTTATTTGCGATATATTGTCATTACCGACGTTATATTTTTCACACCAGTGAACTGGATGCTATTGTTACTGACTGCCCTTAAATGTACAGTAGTACTCCGTAATCCCTATTCCTGCGACGGAAGCAGTTATGGGTGTTACAATGGAATTGCTTTGTTACTTCTTTGAAAATTTTTGGGTTTTCATCAGCCTTTGTTCGCCATTCATCTAATTCATCGAGTTGCACCATTCTCTCTTTACTTGTCCCTTAATTTCTATCACCTTGAACAAGATACAGTTCTAACACGTCTTTATGATGATTTCCTGCAAAGAATATTGAGCCGGATGATTACTAACATTAACAGAATAACGAGTATCATCTCGCTCACTAGAAACTCTCACAACATCATGTGCTTGAAAAGTAACATTTTCATCACCTACCCTTAGCACAAGTTCACCATTACCGACATTAATAACAGTTCTAGTAGTGGCTAAAAATAATCAACCTAAGATCATGGGTACCTTAATATCCTCATCCATGTCCAATGGAACGAAATCAACAGGGAATATGAATTTATCGACTTTAACAAGCACATCTAAAATAATACCCATAGGATACTTAATTGATCTGTCAGGTAATTGAATACTCATCCTAGTAGGTTTTGGTTCCCCGAAACCAAGTTGTTTGAACATTTTATAAGGCATTAGATTTATACTAGCACCCAAATCAGACAAAGCTTTTTCTACACTTAAGCTACCAATAAAATAAGGAATAGTAAAAATCCCTGAATCTTTAAGCTTGGTGGGTAGTTTGTTTTGGAGAATGACCGAGCACTGCTCATTGAGCTCCAGAATGAACAGTTCGTCTAACTTCCTTTTATTTCTTAACAACTCATTTTAAAATTATGTATACTCAGGCATTTGAGAAAGGGCTTCAACAAAAGGTAAGTTAATATGTAATTTTTTCAAGAGTTCAAGAAATTTACCATATTGTTCATTAATGCAGTCTTTCTTTAACTTTGTTGGATATGGAATTGGTGGTTTGTATTCTCTAAACACTGGCTTATGCTCTTTCTTGTGTTCCTCAACCCCATCATTTTTTTCAATAGCTTCTAGATTCAACTTCTTTTTAGGCTCGGCTAACACCTTTCCACTTCGTATAGTGATTGCGTGGACTTGCTCCTTTGGGTTGGTTTTAGTGTTACTAGATAAACTGCCTTGTTGTCTATCTGAAACCAATATAGCAAGTTGACTAATATTATTCTCGAGGCCTTGAATAGATGCCTGTTGATTCCTCAAAGTTGTTTTATTGTTCTGGAATCTAGTTTTTGACACTGAAATAAATTTAGTCAACATCTTTTCCAGATTCAGCTTCTTTTCTTGCTAATAAGGTTGTTGAAAACCTAGAGGTGGTTGTGACTTTTGATTTCCTTTACCACCCTAAGATAAATTTAAATGATTCCTCCATCTTGGATTATAATTGTTGTTTTAAGAGTTTTTCTGAGGTCTAGAATTATTACCCATAAAGTCGACTTGCTCATGCTCCATGTTAGACTTGAAGCGCAAACATTCCGGATTGATCATCCTTGCTCCAGTCGCATCGCATTGCACTACCGGATTCACATATTTACTGCAACTCAAACAATCAATCTTTTTACTCAGTGTTTCCACCTGACTCGCCAACATAACAACTACATCTATATCAAAGACACCTACTACCTTAGTAGACTTTGTTATCATAACTTTCCACTAATAGTTATTCAATGCCATCTCCTCAATAAATTCTTCGGCTACCTTAGGTGTCTTATTATTTAGTGTTCAGCTAGCTGCTACATCAATTATCTGCCTGTTCGAGGGATTCAAACCGTTGTAATAGGTTTGAACTTGTAACCACAAAGGTAACCCATGATGATGACACATTCTTAGAAGATCTTTAAATCTCTCTCATGCATTATACAGTGTCTCAAGCTCAAATTGAGCAAAAGAAGAGATGTCATTCCTTAACTTGACTATTTTGGCTGGTAGAAAATACTTCAACAGAAATTTTTTAGTCATTTGAGCCCAAGTAGTGATGGAACATCGTGGAAGTGAATTCAACCACCATTTTGCCTTGTGCTTCAAAGAGAATGGGAACAACCGTAAGCGTATGACATCATCAGTAACGCCATTGATATTAAATGTGTTGCAGATCTCTAGAAAGTTAGCTAAATGAGTATTCGAATCTTCGTCTTGCAACCCATCAAACTGAACATACTTTTGCACCATCTAAATTGTGTTCGACTTAATCTCAAAATTATTTGCAGCAATTGTCGGTCTGACAATACTCAATTCAGCCCCAACCAGAGTGGGCTTAGCATAGTCATACATAGCCTGAGGAGCAAGATATGTAGGAATTTGTGGATTAATAGGATTATTATCCATCTCCAAAGTAATGTCCTTTTTCTCTTGATCGTTTATTAAAATCTGTTAACCTTGCCTTGCTTCTCTAACCTCTCTTCAATTTTTACAAGCAGTTTTTTCAATCTCACTATCAAAGACTAATGGTTCCAACATGTTGCCTCTAGTCATAAACCAAAAGAACTTGTAAGAATCAAACTAAAGAAAAATTAGAATGTAAAAATTAAATTAAAACAAAAATATTAAAATTAAAATAAAAATGGATAAATTAATAGAAATAAAGTTTTCCTAATATTCTAGTCCTCGAAAACAGTGCCAAAAACTTAATGTGGCATGGAACTAACTAAAAATTTGACTAAGGCAAATGCACCTATCAATTAATAGTATAGCTACGGTGAACAAAGATATCATTACCACGAGGACTAAAAGTACTAGTAATTACTGTCTTTCAATTATTTAATTGAATAATTCAAGTGATTGATTAAAACTAAAATTAACTAAATTAATTAACTAACGAACATGACAAAGAAATAAACACGAATGTAATTGATTGTCAACTAAGAAGCAAAACAATACACAGGAAAGAATTCACCTAGATTTCATCTGTCACTATCAATCTAAATTATGCAATTTCTTTACTTAGTATCTTGATCCGTAGAAATCTCTAAATTATACAAATATCTCTTTCGAGCATAAAAGCAACTGACTCTAAGTTGATTAATTGAAATTTCTTGTTAATTAAAACCCCTATTATCCCATTAAATCGTACTATGGATTCCCCTATTAGATTTGACTCTAATCCAGTAGATTTATGTCGTCCTATTTCTAGGATTGTATGCAACTCTACTCAACTATGCAAGATCTACTCTTAAACAGGGTATATTCAACCACCAATTTAAGCACATCAAACATGGATTAATAATCTAGAAATATCAAATCAAGAATTAAGCACACATAATTGAGAAAAAAACTAAGTATTTATTGCGTAAAATAAAAATCAAACGACAAAATCCATCATAGGGTTCATCTCCCCTAGGTATTTAGAAAATTAGTTCATGCTTGAAAATAAAAACAACTAAGACACAATATAACCGAAAGAAATAAAGAAACTTATGATAACTTCCCAAGAAATCAACTGGAAATATGCTTTAGAGTCTGCTTCAATGGTGTTTTTTGAGTTGTTTTCTTGAATATTCTCTAGCGGCTCACTCCTATCTTCTTATTTTTGTCATATATACGTCTTAAAATGCCCAAAAAATCTAAAAATCATTATTTTCCGCAATTCGATGTGCAATTCCATGATATCGACATGGTCTACCACACACCTGTGTGGGTCACATGATCGTGTGATCTGGTCTTCTGAAATGGTTCAGCCCATGTAGCTCATGTAGCTTGCTCCGATACTTCGGTTTTCACTCATTTTTCGTTCATTTTGCTCCTAAGTGCTCTATCAAGCATTAAAGCATGAATTTAAGGGATTGGAAGCATAAAACTCACAATTATCATCGAATAATCACCCAAAAACGCATTAAGAATGAGGTTAACACATGTTAATTTTAGCACTTATTTGTACCTAATGTTAATACCGTTAGTGAATTGCTAAATCAGCCGTGAAAAATCAACACGTATATATATATATATATATATATTTTACAAATCAGCTAAACATATGGCTAACACAAAAGAAGTAAATACTAAACTTACATTAGTAAAATTGTTATCTTCTTCATTTAAGTAAATGGTAATATTTTCCAAAGAATTTTCCATTTGAAATATTATTTCTAATTAATTTTTAAATACATGTTTTTTAATTTTCCATGAAAGTATAAGTATTCTCTTGTAAGTTTAGTATTTTCTTCTTTGTTCTTAACCATATGTTTAGTTATTTGTTTTCAATTTAATTTTTTTTTATTTTATTTAGTTTTTCACATAATGTTATATTATTCATGTGGACTTGATGATTTGAAAAAACAAACAAACTACCAATTGAATTTTCATTGGTTGATTTAGCAATTCACTAAAGTGTTAACATTAGTTACCATAATAAATCACATTTTCATTGTTCAGATACCACATTTGACATTTTCAAAATACACATATCACATTGGATAATTTATGAAAGTGTAGGTACCAAATATGACATTATTCTTTATTATTATTTTGCTACAACTCACATCAGTAATAAGAGTAAGGTAGCACACAATTCCTGTAATTTAATCTCACGATATGAGTATGGTGTGAACACCTTTAATTAATGGGCCAAACATTGAGATTCATATTATTATTTAATTTATTGTTTAGTATAAGGACTAATATTAGAATTTGATCATTCAAGAACTTAAATTACAAAATCTATTATAAGATTTGTTTCCTAAAGGAAAGAAAGAAAAGAATAATCTAAAATGGGAACGAGTATGGAAGAAAAGAAAGAAATTAAGAAAAAAAGAACTTAAGAATAGAGTTGCTCAAAGCTAAAGCTAATTTTCTTTTATTATCGTAATAAAAATTAAACATATAATAATATATGATAGTATAGTATAAACATTAAAAAATGATAAATTATCTAATAAATGTGAGTGTGTGATATAGTAGATTCTAGTGGCAATTGGTGTTGAACAAAAATTTCCCACAAACTTGACAACGTTACTTGAGTTAGTAGTAATGCCTTTGTCAAAGTTGGAAGTAAGGTTTTTAGAACTGAAACAATGATTAAAACGATCATTTCATCAGTTCAATTAAATAAATAATTAAAAAATTCATAAAAATAAGTTCAATTATCAATTAAATCGATTTTTTTTAGCTTGGTTCAACTGGTGTAATCAACTTATTGAATTTGATTCAAACAACCATGGGCGAAAGCTTAGCATGACAGGTATACATGGTGAAATGGTTAAGTAATCTTTAACCATCTCTAGCTTCAATAATCATCATCATATTATGTTTATTAACATAATTATAGGAATCTAACTTTGTAAACTCAAAATTTTCAACTCCACCTACTTCAATTGATATGTTAGAGTAAATATTTGTAAGACATATCCTAACACTAACAATTGAAATAATGACATTAACTTTGCCTGTTCAAAGGGATCTCGTTGATTTAAATAAATATGTTTTAGAAGGAGTTACAACTTGCAACTCATAGTTATGCTTAGAAATAAAATAAATTATTTTCCAATTATTATTATTTTTTTTACTATGAAACAAATCATCACTAGAGATCTAGTTCTGATTTCTAATTTATTATATATATCAACACAATCTTTAGATTCATTAAAATTGTAGGGTGTGCATCGCATTTATCAGAAGGTTTGTAGACACTTAAGACAACAATCAATGAACAATCGAATAAGGGCCAAAACAGGCTCAGCGTTGTGATGAGCAAGTAGGGCTCGTTGGGACGGTGTGATGTAAACCAGAGGCAAATGCGGCATCGATGTCGGGACAACAAATTATCCAAGTTATGCAACCGCATTTTAGACTTTAAGTAAGACTTCTTCTCCCAGTTGGGCTCTAATTATTTTAGGGATATTTTAGTATGATTAGAATTATAATCTAAGTCTATTGAAAGGGGAAATTGTATCCCTGTTTTGACATGTCAATCAACAAGGGTTTTCTTTTGGGGCAATAAGATGTAGTTGCAGATAAGTTTTTGGTGAGAGTTTCGTAGTAACTATGGAGAGAATTTTGTTCCCGAGTTAGGATTTTGTTTTCGGGGTTTGGGATTGTACGTTTAGTACTTTTAGGTTTATTTTCTCCATATTGTACTCTTGTTTATTTACCCATTTAGTGAAAAGTCGATACCTCCTTTACCCATAATTTTTCTCTCTTTAAAGTTTTTCCACGTAAAATATTTGTATTCATTTCTCTCCACCTTTACTATTTATACATGGGAAAGGATTGTATGAAACAGTGACGCCACGTCATCTGTATCCCTTTTCCAATAGTTTTATGCCACATCAATATTTTCATCCTGAATTTCAGGATTTTCATCCTGAAAAAAATCAAATCCAAATTAAAATCCTGAAATTCAGGATGAAAATACTGATGCGGCATAAAACTATTGGAAAGGGATACAGATGACGTGGTGATAAACCGAAAAAGTAACATATGTTAGGCCCACATTTAGTATGCTTTTGGATGAATTATCCCTTGATTTATGTAAAAAGGTGCTCTTAATCCTTTCTTTTCATGTCTTATACTCAGGAAAGCACCCAAGGATAAAAAGAACGAGAAACGGGCTCAAAACGGACCAAAACGGGCTAAAGAGGAAATCGACACGGCCTGGACTTGGACCCACATGGCCGTGCCAAGTCAATCATCTAGAACACAGTCTAACACCGACTCACACGGCCGTGTCTCATTAAAGAAATCCGAACACAGCCTGGCCACGATTCACATGGGCGTGCGCCATGGCCGTGCCTCTGCCGTGGAGAAGAGCAATTTCATTCGGGAAAGGTTAATTAGGGAGAAAGAAACGTATTTCAAAAGCCTATAAATACACCCTAAGTATGACCTAAGAGGGAGAGCCCAAAGCCATCGTCTAGAGGCACCGTGCTAGGCCAGAGAAGGCAGATTTGTGGGGATTCACTCAGGGATAGCCAGTTGATCCATCTCAAGAAGCCAGAATTATACTCAAGACGGAGGATCTCTCATTCAATTCCTTCAGGGGGTTTTAGGGATTTCTTATGTTTTGTTTTATCTTTTCTCTTGAGATGTTTTCCTTTATTCTTATGAACTAAACCCTTCGGATACCCGAAGGGGATGAAACCTATGATGAATCTTGTTATTGTTTTCTGAATTATATGATAAATACTTAGTTTGTTCTTAATTATGTGAGCTTAATCCAAATCTAATGTGCTTAGGTGGAGGAGGAATAGACCCTGCCTAAGAGTAGATCCAACATAATTAAGCGGAGTTGATCGCACGCCTAGAGATAGGGTGACGAGATTTTTCCGGATTAGGGTGAAACCTAATATGGGAATCCATAGATCGATTTACTGCTATTCTAGGGGGTTATTATAAGTGAACGAGAGTTCCACTAATTAACCTAGGGTTAGATGTTATTCGCCTCGAGAGAGGGTTTAATATACATTAGGGAGTCTTACGGATCAAACTAAGTGAATAAATCGTATGGTTCAGTGTTAGATAACAAGTGAAGTCTAGGTGGATTCTTCCTAGGTATCGCCTAAATCAAATCAGTTTTTTTCCCAAGTTATTTTCCAAATTCATTCTTCTTTGTCTTAGAGTCTTTAGTTTAGTAGTTAATTAATTTAGATTAGATAAACAATCTCTCTTTATTTTTAGGCTAGATAATAAAAAGAAAGTTAGTATTAGTACTTTTAGTTCCTTTGGGTTCGATAATCCGGTCTTGCCTAAGCTATACTATCGCTCGATAGGTGCACTTGCCTCAATCGTTGTCGAGTTAGTTTCGTGTTCGATCATTCTTTTATAAATTTTAAAACTCGATTCACAAATGATCAAGATTTTGGCGCCATGTTTGGAACTAAAATATTAAGAAAGCTCTATTTTTATTACTTTAGCCATTATTTTTTATTTTTCGCAATTTATTTTTATTTTTAGATTTAATTTTAAATTTTGCTAAATTTTCTTTCTTTCTTTTCCTAAGCAGGTATCTCTAGTTTATGACTAGAAGGAACCCGAGAGGACCTTTAGAATACGATAGTGATATTGAAGCTACCGCTCAGAGAAATCGCAGAGAAATTAGGCGAGCCCTAAATTACCAAAAAGGAGAGCGAGAAGACAGATCCAATCCTACTGAAGGGATGGACGAAAATAATCTTCCACCACAAGATGTGGTAGAAAATAATGCTCCTCGTACTATGTTTGATTATGCTAAACCTCAATTAACAGGAGCCAAATCAAGTATTGTTAGGCCTGCTATAGCTGCTAATAATTTTGAATTAAAGCCTAACACTATACAAATGATTCAACAGTTTGTTCAATTTGATGGTTTGCAGGAAGAAGATCCAAATACTCATATAGCTAACTTTTTAGAGTTCTGTGGTACCTTTAAAATAAATGGCGTTTCTTGTGATGCCATACGACTTCGGTTATTTCCCTTTTCATTAAGGAATAAAGCTAAACAGTGGTTAAACTCGCTACCACGAGGGTCAATCACTACATGGGATCAAATGACCGAAAATTTTTTATTAAAATATTTCCCACCAGCCAAAACGACCAAATTACGTAATGATATCTCTTCTTTTGTGCAGATGGATTTAGAGGCATTATACGATGCATGGGAGAGATATAAGGATCTCTTGAGAAGGTGTCCACACCATGGTTTACCCTTGTGGCTCCAAGTCCAGACTTTCTATAACGGTGTAAACCCCTCAACAAGACAACTAATTGATTCAGCCGCCGGTGGAACCTTGAATAATAGAACTCCTGAGGTAGCCTACGAGTTTATTAAAGAGATGTCGCTGAATAACTATCAGTGGCAAGTTACAAGAACAAGGCCAACAAAAACAGCCGGAGTTTACAACCTCGACGCAGTAACCATGCTATCAAATCAGGTAGAGTTGATGAATAAGAAACTTTATAGTTTGTGTTCTTCGCAGGTACATCCAGTCATGCAGTGCGACGCAAGTGGAACTGTGGCGAATCCTGAGTACCCACCCTACCAACCGGGCACAGAGAGCAAACAGATGAACTATATAGGTAACAATTTCAGATCTAATAATAACCCATATAGTAATAATTATAATCCAGGTTGGAGGAACCACCCAAATTTTTCATGGGGAGGTCAAGGAAATCAAAGACAACAACCTCCTCAAAATTTCCTAAATCAGCCCTATCCACAGGAAAAGAAGCCGAATCTTGAAGAGACGCTGAACAAATTCATAGCTTCCTCAGAGACCCATTTCTGAAAGACTAAGACAACACTTGATGACCAACAAACATCGATCAAAGTGATAGAGAAACAAGTTGGAGAACTCACTAAGTCATTTGGACAACTTACTGAAATGGTTTCCGAAATTCGATCAGTGATTTTCTCTAAAGCAACATAACAGGTAAAGACAGTTACACTGAGAAGTGGAAAGGAGTTAGTTGAACCAAAAAAAAAATACTACATGAAGATGACAAAGCAAAGGACATGAGAGTTGGGGATGTAACTCCAATACGCAAAGAAAGTAAACCACCAATCCCATATCCAACGCAGTTAAAGAAAGAATGATTAGACGCCCAATACAATAAGTTTCTTGAACTGTTTAAGCAGATACATATTAACTTACCTTTTGTTGAAGCCATTTCACAGATGCCGACGTACGCAAAATTTTTAAAGGAACTCCTAACGAATAAAAGGAAGCTTGAAGAAGTATCCATGGTGGAGCTTAATGAAGAATGTTCAGCCATCCTCCAAAACAAGCTACCAACCAAATTAAAAGACCCAGGAAGTTTTACTATTCCTTGTTTAATTGGTAGTTTAAATATTAAGAACGCATTAGCTGATCTAGGTGCCAGTATTAATTTAATGCCTTATAAAATGTTTAAACGACTAAATCTTGGAGAACCAAAACCCACTAGAATGAGTATTCAGTTAGTTGATAGATCTATTAAATACCCTAGAGGAGTTATCGAGGATGTCTTGGTAAAAATCGATAAATTTATTTTCCCTGTTGATTTTGTTGTGCTTGACATGGATGAGGACATTGAGGTTCCCTTAATTCTAGGCGCCCTTTTTTTAGCTACTTTGTAATACATTATCGATGTAGGTGATGGTAAACTTGCATTAAGGATAGGCGATGAGGAAATTATTTTTCAAATTTATGATGCCATGAGATATTCTAGAGAACAAGATGATTCCTGTTATTTTATTGACACCACCGATCATATCATTCAAAACTCATTACAGAAATTCTACATGATGACACGATGGAACCGTGTCACACTCAAGAAGAGGGGAAGAAGATGAAGACCACGAGCTAAATTCAAAAATATCGTCATCAAGACAAATGGAAAAAGAAAGCATTGAATTTGATGACGACTTAAAACAAAAACCCTCTGTTGATGAACCACCTAAATTAGAATTAAAGCAACTGCCAAAACATTTAGAGTATGCATTCCTTGGGGAAATTATACGTTACTGATGAATTATCTCTTCGTGAGCTAGAACCTCGGAAAAAGAGGAGTTGATACAGTACTAAGAGAACATAAAAAAGCCATAGCTTGGAAAATCTCTGACATTAAGGGAATAAGCCCAACATTTTGCACCCACAAAATTTTAATGGAAGACGAGTACAAGCCATGCGTGTAACCACAAAGACGATTAAATCCCAACGTAAAAGAAGTCGTGAAAGCTGAGGTAATTAAACTTCTAGATGCTGGAATAATTTATCATATTTCTGACAGCAAGTGGGTAAGTCCTGTGCAGGTTGTCCCAAAGAAAGGAGGCATGACCGTGGTAGCTAACGAAAAGAATGAACTAATTCCTACCAGGACAGTCACAGGTTGGAGAGTTTGCATAGATTACAGGAAGCTGAATGACGCCACTAGAAAAGATCACTTCCCTCTACCCTTCATTGATCAAATGCTAGAAAGGTTATCAGGACATATGTACTATTACTTCCTAGATGGACTCTCTGGTTATTTCCAAATCCCAATAGCACCTGAAGATCAAGAGAAGACAACGCTCACATGCCCATACGATGCGTTTGCTTATCGAAGAATGCCTTTTGGATTATGTAATGCTCCTGCTACCTTTCAACGTTGCATGTTGGCAATCTTTGATGAACTTGTAGAAGATATTATGGAGGTATTTATGGACGATTTCTCAGTATACGGTAATTCTTTCCATCTTTTCCTTAAAAATTTAAAACGAGTCTTGATGAGATGTGAGGAAACAAACCTTGTTTTAAATTGGGAGAAATGTCACTTTATGGTACAAGAGGGAATTGTATTAGGACATAAAATTTCTAGTAAAGGGATTGAGGTAGATAAAGCAAAGATTGAAACCATAGAAAAATTACCTCCTCCTAGTTCGCTTAAGGCCATTAGAAGTTTTTAGGACACGCAGGATTTTATAGAAGATTCATTAAGGATTTTTCTAAAATAGCTAAGCCTTTAACAAAATTACTAGAAAAAGATGTTCCTTTCAATTTTGATCAGGAATGTTTAGACGCATTCAATATCCTTAAGGATAAACTAATAAATGCTCCGATTATAATTGCACCTGATTGGAATCTACCCTTTGAACTAATGTGTGATGCAAGTGATTTCGCAGATGGGTGCGCCTACGGGACAACGAAGAGGGCAAGCATTTTCAGCCAATCTATTATGCTAGCAGGACTTTGACACCAGCACAGGAAAACTACACCACCGCAGGATCCAGCTGATGATGAGGACCTCTGAGTCCTTTTATTTTCCTTAGTTTTCTTTTCTTTATTTTTAGTTCTTTCGTTCTAATTTTTATTTGTCTTAATGGAAACTCTTTTGCCGTATATGTTTCATACCCTTATTTTATTCATATTATCATTGGCTATCTAACCTTAGAGTATTACTAACAAACACTGGTTTAATTTCGACCCCTAGACATCTAACTGATGACTTTGCAGTTTCAATGGTACACTCAAAAATAACGAACAAATCACTAGGAGTAACTCACTGTGAAACACCCCAAACCCGGCCCACGAGCTTTGACCAGATTTGGTATGTTCCTCAAGTAAACCGGTTCAAAGTTCTTCTGTTACTTAAGGGAAAACTTGTGTGATTTAAAAAAAAATATTGTTTGTGGGTTGGGCTTGAGTTGAAAACAAGTTTGTTTTATGTTAAAAACCCATTTACCTCGAGTGACAAAGTATTTAAAGTTTATTTTTAAACTAAATTGACTTAAGCTCTAATAAAATTTCGTCACATAGCAAATAGAATGTAAATTAACATAGTTCACTATGGCCTTATTACATCGAGATAAACCCAAAATAAAATTTATAAAGTGCTTAAATAAATTAAAATGTCCAAATTAAATAAAACTTCAAGCCGAGCATTGGTCACCACAAGTTCGCTGCCTCGGTCCATCACTGCTCATCACCTCAAACATGTTCCCACAACGGGGTGAGTCAAACACACTCAATGTGTACACAAACACTAAATCAAAATAGAATCAGGCATACAAATGTTACACATTCATATCATAGCATACAAATTATGATGCATTCCCAAACCCAAACCTAATTAGCCATCCGCTACACTCCCCCGTACCAACTTGCACACCGTGGGGACTAAGTCGACCCTCCTTCCGCTACACTCCATATCGCGACCTTAGGTCACCGCATTCGTGGTCTTAGGTCACCACATTCAGATATCGCGATCTTAGGTCACCGCGTTCGTGGTCTTAGGTCACCACATTCACTTCCCCTTTTCAATAACCCATATGCCCCATATAATAATATGCATAAATATGCCAGAGTTCACATTCTTATTCTTACTCTTATGTTACAATTAACATAGTTCATAATCCTACTAGGAGTAGGAAACGTACCTGAGTACTTTGTACCATAACATGGTACCTTAGCCACATTCATATTCTTAATATCACATATATTAATTATACATAGCCACAAAACATATTATGAAGTAGTGTGGGGTACACACCTGATCTGCTTAACAATTTCCTTGAAATCACGAAATCTAATCTACTGCTTAGATCCTTAATCCCTACATTTGATTAATCACTTACTAATTTAATAAAAAGCCATTCGGCCATAAATCCAAATCCTAGTAGGATTAGTATACTTAAACTTACCTTGTTGCCGATTGGAACACCAACAAATCCCGAAGTTGATCCTTGTTTTCCTAGGAATGTCGAGATTCCTATAACCTTACGTTAGATTTATTCTAATCATCAGGACATAAAACATGGCCTTTGGCCGAATATACATGTGTCTTACCTTAATCTTAGAAATCCCGAAACCTTCCTCCTTGTAGTCGATGATCCACAAAATCCCAAGCTTTCCTTCAAAGTTTCGGCCAACATGAATATGTCATTAGAATCTTGACTTTCGGTTAAAGAAAAGAAGGTAATAGCAATAGATCCTTACCCTTTTATATGGAAATCGGCAACACCTACGCTTGATGCCCCTCCAAGATTCGGCTTTTGAATGGATTGGAAAGAAAGAAATAGGAAGAAAAGAAAGGTGAAGAAATTGGCTTGCTTTGCTAGAGTTTTCGGTTTTGGCAAAATAGTAGAGAAGAGAGAATTTGCTAGGGAAAATTCTGGAGAGAGAGAGAGAATTGCTTAGGGAATTTCGGCAAAGGAAAAGTGAAGGGATGGATGGCCTCTTTTCCTCTAGTAGCCGAAATTACTAGCTAGAGTCCCTTACTTGGCCACCACTCTCCTTTATCTTGATAACTTTATCTCCTCAATTTAAAATAATTAAAGAATAATCCTTATTTATCTCTTGAAATAATCTAAAATAAAATCCATTATTTATCCTCATTAGCCAAAATTTAAAGAGGATAAAACTCCTCTTTTAAATGCCTTATGCCGTCCACCTCTCTTTACGGAAGCAAAAATAAAATTTCTTTTATTTGCTTCCCATGTGACTCGAACTCAGGCCCAATTCCTTTGTATGTGGTGCCATTTCCAGAGGCCCTAAGTGACATCTTCAGGCCACTTTTCCAAGCCCATTTGTGTGTCATATTTCACATACATTTTCTCTTAAGGCCTCCTTGCCTTAGTTTCCTCTTTTAGACTTTAAAACTCAACATTTCCTAAGTCATTTCCTTACATTTCCAAGTTTCCAAAAACGTTCGTTTCCCTCCTTTAACCTAACATTTCCTTACATTTCCAAGTTTCCAAAAATGTTCGCTTTCCTCTTTTGAATCATTTCTAAATCATTTCCTTACATTTCCTAGTTTCCAAAAATGTCCACTTTAAACTTAACATTTCTATACATTTCCAGGTTTCAAAAATTCATTCATAACACATAAGATATGTCATTTCGTACAATTAAACCGAAAATGCATTGGCCCTTTTCAGGATGTTACAGTTCTACCCCCTTAAAATAATTTCGTCCTCGAAATTTCTTAACTAAAATAATTGAGGGTATTGCTGTCGCATTGCCTCTTCTGGTTCCCACGAAGCTTCTTCCGATCCATGATTGCGCCATAACACTTTGACTAGAGGAACTGACTTCCTCCGTAGCACTTTCACATCACGTTCCAATATCTGAATCGGCTCCTCTTCGTAGGATAAGTCTGGCCTTAGCTCCACTTCTTCAACTGGTACCACATGAGACGGATCCGATCGGTAACGACGTAACATGGATACATGGAATACGTCGTGCATCTGCTGCAACTCTGGTGGCAACTCCAATTGGTATGCCTCTGGTCCAACTCGCTTCAGTACTCGATAGGGCCCTATAAACCTTAGGCTTAACTTCCTTTTGCGCCCAAATCTCATCACCTTCTTCCAAGGCGAGACTTTCAGAAACACTTGATCTCCCACTTCAAACTCTATTTCCTTCCGTTTAAGGTCTGCGTACGACTTCTGCCTATCAGAAGCTTCTTTTAACCGTGCCCGAATTGTCTCAACCTTTTCTTCAGATTCTGCCACTAACTCTGGGCCCACAACTCGACGTTCTCCTAACTCACCCAACAAGTAGGTGTTCGACATTTCCGACCATACAACGCTTCATATGGTGCCATCCGAATGCTAGCCTCGATAGTCCGTTGTTGTAGGCGAACTCAACTAAAGGCAAATAGTCTTCCCAACTTCCTCGTAAATCCATCACACACGATTTCTCAAAGATATCCTCTAACACTTGGATTACTCGTTCGAACTGCCCGTCCGACTGTGGATGAAAGGCTGTAGTGAAATCCAACTTAGTGCCTAAAGCTTGATGAAGTGCCCTCCAAAGCCGAGACGTAAATCTTTGGTCTCTATCCGAAATAATTGACACCGGTACTCCATGCAACCTTACAATTTCCGCCACGTACAATCTTGCCAACTTTTGAAGAGAATAGTCGACTCTCACCGGAATGAAGTGCGCGGACTTGGTCAAACGGTCCACTATTACCCATACCGAGTCCTTCTTAGTAGGTGTAAGGGGAAGCCCACTAACGAAGTCCATGGTGATTCTCTCCCACTTCCACTGCGGAATCTCGATTGGCTGAAGTAATCCCGATGGAACTTGGTGTTCAGCTTTAACTTGCTGACATGTCAGACATTTTCCCACAAATTCAGTAACTTCTCGCTTAAGATTAGGCCACCAAAACTGTTCCCTTAGATCCCTGTACAACTTAGTGCCTCCGGGGTGCATAGCATAAGGGCTACTATGCACCTCCCGAAGAATCTTTTGTCTTAGGTCCTTGTCCTTAGGCATACATACCTTTCCCTTGAAGCACAATACTCCCTCATCATTAACACCATAATCCTCTAACTATCCGTTCCGTACTTGTTGTAACTTAACACTTAGATCCTCATCCACCAACTGACTTTCCTTTACCTCATTTAACCATGTTGGTTTGACTTGCAATTCCGCCAATAGGCTGCCATCATCATACAGACTCAAGTGTGCGAACAACGCCCTCAGATCCGACACTACTTTTCGACTTAGAGCATCCGCCACTACATTTGCCTTGCCCGGATGATACTCTAATGAACAATCATAGTCCTTCAATAATTCTACCCACTTTCGCTGTCTCAAGTTTAACTCCTTCTGGGTCAACAAATACTTGAGACTCTTGTGATCTGTGTAAATTATCGACTTTTCTCCATAAAGATAGTGCCTCCACACTTTAAGAGCGAAGACCACTGCCGCCAATTCCAAGTCGTGGGTTGGGTAGTTAACCTCATGAGGCCTTAGTTGTCGAGACGCATAAGCGACCACTTTTCCATCTTGCATTAGAACACACCCTAATCCCGTATGCGAAGCGTCACAGTATACCACAAACTCCTTTCCTGCCTCCAGCTGAATTAACACTGGAGCTTCAGTCAAGACCTTCTTGAGCTTCTCAAAGCTCTGTTGTTGCTTATCCGTCCATACAAAGGGTACTTCCTTCCTCAATAACTTTGTCAAAGGCGCGGCTATTGAAGAGAACCCTTCTACAAACCTCCTGTAATAGCCTGCCAAATCTAAGAAACTTCGGATTTCAGCCACGGACCTAGGTGGTTTCCAATCCAACACTGCCTCGATCTTCCTAGGATCCACCCTTATTCCCTCTGCGGATACCACATGTCCTAAGAATGCCACCTCCTTAAGCCAAAATTCACACTTGCTGAATTTGGCATAGAGCTTCTTTTCCCTTAATACTTGTAGCACTATCCGTAGGTGCTCATCATGCTCATCCTCTGACTTCGAGTATACTAAGATGTCGTCGATGAACACGACGATGAACCTATCCAAGTAGGGTTGGAAGACTCGGTTCATCATATCCATGAACGCGGCTAGAGCGTTCGTCAACCCAAACGGCATTACTACAAACTCATAATGGTCGTATCTTGTCCTAAAGGCGGTCTTATGGATATCTGCCTCCTTTACCTTCAACTGATGATATCCCGACCGTAGATCTATCTTCGAAAACACAGCTGCCCCCTTTAGCTGATCGAACAAGTCGTCTATCCTTGGCAAAGGATACTTGTTCTTAATGGTCAGTTTATTCAACTGACGATAGTCTATGCACATTCGCATAGTTCCATCCTTCTTTTTCACAAACAGACCGGTGTGCTCCCGGAGACACACTGGGTCGAATAAACCCACGGTCAAGTAACTCCTGAATCTGAGCCTTGAGCTCAACTAACTCCTTTGGCGCCATTCGGTATGGGGCGATTGACACAGGAGCTGTTCCCGGTAGCAAATCTATTCCAAATTCCACCTCCCTATCCGGGGTATTCCCAGTAATTCCTCCGAAACACATCCACGAAGTCCCTTACCATTCTGACTCCATTGACTCCTTCCTCCTTTCCATCTAACGCACTTACGAAGGATAAAAATACCTTGCACCCTTTCCGAACCATCCTTTCAGCCTTTAGTGCCGAAACTACATTAGACAAGTAGTTTCTTCTTTCTCCTATCATGATAATCACCTCACCCTCCGGGGTTCTTAGTTCCATTCGTTTAGCCGCACAATCCAACACGGCTCGATGCTCTACTAGCCAGTCCATACCAAGTATGAGGTCAAATTCTCCGGAGGGTAACTCCATTAAGTCAGCCCGAAAGTTCATTCCCTGAATTTCTAGGGGTACACTCCGAAAGATCTTATCCACCACTACAGTTTGGCCTAATAGGCTTACTATAGTCATCTGCCTATCAGAGAGTTCAGAGTCTAGGCCTAGTGTTTCCACTACACTACATGCAACATAGGAATGGGTCGAGCCCACATCAATCAGAGCATAATAAGGTTTCCCAAATATAAGGGATGTATTGGTTATGACATCCGGCGCGTCTCTATCCTCCCTCCGGCGAACCGCATAAACCAAACCCGGTTGCCTTGCCTCAAGTGTAGCAAAGCACCTCGCCTGCGTTCCACGCCCTCTGCCAAGCACCATTACCTCTCATTATTCGAACCACGACCTCGTTGAGGTCATGTTGTACACCTCTACCAGCCTGACTAACATTCTGAGCTGCTGGTTGATTCCCATCCAGTTTCGTAGGACAATCCTTGATCATATGGTCCTTGGACCCACACCTAAAACATCCTCTCGTCTTTTTCCAACACTCTCCTAAGTGTTTCTTCCCACACTGGTCACAAGTACGATCATCGCCCTCCCAGTAGCAAATTGTCGACCTCGCGGCCTATCAACTCTAGGCCTTTTATTCCCAGATGATCCTGAAGATCCAAAACCTCTTTTCTGCCTGTTCCGGTCAAAGTTCTACTTTGTAGCATCCTTAATCCCCTCAGCTACCTTAGCTTTCTCTACTAGAGCAGAAAACTCTCGTTCCTGATGCGGAGCTATCAACACTCCTTAAATCATCCTCAAACCATCCTCAAATCGGACACACCGCTCATGCTCCGTAGCCACCACTCCTCGAGCATAACGGCTCAAACCTCGAAACTCGCTTCATATTCTCGCCACGGACTTGTTCCTTGAACCAGCCCCATAAATGCCTTCCTTTGCTCATCAAGATACCTGCACCGATGCGACATACTTCTTCCGATAGGCCGTCTTAACATAGTCCCACGTCGGATCCTCACCGTGGCACCATCACGAACTATAAGCCACCATTGGTACGCTTCATCGCGTGGAATGCCACCATTCCTTTCAGCTTTCTCCTCGTGGGTCGATCCACTCATCCATAATCCGCTCGGTTGCCTCCAACCAATATTCACCAGATCGGGCACTACACCGTGATACGCCACTTTAACACCTCACTCAGTTGGCTCAAGTCGCCAGTACGCACTTTCGAGCTCCCATGTTTCCTCTAGCACCAGCCACCATTTCTAGCACTCGCAGCATAGCTCGCGACACGGCAGATCCGCCCCGTCGATCTTGTTGTTCAAAGACCAAAAGCTGGTGGTGGTGGTGGCGGTGGTACTTCATTTTCAGATCCTTGACCTGATCTAACGGGTTCCGAGACAGCCATTCTACCTCTACCACGTCCTCGTACATTACGTCCACGTCCTCTAGAACTCATTTCTATTGTCGTGATCTGATTAAGAAGTTTTATGAATTAGTCCTCGTTTCACTTATTATCCGCGAAGAAGTTTTATGAGAAGAATTTTAGGAGTGGTTCTTTCGTATTCATACATGCACACAGTCTTTGCATTCATACATCCATCAATCAATTATGAACTTTCGTTCATTCAGAGAAATGTTGTAGTTTCCATTGTTGCTGTTTTTCCACTACCCAGGGGTATTTTCATAATTTGTCCTACAGGGGTATTTTCGTAGTTTTACAAATCAGAAAATTTTTCGTGAAAATTTTGTAAAGATAGTTTTCGCAATTTAAAAGAGTAATTTTAAGAGTTTTAAAAATAGGGTTTTGATAAAAACACGGCTAGTTCCTTTTCGGGTTTTAGTCATTGTGTTTAGCCTATGATCGAGTCCTCTTGGTCAGGGTGAACCAAAGCTACGCACCAAGTAGGATTCGAGTGGAGAGGAGGTGAATCACGCGGACTGCTTAAGTACCAAGCTCCCACCGAAACCGGTCCTAGACATGCGCACAGAGGTTGCCACACCCACTGAGTCTTCTTGGTTAGGGTGAACCGAAGCTACGCACTGTAGAATTCCAAAATAAGAGGAGGTGAGTCACTAGGATCGCTTAAATACTGTGCTCTTCCTGGATCCAATCCTAGACATGCGCATTGTGGGTTACCACACCCTAACTCTGAGACTTAGCCATAGGTTTGTTTAGGCATTTAAGTCTTATGTATTTGTGTTTGAGTAGACTAGACCTACGGTTCAAGTACCTATCATACTATTCTACGCTCCATTACATTTCTACCCTTCTACGGATCATATTAAAAATCACACAAGGGATAGGGTACTTACCGTGGACCTCGGCCTGAGACTTAGGTGCCATGCCGTAAAACCCACGATTTCATAAAATATTTTTATAAAACTTATTTGGGCTCGATTCAAACGTTTTGGGCCTTAAACCTCAGTGAGAGTTTGAAACTGGCTCGATACTCAAATCGAAACACCCCAAACTCGCCCACTAGCTTTGACCAGATTTGGTATGTTCCTCAAGTAAACCTGGTTCAAAGTTCTTCACATTACTTAGGGAAAACTTGTGTGATTTAAAAAAAAATATATTATTTGTGGGTTGAGCTTGAGTTGAAAACAAGTTTGTTTTATGTTAAAAACCCATTTACCTCGAGTGACAAAGTATTTAAAGTTTATTTTTAAACTAAATTGACTTAAGCTCTAATAAAATTTCGTCACATAGCAAATAGAATAGAAATTAACATAGTTCACTATGGCCTTATTACATCAAATAAACCCAAAATAAAATTTATAAAGTGCTTAAATAAATTAAAATGTCCAAAGTAAATAAAACTTCAAGCTGAGCATGGTCACCACAAGTTATACCGTCTTGGTCCATCACTGTTCATCACCTGAAACATGTTTCCACAATGGGGTGAGTCAAACAGACTCAATGTGTACACAAACGCTAAATCAAAATAGAATCAGGCATACAAATGTTACACATTCATATCATAGCATACAAATTATGATGCATTCCCAAACCCAAACCTAATTAGCCATCCGCTACACTCCCTCGTACCAACCTGCACACCGTGGGGACTACTAAGTCGACCCTCCTTCCGCTACACTCCATATCACGATCTTAGGTCACCGCATTCGTGGTCTTAGGTCACCACATTCAGATATCGCGGTCTTAGGTCACCGCGTTCGTGGTCTTAGGTCACCACATTCACTTCCCCTTTTCAATAACCCATATGCCCCATATAATAATATGCATAAATATGCCAGAGTTCACATTCTTATTCTTACTCTTATGTTACAATTAACATAGTTCATAATACTAGTAGGAGTAAGAAACGTACCTGAGTACTTTGTACCATAACATGGTACCTTAGCCACTTTCATATTCTTAATATCACATATATTAATTATACATAGCCACAAAACATATTATGAAGTAGTGTGGGGTACACACCTGATCTGCTTAACAATTTCCTTGAAATCCCGAAATCTGATCTACCGCTTAGATCCTTAATCCCTACATTTGATTAATCACTTACTAATTTAATAAAAAGCCATTCGGCCATAAATCCAAATCCTAGTAGGATTAGTATACTTAAACTTACCTTGTTGCCGATTGGAACACCAACAAATCCCGAAGTTGACCTTGTTTTCCTAGGAATGTCGAAATTCCTATAACCTTACGTTAGATTTATTTTAATCATCGGGACATAAAACATGGCCTTTGGCCGAATATACATGTGTCTTACCTTAATCTTAGAAATCCCGAAACCTTCCTCCTTGTAGTGAACAGTCACAAAATCCCGAAGTTTTCCTTCAAAATTTCGGCCAACATGAATATGTCATTAGAATCTTGACTTTCGGTTAAAGAAAAGAAGATAATAGCAATAGATCCTTACCCTTTTATATGGAAATCGGCAACACCTACGCTTGATGCCCCTCCAAGATTCGGCTTTTGAATGGATTGGAAAGAAATAAATAGGAAGAAAAGAAAGGTGAAGAAATTGGCTTGCTTTACTAGAGTTTTCGGTTTTGGCAAAATAGCAGAGAAGAGAGAATTTGCTAGGGAAAATTTGGCAGAGAGAGGAGAATTGCTTAGGGAATTTCGGTAAAGGAAAAGTGAAGGGATGGATGGCCTCTTTTCCTCTAGTAGCCGAAATTACTAGCTAGAGTCCCTTACTTGGCCACCACTCTCCTTTATCTTGATAACTTTATCTCCTCAATTTAAAATAATTAAAGAATAATCATTATTTATCTCTTGGAAATAATCTAAAATAAAATCCATTATTTATCATCATTAGCCGAAATTTAAAGAGGATAAAACTCCTCTTTTTAAATGCCTTGTGCCATCCACCTCTCGCTTCGGAAGCAAAAATAAAATTTCTTTTATTTGCTTCCCATGTGACTCGAACTCAGCCCAATTCCTTTGTATGTGGTGCCATTTCCAGAGGCCCTAAGTGACATCTTCAGCCACTTTTCCAAGCCCATTTGTGTGTCATATTTCACATACATTTTCTCTTAAGGCCTCCTTGCCTTAGTTTCCTCTTTTAGACTTTAAAACTCAACATTTCCTAAGTCATTTCCTTACATTTCCAAGTTTCCAAAAACGTTCGTTTCCCTCCTTTAACCTAACATTTCCTTACATTTCCAAGTTTCCAAAAATGTTCGCTTTCCTCTTTTGAATCATTTCTAAATCATTTCCTTACATTTCCTAGTTTCCAAAAATGTCCACTTTAAACTTAACATTTCTATACATTTCCAGGTTTCAAAAATTCATTCATAACACATAAGACATGTCATTTCATACAATTAAACCGAAAATGCATAGGCCCTTTTCAGGATCTTACACACTGCTACATAAGTCATCTGTCACCTCCGACTCAAGGAATCCACCCATAATTCAGGAAGTTTCACTTCTCCCCATATCTTATGATTTTAGTATTATTGTGTTATTCTCTAACTTTGTACATTGTGGGCAATGTACATCTTAAGTTTGGGGGGTGAATCTTAGATATTCCAAACTTTTTGCATTGTTCTCAAAATCCTGAATTTAGTCTTGTTTCTAAGTAATTTACTCATATTACTAATTAGGATGAAATTTCTGATGATTTATGATTTTTATTGATATGTTTTAGATTAAGTCATTGATAATTGTGCATTGATTATTAAATTTGAAGAATACTAGAGAATCAAGCATGATAAAGTCTATTTTTCAAAAATTAAAAATTTTCTAGGTTGTCGAACTGAGTTTATATATTACTTTGAAGTTTGAAATTTACGAGGTTGACATCAAAATACCCATAATTTTTGTGAGATTTTGAGCCTTATAGAGCATATAGTCTTTTTCTTGCTCACTTTATTGATTATGAGTATGTCAACACTGATTTGTTATTCTAAAACTTGCATCGATTATACATGTCGAGACCACACTTTTGATTTGATACACAGAGATGATAAAGGCACCTAGGTTTTAACCCACTAACTCCATAAAAAGCCTACCTTCACAATTAACCCCTAGTGAACCCCTTTTAATCCTAACAACCCTATTTATTGATTCACCCACTAATATTAACCCAAAACCCTTTGTAATTGTTATCACCATTCTTTCTAACTACCCCTATATCGAGATTTGATCTGATTAGTTGCCTAATTATGAATTTTAGTAATTTATTCTTTATTATGTATTTATCATGTTCTAAAAAAAACGACGAAGTATATTCATTATTAGTTATGTGATTAAACGAGCTTATACATTTATTTAAATATCGAAGAAGAAGCTCATATTATTAGTATTATTAGTTTTCAATTGATGTAATTATTATTATTAGTTCATTAGTTCTTAGTTAGGTAATTTGTCAATTCAATCTCGATTCTAACCCTCTAATTCAGCCTTACTCCACACCTTAACCCTAGCCCCGTTACAACCCTAACAAAGACCTTTTGATTTGTGTTTCATCTCATATTTCAGTGGTGGAGATTTGACTTTCATGCAAGCCTATGGGATTAACTCTTCATGTTTGACTTTTGAGTGCCTAAATTTTGAACCTTAAACACTTTGAGTGATTTGAGTGAACCTTTAGTGAGGATGTCAATCCTTGACAATTTCAAATCAGAGGTAATTATTTAAATGAAGGGAAACACCTATGTTTTGTGCTACAAATGTATGACTTATATTGTTTAAATCTTTAGGACTCTTTGAGTTGAATTATCCATGATTAAATTATCTTTGAATTATGATGGAACACTATCAATGACTATTATGAATTGGAGAAAGTTCGTTTTAATTGTAAGTTGAGAATTTTGCTTGAGGACAAGCAAAAGCTTAAGTGTGGGGGTATTTGATAAACCGAAATAGTAACATATGTTAGGCCCACATTTAGTATGCTTCTGGATGAATTATCCCTTGATTTATGTAAAAAGGTGCTCTTAATCCTTTCTTTTCATGTCTTATACTCAGGAAAGCACCCAAGGATAAAAAGAACGAGAAACGGGCTCAAAACGGACTAAAACGGGCTAAAGAGGAAATTGACACAGCCTGGACTTGGACCCACACGGCCGTGCCAAGTCAATCATCTAGAACACGGTCTAACCCCGACTCACACGGTCGTGTCTCATTAAAGAAATCCGAACACGGCCTGGCCACGATTCACACGGGCGTGCGCCATGGCCGTGCCTCTGCCGTGGAGAAGAGAAATTTCATTCAGGAAAGGATACTTAGGGAGAAAGAAACGTATTTCAAAAGCCTATAAATACACCCTAAGTATGACCTAAGAGGGAGAGCCCAAAGCCATCGTCTAGGGGCGCCGTGCTAGTGCTAGGCAGAGAAAGCAGATTTGTGGGGATTCACTCGTGGATAGCCGCTGATCCATCTCAAGAAGCGAATTATACTCAAGACGGAGGATCTCTCCTTCAATTCCTTCAGGGGTTTTAGGGATTTCTTATGTTTTGTTTTATCTTTTCTCTTGAGATGTTTTCCTTTATTGTTATGAACTAAACCCTTCGGATACCCGAAGGGGATGAAACCTATGATGAATCTTGTTATTGTTTTCTGAATTATATGATAAATACTTAGTTTGTTTTTAATTATGTGAGCTTAATCAAAATCTAATGTGCTTAGGTGGAGGAGGAATAGACCCTTCCTAAGAGTAGATCCAACATAATTAAGCGGAGTTGATCGCACGCCTAGAGATAGGGTGACGAGATTTTGCTGGATTAGGGTGAAACCTAATATGGGAATCCATAGATCGATTTACTGCTATTCTAGGGGGTTATTAAAAGTGAACGAGAGTTCCACTAATTAACCTAGGGTTAGACGTTATTCGCCTTGAGAGAGGGTTTAATATACGTTGGGGAGTCTTACGGATCAAACTAAGTGAATAAATCGTATGGTTCAGTGTTAGATAACAAGTGAAGTCTAGGTGGATTCTTCCTAGGGTATCGTCTAAATTAACTGAGTTTTTCCCAAGTTATTTTCCAAATTCATTCTTCTTTGTCTTAGAGTCTTTAGTTTAGTAGTTAATTAATTTAGATTAGATAAACAATCTCTCTTTATTTTTAGGCTAGATAATAAAAAGAAAGTTAGTATTAGTACTTTTAGTTCCTTTGGGTTCGATAATCCGGTCTTGCCTAAGCTATACTACTGTTCAATAGGTGCACTTGCCTCAATCGTTGTTAGAGTTAGTTTCCAGGTTCGATCATTCTTTTTATAAATTTTAAAACTCTGATTCACAGCGATCACGTGGCGTCACTGTTTCATACAATCCTTTCTCATTTATACATATCTTTAAAACTGTAAAAGTCTTTGTTGTGAATAATTTTAATGCCAAAAATATACTTGCTTCTGTTTTCTACAATTAACACGTGTTGGTTGTCTACCACAACTTCTTTCAAGTTAGCAAATTTATTTTCTTTCCGACATAAGTCACTTTTTAAAAATTTCCCCATCACTGAACAAATTATTTACATCATTATACAACATCAGTTTATAATTAACAAACCTTTAATAAAATAATCTATAATTTATCATCTATAGATACAAAACTCAAAAGAGAACTAGAAGATAGTGTGGTTATTTCCAGGAGGAAGCCAAACTAGTTGTTTAAATCATTTAATACATAACGCAATTTTTTTATCAAAACTGTAAATAAATTCATAAAAAAGTGAAAATAAACTTATACTTAAAAAGAGCAAATAAAAAACTCGATGGATATATATATATATATATATACGTGTGAACACAATAATATATAATACTTGTTATAGCATTTTTCAAATGACACATAAAAGGAAATAGGTCTTGAGTGTGGGAACACATAAAAGTTTATGTGTGCAAGAAAATGACACAATTGATTGTTGCTTTGATGGTTAAGTGATTTAGGAGTGTTTGGGAGTGTCTGAGAAGTCCTGGATTTAAGCCCTGGCTTTTGCAATGTAACGACCCGAATTTGGGCCTAGTAGAATTGGGCCCAATGGGCCTTGGGCGTAGGAGTGTTTAAAATTTTTGAGAACAAAAGAACGGCATTATTTCAAGTTGGACTTATTAAGAAGGTGATTTTGGAAAGTTACGAGGCTTCTAGGAAGTTCCGAGTTCAAGTTAGGCTATAGGTAAAATTTTATGTTTTAGCACTTTAAGGAGAGATAGTAAGTGGCATCAAAGCTTATGGAAATAAGTGAGTAAATTGCTAACATAATTGAGCTTATGGCAAGGAGGTTGAGGCGTCACATGAAGGGACTTTAGGGAAGAGGTTCGAATCCCACTTGGTGCAAAATTTTGACTATTTTTTTTTGTGTTCTTTCCCTAAGTGTCGGCCAAGGTGGTATTTAAGGCAAGGTGGACTTTTTAATTTTGGAAAGGTGGCTAAGGAAATAAGGTAAGAATGAGGGTAAGGAAAGAAATGAAAGAAAAGGAGCAAGAAGGGGGAATATGTTGGCCGATTTTGGGGAGAGTGTTTTGGGAAGTTTTGTTGGCCAATTTTTGACTTTATTGTCAAGGTATACACGGTTTTGGTAAAGGGAAAGGGTAGCCGAATTTTGCTAGGAGCATTTTGATAGTTTTGGTGCTTGTTAGGCCTAATTCCTTTTGGCATCCTTTGTGTTCATTCCTCCAACTTCTCTTCTCATTGCCGCAACTTCAAGACAATAGTGAGCATTTTCTCTTTTCTTTCTTGTCTTGCTGAAAACACCTAGCCATTGTGACCAATTATTTTCACTCATCTTCTCTTGAAAACCGAAACTAGTTAAGCATTCCTTCTCTACTTTTCTTTTCTTTTTCACAAAACTCTTCAAGCCTTCTTTCTTCTTCTCTAATCTATACTCTCATAGCCGAAATTATTATTGTTCATTTTTCCTCCATAGCCGAACTTTTCAATCCATAATATCTCCTTTGCAATTTCTTTCTCATTCGGTTGACACTCTTTTCTTTGATTTAATCGGTAAGTGATTTCTTTTCTATTTTCATATTCTTTTCCTTCTAGTCGAATAGGTATTTATCACTATTTCATTGTAAATCTTGATTTTAACCGAAATGGTGTTACCTTCCACTCCTTCATATTTTTTAATCACCCTCTTTTTCGTAGAATTCTAAGTGGGTGGTCGTGTATCATTCTAGCCCTAAGTCATACGGTGGAAATCGGATCCAATATCGATAAGGTAAGGAGTTCTTCATGGATTATATGAAATCGTTCTTTATTCGTTTAAGTTGTTATCGGAATAGTGGTTGACTAATCGATTATATTTTTAGGGATTAAATCGCTCGATCTATCCACTCGTTGATCATACAGAAATAGTGGTAAGCCGACCCTTTTTCCTTAGTCAATCATTCCATATCAACGTAATATCGTTTTGACTAAGATTTTATTCAATGGAGGCAAGCGGTACCAAATCGAAAGGGAAAGTGTTTAGAGATCACAAAAGGAGCGGATTAGCGATTCCTACTCCTAAATTCAAACGAAGGGTGGTATCGGTGGTTCGAGATTTTCCACCGGGTTGTGGACCATCATCCGGTGAAAATAGACAAATCGTGGTCGTTCACGATTCTAAGGGTAAACACTTTAGATTGTTTATTTTAGAGTTAGATTAATAAAATCACGTATGTCGATTAATCGAGTGTTATGATATTTTAGGTGTCGATAATCAAGAAGGCCTAGTACTTACCGTAATCAGGTGTGTAATCCCACACCGTAATTCCGTAGGTTTATGATTCGGTAACATGACGAATAAGTAGATTGCTATCATTATAAGGCTATAATCGTAAAATTGGCACAAAATGAGGAATATGTTTAAAGTATATTATTTTGAAAGATTCGGCAAAATCAGCATTTAGATTGTTAAAATTACGGAAATGCCCTCATGGGCCGAATTACGAAAATGCCCTCATGGGCCGAATCACGAAAATGCCTTCGTGGGCCGAATTACGAAAATGCCCTTAATGGGCCGTTATGTTGGAATGCCTTAATGGGCCGATTATTTTTGCTTAAATGGGCCTAGTCACTGTAATAAATTACTTGATAAATGGTTGCTATTTATATGCGAACATTTTATTATGTTATTGCATTTTCATATATTGCATGGGTTGGGAAAAATGTGGAAGAGAAGTGTAGCCTGGTGGTATTGCCACAATAAACTGTTTACCATAATGTTTACATATGATATCGGTGGCTTGGCCACAATAAATTTTATTAAATGGCAAATTGCTTGCATTTTGGTGTGATGGTGGGGTGGGTTGACTTGATCCCCACAGGTGTGATGGTTGGTACGGGGGTGTGTTGGATGGATGGGTTGGGTTGCATACTTTGCTTATATAAATGTTTATAAATTCTGATATGTAATTGGGCTTAGGCCCAAGATATTGAACTATGGGTTCAGGCCTAGTGGATGACGGTAAGGGGATTTCACACTGAGTTCTTGTAACTCACTCCCCCTTTTTCTTAACCCTTGTAGGTAATGCTCAGTGACGAGGACTTAGGGCCATGGATGACTCGGTGGAGGCCATACTTTTGGAATGTTATTTCGGACTTTAGTAAACTTCTTTTCCGTATTATTTCGTTGCTTTTATTATTTCGGGTTTTAAAGTTGTAATAAGGCCTCTGGGATATTTTTATTTGGTTTTATGTTTAGCCGTACTTATTATTTTTCTTGCATTATTTTAAATGGGTATTTTTCTAAAACTTAAATAAAGGTTTTCCAAAATAGATTAACAATGGATTTCATAACAAATTTTTTACAAATATTTTAACTCGGAAAGTTTTTCTCGAACTATCAACGATATTTTCAAAAGTCACGATTTGTAAAGATTTCTAGTTTAAATTATTGATTTATCAAACAACCTTCGATGTTAGTAGTACTTTATCAAATATTTCAAATCAACTCGTTTTCTCAAAAGGATTTAACATGTTTTTCTTATGTGACATGTCAGATCCGGTCTTAACGCATGGGCTGGGTTTGGGGTGTTACATGCAAAATTTTGGTTTTCTCTTAAGTGAACCTTGGTGTTAGCATGTAGGCTTTAAAATAAATTGTGGCAGAATTATGTCACAAGAGGAGCTTGTGGCTTAATGGCAAGTGGCGTGTGGCACAGCTGAGAGGTCTGAGGTTCAAGCCTTGGGGTGTGCAATGAGGGGATTTATTTTTTGTTAATCTGTGCGGCTAGAGTTTTTGGTGCAGTAGAACTCTGATGGATGAGAGGTTGGAGGGATTTGAGGAGTTAATTATGGAGAAGATTGAGAAGGATATCAAGGAGTGGATTATGGAGGGATTTGGGGGAGGAAATTTAGGAGTTTGAATTGGAGAAGGTTGGTGCCGAAAATTTGCTTTGAGAGAGAGGAGTGTTCGGTTTTGGTTACTCTAGGTGCTGAAGCCGAAATCATCAGTAGATAGTTGGGGTTACTCTTTTCTTTGGTGCGTCTTGCATTTTGGTTCTTTTCTCTCGACCCTTTTTTGGTGTGCAGTGTTTTTTCTTACTCTAAAACATTTCTTCCACACTTTACCTACTCGGAGGTTTTCTCTTAGGTCAAATTGTGCTCTTTTTCCTCTCAACTTCTGTCGACTACCATTCTCTCTTACCATTTCTCCATTAGGTTTTTGCTCATAGCCGAACCTCCTCACTTTATTTTCTTTATTCTTGTCCGCCGTCCCTCTATTTTTTTCACTCTCCTTCATCTTGGCCGAACAGAGTTCTTTTTTTTTCTTCAGCATTTCTTTTCATTCGATTGCTGCTCATATCCTTCTGGGTGGTGTTGGCCGAATGCTTTTGTGCTAACTACTGGTGTAGGGGATTGTTTTTGCAAGGGTGTTATCAAATCGACAGGTATCCTTATGTTTGTTCTTTTAGTTTTTCGACCATTTTAGTATGTGTTCTTTCGGTTCTTTGGGTTTGTTTTTGGAAGCCGAATGTGTTACTCTTATGACTTCTAACTGTGAATCTTTTCTTTTTCGCGGTGGGTTCGAGGGACTTTCAGTGAAGTGAAGAAGCACTTACGTTTGGGAAGCAATCACAATCCATATCTCCATTACGCAATAGGTAAATGGTTACCTTCATTCTTTTGAGAATGGGCTGAATGTGCCATTTGTCCCTATATCACAATATATGTGGATTTAAGCCACAATGGTGAGTGATTAATTTTGTAAGATCTGTTACATTACAGATTTGGGATGAGGGTGTGAACCGATTGGGGTCAGCGATCTTGGAGGGATCAAGGCCGTTCGTTCAGACAAGGTAAGGAAGGAGTATTTTGGATTATGTGTTAAAGTAATTAACCCTGTTGGACAGCTGACTAACGAATTATTCTGTTGGGTTGTAAGTTGGATACGAGTAGGTTAATCGCGCATCTCACAAACAAGTGTGTTATTCACACTGTATAGACTATATCGGCAAAAGCCAAAATGCCGAAATGCCGAGAAGCCGAAAAGCTGAAAGATTGGGCTTTTGGCCACATGGGCACGCGAACGTACATGTGATCAACCGAGCCCATGAAATGTGGGCCTATATCGAGAAACGGCCACCATGAGCGATTTCATGGGCTTGGGCCGAAATGGGCCGTATGGGCCTAATGGGCCCGTGGGCCGTACGAGTGAAACTTACCGTTAGGTGGGTATTACTAGCCTGGCTGCGACGCACACATGGCTTAGGCCAATTTTGGGCTTGGTGGGCCACACGGTCGTGTGGGCCCACATGGGCCTGCTTGATGGGCTTGGGCCCAATTCCACTGTCTGCACTATTATGGTCGCATGAGTCGCTCGAGACGACCGTGGGCTTACTGATCGGCCTAAGAGTACTTAGGCCCAAACTGATAAAAATTACTGAAATACCCCTAAGGGGTAAAATGACCAAAATACCCCCATAGGTAAAATGTCTGTTTTGACTCTATATGATGTATGGATGATTATGTATGCCATGAGATGACATATATATATATATGGTCATGATCTGAATACATGCATAACATTATGATATAGCATGTCACTGATGTATGTTGCATTGCATGGGGGTTGGGTATATATGATTGGAGGAAGTGTACTGTTCTGGCAGCTCTGCTGCATATCTCTGATGGCTTTTAGCCTATTGTACTGGCAGCTCTGCTGCATATTTTTGTTTAGTGCCGTATTGGTACTATTATTGGGAGTGTAGGGATGGGTGGGTCGATATTATATCCCCACATGGAGTGTAGAGTTGGACGGAGATGGAGTGTAGAGGCTGGATGGGTAGGATTCGTGCATGCTTGATTACTCCATTACTGTACTGATTTGGGCTGAGGCCCACACTGCTTTTGTTCTAAAACGGGCTTAGGCCCAGACTATCCCTGTTACTGAAATGGGCTCAGACCCAAACTGTTTGTGTATGCTACTGTTATTATTATTGGGATTACACACTGAGTTTTCGTAAACTCACCCAACCTGCTTTTTGTCTGATGTAATCCCAGGCATAGATTGTTCGGTGCTGCGAGGGACTTGGAGACGGCCACACATTTAAAATTACTTTGGATTTGATTTACCTTAATTATTATTTTATATTGGGTTTGTAATAAGTCCTTTACTTAACTTTTAAACTTAAATTCTAAGTTCACTTAATCACATTTTGAAGCTGATAGAACTAGGGCGCGGTTTTCTTCAAAGATATCTGTTTTCAAAAGCATCACGGCTTTACAACAATTAATTTAGAAAGTAAGCTTCCGCAATGATCAAGTTTTCAGATGTAACTACAATTTTGTTTTGAATAAATAACTTAAAAAGGCTTTATGAGTTTTAATTAAGAGGGCTATTTCAACAAGTTTTATGAGAACTAAGTTTCAAAGTTTCACTTCAATGTGGCACTGCCAGATTCGGCCGTAACATCTGGGCCGGGTTTGGGGTGTTACAATTTTATTAAAAATTATAATTTTTTTTTTATAATTTATCAGAACTTATTATGAATTGTTTATAAGTTTTATAATATTTATAAGCTTTTATAATTTTTATAAGTTCACATAAATATTTAAATATTTTTAATATGTTTTATTTCTTAATATGTTTTATAATTTATTATAATTTATTATAATATTTATTAATATTTTATATGTTTTATATTTTTTATAATATTTATAATTTTATATAATTTTTTTAATATTTTATATATTTTAGTTTTTTTAATTTTAAGAATTTTTTATTTTTTATACTTTTTATGATTTTTATGAGAAAAATATTGAATTAAAACCAAAAGATGTCAGGTAACGTCATCTGATTGGTCTGTCAATTGATTTTAACAGTTAATATGGTCAAAGATGGAAACCATTAATGGAGGGGCTTAATTGATATTTTTATTAACGGTAAGGGCTTAATTGAGTGTGAATTTAGTACAGGAGCTCAACTTTTTTTTTCTTAAAGCTATATGTAACGCCCTGACTAATTTATTTTTGTCTCTGTGAATTTTATCATAAATGAGTATATGCTTCAATAGTTAAGTGACATGAGTATGAGTTTGAGGTTTTGGGTTCAAGTCCCACTTTCTAGAAAATTTTGTTATTTTTTATTCTAGCCTTATTATTGATGGGTTGGGTTATGTTTTATCTTTAGTAAACTTATATTGGAATGAGCTTGTTGGTTTGAATGGTAAGGTGTTAGCTTATTGAAGGTCTCGTGTTCAAATCCTTGCGTGAGCGTAGAGATTAATTTTTGCTTCAATTGTGTGATAGAGGTTCGGTGGAAGTGGAATTTTGAGGTAGTTGGATGTGGTTAATGGGTAGGATTCTGGGGGATTTAGGTATTAGTGGGAAGTTAGGATAATTTCTTTTAATTTAATTTTTATTTTATTTTTATTTTTCCCAAAAATCCATAGTTTCTGATGTTCTCCTCTCCCATTTCTCTGCATTTTCTTTTCTTTTCTTCTTTTTGCTTTCTCCTTCTATCCTGTTCACAATCTGTCGTCATAACCTTGTGTCTTGGATTTCTGATTTCCTTCATTCATTTTGGTAAGTGGGGTTTTCGTTTTTCTATAGCTTTCGATTTCCGTAAGGCCGGATGGAATTATACCTTTTGTTTTGGTGTGATGGTGTGTAGTTAGAGGATTTAATTTCTGCGAATGTGTGTTGCGTAGGAGAAGACTGTGAAGCAGTGAATTGCGTTCCAACGACCTAATTTCGTGAGAGAGGTTATTTTTGTCGTCGGTAAGTTCATCTGCTTTGTTCAGGTTATTATTATCGATTCGTAAATTAAATTACTAAAATGGTGTTTGATATACTATTTTAGGGTTTCAAAGGTCTTAGGATTATTTTCGCATAAAAAATGAACCAGGTATGTAACGAAAACACAAAAAAATGAGGTTTGGCGAAAGCCAAAAAAGTGGCATGTCGACGCCACACGACCGTGTGACGGGCGAGTGTGTGGCCGTGTAAGTCACACAGGCTAGGCCGATTTGGACGTGTGGGCCACACGGGTAAGGCCAATTTGGGCGTATGGGCCCAAAATTCTAAAATTTTCCCTAGGGTCGCACACGTTGTTCCGATCGACTGTGGGCCTTCCGTAGGGTCGGCAAGGGCAAAACAAACCCTAATGTATGAGATTTGTTATTTGGATAGACTGATCTGAGTTTAGGAAAACTGATATGTATGTCTGATTGTGTTGCATAAGCATGTATGATATTTGTATACGAGTATGCGAGTCATGTTAAATTTGTTAATTATGTATATCTGTATATCTGTATCTGTTTATGGGGTGGGTTTTTTTTTGTTGGAGGAAGTGCTCTGTGAGGTGATAATCGCTATTATTCTGGCAGCACAGCTTTAAATTATTCTGATAAGTGTCGTACCGGCACTATATGGTGTGTTGGGCTGTGTGGGTGCTTTATACCCCACGTGGTGTGTTGGGATGGTCGGAGATGGTGTGTAGAGGATGGGGGTAGGACTTTGCATATCTGTATGCTTCTGATAATCTGATTCTGATAAGGACTTATGTCCGCTTCTGTTCTGATATACTTAAATTCTAAATTTGATGCATGTATATTCCGTTGAGTTACACACTGAGTTTATGAAAACTCATATCTGTTGTCTGTTCTGTTCAAGTAATCCTCAGACATAGGCGGATTGGTGCGACGGAGTCTCAGCGGTGACCACTAGTTCGTGAACTGTTTTGATTAACGGTCTTTATTAAAAATCTGGAATATTTTTTAGAGTTTTGTAATTTTGGGACTCTCTAGACTGTTTGTTTTAATTTTGGTTTTGGACGTGTTTTTGACTTTTATACTGCGATGTTTGACAAGACCACGATTTTACGCAAGCAAATGTTTTTTAAAAAATGCAAACTCGATTTTCAACTTTAATAGTATCAAACTTCCACTGCAAAATAAGTTTTCTGAAAGAGCAAATTAACAATGTTTTCCTTAACGAAAATAATAATATGTTTGACAATATGTGCATTCTTTTTAGTAACGATTAAACGCGAGAAATTTTACATAATAAGATTGATTCCAAAACCTTTCTTCGTAACACTCCCAGATTCGACCATAACGTCTAGGCCGGGTTTGGGATGTTACACTATAAGCTTTTTTATTATTATAATTTTATATTCTAGATTAATTTTAATAATTGTATATGAAAATTATTTGATATACTATGAGAAAATTTTAGATTTCATAAATAGATTTAAACGATGACACATATTTATTTAAAATATGGTGAAAAAAATAAGTTTTAAAAAGGGGTTGTAGTACTATTTAAACCGTTTAAACTTATTTTTTATAACATAACAAAATTAATCAGGATGTGGTGTGATGGTTGGTTACCTCATCTGTAACAGCTTATTTTTTAGTGGTGTCAGAAACAGTGGTTTCGGGGCCACCAAATCTGACAAGTAAGTTTGTAAATATTATATTTAATATTTATGAGTTAATTGTGATTTTAAAAAAGTTTTTGATATTGTGATTTTTGTTTTATAAGTGATTTATTAAGTTCAAGTGGTATGACCTTAAGGTCAAGTGGTTTTAGAAATTGAGGTATCGGGACCTCATTTTTATAAACCGAGCCGTAAATATTTATGGTTTTAGAAATTGAGGTATCGGGACCTCATTTTTTATAAACCGAGCCGTAAATATTTTTATAAATATTTACAGAGTGTAATTAAGGTGGTATTAAATTTTTGTTGGAAAATTTTATCGTTTCGATAGTTAATTAAGCAAAAAGGACTAAATCGCATAAAGTGTAAAAGTTGTGTTCTATAAGCTAAAGGTATTAAATAGCTATAGAACTTTAAAGTGGAGGTCTCTATATGGTAATTGGACCATTAATGTGTTAGTGGATGATAGTGGTTTGGCAATATTGTAATTTTTAAATATTATAAAGGTTAATAAAGTAAATTAGGAAATTAAATGATAAAAAAAACACATTAAAGATATCATCTTTTACATTTGTTTGTTTCTGCCGAATTTGAAAGTAGAAAACTCCATGGAAGATGAGCAAGGTGCGGCAATGGTTTTATTTATGCATGGTAAGCTACTTTTCACCCGTTTCTTTAAATTTTTATGTTTTTGAGATCGTTGCAACTAGGTCCAGCTAGCCCATACCTTCGATTTTGAAACTGTTAAAGATTTTGAATGTTGCCATTGATGAATCTAGTGATTTTTTATGTTAGATGATGAATTTGGAATGTTGATTTGTATTTAAAAGTATTTTGTTAAGTGATTTTGATGAATTTTTTGATTAGGGACTAATTTGTTAAATTAATAAAAGTACAAAGATTTAATGTGAAATTGTTGGATAAATGGGCTGTTTTGGATACCATGAAGATTCAGCTAAGCTCAATTCTGGGTAAAAATGGTTAATTTGCATGTTTTGGGCTTAGGGACTAAATTGAATAAAAGTAAAACTTTAGGGGCAATTTTGTAAAAATGTAAAAAAGACCAAATTGTATGAAATAAATTTTTTTATTGTCTAAATTAATATATTGAGTGAAATTATTAATTTAGATCAAGATCGGGTGAAAATCGAGAAAAATAGAAAATTATAAAAATGCCCCTAAACTTTGGTATTTCTGTAATTTAGCCAGGTAAGTTCGTATGAACTATACTATGTATATTATTGATTAAATTGAAGGTTATTATATGAAATTTTATTAAAAATGAATCGATATGTATATATGTTATCATACAATTTGACTTATAATGAAACGAGGGAAATTCAACGACGCACGACGACTATCGAGTCCCGTTTGAACCTTAGGAATATTTAGGATACAAATGACATGTCATTAGGGGTTACAATGTTTTGGGTGGTGGTCCCGTACGTTCTACCGGTGGCTGAGTTTTCCAGCATGTGTTGCGGTTACTCGTCAGCTTGTGTGAGCAGCACCGTGTAGTTACGTCTTGACCGTCAGCTTGTGTGAGCAGGCCCAGTGATAGCTCGAGAGTGAGCATCTATATGAGATATGAGATAGAGATGGTTTCGACCATGTGTTGGCACATAGTGTGCGAGATTTCCCGTGTATCCGATATTATTCTAAGTGGTTCAACGGGAAATGTGTTGTTACGAGACGATATGAGTTCGATACGAACTAATATTGGTATATACATGAAATACATGGAAATGATGGTACATGATATATTGATATATTGAAATGGATGATGTATGTATATAATGAAACGGTAAGATAATGATATGTATCATGACATGTACATATATGAATATCTTTGATATGTTGGTACATGGTAATTATGTAAGTTGAGACGAGTAATGAACTCAAGTGTGACATGTTGAGAAAATAAGGTTATCAATGTTGAATTTATATGAAATATGTTCAAGTACGCTAACATGTGTTGCTGTTTGATGCTTAGGCAAGTGCCAAGCTGTTGGCTGAATGATATTATGTTTACTGATAAGTCGTATTGAAATGGTAAGTGCTCAAATGAAAATATGCTTGTACTCATGAAAAAGTGGTAAGGTTTAAATTATGCAAATTCTTATGAAATGGTTTATCGTGTGATTAATTCTAAAAGAGCTATGTTTAAGTGCACTAGCTTGTGGCCATAGTTGATGATATGCTGGTGTCTTGTGTATTATGCATATGAAATGAGTGATGAAAAAGGGAATAATGAATTGAATTGATTATGTTAATTAAGCTAAATAAAGTAAATGTAATGGAAAGTAATACGTGCAAACAAAAGGAATAAAATTGAAAGAGACTTAAAGTTTTTATAAAATCCTACTTTGTTAGGGATGATAGGTATAAGTAATGTTGTGGAATGATTCAATTTGTGAATTCTTAAATTTGGTTTCATGAATCGTGTGGTATCAGTATATGATTATCCTTTAATCGTATAAATTTCACATTTGAAATGGATAGATATGATTAAAGTTTATACGAGCTTACTAAGCATTCATTGCTTACGTAGTTATTTTTCTTTACTTTTCAGACTATCGAAAGCTCGATCGGGTTGGAAGCTCATCAGAGATTTATCACACTATCCAGCAATTATATCGGTAGATTTTGATATCTTGGTTAAGGTTATAATGGCATGTGTAGGTATTTTTTCTAATGTTAGCCTATGTGTTTTGGTTGTGGAAATGACTATTTGGTTGGTTTGCATTTTGGCCTTGTGTTGGTAAAATGATATATATTATAAGGTGTACATAAGTAGCCTTGTAATGGTTGATATAATGATGGTAGATAGAAAAGTAGTTGAATGTGCATATTAGATATGACATATAACTTGTTGTGAATTGGTGTTTTGCCATAGTAAGCATATATATATTTTGATGCTTATGATTATGTGGTATAGTTGGTACCAAATGGTATGTTTTGGTAAGTGATTTACATGTTGTGTAATGATGTAAACTTAGTTAGAAGTTAATCAATTATTTTGGCCAAATTGAGTACATGGTTACACATGTTTTAGTGTTGTCATTTGAGGTGCCTTTGGGCATATTGGTTGGATGTTATTATACTATATGTGTTTGACTTATTTATGCATAATTTTGGTGCTTTTTTGAGGGCTTATGTATATGTGCAAAAAGGATTATAGGTACATGTTGAAAAGGGTGAGAGAAATACTTTGGAAAATAGCCTATTTTAGTCCACACGGGCGTGTGTCTCAGCCGTGTGTGACACATAGCCAGGTAGCACGGCCGTGTGTCCCCTGTAGTTTTCAAAGGGTTGCAAGTCAGGTTCTACACGGCCTAAGACACAGGCGTGTCTCTTGGCCGTGTGACTCACACGGCCTGGCCACACGGCCGTGTGACCCCTACAGTTGGTAAATTTTCATCTTTTCCCTGAAATTTCTATATGTTTCTGATTTAGTCCCAATTTGTTTCTAATGTGTTTTTAGGGCCTCGAGGGCTCGTATAAGGGACAATAGGTATACTATTGATTGGTTTTGTTGTGATTGATGATATGAATTAAATTTTTTAAAATTTTTTATAGTTCTGAAATGCAAACTCTGGTAATGCTCCGTAACCCTATTCTGACGTCGGATACGGGTTAGAAGTGTTACATCATCCCGTAATCATGAGGTTAGAGGTTTGATCCTAACCCATGAGAATGGAGCACATTTCATGGCTAGTTTCTTACTATTAGGAAAGCACTTTCGGTGAGCGAATGTAGGAAACATAGTAAAAAATGGATGCGCTTAGACATTCCTTTTCCCCCTTTTTATTCTTCCCCCAAAAAAAAAATATCTCTTCAAACTTCTTCTTACTTCAAGAGTGTATAGCCCGCCTATGGACATGATGAATATATATATATTCTATAGCTAGCTTTAAAAACAATTTTGATAATTTTCAGATAAGTTCTTTGACCGCGCCTCGATATGCGTAGGTCTATGGAAGAGAATCAAAACAAATACAATCAGAAATATAGCAGTTATTTGCAAGTATGACAGGTCAGTTGTAAGATTTTTATGTTACAATGGAACACGAAATATTTCAAGGTCGAACCTAAGAGAGTTTGAGTGAAAAGGTGATTAACAATGAAAATGCATGCAAACAAGAAGTCTAGCTAGCTACTCATTAAGTATCATAATACAAAAAATCATTATCAAGGGTTAATTACGCTATCTAATACCTAGAAGGACTAAATTGTAAAACAATCCAAAAGTGCACAAAAATCAATTCAAAGAGCTAAAGTGGTCGGTTGACTTCCATGTTGCTGGTTAATTCTTGGATTAGGGATATAAAGAGTTCAAACTCCTAATTGGTTCAATTTTAGCTCTTGGTCACCATTTTACCCAATTAGACGATTTAGTCTGGTTTATCTCTCGATCTCACTAAACTAAATCGGGATGATCAAATTGGTTCCCAATAGGTTCTCCTCTCGTTATCACCTATCTAATTGTTCACCTAGAGGTGTCAAATCTAGATTTTAAACTTTATTCGATTTAGTCCAATTTTTACGATTTAGTCCCTGGCCTAAAAACTAACCATGCAACATTTCTATCAACCAACCACCATAAATTTTAGTTACTATCCATAATCAACACAACAACATCAGTCAAATTCATGCTCAAATAATTAATTAAAGAAAGTATAAATGCAAGGTTAGAGAAATCTTAGGGACTCCTGATGGGTTCTTTAGAGAAGATGATAATAACAACAATGAAGAAAAAAGCACAGGAAAGCAGAGATTTTTATGCTTTTGAGAGTTAACAAAGTTTAAATACATTGAAGGATTAAAAGAGAAATCAAAATACAAAGTAGAGTTTGTGTATCTAAGTACAAAGAAATGAAAAGAAAAGCTACAGTAAAAATTGATAAAACTACCAACTACAACTACTAAGCTAAAAAAAGTAAAGAACTAAAACCTAAAAATGGAGAAAATAACTACTAAGCTAAAAAGATGATAAAAGGTGGCTCCTTTAAGTTTGATAGCCAAAACATCTTTAATACAAATAAAAATTCAACCTTAAAATTGACAAAAATACCCTTAAAATGGATGGGTTGACTTGTCTTAGTGTTGGACATAAAACTACCCCTGCAGTACTTTTCAACCCATCAAGTAGCGGTGTCACGACATCCAAGCTTCAGTGTCGCGACACCCTTGACAGTGGCACACGCTTGGCTCTAGGGTTTTTGATGTCGTGACATTGACTGGCTAGTGTGGCGACATCCTCGACAGTGGCACTGACTTCTTCAACAATCAGTAGTGGTATTGAGACCATGAAGGCTTGGTATCACGACTTTAGGCTTAGTGTCGTAACACAACACCCTTAGTGTTGCAGAACTCTCGAAAATCTGCTCTAGGTTAATTTCTTGTTGAAGTCTTGCTCCTTTAAGGTAATGGAGGCTCGGTGTCGCGACATCCACGTCAAATGTAGTTCTCCTCAAGGTTTGGTCGTTGTCGTCTCCCTACACAAACTCAAATGCCCCATTAAAATCCCAATGGCACCATTTTTCCAATTTTGGCCTCAAAAGGACTAAAACTAAATAAAAACAATCATTAATGCTAAAAACTAAAAATCAACGAAAAGTATAGAAAAGACTCATAAATTGCTTAAGAACAAACTCATTAAGCGTTTTAGAGAGCCTAATTTGACGTAGTAAATTACGACATATCAAACTCCCCCATACTTAAGTCTTTGCTTGTCATCAAGCAAACAACTAAGACACTACACATGCAACTTAGACGACCTTTAAACAATGGTTAGATACGACAATCAATTGATGGATATGTACAGTGCAACCAATTCTTCTACTATACAACCTAAGAATAATGAATCATAAATTCACAACTTTGGAAGCAAATCAACCTAGTTCACAAAGTTATAGAGTAAATAAATATAGAGGCAATCCTAGAAAAGCAATATGCTTCATATTATTCCATCAAAATAATATAAGCAGATATAAAGTATATATACAAGATGGAATTTGACTTATTCATCTCTCACTAATTTTTGCAAGTATTGGTTTTATAAACAAAGATGTTAAAGTCACATGAGCCTTTTAGGATTGTAACGTTTTGAGGCTTAGGCTGGTATGAATTTAAATAAAAGATCGGGTTAAAATGGTTTAAGCACTAAGAATAGTATAACACATGACATTGTTCCCATTTCCCTCCATATGTGATCATCAAGCTCACTGCCTTATTTCTCCTTCTCTCACTTTCCTTTTCTCTCCAACAATGTGAAAGATATAGCTCGATATTATCGAGTATAGGCAACTAGCAAGCAATTATGCACTGTGAAAGCGAAAAGTCCTTTTTAAGCTCATGAATTGATTTTTCACTTTGAGCATATTCTAAAAATTTTCACTCTTTCCACTCACAATGCTTTTATCCCTATCTGTATTTTTATTCAATCGCTTTGCTTTTGACCTTTACATTGCTTTTGTTCACTCAACATTTTTCATTTTAAGCATATTTTTGAAAGAGTTTATACGTGCTATATCGGGCCATCTTTTCACTATTCACTCAAATTTATTTTTTTAAAATCACCAAATTGTTTTTACCTAACCCTCATGTTCGTGGCTTGACGTCTATTTCATAGTGTAACACAAATATAATACAGAAGGTTTGAGAATTAAACTCAACTTAGGCTCAAGGTTTAAAAAAATAAGGGTTCGTCAAGGGTCCATAACGGATCAAAATTTGGGAACTAGGGAAATATATAGCATATAGATTAGTCATTTAGGCTCTTGGCTACTCAAATAATGTCTTAAATCATCCCTAAACGTCTCAATGAATACAAAACCAAAACATGCTTTTAATAGTAACTCCATGAATAACATTGAATTCCAAAACATTGACCGCCTCCGGACGTACCAACATCCAGAGTAGAAATCCTGCACAAAAGATGTGAAAAAGAAATATCCACAAGTATAAAGGTCAGGTTGTAATATAGTACTCCGAGGGTCGTACCCAAGGGAGGCGAGCACTAAATTAATTCTGTTATAAACATAAATAGATCTAATTAGTACTTAAATCGAATTATAGTATGAAGAATTAACAGAGAGGTGTTTGATAAATTATAGTAAAAAATTACAAGAAAGGAAATAAAAGAAATGAAATGAAATGAAAAACAAGAAATCAAATAATTGAATGTGTCAAATCTAGGCATGGGTGATTAGCTCGCTTTGGTAGTCATAATCAACTGCCGTCTCGGGTTTTCTTATTCAATCAGCTAGTCAATACCCCAGCAGGATCTTTCGATACATCTACTGAAATACTGAGTCAGTAAGAACTACTTATCTTCTGAACTCACAGTCCAGTTTGGTTTAGGGTTAAGGTGTTCACAGATAGACCATACCAAATTTGGGTTAATTCCCACCTTGATGACTTCCTAGGGTTGTCAGGCCTAGGGTTTAGATTCTTCCTTTCCTGAACAACTGACTCGTTAAGAAATCCCTACAAAAAGGTAATTATTCATACCTCCACTCGCTAATCCCCCACAAGAGGATTAGTTCCTCATGGATCTAATAAATGATATAAACTTGATGAATAGAATGAACGTAAAGAACAATTCAACAATAAAGTTTAGAAGAAGCCTAATTTGTATTAAGCACAAAATCCTCACAGAGTTTGACAGTAATTCTAGAATTTGATTTCTTCACAAAAGTAAATAACAAGAACATAAATCTAAAACCTAAGAAAAGGGAAAATGAAAGACTAAATCTAAAGAATAAATTATACAATATGAAATGTGTATGTAACATGTGCTAAATGAGCCTATTTATAGACTTTAGGATGGTCGTTGTCCTTAACCCTAGGTCAACTGTCCTCCTCGTGTTTAATGTTTGATTGTGCGAACCAAAACACCCTTGGCTCGTAATTATTTCCCGTTCAGAGGTGATGTCGCGACACACCAGGTCCTGTGTCCTGACATCGAGGGCAGTATGCTCAGCTTCAGGGTGTCTTCAGGGGTATGTCACGACATCCTCAAGTTGTGTCGCGACATTGAAGGTAGTCTTGGAATTCTTCTATTCTGCTTCCTATGTTGCAACATCGCATGCTCCATGTTGCAACCTAGTGACCAATCTTGAGTTAATATGCCTTCTAATGGTCTTCTGCACACTCACAAAGTATATTAGCTTACCCTTAGGCCTCATTCGGCCGCTAAGGTCAATAAAGGATTCAAATTGCGCATTTTATTAACTTAATTAATACTTACAAAATTGTAATTAAAACTTAACTAAAATGCTTATGTTCAAGCTCTTAAAGTGCGAAAACTAGTTTAATCTGCTACACCGAATTACGAGAGATCAAACATGCATTTGCACATCTATCTACATACTTATTCATAATTTGGTCCAAAATAAAAAAAAAATCATATATTTTGATCACCTCTACTCTATTATACAATGTAACTAATTGAACTTGTAACAGCCCGATTTTTAGTGGTGCAAGAAACAGTGGTTTCGGAACCCCGTTCTTTGATGATCGAGTTTGTAAATATTATTAATTAATATTTATGAGTTAATTATATTATTAGTGAATTTTTTTCTAGTGAAAATTGTCAATTGTATAGTTAGTTAAAGTACAAGTGTGTTGACCTTAAAGTCAGTGGTGTCAGAAAATGAGGTACTGAGACCTTATTTTTCGAAACCAAGCTTGAAAATATTTTTATTAAATATTTATTGAGTGATTATATGGATGAATTGAATTTTGGATAGGAAATTTTACTGAATTAGTGACTAATTAAGGTACAAGGACTATGTAACACCCCTATCCCGAGACCGTCGCCGGATTAGGGTTAGGAGCATTACCGGACAGATCGGAAAATATTTACAGAAATTCATACATTCATTCATCATTCTCAAGCATTGTGTCCCTTAATACGGTCATCGAGACCTTAAACATGCTTATAAAGTGGGTCAGGACTAAACCAAAACACATACAAAATTTCATGAAAATTAAAAACTTTTCTAAAATACAGGGGATACACAATCGTGGGAGGAGACCGTGTTCCCTCCACGGCTGCTAGACACCCCCGTGTGTCCTCCCCGTGGTCAAAACTGACTTACCTTCCACGGCTACTAAGCACGCCCATGTACTCCAGCCGCACGTCCGTGTGCTCTAGCCACACGCCCATGCTCTCAGGCCGTGGTCGATTCTGCCAAAATCCACACGGCTACAGGCACGTTCGTGTGCCATGGCCGTGTGCTCTTAAGCTAGTTACTGACATATGCCCCATGGCTAAATGACACGCCCGTGTCGAGGCCGTGTACTACTAGGCTAAATCCTGTTATTCTCTCACGATCCCTAGGCACGCCCGTGTGCCATGACCGTGTGACATTATAGGCCATTTACAAGGCCAATATGCCACCCACTAGGGTCATACCTACAAGCAACCTTTACCATTACAATTCATGCATCTATGGCAACCAAAAACATACCAATTTGACCCTTCATTATCTTCATTCAATACCAATTCCAACATGACAAAATCCAATACTAAAATTTATTTCATCACAAGCATAAGTCATTCATTTGCATACTCAAAACTTGGTCATTTCATATGTCATCTAACCATGCCAAAACACACTTCACATATCACATTCATTTGAGCAATTTACCAAAACATATCAAACCAACTCACATAGCTTAGCTCATGTAACACACTTATACCAAGTACTAGCCTATACATGCCATATCTTGCTATATACATTTTCAAAGTGTACCAAAATAAGTTTAGTAGTGTGATGACGATCCTTGACGGTCCCGAGCCTTCAGTAGCTTTAACGACCTATAAAACAGAGAAAACACACACACAGAGTAAGCTTTCCAAAAGCTTAGTAAGTCATATACAAATAAACTTAACATATAAAACATATGAGCATAATACCACATTGGCACAATTCATATACATAGCAAATTTCTCACATATAAACTTTGGTCCATATCTTTTGCCATATTTGCCACATTCATCAATTTAAGAATCATAGTAAGATCACATAGGTACTTACCTTATATACACACTTTGTGTATATATATATCAAACGTACCTGGAACGGACAATCATTCACTTAATTTATGATAGCTCGGATTTGCAATTCGTATCTCAGACTTGCCCGTTGAACCGTAAAGAATCTAGTAGGATACTCAGAAGGTTCGTTATGGTTGTACAATACCAACGTCCCAGACGAGGTCTTATATGCACTCAGATATCGATGCCACTGTCCCAAACTGGGTCTTACACGAATTATTACGATGTCGATGTCCCAGACATGGTCTTACACGTAAAGCTTATATCGATGCCAACATCCCAGACGTGGTCTTACACATAAAGATAATTTTGATGCCAACGTCCCAGACGTGGTCTTACACGAAATCTCAAATCAACACCAACGTCCCGGACGTGGTCTTACATGATAAAACAGAACAGATACCTATGTCATGACATGGCTAACCCTATATATTCCTAGGTTCGTACGGGACTTATCGGACATTGTCACTATTTCGAACTTATCTCGGAATTCATATGCATAACCTCTCATAAGCTTTCATTATCAACATTAATCATATAAGCAAATACAATTTCATACAAGTACTGTAACACCCTGGTTCTAGGGGTTAGGCTTTTGGTGCTGAGCTCAGGTGTTGGCACACTTCAGTGTGTGGTTAGGTAAGTTTTAGGGGTCCTGAGAACCCTAGGTGGTGGTGGAAAGCCTTAGGAAATTTTTAGTTTTAGGGGTTAAAAGGGGAGCTTGGATAGAGGGGGCCTTAAGAGAAATTTTGGTGAAGTTTTGGCACAAAGAATGGCTTGGCAGAGTGGCAAGGAGGCACCACATAAGGCATGGGAAAGTGACGCCTCAAGGGGGAGCTGGAAGGGGTCTCATGTTCGATTCGCAAGGGCAGCAGATGGGGCTTTGTTTTTGCGTCATTTTGGTGAGATGGTGGACGATTTTTGAAGGCTTAAAAGATGGATGAAGACTTGGTCTTCCTTTTTTGAATTTGGCTAGGAAGGAAGGATTAAAGTTTGACTCATTCAAACCTTTTTGAATGGATGGCTAGGAGAAGAGATGAGTTGGAGGTTATTTTGAATTTTTGAAGGGATGGTGTAGAGTGAAAGTAGGAGGATTTTTGGGAGTTGGTGGGGGTTGAGTTGTTGGCCGATTTAGTAGTATAAATAGGGGGGGAGGTGCTCACCTTTGGTCATTTTTTTCTTTCACCATTTGTTTTCTCCTTGTCGAAAGTTCTTCCCTTTTCTTTATTTATTCTTCCCCTAGTCTCTTGCCGAAAGTGAGTCAAAGCAAACCCCTTTCCATCTCATTTCTTTGTAGCCGAAACCAAAAGTGGGCATAACCTTTTGTGCACCTATTTCCCTCTCCCTTCATGCTTTTCTTTTAAACCTTGCTTAAACCGAAATCACCTTTAGAGCCTGCCATTGCCGAATATCCCAAACTCCATCTAGGAGCCTTGCCGAATCATCCATCCTCTCATTCTCTCTGCTGTGGTTGCAAGTCAGTGAAGCCGAATCTTATCTCTTGTGGTAGCCGAATTGGTAGGGAGCCTCTGAAGTCTTGGAAGATATCATCTTGGATTAATAGCTTGGTAAGTGGTTTGGGTAAGAATATTTAGTAAGTTTTGTTACTTAGTTTATGACTCGGGGTTTAATCGTTGTTCGATTAAGTGTTCTCATGGAGGCAACAACCATCCAGTGGGCAAGGAAAGTCCCTATCCCGGTTCAAGCGGAGGGTGTCTCGGCGATTCGGGATTGGCCACCGGGGTGTGGGCCAAAGAATGGGGATAGTTATAGGCGATAGTCGTTGTTTCGTTGAGTGATAGCATAGAGATCGAAAGCTTAGAACCGCAAGTGATAAGGTGCGTAATCATCGCACTATTTCTCGTGGTTTTGGTTTGCTAATGTGGTTACATATGCGTGATGTGTGATGGCTGATTATAATGGCTTGAATGGTGAGTTATTTATGATATACACTTGATATGATAATCAACATGTGATGCTTACTCTTTTGTTATAATCGATATGTTATACTTATGCATACATACATGGGAGGTGGACTTGATCGATGAAGGAAGGAGTGTACATATGATGTACGTGGTCTAATGTTAGCCTCGGCTACATTAGCGCTTGATGGTTAGCTTTGTGCTACCTCAAGGAGATGTTGGCTAGGTGCCCATCTCGGCGGTTGATGGCTATGTGCATCACCGTAGCGGATTATGGTTTTGGGATCACTTTGGTTGATCGGTGGCTCACCCACGGCCTTGAGCAAATGTTGCCAAGGTAAGGTTTATGGATCACGATGTGATCGGTGGTGGATTAGCCACGGCCTTGGGCGAAGTCCGCCAAGGTTGGTGTTACGGTTGGATAGTAGGTTGGGCTAAGATGCATATTTGCATGACTTGTTATGAGAACAGTATGGTTATGGGCCAAGCCCATACGTGTGGAATATGTGTTTTGATTATGCACTGAGTCAGTGGACTCACCCTATTTTCTTAACCATTTCAGGTGATGCGTAGAATTGGACCGGGATCGGAGAGGACACATGGTGGCCCATGCAGAAAGAAGAGTTTAAATATTTTTAAGCTTATTTATATTAAGTATTTGGGTTTAAATATTGATGTAATAAGGGCCTTGGAACTATTTATTATTATTTTTGGTACTATTTATTTTAATTTAATTATGGTTTGATTAATTTGATTTACTATGTGAAATTGATTTTTATATTAGCACCCTATTTATTCAATATATTTATATATATAAGTAATAAAGTGTTTTTAATGTGGACATTTTCATAATACCAAAGTTTAAAGAATACTTTTAAAAGTACATGGGTTTTTATAAAAAAGTTAGTCTTACTGTTTTATTCGATGTTAACAAGGATTTTCCACCGTCTTTTCCGCAGTGACATAACCAGATTCGGTCGTAGTGAATGGGTCGGGTTTGGGGATGTTACAAGTACATTTATTTGCATAGTGACTTACCTCGGATTCGATTTTACGGAAATGGAAATGGCTACTCGATTACTTTCGCTTTCCCGCGATCTAAGTCTGTTTTCCTTGGTTCTTGATCTAAAAATATTCAGAAATAACTCTTTTATTCACTAATTCATTCAATTCAGTCCAAGGACACACATTTATGGCTATTTGCAAATTAGCCCTCACATTAGCACAATTTATCAATTTAGTCCATTTTTCTCAAAACATCAAATTCACAAAATCTATACACAACCAAGCTTAGCCGAATGTATATATACATCATACAAGCCCTTACTTTTCATCAAATTAGCAATTTAGTCCCTCAATTTGCTATTTTCACAATTTAGCCCTATTTAGCTAAATTCATCAAAACTTCAAGAACAAAACATATTCATCTAGCTCAAATCTTTCATTTATCAACTAAACTCATCTCAAAACTCAACATATCATCAATGGCATTTTACACAAACATCATCAATTCACAATATTAATACATGGGCTTTGTAGCTCGTAAAGCAACGATTACAAAAACGTAGAAATTATCAAAAACCGAATCAAAACCATACCTTAATCAAAGAAGATAAGAGCCGAAACCTAAGAACACTTTTCTTCTTTTCTTTTTCTTGCTAAAGTCGGCCAAATAAGATGATAAACATCTAATTTTCATATTTGTTTTGTTATAAATTCTTTAATAAACAATTTCCCAATTTTAACCCTTAATCAAATAAAACAAAACACATGTGCATAAGGTCATTATAGACCATAGCCGTCCACTTACTCCTCTTATGGCTAAATTTCCATATAAATCCTCCACATTTAAAAGCCACATCTCAATAGTACTTTAACAATTAACATGCTAGTTTTGCACTTAATACAATTCAATCCTTTTATCAAATTAAACACATAAACGAACAAATTAGCTTACGGAAATTTACCACATGCTTAATCACATATCAACGGCACAGAAAATAATATTAAAATATTATACGAGCTCATATTTGTGGTCCCGAAACCACTGTTCTGACTAGGGTGTAAACCAGACAGTTACAATTCTCCCCCCTTAGGGATTTTCGTCCCCGAAAATCTTACCGTTAAATAGAATCGGATATTGTTGTTTCATTGAATCTTCAGGCTCCCACGTAGCCTATTCTATTCCGTGTCGATGCCATAACACTTTTACTAACAGAATTCTTTTGTTTCTCAACTCTTTCACTTCACGAGCTAAGATACAGACCGGTTCCTCTTCGTATGTCATATCAGATCGAATTTCAATTTCAGTCGGAGCAATGACATGTGACGGATCGGATCGATATCTACGGAGCATTGAAACATGAAATACATTGTGTATCTTTTCTAACTCAGACAGCAACTTTAATCTATATGCAACAGGCCCGACACGCTCAATTATCTCATACGGTCCGATGAACCTCGTACTTAATTTGCATTTACGTCCGAATCGAAGCACTTTCTTCCACGGAGACACTTTCAGAAATACTTTGTCACCGATCTCAAATTCTATATCTTTTCGTTTCAAGTCCGCATAAGACTTTTGAGATCAAATGCCACTTTCAAACAATCTCGGATCAATTTCACTTTCTGTTCTAAATCTTTTATCAAATCAACCCCGTGTAACTTATTTTCACTGAGCTCGGTCTAATACAGAGGCGTACGACATTTACGTCCGTACAAAGCTTCATAAGGTGCCATTTTGATGCTTGACTGAAAACTGTTATTCTATGCAAATTCAATCAATGGCAAGTACTGTTCCAACGAACCATTAAATTCAAGAATGCAACATCTCAACATGTCTTTGAGAATCCGAATGATCCGCTCGGATTGACCATCCGTTTGCGGATGAAAAGCTGTACTGAAGTGTAATTTCGTGCCCAAAGCTTCTTGCAATTTCTTCCAGAATCGTGATGTGAATCTCGGATCTCTATCTGACACAATAGATAGTGGCACCCCGTGCAATCTCACAATCTCAGAGATATAAAGCTCGGCTAACTTATCAAGTGAGTAGTCAGATCTTACCGGAATAAAATGGGCAGATTTCGTCAATCGGTCAACTATGACCCAAATTGCATCTTTCTTTCTCAGAGTCTGAGGCAAACCAGAAACAAAGTCCATCGTTACTCTATCCCATTTCCATTCGGGAATCAGAATCGGTTGTAGCAAACAGAGACGGAAACGATGTTCACTTTCACTTGTTGACAGATTAAGCATTTCGAGACAAAGTCGAAATGTCTCGCTTTATACTGCACCACCAATAGTGTTGCTTCAGATCATCGTACATCTTTGTACTTCTCGGATGAACAGATAAACAACTGTTATGTGCCTCACTCAAAATCAGCTGAATCAACTACGGATTTCTCGGAACACAGATACGACCTCGGAACCTCAAACAATCATCAATAATTTGAAATTCAGATTCAGAATTCGAATCACACTGAGCTCGTTTCGCTAGTAGCTCATTATCAGATTTCTGAGCATCACATATCTACTGTATAAATAATGGTTTCGCTTTTAACTCAGCTAACACAGAACTATCATCAAACAAATCTATCTGAGCATTCAAAGCACGTAGTGCAAACAATGATTTTCGACTCAATGCATCAGCAACCACATTTGCTTTACCCGGATGATAATCTATCACAAGTTCATAATCTTTTAACAGCTCTAGCCATCTTCTCTGTCACAGATTCAAATCCTTCTGAGTCATCAGATATTTCAGACTTTTATGATCTGAAAACACGTGACACTTCTCACCATACAAGTAATGGCGCCAGATCTTTCAAGCAAACACAATCGCGGCTAGCTCAAGGTCATGAGTCGGATAGTTCTTTTCATGAGGCTTCAATTGTCTTGAGGCATACACTACAACTTTTTCTTCCTGCATCAGAACACATCCCAAACCGTTTAACGAAGCATCACTGTATATAACAAATTCTTTGCCCGTTTCTGGCTGTACTAACACTGGAGCTTCTGTTAACAAAATTTTCAACTGATCAAAACTTTTCTGACATTTATCAGACCATTCAAATCTAACATCCTTCTGAAGCAATTTAGTCAACAGAGTAGCTATCTTCGAAAAGCCTTTTACAAATCGGCGATAATAACCAGCTAGACCCAGAAAGCTACAGACTTCAGACACGTTCCTCGGAGGTTTCCAATCCAGAATAGCAGAAATCTTGCTTGGATCAACTCGAATCCCAGAAGCTGACACAATGTGCCCCAGAAAACTAACCTCTTGCAACCAGAATTTACATTTGCTGAATTTCGCATACAATTGCTTTTCTCTCAGAGTTTGCAACACAATCCTCATATGTTCAGCATGCTCCGTTTCATCCCGTGAGTAAATCAAAATGTTGTCAATGAATACTACAACAAATTGATCTAGGTACGGTCTGAAAATTCTGTTCATCAGATCCATAAAAATAGCAGGGGCATTGGTTAGTCCAAATGGCATAACTAAAAACTTATAATGCCCATACCTCGTTCTAAAAGAGGTTTTCAGAATATCTAAATCTTTAACTCTCAACTGGTAGTATCCTGATCTCAGATCAATCTTGAAAAATACAGTAGCTCCTTTTAACTGATCAAATAAATCATCAATTCTGGGCAACGGATATTTGTTCTTTATTGTCACCTTATTCAATTGTCGATAATCAATGCACATTCGCATCGTGCCATCTTTTTTTCACAAACAGAATAGGAGCACCCCAAGGCAAGAAACTCGGTCTAGCGAACCCTCTATCAGTCAACTCTTGCAACTGTGACTTTAACTCTTTCAATTCTGTTGGTGCCATTCTATACGGAGCTATCGAAATAGGTGTCGTACCAGGCATCAATTCAATACCAAACTCAACTTCATGAATCGGAGGCAAACCAGGTAACTCGTCAGGGAACACATCAGAAAACTCACAGACAATAGGCATTGATTCAACTTTCTTTTTAGACATCTTTGAATCAATCACATAAGCAAAATATGCCTCATAACCCTTTTTCATATAACTCCAAGCTTTCAAAACAGATATTACGGCAGACAATCCATTTAAATCATTAGACTCAACCCTTACAATTTTATTATTCGAATGTCTCAGATCAACGGTCTTTCTTTTACAATTTACAACCGCATCATGCAATGTCAACCAGTCCATACCCAGAATAATATCGAACTCATCGAATGGCAGAAGCATCAAATCAGCAGGGAAACAAATATCTCAAAACATTAACGGACAGTTCTTGCATACTTTGTTAACCAGAACACTTTTACCTAAGGGGTTCGATACTTTTATAGAAAACTCAGTAGACTCTACAGGCAAAGTCTTACTGAATACTAAATTCATGCATATATACAAATGCGTAGAACCAGGGTCTATCAATGCAATCACAGAAGTATCATAAAGTGTAAAAGTACCAGTTATAACATCAGGTGACAAAGCTTCCTCACGAGTTCGAATAGCATATGCTCTGGTAGGCGCTCTAGCTTCGGATCTCGCAACAGAGTCTCTCGTATTCCTTTGACTATCACCAACATTTCTTACATTCTTCGAAGGTCTACCTCTTACAGGTGCATTATCAGATCTCAGATTCTGAACAGTTTCTGGCTTGACAGATTTAGGGCAATCACGGATAAAATGATCAAGTGATCCACATCTGAAACAAGCTCTGTCATTTAATCTACAGCTTCCCGGATGCCTTTTTCCACAAGGTTTACATTCAGGTCTCTCAGTCCTGACATTACCAACACTGGCCACTAAAGTTGCTGGAGTTTTGGAATTTATTTGCAATATAGCTAGATTCCTGTTCAAATGTCCCACATTATCTCTGGAACGACTTTGATCATCTTTGAATCTTTTCGGAGTAGACTGAAATGATTTACTCTGAAATCTCTTTCTCATATCTCGGACTTCTAACTCGGCTTTTCTTTTATCTTTTCCAAGTGCCTCAGCTTTGCACGCTCGGTCAACGAGTACTACGAACTCTTTTATTTCTAAGATTTCGACTAGCAGACGGATATCTTCATTAAGTCCATCTTCGAATCTTTTGCACATTATAGCTTCGGAAGATACACATTCTCGAGCATATTGACTCAGCCAGAAAAATTCTTGTTCATATTCCGAGACAGTCATTCGGCCCTGTTTAAGTTCTAGAAATTCCTCTCGTTTCTGATCCACGAATCTCTCACTGATGTATTTCTTCCGGAACTCGATCTGAAAGAATTCCCATGTCACCCGTTCTTTTGGAATGACATATATCAGAGTTTTCCACCATTGATACGCTGCATCTCAAAGCAAAGATACAACACACTTTATGCATTCTTCCGGAATCAGAGACATTTCATCGAATACCCGAATAGTATTTTCAAACCAGAACTCGGCCTTTTCAGCATCATCATCATTAGTAGCTCGGAACTCTTCAGCTCCATACTTATGGATCTTATCAACTGGAGGCTTATTCAACATATTTATACCCATCACCGAAGGCAAAATCGATGTCCGAGGGGAATAACCAAGCGGGGTTGTGGAACAGTTGGGTTATTCTTTACAAACTGAGTGAACCACTCACTCATCATCTGGAAGAAAGCTTGTTTAGCTTTTTCTCCTTGACCGTTAGTAGCCGGTCTCGAATCAGAGGGCGCTGTCCCTTTCACGGGAGTAGGCGCATTACTCTCTATGTCGTCAGCTACGGCTCTTTCGGGATCCATTACTATACAAAAATCACATTTTATACGTCAGGATTCATCACACTATCACAATTCAGATATATGGCATGTATAGCTAGACTCTGACACGCTACGTTAGTCCGAGAATCGACTAAACCGTAGCTCTAATACAAACCAAATGTAACACTCCTATCCCGAGACCGTCGCTGGATTAGGGTTAGGAGCATTACCGGACAGATCGGAAAACATTTACAGAAATTCATACATTCATTCATCATTCTCAAGCATTGTGTCCCTTAATACGGTCATCGAGACCTTAAACATGCTTATAAAGCGGGTCGGGACTAAACCGAAACACATACAAAATTTCATGAAAATTAAAAACTTTTTTAAAATACAGGGGATACACGCCCGTGAGAGGAGACTGTGTTCCCTCCACGGCTGCTAGACACCCCCGTGTGTCCTCCCCGTGGTCGAAACTGACTTACCTTCCACGGCTACTAAGCACGCCCATGTACTCCAGCCGCACGTCCGTGTGCTCTGGCCACACGCCCATGCTCTCAGGCTGTGGTCGATTCTGCCAAAATCCACACGGCTACAGGCACGTCCGTGTGCTATGGCCGTGTGCTCTTAAGCTAGTTACTGACTTATGCCCCACGGCTAAATGACACGCCCGTGTCGAGGTCGTGTACTACTAGGCTAAATCCTGTTATTCTCTCACGGTCCCTAGGCACGCCCGTGTACCATGACCGTGTGACATTATAGGTCGTTTACAAGGCCAATATGCCACCCACTAGGGTCATACCTACAAGCAACCTTTACCATTACAATTCATGCATCTATGGCAACCAAAAACATACCAATTTGACCATTCATTATCTTCATTCAATACCAATTCCAACATGACAAAATCCAATACTAAAATTTATTTCATCACAAGCACAAGTCATTCATTTGCATACTCAAAACTTGGTCATTTCATATGTCATCTAACCATGCCAAAACACACTTCACATATCACATTCATTTGAGCAATTTACCAAAACATATCAAACCAACTCACATAGCTTAACTCATATAACACACTTATACCAAGTACTAGCCTATACATGCCATATCTTGCTATATAAATTTTCAAAGTGTACCAAAATAAGTTTAGTAGTGTGATGACGATCCTTGACGGTCCCGAGCCTTCAGTATCTTTAACGACCTATAAAACAGAGAAAACACATACACAGAGTAAGCTTTCCAAAAGCTTAGTAAGTCATATACAAATAAACTTAACATATAAAACATATGAGCATAATACCACATTGGCACAATTCATATACATAGCAAATTTCTCACATATATACTTTGGTCCATATCTTTTGCTATATTTTCCATATTCATCAATTTAAGAATCATAGTAAGATCACATAGGTACTTACCTTATATACACACTTTGTGTATATATATATCAAACGTACCTGGAATGGACAATCATTCACTTAATTTATGATAGCTCGGATTTGCAATTCGTATCTCAGACTTGCCCGTTGAACCGTAAGGAATCTAGTAGGATACTCAAAAGGTTCGGAATGGTTGTACAATACCAACGTCCCAGACGAGGTCTTACATGCACTCAGATATCGATGCCACTATCCCAGACTGGGTCTTACACGAATCATTACGATGCCGATGTCCCAGACATGGTCTTACACGTAGCTTATATCGATGCCAACGTCCCAGACGTGGTCTTACACATAAAGATAATTTCGATGCCAACGTCCCTGACGTGGTCTTACACGAAATCTCAAATCAACGCCAACATCTCGGATGTGGTCTTACATGATAAAACAGAACAGATACCTATGTCATGACATGGCTAATCCTATATATTCCTAGGTTCGTATGGGACTTATCGGACATTGTCATTATTTCAAACTTATCTCGAAATTCATATGCATAACCTCTCATAAGCTTTCATTATCAACATTAATCATATAAGCAAATACAATTTCATACAAATACGTTTATTTGCATAGTGACTTACCTCGGATTCGATTTTACGGAAATGGAAACGGCTACTCGATTACTTTCGCTTTCCCGCTATCTAAGTCCATTTTCCTCGGTTCTTGATCTAAACATATTCAAAAATAACTCTTTTATTCACTAATTCATTCAATTCAGTCCAAGGACACACATTTATGGCTATTTGCAAATTAGCCCTCACATTAGCACAATTTATCAATTTAGTCCATTTTTCTCAAAACATCAAATTCACAAAATCTATACACAACCAAGCTTAGCCAAATGTATATATACATCATACAAGACCTTACTTTTCATCAAATTAGCAATTTAGTCCCTCAATTTGCTATTTTCACAATTTAGCCCTATTTAGCTAAATTCATCAAAACTTCAAGAACAAAACATATTCATCTAGCTCAAATCTTTCATTTATCAACTAAACTCATCTCAAAACTCAACATATCATCAATGGCATTTTACACAAACATCATCAATTCACAATATTAATACATGGGTTTTGTAGCTCGCAAAGCAACGATTACAAAAATGTAGAAATTACCAAAACTCGAATCAAAACCATACCTTAATCAAAGAAGACAAGAGCCGAAACCTAAGAAAACTTTTCTTCTTTTCTTTTTCTTGCTAAAGTCTGCCAAATAAGATGATAAACATCTAATTTTCATATTTGTTTTGTTATAAATTCTTTAATAAACAATTTTCCAATTTTAACCCTTAATCAAATAAATCAAAACAAATGTGCATAAGGTCATTATAGACCATAGCCGTCCACTTACTCCTCTTATGGCTAAATTGCCATATAAATCCTCCACATTTAAAAGCCACATCTCAATAGTACTTTAACAATTAACATGCTAGTTTTGCACTTAATACAATTCAATCCTTTTATCAAATTGAACACATAAACGAACAAATTAGCTTATGGAAATTTACCACATGCTTAATCACATATCAACAGCACAGAAAATAATATTAAAATATTATACGAGCTCAGATTTGTGGTCCCAAAACCACTGTTCCGACTAGGGTGTAAACCGGACTGTTACATACTAAATCGTAAAAATTAATTTCTATTGATTTCCATTAACTAGAAAGGGCTAAAAATGATTATTCAAGGCTTTAATTGAAAAATTAGCCATTTTAAGTTATAATGGGACGGTTAGGTGTATGAAATTGATATTTTATATGTTGAAGTTTAAATGAACATAATAATATATATATGTTGATAATATAATAAATTAAGAAGCCATCGTCTCCTTTTTATTTTTCTTTCCCCCATCGTCCAAAAACTAGAAAAATAAACATGGAATCATTTTTTTTATTTCAAACATTCGGCCAAGCTTTCCATTCTTGCATGGTAAGCCAATCAAATCTCATTTTTAGTATTTTTATGTTTTTTAGATCATTGTAACTCTATTTAGCTAATCCGGATTTCACAACTGTTAAAGTTTTTAAATGTTACTATTGATGAATGCTTGATGAAATTGGTAATATTTCGTTAGATTTGATGCTTAGATATGAAAAATGATTAATTTGTAAAGTGAAAATTGTTAATTTTGAATATAGGGACTAAAGTGTAAATATTTCAAAATTGGTATGAAATTTTTTTAGTTATAGATAATAAAGGGATATAGAAGGATGAAATTGAAATCTAATTGAAAAACAAATTTTAAATTTGAAAGATATAGTTATTTCGATTTTAGGGATTAAATTGAATAAAATGTAAAACTTTAGGGGACATCCAAAAAATGAAATTTAACTGATATATGTTTATAATAGGCTGTTAAAAGATGTTTAGAAATGATAAATTAAAATGAATTATTAAAGATCGGGATTTGAATCAATCGAAAGATAATAGAAAAATAGGACAAATTGCAGATTAGTCATTAACACTTTTTTTATTGTTGTTTGTATCTGGTAAGTTCATATGAGACTTATTTTATTAATTCATAATATGTTTGTGTTATTTTATTAATTCTAGTTCTGTAAGGATTATTGAAACCTATAATGATTTCTGAATAGAAATGGGAGCAAGTCACCATAGACTTTGTGACAGGATTGTCGTTATCACCGAAAAAGAAGGGTTCAATTTGAGTGATTGTAGACAAGTTGAAGAACTCTGCTCATTTTATTGTAGTGTGTTAAACTAAGCTTTAGTTGGCAAATAATTTTGATATAACGAATATTATGTTTTGAATCAAAATCATTTGAAAACAATACTTGGCAAAAAGTTGATCTCAAATGATATCTTAAAACAAAATATATTAAACTTATACTTAGAAATTTTTTCAAAGCCAATTTAGTTAAAACAAAGTCTTAGAAATTTTTCAAACAAGTTAAAATTTCTCTAGACCAAAAAGTATCGATCCAGGATCGATACTTTTTTGTCAAGTATCGATAAATTTAAATGAGTATCGATAGATTCACAAATTTATCGATACATTTTTCGGTATCATATGAAAATGACATTTAGCTTTCCAAAATGTTTACCAAATATCGATTCGATATCAATACCTTTTGTTTGGTCTCGATAAATTTATTTAAGTATCGATATAAGTACACATTTATCGATGCATTCTTTTATATCCATACTAGATTGGCATTCTGACTTCCAAAGGATTCATTAAGTATCGATACCTTTTGTTTGGTATCAATAAAGTTCTTTTGGTATCGATAGTTTTGATTCCAATGCTCACTAAATTAGGCATTAAATGCTATTGATATTGATACTTTTAGAAAAATATCGATACCTATTTTTGGAGGTGAAACTAATGCACTTGTATTTTCATCCCCAACAACTCTATTCAATATCCCAACAACCACAATGGTTGGAAATCAATTGAAGGGTATAAATACCAACTTCTAAAGGTTCTACAACATCGAGTGAGAGTATTCAAGCTTAAAGATCAGTCAAACAACCTTTGTGCTCAAGTTTTTCTTACTTTTCTTACATACACTTCGAGATTCTTTGTTTTTCTATCAGCTCAAGTGTTTTCTTTGTAATTTTGCTTAATTGGCAAACACTTTGATCTTGTAAGAGTTATTTCTTTGTTTGCTTATTTGTTTCTCTTTGAGAGGGTTTGAGTCTTAAGATTTGTGTAGAAATCTTAAGGGAGTTGTAAGGTTAAACCTTATCCTCAAAGGTTGATCAAATTAGTAAATTTGGCAAAATCCTTTGTTGTGAAAAACTAATGTAGTGGAGTAGGCAATTGGGACCAAACCACTCTAATTGTTGTGTGAATTGTTTCATATTCTTTCATTACTTTTACCAAATTTTTAAAAGACCAATTTACCACTCTCTTGTCTATTTCGGTTGAGTTTTTTATCCATTATCTAGCTAACAATTGGTATCAGAGTTAGTATGTAAAAGACTATTTAACAACCAAGAGAAGATCCTCAAGAAAGCTCTTCAAATCATCAACTCAATCCACAAGATGACGTCTACATCCAATTCAATCTTTCTTGGAGAATCTCAATCTATCTTCAAACCTCCTTACTTCAATGGTGTCAACTATTCATATTGGAAGACTAGAATGATGTTATTCATACAAGCCAATGATCTTGCCGTATGGGATATCATCATGGACAGTCCCTCCATACCTCTTAAACAAGGAAAGCTTCTAGTTCCAAAAAGTAAAAAAGAATGAAACGAGAAAGATAGGAGCATTCAATTGAATGCCAAGGCCATGCATACGTTATTTTGTGCACTTGGTCCCGATGAGTATAATAGAGTTTCATCTTATTCCAAAACCAAGATATAAGACAAGCTAGAAGTCACTCATGAGGGCACAAGCCAAGTTAAGAAGTCAAAAGTAGGAAACCTTACCCCCAATTATCAAACTTTCAAAATAAAGCTCAAAGAGGATATTAAAGCAATGTCTGATAGATTCATCGTCATCATAAATGGGCTTAAATCCTATAGGAAGACATACCCAACAAAGAAGTAGTAAGAAAGATGCTAAGAAGCTTGCCAAAGTCTTAGGAAGCTAAGGTAACCACTATAGAAGAAGCAAAGAATTTGGAGACCCTCTCTCTAAATGAGCTAATTGGTTCTTTGCCCGCTCATGAGATGAGACTCGAGGAAAGGGTAAAAGAAGAAAAAGTTGTGAAGAAAAAGGTTAGTGTTACTATTAAATCCACCAAAAATTAAGATAGTGAATCAAGAGAAGAGGTGGATGAAGACAAAGATATGGCTATGTTTGCTAGGAGATTCAAGAGATTCATGAAGTCCAATAAATGAAGAAGATTCCAAAAAAAGTAAGGGTTAAAGCTTTAATCTACCAAGAATAAGCATCTCATAATTTGCTATGAGTGCAAGAAGCCATGACATATCAAGTTTGATTGTCCTCAATGGAAGAAAAAACGATCTAGCAAACAAAAACACAATACCAGTGTAGTTACTTAGAGTGATGAAGATTGTTTCGACAAAGAAAAGCAAGAACTAGTCAACCTTTGCGTTATGGTCATTGATGACTCTTAGGTAACTTCTAACTCGTCTTGTAACAGCCCGATTTTGGGGCTAGTCGGAGCAGTGGTCTCAGGACCACTAATCCGAGGTTGAGGAAAATTATTTTCATAATATTTTATGTGTCATAGCATGATTATATGGATGTATGAAAATTGTGGTGCTTTAATTTTAGCGATTGTATGCTTAATTGTGAAAAAGGACTAAATCGCATAAAGTGCGAAAGTTCCATTATACAAGGTAGAGGTGTCTAATAGCCAAAGAATATTAAATTGGAGGTCCTCAAAGTGAAATTAGGCCATTAGAGGTATGTTGGCCGGCCATAGAGGCTAGGGAGACAAGGACATTAAATTTTGGTCAAATTTGGTGGAATTAGGTGATAAAAAAATGAATAAAATAAGATAAAAAGAAGAAATGTCATATTTTACTATTCATGCTTCTTCTCCACCAAAAATTGAAGAGAATTAAAGGATTTAGAGCTCAAAACTTTCAGCCAAGCTATCTCCTTACAAGTAAGTGATTTTTGAGGTCTTTCTTCATGATTTTTGTACTTTTGGAGTCCCCAAAGCTTAAACTAGCTAATGAGGGGACTGATTTGTGAAATGGCTGAAAGTTTAGGGATTTTCCATGATATATTTTATGTTGCTTTCTGAGTTTTTATGGAAGAAAATGAATGCTAGAGAGTTAAGGAACAACTTTTGTGAAAGGTGTTATCATGAAAACACCTAATTGGGACTTAGTTGTAAAGATTGTAAAAGTGTAATAAATGCATGAAATAAATGGTTTTGTGAGTTGTTGTAAGAGGAATAAATGTTCAGCTATGCTTGTTTAATGAGGAAATATGATGAAAAATGATATACAAGCCTAGGGGCAAAATCGTAATTTTGCCATAGTATAGGGGCAAAATGGTCATTTTTGCCTAAGTAGAAAATTTGATGCATCACGAGTTTTAAATTGATTGAATGAGTAAATTTTGTTATTATAGATCAAGAAGAACGTGGAAATAACCTTGACCGAGGAAAAGGCAAGGTTACGGACTAAACCGCCAATTAACACATTTTGCACCGATGTAAGTTTATGTGTAAACGGTACATCTTGAATACTTATGTTGTTACTTATTGGTGTATCATATGAATGAGATCATTTATGATTGAGATGGATTGAATTCGAGAGAAAATGAGTAATTTCCGTAAGAACCTTGAAATAGATATGTAAATGTAGAATATTATCCGTAATAATCATTGGTGGGCTGTGTGCGATACCACCGTAAATATTCTTGTTGGTGGGTTGTGTGCGATACCACCATAATACTTACTCACGATGGGCTGTGTAACTTCCTAAAATTTGGAAATTTATGTGTTGCATTGTTTTTGGTGTTAAGCTAGTTAAATTATTAATTGTGTATGTTTAGGAAGTCCTGAGAAGGCTTGGGGTTTATTTGGACCTAGTAAAAACTTTTGGCATTTAGCACTTTAAGAAGATGGAGTAGGTGACCTTAAAGCATATGGAAATAATTGAGTAAATAACTAGCATAAGTGAGCATATGGTAAAGAGGTTATGGCGCCACATGTATTACCTTGAGGGAAGAAGTTCGAATCCCTTTGTGTGCATTTTGACTTTTATTTTTGCATTCCTTCCTTAAAGCATCGGCCAAGGAGTATTTATGGTAAGGTGGACTTCTTTATTTTTGGTAAGGTGGCTAAAAGAATAAGGTAAGGTTGAGGTTGGGGAAAGGAATCAAAAGAAATAGGTAAGTAAGGGGAACAAGAGGCTTATTTCGTGGATAGTGTTTTGGAAAGTTTGGGTGGCCAAACTTTTATCCTAGGGGGGATGAATGTGGATGGTTTGGGGCTAGGGTGATAGCCGAATTTTGTGCTTGATGTTTTGGTGAGACTAAAGTGTTAGTCTTGGTCAAAATACCAATACCATCAATTGTGTCTTTTTCTCAAAACTCCTATCCTCCTAGCCGAATTTGGTCATTGGCAAATGGTAAAATTTTGGTTCTTTTGGCCAATTCCCTATTGGCAACTTTGGTATCATTTCTCTTTTCTCTTCAAACTCCTTTCTCCTCCTTGCCGAACCTACACAACCTTGAGGAGGCATATTCCATTTCTTTCTTTCTTCTTGTCGAATGGATACAAACTTTGAGACCATTTCTTTGTTCACACATCATTCTTGAAAATCGAAACTAATCCATCATTCCTCTTCTTCTTTTCTTTTCACAAAATCCTTCAAGCATCACTTCCACTCTAATATTTTTCACCATAGCCGAATATTGAGTCCACTATTTCTCTATAGCCGAACCTTCCATTCTTTCATTGATCTTCCTTTTTTATTCGAGTTGTCACTCACCCTTGAACAATCGGTAAGTACTCTTTTCAATTCTTTTTATTTTCTTCTTTCTATTGCCTAATCCATATGTTGGCTTGGGAGGGTCTTTTGACCGAAATCATCACTTATTTCTCTTAGACAAGATCCCTTTCTTCTTCGTAGTGATATTGTGGAAGGCCGAACCTTCATTCTTCTGAAGTCATCGCATTATCGCTAGAAGTCAGTTCTAAAATCTTTAAGGTAAGTTTTATTCAAGGATTCTATAAATCATTCTTTATTCGATAAGATGGTGTTGATTAACCGATATTATTTATAGGGGTTAAATTGCTCAATCTACCAAATCATTGGTCACTCAGAAATTAGTGGTAAGCCGATCTTCACCATTTCGATAGTCCATATTTTATCGTAATACTGATTATTTAAGATCTAACCGAATGGCGACTTGTGGTACCGATTCAAATGGGAAGTCGAGTGGAGATCTCAAAAGGAGCGGATTAATGATCCCTGCTCCTAAATTCAAATGAAGGGCCGTTTCGGTGATTCGAGACTTTCCTCCGGGTTGTGGACCCTTATCCAGTGAGAATCAATTATTCGAGGTCGTTCACAATTTTGAGGCATCAACGATTCGAGATTTCCCACCGGGTTGTAGACCGTCAACCGGGGAAAACTGACAAATCGTAGTTGTTCACGATCCCGAGGGTAAAATTTTAGATCGTTTGTTTTAAAGTAGATTTATTAAATTGCGTCACGCTGACTAATCGGGCGTTATAAAATTTTAGGTGTCGACGATCGAGAGCGTGAGTGCTTACCGTAATCGTGTGTGTAATCTCACACCGCTTTACGTGGGTTGAGATTAATGTCATATCAATAATAAACTGTTTGATTAGAATCATATTAGAGTAAAACCGGGAAAAATTGGCTTAGATCTCATATGATAAAATTGATAAAAACGATATATTTTGCTATGTGGGCCAAAACGATATATTTTGCTATGTGGGCCAAAATGATATATTTTTCTATGTGGGCTAAAACGATATATTTTGCTATGTGGGCCAAAACGATATATTTTGCTATGTGGGCCAAGACGATATATATTTTGTTATATGGGTCGATCTGAAAATTTGCGAAATGGGCCAAGATGATATTCTGCTTAATAGGCCAATTTGATAAATTGTTATAATGGGCCATAAATTTTTGTAAGAAATATTTGAATACATTGTTGTGAATTGTTATGCATTATATACATGTTTTGCATGGGATGGGATAATGATGAAGAGAAGTTCTAGTAGCTCTGCTACATAAATCTGGTGGCTCACACACAAATCAAAAATGGCAATGCCATGTAAATTCTGTTAATCTGGTGGCTTGTCCACAAAATTGATATAAATGGTCAATGCCTACGTTTGGTGTGTTAGCGGGGTGGGTTGACTAAAGATCACCCACAGTGTGTTGGTTGGTACGGGTGGTGTGTAGCGGATGGAAAACTAGGTTTGGTTTGGGAATTGCATTTCATATGCATATTATATTCGATACATTTTATTATTATGAATGGGCTTCGGCCCAAATAATGGCTTAATGGATTTTTGCCTAGTGGACAACGGTAAGTGGGTTACACATTGAGTTCTAGTAACTCACCCCCGTTTTTCTTATCCCTTTCAGGTAATGATCAATGATGGAGACTTGGGTCGTGGATGTCTTGGTGGAGGCCATACTTAAAAACGGTTAAATTTGGAATTTGGATTTCTTTTAATACTTTTAATTACTTCGCTATTTTAAATTAAGGTTGTAATAAGGCCTCTGGATTAATTTTTGTTTTGTTTATTGTTGGATGAATTCATATACTGCTTTAAGTATTTCAAATTTGGGATTATATTTTTTTCTAAAAACTTAAATAAACGTTTTATTCAAAAAATGAATATATAAAAAGGATTTCATAATAATTTTCATATTTTTAACTCGAAAATTACTCTTAAGATTTTCATCAATTCTTTTCAAAAATATTTTTAATTTCTTTTGAAATTTTCTCGAATCATTAACAATATTTTCAAAATTATGATTTATAAGATCTTACATCTCAAATTGTCGATTTATCAATCAAATCTTTTACTCAATAAATACTTCACAAAATTTTGAAATCTGCTTTTACTTAAAAAGGAATCAATGTATATTTATTTTGTGTGACATGTCAAATCTAGCCTTAACGCATAGGCCGGGTTTGGGATGTTACATTTTATGGTATCAGAACCCGGTTCAAAACTCGGCTGTGGTTTGGGTTCAAAAATATTTTTAAAAGCTGCTTTAAATTTTTTTTGACATATTTTTAAAGGAAGTATGGCACCACGGGTATCCGGCACCAAGTCAAGTAAGTGTATGTTATTGTATGATTATGATTATTGTGATATGACTATAGGAACACTCTAAAACTTTTAGTTTTAGATGTTGAAACTATAGAGATTGAGACTATAGGATGCGTTTACGAAAACGACTTTACTTCTTATACCTCATAAAATATTGTTTAATAAATATCGAAATAGTATACTGATTTATAAGACTTTTAATCAGATTAGATCGAATTAGCTAATATGAGCGCTAGAGGACGTGGACATGGTAGACGTGGCTGTGGTAGAGGCTGAGGTGCTAGGGTTGCGTCTGAAGCGTCGGGACATATGCCGGAAATGGATGCACCTGCGTCACCCAAGACTGAAACTGGATCACATGACCGTATGAGGGAGGACATTGCCTTGTCTCAAGCAATGTTGCGAGTCTTAGAAAGGGTTGCTGGGGCTAGAACTGTGCCAGCAGCTCGTGGATCAATTTCGGAATGACTTAGATCAAGTGGTGCCGAGGTTTTTGGGGGTGTCTCGGGTGTAGCCCCAAATGTAGCGGAGTATTGGCACGAGGCAGTGGAACGGATCATGGATGACTTGGAGTACACCACCGAGCAGAAACTGAGAGGAGCTGTTTCCTTGTTGAGAGACGAGGCGTATCAATGGTGGCTTACTGTTCGGGAGGGCACTCAGGCCGATATCGTTACTTGGGATTTCTTCAAAACTTCATTTCAAGGAAAGTATGTTGGGGCTAGCTATGTGGATGCCCGAAGGAAGGAATTCCTTAATCTGGTTCAAGAAAGTAAGACCGTGGCAGCTTACGAAGCGGAATTTTTGCGTCTGAGTCGTTATGCCTGAGGTATTGTGCCAACTAACTATGAACGCTGCGTGCATTTCGAGGATGGGTTGAGTGATGAGTTGCAGGTATTGATAGCCCCACAATAAGAAAGGAATTTTGCCACACTTGTGGAGAAAGCCAAGATAGCTAAGGAGGCTAAGAACTCGGAGTGGCAAAATCGAGAAAGAGATAGAGGCAAGAGCAAGAGGGACTTTAAGTACTCGGGTCCTGCTAGAAGGTTTCAGAAGAGGCCCAGGAATGATGAGAGCTAGAGCACCAGCTGTTACCAATCAGATACAACCATGTGCTGACTGTGGAAGACGACACCCGGGTGAATGCTGGAAGAGAACCGGTGGTAGTTTCAAATGTGGTTCTAAGGACCATCAGCTTAAGAATTGTCCTCGATGGACTACTCCGACTCAGGAAGCTCGTAACTATGATGCACAGCCAGCTAGAGGCGCTCAGCAGCCACCGAGAGGCCGTGGGCTAAATCGAGGTGGTAATGGCGGAGGACGAGGTCAGGGTGCACCGGGTAGAGGTACTGGTTTCTGGGGTAACGCGGAGGCGAGACAGCCAGAGCTGGTTTATGCGGTCAGACGCCGAGAGGATGGCAACGCACCTGACGTGATAACCGGTACGTTCTTCATATCTGATGTACATGTTACTGCTTTGATAAATATCGGATCCACCCATTTGTATGTTGCTAGTGCTGTATCTGGAAACCTGAACATTAGATTTGAGATTTCTACTAGAGAGATGACGGTAATTAGTCCTTTAGGACAGTCTGTGATAGTAAATAAATTGTTTAGAGATGTACCCTTAAAAGTACAAGGAGAAACATTTTTGGCGGACTTGATGGAACTACCTTTCGGTGAGTTCGACCTTATTTTGGGCATGGACTGGTTGGTGAAACACTGTGCGAACTTGGATTGTACTGCAAAGCGGATGACGATAAGAACTTCGGAAGATAAAGAAGTGGTGATGATAGGTGAAAGGAAAAATCATCTATCGAATGTGGTATCTGCTTTAAAGGCAGAAAGGTTGGTGCGAAAAGGGTGTGGAGCATTCCTAGCCTTCATCAGTGCATTGGATGCCAAGGAATTGTCGGTGAAAGGTGTTAGAACGGTGAAGGAGTTTTCGGACATTTTTCCCGAAGAACTTTCTGGATTGCCTCCGGATCGGGAGGTAGAGTTTGGCATTGAATTATTGCCAGGAACGGCTCCGGTGTCCATTGCTCCATATAGAATGGCACCGAAAGAGTTGGCGGAGCTTAAAGCTCAAATTCAAGAGTTGTTGGATCGGGGATTCATTCGACCGAGTGTGTCACCGTGGGGAGCACCGGTCTTGTTCGTCAAGAAGAAGGATGGGTCGATGCGTATGTGCATCGATTCTAGGCAGTTGAATAAATTGATGATTAAGAATAGGTATCCGTTACCGAGAATCGATGATCTGTTTGACCAATTGCGAGGAGCTTCAGTTTTCTCGAAGATAGATTTGAGATCGGGTTATCGCCAGCTTAAGTTCAAGGAGGCGGATATTCATAAGACGGCGTTTTAAACTCGTTATGGACACTATGAGTTCTTGGTGATGCCGTTTGGGTTGACCAATGCACCAGCTGCATTTATGGACATGATGAATCGGGTCTTCCAACCCTATTTAGATCGGTTCGTGGTGGTGTTCATAGATGACATCTTGGTATATTCGAAGAATGAGGAAGAGCATGATTCACATCTGCGAATAGTATTACAAATATTGCGGGAAAAGCAACTTTATGCCAAATTTAGTAAGTGTGAATTTTGGCTGAAGGAAGTGACCTTCTTGGGACATGTTGTGTCGGCCGAAGGAATTAGAGTTGATCCTCGGAAAGTAGAGGCCGTGTTGGATTGGAAACCACCAAAGTCAGTGGCCGAAATTCAGAGTTTCTTAGGGTTGGCTGGTTATTATCGGTGTTTTGTTGAGGGGTTTTCGTTGATTGCTGCACCCCTAACTAAACTGTTGCATAAGGGAGTACCATTTGTATGGTTAGATCAGCAGCAAGAAGGTTTCGAGAAATTGAAGAAGATTCTGATGGATGCGCCAGTACTGATTTAACCTGAGGCTGGAAAAGAGTTTATTGTTTACTGCGATGCGTCACACACGGGCTTGGGATGTGTGTTGATGCAAGGTGGAAAAGTGGTGGCTTATGCATCTCGTCAGTTAAGGCCGCATGAAGTGAATTATCCCACTCATGATTTGGAGTTGGCTGCAGTGGTGTTTGCTTTGAAGATTTGGAGACACTATCTATACGGTGAGAAGTCGATCATTTATACGGATCATAAGAGTCTAAAGTACCTCCTTACCCAAAAGGAGTTGAACTTAAGACAACGAAGGTGGATAGAACTGTTGAAGGATTATGACTTCTCAATCGAGTTTCATCTCAGAAAGGCTAACGTGGTGGCAGACGCATTAAGTCATAAGGTGATATCGGATTTGAGAGCGATGTTCGCTCATCTCAGCTTGTATGAAGATGGTAGTCTGGTAGCCGAACTTCAGGTGAAGCCTGGGTGGGTAGGTCAGATTAAGGAAAAGCAGTTATCAGATGAAAAGTTGGGTTCCTTATTTCAGCTAGTGGAAAGTGGTGTGAAAGGGGATTTTGGAATGAATAATGATGGAGTATTGTGTTTCCGCAGAAGAGTTTGTATGCCCAAAGTTTCGGAATTGAGACAAATGATTCTGCGAGAGGCGCATAGTAGCCCATATGCTATGCACCCTGGGGGAAATAAAATGTATCGAGACCTCCGTGAGCAGTATTGGTGGCCAGGGTTAAAACGGGAGGTTACTGAATTCGTGAATAGGTGCTTAACATGTCAACAAGTGAAGGCGGAACATCAATTACCATCGGGATTGCTACAATCGGTGAAGATTTCCTTATGGAAATGGGAACGGATAACGATGGACTTCGTTAGTGGGCTACCCTTATCGCCTACTAAGAAAGATTTCATTTGGGTAATAGTGGATCGATTGACGAAGACTGCTCATTTCCTACCTGTTCGTACGGATTACTCATTGCAGAAGTTGGCCAAGTTGTACGTAGCAGAGATTGTGAGGTTACATGGGGTATCAGTGTCTATCATTTCGGACAGGGACCCTAGGTTTACATCACGGTTTTGGAAAGCCTTACATAAAGCTTTGGGAACCAAGCTTAATTTCAGCACGGCATTTCATCCTCAGTCAAATGGTCAGTCGGAGAGAGTAATCCAGATTCTGGAAGACATGTTAAGGGGCTGTGTGATTGACTTCAGGGGTAGTTGGGAGGATTTCCTACCGTTGGCAGAGTTTGCTTATAACAATAGCTATCAATCCAGTATCCAGATGGCACCCTACGAGGCATTGTATGGTCGTAAGTGTCGTACTCCTACTTGTTGGACCGAATTGGGGAGCGATAATTCATCGGGTCCTGAGCTGATATCAGAGACGGAGGAAAAGGTAAAGGTAATTCTGGCACAATTAAAGGAAGCTTCGGATAGACGAAAATCGTATGCGGATCTGAAGCGTAAGGATATTGAGTTTCCGGAGGGAGATCAAGTCTTTCTAAAGGTCTCACCTTGGAAGAAGATCTTCAGATTTGGAAGGAAGGGCAAGTTGAGCCCTAGGTTCATCGGATCGTACCGTGTGTTGAAGCGTGTTGGGCCAGTGGCTTATCAGCTTGAGTTACCTCCGAGTTGAGTCAGATACATAGTGTATTTCATGTCTCAATGTTAAGGCGTTACCGATCGGATCCGCCTCATATAGTATCGGTAGAAGAAATTGAGATAAGACCTGATTTGTCGTTCGAGGAGGAACTAGTGCAAATTCTAGATCAGGACGTTAAGGTACTGATAAGGAAGACTGTGCCGTTAGTCAAAGTTTTATGGCGCAATCACGGATCGGAGGAAGCTACATGGGAGCCTGAGGACGTGATTCGGCAGCAATATCCTCACCTCTTTTAATCAGGTAAATTTTGAGGACGAAATTTTCTTTAAGGGGGGTAGAATTGTAACATCCTAAAATTTGGAAATTTATGTGTTGCATTGTTTTTGGTGTTAAGCTAGTTAAATTATTAATTGTGTATGTTTAGGAAGTCCTAAGAAGGCGGGTTTATTTGGACCTAGTAAAAACTTTTGGCATTTAGCACTTTAAGGAGATGGAGTAAGTGACCTTAAAGCATATGGAAATAAATGAGTAAATAACTAGCATAAGTGAGCATATGGTAAAGAGGTTATGGCGCCACATGTATTACCTTGAGGGAAGAAGTTCGAATCCCTTTGTGTGCATTTTGACTTTTATTTCTGCATTCCTTCCTTAAAGTGTCGGCCAATGAGTATTTATGGTAAGGTGGACTTCTTTATTTTTGGTAAGGTGGCTAAAAGAATAAGGCAAGGTTGAGGTTGGGGAAAGGAATCAAAAGAAATAGGTAAGTAAGGGGAACAAGAGGCTTGGACTCCGATTGTTTGTTAAGAAAAACATTTGAAAATTTTGAAACTCCGATTGTTTGTTAAGAAAAATTTGAAACTCCGATTGTTTGTTAAGAAAAATTTCGTTACTTTGGGTTGGACTCGAGTTGAAAACAAGTTTATCTTACATTAGAAACCATTTGTTTTAGGGTGTCCAAAACATTTAGAGTTCATTTTAAATAAAAACTTATTTAGTCTTCAATTTGATAAAAATTCGTAACATAGTAAATTTGAATAAAAGCAAATATAAAACAGTTCATACTAATGGCCTTATTACATCGAAGCAAAACCCGAAATAAATCCAAGATATTTATAAGAAAATGAAGAGTCCAAATTGAAAATAATCTTTGTGCTGAGCATGGCCACCACTAAGCTCCCGCCGACCCGGTCCATCACTGAGTGTCACCTGAAAAATATTCCCAACGGGGTGAGTCAAACAGACTCAATGTGTAACCAACACTAAATCCCAATAGTTTAGGCATATCAGTTCATACATATGCATATAATTAAATAATAAAATGATGCAAACCCGAACCCAAACCTAGTTACCATCCGCTACACATCACCCGTACCAACCTGCACACCGTGGGGACTACTAAGTCAACCCTCCATCCGCTACACATCATCGGCGCGCTCGCTGCAATCGACGTGCTCATCGCCTCTTATAAATTTGTGGCATAGCCACCAGATAATATATTTTTGTGTCATGAGACACGACATTCGAATAACGTGACCAAAGTCACCACATTCGAATATTGTGGTATAAAACCACCACATTCACTTCCCTTTCATATTCACCCATATGCCCCATGTCATACAAACATGCATTATCATGCCAAGTTCTTTACTCAAATTCTTATAATTTCACATAGGTGCCATAACAGATATTTATCATATTCTACTCATAGTAGGAGTAGGAAAACGTGCTGAGTACTTTGTACCATAACATGGTACCTTAGACATTTCTTTCACATTCTTATTAACATATTTAATAAAACATAACTATACATCTATCGAGAAATAGTGTGGGGTACACACTGATATACTTTAACGCTTCACTGAAATCCCGAATATCCCGATCTAATACTCTAGATCCTAGTCCCTACATTCGACCAACATTTAATATTTAAACAAAAGCCTATTCGGCTATAAAACCAAATCCCAAGGATCATCACACTTAAATCCTTACCTTGCTGTTGTCGATTTGCTCACTAACCAAATCCCTAAAAACTTGGTGATACCTCTTCTTGCGATCGGTTAGGAACTACATCACCTAAATGGTTAGTTTTCGCTTTTTGAATAATATGAAATAGATCTTAATCAATGAATAGGGCCTTGGCCGAATAGCATATTCACTTACCTTGTGAATCTTAAATCCCGAAAGTGATCTCTTGGCTAAGAAGATGTCGAAAACCCTATAGGCACATATTAGAATCCGTCTTTTACACAAGATCTATTAAAATGGCCTATGGCCGAATACCTCACATTACTTACCCTAGGTCTTTAAAATCCCAAAGATCTCCTCCTCCTTATGGTCGACAAAAGCAGAAGTCCCAAAAGACCCTTCAAGTTTCGGTCAAAGATTACTAATAGGATTAGTACCTTGATTTCGGTTAAAAGAAAAGGAATGAAAATCGAATTCGTTCTTACCCCTAATGATGAAATCGGCTACCTCTTTACCTGACACCATAGAGATTCAACTTTGAGACTTAATGAGTAATCGGCTAGGAGTCAGTTGTATATTCGGCTTTTAATGTGCACCAAAGAGATTCGGCTTCAACAAAAGTGAAAAGAGAGGAATATAAAGCTTTAGGGAGAATCGACAATGGTGGATGTTGAGAAAGAATATTCGGCTTTGACAAAATAAAAGAGGAGAGAAGCTTCACTAGAGAATTTGGCAGAGGAAGAAGAGAAAAGAAAAGAATGTAGAATGGTCTCACTTTTCCCCCTTTTGCCGAAATTACTAAGCCTAGAGTCCCCCATTCGGCCAACACCTCCTCTCACTATCAAATCCCTTAATTTGCTCCTCTTTTTCCTCTACTCCACTCATTTAAAATTAATTGAATAAAACAATAATTATCCCTGCTTAGCCGAAACTTTAAAAAGGATTAGACCACATCCATTGACAGTCCTTGTGCCGTCCATCACTGCTTATCCTTGCAGCAAAATAAAAGCTCTTTTATTTACTTCCCTTGCAGCTCGAACCTAGCTCCCCTTTGAACTCCTTGTGGCGTCACTTACTGGGCTTTAAGTGGCGCCTCCTTGCCACTTTTCCAAGCCCATTTGTGTGTCATATTTCCCCTACATTTTCTCTTAAGGCCTATCAGGCCTAGCTCCCTCTTTTAAACTTAAAATCTGATAATTTCTTAAGCACTCTCCTATCTTCTAAAGTTCACAAAAATTCATACAACACATTCATAACACACAAAGGCATGCTTTCACATATATTTAAGCACAAATGCATAAGCCCAAAATCCAGGATATTACAGTTCTACCCCCTTAAAATAATTTCGACCTCGAAATTACCTGGCTAAAATAAGTGAGGGTATTGTTGTCGCATTGCTTCTTCTGGCTCCCACGAAGCTTCTTCCGATCTGTGATTACGCCATAACACTTTGACCAAAGGAACTGACTTCCTTTGCAACACTTTCACATCTCGTTCCAAGATCTGAATCGGCTCTTCCTCGTAGGACAAATCCGGCCTTAATTCCATCTCTTCAACCGGAACTACATGAGATGGATCTGATCAATAACGACGTAGCATAGAAACATGGAATACGTCGTGCATCTGTTTCAACTCCGATGGAAACTCTAACTGGTATGCCACTGGTCCAACTCACTTCAATACTCGATAAGGCCCTATAAACCTTGGACTTAGCTTCCCTTTGCGACCAAATCTCATCACCTTCTTCCAAGGCGATACCTTCAGAAACACTTGATCTCCCACATCAAATTCTATTTCTTTCCTCTTAAGATCTGCGTACGACTTCTGCCTGTCAGATGCTTCCTTCAACCGTGCGCGAATTATCTCAACTTTCCCTTCAGATTCTGCCACAATCTCTGGACCCAAAACTCGTCGTTCCCCCAATTCCGTCCAACACGTAGGAGTGTGACACTTCCGTCCATACAACGCTTCATACGGTGCCATCCGAATACTGACTTGATAGCTGTTGTTGTATGCAAATTCCGCTAACGGCAAATATTCTTCCCAACTTCCTCTGAAGTCTATCACACAGCCCCTCAACATATCCTCTAACACTTGGATTACTCGTTCAGATTGCCCGTCCGACTGTGGATGAAAAGCCGTAGTGAAATCAAATCTGGTGCCTAAAGCCTGATGTAGTGCTTTCCAAAATCAAGACGTAAACCTTGGATCCCTATCTGAAATAATTGATAGTGGCACTCCATGCAACCTCACAATTTCTGCCACATATAACTTTGCTAACTTCTGCAAAGAATAATCAACTCTTACCAGAATGAAGTGTGCGGACTTGGTCAACCGGTCCACTATCACCCATACCGAGTCCTTCTTAGTAGGCGTAAGGGGAAACCCACTAACGAAGTCCATGGTAATTCTCTCCCACTTCCACTGCGGAATCTTGATTGGTTGAAGTAATCCTGATGGAACTTGGTGTTCAGCCTTAACTTGCTGACACGTTAAGCACTTGCCGACAAATTCTATAACTTCCTTCTTCAGACCAGGCCACCAAAACTGTTCCCTTAGATCCCTGTACAATTTAGTACCTCCAGGATGCATAGCATAGGGGCTACCATGCGATTCCTGAAGAATCCTCTGCCTTAACTCCCTGTTCCTCGGCATACAGACCTTACCCTTGAAACATAATACTCCCTCGTCATTAATACTATAATCTTCCAACTCTCCACTCTGCACTTGCCGTAGCTTAGCACTTAGATCCTCATCCATTAACTGACTTTCTTTCACCTCATTCAACCATGTCGGTTTGACTTGCAACTCTGCCAACAAACTTCCATCGTCATACAAGCTAAGATATGCAAACATTGCCCTCAGATCTGACACTACTTTCTGACTTAGGCCATCTGCCACTACATTCGCCTTGCCCGGATGATACTCTATAGAACAATCGTAGTCTTTCAATAACTCCACCCACCTTCGCTTGTCTCAAGTTCAGCTCCTTCGAGTCAACAGATACTTAAGACTCTTGTGGTCCGTGTAGATCACCGACTTTTCTCCATAAAGGTAGTGCCTCCACACCTTAAGAGCAAAGACCACCGCCGCCAGGTTCCAAGTCATGCGTCGGGTAGTTAACCTCGTGAGGCCTTAGTTGTCGAGATGCATAAGCTACCACCTTCCCGTCTTGCATCGATCGCAACCCAAGCTCAGTATGGGAAGCGCCACAATACACCACGAAATCCTTTCTGCCTCAAAGTTGAATCAAACCGAGCTTGGTCAAAACCCTCTTAAGCTTCTCAAAGCTCTCCTGTTGCTTATCTCTGTCCAAACGAAAGGTACCTCCTTTCTCAACAGCTTTGTCAAAGGTGCGGCTATTGAAGAAAATCCTTCCACAAACCTTCAGAGTAGTAGCTTTGCCAATCCCAAGAAACTGTGAACCTCACCACGCACTTAGGTGGTTTCCAATCTAATCTCGCCTCAATCTTCTTAGGATCCACCCTTATTCCTTCAGCGGACACCACATGCCCTAAGAACGCAACTTCCTTAAGCCAAAATTCACACTTGCTGAATTTGGCATATAGCTTCTTCTCCTTTAACACTTGCAACACAATCCGGAGATGCTCATCATGTTCCTCCTCAGACTTGGAGTATACTAGGATATCATCGATGAACACAGCGACGAACCGATCCAAGTAGGGTTGAAAAACCCGGTTCATCATATCCATGAACGCGGCTGGGGCGTTCGTCAAACCGAATGGCATCACTACGAACTCATAATGTCCGTATCTTGTCTGAAAAATCGTCTTATGGATATCTGCTTCCTTCACCTTAAGCTGATGATATCCAGACCTTAGGTCTATCTTTGAGAATACCGCTACCCCCTTAAGCTGATCGAACAAGTCGTCTATCCTTGGCAAAGGGTACTTGTTCTTGATGGTCAGCTTATTCAACTGATGATAATCTATGCACATACGCATAGTCCCATCTTTCTTCTTCACAAACAAGACCGGTGCTCCCCATTGAGACACACTGGGTCGAATGAACCCACGATCAAGCAACTCTTGGATTTGAGCCTTGAGCTCAACCAACTCCTTCGGTGCCATTCTATACGGAGCGATAGATACTGGCGCCATTCCAGGCAGCAAGTCAATTCCAAACTCCACATCCCCAATCCGGGGTATTCCGTAAACTCCTCCGAAAAGACATCCACAAACTCCTTTCTCGTCCTAACTCCACTAACTCCCCTTCTTTGGCATCCAACGCCTAACTAAAGTCGAAATGCCTTGCACCCTTTCCAAACCATTTTATCACCTTTAAGGCGAGACTACGTTAGACAAGTAGTTTCTTCTTTCTCCTATCATAATTATCGCCTCATCCTCCTAAGTCTTTAACTCCATTCGTTTAGCCGCATAATCCAATATAGCTCGGTGTTCTACTAGCCAGTCCATGCTAAGTATGAGATCGAATTCTCTGAAGGGTAGTTCCATTAAGTCGGCAGGGAAAATCACTCCTTGAAACTCTAGAGGTACACTCCGAAAGATCTTATTCACCACTACCGTTTGACCTAGTGGGCTCACTACAGACATCTCCTTACTAGAAAGTTCAGAGTCTATGCCTAGTGTTTCAACTACACTACTTGCAACATAAGAATGGGTCGAGCCCACATCAATCAAAGCAAAATAAGGCTTGCCAGATATAAGGAACGTACCGGTTATGACATCCGGTGCGTCTCCAGCCTCCCTTCGATGAACCGCATACACTAGACCCGGCTGTCTTGCCTCTGTATTACCAACACCTCTGCCAGGTGTTCCACGTCCTCTTCCAAAACCATTACCGCTGCCATTCGGACCATGACCTCACTGAGGCTGCTGTCCACCTCTACTAGCCTGATTACCATTATGCCCTATTGGTCGGCCCCCGTCTATCTTTATCGGACAGTCCTTAATCATGTGGTCCTTAGACCCACACTTAAAACATCCTCCCATTTTCTTCCAACACTCTCCTAAGTGCTTTTTTCCCACACTCAGCAGATGTGCGGTACTACCCTCCTGTACCAGTTTGCTAACCTCGCGGCCCATCAACTCTAGGCCTCTTTTGCACGTTTCCAGATGACCCTGCTGGTCCAAATCCTCTTTTGTGCCTATTCCGATCAGAGTTCTGCCTTACAGAGTCCTTAACTCCTTCGGCCACTTTGGCCTTCTCCACTAATACGGAAAATTCCCGCTCTTGCTGCGGGGCTATCAGCAATCTTAGGTCATCTCTCAGTCCGTCCTCAAATCGGACACACCGTTCATGCTCCGTAGCCACTACTCCTCGAGCATATCGACTCAGCCTCGTACTCCGCTACGGACTTATTCTCTTGAACCAGCCCCAAAAATGCTTTCCTTTGCGCATCAATATAGTGAGTACCAACATATTTCTTCTGGTACGCCACCTTAACATACTCCCAAGTGAGATCCTCAGCTGTGGCACCATCCCGAACTGTGAGCCACCATTGATAGGCTTCGTCGTGAAGTAGTGCCACCATCCCTTTTAGTTTCTCCTCAGCAGTTAAATCGAGCTCGTCCATAATTCGCTCAGTTGCCTCCAACCAATACTCAGCCATACTGGGTGCTACACCAGATACACCACGAAACACCTCAGCTCCGTTGGCTCGAAGTCGCTCGGGTACAGATTTTCGAGCTCCCATACCTCCACCTGCTTCAGCCACCATCTCAAGAACTCACAAAGATTGCTGCGATCGCATCCTCCCCGTCGATCTTGTTGCTCAACACCAACACCGGTGGTGGTGGGGGTGGTACCTCATTTTGGACCCTTGTCCGCACCTAACGAGTTCCGATCACGGTCATTCTGCCTCTACCACGTCCTCGCACATTACGACCACGTCCCCTAGAACTCATGTCTACGATCGCGCTTTAATCTGTTTAAGAAATTTTTATGCATTAGTATTTTGTTCCATTGATTATCCGCGAATAAATTTTACGAAAGAAGTTTAGAAGTAGTTCTTTCGATCGATCAAAGTTTCAAGTCTTCTATCCTAATTTAAAGGAGCACATTCATTCAACACACATACATCATTCAAACATTTTCGTCATATTCCTATCCCAGGGGTATTTTCGTCATTTCACCTACAGGGGTATTTTGGTAATAAATCGGCGTTAATTTAAAAATTTGTAAATCAGGGGTAATTTCATAAATTTTCCAATTCAGGGTTCCTTGGTGATTTTATGAAATAAGGGTATTTTAGTAAAAAAAATTTCCAAACTAGGGTGGCTGGTCCTTTTCGGTTTTAATTATAGGGTTTAGCCCATCAACGAGTCCTCATAACTAGGGTGAATAGTCACCACGCACTGTAGGATTCCAAATAAGAGGAGGTGAGTCGCTAGGATCGCTTAAATACCAAGCCCTCCCCGAATCCACTCCTAGGCATGCGTCGCGCCTATTGCCACACCCTAACTCGACTAAGGTGAATAAATCCTCTACGCACTGCAGGGATTCCAACAAGAGGAGGTGAGTCACTAGGACCGCTTAAATACCAAGCTCTTCCCGATCCAATCCTGAACATGCGTCACGGACAGCTACCACACCCTAGTCTTGTGGCTCGTTAACGGGTTTGTTTAGTGAAATTAAGTCTTATGAAAGTTTAAGAAGTGGTTTAAACTAAGCCTATAGTCCATCATAGTCTATTTAAACTAGTCTACGTCCCATAAAGCCCATAAAGCCCACATGTATGTCACACAATGGTTTAGGGTACTTACCTGGCGGACTTGGGTCGGAGACGCAGGTGCCATGCTGAGCTAACAGACCTGTTATCCTTTAAAGAGCCCATTTTTAGAAAACATTTTGGAGCCCAAAAACCCCAGAGTCGAGTTTTGAACTGGGCTCTGATACCAATTTGAAACACCCCAAACCCGGCCCACGAGTCCTGACCGGATCTGGTATGTTCCTCAAAAAAAACATTTGAAACTCCGATTGTTTGTTAAGAAAAATTTCGTTACTTTGGGTTGGACTCGAGTTGAAAACAAGTTTATCTTACATTGGAAACCATTTGTTTTAGGGTTTCTAAAACATTTAGAGTTCATTTTAAATAAAAACTTATTTAGTCTTCAATTTGATAAAAATTCGTAACATAGTAAATTTGAATAAAAGCAAATATAAAACAGTTCATACTAGTGGCCTTATTACATCGAAGCAAAACCCGAAATAAATCTAAGATATTTATAAGAAAATGAAGAGTCCAAATTGAAAATAATCTTTGTCTTGAGCATGGCCACCACTAAGCTCCTGCCCGACCCTGTCCCATCACCGAGTGTCATCTCGAAAAATATTCCCAACTGGGTGAGTCAAACAGACTCAATATGTAACCAACACTAAATCCCAATAGTTTAGGCATATCAGTTCATACATATGCATATAATTAAATAATAAAATGATGCAAACCCGAACCCAAACCTAATTACCATCCGCTACACATCACCCGTACCAACTTTGCACACCGTGGGGGGACTACTAAGTCAACCCTCCATCCGCTACACATCATCGGAAGCGATCAGCTGCAATCGATGTGCTCATCGCCTCTTATAAATTTGTGGCATAGCCACCAGATAATATATTTTTGTGTCATGAGACACCACATTCGAATAACGTGACCCAAGTCACCACATTCGAATATTGTGGTATAAAACCACCACATTCACTTCCCTTTCATATTCACCCATATGCCCCATGTCATACAAACATGCATTATCATGCCAAGTTCTTTACTCAAATTCTTATAATTTCACATAGGTGCCATAACAGAAATTTATCATATTCTACTCATAGTAGGAGTAGGAAAACGTACCTGAGTACTTTGTACCATAGCATGGTACCTTAGCCATTTCTTTCACATTCTTATTAACATATTTAACAAAACATAACTATACATCTATCGAGAAATAGTGTGGGGTCCACACCTGATATACTTTAACGCTTCACTAAAATCCCGAATATCCCGATCTAATACTCTAGATCCTAGTCCCTACATTCGACCAACATTTAATATTTAAACAAAAGCCTATTCGGCTATAAAACCAAATCCCGAAGGATCATCACACTTAAATCCTTACCTTGCTGCCGATTTGCTCACTAACCAAATCCCGAAAACTTGGTGATACCTCTTCTTGCGATCGGTTAAGAACTACATCACCTAAATGGTTAGTTTTCGGCTTTTTTGAATAATATGAAATAGATCTTAATCAATGAATAGGGCCTTGGCCGAATAGCATATTCACTTACCTTGTGAATCTTAAATCCCGAAAGTGATCTCTTGGCTAAGAAGATGTCGAAAACCCTATAGGCACATATTAGAATCCCTCTTTTACACAAGATCTATTAAAATGGCCTATGGTCGAATACCTCACATTACTTACCCTAGGTCTTTAAAATCCCAAAGATCTCCTCCTCCTTATGGTCGACAAAAGTAGAAGTCCCAAAAGACCCTTCAAGTTTCGGTCAAAGATTACTAATAGGATTAGTACCTTGATTTCGGTTAAAAGAAAAGGAATGAAAATCGAATTCGTTCTTACCCCTAATGATGAAATCGGCTACCTCTTTACCTGACACCACAGAGATTCAACTTTGAGACTTAATGAGTAATCGGTTAGGAGTCAGTTGTATATTCGGCTTCTGATGTGCACCAAAGAGATTCGGCTTCAACCAAAGTGAAAAGAGAGGAATATAAAGCTTTAGGGAGAATCGACAATGGTGGATGTTGAGAAAGAATATTCGGCTTTGACAAAATAAAAGAGGAGAGAAGCTTCACTAGAGAATTCGGCAGAGGAAGAAGAGAAAAGAAAAGAATGCAGAATGGTCTAACTTTTTCCCCTTTTGCCGAAATTACTAAGCCTAGAGTCCCCATTCGCCAACACCTCCTCTCATTATCAAATCCCTTAATTTGCTCCTCTTTTCCTCTACTCCACTCATTTAAAATTAATTGAATAAAACAATAATTATCCCCGCTTAGCCGAAACTTTAAAAAGGATTAGACCACATCCATTGATGAGTCCTCGTGTGCCGTCCATCATCGCTTATCCTTGTAGCAAAATAAAAGCTCTTTTATTTACTTCCCTTGCAGCTCTCGAACCTAGCTCCCTTTGAACTCCTTGTGGCGTCACTTATCGGGCTTTAAGTGGCGCCTCCTGCCACTTTTCCAAGCCCATTTGTGTGTCATATTTCCCTACATTTTCTCTTAAGGCCTATCAGTGCCTAGCTCCCTCTTTTAAACTTAAAATCGATAATTTCTTAAGCACTCTCCTATCTTCTAAAGTTCACAAAAATTCATACAACACATTCATAACACACAAAGGCATGCTTTCACATATATTTAAGCACAAATGCATAAGCCCAAAATCCAGGATATTACACAAATGGTAAAATTTTGGTTCTTTTGGCCAATTCCCTATTGGCAACTTTGGTATCATTTCTCTTTTCTCTCCAAACTCCTTTCTCCTCCTTGCTGAACCTACACAACCTTGAGGAGGCATATTCCATTTCTTTCTTTCTTCTTGCCGAATGGATACAAACTTTGAGACCATTTCTTTGTTCACACATCATTCTTGAAAATCGAAACTAATCCATCATTCCTCTTCTTCTTTTCTTTTCGCAAAATCCTTTAAGCATCACTTCCACTCTAATATTTTTCACCATAGCTGAATATTGAGTCCACTATTTCTCTATAGCCGAACCTTCCATTCTTTCATTGATCTTCCTTTTTCATTCGAGTTGTCACTCACCCTTGAACAATCGGTAAGTACTCTTTTCAATTCTTTTTATTTTCTTCTTTCTATTGCCGAATCCATATGTTGGCTTGGGAGGGTCTTTTGACCGAAATCATCACTTATTTCTCTTAGACAGGATCCCTTTCTTCTTCGTAGTGATATTGTGGAAGGCCGAACCTTCATTCTTCCGAAGTCATCGCATTATCGCTAGAAGTCGGTTCTAAAATCTTTAAGGTAAGTGTTATCCAAGGATTCTATAAATCATTCTTTATTCGATAAGATGGTGTTGATTAACCGATATTATTTATAGGGGTTAAATTGCCCAATCTACCAAATCATTGGTCACTCGAAAATTAGTGGTAAGCCGATCTTCACCATTTCGATAGTCCATATTTTATCGTAATACTGATTGTTTAAGATCTAACCGAATGGCAACTTGTGGTACCGATTCGAATGGGAAGTCGAGTAGAGATCTTAAAAGGAGTAGATTAACGATCCCTACTCCTAAATTCAAACGAAGGGCCGTTTCGGCGATTCGAGACTTTCCTCCGGGTTGTGGACCCTTACCCGGCGAGAATCAATTATTTGAGGTCGTTCACAATTTTGAGGCGTCAGCGATTCGAGATTTCCCACCGGATTGTGGACTGTCAACCGGGGAAAACTGACAAATCGTAGTTGTTCACGATCCCGAGGGTAAAATTTTAGATCGTTTGTTTTAAAGTAGATTTATTAAATCGCGTACGTTGACTAATCGGGTGTTATAAAATTTTAGGTATCAACGATCGAGAGAGCGTAGTGCTTACCGTAATCAGGTGTGTAGTCTCACACCGTTTTCTGTGGGTTAGAGATTAATGTCATATCGATAATAAACTGTTTGATTAAAATCTATTAGAGTAAAACTGGGAAAAATTGGCTTAGATCTCATATGATAAAATTGATAAAAACGATATATTTTTCTATGTGGGCCAAAACGATATATTTTGCTATGTGGGCTAAAACGATATATTTTGCTATGTGGGCCAAAACAATATATTTTGCTATTTGGGCCAAGACGATATATATTTTGTTATATGGGTCGATCTGAAAATTTACGAAATGGGCCAAGATGATATTCTGCTTAATGGGCCAATTTGATAAATTGTTATAATGGGCCATAAATTTTTGTAAGAAATATTTGAATAAATTGTTGTGAATTGTTATGCATTATATACATGTTTTGCATGGGATGGGATAATGATGAAGAAAAGTTCTGGTAGCTCTGCTACATAAATTTGGTGGCTCACACAAATCAAAAAATGGCAATGCCATGTAAATTCTCGTTAATCTGGTGGCTTGTCCACAAAATTGATATAAATGGCTTAATGCCTACGTTTGGTGTGTTGGCGGGGTGGGTTGACTAAAGATCACCCACAGGTGTGTTGGTTGGTACGGATGGTGTGTAGCGGATGGAAAACTAGGTTTGGTTTGGGAATTGTATTTCATATGCATATTATATTCGATACATTTTTATTATTATGAATGGGCTTCGGCCCAAATAATGGCTTAATGGATTTTTGCCCAGTGGACAACGGTAAGGGGGTTATACATTGAGTTCTAGTAACTCACCCCTGTTTTCTTTATCCCTTTCAGGTAATGATCAATGATGGAGACTTGGGTCGTGGATGTCTTGGTGGAGGCCATACTTAAAAACGGTTGAATTTGGAATTTGGATTTCTTTTAATACTTTTAATTACTTTGCTATTTTGAATTAAGGTTGTAATAAGGCCTCTGGATTAATTTTTGTTTTGTTTATTGTTGGATGAATTCATATACTGGCTTTAAGTATTTCAAATTTGGGATTATATTTTTTCTAAAAACTTAAATAAACATTTTATTCAAAAATGAATATATAAAAAGGATTTCATAATAATTTTCATATTTTTAAATCGAAAAATTACTCCTAAGATTTTCATCAATTCTTTTCGAAAAATATTTTTAATTTCTTTTGAAATTTTCTCGAACTGTTAACAATATTTTCAAAATTACGATTTATAAGATCTTACATCTCAAATTGTCGATTTATCAATCAAATATTTTACTCAATAAATACTTCGTCAAAATTTTGAAATCTGTTTTACTTAAAAAGGAATCAATGTATATTTATTTTGTGTGACATGTCAAATCTAGCCTTAACGCATAGGCCGGGTTTGGGATGTTACAGGCTGTGTGCGATACCATCGTTTATATTATCATTTGGTGGGCTAAGTGCGATACCACCGTAAATATTCTTATTGGTGGGCTATGTGCGATACCACCCTATCGTGGATTAATGGTGGGCTGTGTGCGAAACCACCGTGTGTTTGGTATTATTCTGAATGATTCGTTGAGAAATCATTTGAGTACATGTTTCATATGATGTTGTGGTGATAAGTGCAATTATATTTGTTATATTTGTTATAACAAATAAATGAGAGCATTATATTTGTTATATGGTTGAAATGTGGTAAGAGATGAAATGAGTAAGCATGATTATGAAATATGGATTGTTCTTGCTTGGTATGAAATGTAACACCCCAAACCCGGCCCATTCGTTACGACCGAATTTGAAATGCCACTGCGGAAAAACGTTTGAAGACCGATTTCACTTTTGGGAAAAACATTAAAAATTTTGTCATTTGAAAACCATGTCCAATTAAAAATTCTAAATAATATAAGCTTGATAAAAATATCCAAATTAAAACTTTATTATAAGCTTTTAAAATATAAGTTGCCAAAATTAAAAGCACTTCCCAATAATAATTTAATGGTCGCGTCTAGCTTAAACATAATAAAAATGTTCAATCACTTTAATGGGCCTTATTACAATAAACACTTAATCAAAATACTGAAAATATAACTACTTAATTAATTAAAATATCTTTCTCGCATGGGAATCGCTTCGCATGGCCACCTTTGTATCCACTCCAACCCGGTCCAAAAATCACGATCACTGCGATGTTTAATAAAAATTGGGTGAGTCATACGCACTCGAGTGTGTAATTAATCCACCGAATTCCACCCACATGTTAACCACATATTAACTCATATATCGATATCAATTATCAAATTCACATGTTATCACATTCGGGCTTGGCCCATATTCATATCACATTCATCTAATAGGGTAGTTAACCACATAATTTCCACATACTGGGCTTAGCCCATTTCCACATTAATCCACATATCATATTGGGCTTGGCCCATTCCCACATATGTTCACATACGAAATCATGCAATTATGAAGCCCAACCCAAACTTAGGGTCCATCCGCTACACACCCCCTTATCCAAACCTTACCACACCACCGGGGATTATCAAATCACCCTCTCCTTTTCACTCCAAAGGCAATCACTCGCCATCCACGTGCAATTAAGCACAATAGTCCACAACGCGACCTCAGTCAGCGCCAATCCACGATGTAGCCGTAGCTAACACCAAAACCACGATGGGACACATAGTCACTCATCAACCACGATATGGCACATAGCCGATATCAACCACGATGAGGCACATAGCCACTCATCAAGCCACGCGAACTAAATCGCAATTAATCCACAACGTGACCTCAGTCAACGTCAATCCACGATGTAGCTCAAGGCTAACATCAAAAACCACGATGGGACACATAGTCACTCATCAACCACGATATGGCACATAGCCGATATCAACCACGATGAGGCACATAGCCACTCATCAAGCCACGCGAACTAAATCGCAATTAATCCACAACGTGACCTCGATCCAACGTCAATCCACGATGTAGCTCAAGGCTAACATCAAACCACGTACTCAAGTACACCCGTACCTTCTTTCATATCCCAACCCATGCACATGCCACATAAAATAATGATACAATGTAATGATGCATGAGCATGTTCATCAAGCATATTATCACATATTCATATTAATAATCACATATCATCGGGTTTGGTACTTACCGGATTATCGACATACCCCTTGAGGGTATCCTTATCACAATTTCCACTCGCACTAGTTAGAACATTCATAACACATACACATTTCACATACATATCATATACCCGAAAACGGTGGGTTAATCACACACCGATCACTTGGAGAACTATGCTTTCGACATCGATGCTATCACTAGGCGATACTACGGCTATTTGCCTACTTTCTTGTTCTCGACGGTCCACACCACCCCGGCCAAATCCCTAACTCGCCGAGACAGATCTCTTCTTAAACTTCGGATAGGGACCTTCCCTTTCCTTCTTGAATGGTATTTGCCTCCATCAACACACTTAATCGAACAATCGATTTAATCATCAATATACGAATTCTTAACCAAATATCCACAACTTATCATACTTACCCAAAGGGTCTTGAAATCCCGAAAAGCTTGATCTAATGCTTAGATCCTTAATCCCTACATTTGATTAATCACCTACTACTTTAATAAAAAGCCATTCGCCATAAATCCAAATCCTAGTAGGATTAGTATACTTAAACTTACCTTGTTGTCGTTCGACTTAAGAATCAAGTCTTGAAATCTCTTCTATACTCTTCTTGCATTCGCCAAGCATTGAATCAATTAACTTGGTTAGTTTTCGGCTTTTGAATAATTAATGAACACATATATTTACCAAACATGGCCTTGGCGAATACTATAGACACTTACCTTGTGGATTTTAAATCCTAAACTCACCGAATCACTAGGGAACACGTGGCCTATGGTGTACCTTCGGGAAAAGAACTTCTCCTTCCTTGTAGTCAACACTTAGTAAATCCCGAAAGATCTCTTCAAAGTTTCGGCAACAAGATATTAATGGGGTTAGTCCTAGATTTAGGCAAATCTTAAGAAAAAGGATGAAACCGAATGAGATCTTACCCTTACTTGAAGAAATCGATTGCACCTTCACTTCAACCTTCGTGAGATTCGGCTATGGCTAGATGATGATCTCACAACTTTCGGCTTTTGGAGGATTAGAAAGAAAAGAGAAGGAAGAATAAAGATGGAGGATTCGGCTAGATCACAAGGTATTTCGGCTTGGCAAAAATAAAAGAAGAAGAAGATTTGGTGAAGTGAATTCGGCAGAGGCTTTCAAAGAACAGATAATAATGCGGAATGGCCTCTCTTTTCCTTTTATAGCCGAAATTATCATCTTAGAATCCCTTACTTGGCCATCACTCTTCTATTTTAATAGCTTTATCTCTTTAATTATCACTTAAAATAAAAGATAATTCAAAGAACTATCCTTACTTAGCCGAAATTATTAAACTCAAAGTCCCTTACTTGGCCATCACTTCTCCCTTATTTTCCTCTTTATCTCTTTATTCAAATTAAAAGAATTTAATCCAACAAATATCTCTTGAAAATAATGATAAATAAATCCCTTATTTATCCACTATTTATAAAATAATAAAAGCTCCTAATTTATAGCCATGTGCCGTCCACCTCTCTGCTCCTTGTAGCAAAATAAAATTTCTTTTATTTACTTCCCATGTGACTCGAACTTAGGCCCATTCCTCTTGCATATGGCGCCATTTCCATAGGCCCTAAGTGGCATCTTCAGACCACTTTTCCAAGCCTATTTGTGTGTCAAATTTCACAAACTTTTTCTTTTAAGGCCACCTTGCCTTAATTTCCCCTTTTAAACCTTAAAACTCGTCATTTCTAGGTCATTTCTAAGTTTCCAAAAATTTTCACTTTCCATTTTCCTTACATTTCCTAGTTTCCAAAAATGTTCACCTTCCATTTTTAAACTTAACATTTCCATACATTTTCAGGTTTCCAAAAATGTTCATTTCTAACTTATTTTCACTCATTTCCGGGTTTCCAAAAATATTCAAAATTTATTCATAATACTTAAAACATGTCACTTCATACAATTAAACCGAAAATGCATAGGCCCTATTTTAGGATGTTACATGAAAAGCATTGATTGATATATATATATGTGTGTTATGATGCTATTTGTTTACATGTAAACTTATTAAGCTTAAAGCTTACTCCCTTTCCTTTCTCCCTTTGTTTTATAGTGTCAAAGAGTCGGTTCGGGGTACGAAGTTATTTAGAAGATCACCCACACTATCAGCTCATCTCGGTATAGTTAGACTTAGCATTTTGAATATGGCATGTATAGGGGCTAGGCTTAGTGGAAATGTTTTGTTATTTTGGCCAAGTGTGTTGGCTCCTTATAGATGAATTCTCTTGTATAAGGCCATAGTTAATGGCTCATTATTACTAATTTATGAAAAGATGAGGTTATTTATGAATGTGTATGTTACACAATTGAGTTTCTTAGTGGATAGTTGAATGGATTTTTGATGTGTGAGTTAGGGTGGCATAAAGAGCTTGGCAAATAGCCTTGTTCTTGTCCACACGGGTAGGCACACGGGCATGTGTCTAGGCCGTGTGTGACACACGGTCAGTCCCATGGGTGTGTGGCTAGGCCGTGTATCCCCTGCATGTTAATTTTACAAGTCAGTAAGCTCTGTAGTAAACACATGGGCAGAGACACGGTCGTGTGTCTCAGTCGTGTGGAAGGCACGGCCAGGGACATGGGCGTGTGCCCAGGTCGTGTGAAGTCTACACCTGAATTTGGAATTTAATTCGCCACACGGTCGAAGGACACGGGCGTGTGACAGGCCGTGTGATGCAAGTCAGTGTCGACCACGGGCATGTGATTTGTGACACGGGCGTGTGGACTTTTTGGAGAAAAAGTTTCCAAGGTCTTCTAGAGAGCTTCAAAGGAATTCTATTTGATTCCGAACCATTCCTAAACTGTGAATTAGGCCTGGTAGGCTTGTTTAAGATGTGCTAACAAAAGTTGTAAATGGAGAATAGAAAGTCAAGTTTTGATGTGATTTGATTATTTGCATATAAGTCTAGTAATGCCTTGTACCCTATTCCGACGTTGAATACGGGTAGGGGGTGTTACACGTCTAGTTCAATTTCTTATTCATTTGATGAATTACAAGATGCTATGATGAGTTAGGCTTGGAGTTTGAAATTATGGTTTCAAAATATAAGAAAAACATTTTAAAATTAAAAGATGTAAATAATTCACTCTCTAAGGTCAATCATAAACTTGAAAGTAAAATAAATTATATATAAGCAACTATAAATGATTTTGAAAAAAAAAAGAATTCTAACTTGCATAATTTACTTTCAACAGTTCATAATGATCATCAAAAGCAACTTGAGTTGCTTGAAAAAGAAAAAGCTTTACCTAACAAAGTTTCTCCAAAAAGATTTGAAAAGGGAAAAAATTTGAAAGCCTAATGAAGCAAATCGAAAATGCCAAGAGGGGGATGAATTGGCCTTTTAAAAAATTTGGTGAAAGCAAATGCAAGAAAGAAATAAAGAACACAAAGAATTTAGAGTAGTTCGTCCTCAGTTGCCTACTCCATTACCTTAGCTTTCCACCACTAAGGATTTATCCCAAATTCACTAATTTGTTCAACCTTTGAGGACAAGGTTTAACCTTATAACTCCTTAAGATTTCTACCCCAAATCTTAAGTTTCAAAACCTCTCAAAGAGATACAAATGAGCAAACAAAGAAAGAATCCTTACAAGATAAATTTGTTTGCAAATTGAAGCACAAATACAATGAAATACACTTGAGCAAAAATAAAGGAGATAAGGCTCACAAGTGTATGTAAGAAGAATATGAAATTTTAAGCTCTAAAATTGTTTGATTGATGATTTTTCCTTAAAGCACTTTTCTTGGATGTTGTAGGACTTTAAAAGATGGTATTTATACCTCTTAATAGATTTCCAGCAGTTGAGGATGTTGGAGAAGTTAATATAGCCATTGGGGATGAAAAACCAAAGCATTTATTTCACCTGCAACTTCGAGTATCGATACCTCCAAAAAAGGTATCAATATTTTTGTTTTCATAAATGCTAATTGATACTTCAAAAATATTTTATCGATACTTCCTGGTATAGGTATCGATGCCTGATTTATGAAAAAAACAGAATATAAGTTTGGTATCGTTTTTAAGTAAGGTATCGATTATTTTCGAAAAAGTATCGATACCGAAAACATGGTATCGATAATTTTTAGGTTTTTGGCAAAATGCCTTTTTGGTCTCGATTTTACTAAGGGTATCGATTTTTTTCAAAAATTATTGATACTTGGCCAAATGGTATCGATACTTTTTGGCCTGGAGCAATTCTGACTTGTTTGAAAATCATTTTGATGTTTTAAAATGATTTTAACTTAATTGAGATCATTTTGACTTGGTTAAAAATAATTTCACTTGATTTTAAAATTGTTTCAAAATTTTCTAAGAGTTTATTATAAGTATCAACAATTTTATTTCTTAGAATTCCAATTTAAAATTATTTTGTCAAATTTAGCTTATATTCAAAAACACTTTTAATTTTTTATATCAAAATCTTTTATCAAATAAAGCTTAATTTAACAATTCAAAAGCAAACTTTATTAAATGAAGCTTTAATTACTACAAACATAGAAGTCCCTCAAGATTTTACAAGGGAAAACTTGTTAAAAGTATATGGGTCCCTAAAGGACTTAGTGATACTCAAGATAAGGATGCTCTATTAAACTGGATACCCAAAAGGACAAGAATCTTAGGAACTAATGCTTATGGACCCAAAATAATTTGGGTACCAAAAACAAAATTTTAATTCAATGTTTGTAGGGAAAGGAGCATTGCTTCAAGGTGAACAACATAAGTACAAACTCATGGTACCTTGATAGAGAATGCTCGAGACACATGACCTGTGACAAGAGCCATTTTATCGAATTGATGCCAAAAAGTGAGGAGAAGTTATGTAAAGGACTTATTGAAGGAATTGAAGTTATGTAAAGGACTTATTAAAGGAATTGGCTCTTTTATCGAATTGATTCCAAAAAGTGAGGAGAAGTTATGTAAAGGACTTATTGAAGGAATTGGCTCTTTTGGTAAAAACTCTTTAATCTTTATTAAAAATGCCTTATATGTCAACATATTAAGTATAATCTAGTAAGTATTAGTCAATTGTGCGATAAAGGTTTCAATGTCATCTTTGAATCTAACGACAATAATTGACATTGTATCTAATAAGATTGTTCTTGTAGGACATAGAATAGGAAATATATACATGGTGCATTTAGATGACATGCATGAATCAAACATATGCCTTATTGATAAAAATGAAAATAATTCTTTATTGTGACATAGAAAATTAAGACATGCTAGCATAAGCGTATTGCATAAATTAACCAAAAAAGACTTAGTAAGAGGTTTGCCAAAAATTGATTTTGATTTAAATAAAGTTTGTGGTGTATGTGTTAAAGGCAAACATAGGAGAGTTTCTTTTAAACCAATCAATGATGTATCTACTAGTAGAGTTCTTCAATTAATTCACATTGATCTTTTTGGAGAAATTAGGACTACTAGCTTGGGCAAAAAACAATATGCTTTTGTGTTTGTAGATGATTACTCTAGATTTACTTGGGTTCTTTCTTAAGTACTAAAAATGAAGCTTTAGAAAAATTCTATCACATTTTCAAAAATTAATCAAAATGAAAAAGGTTACTCTATCACTAGTGTTAGAAGTGACCATGGAACCGAACTTCAAAATCTTGGTTTTGAAAATTTTTGCAAATCAAATGGTATTAGCCACAATTTTTCTACACCTAGAACCCCTCAACAAAATGGAGATATTGAGATGAAAAGTAGAACTTTAGAACAAATTACTAGAACCATGCTTTGTGAGAACAATTTACCAAAATATTTTTGGGCGGAAGCCATAAACACCGCTTGCTATATTGTTAATAAAGTAATGATTAGACCTATTTTAAAGAACTCTATATAAACTTTTCAAAAACAAAAATCCTAACATTATCTAATTTCATCTTTTTGGATGCAAGTGTTTTGTTTTAAATAATTGTAAAGATAATCTTGGTAAATTTGATGCAATAAGTGATGAAGGAATTTTTCTTGGTTATTCCTTAAATCCTAAAGCTTATAGAGTCTTTAATAAAAGAACTTTAGTAGTTAAAGAGTCAATACATGTTATTTTCAATGATGCTAACCCTCTTCCTAGAAAGGATTCTTGTGTTGATGATGATAATGTAGGAATATTAAATAATGATGATAAGACTGATCATTCATCAATTGAAAAGATTTAAGAACAAACAAAAGAAGCTTTAAATAAGCTCACCATAGAGAAAAAGGAAGTCAATCATACAAGAGAGTATAACTATGTAATGGATGATAAGATTTTGGGAGATCTGATCGTGTGTCAGAGTTTTAAAAATTTAAATAATGAGAATGATCGAACCTGGAAACTAACTATGACAACGATTGAGGCAAGTGCACCTATCGAATAGTAGTATAGCTTAGGCAAGACCGGATTGTCGAACCCAAAGGAACTAAAAGTACTAATACTAACTTTCTTTTTATTATTTAGCCTAAAATAAAGGGAATTTGTTGTTTTAAATCTAAATTAATTAACTACTAAATTAAAGACTCTAAGACAAAGAAGAATGAATTTGGGAAAATAACTTGAGGAAAAACCAACTGATTAAGACGACACCCAAGGAAGAATCCACCTAGACTTCACTTGTTATCTAACTCAAAACCAAACGATTTATTCACTTGACTTGATCCGTAAGATTCCCTAATGTATATTAAACCCTCTCTCGAGGCGAATAATGTCTAACCCTAGGTTGATTAATTGAAATCTCTTTCTAATTAAAACCCCTAGAATCGCATTAACTCGATCTATGGAATCCCATATTAGGGTACACCCTAATCCGGCAAAATCTCATCACCCTATCTCTAGGCGCGCGATCAACTCCGCTTAACTATGCTAGATCTACTCTTAGGCAGGGACTTTTGCTCCTCCACCTAAGCACATCAAACTTGAATTAATATCCGCGAAATATCAACACAAGAATTAAGAACACATAATTAAGAACAAGTCAAATATTTATCATATAGTTCAGTAAATGATAACAAGATTCATCTAAGTTTCATCCCCTCGTATATCGAGGTTTAGTTCATAACAATAAAAGAAAACATCTCAGAAGAAAAGATAAAACAAAACATAAGAAATCCCTAAAACTCCCTGAAGGAAATTAAGGAGAAATCCTCCGTCTTGAGTATAATTCCGGCTTCTAGAGATGAATCAACTGGCTATCCTCGAGCGAATCCCCACAAATCTGCCTTCTCTGGCCTAGCAAGACGCCCCCTGTCAAAGGTACTGGGCTCCCCCTTTTAGGTTATACTTAGGGTGTATATATAGGCTTTTGGAATGTGTTTCTTTGCCCCTAAGTATCCCAATCTGAATGAAACTTCTCTTTGCCATGACAGGGGCACGGCCATGGCATACGCCCGTGTGAATCGTGGCCAGGCCGTGTTGGGTCGACTAATGAGGCATGGCCGTGTGGTCTTGGGCTCAGGTTGTGTTCGAGATTATTAAGGAGGCACGGCCGTGTGGTCTTGGGTCCAGGCCGTGTCGATTTCGTGATGTGGCCCATTTGGCCCGTTTTAAGCCCGTTTCTTATTCTTTTCATCCTCCGGTGCTTTCCTGAGTATAAAACATGAAAATAAAGGATTAAGAGCACCAAATTACATAAAATAAGGGATAATTCATCCAAAAGCATGCTAAATGTGGGATTAAAATATGTTACTTTTACGGTTTATCAAATACCCCCACACTTAAGCTTTTGCTTGTCCTCAAGAAAAATTCTCAACTCATAATTAAAACAAACTTCCCTCAATTCATAATAGTCATTGATAGTATTTCATCATAATTCAAGGATAATTTATACATGGATAATTCAACTCAAAGAGTCCTAAAGATTCAAACAATCTAAGTCATACATTTGTAGCATAAAACATAGGTGTTTCCCCTCATCTAAATAATTACCTCTGATTCAAAATCGACAAGAATTGACATCCTCGCTAAAGATTCACTCAAATCACTCGAAGTGTTTAAGGTTCAGAATTAAGCAGTCAAAAGTCAGACATGAAGAGTTAATCCCATAGTGTAACATCCCGATTCAGGGCCTAGTCAGAATAGTGGTGCGAGACCACAAATCTGAGTTAGTAAATTGAGTTCTTAAGGTTTATGACATGTTTGCATGATAGTATTAAAGTTCTATGTAGAAATTTTGTGAAATTGACATGGAATGATCAAATAGGACTAAATTGCAAAAGTTGCAAAATATGAGTTTCTAGAAGCTTTTTATATGAAATAGCTTTAGAATATTAATTAGAAGTCCTTAAATAGCAATTTTCCCAAATTATAAGTTTTGGACAAAAATGGAAATGAGTTAGTAAATTGTAAATATTTAAAGAGAAGGGCATTTTGGTCATTTACCAATTAAATGATTAAAATGGGAAAAAGATGATAAAAATTTCATTCATCTTCTTCCTTGTGCTGAAAATTGGGAGACTCCATAGCTAGGGCACTTCAAATTTTTGAAGCTTGCAAGTAAGTCATCCTAGCCCCGTTTTTAATATTCTTCGTATTTTTGGAGTCCCCGTATTATGAATTAGTTATTTTTAGCTATAAGATGAGCTAAGAAGCAAGTTCAAAAATCTACCCATGTGTATCATGCATGTAAAATAATATTTTATGAAAGTTTATGAGAGTTTGATGTTAGATAAACATCTTTTCCTTAGTGAATTTCATGAAAAATGATAGTATGGACTAATTTGTAATAGTTATGAAATTGGTCATACCTATTAGAAATAGTGAGAATTGATGATTGTTATAGAAGAGAAAATGAATCAGCTAAGCATAATGTTTAAGAAAGTTAAATGAGAATCATTTTACGAGCCTAGGGGCAAAAGTGCAAATAAGAGAAAGTTTAGGGGCAAAATAGTAATTTTTCCAAAGTATGAGTTAAGAGTCAATTTAGTCAATGTGAGTATTAAATGATCTAATTATTATTATAGATCAAGAAAAATGAAGCCCGGATCGAAACCGAGGCAAGAACAAAGTCGAGGACTAAATTGCATATCTACATACATTTTGTATATTGAGGTAAGTTTGTATGTTTTCTAAGCTTTATGATTAATATCATTAAATTGCTTAGTATAATGTAGAATATATTTTAAACTCCATGAGATTGTTTAATGATATGTTAAACAAAGAAATTAATGAGATTAAGCATGAGAAAGTCCCGATTGAAGTTGAATTACTTAGGATACTCGATCTACCACACGAGATAAGAAAGCCCGTATAAGACCAAGCCAAGGCATGGCATCGAAAATCAAGCAAGTTATCATGTAAGTCCAAGACAAGTCTTCGCATTGAAGAGTTATTATGAGATGAAGACCCATGTAAGCCCAAGCCAAGGCATGGCATTGGTGAGTCTCCAAGCAAAGATGTCATGTAAGTCTAAGACAAGTCTTGGCATTGAAAAGCTATCATGAGGTAGAGATTCCATGTAAGTCCAAGCCAAGGCATGGCATTGGTGAGTAACAAGAAAGATTTCATGTAAGTCCAAGCCAAGGCTCGGCAATGACCAGTTCATGAGTAAAGATACCAAGTAAGACCATGTCAAGACATGGCAATGGTAAGTTCCCCAGGGAACACACAAGAAAGACTTTGAGTAAGTCCATGTTAAGACATGGCATCAATACCAAGATGAGAGATCCCATGTGAGACCATATCGAGGATATGGCTTTGGCATCGAGTTATGTGGGATGAGATTCAGTATCCTCGGTTATTTACAGAAATTCATCGGCCAAATGAGTAAAGTTAAAATGATAACAAGAAAGACAAGTAAGAAAAGCTATTATCAAGTTAGAAATGAGTATTACTCATATTATGAATGATGAACCAGAGATTATGATTATTATTGTAGAGTATGCTGATCTATGTGATCAAGTGATACAGGTACCTTGTTTACCTCACGAGTATGAGACTAGTAAGTATCATGAGATATGTAAGAATCAGTATGAGTAAGTAAGCTTAAATAGCTGAAATTTATGATACCATTGTTTATGTTAAATGGGTTATATTGAGCAAGTATGTTGCTATGTGCATTATATGCAAACTTACTAAGCTAAACACTTACGTCCTTTATTCTTTCTTTCCATGTAGTCCCGCCAAGCTAATCTCGTGGATCATCGTCACCAGAGATCGGAGCACACTATCAATCGCTATTTTGGTATAGCCAAGTTGTTTATATTAAGTATGGCATGTATAGGAAACATTTCATTTTGAGTTATGTTTTAAAACTAGCCAAAGTGTTGGCTATCAAGCTTAGTATTCTTTTTGTATATGGCCAAAGAGATGAGTCATGAATGATTAAGTATGTATGTTTTAATCTATCAATGAAGTATGCATCCTTGTTCATGTTAGATGTAATACTTGAGTTACTGAATTGAGCATAAGTTTGGTCTTGATTTCAGGGTGGCAATTGGCTTGGTAAATAGCCTCTAAGTGCCCACACGGATGGACACACGGGCGTGTGTCTAGGCCGTATGCACCCTGCACCTTTGTATCTTAAGTCAGAATAGGCCACGGGCTAGCTACACGGGCGTGTGTCTAGACTCTAGGCCGTGTTAAGGTAGTCAATGTGCACTACGGGTGGTAAGCACGGGCGTGTGCCTTGGCCGTGGGGCATTGGCAGAATGCTGGGGTTTTAGGCACAGTTTGGGGCCACGGGCGTGTCCAGGCCGTGTGTGATTTGCCAGTATCCACCACGGGTGAAAGACACGGGCATGTTTTAGTGGCGCACGGGCGTGTCCCAAGTCACACGGACGTGTTACCCCTGTTTGGAGAGAAAGTTTTCAGATGAGTTCCAAAAGTTTCGGGACGCAAGTCTGAGGCCTCGTAGGCCCATGAAATGTCTGATTTGACTAAGAAAGAGAAGTTTTTAATTCGAAACAAAATTTTATAGCCCGTAAGTACATGATTAAGTGAGTTCAAGCATGGTAATGTCTCGTATCTAGTCTTAATCTCGGACTCAGGTATGGGGTGTTACATTTAGAGGTATCAGAGCTACGGTTTAGTTGGTTCTAGGACTAATGTAGCACGAGCACGAGTCTAGCTATACATGCCATGCGTAAGAATGTTTTTATAATGATAGTGTGACGACTCCTGACGACTTAAATTATGTTTATACATTTAATAAATGGATCCCGATAGAGCTGTGGCGGATGACGTAGAAAGTAATGTACCGGCTCCCGCTGAAGGGATGGTGCCGAACGAGAATGGGAATAGATCAAGAAGGAGGAGAAGAGGCTAGAGAAGCCTTCCTCCATATGATGAATACATGGTATACGGAGTTCGTTAAATGCACGAACCCGAATCAAACCCCTCCACCCCACCTATTCCTCAACCTATCCCAAAGTAGCCCTCAAGTAGTAGAGGTGGTAAGAGGAGAGAAGCCTCCAGCTGATAGAATCGAGAAACATGGGGCGTAAGAATTCGGGCTAGAAAAGATGATGATCCTAAAAAGCTAAATTCAGTTAGAAAATACCATCGTAGTATTTAATGAGTTGTCATGCACATCTAAGGAATGCATGAAGTGTGTAGTCTCTCTTTTAAGAGATTCTGCCTATCAATGGTGGAACACATTGGTGTCTGTGGTACCGAGGGAAAAGGTCACATGGGAATTCTTCCAAGAAGAGTTCAAGAAAAAGTATATCAGTCAAAGGTTTGTAGACCAGTAAAGAAAGGAATTTCTAGAGTTAAAGCAAGGCAAGATGTCTGTGAATGATTATGAGCGTGAGTTTGTATGGCTTAGCAAATACGCTCGAGAATGCGTGTCCACCGAGGCCATCATGAGTAAGAAATTTGAAGATGGGCTAAATGAGGACATCAAATTGTTTATTGCTGTCCTAGAACTAAAGGAATTTGTTGTGCTAGTAGAGAGGGCTTGTAAAGTCGAAGAACTAGTAAAGGATAAGAGAAAGTCTGAAATAGAGTCTCGCGACTCTAAAAAGAGACAGTGGAATAAGTCGTTCTAATCCTCATCAGAGAAGTCAAGAGATTTCTCCACCCGATCGGCTACTTCCATTGGGTTTTCGAGGAAGGATAAGAGTAAGCAGTATTCGGGAAGTAAGGCACAGACGACCTCAGTTGCTAGTGTGGGGAACATCCAATCGGATAGACACGAATGCCCACAGTGTGGCAGACGTTATCTTGGAGAATGTCGAGCACATGAAAATGCATGTTTCAGATGTGGTTCCCAGGACCACTACATAAAAGATTGTCCAGAGACAATGAAAGAAGATAGAGCTCAGAACCCGAAATCTGGGAGTGTGGTCAGAGGAAGACCGCAGAGGAACCCAGGAAGTGGAGCAAGTGGGAGAGGTAACCCTAGAGAGCAGGCTACGAGACCCAAGGGTAGGGCGCCTGCAAGGACTTATGCCATTCGAGCTCGCGAAGAGGCATCTTCTCCTGATGTTATTACGGGTACATTTTCTCTTTATGATATCAAAGTTATTGCTTTAATAGATCCCGGATCCACACACTCTTACATTTGTATGAAACTAGTATCCAGTATGAATATGCCTATAGATTCTACAGAATTTATGATTAAGGTGCCTAATCCTTTAGGCAAGAGTGTGTTAGTTGATGAAGTATGTAAAGATTGTCCATCAATGGTTAGAGGTCATTACTTTAAAGCAAATCTTATGCTGCTACCATTTGATGAGTTTGACATCATTCTTGGTATGGACTGGTTGACTGCCCATGATGTAATAGTAAATTGTGGGAAAAAGCACATTAAGATGAAATGTGAGAATGGGGACATTCTCCATGTAAAATTAGATGAACAAGGTAGGCCACCGACAATGATTTCTCATATGACGGCACAGAGATACATAAGAAAGGGGTACGAGGCATATTTGGCCTTTGTGATAAATGATAAAGAAACAGAGTTAAAGATTGAGTCAGTACCGATAGTATGTGAGTACGTGGATGTTTTTCTCGAAGAATTACCAGGACTACCCCCAGTAAGAGAGATTGAGTTCGGCATTGAACTGGCTCCCGGTACTGTACCAATATCTATTACTCCTTACAGAATGGCTCCAACGGAGTTGAGAGAGTTGAAGTCACAGTTGCAAGAGTTGACAGATAAAGGTTTTGCGAGATCAAGTTGTTCTCCATGAGGTGCTCCGGTTTTATTTGTGAAAAAGAAAGATGGCACCATGAGATTGTGCATAGATTACCGTCAACTTAATAAAGTGACAGTAAAGAACAAGTACGCATTGCCAAGGATCGATGATTTGTTCGATCAATTGAAGGAGCCACTTTGTTCTCTAAGATAGACTTGAGATCGGGTACTACCACCGATAGTAAAGGATCTAGATGTGTCCAAGACAGCTTTTCGAACAAGGTATGGGCATTATGAATTTTTAGTCATGCCCTTTGGTTTGACCAATGCTCCTGCGGTATTCATGGACTTAATGAACTGCATTTTTAGACCATACCTCGACAAGTTTGTAGTCATTTTCATTGAGGACATACTGATTTATTCCCGAGATGAGAATGAGCATGCTGAGAACCTACGGACAATTTTACAGACTCTTCGAGAAAATCAATTATATGCCAAGTTCAGTAAAAGTGAATTTTGGCTCAAGGAAGTAGGATTTCTGAGACATATTGTCTCGAGAGATGGAGTCCGAGTAGATCCAAGTAAGATTTCGGCCATAATGGACTGGAATCCACCGAGAAATGTCTCTGAGGTTAGAAGTTTTCTAGCTTAGCTGGCTATTGTAGACGATTCGTCAAGGGGTTTTTTATGATTGCAACCCCGATGACTAAATTGTTACAGAAAAATGTGAAGTTTGAGTGGATAGAAAGATGCCAACAAAGTTTCGAGAAACTGAAAGCGATGTTGACAGAAGCTCCAGTTTTAGTACAACCTGAGACAGGGAAAGAATTTGTGATTTATAGCGATGCATCCTTAAATGGATTAGGCTGTGTACTTATGCAAGAAGGCAAAGTGATTGCTTACGCCTCAAGACAGTTGAAGCCACATGAGAAGAATTATCTAACCCACGATTTAGAGTTGGCTGCCATAGTCTTCGCATTGAAGATATGGAGACACCACCTATATGGTGAGAGATGTCGGATCTTCACCGATCACAAAAGTTTGAAGTACTTGATGACGCAGAAAGAGTTGAACTTAAGGCAGCGAAGATAGTTAGAGTTGATAAAAGACTATGAATTAGTCATTGACTACCATCCCAGGAAGGCGAATGTGGTCGCCGACACTTTGAGTAGAAAGTCCCTATTTGCATTAAGGGCAATGAACTCACGGATGACTTTATCCGACGATGGTTCTATTCTAGCTGAGTTGAAAGCTAGACCAGTATTCCTCCAAGAGATTTTTGAGGCTCAGAAAGAAGATAGTGATTTGCAAGTCATGAGAGCTCAGTGTGGGACAGATGTTGAGTCTGATTTCCGGATTAGTCCCAATGGAAATCTGATGTTCAAAGATAGAATTTGTGTACCAAGAAAGGACGAGCTTATTCAGAGAATTTTGCATGAAGCACATAACGGATGTTTATCTGTACATTCGGGTAGTACCAAAATGTTTAATGACTTAAAGTAACAGTATTGGTGGCCGAGAATGAAGAAAGATATTTCAGAGTTTGTTTCCAAATGCTTGATTTGTCAGCAAGTAAAGGCTGAACACCAAGTACCTTCGGGTTTGCTTCAACCCATTTTGGTTCCGGAGTGGAAATGGGACCGTATTACTATGGATTTTGTAACGGGTCTACCATTATCTCCGAGCAAGAAAGATGCTGTATGGGTTATAGTTGATAGACTCACGAAGTCACTCATTTTATACCACATGCGTTGATTACTCACTAGACAAGTTGGCAAACTTGTACATTTCGAGAAATAGTAAGGCTTCACGGTGTTCAAGAAATAATCATCTCGGATAGAGATCCGAGGTTTACATCCAGATTTTGAAAGAAGTTACAAGAGGCCTTGGGTACAAAGTTGAACTTTAGTACCGCTTTTCATCCTCAAACTGACGATCAGTCGGAGAGGCTAATTAAAGTACTCAAGGATATGCTCAGATGTTGTATTCTTGAATTCCAAGGCAGTTGGGAAAAGTTTCTCCCATTAGTAGAGTTTGCCTACAGTAATAGTTTTTAGTCGATTTTAAAGATGGCGCCTTATGAGGCTCTATATGGGCGTAAGTGCAGAACACCTTTATTTTGGACTGAACTCAAGGAAAACCAAATTCAGGGGGTTGATTTGGTTAGAGAAGCTGAAGAGAAAGTGAAAGTGATACGAGAATGTTTAAAAGCTGCATCAGATAGACAGAAATCCTATTCGGACTTAAAGAGAAAAGAGATAGAGTATCAAGTCAGAGATAAAGTTTTATTGAAAGTGTCACCATGGAGAAAAGTTCTCATGTTTGGCCGTAAAGGCAAGTTGAGTCCACGTTTTATCGGACCATACGAGATTACTGAAAGAGTTGGGCCGGTAGCTTATCGATTGGCTTTGCCATCAGAGTTAGAAAAGATTCACGATGTGTTTCACGTGTCAATTTTGAGACGCTACCGATCAAATCCTTCACATGTAATTACCCCGTCAGAGATAGAGATTCATCCCGACATGACTTATGGTGAAGAACTAATTAAGATTTTAGCTCGGGAAGTCAAGCAGCTAAGGAATAAAAGTATTTCCCTGGTAAAAGTATTGTGGCAAAGACATGGAATAGAAGAAGCTACGTGGGAAACAGAAGAGAGCATGAGAAACCAGTACCCAAACCTGTTTGCTGGTAAGATTTTCGAGGACGAAAATTCCTAAGAGGGGGAGAATTGTAACATCCCGATTCAGGGCCTAGTCGGAATAGTGGTGCGAGACCACAAATCTGAGTTTGTAAATTGAGTTCTTAAGTTTTATGACATGTTTGCATGATAGTATTAAAGTTCCATGTAGAAATTTTGTGAAATTGACATGGAATGATCAAATAGGACTAAATTGCAAAAGTTGCAAAATATGAGTTTCTAGAAGCTTTTTGTATGAAATAGCTTTAAAATATTAATTAAAAGTCCTTAAATAGCAATTTGCCCAAATTCTAAGTTTTGGACAAAAATGGACATGAGTTAGTAAATTGTAATTTTTTAAAGAGAAGGGCATTTTGGTCATTTACCAATTAAATGATTAAAATGGGAAAAATATGATAAAAATTTCATTCATCTTCTTCCTTGTGCCGAAAATTGGGAGACTCCATAGCTAGGGCACTTCAAATTTTTGAAGCTTGCAAGTAAGTCATCCTAGCCCCGTTTTTAATATTCTTCGTATTTTTGGAGTCCTCGTATTATGAATTAGTTATTTTTAGCTATAAGATGAGCTAAGAAGCATGTTCAAAAATCTAACCATGTGTATCATGCATGTAAAATGATATTTTATGGAAGTTTATGAGAGTTTGATGTTAGATAAACATCTTTTCCTTAGTGAATTTCATGAAAAATGATAGTATGGACTGATTTGTAATAGTTATGAAATTGGTCATACCTATTAGAAATAGTGAGAATTGATGATTGTTATAGAAGAGAAAATGAATCAGCTAAGCATGATGTTTAAGAAAGTTAAATGAGAATCATTTTACGAGCCTAGGGGCAAAAGTGCAAATAAGAGAAAGTTTAGGGGCAAAATAGTAATTTTGCCAAAGTATGAGTTAAGAGTCAATTTAGTCAATGTGAGTATTAAATGATCTAATTATTATTATATATCAAGAAAAATGAAGCCCGGATCGAAACCGAGGCAAGAACAAAGTCGAGGACTAAATTGCATATCTACATACATTTTGTATATTGAGGTAAGTTTGTATGTTTTCTAAGCTTTATGATTAATATCATTAAATTGCTTAGTATAATGTAGAATATATTTTAAACTCCATGAGATTGTTTAATGCTATGTTAAACAAAGAAATTAATGAGATTAAGCATGAGAAAGTCTCGATTGAAGTTGAATTACTTAGGATACTCGATCTACCACACGAGATAAGAAAGTCCGTATAAGACCAAGCCAAGGCATGGCATCGGCAATCAAGCAAGTTATCATGTAAGTCCAAGACAAGTCTTGGCATTGGAGAGTTATTATGAGATGAAGACCCATGTAAGCCCAAGCCAAGGCATGGCATTGGTGAGTCTCCAAGCAAAGATGTCATGTAAGTCCAAGACAAGTCTTGGCATTGAAAAGCTATCATGAGGTAGAGATTCCATGTAAGTCCAAGCCAAGGCATGGCATTGGTGAGTAACAAGAAAGATTTCATGTAATTCCAAGCCAAGGCTCGGCAATGACCAGTTCATGAGTAAAGATACCAAGTAAGACCATGTCAAGACATGGCAATTGTAAGTTCCCCAGGGAACACACAAGAAAGACTTTGAGTAAGTCCATGTCAAGACATGGCATCAATACCAAGATGAGAGATCCCATGTAAGACCACATCGAGGATATGGCTTTGGCATCGAGTTATGTGGGATGAGATTCAGTATCCTCGGTTATTCGCAGAAATTCATTGGCCAAATGAGTAAAGTTAAAATGATAACAAGAAAGACAAGTAAGAAAAGTTATTATCAAGTTAGAAATGAGTATTACTCATATTATGAATGATGAACTAGAGATTATGATTATTGTTGTAGAGTATGCTGATCTATGTGATCAAGTGATACAGGTACCTTGTTTACCTCACGAGTATGAGACTAGTAAGTATCATGAGATATGTAAGAATCAGTATGAGTAAGTAAGCTTAAATAGCTGAAATTTATGATACCATTGTTTATGTTAAATGGGTTATATTGAGCAAGTATGTTGCTATGTGCATTATATGCAAACTTACTAAGCTAAATGCTTACGTCCTTTATTCTTTCTTTCCATGTAGTCCCGCCAAGCTAATCTCGTGGATCATCGTCACCGGAGATCGGAGCACACTATCAATCGCTATTTTGGTATAGCCAAGTTGTTTATATTAAGTATGGCATGTATAGGAAACATTTCATTTTGAGTTATGTTTTAAAACTAGCCAAAGTGTTGGCTATCAAGCTTAGTATTCTTTTTGTATATGGCCAAAGAGATGAGTCATGAATGATTAAGTATGTATGTTTTAATCTATCAATGAAGTATGCATCCTTGTTCATGTTAGATGTAATACTTGAGTTGCTGAATTGAGCATAAGTTTGGTCTTGATTTCAGGGTGGCAATTGGCTTGGTAAATAGCCTCTAAGTGCCCACACGGATGGACACACGGGCGTGTGTCTAGGCCGTGTGCACCCTGCACCTTTGTATCTTAAGTCAGAATAGGCCATGGGCTAGCTACACGGGCGTGTGTCTAGACTCTAGGCCGTGTTAAGGTAGTCAATATGCACTACGGGTGGTAAGCACGGGCGTGTGCCTTGGCCGTGGGGCATTGGCAGAATGCTGGGGTTTTAGGCACAGTTTGGGGCCACGGGCGTGTCCAGGCCGTGTGTGATTTGCCAGTATCCACCACGGGTGAAAGACACGGGCATGTTTTAGGGGCGCACGGGCGTGTCCCATGTCACACGGACGTGTGACCCCTGTTTGGAGAGAAAGTTTCTAAATGAGTTCCAAAAGTTTCGAGACGCAAGTCTGAGGCCTCGTAGGCCCATGAAATGTCTGATTTGACTAAGAAAGAGAAGTTTTTAATTCGAAACGAAATTTTATAACCCGTAAGTACATGATTAAGTGAGTTCAAGCATGGTAATGTCTCGTATCTAGTCTTAGTCTCGGACTCAGGTATGGGGTGTTACACATAGGCTTGCATGAAAATCAAATCTCCATCACTATAATATGAGATGATACACAAATCAAAAGGTCTTTAATAGGGTTGTAACGGGGCTTGGGTTAAAGGTGTGGATAAAGGCTAAATTAGAGGGTTAGAATCGAGATTGAATTGACAAATTACCTAACTAGAAAAAATGAACTGATAAATAATTACATCAATTGAAAACTTGTACTAATAATACTCTAATACGAGCTTCTTCTTCAGTAATTGAAAATTAAATGTATAAGCTCACTTAATCACAAAACTAATAATGAATACACTTCGATTTTTTTTATTTTTAAGAACAAAACACAAATAATAATAAAGAACTTTAACAACTGAAATATAGAACATAGTTAGCTAACTGCTCAAAATCAAATCTCGACAAAAAGGGCAGTCCAGAGGAATGGTGATAACAAATACAGACTGGGTTTTGGGTTAATATTAGTGGGTGAGTCAATAAATAGGGTTGTTAGGATTAAAAGGGGTTCACTAAGGGTTAATTATGGAGGTAGGGTTTTTTAGTGGAGTGAGTGGGTTAAATCCTAGGTGCCTTCATCATCTCTGTATATCAAATCAAAGGTGTGGTCTTGACATGTATAATCGATGCAAGTTCTAGAAAAACTAATCAATGTTGACACACTCATAATCAAAAAGTGAGCAAGAAAAAGAATATATGCTCTATAAGGCTCAAAATCTCACAAAAATTATGGGTATTTTTTATGTCATCCTCGTAAATTTCAAACTTCAAAGTAATATTTAAATTCAGGTAGACAACCTAGAAATTTTTTAATTCTGAAAAATAGACTTATCATGCTTGATTCTCTAGTATCCTTCAAATTAATTATCAATGCACAATTATCAATGACTTACTCTAAAACATATAAAAAAATCATCAATCAAAGGAATTTCATTCTAATTATAATATGAGAAACTTACTTAAGAAACAAGACATAATTCAGATTTGAGAATAATGCAAAAGTTTGGCACCTAATTTGAGAATTTGAGAATAATGAAAAAAGTTAGGCACCTTTTTAGGTTGTTCACCCCCCACTTAAGATGTACATTGCCCTCAATGTACAAAGATATTTATATAGACAATTAAGTATAAATTCAAAAGATATGGAGAGAGGTGAAACTCCCTGAATTATGGATGAAATCAATGAAAAGAAACCGGATAGGACTGGAGGTGAACGTGGGGAAGCGCCTCGAACTGTTTGAACTTGAATCCTCAAAGTAGCCGGTCTGATTTTATTGTATCCTAAGCTAAATCTAAATGCCATTGAGAAAAATAAAAATAATAAAGGAAGTAAAAATAATAATAATAATAAAAATAATAATAGGAATAAAAGTAAATAATTAAATAGAGATACGGTCCACGCCCATGTGCCTACCTGTGGTGTCCACACGGCCACGGCCACGGCCGTGTGCAAGGCCGTGTGGGTGTGGAAACCTATGCCTAAATACGAAAAGAAATAAAACGAAACTAATTAGTAGAGTTAGTTGCTCGGGTTGCCTCCCGAGAAGCGTTCGTTTAAAGTCTTAAGCTAGACTTACCTCTCGTTTGCATCATCATGGTGGTTTGAGGAGTTGAAAGTCCTTCCTCATGCTATCGGTTTCATTATCATGATAGAGTTTAATTCGAGATGCATTTATATTGAAAGTACCAAAAATGAGATTACTTACCTCGACTGTTCCGTATGGGAAAACACTTGTTACCCTAAAATGGATTTTTGTTTGTGTGTTAGGGTCAGGAGGAGATATTCATGTCCGCTTTTATCTAATAATACTTTATCTCCGATTTTGAATTTTTCTGCTTCGTGGAATGGCTCTGGTTTAGCTTTGTGTATCCCTATTTTTTCCTTGAAATGCGTCTTCCACTCGTCTAGATCATCGATCTGAATCCTTCGTTCCTCATGAGTTATTTCTTTGTTGGCACAGGGTATAGGATCGGGTTCAGTTGTATTCTTTCCTGGTGTTTCCTGAAAAGAAGGGTTAACCGAATGGTTATCAATAGAATTTATTTTCTCACCTGGATTACTCGATGTTCTAGCCGAATCGAGAGCTTGGAGAGTGACTGTCTCATTACCTACACGAAGTATTAGTTCTCCTGCATCAATGTCAATTTTAGTCCCGGCAATGCTAAAAATGGTCTTCCTAAGATTAGGGGATACTATTGTCCTCATCCATGTCTAAAACGACAAAGTCTCATCGGGAATACGAATTTATCAATCTTTATGAGTACATCTTCGATTATACCCTAGGAATTCTAACCGTTTGTCACCTAATTGAATGCTCATCCTAGTTTGTTTGGGTTTCCCTAGACCTAGTTGTTTAAACAATTTATAAGGCATGACATTTATGCTTGCCCCTAAATCATTCTAACGCATTATCAATAGATAAACTACCAATTAAGCATGGAATTGTAAACTCCTGGATCTTTTAATTTTCGTGGTAGTTTATTTTGCAAGACTACCGAGCACATTGCGTTTAGTTCCACGTGTGATGCCTCGTCTATCCTTCGCTTGTTCACAAAAGCTCTTTTAAAAATTTTCTAGAATCGCATCCGTGAAAGAGCTTCAAGTAACGGTAAGTTAATATGTAATTTCTTTAAAAGTTTAAGAAACTTACCGAATCTGCTCCTCCGTGTCGTCTCTCCTTAATGCTTCGGGATATGGTATGCGAGGTTGGTACTCTTTGATTACCGGTTTTGGCTTATTATTACTTACCTCAACCTTACCTTCTTTGATCACATTCTCTTGCCTTGAATTGGGATCGTCTAACCCTTCACTTTCTTGAGCTGTTATGGCCTGAATTTGCTCCTTTGGGTTGATATTAGTGTTGCTTGGTAGACGCCCTTGCGGTCGTTCGGAAAGTAACTTTGCAAGTTGTCCAACTGACTTAGTAAGTTCCCCAACTTGATTCTCGATCCCTTTGATCGATGCTTGTTGATCATTAAGCGTTGTCTCAGTTTTTTGGAGACGGGTATCTATGGCTGCCATGAATTTTGTTAGCATCTCTTCAAGGTTCGGCTTCTTTTCCTGTGGATAGGGCTGATTTTGGAAATTTTGAGGAGGTTATTGTCTTTGATTTCCTTGATTTCCTTGACCTCCCCATGAAAAATTTGGGCGGTTCCTCCAACCTGGATTATAATTATTACTATAAGGATTATTATTAGGTCTGAAATTGTTACCTATATAGTTCATCTGTTCGCTCTCTGTGCCCAGTTGGTAGGGTGGGTACTCAGGATTCGCCATACTTCCACTTGCGTCGCACTGCATCACTGGATGTACCTGCGAAGAACACAAACTATCAAGCTTTTTATTCATCATCTCTACTTGGTTTGATAGCATGGTTACTGCATCGAGGTTGAAAACTCCAGCTGTTTTTGTTGGCCTTGTCCTTGTAACTTGCCACTGATAGTTATTCAGTGACATCTCCTCTATGAATTCGTAGGCTGCTTTAGGAGTTTTGTTGTTCAGGGTTCCACCAGCGGCTAAATCAATTAGTTGCCTCGTTGAGGGGTTCACACCATTGTAGAAAGTTTGGACTTGAAGCCACAAAGGTAATCCGTGGTGTGGACACCTCCTCAAGAGATCCTTGTATCTCTCCCATGTTTCATATAAAGTTTCTAAATCCATCTGCACAAAAGAAGAGATATCATTCCATAATTTGGCCGTTTTGGCCGGCGGAAAATATTTTAATAAAAATTTTTCGGTCATTTGATCCCATGTTGTGATTGACCCTCGTGGTAACGAGTTTAACCACTGTTTGGCTTTATTCCTTAATGAAAAGGGAAATAACCGAAGCCGTATGGCATCATCAGAAACGCCATTTATTTTGAAAGTATCACAGAACTCTAGAAAATTAGCTATATGAGTATTTGGGTCTTCCTCCTGCAAACCATCAAATTGAACAAATTGTTGAATCATTTGTATAGTGTTAGGCTTTAATTCAAAATTATTAGCAGCTATAGCAGGCCTAACAATACTCGATTCAGCTCCTGTTAAATTTGGTTTAGAATAATCAAACATAGTACGAGGAGCATTATTTTCTCCCACATCTGGATTCGTCTTGTTGCTCTTCTTCTCGGTAATTTAGGGCTCGCCTGATTTTTTTGCGATTTCTGCGAGCGGTAGTTTCAATATCACTGTCATATACTAAAGGTCCTCTCGGGTTCCTTCTAGTCATAAACTATAGGTACCTGCTAGGAAAAAGAAAGAAAGGAAATTAGAAGAGTTAAAACTAAGGTAAAAATAAAAATAAAAATAAAAGTAAATTGCAAAAAAAATAAAAAAAGTGGCTAAAGTAATAAAAATAGAGCTTTCTTAATATTTTAGTTCCCTGGCAACGGTGCCAAAAACTTGATCGTGTGTCAGAGTTTTAAAAATTTAAATAATGAGAATGATCGAACCTGGAAACTAACTATGACAACGATTGAGGCAAGTGCACCTATCGAATAGTAGTATAGCTTAGGTAAGACCGGATTGTCGAACCCAAAGGAACTAAAAGTACTAATACTAACTTTCTTTTTATTATTTAGCCTAAAATAAAGGGAATTTGTTGTTTTAAATCTAAATTAATTAACTACTAAATTAAAGACTCTAAGACAAAGAAGAATGAATTTGGGAAAATAACTTGAGGAAAAACCAATTGATTAAGACGACACCCAAGGAAGAATCCACCTAGACTTCACTTGTTATCTAACTCTGAACCAGATGATTTATTCACTTGACTTGATCCGTAAGATTCCCTAATGTATATTAAACCCTCTCTCGACGCGAATAACGTCTAACCCTCTGTTGATTAATTGAAATCTCTTTCTAATTAAAACCCTTAGAATCGCATTAACTCGATCTATGGAATCCCATATTAGGTTTCACCCTAATCCGGCAAAATCTCGTCACCCTATCTCTAGGCGTGCGATCAACTCCGCTTAACTATGCTAGATCTACTATTAGGCAGGGACTTTTGCTCCTCCACCTATGCACATCAAACTTGAATTAATATCCGCGAAATATCAACACAAGAATTAAGAACACATAATTAAGAACAAGTCAAATATTTATCATATAGTTCAGTGAACGATAACAAGATTCATCTAAGTTTCATCCCCCTCAGGTATCTAAGGGTTTAGTTCATAACAATAAAAGAAAATATCTCAGAAGAAAAGATAAAACAAAACATAAGAAATCCCTAAAACTCCCTGAAGGAAATTAAGGAGAAATCCTCCGTCTTGAGTATAATTCCGGCTCCTAGAGATGAATCAACTGGCTATCCTCGAGCGAATCCCCACAACTCTGCCTTCTTTGGCCTAGCAAGACGCCCCTTGTCAAAGGTACTGGGCTCTCCCTTTTAGGTCATACTTAGGGTGTATATATAGGCTTTTGGAATGTGTTTCTTTGCCCCTAAGTATCCCAATCCGAATGAAACTTCTCTTTGCCACGGCAGGGGCACGGCCATGGCACACACCCGTGTGAATCATGGCCAGGCCGTGTTGGGTTGACTAATGAGGCACGGCCATGTGGTCTTGGGTCCAGGCCGTGTCGATTCGTGATGTGGCCCATTTGGCTCATTTTAAGCCCGTTTCTTGTTCATTTCATTTTCTGGTGCTTTCCTGAGTATAAAACATGAAAATAAAGGATTAAGAGCACCAAATTACATAAAATAAGGGATAATTCATCCAAAAGCATGCTAAATGTGGGATTAAAATATGTTACTTTTACGGTTTATCAAGATCCATCCAAAGGGGTAACCACTAGATCTTATCTTAGAAATACTTGTAATTTTGTTGCATTTATCTCATGCATTGAGCCTAAAAATATCAAAGAAACATTAAATAATGAATATTGGATTTTGGCCATCCAAGAAGAGTTAAATCAATTTAAGAGAAGTAATGTATGGACCCTAGTAGAAAGACCTTGTGATAAATCTACTACAAGTACTATGTGGGTTTTTAGAAACAAATTAGATGAGAATGGTAACATTGTGAGGAACAAGGCTAGGCTTGTTGCTTAAGGTTACACTCAAGAAGAAGGAATAGATTATGATGAAACATATACTCCCTTAGTTAGAATGGAAGCCATTAGGATGCATTTAGCTTTTGCATGCTTTAATGATCTTAAATTATATCAAATGGATGTTAAAAGTGTTTTTCCAATTGGTTTTATAAATAAAGAAGTGTATGTAGAACAACCACTCGGCTTTAAAGATTCAAATATTCCAAATCATGTTTTCAAACTTTCAAAAGCCTTATATGGTTTAAAAAAAGCTCTTAGAGCTTGGTATGAAAGATTATCCAATTTTCTTATTGAAAAAAGTTATTGTAAAGGGAAGGTTGACACAACACTTTTTATCAAAAGAAAAGATGGGAGAACTAAATTTCTTTTTAGGACTCCAAATCAAGCAAAAGAAGGATGTCATTTTCATCAATCAAACTAAGTACATAAAGGTAATGCTCAAAAAGTTTGGGATGAATAATCTCAAACCACAGGGTACACCAATGAGATCCTCTACAAAACTTGACAAAGATGAAGAAGGTAAATGTGTTGATATAAAATTATATAGGTCAACGATTGACTAATTTAGGCCTTTTGTATCTTAGAGACTCTTCATTTAGATGTGAATTTTAAAGGTTGCAAATTAGATAGGAAAAACACCTCCGATACTTGTCAATTTATAGGCAACATGCATATATCATAGTTTTCAAATAAACAAAATAGTGTTGCATTATACACCACCGAAGCAGAATTCATTTCTGCCTATAGTTGTTGTGCTTAAGTTTTATGGATGAAACAACAACTTATGGGCTATGTAATTGATGTAGATACCATTCCTATCAAGTGTGACAATATTAGTGTTATTTGTCTCACTAAAAATCCCATCCAACATTCTAGAACTAAGCATATTAAAATTAGACATCATTTCATTAGAGGTCATGTCAAAAAATGAGATGTAGTTCTAGAATTTGTTGACACTTTGAACCATTCCTTCTAGTGGGTCTAGTTCATCTCTTAGTGAATGTTTTCATTCTATGAGGGAACGAATGTGGTTTAATACATATTTTTCTTCTAGGTTTGTAAAGACCCCTAGACCTCTTGACTTAGGTGCTTCCTGCAGGACGTGTTTTCCACTAACATGTCAAACATGTAGCTTAAAAATGCATCTTGCAGGATGCGTTTTCACTGCCATGTCGGATGAAAACGCCCCCTATAGGGAGCATTTTCTTCTAAGCATTTCAACCACCAAACTTGATTGCTTATGGGCCCCTGCAACCGGGGATTCTCGGGATAAACTTGATCTAGGAAAATGTAGAAATTGCACGTGTAGAACTCGCAAGCCAAAGTTAATATTAATTATTGAAGTGTAGAAGAGCCAATTAAAACACTAACTCATGCAGTGAAAACAATAATTTATTCGTTTATTCATTAATTTTTTCTGTAAATTGTAAGTTGATATTAATTATTGAAGTAAGATATAGTACAATTCGCAAGCCAAATTTTAATCTTTTTTCGAACCTTCTAATCAATTCTTTGCTTTTTGGAAATATTGTACCTAACAAATGGACGAAAAAAAACTTAAATGAAAAAGTAACATAAATAATTGTAAATTTTAAACTCTCAACTTGATGGTGTACAAATCACACCAATTTAATAAATTTGTTTCGTATATTGTAAATAACTATACATTTAGGGTGTAAAACAAAGTATAAAAAAATTATAAAATTACAAAATAACATAATCATCGGCGCCCCGAATGTGTGCCACAACCAGGTGGGCGTCAGGCAGACCTAGAGTTCCGTCGCACTATTTAGTTTGACGGTTCCTCTCGACTTTGCCTTCATCTTGACGTGCATGTTGGGGTTGATCGTTGACTTCATCTTCTTCCTCCATGGTTGACTACGACCACATCCTAGCTGCCTATCATAGATCCCTCCTGTTTGAGTCAACGGTTGCAAGGATGACCCACTTCGGTAGAATAACAATGCTGGGGGTGTTTGCGACACTACTGGCGGGCCACTATATGGTGTCGTATAACCCGATTACGGATAGAAGGTGGCAATCATCGACAATACGGATGCGTCAGTGTTGTTGGCAGGACCGACATGTAATATGCCACGGTGGGTGGCAGTCGTGCATAATATATCCCTGGAGAAGGTGTTGATGTAGGGAATGATTGCACGTGTTGTGGTGCTTGTGTAAAAAAAAACTAGTGTTGAATGTGCTGATGCAGGGAATGATTGTGCTTGTTGTGGTGGTTGTGTAAAATAAACTGGAACTAAAGGGGATGATGCAGGGGATGAATGTGTTTGTTGTGATGCTTGTGACAGAAAAACTAGTTAGAGGAAAAAATAAATGAATTATATGGCAATCGATTCCACCGGTGTAGATGGAGCAGATGTCGATCTCGTCATGACATCTCCTCTCGACCTAGGATTGAGGCCTACTATTGGCCTCCTACAGTGATGTTGTCAACTCATTTCTGAAGCTGGCAGTAGATACGGCTTGTCGTTATGCCTAAACCACTCTATGTAATTCAAAAATGTTGCCAACTCTGGTGTGAGAAATGGTTCACGTATTGGCAAGTAATCGTACCTATACTGCTACATATCGATGTATTTCTTACGGAACGTTGGTTAATCTTCCTCGAGTCTCCCCTACAAATCAGTCTTGTGCAAGTTATCGAGCTTTTGAGGTGGCATCGAAATACGTTACGTACACCCGAACTGTCGCATCACTCAGTTGGATTTGTGCATCTCGACCGTTGCAAAAATGACCAATGGCATTTCCACATGCTAGATGTTGCGATTGGCCAAAAATTCGATCAGGACGTATTCTTGATTCCTTGGATTCGCATATGGCATCCATACAAACTGTAGTACGAATTTATATTTTTTAGGACATACCTAATATTTAACTTCAAGTGCTAGAATTCATATTATATAAATTTGAAATTCATAAACTACCCTCCTCTTCGGTTTCTTGATCTAAAGCTAGTCGGATATCTTCGAGCTCGGTTGGTATGCCATTGTGTCTCATGGGGTTGTTCCACCTATTCAAATAATATGTTTTTTCAAAATTACAACAATGAAAAATAAAAACGGTAATGATATTATCAAATGAATTTTACCATATGACGAGTGAGAATTTGTAAGGGAGTTCCACTCGGGGGCATAAAAATGGTAGTCGATTGTAACAGCCCGATTTTAGCTAAATCAGAATAGTGGTTTTGGAACCAAAAATTCGATGTCAAAAAATTATTTTAATATTATTTTTGGTATTTACAGCATGTTATTTGATTTGTGTGAAAATTTCGTGTAATATCCGGGATTTTGGGCTTGTGCATTATTGCGTAATTATGTGAAGTAGCATGCCTGTGTGTGTTGTAAATATGTTTTATGAATTTTTAGAACCTTAGAATATAGAAGAATGCCTTAGAAAATATTAAATTTTAAGTATTGAAGGGGAATTGAACAAAAGAGGCCTTAAGAGAATTTGTAGGAGAATTTAGACACAAAAATGGGCTTGTTAAAGTGGCAAGGAGGCGCCACTTAAAGCCCTAGTAAGTGACGCCACAAGCAGTACAAGGGGGCCTAGGTTCGAGCAGCAAGGGGAGCAATTTTGAGCTGCTTTTTGCGTCAAGCTAAGAGGGGAGTTGGACGGCATTAAAACACTAAGGAGATGAGCACTAGATGTGGTTAAATTCCCTTTAAAATTCGGCTAAGGTAGGGAGATAATTATTGATTTATTCAATTTATTTTTGAAAGGGTAAAGAAGAGGAAAAATAGGAAAATAACAAGGGATTGGATAGAGAGATGAGGAGTTGGCCGAATAGGGGGATCTAGGTGTGGTATTTTCGGCCAAAGGGAAGAAGTGAGGCCATTTTCATTCTTTTCTTTTCAATTGTGCCTCTGCCGAATTCTTTAGCAAATCTTCTCTTCTTCTCTTATTTTGTCAAAGCCGAAAGTTCTCCTTCTTTTTCCATTCTTGTTGAAACTCCCTTCAATCCTTTTTCTTAAAAGCCAAAGCCGAATACCATACTCCCATTCCCTCCTCTCACTTTGGCCGAATCTCTCTGCACTTCATTCTCTTTTTCTTTTCGCAATTCTCCAAAAGCCGAATCTCCTATTTTGGGGGCCATAGCCGATTGCATCTTTTTTTTTGGGGCCGATTCCTTCACTAGATTAAAAGTCAAAATTCAAACACTTCCTTCCTCTTGTCGGCACTTCAAGTTGGTGAGCCAATTGCGTTTTGATCATTCTATTGGTAAGGATCTCTCTTGGCCGAACTCTTGTTCTTTTCTTTCTCTAACTGTCGAAAATCAAGGCTTTAATCCCATTAATGCTCTTTGGCCGAATCTTTGAAGGAGGATTTCGGGAATTTTGCTAAGTCGACTACAAGAAAAGATCATTCGGGATTTAGATATCTAAGGTAAGTAAAGTGTAATATTAGGCCAAAGGCCATTTATGATGTTCATTAAGTGTTAGAATCGGATCTAACATAGATCATATAGGCATTTCGGCATCTCCATTAACAGATAGCGATTTCGGGATCTAGATAATCGAGGTAAGGGAGTTTTGATATTCGGCCAAGGCCTTTTTATTTGTTAAAAGTTGACCGATTTTTAAACTATGGTCTATAGGAGGGAATACAATCGGTTTCGATAGATTTTCGGGATTCAATGAAAGCGTTAGTACCAGGTGTGTACCCCACACTAATTCTTAATAGATTTGTGGCATCAATTTAATATATGTGCTTATAATATTGTGAAAAGTGGGCAAAGGTACCCTGCAATGGTACAAAGTACTCAGGTAAGTAACCTTAACATTATGTTAATAAATGATATGAATAATATTATGATATGAATATTTGGAATATGGTACATATGTGAATACCGATAAGAATGTGGAATAAGGCATAAGGCATGATATTGCATATTCAGTGTGACATGGGGCATATGGGTTATATGGAAAGGGAAGTGATCCGTGGTTTATACCACAATATCTCGAATGTGGTGACTCATGTCACGAAATCGAATGTGGTGACTTATGTCACAAAATAATGTATGGTGGCTATGCCACAAAATTTATAAGGGCGATGAGCAAGTCGTCTGCAGCGATCGCCGATGATGTGTAGCGGATGGAGGGTCGACTTAGTAGTCCCCACGGTGTGATGGTTGGTACGGTGATGTGTAGCGGATGGTTATCTAGGTATGGGTTCGGGTTTGCATCATTATTTCATGCATTATATATATGTATGATATGATATGATATGCCCGAATCGTTGGGGCTTAGTGTTGGTTATACACACCGAGTCTCTGCTTTGACTCACCCGTTGTGGGATATTTTTCAGGTGACACTCGAAGAACGGACCGGGTCGGCGGGAGCTTAGTGGTGGCCATGTTCAACTCGGACTTTATTTTAATTTTGGACTTTTTATTTCTAAGTATTTTGGATTTATTCGGGTTTTGTTTTAATGTAATAAGGCCATAGCTATAAACCGATTATGCATGCATTTTATTTATTTTATTATGATACAATTTTTATCAATTTAAAGTTTGAGCAACTTTTCTTAAAAATAAATCTTTAAATGTTTTAACACCTAACACAAATGATTTTCAATTTAAATAGTAAACTCTAAAAACTCGACTTTTCCTTTAACTTATGGTTTTGAAATATAACAATAAAGTCTTAATAAAGCCTAATCTTCGAGAATAACGATGTTTTGAATTTGAACCCAATCCAAATTTTTCTCCTAAATCACCCAAAGTTTTCCAAGAAACAAACAAGTTTTGAAATGTTTTACTCGAGAACATACGGATCCTGGTCGGGGTTAGTGGGCGGTTTTGGGGTGTTTCATTTAAATGAGCTAATTTTATCGATTGGTTGGTTAATTTGATAAAAAGATTAAATCGCGTAAAATGCAAAAGTTGCATTCTACTTGTTAAAGGTGTTTAATTGCTATGATTTAATAAATCAAAGGTCCTTATAATGTTATTAGTCCATGATTAGTGTAAGTGGACAATTATGGTCATCCATTATATGTTTTTCTGTGTTTATAAGAAAGGTTATTATGGTAAAATAGTTAATAAATGTTATAATTAATAAAACAAAATCAATTTTAAACTTCATTATCATATTTTTGGTCGAATATTGAGGAAGAAGAAAGCTTCTTATTGTGTTTTAGGGTTCGGCACTTGTAAGCTTAAATTGGTAAGTCATTTTGACTCAGTTTTTAATGATTTCTATGTTTTTGAAATCGTTGCAGCTCAATCTAGCTAGCCCGTACCTTTAATTTCAAAACTGTTAAAGATTTTAAGAGTTTCCATTGTTGAATCTATGTGTTCTTTGATGTTTAATGTTGAAATATGAAAGCTTGATGATAGTTTTACATGTTTTGTTAAGTGATTTTTTATGAAAATACATAATAGGGATTAAATTGTGAAATGTGCAAATTGTGTGGTTGAAATGTGAAATAAATGAAATTTTTGGATTGCTAGGGACCTATATATAATTCGGCAAAGCATGGATTTTGTTGAATTGTGTGAATTTTGTGTATTTGTGAAATAGAGACTAAATTGATTAAATGCGAAAGTTTAGGGGCTAATGTGTAAAAATTCTCAAATGTGTATTTTTGGATTAATTGAATGAGTAGTTGAATAAATAAGTTAATTTTGAATTCATATAGATCAAGAAAGAAAGAATTCAGATTTAGATCGGGGGAAAAGCAAGGTTATCGAGTAGTCGACCCGATCCGTCAATTCTGAATATGAGGTAAGTTCGTATATGATGATTACATTGTAAATGTATGTTAAAATGCTTTAATATTGCATAAATTTTTAAAACGAGATTATGGATAATGTATGAATTGTGAAAATGACTTTACGGATGCATTCGATAATAGAAACGAAAAGTGTAAAAGCCCGGTTGAACCTTAAGAATAGTTTTGGATACTATTGACATGTCAGTAAGTGATACGTTGAGTTGTCTTCGGGCCATGATATTAGCACTTTGGTTGCATATTTTACCGATTTGGCTTCGGGCCATGCATATCGGATGATTTGGCTTCGGGCTATGATAATAGATCTACGGATAAGTTACCTTGATTTGGCTACGGGCCATGGTATAGGTACTTATCGTACGAGACTTTTGAGTATCTGATTTCTATTCCGAATGGTTCAATGGGTAAACGAATGATGTGGTTGAGAAAGAGGTTAGTACGAGGCAATACAGGTACGTGCAAAACCTATTCGAGTATTAAATAGTGAAAGTTTGATGAGTTTGTATTTGATCATGTTTTGAGACATGAGAAAGGTTTGTAGTTAATGTGTATATGGTTTTATCATGTGTAATTGGTTGATTTGCATTTATTCGATAAAATAAGTTATTCATGTAACAGCCCGGTTTGTACCCTAGTCGGAACAGTAGTTTCGGGACCATAAATCTGAGTCCGTATAATATTTTAATATTATTTTCTGTGCCGTTGATAAGTGATTAAGCATGTGCTAAATCTCTGTAAGTTAATTTTCTCATTTGTGTGTTTAATTTGAGCAAAGGATTGATTTGCATTAAATGTGAAAGTTGTATGCTATTTGTTAAAGTACCAATGTGTTGTGGCTTTGTAAAGGTGGAGGATTTATATGGAAAATTAGCCATTTCTATAGATAGTGGACGGTTATGGTCCATATTAACCTTTGAAAATATGTTTTATAAGTTTATATTATAAGGTTAATTATGTCATTCATGTATTAAGTATATTATGATATAAAAAAAGCATGAAATTAGACATTTTTATCATCTTTTGGCCGAATGTCTTAAAGAAAAAGAAAGAACAAAAGCTTAAGGGTTTCGGTTGGCTTTCAAGCTTAAATTAAGGTATGATTTTGAGTTGGATTTTGATGATTTTTATGTTTTTGAGATTGTTGCTTAGTTTACTATCAAGCCCATATCTCAATTTGATGAATTGATGTTGTTCATGAGAAATGCCATTGATGTTATGTTGAGCTTTGTGATGATTTATGGTGTTAAATGAAAGATTTGAGTTAGATGAACATACTTGGTTCTTGAATTTTTTATGAAATTAGCTAAATAGGGCTAAATTGAGAAAATGGCAATTTGAAGGACTAAATTGCAAATTGGTACTGTGTGTGCGATACCGTTATAAGTTCGGTTTATTGTATTGGCACTAAGTGTACGTTGACAATTATGATTTGATTACGAAATTAGCACTAAGTGTGCGAATAAAACAAAAGAGTAGCAATGATTGATCGAAATGTAGAACCGAGTGGTTGAGAAGCATGGTTGGTGAGTAACTATGTGTTTACAAAAAGGTATGTATTTAACCTTTGCGGTTGATGAGATTGTGTATGTTTTTGTGAATGGTTGAGTAGGATTATTGGCTATGAATGATGGTAGGTATGATACCTATGTGGTTGGTGAATTTGGAAGTAAATGAATGGAATGTTATGTGAGTATTGGATATAGTTGAATTTGTGTATCATTGGTAAATTATCTATGTGATGGTTCAATTTATACATTGATTTGATTCAACGAATTAATTGTATTGTATCTCGAACTTACTAAGCTTTGAAAGCTTACTGTGTGATTTGTTCTCTATTTTACAGTGTCAGCAAAGCTAGCTCGGATCTGAAAATCGTTAGCATCTCTATCACACTATCGGCAATCTATTTTGGTATTTTGGAAAGATGTAAATAGATGAAATATGGCATGTATAGGCTAGAAGTTATGGTATTTTTTTGGGAATGTTTAATCATCGCCATGTGAGTTGGCTTGGAAGTGAAATGATGTTAACTTATGAATGAGTTATGTTTATGATATGTGAAGTACATTTTGGTATGGCTTGGTGATAATGATATGTTTTTAAGTATGGTAAGATTAGTGAAGAATTGATGCCATAATAATAATATAATGATTTTGTGGATGAGTCATGCTTGATAATGTATGTGATATATGAAGTATGTTTTTGGCATGGTTAGTTGATGCATGAAATGGTCAAGTTTTGATTAAGCAAAGGAATGAATTATGCTTGTGATGAGATGAGTTTTAGCCTTGTAATTTGGATGGTTATTTTGGTATGATTTTGGTTGTCAAATAGGCATGAGATGTCTTGATTATTTTACTAGTAGGTATGACCCATTGGGTGACATTTTGGCCTTGCAAATGGCCTATAATGTCACACAGTTGTGGCACACGGGCGTGCCTAGTGATCGTGGGGCTAAGTCAGTAGCTAGCCTAATAGCACACGGCCAAGACACATGGGCGTGTCTAGTAACCGTGTGAGAAAGTCAGTATATGGCCTAAGAGTACACGGCCTTAGCACACGGGTGTTGGGTGGCCGTGGATGTGAAGTCAGATTCAACCACGGCCAAGGCACACGGGCGTGCTTGGTGGTCGTGGATGTGAAGTCAGATTCGACCACGACCAAGGCACATGGGCGTGCTTGGTAGCCGTGGATGTGAGGTCAGATTCGACCACGGGGAGGACACACGGGGGTGTCCAGGAGCCGTGGGAGGCACACGGTTTGCCTACACGGGCGTGTAACCCCTGAAGCTTAGAAAAGTTTTAAATTTTTGTGAAATTTTGTATGTGTTTCGGTTTAGTCCCGACCCGGTTTATAAGCATGTTTTATGTCTCGTTGACCGTATTAAGGGACATTATGTTTGAGATTGATGGATGAATGTATGAACTTTTGAAAATGTTTCTAATCTGTCCGATAATGCCTTTAACCCTAATCCGGTGACAGATACAGGTTAGGGGTGTTACAATTCATATACGAGCTTACTAAGCTATGAAGCTTACTTCGTGTTATTTTTCTATGTTTTATAGTGAACCAAGGCTAGCTCGGATCCGGGAGTCGTTGGGAACATCATTGCACTATCAAACATCTATGTTGGTACTTTTGAATTATACATTATGGTTTATGGAATGTATAGGCTAGATGTGGTATTTTGGATGTGATCATAGCCATGAGATTTGGCTTGTAAATGATGTTAATATTGATGTGTGTTTGGCTATTAGAAATGGCTTGTAAATGTACATGTTTTGGTTTGTATATATATAGCCATGAGTGATGGCTTATTTTGGTTTGTTTTGGCATGGTTGTAACCAAGACATTATGGAAGTTATAATGGTTATGTGAATTATGGTAAATGAACCATATTGTTTGATATTGTTTTGGCATGTGTTTGGCTAAGTAAACGGTAGTGATTTGAGAATTGGAATAGATGAAATTATAATGGTATGAATTGTGCATTTGGTTGATGATTTTGGCTGCCTAATTGTATGATGAAATGGTACCATTTTGCCTTGTGTAGGTACATTGAAGTTGGGGTGGCAAATTGGCCTTGCAAATGGCCTATTTTTGTCCACACGGGCAGAGACACAGGCGTGTGTCTCAGCCGTGCGTGACACACGGTCATGTGTCCCCTGGTGTTGAAATTGAATTGAAGTCAATATGCTCCACACGGTCTCACACACGGGCATGTGACTGGCCGTGTGGTACAAGTCAGTATACCCCCTAATTGGCACACGACCTAGCACACGGGCATATGACTTGGCCGTGTTGCATAAGTCAGTATACCCTACAGGTTTGGCACGGCCTAGTACACGGCTTGGCACACGGGCGTGTGTGGCCACTTCGAAGGGCACACGGGCTAGACACACGGTCGTGTGGTTGGCCGTGTGACCCAAGTCAGTATGTATGCCCTATTTCCACACGGGCGTGTCTGGAGCCGTGTGAGGCACACGATCTGTTCACACAGGCGTGTGACCCCTGTATGGTTGAAATTTTTCTAAGTTTTCAAAAATTTTCGTATGTTATCGATTTAGTCCCGAACCACTTCTAAAGCATGTTTAAGGCCTCGTAGGCCCTTATAAGTGACAATGTAATTGTGTTGAATGATTTGTGAGAATGAATGCTTTATGTTTGATAAATGTATGCTATATGTTGTGAATTGATCGGTAATACCTCGTAACCCTACTCTGGTGACGGATACGGGTTAGGGGTGTTACATCGATATCATGCCCACGATTGAAGGAGCATGCAATCACTGATTTTAACTTTATCTAGTATCGTTGCTCGACACATTTCTTGGTACAAGGTCGCCAGCACCGTTGATCCCCAACTAAGTCATCCTGATTCTTTCAAGTTGGCTAGTAATAGTAGCCACCTGATTTATCTAGAATTAGAAGACCTCAAGATCAATGTGCACGCAAATTGTTCCTTTTCAACGTCACTCGCAGAAGCCTTGATAGTTTGGACTTTGGAAGTTGTCCTCCGACCATCTCATCTCGATTTGGCTACCCTTAAACTTGTTTGGCACCTTCCTTAGTAGTTGCCCGCATGTTGCACTCCAATCGGAACTAGTAACTGGTCCCATAACGACATCCCCATTGACCGGTAGATCGAGTTGTAAACTGACGTCCTTGAGTGTAATTGTACACTCGTCTCATGGAAGATGGAATGTGTATGTCTCCATCTTTCGACCAAAGCATTGATAAGTAAAGGATCCAATTTAGTCCCCCCGAGCATGCGAGCCATGTATAAAAATCCTGCATCTCGCAAGTGTCCATGAATGACATCCGGTGCACCTTTGCGTAAATTGTTTATGTACGCCTCCAAAATTCGATCTTCAGACTGAGTATAAAAACATAAAAAAATTAATAATCTAAACAGCATAATAATTAACTATTTAAAATTAAATAATTTAATAAATTTTCTTAACAACATAATAATAAACTAATTAAAATTTAATAATTTAATAATATTTTCTTACCATTTGTAATTGAATGTTGGAGCTGTGCTTGTCATCTAAACGAATAAGTTGATTTGTCATATTACAAATTATAATGAATAAAATAAAATCAAAGGATTCAAACAAAAAATTAAAAAGAAAATATTTGAGAATTTAGAATTTAGGATAAGAAATCAAGAATTGACAATTGAAAATAAAAAATTGAAAATCAAAAAGTGAGAATTGAGTTGAAAAGAATGAGGTTTGGAGAGGTTTATATTGGAAATAATATGGTTGTTGGTATCCTACCGTTGTTGGAATTCTGCCCGTTGGGGAATTGTTACCGTTGGCCAAAAAACACTACCTACATTAATAAAAATGCGTCCTGTAAGACATATTTTTCTTTTTCTCTCCAAAAATAATGTAAATCAATAAATTTTCAAAAACTCAATGTGATTTCTCAATTATTTTTTTTAACATATTCACATAAATCAGCCTTAAATCAATTGAATGTCAATTGATTAATTAAAACTAAGTTAATTCTTTCCAAATATTAATACTTTTTATTTTCTTTTTCTTTTTTGATAAAAAAACAATCCGAGGGTCTACCTCATTTTATTGCTTCACGAATAATAACATTGTAGATTTCCATCGAATAATTCTTCTTAAAATTCAGATTACAATTGTTCTTAATAGCTAACTTGCTAAGAGAGTCAGCTACCTTATTACTTCTACGATCAACCCAATTAAAGAGGACTGAATCAAAATTTCTGAGGATCATACACTCCTTTTTGATGCATTGGCCCAGAATAGTAACATCATTCTCGCGCTTATTCACAGTGTTAATTAAGGTTGCATTGTCTGACTCCACAATTAACTTTGAGATTTTCATAGAATCGGCCAGCTTCAAACCCATAGACAAAGCCTCCAGTTCCACCCAAGTTGTATCAAGAGTTTTATTAGCAAAACCGTAACAGCCACCCAAGACAAAACCATCGGCATCTCTCACAAAAACCCCATAGCCAACGCACCCTTCTAAGATCCCAGCATCAACGTTGATTTTAACAAAATCCTTCGAGGGTTTCTTCCAGCCTTTACACATCGGTAGGGAGAATTAAAGGGGGGTCGTTGAGGATGAAAATTCTGAACTCATTACTAAGCGCCTGCGCCTTCTCCCACACTACCCTAGCAGGATCCTCTTTACCCTGAAACACCATCTTGTTCCTATTATTCCAACAGTTCCAGAGAAGAGTGAAAAAATCTGCGGCTGCTTTTGAGTCGAGCTCGCGGAGGGCATCTTCCAGCCAATCAATGCATCGTTCGTATCTACCTTCTAAAAGTCTATTGTTTAAACCTCTAATAATAAAGACATCACGTACCTTGGGGCAATCTTTCATGGCATGTATCAGAGTCTCTGCACAGTTTTTACATCTCGGGCAAGTAGTGGAAAAGATTTGGCGAATGTGGGCGATGTTATCGTATGTTGGTAAGATGTCATGGCCGATTCTCCAGCTGAAGACTTTAATCTTAGGAAGCATTTTAAGCTTCCAAATTATTTTCCAAAAAAATCTGTAAGGGCCAAAACCGAGTCGCTTGAGGGATAACCATGAGTAGGCTGAATTCGAAGTATAGAGACCATGAAGGTTTTGAATCCACGTGAGGCTGTCTTTTATATCATTATGAGGAATGGGTAAATTACATATATGCTCCCCCATACTTTTGCCATAAAGTTCAATGACTCTTTCCCTTTTCCACCGCTTGTTATGCTGGTCCCACAGGTCTTTAACTCTTCTTTCATCGTTGTTTAACAAAGTCTGATCTATAGAGTTCCCATTCAGCCCCTCAATGCCCCATTGATCCCACCGAATGTTTATTGTACTGCCATCCCCAACTTTCCACATGTAACCGTCTTTTAATGCTGTCGCCGCTTTAGCAATACTCATCCAAGTGAACGACGGTCTAACGCACCGTTTGGGCCTGAACACATCCCCATCAGGAAAGTACTTAGCGCTCAAGACTTTAAAGCATAGTGTATCTTTGAAGTTAACAAGTCTCCATACTTGTCTACCTAAGAGGGCTAGATTAAACACGTGCATATCTCTAAATCCCATGCCTCCCATCCCTTTAGGATAGCATAATCGGTTCCAAGCCATCATAACCCAACCACGAGTCTTCTCGTTACTTGTCCACCACATCCGACTCATTTTTGAATGAAACTCCTCAATGATTCCTTTTGGAGCAAGAAGAACAGAAAAGGCATATGTAGGTATAGATTGAAGAGTGGCTTTAAGGATCACCTCTTTCCCACCGTAAGACAACAACCTTTTTAACCAACTATTCATCCTGCAAATGCACCGATTAATAATATTAGTAAAAGCAGTTGATTTTTTTCTATGAATTGGTAAAGGTAGTCCTAAGTAGCTGTCAAAGTTCTCTACCATACGCATTCCGAGCATAGAACTGAAATAATGTCTTTGGTCCAAAGGAGTTTTCGGGCTAAACATAATCATAGATTTTTCAATATTAACCTTTTGGCCCGAAACTCTTGAATTTTTTTTTAAAATATTAACGAACTCCCCCACATCTCGTTTTTTGTTACGAATGAAAAGGAGTGCATCATCAGCAAAAAAACAGGTGATTAATACACAGTTCATGAATACTAGCCCATTTTCCTTTTAAAATATTTTCATTCTAAGCTCAGATAAGCAATTTAGAAAAAGCTTCCATGCAAAATAAGAAAAGATAGGGAGATAGAGGATCTCCTTGTCTAGGCCTCTTTCCGACACAATAGTCTCAGAGAGGGTTGAATTGCATTTTACGACATAGCTAACAGTACTAATACAGCTTATGACTTTTTTTACCCAAGCCTCTGCATAGCCCATTTTCCTCATCACTGCTTCAATAAATTTCCACTCAACCCGATCATATTTTGCTCATGTCGAACTTAACAACCAAACCCTTGTTTGGACTATTTGTAGCACTTTGAAGGTAATGGACTAGTTCGTGAGCGATCAATATGTTGTCGTGAATCATTTGTCCGGGTACAAATGAGCTTTGGTTTTGGCTAATGCTTTTCGGAAGGGTATCTTTCAACCGGTTAGTAAGAACTTTAGCAACGATTTTGTATACCACCCTGCATAGACTAATTGGACGAAAATTAGTCGTATCAATAGGATTTTTTATTTTAGGGATAAAAACAATAATAGTCTCATTGAAACTGTCCACTTTTCTATTCCCGCTTAAAATCTCATGACACAATTGTAGAATATCAACCCCCACCACGTCCCAATTTTCCTTGAAAAAGTTTCCCGACAGACCATCAATGCCCGGGGCTTTCCTTGGGTCCATTTGGTTGAAAGCTCTCTTGATTTCCTCATCTCTGAAGTCCTCTAGAAGCTTATCATTCATCTCCCCTGAAATGCGACTATCAATAAAGTCAACGTTAAGATTATCGTTTGTTTGTAAAGTTGACCCAAATAAATTTTGAAAATACTCCCTAGCCGCCGCACAGATATCTTTGGTGTTGTTCTTCCAGCACCCATGAATATCTTTCAGCCTCTCAATATTATTCTTTTTCCTTCTGCTAGACGCTCTAATATGGAAGAACCTGGTGTTCCTATCGCCCTCTCTCAACCAAGTAATTCTCGATCTCTTAGCCCAATACTTCTCCTCTTTATCCAGCAAATTTCCAAGCTTAAGCCTCATAGCTTTAAGTCTTTTACCCTCATTTAATCCTCCAGGATTGTCAATACTTTTGTTAATCTTGGATTTAAGCTTACCGATCTGCTTGCTCAACTCTTTATACTTCTTATACTACCACGTGCCAAGGTCCTTTCCCACCATTTCGATTCTTTCCATAATATCTTTGGTTCCATTAAGCCAAACATTTTTAATAATATTTTTAGCTTCCTTGTCTTTTGCCCAACAATGATCATACCTAAACATAAGTCTAGGGTCTCTCGACTTTTCTCTCGGCTTGTGCCCTTCCGTGTCCAGAATAATGGCGTCATGGTCCGATCTCGCCTGACGAATCACCTTAGTTTCGATGAAGGGAAATTTGGTAACATCATTAGCCGATATCATGAACCGGTCAAGTCTTTCTTTAACCATAGCATCGCCTTCCCTATTATTGACCCAAGTGAACCACCCGTTATCAGTTTTCAGATCAACCAGAGAAAGCTCATCAACTATCTCACAAAAGTCATCCATCAAAGCTTTCGGCTTCTTTCTACCACCCTCCTTCTCCAAGTTGTTTAGAATAGCGTTGAAGTCCCCTCCCACAATCCACGTTTCCTTTACAGTTCTCCCAACCCTCTTTAACATCTCCCAATAACTTTTCCTATTATTTTGATCTGCATTCCCATAGAACCCGGTGAACCTAACAGGATTGTCATTTTCAAAGTGGATCAAGGAGTCAATATGATTCCTAGAGTATTTTGTGATTTCAACTCTCGTTCCCTCCCTCCAAAGCATTGCTAGACCCCCGCTTTTACCAATGGCATTAACAGCAAGGCATCCATCCATCCTACACGAGTTGCGAATACGAGACATCTTGTTAGAGTGAACTTTGGTTTCACATAAAAAAATAACATCCGGATTATTTGCAACAAGGAGTTGCTTCAACTCGAGAAACTGTCGCAGGATTCCCAACCCCACGACAGTTCCAACAAAGGATCTTCATTGCTCTTGGCGGGGCTGATCGCCAACTGCCGCCTTAAAAGGTGAAACAATTTCCAGTACTCTTCTCCTCGCGATTTTAGGTGGGCTCTCTTCTGTATTATCTCCATTCGGACCCCTCTGTCTCTTTTTTTTTTTTTAAAGCGTCCCATTCCATCACCCATACATTTGTGGTTTCCTTTTTCCAGAGGAGAGGTAGATAAAGATTCCACTTCACATCCCTTCTCTTTTCCTTTTTGAACTAGTTGCCCACTGTCGTCCCTTGTGTCTGTTTTACTATACTCTCTTTCCTCATTTGATGGAGTATTTGTTGTCACCAATTCTACTCTATTTCGCCATATTCCCCTTTCTTGATTTGGGTTCACAATATTAGCCCTCATCCAGCTACCATATTGGAAATTTAAAGCATTTGATTCAGGGCTTCCATTTTTGTTTTTACAGCTTTTTGTGGTATGTCCGATCAATCCACAATAGTGGCAGAACTCTGGTAACCTCTCATACTTCAGCACACATATTATTTCAATCCCGTTTCTTCCTACAAGCTTCACGATCCTACGTAAAGGTTTTGAGGTATTGATTTTTATTTTTTAACCTGATGAATTCGGTCCAACCCCCATTTCTATCCTTCCAATCGATCGCCACCAACTCACCTATAGCTTTTCCCACATCCATCGCAGTTTGACGGTCCATATATTCCAAGGGTATGTTGTAGACCCTTATCCAAAAAGGAGACATGTTGAACTCATATGTATCTATATCTTTGTCCTTCACGAAAGGCATCATTGAGAATAAACAATTGTCGAACAGCCAGGATTCTGCTTCTATCTTCCAGACATCCAAACTTTACTATTATTGCCTCATCTTTCAAAGCTACAAAATTTACCTCCTCTTTTGTAAACCATAGCGTCCAGAAAACCCTATACATAGCCTCCCTATTCGGTTTCTTCTCCGCCATTATTTTGCCCACTGCCCAAGATTCAAAACCTTGAAAGTTGTTTTCATAATTAGTGCTAATAACCTGGGCAGACCCTTCTTCCGAAAACTTCAACTTTTCGAGCATATCATTTATGTCGTCCGCCATTGAAACCCTTATCTCAAAACAAAAAAACTGCTCCCCAACCAGCCAGCTCGCAGGTGAACGAATCCTTGAGAGGGAATCCAACTCCAGCACAGTCCTAACTACAACCGACAAAATACAGAGAACACAACGAACAAGAAACAGAGAATACAAAATCGCAAAAATAAAAGCTAAAGAACCACCAAAATACGCTATATTCCAAAGTAAAAAAGAAGAAAAATAAAAAAGTAAAATAAAAGGATATTTAACACACTTTACCTGGCAAACGCAGGAGAGTAATCTTCCATAACGCACCTGATTCTGGAAAGAGAAAAGGAAAACAAACCACCCAAAAAGAAAGAAGAAAAAGAAAAAAAAAATACAAAACACCTTCGAGAAACTAAACGAAAAAGAAAGGGCCAGGTTTTAACCTAAGGGAAACCTAAACACTTAAAAAAATAGAAAACCCTTGTGCATGCAATAAAAAACCTAAAAGATCTCAAAAAGATCCATTGGCAGAATCTCCAAATTCATGCAAAGACGACGTGGAAAAGTCAAAACAGAAAAAATGTTTATGACTACCGTGGGTCCCTTTGGATGGATACCAACTAAAATCAATACCGTGCACGATAAAGACCATGAAATAGTAACATTTAATGCCGTCGTTAACGAATAAAAACATAAACAAATAAAAGAGAGATACAAAATCACCGTCAAATCAATGAAAGCTTTCAAGAAATCCCCATCACACCAGCAGCTTTTAACAGAGACCCTTCACGTCAGTACCCAGGCTCCGTACACCTCAATAGGCTCCTCTACAGTATAGGATAAACAGCTACAAACATCAAGTAACGCACTCAAAACCCCAATACTGCCATAGTATTCTAAAAGAATAAAAGGCAGACACACGAACACAAAAGGCAAAAGATATCGCTTAATACTTTTTATTTTCAAATTTGCATAATATACTTACTAAATTATTATCATGTTGGATGAGAAATAATTGTATAAAACAGTGATGTCATATTATTTATATTTCTTTTTAATAGTTTTATACTATATTAGTATTTTTATCCTAAATTTTAAGATTTTAATTTAGATTTGATTTTTTTCAGGATAAAAATGCTAAAATTCAGGATGAAAATGCTGATATGACATAAATCTATTGAAAAATAGATACAAATGACGTGGCGTCACTATTTCATACAATCATTTCCCCATGTTGGATATGCATTTTAATGAGAATAAAGATGGTACATATATTTGGTTTAATTCCTTAATTGTTGTGATAAAATCTTATTAAACACGTCAATAAATAAATTCACAATCAAAAGAGTTCTGATTTCTCTATTATTTAACGTAAATTACTTACAATATTTTTTATTTTTTTTTGGTAAATATATTTATTATTTTAATATTATTTGTTAGATAATCTATTTGCCTCGGGTCAATTTGGGTTGAGTTTAAACTTAGATTATTTAATCTTAGGTTGATCTAACCCGATCAATTTTATTGTTAAAAAATAATAAAAATAATGCTATATTAATATTTATACATTTTTATAATTAAATTTAAATAAACATATTTATTACTACTTGTAAACAATAAAAAAAAAATTATTTGAATTAATCAAGTCAATTCAAATTCTCTAAGAAATTTTTTGAAACCTAACCTCAACACAGTATATGAACACTTTTAATGTATTTATATCTTTATGATTTTGTATATCTTTATTATTTTGAAAATTAATTGCAATAAATTCTCAATCGTGCTCTTTTACTTTGACTTTTGTAATGATATGGGTCTCATTTTTTTTAAAATTACATTTTCCCACTAATTGTTATGTTATAATAATTATTAATGTATTAAAATTACTATTACATCTTAAACTAATTGAGTGTATTTTTATTATTAATCCTTATAAATTATTACATGTTATAGTTTCGTATAATGAATTTCTTTAAATTCTGAATTATTTTTATAAATATAGTAATTAAAGCATCTATTTAATTTTTTTTTTATAAATCTCTATTTAATCTTACAACATAAGTCCCTTTTATTTTAAAATAATTTTAAGAAAAGTCTCTCTCTTTTTTACACGAATTATACGAATATAGATACGAACTTAACTATATATTTTAAATTTTAATTTTAATTTTAAAATTAAATAACAACATAATTGTAAAATAATATTAAAAACTCTATAAACATTAATTTTATATTTTTTAAAACAAAAAATATAATCTAACTATTTTAGTATAGCAATTCTATAAACACAATTTTAAATTTTATAATTAAATTTCAATATTGGTATTCAATTTTAATAAAATATATTTTACATTTTTTTACACCACATTTATTTTATATTTTGAAACTTCAAACAATGATGCTAATATTGCACTAAATTATTAAAAAATGTGTATAATGATGATAATATATTTTAAGATATTATGTAATTTTAATTCAACTAAGCACACCTTTTTAATCTATTACATGTGTTAATTAATTACAAGTCTTTTTAAAAAACAAAATTGGACTTATAACAATATTTTGAAACAATTATTCAAGATTGAGATTGAAGATATAAAATATTAACATCAGTTCTTTTTTAAAATTTTAAATTTTCAATAAATTTGTTAAATATAGTTTAATTTAATTTTTTTTCTTAATTTATATTTATCATAATACTAATTATCATAAATCTAAAAATTAAACATTTATATAATTTTCTTTTACTTCCTCAATCATTATATTACTGAAATATTATAATTTTTTGTAATAAGTATTTAACAAATAAATATAAAATATTATTGAAATATTACAGAAAGCGCATTTTCTGTTCTCTCTCTCAAGGTTAGGGTTTTTAATATTTTTAGGTTTATGATTTTTTTTAAAAGGGTTCGAGGTTTTCAATTGAAACCGGGGAATTTCAAAGGTAGTTTTGAGGAGTCGGGGATGTGATAACATGCCTCATTTGTTGTGGCAGGATAGGACCATCACATCATAAACCCATTTTTGTGAAATCTTTTTTCGGGGTGATTGTGCTTGATAAAATTAGGGGTCGAAGTCCAAGTGGAGGTCTCAGTCGGCGGCCGTGATGTGGTCACGTGTTCGAGTATAATCGAGGGCCAATTGATAGTCATTACGTGGTCACGAGTTCAAGCTTCTTCGATACCCCACAAATGATGTCTTATATATACCATACATAAGATTAAGGTCAAAATCATAGGGAAAAATAGAGGGATTTCAGGTGTAATCAACGTAATTTTTTCTCTATTTCCACGCTGTTGGTATCTTTAACCTTTCATTCTTATCCAAAGGTTAATACCAAAGTGGACACAAAAAGGACTCTCAGGGGGAGAGCAGTTGTTTCGGCGGAAGTAGAGGTTAAACTTTGGTCAATGCGACAGTAGTTGTAGTTATTAATGAGTTGTTTAATAACGATAACCGCTGTCAGCCTTAAAGGAGCATCACTTTTGCTCCACCAAAACATCTGCTCCCCTCTTGAGAGTCTTCTTGCATCCACGACGATGCCGACCTTCGGATAAGAAGGAAGGTTAAAGTTATCGGCTGCCTGAAAATAGAGAAAAAATTACGCCGTTTATAGCATGAAGACCCACAGTTTTTCCATATGATTATGCCGTCAAACTTCCGAATGTTATTTATAAGGTAACATTTTTGGGTATCCAAAAAGTTTAAGCTCGTGGTCGCGTAACGACCGTCAACTAGCTCCCCTGTTATACCTCAATCTATGACCGTATAACGACCGTCAATTGAGACCTCCACGTATACTACCACCCGTGACTGTACAAAGCAAAATCACCTTGGAACCTGACTTCCCCAAGATAGGCTTCGGAGCTAATGGTCTCATCTCGGCATGATATATGAAATGTGTGTGGCTCGGAGCGATATCGCATCACTGATGACTCAATAATACCTCGAAAATCAACCAAAAAGTTTTTACTGATAGAAATTTTTAACACCGAGAAGTATTTTGTAGAGGAGGGATTGAGAGGTTGTGGGAGAAGATTTTTTAGGGATGATGAAGTGTGGAGTGGAAGAACCTTTTTTATAAGCGTAAGGAAAGAGTTGGATTGCGAAGTAGAAATTTCCCGCGGTCGAAAATGCGCCGCAAGACTAGCATCTTCTAGAAATATATTCAAAACGTGCTTAAAAATGATTAAAAATTTGAATGGGCACGTACTTTTGAAGAAGAAGGTTAGAGAAAGAACCAAAGTCGATTCCAACGAAGCTAGAACCTTGCGGGTCCTACGATGATGGCTTGGACAATGCTTCGGATCTAGATCTACAATATAAGGCATATGAACCTCCGCTCCATATGACCAACATCAACTTATCAATCAAGGGTAGTTTAGAGTTTTCGCGTCTACTGCACAGAACACCTGCCCATGCAAGCACATCGCGTGACGTATGAGTACTAGAAGTTGGTATGAAATACTCAAGCAAAGATATTTTCCTTGTTACACTAAAGAGGTATAACTTCAAGAACAGCGTGAACTACCACGTCACGAAGTTCCATTCTAAGAAATTCGAGGGAATGTGCGCAATTCACAACGAGAGGTGTAAGTGAAAAATCATGACATCTTTACGGAAGAAGACCAGGCTGTGGATGATAAAGAAGTATTCCGGTCCACATACTTATGTTGCGAGGGGTGCAAGTCAGGATCATCCTAGGCTAGATTCTGACATTATTCTACCAATGGTGAATTTAAGTCTCAGAATTCTCGTTCTGGTGTTGATTACGAACATTTGTATCCAGTTCGGCTATACTCCATTTTACTACAAAGCGTGGGTTGAAAAACAGAAGGCTATGCATAAGTTGCATCATAGTTGAGACAGTTCGTATAATTATTTTTGGCAATGGTGTCAAGTGTTGGATCGATACGTTCCAGGTTTCATAATCGATCTGGAAACAAACCCAGTGTACTTCGACGATCAATTGATCCCTGGGAAAAGAGTATTCCATTGATTCTTTTGGACCTTTGAGCAATGCAAAGAAGCTTTCCAGCACTGCAAGCCATTGGTATAAATTGACAACACCTGGCTGTACAGAAGGTATCAGCATTGATTGTTGATTGTCGTTACTTAATACGGTAATAAGAGGATTCTGTCAATTGCATTTGCAATAACTCCTGGAGAAATGATAGTCGACTGGGATTTTTTCCTGAGCTGATTGCACCACTGCATTTGCCTACAGCCCAACATATGTGTCATTTCTGATAAGGGAATCGAAATTCTGTCCGCGATTGAGTGGCAAGGTAGCCTTTTGGATCGCACCCATCATAGATACTGCTTACGACATGTCAGATCCAACAACCATACTAAATGACCTTTGAAAAGTGAGCGAGATGCAATCATCAACATGGGCATGTAATTGGCACTACCTGTACAGTCATGTTGTGTCCTATTCCGTTCATTATTTGCATTCATGGGTATGCTTTTCTCGATAAGTTACGAGCTTGTCCAATATTCTTTTAATGAAATGTTGAACAATTTGGGCTCCATCAACAACTACGGTGTGACATACCTTGCCAACATACCTTTCGAACAGTGGACGCAATCGTATGACAGGGGTTTACGGTACGGGCACATGACGTCAAACTTAGTAAAGCGTATCAATTTCGTATTAAAGGGAACGCGTCATTTTCCGATAACCTCGATTGTAAAAGAAACACACTTTCGCCTGGCTGCATTGTTTCCAAAGAGGGCAGCGACATATGCTGGACAGATAGCAGACAACCATACTTAGTGTGAAGATGTAATAAAAGAAATTAGGTGAAATACGACAAAAGCGAAAATTGTGTATGTAGTGTGCCACTCGCGTCAGAATCGGGAATTTCAAGTCACATAACACGCTAGGCCAGACCAGGACATGCTAGGGGCATCATATCGTGTCAACCTAACATGAGGGACTTGTAATTGTGGGAGGTTCCAAGCTCTTCAGTTCCCATGCGCACATGTAATTGTCACATGTGGGAACCTAATAATTGAATACACGTCTTACATCAATGATGTGTATAGTATAGAACGCATGCATAGAGTATGGAGTATTGAATTCCCACCTATCCCAGATGAGAATATGTGTCCACCAGTGTTCAGCGCGTTATTCGAGTTAGCACCGAACATGAACCTACGTCGTGTCCCAAGAGGTCGCCCGAATACCACCCAGATATAGAACAATATGGATATTCGGGACAAGGACAGTCAACAAAGGTTATGCGAGTACTGTAGAAACTCAGAGTATATGAAGGCAACATGTTCTATGTTGAGAGGTACTTTGGGGCCTCAGCATCGATAGCATTATTTTCGAGAAAAGAATATATTCAATACGATGCTTCCATTATTCTGGTGTTCAAAATTTGTTTTTATTATTAACTTACGCATAACTCAGTTTAGAATGTAACAAATGCAAATATAGTGTTGGAATGAAAATTTTTGGTTTCTTTATTTATGTCATATATATTTACATCACAGTAGTAATAAAAAAATACATCTATCGTGTCATAGGGAAGAACATGTGCCGTAAGGTAGTGGACAACGCTCGTGAGGAGGATTTTTGGGCACAACCGAATATGCAGGTCTATAAACTTTCTCGTTGCCATCGTCCTCGTCATAATCGCCTTCACCCCCACCTTCTTACTCATCTCCATCTCCATCGTCGTCATCGTGTTCGTCTTGGTCTTTGTCTTGGTCTTCGTGCTCGTATTCATCTTCGTCTCCATCGTCTTCCTTCGTACTCGAGTGTCGTGTCATCCTAGCATTTCATCGTGTATCCTTCACTCCACCGATAGACGGTTGCACCGATGACCCACCCCGATAAAAAAATAATACGGGCAATGTTTGTGTCACTATCAGCGTGTAACCGTAAGGTGCAAGAAAACTTGAATATGTCGGTATTGACCCGGGCATCGGTGTCTACATCGGTGTCATCATCGGTAACGGTGCATGCGTCGGTATTTGGGTCGACATCAGGGTGTAAAATGTGAGGGACATTGGTGGCCTAAAATATGTATCTGCGAGAACAGAAGAACCAGACACGTGTGATGGTAGTGCATAGTGCGGTGCTTGTGAAAAAAAATTGGGTTAGTGAAATGAATGGGGACAAATGGAGTGAACTGATCGGGATATTGCATTGACATATATGGTGCTTCTTGGGGAGGAGCCAATGACGAACCAACCATGCAACTGTGTTTGGCCCTACGTTGCTGCTGGGGTAGTCGTTGTTGCCTCCTATGATGAAGTTGCCTACTCTTTGCCTCCATTGATAACATATACGACTTTCCAGCGACTTTGAACCACGACAAGTACTCCAAACAAACCGTCGTGTCCTCTTAGAAAAATGGTTCGTAGATGGGTAAGAGTTCCATCTTACGATCCCAAACATCGATTCACTCATTGTGCATCTCTCATCAATCATCGTCATTCTTCCCCCGCATGTCTACCTTGTGCAGCTCCTTCAAGTCTTACGGTGGCGGCAGAATTTGTTGTCTCCACCCAAACTGTTGCATCAACCGGTTCGATTCTTGCATTTCCACCGTCGCATACACTTTCAACGACAAATTTGCATCTCACATCCCCTGATTGGCCAACACTTTCGACGAGATGCATATCGTTGTCGACGTATGGCATCCATTCAAACTGAAATGCACAATTGTAAATTATGTTATGTTTGAAATTTTAGTTTCCAAATTATTGCGTAATTAATATAGGTTCAAAAGAATAAGTAACTAACATCGGCTTCCAAGCGTTGATCTAACAAGAGTCTAATATCTTTCAGCTTCTTGGGTAATCCCACGTAACTCGGTCCATGGTTCCACCTGTAAAAAGCGATATGTTATTTCAAACATATGATAAATAAAAACATTTACTGTACAAACTACATATTTATTAATAAATGGTTTTTACCTTGTCATCAAAAGAAACATGTATGAGTCGTTCACTCGGGGATATAGAAATGGTAGTTTCCACCAGACTCATGACTGTAGTAGAAGCAGACAATCACCGATTGACATTTTATCTGGTTCCGTAGCCTAACACAACTCTCGGTATAACATGGTCAACACGGATGATCCCCTACTCAGTTTTTCACATTCTTTGAAGCCTACTAGGTGTAGTAGCCACCTTATGTGTACCAAATTTCAAGATTTATCAGGCATTAAAATGTCCCCAATTAACTGTAGGATGAATTCTTGGACATATTGTTCTTTGACGACCTCGGTCGCATCCAAAGGAAGCTTATAGAATTTTTTCACCAACCAATTCATCGATATTCGGCCACCATCAAACTTTTTTGGGACCTTCCCAATAATTTTACGCAAAGATAGTTTTTACCGGGAACAATCGTTGCTCCTATGGCAATCGACCCATCCACCGTAGACCAAGTTGTAACGTCACGTCCTCTAGTGTGATTGTACACTCATCACATGGAAGATGGAAAGTGTGTGTCTTGGGCCTCCATCTTTCCACCAACGCGCTGATGAGTCTAGGATCGAGTTTGCAGCCCCCAAGCAGCGAGATGCATGCAAAAATCCCCCTTCTTGCAAGTAACCTCGAATTTTAGTGATCGGAGGCTTTGCCAAATATGTATGAATGCCTCCAAAACACGATCATCTGCCTATTTATAAAGACAAAAAAAATATTTTAATTTATAAAAAAATAATTTAAATTTAACTTAATTGAAAATAACGGAAATTAAATTTTCTTCTTACCATTACCGCTTAAGCGGCGGAAATGTGCTTGTCGTTGAAACGAATTAGAGAAGTTGTTATTCATGAAAACTTAATTCGAACGAATAAAATATAGAATAATTAAAAAAATAATATTTTTAAACGAGAATATCGAAAAAATTTGAACAAAAACTTGAGAAAGTTAAGAGAGTTAGGAGATTAAAAAGAATTGAGAGAATAAGATGTGAGTGAAAAAAAATTATTTTAGGGGGGAATTTATAGGTAAAAAGAATTTGATCGTTGGCCCTTTTAAATTTTTTACCGTTTCTCTCTCCAAAAAACGGTTTATATCCCTAAATTTTAAAAAAAATCGGCATATAAGCCTAATTAAAAAGAAATGGTGTAATTGCCTAATTTAGCCCAAAATATACTAGCTCATGTATTTTTTATATTTAAAATTTAGTTTTTTTTTTATTTTAAGGAATTTAGTATATTTATTTTTCGAATTTAGAAATATAAGTCTAATTGTTAAAATGGTTAAAATTATTCTATTAAATTCAGGTTTACTACAATTTTTTATTATATGGCTATCAAATGTATGTTTTTTTTTTTAAATTTCAAAATATCATACTAATGAATTTAGTAAAATAAAAATAAATAATGTTAACAATTAGACCTAAATTTAAGAATAAAAAAATAGAAAGACAGAATATCTAAGAACAAAAATAAAGAAAGTAAATTTCAAATATGCAAAAATGAGCTGGATTCAATAACGGCATGGGTACGTTAGAGGATCCAAAACTTTCAAATTCAAAATCAGTGGCACCGTTGTTATTAACACAACATCAAAGCCCAAATTGCACCACAAAAATAATAAATAATTTCAAACTAATTATTTAAAAAAAGAAATCCTCTATAAACCATATCACTCTCTAATCGGCCCCTCCTCGCTCTATCATTTCCTCAAACAACCAATCGACTCTCCCAGAAATCGTACATCGACTGTGAATTAATCAGCGATTCCATCAGATTGAAAGTAAAAAAAATAATTAAATAAAGAATCGACGATGTCTCTAAGACCGAACGCGAGGGCGGAGGTCCGGCGGAACAGGTACAAGGTGGCGGTTGATGCGGAGGAAGGCCGACGGAGGAGAGAAGACAACATGGTCGAGATCCGAAAGAACAAGAGAGAAGAAAACCTTCTTAAGAAACGCCGTGAAGGACTTCTCTCTCAACAACAACAGCCGCAGCAACAGCAGCTGCTCTCTTCCGCCGCCGGGTCCGAGAAAAAGGTATTGTCTTCTGATTAATTGATTTTGATCCGTCGGATCATGAATGATAACTAGGGTTAAGTTGTTATGCATGAATTTCTGCATTGAGTTGATTGGCAATTGATTTATCTCGATTGGTTAATTTATATATTTATTTATAAACTGGTCATTAGGAGGTAGCTCAAACTTATATTAATTGAATGAAGTTAAATACTTGTTTAATTTACTGATTTTAGTAAGGCTCAATAAAGAACAATATTTGATTTTATGTATTTATTTACTATTGAATTTAACATGATTTTGGTGCGTTTATAATGTAATTGCAGTTAGAAAGTCTTCCCGCCATGGTTGCGGGTGTTTGGTCAGATGACAGGAATATGCAGCTTGAGGCAACAACTCAATTCAGAAAGCTGCTATCAATAGGTTGATAAATTGTTTTGTTGTTCTTGATTGATACAATTTGTTTTTAGCTCTGTAAATTTGATGTTATTTCTTATTCTTATTTTATCTGCAGAACGTAGTCCTCCGATCAACGAAGTTGTACAGTCAGGTGTTATTCCTCGCTTTGTTGAGTTCCTTGCAAGGGATGACTTTCCACAGCTTCAGGTTATTTAGATTTTCTCGGTCTCTTTCTTATTGTTGTGATTGCTTCATCTTTTCAAGTGTTTTTGTTTGTTCTATTGGGTTGTAGTTTGAGGCAGCTTGGGCTCTCACAAATATTGCTTCAGGGACATCAGATAACACCAGGGTTGTGATTGATCATGGAGCTGTCCCTATATTTGTTAAACTCCTAGGTTCTCCAACTGATGATGTTCGTGAACAGGTATGTATTGGAGATTGCAAGTGATCTTTGTTCATTTGTACAGTTTATTTGCATTTCTCATATGGAGTGTCATTCATTTGGAATTATAGGCTGTTTGGGCATTAGGAAATGTTGCTGGAGACTCTCCTAAGTGTCGCGACCTGGTCCTTGGCCATGGGGCATTGATGCCACTGTTGGCACAATTCAATGATCATGCAAAGCTCTCTATGTTGCGAAATGCTACTTGGACTTTATCCAACTTTTGTCGGGGCAAGCCACAGCCTTCATTTGAGCAGGTTTGACTTTTTTTTTTAACACAAATGTTGGAGTTGTTATGACTCTTTTGCTAATACATGGTGCTTTTGAAATTTAATAAGCAGACAAGAGCAGCTTTGCCGACTCTTGAACGCCTTATTCATTCAAATGATGAGGAAGTCCTTACAGATGCATGCTGGGCCCTATCATATCTCTCAGATGGTACTAATGATAAAATCCAAGCTGTTATTGATTCAGGTGTCTGCCCCCGACTTGTTGAGCTTTTGCTGTAAGTGCTTCATTTCTTTCCCTTTTCTCAAAATTATTTCTGATTCAATGTATTTTCTTCCTTATTTTCTCCCCTAGCAGTTGCTTTTTGATTTCTAGTTGTTTTGAATATCTTCTTACACATTTTGCCCCTTGTTGTCAGTCATCCATCCCCAACTGTCCTAATTCCTGCACTTCGCACTGTTGGAAATATTGTTACAGGGGATGATATGCAGACTCAGGTATGGATTTCGTTTTTGGCAGATTTGTTACTTTCCTTACTGTTATTTCTTCCTCTTCAAATTTGTTTTGTGACTTTACACAACATTCAATAATGAATTCTGACTTGATCATAATTCTTCAAAATTGACAGTTCTATCTTTTTATTAGCATTAGTTTGACAGAATGTCTATACATGTCAATGTAGAATCCGTTGGTCCTTTACTCAGGTTGGCTAGTTAGATATTTCCGACCCTTTTTTGAGTTCAGAACTTTGACTTTAGCATTGTTTTGTTCATTAGATTTTATTTTAAAGAACTTTTCTAAAAAACTTAAAACCGGGCATTTATTACTGAAGATTGACTCTTGCATTTCAAGTAACATTTGACATGCATATAGAGCCAAAAAGACTTGATGCATGTAATTAGTGTAGACTGAAATAAATTGCACATCTTCCATGATTCTATCATATTTTGTGTTTGGCTTCTTGATTGACATATGATTAATGTACTCTTGGTCTTGGTCAATTGGCATATTATGAGGTGAATCGGTTTATGCCTTAAGCTACATTTGGATTAGACAGAATTGTCAGTTGTTTGGACAATTCCTTGTGCTTTTCTTTGGAATGCAGTTTTTGTGTTTGTGTCACTACTTAAGGTTGCCTTGTGCTTCTTCAGAATTGTGATGCTTCATTATATTCCCCTTTCAGTGTATTATAAACCACCAAGCCCTTCCATGCCTTCTGAACCTGTTGACAAGTAACTATAAAAAGAGTATCAAGAAGGAAGCTTGCTGGACCATCTCAAACATCACTGCAGGAAATGTAGATCAGATACAGGTATGACAAACCTATAGTTGATGGTTTGTTAGTTTTCAACTGTAGTCTTTTCACCCAGTTTGCATGAATTTTGAAAATCCTTTGCAGGCTGTAATCAGCGCTGGCATTTTTGCCCCTCTAGTCCATCTACTTCAAAACGCAGAGTTTGAAATCAAGAAAGAAGCTGCTTGGGCAATTTCAAATGCTACCTCCGGCGGCACCCATGAACAGACAAAGTATATTTTCTTTGCCTTAATCGTTCTCTAGGGTTCTTCTTGATATAAGAACAAGATCCGGTAAAATGATTTTTTGTTTTTGGTTTGCCAGGTTCCTGGTGAGCCAAGGTTGCATTAAGCCATTGTGCAATCTTCTAAACTGTCCAGACCCAAGAATTGTGACAGTTTGTTTAGAAGGCCTTGAGAACATTCTGAAGGTTGGGGAAGCTGAGAAAAATTTGGGTCACACCGGAGAGGTCAATCTCTATGCCCAGTTAATTGATGATGCTGAGGGGTTGGAAAAGATTGAAAACCTCCAGAGTCATGACAACAATGAAATCTATGAGAAGGCGGTAAAGATTCTTGAAACATATTGGGTGGAAGAAGAAGATGAACCATTACCCCCTGGTGATGCTTCGCAATCTGGGTTCCAATTCGGAGGCAATCAACTTCCTGTTCCTTCTGGTGGATTCAATTTCAGTTGAAGGTACACATTTGAATATATGTCTGTTTACCTTTCCCAAACAATCCACTCAGTCTGTTAGGAAAGTAGCGTTTCTCATAAATCAGACACTAGGCTGTGATAAATGTTTCCATAAATGTATAAGAGATTATACGGCTAGGGGTGTAATCGAACCGAGCTGAGCTTGACTTGAAACTTGGGTCAAGCTTAAAAATAGATGTTCAATCAAGCTTGAGCTCAGCTTGAGATAAGTAGCTTGATTAAGCTTGTAATATTCAAGGTACGTGAGCTGTTTGAGCAGAATATTACTAAGCTTGAGCTCAGCTCGATAATTACTGAATCGAGTTTAAGTATTTTTTGAGTCGAATGCAAGTAGCTTGCAAGCGCCAGTGTTTCATTTACACCCTTATTATATTTGGCCATGCTCTGAGATCTTATTTGAGTCCTCTTGATGGTTCTTGTAAAGTTTAATACGCAAGAAAATACCTTATTTATTTAACGATTAGGTTATTGCAGAGCCTAATATCTAGTGAGTTGCATGTTATACGACAACCATCATGTTTCTTGTCTTGGTAAGAAGATGTCCTAACACGATTACAAATTCGCAGGACGCATGGTTGGAGTAGTAGGAAAGGGGATTAAGGTCGGGTATTTTATCTCGGTGTTTGGTTTCGGTATTCAGATACAGTTGAAGTGATGCCAAAGTGTGTGCTTAAGAAGTCATCTCAATAAAGACGGGTGAATGACACACCATCATGGTAAAATTGTTCGAGGAGAGAGTGTCTGGTAAAACCGTTAAAATACTTATTTTACTTCTCCATACGGTAATTAAAATTCTTTCACAGCATCCTAGTTACTGGATGCAAGGGTGAGTTTATTTTTCTTTATATATATATTATATATACATATATGTTTGTCTTTGTTTTCACTTTAGTGGGTAGTTGTGGTTTCGGATCATAAAGAGCCACCAATATCAGTTTTGAGAAGGGATTATTTATCTTTTTCATGTAATGTCTGATTTCGTTAGAAACAAAAACGACACATGGCTTCCCTCTTTTAAATTTTGGGGGGTGTCTTAAACTTGAGTTCATATATTGGAAACCCCAGCCGTGTGAAGTTCAAAAATTCCGAATAGCAATTAAAAGGTTTCAAGCAACTTATTTGAATCGAGTGATGGATTAAAAACTTATATATTATATTAAAAGTTGATTAAATCAATTGGTAACATCTATCTACTTAACCTATTCTAATTCACTACAGTACTTTTGCTCACTATAAGATTTGCGTTATTGGCTGCCACCACAGGAACAGCTATGTTGAACAGTCGGTACCCTCTACCATATTAAAATGTAAAATTTTATTTATCTTAACTTAATTTAATATCTATTTTTTTTTTTATAAAGTTATGGATAAATCCAAATTTATTACATTAGTTATTACCTTTAAAATAAAAGTCTTGAATTTTTTCTAAAACCAATGGTGCAATCAAAATATAAAGATAAAATCTGAATTATAAATTTAAAAAAGTTCAATGTTAACAATTAGGCCACAACAACGCTAAGGCCTTTTTTTTTTCTTTTTTGTCTATAAAACATAGGCACTACAAATATGTTTTCACAAGCATCATAGAACTCGAACCGGTGACAGACGACAAAGTAATTGAGTGGGGATATAAATTCCGGGTAGCTGATCGTAGTTTCTTGGACTCGGTATACATGAGAACACATCCGCCTTCCGGTTAGCAGATCATAGTCTCTAGGACTCTGCAAACATGAGAAAACGGCTGCCTTCGAAATTAAATCCACCATTTCCAATTTCAGTTAATGCAATCTAGTTGCAAAATCTGACCTCCATTCCCTTATTTTGCTTCACTGAAAACCACAAGCACTTTGTTCTACACACTGCTGCCAAATGAGGAAATCATAATAAAAATGACCATGACCAGGCTGAAAAACTAGCTGTTTTGTAGCAGGATTCTAAGCAAACTCTAATTTTTCACCAAATATCATTTCCAACCGATCCTTTGTGACTCCCCCGACTACTCAAAAGAGCAGTTACAAAAATTAAGGCACCTTTGTAATCACCGTTTTGAGTTATGCGATACAAAAAACTGGAAATCGGGAAGATGGACTCGTAAACCATGCAGCCAATTATCAGCAGCATGTAACAGAGAGCTCGCTTGCTGCCATTCTTGGGAACAATTGGAAGTCAAAATCGAGCCTCTCAACTTATAGGATGCTAAACCGAAAACAGGTAGAGAGATCTGTGAAGATGCATCAAAGCCACATACTTTCCTGCTGCTAGAAGCAGGAGAATGGAGTTGATTTTTACCTGTAACTGCTGTAAAAACAAATAATATTGTTAACACATCACGGCACATAATGTAACCTGCTCATGATTGTAAATGAGAGGGAAAGGAATGTACTTTGAGAATGTGTCGACAAAGAATGGAAGGTCAAGAATGATGCATCCAGATTTTGTAGGGTTGGACCCATAGGTATTCTGTATATTGGGTACCTAACCAAAATCGAATAACCGAAAACTCATTCACGGTAAGTTTAAAAGAATAGAGACGTCAATCCTTAGAAGTATAAGATGTCCTACCAAGCCACCGAGACCCAACTTGCTGGTAATAAATCACAGCTCCTGTACATCCTAATGTCTGGAAATTGGGATGCCAGACTTGAAACCTGTTGGGTCAGAAAAATAAGTGCCACAAGCATCCAAGTCAGGGCAACAAACATTAACTTAACATTCTACATCACCACCTAACATGAACTTGCCTTGTCATATAAAGGTTTCCGGTGATGTGGCTGTTCTTGTTCAAAGTATTCAAAAACCAAATGGCCAGGTGATTTGCCAACCTCCATTTCATCACTAAATGAACTCGTAGGAGGTATATTGGTCCCCTGGGAGTTGTGCTTCTCCCATGCTCCATCAACACCGCCTTTCAGTCTCCTGTCTGTTTCACAGTCACTACTTCCAGCACTACTAGTTTCTCTTGAAGACTCGACATCACTATCCTCACTAGCCCTCCTGATAGTTCAATACATAGTCAGATTTGCAAAATTAACAGGAAGGCAACTCAAAAGCTTCACAGTATATTTATACATATTATCTAATATCACGTGTATAGCTCTTAAGTTGCAAACTGGTGAGCCAATGCCTTGAATTAGATTTAACAATCTGGTATTCCTTATTAAGAGAAATAGTGCCTGGAAGCAGCTGGAGATAAATCACTTAAGGAGAAAGGCAATTATCATGTCTATCAATAATGTCAGAGGAAGGGTGAGAGGAAAACAGGCCTGTGGTCTCTGTTGAGGCCAGATTTGTCATAAAACATCAACCATTATTTCAAGTGAATAAAAGTACAAACTTTCAAGATTCACTAGAAAACAAGTATGAGAAGCATATTCCCTTGTCAAAGACAAGGTAACTAGAGATCATTTCAAATTAACATACAGAAGCCCTAAAAAATGGATTATTCCTCAAATTAAATAGATGCGTCTAATGCAGGAAAGCCAGCCAAGCATGCTTAAAACAATCAGGCTGTTTAAAGATGGCATTCAAGGTTTCTTGCTGCCAGACAATAAGGGAAAGTTTATATATATCAACAATGAATTCAAGTAATTACATCATCGCAATATCAAGAGGAAGCATAAGAAGCTTACCTAGGCCTATGTTGATCTACAAACAACTGTATGCCTGACAAGGAAGGAACGTAGTATTGCTTAACAGAATCGCTCCCATTCAACAATAGCGGCACTCCAACTCCATATACACTCCACTCACTAAAACATTCCCATAGGTCACCGAGACAAAAATATGGGCGTAGATTTACTTCATGAGTTCTCCATCCCCTCATTTTTGCCTTCAAATCAAGAAAACAACAGGGTATGAGGAAATTTCCTTCAAAGAAAATAAGCATTGCCAATAAAGCTACTCAACTTTTGATCATTAATGAAATAAAAAAGTAGCTGAGAAAACCAATGATTCTTTTATTTCCAAGAACAATACTCAACAATGTTGTTCGAAACAAGATTAATTTTAAATCTTCTTCATCACTTTAGGACCACAAGAATGCAAGTCATTATAAAGCTAAGACCCTACACCATAAATTAGCAGTAAGTATGGATGTTCTCTACAAGTTGGACTAAACATTGGATTTCTAAAAAAATAATTGAAAATTATTTCTATCACACTATCTGCTATCTCAGCTTAATCTCAGGTTGGCCCTAAAAAAACACACAGTATTAATTAACTCTCCAAGACTTTGCTTTGCTTTTTTTTTTTTTTCTCAGCTACTAAACAGAGCTAAACAAAACTCAAAATATAATATTCAGTACTTATATATTTAGTGACAAACTTCCCTTCTTTTTTAAGAATACCTCAGAGAAGCACTGAGCCGGAACAAGAGGAGTGACCGATTCCATGAGCCGATCCAAATTGGTCAAACTAGCAACCTCCGGCGATGACTGCGCCGCGGACAATGTAGATTCGTCCAAATCCGTCCGTGTCTCAGCCAGTGAATCGACCGAGTTGACTCGGCTCTCATCTTTTAACGGTCTCCGTAGCTCCTTCTGCAACGTTCTGTGTAGCTGCTGCTGCTGCTGCCTCTCCAACTGCTGTTGTTGTAATAACTGCAGTTGCCGCCTCACCGCCGGCGGGTTGTAGAATCGGTCCTCCGTGTGAGTTCGAGTCACCGCGAACCCGCCCGAGTTTGACATTCTATAATTAAATCTCAACCCAAAATGAAATAAATAAATGAAAATTACAATTTGCTCCAAAGAAAAGTTTTAAAGCTTTCTGGGAAGTCGGAGGATCAATGAAATTGAAGGGATAGAGAGGGAATTAAAGGCTTTTGTAAGGGTTTTAAAAGGTATAAAACTTGAGGACGAGAGTTAAAGGAAAACAAAAATGCCTTTTCAATCACTATTTTCTCTTTGCGTTATTTTTCTGCTGCTTTTTTTTCCATCGTCTATGAATTTCTCCCCCTTTTTTTTTTTTTTTTTTTTTTTTTTTTCTCGCTCGACTAAAATTAATAATTTATATTCCATGCATAATATGGACCGAGAATTATTTAATTCATTTATTAAATAACTAAAATGGGTTTTTTCTTATTTTAGAAAATCTATATATATCTTATTTAAATCGAATCAAATTAGTTGGATAAAAAATTAGCTAGTATACCGATCTGGACATAAGGATTGAATAACTTTTTAAGTAAACTACCTGAAATTGATAAAAAAAAAGTCAAAAATCAAGACAAAAAATGGCGGTAGCATTTATATATATTAATGTTTTTAATTATTTATTTAATTATTATTAGACCGACGATCAAATCAAGAATCTTGATCTGATTGATTCAATTATCAATTTAGTTATTAAAACATTGGCCTCAATTAGCTATTGGCATAGTGGCGAATGCTTTTCTCGTTGTCAAACTTGGACAATCTCGATATAGGGGTTGAACAACTTTTTAAGTGAACTACTCGAAATTGGTAAAAAAAAAAGAGTTAAAAATCGAGACAAAAAATGGCAATACCAATTATATATATATTAATATTTTAAAATATTTATTTAATTATTATTAGACCAACGATCAAACGAAGAATCTTGATCTGATTGATTTAACTAGCAATTCAGTTATTAAAACATTGGCCTTAATTAGTTATTGGTATAGTGGCAAATGCTTGTCTTGTTATCAAACTTGGACAAATTTATCCCTCCAACTTTTAATAAAATAATTGATAAATTAGTTTTCTTACATTATTGTTATACCTTTTTCTTATATTTTATGTCAAAATATAATTTGGATCCCTCTATTATCACAAATTTGTGATTTAATTTCTATACTTTAATATGACATAATTTGATATCTTTATTTTTATAATATCATTTGCTTTTTAGATAAATTAATATTATTAATTAGTTCAAATAGTTTACACGGTTAATTTATTTAGATTAAAGTATTGACGTGACATTTTAAAAAACATCAATAGAAATGACTAAATTATCTCACATTAAAGTACTTAATTCCAAATTTGATTATATCAAAAGGATCAAGAAACAAAATTTGACCAATATCTATAAAAGATGTATGTTGTTGATTCAATGATAACGACAAGAACAAGGAGGAAATATGGAGGAAAGGGTGGCGGTGGTTATAGAGATTGGTTTACGCAGTCGAGGTGAAGAGACAGAGGTTACAGAAAGTGAGAGTGAAGAGAGTATGAAGGCTAAGTTGATAGAGTATAGGTTTATATGCTTGGAGAGTCGATCCTTTCTTTTTTATTATTGGGGATATTTATAGGCGGGAGTTCTGTGAAAAATGGTATTAATGTGCTAAACTTGGCATCTAATCATCATTACGGAACGAGTGGGGCAGATGTCTTGAACGAGATGGTGATATCTGTGATGGGACAAATCTTGCCATCCATTTTAATACAATAGTACAAACCTTGCCAACGATATCACAGGCTAGAGGCCCGAAGCAATAGGTGGTTCCTGTTTATCCGAATGGTTAGGATGAGAGATAAAATCGGGGGTGACCTTCGAATTGATAACTAGTTGATTTGCTGTCGGAATGACCTTCTGACTTGCTACGTATCCTTGTTCGAGTAGGGTATAACGTGTCATCCAATTTAAAGTTATAGTTGAATTAATAAGTTGATAATTAATTACGATCAAACTTGGTTGACCCTAATTATATAATTTGGTGGTTGTTGAACCTTAGTTGTCACAAATAAAATCGTCCGATCTCTCTAAATATTTTATATTAATTTTCTTAGCTTTGACTGAGGAAGATTTAATGGGCAATTGACCCATAAATACCAAAAATTAAAAAAATTTACGGAAAAGGGCCGGAATTGGGAAAAATTACGGAAAAGGGGTCGAATCCCCAAAAACGCGCCACGTAAGCGCGCTTTGGGGGGCGAGACAAGCGCTACTGCCGAAGCGTTTTTGTCCACGCCATCCAAAAACGCTCCCACGTGGGCGCGCGCTTTGCGACGTGGACAAAAACGCTTCGGCGAGCGCGTTTTTGGTCCCAACGATCAAATTTTTTGACCGTTGGCTCCCCAACTAGATCGAAAAAAAAACTATAAACCCCCACCCTTTATTCTTCACATTTCAATCCTTTCTCAATATTCTCTCATTTTTCTCTCAATTTTCTCTCAATTTTCTCTCAATTTTCTCTCAAGGTCCTTGAAATTAACGCTCAAATTTCAAAATAGTCCTTTACTATTTACTGAAAAAGCCCTTAATTTTTTTAAGATATTTTTATCGGAAAATTTTAAAGCCGATTACAATGGTCGGGAATTACTTAGCCTAGGCGAAAGCACATTCTTATCGAGAGCAAATAAAAATGGTAAGTTTTAATTTTAATTTTGAAATATTATTTAATTTTTATCCAATTATGTAATTTTAATTAATTTTGAATTTTATGATTTTTAAGCGATCAGTAGATCGGGTGTTGGAATGTTATATTCGCAACATGCATGATCCCCATCGCCGTTGATCGAGAATTACTGCGTGAAGCGGGTTTTTGGCATGTGGCCACGATAGGCCGAGGGTTCAAGTTGGAGCCGCCTTTGATCAAACGCGTTGATTGAGAGGTGGAGACCGGAGGCGCACACTTTCCATTTGCCATGCGGAGAGTGTACCATCACCTTAGAAGATGTGCGATTCTGATTTGGGATTACCGGTGGGCCAGGCGGTAGTCACCGGTCCGTAACATCTCTCGATTGGATGGCCGTATGCTACGAGCTTACGGGTGCCATTCGGATAGAATTCGAGGAGCTCGGATCGATATGGCGTGGTTACGAGACACATTCCGCAGCCGAACGAGGATTCGACTGAAGTAGAAAGAATACGGTATGCTCGAGCATACATTCTTCAAATAATTGGAGGCTATCTGATGCCGGACCTCTCTAGAAACCTCGTCCACCTGAGATGGCTCCTGAAACTTGTTGACTTGAGCGGCAAAATTCGGTGAATTGAGTTGGGGTCTGCAGTCTTGCTATCGAGGTTATACCGAGAGATGTGCGAAGCGGCACACGCCGAGTAAACAAAAAAATCGGAGGTTGCCTATCACTACTGCAGTCATGGGCATGGTTTGATTTCTATTTTTACGTCCTCGACTCGACCAGCCATATTCATTCCCACTGATAACGAGGTAAATTTAATATTATATTTTACAATTATGTCGTATATTTATAGTATAATTGTATGCTAAAAGTTTATTTAATTAGGTGGAACCATCCGGCGAATCATGTTGGAATACCGAAATCGCTTGAGGATATACGGCTCCTGTTGGACCAAAGGTCGGAATCAGAAGTAAGTTTCGAAATTTGTTATTATAATTTAGTATTTCGTATGTAGTGTCTAATATGAGGTATATGTCTAAAATTTTCGTAATGTGAATATAGTTTGAATGGACACCGTACGACGACCCAGAAATTCGTGCAGTAATTCCGGAGGAGTTCCTCCAAAATCCGAGCGGTTGTACGTAAAGGTCCCATTGATCACCTACTCGACCGTGGAGATGCACCAGCGATCGGGTTATCGCGGCAATTTGGATTTCGGCAGCGGATTCGTACCACCGAGGTGCTCGATGATGAGCACAAAGTAGACTTACGGCAAACACATACGAATTGGGCAAGATTTTGGTCGAACATATCGAGGCGTGGGAGAACCGATATGACTATATACCCGACCGAGAACCGATAGTCGTTCCGGAGTTAGCATGCGTGCGGAGTACATGCCATGGTTTAGGATCCATGGCAAGCCATATCTATTGTCCGGAAGAAGAGAGCGGCGACAACCGAGAGCGAAGGGAACGTCGAGGCCCTTTACACCCAAGGAGAAGGGGTGATGAGGCGGGGCAATCATCACCGCCGACACAGTCACCGGGCCCAGCAACAGCGCCTACACAGTCACCGGGCCCATCAGTTCAACCGACAACACCGGGCCCATCACAAAGATCTACCGTTCATGCCAGGTGCGTACCCTTCCCCTTATATGTATCCTCCTAACCCATATATGTTTCAGTTTCCTATTCCTAGCCCAGGTTGGAGTGCATGGCCGGGTTCGAGCCCGTTACCGACTACTTCCGCTGGCCATCCGATGGTGAGGCCGACGTCGCATGTGGGTTGAGGAGGCGGCATCGGGAAGCACTTCTTTCTGCGCGAGCTCCGCCGTCGGGATCTGATCACCCCGCCGTGGTTTATGCAAACACCTCGGCGTCAATATTTTATCGAGTGGGTCACCATCGCAACATCGAACCTGGACCCATCTGCGGAGAATCGATTCCCGCCCGAGGTTCCACAACCCTCGCGGAAGCGGAAGAAGGAGGAATCCAGTAGCGTAATCGTCGTACCGCCTCGTGTGGCACTGGTTCCCACCCCATCATCACTAGAATTTTTAATTAAGTTTTTTTGTAATTAATGTTTAATATATTTAGTAAAATTTGAGTTTAACTTGTTGCCTTGTCATTTAATTTTTATATTTGTTTTACTTATTTTAATAAAATTTGAGTTCAAATTGTTGCCTTGTAATTTAATTTTTTAATTTGTTTTACTTATTTTAATAAAATTTGACAAAATAGAATTGATTTTTTTGTAATTAATGTTTAATATATTTAATAAAATTTGAGTTTAACTTGTTGCCTTGTCATTTAATTTTTATATTTGTTTTACTTATTTTAATAAAATTTGAGTTCAAATTGTTGCCTTGTAATTTAATTTTTTTAATTTGTTTTACTTATTTTAATAAAATTTGACAAAATAGAATTGATTTTTTTGTAATTAATTTTTAATATATTTAATAAAATAAAAGTTATTGTACAAAAGTTAACCGTTTTCCTCCGAAAAATAGATATTACATAGCTTCCATGAGACAAAACACCTAAGAACACGGTCAACTATTCCGACTTGGACACGAGCGAGATGTATGCCCCGGTTCCTACACCATCCGCACAACCGACTTTGGTTGCTTGTTTCTCGGATATCCATATTGTTGCGTATTCTAGGCGAGCAAGGTCGACCTTTTGGTTTGCGCCTCAATTGTCTATCCTTAGTAATAATAGCTATACGGTGCAAGCGATACCAAGGGCCACTTACGTTCATCCGGGATCTGGTGGGAATACGTGTCTCCACACGTTGTACATGTTTTGTAATTTATACACTTCGTCGACATATCTCATTGGATTAAGGCGGAGATTACGACAAGCGCAAGTACATGGGCGCATGGGTAACGAAGTGCATCAAATTTCCCACGATCGCAGTCCTATTTGTCAAGTGTACACGATAATGGCCGCCAACAATACCTTGGTTCGATCACAAACTCAGTGAGAGCGAAACCATAGGTTGTCGCGATCGTGACACACTGTGTGTGCATGGTGTTCGCGTGCCTTCCCACGGTTGATTTCTTGCAAGACCTTCGGGCTCCATACATGGCCTCCTTCCATCCGCCTCTATAAATCGCCGCTCTCTTGGAAATAGTGCCGCTAACTTGAAAATATGTCTCTCGCCACGGCCGATGTAATGGGCGGATGACGGGTTCCTTTCGAAACGAGTTTATGCATTCGGCAAGGTTTGTGGTCATATGCCCATATCGTAGGCGCCGTCATATGCTTGTGTCCACTTTGTTCCAAAGGAATGTTGCACGGTATCTTGCGCCTTCGGCGTTATCTCGAGCGCAAAGCGCGGCATCTCCTCGAAAGCGGTCTTTATTGATCTCATACCACGCCAATATCGTTGATAGCTAATATTACATACCACTCTTCAATTGCAAATAAATTGAATTTTTCAAAAGAAATTGTATTAATAGATATTTCATACCCATATCGATCACTTGTTGTCTCTGTCTTTTAGATCGATGTTGCGTAGTAGTTGGATGCGACATGCCTCGAGGCAATATCGATGGTGTGTCGCGATGCCATACGCTTCCACTGGCGTTCTATTGCGCAAGTATTCCGGGGCCCGATCGATATAACGCATATGTCGGGTTCGGGGCAAACATGCCTCCTTAACCTACTTAGGAAGAAGTCCCAATCATCACCGACTCTCCGGTGTTATTGCGAATGCAATCGGAAGGATTCTCCACATCCGTCTTGTGCCACACAACTAGCAATAGCCGATGGGTATATCTACCATACATAAAGGTACCGTCAATTTGTACCAATGGCTTACGATTTAAAGGCATCTCGGCATTGCTTAAATGTCCGAGCAGAGGCGCTTGAACACTGCGCATCCACGGAGCGGAGCGATCGTTGTAGTCACGCGAGTTCCGTTTCAAGGTCTGTCATCTTTGCACTGACATATCTATCCAAAGACTGACACCACCGCCACACTTCATTATATGAAGTGTCCCACCCACCGTGTAACTTTTCTAACGCCTATGCAGCAGCTATCCAAGCCTTTCTGTAAGAGGGCGTGTACCCCATTGGCTCACGAATCGCCAATTAAGGTCGGCACCGTAGTATTTGGATCGGCCTTCAACATCGGGATTATCATGTCACCAACATCTCTCGAATCCATCCTCGGATGATCTTGTGTTACACACATCAACGAAATCGTTAAACAATGCAATATTACATATTATTACTGTTATTCAAATCACTTGAACACATAGTGATCTTCTGTCTGAAGCAAGACATGTATGTGGACCTTTGTACTTTTAATCTCCCACAACCACATATTTTTTCTTCAACGACGCCATGATTTTCCATTGACATGTGCCATCTTGCCTTGCACACCACTCTCGCCTCGAACTTATCGAGCTTGATTTAACCACCGTGTAGTTAACCCCGTTCTTAATCTTTGTCTTTGTTTCAATGCAACAAGAAAATTATTCTTGTTCGCAAAGCCGGTTACCAACTTCTAATTCGTCGGAATCAAGCGATGTATCATCATGCGGTCCACGCGTCCGGTGTGTTAGTTCGAGAAACTCCAATGCATCATCATGAGATAGATCGACATTATGCATGTGGGCTGGAGGCGAGCATACTGAATAGCGGATCTTCTTCTTCTTAAATCTCGAACCGCCTCAACGTCTTGGTACAATTGGAGCGGGCTCCGGTTGAGAAAATAATCCAACTTCGCGCACCGTCGGGCCTGCCTCTCGAGGTGGATCCACATCGGATTCATCGTCCGACCCTCCATAACTGCAACAAGCGAGGCCCCTCGCCGGTGGATGTCGTCGGGAGTTCATCATCCCTCCTTAAACATCTTTCGTCTGATTCCAATCGTATGTGGATTGCCAACCACTAGAACTTGCCGCGTCCCCGATGACGTATTTCTATCATCGGACGTCGATCGAGCGGATATGCATGTCCCATCCACCAACCGAGTGTCGTGCGGGGTTATGTTTTCCATACTACGACCGTACGGCACATACGTGTTTGGCCTCCCACTTACAGTGTCGGCTTGGGGTCGTGTATTCCTCTCGAGCAGCGGTACATGTCGAGTCGCAGCAAGATCACTTAGAGATGAAAATTCTACATATACCTCCATATAGGGTGATCCACGGCAATATGAGTCTCCACCATTGCCTCAAAGCCCCGAGCACCTTTGATGTCGAACGACTCATATCTCACCGGATCAACCAAGCGCAAAACCTATACTTAATACACTTTGAACTTTCATTGGCGTTGTTCCAAATATTTTACGCCTAATTCTTTTGCGAAGTTCAACCAAATCGATGTTCCGATTAAAACTTCGATCGCATTGTGTTCTCCGATAAGAAAACAACGCCATTTTCTGTGTCACGAACTTCACCGTCGTAGTAAATAACAAAGATTAATCGTTCACTCATTTTCAATTTTTTCCCTTTGCCTCAATTTCCCTTTCTCGCCAACCGAGAATGAATTTTCACCGATTTATAGCCTAATTTTGCGGAGAGCTCTTGTAGCAAAGGCGCGTCCCACGTGGGGCGTTTTCATTACGCATCTTGACGATGCGCCTATTTGAAGCGTTTTTGTACTTTGTTTATTGAAAAACGTCCTCAAAATTATTTCTCCGTAGACTCTCATGTAGCAGCAAAAACGCGTCCACGGCGAAGCGTTTTCCAGAACGCATGCTGTTTTTGGCCGGTGTTTGTTCAGAAACGTCTCCTCAAAATTATTTTGCCGGAGACTATTGGGCCAAAAACTTCAACACGGGTAGTAAGGACCAAAAACGCGCCCTGCTGGAAGCGTTTTTGTCCACGTCAGCAAGGCGCGTCCACGTGGGAGCGTTTTTGGATGACGTGGACAAAACGCGCTTCGGCGGGCGCGCTTTTGGTCCCGCCCCCAAAACGCGCTTACGTGGCGCGTTTTGGGGATTCGACCCTTTTCCGTAATTTTTCCCAATTCCGGCCCTTTTCCGTAAATTTTTTTATTTTTTGGTATTTATGGGTCAATTGCCCAGATTTAATTGTTTTGACTATAAAATAATAGCTCTGTTTACTGATTTGGATTTCATTTCATAATAATATTATTTTGCAAATGCAATGTTATTATTAGGGGTATTTTTGGGAAGCACAGACATAATCCATCAAATAGATAAAACACAAATTGAATATATTCGACTTAAAATTTAATTTTAATTTGTATTTATATTTAATTTGATCAATTTTAGTTTTTGTACTTTTTTAAATCTTGAAATTTTAATCCTGACCTAATGGTAACAGCTAAATCTATTTGGTTAAATTATGTTATCAATGTTGTATTATGCGTAAAGTTATAGATTTAGTCCATATTCACCAATTGGATAATTCTTAGTGGTTATATTTTTTGAATTTCAAAATTTTAGTCTTAATGCAAACAAGAGTCATTAAATCTATTAATTGATTTTTTTGTGAGTAACAACGCATTACACATACGATAATATGTTTGTCACGTCAAATTTTAAAAATAACAGAACTTAATGAATTTATAGTTATCATTTGATTAGAACTAAAATTTTCAAATTCTAAAAGTACAAGGACTAAAAATGACCAAATTAAAGTATAGGTACTAAATCCACAACTTACACAAAGTACAGGGACTAATAACATAATTTGACCTTTAAAAATTTGAATCACCTCACGTAGTTAGTAAACCGTCGAGACCGAGTCCACATTTTGGCCTTTTTTGGGAGCCTTTGGTCAAAATGTCCATCGGTCATCTGCAATTTAGCATAGGCGACAAATCTACTTTTGTATTTGTCACATGAAAAAAAAAATACATATTTATAATCTAATAGATATTATTAGGAGAAATAGTCACGAATTTTAAATAAACTAATTTTTATGTATAATTGTAAAACATACCTAAAAGATATTTTTATTATATTATAAAAAAAAGGGGAAAAAGTACAACTTATAATCCAGTACATTTAACCAATGTTGTAAGAATCAAATTAGAGGTTTTAGTGAGGCACTCACATTGTTGGTTAAGGCATACCCAAGGTTTTTAACAACATGTTTGGTTCACTAGAATGAAATAAGGTTATAATGGAATGTTCATTCTATGAGAATGAAATAAGGCTGTAATGAAATTGAATAGGCATAACAGTGATTTGGTTGGATGGAATAGAATGAATATTGTAATAGCATCTATTTGGTTGAGAGGAATAGATATGTAATAGCAAAAAAGTATACTCGAATGACAAATATGCCCTCTAATATTTTAATTTATTTTTCACATCAATTTAAAATTAAAGATTAATATTTTCTATCAAAAGAATAATATTTAAATATAAAATATTTAAATAATATTTTATATTAAATTATATTATAAGATTTTTTATTTTTATATTAAATTATATTAAAATGTTAAAAATGTTTTATTTTATTTTTATATTTTCTGAAATTTGGAAATAATATTTTATATTAAATTATATTAAAATATATTTTTTATTTTCTCCATCTTCTTCATCTTTGTTAGTCCCCTCTCTCCCCCCAAATTCATCTTCATCTTCCTCTCCAACATTTTTCCAAAATCCAATAGACCACTGTCTTTGCTACTGCCTTCCACCATCATCAGCCACCGATATGAATTTACCCAAAATTTACCAAGAGCTTTTCTTGATCTCCTCTTTCATATTTTCCATTTTGGTTTTCCTAAAAACCTTCCAAAAGCCTAGATTTACAAAGCTTCTATATCAAAATTTCTCATTTTTTTTTGGTTATTTTGTTTACTAGTATTGTTAGAGAGTACTATTATCAAAATAAAAATATTGTTAAAGAAGTAATACCAATATGAAGACTTCACAAATATAGGTGATTCAACGCTTCCTCAACTTTACATGCATCATACAAAACAGATGATTCTTGTAAGAAAAATGAACAAAGAAACCGAGAAGAAAAAAACATTGTAAATTCCCTTGCCAAATTTACCAGTGATACGCTTGCTTGGATTGAAAACCATCATTTTTCTGCAAGGTCGATTGCCACAGAAGATACGTCTGGGAACTTTTTAGCAAAATGTTACTTAGAAAAATAAGTAAGCTGCTTAACATACTTTCGAGCACTGTAGCTCCTAAGGAATCCGAGATTCGAATCTTCTGGCGACCCTAGTAGTTATTTTATGAAATAATCAGAAAGTGAGGATAATTATCTAAACATGTTTTATCATCATGCATTCAATGTCCACTAAAAAATTACAACCTGCTTCAATCTTTCATTGTAACAATACCTAAAAATGGTGATTATATAATATTCAGTACTCTTCTAGGAAACTAAAGAATTGGGTTTAGGGTTTAGTAAAAACCAAAGGATGAATACCTGAGCAATAAGCCCCAACTGATGAACATAATCTTTACCAGAGAAAAGTGGCTCCCTTCTTTATCTCCATTAGAATATAACCAACGGACCAGATATCGATGGCAGCAGTATACTCTGAACAATTGAGAAATGAGAAGTAATTCAGGGGCTCGATACCATCTGGTTACAACATACTCGGTCATGAAGTCTATATCTGATGTGGTTATTACAAGACCAAAGTCATAAATCTTGAGATCACAGTTTGCATTGAGAAGTAGGTTGCTAGGTTTTAGGTTGCGATGCAGAACATTTGTTGAGTGTATGTACTGAAGACCCCACAACAGTTGGTATAAGAAATACTGCAAAACAATATAGTTATAGCCCAACTTCGGATAATACACAATCAAATTAAACTACCATTGGTGATGCGTGATATCAAAATATGTTTATTGCAATCGACTATGACATAGTACACAGACCAAGATAGAATACTGATGACACCGGTAGCATCACAAACTAGGACCTTGCTAAAGGGGGAAAAAACTAATAAGAATGATATATAACCCACCTAACAATGATCATCGATGAGAGCCTCGCTAGACCGTATTATCTGATGCAGACTAATGTCCATTAACTCATATGCAATGTAAACATCATTGAACTTTTCCTTCTCTAGCAAGGGTATTATGTCCTTGATTTTGATAATCTGCAAAAAATGTTAATGCAACACTTCATATCCCCCTTCATAGTATAACATGAAAAGAATAAGCAAACCCAATAAATTGTATTAACAATGCGAGGTAAGAATCTAGTAGATTACATTATCATGATCCATGTGAAAAAGAAGCTTGATCTCACGGAGTGTTCTTTTAGCATCAATCCTGTGGTCAAATGCATTCACAGTCTTTTTTATTGCGACATTTTCCTTTGTCTCGGAATTTGTGGCACAACTACAATTATCACAGGATCCAATTTCACTGTGACTCAAAATATTGTTTTAAAACTTTAATCTCGCATTCTCTCTTTTAAAAATAAGGCTATTTGATCAAAGCACCAAACTCATAAAAAATCAAACCAAAATTATTACTTAAAAGCTTAGTAAAAATAATAACTTCCACTACAACAAAACATACTTTTAGCGGCGTTTAGACTAAAAACGCCGCAAAAGTTTTACATTAGTGGCGCTAGTAAACAAACGCAGCAAAAGGTTAGAGCTATAGTGGCGTTTGTGTTAAAAACGCCACAAAAGATCAACATTAGCGGCGTTTATGAGAGAAGCGCCGCTAAAGACAATTACTTATCGCGGTCAATCCCGTTGGGGCGATCGGAAAAACCAACAGTGCTGTTATGTATGCGGTCAATCCCGTTGGATGAATAGAAATACAGAAGATGGTAACGAGGATGAAAACGATGCACAGTCAAGGAAGAAGCCAATTAAGATTTTGCGGTATTTTTCGCTAATACCAAGGCTTCAAAGGCTTTTCATGTCGTCGAAGACAGCCGAGTCTATGACATGGCACCATGATGGACGAACCGATGATGGATTGTTAAGGTATCCTGCGGATTCTTTAACTTGGAAATCATTTGACAGTAAATTTCCAAGCTTTGCAAGCGATCCTCGGAGTGTGAGGCTTGGGCTAGCATCTGATGGATTTAATCCTTACAAACTCATGAGCACTGTGTATAGTACTTGGCCTGTAGTACTTGTTCCTTACAATTTGCCTCTATGGATTTGCATGAAACAATCATCCTTTATCTTATCTATGATTATCCCTGGAGAGAAAGGTCCCGGAAATGATATTGACATTTATTTACAGCCACTTATTGAAGAGTTAAAACAATTATGGGCTGGTGTTGAGACATATGATGTACTGAGAAAGGAGAACTTTAATTTACGTGAAGCTTTGATGTGGACTATTAATGACTTCCCGGCTTATGCCAATTTATTTGGTTGGAGTACCAAGGGAAGTTATGCTTGTCATTGTTGTGATGCGCAAACAAGTTCGCAATGGTTATATAATGGGAAGAAGTTCTCTTACATGGGGCATTGTCGGTGGTTACCGAGAAATCATAGATTTAGATTTCAAAGTACTCTGTTTGACGGTACTGAAGAGTTTAGATAAGCTCCTTCGCAGACCGGTGGATCTGAAATCCTGTTCATGTTGAAAGATATGAATTTCATTTATGGGAAGATGAATCAACCGCCCAACACGCAAAGAAATAGAAGATCAAGGGATGAATCTGATGAAGAGGATGATCCTAATGAGGCAGACTTGTGGAAAAAAAATATTTTTTTTGAGTTGCCTTATTGGGAGCATCACATTTTACGACATAATCTTGATGTCATGCACATTGAGAAAATGTCAGCGAGAACATCATTTGGACTATTTTGAATGTCGATGGAAAATCGAAAGATAATCTTCAGAGTTGACTTGATTTAGTCCACATGGAAATTCGGCATGAGCTTCATCCCCAAGCACTTTCGAATAGGAAATATCAGTTGCCGCCTTCTATTTTTTTAATGTTGAAGATGGAGAAAGAAGTGTTCTGCATGGTGTTGAAGGATATAAAGGTCCCGGATGCGTATGCATCAAATATATCTCGATGTGTGAGTCTTAAAGATCGAAGACTATATGCCTTAAAATCACATGACTATCACATCTTGATGCAAGATTTACTGCCAGTTGCTATGCGGTGTTGTATGTCGAAAAAGGTGACGTCTTGTATAATTGAACTATCCAATATAATGAAAGGCATTTGTGGCAAAGTTTTGGATGTTCAAGAACTTGAGACACTACAAGATCGAGCCGCATTGACTTTATGCAATTTGGAGAAGATCTTCCCACCTTCCTTCTTCACTATTATGGTGCACTTGATAATTCATCTCCCTCATGAAGTAATACTTGGTGGACCCATGTTCTATCGATGGATGTATCCCATAGAAAGGTGTTAATTTATTTGTAAATTATTCCTTCATTCACCTCAATGCCTTTAGTTGCAACTTTTGATAATGTTGTATATCGTGTTTAGGTTCCTATCCAAATTGAAGTCTTACTGCCGCAATAAGCATTATCCAGAAGGATCAATTGCTGAAGGCTACTTGGCAGAGGAATGTATGACTTTATGTTCAAGATATTTGGAAGATGTTGAAACAAGACTGAACAGACCAAGTAGAAATGCTGGGCTCACTGATCATAACTTGGCCGAAACTTATTTATTTCAAAGTTATGGAGAACCAATCAGCAAAGTTGAAATTGCAGAATTAGATGATAGATCGTGGGTACAAGCACATCGATATGTTCTTTTTCACCACGATTCAATGGAACCATTACGCAAGTAAGTTCTAGAATTTGATAAATATTCATCAATTATAATTTGTTTATCTTCTAACAAAGTAAACCTTTTTTTAACATAGTGAGTACAAAAAAATATTGAGATCTCGTTCACGGTCCAGAAGATTACAACATCGAGAAATTAATAAGTTATTCACAGAATCTTTTCATTAATGGTTAAGCCAAACGGTATGCAATTGAAGCTTTCATTGACAAATAATAATGTTTTCTCATAACATTTATAATTACTCAATTTACTTTCGATTCAATAGGTTTGGAGTCGGAAGGACGTCAATGACGAAGTTAAATGGCTTTCCCAAGGTCCGAATAGAATAGTAAAAAGATATAGTGCCTTCCTCATCAATGGATTCAGATTTCATACAAAATATCGCGAGAGATTGAGGAGAACTCAAAATTGTAGAATTGTTGTTAATTCTTCAATTACAAGTTATGATAGTGCTAGGGACAGTAATCCTGTTGAGGGAAATGTTAAGTTATGTTGCATTCCTTTTTTATTATATATTTCGTTTTTAACTCTTTAATTGATTTATTAGGAGAAACTAAAAGATAAGAAGGCGGAGTATGAAGCGATTGCTTCGACTGATAGTTCTGTTAATTTTGAGGACATTGATAACAGAATTATTAATGAAGTTTTGGGTCCTGAAAGGTATGGTCGGGTTCGATTTCAAGGATCTGGTGTTAACCTGACCCAATATTTTGGATCCAGCTCACAGCAATACATGCCTTCTGGGAGTCAAGCTGTAACATCCTGAATTTTTGGGCCTATGCGTTTAATGGGTGGATATGTTTAATGTGTTAATTTAAGTGTTAGGGGTCCAAATTGGGCTCAGGCTTAGGTAGAGGCCTTGATTAAAATTATCTGTTTGGGCATTATAGGGTTTAAAAGGTAGTATCTATGTTTAAAATACCAAAGTGGGCTTGTGGCCCAATCTTAGGAGGTGACGCCACACAAGGGAGTAAGGGGCCCAAATTTAAGTTTCATGGAGCCCAATTCTTTTAATTTAAGTTAGCTAAATTTTGGGCATTAGGATTAGGTGGAGTGGATGGCAACGAGGCTAAAATTTAGGGGTTTTAATGTTTAAAATATGTGGATAATAAGCAGATAAATGCTATTATTTAGGAATTTATTTTATGTGGATAATAAGCAGATAAAGGCTAAAATTTAGGGATTTTAATGATTAAAATATGTGGATAATATGCTGATAAAGGAGGAGGGAGTTAGAGATAATTAAGTCTCTTTTAGATGAGCTAGTAGATTAAGATAAAGGAGAAAAGATAGGACTTATCTGCAAGGTTAGGTAAGTGTCGAAATTTCTATAAATAGGGGGAATATCTCTTCAATTTCGGCATTTGGGTTTTTCTCTCATTCTTTTCTCTTCTTCTCTGAGTAAAAGCCAAAACTCCTAAAGTTCCATCTTCTTCTTCATTCTCTGCAAGAGCCAAATTTCTAAGCCTATTCCCTCATCTTCACTTTGATTCAAAAGCCAAACTCTTTCCATTCTTTTTCTTCCTAGCCAAAATCTTCATGTCTCTTCCTTGTTTTCTTTTCTTCTTCTCTTTTCTGTCGAAACCAGAAACTCCTCACTCAAGTATTTTAAAAGCCAAAGACACATCAGCCTTCTCTTGTTCATACTTTTTTTTTAAGGATTTTCCTAAAAGCCAGAAATCCTAGATCTCATCTCCTGTGATTGCCGAATTACTTCTATGGTGCCGACTTGTGCCAAAATCTGAAGGGAACTTTAGTGGAGTCAATCGCATAGATCTCTAAGTTATAGAATCGTGTTACTTTCGGGATTTCAAGGTAAGGGATCTATTAGTTTTAACGTATAATTTGGGATTTATTAACCTTGACCGATTGCTGAAGGGGCTAAATCTTTGTGTGTTTTTCCGGCTTTTGAGCAAGGCTTTACATTGAGGATAATAGATCCGGATAGCAAGGACATCGACTAAGAATATTGGATTTCGTGATATCAAGTGTGTAATACTTCCCCACCATCTAGATCCGATTATTAATGTATGCTCATAAGTTTATATGTTGTGATAAATACCGATATCTCGGTTTAATGTTGGAAACCCGAAAAGGGTGAAGCAAATCACCAGGTCCGTGAATGTTTGACTTTATATGATAAAAGCATATTGATTTTATGACTGCATGGGTTAGGTTGATGAAAGGAGGAAGTTATACGTTATATGTGTAGCGGTTTATACCGTGATCTGTTATATGTTGTAGCGGCTAATGCCGTGATCATTATAAGGGCTTCGGCCATAATATGTTGATGAGCGGCATGATCGCCATCTTGGCGTGTAGCGGTGTGGGTCGATTGTTGAAATCCCCAATGGTGTGAATGGCTGGTACGGGGGCGTGTAGCGGATGGAAACCTAGGCAAATGGGTTGGGCCTTGCATATTATATTTTTTTATATAAATGGAATTATTAATCATTTTATGGGCCTAAGGCCAAAATCTAGTGGTGCATGAGGGTTGCACATCGAGTCTCGCGACTCACCCTATTAATTAACCTTTCGGTGATACCTAGTGCTTGGACCGGGCCGAGAGGAACGCATAAGGTGGCCATGCAAAAGACCAACTGGATCCAGCAAAAAGTCTCAAGTTAATACTTTATATTTTTAATTAATGGATTTTAAATCTCGTTGTAATAAGGCTATGGGCCACTAGTTTATGTTTTGTTTTATTTTGAGCTTTAATTACTTTTAGTTATTTAAATTCTTATTGAACTAATGTATCTATTTAAATTTGGGTTTTAATTTATAAAGGCATATTTTATTTAAACTATCAACTATTAAATTTCTCTCGAATAAGAAGATAAACTTTAGAAAAATATTTTTCCGAAAATACGACATGTTCTTCCAAAATTTTTAGTGACATACCGAGATCCTATTCGTGGTGTTTGGGCGGGTTTGGGGTGTTACACAAGCTCAAGCTGAAGTTCGAGGTTAAGAGACCGGATAGCTCGGATGCAAGCTAGCACAATTGAGCAAATTTCTCAACTTAAAGCGGACGCAGAGATGGCGAGGAGGCAGAGGCGAGCGTAAAGTATGATGAACTCCAACTCAAACTTGAGTGATGAAGATGTTCCAGTAGTCGCAAATGCCGCCATCTTAGACATTTGTTTTCTTGTAACTTTAACATTATTGTAAGAAAATTTTGAATTATACTTCATTTATAATTTATATCATATATCTTTCGTATAATTTTGTATCATTTAGATTTGCTATTTTTGGTTGGATTTCATGCTATATTTGCTATTTTTGGTTGGATTTCATGCAGGAAGGGTTGGATATTGGTGAAAAATGTATCTTTGCGCAAATCGCCCAAATTAGCGGTGTTTGTAAAAAAAGCGCCGCTAAAGACAATTACTTATAGCGACGTTTTATAAAAAAACGCCGCTAAAGACAATTACTTATCGCGGCGTTTTATAAAAAAGCGCCGCTAAAGACCACGACTTATAGCGGCGTTTTCTATAAAAGCGCCGCTAAAGACCATGACATTTAGCGGCGTTTTCTATAAAAGCGCCGCTAAAGACCACGACTTATAGCGGCGTTTTCTATAAAAGCGCCGCTAAAGACCAAGACTTTTAGCGGCATTTTTCGTAAAAGCGTCGCTAAAGACCAGGACTTTTAGCGGCGTTTTTTGTAAAAGCGCCACTAAATACCACGACCTTTAGCGGCATTTTCTATAAAAGTGCCGCTAAAAGTCATGATCTTTAGCGGCGTTTTTTTCAAATAAACGCCGCAAATTTTAGCGGCGTTATCTATAGCAGCGTCTTTTGTGGCGCTAAGCGCCGCTAAAGGCCAAAAAAACGCCGCAAAAAGTCTGTTTTCCTGTAGTGTTCTTCATACATCAAATTGGAACAAACCCATAGCTCATTTCTGAAATTTATGTAGAAGGGCACTAAAGATTTCCATTTTATACATTTTTAATTAGCTCTACCGCCAAATTGAAAGGATAAGAAAGGCGAGTAAGAACATATGAGTTTGTAGGTATTGGCGAGTAAACCTAAGTCAGGGGTGAAAATAGGAGGATAAAACGAAACCTAAGTTTAAGAGGTCTGCGGGTATAAGATCACTTCGGCAGGTAAGTTCGTCGGGGTCTCATTTGGAAACAATGAAAGTGTAACAAACTGACTAGTAGAGATTATCATAAGCCTATAAAAAGGAAGGATTTGTAATCTGAGGAAGTAAATGAAAGATAACCAAATTGTAGGTAATGGCATTCACATCCAAGGTTGTGAATAAAATAAAAAAAGGAGATAAAGCTCGGGAAGTTAGGATGAGGTGAAACTAGGCACGTACCATAGTGGGTTGTACCGTAAAAGGACAAGCTTATGTCTCAGATAGAGAATAAGCCGCTACTAGTAAACTGCGAAAAAGAAAAATAGAGGCGTCGACCTAGTTGGTGAAATATGTGGAAGGCCAAAGATGATCAGGGAGTTGAAATATTTGTCTTAAAATTCATTCCTTAAAGATCTAAATCATTGTTATAATGTCGCCTTATAGATTCTCACTAAGTTCATTTGAACTTACAAACTTGTTGCTTGTTGCAAGATATAGTTTTGACTCAAGAATCGAGTGGAAGGGCAAAGCCAGACATCACCAGTTGGTGTGAAGGGCATGATTTTCGTTCATCGGCATAAAGGGGCACTCCTTAGAAGTTGTGCCTCGGGTACTAAACTGGTTGTATTAATGTAGTAGACTTTGATGGGCATCGAAACCACCAAATAAAAAATTTCCTACAATGAAATAACTCTAAACAGTAGTAAAGAGTAGTAGGGTCGAGTCCACAGGGAATGGTAATTATGATCAACTTTCGTGTTTTTCTTGTGAACATAATTTCTGTCATGTCGATAATCGTGGCAATAATCGTGCCCACGACTCCAAACGGACCAGCTGAAAAATAAATAAAATAAATTAGGGGAGTTGAAAATGTCTAGAAATTAAATAAGTGAGATAGTAGAAATTAACAATTATGTAAATCGGAAATAAAATTAAATTATAAATTAAATTTTATTTTTTGTGAACAGAAATAATAAGCCTTAGCCCTAGACTCGGTGAAGTCTAGTCTCTGAATCGATCCTCGAAAATGAGTTTTCTCCTCCAAATAATAAGCTGGTTATAGTGGCTAAGAACGTCCTAACCACCAATTCTTCCTCTCGTAGTTGATTCTGGTATGCCCTGCAAATCAACCCTTACCAATTATCTAAATGTGATACACACGTTCGCGATTCAAGACTTCGGTCTGAAGAACCCAACTCGGATTAACGACCTCAACCATGCAGGACATTTAAAACCAATCATTATCTTCCTTGATTTGTTCGCGGAAACCCGAATACAGCACGATCGACTCATCTCTCCAACTGTCCATCAAAATGACTCCAACCTAATATGCTTTTTGAATTGAAATCGAGTTAACTTTTAAGGGATAAATTTTTCAATCCCGATATTCCGGAGAGATGGTGAATACTGATTTGAAGGATTTTTAGTGCGGATACATTTCTTACGATTCCTGATCGGAAAGAATACCGGCCTAAAGCTAATTTGAATTTAGTGAAGCATGAAATTAATTATGCTTTGGTTGGTTATAGAAGTGGACTTGAATGAAAATTGTGGTAGGTAAAAGGGGAAGGGCTTGGGAAACAATTAAGCCAAAATATTGAAATGGAAACAAAAGTTGGTAGAGTGCCTGCACTCTTTCACGCAAAGTAAGAAAGAAAATACATTGATTTTTTTCTATTCAATTGCTAGGCAAATCAAGGTGTATTTTTCAAGTCCACCATGCCGCCAATTTATACATAAACCACATGCTAAAATTAGGCTAGTCCCACCTACCCACTAATTACATGAAATAAATATCAGATTCTTTTCTAATTTTAGCTTTTACAAAGTCAAAAAATCTGATCAGCCCCTAAATGTCTCCAAATTTCTTATTCGACCCTTCTTCAATTGCTCATCCTTCAATTTAATCATTTTCTGCTTATTTTCAAATTAAAGCATCTGAATTTCGTTCTTGACAAGATTTAAACATAAAATTCACCAATTAGCAGAAATTAATTCAAGAACAAGTTGATTTGAGTATATAAAATATGAAAAATAAATATGTTATCAAATCCCTCTTACTTAGCCTATGCTTGTCCTCAAGCATACTGTACGTTCCTTCATTAGAAAATATTCAGTAACTTATCAAAAATCAAGCCTCTTTTCCACAACTATGATCAATGCAAACAATTTAGGCGAAAAAATGAATAAGTGCTCAAATACTTAATTTGATCAACAAGTGTCCATAAAACTCAAACATGCAAATTAAATCATTTCACTAAATTGAGTTTGAACCAAAATTTGCAAGGTATTATTCTTAATTAATTTGTGTAGTAAATTTGGGACATAGTCAAACCTTTTTACGCAAATTAGGATGACAATCCAAGCACCCTACTCCGATTACTTAATTTGATATGTCTCCAAACGGACTATTTTTCCCTACTCATGGTAGCTCGATTAGTAGAATGCTTGTAAGTTTTCGGTTCATCATTTGAACCATTTTACGCGATATGAGATGACAACCCAAGCACCTCATCCTGGTTACTAAATTCGGTCACTTTTTCGAAATCTTCACTCATAACTTGAGCCATCAGCGAAGTAGTGTTTCTTCTCTCTCTTTTTTGTTTTTGTTTTTATATTTATTTATTTACTTACAAGAAAATACAATATTCTTACCAAGCAATTATAAACAACCAATTTTCATGAAACAATCTAATTACATATATCAATTTTAAAACACACATGTCGATTAAACTAGATATTTGAACACTTTAATTCAAGAATCACCCAACTATCTAAATTGACTAAGTAATGAAATTAGAGGCTCAATGTTAAACAAATTAATGAATAATCCAGCATAGGAACTAATATATGCAAAAGAGAAACATGCAGTAAAAGAGATTCAAACATGCACACTTACTAACCCAATCCCCCCACTTAAGCTATGCTTGTCCTTAAGCATATATTATATGAATCAAGTATAGTAAAGAGAAAGGTTAAGTATACTCCCCATGTGTATCTAACGTGGTTGCCGGCATTGGGAGTGACCACTTTGCAAGATGTCGAGAATCATGGAGACTTGGGTTTCTATTGTTTCAAGTCGAGCTTCGATCCGGCTTAAACGTGCCTCTACAGATGAATGAGGCTGCTCTTTTTGCTCCTTAGTAGTGAAATTGGGATGTTACTAAAAGACCCTATTACTACGAGCTGTTCGTGTACCTGGAGGAACAAAATAATACGCAGTAGGGGTGCCTGCAAGGAAATCCATAGAATTCAAACAATACTCATCTAGATTTTCCATAGTATATATACATGTTTAGGACGATAAATCAACTTTAGAGGGAAAAAGTTGAGAGGTTAAATTTGTAATATATGGGCCAAGTATTAGTGGTTGATTAGAGTGTAAAATAGTATGAAAATATCATGCAAACCAATATCCTAAATTAACTTTAAATCCAGAATTCATACACCATAAAAAGAACAATTATGTTTTAGTTAAAACAGACGACGAATCATTTCGACCTGAATAGCTAAAAGCTAAAAATCGATGAATATATCTCAAAACGGGTTCATGCACCAACAAGTCCTTAGAGGTCTTGAGATTATAAAGTTGATTCCCAGAATGAGTTAAAGCAAAATAAACAACATTAGATCAAAATAACTTGGTATATCCAATAATGCAGTTTGGTAAGAATAGCTTTGAACATCGTCAGGGTCAACGAAACCCATGGCGACGTTAAAATCTAAAATCGACATCTTAAAGTCTTTAGCAAGTAATCGAAAATAGACAACATCTTGAGTTTCAATAGTTCGCAATGCATTAATATTGAAGCTAAGTGTTGTATAGAGCTCATAAACTAGTTCATAATATGCAGTACATGAAATATTTGCAAATGAATTCTAACCAATAGCATCAAAATAGTTCAATATAGCATCACGTGTATTTAACATATCAAAGGTGTAAAGATCAATTTGCTTCCAAATCGGGAGTGGACGTTATTGAATATTGTCATATCTTGCGCGATACTTCGGGGTTATAAAGTTCAGAGACCCTCATAATCATCCTTCGGTGGGAGTAGTGTAGGTACGGCCTCGCCTATTACGTTGACCATCTCGAGATGGTCGAACATTTTCGCTAGGCAAGCTGGGTGGTGGACTTGAATTTCTAGCAGCGTCAGTACTGCTATGTGGAGGCGTCACTGGTACATCAATTGGTGGTCAATGTGTTCGAGTGGTGGACGACCGTGTTCGACACTAAGAAACATGTTCGTTTCTAGTTGAAGGACCTTCGCCATGGTCGTTATAGGTCCCTGCCTCATCCGAACAACCTGCATAGTATGTTAGTAAAGGTAAAAATTTGGAAGTAGCGGGACTGCTGTGCGAGCGTTTTGTCTCGATCGAAGTTGGGCTTCATTGGCGACAATTCTTAATAAGCACGATTGTTCGTCTTGTAGGGGGCATAGATGGTTTCGAGTTGTCATCGTCTAAATCGACGACTGGAGGTGCTGAAAATCAGTTTTGTCCGCGATTAAGAGAAGTTTGGAACCTGTTGGCTGTTTGGTTCCTTGTTCAAACCATGGAACGTGTTCGTCTCAAAATTAATGACGATTATTTTATAGCGGATCGCAGCGGCGAACGGTGGCAGGACGGCGGTGCTGGCTTACGACGGCGGAGATTGGCGTTTGGGTAGTGGTTGTGGTGAACGTAAATGTGTTGGAAAGGTAGCGTTATGGTGGGAGTTCTAAAGGTGGTTTCGTGGTGGTTTGGTGGGTCAGTGGCTATGTTGAAAAAAAAAAGAAGAAATAGGAATAGGAGAGGTGAATGGTGGCGTTTTGGGGAAAGAGAAGAGAGTCGGTCGACAAAGAAAGAAACAACGAGACCACGTCAGCTTTGTGAGGTCTGAGATCAACGGCAAAGTTGTTCGACGATAGTAGCGACGGGTAAAGAAAGTTGGGGAAGAAGAATAAGAAGGAAGAAGGAAAAAGAAAAAAAAAAGAAAAGGGAAGGTTGGGGTGGTGCTCAGTGCCAAGAATGAATCGGCAACCGACCGACGCGACGGTGTCATTCGACGGTGGTGTTCGGCAATGGTGGCGACGTGATGGTGTTAATAGGGTTAGGGTTTTTTGTTAAGAAGAGAAAAAGAAGAAAAAGAAAGGGAGCGAAAGGGTGGGGGGCTTGAGGGTTTTCTATTTCTTTTTTTTTTTCATTTAAGCTGGTTTGGGCCTTCTTTTCCACTTTTTTTCTTTTTTCTTTCTTTTTTTTTCTTAGGTCATTATTGGTCTTTTGGCCCATTTTCTTTTTTTTTGTTTAGTTGGGCTTGTTTAGGTTTTGGGTAGTTGGGTTTGTTTTGGGTTGGTATTGGGTTGGTATTGGGTATGGGATAAGTAGGTTAAGTTTTTTTGGGTTTTAGGGTTATTATTTGGGTTACGGTATTGGTTATTATTTGTAGGAAAATAGATGAAAGCACTTAACATGGCGCGCCCACGCCACGATCAGTATCTAATTTTTGGAAAATTGACAACCTCCGCCACATTCCTAAAAAATAACACATTAAATGGATTAAATAATAATTTATTTTATTTCCAACCTAATTTAAACTAAAATTCAAAATTAAACAAATTAAAATAAATTTGGGTTGCCTCCCAAAAAGAGCTTTTGTTTAACGTCGTTAGCTTGACGACTTGGAAGTTTATTCAATCGGCTCTTCAAGGATTAATTCTTCAACCATGTGTACTTGAAAATTTTCGTAGAAAGGCTTCAATCACTGTCCATTGGCTTTGAAGATTTTTTCGAATTATTCACTTTTGACTTCGACTGTATCATGCGGAAATATGTGGGTAATAACAAAAGGCCCTAACCACTTAGTTTGGAGCTTACCTGCACAGATTCTTAGTGTAAGGTCATAAATTAATGCTTTCTGCCCTACACAAATTGTTTACGACTTATTTTTTTATCATGGTATGGCTTGATTTTATCCTTATAAATTTGGGCACTTTTATACGCTTCTCGTCGAATTTCCTCAAGTTCCTGAATATGTAATTTATGATACCTACCTGCAGCCTCCAGCTCCATGTTGCATTGCTTAACCGCCCAAAATGCCTTGTATTCTAATTCTACAGGAAGATGACATGGTTTACCAAATATAAGTCGATAAGAAGACATACCTATGGGTCACTTATAAGCTATGCAGTACGCCCACAGCGCATCATTTAGTTGCAAACTCTAATATTTCCTATCTAGCTTAACGGTCTTTTCCAAAATCAATTTGATCTCTCGATTTGATACTTCCGCTTGACCGTTTGATTGAGGGTGATAAGCCGTAGCAACTCGTTGCACTACCCTATATTTTTTCAAAAGTGTGTCGATTACCTTATTGTAGAAATGTGTTCTTCGATCGCTGATCAATGCTCGCGATATGCCAAATCTAGAAAAAATATAACTCTTTAGAAAATCCACTACAGTTTTGGCATCAGCACGATGGGTGGCTCTAGCTTCCACCCATTTTGATACATAGTCAATTGTAAGTAAAATATAAATGTTACCGAATGATGAGACAAAAGGCCCCATAAAATTGATGCCCCATATGTCAAAAATTTCACATGTATAAACGTTAGAGGCATTTCATTATTTCGGCTCAAATTTCCTACCTTTTGACATTTTTCACAAGTTTCATAGAATAAATATACATCACGAAAAATATGCGGCCAATATAGTCCACATTCAAGTACTTTGTGTGCAGTTCGTTTAGGACCAAAAATGTCCACCACATACGTAAGAATGACAAAAAGATAAAATCGATTTTACTTCAGCTTCTATAGCGCATTGTCAAATTACCTGATCGGAACAGTATTTCCAAAGGTAGGGATAGTCCCAAATATAGTATCACGATTCTCGTTTAATCTTATCCTTTTCAAATTGTGATAAATTAAAAGAAATTATATCTGTAGTAAGGTAATTCATCATGTCTGCGTACCAAGGAAAATTTTTTTGAGCAAAAAGCAAACTTTCATCTGGGAAATCGTCTTTAAGAGGTGCGGCATCTTTCGATAGAGGTATTCGGTTTAAATGGTCAGCTACCAAATTCTCGCGTCCTTTCTTATCCTTTATCTCAAGATCGAACTCTTGCAAAAGTAATATCCATCTAACAAGCCTTGGCTTTGCTTTCTTTTTCTCGATCAGATATTTAAGAGCTGCATGGCCAGAGAAAACAACAATTTTAGCTCCTAATAAATACGATCGAAACTTTTCCAAAGCAAAGACTATAGCTAGAAATTCTTTTTCAGTGGTCGAGTTATTGCTTTGGGCAACATCCAAGGTCTTAAATGTATAGGAGATAACATGTGGTTCATTCTCGATTCTTTGCCCAAGGACCGCTCCTATGTCGTGGTCACTTGCGTTGCATATGATTTCGAAGGCATAGTTCCAATTTGGTAGTTGAACTATAGGTGTCGAAATAAGTTTATGTTTGAGCATGTCAAACGCACCCCTGCATGATTGGTCAAACTCAAACTCTTTATCCTTCTGTAAGAGATTACAAAGCGGTTGAGTAATTTTTGAAAAATCTTTAATGAACCGCCTATAGAAACCTACATGACGAAGGAAAGAACATATCTTCTTCACAGTTTTGGGGTATGGAAGTGAGTTAATAATATCAATTTTTACTTTATCAACAAAAATTCCTTCAGTAGAAATGATATGACCTAGAACTAGTCCTTTGTCAACCATAAATTGACATTTCTCATAAATTAGAACAAGGTTAAATTTTAGGCACCTTTCTAAAATTTTGGCAAGATTGGACAAACATACATCAAAAGATTCATCATATACAGTAAAGTCATCCATAAATACCTCAATAATTTTCTTAACATAGTCGAAAAATATACTTACCATACACCTTTGGAATGTGGCTGGTGCGTTGCAAAGTCCAAATGACATCAGTCTATAGGTGAATGTGCCAAAGGGACACGTAAATGTTGTCTTCTCTTGATCCTCCGGTGCCACTGGAATCTGGAAAAAACCTGAGTAACCATCAAGACAGCAATAATGAGATTTTCTAGCTAGACGTTCTAACATCCGGTCAATAAAAAGAAGTAGAAAGTGATCTTTTTGAGTTAAAGAATTCAACTTCCTATAATCTATGTAGACTCTCCACCCGTTTCGAACCTAAGTGGGAACCATCTCACCTGTCGAATTTTCAATTACGGTCACGTCAATTTTTTTCGGTACTACATGAACTGGGCTGACCCAATTGTTTTTAGAAATGGGATATATCATCCTAGCATCAAGTAGCTTTTGAACTTCTTTCCTTACCACTTCCATCATGGGCGGTTTCAGACGTCTTTGAGTTTCTCTTGAGTTGCATTCTCTACAACTGGAATTTTGTGCATACAAGTCGAGGGACTCAACCCCTTAATGTCAACAATCGTCCACCCGATCACCCCTTTATAATCTTTAAGAACTCATACCAAATTTTTCTCTTCTAACTTCGAGAGTTTACTTGAGATTATTACTGGTAAGGTATTTCCTTCGCCTAGAAAAGCGTACTTCAAATGGTCTGGAAGTGGTTTGAGTTCCAATTTCGGGGCCTATAAAATAGATAGTAAAAGCTTAGTTTGTGAATGAGACAATTCAAAAGTTTTACCTGAATTTTTCCGTAATTGTGATTCCTCCATATGAGCCATTGTTTCACGAACAGACTCCTTGATCGTCATCCATTCCTCTAGTTCTTTTATAATATCAAAATCTAAGCTTCTGCAAAGGACAGTTTGTAACTCATCTTCATCATAATATTCAAAATGTAATTCAGTTAAAGGCACAATTATATCAATATTAGAAACGTTATTCATCATGTTGGGACGGTTCATGGCCTCATAAATGTTAAATTTCACTACTTCTCCATCGAACTCCATAATGCGTATCCCACTTTGTACGTCAATCTTCATTTGTACTATACTAAAAAATGGTCTCCCAAGTAGTATATCGGAAGAATTGGCCGAGTTATCATCCTCTATGTCGATAATCCGTTCATTTACCTTGACAAGAACATCCTCTAACACTCCTTCTGGATGCACTACTGACCTATCTGCAAGCTGAATGATTACACATGTTTCCTTTAAAGGACCCGCATTTAGTAGTTTATAAATAGACAAAGGGATAACATTAATAGATGCACCTAAGTTGCACATAGCTTTTTTGATACTGACACTACCTATTTTTCAAGATGTGGAAAACATACCTTGATCCTTACATTTAGGTGGTATTTTTCTTTGTAAAACAGCGGAGACATTTTCTCCGACATTCACTTTTTCATTGTCTAGGAGCTTCTTCTTAGTCGTGCATAATTCTTTTAAGAACTTTGTATAATGTAGAATTTGCTTAATCGCATCAAGAAGAGGAATATTTATTTCTACCTTTCGAAAGGTGTCAATGATCTCCTTCCCTTCTCACTCCTTTTTGCATTGAACAAGTCTTCCAAGAAACGGAGGTGGTACTGCAAATGGTTTTTGTGGTGCTGACTCCATTAGAGCATCTGAGTCAATTTTATTCTCGTATCGACTAGCGTCGTGGGCACGACTCGTGCTAGGTACAGTTTCCAAAATCTTTCCATTTCTCAATGTCATAGCACTTGCATTATGTTGAGAATTAGGTTCAGTTTAAGACGTCAGCTTACCTTGGGACACCAAATGGCTAGCAGTAAGTGCAAGCTTACTTACTTGTTTATCTAAATCCTACAAATGCATGTCAGTTTTTTGTTGAAACTTTTCAATACTATTAGCTAGCCTTTCCAATATGGCCTCCAAAGATGATTTTGGGGGTGATAATTGTTGATTTAGAGGCGGACTTTGTTGGTATGGTTAATTGAATCGAGGATTCGACCAATAACTCAGATTTGGATGATCTTTCCACCCCATATTATATGTGTTTGAATAGGGATCATATCGCCTTTGGGGTGGCCTTGGAGAGTTTCTGACAACATTTGCTTGTTCTGTCGAATCTTTATGTAAAATTGGACATGAGTCCGTCGAATGATCTAGCATAGCGTAAATTCCACACAACCGTGTTAAGCTTGTTTTATCTGTAAGCAAATTTTGGACAACATTAGTAAGCTTATCAATTTTATCTTCTAGAGATAGAGAACTTAACCCATGAACCCGTATTGTGGGTTCTGTAGTCAGTTAGAATTGTTGAGAGTTCGTAGCCATAGTCAAAATTAACTTCCTTGCTCTCTGAGGCGTCATATTAACAAGTGCTCCTCCACTAGCAGCATCTATAATTTTCATTTCTATTGGGAGTAACCCCTCATAAAAATACTACAAGAGTGATTGTTCAGTCAGGCCATGTTGTGCGCAACTTGTACTCAACTTTTTGTACCGCTCCTAGTAATCGTAGAGCGATTCAGTCTCCTTTTTCTGAATTCTTACAATGTCCCTTTTTAATTCGGTTGCTCGAGCTGTTGGAAAGAACCTATCAAGAAATAAACAAGACATGTCAGACCATGTATTGACAGATCTTGGAGGTAAATAAAATAGTCATTCTCTAGCAGAGTCAGCTAACGAGAAAGGAAAGGTACGAAGTTTAATTTGATCCTTAGTTACTCCCTGAGGTTTCATGCTTATGCAAACCGTATGAAATTCCTTGAGATAAATATGCAGATTTTCATTTTGTAACCCACAGAAGGTGCGCAATAAATGAATCAGGTCCAATTTCAACTCGAACAGTGTTTCTCCCGCCGGATAAGTTATACATATGGGTTGTTGTTCATTTGGGGCTGTTACGAGTTGGCGTATAGTTTGCTCTGTCATCTCGTCTAGTTCGCCAAATGAGAAAATATCCTCGGTGTAAAATACGGTTTTGAACTCGAGATGTGGTCGTTTATTGCATCAAATGGCTTCTCTTCGCAGTTTTCGAGCCAACTTCTCTAGTTCTAGTTCAAATTCTAGAGTTTTCGGTTCTAATTTGGTCATAAGGAAAACAAAAAAAAATAGAAAAATATCTCCAATCCCCAGCAACGGTGCCAAAATTTGATGAGCGTCGAAACCACAAAATAAAAAAATTCCTACAATAAAATAACTCTAAATAGTAGTAAAGAGTAATAGGGTCGAGAACACAGAGATTGGTAATTATGATCAACTTTCGTGTTTTTCTTGTGAACATAATTTCTGTCGTGTCGATAATCGTGGCAATAGTCGTGCCCAATACTCCAAATGGACCAGCTGAAAAATAAATAAAATAAATCAGGGGAGTTGAAAATGTTTAGAAATTAAATAAGTGAGATAGTAGAAATTAACAATTATGTAAATCGGAAATAAAATTAAATTATAAATTAAATTTGAATTTTGTGAACAAAAATAATAAGCCTTAGCCCTAGACTCGATGAAGTCTAGTCTCTGAATCGATCATCGAAAATGAGTTTTCTCCTCCAAACAATAAGCTGGTTATAGCGGATAAGAACGTCCTAACCACCAATTCTTCCTCTCGTAGTTGATTCCGGTACGTCCTGCAAACCAACCCTTACCGATTATCTAAACGCGATACACGCGTTCGCGAATCAAGACTTCGGTAGCCTTGCGTTCTGAAGAACCCAACTCGGATTAGCGGCCTCAAGCGGGACATTTAAATCCGATCACTATCTCCCTTGATTTGTTCGTGAAAATCCAAATACAGCACGACTAACTCGTCTCTTCAATTGTCCGCCAAAACAACTCCAACCCAACGCGCCTTTTGAATTGAAATTGAGTTAACTTTAAGGGATTAATTTGTCAATCCCGATATTCAGGAGAGATGGAGAATACTGATTTGAAGGATTTTTAGTGCGGATACGTTTCTCACGATTCATGATCAGAAAGAATACCAGCCTAAAGCTAATTTGAATTTAGTGTAGCATGAAATTAATCATGCTTTGGTTGGTTATGGAAGTGGACTTGAATGAAAATTGTGGTAGGTGAAAGGGGAAGGGCTTGGGAAACAATTAAGCCAAAATATTGAAATGGAAACAAAAGTTGGCAGAATGCTTGCACTCTTTCATACAAAGTAAGAAAGAAAATAAATTGACTTTTTTCTATTCAATTGTCAGGCAAATCAAGGTGTATTTTCTCAAGTCCATCATGCCACCTATTTATACATAAACCATATGCTAAAGTTAGGCTAGTCCTACCTACCCACTAATTACATGAAATCAATATCAGATTTCTTTTCTAATTTTAGCTTTTACAAAGTCAAAAATCTGGTCAGCCCCTAAATGTCTCCAAATTTTTTATTCGACCCCTCTTCAATTGCTCATCCTTCAATTTAATTCTTTTCTGCTTGTTTTCGAATTAAAGCATCCGAATTTCGTTCCTAACAAGATTTAAACATAAAATTCACCAATTAAAAGAAATTAATTTAAGAACAAGTTGATTTGAGTACGTAAAATATGCAAAATAAATATGCTATCAGACTTAAATTAGAACGACAAACAATGTTAGAAATTTCATCATTGTAAAATTGTAAGAGTTCGAAAGTTTGTTCAAGTAGTTTATGAGTGAAGTTTAATTTTGTAAAATATAGAAACTAAATACTTAAATAGGACAATCAAAGATTTGGTCAAGTTATGCATGGTTCGTGACATTCAATACCCGAACTTGTGGATTGGGTCAGGTATAGAGTGTTACATGAATAGTAGGAACATACTTGAAAAAGACTTCGAAGATGTTACCTAAGATGTTGTAACGGACATATCTGCCATCGTAGGTTTGGGTTCCTCTAAGATCAATCATCGTTCCTTCATTCTCCATCTTCTTTTATCACTTCCATTGGAACGAAAATAGTGGTGCAAAAAGAAAGGAAAAGAAATGTGTGCTTTTATGGAAGAAAAAAATAAGAAAAGAAAGAAAGCAATGGAAGCTGGGTGAGAGGGGCTGTCGAGTTAAGTGAGGAAGGTTTCAAAATGGTGAGGGTAAAATTGAAACATTTGGGGCTAATTACTTGCTCCATACGCCTTGAATCACCAATTTAGTGGGGAGGGCAAGGAATAGCTATACTCTCTCTTCTTTGAATAAGCTTATATTCAACACGGGCCGTAATAGGTAATTATAGTCAACCAAACAATCGTTTGGTGGTGGGCCTGCTGAATTGGGCTATAATGCATTCATACTCCCCTCAACCAAACATGTTATAAGTATCTAAGTTTGAGTCCCACTGTATGCAATTGTGATATGTTGGTCTCTAATCTCACCATATGGGTATGTCATGGGTAGATTTTACTAGGTCCTTTTTATTTTTTGTCTGTTGTGCTTTGTATTGGTTTTTTTTTTTACAATATAATTAGAATTCAGGCTATTCATAGAGAAAATAAACACTCACTAATAAGCTACAACTTGAGGGTTTTGCTTTGTATTGGTTTGGTTGCTCATATTTGTATTTGTGCTTGTAATGTACTTTTGGATGTTATTTACAATAGTAAAATTTAAAATATCAAATTAAAAGTTAAGTTAATTGGACTTTGATTTAATCTCTTAAAATAATTTTTCTAAAAATCATTTAAAAATAATAAAAATATATATTTAAATAAGTATAAATGAACCAAAATATATAAAAAAATATTTTTTTTGTCATAAATATAAAAATAAGAAAATTCAAATGTTTTTTCTATTCATGATATTTGATTTTTTTATTGAATCAAAATGGTTAAAGATATTTCTAATTATATCGCTAGTTGAATTAATTGAACCTTTAATTTCTGGTTCAACCGGTGGATCTAATTCAACTTTTTAAAAACCTAAAAAATACTTATTATATATCAAAGAAATAAAAAATCATATCATTAACGATTATAAATAATGAGAGCTACACTAAAATTTACAGCTCCAATCTCTAACCCTGGTTTATTTTTCTAGCATTATGAGGGCTTCATGTAACATTTAAATCTCTTTTAAAAGTCGATCATTAATTAAGTTTTAATTAGACAATCTTAATTTCTTTTTCTAAAGTATTTCCATGTTAAATTATGGTTTAAAGAATAAATGTATGAATATCTTATTTATAAGTGTCAGAATACGTACTAAATTACTATTCTATAACAACCTATTTCTTTGATGTGTCAGAATAGTAGGTTTGGGACCACAAAACTGACGTGTGAGTCTGTAAATATTATTATTTAATATTTACGAATATTATATGGTGTAATAATAAAATTTGATTTAATAATTTTTGGTTAAATGGAAGAACAATTAGGTTCAAGTGGTAAGACCCTAAAGTTAAGTGGTTTTGGGAAATGAGGTATTGAGACCTCATTTCTATAAACCGAGCCGTAAATATTTTTATAAATATTTTTGGATTGTTATAAAGGCTGTATTAAAGTTTCGTTGAAAAATTTTAATGTTTCAATAGTTAATTAATTAAAAAGGACTAAATCGTAAAAGCTAAAAAAGTCAATCGCTATTAGTTTAAAGGTGTTAATTTATTAAATAATCATAATTGGATGGCCTTAATGGATAATTTACCCATACCTAAGATGGTGTCACGGTTTTAAGCTTTAAAATCTTTTAATTTTATATGTTTTATAAGTTAATTTATTATTATAATAAAGAAAAGGTTAAAATATATGAAACAAAAGGTTGTCTTCCTAATTTATTCTCTTTTACATTGACGGAAAGCCATTGTTGGTGATTTTGAAGCTTCGGCCAATTGAGTCCGTTTTTCACCCGTTTCTAATAATTTTTATGTTTTAAGATCGTTGTAACTAGGTTCAGTTAGTTCGTACTTTCGTTTTTGAAACTGATTTTGAATGTTGCCATTGATGAATCTTTGTGAATTTTTTTAAATTTTTCCTCAATGTTTTAAATGTTTCTGGTTTAGTCCCAAATCATTTCTAAAGTGTTTCTAATGCCTCGAGGGCTCTAAAAAGGGACGATATACATGTGTATAAATGAATTATACTATGGTTAATGAAATATTTGGAAATACATGTTCTTATGATACGGTTTGATGGTAATGCTCCGTAACCCTATTCCGGCGACAGATACGGGTTAGGAGTGTTACCTATTCTTTTTTAACTTCAAAGTCTTCATAAATTAGAACTTTGAAACACATGTATCAGAACATTATGACTTATGCATCATAATTTATTCTATTTTATATTTAATTTAATTTTTTTCAATTTAGCCCTCTCTCAAGATGAACTAATATTAACTATACTTTATTTTTCCTTTACTTAATCTACTCTTAATCATATTCTTTTCCATATATAATTCACTTCACCTTAATACTATTACTTAACTATTTTTTAATTAAATAATTTCTCAAAATTTTCATTTAACCACTTATGTAATTATTTTGCTCATTTAATATTACAAATTTTACAGAACAGTCCATAAAATTCCAGTTTTGCAGTTTTTATAATTTGGTCCCTGAAATTCAATTTCTACTATTTTATGGTTTTAGTCCCTGAAAACAAAATCCGTTTCTTCCAAAAACAACCCAGAATTCCCAGGTTTTTATATCCCTTTTTCTCAAATTTTCAGATTTTAAAATCTTTACAATTTAGTCCCTATAACATCAATTCTTATCACATGATGTTCTCTTTTCTAATTTTAAAAAAAAAAAAAACCATAAATAACAATTAAGATATTAAAATTTCAGATTTTCACATTTCAACTCTTAAATTTTGAACTTTTATAAATTTCTCGATATAGTCCTTTTAATCTAAAACATGCTAGTTTAAGTACAATTTTTCCGGTACTTTAAATATCATATTCTTATAGTCTTATCATAAAAGCCCAAGATTTAATATCTCTATTTAAATCCTTAGTTTCAGAATTTTTTTAAATTTAAAATTTAGTCCTTCAATCTTTATCAAACTAATCACATTAACAAATAATTTTTCAACTTACTCATCCAAATAATATTCAAAATAAATATTTAACACTTTCAACATCACAAATACACAGTTCGTTATTCACACTAATAAATTTTGAATTACAAATTTTCATAATTAAACCACTCACACTTTCTTTTAGTTATTCACTTAAAATCATCCATCATTCTCTTCATACATAAACATAATATTTTCTTTACTTAGAACATAGAAAATAATTACACAAAATTAATTGTCACAATATCTCATCAAATTAAACACTCAAATAAATATAACATAATAATTTAAACCACTTACCTTAATTTATTAACTAATTTCTTCACATTCCCATGCTTTCTCACACTTCCATCTTCATCTTCAAGCTTGGATACCTTGATTTCCTAATTTATCTTAACTTCATTTCCAACTCCAATTTCTTGCTTCCAAAATGACAATCAAACTCTCTAGGATCTCTACTTCACTTTTCTTTTTGGTGGCTATGAAAATTTTCATGAATTTTGGATGAAAATGGTGGATTTAATGAAAAATAACTAAATTACATAAAGTGCAAACTTTCTTTCTTCTCCCTCTTATGGATGTTGGGAGCTTTGTGAAAGTATGAATAATTTCCTTCATACTTTCTTTATAATTATCATATATATTAAAATAATAAAATATCTTAATAAAATATTATTTAAAATAATAAAATTATAAAATCTCACCAACATGACCATTTTGCCATTGAAACTTTTTAATATTTACAATTTTTCCATTCACATATTTGGCAAAATTAAAACTTTCGTCCCTAGACTTTTTCCACCTTTTTACTTTGAAACCTTAACTTTTGAGTATTTATGATTTGGCCCCATTCCTTTTCACTTCTTTAAGATTCATTCCTTGCTTCAAATCATTATCTCACAACATATTACTTGTTTTAATTTCCTTCAATACCCAATACTTTTTTCTACTAACACTGATAATTCATATTTTATTTACTCTAAGAAATCTTAACACATATATTCTCGACTTTATACTTCTTACAACCTAAAGGCCTTTAGGGATGTTACAAGGGGATGTTTAGATTGCATAATTGTTACTGAAAGAATTGTAAGATCCTATTATCATATTACTATATTTGGTTCAACATTTTTTTATCGGGGGTTATTATCATGGGAAGAAAATATAAGATTTCATCGTCACATTATTATATCGGTTCAATTTTTTTTATTATCGTTTTTTAAATCGGTGATATGATATTACCATGTTTGGATCATTAAGCTCACATTACCATCATCAAATTACTATGTTTCCTTGTAGACTGATAATATGATATTGTTAACAATGTCCAAACTCAATAATATAAGAGTAATTCCAATACTATTATTTTTTACATGAAAATGAAAGGTTTGAGTAAATTTTAGATTCTACAAATTGACATACTCTTTTTAATGTGCAAGTAAAATATTATTGTATTGGACTCCTAAGGTGTTCTAATTGGTCTTGTAAAATTAAATTTCTTAATAACAATGTATCAAATACTATATGTTATTTTTATTAATGAGTGAAATGAAAAGTGCCAATGCCACAATATCAGAACATATATAAATAGTATATATAAAATAATAACACTAACTAATGTATCTATTCATAACTCCACATGTTTATTTCATTTTTGTGTTTATTATATCCATTATTTTTTAAATTTAATTATAAAAATATAAAAATATAATTTTAATGATTTATTAATTTTTAATATTTAAATCATAAAAAGATTAGTTCTATTATTATTTTTTTAAGAATCTTGTTACTTTCCCTAACTATGGACAACTGTAACTGAACTCGTAACATATTTTATCCCATGATTGTTTATTTGTACTATAAAATTGTTATTATTTAAACATTAGTTATTAATTAAAATTGTTCCTGAAATAATATTTGAAAGATATAAATAATATTTTTTGGATTGTATTTTAATTATTTTCATGCATTTGTATCATTTGAGAGTTTATTTGTGTTATTTAAATTATTTATTTTTGTGGATCCATTAGAAATATTTAAAGGGATTTGACAAATTATATATTATTTTAGTTTTTGATTTGTCAGATTATTTAATTTATTTGCATAAATGTTAAAATATAATTATGAGATAAATTTATTTATAATTAATGGTTCACCTTCCAAGTAAAACAGGGGTGTAACATCTAACTATTATATTTTTAAGATTATCTTCTATTAATTTAAAAATATATTATAATTTTAAAATATTATTTTCTATTAATTATAAAAAATGAATATATAGATAAATTATGTTATTTGTCGATAGGATAAGTATGCCGCATATCAAAAAAATTAGGCAGCCATGTCAATTGAGGCCTTAAGATCTTGTAGTATATATATATATATATATATATATATATATATTATTTGTTCATCTTAATCACAAATTACAATTAAAAAATATTATTATCTTTTATTTTCTCAACAAAGTAAAAGAAATTACATTTCAACCAACTGAACCAATCATGAAAAATTTAATAATCCAACTAAGGTATATAATTTTATTTTGGTAAAAATATCATGGATGTCCCTGTACTAGGTGTCAAATTGTATTTTGCTCCCTCTACTAAAAAATGAGCATGTTAATCTTTGTACATTAGATCATAGAGTGAATTGGTCCTTTCTGTTAAAAATTTCATTCATTTCTATCATTAAAAATTAACATGGTTAAAAGAATAACCCAATAGTGACACGTGATGTGCCATGCATATCTCATGCTAACATACATGGACTAATTTTTAACAGTAGAAATGGATAAAGTTTTTAACAGAAGGACCAATTTACTCTTTGATTTAACGTATAGGGATTAATTTGTTAATTTTTTAATAGTTACAGTAAAATATAATTCAAATCCTACTACAAGGATCTCTATGGTACTTTTACCATATTATTAAATGCCCTTGAAAAAAAGATAGTTTAGACTTAGAATAGTAAACCCGTGAAGAGTAAAATATTCGTTTGGGCTTAGCTCCCTCCCAAAGCCCCAAACTGGTAGTATTGAAGCTCGGCTACTGAGATGTTGGGCTGACGCAAGTCAGAGTAAATTATAGAAGTGAGTAAATTATAGAAGCAAGTTTTTTTTTTTTTGAAAAAAAATTATAGAAGCAAGTTGAAAGGGAATATGGGGGACCCTTTTATACTGGAGGTGTCATTGGTTGCCTGAAACTGCGTAATGGCCAAGGCCTAAGTATTCCCTCATTGTGATTGGCAGGAGCTATTGTCAGTTATGGAGCTTAGCTATTTTGCTTGGACTTGTGCCTATTCTTTTGGGTTTCATGGGCTTGATATCTATGTGTAGGTAATACATTGTTTAATGCTCTAAAACTCACAAGCCCATTGAATCCCTCAATTCAAGACTCATCTCATCATCTTTCTTTCTCCATGTCTCTTTTTCATTGTAACAACAAGCAGTTGGTCAAAGTTTTTTAGGCCTTCAAAGCACCTAAAACTACCACCTCCTGGACTAGTTTGCTCTGTTACTATTCTATTTTCACCGTCAAAAGACTTTATTTTTTAGTTTGCTGTTTAAGGGACATCTAAGTACTCCATAGTACTCCACCAGTCCACCTTACATTCGTTTGTAAAATATAAGTGTTATTGTAGATCAGTAAGAGTGGGTGGTTTCACATCTTTTTGAGCAAGGAATCCATGTGAGGGTGGCCAAAACCAAGATTACAAGTATGATCTAATTTGTCCAGTAATGGAGTTAGGTTCTTTGTACCAATCCTAAACATAAACAGTTTCACAACATCAGAATGGAAATTCTCTTTCTTTTGAGTCATAAACCCTAAATATACATAGCTCATTTCTACAATTTCCCTATTTTAAATTACCATATCTTCCATAATCCCAAATTGCTTTTTTTTCTTTCTTATTAATCTATCCCAACTTAAAGCCACTAATTGAACTTAGTATCTGGAGGTAATTGAGCACAAATTCAATCAACGTAATTAAAAACATCCAAAGCTTACAATAAAAAATAACTATAAGAAGATTTATGTGTTTTACCATTTTTAAAATTAAAAAAATACCCATCTTCAGTTTATTTTCTTTTTCATCTAAATAGATGTGTGTATGCACACCATTTCTAGTTTAATTTAAGCAATTTGAAGGCCACTTGTATTATGTCTGCACAATAATCTCATCTTCTGTAATGATCAGGGAGTTGAAATATGGAAATTTTACTTGCTACACTTTCACATTATCTTTATTATTTGTCTCTTCGTTTGGGAATAACCATTTTCCTTTATTATTGTACCAAATCTATCTATACATTTAGTCTTTAACTCTGATTTTTTTTTTAATTTAATTTTTTAGTTTTTTTTCCATATTAGTCCCTAAGCTTGACAACTTTTTATAATTTTGATCAATACCTAAAAATAATAATTTTTATATAAAAATTGGGTGATCACATGATACAATCTCATAGTGTCATTTCATCATATGGACCAAAACTGGGGGAGGGAAAGGATCCATTTACGTCGATGTAAAACTAAACTTGTTTTACACACTTCTATAACTTTTTCTAAATTTAATATTTTAACAATTTAATCCTTATATTTCATATTTCATTCATGTAGATAATCATCTTAAATTTTGAATAAATTAAAAATGTTTATGTTAGAGTTGTATGACCCAAATTCTTGTTAAATAAAATAAGAGATTGCTTGCAATTCAATTTAAATAAAATATATTTTCTTCCTAGAAGATTTAGTATTTATTAGTATATTTAGCATTTATTAGTATCATATATTTAGCATATATTAGCATAATTTATTTGGCCTACAATTTAGCCTATAAATAGGCTCTTTTACAACTTTAGAAGAAACACCCATTAAAATTAGAATTCATAGCATTCTTTTAGAATTTTATGTTTACGTTTTGAGGGTTCTTTGTTTTTAGGTTTCGAGGTTTAGTTTTTATCTCCATCTTTTGTATTCTTCGTTCTTTTGCCATTATAGTAAAATTATCTTTGCCTGTGGTTTTTTATCCTCTTTGCAGGGGTTTTTCCAAGTTAAATTTGTGCGTTCAATTTTTCAATTTCTTCCGCTATTTTTTACTTGTTCGTTGCTTAATCGGGTTGATCCTTAACAAGTGGTGTCAAAGCTAGTTCAATTTTCGTAGATCAGCCCGTTCAGAGATGACAGCAACAAGGTTTGACATTGAGAAGTTCGATGGTGTCACAAATTTCAATCCGTGACAAGTTCGGATGATGACAATTCTAGTTTAGACCAGCCTGAAAAAGGTCGTTACCGAGAAAAAACCTAAGAATCTAAATCAGACAAAATGAGAAGAGCTTGATGAAAAGGCCCTATCTGTAATCCAATTGTGCCTCGCGAATAGGGTATTACAGGAGGTATTGATGGAGAAAACCTCATCCCCCTTGTGGAAAAGGTTAAAAACTCTTTATGTGACTAAGTCTCTGGCTAACCGTTTAGTGTTGAAACAACGTCTATTTATGTTTCGCATGAACGAAGGTGAGTTTCTTAGAGATTACATTATTCAATTTATTACTCTTTTGAATGATTTAAAGAATGTTGGGGTTAAGATTGACGATGAAGATTAGGCTATGATATTATTGTGCTCTTTACCTCTTCATACAAATCTTTCAGAGAGACTCTGATTTATGGCAAAGACAAACTCTCGTTCGAGGATGTGAAGGGTCATTTGTTGAGTAAATACAAACTCGACAATGAGTTTAGTTCAGATAGCAAGGCAGATAGGCAAGCTTCTGTTTTGGTAGCATCAAAGAAGCGAGATAAAATGTGTCGCTATTGTAAGAAGTTAGGTCACGTCAAAGCAAATTGTTATAAAATGCGAAATAAAAGGCTACTGAAAGTAACAAGGAAGATGTAGCTTGAGCTAATTTGGCCGACGAAAGCGGTGATGATTTCTTGTTAATGTCAACGAGCGATAGTTTCGAGCTTACGTCCGAGTGGATCCTAGATTTAGGATGTTCTTTCCATATGTCCCAACAAAGAATGGTTCTCCACATACAATTCGGTTGAAGGTGGAGTTGTGCGCATGGGAAACGATTCATCCAGTAAGGTAATCAATATTGCTACTGTTAAAATTAGGATGTATGATGGGACGATTAGGACACTCTCAGATGTCAGGTATATACCTAATTTACGAAAGAATCTCGCCTCCTTGAATATTTTAGACTTGAAAGGTTGCAGAGCCAACATTGAGTCGAGCGTTTGTAAGGTGTCTCGTGGGGCTCTCGTCTTGTTAAAAGGTAAAAGGACCGACAGTCTTTATGTTCTGGAAGGTTCTACAATGATCGATGAAACCGGACGTCCCTTGTCCGTTATGGAGTCGAAGTCAACTAGTTTGGAGTGGATGCAACTTGGTCATAGGGGGAAAATGTATGACCATTTTTTTTGAAGAGAGGTTCTCTTTTGGATGTAGGTTTTGAAAAGTTTGGGCACTATGTTCATGAAAATCAGACCCAAGTTAGTTTTGATTTGGCAATGCACAAGTCAAAGGCTAGAAGTCTTCCAGCTTCTAAGCACATGTTCAACTCAGTTAATTCCCTGCATAGTTCAAGATAGGCTTGTGGTGGCCTTTGACAAATATGGCGTTGTGAGAATTTGTGTTAAGATGGAGATTATTAGAGTTGTGTGACCTAAATTCCTGTTAAATAAAATAAGAGATTGCTTGCAAGTAAAGTTAAATAAAATATATTTTCTTTAACTTTGATGTTGATTTTTAATATTTAACTTTGATTTATGTTGTTTTGGGAAAAATATAAATATATATACTACTATCTTTTAATTTGATTGAAAGATGAAATTAAGATAAATTTATTATGAAACAAATAAATTCAGATTTTGGCTTTAGGTTTTAATTAAGGATGTCTAATATTTTAAATAAATTAGTTGCAACAAAACGCCACCAAAGTGACCTCTTTTGTGTAGATTAGTTTATTTAAAATATCAAGATGATTATATGTTTTTTGTGATTCATTTGTTTATTAATTCACCCAAAGGTAAGTTAATATTTGACAGAATTTCAACGACATCTGTGGTGATAAGTGTGTGGCAATTATAAGGTGCTTTATGTGAGCAATAAGTTAGTACGGGAAAGAGGACAATTATAATTGTCACACATTTATCACCACAGACAATTATAAATGTCTAATATATACATAGACCTTGCACTAAAGGAAGAACAACTCGCACCTCTCACTGCGGAAAGCACCCTTTGTGCTAAAAGGGATTTTGAGAGGTGGGATCGTTCAAATCGCATGAGTCTAATGATCATGAAGCACAAAATTCCAAAAGCCTTTAGGAGCACAGAATCTGAAAAGATTACTCAAGCCAATGATTTCCTTGATTAAATTGAGAAACGTTTTACTAAAAACGATTAGGTTGAGATGACATCATTTCTGACTTCTTTGATGTCTATGAAATATAAGGGTCAAGGAAATGTGAGGGAGTACATTACGGAGATGTTCCATATTGCTTCAAGACTTAAGGCACTTAAGATCGAACTTTCTAAGGAATTTCTTATTCTTATGGTTTTGGTATCGCTTCCTACACAGTTTAACCAATTTAAAATTAGTTACAACTGTCAAAAGGAGGAATGGACTCTAAATGAGCTCCTTTGGCCAACGCCTCTAAAGATAAGGGCAAGAAAAGAAAATATCAGAATGAAGCTGCTAAGGGTCCAACTCAAAAGAAACAACAACAGGTTACAGAGAGTTGTTTTTTTTTTTTTTTTGTAACGAGTCTGGACACGTGAAAAAAGAATGTGTCAAATATCACGCCTGGCGTGCAAAGAAAGGTATAATTCTTACTTTGGTCTGTTTTGAGGTTAATTTAGCTTCAGTATTTAGAAACACTTGGTGGATAGATTCTGGTGCTAGTACTCAAATAAAGGTTTCTATGCAGGGTTGCTTGATCTACCGAAAGGCAAGTGATGGTGAAAGACACATCTTTGTGGGTTGTAGAATGTAACACCCTATACCCGGCTTGGTCGCCAAGCTTGAATATGAGGATGACACACCACCATCTCGTGTCACACTCATAGTAAATTGTCACATTATTAAGAAAACATCATCTTTATCAATGATCTTATAAATTTTTAGTCAAACATATATCAGTCATCATTAGAACATGCCAAACATACTTTAAATAAATTTATAGTAATAATTGAACATGCATTAGGATCACTTATCAATATTTACAAGACAATTACGTAGGTATCGATACTAGAATATGGGTATTGATATTTTCCTTGCACAGTATTGATACCATATTGAAAATCGATACCAAATTAGCATTCTGTTTCTCGTCCAAAAATCAAAACTTGGAAAATATCGGTACAATTGAAAATGTATCGATAAAATTATCCCGAGTATCGATACTTGTGATAAGGTATCGATACTGAATTACGTTACTGACTCCCTGCACATTTCAAAATCACAGAGGTATCATTTTTACAACACGAATATCGATACCTCTACTACAGACTAGAAAAATTTAACATTTTTAAACATATAAGTCATTCCAACTTGTACCAATTCATCATGCTATCATATCATCATCAAATAAACATCAAAATGACTATAATCACAGTTTCAAACATTGAGAATAAGTCCAAGCAATAAACAACATATCACGATTCAAACCTTTAAATCCTGAGAACAAATAAACTATGGAAACATCCAAAATATCCTGGAAAAATTCATGCAACAATTCTGTCACATTGCCTTTATTTCCCCAAAACATAAACGAATTAACAACACATACGAAACAAAGCTAACGTCTTGCTTAGATCACCCTTCGGAAACCACACCACTCACACCGGCACTTAACTACTCTGCAAAGGTTTTAAGAAAGGAGTGGGTGAGCTTAACAAGCTCAGTGAATGCTCAAGATATCCACAATGCAAACAATGCATCAAGCATCAACGAAACAATCATATAGCATAACCTTAACAGTTCCAACTCTAGTGTCATATTATACTTACTCGTGCATTATTATTAGTTCTTTTACATGGTAAACATATTCACTTTTAAGCATATACCACATTACACATATACTCATATAACATTTAAGCATATATCACAATACTCATATAATCACATAACATTCAAGCATATGTCGCAATACTCAAAAACATGTTTATAGATAAATTGCATAATGATCACATGTCATATAAACACATATCACAATACACTCATATTCATAATTTAAGATAATTTGGCACTTGAGCTATGAAACATAAAATTGAGCTCTATCATTACTCATTGGATACATGGATCTCCAACACACCACAAAGACTCATAGAGTCAAAATGTCCCAAAAGTGAAGCATAAAGCTAGCACTCTCCTTATTTCCCCTCACATATCCCGTTGAATGGAGTTTAACTCACATTCCCTTATCCCTCCAACATGTACCAGGGCCTCAACGCCCAAAATCACTGTACATATAGGTGAGTACTCACAATTCCATGGCATGCCAACTATATCTAATGGTTTCAAGATCATAAGGCCAAAATATCCAAAATCAAACACATATCACTTATCAATATCCGTGCACTATCACTGCATATTTGCATATTTAGCAAAACACTGTCACTAACATTTAACATATACATAACATGTACACATTTTCACTTTCACAATGGTTATCATAACCACATATCATATATTATAGCATCTCATCTTAAATCACATATTCACAAACACATAAGCACACTGTTCACAATATAACATAGGCTGTGTGGGATCTCTAAATCCCCAAATTAGCCACACGGCTGTATGGCTAGGCCGTGTGACACTAAATCACTAAAACCCTAATTCCCAAACGCACACGCCCGTATACCTAGGGGACATGGCCGTGTGAAAATCGACTAATTTCCCCAAATCAGCCACACAGTCATGTGCACCACCCGTGTAGGGGCACAAGCCCGTGTGGCCACCCGTGTGGTCACGAAACCACACTAAAATTGACTGAAAGTCTTATTTTTTGATCACTAAAATGACCCCTAATCAAAGTATTTCAGAAACACACCATAATAAACCGAATTTATGCTATTTAAAGCCCATAAAACCCTAAATTGCTCAACTACCAAATCACACGAAAAGGGTTGCCGAATTTCAAAGCAATTCGGTACCGAGTTATACAATTCAGAACATGCTCATTTTGTCAAATTACCCAGAATTAATTCAGCATTTCAATAACGAAAAAGAAGAGTTCAAAACCCACACCTGATTTGCGATCAAAACGCCTAGAACTCAATCGACCCACGTCGACGACCTCAATATGAACTCGAAGCTCAAGTTGACGAAAAATATAAATAACACAATGCCGCAGGAAAATCCAAGAGGTTAAGCAAATAAATTAATTGTGCGACAAAAAATTGAGAGAGAAGGAACGTCAAAAAACTTTCTGCCTCTTTTGTTTTCCTTTTTTTTAAACCAAAATAAAAATAAATTAAATAAAAAATAAAAGTAAATATCTAACCCTTTTAAAACAATAGTGCTAAATCAAAATAATTCCTTCAAAGCACACATAAGGACTTGAACTTGGGACCCAGGCTAAACTAACACACAACCAACCACCAGACTAGCAAGCCTATTCTAACATTAAAACTCGGAAACAAAATCAAATGCTTGATCTAGCCACTGACCCTACCTACAAATATCAAAACTTCTAACCCCAAAAATCGGGGTGTTACAGAATCATGCCAATCATTCAGCATTCTTGGAATGGTAAGTAGAAACTCACCTAATGTTCCTTTCCCTTCTCTGCTTAGCCTTTCCAAAATGTCAAAGCTTCCATTCTCTTGGCAACTAAGCATTACAACCACTAACATAAATTAATCTCAGCATTTTTCAACAAAAAATTCAGTTTTCGAGAAACATGCAGAACCCCTAAAATAGTTTTGGAAATCTTTAACTTTATTTCCTAAACTTACAAACATCGAAGGTTTTAATACCTTACCAGTTCATTGGATTCTCCATTTTTCTAACTCAACTCTTGTTATCACCACTCCATGCAGAGCTCCCCATCATTATTTCTTCTTTGAGGCAACCAGGGAAGAAGATGAATAAGAGAAGAAAGTTAGACAGAATAGAGTTGAATCCTCCCTGAGAAGTCATTTCCTAATTATTTATAGTCCTTCCCACATGGTCTTCAACCATGTAAAATCCATTTATTAACAATCATTATGTCTCCCACTAAGAGACCGGCTGGTTCTAATCCAACCGAACCAAACTTGAATCTCAACCATGTCCAATTTTGTTCTGAAATTTTCCTAATTTTTCAGCAGAAACTGCCAGCTTACAACCTCTTTCAATTTAACTCCCAAATTGTTCCTAATTTTTGGGTTTAAAGAAAATTGAGTGTGACATAGTTGAAGTCAAAACTCAACTTATTCGTTCAAGACTTTATCAAAAAGAAATTTTGAGAAGAGTTGATGTTTCAAGACGATGGACTTTGGAGTTCAATACCGAGCAAGGATGAATTAGGAGGGACCAGTTTTGTTCGTGGACTTAAAATCTTAATCCATGACGAAAAGCCCATGTGGAAAATGTCAACAAGCTTAGGTGTTACACTTCAAGGACCCCAATCAAGGCCACTCGCCTAGCCATGTTACAATCAATAGACTTGCAGTGAATTTTTTAAAAGGATCCAAGCATTTCTGGGTTGATATGTCTCATAGCGTTTGAAGATCTATCTCTTATATTTGAAACGCATTTTGAATCACTCGATTTCGAGTTTAGGAACTCAAGTTATAATTGTTTTAATGAAGACTATGCAAACAGAATTTCTGGACGGGATTATTACGACAATTACAAGTTTTGGGCTTTTAATTCAAGTTTAAGTCATATTGGGTTTGATTTTTAAGCTTGATTTTAGGCTTGATTTTTATTTCATATGATTCCAATATTGTATTTATTAGGTATTATTATTTTATTATTTGTTTAATCTGAATTTTGGATTTTTTTTAAGTATTTTAAGTTATTTTGGAGTTTTATGTTTCTTAGTCAAACAATAAAGTCTAGTTTAAAACTAGTTGTTTAGATTAATTAGAGTTTCAGTATAATTATGAGTTCTATTTGGATGTGCTTAGCTACCCTATATAAAAGCTTCTTCATTGTTAATTAGAGGCACAATTGTTTTCATTAATAAGGTTTTCAACTCTGGGAGTTAGTTCCTTTATGCAAGATTTCTTTCTTGTAATTTTTAGTAGTAGTTTTCTTCTCGATTTTCTTCAAAGAGTCGTTGGAATTCATTATTCATCCTTAAATTTGCCAATAAATTATTTCTTAGAGGTTTGGTTAAAGTCATTAATTGAGTTTGTTGGGGTTTATATCTCAAAGGGTTTAATTGGATACTTATCTATCTATCCATCATATCCATCGATTTACTCATTCCATCTTCCACTTTGTTTTTATTTTTATTTTTGTTTATTTATTATTTATTCTCAAATTTTTTAGTGTTTTTGTTTTCTTTATTTCTTCTTTACAGGTCAAATCTGAATCCTTCTTTCTCTAGTCAAACAACTTGAATATGATCTTCTTCCGCTATTCTTTATCACTTGACCTTTGGTTCTCTATATAGTAGGTATTCATATATTTATAATTTAATCCTCATATTTTAAATATGCTCCACGTTCAATCCAAACTAACATTATTCAATTAAAATGTTTTGAAGTTTAAGGACAAATTTAAAATTTAAACAATAATTTGAAGACATTCGGTGGAATTAACCCTTAAATTTATCGTATTATTTAAGGTGGTTAATATATATATATATATATATATATATGTTGGGTAGAAAATTTATTAGATTAGACTTTTTCGGTTGGAAAGTGTTTCTACTATACAAAAACCATTATGCTTGTTCGTTAATTAATAGACTATAATTGGCATTAAATTTTATAATGTGATCGCTCCGCCAGCATTTGATAAACTACATCCCTTTTCATATGAATGTTAAGAGAAGCTTAAATTTGTCATAGCTTTCTCTAAGATCTCAACCACTTGATTTAATCTAACAATCACCAATAAATAATAAATCCATATATAAAAAAAAAAAAAGAACTTCCAATATATAGATATTAATTGAAAAAAAAAATCAATTTCAATTATAGCTTTTATAATCACAAATAATACATGTCTAAATAAGTATAACTAGAATCAACTTAATACAAATGTAACCAAATTGAAAATTAGAATAATTACGGTCATGACCCACATATAGTGGGATTTAAACCTAGAATAAATTTAAAAGAGAATCTACGCATAGTGTTTATTAATGGTTGAACTCGAACTTGAAAAACTTTGCTCTCAAGATCTCAACATTACTATTAAGCTAATGTCTCATTTAAGTTTTATCTCTTACACAGGTGCATACACATTCCTTGGTGAGAGGTTTTGTTTCCCAACTCTGAAATAGTATAACCTAAAATGACGACGTGTTCACAAGACACGATTCTAAAATTTTTCAATAATTAATTCTATAAACCTGTCATCTTTTTAGCAACTCCAACTCTTAATGGAGTTTAGATTCAAAACATTATCAACACTAAAAAAATATCCATCATTTGGCTTACTTAACCCTCAGGATGAATAACGTCCAAACATGTATAGTGGGATCGGGTTAATGCTAAGCTTTCATTCATTACCTCCCAAGCGTTATAGCTAAAGCGGATCTCAAAACGACACAAAGATATGCTAATTGGTAACCGTTTTGAGATTTTCAACAACCAAAAGGTGCCTGTTACCTACCGGTCGGGATCAGCCGGGACCGTCTTTCTCCTAAGTAATTGATTCAACTCTTGTAACCACATTGTTTGGTAAACAAGATAATAATTAAGGGTTGGTTTAACATTAGTTGAAACAAACTGTAATTTCAATTTGTTTTGAGCTGCTCTCTTTTATTAATCATATCTTCTTCTGTTTTTAGGCGCTTCATAATTTTTAAACAATAGTGTAATTCATTTTACCCATTTTTTTATAAAACAAAACATATAAATTGATTAAATTATTATTACTCACTTCAATTAGTTTAACTGTTGGTTGAATAATAATTAAATAAATATTTGAAAAATTGAAAAATTATAAATAAATTTGATCGGTTGATTTTTATTTTAATTTTTTTACTAAATCACAAATGATTCAGTTTATATCCATCAATTGAATCATCGATTTTCAATTCAACAATATCACTGCTTCAACGTCATTTCGAGTATAACCCTTAGATTTTAACAAAAACAGTGTTCACTTCTAACGAGGTGAGGTTGGGAGAAGGAAATATATATATATATATATATATATTCAAAGTGGTGTAAATGTATGCAGCTATAAACTATAAAGCAGAGTTAGCTTTGGTTTCTACATTGTACAAAGAATCAGAAAAGCAAAAGCAAAAGAAAAAAGAGGTAATGGAGAATGTGATTTGTGTTGTAAAAGTTCAGTGTTAATATCATAAAAAGGAAACTTCAACTCCCTTTTATTTCCCCACCAAACTTTCCTTTTTTTTATCTCATTCTTCTGTTTTTGGTATCTCATTTTTTCATCTTCTGGGGGATTTTTTTTTTTTTTTTTTTGGATGGTGGAGTTGTGAGAGAAAAAAAGAAATTTCCGGGAATAATTTGTGGAGAGAAAATGGCGGCAGAGGGAACGTTGTCGTTTTCAGTTGCTTCAGTTGTGGAAGATGTCTTGGAACATGGCGATCGCTCCAAGGATTTTGATTTGGAATCTAGAAAAGCTGAATTAACTGGTACTCTTTTTCTTTTCCTTTAATGGCAGAATCTGGATTTTGTTGAATGATGATTAATTTTCAAGTGCAAACACTGTGATGTAATTTCATGGAAAATGTGGGAATATATATATATATATATATAATAATTCCAATTTCAGTCTCTGATGCCTACTTACTTTGAATTAGTAAAAGGAAAATCTCCTGATCATTGATCATGTTACAGCTTTTATTTTCTTTTCAAAACAAAATAGAGATGAATTATGCCTCGCTAGTGAGAAGAGTAAATTTTGAATGACATTAATAAATTTACATATGGAATTTAAAAAGTGAACCCCCCCCCCCCCCAAAAAAAAAAAGAAAGAAAAGAAAATGTGATGATCATCTGGATTTTGTTGAATGATGATTCATTTTCTACTGCAAAACATGCGTTCTTTCCTTTTTATAACCTTAATCAGTCACAACGATGTAATTTCATGAAAAATGTTGATAAATGATGGGTTTCTTATTCTAAATCCAGCCTCTGATCCCCTCCACTTCGTTTTCTTCAAAAGAAAACAAAATTGAGATGAATTATGTTTTGTTGGTGAGTAAAATTTGAATGTGATGATCTTTTGTATGGCAGCATCAAGGAGGTACGAAGCTGCTAGATGGCTAAGGAAGATGGTCGGAGTTGTGGCGGCTAAAGATTTGCCGGCAGAACCATCGGAGGAAGAATTTAGGCTTGGTTTGAGGAGTGGAATAATCCTATGCAATGTTCTTAATAAAGTTCAACCTGGAGCTGTGCCTAAGGTTGAGACTTTTTCTTTAAAATTGATTTTCCTTTTAATTACCAGTAATTAATTTGGTGGTTGGTTTTTAGGTGGTGGAAAGTCCATGTGATGCAGCTCTCATACCTGATGGAGCTGCATTGTCAGTATTTCAGTACTTTGAAAATGTAAGGAATTTCTTGATAGCGGGCCAAGAATTGCGGCTTCCAACGTTCGAGGCATCTGATCTAGAACAAGTATGTTTCCAATCTCGATTCTTTCGTTTAGTGTACTGGTTTCATTTTCGGAAATATCCTCGAGTTCGAAAGTTCGTCTGTACTTATTCAAGCACGTAATAATTTGAGTTGGATAAATCTTGAATCCACAATAGATTTGAGCTTGAAAAAGCTTAGAGTTTTAAAAAATATGAGTCATAGAAAGCCTGAGACCAAGAAAATTCAAGCCTTACAGAATTCTATTTCGAGAAAGCTCATAAGAATTCGAATTCAAGATCGATCTAGCCCGAACTTGAAATAAATCCTATTCAAAACTCAAAAAAATCCTAATTTATAATTGAACAACCATAAAAGGCGTTAATAATTAACATAATTTCATTATATTACTTAAAATAATTATTATTATTTATTTTATGAAAATGTGCATTCCATATTTATATTAAAAATTTTATATTAGATTATAAAGTGAAATATAACATATTTTTAATACTATAATTATATATGTATAAATGTATAATAATTCTTTAAATTTATATAATTAAATTTGATAATAATATAAAATATATAATAACATAATATATTAATTTAATAATATGATAATTGGTGTTATACTTATCTCAAATGATTAAACATGATTCATTATGCAATACTAATAACATTACTAATAAATTTAATTTTAATGATTTAGGATGGTAGGTTTTACCCTTAGTTTTTTATTAATGTTTAATGTTTCTATTAACATTATTATATTTATATTAATTTTTAATTTGGAATGTGTTTATTTTTATTTTAGTTGGGTTTTGAATAAAATTTAAATCGGCTTAGGTTTGGGTTTGATTGGCATTGGGTTTGGGTTTGTTTGGTATTGACTTGGGCTTTGAGTTTGAGTTTGGGTTTAAATATAATATGTGTAAATTTAGTTAATTAATCTAAATGGTTTTGAATTTCAAAATCAAAATCGAACCGACAACATCAAATCAATCGATTACCTAATCTGATCTTAATGCATATATATAAATTATTAATATATTAACCAATTATATTTAATCGTTAATGTATATATATAAACTATTAATATATCATATATTGTATGATATTATACAATATTATATAATGTAATAGGAGGGCTAACTTTCAAATATACAAAGAGTATATAAGGACTTAAAACATATTTCAACTACTATAATGATAAACAATAATATATAATAATTAATATATTATATACTACTATTATAGTATATGTATAGTATTACATAATGTAATAATATGTTCTAAAACTATTAATACATATATAACTATTAATTGGTCCAAAATCAAAATCGAATTTACTAACCAATTTGCTTAAATTGGCTCGATTTGGTCAGTTAAGTTTGTTTCAATCACTAACTATAATAGATGATATACTGTTATATAATATAGTATGTAACTATTATTAAAACTTTAATACATATATATAACTATTATTATATTATATTATAGATTCTAATAAACGACATAGTATTACATAATATTATAAGATTTAATCATTAATGCAAATATATAAAATATTAATATTATATATATATATATATATATCATACGTTATGATATAACATTATATAATATAGTAGTAGGGTTAACTTTCAAATGTATAAAGAGTATAGAGATTTAAAGCATATTTCAACCAATATAATAATAAACAATAATATATAATGATAATTAAAATATTACTTATTACTATTATAGTATGTGATATAGTATTACATAATGTAATAATATATTTTCAAACTATTAATACATACATATATTTAACTATTAATTTATCCAAAATCAAAATTGAATTTACCAACTGGTTTGATTTAATTGACTCGATTTGCTGGTTAAATTTATTTTAATTGCTAACTATAATAGATGATATATTATTACATAATATAATAATATAGTATATAAGTAGGAATCACTTACACCGTTGTAAAATTACTTTAGTTTTACACAATTTTGTGCAATTAATATTTTAACAATCCAACATTTGAATTTATCGATATAATTGTACTTGTCATGCATGTAACTTTTTGAATCGATCTAATATCTATATCATATTGATCTAAAATACTATATATATATATATATATATATATATTAATATTTATTAAATGGTTGAATTTTTTTTACATAAAATAAATAGTTAGAAAATTTTAATTGACATCAAATTTGACATGAATGAAATATAAAATGTGACGGGTGGGTCGTTAAAATATTAATCGTATAAAGAGATATGAAAGGGCGTAAAACAACTTTAATTTTACATCGATATAAGTGAACCCCTCCCAATAGTATATAACTATTACTAAAACTATTAATATATATATATATATATATATATATATATAACTATTATTATGTTATAAATTATAAGAAAATATATAGTATTACATAATATTATAACGTTTAATTATTAATGCATGTTTATAAACTATTAATATATTATATATATGATATGATAAACATTATATAATATAGTAGGAGGGTTAACTTTCAAATGTACAAAGAGTACAGTGAATTAGAGTATATTTCAACCTATATAATAATTAATATATTATATATTATTATAATAATAATATATTTTAAAACTATTAATACATATCTATAACTATTAATTGGTCCAAAATCAAAATTGAATTTACTAACCAATTTGCTTTAATTGGCTCAACCTTTACAAGTTAGTTTTAATAACTAACTATAATAGAGGATATGCTTTAATTTGTTCGTAAATTGGTTAAAATTCTTCAGAGGGGCAAATCTGCAAGAGTGGTGAACTGTGTTCTAGCGCTCAAGTCCTATAACGAATGGAAGCTCGCAGGTGGAAATGGAGTGTGGAAATTTGGTGGAAACACGAAACCTGCAACGACCTCGTTGGGAAAGCCGTTTGTAAGAAAAAATTCAGAGCCTTTCATGAACTCTTTTCAAAAGACTTCATCGATGAATGAGAACTTATCCAACGGTCACCCCACTGATATTGATCCTAATACAATGGTCCGTAAGCCTTAACTTTTTACAGTAGTCGCGGGTTTTTTTATGTTCTACTTGGTCAATGTGAATGAAGTTTTTTTACTGTACAAGCAGGGTGGTGCTGGTTCATTAAGTATGTTGGTTCGCACTATTCTAATTGATAAAAAGCCTGAAGAAGTTCCGCTGGTAAGCTTTTATCGGCTCAATGTTGTTAATAAACATATCAAACATTGGGTCATACTGTTTTAGTTTCGCGTTGATCCTATGGGTGCAAATGCAGGGGATTGTTGAACACTATGATATTGCACTCGTTTCATGTCTTTTCCATATTCTCTTAGAAATTTTCCTATGTTCTTATTGTTTATAATAAGCTATTGATTATCCTATTGCTATAACAGCTACTTACTTGGTCATATTTTGTTGTTGATAGCTGGTTGAATCGTTGCTTGGTAAAGTTGTAGAGGAGTTTGAGCATCGTCTGGCAAGCCAATATGAAGTGGTACATTCAATTTTGTAATCGCTAAACTTGTGCTTCAAAATTGATAGAAAACTGGAAGTTATTTACTATGTAACTAACAAAAACCTTTACTAACCACATGTTTTTCTCTGCCAAATTGTAAGATGAAAACAACTTCAACAGACATCACTGCTTCCAATTTAACAAAGCCTCTATCGGAACCAATTTCTGGGGATAAAAAGGTATACAATGATCACTTTTCTTCAATATGTTAATGATATGGCTTGAGTTTCTCAAACTCTCCCCACGTATTTATGTTGCTTTAGATGGAGGAAAAAAATATCAAAATGATGAAGAAAGATGATTGCTTTCATAAAAGCATCACTAATGACGAATTAAAAGATCAATCTCTAAAACTGCAAATGATCCTTAATAAGCGACAAAGAGATATTCAGGTGAGAGCTAATCGTGTCGTATATTCCTTTTTCTTTTTGACTATGTTCTTTACCAAATCACTTATAAGAATAATAAATCTTGCAGGTCCTAAAGCATACTATTGATGCCACAAAAGCTGACATGCAACACATGCAAACAAAATTTCATGAAGAATTCAATAATCTCGGTACTTATTGCTTTAATGGAAGTACTTATTTTCATTTTCTTGTGCTTTATTGAAATGCAAAGCATGATGTTAATCTCAAATTTTAGTTAATACACTTTTTCTTTACAGGTATGAATATTCATGGTTTAGCTCATGCGGCTTCTGGTTACCATAGGGTTCTAGAAGAAAACCGCAAGCTATACAATCAAGTGCAGGATCTTAAAGGTAAGTTACCTTTTGCATAAGTTCTAACAATGATTTATGTCTTGTATTAAGTCCTCCAATTAATTACAAAGGTTATTAACTTTATTTGACCAGGAAGTATCCGTGTTTATTGTCGTGTGAGACCGTTCTTGTCTGAAAGACCTAGCTATGTTAGCACTGTGGAGCGTATAGAAGATGGAAACATCACCATCAGCACCCCATCAAAGTACGGTAAAGGATGCAAGTCCTTCACCTTCAACAAAGTCTTTGGGCAATCTGTAACTCAAGGTTTCAACACTAAATTTAATTGCTTGTCGATAATCTGTCTGCAATTTTAGCATTCTTTACTTAGTTTATATCTTTATTGCACCGCAGCGGAGGTATTTTCTGATATGCAACCACTAATTCGGTCAGTTCTTGATGGATACAATGTTTGTATATTTGCATATGGCCAAACAGGGTCAGGAAAAACTTACACAATGGTAAGAACTGAATTATTCACTAAAAGTATGATAAAACATTCAACTAATACTTGTTTGAAATATGTGTTTTCTTTTGGATTTGTCGGTTTCTGTATATAGGTTGGACCCAAAGACCTAACAGAGAAAAATCAAGGAGTAAATTACAGGGCATTAGGTGATTTGTTTGTTTTAGCAGAACGAAGAAAGGATACCTTCCGCTATGATGTTGCTGTTCAAATGATTGAAATTTATAATGAGCAAGTCAGGGATCTCCTTGTTATCGACGGAAGTAACAAAAGATATCCTTCTGTTCATTTGATTTTATTTCTTACAAGGCTATAAAACTATTGACTGATCAAAAGTTGGTCATTTGGTGTGGAACCTCTTTTATATAGGGTTAAATAGTTGCCCCTTGCCGGTTAATTTTCGATCGAGGCTCATCCTTAATCAAGTAATACATTAGAAATTCGCAATAGCTCTCAGACAGGTCTCAATGTACCTGATGCAAGCCTTATGCCTGTTTCATCGACATCTGATGTTATCGATCTGATGAACCTAGGACAAAGGAATAGGGCAGTTGGTGCGACTGCTCTAAATGACCATAGTAGTCGTTCTCATAGGTATCCTCTTTTTTTTTTTTTAACAATATTTGGTCTCAAAATATTCTTTGTTCTAAAACTAAAACTTGTCTCATAACTTGCAGTTGCTTGACTGTCCATGTTCAAGGAAAGGATTTAACTTCTGGTACTATTCTCCGTGGCTGCATGCATCTTGTTGACCTTGCAGGAAGTGAGAGAGTAAACAAGTCTGAGGTAACAGGCGATCGACTAAAAGAGGCACAACACATAAACAAATCTCTATCAGCTTTAGGGGATGTGATTGCTTCCCTTGCCCAAAGGAATACACATGTTCCGTACCGAAACAGCAAACTCACTCAACTTCTTCAAGACTCACTGGGTGAGTTTAAACTGTTGAAATAATTGTGATTTCAATTCTTTTAAGGTGAAAATTGACTGCATCCATTTTTTTCTTTCCGAAAGTTTTAATAATATTGGAGCTAGAAATGTATTTTCAGGAGGGCAGGCTAAGACACTAATGTTTGTTCACATAAGCCCCGAGCCTGATGCCTTGGCTGAAACAATAAGTACTCTCAAGTTTGCAGAGCGTGTGGCTACAGTCGAACTCGGTGCCGCCCAAGTGAACAAAGACACTGCAGATGTCAAACAACTCAAAGAACAGGTTATCTTGTTCTTAGTCACCTCCACATATTGGTAGAGATGATTATCTTGATAGTTAGCAATTGTTATACTATTCCTTTTAGTAACTTGTTGGAATCGTCTCTTAGATTGCGAGCCTTAAGGCAGCTTTGGCAAGGAAAGAGGGAGAAACAGAGCAAAGTCGACATTCTATTTCGGACACTGATTGCTCTGAAAAATACATAACAAGTAGTGATTTGTTTCCGTTTACTCCTAATCACCGAGTTGGAGATATGTTGGGGGCTAGACAACTCATGGGTGATGTTGGCAACATTGAGGTACTTATTGTTTTCCACATATAAAGCTTGCTTGTTCATATCGTCATCATGCATTCTCTACATACATACACAATATATATGTGTAGATCAAGAGGAATTTGATAACTTTTTTCCACATTTTGTAGGCACGAGCGAACTCAATGTTGAGGCAAGAGAAGCAAAGCTTTTCTCTTGACGAGTTACTAACAAATTCACCTCCTTGGCCTCCTGTTATCAGTCCAACACAAAACTTCAGGGATGACGAGAAAGAGTCGGGCTCGGGTGAGTGGGTGGATAAGGTTATGGTGAACAAACAAGACAACATTAATAGAGTAGGAAGCCCCTTAGGATGTTGGGAAGCAGAAAACGAGAATTCGCCCGATGTCTTTTACCAAAAATATCTCCAAAATTCTTCAAAAATTTACCAAGAACAATCATCATATAATATGTTTATGGGGGGTAACAGGTTCAACATGGCCAATATTAATGACATAGATGATCTCGATGTCTCTACCAGCCACTTGTCCGAGCCCGATTTTCTTTGGCAATTCGATCAGTCCAAACTTAGCTGTATAACCAATGGGATTGGGGTTGGATCAAAGACCAAAAAACCTCCTTCCAAGTCTACAAGTACTCCAGAACGGAGGTAAGGCAACATACATACATACATACATACATCCACACATGAACATGTCGAATATTCTAAATGCATTGTAAATCTTTTGCAGCAAAAATGCATATCCCATGTCAGGACCATCACCATCAAGGAAATTAGGAAACGGAGTTGGCCAGCCTTTGCATCGAAATGGGAGGCAACCAGTTCCTGCTGAAGGGAAACGCAAAATTGGAAGTAGAAAATAAACATGTTTATATATAAACATTAAAAAACACGCCGGATTGATTTTTTATTCTTTATTTTATTTTAATTTTCTTTTATATTTGTGAATGAATGAGAGAGATGACTTACATATATATATATATATATATAAATATATATATCCATTTCATTGTAATTATATGATTTAGTTTTGAATACAACAATACTATACAATTTATGAGGTTTTCCATCCAATGTTAAAAGTAGAAATACCTATGAAAATTTGACAGTGATGTATGGAAAATTTCGGCTTATTTTCCCGTATATATGAGTTTGTTTTAGAAATTAACAAAGTAGTTGACTTCCTCAATTATTGAGCAAACTAATCAAGTTTGCGGGGGAGAGAGATGAAGTCGATACCTTGAGAGACCGACTTCAGTGCATTACTCAGCAACTTTGCACCCTGCAAGCATGCACACTGAAGGAGCACTTGAAGGTTGAGAAATAGAATTTTCTTCGTCTCCACAGAAACTAATTAAGTAAGACAAATATTGTGAAATTTATCAAATAGCAAGTTGGTGACAAAAATAATTAAGAAAGAGTTGATTTAACTAATTACCATCAATAAAATTACTAAGTATGCTTAAAATAAATGAAGGTGTAACATAGAATAATAAGCCGCAAATCACAAATATTAATTACTATGACATGAAGGAGCTAGATTAACTGCTTCCCTTTACTTAAAATTATTAAAAACAATGTCAATGATATTAAAACAAAAACCATGGCAATTCAACTATTTACCAACCCATATTTTATAAGTTGTAATCATAAGTATTCAATTTTTACGTTTCTTTAGCATACTTCTATGCTCAACCAACTTCAAATTTTATTAAGCAAACATCATAAAGAGGACTTATGCAAGGTAACACTATTGCTCAATAACATTACTAATTTAATCATTAGCATATCAAACATGCACCATTCAAATATTGTGTCTAGTAATTACCATCTTGTTTGGATTAAATAATTAGTTCTTATGCTTCCCTACATTAATTATGCATGAGTAGCATGATCATGATTTTATCTAAATGAATAAACAACTAAAGCACATAATAGCATCAACAAGTATTAATAATAAAAGCTAAGGATATGCAATCAATCTAGCATCAACAGAATTAAGTCATTATAATTAAATTGAAAGCAGAAAAATAATTGGAAATCATGTTTATCAACTTCAACAAAATTAAAAGATTAAAGGGAAAGAAACTAGAAGTCGAATCCAGTGTTTCTCTATGGCACTGCTTTTGCTGCTTTTCCTCCTTTCTTCTTCTTTGCTCCTATGCACAAGTACTCTTCAAAGTCTCGAATTTGACTACTCAAAAGGACCTCTGAATTGCTCTCTCAAACTCGTATATTGCTCTCTCAAATGGGAAATGAGTGAATGAAAGATGGATGAAAGAATGATGAGTGGGTGAATGAAAGATGGATGAAAGAATGATGAGTGAGTGATGAGTGAATAACCCCAAATGCTTGCCCCTATTTATACTTGTTTAAGCCCCCTATTTTTAGCATGTCATCCCTTGAATATCTCCATATAGATGGTTGTCCTTTGATTTGTGGAGGAGTGGACGACATGCTTGTTTCAAGGGGAAAAAGTTGTTTGAATTATGGAGGGAGGTGGATGGTTGCTTGATTTATGGAGGAGGGAGATCCTTGATTCTCTCCATACTGATTTGGTGGTTAACTTAGGTGAATACCAAATCTCATGGACGTTTTGGGCACCTCAAGTGGACGGTTGGTTAACTCTTCCAAGTTTCTTTATTTTTATTTGCATTTCTTTACTTTCTATACTTATTTCATATGCATGACACTCATGTCATAAACATATCATTCAACCGTGGCCACAAGCTAGTGCATTTAGCCAAAGCCTTTTTCAAATTGATCACATGATAACTCATTTCATAAGAAATTACATAATTTAACCTTACCACTCTTTCATGAGCATTAGCATATTTTCACTTAAATACTTACCAAATCAATGTATCATATAAATAAACATTTTACCATTCAACCAACAGCTTGACACTTGTCTAAGCATCAAACAACTTTGCACCTATTTCATATAAATTCAACATTGATATACTTATTTTCTCGATATGTCACACTTAAATTTAATACTCGTCTCAACTTACATAATTTCCTTGTATCAACATATCAAAGATAATCATATATGTACATGTCATGATACATATCATTCTCTTACTAATTCTTTAATAACATATATCATTCATTTCATTATATCAATATTTCATGTACCATAATTTCCATGTATTTCACGTATGTTTATTCCGGTAATAGTTCATATCGAACTTAACATTAATCAAATTCCATGTACATATACTTTCCACACCATGTGTCCATATAACATGTACAAATCATTATATATATTTCAGACATATACGGTAATAATTCATTTCATATTCATATTGTTTTATATCAGAATTTTACCCATTAAATCAATTAAAGTATCGATGATTACACGAGTAGTACATTCAAGGTGTACAAATCTATAATCATAGATGAACATATTCATCAAACAAATTCCATGTTCATATAGCATTATTTCATACTTCTATATATCATGTATCATCATTTTCATGTATTTCAAGAATATTCGAGATATAAATTCATTTAAACTCATATTTCTCATTTCGAGAGTTTATATCCGTTGAATTATTGAAATTTCTATGGATACTCCAGTAGTACACACAAAGTGTACAAATTAATAACCCGTCAATTCATATTCAGGAGTACCCATTAGGGCACTTATTCCGAGAGCACACTCCCGAGCCATATATTATACAGCAGGATTACCAGTCCAGGCTAAATCCTGTCTGTAATGCACACTCTCGAGCCACATATCATACAGCAGGATTACCACTCCAGGCTAAATCCTTTTTGTGACAAATACTCTGAAGAGCTTAATCTGGATTACCAGTCCAGGCTAAATCCAGACTTTAACATATGCTCAAAGGGTTCAATTAGGATTACCAGTCCAGGCTAAATCCTAATTGCAACATATGCTTGAGAGGCTTGTATCAGGATTACCCGTCCGGGCTAAATCCTTTCAATAATGAGGTCAATAGGATTACTCGTCCGAGCTAAATCCATTCTGCAACAAATGCAGGACCTCATTCCATTTGGGAAATCACCTTTATCCATCAAAATCCAATATTCACACAGAATTTAACCTTTTCAAATATTTCCAAGCATGTGTTCATTTCTTACATTCATATCATTCATACTAGATTCACGTACTAAAATTCCACATTCAATCCAATACAACATTCAATTTATCATATTTACATGCTCAATTAAGTTACACGAACTTACCTGGCTAAAATGCAGAAATACCAAGATTCAGTGGCATTTTGGTAATTTTCAATTTCCCCTATTTTTTACCCGATCTTGATCTAAATTAATAATTTCATTCAATTTATTAAGTTAGACAATAAACAATTCATTTCCCTCAATTTGGTCATTTTTGACATTTTTACAAAATTGCCCCCTAAAGTTTTACTTTTATTCAATTTAGTACCTGAGCCTAAAACATACAAATTAGCCATTTTTAAAATAAACCCATGCTAGCTGAATATTCATATATTTTCCTCCTCCTCCTCTCCATTCCACATCCTTAATGCATATAACATGCTTATAAGTAACATTATCTATAATTCCACTATTTACTAAAATGTTCATTCAAAGCTGTCCACTTGAGTCATAGTCACTAAATTATTTATATCTTGAGCTACAGAATTCCAAATTAAGATCCACTTGATGTTTTTGAAACTAGACTCAAATTTATTTCTACCATAAAAATTTCAGAATTTATAATTTAGCCAATAAGTACAGTAAAATCTTCAAATTTATCTCTGTTCTGCTGTTTGACAGCTTCAACCTTTCTTTACTAAAAATTAATTATCTCTTAGTACGGGATTTGGATGATGTTCGCGTTTGTTTTTATTGAAAATAGACTCATTAAGAATTTAAAAATATAAATTTAAACTCCTAATTATTTTTTTACAATTTTTGATGATTTTCCAAAGTCAGAACAGAGGAACCCAAAATCATTCTGATCTTGTCTCACAAAATTTATTATATCTCATAATTTACAATTCCATTGCTTACGCCGTTTCTTCTATGAAAAACTAGACTCAATAAAATTTAATTTCATATTTTATTCAACTTCTAATTCAATTTTCACAATTTTTGGTCACTAGCATATCAAGAACATATAACCTTATATAAGAAAACTCTACATTAACATCATTTCCATGCTTTTTCAATAATATCAAACTGAAAAATATATTGAAATCTTGATGTTCTTACCTTGTCCTATTGATTTCAACCTTTAACTTGATTTTCTCTCTCCTCCAGCTTCTATTTCTTGAATCTAACTTGATATTCTAGCTCCCCATAGTCTCCTTAATATTTTTCTCTCTTGGTAGCTATGAAAATTCTTTTGATTTCTAAGTGAAAATAGTGAATTTTTGGTAAAATGACCAAATTGTAAAGAAAGCAAAACTTTCTTTTCTTTCCTTTCTCTTCATACGTTGGATGCATGGGAAGAAGATGATCATTCTTCATCTTTATTTCCTTATATATATACTAAATAAAATAATAATAAAATAATAAAATATCATTTAAAAATCAAATCAAAATATTTATAAACTAATATTTATTTAATTAATCTAAAATATCACCAACATCATCATTACCTTCTAGATTTCTCTCTCTTTCTAATTGACCATTTTTCCATTTATAATCTTTTAAAATTCCATCCTTGAGTCATTACTTAATTTGGTAAAATTGTAATTTAGTCCCTCATAATTCTTCACCTATTCAATTTGGTCCTAATTCATCCATTTCCCTTGGTTTCTAGATCATTCCACCCTTAAAATATTTTCACTATTGGTCCTTCAAAATTTTCATATTTACACTTTAACCCCTCAAGTTTTAAGTATTTACTCTTAGGCAACGAAACTTTTCTCACTTTTGCAATTTAGTCCTTTCTTGAATTAATATATCATAATATACTTCTCAATGTAGTCATAACTCAAAATTTCCCTTTTTGTCACTTTATTTCCTTATTTTACTATACCAAGGATAATATCTTACTGTAGAAATTTTTGGGGTATTACAAGTGGTTCATCATTTCGAGGAACACATTTTTCATTTCTTCACCAACAGATTGTGGAATAGATGCACTATTACTTGCTTCAGGATTCGTAGCTGAAAGTAATGTTCAAGCTTCATTCACTATTACTTGCTTGAACATTACTTTAAGCTTCATTCACTACAGCTCGGTTTGACTTAGGTGACATCTTGAATTTATAAAACTAGAACTGATCAAAAGTATCACACTATCACAGGGTATATGTGTCATGTATATATTAAACTCTACTCCACTACGTTAGTCCTAGAATCGACTAAACCGTAGCTTTGATACCACTAAATGTAACACTCCTAACCCGTATCTATCGCCGGATTAAAGTTACAAAGCCTTATTGTATATTCGGAACATTTAAACATAAATATCATACACTATCATAAAAATATTATAAATCAATCATACATACTCATTTCGTTCCTAAATCGAGCCTTCGAGGCCTTAGAAACACTTTAGAAACAATTTGAGACTAAATTGAAAACATTTGAAAAGTCCAATAAAAAGTTATAAAAATTTGAATACAGGGGTCACACGGCCGTGTGGCCAGGCAGTGTGCCTCACACGGCTGAGACACACACCCATGTCTCAGGCCGTGTAACCTTCGAACTAGGGACACACGACCGGCTCCCAACCCGTGTGCCAGGCTATGTGCTAGGTCGTGTAACTCATTGACTTGCATACAAAGGAACCTTTTAGTAGACACACGGCCGTGTCGCCAGGCCGTGTGTCACACATAACTGAGTCACACGCCCGTGTCTTAGGCCATGTGGACCTAAAACGCACAAAAAAAACAAGCCATTCCAAAAACCATATCATGCATAAACATTTGAACAATTTGTGCACACCTACAAAACATCAAACCATACCTAAATATGCATATATTTGTCATTTCAAAAGTCCTAATACAACTAACCAATATGTCATCCAAAGGCACCTCAAATACACACAACAACACTTACCTAAACATGCATATTTTACCACATTGCAATTATCAATTACTAGTTCAAAACTTACCAAAATATGCCACAAATATATCCATTAACACATCATTTCAAACATACCATTTGAACCATTCAAATATGCATAGTAGCATAACTAAGTTGACATAATTTGAAAAAGTATCACATGGTGCCAAAACAAGATAACATCCATAACTTATACAACCCAGTCCACAACTAAACATCCATCAAAACAATATTATAATTCAACCTATACATGCTACTACCCTAGGAGATACAAAAACTACCAACTTTGATGGACAGTGTGAGTCGATTGATTGATCCGTCCAAAATGTTAGCAACAATGATCTACAAAACAATCCACAAGAACTGATAAGCTTTTAGAGCTTAGTAAGAACATAGTATAGCACATAATCTAAAAATAATTAAATACGATTCATATATTATTTGAGTCAAAGTTATCGAAATATATACAGGGGCACGAAAGTGCATTCAAGAGCACCAAAATATAAAAAGGGGCACATATGTGCAATTCAGGGGTACGAAAGTACAAACAGGGGCACATATGTGCAATTATACAATAATGTTATAAAAATATAATTATTAAAGCATCATAATTTAAGTACACAAATAGAAATTTGTTTACATATTGAAACACTACAAACTTACCTTGACGACTAGGGCGTAGAAATATGATCGAGCTAATCCATAACTTTCGCCTTTCTTCTATTTAGATTCGGTTGAGGTTTATTTTAATCTAAATAAATAATTATATTCAATTAAGTATTTCAATTAATCTCAAACATTCAATTCAATCCATATTTCACATTTATGCATAATTACCATTTTGCCCTTCACATTTTAACTTTTCATAATTTAGTCTTTAAGCCTATAACTTAAAATCTAACCATTTCAATCAAATTCCATGTTAACCAAACATGCAAGAGGCCTTGAAACTACTCATATTTATCACCTTTTCAAAATAAACCCTATAATTTATACCTTTAACAATTTAATCCCTAATTCCAAAATTCATCAAAATTCACTTAACAAAACTTGTTTATTTTTCAACAAAGGTTCATAATATATCATTTAACATAAAAAATCATTCAAGAACATTCATAGCATAACCCTCAACCTTTAACTGTTTTACAAGTTAACCCTCAGGCTAGCTAGATTAAGCTAAAACGACATCAAAAACATAGAAATCATTAAAAACAGGGTTGAAAATCATACCATGCTAGCAAAGAAGCTTAACCGAACCTTCAAACTTCAAAAATGGGGTTTCTTATCCCTAATTTTGGTGGAGAACAAAACTAAAGAAGATGATACCATTTTCTTTTCTTTTGTTTTAACATTAATTACCTAATTACCATTTTAACTTTTAAAAACTTTAATAATTTCAATAAAAACATTGCCATGAATATTCACTAACTATTCAAATGGTCTAATTGCCATCTAAGTCCATTCACTTTAAAGTTTCATAGCCATTTGACCCTTTTAACTAATGGAACTCTACTTTTACACTTTTTACGATTTAGTCCTTTTCACCTAATTAATCATGCAAACATCAAATAATAAAATAAAAATTTACTCGTCAGATTTGTGGTTCCGAAAACACTGTTCCGATTTCACTGAAAACGGGCTGTTACAGATCCAACCATGTAATACTGCTTAGTATTAGTTAAACATTAGACAACCAGTGAGCTAATATTTGCTTCTATTTTGCTTTACATGCAAAAACTACATGAGGACATTACACAAAGAATATTAATGTAATTCATGAATCATTTTATTAACCAATTTGTTCAAAATAAATTACAAGTATACAAACAAATATACAACACTTAGGCACCAGATACAACAATATCGATGTCACAGATGTCTCATATAGTAGATTCCCAAATTTGAAAATCGAGCCCAACATATAGGTTGATTAATAGTTTCATATTGCTATTGGAAATTCCTTCCATCTCCAATGGATACAATCAAACAATAATGCAATCAAGATATTTTCGATCACAGTTTCCAAAATCAAAATTCAATGGTGCTCCAAAGCCTCGTCTAAAGGCAAAAAGACTTCCCTCGTGATCTACAAAATGAAAAAGGGCTTTCACTTACACAATCAAGTAAATATTTGAGGATGGAATTAAGACTCATAAATACAAAATGTAAATGCTTTTAGCCAGTAATTGATAAAATGAAGTCCAAATTCTCATTGTGGAAATCAAAATTATTGAGTCAAGGGGGAAGTTAACCTCTAGTGTACCTATCTATCAACTATTTTGTTTTCAAGCCCTAACGAAAATTTATGATAAAATGGATCAAGTTATGAGAAACTTTTGGCGAGGAGATAAGCCGAATAGGAGAAAGATTCATTTTTTTAACTGGAACAAAATATGTTCTAATAAATCCTCTAATGGACTTGTGGTAAGAAATATACAAGTGATGAATAGAACATTGTTAGTCAAACTTTCATGGAGATTTGTTAATAGACAAAAAAGACTCTGTGACACCCTATATCTGACTGACCGCCAGAACCGAGTATCAGATGCTACACCAAACCGAAAGACTTAAACGGTACTTCCATTTCGGATTTAATTACATAATTTAATAACTCAAAATTTTGACAGTCTAAATAATAAAAATCTCGTACACAACTGGTGGGTAATCCTTACGACCCTAATTTCAACATTTAATTACAATCATTTGATTTACACTTGAATACGAACATAATTGACTTAAACCCTGAGGCAAGGCCTTTATAGGTGCCCCTCTATATACGTGAATAACTACAACACACCACCTATTCTGTCGAAAACCGACTTGATCCCCCTCGTTGCCCATATCTTTACCGAATCCTGCATTTAATAAACAATTTCATAAGTTCAAAAGAACTTAGTGAGATCTACACATAGCTTATATATTCATATACATCTGCATAGGTCTTAAGAAAATAAATCATCTGACTTAAAATCAACTCCCTGGTTTTCCAAGAATATAATAGGGAATATAAACCTGATATTGTTAGTCTGCTAGAAATGAGAGTTAGTGGATGCAAAGCAGATAAGATCATTGCCAGTTTGGGTTTCCAGCATTTGCATAAAGTAGAGCCTGTTGGTTTTTCGAGAAGTATTTGGGTTGGTTGGAAATATTCTATTTCAGTTGAGGTAATTCGTAATTACCCCTAATTCATTATCGTTTGAGTTATTAAAGGGGTCCAATCACTGCACCAAAACAGACTTTTAGCGGCGTTTTTAGTGGCGTTTTGATGAAAAATGCCACAAATATTATACATTAGCGGCGTTTTGAAGACAACGCCACAAAAAGTTGAGCAATAGCGGCGTTTTTATCCCAAACGCCGCTAAAAAGGAGAAATAGAGGCGTTTTTTCCTCGAACGCCGCTAAAGATAAGAGCATTAGGGGCGCTTATACAAAAACGCCGCTAAAGACCTGAGCATTAGCGGCGCTTCTGCAAAAACGCTGCTAAATACCTGAGCATTAGCGGCGCTTCTGCAAAAATGCCGCTAAAGATATGAACATTAGCGGCGCTTCTGCAAAAACGCCGCTAAAGATATGAATATTAGCGGCGCTTTTGTAAAAATGCCGCTAAAGATCTGAGCATTAGCGGCGCTTCTTTAAAAACGCTGCTAAATGATGAGTATTAGTGGCGCTTCGCCAAAAACGCTGCAAAAATGTTAATCAATATGACGACGTTTTGTAGTTGAGCTATAGTTGGTAGATCGAGAATTAGTGGCGTTTGTTGTTAAACGCCGCAAAAAAGTATGTCATTAGCTGCGTTTTTTTTAAAAAACGCCGCAAAAAAAATTAATTTAAGGGTTATGATTTTAGGGGTTGGCTATTAGGCTTTAGGGGTTAGGGTTATTAATAAAAAAATTAATTTATTTTAGGGTCTATGTAAGCATTAACATTCTATTTTAATTACTTTTGTCTCTTATAAAATTTATATTTAGGGTTTAGCCACTACAAGAAAACAAACTTTATATATATATATTATAGTTTAAATTATTTAATTTCTTATATATATATATTAAAATTATAATTATAGTTTAAATTATTTAAAAGATAATAGATAAGCTTTATATATATTAAAATTAAAAAAATTGGTAACCCATGCATCTATAGAGAAACAAAATTAATTAGTAAATTAAAAATGTTATTTAAATTTCTTAAAACATTGAAAGAATATATAATATTCAAAATTTATCTAAATAATTTAGGGTTTAAGGTTATAATTAAGGGTACTTTAGTGGTTTGTATGGGCTGACTAGGGTTTTGAGTTCAGTATTTCAAGATTTAGTGTTTAGAGTTTATGGTTTACGGTTAGTCTTAGGATTAGGGTTAGTTATGGCTTGGGTTTATGGGTTTATGGGTTTGTGGGTGTATGGTTTAAGGTTCACGGGTTTAAGTTTATCGAATGAAGACAGGATATCAAATTTGATTTAATCATTAAAAAATTATAAAAATATATGCTATAAAAATCTGATTGTGCATCTGTTTATCCATAAACCCTAAACCCTAAACCCTAAATGGTCTAAACCCTAAACTATAAACCTTGGATCTAGATTCTAAACCCTAAATCATAACTCTAAATACTCGACCATAAACCCCTAAACTACAAACACTAAACCATTAACCATTAAACCCCAAAATATTAAACCCTAAAAACTCTAAACCTTGAAACTTTATTTCATAAGGATATATATTGATGTGTATACATGTAGATATTAATGTAAAATCTTATGTTTATAATAATTAGTGGAAGCACTTAATATTGATTAAAAAGTTTATTATAATTTAGAAATTATAATAAATCATAAAATTTGATTTTGCTGTAATAAATAAATTATAATAAATCAAAAATTATAAAAATAATTACCTAACTATTCCCTATTTTACGCACAAACCTGATCGAAATTTAATTAAAGTTAATGTTTGCAGATTCTATCAATTTAATCTTAATTTTAAAAATTCAACAAATTTAACCCATAACTTTACACATTCTGTTAATTTAATCTTTATTCTTAAAAACACAAAAATTTAAAAACCTAAAAAACTTTGAAAAATATATATATATTTGAATGTTTAATTTCTATAAAAATATATACAAAACTAAAAAATATTTATAAGTAAATGAATATCTATTTTTCATAAACCTAATAAGTTATTTATTAAAGAATAAATCTAATAAATAAAAACAATACTAATAAGTTAGCATTAGTGGCATTTTTCATAAAAACGCCGGTAATATATGAAAAATTACTGAACGATGTCGTTTTCTGCTGAATATTTAGTGGCGTTATCGTCAAAACGCCGCAAAAGGTTGTGTTTTACCGAAGTTTTAGCCAAAAAACGCCGCTAATATATATCAAGTGTTTACAAAACGGCGCCGTTTTGGTGATTTGTTATTAGTGGCGTTTTAGTAAAAACGCCGCAAATATGTATTACGCGTTAAGGAAACGGCACCGTTTTCTGTTCTTATTAGTGGCGCCTTTAATAAAACGCCACAAATATGTTCGTTTTACTGATGTTATTAGTGGCGTTTTTGCCCAAAACGCCACAAATTTGAGAAAAAACGATTGCGCTTTTGATAATTTATTTAGTGGCGTTTATTTAAAAGCGCCGCAATAGGGATAAATTTTACAGAAACGGCGTCGTTCTTTTTACCTCCATTTTAATTACTCAAAAACCTTAAGTCATTTCGTCTGTTCCCCATTTTTTCTAACTCCCGAAATCCCTAATTTGTTCATCCCCCTTTACAATTCCCCTCCGAATCCCTAATTTCTTATTCGATCCTGGTGCGAAATACTTCCCCAAATTGATTACTTCCCCCATCAGGTATTTATTTATTGTTTTTTAGAATTTTGTATGTCGTCCCCCAAATTTCAGATTTACCTTAGGGTTTACAATAATCTGCTTATTTGGGTTTCTAGACTTTGAAATTAGTTACTTGAACAACGAGTGGTGGAAAGGTAAAAGTTCTGCAATTTATTTACTGGAGTATTAGGGATCCCCTATAGTAACTCAGTTGTTCCTGTTTTGTCAAATTTATAATAATTGCTTTGAATTAACAGGGCCTTTCAATTTTGAAGCAGCAAAGGAAAATGAGAGTTTGCCCCAACTACATCTCAATCCCTATAGTTGGTCCAAGGTTGTAATTTTTCACTTTTGTTTTATGGGACAAAAGGGAGATGTTTGATTTGTTTATGTTTGTTTCCCCATTGTGGTAAAGATATCATATTCACAGTTGTCTTTTTCTTTTAGGTCTCTAACATTATATATTTAGATTCTCCGGTCGGTGTTGGGTTTTCATATTTGAAGAACAAAAGCGATTATGAGACTGGTGATGTACAAACTGACATTGATACCCATGCATTTTTGCTCAAGGTTATACATCAAATTTATTCATTATTTTCTTTATTAATTGAGATACTTATGCTTTAAGTATCTGTTGTGTATCAGTGGTTTGAACTATACTCTGAGTTCCTTCCAAACCCCTTTTTTGGTTCTTTACCAATGTGGCAATCTTTAATGCTATTCTCTTCACTTATTAACTGTTTTCCAATACAATGATTGGTGTCTTCTCATATTTGGCCTGGACTAGGTAGAGCATTTATCTGTTATTAATGCTAAACCAAAATCTAAACCCTTTCTTATTCTTGCTTCACTCCTGTTCCACTGTGAAACTTTACTTTCCAGAACATGTTTTGTTTGACCACCTCTTACTGAAATCATTTAAAGTACATACTTTGAAAATGATTAGCGAGAATGATATCATCTCGGGTTCCTTTTACAGAGACATCTTGTGCTTGGATTGATTTCTCAAATTATAAAGGTAACTTGATCTCTCAAATTATTGTCTAATCGAAAGCAATTAAAATTTTGCAACCTTGATACTTAAAATGGCATAGGTCATTCTTGCTAAAAAACTATGCTATTTTAGATACAACTGTTGGCAGACCTCAACTTGAAGAAAACACCTCAGTTGGTGGAGCTTGTTGATGATAGTAAGGTAATGTATTGTTTCACAAGAATATCAGTTCATTTGACTATACTTGTTTTGTGGAACATTTTAAGAAAAAGTACTACTTATATTTTTTATATCATACACCAACATTTTAAGGAAAAGTGCTACAATTATGATGAATTTTTCGATCTTGTCTATATTTCTTTCTGTAAAGAGCTTAAAGCGTTGATTCGTTCAGTATTTCTTTTCACGATTCAATATTGAGATATATAATTCTATGCTATTTGGTTCCTGGAGATAGAACGCATAACTTCTTGGATTTTTTCCAAATTTGAGATAGTAATCTGCAAGGTAATTGCAACCTTAATTTATTTTTTTATCCTTAATTTGGTTATAGTTTTTGGGATTGTAACTTTTTTTTTTGGTCGAGATTAGTTCATTAGTTCGAATCAGCTGGAGGCTATCCCCCTTCGCGTAAGCCTTTTCATGTGTTTCTTTCTTCTTCTTTTTTAATGAATTCATTATGCTATATAAAGTTTTTTATTGTAAAGTCTTCTATATAAAGTTTTATGAATTCATTATGCTATATGAAGTGATTGTTTTATATAAATATATATATTTATGTAGTCGGTATTATATTTTTTTAGTGCAAATATAAAGCTATCTTTTCTGCAATTCACCTAAGCACTACAGAAATCATCAAAATATTATCAGTAACCCTAAGTATATGTCTAGCAACCTACTTCTTTAAGTGTCAGTGGCTCTTGAGCTGATATTATGATAAATTTCCATTTTACAAAATCGGTTCCTTGAAGAACATAGACAATCTCACATCAATCTCGTATTAGAAGAAAATGTTCCTTTAAGTGTCACTGCACCTTTTTTAATGAGAAGGTTTTGCTTGCAGGAATTTATCCGTGAAGTGGACCCTGATATTATAATTGGATATAACATTTGCAAGTTTGATTTGCCATATCTTATTGAGGTAAATGAAAAATTAACTTCTGCTTTATTCTCCATGATCATTCTTTGCAGGAAAGGTTTCTTTTTGGCTCATTATGTAGGGTTTCCTTTATTTGTATAGGAGTTGTGTGATTGAACCATCTGACATTTAATCGTCTAGTTAACAGAGAGCACAAACACTTGGAACAGCAGAGTTTCCGATACTTGGCCGCATCAGGAATAGTTGGGTTCGTGTAAAAGATACAACATTTTCTTCAAGGTAAAGTATCTGTTATGGGTGTTATTCTTATAAATGATGCTGTTGTTATCCTTATTTTCTGCTAGATTTTTTTTAACTGGCTTGTTATCTCACACTGCAATTGCAAAGAATACTAATAATCTCCACATCCTTATAAATTAAATTTCTTCTCCTCATTGTCTAATTAGATATGAAACTGAGTTAAAACATCTATTATTTAACTTTGCATTGCTTTGAATGTGGTGGTTTATTACATGCAAAGTTAAGTCATGTATAGAAGAAAGGAGTAAAATGGTAATAATAGCCAACTGAATGTGAAATGATACTATCAATTTTTCAAACACTTAAAATCCTTACATAGCACAAAATAACAAAGCATCTATGGTGGGACAGTTTTACAAACCTTTGCTGTCAATCCATAAAATTTTATTTTTTACCTTTAATGTTGTTTGATATTATTTTTATATTCTGTTCTTTTTTTTTAAGTGTTAGTGGGTTAAAGTTGTTTGTATTTCTGAGAGCAGCCTCTGTTTGTTGTTGAGAGTGGAGTAGACCAGCTTCTTGAAATTATTAAGGTACGTTTTAGTTCAAAATTCTGATCAGTAAGAGTTATATCATGATGAATTTGTCCAAATTGTGGTCCAAATTTCTGTTTATTATCGTGCTTGGTTGGTATATATGATGTTTACTATATTGCTCTCCAAAAAAAAAAATATTCAAAGTATATAGGCTGGAAACCTAACGGGTTGCCTTATATCTCATTGTAAGATATAATGGATCCTCCCAAGGTGTAACAATGCCACGTATGATGAATCTTACATAATTTCTGTCCAAATTGCGGTCCAAATTGCTGTTTATTATCCTGCTTGGTTGGTATATATGCTGTTTATTATATTGCTGTCCAAAAAAAAAAAGCTGGAAACCTAACGGGTTGCCTTATATCTCATTGTAAGATATAATGGATCCTCCCCAGGTGTAACAATGCCACGTATGATGAATCTTACATAATTTTTGTCCAAATTGTTGTCCAAAATGTTGTTTATTATATTGTTTCAACTGGTACTCAAGCAATATATTCAGTTAGCTCATCATCCAGTTTGGGTTTGGGATCTAAAATGTGATGTTAAGCATTTCAGATAGTTTTCTTACTGTTTCTTTTTTAATATAAAAATTGAATTAAGATAACAAACAAATTATGATCCATGAATATTTTGATAGTGATTAAGCTTCTGATATTTTATGAAAACAACATTGGTTTATAATTTGATACCAACATCTTAAATATTTTAATATGGTAGAATTAAATTTCTTTTTAGAAATCGATTTTGTTTTACCCCCAACATAAAATTCTTTTTTAATATAAAAATTGAATTCTTTTCCAATATAAAAATCGAATTCTTTTTTAATATAAAAATCGAATTCTTTTTTAATATAAAAATCGAATTCTTTTTAAAAAAAGTAATTTAAAAACTTCGCAAAATGAAAATTTTTTTTGGTTACTCATTAATTACTTTGTTAAGTTATTTACTTTTTTTTATGATTTTTTCATTATTTAAAAACATTTTAATATAAAAATCAAATTACTAATTTTTTATATTAATAATATTTTATTTTAATATTTAATATTTTTAAATGTTTTTAAAACTTATAATTTTTTTATCAATATAATAATGATCATTATTTAAATATTTTTTAATATAAAAATCTAATTCTTTTTTAAAAAAAGTAATTTAAAATCTTCTTAAAATAAAAATTTATTTTTTGTTACTCATTAATTACATAATTGGCATAACTCACATAACATACATAACTTACATAACTTACATAACTTACATAACTTACATAATACATGTAGTTTAATGTAATAATTTCCTTAAAAGCATTTAGTTTAAAGATCAAATTTCATAACTTTCATCAAATTTCATAACTTACGTAATACATAACTTACATAATTTTAAGATCAAATTTCATAACTTACATAAGTTTAAGATCAAGCTTCATAACTTACATAATACATAACTTACAATGCCATGTATGATGAATCTTAAAGAATACATAACTTACATACTTTTAAGATCAAATTTCATAACTTACATAATTTTAAGATCAAACTTTATAACTTACATAATTTACATAACTTACATAGTACTCGTTTATATATATCATATCATTACTTACATAAATTATAAATTAACAATTTAGCCGTGTAATTTATTGTCAACTTTAGACTTCAACAACTACGAAATTGATAGATCTTGGATGAATTTGTCAAGGGTAAGCAACGGCTATCGATATGGAGTAGAAACTTTTCTAAATTTTGCATTTCAGAATGCAAGCCAAGAGAATATGATTCTTTGCCCGTGTAAGAAGTGTTGCAATATCAATTGGCATTATCGTGAAGTTGTTTACGAACATCTAGTTGTTGATGGCTTTGTTCGGGGGTATAAAAAATGGATTTTCCATGGAGAGTGTACATCTAGTGGAGCCTTTTCATCGATGAATCTGGGTTATCCTCATAGTGCAATGTTAGAGAAGATGACATGGATGGCATGTTGCGGGATGCATTTAATATACGCGGTGATGGTTTGCAGTCATTTCCACCTGATTTGGGTGCAACCGATGATTATAATTTTGGTGGAAATACTTTCACCGAAAGGGGAAGAAGTGTACCTGATGATCAGCCAAATGAAGAAGCGGTGAAGTTCTACACGTTACTTGGTGAAATGAACGAAGAACTGTATGAGGCCAAATTTTCAAAACTGTCTTTCTGTATTCGTCTTTTTCACTTAAAATGTTTGGGAGGGTAGACCGGAAACTTTTTGACAATGTTGTTAGAGTTTTTGAGAGAAATGTTCCCGTTTGCGAAAATCCCTCAATCTTCCAAAGACATGAAGAAACTGATCAAAGATTTGGGCCTTGGCTACAACAAAATTCATAGTTGCCCAAATGACTGCATGTTGTATTGGGGCGACCGAAGAAACCAACAGTGCTATCATGTATGCGGTCAATCCCGTTGGACGAATAGAAATACAGAGGATGGTAATGATGATGAAAACGATGCACAGTCAAGGAAGACGCCAGTTAAGATTTTGCGGTATTTTTCGCTAATACCAAGGCTTCAAAGGCTTTTTATGTCGTCGAAGACAGCCGAGTCAATGGCGTGGCACCATGATGGACGAACTGATGATGGATTGTTAAGGCATCCTGCAGATTCTTTAGCTTAGAAAGCATTTGACTCCAAATTTCCAAGCTTTGCAAGCGATCCTCGGAGTGTGAGGCTTGGGCTAGCATCTGATGGATTTAACCCGTACAAAATCATAAGCACTGCGTCTGATGCCTTGGCACGTGGTGCTTGTTCCTTACAATTTGCCTCCATGGGTTTGCATGAAACAATCATCCTTCATCTTATCTATGATTATCCCTGGAGAGAAAGGGCCCGAAAATGATATTGACATATATTTGCAGCCACTTATTTAAGAGTTAAAACAATTGTGGGCTGGTGTTGAGACATACGATGTACTGAGAAAGGAGAACTTCAATTTACGTGCAGCATTGATGTGGACTATTAATGACTTCCTGGCCTATGTCAATCTATCTGGTTGGGGTGCCAAGGGACGTTATGCTTGTCCTTGCTGTGCTGCGCAAACATGTTCACAATGGTTATATAATGGGAAGAAGTTCTCTTACATGGAGCATCGTCGGTGGTTACCGAAAAATCATAGATTTAGATTTCAGAGTACTCAGTTTGACGGTACTGAAGAGTTCAGAGAAGCTCCTTCGCAGACCTGTGGATCTGAAATATTTTTCATGTTGAAAGATATGAATTTCATTTATGGGAAGATGAATCAACCGCCCAACACGCAAAGAAATAGAAGATCAATGGATGAATCTGATAATGAATCTGATGAAGAGGATGATCCTAATGAGGCGAACTTGTAGAAAAAAAGAAGTATTTTTTTTGAGTTGCCTTATTGGGAGCATCAGATTTTACGACATAATCTTGATGTCATGCACATTGAGAAAAATGTCTGCGAGAATATTATTGGGACTATTTGAATGTCGATGGAAAATCGAAAGACAATCTTCAAAGTCGACTTGATTTACTCCACATGGGAATTTGGCGTGAGCTTCATCTCGAAGCACTTCCGAATTTGAAATATCGGTTGTCGCCTGCTATTTTCTCAATGTCGAAGACGGAGAAAGAAGTGTTCTGTATGGTCTTGAAGGATATAAAGGTCCCGGATGCGTATGCATCAAATATATCCCGATGTGTGAGTCTTAAAGATCGAAGACTATATGGCTTAAAATCGCATGACTATCACATCTTGATGCAAGACTTACTGCCAGTTGCTATGCGGTGTTGTATGTCGAAAAAGGTGACGTCTTGTGTAATTGAACTATCCAATATAATGAAAGGCATTTGTGGCAAAGTTTTGGATGTTCAAGAACTTGAGACACTACAAGATCGAGCCGCATTGACTTTATGCAATCTGGAAAAGATCTTTCCGCCTTCCTTCTTCACTATTATGGTGCACTTGTTAATTCATCTCCCTCGTGAAGCAATACTTGGTGGACCCGTTTTCTATCGATAGATGTATCCCATAGAAAGGTCTTACTTTATTTGCAAATTATTCCTTCATTCACCTCAATGCCTTTAGTTGCAACTTTTGATAATGTTGTATATCGTGTTTAGGTTCCTATCCAAATTGAAGTCTTACTGCCGCAATAAGCGTTATCCGGAAGGATCAATTGCCGAAGGCTACTTGGCAGAGGAATGTATGACTTTCTGTTCGAGGTATTTGGAAGATGTTGAAACAAGAATGAACAGACCAAGTAGAAATGCTGGGCTCACAGATCATAACTTGGTCGAAACTTATTTATTTCAAAGTTTCAGAGAACCGATCGGCAAAGTCAAAATTGCAGAATTAGACGATAAATCGTGGGTCCAAGCACATCGATACGTTCTTTTCATCACGATTCAATGGAACCATTACGCAAGTAAGTTCTAGAATTTGATAAATACTCATCAATTATAATTTGTTTGTCTTCTAACAAAGTAACCCTTTTTTTAACATAGTGGGTACAAACAAATATTGAGAGCTCATTCACGGTCCCGAAGATTACATCGACGAGAAATTAATAAGTTGCTCACAGAATCATTTCATGAATGGTTAAGCCAAACGGTATGCAATTGAAGTTTTCATTGACAAGTAATAATGTTTTCTCATAACATTTATAATTACTCAATTTACTTTCGATTTAATAGGTTTAGAGTCGGAATGAAGTAAATGACGAAGTTAAATGGCTTTCACAAGGTCCAAACAGAATAGTGAAAAGATATAGTGCCTTCCTCATCAAAGGATACAGATTTCATACAAGGTATCGCGAGAGATTGAGGAGAACCCAAAATTGTGGAATTATTGTTAATTCTTCAATTACAAGTTATGCTAGTGCTAGGGACAGTAATCCTGTCGAGGGGAATCTGGAGTATTACGGACTTATTACTGACATAATTGAGTTGGATTATTACGGCAAATGGAAAGTTGTCTTATTTCGAGGTGATTGGGCTTATGTGAATACGGCTCGCGGAATTAAAAATGATCAATATGGTTTTACAATGGTGAATTTCTCTCGATTGATTCACACCGGAGAACAAATGATAGACGAGCCGTATGTGTTTTATTCTCAATTGAAACAAGTTTTTTACTCGAAAGATCCAACTGATGAGAGTTGGTACGTTGTACTTCGAAACACCCCTAGAGACTTGTTCGACATGGGCAATGAAAGTAGAGATGACATCGTCGAAAGATGAGAAACTCTGCCTTTTCCAGAACAAAACTTAAATGAAAATATCCCTAGTACTAGTACACAATTTCAATGGGTTCGTCAGGACGTGGACAAAGATATTTACGAATTATGATGTAGTAAGATTTTACAATTTTTTTATTTATATGTAATATTATAATTTTAATCTTGGTCATTTTATATAATTTAACTATTTTATATGTACCATTAGTGTTGTCATTTGTTACTAAAATTTCAACTATTTTATGTGTATTGAAGGAAAAATAAGTAGAAGAAGATTGCGAGATTTAAATATTGTACAGAATACTGTAAATTCGGAAGAGGGCAATAGAGAACAGCAAACAGTTGTTGGATCCTCGAGTGTGCCTGACATAGATGATGAGCCTGCAGAATTACAAAGTAATGTTAAGTTTATTTTACATGCATGTTGACTTTTATTATTGATTCATTTTTCAATTTTAATATAACAATAATATATCACTTATCGATTGAGATCGGTGGGGCGCAGCAGAGGTCGCGGACGTCTGCGCTTAGAGATTTATACGAATTAAATCCCGTCGAGCATGTGAAAGTAAGGAGAAATAGATCATGGCCACCATTGGCCTCAAGCTCGACTTCTAGCAGGCTATCTGGGCATTATTGCACGGAATGCAAATATGTTGCCCATCAATTACGAGTCATGGCATCACATGCCTGATGCAAACAAAAATCAAGCTCTCGCTAACATTAAGGTAACAAAACGTGAATGTAATTTATAATACTTTGGTTGAAGTTTCATTTATATTTACTTTCTAAACTTATGTTTTTTTAGGAGAGATTTGCTTTGGAGGTCTCCGATGACTATATAAAGAAGACACTGGGAAAAAAATGGAGAGAACATAAAAGCACACTGAAAAAAGAATATTTTAAGAAAGAAATAAGCCTCGAGGATAAATTATAAATGTCCCACGGAATGTTGAGGTATCAATGGGAATATCTTTGTTAGATTTTGGGACGCAAAGAAAGGAGAGGTATTACCTAGTTGTAAACTCTTATAAATTTTTCGGTTTATAGTATTTACTATATGCGTAATAATAATTTCATTATGTAGGACCGTGAGCGTGTTGGAACGAAAGCAAAGCGGCGAAACAAAAATTCACGCACACGGCAGGTCCGTAAGTTTTGCTCAGAATGTGGCCGAGGTATTATAATTTATTAATTCACAAATACTAATGACTTTATACTATTAAATTATACTACTACATCGTAGGAAGTCTCCACCGGTCAAAAAGTTGGGCGCGTTCACTTTTTTGACATTACGCATAGGAAGAAGGATGGGTCTCCAATGACATCCGGTTTGGAGAGATTATGGTATATTTACTTAATAAAATTTGATTTATTATAAATATTTATAATGTTTACTTATAATAGTTTAATTATTCATTAGTAGTTTTAAATTAATAATGTTAAGTTATGTTGCATTCATTCGTATTGTATATTTCGTTTCTAACTTTTTGATTGATTTATTAGGAGAAACTAAAGGAGAAGAAGGCCACGATGAAGCGCGCTTTGAGTGATAGTTCTGTTAATCTTGAGGATATCGATAACAGAATTATTACCGATGTTTTAGGTCCTGAAAGGCATGGTCGGAATTTTTATGCTACATTTGCTATTTTTTGGCTTAAATTATATGCTACATTTGCTGTTTTTTATTACTGATGTTTTGGGTCCTAAAAGGTATGATCGGGTCCGATTTCAAGGATCTGGTGTTACCCCGACCCAATATTTTGGATTCGGCTCCCACCAGTACATGCCTTCCATTAGTCAAGCTCAAGCCGAAGTTCAGAGGTTAAAAGACCAAATGTCTCAGATGCAAGCGAGCACGGTTTAGCAAATTGCTGAGGTTGAAAGAAAATATGAAGAACTTCGAGCGGATGCAAAGAAAGGAGGCGGCAAATGACAGCGGATGGCGCGCGAGAGCAGAGCAAAAATACGATGAGCTCCACTTCAGACTTCACAGATGATGCAGAGATGTTTCAAAGATCGCGAAGCCGCCCTCTTAGTCCCTTAGTTTCTCTTTGTAATATTATTTTTAACATTGTTACATTTAACATTATTGTAAGAATAGTTTCAATTATACTTCATTTATTAATTTACATCATATATCTATTATTGAATTTGAAGTATCATTTAGATTTAATGCTTTTGGTGAGATTTAAATGCTACATTTGCTGTTTTGGGTTGAAATTATATGCAACTGTTGCTGTTTTTGGTTGGTTTTAATGCAGGAAGGGTAGGATATTGGAGAAACTGACTATTGCAAATCTGTGTAAATTAGTGGCGTTTGTGGGGAAAATGCCGCTAAAAGTTTCGTGACTTTTAGCGGCGTTTATGATAAAAGCGCCGCTAAAAGTCACGACTTTTAGCGGTGTTTGTGGGAAAAAACGCTTTTCCCACAAACGCCGCTAAAGTTTGCGGCGCTTTCTTTAGCGGCATTTTTTGCGGCGCTTTTCAAAACGCCGCAAGTACTATTAGTGGCGCTTATAAACGCCGCTAAAAGTCTATTTTGGTGTAGTGAAATCCCAGGTCGTTATCCTTGTCTTTGTATATGAGAGTCCTGATAGACAAAAAAAAGGAAACTCCAAGAGGGTCTTAATTCGATCATTCCGTCTAGAGGTGTTCCCTGGGCTGCTATCGGTGATTTTAATGCTTTACTTTCATCTAGTGATAAAAAAAAAGAGGTAGACTGGTTTGAATAGGGTGTCCTTTATTTGGAGAGTTTTTTGAATTGAATGATTTGTAAAACTTAAGGTTTAGGGGCCAGCCTTCACACGACATTGGGGAGAAATTTTTGAGAGGCTTGATAAGGTGATTGGAAATGACACTTGGATTAGAGATTTTCCCTGTTGTTCAGTCACCCATCTTCCTAGGCTTAAATCTGATCATTGGCCATTGTTCTTCTTTCTCAAGCCAGTGGTAAACTTTCCTAGGGGGCGCCCTTTTAGACTTCTGGTCGGTTGGGTGGAACATCCAAATTTTCAAATTTTGTTAAAGATAATTGGTGTTTCAATGGTAACATGGCCAAGTCTCTTTACCAGTTTACCTCGAATATTAAAGATTGGAATAAGTCTATCTATGGCCATATTGGTACCCGTAAAAAGTTTTTGTTGCAGAAACTAGAAAGGGTTCAAAAGGATATGGATAGGTTGGGTTCCAATACCTTAAGTCAATTAGAATTGGAGGTCAGGAAGGAGTTGGAAAGGGTACTACATCACGAGGAGCTACTTTGGAAACAGAAAGCTTGATGTGATTGGTTGTATTTTGGGGACCGTAATACTAAATTCTTCCATTCTCGTATCATTCAAATGAGGAAGCATAACTGAATCTCTACTTTGAATAATGATGGGGATGAATGGATTTATGATGAGGAGGAACTTCAATCTGAGGTGCTTAACTTCTTCCAGAATTTGTATCGTGAACAACTAGTTAAATTGATAGATTTACCTCATAGTTTCTTTCTTAATTTTAATCAAAATGACACCCTGTTCTTGGGCAAAGAGGTACCAAGAGAATAGATTAAGGTTACTCTTTTTGACATGGCTCCTTTAAAAGCATCATAGACCAGAGTCAGTAGGACCAGATTGGTGGAGCCATTTGTGATTAGGTTCGAAAAGTCTTTGTTGAACAACCTATAGATTGGGAGCTTAATAATAACTTGATTGTTCTTGTCCCTAAGGTTCCAAATCCTCAAAGTGTTACGCAATTTCTCCCTATTAACTTATGTTCGTTTTTCCATAAGGTTTTTATGAAAGTTATTGCTAACCATTTCAAAGTGGTTTTTCCTAGAATTATTGGACAAGAGCAGGTTGGTTTCATCATTGGGAGAAATATCATGGATAACATCATTGTGTCTCAGGAAGTGGTACATTCCATGAGAAGCAAACACGAGAATAAGAGGTGGATGGCAATAAAGATTGATTTGGAGAAGACATATGATAGGGTGCGTTGGGATTTTGTTGAAGCTTCACTTCGGGCATCTGGTATTCTTAACTTCCTAAAGAAGGTTATTATGTTGGATATCACGAATACGTCTATGAAAATTTTATGGAATGGAGTCCCGACTCAGAAGTTTAATTTGGCCAAGGGAATAAGACAAGGTTATTCTTTTTCACCTTATCGTTTTGTCCTCTTGTAAACGAAAAAATATATAGGATTTTTCCCATGTAATTTATCACCTTTTTACTTAAATACGTTGTTAAAACTAAGTAATTGTTTAATAAATTAATGAAATATGTGAAAATATGAAATTAGGACATAGAAATTATTAAAATGTGATTTTATGCTTTATTATATAGTTTTCATGCAATAAATGGCTTATTTTATATTAATTTGAATATATTATATTTTTAAGACATAAAGTGGGCCATGCATGATTAAATTAAATAATAAAATATAAAATTATATTTAATAATTCATTTTAAAATATTTCATTAATAATTTAGGTTTTAATTAATTAATTAAATTGGATAAATTTTATTCTTTGGTCCTCTAACTTGTTGGTTTATTCTGGACAGGTCTGATAGATTTGCTGGATTACAAAACCGTCCAAATTGGAGACCAAGTCAACCCAATATTCGGCTACACATGGCTGTCCATTTAAACCATTCTTTGGTTTAATTACACAAGGTCATTGCAGTGTTAAAGAAATTAGAGATTTGCCCGAAGATTTACGATTGACTGAGTCTCAGCCTAAGTTGTGTGGCATCCAAAATTGCTTAAAAATCAAGCAAAAATCAATTCAAAAGCCACTAAGCATGGCCGAACACAATTTGAGGAGATTTGAAGAGGTTAACATCCACTATTTTTAGCAAACTATCCCCCTCTCCTCACCTATAAATAAGACCCTCTCATTCCCTCATTCATCATCCCTCAATCATTCCTCATTCATTCTCATCATTCATCATTCTCTCTTCTCTCAAAATTCTCTTAGTCTTTTTTATTCCCACGCCTAGCATCATCTCTTCATAGAGATTTTAGCAATTAAGCCTCTTAAAGAACCCTTGGTCGGCCACCTTGGAGAGCCATCAACAAAGGAGCAAAGCAAAGGAACGAATGAGCCTCGTCAGTCAGAGTCTTGGGTGACAGCCACTCTGAATTGGGTTTAATCTTTCTTTTCTTTAATTTAATCTAAAGATGTTTGCTATGTGTTCTTTGTTCTTGTTTACAACAATGTTAGCTTAATTTTATTTAAGCTAGGATGATTGCTTTGATTAAATAATGTTTATTTGATTCATGCTTATAATGTTTGTGCCTCAATTGATCATGTTTTCAATTAAAATCAAGTCTGTATTTCGTTCATACGTGATTGAAATGCACCTGAATTAGCTGAGCGATCCTGACCAGACGACGATTAATGGACACATAATTGAAATGTGCATGCTCAATTTAGATCCTGACCTGATTAAATTGTAGGTTGCATAACAACTCTGACCAAGCTCTGTTATCTGCATAGTTTTTAGATTTGTGTGATTAAATTGTTTCAAACCTGACACATCCCTGTTACCTCACACGAATGCTAAGAAACCCTTAGTAAATAAGGATCAGTAAAATGCGTATTTACTAAGTAAAGGATTCTGAAAGGACCTAATGTGGTTTCCAAACTCATGAAAGATCGAGTTGCCATGGAATGTTTTTACGAATGTTATTAAGCATGTTGATAATAAATTGAGTTTAATTAAAGTAATTGTCCTAGTTTATTTATGTTATAATTGTTGCAAATTGTGTTTAATTTTACTAAAATCTATTTCATTCATATAGTTTGCATACTTAGGATAATTTACATTAGGGATCATTGCATTTAGTTTAATATATTTTAATCACCACTTCTCAACTATATTGTGTTTTTATTTACCAAATTGTTAATATAATTTTACAAATTAAGTGACTTAGCACAAATACAATCCCTGTGGAGACGATAACTCGATACTTACTTATTACTAGATAACGACTGTGTACACTTGCACAAACCTACGCGTTACACCTCTGCATGGAATGAATTAGACAGTGTATTCAAGTTTTCATTAGTACAGGTAAGTGGAGTCCCATTTGTTTGTCTAGGACAAGACTCGTACTCTCACATTTGTTTTGCGGATGATTTAGTTATTTTTGTCAAAGCTGACATGGAACAGGCAGTACTGATCAAGAAAATTCTCGAGAATTTCTGTGTTTTTTTTTTGGGCATCGGATTAATGCTATCAAGACAACGGTCCACTGAGAATTTCTGTGTTTTTTTTTTGGGCATCGGATTAATGCTATCAAGACAACGGTCCACTTTTTCATAAGAGGACCACTAATAGTTTCTTGAGATTTGTGGTGGAAAAGGTTAAGGCTAGACTCCAGCGATAAGATGCAAGGTAGTTGTCTCTTGTTGGTAAAGTCACGTTAGCGTAGTCGGTTCTCCTCACAATTTCTAGTTATTTTATGTAGTCCATAAGGTATATGTGAGAAGATTGAACGCATTGTCAAACAATTCATTTGGGGGTATTCAGGGGGAGTAGAAAGATGGCCCTTATTAATTGGCAGTCAGTCAACCCAAGGCATCTGAAGGGTTGGGGATTCGGTAGTTGAATGATCAAAATATTTCTTTCATGTCAAAATTGGGGTATAACATTTTGACCAATACTGATTTCTTATGGGTCCGTGTTCTCAGGTCGAAGTATAGGGTGGAGGAAGGCATACTTGCTGATATTAATCGAAGGAATTTCTCTTTTCTTTGAAGATCTCTTTTAAAGATTTAGCCCCTCCTCTGTGAGAATATTACCTGGTCAGTAGGAAACAATAATAGCATAAAATGTTGGAAGGATAGTTGGGTCCCTAGAGTTGGCCCATTATTGAATCATATTTCAGCACGAAACAACCTTGATGTGGACTGTCTCCTTCCAGATATGGTAACAGAGGAAGGTTTGTGGAATTTAAACTTATTTCGTGTTTGACTATCAGATGAGATTATCAATCGTATTGTCAGTATTCCTCCCCCATGCCCTGTTGTTAGTTTGGATAAAATTGCTTGGGTAGGTACCTTGATAGGTTTTTTTCTCTATCAACAGTGTTTACAAGGTGATTAAGGAAAACTCGTGGAACTTGAGAGATGAAGTTTGGAATATACCATGAAAGTAGCAAGGGCTTCAGAGGGTTCAAATTTTTATTTGGCTAGTCTTCAAGTAATGATTACCTGCGCAAATGGAGAGACTAAAGCGCTGTATTGTGAATGATGACCATGGTACGATCTATGGGTCAATTCCAGATGACGTTATTCATGCCATCAGATATTGTAGTGCAGTGAAAGAGGTTTGGTCGTAGATTGTTTCAATGGAGGAGCAGACCTGGTTTTTTTCTAGGAACTTGCAGGAGTGGCTTACGTCCAATTTGCAAAATAGCCAAAAGTTTGCCTTTGGGGGGATTGGTTGGCCAGTTTTCTTTGAGTTAGTTATGTGGCGCATTTGGAAGAACATGAACTCTCTTATTTTTCAGGGAGTTCCATAGAGTGTAGAAGAGATCATCAAAGGTTTATATAGTTGGGCAAAACAGTATGTGTCCCTTCTAAAGGTAAACTCTACTGTGAGACAAGGGACGAGGGTAGAGTCTAACTGGACAGACAGATAGGTGAGACTAAGACTTGATGGCTCAGTTAAGGTAGATTCCAATTATACTGTTGTAGGGTGTCTTGAGGGGCGAGCACGAGGTGTGAATCATTGGCTTCAACCAACAGTTGGGGAAATGCTCGATCCATGATGCTGAATTATGAGGTATTTTAGATGGTCTATCACTGATGCAAGGAAAGCAATGCAATAAAGTGTCGATACAAACGAACAGTTTGGAGGCTATTGAAGCTATCTAAGTTTCAGAATCAATGTTCTTTAGATCAAAGTTAATCAGGTGTATTCACCATCTCTTGAAGAATGTAGGAAACTGGGCACTTGAATACATTCCTAGAGAAGACATATAACATTCCGCCCGGCGAAGCGTAGTACTCCTGTATTGATAATTGAACTAAGGCTTATAGTGTGACCCCCCGAGTAAGTAAAGGGTTAGAAATTTATTAAATACTTAAGGTCTGCGAATGCGCCCTTAGGCGAAGCCCTGATTAAGGTGAGATTTAAGGTTTGGCAGACTCTTTGATAAAGCATACGCCGCCCTGGTGAATAGATGAAAATAATGAGTCCTATTATTAAACCCCTAGTTTGATATTAACGATAAATATGTTGTTATCTTATTCTCTGATTAAACTATTTAGTTGGCCTAATGAGGACTATTCAAGATTGGACAAAGTTTCTAAAAATGAAAGGACATACATTTAAGATGAGAGAGAAAACTATTAGTCACGGGTATCGAAAGAAAGTTAGTGGAGGAAATAAGCTTGTCCACTAAGTTTTCTTTCGTGTGCACCTATATAAAGCCAACCTTAGCTTCCTAAACAAGTTCTATACTTTCTTTGGCACTTCATACTTCCTTTCAGCAATTCTCTCATGTGTTTTTCAGGAAAGCATTAGAGCCAAAGCATGTTTGAAGGATTAAAGTTCGTTGTAATCAGCTAACTTCACCGTCGTGAAACCTGGTAAATAACATTGAAACTTTATTTGTTTTCATGATTATTTACGGGGCCCTAGGGTTTCATGCTTTAAGGACAGACAAAAGATTAAGGGAAGGAAACTTTCAAATTCTGGGTTTCTTGATTATGTGTTCTTGAAAGCTTGTTTAGTTCTTCTGAAAAACATAATCTGATAAGTTAACTATTTATGTTATAGCTCAAGAAACTCCCAAAAGCTCTCGAAACAAGGGTAAAGGACATGTTGTTTAGTCTCTGCTGCATCTTCTAGTAAGTTCCTTCATACCCCATGTGTGTGTTATACATGTCTGGTTCAAGGTAAGTTTACGTATCTGGTAAAAAGTCTGGCTTTGCATGTCTGTGTAAGAAATGAAAGGGCCTTACTTTGTGCTGAGTCATTACCCACTTTACTTTGAAAAAGGAACCATATGGTTAGAACAAAAAAAAAGTAAATTCATGGCATTGCCTTCATTGCAAAGAGCATTGAACTGGCAGATCGCGATACATGAATGATGTTATGTAGCCTCTGGTAAGGCAACTGTAATGCAAACATAACAGAGGAAAAAATAAACGAAAGAACGATACAATCTCTGAACATGGACTAAGGTTTTTGGCTAGCACGAAAGAGGTTGTCTACATGAATGCATGGGCATAGTGTATGCGCCAAAATGAGTCCCATTCTGTTAAAGTATATGTAAGTTCGCTATTCGCCAATAGGCTAGCTACATAAAGTCAGTTTGTGGGGTGTCTTCGCCAATGGGCGACCTGTATATTCCACTGAGTTGGGAAGAGTCCTTCTGTTTGTATGACGTATAGATATCCTAATGTTCGCTCTGGAACTCACTAAGTTCCATGAACTTACTCTGTTTATCTTTTCTTCTCAAGACCACTGAAGAAATAAAGAAACCTTCAAGGACTATGCCAAAGCATACATACTGTGTGAGGCTTATAGTGATTTTGTATTATGCATGACAATTGAGGGTGGTGTCAAGGCTTGAAATTTGAATAATAATATTTTGTAACTAAAATTTGTATTTGTCAAACTGTGCTCTTTCCTTAAATCCTTACAATGAAGTTTTATGTTTTAAAAGTGTTTGGACCATTAAGTTTAAATGTTTCATATATTACTGTTATAGCATATACCAAACTGTTTTTGTAAACCTGAGGTTCCGCTAATTATGATAGCGAAAGGAAAAGACTTGAAGGCTGTAACGCACCATTCCTGGATCTTCCTTAAGGGTCGAGAATGGGGTGCTACAAGAAAACAGCGAAGCAAATTGAATGGCCAAAATAGCTTTTAATAGGGAGAAAGGGCTGCAATTGTTTGTAGAAAATCCCTTTGTTTTAAAACAAAGGGATTTTTTTCCTTTTCTTATCACCGAAAAAAAAAACAAAAAAGTTGGATTTTTTATAAAAATAATATTAAAAATTAATTAATTACAAAAATGAGGTGGAAAACAAATTAATTATGAACTTTTAAAAAATATATGATAGGAAAAAAAAGCTAAAAAAGTGAAAAAAATATTTTTTTGTGGTGTCGCCTGATATATTGATGGCACCGATGAATTTAAAAAAAAATCTTATAGAAAAAAAAAATTGGAAAAGTGAAACAAAAAACTAGTTTATGATTCCAACAATAAGTCATTTCCCTGCATTTAATGCTTAATGGCTTTTTCATGCATTTAAAGTGGGATTTTTTACCCAAGTAGTACAAAATAAAAAAAAATATCAAAATAGTACAGATGAAAAATTATGTACCAAAATGGTACATGTAAGGTGGTGTCGCCTCTAGCAGAGGCGTGACCACCCTACTCTGCCACATAATCTATTAAAAAAATATAATCTGTTAAAAAAAATCCGAGGTGATTTGACTGGACATGGGTGGAGGGTGTGCGACAGGCGTGACTGGTGGAGGGTGTGCCAGAGGCGGCACCGGTTGAGGGTGTGCCAGAGGTAGCACCAGTGTGACAGGACCCATGCATGCAGCAAAAATTTGTCCGTTTGCTCAGCTTTGGGGATCTTAAATGGTCCCCAATTTCATTTTCATGGCCACCTGCGAGAGAATAAAAGGAAAGGAGAAGAAGAAGAAGAAGAGAAGAAGAAGAAGGAGGAGGAGGACGGCGCTGGAAAAAAAAGAAAGAGAGAAAGAAAATAGAGAAGAGAAAGGAGAAAGAAAGAGAAGAAAAAAAAGAAAGAAAATAGAGAAGAGAAAGGAGAAAGAAATAGAAGAAAAAAAAAGGTATAATTTTTTTTTTAAAATAATGTTTTTACTGTTTTTTTTTTGTTAGTTTAGTTATTAAACAAATTGTTAGTTATCATTAGGGTTTTTTGTTATTTTGTTATTATTAAACAAATTGATATTTTGTTATTATTTTTTTATTTTGTTATTATTATTATATATTAATTTTTATTGTTTTTTTTTGTTAGTTTATATAACATCTCAAAATAATATTGTAATTATATAGAAATTAAATTAAGAAATTTTACTTCCATAATATAGGCCTTTTGGCATGCATCATTTAAGTTTTGAATTTTTAGTAAAAAAGTAATTATTGTTAGTTTAGTTAGTGTTATTGTTAGTAAAAAACTAATATTATTATTGTTAAAAACCCTAGTTATTATTGTTAGTTAGTATTATTGTTGGTAAAAAACTATTATTATTATTATTATTGTTAGTCATTAATATTGTTAGTAAAAAACCCTAATTATTATTATTATTGTTGTTAGTTTTACTATTGTTAGTAAAAAACCCTAATTATTATTTTAGTCAGTATTATTATTAATATTGTTAGAAAAAAACCCTAATTATTATTTTAGTTAGTATTATTATTAATATTGTTAGTAAGAAACCCTAAATATTATTATTATTGTTAGTTATTAATATTGTTAGTAAAAAACCCTAATTATTATTTTAGTTAGTATTATTATTAATATTGTTAGTAAGAAACCCTAAATATTATTATTATTGTTAGTTATTAATATTGTTAGTAAAAAACCCTAATTATTATTTTAGTTAGTATTATTATTAATATTGTTAGTAAAAAACCCTAATTATTATTATTATTATTATTATTATTGTTAGTTATTAATATTGTTAGTAAAAAACCCTAATTATTATTTTAGTCAGTATTATTATTAATATTGTTAGTAAAAACCCTTATTATTATTATTATTATTATTATTATTGTTAGTTATTAATATTGTTATGTTATGTTAGTTATTAATATTGTTATGTTATGTTTTTGTTATATTATTTTTATTATGTGTCGTTTATCTTTGTATAAATAATAAAATATTTGTATTTATTATGTTTCATTTATGTTATGTTTTTGTTATATTATTTTTATTGGCATGCTATTTTTAGTAATTTAATATAAATTTCTTGTTTTTTATGTAGGTAAAAAATTAAATATTTGAGACGGCAATGGCTCCATTGATTAGTAAAGATCCTCACATATCTGACGCAGCTAATAATATGGTAATGTATTGTTATTTATTAATCACGGGTTATATTAAAAAAATAGCTACATAATTTAGTGTAACATCCTAAAATTTAGAATTTTATTGTGTTGCATTATATCTTGCATTAGGCTAGTTAAATTATAAATTGTGTATGTTTTAAGGTCCTAAGAAGGCTCGGGGTTGAGTTGGACCTTAGTAAAATTTTTGTGTTTAAGCACTTTAAGGAGAGAAGGTAAGTGGCATCAAGGCTTAAGGAAATAAGTGTGCATTTTGCTAGCACAAGTGAAGCTAGTAGAGGAGTGGTGTGGCGTTGCATGTATGGGCTGGGGGGGTGGAGTTTGAATCCCACCTAGTGCAAATTTTGGGATTTATTTTTGTGTTCCTTCCCTAAGTGTCGGCCATGATAGTATTTTTGGTAAGGGAGACTTTCTATTTATGGAAAGATGGCTAAGGGAATATGGTAAGGAGGAAAACAAGGGAAAAACAAGGAATGAAATGAAAGAAAAGGAAAGAGAAGGGAACATGTTGGCTTATAGTGTGGAAGGTGTTTTGGAAAGATTTTATTTGGTCAATGTTCATCTTTTGGTAAAGATGATACACGGTTTGAGAGGGGGTTTTGGGTAGCCGAATTCTTCATTAGTCATTTGGCAAATTAGTGCTTGGAAGGCCTACTTTCTTTTTAGCATATTGGTGTTTTCTCTTCCCAACTCTCTTCCTTTGTTTTGGCCAAAATTCTCTTTGCATTTTGTTCATCTTGTTCCCTTGTTGTGCTGAAACTCTCAATCCATCTATACTCATTCTTCCCTTGTTGTCGAAACACCCATCTCATATTGATCATCTTGACCATTTTGATCATTTTCATTTATGTGTCAACCGAAACTCCCTAAGACTTCTTTTCTATCTCTTTTTCTCTTTTCTCTTCACTAGCCGAACCTATTAACACCTAATCTCTTCTTCTTCTTTTCTTTTTCTTTTGTGTTGGACACTCCTTTCTTGACCGAATTGGCAAGTGACTTCATTCCCCTCTTTTCATCTTCATTTTCTTTTTTCTTCCTAGCCGAATATGTGTGTCCATCACTAATCGGTATTTCACTTTGTTTCTTTATCAAAATATATCTCTCCTACTCTCTTAAATCATGTTTTTCTTCTAGTGTAGTGTTATAGAGGAAAGCCGATTCTCATAATCTTGTCTCATCCGTAGCCATAAGTCAATGGAGAGAAATCGGATTCATCATCATTAAGGTAAGGGATTCGTCATGGTTCATTTTAATCTTTTTCGTTAACCGGTTAGTTGCTAAACGGAATAGTGGTTGTGACTAATAGTTTACTTTTTAGGGACTAAATCGCTCGATTTATCCACTTGTTGATCATACGAAAATAGTGGTAAGCTGAACCTTTTTCCTTAGACAATCGTTTTATATCATCGTAATATCGTTTTTCATTACGACTTTTTCCAATGGAGGCAAGTGGAACCGATTTGAAAGGAAAAGTGATTGGAGAACACAAAAGGAGTGGATTTACGATTCCTACTCCTAAGTTCAAGCGTAGAGTGGTATCGGCGATTCGAGATTTCCCACCGGGTTGTGGACCATCATCCGGTGAGAATAGACAAATCGTGGTCGTTCACGATATCGAGGGTAAGCGTTTCAATAGATCGCTTGGTTTAGATTTAGATTAATAAAAATCTCGTTCATTAGATTAATCGAGTATTATGTTGTCATAGGTGCCGACGATCAAGAGAGTTTGATACTTACCGTAATCAGGTGTGTAATCTCACACCGTAATTCCGTAGATCCATGATTCGGTAACATGTTTAATAGTAGATTGTTATTATCATTCGGCTAAAAATCATAATATGGCATAAGATGAGAAAATTTTCTTAAAGTATATTATTTTTTAAAAGATTTGTCAAAATCGGTATTAAAATTGTTGAATTACGAAAATGCCCCTATGGACCGAATTACGAAAATACCCCTATGGGCCGAATTACCAAAATGCCCCTATGGGCCGATCTTCTAGAATGCCTTAGTGGTCCAAATTACAAGGTTTTATAATGGGCCTATTCATCTTATTAAATTATTGGATTAATGATTATTGTACATATATGTGGATATTATGCTTTATTATGTATGTTGCATGATATATATTGCATGGGTTGGGAAAAATGTTGAAGAGAAGTGTAGCCTGGTGGCATTGCCACAATAAAATGTTTATTAAAAATGTTTACGTATGATATCGGTGGCTTGGCCACAATAAAAATATTATAAATGGCAACTTGCTGCGAATTGGTGTGATTGGCGGGGTGGGTTGACTTGATCCCACAGTGTGATTGGTGACGCGGGGTGTGTTGGATGGTTTGGGATGAGTTGCATACATGTCTTATTAATATTATTTTGTAAGTGGGCTTAGGCCCAAGTTAATTCTAAATGGATTCAGCCCAGTGGATGACGGTAAGGGGATTATACACCGAGTTCTAGTAACTCACCCCTTTTCCTTAACCTTGCGGTGTAATGCACAAAGAAAGTGGACTTGGGCCATGGATGACTCGGTGGAGGCCATACTTCAGAAATGGTTTTTATTGAACTTTAGATTTCTATTTCCGTTCACTTTAGTACTTTTACTATTTTGGGTTTTTATGTTGTAATAAGGCCTCTGGAATATTTTATTTTTGCTTTATGTTTGACGAACTTATTATCTTGCTTAAATTGTTTTAAATGGGAATTTTACTAAAAACATAAATAAAGATTTTTCCAAAATAGATTAACAAATGGAGTACATAACAAACTTTTACAAATATTTTTAACTCGGAAATTTTCTCTCAAATTATCTACAATATTTTCAAAAGTCATGGTTTATAAGATCCCTAGTTCAAATTATCGATTTATCAATCAACCTTCGAGGTTAGTAGTACTTTATCAAATATTTCAAATCAAACTTGTTTTCTTGATTATAACAAAATAATACCTATTTTAGTACAAATAAAAAGGATTTAACATGTTTTTCTCATGTGACATGTCAGATCCGGTCATAACGCATGGGCCGGGTTTGGGGTGTTACATTTAGGGAAATAAATTATGTTATTATAATTATTTTTTGTGATTTAACACTGTCAGGGCTCGTACCGTGTATTAAGGGGCTGGGTGAATGGCTTAGGAAATTCCCCGGATGAACGACTGATGCCCTACTTAGAGCAAGCTGGATTCGGGTCAGCAGCACTGATCCAGACGTTTGATCTGCGGTATGATTTAATATCCGCACTAGTTGAGCGTTGGCGCCTGGAGACCCACACTTTTCATTTCCCCTGTGGAGAGTGCACAGTCACTCTAGAGGATGTTGCAGTGCAACTTGGGCTCCCAATCGACGGGAGTCCCGTAACGGGCGTTAGTACGATAGCTGACCCATTTGCACTTTGTCAGAGCCTACTAAGAGTCTCGTACGGCAATGATGAGGAAAATATTTCGGGCTTGAAATTTACATGGCTGAAAGAGAGGAATGAAAACTTATCAGCTAATGCCAGTGACGTCGAGTTGATGTGCGCTGCTCGACCATACATTATGCACATCATAGGGGGTGTACTAATGCCTGATGCAAATAATAATAGGGTTCATATCATGTACTTACCTCTATTAGCTAATTTGAGTAATGCTCGCTCTTATAGTTGGGGCTACGCAGTTCTTGCGGTGTTGTATCGTGAGCTTTGTCGGACGACAAAGCCAGCTGCCGTAGACATAGGCTGATGCCTTACATTATTGCAGTCGTGGGCACTTTATCGGATGCCATTCTTGGCATCAATTAGTCACCAACCATACGTATATCCACTATTTAACAGGTGATAAAATATAACTTGTTATTAATTGACAATTTCTTTATATTGATACTATTGTAACGATACTATATTGACATGAAATTTGTTTTTGTAGATGGAGTATTTATCCGGGTATTAGGAGGTCGTACACTATCCCGATATATCAGCTTATGATTGAACAACATGCCGGGGAAGGGGTAAGCGATTCCAATATTCGTGACATGTTACTTTGTATATCTTACTCACACCGTGTTAAATTTTAACAATGTTATTAATCGTGCAGTTTATATGGATGCCATATCGTAGACCAGAAATTGCAGTCATTATACCTCTCGTCGCGCTACATTCACTCTCATATGTGGTGCACTAACGCACCAATTATCAATTTCAATGTAGTCGAGTGGTACCATGGGGATCGAGTGCTGCGACAGTTTGGTTGCATCCAATATATCCCGGATTCGCCATGCGATGTGGGAGAGATTCACTGCATGAACAAGAGAGGGAAACAGGGATTGCATTGGGGGGTTAAGCACCGGAGATTTATTGCGGTGTGGAATGATCGGATGACTCGAATACCTCAGATGGATATGTCTTTCGATTTGCAACCTCCATTAGAGTACATACAATGGTACTCTAGTATGGGAAAGCCATATATACTTGGAGGGCAGTCGACTGTAGTCCCCCCACACATGCAGGGACATGGGGCATACGAGCCAGTGGTCGATATGGAGGCTGAGCTAGCGGCAGATCCTGATCCCGAGCCGGAGCCCGAGCAATCACATTCACATTCGGATACACATTCGTATCATCCACATGTGCCGGGCAATGACTATTTCCCGGGCTCGTCAGGGGGTGGATACCATTACGGGTTTGATATCTTTAGATTGTACCCACCGCAGTACAGCACTCCCAGCTCGTATCCACTGCAGTACATCAGACCTCCTGGGTCGTATCCACTGCATCATGGCACTCCTTCCGGCTCAAGTTCATCGATGCCATTCGAGCCACATGATTTTTCTGCCATGTTTAGCACACCCCCACCTGGGCCTGAAGAGGATGTTGGTCGTCGCGAGCACCCACAACGTGAACATCGACCTCCGCAGAAGTATACCCCTAGGACCACACCATCGAACCATCAATTTTAGATGTTTCTTGCGGTTTTGATATTACTCTAGTTTGTGTTTTTTTATATTACAATGTTTGTACTTATTTTGTATAAATTTAATTCGATTAATTGGAACTTTAAAATTTGTAACAAAATTTGACCATAATGCAGAGTAGATTAATTTGGAGATTATAACATTAAAATACTAATACACATTACAACTGTAATAACCCAAATTTCAGCGATGTCGGAAATAGTGGTTCGAGACCACCGAATCCGACAAATGAACTCGTAGATTATATTATTTAATATTTATGAGCCAAATGTAGCTTTTAAAAGGTTTTTGAAATAATAAATTGTGTTTTATAAAGATTTATTTGGTCAAAAAATTGAGAAAAAGAAGTATCGAAATCTCGGTGTTATAAACCGAGCCATAAATATTATTGAAAAAGCATGTAAATGATGTGTTTTTTTATATAAATTAAATACATTACAACATAAGCTCAATTCCCACTCGATCGTGACGATTGTCCAACATGATAGTTTCAATATGCAATTTTTTTCATTCATAAGCTATAAATAACTAAAAACTAACAATCATACTAACTAAAATAATAATTAGGGTTTTTACTAACAATAATAACTAACAATAATAATTAGGATTTTAGTAAAAATAATAACTAACAATAATATAGTGTAAAAACTAACAATCATACTAACTAAAATAATAATTAGGGTTTTTACTAATCCTAATAACTATAAATAATAATAACCAAACCCTAAAAACTAACAATAATAATACTAACTAAAATAATAATTAGGGTTTTTACTAATCTTAATAACTAACAATAATAACTAAACTGACAACAAAAACAAAAACAAAAACATACAAAAAAAAACATGATAATCCATTATTTTTAAAATAAATACCTTATTTTTTCTATTTTTTTTCTTCTCTTTCTTTCTCCTTTCTCTTCTCTATTTTCTTTCTCTCCTTCTTTTTTTTTCCGGCGCCGTCCTCTTCCTTCTTCTTATTCTTCTTCTTCTTCTTCTTTCCTTTTTCTTCCTTCGCAGCTGCTGCATACCCTAAAACCCAAATAAATATCGCACGCATGCATGCATGTGTCCCGTCGCACCGGTGCCGCCTCTGGCACACCCTCAACCGGTGCAACCTGTCGCACACCCTCCACCATGTCCAGTCAAATCACCTCGGTTTTTATTTTCTTTTATTAACAGATTCTATTTTTTTGAAACAGTGTTTGTTTTTTTTAACAGATTATGTGGCAGAGTAGGGTGGTCACGCCTCTGCCAGAGGCGGCACCACCCTACATGTACCATTTTGGTACATAATTTTTCATCTGTACTATTTTGGTTTTTTTTTTTATTTTGTATTACTTGGGTAAAAAACCCTTTAATACCTTAATGCTTTTTCCCTACATTTAATGTATTAATGCCTTTTCCTTCATTTAATCTCTAAAACAACAATTTTTTTTATTTGATCAAGGGAGTGTCGCCTAACACATTGGCGTCACCAAATAATTTTATTTTTTTTTACTTTTTCAAATTATTTTCTGTTAGAATTTTTTTAAAGTTCATTAGTATTGTCAATATGTTAGATGGTGCCCAAAATTACTGTAGTAAACACCTTATTTTCGTAATTAATTTGTCTTCCATCATATTTTTATAATTAATTAATGTTTTAATATTATTTTTATAAAAGACCCAAAAATGTTTCATTTAAATTTTCTTCAAGACAAGCGTTTATAAGATATATAAAAAAAATTATTAAAATATCCCAACACCATATTCAAGCGTCATAAACTAATAGAATTTCTTTTAATATTTTTTTTGTATTCAAATAATTCTATTTTTGATATAATGATAATTCGAACCTAAATTATTTTAGAGTAAATAGATTTCCGATCAGTATACTACGAACTTAAAATTCAATTAAATAAGTCTATATTTCAACTTATATTAACTAAGCCATTGATTAAATATTTTTATTTTCTGAAGAATTAAATAATCTTTAGTTGTTGTTATAAACACAATTAGTTCCATCCTTTCTTATTGTATTGTTTATAATAATTTAATATCATATTTAAGTAATTCACTGAGTTGGTATGACAAATTAATCGAACACTATAGTTGAGACAAAACTAAAAACACTAAAATTTTCAAAAAAATATATATATTATAAAGGTTAGTACTTGAGTATCTGAGTTTGACTTCGATATTCAATTTAACATCCAGACAAAATGGCATCATGTGGCTCGATAAATGTTTGACATATTTTTTCTAGTGAAAAATATAGGTACTTAATTAAGACAAAAAAAATTAGGTACCAAACTGAGAAGCCAAACTCAAATAATTAATCAGATTAAAAAAATCAAGTATTAAATTAAAAAAACTAGGGTACTAAAGTGATCATTGAAACCAAACTAGGTATCGAATTAGAAATTGAAGCCAAATTCAAGTACTAAATGGTATATTACTCATAAGCATAAAGAGTTATTTAAAAAAATTCACAAATGAAAGGGATTGTTTAAGGAATTTAGATGAAGAGGACAGATTAATCGCTATGGTATCCGACAATCGTTGGAATCTTACATGTTATAACTTATATTTGTGTTTTAATTATTTATATTTATATAAATTTGATATTTTTAAAATTTTATATATTTATGTATTTATTTCAAAATTTATATTATATTTTATACTTACTGATTGAATATTATGCTCGACTTGGTTGTCAATATCGACTTTAATGATGGATGTGTACCATTTTGGTCGTAAGCTAATGTCAGGTAAACTAAATTTTGTTCCACCCAAAATTTGATATGGTTTAATTGTTTTGGTTTGTTTTGAATAATAATGGCTTATATGAATATGTACCAACTCATATTAATTCATACAAGATTTTGATATCTTAAAGCCATTTTTTTAATCTTTTTAATTTTGCTATTTTTATTTTATAGTTACATTTAAAGATAAAACATCACCATTTAATTAAGGATAATTATTCTATACATTACCATTGGAGTAAAAGAACTCTACAAGCGGGTTTGGGTTGGTGCCATTTGTTTTTTAGTATAATAAAAGAGTTAGTATTTGATACACTGACAGATTATCTTTTTTATTCCATAATAAAATAATAATTAAATAATTAAAAAAGATACTTGGCATCATCTTAGAGCTAGGGGTGAGTATTCGATCGAGTCAAGTCGAATCGAGTCAAAAAATTTCGAGTTAATCGAGTTGACGAATCTTATTTTAGCAACCGAACTCAATTTGAATTTTTTTTCGAATCGAATCGAATCGAGTCAAAAAATTTCGAGTCGAGTTAACGAATCCTATTATTTATACTCAATGTTGCGTTTACATGAACCGATTTTTTAACTAGTAAACAAAGTATAAAATTATTTAACTACATAAATAATATAATGGTTTTATCTTTTAACTTAATGAGTAAACATTTATGAAAACAACGTAGTTTTACTTTTTAACTTAATGGTTTTGACTTTTAACTTTAGAAAAGGTAAACATTTAGTTTTGTCTTTTCTTATTCGGATTTTCGGATAACTCGAATTGTGTAATTCATATTCGAGTTAAACCGAAAAACTTAATTTTTTATTCGAGTTGATCCAAATAACTTGATTAACTCAAATAACTCAAACTATTTAATTCAAAATTTGAAAATTTTATCGAGTTTTTCAAATCGAATCGGATTTTGCTCACCCCTACTTAGAGCCGCTTGTGGAGTTTACTCTATTAGTAGTGGACAGAATAATTACCCATTAATTAAATTTAAATTCAATTAATAATTTTAAAATCTACATTTGCATATCTACATCTATATTATTTGTCGTAACCATTTTTTGAAAACGGGGTCGACTTTGGGTTTTTAAAACGAAAATGAAAATGAGAGTCGCCACCGATCTTTATTTGGTGTGATCGGATCATCTTTGTTTTAATAAAATGTTTTGGTTTACTAAAACAGTGTTTTGGTCTACGAAATTTGAGGAAACGGGTTCGGGAGTCGGTTACGTGCGAGGAAGGGTTAGCACCCTCATCACGCCCAAAATTGGTACCAAATTGATTAATTAATATCCCAATATCGAAAATTTGAAAAAGATTTTAAAATATGACTTCTTTTAAAACATTTGAATATACTCGAGTTGAATATTAAGATTTTCTTGTTCCGAAGGAATAAAATGTCACATTCAGCACGTTAGGACACGACAATTTGAATCCCCGAATCCAAGGCCATCTCATGATTCCCGAGACTCATGCATTGAAAATATCAAAAGGATATTCGATTATTTGGCCAAACGAAAAAACGAAACCCAACACGTTAGGGCACGATTTCTCGGATTTCCAAAACGCGAAATACTATCTTATTTTAGAAATTCTTATCTCGAGGTAACAAGATGTCACACCCAATAAGTTAGGGCACAACACTTCGTACTCTCGAGAATAAGCTTTTTATTTTAAACTTGTATTTTGTTTTAAAAGGATATTCCGTCATTTAGGCTAAACGAGAAAAGTCGAAACCCAGTAAGTTATGGCACGATTTTCTCGAATTTCCAAAACACGAAATATTACCTTATTTTTTGAAAATTTTTATTTTAAAATGGTAGCGGGTACAATATTCAAAAGACATGTATGATTTGTTTGGATTAAAAAATGACGATCTAGGTTGAAATAATATGTTAGGGTTTAATTTACAATGTAATGACATAATATAAAAATAATAACGATCATGGAACAATAATACATGAACACAAAATTATATAATGAACTATAATAATATGACAATACAAATAAATGAATTATGGCACATGCAAAAGCAATAACTAAACAATATACACCATCTAAGTAATAACATTAATAAATAAAGACCAATGAATTAAACAATTTAAAGAGAAATAATACATAAATCAATTTAAAATAATTAGCAAAACGATTTAAGTAAAGAAAACATAGTAAAAATAAAGTAAACTAATGTATGAAACAATTTAAAACAATGTCAAAGGTTTGAAATAAATAATATTTAAGATACATAATATATAAAAATATAAGAGTGATTTAAAATAAATAACATAATATTTAAAATGAATGGAATATAAGATAGTTTAAACCAAATAATACATAGAAAACTCTTAAAATGGAAAAAAAAAAATATATATATATATATATATACCAAAATCTAAAATAAACAATATATATAGTTTAATAAAGATAATATACAAAAACTCAAAATAAATAATAAAAATAATAATACAATTTTTTGAAAAATAAATACATAAACTCTTTAAACAGGTTGGAAACTAGATTGAAATCAGAATAAAAAAATGAGGACCAAAATTGCAATAAATTAAAGTGGAAAAGGGACAGGGACCGGATTAAAACGCAATAGAAATAATAGGGTAAAATTTAAAAAAAAAAGAATGCGAAAGGGGACTTGATCAACCAGCACCACAAAAAGGGGGGACCAAGCGCGAAATTATCTCTTTTAAGGGATATGCGCAGATTCCCTTGGAGCAAACGGCGCCGTTTCATTCAATTTTAAAAGACCCATTTTTTTTATACATTTTAGCCCTAAATTTCCTTTTAACACAGCAGCCACTCAAGAGAAAAAAAAAAAAAAAAAACTTCTCTTCCTCTCATCTCTCCCTCTCTCCGGCGAGTGGGTTCTTCCGGCGCGTTTGTTTGTCGTCCGTCGCACCACCATCACACGGCGGCCAACGGTGCGCAAGAGAGGCGCTCAGCCTCCGATTCAAAGCGCCTTTGAAGCCAAGCCCTTGAACCCCGTTTTCGAACCCGATTTGCGACGACGGAATGAGCTTTCCGACGACGCGTCCGTGGATTCAGGTAAGGTCCCTTTTCTCCTTTTTATTACTATTTTGTTTTTAAAAGTTTGAAAATAACAAAATAAAAAAAAATAAACAGCAATAATAAGAAGTAAAACCGAAAGAAAAACGAAATCCACCTTTTTCTATTCTGTTTTCTTATTTATCAAATGTTCGTAAAAAACTACAAAGAATAGATCTCGGCTTTTAAAGCCAATTTACAAACTCTTCGATTCTAATTTTTTGTTTGTTTTCCATTTATTGCTGGTGTCTTTCGCATGCTTTCTTTCTCTGCTACTGTGCTTGTTTCAGGTGTCAGAGGCGTGGTGATGGCGCAGAGGCGTGGGGGCTGCTGGTAGGTGGAGGGTCGGCGGCGCACAACTTTAGGGGCTAGGGTTTGACTGCTGTTTTCTTTTCTTTGAAATGGGCTGATATGGATTGGGCTAGGTTAGGGGTAGATGGGTTGTAGTTTGGGCCGTTATTGGGCTTCGGGTTTGTTTTGTAAATGGACATTTACAATAGACTGATTTATTTTTGGATTTGTTTTGTTTTTGGACTCTGGCCAAAATTGGCTATTACATTATTATTTAAGAGTTTGATTGAGATGATGTCATCCATATATCAAAATTTAACCCAGATATAAAATGATTAAAAACCATGCTATTTATCATGCAAATATTTTTATTTTTCTTTTACATTTTATTTAAAATTAAAAAAAAAAATCTTTAAACCTAAATTTATTCAAACCAACATCAATCAATCATTTTAAATATTTTATAAATATGTTTAAAGGTATCTAACTGGAGTGTATTTGCATGTGCATATGATTAATTAAAAAAAATAAAATTTAACTATAATATTTTTAAAATATGATGGAATAAAAAATGGTAATCCTGATCCAAAACAAATTTACATATATCAGCTTCAAAACAAAATCAATATATTCTATCACAGTTCAAGTGGATTAGATATAATTTTATTGTTTTTAAATCATAACGTATTTAGATTTACAGATAGGTAGGCTGAAAACTAACGACTCTTCTACATATGTCCTAAGTCTATGGGCGTCTCTGACTTAGGAACTTTACAATGGAACATGTCAAGTGGACATGATTTCGTTCGGACACAGATTATACTGCGCCAAAACCAACAGCGCCGCCATTTCCACTTTTACTGGGAATATTACCCGTCGGTTGTCGCTTTCTTTCTCCTTTGCCAGCTTCTTTGGCTGTTCGCCAATCTCATCTAGAATTAGCAACACATGAACTATTTTTAATGTCATAATAATTAACAGTAATCATTCCATAAACAACCTAATCAAATCATCATTAATTATATTAATCCAACACAATATATCATCTTTCTCTTCCAGAGTTTTGTTTTTTTTTTTTTTGGGGGGGGGGGGGGGGTTTAATCAAATTGTTGCAGGATATAATGAAGATATAAGGGGGGGAAAAACATTTGATTACAATTGTATTTCACAATTTTAAACACAAACAAATCTGGGAAAATTACATGAAGTTAATCCTAAATCCTAATTATCAAAGCTAAACTAAAAAAAAGGGTAAGAATTCATGACAGAAAATCATTAATTTTCACCCAATTTACAACGCCCAAACGCATTAAAATGTAAACGAATGTCGGCTCACATGGCCGTTGATGTCTCCGGAACAGCAACGCCGTCATCGTCGAAGCTCCAAAGTTCACCGACGACACTATCCTGCGGAGCTACGCCGTTTTGGGTCGGCGATTCCCCGTCCAGATAAGGTATTTGATAAAATTTCATGTAATTCTCGTACGCCATGAGCTCCTCAGACAGTTTTTGCACTTCATTGTTTTCTTCTTGAACCCCCACCGCCGACACGGCCTTGTTCATCGGCTCTCGCCGTTTCTCTTCTTCTTCAAGTTCCTCAGCCTTCACAGGGACGTAACAGAGATTCACATTTTGGTCGTCGGACCCTTTATTTTCATCTCCAGATATAACGATCGGGTCAGTTGCGTACCCACCGATTTCATTCAAATCGTAATTGAATCCATAGTTACTGTTTACATGCTGTTGATAAACGCAAGGGTATGAATTGGGGGTGGAACGGTTCAGATTGTACGGGGTGGAGAAGGAGTCGTCTTCGTTGGAGAAATTGACCTTGGCTTTCTTGCCCCTGATTTTGCGAGCTTCACGGTCGTAGGCGCGGGCCGCTTCCTCGGCAGTGTTGAAAGTGCCCAGCCAAACACGAACCCCTTTTCGAGGGTCGCGAATCTCGGCCGCCCATTTGCCCCACGGCCGTTGCCTTATGCCTCTGTAAAGATTTTTCCTCTGCCTTTTCGGTTTCTTCTCCACTTGTTCATCACCTGCTTCAATAAAAAAAAAAACAGCAATCAGAGGAACCCAAAGTAAACGAAAAGCAAAAGTATGAATGGAAAAAAATGGGTACCTAACGACGATGGCGGTTCGGGTTGGGATCTTTTGAAATGGCAGACTGAGTGGTCGCGGTTAGAGCAAAAGCCATTGATTTTCACGAAAGGGGAGTTAGGCCAGATATCGGCGGCGGTCACGCGGCGGCCACCTTTCCGCGGGATGAACTCAGATATGATAGCACCGCCACACATTTCTTAAGGAAGGGAACTATTTTTGCGGGCTTGAAAAGCAGCGTTGAGTGAGGTAAAAAGGAAGGGTTTAAGGGAAATTTGGAGGTGTTGAAAAAAGAAAACGTGTTTTTAGCGAATTTTGGAAATAAAATGTGAAGAACGAAGAGAAGGGTGGGGTTTAAATAGGGGATGGAAAATGTAAAAAGGTGCGTGACAGTGCATACATGATGGGCCTGGGAACTTTCCTTTCTTTTAATTTGACCTCATTATTATTATTATTTTGCAAAACTTACATCTATCGATTATCAATATTCTCTAACAACATAAATGTGTTTTCGTATTTTCGAATAATAATATTGATATCAATTAAATTAAGATTTAACCGGCTAATTAAATTCAAATTAAATTTTATCTCATTATATTAAAGTCGGGATGCGTAATGAAATGAAAATTTTCAAACATTTAATAACTTATGTATTTACTATTTATTTTAACTTTTTACTTAATATAAAATTTTCAATAAAATAAGTAGGTAGGTAACTATTTATATTTAATGTTGTAAATATTAAATAGATTTTATTTTATTAAAAAAAGGAAATAAATTACCATTTCTTTTTAAACTGACATATTCAAATTATCATATCTATCTTTCATCCAAAACTATCTAAAATAAAATAAGATATTATATTAATAAGATTAAAATTAAAATTAAGTAATCTTCTAAAACTCAATATTTACTTTTATCAAACAATATCATTATATTCAGTACTTATATTTACTAATTTACCAAACAATTTTCTAATATAGATTCAACACTTATAAAATTTAACAGTAATTAATGTTTCAGTTTATCGAACTTACCCTTAGCATCACAAATTAAAACCCCCTAAATTTAGTGTCACAAATTAATTTTTTTAACAAATTAATATCATTATAAATTCTGATCATATCGGCTCTTTTTGACACAATGCCTAGAACTACCCATAATCCCTCCCCAACTCATAAATAGGAGGATAATACACTTCAGCGCACTCAAACCCAAGTCCTCCTGCATTGGCAACAATGTCTCTGTTAATTAAGTTAAAACTCAATCGACAATGTCAAAAATTAATTAAATACGAGTATATTTAACAAAATTAGATTATGCACATCTACGACGTGGTTGAAAATTTTATGTAACAAATTTAAAATAATTGATATAAGAATCAAATGTGACTTTGGTTGAATTGGTAAAAGTTGAGATAAGAGAAATTTTAAGATATGGAGAATCTTTTCATGTGTATGTATTTTTCTAAATTATAGTAAAGGATAAAAATACCCTTAAAATTATATTTGTTGCTTTATAAAATATTGAATTTTTCATAATTTTACAATCAATCACCAATTCAATCGAAATTTTAAATAATGAGTATAGATATAGATTATAAAAGAAAACCCTCAAATTTTAGTATAAAAATATAACTACAAAGATATTTATGCCTTTTGTTATTTTAAAATTAAATATAAAAATAATTCTTTTTAAAAGTTGTCATGCCCTTTTAGGTCTAGCCGTCTAGTTATGTTTGTAATTTATTGTTTTTCAGAAATTTAAGATTTAATCTATCTGTTTTAATTTAATATAATTTGATCCTTTTTCTTGTAATGTTATAAGTGACTTACATTGATAACATTATTAATCATTTTCTTAAAAGTGATGGTATATGTTTTTTTTTTAAATATATTTAAGCATTTAATTGATATATAAATTTATTATTAATTAAATATGGTTAATTCGATTTTTATGTAACTTAAACTATACGATCCAATAACATTAAAAAAATTTACATTATTACTTTACTAGCAACAACTAACAATGTGGTCAATTTAGACCTATTAACAAACATTATAAAAACTATATTTTTGGTACACTCACTGTGTGGTGAAAAAATTATGTAATAAATATATTGTTATAAATGATATAAAAATTAATTGATTCTTTGGTTACGATGGTAAAGTTAAATGCTTATTATGCATGGTGTTTCGGTTCCAAATCTCATTCTAAACACCCTCATAAAACATAACTTACTTTAAATATGAGATTGTATTTTAGTGATTTTACAACTGAGGTGGGCACAACTCAATAAAAGACTTAATATATATAAACATAGATACACTGATTAATTTATGCCAAATTAAAGTAAGCAATGTAATAAAATGACTAAACCCATTATTAAATATTTTTAATGGAATAATAATAAATTTAGTCCTCAATATTTACATCTTTTGCCGGTTTGACCATTGTTTTTTGAGTTAAATTTGGCTCTTAACCTTTAAAAAAAAATAAAAAAAATTTAAACATGACAACCCACATGACAACACTTATACTTTGTACTATTTTTAAAAAAAATTTATGAACTTTTATATTCTTATTTATTACTTTTAACTTTTTAAAAAAAAATATATTTATAATTTATTAATGTGGCATATAAAATAAATAGTGTCAATTCAGTTTGGAGTACAAGTGGATTGCCATATCAAGATCGTTAAAAAAGTTAATTATTTAGTTTGTATTTTCATCAAAATAAAACAATTTGACTTTTTTTAAAAAGTTGATAGTGCTGATTGAGTCTCGATTGGTATCAACATTGTTATCAATGTAGGAGGATGTGAGTTTGAGTGTAGTACGAAGTGGATTGCCATGTCAAGTCAGTATGAAGTACAAGTGGATTGCCATGTCAAGATTGTTAAAAAAGTTAATTGTTTAGTATGTATTTTCATCAAAATAAAATGATTTGACTCTTTTTAAAAAGTTGATAGTGCTGATTGAGTCTTAACTCGATGGTATCAACATTGTTACCAGTGCAAGAAGACGTGGGTTCGAGTGCGCTGAAGTGCATTATCCTCCTATTTAAGGGTTGGAGAGGAACTATGAGTAGTTCTAGGCATTGTACCAAAAAGAGTAAATATAATATAAACTTATAATGAGATTAATGTTAAAAAAAAAGGTTGATAGCAAAATTTAAATAAAATAATATGATATAAAGGTTAAAAGTTTTTAACCTTCGGTATGTTTAAGTTTAACAAATACCAATATTTTTTTTTCCTTTTTTATGTATTATTAATATACTTTTTTTTAGTTATGTAGTGAGTGTGCCAATAAGTATTATTTAATTAGAATTAATTACACATGATTGAATGATGGGATTTATTAGATATTCTTTAATTGTAGTTAAAGCTTTCTTCAAAAACTCTTGTCAACAAAAGAGGATGAGGTCTTTTTCTTACCTTTGACCACATTCCCTTATTAAAGCCATAATCACTTTCATGACCCTCCAACTTTATAAAAAAAATTATTTTAGTCTTTCATTTATATTTTTATCCTTTTTAGTTATTAAATTTGTGTTTTTTGTTAAATCATCCCAAAATGAATAGAAAAGTTAATTTTTTTTAACTTTACTGACATTACATACACGTGGATGACACGTCAACTTTTAATTAATTTGTTTAAAATTTTAAAAATTCAAAAAAAAATTTAAAAATAAAATAAAAATCATTAAAATTATTAAAAAAAGTATAAATTATAATTTTTTAAAATATTTTCTAAATTTTAAAAATTTAATTAAATATTGACGTGTCATCCACATGGTAATCCATGTGTATGCCATGTCAGCAAAATTAACAAACGTTAATTTTTCCATCCTTTTGGGGTGGTTTGACAAAAAATACAAGTTTAAGAATTAAAAGAGGTAAAAAAATAAATGAATGACTAAAATGACTTTTTTTGTAAAGTTGGAAGGCAAAAAAATAATTATGCCTTTATTAAAAAACATACAAAATGTAGCAACCTTTGACTTTGTTATTAAGAGTGTGTATGCATATATTATTATATGATCCAAAATATAAAATATTAGCTTGGTTTATTTTATGTTATAGGTCTGCGAGTTCTAGTTGCCTACTAATAATTAACCCTTGAAGGCCTCCTTTTTTATATCCGCAGCTCCAGCCTTTGTTTTCTACGAAATCTATGGGTTTTGCTTTTTTGCAATTTACTCCCTTGTGGATTGTATAAATCAATAATTTGGGCTCATTTATAGCAATAACAATGTTATACTTTCTAATTATAAAAGATTATTCATATAATTAATCGATGTAACTATATATCAATAAAATTGTTATACATGATTTGATCCTTAATGTAAATAGAAATCGAAAGTAATGACTTGTTAGAGCGTAAAACTTAAATAACATAACTCTGAAACAATCCAAACCCGATACGAACAAAAAAAATCCGAAATTAAAAGGATCAAAATCTAATATGAGTCATACACCACATGTATCATATACTAATAAAATTATTAAAGCGGAAATCATCTGAACAAATAAATTTCAATAAATTCAACTTGAAATATTAAATTTTAAAACAATCCAAGTAATGAACTGTCAACAAGTTGAAAGATGTAGTGTGAGCCCATTTTGATGCATGCATGGTTGCATATTTGGTGCCCTCCAGTCCATCGATGTTTATCTCCATTGTGCAGCCGATGTGTTTCCTATCATCCATTCATTATTGGGCTTTCCTTAATTCAACTACGTCCATGACAAGAATATCAAGTTTGTTAACTATTGGGCCTTTCTTCTACTACTTTGTTACACAACCTTCAATTTAAATATATTAATATGCTTTCACCCACACTTCATGTTGGGTTAATTATTTAATTTTTGATTAAATTATAGAGTAAAAAATTAAATGTAATAATATTTTCAAAGTTCTTTTACTTTCCATATATTTAGAATTTAATCTCCATACTTTTACTTTTAGGAATTTAGTTACTCTACTTTTCGAATTTAAAAATTTAGGTCCACTTGTTAATGTTGTTATAATTCTTTTGTTAAATTTGATAACATGACATTTTGAAATTAAAAAAAAATAAAAAAATACTCCCTTGATACCCATGTTACAAAAAAATACATTGTAATGGCATTTTTAAGGAAAAGCGTCGCTAAATATATTTTATTTAAAAAAGTACACCACATCAAATTTATGACATTTTCATATTATTATATAAAATAATATATAATTAATAAAATTTTCAAATGTTACATTTACAAATTCTTGAAATATACAAGTTTTAATAAATCAAATATAGTAGACGTTAAAATTTGCTCCAAATACACTTGAAAACAAGGTTAACAAAGATATCCCTATTACAACTATTATCAAGTTAACTATGTATCCAAAAATATTCACACAAGAGAATGAAACAAAGTAAATTTCTTTGCAATATCTCAATTTCCTAATTTACTTCTTCCTTTTCTTTAAAAGGCCCAATTGAGTGACAATATCATCAAGTTTCTTCATTCGAAATAATCATTAATTTATCCTAAAAAAAAATAACAGCCATTATGTGAAAGCAAGGGAATATAAGTTCAAAACAATTAGTGGCACTTTTGACAAAACGCCGCTAAAGAATTTAATCTAGGGAAATTTCTATTATAAACGTGTTAAAGGTTTGGCACCAAAAAATTTTCCTTGAGAATTCACATGTCCCGCGTTAATTAATACATTTTTCATGGCATTTTGTCGCAAAAAACACCACTAGATATTTTGATATACGCGTTTTCTTTTGAAGCGCCACTAAAGGGTTATATATAGAGACAATTTCCTTAGGAACGTATAAACGTTGTTGGGTCTTCCTTTTATATTTTTCTGTATAGATATCTATAATCTATTGAGTAATAATTTATTACACTGGCAATGCACTTTTTTAACTCTATAGGTAGAGTTACAAATTTTCCACGTGTTCCATTTTTTTTTTTTACTATACTCTATATATACTTGTCATCAACCCAAACCTGCTTGTGAAAATTTTAAATTTCACTGATAGTGTATCAAATGTAAGTACTCGAAGAATCATATATAAACTAGGAACTTTCATGTCAGATCATTAAGAACAAAACTATATGCGGAAGCATCCTTGGATCCATTCTTGGAGATTGCCTAGAAGGTTTTTGATCTTCCAAGAAAATAGTTTTTCTCTTTGTATAACTCTCTGATGGAGATGGAAAAGAAATACGAGATATATTTATTTCTTGGGGGACCACTACCTCTTTTTAAATAGCTGGTTATTAAATTAGTTTTTAGGTATTTATAAATTGGCCCCTCATCAAATTATAAATACAACTTACGATATCTCCATATTATGTCTATGGTACTTTAATACCTATGCCACTTATAACATATTTGGTCACTGAATTTTGTATCATACTTTATAATAACATTATACATTATACATATGCGCCCATAATTGAAGATTTTAATCCAACAATCTCCTACTTGGGCAACATATGTTCCCTGATAAATGTACAACCTTATGAGCTCAAAATTTGCTATCATATAATAGGTATTCTATAACAACCTCATCCATCAACTATATCTATATAGGATCAAAGCAGTCTTTGTCATATTAATCGTGACTAAACTCATCAATGGTCACATATACAAATATAGTTAAATGACATAAATCGATCATGGATGTGTAGCATGAAAATTACATGCAATGTGAAGCAAACATGCCTATTTCCAACCGGTCCTCCTTAAACTTAAGTAAGGTCAGTATCAAAATAACAAAAGAGAGTGAATAAACTGAATACTTCATTTCTGATAAGAAAATAACCAAATATATAAATGTCTGAAAACAAACATAAAGCAAATAAAATACAAAGTCCCACTAAACCATAATGTCCTCAAATAATATAACACTCATATGAGCAGTGTGCTCATGAAAGACCTTGGGTAGTAAACCTTTTGTGAACATATTCGTTATCATGGAGTTTGTCCCATTGTGCTCTATAGATATTTGTCCACTTTGCACTCTCTCTTTCACAAATAGGAACTTTATGTCAATATGCTTTGACTTAGCTGAGCTCCTATTGTTATTGGAATATAGCACTATTGACTTATTGTCACAAAATAGTTTGAGTGATCTTTCTACATTCTTCAAAATGTGCAGCCTAGTGTCAAAGTTCCACAACCATATTTCATGGTTTGATGCCTCATAACATGCTACAAACTCTGCTGCCATAGTGGAAGAAACTACAAGTGTTTGTTTGGCACTTTTCCAGGATATAGCTCCTCCAGCTAACATATAAATATTGTAACACCCATAACCCGTTTCCTTCGTCAGAATAGGATTACAGAGTATTACCATACATATCAGAACTTTTCATATCAGTTGGCATCCAATTATCAAATAAATTTCATAAGTACATAATGATTCAAAATGAAATAGAACATATATTTATGAGCCTTAAATCAAGCCTTCGAAGCCCTAAAATAGGTTAGGAACATTCAGGGATCAAATCGGAACAAATCAGAATATTCAAGGAAAAATTGAAAATTTTCACTACAAGGGTCACACGGCCGTGTGCCCAGGCCGTGTGACAAAGCCCGGACCGTGTGGCTTTAAACATGGTCATGTGGCTACTCCACACGCCCGTGTGCTCACCCGTGTAACTCACTGGCTTGGGTGTCACGCCCGTGTGCCAGCCCGTGTGAACCTTAAACTTAACACGCTAGGAGCATACGCCCGTGTGTGACACACGATCGTGCGACAGCCCGTGTCCCAAGCCGTGTGTGTCTAAAAGTTACCTAAATCATGCTTATTTTTCATCCAATTGCATATGTACCTAAACCAATTCATAACACATGATCCCAAGGTTATAAACACACTTAAAAGCAACCAAAACATGCCAACTTCAACCACCTAAGACCCAACCATTGTACCATACATGGAACCACAAAAATAATGCTTATATACAAGCCATGACATACACACAAACCGAACTATTTCACTTTCATCATACCATATCTTGAACATGACAATTACTATTTCATATTAGGTCATTTAAGCACCAAATTTGAATCAACCATGCATACCACCTATAGTTATTCAAACAAATTATATTAAAGCATAACACTTACACCCAAAAATAAATTATGAACCTTTGCAAACATAGCCAAATTATTCTATTATATGCCATATAAGCCAAGTTAAATTTCTAAATCTACCAAAGAGGTCTTGGGATAGTGTGATTCTTCGAGTTGATCCAACCTCCCGATCCACAAAATGTATCTACAAAAAATAAGACAAATAACATGAGTAAGCTTTCGTAAAGCTTAGTAAGTTCGTTGATTGAACAGTAAAGCTTATAGAATCAAACATAATAATAATTCAAATAAAAGATTAACGCATGAGTTCCCACATCAACGAGGTTATTATCAAAATTCCTGTCAATCACAACTCACAACAGGTGAGAAATGCTCAGTACAATAATACAAATTAATTTCCAAATTTCAATAAATTTTCAGAGATCAATAAAACATAGGCCGATGAACGATAAGTGGATACGAGTACACGGTTAACCATCCAACACACTAGATGTAACACCCCTTACCCATGTCCGACGCCGGGACAGGATACGAGGCATTATCGAACTTAAACAAAAACCTTTATACAAAATCGGCTATAAAATTTCATTCAATTTAACATTCCTAATTCACATGCAAGTCGCCCCTTATATGGGCCCACAAGGCCCAAAACATATATTGGGAACTGTTCGGGACTAAACCGAGAACTTAGGAAACTTTAAGAAGACTTAGAAAATTTTTTTTAAAAAATAAGGGTCACACGTCCGTGTGGCTTGGGACACGCCCATGTGGGTAGGCCGTGTGGTCACACACGCCCATGTCCTTAGCCTATGCGACTCTCTGTTTATGACGTCATCAACAAAATTGGGTCACACGGCCAAGTCACACGCCCGTGTGCTTAAGCCGTGTGGCGAATTAAATTTCTAAAAGTAAATGCAGACTTCACACGCCATGGGCACACGCCCATGTCTCGGGGTCGTGTTCTCCACACGGCTGAGACACACGGCCGTGTCTCTGCCCGTGTGGCCAAGAAAATTGCTATTTTCCAGACCATTTGGCACCCTCATTTGCACATACTTAAACACAACTTCAATCCATCCATCCCAAACACATATAACCTTTAGTATAAGCACACACGTGTAAATATGAATTACAACTCATTAACCAATATGAACCAACACATTTGGCCAAATCAAATGACACATACACAATTGACTAAGTCCCTATACATGCCATAGACTCAAAAGGTTTTGCATTCACTTATACCCAACATGATAGCTTGATAGTGTGATAGCATCTCCGGCGATCTCCAACCCGAGCTAGTAAAAAAAACCTACATGATATGAGAAAGGAAGGGGAGTAAGCTATAAAGCTTAGTAAGTATGTATGTAAATAATAAACAATTTATTACCATGCTTTTAACAATCCTTATTTTGAGTTCTCATATGAGCAGTGTGCTCAAGAAAGACCTTGGGTAGTAAACCTTTTTGTGAACATATTCGTTATCATGGAGTTTGTCCCATTGTGCTCTATAGATATTTGTCCACTTTGCACTCTCTCTTTCACAAATAGGAACTTTATGTCAATATGATTTGACTTAGCTGAGCTCCTATTGTTATTGGAATATAGCACTACTGACTTATTGTCACAAAATAATTTGAGTGATCTTTCTACATTCTTCAAAATGTGCAGCCTAGTGTCAAAGTTCCACAACCATATTCCATGGTTTGATGCCTCATAACATGCTACAAACTCTACTACCATAGTGGAAGAAACTACAAGTGTTTGTTTGGCACTTTTCCAGGATATAGCTCCTCCAGCTAACATATAAATATTGTAACACCCATAACCCGTTTCCTTCGTCAGAATAGGATTACAGAGTATTACCATACATATCAAGACTTTTCATATCAGTTGGCATCCAATTATCAAATAAATTTCATAAGTACATATATGATTCAAAATGAAATAGAACATATATTTACGAGCTTTAAATCAAGCCTTCGAAGCCCTAAAATAGGTCAGGAACATTCAGGGATCAAATCGGAACAAATTAGAATATTCAAGGAAAAATTGAAAATTTTCACTACAAGGGTCACACGGCCGTGTGACAAAGCCCAGACCGTATGGCTTTAAACATGGTCGTGTGGCTACTCCACACGCCCGTGTGCTCACCCGTGTAACTCACTGGCTTGGGTGTCACGCCCGTGTGCCAGCCCGTGTGAACCCTGAACTTAACACGCTAGGAGCATACGCCCGTGTGTGACACATGGTCGTGCGACAGCCCGTGTCCCAAGCCGTGTGTGTCTAAAAGTTACCTAAATCATGCTTATTTTTCATCCAATTGCATATGTACCTAAACCAATTCATAACACATGATCCCAAGGTTATAAACACACTTAAAAGCAACCAAAACATGCCAACTTCAATCACCTAAGACCCAGCCATTGTACCATACATGAAACCACAAAAATAATGCTTACATACAAGCCATGACATATGCACAAACCGACCTATTTCACTTTCATCATACCATATCTTGAACATGATAATTACCATTTCATATTAGGTTATTTAAGCACCAACTTTGAATCAACCATGCATACCACCTATAGTTGTTCAAACAAATTGTATCAAAGCATAACACTTACACCCAAAAATAAATTATGAACCTTTGCAAACATAGCCAAATTATCCTTTATATGCCATATAAGCCAAGTTAAATTTCTAAATCTACCAAAGAAGTCTTGGGATAGTGTGATTCTTCGAGTTGATCCAACCTCCCGATCCACAAAACGTATCTACAAAAAATAAGACAAATAACACGAGTAAGCTTTCGTAAAGCTTAGTAAGTTCGTTGATTGAACGGTAAAGCTTATAGAATCAAACATAATAATAATTCAAATAAAAGATTAACAGACAGAGTTCCTGTCAATGAGGTTATTATCAAAATTCCTGTCAATCACAACTCACAACAGGTGAGAAATGCTCAGTACAATAATACAAATTAATTTCCAAATTTCAATAAATTTTCAGAGATCAATAAAACATAGCCCGATAAACGATAAGTGGATACGAGTACACGGTTAACCATCCAACACACTAGATGCTTGTATGAGCTAATCCATCCAGCACACCAAATAACACTGTAATATATCTCGTTAGTCCGCAACAAATGCAAGACCTTGACATATTCAGTGAACAGAGAATCTATTATAATAATCTCCATTGCTCCCATCAACCCCGTACCGCGCACATGCCAGCCGTACTCTATCCTATGTTCATCGGTTCAGAGTATTCTAACACAGAATAATATATGAATAACTCATTATCTCATATTCCGTATACAGGCATTAGTTCATCAACCAAACATTCATCGGCTCAAAATATCTCGTTAGTGCTCAATGCTACAACGATCCACTATTTCATTACTCATATACATAGCATCATTATAATGTTCAAACCAAAACAATTTAATTCATTTAATATGCATTTAAATGTATTAGAATAAAACCGAACGAACTTACAAGACTGATTTGCAATAACAGTCCAGAGTAGCTCAGTCGGTGATTGACGTTGTGTCAATTTATTATTTCCATTTTCAACACATCAATATAATCCAACATTATGCAATTAGGTTCGTATAATACACTTTAAAGTGTACTAAAATTAAACCTACAAACTTACCAGACTAATCTGTTGCAACGACAAAGTACAAGGGCTATTTGGCAATTTTATCTTTTCCTCGATTTTCTACTCGTTCAAGATCTAAAATAATAATTCCATTCAATTCACTAATTCTAACAGAAAAATTGATTCATTTAATGCAATTAAGTCCTTTTTAACATTTTACAAAATTTCCTCAACATTTCACTTTTATTCAATTTAGTCCTTAAACCCCAAACATGCAAATTAACAATTTTTATTTAAAACCCACCTTGACCGTTTATTCAAAGGTCTCCATTCAGCCCCTATTTGCAATTATTTTACACCAAGTACAAGTAATTTTACCACTTTAACAATTTAGTCCTTAAAAGTTAAAATCGTCAAAAACTACTTTACAAAATAGTCCTAACTAACAACAAAACTCCATAATCTTTCATAAAACTTCATGAATAACTAAAACTCATCAATGGCATAATCCAAAACATTTGAAATTTTTACAAATTAGTCCTCGGGTTAGCTAGATTAAGCTAATACAAGCTTAAAAACATAAAAATTACCAAAAATAAACGAGGTTTACTTACTAAATTAGCAAGCCCTAATTGACCGAAGCTTTCTTCCTTCTCCCATGGCCTATTCGGTTTTCAAAGATAGAAAATGTAAAAGATGATACCATTTTCTTACTTAATTTTTACTTTAAACCATTAATTACCCAATTACCAATTTGTCCTTTAATGATTTCATTCAATTTTTAACAAACATAAGCCCAAAACCGTCCATTATAGCCGTTAATGGCTTAATTACCATTCTAGTCCTTTAAATTTCCCTTTTTAACTAATAAAACCATCTTTTTCAGCCTCTAAGATTTAGTCCTTTTTAATTAATTAGGATCTAAATGCAATTTACTACAATCTAGAGAATTCCGCATCATTCCTATTATTAGGCCATTTAAGGAAGGTCTAACTACACAATTGGTCCTTCAATTATATTAAATTCCAATTAAATAACTTAATTACAATTTAACCTTAAACTAATTAGGACTTAATGAATAAATATCCCAAAGGTTAGCGGAATGATTGTCATCCACCACCGCTTAGACTTTTGGCAATGGTCTAATTGCCAAATTAATCCCTTTGATATTTTAAAATCTATAATGGATAACTTTTACATCTTTTACAATTTAATCCTTTTACCTTTGTAACACCCCAAACCCGGCCCAAACACCACGACCGGATCTGGTATGTCACTAAAAATTTTGGAAGAACATGTCGTATTTTTAGAAAAAATATTTTTCTAAAGCTTATCTTCTTATTCGAGAGAAATTTAATAGTTGATAGTTTAAATAAAATATGCCTTTATAAATTAAAAACCCAAATTTAAATAGATACATTAGTTCAATAAGAATTTAAATAACTAAAAGTAATTAAAGCTCAAAATAAAACAAAACATAAACTAGTGGCCCATAGCCTTATTACAACGAGATTTAAAATCCATTAATTAAAAATATAAAGTATTAACTTGAGACTTTTTCTTTGGATCCAGTTTGGTCTTTTGCATGGCCACCTTATGCGTTCCTCTCACCAAATCCAGAAGCACTAGGTATCACCCGAAAGGTTAATTAATAGGGTGAGTCGCGAGACTCGATGTGTGCAACCCTCATGCACCACTAGATTTTGGCCTTAGGCCCATAAAACAGATTAATAATTCCATTTATATAAAAAATAATAAATAATATGCAAGGCCCAACCCGTTTGCCTAGGTTTCCATCCGCTACATGCCCCCATACCACCATTCACACCATTGGGGATTTCTACAATCGACCCACACCGCTACACGCCAAGATGGCGATCATGCTTTGCTCATCAACATATTATGGCGAAGCCCTTATAATGATCATCACGGCATTAGCCGCTACAACATATAATGAGATCACGGTATAAACCGCTACACATATAACGTATAACTTCCTCCTTTCATCAACCCAACCCATGCGGTCATAAAATCAATATGCTTTTATCATATAAAGTCAAACATTCAACGACTTGGTGATTTGCTTCACCCTTTCGGGTTTCCAACATTAAACCGAGATATCGGTATTTATCACAACATGTAAACTTATGAGCATACATTAATAATCAGATCTAGATGGTGGGGAAGTATTACACACCTGATATCGCGAAATCCAATATTCTTAGTCGATGTCCTTGCTATCTGGATCTATTATCCTCAATGTAAAGCCTTGCTCAAAAGCCTAAAAAACACACAAAGATTTAGCCCCTTCAACAATCGGCCAAGGTTAATAAATCTCAAATTACATGTTAAAACTAATAGATCCCTTACCTTGAAATCCCGAAAGTAAAACGATTCTATAACTTAGAGATCTATGCGATTGACTCCACTAAAGTTCCTTCATTTTCGGCACAAGTAGGCACCACGAAGTAATTCGGCAATCACGGAGATGAGATCTAGGGATTTGGCTTTAGGAAAATCCTGGAAAAAGTATGAACAAGAGAAGGCTGATGTGTCTTTGGCTTTTAAAATACTTGAGTGAGGAGTTTCGGTTTCGACAGGAAAGAGAAGAAGAAAAGAAAACAAGGAAGAGACTTGAAGATTTCTGCTAGGAAGAAAAAGAATGAAAAGAGTTTCGCTTTTGAATCAAAGTGAAGATGAGGGAATAGGCTTAGAGATTTCGGCTTTTACAGAGAATGAAGAAGAAGATGGAACTTTAAGAGTTTTGGATTTTACTCGAGAGAAGAAGAGAAAAGAATGAGAGAAAAACCCAAATCTTTGAAATTGAAGAGATATTCCCCTATTTATAGAAATTTGGCACTTACCTAACCTTGCAGATAAATCCTATCTTTTCTCCTTTATCTTAATCTACTAGCTCATCTAAAAGAGACTTAATTATCTCTAACTCCTCCCTCCTTTATCAGCATATTATCCACATATTTTAATCATTAAAATCCCTAAATTTTAGCCTTTATCTGCTTATTATCCACATAAAATAAATTCTTAAATAATAGCCTTTATCTGCTTATTATCCACATATTTTAAACATTAAAACCCCTAAATTTTAGCCTTGTTGCCATCCACTCCACCTAATCCTAATGCCCAAAATTTAGCTAACTTAAATTAAAAGAATTGGGCTCCATGAAACTTAAATTTGAGCCCCTTACTCCCTTGTGTGGTGTCACCTCCTAAGATTGGGCCACAAGCCCACTTTGGTATTTTAAACATAAATACTACCTTTTAAACCCTATAATGCCCAAACAGATAATTTTAATCAAGGCCTCTACCTAAGCCTGAGCCCAATTTGGACCCCTAGCACTTAAATTAACACATTAAACATATCCACCCATTAAACGCATAGGCCCGAAAATTTAGGATGTTACAGTTCTACCCCCCTTAAAGAAATTCCGTCCTCGAAATTTCCAACTAACTATTAACCATACTACCTAAGTCTCACTACCATGCTTTCGCTGCGCACTCCAATACTAAACCCAAAATAAACACTTAGTATTCTATGGTAGAGTACGCACCGGTATTCACATCTAGAGCGTCCTCGTCCCTTGTACTCATGCTATCGGTTCGCGTTTATCGATTAATAATTTTATGAATTAATAAGTTTCTTCCACTGTTTAACCACTTTACGATCTTATGAGCGATAGTTTAAGAGTAGTTCTTTCAATTCGTAATTACATCTACAAGTTTGATCTCAAGTTTGTCTCCTAGTTCCATATACACATACATGCAATCATCAATCATACAAATAGAACTTACATTCATCACCTAAGGGTATTTTCGTCATTTCACTACCCGGGGTATTTTCGTAATTTATCCTCTGAGGGTATTTTTGTAATTTTTCAAATAGGGTTCCTTGGTGATTTTGTGAAAGAAGGGTATTTTGGTATTTTTTCAATCTGAGGGTTTATTGGTAATTTTACAATCCAGGGGTATTTTAGTCATTTTATAAATCAGTGGTATTTTAGTCATTTTGCAAAATATGATGGCTGGTCCCTTTCGGGTTTTAAATTATTAATTTTGGCCCGTCAACAAATCCTCGCGGCTAGGGTGAGCAGTCACTACGCACGCGGGTAGGATTCCAAATGAAGAGGAGGTGAGTCACTAGGACTGCTTAAGTACCAGGCTCTTTCGGATCTAATCCTAGACATGCGCATGCCTGTTGCCACACCCTAGTCTTGCGGCTCGTTCACGGGTTTGTTTAGTGAAGTTAAGTCTTATGAGATTTTAAGGTTTGTTTCACTAGGCCTAAAGTCCATCAAGTTCTAATCTAACTAATCTACGTCCCATAAAGCCCATCAAGCCCACATATATTATATCACACAATGGTTCAGAATACTTACCTGGCAGAGTTGGGCCGGAGACGTAGGTGCCATGCTGAGCTAACAGACCTGTATAAATATGCATGTTTCGAAAACCCAACTTTAGAAAACGTTTTGAGCCCAAAAAAAAACCCCAGAGCCGAGTTTTGAACCGGGCTCTGATACCAATTTGTAACACCCCAAACCCGGCCCAAACACCACGACCGGATCTGGTATGTCACTAAAAATTTTGGAAGAACATGTCGTATTTTCAGAAAAAATATTTTTCTAAAGTTTATCTTCTTATTCGAGAGAAATTTAATAGTTGATAGTTTAAATAAAATATGCCTTTATAAATTAAAAACCCAAATTTAAATAGATACATTAGTTCAATAAGAATTTAAATAACTAAAAGTAATTAAAGCTCAAAATAAAACAAAACATAAACTAGTGGCCCATAGCCTTATTACAACGAGATTTAAAATCCATTAATTAAAAATATAAAGTATTAACTTGAGACTTTTTGCTGGATCCAGTTGGTCTTTTGCATGGCCACCTTGCGTTCCTCTCGGCCCGGTCCAAGCACTTTGGGTATCACCTGAAAGGTTAATTAATAGGGTGAGTCGCGAGACTCAGTGTGCAACCCTCATGCACCACTAGATTTTGGCCTTAGGCCCATAAAACAGATTAATAATTCCATTTATATAAAAAAATAACAAATAATATGCAAGGCCCAACCCTTTTACCTAGGTTTCCATCTGCTACACGCCCCCGTACCAGCCATTCACACCATTGGGGATTTCTACAATCGACCCACACCGCAACACGCCAAGATGGCAGTCATGCTGCTCATCAACATATTATGTCCGAAGCCCTTATAACAGATCACGGCATTAGCCGCTACAACATATAATAGATCACGGTATAAACCGCTACACATATAACGTATAACTTCCTCCTTTCATCAACCCAACCCATGCAATAAAATCAATATGCTTTTATCATATAAAGTCAAACATTCATCGACACGTGATTTGCTTCACCCTTTTCGGGTTTCCAACATTAAACCGAGATATCGGTATTTATACAACATGTAAACTTATGAGCATACATTAATAATCAGATCTAGATGGTGGGAAGTATTACACACACGATATCGCGAAATCCAATATTTTTAGTCGATGTCCTTGCTATCCGGATCTATTATCCTCAATGTAAAGCCTTGCTCAAAAGCCGAAAAAACACACAAAGATTTAGCCCCTTCAACAATCGGCCAAGGTTAATAAATCTCAAATTACACGTTAAAACTAATAGATCCCTTACCTTGAAATCCCGAAAGTAACACGATTCTATAACTTAGAGATCTATGCGATTGACTCCACTAAAGTTCCCTTCAGATTTCGGCACAAGTAGGCACCACAGAAGTAATTCGGCAATCACAGGAGATGAGATCTAGGGATTTCGGCTTTTAGGAAAATCCTGGAAAAAGTATGAACAAGAGAAGGCTGATGTGTCTTTGGCTTTTAAAATACTTGAGTGAGGAGTTTCGGTTTACACAGAAAAGAGAAGAAGAAAAGAAAACAAGGAAGAGACTTGAAGATTTTGGCTAGGAAGAAAAAGAATGGAAAGAGTTTCACTTTTGAATCAAAGTGAAGATGAGGGAATAGGCTTAGAGATTTCGGCTTTTGCAGAGAATGAAGAAGAAGATGGAACTTTAGGAGTTTTCTGGATTTTACTCGAGAGAAGAGAAAAGAATGAGAGAAAACCCAAATGCTTTGAAATTGAAGAGATATTCCCCCTATTTATAGAAATTTCGGCACTTACCTAACCTTGCAGATAAATCCTATCTTTTCTCCTTTATCTTAATCTACTAGCTCATCTAAAAGAGACTTAATTATCTCTAACTCCTCCCTCCTTTATCAACATATTATCCACATATTTTAATCATTAAAATCCCTAAATTTTAGCCTTTATCTGCTTATTATCCACATAAAATAAATTCTTAAATAATAGCCTTTATCTGCTTATTATCCACATATTTTAAACATTAAAACCCCTAAATTTTAGCCTTGTTGCCATCCACTCCACCTAATCCTAATGCCCAAAATTTAGCTAACTTAAATTAAAAGAATTGGGCTCCATGAAACTTAAATTTGAGCCCCTTACTCCCTTGTGTGGTGTCACCTCCTAAGATTGGGCCACAAGCCCACTTTGGTATTTTAAACATAGATACTACCTTTTAAACCCTATAATGCCCAAACAGATAATTTTAATCAAGGCCTCTACCTAAGCCTGAGCCCAATTTGGACCCCTAACACTTAAATTAACACATTAAACATATCCACCCATTAAACGCATAGGCCCGAAAATTTAGGATGTTACAACCTTAATTTAACAGTAAATCATCAAAATTACCCGACCAAACTTCAATTCACATATAATAGGACTCTGTAAATATTTAATAATATTATTAAATATTTATGGCTTCAATTTTCAGAAACGTGGTCCTAGTACTTCGTTTTCAATAACCACTTTACTTTTGAACCAAACCACTTATACTAACTTTTAATTCATTTGGTTAAAATTCCTCAAATCAAAATTCATTATAAAATTGCTATTGACTCGTATAATTTAAATACTAATTATATGAACTTATTTGTCGGATTTTTGGTCTCGAAACCACTGTTTTCGACACCACTGAAAAATGGGCTATTACAAATATAGCCTGATGTAGATTTCCTGGTATCTTAGCACCTAGCAAAATCAAAATTAGAATACCTTACAACCTCCAAATGCTTTGATCTCTTATAAGTGAGCATGCAATCTTGTTAACATAAAATGGTATGGAATTGGGATGCTTTTTATTGTAGAAAAGGATGTATGAATCAATTTGTTTGTGTTGCATGTTACTGAGTTGGAACCAAATGATATTTTTGCCAAAAATAGGGGCCTCATCACAACTACTAACTCCCAACATCGCGATGACGAATAACTTGACGTCGTGATGTGACTCACTAACTTGGTGACATCACAAAGTGGAAAGTGTGAAATCGCGATGTTGATCCATGAATTTCAAAACTTCACAATTTGGTCCTAATTTATGCTCGGGTTAACTAAAGAGCTTTCGTAAGCTGGTGTAGGACCTGAAAATAATTGTAATACATATTTAGAATGTGAATGATACTTTTTTGCTTATGTGATTGGTTGAATGTTGTAATATTGTCTAACATTGCTCTGATAACGAATTTAGCATCCTACAGCTCGAACCTGACGGTTGGATTGAGTGAGGGGTGTTACATGTTCTATAGTGATATTTTCCATGGTAGAGCTTGTTCTTAATAACAACTCTTTCGAAAAAAAATACAATCTAAACATAGCAATTCTTGAACTGCCATTATTCTAAACAAGAGTTTTTTCGAATTTTAGTTTTTCTCAAAAGGATTTGTTCTCAATAACAACTACACTAGATGAAAATTGTTCTAACTAAAGCTTTGTTCTGAACATAGCTCTTTTGGGCATACCTATTTTCGAACAACAACTATTCTAAACAAGATTACTTCAGAAGAAATATTAAGTGAAACAATGATGCTACTTGTTTCACACTTGGTAGCACAATTTTATGAAATATAATATTATTTATCTCAAGGAAGAAATAAAATCTTATATGCATATACATATTTCTATTTGTACATAATCTTTTAATTTCATGCATGTTAAGCGTTTAAAATAATTTTTGAATTTTTAAAAGCAATGCATTTAAATTTAGTTAAATGTTTGATTAAATTAAATTTATGATTTAGTCGAAAATAATGTATTTTAATTAGAGGATTAGAATAAGAAAATCAATAGTTAAATCATGATTAATTTGATTTAAAATGATTAAATTTGTTAAAAGTAAAATTAGACTACTTTCCACGAGTTAATAACTAGATTTATTTTAATATGATTTTACACGTGATAAGTACTCATAATTCATATATTTTGGTCATTTATTGCTTTACTTTCCATTGCTCTTGAAGTAAAATATCATGTTTTAGCTTCATTTGCATGTTTAGTGTCACATTTGCATACACTACGATTTTTATTTTAATTCTATATGATTTAGTAATTATTAATTAATTTGGTATTTCATGACTATAATTAGGTTTATATGAACTTGGGATGCAAGTTTAAGGACTAATGGAAGTGAAATGAGTGAGTGAAAACAAGCAAAACACAAAGAATAGAATAAGAATTAGGGAGTCGCGACTCATAATTGTGGAGCCCTAGTGCCAGATTTGGAGCCACAACGCGGTCACTTGTGAGCCCCAATGTTAGAAGTCTTAGTAGCGGCGCCAATAATTGCGTGTCATGGATTTTCTTGTCATTTTGACTTTGGATTCAAGGTTATTTTTGTCCTTTTCAAATATAGAAGTCCAAGAAAGTATTGTAGCCATAATCTAGGTCAATTAAATTTTATAAATAAGATCTTTTAAGGGGTTAGAAACAACTTTTTACTACACTGAATTTTGGAGCACATTGCAAGCTTATAGTTTTGGCGTTTGTCTTATTTTATTGATTGTTAAACTCTCTTTTTTCTAGTTAAAGGAATTTTTGAAGTTTGATTCGTAAAGTTTGTGAGATCTAATTATTTTTAATCTTTTCTTTGTTCTTTAGTATTTGCATGTCTTCTAATTTAATTATAAATATTTAGGTTTGTTCTTTATAGGGCTTGTATTCAATTGCTTAGAATATTTTCTCTATCAATCAAAATTGTTAAATCTGTAATTGTTTAATTTATTCTATTACTAGTGACGAACAATATAGGTGGATATGACAAATAAAAGCACTCTATGTGATGTGGGCATATGATCTAACTTAAATAAACCCCAGTAAGGTGATTTTGTTGGTTAGAGCTAGGTCTTTTTTGATCTTAATGTTGCTGGTAAGCTAAATCTTAGGTGTGAAGTTATAGGGTTGTTTATTGGTAAGAGAAGTAATTTCAAGTGGGCTACCCCTTGGTTTTCGAGTTGGAAAGGGGAGATTGGTTGCTAGCCATGACATCGATAACTATAACTAGTTTATTAAAGAACATTGAGAACCATTTTTGCATTGATGATCAAACTCACAAATCAAATGGAGATTTTATCTTTTGCTAGAGCTTTGTCATATTGATTTTCCCTTAATTTTTAATTATTGTTTTTCTTACTAAGTTTTATATTTAGTTTTTTTTTAGTTCTCTTTAAGTTTGGTTTTTATTTTGAGTTTTCTTGAAAATCCCTCCATCTTTAATTTTTTTACTTTTGTTGAAGAAGTAGAGTTATCTTTGGCTAGAGCTTTGTCATATTGATTTGACCCTGCTCATTGCTATTTATAGTTTTATTTTTAGTAGGAATTTATTTTTGGCGGCTTCGACAATCGTACAGTACGCTTTCTATATTGATGAAAAAGATATATATAAATCTTCGAAAGTGAATGACATTGAGGATTGAAGATTTCTAAGCAACGAACGCTTAGAATTACAGTTTGTGTTATCTATCGTTTGAAAATATTGTTTGATATGCTAAATTGCTTGTTTGTAAAATCATTATGGATATGTATAATTTGTGATGAATCGCTTGATTAGTAACATATGAAGTGTTACTTTTTTTGGTACATGCACGGATGAGGTGAAATTTATTAAATTTCATTCACAAAAGCTACCAATTTTCAAGTTAAGAAAATCAATCGAATTGCGATGACTTTTTGGATGAGATTTAGCCATTTCTGGGTTGAGATTTCTCATAGTGTTTGAAGATCTATCTCTTAGCTTCGAAACACAATTTAAATCACTCGATTTTGAGTTCAAGAACTCAAGTTATGACCGTTTTAGTGAAGATTGCACGAGTAGAATTTTTGGACGGAATTATTACGAAAATTACGAGTTTCAGACTTTTTATTCGAGTTTAAATCATATTAGGTTTAACTTTTAGGCTTAATTTTATTATATATGAACCCATTATTATATTTATTAAATTTTATTATTAATTTATTCCGAATTTTGGATAATTTTTTAAGTATTTTAAGTTATTTAGAAGTTTTATGTCAACAAGAAAGTTTAGTTTAAAACTACTTGTTGTTTAGATTAACTAAAGTTTTAGTATACTTGAGAGTTTTATTTAGATGTACTTAGCTAGCCTATATAAAGAGCTCTTCATTGTACACAATTCAAGCAATTCATTTATTATTCACTTTGAAATAATAAAATTCTCTTTGAGTTTTCTTTTTAAAAATTTCTCATGAGTTTTCTTTAAAAGAGTTTTAACAATTTTTTCATATTACGGGGATCATCTTCAAGTTTTTTCTTGCTAAATTTTCTTTTTTGAAGGAAAAATTAGAGTCGTTTGAAGGGGTTGTGGATTCATCTGGTTTCCAAGGCTCCTTAAGATTTCTACACATCACTTTCCATCTTTTCCATCTATTTTCTTTAGTTTATCTTGTTCTTGTTTAATTCTTTGTTTTTAATTTTATAAAAAAAATTAATTCGTCAAATTACATTATTCAACTTCTATTAACAAATTAGCCATTAAATAATTCTAATAAAACAATTAATTCCTACAGAATCTGTAACTTATCATGATATTTCAAATTCATCAAACAACTTTTGCATTAAATTTATTCAATGAAATTAATATAATTGTTCTACTTTGCTAATAATAGAAGTTCAATTATATGACTTAATGAAATTAAAATTTTGTGATTTTGATAAAGAATAAGGAGGATGAATGCGGAAGCAGATCGTAAAGTTTGTCAAAGTCGAGGATTTGACTTAGGGCTCTAGACGTTTGAAAAGAAACTTGAATTTTGACGCAACCTAAAATGAAATCGAATCCAAGTCAGATAAAACAATTAAAACAATAAATTAAAGATTATAATAATAAGGAAGCAAATAAAAAAAGATAAATGGAAAGGATAAAACGTGACGTGTAGAAGTTCTAAGAAGACTTGAAAACACGAAGAATCCACAACCCCCTTCAAGCGGCTCTAATTTCCCCTCCAAGAAAGCAAACTTGGCAAGAAAAAGTTTGAAGATGATCCCCACAATCTGAAAAGATTGTTAAAACTCTTTTAAAAGAAACTCAAGAGAAATTATTGGAAAGGAAACTCAAAGAGAATTTATTAACTCAAAAGAGAAGTTGAATAATAATGAATTGTTTGAATTATGTACAATGCAAAGGCCTATATATAGGCTAGCTAAATAAATCTAAATAAAACTCTTAAGTATATTAAAACTCTAATTTAATCTAAACAAGAAGTAGTTTTAAACTAAACTTTCTTGTTAACATAAAACTCCTAAATAACTTAAAATACTTAATAATTATAAAAAATTCAAAATAAAATAATAATAAAATAATAAGATCTGATAAATACAATATTGGGATCATATATAATAAAAATTAAGCCTAAAACATGAACCAATATGATTTAAACTCGAATTAAAAGCCCGAAACTCGTAATTCTTGTCATAATCTCGTTCAGAAATTCTGCTCGCGCAGTCTTCACTAAAACAGTCATAATTTGAGTTCCCAAACTCAAAATCAAGTGATTCAAAATGCGTTTCGAAGCTAAGATATAGATCTTCAAACACCATGAGGACATCTCAACCCAGAAATGCCAAGATCCCATCCAAAAAGTCATCACAATTATGCTGATTTCCCAAGCTTGAAAATTGGCAACTTCGGTGAATGGAATTTAATAAAATTTACCCTATCCATGCATGTATCAGATTTATATGAAAATTGACTTAAATTAAAGTGATTTAAAATGTAATTTACCCAAAAATTACATGTTTTTAGAGAACTTATTAGAGCATCAGTTTTGTCAACGAGGCTTTGGCATTATTAGTTAAGACGGAAGTCTTGGGTCTTTAAACACTTAGGTTAAAGTTCCACCATGCGTAATCGCTATGTGTGAGTCTCTATTCCGAACATGTACATACGTCATGGATAAGTTTTGTCTGATTCTTTATTCATTGTGTCTTATACTAGTTTAGTTCTACGTTTCTCAAAGATGTATTTATAATAGAGGTGTTCATGGTCCGAGTTCTAGTCGAGTTTAAGCATGATATGAACACACTTTGTGGTTGCCCAAGCTTGACACAACCCAAAATATGAGCGTAAAATTTTGTCTAGTGTCACCCATATCAGTAAATGGTTAAACTAAGCCTATTATAGGCTTGCCCATATTTTTCTAATTTTTAAAAAATATTTATATTGTTTTTAATTTAGTACTTAATAATTATATATATTTCATTAGTTAAAACTATAAATAAGCATTTTAACAAAATTTTTAATGTTTATATATAGCATTGTATATTCCTATAGATTTAATTTTTTATGTGCTATAAATTACATAATATATAAAAATAATATAATATATTACAAACTTAGGAAACGGGTTGGGCCAAGCTCGGGCCTTGAATGTTTGAGCCCAAGCTTAGCTCATAGTTTAAACGAGCCTATTTTTTTTTACCTAAACCCATTTTTCAAACTTACACCTTGTTTGGTTCAATGTAATGGCTGTGCCATTACAACACGGTTCCATATTCTACAGTAACACAAATGTTTGGTTCAGGGGAAAGCTCAAAATGTCGAATGACGATTTCGGCTTCATTCCAAAAATCGTTGAATAGCCATTCAGGGGAGGAGGTGCCGAATTGGCTATTCTAGCCTCTCCACCGAATGACCCTTCTTTTACCCTTCGAAAATACCCTTTAGATTGAAATTTTTCAATGGTTTCACCATTTTTTCCCCTTTGGCCATCAAGAATCTCACACTCAAATCAACGAAGCAAATCAACTTGAAAGCCAAAGGCCCACACTTTGTTTACCACTCTTAAGCGATTCCAACCCAGCACTGGAATCGCCTGGTGCTCACCAAGGCCCTGCTTGTTTTGATGGTCGCAGTGCTAAGCTTATTGACAGAGTTGGCTTTCAATATTATTTCACCAGTGGTACCTTCTCTTTCATTTGCTTTCTTTTCCATTTTTTTCATTGATTTAGGAATTTCAAGATGTGGGTTTTCTTTAGTTAAACTTGTTGAATCTAAAAACTTTAAATAATTAAAAAAAAGCCCTTAAATTGTTAGTGTCGAAACCATTTTTTTTGAAAAACGGGTCGACTTTTATTTTAAAAATGAAAAATGAAAAAACGGGAGTCGCCACTAATCTTTTTTTGATGAGGTGTGATCGGGTCACCTCGAAAAGTGGTCATTTTCAATAAACGGTTTAATTTATAAAAACAATGATTTTGGTCCATGAAGTTCAGAAAAATGGGTTCGGGAGTCGGTTATGTACGAGGAAGGATTAGCACCCTCGCAACGCCCAAAATTGGTACCTAGTTGATTAATTAGTGTCTTAGTGTCGAAAATTGAATTTTGAAAAAATTTAAAATACGATCCTTTGTTAAAATATCGCTTGATTGAAAATTACTTGAGAAAAGAGGGTATTTCACGCTAATCGAGGGAAAAGGACCACGTCCCGTAAGTTAGGTCATGATGCTTTAAATCCCCGAAATCGAGAATAAACACCAAAAATTATTTATTTTGAAAGATGTTTGATCATCTCAGTTTTAGAAAGAAATCATATTCCGTAAGTTAGAACACGATCCTTTCATAATTCCGAGATTATTTTAAAAATTTTAAAACGTTCGTTTGTTCAGATTTATCGAGAAAATCAAAACCCCGTAAGTTAGGGTGCGACTTTTCGATTTTTAAAACACGGGGTATTGCTTATTTTAAGAACAAAATTTTTAATGCATCGTGTAAAATGTAACGCGGTTTTGTTGCGAGATGTAAAATAAGTTTCGGTGCTTACATGCCTAACAGAATAAGTACGTTAATAAAATGACAATATATGAGATCGAAAATAAAATAAAACAAACAAGCCAAAAATTAAAAAAAGACGAATAAAAAGAATAAAGACTGAAATTTGAAAATAAAAAGCTAATATTAAACAAACAAATAATAAATAAGTATGGTGTAAAACAACTTAAGAATAATAATATTAATGATAATAATGGTGATATTAATAATAATGATATAATAAAAATCTAAAGTTTTAAAATTATTAAAGTATAAATTAAAAAATATTAGGTAAATAAATACGAAAAGGAAATACAATAATAATAGTAATAATAATATAAAGTTAAGGATACAATAATACAATAATGATGATAAGTAAATAAGCATAAAATATAATTATAGTAATAATAATATTAAATTAATTAACAGAATAGCAAAAATAACAAAAAAGGGACTTGATTAAACTTTAAAACAGGCATTTGGGGTAAAATAGAAATAAAAAGAAAAAGGGATGAGTTATCCGAACACGCGAATAACAAGGAGGGACCTAAAGGGCAATTTTCCCTTCTCCTCCAAAACGACGTCGTTCAAATGCGGATTAAAATGAAATCGAAACAAATTAATAGGGTAAAAATAAAAAATATAAAAAGCTTTATTGTAAAACCATTAAAAAGTGGAAGGACTTGCAACGCAATTAGCCCGGCAAAGTGAAAACACGCGGATCCCCTGGCGGGTCGAGTCGGTCGGATTGGGTCAAGGCGAAACGACGCCGTTTTGGGCGTCTGATGCTTGCCCCAAAACGACGCCGTATGGGGGTACTATATAAGTCAAGTTTTTTTATCAAAAAATTCATATTCCCCACTTCATAAAAAAAAACTGAACCCCCCCCCCAAAAAAAAAAATTCTCTCAAGTCTTTCCCCTCCAGCCGAATCCCGGTCGTCGGGCCACCGTGGCGGCCGCCGACCGCCGGCGACGGCGCCGCCGTTCATGGTGGCCAAAAAAGTAAAAAAAAAGGCCATTTTTCGCCTTTCGAGCCCCCGAGCCCACAAGACGTTGTTTTTCATCGGAAACGACTAACCTCAGCCGTCCACGGTGGCGTAAATGCAAAAAAGAAGCGGTAAAGGTTCGACTTTCTCTTTTATTTTCTCTTTTCTTTCTTTTAAAAAAATAAAATAAAACAACGAAATGAAAAATGAAAAGAGCAGAATAAAAAAACCACCTTTAGAAACTTTTCTGTTCTGTTTCGATTGCTGTGTCTGTGTCCCAAAAAATTACAACTTGTGTAGTGGCTTTTTATAGCCGAAAATATTACAACTGTTAATGTTTTTGTTTGTTTCTATTCTTGTTGCCTCTGTGTTGTTGCGTGTTTGTTTTGTCTACAGGTACGGGGTGAGGGCCGCAAGAGGGGCAGTGTACGGAGGTGCTGACGTGGCGTGCAACGGCCATGGCTGACCTAGGTTTCCATGGTTTCCTGAAGATAGGTTTAGGTTTTGAGCCATTTGGGCTTAGGGTTTTGTTGGGTTAAAATGTAATTTGGGCCATTTTTTTGTATTTTGGTTTTTTGGTAATGGACATGTAATTCTGAACTGGACTGTTTTAATATTTTTATTTATTTGCTTGTCTAATTTGGGCCCGGGCCAGACAAAATAGGCCTATTACAGCTGCCCCTCTTTGCTCATTGTCGTGTAACGAGAATAGAGCAAAGACTTTAAAAAGGGCCAATTTTTCCTAGAGCTGCCGGGCCTAGACTTCTTTTGGCGCTTCTTTTCTTCGAGTAGCTTCATTCCCTCCCACTGCATCTTCAGGGGTATAGGAATTGGTGCTTCAATCTGCTTCAATGTAATTTCAGGGAGAATAGACTTGTAGCTTCGATCTACTCCGCTGTAATTTCAGGGAGAAGTGATTTGTAGCTTCGATCTACTTCGCTGGAACTTTAAGGAGATAAGAATTGGTAATTTCAACCTACTCCACTGCAACTTCAGGGAGATAAGGTTTGTGTATTTTTATCCTGCTCCACTGCAACTTCAGGGAGATAAGGATTGTGGCTTTGATCTGCTCCAATGTAATTTCAGGGAGAAGAGATTTGTAGCTTCGATCTACTCCGCTGGAACTTCAAGGAGATAAGAATTGGTAATTTCAATGTAATAGCCCGATTTTGGGCCTAGTCGGAATAGTGGTTACGAGACCACAAATCTGAGGTCGGAGAAATTATTTTAACATTACTTTACATGTTATAGCATGATTATATGAGTGCATGAAAATTTTGGTGACTTAATTTTAGTGATTGCATGCTTAATTTTGAAAAAGGACTAAATCGCATAAAGTGCGAAAGTTTTGTTCTACAATATAAAAGTGTTAAATAACTATGGAACACTAAAGTAGAGGTCCTTATTGAGTAAATAGACTAATAAAAGTGGTGGCTGGACATGAATTTTTAATTCATGAAATTGGTCAAAGGTTAGGTAGATTTTAGGTGACTTAATTGATAAAATAAAATAAAATAAAGAGAAAAAGATATCACCATTCATCTTTCTCCTTTCCACCAAAATTTTCAGCAAAAATAAGGGTTTTGGAAGCTTGAAATTTCAACAACTCTTCACCCTTGCAAGTAAGTGTTTTTGATGGTCATTCTTAATGATTTTTGTATTTTTGTGACCCTTGTAGCTTAAGCTAACTAATGGAGGGACTATTTTGCAAAATGGTTAAGAGTCTAGGGTTTTACCATGTGAGTATTCATGTTGTTTGCTAAAATTTTATGGAAGAAAATGAATCTTGGTTGTTAAACAAACAACTTTTGTGAAAGGGATTGTCATGAAAACACCTAAAAGGACTATTTTGTGAAGTTTATAAAATAGGTTGTAAATGTGAGAAATAATTGAAAGTTTTGAGTTGCTATAAGAGCAATAAAGATTCGGCTAGGCTTGTAAAAGGAGGAAATTTTATTAAAATTATTTTACGAGCCTAGGGGCAAAATCGTAATTATGTGAAAGTCTAAGGGCAAAATGGTAATTTTTCAAAAATAGGAAATTTGGAATGTCTTGATTAATGTGGTGATTAAATAAGTAAATTTTTTTATTATAGATCAAGAAAAACGGAGTCTGGACTTAGACCGGGGGAAAACCAAGCTATTGGACTAAATCGAACTAGTCGCCCATAATTTGTATACCGAGGTAAGTTGTACGTAAATAATACAACTTTATTGTTATTATGTATTAAACAGTTAATATGACATAAAGTGAATGATTATTGTTGTGAATATGCATGATGAGAATTGAGGTAGTAAAAACTCCCGGTTGATCCTTAGGAATAGATTGGATATCCAAGCCATGACATTTGGTTGATATGTGTGCTAGTGTAAGACCATGTCTGGGACATGGCATCGGCCACATTATGAAAGCCAGTGTAAGACCATGTCTGGGACATGGCATCGGCGTTGATATGTGTGCTAGTGTAAGACCATGTCTGGGACATGGCATCGGCCATATTATGAAAGCCAGTGTAAGACCATGTCTGGGACATGGCATCGGCATTGAGACGAGAGCTAGTGTAAGACTATGTCCGGTACATGGCATCGGCCTCGACATGTGAGCCAGTGTAAGGCCATGTCTAGGACATGGCATCGGCATTGTACCCTCTTGGGTGAGGCTTGTCGGGTATCCTTTGGTATTCCAACTAGTTTAACGGGTAATTTAAAGCTTGTGTTAAAAATGAGAATAGTTACGACTATGTTGTAAGTGATACAGGTACCTACTCGAAATTCATAAGAAATGAGTTTGATTTATGTTGTGTGATTAGTAAGGATGAAAATGAGTAAGTTATGCCTTAAATCATTCGAGAATTATGTGTAAGTTTATAATATGTTATGAGTATAATAATGAATGGTAATTATTGTTAATTATTTACATGTGACTTACTAAGCTTTATACTTACTCCCTTTCATTTCCATTTTCTTATAGTATCGCCAAGCTAGCTCGGGGATCAAAGGACAATGGAGGCTCGATCACACTATCAATCTGAACATTTGGTATAGTTAGATTTATCATTTTGAGTATGGCATGTATAGGGACTTGGTCTTTTGTCAAGTGTCATATTTTTTTGGCCAAATGTGTTGGCTTGTCTTGAAGATTGATTCATTTTGTATAAGGCCATAGATGTTGGCTAATACTTGATATTGATATATGAAAATGATGATGTTTTTCATGAATGTGCAAATTGCATGGTTGAGTATTTGGTATGTTAATGCATGATTGAGTAGGTTATTTGATGTGGCTTATGTTGGTGCAAGTAAGGGTGGCAGAAAGGGCTTGGTAAATAGCCTTGTTTTTGTCCACACGGATAGACACACGCCCGTGTGTCTAGGCTGTATGTGACACACAGTCTTCCCCATGGGCGTGTAGTCCGGTCGTGTGTCCCCCTGTACCCTAAGTTGGCAAAACAGAATGCCAGTAGTAACCACACAGGCTGAGACACGGCCGTGTGACTCAACCGTGTGGAAGACACGGCCATAGGACATGGGCATGTGCCTAGGCTGTGTGAGGTCTGCACTTGATTTTAGGAATTTAATTCACCACACGGTCTAAGGATACGAGCGTGTACCTTGGCCGTGTGACCCTAAGATGTTGCTGACGTCAGAAACAGAATGTCAAGGTTTTTGCACACGGACGGAGACATGGGCGTGTCATGGCCGTGTGAGGGACACAGGCCATGGACACGGGCATGTATCGGGCCGTGTGAAAACCCCTGTAAGTTTGAAATGAAAAATAAATCCACACGGCTAGGGACATGGGCGTGTGTGATCACACGGTTTGCCCACAAGGGCGTGTCCCTTGCCACACGGGCGTGTGCCCCTATTTTTCAGTGAAATTTTCCAAAGTTTTCTAAAGTGCCTGGTTTAGTATCGAACCATTTCTAAAGTATGTTTTGGGCCTCGTAGGCCCATATTAGGGACTTCAAGATAAAATTTGAAAAGTTTTAAATTTGAACGAAATTTTATAACTCAGAAAGGATTCGTATGCTTGTGTTTAAGTCCGATAACACCTCGTATCCTGTTCCAGTGTCGAACTCGGGTAAGGGGTGTTACATTCAGTGGTATCAGAGCTATGGTTTAGTCGATTCTCGGATTAAACTAGCGTGTGTACCAGTCTAGCTATACATGCCATATATGAATTATGATAGTGTGACGACTCCTGACAATTTCAAATGTGTTTTTATATAGTAAATAGATCCCGTCGAAGCAATGGTAGATGATGTCGAAAGTAATGCGCCGGCTCCCGCAGAAGGAACCGCGCCAGTCGATAGTGGGCCCGTGATACTGAGTCAGGGCGGAGGGGCTAGAGAAGCCTTCCTCCATATGATGAATGCTTGGTATTCGGAGTTTGTTCGTGCAAACCCGAACGCTCCACCTCCTCCACCCCTCTAATCCCTCAGCCTGCCCCTACAACTCCCCAAGTAGTGGAAATTATTAGAAGGGAAAAACCTCCGGTAGACAGAATTTGAAAGCAAGGGGTTAAGGAATTTCGAGCGAATATAGATGATGACCTAGAAAGGGTAGAGTTCTGGCTAGAAAATACCATTAGGGTATTCGATGAATTGTCTTGCACACCTGAGGAGTGTATGAAGTATGTTGTGTCACTCTTGCGAGACTCGGCCTACCAATGGCGGAACAAATTTGTTTCAGTTGTACCGAGGGAGAGGATAACTTGGGAATTCTTCCAGGAAGAGTTTCGTAAAAAGTATATTAGCCAGAGGTTTATCGATCAGAAAAGAAAGGAATTCCTTAAGCCAAAATAAGGCCGAATGATGGTAACCGAGTATGAACGTGAGTTTGTAAGGCTCAGCAAATACGCTCAGGAGTACGTATCCACCGAAGCCATCATGTGTAAGAGGTTTCAGGATGGATTAAATGAAGACATCCGACTATTAGTTGGCATCCTGGAATTAAAGGAGTTTGTGGTGCTTGTTGAAAGAGCATGCAAGGCCGAAGAATTGGCCAAAGAGAAAAGAAAAGCTGAAATCGAGTCTCATGACTCGAAGAAAAGACAGTTGGGAAAATCATTTCAGTCCTCATCCAAGAAATCGAGAGAGTTTACTACTCGATCCAATGCTGAAGTTGGATTCTCGAACAGAAATATGAGTAAGCAATATTCGGTTTCTAAGGCTCAGACCACTTCTATTGCGAGTGTTGGTAGTGCTCGACCAAATAAATCGGAGTGTTCGCAGTGTGGTAGACGACATTTTGGTGAGTGTCAAGGAAATGAAAGAGGCTGTTTCAAGTGCGGTTCACTAGACCAATTCATTCGAAACTGTCCTGAGATGGATGAGAAATATAGAAAGCAAGATGTGCGAGCTAGTAATGCTTCTTCTAGAGGTAGACCACAGAAGAACCCGGGAAGTGGGGCTAGCAGTAGAGGTGCACCTAGAGATTCCACTGTGAGATCAGAGGGTAAAGCTCCTGCAAGGACTTATGCCATTCGTGCTCGCGAAGAGACTTCATCCCCAGATGTGATTACGGGTACTTTTTCTCTTCATGATATCTCTATTGTTGCTTTGATTGATCCGGGGTCTACCCATTCGTATGCTTGTGTGAAATTGGTGTCTAGCATGAATTTGTTTGTTGAGTCTACAAAATTTGTGATAAAAGTGTCAAACCCATTATGCAAGCATGTGTTAGTTGATCGAATATGTAGAAATTGTCCCTTGACAATTAGAGGTCATTATTTTTCGGCTAACCTCATGTTGTTGCCGTTTGATGAATTTGACGTGATTCTTGGCATGGATTGGTTAACTGCTCATGATGTGATAGTAAATTGTGGGAGAAAATTTATTGAACTGAAATGTGGAAATGGGGATATCCTTCTGGTTGAATCAGGTGAATCGGATAGCTTGCCTGTAGTGATTTCTTCTTTGGCGGCTGAGATATGTATAAGAAAAGGGTATGAGTCTTATCTCGCGTTTGTGTTGAATACTCAAGTGTCGGAAGTAAAGATTGAGTCAGTGCCTGTGGTATGTGAGTACATGGATGTGTTTCTGGAAGAGTTGCCTGGATTGCCTCCAACTAGGGAAGTCGAGTTTGGTATTGAGTTGGTCCCTGGTACGACACCTATTTCAGTTGCCCTGTATAGGATGGCACCGTTAGAGTTAAAAGAGTTGAAGGTTCAGCTACAAGAGTTAATGGATAAGGATTTTGCGAGATCGAGATATTCTCTGTGGGGTGCTCCGGTACTTTTTGTGAAAAAGAAAGATGGGTCGATGAGATTATGTATAGACTACTGACAACTCAAAAAGGTTACAGTTAAGAACAAGTATCCTTTGCCAAGGATCGATGATTTGTTTGACCAATTGAAAGGAGCTACAGTGTTTTCTAAGATCGACCTGAGGTCCGGTTATTACCAGCTGAGAGTTAAGGAACAAGATGTACTGAAAACTGTATTTCAGACGAGGTATGGCCATTATGAGTTCCTCGTCATGCCCTTTGGCTTAACGAATGCTCCTGCAGTATTTATGGATTTAATGGACGGTATTTTTCGACCGTACTTGGATAAGTTTGTAGTTTTTATTGATGACATATTAATTTATTCTCGTGATGAAAGTGAGCATGCAGAGCATTTTAGAACTGTCTTACAAACTTTAAGAGATAAGCAGTTGTATGCTAAATTTAGCAAAAGTGAATTTTGGCTTCGAGAAGTTAGATTTTTAAGACACATCGTGTCGGGTGATGGAATTAGAGTTGACCCGAGTAAGATCTCGGCTATTGTTGATTGGAAACCGCCGAGGAATGTGTCAAAGATTAGAAGCTTTTTGTGTTTAGCCGGGTATCCTTTGGTATTCCAACTGGTTCAACGGCTAATTTAAAGCTTGTGTTAAAAATGAGAATAGTTACGACTATGTTGTAAGTGATACAGGCGTGTACCTTTGCCGTGTGACCCTAAGATGTTGCTGACGTTAGAAACAGAATGTCAAGGTTTTTGCACACGGGTGGAGACACGGGCCATGGACACGGGCGTGTGCCAGGCCGTGTGAAAACCCATGTAGGTTCGAATTTAAAAATAAATCCACACGGCTAGGGACATGGGCGTGTGTGATCACACGGTCTGCCCACACGGGCGTGTGCCCCTATTTTTTAGTGAAATTTTCCAAAGTTTTCTAATGTGTCTGATTTAGTACCGAACCATTTCTAAAGTATGTTTTGGGCATCGTAGGCCTATATTAGGGACTTCAAGATGAAGTTTGAAATTTTTTAAATTTGAACGAAATTTAATAACTCAGAAAGGATTCGTATACTTGTGTTTAAGTCCGGTAACACCTCGTATCCTATTCCGGCGTCAAACTCGGGTAAGGGGTGTTACATTCAACCTGCTCCACTACAACTTCAGGGAGATAAGGTTTGCAACTTGTAGCTTCAATATGTTCTGCTGCAACTTCAGGGAAATAAGATTCGCTGTCTTCAGTCTGCTCCGCTACAACTTCAGGGAGATAAGGCTGGTGGCTTCAATCTGCTTCATTGCAACTTTAAGAAGATAATATCCGCCATATTCGATCTACTCCATTGCAACTTCAAGGAGATAAGATCTATGACTTCAATCTGCTCCACTGCTACTTCAGGGAGATGAGGCTAGTGGCTTCAATCTGCTTCATTGCAACTTTAAGAAGATAAGATCCGCCATCTTCGATCTACTCCATTGCAACTTCAATGAGATAAGATCTACGACTTCAATCTGCTCCCCTGCTACTTTAGGGAGATGAGATTTGTGGATTCACCGATGTTGCTACACTGTCCTCTAGGGGACATGACCTGTAGAATTGATTTCATGGGCCTATGCTTATGCCAAATGATTAGGATGCCATGATCAGAATGAATCAAATGCTCTTAACTAGATGTGTTATGAATGATATTTGTATGAATGCAGAATGTCATGAGAATGATCCATTTTTAATGTCTGGGTTGTCATTACTCGTTGTTTATCAAGGTTGTATCACTGACGTAATATCCTGTCTTCTTGTTCAGTTGATATCTTTGACAGAAAATCCAAAGAAATAGTCACAATTTAGACTATTCTTTCTCAAATATTTCCAACCCTTAGGCTTGGTGAGTTCTAAATAATAGTCCTGTTTCAGGTTCTTGTACTATTTAGAAGCTTCCAGAGTAATATGCAGAAATCCTTTTGTGAAATTATTATTAGTCCATTAATCGTTATTTCAATGCAAAATGCTTGAAAAGGATCATAATGATGGGAAAAACTGAAATTTATCAGGAACAAAATTTGAAAAGAATGGATTAATTAAAGAAAGCAAACATTGCTGGAATACAAAATAGGTGAGGGGAAAAATAAGTGCCCTAGATATCACAGCCTGAGCTTCTCTGTACGAACTTCTTGAGGACCATTTTAAGCTTAACATGTGTTTAGGAGATCTAGAGTACTTTGTCCATGCCCCAAGATGCAACATACCTCATCCTTGTTAATTTAGGTATAGCAAGACCACCGCATACCCCACCTTCGATCAAAATTTGAATTGCCCTTTCATGGGTTTTCAATTCAAAACCCTTTTGGTCTCAAGGGCCCTTTGTGGGTTTTCGCTTTGGCCTCTCCCCCATTTTTTTTCAAATTTTTTTAAGTGAAGTACTTCTTGACTGAGTCTGCATTTACTAGGTTGGGCAAGCTCTTGCCGTCCATCTCAGTTAATATCAACGCTCCTCCAGAAAAGGCCTTTTTTACCACATAAGGTCCTTCTCAGTTTGGCATCCACTTTCCTCTGAAGTCCTTTTGTATAGAAAGGATCTTCTTCAACACCAGGTCCCCCTCGTGGAATTCTCTAGGACGAACTTTTTTTTGTAAGCTCGCATAATTCTTTTTGGTACATTTGACCATGACGAATAGCTTTCAACCTTTTTCTCTTCAATCAGGTTCAATTGGTTATATCAAGATTGGATCCATTCTACTTCATCCAACTTTAGCTCAACCAATACTCGGAGAGAAGGAATTTCGACTTCAATGGGTAAAACTACCTCTATTCCATAGACAAATGAGAAAGGCGTTGCCCCGGTAGAGGTTCTGACAGACGTTCAATAGGCATAGAGGGCAAATGGTAACTTTTCATGCCAATCTTTGTAAGTCTCAGTCATTTTCCCCACAATCTTCTTGATGTTTTTATTGGTCGCTTCTACCGCACCATTCATTTTTGGGCGATATGGTGACGAGTTATGGTGTTTAATTTTGAACTGACTGTAGACCTCTGCTATCGTGTTGTTGTTCAAGTTCAATGCATTGTCCGATATGATCCTTTCTGGCATTCTATACCAGCATATGATCTCCCTCTTTAAGAACTTGCTAACTGCCGACTTGGTGATATAGGCATATGAAGCAGCCTCTATCCACTTGGTGAAGTAATCGATGACCACAAAAATGAATCGATGCCCGTTAGAGGCTTTTGGCAAGATTGGCCCAATGACGTCCATGCCCTACATAGAGAAAGGCCATGGAGAAGTCATAACATGAAGAGGTGAAGGAGGCACATGAATCTTGTCCCCATATATTTGGCACTTATGGCACTTCTTGGCATAATTGATGCAATCCCCTTCCATGGTGGACCAATAATACCCGAATCTCATGATTTGCCTGGCCATTGTAAAACCATTAGCATGTGTTCCGCAGACACCCTCATGGACTTCTTCTAGGATTTTTTTAGCCTCAAAAGCATCCACACATCTTAATAACACCTGATCCTTTCTTCTTTTGTGTAGGATCTCCCCATCTAAGACGTAATCACTGGCCAGTCTTCTCAACGTTCTTTTATCATTCTCAGTTGCTTAATCAGGGTATTCACGATTCTTCACATATCGTAATATATCGTGATACCAAGGATGATCATCTTTTTCTTCCTCTTCGTTAATGTTGTAGCAATGAGCTGGAGCCTCGTAAATACTTATTTGGATAGGCTTCACATCCTCTTGTTTATTTACTCTGATCATAGAAGCTAATGTAGCCAAGGCGTCAGCCATCTAGTTTTCATCTCGCGGGAGGTAACAGAAGGTGATATCATCAAACTCCTCAATTAATTCCAGAACTAGATTTCGATAATGGATCAATTTGGGGTCTCTTGTTTCCCATTCACCTTTGAGCTGATAGATCAATAGTACAGAATCCCCATACACCTCTAGCATTTTGATTTTGCGTTCTATGGCCGCATGGATTCCCATGATACATGCTTCGTACTCTGCCATATTATTTGTGCAATCAAAATCCAATTTGCAAGTAAATGGATAATGATCTCCATTTGGGGATATCAGGACTGCCCCATTTCCGTTACCAACAACGTTTGATGCTCCGTCGAAGTTCAGTTTCCAAGGACGATCTTCTGGAGTGTCTTCTTTGGTAGTTGCCACATACATTAGATCTTTATTAGGGAAATCAAAGTTCAAAGGCTCGTAATCTTCTAGAGCTCTACTGGCTAGAAAATCTACTATTGCACTCCCTGTCACAGCCTTCTGGTTCACATAGACTATGTCGAATTTGGAAAGCAGAATTTGCCATCTGGCCATCCTTCCATTCAAAGCATCAACTCCATTATATATTTTAGAGGGTCTAGTTCCTAGATTAGCCAAGTCATATGGTACAACATGTACTGCCTCAATCTTCGAGTTGTCTAGATCAAGGCGCAACATAATTTCTCAATTGGTGAATATCTCATTTCACAATCAGTGAATTTCTTATTGAGGTAGTATATCACCCTTTCTTTCTTTCCTGTCTCATCGTGTTGGCCAAGCACACAACCCATAGAATTGTCAAAATCTGTCAAATACAGTATCAATGGCCTATCTGGACTAGGTGGTGACAGTACTGGGGTATTGGACAGGTACTGGTTTATCTTGTCAAAAGTTTTCTTACATTCATCATCCCATACGCCTGGATTGTGTTTCTTAAGAAGACGGAATATGGGGTCACATTTCTCAGTTAGTTGTGAAATGAACCGGGCAATTTAATTTAGTCTTCCTAAGAAACCTCGAACTTCCTTTTGAGTGCGCGGCGGAGGCAATTCTTGTATAGCCTTGACTTTGTCTGGGTTGATTTCAATTCCCTTTTCAATGACTACGAAACCTAGCAGTTTTCCTGACCTAGCCCCGAAAGTACATTTTGTTGGATTGAGTTTTAGCTGAAATTTTCTTAACCTCAAGAACAATTTCCTCAAAACTTGCACGTGCTCCTTTTATGTTCGGGATTTCGCATTCATATCGTCGATGTAAACCTCGATTTCCTTGTGCATCATGTCATGAAACAAGGTTACCATGGCTCTTTGATACGTTGCTCCCGCGTTTTTTAATCCAAATGGCATCACCTTATAGCAAAATCTTCCCCACAGGGTTATGAATATGGTCTTTTCCATGTCTTCAGGATGCATATTTATCTGATTGTATCCAGAGAAGCCATCCATGAAGGAGAACAGTGAGTAGCCTGCCGTATTATCCACTAAAGTGTCAATGTGAGGCAATGGGAAATTGTCTTTTGGGCTGGCCTTGTTTAAGTCTCTGTAATCTACACACATCCGTACCTTTCTGTCTTTCTTAGGGACGGGGACAATATTGGCTACCCATTCTGAGTATTTAACTGTTTGTAAGAACCCAACATCGAATTGCTTCTTGACCTCTTCTTTTATTTTTATCACAACATCGGGTCTCATCCTTCGAAGCTTCTACTGAACTGGCTTGCACTCTTCTTTGATGGGGAGGCGGTGTACCACAATATCAGTGCTTAACCCGGGCATATCTTGGTACGACCATGAGAAGACATCTTTGAATTCTTGAAGTAACTCAATGATGTCTTGTTTTGTTTCTTCGGCTATGCAAGTTCCAATTTTCACTTCTTTTCCTTCTTCCAAGATCACAATCTCTACTGTCTCTTTGTGAGGTAGAATCTGTTTCTCTTCTTGTTCTACCCTCCTTAACAAATCCAGAGATAAGTTATAGTCTCTGTCATCTTCAAAATCCTGAGATCCATCTAGACACATGTCTCGCTCAAAAAGAGATTCTGGGTCAGTAGCAGCGTCGCTCATGTCGTTGATATCTGGAGACCTGTTCTAGGCACGAAGGAATATCCAAAGAACAAATGAATCTAAGAATAACTATTTGTATGGTATGATTATGAATGAAATGAAAGAATAAAAGAATATTTGCTCAGAGTGATACAAAAAAATACATTTTTTATTGAAATAAAGATGTTGGACATGAGCCTGTTTCACAAAAGGATTTTTATTGCTTCTAGGCTTAAAGCAACAAGCGTGTTTTGAACATTACTCTGAATCAGCTCTAAAAACTACAAGAATCTCTTCCGCAGTCCAGTTGTTCAGAACACTTCCAGGCTCATAAGGGTGGATGCCCGATAAGTTTTCTTCCACCATTCCTGTAACACCCCTAACCCGTGTTCCTCGCCGAACTAGGGTTAAGAGGCATTACCGAACATATCGAAACATTTTACGTTCATTTCAAAACATCAATCATACAACATCATTTCATAATAATCCATACTCATATAGTCCCTTTAGAAAGTCTACGAGACCTTAAATATTCTTTAGAGAGGGTTTGGGACTAAACCAATCTCATACGGGAACTTTGCGGAACTTAGAAAATTTTTCTTTCAAAACAGGGCACACGCCCGTGTGGCTAGGCCGTGTGCCTCACACGGTCGTGCCCTGGACCATGTCTCAGCCCATGTGCATCACAGACTTGGGTCACACAGTCTGGCATACGCCCGTGCTTCTTGCCCGTGCGGTATCCTGACTTGTTTCGAATTGCAACCTTGAGAGACACGGTCGAAACAGACGCCCGTGTGCTCAACCGTGTGGGCAAATATAGGCCATTTGTAAGGCCAATTTGCCACCCAAAATTTGGGTCATACCTACAAGCATCAAACAAGCATAAATTCATGTTCCAAAGGCAGCCAAAAACATACCAAATCATGTACAATTTGACCCGTAATAACATCATTCATTTCCATATACAAGTCCAACTCAAACATACCAATTCAAAGTACCAACTTCACATCAAAAACATTTGATTCATAAATCATATAAATCATATTAGTCCATTTCAATTCATAGCATAACTCATCATATCAATTTCCCAAATCAACCATGTAACTTACCAAAATTGACCATTTCTTAAGGCCATTCATGAGCACATTAAAACATACGAAATTCTGCCTCATATAGCATGCACTAATTCACTCCATAATCACATTCATTATCAAGCCATATCACATGGCTATATTTACTCAAATAAGAATAAACCATATTAAAACTAGCCTATACATGCCACAAAACCAAAACTTAAAGCTTTTATTTACCGAAACGATAACCGGATAGTGTGATAAGGCCTCCTGCGACTTCCAACACGAGCAAGTCTCTGAAAATCTATAAACATATGAAAACACACAGAGTAGGCTTTGAAAGCTTAGTAAGCTATAAGCAAATAAATCATCTCAATGATATTTATAATTCATTTTACTAGGCTGAATTTAGCAAATTTCAACCACATATACACTCATCATACTCGTAAATTCTTATGACCACATTAAGTAACTCCACAAGGTTTATTTATCGTTGAATATATAAAACATGCTTTCAAATTCAAATAACAACCATTAACTAATTCATATAAATTAAGCTTGCATAATTTCATTACATAACCAACCGAAACATGGTCATTTATTATCTTTCATGCATAAAAATATATCAATTTCTTTTTATGCACTTCCAAACCCGAATAACCATAACAAATCACACATCAAAACCATGTTCCGTGTTTCATAATTCTCATGTCCAAAACATAGGACCACAATTTCATATAACGAGCATATATAACACATCATTCATTATCATATATTTCACATATCGTTATTTGAATCATACTCACATTTCATATTAGAATTTCATATACAAATCACATGTACCTGAATCATATATGGCAAAACTCAATTACAATTCCACATTTCTCATATAATTCATTTGATCATAGTTCACTTGCTAATATCCACATCTTATTTTCACATAGATCATATATCAACTAATCATAAACATACTCACTTTCATTGCTCAATTTCGTATATATCGCAACATACCTGATTCGGATACACATTCATATACTCATTTATTTCTCGGAATACGCATTGAACCATTCAGAATCAATAAGGATACTCGGATAGCTCTGGAAGTTCGTACATTGCCAACATCCCAGAAGAGGTCTTACATATAATCAAATATCGATGCCACTGTCCAAGACAGGGTCTTACACGAAATCATATACGATGCCAATGTCCCAGACATGGTCTTACACGTAATCTCTAATCAATGCCAATGTCCCAGACACGGTCTTACACGATATCTCAAGTCGATGCCAACATCCTAGACATGGTCTTACACGAAATCATATCTCAGAATCCTATGTCATGACATGTGTATCCTCTACTATTCCTATGGTTCGTATGGGCTTTCGGACGTCATAATTCTATCGATTCAAGCTCGTAACTAGTTCTCCAACTCTCAATTCAATTCGGCATATACACATATATTTATTATAAATCAATTCAACACATATATCATATATACATTCAAATTTAATAGCATTTATTTACTTATGAACTTACCCCGTACGGACGCAAACGGACCGGAACGACTAATCCATAACTTCTGATTTTCCCGATCCAAATCCGATTTCCACTTTTCTTGATCTAATTCAATACAAATTTAAATCTTTTATTCACCAAATCATTCAATTCAATCCGTATACACATATTTAGGCATTTTACAAATTAGCCCTCACATTTTCACATTTTGACACTTTAGCCCATATTTCACAAAATCACCAAATATGCATAATTCAATTCAATCAATGCTTGGCCGAATATTCCTAAACTTCATATAAGCCCATATATTTCATTTATTTCACATTTTAGTCCTCAATTTCTAATTTTCACAATTTAGCCCAAAATAGACAAATTCATCAAAAATTCAAAGACAAAACATATTAATCTATCACATATCTTTCATATTTCATCAACTATCATCACAAAGCTTACAAAATCATCAATGGAATAACTCATAATCTTCATCAAATTTAGAAATTGAGACATGGGCTAGGTAGAAGACAAAGCCACGATCTCAAAAACGTATAAATTATCAAAAACCGAGCAAAGAACATACCCGAATTTGATCTTCAAGTTGCCGAACCCTTAAACAAAGAAAATAGCTTATTTTCTTTCCTATAATTAGCCATAAAGATGAACACCCCACTTACATTTTCATTTGTTTTATTTATTTACATATTAGTATACCAATTACAAAGTTAACCTTTGTAATTTAATTATAAAATAATATAACTAATGTCCATTACCGCCCATCTACCAAAATAGTGGCATAATTCCATTTTAAGGATTTAGAAATTAATAAACCATAGCAATATAGTACTTTAACAATTAGTATGCCACTTTTTCATTTTACGCGATTAAGTCTTTTTTCCAAATTAACCGTTCAAACGGTAAAATTAATTCACGAAATTTTTACACATATCAAATAATATGCTGTAAATACCAAAAATAATATTAAAATAATTTTACGACCTCAGATTTGTGGTTCTAAAACCACTGTTCCGACTAGGGTCTAAATCGGGCTATTACAATTCCCTCTTCAGATATGTCGTTGATGTTCAGATTTCCCATCATATCTTTAGCAGTTTCTTTTCTTATCATCTTCCATTCAAGGTGAATAATTCCTCCTGACATGAATGTTCTGGATATATGGGGGAAGGTCATTGGTTCCCATTTGACCTCTACCCCGCTTAATCGCGCTCTTCTTCTCTCTTGCTTCTTCTCCAACTCCTTCTTCCTTTGCTTCACGTCTGGCTTATACCCTAAGCCAAAGCGATTCAAGATTGGTACTTCGACCCGTCCATGGAGGTATTTCCTGAGTCCTCTTCCAGACAATGCTTCTTTTCCCACTATCAGTTGTAAGCTCATCCTCGTAGCTTTGGATATTTTGGGCATTGGGATCTTGCTTCCTTCGATGATGAAGGTTTTATTCACAAATTCCAACGACCGAAAGGAACATTCTATCGCTTCACTATCACTCTCTATGTATGGTGCATCACTGGTAACGGATGCAATAATGTCTTCTTCCGCATTTATCGTTATCAGTCGGCCCTCCGTTACCAACTTTAGCTTTTGGTGCAGTGATGGTGGTATCGCCCCTGCTGAGTGAATCCAAGGCCTCCCCAATAGGCAATTGTAAGAAGGCTTGATTTCCATCACTAAGAAGTTTACCTCGTATATGTTTGGACCGATCAAGAGAGGTATCTCAATCCTTCCCATTACTTTCCTTTTGGTGCCATCGAGTGCTCTCACTATGTTTTGGCATGTCTTCATGTGAAAGCTGTCCACAAGCAACCTTTTCAATGTGGACAGGGGTAATACATTTAGTGTCGATCCATTGTCAATCAGTACCCCCGGTAATGTATACCCCTTGCAGCGGGTGCTGATGTGTAGAGCCTTGGTGGATCCCATGCCCCCCGGCGGTATTTCATCGTCATTAAAAAAGATGAAATTATCGGCGCTTATGTTGTTGACAAGACGGTCTAGCTTGTTTACTGAAATATCATCAGCGACATAGGTTTCGTTTAAAAGCTTCATTAGCGCGTTATGGTGTGTCTCCGAGCTTAAGAGTAAAGCCAGTACCGATATGCGAGCTAGCTGCTTATGTAGTTGTTCCACGACACTATATTCACTGTGTTTTAGGAATTTTAAGAATTCCTTAGCTTCTTTCTCAGTTACCGGCTCATTAACAGGTAGTTCTGGCTTCTCTTTCCTTTGTTCGATCACCAATGATTCCCTTTTATAGGTTCAGCTTTTGTATTTGGGGCATCATAACGTCTTCTGCTACGTGTATAGAAACCCACATCTTGACCTTCCTCTGGCGTCTTGATCGGGCCCTCTTTTCCCGGGATTGTCACATTGCAGTCATAGTTTCAAGGTACTCTTTTGCTATCTTTATAAGGAAAAGCAACGGGTTTCTAGATTACAACTCTTGGTGCAATATTTGCTCCGGCTTCATTGATTCTTGGTCGTGATATGATTACCACCGGGTGGTTGGCCTCATAGACCTTCTCTGTCGACCCTCCTTCTGAGGCGCACACATTTTCTCCTTCGGTATACTCAAAGAACTCTAGCTCCTTGTTGTCCATTAGACCTTGTACTAGGGCCCTGAATTCACTGCATTTTTGAATCTCATTATCTTCTTCATTATGGAACTCACAATAGTTCCTTGCTTCTCAGGATCTGTCCCTCAAGTCTTGTGTAATTAACCTTCTTTCTACCATTTTCTTCCAAACTTCTCTCAACGGGGTTTTCACTTCTGCAATATTTATCTTGATTTTCTTCCCCGCATTCTCGACTATCGCATTTACCCCATTATCAGCATGGTTGGGTAACAGATTTTCCACACCAGATGGATCATCGAATTTTACAATGCCCATTTTAATGAGCATTTCCACTAACTTTTTAAAACCAGTGTAGTTTTCTATCGAGTGTCCCGTGATTCCCACATGGTATTCGCATTGGGTGTTTGCGTCGCACCATTTGGGGTATGAGGGTTGTATTGGCTTTAGGTATAAAGGGGATACAACATGTGCATCAAATAAACTTTGGTACAACTCCCTATACGTTATTGGAATGGGCGTAAACTGGAGTTTCTCCATATTTTGCTTCGTGTTGGGCTCTTGTCTTGGTGGGGCTTGATGGCCAGCGGTTACCGTTCTCGTTTGGTTCACAGTGATTGGTTTCGAATAACCCTTGTTATACGTGCTCACGTTATTTACCTCATTCTTTTTCTCGGGGCCGACCTCTTTGTGTTTTCCCCGGCCTCTATTTTTCCACACCTTATTGCATTCTCTATCATTTCACCAGACATCACTATGTCCGAGAAACTCTTAGTCGCGCTTCCCAGCATGTGATTGATAAAAGGTGCCTTCAAGTTATTAATGAAGAGCATGGTTGTTTCCTTTTCCAGCAATGACGGTTGGACTTGCGTGGCGACTTCCCTCCACCTTTGAGCATATTGCCTGAAACTTTCGTTTGGCTTTTTCTCCATATTCTCAGAATGTGATTACGCCAGCGCCATATCATCGCACGTGGCCATATTGTTTCATGAAGGCCTGTGCCAGGTCCTTCCACGAATTAATTTGGGCACGATTTAGCTGATTATACCATTTAGCCGCAACCCAGTCAAGCTGTCTTAAAAATAGTGAATCAATAACTGATCATTATTGACATATCCGGTCATCCTCCGACAGAACATTGTAATGTGAGCCTCAGGGCAGCTGGTCCCGTTATATTTTTCAAACTCCGACATTTTGAACTTTGGAGGGAGCGCTAGATCTGGGACCAGGCTCAATTCCTTAGCATCAATTCCACAATGGTAATCAGCGTTTTCCAATGCCTTGAATTTCTCTTCTAGCCATTTGCATCGGTCTTCCAGTTGCTTTGGGAGCTACACTCTCGCCTTTCCCATTTTCGCTATATCATCAAGGTCAGGAACAACAGGATTTGCTGGATTATCTCCGGGGTTGGAGCCTGAACCCGTCGAAAAGTTCATCGGTGCTGAAGTACCGATCTGATATTGAGGTCTAATGTTGACGGACACCCTTTGTGGTTGTTCTTAGGTGTTCGTTAGAGTGAAGCCTGGAGGATAAGCAAGGTCCTTGTTGTCGTCTCCGGTATTGATCATAGGGCTCTTTCTTTTTTCTAGACCCCTAGCCAGCAACTGCGTTAACTGGCTCATCATGCTTATCTGGGATTCTAGCATCTGATCCCTCATATCCTGTTGGATTTTGGCCAACTGTTCTTGCATCTGTATTTGCAGTTGATCATGCATCTCTCTTTGTATTTGTTCCAATCTTTCCAACCTTTGGTCCATGGCTTTAGTCTTTCTTCATGTACCGTAATGATATTCCAGGGTAACTGCCACAATTTTAGAGTCTCTTTGTGAATTTTAGTGCACATGATGCAATGCAATGCTAATGCGTGAATGCAATGAATGCAGAAAAGAAAAAGGCATTGATTCTAATTCAATTTCATTAGAGTAACTTTTCTACAAAACAAATTTCTTTACATAAAATGGATTACATATATGGCTTTTCCCTAATGCTTAAGGTCTTGACTTGCTTAAGAAGCCAAGCAAACTCTCGGCCTCGATCTGATTCTGACTCATATTTCAAACTCAGGACATCAGCCTGGACCGCCAAGGTTTGTAAGTGATTAGCCACCTCTCGCACTTGAGCCAATGCTTCACCCATGACGTAATCCCTATCTCTGACCTGGTCTTGAAATCGATGAAGTTGCTCTTTCCACCGCTCATTATTTGCTTCCAGTAGTTCAACCCGGAGTTCACAGTTCTGCAGCACAGTTTCAAGTTCTTCTATCCTCCCTTTTAGTTCCTCAATCTTGCTTAGGCTGGCCCTTCATTCGATTACGGAGTTGCAACTACGATGCTGATGTAGTGACTTTTCTAACTCTGCCACCCGAGCTCTTAATTTCTCCTTTTCATTTTGGCTCTCCAACAAGCTCTTTTTTAAAGCGTCCTTCCGTACTCGAGTATCATGGAACTTCTTCTCCCACTGATCACCTCTAATCTTTTCTTCTTGGATTTCTTGCCGCCATTGCTCAGACGTTTTACCCAAACCAGCGATTCTTATTGACATACGCAGCTTCTTGTAATCCATTTTCAAACTGTCTAAATCTTCTTCGGCCTTGTTCTTTCTCTTCCTCAGTTTCCTAGCTTCTAGTTTCTGGACATAGACATCTAGCCCCAGCTGCATTTTCTCCTCCTCCAATTGCTCGATCCTTTTTTCTAGTTTTGAACTTTTCTTCTTAAAATCTTGTTTGATGATCTCTAGTTCAGATGGGACCACCTGCAAGTGTTATTCTATTGATCGGATGTTTTCTTGATTTGACATAGGGATGTTGTCGTTGATTCTCTGACCCCACCACCGGTCATACTCAGGGGTAGTCATTGGATTAGCAGCAAACCTTTTTATTCTACGAGTTCGGTTCCAGGCGTTTGATATCTCACGAACTTTCTTTTTTTGTAATTATCTCCCTTGTATACGAACTCGCACTGAGCTAACCCTTGTGTTACTGGCGTGAACTGTCTTGACCTGTATTGCCTTATCACGAGTAGTGGAGCATACCCGACAGCTCCCCATATCCCAAGTAGGGGAACCCAATCAAAATCTCTACATCGATATAAGATCTCGTCGGGGACCATCCAAGGGGCTCTCCATTTGATGTCTTCTTCTTGCAGACTTTGGAGAATCATCATCCACTTTTCCTCCATAATATCATCCCGTCACGGTGTAGCCACTATCTCTTTTAGGGGAGAATAGATTTCAAAGAAGATTCGATATGAGACTTTTTCCACTTTCCAAAAATGGTTGTAGAACCATGCCAAAAAAAATTGCGCGCACCCTATAAATCTACCCTCGCCCACTCTCCGGCACGCGTTCAAGGATCTGAAAGTTTCAGCCAAAATCACAAGAACCGGTGTGAACCTTTTGTCAAGTCGATCAAAGAGATCCGAGACTGCCTCATCTACGTGCCCTAATGCCTTGGGGAAGACGACCAAACCGTAGATGCTTAAAGCGAAAACATCAACCCTTTTCTTCATATCCGGATGTGCTAGAATTAGATCCCTCAAGTTTTTCCAAGGGATACAGTTACTATCTCTTTTTTGCTTGATCCGGGCTGCAACCCACTGCTCACTCATCCCTGTGATGCTCATCAATTTCTTCAAAAAGGTTGGGACATTAGCGGCTCTTGAATATGCTTTGCCGGCTTGAATCCTCGGACAACGAAGTAAGGCCATATACTCCTCCACGGTAGGTACCAAATCAACTTTCCCAAAAGTGAAGCAACTGTAAGCAGGATTCCAGAACTGGGCGAGGGCTCGAAATAAGTGCTTGCCCACCTTCATATCGAGTAGATAGGGCAAATCTCCATAGTTACAGTAAAACAGCTGCTTGATCTCATCATTCCACTAGTCCCATATCTCCTTTAATTCTTGAAGATTATTTTGATTCACGCTGATGCGGGTGAAATCCCACAACTCTGATACGTATCCCTCGGTCAGACTATCACCCTTTTCTTGCTGTGTTTTCTCGGACCAAATTCGGACAGCCGCATTATCTTTCACCTTATCAAGAAACCCCTTTTCCATGATAAGCTCTCTACTTAGTAACCGAATGTGAATCAATGCCTTTTTATGATGAAATACCATGCAATCACAGTCAAAGCAAAACACAACAAGTCAGTATTATGTATAAAAAAAGAAGAAATAATCAAGCACCTATTCGGGTAACCACTAGGGTTCGGCGTAGTTCTACCTAGGGCGGGCGCTTAGGGCTCACTACATGCGGTTTAGTTCTAGAGCAGAGGTACCTGAACCGACAGATTCCTCAATCCTCACCCATTATAGGCTCATATGGACCGAGTTTAGTTCAGGGGAATACATTTCCCTATGGCTATACGGAGATGAAAATCTTACGAAGATATAGGTACGGATGTATCCCGAAAGCGATCCACTATCCTATATGGAGGTGAAGACCTCACGAAGGAATAGCTTCTCGCTCCCACTTAAGAGGGGTAAAATCAAGCGAGTATGCAATATGATGCGCAAAAGTATACTAAGAGACTCGAACCAAAAGCAAACATATCTAATGACGCAAACCACGAAAATGAAATGAAAAGATCATAATTTTTAATCGGATTTCTAATTTTCGACAAAAGGACAGAAAATAATCAATTTACGGCTTGACTCTCGTGTATGTCCCCAGCGGAGTCGTCAAGCTGTCAAAACTATTTTTTTGAAAAACAGGTCGACTTTTATTTTAAAAACGAAAATGAAAAAAAGGGGAGTCGCCACCAATCTTTTTTTGATGAGGTGTGATCGGGTCACCTCAAAAAGTGGTCGTTTTCAATAAACGGTTTAATTTATTAAAACAACGATTTTGGTCCACAAAGTTCAAAAAAACGGGTTCGGGATTCGGTTACGTACGAGGAAGGATTAGCACCCTCGCAATGCCCAAAATTGGTACCTAGTTGATTAATTAGTGTCTTAGTGTCGAAAATTGAATTTTGAAGAAATTTAAAATACTATCCTTTGTTAAAATATCGCTTGATTGAAAATTACTTGAGAAAAGGGGGTATTCACGCTAATCGAGGGAAAAGGACCACATCTCTTAAGTTAGGTCATGATGCTTTAAATCCCCGAAAACGAGAATAAACATCGAAAGTTATTTATTTTGAAAGATGTTTGATCATCTCAGTTTTAGAAAGAAATCATATTCCGTAAGTTAGAACACGATCCTTTCATAATTCCAAGATTATTTTAAAAATTTTAAAACGTTCGTTTGTTCGAATTTGTCGAGAAAATCGAAACCCAGTAAGTTAGGGTGTGACTTTTCGAATTTTAAAACACGGGGTATTGCTTATTTTAAGAACAAGATTTTTAATGCATCGTGTAAAATGTAACGTGGTTTTGTTGCGAGATATAAAATAAGTTACGGTGCTTACATGCCTAACAGAATAAATACGTTAATAAAATGAAAATATATGAGATCGAAAATAAAATAAAACAAACAAGCCAAAAAAGAAAGACGAATAATAAGAATAAAGACTGAAATTTGAAAATAAAAAGCTAATATTAAACAAACAAATAATAAATAAGTATGGTGTAAAACAACTTAAGAATAATAATATTAATGATAATAATGGTGATATTAATAATAATGATATAATAAAAATCTAAAGTTTTAAAATTATTAAAGTATAAATTAAAAAAAAATATTAGGTAAATATTAGGTAAATAAATACGAAAAGGAAATACAATAATAATAGTAATAATAATATAAAGTTAAGGATACAATGATATAATAATAATGATAAGTAAATATGCATAAAATATAATTATAGTAATAATAATATTAAATTAATTAACAGAATAGCAAAAATAACAAAAAAGGTGATTGAACTTTAAAACAGGCATTTGGGGTAAATTAGAAATAAAAAGAAAAAGGGAGGACTTATCCGAACACGCGAATAACAAGGAGGGACCTAAAGGGCAATTTTCCCTTCTCCTCCAAAACGGCGTCGTTCAGATGCGAATTAAAATGAAATCGAAACAAATTAATAGGGTAAAAATTAAAAATATAAAAAGCTTTATTGTAAAACCATTAAAAAATGGAAGGACTTGCAGCGCAATTAGCCCGTCAAAGTAAAAACACGCGGATCCCCTGGCGGGTCGGGTCGGTCGGATTGGGTCAAGGCAAAACGGCGCCGTTTTGGGCATCTGATGCTTGCCCCAAAACGACGCAGTATGGGGGTGTAACACCTCTTACCCGTATTCGTCGCCGGAACAGGTACGAGGCGTTACCGAACTTATATGCAAGCAATTATACAAAACCGAGACATGAATTTCTACTCAAATTTAAAACTTTTCACAAACATTAATATCACCTCTTAAACGAGCCTACGAGGCCCAAAACATACATAAGGAGGGTTCAAGACTAAACTGAGAACTTAGAAAGTTTTTCCATGAAAAAGGTCCACACGCCCGTGTGGGTGAAGGGACACACCCGTGTGGTATATCACATGCCCGTGTTTTAGGCCGTGTCAAAAATAGGGGACATTTTGTTTGTGATGTCATCAACTAAATAAGGTTACACGGCCAAGACACACGCCCGTGTCCTTAGGCTGTGTGGCGAATTAAATTCCTAAAATCAAGTGCAGACTTCACACGGCCTAGGCACATGCCCATGTCCTATGGACGTGTCTTCCACACGATTGAGACACACGACTGTGCCTCAACCCGTGTGGTTACTACTGGGCATTCTGTTTTGCCAACATAGGATGCAGCGAGACACACGGCCAAACCACACACCCATGGGGCAGACCGTGTGTCACACACGGCCTAGACACACACCTATGTGTCTACACGTGTGGACAAAATAAGGCTATTTACCAAGCCTTTTTGCCACCCATACTAACACCAACCTACACAACATCAAAACCACACTAATCCAAAACATATACATATAAATTCAAGGTACTTAATATAGCATAACTAAGTGCTTCACCATCATCAACATCCATAATCACATACAACATATCATCATTCAACCATCAATAATCATAGGCCATATCGTAATGGCAATAACACATACATGCATATATGAATAGGTTTATAACAAAATAACCATTATGAGCCACACCTCATGGGCTTATACAAAATGAATCAAATATCATCCTAAGCTAACACATTTGGCTAGACCATTATGACATATAACCAAAAAGACCAAGTCCCTATACATGCCATAATTCAGTGTAAATCTCAATATACCAAAATGCGCGGATAGTGTGGGTGATCCTCCAACGGTCTCCGTATCCCGAGCTGGATTTTTGACACTATAAAACAAGGAAAAAGAGAAGGGAGTAAGCTTTAAGGTTAGTAAGTCTACATGTAAACAATGAACATCATAACACATACTTATTCATCAAGAACATTACATACAAATCAAGAACAATTCAAAATCTTGTAGTTATACTTACTTATTTCAAATCTTACCACATCCCAAATACATATCATAAACATTGCTCACATTTACATGTACATATACCCTACACTTGTCATCACATAATCACATGTAATTTCACTTAGTCAGAGTTTCTCGATGAACACTTCGGAATAATATTGGATACACGGTCGTTTCGCACATAGCCCACCATTAATAAATAACACGGTGGTATCACACACAGCCCACCATTAATAAATAACACGGTGGTATACCACACAACCCACCAATATTAACATGTCCACGGTGGTATCGCACACAGCCCACCAATAATAATAATTACGATGGTATCGCACTCAGCCCATCAATAATCATTTAATCATGGTGTATATCCTTATCATTTTCCTATTCCGAAGGTTCATCCGAGAATCTCCTCACTTTCTATCATTTTAATAGATATCAATAATATTCAATCACATTTCACATAATACATTAATATGTGAAAATATAAGTAAAAAGGATGTATCATTTACATATAAACTTACCTCGATACAAAATATGTCAATTTACAATTTAGTCTGAAACCTTGCCTTTTCCTCGGTCAAGGTTGATTCCACGTTCTTCTTGATCTATAATGACATTTTTAGCTTATTAAATAACCTAATTAATCAAATCACTTCAAAAATTCCTATTTTGGCAAAATTATCGTTTTGCCCTTAGACTTTCACAAAATTACGTTTTTGCCCCTAGGCTCGTAAAATAAAATGTGTTCATTTTTCACACACCCAAGCCTAGAAAAATCATATTCTCTCTTATATCAACTCAAAATTTCAATAAATTCACACATTTACTATCCATTTTATGACTTTTACAAAATAGTCCTATTAAGTGTTTTCATGAAAAATCCTTTCACAAAAGTTGTTTATTTAACAACTAAGTTTCATTTTCTTCCATAAAAATTTTAGCAAACACATGAATACTCACATGGAAAAACCCTAGACTCTCAACCATTTTGCAAAATAGTCCCCCCATTAGCTAGCTTAAGCTACAAGGGTTCCAAAAGTACAAAAATTATCAAGAATGATCACCAAAATCACTTACTTGCAAGGTGTATAAGTTGCTGAAAATTTCAAGCTTCCAAACCCTTATGCTTGAGTTAAAAATCGGTGGAATAAGAAGATGATAGGAGAAAAGATGATAGCTTTCTTTGTTTTTATTTTATTTTATTCATTTTGTCACCTAATGTCACCAAACATTGACTAAATTAAATCTATTGTCCCCTATGGCCGGCTATCACCCTTAGAAAGGCCTAATTGCACATTAAAGACCTCCAATTTAAGGTTCTATAGTTATTTAACACCTCTAGCTTGTAAAATAAAACTTTCGCACTTTATGCAATTTAGTCCTTTTTCAAAATTAAGCATGCAATCACTAAAATTAATGCACCAAAAATTTCATGCACTCAAATAATCATGATATAACAAATAAAATAATATTAAAAATAATTTCTCCAGTCTTGGATTAGTGGTTCCAAAACCACCATTCCGACTAGCCCTAAAATCGGGTTGTTACAGGGGGTACTATATAAGTCAAGTGTTTTATCAAAAAAATTCATTTTCCCCACTTCATAAAAAACTGAAACCCCCCAAAAAAAATTCTCTCAATTCTTTCCCCTCCGGCCAAATCCCGGTCCCGGACCACCATGGCGGCCGCCAGCCGCCGGCGACGGCGCCGCCATTCACAGTGGCCGAAAAAGTTAAAAAAAGGCCATTTTTCGTGTAACAGCCTGATTTTGGGGCTAGTCAGAACAGTGATCTCGAGATCACTAATTCGAGGTTTAAGGAAATTATTTTGATGTTATTTTATGCGTTATAGCATTAATATATGACTATGTGAAAATTTTGGTACTTTAATTTTAATGATTGCATGCTTAATTTTGAAAAAGGACTAAATTGCGTAAAGTGCGAAAGTTCTAATTTTCAAGGTAGAAGTACCTAATGACTATAGAATGTAAATTAGAGGACTTTAAAGTGCAAATAGGCCATTTTGGAGTGTGATGGCCGGCCATATGGTATGGGGAGACAAGAGCATTTAATGTTTAGTCAAAATTAGGTGAGAAAAGATGAATAAAAGTATGGTAAAAGAAAAACTATCATCTTTCACTATTCACTCATCTCTTTCCACCGATAATTGAAGAAGAAATAGAGCTCTTGGGGGTTCAAACTTTTAGCCACTCAATTCATATTCAAGTAAGTGATTTAGGTGGTTTTAATTGATGATTTTTGTGTTTTTGGAGTCCCCAAAGCTTAAGCTAGCTAATGAGGGGACTAATTTGAGATATGGTTTAAAGTCTAGGGACTTTCCATGAGAGTAGTTGAGTTGTTAGCTGAGTTTTATAGAAGAAAATAAATGTTAGGGAGATGAGAAACAACTTTTGTGAAAGATGTTAGCATGAAAACACCTAAATAGGACTAGAATGCAAAGATTTAAATTGTGTCATAAATGCAAGAAATAGTTGGAATGGTGAGTAGTTGTAAGAGAAATAAATGTTCACCTAGGCTTGTTTATTGAGAAAATATGATAAAAAATGATTTACGAGCCTAGGGGCAAAATCGTAATTTTGCCATAATACAAGGGCAAAATGGTCATTTTTGCCTAAGTGTAGAATTTGGTGCATTATGATCATAGAATGATCTAAATGAATGAATTTTATTGTTATAGATCAAGAAGAGCGTGGAATTAACCTTGACCGGGGAAAAGGCAAGGTTACGGATTAAGCCGTTAGTTAACACGTTTTGCACCGAGGTAAGTTTATGTGTAAACTATGCATTTTATATACATACATTGTCGTTGTTGATTGGTGCATGGCATGATTGAGAACATGTGTGATACAAGTGGATTGAATGCGGTAGTTATGGTATAATTATTGTATGAATGACGAAATAGTCATATAAACGTGTAATAAACACTTGATGGTGGGCTATAAAGCGATACCACCTTGTTATTTAATTATGTTGGGCTATAAAGCGATACCATCGTCTATTTATCAATTGGTGGGCTATGTGCGATACCACCGTAACTAACCTTTTCGGTGGGCTATGTGCGATACCACCCTAATAAAGACTGATGGTGGGCTAAGTGCGAAACCACCGAGTAATTTGATTATGAGTAATTGACTAAGAGTTTGTGATGTGCTGTATTATGTGACATTGTGGTGCTAAGTGCAGGGAAGCATGCTAATGAATGTATACATTAAGCTAGTGATAAGGTTGGAATATAGAAATGGAAGAAATGAGTAAGCTTAATTATGAATGTGGATCGTTCCTTGTTTAGTATGTAATGCTATAACTTTATATTGTTTACATTTAAATTTACTAAGCTTAATGCTTACTTCCCATTTCTTTTCCCTTGTTTTATAGAGTTTAAGAGCTGAGCCGGGGTACGTCGATAATCAGAAGATTGCCCACACTATCAACTCATCTCGGTATATCTAGACTTAGTGATTTTGTGTATGGCATGTATAGGGGCTAGACTAGTTAGATTATTTTGTTATTTTGGCCAAGATGTGTTGGCCCCTTTTAAGATAACTATTTTGTATATTGTCATGGTTGATGTCTCACTTTGTTACTTATGAAAATATGAAATTACTCATGGAAGTTCCTATTGCAAATTATGAGTGTTTATTAATATATGAATTGAATATTTAGATGTGTCTTTGGGTCATGAATTACGTTGAATGGAATTTGGAGTATGTATGTATGCAATGTAGGGTGGCAAAGGGCTTGGTAGATAGCCTTGTAATCGTTCACATGGGTAGACACACGGGCGTGTGTCTAGACCGTGTGAGAGGCACGGCTAGCACACGGGCGTATGCCCAGGCCGTGTGAAGTCTGCACCTTGCAATTGGAATTTAATTTGCCACACGGCTGAAGTACACGGCCGTGTGTATAGGCCGTGTGGATATGTTAGAATGTCAAGGTTTGGCACATGGGCCAGGGCCACGGGCGTGCCAAGGCCGTGTGAAGTTAGTCAGTGTCGACCACGGGCGTCGAACACGGGCGTGTGAGATGATACACGGGCGTGTCATCTCCCCCACGGGCGTGTGGCCCCTGTTTAGGCAAAATTTTCTTAAGTGCGTAGAAGTTTCCGAATTATCTCCGAAACCATTTGGAACATTTCCAGGGCCTCGTTAGGTCCATTATGAGAGTGATAGACACATGAATGGAAAAGTTTTAATTTGAAACGAACCTAATAGCCCAAAGTTGTATGATTGTGTGAGTTAAGTACGGTAACGCCTCGTACCCAGTTTCAGTATAGAATACGGGTAAGGGGTGTTACATTTCGCCTTTCGAGCCCCCGAGCCCAAAAGACATCGTTTTTCATTGGAAGCGACTAACCTCAGCCATCCACGGTGGCGCAAATGCAAAAAAGAAGCGGTAAAGGTTCGATTTTCTCTTTTACTTTCTCTTTTCTTTCTTTTAAAAAAATAAAATAAAACAACGAAATGAAAAATGAAAAGAGCATAATAAAAAAACCACCTTTAGAAACTTTTCTATTTTGTTTCGATTGCTGTGTCTGTGTCCTAGAAAATTACAACTTGTGTAGTGGCTTTTTATAGCCGAAAATATTACAACTGTTAATGTTTTTGTTTGTTTGTATTCTTGCTGCCTCTGTGTTGTTGTGTGTTTGTTTTGTCTGCAGGTATGGGGTAAGGGCCGCAAGAGGGCAGTGTACGGAGGTGCTGACATGGCGTGCGGCGGCCATGGCTGACCTAGGGTTTCCATGGTTTGCTGAAGATAGGTTTAGGTTTTGGGCCATTCAGGCTTAGGGTTTTGTTGGGTTAAAATGAAATTTGGGCCCTTTTTGTATTTTGGTTTTTTGGTAATGGACATGTAATTCTGAACTGGACTGTTTTAATAATTTTATTTATTTGCTTGTCTAATTTGGGCCCGGGCCAGGCAAAATAGGCCTATTACAGTTAGATGATGAAATTATAAAAACTTAGATATGTAAATGTGAATTCCAAAATTTCCAAATAAAAAAGATTAACAATGGTTGGTTGAACCTTGATGATTCTCCTATTTATACACATCTATATATCGCAGTGTTTACTCATTGTATACTTGCCTTTTAGTTCTCATTTCTCCAGTTTTTTTTCTTTCTTTTTAAGGTAAGCTTCTATCCCAAATGACTGAAAATTTTTTATATTGATTAATATTCTGAATTTTGTTGTAAGTTCAATTCAACTATGGTTCATTTTGCATTTTTTTATTTGGTTAATGATGCTTAATGCTTGTTTATATACTTGTCATAATATTTTTTTATTGATTAATATTTTGCCTTTGTTTTATATTGATTAATATTCTGCCTTTGTTTTCTTTAAGTTAATACTTCTTGTTTCAATATTTGTTGGTTAATGATGCTTAATGCTTGTTTCTATACTTGTCATAATGCTTTTTTTGATTTGGTGTTGTGTTCTCCTATACTGATTAGTGTTGAGAATGGATTGCTGGTGGCTCTTTTGTCTTGAGCTAAGGTTTTTTTTATTGTGTCAAGGTGTATGTATTTTTTGGTGCAGTGCTTTTCTTTTGTCTAGTTGCTTGTTAATGGGGTTGGAGTAATGAATGGATTGGAGCAACAAAGATAAAGATTGGGTTTGATCTTCAGGAAGTGAGAGCCAAGAGACTGAGAATAAGGTTTTTATTTTCTATTGGACCTTTTGTTTATTTGTTTGTGATCTATTATTTTAACAAATTCTTCATTTGTTAGAAGAAATGAAGAGAAGCCAAATCTTGAGCCCTTAGGGGTTATATCAATAGTATGCAGTTTCATTAAGACAAAGTCACAAAGGCTTCATTAATTGGATGCAAAGTTCTCATCTCTCTTTGACCATGTCGTCGGTTAGTTCTTGTTTTTCATTTCCTTTGATTTCTCCTTCTTCGATTAGCTTTTGTTTTTTTATTCATGAATGTTAACTTTGTTTCCCTTTTGTTGATTTTCTCTTTGCAATCCGAAGTTGGTTTTCATACTTGCTGTTTCTTCGTTCCAATCTTTGAATCTATTTCTATTTTGATATATATGTTTGTTAATTCAATAGTTACTGTAACTTTGTGCATAATGCAGTTTGTATTTCAAAGAATTCTTGGGGAATGGTTGAAGGACTTGATTAATATAAGATAGAGTCAATGGGTTATAGCTCTTGAGTTTAGATTGCCTTATGCATTTGATTGTGTTTTTGCTTAATTGAATCATTCTAGATTTTCCATTTAATTTTTCTAATTTTATTTCCCAGATTGCTTCGTTTCTTTCTACTTGTAAGCTTGTTGAGGTTGAGTTTTTCTTAGTGCTTACATGACAAGTCATTGGAGTTCATAGGTTATGACTTGCATATATAATATAAAATTAATAAGAAATGGTTATTTTAGGGATGTTAATTTGCATATACTTACAATGATTTTCTTTTTTGTTAGTTCCTATGAAGATTGTATTAGTGATGCTTGTTGTTGCCATTGCAGATTAAAACCATTAAGGTTAGCAAAGTTTCTTTACAAGCTACTGAGCGAGACATCAATGAGTTCTTTTCCTTTTCTGGTGATATAGAATATGTAGAAATGCAAAGGTTGGTTGCACCTTTTACATTAGTTCCTTCCTAGCATCTTTTATTCTTACTTTTTGATGGGTGTAAAGCTTATTATATGGTTATGCAGTGACAATCAGTGGTCTCAAATGGCCTATGTTACCTTCAAGGTTTCACAAGGAGTAGAGACTGATATTCTTCTTTCGGTAATTCAACTGCATACTATTGATAAATACACTATAATTCAACTTTTTCATCTCTTCTGAAAGTGAATAGAACAAGTTACTGATCAAATATATGCATCGCATTTTTATGATGCTTAATTCTCATTCTTCATTAGATTTTTAGATGAAAATATTGAAGGTTTTCTCATCTTATTTCCAAAAATACACATAATTTGGCATCATGAAAATCTAATCAGCTAACCAACAAACCAAGTCATTAATTATTGCAGACTTCTACTTGGTGGGAAGAGGACGTTGAATTGGAGGTATCTTTTGCATGACATAGTTGAGTAGCCGAATGACAACTAAACACAATGATACATCTCGCTCATAGATGGCGAAGTTCGATATGCACGAAACAAATTTTCCGTATAGATTTATTTTATACATTTTCTTTCACATTTCCCTATAACCAAGCCCCTTCTTTACATGAATCAGAGTAAGTGACATATAATTTGTTTTTTGCGTTTCTTGTTATCTCCTTGATTCAGACAGTAATGAAGAAAAGTAAAATTCAAGGTTGTTCATATCGATTGTTGATAAACCGCAATCTATATAATGTTAAATTTGAATTTTTTTTTCTAATGAAACAACATTTTATGCCATAAACTTGACCTCCTATTCTAGCAATTACAGTGCAAGTGATTGTGATTTGAAGGTTTAAATATCGTAATAAACCATGCAAATGCACCACTCTAACCATGTGTTTGTTGTGTGTCAACTAAAATGGAGATAACTTGAGAAGTAATGGATTCAAATGATAGTGTATTATTTTAAAATGTAGTAAGTAAAATATTTTAATATAATTTAATATAATTTAATATAAAATAATTATATTAAGAATGTTATTAAATTATATATTATTTTTATAAAATTATATTTAATAATAATCTTATTAAAATTTAATAACAATAATCATCTACCTAAAAAAATTCTGCTAAAGGTATTCTGGTCATTTTAGTTTTTTTCCTTATGCTATTACAAATCTATTTCATTCAACTAAATACTAGAATACTATTACAGCTCTATTCCATTACAGCGCTATTCCATTCCGGTGAACCAAACGTGCCATTATATTTTTACTTAAACCCTTTCATATTTCGAATAAATCTTCAAACTCAGGAAATAACCTAACCATGAGCAAGCGTAGTTTATAATACTAAGACTTTTATATAAAAAAAAATACAAAGCATGAACTCTCTCTCTCTCTAAATTTGAATCCCTATCATTTATTTAAAAACAAGAAAATAATTCCTTTATCCTAATTCCTAAGATTCCTCGTAATAATTATGGTAATCTAATGCTCCATCATATTTTATATTTTTGATAAACTTCATAAATAATCACCCAACGTTAATAAATTTCTATTTTAAGTACTTAGAATAAAAAAGGTTTACATTTTAGGTATTAAAATTTGATGCAGAAGGTAACGGAAATCCAAGCTAGCATTCCAACTCTTTTTTTTTTCTACCTAGGATTTGTGTAATTAAAAAATAATTTTTATAATTTTCACCCAATTTAAGAATGTCAAGTATTTGCTTTAAGTGTTAGTATTTGATACACTGTTATTGTATTATTTTTTTGAAATTAATCAGATTGGGCTTCCATAAATAAAAATTGAGTCTTAACAAATAATAAAATAGGCCTATATTAAAATGGCCCGTGTAGAAGAAAAGTCTAGAAAGCAAAAAAGGAAACCGAAAAATAGAAGCACTGCCCTACCGCCCAATCAGTTTTCTGCGCCAGTCTGTTCACATCGCGTCAATCATTTCATCTTTAATGGCATTAATCGTGTACCGTAAATGCTTATCAGATCTATTTGGATGAACCTTTGAAGAAACCTTCCCTCTTCCTTATCCTTTCTACTTCACCTCAATCTGGCTCCCTCGCATATTCAAGCGTCGTCTGAAACTCGGCATAACTTGGAACTCCATTAACCAGGTAAAGCCTTTCTTTCCTTCTCAATGACTCTGTTGCTAAAATATGGGCTAGGTTATTTGCTGATCTAGGAACAAACTCGAATCTGGCTTTTTTAACTCTAGTCTTCAGTTTATGAATATCTTGAATGTATGAACCCACCTGTGATTTGTCGAAATCCCTCTTATTGCATTTCTTTATTATAGACAGAGAATCTCCTTCTATGATAACATCCTCTCTGTTTATGTCGATGGCTATTTGAGTTGCTCGACGGCATGCAATAGCTTCGATGGAAAAAGCTGAGGCCACTTCTTTGTGAAGTTTTGTGCTTGTGAGAAGAACAAAACCGCTACTGTCTCAGACCACTACCCCCGATGCTGAAAGTTGAGATCTCTCATCAAATGCACCATCAAAGTTAATCTTGATCGTCTGACCAGGTGGGCTATTCCATTTAACGTCCTCTGTAAAGATACTCTGATTAACTTTTCTGACTGCATCAAGCTCCCTGATGTACCCATGTATAAAACTAACAATCTCCTGGCTTGTTCTATTTTTTTTATTATGAATACGAGAATTCCTATCCCCCCAGATGGCCCAGAGAGTAACACAAAAGAGTCTGCAAACATTCAAGGGAAAATGAGTCATAACCTTGGTAAGCCACTCAACAAACTCTGTACATGGGAACATTACTGAGATGACATCTGATAGATCTTTCCGAATTGTATCTGAGACAGGACAATCTCGGAAAAGATGATTCATCTTCTCCTCTCCAGATCCGTAACGAGGACACAAACTGATTGTAGAAAGTTTCCTAAGAGACATATTCACCCGGGTGGCTATGTAGTTCCAAGAAATTTTCCAGATAAAAAGTTTGATTTTCAAGGGAATGTCAATTTTCCAAAGTTTGTTGTAAAAGCCTTTGTAGATATGTTGTAAAGCATAAGCTGTAGGATCAGAATTCTGTAATAGTTTATAGGAACTGCACACTGAAAACTCACCCGACAGTTCGCCATTCCACACCAGAAGGTCCTCATGAGGTTCCATCGCCAAAGGGATTCGGAGAATCAGTTCTGCCTCGGCTTCTGGGAAGGTATTGCCAATCAACTCTTTATTCCATTCATGCTCATTGCTATTGATTAATTCTACCACTTTAACAAATTGCAAACTACCAACATCAGACGTTAATCTAACATTTGCATAATTTGGAATCCATGCGTCTTCAAAAACTAAAATGTTTTCACCTGTACCGACTTTCCATATCAGCCCCTTCTCTAGTGATGCTTTTGCTGCCCAAATGCTACGCCAAACATAAGAACTAGATCTTCCCAAAATCAAAGCACGAAAAGTACAATCTGGAAAATATTTTGCTTTGAAAACACGCGTGACCAATGAATCTGGAAAATTTAACAGTCTCCATCCTTGTTTTGCTAACAGGGCGATATTAAATTGGGCCATATTTCGAAACCTTAAGCCTCCCTCTTCTTTAGATCTACACAAATGAACCCATTTACACCAATGAATACCTCGCCTACCAGCTCCTTTCTACCACCAAAACCTAGCAAACTTATTCTCAATCATCTCGCACAGTGTTTTAGGAAGAAGAAAACAGGACATAGCATAAGTAGGAAGTGCTTGTAAAACGGATTTTATAAAAATTTCTTTCCCCCCTTGCAATAATAACCTGGTGCTCCAACTATCAATTCGCAAAGAAATCTTATCAAGTATAGGTTGAAATGCCTCTTTTTTCCGCTTACCCACCACATTAGGAAGGCCCAAGTATTTCTCTGGGTTTGAAGAACTTCTGACTCCTAGCAATGATGACACTAACTCCTTTACATCTGCTGAAGTGTTAGAACTATAAAAAATGGTCGATTTGCTGAAATTAACATACTGGCCTGAGCAACTTTCGTATTCCTTCAAGATATCTTTCATATTCCTCGTTCCTTGTTCAGTTGCTTCTCCAAACATCATGCAATCATCAGCAAACAATAAGTGGGATATCTCTGGCCTCTTCTACTGACCCTTGCACCTTTAACCAAACCTGCTTGTTTTGCTGATCTCATTAAAGAAGAGAGACCTTCTGTAACACCCCAAACCAGGTCTATGCGTTAAGACGAGATTTGGTTTGTCACACCGAACGAACATCCAAAATTCTCTAATGATTTAAGTAAAACAGTAATGCAAAACCTTTAGAAATAAGGTTTAATAAAAACTAAGTACAATGATTAAAAATTTATGAATTAAGAAAAATACTTGTTTGAAATCTTATATATATTAGTCAAAACCTTAACGTAGTTTTAAAAGAATTTGAAAGAAATTGAAAAGTAATTTAGGTGTCCAAAATTGTTATAAAACACAATATTTTTAAGAAAACTTTATAGATTTAACATAAGCCCATATTAAGAGTCTTAAAATAAAATTAAATCCATCCACACATAAAAATCCATAAAAACATAATTAGAGGCCTTATTACATCATACCCAAAATAGTAATTAAAATAAGTAACTTAAATAAAGTTCATAGTTTATAAAACCCAAGCTCGTAGTATGGCCTCCACCAAGTCATCCCCTACCCAAGTCCACATCAATTTCCATTACGAGATGGATAATAAAACGGGGTGAGTTACAAAGAACTCAGGTGTGTAACTCACTTACCACCATTATTGGGTCGGACCATCAAGGCATTAATTTGGGCTTGAGCCCAATTACAAATTTTAACAATATAAAATGAAATAAATTATATAAAATGCATGTAAAATGAATTTCCCAACCAAGCCTAATTTCCATCCGCTACACACCCCGTACCAACCAAAGACACCTGTGGGGATCAAGTCAACCCACCCCGCCAAACACACCAATCGTTAGGCATTTAGCCTTTTAAATAATATTGTAGTGCACTACTCAACTAGATTGTGACATAGTCACCGAACTAGAGGCATTAAGCCAAAATTTGTGGCAGAGCCACCGAACTAGATTCATGGCCACAGGCCTTACTTCTCTCCATCATATATCCCGTCCCATGCAATTATGTATGAATAACAAACTTTAATCATAAATAATTTATCAAGTAACCCATAATACAAATGAGTTTTTAATCAAACTTTTCATTTGGGCCTATTAAACAAAATAGTATTTAGCCCGTAAAGCAATCTAGCGAACTTTGGCCCATTTTATCAATCTAGCAGTTTTTAGGCCCAATTTGGCAATCTAGCAGTCTTTCGGCCCAATTTAACAATCTAGCAGTCTTTCGGCCCAATTTAACAATCTAGCAATATTTCGGCTCAATTTATCGATCTAGCAATATTTCGGCTCAATATATCGATCTATCAATATTTCGGCTCAATTTATCGATCTAGCAATATTTCGGCTCAATATATTGATCTAGTAATTTTTCCGACTTTAACCGTTTTCATGCATTTACACAAAAGTGTTAATTATCAGATAATTTTCGATTTTGCCATTTTTACGATTTATCATAATACTTACTGTTTAGTATCTAACCCGAAAGATAAGTGTGAAGTTACACACCTGGTTATAGTGAGAACTAGACTTTCCCGCTCGTCAACACCTATACGTATCACGATAAATTAGAATCACTATATTTTATTAACGAAATCAATCTTAGAAAATAACGATCTAACTTTTACCCTCGGATTTTCGAACTACTTCTACTTGTGGTTTCTCCCCGATTGATGGTTCGTTAACCGAATCAAATCCACGAACAAATAATGGTTCGGAGTACGAACGACTTCAAACAATTGATTCTCCTCGGATGAACGTCCACAACCCGTGGGAAATCCCGGATTCTTTGAAACAAATCCTTCGCTTAAACTTAGGGGAATAATGGAACCTCCCTTCTTCCGAACACTAAACACCGCCCTTTTCTTCCCTATCTTGATTGTCTTCAATGACAAAAGATCATTAGTCCAATCTAACATAATATCGAAAACAATATGACCAAAGGCTTTTAGGAGTGAGATTTCCTTACCACAATATCCTTGTTCCACAAAATGAGAGTCAACCAAAACGTTCCCTTAACACCTTAAATCGATTCCAACGTTCTATGTTACTTACGAACACTTGATTTCTGATCTTCCGTTATCACACTAAAGTATAACAAATAAAAACGTTAATAGAATGAACGTTTATTTCGATCTAAGAAAGCCTTCATACCACTATCAAGATTCGGCCATGACAACTATTAACTAACATGAACTAAAAAGAATTCTTACCTATTGTCCACGGTTGAAAAGAGACGATTGAGAAAGATGTTTATGAATAGAGAAAGATTCGGCTATGATTAACCAAAGAAAAGAGAAAATGGTTCGGCTATGGCTCACTAACATTCGGCCATGAGAAAATTAATGGAGAAGGTATGAGTGAAAAGAAATAAAATATAAGAGAAGAGATGATGATGATGTTTCAGTTTTCAAAGAAGAGAAAAGAGAAAGAAAAATATGTGCTTAGGAGCAAAGTACATTCGGCAATGGAGAAAGAAAACAAAAATAAAGGAATGTCCTTTTTGGTACTAGCAATTTCGGCACTATGAAGAGGCACAAAAAGAATACTAAAGTGATGAGCAAAAATGACCAAATGGTCAAAAGAATTAGGCTTACCAAAAGATCAAATTCGGCCAAAGGAAAAGAGGTTGAAAAGAGAATTGCAAACCTTTGCACAAAATGCTAGGAATGACCAAAACAAACTCTAAAACCTTGCCAAACTACTAGCATATTCGGCCAACCTCCCTAAGTCCACATTGTCAGTCCAAATTCATGGTCAAATGGCCATGAATGAGTTTCCAAAACCTTTTCCTTGATACATGCCTTATGTCCCCTTATCTTTCCAAATTTTCTTGATTCCATACCATAAGTTAGCTATTTCCTTATTCCTTTAGTCTACTTACCAAAAATGAAAAGTCCAACCTTACCATATCTATTGCTTGGCCGACACTTGCTATACAAGTGCAAAAATAAAAGTTGTCTAAATGCTATACAAGGGATTCGAACCACTCCCCTCATGCAATATCTCATGCGCCAACACCACCTTGCCATTTACTTATCTTATGCTACTTTTTAACACTTAATTTAACTTAAGTGTCAAAGCCACTTGCTCCACTTCAATAAATTCTCAAACTAAAAATTATTCCATAACCGAATAATTCTATACTCTTCTTCAGGACTATCATAGGCACGAAAAGTAATAAGAAATTTTTTTTTCCTTTATAAACTAATCACCAAAACATGCAATATATCAAGACTCGGATTTTTAGGGTGTTACACCTTCACTGCAAATAAGAAAAAGAAAAGGGCTTAATGGATCACCCTGACTGAGTCCTCTTGTTGGTTGAAAAATTCTACCCCTATGGCCATTGATGTTAACAGCATAAGAGACTGAAGTAATGCATTTCATTATTAAGCCCACCCATTCATGTGCAAACCCCATCTTGATCATCATTTTCTTCACAAAATCCCATTCTACCCTGTCGTATGCTTTGCTCATATCTAACTTTACAGCCATGTATCCCTTCTTCCCTGCTCGTTTCTGTCGATATGTATGAAGAATTTCATAAGCTAGAAGTACATTATCAGTTATCAAGCGACACACCGACAAATGCGCTCAGACTTCATCAATGCACATGCCTATAACATTCTCGCAATCTATTTGCATTTGTCTTTTGCCACGTTTTTATATAGAACTGAGCACAGGCTTATTGGCCTAAAATTGACTAGGGATGAAGGATTAGGGATTTTTGGGATAAACACTATTTCCATGACATTAACAAGATCAACCCCTTTGTTTCCATTTAAGATACTCAAACAAAACTCCAAAACATCCTTACCCACAATATGCCAAGATCTTGTTGAAAGAATAGGGCTGGGAAACCATCTGGTCCAGGAGCCTTTGTCGGTCCCATATCTTTTAACGCTGCCCGTACTTCATCTTCCCTGAAAGGAGATAATAAGTTCTCATTGACTTCATGCGGGATAATCCTTCCTATGCCCTCCATCACCTTCCAAGGATCTCCAATACCCTTAGATGCAAAAAGATCTTCGAAATATTCTGTAGCTGCATCTAGTATTTCTGTTCCTTCAGTTATCTCTCTACCATCTTCTGACACTAACTTTGTGATTGAATTGATCCATTTTCGGGCTGATGCACACTTATGAAAGTAGGCAGTATTTCTGTCTCCTAGCTGAAGCCAATTAGCTCGTGCTCTCTGCTCCCAATACACTTCATCTTTATCAATCTCCAGATTCAAGTGAATTTTTGTATCTATAATCTTAGACAGCGTTTCATCGTCTCTATCCTTCCCCAACAAAGTTTCAAGCTCTTTTGTAAGTCTTTTCTTAAGTCCCTCCTTCCTGCTTTTAATTGAACCTGCCCATTTCTTCAAACGAATCTGCAAAAGCGTTAATTTCTCCATCAACGGAACAGTAGATGATTCCCAAAACTCTCTGATCAAACCTTCAAAAGATTCTTCCATAGTCTACCATGCTTCAAAGCGAAATCTTCGATGCCCTGATAAAATGGTTGGGATGTCTGTATTTAGAAGGATGGGACTATGATCCGAAAAAGAAAAAGAGAGATGTTGAATGTTCCCCATTGGGAATAGAAGTAACCATTCTTCGTTAGCAACCCCTCTATCGAGTCGCTCTCTTATATTTGTCTCTGGAAGATTACCCCTTTCCCAAGTATACCACACTCTCGAGTACCCTATATCCGTCAATTGACATTCCTCTAACGTGTCCTTAAAAGCTTCCATTCTCTTCTGTTCTCGTGGGATTCCGCCACTTTTCTCAAAAGAGTACAGAATTTCATTGAAATCTCCTGCTACAAGCCATGGATGAATGTTACCTTGACTAAGACGACTGAGCAAACTCTAAGCAAAATTTCTATCTTTTAAATATGGTGATCCATAGAATCCCGTAAATTTCCACTCCTTCTGAATACAACCCTCCCATACTAATACATCAATATGCCATTTAGAAAAACTCCTCAACGTAACCACAATGTCATTTTTCCATGCAAGACACAACCCTCCTCGAGACCCTTCTGCTTCAATATATATCCCGCCACTGAAACCGCAACTTCTTCTAACCCTTTCCATACGTTTTTGGTCCAGCTTAGTCTCCATTAAGAAGACTATATGGGGATTCTGCTGCTTACATAAATATCGTAGCCTCCTCACAGCCCGTGGGCTCCCCAACCCACGGACATTCCAACAGATGGTTTTCATTGCGTCCGGTCGGCTTGCCCATTGGCAGCCGTCGATCCTGAATTGTTGAAAGCGATCATTTGTGTCTCTTCTTCAATCATATCCTCCTTACAATCTACTGATAAGTCGACCCCCCATCAACTTTTATTCTCTTTATTCCAACCCTATTTGATGAATCCAAACCGACCTCACCATCTTCTTCATCAGGAAAATTCCTTTTAGCCCTATGACTATTGGACGTTCGCGAACTTTCCTGTTTATTTCTGGCCAATCTTTTCCAGCTTGCCTTCCTGGAAGTTTCTAAAATCTCCTTACTCTTGTTGTTCTCTGCATTCTGTACCACCTCCTCCCTCAAAGTCATATTTACTTCCTGAACCTTCAATCCATCCTTCCATCTTGCCAAAATTTTTCCCCCTGTATTATTCTCATACAAAATATTTGAATCGCCCCAAATTTCCTGACTGACACACGCCTTAGTCCTGACTTTGTATAAGTCTGTGAACCCCCTGCTTCTTAGTAAAATCACTAAATTTCATACTTTCTTTACCCATCATCTTCGATTCTGCTTTTAACGCTATAGAATATGGTGGATCTTCTCTAATTTTTGTCTTTTCTCGCAGGATCTATCACCAAACAATCTCGAGACTATGATCCAATTTACCACACCCAAAGCAAAAGACCGATAATTTTTCATATTTGAATGGGATCCAGGAACTTACACCGTTTGCACTTGAGACAAAGATACCTCTCCTTAGGGGTTTTTGAACCTCCAGATTCACCACCGAGTGCGCAACAATCAGCCTAATTTGGATCTCGAGAACCCCACCAAAGGTGCTACCAATAGCATGCAACATATCTTTCTTATCAAATTCTGGAGAACACGAACCAATCTTAATCCAATATGGAGATAAAGTAAGACAAATCTGATCTCGTTCAATTGGGTTTTTTAATCTATCAAACAAAATAATGGACTTACGAAAAAGCCAAGGCCTACCCTCCATAATCAATTCTAAATCTTCTTCTAGATCAAAGACAATTGAGAATAAATTCTGCCCTACCATCTAAATTTCAAATTTCCTCTTGGATTTCCAGATACTCTTCATTTGAGCCTTAAAGCTTTCTGGATTGAAATATTTTTTCGTCCATACTGAACAAATCAGAGTAGGCTTTTCACTAGGCACCACCAAAGACCTTTTGATCGAAAGTTGAATAAGTTCTTCTGCCAACAAAGATATCTCTTCATTGCTCTCCCTCTCCATGCCACCACCCTCTTCCATCCCAAGCTACAGCAGAGACTGTTTTCTCTAGGACTCTACAGAGAGCACTCTTGGTTTTCGAGGGAACTTAAAAATTATGAATACTTCCGGTTAGCTAAATAAAATTTAAATTTAATACATTATAAATTTCAATATATGTTATTGTATTTTTTTTATTCCTCAAGTAACTTTAAAAAAATTGTTATGTGTTTTTTTTAGTATTTATTTTTTAAATATTTTACTATATCCTTATAAAACACTTGTCAACTGCTTGATCCTACTTGTAGAGTCTTAAAGTATCAAATATTATTCATTATTTTAAACCCAAAACAAAATTGAAAAGTAGTTAAGAACTTAAATCATCTGAGCATATGACTCCCAACTTCCTAAGCCAAGGAATCGATCCTAATACCCACAAGAAACTACCAGGACAAGTAGTTCAACGAGTGAACAAGAGAAAAAATAGCAGAGACAACAATAATGAGTAGAATTTGAAAAAAAGAAAAAGCAAAGGCAACACTTGAGTCTGCAGTGATACCCAAACTCCATCTTCCAAAACCCAGTAGGTTAACTTCAGTTTTTTTACCAAGAAATAGCAGCTTCAACCAATACACTAGCTTTAGCGTAGTGCCTTCGAGCCAAGAAGGGTAGGGGGTGTAGGCACCCCGTACCCAGGTTATACCAGGCCCCTTGTTTAGGGGATGTCAACGATGGTGAAAACAGGACTGGGTTGCTTTAAGATGTGCAGTGTCACTCTTGTTTACTAGCAAACAAGTTTAATAACAATAAAGTGAAAAGTATTTGTGAAAGAGAAAGGTATTGATTTTTCACCAAAGCAACAAACAAATGAATAATTAACTTGTTTCAATTCATGGTTTAGGTATTGGATGAAACTATTTACTAGTGTTGTTTGAACTGGACTGGCTGATTGGACCAGCTAGATCGGAACCAGCAAGAATCGATTCGAAAATTAATTTTTAATCGGTTAAATTGAGAATCAATACAAATCAACTAAGAAAACCAGTTGAATCAGCAGTTGAACCAATTAAAAATTAATTAAATCGGGATTTTTTAAAATTTTTAATAATTTTTTAATCGTACCAGTAAATTGATAACTCAACTGGTTAACCACCAATATCTTTTAAAAAACATTGCTATTTACCAAATCCTACCGCATTTCAAATTTGTTTTGGGTTTAAAACAAATGTCTACTTTCAAATTCTTAAATTGGGTGGAAATTATAAAAATATTTATTAATTACACAAGTTTTAAGTGGGAAATAAACAAAAAAAAAAAAAAAAGAGTTGGAACGCTAGTTTGGATTTCCATTACGCCTTACGCTCAAAGTGGCCAAACTGAAAACAGATTTAAACTTTGGTACCTAAAATGTAAATTTATGAAAGTTGGGTCAAACTGAAAACAGATCTAAACTTTGGTATCTAAAATGCAAACTTAAAGAAATTGGATGATTACTTACCTTTATTTTATTTTATTTTGCTGTCTATAAAGAAGATATCAAGAAAAAATTAAGGAAAAAAAGTGCAAGAGATACAAGATGATGATGATGCATTAATCGTGACATAAAAAAGCTAAAAATAATTTTTTATAAAAATAAAACATATTATTATGAGTATATTAATTATTTTTATTTTTATATAAAAACTAACATCAGACATAAAGTTGTAACTTGTCAGGGGCTGCTCAAATAAATAACTTTTATTTACTCTCTTAAAAGCCTAAATACGACTATTATTAAAAAAAAATAAAGTAAGGTATCTAAGCAAGACACGGATATTCGAATAACTTTAAGAAAAAGGCTATTGGTTAGGAGCATGGATTGGGACGTGTCATTTTCGTAGGTCTAACTTAGTTTATTGGTAGGTCCATTCCATTTCAAAAGCTTGATTCAACTTTCTTATTAATTCTTAAAATTAGAGTTATGTACTTGTCATAATAGCTACTAGTTTTTAAAACTCCGAGCTCCGTCATTTTCGGGTTAATTTGGAAAGTTTAATTATTAAAAAATTAAATATATATTTTATAATTTTATAATTAAATTTAAATATTAAAAATATTTTTAATTATTTAAATTAAATTCGGGCCAATTCAAACTTTAAAAATTTTTGTTCAAGTCTAGCCCAAATTAGGCCGGGCAAACTACTTAGTCCTTGGATTGGTTTACTCTCAACCTTAGGGTTTTTTTTTTTTTTCTTATTAAAAGCTTGTTTTTATTTAAAAGGCTTAATGCACACTTTAATCCTTAAACTATATTACTTTTTTCACTTTAGTCTTTAAAGTTTTTTCGGCCCACTTCTATTCGTAACATTATTAGGTATTCTCAAATTAGTTCAAATTTATCACCTAAAAAGATCTACCAATCATACATTCCAATTGATTGAATTATAAAACAATTATCGTAGGTGAGTATATACGATTTATAAAATATTAAAATTTATAATATATATTTTAATATTTTTAGTATATTTTATTTTTTTATATTTTTTTTAACTTTATAATTCTTTTTCTATTTTAATAATTTTTTATAATTTCTTAAACAATTTTTTGGATTTTTTTAATAATTATTGAATTTTTTATGTTTTAAAGATTTTTAAGGTTTTTTGGATGATGACATCATCATGTGACATGTGGCAACGTATGATTGGCTAAATATCCCAACCGTTTTTAAATGTCTAAAGGACCGAATCAAGAACATCTAATAACGTTAAGGACTAAATCAATAATGTATGATAACATGAGGAACTGAAGTGAGCCAAAAACTTTTTAAGGACTAAAGTAAAAAAAAAAAAAAATGTATACTTCAATGATTAAAGTTTACATTAAGCCAAATTAAAATTATGTATTTGGCTCTCTTGGTTACCTATGTTTTTAAGTGATATTTCTTTGTCGGGTAAAAATTTATGTGCCTATAATTGAATGAATAATGTTAAATATAGTTTATATATTTTATCAATTTGATTTTTTTTCTTGAGTTAAATTTGGTAATCAACCTTTTCAAAAGAAATGAATTTGACCATCAATTTTTTTGAAAAAGTTAAATTATTTTTTTTAAAGTAGAAATACTGACTAAACTATTAAATTTTTGAACATGATTGCCCGCATGGCAAGCCACAAATACTTCATAATAATTTTTTGAACTTTTAATTTTTACTTTTACTTTTATTTTTATTTTTTGATTTTTTTTATTTGTGCATATGTTTATAATTTTTAAGTTATTTGTTAACATGACATATAAGACAAATAGTGTTATGTCAATATGAAGTACACATAGATTGCCACACGAGTTTCCACTCCAACATTATTAAAAAATTAACGTTTTAGCCAACATTTCTGTTAAAATAAAGCGAGTTGACTCTTTTTGAAAGATTAATAGCTAAATTTAAATCTAAATTAATAAAAAAATATAAAAATTAAAAATGAATTGACATTATACATAATTGAATATTTATTTTAACTTTAATAAATTTACTCAAATTCAAATTCCATAATTAACTTGATTAGGTAAAAATTTAAATAGATTTATAATTGACACAACTCATTAATTCAACTAATTCAAAATGTTTCACTCAACTCTACTTAATCTAAATTAGATTAGAGAACACTCACAAGGTGAGTAAATAACAAATTTTATTTAAAAAACTTATATAAATTAACAATGAAGTTAAAGATTTGAGAGTTTGATATTTTAATTTCAAATTCCATCATATATTTATTTTTTATTAAATATTTTACAAATTATTTTTTTATTTTTTAATATAGAGTTAAATTGTAAGATTAATTCAATCAATATTTAATATTAGTATAGATACTTGCCCCCAACAAATCCACATGGAGCCAAAAACCCTGCCAACAACTTTGCCCAATCTTAGGATTAAATAAACATAAAAACTCCGTGACCAACACAATGGCTTAGGTAAAAAGAGGAGCAATACAAATCTACACTACCATATATGAAACGGCCTAACTCCAAAGCCTTTCCTACATGACACGTTTCATTATTTTTTTCTTATCATAGTAAGATTGATTGTAAATTTTTAGTTTTTTTCAATAAATAAATTGTAGATACTAAATCTTAAATTTAGACATAGTAGAGGGATTAAGTAAAAAGACCTCTCCAGTCTCTCTTAATTTTGATATTGAGAAAATTGGTCTCTCTCAAAAAAATTGGAGCAATTTAACCTCTGTTAATTTCGAAAGTAAGTAATTAAGGATAATTAATCATAGCATTAACATTTTCTGTCAATTGTACATAATTTTGATTGGTATAGTTGTTGAATCTGGTGCCCTAAGTGTAGCATTTTCATCTAAGTACAATTGTATTTTTTTTTGGAACAAATTGGTTTAATAAAATTATCCATAAATTACATTTATACCCTTTGTATATTGCCCTCAATGGTTTTTGCACGCAAAGCAAAATGAAAGCAAATATTGGCTTATTGGTTATCTAACGTTTAACTAATACTAAGCAGTATTATATGGTCGAATCGTAATATGGAAAGACAACTTATATTAGTAGATGAACCTAAACATATTCTTAGTCTAACCAGAAATGAGCAAACCGGTTGAAAGACTAATATGTTATATATCAAGTCCAATCAGGGAGATGCTTGTCTTGAGCATCGGAGCAAATGGCTCTCCGAGTCTGGGTCCTAGATGATACAAATTATGAATAACTGACTAACATATTTAAATTATGTTCTCAACAAATTAACAATACACAATAGTCTATACTAGCACATACATCTTTTAAAATCGCTGCTTAACAACTTCATTTACAATTTTGACTGTAAAACTCGAAGAATTTATGGCTTGGCTAAAACCTCTAGGCATAACCTCTAGGAGCACCCCTCTATACGCATGTTATGACTACCATTCCCTTTCTCTTTCAAGTTGGCGAAGTTTGGCTAAACCCTCCACTCGATTTCTGATGGCAACCTTATCCTGCAATTAAGCAGACATTTATAAGCTCAATAGAATTTAGTGAGATTCTACATAACGGACATATATCAAAATTCAAAATTAAGGGGTTGAAGGTTTAAAAGAATTTTTCCACTCCCTGGTCAACCCTGACATTTAGCAAATTATATCGATAAGGCTTTTGCCTTCCCCTTTTTCCTTGCAGCATACAGTTGATTGACTTCTCCTTTATCTATAGTATAAGTCAATTTTTTTAAGAGTAAGGGTTCTCTAGGAACACAGACATGAATACACCTCAACCAAATTTCTTTCTCTCACAACCTTGAATGGGAGACCCAATGTCGGTCATTGGTTGTCTGACATTTATTTCCTTAGGTTTCAAATTTTTATCCCCCCTATTTCTTGGTGCACTGCCCACCCCAGGTTAGTCCTTAACGGAGACTTCTTTTGCCAACCCAGGTGACTTAGCCCCGTATAACCTCAACAGACATAACCGCTCTTAATTACACCATTTGTTTGCGAACCCTTAAGTCCCGGTCCTTGATTAAATACACCCTCTTGTTCAATAAGCCTTAGAATCCACTCCATTCAGCGATCTTTACCAACCTCCATCACCGAGCCTAGAATTTACACCTTTTAAACTCTCGTGTTCACCTTATTGGTTGAGTCTTCATGATGTCATAAATGATTTATGGTCTTTCACTCTTTCTTTCCAAACTAATTGTCTTGGTGGATGTTACCACGCTTTCTGTCTTGGCGAATTGCCCCGTAATTATTGTCTCGGTAGATTATCCCGTGTTTATTGTCCCGACGAACTATCTACAATGCTATGGCATCTTTCAGCTATTGTCTTACATGATATAACCTCGTGTTTATTGTCTCAATGAACTATCAAAGGATGCCATAGTGTCTTTCAGCTATGGTCTTACTCATTTATGATGTCATAACATCTTTCAGCTATGGTCTTACTCATTTATGATGCCATAACATCTTTCAGCTATGATCTTACTTATATTTAAATTTTTTTCTCTCACAACATTGAATGGGAGACCCAATGTCGGTCATTGGTTGTCTGGCATTATTTCCTTAAGTTTCAAATTTTTATCCCCCTATTTTTTGGACTACCCACCCCAGGTTAGTTCTTAACGGATTCATTCTTTTGCTAACCCGGGTGACTTAGCCCCGTATAACCTCGATGGAAATAATGGCCCTTAATTGCCCCTTTTGTTCGCGGACCCTTAAGTCTCGGTCCTTGATTAAATACATCCTCATGTTCAATAAGCCTTAGAATCCACTCCATTCGGCGATCTTTACCAACCTTCATCACCGAGCCTAGAATTTACACCTTTTAAACTCTCATGTTCACCTTATCGGTTGAGTCTTCATGATGTCATAACCGATTTATGGTCTTTCACTCTTTCTTTCCAAGCTAATTGTCTTAGTGGATGTTACCACGCTTTCTGTCGTCGATTATCCCGTGTTTATTGTCCTAACAGACTATCTACGATGCTATGGAGTCTTTCAACTATGGTCTTACATGATATAACCTCGTATTTACTGTCTCGATGGACTATCAAAGGATGCTATAGTGTCTTTCAGCTATGATCTTACTCATTTATGATGTCATAACATCTTTCAGCTATGGTCTTACTAATTTATGATGCCATAACATCTTTCAACTATGATCTTACTCATATTTAAATTTCTTTCTCTCACAAACTTGAATGGGAGACCCAATGTCGGCCATTGGTTGTCTGACATTTATTTCCTTAAGTCTCAAATTTTTATCCCCCTTATTTCTTGGTGGACTACCCGCCCCAAGTTAGTCCTTAACGGATTCCTTCTTTTGCCAACCCGAGTGACTTAGCCCCCATATAACCTCGATGGACATAATCGCCCTTAATTGCCCCTTTTATTCGCGAACCTTTAAGTCCAGGTCTTTGATTAAATACATCCTCTTGTTCAATAAGCCTTAGAATCCACTCTATTCGGCGATCTTTACCAACTTCCATCACCGAGCCCAGAATTTACACCTTTTAAACTCTCGTGTTCACCTTATCGGTTGAGCCTTCATGATGTCATAACCAATTTATGGTCTTTCACTCTTTCTTTCCAAGCTAATTGTCTTGGTGGATGTTATCACGCTTTTTGTCTTGGTGAATTGCCCCGTGATTATTGTCTCGGTGGATTATACCGTGTTTATTGTCCCGACAAACTATCTACGATCCTATGGCGTCTTTCAGCTATGGTCTTACATGATATAACCTCGTGTTTACTGTCTCGACGAACTATCAAAGGATGCCATAGTGTCTTTCAGCTATGGTCTTACTCATTTATGATGCCATAACATCTTTCAGCTATTATCTTACTGATATTTAAATTTCTTTCTCTCACAACATTGAATTGGAGACCCAATGTCGGTCATTGGTTGTCTGACATTTATTTCCTTAGGCTTCAAATTTTTATCCCCCTTATTTCTTGGCGGACTACCCGCCCCATGTTAGTTCTTAATGGATTCATTCTTTTGCCAACTCGGGTGACTTAGCCCAGTATAACCTCGATGGACATACTCGCCCTTAATTGCCCCCTTTGTTCGTAGACCCTTAAGTCCCGGTCATTTATTAAATACATTTTCTTATTCAATAAGCCTTAAAATCCACTCCATTCGGCGATCTTTACCAACCTCCATCACTGAGCCCAGAATTTACACCTTTCAAACTCTCGTATTCACCTTATTAGTTGAGTTTTCATGATGTCATAACCGATTTATGGTCTTTCACTATTTCTTTCTAAGCTAATTGTCTTGGTGAATGTTACCACGCTTTCTATCTTGGCGAATTGCCCCGTGATTATTGTCTCGGTGGATTATCCCGTGCTTATTGTCCTGATGGACTATCTATGATGTTTTGACATCTTTCAGCTATGGTCTTACACGATATAACCTCTTATTTACTATCTCGATGGACTATCAAAGGATGTTATAGTGTTTTTCAGCTATGGTTTTACTCATTTATGATGTCATAACATCTTTCAGCTATGGTCTTACTCATTTATGATACCATAACATCTTTCAGTTATGGTTTTACTCATTTATGATGCCATAACATCTTTCAGCTATGATCTTACTCATATTTAAATTTCTTTCTCTCACAACCTTGAATGAGAGACCTAATGCCGGTCATTGGTTGTCTAACATTTATTTCCTTAGGTTTCAAATTTTTACCCCCTCTATTTCTTGGTGGACTAGCCGCCCTAGGTTAATCCTTAACGGATTCCTTCTTTTGCCAACCTTGGTGACTTCGCGCTGTAGAACCTTGATGGACATAATCGCCCTTAATTGCCCCATTTATCCGCGGACCCTTAAGTCTCAATCCTTGATTAAATACATCCTCTTGTTCAATAAGCCTTAGAATCCACTCCATGCGGTGATCTTTACCAACCTCCATCATTGAGCCCAAAATTTACACCTTTTAAACTCTCGTGTTCACCTTATTGGTTGAGTCTTCATGATGTCATAACCGATTTATGGCATTTCACTCTTTCTTTCCAAGCTAATTGTCTTAGTGGATGTTACCACGCTTTATGTCTCGGTGAATTGCCCCGTGATTATTGTCTCGGTGGATTATCCCGTGTTTATTGTCATGGTGGACTATCTACCATGCTATGGCATCTTTCAACTATGGTCTTACACAATATAACCTCATGTTTACTGTCTCGACGAACTATCAAATGATGTCATTGTGATTTTCAACTATGGTCTTACTCATTTATGATGTCATAACATCTTTCAGCTATGGTCTTACTCATTTATGATACCATAACATCTTTCAACTATAATCTTACTCATATTTAAATTTCTTTCTCTCATAAAATTGAATGGGAGACCCAACGTCGGTCATTGGTTGTCTGACATTTATTTCCTTAGGTTTCAAATTTTTATCCCCCATATTTCTTGGTGGACTGCCCGCCCCAGGTTAGTCCTTAACAGATTCCTTCTTTTGCCAATCCGGGTGACTTAGCCCCGTATAACCTCGATGGACATAATCGCCCTTAATTTCCCCCTTTGTCCGCGGACCCTTAAGTCCTGGTCCTTGATTAAATACATCATCTTGTTCAATAAGCCTTAAAATCCACTCCATTCAGCGATCTTTACCAACCTCCATCACCGAGCCTAGAATTTACACCTTTTAAACTCTCGTGTTCACCTTATCGATTGAGTTTTCATGATGTTATAACCGATTTATGGTCTTTCACTCTTTCTTTTCAAGCTAATTGTCTTGGTGGGTGTTATCACGCTTTTTGTCTTGGCGAATTGTCCCGTGATTATTGTCTCGGTGGATTATCTCGTGTTTGTTATCTCGACGGAATATCTATGACGCTATAGCGTCTTTCATCTATGGTCTTACACGATATAATCTCGTGTTTACTGTCTCGACGGACTATCAAAGAATGTTATAGTGTCTTTCAATTATGGTCTTACTCATTTATGATGTCATAACATCTTTCAGCTGTAGTCTTACTCATTTATGATGCCATAACATCTTTCAGCTATGATCTTACTCATATTTGGTGTATAGCCTCCAATCAGACTCATGGCCTAGCCACAATATTTATATTTACTTCTCCCATTGCATTCCATCCATTCCTCCATTTCACCATTCTTAACCTTGATGCTCGAATTGTAACATCCCATTTTTCAGTGGTACCGAAAATAGTGGTTTTAGAACCTCGATTTTTGAAAATCGAGTTAGTAAATATTATTTTATAATATTTACGAGTTTATAATAAAGTTAAATTAATTTTTAGTCCATTAAGAAAAAATGACTAAATCGTAAAAGACATAAAACTTATCACTACTGATTATTATTAACTAAAGTGCATAATTAAGAATTGTTTAAGGATTTATATGGTAATTTACCACTTTTAATATAGTAGACGGTTTCTACTTGGTTTTTACTATTAAAATTATAATATAAGTTAAGTTAAAAATTAACTAATAATATAATAAAACATAAAACTTAAGTTAGTGGTCATTTATCATCTTTTCTTCTTTTTCTAAATTGAACACCATTGTTGAAAATTTTGGGAAGATTCGACTATTTTCTTTTCCTTGCATGGTGAGTAATTTAAGCATATTTCTCATAAATTTTATATTTTTGAGATCGTTGTAGCTTAATCTAACTAACTCTGTAACACCCTTAACCAGTATCCGTCACCAGAACAGGGTTACGGAGCACTACCGGAATAAACAAATCATATACAGATATTTCATATCATTTCTCATTTTATATCAGAAATCAATCATTAACAATCATATTGTCCCTTATATGAGCCCTCGAGGCCCAAAATATGTAATTGAAATAAGTCGGGACTAATACGGGTACTCAAAGAATTTTTCGCAAAATTTTAATATTTTTCCTAGGTACAGGGTACACATGCCCGTGTGGTCAGGCCGTGTCATAGGGCGTGTGGGCATTCGAATTAGGGCACATGGTCGTGTTCCAACCCGTGTCCGTACCCATGTAACTCTCTGACTTGGGTCACGCGGCCAAGTCACACGCCCGTGTGCTAGGCCGTGTGAAGGTGCAGGGGTCACACGGTCAAGCCATACGCCCGTGTGCTAAGCCGTCTGAAAATTCCTGATCATTCTGTTTTGCAATTTTAAAGATGCAGAGGACACACGGCCAAAACACGCAACCATGTGCTAGGTCGTGTGTCACATACGGCTGAGACACACGCCCGTGTCTCTGCCCTTGTGGATAAAATAAGGCCATTCTAAGCCTTATTTCTCACCCAAACATGTCTTCCACCTACATTATCTCTTAAACATATTCTCAAGCCAATCCAAGACATTTAACCCAAGCCAAAATCAAGTCTAATGCATGGCATATCACTTCATAAATTTATATATCCAACTTACCTATTTGACCAAAATGCATATAAACATACTTATGAAGTTTACTATCAATTAACCTTACTAAACACTCATATCATACATCAAAACACATTCATCACAAGCCATTCCAATGGCTATTTACAACCAAAACATGTATTTGCCAACATTGGCCAAGTTATCCTATACATGCCATTATACCAAAGTTAATTTACTAAATATACCGAGATGAGCCGATGGATAGTGTGATGATATCTCCGCCAAGCTTCCAACCCAACGAGCCTCCGAATTACTATAGACAGAGGGAAATAAAACAGAGTAAGCATATTATGCTTAGTAAGTACGTATAACAGGAAATTAACTTACCAATTAATTTGCATTTATGGTAAGCAAATAAACATGTTCAGGCTAAATTGGCCATTTTCCTAGACACATATCCTCATCAAGCATGTTAGTCATGTAATTCACATGAATATCAATAAACAAGTATGAACTTATCATTAATCAAATTTCCTTATTCATGTACTTTCTATATCATGTATTTAAATTTCATATACAAATCATGTTCATGTAGTCAAATATATGTCCATAATCTTTCATCATAAATTCATATTATCATTTATCATAACTTTACCTGTTGGACCACTTATAATATCGATGGATACATGGTTAGTAAACACAAAGTGTACATACTATATTCCGTCAATTCATATTCAGGAATGCTCATTGAGCATTTAAACAGGAAGCTCTTCCAAGCCAAATAACAGAAAGCTCATGTGAGCTTGTAACGGGAAGCTTATCCGGGCTTAATAACAGAAAGCTCATGCGAGCTTAATGGGTAACTCCGAAGAGCTATTATCAGGAAGCTCATGAAAGAGCTTTTAATTGGAAGCTCCATATAGCTATATATATCGGGATGCTCATAAGAGATCGGTGTGTCCGCAACACATGCAGGATCACTACCGATCAGAATGCTCATAAGTGCATATAAATAGGAAGCTTGGAAGAACCATGTATCGGAAAGCTCAAGAGAGCTTATATCGGGATTGCTCATGTGAGCTATAACGGGACGCTCTTGCGAGCTATGGTGTGTTCGCAACATATGCAGAACCACAACCACTCCAGGAACCCTGTATCCATCTAATTTCATTTGTTCAAACGAGATTTATTTCTTGTCGGACATTGTCGGATATGTGATTTATTTTCATACTTAAAAATTATACAAATCACATGCATATAAATCAAACATATCATATAAATATACAATTTAGTTACACGAACTTACCTTGACAAACGTTCGTGTATTTGAAATCTACTAATCCGATACTTTTTCGTTTCCACGATCTAACTTCGTATTTGAGTTGTCCGGATCTATACGAGTAAATTTAACTCAATTTAATACAATTCATAATTAATTCAATTCAATTCACATCCTAGGCAAAATTTTCTATTTTGCCCCTATACTTTTAATTAATGACGATTTCGTCCCTAGGCTCGAAAAATAAAATCCATGCAATTTAATCCTTGTTCCAAGCCTAACTAATTTTTACATGTAACATTTGCAGCCCATGTAATTCATAAAATTCAGAATTTTTTCATAAATTTTACATCTTTACAGTTTAGTCCCTAAATCACAATTTCATCAAAATTCACTTTACAAAAGTTGTTTATCTATCAACAACCTTTCATTTTATACCATAAATTTCATAATTCATGCATATTCATCCATGGAAAAACCCTAGTACTTTGATAACTTTGCAAATTAATCCCCAAAATAGCTAGATTAGGTTATTACGATATCGGAAATATAAAAATTTCTAAAAACGGGAAAAGAAAACATACCTAATAGATCAAAATAAGTTTTTATATCTTCAAGCTCTCAAACTAGGGTTTCCATGGCTTTTTAATTGGGAAAGATGATATAAAATGATGATATTAGATGTTTATTTTATTTATCATCTTTTATTTATTTACTTTTCAATTTAGTCCTTTTCTTTTCTTAAATTTTCATGGATGAATCATCATACTTATCTACTAACTCCTCTTAATGGTCTATTTTCCATATAAGGACCTCAAATTTTTAATTCCATAGCTATTTGATCCTTTTAGCTACTAGAATTCAACTTTTGCATTTTATGCAATTTGGTCCTTTTCTCAACTAATCATGTAATCGTTAAAATTTTCTTAACGAAATTTTTATACGATATTTCTATCATAATGCATACCTTAAAATAATGTTAAAATAATTTTTTTTCAGACTCAAATTTGTGGTCCCGAAACCACTGTTCCGATTTCACTGAAAACGGGCTGTTACAAAGCTGGGGTTATTTCGTGGACTTTCCATTGATGAATTTTAGGTGTCCATGAGATTAAATGAAAGATTTCTAAGCTTGGTTACTAATTAGGACTATTTTGTAAATGAATTTTGGTTAGTTTTGAGTTTAGAGACTAAAATGAAAATAAGTAAAATTTAGCATGAAATATTGGAAAATTTTAAGTGTTTGGAGGCTGATTGTGGATGAGCTTATAATTGGTTTGGTATGTTGGGGTTTAAATATGGAAATTTTAATACTTTCGTTTTAGGGATTAAATTGAACAAAGTGTAAAAGTTCGTGGAAATTTGGTAAAATAAACTTTATAAGTCATATGAATAAAAATTAGTATGCTAATTTAGTTGAAAATGATAAATTGAATTTAACTATCATATAGAGCAAGGATTAAATCGTACGAAGGATAATCAAGTAAAAGGAAAAATCATAGATTAGTCCCTACGAGTCAACTCATTAGCCGAATATATTAGTTAAGTTCATAGTATGGATATGTGTATATATTTATGATTTGTGTTGTTATGAACTTATTAATTAAATTATGGTCGAATTGTTAATGTAAGATTGAAATTATTAGTTGTTTATAATTAAGTACAAAGTGAGTAAGTACATATTTGGAAATTGATGAACATATGTGAAACACGAGTTATATGATTTCAAAATGAACATAATTGATTTACAACATGTGTACGGATATTGCTATTTTCCAGGAATAACAGATCTACCAGTTTTTATAGAGAGAGAATTACTTTCCTACTGAAAGGAAAAAAATTATTTTGGTTCTGTTTTTGATTTGTGATTATTTGATCTCACACTCGAAGTGATTTGTGGTATGATAATAACGAAGAAGGTCGTTCGAATGAAAATCGAGAACGTCAAGGATCCATCTTGCACAAAGAACAAGTATTTTTTGGGAAAAGTTCATTGCTATAAATATCATAAACTATTTCAATTTTCAAATTTTTATTTTTCCACTATGACAAAACCATTTTTTAAACCAACTTTTTTTCCAACAATAATAACAAATTTAGCCCTTGATATTTATAAATTTTCTATAAATGTTGATAGAATGTGAAAATGTTGCAGGCAAAATTTGTTAAATCATGACCAAATTGATAGAACGTGTAAAAGTTGTGAGCTAAATTTGTTAAATCAAGATCAAATTGACAGGATATTTAAACTTTAAGGGCTAATTTGATTATTATACCTATAAAAATATGTATAATTGACGAAAAAAATATTAATATTGTGATTAATTGTCGTTAGTTACTCACTTTCAAAATTGACGAGTCAGTTGAGGAACATCACTCAATCGTGATACGAGCTATTAAAGAAATAGTTCAACGTTCTTAGACGATTCGGGTTACACATGTATTAAAAGAGGGCAACATAGTCACTGATGGACAGGCAACAATGGCACTTTTAAGGCCTCTAAGTAGGTATAGCTATATGTAACCTCTGAATGAAATTCTTCAAAGATTACATGACGTCTGCTCTGGAATGACTTGGCCTCGTATAGTCTAGATATGGTTTTATCCTTTTTCATGTACCAAAAAAAAAATTGACGAGATTAAATTGCTCTGATTTTTTTAAGATGGACCAAAAAATTCTTTTTACCAAGCGAAAACCATAATTTGAAAAAGAACAATCTACACATAACAAAATGACTTCTTTTTTTTAAAATGATAAATTTAAATATTTAGAAAAATCTAATCGTTAATATTTTTGTATTTAATTTTAAATATATAAAAATAAACATCAAAAATAAAAATTATAAAAAATGGTTTAATTTCCAGTTCAATTGGTTTTTTAGCTCGGTGCAATCAGTCTATATCTGTAACAGCCCAATTTCAGTGAAGTTGGAATAGTGGTTTCGTAACCACAAATTCGAGCTAAAAAGATAAAATATTTTAATATTATGAAATGATTAGTAATATAGTAGAAAGGTTGCATGAGAATTTTGATAAGAAAATTTTATCAATTAGGTGCTTAATGGTAGAAAGGACTAAATTGTATAAAATGTCAAATTTAAATTCTAGTAGCTATAAGGATTAAATAGCTATGGAATTTAAAACTTGAGGTCCTTAAATGGTAATTAGACCATTGATGAAAAATATGTAGATATTTTTGGTGAATCATGCATGGAAAAATTGAAAAAGGACAAGAACTAAATTGGAAATAGAAATAGTTAAAAGATGATAAATATTAAATAGAAATTAATATCATTTTATATCATCTTCTTCATCAAAAATACATGGAAACCCTAGGAGAGAGAAAACAAGCTTTCCAAGCATAAATTGGTAAGTTCTTATGTCCCGTTTTTAGTAATTTTTATATTTTTGAGATCGGGAAAGCATAATTTCTCTATTTGGGGGGTTAATTTGAATAGATATCAAAGTATAGAAAATTTTCCATTGAAGAAAATGCTGAAATTTGAAAGTTTATGGTAGAAATTGAAAGGCTGTTGATAGATGAACAACTTTTACAAAGTGATTTTTGATGAAAACATGTTTTGGGACTAAATTATAAAGTGATGAAATTTATGGAAAAATTATGAAATTTTGAGAATACATGTGCTGTAAAAGTTATATTAGAATTTTGATTAGGCTTGGAATAAGGAGTAAAATTTCATGAATTTCAATTTCTGAGCCTAGGGACAAAATTGGAATTAATTAAAAAGTTAGGGACAAAATGGTACTTTTGCCTAGAATGTGAATTGGGTTCAATTGAATGTGAAAAAGTATTAAATTGATGATTAAATTCATTTATATAGATCCAAAAATACCAAACAAAGAGAAAGATCGAGGAAAAGAGAAAGTTTCGGATTAGTAGATACGAACAATTATCAAGGTAAGTTCGTATAACTTAAATAAGCATGAATATATGTGTTGATTTGATTGTTGAATTATATGAAATGTGATATGTGAATTATATGTACATTAAGCATGAACATTGTGAAGCATGAAATATGTATATGATGTAAAATGATTGAAAAAGGGTTAAAATCCGTTTGAATATGGAATTCTGATTGGATAAATGTGATTTCCCTGATAAAACTGCATGTGTTGCAGAATGGATTTAGCTCGGACGGGTAATCCTTTGAAAATGAACTATCGAGAATATGTGTTTCAATTAGGATTTAGCCTGGACTGGTAATCCTAATTGACTGGATTTAGCCTGGACTGGTAATCCAGATTGGACTCTATAGGGAATTCTTTGTCATATAAGGATTTAGCCTGGACTGGTAATCTGACAAAGCCCTTAGAGTATATGTGCTACAGCTAGAATTTAGCCTGGACTGGTAATTCTGCTGTATGATATGTGGCTCGAGAGTGTACCTAAACTGTACTACTGGATATAAATTGACGGATAATAAAATTGTGCACCTCGAGTGTACTACTAGAAATATCCATTGGAAATTTAATGATTCAATGGATAAAATACTCATATGGCATGATGAGCTCATCTATGCTTATTGTATATTATGGCTAACATGTTGATTGAATGTTTGTGACTAGGCAAATTTGACAAATTGATGGATATATGCTTTGTATATGTTTTAGAAGTTAAATATGATTGGTAAGTGTAATTTTGGTTATACGAGCTTACTAAGCATATAATGCTTACTAGGTTTATTTTCCCTGTTTTATAGTGCTCAAAGCTCGGGAAGGTCGAAAAATTGGTCGGAGCTATCATCACGCTATCAACTTCTTGATTTTTGGTATAAATGAAAGTCTTATTTTGTTAATGGCATGTATAGGCTAACTAAGTTAAATGATGGTATGTAGTTAAATGATGGTATGTAAATGATACATATATATAACTTAGCCATTGGAGTGGCTAAAACACTTATGTTTTTAATATATGTTATGGCTGGATTTTACTTGAAATTGGTTGGTATATATTTGTTAGTGTTGATTCAGGAAAAATGGAAAATTTGGGTGAGAAATGAGGCTAGGAAATGGCCTTATTTTATCCACACGGGTATACACACGGGCGTGTGTCTAGGTCGTGTGTGACACATGGCCTGGGTACATGGGCATGTGATCTGGCCATGTGTCCCCTGCTTAGTGATATGTCCGAGAAGTCCTGTACGAGCATAGGAATCTGATCTGTTTTATCATGTAAGACCACGTCTGGGATGTTGGCATCGATATAAGCATTATGTGTAAGACCATGTCCGGAACGTTGGCATCGATATGAGGTTTACGTGTAAGACCACGTCTGGGACGTTGGCATCGATATAAGTATTACGTGTAAGACCCTATCAGGGACAGTGGCATCTATATCTGATTACGTGTAAGACCTTGTCTCGGACAGTGGCATCTATATCTGATTATGTGTAAGACCCTGTCTGAGATAGTGGCAACGATATCCGATTACGTATAAGACCCTATCTGGGACAGTGGCATCGATATCCGACATGTGTAAGACCGTGCGGGACGAAGTGGGATCGATATCCGACATACATGTAAGACCATGTCCGGGGGCGAGGGCATTGATATTCGATTACGTGTAAGACCTCATGCGGGACGAAGGCATCGATATCCGACATGTAAGACCGCATGCGGGACAAAGGCATCGATATCGATTACGTGTAAGACCATGTTCGGGATAAAGGCAACGATATCCGACATACGTATAAGACCGCATGCGGATAGTAGCATCGATATCTCGATTTCGTGTAAGACCGTGTTCAGAGGCGGTGGGCATCGATATCCGACACGCGTGTAAGACCATGCGGGATAGTGGCAACGATATTCGATTACGTATAAGACCCTGTCTGGGATAGTAGCATTGATATCCGATTTCGTGTAAGACCCTGTCTGGGACAGTGGCATCGATATCTGATTTCATGTAAGACCTCGTCTGGGACGTTGGCATTGTATGATTATTCTGAGTTTCTGAGTATCCTATTAGTTTCTGAACGGTTTAATGAGCAAATCTGAGCTATGAACAATTATGTGAATGTATATTCGTTTCAGGTACGTTTGGTATGTACACTAGTGTGTATAAAAAGGTAAGTACTCACATGACTTTGATATGAAGAGAAGTATGATCGAATATAAGAACGAGAATGAGATGCAAGAATGATTATGAAAGAGTTATGTGTATATAATTGATTTTTGAATGGATGAATGTGGTAATTGTGGCTAAGTATACGAATCAAAGTAAATATGTGATTATTTGTTAAGTAAATGTTATGTGCCAATGTATCTTATGCATATGTGTCTTTTATGCTAAGTTTGTTTGTATTGTGACTTACTAAGCTTTTGGAAAGCTTACTCTGTGTGTGTATGTTTTCTTTGTTTTATAGGTCATCAAAGCTATCAAGGCTCGGGATCACAAGGATCGTCATCACATTACTACTAAACTCATTTTGGTACACTTTGAAAATGTATACAGCTAGATATGGCATGTATAGGCTAGAATTTGGTATGAGTATGTTACATGAACTTAGCCATGTGATTTGGCTAGTTATGTTTTGGTAATATGCTTAAATGAATGTGGTATGTGAAGTTTGTTTTGGTATAATTAGTTGTTATATGAATGGTTATGATATGGTAAGTATATAGATGAATGGTGCTTGAGCATATTTGAGATTTAGTTATGCAAATTGGTAAGTTTGGAATTTGTTTTGAATGCATAGATCGAATGTATATTTAGTATGTTTTTGGCTGGCATATATGCATGATATGTGTTGGTAAATATTACTTGTAGGTATGACCCAAGTGGGTGGCATTTTGGCCTTGTAAATGGCCTATAATGTCACACGGTCGAGTCGCACGGGCGTGCCTAATGACCGTGGGTGTATAATAGGATGTAGCTTAGTAGTACACGGCCTCGACATGGGCGTGTCAGCTGGCCATGGTGAGCAAGTCAGTAGCTAGCTAAGAGCACACGGCCATGGCACACGGGCGTGCTTGGTGGTCGTGGTGGGGAAGTCAGTATATGGCCTAGTAGTATACGGCTATGGCATACGGGCGTGCCTAGTGACCGTGTTGATATAGTCAGTATATAGACACGGATGGACACACGGGGGTGTCTAGAAGCCGTGGAGGGCACACGGTCTCCTTCCACGGGCGTGTCTCCCCTGTATTTTAGAAAAGTTTAAATTTTTCCATGAGATTCCGTATGTGTTTCAGTTTAGTCCCAACTCGGTTTATATGCATGCTTAGGGTCTTGATGACTCATCTAAGGGACACTATGATTGTTAATGGTGAATGTAATGTATGAAATGTTATGTAAGTTTCTGATCTGTCTGGTAATGCTCCTAACCCTAGTCCGGCGTCGGTTACGAGTTAGGGATGTTACATTTGGTTGGTATCAGAGCTACGGTTTAGTCGATTCTTGGACTAACGTAGCGTGTCAGAGTCTAGTTATACATGCCATATGTCTGAATTGTGATAGTGTGATGAATCTTGACGTATAAATGTGATTTCTGTATAGTAATGGATCCCGAAAGAGCCGTAGCTGACGATATAGAAAGCAATGCGCCTGCTCCCGCGCAAGGGACAGCGCCCTCTGATTCGAGGCCGGTTACAAGCGTTCAAGAGGGAGAAGCTAAACAAGCTTTCTTCCAGATGATGAGTGAATGGTTCATTCAATTCATAAAGAATAACCTGACTGTTTCGCAACCCCACCCCCGGGTATTTCCCCACAGACTACATTTGTACCACTGGTTATATATTCAAATCTGTTGAACAAGCCTCCGGTTGACAAGATCCATAAATATGGGGCTGAAGAATTCAGGGCTGCTAATGATGATGATGTTGAAAAGGCGAATTTTGGTTAGAAAATACTATTCGGGTATTTGACGAAATGTCTTTAACTCCAGAAGAATATATAAAATGTGTTATATCTTTGCTTCGAGATGCGGCTTATCAATGGTGGAAAACTATGATATCTGCTATTCCTAAAGAACAGGTAACATGGGACTTCTTTCAGATTGAGTTCAGAAAGAAATACGCTATTCAGAGATTCATTGATCAGAAACAAAAAGAATTTTTGGAATTTAAACAAGGTCACATGTCTGTCACTGATTACAAACGAGTGTTTGTGAGATTAAGTCAGTATGCTCGGGAATGTATTTCAAATGAAGCAATAATGTGTAAAAGATTTAAAGATGGCTTAAATGAAGATATTCAATTGCTAGTTGGTACTCTAGAGATAAAAGAGTTCACAGTGCTAGTTGATCGAACATGCAAAGCTAAATCTGAAGTCAGAAACATGAAAAAGAGACTTCTGAGCAAAACATTTCAGTCTGCCTCGAAGAAATTTCGAGATAAACATAGTCGTTCAAAGATTAATGTGAAGCATTCGAGTAGAGGTCGAGCTAGACCACAGTTGGGTTCCAAAACCCCAGCAACTTCAGTGGCTAGTGTTGGTAATGTTCGATCCGAGAGACCTGAATGTAAACATTATGGAAAAAGACATCCGAGAAGCTGTAGACTAAATGACTGAGCCTGTCGAGCCAGAGACTGTTCAAAATCTGAGATCTGATAATGCACTTGTGAGAGGTAAACCTCCGAAGAATGTAAGAAATGTCAGTGGTAGTCAGAGAACTACGAGAGAGACTGTTGCAAGATCCGAAGCTAGAGCGCCTGTCAGAGCATATGCTATTCGAGCTCGTGAGGAAGCTTCGTCACCTGATATTATAACTGGTACTTTTACACCTTATGATACTTCTGTGATTACTTTGATAGACCCTGGTTCTACGCATTCACATATATATATATATGCATAAATTTAGTATTCAGTAAGACTTTATCTGTAGAGTCTACTGAGTTTGCTATAAAAGTATCGAACCCCTTAGGTAAAAGTGTCCTGGTTAACAAAGTATGCAAGAACTGTCCGTTAATGTTTCGAGATATCTGTTTCCCTGCTGATCTGATGTTTTTGCCATTTGATGAGTTCGATATCATTCTGGGTATGGACTGCTTGTCTTTGCATGATGCTGTTGTGAGCTGTAAAAGAAAGATGGCACGATGAGAATGTACATTGATTACCGTCAGTTGAATAAGGAAGGCAAAGTTGTAGCTTATACTTCGAGACAATTGAGGCCTCATGAAAAGAATTATCTGACACACGACCTTAAGTTTGCTGTGAATGTGTTTGTACTTAAGATTTGGCGCCATTATTTGTATAGTGAGAAATATCACGTGTTTTCAGATCATAAAGGTTTGAAATACCTGATGACTTAGAAAGATTTGAACCTGCGTCAGAGAAGATGGCTTGAGTTGTTGAAAGATTACGAGCTTGTGATAGATTATCATCCGGGTAAAGTAAATGTAGTTACTGATACATTGGGTCGAAAATCATTATTTGCACTACGTGCTTTGAATGCTCAGTTAGATTTATCTGATGAAAGTTCTGTGTTAGCTGAGTTAAAAGCGAAACCATTGTTTATACAACAGATATGTGATGTTCAGAAATTTGATAATGAGTTATTAACAAAAAGAGCTCAGTGTGATATGAATTTTGAATCTAAATTTTGAATTATTGATGATTGCTTGAGATTTCGAGGTCGTATCTGTGTTCTGAGAATTCCGGAGTTGATTCAGCTGATTTTGAGTGAAGCACATATCAGTCGTCTATCTGTTCATCAGGGGAAGTACAAAGATGTACCATGATCCAAGCAACACTATTGGTGGTCCGGTATGAAACGAGACATTTACGACTTTTTTCAAATGCTTAATCATCGCCAAGTGAAAGTTGAACATCGTTTCCGTCTGGTTTGCTACAACCGATTCTGATTCCCGAATGGAAATGGGATAGAGTAACGATGGACTTTGTTTCTGGTTTGCCTCAGACTCTGAGAAAGAAGGATGTGATTTGGGTCGTAATTGACCCATTTGACGAAATCTGCCCATTTTGTTCCGGCAAGGTCTGATTATTCACTTGACAGATTAGCTGAGCTTTATATTTCTGAGATTGTTAGATTGCACGGGGTGCCACTATCTATTGTGTCAGATAGAGATCCGAGGTTTACATCGAGGTTCTGGAAGAAATTGCAAGAAGCTTTAGGCACGAAACTGCATTTCAGTACAGTTTTTTAACCGCAAACAGATGGTCAGTCTGAACGGACCAATTAGATTCTCGAAGATATGTTAAGATGTTGTATACTTGAGTTAATGGGTCATGGGAACAGTATTTGCCATTGGTTGAATTTGCATACAATAACAGTTTTCAGTCAAGCCTCAAAATGGCACCTTATGAAGCTTTGTACGGACGTAAATGTCGTACACCTCGTATTGACCGAACTCGGTGAAAATAAGCTACACGGGTTGATTTGATAAAAGATTCGAATGAAAGTGAAACGATCCGAGATTGTTTGAAAGCAGCATTTGATCGTCAGAAGTCTTATGCAGACTTGAAACGTAAAGATATAGAATTTGGGATCGGTGACAAAGTATTTCTGAGAGTGTCTCCGTGGAAGAAAGTGCTTCGTTTCGGACGTAAAGGCAAGTTGAGTCTGAGGTTCATCAGACCGTATGAGATTATTGAACGTGTCGGGTCTGTTGCATATAGATTAAGGTTGCCCTCTGAATTAGAAAAGATCCACAATGTGTTCCAAGTTTCAATGCTCCGTAGATATCGATCTGATCCGTCACATGTGATTGCCCCATCTGAAATTGAAATCTGAACTGATATGACATATGAAGAGGAACCGATCTGTATCATAGCTCGTGGAGTAAAAGAGTTGAGAAACAAGAAAATTCCGTTAGTGAAAGTATTATGGAATCGGCACAGAATTGAAGAGGCAACGTGGAAACCAGAAGATTCAATGAGACAGCAATATCCGAATCTATTTAACAGTAAGATTTTCGGGGACAAAAATCCCTAAGGGTGGGAGAATTGTAACAGTCCAGTTTATACCCTAGTTGGAACATTGGTTTCGGGACCACAAATCTGAGTTTGAATAATATTTTAGTATTATATTCTGAGCCGTTGATATGTGACTAAGTATGTGTTAAATTTTCGTAAGTTAATTTGTTCGTCTGTGTGTTTAATTTGACAAAAGGATTGAATTGCATTAAATGTGAAAGTTGCTTGCTATTTGTTGAAGTATCAAAGTGTTGTGGCTTTGTAAAGGTGAAGGCCTTATATGGAAAATAAGCCATCATTGAGATAGTGGATGATAGAATGTCTTAATAACCTTAGTATTAATTTGTCTTATATGTTTAATGGATGGGCAATTTAGTAATTGAATTATTAACCTTAGATTAATAAAACAAAAAGATGAGTGTTCATCTTTTATTTTCTCTTCTTTGGTCGAAAGTTAAAAGAAAAAGAAAGGGTTAAGTTTGTTTCATTCGGCCATGGTTCAAGCATAAATCGGGTATGTGTTTTTGATCGGTTTTTGATAATTTCTACGTTTTTGCAATCGTTGCTTTGAGAGCTACAAAACCCATGTATTAATTTTGTGAATTGATGATGTTTGTGTGATATGCCATTGATTATATGTCAAGCTTTTTGATGATTTATGGTGTTAAATGAAAGATTTGAGCTAGATGAACATACTTTGTTCTTGAATTTTTGATGAATTTAGCTAATTAAGGCTAAATTGAGAAAATATTATTTTGGAGGACTAATTTGTGAATTTGATGACACATATGGACTTATATAGTCCCTAGGGAGATTCGACTATGCATGGGTGTGAACAAATTATGTGAATTTGATGTTTTGTGAAAAATGGACTAAATTGGTAAATTATGCAACTATGAGGGCTAATTTGCAAATTACCCTAAATGTGTGTCCTTGGATTGAATTGAATGAATAAGTGAATAAAAGACTTAATTCTGAATATGTTTAAATCAAGAACTGAGGAAAACGGACTTAGATCGGGGGAAAGCGAAAGTAAACGAGTAGCCGTTTCTATTTCTGATAAATCGAATCCGAGGTAAGTCATTATGCAAATAAACGTATTTGTATTAAATTAAGCATATTCACATGACTGTAGTTACCAAAGGATGTTTATGATATAAACTGAATATGAATTCTGAAATAAGGATCTCTTAGTGATATGTCCGAGAAGTCCTGTACGAGCATAGGAATCTGATCTGTTTTATCATGTAAGACCACGTCTGGGATGTTGGCATCGATATAAGCATTATGTGTAAGACCATGTCTGGAACGTTGGCATCGATATAAGCATTACGTGTAAGACCCTGTCTGGGACAGTGGCATCGATATCTGATTACGTATAAGACCCTGTCTGGGACAGTGGCATCGATATCCGATTACGTGTAAGACCATGTCTGGGACAGTGGCATCGATATCCGATTACGTGTAAGACCCTGTCTGGGATAGTGGCATCGATATCCGATTACGTGTAAGACCCTGTCTGGGACAGTGGCATCGATATCCGATTACGTGTAAGACCGCATGCGACGGTGGCAACGATATCCGATTACGTATAAAACCCTGTCTGGGATAGTAGCATCGATATCCGATTTCGTGTAAGACCCTGTCTGGGACAGTGGCATCGATATCCGATTACGTATAAGACCCTGTCTGGGATAGTAGCATCGATATCCGATTTCGTGTAAGACCCTGTCTGGGACAGTGGCATCGATATCCGATTACGTGTAAGACCCTGTCTGGGACAGTGGCAACGATATCCGATTACGTATAAGACCCTGTCTGGGCTAGTAGCATCAATATTCGATTTCGTGTAAGACCCTGTCTGGGACAGTGGCATTGATATCTGATTTCATGTAAGACCTCGTCTGGGACGTTGGCATCGTATGATTATTCTAAGTTTCTGAGTATCCTACTAGTTTCTGAACGGTTTAATGAGCAAATCTGAGCTATGAACAATTATGTGAATGTATATTCGTTTCAGGTACGTTTGGTATATACACTAGTGTGTATAAAAAGGTAAGTACTCACATGACTTTGATATGAAGAGAAGTATGATCGAATATAAGAACGAGAATGAGATGCAAGAATGATTGTGAAAGAGTTATGTGTATATAATTGATTTTTGAATGGATGAATGTGGTAATTGTGGCTAAGTATACGAATCAAAGCAAATATGTGATTGTTTGTTAAGTAAATGTTATGTGCCAATGTACCTTATGCATATGTGTCTTTTATGCTAAGTTTGTTTGTATTATGACTTACTAAGCTTTTGGAAAGCTTACTCTGTGTGTGTATGTTTTCTTTGTTTTATAGGTTGTCAAAGCTACTGAAGGCTCGGGACCGTCAAGGATCGTAATCATATTACTACTAAACTCATTTTGGTACACTTTGAAAATGTATACAGCTAGATATGGCATGTATAGGCTAGAATTTAGTATGAGTATGTTACATGAACTTATCCATGTGATTTGGCTAGTTATGTTTTGGTAATATGCTTAAATGAATGTGGTATGTGAAGTTTGTTTTGGTATAATTAGTTGTTATATGAATGGTTATGATATGGTAAGTATATAGATGAATGGTGCTTGAGCATATTTGAGATTTAGTTATACAAATTGGTAAGTTTGGAATTTTTTTGAATGCATAGATCGAATGGATATTTAGTATGCTTTTGGCTGGCATATATGCATGATATGTGTTGGTAAATATTACTTGTAGGTATGACCCAAGTGGGTGGCATTTTGGCCTTGTAAATGGCCTATAATGTCACACGGTCGAGTCGCACGGGCGTGCCTAATGACCGTGGGTGTATAATAGGATGTAGCTTAGTAGTACACGGCCTCGACATGGGCGTCTCAGCTGGCCGTGGTGAGCAAGTCAGTAGCTAGCTAAGAGCACACGGCCATGGCACACGGGCGTGCTTGGTGGTCGTGGTGGGGAAGTCAGTATATGGCTTAGTAGCACACGGCTATGGCACACGGGCGTGCCTAGTGACCGTGTTGATATAGTCAGTATATAGACACGGATGGACACACGGGGGTGTCTAGAAGCCGTGGAGGGCACACGGTCTCCTTCTACGGGCGTGTCTCCCCTGTATTTTAAAAAAGTTTAAATTTTTCCATGAGATTCCGTATGTGTTTCAGTTTAGTCCCAACTCGGTTTATATGCATGCTTAGGGTCTTGATGACTCATCTAAGGGACACTATGATTGTTAATGATGAATGTAATGTATGAAATGTTATGTAAGTTTTCGATCTGTCCGGTAATGCTCCTAACCCTAGTCCAGCATCGGTTATGGGTTAGGGGTGTTGCAGTGTGTGTCTCAGCCGTGTGGATGACACGGCCTTAGACATGGGTGTATGATACGACTGTGTGAAGTCTGCACCTGTTTTCGAAAATTAATTTAACCACATGTCCTAGCACACGGGCGTGTGACACAGCCGTGTGTACAATTCAGAGAGCACCTTAAGTTAGACACGGCCTGAAGCACGGGCATGTCCAAGGGTCACACGGGCGTGTCCCTAGACTACACGGGCGTGTGAAGTCATACGGCCTAACCACACGGGCGTGTGGATACTGTTCATAAGTGAAATTTTGTATACTTTGTGAAAAATTTTATGAGATCCCGATTAAGTCCCGACTAAATTTTAATATTCGATTTGGGCCTCGAAGGTCCAATTGAGGAACATTATGTATGTTTTCGGTAAATGAATAGTAAACAATATGATTAATTCTATAAATGTTTTGTATTTACCGGTAATACTCTGAAACTCGGTTCCGACGACGGATACGGGTTAGGGGTGTTACAATATCGTTCATGAGTCAATCGTTTTCTTACCTATCACCGGACTAATACCCCGGTTGGTTCTTGATTTAATCGATCCAATTCAGTTTAGATAACACTGGATTTTGTAATTTTTTATATTTTTAAAATATTTTTTATAGTTCTTTTTTATTTTTGAATTTTAAATAGTTTTTATCTTTTTTTGTAACACCCCAAACTCAGCCTAGACGTTATGGCCGTATCTGGCAATGTCACACGATAGTGTTTTTGAAACCTCGTAGTTACGATGAAAACATTCCATGTTATTATCTTTAGTAAACCTTTGTTAGAACTTAGGAAGTCGTCTTTATTCATTTAAAACATTTGTTTTGAAACATCCTCGTTATGAAGCTTTAATAAAACAATAGGTGATCATGCTTTAGAAATTACTTTAACTTTTTGAAAATCGAATTTTTTACGACCAGCAGGTATAAATCCATAAAGTAAAATAAATAAATAAAAACCCAAATTTAAAACCACAGTCCCAGAGGGTCCTTAAATTACAACCCAAATAATCAATAATAACCAAATCATAAATCGTAAATTGAAAACCATGAAGTCCAAAAATTACTGTGGTCACCGCTGAGTCCTCCGTCGCATCGATCCGTCTAAGTCTGGGGATTACCTGTGCACATTAAACAAAAAGGGTGAGTTTACGTAAACTCGGTGTGTAATCCCGTAGAAACAAACAAACAATTAGTATTCACAGTGCACAGTTGAACAGTCTTGGGCCTAAGCCCTTTTCAGTATCTGTAACACCCCAAACCCGGCCCAAACACTACAACCGAATCTGGTATGTCACTTGAGTGATTTTACAAAAACATGTGGCACTTTTGAGAAAACAATTATCAGGTTTAGATAGTCATATCGAAAACTTAATAATTTATTAAGTTCATATAAGATATAAAGTTATAAAATGCCGTGGTGAATTTTAAATAGAAACCGAAATTTCATACATGTCTTAGCTTAGTTTAAACATAAAATTTAAATGCCCATAAATGAAAGCCCAACATGAATCCAAAACATAAATAATAGTCTAGTGGCCCAAGGCCTTATTACAACGAAATATAAAACCCACTTAAATAAATTTCTTAAAAATATATAAATAGAGCAAAGTCTTTTGCTAAATCCTCAGTACTCTATCGCATGGCCACCTTGCTCTCCTCTCCAAATGGTCCGATGCACTAAGTGCTACCTGAAATTGTTAAAATAATAGGGTGAGTCGCGAAACTCAGTGTGCAACCCTCGTGCACCATCAGATTGGGCCTTAGCCCACAGATCATAATATAGAACATAATATATTAGATAACATACATAAAACCCAACCCAATCCTAGGTTTCCAACCGCTACACACCACCCTTACCTGCAAATCACACCATTGGGGATTTCTACAATCAACCCACACCACTACACACCATCGATGGCGGTCATATCGTAGTTAGTCATTCATCGTCAAAGTCGTGACAAAGTCACCAGTCGAAATGGCAAGAGCCACGAAAACAGAGTTGTGACAGAGTCACCAGTCGAAATGGCATAAGCCACCGCAGCATCACTTCCCTTCATCAATCACCCAACCCCAAGCATATATAGAAATCGACATACAAAACATATCATTTTAACGAAACATTTCTCGATGAATGGCGAAATCACTAACTCGATATTTAGCCTTTACCCTTCTGGGTTTCAAACGTTATGCCGGGATTTCGGCATTTAACAGAGTATAGCGATTTATCACATGTATATATATATTAGCAATCAATCTAATGGTGTGAGAAGTTACACACCTGATTTCACGAAGTACTAAACTCTTAGTCGGTATCCTTGCTATCCGAATTTATAACTTGGTTCAACAAAAGCCGGAAAATTACGAAGATTTTACCTCCCCTACATTCGGCCAAGGGTTAATAAATACCCAAATTTACACGTTAAAAATCAATAGATCTCCTTACCTTGAAATCCCAAAAGTAACACTATTCGAGTGTTACTGAACTATGACTTAGAGATCTATGCGGTTGACTCCACTTCAGATCCCGGAATGCCGAAAATAAGAGAAAAACAATAGATTAGTCACTAAATAGCCATTCGGCTAGAGACTTTGAAAAGCCGAAAAAGATTTGGATCCCACAAATCAATACTTATCTAAAATTCCCTTCAGATTTCGACACAAGCAGACACCCCAGAGTGATTTCGGCAATCACAGGAGACGAGATCTCACGATTTTGGCTTTTACGAAAATCTCGAAAAAGAGGAACTGATGAGGTTTCGGCTGAAAAGAAAAGTGAAAAGAGAGCAAAGAGAGGCTTGAAGATTCGGCTAAAGTGTCTGAAAGAGATGAGAAAGGAATCTATCAGAGGATTTGGCCAACTGAAGAAAGAAAAGAAAAGAAGAATGGAGTAGGAATTTCGGCAGAGAAAAGAGAAAAATGATGAGAACTTTGACAGCAAACTTTCGGCACATGCTTAGCCTATACTAAACCGATTTCCCCTCCTTCACAGAGTTTGATTTTCAGCCAACTCAAGCCTCCTGGATGAGCTCTCATCTTTTCCCTTATCTTGATCCATTATTTCCTAAAAAATAGCCCTAATTAGCACCAACTCCTCTCTTCATTATCTGCTTATTATCCACATAATTTAAACATAATAAAATTCCCTAAAAATTAGCCTTGTGCCGTCCCCTCCTAGTCCCCTTTTAAGTGCTAAAATTTGGCCCTATAACTTGGGCTTCAAGCAACCAAAATTTGGGCCCTCCTCATGCACTAGTGATGCCACCCTCTCCCTTCCTTGTGGCGCCACCTACTCTTTGGGCCACAAGCCCATTTTGTCATTTAAAACACAGATAACTTCTTTTTAAAATGCTAGAGTGCCTACGCAGAGATTTAGTCAAGGCCTCAGCCCATTCTTGGGCCCAATTAGTACCTAAATTCTCAATTTAACCTATTAAGCATACATTACACAAAATGCACAGGCCAAATAATTCGGGATGTTACAGTTCTACCCCCCTTAAAAATAAATTTCGGCCTCGAAATTTACCTGATCAAAAGAGATGGGGATATTGTTGTCGGATAACATCCTCTGGTTCCCACGTCGCCTCTTCTGCATCGTGATTTTGCCACAAAACTTTGACCAAAGGGACAGACTTCCTTCTCAACACTTTTACGTCTCGATCCAAGATTTGCACTGGTTCTTCCTCAAAGGATAAATCTGGCCTTACTTCAATCTCTTCCACCGGCACCACATGCGACGGATCAGAACGATAACTTCTTAGCATTGAGACATGAAACACGTCATGTATCTGCTCCAACTCTGAAGGCAACTCCAACCGATAAGCCACTGGGCTCACACGCTCTAGTACCCGATACGGTCCAATAAACCGAGGACTTAACTTACCCTTCCGTCCAAACCTCATTACCTTCTTTAATGGAGATACTTTCAAAAAGACTTGGTCTCCTACTGCAAATTCCACCTCCTTCCGCTTTAGATCCGCATAATATTTTTGCCGATCAGACGCCTCCTTCAACCGAGCCCGTATTAACTCAACTTTCTCCTCCGTTTCCGAAACTAGTTCTGGACCCAACACCTGGCGTTCACCCAACTCTGTCCAACAAGTGGGGGAACGACATCTCTTTCCATATAACGCTTCATAAGGTGCCATCTGAATACTAGCTTGATAACTGTTATTGTATGCGAATTCTGCCAAAGGTAAATACTCCTCCCAACTACCCCTAAAGTCGATGATGTAACAACCCCTTAGCATATCCTCTAAGATCTAAATTACCCTCTCAGACTGACCATCAGTCTGTGGGTGAAAAGCAGTACTAAGTTCTAACCTTGTTCCCATTGCTTGATGAAGAGCCTTTCAGAAACGTGACGTGAATCTAGGGTCCCTATCTGATATGATCGACACCGGTACACCATGTAGTCTCACGACCTCAGCCACGTACAACTTAGCCAACCTTTGCATAGAATAGTCAACACGAACCGGTATGAAGTGAGCAGACTTCGTGAGTCGATCCACAATCACCCAAATTGAATCCTTCTTAGTGGGCGTAAGGGGTAACCCATTAACAAAATCCATCGTGATTCTCTCCCATTTCCACTGCGGAATCTTCACCGGTTGCAACCACCCCGAAGGCAACTGGTGTTCCGCTTTCACCTGTTGGCACGTCAAGCACTTACCCACAAATTTCGTTACCTCTCGCTTCAGACCTGGCCACCAAAATTGCTCTCGTAAATCTTGGTACATCTTAACCCCTCCAGGATGCATAGCGTAAGGGCTACTATGCGCCTCCTGAAGAATCATCTGCCTTAACTCCACCTCCTTTGGCATACAAACTCTTTTCCAAAAACACAAGACTCTATCACCATTTAAACTATAGTCCTCCACCTCACCATTCTGCACTTGACGGAGTCGAGCACTCAAAACATCATCCAACAGCTGATTTTCCTTAATTTGATTTGTCCATGTTGGTTTCACTTGGAGTTCAGCTACCAAACTGCCATCCTCATACAGACTGAGAGATGAGCGAACATCGCCTCAAATTCGCTATCGCCTTCCTACTCAACCATCCGCCACCACGTTAGCCTTACCCGGTGGTGGTACTCAATCGAGCGCTTATAATCCTTTAACACTCGACCCACCTTCTCTCTGTCTTAGGTTCAACTCCTTCTGGGTAAGGATATACTTCAGGCTCTTATGGTCCGTATAAATAACCGACTTCTCCCTATACAGGTAGTGCCTCCAAATCTTCAGAGCAAACACTATCGCTGCCAATTCTAAATCGTGCGTAGGGTAGTTCAATTCATGCGGTCTCAACTGTCGAGACGCATATGCAACAACTCTTCCATCTTGCATCAACACACATCCTAAACCCGTGTGTGACGCATCACAGTAGACGGTAAATTCTTTTCCTGCCTCTGGCTGAATTAACACTGGTGCTTCCGTCAAGATTCTCTTCAGCTTCTCAAAGCTCTCCTGCTATTTGTCGGTCCACACAAACGATATTCCCTTCCTTAACAACTTAGTTAGAGGTTCCGCAATTAACGAGAACCCTTCCACAAACCTCCTATAATACCCGGCCAATCCCAAGAAACTTTGAATCTCCGCCACAGACTTTGGAGGTTTCCAATCCAATACGGCCTCTATCTTCCGAGGGTCCACCCTGATTCCTTCTGCAGAAACTACATGCCCTAAGAAAGTTACTTCCCTTAGCCAAAACTCACACTTACTGAACTTTGCGAACAATTGCTTCTCCCTCAAAGTTCGCAACACCACACGAAGATGTTCATCATGTTCCTCCTCTGACTTAGAATAAACCAAGATGTCGTCAATGAACACTACGACGAACCGATCAAGATATGGTTGGAACACCCGATTCATCATATCCATAAATGCTGCTGGCGCATTCGTCAACCCGAACGGCATCACCAAGAACTCATAATGATCGTACCGAGTCCAAAACGCCGTCTTATGAATGTCCCCTTCCTTAACCCTTAACTGATGATATCCTGACCTTAAGTCAATCTTAGAAAAGACCGAAGCTCCTTTGAGCTGATCGAACAGATCATCGATTCTTGGTAGTGGGTACTTGTTTTTAATAGTCAACTTATTCAATTGACGATAATCCACACACATACGCATGGATCTGTCCTTCTTCTTCACGAATAGGACCGGCGCTCCCCACGGAGACACACTCAGTCGGATAAAACCACGATCCAACAGTTCTTGGATCTGAGCTTTGAGTTCCATCAATTCTTTCGGCGCCATTCGGTAAGGAGCAATGGACACCGGAGCCGTACCCGGAAATAGCTCTATTCCAAACTCCACTTCACGATCCGGGGGTAATCCGGGCAGTTCTTCAGGAAAGACATCAGTGAAATCTTTGACTGTTCGAACCTCATCGATAGTCACCTCCTTAACATCCAAAGCACTGATAAAGGCTAGAAATGCATTACATCCCTTCCGAATCATCTTAACAGCTTTTAATGCGGACACTACGTTGGACAAGTAATTCATTCTTTCTCCTAATACAACCACCTCCCCGCCTTCCGGGGTATTCAACACCATGCACTTAACCTCACAATCCAACTTAGCACGATGTTTCGTCAACAAATCCATTCCTAAGATAAGGTCAAACTCTCCAAATGGCAATTCCATTAAGTCTGCCGGAAACACTACCCCTTGAGTTTCTAAAGGTACATCCTTAAATAGTTTGTTCACTACCCTAGATTGTCCTAAAAGACTAACCACAGTCATCTTCCTAGAAGTTATTTCAGAATCTATACTTAGGGTCTCAGATACCGAACATGCAATATAGGAGTGGGTTGACCCAATATCAATCAAGGCAAGAAATGGTTTATCAACAATAAGAAACATACCGGTTATAACATCCGGTGCGGCCACCATCTTCCCGTCGTGAGCTGCATAAAACTAGACCCACGCCTCGCATCTACATTACTCCGCACTCTACCAGTGCCCCACGACCTTGACCAGCCCTATTTCCTCCTCTACCGGGCCACGACCCTCCAGTCTTGCCGACCACCTCTCCCACCGATCGTAACCTCGTCCGTCTGGCCGCACTCCGATCCTTCGTGTGGGCCCCTAATCATATGCTCCGTGGATCCACACCTGAAGCATCCACCGGTTCTTCTTCTACACTCCTCGGAATGTGCTTTCCCACACCAATTACATGATCGATTGTGACCCGTCAGAGCACGAGCTGGCCCATCAGTCCTAGGCCTTTTCTGAAAATTCCCAGATGCTCCTGACTGCCCAAAACTTCTCTTATTCCTTCCCCGCTCCTTATCTCTTTCCTACCTTTCAGTCCATTTTACCTCCTCAGCTATCTTAACTTTCTCAACCAGGACAACAAAGTCCCTCTCTCGTTGCGGAGCTATCAATACCCTTAACTCATTCTGCAGCCCATCCTCGAACCGCACACAATGTTCATATTCAGTTTCTACCATTCCTCGAGCGTAGCGGCTCAAACGCAGGAACTCCGCCTCATATTCACCCACGATTTACTTCACGCACCAAATTCGTAAATGCCTTCCTCTGTACATCCACATAGCCGCCCCAACATACTTTCCTTTGAATGACTCCTTAAAGAAATCTCAATCAATCCTGGCTGCTGGCAGTACTCTCTCTTTTACCGTGAGCCACCACTGGTAAGCCTCGTCTCGAAAAAGAGACACGACCCTTTCAACTTCTCCTCCACCGTGAAGTCCAGGTCATCCATTATGCGCTTCGGCGCTTCTAACCAACGATCACCAGTGTGTTAGGGGCTACGCTGTAAACACCTCTAAACATCTCCGCTCCGTTGGCTCGAGTCGCCCGACACGATTGGCTCTCAACCCGCGCACCCCAAAGAACTCTTTCGAGGACCATGAACATCGCTCGAGATATCGCATCATCTCCAGCGCTGATCCTAAAATTCTCCCTCTGTACCCTGGCATCGGCATCTCGTCTCCTGACCCGTGGCAAGACCCTGCTGGCTCTGACACGGTCATCCTACCTCTACCACGACCACGCGGCGGACGTCCTCGACCCCTTGTATTTATTCTTTCGATCGACGTTTATCTGATTAAAAATTTTATGAATTAATAAGTTTCTTCTACTGATTAACCACGAATAGTCTTATGATCAGTAGTTTAAGAGTAGTTCTTTCGAATTCGAAATTACATCTACAAGTTTCAGTCTTAATCTTGTCTCCTAGTTCTAGGAACCACACACATCAACCATCAACATACAGACGACATCCATGAACCCACATTCAACACATAGGGTATTTTCATCATTTCACTATCCAGGGGTATTTTCGTAATTTTATCCTACAGGGTATTTTTGTAATTTTATGAAATAGGGTTCCTTGGTGATTTTGTGAAAGAAGGGTATTTTGGTAATTTTGCAATCCGGGGGTATTTCGGTAATTTTACAATCTGAGGGTATTTTGGTAATTTTACAAATCAAGGATATTCTGGAAATTTTTTTTTAAAAAAAACAGGGGTATCTTAGAGAATTTGATTTCAAAAGAATAATAGTGGCAATCAGGTGTTTGTGGTTTTTGATTGATGTTGTGTGTTGTATGTTTTTTTTAAAAAAAACCGTTGACTTTGTAAATCGGGGTATTTTCGTAAATCTGGGGGTATATTTGCAAATCATGGATATCTTGGTAGTTTTCAAAATAAGGGTAGTTTAGCAATTTTGTGAAAATAGTGTGGCTGGTCCCTTTCGGGTTTTAGTTATGGATTTTGGCCCACAACAAATCCTCGCGGCTAGGTGAACAAATACTACGCACTGTAGGATTCCAAATAAGAGGAGGTGAGTCACTAGGATCGCTTAAGTACTGTGCTCTTTCTGGATCCAATCCTAGACATGCGCATGCCGGTTGCCACACCACGGTCTTGCGACTCATTCACTGGTTTGTTTAGTGAAATTAAGTCTTATGAGATTTAAGGAGTTGTTTCACTAAGCCTAGAGTTCATCAAGTTCTAATCTAGATAGTCTACGTCCCCATACAACCCATCAAGCCCACATATATATATCACACAATGGTTCGTAATACTTACAGCGGACTTGGGCCGAGATGCAAAGTGCCATGCCGAGCTAACAAACTGTTATCATTTAAAAACATTCATGTTTTAAAGCCCATCTTTAGAAAACGTTTTGAGCCCATAAACCCCAAAGCCGAGTTTTGAACTTGGCTCGATACCAATTTGTAACACCCCAAACCCTACCCAAACACTACAATCGGATCTCGTATGTCACTTGAGTGATTTTACAAAACATGTGACACTTTTGAGAAAATTATCGAGTTTAGATAGTCATACCGAAAACTTAATAATTTATTAAGTTCATATAAGATATAAAGTTATAAAATGCCGTGGTGAATTTTAAATAGAAACTGAAATTTCATACATGTCTTAGCTTAGTTTAAACATAAAATTTAAATGCCCATAAATGAAAGCCCAACATGAATCCAAAACATAAATAATAGTCTAGTGGCCCAAGGCCTTATTACAACGAAATATAAAACCTCATCAAATAAATTTCTTAAAAATAGATAAATAGAGCAAAGTCTTTTGTCTTGAATCCTCGATGACTGCTGCATGGCCACCTTGCTCTCCTCTCTCATTGATCGATACACTAAGTGCTACACAAATTGTTAAAATAATAGGGTGAGTCGCGAAACTCAGTGTGCAACCCTCGTGCACCATCAGATTGGGCCTTAGCCCACAGATCAGAATATAGAACATAATATAGTAGATAACATACATAAAACCCAACCCAATCCTAGGTTTCCAACCGCTACACACCACCCTTACCTGCAAATCACACCATTGGGGATTTCTACAATCAACCCACACCACTACACACCATCGATGGCAATCATGCTGTAGTTAGCTGCTCATCGTCAAAGTCGTGACAAAGTCACCAGGCTGAAAATGGCAAGAGCAACTGTAAACAGAGTTGTGACAGAGTCACCAGTGAAATGGCATAAGCCACGAACGCATCACTTCCCTTCATCAATCACCCAACCCCAAGCATATATAGAAATCGACATACAAAACATATCGCTTTAACGAAACATTTATTGATGAATGGCGTAAATCACTAACCTGATATTTAGCCTTTACCCTTCTCGGGTTTCCAAACGTTATGCCGGGATTTCGGTATTTAACAGAGTATAGCAGATTTATCACATGTATATATATATTAGCAATCAATCTAATGGTGTGAGAAGTTACACACCTGATTTCACGAAGTACTAAACTCTTAGTCGGTATCCTTGCTATCCAGATTTATAACTTGGTTCAACAAAAGCCGGAAAATCACGAAGATTTGACCTCCCCTACATTCGGCCAAGGGTTAATAAATACCCAAATTTACACGTTAAAAATCAATAGATCTCCTTACCTTGAAATCCTGAAAGTAACATTATTCGAGTGTTACTGAACTATGACTTAGAGATCTACGCGATTGACTCCACTTCAGATCTTGGAATACCGAAAATAAGAGAAAAACAATAGATTAGTCACTAAATAGCCATTCAGCTAGAGACTTTGAAAAGCCGGAAAAGATTTGGATCCCACAAATCAATACTTACCTAAAATTCCCTTCAGATTTCGACACAAGCAGGCACCCCAGAGTGATTTCAGCAATCACAGGAGACGAGATCTCACGATTTTGACTTTTACGAAAATCCCGAAAAAGAGGAACTGATAAGGTTTCGGCTGAAAAGAAAAGTGAAAAGAGAGCAAAGAGAGGCTTGAAGATTCGGTTAAAGTGTCTGAAAGAGATGAGAAAGGAATCTATCAGAGGATTTGGCCAACTGAAGAAAGAAAAGAAACGAAGAATGGAGTAGGAATTTCTGGAGAGAAAAGAGAAAATGATGAGAACTTTGATGAAGAAAATTTCGGCACATACTTAGCCTATACTAAATCAATTTCCCCTCTTTCACAGAGTTTGATTTTCGGCCAACTCAAGCCTCCTGGATGAGCTCTCATCTTTTCCCTTATCTTGATCCATTATTTCCTAAAAAATAGCCCTAATTAGCACCAACTTCTCTCTTCATTATCTGCTTATTATCCACATAATTTAAACATAATAAAATTCCCTAAAAATTAGCCTTGTACCGTCCCCTCCTAGTCCCCTTTTAAGTGCTGAAATTTGGCCATATAACTTGGGCTTCAAGCAACCAAAATTTGGGCCCTCCTCATGCACTAGTGACGCCACCCTATCCCTTCCTTGTGGCGCCACCTACTCTTTGGGCCACAAGCCCATTTTGTCATTTAAAACATAGATAACTTCCTTTTAAAATGCTAGAGTGCCTACGCAGAGATTTAGTCAAGGCCTCAGCCCATTCTTGAGCCCAATTAGTACCTAAATTCTTAATTTAACCTATTAAGCATACATTGCACAAAATGCATAGGCCCAATAATTCGGGATGTTACAAAGATGTCGATGTGACTTGGGCCTTAGCCCATCTCAAGATCAAATGTCAAAAATGCAAAGGGGTCTTAGCTCATCACAATGACGTGATGCGCAGAATGATTATGCAAGAGCAAAAATCCTACCCAACCAGCCTCTACACACCATCTCCGTCCAACCCTACACTCCATGTGGGATATAATCAACCCACTCATCCCTACACTCCAAGTAGTATCGAATGCGGCACAAAACAATAGTTTGCAGCTGAGCTGCCAGTAAATTAGGCTTAAAGCCTTTCAGTACACTTCCTCCGAATAACAACCCCCAACCCAATGCAATGCAACATACAATGGATGATATGCTATTATGCAAAATCAGTACATATATTCAGTCCAGATATTAACATGCTCAGTACAGATATCATTCAGTCAAGTTCACACATTTAGGGGTCTAAGTAGCGCTTACCGACCTTATAGTAGGTTCACAGTTGACTTGGGCGACTCGTGCAACCTTAGAAACATTTCGGTAAAAATGGGCTCACACGCCCATGTGATCTGCCCGTGTGGGCCCACACGCTCGTGTGGCCCACTCGGCCTAAATTGGTCTTGGCCGTGTGATCCATTTTTAATGTAACTCATGCTAGATAAATATTCATATATGTTTTGACTATTTACTTATATGTTCATTCAAAGCTGTCTACTTGAGTCATTGTCACTAAATTATTTATATCTTGAGCTACAGAATTCCAAATTAAGATTCTCTTGATGTTTTTGAAACTAGACTCAAATAACTTTCTACCATAAAATTTTAAGAATTTATAGTTTATCAAATAAGTACAGTAAAATCTTCAAATTTATCCCTATTCTGCTGTTTGACAGCTTCAACCTTTCCTTAATAAAAATTATTTATCTCTTTGTACAGAATTTGGATGATGTTTCCGTTTGTTTCTCTTGAAAATAGACTCATTAAGGATTTAAAAATATAAATTTAATCCCATAATTATTTTTTTACAATTTTTGATGATTTTCCAAAGTCAGAACAGGGGAACCCAAAATCATTCTAACCTTGTCTCACAAAATTTATTATATCTCATAATTTACAATTCCATTGCTTACATTGTTTCTTCCATGAAAAACTAGACTCAATAAAATTTAATTTCATATTTTATTCAACCTCTAACTTAATTTCCACTATTTTTTATGATTTTTCAAAGTTAGACTACTGCTGCTGTCCAAAACTATTTTAGTGCAAAATGTTGATTTCCAAGTTTATAACACCCTTATTTCCTTTCTCTACAATTTTCCGCATCATTTTTTCTTATTTATCTTATTTCTGGACAGCAAGCAATTTCGGCTTTTTTCGAATCTCGTTTTCTGCATTTTGGGTACACACCTATATCGTTTTCGCTGCTTACGCAATCCCGAGATCACCAAAAACCTATAATCGACAATCCCAACTTTAGAATCGATCTTAAACTAAGATTAAACCGTATTCACGTACCAAAAGGTCTAAGCTTGTCCGTTCATCACTTACCTTCTAACTTCGCACAATTCCATCACTACTCAAAACGAGGGAGATAGCAACCGAAACGATTTGCTGCTGTAAAAATAACCATTCCTCATTAACGAAGAGTTCAACAAAGTTAAGAACGAATTCAAAGCCAAAACCACTCGCCCAAACAACACAAGAAAACGCATACCTTATACGCTAACCAAGCGATCACCATTTTGAGTCAAATCGACGAACGTTAATTCTAGCCTCACGATCGACTCCTAAACAGTCAACAAAACACCCCTTAATCCCTTATCCAGAGTAACAATCGAGTTTAATAAAACGGAAACTTAGCGTACAACACAATTGCACGCTTGCACAAAGGGGAAAAGATGAAGAAAGACAAAGAAAATGGAAGGGGAATTCAAAGGAAATTCGGCAGCAAGGATTTATTATTTAGAAAAAAAAAGAGGAAAATAGAAAACTGAGAGTGGGGGAGAAGAGAGAAAACATCAAAAAGGTGGAAAAGAATCCGAAATTTGAAAAAAAAAAAAACTAAACAAAAAGATAATGCCTAAATATCTGGTAACTCATCTCCTTAATTCTCTCCCTAACCTCCCACAACAACTCCACTACTTGAAATTTCAATTTGACTAGGACTCCACCACGCCACACGGCCAAGCAACAAAAATAATTCCCTTGCTCACGCAGGGACTTGAACTCTAGACCTCCCACACGCTAACACACACCTTAGCCACCAGACCAGCAGGCCCATTCTGATATATTTTTACCAACTTTTAACTATAAGCCTACTGACCAGAGATAGGGCTTTATTCATAAAAATACCAAATTTTGCCTAAGTCAAGGCTTGAACTTGGGACCTCTCACACACACCCAGAACACATAACCACTAAAGCAGATACACAATTGTGTGTCATACAGACACGAAATCAAAAATTAAAATTTTGGGGCGTTACATTTTTAGTTTTAATTTTTTTTTAAAATTTATTTTTTTTAAAAATAAGAAAAGAATAATTTTTAAAAATTATTAAAAACAATTTACGTATTTTTAAATGGTATGGACCAAATTGACAAAAACCGTAAATGTTAAGGGCTAAAAAAGTTTAAAAAAAATTAAAATTGGTTTACCTATGAACCAGTATAGACTGGTTGAACTAGCAATTGAATCGATTTATAATTTTTTTAATATTTCATATTTTATTTTTAATAATTTATTTGCTTTAAACCGATCAAATCGATCATTCTAGGAACCAATTGGTCAGACTAGTTCAAAATAAGTTCAACCATCAGTTCAACCAATTTTTAGCTCAGTTCAACCAGTTCGTACCAATTTAAGGGTCAATCAGTTTTTCACTTCTCTGGACCGATACCCTAACCAATTCAAAATCCGACTGACTGGTTTGACCAGATTTAGATACATTGAGTTTTGTAATTTATATTTATATTTTTAAAATTATTTATATTTTTAACTTTGAATTTTAAAGAGTTTTTATTTTTTTCATAATTTTATATTTTTTAAAAAATTACAATTTTTTGAATTTTTATTTTTTCATTTAAAATATGAAAAAAAAAAGATAAACTTTTAAATGATAAGACCAAATTATGTAATTTTAAAGGGTAAAGGCCAAATTGACAAAAAAGTTGTAAACGGTAAGAGTTAAAAAGGTTGGATTTAATGACAAAATTAAATGGAGGGACCAATATTTTTAAATAAAAAAGCATAGGGACTCAATGTCTCAAAATTAAATTATAGGGACTAAATTTTAATTTTGAATGAGTATAGGGGCCTTTGGCATTTTAAACTTAAAAAATATAACATGCACAAACTGAAATCCTTAGACGGATAAGGACAATCCAGGAATGGACTAGGCTCAAGTCCTTAGATGGTCAAGGATAGTCGATTCGTGTATAAAATATCCTTAGATGGACAAAGACGATCTGGGAATGGATTATGATTTAGAATGGATTATGATTTAGTCCTTAGATGGACAAGGATATTTGCCAGGATCAAGTTTTTCGATTTATTATTTAAATAATTAAAGTTCGAAAATAAAATTTAATTAAATAATTATGAAACATGATGAAACACACTAGGCGACGAAATACATAAAAAGATGAAAATTCTCGAAAATGGCTTGTCTTCTCAGGAATGACATATTTGTCATCTCTATTCATCCTGTGACTTTAGAAAATGTATCTCAATCATCCCATGGGAGATTCAATTGGGAATTGTCTGCTCCGAGAGTGAAATCGTATCTTATGTTTTCCAGCCAACTCTAATAGGATCTTTTCATTTATTCATCCGGTCTTATCTCCGCGTCATCTTCCATGCATGGCGGTTTGTTGCTTTCTATCTCCTTGTTTTGTGCCGCCTTAGTTTGCCTTAGTTCAGAGGTACAAAGATCTAACGGGTCAAAATCACTGCAAAGCCCATACGAATCTTATGAGTCTTGCTAGTAGATTTGCAGGTCTGGTTCCGAATCTTTAGCTGACGGGGCTTTCCAGTGTGGATTCCATTGCATCGATTGGAGTTTGTCTGTGTTGAACTTGTATTCGAGATGAAGTGGCTTCATTGTTGGGAGTTTCAATCTTTGACCATATATGGATTTATCATTGTTTACCTTTCTTGATTTAATGGCCATCAAATTCTCGATAAGACTCTTTCTCCAATGAAGTTGAATATTGACGTCATGGCTTTTTATAACAATGAAGGTGTTGTCTTCAGTTAGAAGGGCATTACCATCCACTGATAGTGTTTTTGTGGGATACAGAACATTTTTCTATACCTTTCAGCCGACTTGATTCCTAGATGTCAAAATCCTACTTTAAGGTTGAACGTCGAGAATATCTTGGATTTTGATAGGTTGGTTATAGTGTCTTCTTATTTAGTAATGAGAATTTGTCACTCATCATAAATTCGTTGAGCGGCTAGTAGTTGATCATGACATAACTTTCTGTACGTTTATTCTGATATCTTATTCACGTAGAATGCTTTGCATGCCCAAGATGAGTCTATGGCTCTGATGAGTCCTTACCTTTGGAGTTGCGAACATTCTTCTATGGCTAGCTTTAGTGGTCAGGATTCATGCCTAAGTGACTAGCCTTTGTCAGGTTGAGCAACTCGTCTTTCTTGAATGGTAAAGTGATGAAGAATTCTTTGTTCGTCCACAACAGGTTCTTGCATTTGTGGAGAAACTCTGAATAAGAGTTTTGTTGGAAACTTTTGGTTAGGAAAACGATTTACTGTAACAGTGGAAGTTCAAAAAATTTTCTAAACTGAGTCGGTTTGTGATATTTATAACAATGTGATCTGTGCGATACGAATTTGGAATGTTCTCAACATTCAACCAAACAGCCTTCTCCACTATCCTTATACCCTAAATTGCGTCGAGTGTTGACTCGAGCAATCAAGAACCAAACACAGAACCAGAAATTGAATTATTACTTTTAATGGACAAGTAATTTCTCTCTCTCTATAAACCAAAAAGATTGTTATTCTGAAAAATAAAATTTATGCTTAGGAATAAATCCTCTATATTTTTCTACAAAATGACAATGTATGAATCAAGTATATTTTCCTCTACCAAAGGTGTCTATTTATAGAGAAAGATAGGAGAATCCTAATTGAAAAAGAATAACATAAATAATATTTATTTAATAGAAAATACTCTCCTAGTCCAACTAGGAGAGTGAGTGGCGACACACCCTAGATAACATGTAATATGAGAGGTTTTAGGCATCTCCTGTATTAGGTTCAATTATATATGCTTCTTGGACTTTTGACCTAGTACTTTATAATTTAATCCAACCCAATATTTATTTTTATTTACCAAATAAACATTATTTTAATTAATTAAATTAACTAAAATAATTTTCTAATTAAATAATTTTCTCAACTAAATTCTAATTCCATTAAAATCATATGACAATTTTACCATAAAAGAATCTATGAAGAATATATTTAATTTTCACTTTCAACAGATTCATAATGACTAATTAATTTAATTCTATTTTCGAACTTAAAAATTAAATTAATTCTCAAGTCATTTTTGTACTTAGTGAGGAAACACATTCATTTACAAATGCGGTCTATTTCTATAATTTCATCATTTACATTCATTTTTATTCATTTGGTTCTACATGCAATTCATTTTTGGTTTCAACAAGCTAACAGAAAAATTGATTGAAAATATATAATTAAGGATAAAATAATTTATAATTTATAGCTTTTCACTTAGTAATTATAAACATATTTAGTCAAGAAGTCATTCCACTATAGTATCGTGACTAAGTTCTCCCTAATTATATATCATTATGAAAATTATTCAATAAGTCATCCAATGACCTTATCATAAGTGTGTTACTCTCATAGGATATCCTTAATCTCTATTGGATAAATTCGTTCTCCCAGTATGATCGTATTTTATCTCATGGTAACCATTATATCTTCCTTAATGAAAAGTCAATTACTATCAAATAATAATAAAGTCATATACCACAGAGACAAACAACCGGTGGCCATGTTTATTTTTCATCTATCATGTAATTTCGATGAGAGGATATCATTTACCCATTAGTTGGGTTATGAATTCCATTGTTGTAAATGATGCTACATACTGCAAAAATCGAATTCCCAACGCACCAGCTTTCGATTCATTATCTATTTGAACTTAGGATTTTACTTACATCAAAGTATACGAATCATGCATATATAGCACTCAGGAGTAAGGTATGCCACACTATGAACATCATAAGTGAATAAATCCATAAATGGATTCAAGATCTATTCTACTTGGGTCCTGTCTGATGTACTATCAGTCCAGTCAATCACATTCATGTCTCTATCTTCTAAGATTCATCCGCTCTGATGCTCAAGACAAAGCATCTCCCAATTGGACTTGATAGACGACATATTAGTCTTTCAATTGGTTTGCTCTTTTTTTATTAGACTAAGGACATATTTAGGTTCATCTATTAATACAAGCTATCTTTCCATATTACAATCTGACCACGTAATACTACTTAGTATTAGTTAAATGTTAGATAACCAGTAAGTTAATATTTTTTTCCATTTTGCTTTGCGTGTAAAAACATTGAGGGCAATATACAAAGGGTATTGATGTAATTAATTGATATTTTATTAAACTAGTTTTTTCGAAAAATATAAGTATACTTAGACAAAAATACTACACTTAGGACACTGAATCCAACAAGTTTGCGCATGAGATCGCTACTAGTCATTGCCTTAACTCTTTGAACATTGTCTGTTGTTGCATCGTGAATAAGTTCACTAATGGCTGCCACAGCTTAGAATAATTCTTGAACTGTATTCCCTTTCTGTTGAACTTTTAAACCTATCTTGCTGGTCATGATATCAAAACTAACAATTAGATCTTTTCTTGGCAGGGAGGATCCAAGTGCCTTTTAGGTTATCGAAAAGCTTGGGAAGAACTGGATTGTAATAGGCTTACTCACATAATCCGTTACGAACACATTTTCGTCTACTGTTCTAAAATACATCTTTTGGGCTTTCAAGAAGGATTTGGGTAAGACCATCTTGTAGGCAATCGTCTGGGTCATTCCTGTGTCAAAGAACATTGTAACTTCGATGGGAGGCGATCACTCGTCGAGGAATATTTGGACTAGGGTTGTTGGGCTTTTGGCCAGTTGGACTAATAGGTAGTTTTGGATCGCTAAACATTCCGAGCTTGATGAATTTGTCTCTTAATCATCTGTGTGGTGTGATTCACTGTTGGAGTTGTAGGTTTGAACAACAAACAAAGATTGTGGTCCTTGTTCATCATCCAATGAAAAGATCGATTCAAGGTCATTGTCGTTGTATAGGTTGAGACCTAATGTCATGGCTACATGCTCCAGCATCTTGAGCATTTTACTTTCTACTTTCGGGCATTGTTTTGCGAAGTGTCCTTTCCTTTCGCAAATGAAACAATTTGTGGAGTTTTTGCCTGGAATGCTTTTCTTTCTTCGGTATCGAAGTTTGCCAGGGGCGAAGCCAGGACAATTTTTTAGGGGGGGCCGGATGAAATTTTAATTTTTTATAGTTTATATCTTTCTAATTTGTAAAGGATTAAATCGAATTTTTATAATTTTAGGGGGGGCCAAAGTACAATTTTACCTTTACTAATTTAAAATTTTAAAAAAATTCAAGGGCCTAAATAGCAATTTTACCTTTTAGGGGGGGCCGGGGCCCATGCCAGCCCCCCTGGTTTCACCCCTGAAGTTTGCGCTATTTTTTGTATTTGTTATTTAGCTTGAACTTGTACTTACTCAATATCGCTCTGGGCTTGAATTTGTTCTTATTGATAAAAAAAACTCGGAGTTATATTTTAATTTTATGAATTCATCACTTGATTTAATAAACAAGTTTATGATTTAAAAAAAATAATTTTAATTAATTTTTAATTAAGAAAAAGTATTTTCAACTGTTATAATTATTTTAATAAATACAAATTATAATAAACATCTTATTAGAATATAACTAAAATTACATAAAAAAAATTTAAAGCCCTACAAATTTGCGAATAAAATAATCTAATATAGCTTATAATTTTTTAAATAATAAATATGAATAATTAAATATAAAAAACTACAATACTAGTAAAAGTTTTTTTTATTTGAAGGGTATACTAGTAAAAAAAAATTACAAATTAAAAAAAATCTCTAAGTATTCATTTGATGCTTTTTGAATTCAAAGTAACGGTGAATGGACTTTTTAGGGCTTGTCAAAACTTTTAATATAAAATATTTATTTTTATTAAAAGGTTCAATTAATTTCAATTATTCTCATTCTAATTATCTTTTTTGTTTAATTTACAAGGTTTGATAAAAGAATTTATTTTAAAAAATGATTTTATTTTCCTTTTTATTACTAATATTTTTTCTTTTAAAACTTTACTTGCAGTAAAATAATATAAATTTATTTATCATATCAATTATCAAATTAAATTTATATAAAATTATTAAAATAAATTTAATACATTTAATTGATACTTACAATTAAACACTTGTATCGCCAATTAAGAAAATTAATTAATTAAATATAATAAATTGCATCACTAGTCAAAGTTTTTTTTTATTTGAAGGGTACCATAGTTAAAAGTAGAGGTGCTCATGAGTCGAGTCGGGCTTAAGCATGATATTAACATACTTTATGCTTTCTCAAGTTCGGCCCTGCCCAAAATCTGGACCTAAAATTTTATCCAAACTCGATCATATTTACAAAAGACTAACCCAAACTCATTTTAGGCCCGCCCATATTATTTTTTAAATTTATTTTTTAAAAAATATTTATTTTATTTTAATATTTAATAATCTTATACCTTTTTTATTTATTGAAATTTTGTATATAGTCATGTTAACATTATTTTAATATTTACATTAGAGTAATATTATATATTTAGTATATGTTTATTTTTTAACGTGTCTTGAATTACATAATATATAAAAATAACATAATATTAAGTATTATAAACTTTAAACGGGTCGGGTCAGGCCAGGCTTGAGCATTGAATGTTCAAGCACGAGCTCGACCCATATTTTAAACGGGCCTAATTTTTTATCCAAATATATTTTCTGGACCTAATATTTTTATCCAAACCCTCTCAAGTTTCAAGTAAATCTTTAAATATGGAGGAGTAGCATGAATCATTCACCTATCTAATTAAAATTTGAAAGAGGAGTCTAGGTAAAAGTTAAAAGAAGAGCCATCATGTGATGTCCAACAAAGATTAGCAACACTTATTGGAGTAGCTAATTTATGGTTTTTGTTATTATTATATTCAATATTAGTTAATTATTTAAGACTAAAAATGATCTTACTTTATCTTTATCTATAATGGATAAGGATATGGTGGGACAAATAAAAAAAAGAAGTAGACAATAGAACATCATTGGACCACCTTTTTAAAGTTTACCATTTTATAAGTGCATGAATGGAATAAAAATTCCATAAAAGGACAAGGCTTTTGCAAAGACGTGGGCTTTTTTTTTTAACAAATCAGTTGGCCTTCAATGGTTTCTCTAGAAATATATATTATATTCTTGTCTAGTTTCTTAAATTAATTTTAAACATTTTAATTGATTTTAAAATCAGTAGGTCCAATTACTAACATGGCAGAAGATATTCTTTTAACATGTTAATTAATATATAAATATCAATAAAAATATTTTTTTAAAATTAAATATTTTAATTAATAATAAAATTAAATATAATAATTACAAATAATTATAACAAATTTAAAAATTTATCAGATATGAGATTTAAAGTCATTAGAATTTCTAAATTTGTTATTATCTATTTTATTATTTGATCAACTCAATTAGTTAAATTATTTTAAACAAAAATTAACTAATATTTATATAATTAAAATAAATATTATAATATGAATTTATTTTGTAATGTGACATAGTACATATTATTTTATAAAAAATAGTATACATACACTTTTAAGGACATATAATATATCAATTGTTATATAATTAAACTGTGAATGTTTAATAATTATTATAACAATATGACATTACAATGTGCATTCTTCTATTACTGATGTGTAACCTAAACCTTAAACATATAATTAATTTTAGGGTAAACTATTAAAATATTCACTTTTGTTTACCTCAAATTACATTTTAGTCACTTATGTTTGAAATGTTACGTTTTAGTCACTTACGTAAACGTGTTGTAACATTTTAATCGCTGAGTCGTTAATTGTCGTTAACGGTGTAACGATAAGGTATAGATATGTATATACATATCAAATTGTATATAATTGTCGTAAACTATAATATATACAATTAGTAGTATATAATTAAGGTATATTAGTTATGTATATTTTGATAGCATAATTGTATCTAAGGTTACATATCAAATTTTATTTGGCATGTCAACTGGAAATAACATCGCCATATGTCAAATTCTACCGAATTGGCAAAAAAAATTTCTCAAGAATCCCCTCTACTAATAAAGAAGGTAAGAAAAGAGAAACAAACGAAAAAGAGTGGTTTATTTGAAATTAAGATTGGTTGGTAAAAAAAGATTCTTTTCTATAGAGTGAGTCTAGTTGATGTAACAGAGGATCCTAGCCTATATACAATTAGTTACATATTTAAGGTTTAGATTGCATTTCGTTAATAGAAATATGCACATTGTAATATCATAATGTTATAATAATTATTTTACATTCATAATTTAATTATATAACAATTAATATATTATATGTCATTAAACATGTATGTATATTTTATATGATATAATATATCATAATATTTATTTTAATTATATAAATATTATTTTTTTTTTGTTTTAAAAATTTAACTAGTTTAATTGATCAAATAATAAAAGGGATAATTGTAAATCTAAAAATTTTGATGACTCCGTCTTTTTGTTCGGTTAGGTTTACAAATACAAAAGAATAAGATTTAAGAGAAGCTATATGAGATTTAATAGAATAAGATGTTAAATGGGATATATTTTTTGATAAATTATTTTTAAACATGTTTAAATTAATTATTAATTATTTAAATACTATATTAAATTTTATTATTAATTATTTTATTGATATTTATAGTTATTTATTGAGAATTAGCTTTGATAATTAAAGCATAGTTTTAATGGTCAAAGATGGTGTATTTAAATCCCACATTAAATAAAATTTGATATGTTTTGTAATTAATGTGTCAAGCAAATTTAAGGATTCTAGAATTTACAAATATCCTATAGGCTCCTAATTTCAAGCACAATTTTAATATATTTTAGTGGAGTCAATTTGTCTTTCTTTTATTATCTTACGTTGTTTTTGAAGAAACGTAAAGAAAATGAACTTCTCTTCTATCCAATTAGGCATCAAATAATTATTCGTTTTTATTATATTCTTACCAATAAAAATTAACATCATTTTTCAACTTTAAAGTTTTTAATGGCAAAAATCAAACATCTGAATAATTGAGGGACTAAATAATTAAATTATCCAATTTTTGTTTCAACATCATGATGCGGCAACTTGGACTTTCGCCTTCCATTACAATTTATTTCAACGTGTCGCAAATCCAATGAACAAAGAGTAAAACCATCAGCTGCGTCCGTCATCCCCTCATCGCGCTGATCTATATTATATATATAACCGCAACGATTGCCTCAAAGCTCACTCGAACTCACTGATTTATCATAAAAACTCTTTTTCACTTTTTTTCTTTCCAATCAATAGTAGTTCACTTCAACAGCAGTAACAGAGTAGATACGAAGTTTAACGATGGCGAATCCTAAGCTCGGTCGAAGTCCTAGCATGAGGGACCGCGTGGAGGACACGCTTTCTGCTCATCGTAACGAGCTCGTTGCTCTTCTCTCCAGGTGCGCTCTTCCGCGATTTTACAGTTCCTATCACCTTGTTCTCTTTTCTTTTCCGGATTTTAAATTTTGTAGTCTCTATTTGGTTTATGGGAAAACGATGAAAAGTAAAAGGAAAGGAAAGGAAGATATGTTACTGAAGTTTAGGGTTGTGGAATTTTGAAGGTACGTGGCGCAGGGAAAAGGAATACTGCAACCGCATACTTTGATCGATGAACTGGAAAATGTTGTAGGCGACGACAAAGCTAGAGAGAAGCTAAGTGATGGTCCCTTTAGCGAAGTCCTTAAATCTGCACAGGTCATTTTCCCCCCTTAATTATCGTATTAATTTTTAAGAAAAAGGATAAACGACTTTTTTAGATATTTATTTAATTTTCGTCCGTGATTCATGATGCAGTAAATAAAGTATCTAATACTTTTTAAATGCTTAATTGTTTTTTCAGCTAAATTATTTTTGTACTATTCAGTTTCAGTTGAACTTTTAGGTTTTTTTTTTCCTTTTTTTTTAAGATTCTGTTTTCCTAAATTTACTCTAATTCAATTTACAAATGAATTTTTGGATGTGTTTTTTGTTCTTTCCTTACCTCGATGCTGCGTCTTTAAAGGAGTGTATGTAAACTGAAGTTTAGTAGTAATGCTATTTAATTTTCACGCCTAACTTTCAGCCTTTGTACTAGGTAAGCTTTTAACGTCTGTCAAATGGAATATGTACGGTCTCGATTATGTTATTGTATTTAATATACTAAATTGTTGGGTTTTTTTTTTTTAATAACTACAGGAGGCCATAATTCTGCCTCCATACGTGGCTATAGCAGTTCGCCCAAGACCTGGTGTTTGGGAATACGTACGAGTCAATGTTCATGAACTCAGCGTGGAGCAACTGGATGTGTCCGAATATCTTCGCTTCAAAGAAGCACTTGCAGATGTGGGGTAAGCTTATTTTCTGTTCTTTGTAAGTTGCGTTTATTGTTTCTTTGAAGTCAATAGATTCATAGTACTTGGTTATGTATGTCCTACCTCATAACTCATTGAGATTTTTCTTTTTACACATTGCGTAGGGAGGACAACCATTTTGTGCTTGAGCTTGATTTTGAGCCATTCAATGCATCCTTTCCTCGGCCCAACCGCTCTTCATCCATTGGCAATGGCGTTCAATTCCTCAACCGTCACCTTTCTTCAAACATGTTCCGTAACAAAGATTCTTTGGAGCCTTTACTTAATTTCCTGAGAGCCCACAAATATAAAGGGCATGTAAGTATTCATCAGATGGGTTTCCTTTAAACCCCTTACCATAGTTGCAACTTCACTAGTTATGTGTTATGTTCCTTTAGATTTTAGGAAAAGAAAATTTTGCCTTGTTTTATGTGTGGTGACGCATTATCAGCTTTGGAAAGGAATATGTCGGAGTATCTATTTTGTGATGAAATTCTCATAACAAGATAAACTAATGAAGGTTTCTCTGTAGGCATTGATGTTGAATGATCGGATACAGAGTATACCCCGACTTCAAGCTGCTCTGGCTAAGGCAGAAGATCATCTTGCTAAGCTTTCACCTGATGCACCATATTCTGAGTTTGAATACGAGTGAGTTTCTATTTGTGTTCTATTTGTATATACATTCAATACATACATATAGATTTATTTCAAGGAGTCTATCAGCATATTGGTAGTGGCAGAGCAATAAAGTTGTTGACATCTCTGTCTGTTTTTCCTTGTTTTATGAATGCAGATTACAAGGAATGGGTTTTGAGAGAGGATGGGGAGATACTGCAGCTCATGTTCTGGAGACGATGCATCTTCTCTTGGACATCCTTCAGGCTCCTGATCCCTCTATATTAGAGACATTCCTTGGGAGAGTGCCTATGGTGTTTAATGTTGTCATTCTGTCTCCACATGGATACTTTGGGCAAGCAAATGTATTAGGTTTGCCCGACACTGGTGGTCAGGTTTGTAGTGAATCTGATGTTTAACTGGTAGGATAATGTATATGTAAATATCTTCATTTAAGATCTCCATTTTTCTTATTTAATGTGTAGGTTGTTTATATACTGGACCAAGTGCGAGCCTTAGAGAATGAAATGCTTCTAAGGATAAAGAGGCAAGGACTTGATATTACTCCCAGAATTCTTATTGTAAGTATACTAACTAGATGCCAGATTGCTTTATTTTGTTTTCAACACTTATATTTTGCCTATGTAAATTTGACACATTTTTCCTTGTTGTTCAAGGTGACCAGGTTAATACCTGATGCGAAGGGAACTAGTTGCAATCAGCGGCTGGAAAGAGTCAGTGGGACAGAGCATACTCATATTCTGCGAGTTCCTTTTAGGTCAGAACATGGAGTTCTTCGTAAATGGATATCAAGGTTTGATGTATGGCCTTATCTGGAGACTTATGCGGAGGTAAATCATTTTCCCTTTCAAAGTTTCATAGGCTATTGATTTTTTTTTTTTTGAAGGAAAAAACATTGAAGATTTTTCAACAATCACAACAAATTTAGGAGGACGTTTTCTATGTACTTCTCTATAGGGTCTATCTTTCTTTCTTTCTTAATCTTCTTTCATAACTTGCTTTCCTATTTGTATATCTAATCAGGACGTAGCAAGTGAAATTGCAGCAGAGTTGCAGGGTATTCCAGATTTTATTATAGGAAACTACAGTGACGGAAACCTGGTTGCATCTTTGTTGGCTTACAAAATGGGCGTCACACAGGTTTGTCCCTCCCCTGTCCCAAGTCCCTTTCCCCTCCACTCTTTGCCTTTTACTTTTGCTGAAAGCTTTGTTACTAAATCTTCAACGTGTAAATTATACTTTTTGCAGTGTACCATTGCCCATGCTTTGGAGAAAACAAAATATCCAGATTCAGATATATATTGGAAAAAGTTTGACGAGAAATATCACTTCTCTTGTCAGTTTACTGCTGACTTAATAGCCATGAATAATGCTGATTTTATTATCACCAGCACATACCAAGAGATTGCAGGAACGTAAGTTCTCTCCTTTTACTGTAGAATATACTATTTATTTACTGGACTAGTATTATTACCGTTCATTTTGGTATGGACATGCCATTATCATTATTTTATCTTAATATGTTTTAAGAACATTGTTTATCTTAATAACTTCAGGTCAGCTGCTTTCCTATAGTAAGGAGATGGATCCCTTGGGTAAAATATGAGCGAAGTGTTGCTTTTCACTTTATATCAATTGCTTATCACACTTTTCTTTCTTTTTTGGGCTTCAGGAAGAATACTGTTGGTCAGTATGAGAGCCATACTGCTTTTACTCTTCCAGGGCTGTATCGAGTGGTTCATGGCATTGATGTTTTTGATCCGAAGTTCAATATTGTATCTCCCGGGGCAGATATGTGCATTTATTTTCCATACTCTGAAAAGGAAAAGAGACTTACGGCACTGCATGGCTCAATAGAAGAATTGTTGTTTGATCCTAAGCAGAATGATGAACATATGTGAGTTTCTTCATTCATTATTTGTTGTACCTTATACATTAATGTCTAGAAGAGCATAATCTTTGAATTAATAACATTTTGATCTGCTTGTTCTACCATAATGTTTTATTTGCTGAAGCACTTATAAATATTCTTTTTCCTTTTTTTTTTTTTTCCTTTCTCTTTTTGCTATTTATTAAATATAATCAAGAATGTTGGTTGCCAAGAAAAGGAAGTTACATTCTGATATCTACTTTCAAGAACCTTAGTAGTTGACATCAAATTGAAACTAGACATTTTGCCTTGTTGCAAAATTTTGCAGCACAAGTCTATGATGAAATTTTCTTGTTTTGCCAAGTTTGTGATGCAAATTTCATCTTCAATGTGCAGTGGTACTTTGAGTGATCGGTCAAAGCCCTTAATCTTTTCCATGGCAAGGCTGGATCGAGTTAAAAACATGACTGGATTGGTAGAGTTGTATGCTAAGAATAACAAGCTGAGGGAATTAGCAAACCTCGTTGTTGTTGCTGGTTACATTGATGTAAAGAAGTCCAAAGACAGAGAAGAGATAGCAGAAATTGAAAAGATGCATGACCTTATGAAAGAGTATAAATTAGATGGTCAATTTCGTTGGATAGCAGCCCAAACAAATCGAGCACGCAATGGTGAGCTCTATCGCTACATAGCTGACTCAAAGGGTATATTTGTTCAGGTATGTGCTCCGTAGCAATATGATTCTATCGTGTTACAACCTCCTGAGATTTCTAATAAATTAACCCCTTCTCGTTTTTCAGCCTGCATTCTACGAAGCCTTTGGACTTACTGTGGTGGAAGCCATGACATGTGGCCTTCCAACGTTTGCCACATTGCATGGTGGTCCGGCAGAGATTATTGAACATGGTATATCAGGGTTCCATATTGATCCATACCACCCTGACCAGACCGCTGAACTCCTGGCAACTTTCTTTGAACGTTGCAAGGAGGACCCAAGCCACTGGACTAAAATATCTGATGGAGGGCTTAAGAGGATTTATGAAAGGTGCGTGTTTCTTCTAATTTACATTTAGAGTTTAGAATTCCATTCTCTCTACCATCGATGCGGAGCTTAAGCAAGGGTTTTTGTACTTCAGGTATACATGGAAAATTTATTCTGAAAGGCTGATGACATTGGCTGGAGTATATGGTTTCTGGAAGTACGTCTCAAAACTCGAGAGGCGTGAGACCCGAAGATATCTTGAAATGTTCTACATCCTCAAGTTCCGTGAATTGGTAAGTGGACTTTGTTCCCTCTTTTAGAGTTAATGGCCTGATGTTGGCAACTCTACTTCTGAATCTCGTTGCGGATTATAATAAAACTTAAGCATGCTTGTGTTCTTTTTTCAGGTAAAATCTGTTCCCTTGGCCAGTGATGATTAAAGCTTAATCCCTGGTTGCGCTCGTAGGGTACTGGTAGTATACATTTAAGGGTCCTGGTTGATTGCGAGGATGAACAATATAATATATAAATAAAGCAGATTAGGTCTCCTTGCTATGGAGCATTTTAATTTGGCTTTGTGTTGGAAGTAAAAATCAAATATTTGATGGGTGTTGTAAATAAATGCAGTGTTCTGGCTTTGGACTGCTTCTTGAAATCTGGTTGAAGATTTGTATGTAAAGCTAACAATGTACCTGTATGAGAAGTGGTAAGAATTGCAATCATAAATTCGGTCTCGCTTGCTGCTATTTTTGAGAAATGGTATAATTATTATGATTTTATTACCTAAAGAAAGAAGAAATCTGCTACATAAATGAATTAGTAATGACTAATAATTATTTTTAATACCATGTATACTCTTAAGCTAAACATAACCCATTATTTACAGTATCATGTCTTCTAATATTAGTACTCATCAGTCTCAAACTTATCTGTTTAGAACCTCTGCTTCCATCAATGCCTATCTTTCCAGCCTGCCTTTGCAATTGAAAAAGCTTCTTCCCACATTACTTCAGAGAACTTGCAACCCAAGTTTCCTACTCCTCAAGGCACAATTTGCCTCTTCCATCACTCTCTAGATGTAGGAAGTCAATCCTGTATAGCTAGCCACTTTGGTATACAAAATGGGAACCAAAGCAACCTACTCCATGGGACCTTTTCACTTCTTTCCCTTATCCCATACCAGATCTTACTGACCATTTCATGAAATGGTATAATTATTATCCATTGAATTCACACTCTGCTTTTTCTCTTTTGTTAAGGGACGTAAATACGTAACACCTAACAAGGATTTGCTCCCTTGTGAATGAAAAAACAAAGTTCGTCTCGCGTTTAAGGGATTTATTTCAGATTTAGTCAAAAGTCTAATATAACTACGGTATATTTGAGGGTTTCATACTAGGAAAAAGAAAAAGAAAAAGAATACTTCTGTTAGTTTGTTGAAAAATTAAAGCATAATATTTTATTTGGTGTTCCAATTTTTTTTTTTTAAATATCATTTTAGTCTTTTATTTAATTTTTATCTCTTTTTAATTTAAAATATTTTTAAAAAAATTGAAGGGTAAATAAATCATTATATCAACAATCAATCATAGAATTGTAAAGGTTAAATGTTTAAATAGAGACGCAACCTTTAAGGGATTACGCACGTAAGGGTCAAACCTTTCAAAATGCTTAACATTTACAAAAGTGCTTAAAAGTCAAACTTTTCAAAGTGCTTAAATAAAAGTTCAACTTTTTTTAAAGTACTCAAATAAGAGCTTTTCAAATGTCTCAAATTATGATTTTATTATATTCTTTTATTTTCAAGAAATATTTTATTTTAAATACATTAGAATTCACTTAAAATTTATTTAAATTAATCTGAAGTACTTAAAAAATCCTTATTAAAAATATTGTTATAAAAATTAGGTTGAGCATTTTGAAAGATTTAACTTGGCCTAATTTCACCATTTAGTCGATTGTAAATGTTTTTAAAAGTATTTTCATATTGGATAAAAGAGTTATTAAGAAACTGGGGTGGGGTTATGCATTAGCTCTCTAAAGCTGTAATCTATGAGTATAGTTTTGTGCAAAAACATTTGCAACAATTACAAACCATACGTTATTGTCACGTCAACTACTACGATTATATCCCTTCACACAACATACAAATATTTGTTATTATTTGTCAAACAAAAAATAGTTATTACATTTTTGGTACATTATAAAGATATTCATCCAATTATCCAAAAATTTTATTTTAGGCACTCAAAATAAAAAAATAATTTGTAATTTAAGCACCCACATTACATATTTTGGTCATTTTGGTCACCCCTATTAAAATCACAAACGGTAAGTTGAAGTGGCAGTTAAAAAATTGGTATAATAATAAATTTAGCCCTCAAATTTTTCATATTATATCAATTTAGTCGTAATCTAAAAAAAATTAACCCTCAAAATTTACAAATGATCTTTTTCTATATATTTTTGAATTTTTTAGAATTATGATCAAATTGAGACCATTTGTAAATTTAGAGTGTTAATTTTTTTTTAAAATTATGACAAAATTGATATAATATATAAAAGTTGAAGGCTAAATTTGTTATTATATTAATTTTTAACTGCTACGTCATCTTGGCATTTGTGATTTTAATGGGAGTGATCAAAATGAGCGAACTACGTAATGTGGGTATTTAACTTACAATTTTTTTTTTTAGGTGTCTAAAATGAAAATATTTTATAAGTGGGTGACTACCTATGTAATTGGGTAATTTACCAGAAAATACCCTCTCTTTTTTCAAAATTTACGGAAAAGGACCTACAATTTAATTATTTACCGGAATGGGCCATTTCCCCCGAAAACGCGTCACGTCGTAAATACGATTTCGGGATGCAAAGAGAGGCAGCGTCCACGAGGGCGTTTTTGCCACATCGCAAAAATTGCGTCCTTGAGGGCGCTTTGTCGATGTGGCAAAAACGCCCCTCGTGGACGCGTTTGCCCGTTGGGCCTCAACGGTAAAAAAAAAACTATAAAACCCCCCACCCTTTCATTTTTTTCACACAAAGTCCTTCTCTCAATTTTCTCTCAACTTTCTCTCAAATTCCTCTCAAATTCCTTAAAGTTCCTCTCAAATTTCACAATAGTCCTTTAATTTTTACAAAAAGCCTGTTTAAAATTTTTTGAAATATTTTTTTGTTAAATTTACAAAAAGCCCTGCTCAAATTCCTTTAATTTTTTTGCAATGGTAGGAGAATTAATTGCCTCGACAATAAACACATCTCCGTCGATCAAATGACAATGGTAAGTTATAATTTTAATTTTTCAATACTATTTAATATTTTTAGGTTTATGCAATTTTAATTAATTTTTATTTTATAATTTTTAAACAATCTGTAGATCGGGTGTTGCAATGCTATATTCGCAATATACCCGTCCGCCATCGCCGTTGATCGAGAATTACTGCGGGAGCGCGTTTTTTGGCACGTGGCCACGATAGGCCGGGGTGCAAGTTGGACCCTAAGCTAATCGGTCGTTGATAGAGAGGTGGAGACCCGAGGCGCACACTTTCCATCTTCCATGCGAGAGTGTACTATCACTCTGGAAGACATGCATTTGCAATTGGGATTGCCGGTGGATGGGTACGTAGTCACCGGGTCCGCAACTTCAGGTGATTGGAGAGCCGTATGCTACGAGCTTTTGGGTGTTATTCCGGATAACATTAACGGAGGTCGGATCGAGATGGGCTGGTTACGAGACACATTCCCGGAGCCGGATAATGATTCGACCGAATTAGAAAGAATACGGTATGTTCAGGCATACATTCTTGAGATGATTGGAGGCTATCTGATGCCGGACTTGTCACGAAACCTCGTTTATCTGAGATGGCTGCTGAAACTCGTTGATTTTAGAGCAGCCGGTGAATTGAGTTGGGGGTCTACCGTGCTAGCAAAATTGTATCGGGAGATGTGCGGGGCGACGCGGCCGAATAAAGTAAAAATCGGAGGTTGCCTATCACTACTGCAATCATGGGTACGGTTTCGCTTTCCATTTTTACGTCCTCGAGTGGACCACCCATATACATTCCCACTCATAACGAGGTATTAGATTTTACAATTATTACGTAGATTTAAAATATAATTGTATGCTAAAAATTTATTTAATTAGATGGAACCATTCGGCGAGTTTTGTTGGAATACCTACCTCGCTTGAAGATATACGGCTTCTATTAGAGCAACGGTCGGAAGCACAAGTAAGTATTAAATAAAATATATTTTCGTAATAAAATAGTCGTTTCGTATTTCGTATTTCATATTTCGTATTTAGTATTTAGTATTTAGTATATAACTAATATTTTTATCATGTTAATATAGTTTGAATGGACACCATACGAGGACCCGTCAATTCAGGCAGTAATTCCGAAAGAGTTCTTTCAAAATCCGAACATTTGGCATGTGAAGGTGCCATTGGTCAACTATGCCACATGGAGATGCACCAGTCAGATCGAGTTCTGCGTCAATTTGGATTCCGAAAACCGATTCCCGTGGCACCTAAGGTGCTCGATGATGAGCACAAAGTCGACTTACGGATGTTGCATACGGATTGGCCAAGATTTTGGTCAGCGTATATCGAATTGTGAGAAAACCGGTATGATTATATACTTACTCGGGAACCGATCATCGTTCCTGAGTTAGCGTGCGTGCCGGAATACATGCCATGGTTTAGGATCCATGGCAAGCCGTATTTATTATCAGAAGAGGAGAGGCGACGGCAACTTCGTACACAAAGGGAACGGCGGGACCCTTTAAATCCAAGGAGAAGAGATGATGTGATGGACCCATCAACAGTGCCGACACAATCACCGGGCCCATCAACAGCGCCCACAAAGTCACCGGGGCCAACACTTCAGCCGACGACACCCACATCACAGCCTTTTTCGGTTATGCCAGGTGCGTATCCTAGCCCTTATATGTGTCCTAACCCTTATATGTTTCCTTTTCCCAGTCCAATGGCAGGTTGGAATGCATGGCCCGGTTCGAGTCCGTTCCCGACTACTCCGACTGGCCAGCCGATCTGTAAGCCGCCGTCGCATGAGGGATCGCACGAGGCGCCATCGGGGAGCTCTTCTTTTTACCAATCTCCTTCGCCGTATAGGATTCAGACACCTCCGTCATGGATGATGCAAACACCTCCGCAATCAATATTTTATCAAGGTGGGTCATCCTCCCAACACCCACAACTGACACCTGCCGGAGGAAACTGAATCCCCGCTGAGCAACCACAACCCCACTAAGCTAGAACAAGAAGGAATCCAGTAGCGTATCAGTCGACCACCCCCATGTGGCACTGATTCCGACCGGCACCAACATTGATTTTTTTAATATATTTGTATAAACTTTTTTTATATTGTTTCATTTATTTTTTATTGTAATTTATTTTTTATTTCATTTAATTAAATAAATGTTGTTTTTAATATTTCAATTGTAATTTAATTTTTATATTTTTTAAAAAATAAAAGTTGTTTTTATTTTTTAATTGTAATTTTTTTATTTTTTATAAAATAAATGTTGTTTTTAATATTTCAATTGTAATTTAATTTTTATATTTTTTAAAAAATAAAAGTTGTTTTTATTTTTTATTGTAATTTATTTTTTTATTTTTTATAAAATAAATGTTGTTTTTAATATTTCAATTGTAATTTAATTTTTATATTTTTAAAAAATAAAAGTTGTTTTTTATTTTTTATTGTAATTTTTTATTTTTTTATAAAATAAATGTTATTTTTAATATTTCAATTGTAATTTAATTTTTATATTTTAAAAAATAAAAGTTTTTTTATTTTTTTATTGTAATTTATTTTTTATTTTTATAAAATAAAATTTATTTTTAATATCCTAATTGTAATTTAATTTTTATATTTTTAAAAAATAATTTTTTTATTTTTTATTTTTATAAAATAAAATTTGTTTTTAATATCCTAATTGTAATTTAATTTTTATATTTTTAAAAAAATAAAAGTTGTTTTTTATTTTTTTATTTTTTATAAAATAAAAGTTGTTTTTAATATCCTAATTGTATTGATTCAAGTAAGGACTAAATCGAAAATGTGAGAAAAGTTTTCCGGGATCAATAGTAAATATTTAAAATTTGACGGGTTAAAATGTATATATGAAAAAAACCTTGAAGGGCCAATGGTGTAAATATTTTAAGGGTGGACCGATCTAGAAACTAATAAGAAATGGATGAATTAGGACTAAATTGAATAAGTGAAAAAGTATGAGGGGTTAATTTGTAAATTTATCAAGATGGATGTTGATCCAATGTAGGAATTTTGAAGGATCGTAAGGGGCAAAATAATCATTTAGCAAGAAAGATAATTTTGAAGAATAATGATGATGGTGATATTTTAGATTAATTGAATAACCTTTTTTTTGTTTTGCAACTTAGTCCTTCTACAAAAGTTCACCATTTTCATTAAGAAATTAAAAGAATTTTCATAGCCACCAAGAGACAAAAATGATAAGGAGACTATCAACTATTCCGATTTGGACACGAGTGAGATGTATGGCCTAGGTTCCTACACCATCCGCATAACTTCCGTTGGTTGGCTGTTTCGCGGATATCCATATTGTTGCGTATTCTAGTCGAGCAAGGTCGACCTTTTGGTTTGTGATGCATTTCTCTATCCGGTAACAGCTTAAACGGAGCAAGCGATACAGACGGCCACTTACGTTCATCTGGGACTAGTGGGAATACGTGTCTCCACACGTTGTACATGTATTCTATTTTATACACTTCGTCGACATAGCTCATGGGATCCAGACGGAGATTCTGACAAGCCGCAATTACATGAGCGCATGGATAACGAAGTGCGTCAAATATCCCACAGTCGCAGGTCCTATTTCTCAAGTGTACACGATATTGCCCGCCAATAATACCTTGGTTCGGTCTGTCAAACTCCGTCACACGAAACCATAGGTTGTCGCGGTCGTGACACACTGTGTGCATGGTGTTGGCCCGTGCCTTCGCCTTGTTAATTTCTCGCAATATCTTCGCCCACCGTACATGGCCTCAATGCATTTGGCCTTTATAACTCACTGCTCACTTCAGAAATAGTGCCGCTAAACAAAAATATGTCTCTCGCACAATCGATGTTATCGGCAAATGACGCGTTCCTTTTAGAATGTAATTTATGCATTCACCGTGTTTGAGGTCATATGACCATATCGTAGTCGCCGTCGTATGCTTGTGTCCACTGTTCGAAAGGTATGTTGCATAGGTAGTTTGCGCCTTCTTCGTTAACTGAGCGCAAACTCACCAACATCTCGTGAAAACGGTCCTTATTGATCTCGTACCCTGCCAATATAAGTTGATAGCGAATATTACATACCACTCTTCAATTAAGAATAAATTGAATATTACAATCAAAATTATATTAATAGATATTACATACCCATGTTGGTCACTTGCCGTCGTTCACTTGTAGATCGATGTTGCCCGTGGTAGTTGGACGCAACATGCCTTAGGCAATATCGATGGTGTGTGCGATGCCATAGGCTTCCCTCTCACTCTATTGCGGCTAGTATTCCAGGGCCCCGATCCGATATAACGCATATATCAGGTTGGGGGCAGACATGCCTCCTTAACCTAGATAGAAAGAAATCTCGATCATCACCGACTCCCGGTGTTATTGCAAACGCAATTGGAAGGATTCTCCCACTGCCATCCTGCGCCCACGCCTAGCAATAGCCGATCGTATATCTACCATACATAAAGGTACCGTCAATTTGTACCAATGGCTTGCAGTATAGAAATGCGTCTCGGCATTGCTTAAATGTCCAGAACAGACGCTTGAACACTTGGCATCCACGGAGCAATCGATCGTTGTAGTACGCGGGTTCCGTTTTAAGGTCTGTTATGCTGCCTGGGACATATCTCTCCAGCACTTGACATTACTGCCACACTTCATTATATGAAGCGTCCCACCGACCATGCAACTTTTCCAACGCCTTCTACTTAGCTATCCAAGTCTTCCGGTAGGTAGAGGCGTGTACCTAATTGGCTACGAATATTGGCAATTAAGGACGGCACTGAAGTCTTGGGATCCGCCTTCACCGTCGGTATTATTAAGTTAGCCAACATATCTGAATCCATCTTGGGATGATCTTGTGAAACACACATCAACGAAATACGTTAAATAATGCAACATTACGTAATATCGCGATTATTCAAAACCTTGAACACCTAGTAATACTGCATCGACAAGACATGTATGTGGACCTTTGTACTTTTAATCTCCCACAAGCTCACATATTTTCCTCAACGAGGCCATGATTTTCCATGAACATGTACCGTCTTGCACTGCACACTTGGCCTCGTACTTATCGAGTTTGGATTTAACCACGTTGTAGTTAACCTCGTTCTTGATGCTATATTATTTCAATGCACCAAGAAAACTATCCTTGTTGGAAAAATCTTTACCAACTTCTAATTCACCCGAATCCAACGACGAACTTGTACGGTCACGCCTTCCGTGTGGTAATTCAGGAAACTCTAATGCATCGTCTTGAGATAGATCGACATTATGCATGTGGGCTGAAGGCGAGTACGCCCTGAATCGTGGATCTTCTTCTTCTTCATCAGAACCCCCTTCAACATCTTCAGGTATGGTTGGAACAGGCTCCGGTTCAGAAAATAATGTAACTTCTGCACCATCGGGGCCGGGCTCTTGAGGTGGATCCACATCGGACTCATCATCCGACCCACCATCATCTGCAACGAACGAGGTCCCCTCGCCGGTGGATGTCGTGGGGAGTACATTATCTTTTCTTAAACAACTTTCGTAACGTCCCCAATCATATGTGGATTGCCAACCACTAGCAGTTGATGACGTTTCCCAATACGTATTTCTAGCATCGAACGTCGAAGGAAGGATATGCATGTCCCATCCACCAACCGAGTGTCGTGCAAGGGTTGTGTTTTCCATACTACCACCAAACACGGGCGCTCCCGTATTCTGCCTCCTACTAACAAAGTGTCGGCTTGGGGTCGTGTATTCCCCTCGAATAGTAGTAGATGTTGAAGTCGAAGGAAGATCACTTGGCGATGAAAATTGTACATATACCTCAAGATAGGGTGATCCACTGGCAAGATGAGTCTCCACCATTGCCTCCAAGCTCCAAGGACCTTTGATGTCGAATGAGTCATATCTCACGGGATCAACCGAAGTACAAAATCTATACTTAATAGACTGAACTTTCATTGGCGTTGTTTCGAAGATTTTACGCCTAATTCTTTTGCGGTTCTGTCAAATCTATGTTCGTTTAAAACCGGGCCACACTGTTTTTCCGATAAAAAAACAACCGTTTTCATGTCACAAACCTCACCATCATAGTAAATAACAGCAGTAATACGTTCACTCATCTTCAGTTTCTATTTTACTTTGCCTCAATTTCTATTATGTAACCTGGGAATGAAATTTGGCTCATTTATAGTCTAAGGACAATTAGGAACTCATCAGATCAAAAGAGCGTCCCACGTGGGAGCTTTTTCAAGATTTTGCCGACAAATGCATCCCGCTTGAAGCGTTTTGGTCACTATTTGTTCAGAAACGTCTTCTCAAAATTATTTTGCCAGAGACTGCTGTAGCAAAAGAGCGTCCATGTGGGAGCTTTTTTCAATACTCTTGCTGGCAGTGCATCCTGCTTGAAGCGTTTTGGTCACTATTTGTTTAGAAGCGTCTTCTCAAAATTATTTTGCCAGAGACTACTGTAGCAAAATAGCGTCCACGTGGGAGCTTTTTTCAGTACTCTTGCTGACAGTGCATCCTACTTGAAGCGTTTTGGTCACTATGTGTTCAGAAACGTCTTCTCAAAATTATTTTACCAGATACTACTGTAAAAAAAAAAAAATAATTTTTATATTGCTGATATATTTTTTCCAAAACCCTAAACCTAAAATTATTTTAATTAATTAACCATAAACTCTAGTTCATTAATTTTTCCCTTGAAACACCCCACACCCGGCCCACGAGCTTGAACCGGATCTGGTATGTTCCTTAAATAAATCGGTTTTCAATGTTCTAAATGACTTAGAGAAAATTTGTGTAATTTAAAAAAAATTGTTTTGGGTTGGGCGTAATTTGAAACCTATTTAATAAATTCTGGAAATCCAACTTAAATAAGGTGACAAAATAATTTTTGGGTTTATTATTTTAAAAGAAATAAATTTACTTATCTTTAATCAAACATAATTTGTATCATATTTAAATAAAAATAAACAGGAATAAAGAAAATCCAACTGGGCCTTATGGCCTTATTACATCATTCAAACCCAAAATAAAGTTTAAAGTACTAAAATTTCATAAAGTCCAGATTCCAAATAATTTCTTCAAGCGATGCATGGCCACCTTTAGCTCCCCGCCACCCTACCCATTACTCGCTCATCACCAAAAAATAATTCCCCAACGGGTGTGAGTCAACAGACTCAATGTGTACATAGTACTAATTTCCAACAAATCGTGCATACAAGTCATATCAATATCATGTTCATACAAAATAAAGGATGATGCAACCCAAATCCAAACCTATTTGTCCATCCGCTACACACCACCCGTACTCAACTTTGTACACCGCGGGGACTACTAAGTCGACCCTCCATCCGCTACACACCATCGAAGGCGATCATTTGCGATCGACGTGCTCATCGCCCACTTATGTTGTGTCATTAGACATCAGTATTCACTAGATGTAACCGGTTACCACTTTTCACTTTATGTGACCGTAGTCACCACTTTACGTTGGTGAGACCGTAGTCATCACCTTCACTTTCTTCCTCCACAAATATCCCGAATGCCCCAATTATTTCATAACATATTTCACATACTAAATTTTCATTCATGTTACTAATCACATGTTCAAAATATATCACATTCACAATCCTATCAAAAGTAGGAAACGTGCACTGGTACTCCTTACCACATTTGTGGCGCTTAGCCACATTCACATCTTGTTACATATTTACATATCTAATGATTGCCATGCAATTTATTGAAAGTTAGTAAGAGTACACACCTTTTTGGCTTAATAGTTTCCGTGAATTCCCGTGTAGAGCGATCTACCGATCTAGATCTTTCACTCCTATATTCGGCCATTAATTAAAACATATAAATAAACCTATTTGGTCTTAAAACCAAATCCTACTAGAAGTAGAATTACTTACCTAGTTGCCGAATTGATTTAATCAAGTCCCAACAGTTGCTAGAATTCCTCTTCCTTGAAATCGGCTAATACTAGGTATGTAACCATGTCGGTTTTCGGTTTTTGAAATAATGGAAAACACTTAAACAAATTATGCCTTGGCCGAATATCCCTTACCTTATGATGGGATTCCAAATCAAGAGGATTCCTTTATAAGCTGTTGAAATCTTATAACTTCGTGTTAGATTAGATCTAACTTTGAAAACGTGAATCATAATCTTTAACCACATATTTATATTTATAATCCTTACCTTAGATCCTTAGATTTCCGAAAAATCCCCTTTTGATGTTGTGGATGATTGCCCTCTTTCTTAGAATCCACAAAGATTCAAATTTAACAAAGAGAACGGAGAAGAAAATAGAAGAAAAGAGAGGATTTTTGCTTAATGAAAATTCGGCAGAGGGGTTTTGCCTAGGAGAATTTCTACAGAGAGGAAGAGGGAGCAAATGTTGATGAGTAGCCCTCCTGTCCTCCTTTTATAGCCAAAGTTATCACTTAGAGTCCTTTACTTGGCCACCACTCCTCTTTTTGATAATATTATCTCTTTTATTTAAAAGATAAAAGCCTTTAATCCATCAATTATCTCCTCAATTATCTCATTAGAAAATAATCCTTTATTTATCTCTTATTATTCACATATTTATGTGAATAAAACTCCTTTATTTATCTCTTATTATTCAAATATTTATGTGAATAAAACTCCTTTATTTATCTCTTATTATTCACATATTTATGTGAATAAAACTCCTTTATTTATCTCTTATTATTCACATATTTATGTGAATAAAACTCATTTATTTATCTCTTATTATTCACATATTTATATGAATAAAACTCCTTTATTTCTCTCATATATCCAAGTTTCCCGAAATGTTCAAGTTTCCATTTTTGGATCATTTCCAAAAATGTTTAGGTTTCCAAAAATGTCTAAGTTTCCAAAAATGTCTAAGTTTCCAAAAATGTCCAAGTTTCCAAAAATGTCCATTTCCATTTTCATTTCCATCTCCATTTTCATTTCCATTTTCATTTTCATTCATTTCTAGGTTTCCAAAAGTATCAAAAATTTATTCCTAAAACTTAAGACTTGTCATTTCATACAATTGATCTGAAAAATGCATAGGCCCTTCCTAGGATGTTACAGTTCTACCCCCCTTAAATAAAATTTCGTCCTCGAAATTTCCTAACTAAACAGTTGAGGGTATTGCTATCGCATTGTCTCTTCTGGCTCCCACGAAGCTTCTTCCGATCCATGATTGCGCCATAACACCTTGACTAAAGGTACCGACTTCTTTCGTAGTGCTTTCACGCCACGCTCCAAGATCTGAATCGGCTCCTCCTCGTAGGATAGATCCGCCTTAACTCCACTTCTTCAACAGTACCACATGAGACGGATCCGATCGATAAGCGACGTAGCATGGACACATGAAATACGTCGTGCATTTGATGCAACTCGGTGGCAACTCCAATTGGTATGCCACCGCCCAACTCGCTTCATGATTTGATAGGGCCCTATAAACCTTGGGCTTAGCTTCCATTTGCGATCGAACCGCATAACCTTCTTCCAAGGTGAGACCTTTAGAAACACTTGGTCTCCTATTTCAAACTCAATTTCTTTCCTCTTAAGGTCTGCGTGCACGACTTCGCCTATCGATCTTCTTCTTTCAACCGTGTCTCGAATTAATTCCACCTTCTCCTCGCTCCGCCACTAACTCGGACCCAAAACGCGACGTTCTCCTAACTCGGTCCAACAAGTTGGTGTTCTACATTTCCTTCCATACAATGCTTCGTATGGTGCCATCCGAATGCTTGCCTGATAGCTGTTGTTGTAGGCGAACTCAGCTAGAGGCAAGTAATCTTCCCAACTTCCTCGAAATCCATCACACACCCTCTTAGCATATCTTCCAACACTTGTATAACCTGCTCGCATGCCTGTCGATTGTGGATGAAAAGCCGTAGTGAAGTCTAGCTTAGTGCCTAATGCTTGATGAAGTGCTTTCCAAAATCGAGACGTAAACCTTGGGTCTCTATCAGAGATGATCGACATCGGTACCCCGTGTAGCCTCACGATCTCCGCCACATATAACTTGGCTAACTTTTGAAGGGAATAGTCGATCCTCACAGGATAAAATGTGCGGACTTGGTCAAACGGTCCACTATCACCCATACCGAGTCCTTCTTAGTGGGCGTAAGGGGAAGCCCACTAACTAAGTCCATGGTAATTCTTTCCCACTTCCATTGGGGAATCTCAATTGGTTGAAGCAATCTCTGATGGGACTTGGTGTTCACCTTTACTTGCGACATGTCAAACATTTCCCCACAAATTCAGTCACCTCTCGCTTTGTGTCCGACCACCAAAATTGTTCCCTTAGATCTCTATACGACTTGATGCCTCCAGGATGCATAGCATAAGGACTACCATGCGCTTCCCGAAGAATCCTTTGTCTTAACTCCTTATCCCTCGGCATACAAACCTTTTCCTTGTAGCACAAGTACTCCTTCATCATTGACGCCATAATCCTTTAATCCTCCTTGCCGTACTTGTCAGTAACTTAGTACTTAAGTCCTTATCCGCCAACCGTCCCTCTTTCACCTCCTTCACCAAGGTTGGCTTGACTTGTAACTCGCCAACAAAGCTTCCGTCATCATACAAACTTAAGTGAGCGAACAAAGCCCTTAAATCCGACACAACCTTCCTACTTAGGGCGTCACTACCACATTCGCCTTGCTCGGATGGTATTCTATCGAATAGTCATAATCTTTTAATAACTCCACCCACCTTCGTTGCCTCAAGTTCAACTCCTTCGAGTCAACAAATACTTAAGGCTTTTGTGGTCCGTGTGTAAATTCTGACCTTTCTCCATAAAGGTAGTGCCTCCAAACTTTGAGGGCGAAAACTACTGCCGCGAGTTCCAAGTCATGAGTTGGGTAGTTCACCTCATGCGGCCTTAATCGTCGAGATGCATAAGCGACTACCTTTCCTTCTTGCATTAGCACACACTCTAACCACGTGTGCGAAGCATCACAATATACTACGGTCCTTACTCGCCTCCGGTGAATTAACACCGAGCTTCACAAGACCTTTTTAAGCTTTTCAAGCTCTCCTGTTGCTTATCCGTCCACACAAACGGTACTTCCTTCCTTAGTAACTTTGTCAAAGGTGCGGCTATCGACGAGAATCCTTCCACGAACCTTCCGTAATAGCCCGCCAAGCCTAAGAAACTTCTCGATTTCAGCCACCGACCTAGGTGGTTTCCAATCCAACATCGCTTCGATCTTCCTAGGATCCACTCTTATTCCTTCATGCGGATACCACATGTCCTAGGAACGCCACTTCCTTGAGCCAAAATTTGCACTTGCTGAATTTGGCATAAAGCTTCTTTTCCTTAACACTTCTAACACAACTCGGAGATGCTCATCGTGCTCCTCCTCCGTCTTGGAATACACCAAAATGTCGTCGATGATGAACACCACGACGAATCTATCCAAGTAGGGTTGGAAAACCCTATTCATCATATCCATGAACGCGCCGGTGCGTTCGTCAACCCAAACGGCATCACCACAAATTCAAAATGACCGTACCTTGTCCTAAAAGCGGTCTTATGAATATCGACCTCCTTCACTTTCGATTGATGATACCCGACCTTAAGTCGATCTTTGAGAACACAAATGCTTTTTCGGTTGGTCGAACAAGTCATCTATCCTTGGCAAAGGATACTTGTTCTTGATGGTCGGTTGTTCAATCGACGATAATCTATGCACATCCGCATAGTTCCATCCTTCTTCTTCACAAAGAGAACCTGGTGCTCCCACGGAGACACACAATCGGGTCGAATGAACCCACGATCTAACAACTCTTGGATTTGAGCCTTGAGCTCCACTAACTCCTTTGGTGCCATTCGGTGGGGAGCGATTGACACAGGAGTCGCTTCTGGTAGCAAATCTATTCCAAATTCCACTTCTCCGGGGGTATTCCGGCAACTCCTCCTAAATACATCCTCAAAATCCCTTACTGTTCTAACTCCCTTAACACCTTCCTCTTCTCCTCTTAACGCACTCACGAAGGCTAAGAATGCCTTACATCCTTTCTTAACCATTTTCTCGGCCTTGGTCTGCGAACTACGTTAGACAAGTAGTTCCTCCTTTCTCCGATCATCACTACTACCTCATCTTCCGGGTTCTTAGTTCCATACGCTTAGCCGCACAAATCCAACACGGCTCGATGCTCTACTAGCCAATCCATTCCAAGTATAAGCTCAAACTCTCCGGAAGGGTAATTCCATTAAGTCACCAGAAAGTTCGCTCCCCTGAATCTCTAGGGGTACATTCCGAAAGATCCTATCTATCCTCACCGCTTGGCCTAAAGGGCTTACTACGCTTATCCGCCTATCGAAAGTTCGAGTCTAGGCCTAGTGTTTCAACCACACTACATGCAACATAGGAATGAGTTGAGCCCACATCAATAAGAGCAAAATAGGGTTTGTCATGAATAAAGAACGTGCTGGTTATAACATCCGCGCGTCTCCCTCTTCCCTCCGTGAACCGCGTAAACCAAACCCGGTTGCCTTGCTTCGCGTTAGTCGCACCTCGGCCCCGAGCTCCACGACCTCTGCCACTACCTCTCTGTTGGCGACCCACGACCTCTTTGAGGTCAGCTGTCCGCCTCTACCACCAAGCTGGTTAGCATTCCGAGCTGCTGGTTGGCTCTCATCCAATAGCTTGGGGCAATCCTTAATCATATGGTCCTTGGACCCACACTTGAGACATCGTCCCGCCTTTTTCCAACACTCTCCCCGTGCTTCTTTCCCACAATGTTCACAAGGCGAAATTGCCACCAGCATCACCACTGTTGACTTTGTGGCCTGTCAACTCTATGCCTCTTGTGGCCTTTTCCCAGATGGCCCAAAACCTCTTTTGGGCTTATTTCTCATCCACACTGCTTGGTGGCGTCCTTAATTCCTCACCACTTTAGCCTTTTCCACCAAGGTAGAGAATTCTCGCTCCCGGTGCGGTGCTATCAAAAGTCTCAAATCGTCCCTAAGTCCGTCCTCAAAACGAACACAAGCGTTCATGCTCGATCGCCACTACTCCTGGGCATATCGGCTCAACCTCAAGAATTCCGCTTCATATTCTATGACGCACTTACTTCCTTGTACCAACCCCGAAAAAGCCTTCCTTTGCTCATCTATATACCGTTCCCACATACTTCTTCCAAAATGCTTCCTTAGCATATTCCCGTGTCGAGATCTTCCGCCGTGGCACCGTCCCGAATCGGTTAACCACCATTGATACGCTTCATCGCGTAATGCTGCCGTCATCCCTTTCAACTTCTCCTCGGGGTCAAGTCGAGCTCATCCATGATGCGCTCGATTGCTTCCAACCAAGATCACCAGATCTGGGTGCCACTCCGATACTCCTCTAAACATTTCACTCCATTAGCACGGAACCGCTCGAGCACGCACTTACGATTTCTGAATTGTTTCTGCACCAGCCACCAATTCCAAAACTCGCGCGGACACGACTGCGACACGGCATCTTCCCCCTCGTGCGAGCCTGTTTGCTCAACATTGACAAATTTGGGGTGATGGTGGTGGTGGTATCTCATTGTCGAACCTTGTCCCGATCTAACACCATCCTTCCTCTACCTCTTCCACGACGACCACGCCCTCTTGAGCTCATTATCGATTTAGATCTGATTAAGGAATTTTATGTATTAGTATTCTTGTTTCACTTATTACCCGCGATGATATCTTATGAAGAAGAGTTTAAGAGTGGTTCTTTCGTATTCATACATGCATACAGTCTTGCATTCATTCATTCATCCATCAACAAATATGAACTTTCGTTCATTCAAAGAAACGTTGTAATTCTTGTTGTTGTTTTCGTTATTTTGCTTTTCCACTACCCAGGGGCATTTTCGTAATTTTATCCTACAGGGGTATTTTCGTAAATTTTCAGAAATAAAAAGTTCCCTGGTGATTTTGACGAAAGTATTTTGGTACTTCTAAAGTTCCGGGGAAATTTTGGAAGAATTTTGAAATCCAGGGGTATTTCGGTAATTTTTTGATCTCAGGGGCCTTTTTGATAATTTTTCCAAAAATCAGGGTAAATTTGTAAAATTTAATAAGTTAGGGATATTTTCCAAGATTGTAAAACATTGAGGGTTCCTTTGAGAGTTACACTTTTTAAAGCAATGATATTGCAAAAAGTTGGAAATCAAGGTCGTTTTGGTAATTTTGTAAGTTAGGGGCAATTTTGTAATTTTCCAAAATCAAGATAGTTTGATATTTTACAAATTAGGGTTTTTGAACATTTGATAAAGTAATGAAATTTTGTTAAAACTATGGGTGGTTTGGTCATTTTATAAACCAAGGGTATTTTTTTTTTTTTTTTTAGAAGAAAATGTTGTAAAATAGTTCTCATAAGTTTCTAAGAGTTTTAAAACTAAATTTTGGTTATACATTTTTTTTTTTTTTATAAAAGAAAAACGGCTAAGTCCCTTTCGGGTTTTATTCTTTGTGTTTAGCCTATGACCGAGCCCTCTTGGTCAGGGTGAACCAAAGCTACGCACCAGGCAGGATTCGAATGAAGAGGAGGTGAGTCACACGGATCGCTTAAATACCAAGCTCTCACCGACCTTTCTAGACATGCGCACGAGGTTGCCACACCACCGAGCCTTCTCAGAGTTAGGGCGAACCGAAGCTACGCACTGGTAGGATACCCGCGAAGAGGAGGTGAGTCACTAGGATCGCTTAAATACTGTGCTCTTCCTGATCCAATCCTAGACATGCGTGCGGGGTTGCCACACCCTAGCTTAATAACTTAGTCATAGGTTTGTTAAGTTCATTAAGTCTTATGAGTTTCAAGTGTTTGAGTAGTCTAATCCTAGGGTTCAAGTTCCTATCACACTATTCTACGCTCCATGCCTTTGCTACCCTTTTACAATTCATAATTCACATAATCACACAGATGGTTAAAGGTACTTACCTGGTGGACTGCGGGTCGGAGACTTAGGTGCCATGCCATAAAACCTGCTTATTTCAAAGAAATTCATTTGGGCTCGAATTGAAAACGTTTTGGGCCTGAGCCCACAGGCCGAGAGTTTTAAAACTGGCTCGATACCAATCGAACACACCCACACCCGCCCACGAGCTTGAACCGGATCTGGTATGTTCCTTAAATAAATCGGTTTTCAATGTTCTAAATGACTTAGAGAAAATTTGTGTAATTTAAAAAAAATTGTTTTGGGTTGGGCTTAATTTGAAACCTATTTAATAAATTCTGGAAATCCAACTTAAATAAGGTGACAAAATAATTTTTGGGTTTATTATTTTAAAAGAAATAAATTTACTTATCTTTAATCAAATATAATTTGTATCATATTTAAATAAAAATAAACAGGAATAAAGAAAATCCAACTGGGCCTTATGGCCTTATTACATCATTCAAACCCAAAATAAAGTTTAAAGTACTAAAATTTCATAAAGTCCAGATTCCAAATAATTTCTTCAAGCGATGCATGGCCACCTTTAGCTCCCGCCGACCCGGTCCATTACTGCTCATCACCTGAAAAATAATTCCCTAACGGGGTGAGTCAACAGACTCAATGTGTACATAGTACTAATTTCCAACAAATCAAGCATACAAGTCATATCAATATCATGTTCATACAAAATAAAGGATGATGCAACCCAAATCCAAACCTATTTGTCCATCCGCTACACACCACCCGCACCAACTTTGTACAATCGCGGGGGACTACTAAGTCGACCCTCCATCCGCTACACACCATCGAAGGCGATCGCTGCGAATGACGTGCTCATCGCCCACTTATGTTGTGTCATTAGACACTCAGTATTCACTAGATGTAACCGGTTACCACTTTTCACTTTATGTGACCGTAGTCACCACTTTACGTTGGTGAGACCGTAGTCATCACCTTCACTTTCTTCCTCCACAAATATCCCGAATGCCCCAATTATTTCATAACATATTTCACATACTAAATTTTCATTCATGTTACTAATCACATGTTCAAAATATATCACATTCACAATCCTATCAAAAGTAGGAAACGTGCACTGGTACTCCTTACCACATTTGTGGCGCTTAGCCACATTCACATACTGTTACATATTTACATATCTAATGATTGCCATGCAATTTATTGAAAGTTAGTAAGAGTACACACCTTTTTCGCTTAATAGTTTCCGTGAATTCCGTAGAGCGATCTACCGATCTAGATCTTTCACTCCTATATTCGGCCATTAATTAAAACATATAAATAAACCTATTTGGTCTTAAAACCAAATCCTACTAGAAGTAAAATTACTTACCTAGTTGCCGAATTGATTTAATCAAGTCCCAACAGCTTGCTAGAATTCCTCTTCCTTGAAATCGGCTAATACTAGGTATGTAACCATGTCGATTTCGGTTTTTGAAATAATGGAAAACACTTAAACAAATTATGCCTTGGCCGAATATCCCTTACCTTATGATGGGATTCCAAATCAAGAGGATTCCTTTATAAGCCTGTTGAAATCCTATAACTTCGTGTTAGATTAGATCTAACTTTGAAAACGTGAATCATAATCTTTAACCACATATTTATATTTATAATCCTTACCTTAGATCCTTAGATTTCCTAAAAAATCCCCTTTGATGTTGTGGATGATTGCCCTCTTTCTTAGAATCCACAAAGATTCAAATTAACAATAGAAACGGAGAAGAAAATAGAAGAAAAAGAGAGGATTTTTGCTTAATGAAAATTCGGCAGAGAGGGTTTTGCCTAGGGAGAATTTCGTGCAGAGAGGAAGAGGAGCAAATGTTGATGAGTAGCCCTCCTGTCCTCCTTTTATAGCCAAAGTTATCACCTAGAGTCCTTTACTTGGCCACCACTCCTCTTTTTGATAATATTATCTCTTTTATTTAAAAGATAAAAGCTTTTAATCCATCAATTATCTCCTCAATTATCTCATTAGAAAATAATCCTTTATTTATCTCTTATTATTCACATATTTATGTGAATAAAACTCCTTTATTTATCTCTTATTATTCACATATTTATGTGAATAAAACTCCTTTATTTATCTCTTATTATTCACATATTTATGTGAATAAAACTCCTTTATTTCTCTCATATATCCAAGTTTCCCGAAATGTTAAGTTTCCATTTTTGGATCATTTCCAAAATGTTTAGGTTTCCAAAAATGTCTAAGTTTCCAAAATGTCTAAGTTTCCAAAAATGTCTAAGTTTCCAAAATGTCCATTTCCATTTCCATTTTCATTTCCATCTCCATTTTCATTTCCATTTTCATTTTCATTCATTTCTAGGTTTCCAAAAGTATCAAAAATTTATTCCTAAAACTTAAGACTTGTCATTTCATACAATTGATCTGAAAAATGCATAGGCCCTTCCTAGGATGTTACATCCCTAAAAACCCTAAACCCTAATACCCTAAAAACCATAAACCCTAAACTCTAAAACCCTAAAAACCCATACCCTAACCTTAAAAACAGCTGAAAACCCTAGCGGGGGGAAAGGGCAAAAACGCGTCCCTGAGGGAGCGTTTTTGCCACATCAGCAAATCGCGCTGACGTGGACGCGTTTTCGGGGGAAATGACCAATTCCGATAAATAATTGGAAAACAGGTCCTTTTCCGTAAATTTTGTTAAAAAATGGTATTTTCTGGTAATTTGCCCTGTGTATTTTATCCTTAAATTTTATATAAATATAGAATAAATTAATATTCGAAAAGAAAATAGGAGGGTTGGCAAGTGGTGGTGTTTAATGACAGATATGTGGTAAGGGGGCATAAATGTTTGAAGTCCATTAAAAGGGAAGATTTAAATGTACACATCATTGTCGAAAAATATCATTAATATGTAGAGATGGCAACTTGTGGTTTTAATTGTGATGATATTCTTCTCATGAATGTCAACACCTTTTTGGCTCTTTCTTCCCTTCAACACACAAATGTATGTTTATGTTTACATTTTCATCACTAAGTTTTAATTTATTACAAAATCATCATTCAATTTATATATATATACATAATAATTTCAATATTTCAATATTATTTTTTTAATTAAAGTCATATTTAATTGTTTTGAACTACACAAGTGAGATATTAATTATTAATAATATATATTGTTTTAAATTAATTAGCGTTACAATTATATACCAATTGCAATTAAAATCTATCATTATAAATAACATTCAACAAACGGAGGTTGAAGTGTCTCGAAAATAATGAAATATTAAAGTAATAGTTTTTCAAATAGAAAATTTTAAGTCATAGTCAGATGAGAATGACACTGGAAATAGATAGAAGATCTTTTTAATCAGTGATGATGTGAAATTATAATATTCATTCATCATCACACATTTATTTAGTTTATTGTAATTATTATACTATTTTTTAAAAACTCACCTTTATTCACTTTCTCAATCATTATCTAATATGAAAGCTTCACTTTCTTATTTTATACTAATTTTGTAATTAGTATTATGATTAGAATTTTATACAAATCTTCAATTTGATATTATTGTTTACGTTATTTGCAACTCCAAAACTATTAATTGCATCAAAAGTCCAATGTTGATAGATTGAAGAAGAAGATCAAGATAGAAAATGATGACGAGAATGATGGATTAGAAGTAGAAATTTAAGATAGAAAATTTAAACATACTTATAATATTATTAGTATTTATTTTTAAATTAAACTTTTTAGGAAGTTGGATTTTTAATTTATCTTTAATTTATTTCATTGTTATTTTTCTATAATAACATTATATTATTCGTCTCAATAGTGGTTTCACTTACAAAAATAAACTATTGGAAAATTAAAGATTATATTATGAATTTGATCAGAATTTGAATTTGTTTTTAATTAATAATTATTTGGTTTTAAATTAGAAAAAATAAAATGTAAAATGCTAAAATAGTTTTTAATACTAAAATTAAAAAATGAAATTAATATTTTAACATTAATACATTAAAATCTAAATGTTTTATTAAATAAAAAAAATAATTGTGTAATTTTAATACGTTAAAATTATAATTAGTTTTATCTAGTATGGATATACAAATTAAATCAAATTCTATTCTCAATTCTCAAAATATTTTTTTTAAATTTTTGAAATTTAATCTTTTAAGATATTTACACAAATTTTACCTTTATTAAAACTCATAATAAGTGTTGAAGTAATACATCTCTATTTACATTTAAACTATTCAATTTAATAAATAAGCAATATTATTTAAATTATTTTATTATTTTATTTAAATAAATTTAGTAAAAATTAAAAGTATAGATCGCTATTAAATGAATTTATATTTAAATTGTTTTTAATTAAATATTATAGATCGCTATTAAATGAATTTATATTTAAATTGTTTTTAATTAAATATGTTTTAATTATGATTTTTTATTATAATAATATTTAAATTGTTAAATAAGTTACTTACTTATTTGGATTATAAACTCTTAAATACCCAAAATAAATGTGAAAAAATAAAAATTAAATGAAAAGAAAACTCTTAATTTAAATAAATAAATAAATAAATAAATAAAAAGGGCATTCCTACAATTTATTAGCATTTCGTTTACCAAGGACAAAGAAAGAAGCGATTTCAGCCATTGAACAAAAAAACCAAAAACCAAAATCTTCCCTGTGCTTGCACCACATAACATTTGAAACCAATCTCATCTCATAACATATGCATGCATGTATATTTAGTTCTTCTTCAAGAGCGTGGCTCTGAGTTCGGCGGGGCAGATCTCATTCACAGTGTTTTCGGGTCTATAGAATCCGGTAACAGGGTCCGGAACCCAGTTAACCTTGTCTTTAGTTGCTGTTGCCATGTCTTCCCCTGTTTTCTTCAACACCGCAGCGTTTCTTGCTGCTTCCTTTACTCCGTTCGACGCTACTCCTTGTGATGTTGCAGCGTATCCCCGTCTAAAAAACAAAACCAAAAACCATTAAATCACTGTCGCTTTCTCACTTCTTTTATAGAACTAAAATAAAATATAAATGGGGTACCTTGAGATTGCGTTAGAGATTCCATCGACAACGAATGTAGAGAAAACCTTCACGTTCGAGAAAGAGCGAGCCATTTTTCTTCTCTTTTTCTTTTTTTAATACTATAAGCTTAAAGAGAAAACTTCTTAAACGCTACTGCGGATATTTTGTTTTTGAGGTGGAAAAGGAGAAAGAAAATTCCGCAGCAGTGAAGAAGAAACCGTTCTCCAATTAACTCTCTTTCCCTTTCACCAAAAGCTGGGTTCGTAAAGGGGACTCCTTCGGGGTTTATATAGAATGTTTAAACGGACCTCCTCAATAACGGACCACGCTTTTGCTGCCACTTGGCACTTCTTAATCCCGGTTTTTGCTCTTGCTTTTTTTGGTTTACGTAACTTGTGTTTTTTGTATTATGGGTTAATTTCAACCTATGTCCTCGAACTATAGTTAAGGTTTTAAATTAGTCTTTAAACTTCGTTTTGATTGAGTCCTCTTAGTATCAATCTTGGTCTTTCAGATAACTTCATGATAAATGCTACTTTAAATCCGACATCAAACATTTAGACCAAATTGTAAATATGTATACTATAATAGCCTATTTGTGCCTGGGCCCGAATAAACCAAAAAATAAAAAATAAAAAAACAAAATAAACCAAATGTCCAGTTTTTTTTTTACAGTACGTTTACAGCCCAAAACAGACTAACCTAAACCCAATTACACCCTCAAGCCCAAAACATTAAAATAAACAGCCCAAACTAAAATAGGGTTATTCGCGCTTTTAGCCCTTCTGCTTTTTCAGTCTATTTCAATTATTATTTTTTTTGGTTTTAATTTGACCCGACAGTTTTACAATTGTTCCATTTTAGTCCCTATCGAGACACCGCGTTTTGGGGAGAGGGAATTATTTCCCAATTGGTCCCCCTATTCTTACGCGTGTTACAAGGGGCCCCCGATTCTTTTTTTTTTCTTTTAAATTTGGTTCTTTAATCTTATTTCTCTTCTAATTTAGTCCCATTTAGTTACTTTTACTATTATTTTTTATTATTATTACTATTAATTCTATTATTATTACTATTATTTTTATTATTATTAATATTACTTTTATTTTTACTACTACTATTATTTTTATTATTATTACTATTAATTTCATTATTATTTTTATTATTACTAATATTATTTTTATTTCTTACTATTATTTTTTATATATATTATTATTATTGCATTTTTTTTGTTACTATTATTATTATTCTATGTTTTTTTTTATTGTCTATAGCTTCCATTTTTGTTACTATTATCTTTTATTTTATTTCATTTGTTTATCTTACTTTTACTTTATTGTATTTTATTTCTACCTTTATTATTGTTATTATATTTTATCATCATCATGTTGTTATACAAGCTAGCATTGTAAATCATTTTACATTTTATCCGATTTTCAAAATAAACAAACATTTCGCGTTCTCATGTTCGAAAGGAATCGTACCCTAACTTACTGGGTTTCGATTTTCCTCATCGAGTCTAAATAACCTACTATTTTCCTTTTAAAATCAAAGCACATGGGTTAAATAAAAACCTATTTTTGGGAATTCAAAATGTTGTGTCCTAACTCACTGGATATGACATTCGGTTATCTCGAGATAAAGATTTTCAAAATCAAAGGCAATATTCTGTATTTGGGAATTTTGAGAAATTGTGCCCTAACTTACTGGGTTTCGTTTTCTCATGTGGCCCAAATAATTGAATACCCTTCTTAAGATTAAATATATGAGTTTTAAAAGTTAAAAGACAAGCTCGGTTTCGGGAACTCGAAATGTCGTACCCTAACTTACTGGGCGTGACATTTTACTTCTTCGAAATAAGAGGGTCTTAACGTCCATTTTAATTTCTTTAAGTTTTCCTTTAAATAAAGAGGATCGTATTTTAAAATCTTTTCAAATTTTTGACATTAGGACATTAATTAATCAAATCGGTACCAATTTTGGGCGTCACGAGGGTGCTAATCCTTCCTCGTGCGTAATCGACTCCCGAACTCATTTTTCTAAATTTCGTAGACCAAAACTGTCGTTTTAATAAATCAAAATATTTTAACGATAAATCTCAAGGTGACCCGATCACACCTCAAAAAGGATTGGTGGCGACTCCATTTTCATTTTTAAAGTCGAGCCCTGTTTTTTAAAAAATAAAAAAGATGGTTTCGACAGCTTGGCGACTCCACTGGGGACATAATAAGAGAGTCAAGCCGTAAAATTGATTATTTCCTGTCCTTTTGTCTAAATTTGAAAATCCGATTTGAAAAATTATGATCTTTTTTATCGCATGTTGTTTTAATCTTGTAAAATATTTCTGCATTACATTGCATGACCGTTGTGGTCACACCCTTTTAAGTGGGAGTGAGAAGCTACTCCTTCGTGAGGTTTTCACCTCCGTGCAGGATAGTGGATCGCTTTCGGGATACATCCGCACCTATGTCTTTGTGAGATTTTCATCTCAGTGCGTACATAGGGAAATGTATTCCCCTCGAACCAAACTCGGTCCGTATGAGCTTATAATGGGTGAGGATCGAGGAATCTGCTGGTTCAGATACCTCAACTTTAGAGCTAAACCACATGTAGAAAACCTAAGGGCTTACCCTAGGTAGAACTATGCCAAACCCTAGTGGTCACCCAGATAGGTGCCCTATTTTGTTATTTATTTCTCTTGAGCTAACATGTTCTCTTTTGTTTTGATTGCATTGCATTCACATCATAGAAAAGAGGTGTTGATTCAAATTCGATTGCTAAATAGAAGAGTTTGTCATGAGAAAATGGATTTCTTGATAAAGTGGATTATAATACAGTCGTCCGAATATGGTCCAAGTAAACACAACGAGAGAAGACTGATAGTCTGTGAAGGAATACAAGACTTTATTGCCCAAGGATTCAAGCTGACAAAGACTATTCGAGAATCACCACGTCTCGACTTTCTTGAAGAGGCTAATAAACATTGCGAGGATAAGTGAGTAATGAGTCGCGGCCCAAGCAAAAAGGAGCTAGTGGAGGCATCTATTAGAAGTTTGCAAGATTTGACCTTTGCGAAAAAGGGGATTGATGTTTTTGCTTGGAACATGAGGGCAAGGCCGCATATGTAATCCGTTTTATGTAAAGAAATTTGCTTTCTAGAAAAGTTATTCTAATGGAATTGAATTCAGAATCAATGCTTCTCTTTCTTTTGCATCCATTCCATGCATCTACATTACATTGCATCATTTGCATTAGACTTTTACAAAAGGACCCTAATTAGGTAAAATTATTTCAGTTAACCTAGAAAACATGGAACAAAGGTTGGAGAGATTAGAGCAAAGGCAATTACAGATGCAAGAGCAATTGACCAAAATTCAACAAGATATGTGGGATCAAATGTTAGAATTCCAAAAGAATGTGATTGGTCAGTTAAGTCAGTTACTAGCCGAAGGGCTTGAAAAGAGGAAAGGCCCAGTAGTCAACAGTGGGGATGATAATGAAGACCTCATCTATCCCCCAAGTTTTACTCCAATAAGCGTCCAGATTCAACAAGACGCACATCCGAAAGGGGTACCCGTTACTATCAGACCCCAACAGCATCAGACCGATAGGTCGGTACCAATAAACTACTCAGTAGGCTTAGGTCCCAATCCGGGGGGCAATCCAACCAATCCCATTGTCATTGATCTGGCTAGTATAGAAGAAACAAGGAAGGCTAGTGTGGAGATTCCAAAACAATGTGAAGACCGTTACAAAAGGAAAAAGTGAGACTGGAGCTCCCAAGTTAATACTTTAAGGGCCCCGAAGAAAAAAGAAAATGAGGCGAATAACACGAGTATGTATAGCAAGGGTTATTCAAAATTGAATACCACAGGCCAGTCAACTACTAGCCATCAGGTCTCCTCAAGGTAAGAACCCAATCCAAAATCGGACTCAGAAAAATCCCAATTCGCATCCATCCCAATCACGTATAGGGAGTTGTACCAAATTTTGTTCGATGCACATGTGGTATCCCCTTTCTACCTAAAACCTATACAACCTCCATACCCTAAATGGTAAGACACGAATGCCCAATGCAAATACCATGCGAGAATCACAGGACACTCGATCAAGAACTGCACTGCTTTCAAAAAGATGATCGAAAGACTTGTCAAAATGGGTATTGTCAAATTCGATGATCCCTCTGGGGCAGAAAATTTGTCACCCAACCATCTAGATAAAGGGGTAAATATTATGAGATCTATGAGATCCAAGAATGCATTGAGTTCAGGTCTTTAGTGCAAGACCTGATATTGGAAAATCTGAATATTAACGATGTATCTGAAGAAAGAATTGGATTTTTCCAAGCATTTGACCTTACATACTTGGGAGTGTTTTGAATAATGGGACTGTGGAGGAGATCCCTGTATTTTTAGAGCTAATCTAGAGTAATATTCAGAACACGCTTGTTGCCTTAAGCCTAGAGGCAATAAGAACCCTTTTGTGAAATAGGCTTGTCTCCGAAATTTTTATTTCAATAAAATGCATCTTTTTGAGCAAATATTCTTTTATTTTTTCCATTTCATACTGTACAAACAATTGTTCTTAGTTTTTTCTTTTGTTTGTTCTTTAGACTTTCTTTCAAGTATTCTTTCATTCTTCATTCATGACCATACAAATAATCATTCTTTGAATCATTTATTCTTTGGAATCTTCTTTCGAACCTACAATAGGTCTCCAAATATCAACGATGTGAGCAACGCTGCTACTAACTCAGAGTCTCCTTTCGAGTAAGATATGTGTCTAGAGGGATCTCAGGACTTTGAAGATGACAGATATTGTAACCTATCTTCTGATTTGTTAAAGATGGTAGAACAAGATGAAAAACAGACCCTACTCTACAAAGGGTCAGTGGATATTATGAGCCTAGAAAAGAGGTGAAGATTGTAGCCTAGCTCAACACAGAAATAAGGCGAGACATCATTGAGTTATTTTAAAGAATTCAAAGATGTTTTTGCACGATCATATCAGGACATGCCTAGGCTACTGAGACGTGGGTACGTTGAAATCTTAAAAGAGGTCCATAAGGATGTCAGAAGGACACATGCTAATGGTTTTACAATTGCCAAGTTAATCATGAGGTTTGGATATTGCTAATCTATATTGAAGGGGATGGCATCAGTTATGCCGTATTTAAGGAGACAAGATTTATGTGATTCCTCCATTTTCTTCACAGACTTTACTATATGTGGGGCATGGATGTTATGGGGCTGATCTCGTCAAAAGCTTCTAGTTGACATTGAATTATCTTTGTGGTCATCGATTACTTCACTAAGAGGGTGAATGTTGCTTCATATGCCAATATTGTAAAGTCGACAGTCATCAAATTTCAAAAAAGAAAAAAGAAAAAAGGAAAGGATCAGGTGCCGGCAAAGAATGTCAGAAAGGATCATGTTTAATAATGGATAATTGTACAATGTCAAAGTTTACAGTTTGTTCAAAGATCAGACAGCATATCACAGTGCAGCAAAGGTTGCCAAAACAAAAAATACAAAAAGAAAAAAACAATAAAAAATATGAAAGGTGACCAAGACTTGTAAAGATTGGCATAAGAAGCTACCATTTACTCTCTATGCTTATCAAACGTCGACCAGGACTTTCGCTGGGGCAACACTTTTCCCATTGGTTTATGGAATAAAAGTGGTTTTGCCCATGAAAATCGAGATTCTTTTGCTTCAAGCTTTGATTGAGTCAAGAATTGGATGAAGTAGAATGTCTCCAGTGAACTTGGCTGAAGAAAAGGGTTTTGAAAGTATTCATCGTAGTCAAATGTACCAAAAATGGATGATGCTGATTTATGTCGAAAATGGTCCACCCAATGGAATTTCATGATGGAGACCTGATATTGAGGAACATCCTTCTTATACAAAAAGGATTTTAGAGGAAAGCAGATGCCAAACTGGGAGGGACTTTATGTAGTAAAAAGGGGCATGTTCTATAGGAGTATTGATATTGACCGAGACGGATGGCGAAGACTTGCCCAATCCGGCGAATTCAGGTTCAGTCAAGAAGTATTTTACCTGAAAGGGGAAAGGCCAAGGTGAAAACCTGCAAAAGGCGCCTTGAGATTAAATTCAAAAAAAGAAAAAAAAAAGAAAGAAAGAAAGAAAGAGAAGAGGCCAAGGTGAAAACCCGCAAAGGGCGCTTTGAGACCAAAGGGGTTTTGAGTCGAAAACCCGAAAAGGGTGGCTCAAATTTTGATCAAAGATAGGGCATGTGGTAGTCTTGCTATGCTTGAATTAACAATGAGGAAGTATGCTACGTCTTGGGGCATTGACAAAGTACTCCGGATCCTCTAAACACGTATTGAGCTCAAAATAGTCCTCAAGAAGTTTGTACAGAGAAGCTCAGGCTGCGATATCTGGGGCACCTAACTTCTATCTTACCCATTTTGAATTTGCTATCTTTGATTACTTTATTCTTTTCAAGATACACTCCAATCAATTTTTTTTATGGCCTTGGCTATATTTGATTACTTTATTCTTTTCAAGATACACCCCAATCAATTTTCTTTTATTGCCTTGGTTATCTTTGATTAACTTATTTGTTTCGAGCTATGCTTCTGATTAATTTATTTCTCGTCCATTTTTATGATCTTTTTCAAGCATTTTATATTGAAATAATGATTAATGGACTAATAATACTTCCATAAAAGGAGTTTCGCATATTACTCTAGAAGTTTCTAAATAATACGAGAATCTGAAATAGGACTATTGTTTAGAATTCACCAAGCCTAAGGGTTTGAAATATTGAAAGATGATTATTTCTTCAATTTTTTATTAGATAAGACATTTCGTCGGTAATGCCATTTCGACAAATGACCTGTAAAAGGGGATCATTCTCGGGAAAATAAAAATGATACCCTGCATTCGTGCAAATTTCAGGCATATACATCTAGTCATTACACCCAGGGAATGGTGTAACAGATCAAATTGATTGAAGATGATACAAATTTTATACCTCTGAGTGGCAGCAGGATGGATGGAAGAAACCAAATGTTATTGCAATAGGAGGTACAAACTTTATGTCCCAGACGGTACAGTGGAAGGGACTCAAATTACAATGTAAGCAAGCTTGCTGAACAGAATGTGGTTGTTTCTTTGAGTTTTCTGTTGGAAAATACCAAGTCGAATAAGATAGTAGTATAATACATCAGTGATAAGACTCTTGATGAATAACGAGTGATGACACCCTAAGCATTAAAGGGATCATTCTCATTTTGCATTCATAGCACATCTAATTAGGAGCATTTGACTCATTTCGATCATAGCATCCTAACCATATTTCATAAGCATAAACACATAAAACCGATTTTCCAGGATAGGCCCCCTAGAGGATGGTGTTGCAACATTGATGACAGCAGATCTTATCTTCCTGAGATTGCAGTGAAGCGGATCGAAGATACCAGTCTGGCATCCCTGAGTTTGCAGTGGAGCAGATTGAAGATAGCAGATCTTGTCTTCCTAAGATTGCGATGAAGCGGATCGAAGATACTAGTCCGCATCCCCGAGTTTGCGAGGGAGCGATTGAAGATAGCAGATCTTGTCTTCCCGAGATTGCGATGAAAGCGGATCGAAGATACTAGTCCGGCATCCCCGAGTTTGCAAAGTGGAGCGATCAAGATAGCGATCTTGTCTTCATGAGATTGCGATGAAGTGAATCGAGGATACTAGTCCGCATCCCCGAGTTTGCATGGGAGCGGTCAAGATAGCGAGATCTTGTCTTCCCGAGTTTGCGCGTGAAAGCGGATCAAGATATTAGTCTGTCATCCCTAAGTTTGCGATGGAATAGATCAAGATAGCGTATCTTGTCTTCCCGAGTTTGCGATGAAAGCGGATCGAAGATACTAGTCCGCATCCCCGAGTTTGCGATGAGCGCATCCAAAGATAGCGAGATCTTGTCTTCCCGAGTTTGCGATGAAGCGGGTCAAAAACATCACCGCTTCCCGAGTTTGCAATGGAGCGATTGAATATAGCGAATCTTGTCTTCCGAGATTGCAAAGAAAGCGGATCGAAGATACTAGTCCGCATCCCCGAGTTTGCAATGGAAGCGAGACCAAGATAGCGATCTTGTCTTCCTAAGTTTGTAGCGAAGCGGATCGAAGATACCAACTGCATCCCCGAGTTTGCGATGGAGCGCATCGGAGATAGCAGATCTTGTCTTCCTGAGATTGCAGTGAAGTGGATCGAAAACACTAGTTTGGCATCCCTGAGTTTGCAGTGGAGCAGACCGAAGATAACAGATCTTGTCTTCCTGAGTTTGCAGTGAAGCGGATCTAAAACATCAGTCTGGCTTCCTTGAGTTTGTAGTGGAGCAGATTGAAGATAGCAGATCTTGTCTTCCTGAGATTGCAGTGAAGCGGATCGAAGATACTAGTCTGGCATCCCTGAGTTTGCAGTGGAGTAGACCGAAGATAGCAGATCTTGTCTTCATGAGTTTGCAGCGAAGCGGATCGAAGATACCATCGGCATCCACGAGTTTACAAAGGAGCGGTGAAGATAGCAGATCTTGTCTTCCCGAGTTTGCGATGAAGCGAAATCGAAAACATCACCGCTTCCCGAGTTTGCAAAGATGGAGCGATTGAAGATAATGATCTTTTCTTCCCGAGATTGCGGTGAAGCGAATCGAAGATACTAGTCCGCATCCCCGAGTTTGCGATGCGGAGCGCACCAAGATAGCGATCTTGTCTTCCGAGTTTGCAGCCGGCGGTCGAAGATACCATCGGCATCCCTGAGTTTGCAATGGAGCAGACTGAAGATAGCAGATCTTGTCTTCCTGAGTTTGCAGTGAAGTAGATCGAAAACATCAGCCTGGCATCCCTGAGTTTGCAGTGAAGCAGATTGAAGCCGTCAGACTTATTTCCCTGAAAGAGCAGTAGAATAGATAGTCCAATTCTTCTAAAGTTGCAGTAGTTGCAGAGAAGTAAAGTTAAGTTGAAATTCCAATACCCCTGAAGTTGCAGTTGGGTTGGAAGCCATTTGAAGAAGATGAGGACCAAAAAGTCAAGACTCGACAAGACCAGGCAAAATTGGTCCTTTTATAGTCTTTGCTCTATTCCCGTTACACGACAATGAGCAAAGAGGGGCAACTGTAATAGCCCATTTGTGCCCGGGCGCGAACAAACCAAAAAATAAAAAATAAAAAAACAAAATAAACCAAATGTCCAGTTTTTTTTTACAGTCCGTTTACAGCCCAAAACAGACTAACCTAAACCCAATTACACCCTCAAGCCCAAAACATTAAAATAAACAACCCAAACTAAAATAGGCCCGAATGGCCCAAGTGTTTAAGCAAGTCAGAGACCTAGGGTTATTGGAACCCTAGGCGCCGCAAGCAGACCCTAGTCACGCCGCAGTCAGCGCGAGTCACGCCTTATCGCCGCCGTGATCTGCTCCGTTCATCTACAAAAAAGGGAAAGAAAAGCCAGAGAAACGCGAATATAGCAAGAAAAAAATACCAAAACTTGTATTTTGACAGTGGCTATAAAAGGCCGAATATATTTGATGTAAAAGTGGAGGAAATATGAGAGCAATACATTTTTTTTATACAAAGGGAATATACTAGATCAATACAGAAATCAGCCAAGGTGTTTTCACATTTTCTTTTATTTTTATTTTTTTATTTCGAAACTGTCCTATATACATAAAGATTTTGTTTTATTTTTTTTACTATATACGTGTATAAATATAATATATAAAAAATAGGGAAAAAATACCTTTTTTTGTCTCCTCATTGTCATTGTGTACTGCATGTCGCACTTATGAGTTCCGCCAGAATCGCTGAGAGAGAGAGCATTTTTGAAAGCTCTCTGTTGTTGTTTTTTTTTTTTGAAACAGCAAACAAATGAATTTTTTGGCAAAATTTTAATTTAAATAGTGTGATAAAACGACACCGTTTAGTGCCTTGGGTCTGGACGCCAAAACGGCGTCGTTTTGGCTCCAACCCACGCGACCCGACCCGCTTTGCCCAAGATCCGCGTGTTTTCAAGCGGAAGGGCTATTCTCGCTTTTAGCCCTTCCGCTTTTTCAGTCTATTTCAATTATTATTATTTTTGGTTTTAATTTGACCCGATAGTTTTACAATTGTTCCATTTTAGTCCCTATCGAGACACCGCGTTTTGGGGAGAGGGAATTATTTCCCATTTGGTCCCCCTATTCTTACGCGTGTTACAAGGGGCCCCCGATTCTTTTTTTTTCTTTTAAATTTGGTTCTTTAATCTTATTTCTCTTCTAATTTAGTCCCATTTAGTTACTTTTACTATTATTTTTTATTATTATTACTATTAATTCTATTATTATTACTATTATTTTTATTTTTATTAATATTACTTTTATTTTTACTACTACTATTATTTTTATTATTATTACTATTAATTTCATTATTATTTTTATTTTTATTATTACTAATATTATTTTTATTTCTTACTATTATTTGTTTATATATATTATTATTATTATTATTATTGCATTTTTTTGTTACTATTATTATTCTATGTTTTTTATTATTGTATATAGCTTCCATTTTTGTTACTATTCTCTTTTATTTTATTTCATTTGTTTATCTTACTTTTACTTTATTGTATTTTATTTCTACCTTTATTATTGTTATTATATTTTATCATCATCATGTTGTTATACAAGCTAGCATTGTAAATCGTTTTACATTTTATCCGATTTTCAAAATAAGTAAACATTCCGCGTTCTAAGGTTCGAGAGGAATCGTACCCTAACTTACTGGGTTTCGATTTTCTTCATCGAGTCTAAAGAACCTACTATTTTCCTTTTAAAATCAAAGCACATGGGTTAAATAAAAACCTATTTTTGGGAATTCAAAATGTTGTGTCCTAACTCACTAGATACGACATTCAGTTATCTCGAGATAAAGATTTTCAAAATCAAAGGCAATATTATGTATTTGGGAATTTTGAGAAATTGTGCCCTAACTTACTGGGTTTCGTTTTCTCATGTGACCCAAATAATTGAATACCCTTCTTAAGATTAAATATATGAGTTTTAAAAGTTAAAAGATAAGCTCGGTTTCGGGAACTCGAAATGTCGTACCCTAACTTACTGGGCGTGACATTTTACTTCTTCGAAATAAGAGGGTCTTAGCGTCCATTTTAATTTCTTTAAGTTTTTCTTTAAATAAAGAGGATCGTATTTTAAAATCTTTTCAAATTTTCGACATTAGGACATTAATTAATCAAATTGGTACCAATTTTGGGCGTCACGAGGGTGCTAATCCTTCCTCGTGCGTAATCGACTCCCGAACCCGTTTTTCTAAATTTCGTAGACCAAAACTGTCGTTTTAATAAATCAAAATATTTTAACGATAAATCTCAAGGTGACCCGATCACACCTCAAAAAGGATTGGTGGCGACTCAATTTTCATTTTTAAAGTCGAGCCCCGTTTTTAAAAAAATAAAAAAGATGGTTTCGACATATACCTATCACATGAACATCTTAACCTGATGTATTGTGAAAAGTTGACATGTTAATAAAATTTAGTAAGATTATTTTTTTAAATGCACTAATTTGTTCATGTAGTACATATACACGTATTTATAATTTGATCACCAAATTTCAAATAAATTTATCATCATATTTCAATTAGCATTCAACACCCAAGCTAATGACTAATCTAGCAAAATGACTTGGTTGGTTCAATACTGATACTTTGTGTAATACCCCGAAAATTTTTACAGTAAGATATTATCTTTGATATAGTAAAATAATGAAATAAAGCGACAAAAAGGGAAATTTTGGAGTTATGACAACATTGAGAAGTATATTATGATATATTAATTCAAGAAAGGACTAAATGGTAAAAGTGAGAAAAGTTTTGTTGCCTAAGAGTAAATATTCAAAACTTGAGGGGTTAAAGTGTAAATATGAAAAAATTGAAGGACCAATAGTGAAAATATTTTAAGGGTGGAATGATCTAGAAACTAAGGAAAATGGATGAATTAGGACCAAATTGAATAGGTAAAGAATTATGAGGGACTAAATCATAATTTTACCAAATTATGTGATGATTCAAGGATGGAATTTTAAAAGATCACAAAGGGCAAAATGGTCAATTGGAAGAAAGAGAAATCTAGAAAGTAATGATGATGTTGATGATATTTTATAATTATTTAATTAGATAAATATTATTTTATTAATATTTTAATAAGATATTTGATTATTATTTATTTAGTATATAAGGAAGGAAAGATGAAGAATTATCATCTTCTTTCCCATGCACCAACGTGAGAAGAAGAGAGAAAGAAAGTTTTGCTTTCTTTACAATTTGGTCCTTTCACAAAAAATCCACCATTTTCACTTAGAATTCAAAAGAATTTCCATAGCCATCAAGAGAGAAAGATGACAAGGAGACTATGGGGAGTAAGAATATCAAGTTTGATTCAAGAAATAGAAGCTGGAGGAAAGAGAAAATCAAGTTAAAGATTGAAATCAATAAGACAAGGTAAGAACATCAAGATTTCAATATATTTTTAAGTTTGATATTGTTGAAAAAGTATGGAAATGATGTTATAGTAGAGTTTTCTTATATATGGTCCTATGTTTTTGACATGTTAGTGAAGGAAAATAAGAAAAAGTGATGGGAAATATTGTAGAGAAAGTAAATAAAGGTGTTACAAACTTGGTAATTAATACTTTGCACTAAAACAGTTTTAGACAGCAGTAGTAGTCTAACTTTGAAAAATCACAAAAAATTGTAGAAATTGAATTAGAGGATTAATAAAATATGGAATTAAATCTTATTGAGTCTAGTTTCTTATAGAAGAAACGGTGTAAGTAATGGAATTGTAAATCATGAGATATAATAGGTTTTGTGAGACAAGGTCAGAATGATTTCGGGTTCCCCTTTTCTGACTTTGGAAAATCATAAAAAATTAGATAAAAATAATTATGGGCTTAAATTTATATTTTTAAAATCATGAATGAGTCCATTTTCAAGAGAAACAAACAGGAACATCATCCGAATCCCGTATGAGGAGATAATTAATTCTTAGTGAAGAAGGGCAGGAACTGTCAGACAGCAGAATAGGGGTGACTTTAAAGAATAAGCTGTACTTATTGGCTAAACCAAAAACTCTGAAAATTTTATGGTAAGAATATATGTGAGTCTAGTTTCTAAAACATAAAGCGAAACTTAAATTGGAATTCTGTATCTCAAGATATAAATAATTTAGTGACTATGACGCAAATGGACAGCTTTGAATAAATTTATGAGTAAATAGTGAAATCATAGATAATGTTACTTATAAGCATGTTATATAAATTAAGGATGTGGAATGGAGAGTAGGAGGAGGAAAATATATATGAATATTTAGCTAGCAGGGCTAATTTGCATGTTCTAGGCTCAGAGACTAAATTGAATAAAAGTAAAACTTTATGGGCAATTTTGTAAAAATATCAGAAATGACTAAATTGCATGAAATAAATATTGATGCAATGAATGAAATGGATATTGATATAGTGAAATGATATGTAAGTCAAAGTGAAGAATATGAGAAATGAAACTGATATTAGTGAGTTGAAAATAAAATGTGATTTGTATTCATATTGTGAAAAGCTATCTGGGATAACAAATGATAAATTTATGATTGGGTATTGAAATTGAAACTGATATTGAACTGAATTATGGAATACTGAATATTGTTATATGTACTGCATTGAACTGTGAAATTACTGAAGTAAAGAATTACTGCAACACTGTGACACTACAGCAAAACAGACTTTTAGCGGCGTTTATAAGCGCCACCGCAAAAAAACGCCGCTAAATCAAACGCCGCAAACTTTAGTGGCGTTTATGAGAAAAAACGCCACTAAAGGTCATGACTTTTAGCGGCGCTTTCCCCACAAACGCCGCTAAAGGTCATGACTTTTAGCGGCGTTTTCCCCACAAACGCCGTTAAAAATCATGACTTTTAGCGACGCTTTCCCCAAAAATGCTGCTAAAAGTCATGAAAAATAAAAAAAAAATAAAAATTATATAAAAGAACAGCACTATTATCACATCACGCAAACAAGCTTTAATTGGATAACAGTTTATATACAAATCCATTCCTATCCCTCTACCCGCTTAAGCAAATCCTTTAGCATTACTTTGATAACAATTCCTATACAAATCTATTTATGTTCCAGGGGCACAAATCTATTTAACAAACAAATAGAAACTCAACCAATACACAAGAAATTTCATAAGTCTATATTATGTTATGAGTTTATCCAACTCACAAGAAAAATCAAGCTCCTGCTACTGAAAATAGGTGGTGTCAAATCCAGCACCAGCACCAGCACAATTAAACAAATAGCCTATTAAACAATTAAGCTGAGTAAAATCCAACTCCGAATTGTCCAATCATGCTAACATCAACACCAGCAGCCAATGCCTCCATGAATTCCTTAGTCCCGGACCTAACAATGGTACCAAGATTGTTCACCAAATCTGAATAAAAAGACACAATCTCATTAGAACCTCTCTCTTGATTAAAATTCAGTGAATAACCGAATGCACAAGAAGCAATAACAAAACTTACCGGCCTTAGTCATGCCAATACCGCTATCAATGATCGATAGAGTATTGTTTGTCTTATCGGGGACAATGTGGATAAACAACTCGGGTTGAGCATCAAGTTTGCTCTTGTCCGTCAAACTCTCGAATCTAATCTTGTCCAATGCCTAAAACCACAATTTTTAATAATTAAATTAAATTATACTAGCTTTAAATTTATCATAAAACCTAAAATTAAAACCCATTTCTATGCTAACGATTTGCAGGTTTAATCAAACTTCGAAAACCATAGATTCAAAGACTACCATTTGCATTTCAATCTTAAACTTTCATACTATAAATTCCTAAAATTATAATAAACAAATCAAATGATAGAATAACAGCTTTTATTAACAAATGTAATTTTCAATTGAAATAAACAACCAACAGAGCACTGCCTATATATTAAAAACAAAGAGAAAATAAAAACCCAAATTTTGTTTCCATACAAAAAAGCAAACAAAACCAACAAGCATTAAAGCAAAAAAGATTAGATCCAATTAACCATACCTTAAAATTATAATAAAGTAATTAAAAAAACATCTCCATATTGACGACCAAAAAAAAAAGTTAAAACAGAGAAGAGCAGGACTTACATCAGAAGCATTGCTGATGAGCTCACGAAGAAAGATCTCCTTGTTGCCGTAAAAAGATCCCTCACAATCAAGAAACTGATATAGAAGCTTCCTGAAAGCAACCCAAACGTGTAAAATAACCTAAAATACACAGCCAAATAAAACAGAAAGAAAGAATAATGCTTTTCTGGTTGGATGGAAGTTTATAAAATTTATGGTTAAAATCTCAAAATATTAAAATGATGCATAGTAAACCTTAGCTCCTGGTGCCCACTCCCTGTAAGTTATTCCCATCTCACTGAAAGCCAGATGAGATTATAATCAGAAAAAGCAACATCGACATATCAGAAAATGACTTCTAAGACATAAAAATGAACAGAGAAAAACATTTTTACTAAAGATTAAAGTTAAAAGGTATATTTAGCAATGTGATACAAAGAAACCATGAAGTAAGCAAGGAAAGACATTCACAAAAATAAATAAATATATAAAGATACAATAGAGAAGGGACTAATTCTAAGGGTTTGGATAAAATTTCTCAAATTTTACTTGCATCGAAGAATCATATGCTTCACACTTCATTGAGCATCAAGGAACTTCATTTTTTTTTTTTACCTTGGACTAATCTGCCTGAATTTTAAACATATAAAAGTTCTGGAAAATCATTTGCACTGTTCCCACACAAAAAATAATTACAAGAATATTCCAACACTAATTTCATTTAATGAAAATTGTTTATTTCAACCAGAATGAGTTAAAAATAAATTCATGCAACAATGGGAGCAGCAATAAACATGCAACACTACAACCACAAAAGATATAACCATGCTAACAACCAGATATGGGAAGAATGCAAACCTGCGTACGAAGCCAAGCTTCTCATAGCCGCGGGAAAACACTTCTAAACCACCTTCATACTTGTCAATTTCCTCACGCATTCTCTTGTATTGTGCATACCTGTAATTTGACAGAATGTACAAGGTAATCAAATCATAACATTTTTTAACCTGTTCAATTTAGAATATATATATATATATATATAAAAGACAGGACGGGACAGGACAGGGACAAGATAAGAACATAATGGAAGAGGAAAAAATTGATTTTACAAGACATAAAGCAGCAGGGAACTATGCAGTGAAAACAACCTCAAATAAATCTGGCAAGTCAGATGACATCTAAAATAAGCAAGTTAATTAGGCACATGAAAGTTTGACATGTTTCAGGAAAGAGATTCCAACACAAACTATAATTCCTCACGTTGATGTTCAAATGAACATATAAACATAAGACCATAAGTGTCGACATCCCAGTAGTTAGAATGCAAAAATATTCATATACCACATGTAGCTAACTGCAAATAGGAGACATGCAAATACAGTGTATTCGCCAAGTTCCTACCCAGATACCAATATGGACTTGCAAAGACCAGCAGCAAGTCTGGCACAATACAGATAGGAAAACGCAGTGTGCAAGCAACTAAAGACAATATAGCAAAAACATTTCAACAAACTAGAGAACTGAAATCTACAGCCATCTTATAAAGGCCAGAGGAGACTCAACATTTGAACTCAAATTAAGACACGTAACACATATAAGTATAGGATGATCTTACCGGTAATCAAGATGTTGACGGAAATCCAACAGTGATGGATCTATTTCATATATTTTCTGTCCTATACCAGGAGGAGGAATGGTTCTTGGTTTTGCCTCACTTTTCTCGGTACTTATTTTCCTGTTTAAAGGGGTAGACAGCTCCTTAGGAACAGATTCTTGTTCTTCGACCTCAATTTTCGTATCATCTTCCATCTCTTCACTTTCTACATCATGAATTACCTATAAAAAAAATCACAATTAATTGGAAATAGACAGTTATTCCGCAACATTTTATGTCATTAACAATATTTTTTCTTCCAAAAAAAAGATAGTTCAGAATTAGAACCACAAGTTTTCGATAACAAGTCAAAATTGTTTCAGAGAACCAACACACTTGATTGACATCAACACCATCTCAAAATTCCATTTCTCAATTCAATCCTGAATTTATTTACATGAGAGCTACAAAAGCAGGGTAAAAGCAACTTTAACAAGGTATCTTTCCTCCCTCTAGGGTCTAAGTAGGACCGGTCATACCTGCACGATTTCTCAACATTTCGGTTCTCTTGCTTCTCTCCATTACCTCCACTAACCACTCTGCGCCTTCTTTAATCCCCGTTCTGCGGTAAAAGTAGACTTTTAATGTTTATATCTTCTCTAAATTTAAGTCAAGGAGACAAGATTTTTATGAATAAACAGAACTTACCCATCAAAAGCAGAAACAGCCTCAAACATGTAAACCCTTTCATCCAATTTTTTAAGGTCTAGATATCGGGCGAGTTCTTCAGCTGTTACAGCTTCAGAAATATCCTGCATCAAAGCCACAAATATTGACCTCACTGTTTATCATAAAGAACAAAAGGAAAACATATAACAGTTACTAAGCTCAAAAACCCTATATTCGCCGCCTATTCTTCTATCTACACTATTGGAATTACTCTCCCTCATCTCCTCAGATCTATTATTCTTTAAAACCCTAAAATCTTTCAATAGTGCTATTGAAGTCTTCCTTTGACTGTCGACGGCGATGAGGCAGATGAATGCCGACGCGATGCGGCAGAATGCATAATCGACGGCAAAGAAGCAGATGGTCGGATTGGATTTGAGGATTCTGATTTTTCGGGAAATTAGTGATTGGGAAATTAGGTGAAGAGACTAAGGGATTTCGGGAATAAAATCAAAGACAATAAAACTGAACATAAAGATACGGTGCCGTTTTGCTAAAAAAATTTTAAACTTTGCGGCGTTTTTTCCTAGCGCCACTATTGTTGACTTATAGCGGCGCTTTTACCCTAGCGCCACTAATACTTGAACCTAATATAAAATAAGTTTTTTCGGCGTTTTTTACAAAAAGTGTCGCTATTGTTTATCTTTAGCGGTGTACTTCACTTTTTTTACAATTTTTTAAAATTTTATTATACATAAAGTTTACCTACTATCTCTTAAATAATTTAAAATATAATGATAATTTTAATATATTAAAATTAAAATTATCTCTTTTATCATTATATAATAAATTATTTAATATATAATTTAAAAAATAATAAGTTATATACCCAAAAAACTTTAAAAGTATTTTAAATAATAGTATTTTATTTTTTTAACTAAAAGTTTATATCTAAACTTTAAAAGTTGAACTTTTTAACTAAAATATTAAATTTTTAAGTTTTTAAGTTTTTAAGTTTTTAAGTTTTTAATTTTTTAATTTTTTAATTTTTTAATTTTTTATTATTAAAATTTAAAAATTTAATTACCGTTATCAACTCTTTTAGTAATTTCTTTTTTCTTTCTTTTTACTTTAAACGTATACACCTAAAGTTTGATATAAATACATCTCAGAATTATATATGAATTTTGGTTTAATGTGTAATTCTAGATGTGAAATTCTAATTGTGGTTTAAATGTATAGTTGAAACTTTAATTTTGATTTAATCATACACATTATTTTAAAATATAAATACATCAATATATTTTTATATTGAATAAATATAATTTTTTATGTATGCAATATATAAATAAAAAATGATGTTAATTATATCAATAATTGTGTTAATATTTTACAAGATCTGGATCAAATTAAAGTTTATGTATACAATTGCACACTAAACCGTTTTTCATGTATGCTTTTGGGATTTAACCCATTTTGATATATACTTTTTTTAAAATAATAATTTACATTTATCTTATTTTGATTTATATTCTAAAAAATCCAAGATTAATCCCTAAATCATAAACCTTAGACCCTAAATATTATATCCTAAACCACAAACACCAAACCCTAAATCCCAAACTCAAAACCCCAAACCATAAATCCTAGACCATAAAACTCGAACCCTAAACTCTAAACCGCAAACCTTAAACCATAATCCGAGACCAAATTTTTGGGAATTCATGTGGCCAATGTTAGTGTAGTACAAAACATATATTTTATATTCTTATATTAAATAATATGGGTGTAGTACAAAATAGCATGAACCTTAGTAAATTCCAAATGTTTTTCGATTTTCAAATAGTATCCTTAAACCTTAAACCCCAAACCTTAAACCCAAAATCCAAACTATAAAACCCTAAAATATAAAACATAAACCCTTAACCCAAAATAATAAACATTATATCATAAACCCTAAAACTCTAAACTATAGACATTAAGCCTTAAATTCTAAACCCTCAAACCCGTAACCCCTAAAATCATAGACCTTAAACCTTAAATCATTAAACCCTAAAACCCTAAACGCTTGTCATAACTACAGAATCTAACACCGAAACCTTAAAGTTAAACTTACATCGCATTTTAACCTTAAAGTTAAATTTATTTTAAATAATAGTATTTTAATTTTTTAATTTTTAACATATATTTTTCTATGTTTTTACTTTCAATTTTTTTTCTACGTGTCATCATTTTTTTGAAGAATATAAATATTCAATTAAAAATAATTATATTTTAATTAATATAAATAGTTAGGGTTTAGGGGTTTCGATAAAGCAAAACTTTTAAATAGTTTAGTTATCAATTTGTAACTTTTCATAATTAAGTCAGTTTCAAATTGCAAAATAAAATTAATTTGTAAGTAAAAAATGCAATCTCACCATTTTTATAGCATATATTTTTATAATTTTTTAATGATTAAATCAAATTTGATATTCTGTCTTCATTCGATAAACCTTAAACCCTAAACCCGTGAACCTTAAACCATACACCCACAAACCCATAAACTCATAAACTCAAGTCATAACCCTAATCCTAAGACTAACCGTAAACCATAAACTCTAAACACTAAATTTTGAAATACTAAATTCGAAACCCTAGTTAGCCCATACAAACCACTAAACCCTTAATTATAACATTAAACCCTAAATTATTTAGATAAAATTTGAATATTATATATTCTCTCAATATTTTAGGAAATTAATTTAAATAACATTTTCAATTTACTAATTAATTTTGTTTCTCTACAGATGCATGGGTTACCAATTTTTTTAATTTTAATATATATAAAGCTTATCTATTATCTCTAAAATAATTTAAACTATAATTATAATTTTAATATATATATATAAGAAATTAAATAATTTAAACTATAATATATATATAAAGTCTGTTTTCTTATAGTGGCTAAACCCTAAATATAAATTTTATAAGGGACAAAAGTAATTAAAATAGAATGTTAATGCTTACATAGACCCTAAAATAAATTAATTTTTTATTCATAACCCTAACCCCTAAAGCCTAATAGCCAACCCCTAAAATCATAACCCTTAAATTATTTATTTTAAATAATGTTGAGATCTTTAGTGGCGTTTTTTTAAAAGCGCCGCTAATGCTGATCTTTAGCGGCGCTTTTTTAGCGGCGTTTTTTAGAAGCGCCGCTAATGCTCAGATCTTTAGCGGCGTTTTTCTAAAAGCGCCGCTAATGCTCAGATCTTTAGCGGCGTTTGGGAAAAAAACGCCGCTATTTCTCCTTTTTAGCGGCGTTTTGGAAATAAACGCCGCTATTGCTCAACTTTTTGCGGCGTTTGAATGTATAATATTTGCGGCGTTTTTCATTAAAATGCCACTAAAAACGCCGCTAAAAGTCTGTTTTGGTGTAGTGTGAATATGATTGAAATAAGGAAATTATAATTGATACTGAACTAAGATGGAAATTGTATTGAAAAGTGAATTAAATACCCTATTAACTAGTCGGGCTAGTCAGATATAATTGGCATGCCATAGGATACGGAAAAGTACGGGTTTTTGCCGGCTTACTGATCAGGCACTTATGTACCGACTCATCATTATCGTTACCGATTCGACACTTTGTGTGTCGAATATCGTTATCAATATCGTTATAGATTCACAGACTTTGTGTGTTGAATACTATTATCATTCTATCTCTTTATCGCGATCGACATCGATCGGGCACTTATGTACCGACTCATCATTACTATTATCGATTCGACACTTTGTGTGTCAAATACTGTTACCGTTATTGTTACAGATTCATCAATTTGTGTGTTAAATCATTCATCATTATTATTATTGCTCTGATTCATCGATTCATCGATCAAGTACTATGTACCGTTTTAGGCACAATGTGCCGTACTGGTGTGTTTGGGTTGGAATTCGTGTATCTGCCGAGTCTGAGTCAAGTTAATAGGGACAAATGAAATAAATTTACTGATATAACTAAATTTGAATGGCATGGCATATGTGAAAGGTGAGAATTGAAATAAAGAAATAAGAATGGTATATATAAAGGTAATATCAAAAGCATGAATAAATTAATACATTGGAAGAAATTATTAATATCAAGTGGGTTTAGAGCTTTAATTTTGTTGTATGAAGATATTATAAAGTAATTTTGTTAAATACTGATGTTAGGATCAAATTGTGAAAATAGTTAAAATATTAGGATTTGGTATTAAATTTCTGTCCTATTAAGGGCTGTATGATAGCCTAGAATATTTGGATAAAGTATTAATTGAGAAAAATTAGTTGATTGATTAATTAGTTAAGAGACTAAATTGTAAAAAAAAATGTAAAAGCTAGAGTAATTGTAATTTTTTTTGAAATTTATGGATTTAAGTGAAATTAGGGAGTTAAATTTAGTTTAAAGTAGAGTTTGTATGAAAATATAAGATTAATTATGAAGAAATAAAGTTAGTCTCGGTTTAGGGACTAAATTGGAAATTAGGCAAAAGTTGAATAAAAATTTAAATATGACATGAAAAATACATGTATGTGAAACTTGCCTGATAATTATGCATATTCAAGATTATGAACTGCTACTGGAATAAATATACACTAAACTCATGAAAATGATGGTACATGAAATATTGTCATAATGAATTGAATAATTTATATTCATGAAGAAACAACAAGAGAATGATATGTATCATGACATGTAAATATGAGACTAACTTTGATACGTTGATACAAGGAAAATTATGTATATTAGGACAAGTAATAAATTCAAGTGAGACATGTCGAGAAAATAAGTTTTTCAATATTAAAGTACGCTAATCAATGTAGGAAAATTTTAGGATTTTGCGAAAAATTCCCTATGATCCCGATTTAATCCCGGTTGGCTCCTAATGTATGTCTTGGGTTTCGAGAGCCCAATAGAGAGATGTTATGATCATTTTCAAAATATGAATAATAAATGACTCGGAATTATTCGAAAATGTTCAGTAAACTCCGGTAATGCCTCGTACCCTATTCCGGCAACGGATAAGGGTAGGGGGTGTTACACTTTGAATGTTTGGTTATAGTGTTTTGAAGTTTATGACCAATTTAAAATTTAAAGTATAGTTTTCAATAGAGGTATTTAAACCACTTTTCCAAGTCCGACCCGAAAAATGGGCTTATTTTTTTTCCAAGCTTGGTCTGAATTAAGAAAAGTAAACTTGGGCCCTACCCGACCCATCCATATTTAATTTTTAGATTAATTTTTATTTAAAATTAAAATTTTAAAAAATATAATACATTAAATGCAATAAAAAAGTTAAAATAATTTTTTAACACATTAAAATACATTTTAAAAGTATTTATATTAAAAAACACAACTATAAATATAAAAAATATTTTATTATATTAAAAACACAAATAAATATCTTATTGTATTAAATATAAATTTTAAAATTTTATATTTTGAGTGGTTATTTAGTTGGGTAAGTTTTTTTAGGTCTTGAGCAATGGATTTAATTGTTATTGGATTAGTGATTTAATATAATATAAATATTATTTAACATATATAATTAATATAATATTATTTTATAAACATAATATTCGGGTTGAGCCAAAAAAATTATTGCCCAAGGCCCGACCCATATATAAAACAGGCCTTAAATTTTACCCAAGCCCATTTTTTGGGCCACATATTTTGTCCAAACCCTCCCATTTCTTGGATGGGCCTTCAGGCCTGGACAAGTGGCCTGACCCATGAGCAAGTTTAGTTGCCAACTAGTTTTAAATCAGGTGAGATCGACATTATCGTCAATGTAGGAGGATGTGGGTTTGAGCACGCTAAAGTGCATTTACCTTCCTATTTAAGGGGTGAGGAGGGAGTATGGATAGCTCTAAGCATTGTATAAAAAAAATCTATAGTTTGAAATGGATTAAAAGTACTTAGGATGTAACGCCTTGAATAATTTAAGTTTGCTTTTGGTAAAATTTGACACAAATGTGTATCTGTTTTAGTGGCTAAGTGTTTTGGGTGTATGTGTGAAGTTTGGGGTTCAAGTCCCACTTTTGACAATTTTGTTATTTGTATCCTAGCCTAATCCCTGCTGGGTAGGCTTATGTGATATTGTTTGTAAACTCATATAAGAATGAGTCTGCTAGTTCGAGTAGTAAGGTGTTAGCTTGCCTTAAGGTCTTGGTTCGAATCCCTATGCGAGCGTGGATGTTAATTTTTTCTCCTATGAGTGTTTCGGTGGTATAGTAAAGGTTCGGTGGAAGTGGAAGTCTGTGGTAGTGGGTCGGTTTTGGGGGGATTTGTTAGTTAGTGGGATAATGGGGAGTTAGGATAATCTTTTTTATTATTTATTTTATTTTATTTTTCCTCTCTTTCCTAAAAATCAATCAGTTCTTTTCACGTTATTTTTCTTTGGGTTTTCTTTCTTTTGTTTTTCTTCGTCTACTTTCCTATTCAAGTATTTCAAGTTTGGTTTGGGGAAATCCTTGTCGTGCAAGTTCGATTGCTATTGTTTTGGTAAGTATGTGACTTTATTTAAGTTTTGGTTATGGAAATTAATGAATTGATAGGGGGTTTCGTTTGTGTTGTAGTGTGTTTAAGGGGTTTTCTTTTGACCATTTTTCCTTTGGTTTATTGTTTGATAATCGATTAGGGGAGAATTACGAGTTAGTGAGTGTTTCTCCGGTAGAGTGATTGTTGTGGGTCGCTGTCTTCGAGGGTAAGTGAGCCCACCAAATTCTGAGTGGTTGCGGTTGTTCGGGTTTTTCAACATGTTAAGAACATCAATGATGTTGAATCAATAATTCGAGAGTTTATGTGGTTTAATTTGTTAAAGTATTGATGATTATAGGTATTGAGATCATCACCTTTGGAAGTACTTCGAAATCGAACAAGGTGTGTACCCTAAACACGAAAAATCGAGGATTCAGCGAAAGCCGAAAAAAGGCACTGTCGACGCCACACGGGCGTGTGCCCGACCGTGTGAATGTCGTAGGTGTGGCCGTGCGACTGTGAGAGTGTGGCTGTGTGGGCCACACGAGCTAGGCCAGATTAGGCGTGTGGGTTTGGGGCCAGGCCATGTGGGCCACACGGGCAAGGCCAATCTGGGTATGTGGGCCACATGGGCATGTGAGCCCAGGATTCTGAAATTTTTCCTTAGGGTCGCACGGGTCGTTCCGATCGACTGTAGGCCTATCGTAGGGTTGGTAAGGGCTAACCAAACCCTAACTCATGTGATATGATATTCTGATAGTCCGAACTAAGTAGGACACTGATAGGTATGTCTGACTGTTCTGTTTGAGTATATATGATATTTGAATACGAGCATGTTAAGCATGTTAATTCTGTTAATTCTGTATTATGTATTTGTGTTTGGGGTGGGATTTGCATATGTGGAGGAAGTGATCTGTACGGCGATCTTTCGCCTATATTCTGGCAGCATGACTGCATATTATTCTGTTATGTGTCGCATCGACACTATATGGTGTGTTGGGATGGGTGGGAGTTTTTAACCCCACATGGTGTGATGGGATGGTCAGAGATGGTGTGTAGAGGATGGGGGTAGGATTCTGTATATCTGTTCTGTTTATCTTATTCTGATATCTGTATCTGTTATGGACTTAGGTCCGAATCAGTATCTAACTATACATGAAATTCCATGTATGTTGCATGGCTATTTCTGTTGGGTTACACACTGAGTTTATGAAAACTCACATCTGTTGTCTGTTCTGTTCAAGTAAATCCACAGACATAGGCGAGTCTGTGCGACGGAGGCTCAGAGGTGACCACTTGGTGGGAACTGTTTTTATTATTATTAATTAACGGTTTTACTGAGGTTTCCGATTTTCATGAGAGTTTTGTAATTTTTGGACTCTTCGGACTTTTTGGACTGTTGGTTTGAACTTTTGGGTTGATTGCGTTATGATTTCTAAACTGCGATGATTTGAAAAAATACCGATTTTACGCGAACAAATGTTATTTTTTGAAAACACAAACGTGGTTTTGTTTTAAAGGATTTTCAAACTTCCGCTGCAAAATAATTGGTTAACTTTAAAGAACAACTTGTAACGGTTTCAGTAATATATATAAATGAATATGTTTTATAAAACTTGGACGTTCTATCAATTAACTAAACATTGTTTTATTGAAGTACCATTGGGTTCATAACCCTTCTTCGTAACACTCCCGGATTCGGTCATACCGTCTAAGTCGGGTTTGGGGTGTTACATAGGAGGTCCTTGTATTATAGGTATTGTATCAAATTAGACCCCTATTATTAAATGAACTAATTTAATCCCTATACTATTTAAAAGAATCAAATAAGTTCAAATTATAATAGAATTAAAGAAAACCTGAATTGCAGTTTAAAATTTTATTCCTTCCTTCTTCACTCCTCTCCCTCACCGGTACTCTCACTGCCATGCACTCAATTTCAGATTTCCAAAATTTTCTCTATTTCTTCTCAAGATCCGGTATGGATCTATGCCATATTCAATTTTCCACAAACTGTCGATAAGTTGTTGCGTTGATTTACTGAGTCATGCTGCTTCCTTTTATGTAATCTTGATACACAAAAGATGAGATGTTAATATTTTTAGTTTACCTTTTTGTTTATATACTTAACCAACTAATGTTGTTTATCTATTGATTTAACAATCAAATAGAATATTTTAGATTAATCATGGACCAGAAATTATTTTCCAGAAAAAAATCATTGGTCAACCTAGATTTTGATGCCTAATGGCACCTAAAGATTGAAATCAATGAACAATGAAGCAAGGGTTAATTTACCTTAACTTGGTATGATAATTTGAAAATTGATTGCAGCTATTAACTACCCATTTAAAATGCTAATGCAGTCCATTTTCATATACAGTTAATTTATTAGCAACATATATTATGGTTGATTGAATATCTAATAGAACCCTAAATAAAATTATAATTTAAGTATTTAATTCACATTAATTTCAAATTCGCATTTAAGTTACTAAAAAACGAAGTATTTGCATCTTCCCATACCAGAAGTTGAAATTGCTATGAAAGGCTTTCCACTTATTTTATTCCATCTGCTTCTAGACAAAAAAAAAAAAAAAAAAAAAACCAACGGTAGCTTTATTTTATTTTCATTTTAATAATTTATAAAATTTAATTCATGATAACAATCCTTTTTTTAATAATATCAGAGTTGAGCTTAATTCTTTACTTTAAAATTTTAATATATTTCAAAATACTTGTTAATAATGATTGCATTATTATTGATTTATTGTGCATATATAAGTGGGTCAAATTTAATGTGATTTGTGTTGGCTAGAAAAAGGATTGTAGAAATATAGTGAATCATAAACTTTTACTTCTACTAAATTTATGTCCCTTCATTAACAAATTTATATAACAAATATATTTATTAAAATTTTATATAAAATTAAAAATTGATTTGATTCAAGTGGTAAATACAAAAGTTTTATATGCATCATAAGGTTTTTAGTTCAAATTTTATTATGGAATTATAAAATTATATAAAAACAAAAAATAAAAACACCTTCATAATTATATAATTTTGTAAATAAAATAGTTTTTTTAGTAATTTCTTAATTGGGTTAAGACCCGATTGATGGGTGACACCAATTGAATAAAATTTTTTATAGAAAAAATATAAATTATGAGGAAAAAAAAAACAAAGAAAAAATAGATTTACATAATCTTTGGACTAGGTTTTTGTTAATGAGAGAGACAATTGCAGGCTTTGATAGATCCTTCATTATACATTGGGAAAATGTTGTTTTTCTTTTTGAAATAATCATGGACAAATTTTAGTCGCAACTCAAAGAGAGGGCAAAATGCAATATGATAGGTCCTTGTCCGACTGTTAGTTATACCCTTATGATGAAATTTAATAAAGTAAGAAGACCAGTTTAAGTAAAAGTATCGTTAAGTCTTTGTACTAGGAGTCATAATGCATTTTGTCCTCTCTACTAGAAAAATGGGTAATTTAGTCCCTGTACATTAGATCAAATAGCAAATTGGTTATTTTGTTAAAAATTTTATCCATTTTACTGTTAAAAATTGGTCATTGTATACACGTGGCATGCCATATATGGTTGTCTGGTTATTCCATCAATCACGATAGTTTTTAGTGGTAGAAATGGATGAAATTTTTGAACGGAAAAAACCAATTTACTCTTTGATCTAACGTAAAGTGATTTGATTTGCCCATTTTTTTTAGTGGAGGGGGATAAATTGCAATCTAACTCTTACTATAAAAACCCCTATGGTACTTTTACCAACCAGATTATGATAATCTCAAATTTTATGAAATAAAAGAGTGAAATTCATAATTAGATTATTGAATCACTATCATTTGCTGTCAATAGTTCCTAAGTAATGTGTGTTACACGCGATTTACGTGTTTATTTTAAAAATTATTAAATAATATATATTTTAAACTAATTACATGAGAAATAATCTAATTTGTAATAAAATTCTATTAATTTTGAAATATAATTGAGAGAATAAAATAATATTTTAAAAGTAAAGAAAATAAAAAAGTGAAAAATTGATAACTCTAATATCTTAGAGTTATTTATATTTAATTTTAGTAGGATTTTAGTTTATTTTATAAGTTAATTTTAGTATATTTTAGGAATTTTATTTTATTTATGTTTTAGTTAATTATATATTATTAGTGTTAAATCGAACTTATTTTCAAGTATTCTTATCCCGTGCAAGTCCAACAAAGCATGGGAAAATGTTAGTTTGACATAGACAATTAAGGCAGATTTTCAATCCAGTAAAATTTTTTTCCACCCCAACGAAAGTAGACAGACAACTTTCCTTTCCAGCGAAAAGATTGTCCGCTAGAGCGGCGCACATACCTGAATAGTTTTTAAGAGTTGCAATTTTTAGGGGTTATAAAAAGAAAAAAATGAGACCATAACTTAAAAGAAAGGATAGGAGAAAAAAGAGGAGAAGCCCCCAAAGCCTTCACGCATCAAGAATAGATGGATTTCATCAAGAAGATTGAGTTTCTCCATCGATTTTCTTCGTGTTTCCTTTTTCTATGACTAATTCTTGCTTTTATCTGAAGATGTTTTTTTAGTTTTTCGATGAACTAAGTTTTCATGGATTGCATGGATTCCCTGTTTAGTTAATTGAATATTTTTCTATTTCCATCTCTCTTTATTCTTAATAGAGATTTGATTATTTATTCATTCTCATTCTTGATTGATAATCATCAGCCAACTACTAGTCTGACAAAACCTAAAGAAATCGGAAAAAGATTTTTCGTTTTGTTCATTTTACGTTTAGAATGAATAACTTTTGGTTTAAATTAGATGGGTCAATCTGCAATTCGTTATTAGGATAAGAATATACCTAATTACATTGAGTAGTCATAATTTAGGTTTATTCTTAATCAATTTGGTCTAAGTTATTTGCTAAATAGTTAGATTAAATTAGTTCCTAATTGCTTAGAAAAGAATTAAGGGAATTTAGTATCTTAGGTTAGTAATCAACTTTATTAGAGTAAATTGGGTGGAGATAGAACATTGGATGAAATTGTAATCCTAAGTTTTTATTTTTGATTGATCATTTCGGTTTAATTTGTGTTGCTTATTTTTATTTATTGGAGAAAATTATAATATTGATTTATTTGGATAGGTATTAGAATGATATTTGGTGATCAACTTATTATTAGTAATAGCTTTCTGTGAGATCGATATTTTTATACTACTTGTCACGATACGTATACTTGCATGTGTGATATTCAACCAATAGAAAAATATTAAGTAATTAGTTAAAATAACTTGTCATTACAAAGAATTTGTTATAAAATAGGGCTAAAGCCCTAATCAAGTTAAAGCAACAAGTCTCGCGAAAACGACCAGGTTGGTCAAGAAAAGTAAAATTAACATCCATATTTGATCTCGCCTTAGCTAAATAATTCGCCATAGAATTCCTTTGTCGAGGAACATAATTTAGACGACAACTCCAATCCCAATTCAAAAGTTCCCTAATAACCGAGACTAGACAAAACAAAGGATGCATGACATTAACGCCTAACTTAATCATCAAAATAGACGAAAGGGAATCTGACTCAACAGAAACATCTCTATACCCTTTATTCCATGTCATAAGAATGCCTTGATAAAGCCCTTAAAGTTTAGCACAACCGATACCACAATCCCCACATTATGCCTAAAAACTATCAAGCCAAGTACCGTCGTTGTTCCTTAGTACACCATCAACACCTACAAGTCGACCAACACTAGAAACAGACTCAGACAACTGACAAATTCCATCCACATTGAGCTTCACGCAACAACCACCTGGCTTGTCCTACCCAAAAAAATATTTCATTTCTCGTTTTTGCGACACTACCAGTATAGGAACTATCCCAATCATGCAAACCTCAATAAAAAATAACCAACTTATTGTCAACAGTCAACATCCTACCAATAAAACAAAACTTACTCCTCCACTTCCATAAACGCTAGCAAAAAAAAAAAAAAGAGAACACGAGCCTCTTTTTACTATACGTACATAAATTAAGAAGAAACCAAGACTCATGATCACATGAAAAGAATTTCATACCTAAATTGTCACCAAACAAAGCTATCCATACTTCCTTAGCCACAGGGCAGTTGTGGAGAGCATGCAATGTGCTCTCAATAGCCACACCATACACAATGATGTTTTTAACAAGGGCGAGGCTCCAAAATTTACGACTAGTATTCATCATAATTCTATCCCGCCAAGCTAACCAAAGAAAGTATTGAATGTGAGGTTGTCACTAAATTCGCCAAACAGTTTTAACAAAAGAATACTCATTACCTTTCAATTCAATAAGAGAATCATAGGCTGATTTCATAGAGAAAATCACAGTGAAGCTTTTACTCCAAATAAGTTCATCAGGCTAGGCTGAAGTAAACTGGAGGTAGCATCTGCAATCTCTCCAAAATATCCTCCGGCAACTAATTTCTTAACAATGCTATATCCCATCCAGTAGACAACCAATAACCTCCAACACATTTACTAATTTTAGAGGTAAGAAGCGCTCGATCATAAAAAGAAAAGGGGCCAAAATCCAATAACAGATCTATCCAAAAATCTTAAACCCTAAAATAGCTTAAAGGATAAGGTAAGTTAATCTCTAAGATTCTTCAATCAACCGAATTTGATACAATTTAAAAAGAGATATTATCCAAGATAAATCATTATGATTATAAAGTCTTCAAGTCCAAGTAAAATAGCAAGCTTGATCCCTAAGCAAAATGATAAGGATGATATAAGTTGATTCATCCTTCTTTTCTTTACCCAAATTCAACCAGCGTCATTTAGGAGAAGATAAAACATGTTCTAAGGATCATTTGTGATGATGTCACGAACTAACTAAAATACGACAAAGGCAAGCGCACCTATCGAATAATAGTATAGCTGGTGAGTCAGGAATATCGTATCCACGAGGACTAAAAGTACTAGTACTTACTATCTTTCTATTATCTAGCCTATAAATTGAAGGGTTGTTTCTAATCTAAAATTAAACTAATTACTAAAGATTCGACAGAGAATGAATTGGGAAAATATTTGAAGAAAACTGATAAGAGAGACAATACCCAGGAAAGAATCCACCTAGACTTCACTTATTATTCTAAATCTGAATTACACGATTTATTCACTTGTCTTGATCCGTAGAAATCCCTAACTTATGTTAATATCTCTTTCGAGAATAAAAACAACTGAATCTAGGTTGATTAATTGAAATCTCTTTCTAATTAAAACCCTATTATCGCATTAACTCGATCTATAGATTCCCCTATTAGATTTGACTCTAATCCGGTAGATTTATGTCGTCCTATTTCTAGGATTGCATGCAACTCCACTCAATTATGCCAGATCTACTCTTAAACAGGGACTTTTGCTCTACTGAATAAGCACATCAATCATGAATTAATATCCTGAAAATATTAAAACATGAAATAAGAACACATAATTGAGATCAAGAACAAATATTTATCATGTAATTTAGAAAAATAAAATATTTCTCAATTCATAATTCTCATAAATAATGTTTTGTCATAATTCACAAATAATCATACATTGATAGTTCAACTAAAAGAGCACTAAAGATTCAAACAATCCAAGTCACACATTTTTAAAGCATGAAAATATAAGTATTTCCTCTTATCTAAGTAATTACCTTTAATTCAAAACCGACAAGAATTGACATCCTCACTAAAGATTCAATCAAAGCACTCAAAGTGTTTAAAGTTCAAAAATTAAGCACTCAAAAGTCAAACATGAAAAGTCATTACCATAGGCTTGCATGAAAATCAAATCTCCACCACTATAAAATGAGATGATACACAAATTAAAAGGTCTTTAAAGGGTTGTAATAGGGCTTGGTTAAAGGTGTGGATAAAGGCTGAAAAGGAGTGTTAGAATCGAGATTGAATTGATAAATAACCTAACTAGAAAAAAATGAACTAATGCTGAATAATTACATCAATCGAAATTATTAAAGAATACATGAGCTTCTTCTCAAAATATGAGTATAACTGTTCAAGCTCAATCGACATAAAACTATGTAATAATCAATAAAGATAAATGTAAATATAATAATAATTTTTTTCATTCTTTTCTTCCTTTTTTTTATAAAGATAATAAGAGATAATTTAACAACTTAACAAAAGAACATAGTTAGGCAACTAACCAAATCAAATCTCGATAAAAAGGGAGTCAATAAAATAGGAAAAATTCTCAATGAATCAAAAAGAATGAGTTATGGGTTAATATTGAGGGTAGATCAAGAAACGGTTTATTAGGTTCAAAGGGGTTCACTAAGGGTTAATTACGAAGGTAGGCTTCTTAGGATAAGTGGGTTAAAACCTAGGTGCCTTTATCATCTCAGTATATCAAATCAAAGGTGTGGTCTCAACATGTATAATCGAAGCAAGTTCTAGAATAACCAATCAGTATTGACACACTCATAACCAATAATAAAGTGAGCAAGAAAAGTGTATGCTCTAAAGGCTCAAATTCCCACAAAAATTACGGTTTTTGATGTCAATCTTGCAAATCTCAAACTTCAAGGTAATACTTAAATTTAGGGAAACAACCTAACAAATTTTAATTCTGAAAATATACTCATCATGCTTGATTCTCTCATGTCTTAAAGTTTAAACAATCAATGCACAATTACTTATGAATTTAATCTAAAACACATCAATGATAATCACAAATCGATAAAATTCATTCTATTAGTAATATGAGAAAATTACTTAAACACAAGGCATAATTCAGGGATTTTTAAATAATCATATAAATAACCTCCCCACACTTAAGATGTACATTGTCCTCAATGTACAAAAATAAATAATCACAATAGGCACAGAATATCATAAGAGAGCGAGAGAATTGAAACTGCCCTGAATATTGGATGAAATTCCCATAATAGTGAAAAACGGAATGGTAGACCAAGCTACATGTAGAGCAGGATTCTGAGCAACTGATAAGAAAATAAACACAAATACTGAAGAGGATTAAAGGGTTAAAACTCGATTAGGAACAATTATTAGAAAGAAAAATATAGTTCAAAATATAAAAACAAAATAAACATAAAAAGGAAAATAAAAAGGAAAATAAAAATAAAAATAAAAATAAAAATATAGACAAATGGACTCAATGGTTCTCATCATCATACTCATCAATATCGTGAGTCGGTGGCGCTGGAGGAGCAATATGGAGATGCTGACAGATCTGTTGCAAAGTTGCATCAATACTTTCGAACCGCTGAACGCAGTACTGACGGAAGGTAGTGAACTCCTCGGAAGATACTCTTCGGAAGCTAGCAGCAGAGGGACCATGTCGGTGACTCGAAAGTGGAGGCTGTGGTGGGTCCTCGTGATAGGGAGGAACATCATCAGGGAAGCCCTCGGGGTCATTCTGACCGTCAGAATGAAATAATCTGTACTGAGGAGGATCCACTCCACGATGCCGCTCGATCATCCTCATGTGTATCATGATCGAGATGCCTTGAGGGGACATCTGGCCAACTAGAGTGAGTGTAGAGGACTGCTCCGGTGTGTCGAAGAGTCCGAAGTGTCGAGCGAGGCGAGTCATGTAAGGGCCTAAGCAGATGGGGCCCTTCCTGTAGTGGTCAATCTGATGGTGGAAAGATAAAGCGATGAAGTACGCCAAATTAATAATATGACTGTGGGCCATGCTCTAGAGAAAGTAGGCGTCGTGCGTGCTAACGACTCCAGTGCTCTCTCTCTGTCCTGTCAAGGTGTGAGCGAGGAGTGCGTGAATGTATCGTAAGGCTGGAGAGAGAGAAGTCGCCTTCGAGCGACTCCCGTCATAGGGTATCTGGCTAGCTGTGAGATCAGTCCAACAACGCGAAGGCTAGTGATGAATATGTCGATGAAGCTGAAGAAAGTCCTTGGCGCTCATGAACTCCTCTGTGTAGAGTCCCATAGCAGCACCGAACTCTGGGACGCTCATATGTCGCACCAAACTACCCAGGCAAAAAGTGATGGTGTCTGGATCGTCATGAACTGTCATGACCTGCTGTACCAAAAATGTAGCACAGAACTCCAAGGTAAACTCCGTGTGAGTGGGCTTGATGATGGTGAAGAACCTATCCCACGGAGCTGTGGCAATAATGGCGCGCACATCATCAGCTAATTAGACCTGCTCCAACGTGGCCCAATCAATGCAACATCCTAGGCCGAGTGGTCGTACTTGATGGAGCTGGTATAAGTCCTCCTGAGGGCCCGTCGCAAATCGGAGGAAGGGGTGATGTGCCTCGACAAAAGCACTCGAGGAGAAGGTCCCACCAGGACCCTTCCGCTTTTTCGAATCGGGGACGGCAGTCTTGGACTTGCCACGAGTTTTCGTCATGGTATATCTACAATATAAAACATTTCAATATCAGTAAAATAGGAACCAAAATATCACCAATCAAACACATCGAGAAGCCTACTAATGAGCATGTGAATAAGTCAAAATTCTGACTTAAAGGACTCTAATGTGATAAAATAAAAGTGGCTAAGATGTATAATCTATTCCTATATGCACTAACCTCAACTTGCAAAAACTAACAGTATGTGAATCTAAACTAACATAATACTAAACTAATTAGAAATAATAATAGCAAAAAAAAATAGCATACTAAACTAACATAGACAAGCCAGTGCACCTAATGATGAAAAATAAGTAAATAATAAAGAAAACCTTAACATAATTAACTACTAACCAAATCTAAAATTATCAAAAGGACCTATTATTTAGAAGAGTTAGTGAAATGCATAACAAGAATCAATATAGCAGAATCTCAAATCCAACTGTTCGAAACAATTGTTAATAACAAAAAGCATAAAATTAATAAAAATGAATAATATTAATAATAAAACTAAAACTAACAAAATAATAATCAATAATAAAATAGAAAATGACAAAAATCCAAAGAATTAGTAAATAAATAAAAAATAAAGTAAAATAAAAATAAAATAAAATAAAATAAAATAAAGAATATGGGGAAACCGACTGTTATGGTTGTGGTTGGAGGTACGGACGACGATTAACGATGACCGAACGGTGGGGGTAAGGTGGTTCAGATCGACGCTAGGGGGACGGGTCCGGTGTGGGTGTGGGGTTGTGCGGCTGGGGCTGTGGCTAGTTGGTGGTTGGAAAGGAGAGGGAGATGGGGGATGGCTATCGAGTGTGGTGGAGAGGAATGGGCGAGGGTCGTAGAGGAAGGCTGGTGGGTTGGGGTGGAGGAGTGGGTTTCGGTTGGAGAAGAAAGGGAGGCCGAGGGAAGGAGCTGTGAGTGCAAGAGGAAAATCGGGGGGAAGGGAAAGGGAGAGAGGGGAAGGAAAAGGCGGTTGTGGATGTGAGGTTTTAGGGTTCGGGGAAATAAGGGAATAAAGGGAAGGGAGGACAGCGGCATGAGGATATCGACCTGGAGTGGGAGGGATGGTGAACGGCGGCCGGAGTATGGGGGTGTGGAGGTGTTGCGGCGGCTAGGGTTTTTTGTGGGAAAGAAGAAGACAAAATTAAAAAAAAGTAAAAACAAATTAGGGTTTAAATGGGTGACACGGTCGTGTGAGGCCCATGTTGGGCCACACGGTCGTGTCACACGCCCGTGTGATCTATTATCCAGCCCGTGTGCGTTTAATACTTTTAACCCAGTCGTCACACGGCCATGTCCCATGGATGTGTAGCACATCCTTCGTTTCTCCCACGCCCGTGTGACCACCCACACGCCCATGTACTTTAAAAATTCAAGCCCAGTTTTCACACGGCCGTGTCGCACGGCCGTGTAAAATCTCGTTCGCTTCTCTCACGCCCGTGTGACCTTCCACACGCCCGTGTATCTTCTCACACGGCCGTGTGCCTTGCTCCTGTAACTCTCTGGCTTGTTTTAAATTTGTAAAATTAAGCTCCAAGTTTCACATGGCCTAAGACACGCCCGTGTGTCCAGGCCGTGTTGTCCACACGACCATGTCACACGCCTGTGTGAACTATTTTAGCCCGTGTCTCTATCGATTTTTGGAAAAATTAAGTCCCAGGCTCCACACGGCTAAGGACACGCCCGTGTGTCCAAGCCGTGTGGGTCACACGACCGTGTCGCTCTGCCGTGTAACTCACTGTCGATTTTTTTCAATTTTAAAAACTAAGTCAAAAGATCCACACGGCCTAGGACACGCCCGTATGTCCAGGCCGTGTGGGTTTTTAAAACCATTTTTTTAAAATATTATAATATTAAATTAATAAATTAGCAGTGTTAGCACTCGAGTTGCCTCCCGAGAAGCACTTATTTAAAGTCTAAGCTAGACTTACCTCGTATTCTCACAGTCACGATGGTTCGCAGAGTCGAGACTCATCTTTCTCGCTGTCAATTCTTTTATTTAAATAAGGTTTAAGTCGAGTAATGTTTACCTTAAAAGTGCCGAAATGAAAATGGGTTACCTCGACTGTACCGTATGGGAAGACATTGAGTACCGTAAAAGGAGTCACTCCGTTTGTGTTAAACTCTGAAGTGGTTATTCGAGGGTCGGTTTCATCTAACAACACCTGATCTCTAACCTTAAATTGGTTCGTCCCATCCTTAAGCTTGTCATGGAATCGATTTGGTTCATTGTGTATTCTCGGTTTTTCCTTGACATGTGTCTGCCATTCATCTAGTTCATCGATTTGTAGTCTTCTTTCTTCATGATTTGTTCTGTTTTTATCATATAAACTGGACCGTGGCTTTATCATGTTTTTTCGAGGTGTTTCCTGCAAAGAATGTTGAGCCACAATGTTATTAACATTAACAGAACTCGTAATATCATCTCGATCACTAGATATCCTAACAGAATCACGAGCTTGGAGTTTAATCGTGTCATCACCTACACGAAGTATTAACTCACCTGTACCAACATCTATGATAGTTCTAGCAGTTGCTAAAAAGGGTCGTCCTAAAATTAAAGGTGCGTCACTATCCTCATCCATGTCTAGAACAACAAAGTCAACTGGGAATATAAATTTATAAATTTTAACAAGCACGTCTTCAACAATACCCCTTGGAAATCTAATAGTTTTATCTGCCAATTGAATTCTCATCCTAGTTTGTTTGGGTTTCCCAAGACCTAGTTATTTAAACATTTTATAGGGCATGACATTTATACTCGCCCCTAAATTAGCTAAAGCATTATTAACATTTAACATACCAATTAAACAAGGAATAGTAAAACTCCCTAGATCTTTCAACTTATGGGGTAGTTTATTCTGTAAGATAGCTGAGCAAACTGCATTTAGCTCCACGTGCAACAAACCATCCAACTTCCGTTTGTTTTCCAAAAGCTCCTTTAAAAATTTTGCTGAATTGGGCATCTGCTAAAGAGCTTCAATAAACGGTAAGTTGATATGTAACTTTTTAAGAAGTTTAAGAAATTTACCAAATTGTTCGTTTGTGTGGTCTTTCCTTGTCGCATCTGGATATGGTACACGAGGTTTATACTCCTTACCTACCGATTTTTGTTCATTGTGGCTTACCTCAACCTTACCATTGCTTACCACAGTTTCTTGCCTTGGTTCAGATTCAGGTTCAGGTAACCCTTCTTCATCTCAAACGGTAATCGCATGAAGTTGCTCTCGTGGGTTAGTTTCAGTGTTGCTTGGCAAGCTACCTTATGGTCGTTCTGAAATCATCTTTGCCAATTGACCGATTTGATTATCAAGCCCTTGAATCAACGCTTGTTGATTTTTTAGTGCTGTTTCGGTGTTTTGGAAGCGGGTTTTTGACACCGAAATAAACTTCGTCAACATCTCCTCAAGGTTCGGCTTTTTCTCTTGGTAAGGTTGTTGTTGAAAGCCTGGAGGGGGTTGTGGTCTTTGATTTCCTTGACCACCCCAAGAGAAATTGGGATGGTTCCTCCAACCTACATTATACGTGTTACTATAGGGATTATTCTGAGGTCTAGAATTGATACCCATATAGTTGACTTGTTCGTTCTCTGTGCTAGGGTTGTAGGAAAGGCATTCTGGATTGTTCATCCCTCATCCATTTGTATCACACTGCATCACCGAATGTACCAGCGTAGAACCATATAAATCATCAATCTTTTTACTAAAAAGTTCTACCTGATTTGATAACAAGGTGACAGCATCAACGTTAAAAACATCGGCTTCTTTCATCGGCTTTGTTCTCATGAATTGCCACTGATAATTATTTAGTGACATCTCCTCTATAAACTCATAAGCTGCTTCAGGTGTTTTGTTATTCAGAATCCCACCGGCGACTGCATCAATCAGTTGCCTAGTTGAGGGGTTCAAACCGTTGTAAAAAGTTTGAACCTGTAGCCATAGAGGTAACCCATGGTGGGGGCACATTCTCAATAAGTCCTTATACCTCTCCCATGCATCATATAAAGTCTCTAAATCCATTTGCAAGAACGAAGAGATATCATTCCTCAGCTTGGCTGTCTTAGCCGGTGGAAAGTACTTTAACAAAAATTTCTCGGTCATTTGCTCCCATGTAGTGATAGAACCTCGTGGTAGAGAGTTCAACCACTGCTTAGCCTTATTCCTCAATGAGAAGGGAAACAACCGAAGGCGAATGGCATCGTTAGAAATGCCATTTATCTTAAAAGTGTCACAGAATTCTAGGAAATTAGCCAAATGAGTATTTGGGTCTTCGTCCTGCAAACCATCAAACTGAACATACTGTTGAATCATTTGAATAGTGTTAGGTTTCAGTTCAAAATTATTTGCAGCAATAGAAGGTCTAACAATAATCGATTCGGCCCCAGTTAAATTGGGCTTGGCATAATCGTACATAGTACGAGGAGCAGGATTTGCGGCAACCACAGGAGGTAGCTGATTATTCTAATTTCCAGCCATCTCCTCAGTAATAACAGTAGTTTCCTCTTGCTCTTCTACTGTACTTTGTCGACTCTGCCTCGCTTCTCTACGATTTCTACGAGCTGTGCTTTCAATTTCGCTGTCGAACACTAGAGGTCCTGACGGGTTTCTTCTAGTCATAAACTAAAAGAACCTGCTAGAAGCAAATAAAGAAAAGTTAGTAAACAAAAATTAAAATTAAAACAAAATAAAATGCAATGAAAATAAAAATGGCTAAAGTAATAAAAATTAAATGTTCCTAATATTTTAGTCCCCGGCAACGGCGCCAAAAACTTGATGACGTCACAAACTAAATAAAATACGACAAAGGCAAGCGCACCTATCGAATAATAGTATAGCTGGTGAGTTGGGAATATCGTATCCACGAGGACTAATAGTACTAATACTTAATATCTTTCTATTATCTAGCCTATAAATTGAAGGGTTGTTTCTAATCTAAAATTAAACTAATTACAAAAGACTCGACAGAGAATTAATTGGGAAAATATTTGAAGAAAACCGATGAGAGAGACAATACCCAGGAAAGAATCCACCTAGACTTCACTTATTATTCTAAATCTGAATTAAACGATTTATTCACTTGTCTTGATCCGTAGAAATCCCTAACTTATGTTAATATCTCTTTCAAGAATAAAAACAATTGACTCTAGGTTGATTAATTGAAATCTCTTTCTAATTAAAACCCCTATTGTCGCATTAACTCGATCTATGGATTCCCCTATTAGATTTGACTCTAATCTGGTAGACTTATATCGTCCTATTTCTAGGATTGCATGCAACTCCACTCAATTATGCCAGATCTACTCTTAAACAAGGACTTTTTCTCCACAAATAAGCACATCAATCATGAATTAATATCCTGAAAACATTAAAACATGAAATAAGAACACATAATTGAGATCAAGAACAAATATTTATCATGTAATTCAGAAAAATCAAATAATAAGATCCGCCTTAGGTTTCATCCTCCCTATGTATCTAGGGAATTTAGTTCATACTTTGGAAGGAAAACATCTCAAAATTAGGAAAACAACAAAACATAAAGAAACCCAAAAACTTTGAGAGAAATTGAATAGAGATCTTCAGTCTTGAAGGAGATCCTGCTTCTGAGTTGAATTTGTTGGCGTTCTTCGAGTCTTTTCTTTGTTCAGCTCTGCGTGCCCCTTTAAATCTTCTTCTAGGGTGTATTTATAAACTTTAGAATGCTCAGAAACCCTAAAAATTGGCTTTTTTGCGTAAAAGAGAAACAGGGAGCGATATCGACACGAGCTGGCACATGGGCGTGTGGCCAGCTCGTGTGGCTCACACGGGCGTGTGCTCAGCCCATGTGGGAATGGCCAGGCCGTGTGGATCCTGAAAGTAGCTCATTTTGTCCGATTTTGGCCCGTTTTCTGCTCCTTTTGCTCCCCTACGCTCTCCTAAGTATAGAAACAAAAAATTAAAGGATTAGGAGCATCAAATTCACTAAATTATATAATAAATCATCTGAAAACGCATCAAGAATGGGATTAAAATATGTTACTTTTATGGCTTATCAATTTTCTTATAGATAAAACAAGCATGGAGGTCTAAGTAAAAATCCAACAACACAAACCAACAGGCTATCCTGAAATAATGTCTAGACTTCTGTCTAAAGGGTTGTCTAAACATATGTTTGAACAAGTGATTGAATAGACAAACCAAGAAGTTGTTTAAATAAGGATCAAACCATTAACGCTCAACATAAATGGTCCTAACAAAAACAACTAAAAGAAGTTAAAATATTTGACACCTGATACCTAAAACTAGTAAATTGATAGCTAACTAAAGGGAAAAAAATAATAATGAAAATAATTCTTCATTCTTCCTCCTCGCCCTCATTTTCAACAATATTGAAGTTTTGAAGTTGATAAATTGTAACATATATAACCTGTCTCCGTCGTCGGATTAGGGTTACAGAGCATTACAATACATATCAAAACAATTAACATTATCAAACCATTCATTTATTAATTTAAACAACAACATTCAATTCTAAATTTCATTCATAGCATAAATATATTTACGGGCCTTAAATCGAGCTTACGGGGCCTTAAAAGTAGTTTGGAAACAATCATGGACTAATTTGAAACAAAACAGAAAATTTTAGAAATAGGGGTCACACGGTCGTATGGTCAGGCCGTGTGACAGAGCCCAAACCGTGTGGCTCAAGGACATGGCCGTGTGACAGCCCGTGTCCTAGGCTGTGTGCACCTTAAAAAGCTTTCAAAACAAGACAAATTTTCAACCAAACCTTAGATACCAAGCTAACTCAAAATCAACCATTTCCATACCTAAAAAACATATTCAAATGGGCCTAAAACATATCAAAACCTACAACTTAAGTGCCTAACCAATGTGCCCTCATTGAAACCACAATTCAATTACCAAATCTATCCATATATCACACCAACTAAGTTGCATTCCAGTTCTTAAATCCATATATAAAACTATTGTCAAACTTACCATTTCATCAAATCCATTCATATTTAATCTTACCATTTTTCAAACACTTTCATAAGGTCTCTGTCAAATAGCCAAAAAAACTTTACATAGACATTTACATACACAAAGCTCAAGGTACATACACAAACAAGCTCAACCAATCTTATATCAACCAAAGATGCAACACATGAAGTCATTATCCAAAACATACACATAACACACTTAATACATGCCATATAACCCAAAACTGAATATGACAAAGACTACCAATAAGTATCTAGATAGTGTGATCTTCATGTTGATCCGATCCCCCGACTCCATAAAACAATATCTACAAATAAACAGGAAAATGACACGAGTAAGCTATTATAGAGCTTAATAAGTTCAATGGTTGAAACAAGAAACTTACTGATAACAGGTTGGATTTGTATGTTTAACGCACCCAATTTTGGTAAATTTTTGCTACTTAGTATGTAATTTTTGTTTAATTTGATCAGGTACGCAGTTGGGGTGTCAAAATTCGAGTTAGAAAGCAAATCAGGCTAAATTGGACCACAAGCAATAAAAGGGGGTTGAATTAAATTTTTTGAGAAATTTATGGCTGATCAGATTTTATTTGACTTTGTAAATGCTAGATTTAGAGAAAAAAAACTAATAAAAATCATATTTTAGTGGGTTGGTTGTTAAATGAATTAGGCTAATTTTAGTATATGGAATGTATATAAATACCATGTATGGTGGCCTTTGGAAAATACGCTGAAAATTAAAGGAAATACAATCTGCTTTTTTTTTTCTTCTTTTACTCTTTTCACGTGTCAGGAGAAACAAAAGCACTCTGCCATTTTTGTCTATTCTATTATTTTGGTTAAATTGCTTCCCAATCCTTTATCCTTTCCAACATTCATCATTACCATTTAATTCCTTCCATAAACCAACAAAGCATGATTAATTTCATACTTAACTAATTTCCTTTTAGCTTTAGCACGGTTATCGTCCCGACAAAAAAATCGTGAGATATGAACCCGCACTAAAAAACCTTTCAACATGGTATTCGCTATATATGGTATAGTCACAATTTCCCCTTAAAGTTAATTCAATTTCAATTCAAAAAGCGCGCGTTGGGTTGAAGTTTTTTGGCATACAGTTGGGAAAACGAGATGGTCGTCTGCCAAGTTCGACTTCCCGCAAACAAATTGGCGTGTTCAATTGGAAAAAGCTAGTTGGGTTTTGTCAAGGGAGATAGTGATCGAATTTAAACGACCCACGTGATTGAGGCCGTTAATTTGAGTTGGGCTTTCTAGATCGGAAGGCTACCGAAATCTTAAATTAAGGCACGAGTTACATGGTTAGAAATTCGGCAAGGTTTGGTTTGCAAGTCGTACCGGAACTGACTACATAACGAAAAGTCAGTGGTTGAGGTGTCATTGATCGCTATAACCAACTTATCGTTTGGAAGGGAAATTTCCATTTTTCAAGGATCGGTTCGAGTTCGGAGTGTACCGAGGCTGAGGTTAAGCTTTAATATATTTAATTCACCGATTTAATTTAATTCACTTAATTTTATTTTGCAATCATAATTCTGTTTTTTATTTTATTATATTATATATTCATTTATTTTATTTTTCTTTATCAACTAAATTCCCCATTTTTGTTTATTTTACAGCTCTGTACGCACAGGTCGAGGGCAAGACAGCTACCTAGACTTAGAAATCTAGTCATGAAAACAGGAAAATTAGGAATCCCAACCCTGAGGGATCGGCCCTACTACTCTATACTATTATTTAATTAAGTTAAAACGTAGGAATTTATATTTGGTGGTTTCGACGCCCATCACTTACTTTATAAACATATCAATCACACAATAATATTTAATAAACAATAATCCTGTCAACCACAACCATTCAACATGTGAGTTTTTATGTTTATACACATATTGTATAATCTGATAAATTAACTAGATCATTCAATACCAACTTATTTTATACATTCAAAAGTTCATATAGACATTTATAAGATTGAATAACGAATCATATAATCATTTTAAACCTGCCCGATGAACGATATAACGGGTTCAGATACGCAGTTAACCATCTAGAACACACCAGAATGCTCAAACAAGCCAAACCAACCGACAACACACCTAAGCACCAAGTGTCAAACCCGAAGGCTTTACATCCGTCCCCGGTAACACACCAAAATCACTGTAAATATAACACGATAGTCTGCAACAAATGTTGGACTTCGGTATATTCAATGGATAGTAATAATTCAATAATCACCATCTCATCACAAGTCAAACCCGTACCGCGCGCAATAAAATCTATTGGCATGCCAATTGTATCTTATCCTACATTCATCTGGCTCAATATAACATCGAATAACAATGTTCAAATCAATTACTTTCTCGACTCATATCAATTTATTACAATTCAATTATATCAGAATATCCAACAATCTCAACTCGTAATTAATATAACATTTCAATTTATACAAAACTAAATCGTACGAACTTACCAGGGCTAAATTGCAGAGATAATGAAAGTTTAAGGACTATTCAGTAAGTTTCCATTTTCCACGGTTATCTACTTGTTCTTGGTCTATAAAATAGTTTATTTCAATTATTAGCTTCAATTTCATATAATATTCAATTTAGCACATATGACTTCCTATTTGTACTTTTTCACATTTACCCCAAACTTTTACAGTTTATACAATTTAATCCCTGATATTAAAACGAGCTTATTTTCATAATTTCTTCATATACTCAATTTTTACCGACCTTTATAAAAATTTCCTTAATTCTAAATTTTTTGTCAATAAAATCCTTCCAATTTCACATTTTTATCAATTTACTCCCTAAACTCAAAACTATTCAAATTTACTTTACAAAATAGTTCAAATTCCTCAATTAAGCTTAAAGCTTAAGCATAAACATTAAGTAAGCTTCAAAAACAACAATGATGAATTTTTAAAACTTTGACAGTTTCACAATTTAACCCCCAATTTAGCTAGATTAATCTAAAAAGATCTCAAAAGCACAAAATTCATGAAAAACAGGTGACGAATAGACTTACATGCAAGGAAAAATAGCAAACCGAAGCTTCCTTCTTCTCTCCAACAATGGCATTCGGTTTCAAGCCAAAAATAAAATGAAGATGATGACAATTCTTACATTTTCTTTTGTTTAATTTTACACTAATTACAAAAATGCCATTACTAATATATTTTTAATCAAATTTTATAAACCTACCGTCCACTTAAATAAAGAAATGGCTTTATTGCCATATTAAACCATCCTATTTTACACAAATACTCAATTGGCACTAAAACACTAATAACAATTAACTTTTGCACTTTTTACGATTTAGTCCTTTTTATTTAATTAACTATCTAAACGTTAAAATTTCTTAACCAAATTTTAATACAAAACTAATGACCTCATAAATATTAAATAATTAATATTTACTGGCTGACATGTCATAATTGTGGTCCCAAAACCACTATTTCTGATACCACTAGAAAATGAGCTGTTACATAAATATTACGAGCCCTGTTTGAAGCGACCACACGAAGCCAATCCTTTACATTATTTTTCTTCAAGTACTTCTTTTTCAAGTAATGTACCTAAAAAACCATACACAATTTTTAAAGAAACTCATCAACTTCAAAAATCAAATGTCTCAAACATTCAGGCAACCCATTAAAAAGGTAAAGTTATTTGAGTAATAAACAAGGTAAATTACTTCATAATATTCAATTCAAACTATTTTTATGATTTAAGAGATGTGGTACCATTTGGAAAAGTTACGGTCGATTGAAACATTTATCCTGTGCTTGTTGCGATATGTAGTGACGATGTCGCTGATAATACTGGATTTGTCGCCAACTTTGACATTTTCCTAGAGGAACTTTCCAAATGAGGCGACCATGATATTGTCTAGGGTTAGCTTGGCACAATAGATGGTGAAGGAAACTACCTTCTTTTTTCCACCCTTGGGTATCGCTATTGCCATTAGACGAGTAGCCCGACCTGAAGGCCCGCCCGAAAAATGGGAGGGTTTGGGCAAAAATGTAATGACCCGATTTCCAGTGGGTCAAAAACTACGGTTCTCAAATGCCATTTCCCTAAAATGTGTTCATAGATATTAATACTTAGTATTTATGAGACTAGTATAGAAACCTATTAAAGATAGTCTAGTAACTTTGCTTAATCAATAGTAAATTAAGGTACAAGGGTTATGATACTAAAGTCAGTGGAGTTGAAAATTACGATTCCGAGATCCCGTTTCCATAAACTGATCTCGTAAATAATATTTATAAATGTTTACGGAGTTAACTTTTTAGATAGATTAAATTTTGGTTAGGTAATTTCGTGTTACTTAGTGTTTAATTTAAGTACAATGACTAAATGCATAAGAGGTAAAAGTGCAATTTATAAAAGGATTATAATTAGAAATTAATAAAGGGACTAATGTAATAGCCCATTTTCGGTAAAAATTGGAATAGTGGTTTCGGGACCACAGCTCCGAGTCCGGAGAGAAAAATTATTTTAATAATATTTTATGATCTATAATACGACAATAATTCCGTGTGAAAATTTCGTAAAGAAATTTTACCGATTACATGTCTAATTTGATAAATGACCAAATTGCACAAAGTGCAAAAGTTGAGTTCTAATAGTTAAAGGGATTAAATAGCTATAGAACTTAAAAGTGGAGGTCCTTATATGATAATTAGACCACTAAATAAAGTTAGTAGATATTTTTGGATGAATCATCCATGGAAAATTAGAAAAAGAAAAGGATGAAATTGAAAACTTGAAAAGTTAATGTATGATAAGTTAAATTAAAGGAATAAAATAATATCATATCATCTTTCCCAAAATAAAAACCATGGAAACCCTAGTTATGGAGATGGAAGAAAGATAAAACTTTCTTGGCCAAATTAGGTAAGTATTCAAGCCCCGTTTTTAGTAATTTTCATATTTTTGAGATTGGGATAGCTTAATTTATCTATTTTGGGGGTTAAATTGAAAAGATATCAAAGTATGAATTTTTACCATGGATGATTATGCTGGAAATTTGAAATTTATGGTAGAAAATGAAAGGTTGTTGATAGATAAACAACTTTTACAAAGTGAATTTTGATGAAAACTTGATTTAGGGACTAAATTGTAAAAATGTGAAATCCATGGAAAAATTCTGATTTTTATGAAATATATGGGCTGTAAATATTACATGAAAAATTTGGTTAGGCTCGAAACAAGGAGTAAATTGCATGAAATTCATTTTCCGAGCCTAGGGACGAAATCATCATTTATCAAAGGTTTAGGGGCAAAATGGTAATTTTTCCTAAGTTGTAAATTGGACTAAATTGAGTATGAATTACATTAAATTGATGCTAAATTTACTTGTATAGATTCGGGTAGACCGAATATGGAGTTAGAACGAGGAAAGGAGAAAATGTTGGATTAATAGATTTTATGTACACGAACAATTATCGAGGTAAATTCGTGTAACTTAACTATGTATGTTATTATGCTTGAATTAAATTGTATGCATGTGATGATATATATGAATGTGATGATATAAAAATCATATATATGTATATTTTATGAAATTAAAGATGTTCAATAAAGCCCAATAAATGATAATATCCTATAAATGGTAAGTCCCGGTTGAATAATGAATATCGATGGATAGTGGTGATTTCCCGTATGAATATATAAGGTAAAACAAATGTGGTTATAATGGCATGTATAGGTTAAATTGATCAATGAATGGCATGTAAATATTTGATAATGACTAGCTATGGTAATGGCTAGATATGGTTATGTTTTAGTATAATTATAATTTATAATTATATTAAGTATGAAAATCAAGTTATGATAATAGTCATGTTAGACAATGGTAAAAACATAGTTATGAAGGTAGGTAAAAATATACTATATTAAGAGAAGAAATAACCTTAGCTATAATGTTTGAATTGGTTGGTATGAATTGGTATGTTTTAGTGCAGGTAAATGGTTAAATTTGGGTGACGAATGAAGCTAGGAAATAGCTTTGTTTTGTCCATATGGGTAGACACATGGGCGTGTGTCTAGACCGCGTGTGACACACGGCCTGGCATATGGGCATGTGAATTGGTCGTTGTCCCCTGCATCTTGAAATTTAGAAACATAATGCTCTGAATTGAGCACACGAGCAGAGACACGGGAGTGTGTCTCATCCGTGTGAGAGACACGGCCTAGCACACGGGCGTGTATCTCAGCCGTGTGTACAAGTCAGAGAGTTACACGGGGTAAGACACGGTCTGTAGCACAGGCATGTCTAAGGGTCACACGGGCGTGTCCCTAGACCACACGGGCATGTGAGCCTTGTACTTGAGAAAAATTCTTAGTGATCCCGATTTAGTCCCGTTTTGGTTCTAATGTTCGTTTTGGGCCTCGAGGGTCCAATCAAGGGACGTCATGATTGTTCTCAGGAAATGAATAGTATTTTACTCGAATAATGTGAAAATGTTCTGTAATCATCGGTAATGCTCCGTAACCCTATTTCTGCGACAGATACGGGTTAGGGTGTTACAACTAAAGTGGCAATTTAACCACTAAATTAAATTGTTTAGCTATTTAGTATATATATTATATACGTGTGACCAATTAAAAAGGAAAAAGAAGATGAAAAAAAAAATGAAAATGAAAAGAAACTTTATAAAATAAAATAAAAAGGTTTACTTAGTGGGGTGGGTAAAATAGAAACAGGTTGTTTCTTCACCCTCAGACCATCGATGCACGAGGAGAAAATGTTAGGGTTTTTAGAAATTCAAGCTTCAATTGGTATGCTTTAATTAGTCCGTTTCTTGTAATTTTTACGTTTTTTAAATCCTGATTTTATAAGCTACTTAACCCATGTATTATTTTTCGGTATTGTTAGAGATTGATGATGTTACCATTGTTGTATTCGTTAAAATGTTAGAGACCGGTTTGATAAATTTTTAGGTTAAGTTTGAAAGCTATGTTGGTCTCAATTTTTAGGGATTTGATTGAATTATATACAAAGGTTGTGTATGGTTAATGTGTTCTATTTTTTTAATCCATAGTTGACGTCAACCCGGAACCTTCGAGGAAGAAGGGAAAAGACAAGATCGAAGACGAATAGCTCGGTAATCACGGTTGGTGTTTCTATGACCCGACTATTTCAATTATTGTTATTAATTATATATACATTTATATCCATATACATATCACTTGGTTGGTGAGTTTATAAGAAGAATTAGTTCTTGAAATAATTTGGTGTAATGGTCAAATAAAATTAAAACATGAGTTGGAAATGATTTCACACATATTTTTTGGTTCTACCGACCAGCGCAGGGCACATTTATTATCAGTTATATCGACCAGTGCTAAGCACACATATTTTTTGGTTTTACCGACCAGCGCAGGGCGCACTTATTGTCATTTATACCGACCAGTGTTGAGCACACATATTTTTTGATTTTACCGACCAGTGCAATGCACATTTTATTTTTGGTTATACCGACCAATGCTGGGCACACATTTTTGTTGGTTTTACCGACCAGCGCGTATTTATTTTCGGTTATATCGACCAGTGCTGGGCACACATATTTGTCAGTCTTACCAACCAGCGCAGGGCGCATTTATTGTTGGTTATACCGACCAGTGCTAGGCACACTCATTGTTGATTTTACTACCCAGTGCTAGGCGCAATTCATTAATACGGATTTATTCGTCAGGCGCCGGGTGCCAAATTTAGAGTGTTAATTGGAACCGTATACATGGCTAAATTTGAGTTACATTAATGAGGAAAATAAAGAGATGGAATGGAATTATGGATAGAAATGAGTTTGATGAATGGTATTAAATGGAACTTGGATTTGTTGATTATTCTGCAATATAACTTGGTTTCGGATCATAAGAATATTTTTAATTTGTTATCCAGTAAATGACTCTAATTTCTGTTATGTGTTTAGATTAGGTACTCTTTTGTTAGATTGTCAGTTCAACATCCAGCGGCAATCCAGGACTCAATGTTGGTGGTTTGTTTCTTTTTGGTCTTGGCATGTTCCTAGATGGTTTAAGGTCTTTTGTTTAGTTATCTCTTTTGTAACGATGTAAGAATGCATATTGATAAATGAATGTGATCATTTTGTAACGTTAAAAATGTGTTGAGGTGCCAGTTGTGGCATATTGGTTAGATTTAGGATAGATGCTTTTGGCATACTTCTAGTGTCCTTGGAACTGTCATAAACCATGTGAAATCTAATTTCTTTTGCAGGGTTTTTCGTAAAATAAGCAGAAATGCTGTCGAATTTAAAAAAAAATTATCACTACACTACCATTTCAATAAAGTGAAATAGTAAAATAGGCTGTTATGGCATTTGAATGTGGCATTTTATATTCGGATCCTCTAACTGCGTTGGATATAAGGTGTCGCAAAAAATATAGGCCCGAAAAATGGGTTTGGGCAAAAAAATAAGGCCAGTTTTAAAAAAATGGGCTGGGCCTCGGGTAAGACATTTTTGGCCTAGGCCCAACTCGAATTCACAAAAGGACAAAAAAGCTGCTATTTTCTTTTTTGTTTTCTTCCTATTTTGCTACCATTTCACTATGATGTTACTACTAATTTGTTGGTATTGCTTGGATATTGTATAACACTTGTTTTATTGTTAATTTTGTTATTATTTTAGAGGCATTTGCTTGTTAAGTTACATCTATCTTAGCGTTATTTAAGTATACATATTTTTAAAAATTTATTTTCAATTTGTTGAGAAATATTTATTTTAATGTTTCTAGTATTTTTTATGTATTATATATATTATATAAAAAATATCTGGGTCGAGCTTGGGAAAAATTTTAAGCCTAATTTTCAGGCCAAGCCCGAGCCTAGGAAACAGGCCTAAATTTTTTGTTGGGCCGGGGCCCATGAGCACCTCTAATTGCATACAGGGGCAAGACTAGAAATTTTTTTTGGGGGTTTGTAACACCCCTTACCCGTATTCGACGCCAGAACCGGGTACGAGGCATTACCGGACTTGACATACCTAATCATATAAAATCGGGCCATAAATTTTCGTTCCAACTTAAAACTTTTCATTCGTGTTCATAATGTCCCTATTATGGGCCTACGAGACCCAAAACATACATATAGAGTGGTTCGGGACTGAACCGGAAGCTGACTAACACTTAGAAAATTTTTGCTCAAGATAGGGCCACACGCCCGTGTCTATGGCCCATGTCCCTCATACGGCCATGACACGCCTGTGCCTTAGCCCGTGTGTGATAACCTTGACATTCTGTTTATGATGTCAGCAAGCATTTAGGGTCACACGGCCGAGTCACACGCCCGTGTGCTAGGCCGTGTGGCGAATTTAATTTTAGCAATTATTGTGCAGACTTCACACGGCCTGGGCATATGCCCATGTCCTTAGGCCATGTCCTTCACACGGCTGAGACACACGGCCGTGTCCCTGCCCGTGTGCTTTATACTGGGCATTCAGTTTTGCTAAATTCGGATGTAGGGGAACACACGGCCTATCAACACGCCCACGGGGCTGACCGTGTGTCACACACGGCCTAGACACACACCCGTGTTTCTACCCGTGTGGACAAATATAAGGCTATTTACCAAGCCATTTGCCATCCTGAAAAGCAACCACACTTATACCATTTCCAGCAACACATAGCATAACAATAATGCACCTCTAATATCCAAAATCAAAACATCCGCGCCTTAATTTCATACTGCGTTCTTCATGCATTTACTTCACATATTACTCATCCAATTTCGCAAGCTTACACTTCATGAATTTCATCATCATTGAATAGATATAACTTAACTAGTATTGGCCAATTTCAACGACCATTTACAAAATGAAATGAGTAACATTAATAACCAACTCATTGGTTAACCAATATGAAATATAATAAAATGACCAAGTTCCTATACATGCCATACCCAAAATAATCAAACTTTACTATACCCAAAAGAATAGCTTGATAGTGTGAGTCAAGCTCCGACGTCCTACGATCCCCGAGCTAGCTTGGCGACACTACAAGGGAAGGGAAAGGAGAGGGAGTAAGCATAAAGCTTAGTAAGTTTGCATGTAATAGATAGCAACATAAAATCTTGTGATAACATCCACACATTACAATATGAACTAACACAAAATTTCAAGCACATTGACAGGGCTTACTCATGCTCACTCTTACCAACCACATATCACATACCGGGCTCATTTCTCGTGAGTTTCGCATATGTACCTGTATCACTTCATCACATAACTTTAGCCCTTTTTTTCCATCTTTAACATAAACTTTAATACTTTACCCCGTTGAACCACTTGGAATATTGAAGGATACTCAGAAATTTTCATACACGTAGTAAGATGCCAATGCCATATCCCAGATATGGTCTTACATGGGATCACACGTCGATGCCGATGCCATATCCCAGATATGGTCTTATACGGGATCTCATATGGATGTCGACGCCATATCCCAGATATGGTCTTATACGAGATTGCATGTCGATGCCATGTCCCAGATATGGTCTTACACGATTTCATACTGAAGCCAGGTCCGAGACGTGGTCTTACACAGAATCACTATTCGATGCCGATGCCATATCCCAGATATGGTCTTACACGGGATCTCAATTCGGTGCCAATGCCATATCCTAGTTATGATCTTATATGGGACCTTATTAATTTAATGTCGTGATACGGGTATCATTTCTATTCCTAAGGTTCAACCAAGACTTCGATATAGTAAAACTTCATCACAATTATCATCGAGACCTCATTAACAAATTCCATAGAAAGAATATACATCTCACGCAATATCAAGCATTTAAAAGCATAGTAACATGATGTTGATTTATTACACACAAACTTAACTCGGTACCAAAATATAGATAGTTATTCAATTTAGTCCACCACCTTGTTCTTTCCTCGGTTTAGGTCCGGATTTCGTGTTTCTTGATCTATAATGATAGATTTCACTTATTAAATTATCACATTGGCTAAATCATCCCATGAATCATACTTTGGTAAAAATTATAATTTTGCCCCTAAACTTTCACATATTTACAAAATGGTCCCTAGGCTCGTATAATGAAATGTGTTCATTTTTCTCACACCCAAGCCTAGCCGAACCTATCTTAAGCTTATAATAGCTCACATTTTTTCTTCAAATCTGATTTTTACTACACATTTTAATGTCTTTTACAAATAGGTCCTTTTTATGTATTTCCATGAAAAATCACTTAGAAAAAGATGTTCACTACACATCAAAGTTCCATATTCCTCCATTAAACATCAAAATACATGCATGTCATACATGAGTAAATTTTTTAACATGAACTCTAGCTTAAAATATGGCTAGAAATAGCTAAATCGAGCTACGAGGATCTCAAAAATACGAAGAACATCAAAAATGGGGCTAGGAGGTACTTACAATCAAGCTTGAAAGTGAAACAAAACCCTAGCTATGGATCCTTGAGATTTTCGGCTATGGAGGATGAAGATGGACACCAATTTTGACTTCTTTTCCCCTTTTTATTAATTTATTAACCAAATAACTAAAATGCCCTTAAGGCCCTTCCTTAAGATTTTTCCCTTCCATGTCTATTTTTGTCCATCATGAGATATAATGGTCTAATTACTAAATAAGGACCTCTAATAAATTTCCTAATGCTATCTCATACTTAAAACTTCTAGAATCTCATATTTTTCAATTTTTGCAATTTAGTCCTAAAAGATAATTTAATCACTAAATCATAAAATTTTCTTCATGAAATTTTCACACAACCATGCAAACATGTCATAGACCTCATAAAAACCATAAAAAATATATTTCTACTTTAGATTTGTGGTCTCGTAACCACTATTCCGACTAGGCCCTAAATCGGGCTGTTACAGGGTTGAAATTAAATTGTAATTTTTACGATATCAAAAATGCAATTTCGCCATTTTAATAGCCTATATCTTTATAATTTTTAAAGGACAAAATCAATTTTTTATATTTTTAGGGGGTCAAAGTGCAATTTTACCTTTATTAATTTAAAATTTTAAAAATTTTAAAGAATCTAAATGAAAAAAAAATTCATTTTAAGGGAGACCGAAGCCCCTGCCAACCCCATTAGTTTCACCCTTGTTGCCATACGAGTCATACTCGAGCTAACTAGAGTGTTTTTCATTGAGTTAAATTGATGATAACAAATGAGGAAAAGAATAAAAATGGAAAGGGATGAAAGGATAGAGAAAGTACCTTGGTTGATAATAATAATAATAAAAGAGATGAAGTTGGAATTGCTTTGAGGTTCAACAAAAAATAAAGGTTTTAGTTTAGGGTTGATTTTCTGGTCTTTTGGGCTTTAACACGTAAGAGAATGAAATCAAGGACGACACAAAGAGGCAAAAGGGCCTTGACCACCTAAAATGATAAAGAAAATTAGCCCTTTTAAAAATTTAAATTTTTTAAGTTAATATAATGATTAAATTGCATCTTGACGTCTTAAGATGGTAAATTTCTTTTGTAATCCCTTTAAACATTATGAAATAATATGTTAATATAATGATGAAATTATATTTTAACCCCTTTAAAAAATTTAATTTAATCTTTACCCTTAAAATAAATTTTTAGCGGTGCAATCCCATGAGTTAACAATAAAGCAAATTTGAGTTCTTAAAAGATTAAGAAAAGGTAAAACTGTGGATCAAATTGTAAACACGACTGGAAATGTCTTCTCTGGAAATTGGTAATGTTCCTGAATCTAGGTCAGTCGTCGATCGGGAAATGAAAAAAGTCAGATTTAAGGAAGACGACAGTATTGCGGATGTCGAAATGATAGAGGATGTAGTCTCGCCATCAAAGGACTTAGTTTCGCCAGCAAAGATCTCTTGGAAGCAGATGCTTATTGGGAAAGAAGATCACAATCAAGGTGAAAGGCCTCAATCTACTGGTAAGGATAATGAGGGAGAAATTGAATTTTTGGAAGGCAACGTTAAAAAAACTATGGTTAATGGCATCCTGGCGATAGAATTTTCGGAACATATTCAACAGATCCTTTTCAAGGATATGGAGACTACGGTGGTGTTGAAATTGTTGGGTAGGAATATTGGTTACATAGCTCTGTTCAGCCGGATTAGTAGCTTATGGCGACCATCTAAGCCGTTCAATCTTATGGATATAGAGAATGGATATTTCTTAGCCAAATTTCAGAGTATTGAGGATTATAATAAGGCCCTTTAGCTAGGGCCTTAGATCATATATGGCCAATACCTCACTGTTTAGCCATGGACAAAGTATTTCAATCCTATGAAACCTTACCCGAGTATGGTGTTAGCTTGGATTAGATTACCGGGACTCCCGGGTTTCATGTATAAACAAAGAATCTTGGAAGCTGTTGGAGGTTTGGTGGGAAATGTGGTCAAGCTTGACCTTAATACTGACAACAAAACAAGAGGTCGTTTTGCTAGAATGGTTGTTTTTGTTGATCTCAATAAAGCCCTTATATCCCAAGTTATGGTGAATGGAGAACTGCAAAGGGTCGAGTATGAAGCTTTACTGACCATCTGCTTTTCTTGTGAAAATATGGTCATCTGAAAGACCTATGCCCTTCGCCAGTGGCTAAAAAGAGTATTATGGTCGGGGAAGTCAGTGGCAACAAGGACTTGGCGGAATCGACGACTGAGGATGGGGGATCGGCTTTTGGGCCGTGGATGGTGATGAAACGAAAAGCTCGGAGGGGTCAGAGTGATACGCGTAATCAGAGGAAAGAGATTCAAGGAAATTCTAGATTGGGATCGAGATTTTCGGTGTTGAATAAAAGGAGAATTTGGATTCAAGGGGAAAGGGAAAGAATACAGGATTTTGGGGGGTGCTGCTAAGGAAATTAAAAATACTGAAGATGTGTTTGCGCGAATTCTGGGGAAAGAAGAAAATAGGTGTGAATGTTGAAGGGACAGAACCGAATGGTTTTAATAATAAGACAAATGGGTCAGTTGGGCTTGTTATTGATAATTTGGTCTAGGTTTTAGGTGAGAAAGATCCCTATTTTTTTGTTAATGATGCAGGTATTAACGCTTCTCTTGTGAACCCAAAGAGTTGGGCCACGAAGGTTAACAATGATGGGCTAGAAAAAGGAGATAGTGTCGACTTAGGCTTGCGGGCTGTGTGGCAAATTGCTAAGGACCTTGCGATCTGACAGACTAGGAAAGGTGGTCCACAATAAATTTCGAAAGGTCTCTTTGCAGATGGGTCCACTCAGTCTAAAGGCCAAACATTTAATAGGGATGGATCTTTCTTGGAGACGCGTGGGCAGAGAACTGAAACAGAATTAAATGAGAACATTTTTGGGGCTGGTAAACAATTGGATTTTTTTCAATATAGATTCGGTTGAAATTGCTAACTCCTTAACTGATTCTAATTTAACTACTTCTCATTACAATCCCACTTTTGAAGGTTTAGAAATGATTATGATTAAATTATATGATAAATTCCTGGATCCAGTGAAACATACGGCTGTCATTTTCAATAATAGGATTGCTTTTGATAAAAGACAAAATATTGGAAGCGATATTAAAGTTGGGGGTAGTCCAAAAAGTCATGGATCTTTTGAGAATGTTAGAAGAAATCTGTAACAGTCCGTTTTTAGTTAAATTAGAATAGTACTTTTAAGATTACAAATTCAAATTCAAAATAATTATTTTATTATTATTTTAGTGTTTTCATATGATAGAATAATGGTGTGAAAGTTTCGTTAAGAAATTTTATCATTTGAGTGTTTAATTTGATAAAAGGACTAAATCGCGTAAAGTGCAAAAGTGATGTTCTATTAGCTAAAGGTGTCTAATAGCTATAGAATTTTAAAATGGAGGTCCTTATGTGATAAATATCCCATTATTAAGATAGTGGATGATAGTGGCTTGGTATTTGGTGTAATTAATAAGTATTTATAAGGTTAATTTTGTAATTTAGTTATTAAAGTTAAAATTAAATAAACAAAAATCAAATTCTTTCATTCATCTTCTACATTCACTAATTTTGAAGAACAAAAATAATCTATTTAGGGTTTTTCATTCGGCCTTCTTCAATTCTTGCAATTAGGTACGATTTTTGTCTCATTTTTAATGATTTCTATGTTTTTGAGATCGTTGCAGCTTAATCTAGCTAGCCCAGGGACTATTTTGCAAAACTGTTAAAGGTTTAGGGTTTTTCCATTGATGAATCTATGTGTGTTTTGATGTTAAATGATAGAAAATGCATGCTTGTTGTTAGATAAACAACATTTGTTAAGTGATTTTTAGTAAAATGTCCAATTAGGGATTAAATTGTGAATTATTGAAATTTAGTGGTTAAATTGTGAAATAAATAAAAAATATGGGCTCTTAGGGACCTAATTGAATTTTGGCTAGCATGGGTTGTGGTTGAATTGCATGAATTTGTGATTTTATGAAATAGGGACTAAATTATAAAAATGTTAAAATATTAGGGGCAAAAATGTAAATTTACCTTAAAGTGAATTTTGGACTAAATTGAATAGAGAGATTATTAAATAAGTTAATTTTGATTACATTTAGATCAAGAAAAGCGAAATATGGACTTAGATCAGGGAAAGAACAAGGTTTTAGACTAATCGACCTGTTTCATCATTTTTGCATTCGAGGTAAGTTCGTATGTAATAAGCTTTATTATAATTGTATTTTAAATGCTTTGATATCGCATAAATTGTGAATACGACATTGCAGACTTATTTGACGAAGATTCGGCATTGGAAATCCCGGTTGAACCTTAGGAGTAAATTAAGATACGAATGACAAGTCATTAGGGGTTATTATTGTTTGGGTGCTGGTCCGTACATCCTACCGGTGGCTGAGTTATCAAGCATGTGTTACGGATTCTCATCAACTTGTGTGAGCAGCACCGTGTAGCTTCGTCATGACCGTCAGCTTGTGTGAGCAGACCCGTTGATAGCTCGAGAATGAGCATTATTGAGATAGCTTCGGCTATGTATTGGCACTTCGGTGCAAGATTTATTGAGATAGCTTCGACTATATATATTGGCACTTAGGGTACGAGATTCCCGAGTATCCTATATTATTCCAAATGGTTTAACGGGTATATCAAAGATATGAAATAGTGAGAATAGATACGTATCAAAACAAGTATGCACGGAAACTGTATATGTATCGAACTTATGAAAGAAGTGAACTCATGGTTATATAGATGATTTAATACATGTTATCATTGTGGTTAATTAATTTGTGGTATGTTATATGCATGTTTTGAATGGTAAATTAAATGGTGAGTTTTGCTTATTATCTTCATACAAGCTTCCTAAGCTTTATAGCTTACTTTGTTTATTTTCCGTGTTTTATAGTGAAATCAAAGCTAGCTCGGATTCGGGATTGTCAGAGACTTCATCACACTATCCTACTATCACTTTGGTACTTTTGTACTTAATTATCTTAAGTATATGGCATGTATAGGAACTTTGGTTATTTTGGGTTATGGTTTGATAATGAATTTAGCCAATTGTAATGGCTTGTAAATGTTAATGTTTTGGTTTTGTATAAAGCCATGAGAGTTGGCTTAATTTGGTTGGTTTGGTTGTGTTTTCATATGTTTATATGGCTTTGGTTAGGTGTTTAAATATGGTTATGTTATGCTTATTAATATTTGGTAAATATAGGTATTAAATGATTGAGAATTGAATTTGGTATGTTAGTGAATCTAGGCAAATAATGCATTTCTGGAATTGGTTATTTTGATGTATTGTAAAAGTGAGTTTGGTATGAAATTGGTTGGTGTGTTGTGGTATTGATATGCTTGGTATTGGTTGGTATTGGAATGGTATAAATGATGCTTGGATGAGGTTGATTGAATGCCTATTTATGTCTTGGTTTGTGCCATTTGAGTTGGTGTAGGTACATGCAATTTGTAACATCCCGATTTAGGGCCTAGTCGGAATAGTGGTGCGAGACCACAAATCCGAAGTAGAAGTATGAGTTTTAAGGTTTATGATGTGTTTGCATGTTAGTATGAAAGTTTCATGAAGCAATTTTGTTAAATTGTGATTGAATTGTCCAATAGGACTAAATTGCAAAAGTTGTAAAATGTGAGATTCGAGAAGCTATTAGTATGAAATAGCTTTGGATTATTGATTAGAGGTCCCAAATAGAAATTTGCCCAATTTCTAATTTTTGGACAAAAATGGGCATGAGTGGATGAAATTTGAAAGTTTGGCAAAAGGGCATTTTGGTCATTTGTCAAATAAGTGATTAAAAAGGGAAAAGATGACAAAAATTAATGTTCATCTTCCCCAAGTTAGCCGAAAATTTGAAGGAAGCCATAGTTAGGGTTCCTCAATTTTTCAAGCTTGCTAGTAAGTGCATCCTAGCCCCGTTTTCACTATTCTTCGTATTTTGAAGTCCTCGTAACATGAATTAGCTATTTTTAGCTATATGTTGAGCTAGGATTGATGTTCAAAAATGTAACCATGTATGACATGCATGTATTTTGATGTTTTATGGAAGATTATGAGAGCTTGATGTAGTATAAACATCTTTTTCTAAGTGAATTCCATGAAAAATGCATGTAGGGACTAGTTTGTAAAAGTCTTGAAAATGGTCATACATGAGTGATTTAGTGAGAATTGATGATTGCTATAGTTGAGAAAATGAATCAGCTAAGCATGAAAAGCTAGAAAGTTGAATGAAAATCACTTTACGAGCCTAAGGGCAAAAGTGTAAATATGAAGAAGTTTAGGGGCAAGATGGTAATTTTGCCAAAGTATGAGATAAGGGTCAATTTAGTCAATGTATGTACTGAATGAGTTGATTTATCATTATAGATCAAGAACGACGAAGTCCGGATCAAAATCGAGGCAAGAGCAAAGTCGTGGACTAAATTACACGTCTCCATACTTTTTGAATATCGAGGTAAGTTTATGTGTAAACAATGTATTTATACTTATATGTTGTGAATGCTAACTAGTGTGTAGCATGATTGAGAACCTATACGGTTCAAGTGGATTGAATGTGTTAGTTTTGTAAATGGATGAATGAATTACAAAGTAGATAAGTGAATGTGTAGTGATAATGCTTGATGGTGGGCTAAGTGCGATACCACCTTAATACTTAACGACAATGGGCTATGTGCGATGCTATCGTTAAGTATATTCTTTAGTGGGTTATGTGCAAAATCACTATAATTACCCTTTTTGGTAGGCTATGTGCGATACTACCCTATTACCTGATTGTGGTGGGCTAAGTGCGAAACCACCGGGTGAATTAGCTGTGTGGTTGGATTGGTGAGAAATCACGATGTGTTGTATCTTGAATAATTGTGGTGTTGAGTACAGGTGTTTAAATGAATTATTGAGAACCTTTGATTTGTGATGTGGTGGAAATGTGGTAAGGGATAGAATGAATAAGCATAATTGTGGATGTGAATTATCTTTGTTTAGTATAATGCTAATTGTTGTTTAGCTTATACTATGATGTTAATTGTTTATATGTAAACTTACTAAGCTTAAAGCTTACTCCCCTTTTCTTTTCCCTTGTCTTATAGATTAAAAGGGTTGAAATCGAGATACGCGGATTAATCAGAAGATCGCCCACACTATCAGCGCACTCCGGTATATCTAGGCTTAATGTTTTGTATATGGCATGTATAGAGGCTAGGCAAGTTAGTGTATTTTGTTGTATTGGCTAAGGATGTGTTGGCCTTTAGATGGATAATCTATTTTGTATAATGTCGTGGTTGATGGCTTATTTTGTTATATGAAGATGTAGTTATCCATGGGAGTTATATTTCAACATGAATTGATTAATGATGTATTGAATGAATACATGTTATGTGAATTAGAGGGGTGAAAAGAGCTTGGTAAATAGCCTTGTTCTTGTCCACTCGGATAGACACACGAGCGTGTGTCTAGGCCGTGTGTGACACACGGGTTGGCCACATGGGGGTGTGACTTGGCCGTGTGTCCCCTGCATGTTAAGATAGTAAGTCAGTGTCGACCACGGGCTAGCCACACGGGCGTGTTCCTAGGCCGTGTAAGATGGTCAGTGTTCACCACGGGTGGAGAACACGGGCGTATTCTTAGACCGTGTGACACAAGCAGAATAACTAAGTTTTTATACACGGGGTAGGGACATGGGCGTGTGTGACCACACGACCTGCTCCCACGGGCGTGTCCAATTTCACATGGGCGTGTGGCCCTTGTCAAGGTGAAAGAAATTTTAAGATCGCAAAGGTTTCTGGTAGGGTCTCGAAAACCCTCGTATGTACGTTTAAGGCCTCGTGGGTCTTTAAAGAGGTTGTTTTGGTGACTATAGAGAGTTGTCAAGTGGGGACTAAAGTGGATTAAGTTCGGTAATTCCTCGGGCCCGATTCCAGCGTAGAACACGGGTAAGGGGTGTTACACAATTTGGGTGGCAAAATGGCTTAGTAAATAGCCTATTTTTGTCCACACGGCCGTGTGTCTTAGCCGTGTGTGACACACGGTCAGGTTGCACGACCGTGTGTCCCCTGGCGTTGAAATAAAAATCAAGTCAGTATGCTCCACACGGCCCAGCACACGGGCGTGTGACTTGGCCGTGTGGCATAAGTCAGTATACCCTACAGGTTTGGCACGGCCTGGCACACGGGTGTGTGTGGCCATTTTTAGGGCACACGGGCGTGTGCGTTGGCCGTGTGACCCAAGTCAAAGAGTTACACAAGGTCGGACATGGGCTGGGACACGGCCATGTGATCCCATTTCGAATGTCCACACGGGCGTGTCTTTGGCCGTGTGAGACACACGGCCGGGCCACACGGGCGTGTAACCCCTGAACTTTGAAAAATTTTCTAAGTCTCGTAAAAGTTTTCTAAGTTATCAGTTTAGTCTCGAACCATTTCTAAAGCATGTTTAGGGCCTCGTAGGCTCGTATTAGGGACAATGTGATTGAGTTTAAATGATGATTATATGAAATCTGAAAATGTATGTGAAATTATTGTTTAATTATTTTATAAGTCCGGTAATGTTCTGTAACCCTATTCTGACATTGAATACGGGTGAGGGGTGTTACAAAATCGTAATAGAAAAAAATTGAATAAGACTATTCGTAATCGTGGGAATAGTTTTAAGTTTGTTGGGAATGCTCGGGTTACATTGTCTAATTCTACGAATACCTTGATTGAGGTTATTAATGATCAATTTGACAAAAAAAATATTAAAGGATCAGAAGCCTCGGTAGGAGTACAGAATCTTGAACATTTAGGCTCAAACTAGTAAGTTGATCTCCTTTTTTCTTTATTTATTAATTATGAACTTAACGGTCTTTTCATGGAATTGCTAGGGATGTGTAAGTCCAAAGTTTATTCGCTCTTTTCGTCAGTACAACAGAGAGCATAATCCTGATATTGTTAGCTTGCTGGAAACAAGAGTAAGTGGTTTTAAAGCGGATAAGATTATTTCTAGTTTGGGTTTTCAGTGTTCTCACAGGGTAGAGGCTATTTGATTCTCTAGAGGCATCTGGGTGGGATGGAAGGAACAACTTTCCATTAAGGTTTTATGTAATAATTCTCAATTTATTTGTTTACGAGTTCTTAGAACTGATTCTGTTTTACCTATTATCATTATTTTTTGTGTATGGTAGTCCCGATAGACAGAAAATGAGGAAACTTTGGGTGGAACTTCATTCTGTCATTCCAATAGATGATACTCATTGGATGGCTATTGGTGATTTTAACGCATTGTTTTATTCGAGTGAAAAGAAATGAGGGAGAACTGTTGGGAAAGGATGCCATCTCTTTAATGATTTTCTTGAAGTGTCTAATTTACAGGATTTAGGTTTCAAGTGGCCTCTATTCACTTGGTATCGTGGTGGGCTTTCTGACAGATTGGATAGAGCTATTAGAAATTATTCTTGGTTAAGAACTTTTTCGAATTGCTCAGTCATTCATCTCCCGAGAATCAATTCGGATCACAGACCTCTGTTTTTGTCACTTAATCCGAAAGTTATCTTGCCCAAAGGTCGTCCCTTCAGGTTCATTGCTAGATGGGTAGAGCATTCTAATTTTTTGGATTTCGTGAAAGAAAAGTGGAGTTTTAAAGGTAACATAACTGATTCCCTGAATAGTTTTACCGATAATATTAAAGTTTGGAAGAATTCTATTTATGGTATTATTGGAGTCAGAAAGAAGTATTTGATGCAGAGGTTATATAATGTCCAAAAGGCCCTAGACAGATGTTATTCTGTGAATTTAAATATGGTGGAAACTCAGATTTGGGAAGAGTTGGAATGCGTCCTTCATGAGCTTCTTTGGAAATAAAAAGCTAGGTGTGATTGGTTACAATTTGGCGATAGGAACACTAAATTTTTCCACTCTCGCACGGTTCAGAGAAGGAATCGTAATAAAATTTCTACTTTAAAGAATGATGATGGTGAATGAATTTTTGAGGATAAGTGGCTCCAAACTGAAGCTATTAGGTTTTTTTAGAATTTGTATGGGGAGGTACAGATTTGTACGAAAGTGTTACCCCCTAGCTCCTTTCCGAAGCTTATCCGTGATGATGAGGTTTTCTTGAGGGGAGCTGTTTCTGATGAAGAAATAAAATTGGCTATGTTCGATATGGCATCTCTAAAAGCACCTGGGAGCGATGGTTTTCACTTTCTTTTCTTTCAAAGTCAATGGGAGTTGGTTTGTGGAGCTATTTGTAATTGGGTTAGGAAATTTTTTTATGGTGAGCCAATTGATAGTGATCTTAATAATACTCTTCTGGTGCTTATCCCTAAGGTCCAAAATCCTGAGGGGTTCGAGCAGTTTCGTCCAATAAGCTTGTGTTCAGTTCTTTACAAGCTGGTTATGAAGATTATTGCTAACAGGTTTAAAGTGGTTTTTCCAAGAATCATAGGTTAAGAGCAAGCTGGTTTTATTGCTGGGAGGACCATTATGGATAATATTAATGTGGCCCAATAGGTTATTCATTCTATGAGGAGTAAGCATAAAAAGTGGATGGCTATTAAGACCGACTTGGAAAAAGCCCATGACCGAGTGAGCTGGGACTTTATTTATGCCTCCCTTCAAGTGGAAAATATTCTCGATTTCCTCAGAAAATTCATTATGTTTGCTATCACGAGTTCTACCATACAAATTCTCTGGAATGGGGTTCCAACTCAGAAGTTTAGACCAGTTAGACGTATCAAACAGAGGTGCCCCCTCTCTCAGTATTTTTTTGTTCTTTGTATGGATTGGTTGGGTCAGAGCATCAGTTCTTCTATAAGTTCAGGCGTTTGGTCCCCATTCGACTATCCAAGTATGGTCCTAACCTTTCTCATCTATTTTTTGCTTATCTTATTATTTTTGGAAAAGTTGATATCAGACAAGCTAGGCTTATAAAAGATTTGTTGGATAACTTATGTGGTTACTCTAGACATTGGGTGAATGCTCAAAAGACGAATATTTTCTTTTCTAATGGTGTGGATGAAAATCTAGCGGGACATCTTTATGCTATACTTGGTTTCTGTAGAGTCTTGAATCTGGGTTCGTATTTGGGGGTTCCTCTCTTTCACGATAGGTTTACCATCAGTTCACTAAAATTTGTTGTGGACAAAGTCAAATTGAGGCTACAAAGTTAGGACGCAAGGCAATTGTCTTTAGCCGGCAGCGTTACGTTAGCTCAGTCGGTTCTTCTTACAATCCCTACCTACTTTATGCAATCCTTAAAGATCTCGCAAGGCATTTGTGATGAGATTGAGAGCATTGTCAGACAATTAATATGGGGATCATCTGGAGGAAGTAAAAAAATGGCCCTTGTTAATTGGGATTTGGTGTGTCAACCGAAGAGTTGTGGTGGGCTTGGGATACGTCAGTTGAAAGATCAAAACTCCTCATTTCTATTGAATTTGGGCTTTACTATTCTGACGAAACCAGAAGTTTTATGGGTACGGGTTTTGAGTGCGAAGTATGGTGTTAAGGAATGTCTTCCACTCAGTATTCTTCATAGCTATTGCTCTTTTCTCTGGAGAGCTCTTTCTAAGATATGACCTCTACTCAGAGAAAATATTTTCTGGTCTGTGGGAGATGGTAATACTGTTAGATGTTAGAGAGACAGTTGATTCTGAAGGTTGGGCCTTTGGTGAATTTAATTTCAGCTCACGCTAACTTTGTTGTGGATTATCGTCTTAAGGATAGGGTTACTGATGAAGGTTTTTGGAATCTCGACCTTTTTCAAATGTGGTTATCGGATGATTTAATTAGATGTATTACTAGCATCCCTCCTCCGTATCCTTCAGTAGGTCCGAACAGAATCGCTTGGAAAGGAACCTCATCAGGATACTTCTCTATTAAAAACGCCTATTGTAAGGTTAAGGAGCATTCAGGGAATCCTTTAGAAGAAGCTTGGAAATTGCTTTGGAAGGTTGAAGGACCTCAAAGGGTTCGAGTTTTCCTTTGGTTGGTCCTCAAACAGAGGTTGCTTACTCAAGCAAAAAGGCTTAGGTGTGGTGTGAGTAATGATGCAAGGTGCACAGTTTGTGGTCATGGAGTTAAAGATGTGCTTCGCGCTATAAGGGATTACGACACAGCGAAGAAGGTATGGTACCGAACAGTTCCTCCTAATAAATTAATTGCTTTCTTTTCAAGTAATTTGCAAGAGTGGCTTGAGGCGAATCTAGAGAACCGAATTATTATTAATTGGGGGAGGCTGCTTGGCCTTATTTTTTTGGCCTTCTTGCTTGGCGTATTTGGAAAAACCGAAATATCCATATATTTCGATGAGTGCCATGGATTATTGAGGAGATTATCAAAGGCGCTTACAGTTGGGCTAAACATTATGGTTCTATTCGTAAAAGAGAGAGAATTGGTAGACATACTTCAAGGGAGGACTTTGTGGGAACTGGAAAGTGGATTTGCATTAGGTTTGATGGAGTTGTTAAAGTTAATACCGGATTCGCTTCGACAGGTGGAGTTTTGAGAGACCAAAATGGTGATTGGATCCTTGGTTTTAATCGCAGAGTGGGGATCTGTTCTGTTTATGAAGCTAAATTGTGGGGCATTCTTGATGGTGTTAATTGGCACAAGGAAGCTTTCATAACAGATTATCGATTAAAACCGATAATATGGAAGTAATTAGGGACAATAAGGAAGCTTTTTTGAATGGGTCAAATTCTGCTTTAATAAGGCGCATCACTTATCTCTTAAGGAAGGAGACATTCTGGTCCATTGATTATATCCTTAGAAAAGATAATATGGAAGCTGATCAAATTTCTAAATTGGCATTTGATAGAGAGGAAGGCTTATAGTTATATGTTAACTCTCCTCTTGTTTCTTTTTGGTTTATTGTAATTCTTCTTTATTCAAAAAAAAAAATAGCTTCATCCCTAATGAAATAAATGAAGAGCAAAAATAATGGATTCTTTCACATGATTCAAAGTAAAGTCACCATCTATGACCCAATTAGTGTTATATGAGCCCAAAAATATATTTTAAAATTTATTTGGTACGTTACGGATGCAGGTTTTAGACTTTGTAAGTAAGACTTTCATATATAATTGCTATAAATGTGACAATCTAATATTACCTTTTTTTTTCTCAATAGCTAGGGTGATAATTGATAAACCCCCATTTTTTTTGTTTTGCACATCTCGTAATGCTTAAATGGGATAGGTATATATAGTTCATACAGTTTGGTAACCTGTTCAAAAAATAGAATCTAAGCTCTTTGCTTCAATTTTTATTATTTTTTGCATATTTTATTATCAATTTTTATGTATAAGTTGTAGATTTAGTTCTTATATTTTAATTTGGTTATTTTGATGGTAGTTAAAATCAAATGTTTTCAAAATTTCATTCTACAAACAAATTATCACATATCTAATATTATGTTAGCTTGATATTTCCATACAAACTCTCAGAAGTCATGTTATTTTAGTTAATGGATTTAATGACTATCGTTTTGAGTAATGATTTAAATTTTAAAATCTAAAAAAATATAAAATTAAAAGTGATCAAATTAGAAAATAAATTCACTACTTATGTATGGTACATTACTAATAGCATAATTCGATCCATCTACTTGTTATCATTTGGTTTGAAATTAAAAATTTTAAAATTTGAAAAATATATAAATTAAAAATAATTAAATTAATATATAAAGACTTATAATAGAGAAAGAGGAAGAATGGTCCTATGTCACATTGCGATGGCCTTTTTGGTGGGTGTTGAAAGGGTAAGAGTTAAGAAAGAGGGGGATTGGTCAATTATGGATCCACCAAACCTTGTCAAAATTTTAAAGGAGATTGAAATTAAATTAATGACAACGTGTTGATTTTGGTTTCAATTTCCCAATATATGATCTCTAGAACACATTGAACTCCTCCTTGTGTGTGTTTTGTTTTAGGAATGAGATTTAATTTAATTACATTTTTGGAAAATTTTGATCCTCCCACCTGCTCTTTTGCATGAATTATTACAGCTTTAAATGGTTTATATAATTAGAAAAAAAAATTTGAAGTTTGAATAGCTAATGAAATTTGATTATTATGTGAATTCAAGTATTTTTAATGTTTGCAAGATTAATCATATTTTTAATCAGTGTTGAAATTTTTAAGTTATATTTAAATTTATCTAAATTTGAAGTTAAGTATTTTTATTAGGTAATCAAGTGAATTCAGAAAAAGGATTGTATGAAACTATGATCCCACATCATTCTTATCTTTTTTCAATAAGAAAATGACAAAACAGATCATTTTTAGCATTTTTAGTTAGATTTGAATTTTTTTCAGGAGAAAAAAAAAGTTAAAAATCAAGAAAAAAAAATCTGATTTGTCATACTCTTATTGAAAAAATGATAAAGATGACGTGAAATCACAGTTTCATACCATCACTCCAACTAGAACTAAACTCATTTTTACTTGGCAAAGACCAAGTCCCTAAGATCTTGAGTATCTATGAGTTCCACCACATCAAAGTTATGCGTGAATTTTCTCCAAATTTAATTTTTCAAAATCTTGGATGTATCCTTATATTTATTTTTTTTAGTGCTTAATTATGATGATATTTATAATTATAATTATACTTCTCCCCTATCATAAAATTGCATTTTGTATAAAAGAAAAAAAAAAAGTTGATACCAACAATTAATACAAGTGGTTGCACTTCAACGCACTTCCTTCACCTTTCTCTAAACAAAAAAAACATTGCCTTCGCAATTGCTTTGCTCTTGCTGGCTCTCATTTTTGCCTTTGCAATATACGGTTTGAGTTATTTCTCTCTCTCTTTTGTTAAATGTTATCTTCTCTTTGGGTCCTTAATACGTAAATAAACCAAAAATCTGTTATCCACTGTGAAAAAAGAAAAAGGAAGAGTTAAAGTTGTATTTTCATGAACATGGAAGTTGAATATAAGGAGGTAAATAAAGCAGAAATGGCCTTTTTCTTCATTTTAATGCTTATTGTTTTTGGCTATTATATATATGAATGCTTCCATTGATGAAAACGTTCATGAAACTCAGGAGAATATAAAGAATTCAAGAGGAACTATGCTTTTTACTTGCAGATGGTTGCCTTCATCTTCTCCGAAGGCTCTTGTTTTCCTTTGCCATGGTACCCATCCCTCATCATTATGGTCTAATTCTAGTTTTACTCCCTCTATTATGTTAGAGTTTGAGATTCAATCTCTCTAGTTTTATTTGGCATTATTTTAACCTTTGTTGACAGGGTTTTGACCTCTCAAGAAGAAGTCTTCCAAGTGTCGTCTGCCAAAAGTTGATGTAGACCTCAACAAGTCCACTATTGGGTCTAGAATGTCTGTTCGGATTTATCAACGGATTTTGTACTAAGCGGTGCCTAAGTTGCCCATTAATGAGGCTTTTGGTAGAGGTGGAAGAGGATAAAACCAAGCATAGACATTTCAAGCCCATTATCAAAATTGATCCTTGAGAGATGACACTTTAAAGACTTCTTCTCAAGAGATCAAAACTCCCTCCACAACTCTTCTACTTTTTATAATGTTATTAGTAGGTTCATATACTGCTGATTGATGCTGTCAAAATATTAACAGTATGGGCTATTAGTTGATAACAACATAATAGTGTTAACAGAATGATAAAAATCCATGCTATCACTTTAACGATAACAATTATTACTAATAGCATTATAAAAGTAAATTGATGAAATTAAGTGAAATAAAAAATTAAATTTCAAATTCTAAAATTAAAATTAGAGTAGTAATTACTGTATTAATTAGAAAAAGAAAAAAAGAGTCGGGATAATGGGTGTAAAATATTAAAATTCATTAATGTGAATTGCAGGTTATGGCATGGAGTGCAGTGAATTCATGAAAGGTAATAAATACCTCTTAAATGCCTGTTTTTTTCCTTTTACATATAAACTCATTTTGTCACTATTTTTTCGTCCATCCATTTTTTTTTCAATTTTTATTAAAGAAATTGTTAACTAATGTCTTTTTTTTTTAAAATATTATTATATTAAATAATATTAATTAACTTTTTTAAAAAATCCTCAGAAACACCGACAGGTTGAATTTGTAAAACTAGTTTTAATTTCATTAGTTGAATAAATTATTTTTCAAAACTTCAAAATTTTACTCTATAATATTAAATAAATTAATTATATTTTATTGAAATTGATCGGGATCTAAATAGTATTTACACCTAAATATAATAAATATTTAATAAAAAGGTTAAAATATGATGTTAGTCTATGTATTTTAAAAGTTAAAAATTCAATTTTCTTATTTTTTAAAATTAAAAATTCTAGTCCAATCATTATTATCATTGATAATTTCTATCAAGATTTGACAATTTATCATGATTTTTTTTCTATCGATCATATGTCACGTCATATGAAGACAGCTTAATCAAATTTCAAAATTTGACACAAAATACTTACGATTTTAACAACTTGATTGAAATTTTTAAATCATAAATTAGGAGGACTTAATTTTTATTATAGACTAAATCTTAAATTGTATACAAATATAATCCGATAAAAAATCAAAAAGCTATGGTGTCAAAAGCTCAAATCTTTCAATTTCCATTCTTTTTAATTTAATTTATGCTTGACTACTTATTTAATTTTTTTATTAATGATTTAAATTTTGGTTTTGGTTCTTTAATATTTAATCTCTGCTTGATAATATCATAACATCATTAATTAATATGGTTTAAAAACGGATGTAATTCTTTCTTAGAAAATCCCTTCCAACACAAAACAAAATCATGTCAACATAATGAGTTTGGAAGGTCTACCTCAGCATTTTATCTAAAATATTTAATGATAAATAAATATTTAGAGTAATTAATAATAATTTATACTATATAGAATAAATCCCACATTTGAGCATAACACCAAGGACCCAAACCAAAATTTGACCTTTGTTAATACATGATCACCAATCACATTGACAATGATTTTAAGTTTATGAAATTTTGAAGATGTGGGTCAGCTGTATATTGATCGGGTTGGCAGACAACCACTGGCCCCACCGAGATCTTTGTAATATTAGAGGGGACTGAGGGGGAAGCTAAGAATTACGTTACATGATCAAGATACAATTAAAATTTGTAAGGGGTTAAAGTGAATTTTTTATATTAAAATGAATATTTGAGAGGGACTACAGTCCAATTATACCATTTAACAAGGGGATTGATGAAGAAAATAAGCATTTTACTTTGCCTAAATGAATCGATTGGTTAACTGATATCATGGTTTTTATAGCAGAATGTGGAACCAGGTTAGCTGCTGCGGGATATGCGGCGTTTGGGGTGGATTATGAAGTACATGGGAGGTCCAAGGGTGCTCGATGTTACATTAACAAGTTTCAGAACATCGTTAATGACTGCCGAGAATTCTTCAAGTCTGTATGTGGTATGTGTTCTTCGAGTGTTTGACAAAATTACCAAGCCAACTTTTCTCCTTTAAATCACAATGGTTTTGTCATTTTACAGAGCTGGAAGAATTTAAGGATAAGAACAGATTCTTGTATGGAGAATCAATGGGAGGTGCAGTGGCACTGTTACTTCATAAACATGATCCTTCTTTCTGGAATGGTGCTGTTCTTGTTGCACCAATGTGTAAGGTAAATGGTTGAGAAATGACCTTCTTTTTTTTTTTTAGTTCACCAATTCATTAAGAATAAAAAATAATGTCAATATAGGTTGGTTTAGTTGGTTGAGTACTTGTTAGCACTTTGATAAGTATCAGGCTCGAGTTTCACTAATAATCTCATTTGATGGGTGATCTGTAAGTATCACTTTTAGTTTTTTATGAGATCGATGGCATGCCCTAACTTTAAAGGTGTAGTGGTAATATTAGTGCATAAAAATGATCCCACTTTGGAGTTGTGCTGTTCTTGTTGCATTAATATTTGGATTTGGGGGGTTTGAATATGTTTCAAATTAGAGGGTAGAGAGTTGTATGACCGAAGGGTCTTGAAAGTGTGGCAAAAAAGATTAAGAAGCTTGTAGCTTCTTAAAGGGAGAGATGAGATCTCCATGAGTCCCCAACATGGGTTCTCTTGTGAATAAGAAGAGAAAAAAGTGGGGGAGAGTTGTCTCTTGTTCTTATCCTTTAAAAGTGTATATAAAAGGTGCTTTTGTTGGAGTTGTATAATGAGGTCTTAGTATGTATAGGGTGACTATAAGGCAGGGTTTATATGATATGGGTAGATATTTATGTATAACCAATCTGAGTTGGTTTAGTTGGTTAAGTATTTATTAGCATTCTGACAAATATCATAATTCGTGTCTCATTAATAATTTCATTTGGTGAGTAATTTATAAGTACCATTTTTAACCTTTTACGAAATCGGGGCTACTCGTACTTAAACTTTAGTTAATCAAAATATGTATATAATCTTTAGCTTTAAAATTTTGTTATAGATATCTGAGGAAGTGAAACCACATCCAATGGTGGTGAAAATGTTGACGAAAGTGGAAGGAATTATACCAAAATGGAAGATAGTACCAACCAAAAACGTCATTGACACGGCCTTCAAGGACCCTATTAAGCGAGAAACAGTTAGGACATTTAATTCCTCTTGTTCTTGTTCAAGTCGCATGGTTGCTTGAATTGGTTTATTTGATTTTAAATGATTTAATTGCATATACAGCTCAGGGGTGTCTCTTTTAATTTATGGTTGATGCAGATAAGGAAAAATAAGTTAATATACCAAGACAAGCCTAGACTCAAAACAGCCCTGGAAATGCTCAGAACTAGCATAAGCCTTGAACGTGGTTTAAATGAGGTTAAATAATCATCTCCTCTTAATCCCCTCCCCATTGCAAAAAAAATTGCCTGTATATGTTTTATGTGTTTTTGGCTCCTGTCTCATCTATGTATTAATCTCCGTATCCGACACTCATCCGAGCCGTAAGATCTTGGAATGAGTCAATTTCTTTCATTCATTTATACATTTATATGGGTTGGTTGGAATGGTTTTTTGCAGGTGACACTCCCCTTCTTTGTGTTGCACGGGGAAGCAGATATAGTAACAGATTCTGAAGTAAGCAAGGCCTTGTATGAGAAATCAAGCAGCAGTGACAACCATAAAACTGTATCCAGGGATGTGGCATGGCTTGACATCGGGTGAGCCCGATGAAAACATCGGGATCGTTTTCACGGATATCACAGCTTGGCTTGACAAACAACTCCTATAAACTTTAAGCAATAAAGGGTTCGAAAAACTCACTAATACGAGCATTGAAACCTGGTTGCAGAACCCAATGGAATGGGTTCGTAGACATCACTAACCCACTTATCCTGATAGTACCATATTAGCTACTGTCTCTGTATATTTTCTCTACATTAATAGAATTAAAAGATATGAAATTGCTTCAATACTGCAATGTTTGAGGATCTGATTAATTTGTTTCATTGAAAATGCTTTGTTGTTGCTTTTATTAGGAGGAGACATTGAAGTTAAGATAGATTTATGATGATTTGCCTTTGTGTTTCACTGCCCATGAAGTTGATGGGTTCAATAAAAGGACATTTTGCCAACAATTTTAAGTTGGTTGGGAATCTGGTGTTAAAGGGTCAAATTTATGAAGAATATTAACCAATGTTGGGAGGCATCCCTGTCCAGAATTCAAGCTCTGTATGCAATCCATGATGCATTTCACATGAATGTAGTGAGCATCGGCATGATTGCAGAAATAATATAAATCATAACCCACAGCCTCATAGAAACTTTGTCTTGTTATATATTCTTGGAATCTGCAAATTTATATCTATATGAAATTTTTTAAATTTGTCTTTTAAGTCTTTCAATTTTTCTTCAAAAAATAATTAGGTTTCCCTAATTTTTTTTAAATTTCTCATTAAGACTTAAATTTTATCAAAATTTTAATTAAGCCATCTGAAATTTATAAAAGTTCTCTTAGTTAAACCCAAAATTTAATTTCAAGCCCAGTACATAAGTCATTGCTTGAAGAGATTAATTCATTCACTTTTTAGATTATATATATAGGGCCAATTTGTGAAGTTTATCGTAATTTATCATTATACAAAAAGTAAATTACATAGAGATAGTCACCCAATTATCAATTTTTTTTTTTTTTACTTTAGGCACTTAAAATAAAAAATTTGCAATTTAAGTAGCCAGGTTACATAGTTCAGTCATTTTGATCAGTCTCGTTAAAATCACAAACGGCAAGCTAACGTAACAATTAAAATCAATATAATAACAAATTTAGCTCTCAAGTTTTACATATTATATCAATTTAGTCATAATTTTAAAAAATTAATTCTCAAAATTTACAAATGATATCAATTTGATCATAATTCTAAAAAATTCAAAAAAAATATAAAAATACATAAATATTTTCAGAAAAAACAACAATAAATTTTAAAAATATATAAAAAATAAATAAATATTTTTTTAAAAATATAAAAATAAATATTTTTAAAAATTATAATAATAAATTTAAATTTCATATTTAAATTTATATTTTATTAAATAAATATAATAATATTAATATCAAATAAAATAAAAATTCCCCACCCCACCATCGTCCCTTCCCATCTTCCATCTCCCTCTTTGCTGCTACTGCTATAAATTAAGGAACATAAAAGGTTTTTTTCTTAAAATAATTAATTACGAAAATATATTGATTTTTGATTATTTACGAAAATGAAATGTTTTCAACAAGAACTTTGGGTGTCATCTGACACATTACGATACCTGTAAATTTTTTTAAAAAAAGTTTGATGAAAAAAAAGTTAAAAAAGTGAAAAAAAAAACAAAACAAATTTTATGGTATCGTCGGACACATTGATGGCACAAATGAATTAAAAAAATAAAGTCTAATAGGAAAAAATGAAGAAAAAAATTAGTTTGTGATTCCAACACCAGACAAACCTACATTTAATGCCTACATTTAATCCTTAAAATCATTTCTACTTCTCAAGCTTTTAATGTCTTTTTTCTAATTTCCATTTGCCAAACCAATATTTAAAGAGAGGAAATCAACTTTTTTTTTTATTTAATTAAGAGGTGCCCACCAACTAAATTTTTATTTTTTATTTTTCAATTTTTTTCCTGTAAAATATTTATTTTTAAGTTTATCGGTAACATTAATGTGTCAAGCGACATCTTAAGATACTGTAAAAAAACATCCCATTTTCATAAATAATCTAAATCCAATATCATTTTCATAATTAATTATTTTTATATTATTTTTATAAAAAAAAGCCACCATAAAATTATCTTATGCAAATTACCTCCAACTCGGAACAAGAGTTACAAAAGTCATCCCCAGTTGAAAATGACCTACTCCAAACATTACCATTTTTTCATTGTAAATACTGATTAATTGAGTTTCCCCTGCAAAACCATCAACCATACTGCATTCACCATTAGAAAAAGAAAAAACATAAGCAGCAAATAAAGACTGTAACACCCCCTAACCCTTATCTGTCGCCAGAACAGGATTACGAAGCATTACCGGACTTTTCAGATCATATACGAATATTTCATACCATTTAACAAAAATATTATAAATAAATCATATTGCCCCTTTTATGAGCCTTCGAGGCCCAAAATATGTGCTAGAAATAAATCGAGATATTCAGAAATTTTTTCCAAAAACATCAAAAATTTTCATAGAATTAAGGGACACACGCCAGTGTGTTAGCCGTGTGTCTCACACGGTCTAGTCACACACCCGTGTGTCTGGCCGTGTGGACTCAAAATGAACCTTAAGCATCAAGTTTACCATACCCTGAAATTTTAAACACCAAGCAACCCAAAAATCATTCATTCAACCAATCCAAAACACAATCAAATATATTTAAAACATGTCAAATTACTCAACATAGATGTTTATCTAATGTTTCTCCATAAATCCATATTTATATTATCAAAACATAACATCAAAACTTAAATTTAATCCAAATTATAAGCATACTAATTTCAATCAAAATTTACCCTTTTCATGAACATTTATACTCTAATATAAAACATGTCATATTATAGTTTTAACATAACACATATTAATAAGTATAAAACCAACCAATATCAACTTATAAATCTTATTTACAATCAATCCATATAATACTTAACGTTTAGACACCCTAGGTACATTCCGACACAAAAAGAAATATACTTCACCACGTTTTGAGTTCGGGATCGTTGATGGATGCTGAATCGGCAATCTGACTTTAACCTAACCTGCGCACGGAAAACAAACCTTACGTTGAGTATAAACTCAGTGGTATTTCTATAATCTGAATGCTTAAAGGTAAAATAATATAACATACAATGACTATAGTCATACAATTATTCAATTCATAAATAAGGTATTTATAACACATTCAATTTTTATCATTTGCTATCCCAGATAGCTTTTCACAATATGAACATAAATCATTTGAACAACAATATTGTTCATTCATAACACTATTTTATTCAATAACCCTTATTAACATGACACGGACTCGGACGAATACACGGATCCAACCAAAACACACCAGTTTGGCACCCATTGACTCATCGGATAATTCGAAGTAATAAGTTGACACCCAGTGTCTCATCGGCCATGCCGAAGTAAATTGGTACCCAGTACCTCATCGAATTTATCCGAAGCAATAATTTGACACCCAGTGTCTCATCGAATTGAAGTCGAAGTATCATTGAACTCTTCCAATCCTATGGCATGCCATCTATATCCGACTCAGCCCGATACAGTTAATAGGGTTTCAACTCACTTTTCATATGCCACAATTATCCAATACTCAATTATCACATTAATCACAATTTCACATACATTCAATTCAATATAAAAAAATGCTAACACTTACCTTATTTACTTACCATAAACATTTAAATCAAAATACAACAATTAATAATTAAATTCGGATTATAGAAATACAAACCAGAATTTTCGAGTTACTCCTCGTCGACTTTATCTTTTCCTTTCTTAGTCGAATTTTCCGTTACAATGTTAGCTACGGAAATTAAAACAATTAAAATTCATCAATACAATACAATTTCACATTGAATATTTCAATTTTTATTCAACTTTTGCCTAAATTCCAATTTAGTCCCTAAACCGAGACTAACTTTATTTCTTCAAAACTAATTCCATATTTTCATTCAATTTTCACTTTAGACTAAATTCAACTCTCTAATTTCACTCAAATCCCTAAATTTTGAAATTTTTACAATTTAGTCCTTAATACTCAAAACTTATAATTTATTTTACAATTCAATCCCTTTTTCATTTCTAACTTAAAATTCTATCAATTTAATCCTAAATACTTAAATTATTCAACATGAACAACATCTAAAATTCAATATTTTCTAAAATTTCAACATAGGTTAAGTAGTATTTAATACTAGGATTCTAAAAACATAAAAAATACAAGAAAAAGGACTAAATTAACTTACCAATTAAACTTTGAACCGTTGAAAACCCTAATTTTTCTCCTTTTTCTTTCTCTCTTTTTCTTCTCTGTTTCGTTCTACTTTGTTCTTCTTTTTCTATTCTTTTTCTTTCATTTATTTTATGTTTTAATTATTATAACAATATAATATAATAATATAATAATATTTACTTAAATAATAAGTAAGTAATAATTATTATAAATATATGTATTTAAATGTTACACATGTCATTACCAATACCACACACTTGTAAATTTAAGGTTTAATTCTTATTTAGTCCCTTCACTTTTCTCTAATCTATAATTTAACTTTCTCCCTATATGCAATCTAGTCCTTACACATAATTACTCTTAAATTAAGCAAATTCACCTAATCAAAATCTAATTAACCACACAACTAACTTTGTAAATATTTTTATTAAATATTTACGAATCCGTTTTCCGAAAACGGAGACCCAAAAAATATACTTTCCGATACCCGTGACTATCGGGTCGTTACAAAGACCTACCAGTTGATTGGTAGAATAAAACCCTCATTATTACGACCATTGCAATTCATGTTCTCATTCCCATTGATGGTATTACTATTAGGACTTTGAGGATGATGATCTTCATCCAAAACTTCGAGCTTTAGACAAAGCATCATTCCAAGAACACCAACAATGAAACTCTAATGAACACTCAAGATAGCAATTTTAGTTGAATGCTTCATTTTTTTCTTCTTCTTATTGTACATATTGAACACATAAGAATCTAATGACTCCACCAACTAAAGACTACCTTTCAAGACAAAAAAAAAAAAAAACATGAAAATTATTATTTTTTCAATTGCTGTAAAGAGGTCTGGAGGAAAGAGAGAGAAAATGAAGAGAGAAATGGAGTATATAGGGTGAGGGGGAGAGGGAGAGGGACGAGGGTGGCAGCGACGGTGGCAGTGGAGTTTTTTATTTATTTAATATTAATATAATTATTTTTATTTACTAAGAATATTAATATTAATATAAAATTTAAATTAATTATTATATTTTTTAAATATGTGTTTTTAAATCTTATATATTATTATTTTTTGTCTAACAATAATTTTTTTATTTTTATATATTTTCAATTTTTTATTATATTTTTAAATACATTTATGCAATTTTATATATTTCTTTGAATTTTTTAAAATTAAGATCAAATTCAGAACATTTGTAAATTTTGAGGAATAATTTTTTTAAAAAAAATTATGACTAAATCAATATATTATATAAAAGTTAAAGACTAAATTTGTTATTATATCGATTTTTTTAACTATTATGTCAGCTTACTGTTTGTGATTTTAACGAGAATTACCAAAATAATCAAACTGTCAGCTTACTGTTTGTGATTTTAACGAGAATTACCAAAATAATCAAACTATGTAACGTGAGCACTTAAATTACAAAATTTTTATTTTGAGTGAATAAAATAAAAAAAATTTATAACTGAATTATATGTGTAGTTTACCCTTATATAAATATAGGGTAATTTAATTAATTTTCATTAAAATATGAACAACATATCATTTCAAACTTAGAATGAAACAAAATCAATGCAAAAGCAGAACAAAATATAATTAAAATATTAAAAAATAATAATTTTATAAACCTATTGAAATTTAGGCCAAAGGGTTTAACTTTTTCAAAAAAATTTAATTAAGCTTTTATATATTTTTTTATTTAATTGAGTTCTTTAACGTTAAAATTTCAATCAATTAAACTTTTTTATTGTTACAGTTAATGATCACTGTTAAAAAGTAATGTGATATATTTTTGTTAATTTTACCACATGACATTCTAGAATTGTGCCACATAACGAAAATTGATATTTTATATAAAATAATTAAAAATCACACAAATTGTAAATATATATATAAATTATACAAAGAAATATTTGTTTAAAGCCTTGTAGGACGAGTTTTCACTTTGGTAAAAATTGTTTTTTTCTTACGATTAGAAATTAGAAGTATGTAGATTTATTTTTGTCTGTGTTTGAGGTAGACATAATTATAGTTTTAAGGAATGTTTGAATTTATTGTGGTACTGTAAAGTTAGGTGACCTACAAATTTCATTTGCGATGTGAGTATGGAGCAATCACCCGGGAATCCAGATCACGTTGCAACTCAAGGTCCCAGTTGGCGGTGATTATACAGTTTAGGGTTAAAGTGTAACCAGGGCTTCAAGTTTACAAAGGCTATACTGTTAAAGGATGAAGCATAAATGGGGTCGTAGTTAACAGTGGTTATGCAGGCACGACAATGAGTTCTTCTCATCAGAAGAGGATGCTTTAAAAAACTCAAACATAAATACAAGGAAGAAAAACACAGTGGCGTTTTAGTATAATCAAGTAAAGTGTCTTATCCATCACCACCGAAGGCAATGACCTCGTTATTTTAACCTGTGACAGCATTGAGGTGTAAAAGATTATACTAACAAGGTTTTCGCCTTCGTTGGAAATGGACAACATGAATTATTTGATTATACTGGAAGGCCCCTTGTGTTTTCCTTCCTCGCACTTATGTTTGAGTTTTATGAAGCATGCTCCTCTAATGAGGAGAAACTCGTTGTGGTGTCCGCATTAGCATCGTCAACTACAACTCCAGTTATGCTCCATCCTTTGACAACATAACCTTTGTAATTTGAAGCCTTAGTTAAACTTCAACCCGAGACGATATAATCACCGTCAACTTGGACCTTGAGTTGCAAAGCAATCCCAACTTCTTGGGTGATGGCTCTATACTCACATGGTAGATGAAATTTGTAGGTTACCGAGCTCCATGACATCACCGTGAACCCAAACACAACTTAAAACTATAACTATGTCTCCCTCAAAGCGAGAGAGAAATAAATCTTGAAACCCAAAAATTTCAACACGCAAGAAAAAAAAACAATTCAGAGGAGACTGAGATATGGGTGAGCAGGGGTGAAGAAAGAGCATTTATATAGGGGATGGAGCGAGGTATAAAGGGAAAAAAACTATTTTAGGAATTCCAGATTATAGGGCTTAGAAGCAATAAAGTTAGGTGTTGAAACGCCTAAAGAGAAAATGCTCCCTGTAGGGAGCATTTTCATTTGATATGACAGTAAAACACTTCTTGCAAGGGGCATTTCCACTCACATGTCAAACATATGGCTTGAAAACGCGTCTTGCGAGAAGCGTTTTCACTGCTATGTCAGATGAAAACGCCACCTGCAGGGTACATTTTCTGTATAGGCGTTTCAACCACCAAACTTGATTGCTTCTGAGCCTTTGCAACCCGGGATAAACTTGGTCGACGAAAATATAGAAATTGCACGTGTAGAACTCGCGCACCAAAGTTAATGTTTATTGAAGTGTAGAACAACGATTTTAAAACACTAACTTATTTATCTATTCATTAATTTTTCTACAAAGTGTAAGTTAATATTAATTATTGATATAAGATATAATACAATAAGCAAGACAAGATTTTAATCTCTTTCCAAACCTTCTGAGCAATTTTTTGCTTTCTGGAAATATTGTACTTAATAAATGGACAGATAAAAACATAAATGAAAAAGTAACATAAATAATTATGAATTTTAAACTCACAATATATTTGTGTAAAAATCAAACCAATTTAATAAATTTGTTTCGTATATTGTAAATAAGTGTACATTTGGGATGTGAAAAAAAGTGTACAAAAAATTACAAAATTACAAAACTACAAAATAACATAATCATCGACATCCCGAATGTGTGTCACAATCGAGTGGGCATCGAGCACGCTTAGGGTTCCATTGCACTATTTGGTTTGGTGGCTCCCTATCGACCTCGGTTTCATCTTGACATGCACGTCGGGGTTGATTGCTGACTTCATCTCATTCCTCTGTGGTTGACTACGGCTGTGCCCTAGTAGCCTATCGTAGATCCCCCTGTTTGAGTTGGCGGTTACGAGGATGACCCACCTCGGTAAAACAACAATGTTTGGGGTATTTGTGACACTATCAGTGGGCCATTATATGGTGTCGCATGGCCCGATTGCGGATAGAGGTGAGGATCGTCGGCAATACCAGATATGTCATTGTTGGCTGGATAGGCATGTAATATGGCATGGTGGGTGGCGGTTGTGCATAATATATCCCTAAAGAAGGTGTTGATGCAGGGAATAATTGTGTGTGCTATGGTTGATAAACCGTAAAAGTAACATATTTTAAGCCCACATTTAGCATGCTTTTGAATGAATTATCCCTTGATTTATGTAAAAAGGTGCTCTTAATCCTTTCTTTTCATGTTATATACTCAGGAAAGCACCGGAGGATGAAAAGAACAAGAAACGGGCTTAAAACGGGCCAAATAGGCCAAAGCACGAAATCGACACGGCCTAGACCTAAGACCACACGGCCGTGCCTCCTCAATAATCTCGAACACGGTCTAGCCACGAGATACACGGCCGTGCCTCATCAACGAAGTCCACACGGCCTGGCCACGACTTATACGGGCGTGTGCCAGAGGCCGTGCCCCTACCGTGGCAAAGAGCAATTTCAATCGGATTTGGATACTTAGGGGCAAAGAAACACATTCCAAAAGCCTATAAATACACCCTAAGTATGACCTGAAAGGGGGAGCCCAAAGCTATCATTTAGGGGCGTCTTGCTAGGCCAGAGAGGGCAGATTTGTGGGGATTTGCTCAGGGATAGCCAGTTGATCCATCTCAAGAAGCCAGAATTATACTCAAGACGGAGGATCTCCTCTTCAATTCCTTCAGGGGGTTTTAGGGATTTCTTATATTTTGTTTTATCTTTTCTTCTGAGATGTTTTCTTTTATTGTTATGAACTAAACCCTCAGATACATGAGGGGGATGAAACTTAGATGAATCTTGTTATCATTTGCTGAACTATATGATAAATATTTGATTTGTTCTTAATTATGTGTTCTTAATTCTTGTGTTGATATTTCGCGGATATCGATTCAAGTTTGATGTGCTTAGGTGGAGGAATAAAAGTCCCTGCCTAATAGTAGATCTAGCATAGTAAAGCGGAGTTGATCGCGCGACTAGAGATAGGGTGACGAGGCGTTGCCGGATTAGGGTGAAACCTAATATGGGAGTCCATAGATCGAGTTAATGTAATTCTAGGGGTTTTAATTAGAAAGAGATTTCAATTAATCAACCTAGGGTTAGACGTTATTTGCCTCGAGAGAGGGTTTAATATAAATTAGGGAATCCTACGGATCAAGTCAAGTGAATACATCGTCTGGTTCAGAGTTAGATAACAAGTGAAGTCTAGGTGGATTATTCCTTGGGTGTCGTCTTAATTAATTGGTTTTTCCTCAAGTATTCTCCCAAATTCATTCTTCTTTGTCTTAGAGTCTTTAGTCTAGTAGTTAATTAATTTAGATTAAACAACCATTTGCTTAATTCTTAGGCTAAATAATAGAAAGAAAGTTAGTATTAGTACTTTTAGTTCCTTTGGGTTCGATAATCCGGTCTTGCCTAAGCTATACTACTTCGTTCGATAGGTGCACTTGCCTCAATCGTTGTCGAGTTAGTTTCGTGTTCGATCATTCTCTTTATAAATTTTAAAACTCGACAGACATACGATCAAGTTTTTGGCGCCGTTGCCGGGGAACTAAAATATTAAGAACACTCTATTTTTATTACTTTAGCCATTTTTATTTTTTTGCAATTTAATTTTATTTCTTATTTTATTTGCTAATTTTTCTTCTTTTATTACTTCTTCCTTCCAGGTACCTCTAGTTTATGACTAGAAGGAACCCGAGAGGACCTTTAGTATACGATAGTGATATTGAAGCTCTTTGTTCAGTAGAAATCGCAGAGAAATTAGGCGAGCCCTAAATTACCAAGAAGAAGAACAACAAGACGAATCCAATCCTACTGAAGGGATGGATGAGAATAATCGACCACCACAAGATGTGGCAGAAAATAATGCTCCACGTACTATGTATGATTATGCTAAACCTCATTTAACAGGAGCCGAATCTAGTATTGTTAGGCCTGCTATAGCTGCTAATAATTTTGAATTAAAGCCTAACACTATACAAATGATTCAACAATTTGTTCAATTTGATGGTTTGCAGGACGAAGACTCAAACACTCATATAGCTAATTTTTTAGAGTTCTATGATACCTTCAAAATAAATAGCATTTCCGATGATGCCATACGGTTTCGGTTATTTCCCTTTTCATTAAGGAATAAAGCCAAACAGTGGTTAAACTCGTTACCACGAGGGTCAATCACTACATGGGATCAAATGACCGAAAATTTTTTATTAAAATATTTCCCACCGGCCAAAACGGCTAAATTATGGAATGATATCTCTTCTTTTGTGCAGATAAATTTAGAGACATTATATGACACATGAGAGAGATATAAGGATCTCTTGAGAAGGTGTCCGCACCATGGTTTACCCTTGTGGCTCCAAGTCCAAACTTTCTATAACGGTTTAAACCCCTCAACGAGGCAACTAATTGATTCAGCCGCCGGTGGAACCCTGAACAACAGAACTCCTGAAGCAGCCTACGAATTCATAGAGGAGATGTCACTGAATAACTATCAGTGGCAGGTTACAAGGACAAAACTAACAAAATCAGCCGGAGTTTTCAACATCGATGCAGTAACCATGCTATCAACACAGGTAGAGATGATGAATGAAAAGCTTGATAGTTTGTGTTCTTCGCAGGTACATCCAGTAATGCAGTGCGACGCAGTGGAACTATGGCGAATCCTTAGTACCCACCCTACCAACCGGCCACAGAAAGCGAACAGATGAACTATATAGGTAATAACTTCAGATCCAATAATAACACTTATAGTAATAATTATAATCCAGGTTGGAGGAACCACCCAAATTTTTCATGGGGAGGACAAGGAAATAAAGGAAATCAAAGACAACAACCTCCTCAAAATTTCCAAAATCACTTTATCCACGGGAGAAGAAGCCGAACCTTGAAGAGATGTTGACAAAATTCATGGCGACTCTGAGATAACCATCTCCAAGACACTGAGACCACCCTTAAGAATCAACAGGCATCAATTAAAGGGATCGAGAGCCAAGTTGGGGAACTCACTAAGTCAGTTGGACAACTTGCTAACACAGTCGGACAACTTACTGAGATAGTTTCGAAATTCGATCGAGAGATTTTTTCTAAAGGAACCGAATGGTAAAGGCGGTTACAACTGAGAAGTGGAAAGGAGTTAGTCGAACCAAAGAAAAATACCACATGAAGATGACAAAGCAAAGGATGAGGGAGTTGAGGATGTAACTCAAAGGTCGCAAAGAAAGTAAACCACCAATCCCATATCCGGCAAAGTTGAAGAAAGACCGATTAGATGCCCAATCTCAGAAATTTCTTGAACTTTTTAAACAAATACATATTAACTTACCCTTTGTTTGAAGCCATTTCACAGATAATGACGTCATAAAATTCTTAAAAGAACTCTGACGAATAAAAGAAAGCTCGAAGAAATATCAACGATGGAACTTAATGAAGAATGTTCAGCCATCCTCCAAAACAAATTACCAACCAAATTAAAAGACCCAGGAAGTTTTACTATTCCCTGTTTAATTGGTAGTTTAAATATTAAGAAAGCATTAGTTGATCTAGGTGCCAGTATTAATTTAATACCTTATAAAATGTTTAAACAGCTAGATCCTGAGGAACCAAAACCCACTAGGATGAGTATTCAGTTAGCCGATAGATCTATTAAATATCCTAGAGGAGTTATCGAAGATGTCTTGGTAAAAATTGATAAATTTATTTTCCCTGTTGATTTTGTTGTGCTTGACATGGATGAGGATATTGAAGTTCCTTTAATTTTAGGGCGCCCTTTCTTAGCTACTACTAGGGCTGTTATAGATGTAGGTGATGGTAAACTTGCATTAAGGATAGGCGATGAGGAAATTATTTTTCAAATTTATGATGCTATGCGATATTCTAGAGAACAAGATGATTCCTGTTATTTTGTTGATACCACTGATCATATTATTCAAAACTCATTACAGGAAATCATACATGATGACACGATGGAACTGTGTCTTACTCAAGAAGAGGAGGAAGAAGATGAAGTCGATGAGCTAAATTTAAAAACATCTTCATCTAGACAAACGGAAAAAGCGATCATTGAAGTCAATGACGAACTAAAACAAAAACCCTCCATTGATGAACCACCCAAATTAGAATTAAAACAGTTACCGAAACATTTAGAGTACGCATTCCTTGGGGACAATTCTATGATACCAGTAATTATCTCTTTAGAATTAGAACCCAAGGAAAAAGAGGAGTTAATACAGGTACTAAAGGAACATAAGAAAGCTATAGATTGGAAAATCTCTGACATTAAGGGAATAAGCCCATCGTTTTGCACCCACAAAATTTTAATGGAAGAGGAATACAAGCCATGTGTGCAACCTCAAAGATGATTGAATCCCAACGTAAAATAAGTTGTGAAAGCTGAGGTAATTAAACTTCTAGATGCTGGAATAATTTATCCTATTTCTGACAGCAATTGGGTAAGTTCTGTGCGGGTTGTTCCAAAGAAAGGGGGCATGGCGGTGGTAGCCAACGAAAAGAATGAACTAATTCCCACCGAGCAGTCCACAGGTTGGAGAGTTTGCATTGATTATAGGAAGGTGACGACGCCACTAGAAAAGACCACTTCCTCTGCCCTTCATTGATCAAATGTTAGAAAGGTTATCTGGCATATGTACTATTGCTTCCTAGATTGACTCTCCTGGCTATTTCCAAATCCCAATAGCACTGAAGATCAAGAGAAGACAACATTCACATGCCCATACTGATACGTTTGCTTATCGTAGGATGCCTTTTGGATTATGTAATGCTCCTGCTACTTTTCAGTATTTGCATGTTGGCAATCTTTGTGAACTTGTAGAAGACATTATGGAGGTATTTATGGACGATTTCTCGGTATTCGGTAATTCTTTCCATCTTTGCCTTAAAAATTTAAAACGAGTTCTAATGAGATGTGAGGAAACAAACCTTGTTTTAAATTGGGAAAAATGCCACTTTATGACACGAGAAGGGATTGTGCTAGGACATAAAATTTCTAGTAAAGGGATCGAGGTAGATAAAGCAAAAATCGAAACCATAGAGAAAATACCTTCCCCTAGTTCAGTAAAGGCTATTAGAAGCTTCCTAGGGCATGCTGGATTTTATAGAAGATTCATTAAAGAATTCTCTAAAATAGCTAAACCTTTAACAAGATTACTAGAAAAAGATATTCACTTCAATTTTGATCAGGAATGTTTAGATGCATTTAATATCCTTAAAGACAAACTAATAAATGCTCCGATTATAATTGCACCTGATTGGAATCTACCCTTTGAACTAATGTGTGATGCGAGTGATTTTGCAGTAGGTGTAGTTTTGGGACAGCGAAGAAACAAGCATTTTCAGCTAATTTATTATGCCAGCAGAACATTGACTCCTATACAAGAAAACTACACCACTACAGAGAAAGAATTGCTAGCTGTAGTTTTTGCATTTGACAAATTTAGGCAATATCTAATATTATCTAAAGTTGTCGTTTACACTGACCATTCAGCTCTTCGTTATCTTTTAAATAAGCCTAATGCAAAACCCCGACTCATATGATGGATCTTACTCTTACAGGAATTCGATTTGGAAATTCAGGATAAGAAGGGAGATGAGAATCTTGCAGCAGATCACCTCTCTAGGCTTGAGAACCCGCACATCGAAGTACTTGATGAAAGAGAGATAAACGACTCATTCCCTGAGGAACAACTCTTTTCTATAACCTGCTCCGAGGTACCATGGTTTGCAGATATTGCGAATTATTTAGCCGCTAACGTCCTACCGAAAAAGCTAACACATCATCAAAAGAAGCGATTCTTTTCTGATGTGAAGAACTATTTCTGGGAGGACCTATTTCTTTTCCGTATATGTGCAGATCAAGTAATTCGAAGATGCGTTACAAAGGCAGAAGCAAGCAAGATCCTAGAACATTGCCATTCAGGACCTTCAAGAGGACATTACAGCGGCATTAAGACAGCACATAAAATACTCGAATCAGGTTTTTATTGGCCTACTCTATTTAAAGATGCCAACAGGTACGTCACTTCATGTGATAAATGCCAAAGAACATGTAATATTTCTAAACGCGATGAAATGCCTCAAACATACATGCTATCATATGAAATATTCGACATATGGGGTATTGATTTTATGGGTCCATTCCCTAGTTCATTCAGAAATAAGTACATCCTAGTAGCAGTTGAATACATGTCAAAATGGGTAAAAGCCGAAGCCTTACCTACCAATGATACCAGAGTAGTAGTTAAGTTTCTCAAGAAACTATTCTCTCGATTTGGAACACCTAGAGCCATCATTAGTGATAGGGGTACTCATTTTTGTAATACTCAATTTGATAAAGTCTTAAAAAAATATGGAGTACACCACAGGATAGCTACCCCATATCACCCTTAAACCAGTGGGCAAGTTGAAGTAGCAAACCGAGAACTTAAGCGTAGTCTCGAAAAAATGGTTGAATCAAACAGAAAAGATTGGACATTAAAAGTAGATGATACCCTATGGGCCTATAGAACAGCATTTAAAACCCCCTAGGGACATCCCCATACAAACTTGTCTATGGGAAAAGTTGTCATTTGTCATTCGAGTTAAAACATAAAGCCTTTTAGGCTATAAAATTCTTAAATTACGATATTAAAACTGCAAGAGAGAAAAGAATGATACAGATGAACGAGCTAGACGAATGGAGAGCTGATGCCTACGAGAACTCAAAACTATACAATGAGGCAACAAAGTGACGGCATGATGCTCGTCTAAAGAAATCAAAACAATTAGAAGTAGGGGACTTGGTCCTGCTATACAACTCAAGGCTTAAACTGTTTCCTGGGAAACTGAAATCAAGATGGTCAGGTCCATTCGTGATCAAAACAATTTTACCCTATGGCACAATCGAGGTAACTCATCCAACTTAGGGCACATTTAAGGTAAATGGTCACCGACTCAAAATCTATAATGGTGAAGATTTTAGGAATATGAGAGAGGAGCTTCAGCTCCGTGAACCTTCTTTTAGAAATGAAAACAGGGTAAGTCTAGCTTAAGACTTTAAACGAGCGCTTCTCGGGAGGCAACCCGAGCACTAACCCTAGTTACTTTTGCTTTTGTTTTCATTTTCTTTTCTTCTCTTAGTCTTAAACACCTAGCTTTAAACTAACCAAAAGTGCAGATTTCCAGGCCACACGGCCTTACACACGGTCGTGTCCGTGGCCGTGTGAAAGCACAGAATCTCCGTACTGACAATGGCAGAAGAGGTACAAGTCAGAAAGAATCAAATCTTCGAGTCATGGACTCCAACCAACCCCACGGGCACTGACAAAACGCCACGGACGTGTGATGCGGCCGTGGACGACACTGACTTACCGGAAATAGGCATGGAAGAAATGAACGAAGCCCACCACGGTCGTACGATGCGGCCGTGTGAAACAACACGCCCACGAGACACGGGCGTGGGGTTGTACCTGATTTGAGAATTCTATTTAAACCACCCACCCCTCCCTCTTCTCACCTCTTTCTCACCTTTCTTCCTCCCTTACACCCTTACACCATACATTCTTAGCATTCTTCATTCTTATAGCATTCTTCTCAATCTTTTGGCCATGTCGAAGAAACAGAAGGATCCCAGCACAGTCTCCCTCATGGAGACCGATCTATATAAGTTCATGCCGGTCGCTTCAATCACTCGACAAGCCAAGGGTCTTTGAGACCATTTAAATTTTCTTCTTCTTTACTCTTTTCCTTTATTTTCCTTCTCTTTGACTATCTTATGCTTAATTTAGTTTCTTTTATTTTAGTTTCTTAGTGTCAGGTTCAAAAGGCTGCTTGGGAATCACGCCACTTCCGCCACCGCCAGCACCTCCGCAGCCTTAGAGGTCACACCCACCTCGCGAACCATCCAACAATAAGGACCCTACGGTCCATTTATCTTTTCTTTTAATTTTAGTTTCATCTTTATTTTTCTTCACTTTAGCTTGCTTTTCTTTAATTATTTAATTAGTATAGTTTAAATTACCATTATTTTATCCTGGCTAATCCTCCATGAGCTACTCAATTTCTTCATCTAGTGCAGGATCGTCATCCAGACCGACCCCTCCGACCTATCTTTCACCTTCAGACCAAGGATGCCATCCGAAAATTCAGGAAGTTTCACTTCTTCCCATATCTTATGATTTTATAATGATATTATCTATCTTTGTACATTGAGGGCAATGTACATCTTAAGTGTGGGGGGTAAATCTTAAGGATGCCTAACTTTTTGCATTGTTCTCAAATCCCTGAATTTAGTCTTGTTTTTAAGTAATTTTGTCATATTACTAATTAGGATGAAATTTCCATAATTTATGATTTTTATTGATATGTTTTAGATTAAGTCATTGATAATTGTGCATTGATGATTGAATTCTAAGAATACTAGAGAATCAAGCATGATAAGTCTATTTTTCAAGAAAATAAAAAAAAATTCTAGGTTGTCTACCTGAATTTGAATATTACTTTGAAGTTTGAAATTTACGAGGTTGACATCAAAATACCCATAATTTTTGTGAGATTTTGAGCCTTATTGAGCATAAATTCTTTTTCTTGCTCACTTCATTGATTATGAGTGTGTCAACATTGATTTGTTATTCTAAAACTTGCATCGATTATACATGTCGAGACCACACCTTTGATTTGATATACAGAAATGATGAAGGCACCTAGGATTTAACCCACTTACTCCACTAAAAACCTACCTTCATAATTAATCCCTAGTGAACCCTTTTCAATCCTAACAACTTTTTTATTGACTTACCCACTAATACTAACCCAAAACCCTTTGTATTTATTATCACCATCCTTTTTAACTACCCTTATATCGAGATTTGATTTGATTAATAGCCTAACTATGATTTTTATTTCAGTAATTTATCATTTGTTATGATTTGTTCTTAAAAAAAAAATCAAAAGTTTATTCATTATTAGTTTTGTGATTAAAGAGCTTATACGTTTGAATTCCAAATATTAAAGAAGAAGCTCGTAGTATTAGTATTTTTTCAAATTGATGTAATCACTTTTACTTAGTTCGTTGTTTCTGGTTAGGTAATTTGTCAATTCAATCTCGATTCTAACCCTCTAATTCAGCCTTTAACCACACCTTTAACCCAAGCCCCATTACAACCCTGTTAAAAACCTTTTGATTTGTGTATCATCTCATTTTATAGTGGTGAAGATTTGATTTTCATGCAAGCCTATGGGATTAACTCTTCATGTTTGACGTTTGAGTGCTTAATTCTGAACCTTAAACACTTCGAGTGATTTGAGAGAATCTTTAGTAAGGATGTCAATTCTTGTCGGTTTTGAACCAGAGGTAATTATTTAGATGAGGGGAAACACCTATGTTTTGTGCTACAAATGTATGACTTAGACTGTTTGAATCTTTAGAACTCTTTGAGTTTAATTATCCATGTATAAATTATCCTTGAATTATGATGAAACACTATTGATAAATATTATGAATTATGGAAAGTTCGTTTTAATTCTAAGTTGAGAATTTTGCTTGAGGACAAGCAAAAGCTTAAGTGTGGGGGTATTTGATAAACCGTAAAAGTAACATATTTTAAGCCCACATTTAGCATGCTTTTGGATGAATTATCCCTTGATTTATGTAAAAAGGTGCTCTTAATCCTTTCTTTTCATGTTATATACTCAGAAAAGCACCGGAGGATGAAAAGAACAAGAAACGGGCTTAAAACGGGCCAAATGGGCCAAAGCACGAAATTGACACGGCCTGGACCTAAGACCACACGACCGTGCCTCCTCAATAATCTCAAACACGGTCTAGCCACGAGATACACGGCCGTGCCTCATCAACGAAGTCCACACGCGGCCACGACTTACACTTACAAGCGTGTGCCAGGCCCGTGCCTGCCGTGGCAAAGAGCAATTTCAATCGGATTTGGATACTTAGGGGTAAAGAAACACATTCCAAAAGCCTATAAATACACCCTAAGTATGACCTGAAAGGGGGAGCCCAAAGCTATCGTTTAGGGGCGTCTTGCTAGGCTAGAGAGGGCATATTTGTGGGGATTTGCTCAGGGATAGCCAGTTGATCCATCTCAAGAAGCCAGAATTATACTCAAGACGGAGGATCTCCTCTTCAATTCCTTCAGGGGGTTTTAGGGATTTCTTATGTTTTGTTTTATCTTTTCTTCTGAGATGTTTTCTTTTATTGTTATGAACTAAACCCTCAGATACCTGAGGGGGATGAAACTTAGATGAATCTTGTTATCTTTTCTTTGAACTATATGATAAATATTTGATTTGTTCTTAATTATGTGTTCTTAATTCTTGTGTTGATATTTCGTGGATATCGATTCAAGTTTGATGTGCTTAGGTGGAGGAGCAAAAGTCCCTGCCTAAGAGTAGATCTAGCATAGTTAAGCGGAGTTGATCGCGCGCCTAGAGATAGGGTGACGAGGCGTTGCCGAATTAGGGTGAAACCTAATATGGGAGTCCATAGATCGAGTTAATGCAATTCTAGGGGTTTTAATTAGAAAGAGATTTCAATTAATCAACCTAGGGTTAGACGTTATTCGCCTCGAGAGAGGGTTTAATATAAATTAGGGAATCCTACGGATCAAGTCAAGTGAATACATCGTCTGGTTCAGAGTTAGATAACAAGTGAAGTCTAGGTGGATTATTCCTTGGGTGTCGTCTTAATTAATTGGTTTTTCCTCAAGTATTCTCCCAAATTCATTCTTCTTTGTCTTAGAGTCTTTAGTCTAGTAGTTAATTAATTTAGATTAAACAACCATTTGCTTAATTCTTAGGCTAAATAATAGAAAGAAAGTTAGTATTAGTACTTTTAGTTCCTTTGGGTTCGATAATCCGGTCTTGCCTAAGCTATACTACTGTTTAATAGGTGCACTTGCCTCAATCGTTGTTAGAGTTAGTTTCCAGGTTCGATCATTCTCTTTATAAATTTTAAAACTCGACAGACATACGATCAATGGTGCTTGTGTAAAATAAATTGGTGCTGAATGTGTTGATGCAATGAATGATTGCGTATGCTGTGGTGGTTGTGTAAAATAAACCGGAACTGAAGATGATTATGCGGGGAATGAGTGTGCGTGTTGTGATGCTTGTGACAAAAAACTGGGTTAGAAGAAAAAATAAATTAACCATACTGACCGAGAGGTTGCACGGAAATTGGGTCCTCCGATGCAGATAGAGCAGATGTCAATTCTGCCGCGGCATCTTCTCCTAACCTAGGATTGATGGGCCTTTATCTTAGCATCTTACGGCGATGTTGCCTACTCCTTTCCAAAGCTAGCAGTAGATACGACTTGCCGTTATGTCTGAACCAATCCATGTAATCCGGAGATGTCATCAACTCTGGTGTGAGAAATGGTTCACACGTTGGCAAGTAATTGTACCTACACTGCCACATCTCGATATACTTATTGTGGAATGTTCGCCAATCTTCCTCGAGTCTCCTCCACAAGTCGATCTTGTGCAAGTCATCGAGCTCCTAGGGTGGCAAGGGAATATTTTGCGTACACATGAACTGCCGCATCACTCGGTCGAATTCGTGCATCTTGACCATTGCAAAAATGACCAATGGCACTTTGACGTGCCAAATGTTACGATTGGCCAAAAATAAGGTTGAGACGTATTCTTGAATCCTTGGATTCACATATGACATCTATACAAACTGCAATACGAATTTATAATTTCTAGTATGTGCCTAATATTTAATTTCAAGTACTAGAATACATATTATATAACTTTGAAATTCATAAACTAACCTCCTCTTCGGTTTCTTAATCTAAAGCTAGTCGGATATCCTCAAGCTCGATTGGTATACTGTTGTGTCTCGCGGGGTTGTTCCACCTATTCAAATAATATATTATTTCAAAATTACAACAATGAAAAATAAAAACAGTAATGATATTGTCAAATGAATTTTACCATATGACGAGTGGGAATTCGTAAAGGAGTTGCAATCGGGGGCGTAAAAATGGTAGTCGATACCATGCCTACGATTGAAGAAGGAGCATGCAATCGCCAATTTTAGCTTTATTCGATATCCTCACTTGACACATTTCTCGGTACAATGTCGCCAGCACCATTGATCCCCGACTAAGTCATCCCGATTCTTTCAAGTCGACTAGTAGTAGTCACCTTAAATGTACTTGATTGCGAGATTTATTTAGAATTAGCAGACCTCCTATCAACCTCAAGATAATGCACGTGCGAATTGTTCCTTTTTAACATCACTTGTAAAAGCCTCGATAGTTTGGAAGTTGTCCTTCAACTATCTCATCTTAATCTGACTGCCCCTAAACCTGTTCGACACTTTCCCTAGTTGTTGCTCTCATGTTGCACTATATAAACATAAAAAAATAATAATCTAAACAACATAATAATTAACTATTAAAAAATAAATAATTTAATAAATTTTCTTACCATTTGTAATTGGACGCCAGGGATATGCTTGTCATCCAAACGATTAAGTTGATTTGCCATTTAAAAATTATAACGAAAAGAAAAAATTCGAAAAGAATAAAATTTTAAAAAAAAGAATTAAAAAAATAATTGAGGATCGGAAATTTGAAATTGAAAATTGAAAATTGAAGATTTGTAATAGAAAATTGGAAATTGAGGATTGAGAATTTAGGAAGGAAGAATGAGTATTGAATATTTGGTTGAAAAGAATGAAGTTTGGAGGGGTTTATATAGGAATTTTTATGGCTGTTGGAGCCCTTGTAGCCGTTGGAAAAGTTATCGTAAGAATAGTTACCGTTGAAAGGAAAACGTGTCCTACAGGGCGCGTTTTCACTTATGTGTTAGTGAAAACGCACCCTGTAGGACGTATTTTTAGGAGAAAGAATAAAAACATCGTAGATCGATAAATATGTTTGAATTCAGTCTACTTTTCTAATATTTTTTTCATCATATTTACCTAAATTAACCTAAAAAAAAAACATTGTTAATGACTTGAATTTTGTTGAAGAATTTTAATAGTATTAAATCCAAAAAGTAGAATGATTAAATTCTCGTGGTTAGAATATGCTCTAAGTTCCTATACTCATTGTACATTTGGAATATAATCCCTCTATTTTTCAAATTTCATAATACAAGTCTAATTGTCAACACTATTAAAATTTTTCTATTAAATTCAAGTTCATTATAACGCTGATTTTTGTTACATGGCTACCAAATTAGTATTCTTTTTATTTCAAAACTTCAAACCAGTGAATTTAATAAAAGAATCTTCAATGTGTTGACTATTGAATATAAATTTTGAAATATGAAAAATAAAAGAACTAAATTCTTAAAAATAAATAGAGGGACTAAATTCAAATGTAAAAAAAATATAGAAACTAATGGTAAGGGACTAAATTCTATGTTAACCTAAAATTCAGAACCAAATTTTGGGGCTTAAAAAAGTAAATGGGCTGAAAGCTTTAAAACTGGTTAAACCCAAACCAAGTTATTTGCCATATGAACTATAAAGAGCATAATTCCAATTTTGTGAGTGAAAATTGCCCTTTCTCCAAAAACCCAGCCTTAAACCCTTCTTCTCTTTCAATACTCCATTCGAACAGGTTGCGGCGTCTCCCTCCTCTGAGCCATGGCTCGTTTCCATAACGTAAGTAATAGCTCTGTTTCTTTAACTTTAGCATTGTGCGACTCTTTTCAAGTCCAAAATTAGTCTACTCAGCTTTGAATTTAGGCTATTTTTGCACAGTTAGGGTTTTTTTGGGGGGTTCTTTGTTTTTTTTGTTGGTTTGGTTTAATCATGTTCTGGTATTTGAATTTTTTTTTATTAAAAAAAAACAGAGAAAGAAGAAGGTCTTTGTTAAGCCAATTGTGAAAAAGCAGCAGCAACAGCAACCGAATGTAGACCATATCACAGGGAATAAAATCCCAAAGAGTTTTGTGTTTTCGAGGGGGAAGCTTCCTGGTCCTCTTAGGCAACTTCAAATGGATTTGAGAAAATTGATGCTTCCTTATACTGCTCTCAAACTCAAGGTAATTCCTTTCCCTCTTTTTTGTTTAAAAAAAATGAAATTTTTGTTGTTTTATAAGTTGTCCCTTTAATTAGATTTATTGTTTTTTGTTGTTTAATGGTTGCAGGAGAAGAAAAGGAACAATCTGAAAGACTTTTTGAATGTTGCAGGGCCAATGGGTGTAACCCATTTCCTCATTTTATCTAAAACCGAAACTTCGCCTGTCCTTAGGGTTGCAAAGACCCCTCAAGGCCCTACTCTTACATTTAAAATACATGAATATTCATTGGCTGTTGATATAGCCCAATCTCAATTGCGCCCTCGTTGCCCTCAGGATCTTTTCAAGAATCCTCCTTTGGTAATTTCTTCTACTCACACTGTCTCAGCAGTGGAACTTGTTAGGTTATTGTAATTCTTAGCTGCTTGTATAACTTAGAAATGGATGTCTTTTTATGAGCCAAATACTGTTGTGTTTTTGTATTAAAACATAACTAAAGAGAGATAGAAACCTCATGCTTTCATTGAGTTTATGCCTTAACTTGTATGGAACCTTCATGGTAGTAATTCTGAATATATCTTTGGGCAGATTGTTCTGTCTGGTTTTGCGGCAGCAGATGAACAATTAAGGCTCACGACTACGATGTTCAAGAACATCTTTCCGGATATTGATATCAACACTGTGAGTTCACTTAGACAGTTAAATTATAGTATCCAAAGTGACCTCATTTCTTTTCTTCTTCCCTCTTTAACATTGTTTGGACATGAATGTTTCAGGTTAAACTTTCTTCTTGCCAGAGGATTGTATTGCTTAACTACAATAAAGACACGAAGCTTATTGATTTTCGACATTATTCTATCAGACTACAGCCTGTTGGTGTCTCGCGTAGAATTCGAAAATTCGTGCAGAACCATCAAGTGCCTGATCTTCGGAATCTTCAAGATGTGAGCGACTTCGTCACCAAGTGAGTATTGTTATGAGCTATACGTATTTATAGTACTGTCCTTTTGAATGGTATACTCTTTGTGGTTCGTTTAGTTCTCCTCACTCCTTTGATCTATTATATGAAGAGCGGGTTATGGATCAGAAAGCGAAGCTGATGAGGAAGCTGCAACAGTTACTCTGACTAGCGATCTTAGTCGAGTTAATCGTGCCTCTACAAAAAGCGCGGTTAAGCTTCAAGAAATTGGACCTAGAATGACTCTCCAACTCACCAAAATCGAGGGTGGACTATGTTCTGGTGAAGTTATGTTCAGTGAATATGGTATGTTCATCTATCCTTGTAAATTTTATCTTTTCCGAGAAAATCAGGGAAAACAAGAGAAGAATAAGAATTTATCTCGAAAAAGAAAGAAGTCTATTAACCTTTATCATTTACATGCTAGATTATTTTGCTGAGACCTGTTCTATAATGTGCCTTTATCCAACTAGCATATTTATACAACTATTTTGTTGTTTATCAGGCAATGGTGGCAATAAGAAAAAGCCAGGCAATGAGGAGGGTAATGAAAAGGAAGACGGTGAGAATGATGGCCAAATGGAGGATAGTGATGAAGATGATGAAGCGGATAACGAGGAAGATATGGAAGAAAGTGAAGAAGATTAGTGCTTTAGCAAAGCGGAAGGTGCAACACAACTTCCATTTTCTGATTAAATGACATGGCACTTAACATTAGCCATGTTCTTTACATGGGGAAGATGCTTATCTGGAGTGAGGATCTGATAAGCTTTTGTGCCAGTTAGCCTCTTATTTTTGCCTTTTTACTTCCCAGCTTTGTCTGTTTCCTCCTGAATTTTGGCTTAAATTTGTTGTAATCCATAGATTTTGATATAAGAAAGAAAAAGCCCCATTGGAGTCCATATTTTCAACTTTTTTTCTCAAAGTACTAGTAAATCAATTCACGTTCCTTATGTGGTAATATTTTAATAGCATGAACATTGGCATGGTATCTCAGCATGTCAGAGAAACTCCATGCAAGCGGTAGAAGACACATTGAGAGGTTAAAAATATCTGCAGGATTATATTTGGGAGCATACCAGATACAATAAGGTAATACATATTTAAGTTGATTCTGAACCTATTCTATTGAGAAATTTAAGCAACATAGATAAGAGATAGATCACTACATCTTACGTAATGACTGGAGGCATATGACATGGATGGTGCGGTGGAACCGGAAGGAGTTCCCACCGGCCCATCCACTGATGCGTTACTCGATTTCGAGGTCTGCTGACCCCCAAATCTACCATAATTTACAAAAATGGGCAAAGTTTATCATAATTTACAAAAATGGGCAAAGTTTATCATAATTTACAAAAATGGGCAAAGTTTATCACTTCTTGAAGTTTCCTTTTTCATGCCAGTCATAAAGTCTGATGCAAATCGTTTGAAACAAACATGGACAAACAAATTGATAGGCATTTGCAACCAATATGTGACCGGTTCATCTATGGTCGGTCCCAGATCGGTTGCCAGAACCAGAGCCAGATGTAGGACGATATGCCCCCCAACCGGTGACTCTTGACACAGTTCGGAAATGAGACAAACGCTCTCTTTCCAAAGCAATATAATTATTTGGATAAGAGCTTTCTGCTTCCGGTAGGTTCTGTCCAGATGAACTTGATCGAGGGTAGATATAGAAGCCCCCAGTTTGATCAGGTTGTGGGACTGCTGGGGTCATTGGGGCCACACCTCTTATACCAGGAACTACCGGAGCAGGCACACCAGGTCGATTGAATCGCTGTTGATTGAAACGATGTTGCTGTCTATAATAGGCAAGAGATGGCCAGGTTCTATCATGGGTATGAGCACCGCTGCCTGGATGATGATGAAAAACTGAAGAGACAAACGAACTCCCGCCTCTTGAACTGGAGCTGTGAAGAGTAAACAACCATTTAGTTTTCCAATGGTCAACACCATTCGTGATAACAGCAAAATAAGGCAGGTTTTTCCACTCAAGTTGGGTATTTTGAATAGAGGAATTCTTCTATGATTTTTAAGACATACTTGCCTAATATCAAGACATATAAAATGAACCATATGCTATCATACGTAGAATGGAGAGCAAATATATGTAATTATTTTCACATAAATAGAAGCGAATCACCCATGTTTCAATAATAAGTGAAAATAACAAGTATATAACCAAACTCATTTTAGCAGGCATGGCACCTTACCCATGCTCAAAGGGAAAAGGATGTCCAAACAATCTCGGTACAGTTGATGCATCAGGTTCACCATTAGAGGATCTCAGAGCTGCAGCTGGAACAGAAGCTGGATCAGTATTGCCGATATGGCTATTGGATATAGAGAAATTTGGAGAATGGCGGCCCCAACTATGGTATTGGATACTAATGGTAGGCAAAGCATGGGGGATGAAAATCTCATTGTGTCCAGAGAGGATGTTCCAATGGCGATTAAAGTTGGGATCATCAACACTATCACTATTTCTTAGAGTAGTGGATGGAAGTGGTCCAACATATGCAACATATGAATGAGCCACAGATGAAGCAGCAGCGTGTTCAGCAAATATAGCATGGTGTCCATGTATTTCGTGATCTACATGGAGAAGGATTTCATTTTTGAGTCGCATAGTTGTTGCCTCATTGAGTCACCAGAGAATAGGGAGGAAGAAAGCAACAGTAATCATAAAAAACTTACATGTAGTCGATGGAGATTCAACTTCCCTGAAATATATATAAAGAATCATGTCAGAGAGCAGCAAAGGTTTTATGAAAGGAACTGCCCGGCATTTTCAGAAAACAGACAACAAGATTCTTATACAATTGCTTTTACAGTATTGTCAAGGCGAACAGGAGAAAATGAGAGATTGGCATTAATAGAAAACAACTGCAGTAGCTGAGTCAAAATGGTAGTTCAAAAGATACATAAAAACTGAAAAGAAAGTTCGAAACCTGCAGAACATTCAGAGCTACTTATTATTCTTCTATTATAATTTTAAAACCTTGTATTTGGCAGCCAATGTTTGTTAACCCTACTATTCCTTTAAATTTTAAATGACTTCATCTATCCAAGGAAAATTTATCCAAATAAGATTCTCAAAGAAAGGTAGATGTAAATCCCTTAAATTAAAAGTCATGGATTTTAAAAATGTAACAATTTCCAAAGAATGGGTAGCAATAAAACCAATAATCTATTTTCTTTAACTTAAACCAGTTCAAGGTAAGATGGAATCACTTTAACCTGGTTAGTCTAGTTCTTCAAATTAATTAGAGAGAAATCTTTACTAGAAACTCTACTCTCAGAGTGAGGAGGCCAATGTTATTTTGGGGGTAAAAAGCTCGAAAGTTAAAGAAATAAATGCCCATACCAACATCAGAAAAAAATATTCCAAATATGCAGCTAAATTGTTGTGAGCAATTATGTTAATATATTCGTCCAGCACTGAACAAACAATTCAAGAGAAAATGATTTAAAATGGTCCCGCAATTGTAGTACAAGAAAAAATGGTCAAAATGAAACCAACACCACAAAAAGAGAGATATCGCTTACTCAGATGATGAACCGATTCTTGTGAACTCGCCATATGGACACCACTGAGCTCTAAATTGCTGCTATAAAAAAAAAAGGTACTAAGACAGTGTGATCACAAAGCTCAAATGAAGAACACATTGTAAGCAAGAATTAACCAACACTTTCAATAGCTAACAAAAAGTGGATTAAATGAAGAAAAACATATGGCACCTATACAACAAGTTCTGTAACGGAAAACAATAGAAAGAAGATAAATGAATCACAGTTTTTAAACTTTTCTTTCTGTGAACACTGAAGCTTATATTTATGCATGTTAGTGAGTAGACATGAAGGCCCTGATTGGTATGAAAGATGGAAATGAGATAGGATGGAAAATTTGTTAAGCTACTGCTACAAAGTAGGAAACTAATTATGAATTTTAACCTTCAGATAAATAAATTTTCCATCCACACTCCTTTCCGTCCTTTGTACCGAGCAAAGCCAAAGAGTAGCATAAAGATAACACATATCACATGACAAGTCATAATTTATATCGAACTGAGAGACTACGATTTGAGGCATGCCATTAGATGCATGTCAAAAGTTTGAAAACATAACATCACATCAAGTTAAGAAACAAGCTAATTGCAGAAGCTGATTGATGTATGCTTAATAAACAATAATACCAACAAATAGAAAACATAGGAATTTGCTTTACCATTTCAGAATAAACTGGCTCATAATAATCATCATCAAGATTCCAGTCCTCCATGGTTAGCTCAGGAAGCGATCGGTTGGATCCATTCGCATACAACCACTGACCTTTTTCTACCTTTCGGCAATTCGGGCATTGCATCGCCCCCTTCATATTAAAGGCCGAACCAATGCAATCTGCAAATATGGGTCCAGAAGCAGGAAATAACCCAAACCAACAATGACAAGAACACATAAAATCATGGTTCAAGCAGAAACAGTAAATGCATGAAGTTTGCTTCATCTGTTTAAGGCACTTTCCTTAAAGCTACACATCTTTTTGAATGGCAACCAATTATATCAAATTGACAAATATTATTCAACTAGACTTCTATCATCATAATTTCATTGATAAAAAACCCAGAAATAATTCGCATAAATGATTTTTACCAAAAAAAAAAAAACGGATGAGATGTTAATAAGCAGCGACAGAACTTACAAAATCATTTACCCCAATTTAAAAAAAAAAAAACAGCATAATTAAGAAAAAAAAATGAAAATTACCTAGATGGAATTGATGACCACATAGAAGCTTAGCCCTGGATCTACCTCCAGTATCGGAGACCAAATCAAGGCAAATCGAGCAAGAGACATCAGAAGAAGATGGGGGAACAGCACCAACATCCCCATCAGGACCGTCCATCAATTGATGATGATCATCATGATCAAGATCAAGTAGAGAGGCTTTGGAGCGCACCATACCCTTTCTTTGAACAATCAAAACGGCATACAAAAAAGAAAGAAAGAAAACCCAAACTTGAATTTGTAGTGAATGGGGAGGTTTGTGAATCTGCTGTGTGTTTTGGTTTGGATGTGAAGAAATCTATCCGATGTTTCGGTGTCCCACCTTTCAGAATACTTGGATGGGACTTTCAACAGTTTTATACGCTCTGTTGTCTTTTACTGGATTTTCTTGTTTTATATAAATTTTACTCTTTTTTTTTATTTTTTATTTTTACATTAACGTTGGTATTTTTATTAAATTAAAAAATCAGCAATTTTTGCCTTTAATCTCTATTACTATTAAATGCTTCCTTGAGTTGTATAACGAGTTAGCATATAGCAAAATAATAATAATAATAATAATAATAATAATAATAATAACAATTTTATTATCATGTTTATAATAATTTTATTTTTTAATAAAATAAATAATTTAAACTTCAAATTTAAAAGAAATTTCAAAATAGATAAATTATTAAATTGGGAGATTTAATATTCTTTAAATCCTAATTTCAACCTTTATGTTGATTTCATATTTTTTTCTTTCAATTTATAATTTGGATGTCACATGATTTAATATCACTAAAAATGTATTACTACGTAAAAAAAAAAAACATATAGTATTATTTTTCTCATGAAAGGATGAAATATTTTCACATTTATGTTAGATTTTTTTATACGCTATAATAATTAAGTTTTTAGTAAAATCAATTTTTTATGTTTTATTTTAATTCTCTATAAGAATTTTTCACTTATAAAAGAAACCGTCATTGTTATAAAATATATTATTTATTAAATTATTTCTTTATAAAAACATATTATCTAAGTAAAATTCTTACTATTTCATATAAGCAAGTCTGTTAATTATAATTTATTAAATAAAAAAGATATTAATTAAAATATTAATTTAATAAAATATTTAAATTTTACGTGAAAAAGTCTATTAATCATATTTTATCATATGAAATAATTTTCAATGATTAAAATTAAAGATATCAATCCAATAAGTTACTAAGTTTGCTAATTTAATATTCTATTATGAATCTTGTGGTAAATTAATTAATTTAATTTAATAACTCAAATTGAATAATTGAACTTTTTAAATTTATAAACTTCATAATTAATCATATGGAAAAATGTAAAATAAAAGTTACATACCTGCGGTATGTTTTTTTAATTTTGTTAAACGTAAATTATTATTTTTTTTTATGAAGATCCACCGTATAAATCCTATGGTTGATTTATAAACCACTTCTTTATAACAGATAAATAGAAGAAGAGGGTTATTGATGATTTGGAGATTGAATATAGATAGAGATAAATGGATAGTGAAAATGTTGATGGGCTAACTAGAACTTGTAAGGCCCGTAAGTTCTTTAATTAGGCCTTGGACGATCCTTGATGCCCATCTACCCTTGGGATCCTATTAAGAATACTCGAATTTGACTTAAATAAAATTTCATGTCGATTTCATAATTATGAAGTTAAGTTTGAGTTATTAATTGAGTTAAATTTGAGTTTAATATATCTTGTTAATTTTATTCAACTTTTATTTTTAATATTTTTATCTTATTAAATTATATTATTGTATTTAATATATATTATTATGATGTGTCCTCTTTAGACCTGATTATAGGTTGGTCGGGCTGAGTTTAGGTCGGGCCAATTTAAAATTTTAAGTCCATTTTCTAGGTTTGGACTCAACCCGACTTGAAAATGAGCATAAAATTTTATCTAAATCCGACCATGATAAAAAATGCTAAATTTGAGTTCGGTCCGATTGTATTAAATTTTTTTATATAAAATAAACTAAAAATATATATAATACATTAAATTTACCAAAAAATTAAAAAATAATTTTGAACAAATTGAAAATATATTAAGAAAATCTTTATACTTAAATAATACTAAAATAGTTAAAACTTAACAAGCAGATGCTTTTAAAATAGTAGCAAAATTAATAATAAAATAAGAATTATACGATATCCAAATATAAAAAATAGTAGCAATATAATAGCAAAATGAGAGCAAAACAACATAAAATGGCAATAAGCAACAATAAAACAACAATGAAAAAATTTAGGCAAATTTGAGCCGAGCTGGGCCAAAAATCTTACCTAATGCTTGATCTGTTTAAAAAATGGATCTTTTTTTTTTTTGAAACTTATTTTTAAACTTATATTTTTACTCAAATCTTTTCACCTTTTAAGTGGACCTTTAAGTCTAGATAAATTATCTAACCTATAATCTGGTCTAGTCTTTTTCCTTTGTTGCTAGATAAGCGAAAGAAGGCCCCAACTAGTTGCTAAGCGGACTAGAAATAGATGTTGTCCCTTGGATTAGAATGTTTCGCTCTTACGGACTTTACTTTCTTCATTGTAATATACCATTTTGTTTGTGTGATTTGATCTAGCGGATGAAAGAAAAAGAAAACTCTTAGTTGCTATTATAGGTAGTCAGTCACCTTTTGGGTCGGATAAAAAAGAATTAATTTCTCTTTTAACAGCTTGAATTTAAATTACTTAAATTTTAAAATATTTTTATTTAAATTTAATTATATAAAATATATAAAATAATATAAAATTATACTTTTAAAAATATATATTTTTAAATATCTAAGCTTTTTAGTTGGTAACATTAAGTTTGAGTCCGAGTTTAATTTTTTTTGTAAGAAAAAAGATTAATATGTAGTTTGTCCTGTAACCTTGTCCAAAAGTATTTAATTAGTACATGAATTTATTCTGTCACCCAAGTTAGTATCTCCACACTAACACTGTTAGTTTGTGTTGCCGTGGTACTGATGGCCAATCTTATAGCGACACGTGGAAGCCTCTCAATATGACACATAATGAACATAAATTAAAAATCTTCTAAAAAAATATAAATTAATTTAAAAAAAAAATATCATTTTCTGGACAAATTCAATGGATAAATTACATGTTAACCCTTAAAAAACCAACACTATTAACAAATTGGGACAATGTGGTTAATGAAATACAAATTCAAATATCAACTAATTACAAAAAAAAATCCAAATATCAATTAAATAATTTTGAATAAATTCAAAAAATAAACTAAATATTAACACTAAAAAAAGCAGATAAACACCTGTAATTATATGGTTGATAATCCTTTGGAGTTGAGTTGGCATGCCAGGGTGGGCCAGAAAAACGGTAGGAAGTAGATATAGGTATAGGTATGGGTAAAGGGGGATCCGTTCCAGAAGTAGAAAGGCTTGGTAAAGCCGTAAAGGCCCAAATATTTGAACGTTTGAATGCAGTTAGTTAGCCCTTTGCTCTTACGTCTTTCCTCTTCCTACATCACACAAATTTCCTTCCACCTTAACTTTCAATCACCACTGTAGAAACAATGTACTTACCTTATTTTTTTCTAAAAAAACCATTCTTATATATATATAATATGAATAAGTTTAGAAACGGTATTTTATATATTTTTTGTGTGTATATCTAAATTTAAAAAAAGTTTACTTAGACTTTTTAATCTTTATACTTTTCGTATATTTAAAAAAAAAATTCTAATTTTTATTCGAGGATTTTAATCTCACTATTTATTTAATTTTACTATTGAAGGACATTCGTTAAATTGAATTATTTAACAATTTTCAAATAAAAATTGCTCAAATGATTAATTTAAAACTACGTGAAAGTGTTACGGGCTGCGGATCAAAGCCCGTGACAAATGCACACAAAGCGTCCCATGGACATCAACTGATTAAATGAAGCTCATTTAACTCATTTGGACTGGCCCGGTTCGTGGAACACATGAAGAAGCCCATCTGCTTGAAGTCTTGGTGACCCAATGAAATACTCTAATAAAACTAGAGTTATCAGGGTAAATATTATAAATATTAAGGGATAAGATTGTATAGAGTTTAAATCCCTTAGGACTCTCATCTTTTAGATAGGCACTAATCTCAGTCATTAATGTAATTTGATTTGTACCGTTAAGTCTGGGGGAGCTTAACTATAAATAGAGGTCTTCCCCTGTTGGATCTGATGTCTTAAGTATTGTATATTCGTTTGTACACTTGTAATTTTTTCAAACAGATTGGTTAATAAAATTATTCATGAATTATATTAATACCATTTGTATATTGTCCTCACGTGATTTTTGCATGTAAAGCAAAACAGAACCAAATATTAGCTCACTGGTTGTCTAATGTTTAACTAATACTAAGCAATATTATGTGGTCGGATCGTAATACGAAAGACAACTTATTTTAGTAGACGAACTTAAACATGTCCTTAGTCTAAATAGAAATGGGCAAACTGATTGAAAGACTAATATGCCGTCTATCAAGTCCAATTAGGGAGATGCTTTGTATTGGACATCAGAGCGAATGACTCCCAGAAGATAGAGACATAGATGTGACTAACTAACTGATAGTACATTGGATAAGACCTAAGGGACAAGACTCAAGAAGAATATATCCTGAATCCATTTATGTATTTATTCATTTGTGACGTTCATAATGTGACATGCCTTAATCCTAAATAGATGATGGAATATGTATACGTGACTCGTATACTTTGATGTAAGTAAAAGTATGAGTTCGAATGGATAATGAACCTAAAGCTATATAACTTTTGTAGTATGTAACATCATTCATAATAATGGAATTTATAGCCCAAGACATAGGCAAACGATATCCTCTTATATGCATTACATGACAAATGAAAAGTAAACGTGGCCACAAATCGTTCGTCTTTATGATGAATGACTTAATTACTATTTGATAATAATTGATTTTCAAGAAGGAAGATGTAATGGGTACCATGAGATAAAATAATGTCATATTGGGAAAGTGAATTTATCCCAAAGAGATTAAGGATATCCTATGAAGGTAACACACATATGACAATGTCATTAGATGAGCATTGATCGAGTAGCTTTCATAATGGTATGCCACTAGGGAGAGCTTAGTTACGATACCATAGTTGAATGAATTTATGATTAAATATGTGGAAGAGGCCCTTAGTTCCAATATGAACACATTGTAAGCGCTTGTCAGTACTGCTTTAGGTAAGCTGACGAAAAATAATGATACTTTCGAAGTTGGGGTGATAGCTATGAAGGAAGAAAACGAAGCCATAATGACGAATTTGAACATGAAAATTGAAGAGATCTAGGGAGAGCCCACTGTTTGCTGAGTTGTTGTGGGTAAAATGGTGTTGAGTGCGACACCGAGCCATAAGATTGATGTCCCCAAATCGAAAAAGTTTAAGGGGTAAGGTTCACGAGGGAAGTGGACAACTTCTTGTGGGAAATGGAACAATATTTTTGTGTTGTGGGCATCAAGGATGATGATGCTAAGGTAAATACTACTTTTATGTATTTTAACGATGTTGGTCTGTTGTGGAGGCGTCATAGGTCCAGATATGAAAAGTGAGGTGGGACCGAAATTAGGACCTAGGTGGAGTTCCAGAAAGAGTTCAAGGAGCAACTTTACCCACAATATGCCGAGAAAAAGAAGGACTAAGTTGCGACGGTTCTCGCAGCAAGATACAATTAGGCAGTATGTGAAGGAATTCAGTGCATTGATACTCCAAATCATTTATCTGAGTGAAAATGAGGAATTCTTCTTCTTCTTCTTCTTATTCTTTATGAATGGGCTAAATTTATGGGTTAAATAGGAATCGGAACGTTGAGGGGTCCAAAAACTGTCTAAAGCCATGATTGTGACAGAGTCCTTAATCGAGTTTGTTCTGAGGAAAGACAAGTTCAAGTATTTCAAGCCCAAAGAGAAGAGAACTAGTAGGGAAGAAAAAAACAAATTGATATTAGCAGTAACAATAGTGGTAATGAGAAACCACACAACAGGAAGTGGAATCCCAACAACAAATTGAATTGGCCAGTGAAATGTTTCTTTCGTGAGGTTCCACATATGGTAAGGGATTGTCTGAAACAATTTTTTTTTTTTTTTTGCCATCGAAGGGGACGATGAGCCAGACAAAGCATAAATAAATCTTAGCTCAATCTTAAGTTCTATTAAAGCCAAGAAGATTAGATAGAATGAAAAGAAACTAGAGGGTGCTTCTTATGTTGTGGTCCGCATAGGATGCGAGGCTATCTAGAGCGATCTAAGAAATCCACGATCAATAAAGAAGATGAAGTGGATCCAAGAGTGAGGCTTTAAAGCTTGAGTCAATGATACTCAATTCTGTGAAAACAATGAGGGATTACAAGAAAAAATAGTTGATGTATGTGGACATCAACATTGTAGGTCAAAGAAAGATTGCTCTTGTTAATACAGGGGCATCGAAAAGAGTTGTAGGTGAACTTGGTCTCTCAGTTAGCAAATTGACCAAGAAGATCAATATGGTTAATTCCAAATATGTCCCAACTGTGGGAGTAACACAATGAGTTGAGATACAAATCGGTTAGTGGAGAAACAAGAAAGACTTCGAGGTAATTCACTTGAATTTTCTTGACAAGATTAATGCTCTATTGATTCCTTTTATCGATTGTATATACATCTTAGATACTTGACAACAACAATGCGTTGTGCTGGTGAGTCGAAACATGAGAGGTGAAACCAAGGTATTGTCGGCAATCAAGCTAGCCGAGGATGTTTACAATGTTAAGAACATCGACTTGGTAGATCAAATGCTATGAAAACCACTTTGGGATGTGAAGCCTGTTGAATTATCAGTGAGGCTACCACCTATGGGAGAAGTGGGTTGTGCATCAAAGTTTGGAAGAAAAGTAGTGATGCAAACTAGTCAGTTGAATCAAGTAATGCTACGAACGAGGTACATCTTAAACACTTATCTAGTGTTTTACATTATGACTTACTGTTGGCTTGGAAAAGACACAGGGGCCCTTTCAGAGTTTTGAAGCGGGTAAACCGAGGGGCTTACAAACCTAAGTTGGTGAGAATACTCAAGGTTAACCCGATGTTCAATGTGGGCATGTTTAAGCCTATTTATGTAGATCAAGGGGATCTTGATTTAGGGAAGTCACAATGGAGGCAAGTAAGAGCAATGACCTTTTACGATCGAGATGTATAAGAGAGAAATATAGTTTGAGTTAGGCGATGGCAGAGACATAAGTCGAGGCAAATGTTTCGAGGGGTAGAACTACCCGACAGAGACTAGTTGGGAACTGTTGGATATGGTTCCCTAAGTGCAATATTTTTTTCTATGTACACTTACAGTTTTTCGAATAAATTGGTTTAGTAAAATTATTCATGAATTACATTAATACCCTTTATGTACTGTCCTCAATGGTTTTTGCATGCAAAGCAAAATGGAAGCAAATATTAGCTCACTAGTTGTCTAATGTTCAACTAATAGTAAGCAGTATTATGTGGTTGGATCGTAATACAAAAAGACAACTTATATTAGTAGACGAACCTAAACATGTCATTAATCTAATCGAAAATGAGCAAACTGTTTGATAGAATAATGTAACACCTTATACTCGGTTCAGTCACCTGACCCGAATTATAAGGCATTACAACAATAATCTTTAGACATTTTTCATAATTTCAATCAAATTCAAACAAACAATTTATAATCAATCATTTCAATGTTTTTCAATCAATTTTGAACCTAATTCGAACTTACTGAACATCTAAAATAAACTGGAACCAAATCTGGATTAAATTGAAACTTCTACAAAATTCTGAGTAAAAAGTGCAAATAGGGTTCACACGGCCGTGTGACAGAGCCTAGGTCGTGTGGCTTAGGGACATGGTCATGTGGCCAAAGCGTGTAAAATTCAAAAATAGGGTCACACGGTCGTGTCGCAGACTATGTGGAATTCGAAATAAGGACACATGACCATGTCGCAGACCGTGTGCAATTCGAAATAGGGATACACGGTCGTGTCACTAAACTGTGTAACAACCTGTGATCATGTGGAAAATACCTGCACCAAAATTTAAGAATCACACGGCCATGTGGTAGCCCGTGTGTACCCACAATTTCTTTTAAAATTAAGTTAACTCACATTCAAAAGCTTTGGTTCTAAGCAATGTAATAACTAATAGTCAAACCTATCCAAAATGTGCCTAAGAGAGTCAAAAAATACTAAATCACACTCAACCTATGTCCCTAACCAATATGCCCTCATTGTCACATCAAATCAAACATAACAACAATCATTCAATCCAAGACATAATCAACTTGTTAACATTATTCAAATATTCAACCAAATCCCAAAATACCTTATGTCAAAATCATCCAATTATATCAAGTTTCTAAAGGCTAATATAACCAAACCAAAGTAATAAGTTACCAAAATGCAATTACCATTTCACAACAATTTATCAAAAAAGGCATCAAATAGAATTCTACCAATTCAAATTACCAAACATCCATAAACATATTTACATTTCAAATGGCCAAAACATCACCAAGATACATATTAACTTTAACATATCAAAGCCCTATTTACATGCCACTTATAACCAGACCAAAATGAACAAAAAGCTACCAAAGTGATGGCGGATAGTGTGATCTCCAAAACCGATCCAATTGACGACGTAGATCCGACAATATACAAGAAGAAAACCAAAAGAGGTAAGCTTATATAAAACTTAGTAAGTTCATATAATCAAACATATCATACCTTTCAATTTAATTATAATTCATATACAAAAATGAAACTAACTATTCCTTTATTGAACTTTATCACCTGTACATAGTACCTAATAAACAATTGTCAAAGGATGCCATAGCGTCTTTCAGCTATGGTCTTAGTCCTATTTACAATGATGCCATTGTGCCTTTCAGCCATGGTCTTACTCACTTCTGTCATGATGCCATAGCGTCTTTCAACTATGGTCTTACTTGTTTTTATCATGATGCCATAGCGTCTTCCGGCTATAGTCTTACTCGTTTTCGTCATGTTTACGATAATATATATATAAACAAACACATAAGTAATTAAATTCAAATCAATAAAAATATTGTAACAAACCTAATACGAACTTACCAATACATGATAGCTAACGACACACGACGACGATTACTTGACGACCTTTTTTTCCCCCCATTTATTAATAGATTAATGCATTTCTTGATCTAAATATAACAGTTTAATTCAATTAACCAAATTAAACATCTTAAGACACTTAAATTTATGAAATCAACTCTTTAATGACATTTTCACGTTTACCCTAAACTTTCACCTTTTATACAATTTAGTCCATAAAATCAAAATTCTCACAATTATAAAAAATTAGCCCAAAAACACTTATGTCGACTTCTATATGGTCCCTAAACAGTTCAATTTTATCATTTTATGACAATAATTACATGATATTTTACAATTTTAACAACTTAGTCCCTAAACTTTAAAATTAACTAAAATCACTTTACAAAATAGTCATATTTAACTATCAAACTTAATAATCTATCATAAAAATTCAAGAACAACACAAATTCATCTATGGTAAAATTCTAAGCATTTGACAGTTTTACGAATTGGTCCCTGGGTTAGATAGATTAAACTACAACGATCTCAAAAATATAAAATTACTAAAAACGGGATCAAAACCAATTTACATGCAAGGTTACAAGCTAGCTGAACTTCAAGCTATGAAAATGGTGTTTTTCCCTTCTTCAAAAATCGGTGGAGAGCTTATGGAAGATGACAACATGTTGGTTTCCTTTTGTTTTAATTTTACTTAATTATTTAATTACAAATTTACCCTTTAAAACTTAATCTAATTTTATGTATCACCTTGTCCCAACCGTCTACTAAAAGTCCATATGGTCTAATTACCATATAAGTCCATTAATTAAAATTTCTATAGTCATTTAACACTTTTAACTATTAGCAATTAACTTTTGTAGCTTTTACGATTTAATCCTTTTTTACTTAATTATCTAAACGTTAAAATTTTCTAACCAAATTTTATTATAGCACTTTAATAACCTTATAAATAATAAAATACTGACTCACTGATCGAAATTGTTGTCTCGAAACCACTGTTTTCAACACCACTTAAAAATGGGTTGTTACAACTAATATGCCATTTATCAAGTCCAATTGGGGAGATGCTTTGTCTTGGGCATCGGAGCGAATGAATCCCACAATTAGTTTTGGGAAAACCCCCCAGAAATAAGGATATTTTGCTTTCAACAAGAAAACTCAAAGTATGCTTTGGGGAAACCATTGTAATTTTTTTTTTTTACTTTTTCTAGGATGAAATCATGAAAATTTTGGTTGGTCAAAGTCATTTAATTTTACGCTTTTATATGATAGCATCATGAGATTTAAATTGATTGCAAAAGCATGTTCATGCATATGTATGATAAGCATGTCATATAGTTTAGGAAAAGAATGCCATATGTACTTGTCATGCATTTATTAATCATTTATGATTGAAATCAATCATTAAAAACCTTGCATGATTTTAAAAGATTGAGTGGGAGAAGATCCCTAAACAAGACTTACGGCCTCCATCAATAGTCTCTTGTGATGGCATGATAATTGTTAAGTATGCCTCATATTTCAGTCAAATTTGAGAGATAATCTTCCAATCAAACTCTGTTTATTTGTTTTTGTCGAACTCTAATTTTTTTGATTATTTTATTATTATTTAACCTACGAATTTAGCCTATAAATAGGCTCTTTTACAACCTTAGAAAATACACCCATTAAAATATTAGAGCTCATAACACTTTTGGAGAATTTTGTGTTTATGTTTTGAGGGTTCTTTGTTTTCGAGTTTCGTGGTTTAGTTTTTATCTCTATCTTTTTGTACTGTTCGTTCTTTTTCCATTATAGTAAAATTATCTTTGCCCGTGATTTTTTATCCTCTCTGGAGGGGTTTTTTCACGTTAAATTTGTGTGTTCAATTTCTCAATTTCTTCTGCTATTTTTTACTTGTTTGTTGCTTAATCGAGTTGATGCCCAACAAGTGGTATCAGAGTTAGTTCAATTTTCATAAATCAGTCCGTTCAGAGATGGCAGCAACAATGTTTGACATTGAGAAGTTCAATCGTGTCACAAATTTCAATCTGTGACAAGTTCGAATGATGATAATTCTAGTTCATACCAACCTAAAAAAGGTCGTTACCAGAAAAAAAGCCTAAGAATCTAGATCAGACAGAATAAGAAGAGCTTGATGAAAAGGCCCTGTCTATAATTCACTTGTGCCTCGCGAATAGGGTATTGCAGGAGGTATTGACGGAGAAAACCTCATCCGCCTTGTGGAAAAGGTTAGAAACTCTTTATGTGACTAAGTCTTTAGCTAACCGTTTAGTGTTGAAACAATGTTTATTTATGTTTCGCATGAACGAAGGTGAGATTCTTAGAGATTAGATTAGTCAATTTATTGCTCTTTTGAATGATATAAATAATGTTGAGGTTAAGATTGACGATGAAGATCATGCTATGCTATTATTGTGCTCTTTACTCTCTTCATACAAGACTTTCAAGGAGACCCTGATTTATGGAAGAGACAAACGCTCGTTCGAGGATGTGAAGGGTCATTTGTTGAGTAAAAATAAACTCGACAATGAGTTTGGTTTGGATAGTAAGGCAAATAGGTAAGCTTCCGTTTTGGTAGCATCAAAGAAGGGAGACAAAAGGTGTCGCTATTGTAAGAGTTAGGTCATGTCAAAGCAGATTGTTATAAACTGCGAAATAAAAGAGCTGTTGAGAATAACGAGGAAGATGTAGTTGGTGCTAATTTGGCCGACGAAAGCGGTGATGATTTCTTGTTAGTGTCAACGAGTGATAACTCCGAGCTTACGTCTGGGTGGATCCTAGATTCAGGATGTTCTTTCCACATGTGTCTCAAGAGAATGGTTCTCCACATATAGTTCGGTTGAAAGTGGAGTTGTGCGCATGGGAAATGATTCATCCAGTAAGGTATGTACCTGATTTACGAAAGAATATCATCTCCTTGAGTATTTTAGACTCGAAACGTTGGAGAATCAATATTGAGTCGAGCGATATTAAGGTGTCTCGTGGGGCTCTCGTTTTGTTAAAAGGTAAAAGGACCGTCAGTCTTTATATTCTGGAAGGTTCTACAATGACTGGTTAAACCGGACGTCCCACGTCCGTTACGGAGTCGAAGTCAACTCGTTTGGAGCGGAGACAACTTGGTCATAGGAGGGAAAAATGTATGATCGTTTCTTTGAAGAGAGGTTCTCTTTTGGATGCATATTTTAAAAAGTTAGGGCACTGTGTTCGTGAAAATTAGACTCGGGTTAGTTTTAATTTGGCAATGCACAAGTCGAAGGCTAGAAGTCTTCCAGCTTCTAAGCACATATTCGACTCAGTTAATTCCTTGCATAGTTCATGATAGGCCCATGACGGGCTTTGGCAAAGATGACATTGTGGAAATACGAGTCAATGTGGAGTTTGTTGAGTATGCCTCATATTTCAGTCAAATTTGAGAGATGATCTTCCAGTCAAACTCCATTTATTTGTTTTAGTCGAACTTTGATTTGTCTAAATTATTTTATTATTATTTGACCTACGAATTTAGCCTTTAAATATACTCTTTTACAACATTAGGAAATACACCCATTAAAAGATTAGAACTCATAACACTTTTGGAAAATTTTGTGTTTATGTTTTGAGGGTTTTCTATTTTCGGGGTTTAGTTTTTATCCCTATCTTTTTTACTCTTCGTTCTTTTTCCATTATAGTAAAATTATTTTTGCCCGTGGTTTTTAATCCTCTTTGGAGGGGTTTTTCCACGTTAAATTTGTGTGTTCAATTTCTCAATTTCTTCCGCTATTTTTTTACTTATTCGTTGCTTAATCGGGTCAATCCCCAACAATAATTTAACTACTCTACAGTAGGATTGTCATTTGGATTTCACTGAAGAGATTTCCTAAAAGAAAGAAAAATTATCTTGTAGTCGTATGATAGTTGGCAGATCATGTTGTAGGTATTATCACGCGATATAATAAGAAGTTTTTTTAAAGAGGACAACTAGTCACAACATGTCACTCGGTAAGATTGTCCCACAATGACTTATTTGTGTACATGATGCGATAGGTGTTGAGTTGATGGTTATACACTAAAGATCTTCTAGTTAAGTAACTTCCTACGAAGCTCTACTTAAGCTAGAATGATGATCAAACGCTAAACAATAATTAGAATGTGTGAATGCCTAAAGAATTAGGTTCATATATTAGTTAGGTGGAAATCCATGTTCTTATCCTTGTGTGCGTTGCTTTATTGTGGCTTTTTTAGTGCTTTCGTTGCTCCTTTGTTTTGGATTTGCTTGCGGTTTATTTCGGTGCCTTAGAGAAATTCATTTGTAAATTTTAATTTTTGAGAGTTAGGCTGACTTAGGCGGATTTCAAGAAAAAATATTGCCTACGGCCATGCGGTTTGCTAAACTAAAGTTCTAACCCCGTGACAAAGTGTCGTGTAAGCCAAAAGAAAAAAAAAGTATTGACTTCCAATCTTCTTCTTTGGAACAATGTTAGAGAACCTTACAACCTTATATTTAGAATTGAAAGCCTTACAACCCCATATTTAGCATTTTTATTTGGTTATTTGGCATTTTGCTTATGTGGCCAATTTAAAACCACAGGAAAATCATGTAAAAAAAGATAAAAGGAAAAATATATCGACTTTCACCATGCTTCTCTAAATTAATGTTGAATAATCTTACAATCCCATATTCAACATTTGTATTTATATTCAACATTTTTATTTACTTATTGAACCTTCTACACTTATAACATTAGCCACTTGAATAATTTTATTTATTTTAAAAATATTATATAATCCAATTTAATGAAAATTCTTAATAAAGTATTATCAATTGACTTTCAATTATTAAATAAAAAAGAGTGAAGAGACTAAATTCAGAAGATTAAAAATAAAATAAAAGCTAAATTTCAAAAGTGGAAAGATTAGAGCTAATTTACCAATAAATACTTTTTTTTTCAAAATTTACGGAAATAGACCTATTTTTTAATTATTTACCGGAATGGGCCGTTTTCCCCAAAAGCGCGTCCACGTCAGCGCGATGTCAAGAGACATGCCAGCAAAACGTATCCCTGGGGGAGCGTTTTGTCCACATCAGCACAAGCACTTCCTTGAGGGCGCGCTTTGTGCTGATGTGGCAAACCACTCCCCCAGGGGCGCATTTTAGCCCGTGTTTTTTTCCCCAAAAAAACTATTCTTGAATTAAATTTTCAAAAAAGGTCATTTTTTAGATATTATAAAAATAGACCAATTTTTTTAAAAATTTACGAGAATAAACCTTTATAAAGGCTCAAAGTGACAACACCATTTTTTTTAAGGTGTCACCAATTAATATGGAAATATAACTTACAAAGCAAATCTTTATATAGACCCAAAGTTTCATTTCTCTTGTTTTCTTAAGCAATGTGAGATATGAGATATGTGTATATATAGACTCATGAATAGTTTTGCAGCTTATTCCTAAACAATGTGGGATTCCTTCCTCTTTTAACTAACAACATGAGATTAAAGGCTACACTATATTTAATATTTTTTTACTTAGAGTTTAAATTTTTTTACAAAAAAGTTAACATTTATTACATTATAAATAAAACTTTTAAACTCTATAAGTAAAAAAAATATAAAATATAAAATGAGTATGGTAAAATATTAAAAAATAAATATTTAAAAAATTACTAATAGTTGAGTGATCATTTTGTAAGTTTTTATAATTCGATAGCTAAAAAATATAGTTAAGTGACTACTAATGTAATTTAATCTAGATATAAAATATGAAAAATAATTATTATATTTTATGTATATTATATATTTCTATAAAAAAAACTTATTTAACATAATTATATACTATGTTTAAATAGATTATCTATCTAGTCAAAATATATCTGAAATAAATTTATCGGCATTCATTAGGTGATAAAAATTAAATTAAAATTAGAATTAAAAAAATTAATTATTATAGTAAAATATTAAAAATAAATAAATATTTAAAAAGATATATCAATTTTTTAAAATTACAAAAAAATACTATTTGAGTACCAAATACTCACCATTTATTTATTAATCAAACATTCATAATATAAAAAAAAATAAAAATAAAATTAAAAGTATAACTTCTAAATTTAAATAATAGAAAATTATTTTAAAAATTAGAATTGCATTGATATTAACTTTAAACATTTAAAATTGAAATAGAAGATTATTGCATGTATAAGTTTCATATGTGCAATTTGTTCTCTTTTTTTTTTAATATTTTTTTTGTATATGTTAACAATTCTAAAATGCAACAAGGTTAAAGATCTCAAAAGATAATTTTATAATATGAGAAAATGTTAACAAAATATAAAAAAAATAGAAATTATTTTGTAAAAAAAATATCAAATATAGTGTAGCATTTAATCTCATGTTGTTAGTTAAAAGAGGAATGAATCCCACATTGTTTAGAAACAAGCTCCAAACCTATTCATGAGTCTATAAATACGCATATCTCATATCCCACATTGCTTAAGAAAACAAGGGAAATGAGATTTTGGGTTATATAAAGATTTGCTTTGTAAGTTATATTTTCATATTAATTGGTGGCACCTTAAAAAAAATGGTGTTGTCACTTTGAGCCTTTATAAAGGTTTATTCTCGTAAATTTTTAAAAAATTTGGTCTATTTTTATAATATCTAAAAAATGACCTTTTTTGAAAATTTAATTCGAGAATAAATTTTTTTGGAAAAAAAACACGGGCAAAACGCGTCCCTGGGGGAGCGTTTTGCCACGTCAGCACAAAGCACGCCATCAAGGAAGCGCTTTGTGCTGATGTGGCAAAACGCTTTCCCAAGGACGCGTTTTGCTGGCACGTCCCCTGACATCGCGCTGACGTGAACGCGCTTTCGAGGAAAATGACCCATTTCGGTAAATAATTAAATAATAGGTCTATTTCCGTAAATTTTAAAAACAAAAATGTATTTATTGGTAAATTGGCCAAAGATTAGACCAGATAAATAACATAAATAATCAATTCTATCATTATAGCCATTTAAAAAAAAAAAAAAGCTAGATAGTGGCATATAGGTAAATAAATGGTGTAGGGCCGGATGAAAAAGGAACACCACCCTCTACCTTTATAAAAAGCGGCGATCAATTCTAAAATTTTCCCTCAATCTCAACGCAATTCAAGTTTTCGAATTGAAGCTACGGTTTAACGAACCAGCGGGAAACAACAATCCAAGATCCACTGCCAATCAATGGTAAACTTTGCTTTCCTTCTTTCTTTTAGAACTTTAGAAACTGATAATCTTATTACCTATCATTTGCTTCAATTCTTTTCATCTCCGATCTGGAATCGCATCACGATTGATGAAGGATTTGCTGCAATGAGCGTTATTTTTCGACTTGGTTTTAGATCCGCTATATCTAAAACCTCGTCAATCTTTAATATTTTTTTTATATAAAAAAACCATGCTCTTCTGCTTTATCTCTAAAGCAAATGATTGGAAATTTCGTGTTGAAAAAAAAGGGTTTTACTTGCAGTGCTGGGGTTTGGGTTTTATTTTCTCTGCCTATTCATGAATGTTTGCGCAGTTTCTCTTTTTGACGTTTTTTTAAAGGTTTTACTTGTTTTGAGACCCAAACCTTTTTATTTAATGTCATACAATTCGAAAATTCATATTAAAAAAAAATGATGATTCGGTTTAAGTCGATTAGAGGGTTATAACTTCGAGGTATTCGATGATTTGATTTGAAATCTGAAATTAGGGGTTAGCTTTGTGTAGCTTGACATATACTAATGCTGTGTGGTATGGGCTGACTGGTACACATTTTCGCAGGACGGGCATAATTTGGAAGACTCAAAGCAAAGCACTGCTGATATGTCTGTTTTCGTGAGTTTACTCAACCCTGTTTTATAGCATGTAACAATAACCTGCTTTTAATGTAGGTTGTTTTGCTAGTACCTTGAGGGCATATCCATTGCTAGTTTTCGTATAGTCTCGACTTTTAGGTTGCAAAGTCGATCAATCCTAGTGAATGAGTATAATTATAGAAATTATTTGCTGTGCTTCTCGAGGTCGTTTATTTTAGGGATTTAGTTAACGATTTTTTTGACTGATTGTGTTTTTTTTTTTTTTTTTTTAAGGTGCAAAATCTTCTTCAACAAATGGTGAGTTATAACTGGACCCATTCTATAGTTGTTTGAATATATCTCAGTACTTGACAAATATTTCATTTGCAGCAATCCAGGTTTCAAGCAATGTCGGAGTCCATCATCACAAAGAATATCCTATTCGTATATTTTTAAATTTCATTGGAACATGTTCTTTTTGTAAGATAGAAATTGTTGAATATATGAAGTGTCATTGAGTTGCTTCATTACAGAGATGATAATTTCGTAGAAAAGGTTGTCTTATATTTCTTCGTTTAGCCTTTTCATTGTATTGTTGTATGAATAGGTTGAATTGTCTAAAGTAATCTGTACTTTAGTATCAAATTTGTCAACTTGTTGGGAAATCTTGGACTATGAGGCTAAGCTTTACGAGATGGTGTTTTGCCGGTTGAGTATGAAATAAGTTAGACCCTTTGTTTCATTTCGCAGTATCATAGCATTAATTGAAATAGAAATAGTTAATTAGTTACTTTAGTATTACTCTGAATTGTGTGACATCTATCGTTTACTTAACTTCAAAGCACTTGATGAAATGGGAGACCGTATAAATGAGCTGGAGCAGAGCATCAATGACCTAAAAGCAGAGATGGGAATGGAGGGCTCTCCATCCCCTTTAGCCCCACCAAAGCAAAAGTCAGACGGAGCGAATCAAGAGGATGACTCTGCATAAAACTTGGCCAAAGATTGTATTTAGCGGTTAATTGTGAATGTAATTCGTTCTCATTTGGTGATATCTTGTTTCGAGACTACTTTCGTGCAAGAGAGAGCAGGGACATTACTATGTGTCCCTGCTTTCCAGTTTTTTTACATGTACCAATTTTTTCTTCTGTGAACTGGGTTGTTTTGGCAATTTATAGGGGGAATTTAATGAATTTGAAGTTTTTACTGTGCAATACCGGGCTTGGTTGAGATGCTGTTAACCCTTAACCTTAATCTGTGGACAACCCCAAATCTAATATGCTAGATGATTTTTATTTTCTAAGATAATTTGTCCTAGCTTACGTTCAATCTAGAAATACATTTCAACATTGTCTCTAGTTACTATGGATCTTATTAACCTGTCAATTTAGCAAGTTGTACGTTGGGTTTCTATGAATTGGGTCCATTTTGCTTCAACGTTTTAGGGTGATTTCGGTGTGGATTAGTTTTGGGTTTAGATGATTTCGATCTTAGCTTTCAGTTGTTTTTAATTTGGGTTCTGAGGTTTAGTTATTGGGTGTGGTTTTAGATCATCAGGGACTCGGTTCACTTCAGAGTTATGTCAATTTGGTTGAGTTAATTTTTGTATGATTCAATTGAGTTGAGTTGAATTTGGGTTCAGATTAATTCGGATAAATTTTTGATTTCAGGTAAGAACTGCCAGCTTTAATGGTTATTTCATGTCTTAAAGCTTTTCTTGTATTAGATTTGTTCAAAGTTTTGGTGATTTGTCCAAAATTTGAAAAGATTTGGACAAAAATAATAAGTCTGAATAATGAGCTTTCATAAGGAACATAAACCTATTTAAAATATGGGTCGGGTTTGAGCTCTGAACTTGGTTTAACCTGTTTTCATGTTCATGATATGCTATATAAGTAGACTTGGATAAAATTTAAAGCGCATATTAACGAGAAATAGGGTTCACCAGGATATCTTCTCAGAAAAACTAAAAGAAGGTAAAAAACTGAAGAGAACAAATCTGAAATTTGAAGAAACAATTTTCTTTGAATTTTATGAATGATTCACATGACCTTGATTTTCTGCTAAAACTACATACTTATACTAATACATCAATCCTCAACTGCTGTTAACAGAAAATCTAACAACTAAACAAACTAACTGTACAAGCTAACTGCTTAACTCTCTGCTGCCTAACTTTTTAGCTTAGTTATACTTTAACGGGGTTTGATAATATGTCTTCCTTAACCGAACCGAACTGATGAGAAACCCATTGAAAGTTCATGGCATTGTGCTTGTACTGATCATTATCTGGTTCCTACGGGATTTTGTAATAGCAACCTGTGGTCGAACTTCGGAATTTGACAATGGAACATATCATGTCATAATACGTTAGAACTAGTTTAGATGAATCTGTTGTTTAATGATTTTTCGAGCCAAAAAAATAAATTGTGAAGCATAAAATATAGAGGTAAAATAAACACAAAAGGTTAATCTCATAATAATCCCACTTTATTACTGTATTTTCCATGTTACAATTACTAATGACGGCAACGATTGATGGCACTGCAGCCTCGGTCGTAAGGGTTAGCTTCAGCCCCTGGCTGACAGTTATAGTAGGACGCACCCCTTCGAGAGCAGGGCACGGTGTCCCCTTGCAGAGCCCCGTAGCTTATGTACCGAGTGTTGCTCTCCAATACGCGCCGGCTAATCTCGGACTCCATCTCCAACTCGCCCATCGCCATGCACTCGGCCATCCAGCCCTGAAAGCCGCTGTCCTCTGTCTCAACCAAACCGCTCGAGTAGACGGGCAACGAGGTGGCGATGAGCAGTGTTGTGAGGAGTAATGAAACGCCAAGGAGAAAACTAGAGGTATTAGCCATTGTTTTTTTTTTGTCTCTATTGTTATGGCTGTTTAGGTTGGTTTAAGACAAGACAACATGTTTTTAAAGCAAATAATGAAAGAGATGGACGAAAAACGTTGTGCAGCTCTGTTTTTCAATAAAATGCCACTTTATTGACTCTTGGCCTGTTGTTCTAAATAACTCCTGCAGATGGCATCACAGTGGATTCTGTTAATAAATTTTTAAGCAAAATTTAGTATAATGCCAGTAAAAAATATGAACTCTTAATAAGTATACACAGGACGTTACTTGGCCCCAATTTTAAAAAAAAATTATCTTCCATCTCAACACAAGATTACTCCTTAATTGAAATTTTAGAATTTGATTACAAAATTTAAAGGGAATTTGTTTCTGTTAAAAAATATAACGTCGGTAATGACAATATATCGCAAAGAAAAGAGAAATAAAAATTAAAGAACACACAGATTTTACGTGGAAACCCTTTCGGGAAAAAAAATTACGGGCAGAGGAGAAGAAAATTCACTATGTTGAATTCGAATTATTACAAGAGGAATAGACTATGTCTATTTATAGGCTTGTAAAACCATATTCTAATAGGAGTGTAGTAAGATTGAAACACCTTATTCTAATCAATATCAAATAGATGGAGTTTAATAAGGTTTAAAAAACCTTATTTAAAATAAAATAAATGAAGTATAGTTCTATAGGGATTCTTCTTTTATTTTAGTTTACCATTTTATTTTATTTAAATAAGGATTCGGGTCACTTAATTCTAACAATCTCCATCTTGACACGAATTCTCAATGGACAAGTTCTTCATCGCGAACTCTCAACGAACAAGTTCCCCACCTCTTCCATAAAACCCCTTAAGGGTTTAACTTCAACAATGAACACCAACCAAGTCTAAGCAATGCTCAAACTTGGTTATAGGAAGTGACTTAGTCATCATATCTGCAGGATTTTCATGAGTACTAATTTTGCTCACAACAATATCACCACGAGCAATAATATCACGAACAAAATGATACCGAACATCAATGTGTTTTGTTCTCTCATGAAACATTTGATCTTTTGTAAGGAAGATGGCACTCTGATCATCACAAAATCTGTGGCTGATTTGAAGGTCTTCATTGAGCTCACTAAAGAGTCCTTCAACCAAATAGCTTCTTTACAAGCCTCAATGTCGCCATGTACTCGGCTTGATGGTAGACAAAGCGATCAGTAGTTTGCAAAGTAGCTTTCCAACTGATTGCACAACCTCCGATTGTAAAGACATAACTAGTGAGAGATCTTCTTCTATCAAGGTCTCCAAAGAAAATCAACATCAACATACCCAATGACTCTATCTCTAGTTCTTCCAAACTGTAAGCAAACATCGGTAGTACCTCGTAAGTATCTTAAAATCCACTAAACTGCTTTCCAATGTTCTTTACCGGATTCGCCATGTATCTCGCTAATCTGCACTTGTCAGATATGATAAATCCGGGCGTGAACAAACCATAGCATACATGAGAGATCCCACTTTGCACTAGAGTATGGAACATGTGACATGTACTCAATCTCATCATCGATTGTGGAGATAAAGCCGATGAAAGTCCGAGATGAAATTCGCTAAAGGAGTACTAACAGCTTAGCACTCTGCATATTGAACTGCAAAAGAACTTTCTCAATGTACCCTTCCGATTTAGGTACAATTTACTTGCTATTCTATCTCTCGAGAATCTCCATACCAAGTATCTTCTTTGCTAGTCCCAAATCTTTCATCTCAAATTCTTCACTTAGTTGGGCTTTGACCTTTCTTATCTCTCCTTTATCTTTTCTTTGCTATCAACATGTCATCAACATAAAGAAGTAGATACACAAAAAGAACCATCACTATTTTTTCTTAAAGTAAACACAATCACAAAACTACTTCTTTTAAAATCATGAGAAGTCATAAAGGAATCAAACCTCTTGTACCACTTGTCTTGGTGATTGTTTCAAACCGTAAAGGGACTTTTTCAAAAAGCAAACATAGTCCTCTTTTTCTCGAGACCAGAAAAACCCTCTGGTTGTTGCATGTAAATATCTTCCTCAAGTTCTCCATGCAAAAATGTAGTTTTTACATCTAACCGCTCAAGCTCCAAATCATGCATGGCCACAATACCAAGCAAAGCTCGAATCGAACTATGCTTCACAACTGGGGAGAACACATCTGTGAAGTCCACTCGAATTTTGACTAACCCTTTGCAACAAGCCTTACTTTATATCTCGGGTTCTTCAACTCCTGGAGTCCCTTCTTTCATTTCAAACACCCATTTACAGCGAACAACCTTTTTACCTTTAGAAAGTTTTACAAGATCCCATGTTCTGTTTTTGTGGAGTGATTCCATCTCCTCTTGCATAGCAAACATCCACTTTTCTGAGTCTTCACAGCTAACCGCCTCAGAATAATTAAACGACTCTTGGTTTGCATCTATATCTTCGGCCACATTTAAAGCATAAGCAACTAGATCAGCCTCGGCATACTTCTTTGGAGGTTTAATTTCTCTTCTAGTTCTGATTTTGGCGATAGAGTATTGTGGTGAAGAAACAACTCTATTCTCAATTTTTGTACTGGCTTGAGGAGTTGACTCTGTATTAATCTAATGCTCCACATGCTTTTGATTTTCTTTATTGGAAGAGTCTTTAAGAGATAAGTTAGGTAGCATAGCAGTTTCATCAAAAACAACATCTCTGCTAATCACAACTTTTCTATTTTCAGGACACCATAACTTATACCCTTTTACACCAGCTTTATAACCAAGAAAAACACATTTAATGGATCTCGGTTCCAATTTTCCATTATCAACATGAGCATACGCAGGACACTCAAAGATCTTTAAATTAGAATAATTAGTAGGATTACCAGACCACACCTCTTGTAGAGTCTTTTTCTCAATGGCAACGGATAGAGATCGGTTGATCAAAAAACATGCAGTAGAGGCTGCTTCGGCCCAAAACGACTTTGGTAAGTTGGCATTTGACAACATACATCGAACCTTCACCATGATCATTCTATTCATTCGTTCTGCAACGCCGTTTTGCTGTGGAGTATGACGAACTATTAAGTGTCTCACGATCCCTTCAGACTTGCACAGTTTATTAAACTCATCAGAACAAAACTTTAAGCCATTGTCTGTGCGGAGGTATTTTATTTGTTTTCCCATCTGCTTTTCAATCATAGTTTTCCAAGACTTAAATGCAAAAAACACATCGTTTTTCTGCTTTAGGAAGAATGCCCAAACTTTTCTGGAAAAATCATCAATAAAAGTTAGCATATAATTAGCTCCACCTCTCGAAGGCACTCTTGATGGCCCCCACGGTCGAATGAATATACTCCAACGTTCCCTTCGTGTTATGAATTCCTCTGGTGAATCGAACTCTCTTTTGCTTCCCAAAAACGCAGTGCTCACAGAACTTCAGTTTGCAAATTCCTTTCTCATCAAGAAGTCTTCTTTTGCTCAATTCTGCCATGCCATTCTCACTCATATGCCCTAGGCGCATATGCCAAAGTTTAGTAATATCATCATCTGACAAGGAAGAGGAAGCGACAGCTGCATCACCAATAACAGTAGAACCCTGCAAAACATATAACTTGGCAGTCTTTCTTTGCCCTTTCATCACAACGAGGGAACCTTTGGAAATCTTCAAAATCCCACTTTCAGCTGTGTATTTGTACCCTTTTGAATCAAGAGTACTTAACGAAATTAAATTTCTCTTCAATTCTAGAACATGTCATACGTCACTAAGTATTCTGACAACTCTATCAAACATCTTAACTTTAATTGTTCCAACACCTGCGATTTTACATGAAGCATTATTTCCCATCAAAACAACACCTTCAGACACTGTTTCGTAAGTTGCAAACCAATCCTGATTGAGACTCATGTGAAAGGTGCAGCCTGAATCAAGTATCCACTCATCGCTCACTTTAGAATTGTTGATAGAAGCGACTAGAAGTTCACCATCGCTGTAGTCTTCTACAACATCAGCTTCACCAAAATTTTCTAGTTGTTTTCCCTTTTGATTCGCAGCCTCCCTTTTAATCTTATTCTGTAGCTTATAGCACTCAGATTTAATGTGCCCTTTCTTTTTGCAGAAGTTACAAGTTTTACCTCTGTTTGAAGACTTTGATCTACCCTTAGATTTACCGCAAGGATTCTGTTCCTGTGTCCTTCCACGATCATCATCAGCATTCCGATCTTGTCTCCCACGAATAATGAGACCCTCTTCCTGAGAGTCGAGTTTAACAACAAGATGCTTCATCTTCTCATACGAGGTCAAAAAATCATAAATCTCATCAACTGTGAGAGACTCGCGGCTATATAAAATCGTGTCTCTGAAGGTTGAATAAGACGGGGGCAACGAACAAAGTAGAATCAACCCTAGATCTTCCTTATCATACTAAACCTCTATGGCCTCCAAGTTTGAGAGAATTTCTTTCAACACTGTTAAGTGTTCGTGCACAGACGCACCTTCCTCCAAACGATGAGCATAAAGACATTGCTTCATATGCAACTTGTAACGCCTCGAATTTTGGGCCTAGTAGAGTTGGGCCCATTGGGCTTTGGATCTCAGAAAATTTTTGAGTGAGCTTTGAGGGTTAACGAATTTGGAGTGTCTAGGGGTGTTAGAGATGTTCTGGGATCAAGTAAGGGTATAGGAAAAATTTTAGTTTTAGCTCAAGGGAACTGTGACTTCAGTTAGTAGGCCTTTTAAATAAATGAAGAAGAAAAATGACACAAAAGAGCTTGTGGGTTAGTGGCAAAGTGGCGCCACTTAGGGAGCAGGGAGGTGGCATCATTAGCAGGCAAGGGAATCCAAGGTTCGAGTAGTGGCATGGTATTTTGTTGGGGATTTAATTTTTGCCTTCTAGATAGTTAGTAGTGGCGTTGGATGTGAACTCAAAGGAAGTGTTCATGAGAGAAAATTAAGGAAGGGATAAAGGAGCTTATCTTAGAGAAAATTTAGGATGAGATTGAGGAGTTATCGTGAGAAAATTTAGGAGTGAGAAGTGTGAAGAGTTGGTGCCAGTTGTGGGAAGTGGGAAGTGTATAAATTCGGCTTAGGAGGGTAAATGAGTGTCGTTTTTGGGTCTTTTAGGGGGTATTACGAATTTTCATTGTGGCTTTCGGCATTTGGAGAGTTTTGCAAATAAGTTAGTCTTTCTTTTCTTTACTGAATATCCTGTAGTTACCCTCACACAAGCATATCTGATCTTTTATTTTCTCCCCCTCATTCTATTCTTCTGTTGTCGAATTCTTCCATTGCCAAAAAACCATCATTCCTTTTTGCCGAATTCTCTCTTAGCCAAACTTTTCTATTGTCGAATTACCATAATCTTCTCTTACCGAAATCCCCCATTAGTGCCGAATCTTTGTTGTTTTTCTCTATCACAAATTAGTTGGTATCTACTCTCAGTCAAGGTTAAAAGCCGAATCTCGTTTGGTAGGCCGCAGGATCTAAGGTTGGATTCGGTAAGTATTTGGTTAACTCCCCTTAGTATATTTTGTTGAAAGCCGAAGGGCTATCTAACCCCTCTTTACCGTTACCATGTATTAACAAGGGTGAGGTTTAGTAATCGCAAGTGTGGTAGGTAGGGATTGCTATCAAGGCAGTAAGTATTCTCGACTCAGTTAGGGTTTAGTAAATGAACGAATCTATTGTGGCTCATAGGGGTGACTTATGATCAATATGGGTCACTTGGTTTTGACGATATAGGTGTTTGGGTGCAGATCTAGAGGTTAATCGCCAATAGTAGCAAAGGAAGGGCTACTAGAACGTGAGGCACACGGTAAGGGTACGGTGAGTGTAACATCCTAAATTAGGGGTTATGCGTTTGGAGCATAACTCAAGTGTTGGTAGGCTTTAAGTATGGTTGGTGATATTTTAAGGGTTTTTAAAACTCTAGGATTAAAAGGGAGTGCATTGGAAATTTTTGAAATTTTTGGGTTAAAAGGGGAAATTGGGCTAAGGAGGCCTTAAGAATAATTTTTGGCATGTTTGGACACAAAGAGCGCCTTGGTAAAGTGGCTCCCATGCGCCACTTAAATTGGAAGTAACGCCGAAGGGGCCTGGGTTCAAGGCACCAGGCAGCAAGCAAGTGTTTTATTTTTGGGTTTTGGCGTTAAAAGGAAGGAGGCCTTAAAAGAAGTCGGGTGAGTCTATGACACAAACGGTGCACAGGCAAAGAGGTCGGCAACGTGTGATGGTTCCACTGGTCCTAGGTTCAAGTGGCGTGAGCAGCAAGTGGCGTTTTATTTTTGTTTTGGCGTTAAGGCAAGGGGAACCAAGGAAGTAGGATTTAAAAGAAAACATGGCGCATTCATGTCACAAAAGAACGCTCGGCCGAATGGCTCAGGCGCTACACAGCCGCTTGTTCCACCAGGTCCTGTGTTCGAATCTTAGAAGCTGCAGTTTGGGGTTTATTTTTTTAATGCTGGCGTGAAAATGGAGTTGGCCTGCACATGGGTTCTTTGTTCGGCTGGAAGAGTTTGGCAAGCACATGGTTTCTTTTATTTTTTTAATTATTTATTTGATGAGATAATAAGGGATAATAAGGATTAAATTAGATTTTAATTAGATTATTATTTGATTAATCTAAAAAGGTGGCAAAGAGAAAAAAGTGGGCACAGGTTCAATTCAAATTCTTTTTGAATTAATTCAAGCTAGTGGCCAAGAGGGATTTAAGGAAATTGATTGAATTTTAAACTCTTCAAAGGAAGAGTGGACAGCAAATATAGGGGCATTAGTGCCGAATTTTATCTAAATTGGTTTTCTTTTATTTCTTTTTCCAATTTGTTTCCTAGCCAAAATTCCTCTGTTCATCTTTTAGTTTCTCCTTCTCATTCTTTCAGGCCGAAAATCATTCTCTTCTCATAGTCCTTGACAAATTTTCATCTTATTTTTCATTCTTTTCTCTATTGGCCGAATACTCTCCTCCTCTGTTGCTGAAACTTTAAGCACCTATTTCCTATTATTTTCTTCCTCAAGCCGAATCTCCCTGCTATTTCTTTAGTAGCCTTGGCCGAATAATTAAAGTAGGATAGATCTCTTCAGATTTCGTTGACAATCGATTTGGAAAAGGTAAGTAATCCTAGCCAAATGTTATTTTTTCTTCTTCTCTTCTGTCTCTGTCGATTTTTTACAAAGGGTGAAGGCTGATTTCGGCAATTGATGGCAAGGGAGTTATTGACCCCTCTTTAAAATATCGACTTTGTCCAGGTACTTCGGGATCTTGAAGAAATCGATCCCAAGTCTCCATTCTCTGTCAACAGAATTTGGTAAGTATGGGTAAGGACCTATGTTAATATTCAAAAGACGAAATCTTTGGTTATGAGTAATATGGGTTGACCGATTGTAGTTTGGTGAAGCAGATTCGGGAATCGGGTGCTGTGGTTAGTATCCAGGAGTGTGAAGGTAAGGTTTCGGGTTCACAAGGAACCCTTTTCAATTATTTTGGTTTGGCCGAATAGGCCTTTGGGTATTAACACTGACAATTGGCCGAATGTAGGGTCAAGATCTAGCATCGTAGATTGGCTTTTCGGGATCTAGGAATTACGATAGTAACAGGTGTGTGTGTAAACTCTTTACACACTTTATTAATAAACTTGCTATATTATTGTCTTGAGTATAAATTTTGGTAGTGATCTATGATATGCTTGTGGGCTTAAACATGGATTCCGGGTAAGTCCCCTAACTTGTGATTTTTGATATATGTTTGCATGCCATCACATGATGTTTAATACTATGACATGATATATGAAATTTGTTGTATAAGCATGTGATGGTGGGATTGATGAGAGGAGGGTGATGAACTATGGACTGTCGTCAGTGGTTTTGACCACAAGATGGGTTGGCCCCATCAGATTATTGTGACCTATGGTCATCAGTGGTTTTGACCACAACAATTGATTATTTGCGACTAAGTCCCAAAGTGGTTTGGTACCACCAAAGGTTTTGACCACATTTGATATATTGTGACCTATGGTCATCGGTGGTTTTGACCACACGATGGGTTGGCCCCATCATCCGATTTGTGACTCTAAGTCATCGGTGGTTTTGACCACCAAAGTGGTTTTGACCACACGGGGTAGAAAAGGAGTATGGATGGTTAGGTTGGGTTGCATGTGCATGTTTATTAATGACTTGTGTATGAGTTATCTTACCGGGTGGGGATTACACATCGTGTCTTGGTGACTCACCCCTTCCCTTAACATTTTGCGATGGGTAGATCGCGGAGATGGAGCCGGATGGACTCGAGGTGGCCATGCGCAGTGGAAATTTTAATTAGACGAACTTGGACTTTATTTTATTTTATTTAATGTTGGTTTATTTTAATTAAGTTGTAGTAAGGCCTAGACATAATTTTATTATTCTATGTTTGGATTTATTTGTTAAACTATTTTCTAACATTAAATTAAGTACACGTGGTTTCTAAAATTTTAAATCGCAAAAATGTTTTATCGTGCCATCGGGCACACACCGAATCGCTACAATCGCTTTAATAAATATTTTAAAATAAACCTAAGTATGGATTTTATACACCTCAAATGTTTCAAACAAAATAACCATCTTTTACCAAAAAGATAATTCGACTTAAAAGGATTTTCAAAGATGTTTTCTCTGTAGCACACCAAATTCGGTCGTAGTGTTTGGGCCGGGTTTGGGGTGTTACAGTGAGGTTTCGGTTTTTGGTTAGTATGTGTTAACGCTTTGGTTAATCGCTAGTAATGTCAATTGTAGGTTCGTGACTAAGGGGTTTGCAGCACGCGAGGTTACCAGGTGTGTACAAACACTACACACACGATATCGGCAATGCCGAAAAGTCGAAAAGCCGAAAGTGGCTAAATGGGCCCGGTGGGCCCTGAGGCTAAGTTTGATTAAATGGTTTGGCTTGTTAAACATATTGAGTTAGTCACGCATGATACACGATTTGGACTTGTTTTGGGCCTAATAGGCCATATGATAAGCTTTGGGCCTAATGGGCCGTAAAGTTGGAATTTGGGTTTGATGGGCTTTATGGGAACGTAGACAAATATGCTAGGGTTTATGGACTTAGGCCTAGTTTGAACAACTCTTCAATTTCATAAGACTTAATCTAATTAAACATGTCTGTGAACAAGTCGATTAGTTAGAGTGTGGTAACCGACATATGCATGCCTAGGATTGGATCTAGTGAGAGCTTGGTATTTAAGCGGTCCGAGTGACCTACCTCCTCTTTTTTGAGATCCTACCTGGTGCATAGTGTTTGTTCACTTTAACTGCGAGGACTTGTTTATGGGCCAAAGTTTATAACTAAAACCTGAGAGGGACTAAAATACCCTTATGTTGGAAAATTACTAAAATAACCTTATATTGGAAATTACTAAAATACCCTTATATTGTAAAATTACTAAAATACCCTTATATTATAAAATTACTAAAATACCCCTGTTTGTAAAATTACCAAGATACCCCTAATTTTCCAAATTACCAAAATACCCCTGTAGGGTAGAATTAAGAAAATATCCCTAGGTAGTGAAATTACGAAAATACCTCTATGTGATGAATATGGGTTTGTGGATGTTACTTTTGTGTTTGATGCATTCATATGATATTCTGCTTAGGATGCATATGGGTGGGAGTTATGGTACGGAGGAAGATTTGAGGATCGCATGGTCAGTATGGTATGGATCCGGATCGCATAGCCGTATGGTATGGATCCACGTAAGGCTTTAAGCCCAACATATGATTAGCGATTTGCTTTGCAACATTCGGTAGTATCACATAACCGGCTACCCTTGGTGTGTAGCGCGAGGGGTGGGTCGAGCTAGAATTCCCAGCGAGTCATAAGGTTGGAAGGGAAATGGTGTGTTTAGCGGATGGATTTTTGGGGTGGGTTTTGCATTATCTGCTTATAAATGATACGATATGATATGATATGAGGTCATTGTGGGCTAAGGCCAAAGACCACCGATTTTGTTAGGGCTTAGGCCCAATGTGAATATTTGTATGTGATTTGATTGCCAAGGGTTGTACACACTTGAGTTTCAAACTCACACCCTTAATTTTAAATGTTTCTGTAATCCTGAATAGGCGGCTCGACGAGGGAGAGGACTCGGAGATGGCCTCATTACAAGTTGTTCAAATGTTTTAATTTATTCAAATGATTCTGTTTAAATACTTTGTTTTTTCATTGGATTGTAATAAGGCCATGTAACTCCTATTTGACTTTGAATTTTGGGTTTATTATTATTATTGTTTCAACTGCCCACTTAAGAAATTTCATAAAATTATTAAAGTGTTAATATGGTTTTCGAAATAATCTTTTGTTTTGGGCTTTTGGGCCTTAAATGGTTAACTAGTAAATTGTTTTGAAGTGCGCCTTTAATGTGACATTCCAGATTTGGGCCTAACCTCTAGGCCAGGTTTGGGGTGTTACACAACTTGCTGGTTAGAGTTTTCGACATACATATTTGTTCTAGCCTCTTCCATAATGCAGCGGCGGTCTTCTCCTTCATCACATCTTGCAAAATTTCGTTAGACAAATGCATATGCAACTGTGTTAATGCCTTTCGATCGTTGCGCTTCTTCTCTTCCTCCGTCAATGTTGAAGGCATCTTATCTACCCTTAGCAGGGCTTCCTCTAAATCCATCTATGCAAGAGCTGCCTGTATCTTTATCTGCCACAACGCGAATCTGGTGTTGCGATCCAACAGTAGAATTTCATACTTCAAAGACGCCATTACCGTGATAGAGATGAAAAACCTGGAAGCTCGGATACCAAGTTTTTAAAAAATATAACGTCGGTAATGACAATATATCACAAAGAAAAGAGAAATAAAAATTAAAGAATACACAGATTTTACGTGGAAACTCTTTCGGGAAAAAAAAACCACGGGCAGAGGAGAAGAAAATTCACTATGTCGAATTCGAATTATTACAAGAGGAATAGACTATGTCTATTTATAGGCTTGTAAAACCATATTCTAATAGGAGTGAAGTAAGATTGAAACACCTTATTCTAATCAATATCAAATAGATGGAGTTTAATAAGGTTTAAAAAACCTTATTTAAAATAAAATAAAAGAAGTGTAGTTCTATAGGGATTCTTCTTTTATTTTATTTTACCATTTTATTTTATTTAAATAAGGATTCGGGTCACTTAATTCTAACAGTTTCACGAAAAATGATCTTTATATTTTCTTTAAAGTTATTTTTTTTTTAGAAAATTGACTTACGCTTATTGGTTTATCTTTTTAAAAAACTTAAGTTAATTTCCGAAAAAAAATCATTCAAGAATAATTTTATTTTTATATAAAAATGAACTTAATCAAGCCAAATATTATTATATTAACAATAAAATTTTAAGTTTTAAAAATATTAATATCAAATATTCTAATTTTCAATTTTATTAAACATTCATATTTGATTATTCATATTAAATAATATAATAAATTATTAATATGATTAATATAATTAATTAATAAATTATTTAATATTAAAATTTATTTTAATGACAAATTTAAATAACAATTTTTAATTTTAACTAATATTCTTAATATATTATTGAAAAAAATATTTATATTAAAATTTTTAATTATAAATATATATGACAGTTTATAAATATTTGAAAATAAAGTTTTATAATATCAAATATGAATATTTGTTTAAATTATGGTTAGCTTCATCTATTTCTTCCAACTCTATTGTCTCACTATCCTCTCTCATATATGTAATTTAAATTAAGTTTTAATTAGATGTTGTTTATTATTATTAAGTTTATATAAGATATTAATTATTATAAAATAGATTTTGATTGTTAAAAGAAAAAGCTATTACAATATTTTGTAACAAATATATTTATATTGTATTTATTTCATTAAGAAAAACTTTTAAAAATGATTTTAAGAAAATTAACTAAATAACGAAAAATATTTTACACAAATCATATAAATACCAAAACTATCAATTTTTCTAAAAAAATCAATCAATTTCCCATAAATTGTAACACCCCATACCCAACCTGTTCGCTAGATCCGGGTATCGAATGCTACAAGGACCCGTTTGGTTCCACTTTACACCCATAATAACTTTAATTACATATGAAAGCCGCTTTAACACTTTGGCCTAACTACAACTAACATCAAACACTAAAGAACTTCCATAATGTTTTCCTATGACCTTAGTTTTTGTGTATAGTGTCATTGTTTACATATGATCTTACAACTATTATGTTGCATTAACCCCCAAAACAAGGCCTCCATAGATGCCACTCTATATACACGTACAACTTTTTCTACTCTACACTGGTCTGGCAATGGTTGGCTTGGTCCCTCCTTTCAAACTCTTGTCTTGTCTCATCCTGCAATTTGGCAGTAAATTCTATACGTTCTGATAAACTTAGTGAGAATATGCGAAACAACATAATTTAACCAAATTGCAATAGCACGAAAAGAAACATGTTTTAGGAAGAGAATTCAACTCCCCTCCTCTTGGTATATCATGGGATTTACTAGAGTTGTGATTGTCTTTCCATTTTCTTTTTAGCTTTTTGTCGTCCAACTCTTTCTCGTTATGAGACATACTAGCATTTCTTCGTGACATTGATTACTGAGTAGGGCTGATCTATCTCCACATTATCCTAATCTCCTTTGTCTATTTTTTTTCGCTATCCTTGACGAACTGTTATCGACGAGAATGTCAACAGACTTTTCTCGTCCCCGTGGATCCTCACCTAAGGATCCTTCATTAGATCCATTGCTTTTCTGTCAGACTTGATTGTTGTTTCCTTGGTCTCAGTTTACATTTGTTTTTGGCGTATCCCCTTTATTATTTCGGAGAACCACGCCCCATGGCGTACTCCGCATATGCATACCTCTAGTTTGGTGAATCCCCTTTATTATTTCTGCATTATCATTCTGACAGGCTTCCCGTGCCGTCGTACCCTCATACGATCATGGTCCGTGTCCTCCACCAAAACCATCATAGAAAATTCCTTCAAGCTTCGGTCAACCCTAGTTCATTGCATGTAAGTGTTTTTCTCACCCGTTTTAAATAATTTTTACTTTTTTAAAACTAGGTCCTACTAACCCGTGCCTTCGTTTTTAAAACTGTTAAGAATTTTGGATTGTACCTGTCATAACGTTGCCTACATAAGAGTACGGGGGCCTAGTAAGCAAAGCTAGACACGGAGGGACTAAATTACGTAGAGTCGCCACTAACCAATTAGGGCTAGGTTGGTTAGCCACCTATCGTCTAAAAATCTAGAATTAATACTACAAAAAAATCCTAAAAATCTAGACTCGATCTCATCACCAAATTTTGGGTTTGGGAGTACGGTTACGTGTGGGGAAGGTTATAGCACCCCACAATGCCTATCCGAGGATAGTCCTACGGGGTCTTAAGAGCTAGATTTTTTTATTTAAGCATATTAATGTCTTAATCTAAGCTAAAATCTTATGGAAATCTTAAATAAAAACTGTAAAGGAAACGCCTCCGGTTTACTTGTAGCTCGATTAAGATGTGTTCACCAAACTTATCTAATTTGAAACTTAAATTAGAGATTTTTACTTTTAACGGGAACACTAAAGGATACCTAAATAATTCTAGTAAAATACCTTCAATTCTTAAAATTAATTCTATGTTAGAGTTCTAAAAAAAAACCTAGAAATTACCAATGAATTAAGAGAAATATAAAAATACATCTACAACTTATTCGATCTTTTATTATTATTATTATTTTTTAAAAGATTTAATTAATAACTTTGAACCTATCAAGATCTTACGAAAGTATCTTAGGTCGGGTTTATGATTTATCTTACTTTAAAATTCTTGATCTAAGATTTAAATTCGTCAAAATCCTAAAATAATAAATCTTAAATAACATTTAGTAGCTTTCTTAAAAAAGTTTCTAAAATAAAATACTTAGTAAGACCTACTAATGATTTACAATTTACCTAAAAAAATCTTTAGTTTTAATCTTGAATAAAGTCCTAAAAAATATTTACATATTAACTTAAGATTCTAATCCTATACAATATTTAAAACTAATTTAAAACCCTAAAAAAATATCTTACATATTATTTATAATTTTTCTAAGATAAATGGTAGGTAAGATCTTAAGGACTAACCTAAATTCAAATGTAAAAACCTTATAGTTTCATTAAAATATAACACCTACTTAATTTGTAACACCCCTTACCCGTATTCAACTCCGGAACCGGGTACGAGGCATTACCGGACTTGACTTGCTTGAGCATTCGACTTTGGGCTATAAAATTTGTTCAAATTTAAAACTTTTTCATTTACAATCGTAACGTCCCCATTATGGGTCTACGAGACCCTTTACATAAACCCGAGATGCTTTGGGACCAAACTGAAACTTTTAAACACTTAGAAAATTTTGGCATAAAAACTGGGCCACACGCCCGTGTGTAGAGTGGGGCACGCCCGTGTGACATATCACACACCCGTGCTCCATACCCGTGTAGAATTATTTTCTTTTCGAACCTACAGGGGTTTTCACACGGCTGGACACAAGCCCGTGTTCTTGGCCCGTGTGCTTCACACGGCCTAGACACGCCCGTGTCCTCGCCCGTGTGTAAAAACCTGGGTATTCTGTTTGTGACGTCAGCAACCTCATATGGGGCACACGGCCTAGACACACGCCTGTGTGGCTAGCCCGTGGTCGACACTGACTTGCAATACCATCATTCAGGGGACACACGGCCTGGTCACACCCCCATGGGACTGACCGTGTGTCTCACACGGCCTAGACACACGCCTGTGTGTCTACCCGTGTGGACCAATTCAAGGCTATTTTCCAAGCCATTTAGCCACCCTCACTTGCACACATTCACGCATCATCGCATAAAATTTTCAAATCATTAATTATAACTCTTGAATTATCACATTTGAATCATGAAAATTAAATCTTCATCCCATATACGAGAGAGAGCTATTACTAGTACAATTACAATCGACTTGAGCTCATCTATGGCTGTACACAACCAATCCACAAACTTTTTTAAGCCAACACATTTGGCTACTTTAACTATGACTTAATTAAACCAAAATAAGATCCTTATACATGCCATATTTCAAGAAGACTTGAATCTCATACCCAAGTGTCTGCTCGATAGTGTGAAAGCATCTCCGGCAGTGATCGCTGTGAATCAGAGCTTTAAAATTTATAAAAAGAATGATCGGACCTGGAAACTAACTCTGACAACGATTGAGGCAAGTGCACCTATCGAATAGTAGTATAGCTTAGGCAAGATCGGATTATCGAACCCAAAGGAACTAAAAGTATTAATACTAACTTTCCTTTTTATTATTTAACCTAAAATAAAGAGAGATTGTTTATCTAATCTAAATTAATTAACTACTAAACTAAAGACTCTAAGACAAAGAAGAATGAATTTGGAAAATAACTTGGGAAAAAACTCAGTTGATTTAGATGATACCCTAGGAAGAATCCACCTAGACTTCACTTGTTATCTAACACTGAACCATACGATTTATTCACTTAGTTTGATCCGTAAGACTCCCTAATGTATATTAAACCCTCTCTCGAGGCGAATAACTTCTAACCCTAGGTTAATTAGTGGAACTCTCGTTCTCTTATAATAACCCCCTAGAATAGCAGTAAATTGATCTATGGATTCTCATATTAGGTTTCACTCTAATCTGGCAAAATCTCGTCACCCTATCTCTAGGCGTGCGATCAACTCCGCTTAATTATGTTGGATCTACTCTTAGGTAGGGTCTATTCCTCCTCCACCTAAGCACATTAAATTTGGATTAAGCTCACATAATTAAGAACAAACTAAGTATTTATCATATAATTCAGAAAACAATAACAAGATTCATCATAGGTTTCATCTCTTTCTGTATCTCAAGGGTTTAGTTCATAACAATAAAGGAAAACATCTCAAGAGAAAAGATAAAACAAAACATAAGAAATCCCTAAAACCCCCTGAAGAAATTGAAGGAGAGATCCTCCGTCTTGAGTATAATTCTGGCTTCTTGAGATGGATCAACTGGCTATCCCGGAGTGAATCCCCACAAATCTGCCTTCTCTGGCCTAGCACGACGCCCCTAGACGATGGCTTTGGCCTCCTCCTCTTAGGTCATACTTAGGGTGTATTTATACATTTCTTTCTCCCTAAGTATCCTTTCCCGAATGAAATTGCTCTTCTCCACGGTAGAGGCACGGCCATGGCGCACGCCCGTGTGAATCGTGGCCAGGCCGTGTTTGGATTTCTTTAATGAGACACGGTCGTGTGAGTCAGGGTTAGACCGTGTTCTAGATGATTGACTTGGCACGGCCATGTGGGTCTAAGTCCAGGCTGTGTCGATTTCCTCTTTGGCCCGTTTTGGTCCGTTTTGAGCCCATTTCTCGTTCTTTTTATCCTTGGGTGCTTTCCTGAGTATAAGACATGAAAAGAAAGGATTAAGAGCACCTTTTTACATAAATCAAGGGATAATTCATCCAAAAGCATACTAAATGTGGGATTAAAATATGTTACTATTTCGGTTTATCAAATACCCCCACACTTAAGCTTTTGCTTGTCCTCAAGCAAAATTCTCAACTTACAATTAAAACAAACTTCCTATAATTCATAATAGTCATTGATAGTGTCTCATCATAATTCAGGGATAATTTATACATAGATAATTCAACTCAAAGTGTCCTAAAAATTCAAACACTATAAGCCTTATATTTTGTAGCACAAAACATAGGTGTTTCCCTTCATCTAAATAATTACCTCTGATTCAAAATTGTCAAGGATTGACATCTTCACTAAAGATTCACTCAAATCACTCAAAGTGTTTAAGGTTCAAAATTTAGACACTCAAAAGTCAAACATGAAGAGTTAATCCCATAGACTTGCATGAAAATCAAATCTCTACCACTGAAATATGAGATGAAACACAAATCAAAAGGTCTTTGTTAGGGTTGTAACAGGGCTAGGGTTAAAGGTGTGGAATAAGGCTGAATTAGAGGGTTAGAATCGAGAATGAATTGACAAATTACCTAACTAAGAACTAATGAACTAATAATAATTACATCAATTGAAAACTAATAATACTAACACTACGAGCTTCTTCTTCGATATTTGGAATTTAAATAAATGTATAAGCTCATTTAATCACATAACTAATAATGAATATACTTCATTTTTTTTATTTTTTTTAAGAACAAACTAAATACATAATAAAGGAGAAATTACTAAAATAAAAATCATAGTTAGGCAACTAATCAAAATCAACTCTCGATATAAGGGTAGTTAAAGAGGATGGTGAAAACGAATAAAAAAGGGTTTTGGGTTAATATTAGCGGGTAAGTCAATAAATGGGTTGTTAGGATTAAACGGGGTTCACTAGGGGTTAATTATGAAGGTAGGCTTTTAATGGAGTTAGTGGGTTAAAACCTAGGTGCCTTTATCATCTCTGTATATCAAATCAAAAGTGTGGTCTCGACATGTATAATCGATGCAAGTTCTAGAATAACAAATCAGTGTTGACATACTCATAATCAATAAAGTGAGCAAGAAAAAGAATTTATGCTCTATAAGGCTAAAAAACTCACAAAAATTATGGGTATTTTTGACATCAACCTTGTAAATATCAAATTTCAAGGTAATATTTAAATTCAGGTAGACGACCTAGAAAATTTTTAATTCAGAAAAATAGACTTATTATGCTTGATTCTCTAGTATTCTTAGAATTTAATCATCAATGCACAATTATCAATGACTTAATCTAAAACATATCAATAAAAATCATAAATCATCAGAAATTTCATCCTAATTAGTGATATGAGTAAATTACTTAAAAACAAGACTAAATTCAGGGATTTGAGAATAATGCAAAAAGTTTGGAACCTAATTTCAGAAATTTGAGAATAATGAAAAAAAGTTAGGCCACTTTTTTAGGTTGTTCACCCCCCACACTTAAGATGTACATTGCCCTCAATGTATAAATATATGTAACATAAATGTAATGTTCAGATCAGAAGATATGGGGATAAGTAAAACTCCCTGAATTATGGATGAGCTCCTTGGAGGATGTGGAAAATACGTTGGAGGGGCCGGTCTGGGTGACGATCCTGCGCTAGATGAAGAAATTGGAAAGCTCATGCATGATTAGCCAGGATATACTAATAATAATTAAAACTATACTAATTAACTACTTAAGGAAAAGCAGGCTAAAGTGTAGAAAAATAAAGATGAAACTAAAATTAAAAGAAAAGATGGATGGACCGTAGAGTCCTTATTGTTGGATGTGATTTCTAAGGCTGAGGATATGGTGGTGGTCGTGGCGTGATTCCCTAGCAGCCTTTAGAACCTAAAATTAAGAAACTAAGATGAAATAAACTTTATTAAGCATAAGATTGTTAAAGGGAAGGAAATTGAAGCAAAAGAGAAAAATGAAATAAAAACTAGATAGCCTCAAATATCCTTGGCTTGTCGTTTGGATGAAGCTGCCAGCATGAACTCATGTGAATCGGTCTCCTTTGAGGAGACTGTGATTGGCCTTTTACGCTTCTTTGCCATGGATATGATGTTGTTGTGGCTCAAGGGTCTAAGGATTTATTAGGAAAAGGAAAAAGAAAGAGGGAGAAAAGAAAGAAAGAAAGAAAGAAGAGAGAAGAAAGAAGGAAAGTGGGTTAAGAAGAGAAAGGAGAGGGGTATGGTGTTTAAATAAAATTTCAAGTCTGGCAGTTTCCCACGCTCGTGGGTTGAGGGTGTGTCGATTCACACGGCCACCTCGCATGGCCGTGTTCTAGGGCATGTTGGTTCCCCATGTTCGTGTCTAGCCTGTGTTTGACAAGTCAGTATGTTGGCACGGTTTTCAGGCACGGGCGTGTTCAGCCCGTGGTTGGCAAGTCAGTAGCTTCACACGGTTATGGGGCACGACCGTGTCACTTGGTCGGTGCCCGTGGGGGAGTGGTTGAGTCTGTGAGTTCTAAATTTAGTTGCTCTGACTTGTACCGTCCTGCCATGTTAGTACCAAGATTCTTGAGGTACACACGGCCACGGCCACGACCGTGTGCAGGGCCGTGTGGCCTGGAATTCTGCACTCCTTGTTAGTTTAATGCTAGATATTATAAAGAAAGGATAAGATAGAAATAAAATAAAAATTTAATGGGGTTAGTGCTCGGGTTGCCTCCCGAGAAGCGCTCGTTTATAGTCTTAAGCTAGACTTTACCTCTCATTTGCATCTTCAGGGTGGTTTGAGGAGTTAAAAGTTCTTCCTCATGCTATCATTTGTGTCTTCGTAAAAAAATTTAAGTCGAGATGTGTTTATAGTAAAAGTACCAAAAATAGGATTACTTACCTCGACTGTTCCGTGTGGGAAAACACTGGTTACCCTAAAAGATATTTCTTTGTTTGTGCTAGGGTCCGGAGGAGATATTCGAGGGTCAATTTTTTATCAATACTTGATCTCCTATTTTGAAGTGGTTTGTTGTTCCTATGAGCTCATCTGGGGGCTCCTTCGGTTTTACCTTGTGTGGTTCTTCATTGCGTAACCCTAATTTTTCCTTGAAGTGCGTCTTTCACTCGTCTAGATCATCGATCTGAATCCCTCGTTCCTCATGAGTTATTTCTTTGTTGGCATGGGGTTTAGGATCGGGTTCAGTTGTATTCTTTGGTGGTGCTTCCTTAAAATAAGGGTTAACCGAATGGTTATCAGTAGAATTTACGTTCTCACCTTGATTACTCGATGTTCTGTCCGAGTCGAGAGCTTTGAGGGTGACCGTCTCATTACCTACACAAAGTATGAGTTCTCCCGCATCAACATCAATTTTAGTCCTCAGCGATCGCTAAAAGGGTCTTCCTAAAATTAGGGAATCGAATTATCCTCATCCATGTCTAAGACAACAAAATCTATCTTGGGAAAATGAATCATCGATTTTTACAAGAACATCTTCGATAATACCCCTAGGAATTCTAACAGTTTTATCAGCTAATTGAATGCTCATCCTAGTTTGTTTGGGTTTCCCTAGACCTAATTGTTTAAACAATTTATAAGGCATGACATTTATGCTTGCCCCTAAATCAGCTAACGCATTATCAATAGTTAGTCTACTAATTAAACATGGAATTGTAAAACTCCCTGGATCTTTTAATTTCCGTGGTAGTTTATTTTGTAAGATTGCTGAGCACATTGCGTTTAGTTCCACGTGTGATGCCTCGTCTATCCTTCGCTTGTTCGTCAAGAGATGTTTTAAAAATTTCCTCGAATCTGGCATCTGTGAAAGAGCTTCAAGTAGCGGTAAGTTAATATGTAATTTCTTTAAAAGTTTAAGAAACTTACCGAACTGTTCCTCTGTATCGTCTCTCGTTAACGCTTCGAGATATGGTATGTGAGGTTGGTACTCCTTGATTACCGGTTTTGGCTTGTCTTGTGTTACCTCAACTTTACCTTTTTCTACCTCGTTTCCTTGTGTTGGACTGGGTTTGTCTACTTCTTCGCTTTCTTGAGCTGTTATGGCTTGGATTTGCTCCTTTGGAATAATTTCAATATTACTCGGTAGACGCCCTTGCGGTCGTTCGGATAATAGCTTCGCAATTTGTCTGAATGACTGGGTAATTTCCCCGATTGCCTTTGTAAGTCCTCCAACTTGGTTCTCGATCGTTTTGATCGATGTTTGTTGGGTGTCGAGTGTTACCTCGATTTTTTGGAGACGAGCTTCTGTGGATGCTATGAATTTGTTCAACGTCTCTTCAAGATTCGGCTTCTTTTCCTATGGATAGGGCTGATTTTGGAAATTTTGAGGAGGTTGTTGTCTTTGATTTCCTTGTCCTCCCCACGAAAAATTTGGGTGGTTCCTCCAAGCTGGATTATAATTATTACTATATGGGTTATTATTAGATCTGAAATTGTTACCTATATAGTTCATCCATTCGCACTCTGTGTCTAGGTTGGTAGGGTGGGTACTCGTGGATTCGCCATCTGTTCCACTTATGTCGCCTTTGCATTCATCGGATGTGCCTGCAAAGAACACAAACTATCAAGCTTTTTATTCATCATCTCTACCGTGTTGATAGCATGGTTACAAACATCTATGTTGAAAACTTCGCCGATTTTGTTGGTTTGGTCCTTGTAACCCCGCCATCGATAGTTATTCAAAGGACATCTCTTCAATAAACTCGTGGGTCGCTTCAGGGGAGTTTTATTGTTCAGGGTTCCACTGGCGGCTGAATCTATTAGTTGCCTCGTTGAGGGGTTTACACCATTATAGAAAGTTTGGACTTGGAGCCACAAGGGTAAACCATGGTGCGGACACCCTCTCAAGAGATCCTTATATCTCTCCCATGCATCGTATAATGTCTCTAAATCCATCTGCACAAAAGAAGAGATATCATTCCGTAATTTGGCCGTTTTGGCCGGTGGGAAATATTTTAATAAAATTTTTTCAGTCATTTGATCCCATGTAGTGATTGACCCTCGTGGTAGCGAGTTTAACCACTGTTTAGCTTTATTCCTTAATGAAAAGGGAAATAACCGAAGTCATATGGCATCATCAGAAACGCCATTTATTTTGAAGGTATCACAGAACTCTAAAAAATTAGCTATATGAGTGTTTGGATCTTCGTCCTGCAAACCATCAAATTGAACAAACTGTTGAATCATTTGTATAGTGTTAGGCTTTAATTCAAAATTATTAGCAGCTATAGCAGGCCTAACAATACTAGATTCGGCTCCTGTTAAATGAGGTTTAGCATAATCATACATAGTACGCGGAGCATTATTTTCTGCCACATCTTATGGTGGAAGATTATTTTCATCCATCCCTTCAGTAGGATTGGATCTGTCTTCTCGCTCTTCTTCCGTGTAATTTAGGGCTCGCCTAATTTCTCTACGATTCCTGCGAACGGTAGCGTCAATATCACTGTCGTATACTAAAGGTCCTCTCGTGTTCCTTCTAGTCATAAACTAGAGGTACCTGCTAGGAAAAGAAAGAAAGAAAATTTAGCAAATTTAAAATTAAAACTAAAAATAAAAATAAATTGCGAAAAATAAAAATAATGGCTAAAGTAATAAAAATAGAGCTTTCTTAATATTTTAGTTCACTTCAAGAACGGCGCCAAAAACTTGATCACCGTGTGAATCGAGCTTTAAAATTTATAAAAAGAATGATCGAACTCGAAACTAACTCGACAACGATTGAGGCAAGTGCACCTATCGAACGATGAGTATAGCTTAGGCAAGACCGGATTATCGAACCCAAAGGAACTAAAAGTATTAATACTAACTTTCCTTTTTATTATTTAACCTAAAATAAAGAGAGATTGTTTATCTAATCTAAATTAATTAACTACTAAAATAAAGACTCTAAGACAAAGAAGAATGAATTTGGAAAATAACTTGGGAAAAAACTCAGTTGATTTAGATGATACCCTAGGAAGAATCCACCTAGACTTCACTTGTTATCTAACACTGAACCATACGATTTATTCACTTAGTTTGATCCGTAAGACTCCCTAACGTATATTAAACCCTCTCTCGAGGCGAATAACATCTAACCCTAGGTTAATTAGTGGAACTCTCGTTCTCTTATAATAACCCCCTAGAATAGCAGTAAATCGATCTATGGATTCCAATATTAGGTTTCACCCTAATCCGGAAAAATCTCGTCACCCTATCTCTAGGCATGCGATCAACTCCGCTTAATTATGTTGGATCTACTCTTAGGTAGGGTCTATTCCTCCTCCACCTAAGCACATTAAATTTGGATTAAGCTCACATAATTAAGAACAAACTAAGATTTATCATATAATTCAGAAAACAATAACAAGATTCATCATAGGTTTCATCCTCTCTTCGCATCCGAAGGGTTTAGTTCATAACAATAAAGGAAAACATCTCAAGAGAAAAGATAAAACAAAACATAAGAAATCCCTAAAACCCCACAAGGAATTGAAGGAGAGATCCTCCGTCTTGAGTATAATTACAGCTTCTTGAGATGGATCAACTGGCTATCCCGGAGTGAATCCCCACAAATCTGCCTTCTCTGGCCTAACACGACGCCCCTAGACGATGGCTTTGGGCTCCTCCTCTTAGGTCATACTTAGGGTGTATTTATAGGCTTTTGAAATACATTTCTTTCTCCCTAAGTATCCTTTCCCGAATGAAATTGCTCTTCTCCATGGCAGAGGCACGGCCATGGCGCACGCCCGTGTGAATCGTGGCCAGGCCGTGTTCGGATTTCTTTAATGAGACACGGCCGTGTGAGTCGGGGTTAGACCGTGTTCTAGATGATTGACTTGGCACGGACGTGTGGGTCCAAGTCCAGGCCGTGTCGATTTCCTCTTTGGTCCGTTTTGGTCCGTTTTGAGCCCGTTTCTCGTTCTTTTTATCCTTGGGTGCTTTCCTGAGTATAAGACATGAAAAGAAAGGATTAAGAGCACCTTTTTACATAAATCAAAGGATAATTCATCCAAAAGCATACTAAATGTGGGATTAAAATATGTTACTATTTCGATTTATCAGGCAGTTTCCAACCCGAGCTAGTTAAGTTAACCTATAAGAGATAGGAAATGAAGAGGAGTAAGCAATATTGCTTAGTAAGTTCATATGCAAATAATAATCAACTATTGACATTCATTGATTTTGCTCAACCACAAAGGCATTATAATGAGATTTACTCTTAAACTCATGGTTACCCACTATATCATTCGTAAGGCTTACTCATTCCGTCTCTTACCACATTCTAACCATGTGACAATTATAGTACTCTAATTTATTAGCACATAATCCCTGCATCCATCATCACAACAATTCATGACACATATACTTAAACAATTTCTCAATGATCCATTCGGGATAATACCAACTCTCGGTGGTTCCGCACACAGCCCACCATTTAATGATTTATAAGGTGGTATCGCACATAGCCCACCATTTAATAATTTATAAGGTGGTATTGCACATAGCCCACCATTTAATAATTTATAAGGTGGTATCGCACATAGCCCACCATTTAATAATAAGCATGATGGTATCACACACAGCCCATCGTTAACAAATAATAAGGTGGTAACGCACACAGCCCACCATTAATTACACATTCACGGATATTTATCCACACATCTTTTTTTCCTGTTTCGAATATTCATCCAAAAATATCCCCACACTCTATCATTCTTAAATAGATTTATAAAATAATCGTTTGCATTCACGCAATGCATTAATAAATATAACATATGCAATCAGGATGCATCATTTACACATAACTCACCATGGGTTCATCATATACCGAATTCACCTCATTTGAGTTCTGGCACATACCTATACCTCTCATGGTATAACCACATACTTTCTCATTTTCAACAAACCTGTTGAATTATTCAAAATGCTAAAGAACACTCTTAAATCTCATACATATAGTATTAAATCAACATCATACCCCCAATAGGGTCTTACATGAAATATCATATCGATGCCATGTCCCTGACATGGTCTTATAAGAAATCTCACACCGAGGCCATAATCCAATTATGGTCTTACATGGGACCTTAATTATCATAGTATCATAATATTTGCATTCCCTCTATTCTTAGATTCAATTGATGACTTTCAGTTCTTGACATCTCGTCAAAATGTATTTAATATGTATATTCGTAGAGTCAATATACATTTCATACAATATTGAAATATTAAATACTTCACTTACAGTTGCATTATTAGCACACAAACTTACCTCGATATCGAAAAGGGCAAAAAAAGGGGACCTAATTGTCCATATTTTTCTTTTCTCCCGTTCTAGGTCTGAATCTCATTTTCTTTGATCTAGAACAATAAAATTTACTCATTTAATCATTTTATGATCATATTACAACATAATCTCTACTTAGGCAAAAATGACCATTTTGCCCTTGTACTATGGCAAAATTATGATTTTGCCCCTAGGCTCGTAAATCATTTTTTATCATATTTTCTTATTAAACAAGCCTAGCTGAACATTTATTTCTCTTACAACTACTCACAAATCCAACTATTTCATGCATTTATTACCAAATTACAACATTTACAACTTAGTCCCATTTAGGTGTTTTCGTGATAACACCTTTAACAAAAGTTGTTTCTCATCTCCCTAACATTCATTTTCTTCCATAAAAACCCAGCAAACAACATAAACTCTCTCATGGAAAGTCCCTAGACTTTCAACCATTTAGCAATTTAGTCCCCCCATTAGCTAGCTTAAGCTTTGGGGGTTCCAAAAGTACAAAAATTATCAACTAAAACCATCAAAATCACTTACTTGTAAGGAAGAAACCTTGGCTGAAATTTTGAGCTCTCAACCCCCATTTTTGCTGCTCATTTCCAGTGGAGAGAAGATGGAGAGGAAAGGTGATATTTTCTTTTCTTTATTTTATGATAAAAATAAATTTTTATCACCAAATTTCCACCTAACCATTGACAAAGTCCTTTCTTTGTCCCCCTATGGCTGGCCACCACTCCTCCCATGGCCTATTTGCACTTTAAGGACCTCTAATTAACATTCTATGGCTATTTGGCACCTTTAGCAAATAAAGTAGAACTTTCCCACTTTATGCGATTTAGTCCTTTTTCGCAATTATGCGTTCAATCGTTAAAATTAAGGTACCAAAATTCTCATGCATCCTTATAAACATGTTACAACGCATAAAATAATATCAAAATAATTTTCCTCCACCTCAGATTAGTGGTCTCGAAACCACTGTCCCGATTAGCCCCTAATTCGGGCTGTTACATAATTAACTTCATGTCAACAATTATAGGATGAAAAAACGACCTAAAGTTCCCTCTTTTAAACCAAATAGTAATAAAATAGGAAAATTAATTAAATTGGTTAAAGTTAATGAAAAGTTAAAACTCTTTCAAAATGGCAATAATAAAAAGAAAAATTAAATAAATGAAATAAATAAGACATTAACATGATGATAATAATAATACCAATAATACACCTTATTCATAATACAATAAAAGAATCAATGTAACATAATTAAATAATATTAAAATGTATGTAAGGGAATGTGTAAACAATATATATATATATATATATATATAAATAGACATGAAAATAAATAAAACGAAATAAGAATAAATAAAAATTATACAAGTGTGAATAAATATAAAACATTAAAATAAAGTGCATAATTAACATTAATTATATAATGGATAAATGCAAGTGAAATGGAATATATAAGTGCAAATTATTTATTAAAGATAGAAACAAAATGACATAGCTTGATTTTAGGACTAAAAGATAAAAAATGTGGAAGACAGATGACTGTAGCAATTGATTTGCTTTTAATTTTTAAATTTCAGATTAATCAAATTATTAAATAAATAAAATGGTTACGAGTGTAAATAGGTCAGAGAGCGAAGGCAGTGTTGCAAAAAGGGGGTATTTTTTGTAAATTTAAAAAGTAAGGGGGTGGGAATAAATTACCCATTTTTGGCACCTATAAATGAAAAAAAACTATCCATTCTTCCATTTTAACCTCATTTTTTCAAAAAAAAAAAAAACCTATTCCTCTTTCTCTTCTAACTTCTATGTTGGCCATGGCTTCACTTTTTTTTTTTTTTTGCAAAATCAATTTTTTTTTTGCAAAATCAAAATTTTCTTTAGAAAAATCATTAATTTTCTTAAAAATCAAAACTTTATTTCGAAATAGTTAAAAAAAATCAAAAATTTGTTTTAAAATTTTAAACTTTCCTTTAAAATGACTTAAAAAAACAGATTTTTATTTTTCAAAATTTAAACTTTCTCTTTTAAAAAAAAAAACACTATTTTTTTAAAGATTAAAGCTTTTATTTTGGACTAGTTGAAAAAAAAATCAAAACTTTGTTTTAAAATTTTTAAACTTTCCTTTAAAATGACTAAAAAAAACAGATTTTTAATTTTCAAAAATTAAACTTTCTTTTTAAAAAAAAAAACACTATTTTTCTAAAAGATTAAAGTTTTTACTTTGAAATAGTTGAAAAAAAATAAAAACTTTATTTTAAAAATTTAAAATTTCCTTTAAAATAACAAAAAAAATAGATTTTTATTTGTTAAAATCTAAACTTTCTCTTTTTTTTTTTTTTAAAAAATCAATTTTTTTTCCAAAATCAAGCATTTTTTTAAAGAAATCTTTATTTTAGAAAGGGGAGGGAAAAAAAAAGGGATTTTTGGGAGCTCCTAGGGGCGGAGGACTGACAGTCCGGTGATGTCCCCTTCATCAGAAACCAAAATCCGATCCTTTATGACATGCCTATGGCCAAAAAAATAAAGTAGAAGAAAAGAAAGAAAAAAAGGAAATAGAATGCTTGTAGTTGTTATGTTTTTTTTTAAACATTTTTTTAAGAACAAAAATAATGAAAAGCCTCCTCCTTTTCATTTCATTTTATGTTTATATATTGTTTTTTTTAATAATAATATTTACTAATAATAATAATATTTACTAATAATAATAGTAGTAGTAGTGATGATAATAATAATTTGGGCCTTTGACATGCCCAAAAAGGAAATAAAAAGAAGGAAAAAAAGAAAAGAAAAATAAATGTCTCAAATCCAAAATCAGGTGGGCTTCGAACGACCCAAGAGAGAACAAAAATTTAAAGGGGCCCTCAATCAAGCTCGGACAAAAATGGGTGTCTACAGCTGCCCCTCTTTGTTCGTGGCTTGCGTAGCAAGGAACGTACAAAGACGTAGACAACTAACCACTATCAAATCCCACTCAACAGCGCAATAAAAGGAATAACAAGTTTTTAAAATTACCAAAATCGAATGTAACATCCTAGATTAGGGGTTATGCGTTTGGAGCATAACTCAAGTATTAGTAGGCTTTAAGTGTGTTTGGTGATGTTTTAGGAGTTTTTAGAACCCAAGGATGAAGGGGAAAGCTTTGGGAAAATGTTGGATTTTAAGTATAAAAGGGGGAGCTGGGTGAAGGAGGCTTTAAGGAAAAATTTTGGAGTTTTTGGACATGAAAAGGGGCTTGGTAAAGTGGCTTAAGGACGCCACTTAAGGCTTGGGCAAATGACGCCTTGAGCAGGGAGGTTCAAGTCTGGGTGATGGCATGGGAGTGTTTTATTTTTCCTTTTTGCGTCAACAAGTGAAATTGGGCTAGGAAGGCCTTAAAAATAAATGACAAGGTTTACGGACATAAAAGTCGGAGTGGTAAAGTGGCTTGGGACCGCCACTTAAGGGCCTGGAAGTGACGCCTGGCGTAGGTCTTGGGTTCGAGCAACGTGGGCAGCAGGGAAGGGTGTTTTTATTTTTGGCTTTTGGCGTTAAGGCAAGGGGGAGCTAACAAAGGAGCTCTTAAAAGAAATTGTGACGAATTTATGTCACAAAGAAACGCCTTGGCAGAGTGGCTAGGGGCGTTATTGTAGCTTGCTTCATGAGGTTCCATGTTCGAGTAGCGTGAGCAGTAATTGGGGGGGGTTTACTTTTATTTTTGCGTCAAGGAGAAGAGCTAGTGGTCTGCACATGGACTCTCAAATGGATTAGGATAAGATTGGTGTTTGCTTTTAAGTTCGACTGGAAGAGTAGTGTTTTATTATTTTATTTTTTGAAGAGGTGATAGGATAGAAGATAGATAATGTTTCTTTAATTTTAAATGGGTGATAATTAAAAGATAACAATTATCACATTAGGGAGCAATGGCTGAATGTAGGACTCCTTAGGGACATCCACAATCGGTTTTGAATATAGCAAGGAGGTGTCGAAATTCATCAAATGGGTTTTTCTTTTTTCTCTCCAATTTGTTTCTGGCCGAATTTTCTCTAGCCACATTGCCCAAAATTCTTCAAAAATCCCTCTCTTCTTTTGTTTTACTTGGCCGAACCTATCACTCCCTTTTACTCAAAACTTCATCTTCCCTTTGGGTGTTAGCCCGAATACCTTCATCAACACTTGGGAGGCATAGCCGGGATCTCTTCACTTTTAGGCTCTTCAAGGAAACAATAGAGGTAAGTGTTCCTTTTAAAAATCGGGTTCTCTTCTCTTCCTTTATGGTGTGCCGAAAGTTTGAGAATAAGCCTTGGTATGGGTGACCGAATATGTATAAGTGTTAAAATATGTAACCTTTGTGTGTAGCCGACACTAAGGAGCATTTCGGGATCTGATTCTTCAAGGGATCTCGACAAGGCAAGAGACAACTTCGGGATTCCGGTAAGAGTGGTAAGTGGTTAGGCATATTCGGCCAAAGGCCATTTTTGGTATCTTAGTATAACCGAATGTGCACTATGGTTTTAGGGGCTAATCGACAAAGGAAAATAGAGGCTTTCGGGATTTCAATTTGCTTTGGTAAGTGATAATAAAGATTCGGCCTAGGGCCATATTTTGGTGATGGGTACGATTAGTCCTTCGAGATTATTAGTTTAGCCAAATAAGGCTTTTTGATACTAACCTTTAGTGGACGAATGTAGGAGCAGTACGGGAATACGTTTCGGGATTTTGTGATATCGCATAGATTCGGGATTTCTCCTTAGATCTTCGGTTAAGCAGGTGTGTAAACTTCTACACACTATATTAGTAGGCATTGCTTATTATGTTACGGCTAACTATTGTGATGGTGATTTGCCTTGTGGCATGAGCATGGATCCCGGGTAAGTTGCTTATGACTATAATTATGTTATGTGAATGACACGATGGGTAAGATATTATGCCATGACTTATATGCATGATTTGTGATAATATGTTAAGCATGATATGAGCATGTTGGTAACGGGATTAAAGAGAGGAGGGGGAGTATTCTCTATGGACTGTCACCAGTGGTTTTGACCACACCGTTGATATAAATCGTGACTAAGTCCCAGTGGTTTGGTACCACCAGTGGTTTTGACCACATATTGATAATTGTGACCTATGGTCATCAGTGGTTTTGACCACACGATGGGTTGGCCCCATCACTTGATTTGTGACTCCGGTCACCAGTAGTTTTGACCACCAGTGGTTTTGACCACACAGAGTAGTTAAAGGAGTATGGATGGCTAGTTTTGGGGTTGCATGTTTTGCATGACTTACTAATATTTTGTGTATGAGTTTGCACTTTTGGGTTGGGGATTTATACACTGAGTCTTGGAGACTCACCCCTTCCCATATCATTTTGCAGATGAGTAGATCGCGGAGATGGAGCCGGAGAGGACTCGAGGTGGCCATGCTTGTTCCTTGGATTTGAAATTTTATTTAGCACAGTTAAAGTTTATTATTTACTAAATTTTAGGTTTGGGTTGTAATAAGGCCGCTAGTTATTATTTTGGATGTTCAAGCAGTTGTTTTTACTTTACTTCTACTATATTACTAATGATTTTATAAATTGTTAAATGAATCAGTTAAAAGTGACGTTTTCAAAATAAGTACTTTTACGAGTTTTCAAAAGTGTTACCCTCGGGTAGAAAAACTAAATTCACCAAGTTATCAATAACACTGATGTTTTCTAAAAAAATTTATATGATCAAATGTTTTTTTAAAAGGAAAAAGGTTTCAACTCAACCATGGTTAGAAAATCAACCCATCTGAGTTTTTAATGGACACCGTTTTATAACCTCAACAAATTTTCAGATTTTCACCGATTAATCGAAATATTTCAAACCATTTTTTTTACTCTGTGACATACCAGATTCGGTCAGGGCTCATGGGCCGGGTTTGGGGTGTTACAAAATTGGTATCAGAGCCAGGTTCAAAACTCGGTTGTGATGGCCCAGGGCCCAAAAGGTTTTGGTAGGCCTCTATGGAGTATTATGAAAATGGTTTTGTTTTGAACAGCATGGCATCGAGTCTCCTAGACCAATCCGTCTGGTAAGTACTTCTAACTACTCAGTGTGAATTATTATCCAGTAGAGGGGTAGAAATGGAACATAGATAGTATGATAAGTATCTCGAACCCTAGGACTAGTTTACCCCAACAATCACATAAGACATTAAATGCCTAATTAAACAAACCTATGACTAAGTCGCCGAGTTAGGGTGTGGTAACCCACAATGCGCATGTCTAGGATTGGATCCTAAGAGCACAGTACTTAAGCGGTCCCAGTGACTCACCTCCTCTTCGCAGAATCCTACAGTGCGTAGCTTCCTTCTCACCCTAACCATGAGGACTTATTCATAGGCTAAACCCAATAACTAAAACCCGAAAGGGAACTAGCCGGATTTTTGTAAAAACTCTAGTTTTAAAATTCTTAAAATTACTTTTTAATTTGTGAGAACTATTGTTACAAAATTTTTCGAAAAATTTCCGAATTGCAAAATTACAAAAAATACCCTGTAGGTTAAAATTACGAAAATACCCCCGGGTAGTGAAATGACGAAAATGCCCCTACACGTTGGATATGGTCTGCGAATGTTGTTTGTGTGATGGATGTACTTAGAACTAGGAGATAAGCCTGAAACTGGAACTATAGGTAGATTCGACTCCGAAAGAATCACTTCAAAAACTATTTCTCATAAAATTGCTCGTGGGTAAACAGTGAACAGTATTAATAATGCATAAAATTCTTAATCAGATAAACGCGAACGAGAAGAATGAGTACAAGAGGTCGTGGACGTCCGCCGCGTGGCCGTGGTAGGGGTAGGATGACCTTGTCGAGCCAGCAGGTGCTGGTCATGGAGTCTGCAGTAATGTGATGCTAGGATCTGCCGCGGCGGAAATCGAGTTTCGAGAATGCAGGGCAGTGGTAACGATGTAGTATCCCAAGCTGTACTCACGAGTGTTGGAACGAGTTGTCGAGGCGGCGCGGTGCGGAGCCCGAAAATCTGTGGTTGAACGACTCCGGGCTAACGGAGCAGAAGTGTTTAGAGGAGTTTCTGGAGTGGCTCCCAACACGGCTGAGTATTGGTTGGAGGCAACGGAACGAATAATGGATGACTTGGATTTCTCGGCTGAGGAGAAGTTAAAGGGGATAGTGTCTCTCCTCCGGGATGAGTCGTACCAATGGTGGCTCACGGTCAGAGAGGGTGCAGCGATCGGCGATATCACCTGGGATTATTTTAAGGCAGCATACCAGAGGAAGTATGTGGGGGCTGGTTATATTGATGAGCAGCGTAGGGCGTTCTTAAATTTGGTGCAAGGGAATAAGTCGGTACCCGAATATGAAGCTGAATTCTTGAGGTTAAGTAGGTATGCTCGGGGTATGGTGGCCACAGAACATGAGTGCTGCGTTAGGTTCGAGGACGGGCTGAGGGATGAGCTACGGGTGTTAATCGCACCTCAGTGTGAAAGGGAATTTGTCGTTCTCGTGGAAAAAGGCTAAGGTAGCTGAAGCAGTGAAGCGAATTGAGAGGCGAAATCAGGACAGAAGTAGGGATAAAAGGAATTTTGGGCTTTCGTGGTCCATTTGGAGGTTCACGAAGAGGCTAGATTTGGGAATCGAAAGAGCCGCAAAGCACCTTTCAGTGGCCACCTCAGTGTGGTAGATGCGGGAAATCCCACTCGGGGGAGTATTGGAATGGTAATCGAGGGTGCTTTGAGTGTGGATCAATGGAGCACCGGGTAAGGGATTGTCCGAGGAAGCTGACTAGGACTCAAGCTGAGGGTCAAGGATGTGGTCAATTCAGAGGGATGGCCAAAGAACCTCGAGGGGACGAGGTGCAGCTAGGGGTAGTGGTAATGGTAACGGGCATGGCCGAGGTGCTGAAGGTGCAGAGGCGAGGCAACCAAGGTTGGTCTATGCAGTTGGCCGTCGCGAGGAGGAAGATGTGCCAGATGTGACAACCGGTACGTTCCTTATTTCTGGAATACCCTTAATTGCTTTGATTATTGTAGAGTTTTCTTGCATTGCTAGTGAAGTGCCTGAAACCCTGGATGTGAATTTAGAGATTGTGCCTAGGAAGTATGATGGTTTTATTAAGATTAGAGTGCGCAGCATAAGCGTAGTGTGGCGAGTAGGAGTGCATTTAGCCAAGCAATTTCGAGGACGAAATTATTTTTAAGGAGGGTAGAACTGTAACATCCTAGATTAGGGGTTATGCGTTTGGAGCATAACTCAAGTATTAGTAGGCTTTAAGTGTGTTTGGTGATGTTTTAGGAGTTTTAGAACCCAAGGATGAAGGGGAAAGCTTTGGGAAAATGTTGGATTTTAAGTATAAAAGGGGGAGCTGGGTGAAGGAGGCTTTAAGGAAAAATTTGGGAGTTTTTGGACATGAAAAGGGGCTTGGTAAAGTGGCTTAAGGACGCCACTTAAGGCTTGGGAAAATGACGCCTGAGCGGGGAGGTTCGAGTCCGGGTGATGGCATGGGAGTGTTTTATTTTTCCTTTTTGCGTCAACAAGTGAAATTGGGCTAGGAAGGCCTTAAAAATAAATGGCAAGGTTTACGGACATAAAAGTCGGAGTGGTAAAGTGGCTTGGGACCGCCACTTAAGGGCCTGAAATGATGCACGCGCAGTCTTGGGTTCGAGCAACGTGGGCGTGCGGGGAAGGGCGTTTTTATTTTTGGCTTTTGGCGTTAAGGCAAGGGGGAGCTAACAAAGGAGCTCTTAAAAGAAATTGTGACGAATTTATGTCACAAAGAAATGCCTTGGCAGAGTGGCTAGGGGCGTTATTGCAGCTTGCTTCATGAGGTTCTATGTTCGAGTAGCGTGAGCAGCAATTGGGGGGGTTACTTTTATTTTTGCGTCAAGGAGAAGAGCTTGTGGTCTGCACATGGACTCTCAAATGGATTAGGATAAGATTGGTGTTTGCTTTTAAATTCGGCTGGAAGAGTAGTGTTTTATTATTTTATTTTTTTGAAGAGGTGATAGGATAGAAGATAGATAATGTTTCTTTAATTTTAAATGGGTGATAATTAAAAGATAACAATTATCACATTAGGGAGCAATGGCCGAATGTAGGACTCCTTAGGGACATCCACAATCGGTTTTGAATATAGCAAGGAGGTGTCGAAATTCATCAAATGGGTTTTTCTTTTTTCTCTCCAATTTGTTTCTGGCCGAATTTTCTCTAGCCACATTGCCCAAAATTCTTCAAAAATCCCTCTCTTCTTTTGTTTTACTTGGCCGAACCTATCACTCCCTTTTTACTCAAAACTTCATCTTCCCTTTGGGTGTTAGTCGAATACCTTCATCAACACTTGGTAGGCATAGCCGGGATCTCTTCACTTTTAGGCTCTTCAAGGAAACAATAGATGTAAGTGTTCCTTTTAAAAATCGGGTTCTCTTCTCTTCCTTTATGGTGTGCCGAAAGTTTGAGAATAAGCCTTGGTATGGGTGACCGAATATGTATAAGTGTTAAAATATGTAACCTTTGTGTGTAGCCGACACTAAGGAGCATTTCGGGATCTGATTCTTCAGGGGATCTCGACAAGGCAAGAGACAACTTCGGGATTCCGGTAAGAGTGGTAAGTGGTTAGGCATGTTCGGCCAAAGGCCATTTTTGGTAACTTAGTATAACCGAATGTGCACTATGGTTTTAGGGGCTAATCGGCAAAGGAAAATAGAGGCTTTCGGGATTTCAATTTGCTTTGGTAAGTGATAATAAAGATTCGGCCTAGGGCCATATTTTGGTGATGGGTGCGATTAGTCCTTCGGGATTATTAGTTTAGCCAAATAAGGCTTTTGATACTAACCTTTAGTGGGCGAATGTAGGAGCAGTACGGGAATACGTTTCGGGATTTTGTGATATCGCATAGATTCGGGATTTCTCCTTAGATCTTCGGTTAAGCAGGTGTGTAAACTTCTACACACTATATTAGTAGGCATTGCTTATTATGTTACGGCTAACTATTGTGATGGTGATTTGCCTTGTGGCATGAGCATGGATCCCGGGTAAGTTGCTTATGACTATAATTATGTTATGTGAATGACACGATGGGTAAGATATTATGCCATGACTTATATGCATGATTTGTGATAATATGTTAAGCATGATATGAGCATGTTGGTAACGGGATTAAAGAGAGGAGGGGGAGTATTCTCTATGGACTGTCACCAGTGGTTTTGACCACAAGATGGGTTGGCCCCATTAGTTTAATTGTGACTTCGGTCACCAGTGGTTTTGACCACACCGTTGATATAAATCGTGACTAAGTCCCGGTGGTTTGGTACCACCAATGGTTTTGACCACATATTGATAATTGTGACCTATGGTCATCGATGGGTTTTGACCACACGATGGGTTGGCCCCATCACTTGATTTGTGACTCCGGTCACCGGTGGTTTTGACCACCGGTGGTTTTGACCACACTGGTAGTTAAAGGAGTATGGATGGCTAGTTTTGGGGTTGCATGTTTTGCATGACTTACTAATATTTTGTGTATGAGTTTTCACTTCCGGGTTGGGGATTTATACACTGAGTCTTGGAGACTCACGCCTTCCCATATCATTTTCAGATGAGTAGATCGCGGAGATGGAGCCGGAGAGGACTCGAGGCGGCCATGCTTGTTCCTTGGATTTGAAATTTTATTTAGCACAGTTAAAGTTTATTATTTACTAAATTTTAGGTTTGGGTTGTAATAAGGCCGCTAGTTATTATTTTGGATGTTCAAGCAGTTGTTTTTACTTTACTTCTACTATATTACTAATGATTTTATAAATTGTTAAATGAATCAGTTAAAAGTGACGTTTTCAAAATAAGTACTTTTACGAGTTTTCAAAAGTGTTACCCTCGGGTAGAAAAACTAAATTCACCAAGTTATCAATAACACTGATGTTTTCTAAAAAAAATTATATGATCAAATGTTTTTTTAAAAGGAAAAAGGTTTCAACTCAACCATGGTTAGAAAATCAACCCATCTGAGTTTTTAATGGACACCGTTTTATAACCTCAACAAATTTTCAGATTTTCACCGATTAATCGAAATATTTCAAACCATTTTTTTTACTCTGTGACATACCAGATCCGGTCAGGGCTCATGGGCCGGGTTTGGGGTGTTACATCGAAACAAATCAAAACATATTACGTTATCCAAAACTAGAAAAGTAGATACCAAACCTGGGCCTCTAAATGCAATGAAAAGTCAATGCAATGAAAAGTAAACTAGAAAAGTAAACGAGCCTCCACACCTGGGTCTCTAAATGCAATGAAAAGTCAATGGACCTCCACACCTGGGTCTCTAAATGCAATGAAAAGTGAATGGACCTCAACACCTGGGCCTCTAAATGCAATGAAAAGTAAATGGACCTCCACACCTAGGTCTCTAAATGCAATGAAAAGTAAATGGACCTCCATACTTGGGCCTCTAAATGCAATGAAAAGTCAATGGACCTCCACACCTGGGTCTCTAAATGTAATGAAAAATGAATGAACCTCAACACCTGGGCCTCTAAATGCAATGAAAAGTCAATGGGCCTCCACACTTGGGCTTTAAACGCAATGAAAAGTGAATGGACCTCCACATCTGGGCCTCTAAATGCAATGAATGTTCTCCTTTCTTCCTTTCTTGAATTTTTCATAAAAGGTAATAATTATGAGAATCATGTTTTTAGGTTGAAAAAGATCAAATCCTTATCCACACATAACACAGATCATGAAAATCAAATTCCATGGGATATCACCTTAACAAATTTCAAAATGATTTTATGACTCGTAAATTAAATTCTCAAATGATAATTCACTTAACAAACTTGGTACAACGGATTTCATAAATCCACCCTTGAAACATAAATTTCTTGCATCGAGAGTCAACTCGTTAATTCTCATGAAGCCGAATTTCCTTTTCCTGACTTTGGACTGTTACAACTGTGAACCCTGTACCATGCTCTTTTGCAAAATTGCATCTTAAAGTAGATATTCTTCAATATAGTTCCTTTCTCATGCTCTCTTTTTATTTTTTTGGTTTCTTTTTTTTCTTTTTTCTTGATTTGAGCAAAATCTTCTTTGTATAGACTCTTACATTCTCCAAGTAGATTAATTCCCTAATTTAAACTGACCATGAGCAATCAGAAATGGACTTGTTCCAAGATTATAGTGTCGGCTCGAGTTTGGGTGCCAAAGAAAGGGTTAAAATAGGCTCAAATAGATGACTTCAGGGCTCGTACCGAAGGATTAATTTCTTCTAGAAATCTTCATTATCCTCCAAGGCATCTCATATCTTTTTTTTCTTTTTTTCTTTTTTTTTTAGAAATCTATCTAGTCTGCTCATTTCTGAGTTTTCATCCTAGAGTTCATCTCCTTCTTTTATGCTCTTGAAGACGTCACAATTTTCCAAGGATTAACTTCTTGATTTGAACAAACATAATCGATCAAAATGGTCTTTTAAGGGTTGTAACGTGGTCTGAGGCTTAAGGGTCAATCAGAGAAAGGTTTTCTAGGCTAAAATATATATTATGTGAAAGTGTATAAAAACCATGAGGAGTTATTTTTGAATTTTTGATTGGTTCTTCCATCTCTCAATCACTTTTCTTTGTTCTTACTCCTTCCTATTTCCTTTCTTTTTTTGTTTCTTATTCGCTTTCCCTATTTCTTCTTCTTTTTTTTTTCAGAATGAGATCAAGAATTTATAATTTTTCTTTCATTTTTCATGATCTTTCTTGTCAATCCATGATGTTCAATGGATGACTTTAATTAGGGTTCAGAAAGAAGATACATTAGGCTCAAAATGGGGTAGCAAGGGATATAATTTTCTCTAAGTGACGGGGAGAACAAAAGAATGCCATTTATCATTTCAAAATATGGTTAATCTCATCACAAGGTCATTCTTGGGAATACGTCCATCTTTTCAAATTGAATTGTGCATAATCTCATGTTTGTCTCACAATGTTGTAAAATCATTGATCCATACCCAAAACCTCACAAAATGTCCTCCAACGTGGAAGGTGATCCTTCGGCAAGGGTCAAGTTTGAACAAATAAGATGGCCCAAAGTGGTTAACAGAGGATGAAAGTTTCTTCAAGTGAAGGATACTTCAAAAATGCCATTCATCACTTTGAACATGGCCAACTTATTAAGTAATTAAACTTAAGGAGAATGCAAGATTCCAAGGTAAAACGTAACCTCAAAAGTGATGCAAAAAGAAAAGCAAAACAAAAAAAAGTCAATATTACTTAATGTGAATAACTCTTTAAAGAACAATCAAGCTTAGTTTTTAAGCAAAGTATTTTTTCAATGCATCAGAATTTACAGGGTTCGACATCTTGTCTCCTTCCATCTCAGCAAGAATCAATGCTCCACCAGAGAAAGCTTTCTTCACCACATACGGTCCCTCCCATTTTGGCTTCTATTTTCCCCGATGATTATGAACATTTGGCAGAATCTTCTTCAGTACCAGATCCCCTTCTTTAAATTTCCTTGGTCGCACCTTCTTGTTATAGGCCTTCATCATTCTTTACTGATACAACTGGCCATGACATAAAGCTGCTAATCTCTTTTCCTCAATTAAATTCAACTGCTCGTATCTCCATGCACCCATTCATCCTCCTCTAGTTGCACCACCCTCAACACTCGTAGAGATGGGATTTGCACCTCGATAGGTAAAATGACCTCCATGCCATACACTAATGAAAACAGAGTAGCTCCAGTCTAAGTCCTCACTGATGTGCGGTATGTGTGGAGAGCAAAAGGGAGTTTCTCATGCCAATCCCTATACGTTTCTGTTGTCTTAGAAATGATCTTCTTGATTTTCTTCTTTGCAGCCTCGACTGCCCCATTCATTTTTGGACGATATGGCGCAGAATTGTGATGCTTGATCTTAAATTGTGTGCAAACCTCTTTTATCAAGGCATTGTTCAAGTTCTTGGCATTACTTGAGATGATTCTTTCTGGTAAACCGTACCGATAAATGACCTCTATTTTCAAAAATTTATAGATCACTGATCGAGTTACATTGACATATGAAGCGGTTTTTACTCACTTGGTGAAAAAATCAATCACTACAAAGATGAAGCGATTCCCCTTTGATGCTTTTGGTGAGATGGGCCAATAACATCCATGCCCTACATTGAGAATGTAACACCCCAAACCCGACCCAAACGCCATGACCGGACCTGGTATGTCACTTGGGAAAAATAATTTGTATGTAACTTCGAGTATTGCTGAGTATTATAAAGTTCCTTTTGTAAATCATCAAGTTTAATAGTTCATTTGGAAACTTAGTAATTATTTAGTGAAAATTTTATTTAGCCCAATTCTTGTGTTTAGGTGACGTTTGAAAACACTTAACGTTACATTAAAGAAATCATGAGGTTAGCTATTGCATATGGTTTGTAAAATCGTTGGTTAGGTTTTGAGAAAAAGCCTCTTTTTATTTCATTCTATTCAGAAAACGTTTGGTCGATCAAGTTTGTGATATTAACGTCTTAACAGTTAAACCATAATTAAAACCAAAATAATAGTGGCCTTATTACAAATCAAAAACCCCCAAAAAGAGCAAACGAAAAATAAATTTTTAATTGAATAACCTACGCATGGCCACCTCGAGTCCAATCCAGCCCAATCCACTGAACTACGAGTCACCTGCAATTTGTTTAAGCAAATAGAGTGAGTCACAAGACTTAGTGTGCAATTAGTCCACATAATCCACAAGTGGGCCTAAGCCCCCATATCACAATCGGCCAAAGCCCAATCAATATAGCATACCAAAATAATCAGTATGATAACCCAACCCAGCCTAGTATTCCATCCTCTACACACCGCTCCATATGTCCATCCTCAACACACCTGTGGGGATTTCTACAATCAACCCTCCATCCTCTACACACCTCTTTGGCAGTCATGCTGACAGTCACACTGCTCAAAGTCGATATAATATGGTCTAGCCACCGATAAATGTGTGACCAAGTCACCGATATACAATAAGGCACCAAGCCATCGAAATACTGTGACAAAGTCATCGATAAACACTTTCCCTTCATAGTCGTTATCATTTCCATAAATCCCATGCACATGCAAACATAGTATAATGAGCATATAATATAATATCATACAATTACTATTTAGAGCACATGCACAATCATGCTAACACCACTATTTATAAGACTTACTCGAAGAACAACCAACCTAGTGTTATGATTTTACCCTTCATGGGTAACTCAAGAGTATCACTACCGAGCTTTGGCTTTGGGCATGTTCACATAAACAATTTATACAATAAAGAAAGTATGGTAATTACACACCTGTAAACACGAAGAACTATGCTATCAATCTCGCTAACACCTTCACTTGCAGGGATAACCGCGATCAGCCTATCCCTCTCCGAAGCCGGCCCACAACCCGGTGGAAAGTCACGAACGGCAGACACCGCACGTTTCTTAAACTTAGGGGTAGGGACTACGGGTCCAACCCCCTCTTGTACTTGGCTGGTACTCGAATCCATGAGAAAGATCTTGGTCAGAAGACCGGGTTGAGGCATTGAAGAAGGTAAAAGGGGAAAATAGTTATTCTAAACGAAAAAGTTCTTACCGAGATCGACAAAAGCCGAAAGCTAAAAAACTTGGATTAAGAAATTGGCTGAGTCCCTACACAAACCCCCATTAGAAGCGGTTCTCCAAAATAGATTAGAAGAAGTGGCCTTTCGGCCAAACGAGTTGATAAAGAATCCCTTACAACTATTCGGCCAACCACACTTACCAACAATCTTCCAACAATCGGCCAGATACAGACAAGAGTACGGAAGCGAAGTCCCTCCACCAAACAAGAAGAAACCAATTTGAGAAGGTTAGGGAAAAGAGTGACGGTAATCCACTGAAACAAGAACGAATGAAGAGGTATAAACACACCAGAGAGATTCAGCTAACAAGAAAAAGAAAAACAAACTCAGAGAGAAGGAAGAGGGATAAGTTTCGGCTTTGAGTAGATGAGAAAACAAAAGATGAATCACCAGGTTATGATATGAAGATTCGGCTAAGAAGAAACAAATGAGAGAAAATGATGAAATGGAGAGGGTGATAGGAGGGTTCGGTTAAGGGGTTAAAAAATGTAAAACAAAAGAAAGAGAGAGATGAGGTTTGGCTTTTGGTTAAAAGAGGAAGAGTGCACAAGTGAATTCCCAAGAGGTGATTTCGGTTTTTGGTGAAAGAGAGGAGAAAACAATTGCTCACCGATTTCCCAAAAGAGAATAATAGACTTCTAAGGTTTATTTGCTACCACTTCTCTCACCAAGACCTTTGGAAGAATCGGCTCACACACTCACCTACACCTACAACGAAAAAGGCACACAAGAAGGGAAGAAAAGAGTGCTTAAACCACTTTCGGCACATGCACCTAGCTTAGCCCTCCAAACCGAAAGCTCCCTCCTTCAACCCAAAGCACATTCGGCCACCAACTCCCAACAAGCCACCAACTCCTTGTTCAACTCCTACTTTCACTCCCCTCCTCTCATTTGAATTGGTTGAAAGATTCAAATTCCCCCTTTTCACTCATGGCCACCCATTTGAAATATTTGACTTATTCCACTCCCACTCTTCAAGGTCCCTAGCCGAATCCATTACCTCCCATCCTGCTGCAAAAATAAACACCAAAAAGGCAAACTATGAGACTCGAACCTGCTTCCTCACTACTCCCCTGTGGCGTCACTTACCTGCACCTTAAGTGACGTCTCCTTGCAACTTTACCATTACACTTCTTGTGTCAACAAACACAAGCATTAATCCTTAAATCCTGCCTCAGCTAGATCTCCCCTAAAGTGCCTAAAATTGGAAATTTTTGCCAAAGCTTCAGTTTAACCCCGAGCCTTCCCGGGGCCCCCAAACACACCCAAACAACAAGCAAAGCGCACCAAACACACAGAGACATATAAATGCAAAGCCCCCAAAACCCGGATGTTACAGTTCTACCCCCTTAAAGAAATTTTGGCCTCGAAATTTACCTGATCAAAAGAGATGAGGGTATTGCTATCGCACTGCATCCTCAGGTTCCCACGTAGCTTCTTCCGTATCATGATTTTGCCACAAGACTTTGACCAAAGGAACTGATTTCCTTCTTAGTACCTTAATGTCTCGATCTAAGATCTGCATAGGTTCCTCCTCAAAGGACAGGTCTGGTCCTACCTCAATCTCCTCCACTGGCACAATATGAGACGGATCCGAACGGTAGCGCCTCAACATCGAGACATGGAACACATCATGTATCTGTTTCAATTCTGAAGGTAACTCAAGCTGTTACGCCACTGGTCCCACACGTTTTAATACTCGATAAGGCCCGATAAACCTGGGACTTAGCTTGCCCTTCCGTCCAAATCTCAATACCTTCTTCCACGGTGAAACTTTCAGGAAAACTTGATCACCCACTGCAAATTCTATATCCTTACGCTTCAGATCAGCATAAGATTTTTGCCTGTCGGATGCTTCCTTCAACCGAGTTCGAATTAACTCAACTTTCTCCTCTGTCTCTGAAACCAAATCCGGACCCAAGATCCGACGCTCACCCAACTCTATCCAGGAAGTAGGTGTACGACACCTCCGTCCATACAACGCTTCATAAGGCGCCATCTGAATACTAGCATGGTAGCACTTGTTGTAAGCGAATTCTACCAACGGTAGAAACTCTTCCCAACTACCCCTGAAGTCTATGACACAACCTCTCAACATATCTTCCAAGATCTGAATTACCCTCTCAGACTGACCATCAGTCTGTGGATGAAAAGCTGTGCTAAAGTCTAGTCTCGTACCCAATGCCTGATGCAGTGCCTTCCAAAATCGTGAAGTAAACCTAGGGTCTCTATCCGATATGATCGACACCGGTACCCCATGCAACCTCACAATCTCTGCCACATACAGCTTAGCTAACTTTTGCAGGGGATAGTCGGTACGAACAGGTATGAAATGAGCAAACTTCGTCAACCGATCTATAATCACCTATATCGAATCCTTCTTAGTACTCGTGAGAGGTAGTCCACTAACAAAGTCCATCGTTATCCTCTCCCACTTCCACTGCGGAATCTTCACCGGCTGCAATAACCCCGAAGGCAGCTGATGCTCTGCTTTCACCTACTGGCACGTTAAACACTTTCCCACAAATTCGGTAATTTCCCGCTTCAATCCAGGCCACCAAAACTGTTCACGCAGATCCCGATACATCTTATTTCCTCCAGGATGCATCGCATAAGGGCTACTATGCGCCTCCTGAAGAATCTTCTGCCTCAACTTAACATCTTTTGGCATGCAAACCCTCTCACGGAAACACAAAACCCCATCACTGTTCAAACCAAAATCCTCTACCCCACCATTCTGTACCTGCAGAAGTCGAGCACTCAAGGCATCATCCAATAACTGCTTCTCTTTAATTTGACTAACCCACGTCGGCTTTACTTGAAGTTCAGCTAGCACACTCCCATCATCATACAAGCTGAGATGGGCAAACATCGCTCTCAAATCCGATATCACTTTTCGACTTAACGCATCCGCCACCACGTTAGCTTTTCCCGGATGATACTCGATCGAGCAGTCGTAATCCTTTAATAGTTCAATCCACCTCTGCTGCCTCAAATTTAACTCCTTCTGAGTAAGAAGATACTTTAAACTCTTGTGGTCGGTGTAGATAATGGACTTCTCCCCATACAAGTAATGTCTCCAGATCTTCAGAGCGAACACTACCGCAGCCAACTCCAGATCATGCGTGGGATAGTTTATCTCATGCGATCTTAACTGCCGAGATGCATACGCCACTACCTTCCCGTCTTGCATTAACACGCATCCTAACCCTGTGTGTGAAGCATCACAGTAGACAACGAACTCTTTCCCCGCTTCAGGCTGAATCAAAACCGGAGCCTCTGTTATGATCTTTTTCAGCTTCTCAAAACTTTCTTGCTACTTGTCAGTCCAAACAAATGGTGTTCCTTTCCGTAACAACTTCGTTAAGGGTGCCGCAATTAAGGAGAAACCCTCAACAAACCTTCTGTAGTATCCAGCTAACCCTAGGAAACTTCGAATTTCCGCCACAGACTTAGGTGGTTTCCATTCCAACACAGCCTCGATCTTCCGAGGATCAACCCTAATCCCCTCAGCAGATACAACATGACCCAAAAAAGGTAACTTCTTTCAACCAAAATTCACACTTACTGAATTTGGCGTATAACTGCTTCTCCCTCAAAATCTGCAGAACCACTCGAAGATGTAAATCGTGCTCTTCTTCCGTCTTGGAATATACCAGGATGTCGTCTATGAACACCACGATAAACTGATCTAGATAGAGTTGAAATACCCAATTCATCATATCCATAAACACAGCTGGCACATTCGTTAACCCAAACGGCATTACTAAAAACTCATAGTGACCATAGCGAGTTCGAAACGCCGTCTTCTGAATATCCACTTCCTTGACCTTGAACTGATGATATCCTGACCTCAAATCTATCTTCGAAAAGACCGAAGCCCCTTTAAGCTGATCAAACAGGTCGTCAATCCTCGGCAACGGGTACTTGTTGTTAATCGTCAACTTATTCAACTGACGGTAATCAATGCACATGCGCATCGACCCGTCCTTCTTCTTCACAAACAACACCGACGCTCCCCATGGAGACACACTTGGTCAGATAAAACCACGATCCAACAGCTCCTGGATCTGGGCCTTAAGTTTCGGTAGCTCTTTCGGTGCCATCCTATAAGGGGCGATGGACACTGGAGCCGTACCCAGAAATAACTCAATTCCAAACTCCACCTCGCGATCCGGAGGCAACCATGGAAGTTCCTCAGGAAAAACATCAACAAACTCCTTCACTGTTCTTACCTCATAAACAATCACCTCCTTTGCATCCAATGCACTGATAAAAGCTGGGAATGCACTGCACCCTTTCGGAACCATCTTAATAGCTCTTAACGCGAAAACCACATTGGACAAATAATTCCTCCTTTCCCCTATCACAATTACCTCTTCGCCCTCTGGGGTACTCAACACCATTCGCTTAGTCGCACAATCCAATTTAGCATGATGTTTAACCAACCAATCCATGCCTAAGATAAGGTCAAATTCTATGAATGGTAATTCCATCAAGTCTGCCGGGAATACTATTCCTTAAATTTCTAAAGGCACCTCCCTAAACATCTTGTTCACTACTATAGATTGTCCTAAAGGGCTAACCACAGTCATCTCTCGAGTAGCAATCTTAGATTCTATACTTAAAGTCTCAGATATAGTGCAAGCAACATAAGAATGGGTCGATCCAATATCAATCAAAGCAAGAAATGGCTTATTAGCTATAAGAAACGTACCGGTTATGACGTCCGGTGTGTCGCCATCCTCTCGACGCCGTGCTGCATAGACTAAACCTGGCTATCTTGTATCTGCACCACTGACACCTCTGCCCGGTGCTCCACGACCCCGACCATAACCATTCCCTCCTCTGATCAGACCACGACCTCTCGGCATCTACTGTCCACCCCTTCCTAGCTGCACATACCCCTGACCTACCATCCGCGCCCTAGTCATTTCTTGCGGACAATCCCTTATTAGATGATCTTTTGACCCACACTTGAAGCATACCCTATCTCTTCTCCAGCACTCTCCTGCATGTGACCTCCCACACTGAGCACACTGTCGAAATTGCCCCACAGCAACTGGCATTGCAACACGACCCGGCCCATCAACCCTAGGCCTCTTCTGGAAACCCCCAGATGACCCTGACGATCCATAACTCCTCTTATTTCTACCTTTATCCTTGTCCCTATTTTGTCTCTCGATCCTTTTTACCTCCTCGGCTATTTTAGCCTTTTCCACCAGAATAGCAAAATCCCTCTCCCGCTGCGGAGCTACAACACTCGCAACTCGTCTCGCAGCCCATCTTCGAACCGCACGCAACGCTCATAATCGGTCGCAACTATCCCTCGGGCGTAACGACTCAACCACCGAAATTCTGCCTCGTACTCAGCCACCGATTTACTCCATTGTACCAGATTTAGAAATGCTTTCCTCTGAGCATCCACGTAACTTGCCCCAACGTATTTCCTCTGAAATATAGTTTTGAAAAAATCCCAGTCGATGCGATCCGCCGAAGTACCTTCTCTTACTGTGAGACACCATTGATATGCCTCGTCTCGAAGAAGAGACACCTCTTCTTTCAGCTTCTCCTCCACCGTGCAGTCCAGATCATCCATAATCCTCTCGACTACCTCTAGCCAATATTCAGCCACATTTGGAGCCACACCAGAAATGCCCCTAAATGTTTCAGCCCCGTTTACTTGAAGTAGCTCGGGAATAGACTTCTGAGATACTATCCCTGTGCTTGCCCCAACAACTCGCTCCAACACACGCAACATTGCTTGAGACAGGGCATCATCCCCACTAGTTCTATCTTGCGATTCCGCTTCCGCCACAGGTGACGCTGGCGCCTCACCCTCAGGCTCATGCCTTGTCTCCGAGAACTCTGCCTCAACACCACGACCTCTACCATGGCCGCGTGCAACACGTCCACGCCCTCTAGCACTCATGTCTATCGTTTCGTCTTAATCTGTTTTACCAATTTTATGCATTAGCTTTTCACTGTTTATTAACAAATAGTTTTATGAGAATAGGTTTATAAGTAGTTTTTCGCAAGAACACATGCATACCTAAAGGTTTCCATTTCTAAAGTAGAGTTGCTAGATTCTAAGTTTCATAGCACAACATATCTACTTCATGCAATTCACCCATTTAGTCAGAGAACTTACCGTGTGGACTTGGTGCCGGAGACTCGGGTGCCATACTTACAGAGAACATGTACCTATATATATATATTTTCTTTCTAAACCATCTTTAAACCTAATTTGGAAAACGTTTTGGACCCAAAAACCCATAGCCGAGTTTTGAAAACCTGCTCTGATACCAAAATTGTAACACCCTAAACCCGGCCCAAACGCCATGACCGGACCTGGTATGTCACATGGGAAAAATAATTTTTATGTAACTTCGAGTATTGCAGAGTATTATAAAGTTCCTTTTTTAAATCATCAAGTTTAATAGTTCATTTGGAAACTTAGTAATTATTTAGTGAAAATTTTATTTAGCCCAATTCTTGTGTTTAGGTGACGTTTGAAAACACTTAATGTTACATTAAAGAAATCATGAGGTTAGCTATTGCATATGGTTTGTAAAATCATTGGTTAGGTTTTGAGAAAAAGCCCCATTTTATTTCATTCTATTCAGAAAACGTTTGGTCGATCAAGTTTGTGATATTAACGTCTTAACAGTTAAACCATAATTAAAACCAAAATAATAGTGGCCTTATTACAAATCAAAAACCCCCAAAAGTAGCAAACGAAAAATAAAGTTTTAATTGAATAACCTACGCATGGCCACCTCGAGTCCAATCCAGCCCAATCCACTGAACTATGAGTCACCTGCAATTTCTTTAAGCAAATAGAGTGAGTCACAAGACTCAGTGTGCAATTAGTCCACATAATACACAAGTGGGCCTAAGCCCCCATATCACAATCGGCCAAAGCCCAATCAATATAGCATATCAAAATAATCAGTATGATAACCCAACCCAGCCTAGTATTCCATCCTCTACACACCGCTCCATATGTCCATCCTCAACACACCTGTGGGGATTTCTATAATCAACCCTCCATCCTCTACACACCTCTTTGGCAGTCATGCTGACAGTCACACTGCTCAAAGTCGATATAATATGGTCTAGCCACCGATAAATGTATGACCAAGTCACCGATATACAATAAGGCACCGAGCCATCAAAATACTGTGACAAAGTCACCGATAAACACTTCCCCTTCATAATCGTTATCATTTCCCAAAATCCCATGCACATGCAAACATAGTATAATGAGCATATAATATAATATCATACAATTACTATTTAGAGCACATGCACAATCATGCTAACGCCACTACTTATAAGACTTACTCGAAGAACAACCAACCTGGTGTTACGATTTTACCCTTCATGGGTAACTCAGTAGCCCTTACCGAGCTTTCGGCTTTCAGACAGTTCACATAAACAATTTATACAACAAAGAAAGTGTGGTAATTACACACCTGTAAACACGAAGTACTATGCTATCAATCTTGCTAACACCTTCACTTGCAGGGATAACCGCGATCTGCCTATCCCTCTCCGAAGTCGGCCCATAACCTGGTGGAAAGTCACGAACGGCAGACACCGCATGTTTCTTGAACTTAGGGGTAGGGACTACGGGTCCAACCCCCTCTTTTACTTGGCTGGTACTCGAATCTATGAGAAAGATCTTGGTCAGAAGACCGGGTTAAGGCATTGAAGAAGGTAAAATGGGAAAATAGATATTCTAAATGAAGAAGTTCTTACCGAGATCGACAAAAGCCGGAAGCTAAAAGACTTGGATTAAGAAATTGGCTGAGTCCCTACACAAACCCCCCATTAGAAATGGTTCTCCAAAATAGATTAGAAGAAGTGGCCTTTCGGCCAAACGAGTTGATAAAGAATCCCTTACCACTATTCAGCCAACCACACTTACCAACAATCTTCCAACAATCGGCCAGATACAGACAAGTGTACGGAAGCGAAGTCCCTCCACCAAACAAGAAGAAACCGATTTGAGAAGGTTAGGGAAAAGAGTGACGGTAATCCACTGAAACAAGAACGAATGAAGAGGTATAAACACACCAGAGAGATTCGGCTAACAAGAAAAATAAAAACAAACTCAGAGAGAAGGAATAGGGACAAGTTTTGGCTTTGAGTAGATGAGAAAACAAAAGATGAATCACCAGGTTATGATATGAAGATTCAGCTAAGAAGAAACAAATGAGAGAAAATGATGAAATGGAGAGGGTGATAGGAGGGTTCGGTTAAGGGGTTAAAAAATGTAAAACAAAAGAAAGAGAGAGATGATGTTTCGACTTTTGGTTAAAAGAGGGAAGAGTGCACAAGTGAATTCCCAAGAGGTGATTTTGATTTTTGGTGAAAGAGAGGAGAAAACAATTGCTCATCAATTTCCCAAAAGAGAATAATAGACTTCTAAGGTTGATTGGCTACCACTTCTCTCACCAAGACCTTTGGAAGAATCGGCTCACATACTCACCTACACCTACAACCGAAAAAGGCACACAAGAAGGGAAGAAAAGAGTACTTAAACCACTTTCGGCATATGCACCTAGCTTAGCCCTCCAAACCGAAAGCTCCCTCCTTCAACCCAAAGCACATTCGGCCACTAACTCCCAACAAGCCACCAACTCCTTGTTTAACTCCTACTTTCACTCCCTTCCTCTAATTTGAATCGGTTGAAAGATTCAAATTCCCCCTTTTCACTCATGGCCACCCATTTGAAATATTTGACTTATTCCACTCCCACTCTTCAAGGTCCCTAGTCGAATCCATTACCTCCCATCTTGCCACAAAAAATAAACACCAAAAAGGCAAACTGTGAGACTCGAACCTGCTCCCTCACTGATCCCCTGTGGCGTCACTTACCTGCACCTTAAGTGACGTCTCCTTGCCACTTTACCACTGCACTTCTTGTGTCAACAAACACAAGCATTAATCCTTAAAGCCTGCCTCAGTTAGATCTCCCCTAAAGTGCCTAAAATTGGAAATTTTTGCCAAAGCTTTAGTTTAACCCCGAGCCTTCCCGGGGCCCCCAAACACACCCAAACAACAAGCAAAGCACACCAAACACACAGAGACATATAAATGCAAAGCCCCCAAAACCCGGATGTTATAGAGAACGACCAAGGAGGTGTCAAGACATGAAGATTGTTAGAAGGAGCGTTAATACTGTCTGCATAAATATGACATTTACGACATTTCTGAGCATAATTTAAACAATCTCGTTCCAACGTCAACCAAAAATATCCCACCCTCATGAGTTACCTTGCCAGCATGTGTCCGTTACTATGTGCTCCACATACTCCGTCATGAATTTCCTTCATTATTTGATTCGCCTCTTCTGTGTCGACACATCTCAATAGGGTTTGGTCATTTCCTCTTTTGTACAAAAACTCACTGTCCAAGAAGAAACCTATAGCCAACCTCCTAATTATTTATTTATCATTTTTCGAGGCGTAATCTGGGTATTACTGGTATTTCAAATACTGCTTAATGTCAACATACCATGGTTTCCCATCTGTTCCCGATTCTACTCCCGCGTAGTGGGCCGACAAGTCCTTTACCTTTAGCTATGTAGGTTGAACTTCTGTTTCGGATCCTACTTTGAACATGCCGGCTAGAGTAGCTAATGCATCTGCTAACTGGTTTTCTTCTCTTGGCAAATGACAAAATTGAACATCATCAAACTCTTTGATCAGTTCATACACACATGTTTGATAGTGAATCAGCTTGGAATCCCTTGTTTCCTATTCTCCTCTTAATTGGTAAACAAATAACGCTGAGTCACCAAAAATTTTTAAAACCCTAATATTTTTCTCAATAGAGATCTGAAGTGCCGAAATGCATGACTCGTATTCAACTACCTTGTTCGTACAGGTGGACATAAGTTTAGCTGTAGCGTGAAAATACTGGCCATTTAGGGAGATTAGTAACGCCCCAATCCTATGCCCGATCATGTTGGATGCTCTACCGAAATACACCCTCCAAATTTCTTCTTCACATTTTGAAATTGACATGATCTCTTCATCTGGGAAATCAAAACTCATGGGCTTGTATTCCTCTTTCGCGCGATCCGCTAGAAATTTCACGACAATGCTTCCTTTTATAGCCTTTTGGGACATGTAGCTGATGTCATACTCAGACAAAATGTATAATCCTTAACCCATATCCATCGTTGGACTAGGGTTACTAGGTATTACCGGTTGAATCATAACATTTAAACCACCATAGCTCACATATCAACATATCATAGTTAATCAATAACACAAAGTCCCTTTAGAAAGTCTACGAGACCTTAAACATGCTTTCAAGAAGGTTCGGGACTAAACCGATCTCATACAGAAACTTTGCAGAACTTAGAAAATTTTTCTTTTAAAACAGGACACACGCCCGTGTGGCGAGACCGTGTGCCTCACACGGCCATGCCTTAGACCATGTCTTACCCTGTGTACAACATTGACTTGGGTCACATGGCCTATCACACGCCCGTGTGTCTGGCCCGTGTGCAACACTGACTTGGGTCACACGGCCTGTCACACGCCCGTGTGTCTGGCCCATGTACAAGTCTGACCTACTTCGAATAGGGACAGTGAAGGACACAGTCGAGACACCCGCCCGTGTGCTCACCCGTGTGGGCAACTATAGGCCATTTACAAGGCCAAATTACCACCCAATTCAAGTCATCCCTACATGTTCAATTCCAATATCAAATATCATACAAATCATTCACCATCTCATATACCAAATCAAGTATGAAACATACCATTTCTATTTCATCAAAACATATCATAATGGCTATTCATACAAGACCATATATACACATCACATACACCATTTTCACATAGCACCATTTTCACATAGCAAAATATATACCAAAATCAATCCAAAGTATCATCCATTATCAAGCCATATCACATGCCAAGATTTATACATCTCAAAACATTCCACAACCACACTAGCCTATACATGCCATATACCATAAATACAACTTCCAAAAGGTACCAAAATAGATGTCCGATAGTGTGATTGAGTCGCTGACGATCCCCGGATCCGAGCTAGCTTTAAATACCACTATAAAATAGAGAAAGACTTCACACAGTAAGCTATAAAGCTTAGTTAGTTCGTAATATAACACAGTTAACTCAACAATTCAAATTCAATATGCAAAATTAACTAACACTTAGTTCAATTCACATCACTACTCAATCTCATCGAAGGCTATTACTCATTTTCAGACTATATCTATAATCTCATATATAAGCATTCATAATGCTACTCAATCCAACTTTTCTCATCATTCATTCACATAATCTTCCATCTATCTCATACACAATATCATCAACCACATAGGTTCTGTACATACCTGTACCATTACGTATTTTTCTATCACATTTATCACCTCAATGCTTGATGACATAATTCATTCGCTTCTTTTTAAACGTTCAATGAACTCGCACACTTAGTGCCAAATATTAACCAAAGCTATAGTTGTAACGCCCCGAATTTTGGGCCTAAAAGTTTTGAGCTTTGAGGATAAGGACAGTGGGGAGATTGCACATATGTGTTTAGTTGTGCAATTTAGTGACAAGAATGGGCCTGCTGGTCTGGTGGTTAGGTGAGTGTTAGCTTACCTTGAGGTTTGGGATTTGAGGCGTGGTGTGTGCATCTTGAGTGGTAGATTTATTTTAGGTTTTAAAATAATTATTCAGCTTTATTTTGGTCACTTAATTGTGTAAGTTATTATTGTTTTATTTATTTTATTTTATTTTGGGGATTATTTTGTCGGGGTTTTACCTTAATTTTATTTCTTTTCACGTTTCCCACTTTCCCTCTCTGTTTTCCTCTTTTTCTTTTCTTTACTTCTCGTTTCATAAAAATACTCAAAGTTCGGTGTTGGTTTTGGCATTGGGGATTTTTGCTCCTTTGTCGTCTTCTCCGTCGTCGCAATCAGGTGTGGGATTCGAACCTTGTCCACAGTTCTTGTCTATTTATTTCGTTTTGTGAGTCTTTGCTTTCGACTTTGCTTTACCTTATGCTAACCCATTCATTTTGGGGTTTTAGTCGATGATAGTGAAGGGAAAACGTTGATTTCTGATATATGTTGATAGGGCAAGGGTTAGGGACTGTTACTGTGGCTTAAATGGGATTTTCGGGGTTATTTCGGAGAGGTTTTGTGGCTGCCCCGACGGCTACACGGGCGTGTGGATTTGGGAATTAGGGTTTTCAGGCCAAATTGGGTGCCACACGGCCTGGTCACACAGCCGTGTGGCCGATTTGGGGATTTTTGTCGACTTTCACACGGCCGTGTCCCTCGGGCACACGGGCGTGTGAGATTGGGAATTAGAGTATTAGAGTTTTGGGGTCACATGGCCTGGCCACATGGCCGTGTGACTGATTTGGGGATTTAGGGATTCCACACGAGCATGTGTTGTAGAACACACGGCTGTGTCTGATGGCCATACGGGCGTGTGACACCTTTACACGGCCGTGTCTGCCCTGCACTTTATTTTATCGAAATTGGACAGTGAGTTACACGGCCTGTTCACACGACTGTGTGGTACCCCTTACACGGATGTTTGGATCCCCACGTGGCCTGAATTGCTCCACACGGCCGGAGCATACGGGCGTGTGGCCCTAACGCGTCAAATCTTGATTATAAGGCGATTTAAGTGCAATCGCTATTCTATATGTTCCAACCCTCGACTAAGCTTACTGAGGGTTGACATGACTCTGCCCTGACTGCGTTTTAAGTGTTATTCGTGCTTAGTTGTATGAATTATTAGGTATCGAATCTGAGTGCACAAGTGTGCACGTTTTTGTAACTGAACGACTGATTGTAAGTGACTGCTTCTGGATGATTGTCTGAAATTGAATTCTGAATTGGTGCATCCACATTCACACATTTGCATACATACATTGGCATACATACATCTGCATATAAAGTATTTTGGGTTGGGATTTTGAAGAGAAGGGAGATTTATGATCTGATCTGGCAGTTTTACTGCAACTCATTAGTATAGCGGATTACCGCATTGCACTGTACCGCATGTACGTTAGCTACGCTACGTACCATTATCTGATCTGGCAGTTCATACTACACGTCTGTACCACGGTTTACCGTATTGCACAGTACAGCTTATACGCTAGCTTTGCTGCGTAATTTATAATTTGGCAGTTTATTTTCATTCTGATAGCCCAATTCTCTGAGGGTCGAGGGTGGTCCCAATTCCCTGAGGGTCGAGGACAATGCTGATGATCATCGTTGCCGGGCAACCCGGGATGACATCATGTGGAGTATAAGGTTGGATGGGCTTTTCTACTCGGAGTGTAGGGATGGGTGGGTTGATTAAATCCCCACAGTAAGTGTAGGGTTGGACGGAGATGGTGTGTTGGCTTGATGGGTGGGTTATTTTGTAACTCATGTCGACGCATATGCATCTGATTGACACTGTGACTGAACGTGATTCTGCGATTGAATTTGATTGAATGTCTGATTGAAATATTTGAATGTCTGATTGACTGAAATGTCTGATTGTATTGTTCGACCGAAAGGCACTCGTGCCTAAGAGAACCTGGTATGATGGGCTAAGGCCGATCTAATTCTGATTCTGGAAAGGGCTTAGGCACAGGTTGTAACTCACGAGAATTACCGCTCTCGTGTCCTATTAGGCCATATGACTGTAGAGTTACATATGGTGTACGTTTGGTTTGGGGTGAATTCGCTTAATCATATATCTGCATGCGTAAGTATGTTCAGTTACAATCGCTTCCGTGTTTTTCGTTTCTGTTTCTGTTCTTGTTTCCATTTCTTTGGTTTAACTGGTTTGATCTCACACTGAGCTCGAGTAGCTCACCCCCTCTTCTGTTTCCCTTTCAGGTACAATTCTGGATTCTTGATGCTGGACTCAGTGCACGGAGGTCTCGGACAGTTTTGGTGGAAATAAGTTATAAGCTTTTATTTTCAGGTTTTAATAGTTATTCATTTAGGCTTGAACTGTAAGGAATTTTATAATGCTATGGTACAGTTTCTGTTTTATGATTTTATTCGTACATTTTATACTGTTAAACTTACTGATGAATTTTATATGATTAAATGTTTTGATTTGCTTCGAGATAAACATTTTTGGAAATTAGATTTTGAGCGACTCGATTTGTAAAATTTTCTCACGATCACTTCGGTGATCAATGTAGCAGTCCGAATTCAGTCTAGACTTCTAGGCCGGGTTTAGGGTGTTACAATAGTAATATTGCACACTTAGTGCCATCACATTAAACCGAATTTGTCTCGGTATCGCACACGCAGTGCCAAATAATGCAACCGATGCTTTCTTTATCTCGCACATTTAGTGCCATTCATTACTGTAACGATTCTATTTACGCACACTTAGTGCCACATATCTTCGAACTCACATTTCACATTACCAAACTCCACAATCACATTTCCATTCATTTCATCACATAGGAACATTATTTAAATAATACGTATTATACACAAACTTACCTCGGACGTAGAAACAACGATACTAGTCGATCAATCGAGCACTTTGTTCTTGCCTCGATCTAGGTCCGAATTTCTTTTTTCTTGATCTATATAATATCAAATTCAACTCATACAATCTCATATTCATCCAAAACAATCCACAAACACATATTTAGGGTGTTTTACATTTTAGCCCTCATAATTCCACATTTTGACATTTTAGTCCTTTTTTCACAAATACATCAAATTCACAAAATCCAATTTAATCCATGCTTAGCCGAATTACTATAGTGCCCCTAACAACCCATATTTCACATTTCAACACAAAGTTTTCACATTTCTCAACTAAATCCCAAAAATGCATTTTTACTCAAAATCACTTTAGAAAATATGTTTATCATTGATTAAACACTTAGTTTTCATCATCAAACATCACAAAGATTACAAATTCAACAATGGCATAACTCAAAATCATCATTAATTTCATGAATTTAAGCATGGGCTTTATAAAACACAAAGCAACGATCACAAAAACGTAAAAATCATCAAAAACCGATCAAAGAGCATACCTTAATCACCCAATTTCCTAGCCGAACCCTAGCTTGCTCTTAAACTTCCTTTCTTTTCTAATTTTCGGTAGTGGAGACATGAATAAAAGATGAACATTTGTTTTCTTTTAATTTAATTAAACCTATTTCATGAATTACCAAATTAACCTTAATTAATAAACTAAAACATCACTTAATGGTTGTCCATAAAAGTCCATTAACCATGTTAATGGTACATTTGCTTACTAAACACCTAATATGTCTTAGCAATTCGGCAGTTCATCAAATAGAACACATATTTCGCATTTTATGCGATTTAATCCTTTTCGCAAATTAAGCACACAAACGATAATATTTTCACATAAAACTTTCACACATACTTTATCACATGCCATAAACATCAAGAATAATATTAAATTACTTCTCTAACCTCGGATTTGTGGTCCCGAAACCACTGTTCCGACTAGGGTCTAAATCGGGCTGTTACAACTCTCCCCCATTAGGGATTTTCATCACCGAAAATCTTCCCAGTGAATAGATTCGGGTATTGCTCTCTCATAGCATCCTCAGGCTCTCACGTAGCCTCTTCAACTCCATGTCCGTGCCACAACACTTTCACTAAAGCAATTTTCTTATTTCTCAACTCTTTGATCTCACGTGCCAGAATTCGAATCAGTTCTTCACTATACGATAGATCAGACTGAATCTCAACTTCAGTAGGGGCAATCATGTGCGATGGGTCGGATCTGTATCGTCGAAGCATCGATATGTGAAACACATTATGAATCTTCTCTAGCTCAGGTGGCAACAACAACCTATAAGCAACCGGCCCGATACGTTTAATAATCTCATACGGCTCGATGAATCTCGGACTCAACTTGCCTTTTCTGCTGAATCAGAGTACTTTCTTCCACGGAGATACTTTCAAAAACACTTTATCACCGATCTCAAATTCAATATCTTTTTGTTTCAAATCTGCGTAAGACTTCTGACGATCTGATGCCACTTTCAAACTGTTTCAAATCACTTTCACTTTTTGCTCAGTCTCTCTAATCAAATCTACCCCGTGAATCTTGTTCTCACTAAGCTCAGTCCAGTACAATGGTGTTCTACATTTATGACCGTAAAGAGCCTCATATGGTGCCATTTTAATGCTTGATTGAAAGCTATTATTATACGCAAATTCAATCAACGACAGATACTTTTCCCACGTACCTTCAAACTCAAGAATACAACATCTCAACATATCCTCGAGAATCTGAATGATCCACTCGGATTGACCATCCGTTTGCAGATGAAATGCCGTACTGAAGTGCAACTTCGTACCTAAAGCCTCTTACAGTTTCTTCCAAAACCGCGAAGTAAACCTCGAATCTCTGTCAGACACAATAGCTAATGGTACCCCATGCAATTTCACAATATCAGAAATGTACAATTCAACTAACTTATCAAGCGAGTAATCCATTCTTACCGGAATAAAATGAGTTGATTTCGTTAATCTGTCAACTATCACCCATATTGCATCTTTCTTTCTCAGAGATAGGGGCAATCCCAACACAAAGTCCATCATGATTCTCTCCCATTTCAACTCAGGAATCATGATCGGCTGTAATAAACCTGAAGGTACCTGATGTTCAGCTTTGACTTGCTGACAAACTAAACATCTCGAAACAAAATCTAAGATATCTCGTTTCATACCAGGCCACCAATAAAACTGTTTCAAGTCATTATACATTTTCGTACTTCCCGGATGAACCGATAAACGACTGTTATGAGCTTCTTTCAAAATCAACGGAATCAACTCTGGATTTCTCAGAACACAAATCTGATCTCAGAATATCAGACAATCATCATCATCAACTTGAAATTCTGAATCAAAGTTCAAATCGCACAGAGCTCGTTTCGCTAGTATTTCTTTGTCAACTTTCTGGGCATCACAAATTTGCTGTATAAACAATGGCCTCGCTTTCAACTCAGCTATAAGTTAATCATCATCACACAAATCTATCTGAGTATTCATTGCTCGTAAAGCGAATAAAGACTTTCGGCTCAAAGCGTCAGCAATAACATTTGCTTTTCCCGGATGATAGTCAATCACAAGCTCGTAGTCTTTTAACAATTCTAACCATCTTCTATAACACCCCTAACCTGTAACCATCGCCGGTCTAGGGTTAAGAAGCATTACCGATCAATCCGGAACATTTACAATCATTTCTCAACACAAAGTATAACATCATTTAAACATATTAAAAAATATATACATATAGTCCCTTAATGAGGTCTATGAGACCTTAAACACGTGTTAGAAAGGGGTCGGGACTAAACCAAACACATACAAAATTTTCTGAAAAATCAAACAGTTTTCAAAGCTGCAGAGGTCACACGCCCATGTGGGTAGGCCGTGTGACTCAGACACGCCCATGTGTCCAAGCCGTGGAAAAACAAGGCATACATACTGACTTGACCACACGGCCTAACACACGCCCGTGTGCCTCACCCGTGGTCAACACTGACTTGCACCACACGGCTAGTCACACGCCCGTGTGTCCAGCTCGTGGTCGAGTCTGACTTGTTTTGAATTACAAACTCGAATGACACGGTCGAGTCACACGCCCGTGTGCTCAACCGTGTGGGCAATTATAGTCCATTTACAAGGCCAAATTACCATCCACACTTTGGATTCACCTACAAGCATCAAACCAATTCCAAACCATGCCTCAAATGCAATCAAAACATATCAAATATGCACCTTTATAACCTCATAACATCATCAATCATTTTCCTATATAGATCCCTCTCAACTTACTACCACAAATATTAATTATACATTCAAAAACATGAAATTTATGTATCATCAAAATCATACCATTTAAAAGCATGAACATACTACTTCCATATCTCCAAGACTACTCATAAAGATCATTCACATAGAGCACACATACCCATATTAACCATTCTTTTTACACATCTAAGGCATACACCAAAATCATCCATCTTTCAAGCCATATCTCATTGCAAGAACTATACAACTCGTAATATACCATATCTAATAGCCTATACATGCCATATTCAAATATATACATCTTCCAAAAGTACCAAAATAGATAGCCAATAGTGTTGTTGAGTCGTTGACGATCCTCGGATCCAAGCTATCTTTAAACATACTGTAAAACAGAGAAAACTTCACACAGTAAGCTTTAAAGCTTAGTAAGTTCGTTATATAATACATTTATCTCAATAATTCAAAATCAATACAAAACAAATCATCACTTAGATTAATTCTCATGAATCCACAATCTCATCCATAGCCAAATGCTCACACAATCAACTATTTATCCATCTACAAAATCATTAACCACATAGGTTCCGTACATACCTGCACCAACACTTAGTAAACGAACACTTTTGCTACTCAATGCTCAATACCACATTTCGATCAATCTTCAGTAATCATTCGATTTAGTCGCACACTTAGTGCCCATTTCCTTAGCCGAAGCTTTGATATCATCACACACTTAGTGCCTTTATATTAAACCACATTTAACTCGGTATAGCACACACAGTGCCATTCAATATAACCGAGGCTTTCTTTATTTCGCACACACAGTGCTATTCACTTCTGTCTCAATTCTAATTACGCACACTTAGTGCCACAACTCTCAATTCCACATATAGCATTATCCATTCATCAACTGCATATAATCTTTCATTACATAACACATAACTATAAATTAAACGATTCGTATTATACACGAACTTACCTCGGACGTCGAAGTTACGAAACAAGTCGATTAATCGAGCAATTTGTCTTTGCCTCGATCTCGATCCGAATCTCTCTTCTCTTAATCTATATATATATTCAAATTTAGCTCATTCAATCACCAAATCGTTCAATTTAGTCCAAACACACATATTTAGGGCATTTTACAAAATAGCCCTCACATTTTCACATTTCGACACTTAAGTCCCTATTTCATAAAATCATCAAATTCACATAATTTCATCTCACACATGCCTAGCCTAATTTTTCTTGTGTCCATACAAGCTCACATATTTCATTTATTTCACATTTTAGTCCTCCAATTTCTCATTTTCATAATTTAGCCCAAAATAGCCAATTTTATCAAAAATTTAAGAACAAAATATATTAACCCAACATCAAACATTCATATTTCACCATCAACTATCACAAACCTCAAACATTCATCAGTGGAATCTTTCAAAATCACCAAAAAATTCAAAAATTAAGACATGGGTTAGCTAGAACACGAAGCAACGATCACAAAAACGTAAAAATTATCAAAAATCGATCAAAATCCATACCTTAATTAAGACCCTCAATGGCCGAATATGAGAAAATTATAAACCCTTATTTCTTTTCTCTATTTTCGGTGGAAAGATGATGAGAAAATGGCCATTTAATTGTTTGTTTTATTTATTTAACATTAATACTTATTTTACCATTATAACCTTTAATTTAAACATTAAAATTCCATTAATATAAGCCTATTTTTGTCCATCCAAGCCATTAATGGTCTATTATCATCATAAGGATCCCTCATTCAAAAAGCCATGCCAAATAAGCACTTTAACAATCAGCACACAGCTTTTACATTTTATGCGATTAGGTCCTTTTTGCAAATTAAGCACACAAACGATATAAATTTCACACAGAATTTTTAGACATGCTCAATCACATACTGTAAACACCAAAAATAATATTAAAATATTTTTCTGACCTCGGATTTATGGTCTCGAAACCACTATTTTGACTAGGGTCTAAACCGGGTTGTTACAACTTCTCTGTCGCAGATTCAAATCTTTTTGAGTCATCAGATATTTTAGGCTTTTATGATCTGAAAACACATGACATTTATCACCGAAAAGATAATGGCGCCAAATTTTTAGAGCAAACACGATCGCAGCTAACTCAAGGTCGTGTGTCAGGCAATTCTTTTCATGTGGTTTTAGTTGTCTCGAAGCATAAGCTATAACTTTGCCTTCCTGCATCAAAACACATCCCAGACCGTTCAACGAAGCATCACTATATATCACAAATTCTTTACCGGATTCTGGCTGTACTAACACTAGAGCTTCAGTCAATAGGGTTTTCAACTGATCAAAGCTTTTCTGACACTTTTCAGACCATTCAAATTTCACATCTTTCTGAAGCAATCTCGTCAACGGAGTTGCAATCATTGAGAAACCTTTCACAAACCGTCTATAATATCCTGCTAGTCCCAGAAAACTACGGACTTCAGACACATTTCTCAGAGGTTTCCAATCTAAAATTGCTGAAATCTTACTCGGATCAACTCGTATCCCTGCAGCTGACACTATATGTCCAAGAAAACCAACCTCGCGCAACTAGAACTCACATTTACTGAATTTTGCATACAATTGCATACCACGTAGGGTCTGTAACACAATTCTCAGGTGCTCAGCATGTTTCGTCTCATCACTAGAATAAATCAAAATGTATTCAATAAACACAACGACAAATCGATCCAAATACGGCCTGAATATCCGGTTCATCAATTCCATAAATACTGTAGGGGCATTCGTTAGTCCGAAAGGCATAACTAAAAATTCATAATGATCGTACCTCATTCTGAAAGCAGTTTTTGAAATGTCTGAATCTTTTACTCGCAACTGATAGCATCCCGATCTCATATATATCTTTGTAAACACAATAGCTCCTTTTAACTAATCAAACAAATCACCGATTCTGGGCAGAGGATATTTATTCTTTATCGTCACTTTGTTTAACTGATAGTAATCAATGCACATTCTCATCGTACCATCTTTCTTTTTCACAAACAAAATAGAAGCGCCCTAAGGAGAAAAGCTCGGTCGTGCAAAACCTCTGTCTGTCAATTCTTGCAACTGAGACTTCAATTCTTTCAATTCTATCAGAGCCATTATATATGGGGCTATTGAGATAGGGGTTGTCCTCGGAACTAACTCAATGCCAAACTCAACTTCTCGTATCTGAGGTAATCCCGATAATTCTTCAGAAAACACATCAGGGAACTCACAAACCACAGGCACAGATTCAACTTTCTTTTCTTTCACTTTCATATCAATCACGTACGCAAGATAAGCTTCACATCCCTCTTTCACATAATTCAGAGCTTTCATTGAATATATTACAGCTAGTAACCCATTCAAATCACTGGATTCAATTCGGACTATCTCGTCATTCTGACTTCTCAAATCAATAGTCTTCTGTTTACAATTCACAATAGCATTATGCAAAGTTAGCCAATCCATACCCAGAATTATATCAAATTCATCAAAGGGTAGTAACATCAGATTAGTCGAGAAACTGATATCTCGATACATCAACGGACAATTCTTGCATACTTTGTCAACCAGAGCACACTTGCCTAAGGGGTTCGATACTCTAATTACAAATTCAGTAGACTCAACAGGCAGAGTCTTACTAGATACTAAGTTCACACACACATATGAATGAGTAGATCCTGGATCTATCAATGCAATCACATCAGTATCATAAAGAGTGAAAGTACCAGTAATGATGTCGGGAGATGACGCTTCTTCGCAGGCACGAATAGCGTAGGCTCTGGCAGGTGCTCTCGCCTCAGATCTCACAGCTGTATCAGTTGTTCCTTTCTGACTACCGCTCACAATCCCTGTGTTTCTGGGTGGTCTACCCCTAGCTGCCGTATTACTCGGTCTCGCACTCTGAGCATTATCTTTCTCAGCCAACTCCAGGCAATCCTGAATGAAGTGATCCACATTTATAACAAACTCTATTATTATACTTGCCCCAGCATTCACCAATATGATGTCTCCCACACTGTCTACACTCAGGCTTATTGTTTCTGACACTGCCAACACTTGATTCCATTGGAATTTGAGCTTTAGGACTCGTATATTGTTTCACATGATCTCTACTCAAATGTCCAGTCGAAACATTTGAACGACTGGTTGCATCTCTAAATCTCTTTGATGAAAAGTGATACAACTTACTCATCGACCTTTTTCTCTCGTCTCTAGCCTCTGAGTATGCTTTCTTCTTTTCTTTACTAAGCTTATCGGCCTTACAAGCTCTTTCAACCAATACCAAAAATTCAGTTAAGTCAAGAATTTCGACCAGAAGTTTAATATCTTCATTCAACCCTTCAATGAATCGTTTACACATAGTAGTTTCTATCTGATAAACCGTAAAAGTAACATATTTTAATCCCACATTTAGCATACTTTTGGATGATTTATCCCTTGGTTTATGTAAAAAGGTGCTCTTAATCTTTTCTTTTCATGTTTTATACTCAGGAAAGCACCGGAGGATGGAAAGAACGAGAAATGGGCTCAAAATGAACCAAATTGGGCCAAAGTGAAAATCGACACGGCTTGGACTTGAGCCAACACGGCCGTGTCTCCTTGACAGACTAGAACACGGCCTGATCATGATTTACACGGGTGTGTCACCTCATTAAAAGTCTGAACACGGCCTAAAGGCGATTCACACGGGCGTGTGCCATGGCCGTGTCCCTGTCGCGGAGAAGAGCAATTTCACTCGAAAAAGGATACTTAGGGGCAAAGAAACCTATTTCAAAAGCCTATATAAACACCCTAAGTATAACCTAGAAGAGGGCGGTGAGCTAGGCCAAGGAGCCGAGCTTAAAAGGTTAGATTTGTGGGAAACACTCGAAGATAGCCAGTTGATCCATCTCAAGAAGCCAGAATTCTACTCAAGACAGCGGATCTCTCCTTCAATTCCTCCAGGGGGTTTTAGGGATTTCTTATGTTTTGTTTTATCTTTTCTTCTGGGATGTTTTCTTTTATTGTTATGAACTAAACCCTTCAGATACCTGAAGGGGATGAAACTTAGATGAATCTTGTTATCGTTTTCTGAACTATATGATAAATACTTGATTTGTTCTTAATTATGTGTTCTTAATTCTTGTGTTGATATTTTCGGGACATTGATTCAAGTTTGATGTGCTTAGGTGGAGGAGCAAAAGTCCCTGCTTAAGAGTAGATCTAGCATAATTAAGCGGAGTTGATCGCGCGCCTAGAGATAGGGTGACGAGATTTTGCCGGATTAGGGTGAAACCTAATATGGGAGTTCATAGATCAAGTTAATGTAATTCTAGGGGTTTTAATTAGAAAGAGATTTCAATGAATCAACCTAGGGTTAGACGTTATTCGCTTCGAGAGAGGGTTTAATGTACATTAGGGAGTCTTACGGATCAAGTCAAGTGAATAAATCGTCTGGTTCAGAGTTAGATAACAAGTGAAGTCTAGGTGGATTCTTCCTAAGGGTATCGTCTTAATCAACTGAGTTTTTCCAACAGTATTTCCCCAATTCATTCTTTTTTGTCTTTGCGTCTTTAGCTTAGTAGTTAGTTAAATTTAGATTAAATAACAACTTCACTTATTTTAGGCTAGATAATAAAAAGAAAGTTAGTATTAGTACTTTTGGTTCCTTTGGGTTCGACAATCCAGTCTTGCCTAAGCTATACTACTGTTTGATAGGTGCGCTTGCCTCAAATCGTTGTCATTGTTAGTTTCCAGGTTCGATCATTCTTTTTATAAATTTTAAGACTTTGACATCGCGAAAACAACGATCAAGTTTTTGGCGCCGTTGCCGGGGAACTAAAATATTAAGAAAGCTCTATTTTTATTACTTTAGCCTTTATTTTCTGTAATTTAATTTAATTTTTATTCTTATTTTTGTTTTGTTTTTAACTTTGCTAAATTTTCTTTCTTTCTTTTCCTAGCAGGTACCTCTAGTTTATGACTAGAAGGAACCCGAGAGGACCACTAGTATACGACAGTGATATTGAAGCTACCGCTCATAGAATCGCAGAGAAATTAGGCGAGCCCTAAATTACACACGTAAAAAAAGAGCGAGAAGGCGCATCCAATCCTACTGAAGGGATGGACGAGAATAATCCACCACCACAAGATGTGGTAGAAAATAATGCTCCGCATACTATGTACGATTATGCTAAACCTCATTTAACAGGAGCAGAATCAAGTATTGTTAGGCCTGCTATAGCTGCTAATAATTTTGAATTAAAGCCTAACACTATACAAATGATTCAACAATTTGTTCAATTTGATGGTTTACAGGACGAAGACCCAAATACTCATATAGCTAATTTTTTAGAGTTCTGTGATACCTTCAAAATAAATGGCCTTTCTGATGATGCCATCCATCTTCGGTTATTTCCCTTTTCATTAAGAAATAAAGCCAAACAATGGTTAAACTCGTTACCACGAGGGTCAATCACTAGACGGGATCAAATGACCGAAATTTTTTTATTAAAATATTTCCCACCGGCCAAAATGGCCAAATTACGGAATGATATTTCTTCTTTTGTGCAGATGGATTTAGAGACATTATACGACGCATGGGAGAGATACAAGGATCTCTTGAGAAGGTGTCCACACCATGGTTTACCCTTGTGGCCCCAAGTCCAAACTTTCTATAACGGTGTAAACCCCTCAACGAGGCAACTAATTGATTCAGCTGCCGGTGGAAACCTGAAAAACAGAACTCCTGAAGCAGCCTACGAGTTTATTGAAGAGATGTCATTGAATAACTATCAGTGGCAGGTTACAAGGACAAAACCAACAAAATCAGCTGGATTTTTCAACCTCGACGCAGTAACCATGCTATCAACACAGGTAGAGATGATGAATAAAAAACTTGATAGTTTGTGTTCTTCGCAGGTACATCCAGTAATGCAGTGCGACGCAAGTGGAACTGTGGCGAATCCTGAGTACCCACCCTACCAACACGGCACAGAAAGCGAACAGATGAACTATATAGGTAATAATTTCAGATCTAATAATAACTCTTATAGTAATACTTATAATCCAGGTTGGAGGAACCACCCAAATTTTTTATGGGGAGGAAAAGGAAATCAAGGAATTCAAAGACAACAACCTCCTCAAAATTTCCAAAATCAGCCCTATCCACAGGAAAAGAGGCCGAACCTTGAAGAGATGCTGACAAAATTCATGGTAGCTACAGATAACCGTCTCCAAGACACTGAAACCACCCTTAAAAATCAACAGGCATCAATTAAGGGGATTGGAAGTCAAGTTGGGGAACTTACTAAGACAGTTGGACAACTTGCAAAGATAATTTCTGAACGACCGCAAGGGCGTCTACCAAGCAACACTGAGATTAACCCAAAGGAGCAAATCCAAGCTATCACAGCTCATGATAGTATAGGGTTAGATGAACCCAATCCAATATAAGAAAACGAGGTAGAGAAAGGTAAAGTTGAGGTAACACAAGAAAAGCCCAAACCAGTAATAAAAAAGTACCAACCTCGTATTCCTTATCCCGAAGCGATGAAGAGAGACGATACAGAGGAACAGTTCGGTAAGTTTCTTAAACTTTTAAAGAAATTACATATTAACTTACCGCTACTTGAAGCCCTTTCGCAGATGCCAGATTCTAGAAAATTTTTAAAAGAGCTTTTGACGAACAAGCGAAGGATAGACGAGGCATCACACGTGGAACTAAACGCAATGTGCTCGGCAATCTTGCAAAATAAACTACCACAGAAATTAAAAGATCCAGGGAGTTTTACGATTCCATGTTTAATTTGTAGTTTACCTATTGATAATGCGTTAGCTAATTTAGGGGCAAGCATAAATGTCATGCCTTATAAATTGTTTAAACAACTAGGTCTAGGGAAACCCAAACAAACTAGGATGAGCATCCAACTAGTGATATAAATCTGTTAGAATTCCTAGGGAATTATCGAAGATGTTCTTGTAAAAATTGATAAATTCGTTTTCCCAGTAGATTTTGTTGTCTTAGACATGGATGAGGATAATTCGATTCCTTTAATTTTAGGAAGACCCTTTTTAGCAACTGCTAGAAAAAAAATTGATGTTGGTACAGGAGAACTCATACTTCGTGTAGGTGACGAATCGATCGCCACAAGCTCTTGACTCGGCCAGACAACAATTGATGAAGGTGAGAAAGTAAATTCAGTTGATAACCAAGTTGTTCAACTTTCACCACAGGAAACACCACAAGGTTACAAACCTGAGCCAAATAATGGACCCCATGACAACAAAGAAGAATTACATAAGGAACGAAGCTTTAGGGTCGACAAATTAGAAGAGTGGAAAACACAATTCAAAAAAGAACCGGAACCACACAAAGTAAAACCGAAGGAGCCCCCAGAAGATCTCATAGGAACAACAAACAAATTCAAAATCGGAGATCAAATATTATTAGATAAAGCAGACCCACGAATATCTCCTCCTGACCCTAACACAAACAAAGAAATCCATTTTAGGGTAACCAGTGTTTTCCCATACGGAACGGTCGAGGTAAGTAATCCCATTTTTGGTACTTTCAATATAAATGCATCTCGACTTAAACTCTATCATAACAATGAAACCGATAGCATGAGAAAGGACTTTCAACTCCTCAAACCACCATGATGATGCAAATGAGAGGTAAGTCTAGCTTAAGACTGTAAACGAGCGCTTATCGGGAGGCAACCCGAGCACTAACCCTAATTACTTTCGTATTTCTTTTCATTTTATTTTCTTCTCTTCTCTTAGTCTTAAACACATAGTTTTAAACTAACCAAAAGTGCAGATTTCCAGCCCACACGACTTTGCACACGGTCGTGGCCATGGCCGTGTGGAGGTACAGAATCTCTGTACTGACAATGGCAGAAGAGGTACAAGTCAGAAAGAATCAAATCTTCAAGTCAAAGACTCCAACTACCACCCCACGGGCACCGACAAAATGCCACGGCCGTGGGACGCGGCCGTGGACGACACTGACTTATCACCAACGGGCGTGGCAATCTGTAAAATGGGTGTGGGAGAAACGATACGATGCATAACACGGCCGTGCGAGGCGGCCGTGTGAATCAACACGCCCATGGTACACGGGCGTAGGAATGTACTTGACTTGAGAATTCTATTTAAACCACCCACCCCTCCCTCTTCTAACCCATTCAGCCCATTCAGTTTTTCTTTTCTTTCTCAACCCTCTCCCTACATTTCTTCTCCAATACATTCCCAAAACCCTTGAGCTACACCAAATGTCGAAGAAGCGGAAGGGATCAAGCATAGTCTCCCAAAGGGAGACCTATCTATATAAGTTCATGCCGGCCGCTTCAATCATTCGACGAGCCAAGGATATTTGAGGCCATTTAGTTTTTATTTCGTTTTTCTCTTTTGCTTCAATTTCCTTATCTTTACTTCTCTTCTGCTTAATTTAACTTATTTTATTTTAGTTTCTTGGTTTTAGGTTCTTTAGGCTGCTTGGGAATCACACCATGACCACCACCATATCCACAGCCTTAGAAATCACACCCAATAATAAGGACTCTATGGTCCATTTATCTTTTCTTTTAATTTTAGTTCACTTTTTATTTTTCTTCACTTTAGCTTACTTTTCTTTAATTAGTTAATTAGTATAGTTTTAATTATTATTATGATATCCTGGCTAATCCTCCATGAGCTACCCAATTTCTTCATCTAGTGCAGGATCGTCATAAAGAAAGACCCCTCCAACTTATCTTTCACCTCCAACGCAAGGATTTCATCCATAATTCAGGGAGTTTCACTTCTCTCTATATCTTTTGAATTTATACTTAATTGTCTATATATGTATCTTTGTACATTGAGGGAAATGTACATCTTAAGTGAGGGGGGGTGAACAACCGAAAAAGGTGCCTAACTTTTTTCATTATTCTCAAATTTATGAAATTAGGTGCCAAACTTTTTGCATTATTCTCAAATCCCTGAATTTTAATTTGTTTTTAAGTAATTTTCTCATATTACTAATTAGGATGAAATTTCTGATGATTTATGACTTTTATTGATATGTTTTAGATTAAGTCATTGATAATTGTGCATTGATAATTAAATTCTAAGATACTAGAGAATCAAGCATGATAAGTCTATTTTTCAGAAATTAAAATTTTTTCTAGGTTGTCTACCTGAATTTAAAATATTACTTTGAAGTTTGAAAATTACGAGGATGACATCAAAATACCCATAATTTTTGTGAGATTTTGAGCCTTATAGAGCATATATTCTTTTTCTTGCTCACTTTTTGATTATGAGTGTGTCAACATTGATTAGTTATTCTAGAACTTCCATCGATTATACATGTCGAGACCACACCTTTGATTTGATATATAGAGATGATGAAGGCACCTAGGATTTAACCCACTCACTCATTAAAAGACTAGAACACGGCCTGATCACGATTTACATGGGCGTGTCACCTCATTAAAAGTTCGAACACGGCCTAAAGGCGATTCACACGGGCGTGTGCCATGGCCATTTCCCTGTCGCGGAGAAGAGCAATTTCACTCGGAAAAGGATACTTAGGGGCAAAGAAACCTATTTCAAAAGCCTATATAAACACCCTAAGTATAACCTAGAAGAGGGCGGTGAGCTAGGCCAAGGAGCCGAGCCGAAAAGGTCATTTTTGTGGGAAACACTCGAAGATAGCCAGTTGATCCATCTGAAGAAGCCGAAATTCTACTCAAGACGGCGGATCTCTCCTTCAATTCCTCCAGGGGGTTTTAGGGATTTCTTATGTTTTGTTTTATCTTTTCTTCTGGGATGTTTTCTTTTATTGTTATGAACTAAACCCTTCAGATACCTGAAGGGGATGAAACTTAGATGAATCTTGTTATCGTTTGCTGAACTATATGATAAATACTTGATTTGTTCTTAATTATGTGTTCTTAATTCTTGTGTTGATATTTCCGGGATATTGATTCAAGTTTGATGTGCTTAAGTGGAGGAGCAAAAGTCCCTGCTTAAGAGTATATCTAGCATAATTAAGCGGAGTTGATCGCATGCCTAGAGATAGGGTGACGAGATTTTGCCTGATTAGGGTGAAACCTAATATGGGAGTCCATAGATCGAGTTAATGCAATTCTAGGGGTTTTAATTAGAAAGAGATTTCAATTAATCAACCTAGGGTTAGACGTTATTCACTTCGAGAGAAGGTTTAATATACATTAGGGAGTCTTACGGATCAAGTCAAGTGAATAAATCGTCAGTTCAGAGTTAGATAACAAGTGAAGTCTAGGTGGATTCTTCCTAAGGGTATCGTCTTAATCAACCGAGTTTTTCCAACAAAGATTTCCCCAATTCATTCTTTTTGTCTTTGTGTCTTTAGCTTAGTGGTCGATTAAATTTAGATTAAATAACAACTTCACTTATTTTAGGCTAGATAATAAAAAGAAAGTTAGTATTAGTACTTTTGGTTCCTTTGGGTTCGACAATCCGGTCTTGCCTAAGCTATACTATTGTTCAATAGGTGCACTTGCCTCAAATCGTTGTCATTGTTAGTTTCCAGGTTCGATCATTCTTTTTATAAATTTTAAGACTTTGACATCGCGAAAACAACGATCACTATCGAAACACATTCTCGTGCATACTGGCTCAATCTCACAAATTCTCGCTCGTATTCTGTAACAGACATATGACCCTATTTTAGCTCAAAGAACTCTTTGCGTTTCTGATCTATAAACCGTTGACTGATATATTTCTTCCGAAATTCAGTTTGGAAGAAATCCCTAGTGATTCGTTCTCTTGGAACCACAAATATCAATGTTTCCCACCAATGGTACGCCGTATCTTTCAACAGTGAAACAGAACACTTAAGACATTCATCAGGAGTACATGATAATTCATCAAACACTCTAACGGTATTCTCAAGCCAGAATTCATCTCGCTCGGCATCATCATCAACTGTGGCCCTGAACTCTTCCACCCCATACTTACGAATCTTATCAACTGGAGGTTTACTCAATCAAATCGGGTCTATAACTTGTGGTGCTACAGGAACATGCAGGGGTGGAGGTTGTTGAGCAGCCGGATTCGTTCAAACGAACTCCGTGAACCATTCGTTCATCATCATTCGGAAGAAGGCTTGCTTTGCCTCTCTCTCGTGACTAATAGAAATCAGCCTAGATTCAGTCGGCGCTATCCCTTGAGCGGGAGCAGGTGCATTACTCTCAACATCATCAGCTACAGCTCATTCGGGATCCATTTTCTATACAAAAACACATTTTATCTGTCAGGAATCATCACACTATCATAGTTTGTATATATGGCATGTATAGCTAGACTCTCACATGCTACGTTAGTCCTAGAATCGACTAAATCGTAGCTCTGATACCAATCAAATGTAACACCCTTAACCCATATCCATCGTCGAACTAGGGTTACGAGGTATTACCGGTCGAATCATAACATTTAAACCACCATAGCTCACATATCAACATATCATAGTTAATCAATAACACAAAGTCCCTTTAGAAAGTCTACGAGACCTTAAACATGCTTTCAAGAAGCTTCGGGACTAAACCGATCTCATACAGAAACTTTTTGGAACTTAGAAAATTTTTCTTTTAAAACAGGACACACGCCCGTGTGGCTAGACCATGTGCCCTACATGGCCATGCCTTAGACCATGTTTTACCCCGTGTACAACACTGACTTGGGTCACACGGCCTGTCACATGCCCGTGTGTCTGGTACGTGTACAACACTGGCTTGGGTCACATAGCCTGTCACATGCCTGTGTGTCTGGCCCATGTGCAAGTCTGACCTGCTTTGAATAGGGACAGTGAAGGACACAGTCGAGACACACGCCCGTGTGGGCAACTATAGGCCATTTACAAGGCCAAATTACCACCCAATTTGAGTCATCCCTACATGTTCAATTCCAATATCAAATAACATACAAATCATTCACCATCTCATATACCAAATCAAGTATGAAACATACCATTTCTATTTCATCAAAACATATCATAATGGCCATTCATACAAGACCATATATATACATCACATACACTATTTTCACATAGCAAAATATATACCATAATCAATCCAAAGTATCATCCATTATCAAGCCATATCACATGGCAAGATTTATACATCTCAAAAAATTCCACAACCACACTAGCCTATACATGCCATATACCATAAATACAACTTCCAAAAGGTACCAAAATAGATGTTCGATAGTGTGATTGAGTCGCTGAAGATCCCCGGATCTGAGCTAGCTTTAAATACCACTGTAAAATAGAGAAAGACTTCACACAGTAAGCTATAAAGCTTAGTAAGTTCGTAATATAACACAGTTAGCTCAACAATTCAAATTCAATATGCAAAATTAACTAACACTTAGTTCAATTCACATCACTACTCAATCTCATCCAAGGCTATTACACACTTTCATACTATATCTATAATCTCATATACAAGCATTCATAATGCTACTCAATCCAACTTTTCTCATCATTCATTCACATAATCTTCCATCTATCTCATACACAATGTCATCAACCACATAGGTTCTGTACATACCTGTACCATTACGTATTTTTCTATCACATTTATCACCTCAATGCTTGATGACATAATTCTTTCGCTCCTCTTTAAACTTTCAATGAAATCGCACACTTAGTGCCAAATATTAACCAAAGCTATAGTAATATCGCACACTTAGTGCCATCACATTAAATCGAATTTGTCTCGGTATCGCACACGCAATGCCAAATAATGCAACCGATGTTTTTTTTATCTCGCACATTTAGTGCCATTCATCATTGTAACGATTCTATTTACGCACACTTAGTGCCACATATCTTCGAACTCACATTTCACATTACCAAACTCCACAATCACATTTCCATTCATTTCATCACATAGGAACATTATTTAAACAATACGTATTATACACGAACTTACCTCGGACGTAGAAACAACTATATTAGTCGATCAATTGAGCACTTTGTTCTTGCCTCGATCTAGGTCCGAATTTCTCTTTTCTTGATCTTTATAATATCAAATTCAACTCATTCAATCTCATCTTCATCCAAAACAATCCACAAACACATAGTTAGGGCATTTTATATTTTAGGCCTCATAATTCCACATTTTCACATTTTAGTCCTTTTTTTCACAAATACATCAAATTCACAAAATCCAATTTAATCCATGCTTAGCCGAATTACCATAGTGCCCTTAACAACCTATATTTCACATTTATTTCACATTTCAACACAAAGTTTTCACATTTCTCAATTAAATCCCAAAAATGCATTTTTACTCAAAATCACTTTAGAAAATATGTTTATCACTCATTAAACACTTAGTTTTCATCATCAAACATCACAAAGATTACAAATTCAACAATTTCATAACTCAAAATCATCATTAATTTCATGAATTTAGGCATGGGATTTAAAAAACACAAAGCAACAATCACAAAAATGTAAAAATCATCAAAAATCGATCAAAGAACATACCTTAATCTCCCAATTTCCTAGCCGAACCCTAGCTTGCTCTTAAACTTTCTTTCTTTTCTAATTTTCGATAGTGGAGACATGAATAAAAGATGAACATTTGTTTTCTTTTAATTTAATTAAACCTATTTCATGAATTACTAAATTAACCTTAATTGATAAACAAAAACATCACTTAATGGTTGTCTATAAAAGTCCATTAACCATGTTAATGGTCCGTTTGCTTACTAAGGACCTCACACCTAATATGTCTTAGGAATTCGGCACTTCATCAAATCGAACACATCTTTCGCATTTTATGCAATTTAATCCTTTTCGCAAATTAAGCACACAAACGATATTATTTTTACACAGAACTTTCACACATACTTTATCATATGCCATAAACATCAAGAATAATATTAAATTACTTCTCTGACCTCGGATTTGTGGTCCTAAAACCACTGTTCCGACTAGGGTCTAAACCGAGCTGTTACACAAAACCACTTGCCAACGAGCAACCCTCCCTGACAATGATAACTTCTCAAAAATGTACTTCAAAGGGTCCAACTTTGCGATGAGGAAGGTGGTGTGATAAAACATGTATTGTCTTAGTCGACGCGTGGTCCATGCTAAAGTGCAACACATATTTTTGAGATGGGAATACTTGGCTTCATATTCCGTGAACTTCTTGCTCAAATAATAGATTGCGTGCTCTTTCTTGTTTGAACCATCTCGTTGCTCCAAAACACAACCTATAGAATTATCCAGCACTACCAAATAAAAAATCAAAGGTCTTCCTTGTAACACCCCTAACCTGTATCCGTTGCCAGAATAGGGTTAAGGAACGTTACCAGAAATTTTCGAAACATTTACAGACTTTTCATGTTAATCACTATTTAATCACTGAGATTGTTCAAAACGTCCCTTAATTGGAACCTCGAGGCCCAATACGAGCATTAGAATCGAGTAAGGACTTAATCGGGAACTCTAAGAATTTTTACAAATTTTTAAAAAATTTTCAAGGTGCAGGGCTCACACGCTCGTGTGGTTTAAGGGACACGCCCGTGCTGGAGGCCGTGTTCGACCTCGTGTAACTTTCTGACTTGTGCACATGGCCATGCCACACGCCCGTGTGCTAGGCTGTGTGGTCAATTAATTCATTTCAAAATTAGGTGCAAGTTTCACACGGCCAAGACACACGCCTGTGTTCTAGGCCGTGTAGCACACACGACTGAGACACACGCCTGTGTCTCTGCCCGTGTGCTCAATTCTAAGCATTATGTTTCTCAAAGTTAAGGTGTAGGGGACACACGGCCTAACCACATGCCTGTATACCAGGCTATGTGTCACATACGGTCTAGACACACGCCCGTGTGTCTGCCCGTGTGGACAAAATAAAGCCATTTCCTAGCCTCATTTGTCACCCAAATTTACCATTTACCTGCACTAAAATATACCAAGTACAATCCAACCATTCCAAGCATTCAATTTAAGCAAATTCCATCATTCATCATGGCATACCATTACATGCATATGTGTTTATAAATTTACCTTGGATTAATTTAGGCTTTAACATCTTTTGATCACATATACTTAACATAACACACATGAATATATCATAATAGCCTACTTAATCATGCAAAAATAAGCCATCACTAGCCATTCCAATGGCTATGTTACAAAACATCATTTTCAAGCCACTATTGGCCAAGTTGTCCTATACATGCCATTATACCAAAATGGTTCTACTAAGTATACCCAAAATAACGAGTTGACAGTGTGACGATGCTCCAATGATCTCCAACCTTCGCGAGCCTCCGAGCACTATAAAATAGGGGAAAATAAAATGGAGTAAGCATTACATGCTTAGTAAGTTCGTATAACAAAAAATAAACTTACCAAATCTGTAATAGCCCAATTTTGGGTCTAGTCGAAACAATGGTTTTGGGATGACAAATCCAACGCAGTAAATTTTTTTTTTATATTTTATGGTCTACAATTTTATGGAATGATTTCGTGAAAATTTCGTTCAAAAATTTTGACGTTTGGGCACTTAATTTAGTTAAAAGGACTAAATTACAAAAACTGCAAAATGTGTGTACTAGAAGCTAGAGGTGACTAATTTCTATGAAACTTTAAATTGAAGGTCCTTAGATGGTAATTATACCATTGTTTAAGTTAGTGGACAAAAATGGACATGAAGTAAGAGAATTTTTATGTTTTAAGTTAGGGGCATTTTGGTTATTTGGATAATTAAATGAATTAAAAATCAAATTAAAAGCCAAATTTTGCTCATCTTCTACCCTTTGGCCAAATTTTACAAGAGGAAGACATAGTTAGGGTTTTTCAAGCTTCCAAGCTTGATTGTAAGTCTGTTTTAGCCCCGTTTTTAATGATTTTTATGTTTTTGAGATCCTTGTAACTCGATCTACCTATTTTTAGTACTAATTTGAAGTATGATTAAGGTATAGGGTTTGAACCATGTTAGATATTTGTGTATTTTGATGTTTAATGGTCGATTATACAAATTTGAGGTTGGATAAACAACTTTTACTAAGTGTTTTTCGGTAAAAATGTCAAAAAGGACCTATTTGTAAAAGTTATAAAATATGTAGTAAAAGTGTGATTTAATGGAAATTGTGGGCTGTTATGAGCATGAATAAAGTTCGGCTAGGCTTGGGTTTTAAATAAATTGAACATATTTCATTTTACGAGCCTAGGGACTAAAATGTAAAATGTTAAAAGTTTAGGGACAAAAATGTAATTTTTCCATAATATGATTTTTGGGCTGAATTGAATAATGTTATGATTGAATGAGTTAAAATTGTTATTATAGATCAAGAAAAATGAGGTACGGACCGAGACCGGGGGAAAAACAAAGTAATTGACGATTAGGTCAAATTCTACTATTTTTGTACCGAGGTAAGTTCGCATGTAAATAATGAAATGTTATATTTGTATTTTTATATTTTGATATTGCATGAAATGTATGATGGATTCTATGAGCATATTCGATGAAGTTTCGGCAAGAGAGAAAATCCCGGTTGAACCTTAGGAATAGATTAGGATACAAGTGACATGTCACTAGGAACCCATGTGATTATGTGATTTATGTGTCCCAGGTGCTGGTCCTGCATGTCCTACTGGTGGCTGGGTATACCGGCATATGTTGCGGATACCTGACAACTTGTGTGAGCAGCACCACGTAGCTACGTCTCGACTGACAGCTTGTATGAGCAGGCTCGAGGATAGCTTGAGAGCGAGCTTATATGTGTTATGAGATTTGTGGTAGCATTGGCTACATATGTGGCGCTTATGTAAAAAGATTTTTGTGTTTTCAATAGTATTCCAAGTGGTTCAACGGGTATGACAAAGACGAGAAAGTATGTGATTATGTTACGAGTTGGTACAAGTATGTACGAAAAACTCAAAGGAAATGAATTCGGTATATGATGAACTATTGGTAAGAATGTGATTGAGTAGGTTATGTACATGAAGTTTTATTGACATTTAGGTTGATGTACGGATGTTACTTATATGGAAATTGTATGGTTAATGTTGTTTATTATTTGCATATGAACTTACTAAGCTATATAGCTTACTCCCTTTTCTTTCCCTTGCCTTGTAGTGTCACCAAGCTATCTTGGGATTGGAGATTGTCGGAGATCCATTCACACTATCAACTATTATTTTTGTACCAATGAGTTCTACATTTTGAGTTATGGCATGTATAGGGGACTTGGTCATTTTGTTATGTGTCATAATTGATTTGGCCAAATGTGTTGGCTTATATTGGTTGAAAGTTCATTTTGTATAAAGCCATTGAAAATTGGCTACAATTGGTATGAACAATTTATATGATGATGCCTTTCATAGATGTGGGAATTTATGTGATTTGAGTTGATAAGCATGTGATGTTTGTGTATGATAGATGGTAGCATGTGAATGATGTGTTGATGTCTTGATTGTGGCTAATTTAGTTGTATGTAATATGCCTGGATTGATTCCATATGATGTTGTGTATGTATGTACAAGTATGGGTGGAAAAATGGCTTGGTAAATAGCCTTATGTAACACACGGCCTGCCCCACGGGCATGTGTTTCGACCGTGTGTCCCTTGCACCTTAATTGTTGCAAAACAGAATGTCCAGAATTGAGCACACGGGTAGAGACACGGGCTTGTGTCTCGACCATGTGTGCTACACGACCTTGGACACGGGTGTGTGTCTCGGCCGTGTGAAGTCTGCACCTATTTTATGAAAAATTATGGAAATTAAATCGACCACAAAGCCTAGCACATGGGCGTGTGGCACGAACGTGTGGCACAAGTCAGAGAGCACCCTATTTTGAACACTGTCTGTAGCACGAGCGTGTCTAAGGGTCACACAGGCGTGTCCCTTGGACCACACGGGCGTGTCAGCCCTGTAACATGAAAATTTTTCTAAGTTTTGTAAAATTTTCTAAGGTTCTCGATTTAGTCTCGAACCACTCCCGAAGAACGTATTGAGCTTCGTAGGCTCGTTTTAGGGACGATATGAATGTGTATGAAAAGTTTTAATTTGAATGGAAATTTATGACTCGAAAATGTATGTTTGCTTGTGTTTAAGTCCGGTAATGCCTCGTACCCTGTTCCAGTTTTGAATACGGGTAAGGTGTGTTACATTTAGTGGTATCAAAGCTACGGTTTAGTCGATTCTTGGACTAACGTAGCGTGTGTGAAAGTCTAGCTATACATGCCATAAATGAATTGTGATAATGTGATGACTCCTGACAATTTTAAAATGTGTTTTCATATAGTAAATGGATCCCAATCGAGCTGAAAGTGATGACGTAGAAAGTAATGTACCGGCCCCCGCTCAAGGGGCAGTGTCGTCTAAAAGTAGACCTCCCACCGTTAGTAGAGAGGAGCAGAGGGGGGTAGGGAAGCCTTCCTTCACATGATGAACGAGTGGTATACGAAATTTGTTCGAACAAATCTGAATGCTCAACCCCTTCCACCCCACCTATTCCTCAGTCGGTTCCTGTAGCTCTACAAGGTATGGAATTCATGAGATTGAGTAAGCCACCGGTTGATAAGATCCGAAGGCATGAGGTTGAAGATTTTAGAGCAAATGTCGATGATGATCCTGAAAGGGCAGAATTCTTGCTCGAAAACTCCATCAGGGTATTTGATGAGCTGTTATGCACACCGGATGAATGTCTAAAATGTGCTATGTCACTTCTGAGAGATTCAACATACCAGTGGTGGAAAACCCTTGTGTCAGTAGTACCGAGAGAGAGGGTTAATTTGGAATTCTTCCAAGATGAGTTTAGGAAAAAATATATCAACCAACGGTTTATTGATCAGAAACGCAAGGAGTTTTTAGAGCTGAAACAGGGCCAAATGTCAGTAATTGAGTACGAGCGAGAATTTGTTAGGCTCAGTAAGTACGCTCAAGAGTGTGTTTCCACCGAGGCTATCATGTGCAAAAGGTTTGAAGATGGGTTGAATGAGGATATCTGATTGTTAGTTGGAGTTCTTGAGCTGAAGGAATTTGTGGTGCTATTCGACCGAGCTTGTAAGGCTTAAGAATTAAGCAAAGAGAAGAGGAAAGCTGAGTCTGAGGCTAGAGTTGTAAGAAAAAGGCCGATGAGTAAGTCATTTCAATTTCAGTCTAAAAAATCAAGAGATTTGTATGTTCGATCGAGTGCTTCAGCTAGGTATCCCAACAAAGATCGTGGGAAAAAATACTCGGGTTAGTAGCGAGCGTTGGTAACGCTAAGTCTGGTAGGCCTGAATGTCAGCACTGCGACAGACGACACCCCAGCGAATGTAGAATGTATGACCAGGCTTGTTTTAAGTGTTGCTCTTACGACCAGTTTATTAAAGATTGCCCAGAGATAGTTGAAAATGATAAGTTTCAGACTGCAAGATCGGGCAACACTGCCTCTAAAGGGAGACCACCAAGGAACACGGGAAATGGAGTTAGTAGTAAAGGCGTGACAAAAGATACAGCTATAAGATCTGAGGCCAGGGCACCTGCTAGAGCCTATGTTATCTGTGCCCGCGAAGAAGCGACATCTCCCGATGTTATCACTGGTGCTTTTTCTCTCTATAATACTAATGTAGTTGCATTGATTGATCCTGGATTGACTCATTCTTATTTTTGCATGAAATTGGTAGCTTGTAAGAACTTGCCTGTTGAGTTTACTGAATTTGTGATTAAAGTGTCAAACCCCTTAGGCAAATATGTTGCAAATATGAAATTGGTAGCTTGTAAGAACTTTCCTGTTGATAAAGTTTGCAAGAATTGTCTATTGATGATTCGAGGTCACTGTTTTCCAACTGACCTAATGTTGTTGCCATTTGATGAGTTTGATGTCATTTTGGGTATGGATTGGTTGACACTGCATGATGTTGTAGTGAATTGTAGACGGAAAATTATTGAATTGAAACGTGAGAATGGTGAAATTCTTCGAATTGATTCAGATGAGTCGGGTGAGTTACTTGATGTGATTTCTTCAATGACTGCCTAAAGATATGTGAGAAAGGGTTGTGAAGCTTATCTAGCTTATGTGTTGAATACAAAAGTGTCTGAATTAAAAATTGAATCAGTGCCGATAGTTAGTGAATATTCGGATGTTTTTCCAGAAGAGTCGTCTAGGTTGCCACTGATTAGAAAAGTTGAGTTTGGTATTGATTTAGTACCAGGGACTTCACCGATTTCGATAGCCCTGTATAGAATGGCTCCAACTGAGTTAAAAGAATTGAAGTCTCAGTTACAAGAATTGACGGATAAGGGTTTTTGCGAGACCGAGTTTCTCACCATGGGGTGCACCGGTGTTATTTGTCAAGAAGAAAGATGGATCCATGAGACTTTGTATCGATTGCCGACAGCTCAACAAGGTGACTATAAAGAACAAGTATCCTTTGCCAAGAATTGATGACTTGTTTGATCAGTTGAAAGGGGCAACAGTATTTTCGAAGATTGATTTGAGATCTGGCTACTACCAGTTGAGAGTTAAAGAGTCAGACGTGCCGAAAATTGCTTTCAGAACAAGGTACGGGCACTATGAATTTCTTGTCATGCCTTCCGGACTAACTAATGCTCCTGCTATTTTTATGGACTTGATGAATCAAATTTTCTAACCGTACTTAGATAAGTTTGTGGTTGTGTTCATCGATGACATCCTGATTTATTCTAGAGACGAGTCTGAGCATGCCGAGCATTTAAGAACTGTGTTGCAGACCTGGAGAGATAAGAAATTATTTGCTAAGTTCAGCAAAAGTGAGTTTTGGCTCCGAGAAGTCAAATTTTTGGGACACATTGTTTCTGGAGATGGTATTCGGGTTGATCCGAGTAAGATTTAAGCAATTGTTGATTGAAAATCGTCGAGAAATGTCTCAGAGGTTCGAAGCTTTTTGGGCTTAGCCGGTTATTACCGACGTTTTGTCAAAGGATTTTCGATGATTGGTACTCCTATGACTAAGCTGTTGCAAAAGGATGTTAAGTTTGAATGGTCAGAAAAATGTCAGCAAAGCTTTGAGAAGTTGAAAACATTATTGATTGAGGCACCGGTTTTAGTGCAACCTGAACTGGGAAAAGAGTTCATAATTTATAGTGACGCGTCACTGAATGGATTAGGATGTGTGTTGATGCAAGAGGGCAAAGTGATAGCTTATGCCTCGAGACAGTTGAAACCGCACAAGAAGAATTATCCGACGCACGATTTGGAATTGGCCGCCATTGTTTTTGCTTTGAAAATTTGGCGTCATCACTTGTACGGTGAGAAATGCCACATCTATACCGATCATAAAAGTTTAAAGTATTTGATGACTCAGAAAGATCTGAATTTGCGGCAGCGGAGATGGCTTGAGCTACTAAAAGATTATGAGTTAGTGATTGACTACCACCTCGGAAAGGCGAATGTAGTCGCAGATGCTTTGAGCAGAAAGTCCTTATTTGCTTTGAGAGCTATGAGTACGAGATTGACTTTGTCTAATGATGGTTCAATTTTGGCCGAGTTGAGAGCTAGACCGATAATTCTTCAGCATATTTGTAAAGCTTAGAAATGTGATAGTGAATTGCAAGCTAAAAGAGCTCAGTGTGAATCGGGTAATGATTCAGACTTTTGGATCGGTTCGGATGATTGTTTGATGTTTTGAGATAGAATATGTGTACCAAAAAATGATGAAGTTATTCAGAAAATTTTACACGAGGCACACTATGGTTGCTTATCTGTTCATCCGGGTAGTACGAAAATGTTTAATGATTTGAAGAAATGGTATTGGTGGTCAGGTATGAAACGGGATATTTCGGAGTTTGTTTCGAGATGTTTAGTTTGTCAACAAGTGAAGGCCGAACTCCAAGTACCTTCGGGCTTACTTCAATCAGTGATGGTACCTGAGTGGAAATGGGACAAAATTACGATGGATTTCATAACTGGTTTGCCTTCGACTCCGAAAAAGAAAGATGCCGTTTGGGTCGTTGTTGATAGGTTGACAAAATCGGCTCATTTTATACCGGTACGTATCGATTACTCACTTGAAAAGCTAGCTGAATTGTACATTGCTGAAATTGTGAGATTGCATGGAGTGCTTATTTTTGTTATTTCGGATAGAGATCCGAGGTTTACGTCTCGATTTTGGAAAATGTTGCAAGAATCTTTGGGTACAAATTTTAACTTTAGTACCGCATTTCATCCGCAAACTGACGGCCAATCTAAGAGAACGATTCAGGTTCTCGAAGATATGCTTCACTGTTATGTTTTGGAGTTCGAAGGTAGTTGGGAAAAATATCTACCTTTAGTCGAATTTCCTTATAACAACATTTTTCAGTCGAGTATAAAAATGGCACCGTATGAGGCATTGTATGGCCGCAAGTGTCAAACTCTGTTGTATTGGACCGAGCTTAGTGAGATATAGATACATGGGGTCGAATTGGTTAGAGAGACTGAAGAGAAAGTGAAAGTAATTCGTGACTGTTTGAAGGCGGCTTCAAATAAACAGAAGTCGGATGCGAATTTGAAAAAAAAAGAGATCAAATTTCAGATTGGTGATAAAGTATTCCTGAAAGTATCTCTGTGGAAGAAGATTCTGAGATTTGGCCATAAAGGCAAGTTAAGTCCATGTTTCATTGGGCCGTATGAGGTTATTGAAAGAATAGGGCTGGTGGCATATCGGTTAGCTTTACCGACAGAGTTGGAAAGGATCCACAATGTGTTTCATGTATCTATGTTACGCCGTTATCGATCAGACCCTTCACATGTAATTTCTCCGAAAGAGGTTGAGATTCGACCCGATATGACTTACGGTGAGGAACCAATCAAGATTTTGGCTTGGGAAGTTAAACAGTTGAGAAATAAAAACATAGCCCTAGTTAAAGATTTGTGGCAACGAAACGGAGTCGAAGAGGCTACGTGGGAAACTGAGGAAGTATGCGAAAACAATACCCAAACCTATTTTCTGGTAAGATTTTCGGGGACGAAAATCCCTAAGGGGGGAGAGTTGTAGCAGCCCGATTTTGGGTCTAGTCGGAACAGTGGTTTTGGGACCACAAATCCGACACAGTAAAATTTGTTTTTATTATATTTTTATGGTCTAAAATTTTACGGAATGATTTCGTGAAAATTTCGTTCGAAAATTTTGACGTTTGGGCACTTAATTTAGTTAAAAGGACTAAATTGCAAAAAGTACAAAATGTGTGTTCTAGAAACTAAAGGTTTCTAATAGCTATGAAACTTTAAATTGAAGGTCCTTAGATGGTAATTATACCATTGGTTAAGTTAGTGGAAAAAATGGACATGAAGTAAAAGAATTTTTAAATTTTAAGTTAGGGGCATTTTGGTCATTTGGCTAATTAAATGAATTAAAAATCAAATTAAAAGCCATTTTTTTCTCATATTCTACCCCTTGGCCGAATTTTACAAGAGGAAGACATAGCTAGGGTTTTTCAAGCTTCCAAGCTCGATTGTAAGTACGTTCTAGCCCCGTTTTTAATGATTTTTTATGTTTTTGAGATCCTTGTAACTCGATCTACCTATTTTTAGTAGTAATTTGAAGTATGATTAAGGTCTAGGGTTTGAACCATGTTATATATTTGTGTATTTTGATGCTTAATGATAGATTATACAAATTTGAGGTTGGATAAACAACTTTTGCTAAGTGATTTTCGGTAAAAATGTAAAAAAAGACCTATTTGTAAAAGTTATAAAATATGTAGTAAAAGTGTGATTTAATGGAAATTGTTGGTTGTTATGAGCATGAATAAAGTTCCTCTAGTCTTGGGTTTTAAATAAATTGAACATATTTCATTTTACGAGCATAGGGACTAAAATGTAAAATGTTAAAAGTTTAGGGGCAAAAATGTAATTTTTCCATAATATGATTTTTGGGCTGAATTGAATAATGTGATGATTGAATGAGTTAAATTTTTTATTATAGATCAAGAAAAATGAGGTACGAACCTAGACCTGGGGAAAAACAAAGTAATTGACGTTTAGGTCAAATTTTACTATTTTCGTACCGAGGTAAGTTCGTATGTAAATAATGCAATGTTATATTTGTATTTTAATGTTTTGATATTGCATGAAATGTATGATCGATTCTATGAGCATATTCGACGAAGTTCTGGCAAGAGAGAAAATCCCAGTTGAACATTAGGAATAGATTAGGATACAAGTGACATGTCACTAGGAACCCATGTGATTATGTGATTTATGTGTCCCGGGTGCTGGTCCTGTACAACCTATCGGTGGCTGGGTATACCGGCATATGTTACAGATATCTGACAGCTTGTATGAGCAGCACCACGTAGCTACATCTCAACTGACAGCTTGTGTGAGCAGGCACGAGGATAGCTCGAGAGTGAGCTTATATGTGTTTTGAGATTTGTGGTAGCATTGCTACATATGTGGTGCTGATGTGCAAATATTTCTGTGTATCTGATAGTATTCCAAGTGGTTCAATGGGTATGACAAAGACGAGAAAGTATGTGATTATGTTACGAGTTGGTACAGGTATGTACGAAAAACTCAAAGGAAATGAATTCAGTATATGATGAACTATTGGTAAGAATGTGATTGAGTAGGTTATGTACATGAAGTTTTATTGACATTTAGGTTGGTGTACGGATGTTACTTATATGGAAATTGTATGGTTAATGTTGTTTATTATTTTCATATGAACTTACTAAGCTATATAGCTTACTCCCTTTTCTTTCCCTTGCCTTATAGTGTCACCAAGCTAGCTCGGGATTGGAGATCGTCGGAGATCTATTCACACTATCAAGTATTATTTTGGTACCAATGAATTCTACATTTTGAGTTATGGCATGTATAGGGGACTTGGTCATTTTGTTATGTGTCATAATTGATTTGGCCAAATGTGTTGGCTTATATTGGTTGAAAGTTCATTTTGTATAAAGCCATTGAAAATTGGCTACAATTGGTATGAACAATTTATATGATGATGCCTTTCATAGATGTGGGAATTTATATGATTTGAGTTGATAAGCATGTGATGTTTGTGTATGATAGATGGTAGCATGTGAATGATGTGTTTATGTCTTGATTGTGGCTGATTTAGTTGTATGTAATATGCTTGGATTGATGCCATATGATGTTGTGTATGTATGTACAAGTAAGGGTGGCAAAATGGCTTGGTAAATAGTCTTATGTGACACACGGCCTGCCCCATGGGCATGTGTTTCAGCCGTGTGTCCCCTGCACCTTAATTGTTGCAAAATAGAATGTCCAGAATTGACCACACGGGCAGAGACACGAGCGTGTTTCTCGGCCGTGTGTGCTACACGGCCTTGGACACGGGCGTGTGTCTCGGCCGTGTGAAGTCTGCACCTATTTTATGAATAATTATGAAAATTAAATCGACCACACGGCCTAGCACACGGGCGTGTGGCACGGCTGTGTGGCACAAGTCAGAGAGCACCCTATTTTGAACACGGCCTATAGCACGGGCGTGTCTAAGGGTCACACGGGCTTGTCCCTTGGACCACACGGGCGTGTGGGCCCTGTAACATGAAAATTTTTCTAAGTTTTGTAAAATTTTCTAAGGTTCTCGATTTAGTCCCGAACCACTCCCAAAGCACGTATTGAGCTTCGTAGGCTCGTTTTAGGGACGATATGAATATGTATGAAAAGTTTTAATTTGAATGGAAATTATGACTCGAAAATGTATGTTTGCTTGTGTTTAAGTCCGATAATGTCTCGTACCCTGTTCTGGTGTTGAATACGAGTAAGGGGTGTTACAAAATCTGTTTATTAAATCTAAGTATACAATATCATGTTTTCCATCCATTAGCAGAATTGCCTAAACACATGCATTCAAATAAACATGCTAGTCACCAAAATCTTCATATCAATCAAGTAAACATAGATGAGCCCATCAAGCAATATTCTTTCAAGTCATTATCATTTCACCTCAAAATTCTCATACCAGGTCAAGAGTTGTGTCCGTTGAATCATTGAAATTACGATGGATGTTCAAGTCTTATACTCGAGGTGTACGATTCAATAATCCGTCAATTCTTATTCCAGGGTACCCATTAGGGCACTTAACCAAGGAACACACTCTCGAGCCACATATCGTATAACAGGATTACCAGTCCAGGCTAAATCCTTTATATAACGTATGCTCAGAAGAGCTGGATTAGGATTACAAGTCCAGGCTAAACCCTAATCATAACGTATACTCGAGAGGTATTATATCAGGATTACCCGTCCGGGCTAAATCCTTTCTATAATGAGGATAATAGGATTACTCGTCCGAGCTAAATTCCCTCCGCAACAAATGCAGGACCTCATCCATTTCGGGAAAGAACATATGTTCATCGGAATTCAATATTCAATTGGGACATAACCCCTTTTTCACCATTTTCAAGCATGTATTAAATTCTCCATTATAGCATTCAAGCAATGTATATCAATATAAGTCACATTACATACATACACAACATTTAATTAACATAATTACATGCTCGATTAAGTTACACGAACTTACCTCGACACTTGTTCGCGTATTTAATCTACTAATCCGAAACCTTTTCTTTTCCTCGGTCTAACCTCAAATTTGTGTTTTTTGGATCTATATAAATAGCTTAAATCATCAATTTCTCATATTTAATATTCATTCAGACTTAATTTACGTTCTAGGCAAAATTACCATTTTGCCCCTAACTTTTCCATAAATTCTAATTTCATCCCTAGGCTCGAAAAATAAAACTTGTGAAATTTACTCCTGTAACACCCCATACCCGAGTCCGAGGCTAAGACTGGATACGAGACATTACCATGCTTGAACTCACTTAAACATGTACTTACGGGCTGTAAAATTTTGTTCCGAAATAGAAACTCTTCTTTCTTAGTCAAAACGTACATATCATGGGCCTATGAGGCCTTAAACACATATCCGGGAACTTTCGAAATAAAATCGGGAACTTTTCCTCGAAACAGGGGTCACACACCCATGTGGATTGGGGCACGCCCGTGTACCCCTAAGACACGCCCATGTCTCCCAACCGTGGTCGACACTGACTAATTTCACACGGTCTTGACACGCCCGTGGACTTAAACCGTGTGCTATACCTTGATATACTAACTTATTCACACGGCCGGGGCACACGCCCATGTTCTAACCGTGTATCACACACGACCTAAACAAACGGCCGTGGGATTAGCCCGTGGTCTATCCTGACTTAAGGTACAAAGGTGCAGGGTGCACACGGCCTAGACACACGCCCGTGTGTCCATCCGTGTGGGCACTTAGAGGCTATTTACCAAGCCAATTGCCACCCTGAAATCAAGACCAAACTCATGCTCAATTCAACAAATCAAATTAATAAATCTAACATGAACAAGGATTCATACTTCATTAATAAATAAAATCATACGTACTTAATAATTCATGACCAATCTCTTTGGCCATATACAAAAAGAATACTAAGCTTGATAGCCAACACTTTGGCTATTTTTAAAACATAGCTCAAAATGAAATGTTTCCTATACATGCCATACTTAATATAAACACTTGGCTATACCAAAATATCGATTGATAGTGTGCCCCGAGCTCCGATGACGATGATCCACGAGATTAGCTTGGCGGGACTACAAGGAAAGAAAGAATAAAAGACATAAGCATTTAGCTTAGTAAGTTTGCATATAATGCACATAGCAACATACTTGCTTAATATAACCCATTTAACATAAACAACGGTATCATAAATTTCAGCTATTTAAGCCTACTTACTCATACTGATTCTTACATATCTCATGATACTTACTAGTCTCATACTCATGAGGTAAACAAGGTACCTGTATCACTTGATCACATAGATCACCATACTCTACAATAATAATTATAATCTCTAGTTCATCATTCATAATATGAATAATACTCATTTCTAACTTGATAATAGCTTTTCCTACTTATCTTTCTTGTTATCATTTTAACTTTACTCATTTGCCCGATGAATTTCTGCGAATAACCGAGGATACTAAATCTCATTCCACATATAACTTGATGCCAAAGCCATATCCTAGATACGGTCTTACATGGAATATCTCATCTTGGTTTCGAGGCCCTATCTTGACATGGGCTTATACGAAGTCTTTCTCGTGTGTTCCTTTGGGAACTTACCATTGCCATGTCTTGACATGGTCTTACTTGGTATCTTTACTCATGAACTGGGCAACGCCGAGCCTTGGCTTGGACTTACATGGAATCTTTCTTGTTACTAACCAATGCCATGCCTTGGCTTGGACTTACATGGGATCTTTATCTTTTTATAGCTTTTCAATGCCAAGACTTGTCTTGGACTTACATGATAACTTTGCTTGGAGACTCACCAATGCCATGCCTTGGCTTGAGCTTATATGGGTCTTCATCTCATAATAACTCTTCAATGCCAAGACTTGTCTTGGTCTTACATGATAACTTGCTTGATTGTCGATGCCATGCCTTGGCTTTGTCTTATACGGACTTTCTCATTTCATGTGATAGATCGAGTATCCTAGGTAATTCAACTTCAATCGGGACTTTCTCATGCTTAATCTCATTATATTCTTTGTTTATCATAACATCAAACATTTTCATGGTAATATTGTACATTATGCTAAGCAGTTCAATGATATAAATCATAAAGCTTAGAAATCATACAAACTTACCTCAATATACAAAATGTATGTAGATATGCAATTTAGTCCTCGACTTTGTTCTTGCCTCGGTTTCGATCCGGGCTTCATTTTTCTTGATCTATAATAATAATTAGATCATTTAATACTCACATTGACTAAATTGACTCTTAACTCATACTTTGGAAAAATTACTATTTTGCCCCTGAACTTTCTCATATTTGCACTTTTGCCTCTAGGCTCGTAATATGATTCTCATTCAACTTTCTTAAACATCATGTTTAGCTGATTCATTTTCTCTACTATAACAATCATCAATTCTCACTATTTCTAATAGGTATGACCAATTTCATAACTATTACAAATTAGTCCATACTATCATTTTTCATGAAATTCACTAAGGAAAAGATGTTTATCTAACATCAAACTCTCATAAACTTCTATAAAATATCATTTTACAAGCATGTCATTCTTGGGTAGATTTTTGAACATGCATCTTAGCTCATTTTATAGCTAAAAATAGCTAATTCATAATACGAGAACTTCAAAAATACAAAGAATATTAAAAACGGGGCTAAGATGAACTTACTAGCAAGCTTGAAAGATGAACAAACCCTAGCTATGGGGTTCTTCAAATTTTCGGCACCAAGGAAGAAGATGAATGAGATTTTTATCATCTTTTTCCTATTTTAATCTTTTAATTGATAAATGACCAAAATGCCCTTCTCTCTAAATTTTTACAAATTACTAACTCATGTCCAATTTTGTCCAAAAATTATAATTTGGGAAAATTGCTATTTAAGGACTTCTAATTACTATTCTAAAGCTATTTCGTACAAAAAAGCTTCTAGAAACTCATATTTTGCAACTTTTGCAATTTAGTCCTAATGGACCCTTTAATGGAAATTTTCATAAAATTTCCACATGAAACTTTCATACTATCATGCAAACATTTCAATTATCATTAAAAATCATTTTACTATTTCGGATTTGTGGTCTCGCACCACTGTTCCGACTAGGCCCTAAATCGGGCTATTACAACTCCCTATTCCAAGCCTAACCAAAATCCCATTACAAAAGTTACAGCACATGCATTCATAAAAATTCAGAATCTTTTATCAATTTTCACAACTTTACATTTTAGTCCCTAAATCATGTTTTCATCAAAAATCACTTTGTAAAAGTTGTTTATCTATCTACAACATTTCATTTTCTACCATAAATTTCTAATTTTCAGCATATTTATCCATGACCCAAATTTCATACCTTGATAACTTTTCAAATTAATCCCCCAAATAGATAGATTAGACTATCCCGGTTTCAAAAATATCAAAATTACTAAAAACGGGACAAGGAAACTTACCCAATTAAGCCTTGAAAGTTTCTTCTCTCTCTCCTAGGGTTTCCATATAATTTTGGGGTTGAAGATGACAAAATAATAAGATGATATCTTTTATCATCTTTTTAATTAATTAATTATTTCAATTTCCATTTTAGTCCTTGCCCTTTTCTAATTTTTCCATGGATGAGTCACTAAAAATCTACATACTTTTCTTTAATGGTCTCATTACCATATAATGACCTCTAGTTTCGAATTCCATAGCTATTTAATCTTTATAGCTACTAGAATTCAACTTTCGCATTTTATGCGATTTAGTCCTTCTCGTAATTAAACACTTAATCGATAAAATTTTCGTATCAAAATTTTCACACGACACGTCTATCATAATATGGACCATATAATAAAATAAAAATAAACTTTATATTCGGATCGGATTTGTGGTCCCGAAACCACTGTTCCGATTTCACTTAAAAATGGGCTATTACATTCCTGGCACCAGGGGAATCAAAATTGGTGGCTTAGCCAAATACTTTTTTATTTTCTTGAACACTTTTTGACAACCTTCAGTCCATTCACCATCAATATCCTTACATAAGAGCTTGAAGATGGGATCACACTTATCCGTCAACTGTGAGATAAAACGAGACACGTAGTTTAACCGTCCTAAAAAACCTCTTACCTCCTTTTGAGTTTTAAGGGGTGTCAAATATTGAATTGCTCGAACCTTGTCCAGATCTATTTCAATTCCCCGTTCAATCACTACGAAACCCAACAGCTTCCCTGAATTTACCCCAAAAGTACATTTTGTTGGATTCAATCTCAATTTGTATTTCCTCAATCTTTCAACTAGTTTGTGGAGGTTTTCCACATGACTTTCCTCCCTAGCGGAGTTTGCTATCACATCATCAACATAAACTTCAATCTTTTTATGCATCATGTCATGAAACAGTGTCACAATTGCTCATTGATACGTGGCCCCAACATTTTTAGACCAAACGAAATGACCCTGTAACAAAAAGTTCTCCAAGTCGTGATGAACGTGGTCTTTTCCATGTCCTCCCTCGCCATTTTGATTTGATTATACCCCGAGAATCCATCCATGAAAGAGAAAACACAATGTTTAGCAATGTTATCCACCTGTGTATCTATATAAGGTAATGAAAGATTATCCTTGGGGCTTGCTCGGTTCAAATCTCTATAATCGATGCACATTCTGACTTTCCCATCCTTTTTAAGCACTGGTACAATATTCGCCACCCACTTTGGATATTTAGCTACTTCTAGAAATCCTGCATCGAATTATTTCTTGACCTCTTCTTTAATCTTCAACAACATTTCAGGTTTCATCCTTCTCAACTTCTGGTATACGGGCTTGCAATCTGATTTCAAAGGTAGCACATGTTCCACAATATTGGTGTCCAAACCCGGCATATCTTGGTATGACCATGCAAACACATCCGAGAACTCAATGAGTAGATCCTTCAACAATTGAATTTACTCTGGCATGAGAGTGGTTCCAATCCTAATTTACCTTTTTACCTCATTATCACTTAGATTGATCAAATATGTTCCCTCCAAGTGGGGTTCTATAAGTTTCTTTTCTTGTTCAACTAGCCTAAAAAACTCATCTGGTACAACTTCCTTCTCTCCCATCCCATGATCATTATAGTGAACATAATTATGAGAATTTGGTTCAAAGATGTCATTTGGATCATTTATCAATTCATAAGGTATATCTCTGAAATAATTATGAGTATATATATTGGTATATGAATGAAAACAATTGAATGAATAAAAGTGACTAGGGACATGATCCAAATCCGATTTCATTAAAGATAAAACAATTTTACATGGGTTTTTGAAGGAAATTAAATTAACTGAACAATATTAAACTTTGATATAAAAACTCTTAAAAACGATTACATCTCAGAGGACTCAATGATAGCAGGTAACTGTATGAGCTGCCAGTTGTCCAAGGCGGAAGGGTCGTAGCGAACCCAGTCTCTTGACATCAGCACCCTATCGCCAATCATGTTTAGGTCCACTCAATCTCTATTAATCATTATCTTGACTGGGGTCCTTTCCTGGTGCTCGAATCCCACTAGGTAAAAGGTCTCAGATAGTGGAGGACAAATCAAAGGAGGTTCCACTACTTTCTTTCCAGACATGCGGGCCAACCTCTTTGCTCTCCGCTCTTTACACATCCTCTCGACATCCTCCCTTGTAGGCTTATATCCCAACCCTCTTGTATCCTTTTGAGTGGGAAAAAAATGGGTTTTGAGATACCTTGTAGGTCCTTTCCCAAACCCAAGTGGATTTGCCAACCCTTCCCCACTGTCTAGGCAAATAACATGTTCACTGTTCGTGGCACATGAGGCTTAGGGGCTCGCATTCCGTCTGCCACGTAAGACACAGTGGCCACCTCAAAGGTCTGGAAATAACTCTCTATTGCATCATCATCCACTTCTATGAAAGGAGAATTTGACAAGCTAGCTACCAACAGGTCATCTTCGCCTCACACGATGCATAAATTCTGATCGACTACACATTTTAATCTTTGGTGCAAGAACGATGGTACCACCCCAACCGAATGAATCTAGAGGTGTTCCAAAAGTATACTGTAAGAAGGCATTATATCCATCACCTGAAAGCGAATAAGGAAATTAATGACTCCTACCAACAAGGGAATCTCTATTTCGTCAATCACGCTTCTTTTGGTGCCATCAAAAGCTCGAATTCTAAAGGGCTCGATACCATGTACAAGGTGTGTACGGGCAGCTTAGATAATGTTGACAAAGGTTGGACGTTGATCGATGACCCATTGTCGATCAGGACCCTAGCCATAGAATGGGCTTTACACTTTATTGAGATGTGTAGTGCCTTGGTACTTCCTCTTCCATCCGGGGGTATTTCATCATCATTGAAAGATATGTAATTTGGGGCCAAAATGCTCCCTACTAAGTGGCTGTCATTATCTACTGACACGTTGTGAGCAACATAAGCTTATTTTAGAACTCGTACAAGAGCCTCCCTGTGTGGCTCCGAGTTCAAAAGTAGTGATAGCAGAGAAATTCTTGTTGGTGTTTAGTTCAACTACTCGACCACGCTATACTCACTGTGCTTTATCAGATGCAAAAATTCGTTAACTTCATCATTCTCGACTTATCCCTTTTGATCCTCCCTCGTTTCCTTATTGGCTTCTTGATCGTCAATTTCTGATTGATTTTTTGAAATCACTTCCTTACCGCGAGGTTCTTTCCCTACTGTGTTTGGCTTGTAACAATGCCCACTTCGAGTTATGCCACTAAGTCCTGAGATGTTGGAGGCATCAGATCCAACCACCTCGTAATCATATCTCCAAGGAACTCGTTGGTCATCTCCATACTTAAAAGGGCCGGGAACCCTGATGACCAACACATCATGCTGTACAGCCTTTAAGGTAGACTCTTTTTCAATAGGGATTTTCTTTCTATATACGATGGTGACAAGTTTTGCATCTAACGTGTTTATCTCATTGGTCTTAACACCATCCCGTATCTCTAGCTGGAAAGAATCTAAGAGACACTGTATATGTTCCCTAAACGTTGGGCAAACTTAGATAGAGTGTCCTCGAGCTCCTTGGTGGAATTTGTAGACTTGATTCATATCAATTCCCATTACAGACTTGGGTGGCTCGACGTGAATTAAAAATGACTTCTTTAATATGTCGAAGAGTCGTTCGAGCGGGGTTGTGATTTCTTCCACTCTTCTCCTTTGAAGGCTCTTTTCTTCAGTTATAGCATTAACTGTTCGATTGTGGTTTGGTAACGAATTCGTGTTAACATTCGGTGTTTTCTCTAACTAAAAATTTATCTTTCCTGCCCTTATGAGATCTTGCACCTTATATTTCAATGCTAAGCAGTTCTCGATGGTATGACCTGGATTGCCAGAGTGATACTCATATCGAGCATTGGCATCATACTACTTTGGAAATGGCGGTTGCATTGGTTCCTAGTGTGTAGGTACAATGAGGTGTTTCTCCACTAGAATTGAAAAAATTTCCGTGTAAGAGATGGGAATTGGATCAAACAAAAGCCTCTCTCGTGGTGGCCTTATTGGAGCTTGGGTCTGTGGGGACCGAGTTGGCATAGTTAACATGGGGGGATTTGTAACGGGTACAAGTGGACGATACATAAATGGTGAAGTATCAGAAATGCAAACAATCGCACCTCTAACATTCTCGCTACTATCCCTATATTTTTTACCCCATGCCAAACAACTGAATCTTCTTGATGTGTGTTCATGTCGAATACAGATGCGATATTGTGCCCCAGATATTCAAATGATGCATGAATTATGCCATGGAGAGACACAGCCACAAGAAAAACAAATTCAGTAAAAAAAATAAAGTCATATGGAAAAAAATGCGAAATTAAATCATAAAGCATTACGAAGAAAAAAAAATCAAACACAAAACATACGAATAAATGCTCATGAAGTCCTATAGGGTATTATTTCGAGGGGTAAGGTACAGCTCTTATGTCTAGGTTTCACATTTAAAATGGTCATTACATGTTGGTTTACTACTGACTCTAATGCACGGGGAACCCAATGCTTAAGTACGACATCCATAGGGATGCGTTCCGCTTTTAAAAGGGTTGGCCCTTGGGTGGTAAGACTTCCATAGCGTACACGGTAGCATTTACTACACGAACATCTATGTCCATCTTAACCATGGAGTAGTCCTTAAACTTATGCGGTGACATATTGTCACACGAAAGCCTAAGGCTAATCCTCCTAAACGGGATGGGCCCGGGCGTAGGACCAAAAGCAAGATGCAACATGAATGAAAATTATAGCTACCCCACGACGGTAGAGTCGACATACAAATTAATCGAGTTCATCAATAAAGGAATAAACAAACACATGGGCATACAAATCAAAATAGGATAAGTAAATGAAATGAACAAATAAATCAATATTTAACACATATTCAACAATTTAAAATGACATTAGACAATTAAATAAATTAATGCACGAATAAATAAATCTAATATGCACAAATACTAAAAAACCTAGCTCTTAAACCTAAGTAAGTCGACTCACTAATGTCCTAGTGGAGTCACCAAGATGTCATAACGTTGCCTACATAAGATTACGGGGGCCTAGTAAGCAAAGACACGGAGGGACTAAATTACGTAGAGTCGCCACTAACCAATTAGGGCTAGGTTGGTTAGCCACCTATCGTCTAAAAATCTAGAATTAATACTACAGAAAAATCCTAAAAATCTAGACTCGATCTCATCACCAAATTTTAGGTTCGGGAGTACGATTACGTGTGGGGAAGGTTATAGCACCCCCACAACGCCTATCCCGGGATAGTCTACGGGGTCTTAAGAGCTAGATTTTTTATTTATTTAAGCATATTAATGTCTTAATCTAAGCTAAAATCTTATGGAAATCTTAAATAAAAACTCTAAAGGAAACACCTCCGGTTTACTTGTAGCTCGATTAAGATGTGTTCACCAAACTTATTTAATTTGAAACTTAAATTAGAGATTTTCACTTTTAACGAAAACCCTAAAGGATACCTAAATAATTCTAGTAAAATACCTTAAATTCCTAAAATTAATTCTATGTTAGAATTCTAAAAAAAAAAACCTAGAAATTACCAATGAATTAAGAGAAATATTAAAATACATCTACAACTTATTCGATCTTTTATTATTATTATTTTTAAAAGATTTAATTAATAACTTTGAACATATCAAGATTTTACGAAAGTATCTTATGTCGGGTTTATGATTTATCTTACTTTAAAATTCTTGATCTAAGATTTAAATTCGTCAAAATCCTATACGATATTTAAAACCCTAAAAAAATATCTTATATATTATTTATAATTTTTCTAAGGTAAATGGTAGGTAAGATCTTAAGGACTAACCTAAATCCGAATGGTAAAACCTTATGGTTTCATTAAAATATAACACCTACTTAATTAACTTCATGTCAACAATTATAGGATAGAAAAACGACCTAAAATTCCCTCTTTTAAAACGAATAGTAATAAAATAGGAAAATTAATTAAATTGGTTAAAGTTAATGAAAAGTTAAAACTCTTTCAAAATGGCAATAATAAAAAGAAAAATGAAATAAATGAAATAAATAAGACATTAACATGATGATAATAATAATACCAATAATACACCTTATTCATAATACAATAAAAGAATCAAAGTAACATAAATAAATAACATTAAAATGTATGTAAGGGGAATGTGTAAACAATATATATAAATAGACATGAAAATAAATAAAACGAAATAAGAATAAATAAAAATTATACAGGTGTGAATAAATATAAAACATTAAAATAAAAGTGCATAATTAACATTAAATATATAATGTATAAATGCAAGTGAAATGGAAGTTATAAGTGTAAATTATTTATTAAAGATAGAAACAAAATGACATAGCTTGATTTAGGACTAAAAGATAAAAAATGTGGAAGACAAAGGAGTGATGTAGTAATTAATTTGCTTTTAATTTTTAAATTTCGGATTAAATTGAATGTTTAAATAAATAAAAGGGTTACGGGTGTAAATAGGTCAGAGAGCGAGGGCAGTGCTGCAAAAAAGGGGTATTTTTTGTAAATTTAAAAAGTAAGGGGGTGGGAATAAACTACCCATTTTTGGCACCTATAAATGAAAAAAAAAAAAAATTCATTCTTCCATTTTAATCTCATTGTTTTTCAAAAAAAAAAAAAAAAAACTCTTCCTCTTTCTCTCCCAACTTCTACGTTGGCCATAGCTTCCTCCGGCTTCTGCTGGTGGAGCCGCTGCTTACGGTGGCTGGAGTTTTTATTTTATGTTGCAGAATCAAAGTTTTCTTTAGGAAAAATCATTAATTTTCTTAAAAATCAAAACTTTATTTCGAAATAGTTCAAACAAGTCAAAACTTTGTTTTAAAATTTTAAACTTTCCTTTAAAATGACTTAAAAAAACATATTTTTATTTTTCAAAATCTAAACTTTCTTTTTTTTTAAAAAAATAATATTTTTTTCTTAAATATTAAAGCTTTTACTTTGAAAAAGTTGAAAAAAAAATCAAAACTTTATTTTAAAAATTTAAAATTTTCTTTAAAATAAAAAAAATAGATTTTTATTTGTTAAATTCTAAACTTTCTATTTTTTTTTAAAAGAATCAAAATTTTCCCAAAATCAAGCCTTTTATTTTTTAAAGAAACCTTTATTTTAGAAAGGGGAGGAAAAAAAGGGATTTTTGGGGGCTCCTAGGGGCAGAGGACCGACGGTCTGGTGACGTCCCCTTCATCGGAACCCAAAGTCCGATCCCTCATTACATGCTTATGGACAAAAAAAAAGTAGAAGAGAAGAAAAAAAAAAGAAATAGAATGCTTGTAGTTGTTATGTTTTTTTTTACCTTTTTTTTAAGAACAAAAATAATGAAAAGTCTCCTCCTTTTCATTTCATTTCATGTTTATATATTGTTTTTTTAAACTTACTTATTTGTAAAAAATGATAATAATAAAATAATAATAATAATAATAATAATAATAATAATAATATTATTTACTAATAATAATAGTAGTAATGATGATAATAATAATTTGGCCTTTGACAGACCCAAAAAGGAAAGAAGAAGAAAAAGAAAAGAAAAGAAAGATAAATGTCTCAAATCCAAAACCGGGTGGGTTTCGAACGGCCCAAGAGAGAACAAAAATTTAAATGGGCCCCCAATCGGGTTCAGAAAAAAACGGGTGTCTACAATACCATTGATAAGCTTTTGTTATTTTGATGTTAAGAGATGAAATTGAGGTGTTAGTTGTTGATTTTGATTAGTTTATTAATTGAATTTTTGATAATTTTAGTAAATGGAGTAAATGATAAAATATTTAAAATTTCATGGAAATAGTATAATTAGTGAATAATTGTGGACTTTTCTAGTTTAGAATAACATTCGGTTAACTTGGGATATTTAATAATTTTATTAAAATTGGAATTTTTAGCTTAAGGACTAAATTGTGATAAATGTAAAAGTTTAGGGAAAATGTGTAGTTAATGAAAATTTAAGTTTCATATGCAATAAATTGAGTGTGAAATGTTTGTGAATTTAATAGATTGTCTTTAAATTATTATATAGATCAAGAACTGAACCAAAAAGATAATAACCGAGGAAAGGAGAAAATAGCGGAGTAGTCCTTGTGTTTAAACCGAAAGTGAATTGTAGGTAAGTTCATAGTATTTCAATATGAAAATGTAAGTTGCTTGTGATTATTTATTGTTTTCTATTTAATAGTTGATAAATATGTAAAACATCAATAGTTATATATATTTTGGAATGTGCAATTAAGTACATATGGAAACGTATAAATGATGGTAGTATTTTTGGTGAATTTACATTATGGGCGTAATTATAATAGAATTACAATATGAGTACGGAAATGACGAAGTGCCTCTGAATAGATGAAAAAGTAATGAAATCATGTTTACTGCATGGTTGAACATGGTAATCGCGTAGGATTTGCATGCCAATAGGGTTAGTATGTGCGCTTGTACGGGATTTGCACTTCGGTGCCTCTGATCGCACATTTGTGCCTCTGTCTGCACTTTAGTGCCTTTGTTATGCATCTATGATGCCTCTGGTGTGGTGTAGTTACCCGAGTATCCGAGTCGAGTTACTTAGTTCATCGGGCTAAATGTTAATGAAACGTATAGTTGACTTGTGGATTTAAATGTGATGCATATTCAATATATTTGAAAGTGTTAAATGTTTAATGAAATGTTTGTTTATATATGAGCACATTTATATATATGATATGTTGACTATGGAATTGATAGGTTAATTGTGATGTGAATTATCATGTTTACATTGATATGTGATCACGAACTAATGAGATTGGTGAATGTGTATTTGGATATCAGGAACTGTATGTTATCTTTTAATATTTTTTATATCAATTAAGGTAAGTTTAGTTTGATGATTTAAACTATGAACTTACAAAGCTCCATTAACTTACTTGTTTCTTTATGTTCTTTTGTAGTTGTCAAAGTTGCGAACTAATTGGACAGATCGGAAGAAAGCTCACACTATCCAGCTATTTTGATAGCTTTTATATTTCATTTTGGGATGTGGCATGTATATATATAGGGGTTTTGTTGTGAATATGTAATTGTTATTTTATATAGGTTATGCTAGTGAAATGGTTATTTTGAATGTATGTATTTGATGTGCTTGGGTTGTAAGCCTTAAGACTATGTTTTAGGTCTGCATATAATGATACTTGACGAAAGTGTTCATGTTTGTGTCATTTTGGTTGAAGTTTGATTATGAATAGGTGGTTAATCTCATGTGTTCTTTTTATCTTGGTTATTTGAATTATTAATCTTTGATTTTGGTGCCTTTGAATGGCATATTGGTTAGGTGTTGTATGGATTAAATTTTAGCATGTAATTGATGATTTGTGTAACACCCCTTGCTTGTATCCGTCGCCAGATTAGATTAGGGTCACGGAGTATTATCGATCAACTGGAAACCTTTAAACATCATAACATTCAATAAATTTAAATATATCATAAATCATTCAAACACAGACATTTTGTCCCTAAATCGAGCCTTCGAGGCCCTAAAAATAGCTTTGGAGCAATTAGGGACTAATTTGAAACAAAATAGGGAGTTTAGGAAAAAGTAGAAAAATTTGAAAATAGGGGTCACACGGCAGTGTAGAATCACCCCAGGCCGTGTAACTTTCAAGCGAGGGACACACAACCGTGTCCCAACCCATGTAACTCACTTAGTAGGGTCACACAGCCGTGTGCCAGGCCGTATAACTCTTTGAGTTGTCTCACACGCTTATGTGCCAGGCCGTGTGTTAGGTCGTGTAACTCACCGACTTGCATACAAAAGAACTCTCAGATGACACACAACTGTGTCACCAGACCGTGTGCCTCACACGACTAAGTCACACACTCGTCTCAAGCCGTGTGAACCCAAATTTCACCTAAAACCAAGCCATTTCAAAACCATTTCATGCATAACCATTCAAACCATTTACACTCACATTCAAGTATTCAAACCACCATCCATGCATACATAGAGATACCAATTCCAGACCCTAATTCACCTAACCAATATGCCTTTCAAAGAAACCATAATTATAACAAAACAATATTTACCAAAACATGTTAACGTTACCTAATTCCATGCATAAACACCTCATTCTATTATGTTCCTAAAACACTTCATAAATGACCATTTCCAAACCAACATTTTATACCAAAATGCCATATACATCAATTATCAAAAAGTGACCTAAAGGACTTACCTAAATAAGTATTACAAATCCATCAACCATACATAAACATCAAGGCACAAACATATCAAATTACCATTTACATATTCATCAAAACACCACTATAAACTACCCTATACATGCCATTACAAACCATGGCCAAAATGCTCAAAAACTACAGAATTGACGGCTGGATAGTGTGATAGGTCTCCGACGAGCTTCCAACCAAATCAAGCTCCCATAAAACAAAGAAAAGAAACTATGTAAGAAACGAGTGCTTAGTAAGTTCGTAGAAACTTAAACTAAACTTACCATGTCATTTTAACAATTCAAAGGTTAAACATAAATCACCACCAATGCCATAAGCTTAGTAAAAGCCTATACAACATCACCACATCACAAGTTAGTGTACTTGCCCATGATATAAATGAAATCAACCATAAAATATGTAAAATCCATACGTAGATGCATCATTTAGCTCATAATTCCTTTTCATAAGTCATGAATCAATCCATTTACATACTTACCATTTAGTTCCCTTTTCTTGCCCGTTGAACCATTTACAATTACATCGGATACTCAGGAAAGCTCACATGAAGTGTGCCTTTACATATAATAGTAACCTTTTCTTTACATCATTGCTCACAGGAGCTGTGAAATGGGCCTGCTTACACGAGCTGTGGGTCGGAATGTAAGCTACACGATGCTGCTGACACGAGCTATGGAGTATCCGCAATAAATGCAAGACCTCAGTCATCGGTAGGACATTCAAAACTAACACCGGAAACATGAAATCCCTAATGACATGTTTTGAACCCTAAGAATTCCTAAGGTTCAACCGGGACTCAAATCTGTCAATTTGTAATAGAATTGATACATTTGTATATCAATTGATTACATTAAATAACACAATAAGCATTCAATTTAAACTACATTGAACCGAATACATTTCATACGAACTTACCTCGATAGTTAGGGGCGTAGGAACAAAGTCGAACTATCCTAAAGCTTTAGTTTTTCCTCGGTTTAGATCCGATTGTGGTTTATCTTGATCTAAATAAATAATTTCAATCAATCAAGTACTTCTAGAATTCAATTTCATCCATAATTCATATTTATGCAAAATTACCAATTTTCTCCTAACATTTTAACTTTTCACAAATTACTCCTTAAGTTCATAACTTAAAATCTAACCATTTTAACTTAAATCCAACTTAACCACATTTACAAGGGACCTTGAATTAGCCTATATTTATCAACATTTCACAATAAAACACATAGTTTCACATCTTTAACAAATTATTCCCTAATTACGATTTTCATCAAAAATCACTTAACAAAACTTATTTATTTTTCAACAAAGACTCATAATCTATCAACTAACATCAAAACCTAACCAAAAACATTAATGGCATAACCTTCAACCTTTGACAGTTTTACAAATTAACCCTTGGGCTAGCTAGATTAAGCTAAAATAATCTCAAAAACATAAAAATCATTAAAAACGGGGCTTAAAAACCTACCATGCATGAGATATAAGTGACTGAATGCTCCAAGCTCTCCCTCTAATTGTGGTTTCAGTCAAAGCATGAAGAAATGAGAAAGATGATAGCTTTTACCTAGTTAATTTTAAGTTTATTTACTAAATTACCATATTAACCTTATTAATAATTAAAAATTACATTAATATTTTCCCATGCATATCCACTAGCATTCATTATGGTATAATTACCATATAAATCCATTAACTTCCCTTTCCATGATCATTTAGCCTTTTTAACTAATAGATACTCACTTTTACACATTTTATGATTTAGTCCTTTTCACTCAATTAACCATATAAACATCAAAATTTCTTAACAAACTTTTAATACGACCTTAATATAATCCCGTAGACATTAAAATAATAATAATAATAATAATAATTCTCTCATCAAAATTATGGTCTCGAAACTACTATTTTCGATATCACTGAAAATAGGCTGTTACAACTCTCCACTAAAGGAATTTTTGTCCCCGAAAATCTTACCAAAAAATAGGTTCGGGTATTGCACTTTCATAGCTTCTTCTGGTTCCTAGGTAGCTTATTCGGTTCCATGACGTTGCTATGGAACTTTAACTAAAGCTATACTTTTATTACTCAACTCTTTAACTTCTCGAGCCAATATTCTGATTGGTTCTTCACTGTATGACATATCTGGCTGAATCTCAACATCAATAGGTGAAATTACATGTGAATGGTCTGACCGATACCGTTGTAGCATCGATACATGCAACACATTATGGATTTTGTCTAATTCTAACGGTAATTCCAACTGATAAGCCATTAGTCCAATTCTCTCTATGATCTCATACGGCCCGATGAATCACGGACTAAGCTTCCCTTTTTGGCCAAAACGGAGAACTTTTCTCCAAGGTGACACTTTTAAGAATACTCTATCGCCGACCTGAAACTCAATATCTTTTCTTTTCAAATCCGCATAAGATTTTTGACAATCAGAAGCAGCTTTAAAACTATCTCGTATCACATTGACCTTTTCTTTGGTTTATCGAATCAAATCAGTACTGAATAGCTTTTTCTCGCTCAACTCAGTCCAATACAACGGAGTTTGACATTTCCAACCTTACAATGCTTCGTATGGCGCCATTTTAATGCTTGTATGATAACTATTATTGTATGCAAATTCAACCAACGGAATAAATTTCTTCCAGTTACCTTCAAACTCTAAAACACAACATCGGAGCATATCCTCGAGTACCTAAATTACTCGCTCAGACTGACCATCGGTCTGTGGATGAAATGCTGTACTGAAATGCAGTCAAGTACCTAGAGTTTCGTGTAATTTATTCCAAAATCAAGAAGTAAACCGTGGATCTCTATTAGAGATAATAGAAACCGGGACACCATGTAGTCTAACAATCTTAGAAACGTACAATTCGACTAATTTCTCAAGTGAATAATCCATACCCATTAAAATGAAATGTGCGGATTTTGTCAAACGATCCACAATGACCCATACATCATCTTTCTTTCTTGGAGATAAAGGCAATCTCGATACAAATTCCATTGTAACACGTTTCCATTTCCACTTTGGAATCATCATAGGTTGTAATAAACCAGAGGGTACCTAATGTTTGGCTTTAACCTGTTGATAGATCAAACATTTTGATACGAACTCTGAAATCTCTCGCTTCATACCTGGCCACCAGTACAACTGTTTCAAGTCATCGTACATTTTAATACTACCAGGGTGAATCGATAAGCTACTGATGTGAGCTTCCTATAAAATCTTCTGAATGAGATCAGAATTCTTCGGAACACAAATCATGTTTCTGAAGTACAGACTATCATCTGAATTAACATGAATGTTTGAATCAGATGGTGACTCAATCTGTTTCCGTTTAGCGATCAATTCAGCATCACTTTTCTTAGCTTCACTAATATATTGCAAAAACATCGGTCTAGCTTTTAACTCAACTAAAATAGAACTATCATCAATCAACGTCAATTGTGTGTTCAAAGCTCGTAAAGAAAATAAAGATTTTTTAGTTACAGCATCAATAATGACATTAGCTTTTCCCAGGTGATAATCAATGATCAAATCATAATCTTTTAGCAATTCAAGCCAACTACATTGTCTCAAGTTCAAATCTTTCTATGCATCAAATATTTCAAGCTTTTGTGATCCGTGAAGATATGACATTTTTCTCCTTACAAATGGTGTCGTCAAATCTTTAGAGCAAGGACAATAGCTGCAAGCTCTAAATCATGAGTCGGGTAATTCTTGTAACGCCCCAAAAATCCCTTATATTATTCTCGTGTGTTTGTGACACAAATCTGTATCTGCTTCAATGGTTAAGTGTTCTAGGAGTGTCTGAGAAGTCTTGGGTTCAAGCCTTAGCTTGGGCAAAATTTTTTTTTAATTGAGTAAACCCCTATCTTTAGCCAGTAGGCTTATAAATAAATATTGGAAAAAACATGTCAGAATGGGCCTGCTGGTCTGGTGGTTAAGTGGAGTTTCAATTTGTTGGGGGTCTTGAGTTTGAGCCCTGGCAATGCAGGGGAGTGTTTTATTTTGCTGGATGTCGTGTAAGTGTTTGTGTACCAGTAGAATTCTGATTCTAATGGGCGGTTGGAGTGTTTGAGGAGTGTGGGGCTGTTGTGGCCGAATTTGTGGAGGATATTGTGGAGAAGTTTTAGGGATAGGTTTAGTGTTGGTGCCAAATTTGAATTACCCTTTTTACTCAAAATTTCGGCAGGGGTGTTGTTTGCTCCTCATTTTCTTTGTTTTGTTTTTCTGCCGAAGTGTGCTTCCCCAAACTCCTCCCTCTGCTACCGATTTTCTTTTCTACTTCCTGTCACTATCGTTTTGTTATCTTTGGGTTGATTACTCACATCAATTTCTTCCTTTTCCCCTAAAACCTTGCCGAATTCTTGTTCCTTCTCCACTATAGATTTTCAGTTTCTTTCTGAAAAGGGAGAATTGGCGTTGGCTCTTCTCTGTTTCCTTGGCCGAATACTTGATATCCTCTCATTCTCCCTTTTCTGTCAATTTCTCTCTTTAGCAATTATTCCTGTTCAACGTGAGCTGCTTTCGGGTGGTAAGTCTTTTGGTAATGGGGAAAGTTATGCCTCAAATGTTTTGAGAGAAGTTGTTATTTGTTAATTTGTTAAGTTCCTAACATTCGGTTATGTCGAATTGTGTTTGGCAGCAACAAATCGTAACAAACTGGGTTTACCTTCAGAATCGTAGGCTATAGCCTTTGGAGCGGTAGGGGTAAACGACATTATTGGTGTTCGATTGTTATTGTTGTAATGGTATTCGTTTAAGCGCGACTGATTTTGGGTCTTGGAATTGTCGTTGTTTAGGTGCTTTTTGTCTCAGAAGTGGTTGCATACCAAAAAAAATCATATCAGGTGTGTAATCACAACGCTGGAAATTGGTAATCGATAAAAAGTCAAAAAGTGAGACTGTCGACACCACACGGGCATGTGGCCGCCCGTGTGGCAGGCCGTGTGCGACGCATGGGCCGGGCCGAATTGGGCCTTGTGGGCCACACAAGCGTGTGGGCCCACAGAGGAGAATAACACAGGCGTGTGGGATTGTTAGGCTAGGCCGTGTGATCCACACGACCAAGGCCATTTTGGGCCGTGTGGGCCACACGAGCGTGTGGGCCCACATGGGCAAATTACATGGGCTTGTGGGCCCATTTTCACTGTTTTGACTGCTAAGGTTGCACGGGTCGCATGAGTCGATCAGACCCTCTTGTAGGGTCGATAAGATTACCTAGATCCCTAATTGGTCGAAAGTGATCATTATATATCCATGTACTTTATATATATACATGTAAGACTATATTGTGAGCATGCTGTTAAAACTGTACTGAATACATATATGATACCATGATTTGGCATGACATGATTGTATGAGGATGGGTTTATATGGATCGGAGGAAGTGTACTGAAAGGCTTCGAGCCTAACTTACTGGCAGCTCTGCTGCAAACTACTGTCTAGTGCCGCAACCGGTCCTACTTGGAGTGTAGGGATGGGTGGGTTGATTATATCCCCACATGGAGTGTAGGGTTGGACGGAGATGGAGTGTAGAGGCTGGCTGGGCAGGACTTGTATACTGCATATTGTGATACTGTAACGACCCGAATTTGGGCATAGTAGAATTTGGGCCCATTGGGCCTTGGGCGTGGGAGCGTTTCAAATTTTTGGGAACAAGAGAGCGACACTATTACAAGTTGGACCTATTATGTGTGTGAGTTTGGAGTGTTTAGTGGGTTTTATGAAGTCCCGGGATCAAGTTGGGCCATAGGAAAAATTTTGGTTTTTGGGCTCTTTAGTGGAGAGGGCTGTTGGAGGCAAGACTTAAGGAAATTTGTTTGTGTTTTGCTAACACAAGAGAACTTATGGCAAGGGGGTTGTGGCGTCAATAAGAGAGCTTGAAGGGAAGGGGTTTGAATCCCACTTGTGTCAAGTCAAAGGTTTTATTTTTTGTGTTAGCTGGATGGAAGAAGTAGAGTTCAGTCAGAACTCTGCAAGGGGGAAAGGAGACTCAGTCAAATCTTTTGAATGGGTGATGGGGAGAAATGCAAGGAGAATATCATGGAGTGAATCAAGGAGTGGGGAGTGTGGAGGAGTTGTGCCGTGAGTGGGGACTCAAGCTAGGCTATTTCAGCTTGGGGGAAGAGTGGAGCATTTTGGGTAGAGTGTAGTCGAAATTCTCCTTTGAGTAGCTTGCATTTTCGGCTTTTGTTGCATTTTGAGCATTTTTCTTCCCTTGAGCATTTCGGGTTCTTCTTCGTTTCTGCTAGGTACCATTTTAGTAAGACTACCCTCTTTAGCTTCTGTTTCTTCTAAACAATTGCTTCTACTCCTAAACCAAACCAACACATCTCTTCTTCTTCTCTTCTACCATACTTGCCGAATTCTTCTTTCCAAAGCCGAATTTCCACATTTTCTCCTTCTTTCTTTTCTCAGTTGAGTCTTGGCCGAACCTGTGGGAGTGACCACTCGTGTATTTTCTCTTTAATCTCTCCTTTCTTTTCTTTAAGCTGTTAACTGCACTTCCTCTCTTTTGGCCGATTTTGGGTAAGTCTTTGCTTTCACTCTCGTTATTTTTCTCTCATTCTATTCTTTTTCTCTAATCGAGCTTATCATCCTCTCATTTTCGTCATATCCCATTTCTTTCTCTTTTAAAGCATAAGTCGAAACACTCTTATTGGGGGTAGGCCAAATTCGTTAGCAACCATCGGGAGTAGATCGTTAATCTTGGTTTCCGTAAGGTAAAGTTATTCTAACACCTTTTAATTCGATGCTAGTTTCATTCATGTGATCCTATTTTGTGAAGTTGGCGTCTGTTTCTTCCTTTCTTGTAGGAGAACCGAATATTGTGTAACAGCCCGATTTAGGGGCTAGTCGGAATAGTGATCTCGAAATCACTAATTCGAGGTTATACAAATTATTTTAATGTTATATATTAAGTTATAACATGTTTATAAGGATGCATGAAAATTTTGGCGCCTTAATTTTAGCAATTTCTAGCTAAATTGTGAAAAAGGACTAAATCGCATAAAGTGCGAAAGTTCTATTTTATTTGCTAAGGTGCCTAATAGTTATGGAATATTAACTGGAGGTCCCAAATTTGCAATTAGGCCGTGGAAATTAGCTTGGCCGGACAAAGGATGATAAGGGGGGACAAGGGCATTAAATGTTGTCATGTTAGGTGAGTAAAAAGAAATAAAATAAGAGAAAATAAAGGAAAGAAAGCTATCATCTTTTCTTCTCTTCATCACCACTGAAAATTGGCAGCAAACAAGGGTTGGAGAACTCAAAAATTTCAGCAAACATTTCTCCTCACAAGTAAGTGATTTTGGTGACCTTTCTTGATAAAAATTGTACTTTTGGAGTCCCCAAAGCTTAAGCTAGCTAATGAGGGGACTATTATGCAATATGGTTTAAAGTCTAGGGACTTTCCATGAGAGATTTTATGTTGGTTTCTGAGTTTTTATGGAAGAAAATGAATGATAGAGTGTTCATAAACAACTTTTGTGAAGGGTGTTGTGATGAAAACACCTAATTGGGACTAAAATGCAAAAGTTGTAATTTGTTCATTAAAGCATGAAATAGTGGAAATTGGAGATAGTTGTAAGAGGATTAAATGTTCAACTAGGCTTGTTTAACAAGAAAATGTGATGAAAATTTATTTACGAGCCTAGGGGCAAAATCATAATTTTGCCCAAGTGTAGGGGCAAAATGGTCATTTTTGCCTAAAGTGTGTAAAATGGTATTTTATGATTTATAAATGAATAAATAAGTATATTTCATTGTTCTAGATCAAAGAAAACAAGTTTCGAACCTAGAACGGATGAAAAGAGAAATGTGAGCAAATAGTCCTTTTCGACTATTTCGACATCGAGGTAAGTTCATGTGCGAATGTTACACTTATGTACGAGTTTATTTAATACTCCAATGCTGTATGGAATGTATAAATACTTTAAGAATGCATGAATTATCTTTAATGAAATGCCAAGAGAATTGAATCAAAGAGTGATGAGAAATGTAGATAGTATGAAATGATGATTAATTAAGGTTCCGTATAAGACCATATTGGAATATGGCTTCGGTGAGAGACATTAAATAAGACCATGTCAGGGACATGGCATCGATATTTTAATACAAGTAAGACCCTATTGGGGTATGATGTCAATGTGACACAATTTGTATGAAACTCAAAAATGTTGTTTAACAAGTCGAATGAATCAATGAATATGTTGAATGTATGAGGTTGTATCACGAGAAGCACACGTATGTGTGAGAATTGAATTGAGATGAATTCAATGTATGATGAACCCCTAGTGGGATATGTGTAGTTAATGCACCTTAGTTGCATGAGATAGATTTAGCGATGCACTGTATGAATGCGAATGAGTATCGTAGAAAGTTATGTGAGAGTAGAAGTATGTGAAGATGTTCTCGATTGAACTTGAAATAGAGATATAATTGTAGATTACTATCCATGAATGTATATAATGGTGAGCTATGTACGATATCACCTTATTGATGGTAGTGATGGGCTGTGTGCGATACCATCAACCATATTATTATCGGTGGGCTGTGTGCGTTACCACCTGAGTAAATAATAACTGATGGGGTGTGTGTGATACCATCGCTTATAAATGATTGGTGTGCTAAGTGTGAAAACACCATAAGTATAAATGATTGGTGGGCTGTGTGTGATACCACCCTAGTAGAGAGTTAATGATGGGCAAAGTGCAAACCACCGAGAGATGAGTAGCTTATTAATAAGGCTTGATGTGTTGTCTCATGTGATTTCATGACAATTAGTGCATGAATGGATTCTAGTTAAATGAGCAATTGGCTTGTGGCACGGTAAGAATGTGGTACGAGACAGAATAAGTAAGCTTCAAGAGTGGTTGAGTAAGCGACCATAAGATAATGGGAAAAACCCAGTATAGTACTTCATGGTTATGTATATTCAATGAATATCGGAGATTATCAGTTATGCAAATGAACTTACTAAGCTTTATTCCTTACCTCTTTTCCTTTCCCATCTCTTATAGGATAAATTTACTAGCTCGAGTTGGAGGCTGCCGGAGATGTTTTCACACTATCGAGCAGACACTTGGTATGAGGTATCAATTCCTTATGAGTCATGGCATGTATAGGGCTAGAAGTTAAGGTTGATTAAGTTATTGTTAATGTGCCTAATTGCGTTGGCCTAAGAGGGTTCATAGTTTAAATGTGTATAGCCATTGATGATGGCTTAAGTTGTTGTAATTGTATGGGAGGAAAACTTTATTTTCATGAATCAAATGTATAAATTCATGTGTTTAGTTGATGATTTGAGACTTTATTGTATTAGTATAGGAATGGGTGTAAATGAGAGTAGAATTTTGGCTTGGTAAATAACCTTTAAGTGCCCATACGGATAGACACACGGGCGTGTGTCTAGGCCGTGTGTACCCTGCACTTTTGATTATTAAGTCAGAATAGGCCACTGGAGAATCCCACGGCCGTTTGTATGAGCCGTGTAGGACGCACGGTTTGAACATGGGCGTGTGCCCAGACCGTGTTGATCAAGTCAGTATATTAAGGATTAGCACACGGTCTAGGCCCACGGGCGTGTCAAGGCCGTGTGAGTATAGTCAGTAACTTCCCACGGTTGGGGAGCACGGGCGTGCCATGGCCGTGGGGCAATTGGCAGAATGCTCAAGTTCTTAGCACGGTTGGAAGACATGGGCGTGTCAAGGGGTACACGGGCGTGTCCCAAAAACCTACACGGGCGTGTGGCCCCTGTTTTGAATAAAGGTTTCCGATTGAAATCCGAAAGTTCTGAATATGTGTTTAAGGCCTCGTAGGCCCATGATATGTATGTTTTGACTAATAAAGAGGAGTTATTAATTCGGAACAAAATTTTATAGCCCGTAAGTACATGTTTAAGAATGTTCAAGCATAGTAATGTTTCATACTCGGTCTTAACCTCGGACTCGGGTATGGGGTGTTACATTTAGTGGTATCAGAGCTATGGTTTAGTCGGTTCTAGGACTAACCTAGCGAGAGTAAGAGTCTAGCTATACATGCCATATGCGGACTATGATAGTGTGATGTCTCCCGGCTCTAACGAGATTGTTTTGTTAAGACAGTGATGATTCCAATCGAGCTAATTTCAGTAAGTTTGTGTAATTTCTAAGCTTTATGATTTATATCATTGAATTGCTTAGTATAATGTACAATATTATCATGAAATTGTTTAATGTTATGTTAAACAAAGAAATCAATGAAATCAAGCATGAGAAAGCCCCGATTGAAGTTGAATAGCTTAGGATACTCGATCTGCCACATGAAATGAGAAAGTCCGTATAAGACCAAGCCGAGGCATGGCATCAACAATCAAGCAAGTTATCATGTAAGTCCAAGGACCCAAGCTTGGCATTGACAAGTTATCATGTAAGTCCAAGGACCCAAGCTTGGCATTGACAAGTTTATCATGTAAGTCCAAGGACCCAAGCTTGGCATTGAACAAGTTATCATGTAAGTCCAAGGATCCAAGCTTGGCATTGAACAAGATTTCAAGAGGAAGATTTCATATAAGTCCATGTCAAGACATGGCCTCGAAACCAAGATGAGATATTCCATGTAAGACCGTATCTAGGATATGGCTTTGGCATCAAGTTATGTGAGATGAGGTTCAATATCCTCGATTATTCATAGAAATTCATCGGGCAAACGAGTAAAGCTTAAATGAGATAATAAGAAGTAAATTTAGTAAAGTTGATATCACGTCATGCTAGATAAAGCTGACTAAGAAGTATAATTCATGGTATGGATGATGATGTTGAGATTATGCTTATTAAAGTGAAGTATACTGATCTATGTGATCAAGTGCTACAGGTACCTTGTTTATCTTACAGACATGAGACTGGTAAGTACCATGATGTATGTGAGAAGCATTAAGAGTAAGTAAGTTATTTGAGATTTGTGATGCCATTGTTTTTGATAAATATGTCCACATGGTTAAGTCCCATGTATGACTGTTAAAGTAGAGAATGTATAAGGTTTTATTTGGTGGCTCTGTATGAAACCACATGTATTATGGTGTGAGAGTTAAAAACTGAGAAGTTTGACTAAGTAGAATGCAGGAGATGAGTACGGTCGTTCAATGATAAAATGATGAATAAGACCATGGTTGGACCATGGCAATATTTGAACTAGTGTAAGACCATGTCTGGGACATGGCATCGGCCACGATATGAGAGCCAGTGTAAGACCGTGTCTGGGACATGGCATTGGCATTGATACATGATCCCGTATAAGACCATATCTGGGATATGGCATCGATATTTGTTGTGAGATCCCGTATAAGACCATATCTGGGATATGGCATCGGTATCAAATAGTAATCCCGTGTGAGACCACGTCTGGGACCTGGCTTCTGTATGAGATTGTGTAAGACCATATTCGGGATATGGCATCGATATCGGTATAAGATTTCGTGTAAGACCATATCTGGGATATGGCATCGGCATCGATATGAGTTTCCATGTAAGACCGTATCTGGGATATGGCATTGGTATTGATATGAGATTTCGTGTAAGGCCATAGCGAGGCTATGGCATCGTGATGACATGTAAAGTAATAGCTGGGCTATGACGTTGTGATACGAGTAAGACCATAGTTGGACTATGGCGATCAAGTAAATGATGTACTCAAACCCGTAAGACATTCTCTAACTTGATAAGCAATGATAAGAGAAATTAGAGTTTAATGTTGAGTACTCAAGTAGACCTTAATGTGAAAATTCACTTGAGATGAGTTATGAGACTATAATGATATTTCATTGATAAAGAATATTAAATTACATGTATGTAGTCACGAGAGTCAAGTTAAGGGGCTCTGTGACCTCACCCTCCTTACCACTGTTGAATTATGATGAGATGTTATGAGAGTTGAATTGAGTAAGTTTACATGTGATTAATGCAGTATTTATGTTAACATTTTGAGAATGCTTTGTATCACATTGATGCATGATGCTCTGCTAGATAGAGAAATTGTTGTTGAACATGAGGTTGAAGTCCTGGGGAGACTAAAATGAAAGGACTATCATTGAGATATGAAATAGATAAGGTTCTGGGTAAGACCATGTTCGAGATAAGGCCCCGACACCGAGTTATGATTTCGTATAAGACCATATCTAGAATATGTCTTTGGAAATGGATATGAGAATCGTATAAGACCATAGTTGGAATATGGCATCGATACTTGATGTAGAAGTCCATATAAGACCTTATCCGGGATATGGCACTAGCATTTAGAGGTGACTCCATATAAGACCACCTCGGGGGTGTGGCATTGGTTTTGTGTCTACATGAATAACGATGAAATTGCGTCTTTGATTATCCCTAGTGATCCAAAGGGACAAATAGATGAGGCTAGAAGTATAAATGAGATTAGTACCAAGGTCATGTGAAGAAGAGAATGCAGATATTCATGAATGAACTGCGAAGAAGCGAGCGTGATGTGTGGCACAATATGTGCTAAATAAATGGCATGAGTAAGCTGGCTCGAAGCCTGTAGTTGTGCATGGTTAGTTGATGCCATGAAGAGATTATAATGATCTCCTTTAGTATTTTGTGCAAATATCTGTTGCCTTTCAAGGCTGATGTAGTTGTTATTTTCATAACCTGCAATTGTGTGAGAATGGTAGCTGATAGTGAAAATCAGACAGAGCAATTGTCGATTTAGTTAATTGAAATCGACATTCCTTTATATCCATGTAACCCTATACGGGTACTTGGAGGAGGAAGTCCATGATGATTCTAGTATAAGTAGTGAAATCACAAGTTTCATGTTGTTCGATGAGCTTTCGAGTAAGCTGAATAGAGTTAATGAATTTGATCGAGATGTTCTTAATATTGTGAGATACGATGCTAGTAAAAGTTTTAGATCAGCACAGGAAAAGAAACTCAGATGAGAGGGTGCTAGAAAATGCCCTCTGTGGGGAGAAAGGAGTAGATTAATGTATTGACATATGATTCAAGTCCTGTGTATATTCACGCATGAATCAGTGAAGAGAATAATTTCTGTGTGTTCGTGGGTAAGGAGCATGATACAAAGATATGCTCATAGAAATGATTAAACCGTGACGGTCAAGTTGAAAGCTATTGACGAAATTATTGATTGAAGATTCTAGTACTGAGTTCAGTCTGAATTGAGAAAGATAGTTGCCAGATTGGTAATCCCGAGACGATCACTTTTGTATCTGTAGAGAACTGGATGTGTTGAAATGATCTATGGGAAATCGATAAGTATTTTCTGAAATTTTTATGGGTGAGAGCATCTTATGATAATGAGATAGTGGAAACGGCTTGAGCTATTACCATAGTGGGTATAGTTACTATAATACTTCTCAGATAAAAGACATAGTACAGATGTCTGAGTAAAAGATCCATGATAAGCAAAGCGTGTTTTCTTTTCAGAATAAAAGGGGTTCAGAAGAGATATAGTAAATGGTATTTTAAATAAGCTCCGAATTAGTTTATTTGAGATAATGAATACAGGTTGTATAAGTTCTTTCATTTTTGATGATTCTTGAGATGGAATTGAATGGTGATGAATCCAAAACTTATACAGAGGTTTTGGTATGAAATTTAGTAGTAGCATATCTGCTAAAGCAAGAAAAAGGAAAAAATAGTTATGTGCATAAATGTTTTGACAGTAGAGTACATTTCATGACAGGATTGAGTTATGGTTAAAGGTGGTTAACTACTGAAAGCTGAGTTTTTAAAGCGTACAAATCAAGACTATTACATTCGGCGAATGTTTTAATGAGAAAGTGAGATGAAACCTTATCGGTTTCTAATTTAGTTGGACAAGATTCCCAAAGAGGGGGGATGTCATTCGAGTTGTGGTGGATCAATCAGTAAAGATCCAAACGATCATTTGGACATATACAAAGTTCCAAATTGATGGACTACTGAATATAGTATATGCCCTAGAGGAAAAATAACCTAGGTCTCAAGTTACGTTTCGACCTTGTGTATCACAGCTTAAGAGTTTTTGGCAAGAGAAACTTGAGAATAAGTGGATTCATGATTTGGAAGAGTAGATGGAAATGTTTTAAGAATGCTGGTAGCAATCCTCCTGATAAGATTTTCGGGGACGAAAATCCCTAGGGGGGAGAGAATTGTAACAGCTCGATTTAGGGGCTAGTCGAAATAGTGATCTCAGAATCACTAATTTGAGGTTAGATAAATTATTTTCATGTTATATATTGAGTTATAACATGTTTATAAGGATGCAAGAAAATTTTGGTGCCTTAATTTTAGCAATTTCTAGCTAAATTGTGAAAAAGGACTAAATCGCATAAAGTGCGAAAGTTCTATTTTATTTGCTAAGGTGCCTAATAGTTATGGAATATTAATTGGAGGTCCTAAATGTGCAATTAGGCCATGGAAATTAGCTTGGACGGTCAAAGGATGATAAGGGGGGACAAGGGCATTAAATGTTGTCATGTTAGGTGAGTAAAAAGAAATAAAATAAGAGAAAATAAAGGAAAGAAAGCTATCATCTTTTCTTCTCTTCATCACCACTGAAAATTGGCAGCAAACAAGGGTTGGAGAACTCAAAAATTTCAGCAAACATTTCTCCTCACAAGTAAGTGATTTTGGTGACCTTTCTTGATAAAAATTGTACTTTTGGAGTCCCCAAAGCTTAAGCTAGCTAATGAGGGGACTATTATGCAATATGGTTGAAAGTCTAGGGACTTGCCATGAGAGATTTTATGTTGGTTTCTGAGTTTTTATGGAAGAAAATGAATGATAGAGTGTTCGTAAACAACTTTTGTGAAGGGTGTTGTGATGAAAACACCTAATTGGGACTAAAATGCAAAAATTGTAATTTGTTCATTAAAGCATGAAATAGTGGAAATTGGAGATAGTTTTAAGAGGATTAAATTTTCAACTAGGCTTGTTTAACAAGAAAATGTGATGAAAATTTATTTATGAGCCTAGGGGCAAAATCATAATTTTACCCAAGTGTAGGGGCAAAATGGTCATTTTTGCCTCAAGTGTGTAAAATGGTATTTTATGATTTATAAATGAATAAATCAGTATATTTCATTGTTCTAGATCAAAGAAAACGAGTTTCGAACCTAGAACGGATGAAAAGAGAAATGTGAGCAAATAGTCCTTTTCGGCTATTTCGACATCGAGGTAAGTTCATGTGCGAATGTTACACTTATGTACAAGTTTATTTAATATTCCAATGCTGTATGGAATGTATAAATACTTTACGAATGCATGAATTATCTTTAATGAAATGCCAAGAGAATTGAATCAAAGAGTGATGAGAAATGTAGATAGTATGAAATGATGATTAATTAAGGTTCTGTATAAGACCATATTGGAATATGACTTCAGTGAGAGACATTAAATAAGACCATGTCAGGGACATGGTATCGATATGTTAATACAAGTAAGACCCTATTGGGGTATGATGTCAATGTGACACAATTTGTATGAGACTCAAAAATGTTGTTTAACAAGTCGAATGAATCAATGAATATGTTGAATGTATGAGGTTGTATCATGAGAAGCACACGTATGTGTGAAAATTGAATTGAGATGAATTCAATGTATGATGAACCCCTAGTGGGATATGTGTAGTTAATGCACCTTAGTTGCATGAGATAGATTTAGCGATGCACTGTATGAATGTGAATGAGTATCGTAGAAAGTTAAGTGAGACTAGAAGTATGTGAAGATGTTCTCGATTGAACATTTGAAATAGAGATATACTTGTGGATTACTATCCATGAATGTATATAATGGTGAGCTATGTACGATATCACCTTATTAATGGTAGTGATGGGTCAGTGTGCGATACCATCAACCATATTATTATTATCGATGGTGTAAAAAGTTACCACCGAGTAAATAATAATCAATGGGCTGTGTGTGATACCATCGCTTATAAATGATTGGTGTGCTAAGTGTGAAAACACCATCAGTATAAATGATCGGTGGGCTGTGTGCGATACCACCCTAGTAGAGAGTTAATGATGGGCAAAGTGCAAACCACCGAGAGATGAGTAGCTTATTAATAAGGCTTGATGTGTTGTCTCATGTGATTTCATGACAATTAGTGCATGAATGGATTCTAGTTAAATGAGCAATTGGCTTGTGGCACGATAAGAATGTGGTACGAGATAGAATAAGTAAGCTTCAAGAGTGGTTGAGTAAGCGACCATAAGATAATGGGAAAAACCCAGTATAATACTTCATGGTTATGTATATTCAATGAATCTCAGAGATTATCAGTTATGCAAATGAACTTACTAAGCTTTATTGCTTACCTATTTTCCTTTCCCATCTTTTATAGGATGAATTTACTAGCTCGAGTTGGAGGCCGCCGGAGATGTTTTCACACTATCGAGCAGACACTTGGTATGAGGTATCAAGTCCTTATGAGTCATGGCATGTATAGGGCTAGAAGTTAAGGTTGATTAAGTTATTGTTAATGGGCCTAATTGCGTTGGCCTAAGAGGGTTCATAGTTTAAATGTGTATAGCCATTAATGATGGCTTAAGTTGTTGTAATTATATGGGAGGAAAACTTTATTTTCATGAATCAAATGTATAAATTCATGTGTTTAGTTGATGATTTGAGACTTTATTGTATTAGTATAGGAATGGGTGTAAATGAGAGTAGAATTTTTGCTTGGTAAATAACTTTTAAGTCCCCACACGGATAGACACACGAGCATGTGTCTAGGCCGTGTGTACCCTGCACCTTTGATTATTAAGTCAGAATAGACCACTGGAGAATCCCACGGCCGTTTGTATGAGCCGTGTAGGACGCACGATTTGAACATGGGCGTGTGCCCAGACCGTGTTGATCAAGTCAGTATATTAAGGATTAGCACACGATCTAGACCCACGGGCGTGTCAAGGCCGTGTGAGTATAGTAAGTAACTTCCCACGGTTGGGGAGCACGGGCGTGCCATGGCCGTGGGGCAATTGGCAGAATGCTCGAGTTTTTAGCACGGTTGGAAGACATGGGCGTGTCAAGGGGTACACGGGCGTGTGGCCCCTATTTTTAATAAAGGTTTTCGATTGAAATCCGAAAGTTCTGGATATGTGTTTAAGGCCTCGTAGGCACATGATATGTATGTTTTGACTAAGAAAGAGGAGTTATTAATTCGGAACGAAATTATATAGCCCGTAAGTACATGTTTAAGAATGTTCAAGCATAGTAATGTTTCATACTCGGTCTTAACCTCGGACTCGGGTATGGGGTGTTACATATTGCTTGGATGCTAACCTCTTTGGTGCATCAATGGGTTCTTTTAGGTATTTGTGGTGGTAGCAAGGAAGCAAGGCCGGATTTTTAGAACTCTGTAGGGAAGATCACGTTTGTGGTAAGTGATTCTAGTGAGGTAATGCATTTGGACTTATGAAATCTTTTGGAGAAGTCGAGGCTAACTTTTGATCGGTATTATTCTAGGGGTAACGAAGAGTGGTTCTTTCGAAAATCCAAATCAGGTGTGTAATCTCACACCCCTCTGGATGAATGCTTGCAATGTTCTGTGACTCGGCCGAAAGCCGAAAAGCCAAAAAACCGGCAACTGTGACCACTCGAGTGTGCGAGCGCTCGTAGTGGTAAATCAAAACACGAATGAGGGCGGTAAGCCATAGAGGGTGTCCCGAGCACTCTCGCGAAAATGAGGCTGTATTGGGCCAAATCGAGCCGAAACGGGCCAAATGGGCCCAATGGGCAATCCGGCCCACATGGGCGAAATTGATGGAAAACTGTCAAAGGATAAGTGCAGTTGCGAAATCTGAAAATTTGAGAGAAAAACCATGCGAAATGGGCCACACGAGTGTGTGGGCCCGTTTGGGCCTAAAATGGATTTTAGGCCCAATAGTTCCGTAGAGACCAAAAAGGGTCCTGTGTCGCTCGAGGCGACAGTAGGCCATCGAAAAGGCCGTTAATTGATAAAATTACTGAAATACCCCTGGAAGGGTAAATTACCAAAATACCCCAGGAGTGTAAGTGACCGTTATACCCTTGATTATGGTTGGTTATCATGTATATGCTTTATTTACACTTTTGTATGTATGATGCATTGCATTTATATTATGTTGCATGGGTTGGGTTGACGATCGGAGGAAGTGTATTCTGGTGGCTCTGCCACAATCTGTGTAGTGGCTATGCCACGTATATTCTGTTATTCTGGTGGCCCCGCCACAAATTCTGTGATTAGCAGCTTGTCTGCCATTTTGGTGTGTAGGGCTGGGTGGGTTGACTTGGTCCCCACAAGTGTGTAGGGTTGGTACGGGGGTTTGTAGCGGATGGATTATTGGGTTGGGCTGCATTACATTATTTGCATTATCATGTTTATAGGGCTAAGGCCCAGATTGTTATCGAATAGGGCTTCGGCCCAGTCTGCTTCCGTATGGGCTCGGGCCGATTAATGACCGATTAGGGGATTACACACGAGTTCTCATAACTCACCCTCTCGCTTTAACCTTGCGTGATCCCAGTGTTAGAGCATTTGGAGTCATGGTGGACTCTGTGGTGGCCATACATCTGAGTATTTCTCACAAACTTTAGTAAATTTCATTTTGCTTCATTTTAAGATTATTTTAATTTGGGTTTAATATTTTGTAATAAGGCCATTGGATTTTATCTTTCTTTTAAACTTTCATTTAAGTTATATTCGAACTAAAAATGATTTAACTCTGGATTTTCTTAAAGTGACAATAACTGTTTTCAAAATATCACATTTCAGCAATTCACTGAATCTGATTTCTGTTATAAACAAAGTTTTAGGAAATAATAATAATAACGTTTCTACAAGAAAACCCTAAAAGCAAATCTGAATTTCACAAACAACAAAGCTCGAAGTTTCAAAAAGAATACGAACCTTTTAACGAACGCGCAGTTTTTAGACAACCCTTTTATGTGACATGCTAGATCCGGTCATAACGTCTGGGCCAGGTTTGGGGTGTTATAGATACTATACTGATTACTAATACTGTAATGGGCCAAGGCCAAAATGCATGACAGCCTCTATACTGAGATGGGCTAAAGCCCAAACTGGTACTGTCACTGCCTTTGCCTTCTGTCTCTCTGTTTTTGGTATTTGGGATTACACACTGAGTTTTTGTAAACTTACCCTTCTGTTTTAACTGTACAGGTAATCCCCAAACATAGGCAGATCGGTGCGGCAGAGGACTCAGCGATGGCCACATGACCCATTTCGTTCTATTTTAGTACTTAATTATAATTTTGATTTTATTTTGGAGTATTTTACTGTAATAGTGGCCTTTTTGGATTTTCATGGTTAATTTGGGATTTCTATTATTTTGATTTACAACTGCTAGTACTAGGGTTAATCGAGTTTTCAAAACGAATCAAATGTTTTAACAAAATACACTCAAATACGCAAACTGATTTAAAAAGCTTCCGCGATAAGTGACATTTTGAAAATTAATATCGTTTTGAAAGAGAATACTTTTGTGATAATGAACTACATTTTGAGAATGAACGGCGCATCCTAGAATTAACATAAGATTTTGTAATGAGGCTAATTCGAAAAGAGGTTTTTACGACACCTCATTTATTTCCAAAACACTACCATGTGACATCGCCAAGATTCGGCCATAATGTCTAGGCCAGGTTTGGGGTGTTACAATTCTTCTCGTGCGGTTTCAACTGTCGAGACACATAAGCTAGCACTTTGCCTTCTTGCATTAAAACACAACCCAAACCATTCAATGAAGCATCGCTATAAATCACAAATTCTTTACCGGACTCTGGCTGAGCCAACACAAGGGCTTCGGTCAACAACACTTTCAACTGTGCAAAGCTTTGTTGACACTTTTTGGACCATTCGAACTTGACATTTTTCTGAAGCAGTTTCGTTAACGACGTAGCAATCATCGAAAATCCCTTAACGAATCTCCAAGAGTAACCAGCTAAACCCAAAAAACTTCTAATTTCTAGAACATTTCTCGGAGGTTTCCATTCTACTATAGCTGATATTTTACTCGAGTCAACTCTAATACCATCTGTCAATACCACGTGTCCCAAAAATCCAACTTTTCAGAGCTAGAACTCACATTTGCTAAACTTAGCGAACAACTATTTTTTGTGCAAAGTCTGCAAAACTACTCTCAAAGGTTGGGCATGTTCTGTTTCATCTCGTGAATAAATCAGTATGTCACCAATGAACACAACCACAAATCTGTCTAAATATGGCTTGAATATTCTGTCATCAAATCCATAAACACAACAGGTGCATTGGTCAAACCAAATGGCATAACAAGAAATTCATAGTGTCCGTACTTGGTTCTGAAAGCAGTTTTCAACATATCTGAATCTTTAACTCGTAATTGATAATATCCCAAACGGAGTTCGACCTTTGAAAATATTGTTGCACCTTTCAGCTGGTCAAAAAAATCATCGATACGTGGCAATGGATACTTGTTTTTGATCGTGAATTTGTTGAGTTGTCGGTAGGCAATACACAATCGCATAGAGCTATCCTTTTTCTTAACAAACAAAATAGGAGCACCCCAATGAGAAAAATTGGGCTGAACTTAACCTCTGTCTGTCAACTCTTGCAACTGTGCTTTTAATTCTTTTAATTCTGTATGTGTCATTCTATACGGAGCTATCAATATCGGAGATGTCCCCGTAACTAACTCAATAGAAAACTCAACCTCTCTGACCGATAGTAAACCTGATAACTCTTCTAGAAATACTTCTGTGAACTCACATACAGTCGAAACCGACTCTAATTTCAATTCTGAAACCCTGGAATCAAATATGTAAGCTAGATACACTTCACAACCCCTTCTAACATATTTCTATGTCATCATAGCTGAGATAACATTAGATACACCATCGAATCTATCTGATTCAATTTGGTTCCTTTCACCGTTCTAACATTCCAACACAATATGCTTTCGTCTACAGTTCACAACAACATCATGCAAAGTTTGTAACGCCCCAAAACCTGGCCTAGAAGTTTAGGCCAAATCCCGGAGGTCACATTGACCACCGAAGTGATCATAGGAAAATTTTAGTTTAACAAACCGAAAAAAAAACAGTATTTAAGTTGTGTAAAAACTCTCAGTTATAAAATCCTGATATTTTAAAAAAAGATACAGTCCCAATGACACTTACGAGCGTAAAAAACAAAATTCCGTACCACAATTTTCAAATAGTACTTACAACACAAACTGTTTAATTATAATCTCAGAAATTATAATAACACTATTAAAGCCTATTTCTAATCGTGACTGTAACATCCCAAAGTTGGGCCTAGTAGGATTGGGCCCAATGGGCCTCAGGCGTAGGAGCGTTTAAAATTTTTGGGAATAAGAGAACGGCTTTAGTGCAAGTTGGATCTAGTAGGTGAGGGATTTTGGAAGGTTAGGGGACTTCTATGAAGTCCCGGGTTCAAACTTTGGCTTTAGGGAAATTTTGGTTTTAGTTGAAAAAAACCCTGGGAGTTGGTAGGTAGGCTTTAAGAATAAAACGTGGAGGAAAATGACACAGGTGGAGTGTGTGGTGTAGTGGCAAAGTGACGCCACTTAAGAGACAAGGGAGTGACGCCACAGGGAAGGAAGGAGGTCCAAGGTTCAAGTCTTGGCTCTTGCATTTTGGTTTTCTTTTTAAATGGACTTTAGAATTTGGCTATAGATTTATATTTAGTTGCGTATGGTTTAAGACACAAGAGGAGCTTGTGGGTTGGTGGCAGGTGGCATGTTGAACTATTGAAGGGAGCCTGGGTTCGAATCTCATGAAAAGCAAGAGAGTATTTATTTTACGAATTGGACGGCAAGAGTTTGAGTTGGATTTAAACTCTACTGACGAAGGGATCCCACATCGGAAAGATACAAAGAAGGAAGGTGAGAAGCTAGCTATATATAGAGCATTCTATGATAGGAGGAAGGATACCTTGGAGGGCGTTTGGGCACAGGAGTGGTCGGAGCGCGGATTAGCACCAGATTCCTATCAGGTGTGTAACTCTCTCTACTCTAGTTGTAGAGCGGCAAATGCCGAAGTGCCGGTCATGGCAATGGTAGCCACACGAGCGTGGGAGCGTACGTGTGGGAGCTTCGACGCGATAGTTGAGTCCACCTTGAGTATTCTTGTGGGTTAGGCTGTTTGGGCCTCGTTGGGCCGAAAGGGGCTAAGTGGGCCCAATTGGCCCGTGGGCCCCTATGATTAGGTTATACGATTGTGTAGTGGATGTTGGATTAGACTATGTGAACCTCATATATGTAGCTAGATTTGGGCTAAACGGGCCACACGAACGTGTGGACCCATTTGGGCCGAGAATGGGCCCTAGGCCCATTCGCATCGTTATCTCTGTTTAGAATACCTTTGGTTTACAAAATTACTGAAATACCCTTGGTTTACAAAATTACTGAAATACCCCGATTTGCAAAATTACCAAAATACCCCCGATTTGCAAAATTACTAAAATACCCCCGGTTTGTGAAATTACCAAAATACCTCCGGTTTGCAAAATTACCAAAATACTATTGTTTGAAAAATTACTAAAATACCCCTAGTATGCGAAATTACTAAAATACCCCCAGTTTGCAAAATTACCAAAATACCCCCAATTTGCGAAATTACCAAAATACCCCCGATTTGCAAAATTACCAAAATACCCCCAATTTGTGAAATTATTGAAATACCCCAAAGGGGTGAAATTACCGTTTTACCCCTAAACGACAAAATGACTGTTGTACCCTCGTGGTAGTACTAGCGTTGTATGTGTTAATTGTATGATTGATTATGGTTGAGATGCACTGCATACATGGATTGGTTATGAGTAGAATTATCGAACTACCCCTGTAGGGTAGAATTACCGAAATACCCTTATAGGGTAAAATGACTGATTTGCATGGTTATGATTGAGCATGACATACACGACATATTGCATGGGGCTGGGACATTGATACGGAGGAAGATATGTGAGGATCGCATAGTCGCTTGACGACCGTGGATCCACCGAAGGCTTTATAGCCACCCCAGGCTTTTTAGCCACCGAGCAGCCATGCTGCACCGATAATGTTATTGAGGGCTGTGTGCCATTAATATGGGCTTCGTGCCGTAATTATGGGCTTTGTGCCAATACCAAAGGCTTTGTGCTGATATTATGGCTTTGTGCCAATCGTATTTACCGTGGCTATGTGCCTAACTTATATATTGATGACTCTGTGTTGATCATATTTACCCAAGGTTGTGTGCCGATTATATTACTGTCGCTGATGGCTATGTGCCAAACATAATACAATGAATCGATGGCTTTGTGCCAATTGTAATACCGCTCTCGAAGGCTTTTTAGCCACCGAGCGACCTTCTGCGTGACCGATAAGTTAGTGCCGTGAACGGTGCTACATAAGGAGTGTAGAGATGGGTGGGTCGATTAAATCCCCACAGAGTGCGAGGTTGGACGGAGACGAGTGCGAGTGGTTGGTATGGGCATTAATGCATTGCATATATGGTTTTTAATGTTGAGATGGGCTTAGGGCCGAGATAATTATTATATGTGACATTTGATATGGGTTAAGGCCCAATCGAGGCTTTTATGGGCTAAGGCCCAATTGCTACTGCATCGAAATGGGCTTCGCCCCTGATTTTTATGATTCATGTTCTTCTCGATGAGGTTGTACACACCGAGTTTTCGTAAACTCACCCCCTCTCTTTAATTTTTTCAGTGTAATCCTCGTGAGGCGGTTCAACGTGCAGGAGGACTCGGAGGTGGCCACACTACGAGCAGCTTAAATTTTAGTATTTTATTCTACTTTATTTAAATCATTTTCTATTTGGGTTGTAATAAGGCCTCTCTTAAATTCTGGTTTTTAATTTGGGATTTTTAGCTTATTATATTTTAAAACTGCTAAACATTGAATCGCGATTTTCCAAAACAATATCTGTTTTCAAAACACCATGCTTTCGCAACAAAATTGTATTTTTCATAAGTCAATTGTTTTAAATTAAGCTTCCACAACGAACTAGGTTTTGAGGGTAATAACTCATTAATAAATCTCAAATAATATTAGTAATAAACCGTTGTAACTGGGATTTTATTCACAATAAAGGTTCTCTACAAAAAACTTGGTTTTCAAAAAGCACCTCAATATGGCATGCCGATTCGCGCTAACTACTAGGCCGGTTTGGGGTGTTACATTTAGTGGTATCGAGCCTAGGTTGCAAAACTCACATTGTGGATTGGGTTTTCAAAATTGAATTTCTGAAAGTATTGTTTCAAAAAGGCTTGAAAATATTTAAAACTTCTGAAATTGTATTAACCGATTTTTGAAAGTGTGGTACACCGAGTCTCTGGCTCCGAATCCGTAAGTTTTCTAACCTTATACTCTGTTATGTGCTGTAATGACTGTATTTTTGGTATTTATTTTGTATGTGTTTTGTTTGGATGTGATGTTTGGATATAGAAATTGGTTGTGCATAAGATATCTGTATGCTTTAATGGTTCGGTGTTTTGAGTATGTGTAGGGAGTTCCAAATTCTAGTTAAAATGTGATAGGGATATTAGAATCAGAGTACGCAGCGTAGCGTAGTGGGGTAGTTGTTACACGACTACCCTGTTAGCTGGAAATTTTGGGGACGAAATTTCTTTAAGGGGTAGATTTGTAACGACCTGAATTTGGGCCTAGTAGAATTGGGCCCAATGGGCCTTAGGCGTAGTAGCATTTAAAATTTTTGAGAACAAGAGAACGGCTTGTTGGACCTATTAGGTGAGTGATTTTGGAAGGTTAGGGGGCTTCTATGAAGTCCCGGGATTAAACTTGAGCTTTAGGAAAATTTTGGTTTTAGGTGAAAAAAACCCTGGGAGTTGGTAGGTAGGCTTTAAGAATAAAATGTGGAGGAAAATGACACAAGTGGAGTGTGTGGTGTAGTGGCAAAGTGACGCCACTTAAGAGACAAGGGAGTGACGCCACAGGGAAGGAAGGAGGTCCAAGGTTCAAGTCTTGGCTCTTGCATTTTGGTTTTCTTTTTAAATGGACTTTAGAATTTGGCTATAGATTTATATTTAGTTACGCATGGTTTAAGACACAAGAGGAGCTTGTGGCTTGGTGGCAGTGGCATGTTGAACTATTGAAGGGAGCACAGGTTCGAATCTCATGAAAAGCAAGAGAGTATTTATTTTACGAATTGACTGGCAAGAGAGTTTGAGTTGGATTTAAACTCTCTTGTGAAGGGATCCCACATCGGAAAGATACAAAGAAGGAAGGTGAGAAGCTAGCTATATATAGAGCATTCTATGATAGGAGGAAGGATACCTTGGAGGGCGTTTGGGCACAGGAGTGGTCGGAGCGCGGATTAGCACCAGATTCCTATCAGGTGTGTAACTCTCTCTCCTCTAGTTATAGAGCGGCAAATGCCGAAGTGCCGTTCACGGCAATGGTAGCCACATGAGCGTGCGAGCGCACGTGTGGGAGCTTCGACGCGATAGTTGAGGCCACCTTGAGTATTCTTGTGGGTTAGGCTGTTTGGGCCTCGATAGGCCGAAAGGGGCTATGTGGGCCCAATTGGCCCGTGGGCCCATATGATTAGGTTGTACGATTGTGTAGTGGATGTTGGATTAGACTATGTGAACCTCATATATGTGGCTAGATTTGGGCTAAACGAGCCACACGAGCGTGTGGGCCCATTTGGGCCGAGAATGGGCCCTAGGCCCATTCACATCGTTATCTCTGTTTAGAATACCCTTGGTTTACAAAATTACTGAAATACCCTTGGTTTACAAAATTACTGAAATACCATTGGTTTACAAAATTATTGAAATACCCTTGGTTTACAAAATTACTAAAATACCCCCGGTTTGCAAAATTACCAAAATACCCCCGGTTTGCAAAATTACCAAAATACCTCCAATTTGCGAAATTACCAAAATACCTCCAGTTTGCAAAATTACCAAAATACCCCCAGTTTGTGAAATTACCAAAATACCCCTGGTTTGCAAAATTACCAAAATACCCCCAGTTTGCGAAATTATTGAAATACCCCTAAGGGGTGAAATTACCGTTTTACCTCTAAACGACAAAATGACCGTTGTACCCTCGTGGTAGTACTAGCGTTGTATGTGTTAATTGTATGATTGATTATGGTTGAGATGCACTGCATACATGGATTGGTTATGAGTAGAATTACCGAACTACCCCTGTAGGGTAGAATTACCGAAATACCCTTATAGGGTAAAATAACTGATTTTTGCCCTTGTAGATAAATGACCGACTTGTGCAATGAGTTGACTAATTTGGCTGTAGTTGTATGAATGATATGCTTTTATTACATGTTTCAATGATTGTTACTGAGCATGGCCATTTTGCATACACGTGTAATGATTGAGCATGACATACACGACATATTGCATGGGGTTGGGACATTGATACGTAGGAAGATATGTGAGGATCGTATAGTCGCTGACGATCGTGGATCCACCGGGCTTTATAGCCACCCGGTGCTTTTTAGCCACCGAGCGTATCATGCCGCACCCGATAATGTTATCGAGGGTCAGTGTGCCATTAATATGGGCTTCGTGCGTAATTATGGGTTTTGTGCCAATACCGAAGGCTTTGTGCCGATATTATGGCTTTGTGCCAATCGTATTTACCGTGGCTATGTGCCTAACTTATATATTGATGACTCGTGTTGATCATATTTACCCAAGGTCAGGTGTGCCGATTATATTACCATCATTGATGGCTATGTGCCAAACATAATATCGTGGATCGATGGTTTTGTACCAATTGTAATACCGCTACTGAAGGCTTTTTAGCCACCGAGCAGCCTTGCTGCACCGATAAGTTAGTGCCGCAACCGGTGCTACATAAGGAGTGTAGGGATGGGTGGGTCGATTAAATCCCCACAGGAGTGCAGGGTTGGACAGGAGACGGAGTGCAGGGTTGAGATGGGCATATATGGTTTTTAATGTTGAGATGGGCTTAGGGCCAGATAATTATTATATGTGACATTTGATATGGGTTAAGGCCCAACTGAGGCTTTTATGGGCTAAGGCCCAATTGCCACCGTTACTGAAATGGGCTTTGGCCCGTATTGTTGTGATTCATGTTCTTACTTATGAGTGTTGTACACACTGAGTTTTCGTAAACTCACCCCCTCTCTTTAATTTTTTTCAGGTAATCCTCAGTAGGCGGTTCGATGTGCAGGAGGACTCGGAGGTGGCCACACTACGAGCAGCTTAAATTTTAGTATTTTATTCTACTTTATTTAAATCGTTTTCTATTTGGGTTGTAATAAGGCCTCTCTTAAATTCTGGTTTTTAATTTGGGATTTTTAGCTTATTATATTTTAAAACTGCTAAACATTGAATCGCGATTTTCCAAAACAATATCTGTTTTCAAAACACCACGCTTTCGCAACAAAATTGTAAATATCACGTTTTCATAAGTCAATTGTTGTAAATTAAGCTTCCGCAATGAACTAGGTTTTGAGGGTAATAACTCATTAATAAATCTCGAATAATATTAGTAATAAACCGTTGTAACTGGGATTTTATTCACAATAAAGGTTCTCTACAAAAAACTTGGTTTTCGAAAAGCACCTCAATGTGGCACGCCAGATTCGGGCCTAACTACTAGGCCGGGTTTGGGGTGTTACACCCGGTTTGCAAAATTACCAAAATACCCCCGGTTTGCAAAATTACTGAAATACCCCTGGTTTGTAAAATTACCGAAATACCCCTATTTTGTAAAATTACCGAAATACCCCCAATTTACAAAATTGCTGAAATACCCCTGGTTTGTAAAATTATCGAAATACCCCTGGTTTGCAAAATTACCGAAATACCCCCGATTTGCAAAATTGCTGAAATACCCCTGGTTTGTAAAATTACCGAAATACCCCTGGTTTGCGAAATTACCAAAATACCCCTAGCTTACGAAATTACCGTTTTACCCCTACACGACAAAATGATCGTTGTTCCCTCGTGGTAGTACTTGCGTTGTATGTGTTAATTGTATGATTGATTATGTTTGAGATGCGTTGCTTACATGGATTGGTTATGAGTAGAATTACCGAACTACCCCTGTAGGGTGGAATTACCGAAATACCCTTATAGGGTAAAATGACTGATTTGCCCTTGTAGGTAAATGATCGACTTGTGCAATGAGTTGTCTAATTTTTCTATGGTTGTATGATTGATATGCTTTTATTACATGTTTAAATAATTGTTACTGAGCATGTCCATTTTGCATACACGTGCAATGATTGAGCATGACAGACACGACATATTGCATAGGTGGGAATTATGGTACGGAGGAAGATTTGAGGATCGCATGGCCGTATGGTATGGATCCAGGATCGCATGGCCGTATGGTATGGATCCACCACAGGCTTTTTAGCCACCGAGCAGCCCATCTTTGCACCGATAATGTTACCGAGGGCTGTGTGCCATTAATATGGGCTTCGTACCGTAATTATGGGCTTTGTGCCAATACCGAAGGTTTTGTGCCGTAATTATGGGCTTTGTGCCAATACCGAAGGCTTTATGCTGTTATTATGGCTTTGTGCCAATCATATTTATCGTGGCTATGTGCCTAACATATATATATTGATGACTCTGTGTCAGTATTTGAGGATCGCATGGCCATATGGTATGGATCTAGGATCGCATGGCCGTATGGTATGGATCCACCGAAGGCTTTAAGCCCAATGTATGTGATTAAGCAGCTTTGCTGCAACGTTTGGTAGTACCGCAACCGGGCTACCCATGGTGTGTAGCGGAGGGGTGGGTCGAGCTAGAATTCCCCACAGGAGTCATAAGGTTGGAAGGGAAATGGTGTGTGTAGCGGATGGAAAAATGAGGTTGGGCTGGGTTTGCATCGCATTGCATACATTATCTGCTGTGACATATGATATGGGTTAAGGCTCAACCGAGGCTATTTTGGGCTAAGGCCCAATTGCCACCGTTACTGTAATAGGCTTCGGCCCGGATTGTTGTGATGCATGTTCTTACCGATGAGGGTTGTACACACTGAGTTTTCATAAACTCACCCCCTCTTTTTATTAAATGTTTCAGGTAATTCCCAGTGATAGAGGATTGGGAGCCGTGGAGGACTCGAGTGTGGCTATACATCGGAGATACTACTCGTGAACTTTAGTAATTTCAATTTTTACCTTATTTTAAGATTATTTATTTTGGGTTAATATTTTGTAATAAGGCCATTGGTTTATTTTTTCTAAGTTTTCATTTATAACTGTTAATGTAACATCCTAAAATAGGGGCTATTTGTGATTGAATTATTTTGCTTGTGTTTGAATTGCGGTGACATTATTCATGGTGGAATAAAGACTTAATTAGGGGTCTTGGGTAGGCTTGGATTAGGAGAAAATTTATTTGTGAAGCTTTAAAGGAAGGAAGCCTTAGTAAGTAGGAGTTACAAGGTTAAATGAGGGAATTATTATCATTAAAAATGACTTGGAAAAGTGGCAAAAGGGAGGCCACTTAGGTGCTAGAGTTGACGCCACGAGGAGCAAGGGAGAACCTATGTTCGAGTCACGAATTTTCTCTTTTTGATCTTTATTTTGGACGGCATTAAGGGGAGGGAAATTCTCAATTTTAAACTTTGGGATAATAAGGAAAGTATGAGAATATTATTTAGCTTTAAATGGATTTTATTTGATTAATCTTGAAAAGTTGGCTAGAAAGAGAAAGAGATGACCAATTTTTAATGTAAGGATAATAAGGTTATAATCAAGGATTTTATCAAGGATTTTAATTGGATCATTATTAGGATTGATTTATAATAATTGATAGAGGAAAATTAGGCATGTGATTAATTCAAATAATTTTGAATTAAATCAAGGGTTGGTCAAGAGCAATTCAAGGAAGTTGTTTAATTTGGAACTCTTCATGGGAAGAGTGGACGGCAAGCTTATGAAGGGGGGGGTTTCCCTTTAAAAGCACCTACCTAGCATCTTTTTTTTCTTTTTCCCCATTTTTGCAAGTAGCCGAATTTCTTCTCTATTCCCTCCTCTCCAATTATTTTTTTTCTCCTTTCTCATTCTCTCAAAACCAAAACTCTCTCTACTCCTTGCCGAAACCCCATCTTCTTTTCTCATCATTATTTCCTTTCCTTTAGCCGAATCCACTCCCTTGGTGTGCCAAAAATTTCCTCTCCTATTCTATTTCACTTTGGCCGAATATTAGGAAGGGAAAAGATCTCTTCGGGATTTCTTGTGGCAATCGTTGGTGAAGGTAAGTGATAACCGAATCTTTCTTTTCCCTACCCTTTCTCTCTGTCGATTTATAGGTTGGAGAAAGCCAAATTTCAAAAGATTTGCAAACAAGAAGGCTAACCCCTCTTTGAATCGATATCATCTAGGAACTACGAGATTTTCAAGCAAAAGATTTGACTCTCCATTCTCTGTCGATCGGTTATAGGTAAGGTGGTAAGAATCTATTTTTAATAGATCACTCTTTTAAGTATTCAAAAGCCAAGGCTATTAACATGTGATTGCCGATTTAGGAAGCAAAAACGCTTGGAGTGTGGTGGCTAGTATTCAAAGGCATTTGGGTAAGGTTTTGGGTTCACAAGGAACCCTTTTCAATTAATTTTTGGTTTGGCCGAATGGCCATGGCACTAATCTTGTGTTTGGCCGAATATAGGGCAAGGATTTTGTGGGTAGCCGATTTGGTTCTTGAGATTTAAGGCTTTCATTAATTTCAGTGTGTACATACACACTTATAATTAATTAACGTGCAAAGTATTATGTGTATGCTAATCTAATTTGTGTAGATTTGAGTTTAATACCATAAAGGTTTAGCAAGGCTTCTGGTAAGTTCTTGACAATATGATTTGTTATTTGATGCTTTTGGGAAGCATGACACATTTGATATATGTGGCTTATAAATGATTATTGATACATCCTATGTATGTTTATAAATGAGCATGTTGGCATGATTGTTGTTAAATATCATTGATTGAATGTGGGTTTTATGAGTGGAGGGGGCGTGATATTCGTGTCGACGGACACCGGTGTTTTGGTAACACATTGTGACTACGGTCACCAGAGGTTTGGTACCTCGGAGGTTTGGCACCTCATAGCGCGTCTCGTCCCTCCGGCTTAGCACCACCGTGGGTTGGCCCCACTTTGAGATACGGGATTGACGCCAGTGATTTGGTATCACACGATGGGTTGGCCCCATCATTTGATTTGTGACTTGGTCACCAAAGTGGTTTGGCACCACAATATGACGGATTTTGTGACTATATGTCACCGGTGGTTTGGCACCACCAATGGTTTTGGTACCACACGGGGGTAGAGAAAGGTGTTTGGATGGTTAGGTTGGGTGCATATTAAACTTGTGCATATTAAATTAATTATGATTTGTGTATGACGTTGCATTAAACCGGGAAAAAGGTTACACATTGGGTCTTGATGACTCACCTTTTTCCTTTAACATTTTTCAGGTGATTCGTAGCTGCGGATAAGGAGCCGGATGGACTCAAGGTGGCCATGAAATGAAAATATGGACTAGGTGGATTTTGAACTATTTTATTTTATTATGGGTTTATTTTATTTAAGTTGTAATAAGGCCTCCTAATATTGCACTTGGAATATTTTACATGTTTTGATAATTTGCTTAAACTACTTCATGATATTCAAAATGGGTACACATGTTTTATAAAAATTAATACGTAAAATGTTTTATTGTGCCATCGGGTACACTTGAATCTGTAACAACCTGATTTAATATATTTCTAAACAACACTAAGTGATGATTTCTTTATACACCTCAACCGTTTTAAAAACAAGGCAATATCTTTTATCAAAAATTTTAATCGGCTTAAAGGGATTTTCAAAAACTTTTCTCCGTGGCATACCAAATTCGGTCGTAATGTTTGGACCGGGTTTGGGGTGTTACAAATTGGTATCAGAGCCAAGTTCAAAGCTCGGCTGTGGGGGCCCAAGGCCCAAAAATGTTTTGGTAGGTCTATTTGAAATATTTTGGTTTTGAATAAGCATGGCTCCAGTCTCCTACACCGATCCGCCCAGTAAGTACCTCTAACTTTTTGTATGGATTATTATTATAGAAGGGTAAGAAGGAGCGTAGTTAGTGTGATAGGTGTTGAACCTTAGGACTAGTCCACCCCAACAAAACTCATAAGACTTTAATGGCCTAATTAAAACCAACCCGTGACCAAGTCGCGAGTTAGGGTGTGGTAACCTTAGTGCGCATGTCTAGGATTGGATCCGGAAGAGCTTGGTATTTAAGCGGTCCTCGTGACTCACCTCCTCTTCATGGGATTCCTACCAGTGCGCAGACTTTCTTCACCCTAACCAAGAGGACTTCGGTCATAGGCTAAACACGTTAAATAAAACCCAAAAGGGATTAACCCTGTTTTGTGAAAGCTCTAAGTTTTAAAATCGTTATAATACTCATTTCAATAGCAATTACTTTGGAAAATTTTCAAAATATTCTTCAACTTACCAAAATTACTGAAATTTCCTAGTGGCAAAATTACGAAAAATACCCACAGGATAGAAACGGACAGATAATGCCCAAGAGTGCATAGGTATGAAAGGTATAGGGAATGGATGTACTTTTCTATGTAAATTAGACAGAAGACTTAAAACTTTGATTGATCGAAAGAATCTCTATTAAATTCTTTTCATAAAATTTCTTCGCGGATAACCAAGTGAAACATGTACTAATTCATAAAAATTTCCTAAATCGAGTTAAAGCACGATAGTTAGAATGAGCTTTAGAGGACGTGGCCGTCGTGGACACGGAAGGCGCGGGATGACCGTGTCGAACTGTCCGCCGATCGGGTCGTGGATCCGAGAATGAGGTACCACCGCCACCACCACCCCAACCTTTGGAGGCGAGGAGCGAGGATCGGACGGGGATGACGCAGCGTCACAAGCGATCTTTGCGGTTCTAGAGAGAGTAGTTGGAATGGGTGGAGGTGGAGGAGCTCGGAAGTCGGTACCCGAGACTTCGAGCTAACGGAGCTGAATTTTTCCGAGGTGTGTGCGTGTAACGCCCAATACGGTGAGTATTGGCCGGAATCGACCGAAAGAATCATGGATGAGATAGATCGGACGAATGAGGAGAAACCGAAGGGCGGTGTGTCGCTTCTCAAGGATGAGTCATATCGATGGTGGCTCAAGGTTCGAGATGGTGCTACGGCGGATGATCGACTTGGGAATACTTCAAAGCCGCTATCGGAAGAAGTATGTGGGCACAAGCTACATTGATGCACAGAGGAAAGCTTTTCTGGGGTTGGTACAAGGAAATAAGTCTGTGTCGGAGTATGAAGCAGAATTCTTGAGGTTGAGCCGCTATGCTCAGGGTATAGTGTCAACGGAGCATGATCGTTGTGTCTGCTTTGAAGACGGACTTAGGGATGAGTTAAGGTTACTGATTGCTCCGCAGCAAGAGCGTGAGTTTGCTGTCTTAGTGGAAAAAGCTAAGGTAGCCGAAGGGGTCAAGGAGTCCGTGAGACAGAACTATGATAGGAACAAGCAGAAAAGAGGATTTGGGCATCTGGATCGGGTGGTAATGTTCAGAAAAGGGCGAGGCAGAGTGGGCCGAATCAGGCAGGAAGGCCCATGGCTGCTAACCAGAGACCAGCTCACTGTAATCGCTGTGGCAAATCGCATTGGGGAGGTTGTTGGACCGGTGAGAAGGGTTGCTTTGAATGTGGGTCTTTGGACCACCGTGTAAGGGATTGTCCTCGGAAGTTAGCCAAGAATCAGTCAGAGGGTCAGAACCGTGCTCAGGCTAGGAATGTAGGACCACCACAGAGGGGTCGTGGTAATGGTAGAGGAGGAAATGGATCTAATCGAGTCGCGGAATTTCGGGCGCGGCGCAGTGCGAGCACGTAAGAAGCAAGCGGCTGGTCTAGTCTATGCGGCAAGGCGTCGAGAGGAAGGTGACGCACCGGACGTTATAACCGTGACGTTCTTAATCTTTGGTGTTCCATATCTTTGCTTTGATTGATGTGGGTTCGACGCATTCATACGTTGCTAGTAGTGTGGTAGAGACTATGAACTTAGACTTGAGATCGCTTCTAGGGAGATGACCGTAATTAGTCCTTTAGGTCACTCTGTAGTTGTTAATAAGCTATATAGAGATGTATCTCTAGAACTCCAAGGGGTCGTGTTTGTGGTGATCCGATGGAGCGCCATTTGGGGAGTTCGATTTGATCCTTGGTATGGACCGGTTGGTTAAGTATCGAGCAAGGTTGGATTTCATGTTGCTAAGCGCATGGTTTTAAGATGGTGAGGGTGATGAAGTGGTCATGATAGGTAATAGAAGAGATTACCTATCTAATGTAGTGTCTGCGTTGAAGGCTGAAAAGATGGTCAGGAAAGGTTGCGAGGCATTTTTGGTTCGAATTTGTGCTTTGGAAGCTAAGGAGTCAGCGGTTGAGAAGGTCCGAACAAGATGGGAATTTTGATGTGTTCCCAGAAGAACTTCCGGGTCTGCCTCCAGATCGGGAAGTTGAATTTGGTATAGACTTGCTACCTGGAACGGCACCTGTGTCAATAGCACCTTACCGAATGGCACCAAAGGAATTGGTGGAGCTGAAGGCTCAAATTCAGGAGCTTTTGGACCAAGGATTTATCCGACCAAGTATATCTCCGTGGGGAGCACCTGTGTTGTTTGTTAGGAAGAAGGATGGTTCAATGCGGATGTGTATCGACTACCGCCAATTGAACAAGTTAACGATCAAGAACAGGTATCCGTTGCCTCGGATTGATGACTTGTTTGACCAACTGAAGGGTGCATCGGTATTTTCGAAGATAGATCTTAGGTCGGGATATCATCAACTCAAGGTGAAAGAGGTTGATGTGCACAAGACGGCATTCCGAACAAGGTATGGGCATTACGAGTTTTTGGTGATGCCTTTTGGGTTGACTAATGCACCAGCAGCATTCATGGACTTAATGAATAGAGTGTTTCAAAGAAGATTTTGGATCAATTTGTCGTGGTGTTTATAGACGACATATTGGTTTACTCAAAGACGGAGAAGGAGCATGACATGCATTTGCGTATAGTTCTACAAGTACTGAGAGAGAAGCAGTTATATGCCAAATTCAGTAAGTGTGAATTTTGGCTTAGAGAGGTGGCTTTCTTAGGTCATGTGGTGTCAGCGGAAGGGATTAGAGTAGATCCTCGCAAGGTGGAAGCGGTGTTGGATTGGAAACCCCCTAGGTCAGTGGCAGAAATTTGAAGCTTTTTGGGTCTGGCAGGATATTATCGGAGGTTTGTGGAAGGATTCTCTTTAATCGCAGCGCCGTTGACTAAGTTGTTAAGAAAGGGAGTTCCATTTGTATGGTCGGAGAAGCAACAAGAAAGTTTTGACAAGCTAAGGAAGATTTTGACGGAAGCTCCGGTTTTGGTACAGCCTGAGGCAGGAAAGTTGTTTACGGTTTACTGTGACGCATCCCATACTGGTTTGGGATGCGTATTGATCTGAAGAAGGAAGGTAGTGGCCTATCGTCCCGTCGGCTAAGACCGCATGAGGTTAACTATCCAACGCACGACTTGGAGTTAGCGGCGATAGTTTTCGCTTTGAAAATATGGCGGCATTACTTGTATGGGGAGAAGTCGATAGTCTACGGATCATAAAAGTTTGAGGTATCTTTTGACTCGGAAGGATTTGAATTTGAGGCGTCGTCGTTGGATTGAACTGTTAAAGGACTACGATCGTTCAATTGAATACCATCCGGGTAAGGATAACGTAGTGGCGGCGCCTTGAGCCGAAAAGTCGTGGCGAACTTAAGAGCGATGTTTGCTCACCTCGATCTATACGACGATGGAAGTCTTTTGGCGAAGCGCAAGTTAAGCCGACTTGGATCGAGGAGATTAAGGAAAAGCGATTGGAGGATGACAGTTTGAATGCGAGGAGGTTGCAAGTTCAAGACGGTGGTTTGAAAGGTGCAGTTTGTCTGCAGCGAGGAGTGTTATGTTTTCAAGAGCGAGCTTGTATGCCGAAAAAGATGTGGAGTTGAGGCAAAGAATTCTCCAAGATGCACATAGCGGCCCATACGCTATGCATCCGGGAGGTAGCAAGATGTATGGAGATTTGCGGAAAGCAGATTACGTGGCACAGGTTGAAGCGTGAGGTAACTGAATTCGTGGGAAGGTGTCTGACGTGTCAGCAAGTGAAAGCTGAACATCAGTTGCCATCAGGGTTACTCCAACCGGTGAAGATCCCTCAGTGGAAATGGGAGAGGATCACTATGGACTTTGTCAGTGGATTACCCCTCACGCCTAGTAAGAAGAACTCGGTTTGGGTAATTGTGGATCGACTAACTAAGTCAGCGCATTTCATACCAGTAAGGGTAGATTATTCCCTTCAGAGGCTAGCAAAGTTGTATGTGGCGGAGATAGTAAGATTGCATGGTGTGCCAGTATCGATTATCTCGGATAGGGATCTGAGGTTTACGTCAAGGTTTTGGAGAGCCTTGCATCAAGCTTTGGGGACAAGATTGGACTTCAGCACAGCTTTTCACCCGCAAACTGACGGACAATCGGAGAGAGTGATTCAGATCTTAGAAGATATGTTGAGAGGTTGCGTTCTGGATTTCAGTGGTAGTTGGGAAGAGTATCTACCGTTGGCAGAGTTCGCTTATAACAATAGTTATCAAGCGAGCATTCAGATGGCACCATTCGAGGCACTGTATGGACGGAAGTGCCGTACTCCTACGTGTTGGACGGAACTAAAAGAACGACTTGTCTTGGGTCCAGAATTGGTAGCAGAAACTGAAGATAAAGTGAAGATAATTCGGACTCGTCTCAAGGAGGCATCAGATAGGCAAAAGTCTTATGCCGATCTCAAGCGCAAGGAAATGGAATTCGAGGTAGGAGATAAAGTCTTTCTGAAGGTGTCGCCTTGGAAGAAGGTGTTGCGATTTGGAAGAAAAGGAAAGCTAAGCCCTAGGTTTATTGGGCCATATTCAGTGTTGAAGCGAGTGGGGCCGGTAGCTTATCAGCTCGAGTTGCCGGCAGAGTTAAGACAAATTCATGATGTCTTCCATGTGTCGATGCTTAGACGGTATCGGTCCGATCCATCGCACGTTGTGCCTGTGGCAGAGATTGAGGTTAATTCAGACTTATCTTTCGAGGAGGAGCCAGTTCAGATCTTTGATCGTGATGTCAAGGTTTTGCGTAGGAAGTCAGTACCCTTGGTGAAAGTGCTATGGCGAAACCATGGTATGGAAGAAGCGACGTGGGAACCCGAGGATGTGATGCGGCAGCAATACCCCCACCTCTTCTGATCAGGTAATTTCGAGGCCGAAATTATTTTTAAGGGGGGTAGAACTGTAACATCCTAAAATAGGGGCTATTTGTGATTGAATTATTTTGCTTGTGTTTGAATTGCGGTGACATTATTCATGGTGGAATAAAGACTTAATTAGGGGTCTTGGGTAGGCTCGGATTAGGAGAAAATTTATTTGTGAAGCTTTAAAGGAAGGAAGCCTTAGTAAGTAGGAGTTACAAGGTTAAATGAGGGAATTATTATCATTAAAAATGACTTGGAAAAGTGGCAAAAGGGAGGCCACTTAGGTGCTAGAGTTGATGCCACGAGGAGCAAGGGAGAACCTATGTTCGAGTCACGAATTTTCTCTTTTTGATCTTTATTTTGGACGGCATTAAGGGGAGGGAAATTCTCAATTTTAAACTTTGGGATAATAAGGAAAGTATGAGAATATTATTTAGCTTTAAATGGATTTATTTGATTAATCTTGAAAAGTTGGCTAGAAAGAGAAAGAGATGACCAATTTTTAATGTAAGGATAATAAGGTTATAATCAAGGATTTTATCAAGGATTTTAATTGGATCATTATTAGGATTGATTTATAATAATTGATAGAGGAAAATTAGGCATGTGATTAATTCAAATAATTTTGAATTAAATCAAGGGTTGGTCAAGAGCAATTCAAGGAAGTTGCCGAATTTGGAACTCTTCATGGGAAGAGTGGACGGCAAGCTTATGAAGGGGGGTTTTTCCCTTTAAAAGCACCTACCTAGCATCTTGTTTTTCTTTTTCCCCATTTTTGCAAGTAGCTGAATTTCTTCTCTATTCCCTCCTCTCCAATTATTTTTTTTCTCCTTTCTCATTCTCTCAAAACCAAAACTCTCTCTACTCCTTGCCGAAACCCCATCTTCTTTTCTCATCATTATTTCCTTTCCTTTAGCCGAATCCACTCCCTTGGTGTGCCGAAAATTTCCTCTCCTATTCTATTTCACTTTGGCCGAATATTAGGAAGGGAAAAGATCTCTTCGGGATTTCTTGTGGCAATCGTTGGTGAAGGTAAGTGATAACCGAATCTTTCTTTTCCCTACCCTTTCTCTCTGTCGATTTATAGGTTGGAGAAAGCCGAAATTTCGGTATTTGCAAACAAGAAGGCTAACCCCTCTTTGAATCGATATCATCTAGGAACTACGGGATTTTCAAGCAAAAGATTTGACTCTCCATTCTCTGTCGATCGGTTATAGGTAAGGTGGTAAGAATCTATTTTTAATAGATCACTCTTTTAAGTATTCAAAAGCTGAAGGCTATTAACATGTGATTGCCGATTTAGGGAAGCAAAAACGCTTGGAGTGTGGTGGCTAGTATTCAAAGGCATTTGGGTAAGGTTTCGGGTTCACAAGGAACCCTTTTCAATTAATTTTTGGTTTGGCCGAATGGCCATGGCACTAATCTTGTGTTTTGCCGAATATAGGGCAAGGATTTTGTGGGTAGCCGATTTGGTTCTTCGAGATTTAAGGCTTTCATTAATTTCAGTGTGTACATACACACTTATAATTAATTAACGTGCAAAGTATTATGTGTATGCTAATCGAATTGTGTAGATTTGAGTTTAATACCATAAAGGTTTAGCAAGGCTTGGGTAAGTTCTTGACAATATGATTTGTTATTTGATGCTTTTGGGAAGCATGACACATTTGATATATGTGGCTTATAAATGATTATTGATACATCCTATGTATGTTTATAAATGAGCATGTTGGCATGATTGTTGTTAAATATCATTGATTGAATGTGGGTTTTATGAGTGGAGGGGGCGGTGATATTCGTGTCGAGCGGACACCGGTGTTTTGGTAACACATTGTGACTACGGTCACCGAGAGGTTTGGTACCTCGGAGGTTTGGCACCTCATAGCGTCTCGTCCCTCGGCTTAGCACCACCGTGTGGGTTGGCCCCACTTTGAGATACGGGATTGACGCCGGTGATTTGGTATCACACGATGGGTTGGCCCCATCATTTGATTTGTGACTTCGGGTCACCAAAGTGGTTTGGCACCACAATATGACGGATTTTGTGACTATATGTCACTGGGGTGGTTTGGCACCACCACGGTGGTTTGGTACCACACGGGGTAGAGAAAGGTGTTTGGATGGTTAGGTTGGGTGCATATTAAACTTGTGCATATTAAATTAATTATGATTTGTGTATGACGTTGCATTAAACCGGGAAAAGGGTTACACATTGGGTCTTGATGACTCACCTTTTCCTTTTAACATTTTTCAGTGATTCGTAGTCTGCGGATAAGGAGCCGGATGGACTCAAGGTGGCCATGAAATGAAAATATGGACTAGGTGGATTTTGAACTATTTTATTTTATTATGGGTTTATTTTATTTAAGTTGTAATAAGGCCTCCTAATATTGCACTTGGAATATTTTACATGTTTTGATAATTTGCTTAAACTACTTCATGATATTAAAATGGGTACACATGTTTTATAAAAATTAATACGTAAAATATTTTATTGTGCCATCGGGTACACTTGAATCTGTAACAACCTGATATAATATATTTCTAAACAACACTAAGTGATGATTTCTTTATACACCTCAACCGTTTTAAAAACAAGGCAATATCTTTTATCAAAAATTTTAATCGGCTTAAAGGGATTTTCAAAAACTTTTCTTCGTGGCATACCAAATTCGGTCGTAATGTTTGGACCGGGTTTGGGGTGTTACAGTTAAACTTATAAATACGGGGTTTTCTTAAAACATTAGCAATCGTTTTCTAAAATATCATGTTTACGCAACGATGCAAGTTCAACTTTCATAACAAAACAGTTTTTCAAAATAATAACAAATTTTAAACGGTCATTCAGCAAATCGCGTTTTTCTCAAACAAACAACGAACTCGGAGTTCAAAAATCTGATAAAACTTTTCTAAACAATTGCTTAGCTTTTCAACTTCCTTCAATGTGACACGCCATCGGGCCTAACTTCGGGCGGGTTTGGGGTGTTATTCTGATCTTTATCGAGACCTTTCGCATACCGAGCCTAGCATCGTAACACGATTCGCGATCGAGATGTCGAACCGACTCGATGACCAAGAAACTGAAGCTCTCTAAAAACCATAACATAACCGTTTTTTTTAAAAAGAAGAACGAACAAAAAAGAAAACAAAGAAAGAGGAAGAGGAGAATGTCCAGAAAAGAAAAGAAAAAGAAAAAAATAAAAAAATAAAATAAAGACTAAGTAAAGAAAATAATTATCTAAACCTTTAAAACAAAACAAAAATGGTCCCTTAAAACACTCCTGAGGACTCGAACCCAGGACCCAAAGGCACACTAACACATTACCAACGACCAGACCAGCAGGCCCATTCTATCATTTAAATGTGCAACTAAACACAATAGCACAACCTATTCACTGACCCTAACCACAAAGCTCAAAACTTTTAATCCCAAAATTCGAGGTGTTACACCCGTCCTTAAAGAAATTTCGTCCCCGAAATTTCCAACTAACAGAACAGTGGTATAACACAAGCTAAACCACTACGCTCCCACTGCGCACTCTAGTCCCGAAGCGCTACCACGCAAGACTTGAACTCAAGACCTCATACACACACCAAGAACACTTAACCACTGAAGCAAATACACATTTGTCCTATCACACTGATCGTGTGTCGAGAGTCTTAATATTTATATAATGAACGATCTAGCCTAGAAACTAACTATCACCACGATTGAGGCAAGTGCACCTATCGAACAATAGTATAGCTTAGTGGCAAGATCGAATTGTCGAACCCAAAGGAACCAAAAGTACTAATACTGACTTTCTTTTTATTATTTAGCCTAAGAATTAAGGGATTTGTTGTTTATTCTAAAATTAACTAACTACTAAGCTAAAGACGCTAAGACACAGAGAATGAATTAGGGAAAATACTTGTGGGAAAAACCAATTGATTAAGACGATACCCAAGGAAGAGTCCACCTAGACTTCACTTGTTATTTAACTCTAAACCAGACGATTTATTCACTTGACTTGATCCGTAGGATTCCCTAATTTATATTAATACCTCTCTCGAGGCTACTAATGTCTAACCCTAGGTTGATTAATTGAAATCTCTTTCTAATCAAAACCCCTAGGATTGCATTAACTCGATCTATGGACTCCCATATTAGGTTTGACCCTAATCCGGTAGATTTTCATCATCCTATCTCTAGGGTTGCGATCAACTCCGCTTAACTATGCTAGATCTACTCTTAAACAGGGAATATTCCTCCATTGCCTAAGCACATCAATACTTGAATCAATATCCTAAAATACCAAAACAAGAATTAAGAACACATAGTTAAGAACAAATCAAGTATTTATCATATAGTTCAGAAAAAAATAACAAGATTCGTCTTAGGTTTCATCCCCCTCAAGTATCTGAGGGGTTTAGTTCATAATCATAAAAGAATACATCTCAGAAGAAAAGATAAAACAAAACATAAGAAAACCCTAAAACCCCCTGAAGGAATTGAAGGAGAGATCCTCCGTCTTGAGTATGACTTTGGCTTTTTGAGATGAATCAACTGGCTTTCTTCGAGTAAATCCCACAATTCTGACCTCTCTGGCTTGGCTCCTTGGCCTAGCTGGATGCCCCCTCAAGGTTGGCCTTTAGGGTGTTTATATAGGCTTTTGGAATATCTTTCTTTGCCTCTAAGTACCCTATTCCGAGTGAAATTACTCTTTGTCATGGCAGGGACATGCCCGTGTTAATCGAATCCAGGCCGTGGTCGAGCCTGCTAAAGGGGCACGACCGTGTGGCTTGGGCCCAGGCCGTGTTGATTTCCTACTTTGGCCCATTTGGTCTGTTTTTAGCCCGTTTCTCGTTCTTTTCATCCTTCGATGCTTCCCTAAGTATAAAACATGAAATTAAAGGTTTAGGAGCATCAAATTCCACAATTCAAAGGATAAATCATCCAAAAAGCATGCTAAATGTGGGATTAAAATATGTATAAATTACGGTTTATCACATACACAACTACTATGCTTTAATCAAAACATCGAAACATTCACAACCATACCAGTCTCAAAGTCGTCGAGGACACTGCCATATCCGATCTTCTATGGACCCGTATCGAAAACATGCTCCTGCCTTTTTCCAATAATTGTCCGGATGGTGCTTTTTACAGTGCTCACAAAATGGAGCGCTCGCACCACTACCAGCACCCTCATCAGAACCTTTATTATCACTCAAATGTGTTCTCACACGCTTCGTAGACCGAGGCTTCCAACCTCGGAGGACTGCAATCTCTTTTCTTCCCACAATCCACACACCTACTTTGCACTAACCCTCCAAGCCTCTTTAACCTAGCCTTAAACACTTGCTCTAGCACTTCTCTCACTACCCAAGTCAAAGCCTTAGTACCAAGCTCCGGGTTATCACTACCCAAAGTTGGTGGAGTCGCATTGACTTTCAATTCTTGAATAGTTACATGTCCTGCAAAAGTTAACAACTCCTCGAGAGTCTTGCCAGACTTATCCTCGCGATCTCACTTACCTTCAGAATCCATACCGGTCTTCAACTAACTTAAAGTAATCTACATTTCACAAACAGTCACAACATAAACATCTATTGGGACAGTTCTAATTTTACAGTTGCGAATTTCAACCCGGACTAGCATCGGAGTCTCAGACATTTTATTTCCACAAAATCTTATTCCAAATACAAGTCATTTCAAAACACAGTGGTATGGTTTTCCAAATTTTTTTCAACGAACACACGCGTACACGGTTATGTAAAACACAGGTCAAGTTTTTACAAACCTGGCTTTGATACCACTAAATGTAATGCCCCAAAACCCGGCCTAGAAGTTTAGGTCGAATCCCGGAGGTCACATTGATCACCGAAGTGATCATAGAAAAATTTTAGTTTAACAAACCGAAAAACATAATAGTATTTAAGTTGTGTAAAAAATCTCAGTTATAAAATCCTGATATTTAAAAAGAAGATGTAGTCCCAACGACACTTACGAGCGTAAAACACAAAATTCCATACCACAATTTTCAAATAGCACTTACAACACAAACTGTTTAATTATAATCTCAGAAATTATAATAACACTATTAAAGCCTGTTTTTAATCGTGACTATCTGAGACCTCTGCATACTGAGCCCAGCATCAGAACACGTAAATGTACCTGATTTGTGATTGGAGACGTCTAAAACCCGACTCGATGACCAAGAAGCCGAAGTTTTCTGAAAACCACAACACAACCGTTTTCAAAAAAGAAGAAGAAGAAAGAACAAAAAAGAAAACAAAGAATGGGGAAGAGGAGAACGTCTAGAAAGAAAAGAAAAGAAGAATAATGAAAAAAATAAAATAATAAAATAAACACAAAGTGAAGAAAATAATTATCTAAACATTTAAAACAAAACAAAAATGGTCCCTCAAAACACTCCTGAAGACTCGAACCTGAGACCCAAAGGAACACTAACACACTACCAACCTCCAGACCAGCAGGCCCATTCTGTCACTTAAACGCGCAACTAAACACAATAGCACAACCTATTCACTGACCCTAACCACAAAGCTCAAAACTTCTAACCCCAAGATTTGGGGTGTTACAGAGTTAACCAGTCCATACCCATAATTACATCAAACTCATCAAATGGCAACAACATCAAATCAGCTGGAAAGTTGCAATCCCGAATCAGTAAAGGACCGTTTTTACAGACTTTATCAACACCATTATAAGTCTTACCATTTACATATTCATCAAAACACCATTATAAACTACCATATACATGCCGTTATAAACCTTGGCCAAAATGCTCAAAAACTACCAAATCGATTGCTAGATAGTGTGATAGGTCTTCGACAATCTTCCAACCAAACCGAGCTTCCGATAATCTATAAAACAAAGAAAAGAAACTATGTAAGCAATGAGTGCTTAGTAAGCTCCTAGAAACTTAAACTAAACTTACCATGTCATTTTAACAATTCAAAGGTTAAACATAAATTGTCACCAATGCCGTAAGCTTAGTAAAAGCCTATACAACATCACCACATCACAACTTAGTGTACTTGCCCATGATACAAATGAAATCAACCATAAAATATGTAAATTCCATATGTAGATGCATCATTTAGCTCATAATTCCTTTTTATAAGTCATGAATCAATCCATTTACATACTTACCATTTAGTTCCCTTTTTGTACCCCTTGAACCATTTAGAATTACACCGAATACTGGGGAAAGCTCACACGAAGTGTGCCTTTACATATAATCGTAACCTTTCTTTTACATCATTGCTCACACGAGCTGTGAAATGGGCCTGCTTACACGAGCTGTGGGTCGGAATGTAGGCTACACGATGCTGCTCACACGAGCTGTGGAGTATCCGCAACAAATGCAGGACCTCATCCATCGGTAGGACATTTAAGACCAACACCCGAAACATGAAATCCCTAATGACATTGTAACATCATGGAAAGGGCCTATGCATTTTCGGTTTAATTACGAAATGACAAGTCTTAAGCACTATGAATAAATTTTTGGTATTTTTGGAATTCTAGAAATGCATAGAAATGGAAATGAACATTTTTGGAAACTTGAACATTTTGGAAACTCAACATTTTGGAAACACGAACATTTACAGAAACACGGAAATGTAAGAAAATGGTCAGCAAACAGAGCCGATCGAAAATTTTAGGAAACTTAGAAATGATGCCGAAATGTCAAATTTTAAAGTTCAAAATAGGAAATAAGGGCTAGAGGGCCTTAAAAGAAAAAGTTGGAGAAGTTTGACACACAAACGGGCCAGGAAAAGTGGCCTGAAGATGGCACTTATGGCTTATGGAAATGGCGCCACATGCAGGGAAATAGGCCTGAGTTCGAGTCACTTGAGAAGCAAATAAATAAGTTTTATTTTTGCTTCCAGAAGGCTGAGGTGGACGGCATGGGTTTCTAGAAAAGGAAGAGTTTTATTTGCATAAATATGTGAATAATAAGGGATAAATAATGGATTTATTTTAGATTATTTTCAAGAGATAAATGTGGATATTATTTCTTTTATTTTGATAGATAAGGAAGAGATAAAAGAGGATTATTATTAGTATTATTTTTATTAAGAGATAATTATTGGATTAAGTTTTATTAAAGTGATAAATCAAGGGATAAAGCTATCAAAATAGAAGAGTGGTGGCCAAGTAAAGGACTCTAGCTAGTAATTTTGGCTATAAAAGGAAGAGTAAGGCTATTCTTCATTCATTCTTTTCTTTTCAAGAAAACCTCTGCCAAAATTCTCTAAAGTTTCTCCTCTTCTCTCTGCCGAATTTTCTCTGCCATTATTCTCTTTTTCTCTTTTCTTTTCTTCTTCTATTACAAACACAATCAAAAGCCAAGAAGATACCAATAGCGCTAGTCGATTTCTCACTAAGCCTCAAGAGCCGAAATTGTTATCCACATCAAAGCCATAGCCGAATCTTGCTAAGGGTTCAAGCAAGAGTTCCATCAAATTCTTGATGAGGTAAAGATTAAGTTAGATTCTCATTCTATTTCTTTTAAGGCTGTCAAAATTAAGATTCTAATACCCTTAATATCATTGTCAAGAGATCTTTCGGGATTTACTAAGTGTCGACTACAAGGAAGGAGAAGTTCTTTTCCCAAAGGTACACCATAAGCCGCGTGTTCCCTAGTTATTCGGTGAATTTCGGGATTTAAGAATCTAAGGTAAGTCATATTTAACATACGGCTAAGGGTTATTTGTTGTGAATAAATGTTAGAAATTGATCTAACATGTAGTTATAGGGATTTCGACAGAGGGATACAAGGATTTTGGGATTTGAGAATTTCAAGGTAAGTTTTAAGAATACTAATCCTACTAGGATTTGGATTTATGGCCGAATGGCTTTTTATTAAATTAGTAAGTGATTAATCAAATGTAGGAATTTGAGATCTAAGGCGATGGATCGATTTCGGGATTTCAAGGAATTCGTTAAGCAAATCAGGTGTGTACCCTACCCTAAGTTTTGATAGGTTCATGGCTATGTTTAAATTAAATGTATTATTAAGAATGTGTGTACTCACACTAACTTTCAATATATCATATGGCAATTATTTTAATATATGAATATGCATAAGAATGTGAATGTGGCTAAGTACCACAAATGTGGTAAGAGTACCAGTGCACGCTTCCTACTTTCGATAGGATTACGAATATGTTATATTGTTAACATGTGAATAATGAGAAATTAAGTATGTTATGCATGATATAAAAAATTTATGGGGCATTCGGGATATATGAGAAAGGGGAAGAAGGTGTTGACTTCGGTCTCACCAACGGAATATGGTGACTACGGTCACAAAATTTGAATATGGTAACTTCGGTTACATTATCTAAATTTGGTAACTTCGGTTACATTATTTGAATATGGTGTCTAATGACACAAATTATATGGGCGATGAGCACGTCGACTGCAGCGACTGCCTTCGATGGTGTGTAGCGGATGGAGGGTTGACTTAGTAGTCCCCACGGTGTGACTGGCAGGTACGGGTGGTGTGTAGCGGATGGTTAATTAGGTTTGGGTTTGGGAATGCATCATTAATTGTATTCTATGATTTGAATGTGTATCATTTGCATGCCTGATTCTATTATGACTTAGGGCTAGTTTGGATGGGCGGTGTGTTTACCTCCGGTGAGGTTAAAAACAGTGGTGGCGGTGAGATTAGTTACTGTAGCGGTGAGATTGGACACTATAGCGGTGAGATTAAAAACAGCGGTGGAGTGTGTGTTTGGATTCAAACGCAGCTGTAGCGGTGAGGTGAGAATATAAAATGACTATTAAGGACATCAGATTAGAATTGATATATAAACTTTTACAAAATTATTAAAAATATGTTAATTTATAAATTCATTTAATAAAATATTAAAATGTATCTTATGATATTTTATTATAAATTTATAAATTCATATTTTATATATATAGTTTTTATTATAAATTTATAAATTCATATTTTATATATTTTTCAAAAATAATAATAACTTAAAAAATTAGAATAATTTAAAATATGTAAAATTACTAAAAACACATATTTTATACATAACAAGTGATTGTCTAGATAATTATACATTAAAGTTGATTCTTGATGTAAAAGGATTCTATATATATAGTTTTAAGGATTCTAGATAATATCTTTTACTTAATAATAATATATAATTTAATAATATACTTATATAATAATATTACAAACACAAAAAGATACCAAAATATAATATATACTTTTACTTAATATCTTTTACTTAATAATAATATATAATTTAATAATATACTTATATAATAAGATATATACATGTATTTTACAAATATATGTATATTAATATCACACATGTCGCCATATGCACCACATTTGTCTTAATTTAATTTATTCATCACATAATATCAAATCAATAATAATAAATACATTAAATATTTACTTAAATAATAAGTAAATGCATACATGTATTACAAATGTATGTACAATATTTATTACACATGTATTTTATTTTTACCATACACTTATCTTTCTTTTATTTATTTAATAATAATTAATTTAAAACCTTAAACATAAAAAAAAATCCAATAATTAAGATTTTATCTAAGTTATGGAAGCAAGCCTTGAAGGAACAATCACACATTATTTTCGGATTTTTGAGGCAAACGATGAAGCAATTAGCAAAGATGTGCAATGACAATTCAAAACAATTTGAATGGAAACAATGGGTGAACAATGAGAAGGTAAAGTGGCATTAAATTAAGCCAAATAGCAGCAGATGTTTGAACATGTTCGATGCAAATCGTACAACAAAGTGTAGCAATTTTGGAACCAAAAAAAGATTGATTTACAAGTGAGGAATTTTTAGAAAATGGCAGCAAAGTAGCAATACCTTGGAGGTGAAGCAATTTAAAAAGTAAATTAAGAGAGATGGCAGCAGCAGTTTAAAAAGTAAAGAAAACATCATTTGGGAACACAAGCGACCATATAGCACCTTGCTTTTACTATTGCTTCGACTGTTTTTGTTTCTTGTGGGCTTAGTTGGCCACGCTCTGTATCAACACTTCTAGTCACCTGCATCCATTACCAGATAGAAACTATCGACAACGATTTCACTTAAAAACATGTTTTAGATAGAAAGCACAAATTTGATGCTGCCGGATTCTGCAAGATTCAACATATGCGAACATGAATGCAGCAAAGAACCCAAGTTAACTGTAAATAACAATAATGTATTTTCGCAGATATTATACATAATTTTGAAACAAATAACAGGTTTAAACTCAGTTGATTATATGCTATTATTAAGATTAAAACAATGGCCAGCTTTTTTGGAAAAGTGGTACCAGCCACATAGAAAGGCCCATTTCCATACCAAGTTGTGATCGAGAAGTAGCAAGAATCAACAATGAAGCGGAAAAGAAAAACCTATCAAGCTTCAATTACGAGGCAAATGCAATGTCACTCAACGCCTATCCCATCTCCATCATCTATCTGCAAGGTAATCAAATTATATGCCATTAATTTGCCCCGTTTTCTTTGGGATTCACTAATGCATTTATCCGGATAAACTTAAGTTAATTAATAGAAAGATCAACGCTTTTAACATTTTAGAAGCAATCACATACTTATTGCTTCAAAATATGCAACAATCGAATCATTGCTAAACTATTAACACTAGATATTAAGCCACACCAAGATTCCTTAATTCTATAACTTTTAGTTTATCAGAAATACATCATATAAACTTTGTTCAAACAAAAATTAGTACTCAAATTTCTTTGAAGAATGTGTGTCGAGTCTCATAGAATCTAAAATATATAAGTTGTGTGATAGACCAAAGTTTAGGAAACTAAAACTAACTATTTTTAGGACACGTATCTAGCAAGTGAATAGGGAATATGTGAGATCTTGCAGATTATCCATTACCCGCCTCTTGCTTTGGTGAGTGCAATGGAGTCTCTGTTACGATCTTACCTAAACCTGATAAACCAGAATAAATTTGGGTAATACCATGTTATTAGGATGTTGAAATTTGAAAACCAAGATCAACGTGCATCAGTATCTTGATAACATAGAAAAAAATAAAAATAAAAATAAAATAGTGCTTGAGAATTGTTGATTGCATGCAACTCTTTACCTTGATACAATCCAACTGATGTTTTAGGATAACAATCCAAGCATGACGAATTTCTGGAGTACGAACTATGATCGCATGCGCAGGAATTAAAAAAGGAAAGAAAAACCGAGAGGATAGCGAAACAATAACAAGAAACAAACCCGAAAAGAAAAAGAAAGAGGGTTAGTTGGAGGACCATACTAGCTATAGCTACTAAAAGGCAATTAATAACATGAATGGTCCTATACTTTTCATAGTCTTGCCGTTAAATCAACATACAGATGATCGTGCATAGTCAATAACATACAAAACTATGGCATATCGAATTCGAATAGATATTCAATGGCAAGAAAATGAAAAGTTTCTAACAATTACTAGCTGAGCACACACCCTAAAACCATCGGTGTGAGTATATAAATAACATTAGAAAGCGACAAAATACAGGGAACCATCACAAGTGGATGTGCATTGTGCATAGTGCGTAGATCTGGAAACAATGACTAAAAGTCTAAAACAATCAACTACAATGTTGTCTATTGTATTGAGACAGTGTTGGAGTTATCCAACATAAGACTCAACTATTGCGAAGTAAAATCTTACAAATCTGCTTAAAGACCATCTAAATTGTCAAACATTGCTTTACTAAAATATGGATTAAATGACTTGAACAACCAATTTCATGAAGAAATACGGGATTATGAACCCAAAGTACATCAAAGATTTGATATGTGCCCTCAACTATACAAAAATTAACAATTAAGTGCCCACAATAGACATGGATACTTCCTCGAGCTCTTTTAAGTAAGGAACAACGTATTTCTCTCTAAACTTCTTGTCGGGCATCTTATAAATTGTAGTCATGCTAACTTTCCTTCTTACCAAATTCTTACTTTCCAGTCTCTCAATAACAAGTAACCGAGGCTTGACCTACGCTCAAGGTGCAAATAAGCACCATTGGGTGGCTTATTATAAATGAAATACCTACATTCGTTCTATTAAGCAAAAAGTCGGTGACTTGCTTAATCTTCCTTTCAAATACAAACAAACACACTGTGGTGTCCTCCTAAAAGTAGACATGATATCATCTTCAGAGAAACCCAATTTCCTAAAAGATTCAATTTGAGTTCCCAATTCTCTTCACTCATTGAACTCAACATCCTAATAGCAACAAGAAACATATTTGACTTCCTATCGAACCCCAAGGCATCCGCTCTTTCAACAAACCGCTTAATGCTCTCAGTTGAACCTCACCCACACACACGCACGCACACGCATATAAACGAGAGGTATAAATTCAATACCAAGAAGAAAACCCCTCGCCTGCCTCCCAGAGTAAACAACCCACCGTTGGAATCGAAAAAGAGAAGAAAGAAAAGAAAGAAAGCCAAAAAAAGAACAAACTCAGAAAACGTGAAGAAGGCGAATGATGTTAGGGTGATTAACGAAGGAGAGAAAATTAAGCTCGCAATCCAAACGGTTGGCGAGGTGTTTGTTGATCTTGGAAAGGAAAACTTGCTTCATCGCCACTTCTTCACCGCTTGATTTCGTCTCGCTTTTCCAAACGATGGAAACAGAACTTCACGTAGCTTTGATTTTAGCAAATAGTCTCCGATTGTGAAGGGTTCCAACAGATCACAAAGGAGAAAGTATGGGTATTTTTGTCTCTTGAAAATACCAAATTTCTGCGATCAATCAATTCTTCTGCTGAAACCCCCAACGAGGTTTGACATACCATGTGTTTACCTTTAGTTTTCATCTGGACCGAGCCGTTGATCCAAACAACATTTCGATGAGTTTCATACCTTCACCATTTGCACCTCACTGGCACCCATTGGTGAACCAAAGCGCACCTTAGTGTTGTGTACACATTGTGTCTGTTGACTCACCCCGTTGGGGAACATTTTTCAGGAGATGATCAGTAATGGACCGGGTCGGCAGGAGCTAAAGGTGGCCATGCACAAAGGAAAGACTTTTATTATTTGGGATATTATTTATATCAAGTACTTAAATTTTATTATTTTTTTTGGGTTTTGATTGATGTAATAAGGCCATAAGGCCCAAGTGAATTTCTTTATTTCTTTTTGCTTTACTACTAGATCATATGTCTCGAACCAAATTGGATTTATAAAATTAAATAAATGGGTTTTTAATCTAAGCCCAACCCAAAACGAAATTTTCCTGAAAATACACGAATTTTCTCTAAGAAACAAAGAATTTTTGAAACCGGTTTACTCAAGGAACATACCAAATCTGGTCAAAGCTCGTGGGCCAGGTTTGGGGTGTTTCAGTTTGGTATCAGAGCCCAGTTCAAACTCTTGGCCTGTGGGCTCAGGCCCAAAACATTTTGAATTCGAGCCCAAATGATTTTCTTTGAACATAAGCAGGTTTTCTGGCATAGGACCTAAGTCTCCGACCCGCAGTCCACCAGGTAAGTACTTCGATCTCTTGTGTGATTTATATTATGATTTGTAGAAGGGTAGAAATGGAATGGAACGTAGATTAGTGAACTAGAATCTATTGAACCATAGGACTAGTCTATTCAAACACAAGTGCATAAGACTTAAGGACCATTAAACAAACCTATGACTAAGTCGCCGAGGAGTTAGGGTGTGGCAACCATTGTGCGCATGTCTAGGATTGGATCCGAAAGAGCACAGGTATTTAAGCGGTCCTAGTGACTCACCTCCTCTTCGCAGAATCCTACAGTGCGTAGCTTCGGTTCACACCTAACCAAGAGGACTTATTCATAGGCTAAACCCCTAACTAAAACCCGAAAGGGAACTAGCCGTATTTTCAAAAAAAAAAAAACCTAGTTTTAAAACTCTTAAAATTATCCTTTTGAATTACAAACATGATTCTATAAAATTTTCTGAAGTATTCTTGATTTATAAAAATTACTAAAATACCCCTATTTGCAAAATTACTAAATTGCTCTTGGTTTATGAAATTTCCAAAATACCCACAGTTCTTATCAAAAAATTCATTACTTTATAAAATGTCCAAAAACCCTAATTTGCAAAATATCAAAATACCTTGATTTTGGAAAATTACAAAACTGCCCTTAACTTACAAAATTACCAAAATGACCCTAATTTCCAAATTTTTGTAACATCACCGTTTTGGAAAGTAAAATTCTCAAAAAGAACCCTCAAAGTTTTGCAAAATTTGGAAATACCCCGAAAATATTAAGCTCTACAAATTTACCATGGTTTATTACCAAAATACCCCCGAGCTCCAAAATTACCAAAATACCCCCAGATTTCAAAATTTTTCAAAATACCCCGGGAATTTAAAAATTCCAAAATACTTTTTGACAAAATCACCAAGGAACCTCATTTTGACAAATTACAAAAATACCCCTGTAGGGTAAATTACGAAAATACCCCTGGGTAGTGGAAAAACAACAACAATGAAAACTACAACATTTCTCTGAATGAACGAAAGTTCATAATTGATTGATGGATGTATGAATGTAAAGACTGTGTGCATGTATGGATACGAAAGAACCACTCCTAAAATTTTTCCATAAAAATTCTTCGCGAATAATCAGTGAAACAATGACTAATTCATAAAACTTTTTACTCGGATTAAATCGCGACGTTAGAAATAAGTTCTAGGGGACGTGAACTTAGGGATTGTGCCTAGAAAGTATGATGGTTCTACTAAGATCAGAGTGCGCAGCGAAAGCATAGTGCGGTGAGAAGGATTGTACAGCTGTTAATAAGTAATTTCGAGGACGAAATTATTTTTAAGGAGGGTAGAACTGTAACATCCTGGAAAGGGCCTATGCATTTTCGGTTTAATTACGAAATGACAAGTCTTAAGCACTATGAATAAATTTTTGGTATTTTTGGAATTCTAGATGTAACAACCCGAACCCGGCCCAAACATTACGACCGAATTTGGTTTGTTACGGAGAAAAATCTTTTGAAACCATTTTTAAACCAATTTAAGTTTTGTTGAAAACTTCTCGTTTTTGGTTATCTTACCGGAACCATACTTAGATTTAATTTGGAAATTTAATTGAGTCAGGTTATTATACAAATTTCGAATGTGCCCGATGGCACGATAAAACATTTCCGTGTTAATTTAAGAAAACATGTGATTTTAATGCAGTTTTAATAATATAGTTTAAAACAAAGTATCCAACATATAAGAAATAACAAAAGTAAAGTTTATGGAGGCCTTATTACATCCAAAATAAAAATAAACCAATAATAAAATAAAATAGCTAAGTTTAAAGTTCAATTTTATTCAAGTCCACTGCATGGCCACCTCGAGTCCAACCGGCTCCTCAACCGCCATCTACGAGTCACCTGAAAAATGTTAAAGGAGAAGGTGAGTCACCAAGACTCAGTATGTAACCCTTCCCCCGTATGTAAACAATTTCATACACAGCATATAATCAATCATCATGTACTAAGTCATGCACCCGACCTAGCCAACCAAACGCCTTTGTCTACCCCATGTGGTACCAAACCACTGGTGACCGTAGTCACAATGTGTTACCAAAACACTGGTGGTGCCAAACCACTGGTGACATATAGTCACGATGTGTTACCAAAACACTGTGTCCGTAGACACAAATCGGGTGATGGGGCCAACCCATCGTGTGATACCAAATCACTGGCAGACGATCCCATATCTCAAGTGGGGCCAACCCGCGGTGGTGTTAACCACGAGGGACGAGTCGCTATGAGGTACCAAACCTCTGGAGGTACCAAACCTCACGGTGACATATAGTCACGATGTGTTACCAAAACACTGGTGCTCGTCGAGACGAAATATCACCGCTCCTCTCTCTCATATAACCCACGGTAGATAAACGATTTATCAACGTGTCTCATGCATTTATCACATGTATCAATAAACCATGCTTCCCAAAAGCATCAATAACACATTCATATTAACAGTACTTACAGAACCACCACTCATACCGTTATGGTATTAATCCGATGCTACACAAATCGAGTTAGCATACAAAACACTCAAAGCACATTTAAATGATTATACGTGTGTATGTACACACCTGATGTCGATGAGAAGTCTAAATCCCGAAAAGAGAAGTCGGCCACCCTAGATCTCACTGTACCTATATTCGGCCAACTATGGGATTAGTACTATGGCCTATTCGGCCAAACCCAAAATTTAAGAGGGTTCTCCTATGGATCCCAAAACCTTACCCGCGTGTTTTGAGTACTAGCCTTTTGTTTCACCACCCTAAAATCGGCACTCAACCAAGTTAGTAGCCTTCGGCTCAAATGAATATCATGAATAAAGAAAGTCGATCTTACCACCTTACCCCAAAACCGATTGCTTAAGGTTTGAAGGATTCAACCTACTGCATGGAGATCCCGAAGTTCTAGGTGGAATCGGCTTCAACCAACAAGATTAGCCCATCATTAGCTTATGCCGAATTTCGGCTTTTCCTTAAGTCCAAATCGATAGATCATAAGAGTGAACACTAAAAACATTCGGTTAGTACCCCTTACCTTCTCAACCGATTGGAAAGAAAGTCCCGAAAAGTCTTGTATCACCTTTGGTATTCGGCCAAAGTGCCTCCAAGTAAGAGAAAGGATTTTCGGCACTGCAAGGGGGTGTATTCGGCCTAGGGAAAAATAATGGAAGAAGGAGATGAAGTCTCGGCAATAGGGAGTGGATGTTCGGCTAGCAAGGAAAAAGAAGAAGATGGACTTGAGGATGGGATTTCGGCAAAAGAGGGACAAGAATTGGAGTTTTGGAACCTTGGAACAAGTTGTAAAAGCACTAAAATAACAAAGTTACTTACTAAAGAATTCGGCTATGCACAATAGTGAAGAAAAGGGAGATAAGATGATAGCTAAGTGCCTTAAAAGAATTCGGCCTCCCCCCTAATTGCCTTGCCGTCCATCTTTCCCTTGAGCAAAGAGTTCAAATTCCCCTCAACTTCCTTGAATTACTCCATGCCACTTAATTTAAAACCATTCAAATAATTTGAATACTCTAATAATAATCCAATAATAATTCTTTTAATCTTCATAATATCCTTGATTATCTCCTATAATAATCTAAAAAACTCATATTAAAAAAAATCCAATAAAATGCTCATATTATCCTATTATCTTAATAGATAATAAAAAGAATTTAAGGAGAGAAAATCTCTCCCTCTTGTGCCGTCCAAATAAAGAACAAAAGGAAGGATTTCTGTGACTCGAACCAAGGTTCTCCCTTGCTCCTTGGTGGCGTCACAAGCAGCTTTTAAGTGGGCTTACTTTGCCACTTATTCTAGGCTCATCTTATGTCCAAATTCTCCCCATTTATTCTTATAACCCCCACTTGTTAAGGCTCCCTACCTCAAAGCTTGAAAATAATATTTTTCCCACTACTCAAGACTTACTAAAAATCCATAATTAAGCCTTAACATTCCATAAATAATATCACAGCGAGTTCATAATAAGAAAATAAATTAAATTCCAAATAACCCCATATTTGGGATGTTACGTTTCTACCCCCTTAAAATAAATTTCGTCCTCGAAATTCCTTGATCAAAAGAGATGGGGGTATTGCTGCCGCATCACCTCCTCGGGCTCCCACGTAGCTTCTTCCACTCCGTGGTTCCGCCATAGCACTTTCACTAAAGGCACTGCCTTCCTACGTAGAACCTTCACATCTCGGTCTACAATCTGAACCGGTTCCTCTTCAAATGATAAATCCGAATTCACCTCAATCTCTGCTACTGGCACAACGTGCGAAGGATCTGACCGATACCGTCTCAGCATCGATACATGGAATACGTCATGAATCTGATTCAGTTCTGCCGGCAGCTCTAGCTGATAAGCTACCGGTCCTACTCGCTTTACAACTGTATATGGCCCGATGAACCTTGGGCTTAGCTTCCCTTTTCGTCCAAATCTCAACACCTTTTTCCAAGGCGACACTTTCAGAAAAACCTTGTCTCCCACAGCATACTCCATTTCCTTGCGTTTGAGATCGGCATAAGACTTCTGCCTATCTGATGCTTCCTTGAGACGAGACCGAATCACCTTGACTTTGTCTTCCGTCTCGCTTACCAATTCGGACCCGAACTTGTCGTTCCCCAACTCCGTCCAACATGTAGGAGTACGGCACTTTCGTCCATATAGGGCCTCATATGGAGCCATTTGAATACTCGCTGATAACTATTGTTATAAGCGAATTCCGCTAATGGTAGGTACTCCTCCCAACTACCACTAAAATCCAAGACACAACCTCTTAACATGTCTTCTAAAATCAGATCACCCTTTCCGATTGTGCAGCCGATTGTGGATGGAAAGCCGTCTTGAAATCTAACCGTGTACCCAAAGCTTGATGCAACGCTTTCCAAAACCTTGACGTGAATCGGGATCCCTATCCGAGATAATCGATCTTCGCACACCATGCAACCTCACTATTTCACCCGCATACAACTTCGCTAGCTTCCGGGTGAGTAATCCATTCTCACCGGCATGAAGTGAGCCGATTTAGTCGGCGATCCATAATTACCCAAATCGCATCCTTCTTGTTGGGCGTAAGGGGTAGCCCACTAACGAAATCCATGGTGATCCTCTCCCATTTCCATTGAGGATCTTTATCGGTTGAAGTAATCCCGATGGTAATCGATGTTCAACCTTAACTCGCTTGGCACGTCGGACACTTCCCTACAAACTCGGTTATCTCACGCTTCAACCCCGCCACGAAATGTTTCGCAAGTCTCCATACATTTCTTTGCCCCGGTGATGCATAGCGTATGGGCTGCTATGTGCATCATGGAGAATTTTCCGCCTCAACTCTTCGTCCTTCGCATGCATGCTCGCCCTTGAAAACATAGCACTCCATCCCTAGACAGACTGCACTTTCCAAACCACCATCCCGAACTTGTACCCTTTTAGCGCTCGTGCCTTCATCCACTAACCGCTTTCCTTGATCTCTTCAATCCATGTTGGCTTTACTTGGAGTTCCGCCAAAAGACTCCCATCATCATATAGACTCAACCGAGCGAACATTGCTCTTAAGTCCGTCACCATCTTCCCGCTCAACGCGTCGGCTACCATCATCACCTTACCGGATGGTACTCGATTGAACAATCGTAGTCCTTTAGTAGTTCAATCCACCGACGTTGTCTCGGTTCGGATCCTTCGAGTCGGAAGATACCTCAAGCTTTTGTGATCCGTGTAGACTATCGATTTCTCCCCATACAAATAATGTCTCCATATCTTGAGCAAAGACGCATCGCCGCTAACTCCAAGTCGTGCGTTGGGTAGTTAACCTCATGCGGTCTTAATCGACGGGATGCATAGGCTACTACCTTCCCATCCTGCATCAACACACATCCCAAACCGGTGTGAGATGCATCGCAATAGACGATGAATAACTTTCCCGCTTGGTCGTACAAAAACCGAGCTTCCACAAAATTTTCCTTAGCTTATCAAAGCTTTCTTGCTTCTTCTCGACCATACAAATGGAACACCTTTCCTTAGTAACTTAGTTAACGGGCACTATTAGAGAAAATCCTTCTACGAACCTCCGATAGTACCTTGCTAAACCTAAAACTTCGTATTTCACCCACCGACCTAGGTGGTTTCCACTCCAATCTTTGCTTCAATCTTGCGAGGTCTACTCTAATTCCTTCACCGTGATACTACATGACCTAAGAAAGCCACTTCCCTAAGCCAAAATTCGCACTTCACTCGAATTTGGCATATAATTGCTTCTCCTCAATACTTGCGTAACTATCCGTAAATGCTTGTCATGCTCCTCTTACGTCTTTGAATAAACCAATATGTCGTCCTATGAACACCACGACAAATTGGTCCAAATCTTGTTGAAATACCCTATTCATTAAGTCCATAAATGCCGCCGGTGCATTGGTCAGCCCGAATGGCATCACCAAGAACTCGAAATGCCCATACCGAGTTCGGAATGCCGTCTTGTGAACATCAGCCGCCTTCACCCTTAATTGATGATAACCTGACCTAAGGTCAATCTTTGAGAATACCGACGCACCCTTCAGTTGGTCAAACAAATCATCGATCCGAGGCAACGGGTACTTGTTTTTGATCGTTAACTTGTTTAACTAACGGTAGTCGATGCACATCCGCATAGAACCGTCCTTCTTCTTGACAAACAACACAGGTGCTCCCCACGGAGATATACTTGGTCGAATAAACCCTCTATCCAAGAGCTCCTGAATTTGAGCCTTTAGCTCCACCAATTCCTTTGGTACCATTCGGTATGGTGCTATAGACACAGTGCCGTTCGGTAGCAAGTCTATACAATTCGACTTCCGATCTGGAGGCGGACCCTAAGCTCTTCTCGGGAACACATCGAAGAAATTTCCCAACCGTTCGGACCTTTCCAACTACTAACCCCTTAGCTTCCAAAGCACGATTTGAACCAAATACGCTCACAACCCTTATTGACCATCTTCTCAACCTTCAAGGCGGACACCACGTTGGATAGGTAATTCCTCCTATCACCTATCATAACTACTTCATCACCTTCAACCGCCTTAAGAACCATGCGCTTAGCCGCGCGCAATCCAAATTCGCTTGATATTTAACCAACCAGGTCCATTCCAAGGATCAAATCGAACTCCCCAAGCGGTAGTTCCATCGGATCGACCACAAATACTACCCCTTGAAGTTCTAGGGGTGCGCCTCTATAAAGTTTGTCTACCACTACAGAGTGACCTAAAGGGCTAACTACGGTCATCTCCTTAGGAGCGGTTCAGAGTTTAGGTCCATAGTTCCTACCACACTACTAGCAATGTGCGAGTGCGCGTCGAGCCACATCAATCAATGCAACATAAGGAAAACCAAAAATTAGAAACGCGTCGGTTATGACATCCGGTGCGTCACCTTCCTCGCGACACCTCATTGCGTAAACTAAGCCAGTGCCTAGCCTCGTGTTGCCTGAACCTCGCCTTGAGTTCCACGACCTCGGTTAGGACCGTTGTTTCCTCTGCCATTACCACGACCCTCCGTGGTCCCACACTTCTATTCGAGTGCGATTACGCCTCCTACTGATTCTTAGCTAGTTTCCGGGGACAATCTCGACACGATGCTCCAAAGACCCACACTCAAAACATCCCTTATCACCGGTCCAACAACCTCCCCAATGGGTCTTTCCACACGTGTTACACCGAGTCGGCCTCGATTAGTAGTCGTGGGCCTTGCCGCTGATTTGGCCCACTCGGCCTAGCCTTTTCTCGAGCACTACCGCTTGATCCAAATGACCCAAATCCTCTCTTACGATTATTCCTACTATAGCTTTGCCTCACGACCTCCTTGATCCCTTCGGCTACCTTAGCCTTCTCCACTAAAGATGAGAACTCACGAACCTGCTTTGTAGGGCAATCGGTAACCTCAAATCATCTCGAGTCCGTCCTCAAAGCGGACCACAGCGCTCATGTTCGAAGACACGATGCCTCTCGCATACCTACTCACCTTAAAAATTCCGCCTCATATTCGACACGGACTTAGTTCCTTGCACTAATCCCGAAAAGCCTTTCTCTCAACGCGTCGGTGTAGCCGGTACCCACATACTTCTTACGGTAGGTGGTTACGAAATACTCCCAAGTCGGATCATCTGCAGTAGCCCCATCTCGAACCGTAAGCCACCACCGATCGCTTCATCCTTTAGAAGCGACACGCGCGCCTTTCGACTTTTTCTTCCTCGGTCGAGTCAAGATCATCCATAATTCTTTCGATTGACTCTAGCCAAGATTCTGCGCGACTGGGTGCCACTCGACGACACACCTCGGAATACCTCCGCTCAGTTAGATCGGAGTCGCTCGGGACAGATTTCCGAGCTCCCACATTTCCACCAGCCCCGACCACCATCTCCAAGACTCGCAAAGCGACTTGCGATACCGCCTCACCACCGGTCTGATCCGGCTCCTCAGCTCTAAAAGTAGGAGGTGGTGGTGGCAGTGGTACCTCATTTTCAGAACCTTGTCCTGACCTGACGGGTTCAGACATCGTCATCCTACCCCTACCACGTCCACGGCGTCCACGTCCTCTAGAACTCATTCTATCTACCGCGCTTTTAATCTGATTAAGAAAAATTTTATGCGTTAGCATTTGTTTCACTTTATTACTCGCGAAGAAATTTTATGGATAAGGTTTAATCAAGATTCTTTCGAGCAAACAATGTTTCAGTCTTCTTTCCTAGTTCACACAAAGAAGTTCATGCATCCATTCCTTAATACTTTCCATCCCTATTCGCTCATCGGACATTTTTGCCCATTTCTATCCCAGGGGTATTTTCGTCTTTTTCCTACAGGGGTATTTTTGTAATTGTCCAGAACCAAAATATTTTGCTGATGATTTCCAAAGCTAAGTTGTTGAATATTTGTAAAATAGTTGAAATTTTTGAGCGAAACCATTGAACTGATATTTTATGAACCGAGGGTATTTTAGTAATTTTACTCCCTAAGGGCATTTCTGTAATTTTCCACCATCAAGTTTTGAAAACATTAGGGTTTTTTTTTTTTTTTTTGAAAACATGGCTAATTCCCTTTTCGGGTTTTAATCATTGTGTTTAGCCTATGACCGAGCCCTCCCGGTCGGGTGAACCAAAGCTACGCACTGAGCAGATTCGAGTGAAGAGGAGGTGGGTCACGCGGACCGCTTAAATACCAAGCTCCCACCGAACCTTTCTAGACATGCGCACGCAGAGGTTGCCACACCACCGAGCCCTCTCGAGTTAGGGTGAACCGAAAGCTACGCACCGGTGTAGGATACTGCGAAGAGGAGGTGAGTCACGAGGATCGCTTAAATACTGTGCTCTTCCGGATCCAATCCTAGACATGCGTCTGAGGGTTTACCACACCCTAGCTCACCGACTAAATCATAGGTTGGTTTAGTTCCTTAAGTCTTATGCTTCGTTTGTGTGTTTGAGTAGTCTAAACCTAGGGTTCAAGCTCCTATAGGTCTATCTACGTTCCATGCTTCCTACCCTTCTACAGAATATAATTCACCAAGAGGTTTAGATGTACTTACCTGGGCGGATTGGTGCCGGAGACTCGGGCCATGCTGCTTAAAAACCCAAAAACAATTGAAAGGCCTACTAAAACATTTTTGGGCCTTGGGCCCCTACAAAGAGCTTTGAACTGGGCTCTGGAAACCAATTTTGTAACAACCCAACCCGGCCCAAACATTACGACCGAATTTGGTTTGTTACGGAGAAAAATCTTTTGAAACCATTTTTAAACCAATTTAAGTTTTGTTGAAAACTTCTCGTTTTTGGTTATCTTACCGGAACCATACTTAGATTTAATTTGGAAATTTAATTGAGTCAGGTTATTATACAAATTTCGAATGTGCCCGATGGCACGATAAAACATTTCCGTGTTAATTTAAGAAAACATGTGATTTTAATGCAGTTTTAATAATATAGTTTAAAACAAAGTATCCAACATATAAGAAATAACAAAAGTAAAGTTTATGGAGGCCTTATTACATCCAAAATAAAAATAAACCAATAATAAAATAAAATAGCTAAGTTTAAAGTTCAATTTTATTCAAGTCCACTGCATGGCCACCTCGAGTCCAACCGGCTCCTCAACCGCCATCTACGAGTCACCTGAAAAATGTTAAAGGAGAAGGTGAGTCACCAAGACTCAGTATGTAACCCTTCCCCCGTATGTAAACAATTTCATACACACGAGACATATAATCAATCATCATGTACTAAGTCATGCACCCGACCTAGCCAACCAAACGCCTTTGTCTACCCCATGTGGTACCAAACCACTGGTGACCGTAGTCACAATGTGTTACCAAAACACTGGTGGTGCCAAACCACTGGTGACATATAGTCACGATGTGTTACCAAAACACCGTGTCCGTGAGACACAAATCGGGTGATGGGGCCAACCCATCGTGTGATACCAAATCAGCGCGAGCGATCCCATATCTCAAGTGGGGCCAACCCACGGTGGTGTGTAACCACGGGACGAGTCGCTATGAGGTACCAAACCTCTGGAGGTACCAAACCTCTGGTGACATATAGTCACAGTGTGTTACCAAAACACTGGTGCTCGTCAGCACGAAATATCACTGCCCCCTCCTCTCATATAACCCACAGTAGATAAACAGTTATCAACAGGTCTCATGCATTTATCACATGTATCAATAAACCATGCTTCCCAAAAGCATCAATAACACATTCATATTAACAGGTACTTACCTGAACCACCACTCATACCGTTATGGTATTAATCCGATGCTACACAAATCAGAGTTAGCATACAAAACACTCAGCACATTTAAATGATTATACGTGTGTATGTACACACCTGATGTCGATGAGAAGTCTAAATCCCGAAAAGAGAAGTCGGCCACCCTAGATCTCACTGTACCTATATTCGGCCAACTATGGGATTAGTACTATGGCCTATTCGGCCAAACCCAAAATTTAAGAGGGTTCTCCTATGGATCCCAAAACCTTACCCGCGTGTTTTGAGTACTAGCCTTTTGTTTCACCACCCTAAAATCGGCACTCAACCAAGTTAGTAGCCTTCGGCTCAAATGAATATCATGAATAAAGAAAGTCGATCTTACCACCTTACCCCAAAACCGATTGCTTAAGGTTTGAAGGATTCAACCCTCTTTGCATGGAGATCCCGAAGTTCTAGGTGGAATCGGCTTCAACCAACAAGATTAGCCCATCATTAGCTTATGCCGAATTTCGGCTTTTCCTTAAGTCCAAATCGATAGATCATAAGAGTGAACACTAAAAACATTCGGTTAGTACCCCTTACCTTCTCAACCGATTGGAAAGAAAGTCCCGAAAAGTCTTGTATCACCTTTGGTATTCGGCCAAAGTGCCTCCAAGTAAGAGAAAGGATTTTCGCACCTTTGCAAGGGGTGTATTCGGCCTAGGGAAAAATAATGGAAGAAGGAGATGAAGTCTCGCAATAGGGAGTGGATGTTCGGCTAGCAAGGAAAAAGAAGAAGATGGACTTGAGGATGGGATTTCGGCAAAAGAGGGACAAGAATTGGAGTTTTGGAACCTTGGAACAAGTTGTAAAAGCACTAAAATAACAAAGTTACTTACTAAAGAATTCGGCTATGCACAATAGTGAAGAAAAGGGAGATAAGATGATAGCTAAGTGCCTTAAAAGAATTCGGCCTCCCCCCTAGTTGCCTTGCCGTCCATCTTTCCCTTGAGCAAAGAGTTCAAATTCCCCTCAACTTCCTTGAATTACTCCATGCCACTTAATTTAAAACCATTCAAATAATTTGAATACTCTAATAATAATCCAATAATAATTCTTTTAATCTTCATAATATCCTTGATTATCTCCTATAATAATCTAAAAAACTCATATTAAAAAAAAATCCAATAAAATGCTCATATTATCCTATTATCTTAATAGATAATAAAAAGAATTTAAGGAGAGAAAATCTCTCCCCCTTGTGCCGTCCAAATAAAGAACAAAAGGAAGGATTTCTGTGACTCGAACCAAGGTTCTCCCTTGCTCCTTGGTGGCGTCACAAGCAGCTTTTAAGTGGGCTTACTTTGCCACTTATTCTAGGCTCATCTTATGTCCAAATTATCCCCATTTATTCTTATAACCCCCACTTGTTAAGGCTCCCTACCTCAAAGCTTGAAAATAATATTTTTCCCACTACTCGGGCTTACTAAAAATCCATAATTAAGCCTTAACATTCCATAAATAATATCACAGCAGTTCATAATAAGAAAAATAATTAAATTCCAAATAACCCCATATTTGGGATGTTACACTAGAAATGCATAGAAATGGAAATGAACATTTTTGGAAACTTGAACATTTTGGAAACCTGAACATTTTTGAAACTCGAACATTTACGAAACACGGAAATGTAAGAAAATGGTCAAAAAGCAGAGCCGATCGAAAATTTTAGGAAACTTAGAAATGATGCCGAAATGTCAAATTTTAAAGTTCAAAATAGGAAATAAGGGCTAGAGGGCCTTAAAAGAAAAAGTTGGAGAAGTTTGACACACAAACGGGCCAGGAAAAGTGGCCTGAAGATGGCACTTATGGCTTATGGAAATGGCGCCACATGCAGGGAAATAGGCCTGAGTTCGAGTCACTTGAGAAGCAAATAAATAAGTTTTATTTTTGCTTCCAGGAAGGCTAAGGTGGACGGCATGGGTTTCTAGAAAAGGAAGAGTTTTATTTGCATAAATATGTGAATAATAAGGGATAAATAATGGATTTATTTTAGATTATTTTCAAGAGATAAATGTGGATATTATTTCTTTTATTTTGATAGATAAGGAAGAGATAAAAGAGATTATTATTAGTATTATTTTTATTAAGAGATAATTATTGGATTAAGTTTTATTAAAGTGATAAATCAAGGGATAAAGCTATCAAAATAGAAGAGTGGTGGCCAAGTAAAGGACTCTAGCTAGTAATTTTGGCTATAAAAGGAAGAGTAAGGCTATTCTTCATTCATTCTTTTCTTTTCAAGAAAACCTCTGCAAATTCTCTAAAGTTTCTCCTCTTCTCTCTGCCAAATTTTCTCTGCCATTATTCTCTTTTTCTCTTTTCTTTTCTCCTTCTATTACAAACACAATCAAAAGCCAGAAGATACCAATAGCCCTAGTCGATTTCTCACTAAGCCTCAAGAGCCGAAATTGTTATCCACATCAAAGCCATAGCCAGAATCTTGCTAAGGGTTCAAGCAAGAGTTCCATCAAATTCTTCATAAGGGTAAGATTAGGTTAGATTCTCATTCTATTTCTTTTAAAGTCATCGAAATTAAGATTCTAATACCCTTAATATCTCATTGCAGAAGAGATCTTTCGGGATTTACTAAGTGTCGACTACAAGGAAGGAGAAGTTCTTTTCCAGAAGGTACACCATAAGCCGCGTGTTCCCTAGTTATTCGGTGAATTTGGGATTTAAGAATCTAAGGTAAGTCATATTTAACATACGGCTAAGGGTTATTTGTTGTGAATAAATGTTAGAAATTGATCTAACATGTAGTTATAGGTATTTCGATGAGGGATACAAGGATTTTGGGATTTGAGAATTTCAAGGTAAGTTTTAAGAATACTAATCCTACTAGGATTTGGATTTATGGCGAATGGCTTTTTATTAAATTAGTAAGTGATTAATCAAATGTAGGAATTTGAGATCTAAGGCGATGGATCGATTTCGGGATTTCAAGGAATTCGTTAAGCAAATCAGGTGTGTACCTACCTAAGTTTTGATAGGTTCATGGCTATGTTTAAATTAAATGTATTATTAAGAATGTGTGTACTCACACTAACTTTCAATATATCATATGGCAATTATTTTAATATATGAATATGCATAAGAATGTGAATGTGGCTAAGTACCACAAATGTGGTAAGAGTACCAGTGCACGCTCCTACTTTTCGATAGGATTACGAATATGTTATATTGTTAACATGTGAATAATGAGAAATTAAGTATGTTATGCATGATATAAAAATTTATGGGGCATTCGAGATATATGAGAAAGGGGAAGAAGGTGTTGACTTCGGTCTCACCAACGGAATATGGTGACTACGGTCACAAAATTTGAATATGGTAACCGGTTACATTATTCGAATATGGTGTCTAATGACACAAATTATATGGGGCGATGAGCACGTCGATTACTGACGCAGCTTCGATGGTGTGTAGCGGATGGAGGGTTGACTTAGTAGTCCCCACGGTGTGACTTGGCGAGTACGGGTGGTGTGTAGCGGATGGTTAATTAGGTTTGGGTTTGGGAATGCATCATTAATTGTATTCTATGATTTGAATGTGTATCATTTGCATGCCCGATTCTATTATGACTTAGTGTTGTGTACACATTGTGTCTGTTGACTCACCCGTTGGGAACATTTTTCAGAGATGATCGAATGGACCGGGTCGGCAGGAGCTAAAGGTGGCCATGCACAAAGAAGGAAAGACTTTTATTATTTGGGACTCATTATTTATATCAAGTACTTAAATTTTATTATTTTTTTTGGGTTTTGATTGATGTAATAAGGCCATAAGGCCCAAGTGAATTTCTTTATTTCTTTTTGCTTTACTACTAGATCATATGTCACGAACCAAATTGGATTTATAAAATTAAATAAATGGGTTTTTAATCTAAGCCCAACCCAAAACGAAATTTTCCTGAAAATACACGAATTTTCTCTAAGAAACAAAGAATTTTTGAAACCAGTTTACTCAAGGAACATACCAAATCTGGTCAAAGCTCGTGGGCCGGGTTTGGGGTGTTTCAGACATGCCATTTGTACCCTAAGAATTCCTATGGTTCAACCGAGACTCAATATTCGCCAATTCGTCATAGCATTGATATATTTCTATATTGATTAATGACATTAGAACAACATAATAAGCATTTAGTTTAAACTACATTGAACCGAATACTGTTCATACGAACTTACCTCGATAGTTAGGAGCGTAGGAATAACGTCGAACTATTCCAAAGCTTTAGCTTTTCCTCGGTTTAGATCAAATTGTGGTTTATCTTGATCTAAATAAATAATTTCAATCAATCAAGTACTTCTAGAATTCGACTTCATCCATAATTCATATTTATGCAAAATTACCAATTTGCCCCTAACATTTTAACTTTTCACAAATTAGTCCTTAACTTCATAACTTAAAATCTAACCATTTTAACTTAAATCCAAATTAACCACATTTATAAAGGACCCTGGGTTAGCCTATATTTATCAACATTTCACAATAAAACCCACTGTTTCAAATCTTTAACAAATTATTCCCTAATTACCATTTTCATCAAAAATCACTTAACAAAACTTATTTATTTTTCAAAAAAGAATCATAATCTATCAAATAACATCAAAACCTAACCAAAAACATTCATGGAATAACCCTCAACCTTTAACAATTTTACAAATTAACCCCCGGGCTAGCTGGATTAAGCTAAAACGATCTCAAAAACATAAAAATTATTAAAAACGAGGCTTGAAACCTACCATGCATGAGATATAAGTGACCGAATGCTCCAAGCTCTCCCTCTAATGGTGTTTTTGGTCAAAGCATGAAGAAATGAGAAAGATGATAGCTTTTACCTAGTTAATTTTAAGTGTATTTACTAAATTACCATATTAACCTTATTAATAATTAAAATTTACATTAACATTTTGCCCATGCAGGTCCACTAGCATTCATTATGGTATAATTAACATATAAATCCATTAACTTCTCTTTCCATGACTACTTAGCCTTTTTAACTAATAGATACTCACTTTTATACCTTTTACGATTTAGTCCTTTTCACTCAATTAACCATATAAACATAAAAATTTCTTAACGAAATTTTAATACGACCTTAATATAATCCCACAGATATTAAAATATTAATAAAATAATAATTCGCTCATCAGATTTCTAGTCCCAAAACCACTATTTCTGATATCACTAAAAACGGGCTGTTACAATTTGAATGTGCTTTTGAACTTGAGAATTAATATAGATATGGGATTTCTTGTTGTGCAAGGAATGTTGTTTTAAATTTCTTGATTTAAAGGTAAAAAATGGTGCATACAGCCTGGGACACGGGCTTTTACACGATCGTGTGCCATACACGGTCTTGTATAATTTTTAATTTTAGGTGTAGTATCCACACGGCTTGCGAAACGGAGTTGTAAGCTAAAATATATTTTTACATGGCCTAGCACACGGTTTGCGACACAACCGTGTGTGTAACACCCGGAACCCGGCCTAAGAGTTTAGACTGAATCCTGAATGCCACATTGATCACCGAAGCAATCTTGGAAAAAAAATTAGTTATCCGGTTAGAAAACCCTAGTATATTTAAGTTACAAAAAAAAACCTTTCAGTTATTTAATTCAATTTGTTCCATGCAAAGTATTTTGATTCAAACAATTTAATTCAAAATATTTCATACCACAGTGCTTAAATCAGTAATTGCAATCCAAAATCATTTACATAAAACTCAGATTAAAAGAGATGATTTATTAACCAGTTAAAGAAAAATGAGTTGATTTTGAGACTCCGACTTGCCGAGTCTAGCTGCAGCAAAACAGAAGTGTACCTGAAAAGGAAACACTAAGAGGGGGTGAGCTACTCGAGCTCAGTGTGAGTTCGAATCAAAACAAGGAGCAGAAATATAGTATTCAGATCAGAAGCGCAACAGAAGTTTCAAACAAAGACAGAGTCAGAGAGTATACTTGGAACTAACGTCCCAACCAAACTTATCAAGCAGAGCACGTCAAGTTCACACAAAAGTCTCAGCACAAATGCTGTTCAGACAAAGAGATTACAGAAAAATAGATGTACATGAATACAGTCAAATACTTAATCCCACCCATCCAACCAACACACCACTTCGTCTCCTTATCACACCCCATAAGAGTTGATTAAGCTCGTCCAATCAAACACACCACATAGGACCTCGAAAGGCCCATCCAGCCCTACACACCAATAAAGTCATTCCGGGTCGCCCGACAACAATGACTTGCCACCCCGGATTGCCTGGCAACGATGGCTTATCAAGATGCAGTTGAACTGCCAGATCAAATATATATATACGTAGCATAGCTAACGTATGTGCTGTACAGTGTAGTACGGTAATCCGCAGTACAGACAAACTGTAGTTTGAAATGATAGATTAGATCGAAATCAGACTCCCTTCTCTTCAAACCCATCCCAAAATATTTTATGCAAGTGCATGTATGCATACAATCTCACAGAGCAGAGACACAATATCAGACAGTTAGACAGAACAGCTATGCACACACACCCAATAGAACAGATTCAGATTCAAACATCTCACATGATAGTCACGGATACACTCAAGCCGAAGCCCCGATCAGACAATTCTTAGCCACCCTGACTAAAGATTAGCCGAGGCAAAACACACAGACAAACACTCAGATCAAAACACATAGAACCAAAATAGGTGACTTTGAGCCACACGGACGTGTGGGGTCTAAAATGCTCGTGTGGAGGGAGGCACATAGCCGTGTGGTAGAGACACACGCCCGTGTGACGCAGGGACACAGCCATGCAAACAGGCCGTGTAACTCACTATCCATTTGCACTAAAAATAGAGTATAGGGCAGACACGGTCGTGTGAGGGTCTCACATTCCCGTGTGGGATCCCTAAATCCCCAAATTAGACACATAGTTGTGTGGCCAAGCCGTGTGGCACCAAAACACTCAATCTCTAATTCCCAATCACACACGCCCGTGTGCCCGAGGGACACAGCCATGTAAAAATCGACAAAAATCCCCAAATCAGCCACACAACCGTGCAGCCAGGCCGTGTGGTGCCCAAACCAGCCTGGAACCCTAATTTCCAAAAGCACACGGCTGTGTGTATCGACACATGCCCATGTGGCCACCCGTATGGTCACGAAACCACCCTAAAATAGCCCCAAAAATCGTGTTTTTAGCCACGTAGCACTCACCCGCCCTTGATAGTTTGAAAATATACCTAAACACAATTTCTAAGCATAATACGATGATACAACATCGAGTTTAGCAGGTTTACAAACACACACACCTATGATGTTGAATTTTAGTAAAGACGAAAAAGAATTTGCAATTAAAATAGAAAGAGATACGAAACCCACACCTTTTCCACAATCGAAGATGCCCAAACACTAACTCAGTGACAATGAAGTGAGACTCTTCGAAATTCCCCCAAGCGAAAACCGTTCAAAAAAGAGAAAGAACAATAAAAACAAAAAAAAGGAAAAAGAACGTCCCCAAAACAAAAGAAAAGAAAAGATAATAAAAATAGAAATAATGAGAAAATAAAATAAAATAAAACAAAACAAAATAAGTAAAAATTATTGACTAATAACTAAACAAATAAAAAGTCTCTCCAAAACGCGCACTCAAGACTTGAACCTAGAACCCAGAGGTTAACTAACACACCTCCTACCACCAGACCAGCAGTCCTATTCTGACACTTAAACGCGCTACTAAACACAATAGCACACCCTTCTCTCTGACCCTAACCACAAAACCTTAAAACTTCTAACCCCAAAATTTGGGGTGTTATAGTGTGAGCAAAAATAGATTGTTACACGGTCTAGCACACGGCTTGTGACACGGTCGTGTGACCCAACTTCGAATACTCACATGGGCAGACACGCGGCCTGGGACACGGCTGTGTGTCCTGGCTTTAAATGTCCACACGGTCTGGGCTTGGTCACACTGCTGTGACCCCTATTTGGAAAATTTTTAAGTTTTTCTGATTTGATCCTGGATCGTTTTCAAACTATTTTTAGCATCCCGTAAGCCCATTTTAAGGCCCATAGATGTATTTATACCATGGTTTGATCTATTTTTTATATCTTATAATTTATTTGTTTAACTATTATGAAATGAAGTGAAATGTCTTGAATTGCTTAGTAATATTCTGAAACCCTAATTTGATAACAGAGATGGCTTAGGGTGTTACAATTAAAGTACTAGTTAGATCTATTTATGCTTAAATTAGAATTAATCTAGTGCTCGCCTCCCCTGGGTACGATCCTCGAATTACTCACTTACTCCGTTACAACTATATTTCAACATGACCCGTATACTTGTGGATACCGTTTTTCACATCTATTGTTCAGGATTTCTACTCTTGACATTGGCATGTCCGGAGGCGGTCAAGTACTCTTTTAACTTAACCCAAGATTGGAACTTGGTAAACGTCACATCCATGTTTAGTTGTCTTATCCAAAATCTGTCATTTCCAAGATACCTACTTGATTATCTCCTTAGCCTTTAACTCTTCTAGTTCACATTCAGTTAGTTCCTAACCAGCTTACCTTGTAACCTAACTAGCACGGGACCACAGTTACCGGGTGCATTATACTATTGGCATAAATTCATACCTTAAAAATCATTTCACTTAACCATAAATCTCATCCCACTAATCATAGTAATCTAACATGGAACCCATATTCACTTATATTCATTTCGAAGTCTACCCACTCTATACACCAAAATGCATTTGGGTGAATACTACTTCGCCAATCATAAATCTTTAAGACTATCTGCCAGGTCTTGTGTCTGCTAGAACCGGGGCTTTCTAAGCGTGCTCATAGAAGTTTTATACTTATTAAAATTTTAACACTATATACACTCACGTCTTACTCTATATGTCTTACTGCCTTAAACAATATTCAAACACTAATGCTTCATCGGGCGGGATGTTACAGTGGAGATCTAGACATTTTTCTTTTTATCCCTTCTCTTTCAAAGTTTCTGCTCCTGTCTCTAATATTGTTTCCAGCTTATGAGTTTTGGCTATCTTAGGTGCTAAAATTTTACATTCAGAAGCTTCTACCATAACATAAATTTCATCTTTTAATCCCCACCCAAACTTATCACATTTCCTTCTCTGACTGGAACATGTTTTCGACATATCTACTAAGTCTAACAAATTCTCTTTCATATTCTATCACGGACATCCTTCCTTTTCTAAGATACATAAATTCTTTCTTCATCTGTTCTACATACTTCTAGTTCACATACCTTTCTATGAACTTCTTTAGAAGGAAATCCCAATCAGTAATCTCTTTAGGAGTCACACTAATCAATGTTTCCCACCATTGGTAGGTTTCTCCTTCCAGCAACGATATAACATACAAGATACTATCTTCCGGTGTACATTTAAGTTCCTTTATCACCCTACAAAATCGAGACCACCACTGCTTAGCTACAGTGGGATCATCACCTTTATCATCTATAAATTCTTTAGCACCCTCTTACGAATTTCATTCACAGGGTCTCCTTTAGCTGGAGTCACAATAGGTATTGATGGTGCATATTGTGTTGGGAAAACCACTTCTGGTTGTGGTTGCTGAAGTTGTTGAGGCTGGGGTGCTTGAGTATTCCCCATAAGCTGGTTAAACATATGTGTCATCATGTAACGCCCCATACCCAACCTAATTCACCGGGTCCAGATTTCGTGTGTTACTACACAAAACCTAATCATTAACAAAAACAAATTAAAATTTCCTATTTTTTTAAACATGTTCTTTGGCATTTTAATTAAAAAGTTGCTACAAGAAAACAAGGGTAGTATTTAAAATATATTTGTTTACATAAATCTGGATACAAAATTTAATAAGTTAGAAGTTTATTTTATATAGACCCAAAAGGTGTATCCCTAGACTACACCACATATCCATTTTATGCATAATAGCCCACTCCGCCACCACCTTGGCGTATTCCTAGCATCATCCCTCCAAGCAAAGTCTCCTCTCAGATACCTGAAAAGAAATAACAAATCTTGTAAGTACATGAGTACTTATTATAACGATACCTTCATGGATTCTTTGCAATCTTGTATGAACTACAGGGTGCCAATTATTCTGCATCATTTATTTCGGCAGATACCACCACATAATACCATTATCTTAAAATCTAGCTATCCTATTGCAATAGCCCATTTTAAAGATAACAGACGGTTTTAGGTACCTGAGATAAATTTTATGGAAGAAACTGATTGTTTATATAAGGATAAAATTTGCAATAATGCTATGCATATTGATTCTAAAAATGAAAACAATATTTCAGCTCTTAGTAAGGGTTTTAATAGTTTAATATATATTACTTATATATATTTTCATAAGTTATATAATAAAGTAAGTAAAATAGAACAACAAACAAATAATTTAGGAGAAGTTACAATATTAGATTTGAACAACGAATCTAAAGAAATCTTATCTGAAGTTAATAATAAATTAGAACAAGTTCTTATTAATAAAAATATAGAACAAGGAGTAGATTTAGGACCTTTATATTATAGAAATAGTAACATAATATTAACTTTGTCAGACAATTCCTCTGAAGAATCGTCTTCTAAAAACAAAAGACATAAAAAACCTGAAAATAGAAAAGAAAATATACTTATCAACAAAAATATGATTTCCAATCCTATAAACAACTTATAGAACATTGAAAGAATAAATTTACTAAGACATCTGATAAAAATGAAAGAATAGAATATCTAAAACTAATAGAACAACTTTATAAAAAACATAAAGACCTATTTGCATTATTTAATTATCATTATATGTTAAACTATGACACTACAGACAGTAGTAGTAGTTCTAATAATTTTGATAATAATTCTGATAATTCTATAAACTTGGAAGATATAAATGTTACAAGTTACAAATCTGATGAAGAAAATACTCCAACAGATGAAGAAGAAAATATAGAAATACCAGAACCAATGGATATTGATCAAACTAATTATAATCCTGATGGAAAAAGAAAACTAGAGCCATATCTTCAAAAAGATGATTATTTAAGATCTTTTTGTAAAAACTATGACCAAGTTGAAAATACAACTAGAATTTTTGGTAATCAAACCGAAAATATTACTACTAATGAAATAAAATCTGAAAATTTAGGAGAAACATCTACTCAACCAGTCCCACATAGAATAGATGATCTAAACATAAGAAATGTTGCCCAAGGAGGAATATATTTAGATCTAACTAATATTCCTATAGCAGACTATGAAAAAACCATAGATGATTTGGCACAATCTATGGCTATAGTTGTTAACAACATGTGGTCAAAAGAAAAAAATTTAAAGTACTTTGTTGGAACATTTCAAGGAGATGTTTTACAATTCCTAAGAAGATGGGAAGAATCAGAAAAAGGAAAAGAACAGAAAGGGCAGTTAATCAACCAGATTGGAACTCCCAAAGATTTATTAAAAGGGTTAACTTTTATTCTAAAAACAGAATTTGGTGGATTTACTGATAAAAAAGATCAAGATTGTCTGTCTAGTTATGTATTGTCAAAAATTAAATTATGTGACATCAGATACTTAGAAGAATTTTCTAAAATATTTCTTCATGAATATCAAAAACTAAAAAATGAAAATATAATTTTTTGGAAAAACCAATATTTCCATAAATTACCACCACCATGGGATGAGATTTATATAAAAAAGTACGATTCTTATTTAGAAAAGCATAATAAAATAGCTGGTGTAGAATCAGAAAGTATAGATTCTATAGGAAATATAATTAATTTTGCAAAAGAAAGAATAACTATGCATTATTTACAAAGTAAGGCCTCTAAACAAGTTAAGCATAAACTAAGTAATAAGCATTGTACAAAAATTCTAGAAAATGAATGGGAATTTGGATGTAAATCAGTACGTCCAAATACATATAAAAAATATAAATGGAAAAATAGAAAATATAAGCTAGTTAGATGGAAACCAAGAAATAAGAAAAATTCTGGTTATAATAAAAAGAAAAGATTTATTAGAAGAAAAACTTCTAAAAAACATAAAAAAACAAATATGTAAGTGTTTTATACGTGATGAAGAAGGTCATATAGCATCAAATTGTCCTAATAAAGGAAAAAATGCAAGAAAAATGATTAAAACACTTGAAGAACAAGATTTAGAAATATGTTCAGAAGAGGAAATAAATCCTGAAGAAATATTATACGAATTAATATCAGAAACAGATTCTGATACAGAAGAAGAAGAATATATATTTATGTTTAATATAGGAAGCAGTTCTAATAATCAGTTAGAAGAAATTCCTAAGAATGAACAACAAGATATAAAATTAGGAAACATAAGAGGAGAAGAAAAAGACTTTTCTGATGAAATGATAGAAAAAATTAATAAAAATCATATTTCTAAAGAATAAATTTATAAAATGTCTAAATATAAGATATGGTGTCAAAGACATATAGAAAAAATAAGTGGTAATACAATAGCCAAAGATACTAGAGGTGGGTTAACAGAAATCCCACTATTTAACAAAGATAAAATTAAGAGGATTAAAAAGCAATATCCGCAAGTTAGATATATATATTTAGGAATAATAATGATAACTATAAGAGTTTTGTTTAGAAAAGGTCATGATATACCAATAATAGCATTTTTATTAGATAAAAGATTTGAAAAATCCAATAAAGGCACTTATTGGAGGAACTCAATCAAATTTGCATGCAGGAGTAATAGGATTTAAAGTTAAACCAAATTACTTTATATCTATTACAAATCTTTTGATAGAAGAATGTTTATGTCTTAGAATTCAGACAAAAAATTTTGAAATTAATGATTTAGCAGAAGATCTAGCAATTAGTTGGACTTCTATTAATGAATATACAAATACAACGGAAGTAGAAATCAAAGAAATTAATAATAAAATTATTGAACTCTTTGAACCTAATAAAATAACTACTGAAATACAACCAAAATTATTACATTTAAGAGATTTATTAATACCAAAACATTGGATGATAGATAGGATAAGTACTGCAAGTACTTCTAAACCAATAAGTACAATGAATATGTGTCGTTTGGTGATAAATTATATTTTAAAAATACAACTATAACAAATACAAATGATAATTTGGTTTTACCCTCAAATACTCAAATAGAGGAAGATGAGGAAAATCCAAGTAGAAGTTCTATATCTTCAACACCGATAGGAATGAAAACAGTTCATATTCCTATTTTTCCCACCGAACCAAGTAGAAACTCTATATCTTCTAGAAATACTAGAATGGAAGAAATACAAACTTTGATAATAATCCAACAAATGAAACTTGGAACAAGTGATGTAATTACATTTTCAAATTTCCAATCCAGGAAATATTACACATATATTGAAATTACATTTCAATTTAGAGAATATAAAACATATTCTTTACATGCTTTATTAGATACTGGAGCTACAACTAGTAGTTTCAGAAAAAAATGTCATTCCTTTAGAAAAATGGGAACCTATGAAGCATCTAATAAGAGCCATAAGAATAGATGGTAATGAAACCATAATTCAATATAAAGCTAGAAACGTACCAATTTACATAAATAATGTAAGATTTGTGATACCTAAAATATTATGTTTTCCAGAGATGCATGGAGATATATTATTAGGTAATAATTTTATATATCAACATTTGCTATTTTATATTGATAAAAATTTAATTATGTTATCTGTAGAAAAAACTTTTATAGAAATACCATTGGTAGAAAATCATAAATTTGTTTGTGATAAAAACTTTACACCACCAAGAAAAGAACAAATTAAACAATTTGAAACAAGTCATTGGTTGTTTAAAATATTAGATAATAATTTTGGTGAAGAACTGTAACGCCCCAAAATTTTAATTTTTGATTTCGTGTATGTGTGAGACACAATGTCTATCTGCTTCAGTGGTTATGTGTTCTGGGTGTGTGTGAGAGGTCCCAAGTTCAAGCCTTACTTGGGAAAATTTTGGTATTTTTATAAATAAAGCCTTAACCTTGTGCAAAGGGCTTAAGTTTAAATGTTGGGAAAATTACATCAGAATGGGCCTGCTGGTCTGGTGGTTAAGTGGTGTGTTATTATGGTAGAGGTCTTGTGTTCGAATCCCTGCGCAGGCAAATGTATTACTTTTTTGCTCAGATTTCGGGATAGAGTTGTGTAATAGGGGGATTCTGAGTAGTGGATGTGAAGTGGGAATTAGGGGAGAATATTAAGGGATTTTGGGGGTTATCGGGATTTTATTTTATTTTTTCCCATAACCGGATTTTGGCTCCCTTTTCCAGAAAAAATTTTTGTCGTCTATTCTTCTCCCTCTCCTCTTGTCGAAATTCTCTAAGTTTTTCCATCTTTCTCTTCTTTTTCTTCTTCTTGATTTTTCCCTAATCCATTTATTTTCCTTCGTTTTCACACGCGGTTAGTGCTCGCTTAGTTTCGGTAAGTGTTTCTCTTCGTTTCTATCATGAATCTCTTAGCGACTGAAGTGGTAATGTTTTTTCTCTGCGATTTGGGCGTAGGTGGAGGCTCGGACCGGTGAATTCAGTGTTATCGTATTAATAATAGTTAAATGGAGGGTTATCGTTGGCGGTAAGTTGGGTTTCTGTTCGTTCTTGGTTGTCAATTAGCTTGTAAATCTGTTAAATTGATGTTGAGTATCTTGATTTTAGGCCTTGAAGTGCTTGGGAGTGATTAGGCATCAAAACGATACCAGGTGTGTACCCGAAACGCAGAAAACGGGGTTTGGAAAAAATCCAAAATTGCTTGCTGTCGAGAAATAAGAGAAAATGATGCGAAAAATTGTAAAGAAAGGAAATAAGGATGTTAAAAACTAGGAAATCAACATTTTGCACTAAAACAGTTTTGGACAGCAGCAGTAGTCTAACTTTGAAAAATCATAAAAAAATAGTTTCAATTGAGTTAGAGGTTGAATAAAATATGAAATTAAATTTTATTGAGTCTAGTCTTTCATGGAAGAAACAGTGTAAGAAATGAAACTGTAAATCATGAGTTATAATAAATTTTGTGAGACAATGTCAGAATGATTTTGGGTTCTCCTATTCTGACATAGGAAAATCATCAAAAATTTTAAACAAATAATTAGGGGCTTAAATTTATATGTTTAAATCCTTAATTAGTCTATTTTTAATTAAAACAAACGAAAACATTATCTAAATTCCATATTAAGAGATAAATAATTTTTAGTAAGTAAAGGTCGAAGCTGTCAAACAGCAGAATAGGGATAACTTTAAAGATTTTACTGTACTTATTTGATAAACTATAAATTCTAAAAATTTTATGGTAGAAATTTATTTGAGTCTAGTTTCAAAAAAATCAAGTGGATCTTAATTTGGAATTTTGTAGCTCAGGATATAAATAATTTAGTGATAATGACTCAAGTAGACAGCTTTGAATAAACATATAAGTAAATAGTAAAAACATATATGAGTATTGTAACACCCCGAACCCGGCCTAGAAGTTAGGCCCGAATCTGGTGTGTCACATGGAAGTAAAAATTTGCTTGAAAAATACAGCCTCTTTGTTAAAAACCCAAAACACTTAAGTAATTCATGTCTAATAGAAAACGTAATTATCTTTAAAAACCTTTTTGTTTGCGGAAGCATATTTGAAATAAACAATTTATGAAAATGTGACATTTAGAAATAGAGTTGCAGAAGCATTTTGAAAACGTTGCGGAAACGTAGATAAAATGCAAGTATTTTTGAGAGGTTGTTTGATAAATCGATAATCGAACTAGTAATCTTTTAAAACCGTGACTTTTGAAAATATCGTTAATAATTTGAGAGAAAATTTCCAATGTTAAAAATATTTGTAAAAGTTTGTTATGAAATCCATATGTTAATCAATTTTGGAAAACCTTTATTTAAGTTTTAGAAAATTCTCGTTTTAAACAATTTAAGCAAAATAATAAGTATATCAACCATAAAGCAAATAATAAAACACTCCAGAGGCCTTATTACAACATATAAACCCAAAATAGTAAAGTGAACGGAATTAAAAATCTAAAGTTCAAAATAAAATACCGTTTCTGTAATATCCGGGATTTATAGCTTATGCATTAATGCTAAATTGTATGAAGTAGCATGCCTATGTGTGTTCTGATTATGCTGTATGAATTGTGTGAACCTTAGAATGTAGGAAAATGCCTTAGAAATTATTAGATTTTAAATTCAAAAGAGGAAGCTAGGCAGAGTAGCCTTAAGAGAAATTGTAGGGGAAATATGACACACAAATGGGCTTGGTTAAGTGGCTTGGAGGCGCCACTCAAGGCCTCTGTAAATGACGCCACAAACAGGTGCGAATGGGCCAAGGTTCGAGCTGCAAGGGAAGCAAATAGGAGAGTTTTATTTTGCTGCAAGATTGAGCAGTAGTGGACGGCAATGGGGCACTAGGGGATGAGTTTAAAATTTCGGCTAAAGTAAGGGATAATTGATGATTTATTTTAAATTATTTTGATTGTGCAAGGAAGAGGAAAAATAGGAGAATAACAAGGGATTTGATAGTGAGAGGAGGAGTTGGCCGAATAGGGGACTCTAGGTGGAGTAATTTCGGCAAAAAGGGGGAAGTGAGGCCATTCTTAATTCTTTTCTTTTCTCTTTTGTTCCTCTGCCGAATTCTCTAGCAAATATCCTCTCTTCTCTTTTATTTTGTCAAAGCCGAAATACCCTGTGTTCTAGCCGAATCTCCATCAGCAACCTTCTTCTTCTTTTGCAAACTCAATCAAAAGCTGAATATACCAATAACCCCTAGCCGATTGTCCATTAAACCCCAAAAGTCGAAAAATTGTTGATCAACAGCTAGCTATAGCCGAATCTCTCAGGTGGTGTAAGGCAGGAGTACAGTTGACTACAGTATTAAGGGTAAGATTGGTTGTTATTCGATTTTCAATTCTTTTCTTTTAGCTGAAACTTAAGGATTAATCTATTTTTGTTCTTGGCCGAAACATGGAAAGATCTTTCGGGATTTCCATAGTAGCCGACTTCTAGGGAGATCATTCGGGATTTCAGATCTAAGGTAAGTAAGGTGAGAGATTAGGCCGAAGGCTATGTATTCAAATGTTGGAATTGGACCTGACATAGTGCTTGTAGGGATTTCAATAGAGACCAAGGACAAGTGATACTTCGGGATTTAGATCCACAAGGTAAGTGCATGTGATATTCGGCCAAGGCCCTATTTAGTGGCTTAGATCTGTTTCTTATTTATTCAAAAGCCGAAAACTAACTAGTTAAGGGAATTGGTGTTTAGCTGATTTTAAGAGGGAATATCACAGAGTTTCGGGATTTGATTAGTAATCAAATCGGCAGCAAGGTAAGGATTTTGGTTGCAATAATCCTTCGGGATTTGATTATCTAGCCGAATGGCTTGTTGCTAACATGCTTAAGGTGGCCGAATATAGGAACTAGAGATCTAAAGCATTAGATCGGGATTTTCGAGATTTCAGTGAAAGCATTAAGTAAACCAGGTGTGTATCCCACACTGAATCTTGATTGATTTACGGTATTATTTTAATATATGTGTTAATAATAATATGAAAAGTGGGCTAAGGTACCATGCAATGGTACAAAGTACTCAGGTACGTAATCTTAACATCATGTTAATAAATGTTATGAACATGTGGAATATGGAATGTATGTGAATGTTGATAAGAATGTGAAATAAGGCCTAAGCCTTGATAATTGCATGATTTGTATGACATGGGGCATATGGGTTATATGGAAAGGGGAAGTGATCTGGTGGTTTATACCACAATATCTGAATGTGGTGACTTCGGTCACATAATCCGAATGTGGTGACTCATGTCACAATAACTGAATGTGGTGACTTATGTCACAAAATATATTATCTGGTGGCTATGCCACGAATTTATAAGGGCGATGTGCTAGTCGTGCAGGCAAATGATCGCTTCGATGATGTGTAGCGGATGGGTGGGTCGATTTAGTAATCCCCACGGTGTGATGGTTGGTACGGGTGATGTGTAGCGGATGGCATCTAGGTTTGGGTTGGGGATTGCATCATTATATTTAATTGCTATTTGTACATGTATGAATTGTTATGCCTAAATCGTTGGGATTTAGTGTTGGCTGTACACACTGAGTCTGTTTGACTCACCCCGTTGTGGGATATCTTTTCAGGTGACACTCAGTGATGGACCTGGTCGGCAGGAGCTCAGTGGTGGCCATGCTCAGCACAAAAATTATTTTATTTTGGACTTTCTATTTTCAAGTATTTTGGATTTATTTCGGGTTTCCTTTGATGTAATAAGGCCACTAGTGTGAAACTGTTTATGCATGCATTTTAATTATTTAGTATGATACGAATTTTATCAATTTAAAGTTTAAGCAATTTTTCTTAAAAATAAATTTTAAATGTTTAGACACCTAAACACAAACGATTTTTGAATTAAAGATTAAACCCCAAAACAACTCGGCATTTTTATAAAACCACCCCAAATTTTCCGAAGTAATAAACATGAAATTAAAATGTTTTACTCGAGGAACATACCAGATCCGGTCTAGGCTCGTGGGCCGGGTTTGGGGTGTTTCAATTTGGTATCAGAGCCCGGTTCAAAACTCGGCTCTGGGGTTTTTGGGCTCAAAACATTTTCTAAAAATGGGCTTTTGAAACATATATGTTTTTAAAGGATAACAGTCCATGTAGCTCGGCATGGCACTGCGTCTCCGACCCAAGTCCGCTAGGTAAGTACCCTAAACCATTATGTGATATACATGTGGGCTTTATGGGCTTTATGGGACGTATACTAGTTTAAATAGACTCTGATGGACTATAGGCTTAGTTTAAACCACTTCTTAAATTTTCATAAGACTTAATTTCACTAAACAAACCCGTTAACGAGCATGAAGACTAGGGTGTGGCAACGTCATACGCATGTCTAGGATTGGATCCGGAAGAGCACAGTATTTAAGCATCCCTAGTGACTCACCTCCTCTTCGCTGGAATCCTACATGGTGCGTAGTGACTGCTCACCTTAGTCGAGTTAGGGTGTGGCAATAGGCGCACGCATGCCTAGGAGTGGATTCGGGAGAGCTTGGTATTTAGCGCCCTAGCGACTCACCCGCTCTTCGCTGAATCCTACAGTGCGTGGTGACTATTCACCCTAGTTATGAGGGCTCGTTGATGGGCTAAACCCTATAATTAAAACCCGAAAGGGACCAACACCCTAGTTTAAAAAAATTTTGCCGAAATACCCCTGATTTCAAAATTACCGAAATACCCTTATTTCATAAAATCACCGAGGAACCCTAAATTGGGAAATTTACTGAAATCACCCCCGATTTACAAAATTTTCAAATCGACCCGATTTATTACCAAAATACCCACAGTAGGTGAAATGACGAAAATACCCACAGGATAGGAATAAGACGAAAATGTTTGAATGATGAATGTGTGTTGAATGAATGTGCTTCTCTAAATTAGGATAGAAGACTTGAAACTTTGAAATGATCGAAAGAACTGCTATTAAACTTTTCATAAAATTTCTTCGCGGATAATCAGTGGAACAAAGACTAATGCATGAAATTACTTAAAACAGATTAAAGCGTGATCATAGAAATGAGTTTTAGGGGGCGCGGTCGTAATGTGCGAGGACGTGGTAGAGGCAGAATGACCGTATCGGAACCCGTTAGGTCTGGACAAGGGTCCGAAAATGAGGTACCATCACCCCCACCACCAGCTGTTGGTGTTGAGCAGTAAGATCAGACGGGGGATGATGCAGTATCGCAGGCAATACTGCGAGTTCTTGAGATGGTGGCTGGAGCAGGTGGAGGTATGGGAGCTCGAAAATCTGTACCCGAGCGACTCTGAGCCAATGGGGCTGAGGTGTTTCGTGGTGTATCTGGTGTGGCACCCAGTACGACTGAGTATTGGTTGGAGGCGACAGAGCGAATCATGGATGAGCTCGATTTAACCGCTGAGGAGAAACTGAAAGGAATGGTGTCGCTACTTCGCGATGAGGCATATCAATGGTGGCTCACAGTTCGGGATGGTGCCACAGCTGAGGATCTCACTTGGGAGTATGTTAAAGTGGCGTACCAGAAGAAGTATGTTGGAACTAGTTATACTGATGCACAGAGGAAGGCATTTCTGGGGCTGGTTCAAGGGAACAAGTCCGTAGCGGAGTACGAGGCTGAATTCTTAAGGTTGAGCCGGTATGCTCGAGGTATCGTTGCTACGGAGCATGAGCGATGTGTCCGGTTTGAGGACGGCCTTAGGGATGATCTAAGGTTGTTGATAGCTCCGCAACAGGAGCGGGAATTTTCCGTATTAGTAGAGAAGGCTAAAGTAGCCGAAGGAGTTAAGGAATCTGTAAGGTAGAATACGGACCGGAACAGGCAAAAGAGAGGTTTTGGGTCGTCAGGGTCATCTGGGAATATGCAGAAGAGGCCTAGAGTTGATGGGCCGCGAGGTCAGCAAGTTGTGACAGGAGGGCAGTATCATACTTGTGATCAGTGTGGGAAGAGGCACCCAGGAGAGTGTTGGAAGAAGACGGGAGGATGCTTTAAGTGTGGATCCAAGGACCACATGATTAAGGACTGTCCTATAAAAATAGACGGGGGCCGACCAACAGGTCAAGGTTCTAATCAGGCTGGAAGAGGGGGACAGCAGCCTCAGCGGGGTCGTGGTCCGAATGGCAGAGGAAATGGTGCTGGAAGAGGACGTGGAACACCAGGTAGAGGTGTTGGTAATACTGAGGCTAGACAGCCAGGACTGGTATATGCAGTTCGTCGGAGGGAAGACAGCGATGCACCTGATGTTATAACGGGTACGTTCCTTATTTCGGAGTTACCCTTTATTGCTTTGATAGACATAGGGTCAACTCATTCCTATGTTGCTAGTAAAGTATTCGAAACTTTGCATGTGAACTTTGAGACTGTACCTAGGAAGATGACTGTACTTAGTCCTTTAGGGCAGACTGTGATAGTAGATAAACTCTTTAAGGAAGTGCCTTTAGAAGTTCAGGGGACGCAGTTCCCAGCTGACTTAGTGGAACTACCATTCGGGGAATTTGATCTAATCTTAGGCATGGATTGGTTAGTGAAGTATCGTGCGAATGTGGATTGCACCGCTAAACGCATGTCGTTGAGAACTCCCGATGATAAGGAAGTTGTGGTGATGGGCGAAAGACGAAACTATTTGTCGAATGTAGTATCCGCCCTTAAGGCGGAGAAGATGGTAAGGAAAGGATGTCCGGTTTTTCTGATGTGGGTCAGTGCCTTGGACACTAAGGAAACAAGTGTGGAAGGGGTTAGAACGGTAAGGGAATTTGTGGATGTCTTTCCGGAGGAATTACCTGGAATACCCCCTGATAGGGAGGTGGAGTTCAGAATTGACTTGTTGCCTGGAACGGCGCCAGTATCTATCGCTCCGTATATAATTGCACCGAAGGAATTGGTTGAGCTCAAGGCTCAAATCCAAGAGTTGCTTGACCGTGGGTTCATTCGACCCAGTGTGTCTCCATGGGGAGCACCGGTCTTGTTTGTGAAGAAGAAAGATGGGACTATGTGTATGTGCATAGATTACCGTCAGTTGAATAAGCTGACCATCAAGAACAAGTACCCGTTGCCAAGGATAGACGACTTGTTCGATCAACTGAAGGGGGCAGCGGTATTCTCAAAGATTGACCTAAGGTCTGGATATCATCAACTTAAGGTGAAGGAAGCAGATATCCATAAGACAACCTTCCGAACAAGATACGGGCATTATGAGTTCGTAGTAATGCCATTTGGATTGACGAATGCCCCAGCCGCGTTCATGGATATGATGAACCGGGTTTTTCAACCTTACTTGGATAGGTTCGTCGTTGTGTTCATAGACGATATCCTAGTATACTCCAAGTCTGAGGAGGAACATGATGAGCATCTCCGGATTATGTTGCAAGTGTTAAGGGAGAAGAAGCTCTACGCCAAGTTCAGCAAGTGTGAATTTTGGCTTAAGGAGGTCGCATTCTTAGGGCATTTAGTGTCTGCAGAAGGGATAAGAGTGGATCCTAGGAAGATTGAGGCGGTATTGGATTGAAACCACCCAAGTCGATTCTGCAGAGATTCGGAGTTTTCTCGGGCTTGGCGAGCTACTCTGAATGTTTGTGGAAGGATTTTCATCAATAGCCGCACCTTTGACAAAGCTGTTGAGAAAAGAGGTACCTTTCGTTTGGACAGATAAGCAACAGGAGAGCTTTGAGAAGCTTAAGAGGGTTTTGACTGAAGCTCCGGTCTTGATTCAACCGGAGGCAGGAAAGGACTTTGTGGTGTACTGTGACGCTTCTCACACGGGATTAGGATGTGTATTGATGCAAGATGGGAAGGTAGTCACTTATGCGTCTCGACAATTAAGGCCACACGAGGTTAACTACCCGACGCATGATTTGGAATTAGCGGCAGTGGTCTTTGCTCTTAAGGTATGGAGGCATTATTTATATGGAGAAAAGTCAGTGATCTACACGGACCACAAGAGCCTTAACTATCTGCTGACTCAGAAGGAGTTGAACTTGAGACGGCGAAGGTGGGTGGAATTACTGAAGGATTATGATTGTTCCATAGAGTATCATCCGGGCAAGGCAAATGTAGTGGCAGATGCCCTAAGTCGAAAAGTAGTGTCGGATCTGAGGGCAATGTTTGCACATCTTAGCTTGTATGATGATGGAAGTTTATTGGCAGAGTTGCAAGTCAAACCGACATGGTTGAATGAGGTGAAGGAAAGTCGATTAATGGATGAGGATCTAAGTGCTAAGCTACGGCAAGTGCAGTGGAGAGTTGGAAGATTATAGTATTAATGACGAGGGAGTATTGTGTTTCAAGGGTAAGGTTTGTATGCCGAAAACTAAGGAGTTAAGGCAGAGGATTCTTCGGGAATCGCATGGTAGCCCTTATGCTATGCATCCCGGAGGTAGTAAGTTGTCTGCAGAGATCTAAGGAGCAGTTTTGGTGGCCTGGTCTTAAGAGGAAGTTACCGAATTTGTAGGGAAATGCTTGACGTGTCAGCAAGTTAAGGCTGAACACCAAGTTCCGTCAGGATTGCTTTAGCCGATAAAGATTCCGCAGTGGAAGTGGGAGAGAATCACCATGGACTTCGTTAGTGGGCTTCCCCTTACGCCTACTAAGAAGGACTCGGTATGGGTGATAGTGGATCGATTGACAAAGTCCGTGCATTTCATTCCAATGCGGGTTGATTATTCTTTGCAGAAGTTGGCGAAGTTGTATGTGGCGAAAATTGTGAGGTTGCATGGAGTGCCGGTGTCGATTATCTCGGATAAGGATCCAAGGTTTACGTCTCGGTTCTGGAAAGCACTACTTCAGGCTTTAGGCACCAGATTAGACTTCAGTACGGCTTTTCATCCACAGTCGGACGGGCAGTCGGAACGAGTAATCCAAGTGTTAGAGGATATGTTGAGGGGCTGTGTGATAGACTTCAGAGGAAGTTGGGAAGAATATTTGCCGTTAGCGGAATTTGCATACAACAACAGCTATCAAGCCAGTATTCGGATGGCACCGTATGAAGCGTTGTATGGACGGAAGTGTCGCACACCTACGTGTTGGACGGAATTGGGAGAACGTCGAGTTTTGGGCCCAGAGATTGTGGCGGAATCCGAGGAAAAGGTTGAAGTAATTCGGGCACGGTTAAAGGAAGCGTCTGATAGACAGAAGTCGTATGCAGATCTTAAGCGAAAGGAGATAGAATTTGATGTGGGGGATCAAGTGTTTCTTAAGGTATCGCCTTGGAAGAAGGTTATGAGATTTGGTCGCAAAGGGAAATTAAGTCCAAGGTTTATAGGACCTTATCGGGTATTAAAGCGAGTTGGACCAGTGGCATACCAGTTAGAGTTGCCTTCGGAGTTGAAGCAAATGCACGACGTATTCCATGTTTCTATGTTACGTCGTTATCGATCGGATCCATCTCATATAGTACCAGTTGAGGAGGTGGAACTAAGGCCAGATTTGTCCTACGAGGAAGAGCCGATTCAGATCTTGGAACGAGATGTGAAAGTGTTACAAAGGAAGTCAGTTCCTTTAGTCAAAGTGTTATGGCGCAATCATGGATCGGAAGAAGCTTCGTGGGAGCCGGAAGAAGCAATGCGACAACAATACCCTCACTTATTTCAGCCAAGTAATTTCGAGGACGAAATTATTTTAAGGGGGTAGAACTGTAATATCCGGGATTTATAGCTTATGCATTAATGCTAAATTGTATGAAGTAGCATGCCTATGTGTGTTCTGATTGTGTTGTATGAATTGTGTGAACCTTAGAATGTAGGAAAATGCCTTAGAAATTATTAGATTTTAAATTCAAAAGAGGAAGCTAGGCAGAGTAGCCTTAAGAGAAATTGTAGGGGAAATATGACACACAAATGGGCTTGGTTAAGTGGCTTGGAGGCGCCACTCAAGGCCTCTGTAAATGACGCAACAAACATGTGCGAATGGGCCAAGGTTCGAGCTGCAATGGAAGCAAATAAGAGAGTATTATTTTGCTGCAAGATTGAGCAGTAGTGGACGGCAATGGGGCACTAGGGGATGAGTTTAAAATGTGGTCTAATCCTTTTAAAATTGCGGCTAAAGTAAGGGATAATTGATGATTTATTTTAAATTATTTTGATTGTGCAAGGAAGAGGAAAAATAGGAGAATAACAAGGGATTTGATAGTGAGAGGAGGAGTTGGCCGAATAGGGGACTCTAGGTGGAGTAATTTCGGCAAAAAGGGGGAAGTGAGGCCATTCTTAATTCTTTTCTTTTCTCTTTTGTTCCTCTGCCGAATTCTCTAGCAAATATCCTCTCTTCTCTTTTATTTTGTCAAAGCCAAAATACCTGTGTTCTAGCCGAATCTCCATCAAACAACCTTCTTCTTCTTTTGCAAACTCAATCAAAAGCCGAATATACCAATAAACCCTAGCCGATTGTCCATTAAACCCCAAAAGCCGAAAAATTATTGATCAACAGCTAGCTATAGCCGAATCTCTCAGGTGGTGTAAGGCGAGAGTACAAATCGACTCAAGATATTAAGGGTAAGATTGGTTGTTATTCGATTTTCAATTCTTTTCTTTTAGCCGAAACTTAAGGATTAATCTATTTTTGTTCTTGGCCGAAACATGGAAAGATCTTTCGGGATTTCCATAGTAGCCGACTTCTAGGGAGATCATTCGGGATTTCAGATCTAAGGTAAGTAAGGTGAGAGATTAGGCCGAAGGCTATGTATTCAAATGTTGGAATTGGATCTGACATAGTGCTTGTAGGGATTTCGACAGAGACCAAGGACAAGTGATACTTCGGGATTTAGATCCACAAGGTAAGTGCATGTGATATTCGGCCAAGGCCCTATTTAGTGGCTTAGATCTGTTTCTTATTTATTCAAAAGCCAAAAACTAACTAGTTAAGGGAATTGGTGTTTAGCCGATTTTAAGAGGGAATATCACAGAGTTTCGAGATTTGATTAGTAATCAAATCGGCAGCAAGGTAAGGATTTTGGTTGCAATAATCCTTCGGGATTTGATTATCTAGCCGAATGGCTTGTTTCTAACATGCTTAAGGTGGCCAAATATAGGAACTAGAGATCTAAAGCATTAGATCGGGATTTTCGGGATTTCAGTGAAAGCATTAAGTAAACCAGGTGTGTATCCCACACTGAATCTTGATTGATTTACGGTATTATTTTAATATATGTGTTAATAATAATATGAAAAGTGGGCTAAGGTACCATGCAATGGTACAAAGTACTCAGGTACGTAATCTTAACATCATGTTAATAAATGTTATGAACATGTGGAATATGGCATGTATGTGAATGTTGATAAGAATGTGAAATAAGTCTTAAGCCTTGATAATTGCATGATTTGTATGAGATGGGGCATATGGGTTATATGGAAAGGGAAGTGATCTGGTGGTTTATACCACAATATCTGAATGTGGTGACTTCGGTCACATAATCCGAATATGGTGACTCATGTCACAATAACTGAATGTGGTGACTTATGTCACAAAATATATTATCTGGTGGCTATGCCACGAATTTATAAGGGCGATGTGCTAGTCGTAAATGCAGTGGATCGCTTCTTCGATGATGTGTAGCGGATGGGTGGGTCGATTTAGTAATCCCCACGGTGTGATGGTTGGTACGGGTGATGTGTAGCGGATGGCATCTAGGTTTGGGTTCGGGATTGCATCATTATATTTAATTGCTATTTGTACATGTATGAATTGTTATGCCTAAATCATTGGGATTTAGTGTTGGTTGTACACACTGAGTCTGTTTGACTCACCCCGTTGTGGGATATCTTTTCAGGTGACACTCAGTGATGGACCGGGTCGGCAGGAGCTCAGTGGTGGCCATGCTCAGCACAGAAATTATTTTATTTTGGACTTTCTATTTTCAAGTATTTTTGATTTATTTCAGGTTTCCTTTGATGTAATAAGGCCACTAGTGTGAAACTGTTTATGCATGCATTTTAATTATTTAGTATGATACGAATTTTATCAATTTAAAGTTTAAGCAATTTTTCATAAAAATAAATTTTACATGTTTAGACACCTAAACACAAACGATTTTCGAATTAAAGATTAAACCCCAAAACAACTGGTATTTTTATAAAACCACCCCAAATTTTCCGAAGTAATAAACATGAAATTAAAACGTTTTACTCGAGGAACATACCAGATCCGGTCTGGGCTCGTGGGCCGGGTTTGGGGTGTTTCAGTTTCTGAAGTATGGCCTCCACCGAGTCATCCATGGGCCCAAGTCCTCGTCACTGAGCATTACCTGTAAGGGTTAAGAAAAAGGGGGGTGAGTTACAAGAACTCAGTGTGAAATCCCCTACACAGTCATCCACTTTGGCCTGAACCCGCTAAGAAATATCTTGGGCCTAAGCCCATTTAAGATAATCTTGGGCCGAAGCCCAATTACAAAACAGTATATATATATAAATGCAAAGTATGCAACCCAACCCATCCATCCAATCTCTCCCCCGTACCAGCCAGTCTCTCCTGTGGGGATCAAGTCAACCCACCCCGTCAGTCTCTCCAATTTGCAGTCAAGCTGCCATTTATACTATTTGTGGCTGAGCCACCAGATTCATATACGGTAAAATGATCGACACAGAGTCGTTAATTCATATGTTAGGCATATAGCCATTATCAGAATTTGTGGCAATGCCACCGGTCTATACTTCTCTTCATTCAAATTTTTTCATCCCATGCAATATGTAAAGATGCATCATACATAATCGTAAAACATCCATATAAAAATAACATCCATTAACCTATTGAATACTTTTTATGAATCAGCCCATTAAAGCAATACGATCATTCGGCCCATAGGGGCATTTCGGTAAATTGGTAATTTTACCCACTAAGGGTAATTCAGTAATCTCGCAACCCAGGGGTATTTCGATAATTTACACTCCAAGGGTATTTTGGTAATTTCACAACCCCGGACTTAACTACTAATTTGGGCATAAAAATTTGAAACTGTCCATCTGCGTCATACTGACTAAATTAACTATAACTCGAGTTAGAAAACTCAAAATTTAAATCCGTAAATTTTTCATGAAACTAGACTCATATATATTCTTACGACAATTTTTCCTGAATTTTTGGCTTAGCCGTTTAGTACAGTTTATTCTTTAAATTTTCCCTTGTTTCACTGTCCAACGATTCTGACCTCTCTTAACTTACTTTCAAATATCTCACTGTACGGTTTTTATATACTGCTCCCACTTTTTGCAATTGAAAATAGGTTCTCTAAGGAATCCATACATATAACTTATAACTCATAATTAACTTTGTACAATTTTAACCAATTTTTCCAAAACAGAACAGGGAACCACGAAGTCCATCAGAACTAGTCTCACTAAAATTAAGATATCCCAGAATATAAACTTCCTCTTCCTCCTCTGTTTCTTTCATATAAAACTAGACACAGTAAGCTTTAATTCTATATCTTTTTTTTCTTTCTAATTCCCTTTATCCTATTTTTCGTGATTTTTCCAAAATCATGTCACTGCTGCTGACCAAACTGTTTCTTTGCAAAATATGGTTACTACTATGAACATACGCACTCCCGAGTGGTCTCGGATGCCGGTTTCTGATTTTATTCGGTATTTCGACCGAATCATAGAACATTTCATACAAACATCCAGAGAGGTATGAGATTACACACCATTTCAAACATATATTCGGAAGGGTACAGGATTACACACCTTGATTACGAGTTGTACTTTCTACCGATTTCAACACCTATAATGATAGTTGATAGAAGGTTAGTCTCAACTTTGATAATCGTATCTAGAAACACTTTATTAGGCTAACTCCACTTACCACGAATGTGATCTCCCTCAGTGCACCAAGAATCGATCCTACCCTTTGACTACGAAATCCCGTCCCCACTTGCTTGACGAGTCGATTTATAATGATTTGGTTAATACAAATCACTTGTGCCCTTTACCTTGTTGAAAGTCCTAAGCCCAACGATGGCCAAATCACGGAAAGAATGTAACTCGGACCCAATGAGAGAAAAGAAGAACACTCGATTATTAAAGAAAAACTCAGATGAAACAAGGTTATTGACAAAGAGAGAACTACTACTTACCAATTTGATTCAAGAAGTGAGTGCTAACACGAACGAGAAAGAAATAACGTAAAAGAGATGAAGAATTCAAAGGTTCGGTTATGGAGGGAAAAATGGACAAGAAAATTCGGCTATGGTGAAAAGGATTAGAAAAGAAGAGATGCTTGAAGGATTTTGTGAAAAAGAAAAGAAAGAAGAAGAAAGATGTTTGACTAGCTTCGATTTTCAAGAAAGATAAGTGAACAAATTTTTGGTCTCAATGGTTTGGGTACATTCGACAACAAGAAGAAAGAAAAGAAGAGAATAAGCTCACCAATGGCTTGAAGATTCGGCAAGAAGGAAATTTGGAGAGAAAAGAAAAATGACACCAAAGTTGCATATAGGAATTTTGGCCAAAAACAATACCAAAACTTTTACCAATTGCCAAAGACAAAATTCGGCTAAGAGAATGGTAGTTTGGAGAAAATGGCACACTTGATGCTAAAGGAATTTGACTAAAACAAGCACTAAAACTTTACCAAAACACCAAGGAAAATTCGGCTACCTCCCTCTACACCCAAAGCCGTCCACATTCATGACCATAATGGTCAAAAATTGGCCAACCACACTTTCCATAACACTTCCCTTGAAAAAGGCCACATGTTCCCCTTACTTTCCCCTTTCTCTTGATTTCTTTTGTAACACCCCAAACCCGGCCTAGAAGTTAGGGCCGAATCTGGCGTGTCACATTGAAGGAAGTTGAAAAGCTAAGCAATTGTTTAGAAAAGTTTTACCGGATTTTTGAACTCCGAGTTCGTTGTTTGTTTGAGAAAAACGCGATTTGCTAATTGACCGTTTAAAAGTTGTTATTATTTTGAAAAACTGTTTTGTTATGAAAGTTGAACTTGCATCGTTGCGTAAACATGATATTTTAGAAAACGATTGCTAATGTTTTAAGAAAACCCCGTATTTATAAGTTTAACAGTTATAAATGAAAACCTAGAAAAAATAAACCAATGGCCTTATTACAAAATATTAACCCAAAATAAATAATCTTAAAATATGGTAAAAATCGAAATTACTAAATTTCACGAGTAGTATCTCCGATGTATAGCCACCCCCGAGTCCTCCACGGCTCACAATCCTCTATCGCTGGGAATTACCTGAAACATTTAATAAAAAGAGGGGGTGAGTTTACGAAAACTCAGTGTGTACACCCTCATCAGTAAGAACATGCATCAAAACAATTCGGGCCCAAGCCCATTAAAGTAACAGTGGCAATTGGGCATTAGCCCAAAATAGCCTCGGTTGGGCCTTAACCCAAGTCAAATGTCACATGTCATACATATAAATCGGGGCCTAAGCCCATCTCAGTAATATAATCCAGATATGCAATGCGTTAATGCCCATACCAACCCTTCACTCCGTCTCCTGTCCAACCCTACACTCCTGTGGGGATTTAATCGACCCACCCATCCCTACACTCCTTATGTAGCACCGGTTGCGGCACTAACTTATCGGTGCTGCATAGCTGCTCGGTGGCTAAAAAGCCTTCAGTAGCGGTATTACAATTGGCACAAAGCCATCAGTGACTGTATTATATTTGGCACATAGCCATCAGCGATGGTAATATAATCGGCACACAGCCTTGGGTAAATATGATCGACACAGAGTCATCGATATATAAGTTAGGGACATAGCCACGGTAAATACGACTGGCACAAAGCCATAATATCGGCACAAAGCCTTCGGTATTGGCACAAAGCCCATAATTACGGCACGAAGCCCATATTAATGGCACACAGCCCTCGGTAACATTATCGGTGCAGCATGGCTGCTCGGTGGCTAAAAAGCCTGCGGTGGCTATAAAGCCTTCGGTGGATCCACAGTCGTCAAGCGACCATGCGATCCTATTAGCACTTCCTCCGTATTAATAATCCCAACCCCATGCAATATGTCGTGTATGTCATGCTCAATCATTACACGTGTATGCAAAATGGCCATGCTCAGTAACAATTATTTAAACATGTAATAAAAGCATATCAGTCATACAACCACAGCCAAATTAGTCCACTCATTGCACAAGTCGATCATTTACCTACAAGGGCAAATCAGTCATTTTACCCTATAAGGGTATTTCGGTAATTCTACCCTACAGGGGTAGTTCAGTAATTCTACTCATAACCAATCCATGTATGCAACGCATCTCAAACATAATCAATCATACAATTAACACATACAACGCTAGTACTACCACGAGGGTACAACGATCATTTTGTCATTTAGAGGTAAAACGGTAATTTCACCCCTTGAGGGTATTTCAGTAATTTCGCAAACCGGGGGTATTTTGGTAATTTCGCAAACTGGGGGTATTTTGGTAATTTTGCAAACCGGGGGTATTCTGGTAATTTCACAAACTGGGGGTATTTTGGTAATTTTACAAACTGGGGGTATTTTGGTAATTTTGCAAATCGGGAGTATTTTGGTAATTTTGCAAACCGGGGGTATTTTAGTAATTTTGCAAACTGGGGGTATTTTGGTAATTTTGCAAATCGGGGGTATTTTAGTAATTTCACAAACCAAGGGTATTTCAGTAATTTTGTAAACCAAAGGTATTTCAGTAAATTTGTAAACCAAGGGTATTTTAGTAATTTTGTAAACCAATGGTATTTTAGTAATTTTGTAAACCAAAGGTATTTCAGTAATTTTGTAAACCAAGGGTATTTTAATAATTTTTTAAACCAAAGGTATTTCAGTAATTTTGTAAACCAAGGGTATTTTAGTAATTTTGTAAACCAAGGGTATTTTAGTAATTTTGTAAACCAAAGGTATTTCAGTAATTTCAAGACTGCAATGGCCTTTCAAAGGCCTAATGTCGCCTCGAGCGACTCAACTACCATTTCCTGGTCGTCTTAGGACTATTGAACCTAAAACCCGATTTGACCCATTCGGGCCCTGCGCTCGTGTGGCCCACCTAACACAAATCTAGCCACGTATATGAGATTCACCTAGTCTAGTTCACTATATACTACACCATCATACATTTTATTCAATTGGGCCCACGGGCCTATTGGGCCCACTTCGGCCCATCGTGGCCCAAGCACCTCAACCCACAAGAATACTCACGATGGCCTCAACTATCGCGTGAAGCCCCACACGTGCGTTCGCACGCTCGTGTGGCTACTATTCCGCCGTGACCAGGCACTTCGGCATTTGCCGCTCTACAACTAGAGTAGAGAGTTACACACCGATAGGAATCGGTGCTAATCCGCGCTCAGACCACTCCCGTGCCCAAACGCCCTCCAAGGTATCCTTCCTTCTATCATAGAATGCTCTATATATAGCTAGCTTCTCACCTTCCTTCTTTGTATCTTTCCGATGTGGGATCCCTTTGTCAGTAGAGTTTAAATCCAACTCAAGCTCTTGCCGTCTAATTCGCAAAATAAATACTCCCTTGCTTTTCATGAGATTCGAACCCAGGCTCCCTTCAATAGTTCAACACGCCACTTGCCACCAAGCCACAAGCTCCTCTTGTGTCTTAAACCATGCGCAACTAAATATAAATCTATAGCCAAATTCTAAAGTCCATTTAAAAAGAAAACCAAAATGCAAGAGCCAAGACATGAACCTTGGACTTCCTTCCTTCCTTATGGCATCACCCCCTTGTCTCTTATGTGGCGTCACTTTGCCACTACACCACACACTCCACTTGTGTCATTTTTCTCCACATTTTATTCTTAAAGCCTACCTACCAACTCCCAGGGTTTTTTTCACCTAAAACCAAAATTTTCCTAAAGCTCAAGTTTAATCCCGGGACTTCATAGAAGCCCCCTAACCTTCCAAAATCACTCACCTAATAGGTCCAACAAGCCGTTCTCTTGTTCTCAAAAATTTTAAACGCTACTACGCCCAAGGCCCATTGGGCCCAATCCTACTAGGCCCAACTTTGGGATGTTACATCTTTCCTCACCTTCATCCTTTCCTATTTTCCTTAGCCATCTTGCCAAAAATAAAAAGTCCACCTTACCTTATTTACAAGCTTGGCCGACACTTAGGGAAATAGTACAAAAAAAAAATAGTCAAAATTTTTCACTTGATGGGATTTGAACCTCCTCCCTCAAAGTTCTTCATGTGGCGCCATAACCTCTTTACCATATGCTCAATTATGCTAGCAATTGCTCACTTATTTTCATAGTTATTGATGCCACTTACTATTTCTCCTAAATAGGCTTAAACACCAAATTTTACTAAAGTCCAACTTGAACCCGGAACTTCATAGAACCCCGTAACTTTCTAAAATCACCTTCCTAATAAGTCCAACTTGAAATAATGCCGTTCTCTTATTCTAAAAAAAATTTTAAAACGCTTCTACGCTCAAGGCCCAATGGGCCCAATAGGTCCAATTCTACTAGGCCCAATTTTGGGATGTTACAATACTACCCCCTTAAAGAAATTTCGTCCTCGAAATTTCCATCCTACTACTAAACGCATCGCTCAAATCACACCACTATGCTTCCGCTGCGCACTCTGATCTTAATAACCACAATGTATTTTTAACATCATCTTGAATCCTTTTTCACGCAACCAAACATCTAACCACAGAAGCAAACAGTTATCTACCATTTATACATAGAATTTTCTACATTCAATCATTACGTCCGACCAAAACATACCTGACTTGATGGTGATGAAACAATCCCGAGCCTTATGCTCCTTAGACCCGCATCTCAAGCATGCTCCTGACCTCCTCCAGCATTCTCCTGGATGACGCCTCTTGCAAAAATCACAAGCCGGAAAGTTTGGTCGTGCCTTGACATGCTTTACAGAATGAGACTGTGACCCAAAAGAATCGCGATCTAATTTCTTCTTACAGCTCACAGACTCAACTCGAAGCACTTCACTGATTCCTTTAACCTCCTCCAATACCTCCTTAACTATCTGAGTTAGCTCATCAACCCCAGCTCGATCATGAGATCCCGTCTCAACCACTGGCGATGCCAGCGCCTCCCTTTTGGGCACATGCCCCGATGCTGAAGATCTAGCCTTAGCACCTCGGCCTCTACCACGTCCACATCTATCGCGTCTACATCCTTTAACACTCATGTTCGCTAATGTCGACTTAATCTGATTAAGAGTTTTATGAATCATTATGCTATTTCAGTGTTTATTAAACAATGTTTTATGGAGTATAGGAAGTAAAGTTGTTTTCGCACAACGTATCCTAAAATCTCAATCTTTATAGTTTCAGCTCCTAAACTAAGAGTTCTAGAGTATTTCTACAGTCATACCACAATAATCATAAATTAAAAACATAACTTACTTGACTTGGTGCCGGATACCCGTGGTGCCATACTTCCTTTAGAACATGTATTTATAAATTAAAAATTTTAAACAGCTTTGAAAACACTTTTGAACCCAAACCACAGCCGAGTTTTGTAACTGGGCTCTGATACCATAAAATGTAACACCCCGAACCTGGCCTAGAAGTTAGGCCCGAATCTAGTGTGTCACACGGAAGTAAAAACTTGCTTGAGAAATACAGCCTCTTTGTTAAAAACCCAAAACACTTAAGCAATTCATGTCTAATTGAAAACGTAATTATCTTTAAAAACCTTTTCGTTTGCGGAAGCATATTTGAAATAAACAATTTACGAAAATGTGACGTTTAGAAATAGAGTTGCAGAAGCATTTTGAAAACGTTGCGGAAACGTAGATAAAATGCAAGTATTTTTGAGAGGTTGTTTGATAAATCGATAATCGAACTAGTAATCTTTTAAAACCGTAACTTTTGAAAATATCGTTAATAATTTGAGAGAAAATTTCCAATGTTAAAAATATTTGTAAAAGTTTGTTATGAAATCCATATGTTAATCAATTTTGGAAAACCTTTATTTAAGTTTTAGAAAATTCTCGTTTTAAACAATTTAAGCAAAATAATAAGTATATCAACCATAAAGCAAATAATAAAACACTCCAGAGGCCTTATTACAACATAAAAACCCAAAATAGTAAAGTGAACGGAATTAAAAATCTAAAGTTCAAAATAAAACACCGTTTCTGAAGTATGGCCTCCACCGAGTCATCCATGGGCCCAAGTCCTCGTCATGAGCATTACACCAAGGGTTAAGAAAAAGGGGGTGAGTTACAAGAACTCGATGTGAAATCCCCTTACCGTCATCCACTGGGCCTGAACCCGCTTAGAAATATCTTGGGCCTAAGCCCATTTAAGATAATCTTAGGCCAAAGCCCAATTACAAAACAGTATATATATATGAATGCAAAGTATGTAACCCAACCCATCCATCCAATCTCTCCCCTGTACCAGCCAGTCTCTCCTGTGGGGATTAAGTCAACTCACCCCGCCAGTCTCTCAAATTTGCAGTCAAGCTGCCATTTATACTATTTGTGGCTGAGCCACCAGATTCATATACAGTAAAATGATCGACTCAAAGTCGTTAATTCATATGTTAGGCACATAGCCATTATCAGAATTTGTGGCAATGCCACCGGTCTATACTTCTCTTCATTCAAATTTTCCCATCCCATGCAATATGTAAAGATGCATCATACATAATCGTAAAACATCCATATAAAAATAACATCCATTAACCTATTGAATACTTTTTATGAATCAGCCCATTAAAGCAATACGATCATTCAGCCCATAGGGGTATTTCGGTAAATCGGTAATTTTACCCACTAAGGGTAATTCGTTAATCTCGCAACCCAGGGGTATTTCGGTAATTTACACTCCAAGGGTATTTTGGTAATTTCGCAACCCCGGACTTAACTACTAATTTGGGCATAAAAATTTGAAACTATCCATCTGCGTCATACTGACTAAATTGACTCTAACTCGAGTTAGAAAACTTGAAATTTAAATTTGTAAATTTTCCTTAAAACTAGACTCATATATATTCTTAATACAATTTTTTCCAAAATTTTTGGCTTAGCCGTTTAGTACAGTTTATTCTTTAAAGTTTCCCTTGTTTCACTGTCCAAGGATTCTGACCTCTCTTACCTTAATTTCAAATATATCACTGTACGATTTTCATATACTGCTTCCAATTGTTTTTATTGAAAATAGGTTATCTAAGGAATCCATACATATAACTTATAACTCATAATTCACTTTGTACAATTTAAAACAATTTTTCCAAGACAGAACAGGGAACCACGAAGTCCATCAGAACCATTCTCACTAAAATTAAGATATCCCAGAATATAAACTTCCTATTCCTCCTATGTTTCTTTCATATAAAAATAGAAACAGTAAGCTTTAATTCTATATCATTTTTCTCTTTCTAATTCCCTTTATCCTATTTTTCGTGAATTTTCCAAAATCACGTCACTGCTGCTGACTAAACTGTTTCTTTGCAAAATATGGTTACTACTATGAACATACGCACTCCCGAGTGGTCTCGGATGTCGGTTTCCGATTTTCTTCGGTATTTCGATAGAATCATAGAACATTTCATACAAACATCCAGAGAGGTATGAGATTACACACCATTTCAAACATATATTCGGAAGGGTACAGGATTACACACCTTGATTACGAGTTGTGCTTTCTATCGATTTCAACACCTATAATGATAGTTGATAGAAGGTTAGTCTCAACTTTGATAATCGTATCTAGAAACAGTTTATCAGGATAACTCCACTTACCACGAATGTGATCTCCCTCAGTGCACCAAGAATCGATCCTACCCTTTGACTACTGAAATCCCGTCCCCACTTGCTTGACGAGTCGACGATAATGATTTGGTTAATACAAATCACTTGTGCTCCTTTACCTTGTTGAAAGTCCTAAGCCCAAAGATGGCCAAATCACAGGAAAGAATGTAACTCAGACCCAACGAGAGAGAAATAAGAACACTCATTATTAAGGAAAAATTCGGATAGAACAAGGTTATTGACAAAGAGAGAACTACTACTTACCGATTCGATTCATGAAGCGAGTGCTAACATGAACGAGAAAGAAATAACGTAAAAGAGATGAAGAATTCAAAGGTTCGGTTATGGAGGGAAAAATGGACAAGAAAATTTGGCTATGGTGAAAAGGATTAGAAAAGAAGAGATGCTTGAAGGATTTTGTGAAAAAGAAAAGAAAGAAGAAGAAAGATATTTGACTAGCTTCGGTTTTCAAGAAAGATAAGTGAACAAATTTTTGGTCTCAATGGTTTGGGTACATTAGGCAACAAGAAGAAAGAAAATAAGAGAATAAGCTCACCAATGGCTTGAGGATTTGGCAAGAAGGAAATTTGGAGAGAAAAGAAAAATGACACCAAAGTTGCATATAGGAATTTTGGCCAAAAACAATACCAAAACTTTTACCAATTGCCAAAGACAAAATTCGGCTAAGAGAATGGTAGTTTGGAGAAAATGGCACACTTGATGCTAAAGGAATTTGACTAAAACAGGCACTAAAACTTTACCAAAACACTAAGGAAAATTCGGCTACCTCCCTCTACACCCAAAACCGTCCACATTCATGACCATAATGGTCAAAAATTGGCCAACCACACTTTCCATAACACTTCCCTTGAAAAAGGCCACATGTTCCCCTTACTTTCCCCTTTCTCTTGATTTCTTTCCTCACCTTCATCCTTTCCTATTTTCCTTAGCCATCTTGCCAAAAATAAAAAGTCCACCTTGCCTTGTTTACAAGCTTGGCCGACACTTAGGGAAAGAGTACAAAAAAAAATAGTCAAAATTTTGCACTTGATGGGATTTGAACCTCCTCCCTCAAAGTCCTTCATGTGGCGCCATAACCTCTTTACCATATGCTCAATTATGCTAGCAATTGCTCACTTATTTTCATAGTTATTGATGCCACTTACTATTTCTCCTAAATAGGCTTAAACACCAAATTTTACTAAAGCCCAACTTGAACCCGAAACTTCATAGAACCCCGTAACTTTCTAAAATCACCTTCTTAATAAGTCCAACTTGAAATAATGCCGTTCTCTTATTCTCAAAAATTTTTAAAACGCTTCTACACTCAAGGCCCAATGGGCCTAATAGGTCCAATTCTACTAGGCCCAATTTTGGGATGTTACAAGTATTGAACTAGCATGGGTTACTTTAAAAATGGATCACACGGCCAAGGCCAATTTGGGCCGAGTGGGCCACACAGGCGTGTGGGCCCACACGGGCAGATCACATGGATGTGTGGGCCCATTTTTACCGAAATGTTTTTAAGGTTGCACGGGTCGCCCAAGTCGACTGTGAACCTACTTTAGGGTCGGTAAGCGCTACTTAGACCCCTAAATGTGTGAAATTGATTGAATGATATCTGTATTAGGCATGTTAATATCTGAACTGAATATATATACTGAAATTGCATAATAGCATGTCATCCATTGTGTGTTGCATTGCATTGGGTTGGGGGTTGTTATTCAGAGGAAGTGTACTGAAAGGCTTTAAGCTTAATTTCTTGGGCACTTCACCGCAAACTCTTCAGATTGTGCCGCATTCGGTACTACTTGGAGTGTAGGGATGGGTGGGTTGATTATATCCCCACATGGAGTGTAGGGTTGGACGGAGATGGTGTGTAGAGGCTGGTTGGGTAGGATTTTGCTCTTGTATAATCTGTTCACTGCTCACGTCTTTGTAATGGGCTAAGGCCCTACTGCATTTGACATCAGTCTTGGTGGGCTAAGGCCCAAATCTGTCACTAATCCTGAAAAGGGCTTAGGCCCAAGACTGTTCAACTGTGCACTATGAATACTGATTGTTAGTTTGTTTCTGCGGGATTACACACTGAGTTTACGTAAACTCACCCTTTTTGTTTAATGTGCACAAGTAATCCCCAAACTTGACGGATCGGTGCAGTGGAGGACTCGACGGTGGCCACACGTTTTTTAAACTGTTTTAATTTCAGTTTTGGTATTTATTTCTTAATTATTTTCTAGGTTATTTTTTATGTAAATTGAACTTTTTGGACTGTTTGCTTTTATTTCAGATTTTAGACTGTTTTTGTGGATTTAAAAACTGCACAAACTCAACGAACAAACAGTTTTCTCTAAAATAAAGGGGTTTTCTAAGATGGATGGATTTACCTAATTAACTTGGTTTTTCATAAAATAAATGATTTCTAAAGCTTCCGCAATGAATTGTGTTTTAAAACAATCAATTAAATAAGTAAGCGATTTTGGAGTCAACAAGAGTAAATAAATGAAAACGGTTTTATCGTAACAACTTAGTTTCAACACACTATTATGTGACATCGCCAGATTTGACCATAACGTCTAGGGCGGGTTTGGGGTTGTAACAGCCCGATTACGATCCTAATCGGAACGGTGGTTTCGGGACCACGAATCCGGGTTAAAAAAATATTTTAATAATTTATTTGATATCTATGTTATGTGTTTGAACATGTGCTAAAATATTGTTGGTTAATTTGTTTGCTTGGGTGTTTAATTTAAGTGAAAGGACTAAATCGAGTAAGTGGGAAAATAGTCATTATGAAATTTAGAGGCTAAATTGAATGGTCTTCTTTTTGCATGGGTATTGAAGTTGCAATTTGACCATTATGAGAGTATAGTGGACGGCAAAGGCACTATGTTTATAATATATGATTATTTTATATGTTAAAAATCAAAAGAATGATAAAATATATATAATATGAGTATTATAATAAAAACATAAAACTAGTGGGTGGGTGTTCATCTTTATTTTTTTCTTGTTATTGCCGAAACCTAAAAGAAGAAGAACCATAGCTTTCAACATTTTCGACATTTGCATGTTCAAATAAGGTGAGTGATTGAACTTAGTTTTTGATAATTTTAACATTTTTGAGGTTGTAGCCATGTAATTTTGTAACAGACCGAATTTGACCCTAATCGAAATGGTGGTTTCGGGACCACGAATCCGAGTTCGAGAAATATTTTGATATTATATTTGTGTTTATTATATGTGAATTAATGTGTGTGAAAGTCTCGTAGAAAATTTTTATCGTTTGTGTGTTCAATTTAACAAAAAGATTAAATCGCGTAAAGTGTAAAAGTTGTATACTATAGTGTAAAGTGCTAGATTGATGATGGCTTTTTAATATGGGGCATTAAAAGGGCAATTAGCCCATTTTCAAGTTAGTGGGTGGCATATGTCATAACTAACCTTAAGTTTTATATTAGTTTTATTTTATTTTAAAGGTTAAATTAGTAATTAAATAATTATTTACTTTATATGTTAAAAGATTATAATAATAAGGCATCATCTTTTTCATCCATCTTTGGCGAATGTGGGAGAAAGAATGAAGCTTTGAAACCCTTTAATTTTCGGCAATTCTAAGCTAAAATTCAAGGTGAGTTTTTAGTCGATTTTTGTTAATTTTGACGTTTTTGAGATCGTTGCTTCGAACGGTAGCTTACCCATGTTGAAATTTTTGAATCTAAGCATGTTTGATATTCGGCCATTAATGTGTTCATGTAGTTTTGATGTTTGATAATTTTATTTTAAAGATATGTTAAAGATTAGTATATTTTGTATTGGAAATTTTAGTGAATTTGAGTATTTTGGACTAAATTGCAAGAATAAATTTTTAGAGGGGCTTATTTGCAAAATAAATGAAAGAAATGGACTTGTATAGTCCCTATACATATTCGGCCCTTAAGTAGTGTTGAGAAATTTTGTGTATTTTGTGTTTTATGCAAATAGGACTAAATTGTGAAAATGTGAAATAGTAGGGGTAAAATGGTAAATTGCCTAATTATATGCTTAGGGACTAAATTGAGATGAAATGTACTTGAATGAGCTAAATTTTAATGTGTTTAGATCAAGAACAAAGAAAAACGGATTTGGATCGGGGGAAAACAAAGGTTCTCGAGTAGCCGGTTTACGCGGTCCGTCGACAGTCGAGGTAAGTCCTTAAGCGAACATATGTTAAAGAATTATTTACGAATTTAATGAATGATGAAATTGATATATTTATAGTATAAATTCTTGAGTTGGCCGAATGTGAAGATAATAAGTTGGTTGATGGTAATTTTATTTAATGTGATTCGAATAAGTATACTTGGTTTGATATATGATTGTAATTTGTGAAATATGAATGGTGGTGAAGTTAGCATTATAAAATGCAGAATGAATGGTTAACTATATTGATAATCGGGCTTCGTGCCTAGCAGGCTTAGTGCCGGTGTTATATTCGGCTTCGTGCCTAGCGAGCTTAGTGCTGGGTGTTATATTCGGGCTTCTTGCCTAGCGAGCTTAGTGCCGTGACATATTCGGGCCGTGCCTCAGCGAGCTTAGTGTCGGTGTTATATTCGGCTTCGTGCCTAGCGAGCTTAGTGCCGGTGTTATATTCGGGCTTCTTGCCTAGCAGGCTTAGTGCCGGTGACATATTCGGGCTTCGTGCCTAGCAAGCTTAGTGCCGGTGACATATTTGAGCTTCGTGCCTAGCAGGCTTAGTGCCGGTGTTATATTCGGGCTTAGTGCCTAGCGCGAAAATGCGGTGATACTTTAAAATGAAGGAACCATAAATTTCTCGAGTTGTAACGTAGTTAATCTATTGAGTTAAAAACTCAGGTAAGCATAAGTCTCATTTAAATTCATCAGAAGTAAGGTAAGTTGTGATTAATGTTACTTGATTTGAAATATTATGTTAAGAATGGTGTTATGTGAATTTGAGCTTATGATCGACGTGTATGAATATAGAAATAATAGAATTTTTAGTGTGATAATGTAATGGATATGAATGTTAAATTTATATGATTATAAACATGCGATTCATGTAATACATGTACTTTGTGCCTTGATGAGTTACATGTTGATGACAGTGAAGTATAAGTAATTGAGTTAATATATTACTAGTATTCAGTTTTGTATTAATTGCATATCGAAAATTACATATATAATGTACTACAATTTATTGATTATAAATGTTAAAGTGCTTGATTAGTGAATTATCTTTTGCTTAAGACTTACTAAGCTAGCGAGCTTACTCTGTATGTGTTTGTGTTTCTGTTTTATAGATCATTGATTCAACTACGGGCTCAGGGGATCATCAAGAAAGTCAACCACACTATCACTCTCTTTGGTATATATATATGTTTGCTTTTTGAATCAAAGGCATGTATAGGCTATATTTTGATAAGTAATGAATGATGTTCAGTTTTGTAAATGTATATATATATGGCCTTGCGAATAAGGCTGTTATCTTTGGGTTAAACATCGTTTGTATGTTTGATATTATCTTCTGTTTTAATCTTTGATATAAGACGTATGCACATAAGGCTTGGAAGTTAGATGTAGTTGTATAGAAATGATCATATATATGTATAAGTATGCTTATTATGTCGTGCGAATATCTCTACTTAGATTATTATGTGCTTGGTATAATTCAGGGATGATCATGAAAATGTATATAATAATGCTTTGGGTTGATCATTGAAGTTTTATTTTGAGAACCGAATATATGACCAATGAATTGGTTGTATTTATATATAAATTGAATTAGTCACATATCATGTGTGTTTGGTAGGTTATTCAATGATCTTGTAACCATGGATTAATAAGGTAAAATGAATTGAAAATTTTGGATTGACATGGCTTTTGTTTAGGGACAATGCGCATATTATGGTAGTATAATGTGTTTGTTTGGTCATGCTATCTTTGTCCGAGTGTCATATGTGTGAATGACAAGCTATTTAAGTACTATGGACCTATTCGTTTTAATATGCATATTTGCGAAAGTATAGAATAATATGCTTTGATATTCGGCTAATGAGATAGATGTACTTACATATGTTTGACATACGAAAATTTGAGGTTTGTTAAGTGGAAGCTTGATTCAAAACTTGTATAGATTATGAGTTATGATGTATTGCATTATGAAACATGGTTTGTAATGCAAGTCTTGTTTATTATTGTGGATATGGAAAAATTTAAATATACGTATAGGGTTTATTCCATAAATGACTGTGAAAAATTGTGTCTAGTTCGGTAACGCCTCATAATCCTAACTCGACGACGGGTACAGGTTAAGAGGTGTTACAAATTTAGTTAGCCCATACCCGAATTTTTGATTTAGTTGTATAATTTGAGTGTTGCCATGGATGGAAATTTGGTGTTTGTGTGGTTAATGATAGAATATGATATAAGCATGCTAGATTAACAAGATTTTCTTTAGAATTTTTGATGGAGTTTAGTATAAGGGTGAATTCATAAAAAGAAAATTTTTGGAAGGACTAAATAGCAAGAAAAATGGAAGAAATGAGTTTATATAGGGACTATGAATATTCGGCCCTTAATAGGTGTGGTTGAATTCTTGATATCTTGTGTTTTGAGCTATAAGGACTAAATTGTAAACATTGTAAATGTTGGGGGTAAAATGGTAAAATTGCACAATTATGTATTTTTGGATTAAATTGAATGAAAATGTATTTGAATGAGTTTAATTTGGAATTATTTAGATCAAGAACAAAAGGAAATGGGTTTGGATCGGGGGAAGGCGAAGTTGAACGAATAGTCGGGAAACTCTAATTCATCGACTCTCGAGGTAAGTTTATAAGTAATCGGGTTTAATTGATTTATTTCTAAAATAAAATGCCTATGATTAGATGAATTAATGGATTAAATTTTTAAAATGTCGAATGAGAAATGGGAACTTTTAAGTATGTTAGCTGAATGTGGTTTATTGGATACCACTATATATGTATATCCATCGATTAATTGAATTAAGTATCTTTAATTCATTTTGCCGAATGTAATATTGAACGGGGTGAATTATTGATAACTTAGCCGAATGTAAGGTTGGTGAATGTATAATAGTATAAGTGTCGATTCATTGAGTAAGGTGAGTTTGTGAATGAATAGGGTGGTAGCTAGATGTGAATTTAAAAAGAGAGATGTTTGTTTTGAAAAGGTAGATGTAAATGTATAAATATACATATATTTTAGTTGTGCCGAATGCAATGGAATGATATAAGGAAATTGAGCTGTCATAGGACAAACGTATCTTTGTGTATATATGTATGAGAATGGAATTATAAGTGTTGCATAAACAAAGAAAGGTTCGGATAATGGCACTACGTGTGCGAGATTAAACACCGAGCACTGTGTGTGCGATATCGGTGGAATGGCACTATGTGTGCGAGATTAAACACCGAGTACTGTGTGTGCGATATCGGTGGAATGGCACTAAGTGTGCGGGAATCGTGTAATGGCACTAAGTGTGCGATACATTACCGAAAGATGGCACTACGTGTGCGAATTATCAAGTAACGGCACTAAGTGTGCGATACGTTACATGAGTTGCACTGTGTGTGCGGAATATCGGACCTCTCAAAAACATGAACCAATGAATGGAGATGACCATATGAGACATGTAAGTAAATAATGCATGGAAAGTTAATAACTTGGTGCTAAAGAGGTAAGTAGTTCTTGTATTCTAAATTATAGAAATGTAAAGTATTTATTAATTTTTGAGTTTGATCGAAATGGGTATAGAGTATTTGAATATTCGGTTTGGAGATTCCATTGAATATGACATTGCTATATGGTATTATGTTATATGAAATGCTGTTACGGACTAGTGAAGGATTAAGTTAAATTGATTGAAGTTGTATATTGAATCATTATATATATTCCCTTTTGCTTATAACTTACTAAGCTAAGTTAGCTTACCGTACGTGTGTTTGTGTGATTATGGTTTAGATCTTGAAAGCTAGCTCGTGCTCGGAAATCTTCGTCAAAGTCATCCGCACTATCACCTAACTTCGGTATTCTATAAGTTGTACCCTTTTTGAAAACATATGGCATGTATAGGCAATATTCCTTTGGATTTTGTTTGAACGATATGTATATAAATGTATATGCCATGCGAAAATGGCTATGTCTTTATGTTTGAGTTGGTTTAATCATATTGAAATATGGAATTATTATTTGAGTATATGGTTTATATTGATATATGTATATATATATATTATAAGTCTAGTTAGAAAGTTATCTCATAATAAGTTGTATGTGATCTTTAAGCTTATGGAATATATTGAATATAACATATAAGATATTGAGTTGATAAAAATTATTGTTTTTAGTATAATTATTTGAATGTATCAATGTGACTAGATATGAATGAAATAGATTATATTTGGTGTATGTGTCTATTAAAAGGGGTACATTAATGAACAAATTGATGGGTACTCATTTGTAAATATTCGGCCATGACTTGTTTTGGTTTAGAACTTAAATTTTTTCTCTAGAATGATATGGTATGTTCAGCCTTGTGATTTAAATGATTAAATCATTGATGTAATGTCTTATTAAAATGTTCTTATGATGGAATATATGTAACACCCCAAACCCGGTCTATGCGTTTAGACGAGATTTGGTTTGTCACACCAAACATACTTTCGTTTCTTTTCAAGATTTACGATAAAATAATGATGCAAAAACTTTTGAAAATCGAGTTAAAGATGTAGTACGAGGTTTTGAAAATAATTTAAGAATATACTTGTTTAAAACTTATCTTAAATAAAATGTTTATCGAAACTTTAAAACTTCTTAAAAGAATTTGGAGGAAAATTTTAAAGAAAATCGTCTAATTGTCAAAATATTAAATAAACGATATTTTTAGGAAAAACCAAATGATTTAACATAAACTCATAATTAAAGTCTCAAAATAAAAATTATAAAACCATCCACACGATAAAATCCATAAAACATACTTAGAGGCCTTATTACATCAACCCAATAATAGCAATTAAAATAAAAACTTAAATAAAGTCATAGTTTAAAAAAAAAAACCCAAATTCGTAGTATGGGCTCCACCAAGTCATCTCCTACCAAGTCCACGTCAATTTCCATTACACAAATGGTTAATAAAAATTGGGTGAGTTACAAAGAACTCGATGTGCAACTCACTTACCACCATTTTTAGGCCGGATCGTCAAGATATCATCTTTGGGCTTGAGCCCATTAACAGATTTCAACCATACATTGTAAAGTAACATAATTTAAAGAAAAGAATGCATGAAATATGAATTTCCCAAACCAACCTAGTATCCATCCGCTAACACCCCCGTACCAACCAACACACCTGTGGGGATCAAGTCAACCCACCCCGCCAAACACACCAATCATGGGCTTAAAGCCCTTAAATAATTTTGTAGTGCACTACCGAACTAGATTGTGACATTGTCACCGAACTAGAGGCATTTAGCGAATTTGTGGCGAGAGCCACCGAACTAGAGGCAATGAGCCAAATTTGTGGCAACTGGCCATTCTTCTCTTCATATAACCCACCCCATGCAATCATGCGTATATAACAAATATAATCATATAACAGATTTTCATTAATCCATATCATCGGTGAGCTTATCAATTAACCCTTCATTAGGCTCATATAAACAATTTATCAACTAGCCCATTTAGTAGTTTAGTGACTTTGGTCCATTTTAGCCCAATTTATCGAAACAGAAGTATTTTCGCCCATTTAATCGAACTAGAGTAATATCGGCCCATTTTATCGAACTAGAGTATTATCGGCCCATTTTATCGAACTAGAGTATTATCGGCCCATTTTATCGAACTAGAGTATTATCGACCCATTTTATCGAACTAGAGTATTATCGACCCATTTTATCGAACTAGAGTATTATCGTATTTTATTTTCTCGGTTTTAACCGTTTTCATGCATTTACTCAAAAATATGAGTTACTACGTATTTTCCGTTTTTACTATTTTACGAATTTATCACAGAACTTACAACATGATGTCCAACCCGAAAATGAGTGTGAAGTTACACACCTGGTTATGGAGAGAACTAAACTTTCCCGCTCTTCAACACCTATACGTATTGTGTTAATTAAAACACTATAATCTATAATAAAACCGATCTAAATATAGCGATCTAGAAATTTACCCTCGGATTTTCGTAAGACTTCTACTTGCGATTTCTCTCCGATTGATGGTTCGCTAACCGAATCGAATCCACGAACAAATAATGGTTCGGGAGTACGAACGACTTGAACAGATTGATTTTCCTCGGTTGAACGTCCGTAACCCGGTGGAAAATCTCGGATTCGAAATAGTCCTTTGCTTGTACTTAGGGGAATAACAGAACCTCCCTTCTTCCGAAGGCTAAACACCGCCCGTTTCTTCCCTATGTTGAATGTCTTCAAAGGCAAAGAACATTAATCTAATGATATCGAAAAATTTCTAAAGTTTAAAAGATGTGATTTCCTTACCACGAGAATCGATTCCTATGCTTTGTCACCCACCACTTCTTGATTCCAACTTTCCGTTATCGCACTAAAGTTTAACAAAATAAACGTTAATAAAATAAACGTTTATTTTGATCCAAATAATGCCTTCAAGCCAACATTAATATTCGGCACTAACCACTAATAACTAATCGAAACAAAAGAACTCTTACCTATATTCCACGTCGAAAAGAAAGGATTTGAGAATAGTATGGTTTTAAGGAGGATTCGGCTATGAAAGATTAAAGAGAAAGGGAAATAATTTGGCTTATGAACACCTTAGCATTCGGCCATGAGAGAAATATTGGAGAGAAATATTGATTGATAATGAATAAAAATAAGAAAATGGAGATAATGATGAATTCGGTTTTCAAAGAAAATAAAAGAGAAAGAAAGAGAGGAGATTAGAATCAAGACACATTCGGCAATGAAGAAAAGAGAGAAAGAAAGGAATGGTCATTTGATGTAGGTGATTTCGGCACTCAAATGAAATAAGGCACAAAAAGAATACCAATTGATGTGCAAAAATGACCAAATGGTCAAAAACTTTAGGACTTACCAATGCTCAAATTCGGCAAAAGGAGAAAAGGTTGAGAGAGTTTTCAAAACTTGCACAAACTAACAAAATGACCAAAACAAGACTAAAATTCCTAGCCAAAACTATCACCAAAATTCGGCTCCCCTATAGCCATATTGCCAGTCCAAGTACATGGTCTTTAGGCCAAGATATTGTTTCCAAAAATTCTTCCTTGATTCATGCCTCATATCTTCACATTTTCCTTATTCTTTTGATACCCTTCCTTAAGTTCAAAATTTCCTTATTCCCTTGATATTTTAACCAAAAATAACAAGTCAACACCTTCCATAAAAGCTCTTGGCCGACACTTGCTATATTGGTGCATAAAAATTCAAAATAAAATTCACCTAGATGCTAAACATGGGATTCGAACCTTCAACCTCATGCACAAGCTCATGCGCCATCACCACTTGTCCAATAATTCATCTTATGCCTCACTTTGACACTTAAATTAATTTATGTGTCAAAGTCACTAATCCACTTCCATAAATAATTTCTTAAAATTAATAATATTCCTTCTAAAAAAATTTTAAACCCTTCTTGAGACTATACTAACCACGAAAATAAATCGAGAAAATTTTACTTTCTAGAATAATTACTCAAAGCACACATAGAAAATAAATTACTCAAATTTTGAGGGTGTTACAACTCTACCCCTAAAAGAAAATTTCGTCCTCGAAATTTACACAGCTGAAAAAGGTGAGGTATTGTTGCCGAATTGCATCCTCGGGCTCCCACGTAGCTTCCTCCACTCCGTGGTTACGCCACAACACTTTGACCAACGGCACAGTCTTCTTTCTTAGCACCTTCACGTCTCGGTCTAAGATTTCCACTTTGTTCCTCCTCAAAAGACAAATCCAAATTCAACTCCACTTCTTCTACCGGTACTATGTGCGAAGGATCCGATCTATAGCGCCTCAACATGGACACGTGGAAAACATTATGAATTTGGCTCAATTCCGAGGTAACTCAATCTGATAGGCCACTGGACCAACTCGTTTCACCACACGATATGGTCCAATGTATCTAGGACTCAACTTGCCCTTCTTCCCGAATCTGAATATCTTCTTCCAAGGTGAGACCTTCAGGAAGACTTGATCTCCTACGGCATACTCGATCTCTTTACGCTTGGATCCGCATACGACTTACGTCTATCCGAAGCTTCCTTTACTTAGTGTCGAATAACTTTCACTTTTTCTTCCGTTTGAAATCATCTCGAGTCCTAACAATCGCCGATCACCCAACTCAGTCCAACAAATAGGAGAACGACACCTACGACCATACAATGCCTCGTAGGGTGCCATCTGAATGCTAGACTGGTAGCTGTTGTTGTACGCAAATTCCGCTAACGGTAGAAAATCCTCCCAACTACCTTTGAAGTCGATTACACATCCCCTTAACATGTCTTCCAGAATCTGAATCACTCTCTCCGACTGACCATCAGACTGAGGATGAAAAGCCGTACTAAAATTAAGCTTTGTACCCAAGGCTTCATGCAAAGCTTTCCAAAATCGAGATGTAAACCTAGGATCCCTATCCGATATAATCGATACAGGTACCCCATGCAACCTCACGATTTCGGATACATACAGCTTCGCCAACTTCTACAACGAGTTGTAACATCCCAAAATGGGCCTAGGAGAATTGGGCCCAATGGGCCTTAGGCGTAGTAGCGTTTAAATTTTTGGAGAACAAGAGACCGGCTTAAATACTAGTTAGACCTATTGGATAAGTGATTTTGGAAGGTTAGAAGGCTTCTATGAAGTCCCGGGATCAAATATTAGCTTTGGGGAAATTTTGGTTTTAGGTGAAAAAAAACCCTGGAAGTTGGCAGGTAGGCCTTAAGAATAAAATGTGGGGAAAAATGACACAAAGGAGTGTGTGGTGTAGTGGCAAAGTGACGCCACTTAGGGGACAAGGGAGTGACGCCACAAGGAAGGAAGGAGGTCCAAGGTTCAAGTCTTGGCTTTTGCATTTTGGTTTTCTTTTTACTTGGACCTCGAATTTGGCTATAGATTTATATTTAGTTGCGCATGGTTTAAGACACAAGAGGAGCTTGTGGCCAAGTGGCTAGCAGCGTGGATTATGTTGCAAGGGAGCACAGGTTCGAATCTCATGAGAAGCAAGGGAGTATTTATTTTGCGATGCAGACGGGAAAGAGTTTGATTGAATTTAAACTCTACTTGTGAAGGGATCCCACATCGGAAAGACACAAAGAATGAAGGTGAAGAGCTAGCTATATAAGGAGCATCCTAGGAGGAGAGAAAACACATCTTGGAGGCGTTTGGGCACAAGAGTGATCGGGCGCGGATTAGCCCTAGAGTCCTATCGGTGTGTAACTCTCTCTACTCTAGTTGTAGAGCGGCAAATGCCGAAGTGCGATCCACGGCAATAGTAGCCACACGAGCGTGCGGCGCGCGTGTGGGGCTTCGACGCGATAGTTGAGGCCATCGATGAGTATTCTCGTGGGTTGGGGCTGCTTGGGCCTCGATGGGCCGAAGTGGGCCCAATGGGCCCGTGGGCCCATATGAGTAAATTGTGCGATTGTGTAGTATATAGTGAACTAGACTAGGTGGAACTTATATACATGGCTAGATTTGTGCTAGGTGGGCCACACGCGCGTGTGGGCGAATGGGCCAGAATCGAGTTTTAGGCCCAATCGTCCTGGTACAACCGGAAGTGGTAGCTGAGTCGCTAGTGGCGACATTAGGCCTTCAGAAAGGCCATTGCAGGTGTGAATTTACGAAAATGCCCTTAGTAGGTAAAATTACGATTTTACCCTTAAAGGTTGATTAGCATGATTATGTTGTTTAGTTTTGGCCGATTGTAGGGAAGGCTTGATCTCGCATATCTCGGGTTGTGGCTAGTGCTCGAAAAGTGTTAAGGAATGGGGATCTAGTGCGTTAGATCTTGATCTACGGGATTTGATAGTCGCATTAGTAATCGTGTGTAAGCCAACACACTTCTTGCTTTGTATATGTTTGATAAAGCGATTGATTGGTAAAACCGAAATAGTATGGTTGAGTGATATGATACCCTATGGGGTATGTGCACGGATTCGGTAAGTCCGTTTCATTATGAGTCTTTATTATTGATACATGATGTCATGATTTATGATGTATGTGCTATGAGATGCAACGTTAAACATGTTTGTATGATTTGAATACTATACATGAGTTGGTATGATGATGGGTGATATGAGTGGAGGGGGCAAGGATATTTTGTCTTGTGAGCACCGGTGTTTTGGTAACACACTTTGTGACTACGGTCACCGAGGTTTGGTACCTCGGAGGTTTGGTACCTCATAGCGACTTCGTCCTGTAGTTAACACCACCGTGGGTTGGCCCCACTTGAGATATGGGATCGTCGCCGGTGATTTGGTATCACACGATGGGTTGGCCCCATCACTCGATTATCGTGACTACGGTCACCGATGGTTTGGTACCACATTTGTGTCTTTGGGACACGGAGGTTTGGCACCTCATTGCGACTGCGTCCACTGTGGTTAATTCCACCGTGGGTTGGCCCCACTTTGAGATATGGGATCGTCTGCGCGGTGATTTGGTATCACACGATGGGTTGGCCCCATCATTGGATTTGTGACTTGGTCACCGGTGTTTTAGTAACACATTGTGACTATACGTCACGGTGGTTTGGCACCACCAAAGTGGTTTGGTACCACACGGGGTAGAAAAGGTGTATGGGCGGTTAGGATTGGGTGCATATGATTGGGATGCATGATGATCATGATTATGTTTGTATGTGATATTTTGCTAATCCGGGAAAAGGGTAGCACATCGAGTCTTGGTGACTCACCTTTTCCTTAACCATTTCGTAGTGCATAAAGTCGACCGGGATCGGAGAGGACAAGGTGGCCCATGCCGAAGATGATGTTCAATTATTTCATGCTTGATTTTGATATAAGTACTTTATTTGAATTGTTGGGTTGTAATAAAGGCCATTTTATGTTTTTGGTATTACTTTAACTATGGTTTATTTAAATTAAATTGCTACGTGAAAATGATTTATGGTTTGCAACCTATTTATTCAAATTGGATATTATAAACCAAAGTTTTAAAAATGAATGAGTTTAATAGCAAAGTTTTATTCCAAAGATTAACGATGTTTTATTTTAAATTAAGAAGATTTTCAACCGTCTTTTCCCAGTGACATAACCAGATTCGGTCGTAGTGAATGGGCCGGGTTTGGGGATGTTACAGGAATTGGTATCGAGCCCGGTTCAAAACTCGGCTTTGAGGGTTTTGGGCCCAAAAACATTTTCAAAATGGGCTTTTCAAAAATATGGGCTTTTAAGAAAAGGTTTTCAGGTTAGGCTGGCATGGCACCTGTACCTCCGACCCGAAGTCCACCAAGTAAGTACCCCTTACTATTGCTTGTGAGTTATTGATGTGATCGGATGATTGCAATAGTGGATTACTTTAGAAACTGAAACTTTGATTGCTCGAAAGAACGACTTCCAGAAACTTCTGTTCATAAAATTTGCTCGTGGATTAAACAGTGGAACAAAATTTCTAATGCATAAAACTTTTAATCAGATTAAATCGCGACGCTAGATATGAGTTCTAGGGGACGTGTTGTCGCGGGCATGGTCTAGGTGGAATGACAGCTTTATTAAGATCAGTCTGCAGCAAGGCGTAGTGTGGTAGGTTAGGATGTGCATTTGTTAGTTAGATGGAAATTTCGAGGACGAAATTTCTTTAAGGAGGGTAGATTTGTAACATCCCAAAATGGGCCTAGGAGAATTGGGCCCAATGGGCCTTAGGCGTAGTAGGGTTTAAATTTTTGGAGAACAAGAGACCGGCTTAAATGCTAGTTAGACCTATTGGATAAGTGATTTTGGAAGGTTAGAAGGCTTCTATGAAGTCCCGGGATCAAATATTAGCTTTGGGGAAATTTTGGTTTTAGGTGAAAAAAAACCCTGGAAGTTGGCAGGTAGGCCTTAAGAATAAAATGTGGGGAAAAATGACACAAAGGAGTGTGTGGTGTAGTGGCAAAGTGACGCCACTTAGGGGACAAGGGAGTGACGCCACAAGGAAGGAAGGAGGTCCAAGGTTCAAGTCTTGGCTTTTGCATTTTGGTTTTCTTTTTACTTGGACCTCAGAATTTGGCTATAGATTTATATTTAGTTGCGCATGGTTTAAGACACAAGAGGAGCTTGTGGCCAAGTGGCTAGCAGCGTGGATTATGTTGCAAGGGAGCACAGGTTCGAATCTCATGAGAAGCAAGGGAGTATTTATTTTATGATGCAGGCGGGAAGAGTTTCATTGAATTTAAACTCTCTGACGAAGGGATCCCACATCGGAAAGACACAAAGAATGAAGGTGAAGAGCTAGCTATATAAGGAGCATCCTAGGAGGAGAGAAAACACATCTTGGAGGGCGTTTGGGCACAAGAGTGATCGGAGCGCGGATTAGCCCTAGAGTCCTATCAGGTGTGTAACTCTCTCTACTCTAGTTGTAGAGCGGCAAATGCCGAAGTGCCGGTCACGGCAATAGTAGCCCACGACGTCGTGCGGCGCGTGTGTGGGCCTTCGACGCGATAGTTGAGGCCATCGTGTATATTCGTGGGTTGGGGCTGCTTGCCCAGGCCTCGATGGGCGAAGTGGGCCCAATGGGCCCGTGGGCCCATATGAGTAAATTGTGCGATTGTGTAGTATATAGTGAACTAGACTAGGTGGAACTTATATACATGGCTAGATTTGTGCTAGGTGGGCCACACGAGCGTGTGGGCCCGAATGGGCCAGAATCGAGTTTTAGGCCCAATCGTCCGGTACAACCGGAAGTGGTAGCTGAGTCGCTAGTGGCGACATTAGGCCTTCAGAAAGGCCATTGCAGGTGTGAATTTACGAAAATGCCCTTAGTAGGTAAAATTACGATTTTACCCTTAAAGGTTGATTAGCATGATTATGTTGTTTAGTTTTGGCCGATTGTAGGGGAAGGCTTGATCTCGCATATCTCGGGTTGTGGCTAGTGCTCGAAAAGTGTTAAGGAATGGGGGATCTAGTGCGTTAGATCTTGATCTACGGGATTTGATAGTCGCATTAGTAATCAGGTGTGTAAGCCAACACACTTCTTGCTTTGTATATGTTTGATAAAGCGATTGATTGGTAAAACCGAAATAGTATGGTTGAGTGATATGATACCCTATGGGGTATGTGCACGATTCGGTAAGTCCGTTTCATTATGAGTCTTTATTATTGATACATGATGTCATGATTTATGATGTATGTGCTATGAGATGCAACGTTAAACATGTTTGCATGATTTGAATACTATACATGAGTTGGTATGATGATGGGTGATATGAGTGGAGAAGCGGTGATATTTTGTCTTTGCGAGCACCAGGTGTTTTGGTAACACACTGTGTGACTACGGTCACCAGAGGTTTGGTACCTCGGAGGTTTGGTACCTCATAGCGACTCGTCCACGTGGTTAACACCACCGTGGGTTGGCCCCACTTGAGATATGGGATCGTGCGCGGTGATTTGGTATCACCACGATGGGTTGGCCCCATCACTCGATTATCGTGACTACGGTCACCAGTGGTTTGGTACCACATTTGTGTCTTTGGGACACGGAGGTTTGGCACCTCATTGCGACTGCGTCCTGTGGTTAATTCCACCGTAGGTTGGCCCCACTTTGAGATATGGGATCGTGCGCGGTGATTTGGTATCACCACGATGGGTTGGCCCCATCATTGGATTTGTGACTTGGTCACGGTGTTTTAGTAACACATTGTGACTATACGTCACGGTGGTTTAGCACCACCGGTGGTTTGGTACCACACGGGGTAGAAAGGTGTATGGGCGGTTAGGATTGGGTGCATATGATTGGGATGCATGATGATCATGATTATGTTTGTATGTGATATTTTGCTAATCCCAGGAAAAAGGGTAGCACTGCTTGAGTCTTGGTGACTCACCTTTTTCCTTAACCATTTCGTAGTGCATAAAGTTTGGGCCGGGATCGGAGAGGACAAGGTGGCCCATGCCGAAGATGATGTTCAATTATTTCATGCTTGATTTTGATATAAGTACTTTATTTGAATTGTTGGGTTGTAATAAAGGCCATTTTATGTTTTTGGTATTACTTTAACTATGGTTTATTTAAATTAAATTGCTACGTGAAAATGATTTATGGTTTGCAACCTATTTATTCAAATTGGATATTATAAACCAAAGTTTTAAAAATGAATGAGTTTAATAGCAAAGTTTTATTCCAAAGATTAACGATGTTTTATTTTAAATTAAGAAGATTTTCAACCGTCTTTTCCCGGTGACATAACCAGATTCGGTCGTAGTGAATGGGCGGGTTTGGGGATGTTACACGAGTAGTCCGTGACGCCTTTGGTAGAAAATGGCGATCTTAAATCGACGATCAACAATTACCCAAATGCAATTTTTCTTAGTAGGTGTTAAAGGTAACCCACTTACAAAATCCATTGTTATCCGCTCCCATTTCCAAAGAGGAATCTTAATCGGTTGCAAAAGACTGACGGCAATTGATGCTCCGCTTTCACTTAGCGACAAGTTAAGCATTTTCCCACAAATTCTGAAATCTCCGTTTCAATCCAGCCACCAAAACCGCTCACGAAGATCCCGATACATCTTATTTCCTCCAGGTGCATAGCATAAGGGCTACTATCGCCTCCTCAAAATCATTTGCCTCGGTCTGAATCCTTAGGCATACAGACCCTTTCACGAAAACACAATACACCTTCGAATTTATTCCAAAATCCTCAATTTCACCATTTTCCACTTGCTTTGAAATAAAAGTCTCAACTTCTCATCTAAAATCTGTTTTCCTTAATTTGTTCCAACCACATAGGCTTCACTTGAAATTCCGCTATCAAACTACCATCCTCATACAAACTCAAATGGGCAAACATAGCTCTCAAATCGAGATACCACCTTACGACTTAATGCGTCAGCCACTACATTAGCCTTTCGAGGATGATACTCAATAGAGAAATCATAGTCCTTAACACTCCACCCATCTTCGTTGTCTCAAGTTTAACTCCTTCGAGTAAGAAGATACTTAAGACTCTTGTGATCCGTATAGATGATAGACTTTTCACCATAGAGGTAATGCCTCCAAATCTTTAAGGCAAACACCACTGCTGCTAACTAACTCCAAATCATGAGTAGGGTAGTTCACTTCGTGCGGTCTCAATTGGCGAGAAGCGTAAGCTACAACTTTCCCACTTTGCATCAATACGCACCTAAACCCGTATGTGACGCATCACAAAAAGCGTAAACTCCTTCCCACCTCGGGTTGAATCAATACCGTAACTTAGTTAAAACCTTCTTGATCGCTCGAAACTTTCTTGCGCTTTATCGGTCCATATAAACAACACTCCCTTCCGCAAAAAGCTTAGTTAGAGGTGCGGCAATCAATGAGAACCCCTCAACAAAGCGTCTATAATATCGGCCAAACCCAAGAAACTCCGAATCTCAACTACCGACTTGGTGGTTTCCAATCCAATACCGCCTCAATCTTTCGAGGATCCACCCTTATTCCTTGGTGATACCACATGACCCAAGAAAGTCACTTCTCTTAACCAAAATTCACATTTACTTTGAATTTGGCATACAACTGATTATCTCGAAGCACTTGCAATACAATCCGCAAATGCGAGTCATGTTCTTCTTCGCTCCTCGAATAAACCAGAATGTCATCTATGAATACCACCACAAACCGATCTAAGAATGGTTGAAAGACCGGTTCATCATATCCATAAATGCAATGGTGCATTGGTCAACCCAAACGGCATCACTAAAAACTCATAGTGTCCGTGAGTAGCGGGTTGAACATTTGTCTTGTGAATATCCGCTTCTTTCACCTTAAGCTGGTGGTAACCCGACCTTAAATCAATCTTGGAGAAAGCAGCTCCCTTCAATTGATCAAGCAGTCGTCAATCCTCGGCGAGAGGGTGCCGATTCTTGATCGTCGGCTTATTCAATTGCCTATAGTCAATACACATACGCATTGACCCATCCTTCTTCTTAACAAACAAAACCGGTGCTCCCCACGGAGACACACTCGGTCGAATAAAACCCCGATCTAGCGGTTCTTGAATTTGGGCTTTAAGCTCAGACAACTCCTTGGTGCCATTCTATAAGGAGCAATGGACACCTGGAGCGATTCGGAGCAAAAGCTCAATACCAAATTCCACTTCCCGATCTGGAGGTACACGGGAAGTTCTTGGGAAAAACATCGGGAATTCCTTCACCGTTCTCACATCTTCCACCAACAGCTTTTTGGCATCTAAAGCACAAATAAATGCTAAAAATGCTCAGTATCCTTTTCGCACTAACTTCTCCGCCTTCAACGCAAAATCATGTTTGCCAAGTAATTTCTCCGCTCGCCTATCATAACTATCTCCTTATCCTCCACATTTCTTATCGACATACGCTTTTGGCCTACAGTCCAATTTCGCGGTGCTTAACCAACCAATCCATGCCCGAAATAATATCGAATTCGCCAAAAAGCGGTTCTATCAAATTTGCCGAATGTTTCTCCTTGAATTACTAAGGGCACGCGTCTCTAAACAATTTATTAACCAACACCGATCGTCCCTAAGGGACTAATCACCCTCATCTCTTTATCGGAAATTTGAGTCTAATTTCAAGTTTCCGGTTATGGTGCTAGCAATGTGCGAATGAGTAGAACCAATATCTATCAAGGCAATAACGGGTACATCGAAATGAAGAACGCGTGCGCTTATCACATCGGTGCATTGCCATCCTCACGACGTCGACCGCATACACCAATCCCGGTGTCTTGCATCTGCGTTGCCCCTAGGACCATTACCTCGACCACGCACCTTGACCACGTCCAGCCCCATTACCACCACGACCGGTCCCCGACCTCTCGGTGGTTCTTTGAACTCCTCTTGCGGTGGTACATCGATGCTAGCACGAACTTCTTGAGTTGTATCCATACGTCCGAGGGCAACTCCTATATTGATGCTCGTCGATCCACATTTATAGCAAGCACCGTTTTCCTCCAACATTCTCGGAATGTCTTTTCCCACATTCGGCACAATCCCGACTCGATTAACGACTCACCGGTGCTCTTCCTTGAGTGGTTCCTCATTCCGGCCTCTTGAGAATCTTCTCGAAGAACCCGAATGCTTGAGATCTTTCTTGCCTCGAATTTGCTCCCGATTTTGGCGTTCGAGTTCTTAGCCTCTTCGGCTATCTTGGCCTTCTCCACAAGAGCGGCAAAAGTTCTAACTTGTTGTGGGGCTATCGTAACCCGCAACTCGTCTTTCAAACCGTCCTCGGCGCACACAACGCTCATGGTCCGTTGCCACTATCGTTCGAGCATAGCGACTCAAACGTAAGAACTCGACCTCATATCTTTGCCACCGTCTTATTTCCTTGCACCAGTTCAAGAATTCCTTCCTTCGGGCATCCACATAGCTTGTTCCCACATATTTCCCTTGAAAGGAAGCCTTAAAGAACTCCCAATTAACCAAAGCGACATCGGTGCCATCTCGGATAGTAAGCCACCATTGGTAAGCTTCGCCTCTCAACAAAGATACCGCTCCTCTTAACTTTTGTTCCACGGTGCACTCAAGATCGTCCATAATTCGCTCTCTGCCTCAAGCCAATATTCAAATGACATTGGGAGCTACACGAGACACCTCTGAAAACCTCGGCTCCACTTTGGATTTCATCGCTCGATGTCGAACCACGGCGGTTGGTCGATTACGGATCCAGCGACCCTTTCAAGTACTCGCGGCATTGCTCGTGTCACGGCATTATCCTCTTCCATATGGTCGTGCGATCCGTCTCACTCTCGAGTGACGCGGTGCATCCATTTCCGACATATGACCCGGCACATCGATTGCGCCCCTAACACCTGCGTCCTCTACCACGGCCACGCCTCTGGCGTCCCACGACCACGTCCTCTAGTGCTCATGGCGACTAATTTGATTTAATCTGATTTAAGAGTTTTATGAATCGAATAATATTTCAATTGTTTATTAACGATATCTTATGATATGAAAGAGATAGAGTGTTTTCGCATCAATATCCTATTGTCTCAATCTCTACGGTTTTAACACCTAAAACTAGAAGTTCTAGAGTGTTTCTTATAATCATATCACAATGATAATAAACATACAAAGATCTGAGATACTTACTTGACTTGGCGCGGGATGTTCATGGTGCCATACTACCTTTAATCAAAACTCTAGAAATTATTTTCAAACAAATTTCTTTATTGAACCCAAACCACAAATAGAGTTTTGAAACCGGGCTCGATACCACTAAATGTAACACCCCAAACCCGGTCTATGCGTTTAGATTTAGATTTGGTTTGTCACACCAAACATACTTTCGTTTCTTTTCAAGATTTACGATAAAATAATGATGCAAAAACTTTTGAAAATCGAGTTAAAGATGTAGTACGAGGTTTTGAAAATAATTTAAGAATATACTTGTTTAAAACTTATCTTAAATAAAATGTTTATCGAAACTTTAAAACTTCTTAAAAGAATTTGGAGGAAAATTTTAAAGAAAATCGTCTAATTGTCAAAATATTAAATAAACGATATTTTTAGGAAAAACCAAATGATTTAACATAAACTCATAATTAAAGTCTCAAAATAAAAATTATAAAACCATCCACACGATAAAATCCATAAAACATACTTAGAGGCCTTATTACATCAACCCAATAATAGCAATTAAAATAAAAACTTAAATAAAGTCATAGTTTAAAAAAAAACCCAAATTCGTAGTATGGGCTCCACCAAGTCATCTCCGGCCCAAGTCCACGTCAATTTCCATTACCTGAAATGGTTAATAAAAATTGGGTGAGTTACAAAGAACTCAGTGTGCAACTCACTTACCACCATTTTTAGGCGGATCGTCAAGATATCATCTTTGGGCTTGAGCCCATTAACAGATTTCAACCATACATTGTAAAGTAACATAATTTAAAGAAAAGAATGCATGAAATATGAATTTCCCAAACCAACCTAGTATCCATCCGCTAACACCCCCGTACCAACCAACACACCTGTGGGGATCAAGTCAACCCACCCCGCCAAACACACCAATCATGGGCTTAAAGCCCTTAAATAATTTTGTAGTGCACTACAAACTAGATTGTGACATTGTCACCGAACTAGAGGCATTTAGTTGAATTTGTGGCGAAGCCACCGAACTAGAGGCAATGAGCCATATTGTGGCGAGCCACCGAACTAGAGGCAATGAGCCAAATTTGTGGCAATCGGCCATTCTTCTCTTCATATAACCCACCCCATGCAATCATGCGTATATAACAAATATAATCATATAACAGATTTTCATTAATCCATATCATCGGTGAGCTTATCAATTAACCCTTCATTAGGCTCATATAAACAATTTATCAACTAGCCCATTTAGTAGTTTAGTGACTTTGGTCCATTTTAGCCCAATTTATCGAAACAGTATTTTCGCCCATTTAATCGAACTAGAGTAATATCGCCCATTTTATCGAACTAGAGTATTATCGCCCATTTTATCGAACTAGAGTATTATCGGCCCATTTTATCGAACTAGAGTATTATCGACCCATTTTATCGAACTAGAGTATTATCGCCCATTTTATCGAACTAGAGTATTATCGTTTTTATTTTCTCGGTTTTAACTTAGTTTTCATGCATTTACTCAAAAATATGAGTTACTACGTATTTTTCCCGTTTTTACTATTTTACGAATTTATCACGTAACTTACAACATGATGTCCAACCTGAAAATGAGTGTGAAGTTACACACCGGTTATGGAGAGAACTAAACTTTCCCGCTCTTCAACACCTATACGTATTATGTTAATTAAAACACTATAATCTATAATAAAACCGATCTAAATATAGCGATCTAGAAATTTACCCTCGGATTTTCGTAAGACTTCTACTTGCGATTTCTCTCCGATTGATGGTTCGCTAACCGAATCGAATCCACGAACAAATAATGGTTCGGAGTCACGAACGACTTGAACGATTGATTTTCCTCGGTTGAACGTCCGTAACCCGGTGGAAAATCTCGGATTCCCGAAATAGTCCTTTGCTTGTACTTAGGGGAATAATGAACCTCCCTTCTTCCGAAGGCTAAACACCGCCGCTTTCTTCCCTATGTTGAATGTCTTCAAAGGCAAAGAACATTAATCTAATGATATCGAAAAATTTCTAAAGTTTAAAAGATGTGATTTCCTTACCACGAGAATCGATTCCTATGCTTTGTCACCCACCACTTCTTGATTCCAACTTTCCGTTATCGCACTAAAGTTTAACAAAATAAACGTTAATAAAATAAACGTTTATTTTGATCCAAATAATGCCTTCAAGCCAACATTAATATTCGGCACTAACCACTAATAACTAATCGAAACAAAAGAACTCTTACCTATATTCCACGTCGAAAAGAAAGGATTTGAGAATAGTATGGTTTTAAGGAGGATTCGGCTATGAAAGATTAAAGAGAAAGGGAAATAATTTGGCTTATGAACACCTTAGCATTCGGCCATGAGAGAAATATTGGAGAGAAATATTGATTGATAATGAATAAAAATAAGAAAATGGAGATGATGATGAATTCGGTTTTCAAAGAAAATAAAAGAGAAAGAAAGAGAGGAGATTAGAATCAAGACACATTCGGCAATGAAGAAAAGAGAGAAAAGAAAGGAATGGTCATTTGATGTAGGTGATTTCGGCACTCAAATGAAATAAGGCACAAAAGAATACCAATTGATGTGCAAAAATGACCAAATGGTCAAAAACTTTAGGACTTACCAATGCTCAAATTCGGCAAAAGGGAGAAAAGGTTGAGAGAGTTTTCAAAACTTGCACAAACTAACAAAATGACCAAAACAAGACTAAAATTCCTAGCCAAAACTATCACCAAAATTCGGCTCCCCCCTATAGCCATATTGCCGTCCAAGTACATGGTCTTTAGGCCAAGATATTGTTTCCAAAAATTCTTCCTTGATTCATGCCTCATATCTTCACATTTTCCTTATTCTTTTGATACCCTTCCTTAAGTTCAAAATTTCATTATTCCCTTGATATTTTAACCAAAAATAACAAGTCAACACCTTCCATAAAAGCTCTTGGCCGACACTTGCTATATTGGTGCATAAAAATTCAAAATAAAATTCACCTAGATGCTAAACATGGGATTCGAACCTTCAACCTCATGCACAAGCTCATGCGCCATCACCACTTGTCCAATAATTCATCTTATGCCTCACTTTGACACTTAAATTAATTTATGTGTCAAAGTCACTTAATCCACTTCCATAAATAATTTCTTAAAATTAATAATATTCCTTCTAAAAAAATTTTAAACCCTTCTTCAGGACTATACTAACCACGAAAATAAATCAGAAAATTTTACTTTCTAGAATAATTACTCAAAGCACACATAGAAAATAAATTACTCAAATTTTCAGGGTGTTACAATATATGTGTATATGCGCATATGTATTAAATTATTGCCGATTGTGACAAGAGATTATGAGAGAAATGAGATGGTTAGAAACTTAGGTTTAGGGTATCTTTGAATGTAAAATAGAGGATGGGATAATGATATGATCGTATGTGGTATTGAAATGAATGAATGAGCATCATGTTCTCACTCGGTCTTTATTTTCAAATGACCAAATGTATAATGAATTGCTAGTTGAACTTAATCGGTTTTAAATGATGCTAATGATATTATTTGGTGGTAGCTTACTTGATTTTAATAGCATGAATAAATTTTGTATTGATTATTAACATGACTTTATTTGAGTGTGTGGACTTGTGATTGGATAAGTAATGCCTCGTAACCCTAATCCGGCGACGGACACGGGTTAGGGGTGTTACATGAACCATTAAAATTATGGCAAAATAGCCCTAGATATTGTGGTATTAAATTAAAAAATCCCAATAAAATTATTAGAGTTAAACCAATGATTTATACTAAACAAGATATAGATGAATGTGACATACAAATTAAAGAATTATTAGAAAAAAGAATTAATAGAAAAAACTAATAGTCCATATTCTAGTCCAGCCTTTATGGTTAGAAATCATGCTGAAATAAAAAAAGGAAAAGCTAGAATGGTTATTAATTATAAAATATTAAATCAAAATATTATTATTTATGGTTATTTTATTCCAATAAAGGATGTTTTAATTAATCAAGCTAAACAAGCAAAATATTTTAGTAAATTTGACTGTAAATCAGGATTCTAGCAAATCATGCTAACAGAAGAGTCCAAGCCTTTGACATCTTTTATTGCACCTAATGGACATTATCAATGGAAAGTAATTCCATTTGGATTATGTAATGCACCACAAATCTTTCAATGATGGATGGATTCTATATTTAATAAATATAAAAATTTTTGTCTAGTTTATATAGATGATATTTTGATATTTTCAGACACATTAGAATTACATAGAAAACATTTAAATATCATTTCTCAAGAATTCATAAAACATGGAATCATACTAAGTCCTAAGAAAATAGAGCTAGAAAAAAAAAATAGAAATAGAATTCTTAGGATTAAAATTATCTGTAGATGGTCTTAAACTACAAGATCATATTATAGTAAAAATAAAAGAATTTCCTAAAAAATGAAGATAAAAAGCAGCTTCAACAATTTTTAGGAATTATTAATTATGGAAGAAATTTCTTTCCTAACTTATCTAAAAAATAGGTAGCTTATATGAAAAAAAAGAAAAAAGAAAAGAAGGATAAACCCTTTATCTAGTCTAAAACAGACTTGGAAATCATAAAAAAAATCTGAAATCTAAAATTAATCAAATTCCAAAAGTTTATTTACCTAAACAAGGTGATAAATTAATTTTAGAAACAGACGCTTCACAAAATCATTAGGGTTGTATTTTAAAAGCTAGAAGAATAAATAACGAAGAATTAATATGTGGATATAGTTTGGGAAAATTAAAACCAAATGGAATTAATTATGTCATATATGAAAAAGAATTATTATCAATAAAGAAAGGAATAAAAAACTTTATTATATATTTAGCACCTAAAAAATTTATTATAAAAACTAATAATCAAGCAGTTAAACATTTCCTTACTTATAAAAGTTTGAAAACTGTACCTAGAAGAATTTGATGGTATAATGAATTATGTACTTTTAATTTTGAAGTTTTATATGTAAAAAGAACTAACAATATTATTGTTGATTATCTTATCATGCCAAATGGATAGAGGTAAACAACCTCTAGAAAAAGTCGGTGAATGGACTACTGTTCATAAAAGGCCCAACAAAGGGAACACTTTCAAATTAATAAATCCCAATCAAGGATTTATGACAATACTTTCTCAAGTATCTTTTTATCCTAACCAAGGATATTACATTCCATATCCAATGGTAAGACAACTAGGTGAACTCAATTATCATTTACACCACAACTGGTAAGTCAATTACCTTGGTCTCAAGATCCAAATTCAGCATATCAAGTCAGTTATGCTAAAATCATAAAAGGAGCAGAAAAGTTTTGTGCATCAGAAAATTTGTTGAAACTACAACAAATTTAGGAAATAAAATATTTTTATAATCCAGGCTTACCATCAGAATTATATAATTTTATTAATAAAATATGGAAAACCCATATTACTAAGCAAAGAGCTAATTTCAGGAGAGCTCTTACTCAGCTTTGACAATTTTTAGTTGAAAAAACAACGAAAGAACAAGAAGTGTAACATCCTAAAAATTTGAGTATCAATATGTTGTTTGTCTTTGGTGTTAGCTCGGGTATGATTTTTTTTTATGTGCTAAATATAGTCTTGAGAAGGCTTGGGTTTACTTGGAATTAGAATAAATTTTAGTAAAGAATACTTTAGTGTAGAGAAATCAGGTGATCTTGAAGTTTGAGTTAATTAAGTGATAAAAGATGGCATAAGATGAGTAATTGGCAAAGTGGTGATGGCGCCATAAGTTGGACTTGAAGGGAGAGGTTCGAATCTCCTAGCATGCAATTTGGGAGCTTTTATTTTTGGTTTTTCCTAGCATGTGTCGGCCAACCATCAATTATGGATAAGATGGACTAAATTTTTATGGTAAGGAGACTTAAGGTTATGGTAAGCATGAATTAAGGGATCGAATTGCTTGATTTTAGGGATAGGATTTCTTAAACTTTGGGAAAGTGGAGGATTACAAGGCATGTATCAAGGTGGATGTTTTGGAAACTATTTCATGGCCATTTTGACCATGAACATGGACGGCATTATGGACAAAGGGAGGGGAGCCGAAATTTGGTGTTTAGCTTGGGGTAGGATGATAGCTTGTTAGAATTCTTTTTGGTCATTTTGTTTGAAGACATTATTCTCCACTCATCTTTTCCTTCCTTTGGCCGAATGTATTGGTAGAAGAAAGCAACTATTGCTTTATTTCGTTTGGCCATCTTTTTGACTAATTGGTCATTTCTTTGCTAATCATTTTAGTGTCTTCCTCTTAGTGCCGAAACTACCAACACAAAAAGGCCATTCTTTTCCTTTTCTTTCCCCATTGCCGAATGTACATTTGCTCCAAAACACATCTCTTTTCTTTTCCTTTTTCCCTCTTGAAAGCCGAATCATCATTGTAACACCCCAAACTCGGCCCATGAGCCATGACCGGATCTGGTATGTCACGGAGTAAAAACGTTTTGAAAGATTTTGATTAACAGGTGGAAATCTGAAAATTTTGTTTATAAAACGGTGTCTATAAAAAAAAACATTTGGTGGGGTTGATTTTATAAACATGGTTGAGTTGAAACCCTTTTTCCTTTGAAAACATTTGATCATTTTAATTTTAGAAAACATCGGAGTTATAGTTAACTTGGTAAATTTTGTTACCCGACGATAACATCTTTGAAAACTCGTAAAGGTACTTATTTTGAAAACGTTCTTTTAACCGATTTATTTAACAATTTATAAATTCATTAGTAATATGGTAGAAGTAAAGTAAAAATAACTACTTAAACATCAAAATAACAACTAGCGGCCTTATTACAATCCAAACCAAAATTTAGTAAATAATAAACTTTAACTGTGCTAAATATAAATTCAAATCCAAGGAACAAGCATGGCCGCCTCGAGTCCTCTCCGGCTTCGTCTCCGCGATCTACTCATCTGCAAAATGATATGGGAAGAGGTATTACAAATTGGTATCAGAGCCCGGTTCAAAACTCGGCTTTGAGGGTTTTGGGTCCAAAAATAATTTTTTTCAAAGATGGGCTTTTCAAAAGTATGGGCTTCATAATTGCATATTTATGTGTATGGACTGTGTGGATATGGGCCAAGCCCATATGTGGAGACATGTGAAATGACTATGCACTGAGTTTGTTTGACTCACCCAATATTTTATTAAACCTTACAGGTGATGCTTGATGCTCGGACCGGGTTGGAGTGGATACAAAGGTGGCCATGCAGAAGCAGATTTTCATGCAGAAAGATATTTTTAATTAATTAAGCATTCATATTTCCAGTACTTTGATTATTCAATTATTGTAATAAGGCCCCTAAAAGTATTTAAAGCTTGTTTAAGTGTTTTTCATCAAGTTTATTATTATGTTTTATTATGGATTGACAATTGAGGAATTATTTGGAAACGATTTTATTTAAATCTATATGTACTAAAGTTTTAATCTGGATATTTTTATAAACACCGCATCTCACTTAAGAATTTTAATGAACACTGTTTTCTAAACTTAACAAAATTTTCATGTTTTATGCTTGAGTTCAAATTTGTTTCAAACGTTTTCCGCAGTGGCATTTCAAAATCGATCGTAACGAATGGGCCGGGTTTGGGGTGTTACAATCATCATCTCTTTCTCTCATCTTTTATTTCTTTTCAACCATACCTTCTTCATTATTTTATCTCATGGTCGAATGTTAGTGTACTCCATTGCCGAATCATTTTCTCTTTTCTTTGGTTATTCATAGCCGAATCTTCCATCATACATAAGCATTCTTATCAATCATTTCTTTTTCAACCGTGGACAATAGGTAAGAGTTCTTTTAGTTTATGTTAGTTATTAGTTGCTTTGGCCGAATCTTGATGGTGGTAAGAAGGATCTCTTTGATCGAAATCATCGTTCATTCTATTAAACGTTTTCTTTCGTTATATTTTAGTGTGATAGTGGAGGACCGGAACTCAAGTGTTCGTGAGTATCGTAGAATGTTGGAATCGATTTAAGGTGTTAAGGGAACGTTTTGCTCGATTCTCATATTGTGGAACAAGGATATTTTGTGGTAAGGCAATCTCAAAACCGTTAGTCATAATTTCGATATATTATTAGTCGGACTAATGATCTTTTGTCGTTAGAGATAATCAAAATAGGGACGAAAAGGGCGGTGAATAGTGTTCGGAAGAGGGGTGGTTACGCTATTCCCCTAAGTTTAAGCGAAGGATTTGTTTGTGACAATCCGGGATTTCCACCGGTTGTGGGCGCTCATCCGAGGAGAATCGGTTGTTTGAAGTCGTTCGTACTCCGAACCTTTGTTTGTTCGTGGATTTTCATCGGGTAACGAACCATCAATCGGGAGAAACCGCATATAGAAGTGGTTCAAATTTTGAGGGTAAAGTCTAGATCGTTATTTCTAAGATTCGATTTGTAAATAAATTATAGTGTCCTAATTTATCGTGATGCATTTAGGTATTGACGAGCGGGAAAGTCTAGTTCTCACAATAACCAGTGTGTAATTTCACACTTATCTCGGGTTAGATATTATACAGTAAGTATTGGGATAAAATCGTAAAGATGGCAAAATCAGAAAATATGTAGTAATTAACACTTTTGTGTAAATGTATGAAAATAGTTAAAGTCGTGGAATTTACGAAAAATAACTAGATTGTTAAATGGGCCGAAAAACTGCTAGATCGTTAAAAGGGCCAAAAAGCGCTAGATCGTTAAAAGGGCCAAAAAAGCTAGATCGTTAAATGGTAAAAAATTGCTAGATCGTTAAATGGGCTAAATGCTATTTTATCTTATGGGCCTAAATGAAATTTAAAATATAGAATCACATGTATTGTGGGCTTTTTGTTAAATTATTATATGGTTATAAATTGTTATGCATACATGATTGCATGGGTTGGGATAATTGATGAAGAGAAGAAAGGCTGTTGCCAAAAATCTAGTTCGGTGGCTCACGCACAAAATTTTAATGGCTTAATGCCTCTAGTTCGGTGACTTTGTCACAATCTAGTTCGATGGTGCACCACAATATATTTAAAATGGCTTTATGCCTACGATTGGTGTGTTGGCGGGGTGGGTTGACTTGATCCCCACGGTGTGTTTGGTTGGTGCGGGGTGTGTAGCGGATGGAAATTAGGTTTGGTTGGGAAATTTCATTTTACATGCATTTTATTTATTATATTATATTCGTAAATGGGCTCAAGCCCAAAACAATGTCTTGATGATCGGCTCAATGAACGTGGTAAGTGGGTTACACACTTTGAGTTCTAAGTAACTCACTCTGTTTATTTATCCATCTCGGTAATGGCAATTGACTGAGGCTTGGGCCAAGGATGACTTCATGGAGGCCATACTACGAATATGGGTTTTATAAACTATGAACTTTTATTAAGTTATTTATTTTAATTACTATTTCGGGTATGATGTAATAAGGCCTTTATTAATATTTTTATGGATTTTTATGTGTGGATGGATTTAAATTTTGGTTTTAAGACACTTAATATGGGCTTATGTTAATTCTATAAGGTTTTCTTAAAAATTGTGTTTTATAACATTTTAGATACTTTAATTATTTTTCTTTTCAAATTCTTTTGAACTCTTTAAAAAGTACTTTAAAGTTTTTGACAATTAAATACTAAATGATAAGATTTCAAACTAGAATTTCTTAATTCATCGATTTTTAAATCATTGCTCTTAATTTTTACTAAACTTCACTTTCAAAAGGTTTTGTAGAACTGTTTTACTTAAATCATTAGAGAATTAAATGGATGTTCGATCTGTGTGACAAACCAAATCTCGTCTTAACGCATAGACCTGGTTTGGGGTGTTACATTTAATGGTATCAGAGCCAGTTTCAAAACTCGGCTGTGGTTGGGTTCAACAACAATTTTTGTTGAGAAACAGTTTAAATTTTTAAACTTTATGTTCTAAAGGTAGTATGGCACCACGAGCATCGGGCACCAAGTCAAGTAAGTATTTGTATATTGATTGTTTATTATTGTGATATAATCATAGGAACACTCTAGAACTTCTAGTTTTAGGTGTTGAAAACAATAGAGATCGAAACTATAGGATGGAATGCGAAAACAACTCTATCTCTTATATCTTATAAAATATTGTTAATAAACACTGAAACAGTATTCTGATTCATAAAACTTGTAATCAGATTAAATCAAATTAGTCATTATGAGCACTAGAGGATGTGGTCGTGGACGCGGTAGACGTGGCCGTGGTAGAGGACGAGGTGTTAGGGGTGCAACTGAAGCGCCGTGTCATATGCCGGAAATAGATGCACCTGCGTCACTCGAGAGTGAGAGGGGATCACATGATCATATGGAAGAAGATAATGCTTTGACACGAGCAATGTTGCGAGTCCTTGAAAGGGTCGCTGGAGCTAGAGCTGGGCCAACAACTCGTGGGTCGATATTGAAACGATTGAAATCAAGTGGTGCCGAGGTTTTCAGTGGTGTCTCAGGTGTAGCTCCAAATGTTGCTGAATATTGGCTTGAGGCGGTGGAGCGAATTATGGACGACCTTGAGTGCACTGTAGAATAGAAACTAAGAGGAGCGGTGTCCTTGTTAAGGGACGAAGCATATCAATGGTGGCTTACTGTCCGGGAAGGCACTGAAGCTGCATTAATTACTTGGGAATTCTTCAAAGCTGCCTTTTAGGGGAAATATGTAGGAACAAGTTATGTGGATGCCCGAAGAAAGGAATTTTTGAATCTGATTCAAGGAAATAAGACGGTGGCGACTTATGAAGTCGAGTTTTTTTACGTTTGAGTCGCTATGCTCGAACAATAGTGCCAACGGATCATGAGCGTTATGTATGCGCTTTGAGGATGGGTTGAATGATGAGTTGCGGGTTCTCGATAGCCCCACAACAAGTTAGAACTTTTGCCACGCTTGTGGAGAAAGCTAATGTAACACCCCAAACCCGGACAAGACACCACGTCCGAATCTGGTATGCTACGGGGAAATCGTTTTTGAAAAGTTAGATGTTCCGTTTAAAAGCTGAGTGAAAACACAGTGTGTTTGAAACAAATTTGAGTAGTCTTGTTAAAAAAAACGGTTGATGTATTTGAAACCCGAAGATTTTGAAAACTTAGCCAGAATGTGTAGTTAACACGGGTTTATACCATTTAAAACCCCATTAGTTTCTCATTGATACATAAAACACTTTAAAACTTAGGAGACTACAAGTTTGATTTGGAAACCTTTTTGTATTTGTTTATCGTGAACTTAGTGCGATACCCGATGGTATAGTTTAAAAACACGTTGCGTTATAATTTGAAAACATTGTCTTTCCAGCTTTTAGTAAAACTTATTCCGAGTTACTTTGTTAAGGCATATCAAAATCAACTTAAATCATAGACAATATAAAACATAACTTAAAAAGGCCTTTTACAATCCGAAATAAAACCCAATTTAAAGTAATAAACTAAAGTACCCAAATAGTAGAGTCTGAGTAAAACTTTATTAAAGCATGGCATGTGCACCAGGAGTCCATCCCGACTCCATGTTCGCGTCTCACGGTCACCTGAAAAGTCAAAGGAGAGGGTGAGTCGAGTGACTCAGTGTGCAAATCTCGCTCCCGAAGAAACATCATGCTAACACACATCATACATAGCAACATAATTAATGCAACCCGATCCTAACCATCCATATCGCCTTTTCTACCCTGTGTGGTACCAAACCACTTTGTGGTGCCAAACCACCGGTGGCATGTAGTCACAATGTGTTACCAAAACACTGGTGTCCCAAAGACACAATATCCGTCAATGTGCTACCAAAGCACTTTGGTGTCCCAAAGACACAATTGTGCTACCAAAGCACCGTGACCGAAGTCACAAATCCAATGATGATGGGGCCAACCCATCGTGTGATACCAAATCACTAGCGGGCGATCCCATATCTCAAGTGGGGCCAACCCACGGTGGTCAAACCACGGGGACAAGTCGCAATGAGGTGCCAAACCTCTCGGTGTCCCAAAGACACAATGTGCTACCAAAGCACCGTGACCGTAGTCACGAATCTGGTGATGGGGCCAACCCATCGTGTGATACCAAATCACTGGCGTCAATCCCGTATAATCATCCGTGGGGCCAACCCACTGTGGTACTGAGCCACTGGGACGAGACGCTGAGGTACCAAACCTCTGGAGGTGCCAAACCTCTGGTGACCCAAAGTCACAAAGTGTGCTACCAAAGCACTGGTGCTCGTCAGCACAATATATACCACTGCTCCCTCCTCTCGTATCACCCACACATATCATACTCATGGGATTATGCATCTCATACAAGCCATGCATATCATGCCAACATATCAAGCATTACAACTCATAACATGCATAACATAAATCATGATATCATGTATTATCATTAATACTCATCATAGAACAGACTTACCCGAATCGTACACATACCCCTTTTTGGGTATCCAATCATCCTTCTCACTGTTTCAATCTTATTAAGCAATCAAGTTTATTAACAACGTTACTAAGTAGAGAGTGTGTTAGTTACACACACCTGATAATACGAGTCTAGAACTCCTGACCAAAGCGATCTAAGCCCCTTGATTATCAAACCCCTAGAACAATCGGCCAACATAGAATTAGGCACTAAGACCATTCGGCCAAAGACCATCAACCAAAGAATCAACATTAATCATTACCTTACACCTGCGAATGGTTTGGTTTCCAAACAAACCCCGAACCAAAAGTGGCTCTTTTTGACAATCGGCCTTCACCTAGAAATAGAATCATTACTCTCTTGTAGCCTACCTTAACGAAATCAAACGAGTGAAGTAATATCACTTACCACACTTACCTAATCACTTAACAGATGAAGATGGCTCCTCTTGTTTGCTTGAAACCCTTTGGTGTCCTATAATGAAGGGATTAGAATCCTTCAAAAATGACCATAGTCGGCCCTTAACCAAACCATAATCAACAAAGATCAAAAGAGGAAGATATGGCCATTCGACCTTACACTTACCAACACCCAACATTCGGCCAAAAATAGGACTTCTAGGAGAAGGAAAATATTCGGCTATGTTGAAAACAAAGAAAGAAAGAATCGGCACAAGGTGTTTAACACCTCTATTTTTGGTTTTGAGGAAAACAATGTGAAATGGGAGCAAAGTTTCAACAATTAAGCTTAGGAAAAGAAAATGAAATTTGAGAAGTAAGGTGATGGTAGTTTCGGCACACAAGAAATGGGGAGAGCATATGGGTGATTCGGCTATCACGGTTTCAAGAAGAAAAGAGATGAAAATATGACAAGAAAAGATGTTAGTTTCGGCAACCAAAGTTTCAAAAGAAAGAGAAAGGAGGTTGAAGAAGAGAGTACTCGATTTTAGCACAATTGAGCAAAAGAAGAGGAATGGAAAAATCTCTTGAAATTTCGGATGGCTTTTTGACAAAAGAAAGAAAAAAAAAACAAAGATGCTTCACAAAAGCTTTTGGCCGAAAATGCACAAAGTGAGAAGTGCATTTCGGCACACCTCCCTTCCTACTACCCAAACCGTCCACATCCCCACAAATCGGCCAAATCCCCCCAATCACTCACACCCACACATTCAAACCCACAAGACCAAGTCTCCCTCCTACAATTGCTCTCCACCCTCCTTTTTGAATGTGAAGACTTGGTCCAAGTAGAATTTGATTTGCCTACCACCTCTCCTCCATGCCGTCCCAAAAAAAAAAAGACAAAATGGGGAACTCTGCAGCTCGAACACAGGACATCCCCACCCTTGCAAATGACGCCACCCTCAGCTCCTAGTGGCACCTTGCTCAGCCACTTTGCCAACACTTCTTTTGTGCAAAGAAACCACCATTTATTTTCTTAAACCCCAGCTACCTCAGCTCCCTTCCTATAAAGCCTAAAAACTAAAATTCTCCCAACCACTCAGGCATACACCTAGGCTATAATTAAGCCCCAAAAACATAGAGATAGCAACCTAGCATACTAACAACATGCAGAACATGCCATGACAAAAAGAAATAGCCCCCTAACCCGGGATATTACAGTTCTACCCCCTTAAAAATAATTTCGGCCTCGAAATTACCTGATCAAAAGAGTTGCGGGTATTGCTGTCTCATCGTATCCTCGGGTTCCCATGTCGCTTCTTCTACACCATGATTCCGCCAAAGCACCTTAACCAAAGGCACAGACTTCCTACGCAGAACCTTCACATCCCGATCCAAAATCTGCACAGGTTCCTCTTCCACAGTCAAATCTGGATTCACCTCGATTTCTTCCACTGCTACCACATGAGACGGATCCGAACGATACCTCCGAAGCATCGAAACGTGAAAGACGTCATGAATCTGGCTAAGCTCTGCTGGCAACTCAAGCTGATACGCTACTGGTCCAACTCGCCTCAACACCTTATACGGCCCAATGAACCTCGGACTTAGCTTGCCCTTCTTCCCGAACCTCAGCACCTTCTTCCAAGGTGAAACCTTCAGGAAAACTCGATCCCCAACAGTAAACTCTATATCTCTTCGCTTAAGATCGGCATAAGACTTTTGCCGGTCCGAAGCTTCTTTCAATCGAGTCTGAATCACTTTAACCTTGTCCTCAGTCTCAGCTACCAACTCAGGTCCTAACAACTGACGTTCACCTAACTCTGTCCAACATGTAGGTGAGCGACACTTCCTGCCATACAACGCCTCATACGGAGCCATCTTAATGCTCGCTTGGTAATCGTTGTTGTAGGCAAACTCAACTAATGGTAGAAACTCCTCCCAACTACCTCTGAAATCCGAACACAACCTCTCGGCATGTCTTCTAAGATCCGACCCCTTTACATTGACCGCGATCATGCGGGTGAAAAGCCGTCTTTGAAATCCAAACGAGTACCCGAGCACGATGCGGTGCTTTCCGAACCTTGACGTAAACTCGGGATCCCTATCCGAGATTATCAAACCGGCACACCGTGCAACCTCACGATCTCCGAAACATACGACTTCGCTTAGCTTCAAGTGAGTAGTCAACCCTCACCTGAATAAAGTGAGCGATTTAGTCGACGATCCACCACTACCCAAATCAATCCTTCTTGCTTGGCGTGGCGGTAACCCACCGACAAAATCCATGGTTATCCTTTCCCACTTCCACCGAGGAATCTTTACAGTGAAGCAATCCGACGACAATCGATGTTCACCCTTGACTGCCGACAAGTCGGACATTTCCCCACAAACTCTGTCACCTCTTTCTTCAAACCAGGCCACCAAAACTGCTCTCTAAGATCCTTATACATTTTGCTACCTCCAGGATGCATAGCATGAGGACTGCTATGTGCGTCCTGAAGAATCTTCTGCCTCAGCTCAACATCCTTAGGCATACAAGCCTTACCTTGAAAACACAGAACCTCGTCACTAGACAAACTGTAACCCTCCAAACCACCATCTAGCACTTGCAACCTTCGCGCACTCAGAACCTCATCCAACAACTGTTTCTCTCTGATCTGCTCAACCCAAGTAGGCTTAACCTGCAGCTCTGCCAGAATACTCCCGTCGTCATACAAGCTCAAATGGGCAAACAATGCTCTTAAGTCCGAAACAACCTTACGGCTCAACGCGTCTGCTACCACGTTAGCCTTACCCGGATGATACTCAATCGAGCAGTCATAATCTTTCAGCAATTCGACCCATCTACGCTGCCTCAAATTCAAATCCTTCTGAGTCAGTAGATACTTCAGACTCTTATGATCCGTGTAGACTATCGATCTCTCTCCATACAAGTAGTGCCTCCAAGTCTTTAAGGCGAAGACTACAGCCGCTAGCTCCAAATCGTGCGTCGGATAGTTAACCTCATGTGGCCTCAGCTGCCTAGAAGCGTAAGCCACTACCTTACCTTCCTGCATCAACACACAACCTGCACCAGTATGTGATGCATCGCAGTAGACTGTGTATTCCTTACCAGCCTCAGGTTGAATCAGAACCGGAGCCTCAGTCAAAATCTTCTTTAACTTATCGAAGCTTTCCTGTTGTTTCTCAGTCCATACAAACGGAACCTCTTTCCTTAACAACTTGGTCATCGGCACACTTTGCTATTAACGAAACCCTCAACAAACCTTCTGTGAGTATCCGCCAAACCCGGAAAACTCCGAATCTCACCATCGACCTAGGTGGCTTCCAATCCAAGACAGCCTCAATCTTACGAGGATCTACACGAATCCCCTCAGCCGACACTACATGACCCAAGAACGTCACTTCTCTAAGCCAGAACTCGCACTTACTAAACTTAGCATAGAGTTGCTTTTCCCTCAGAATCTGCAGCACCACCCTCAAATGCGCATCATGCTCTTCCTCTGTCCTTGAGTACACCAAGATGTCGTCTATGAAAACCACCACGAACCGATCCAGATCTTCTTTGAACACCCCTATTCATCATATCCATAAACGCCGCTGGTGCGTTAGTCAACCCGACGGCATTACTAGAAATTCGTAGTGCCCATACCGAGTCCGAAACGCTGCTTTATGGATATCGGCCTCCTTAACCTTTAACCGATGATACCTGCCTCAAGTCGATCTTCTAAAATACCGCAAAGACACCCAAATTGATCAAACAAGTCATCTATCCGTGGCAACGGATACTTGTTTTTAATCGTCGACTTGTTCAATCGCGCGAGTCTATGCACATCCGCATCGAGCCATCTTTCTTCTTGACAAAGAGTACCGGCGCGCGTGCCACGGCGAAACACTTGGCCTGATGAAACCTCTATCCAATAACTCTGGATCTCGAGCCTTAAGCTCCACCAACTCCTTTGGTGCCATCCTATACGAAGCAATAGACACCGGCGCGATCCGGGTAATGATCTATCCCGAACTCAACCTCTCGATCGGCGGCGCAAACCCTAAGCTCCTCGAGAAACACATCAAGAAATTCCTTCCGCGATGCACGAACCTTCTCAACAAAGGACTCTTTAGCCTCCAAGGCATACACATGAACTACATACGCTTTCGACCCTTCCGACCATCTTCTCCGCTTTCAAAGCGGATACCACATTTGATAAGTAATCCCTCCGATTACCTATCATAGCCACCTCATCACCATCAACCGTCTTAAGAACCATGCGCTTGGTCGCGCAATCCAACCTCGCTTTGGTACTTAACCACCAATCCATCCCAAGAATCGGATCGAACTCCCCAAGCGGCGGTTCCATCGGATCGGCCGACAAACACTACCCCTTGGAGTTCTAAGGGTACCTCTCTAAACGACTTATCTACTACTACAGAGTGACCTAAAGGGCTAATCACGGTCATCCGCCTAGAAGATATCTCGAGTCTAAGTCCATTGTCTCTACTATACTCACGGCAACATAAGAGTGCGTAGAACCCACATCAATTAAAGCGAAGATAAGGGTACCAAAAATCAAGAACGTCACCGGTTATGACGTCCGGTCGTCGCCCTCCTCTCGGCGCCTCGCGATATACCAATCCAGTATCTAGCATCGAACTACCCGCACCTCCTCGGTGCTCCACGGCCCCGACCAGATCCAAAACCATCTCTCGCCATTACCACGGCCCCTCTGCGGTGGCGGTCCATTACCTCTGAATCGACACGGCTCGACTCTCCGACCAATCCCACGGCCATCCTACGCGGACGAGTCCCTAATGCGATGATCCGAGAGAACCACATTCGAAGCAACCTTTTCCACCAGTCCAAAGAACCACCCCAATGAGATTTCCCACACGCGATTACATGCGGTGGTCCCCGCCTAGCAAAGAACAACCCTAGCGGATCGATTCGCCCACTCGGTCTAGCCCTCTTCTCGCGGATTACCCGACGAACCGAGAAGACCGAAGCTCCTCTTAAGCCTACTCCCGTCCATGCTCTGTCTTACCGATTCTTTGACACCTCGGCTACCTTAGCCTTCTCAACTAAGACAACAAACTCGCGCTCCTGGCGAGGAGCAATCAAGCAACCTCAACTCGTCCGCATGACCATCCTCGAAACGAACACACCTCTCATGCTCGGTGGCTACAATGCCTCGGCATACCTACTCACCCAGAACTCACCCTCGTACTCAAAGAACGGATTTACTCCCCTGAACAAGCCTCAGAAATGCCTTTCGCTGGGAGTCGATGTAACTAGCCCCGATGTATTTCTTTTGATATGCGACTCTGAAGTAATCCCATGTCAAATCCTCTGCTTTGCCACACTATCCCTAACCGTGAGCCACCACCGATATGACTCATCCCGAGAAGCGATCGATACCCTTCGACTTCTCTTCAGCCGTCAAGTCCAGATCATCCATGATCCGCTCAGTTGCCTCCAGCCAATATTCAGCAGTGCTAGGAGCAACCCCAGAGACACCTCGGAAGAATTCGGCCCCATTAGCCCGGAGTCGTTCAGAATGATTTCGACTCCTGCACCACCACCGCCCCCACTACCCTTTCCAACACTCGCGGCATCGCTCGTGACACTTTGCGTCGTCCCGATCGATCTTGGAACTCACCACCTCCACCGGTGGCGGAACCGGTATCTCATTTTCGAACCACGACCCGGATCCTACGGGCTCGAAAATGATCATTCTACCCCTACCTCTACCACGAGTATTACGACCACGTCCGCCTCGAGTGCTCATGTCAAATCTTTCTACGTATCTGATTAAAGAATTTTATGCATCAGTATTTATTCCACTTGTTTAAAAGCAAGTCTTATGAATATTTAATGAGGATTTGTTCTCGCGAGTTCACAGAATCCTATCAGTTTCAATCTCTAAAGTAGCATACTATTGCTATTCATCAGATTATATCATATCCAATCAAATCACAAGTAATAGTACGGGGTACTTACCTGGGCGAACTGGTGCCGGAGACTCGGTGCCATGCCTTTCAAACCATACTTTCAAAACAAACACTTAAACAGACTTTTGAAAACCTTTTTGGGCCTCAGGCCACAAAATGGAGCCTTTGAACTTGGCTCTGATACCACAAATGTAACACCCCAAACCCGGACAAGACACCACGTCCGAATCTGGTATGCTACGGGGAAATCGTTTTTGAAAAGTTAGATGTTCCGTTTAAAAGCTGAGTGAAAACACAGTGTGTTTTGAAACAAATTTGAGTAGTCTTGTTAAAAAAAAGCGGTTGATGTATTTGAAACCCAAGATTTTGAAAACTTAGCGAATGTGTAGTTAACACGGGTTTATACCATTTAAAACCCCATTAGTTTCTCATTGATACATAAAACACTTTAAAACTTAGGAGACTACAAGTTTGATTTGGAAACCTTTTTGTATTTGTTTATCGTGAACTTAGTGCGATACCCGATGGTATAGTTTAAAAACACGTTGCGTTATAATTTGAAAACATTGTCTTTCCAGCTTTTAGTAAAACTTATTCCGAGTTACTTTGTTAAGGCATATCAAAATCAACTTAAATCATAGACAATATAAAACATAACTTAAAAAGGCCTTTTACAATCCGAAATAAAACCCAATTTAAAGTAATAAACTAAAGTACCCAAATAGTAGAGTCTGAGTAAAACTTTATTAAAGCATGGCATGTGCACCCCGAGTCCATCCCGACTCCATGTTCGCGTCTACGGGTCACCTGAAAAGTCAAAGGAGAGGGTGAGTCGAGTGACTCAGTGTGCAAATCCCGCTCCCGAAGAAACATCATGCTAACACACATCATACATAGCAACATAATTAATGCAACCCGATCCTAACCATCCATATCGCCTTTTCTACCCCGTGTGGTACCAAACCACTGGTGGTGCCAAACCACCGTGACATGTAGTCACAATGTGTTACCAAAACACTGGTGTCCCAAAGACACAATATCCAGTCAATGTGCTACCAAAGCACTTTGTGTCCCAAAGACACAATTGTGCTACCAAAGCACCGTGACCAAAGTCACAAATCCAATGATGATGGGGCCAACCCATCGTGTGATACCAAATCACTAGCGACGATCCCATATCTCAAGTGGGGCCAACCACGGTGGTGGTCAAACCACGGGGACAAGTCGCAATGAGGTGCCAAACCTCTGGTGTCCCAAAGACACAATGTGCTACAAAGCACCGTGACCGTAGTCACAAATGTGGTGATGGGGCCAACCCATCGTGTGATACCAAATCATGGCGTCAATCCCGTATAATCATCGTGGGGCCAACCCACCGTGGTGTCGAGCCAGCATGGGACGAGACGCTGAGGTACCAAACCTCTGGAGGTGCCAAACCTCTGGTGACCCAAAGTCACAAAGTGTGCTACCAAAGCACTGGGTGCTCGTCGACACAATATATACCACTCGCTCCCTCCTCTCGTATCACCCACACATATCATACTCATGGGATTATGCATCTCATACAAGCCATGCATATCATGCCAACATATCAAGCATTACAACTCATAACATGCATAACATAAATCATGATATCATGTATTATCATTAATACTCATCATAGAAACAGACTTACCCGAATCGTATACATACCCCCTTTTTGGGTATCCAATCATCCTTCTCACTGTTTCCAATCTTATTAAGCAATCAAGTTTATTAACAACGTTACTAAGTAGAGAGTGTGTTAGTTACACACACCTGATAATACGAGTCTAGAACTCCTGACCAAAGCGATCTAAGCCCCTTGATTATCAAACCCCTAGAACAATCGGCCAACATAGAATTAGGCACTAAGACCATTCGGCCAAAGACCATCAACCAAAGAATCAACATTAATCATTACCTTACACCTGCGAATGGTTTGGTTTCCAAACAAACCCCGAACCAAAAGTGGCTCTTTTTGACAATCGGCCTTCACCTAGAAATAGAATCATTACTCTCTTGTAGCCTACCTTAACGAAATCAAACGAGTGAAGTAATATCACTTACCACACTTACCTAATCACTTAACAGATGAAGATGGCTCCTCTTGTTTGCTTGAAACCCTTTGGTGTCCTATAATGAAGGGATTAGAATCCTTCAAAAATGACCATAGTCGGCCCTTAACCAAACCATAATCAACAAAGATCAAAAGAGGAAGATATGGCCATTCGGCCTTACACTTACCAACACCCAACATTCGGCCAAAAATAGGACTTCTAGGAGAAGGAAAAATATTCGGCTATGTTGAAAACAAAGAAAGAAAGAATCGGCACAAGGTGTTTAACACCTCTATTTTCGGTTTTGAGGGAAAACAATGTGAAATGGGAGCAAAGTTTCAGCAATTAAGCTTAGGAAAAGAAAATGAAATTTGAGAAGTAAGGTGATGGTAGTTTCGGCACACAAGAAATGGGGAGAGCATATGGGTGATTCGGCTATCACGGTTTCAAGAAGAAAAGAGATGAAAATATGACAAGAAAAGATGTTAGTTTCGGCAAACCAAAGTTTCAAAAGAAAGAGAAAGGAGGTTGAAGAAGAGAGTACTCGATTTTAGCACAATTGAGCAAAAGAAGAGGAATGGAAAAATCTCTTGAAATTTCGGATGGCTTTTTGACAAAAGAAAGAAAAAAAAAACAAAGATGCTTCACAAAAGCTTTTGGCCGAAAATGCACAAAGTGAGAAGTGCATTTCGGCACACCTCCCTTCCTACTACCCAAACCGTCCACATCCCCACAAATCGGCCAAATCCCCCCAATCACTCACACCCACACATTCAAACCCACAAGACCAAGTCTCCCTCCTACAATTGCTCTCCACCCTCCTTTTTGAATGTGAAGACTTGGTCCAAGTAGAATTTGATTTGCCTACCACCTCTCCTCCATGCCGTCCCAAAAAAAAAAGACAAAATAGGGAACTCTGCAGCTCGAACACAGGACATCCCCACCCTTGCAAATGACGCCACCCTCAGCTCCTAGTGGCACCTTGCTCAGCCACTTTGCCAACACTTCTTTTGTGCAAAGAAACCACCATTTATTTTCTTAAACCCCAGCTACCTCAGCTCCCTTCCTATAAAGCCTAAAAACTAAAATTCTCCAAACCACTCAGGCATACACCTAGGCTATAATTAAGCCCCAAAAACATAGAGATAGCAACCTAGCATACTAACAACATGCAGAACATGCCATGACAAAAAGAAATAGCCCCCCTAACCCGGGATATTACAGCTAAGATAGCCGAAGAGGCTAAGAGCTCAGAACGTCAGAATCGGGAAAGAGTTAGAGGCAAGAGAGATATAAAGTATTCGGGTTCTTCAAAAGGTTTCAAAGAGGCCTCGGAATGATGAGCCAGCTCAAGGTAGAACACCAGTAGTCATTAATTAGAGTCGAGGCTCATCTTTGAATGTGGGAAACGGCATTCCGGAGAGTGTTGAAAGAAAACGGGTGCTTATTATAAATGTGGTTCAATGGATCATCAATATAGGAATTGCCCTCGACGAATGGATACAACTCAGGAAGTTCGTAATATTGATGCACAGTGAAGAAGAGGAACTCAAAGACCACCGAGAGGTCGTGGACCAGTCGTGGGGGTAATGGGGCCGGGCGTGGTCAAGGTGCGCTGGTCGAGGCAATGGTTCTAGAGGTAACACGGATGCAAGATAGCCGAGATTGGTATATGCGCTTTACGCCGCGAGGATGGCAATGCACTGATGTGATAAGCTGATGCGTTCCTCATCTTTGATGTACCATTCTTGCTTTGATAGATATTGGTTCTACCCACTCGTATGTTGCTAGCGCCATATCCGGAAACTTGAATTTAGAATCAAATTTCGATAGTGAGATGATGGTACTTAGTCCTTTAGGACTGATCAGTAATTGTAAATAAACTGTTTAGAGACGTGCCCTTAGAAATTCAAGGAGAAATATTTTTGGCGAATTTGATGGAATTGCCTTTCGTCGAGTTCGATCTCATTTTGGGCATGGATTGGTTGGTTAAGCACCGGGCGCATTTGGATTATGCTTTGAAAGCGGATGTCAATAAGGACTTTGGAGGATAAAGAAATAGTAATGATGGGCGAACGAAGGAATTACTTGGCAAATGTGGTATCTGCGTTAAAGGCAGAAAAGTTGGTGTGGAAAGGGTATGGAGCATTTCTAGCTTTTATTAGTGCTTTGGATGCCAAAGAGTTATCATTGGAAGATGTGAGAACGGTGAAGGAATTTCGAGATGTATTTCCCAAGAACTTCCCGGGTATACCTCGGATCGGAAGTGGAATTTGGTATTGAGCTTTTGCCCGGAACGGCTCCAGTGTCCATTGCTCCTTATAGAATGGCACCGAAGGAGTTGGCGGAGCTTAAAGCTCAAATTCAAGAATTGCTGGATCGGAGTTTTATTTGACCGAGTGTGTCTCTGTGGGGAGCACCGGTTTTGTTCGTTAAGAAGAAGGATGGGTCGATGCATATGTGCATTGATTACAGGCAGTTGAATAAATTGACGATCAAGAATAGGTATCCTTTGCCAAGAATTGATGACCTGTTTGATCAATTGAAAGGAGCTTCAGTTTTCTCCAAAATTGATTTGAGATCGGGTTATCACCAGCTTAAGATGAAAGAAGCGGATATTCATAAGACGACATTCCGAACTCGTTATGGACATTTTGAGTTTTTGGTAATGCCGTTTGGGTTGACCAATGCACCAGCTGCATTTATGGACATGATGAACCGGGTCTTTCAACCGTATTTAGACCGGTTTGTGGTGGTATTCATAGATGACATTTTGGTATATTCAAGGAATGAAGAGGAGCATGACTCGCATTTGCGTATAGTATTGCAGTTACTTCGTGATAATCAACTTTATGCCAAATTCAGTAAATGTGAATTCTGGTTAAGGGAAGTGACTTTCTTGGGTCATGTGGTATCAGCTGAAGGAATAAGGGTGGATCCTCGGAAGATTGAGGTCAGATTGGATTGGAAACCACCAAAGTCGTGATGTCGAGATTCGGAGTTTCTTGGGTTTGGTGGGTTATTATAGACGCTTTGTTGAGGGTTTTCGCTTGATTGCTTTGCTCTAACTAAGCCATTGCGAAAGGAGTACCGTATGTATGGACCGATAAATGCAAAGAAAGTTTCGAGAAATCAAGAAGATTTTGACTGAGCGCCAAGATCGATTCAACTCGAGGTCGAAAAAGAGTTTATAGTTTCTTCGCGATGCGTCACATACGGGTTTAGGTTGTGTATCTTGATGCAAAATGGAAAAGTGGTGGCTTATGCTTCTCGTCACCGAGACCGCACGAAGTAAACTACCCTACTCATGACTTAGAGTTAGTCATGTAGTGTTTGCTCTAAAGATTTGGAGGCACTATCTCTACGGTGAGAAGTCTATCATCTATACGGATCACAAGAGTCTTAAGTATCTTCTTACTCGTAAGGAGTTAAACTTGAGACAAAGAAGATGGGTGGAACTATTAAAGGACTATGATTTCTCAATTGAGTATCATCCTGGAAAGGCTAATGTGTAGCCGACGCGTTAAGTCGTAAGGTGGTATCCGATTTGAGAGCAATGTTTGCTTATTTGAGTTTGTAATAGGATGGTAGTCCATTAGCGGAACTTCAGGTGAAGCCTCTCGTGGTTAGAACAAATCAAGGAAAAGCGGATATCGATAAAAAGTTGGGACCCTTAATTCAAAGAAGTTGGAAGTGGTGAAATAGAGGATTTTGGTATAAACACGGATGGTGTCTTTGTGTTTTCGTGGTAGAGTTTGTATGCCTAAGGACTCGGTTTGAAACAAATGATTCTCGCGGGAGGCGCATAGTAGCCCTTATGCTATGCACCCGGAGGAAATAAGATGTATCGGGATCTTCGTGAATGTGTATTGGTGGCTGTGGTTGAAGCGTGAGATTTCGAGTTTGTGGGGAAATGTTTGACTTGTCAACAAGTGAAGGCGGAGCATCAATTACCATCAGGTTTATTACAACCGGTAAAGATTCCTCTTTGGAAATGGGAGCGGATAACAATGGATTTTGTTAGTGGGTTACCTTTAACACCTACTAAGAAAAATTCCCTTTGGGTAATTGTTGATCGATTGACGAAGACTGCTCATTTTCTACCTGTTCGTACGGATTACTCATTATAAAAGTTGGCTAAGCTGTATGTATCTGAAATCGTGAGGTTGCAAGGGATACCAGTGTCTATTATATCAGATAGGGATCTTAGGTTTACATCACGATTTTGGAAAGCTCTACATGAAGCTTTGTGAACAAAGTTAAACTTTAGTACGGCTTTTCATCCTCAGTCAGATGGTCAGTCGGAAAGAGTAATTCAGTTATTGGGAGACATGTTAAGGGGATGTATAATTGATTTCAAAGGTAGTTGGGAGGATTTTCTACCGTTGGCATAATTTGCGTATAACAACAGCTATCAGTCTAGCATTCAGATGGCACCCTACGAGGTATTGTATGGTCGTAGGTGTCGCTCTCCTACTTGTTGGACTGAATTAGGCGAACGATAGATGTTAGGTCCTGAGTTGATATCTGAAACCGAAGGAAAGGTAAAAGTTATTCGAGCACGGTTAAAGGAAGCTTCGAATAGACAGAAGTCGTATGCAGATCTGAAGCGTAGGGATATCGAGTTTGCTGTGGGGGACCAGGTCTTTCTGAAGGTCTCACCTTGGAGGAAAATTTTCAGATTTGGAAGGAAGGGCAAGTTGAGTCCTAGGTTTATTGGACCATATCGTGTGATGAAGCGTGTTGGTTCAGTGGCTTATCAGATTGAATTACCTCCAGAGTTGAGTCAAATTCATAATGTTTTCCATGTTTCCATGCTGAGGCGCTATAGATCGGATCCGTCACACATAATACCGGTAGAGGAAGTGGAGTTGAGTTCAGACTTGTCATTTGAGGAGGAACCAGTGAAAATCTTGGACCGAGATGCTAAGGTTCTAAGAAAGAAGACCGTGCCGTTGGTCAAGGTTTTATGGCGTAATCACGGAGCGGAAGAAGCTACGTGGGAGCCTGAGGATGCAATTCGGCAACAATATCCTCACCTCTTAATCGTCAGTAAATTTCGAGGACGAAATTTTTTTTAAGGAGGGTAGAATTGTAACATCCTAAAAATTTGAGTATCAATATGTTGTTTGTCTTTGGTGTTAGCTCGAGTATGATTTTTTTTATGTGCTAAATATAGTCTTGAGAAGGCTCGGGTTTACTTGGAATTAGAATAAATTTTAGTAAAGAATACTTTAGTGTAGAGAAATCAGGTGACCTTGAAGTTTGAGTTAATTAAGTGATAAAAGATGGCATAAGATGAGTAATTGGCAAAGTGGTGATGGCGCCATAAGTTGGACTTGAAGGGAGAGGTTCGAATCTCCTAGCATGCAATTTGAGAGCTTTTATTTTTAGTTTTTCCTAGCATGTGTCGGCCAACCATCAATTATGGATAAGATGGACTAAATTTTTATGGTAAGGAGACTTAAGGTTATGGTAAGCATGAATTAAGGGATCGAATTGCTTGATTTTAGGGATAGGATTTCTTAAACTTTGGGAAAGTGGAGGATTACAAGGCATGTATCAAGGTGGATGTTTTGGAAACTATTTCATGGCCATTTTGACCATGAACATGGACGGCATTATGGACAAAGGGAGGGCCGCCAAATTTGGTGTTTAGCTTGGGGTAGGATGATAGCTTGTTAGAATTCTTTTTGGTCATTTTGTTTGAAGACATTATTCTCCACTCATCTTTTCCTTCATTTGGCCGAATGTATTGGTAGAAGAAAGCAACTATTGCTTTATTTCGTTTGGCCATCTTTTTGACCAATTGGTCATTTCTTTGCTAATCATTTTAGTGTCTTCCTCTTAGTGCCGAAACTACCAACACAAAAAGGCCATTCTTTTCCTTTTCTTTCCCCATTGCCGAATGTACCTTTGCTCCAAAACACATCTCTTTTCTTTTCCTTTTTCCCTCTTGAAAGCCGAATCATCATCATCTCTTTCTCTCATCTTTTATTTCTTTTCAACCATACCTTCTTCATTATTTTATCTCATGGCCGAATGTTAGTGTACTCCATTGCCGAATCATTTTCTCTTTTCTTTGGTTATTCATAGCCGAATCTTCCATCATACATAAGCATTCTTCTCAATCATTTCTTTTTCAACCGTGGACAATAGGTAAGAGTTCTTTTAGTTTATGTTGGTTATTAGTTGCTTTGGCCGAATCTTGATGGTGGTAAGAAGGATCTCTTTGATTGAAATCATCGTTCATTCTATTAAACGTTTTCTTTCGTTATATTTTAGTGTGATAGTGGAGGACCGGAACTCAAGTGTTCGTGAGTATCGTAGAACGTTGGAATCGATTTAAGGTGTTAAGGGAACGTTTTGCTCGATTATCATATTGTGGAACAAGGATGTTTTGTTGTAAGGCAATCTCAAAACCGTTAGTCATAATTTCGATATATTATTAGTCGGACTAATGATCTTTTGTCGTTAGAGATAATCAAAATAGGGACGAAAAGGGCAGTGAATAGTGTTCGGAAGAGGGGTGGTTCTGCTATTCCCCCTAAGTTAAAGCGAAGAATTTGTTTGAAAGAATCCGGGATTTCCCATCGGGTTATGGACGCTCATCCGAGGAGAATCGCTTGTTTGAAGTCGTTCGTACTCCAGAACCTTTGTTTGTTCGTGGATTTTCATAAGGTAACGAACCATCAATCGGGGAGAAACCGCATATAGAAGTGGTTCGAAATTTTGAGGGTAAAGTCTAGATCGTTATTTCTAAGATTCGATTTGTAAATAAATTATAGTGTCCTAATTTATCGTGATGCATTTAGGTATCGACAATGCGGGAAAGTCTAGTTCTCACAATAACCAGTGTGTAATTTCACACTTATCTCGGGTTAGATATTATACCGTAAGTATTGGGATAAAATCGTAAAGATGGCAAAATCGTAAAATATGTAGTAATTAACACTTTTGTGTAAATGTATGAAAATAGTTAAAGTCGTGGAATTTACGAAAAATTGCTAGATCGTTAAAAGGGCCGCCAAAAGCGCTAGATCGTTAAAGGGCCGAAAAAGCGCTAGATCGTTAAATGGGCCGAAAAACTGCTAGATCGTTAAATGGGCCGAAAAACTGCTAGATCGTTAAATGGGCTGAAAAATTGCTAGATCGTTAAATGGGCTAAATGCTATTTTATCTTATGGGCCTAAATGAAATTTAAAATATAGAATCACATGTATTGTAGGCTTTTTGTTAAATTATTATATGGTTATAAATTGTTATGCATACATGATTGCATGGGTTGGGATAATTGATGAAGAGAAGAAAGGCCTGTTGCCAAAAATCTAGTTCGGTGGCTCTACCACAAAATTTTAATGGCTTAATGCCTCTAGTTCGGTGACTTTGTCACAATCTAGTTCGGTGGTGCACCACAATATATTTAAAATGGCTTTATGCCTACGATTGGTGTATTGGCGGGGTGGGTTGACTTGATCCCCACAGGTGTGTTGGTTGGTACGGGGGTGTGTAGCGGATGGAAATTAGGTTTGGTTGGGAAATTTCATTTTACATGCATTTTATTTATTATATTATATTCGTAAATGGGCTCAAGCCCAAAATAATGTCTTGATGATCTGGCTCAATGAACGTGGTAAGTGGGTTACACACTGAGTTCTAAGTAACTCACTCTGTTTATTTATCCATCTCAGGTAATGGCAATTGACGGAGGCTTGGGCCAAGGATGACTTCATGGAGGCCATACTACGAATATGGGTTTTATAAACTATGAACTTTTATTAAGTTATTTATTTTAATTACTATTTTGGGTATGATGTAATAAGGCCTTTTTTAATATTTTTATGGATTTTTATGTGTGGATGGATTTAAATTTTGGTTTTAAGACACTTAATATGGGCTTATGTTAATTCTATAAGGTTTTCTTAAAAATTGTGTTTTATAACATTTTAGATACTTTAATTATTTTTCTTTTCAAATTCTTTTGAACTCTTTAAAAACTACTTTAAAGTTTTTGACAATTAAATACTAAATGATAAGATTTCAAACTAGAATTTCTTAATTCATCGATTTTTAAATCATTGCTCTTAATTTTTACTAAACTTCACTTTCAAAAGGTTTTGTAGATTTGTTTTACTTAAATCATTAGAGAATTAAATGGATGTTCGATCTGTGCGACAAACCAAATCTCGTCTTAACGCATAGACCTGGTTTGGGGTGTTACAAGAAGCTCATGATTTATTATTAAAATCCATTTTATATCGAGATTGGGAAGAACTAGAAATTAGTTATTTAGATATTAAGGAGATAAACAATATTCTCAATATATTTCAGTATTTTATTAATAAAGGAACAAATAACCCGGTTATAAATAAAATTTTTAGATTATGTTTATATAATAAGGCTAGGAATATTCTGCCTGTAGAAATAGTTACAAAAATAAATGGAGCTATTTGCAATCAGCAAGCTCAATTTCAAAAAGCTTTTTTAGAATACTTTCTACAAGCTTACGTTTTCACAAACGATTTAAATGAAAAATTCCCTACTATAAAGTTTAGACTTGATCATGAACCATTTGATATAAGTAGTATTGAATGGGGTTTTGTTAAAGAAATAACAGCTCAAAATTTTTTCTTTCCATTTATTAAAAGATTTTTCTTCATTTATTAGAACTATGTTATTACGTATGGTATATGAAGATGATTTTTATTATTATTTTCATCTTGAAATCAGTAGTCTTATTGGTATAGCTGAAAAAGAAAAATTTTATCAGCCATATCAAATTTGGATCATTAAAAAAATGATTGGAGGTCCCAACCTTTTAGTAGCTAAAGAGGAGAAAGAACACTTGACAAAACATATTGACAAGTGTTACAATAATCCCAGTTATTATCAGATCCAAGCAGGAATAGATTTAATGACCAAAGCCCAATATTTACTTCAGCAAAAAACTTATAGCCTCTGGACTGATGGAAGAAGAATAATGGCATATGATACTGGAGTCGGATACGCACAAGATGATAGAAATAAAGAATCCGTTCAACTATTAAAAAAGATAGCTGACATGGAGATTGATGATTTTCCATCACACATAATAGAAGAAATCAAGAATACGTGGGAAAATTGGAACTCACCAAGACTATCAATCGATTCATTACATCTAGATGAAATTGAGGAAATGAATCTAGATAATATTTAGGAAGGATAAAAGCCAATTGGAAGAAACCAATAAAAATATCAAGAAAGCAACATGGGAAAGTAACATCCATGTCTAGACAAATAAGGAGGCAACTTGGGAAAACAACATCCAAGTTTAGAAAAAAAAGGAAGCAACTTGGAAAAGCAACATCCAGGTTCAGACAAAAAAGGAAGCAACGTGGAAGCAACCATGTCATGACAAAAATCATCAAATCAATGATGAGACATCATCCCTATCAGTAAAACTGTGCGAGATTCAAAGAAAATTAAAACGAGTTCAAGAATTCTCCTATAAATAGAGATGAAGGAAGCCTAAGGAAGGCATCGAAGATAGTTGGAAAAACCTTTCCCTATCCACTTCTCATCCACCATCCTCTCTTTCTTTGTAAAAAACCTTTTCCTTACTACTAGTTTTATTTTGTAAATTTGTAATATTATCTACTGTTGAAAATAGTGGTTTCGGGGCCACAAATCCGACGAGAAAGTTAGTGAATATTATTATTTAATATTTGTGAGTCAAATATGGTATTAAATTGAATGTTGAATTGGCAATTTATGTTTTATGAATGAATAATTAGGTTTAAGTGGTAAGACCCTAAAGTCAAGTGGTTTTAGAAAATGAGGTATTAGGACCTCATTTTTATAAAACCGAGATGTAAATATTTTTATTAAATATTTATAGAGTGTTATTTAGGTCGTATTAAAGTTTCGTTAAGAAATTTTGATGTTTAATGGGTTAATTTGATGAAAAGGTCTGAATCGTAAAAAGTGTAAAAGTTGAGTTCTACTTGTTAAAAGGGTCAAATGGCTATGAAACTTTAAAGTAAATGGACTTAATTGGTAATCATACCATCCTTAATGTTAGTGGACAAGTATGGCCATGATTTGGTTGATTTTTAAAGTTAATAACTAAGGTTAAAATGTTAATTTAAGAAATAAAACTTAAATTAAATAAAACAAATTTGGTTTCATCTTTTCTAACCATCTTCTCCACTAAAAATTGAATGAAGGAATGGTCATTTTTAGGATTCTAAGCTTCGGTTTGAGTTCTTCTTGCATGGTATATGTATTTGATCTTGTTTTTAATGATTTTTACGTTTTTGAGATCGTTGTAACTTAATCTAGCTAGCCCGGGGGTCAATTTGTAAAGTTTTTAAATGTTTAGAATCGTACCATGGATTAAATTGAGATGTTCTTGAAATTTTATGGTAGAATCTTAAGCTCGGTTACTAGATAAGACTTTCTGTAAAGTGATTTTTGGTAATTTTAATGTTTAAGGACTAAAATGTGAAAATAGTAAAAGTACAAGGATTTAATGTGTAATAATAGAAAATATGGGCTGTAGTAAGGTTCCAATAAATTTGGCTGAGCTTGAAATTGAGTAAAAATGGTTAATTTACATGTTTTAGGCTCAGGGACTAAATTGAATAAAAGTAAAATGTTGGGGGCAATTTTGTAAAAATGTAAAAAAAGGGCTTAATTGCATAAAATGAATTGGTTTTTCTATCTGAAATAATGAATTGAATGAAATTATTAATTTAGATCAAGAACGAATGGGAAATCGAGGAAAAGAGAAAATTACCAAATAGCCCCTGTATTCAGTCATTGTTGCAATTTAGCCAGGTAAGTTCGTATGAACTGTATTCGGTATAATTTTATTTAAATTGAATGCTTATTGTTTTGTTTTAATGTAAATCAATTAATATACCAATGTAACGAGGCAATGATGAATTGACAAATGTCGAGTCCCGGTTGAACCTTAGGAATTCGTAGGATACTAATGACATGTCATTAGGGATTTCATGTTTCGGGTGCTGGTCTTGAATGTCCTGCCGATGGCTAAGGTCCTGCATTTGTTACGGACACTCCACAGCTTGTGTGAGCAGGATCATATAGCTTACATTCAGATCCACAGCTCGTGTGAGCAATGATGAAACACCCCAAACCCGGCCCACGAGGCTTGACCGGATCCGGTATGTTTCTCGAGTAAAGCAGTTAAAAATTCGTTTGCTTCTTTGGAAAAATTTGGGTGATTTTGGTGAAAACTTAATTTGTGTTGGGTTCAGTTGAAAATCATTTGCGTTTAGGTGTCAAAATATTTAGCGTTTGTTTTAAAAAAAATCACTTAAGCATTAATTTAATAAAATGTGTATCGTACCAAAATAATTAAAATGCTTATGTAAATGAGCTCATACTATAGCCTTATTACATCAAAATAAAAACCGAATTAAATCCAAAATACTTAAAATTATAACAAGTTCAAAATAAAATAAAGTCCTGAACTGAGCATGGCCACCACTAAGCTCCTGCCGACCCGGTCCATCACTGAGTGTCACCTGAAAAAATATTCCCACAACGGGGTGAGTCAAACAGACTCAGTGCATAGCAACCACACTAAGCCCTAATGATTCAGGCATATCAGATCATACATATACATATTACAATTTACAAATAATGATGCATTCCCGAACCCAAACCTAGATGCCATCCGCTACACATCACCCGTACCAACCATCACACCATGGGGACTACTAAGTCAACCCTCCATCCGCTACACATCATCGGCGAAGGCGATCATTTGCAATGACGCGTGCTCATCGCCCTTATATATTGTGGCATAGCCACCAGATAAACTCTTTGTGACATAAGTCACCACATTCAGATTATGTGACAGAAGTCACCACATTCAGATATTGTGACCGAAGTCACCACATTCAAATATTGGGGTATAAACCACCAAATCACTTCCCATTTCATAATCACCCATATGCCCCATGTCATACAAATATGCAGAAACCATCTCATATTCCTTATTCACATTCTTATAGTTTCACATATGTGCCATAACAGATCATATTATACTCATAGTAGGAGTGGGTAAACGTACCTGAGTACTTTGTACCATTGCATGGTACCTTAGCCATAATTTTCACATTCTTAATAACACATGCATTAAAACAACACCATAAATCTATTAAAACTTAAGGTAGGGCTACACACACGTATTACCGCTTTAAAATCCGAAACCCGATCTAATGCTTTAGATCCTTAATTCCTACATTCGCCAACAAGCTTAGTGCTTTAGCAAAAGCCTATTCGGCTATATAACCAAATCCCAAAGGATTATCACAATCAAAATCTTACCTTGCTGCCGATTTGATTCCTAGACAAATCCCGAAACTTTGTGATACTTCTTCCTTGAAATCGGCCCACACTAGATCACTTAACAGGTTAGCTTCTGGCTTTTGGATAATTAAGAAATAGATTGAACCACCAAATATGGCCTTGGCCGATTAGTATTTTCACTTACCTTTGTGAATCTAAAATCCCGAATGATCTTCTGTTGTAGTCGACTTAGCAGAAAACCCGAAACCCTCCTTCAAGGGTTCGGCCAGAGATCATTAAGGAGTTAGAATCTTGATTTCGACTAAAAGAAAAGAAATAGAATGATGATAATAGAATCCTTACCCTCAATGTTGGAATCGACAACCCTTTTATTTGAACCCACAGAGCTATTCGGCTATGGCCTAGATGTTGGTCACTTGGTTTCGGCTTTTGGAGTCTTGCGAAAAGAAGAAGAGAGAATAGAGTGTAGAGGGATTCGGCCAAAGTGAGAGGAGAGAATGGGAGGATGGTATTCGGTTATGTCAATGAGTAGAAAAAGGGAGAACACAAGTTACTCTTTCTTGGGAATTTTCGGCACAAGTGCAACAAAGAAGAGAAGAGGAGAATTTTCGGCACTTCACTAGAGAAAGAAAAGAAAAACTGAAAAGAACCTCTAGACTTCTCTTTAGAAATTCGGCTATGACCAAAATTGATCACCAAAGAGTCCTTTGGCCGGCCACACACATCCCCTTATCAGTCTCCACATTTTTCTCCTATTTCCTCTCTTTATCACTTCACTCAAAATAATAAAATAACTCAACAATTATCCTTTATCCCCTAGCCGAATTTTAAAAGAAACCAACCACAATTAAAGCTCATCTCCTCAGTGTCTTATTGCCGTCCAACTCTCCCCCTAGCTTGACGTAAAAAGACTCCAAAAGTGCTCCCCTTGCTACTCAAACCTTGGCCCTGCTCACATGCATGTGGCGTCACCTACCAAGGCCCTTAAGTGGCGCCTCCAAGCCACTTTACCAAGCCCATTCTTGTGTTATAAATCCCCTATATTTTCTCTTAAGGCCACCCTGCTTAGCTTCCTCTTTTAGATTTAAAATCTAATAATTTCTAAGGCATTTTCCTACATTCTAAGGTTCTCAAAAATTCATAAAACACATTCTTAACACACAAAGGCATGCTTTCACATATATTTAAGCACAAATGCATAAGCCCAAAATCCAGGATATTATAGTTCTACCCCTCTTAAAATAATTTCGACCTCGAAATTACCTGGCTAAAATAAGTGAGGGTATTGCTGTCGCATTGCTTCTTCTGGCTTCCACGGCTTCTTCCGATCCATGATTACGCCATAACACTTTGACCAAAGGAACCGATTTCCTTCAGAGCACTTTCACGCCTTGTTCCAAGATCTGAATCGGCTCTTCCTCGTAGGACAAATCGGCCTTAGCTCCACCTCTTCAACCGAACTACGTGAGATGGATCCGATCGATAACGACGTAGCATAGACACATGGAATATGTCGTGCATCTGTTTTCAACTCCGGTGGCAACTCTAGCCGGTATGCCACTTGGTCCAACTCGCTTCAATACCAGATAAGGTCCTATAAACCTTGGACTTAACTTCCCTTTGCGACCAAATCTCATCACCTTCTTCCAAGGCGAAACTTTAAGAAACACTTGATCCCCCCACATCAAATTCTATTTCCTTCCGTTTAAGATCTGCATACGACTTCTGCCTATCAGATGCTTCCTTCAACCGTGCCCGAATTACCTCAACCTTCTCCTCAGATTCAGCCATGATCTCTTGCCCCAAAACCTGACGTTCCCCTAATTTCGTCCAACACGTAGGTGTTCGACACTTCCGACCATACAGCGCTTCATATGGTGCCATCCGAATACTAGCCTGATAGCTATTATTGTACGCAAATTCCGCTAAAGGCAAGTATTCTTCCCAACTTCCTCTAAAGTCTATTACACAGCCCCTCAACGTATCTTTCAACACTTGGATTACTCGCTTGATCGCCGTCCGATCGTGGATGAAAAGTCAGATCAAGTCTAATCTGGTGCCTAAAGCTTGATGTAGTGCTTTCCAGAACCGAGATGTAAACCTTGGATCCCTATCTGAAATGATTGAAACCAGCACTCCATGCAACCTTACAATCTCTGCCACATATAACTTTTCCAACTTCTGCAAAGAATAGTCAACTCTCACTGGAATGAAATGCGCGGACTTTGTCAATCGGTCCACTATCACCCATACCGAGTCCTTCTTAGTAGACGTAAGGGGAAGCCCACTAACGAAGTCCATGGTGATTTTCTCCCACTTCCACTGTGGAATCTTGATCGGCTGAAGCAATCCTGATGGAACTTGGTGTTCAACCTTAACTTGCTGACACGTCAAACATTTCCCCACAAATTCGGTAACTTCCCTCTTAAGACCAGGCCACCAAAATTGTTCCCTTAGATCCCTGTACAACTTAGTACCTCCAGGATGCATAGCATAGGGGCTACCATGCGATTCCTGAAGAATTCTCTGCCTTAAGTCCTCATTCTTCGGCATACAGACCTTGCCCTTTAAACATAATACTCCCTCGTCATTAATACCGTAATCTTCCAACTCCCCACTCTGCACTTGCTGCAACTTAGCACTGAAATCCTCATCCACTAACTGACTTTCCTTCACCTCATTCAGCCATGTCGGCTTAACTTGCAACTCTGCCAGCAGACTTCCATCATCATACAAGCTCAGATGTGCAAACATTGCCCTCAGATCCGACACCACTTTCTGACTTAAGGCATCTGCCACTACATTCGCCTTGCCCGGGTGGTACTCTATGGAACAATCGTAATCCTTCAGTAATTCCACCCACCTTCGCTGTCTCAGATTCAGCTCTTTCTGAGTCAGTAGATACTTAAGGCTCTTGTGGTCCGTGTAGATCACTGACTTCTCTCCATAAAGATAATGCCTCCATACCTTAAGAGCAAAGACCACTGCCGCCAATTCTAAGTCGTAGTTAACCTCGTGTGGCCTTAGTTGTCGAGATGCATAAGAAACAACCTTCCCATCTTGCATTAGAACACATCCTAATCCCGTGTGAGAAGCGTCACAGTACACCACAAAGTCCTTTCCTGCCTCCGGTTGAATCAAGACCGGAGCTTCAGTCAAAACCCTCTTAAGCTTCTCAAAGCTCTCCTGTTGCTTATCCGACTGCATTTAAAGGTACTTCCTTTCTCAACAACTTTGTCAAAGGTGCGGCTATTGATGAAAATCCTTCCACAAACCTTCTGTAGTAGCCTGCCAAGCCCAGAAAACTCCGAATCTCTGCAACCGACTTGGGTGGTTTTCAATCCAATACCGCCTCAATCTTCCTAGGATCCACCCTTATTCCTTCAGCCGACACTACATGCCCTAAGAATGCAACCTCCTTAAGCCAAAATTCGCACTTGCTGAATTTGGCATATAGCTTCTTCTCCCTTAACACTTGCAACACTATCCGGAGATGCTCATCATGTTCCTCCTCAGACTTGGAGTATACTAGGATGTCGTCAATGAACACAACGACGAACCGATCCAAGTAGGGTTGAAAAACCCGATTCATCATATCCATGAACGCGGCTGGGGCGTTCGTCAACCCAAACGACATTACTACGAACTCATAATGCCCGTACCTTGTCCGGAAAGCTGTCTTATGGATATCTGCTTCCTTCACCTTAAGCTGATGATATCCAGACCTTAGGTCTATCTTTGAGAATACCGCTACCCCCTTAAGCTGATCGAACAAGTCGTCTATCCTCGGCAACGGGTACTTATTCTTGATGGTCAGCTTATTCAGCTGACGATAATCTATGCACATACGCATAGTTCCGTCCTTCTTCTTCACAAACAAGACCGGTGCTCCCCATGGAGACACACTGGGTCGAATAAACCCACGATCAAGCAACTCTTGAATTTGAGCCTTGAGCTCAACCAATTCCTTCGGTTCCATTCTATACGGGGCAATTGACACAGGAGCTGTTCCCGGCAACAAATCAATTCCAAACTCCACTTCCCTATCCGGGGGTATTCCCGGTAATTCCTTCGAAAACACATCTTTAAACTCTCTTACTGTCCTGACTCCACTAACTCCCCCTTCTTTGCCATCCAACGCCCTAACAAAAGTCAGAAATGCCTTGCACCCTTTCCGAACCATCTTATCAGCCTTTAACGCCGAAACTACGTTAGACAAGTAGTTTCTTCTTTCTCCTAACATAATTATCACCTCATCCTCTGGCGTCTTTAACTCCATTCGTTTAGCTGCATAATCCAATATAGCCTGGTGTTCCACTAGCCAATCCATGCCAAGTATGAGATCGAATTCTCCGAAGTGTAGTTCCATTAAGTCGGTAGGGAAAATCACTCCTTGAATCTCTAGAGGTACACTCCGAAAGATCTTGTTCACCACTATGGTTTGACCTAATGGGCTGACTATAGTCATTTCCCTATCAGATAATTCAGAGGCTATGCCTAGTGTTTCAACTACACTACTTGCAACATAAGAATGGGTCGAGCCCACATCAATCAAAGCAAAATAAGGCTTGTTCGCTATAAGGAACGTACCGGTTAAGACGTCCGATGTGTCTCCGTCCTCCCTCCGGTGAACTGCATACACTAGACCCGGCTGTCTTGCCTCGGCATTGCCAACACCTCAGCTCGGTGTTCCTCGTCCTCTTCCAGCGCCGTTACCTCTACCATTCGGACCACGACCTCGTTGAGGCTGCTGTCCACCTCTTCCGGCCTGATTAACACCCTGACCAGCTGGGCGGCTCCCGTCTATCATTATAGGACAGTCCTTGATCACATGTTCCTTAGATCCACACTTGAAACATCCTCCCGTCTTCTTCCAACATTCTCCTAGGTGCCTCTTCCCACACTCAGTACAAGTACGATATTGCCCTCCTGTCACCGCCTGCTGACCTCGCGGCCCATCAACTCTAGGCCTCTTTTGAACATTCCCAGCTGGCCCTGCTGATCCAAACCCTCTTTTCTGCCTGTTCCGATCAGTGTTCTGCCTTACAGAGTCTTTAATCCCTTCAGCTACTTTAGCCTTCTCTACCAACGCAGAAAACTCCCGCTCCTGGTGTGGGGCTATTAATAACCTCAAGTCATCCCTTAGTCCGTCTTCAAATCGGACACATCGTTTATGCTCCGTAGCCACTACTCCTCGAGCATACCGGCTCAACCTTAGGAATTCAGCTTCGTACTCTGCTACGAATTTATTCCCTTGAACCAGCCCCAGAAATGCCTTCCTCTGCGCATCCGTGTAACGCGTGCCGACATACTTCTTCTGATATGCCGCCTTAACATATTCCCAAGTAAGATCCTCAGCTGTGGCACCATCCCGAACTGTGAGCCACCATTGATATGCTTCATCGCGTAGCAGCGACACCATTCCTTTCAGTTTCTCTTCAGGGGTCAGATCCAACTCATCCATAATTCATTCCGTCGCCTCCAACCAATACTCAGCTGTACTGGGTGTGACGCCGGATACGCCACGGAATACCTCAGCTCTGTTGGCTCGGAGTCGCTCGGGTACAGACTTTCGAGCTCCTATATTTCCTCCTGCTCCAGCCACCATTTTAAGAACTCGCAGCACAGCCTACGATACCGCGTCATCCCCCGTCTGATCTCGCTACTCAGCACCGACAGCTGGTGGTGGGGGTGGTGGTACCTCACTCTCAGACCCTTGACCCGATCTAACGGGTTCCGCTACGGCCATTCTGCCTCTACCACGCCCTCACGTATTACGACCACGTCCCCTAGAGCTCATTTCTACGACCGCGCTTTAATCTGGTTAAGAAATTCTTATGCATTAGTATCTTGTTCCACTGATTATCCGCGAAGAAATTTTATGAAAGAAGTTTAGAAGTAGTTCTTTCGATCGATCAAAGTTTCAAGTCTTCTACCCTAATTTAGAGGAGCACATTCATTCAACACACATTCATCATTCAAACATTTTCGTCTTATTCCTATCCCAGGGGTATTTTCGTCATTTCACCTATAGGGGTATTTTGGTAATAAATCGGGGTCAATTTAAAAATCTTAATAAATTAGGGTGCTTTGAAATTTTCAAAACTCAAGGGTATTTTTGAAAATTTTCTCAAATCAGAGGTATGGCAGAAATTTTTGGAAATCGTGTTATTTTGGTAGTTTTGTGAGTCAGGGGTAATTTGATGATTTTAAAACTAGGGTTTTTATAAAATACGGCTAGTCCCTTTCGGGTTTTATTTATTGAGTTTAGCCCGTGAGTAAGTCCTCTTGGTTAGGGTGAACCGTAGCTACGCACCAGGTAGGATTCGAGTGAAGAGGAGGTGAGTCACGAGGACTGCGCTAAATACCGTGCTCTCCTCGAATCCAATCCTAGACATGCGCACAATGGTTGCCACACCCTAACTCGGCGACTTAGTCACAGGGTTGTTTAATTAGGCTTTAAGTCTTATGTAATTCTATGTTAGAGTGAACTAACCCTAGGGTTCAATAGCTTAACATACTAGTTTACGTTCCCATTATACCCACATACGGATCATACAATAAATCACACAACGGTTAGGGGTACTTACCTGGTGGACTTTGGGTCGGAGACTTAGGTGCCATGCCAGAAAAACCTGCTCATTTCACAAAATCTTTCACAAAATTCATTTGGGCTTAATTTTGAAAATGTTATGGGCTTTAAACCCAAGGCCGAGAGTTTTAAAACTAGGCTCTGATACCAAGCTGAAACACCCCAAACCCGGCCCACGAGGCTTGACCGGATCCGGTATGTTTCTCGAGTAAAGCAGTTAAAAATTCGTTTGCTTCTTTGGAAAACTTTGGGTGATTTTGGTGAAAACTTAATTTGTGTTGGGTTCAGTTGAAAATCATTTGTGTTTAGGTGTCAAAATATTTAGCGTTTGTTTTAGAAAAAAATCACTTAAGCATTAATTTAATAAAATGTGTATCGTACCAAAATAATTAAAATGCTTGCGTAAACAGTTCATACTATAGCCTTATTACATCAAAATAAAAACCGAATTAAATCCAAAATACTTAAAATTATAACAAGTTCAAAATAAAATAAAGTCCCGAACTGAGCATGGCCACCACTAAGCTCCTGCCGACCCGGTCCATCACTGAGTGTCACCTGAAAAAATATTCCCACAACGGGGTGAGTCAAACAGACTCAGTGCATAGCAACCACACTAAGCCCTAATGATTCAGGCATATCAGATCATACATATACATATTACAATTTACAAATAATGATGCATTCCCGAACCCAAACCTAGATGCCATCAGCTACACATCACCCGTACCAACCATCACACCGTGGGGACTACTAAGTCAACCCTCCATCCGGTACACATCATCGAAGGCAGTCGCTGCAGTCGACTTGCTCATCGCCCTTATATATTGTGGCATAGCCACCAGATAAACTCTTTGTGACATAAGTCACCATATTCAGATTATGTGACCGAAGTCACCACATTCAGATATTGTGACTGAAGTCACCATATTCAAATATTGGGGTATAAACCACCTAATCACTTCCCCTTTCATAATCACCCATATGCCCCATGTCATACAAATATGCATAAACCATCTCATATTCCTTATTCACATTCTTATAGTTTCACATATGTGCCATAACAGATCATATTATACTCATAGTAGGAGTGGGTAAACGTACCTGAGTACTTTGTACCATTGCATGGTACCTTAGCCATAATTTTCACATTCTTAATAAAACATGCATTAAAACAACACCATAAATCTATTAAAACTTAGGGTAGGGCTACACACACAGTATTACCGCTTTACTGAAATCTCAAAACCCGATCTAATGCTTTAGATCCTTAATTCCCAGATTCGCCAACAAATTAGTGCTTTAGCAAAAGCCTATTCGGCTATATAACCAAATCTCGAAGGATTATCACAATCAAAATCTTACCTTGCTACCGATTTGATTCCTAGAAAAATCCCGAAACTTTGTGATACTTCTTCCTTGAAATCGGCCCACACTAGATCACTTAACAGGTTAGCTTCCGGCTTTTGGATAATTAAGAAATAGATTGAACCACCAAATATGGCCTTGGCTGATTAGTATTTTCACTTACCTTTGCGAATCTAAAATCCCGAATGATCTTCTGTTGTAGTCGACTTAGCAGAAAACCCGAAACCCTCCTTCAAGGGTTCAGCCAGAGATCATTAAGGAGTTAGAATCTTGATTTTGGCTAAAAGAAAAGAAATAGAATGATGATAATAGAATCCTTACCCTCAATGATGGAATCGGCAACCCCTTTATTTGAACCCACAGAGCTATTCGGCTATGGCCTAGATGTTGGTCACTTGGTTTCAGCTTTTGGAGTCTTGCGAAAAGAAGAAGAGAGAATAGAGTGTAGAGGGATTCGACCAAAGTGAGAGGAGAGAATGGGAGGATGATATTCGGTTATGTCAATGAGTAGAAAAAGGGAGAACACAAGTTACTCTTTCTTGGGAATTTTCGGTACAAGTGCAACAAAGAAGAGAAGAGGAGAATTTTCGGCACTTCACTAGAGAAAGAAAAGAAAAACTAAAAAGAACCTCTAGACTTCTCTTTAGAAATTCGACTATGACCAAAATTGATCACCAAAGAGTCCTTTGGCCGGCCACACACATCCCCTTATCAGTCTCCACATTTTTCTCCTATTCCCTCTCTTTATCACTTCACTCAAAATAATAAAATAACTCAACAATTATCCTTTATCCCCTAGCCGAATTTTAAAAGAAACCAACCACAATTAAATCTCATCTCCTCGTTGTCTTATTGCCACCCAACTCTCCCCTAGCTTGACGCAAAAACACTCCAAAAGTGCTCCCCTTGCTACTCGAACCTTGGCCCTGCTCACATGCATGTGGCATCACCTACCAAGGCCCTTAAGTGGCGCTTCCAAGCCACTTTACCAAGCCCATTCTTGTGTTATAAATCCCCTACATTTTCTCTTAAGGCCACCCTGCTTAGCTTCCTCTTTTAGATTTAAAATCTAATAATTTCTAAGGCATTTTCCTACATTCTAAGGTTCTCAAAAATTCATAAAACACATTCTTAACACACAAAGGCATGCTTTCACATATATTTAAGCACAAATGCATAAGCCCAAAATCCAGGATATTACAAATGATGTAAAGGAAAGGTTATGGTTATATGTTTAAACACACTTCGTGTGAGCTTTCTCGAGTATCTGATGATATTCTAAATGGTTCAACGGCATGAAAAGGAAAGGAAATGGTAAGTATTCAAATGAAATATATCATGTACTTATGAAAAGGAAATGGTGATTTAAATATGAACAAAGATGTAAGGTACTTGTTATGGATGAACTCATTTGAAACATGTATAAATGCACTAACTTGCAGATTGATGATGTTGTTTAGGCTTATGTCAAGCTTATGGTTATGGTTGATTTTCATGCTTATGCTTTGTACTATGCAAATGAAACGAGTAAGAAAAGTAATGAAACGGGTAAGAAAAGGAATCGAACGGTAAGTGACTTAATGGAAAGGTTCATAACTATATGAAAAGGTTGATGCTTATGTAATGTATCTTATGAAATCTATTTATGTTATAAATGAGTTTATATGATTGTCAATGAATCTACTAACATGTGAGATTGATGATGCTTGAATAGGCTTGTAACACCCCAAACCCGACCCATGCGGTATGACCGGATCTGGCATGTCACGTGAAGAAGATGTGTAAAGAACTTGTGATTCTTACTAAAATAGGCGTTACTTGGTTGTGTTTAAGTAAACAAGTTTTGGATGTAAATATTTGATAAAATACAGCTATTTTTGAAAGATTGATTGATGAGTCAAAAATCGAGGTAGTGAACTTTAAAACCATGACTTTTAAAAATGACGTTGAAAATTTGAAAGAGAATTCGAGTTAAATTATTTGTACATATTTATTATGAAAACCGTTTATTAATCAATTTTGGAAAACCGTTATTTATGATTTTAGAAAAATCCCCATTTAAAATAATGCAAGAAAAATAATAAGTATGGCTAAACATAAAACCAAATAAAAATATCCCAGAGGCCTTATTACAACTTTAAAACCCGAAATAATAAAAGCAACGAAATAATACGGAAAAGAAGTTTACTAATGTTCGAAAATAACATTCCAAAAGTATGGCCTCCACCGAGTCATCCATGGCCTCAAGTCCTCGTCACTGAGCATTACCTACAAGGGTTAAGAAAAAGGGGGAGTGAGTTACAAGAACTCAGTGTATAATCCCCTTACCGTCATCCACTGGGCCTGAACCCATATAACAATATCTTGGGCCTAAGCCCATTTACAGAAAAGTATTTAAAGTGACATGTATGCAACCCAACCCATCCATCCATCACACCCCCGACCAGCCAATCACACCTGTGGGGATCAAGTCAACCCATCCCGCCGCTCACGCCAATTTGCAGGCAAGTTTCCATTTAATTCGCAGGCAAGATGCCATTTAATTCGCAGACAAGATGCCATTTATAATATATTTTTATTCTGGCCAAGCCACCGAAAACATAATGAAACATAATAACAAACATTTTTGTGGCAATGCCACCGGGCTACACTTCTCTTCAACATTTTTCCCATCCCATGCAAAATTATGTAAATGCAACATACATAATAAAGCATAATATCCACAAATGTAAACAAAAATCATTGATTCAGAGATTTATTACGGTAAATCGGCCAATTATAGAACTTTGTAAATCGGTCCACTAAAGCATTCTAGCAATTCGGCCCATAGGAGCATTTTAATAAATCGGCCCGTAGGGGCATTTTCGTAATTCAGCCCATAAGGGCATTTTCGTAATTCAGTAATTTTACCCACTAAGGGTAATTCGGTAATCTCGCAACCCAGGGGTATTTCGGTAATTTACCCTCCAAGGGTATTTTGGTAATTTCGCAACCTAGACTTAACTGCTAATGTGGGGCATAAAAATTGAAACTGTCCATCTGCGTCATATTGACTAAACTGACTATAACTTCAGTTAGGAAACTCGAAATTTAGTTCTGTAAATTTTCCATGAAACTAGACTCATATATCTTCTTACTAAAAATTTTCTAGAATTTTTGGCTTAGCCATTTAGTACAGTTTACTCATTAAAGTTTCCCTTGTTTCACTGACCAACGGTTCTGACTTCTCTTAACTGAAATTCAAATATCTCACTGTACATTTTTCATATGTTGCTCCCACTTATTTCTATTGAAAATAGGCTCACTAAGGAATCTATATATATAAATTATAACTCATAATTCACTTTATACAATTTTAAATGATTTTTCCAAGACAGAACAGGGAACCACGAAGTCATTCAGAACCAGTCTCACTAAAATTAAAATATCACAGAATATAAAATCCCTCTTACTACTCTGTTTCTTTCATTTAAAAAGTAGACACAGTAAGCTTTAATTCTATATCTTATTCGCTTTCTAATTCCCTTTCTCCTATTTGTCGTGATTTTTCAAAATCACGTCACTGCTGCTAACCAAAACTGTTTCATTGCAAAATATGGTTACCACTACGAACATACGCACGCCCGAGTGGTCACGGATGCCGGTTTCTGATTTTCTTCGGTATTTTGACTGAATCACAGAACATTTCATGCAACATTCAGAGAGGTGTGAGATTACACACCATTTCAAACATGTATTCGGAAGGGTACGGGATTACACACCTGATTTGGATTTCCTAAAGAACCACTCTTCGTTGACCCACTACGTGATCTCCCTCTACGGAGTCCCGATAATCAACCCCGCCTTCTGACTACCACCACACGCTCCTTTACTGCAACTGATGTTAACGATCCTCACCCTTTGATTATCAAAAGAATCGGTAAAAGAGTGTTTCGGCTTAACTTAACTCAGAGAAAAGTCGAATGGAAGAAAAGATTCGACACAACAACTATTCGGTTTTGGGACACACTACAATGGAAACCGAAAGATGAGAAGAATGGAATCAATCACTTGAAGATTAGAAGGGAAAAAGAAGTAGGGGTTCCGGCCAAGAAGATATTTGCAACACACGGCTCAAGTTGTACTAGCTAGAATTGGATGAAAAGAGAGAAAAGATGAGTAGAAGGAACACTATAGAAGAAGAGGGGATTTCGGCAAGGACGAAATGTAACCAAAAGAAACAAAATATTAGGTAAAGAAAAAGTGACCTAAAAAAAACAAAGTGAAAATACAAGGGAGAGCTAGAGAAATTCGGCTCCCCCCCCCCAAAACCATGTATCATCTTTACCAAAAGATGAGTGTTGACCCCAAAATATTCTTTCCAAAACATCCTCCACATAATAGGCCAACATGTTCCCTTCTCTTACCTTTTTCCTTCATTTCTTTCCTTCATTTTCCCTAGTCTTCCTCCTTACCATATTCCTTAGCCATCTTTCCATCAATAAAAAGTCTTCCTTACCATAATAAAGTCATGGCCGACACATGGAATGTAGCACAAAAATTAATACAAAATTTGCAATAGGTGGGATTCGAACCTCAAACCATTATTACACTCCACACGCCACTTTCCACCTTTCCCAATAGACTCCTTGTGCTAGCAAAATGCACACTTATTTCCTTAAGTCTTGATGCCACCTACCTTCTCTCCTTTAAGTTCTTAAACAAAAAATTTACCTATAGCCTAACTTGAACCCGAAACTTCCTAGAAACCTCGTAACTTTCCAAAATCACCTTCCTAATAAGTTCAACTTGAAATAATGCCGTTCTCTTGTTCTAAAAAATTTTAAACACTCCTACTCCCCAAGGCCCAATGGGCCCAATTCTACTAGGCCCAAATTCGGGTCGTTACAAGGCTTATATTAAACTCATGGTATTGGAAACGGTAAGTAAGTAAATGGAATAAAACATGATCGTATGGTAATGATGAAGAATTAAATGTTATGTTCATATATAGTTGGTTGAGTTCATATGTATCATGAACAAGTATGCTAATTTTTGAGTTTGATGGTGTTGCACATGCTTTATTAATCTTATGGCATTGGTAAAGGTTTATACAATTTTGTAAAGTTCATTATTGAAATGGTATATTATGCTTAAAGTTTATATGAGCTTACTAAGCATTCTTTGTTTACATCATTATTTTCCTTTACTTTACAGATTATCGGAAGCTCGTGTGAGCAGGCCGTGTGACCCTTGTAGTCAAATTTTTGTAACTTTTTCATAAACTTTATTGGTCCTGAATTGTTTCTATGTTATTTCTAAGGCCTCGAGGGCTCAATTTAGGGATGATATGTATGTGAATGATTATTTATGATATGTTTATGATAATTTATGAAATGTATGTTTAAGTGCTCTGTTAGTACGATAATGCTCCGTAACCCTAATCTGATGACGGATACGGGTTAGGAGTGTTGCACCTACTCTTGTCATACTCCATCTTCCTAATCTATCTAATTAAGGAATCCTTCCAAACGTTTCATAAATCTCTTGTCCCCTAATAATTTCTTAAGAGTACATACCCTCAGAAGCCATTTCCAATAATCCTTGCCTTAACTCATACTCTTATCTCAAACAGTTGGTCACTGACATTTATCACGGGCAGATACATATATGTTTAGCAAGTACTTACGCTGGATATAATACCATCAATTCATTCTCAGACATACCCTAGTTCAGTAACACACATATCCATACTGATAAATCAATGTATAGACCACTCTGACGAATTCCATATTGTTATACATAAGGATCCCATAATTCAAGATAACATTAATTCTGATTCAAAATAATTCTAGAAGAAGATACAATACCCCTCACTTTCCATATTTACAGATCATCATAACAGATGCTCTTCTTGACATACATATACGTATATTTTTTATGGAAACCCTGAAGACTTAGTCACTCATAAACCAGAGCATATCAATACTGCATCATAGCTTTACTTAATATAGAACTAAAAGAATTTACTCAAATCTTGCAATAATGACAGACATTTAGATTCAACGCTTACAAGGCATTCCTGACAATTCATGCCACAAAGTTCTAACAGAACACGCCATACAAGCAATCATACAGAGTCTCATGTTTATTGTCCCGACGGACTTCACAGAATACATCGAAGGCAAACAAATGATATACCGTACACACCATAAGTCTTTATTATAGAATACAACACAAAGGTGATCCCTACAGAGTACGCCACAAAGGCCATATACACAGAGTATGCCACAAAGGCCATATATGCAGAGTATGCCATAAAGGCGATTCATTCAGAGTACGACACAAAGGCTGACCGGATGACACATAGGCATCTCGAAACTGTCGTGTTTGTGATATAGATTTGCCTAAACTCACATTGAGTGATGTTTTCCTATCATCGCCCTGGGACATGCAGAGAACCCCATTAGATAAAATGTCATTCAAAAGATCTTTTTCAGAGTATGCCATGGCCATGGACTTTTTCCTTCAGTGTTTCATATCAGAGTTCGTGTTTATAGTCTTGACGGATTTCCTTATATACCACCGCTGTGACTCGACTCACTTTACAACCTCTATGAACCAGATACATCCCAAACCTAAGATTTCATAAGTTCATAACATTCTTCATACATTCCACATAACTTATTTTCTAGAAGACTAACTTATATCTTAATATAATCTTAAATTTATTCCTATTGTTATATAAATTGTAACGCCCAGAAAATTCTTTATAATTTATTTTCGTATGTTTGTTACAAATATCTGTCTGCTTCAATGGTTAAGTGTCCTGGGAAGTGTCTGAGAGGTCCCAAGTTCAAGCCTTAGCTTGGGAAAAAAAATTGTTTTCAATTGAATAAACCCTATCTCTAATCAGTAGGCTTATAAATAAATGTTGGTAAAATATGTCAGAATGGGCCTGCTGGTCTGGTGGTTAAGTGGAGTGTTAAGTGACTAGAGGTCTGGGGTTCGAGGCTCTGTGCGAACGAATGATTTATTTTTACTGCTTGGCCGTGGAAGAGTTGTGTTTGACCAAAATTCTTTAGAGTTTGGGTGGGATTTGAATTCGGTGGTTGAGGGGATTGTGTTGGAGTGATATGGGGAGAAAAATATGAAGGGAGGAGTTGTGATAGAACCGAAATTGGTAGTGGCAATTCGGCCACTCTTCCTCATTCTCCCATATTTTCTTTCCTGATAGTTTTTTCCTTCTCTGCCTATATTTTCTTTGCCGAATTTGTTTGCTGCCCCAAACTCTTCCCTTCGCCGCTGATTTCTACTTTCTATCACTACATATTCATCTTTTTCTTTTTGTTATTTTATTCACCGCATTTTCTTTCTTCTTTTTCTCCCCATAAACCTCTGTCGAATCTTCCCCATTATTTTTTTGGTCTCCTTTTTATGATTGCTGCTGAATTCTTGTTCTTCCCCACTCCAAAGTTTCGGTTTCTCTCTAAAAAGGGGAAATCGTCGTTGGTTTCTTCTCTGTTCCCCTTGGCCAAATTTTTGTTGATCTTTTCCCTTTCTGATGTACTTTTTCTTTTACTTGCTGCCCAATTTGGTATTTGACTCGTCATCAAATTTCCAGTCGCCGCGACTCGGTATATCGGTGCCTTTGTGCATTTTAGGTAAGGTTGGTAAGAGTGGACACTATTTTAGATTGATCAATCTTCTTCTAATGGAGGATTAAATCGTGTTTAGGTAACCGATAATTGACCGTGGAGGTTCGTTCGGTGCTGAAGAAGTGAGGAATCACCATCGTTCATTCAAGGTAATGTATCTGTAAGTTTGGCATTTAGTCATCGTGTGCGACTTCGTTGAAGTTATCGGCAAATAACTTAATTGATGTGTTAATGGAAAATAATAGGTGCTAGAGTACTCGTGGTTGCGCTACTTTCAAACCAATACCAGGTCTGTAAACATGACTCTGAAAATAGAAATCGGAGAAAAGCCAGAAAACGTGAAAAGTCGACGCCACACGTGTAACAGTCCGGTTTAGACCCTAGTCGAAAAAGTGCTTTTGGGACCACAAATCCAAGTCTAAAAAATATTTTAATATTGTTTTTTGTGCTTACAATATGTGATTAAGTATGTGTGAAAGTTTCGTGAATTAATTTTGTTGTCTGTGTGCTTAATTTGAGAAAAGGACTAAATCGCATAAAATGTAAAAGTGGCGATTCATATGTTAATGTGTTGAATTGACATGGCTTATTAAAGGTGAAGTCCTTAAGTGGATATTAGACCACTAAACATAGTAGTGGACGGTTATGGGCTTGTATTATATAAGTTTATATGTTTAATTAAAAGGTTAATTTGGTAATCGAATTAATAATGTTCATTAATATAAAACAAAACATTAAAATAACATGCATGGGTGTTCATCTTTGTGCTGAAAATAAGAAAAGAGAGGGTTTTTGAGCTTCCATGATATTCGGCCATTATAAGTCTTGATTAGGGTATGAGTTTTGTTCGGTTTTTGATAATTTCTACGTTTTTGTAATCATTGCTATAACATCCTAGATTAGGGGTTATGCGTTTGGAGCATAACCCAAGTGCTAGTGGGTTTTAAGGGTATTTGGAGATGTTTTAAGAGTTTTTAGAACTTTAGAATGAGGGTGAAAGCTTTGGAAAAATTTTGGATTTAAGTTTAAAAAGAGGAAATTAGGCTGAGGAGGCCTTAAGAATAATTTGTGGGCATTTTGGGTCACGAAAAGGGGCTTGGTAAAGTGGCTTAAGGACGCCACTTAAGGCCTGGGAATGACGCCAACAAGGGTCTGGAGTTCGAGTAGCGTGGAAAGCAAATGGGTGTTTTAATTTTGCTTTTAGCGTTAAGAGGGGAGCAAGATAAAGAGGCTTTAAAATTAGTTGTGGCGAGTTTATGTCATAAAAATGCCACGGTAGAGTGGCTTGGAGCGCTATATGCGGCTTGCAACAACAAGGGCCTTGGTTCGAATCCCGTTGGCGGCATGGGCGTGTTTTTATTTTGCTTTGGCGTTAGGAAAGGGGAAGCTAGGGAAAAAGGTGTTAAAGGAGTTCAGGGTGAACTATATCACAGTCAGCGCCTTGGCAAAGTGGCAGGGACGTTACCTACAGGGCTGAGGTTCCAACAGTCCCGGTTCAAGGCACTGGAGCAGCAAGCTTGGGTGTTTTAATTTTGGCTTTTGGCGTCAAGAGAGAGAGAGAAGCATTGGGCGGCAATTAGACTTTTAATTGAAAGTGGATTAAGCTTTTATCCTTTTGAAATTCGGTGGAGTAAGGATAAGTGTTGGATTTATTTTATTTGTTTATTTTGAATAGGTAGAGATAATGGTTGTATTATTTATTTTAGATAATAGAGGTGTTATTTTATTTAGTTTAAATGTGGATAAGAGATAAAGAGGAGATAAAGCTTTTATTTTATCTTATTTGTTTTTGAAGAGGTGATAAGAGATGATTTAAGAGTTTGATAAGGGATTAATGATGGATAATTTTTATTCTATTAATTAAGGTGGATTTATTTTAAGTTGATAAATAGAAGATTAGTATAGATTTATTTTATATATTTTGAATATGTGTTCAAGAGTTATTATAGGAGAAGGAAGTGGAATTTGAGAGGAGGTAGGAGTGCCGAAATTGAGTAGTATAAATAGGGTGCCGAATTTAGTTTGTTTTCCCCATTAGTGCCTTTTTTCCTTGTGCAAAGCCGCTTATGTTTCATTCCTCTTTTCTATTTGTTCTTGGCCGAATCTATATCCCTTTCCCAATTCCTTTCTTTTATTTTTGTTAGCCGAATCTTCCCTTTGCCACCGCTGTCGTATTGCTCAACTCCTTCTTCTCTTCCATTCTTTAAGAATTCTTTTAAAAGCCGAAATACTTTGGTGAACCATAGCCGAATCCTCTAGGCATGAAACTCCTCTACTTTTGTGTTTTCTTCTTCACCATAAAAGAGCCGTCCTATTCTCATTTAGTCTTCACAAGCAACAATAGTGCCAAATTAGGAGTCTTTGAAGAGCCTTTTGGATTCGACTACTCAAGGTGAGTTAATGTGGTATTCGGCCATAGGCCATTTTATAAGTTTAGGTATGACCGATTGTGTATTATGATTTTTAGGGGCTAATCGACAAGTAAGCAGAGTATCGGGATTCTAGATCGTGTTAGCTTCGAGTAGTTCGAAATTTCGCTAGAAAGTCAGGTGTGTGATTAACCCACCGTTTTCCGGGTATATGATATGTATGTGAAATGTGTATGTATTATGAATGTGCTAACTAGTGCAGTGGAAATTGTGAGATGGATACCCTCAAGGGGTATGTCGATAATCCGGTAAGTACCAAACCCGATGATATGTGATTATTAGTATGAATATGTGTTATGACTATGCTTGATGAACATGCTCATGCATCATTATATTATATCATTATTTATGTTACATGTGCATGGGTGGGATATGATATGAAAGAAGGACAGGGTGTACTTCGAGTACGTGGTTTGATGTTAGCCTTGAGCTACATCGTGGATAGACGTTGACTGAGGTCACGTTGTGGATTATTTGCGATTAAGTTCGCGTGGTTTGATGAGTGGCTATGTGACTCATCGTGGTTGATATCGGCTATGTGCCATATCGTGGTTGATGAGTGACTATGTGTCCCATTGTGGTTTTGGTGTTAGCTACGGCTACATCGTGGATTGGCGCTGACTGAGGTCGCGTTGTGGATTATTGTGCTTAATTGCACGTGGACGGCAGATGATTGCCTTTGGAGTAAAAAGGAGAGGGTGATTTGATAATCCCCGGTGTGTGGTAAATTCGGATACGGGGTGTGTAGTAGAGGATGGACCCTAGGTTTGGGTTGGGTGCATTTTGCATAATTGTATATGATGTGTGGATTAATGTGATATGAGTATTTAATGTGGAAGTGGGCCAAGCCCAGTTGATATGTGGATCGGTGTGGAAATGGGCTAAGCCCGATGATGTGGAAATTTTGTGGGTAACTACCCTATTGGATGAATGTGTTATGAATATGGGCCAAGCCTAGAATGTGTTAATATGTGAGTATGCTATTTTGTTATCTAATAAATGGGTTAATACGTGGTTAACATGTGGGTGGAATTCAGTGGATTAATTACACACTGAGTCCGTGTGACTCACCCAAATATTTTATCAAACATCGCAGGTGATATGATGATCGGACCGGGTTGGAGTGGATACGAGGTGGCCCATGCAGAAGATAATTTAATTAATTAAGTATTTATAGTTTCCATATTTTGATTAAGTCTTTATTGTAATAAGGCCCATTAAAGTATTTAAGGTTGTTTAAGTATTTTTCATTAAGTTTAATTATTATATTTATTATGGATTGACAATTTAAATATTGATTGCAAATGATTTTATTTTCTCAAGTGTGTATAATAAAGTTTTGAATCCGGTGTTTTCATAATAATTTAATTTTTTTACCTAGATTATTTTAAGTCACGAAAAGGTTTTATTAAAGGGAACAAATTTTTAACGATTTTTACTCTTAAGTAAGAATATTTTCGAACGTGTTCCGCAGTGGCATTTCAAATTCGGTCGTAGTGAATGGGCCGGGTTTGGGGTGTTACAAATTGGTATCAGAGCCCGGTTCAAAACTCGGCTTTGAGGTTTTGGGCCCAAAAAACAAGCAAAAAATGGGCTTTTCAAAATATGGACTTCTAAGAAATTTTTCAGTTATTCGGCATGGCACTGTATCTCTCCTACCAAGTCCACTGTAAGTACCTCGACTTCAAGTAGATTAAACATGTGAACTGTATGGGCTTTTATGGGAACGTAGATTGGTAGATTAGGGCTATTGGACCCTAGGACTAGGCTACTCAAACACAAGTGCATAAGACTTAAGGACCATTAAACAAACATGTGATTAAGTCGCGAGTCGTGTGTGTAAATCACAGCGCATGTCTAGGAGTGGATTCAGTAAGAGCTTGGTATTTAAGCAGTCCTAGCGACTCACCTCCTCTTTACTCGAATCTTACCTGGTGCGTAGTAACCGTTCACCCTAACCAAGAGGACTTAGTCATCCGTTAAACCAATCATTAAAACCCGAAAGGGACTAGCCATGCAGTTTTATAAAATCCCTAGTTTTAAAATCCCTAAATTACCCTTTTAATTGTAGTAAAAGATTATTGTGAAAAATTTTCCAAAATATCTCTGATTTACAAAATTACAAAAATGCCCTCAGATTGTAAATTACTAAAATACCCTTAGTTTTTAAGATTTTCAAAAATACCCTCGACGTTTGTTAAAATATTTCTACTTTACAGAAATACCAGAAAATTCTATTTTTGCAAAATGTTAAGATACCCAGATTTGGAAATTTACTAAAATACCCTGACTTCCGTAATTACCAAAATAACCCAGATTTTTGAAATTTCCGCAATACTTTTGATTTGGAAATTTTCAAAATACCCTTAAGTTTTGAAAATTTTGAAGTAACCTTTGATTTGTAAAGATTTTGAATTGATCCTGATTTATTACCAAAATACCCCTGTAGGACAAATGACGGAAATACCCACAGGATAGAAACGCGAAATGTCCAAAGAATGTGTGTGGTGGATACCACTTTGAATGAATGTGTTCTTGTTGATGAATGAATGTGCCTCTATTGAGGAATGAATGTGACTCTCTGAATTAGAGTAGTGAACTTGAACTGAAACTTTGTTCGATCGAAAGAACCACTTCTAGAAATTCTTTTCATAAAATTGTTCGCGGTTAAACAGTGGAACAAACACTAATGCATAAAAATTTTTAATCAGATTAAATCGCAACGTTAGAAATGAGTTCTAGGGGATGTGTTAGATTTGTTAAGATCAGAGTGCGCAGCATAAGCGTAATGCGGTGAGTTAGGATGTACGATTATTCGTTAGTAAGTAATTTCGAGGATGAAATTATTTTTAAGGAGGGTAGAACTGTAACATCCTAGATTAGGGGTTATGCGTTTGGAGCATAACCCAAGTGCTAGTGGGTTTTAAGGGTATTTGGAGATGTTTTAAGAGTTTTTAGAACTTTAGAATGAGGATGAAAGCTTTGGAAAAATTTTGGATTTAAGTGTAAAAAGAGGAAATTAGGCTGAGGAGGCCTTAAGAATAATTTGTGGGCATTTTGGGTCACGAAAGGGGGCTTGGTAAAGTGGCTTAAGGACGCCACTTAAGGCCTGGGAATGACGCCAACAAGGGTCTGGAGTTCGAGTAGCGTGGAAAGCAAATGGGTGTTTTAATTTTGCTTATAGCGTTAAGAGGGGAGCAAGATAAAGAGGCTTTAAAATTAGTTGTGGCGAGTTTATGTCATAAAAAACGCCACGGCAGAGTGGCTTGGAGCGCTATATGCGGCTTGCGGCAACAAGGGCCTTGGTTCGAATCCCGTTGGCGGCATGGGCGTGTTTTTATTTTGCTTTGGCGTTAGGAAAGGGGGAGCTAGGGAAAGAGGTGTTAAAAGGAGTTCAGGGTAAACTATATCACAGTCAGCGCCTTGGCAAAGTGGCAGGGACGTTACCTGTAGTTGAGGGTTCCAACAGGTCCCCCTGGTTCAAGGCACGGAGCAAAGAGCTTGGGTGTTTTAATTTTGGCTTTTAAGGTCAAGAGAGAGAGAAGCATTGGGCGGCAATTAGACTTTTAATTGAAAGTGGATTAAGCTTTTTATCCTTTTGAAATTCGGTGAGTAAGGATAAGTGTTGGATTTATTTTATTTGTTTATTTTGAATAGGTAGAGATAATGGTTGTATTATTTATTTTAGATAATAGAGGTGTTATTTTATTTAGTTTAAATGTGGATAAGAGATAAAGAGGAGATAAAGCTTTTATTTTATCTTATTTGTTTTTGAAGAGGTGATAAGAGATGATTTAGGAGTTTGATAAGGGATTAATGATGGATAATTTTTATTCTATTAATTAAGGTGGATTTATTTTAAGTTGATAAATAGAAGATTAGTATAGATTTATTTTATATATTTTGAATATGTGTTCAAGAGTTATTATAGGAGAAGGAAGTGGAATTTGAGAGGAGGTAGGAGTGCCGAAATTGAGTAGTATAAATAGGGGTGCCGAATTTAGTTTGTTTTCCCCATTAGTGCCTTTTTTCCCTTGTGCAAAGCCGCTTATGTTTCATTCCTCTTTTCTATTTGTTCTTGGCCGAATCTATATCCCTTTCCCAATTCCTTTATTTTATTTTTGTTAGCCGAATCTTCCCTTTGCCACCGTTGCCGTATTGCTCAACTCCTTCTTCTCTTCCTTTCTTTAAGAATTCTTTTAAAAGCTAAAATACTTTGGTGAACCATAGCCGAATCCTCTAGGCAGTAAACTCCCTCTACTTTTGTGTTTTCTTCTTCACCATAAAAGAGCCGACCTATTCTCATTTAGTCTTCACAAGCAACAATAGTGCTAGCGTTAAGGAGTCTTAGAAGAGCCTCTTGGATTCGACTACTCAAGGTGAGTTAATGTGGTATTCGGCCATAGGCCATTTTATAAGTTTAGGTATGACCGATTGTGTATTATGATTTTTACGGGCTAATCGACAAGTAAGCAGAGTATCGGGATTCTAGATCATGTTAGATTCGAGTAGTTCGAAATTTCGCTAGAAAGTCAGGTGTGTGATTAACCCACCGTTTTCCGGGTATATGATATGTATGTGAAATGTGTATGTATTATGAATGTGCTAACTAGTGCAGTGGAAATTGTGAGATGGATACCCTCAAGGGGTATGTCGATAATCCGGTAAGTACCAAACCTGATGATATGTGATTATTAGTATGAATATGTGTTATGACTATGCTTGATGAACATGCTCATGCATCATTATATTATATCATTATTTATGTTACATGTGCATGGGTGGGATATGATATGAAAGAAGGACAGGGTGTACTTCGAGCACGTGGTTTGATGTTAGCCTTGAGCTACATCGTGGATAGACGTTGACTGAGGTCACGTTGTGGATTATTTGCGATTAAGTTCGGGTGGTTTGATGAGTGGCTATGTGCCTCATCGTGGTTGATATCGGCTATGTGCCATATCGTGGTTGATGAGTGACTATGTGTCCCATCGTGGCTTTGGTGTTAGCTACGGCTACATCGTGGATTGGCGCTGACTGAGGTCGCATTGTGGATTATTGTGCTTAATTGCACGTGGACGGCAGTGATTGCCTTTGGAGTAAAAAGGAGAGGGTGATTTGATAATCCCCGGTGTGTGGTAGGTCGGATACGGGGTGTGTAGAGGATGGACCCTAGGTTTGGGTTGGGTGCATTTTGCATAATTGTATATGATGTGTGGATTAATGTGATATGAGTATTTAATGTGGAAGTGGGCCAAGCCCAGTTGATATGTGGATCACAGTGGAAATGGGCTAAGCCCAAAGATGTGGAAATTTTGTGGGTAACTACCTATTGGATGAATGTTATATGAATATGGGCCAAGCCTGTAATGTGTTAATATGTGAGTATGTTATTTTGTTATCCGATAAATGGGTTAATACGTGGTTAACATGTGGGTGGAATTCAAAGTGGATTAATTACACACTCGAGTCCGTGTGACTCACCCAAATATTTTATCAAACATCGCAGTGATATGATGATCGGACCGGGTTGGAGTGGATATGCGAGGTGGCCCATGCAGAAGATAATTTAATTAATTAAGTATTTATAGTTTCCGTATTTTGATTAAGTCTTTATTGTAATAAGGCCCATTAAAGTATTTAAGGTTGTTTAAGTATTTTTCATTAAGTTTAATTATTATATTTATTATGGATTGACAATTTAAATATTGATTGCAAATGATTTTATTTTCTCAAGTGTGTATAATAAAGTTTTGAATCCGGTGTTTTCATAATAATTTAATTTTTTTACCTAGAATATTTTAAGTCACGAAAAGGTTTTATTAAAGGGAACAAATTTTTAACGATTTTTACTCTTAAGTAAGAATATTTTCGAACGTGTTCCGCAGTGGCATTTCTAATTCGGTCGTAGTGAATGGGCCGGGTTTGGGGTGTTACAGTTGCTTTGAGTACTTCAAAACCCATGTCTTAATTTTGTAAATTGATGATGATTTTGAAATGTGCCATTGGTGAATTCATGAGTTTTGTGATGTTTGGGGATGAAATATGAAAGATATGTGATAGATTAACATAGTTTGTCTTTGAATTTTTGGTGAATTTGAGTAATTAGGATTAAATTGAGAAAATAATATTTTGAGGGACTAAAATGTGAAATAAATGAAATGTATGGACTTGTATGAAGCACATGAATATACGGCCAAGCATGGGTGATATGAAATTTTGTGTATTTTGTGATTTTGTGAAATAGGGACTTAAATGTCAAAATGTGAAAATATAAGGGCTAATTTGTAAAGTGCCCTCAATGTGTGTTTTTGGATTGAATTGAATGATTTGGTGAATAAATGGGTTAAATTTGAATATGTATAGATCAAGAACTGAAGAAATGAACTTAGACCGAGGAAAGTCGAAAGTGATTGAATAGTCGAATTCGTCCGTCTATATCCGTACGAGGTAAGTTTATATTCAAATAAATGTATTTGAATTGGTTTAATTTTGTACCTATGAAGTTTAATTGTGATGAATGTGTGCGAGATGATATATACATGAAATCCGAGAAAGTATCGACAAGGCATCAATATCCGAAAAGTCTCGTACGAACCTTAGGAATAGGTAGGATTAATATGTCATGACATAGGTTTCTGATATGTGATATCGTGTAAGACCACGTCTGGGACGTTGGCGTCGATTTGAGATTTACGTGTAAGACCATGTCTGGGACATTGGCATCGTATTTGAATCATGTAAGACCCTATTGGGATAGTGGCATCGATATTTGATTACATGTAAGACCACGTCTGGGACGTTGGTTTCTGATATGTGATATCGTGTAAGACCACATCTGGGACGTTGGCGTCGATTTGAGATTTACGTGTAAGACCATGTCTGGGACATTGGCATCGTATTTGAATCGTGTAAGACCCTGTCAGGGATAGTGGCATTGATATTTGATTACATGTAAGACCACGTCTGGGATGTTGGCATTGTACGATTATTTTGTGTATTCTGAGTATCCTATTTGATTTCGAATGGTTCAACGGGCAATTCCGAGAAATGAAATACTATGTGAAATGTGTAATCGTTTCAGGTACGTTTGTGAAGTACTCTATGATTGAGTATGAAAGGTAAGTATTTGTGAACTTGCAAGAGATATATGTGCATAGATTCAATGAGACAAAATGTGATATAGGTATGAATGTGTTATGCACAAAAGAGATACTTGGAGACATGACTAGTTGGTATTCAATGGCTAAACTAATAAGCCAAAGGAGAATTATGAATTTACATATGTGATATACTAATGACTATGTATTTGATATGTTAAGAATGTTTTATGATAAGTTTATTTGTATATGGCTTACTAAGCTTTTGGAAAGCTTACTCTGTGTGTGTTTACATTATTTTATAGATCGTTAAAGTTACGAAAGGCTCGGGGATCGTCGTGGATCATCATCACACTATCCAATCACATTTTGGTATCTTATGATCATGTATATATTAAGTATGATTATGTTTGAAATGTATAAATAGCCATGTGATATGGCTAGATAATGATCATGATATGAATGAGTAGTTATGTTGTATGATGCATAGTTGGTATGTTTTGTGGCTAATGGTTGAATTGATGAGATAGTCAAATTAATGATAAGTTTTATGATGCAAAGTTAGCATATTATTGACGAAAGGTTGTTATAAAGAAATGGTATGTTTTGGTTGGTTTAAACTTAGAAATGCTTGTGATGAGAATGAAGTAAGTGATGTATAAAATTTGTATGTTTGAAAAAGTTTTTGAATGAGTAGAAAAGATGGACAAATTGGTATGCTTTGGTTTTCATAAGTGTTTTGAATGATGCTTGTATGTGCATGTAGGGTTAGCCCAAAGCGTGTGGCTCGACCGTGTCCTTCGTGGTTGAATATCGAAACAAGTCAGGCTCGACCACGGGTGAGGCACACAGGCGTGTCTCAGGCCGTGTGGACAAGTCAGTATGTATGCCCTGTTTTGCCACGGCTCGGACACATGGGCAAGTCTGAGGCCGTGTGCACGGGCAGGTGACCTCTGTAACTTTGAAAAATGTTTGATTTTTAGAAAAATTTTGTATGATCCCGAATTAGTCTCGACCCATTTCTAGTGCATGTTTAAGGTCTCGTAGACCTCCTTAAGGGACTATATGTTTGTATTTTGTTATGATTTGACGATGATATACTTTATGATACGAAATGTTTGTAAAAGTTTCTAATTGTCCGGTAATGCCTTTTAACCTTAGTCCGACGATAGATACGAGTTAGGGGTGTTACAACACGGGCGTGCGGCCGCCTGTGTGGTAGGCCATGTGACCGAACACGGGTGTGTGATCGTCGAGACTGGCCATGTGCGATTCATGGGCCAAACCAAATTGGGCCGTCTGGGCCACACGGGCGTGTGGGCCCCACATAGGTGAACCACACGGGCGTGTGGGATTATTGGGCCAGGCCGTGTGATCCACACGGCCAAGGCCATTTTGGGCCATGTGGGCCACACGGACGTGCGGGCCCACATGGGCATGCAACATGGGCCTCTAGGCCCATTTGCACTGTTTGACTGCTAAGGTTGCACGGGCCGCCCGAGTCGACTGTGGACCTACTGTAGCGACGGTAAGCATACCTAAACCCCTAATTAACTGAATTGATTGTATGACTGATATGAATAAGCATGATGATGTTCCACTTATTGGATACTGTATGCCCTGACTACATGCATGATATTCTGTTATAGCATGTTATATTTACATATTGCATTGCATTGGGTTGGGGGTTTATTTTTTTCGAAGGAAGTGTACTGAAAGGCCTCGAGCCTAATTTACTGGCAGCTCAGCTGCAAACTACTATTTTAGTGCCGCAACCGGTACTACTTGGAGTGTAGGGATGGGTGGGTTGATTATATCCCCACATAGAGTGTAGGGTTGGACGAAGATGGAGTGTAGAGGCTGGTTGGGTAGGATTTTCTGATTGCATTTTTGTTACCGTTACTGTTACTGAGATGGGCTAAAGCCCGAACTGATATTGATATTGTAATGGGCTAAGGCCCTAACTGAAACTGAAACCGTTACTGAAATGGGCTTAGGCCCAGATTGTGATTTCTTTCTATCTGGTTGTTTTATATGGGATTACACACTGAGTTTTCGTAAACTCAACCATCTATTTTATCTGTACAGGTAATCCCCAGACATAGGCGGATCAGCGCAGCGGAGGACTCAACAGTGGCCACACGACTCATTTCATTTTATTTTAGTAATTAGTTATAATTTTGATTTTATTTTGGGGTATTTATTGTAATAATGGCCTCTTTAGATTTTCATGGATTATTTGGGATTTTTTTATTATTTTGATTTACAACTGCTAGTAGTAGGGACAATCGAGTTTTCAAAAATCAAACATTTTTAACAAATTGCACACGAATACGCAAACTACTTTTAAAGCTTCCGCGATAAGGGACATTTTGAAAATTAATAACGTTCTGAAAATAAACAACTTTTTGATAATGATTCACGGTTTGGAAATAAACGACACATCTTAGAATCAATGAAAGGTAATAAAAAGAGGACTAATAGAAAAGAGGGTTTTTCTTTAATAACAACCTGTTTTATGAAAAACACTTCAATGTGACATCGCCAGATTCGGCCATAACGTCCACGCTAGGTTTGGGGTGTTACATTTAGTGGTATCAGAGCCAGGTTGCAAAACTCGGCTGTGGATTTGGGTTTTGAAATTGGGTTTTCTTTTAAAGCACTGATTTTTAGACGATTGAAATATATTTCACAGTATGTGTGGTACACCGAGTCTCCGGCGCCGATCTCGTAAGTTCACTGAAACTGTTATATGTTCTAAACTGAAACTGCTATAGATAGTATATACTACGACTACTATAGATAGACTGCACTAAAGACACTCAGGATAGTGTATCACGACATCAGAGTAAAACCAATAGACACTGATAGACCCTGCGTCGTATGAAAACAAACCTTATACTTTTTGATACTGATTTCATAAAATATCTGTTAATAGACAACTGGAACTGTAAAATGATGCATAAAATTATTAATACAGATAAATCGCAATTCGACAATGAGCGCAAGAGGTACTCGTGGACGGGGTACAAGAGGCCGTGATAGGTGCCGTAGAGGTGCTCGAGCTGGGTCCTCGTCATCTGGCCACATACCTAATTTGGAAACTAGTTAGAGCCGGATTCACCTGTGACTGAGACTGGGTCTCATGATCGAGCGGTTATGGGCGACGCACTGTCCCAAGCCATGGTAAGGATTCTAGAGAGGGTCGCTGGGCCCAATACGGGAGCTGAAGGACGAGGGTCGGTTACGGAATGTGTAGTGCCTCGATTTTCGTTAATTTCAAATTTTGTAATTTTGTGACATAAATCTGTATCTGCTTCATTGGTTAAGTATTCTGGGAGTGTCTGAGAAGTCTTGGGTTCAAGCCTTGACTTGGGCAAATTTTGGTATTTTTATGAATAAAGCCCTATCTCTGTTTAGTAGGCTTATAAGTGAAAGTGTGTAAGTAATTAACAGAATAGGCCTGCTAGTCTGGTGGCTAAGTAGAGTGTAGAGGTTGTTGGAGGTCTAGAGTTCGAATCCCTATGCGTGCGAGGGAATTATTTTGCTGCTAGTGTCGCGTAGGAGTTTGAGTTTTAGTTAAATGCTGATAGTGGAGTGGTTGAAGGAGAAAATTAAGGAGTATGGGAGGGGAGTTATCGATGTCGATCGGTTTGTTTCATTTGGAAAAATTTGGCACTCCCTCTCACTCTCTTAAGTTTTATTTTTTTCCCCATTCAATCTTCTATTTGTTGCTGCCGAAATTTCAATTGGATTTCCCCTTCCCCTTTTTTTCGTTTCGGTCCATCTTGCTCCTCAGTTGTTATTTTCATGCATTATCGGTAAGTGTTGCTTTTGGTGTTCTTGTAGTTTTGGTTTCTGAAGACTTAAGTTCTGTTGTTTGTGCATAGGGGATGGGAGTGAAGCAGTTTTCTCTCCGACGAGTTGATTCGTACGAGTAGACGGGTGTGATTGCAGTAAATTTTTGCATTTGGCTCGATTTGGTTTTGGTGAACTGAGATTTAGTTGTTAATTTCGAGATTTTGGTATACTATTTTAGGTTCCAGAAGGCTAGAGTTTGCTTAAACATCAAAACAATACCAGGTGTGTACCCGAAAATGCAGAAAACGAAGTTTTTGCGAAAGCCAAAAACCTTACTGTCGACGTCACATGGGCGTGCGATCGTCCGTGTGGTAGGCCGTGTGCGAGACTGTAAGTCACCACACGGTCGTGTGATCGACGAGCCAGGCCGTGTGCAGGTGACACGACCGTGTGATGGTCGAGCGAGGCCGTATGCGAGACACAGGCTTGACCAATTGGGTCGTGTGGGCCACACGGGTAAACCACACGGGCGTGTGGAATTTTGGGCCAGGCCTTGTGATCTACACAGCCAAGGCCAATTTGGGCCGTGTGGGCCACACGAGCGTGTGGGCCCACACGGGCAGGCCACATGGGCGTGTGAGCCCATTTTTATGAAATGTTCTGAAAGGTTGCAGGGGTCACCCAAGTCGACTGTGAACCTAAGGAAGGGTCAATAAGCAGTACTTAGACCCGTAGTTATGGGATTTGATTATGTGAAATCTGTACTGAACATGTTACACTTAGCATGTATACTGATTTGAATGTATGGACACCACGATTACGCAAACTGATTTAAATGCTTCCGTGAACTATAAATTATTTGGAAAAATGGACAACGTTTTGAAAATGGATAATGATTGAAACAAACGACACGTATGTGGAAGGTAGCATAGGATAACGAAAAATGGTTTCACCGTAACTATGTTTTCTGAAGCACTATCATATGACATCGCCAGATTCGGTCATAACGTCTAGATTAGGTTTGGGGTGTTACAGAACGACTCCAGTCCAATGGAGTAGAGATTTTTGGGATATTGCTGGAGTTGCCCCTAATGTGGTTGAGTACTAGATAGAGGCCACAGAGAGAATTATGGATGACCTGGACTGCACCCCCGAGCAAAAACTAAAGGGTGCAGTGTCACTGCTGAGAGATGAGGCTTACTAGTGGTGGCTTACGATTAAGGAGGGCACTAAGCCCGACCAACTGACCTGGGAGTTATTTAAGACTGCCTTCCAGGGAAAATATGTGGGGGCCAGTTACGTGGATGCCGTAGGAGAGAGTTCCTGAATTTGACCCAAGGTGATAGATCAGTGGCTGAGTATGAGGCCGAATTTCTGCGACTAAGCCGCTATGCGCGTGGTATGGTGGCGACTGAGTATGAGAGATGCGTTCGCTTCGAGGATGGCCTCAGGGACAATCTAAGGGTACTGATAGCTCCAAAGAGAGAGCGAGACTTTGCTGCACTGGTCGATAAGGCGAAGATCGCCGAGGAAGTGAAGCGCACTGAGCGCCAAAATAGAGAGAGAGGTAGGAATAAGAGGGATTCGGAGCCCTCGAGTTCCGTTCAGAGGCCTAAAAAAAAGGCCAGAGTTGATGGACCGGTCAGAGTTGGGACTCCTGTTGCTACTCATCGAAAGCCGCGTGGTATCGACCGTGGTAGACGCCATCAGGATGAGTATTGGAGGAGAACTGGGGCTTGTTTGAGGTGCGGTTCATTAGAGTACCGTATTAGAGATTGCCCGTGGAGGTCCGATCAGATGCAAGCTTCTGGCATGGGTACTGCACCACCGAGAGTAGTTCAGCAGCCACCGAGAGGTCGTGGTCGGGCCGTGGGTGTGCACATGCAGGACTTGGTCGAGAGCACCGCAGAGGTGCTTTGGTCATACTGAGGCGAGGCATCCGACTCTAGTCTATGCTGCTCGTCACCGAGAGGATGGAGATGCTCCAGACGTCATTATAGGTACGTTCTTTATTTATAATGTACCCTATACTGCACTGATAGATATAGAATCCACTCACTCCTATATAGCTTGTACTGTATCTGAAAACTTGGGTATACTGGTTGAGAGCACTACGAGTGAGGTCACTGTACTAAATCCGTTGGAGCAGTCAATAAGAGTTAACAAACTGTTTAGAGATGTTCCTTTAGAGGTTCAATGGGCTATATTTCGGGCTAATCTGATGGAACTGCCTTTTGGAGAATTTGATCTGATACTGGGAATGAACTAGTTAGTCAAACACTGAGTGAGCTTAGATTGTGCCACAAAAAAGGGTTGTACTGAGAACTGAGGAGGACAGCGAGGTAGTCGTAATCGGGGAGCATTGGAACTATTTATCGAATGTGATTTCTGCATTGAGGGCCGAGAAGTTGGTCCGTAAGGGATGTGAGGCGTATCTGGCCTACATCAGTGTTTCAGATTCTGGGGATTCTTCAGTTAAGGATATCAAGACGGTTAAGGACTTTCCGGACGTTTTTCTTGAAGAGCTACCTGGGTTACCTCCAGATCCTGAACTAGAGTTTGGGATTGAGCTCCTTCCTGGTATAGCTCCGGTGTCCATCGCCCCTTATAGAATGGCACCGAAGGAGCTTGTGGAGCTTAAGGCCCAGATTCAAGAGCTACTAGATCGTGGGTTCATCCGCCCTAGTGTGTCTCCGTGGGGAGCACTAGTTCTATTCGTGAAAAAGAAGGATGGATCCATGCGTATGTGTATTGACTACCGTCAATTGAATAAGCTGACTATAAAGAATAAGTACCCCCTACCGAGGATAGACAATCTGTTTGACCAGTTCTGAGGGGCTTCGATTTTCTCCAAGATTGATCTACGATCAGGATATCATTATTTGAGGGTTAAGGAGACTGATGTGCACAAGACAAGATTTAGGACTCGATACGGTCATTACGAGTTCCTAGTGATGCCATTTGGACTTACGAATGCACCAACAGCTTTTATGGATTTGATGAACCGAGTGTTCCAGCCCTATCTGGATTGGTTTGTAGTTGTATTTATTGATGATATACTGGTGTATTCAAAGACCAAGGATGAGCACGATGAACACCTCAGAGTGGTTCTACAGATTCTGCGAGAGAAGCAACTGTACGCCAAGTTCAGTAAGTGTGAGTTCTGCTGAGGGGATTAGGGTCGATCCTCGAAAGATTGAGGCTGTTTTGGATTGGAAGCAGCCTAAGACTGTATCTAAGATCCGCAGTTTTCTGGGACTGGCAGGGTATTATCGATGATTTATAGATGGGTTTTCACTTATTGCAGCATCTTTGACTAGGCTGCTACGCAAGGGTGTGCCGTTTAACTGGACTGATGCGCAAAAAAAAGAGCTTTGAGAAGCTCAAGACTGTACTGACTGAGGCCCCTGTTCTGATACAGCCAGAGTCTAGAAAGGAGTTTACTATTTACAGTGATGCATCACATGTCAGTTTAGGATGTGTGTTGATGCAAGAGGGTAAGGTGGTAGCATATGCGTCTCGTCAGCTTAAGACTCATGAGGCGAATTATCCGACACATGACTTGGAGTTGGCCGCTGTGGTATTTGCACTAAAAATCTAGAGGCATTATCTGTATGGTGAGAAGTGTATCATTTACACCAACCACAAGAGCCTCAAGTACCTCCTCACTCAGAAGGAGCTGAATCTTAGGCAGCGTAGATGGATTGAGCTGCTTAAGGACTACGACTATATGATTGAATACCACCCTGGTAAGGCCAATGTGGTGGCTAACGCACTGAGCCGTAGAGCTATGACTGATCTGAGGGTGCTGTTTGCTCACCTCAGTTTATTTGATGATGGTAGTCTGTTGGCCAAACTTCAAGTTAAACCGTCGTGGATAGAGCATATTAAGTGTAAACAATTGGAGAATGAGTCTTTGGGTCTTCGCTTCAGATAGGTTTAGAGTGGGAATACTAAAGATTTTGGACTGAATAACGAGGGGGTACTCTATTTTCGTGGGAGAATCTGTGTACCAAAGGATACTGAGTTGAGGCAGTCTATACTGCGAAAGGCGCATAGTAGCCCTTATGCTATGCATCCTGGCGGAAACAAGATGTATCGAGACCTTCGTGAGTTATACTAGTGGCCAGGTCTTAAACGAGAGATTACTAAATTTGTGGCCAAGTGTTTGACATGTCAGCAGGTTAAGGTTGAGCATTAGTTACCTTCGGGATTATTGCAGCCAGTCAAGATTCCACTTTGGAAGTGGGAGCGTGTAACTATGGACTTCGTTAGTGGGTTACCCCTTACACCCACTAAGAAGGATTTAGTATGGGTCATCGTGGATCAATTGACCAAGTCCGCCCATTTCATACCGGTTTGTACCGATTACTCTCTACAGAAGCTGGCTAAACTGTATGTGTCTGAGATAGTGAGACTGCATGGAGTACCGGTTTTGCTAATATCTGATAGGGATCCTCGCTTCACGTCTCGATTCTGGAAGAAGCTACATGAAGCTCTGGGTACTAGACTAGACTTCAGTACTGCATTCCATCCTCAAACAGATGGACAATCTGAGAGGGTGATTCAGATACAGGAGGACATGTTGAGGAGTTGTGTGATTGACTTCCGAGGCAGTTGGGAAGATTACCTGCCACTAGCGGAGTTTGCTTATAACAACAGCTATCAGTCTAGCATTCAGATGGCACCTTACGAGGCATTATACTGTCGTAGGTGTCGCACACCTTCATGTTGGACTGAGTTGGGCAAGCGGCATGTTCTGGGCCCTGAACTAGTTTCTGATACCGAGGACAAAGTTAGATTGATTCGAGACCGACTGAAAGTGGCATCAGACAGACAGAAGTCCTATGCGGATCTGAAGCGTCGAGAGATTGAGTATTATGTGGGGGACTTCATTTTTCTCAAGGTCTCGCCATGGAAGAAGGTACTGAGGTTTGGTCGTAAGGGCAAGTTGAGCCCTAGGTTTATTGGGCCTTACCGCATACTGAAATGTGTGGGACCGGTTGCGTATCAGTTGGAGTTACCTCCAGAGTTAGATCAGATTCACGATGTGTTCCACGTCTCTATGTTGAGGCGCTACCGCTCTGATCCCACGCATGTTGTTCCTGTTGAGGAGATCGAGGTTAGGCCAAATCTGACCTTTGAGAAGGACCTAGTCCAGATATTGGATCGCAATGTAAAAGATCTAAGAAGGAAGTCCATCCCACTGGTTAAAGTTCTTTGGCGTAATCATAGTTTTGAGGAGGCCACGTGGGAGCCTGAGGATGCGATGCGACAGCAGTATCCTCATCTGTTCTGAACAGGTAAAATTTCGAGGCTGAAATTTTCTTTAAGGGGGGTAGAGTTGTAACGCCGAGAAAATTCTTTATAATTTATTTTCGTATGTTTGTTACAAATATCTGTCTGCTTCAGTGGTTAAGTGTCCTGGGAAGTGTCTGAGAGGTCCCAAGTTCAAGCCTTAGCTTGGGAAAATTTTTTGTTTTCAATTGACTAAACCCCTATATCTAATCAGTAGGCTTATAAATAAATGTTGGTAAAATATGTCAGAATGGGCCTGCTGGTCTGGTGGTTAAGTGGAGTGTTAAGTGGCTGGAGGTCTGGGGTTCGAGGCTCTGCGCGAACGAAGGATTTATTTTTACTGCTTGGCCGTAGAAGAGTTGTGTTTGACCGAAATTCTACAGAGTTTGGATGGGATTTGAATTTGGTGGTTGAGGGGATTGTGTTGGAGTGATATGGGGAGAAAAATATGGAGGGAGGAGTTGTGATAGAACCGAAATTGGTAGTGGCAATTCGGCCACTCTTCCTCATTCTCCAAAATTTTCTTTCCTGATAGTTTTTTTCTTCTCTGCCTATAGTTTCTTTGCCGAATTTTTTTGCTGCCCCAAACTCTTCCCTTCGCCGCCGATTTTATACTTTCTATCACTACCTATTCATCTTTTTATTTTTGTTATTTTATTCACCGCAGTTTCTTTCTTCTTCTTCTCCCCGTAAACCTCTGCCAAATCTTCCCCATTATTTTTTTGGTCTCCTTTTTATGATTGCTGCTGAATTCTTGTTCTTCCCCACTCCAAAGTTTCGGTTTCTCTCTAAAAAGGGAAAATCGTTGTTGGTTTCTTCTCTGTTTCCTTTCGCCGAATTTCTGTTGATCTTTTCCCTCTCTACTGTACTTTTTCTTTTACTTGCTGCCCAATTTGGTATTTGACTCGTCATCAAATTCTCAGTCACCACGACGCGTTATATCGATGCCTTTGTGCGTTTTAGGTAAGGTTGGTAAGATTGGACACTATTTTAGATTTATGAATCTTCTTCTAATGGAGGCTTAAATCGTGTTTAGGTAACCGATAATTGACTGTGGAGGTTCGTTTGGTGCTGAAAAAGTGAGGAATCACCATCGTTCATTCAAGGTAATGTATCTGTAAGTTTGGCATTTAGTCATCGTGTGCGACTTCATTGAAGTTATCGGCAAATAACTTAATTTATGTGTTAATGGACAATAATAGGTGCTAGAGTAATCGTGGTTGCGCTACTTTCGAACCAATACCAGGTGTGTAAAAATGACTCTGAAAATAGAAATCGGCGAAAAGCCAGAAAATGTGAAAAGTCGACGCCACACGGGCGTGCGGCCACCCGTGTGATAGGCCGTGTGACCGAACACGGACGTGTGATCGTCGAGGCTAGCCATGTGCGATTCATGGGTCGAGCCGAATTGGGCCATGTGGGCCACACGGGCGTGTGGGCCCCACATAGGTGAACCACACGGGCGTGTGGGATTTTTGGGCCAGGCCGTGTGATCCACACGGCCAAGGCCATTTTGGGCCATGTGGGCCACACGGGCGTGTGGGCCCACATGGGCATGCAATATGGGCCTATGGGCCCATTTTCACTGTTTGACTGCTAATATTGCACGGGTTGCCCGAGTCGACTGTGGACCTACTGTAGGGACAGTAAGCGTACCTAGACCCTAATTAATCGAATCGATCAGATGATCGATATGAATAAGCATGATGATGTTCCACTGATTGGATACTGTATGCCCTGACTACATGCATGATATTTTGTTATAGCATGTTATATTTACATATTGCATTGCATTGGGTTGGGGGTTTATTTTGTTCGGAGGAAGTGTATTGAAAGGCCTCGAGCCTAATTTACTGGCAGCTCAGCTGCAAACTACTATTTTAGTTCCGCAACCGGTACTACTTAGAGTGTAGGGATGGGTGGGTTGATTATATCCCCACATGGAGTGTAGGGTTGGACGGAGATGGAGTGTAGAGGCTGGTTGGGTAGGATTTTCTGATTGCATTTTGGTTACCGTTACTGTTACTGAGATGGGCTAAAGCCCGAACTGATATTGATATTGTAATGGGCTAAGGCCCTAACTGAAACTGAAACCGTTACTGAAATGGGTTTAGGGCCAGATTGTGATTGCTTTCTATCTGGTTGTTTTATATGGGATTACACACTGAGTTTTCGTAAACTCACCCATCTGTTTTATCTGTACAGGTAATCCCAGACATAGGCGGATCGACGCAGCGGAGGACTCAACGATGGCCACACGACTCATTTCATTCTATGTTAGTAATTAGTTATAATTTTGATTTTATCTTGGGGTATTTACTGTAATAATGGCCTCTTTGGATTTTCATGGATTATTTGGGATTTTTTTTATTGTTTTGATTTATAACTGCTAGTAGTAGGGACAATCGAGTTTTCAAAAGTCAAACATTTTTAACAAATTGCACACGAATACGCAAACTACTTTTAAAGCTATCGCGATAAGTGACGTTTTGAAAATTAATAACGTTCTGAAAATAAACAACTTTTTGATAATGATTCACGTTTTGGAAATAAACGACACATTTTAGAATCAATGAAAGGTAATAAAAAGATGACTAATAGAAAAGAGGGTTTTTCTTTAATAACAACCTGTTTTATGAAAAACACTTCAATGTGACATCGCCAGATTCGGCCATAACGTCCAGGCTGGGTCTGGGGTGTTACATAAATATCATATTCATACTATACTATCCATGATTTCCAGTTTCTAGTTTGATCACTTTCATATAGATATACTTTAGTATGAACAGTATACATGCAATAGTCAAAGTAGAGACTCATCTAATTCTCACTAACGGCAGTTCAAAACTCCAATTCTGGATATCCATTTCGAACCAGCAACAACCACTGCTTTTATAACGTAAGAACATCATTAAGACTCATTCATATATAGTTTACCATCAATTCAAACACTGATAACTCCTATACAAATTCGTATACTTACAGTCTTACTGTTCAATTACCATATACATATTTACTTTTTTCAGAACTTAACATGCAGAGCTGAAATACTTACCGTGATACGAAATAACCACTGACCATAAAAGAACCATGACTTCTAGATTTTCGATGAAAGATAATTTTAGACTTGAGGAAGGTATCAGTGAATACCAGTTACGGAAGAGGAAGAAGAAAGAAAAACCCTTTCAGAAATCATCTCTCACATATAAATATGACTCAACTTACTTAGTGGAATTTAACAAGTGTCATATGTATAAGAACTTGCCTTCTTATTAGCCTACTATTCCTTAGAGAAATATAAATAAGTTCCCTTCATCATACTTATCAGGATATGCTATACAATTAGTTTCTAACCAGATTACTCCGAATCTAACTAACACAGTATTCCATACAAACCAGACATATTATACCTTGGGCGAATACTCATTCCATACTTACCCTTTATCAGTTAACACAAACTTCGCTTTAATATAGCATAATATCATGAAGTCAAATTCTTACTAACTCAAGTAGCAATTACTATACGCCCAAAACATTAGATTTGCCAGAATTGGGTGTTACATATCACCGTAAACAAAACATTCTTGAAAGCATTTTCAGCTACTCCCAAGCCAGCTGTAGGTGCTTGTTTTGGAACAAGAGGCACATGAATTTCAATTTCTTCTCTAGTGTCTTCTCTAAATCATTCAAACATCTTTTTCAATGCTACAAGAAAATTTTGATTAGTTTAACACACTTATGGACTAAGCCAGAAGCGTATCATGCATGATGGGGTGTGACTCAGTATTTGGTTTTTAGAGAATCGGCTCAACCTTGGCTCTGATACCAAACTTGTAACATGCCAAACCTGACCCTATAATAAGATCCGATTATGGTGTCACTACTTAAAACCAAACTAACTTTAAAACGTTTTGGCCAAAACTTTATATAATTGTTACAAAGCTATAAATATAAAATATATGTTAGTTGTTACTTCAGCAAGTTTTGAAAGAAAACATCAACAATTTAAAAATATTATACAAACCATATGGTGTAGAAGTTCAGATACAATAACTTCATTAAACAAAATATATTAATTTAAAACCAAGCATTAATACTTTATAAAAATATCAAAAAAAATAGAGACTTATCAAAATAGAAGTTCTTTGTACAAATCATTTACAATTACACTATTATGTCACCCCTACGAGTTATGCATGATACGAAACAAAGTAGTCAGCTTACAATAGTAGTAATACTCTAGCCTTCCTTTAGTCAACAAGCCTGAGAAAGAAAAGGTAACAAAGTAAGTTCATACGAACTTAGTGAGTTCCAAAGAGAAATCATGCATAACGTTATTGATATCACATTTGAACCTTTTTGAAGGATTTACACACATTCACATAGTATGCCCAATGGCGTATACAGAACACAGACAAACTCAGTATGCCAACTTACTTATCACTTGGGCGTATATTGTACGCCAACACAACACAACTTAGACAAATCCATTCTCATCTAGCCACGTCCCCAGAATTCAGAATCAGAAGCATATCATTTAGTCTTATTCACATACATTCTCCCCCTTAACTCATATAATTTTCATTCAGATAACATGTTTTATTGTGATCAACCAATCTGGTTTGCAATATAGTTGCCTTACCAGAGGCTACACAAACATATCTCCTCATGTCCATCACCTCATATCATTTCATATCATACCATACGTATTAGAAGCAGATGATAGTGGCTTAAGCATGAAGAATGACGCTTACTTTATATCACAGATAGATTGTACTCAGACTAAAGACTTTGGATAACCATTACCCACATAACATCTTTAATCCATTACAGATGAGGATTACGTGCCTTACACGAATTATAAAATTAAGAAAATTACAACTCATAGAAGTAAGATGGAACTCACTAGAAACTTTAGCACAAGCCTATAAAGCAGGTCATTTGCCTTTTCACTTGGACCTTCGTTAACTTCTTGGGCTAAAATAAAGATAATTAAACATATCAGATCATCAATTGATCCAATCTGATCATGCATGCAAGAATTAACAACGCTCAATCCAGAATCAGGAAGTTTCCTTCCTCACACACTATTCTAACATCTACGCATATAGAAATTAGAAACACATAAATGAATTAGAGGTAACCTAGGATTCATCAGTAATTACCAGTGAGCTGGTACTAATGTAAAAGTTAGCTAAATATTGAGAACCTTACTTCGAAGAGGTTTCCTGAACTTAGTTATTTAAAGAGTTTTTCAGAGGAAATCAAGAAAGAAGAAGAAAACGTAAAAGTGTTCAGAAAGACCACTATCCTCATATACTTAAGCTCGGAGACAAGCATTAGTGGAAAGATCAGATAATTCCACTAACTCTCTTGATTCCCATGATTAAGTGCACTTAACATAATTTAAGTCTTATCATCTACAGTAGTCTAGTTCTGTTCTAATTAAATCTCAACTTAACTAACCAAATTACCATACTTAAATAATAAACAAATCTAAACAGCTCCGAACTTAACGAGTTCGCCCAAAGAATTTGAGTTAGGCAGATACTTAACAAAAGAGTCCGTTCAACCACAAAACTCATCAAAACTTAGAGTTCACCAAATGACACAATACACATAATTCTATACTTAGCCAGACAAACATTTTACTTACTCATATCTATCCTTATTTTACCAACTATACACAAAATAGTAACAAAAAATAAAGGCTTCGCTAGGCGGGCTATTATATTAATGTTCAATTATGTGTAATACATGTTTATAATAAGATATGTAATCATTTTCATATTTTATACAAGCTTACGAAAGCTTTATTTCTAACCTGAAGTCGAATTAGGACTAAATTGTAATATCCTCAAAATCTCAGGTTAACATCGCAACTTCGGGGGTTCCTCATTGTGATGCAACATACTGACTTGGTCTCGTCGCAACAAAAAAATGCTCGACGTCGCAACGTGACCATCTGTTTGGAATTTATTCAAATTACACCAATTCAAAATGGCCTAACCAATTGACCAAGCTCACTTTCAACCTGCTAAAGACATAAAAACACATTTTAATACTTCATATACTATCTTAAATGGTTCGTCCCAACCAATTCATCAATTTGAACATTTAGTTAAAGAACTAATCTAACATAAAATTCTATTTCTATCACTTATGTAACTGCCCGGTTTCCAATGGTATTGAAATTACGGTTTCGAAATGCCATTTCTGTAAACCATGTTCATAAATATTAATATTTAATATTTACAAGACTAGAATAGAAACATATTAAAATTTGGTCCAGTAACTTTGTTTAATTGATAGTTAATTGAGTTCCAAGTGTAATGATCCTAAAGTTAGTGGTATTGAAAAATGTAATTTTGGGACCTCGTTTCCATAAACTGAACCCGTAAAAGTTTTTATTAAATATTTATGAAATTACAGTAGAAATTAATTGAATTTTGGACAGTTAATTTTATCGAATTAATGGTTAACTATGGTATAAGGACTAAATTGTAAAAGCGGTAAAAGTTTAATTGCTAAAGAATCTCTAATTAGAAATTAAAGTAAGGGCTTAAAGTGTCAATTTTACCACCATATGAAGTTTAGTGGACGATGGCTTAATGAATTATAGATTAAAGTTGTAAATTTAATAAATAAAATAAAATAAAATATGCAATAAAATTTGGTTAGTGGAGAGAAAGAGAAACATTTTCTCATCTTCTCCATTAAGAGGTCGAATTAGAAGAGTGAAGAATAAGGGGTTTCGGCCATAGGTGGTCAACTTTAAAGCTTTAAATTAGTTAGTGCGATTTAGTCATTTTCTTATAATTTTTATGTTTTTGAAATCTCGAGAGCTTATTCTAGCTGACATGTGTGTTATTTTTTGGAACTGTTAAAGATATAGAAAGTTTCCATTGATAAATATTTGAATTTTTAGGTATTAAATTGATAGATTTTAAGCTTAGGAGTGAAAAATGATTAAATTGTGAAGTTAATTTATAGTTTTGTAGAATAAAGAGTAAAATGCATGAATTTTGAAATTTGTGATTGAATTGAGAAATTAGAGGTCCTAAATAGACTATAGTGAAATCAAGATAGAAATTTGAGCTCTAAATTGGAAGTTATGTTAGTCTCAATTTTAGGGACTAACTTAAATAAAATGTGAAATTTAAAGGGGCATTTGAATAATGAAATTGAACTGATACTGTAACAGCCCGTTTTTCAGTGGTGACGGAACAGTGGTTTTGGGACCACAAATTACGTCGTGTCGACTCAAAGATTTTATTTCTAGAATATTTTTGGAGTCATTAGAGTCGTATTAATTTTTGGTTAAGAAATTTTATCGTTTAGATAGCTAATTAAGGAAAAAGGACTAAATTAAAAAAGGTGCAAAACATAATAATTATTGCATTTAGGTGATCAAATAGCTTAATTACTAAATGAGGAAGGAATTAAGTAGCAATTAGGCCCTAGATAGTATGGATGAACGATAATTTGATTGAAAATGATAAAATAATATATGTCCAATGGTAATTTGGTAATTTAATGAAAACTAAAACAAAATTAAAGAAAGAATAAAACATTTTCACTTCATTTCTTCTTCAATTTGCCAAAAACCATATCTAGGGAGAAGAAGCTTCTATTTTGGTTATTTCCATTGCATGTAAGTGAAATTGATACCTATTTCTTATAATTTTTATGTTTTTGAGATTGTTGCAACTAGGTCCAGTTAGCCCGTACCTTCGTTTTTGAATCTGTTAAAATTTTTAGAAGTTTCCATTGATAAATCTTGAATGCTTTTTATGATAGCTATGTGTTTGAAGCTTTGATTGTGGCATTTGGTTGTTTTGTGAAGTGATTTTTGTTAGTTTTTGAATTAAGGATTAAATTGTTAAAATGTTAAAATTTCATGGTTTATTGATGAATAAGAGTTTTTTTTGTGGATTTTTTAGAAGCCTTGAGTATTCGGCTGAAAACTTTGACTTGTGAAAATGGTTAATTTGATGAATTTTTTAGTTAAGGGACTAAATTACAAAAGTTGTAAAAGTTAGGGGTAATTGTGTAATTTCAAAAAATAAAAGGGTATGAAATGTAGAATAAATTTAAATATGAATTGTATGATAATAATTGATAATTTTTACATTTTAGATCAAGACCCTGTTGATTTACGTGGAAAAGGGAAAATTGCAGAATAGTCCCTAAACTTCTGCAACTATTACAACTTAATCCAGGTAAGTTCGTACAATTTATAATATAATATCTATATGAATTGTATGATGATATAATATGATATGGTGGATATCAATTGTTTTATTGATTATGTAAAGTTGTTGAGAAATGTTATTGAATTTCTAATTTGGATCGGATGAACACGAGATAGAGTACAATTGAAAGATAGAGTGTTATGTGGGGATTGGAGTGGAGATTGATGTGGTGTGATTTATATATTTTTCCCGAGTATGCCGAGGTTCATCATTTTTTGAGAACTCCCATGTTATACTATCTTGTTCTTGTGTGTTATGGAGGCGGATGTATAACTCTTATGAGCATTTGGCGTGTTATCGGTTGGATTAGCTCTTATGAGCGTTTGGCATGTTTCGGTTGGATTAATTGTGTACTCGTATTTGTAAGTCATTCATCAGATTGTAAATCATTGTATTATAACTCATATAATGACTTGGAATGGTTTGACATGTAAATGATATCTAGAATTGATTCTATTGTGGTTATATATATTTTTCCGGAGATTATTGTTGAGCTTTGATTTGAATTATGCAATTCACCAATTGACATTGTGGATGGCAGGAAACACTTGTAGTTGAGTTATTATTGATTGAATTGTTGTATTTACTTCGGTAAGATTTATTGTTTCTGTACATCGAACTTACTAAGCTTCAATGAGCTTACTTGTATTAATTTTTGTTCTTGTAGATACTTTTGAAGGTTGGATAGTTTGATCAGCACTCAAGTCACACTATCCATCCGTTTTCAGTAGTTTTTGGAACGTTTATTTTGGATTATATGGCATGTAATAGGCTGGTATTAACCTTACTTTTGTTTTGGTATGTATATATGTAAAGAGTGAACCTAATTGCAAATTGGTAACATGAGCACCATTACATGATTTTGATGTTTGCTTCACAAAAGTTTAGATAATGACTTGCTATGGAATGTGAATGATGGAATATGTTTTTGATATAAACTTGTAGTGTAAGTATGATTAAGAGGTTTATTTGATTTATTGTGATTTGAGGTGCCTATGATAAGCATATTGGGTAGAAGTTAGGTTATGTGAATTGGCATGTTTTGGATGATGATTTATATTGTTGTTTAAGTGTGTACTTGTGGTACCATTGAGGGTACATTGGTTAGGCATTTAAGATGGTTGATTTAGCATGATTTGAGCGTGTTTATTATCATTTTGAATAGGTTTAATGGCTGGTAAATGGATTACCTAGGGTCTAAGGAATCTTGAAATGGTAAACTTGACATTTAAGGTTCATTTAGGTGCACACGACCTAGGACACGCCCGTGTCATTTGGCCGTGTGCCACACACGACCCGCGACACGGCCATGTGTATTAACTCAGTGTGTTACATGGCCTAGCACACGGCCTACGACACGGTCGTGTGTCACAAGTCGGGGAGTTACACGATCTAGCACACGGCTTGCGACACGGTCGTGTGGCCCAACTCAGTGAGTTGTATGGGCAGGGACACGGGCTGGGACATGGTCGAGTGTCCCTATTTCAAAAGTTACACGACCTGGGGCATTCCACATAGCCTGGCCACACGGCTGTGTGTCCCCTATTTTTGAAAATTTTTATTTTTTTCTTAAAAAATTTGTATTGTTTCAAATTAGTCCTGAATTGCTTCTAAGCTATTTTTAGGGCCTTAAAGACTCGATTTAGGGACAAAATGCATGTGACTGGTTGAATTTTTATTAAGGTTAATTTATTTAATGATATGATGTTAAATGCTTTCCAATTAATCGGTAATACTACGTAACCCTAATCTAGCAACAGAGACGGGTTAAGGGTGTTACAGATACATGCACATAAGAGGATGATATAAGATGTGTGGAATTGATAAGTTGAATAGAATAATTGTATAGAAAAAAAATTGGACCAAATTGGAAATAATTGGGGAAAACAAAAAATTGTTGAATAGTCCTTAAAGTTTCAACTTATTTACTGTTTTAACCAAGTAAGTTCATATGGTAGGGTTATATATAATTGTAACATATTCCTGAATTATGAAATTGTTTTTATGTGGTTGTAATTTCAATTGTTTACAATTTGGTACAAAAAGGTGTGATATGGACTAAATCGTAAGAAATGATAAACTGAATATGCTGAATTTCAATTTGATATATTTAATTAATTGATATTTGATTATGATTGATCGAATAAGATTGGTATGAGTTTAATTGATTATCGAGATAGAGGATTAAATTTAATAATTTGCAAAATATGTATGACATTGAAATTGAATATGATTTGAATAGAATTTGATATTATATGATCACTAAAATATTATTCGTAGCTAAAATCAACGCAGGATCGTCAAAAGGGAAAGGGAAGGTGAGAGTCAACGACGGGTGACACAAGCTGGTGGTTTGTATTTCTATGACCCGAAACTAATTTTAGTTAATGCATATTTATGTTATATTGCATTATATATCATTATAGTAAGCTATTAATAGATATTGATTGAAAATGCTAAGAGTGGAAGTGAATATCGAGACTTGGACTAAATTGAATAGAATATAAAGGTTTTGAAATGGTTCATGATTATATGAATTGGTGTGTATTTGGCTAAGTATAAGTAAGTTATAAATAAGCTCGAATATGGTATGGAATGTTATAATAGTGTTTGGATTTAGTAGTTAGGTAAATATGCTAATTAGTTTAAATGATTAATGCATTTGTTACATGAAGGGATATGAGTCTTATGTGTTTTGGGCATAATGCGAAGCATATATAAACATCAATATGAATGACAAAATTTTGAAGGCTCAAAGGTAAGACTTGAACTTATGAATGACTTTAGATTGGTTGAATGGTTCATGTCATAGAAATCATAGTATGTATAAGTGTCATTTGGATGTTAATGGTTATGATGTGCACATAATACTTATGCTTGATGATTATAGGATAGGTGTATAAGTTTTGTTAAATGTTTAAATTCATTTGAATGGTGATGTATAGATCTAGCTTGTGCTAGAATCTTGGATGTTTCATGCTTTGAAATTAAAGGTACATAAGTATGTTGTCACATCCCAAAATTTGGCTTAGTAGTTTCGAGTTAGTGGATCGGGTTTTATCAATTTGGGCCCGGGATTAGTTTTCAGAAGTTAGAGCCAAAATTAGGTCCAGGAATTCAAAATTTAGTAATCGAAAAATATTTATTTAAAACGACTTTTAAAAAATAAAATCAATTTTAGAAAGAAACGAGAAAAAGGCTTTTATTTTTAAAAGGGGACTGATTTGTAAAGGGGTTGAATATGATAGTAGCCCAAAACAATTGTACCAAAGTTTATAAAACAACCTATTTCCCCCAATACTCTACCGTCATACACAAATCTTCCCTCTCCCATTCCTAACATTTGAAAATTTTTACAAGCATCAAAACTCTCTAATTTCTTTCAAGCAAATTTTCAATTGATTTGCCTTTCTCCCAAACACCAAAAACCTCTCTCCATTTTTAAGAAACCATAAAAATGTTATCAATTACCTTATTCGATTCCTAAACAAATTTTTCAAAATTCAATCTCTCGTTTTTTTCTTCTCAATCGAGGTAAGTTCCATTTCTTTATTAGGTTTTGATATATTCTAGCCTTTTAAATCGAGTTTTGATTCATTGTAACAAGAATTCCATGTTTTAGTCAAAGTTGAGATCGATAATGGCGAAATCCAGGTTTTCAAACTAAATTCTTCTTTCAAATTGTTTTTCGACTTGTTTTTATGAGATTAGAAGGTTTCTAAACTCACTTTAATCAATCGTTAAAAGATTTGAAAGATTGAATGATCTTTCATTCAAAGTAGTTATGAGCGTCAATTTTTTTGGAAAAGTAATTACAAAATTCTGGGTGTTTTAAGGGTTGAGATATATTCTAAAGTGAATAATTAGATGTTTAGAATCAATTTTAGGCAATAGAAACAAGTTCGGATCAAGAAAACTGAGTTTTGGCTAAACTAGTCAAAATTTTCACTTTAAAGAGGAGCTAGGTAGAATCTGCATTTTTGTTTGATTTTTGATGTATTTGTGGTTGTTAATGATTTGTACGTATTGTGTGTATTGTGTTTGTGAAGTTTTGAAACTGTTGGAGCCCTTTACGAGCAAGGCGAAAGGCAAAGCGAAAATTATTTAAACTTTCGACTAGCAAGCGAAAGCGAGATCGATGAGTGTTTTGAAATCGATACTGGTACGTGTGATTCATAGTGTCAATCGGGAGCTTAGTATTAGCCTAAACCCCTATCCTAAGTTCCGAGAGTAAGTTTTTTCTATACTTTTTGCATTGTTGTGAATTTATGCCTAGGTAAGATTAGTTGTGATATGTGATGCTATTACATTAGGTAATATTTGAAAATACATGAATGTGATATGTGATTTACTGATTTTAACGCACACATATGAGGTCTGATATATGATAGCTCAATGAGCATTATTATGGCACTTGTAGTGAAAATAAATGTGTATCCAATAAGCATGTACTGTGTATGTGCTGCAACATAGGTCGATGTCACGACATAGCAGAAGGCATGTCGCGACACATCAGACAGTTTCGTTCCAGGTCTTATTTTTGCTTCTATCCTTGGTGTCGTGACATTGGTAGAAGTTCTGGTCTAATATGCATCTTTAGCTCCCAATTTTTCCTACAAGACCATGCAAATTTATTTAAGTATCTAAAGTATAATAAAAACGACTGAAAAAAATAAATTACGACTGCAAGCATGAAAAAAAAAACATATACTAAGATGATTTGATTTAACTATTAAAGAAGCTAAAGTTATGTGTAAAAGGTATGTAAATAATAATGTAATTGTGGATATTTTGGCCTTGTGATCTCTTAAAAGCATTGGATATAGTTGGCATGCCATAGGATTGTGAGTACTCATTTTATGTTTTTTTATTTGGGTATTGAGGCCCCGAGACAGGTTGGAGAGATAAGGGATTGTCGAGCTAAGCTCTATTTATCGGGACATACTGGTGTATTGGAAAGTGTTTAGCTTAATGCTACACTTTTGGGACATGCTAAACTCTTTTTGTAATGACCCGAAAGTTAGTGGTATTGGAAAGTGTGGTTCTAAAACCTCGTTTATGTAAACCAGAACCGTAAATGTTTTTATTTAGTACTTACAGAGTTATATTAGAAGTGAATTGAATTTCGGGCAAGTAATTTTTTTCAAAATAATGCTTAATTAGGGTACAGGGTGTAACATCTCGCCCTACAAAGTCCTGGCTATTTAAGTGTCGTTTATAAAAGTAAGGCTTAAGGGTAAGTTTCAAATGCTCAACTTTAGGACTCGATTAAGTGTAAGGACTTTTTGAGTGCGCCAATGATGCCCTGTTTTGGTGGACTCTGAACGAAAATAAAGGAATCCAAGGCGAATTTTGATGGTATGGGGTATAGGGTATTCTGAAAGAACGATAAGTATGACAAATCAAGGAGTGCTAGTAAGAATATATATACATATATATATATATGAATATGGCGCATAGTATAAAGAATTACTATTGGCAAAGTAGTGTTCACCCAAAAGCCCTTTTCAACATATAGAACAGGCGAACTCCGACATGAAAAGAAATAGACAAGGACTCCCCGTTAGATTACGATGATAAGTGAAAGAAAAGTGGTAATTATGAAAGGAATGGTTATAAGTTATGAATCCACGCCAGTGATATAGTACGCCCAATGACCAATGTGGTCCCATGCCAGCTATGTTGTGAGGAAAGCTGGTTAGGAATTAATCGAACGTAAACTAGAAGGGTAAAAGGCTAAAAGAGTAATCGAGTAAGTTCTTAGAGGTGACAGATTTTGATAAGTCCACTCAGTTTGGATGTGGCGTTTACCAAGTTCCCATAGAGACTTGGGTTAAGTTAATAGGATACCTCAGTTGGGTTAAGAAAAGGTTATCTTCTTTCCCCTTTTCCTCTAAAAAACAAAAAAAGATTGAGGGCTAAAGAGAGATATAAACATTTCTCTGAACTGAGTTAGGAATCCTGGACATTTCTAGTGATTTTCTTCACTACGATGCACATTTTGTGACTTAGTCTATCAAGGAAACATAGATCTGTAAGTATGATTGAAGAAACATGGCTTTGGAAGATGTCTGAGTTTAAAGTGATGATAATGGTTACCCGGATGGATTCTAACGAAGTGTTTCTATTCTACAAGACAAAAGAGGTTGTAACACCCATAACCCGATCCGATCATCAGACTCGAGTCACGAAATGCTACAGTCATAATCAGAATAGAACACATTCAATTCACATTGATTATCTTAAATAAACATAGAATACTTCATAAATGCATAATTATTATTCAAATTTAACAAAAATTTTCCAAACATAGTCAATTTAATTTATGATTAACAATTAAGTCATTTCTCAGATCATATACGGGCTTATGTATGCTCCACTACAATCCATAATTTAACTAGGACTAATTTGCTACATTATCAAAATTTCAATTCAATTATAAATCAAAACAATTCAGAGTTTGATGTAGTCATCAGAACTAAATATTCCATCATTAATCTTAGTATATATGCGAAAACAGAACTTAAATCAAGTCTATGAAACCTTAAAATCAGTTTGGAAACAAATAAGGACTAATCTGAAAGAAAATAGAAAAATATAGGAAAATTTGAAAACAGAAGTCACACGGTCGTGTGGCCAAGCCGTGTCATAGAGACCAGCCTGTGTGGCCTCAAAAATGACTGTGTGGCTATTCCACACGCTCGTGTCCTCAAACCGTGTACAATTCGAAATAGGATCACACGGCCGTGTCGCCAGGCCGTGTAACACACTAAACCCGTGTGTAAAATCTTGAACCTAAAATCAATAAAACACACGGGCGTATGGAGTGGCCGTGTGTGTGTGACAGCTCGTGTCTTAGGCCGTGTGCAACCAAATGACTTCATTTTCAAGCAAAATCAACCACCATTTCTCAGGTATTAAACCCAACCATTTCCAACCATTTTCACATATTCAAAACACATCGAAACATGTCAAAAACATACCAAAAACATTCAACCTAAGTGCCTAACCAATGTACCCTCATTAGTACCACAATTCAAACATTTAGAATCTAAATCACATACATCATTTTCCAAATCACAAAACATGTATCTATCAAGCATTTCATAACCTTAAACCACAATCAAAACCAAATTTGCAACGCATGAATCTTGCCACTTATATACATATAGTCAAAAAATACCAAAATAGCCAATAAACACAACTACAACATCACCTAACTAAGCATGAAACAACATGCCTAATAACAAGTAAATTTAAACTCCTAGTACATGCCACCTATAACCTAATTCAAAATAACCACAATTATATTGAGTCAAAGAACGGGTAGTGTGAGCTTCGACTTGAACTTCCAACCGACATAAACTTTCGACGATCTACAAAAAGAACAAACATAACAGATATAAGAAAATCTTTTCTTAGTAAGTTCGTATAAACTTAAATTTTAACCCATTGAGTAAAAATCAACTTAAAAAAATCATGTCTAACCACACTAATTAGCTCATATGTTTTAATTGTATCCTATACACCACAAATCTCTCAAGTTAGTGAGATAAAAAATATAACTATGTAACCTTATCAAGACATAACACTTATAAGTAAACACGCATATCACTTCAATTCATCCCTCATATGTTCATTTAACATATCACATACCATCTCAATTATCCATTTTAAAAATTTTCCATTTACATATCAAATTTCTTATAACCATCTCATATTTTCGTTTATACTTAACAAACCATGGTTAAGGGGCTAACATTTACGAAACAAATGACTTTATCATGGCATAAACATTACAATTAAACACATGTAAAACTCAATTCCACCATCATTTATTCATTTTTCACCTGATGAACCAAAATGAATTAATGTCGAATACGCGGGAACAATGCTTACACAAGTTTCAGTGAATCTGCAATACCTGTAAGATCTCAAATGATTGGTGTGGTATCCATCACCGATACATATTACCTGGAAAAAATTGTTCAAAGGATGTCGTAGCATCTTTCAGCCACGGTCGTATTTATTCTTGAAATGATGCCTGTAACACCCCAAACTCAGTCTAACCACTACAACCGAGTCTGGCGTGCTACGGGAAAGAAAATGTTTGAAAATCGACTTGTCAATTTTGTTTAAGGAGAAAACTGTTGAATAATTTTAGAGAAAACGAATTTGAATCTTGTGGTGTTCAAAACGTGTTAAATCTTGCTTTAGAAAAACTTAGTTGCTCAATTGTTACTCCATACTTATTACTTAATCAGTGAACATTTCAGAAAACACATTCTTATCGAGGCTTTAAAAACAACCAATTCACATTTACCAAGTATGCTTATCGAAAGTTATATAAAAAAAACAACCAAATAAAACATCACAGAAATAAAAGTTAGGCAGCCTTATTACAACAAGGAAAACCCAAAATTTAAATAAAACAGCTAAGTCCAAACAGAAAACTTTGATATAAAACAAATGCTGAGCATGGCCACCTCGAGTCCACTCCGGCTCCATATCCACGATCTAAGTCTGATCTGCAAAATGTAAAGGAAGGGGTGAGTCACCTAGACTCAGTGTGTAAGTCCCCATCCCAAGAGAAATTATGCTCTTACACAAATTCATACATTAATATGCAAGTCATGCGACCCATCCAACCTAAGTATCCATCCGGGTCTCCCAAATCTACCCCTTGTGGTACCAAACCACTGGTGGTGCCAAACCATTGGTAACCGAAGTTACAAAAATAACATGTGCGGTACCAAACCACTGGTGGTGCCAAACCACTGAGACTTAGTCACAATTTTTATAATATATGTGGGGCCAACCCACTGTTGTGATGCCAAATCACTGGTGACAGTCTGATAGATCGTACTTCCCCCTCCTCTCATCACCCATAACACAGAGTTATGCTAACAATATCAGTATGATCATGCTTAACATACATAATTATGTATACAGAATATCATGCTCTCATAGATCACAATCAAGGCGAGCAATAATAACAACTTACCCGGCATCCTTGCTTTTACCCACAAGGGTATTTTAGTAACCTTTGCCGTCATTCCGGCTTTTACAACACACAACATTAACATATCAAGTATAGAAAGTGTGTAAGAGTTACACACCTGGTTATCGTACTAATGCTCTTACTGCTTCTATGCTACTGTCACTCGAGACTACCACTATCGGTCTACGATCCAACTCCCGATACTTATTCGTTTGGATTTACAGATCCAACCTCCGCTGCCTGACTACACTGTCGAATCCCGAAAGTCTTTAAGAAAACGTCACCTTCCCACCTATATTCGGCCATCACTAAAGTATTAAACCAATCCCTTAAACGCAATCAAACGAGTACCAAAACACATTCGGCCAAGCCAAAAGAACAAGAAAGGCCATTCGGCCGAACCTACCAACCTACCTTCGGCTTCCCACAAATCGGCCATACAGGGCACAGCAGACAGGATTCGGCTTCTAGGGGTAGAGAGTGAAATCGACAGGGCCTTTGAACAAGTGATTCGAGTTAGAACTTAATGAAAAGAAAAAGAGAAACCGCAGAGAAGCAAAATCCTGAAACTCACCAGATTAAAGAGGAGTACTCGGCTTATGGTGCACCTTCGGGAGAAATCCACCTTTGTAGATTCGGCTATGGGAGAGGAAGATAAAGACCAGGGTATTCGGCTTTGGAAGAAAAGAATGAAAAGAAGAATGTGTTGAAGAGTTGCGACAAAGAAAAGAATTTGAGAGAATAGGAGAAGAAGAGAATTTTCGGCTAGAAGAGTAAGTGAGAAAGAAAGAAAAGAAAACGAATGGAAAAGATGGACACAAGGCTTCAAAATTCGGCTACACATGCACACACCTCAGAGTTGGAGTTTCGGCCAACTCTCCCCTCTCCTGATAGCCTTAATCCCTTATCTCATCCATCACATAACACATCCCTTATCTTACCTTTAAAAGAGACCATCTTCAACCCAACTCTTTCCTTCCTTTTATCATCTTTTATCACTTAAATAAAAAGAATTAAAGCTCCTAAAATGTAGCCACTATGCCGTCCACCCCTTCCCCCTTGAAGTGTCGAAATTTGACCCATCAATTTGGGCCCCAAGCGGCCACACTAGGCCCAACTCCTCCCCCCTTGTGACGCCACCTTAATGCCTACTTAAAACACCTCCAAAATTTGGGCCACAAGCCCAACTTGCCACTAAACATAATAATTTAAATTAAAATACTACGAGCACTATTTTTAATAAATTTTTACCCAGATTTAGGCCCAAACCTGAGCCCAATACACACCTTAAAGCCTCAACCTACCAACTTAGCCACCCAACCTACCAAATGCACAGACCCAATTATTCAGGATGTTACAGTTCTACCCCCCTTAAAGAAATTTCGTCCTCGAAATTTCCAACTAACTAGTAATCGTAGTACCTAAGTCGCACCACTATGCTTTCGCTGCGCACTCTAATTTCTAAAGCCAAAAAAAAATAAACACTTAGTATACTATGGTAGGGTACGCACCATTGTTCGCATCTGGGGCGTCTTCTTCCCCTTGGCGATGTGCTGCATAGACCAACGCTGGCTACCTCGCCTCAGCATAACCTGCACCTCTTCCTGGTGCTCCACGATCGCGTTCACTACCATTATCGCCCCTGGCTTGTCTGCGGCCTCTTGGTGGTTGTTGATCACCTCTCCCGAATTGACCACATCCTTGACCCTCAGCTTGAGTCCTAGCTAGCTTCCGCGGACAATCCCTTACCCAGTGCTCCATTGACCCACACTCAAAGCACCCTCTATTACCAGCCCAACACTCTCCCGAATGAGACTTCCCACATCTAACGCACTGAGGTGGCCACTGAGCAGCAGCAGGCTTTGCGGCTCGATCCGGTCCATCAAATCTAGCCCTTTTCTGAGTACTTCCACCAGACCCTGATGGCCCAAAACTCCTTTTATCCCTGCCTCTATCCTGATTCCGCTTCTCGGTTCGCTTAACCTCCTCAGCTATTTTGGCCTTTCCCACGAGAACGGCGAACTCCCTTTCTCGCTGAGGTGCAATCAACACCCGCAGCTCATCTCTTTCCCCATCCTCGAACCTAACACAGCGCTCATGTTCCGTAGCCACCATACCCCGAGCATACCTACTTAACCTCAAAAATTCCGCCTCGTACTCATGTACCGACTTACTCCCCTGAACCAAATTCAGGAACGTCTTACGTTGCGCATTAGTATAACCAGCTCCCACATACTTCCTCTGATAGGCTGCCTTAAAATAATCCCAGGTGATATCATCGGCCACTGCACCATCCCTAACCGTGAGCCACCACTGATACGACTCATCCCGGAGAAGAGACACTATCCCCTTCAACTTCTCCTCAGTCGAGAAGTCTAAGTCATCCATTATACGTTCTGTTGCCTCTAACTAGTACTCAGCAGTGTTGGGAGCTACACCGGACACACCCCTAAACACCTCCACTCCATTAGCTCGAGTCGCTCAGCCACCGATTTTCGGGCTCCTGACTGCGCGCGCTGCCGCAGCAACTCTCTCTAAACTCGCGATCACCGCACCGGGATATTACATCATTATCACCACCGATCCTCGAACTCGGCTCCCCTCCGCCGGCAGATCTGGCAAAGACATTCCTGGACCCATGGCTGGACCTGCGGCTCGACAAGGTCATCCTACCCCCTACCTCCTCGCCATCGCGGCGGACGTCCTACGACCTTGTGTACTCATTCTTCCCGTTCGCGTTTATCTGGTTAAGAATTTTATGTATTATTAATTCTATTCACTGTTTATCCACGAGCAATTTTTATGGAAAATAGTTTTAAAAGTGATTCTTTTGAAGTCGAATCTATCTATAGTTTCAGTTTCAGGCTTATCTCCTAGTTCTAAGTGCATTCATCATACAAACAACATCCACAGACCATATTCAACGTGTAGGGGTATTTTCGTCATCTTCACTACCCGGGGGTATTTTCGTAATTTTTACCTACAGGGGTATTTTCGAAATTTTTCCAAAACAAAGTTTCGGGTGATTTTGCAAATTAAGGGTATTTTGGTAATTTGTAACTCGAGGGTATCTTTGTAATTTTGTCAATCAGGGGTAGTTTGGTAATTTACAAACCAGGGGTACTTTGGTCTTTTTTTCCAAATTCAGGGTAGTTTTCACAAATCAAGGGGTAATTTGTTAATTTCAAAACTAGGGTTTTTACAAAACAGTGTGGCTGGTCCCTTTCGGGTTTTAATTATCGGATTTAGCCTGTGAACAAGTCCTCATGGTCAGAGTGAACAGTCACTACGCACCAGGTAGAATTCGAGCGAAGAGGAGGTGATTCATTAGGACTGCTTAAATACCAAGCTCTTCCTGAATCCAATCCTAGACATGCACCTGGCTGTTGCCACACCCTAACTCGGCAACTTACTCACAGGTTTGTTTGATTCGGCTTAAGTCTTATGTAATTAAGAAGTTGTGTAAACTAACCCTATGGTCCATCAGTTCTACCATGCTCAACTACATCTAAAGACGCCAAAGCCCACACATAAACATTAAATCAAAGGTTAGAGTACTTACCTGGGTGGATCGGCGCCGGAGACTCAGGTGCCATGCTTTCCGAAAGAAAAATTATTTCACAAACTCTTAAAACATATTTTTGGCCATAAACCCACAACCGAGCTTTTAAACTTGGCTCTAATACCAAAATTTAACACACCAAACTCGTTCTAACCACTACAACCGAGTCTGGCATGCTACGAGAAAGAAAATGTTTGAAAATCAACTTGTCAATTTTATTTAAGGAGAAAACTGTTGAATAATTTTAGAGAAAACGAATTTGAATCTTGTGGTGTTCAAAACGTGTTAAATCTTGCTTTAGAAAAACTTAGTTGCTCAATTGTTACTCCATACTTATTACTTAATCAAAGTGAACATTTCGAAAAACACATTCTTATCGAGGTTTTAAAAACAACCAATTCACATTTACCAAGTATGCTTATCGAAAGTTATATAAAAACAACCAAATAAAACATCACGAAATAAAAGTTAAGCGGCCTTATTACAACGAGGAAAACCCAAAATTTAAATAAAACAATAAGTCCAAACAGAAAACATTGATATAAAACAAATGCTGAGCATGGCCACCTCGAGTCCACTTGGCTCCATATCCACGATCTAAGTCCGATCGCAAAATGTAAAGGAAGGGTGAGTCACCTAGACTCGATGTGTAAGTCCCCATCCCAAGAGAAATTATGCTCTTACACAAATTCATACATTAATATGCAAGTCATGCAACCCATCCAACCTAAGTATCCATCCGGGTCTCCCAAATCTACCCCTTGTTGTACCAAACCACTGGTGGTGCCAAACCACTGAGACTTAGTCACAATTTTTATAATATATGTGGGGCCAACCCACTGTTGTGATGCCAAATCACTGGTGACAGTCTGATAGATCATACTTCCCCCTCCTCTCATCACCCATAACACAGAGTTATGCTAACAATATCAGTATGATCATGCTTAACATACATAATTATGTATACAGAATATCATGCTCTCATAGATCACAATCAAGGAAAGCAATAATAACAACTTACCCGGCATCCTCGCTTTTACCCACAAGGGTATTTTAGTAACCTTTGCCGTCATTCCGGCTTTTACAACACACAACATTAACATATCAAGTATAGAAAGTGTGTAAAAGTTACACACCTGGTTATCGTACTAATGCTCTTATCGCTTCTATGCTCTCACACTCGAGACTACCACTATCGGTCTCACGATCCAACTCCGATACTTATTCGTTTGGATTTACAGATCCAACCTCCGCTGCCTGACTACACTGTCGAATCCCAAAAGTCTTTAAGAAAACGTTACCTTCCCACCTATATTTGGCCATCACTAAAGTATTAAACCAATCCCTTAAACGCAATCAAACGAGTACCAAAACACATTCGGCCAAGCCAAAAGAACAAGGAAGGCCATTCGGCCGAACCTACCAACCTACCTTCGGCTTCCCACAATTCGGCCATACAGGGCACAGCAGATAGGATTCGGCTTCTAGGGGTAGAGAGTGAAATCGACAGGGCCTTTGAACAAGTGATTCGAGTTAGAACTTAATGAAAAGAAAAAGAGAAACCGCAGAGAAGCAAAATCCCGAAACTCACCAGATTAAAGAGGAGTACTCAGCTTATAGTGCACCCTCGGGAGAAATCCACCCTTGTAGATTCGGCTATGGGAGAGGAAGATGAAGACCAGAGTATTCGGCTTTGGAAGAAAAGAATGAAAAGAAGAATGTGTTGAAGAGTTGCGGCAAAGAAAAGAATTTGAGAGAATAGGAGAAGAAGAGAATTTCCGGCTAGAAGAGTAAGTGAGAAAGAAAGAAAAGAAAACGAATGGAAAAGATGGACACTAGGCTTCAAAATTCGGCTACACATGCACACACCTCAGAGTTGGAGTTTCGGCCAACTCTCCCCTCTCTTGATAGCCTTAATCCCTTATCTCATCCATCACATAACACATCCCTTATCTTACCTTTAAAAGAGACCATCGTCAACCCAACTCTTTCCTTCCTTTTATAATCTTTTATCACTTAAATAAAAAGAATTAAAGCTCCTAAAATGTAGCCACTATGCCGTCCACCCCTTCCCCCTTGAAGTGCCGAAATTTGACCCATCAATTCGGGCCCCAAGCGGCCACACTAGGCCCGACTCTTCCCCCCTTGTGACGCCACCTTAATGCCCACTTAAAACACCTCCAAAATTTGGGCCACAAGCCCAACTAGCCACTAAACATAATAATTTAAATTAAAATACTACGAGCACTATTTTTAATAAATTTTTACCCAGATTTAGGCCCAAACCTGAGCCCAATACACACCTCAAAGCCTCAACCTACCAACTTAGCCACCCAACCTACCAAATGCACAGACCCAATTATTCAGGATGTTACAATGCCATAGTGTCTTTCAAGTATGGTCTTATTCATTTTCCATCATGTTGCCATAGTGTCTTCAAACTGTGGTCTTATTCATTTTCCGTCATGTTGCCATAATGTTTTTCAACTATGGTCTTATACGTTTCCGATACAGTGCCATACTATCTTTCAACTATGGTCTAATATGTTTTTAATATAGTGTCATAGTGCCTTTCAACTATGGTTTTACACGTTTGAATCGTGATGCCATAGCGTCTTTCAGCTATGGTCTTACTTGTTTGATTCATGATGCCATAACGTCTTTCAGCTATGGTCTTACTCGTTTTTCAAGAAACGAACCCGATCATCACATATATATATGCATTAACTAGCAGAACAACATCTAATTAATTTAAATAAATTACGAACTTACTTAGACAAAAAACGATTACGAACACAAAACCGACGACTACTCCGCTACTTTAGCTTTTTGCGATTTGAGCCCGATCGATTCGTTTCTTGATCTAAATAATAGTTTTCATTCAATTAACCCATTCATAAATCTCAAATAACTAAATTTAAGCATATAATCCCTTTCATTATAAATTTACAAAATTACCCTCACTGTAACACCCCTAACCCGTAACCATCGCTGGTCTAGGGTTAAGAGGCATTACCGGACAATCGAAAACTTTTACAAACATATCGTATCAATAAGTATATCATCATCAAATCATAACAGAATACAAGTATATAGTCCCTTAATGAGGTCTTCGAGACCTTAAACATGCTTTAGAAAGGGGCCGGGACTAAACCGAACACATACGAAATTTTCAGAAATTTCAAAAATTTTCAAAGCTATAGAGGTCACACGCCCATGTGGTTAGGCCGTGTGCCTCACACGGCCTCAGACACACCCGTGTGTCTAAGCCATGGCAAAACAAGGCATACATACTGACTTGTCCACACGGCCGAGGACACGCCCGTGTGCCTCACCTGTTGTTGCTACTGACTTGCACTACCCGGCCAGTCACACGCCCGTGTGTCCAGCTCGTGGTTGAGTCTGACTTGTTTTGAAATACAACCACGAAGGACACGGTCGAGCCACACGCCCGTGTGCTCAACCGTGTGGGCAATTATAGGACATTTTCAAAGCCAAATTGCCACCCACACATGGGCTAAGCCTACAAGCACATACAAACATCGTTTCATACACCAATGGCAACCAAAACATACCAAATTGAACATCTTTTCCACCCATTCAAGAACATTACCAACATACCATCTTATGAGCCATTTAACTCAACTAGATCATAAACATTTTTAAGCAAGTTTCATCCATAATCTTACCTATACAATATAACATCTTCTCATCAATAAGATACCAACTTTACCTCATAAACATATCACAATTTTGGTCATCTCAATAGCCATCAAACCTTACCAAAATATGCATTATATATCATGACCACTCATTCACATTACATACAATTATCTAGCCATACCACATGACTATACACACATTTCAAACATAATCCATTTCAACTAGACTATACATGATCATAAGATACCAAAATGTGATTGGATAGTGTGATGACGATCCACGATGATCCCCGAGCCTTTCGTAGCTTTAACGATCTATAAAACAATGTAAACACACACAGAGTAAGCTTTCAAAAGCTTAGTAAGAAATATACAAATAAACTTAACATATAATGCACATAATCATATTAATACAAGATCATTAATGTTTCTCAATTGCAAAATTCATAACATTTTCTTTGGCTCATTTGTTTAGCCATTTCTTACCCACAATTCATAACTCAAAGTATCACTTTTGTTCATAACACAATCATGCATATATCACATTTTATTTCATCAAATTTATGCACATATTTCACCTTGGTAAGTTCATATATACTCTTACCTTTGATACTCATACAAAGTGTACATTTCAAATGTACCTTATTCGATTATACATTCCACATAGTCTTTCGTTTCTCAGAATTTCCCGTTGAACCATTCGGAATCAAATAGGATACTCAGAATACTCGGAATAATCATACAATGCCAACGTCCTAGACGTGGTCTTACATGTAACTAAATATCGATGCCACTGTCCCAGACAGGGTCTTACACGAAATCAGATACGATGCCAATGTCCCAGACATGGTCTTACACATATCTCTCAAATCAATGCTGTAACGCCCCAAATTTGGGCCTAGAAGAATTGGGCTTTGGGCTTTGGATATCAAATTTTTTTTAAGTGAGCGAGAAAATAAAAATTGGTATGTAGGCTCTGAGGGTTAATGAATTTGGAGTGTCTAGGGGTGTTGGAGAAGTCCTGAGATCAAGTAAAGGTACAGGAAAAATTTTAGTTTTAGCCCAAGGGAACTGTGACTTTAGTTAGTAGGCCTTTTAAATAAATGAAGAAAAAAAATGACACAAAAGATCTTGTGGTGTAGTGGCAAAGTGGCGCCACTTAGGGAGCAGGGAGGTGGCGTCATTAGCAGGCAAGGGAGTCCAAGGTTCGAGTAGTGGCATGGTATTTTGTTGGGGATTTAATTTTTGCCTTCTAGATGGTTAGTAGTGGCGTTGGATGTGAACTCTGAAGGAAGTGTTCATGAGAGAAAATTAAAGGAAGGGATAAAGGAGCTTATCTTAAAGAAAATTTAGGATGAGATTGAGGAGTTATCAGGGAGAAAAGTTAGGAGCTGAGAAGTGTGAAGAGTTGGTGTCGTTGTGGGAAGTGGGAAGTGTATAAATTCGGCTTAGGAGGGTAAATGAGTGCCGGTTTTGGGTCTTTTAGGGGGTATTACGAATTTCCATTGTGGCTTTCGGCATTTGGAAAGTTTTGCAAATAAGTTAGTCTTTCTTTTCTTTACTGAATATCCTGTAGTTACCCTCACACAAGCACATTTTATCTTTTCTTTTCTCCCCCTCATTCTATTCATCTGTTGCCGAATTCTTCCATTGCCGAAAAACCATCATTCCTTTTTGCCGAATTCTCTCTTAGCCAAACTTTTCTATTTTCGAATTACCATCATCTTCTCTTACCGAAATCCCACATTAGTGCCGAACCTTTGTTGTTTTTCTCTATCACAAATCAGTTGGTATCTACTCCCAGTCAAGGTTAAAAGCCGAATCTCGTTTGGTAGGCTGTAGGATCTAAGGTTGGATTCGGTAAGTATTCTGTTAACTCCCCTTAGTACGTTTTGTTGAAAGCCGAAGGGAGATCTAATTTCTCATTGTCGTGGATCTTGTATTAACAAGGGTAAGGTTCAGAGATCGCTAGTGTGGTAGGATCGTTAGCAAGGATCTAGGGTACACTTGTGATTAGCAGGTAAGGAAGGGCCATTAAAACCCGTGGGCACACGGTAAGGTTACGGTCAGGTTTTGGCTTTTGAGTAAATATTTTTGATTAATTATGAGTGGTTGATTGAAGGTTGGTTGGTTGTAGGATTCAAGGCTAAGGATAGGATAGCACGTCGCAGTCATCAGGTGTGTACAAACACTACACACACGATATCGGTAATGCCGAAAAGCCGAAAGTGGCTAAATGGGCCCAGTGGGCCCTGAGGCTAAGTTTGATGGAATGGTTTGGTTGTTATACGAATTGAATTAGTCTTGCATGATGCATGATCTGGATATGTTTTGGGCCTAATAGGTCATATGGTAAGATTTGGGCCTAATGGGTCGTAAAGTTGTAATTTGGGTTTGATGGGCTTTATGGGGACGTAAGCAGATATGCTAGGTTATGGACTTAGGCCTAGTTTGAACAACTCTTCAATTTCATAAGACTTAAGTTAATTAAACATGCCTGTAGACAAGTCGGTTAGTTAGAGTGTGGTAACCGACATATGCATGTCTAGGATTGGATCTAGTGAGAGCTTGGTATTTAAGCGGTCCGGGTGACCCACCTCCTCTTTTCTGAGATCCTACCTAGTGCATAGTGTTTTTTCACTTTAACCGCGAGGACTTGTTTATGGGCCAAAGTTTATAACTAAAACCCGAGAGGGACTAAAATACCCTTATATTGGAAAATTACTAAAATACCCTTATATTGGAAAATTACTAAAATACCCTTATATTGGAAAATTACTAAAATACCCTTATATTGTAAAATTACTAAAATACCCTTATATTGTAAAATTACTAAAATACCCTTATATTGTAAAATTACTAAAATACCCATGTTTGTAAAATTACCAAGATACCCCTAATTTGCCAAATTACCAAAATACCCTTGTAGGGTAGAATTACGAAAATACCCCTGGATAGTGAAATGACTAAAATACCCCTATGTGATGAATATGGGTTTATGGATGTTACTTTTGTGTTTGATGCATTCATATGATATTCTGCTTAGGATGCATATGGGTGGGAATTATGGTACGGAGGAAGATTTGAGGATCGCATGGTCGTATGGTATGGATCCGAGATCGCATAGCCGTATGGTATGGATCCACAGAAGGCTTTAAGCCCAACATATGATTAGCGACTTTGTTTGCAACGTTCATAAGTACGCAACCGGGCTACCCTTGGTGTGTAGCGGAGGGGTGGGTCGAGCTAGAATTCCCCACAGGAGTCATAAGGTTGGAAGGGAAATGGTGTGTTTAGCGGATGGATTTTGGGGTGGGTTTTGCATTATCTGTTTATAAATGATACGATATGATATGATATGAGGTCATTGTGGGCTAAGGCCCAAGACTACCGATTTTGTTAGGGCTTAGGCCCAATGTGAATATTTGTATGTGATTTGATTGCCAAGGGTTGTACACACTTGAGTTTCAAACTCACACCCTTCATTTTAAATGTTTGTAATCCTGAATAGGCGCTCAACGAGGGAGAGGACTCGGAGATGGCCACACTACAAGTTGTTCAAATGTTTTAATTTATTCAAATGATTACATTTTAAATACTTTGTTTTTCCATTGGATTGTAATAAGGCCATGTAACTCCTATTTGACTTTGAATTTTGGGTTTATTATTATTATTGTTTCAACTGCCCACTTAAGAAATTTCATAAAATTATTAAAGTGTTAATATGGTTTTCGAAATAATCTTTTGTTTTGGGCTTTTGGGCCTTAAATGGTTAACTAGTAAATTGTTTTGAAGTGCGCCTTTAATGTGACATTCCAGATTCGGGCCTAACTTCTAGGCCGGGTTTGGGGTGTTACAGATGCCAACGTCCCAGACGAGGTCTTACACGATATCATATATCGGAAACATATGTCATCACATATAAAATCCTATCTATTCCTAGGTTCGTACGGGACTTTTCAGATATTAACACTCGGTCGATACTTCATCGATTTCCATGTGTATAACATCTCGTACTCATTCATCACAAACAAATTTCATAGATACATAATAAGCCAATTCAAATACATTTATTTGTATATAGACTTACCTCAGATTCGGATAAACAGACGGATTCGACTATTCGACCACTTTCGACTTTCTGCGGTCTAAATCTGTTTTCTTCGGTTCTTGATCTATACATATTCAAATTTAACTCTTTTATTCACCAATTCATTCAATTCAATCCAAGAACACACATTTAGGGAAATTTACAAATTAGCCCTCATATTTTCACATTTTGACATTTTAGTCCTTATTTCACAAAGTCACAAAATACACATAATTCAATTCAACCCATGCTTAGCCGAATTCTCTATAGGCCCCTAGAAGCCCATATTTTTCATTTATTTCACATTTTAGTCCCTCAAAATATTATTTTCTCAATTTAGTCCAAATTACTCAATTTCATCAAAAATCCAAAGACAAAATATGTTAATCTAACACATATATTTCATATTTCATCAGCTAACATCACAAAGCTTACAAAATCATCAATGGAACATTTCAAAATCATCATCAATTCACAAAATTAAGACATGGGTTTTGAAGTATTCGAAGCAACGATTACAAAAACGTAGAAATTATCAAAAACCGATCAAAATCCATACCTTAATCAAGCTTATAGCTAGCCGAACCTTAAAGCTTTTCTTCTTTATTTTTTTCTTTGATATTTTTGGCTAACAAGATGAGAATGGCCATCTTTTATGTTTTATTTTATTTAACTTAACATAATTTCTAATTTACAAATTTAACCTTTAATAATAATATAATATAACACATAATGGTTGGCCATATATGTCCATTAACCATGTAATTGGTCCATTTACAATATAAGGACCTCACATTTAAAAAGACACATCAATTAGGCACTAAATCAAATAGTAGGCTACTTTTACATTTCATGCGATTTAGTCCTTTTATCAAATTAAGCGCACAAACAGATAAATTATCTCACGAAACTTTCACACATGCTTAATCATGTATTGCAAACACAGAAAATAATATTAAAATATTTTTCTGACTCGGATTTGTGGTCCCAAAACCACTATTTTGACTAGGGTCTAAACCGGACTGTTACAATTCTCCCCCCTTAGGGATTTTCGTCCCCGAAAATCTTACCGTTAAACAGATTCGGATATTGTTGTTTCATAGAATCTTCGGGCTCCCACATAGCCTCTTCTACTCCATGTCGATGCCACAATACTTTTACTAACGGAATTTTCTTATTTCACAATTCTTTTATCTCGTAAGCTAAGATACGAATCGGCTTTTCTTCATAAGTCATATCGGATCGGATCGCAATTTCAGACGGAGGAATCACATGCGGGGGATCAGATCTGTATCGCCGAAGCATTGACACGTGAAACACATTATAAATCTTTTCTAGTTCCGGTGGCAACAACAATCTGTATGCAACAGGCCCAATTCGTTCGATGATCTCATACGGTCTGATGAACCTTGGACTCAATTTTCCTTTACGTCCAAATCGCAGTACTTTCTTCCACGGAGATACTTTCAAGAACACTTTGTCACCAATTTGAAATTCAATATCTTTCTGTTTCAAATCTGCATAAGATTTCTGACGATCTGATGCGGCTTTCAGACTATTATGGATTACTTTTACTTCCTGCTCAGTTTCTTTGATCAAATCGACCCCCTGTATCTTACTTTCACTGAGCTCATGTAACACCCCAAACCCGGCCCATGCGTTAAGGCCAGATCTGACATGTCACATGAGAAAAATACTACTAAGTCCTTTTTCATTTGTACATAAATAGAATTTGATTTAAAATTTATTAAAACATCTCCCATTTTAAAAAAATTATAAAGTATTATTAAATAAAGATTGATTGATAAATCGATAAATTTGAGATAAAATCCTATAAACCGTGACCTTGGAAATATTGTTAATAGCTCGAGAAGAATTTGGAAATAATTTTCGAAAAGTGTTGATAAAAATTTCCAAGAGAAATTTCCGAGTTAAAAATATATTTATGAAAGTTTATTATGAAACCCTTTTTGTATATCCATTTTAAGAAAAACGTTTATTTGAGTTTTTAGAAAAAGATCTCAATTAAAATACTTAGAGCAATTTATAATTTCGTCAATCATAAAACAAAACAAAAATTAATCCAGAGGCCTTATTACAAACCTTAACTCAAAATAATAAAATAATTAAAAGTACTAAAAAGAAATCCAAATTCCAAATTAAACCGCTTTTTGTAGTATGGCCTCCACCGAGTCATCCATGGCCCAAGTCTCCATCATCGATCATTACGAAAAGGGATAAGGAAAAATGGGGTGAGTTACTAGAACTCAGTGTATAACCCACTTACCGTTGTCCACTAGGCCAAAATCCCATTAAGCGATAACTTGGGCCTAAGCCCATTTACAATAATAATAACGTATCAATTATATCATGTGTATGAAATGCAATTCCCAAACCAAACCTAGTAATCCATCCGCTACACACCATCCGTACCAACCAACACACCTGTGGGGATCTTTTGTCAACCCACCCCGCCAACACACCAATCGCAGGCATTAAACCATTTATATCAAATATAATTTTGTGGTCAAGCCACCAAAATCTCAGAATTTACGTGGCATTGCCACTATATGAACTGTGGCGAGCCACCAAAACTTCTCTTCATCATTATCCCATCCCATGCAAATCATGTATATAATGCATAACAAATCATAATATAATAAAAATAATTTATTCGGATATTTATTACAAAAATTATGGCCCAAGTAACAAAATATCAAATTGTCCCATTTAGCAAATATCACATCGGCCCATATATCAAAATATCACATCGGCCCATATAACAAATTTTCAAATCGGCCCATATATCAAATTATCACATCGGCCCATATATCATATCATCACATCGGCCCATATATCATATTTTCAAATCGGCCCATATATCAAATTATCACATCGGCCCATATAGAAAATCTTATCGATTTGGCCCATTAGGGGTATTTTCGTAATTTTTCACGGTGTTAATATCGATTTTGTCAATTTTGTCAAAATAAAGAGATCTAAGCCAATTTTTTCGATTTCACAAAAATCCGATTTAATCAAGCGATTTACTACCAATACGATATTAATCTTTAACCCACAGAATACGGTGTGAGATTACACACCTGATTACGTTAAGCACTACGCTTTCTTGATTGTTGACACCTAAAATATTATAACACTCGATTAGTCAACGTACGCGATTTAATAAATCTACTTTAAAACAAACGATCTAAAATTTTACCCTCGGGATCGTGAACAACTACGATTTGTTGGTTTTCCCCGGTTGACGGTCTACAACCCAGTGGAAAATCCCGAATCGCTGATGCCTCAGAATTGTGAACGACCTCGAATAGTCGATTCTCACCGGATGAGGGTCCACAACCCGGTGGAAAGTCCCGAATCGCTGAAACAGCCCTTCGCTTGAATTTAGGAGTACGGATCGCAAATCTGCTCCTTTTGAGATCTCTACTCGACTTCCCAATCGAACCGGTACCACAAGCCTCCATTCGGTTAGATCTTAAGTAGATCGATATTACAATAAAATATGGACTTATCAAAATGGTAAAGATCGGCTTACCACTAATTTTCGGGTGATCAACGATTGGTTAGATCAAGCGATTAAATCCCTATAATATAATCGGTTAATCATTACCATACTAATAATTATCTTAACGAATAAAGAATGATTATAAAATCCGTGAAGAACTCTTACCTTAAATATTTTAGGACCGATTTCTAGCAATCATACGATGACGTCAGAAGAATGAAGGTTTCGGCCTTCCACTATATCACTATGAAGAAGAAAGAGATATTGTTTGAGAGGGAGTAAGTGATGGTCTCGGTCAAAAAGACCCTCCCAAACCAAAATATAGATTCGGCAATAGAAGAAAGAAAAGAAAAAAATAAATAGTTGAAAAGAACACTTACCGATTAAATCAAGAAATGAGTGCTAAAATGGATGAGAAGAAAAGATAAAGAAGAGATGAAGATTCGGTCATAGAGGAAAATATATGTTGATATTCGGGTATGGGGAATAATCAAACAAGAATATGTGATTTAATGGTGGTGTTGGTTTAGAGAAGAGAAAAGTTTAGAGGAATGGTTAAAAGAAAGGATGAGAGGTTGGATGGATGATAGGTTGTTCGGCTATCCAAGAAAGATGAACAAGGGATCAAGGTTTTGACCAAACAAAAGAGGAGGAAAATGCACAATTGTGCTAGGAGGATTCGGCAAAAAGGAGAGAATAGAAGAAAAACCAAAACTCACAAAGAGTAGAAATTTTGAGAAAATGACACAATTGATGCCAATGGTATTTTGACCAAAACTAACACTTTAGTCTCACCAAAGCATCAAGCAAAAATTCAGCTATCACCCTATAGCCCCAAAACCGTCCACATTCATGCCCCTAAAGGACAAAAGTTTGGCCACCCAAACTTTCCAAAACAATCTCCATGAAATAAGCCACATGTTCCCCTTACTTGCCTTATTCTTTTGATTCCTTTCCCCAACCTCAACCTTTCCTTATTTCTTAGCCACCTTACCAAAAATAAAGAAGTCCAACTTGCCATATATACTTCTTGGCCAACACTTAAGGAAAGAGTGCAAAAATATAAATCAAAAATTTTCACACAATGGGATTTGAACCTCTTCCCTCAAGGTACATCATGTGGTGCCATATCCTCTTTACCAATAGCTCATTTATGCTAGCAATTTACTCATTTATTTCCATATGCTTTAAGGTCACTTACTCCATCTCCTTAAAGTGCTAAATGCCAAAAAATTTTACTAGGTCCAAATAAATCCCGAGCCTTCTCAGGACCTCCTAAACATGCACAATTAATAATCTAACTAGCTTAACACCAAAAGTAATGCAACACATAAAATTCCAAATTTTAGGATGTTACAATTCTACCCCCCTTAAAGAAAATTTCGTCCTCGAAATTTACCTGATTAAAAGAGGTGAGGATATTGCTTCCGAATCGCGTCCTCAGGCTCCCATGTAGCTTCCTCCAATCCGTGATTGCGACATAAAACCTTGATTAATGGTACCGACTTCCTTCTCAGCACCTTAACATCCCGATCTAAAATTTGCACTGGCTCCTCCTCGAACGACAAGTCAGGTCTTATCTCAACTTCCTCTACCGGTACTATATGAGACGGATCCGATCGGTAATGCCTTAACATTGAGACATGAAATACACTATGTATCTGACTCAACTCCGGAGGTAACTCAAGCTGATAAGCCACTGGCCCAACACGCTTCAAAACACGGTACAGTCCAATGAACCTAGGGCTCAACTTGCCCTTCCTTCTAAATCTGAAGATCTTCTTCCAAGGTGAGACCTTTAGAAAAACCTGATCTCCCACCGCAAACTCAATATCCTTACGCTTTAGATCCGCATAAGATTTTTGTCTATCCGAAGCTTCCTTTAGCCGTGCCCAAATTACCTTCACTTTTTCCTCCGTATTTGATATCAATTCAGGACCCAATAACTGTCGCTCCCCCAATTCAGTCGAACAAGTAGGAGTACGACACCTACGACCATACAATGCCTCGTAGGGTGCCATCTGGATGCTAGATTGATAGCTATTGTTATAATCAAACTCTGCCAACGGTAGGAAATCTTCCCAACTACCCCTGAAGTCAATCACACAGCCCCTTAACATGTCTTCCAGAATCTGGATTACTCTCTCCGACTGACCATCCGTCTGAGGATGAAATGCCGTACTGAAATTCAACTTGGTTCCCAAAGCTTCATGTAAGGCTTTCCAAAATCGTGATGTAAACCTAGGGTCCCTGTCCGATATAATAGACACTGGTACCCCATGTAACCTCACGATCTCTGCTACGTACAACTTGGCCAACTTCTGCAATGAGTAATCCGTACGAACAGGTAGGAAATGGGCAGTCTTCGTCAACCGATCCACTATTACCCAAACGGAATCTTTCTTAGTATGCGTTAAGGGTAAACCACTAACAAAGTCCACCGTTATCCGTTCCCATTTCCATAATGGAATCTTCACTGGTTGTAGTAATCCCGACGGTAATTGATGTTCCGCCTTCACTTGCTGACATGTTAAGCACCTACTCACAAAATCAGTAACCTCTCGTTTCAACCCTGGCCACCAATACTGTTCACGGAGGTCTCGATACATTTTATTTCCCCCGGGGTGCATAGCATATGGGCTACTATGCGCCTCACGCAGAATCATTTGCCTCAATTCCAAATCTTTGGGCATACAGATTCTTCCGCGGAAACACAATACTCCATCATTATTCAATCCAAAATCCCCAATCACACCACCTTCCACTTGCTGAAGTAAAGAACCCAACCTTTCATCTAATAACTGTTTTTCCTTAATATGACCAATCCACGCAGGCTTCACCTGAAGTTCGGCTAGCAGACTACCATCTTCATACAAGCTGAGATGAGCGAACATTGCTCTCAAATCCGATATCACCTTACGACTCAACGCATCTGCCACCACGTTAGCCTTTCCGGGATGATACTCGATTGAGAAGTCATAATCCTTCAACAGTTCTATCCACCTCCGCTATCTTAAGTTCAACTCCTTTTGGGTGAGAAGGTACTTTAGACTCTTATGATCCGTATAGATGGTCGACTTCTCACCGTATAGGTAGTGTCTCCAAATCTTCAAAGCAAACACCACCGCAGCCAACTCTAAATCATGAGTGGGATAATTTACTTCGTGCGGCCTTAACTGACGAGATGCATAAGCCACCACTTTTTCACTTTGCATCAACACACATCCCAAGCCCGTGTGTGACGCATTGCAGTAAACAATAAACTCTTTTCCAGCCTCAGGTTGAATCAATATTGGCGCTTCCGTCAGAATCTTCTTCAATTTCTCGAAACTTTCTTGCTGTTGATCTGACCACACAAATGGTACTCCCTTGCGCAACAGTTTAGTTAGGGTGCAAAGAATCAACGAAAACCCTCAACAAAACGCCGATAATAACCAAACCAACCCTAAGAAACTCTAAATTTCGGCCACTGACTTTGGTGGTTTCCAATCCAACACAGCCTCTACTTTTCGGGGATCAACTCTAATTCTTTCAGCCGACACAACATGTCCCATGAAGGTCACTTCCTTCAGCCAAAATTCACACTTACTGAACTTGGCATAAAGTTACTTTTCCCGCAATATTTGTAATACTATTCGCAGATGTGAATCATGCTCTTCTTCATTCTTCGAGTATACCAAGATGTCATCTATGAACACCACCATGAACCAGTCTAAATAGGGTTGAAAGACTCGGTTCATCATTTCCATAAATGCAGCTGGTGCATTGGTCAACCCAAACGGTATCACCAAGAACTCATAGTGTCCATAACGAGTTCGAAACGTTGTCTTATGAATATCCGCCTCCTTGACCTTAAGCTGGTGATAACCCGATCTCAAATCTATCTTCGAGAAAACTGAAGCTCCTCGCAGTTGGTCGAACAGGTCATCAATTCTTAGCAACGAAAACCTATTCTTGATTGTCAACTTATTCAACTGCCTATAATCGATGCACATACGCATCGACCCATCCTTCTTCTTAACGAACAAGACCGGTGCTCCCTACGGTGACACACTCGATCGAACTCACCGAAAGGCAATTCCATCAAATCCGCCAAAAATGTTTCTCCTTGAACTTCTAAGGGAACATCTCTAAACAATTTATTTACTATCACAGATTGTCCTAAAGGACTAATTACTGTCATCTCCCTAGTAGTAATCTCAGATCTAATGTTCAGATTTCCAGACATAGCACTATTAACATACGAATGGGTGGATCTGATATCTATCAAAGCAGTAACAGGTACATCAAATATGAAGAACGTACCGATTATGACATCAGGTGCATCGCCATCCTCTCGGTGTCTGACCGCATAAACTAACCCTGGTTGTCTCGCCTCTGCGTTACCCCTAAAACCATTACCTCTACCCGGTGCACCTTGACCTCGTCCTCCACCATTACCACCTCGACCTGGCCCACGGCCTCTCGGTGGCTGCTGAGCGCCTCTAGCTGGCTGTGCGTCATGGATACGAGCTTCCTGAGTCGGAGCAGTCCGTCGAGGACAATTCTTAAGCTGATGGTCCTTAGAACCACATTTGAAACAACCACCGATTCTCTTCCAAAGATTCACTGTGAGTGTCGTCTTCCACATCAAAGACATGGTTGTATCTCGATTAGTAGCAAATGTACTACTCTAGCTTGAGCTGGCTCATCATTCCTAGACCTCTTCTGAAACCTTCTAGCAGGACCCGAGTATTTAAAGTCCCTCTTGCTCTTGCCTCTATCTCTTTCTCGGTTTTGCCGCTCCGAGTGCTTAGCCTCTTCGGCTATCTTCACTTTCTCCACCAGTGTGGCAAAATTCCTTTCTTGTTGTGGGGCTATCAATACCCGCAACTCATCACTCAACCCGTCTTCAAAACGCACGCAGTGTTCGTAGTCAGTTGGCACAATACCTCGGGCATAACGGCTCAGACACAGAAATTCCGCTTCATAAGCTGCCATGGTCTTACTTCCTTGAACCAGATTAAAGAATTCCTTCTTTCGGGCATCCACATAGCTAGCCCCGACATACTTCCCTTGGAATGCAGTTTTGAAGAAATCCCAAGTAACACGATCGGCCTGAGTGCCTTCCCGAACAGTGAGCCACCATTGATATGCCTCGTCTCTCAACAAAGACACAGCTCCTCTTAGCTTCTGCTCTGCGGTGCACTCCAGATCATCCATGATCCGCTCCACAGCTTCAAGCCAATACTCCGCAACATTTGGGGCTACACCCGAGATACCCCTAAAAACCTCAGCACCATTTGATCTGAGTCGCTCCGATATTGACCCACGAGCTACTGGCCCCGATCTAGCCCCAGCAACCCTTTCCAAGACTCGTAACATTGCTTGGGACAGAGTAATGTCTTCTCTCATACGGTCATGTGATCCATTTTTTGACACAGGTGACGCCGGTGCATCCATTTCCGGCACATGTCCCGATGCCTCAGACACAACTCTAGCACCTCGGCCTCTACCACGGCCACGTCTACCACGTCCACGTCCTCTAGCACTCATATTGAATATTTCGATTTAATCTGATTACAAGTTTTATGAATCAGTATACTATTTCGATATTTATTAAACAATATCTTATGAGGTATAAGAAGTAAGGTCGTTTTCGTAAACGCATCCTATAGTCACAATCTCTATAGTTTCAACATCTAAAACTAAAAGTTCTAGAGTGTTCTTATAGTCATATCACAATAATAATAATCATTCAATTAACATACACTTACTTGACTTGGTGCCGGATACTCGTGGTGCCATACTTCCTTTAAACACATACGTTCTATAATTCAAAACAGTTTTGAACAAAAATGTTTTTGAACCCAAACCACAGCCGAGTTTTGAACCTGGCTCTGATACCATAAAATGTAACACCCCAAACCCGGCCTATGCGTTAAGGCCAGATTTGACATGTCACACAAAATAAATACACTTTGATTCCTTTTTAAGTAAAACAGATTTCAAAATTTTGACGAAGTATTTATTGAGTAAAAGATTTAATCGATAAATCGACAATTTGAGATGTAAGATCTTATAAATCGAAATTTTAAAAAATATCGTAATTGATTCGAGAAAATTTTAAAAGAAATAAAAATGTATTTTTCGAAAAGTATCGATGAAAATCTTAAGATTAATTTTCCGGTTTAAATATGAAAAATTATTATGAAATCCTTTCTAAATATTCATTTTTGAATAAATCATTTATTTAAGTTTTTAGAAAAATAAAATTATAATTTGAAATACTTTAAGCAGTTTATAAATTCATCACACAATAAACAAAACAAAAATTAATCCAGAGGCCTTATTACAACCTTAATTCAAAAATAGTAAAGTAATTAAAAATACTAAAAGAAATCCAAAATTCAAATTTAACCGTTTACGAAGTATGGCCTCCACCGAGTCATCCACGGCCCAAGTCTCCATCATCGATCATTACAGAAAGGGATAAGGAAAATGGGGGTGAGTTACTAGAACTCAGTGTGTAACCCACTTACCATTGTCCACTGGGCCAAAATTTCAATTAAACTTTCAATTGAGCCAAAACCCATTTACAATTATAAAAATAATATCATATATAATATGCATATGATATGCAATTCCCAAACCAAACCTAATTTCCATCCGCTACACACCACCCGTACCAACCAGCACACCTGTGGGGAGCTTTAGTCACCCACCCCGCCAACACACCAAAAGTAGGCATTTAGCCGTATATATCAAGTTTGTGGACAAGCCACCAGATTAACAGAATTTACATGGCATTGCCATTTTTCATATTTGTGGCAGAGCCACCAGAATTACGTAGCAGAGCTACCAGAACTTCTCTTCATCAATATCCCATCCCATGCAAATCATGTATATAATGCATAGCCATTCACAACAATTTATTCAGATATTTCTTACAAACATTATGGCCCATTATAAAAATTTATCAAGTAGCCCAATTAAGCAAATTATCATCTTGGCCCATATATCAAAATATCACATCGACCCATATAGCAAATCTCAAATTGGCCCATATATCAAATTATCACATCGGCCCATATAGTCAAATATCAATCGGCCCATATAGTCAAATATCAATCGGCCCATATAGTCATATATCGATTTGGCTCATTTAGCGAAATATTTTTATTTGGCCCATTAAGAGTATTTTCAAAATTTTCACAGTCTTAATACCAATTTCATAGTCTTTACCAAAATAGTGATAACTATGCCATTTTACCCAATTTCACCAAAATGTGATTTAATCAAGCGATTTACCACTAACACGTTTTTAAAATATCTAACCCATGAAATACGGTGTGAGATTACACACCTGATTACAGTTAGCACTACGCTTTCTCGATCGTTGACACCTAAAAGTTTATAACGTTTGATTAGTCAACATACGCGATTTAATAAATCTATTTAAAAACAACCGATCTAACAATTACCCTTGGAGTTAGGAACAACTACGATTTGTCGGTTCTCCCCAGTTGACGGTCCACAACCCGGTGGAAAATCCCGAATCGCTGATGCCTCACAATTGCGAACGACCTCGAATAATTGATTCTCACCGGATGAGGGTCCACAACCCGGTGGAAAGTCTCGAATAGCCGAAACAGCCCTTCACTTGAATTTAGGAGTGGGGATCGTAAATCCACTCCTTTTTCGATCACCAATCAGTACCCCTTTTGATTCGATATTGCTTGCCTCCATTGAAAACAATTATTAGTCCAACTAATATTACGTTACTATGAACGATCAATCTTAGGAGTAAGGTCGGCTTACCACAAAATCTGTATGATCGCAAGATGATAAATCGAGCGATTAAGTACCTAAAACATATAGTCGATAAATTATCCTTCAGTCTGATTAATACAATAACCAAGGGAGTTATTGAAAAGACTATGAGAGAACTTCCTTACCTTGAACAATGAAATTCCCGTTTCACACAATCTTCTTATGGCTAAAGTCGATTAAGCGATGTTGTAGTAATCAACACTCCACTATTCCACTACAAGGAAGAGAATGATTTTATTTGAGAGAGTATAATAATATGATGGTTTCGGTTCATATGACCCTCCCAAATCAAAACTTATATTCGGCATTAAGAGAAAGAAAACAAGATAAAATGTTGGAAGAACGCTTACCGATTGATCAAAGATTGAATGTAAGTAGGAATGAGAAGAACGGTAGAAAAGAAATGAGAGTTCGATTATAGAGAAAATGTAAATCAATATTCGGCTATGGTGAATAATATTAGAGTGGAAGTGATGCTTGAAGGATTTTGCGAAAAGAAAAGAAGGGAAAGAAGTAGAATGGTGGATTAGTTTCGGTTTCAAGAATGATGAGTGAACAAAAGAAATGGTCTCAAAGTTGTGTACATTCGGCAACAAAAGAAGAAAAGATGAGAATAAATTCACAAATGGTTTGAAGAATCGGCAAGAAGGAAGATTTTGAGAGAAAGAAAAATGTCACCAATGTTGCATAAATGAATTTTGGCCAAAAAAACAAAACTAAAACTTTCACCAATTGCCAAGACCAAATTCGGCTAGGAGAAAAGAATTTGGGAAGAGAAAAAAAACACACTTGATGCTAATGGAATTGTCCAAAACTAACACTAAAGCCTTACCAACACTAACAAAAATTCGGCTATGCCCCTTAAGCCCCAAAAATGTCCACATACATAGCTAAAATGGTCAACAATTTGCCACCCATACTTTCCAAAACACTATCCACGAAATAAGCCTCTTGTCCCCCTTACTTACCTATTTCTTTTGATTCCTTTCCCCAACTTCAATCTTTCCTTAATCTCTTTAGCCATCTTGCCATAAAAATGAAAGTCCAACTTACCATAATAACATGCTTGGCCGACACTTGATGGATGAGTGCAAAAATAAAAAGTCCAAATTTGTACACAAAGTGATTCGAACTTCCTCCCATCAAGTCCATCATATGGCGCCACTACCTCTTTACTAAATGCTCAATTATGCAAGCTATTTACTCAATTATTCACATATGCTTCAAGGTCACTTACTCCACTTCCTCAAAGTGCTAAATGACAAAAAATTTTACTAGGTCCAAATAAACCCCGAGCCTTCTCAGGACCTCCTAAACATACAAAATTAATAATTTAACAAGCTTAACACCAAAAACAATGCAACACATAAAATTCCAAATTTTAGGATGTTACAGCTACGCACCAACCATTCTTCTCAACCACTCGGTTTTATATTCCGCTCAATCTTTGCTACTCTTTTGATTTATTCGCACACTTAGTGCTAATTTCATAATCAAAGCATAATTGCCAACGCACACTTAGTGTCAATTCAATAAACTGAATTTATATCGGTATCGCACACACAGTGCCAATCTGGTAAACCAAACTTACATCGGTATCGCACACACAGTGCCAATTCGGTAAGCCGAAGCTTCAATCTTTTCGCACACACAGTGCTATTCATTTCTGTCTCTTTTCTAATTTCGCACACTTAGTGCCTCAATACTTGATTTCATATGTAATATAGTATTAATACAACTCTATACACTCATTCATTTCTCATCACATAGATATAAATTTAATGACTAGTATTATATCCGAACTTACCTCGAAAGTCAAAATACCGAAATGGTCGATTAATCGAGCACTTTATCTTTGTCTCGATCTCGATCTGAACCTCTCCTCTCTTGGTCTATACACATTCAAATTCAGTCCATTCAATCACCAAATCATTCATTTTAGTCCAAACACACATATTTAGGGCATTTTACAAAATAGCCCTCACATTTTCACATTTCAACACTTTAGTCCTTAATTCACAAAATCACAAAATACACATAATTTGCTTGTACCCATGCCTAGCTGAATTCTCACTCTACTCATACAAGCCTAAATATTTCATTTATTTCACATTTTAATCCTTCAATTTACACTTTTCTCAATTTAGCCCAAATTACACAAATTCCTCAAAACTTCAAAGACAAACTATATTAATCAAACACATATCTTTCATTTTCCACCATTAAATATTCAAGAACTCACAAGTTCATCAATGGCACATTTCAAAAACATAATCAATTCACAAAATTTCAGCATGGGTTAGCTAGAGCACGAAGCAACGATTACAAAAATGTAGAAATTAACAAAAACCGAGCTCAAACATACCTCAAATCAAGATGAACAATAGCCGAAATTTTCAATGCTTAAAACCATTCTTTCACTCTCAATTTTCGGTGAAGCAAAGATGATAACAATGACCATTTTTCATGTTTTATTATTATTACCTTATTAAACATTTTACCATTTTATCTTTTCATTAAACATATAAGACAAATTATCATCATGGTTATCTTGTCATTTAACACCCCACTATCTTAAAAATGGACTAATAACAACATAAGGCCTTCACTTTAAAAAGCCAACAACAAATAGGCACTTAAAAATCAGCACACAGCTTTTACACCTTATGCAATTTAATCCTTTTTCATAATTTGACACACAGTCGATAAAATTATCTCACAGAATTTTCACACAGACTATATCACATATAATCAACACCAAAAATAATATTAAAATATTTTTACGACCTCATATTTGTGGTCCCGAAACCACTGTTCCGACTAAGGTCTAAACTGCGCTGTTACATATACTACTTAAGTTTTGCTTACATAAAGTCATAGTCTAATCACTTTTCTATAAACTAAAGCTAAAAATCAACATGGTACAATAATTCTATAAGAGTTTTGGTGTAATTGAAACTTTTGAACTATATAAACTAATTTTACTTGTTCCAAAAGTAACCAAACTTGGTCCGTAAGAACCAAACTTCAAGTCTTCAATTGTAAATCAGTTAGTCTTCATATTTTGGGCTCTAACTCATCCAAGTCTCTTCAAAACAAATAGTCCAATGCTTTTGTTCTAAAATTTGCCACACTCTGAAAATAGGCAAGTACAATAATAAAACAGTTCCTGGAGTTGTGGCCATTGTTTCAATCACATAAACAATCATAGAATTTTTCCTTGCATTTAAATGTGTCAATAATCTATTCCTTTAGTAATTTTTGAACAAATACGGGGATAATAAAATTATGACAATTACATATTCTCCCCTTAAGGATAACAATCTCCATTAAGGTAAGCCTTAGGTACAGTCTTGTTAATTAAATCCAAAACATGTAAGAAATACAATTTTTAAGACGAATGTTATGATTTACATTTAAACCTACAAAGTGGATGGACTATATTGAAATTTCAATGAGCTTACAAGGACTATTTATGATATTATACCATCTTAAAGCTGAAAGGAAAGAAAACTATAAGAATAGGTGAAGCCGACATGTGGTGATGCCGACTTCATTGTTGCCGACTTTAAAGTCGGATCTCCCATTCCCAATTTCGACTATTTCCTTAAACAATTGAGTAACATGTCTAATTTACTAAATAATTTTTTGAACTAATATATATGAAAAAAAGCCAGATATCTCCTTTATTTACTTTGATAATGAATTTTAAAATTTTCATACCAAATATCAATTCAAATAATAATCGAATAATTAAAAAAGCACCTATTTCAATTTTATTAAATCAATTCAAATTCAAATTTTATGACTTTTTAAAAGATTGTATATAATTTTAAAAAAAAATAATTTTTAAGAACTATTTAGATTTTTATGATTTTAAAAAAAAATTAGAACTTTTTGTTAAGAAAAATTCTTAAACCATGAAAATGATATTTTATTTATAGTTTAAGGGTCAAATTGGTTATTAATCCTTTGAATTAACGTGTCCCATCTTCATTTTGTTAAGGGGCAACAAAAGTTAACGGATAAGCAACCAAAAAATAACAACCCGATAATGTTAGTGATCATTATGCAACTTTTGAAAGTTGAATGACTAAAACATAATTTTAAACAAAGTTTAGGGACCTTTGATAGAATTTACCCTTTATTTTAAAAAAGTAAAATGAGTTTTTAGTTAGCGCAGACTCAACCAACTAGTCCATGTAAAGTAGTGGTGGCAATAAACTAGGTCGGGCCGAGTCCTAATTTTAAAATTTTCAGGCCTGAGATTGAACTGAGCCCACTCAAACACATCCAAATGATTGGTTTAACTGTTAATATATAATTAAAAATGTTTTATTTAAATTTAATTATAAATTATATAACTATTAAAACAAAATGGAAAATATAAACGTTAGCTGGCCTTAAAACAAGCTAAGCCAACCAAGTCAGACAACCAATACCTCTCCCGCGAAGTAAGAACAAATATAAAAGTCTCCCAAGGCTCTGCTCATGAATTATTTATTTTTAAAATTTTTTGAATACAATTTAATGAAAATTTAAAGGGCAAATACCAATAAATGCCCTTTTTTAAAAAAATTACGGAAAAGGAGATGTTTTCTGATTATTTACCGAAATGGGCCATTTTCCCCGAAAATGCGTCCAGGTTAGCGCGAAGTCAGGGGATGCAACAGGAAAACGCGTCCTTGAGGGAGCGTTTTCTACCACATCAGTAAAAATCGCGTCCTTGTGGGCGCACTTTGCTGATGTGGCAAAAACGCTCCCTCAAGGACGTGTTTTTGCCCTCCACCCCCGTTAGGGTTTTTAGGTGTTTTTAGGGTTAGGGTTAGGGTTTTGGGGGTTTTAGGGCTAGGGTTTTATGTTTTTTATGGTTTTTAGGGTTTAAGGTTTTAGGGGAAAGTTAATGAATTAGAGTTTAGGGTTAATTAATTAAAATAATTTTAGGGTTAGGGTTTTTGAAAAAAATATATCAGCAATATAAAAATTATTTGTTTTTTTTACAGTAGTATCTGGTAAAATAATTTTGAGAAGACGTTTCTGAACAAATAGTAACCAAAACGCTTCAAGCAAGATGCACTGTCAGCAAGAGTACTGAAAAAAGCTCCCAAATGGACGCTCTTTTGCTACAATAGTCTCTGGTAAAATAATTTTGAGAAGACGTTTCTGAATAAATAGTGACCAAAACGCTCCAAGCAGGATGCACTGTCAGCAAGAGTACTGAAAAAAGCTCCCACATGGACGCTCTTTTGCTACAGTGGTCTCTGGTAAAATAATTTTGAGAAGATGTTTCTGAACAAATAGTGACCAAAACGCTTCAAGCGATATACCGCTCATCGAAGAGTCTTGAAAAAAGCTCCCACGTGGGCGCTCTTTTGCTCTGATAGTTCCTATTTGTCCTTAGACTATAAATGAGCCAAATTTCATTTTCAAGGTTGCATAATAGAAATTGAGGCAAAAGTTAAATTGAAACTGAAGATGAGTAAACGTATTAGTGCTGTTATTTACTATGATGGTGAGGTTTGTGACACCGAAAATAGTGTTGTTTTTTTATCTGAGAACACAGTGGCGATCGTGGTTTTAACGAACATAGATTTGACAGAACTTCGCAAAAGAATTAGGCGTAAAATCTTCGGAACAACGCCAATGAAAGTTCAGTCTATTAAGTATAGATTTTTTGCTTCGGTTGATCCCGTGAGATACGACTCATTCGACATCAAAGGTCCTCGGAGCTTGAAGGCAATGGTGGAGACTCATCTTGCCAGTGGATCACCCTATCTTGAGGTATATGTAAAATTTTCATCGCCAAGTGATCTTCCTTTGACTTCAACATCTACTGCTGTTCGAGGGGAATACACGACCCCAAGCCGACACTCTGTAAGTGGGAGGTAGAATACGGAAGCACCCGTGTTTGGTGGTAGTATAGAAAACACAACCCCTGCACGACACTCGATTGGTGGATGGGACATGCATATCATTCCTTCGACGTTCGATGCTAGAAATACGTATTGGGGAACGTTATCAACTTCTAGTGGTTGGCAATCCACATATGATTGGGGACGTTACGAAAGTTGTTTAAGAAGGGATAATGTACTCCCCACGATATCCACCAGCGAGGGGACCTCATTCGTTGCAGATGATGGTGGGTCGAATGATGAGTCCGATGTGGATCCACCTCGAGAGCCCGACCCCGATGGTGCAGAAGTTGCATTATTTTATGAACCGGAGCCTGTTCCAACCATACCTGAAGATGTTGAAGGGGGTTCAGATAAAGAAGAAGAAGATCCGTGATTCAGGGCGTACTCGCCTCCAGCCCATATGCATAATGTCGATCTATCTCAAGACGATGCATTGGAGTTTCCTGAACTACCACACAAAAGGCATGACCGTACAAGTTCGTCGTTGGATTCGGGTGAATTAGAAGTTGGTAAAGAGTTTTCCAACAAGGATAGTTTTCTTGGTGCATTGAAACAATATAGCATCGAGAATGAGGTTAACTACAACGTAGTTAAATCCAAACTCGATAAGTACGAGGCCAAGTGTGTAGTGCAAGACGGTACATGTTCATGGAAAATCATGGCCTCATTGAGGAAAAGGACAGGTTTGTGGGAGATTAAAAAGTACAAAGGTCCACATACATGTCTTGCTGATACAGTATCACTAGGTGTTTAGGGTTTTTGAATAATACTGATATAACGCAATGTTGCATTATTTAACGTATTTCGTTGTGTGTGTTTCACAAGATCATCCCAAGATGGATTCAGATATGTTGGCTAGCTTAATAATACCGACGATGAAGGCGGATCCCAAGACTTCAGGTGTCGATCTTAATTGCCAATATTCGTAGCCAATTGGGGTACACGCCCTCTTACCGCAAGACTTGGATAGCTAAGCGGCGTTGGAAAAGTTGCATGGTCGGTGGGGCGCTTCATATAATAAAGTGTGGCGGTGGTGTCAAGTCTTTGGAGAGATATGTCCCGCGAGCGAATAATGGACCTTGAACGGTACAGTAACATCCCCAAACCCGCCCACAAGTCTCGTCCCGATCTGGTTATGTCATCTGCGGAATGATGGTTAAAAATCTTTGTCTTTAGAGTAAAACTTGAAAATTTTGTTAACTTTCTGAAGTAAGTCCATTAAAATTATTAAATATTATAAGCTTGGTTTGAATTAAAACTTTATTATAATTTATTATAATATAAATCCTTTGTAAAAATATTACTAAATACGATATAACCTTTATCAACTATAAACAGTACTTTAATCAAAAGTGGCCCTTATTACATCAAATAAATTAAACCAAGTACTTCAAATTAAAATGCTTGAAATAAAAATATTCAAAACGCCTCTTACGCATGAAAACACCTTACGCATGGCCACCTTTGTATCTACTCCAACCCAGTCCATTACTCACGACTCACCCGCGATGTTGGATAAATAATTGGGTGAGTCATACTGGACTCGAGTGTGTAATTAAACCACCGATATCCACCCACATGTTAGCCACAAATCAACCCAATTATAAAATGCATAAATATAATCATTTAAACATTACCATAATCTGGGCTTGGCCTGATCAAATCATATATCAAATACTTTGGGCTAGGCCCTTTTCTCATTAATCCATCGATTCGGGCTTGGCCCATTTCCACGTATGTTCTCAAACATACCCATTCATATTTCATATTGGGCTTGGCCCATTTCCATATCAATTCATAACGAAACCATGCAATCATGATACCCAACCCAATCCTAAGGTCCATCCGCTACACACCCCTTATCCAAATTACCACACACGAGGGGACTATCGAGTCACCCTCTCCTTTTCCCTCCATAAAGGCAACCAATGCCATCCACGATGTAGCGTATAGCTAACATCAAACCACGATGGAGCACACAAAGAATCCATCAAGCCACGATATGGCATAAAGCCCATATCAATCAAGGTAACCACGCCGAACCAAATCGCAAAGATCCACAACGCGACCTCGATCGGCGCCAATCCACGATGTAGCACAAAGTGACATCAACCACGTACTCGAAGTACACCCGCACCTTCTTTCAAAAAACCCACCCATGCACATGTAACATAATATGATCTTTGAGATGATGCATGTACATGATATTCACAATCATAGGCATGCTCACATAGTTAAAATCAATTATCACATATTAGCCAATTTGCTACTAACACAGGTCGTCATCATACCCCTTTAGGGTATCCATTACACATATGGCACTGCATTCATTAGTAAACATATAACACAACAGATATCATACAAATCCCGGAAACAATGGTCTAACCACACACCTTATTACTTGGAGTTCTAGACTCTCGATCCTCGACGCTATCATTTAGTGAGACTACGGCTATTTGCCTAACGTTTTCTGTTGTTGGCCCACACCCCGGTGGCCAATCTCGTACAGCAGAAACGGATCTCTTCTTGAACTTCGGGATGGGAGCTTTCCCTTGCCCACTTTGACTGGCACTCGCATCCATCGACGATACTTAATCAGAACCACACGATTAATCACAGCAATCAAAACCTACAAATATCGAGTCTAGATCACCTATTAACATCCTTACCGAAATACTGAGATCCCGAAGGCTTTCCTTTGCTTCTGTCGATTTGCCCTATAACCAAAGTCAACATCGGTCAACACAAGAACATATCTAATGGCCTAAGGCCGAATACCCAAAGGATCACTTACCCACTTACTCGGATCCTGAAACACCAATAGTCTCAAGGAACTGCCGAAAATCCCTGTTACAAAACCATTAGAATCGGCCTACAACAACAATCCATGAAAAGGCCCTTTTGGCCGAATACTCACCATCACCTTACCTTAGATGATCGAATCCAAGAGACTTCCTCAATGCTTCCTTCTTTCGGCTACACACAAGAGAACATACTTAATGGTACTATGACATTCGGCCATGTTATAAAAACTAAGACCAATCACTTGGTTTTGACGTACCAATATAAGAACTCAAAACCAATTGTTTAGAGTGACGATTACTTACCACTACACTTGAGACGAAATTAAGAGCAAGAGATCGGCAACACCATCCTAGGAGATTCGGCAATGGCTTTAAAGGTAATGAGATATTCGGCTCTTGAAAACAACAATGGTAAGGAAAGATGCTTGATGAGGCTTACTTAGAAATTCGGCTATCAATAAAACAAGTGTGGAGTTGAAGAAAAGAAAAGTGGAAGAACGGTAGGGACTTAGGAGCATTCGGCTTACATAGGAACATAAAGAAATTTGGCAAACAACTAAAAAAACAAAAGAAAGAAACAGGGAAAGGGTGCTTATTCAATGAAGAATTCGGCACTACCCCCTTCTATTTATAGAATTCGGCCACCACCCCTTGAAGACTCCAAGATTCGGCCAACACCCACTAATTCAAATCAATTTGAATTAGTTCAATTCAAAAACAATTTGAATTCCTCCACTATTATCCCACTTATCAAAAAAAAAACAAATAAATAATAATTATCCCACACTTCTAAATAACTAAATAGATAAATAAAAATAAAAAAAAAAAACATTATCCTCATCTAAATAAAAGCCTTCTAGCCGTCCAACACCTTCAAAATTGCTGCCAAAAAGGAATAAAAATTTAAACTCCAAAACGCAACTCTCTTGGTTCGAACCTGGGACCAGTCTGCTGCACACCCCTCCTCCAACGCCCGGAGCCACCCGCCACATTGTATTTCATGCTAGAAACCCCAACAATTATTTTTAACCCCTTCCTACTTCAGCCCATCGCCAAACAACAAAGAAATAAAACTCCAAAATGCCGCTCCAGCCCTCGAAACCGCGACCTCCCTCCCTCCAGCGCCTAAGTAGCGCCCAAGAGCCACTTTGCCAATTGGACTTTCATGTCCATCAACTTGGACATTTATTTTAAGGCCTACTTAGCCCAGTCCCTTGACGCAAAAATAAAACAAAAATGCTGCCCCAAAGAGCTCGAACCCTTGCTCCCCTAAGCGTCACCTTCCCAAGCCCCCAAGCAGCGCCTCCACGCCACTTTGCCAGATCCTTTCTTGCGTCCTAAACTCCCCTAATTTATTTTAAGGCCTTCCTGCCCTATTTCCCCTTTTTACCCTAAAAATCTAAAATTTTCCAAAGCCTTCCCCTTTCATCCGAGCATTCTTAAAACTCTAAAACACATCCAAAAACACCCCAAAAATCTTCCAACACCTGAATTATACTCAAATTGCATAGCCCCTAAATCAGGGTGTTACAGTACCTGCGTACTACAACGATAAATTGCTCCGTGGATGCCAAGGGTTCAAGCGTCTGTTCTGGACATTTAAGCAATGTCGAGACGCATTTATATACTGCAAGCCATTGGTACAGATTAACGGTACCTTTATGTATGGTACATATACGCATCGGCTATTGCTAGCTGTGGCACTGGATGACAGCAGGAGAATCCTTCCAATTGCGTTTGCAATAACACCGGGGGAGTCAGCTGATGACTGGGATTTCTTTCTATCTAGGTTAAGGAGGCATGTCTGCCCCCAACCTGATATATGCATTATATCGGATCGGGGCCCTGGAATACTACCCACAATAGAGCGACAGGGAAGCCTATGGCATCGCACACACCATCGATATTGCCTAAGGCATGTTTCGTCCAAGTACCACGGGCAACATCGATCTACAAGTGAACGACAGCAAGTGACCAACATGGGCATGTAATATCTATTAATATAATTTCGTTTGTAATATTCAATTTATTCTTAAATGAGTAGTGGTATGTAATATTCGCTATCAACTTATATTGGCAGGGTACGAGATCAATAAGGACCGTTTTCACGAGATGTTGGCGATTTTGCGCTCAGTTAACGAAGAAGGCGCAAACTACCTATGCAACATACCTTTCAAACAGTGGACACAAGCATACGACGGCGGCCTACGATATGGTCATATGACCTCAAACCTGGCTGAATGCATAAATTTTGTTCTAAAATGAACGCGTCATTTACCGATAACATCGGTTGTGCGAGAGACATATTTTCGTTTAGCGGCACTATTTCCGAAGCGAGCAGCCAGTTATAAAGGCCAAATGCAGGGAGGCCATTTATGGTGCACGAAGGTATTGCAAGAAATTAACAATGCGAAGGAATGGACCAACACCATGCACACAGTATGTCACGATCGCAAAAACCTATGGTTTCGTGTGACATTGTTTGACAGACCGAACCAAGGTATTGTTGGCGGGCAATATCGTGTACACTTGAGAAATAAGACCTGCAACGGTGGGATATTTGACGCACTTCATTATCCATGCGCTCATGTAATTACAGCTTGTCAGAATCTCCGTCTTGATCCCATGAGCTATGTCGACGAAGTGTACAAAATAGAATACATGTACAACGTGTGGAGACACGTATTCCCACCAGTACCAGATGAACATAAGTGGCCGTCTATATCGCTTGCTCCGTTTAAGCTGTTACCGGATAGAGAACTGCGTCGCAAACCAAAGGGTCGACCTTGCTCGACTAGAATACGCAACAATATGGATATCCGAGAAACAGCCAACCAACGGAAGTTATGCGGATGGTGTAGGAACCCAGGCCATACATCTCGCTCATGTCCAAATCGGAATAGTTGATAGTCTCCTTATCATTTTTGTCTCTTGATGGCTATGAAAATTCTTTTAATTTCTTGATGAAAATGGTGAAATTTTGTAGAAGGACTAAGTTGCAAAACAAGAAAAAAGTTATTCAATTAATCTAAAATATCACCATCATCAGTATTCTTCAAAATTATCTTTCTTGCTAAATGATTATTTTGCCCCTTACAATCCTTCAAAATTCCTACAATAGATCAACACCCATCTTGATAAAATTACAAATTAACCCCTCATACTTTTTTACTTATTCAATTTAGTCCTAATTCATCAATTTCTTCTTAGTTTCTAGATCCTTCCACCCTTAAAAACAACTTTTATTTTATTAAAAATATTAAAAAATAAATTACAATAAAAAAATAAAAAAAACAACTTTTATTTTATTAAAGATATAAAAAATAAATTACAATAAAAATAAAAACAACTTTTATTTTATTAAAGATATAAAAATAAATTACAATAAAAAATAAAAACAACTTTTATTTTATTAAAGATATAAAAATAAATTACAATAAAAATAAAAACAACTTTTATTTTATTAAAGATATAAAAATAAATTACAATAAAAATAAAAAACAAATTTTATTTTATTAAAGATATAAAAATAAATTACAATAAAAAATAAAAATAACTTTTATTTTATTAAAGATATAAAAATAAATTACAATAAAAAATAAAAATAACTTTTATTTTAATAAATGAAACAATATAAAAATTTTATACAAATATATTAAAAAATCAATGTGGGTGACTGTCGGAATCGATGCCCACATGGGGTGGTCGACTTGCTACGCTGATTCCTCCTTGTTCCAGCTTTCCGTGCGGGGTTGTGGTTGCTCGGCGGGATTACTGGTTCCTCCGGCTAGGGTCCAGTGGTGGGTGTTGGGAGGATGACCCACCTTGATAAAATAATGAATGCGAGGTGTTTGCATCACCCATGGCGGAGGTGTTTGAATCCCATAAGGCATCAGAGATTGGTAAAAAGAAGAGCTCCCCGACGGCGCCTCGTGTAATCCCTCATGCGACGGTGGCCTATAGATCGGCGGTCCACTTGGAGTAGTCGGGAACGGACTCGAACCGGGCCATGCATTCCAACCTGCCATAGGACTGGGAAAAGGAAACATATAAGGGTTAGGATACATATAAGGGCTAGGATACGCACCTGGCATAACCGAAAAAGGTTGTGATGTGGGTGTCGTTGGCTGAAATGTTGGGCCTGGTGACTGTGTGGCCGCTGTTGATGGGCCCGGTGATTGTGTCGGCGCTGTTGATGGGTCCGTCCCATCATCCCTTCTCCTTGGATTTAAAGGGCCCCGTCGTTCCCTTTGTACACGAAGTTGTCGTCGCCTCTCCTCTTCTGACAATAAATACGGCTTGCCATGGATCCTAAACCATGGCATGTATTCCGACACGCACGCTCACTCAAGAACGATGATCAGTTCCTGAGTAGGTATATAATCATACCGGTTTTCCCACAATTCGATATATGCTGACCAAAATCTTGGCCAATCCGTATGCAACTGCCGTAAGTCAACTTTGTGCTCATCATCGAGCACCTCAAGTGCCACGGGAATCGGTTGTCGGAATCCAAATTGACGTAGAACCCAATCTGACTGGTGCATCTCCACGGTGGCATAGTTGACCAATGGGACTTTCACATTCCAAATGTTCGGATTTTGAAAGAACTCATCCGGAATTACTGCCCGAATTGACGGATCCTCGTATGGTGTCCATTCAAACTATATTAACATGATAAAAATATTAGTTATATACTAAATACTAAATACTAAATACTAAATACGAAATATGAAACGACTATTTTATTACGAAAATATATTTTATTTAATACTTACTTGTGCTTCCAACCGGTGCTCTAATAGAAGTCGTATATCTTCAAGCGAGGTAGGTATTCCAACATAACTCGCCGAATGGTTCCACCTAATTAAATAAATTTTTAGCATACAATTATATTTTAAATCTACGTAATAATTGTAAAATCTAATATTAAATTTACCTTGTTATGAGTGGGAATGCATATGGGTGGTCCACTCGAGGACGTAAAAATGGAAAGCGAAACTGTGCCCATGATTGCAGTAGTGATAGGCAACCTCTGATTTTCGCTTTATTCGGTCGCGTCGCCCGCACATCTCCCGATACAATTTTGCTAGCACGATGGACTTCAACTCAATTCACCGCTGCTCTAGAATCAACGAGTTTCAGCACCATCTCGGATGTCTGAGAGGTTTCGTGACAAGTCCGGCATCAGATAGCCTCCAATCATCTCAAGAATGTATGCCCGAGCATACCGTATTCTTTCTAATTCGGTCGAATCATTATCCAGCTCCGAGAATGTGTCTCGTAACCAGTCCATCTCGATCCGACCTCCGTTAATATTATCCGGAATAGCACCCAAAGGCTCGTAGCATACGGCTCCCCAATCACCAGAAGTTACGAACCCGGTGCCTGCGTACCCATCCACCAGCAATCCCAATTGCAAATGCACGTCTTCCAGAGTGATAGTACACCCTCCGCATGGAAGATGGAAAGTGTGCGTCCCGGGTCTCCACTTCTCTATCAATGCACTAATTAGCTTCGGGTCCAACTTGCACCCCCGGCCTATCGTGGCCACGTGCCAAAAACCCACTTCCCGCAGGTAATTCTCGATCAACGGCGATGGTGGACCAGGCATATTGCGGATATAGCATTGCAACACCCGATCTACAGACTGTTTAAAAAATTATAAAATAAAAATTAATTAAAATTGCATAAACGTAAAAAATATTAAATAGTATTGAAATATTAAAATTATAACTTACCATTGTCATTTGATCAACGGAGATGTGTTTATTGTCGAGACGAATTAATTCTCCGTCCATTGCTAATACGATCGAATATTTTAAAATTAAAAAAAAAAACCTATTTCAAAAAACTTTTAAATAGGGCTTTTTTGTAAAAATTAAAGGACTTTTGTGAAATTTGAGAGGAACTTTAAAGGAATTTGAGAGAAATTTGAGTGGAATTTGAGAGAAAGTTGAGAGAAAATTGAGTAAGGACCTTTGTGTGAAAAAAATGAAAGGGTGGGGGGGTTTTATAGTTTTTTTTTTACCGTTAGAGGCCCAACGGTCAAAAAATATGACCGTTGGAGGCGAGGCAAAACGCGTCCACGAGGAGCGTTTTTGCCACATCGAGCAAAGCGTGCCCTCAAGGACACGATTTTTGCTTGATGTGGCGTAAAAACGCCCCTCAGGGGACGCGCTTTCTCGCGCATCCCAGAACTTCGCTTGGCGTGGGCGGACGTTTTGGGAAAATGGCCCATTCCGGTAAATAATTCGAAAACATGTCCTTTTCCGTAAATTTTGAAAAAAAAGGGTATTTTTTGGTAAATTACCCAAATTTAAAGCCTGTGATTATAAAATTAACCCAGCTAAATTAGTATTTACCTATTTTTATCATTTTAACTTTAATTCTTCTTCTTCTTATTTTCACCTTCAACTTTCAAATTTTAATTAAAATATATTTTTTTAATGAAAAATTGACTCAACTATTAAATTTTATATGTTCTTTATTGCTAATATAGATAATTTTTCTAAAAACTTTTGTGAATCATTTTTAAATTTTCTAAAATTTTAAAATATTTTTGAAATATATATAGGTTACCACACGAGTTGTCAAGTTAGTATTATTAAAATTTTAAGGGTTCAGATAATTTTTTTCATCTAAAAAAACAATTTAACTAAGATTCAAAATTGAATGACAAAGTCCAGATTGCGATGTGGAAATTTGTGCGTTTTTATCTCTCAACTAAGGGCTAGTTTAGTATTGCTTTTAAAAAATGCTTTTAAAAGGTATTGTGAAAAAGTATTTTTGAGAAGTACTTTTAAAATGTTTGGTTTAAAATTTGAATATTTAGCATTACTATTAAAAAGTGTTTTTGAGAAATAAAATGTCCATTTTAAACATGGTATTATCAAGTAACAAATATATATTTAAATAATGTTCAAATTAATTAATATTATTATATTTTAGTAAGAATATAAAATACAATTTATTATAAATTTTTGTTAATATTTTAATATATGAAATATAAATTTTAAATATTTTTAAGCAATAAATATTAATTATTTATAAAATTTAATTAGAATATATAAATTATATTTTAAATAATTAAATATAACCATTAAATATTTGTAATTAGATAAACACATTTTTATTATTTTAAAAAATATTTTTTTATTTTTAATTAATGATTTTAACACATTTGTAATTAAGCACCAAGAAAAAAAAAAAGGGAAAGTATCGTGTTGTTGGAGGGGTGAAAAAGTAATTAAGCACCAAAAGTACTTTTGGTAAAGGAAAAGCTAAAATTTTAGCTTCTCCTTTTTATAAGTGCTTTTGAAAAGCCAAAAATTTCAACAAAAAACAAATTGTTTAGCACAGTTTTTCTTCCAAAAGTATTGTTCAAGCTAAAAGTGATTTTTTAAGCAATATTAAACAAGACTCAAGTCATGTTTATATGGCAAAAAAAATGCGTATGATCCCCAGTGTCCTAGATGCCAATTAGCGGTGGAGGATTTGAATCACATCTTCCGTTTTTGTGCTTATGTGAAAGACGTGTGGGCAATTTTGCAATATGCCAGCCCAACACACAGTGATCAAATGGACTTCCATGAGTGGATCTCATGGATGTTCGACACTTACATTATGACTAAACGATCGGAAATAGCAATTACAATATGGGCTCTTTGGTATGCCCGTAATAAGTTAGTCCATGAGGGTACAAACAAGAGGGTGGGGGAGTTAGTAGTCTTCATACGTAGCTATTGCATGGAGCTTGCTGCTTTGACTTCTGGTACTCTTCGTTCGAACCAGAGCACAAGCGTCAAGTGATCCCTTCCACCATCAAATGTTGTTAAGGTGAATGTGGATGTTGGCTTTGTCCTTGCACAAAGGAAGGCATGCTCGGGGCTTATTATTCGTGACGCATATAGTCAAATTTTGGGAGCATGTAGTAGACTTACCAGCTCAGTGTCGTCGGTGTTTGCCGCCAAAGCACTAGCAGTGATCCATGGACTACGATTTGCCCTCGAAATAGGTTTCCTATCGATGATTTTAGAGGGGGACTCTAGATGATGTAAGTCCCAATTTTAGACCCATGGATGTAATGGGCTCACACTACTTCAAGGCCCAACAACAATGTTAAAGGCCAAGCAAATCAAATCAAGATTCGATTAAAAACAAGATTCAAGAACGAATTTTTCCGAGGAAAGGGGAAATGATACATGCATGAATGGGGTGAAATTTATTAAATTCCATTCACTGAAGCTGTCAATTTTAAAGCTTGGGATATCAGCAGATTTCTAACAGCTTTTTGGATGGGATCCAAGCATTTCTAGGTTTAGATGTCTTCATGGTGTTCGAACATCTATCTCTTAGTTTCGAAACGCACTTTGAATCACTCAATTTTGAGTTCGGGAGCTCAAGTTATGACTGTTTTAGTGAAAACTGCGCGAGACAAATTTCTAGATGGGATTATGATGGAAATTATGAGTTTCAGACTTTTAATTCAAGTTTAAATCATATTGGGTTCGGGTTCTGGATTTAATTTTTAATATGAGCCCAATATTGTATCTATCAGCTATTATTATTTTATTATTCCAAATATTTAATAATTATTAAGTAGTTTAAGTTATTTAGGAGTTTTATGTCAACAAGAAAGTTTAGTTTAAAACTACTTCTTATTTAGATTAATTAGAGTTCTAAAATACTTAGAGTTTTATTTAGATTATTTAGTTAGCCTAGATATAGGCATTTGCATTGTACAAAAATCATTCAATTCTTTATTATTCAACTTCTCTTTTGAGTTAATAAATTCTTTTCGAGTTTTTCTTTTCAAGAATTTCTCTTGAGTTTCTTTTAGAAGAGTTTTAACAATCTTTTTCAGATTGTGGGGATCATCTTCTAACTTTTTCTTGCCAAGTTTTCTAACTTGGAGGGAAAACTAGAGTCGCTTGAAGGGGGTTTTGGATTCTTCGTGTTTTCAAGGCTTCTTAGGACTTCTACATGCCATGTAACACCCCAAACCCGGCCCAAACGCTACGACCGAATTTGGTTTGCTACAGAGAAAACAATTTGAGAACCATTTTAAAACCGATTTAAGTTTTGTCGAAAACCTTGTGTTTTCAAGTCTCTTGTTAAAAACCATACTTAGTGTTGCTTAGAAATATTCATTAAGTCGGGTTGTTTATAGATTGCAAATGTGCCCGATGGCATTTTTAAAACATTTTACGTTTGATTGGGAAAAACATGTGAATTCATTTTTAACATAATTAAATAGTTTAAACAAATATTCAAAGCATGTAACAATAATAAAATAATTCTAGGAGGCCTTATTACAACTTAATTAAAATAAACCAACATTAAAAATAAGATAAAATAAAATCCAAGTTCATCTATTAAAATGTCCACTGCATGGCCACCTCGAGTCCATCCGGCTCCATCTCCGCGATCTACTCATCTGCAAAAATGTTAAGGGAAAGGGTGAGTCACCAAGACTCGGTGTGTAATCCCCACCCGGTAAGGTAACTCATACACAAGTCATTAATAAACATGCACATGCAACCCAACCTAACCATCCATACTCCTTTTCTACCCCGTGTGGTCAAAACCACTTTGGTGGTCAAAACCACCGATGACTTAGAGTCACAAATCGATGATGGGGCCAACCCATCGTGTGGTCAAAACCACTTGATGACCATAGGTCACAATATATCAAATGTGGTCAAAACCATCGGTGGTACCAAACCACTTTGGGACTTAGTCGCAAATAATTAATCGTTGTGGTCAAAACCACTGATGACCATAGGTCACAAATAATCTGATGGGGCCAACCCATCTTGTGGTCAAAACCACTGACGACAGTCCATAATTCATCCCCCTCCTCTCATCAATCCCACCATCACATGCTTACACATCAAATTTCATATATCATGTCATAGTATTAAACATCATGTGATGGCATGCAAATCATATATCAAAAATCACAAGTTAGGGGACTTACCCGGAATCCATGTTTAAGCCCACAAGCATATCATAGATCACTACCAAAATTTATACTCAAGACAATAATATAGCAAGTTTATTAATAAGGTGTGTAAAGAGTTTACACACCTGCTTCTACCGGAATTCCTAGATCCCGAAGATCCGATCTACGTCGCTAGATCTCTTGTCCTATAATCGACCAAAAAGCATGGTTAGGGACTTAGGCCTATTCGGCCAAACCAAATATTTAAAAGGGTTCTCCTTTTGAACCCGAATCGTTACCCGAGTGCCTTTGAATAACTACTCCAAGCGTTCCGCTTTCCTATTAATCGGCAACCTTATGTTAGTAATCTTCGGCTTAAACACTAACTAAATAACTTGCTTAAATTAGATCTTACCATTACTTACCAAAATCAAATATTAGAGATCGGGGCACAATCGATCGCTTACTTTTCCTACGCATTACCTAGAAGAGATCGATTACAAAAGTGTTTAAGAGCCCCTCTTGCCGAAATCAATACTTTATTCTTGTAAAAAGTCGACAGAACATGAGTGAAAAGAACAATAGATATTCGGCCAAGATTCTCACCTTCTTAAATCGTTTGCCAAGGAAGATTCAAGGAGATCTATCCTACTCCAATATTCGGCCAAGATGGGTTCAAGGAAGGAAGAAATTTCGGCACTTCAAATGGTGTATTCGGCCAATGGTGAGTTTACTGGAAAGAACAGAAGTTTCGGCTAGGAGTCTTGAGAAGAGGAAGGAATGAAATTCGGCTAATGTGAAAGAAAAATAATGGAAGAGGTAATCAAATTTCTATAAGGGGTTTAAGAAAATAAAGAAAAATTAGAAGGAAATAGGGTTAGGTTTTTCGGCTAAGCGAGAGATGGAAAAGAAAAATAAGGTGGTGGATGGTGGTATTTATAAGCATTCGGCACCCTCCCCTTAGCTTGTCAGTCCACACTACTCCACCAGGAGTTCAAATTTCATCCATCTACCCCAATTGCTCCTGACCATTCATTTAATTTAATTCAAACAATTTGAATTAATCCTATTAATAAATAATAATCTCTTAATAATCCATATAATATCCTCATTTATCTCCCATTTCCTTGATTATCTTCTTATTATCACTATAATTAAACAAATAAAGAAAATCCAATAAAACTCTCATATTATCCTACCATCTAAATAAAAATTAAGAGTTTAAAGAGAGAAAGTCTCTCCCTCCCTATTGCCGTCCACTTTGCTGCCAATTTCTTTGCAAAAAAAAAAACCACCCACGCCCCATAGGTCTCGAACATGGGACTGTTAGAACCCATGCACCAAGTAACGCCCCCAGAGCCACTTGGGCGAGCGTTGTTTTGTGATACAAACGCGCCATAATTTCTTTTAGGCCTTCCTCCTTAGTTCCCTTCTAACGCTAAAAACAGGAAAAGATAAAATCCCCACTTCTTTGCTTGATTCGAGCAGGGACCTACTACCGCAACTCCCGCTTCCAACGCCCATGCCATCTTTCCCAACTAACTTTCATGTCACAAAACCCCACCATTTAATTTTAAAGCCTTCTTACTAAAGCCCAAATCGCATATAAAAATTAAAACGCAAAACTCAGTTCCGGCTACTCGAACCTAGGACCAACTAGGTCCCTTGTTTGCAAGATGCGCCCCAAGCCAACTCTTCCCTTTGGACTTTCATGCCATGAACCTTCACGAATTAATTTTAAGGCCTTCCTACTTAAGTCCATCACTTCCTAAAAAAACAAAACGCCAAAAATGCTCCTCCCGCCACTCGAACTTGTGACTGCGTCCCCCTTTTTCACCCCCAACACGCATGAAACCACTTAGCCAACTAAATCCTTGTGTCGAGTTCCTACTAAAAATTTTCTTAACCCCTAACTCACCTAGCTTCCCTCCTTTAAACACTATTAAAAATAAATTTTAATACTAAGTCGGGCCTAGCTCGGGTTTAATTCTAGACCCCAAAACATGCCAAATAAATCACAAATTTTATTCTTGAGCACACATATGGGAAATTATCTAAGTTACAAACAACCCCTAATTTGGGGTGTTACAATTCTACCCCCTTAAAATAATTTCGTCCTCTCGATTACTTATTATCGCTCAATCGTGCATCCTTAACTCGTCATCCTACGTTCTTTGCTGCGCACTCGATCTTAAAGAACTATCATACTTTCTACACATTCCCTACGTTCATAATCCAGGTTCCATACTCTTTACTAGCAATCATAAAAATGAACTAACGTAACCATAACCAAGACAATTGAGGGTATTTTAGAAATAAGAAACTTACCCGTTGTCATGTTTGGCACATCTTCCTCCTCGCGACGGCCAACTGCATAAACCAACCTTGGTTGCCTCGCCTCTGCACCTTCAGCATCTCGGCCACGCCCGTTACCATTATCATTACCTCTAGCTGCACCTCGACCCCTCTGTGGTGGTCCTTCATTTCTAACCTGAGCACGGTTCTGACCCTCTGGTTGATTCCTAGCTAACTTCCGAGGACAATCCCTTACACGGTGATCGAACGATCCACACTCAAAGCACCCTCGATTACCACTCCAACACTCACCCTTGTGAGGCTTGCCACACCGAGCACATTGTGGCGGCCATTGGGTATTGGCAGCAGCAGGCCTAGCAGTTTGATCCGACCCATCAAACCTCGTCCTCTTCTGTTCATTACCCAAGAACCTTGAAGGTTCCGAGCTTCTCTTATTCCAATTCCGTTCTTGGTTCCACTTTACGGACTGTCTTACTCCTCAAAGAACTTTAGACTTCTCCACAAGAACAAAGAAACTCTCGTTCTGTTGTGGAGCTATCATCATCCTCGACTCATCTCTCACCCCATCCTCGAATCTAACACGGCGCGTTCATGCTCGGTACCCACAATACCACGAGCATACCTACTCAACCGAAGGAATTCGGCCTCATACTCCGCCAACGTCTTATTGCCTTGGACCGGAGTTCAAGAAAGCCTTTCATTTGTGCATCTACGTAGCTAGTTCCGATGTACTTCTTTTGATAGGTGGTTACGAAATACTCCCAAGTCAAATCATCTGCTTGTCGCCCCATCTCGAACCGTAAGCCACCACCGATACGCTTCATCCTTTAGAAGCGACACTTTGCCCTTTCAGCTTTTCCTCCTCGGTCGGTCAAGGTCATCCATGATTCTTTCGATTGACTCTAGCCATGATTCATTGCTGGGTGCCACTCGACACACCTCGGAATACCTCCGCTCCGTTAGATCGGAGTCGCTCGGGACAGATTTCCGAGCTCCTACATTTCCACCAAATTGACCACCATCTCCAAAACTCGCAACACGACTTGCGATACGCCCTCACCACCCCGCGATTCGGCTCCTCGGCTCTAAAAGTAGGAGGTGGTGGTGGCGATGGTACCTCATTTTCGAGAACCTTGTCTCCGACTGGCGGGTTCGGACACCGTCATCCTACCCCTACCACGTCCACGGCGTCCCACGTCCTCTAGAACTCATTCTATCTACCGCGCTTTTAATCGGTTAAGAAAAATTTTATGCGTTAGCATTTGTTTCACTTTATTACTCGCGACGAAATTTTATGGATAAGGTTTAATCAGAGATTCTTTCGAGCAAACAAAGTTTCAGTTTCCTATCCTAGTTCACAAAAAGAAGTTCATGCATCCATTCCTTAATACTTTCCATACCTATTCACTCATCGGACATTTACGCCCATTTCTATCCTGGGGTATTTTCGTCTTTTTCCTACAGGGGTATTTTCGTAATTTTCTAGAACCAAAATATTTTGCTGATGATTTTCAAAGCAAGGTTTTTGAATGTCTATAAAATCATTGAAATTTTTGGGCAAAACCATTGAACTAATATTTTATGGGTCAGGGGCATTTTGGTAATTTTACTCCTAAGGGTATTTCGTAATTTTTCACAAGTCAAGTTTTTCGAGAAAAACGTTGTAAAAGTAATGTTCTAGGATTTGAGAGAGTTATTGCACAAGTTTTGAAAACATTAGGGTTTGTTGTTTCATTCTATTTCGAAAAACAAGGCTAATTCCCTTTTCGGGTTTTAATCATTGTGTTTAGCCTATGACCGAGCCCTCCTCCGGTCGGGGTGAACCGAAACTACGCACTGGGTAGGATACTGCGAAGAGGAGGTGAGTCACGAGGACCGCTTAAATACCGGGCTCTTCCGATCCAATCCTGAGACATGCGTCATGGGGTTACCACACCCTAGCTCATTGACTAAGTCATAGGTTGGTTTAGTTCCTTAAGTCTTATGCTTCGTTTATGTTTGAGTAATCTAACCTTAGGGTCCAAGTCCTACAAGTCTATCTCGTTCCATGCTTCCTACCCTTCTACAGAATATAATTCACCAAGAGGTTTAGATATACTTACAGGCGGATTGGTGCCGAGACTCGGGCCATCTTTGTTCAAAACCAAAAATTATTCCATAAGGCCTACCAAAACATTTTTGGGCCTTGGGCCCCACAGTAGAGCTTTGAACCGGCTCGATACCATTTTGTAACACCCCAAACCCGCCCAAACGCTACGATCTGAATTTGGTTTGCTACTGAGAAAACAATTTGAGAACCATTTTAAAACCGATTTAAGTTTTGTCGAAAACCTTGTGTTTTCAAGTCTCTTGTTAAAAACCATACTTAGTGTTGCTTAGAAATATTCATTAAGTCGGGTTGTTTATAGATTGCAAATGTGCCCGATGGCATTTTTAAAACATTTTACGTTTGATTGGGAAAAACATGTGAATTCATTTTTAACATAATTAAATAGTTTAAACAAATATTCAAAGCATGTAACAATAATAAAATAATTCTAGGAGGCCTTATTACAACTTAATTAAAATAAACCAACATTAAAAATAAGATAAAATAAAATCCAAGTTCATCTATTAAAATGTCCATTTGCATGGCCACCTCGAGTCCATCCGGCTCCATCTCCGCGATCTACTCATCCGCAAAAATGTTAAGGGAAAGGGTGAGTCACCAAGACTCGAGTGTGTAATCCCCACCCGGTAAGGTAACTCATACACAAGTCATTAATAAACATGCACATGCAACCCAACCTAACCATCCATACTCCTTTTCTACCCCGTGTGGTCAAAACCACTGGTGGTCAAAACCACTGATGACTTAGAGTCACAAATCTGATGATGGGGCCAACCCATCGTGTGGTCAAAACCACCGCGATGACCATAGGTCACAATATATCAAATGTGGTCAAAACCACTGGTGGTACCAAACCACTGGGACTTAGTCGCAAATAATTAATCGTTGTGGTCAAAACCACTGATGACCATAGGTCACAAATAATCTGATGGGGCCAACCCATCTTGTGGTCAAAACCACTGACGATACCCCATAATTCATCCCCTCCTCTCATCAATCCCACCATCACATGCTTACACATCAAATTTCATATATCATGTCATAGTATTAAACATCATGTGATGGCATGCAAATCATATATCAAAAATCACAAGTTAGGGGACTTACCCGGAATCCATGTTTAAGCCCACAAGCATATCATAGATCACTACCAAAATTTATACTCAAGACAATTAGATAGCAAGTTTATTAATAAGGTGTGTAAAGAGTTTACACACCTGCTTCTACCGGAATTCCTAGATCCCGAAGATCCGATCTACGTCGCTAGATCTCTTGTCCTATAATCGACCAAAAAGCATGGTTAGGGACTTAGGCCTATTCGGCCAAACCAAATATTTAAAAGGGTTCTCCTTTTGAACCCGAATCGTTACCCGAGTGCCTTTGAATAACTACTCCAAGCGTTCCACTTTCCTATTAATCGGCAACCTTATGTTAGTAATCTTCGGCTTAAACACTAACTAAATAACTTGCTTAAATTAGATCTTACCATTACTTACCAAAATCAAATATTAGAGATCAGGGCCTGAATCGACTGCTTTACTTTTCCTACGTACCTAGAAGAGATCGATTACCAAAAGTGTTTAAGAGCCCCTCTTGCCGAAATCAATACTTTATTCTTGTAAAAAGTCGACAGAACATGAGTGAAAAGAACAATAGATATTCGGCCAAGATTCTCACCTTCTTAAATCGTTTGCCAAGGAAGATTCAAGGAGATCTATCCTACTCCAATATTCGGCCAAGATGGGTTCAAGGAAGGAAGAAATTTCGGCACTTCAAATGGTGTATTCGGCCAATGGTGAGTTTACTGGAAAGAACAAAAGTTTCGGCTAGGAGTCTTGAGAAGAGGAAGGAATGAAATTCGGCTAATGTGAAAGAAAAATAATGGAAGAGGTAATCAGAATTTCGGCTAAGGGTTTAAGAAAATAAAGAAAAATTAGAAGGAAATAGGGTTAGGTTTTTCAAGCTAAGCGAGATGGAAAAGAAAAATAAGGTGGTGGATGGTGGTATTTATAAGCATTCGGCACCCTCCCCCTTAGCTTGTCAGTCCACACTACTCCACCAGGGAGTTCAAATTTCATTCCATCTACCCCAATTGCTCCTGACCATTCATTTAATTTAATTCAAACAATTTGAATTAATCCCTATTAATAAATAATAATCTCTTAATAATCCATATAATATCCTCATTTATCTCCCATTTCCTTGATTATCTTCTTATTATCACTATAATTAAACAAATAAAGAAAATCCAATAAAACTCTCATATTATCCTACCATCTAAATAAAAATTAAGAGTTTAAAGAGAAAAGTCTCTCCTCCCTATTGCCGCCCACTTTGCTGCCTTGTTTTCTTTGCAAAATAAAAAAACCACCCATTGCCCATAGGTCTCGAACATGGGACTGTTAGAACCCATGCAGCCAAGTAACGCCCCAGAGCCACTTGGGCGAGCGTTGTTTTGTGATACAAACGCGCCATAATTTCTTTTAGGCCTTCCTCCTTAGTTCCTTCTAACGCTAAAACAGAAAAGATAAAATCCCCACTTCTTTGCTTGATTCGAACGCAGACCTACTACCGCAACTCCCGCCTCCAACGCCCATGCCATCTTTCCCAACTAACTTTCATGTCACAAAACCCCACCATTTAATTTTAAAGCCTTCTTACTAAAGCCCAAATCGCATATAAAAATTAAAACGCAAAACTCCGCTTCGGCTACTCGAACCTAGGACCAACTAGGTCCCTTGCACGCAAGATGCGCCCCAAGCCAACTCTTCCCTTTGGACTTTCATGCCATGAACCTTCACGAATTAATTTTAAGGCCTTCCTACTTAAGTCCATCACTTCCTAAAAAAAAAAAAACGCAGCAAATGCTCCTCCTGCCACTCGAACTTGTGACCTGCGTCCCCCCCTTTTTCACCCCCAACACGCATGAAACCACTTAGCCAACTAAATCCTTGTGTCAGGTTCCTACTAAAAATTTTCTTAACCCCAAACTCACCTAGCTTCCCTCCTTTAAACACTATTAAAAAATAAATTTTAATACTAAGTCAGGCCTAGCTCGGGTTTAATTCTAGACCCCAAAACATGCCAAATAAATCACAAATTTTATTCTTCAGGCACACATATGGGAAATTATCTAAGTTACAAACAACCCCTAATTTGGGGTGTTACATGCCACGTTTTATATTTTCATCTATCTTCTTTATTTTCTTCCTTATTGTTCAAATCGATAATTTATAATTCTTTTTAATTATCTTAGTTATTTATTTTAATTGTTTTATCTAACTTGGATTTGATTGCGTTTCAGGTTGTGTCAAAATCCAAGTTTCTTTCCAAACGTCTAGAGCCCTGAGTCAAATCCGTGACTTTAACAAACTTAACGATCCTCTTCCGCATTCATCCACATCATCCGTATCACCAGATCAGTCATCGGGAAAATTATTTTTACTGCTGAGGATTTTTCGGAGATCAATGCGTTTACCTGAGAAGCCAAGGAGCTTTCTAAGGCTTTTAGGGTCTGTCGTTTCCAGTATATTGGTCGATCCGAAAATAGGGCCACACATGGAATGGCTCATGATGGATTATTGCGAGGCGAGGACCACTTTTGGGTGGAGGAAGCCTCAGATCCGGTCGTCGTGGTTGCTGCTGAGGAGCATCATCTAGTAAAACCACCTTAGCTTTATTTGCTGGGTGTCTTTATCTGTGGGGATTTTTTCAACCTTTTGCTCCCCTGTTGCTTTTTTGTTGCTCACTCGGATATTTATTGTTTGATTCTACTGTGAATTGGTCGAGCTGTTGGGAAATATGCCCATATTTTAGTAAACATGTAACTATTTTCTATTTATTTGAACGATGAATAAATAAATAAAGTTAATTTCACATTTCACTATTATGTCTTTTATATTTATATCTTTTATATTTTGCATGAATAGTGAAATTGTGGCAAGCAAATATTAGCTCATTTATTGTCTAAAGTTCAAATTGAAGATAAATGGCATTATAAAGAACGTTTACATTGTGAGAAAGACAACTTACTTTAGTAGATAATCTAAATGAGTCTGTAATCTCGTAAGAGAATCAAAGTGAGCATTTGATTCAAATATTAAGAAGGATTATTATGTCGTCTACAATTCCAATTGGCGAGATGGCTAGTCTTGGCTATCGGAGCAGTTGACTCCACGAGTAGAGACATAGATGTATTCATTGGTAGAATGATATATTGGACTAAACCCAAGATGAATTAATTTTGAATCTGTTTGTGAAATAATTCACTTGTGACGTTTATGGTGTGATTTACCTAAATCCTGTATTAGCCACTAACCATGCGTATGCAACTCATGTGCTTTGATATAAGTGGAGGCTTATACTCTAAAGATGATTGAGCCCATAGTCGGTATGTTGGGTACATGACTTGTGTATGGCATGGCTTTACTAGCAATTTATCACAGTCATTGTTGATAGTGATCTTATTAATAACTAAGAAGGCATAATGGTGACAATGAGATAAAATATGATTGTATTGAGTGAACGAATTTAACTCAAAGGAATCAAGGATATCATATGAGGGTAACACACAAATGACAAGGTCATTGGACAAAGTAGTTGGATGAATTACTTTTGTAAAAAGTATACAATAATGAGTTTTCAATCATGGTACTTCTAGTGGACTGACACCATGATTAACTAATTGCAAATTATCGGAACGATGCTTCTAGACATAATTGCAATCATTAGAACCTAATTGTATATATCCAATTGGTCCCTCTGCTAGCTCAACAAAAGCTCGATCAGACTGTATTTGAATCAGAAGAAAATTCTATGACTTTGGGAATAATTTAATTGAGTCGATTTATTCGATGTGGAATTAAATTAGGTGGTCGTGAGAACTGTTCAACTAGAGAATTTGATAAAAGGATTTTCTTGAAAAATTAATTTGAAAAATCTAAGTGATTTTTGGAAACATTCATTTTGATAAAGTAAAATTAAATTAATCAAATCAATTAAAATTAATATGATATTTTTTGTAGGTTAATTTTCAAGTCAGACAATTGGCCCAATGGGTAATTGAACTTGAAAACTGGACCTGAGATTGTAAATTGGGCCTGGGAGCCCAAAATCGAGACCAAGACCCAAAAACTGTCGAGCCGGGCTCAGTATGTGAAACGGGGCCTATGATCCAACCGGTGGCTAGATCGGACCGGTCTTGTCATTATTGACCTGGACCGAACCAGCAGCAGCCGAACCGGCTCGGGGTGTTGTAAGGGTGTCGCACTTGCATCACCAGACACGGCGGTACCAGGGGCTGCGACGGCGGCATCTTGGTGGTCGACGACGGTTGGTCGACAGTGGTTGAGCAGTGAAAGAGTTACACTCCTACTGGGACTCTACCAGAGAATTTGATTTCAGGTTAATTATTCCAAAAATATTATTATTTTAATAGTTTAATATTAAATTTAATTTTATAAACATTCTATTATTTTAATAAGATTTAATATTTAATTTAATTTAATATTAAAATGGTTAAGTTTAATCATAGTTAAACTCTCTAAACTCTCCCTATATAAAGAGAGTATTGGGTCATTATTTACACACACTTGAATTCAAGAGAAAGTTGTAGAGAGAAAATTCTCTGAATTCAACCATACGAACTTACCTGAGCATATTTGTAGAATTTGTAGAAATTCAGGGACTAGTCTGTTAATTTCTCTTTTCCCCATTTATCTTCGGTTTCTTGATCTATAATATAAAATTACTCATTCATTAGCATCTAATTTAATTCTAATTCACTTTACAATTTATACCCTTCAATTTTTGAAATTACACATTTACCCCAAATTTTTACAGTTTTTACAATTTAGTCCCTGATCAATTAACCCATCAATTGAACTAATTTTTCTCAATTAACACTTTATCTAATTATTTTAGGCTACCATATAGCCACTAATATTCATAATTTCAATACCAAACCCTAATTCTTAACTTTTTCACGAATTGGTCCTAAAATCAATATCTATCAAAATTACTTAATAAAATCATCAATTAACAAAATTAAAACTTCAAATCTATGTTAATTCATCATAAACATCCAGAACTCATCAATGGTAACTTTCAAAATCACCCATAAAATCAAAAACTAATAAATTAAATAGTTGGACCTAATTGTAAAAGTCTTAAAAATAAAAAAATTACAAGAAAAGGGCAAGAAATAAACTCACATGCATTAAAAATATGCAAAACCAGCTTGCGAGCTCTTTCTAATGGCTGTTTGGCCGAAATTATGAAGAAGAATGGCCTAGAGACTTTTAGATTTCAATTTAAAATTTTTAATTTATGCCGCCTCATCTCTTTTGTTTAGGTTTAACTGCTCCTTAAGTCCTCCCTTATTTATTTATCAAGCCATTTAATCACTATTTCTTTAATTAGCAAATTTTACACCTTTTTCAATTTAGTCTTTTTTACTTAATTAACTATCCAAACGTTAAAATTTTCTAACAAAACTTTAATACTAACTTAATGACACTCCGTAAATATTTATAAAAATATTTATGCCTCGGTTTATGAATCGAGGTCTCGATATCTCGTTTCTGAAACTAATTAACCTAATAATTCTTTTAAAACACAAAATTCACTAATTCAAGAATATTTCTAAAATTATACTTAACTCATAAATTATAATTAATAGAATTTTCGAACTCACTCGTCGGATTTAGTGATCTCGAATCACTATTTCCGACACCACTGAAAATTGGGCTGTTACAACTCTCCCCCCTTAGGAAATTTCGTCCTCGAAATTTCTCACCTGGTCAAATCAAGTCTTTCTATCTTCTTCTCAATGATATACCATATATAAGTCCATCATAACTCAGTTCGATTCAGAACTCGTGTTAGATGTCATATCAAAACTTAATATTTTACCAGATTTAATTGAACAGTCATGATATTCTCATATCCCATCTTTATCATTAGTAACATAGTTATCGAGAAATTCCTAGTAATCTTCTGTCGAAACATAACCGAGAAACCCGAATCATCAAACTTTGACTGATGGTTTTGACATATTTGTATCTGTAACTTTCAACTGATATCTATTCCCCTCTTCTTCTTTTTTTTGAAAAGTGTCTAGCAATATCATTTTACACAAGTGCGATAACTTCAACCATCGAAACGATTTTTAACCCATAAAAACATTTCCTGATTAAAACTAACCAGATAGATATATTCCTGTATCATGTCCACTAGAATATGAATCCCTCATTCTGACGGTTCTTCAATTTACCAGTGAATACACAAAATTTATTCCCGGACTTGTAGATAAACTCAAATGCGTATAACTCAATTAACCTTTCAAATGAATAACCCACTCTGATTAGAATAATTGAGTCAATTTTATCTATCAGATGATAACTTTCCAGAATAATCCCTTCTTCTTGTTGTCAAGACAACCCAAACATACAATCTATCACAATTCCCTCAGAATACTAATCAAAGATCCTTAAAAACTGCATTAACTTAAACGAATCATAACATCCCGTTTTAACTTGTTGACATTAATCAAGATTACCTGAGGAATGAAAACCAATATACTAGTTTGAGCTCAATCCTCTACCATCTACATTTTTGCCAATGTCAACCCTTTCACAAAAACTAGAGAGAGATTATGTATCATAAAGCTATTTCAATTATTAACATTGAAGCTTTAAACTATACCAAAGCCACAACCATCAGATAGATTAAAAACCATAGTGCTATAATAGGACCAACGTTTCAACCATATAGATAGAACAATACCTCAACATCAATAGTGCACTCCAAAATAGAAGAGGAAAACCAAAAGTAGTCCAAATAACAACCAGTGCAGTAATACAACTTCTATAATCTAAGATCCATATCACCGAGCTCCCATGATTGAACCAGGATTTATAAAAGTAATAAATATAATTACCTCCGACCAATGAATATTTTTTACAGATAAACTATGTTTGATAAATTAAAAAATAAGAATAATAAAAAAACCGAGATAATGAAATCCAAGATGTGAAGCTATATTGAATTTTCGAGAATAAAAACCACATTTAATGATAAAGAGATCGATGATATCCCATAGAAAGTCCAGAAGAAGAATATCGTTCATACGCACTAGAAACAGTTGTGACAGAGACAATATAAACTGCTTATATGTAATTCAGAGCATCAACCAGTAGAAATAGAAAATAGCATCATATGAGTCTTATCATCAAGTCTTCTATCGAACATAATGGATTAGAAAACTAAAGAAAAATAGAGCAACACCAATCATAAATCAACCAAACTAACAATACTTCTGTCCAACGTTATGATTAACTAGCCTTTCCATATGGTAAGAATCACATCTGAAATAAACAATTGCATATACCTTTACAGATAAAAGATCATATAGAATACCCATAAGAGATCGCTGTAAAATACCTGTTTATAACAGCTACATTCAAATATCTTAACAACTTCAACACTATCCCACTGACTACTACAATCATCAATGATTCCACGCATCCCAATCATTAAAGAAATCAATTCAGAGGAAATTCTGATTAACCCATTCTTTAAATACCATACCTGAATAAGTTGATTACTCATGAATAACTTCTTCCTTAATGGCAACATTATATATCTCAAATAATTTTCAAAAAAATCTAATATCTCTTTTAAAACCGTCTTTACTTGCTAACCCATTTTAAGTTCTGACCACATTATTAATAATTTAGCCACTGAACTTTTCGGTTTCACACTTGTGAACTTAATCAATATAAATCTTGTGAGTTCCATTGTATAAGACATACAGGTGAGGGGGTGGAGGTCGTAAAGCCTCAAAATTTTACTCTAAAAAAATATACACACGTATAACGTAATATTTATCATCAACATAATCATTATAAACATTTATTCATACCTTTATGAATTCTGTCTCTACTCATCATAAGCAATTTTTTAATCAAATATTTGAGTATCGCTTTTAGCATTATTGGAATTAGCTCGGTTGGAAAGCATCTCTGTCTATTAGTAAAACAAATCTCATTAGAGTCAGGAGATATCACACTATCACTGGTTATATAATAGAATGTATTCTAAACATCATATATGCTACGTTCAGTCTGAGAACCGACTAAACCTGTAAAGCTCTGATACCACTAAATGTAACACCCCCTAACTCTTAACCGTCACTGGAACAGAGTTACGGAGCATTACCAGACTTTTCTAATCAATTACGAATGTTACACATTCATTTAGCATTCATATCATAATATAATCATGTTGTCCTTTTCATGGGTCCTCGAGGCCCAAAATACGTGTTAGAAACAAATCGGGACTCAATCGAAAGTTCAAAAAAAATTTCGTGAAAATTTAAAATTTTTCTTTGGAACAGGGCACACACGCCCGTGTGAATCTGGGACACGCCCGTGTGGTTATGAAACACACCCGTGTCTCAAATCGTGTCTTACCCTGTATAACTCTCTGACTTGGGTCACACGGCCGGCCACACGCTCGTGTGCTAGGTCGTGTGCCTCACATGGCTAAGACATACGCTCGTGTCTCTACCCGCGTGTAAACTCCTGAGCATTCTATTTTGAAAGTTTTAAGTAACAGGGGACACACGTCCAATTCACACGCCCATGTGTTAGCCGTGTGTCTCGCACGGTCCAGTCACACGCCCATGTGTCTGGCCGTGTGGACTCAATATGAGCCTTAAATATCAAGGTTACCATTCCCTGCAATCTTACACATCAAGCAACTCAAAACTATTTATTCAACAAATTTAAAACTCAATTAAACATACTCTAAACATGTCAAAATAGACATTCTAAATACCAAACTAAATATACCATCATAAGTATTCCAAACTTATTAACGAAACAATCTAAGAAGTACCATTAAAGACCAATTTCAAACTATGCTTTTTTCTAATCATTCATGCATCAACCTAAATATACCATATTCAACTATTATTTTACCTTTCATCATTCAATCATATTAACATTATAAAACTACAAAAATTACAAGAAAAATAACCATAATACCAAAACGTAAGCCAAATAAATGACTAATATCTGCATAACACCTATAGACTAACATTTAGTCAAAATAACCTATACATGCCATTATAACTAGAATTAAGTCATCCATAATTACCGATAGAACCAATGGATATTGTGATATAGCTCCGATAAGCTTCCAACCCGTTCGAGCTTCCGATAATCTGTAAGGTAAATAAATAAAACAAACACGTAAGCAATGAATGCCTAGTAAGTTCGTATAATCTTTAATCATATTAATTCTTTTCAAATATAAAATTATATATATCCAAATATTTCTGTATTGTTTTTCCCTAGTACTCATAAAACTATATTCATTAATTCACAAGGTGAATAAATCCATAGTATCACATACATAAACTTATTACCCAAGCTTAGGAAGATTTTATATAACTTTAACTCTTCTACATTTATTCCATATGCATATCATATAGCCATGATCGTAAGTTAGTGTATCTAACCAAGCCTTTTTTCGTATTGAACACATAATAAGTCATTTCATAAGAAATTCCATAATTTAAGCCTTACCATTCTTTCATGAGTACTAGCTTATTTTCACTTAAATACTTACCATTTCAGTGCTTCAAACAAATAAACATACTACTATTCAATCAATAGCTTGGCACTTGCCTAATCATCAAGCAACAACAATAGTTAGCATACTTGCACATCTTACATATAAATTCAATATTGATAAACTTATTTTCACGACATATCACACTTGGGTTTATTACTCATAACCATATACAGAATTTCCTTGTACCAACATATCAAAGTTAATCACATATTTACATGTCACTTTCAATATATCAAGTAAATATTATTACCAAGTATTTCAGGTATATACCGGTAATAACCATAAGTATTTCAATATTAATTATATATATATATATAGATCATTCTTAGCAGATACAATTCTCATCAATTTACTATCTCAAATAGATTATCACAATTTAATACACAATCATTTAACAATATCAATGTCCATTTTATGAACTCATGATTCATACATCTCATTTATATAATTCAATTCAATATCTCATTCCAATTCATATTCAATATCGATTATATTATCAATTCATTTGTTTACCCCTATAACCCGACTCAGAATCGGACGGATACACGGATCCAACCAAAACACACAAGTTTAGCACCCGGTGCCTCATCGAATAATTCGAAGTAACAGATTGACACCCAGTGTCTCATCGGCCAAGCTGAAGTAATTTGGTACCCAGTACCTCATCGAATTTATCCGAAGTAACAATTTGACACCTAGTGTCTCATCCACTCGAGGTCGAAGTATCCCTGAACACTTCCAATCCTATGGCATGCCAACTATATCTGACTCAGCCCGATACAGTTAATAGGGTTTCAATTCACTTTTCAATTTCAAAAATTTTCCAATATTCAAATATCACAATTCCACATACATTCAATGTAACACCCCAAACCCGGCCTAGACGTTATGGCCGAATCTGGTGATGTCACATGCTAGTGTGTTCAAAAACTAAATTATTACAATAAAATCATTTCCATGTTATTTCCTATCTTTATCTCTTATTAGTTCTAAAGGGAATCGTTTTACTTATTTAAAACATTTGCTTTAAAACGTTTCTCATTGCAAAAGCTTTTAAAACAAAACAGTTTAAATAATCGTGAGTTTAGAAAATGCGTTAGCTTTTTGAAAACCGAACTTCCTACGACTAGCAGTTATAATTCCACAAAAATAAATAAAAAAACCAAATTTAAGCAAAAGTCCCAATAGTCCTCAATTTACATCCCAATAATAATAAGACCATAAAACATAAATAAAAAAAATGTAAAGTCCAAAAACTGTGGTCACCGTCGAGTCCTCCGCAGCACCAATCCGTCTAGGTCTGGGGATTACCTATGCACATTAAACAGAGAGGGGTGAGTTTATGTAAACTCAGTGTGTAATCCCACAGAAAATAAACATTAGTAGACACAGTGCACAATCAAATACAGTTTTGGGCCTAAGCCCTTTCGATGCTCGATAGCGGTTTGGGCCTTAGCCCATCTCGAGACTGATATCATATATGCAATGAGGGCTTTAGCCCATCCACGATATCGATGCTTGATCATGCAGTATTCAGTATCAAAGTCCTACCCAACCAGCCTCTACACACCATCTCCGTCCAACCCTACACTCCATATGGGGATTAAATCAACCCACCCATCCATACACTCCAGGTAGTGCCAAATGCGGCACAAAACAGTAATTTGTAGCTGAGTTGCCAGTATATTAGGCTTAAGAGCCTTTCATTACACTTCCCCCAAATATAATCGAACCAACCCCATGCAATGCAACATACAACTCATGACATGCCATCTCATGATATCAGTACATATAACCAGTTCAGTATACATGCATACTATCATCATGCTCAATATATATAAATCAAACAGTCAGTTCATACAATTAGGGGTCTAAGTAATGCTTACCGACCCTACAACAAGTTCACAGTCGACTTGGGCGACCCTGCAACCTTAGCATTCAATTCAGTGAATGTAACAACCCAAACCCGGCCCAAACATTACGACCGAATTTGATTTGTTACGGAGAAAAACCTTGTGAACACCATTTCGATACCTATTTAATTTTTATTGCAAACTTCTCGTTTTCGGTTATCTTGCCAAAGCTACCCTTAGATTTAATTTGGAAATTTAATTAAGTCCGATTATTATACCAGTTTCAAGTGTGCCCGATGGCACGATTAAACTTTTTCGTGTTAACTTAAGAAAACATGTGATTTTAGTTCAATTTAATAATATAGTTTAAAGTAAACATCCAACATCAAAAAAACAAATAGAGTTTATGGAGGCCTTATTACAACCAAAGTAAAAATAACCAAATTTAAAGTTCTATAAATTTAAATCCATTTGCATGGCCACCTCGAGTCCAACCGCTCCTCAACCGCCACCTACGAGTCACCCAAAAAATGTTAAAGGAGAAGGTGAGTCACCAAGACTCGATGATGTAACCCTTCCCCTAGGTTAATACAACATTTCATACACAACATATAACGATTAATTATGCAGAGTATCGTGTGCCCAACCTAGCCAACCAAACGCCTTTGTCTACCCCATGTGGTACCAAACCACCGGTGACCGTAGTCACAATGTGTTACCAAAACACCTGGTGGTGCCAAACCACTGGTGACATATAGTCACAATGTGCTACCAAAGCACCGGTGTCCGTAGACACAAATCGGGTGATGGGGCCAACCCATCGCGTGTGATACCAAATCAGCGCATTTATCCCATATCTCAAGTGGGGCCAACCCACGGTGGTGTTAACCACGAGGACAAGTCGCTATGAGGTGCCAAACCCACGGAGGTACCAAACCTCGGTGACATTTAGTCACGCGTGTGTTACCAAAACAACGGTGCTCGTCAAAGACGATACATCACTTGCCCCTCCTCTCATATAGCCCATAGTAGGTAAACAGATTAACAACGGATCTCATGCATTCATCACATGTATCAATAAACCATGCTTCCCAAAAGCATTAAAGTAATCTCATATCAACAGAGACTTATCGGAATCCTCACTTGTACCGTTAAGGTACCAATCCACATCTACATCAAGCAGATTTACGTACAAAATATATATAACACAACATTAACTGCTATAAGTGTGTATGTACACACCTGATGTTGATGAGAAGTCTAAATCCCGAAAAGGAACGTTGGCCACCCTAGATCTCACTGTACCTATATTCGGCCAACTATGGGATTAGTCTTAGGGCCTATTCGGCCAAATCAAATTATTGGAAGGGGTTCCTTGTGAACCCGAAATCTCACCTTCACACTTTTGGACACCAACCGCAACACCCAACTCCCGACCGCTTCGATTCCATGAATCGGCACTCAACAAGTTAGTAGCCTTCACTAAAACGAATATCAACCCGACCAACTAGAGTAGATTTACCGTTCGTACCACAAATCGAATACTAGAGATCGGGGCTCAATCGATCGCTTCACTTCCTGAGTACCTAACAGGAATCGGTTACTACTTGTTTAGAAGACTTAATCATTGCCGAAATCGGCACCTCCCCTTGTAAAAGAAATCGACAGAAAAAGAAGGAAAAGGGGAGATAGGTATTCGGCCATTACTTACCTTGATCAATCGTTTGAAAAGAAATCCCGGAGAGACTTATGTTACTCCTAATATTCGGCCAAAGTGCTTCTAGATAGGAGAAGGGAATTTCGGCACAAGGTAGGGAGTAGATTCGGCTAATAGAGAAAGAGAAGAGAAGGGAAAAGAAAGTAGGGATTCAAGAAAGGGTAGAGAGAGTTTCGGTTTCTCCAACAAGAAGAAGAGGGGTAGGGGATTAATGGTGGTTTCGGTTTTGAGAAAAGATGAAAAAGAAGGAAAAGGGGTGGAAGATGAGAAAAAGGTCTAGCCGAAATTGTCAAGTAAGAGACTAAGAGAATTCGCCTCCCCCTCTACATAGTTCCTTGCCGATTACTCCTCTCCAACAAGGAGTCCTAGATTCGCCAACACCTGAATTACTCTTGGCCAATTGTTTAAAATCATTCAAAAGAGTTTGAATTAATCGAGTTCCTACTTTTTCTCTCTGCCAACTTTTAATCAAATATTCAAATAAAATCCAAATAAAATCCCCATTATCCTGAAGTGTTTGAATTGAGCATTTCTCTCTCTCTTTTGCCGTCCAAAATAAAGAGCAAAAGGAGGATTTTGTGACTCAACCAAGGCTCTCCCTTGCTCCTTGGTGGCGTCACATGCTAGCTCTTAAGTGGGCTTGCTTTGCCACTTATCCAAGGCCTAATTAGTGTCGATTACACCTATTTATTCTTATAACACCCCTCTTGCTAAGGCTCCCTTCTTTTAAAATTAAACACTGAAATTTTTCTATCAAACCGGCACACTCAAAGCCTTAAATTAAGCTCTATTATTCCATTAATAATATCACAAAGATTCATAACAAGAAAATAATCAAATTCCAAATAACCCCATATTTGGGATGTTACAGTTCTACCCCCCTTAAAATAAATTTCGTCCTCGAAATTCCTTGATCAAAAGAGATGGGGGTATTGCTACCGCATCACCTCCTCGGGCTCCCACGTAGCTTCTTCCACTCCGTGGTTCCGCCATAACACTTTTACTAAAGGCACTGCCTTCCTTCGTAGAACTTTCACATCTCGGTCTACAATCTGAACCGGTTCTTCCTCAAAAGATAAATCCGAGTTCACCTCTATTTCTGCTACTGGCACAACGTGCGAAGGATCTGACCGATACCATCTCAGCATTGATACATGAAATACGTCATGAATCTGATTCAGTTCTGCCGGCAGCTCTAGCTGATAAGCCACTGGTCCTACTCGCTTCACAACAGTATATGGCCCGATGAACCTTGGGCTTAACTTCCCTTTCCGTCCAAATCTCAACACCTTTTTCCAAGGCGACACCTTCAGAAAGACTTTGTCTCCCACAGCATACTCCATTTCCTTGCGTTTGAGATCGGCATAAGACTTCTGCCTATCCGATGCTTCCTTGAGACGAGACCGAATCACCTTGACTTTGTCTTCCGTCTCGGTTACCAATTCTGGACCTAGAACTTGTCTTTCTCCCAACTCCGTCCAACATGTAGGAGTACGACACTTTCGTCCATATAGGGCCTCGTATGGAGCCATTTGAATACTCGCTTGATAACTATTGTTATAAGCGAATTCCGCTAATGGTAGGTACTCCTCCCAACTACCACTAAAATCCAAGACACAGCCTCTTAACATGTCTTCTAAAATCTGTATCACCCTTTCCGACTGTCCGTCAGACTGTGGATGGAAAGCCGTACTGAAATCTAACCGTGTACCCAAAGCTTGATGCAACGCTTTCAAAACCTTGACGTGAATCGGGATCCCTATCCGAGATAATCGACATCGCACGCCATGCAACCTCACTATTTCACCCACATACGACCGCTTAGCTTCGGAGTGAGTAATCCATTCTCACCGCGGCATGAAGTGAGCCGATTTAGTCGAGCGATCCACAATTACCCACATCGCATCCTTCTTGGTGGGCGTGGGGTAGCCCACTAACAAAATCCATGGTGATCCTCTCCCATTTCCATTGAGGATCTTTATCGGTTGAAGTAGTCCCGATGGTGACCGATGTTCACCTTAACCTGCGACACGTCGGACACTTCCCTACGAACTCCGTTATCTCACGCTTCAACCTGTGCCACGAATGCTGTTTCGCAAATCTCCATACATCTTGCTTCCCCTAGGATGCATAGCGTGCTGGCTGCTATGTGCATCTTGGAGAATTTTCTCGCCTTAATTCTGTATCCTTTGGCATACATACTGCCCTGAAAACAAAGCACTCCATCAATAGACAGATCGTACCCTTCCAAACCACCGTCTTGAACTTGTACCCTCTTAGCGCTCAAGCCCTCATCCACTTGTCGCTTTTCTTTAATCTCCTCAATCCAAGTCGGCTTTACTTGAAGTTCGCCAAAAGACTCCCATCATCATACGAGACTTAACCGAGCGAACATTGCTCTTAAGTCCGTCACCACCTTCCAAGCTCAATGCGTCGGCTACCACATTAGCCTTACCCGATGGTACTCGATTGAACAATCATAGTCCTTTAGTAGTTCAATCCACCGACGCTGTCTCGAGATTCGATCCTTCGAGTCGGAAGATACCTCAAGCTTTTGTGATCCGTGTAGACCATCGACTTCTCTCCATACGTAATGTCTCCATATCTTGATTGCAAAGACGACCGCTGCTAACTCTAAGTCGTGAGTTGGGTAGTTAACCTCATGCGGTCTTAATTGACGGGATGTATAGGCTACTACCTTCCCATCCTGCATCAACACACATCCCAAACCGGTGTGAGATGCATCACAATAAATCGTGAATAACTTTCCCGCTTCAGTGTACCAAAACCGGAGCTTCCATCAAAATCTTCCTTAACTTATCAAAGCTTTCTTGCTGCTTCTCCGTCCATACAAATGGGACACCTTTCCTTAGCAACTTAGTCAACGGCGCTGCTATTAGAGAGAATCCTTCCACGAATCTCCGATAATACCCTGCTAAACCCAGAAAACTTCGTATTTCAGCCACCGTCCTAGGTGGTTTCCACTCCAATATTGCTTCAATCTTGCGAGGGTCTACTCTAATTCCTTCAGCTGACACTACATGACCTAAGAAAGCCACTTCCTAAGCCAAAATTCACACTTACCGAATTTGGCATATAACCTAACTTCCCCTCAATACTTGCGTAACTATCCGTAAATGCTTGTCATGCTCCTCTTACGTCTTTGAATAAACCAATATGTCGTCTATGAACACCACGACACGAACTGGTCCAAGTACTTCTTTGGAAAACTCTATTCATCAAGTCCATAAATGCGCGGCGCATTAGTCAAACCGAATGGCATCACCAAGAACTCGAAATGCCCATACCGAGTTCGAAATGCCGCTTTGTGAACATCGACCTCCTTCACCCTTAATTGGTGATAACTCGACCTAAGGTCTATCTTGAAAACACCGAGGCACCTTTCGGTTGATCAAACAAGTCGTCAATCCGAGGCAACGGATACTTGTTCTTGATCGTTAACTTGTTCAATCGGCGGTGATCGATGCACATCCGCATAGAACCGCCCTTCTTCTTGACAAACAACACAGGTGCTCCCCACGGAGATATACTTGGTCGTATAAACCCTCTATCCAAGAGCTCCTGAATTTGAGCCTTTAGCTCCACCAATTCCTTTGGTGCCATTCGGTATGGTGCTATGGACACTGGTGCCGTTCCAGGTAGCAAGTCTATACCGAATTCGACTTCTCGATCCGAGGCAAACCGGAAGTTCTTCCGGGAATACATCAAACAAATTCCCCAACCGTTCGGACCTTTCCAACTACTAACCCTTTAGCTTCCAAAGCACGATTTGAACCAAATACGCCTCACAACCCTTCTTGACCATCTTTTCACCTTTCAAGGCGATCACTACATTGGATAGATAATTCCTTCTATCTCCTATCATAACCACTTCATCACCTTCACCGTCTTAAGACCATGCGCTTAGCGCGCAATCCAAACTCGCTTGGTACTTAACCAACCAATCCATACCAAGGATCAAATCGAACTCCCCAACGGTAGTTCCATCGGATCGACTACAAATACTACCCCTTGAAGTTCTAGGGTGCGCCTCTATAAAGTCTATCTACGACTACGGAGTGACCTAAGGGGCTAACTACGGTCATCTCCTAGAAGCGCTTTGAGTTTAGGTCCATAGCTCCTACCACACTACAAGCAATGTACGAGTGCGTCAAGCCCACATCAATCAATGCAACATAAGGAAAACCGAAAATTAGAAACGTACTGGTTATGACATCCGGTCGTCACCTTCTTCGCGACACCTTCTCACAGTAAACTAAGCCAGCCGCCTAGCCTCTGTGTTGCCCTGAACCTCGCGCTTGAGTTCCACGACCTCGGTTAGGACCGTTGTTTCCTCTGCCATTACCACGACCCCTCCGTGGTCCTACATTTCTATCCCGAGCACGGTTACGCCGCCTGCAGGCGCTTCTTAGCTAGTTTACGGGACAATCTCTGACGCGATGCTCCAAAGACCCACACTCAAAACATCCTTTGTCACCGGTCCAACAACCTCCCCAATGAGTCTTTCCACAGCGATTGCACTGAGTCGACCTCGATTAGCGATCGTGGGCCTTGTTTTACTGATTGGGCCCACTTGGCCTAGCCTTTTTCTGAGCACTACCGCTTGATCCAGCTGACCCAAAACTTCTCTTTTGATTGTTCTTACTATAGCTCTGCCTCACAGCCTCCTTGATCCCTTCGGCTACCTTAGCCTTCTCCACTAGGGATGAGAACTCACGAACCTGCTGTGGGGCAATCAGTAACCTTAAATCATCTCGGAGTCCGTCCTCAAAGCGGACACAGCGCTCATGTTCAGTAGACACGATGCCTCTCGCATATCTACTCAGCCTTAGAAATTCCGCCTCATATTCCGACACGGACTTAGTTCCTTGCACTAATCCCAGAAAAGCCTTTCTCTGCGCGTCAGTGTAGCTGGTACCCACATACTTCTTCTGATAGGTGGTTTTGAAATACTCCCAAGTCAAGTCATCTGCTGTAGCCCCATCTCGAACCGTAAGCCACCACTGATACGCTTCATCCTTTAGAGAAGAAGCGACACGCGCCTTTCGACTTTTTCTTCCTCGGTCCAGTCAAGGTCATCCATGATTCTTTCGATTGACTCTAGCCAGATGATTCGCCGCAGACTGGGTGCCACTCGACACACCTCGGAATACCTCCGCTCCGTTAGATCGGAGTCGCTCGGGGACATTTTACGAGCTCCCACATTTCCACCAGCCCCACCACCATCTCCAAGACTCGCAACACGACTTGCGATATCGACTCGCCACCGGGCTACTCCGGCTCCTCGGCTCTAAAAGTAGGAGGAGGTGGTGGTGGCGATGGTACCTCATTTTCTCGAACCTTGTCCCGACTGACGGGTTCGGACACCGTCATCCTACCCCTACCACGTCCACGGCGTCCACGTCCTCTAGAGCTCATTCTATCTACCGCGCTTTTAATCGATTAAGAAAAATTTTATGCGTTAGCATTTGTTTCACTTTATTACTCATGAAGAAGTTTTATGGATGAGGTTTAATCGAGGATTCTTTCGAGCAAACAATGTTTGATTTCCTATCCTAGTTCACACAAAGAAGTTCATGCATCCATTCCTTAATACTTTCCATACCTATTCGCTCATCGGACATTTCTGCCCATTTCTAGCCCAGGGGTATTTTCGTCTTTTTCCTACAGGGGGTATTTTCGTAATTTTCCAGAACCAAGATATTTTACTGATGATTTCCAAAGCTAAGTTATTGAATATTTGTAAAATAGCTGAAATTTTTGGGCAAAATTATCGAATTAATATTTTATGGGTCAGGGTCATTTTGGTAATTTTACTCCTAAGGGTATTTCTGTAATTTTTCACAAGTCAAGTTTTCCGAGAAAAACGTTGTAAACGTAATGTTCTAGGGTTTAAGAGAGTTATTGGACAAGTTTTGAAAACATTAGGGCTTGTTATTTCATTCCATTTCGAAAAACAAGGCTAATTCCCTTTTTCGAGTTTTAATCATTGTTTTTAGCCCATGACCGAGCCCTCCTGGTCAGGGTGAACCAAAGCTACGCACCAGGCAGAATTCGAGTGAAGAGGAGGTGGGTCACGCGGACCGCTTAAATACCAAGCTCTCACTGAACCTTTCTAGACATGCGCATGCAGGTTGCCACACCACCGAGCCCTCTCGAGTTAGGGTGAGCCGAAGCTACGCACTGTAGGATACTGCGAAGAGGAGGTGAGTCACGAGGACCGCTTAAATACCAAGCTCTTCCGGATCCAATCCTAGACATGCGTCGAGGTTACCACACCTAGCTCATTGACTACGTCATAGGTTGGTTTAGTTCTTTAAGTCTTATGCTTCATTTGTGTTTGAGCAATCTAGCCTTAGGGTCCAAGTCCTATAAGTCTATCTACGTTCCATGCTTCCTACCCTTCTACAGTAATATAATTCACAAAGAGGTTTAGATGTACTTACAGGCGGATCGGTCTGCGGGAGACTCGGGCCATCTTTGCTAAAAACCCAAAAACAATTCAAAAGGCCTACTAAAACATTTTTGGGCCTTGGGCCCCCACAGCCGAGCTTTGAACTTGGCTCTGATACCAATTCTGTAACAACCCAAACCCGGCCCAAACATTACGACCGAATTTGATTTGTTACGGAGAAAAACCTTGTGAACACCATTTCGATACCTATTTAATTTTTATTGCAAACTTCTCGTTTTCGGTTATCTTGCCAAAGCTACCCTTAGATTTAATTTGGAAATTTAATTAAGTCCGATTATTATACCAGTTTCAAGTGTGCCCGATGGCACGATTAAACTTTTTCGTGTTAACTTAAGAAAACATGTGATTTTAGTTCAATTTAATAATATAGTTTAAAGTAAACATCCAACATCAAAAAAACAAATAGAGTTTATGGAGGCCTTATTACAACCAAAGTAAAAATAACCAAATTTAAAGTTCTATAAATTTAAATCCACTGCATGGCCACCTCGAGTCCAACCGGCTCCTCAACCGCCACCTACGAGTCACCTGAAAAATGTTAAAGGAGAAGGTGAGTCACCAAGACTCAGTATGTAACCCTTCCCCCGGTTAATACAACATTTCATACACAACATATAACAGTTAATTATGCAGAGTATCGTGTGCCCAACCTAGCCAACCAAACGCCTTTGTCTACCCCATGTGGTACCAAACCACTGGTGACCGTAGTCACAATGTGTTACCAAAACACTGGTGGTGCCAAACCACTGGTGACATATAGTCACAATGTGCTACCAAAGCACTGGTGTCCGTAGACACAAATCGGGTGATGGGGCCAACCCATCGTGTGATACCAAATCACCGGCGATTTATCCCATATCTCAAGTGGGGCCAACCCACGGTGGTGTTAACTCACGGGGACAAGTCGCTATGAGGTGCCAAACCCTGAGGTACCAAACCTCGGTGACATTTAGTCACGAGTGTGTTACCAAAACAACGGTGCTCGTCAAGACGATACATCACGCCTCCTCCTCTCATATAGCCCATAGTAGGTAAGCGATTAACAACAGATCTCATGCATTCATCACATGTATCAATAAACCATGCTTCCCAAAAGCATTAAAGTAATCTCATATCAACAGAGACTTACCGGAATCCTCACTTGTACCGTTAAGGTACCAATCCACATCTACATCAAGCAGATTTACGTACAAAATATATATAACACAACATTAACTGCTATAAGTGTGTATGTACACACCTGATGTTGATGAGAAGTCTAAATCGAAAAGGAACGTTGGCCACCCTAGATCTCACTGTACCTATATTCGGCCAACTATGGGATTAGTCTTAGGGCCTATTCGGCCAAATCAAATTATTGGAAGGGGTTCCTTGTGAACCCGAAATCTCACCTTCACACTTTTGGACACCAACCGCAACACCCAACTCCCGAATCTGCTTCTGATTCCATGAATCGGCACTCAACAAGTTAGTAGCCTTCGGCTAAAACGAATATCAACCGACCAACTAGAGTAGATCTTACCGTTACGTACCCACAAATCGAATACTAGAGATCGGGGCCTGAATCGACTGCTTCACTTCCCTGAGTACCTAACAGGAATCGGTTACTACTTGTTTAGAAGACTTAATCATTGCCGAAATCGGCACCTCCCCTTGTAAAAGAAATCGACAGAAAAAGAAGGAAAAGGGAGATAGGTATTCGCCATTACTTACCTTGATCAATCGTTTGAAAAGAAATCCGGAGAGACTTATGTTACTCCTAATATTCGGCCAAAGTGCTTTTAGATAGGAGAAGGGAATTTCGGCACAAGGTAGGGAGTAGATTCGGCTAATAGAGAAAGAGAAGAGAAGGGGAAAAGAAAGTAGGGATTCGAAGAAAGGGTAGAGAGAGTTTCGGTTTCTCCAACAAGAAGAAGAGGGGTAGGGGATTAATGGTGGTTTCGGTTTTGAGAAAAGATGAAAAAGAAGGAAAAGGGGTGGAAGATGAGAAAAAGGTCTAGCCGAAATTGTCAAGTAAGAGACTAAGAGAATTCGGCCTCCCCCTCTACATAGTTCCCTTGCCGATTACTCCTCTCCAACAAGGAGTCCTAGATTCGGCCAACACCCTGAATTACTCTTGGCCAATTGTTTAAAATCATTCAAAAGAGTTTGAATTAATCAGGTTCCTACTTTTTCTCTCTGCCAACTTTTAATCAAATATTCAAATAAAATCCAAATAAAATCCCCATTATCCTGAAGTGTTTGAATTGAGCATTTCTCTCTCTCTTTTGCCGTCCAAAATAAAGAGCAAAAAGGAGGATTTTGTGACTCGAACCAAGGCTCTCCCTTGCTCCTTGGTGGCGTCACATGCTAGCTCTTAAGTGGGCTTGCTTTGCCACTTATCCAAGGCCTAATTAGTGTCGATTACACCTATTTATTCTTATAACACCCCTCTTGCTAAGGCTCCTTCTTTTAAAATTAAACACTTTGAAATTTTTCTATCAAACCTGAGCACACTCAAAGCCTTAAATTAAGCTCTATTATTCCATTAATAATATCACAGCAGTTCATAACAAGAAAATAATCAAATTCCAAATAACCCCATATTTGGGATGTTACAGTGAAAATGGGCTCACACGCCCATGTGGCCTGCCCGTGTGGGCCCACACGCTCGTGTGGCCCACATGTCCATATTGGCCTTGGCCCGTGTGGATCACACGGCCTTGCCCAATTTCCCACACGCCTATATAGACTACCCGTGTGGACCCACGCGCTCGTGTGGCCCAAACGGCCCAAATCAGTCTAGCCCGTGTGTCGCACACGGCCTACCTGGCCATCACACGCCGTGTCATGTGCGCACGGCCTGCCCTGTTGATCACACGCCCGTGTTATGCCACACGGCCTACTACACGGGTGACCACACGCCCGTGTGGCGTCGACAGTAAGGTTTTCAGCTTTTGCCAAAACCTCATTTTCTGTGCAATCGAGTACACGCCTGTATCGTTTTTGATGCCTACACACTTCCGAGCACTCCAGTACCTATAATTAACCAATATTTCACTCAATTAATCGCTTAACCAACTGAACTAAACTAATCCTGAAACGAGATAAACATCTTTCGAACAATGAAACCATTACCTTCTATCGAATAATAGGAATTTCACGCCTTTAGAACATCGATGAACGATAATCAGCCCTTCGATAAGCCCCTAACCACCAAACGAATCCTTATTAACACTTGTCCAAATCACAATTAAAGTTTAATAAAAAAACTAGACTTACCGAAAGAGCGACGAGGACGTTGCGCAGGAAGGAAGTAAAAGAGAGGTCAAAACAAGAAAAATAGCAGCAAGGGAAAGGAAGAAAAAGGCGGCTCAGCAAATGGGAAGGCAAAAATCGGCAGCAAGGAGAAAAAGGTGAAGAAAATGGCAGAGTTTTTGAGAAAGAAGAAGAACCGAATTTTTGGAAAAAGGAAAAGCTACCAGATCTTCCCTAGTCCCCTAAATCACTCCACTACTTCCCACTACATCCAACTACTCAGCTTTTTAATCTAACACAAACTCTTCTAGACGAGCGAGCAAAAATAATGCTCTTGCCTAGACTCGAACACAAGACCTCCTTCACACCAACACTCCACTCAACCACCAGACCAGTAGGCCCATTCTGTTAATTATTTACCAACTTTTACTTAAAAGCCTTCTAACCCAAGATGGGGCTTTATTTAAAAAAAAAAACAAAAATTTTCCCAAGTCATGGCTTGAACTTGGGACCTCTCACACACACCCAGAACACTTAACCACTGAAGCAGATACACATTTGTGTCACACATTCGCAAAAACAAAAATTTAAATTTTAGGGCGTTACATTCAATTCAATAACAATCAATATTCCTTATACCATTATTTTCATGAATTTCATGTATATTTATTTTGATAACAATTCATAATCTTGAATGTACATAATTATCAGACAAGTTTCATAAACATGAATTTTCCATGTCACTAACCAAGTCTTTTCGAATCGGAGAACGACTTACGGGTATGAGTACATCGTTCTCTTTGTGCCATAACCTAGTTATGGTCTTTTCATTAAAATGTTATAGCCCAGCTATGGTCTTACATTTAAACATTGCCATGGTCCAACCATGGTCTTATCCGTCAATTCATCCTTTGTTACAAACGATGGTACTCAAATCCCGTGTTCCATTAAATCCGAACATTTACTTTAATTTCATTATATAATAATATTTCATGTTTTTAACAAATAGTATAAATAAATATATAATACCATCCATCAATTCAATATAATTATCAAATTTTAACCACACGAACTTACCTGGGCATATTTGTAGAATTTGTAGAAATTCAGGGACTAGTCTGTTAATTTCTCTTTTCCCCGTTTATCTTCGGATTCTTGAACTATAATATAAAATTACTCATTCATTAGCATATAATTTAATTCTAATTCACTTTACAATTTATACACTTTAATTTTCAAAATTACACATTTACCCTAAATTTTTATAGTTTTTACAATTTAGTCCCTGATCAATTAACCCATCAATTGAACTACTTTTTCTCAATTAACACTTTATCTAATTATTTTAGGCTACCATACAGCAACTGATATTCATAATTTCAATACCAAACCCTAATTCTTAACTTTTTCACAAATTGATCTTAAAATCAATATCTATCAAAATTACTGAATAAAATCATCAATTAACAAAATTAAAGCTTCAAATCCCTGTTAATTCATCATAAAAATCCAGCACTCATCAATGGTAACTTTCAAAATCACCCATAAAATCAAAAACTAATAAATTAAATAGTTGAACCTAATTGCAAAAGTCTTAAAAATACAAAAATTACAAGAAAAGGGCAAGAAATAAACTCACATGCATTAAAAATATGCAAAACCAGCTTGAGAGCTCTTTCCCATGGCTGTTTGACCAAAATTATGAAGAAGAATGGCCTAGAGACTTTTAGATTTCAATTTAAAATTTAAAATTTTGCTTTATTTACTATTTTGCCATTAAATTGGCTATATTTTATTATTTCCCTTAATTATGCCGCCTCATCTCTTTTCTTTAGGTTTAATTGCTCCTTAAGTCCTCCCTTATTTATTTATCAAGCCATTTAATCACTGTTTCTTTAATTAGCAAATTTTGCACCTTTTTCAATTTAGTCCTTTTTACTTAATTAACTATCCAAACGTTAAAATTTTCTAACAAAAATTTAATACTAACTTAATGACACTTCATAAATATTTATAAAAATATTTATGGCTCAGTTTATGAAATCGAGGTCTCGATATCTCATTTTTGAAACTAATTAACCTAATAATTCTTTTAAAACACAAAATTCACTAATTCAAGAATATTTCTAAAATTATACTTAACTTATAAATTATAATTAATAGAATTTTTGAATTCACTCGTCGGATTTAGTGATCTCGAATCACTATTTCCGACACCACTAAAAATTGGGCTGTTACAAATTGCGTACGATCCCTAGTGTCCTAGATGCCAGTTAGTGGTGGAGGATGTGAATCACGTCTTCCATTTTTGTGCTTATGTGAAAGACGTGTGGGAAATTTTGCAGTATGCCAGCCACAACACACAGTGATCGAAAATAACAATTACAATGTGGGCTCTTTGGTATGCTCGTAATAAGTTAGTGCATGAGGGTACAAACCAGGGGGTGGGGGAGCTAGTAGTCTTCATACGTAGCTATTACAGGAGCTTGCTGCTTTGAATTCTAGTGCTCTTCGTTCGAACCAGAGTGCAAGCGTCAAGTGGTCCCTTCCATCATCGAATGTTGTTAAGGTGAATGTGGATGTTGGCTTTGTCCTTGCACAAAGGAAGGCATGTTTGGGGCTTATTATTCGTGACGCATATGGTCAAATTTTGGGAGCATTCAGTAGATTTACTAGCTCGGTGTCTTCAGTGTTTGCTGCTGAAGCACTAGAAGTGATTCATGGACTACGATTTGCCCTCGAAATGGATTTCCTATCGATGATTTTAGAGGGGGGCTCCAGATGATGCGAGTTTCAAGGCCCGATTTTAGACCCATGGATGTCATGGGCTCACACTACTTCAAGGCCCAACAGTAATGTCAAAGGCCAAGCAAATCAAATCAGGATCCGATCAAAAACAAGATTTAAGGACGAATCTTTTCAAGGAAAGGGAGAATGATACATGAACGAATAGGGTGAAATTTATTAAATTCCATTCACTGAAGCTGCCAATTTTCAAGCTTGGGAAATCAGCAGATTTCCAACAACTTTTTGGATGGGATCTAGGTATTTCTAGGTTGAGATGTCTTCATGGCGTTTGAACATCTATCTCTTAGTTTCAAAACACACTTTGAACTCAATTTCGAGTTCGGGAGCTCAAGTTATGATCGTTTTAGTGAAGACTGCATGAGCAAGATTTCTAGACGAGATTATAATAGAAATTACGAGTTTCAGGCTTTTAATTCGAGTTTAAATCATATTGGGTTCGGGTTTTGGGTTTAATTTTTATTATATATGAGCCCAATATTGTATTTATCAGCTCTTATTATTTTATTATTTTATTAGTCTGAATTTTTAATAATTATGAAGTAGTTTAAGTTATTTAGGAGTTCTATGTCAACAAGAAAGTTTAGCTTAAAACCATTTTTTGTTTAGATTAGTTAGAGTTCTAACATACTTAAAAGTTTTATTTAAAATTATTTAGTTGGCCTATATATAGGCCTTTGCATTGTACAAAAATCATTCAATTCTTTATTATTCAACTTCTCTTTTGAGTTAATAAATTATCTTTGAGTTTTTATTTTCAAGAATTTCTCTTGAGTTTCTTTTAGAAGAGTTTTAACAATCTTTTTCAGATTGTGGGGATCATCTTCTAACTTTTGTTGCCAAGTTTTCTAACTTGGAAGGAAAACTAGAGTCGCTTGAAGGGGGTTATGGATTCTTCATGTTTCCAAGGCTTCTTAGGACTTTTACATGCCACGTTCTATATTTTCATCTATCTTCTTTATTTTCTTCCTTATTGTTCTAATCGTAGATTTATTATTCTTTTTAATTATCTTAGTTATTTATTTTAATTGTTTTATCTAGCTTGGATTTGATTGCGCTTCAGGTTGTGTCAAAATCCAAGTTTCTTTCTGAACGTCTAGAGCCCTAAGTCAAATCCACGACTTGAACAAACTTTACGATCCTCTTCCGCATTCACCCATATCATCTGTATCACCAGATCAGTCATCGGTAAAATTATTTATACTGCTGAGGATTTTTCGGAGATCAATGCGTTTACCTGGGAAGCCAATGAGCTTTCTAAGGCCTTCAGGGTTTGTCGTTTCCAGTATATTGGTTGATCCGAAAATTGGGTCGCACATGCAATGGCTCATGATGGATTACTGCGAGGCGAGGACCACTTTTGAGTGGAGGAAGCCCCAGATCCGATCGTTATGGTTGTGGCTAAGGAGCATCGTCTAGTAAAACCACCTTAGCTTTATTTGCTAGGTGTCTTTCTCTGTGGGGATTTTGTCAACCTTTTGCTCCCCTGTTGCTTTTTGTTGCTCACTCGGCATGTAAAACGGGCCCTACGATCCAACCGAGGGCTAGACCGGACCGGTCGGGTCGTCATTGACCTGGTCCGAACCAGCAGTAGTCGAACCGACTTGGGGTGCTGTAAGGGTATCGCACTTGCATCACCAGACACGGCGGTACCGGTGGTTGCAACGGCGGCGTCCTGGTGGTCGGTGATTGTTGGTCGTCAGTGGTTGAGCAGTGGAAGAGTTACATTCCTACTGGGACTCTACCAGAGAAATTGATTTCAGATTAATTATTCTAAAAATAATATTATTTTAATAATTTAATATTGAATTTAATTTAATACTTATCTATATAGTATTTTATTAATTTAATATTAAAGTGATTATCTTAATATTAAATTAAATTTAATGTTTATCTTATAGATAAACATTCTATTATTTTAATAAGATTTAATATTAAAATGGTTAAGATTAATCATAGTTGAACTCTCTAAACTCTCCCTATAAAAAGAGAGCCTTGTGTCATTATTTACACACATTTGAATTCAAGAGAAAGTTGTAGAGAGAAAATTCTCTGAAGAGATTATTTCAGAAAATTTCTAGAGATATTTTTCTAATTTAAAACTTGACCCAAAAGTTTAGAGAAATTGTAAAATTACCCCACTGGTAATTTTTGTGAATTTTTTTTTGATTCAAAGCGAGCCCACACTCGGTAGATGTGAACTTGAGGATAGCGGAGAAGACTATTCGGTCAAAGCCATCATCCTAGACGAATCGAAAAGGTACAATTTTTATTAAGTGTTTATTACTTTAGATATCACAACCAAGATCTTGTTTTGGAAAAAAATTAAAATTTTGGTTTTTTCCTAAATTTATTTTTAGCTGGGTTTTCCAAAACCCATTTTTCCAACAATTGGTATCATGAGCCAGGTTGTCTTCTATGTATAAGTATAAATAGATGATCAAAATAAATTTATCTTCTTCTTGAATGATTTGATTACATAAAAAGTGGCATTCTTTAGATCTTATGCATGTTTTGAGTTATATATGAGAATGGATGCGATATTATATATTTGTTATATAATTGTTTTTTGCCGAGGTTGTGGTTCTTAGGAAATAGACTGTGGACTATCATCTCTACGTAGAGCTATTTTTTTTAAAAAAAAAATCATAGAATTCTTGTGAGTCAGAAACAAATATTGGACTTAAATGTAATTTTTTCAAAAGAAGTCCATAACGAGTAAAAGATGCGTTGATGGTTGAAGACCTAGTGAATGCCTTGTGGTGAAAAATTATGTAATTTTATATTTCCTTTTAATTTCTAGAAATAGAACCATGGAAACATTGGCTGTCAATTTTATTTTAATTAATTATCTCATTATATATATGTTTTATAATTGTTTATAATAGTATGTAATGTTATAATTGTGATATATATATATGAGATGATCCACAGTTGATCGATTAAAAATAAGAAGTGTGGCAATGAGAAAATAATTGTGTTGTATTTTTCTATTCACTTCTTTAGGTTATTCGACAACTGTGAGAAGTGTGGTAATGAGAAGGTGGATGTTTAGGATTGGCTCTAGCTAGGAAAGACTTGGTTTTTAAGCGGTTAAATTTGACTCACCTCTCTTTCCTAGGACCCTACCTGGTGCACGGTTCTGATTCACTTCTTTGATTTTTCCCTTAAAAGAAAAACTGTGGAGAATCAAAATTATTTGTTTTAAGATGGATTGATTCTTATGAATGGATATTATAAAATTGCCATAGCATGCCATGCATATATTGGAAGCATGTTATTGTATAATCATTCTTGAAATTTGGGATAAAAAAAACCTTACATGTTTTTAAAATATTGAGTGGGAGAAGGTCCTTGAACAATACCTACGACCTCCATTGATGGTCCCTAAGTGATAGCATGATAAAGTTTCGAGCTGATTCCTACCTTGGCCGCACCCCAAGGTAAACATTGTCATGTGGGTTCACTAAATGAAATTTCCTTTTAATGACGACAAGTCATGCATGACTTTTATAGAGATTGTCTCATGATGACTCACAAATGAAAGCATGTCCATAATGGGTGTTGAGTCAATGGTTACACACTCAAAATCATCTCTTATTAAATAATTTCTCAAGAAACAATATTTAAGCTAGAGATGATGGTCAAACGTTAAACAATAGTTAATTAGTGTAGAGTCTTGAGAATTAAGATTCACAAACTGATTGAATGTAATCCATGTACTTACTAATTAATCATGGAGTTCTCTATTGTGGAGCTTTTCTTTTTTATTATGTTTGGTCTATTTGTTTTCTTTTAGGGTTCTGTTTGCCTTAATAAAGTGACAGGCTCTTCTTTCAAGAAAAAAAAAGTTGAATGCAAAAGTGATTAAAAAATAAAGCTTAATTGATAAAAAGAAATAAACATTTAAAAATTAAATTTATCGTAATACCTAAAATTAAAAATCTATGTGTGTGTGAACGAGTGAAGGTGGTTGATGATTTTTTTGCTATTGTATAGAGTTTCATCTATGATAATACAATTAAATATTGATCTTTCTACGATTTTCAATTCAATCAAAATTTATTATTAAATTAATTATAATAAGTTTATAAATATTAAAATTTTAAATATTGCATTTAAGTTATAAAATTTATTTAATATATTACTTAAAATTATGTACATAATATAATTTGATTGTTTGATAAATAAAAATTTTAAATTATGATAAATTTTATTTAATGTTTTATCCTTAATTTTTAAACATTTTACCTTATTTTAAATAAAATCTTATTTTAAATACAAAGTATTTATGGGATAATATAATGCAAAGTAAATAAATTTAGGCATTTTTGATAAACTATTGAAAAAAATTAAATCCACTGAAAATTAATATTTTTAATGATTTAATTTTCTTTACACAGGTTTGATAATTCAAAATTAAAACAATTTGATAGAATTTTTTCTACAAAAAAGTGAAAAATAATAAGTAGACAAGAGATACTTACCACTTAATAGAAAATATTTCAATTAATTCAATTTTATTTTATTTATTTTAATATTATATTATCCTATAAAAACATTATATTTAAATTTTGATTTTTTTTTAGAATAAGGTGAAATTTTTAAAAATTAAGGATAAAATATAAAATATAATTTTTTATAATTAAAATCTATATTTATCAAACAATCTAATTATATTTCATAATTAATTTTAAGTAATATCAGAAAAAAATTTATAGCTTAAATTACCGTTATTTTTTTCAGTTTATCAAACAACACTCAAAATAAACTAAATTAAAAATTTTCTCCATTAAGTGATATGTAACTTTCATCCACTTATCATTTTCTATACTTTTTTATAGAATAAATTACAATGAATTGTTTTATTTTATATTATCAAGTGTATGCAAAAATATTAAATTATTGAAAATATTAATTTACAATTAACTTAATTTTTTCTATAGTTTATAAAATAAAGCCTAAGTTGATACTTTTTTAACCTTCATCTAAGTATGTTTATAGTTACTCAATCGGCATGAGTATTGTTGCCAATACAAGATGACATGGGTTCGAGTGTGCTGAAGCGCATTATCTTATTATTTATGACTTGGAGAAGAATTATGGGTAGTTTTAGGCATTGTGTCAAAAAAATAAATATAACCGGAACTTATAATAAAATTGTTAAAAAAAATTAAGTTATATATATATATATATATATATTAATAACATAGTTAGCTTTTGTACTTATATCTAATAAAATAATTATGCGGACTTTAATAAATTAATTGTCTAAAATTTGATGATATCTTTATCTTATTCATTTAAAACGTGAATTTTTAGTAATTTTTTATTTTTAAATTATAAAAATATATAATAACTTGTTTTTTTAAGAAAAAAATTCAGATATTTTTACATTTTTTTTTCTAAATTTTTTAGATTTTTCTGATAATTTTAAAAAAAAATTCTCGAATATTTACATTTTTTATTTTCTTGTTACTTATCCTAAGAGGTTACCGCATTACGATAAAAAAAAAATGATGAAGTTGATGAAAGACCCAAAAAGAAAATCCAATTTGATTAACGATTGTAAAGTTAATGTATATAAAAAAGTACCAATCAGCATATTTAGTGACTAAAATTTACACTAACCCAATAATTATCATTTAAAAAAGGATAAGATTTTTTCTTTAAAAAAAAAAAAGATATGATTTGGATTACGGTTCAAATCATGTAACATAAAGTCATCAAATCAGAGACACAGACATTGAAACCAAACATTATTCATTCAATACAAAATAGCTTCTTATATATATTGCATCCCCAAGTCCTTGATTTTGATCTCTTTTAGTAATGATTCGAGACACAATGATTAGGACAGGAGACTTGTGATTTCAACAAACGAGACACACACACAACATTGAAACCAAACTGCAAACGTTTACACCCCTGCCCTTATTCATTCAATACTAACACCATGTTTGGTTGGGTGTAATGGCAATGCTTTTGTTTGGTTCACTGTTTCTTCATTCGGCCGCATTACTTATTACGTTTCTATTCCCTCAAACGCGTAATAGGGATTCAGTGCTGAAAGCTCTGAATGGCCATTCCGACCATCGCCGAATAGAAATGAAGAAATTTTTTCCCAAAATCTCCTTTAGACTTTCTCTGCAAATGCGTTCAAAGTTGCTTCTTTTATCACAACAATACACTTTCAGGTTAGCAGATTTTTCTTTTCAAGTTTAATTTCGTTTGGTTTCTGTTCTTGCAACAATCAAATTTTGTTTTAGAACCTCCTCCGCCTCCTAGGCCAACCCACGGCCGCCATCGAGCTGCCTCGTTTCCTTTTCAATATTTGCTCCGACCTTCCACACCATCACTTAACTTTCAAAGTCTCTTTTATCTTAAAAAAGAAAAGAAGTTAATTTTGGAAGAAACCCAATAATCATCATCAGTTAAAAAGTTCAAATTCAACATTTCTTGGATTAAAGAAAAAATGGAGAAAGAACCGAAAAAATGGATATTACTGCCAGAGCTCCGGGGAAAGTTATTCTCGCCGGTGAACATGCCGTGGTTCATGGATATATTGCTGTTTCTTCCTCTATTGATCTCTATATTGTTGTCTCTCTTCGTCTTTACTCTGGTATCTCTCTCTCTTTCTTTATTTATTCACATGATATGTAAGTATGTAACTATTGATCTTTTTGAGATTGTTTAAATGATGATTGTCAGACACCCTTTCGAGATCATAGAAAATTATAATTTAGTTCCCACGTTTAGCTTGTTTCTTACTTTCTTTCTATTGTTTTTCATGTAATTTGTTGGATGATGATTGATGAGGGGATCTCCCTTGACTTTATTTTATTTCATTTTATTGTGTTTGATTTTATTTCATTTCTTTCTATTGTTTTTTTTTAACTCTTTTTTTTTTTGCAGCGATTGGGTTTAATGTAGAGACTGTACAATACAACATCAATTTTCAAGTATGGGATTTAGGTAAGTTAACGTTAATAAATCTGAAATAGCAGCTGATGTAGTTTATACAAATGGAGTTCAATTTAATTTATCGAATCATTGAAATTTGCCTTAATCCTTTTACTTAAAATTGAATCATTGAATTTCATTTTTGATCCTATAGTTATCTGGTTGGCCTGCTTGCATTGCCATTTGCCACAAGACCTTTTGGGAATTTTAGTTATAGTTTGAATTGTATAAGATTATATCACAGAAAACTTTTGTGGCTTGAATTTACAGAGAAATTGTTTGATTGTTAAGTTTAAACATGTAGCTCTGTTTTGCTTATCGACTTTGAGATTCTATAAAGTTGTAACATTCATTTAACTCTTTGTTCCAGTTTAAATCAAATGTAGTTTTGTTTTTGCAGTGGTCGAGAAGCATTAGGTACTTGTTTTTAAGCTATGTTTTCGCAAGGAAACATCCCAATGCTTTTGGTACAGATGAGATTTTCAATTGATTTGTTAAAGTAGCTTTAACTGTTGTGGCGTGTCTTTTAACTAATGGAGATGCAACCTCTAAGTTACTTTGCTTCCTCTATTTATTTAATTCTGATATGGGGATATCTTGTGGGTTTTTCTGGCTGCTCTTTAGCTGGACAATAAGGTGAGATGAAAGAAGATTCACCATTTTTCATTTATTTACTCAGGAAGGAGTTTTGTTTTTCGGAATTTTTCATTGCCAATTTGCTTTCTTTGTGATGATTTTAGTCCTTTCATTGGGCAATTTGCTGCTTGTTGAACACGTCGATTGACTTCACCACCCTCCAACACTCATCTTCCACTTTTCTTTTTAATTTGCATCTTTTACAGGCCATATTGGAGATGCTATTTCCCAAATACACAAGGAATAATTTATGTTGTTGATTCAAGTGACACTGATAGAATTGGAATAGCCAAGGAAGAATTTCATGCCATTTTAGAGGTATTCTCATGCCTAAGCTGGCTAGTCATGTCTCCCTCAACTCCTTTGTAACTCTTTTAATGTCATATGGTAGATGCTGACTGAATCATTAAACTGTTGGGAAGGAGGATGAACTTAAAGGTGCAATAGCCCTAATTTTTGCTAACAAGCAGGTGAACACTACATTTGCTTTATGCTCTACCATTCAAAGCTGCAAAAGTAGTTGTAAAATGTTCTACTCTGCATAGGACAAGATTTCCATGATCTTGATCTTTCAAGATTTACAATTTTAAAACACATTTGTTCAAAATGAACAGGATCTACCTAGTGCGCTTGATGTCTGCCGTGACCAGAGCTTTGGAGTTGCACAAATTAAAAAACCGTCGATGGGCAATATTTAAAACATGTGCAGTCAAGGGTGAAGGACTTTTTGAGGGCATGGACTGGTAAGTATAGCTTCTTTGTTTATCTCTAGTAACACAACTGTTTATGTTACATTTCAAGAAGTTTATGTCTGGTCTAGTATCTAGTCATGATAGTTGTTTAGTATCAAACTTAGTTTACATTGGGATGTAGGTTTTTATAGGAACTGTTGTTTGAGAGTTCCATGCTTTATGATAATATGGAGCGTTCTTGATTTAGGGTTCTGTATTTGTGCTTTCAACGGGAACCTTTTAAAAACAATGACAAAACTAGAGAAATTTAAAAGCAACAAGAATGTTAATCTGTTATAGATGCTTAGTCAAATCAGATATCAATGTGAAGGCATATCATTTAATTAAAAAAATTAAAAGCTTTTGTGGGAACACGATCATAAATATTAGGTTTAGATGTAAAGGTACAAGTACCTCATTTCATTATTGTCATGGTATCATTCTTACCTTTTTCAACTCAAACATCTTGTATTGCATTGTGTTATCTTTCAGATTGACGTGGAAAAACTTGCAGGATTTCTTCCTTTGCACCTTATTGTAGTGCTTGTGTCATCCGATAGAGATGAAGCTCTGCTCGAGATATTTATTATGTGGCATCCGGATTTTCGTACCTTGTGTGAATTAGCCCCTCACCATACTAGACTTGAGCGAGTTGCACTATTTATACACATCCGGTTGTTTTTCTATTCTAATAATTTTAATTCTCTTTTGTTCCATTATTTGCTGCGTCTGTTCTTGAATATAACAAGGGCTTGATACAAATTGAACCGCAATAAAAAAAGGACTTGATACGAGCGTTGTGATCCGAATGGAGAAAGTTAATGGAAGAGTGTTGGTTGTTTGAGCCAACAAGCGAGCCATCATTTACAGAGATAACAAATAGGTTGCGCCAAATGTCTGCGACATTGCAACCCAAACAATAATACTCAATTAGATGAAAAACAAATGGAAATCTCCTTGTAAGTCGTACATACGTACATACAGACAATTAGATAGAAAAGAAAAAAGAAACAAAGAGAAAGTATAGATTCATGGATATAAAGAGAACTTACAAAATTCCTCAGTAACTTTTTGAAGTCAATCTGTTTGTAAATTTTATATTTATAACTAGCTAGAGACTGCTCTTTCTTGCAAGCAAGTGGTAAGGATTCTTCTTTGTTTCGAGCCAACAATATACACGAAGGATTTACTTACACTAATATGAAACATAAAAAATATGAAGTAAATTGAAAACAAAATGTTTGTATACATAACAAAATTCATGAAAAAAAGACTAAAATAATAGACAAATAAAATCAAATAATAACCAAAACAAATTAATTTATCGAAAAGATGGAAGTTTAAATGTAATAGAAAAGTCTTATAATAATTGGAACACATCATGTATGGTTAATACGCCCTCATAGTTCGATCAAAGGCTACCCATTGCAGTAGTTTTCGGTTGCAGTAGTTGAACAAATTGTTGTTATCATATTATTATAAAGGATAAAATAAAATATAAAAAATCTATTTTTATTAAAATTGACTATTAAAATAAAATGTTATTAGAGGATTATCATACTGTATGTTAAACTTCATTTTATATTATTATTAAAATAAAATTACTATTAAAATTGACTATTAAAATAAAATGTTAATATTATATTAAAATTATTATTAAATATTATTAAGAATTATATTAAGAATGTTATTAAATTATATATTATTTCATTAAATTGTATTTAATAATAATTATGTTACAATATGATTAAATTATTTATGTTTACTTTTATTAAAATATATTTAATAATAATCTTATTAAAATTTAATAACAATAATCATCTACTTGCAAAAATTCTGTTAATGGTACTTTAGTCATTTAAACCTTTTTCCTTATACTATTACAACTTCATTCCATTCAACCAAACACAAGAATACTATTACAGTTCTATTCCATTCCATTCAACCAAACAGTTGAATTACTTATTACAGCTCTATTCCATTACAGCTCTATTTAATTACAGCCTTATTCCATTATAGTGAACCAAACGTAGTGTAATTGTTGTACCCCAAGTGTTTATTGTTTCAGCATACCCATGACCTTGCTCCAAGCTGGCCTTGCAGTGATATCAGCCACCCAAGCGCTCACATGTGGCCGCGAATCAAACAGCTTCTTGGCCGAGCTCCCCAACAAGTACTGAACAGTAGGGAGGTGATGCAGATCGGCCAAGGTGAAGTGATCACAAGCCAAGTACTTGGACTCAGCCAAACGAGTCTCGTACACATCTAAAACTTTGGCAAGCTTAGCTTCGTATTCTTCCACAACCGCCGTGTCGGTGGTCATCCCAAAATGGGGCTTGTAACGCAGCTCAAAGACTAGCTTCGTCGATGGAGGGTCGAACTGGTGAGCTTCAACTTCCTTCCACAATTGAAAGACTGCCATAGTCTTGTTAGAACCCGGCAACAAGAGTTGGGTCCCTTTGTCGGCGTATTCATGGGCGATATAGTGGGTGGTTGCCCTTGATTCTGTATGTGACAAAATGTTCAAAAGGGGGTTAGCTAAAAATAGTCGAAGAAACCAACGATTTTAAGGGTTTTCGCTGTTATAAAAAGGAAAAACTTTACCAAAGAGCTTCAAGTCCCCTTCTTCAAAAGCTGGAACTTGACCAAATGGCTGCATCACCATAGCCAGAAATGTTAGATTCCAGTTTTCTCATAAATGGGTTTTTTAGGCAAACACCGAAAAAAATAAAGACAGAAGCTAAATCCCGTCTTGTAATATATTTTTTTTTCTTTTAAAAAGCTAAAATAGATATGGATACATACGTTGAGGGGAAGGAAGTTTGGGGATTTATGCTCTCCAGCGACCATGTCTACGTTAACAAACTGAAACTCAACATCTTTTTCGTAAAGGCAAGCAAGGACCCTTTGAGTAGCTGTTGACAAAGGGTATCCATGAACTTTCATGGCTGCCATAATCGTTTTGAGGACCGTAACTTGTTCGAGAGCTTCAGAAGATGAGAAATATTTTGTGGGTTTCTGCTCACGAAGAAGCTATATTATATACACATACATAAGTATAGGAGTGAGCATTCGATCGAATAGAATCGAATCAAATAAAAAAATTTCAAGTTAATCGAGTTGACGAATCATATTTTATCATCCTAATTTGATTTGAAATTTTCTCGAATCGAGTCGAGTGAGATGAAATTCGAATCGAATCGAATCGAATTCGAGTTAAATTTTAAAAAATAATTTTGAGTCCTTGTAACCCTTGTCACCCATCGTAATAAAATTTTTTCACATTAACCAAATTTTTTATTAACTTTCATCACCAAATAATTTATTTATTAATCTTTTATATACGGATTAGCTTCTTTGCTTGCTTAGTTGTTTCAATTATGTTCAGATTTTTGTCACTATGTATTTTGGAATTAAAAAATATATTAAATGTAAAAATCTGATTTTTTAATAAAAGTTATTTTAAAGATAAAATATGAAATTGATATCAATATAAAATTTTAACACTAATATTTTATGGCATAATTAATAATTCAATTTAATATAAATATTCAATATGACTAAACAATTCAATAATATAAATAATATAAAATGTGAAATTTAATTTAATAACATAAATAGTAGATATAAATAAAATTATTACTATTTATGTTTAGTAATTTTTTTGGATAATTTTGATTTTTTATTTGAGAGTAAATGGTGAGAAGTAAAAATTTAGGGGAAAAATAAAAAGTTTTGGAGAATAAAAGTTTGAGGGAAGGAGAGTAAATAGGGGGGAGTAAAATTTTGAAGGGAAAATATTAAAAAAAAATTGGAGGGGAGATGGGTTTGGGGTAGATGGGAAAGGAGTAAAAGTTTTAGGGGAAAAGTGGGAGAGAGTAAAAATTTTGGGGAAAAATAAAAAGTTTTGAGGGTTTTTGGGAGTAAAATTTTGAGAAAAAGTAAATGAGACAGTAAAATTTTGGTGGGAAATAGATTTTGGGTAGATTGGGGGGTTGGGATGGGAGGAGAGTAAAAGTTTTGGGGGGAAAGTGGGAAGGAGTAAAAGTTTTGAGGGAAAAGTAAAAAGATTTGGGAGTTTGGGGTAAAAATGTAAAATATTATAGTTTGATATTCGAATTATTCGAATTATTCGAGTTATTCGAATTCGAAAACTCAACTCGATTCGAACTCGAAATTCGAAAAAAAAATCGAGTTGACTCGAATAACTCGATTAACTCGAAAAACTCAATTCGTTTAACTCGAAATTCGAATTTTTTTTCGATTTTTTCGAGTCGAATCGAGTTTTGCTCACCTCTACATGAGTGTGTACATATATAGTGAAAGGATGGACCTTTCCGTTCTTCTAGAATGGTCCAATGTGAAAGAATCCTAGGGGCATTAATTACACGCTTTCTACATATATGAAATCCTTTATTTCTATTTCTGGAATCAAATTTTCCTTTTGTTCACGTTGGTCATGTTCAGTGTATGTAAATTGTTTCTAATCTGAAATTTTAGATCACCAATAATAGGGGCGATATTAGTTAGGTTAGTCGAAATCCTTCCTTATAATTTATTCGGTTTGATTTGGATTTCGGTTTTTTTTATATTAATTTTATTTTTAGATTTTAGATTTTTTTAATAAAATGAGCTTTGTTTTATGATTTTTAAATATTATTTGATAAAATTTCAAAATTTTTATATAAATATTTTTAAAAAATAATAAGTTTTCAAGATTTTTTAAATTTTTTTCCCTATTTTAAATATAAAATATTTATTTTTATATCATACAAAATTAGAATTAATTATATTAAATAAAAAATAAAATTCGGTTCAATTTCATGTAATAGTGGTGTTTGAATTTGTATTCCATAAACCGTTCAAATATCTCCGTTAAGATCAACTTTCACTTTGATCGGGTTTTTCTCTCAGCCCTTGAGAATAAGGACAAACCACGAATCAACTAGGAAGTCCACCTAATTTATCTTACTCTTAATTGGTATTATTGTTGTTATAACTAAGTAGTTAATGAGTCTATCATTTTTTACTGCTACCGGTATATATCGGTATCAATATGTTTAGATGTACCATTTCATACTTTATGGTGAATATATCATACTAATATTTTAAACTAATAATAAATACAATGGATAAATAATAAAATTATACATTAATTTTGATTCAATGTGTAATGTGATATTTAACTTTAATCTCGTGCAATTATACGCATTAAACTTTGATTTTGGTTTAAACATATACAAAAACTCGAATTTTGATTCAATTGTTCTCATTAGTAAAAAGACCTCTCTAGTCCCTTTCAATTTCGATATTGAACAAATTGGTTCCTCTAAAAAAAATGAAGCAATTTAATCCTATCAATTTTAAAAGTGAGCAACTAATGACAATTAATCATAGCGTTAATGTCTTTTGTTAATTGTATATAAGTTTTATTGATATAATAACAAGTTTAGCTCTCGGTGTTTACATAATTTTTCAATGTGGTCTTGATTCTAAAAAATTCAACAAATCTAGTCTCAACATTTACACAAAATTTGCAGGCTAAATTTGTTAAATCAAGACCAAATTGATAGAATGTATAAAAATTGAAGGCTAAATTTGTTATTATACCAATCGAAATGATATACAATTGAAAAAGAACATTAATGCAATGATTAATTGCCCTTAGTTGCTCACTTTCGAAATTTACAGGAATTAAATTGCTTCATTTTTTTTAGAGGATCAATTTGCTCAATATTGATATTGAGAGGGACTAAAAAGCTCTTTTTTACCAATCTCATTTAATAAAATGATTACATCAATCAATTTTTATAAATATAAGTATAATTATATGTGTATCTAATATTAAACAAAAAGATGGTGTTACATAATAATAATGTTAGTGATTTTTGAAAATTGAATCAAATCAAAATGTCATGTATAAAATTGCACAAAATCAAAGTTGATATACAGTCAGCCCCCCTATAACGACTCTATTTGTCTGCCCATATTTTGATTGTAATAGAGAGGTGATTATTATACACCTATAGCATGTTGTTATAAAGAGATAATTGTTGTAAACTTACCATATAATTCATATTGTGAATCTCCATCAAATAAATAAAGTGAGAATTATGTTAAAAAAGAAAGAAAGTGGGAATCAAATCAACAAAATTAAAAGACGAAAAACAGATGCATGTATTATTGCTTTTATGCATATTTTATTTTACATTCTTTCACATGATTAATATAAAGTTCATAAATCTAACAAACTCAATTAACCAATATGAATTATAAAATTAAATTAATTAATTTATCATGAGTTATTAAATTTAAGTAATTAATTTATAAGTTTATGATGTTTCAAATTTATAGTAGAATATTTAATTAGAGAACTTAATAGTTTCTTGAATTGATATCTTTAATTCCACACATTGAAGATTATTTTCATTTAATCAAATATGATTAATAGATTTTTTTCTCGTGAAATTTAATGTAAAATAAATAGAAAGTAGAATGTCGGTAATGACAATATATATCGCAAAGAAAATAGAAATAAAAATAAAGAACACACAAATTTTACGTGGAAACCCTTTCGGGAAAAAATCACGGGTAGAAAAGAAGAAAATTCACTATATCGAATTCGAATGATTACAAGAGGAGTAGACTATGTCTATTTATAGGCTTATAAAACCATATTCTAGTAGAAGTGTAGTAAGATTGAAACACCTTATTCTAATCAATATCAAATAGATGGAGTTTAATAAGGTTTAAAAAACCTTATTCTAAAATAAAATAAAAGAAGTGTAGTTCTATATGGATTTTACTTTTATTTTATTTTACCATTTTATTCTATTTAAATAAGGATTTGGGTCACTTAATTCTAACAATCTCCACCTTGACACGAATTCTCAATGAACAAGTTCTTCATCGCGAACTCTCAACGAACAAGTTCTCCATCTCTTCCATAAAACCCCTTAAGGGTTTAACTTCAATAATGAACACCAACCAAGTCTAAGCAATGCTCAAACTTGGTTATAAGAAGTGACTTAGTCATCATATCTACAGGATTTTCATGAGTACTAATTTTGATCACAACAATATCACCGTGAGCAATAATATCACGAACAAAATGATACCGAACATCAATGTGTTTTGTTCTCTCATGAAACATTTGATCTTTTGTAAGGAAGATGGCACTCTGACTGTCACAAAACACTGTATTGATTTGAAGGTCTTTATCGAGTTCACTAAAGAGTCCCTTCAACCAAATGGCTTCTTTACAAGCCTCAGTAATCGCCATGTACTCAGCTTTAGTGGTAGACAAAGCAACTATAGTTTGCAAAGTGGCTTTCCAACTGATTGCACAACCTCCGATTGTAAAGATATAACCTGTGAGAGATCTTCTTCTATCAAGGTCTCCAGCAAAATCAGCATCAACATACCCAATGACTCCATCTCTAGCTCTTCCAAACTGTAAGCAAACATCAGTAGTACCTCGTAAGTATCTTAAAATCCACTGAACTGCTTTCCAATGTTCTTTACCGGGATTCGCCATGTATTTGCTAACTACACTGACTATATATGATAAATCTGGACGTGAACAAACCATAGCATACATGAGAGATCCCACTGCACTAGAGTATGGAACATGTGACATGTGCTCAATCTTATCATTTGATTGTGGAGACAAAGCCGATGAAAGTCTGAAATGGGCTGCTAAAGGAGTACTAACAGGCTTAGCACTCTGCATATTGAACCTGCAAAGAACTTTCTCAATGTACCCCTTCTGACTTAGGTAAAATTTACTTGTTTTTCTATCTCTGAGAATCTCCATACCAAGTATCTTCTTTGCTGGTCCCAAATCTTTCATCTCAAATTCTTCACTTAGTTGGGCTTTAACCTTTATTATCTCTCATTTATCTTTCGCTGCTATCAACATGTCATCAACATAAAGGAGTAGATACACAAAAGAACCATCACTGTTTTTTTTTAAAGTAAACACAACTGTCAAAGCTACTTCTTTTGAAATCATGAGAAATCATAAAGGAATCAAACCTCTTGTACCACTGTCTTGGTGACTGTTTCAAACCGTAAAGGGACTTTTTTAGCAAGCAAACATAGTCCTCTTTTTCTGAGACTATAAAACCCTCTGGTTGTTGCATGTAAATATCTTTCTCAAGTTCTCCATGCAAAAATACAGTTTTTACATCTAACTGCTCAAGCTCCAAATCATGCATGGCCACAATACCAAGCAAAGCTCGAATCACACTATGCTTCACAACTGGGGAGAACACATCTGTGAAGTCCACTCCTGGAATTTGACTGTTACCCTTTGCAACAAGCTTTGCTTTATATCTAGGTTCTTTAACTCTTGGAGTCCTTTCTTTCTTTTTAAACACCCATTTACAACGAACATCCTTTTTACCTTTAGGAAGTTTCACAAGATCCCATGTTCTGTTTTTGTGGAGTGATTCCATCTCCTCTTGCATAGCAAACATCCAGTTATCTGAGTCTTCATAGCTATCTGCCTCAGAATAATTAGATGGCTCTTGGTTTGCATCTATATCTTCAGCCACATTTAAAGCATAAGCAATTAAATCAGCCTCGGCATACTTCTTTGGAGGTTTAATTTCTCTTCAGTTCTATTTTTGGCGATAGAGTATTGTGGTGAAGAAGTAACTTTATTTAGAATTTTTGTACTGGCTTGAGGAGTTGACTCTATTGTAGATTCTGGATTAATCTGATGCTCCACCTGCTTTTGATTTTCTTTATTGGAAGAGTCTTTAAGAGATAAGTTAGCATAGCAGTTTCATAAAAAAACATCTCTGCTAATCACAACTTTTCTATTTTCAGGACACCATATTTATAACCAAGAAATACACATTTAATGGATCTTGGTCCCAATTTTCCATTATCAACATGAGTATACACAGGACACCCAAAGATCTTTAAATCAGAATAGACAGCAGGATTACCAGACAATACTTCTTGTGGTGTCTTTTTCTCAATGGCAACAGATGGAGATTGGTTGATCAAAAAACATGCAGTAGAGGCTGCTTCAGCCCAAAATGACTTTGGTAAGTTGGCATTTGACAACATACATCGAACATTCTCCATGATCATTCTATTCATTCATTCTGCAACGCCGTTTTGCTGTGGAGTATGACGAACTGTCAAGTGTCTCACGATCCCTTCTAACTTGCACAGTTTATTAAACTCATCAGAACAGAACTCTAAGCCATTTTCTGTGCAGAGGTATTTTATTTGTTTTCCCGTCTATTTTTCAATCATAGTTTTCCAAGACTTAAATGCGAAAAACACATCGCTTTTCTTCTTTAGGAAGAACGCCCAAACTTTTTTGGAAAAATCATCAATAAAAGTTAGTATATAATTAGCTCCACCTCTCGAAGGCACTCTGGATGACCCCTACAGATCATAATGAATATAATCCAATATTCCCTTCGTGTTACGGATTCCTCTAGTGAATCAAACTCTCTTTTGCTTCCTAAAAATGCAGTGCTCACAGAACTTTAGTTTGCAAATTCCTTGCTCATCAAGAAGGCATCTTTTGCTCAATTCTGCCATGCCATTCTCACTCATATGCCCTAGGCGCATATGCCAAATTTTAGTAATATCATCATCTGATAAGGAAGAGGAAGCGACAGCTGCATCACCAATAACAGTAGAACCCTGCAAAATATATAACTTAGCAGTCTTTCTCTGCCTTTTCATCACAACGAGAGAACCTTTGGAAATCTTCAAAACCCCACTTTCAGCTGTGTATCTGAACCCTTTTGAATCAAGAGTACTCAACGAAATTAAGTTTCTCTTCAATTCTGGAACATGTCGCACGTCACTAAGTGTTCTAACAACTTCGTCAAATATCTTAACTTTTAATCGTTCCAACACCTGTAATTTTACACGAAGCATTATTTCCCATCAAAACAACACCTTCAGACACTGTTTTGTAAGTTGTAAACCAATCCTGATTGGGACTCATGTGGAAGGTGTAGCCCGAATCAAGGATCCACTCCTTGCTCACTTTAGAATTATTGACAGAAGCGACTAGAAGTTTACCATCGCTGTAGTCTTCTACAACATCTGCTTCACCAAAATTTTCTGGTTGTTTTCCCTTTTGATTTGCAGCCTCTCTTTTGATCTAGTTCTGTAGCTTATAGCACTCAGATTTAATGTGCCCTTTCTTCTCACAGAAGTTACAAGTTTTACCTCTTTTTGAAGACTTCGATCTACCCTTAAATTTACCGCGAGGATTCCATTCCTGTGTCCTTCCACGATCATCATCAGCATTCCGTTCTTGTCTCCCACGAACAATGAGACTCTCTCCCTTAGAGTCGGGTTTAACCACAATATGCTTCATCTTATCATACGAGGTCAAAGAATCATAAACCTCATCAATTGTGAGAGACTCGCAGCTATATAAAATCGCGTCTCTAAAGGTTGAATAAGATGGGGGCAACGAACAAAGTAGAATCAACCCTAGATCTTCCTTATCATATTAAACCTCAACGGCCTCCAAGTTTGAGAGAATTTCTTTAAACACTGTTAAGTGTTCGTGCACAGATGCACTTTCCTCCAAACGATGAGCATAAAGATGTTGCTTCATATGCAACTTGCTGGTTAGAGTTTTTGACATACATATTTGTTCCAGCCTCTTCCATAATGCAGCGGCGGTCTTCTCCTTCATCACATCCTGTAAAATTTCGTTAGAAAAATGCATATGTAATTGTGTTAACGCCTTTCGATCCTTACACTTCTTCTTTTCATTTGTTAATGTTGAAGGCATCTTATCTATCCCTAGCAGGGCATCCTCCAGATCCATCTGCACAAGAACTGCTTATATCTTAATCTGTCACAACGCAAATCTGGTGTTGCGATCCAACAGCGGAATTTTAAACTTCAAAGACGCCATTACCGTGATCGAGATGAACAACCCGGAAGCCCGGATACCAATTTGTAAAATAAATAGAAAATAGAATGTCGGTAATGACAATATATATTGTAAAAAAATAGAAATAAAAATAAAGAACACACAGATTTTACGTGGAAACCCTTTCAGGAAAAAACCACGGGCAGAGGAGAAGAAAATTCACTATATTGATTTCGAATGATTACAAGAGGAGTAGACTATGTCTATTTATAGGCTTGTAAAACCATATTCTAGTAGAAGTGTAGTAAGATTGAAACACCTTATTCTAATAAATATCAAATAGATGGAGTTTAATAAGGTTTAAAAAACCATATTCTAAAATAAAATAAAAGAAGTGTAGTTCTATATGGATTTTACTTTTATTTTATTTTACCATTGTATTTTATTTAAATAAGGATTCGGGTCACTTAATTCTAAAATTTAATCATTTTATTGAAATAATATTTTAACTAAGATCATTTTCATTTAATAAATTATAATTAATAAGCTTACTTATATGAAATAACTATAATATTACTTAAAAGTTTAGAATATATGTTGTTATAGAGAACTAATTTAATAATGTGGAGTTATGCCTCGCATTTTTGTATTGATGTCGCAACGAGCAAGCACATCTCGTCCCAATGACACGATGACCATTGTCTCGACGACGCGAAGGCCACGTCCCGATGTGGCAACATGATCCACAAGTTTTTCAATTTTCTTCTCTCAATTAAACTCTATTTTAGTTTCACACCTAAACTCTGATTAATCAAGAGATATTCTAGTCATATTGTACTACGAATTTTAGCCTATGAATAGGCCTCAGTTATTCTAGGTTAGACACGTAACATAAATATTTAGATTTAGAGAATTTTGTTCTTTTTTTTGAAGGATTTTTTCTTCTAGGGCTTTAGGTTTTCTTTTTAATTCTCTCCATCTCTTTTACTCTATTTTATTATAGTGAAATCTCCTTTTGCCCATGATTTTATCCTTATTTGAGAAGTTTTTCCATGTAAAATTTGCATGTTTTGATCTTCTTGATTTTATTTTATTTACTTGTTCATTGCATACACGGGTTTATTCCCTACAAATTGGTATCAAAGCTAGTTTGATTTTCTCAATTAACCCGTTTAAAGATGGCAGCATCAAGGTTTGATATCGACAAGTTCGACGGCATCGCAAATTTCAGTTTGTGGCAAGTTCACATGTCAGCAATTTTGATCTAGAGTGATATTGAGAAGATTCTTGTAAAGAGGAAACCCGTAAACATGGAACAATCATAATAGGATAGGTTAGATAGAAAGCTCTACTCACATTTCAGTTATGCCTAACAAATAATGTGTTACAGGAGGTTTTGAAAGAGAACAATATATACATTATGGAAGAAACTGGAAACCTTGTACATGATGAAATCTTTGGCCAATAGGTTAGTATTAAAACTTCTCTACACATTTAGAAGGGTAGAATGTGAGTCTATTAGAGCTCATATTAGTGAGTTTGTTACCCTTCTTAATGACTTAAAGAATCTCGAAGTAGAGATTAATGACGAGGATCAAGCTATGTTGTTGTTATGCTTTTTTCCTTCTTCTTATAGAACTTTCAGGGAAATTCTAATTTATGGGAGATACCATCTCGTATTTGAGGACGTAAAGGGAAATCTGCTGAGCAAGGATAAACTCGACAATAAGTTAGGCCCAAACAAAAAGTCAGACGAGTAAGCCTCAATTCTAGTTGCAAGAGACAGACAACATTCCAGAAAGACAGAACAAAACAGGTCTAAAGCAATATCCAAATCCAAAAACTGTGACAAATACTATGGCTATTGAAAAAAGAAAGGCCATGTTAAGGCAGAATGTTGGAAACTTAAAAATAAAATTAAAAGGGATGTCGAAAGCGAGAGAGAGATAAGCAGAAAGTTGAAGTTGCTTATGCTAGTGTAGTCGAAGATAGAGGTGATGATTTCTTATTGCTGTCGACGAGAGAAAGCTCCAGTCATACTTCCGAATGGATCCTAGATTTAGGGTGCTCCTACCACATGTGTTCCAACAGGGATTGGTTCTCCACGTACAGTTCAGTTAAAGGTGGAGTTGTGTTGATGGGGAATAATTCTCCATGTAAGATAGCCAATATAGGAATCGTACAAATTAGGATGCACGAATGAATAATTCGGACATTGTCAAATGTTAGGTATGTAGCCGACTTATAGAAAAATCTCACCTCGTTGGGAATTTTGGATTCTAACAGTTGCAGAATAGCCATTGAATCAATGGCTTAAAAGTCTCTAGTGGAGCTATTGTTGTAATGAGGGGACAAAAAAAAAGGGTAGCCTATACGTTCTGTAAGGGTCTACGGTAACTGGTGCGGCTGTAATTACTGAAGAACAACCAAAATTGTCGCAATGTCGAGACGAGAAATACCTCGGTGTCATGATGACGCGATGTCTCAACGAGAACACTCTCCACGTCCCAACGATGTGGCGTGATTTTTCTCCACCGATTTTGATTCATCCAAAATTTGGCACATGCAACTGGGTCATATAAGTGAGAAAGGTATGACAACATTATGCAAACAAGGTCTTCTGAAAAACACTGGAATTGGTAAGTTAGGTTTTTGCGAACACTACACTTACGAAAAGCAGACGCAAGTAAGTTTTGATTGAGTAGTTCACAGAACAAAAAGGACTCTTGACTATGTCCATTCTAATTTATGGGGTCAAACTTTTGACATCTCAAAAGGAGGTAATAAATATTCCCTAACTTTTATTGATGACTATTTCAGGAAAGTTGGGGTTTATTTTCTGAAATAGAAAAAAAAAAGTCTTCGAGATCTTCAAGTAGTGGGAAAAACTGTTGAAAAACAGACCGGGAAGTCCATGAAGTGGTTGAGAACAGACATTGGCCTTAAGTTCTATTCGCTAGAGTTTAACAAATTCTACAAGTGAGAAGAAATTGAAAGACATCTAACCGTTGTTGGAACTCTACAGTATAATGGAGTTGTAGAAAGAATGAACAAAACCTTGTTGGAAAAGGCTCGATGCATGTTTGCAAATGCAGGATTAGGGAAGAAGTTTTGGGCTGAAGCCGTAAATTTGGCTAGCCATTTAATAAATCGATCTCCACATCGAGCATTGAACGATAAAGTTCCAAATGAGATATGGTCAGGTAATCCTCCCAACTATTTTAATATTAGAATTATTGGTTGTCATGCTTATACTAAAGTTAGCCAGGGAAAACTCGATCCGAGGGTCGTAAAGTGCATTTATCTGGGTTACTCTACTGTCCGAAAGGTTTTAAACTATTGTGTCCAAAAATTGACAAAATAATTGTTAGCAGAGATGCTACATTCAATGAATCTACCATGCTTCCATCAGAAAAGGGGTCTTTTACCTTTAAAAACACAACAAATCAAAGTATCTCAAGCAAAGAGGAGTCAAAAGCCAAAAAAGAAAGTGACATCCTAATGAGCTGATTTCCAACGTCGTAACGACGCGATGAACGGAGGGCTCGTCTTGACGAGAAGTCATACAACGTCAGGATGACACGACAAAATCTTGACTTTTACAAGTCTGAAGCTGGTTCGGATTAGTTTATAGCTCCATCCTACCCTCGGGTACCCTCACCATGTCAGTTAACTAATTATAAGTTGGCTCGTGACAAGAAAAGGCAAGAAACCCGACCACCAAAGAAGTATTGTGAAGGAAACCTAGTGGCCTATGCTCTAAGTGTTGCCAATAGCATTGATTCAATTAATCCTTCGTGTTATTATGAGGCAGTTCAAGCCTCTGATTCTAACAAATGGCTCATTGCTATGGAAGAAGAGATGAAATTGCTTCAAAATAATTAGACATGGCGACTAGTTAAACCACCTATCGGTAAAAGAATCATTAAATGCAAATAGGTGTTTAGAAAGAAGGAAGGTTTAGGTTCTAAAAACACTAGGTACAAGGCAAGATTAGTTGCAAAGGTCTATAGTTAAGTTGAGGGAGTTTATTTTCATGATGTTTTCTCTCCCGTTGTGAAACATACATCCATTCCGGAACTTTTTGCTCTTGTTGCATCAAACAATATTGAGTTAGAGCAGTTAGATGTAAAGACTGCTTTCTTTCACAGTGACCTTAAGGAGGACATCTACATGCAACAACTGGAAGGCTTCAAATTTGAAGGTAAAGAAGATCATGTTTGCCTCTTGCAAAAGTCTTTGTACGGTTTGAAGTAGTCTCTTCAATAGTGGTATGAAAAGTTTGTCTCCTTTATGATAAGTATTGGTTTTTCACGAAGCAATTATGACAGTTGTGTTTATTTATAATGTCTTGATGATGGTTCTTTTATATATTTGTTGCTTTATGTTGATGATATGTTGATTGCGGCTAAGAATCCATATGAAATCTTTCTTAACTCTAAGTTTGAGATGAAGGATTTGGGTCCAAAAAGAAAATTTTGGGGATGGAAATTTTGAGAGATAGACATTCTGAGAAGTTATATTTATCGCAAAAAATGTACATTAGGAAGGTCCTTGAGCAATTTGAGATGCAAGATTCAAAATCAGTATGTACTCATTTAGCTACACACTTTAAACTCTCAAATTAAGATTCCCTACAAGATGAAGAAGATGAAAAGTACATGTCAAAAGTACCTTATTCAAGCACATTTGGAAGTATGAAGTATGAAATGGTATGCACTCATCCCAATATTTCATATGTTAGTGTTGTTAGTCGATACATGGCCAATCCTGGTAAGTTACACGGGTATGCAGTTAAGTGGATTTTTAGATATTTGCGGGGTATTTCTAACATGTGCTTAGAGTTTGGAAGAAGCCCAAAGGGCTTAGTCGGATATGTTGATTCTGATTATGCATGAGACTTAGATCAAAGAAGATCTCTCATACGTTACCTATTTTCTTTTGGGAATTGTGCCATTAGTTGGGAAGCTACACTTCAAGCTAAAATGGCTTTGTCGACTACTGAAGCAAAATCATGGCAATTACTAAAGCAGTAAAGAAGTAATTTGGTTAAGGGGCCTATTTTGTGAACTGATAAGTGAAAAAGAAGCAATTTTCGTATATTGTGATAGCCAAAGTGCCATACATCCCACTAAAGATCAAATGCATCATGAGAGAACAAAGCACATAGACATTCGTTACCACTTTGTTCGAGAGGTGATCATTTAAGGGGATGTTTAGATTCATAAAATTGGCATAGAACACAATTCGACCAATATGTTTACAAAGAGTCATCCAGTTTAAACGTTCGAGCATTTCTTGGACTTGGTAAGTATCTAATAAAGATCAAATTAGGCTCATAACAGGGCTTGGCAAGGGAGTTAAGTCAAATACGAGTCAAGGTAGAGATTTTTGGAGTTATGCCTTGCATTTTTTTTGTTGACGTTGCAATAAGCAAGCACATCTCGTCCCGATGATGCGACGACCATTGTCTCGATGATGCGAAGGCCACGTCTCAACGTGATCCACAAGTTTTTCGATTTTCTTCTCTTAGTTAAACTTTGTTTTAGTTTCCCACCTAAACTCTGATTAATCTAGAGATATTCTAGTTATATTGTATTATGAATTTTAGCCTATAAATAGGCCTCAGTTATTCTAGGTTAGACACACAACATAAATATTTAGATTGAGAGAATTTTGTTCTTTGTTTTGAAGGATTTTTTCTTGTAGGGCTTCAGGTTTTCCTTTTAATTCTCTCAATCTCTTTTACTCTTTTATTATAGTGAAATCTCCTTTTGCCTGTGGTTTTTTATCCTAATTTGAGGAGTTTTTCACTTAAAATTTGCGTGTTTTGATCTTCTCAATTTTATTTTATTTACTTGTTCGTTGCATACACGAGTTTATTTCCTACATATAAATAATGTACTTCATAACTATGGATGTTACTGTTATAAGTGAAAAGTTGTTATAGAGGATTGAAATAAAACATAAAAAAATCGGTTCTTATAGAAACTTGACTATTATAGTGAAATGTTGTTATAGCAGGTGACTATTATAAAAAGGATTGACTGTATAACAATACACATTTAACCAAAGTTTATATGTAATTTTAAGATTTATCCCTAAATACAATGATATTATGCATAAACAATATTATCTTTTTTTATAAAAATAAAATTTTATTTATTTATTTATTAAATTTCTTAACTATTATCAATTATAAAAAGTAAAATATAATTCTTCTTTAGATCAAATTCGCACATTAAATTAAAATTATTTTTGAGCCTTGTGAAATTTTAAAACTAATATAGGACGTCTAATGCTTTGGTTATGTTCTAATATTATGATTTCTTTTACTCACTTTTTTTTCTTTTCAATCTTTTGAAAGTACGCTTTGTATAAAAACGACAAGCGTGTTTTTCTCCTCCTTATGGGAAAGGGCTTTGTATAAAAAACAAATAGAATTACCTATTTATAGGTGAAGTAATAGTAGGAGTGGTTTTCTTTTTTCAGTAATATAATTTTTGGACACTAAATTTGGTAATTAGATTCGCCTTAGTACTTGTATCTTTTTTGGTCTAGTTTTGTTTTTGAACATGGCAATTAGATCTATATTGGTCCCTGAACATGGATTCTGTCAAGATCAGTATTAATTGGTATTATTGTTGTTATAATTAAGTAGTTAATGGGTCTATCATTTTTTACCACTACTGGTATATATCGGTATCAATATATTTAGATGTTCCATTTCATACTTTATGGTGAATATATCATACTAATATTTTAAACTAATAATAAATACAATGGATAAATAATAAAATTATACATTGATTTTGATTAAATGTGCAATTTGATAATAAACTTTAATCTTGTGCAATTATACACATTAAAATTTGATTTTGGTTTAAACGTATACAAAAAACTCTGATTTTGATTCAATTGTTCTCATTAGTAAAAAGACCTCTCTAGTCCCTCTCAATTCAATAATGAACAAATTGGTTCCTCTAAAAAAACGGAGCAATTTAATCCCTATCAATTTTAAAAGTGAGCAACTTATGATAATTAATCATAGTGTTAATGTCTTCTGTCAATTGTATATAATTTTTATTGATACAATAACAAGTTTAGCTCTCGGTGCTTACATATTTTGTCAATTTGGTCTTGATTCTAAAAGATTCAACAAATTTAGTCTCAATATTTACACAAATTTTGCAGGTTAAATTTGTTAAATCAATAACAAATTGACAAAATGTATAAACTTTGAAGGCTAAATTTGTTATTATAACAATTGAAATTATATACAATTGATGGAGAACATTAATGCAATGTTTAATTGTCCTTAGCTGCTCACTTTCAAAATTGACAAGGATTAAATTGCTCCACTTTTTTTTTTTTTTTGAAAGGGACCAATTTTCTCAATATCGATATTGGGAGGGACTAAAAAGGTTTTTTTACCAATCTTATTTAATAAAATTAATACATCTATCTATTTTTCTTTTATTTAAGTATAATTATTTGTGTATCTAATATGTAAACAAAAAGATGGTGTTACATCAATAATAATGTTAGTGATTAGTGAAAATTGAATCAAATCAAAATGTCATGTATAAAATCATACAAAATCAAACTTGGTATACAGTCAACCCTCTCTATAACAGCTCCATTTGTCTGTCCAGATTTTGCCTGTTATAGAGAGGTGGTTGTTATAGACCTATAACAACAAGTTGTTATCAAAAGGTAACCGTTGTAAGCTTACCATAGAATTCATACTGTGAATTTTTATCAAAAAAAAGAAAGTGAGAATTATGTTCTAAAAAGAAAGACGGAAAATAAATTACATTCTTTCAGATGGTTAATTATAAAGGTCATAGATATAACAAGTTCAATTAATCAATATGATTAATTAATTTATCATGAGTTATTAAATTTAAGTAATTAATTTATAAGTTTATGATGTTTCAATTTTATAGTAGATTATTTAATTAGGGAACTTAATAGTTTCTTGAATTGATATCTTTAATTTCACTCATTGTTGAAGATTATTTTCATTTAATCAAATATGATTAATAGATTTTTTTTCAAGTGAAATTTAATCATTTTATTGAAATAATATTTTAATTAAGATCATTTTAATTTAATAATTTATAATTAATAGGCTTACTTATATGAAAAAACCATAATTTTACTTAAAAGTTTAGAATATATGTTGTCATAGAGAACTAATTTAATAAAGAATGTACTTCATAACTAACAATGTTGCTATTATAAGTGAAAATATGTTATAGAAGATTAAAATAAAACATAAAAAATTGATTCTTTTAGAAATTTGACTGTTATAGCGAAATGTTGTTATAGCGGGTGGCTGTTATAGAGAGGGCGGTGTTAGAACCGTAGCGGTGTTAGAACCGTAAAACGAGATTTGATATAAATTTAAAACTGTAAACTAGGATCTGTCATGTCAAACCATTAAGAATAAATTAAGAATAAAACTAAATGCGGAAGCGTACATGGATCCATCGATATCTTGAAATCTTCAAGTCTTATGATTTTAATCTTCCAAATTAGCACACAAGTAATTCAGAGAATGGGCTCTCTCTTTTCTATAGATGGGATATTAGAAAAGTTACGTATGTGTAATTTGTGGACCATAACCTTAATATTTATAAATTTTGCACATTAACCCTAATTTCTAATTTGACCCATACTTTATTTAATAATTAAAGCCCAATAAACCTTAACCACATTAGATCACTTTTAATTTGGGCTAATCTTTTATGATAGTAAACAATAACATGTAATTATGCTTATTATATATGTGATGTCCATATTTTTGCAACAATCTCCCACTTGGACCACATATATATACCGATTACCTTATAACTATATGTCATTATAAAACCTTATGAGCTCAAAACCTTACTATCATATCCAAAAGGTATACCGAACATGTAACGCCCCAAATTCTCTTATATCTGCTTCTGTTAAATTTTGACACAAATGTGTATCTGCTTCAGTGGTTAAGTGTTCTGGGTGTGTGTGAGAGATCCCAAGTTCAAGCCTTGCATTTGGAAAATTTTGGTATTTTCCTAACTTAAGCCCTATTCTTGCTTAGTGGGCTTATATTTGATTATTTGTAAAACATATCAAAATGAGTCTGCTAGTTCGAATGGTAAAGGAGTTTGTGTGTTGTGTAGAGGTTCTGTGTTCGAATCCCTGCGCGAGGGTGGGTATTAATTTTTGCCCGTTTGACTGAAAGAGTTCCGATTGTATTGAAAGACTGAGAGTGGGTGGTTAGGATGTGAAGTAGTGGGGAGTTATCAGGATATCTTAAAGAAAATTTTGTTTTCTCTCCCCAAATCTTCTGACGTTAATTTTTGTTTCCCTGCTATTATTTTTTTTCCTTCTTCTTTTTCTCCCTTCTTTGCTGGTTTTCTTTCTTTTGAATCAATATTCTGTGCCTTGTTATTCCGGCGTTTGTGTGCGATATCGGAAAGTTGGTGTGCGTTTTCTGCATTGGTTAATGTTTAATGGAATTCATTTTATGTTTAGGAGAGGTTTAAGGGCTAGAGGTTTTCAATCGGCGCCTAAAGTTCTCGTAAGCGTCATTGTCGTTCTAAGGTAAGCATTTTTGGTAAATCAAAGACTTGACTTTTACGAGATAGTTCAGTTAATGTCGTTATAAGAGATTAATTCGGGCTTTGATTGGTCAATTTTAGGTTCTGGTGATCCCGGGAGTGCTTTTGCATCGAAAGCGTACCAGGTGTGTAGCCGAAACGCAGAAATCGAGCTTTCGGCAAAAGCCGAAAAAGGCTACTGCCGATGCCACACGGGCGTGTGGTCACCTGTGTGGTAGGCCTTATGCGACAACACGGTCGTGTGATCGACGAAGGCCAGGCTCTGCGCAAGACACGACCGTGTGATGGCCGGGGTGTGGCCGTGTGGGCCACACTGGCTAAACTGAACTGAGCGTGTGGGCCACATGGGCGTGTGATATCTGGGCCAGGCCGTGTGATCCACACGGGCAAGACCAATCTGGGCGTGTGGGCCCACACGGGCAAGCTACATGGGCGTGTGGGCCCATTTAGCTAAAATGTTTTCTAGGGTTGTACGGGTCGCCCAAGTCGACCGTGAACCTACTGTAGGGTCGGTAAGCGCTACTTAGACCCTAAATCGTGTGACCTGAATATATAATGTATGTATTGAGATTGTTAAACTTATGCATGTTTACTGATCCGTATGTATGACTGATAATTGGATTTTAGCATGTAAACATGTATTTCTGTATGACTGCATTGAGCATGTTTAGTTGCATATGCATTGGGGTGGGATGATTGATTATTGGAGGAAGTGTACTGAAAGGCTTTCATGCCTATTATCCGCAGGCTCCACCGCAATATTCTTGATATGTGCCGCATTCAGTGCGACTTGGTGTGTAAAATTTGGGTAGGTGTTTTAAACCCCAAATGGTGTGTAGGGATGGTCGGAGATGGTGTGTAGAGGCTGGTGGGTAGGATACTGATTTCTGTTACTGTATGCATACTATATCTAAAATGGGCTAAGGCCCTAATATATATCTGAAATTGTATCTGAATGGGCTAAGGCCTAAAGCTGTGGATCATATGTAATGGGCTTAGGCCTGCATCGCATTTGATTGATAAGCATTTGTTTGACTGTATGCATGTCTTCTGTGGGGATTACACACTGAGTTTACGTAAACTCACCCCTTTTTGTTTTATTTGTACAGGTAATCCCCAGACTTAGACGGATTAGTGCGGCGGAGGACTCAGCGGTGACCACATGTTTATTGAACTGCTTTAAATTCATTTATGGTTTTTATTTCCTATTTTGTTAAGGTATTTTTGATGTAATTTGGGACTTTTTGGACTGTTTGCCTTTATTTTGGATTTTAACTGTTTTCATGGACTTTTAAACTGCAAAACTCAATGAAAACTCGGTTTAATTAAAACAACGTGTTTCCTAAACGTGAACAGTTTTTCTAAAAATATCACAGTTTTAAAAGCTTCCGCTACAGAATATGTTTTGTAAAGAATCAAGTTAACGAGAAAATAATTTTGAAATTGATGAGGGATAAATAGAAGATAATAAATAGAAACGGTCTTAACTTGATAAATTCGATTTCAAATCCCATTCCATGTGACATAGCCAGATTCGGCCATAACGTCTAGGCCGGGTCTGGGGTGTTACAGAACAATCTTGTCCATTAATTATTTTAACATAGAAGCAAGGAGACTTTTGTTACATATATCGTAGCTAAATTCATCCTTGATCACATATATTAACACAACCAAATGACATAGATCAAGTATGGATGTGCAGCATGAAAATTATATGCAATATGATCCAAATATGCCTATTTCCAATTGGTCCTCCTTAGCCTTAGTAAGATCAAACCTTACCAAAATCAGAGTGTGAATAAAACAAATAAACTTTTTATTTCTATAGAAAATAACCTTAAGTTGAAATAACCGAACTTTTGTCTATAATAGAAAAGAATTTAAAATTACAAATTCCCACTAAAATTAAATATCCTAGAATGACATTACACCTATATAAGCAGTCTGCTTTTATAAAACCTTGGGTGTAGTCCCTTAGTAAGCGGGTTCGCAATCATGGAGTTTGTTTCAATATGCTTTATAGGCACTTAACCACTCTGAAATTTTACTTTAAGAGCCAGGAACTTAAAATCTATGTGCTTTGAATTTGATGTGCTCCTGTTGTTAATGGAATAAAGGACTACTAATTATTGTCATAATTTGCACCCTAGTGACAAAATTTTGCATCAATATTCCATCAACATCGGAGCCTGTATACTTGATGATCTCTAACTTATCAGACCTCCAATATGTGAGCATATATAATCTTTTTTTCTCTGAAGATACCTCATAACCCTCTAGGCTGCTATCCAATGGTCCATACCAAGGTTGTTTAAATGTCTACCTAACATCCCAACAATGTACAATATCCAGATGCGTACATACTTGAGCACACATTAGACTCCCAACAGTTGATGCATAGAGAATCTTTTGCATTTCATGAATTTTAAGGTTACTTTTAGGGCATTGAGTAAGATTAAATTTGTCTCCTTTAGCAATAGGGGTGTCACCTAGTCTACAATCTTGCATGTCAAAACCTTTTGAGTACTTTATCGATATAACTCTTTTGTGACAATTTAAGAATAACCCGAGATCGATCTCAATGTATTTGAATTCCTAAAACAAAATAGGCATCCCCAAGATCTTTCATCTCAAAATGCTTAGATAAAAACCGCTTGGTTTCGTGCAACGAACCTATATCATTGGTGGCAATAAAAATGTCATCGACATATAGAACAAAAAATATATACTTACTCCCAATGAATTTGTGATACACACAAACATCAACAATATTCATCTCAAAACTGAAGAGACAATTACTTGATGAAACTTGTGGTACCATTGATGAGAAGCTTGTTTGAGTCCATAGATAGATTTTGTTAATTTGCAAACCATATTCTTTGAGTTTCCCGACTCAAATTTTTCTGGTTGTACCATATAAATTGTTTCTTCAGTGTCGCCATTGAGAAACATAATCTTAACATCCAGCTGATATAACTCAAGATCAAGAAGAGCAACAAGCGCCATGATTGTCCTGAAAGAGTCTTTCGATAAACTGGAGAGAAAGACTTTGTAAAATCAATGCCTTCTTTCTGACTATATCATTTAGCTACAAGATGCGCCTTATACCTCTCCACATTACCATTTACATTCCTCTTGGTTTAAATGGATATTTAAAACCAATTGGTTTTGCACCTTCAGGTAATGAGACAAGTTCCCAAACTTTATTGTCTTGTATAGACTTATACTCTTCTTGCATGACATCAATAAAATTTTGAGAATTAGAATATTTCATGGACTGACGAAAGTTGATTGAATCATCTTCCATCATTCCATTGTCATCCTCATGTTCTTGGAGAAATTCAACATAATTATCTGAAATAGCATTTCTTCTCTCTCTTATGGACCTCCTTAATGACACTTATTCTTGAGGTTGTTGAGTTTGTTCTTTTGAAACAATTACCTCATCTTAAATAGAGAGTTGTTCAATATTGTCTTGTTGAGGTTCTAGATTCACTTCCTGATCAATGATTGGTATGAGAACCTGAATATCATCAAAAGTGATAGCAAGAACTGAGTTAGAATCCAGTACCTCCTCAAAAGCAATACCTTTAACATTATTTCTCCCTCTAAACTCAACATCCTCAAAAAAATGTTGTAGTTCCTATCTTGAAAATATTCCTCGTTGTGGGTGTAACTCCCCTAACCCGTATCCGTCGATAAAACAAGGTTTCGGAGCGTTACCGAACATTCAAAACATTTATCGATTAATTCAGGCAAGTTACTATTCATTCACCGAGGTCATTCATAGTGTCCCTTAAATGGACCCTCGAGGCCCAATATGAGCAATCAAGTTGGGACTAAATTGGGAACTCAGGGAATTTTTCACGAAATTCCAAAATTTTCCAAGGTGCAGGGCTCACACACCCGTGTGGTCCATGGGACATGCCCGTGTGACCCTAGGAAACGCCCGTGCTGCAGGCCGTGTTCAAAACTACATAGCTCTCTGACTTGCGCCACATCGCCATGCCACACACCCGTGTGCTAGGCCATGTGGTTATTTAATTCAATTCGAATTAGGTGCAGGTTTCACACGGCCAAGATACACGCCCGTGTTCTAGGCCGTGTGGCACACACGGCTAAGACACACGCTCGTGTCTCTACCCGAGTGCTCAATTCTGAGCATTCTGTTTCTCAAAATTAAGGTGCAGGGGACACACAGCCTAACCACATGCCCATGTTACAAGGCCGTGTGTCACACACGGTCTAGACACACGCCCGTGTGGACAAAATAAAGCCATTACTAGCTTCATTTCTCACCCCAATCATTGCCATAATCCTACACCACATCTTGCATTCATAACCCAACCAATCCAAGCATTTTATTCAAGTTAATTCTATAATTTAACATGATATACCATCACATACAATTGCTAACCATTTCAAGCATTCTAATCAAGCATATTCCATCCATTATCATGGCATATCATTTCATGCATACATGTTTACAATTTTATCTTGGTTATGTCCTCATGTTAGACATAATTTGTTCAACTACTTAACATATGTATGGCTAACAGAATATGACATTACCAGTATATCAAAACAATCATTACTAGCCATTCCAATGGCTGGATTACAAGCATCGTTTATGTTTACATGCCAATATGGCTAACATATCCTATACATGCCATTACAACCGCAATTGAATTACCATACTATACCGACATGGGCCGATGGATAGTGTGAGTGATCTTCGCCGAGCTTCAAATCCAACGAGCTTTCGATTTACTCTAAAATAGGGGAAATAAAACGGGCCAAGCATTACATGCTTAGTAAGTTCGTATAACATGGTACTTAACTTACCATTCATCCTATTTTGAGGTAACTATAGACACGGGCGTGTCTAGGCCATGTGAGGGACACGGGCCATAGACACGGGCGTGTGTCCGGCCGTGTGAAAACCCCTGTAGGTTCGAAACAAAAAATAAATTCCACACGGGCTGGGAACATGGGCGTGTGTGACCACACGGCCTGCCCACAAGGGCCTGTTCCATTCCACACGGGCGTGTGGCCCTGTTTTAGGTAAAAAATTTCTATATGCATAGAGGTTTCCAGATTAATCTCGAACCCTCCCGAATGTATGTTTAGGGCCTCGTACACCCATAATAAGGATGTTATGAATGTGAATGAAAAAGTTTAAATTTGTAACAAAAATTTTATAGCCAAGGATGTATGTTTAAGCAAGTTAAGTCCGGTAATGCCTCGTACCTTATTCCGGTATCGGTTATTGGTAAGGGGTGTTACAGATCATCCATCTGAGGATGAAATACCGTACTAAAATGTAACGATGTACCCAGATTTTCTTATAACTTGTTTCAGAATCAGAATATAAACCGTAGATCTCAATCAGAAATAACAGTAACTAGCACATCATTTAATCTGTCAATATCAAAAACAGGTAATTCAAGATATCTATCAAGTAGGAAATCCATTCATGTCAGAATAAAATGAGCAGGCTTTGTCAAACAATCAACAATTACTCAAATAGTATCTTTCTTTTCATAGACAGGGAGAATCCTGATATAAAATTCATAGTAACTATGTCTCATTTCCATTTCAGTATTTTCACTGATTATAACCATCTTGAAAGTATCACCTCTATCTTGCAGATACATCCAGCATTTAAATATAGATTCAGAAATGTCACCTTTCATTACAAGCTACTAATACATTCTTTTCAAATCATTATGCATTTCATCATTCCCCAGATAAACAGACATAGTACCACTGTGATCATTCATGTAAAATTTTCAGTACAAGCTCTAATTTCTTCAGTACACAGACTCTATCTTTGAATAACAGACATTTACCGAATCTATTTTGAAATTCTGATTCAAAAATTATTTCACATTGTACTCATTAATTCACAACTCTTTATCACTTTTTGAGTTTCATTGATCTTGTAACACCCCAAACCAGGTCTATGCGTTAAGACGAGATTTGGTTTGTCACACCGAACGAACATCCAAAATTTCTCTAATGATTTAAGTAAAACAGTAATCAAAGCCTTTAGAAATAAGGTTTAATAAAAACTAAGTACAATGATTATGAATTAAGAAAAATACTTGGTTGAAATCTTATATATATATTAGTCAAAACCTTAACGCAGTTTTTTTTTTTTAAAAGAATTTGAAAGAAATTGAAAAGTAATTTAGGTGTCCAAAATTGTTATAAAACATAATATTTTTAAGAAACTTTATAGATTTAACATAAGCCCATATTAACAGTCTAAAAATAAAGTTAAATCCATCCACACATAAAAACAATCCATAAAAACATAATTAGAGGCCTTATTACAACATACCCAAAATAGTAATTAAAATAAGTAACTTAAATAAAGTTCATAGTTTATAAAACCCACGCTCGTAGTATGGCCTCCACCATGTCATCCCCGGCCCAAGTCCACATCAATTTCCATTACTTGAGATGGATAATAAAACAGGGTGAGTTACAAAGAACTCAGTGTGTAACTCACTTACCACCATTATTGGGCCAAACCATCAAGGCATTAATTTGGGCTTGAGTCCAATTACAAACTTTAACAATATAAAATGAAATAAAATATATTAAAATGCATGTAAAATGAATTTCCCAACCAAGCCTAATTTCCATCCGCTACACACCCCCGTACCAACCAGCACACCTGTGGGGATCAAGTCAACCCACCCCGCCAAACACACCAATCGTAGGCATTTAGCCTTTTAAATAATATTGTAGTGCACTCACCAACTAGATTGTGACATAGTCACCGAACTAGAGGCATTAAGCCAAAATTTGTGGCAGAGCCACCGAACTAGATACGTGGCCACAGGCCTTTCTTCTCTTCATCAAATCCCATCCCATGCATTTATGTATGAATAACAAACTTTAATCATAAATGATTTATCAAGTAACCCATAATACAAATGAGTTTTTAATAAAACCTTTCATTTGGGCCTATTAACAATATAGTATTAAACTTTGGCCATATCTCGAACTAGAGGGTTTTTGGCCCATTAGCGATCTAGCAAACTTTGGCCCATATTATCGATCTAGCAGTTTTATGGCCCAATTTATCTATCTAGCAATATTTCGGCTCAATTTATCGATCTAGCAATATTTCGGCTCAATTTATCGATCTAGCAATATTTCGGCTCAATTTATCGATCTAGTAATTTTTCCGACTTTAACCGTTTTCATGCTTTTACACAAAAGTGTTAATTATCACATAAATTTCGATTTTGCCATTTTTACGATTTATCATAATACTTACTGTTTAGTATCTAACCCGAAAGATAAGTGTGAAGTTACACACCTGGTTATGGTGAGAACTAGACTTTCCCGCCTCGTCAACACCTATACATATCACGATAACTTATGATCATTATAATCTAATAATAAAACCGATCTAAACATAACGATCTAAAATTTACTCTCGGATTTTTGAACTACTTCCACTTGCGGTTACTCCCCGATTAATGGTTCGTTAACCGAATCAAATCCACGAACAAATAATGGTTCGGGAGTACGAACTACTTCAAACAATTGATTCTCCTCGGATGAACGTCCACAACCCTGGGAAATCCCGATTCTTGTCTGATCCTTTGTTTATACTTAGGGGATTAATGGTACCACCCTTCTTCCGAACACTATATACGGCCCGTTTCTTCCCTATCTTGATTGTCTTCAAAGACAAAGATCGTTAGCACGTCCTAATCATATATATATATATATCGATTATGACAAAAGGCTTTGAGAACGAGATTTCCTTACCACAAATATTCTTGTTCCACAAGGAAATCGATCCAAGCGTTCTATGTTACACACGACCTCTTGATTTCCAATCTTACATTATCGCACTAAAGCATAACAAAAATAAACGTTAATAGAATGAACGTTTATTTTGATCTAAGAAAGCCTTCAAACCACCATCAATATTCGGCCAAATACTATAAACTAATCGAAGACGAAAAAGAACCCTTACCTATTTTCCACGGTTGAAAAGAAACGATTGAAAATGTTGCTTATGAATAGAGAGATATTCGGCTATGAATAATCAAAGAAAAAGAAAATGGTTCGGTTAAGGTACACTAACATTCGGCCATGAAGAGATTAAAGGAGAAAGTATTGATTGAAAAGAAATCAAAATAAGAGAATAGGGATGATGATAATTCGGTTTTCAAAGAAAACAAAAGAGAAAGAAAGAGATGAGTTTAAGATCAAGGCACATTCGGCAATGGAGAAAAGGAGAGAAAAAAAGGAATGGTCTTTTGATGTAGGTGATTTCGGCACTAATGAGAAAAAGGCACAAAAGAATACCGAATGATGTGCAATAATGACCAAATGGTCAAAATAATCAAGGCTTACCAAGGATCAAATTCGGCCAAGGGAGAGAGGTTGAGAGAATTTGTAAAACTATGCACAAAACTAAGAATGACCAAAAAGAGACTTCAAATCCTAGCCAAACTAACACCAAAAATTCGGCTCCCCCCTAGACCATATTGCCGTCCCTATGCATGGTCAAATGGCCATGATCTTATTTCCATAACCTTTTCCTTGATACTTGCCCCATATCTTCATATCTTTCCTTAATTCTTGATTCCCTTCCATAAGTTAACAATTTCCTTAATCCTTTGATATACTAACTAAAAATAACAAGGTCAACACTTACCATATATGCACTTGGCGACACTTGCTATTCATGTGCAGAAAAATTAAAAATAAAATTCATCTAGATGCTAAACAAGGGATTCGAACCTTCTCCTCATGCACTAACTCATGCGCCAACACCACTTTGCCATATAATCATCTTAAGCTACACTTTGACACATTAATTAACTTATGTGTCAATGCCACTTGCTCCACTTCAATAAATTTTAAAAACTAAAAATTATTCCATCCCCGAATAATTCTAATTCTTCTTCAGGACTATAATAAACACGAAAAATAATAAGAAAATTTTCCTTCATAATATAAACACCAAATCATGCAATAATCGATACTCGAATTTTAGGGTGTTACAACTCTACCATCCTTAAAAAAAATTTCGTCCTCGAAATTTACCTGTTTGAAAAAGGTGAGGGTATTGTTGCCGAATTACATCTTCAGGCTCCCACGTAGCTTCCTCCACTCCGTGATTTCGCCATAAAATCTTGACCAACGGCACGGTTTTCTTTCTTAGCACCTTAACATCTTGGTCTAAGATTTCCACTGGTTCCTCCTCAAAAGACAAGTCTGAATACAACTCCACTTCTTCTACCGGTACTATGTGCGAAGGATCCGATCTATAGCGCCTCAGCATGGAAACATGAAAAACATTATGAATCTGACTCAACTCCGGAGGTAATTCGATCTGATAGGCCACTGGACCAACACGCTTCACCACACGATATGGTCCAATGTATCTAGGACTCAATTTGCCCTTCTTCCCAAACCTAAAAATCTTCTTCCAAGGTGAGACCTTCAAGAACACTTGATCCCCACAAAGATACTGATACTTCTACGCTTGGATCTGCATACGACTTTTGTCTATCCAAGCTTCCTTTAACCGTGCTCGAATAGCTTTTACTTTTCTTCCGCTTTGAGAGATCACTCTGGACCTAACATCTGTCGTTCGCCCAATTCAGGTCCAACAACTAGGAGAACGACACCTACGACCATATAATGCCTCGTAGGGTGCCATCCGAATGCTAGATCGATAGCTATTGTTGTAAGCAAATTACGCCAATGGTAGAAAATCCTTCCAACTACCTTTGAAGTCGATTATACAACCCCTTAACATGTCTTCCGAATCTGAATTACTCTTTCGATTGACCATCCGATCGAGGATGAAAAGTCAGATCAAGTTTAGCTTTGTTCCCAAAGCTTCATGCAATGCTTTCCAAAACCGTGACGTAAACCTAGGATCCCTATCTAATATAATAGACGCAAGTACCCCATGCAACCTCACGATTTCGGATACGTACAGCTTAGCCAACTTCTGTAACGAGTAATCCGTACGAACTGGTAGAAAATGAGCGATCTTCGTCAAACGATCAACAATTACCCAAACAGAGTTTTTCTTAGTAGGTGTTAAAGGTAACCCACTAACAAAATCCATTGTTATCCGCTCCCATTTCCAAAGAGGAATCTTTACCGGTTGTAATAATTACGACGGCAATTGATGCTCCACCTTCACTTGGCGACAAGTTAAACATTTTCCCACAAATTCGTAAATCTCACGCTTCAACCACGCCACCACCAATATTGTTCACGAAGATCCCGATACATCTTATTTCCTCCGGGTGCATAGCATAAGGGCTACTATGCGCTCTCGTAGAATCATTTGTCTCGAGATCCGAGTCCTTAGGCATACAAATTCTCCCACGAAAACATAACACACCTTCCGCGTTTATGCTAAAATCCTCTATTCCACCATTTTCAACTTGTTGAGTTAATATCCCAATTTCTTATCTGATATCTGTTTTCCTTGATTTGCTCTAACCACAGAGGCTTCACCTGAAGTTTCGCTATCAGACTACCATCCTCGTACAAACTTAAATGGGCAAACATTGCTCTCAAATCAGATACCACCTTACGACTTAACGCGTCTGCTACCACATTAGCTTTTCCAGGATGATACTCGATTGAGAAATCATAGTCCTTTAACAGCTCCACCCATCTTCGTTGTCTCAAGTTTAATTCCTTCTGAGTAAGAAGATACTTAAGACTCTTGTGATCCGTATAGATGATAGACTTTTCACCGTAGAGGTAATGCCTCCAAATCTTTAGAGCAAACACTACTGCAGCTAACTCCAAGTCATGAGTAGGGTAGTTTACTTCGTGCGGTCTCAACTGACGAGAAGCATAAGCTACCACTTTCCCACTTTGCATCAATACGCAACCTAATCCCGTATGCGACGCATCACAATAAACTGTAAACTCTTTTCCACCTCGGGTTGAATCAATACCAGTAACTGTCAAAATCTTCTTCAATTCATCGAAACTTTCTTGCTGTTTTTTTAGTCCATATAAGCGGTACTCCCTTTCGCAAAAGCTTAGTTAGGGTGCAGCAATCAACGAAAACCCCTCAACAAAGCGTCTATAGTAACTTTACCAAACCCAAGAAACTCCGAATCTCATTCATCGACTTTGGTGGTTTCCAATCCAATCTGACCTCAATTTTTCGAGGATCCACCCTTATTCCTTCGGCTGACACCACATGACCCAAGAAAGTCACTTCCCTTAACCAGAATTCACATTTACTGAATTTGGCATACAGTTGATTATCTCGAAGTAACTGCAATACAATTCGCAATTGCGAATCATGCTCTTCTTCATTCCTTGAATATACCAGAATGTCATCTATGAATACCACCACAAACCGGTCTAAATATGGTTGAAAGACCCGGTTCATCATATCCATAAATGCAGCTGGTGCATTGGTCAACCCAAACGGCATCACCAAAAACTCATAATGTCCATAACGAGTTCGGAAAGCCGTCTTGTGAATATCCGCTTTTTCACCTTAAGGCGATGATAACCCGATCTCAAATCAATTTTGGAGAAAAGCTGAAGCTCCTTCAATTGATCAAACAGTCGTCAATTCTTGGCAGAGGGTACCTATTCTTGATCGTCAATTTATTTAATTGCCTGTAGTCAATACACATACGCATCGACCCATCTTTCTTCTTAACAAACAAAATCGGTGCTCCCCACGGAGACACACTCGGTCGAATAAAGCCTCGATCTAGCAATTCTTGAATTTGAGCTTTAAGCTCCGCCAACTCCTTCGGTGCCATTCTATAAGGAGCAATGGACACTGGAGCCGTTCCGGGCAAAAGCTCAATACCAAATTCCACTTCCCGATCTGGAGGTACACCGGGAAGTTCTTCAGGAAATACATCTGGAAATTCCTTCACTGTTCTCACATCTTCCACTGACAACTCTTTGGCATCTAAAGCACTAATAAATGCTAAAAATGCTCCATACCCTTTTCGTACCAACTTTTCTGCCTTAAGTGCAGATACCACATTTGCCAAGTAATTCCTTCGCCCGCCTGTCATAATTATTTCTTTATCCTCCACCGTCCTTATTGACATCCGCTTTTCAGCACAATCCAATTTCGCCCGGTGCTTAACCAACCAATCCATGCCCAAAATGATATCGAACTCGCCAAAAGGCAATTCCATCAAATTTGCCAAAAATATTTCTCCTTGAATTTCTAAGGGCACATCTCTAAACAGTTTATTTACCAATACCGATTGTCCTAAAGGACTAATTACCTTCATCTCATTATCGGAAATTTTAGAGTCTAAATTCAAGTTTCGGATATGGTGCTAGCAACATACGAATGGGTAGAACCAATATCCATCAAAGCAATAACAGTACATCAAAATGAAGAACGTACCAGTTATCACATCAGTGCATTGCCATCCCCACGGCGTCTAATCGCATATCCCAATCACGGGCGTCTTGCATCCGTGTTGCCTTTAGGACCATTGCCTCGACCATTGCACCTTGACCACGTCCACCCCATTACCACCACGACTGGTCCACGACCTCTCGGTGGTTCTTTGAATTCCTCTTGCCGGTGGTGCATCGATTATTACGAGCTTCCCGAGTTGTATCCATTCGGCGAGGGCAATTCCTATATTGATGATCCATCGACCCACATTTATAGCAAGCACCCGTTTTCTTCCAAAGACTCTCGAATGCCTTTTCCCACAATCGGCACAATCTCGACTCGATTCACATTTACGGTGTTCTTCCTTGAGCTGGTTCCTCGTTCCGAGGCCTCTTGAAAACCTTCTTGAAGAACACAGAATACTTCATATCTCTCTTGCCTCTAGCTCGTTCCCGATTCGGCGTTAGAGTTCTTAACCTCTTCGGCTATCTTGGCCTTTTCCACAAGCATGGAAAAAGTTCTAACTTGTTGTGGGGCTATCAAAACCGCAATTCATCGTTCAAGCCATCCTCAAAGCGTACTGGCGCTCATGATCCGTTGCCACTATCGTTCGAGCATAGCGACTCAAGCGTAAGAACTTCGACTTCATATCTTTGCCACCGTCTTATTTCCTTGCACGAGTTCAAGAATTCCTTCCTTCCGGGCATCCACATAGCTTGTTCCCACATATTTCCCTTGAAAGGAAGCCTTGAAGAATTCCCAATTAACTAATGCGACATCGATTGCCTTCTCGGACAATAAGCCACCATTGGTATGCTTCATCCCTTAACAAAGATACCGCTCCTCTTAGTTTTTGTTCCACAAGACACTCAAGATCGTCCATAATTCGCTCCACCGCCTCAAGCCAATATTCAACGACATTTGGAGCTACACTTGAGACACCTCTGAAAACCTCGGCTCCACTTGATTTCAAACGTTCGATATCGACCCACGGTGTTGGCGATTCTAGCTCCAAATGACCCTTTCAAGGACTCGCAGCATTGCTCGCGTCACCGCATTATCTTCTTCCATATGATTATGTGATCCCGTCTCACTTTCGAGTGACGCAGTGCATCCATTTTCGGCATATGATCCGGTGCCGGTTGCGCCTCTAACACCTCGTCCTCTACCACGGCCATGTCTACGCGTCCACGACCACGTCCTCTAGAGCTCATAATGACCCGATTTAATCGATTAAGAGTTTTATGAATCAAAATACTATTTCATTTGTTTATTAACGATGTTTTATGATATGAAAGAGATAGAGTTGTTTTCGCAACCATATCCTATTGTCTCAATCTCTACGATTTTCAACACCTAAAACTAGAAGTTCTAGAGTGTTTCTTATGATCATATCACAATATAAACAATCGATATCTGATACTTACTTGACTTGGCGCGGGATGCTCATGGTGCCATACTACCTTTAAATAAAAATCTAGAAATTTTGAATTGTTTTTCAAACAAACATCATTATTGAACCCAAACCACAGTAGAGTTTTGAAAGCGTGCTCGATACCATTAAATGTAACACCCCAAACCAGTGTCTATGCGTTAAGACGAGATTTGGTTTGTCACACCGAAACGAACATCCAAAATTTCTCTAATGATTTAAGTAAAACAAGAATGCAAAGCCTTTAGAAATAAGGTTTAATAAAAACTAAGTACAATGATTATGAATTAAGAAAAATACTTGGTTGAAATCTTATATATATATATTAGTCAAAACCTTAACACGCTTTTTTTTTTTTTTTTTTTTTAAAGAATTTGAAAGAAATTGAAAAGTAATTTAGGTGTCCAAAATTGTTATAAAACATAATATTTTTAAGAAACTTTATAGATTTAACATAAGCCCATATTAACAGATCTAAAAATAAAGTTAAATCCATCCACATATAAAAACAATCCATAAAAACATAATTAGAGGCCTTATTACAACATACCCAAAATAGTAATTAAAATAAGTAACTTAAATAAAGTTCATAGTTTATAAAACCCACGCTCGTAGTATGGCCTCCACCATGTCATCCCCGGCCCAAGTCCACATCAATTTCCATTACAGAGATGGATAATAAAGCGGGGTGAGTTACAAAGAACTCGAGTGTGTAACTCACTTACCACCATTATTGGGCCAAACCATCAAGGCATTAATTTGGGCTTGAGCCCAATTACAAACTTTAACAATATAAAATGAAATAAAATATATTAAAATGCATGTAAAATGAATTTCCCAACCAAGCCTAATTTCCATCCGCTACACACCCCGTACCAACCAAAGACACCTGTGGGGATCAAGTCAACCCACCCCGCCAAACACACCAATCGTAGGCATTTAGCCTTTTAAATAATATTGTAGTGCACTCACCAACTAGATTGTGACATAGTCACCGAACTAGAGGCATTAAGCCAAAATTTGTGGCGAGAGCCACCGAACTAGATACGTGGCCACAGGCCTTTCTTCTCTTCATCAAATCCCATCCCATGCATTTATGTATGAATAACAAACTTTAATCATAAATGATTTATCAAGTAACCCATAATACAAATGAGTTTTTAATAAAACCTTTCATTTGGGCCTATTAACAATATAGTATTAAACTTTGGCCATATCTCGAACTAGAGGGTTTTGGCCCATTAGCGATCTAGCAAACTTTGGCCCATATTATCGATCTAGCGGTTTATGGCCCAATTTATCTATCTAGCAATATTTCGCTCAATTTATCGATCTAGCAATATTTCGGCTCAATTTATCGATCTAGCAATATTTCGCTCAATTTATCGATCTAGTAATTTTTCCGACTTTAACCGTTTTCATGCTTTTACACAAAAGTGTTAATTATCACATAAATTTCGATTTTGCCATTTTTACGATTTATCATAATACTTACTCGTTTAGTATCTAACCCGAAAGATAAGTGTGAAGTTACACACTGGTTATGGTGAGAACTAGACTTTCCCGCTCAAATCAACACCTATACATATCACGATAACTTATGATCATTATAATCTAATAATAAAACCGATCTAAACATAACGATCTAAAATTTACCCTCGGATTTTTGAACTACTTCCACTTGCGGTTTCTCCCGATTAATGGTTCGTTAACCGAATCAAATCCACGAACAAATAATGGTTCGAGTACGAACTACTTCAAATAATTGATTCTCCTCGGATGAACGTCCACAACCCGGTGGGAAATCCCGGATTCTTGTCTGATCCTTTGTTTTATACTTAGGGGATTAATGGTACCACCCTTCTTCCGAACACTATATACGGCCCGTTTCTTCCTATCTTGATTGTCTTCAAAGACAAAGATCGTTAGCACGTCCTAATCATATATATATCGATTATGACAAAAGGCTTTGAGAACGAGATTTCCTTACCACAAATATTCTTGTTCCACAAGGGAAATCGATCCAAGCGTTCTATGTCACACACGACCTCTTGATTTCCAATCTTCCGTTATCGCACTAAAGTATAACAAAAATAAACGTTAATAGAATGAACGTTTATTTTGATCTAAGAAAGCCTTCAAACCACCATCAATATTCGGCCAAATACTATAAACTAATCGAAGACGAAAAAGAACCCTTACCTATTTTCCACGGTTGAAAAGAAACGATTGAAAATGTTGCTTATGAATAGAGAGATATTCGGCTATGAATAATCAAAGAAAAAAGAAAATGGTTCGGTTAAGGTACACTAACATTCGGCCATGAAGAGATTAAAGGAGAAAGTATTGATTGAAAAGAAATCAAAATAAGAGAATAGGGATGATGATAATTCGATTTTCAAAGAAAACAAAAGAGAAAGAAAGAGATGAGTTTAAGATCAAGGCACATTCGGCAATGGAGAAAAGAGAGAAAAGAAAGGAATGATCTTTTGATGTAGGTGATTTCGCACTAATGAGAAAAAGGCACAAAAAGAATACCAAATGATGTGCAATAATGACCAAATGGTCAAAATAATCAAGGCTTACCAAGGATCAAATTCGGCCAAGGGAGAGAGGCTGAGAGAATTTGCAAAACTATGCACAAAACTAAGAATGACCAAAAAGAGACTTCAAATCCTAGCCAAACTAACACCAAAAATTCGGCTCCCCCCTAGACCATATTGCCGTCCCTATGCATGGTCAAATGGCCATGATCTTATTTCCATAACCTTTTCCTTGATACTTGCCCCATATCTTCATATCTTTCCTTAATTCTTGATTCCCTTCCATAAGTTAACAATTTCCTTAATCCTTTGATATACTAACTAAAAATAACAAGGTCAACACTTACCATATATGCACTTGGCCGACACTTGCTATTCATGTGCAGAAAAATTAAAAATAAAATTCATCTAGATGCTAAACAAGGGATTCGAACCTTCTCCCTCATGCACTAACTCATGCGCCAACACCACTTTGCCATATAATCATCTTAAGCTACACTTTGACACATTAATTAACTTATGTGTCAATGCCGCTTGCTCCACTTCAATAAATTTTAAAAACTAAAAATTATTCCATCCCCGAATAATTCTAATTCTTCTTCAGGACTATAATAAACACGAAAAATAATAAGAAAATTTTCCTTCATAATCTAAACACCAAATCATGCAATAATCGATACTCGAATTTTAGGGTGTTACAGATCTGTTGTAGAGACATCAGCTTTGCTCTATACTCATTTAAAATTGAGCTATTATCAGACAATCATATTCGATACCCATGGCTTGCAAAATATATAGAGATTTGCTACTCAGAACATCTGTAACCACATTCATTCTTTCCAAGTGATATACAATTATCAAGTCATAATCTTTCAACATTCAAACCATATACGCTATCTCATATTCAAATCTTTTAGCAACATCAGATACTTCAAACTTTTATAATCGGTGAATATATGACATTTTTCACCAAACAAGAAATGTTGTCAGATTTCAATACAGAAACAATGGCTGTCAATTCTAGGTTATGTATCGAGTAATTCTTTTCATGTGGTTTTTAACTATCTGAAAGCACAGGCTATTACTTTGCCTTACTGCATCAAAACACAATCTAATGCCATTCAATAATATATCACTATAATAACAAATTCCTTACCTGATTCAGGCTGAACCAGAATTAATACTTCGGTCAACAGAGCTTCCAACTGGTCAAAACTTTACAGATATTTATCGGTCCATTCAAATCTTACCTCTTTTCTGTAATAACTGGATCATCAATGTAACTATTTCAATTGTTAACATTGAAGCATTGAGTTTTTCTAAAGCCAGATCCATCAAATAGATTCAAAACCATAGTGTTGTGTTATGATCGACATTTCAACCGTATAGATAAAACAACACTTCAATATCAATAGTGTACCTCAATTTATAAGAGGGAGAACCGAATGTGGCCCCAATAATAACCAAAGCAGTAATACAATTTCTATAATCTGTGATCCCTATCACCATACCTCATGATTGACTCAATATTTATATCGATAATGAATGTAATTACCTCCAGTTAAAGAATATCTTTCACAGATAACCCAGGTTTACATACTAAAGAGATTGTTGATATCTCAGAGAAAATTCAGAAGAATAATATAACACATACTCAGTAGAAACCACTGCGATAAAAAAAATATAACTTGCACGCTCGCAATTCAGGGCTTCAATCAGTAGAAGTAGAAGATAATATCACATGAATCTTATCATCAAATCTTATATCATTCATGATAAATTAACAACCCAAGTAAAATAGAGCAATATCGCTCATGAATTAACCAGACATTTAGTAATTTCATCTATCATGATTTACCAGCCTTTCAATACGACAAATATTGCATCTGTACATGCACAATTTTATATGCCTCTGATAATAGCAGAACATATAAAGTGCCCAGAAAATATTGTTGTAATATCCCAGATTATAACAGCTACATTCAAATATCGGTGCAATTTCATCACTATTCCACTGACTAATAAAGTCATCAATAATCTTACATTATTCAGTTCACCAAAAGAGTCAGTTTAGAAGAATTTTCGGCTAATTCGTTCTATAAATATCATGTCTAGATAAGTCACTTACTCATGAACAACTTCTTCCTTAACAATAAAATCACATAATTAGAATAATCCTAAAATAAATATGATATCTCGTTTAATATCGTCTTTACTTATCAACCCATTCTCAATTCTGACTACATCATTAGTCATTCAGCCTTTGAACTCTTTAGTTCCACATTCATTAGCTTAATCCATATAAATCTTGTAAATTTCATTGTATAACACTATACCGGTAAGGGGGTAGAGATCGTAAGCCTCAAAATTTATCTTTCATATATATATATACTCATATAACATAACATTTGTCATTCTCATTTACTATAAAACATTTATCCGTACCTTTTCGATTTCTATTTCATCATCAGTAACATTGTACTCAGATACTTGAGTATCTCTTTCGGAGTCATCGGAATTTGCTCGATTGGAAAGCATCTCTTTCTATTTGTAAAAATTTTTCATCAGAGTCAGGAGATATCACACTATCACAGGTTAAATAATGGCATGTATTTCTAGACTCCACATATGCTACGTTCAGTCCGAGAACCGACTAAACCATAGCTCTGATACCACTAAATGTAACACCACTCTGTATCCGTCGCCAGAACAAGGTTTCAGAGCGTTACCGGATATTCAAAACATTTATCGATTAATTTAGGCAAGTTACTATTCATTCACCGAGGTCATTCATATGTCCCTTAAATGGACCCTCGAGGACCAATACGAGCATTAGAATGAAGTTGGCACTAAATCGGGAACTCAGGGAATTTTTCACGAAATTTTAAAATTTTTCAAGGTGCGGGGCTCACACGCCCGTGTGGTCCAAGGGACACGCCCGTGTAACCCTGGGACACGCCCGTGCTGCAGGCCGTGTTCAAAACTAGGTAGCTCTCTAACTTGCGCCACACGACCATGCCATACGCCCGTGTGCTAGGCCGTGTGGTTATTTAATTCAATTCGAATTAGGTGCAGGTTTCACACGGCCAAGACACACGCCCATGTTCTAGGTCGTGTGGCACACACGGCTGAGACACACACCTGTGTCTCTGCCCGTATGCTCAATCCTGAGCATTCTGTTTCTCAAAATTAAGGTACAGGGGACACACGGCCTAACCACATGCCCATGTTACAAGGCCGTGTGTCACACACGGTCTAGACACACGCTTGTGTGTCTGCCCGTGTGGACAAAATAAAGTCATTCCTAGATTAATTTCTCACCCCAATCATTGCCATAATCCTACACTACATCTTGCATTCATAACCCAACCAATCTAAGCATTTTATTCAAGTTAATTCTATCATTTAACATGATATATCATCACATACAATTACTAAAAATTTCAAGCATTTTAATCAAGCATATTCCATCCATCATCATGGCATATCATTTCATGCATACATGTTTACAATCTTATCTTGGTTATGTCCTCATGTTAGACATAATTTGATCAACTACTTAACATATGTGTGGCTAACATAATATGACATTACCAGTATATCAAAACAATCATTACTAGCCATTCCAATGGCTGGATTACAAGCATCGTTTATGTTTACATGCCAATATGGCCAACATATCCTATACATGCCATTACAACCGTAATTAAATTACCATACTATACCGACATGGGCCGATGGATAGTGTGGGTGATCTCCGTCAAGCTTCCAATCTAACGAGCTTCCGATTTACACTAAAATAGGGGAAAATAAAACGGGGTAAGCATTACAATGTTATTATACTTGTAATTATTTTATTTTATGAGAAATGTATATAAATTCCATGAAATTTATTTATGATGCTTCGATGAGGTTGTAATGAGAATGCATTAAGTTGAAGTCCCGGTTGAAAATTCAGAATAATGTGGATACCTATGTCATGACATGAGATAAGGAAGGTCCCGTATAAGACCATGTCTGGGACATGGCATCGGCATCGAGTGTAGGTCCCGTATAAGACCATATCTGGGATATGGCATCGGCACCAAACATAGATTCCGTATAAGACCATGTCTGGGACAAGGCATCAGTATCGGATAAGGAAGGTCTCGTATAAGACCATGTCTGGGACATGGCATCGGCACCAAATAAGGAAGGTCCCATGTAAGACCATGTCTGGGACATAGCCTCGGCACCAAAGGAAGATCTCGTGTAAGACCATATCTGGGATATGGCATCGGCATCTATGTACGATCTCGTATAAGACCATGTCTGGGACATGGCATCGACATCGAGCTAAGAGATCCCGTGTAAGACCATATCTGGGATATGGCATCGGCATCAAGAGGTGATCCCATGTAAGACCATATCTGGGGTATGGCATTGGCATCGTAATATATGTGTGATGAGATTGAGTATCCTCCGATATTCCGAGTAATTCAACGGGCAAAAGAGCTATGTATGCAAGGATGGCAAGAGCTAAGCTGTATAAAGATAACAAAGAGTTACATTTAAGTGAAAGATGATTACGATTTAAGTTTATGTTTATAAAAGCATAAGTGCTAAATTATGTGATGAAGTGATACAGGTACCTTGAGTAAAATACGAGTTATGATACCCTAATGTGATATGTAATGGGTAAGCTTAAGTATGAGTAAGTATGTCAAAGTAATTGAGAACTTGTGTTATTATTGTTCTATGAGCTGAATGAATTTTGCCATGAGCATTTATGTTGCCATTTTAATTCATGCAAACTTACTAAGCTATATGCTTACCCCTCTCTTTTCCTTTTTCCTTGTAGTATCTCCAAGCTAGCTCGAGGATCGTAGGACGTCGGAGCTCGGATCACACTATCAAATAATCTTTGGCATAGTAAAGTTGATTCATTTTGAGTATGGCATGTATAGGAACTTGGTCATTTTGTACTATGTCATATTTGAAAGCCAAAGTGTTGGCTATTAATGTTATTCACCCATTTTGTAAATGGTCATTAGTATTTGGCCAATAATTGTCAAGTTTATTATCTTAATGATGATGAGTTTTATGAAGTGGAAGTTCATGTAATTGATGGAGTAAAATGTGAAGTGTATGAATGATGATTAGCGACTCTTCTTAGTGTGTATTATTGCCATGTTATGTGTTTCTTGTGTTGGTATATATATGTGTTTATGTTTCAGGGTGGCAATAGGCTTGGAAAATAGCCTTCTAATTATCCATACGGGTATACACACGGGCGTGTGTCTCGGCTGTGTGTGACACACGACCAACCCCATGGGTGTGTAGATAGGCCGTGTGTCCCCTGTATCAAATTTACGAGAATTTGATCTGCCACACGGGCCAGCACACGGGGGTATGCCTAGGCCGTGTGCATTTAAGAGAATGCTGACGTCATAAATAGAATGCAAGGGTTTTCTCACACGGGTGAGGACACGGGCGTGTCTAGGCCGTGTGGGGGACACGGGCCATAGACACGGGCGTGTGTCCGGCCGTGTGAAAACCCCTGTAGGTTCGAAATGAAAAATAAATTCCACACGGGCTGGGAACATGGGCGTGTGTGACCACACGGCCTGCCCACGCGGGCCTGTTCCATTCCACACGGGCGTGTGGCCTGTTTTAGGTAAAAAATTTCTATATGCATAGAGGTTTCCAGGTTAATCCCGAAACCTCCCGAATGTATGTTTAGGGCCTCGTAGGCCCATAATAAGGATGTTATGAATGTGAATGAAAAAGTTTAAAGTTGTAACAAAAAATTTATAGCCAAGGATGTATGTTTAAGCAAGTTAAGTCCGGTAATGCCTCGTACCCTATTCCGGCATCAGTTACGGGTAAGAGGTGTTACAGATCATCCATCTGAGGATGAAATACCGTACTAAAATGTAACCATGTACCTAGATTTTCTTGTAACTTGTTTCAGAATCGGAATATAAACCATAGATCTCTATCAGAAATAACAGTAACTAGCACATCATTTAATCTATCAATATCAAAAATAGGTAATTCAAGCAATCTATCAAGCGGGAAATCCATTCATGTCAGAATAAAATGTGCAGGCTTTGTCAAACAATCAACAGTTACTCAAATAGTATCTTTCTTTTCATAGACAGGGAGAATCCTGATATAAAATTCATAGTAACTATGTCCCATTTCCATTTCAGTATTTTCACTGATTATAACCATCTTGAAAGTATCACCTCTATCTTGCTGATACATCCAGCATTTAAATATAGATTCAGAAATGTCACCTTTCATTCCGAGCTACTAATACATTCTTTTCAAATCATTATGCATTTCATCATTCCCCAGATAAACAGACATAGTACCACTGTGATCATTCATGTAAAATTTTCAGTACAAGCTCTAATTTCTTCAGTACACAGACTCTATCTTTGAATAACAGACACTTACCGAATCTATTTTGAAATTCTGTTTCAGAAATTATTTCACACTGTACTCATTTAATTCACAACTCTTTATCACTTTCTGAGTTTCATTGATCTGTTGTAGAGACATCAGCTTAGCTCTATACTCATTTAATATTGAGCTATTATCAGACAATCATATTCGATACCCATGGCTTGCAAAATATATAGAGATTTGCTACTCAGAACATCTGTAACCACATTCATTCTTTCCAAGTGATATACAATTATCAAGTCATAATCTTTCAACATTCAAACCATATACGCTATCTCATATTCAAATCTTTTAGCAACATCAGATACTTCAAACTTTTATAATCGGTGAATATATGACACTTTTCACCAAACAAGAAATGTTGTCGATTTCAATCTGAAAACAATGGTCATCAATTCTAGGTCATGTATCGAGTAATTCTTTTCATGTGGTTTTTAACTATCTGAAAGCACAGGCTATTACTTTGCCTTACTGCATCAAAACACAATCTAATCACATTCAATAGTATATCATTATAATAACAAATTCCTTACCTAATTCAGGCTGAACCATAATTAATACTTCGGTCAACAGAGCTTCCAACTGGTCAAAACTTTACTGATATTTATCGATCCATTCAAATCTTACCTCTTTTCTGTAATAACTGGATCATCAATGTAACTATTTCAATTGTTAACATTGAAGCTTTGAGTTTTTCTAAAGCCAAACCCATCAAATAGATTCAAAACCATAGTGCTGCATTATGACCGACATTTCAACCGTATAGATAAAGCAACACTTCAATATCAATAGTGTACCTCAATTTATATGAGGGAGAACCAAATGTGGCCCCAATAATAACCAATGCGATGAATACTGCTTTCTATAATCATGATCCCTATCACCATACCTCATGATTGACTCAATATTTATATCGATAATGAATGTAATTACCTCCAATTAAAGAATATCTTTCACAGATAACCCAGGTTTACATACTAAAGAGATTGTTGATATCTCAGAGAAAATTCAGAAGAATAATATAACACATACTCAGTAGAAACCACTGTGATAAAAACAATATAACTTGCACATTCGCAATTCAGGGCTTCAATCAGTAGAAGTAGAAGATAATATCACATGAATCTTATCATCAAATCTTATATCATTCATGATAAATTAGCAACCCAAGTAAAATAGAGCAATATCGCTCATGAATCAACCAGACATTCAGTAATTTCATCTATCATAATTTACCAGCCTTTCAATACGACAAATATTGCATCTATACATGCACAATTTCATATGCCTCTGATAATAACAGAACATATAAAGTGCCCAGAAAATATTGTTGTAATATCCCAGATTATAGCAGCTACATTCAAATATCGGTGCAATTTCATCACTATTCCACTGACTAATAAAGTCATCAATAATCTTACATTATTCAATTCACTGAAAGAGTCAGTTTAGAAGAATTTTCGGCTAATTCATTCTATAAATATCATGTCTAGATAAGCCGCTTAGTCATGAACAACTTCTTCCTTAACAATAACATCACATAATTAGAATAATCCTCAAAAAAAATCTGATATCTCTTTTAATACCGTCTTTACTTATCAACCCATTCTCAATTCTGACTACATCATTAGTCATTCAGCCTTTGAACTCTTTAGTTCCACATTCATGAGCTTAATCTATATAAATCTTGTAAATTTCATTGTATAACACTATACCGGTAAGGGGGTAGAGATCGTAAGACTCAAAATTTATCTTTCATATATATATACTCATATAACATAACATTTGTCATTCTCATTTACAATAAAACATTTATCCGTACCTTTTCGATTTCTATTTCATCATCAGTAACATTGTACTCAGATACTTGAGTATCCCTTTCGGAGTCATCGGAATTAGCTCGATTGGAAAGCATCTCTTTCTATTTGTAAAAAATTTTCATCAGAGTCAGGAGATATCACACTATCACAGGTTAAATAATGGCATGTATTTCTAGACTCCACATATGCTACGTTCAGTCTAAGAACCGACTAAACCATAGCTCTGATACCACTAAATGTAACACCCCTTTGTATCCATCACCGGAACAAGGTTTCGGAGCGTTACCGGACATTCAAAACATTTATCGATTAATTCAGGTAAGTTACTATTCATTCACCGAGGTCATTCATAATGTCTCTTAAATGGACCCTCGAGGCCCAATACGAGCATTAGAATCAAGTTGGGACTAAATCGGGAACTCAGGGAATTTTTTGCGAAATTCCAAAATTTTCCAAGGTGCAGGGCTCACATGCCCGTGTGGTCCAAGGGACACGCCCGTGCTGCAGGCCGTGTTCAAAACTAGGTAGCTCTCTAACTTGCGCCACACGGCCATGCCACACGCCCGTGTGCTAGGCCGTGTGGTTATTTAATTCAATTCGAATTAGGTGCAGGTTTCACACGACCAAGACAAAAGCCCATGTTCTAGGTCGTGTGGCACACACGGCTGAGACACACGCCCGTGTGCTAAATCCTGAGCATTTTGTTTCTCAAAATTAAGGTGCAGGGGACACACGGCCTAACCACATGCCCATGTTACAAGGCCATGTGTCACACACGGTCTAGACACACGCTTGTGTGTCTGCCCGTATGGACAAAATAAAGTCATTCCTAGATTAATTTCTCACCCCAATCATTGCCATAATCCTACACTACATCTTGCATTCATAACCCAACCAATCCAAGCATATTATTCAAGTTAATTCTATAATTTAACATGATATATCATCACATACAATTACTAACAATTTCAAGCATTCTAATCAAGCATATTCCATCCATCATCATGGCATATCATTTCATGCATACATGTTTACAATCTTATCTTGGTTATGTCCTCATGTTAGACATAATTTGATCAACTACTTAACATATGTGTGGCTAACATAATATGACATTACCAGTATATCAAAACAATCATTACTAGCCATTCCAATGGCTGGATTACAAGCATCGTTTATGTTTACATGCCAATATGGCTAACATATCCTATACATGCCATTACAACCGCAATTAAATTACCATACTATACCGACATGGGCCGATGGATAGTGTGGGTGATCTCCGCCAAGCTTTCAATCCAACGAGCTTCCGATTTACACTAAAATAGGGGAAAATAAAACGGGGTAAGCATTACATGCTTAGTAAGTTCGTATAACATGGTACTTAACTTACCATTCATCCTATTTTGAGGTAAATATGTAAGGCATATTCACTTAATTTGACCTCAAGCCCTACACACATCCTCATTGCCCTTGTTAGTCATATAATCCATGATAACATCAAGACATGTATAAGCTCAATCAACAATCAAGTTTCCATGCATATATGCTTTCCACAACATGTATTCATTAAGCATGTATATATCATCTGTTATTATTACAAGTATAGTTTCATAGTAGTTTGTTTCGAGTTCAGATCGTTTCATGTCAGGCTCATTTTATTCGAGTATTAAGGTCACCAAGTAGTAGTACAGTCAAGGTGTACAAATATATAATCCAGGATGAACACTCTCATCAAATAATTTCCATGTACAATTATCATCTTTTCATATTTTCATACATCACTAGTCATAAATCATCATTTCCTTGTATTTCATGTAATATCCTTTTGCATGTCATATTTCATATCATATATATATCATTCCATGTCAATTTGCCTTAAATTCATATTTGCCCTTATCAGAGCTTTACCCGTTGAATTTATTCGAAATATCGATGGATAGAGGTAGTACACTCGAGGTGTACTAATCAAAATTCGTCAATTCGTATCCAATGGTACCCATATGGTACAATTTCAAAGAGTACACTTTCGAGCCACATACATGTAAACAACAGGATTACCAGTCCAGGCTAAATCCTTTTTACGTCATATGTTTTAAAGAGCTTGATTTGGATTACCCGTCCGGGCTAAATCCAATCCATAACATATGCTCGAGAGGACTTATATCAGGATTACCCGTCCGGGCTAAATCCTATCAGGATTGAGGTTGAAGGATTACTCATCCGAGCTAAATACTATCCACAACAAATGCAGGACCTCTTTCGTTTCGGGAAATCACATATCCATCGATTTTCCATTTATTCAATCGGGATTTAAACACTTTTCAAGCATTATCGGGCGTTTGATTATTTCATACCTCCGTAACATTTATGTTATTCAAGTGAAACACATTCCACATTCATGTCAAGCATACAAGTAACATTTTATTCATTTACCGTTTTATTGGGCATTTTAATTTATCGGGCTATATCGAGTAGGTGATGATTTCACATATTTATGACATTAATAAAATTCACAAACACAACATTTAAATCAAGCATAAAAACATATACAATTTAGTTACACGAACTTACCTCGACAAATGTTCGTGTACATAAATCCATTAATTCGACATTTTCCTCATTCTAACTCCGAATTTGGTCTTTCCGGATCTATACGAGTAAATTTAACATCAATTCATCATATTTTACAACTTTTCATTTTAGTCCCTAAATCATGTTTTCATCAAAAATCACTTTGTAAAAGTTGTTTATCTATTAATAATCTTTCATTTTCTACCATAAATTTCTAATTTCCAGCATAATACATCCATGACCCATTTTCATACATTGATAACTTTTCAAATTAATCCCTCAAATAGATAGTTTAGGCTATCCCGATTCCAAAAATATCAAAATTACTAAAAACAAGACAAGAAAGCTTACCCAATTTGGACATGAAAGTTTCTTCTCTCTCTCCTAGGGTTTCCATGTTTATTTTGGGGAAAAAGATGAGAAAATAAGATGATATCTATTTTATCATCTTTTAATTAATTAAAATTTTCACTTTCTAATTTAGTCCCTAGCCTTTTTCTCATTTTCCATGGATGAGTCATCAAGAAAAATCTACATACTTTTCTTAATGGTCTAATTACCATATAAGGACCTTTAGTTTTGAATTCCATAGCTATTTGATCCTTATAGCTACTAGAATTCAACTTTCTCATTTTATGTGATTTAGTCCTTCTCGTAATTAAGCACATAATCGATAAAATTTTCTTTTCAAAATTTTCACACAACATTTCTAGTATAATATGGATCATATAATAAAATAAAAATAAATTTTATTTTTTGGCTCGGATTTGTGGTCCCGAGACCACTGTTCCGATTTCACCAAAATTGGGCTATTACAATGGGATCATAAAACTTATAGCCCTTAGATTGCTCAAAATAATCAATAAAGTAGTTGCTCACTATTTTGGAGTCTGATTTCTTTTCATGTGGCGTATAAAGCCTTGCCTCAGCTAGAAATCCCCAAATGTGAAAATACTTTAGACTAGGGTTTCGACTTGTCCAAAGCTCATAAGGTGTCTTTACAGGTGCTTTAGTGGGTACTCTATTAAGAATATAAGCTGCAATTTTTAGAGGCACTGGCCAAATGAGCATTTTCAGACTTATCATGTTTCAACATTTCTTCCTCTTGCACACAATGAGAAATGAACTCATTTAGAGTCCATTTCTCCTTTTGACAATTGTAACTAATTTTAAATTGGTTAAAATATGCAAGAAGTGATACCAAAACCATAAGAACAAGTAGTTCCTTAGAAAACTTGATCTTAAGTGTCTTAAGTCTTGAAGCAACACGGAGCATCTCTATAATGTACTCCCTTATGTTTTCTTCGCCCTAATACTTCATAGATATCAAAGAAATCAGAAGTGATGTCATCTTAACCTTATCGTTTTTGGCAAAACGTTTCAGAATTTTGTCAAGGAAACCTTTGGCCTGAGTAATCTCTTCAGATTCTATGCCCCTAAAGGCTTCTGGAATGTTGTGCTCATGATTATTAGACTCATGCGGTTTGAACGATCCCACCTCTCAAAATCCTTTTTAGCGTCAGGGGTACTTGTCGTAATGAGAGGTGCAAGTTGTTCTTCCTTTAGTGCAAGTTCTATATCCATACAGTCAAGTACTATAAGTAAGTGTCTTTTCCATTCCTTGAAATTAGTCTCATTAAGCATGAGGATAAAATTTATATTAACAAATATTGTGGCAGCAGAAGATGAACTAGCTGAATATAGAACAAAATAGATAAAACAAGCTCATATCAATATTCATAAGTAAACAATAAATTCAAAATAATGACTAATCCCATCTCAAGATACCAAACACAACATTAATATCAAGTTTTTGGATAGTAATATTAACAGTAAGTGATACTCTTGTTGTAGCAATCAAACAATGACAATAAATTATGTCAAACAATGAATCAATCTTTGGACTAACTTATTGCTCACATAAAGTACCTTATAATTGTCACACATTTATCACCACAAATGTCATTGAAATTCTTCCAAAATATTAACTTATCTTTGGGACAATTAATAAACGTATGAATCACAAAAACATATAATCATCTTGATATTTTAAATAAACTAATCTACGTAAAAGAAGCCACTTTGGTGGCATTTTGTTTCAACTAATCTATTTAAAATATTAGACATTCTTAATTAAATCCCAAAGCCAAAAAAAATGAATTTATTTATTTCAAAATATTTCAAATTTAAGATAAAATAATTTGAATAAAGGTAAATCCCATCTCAAGATATCGGGCACTCCATTATTATTTCATTTTTGGACAAAAAATATTAACTTGTAAGTGATATTTTATTGTAGTAATAAAAAATTGACAATAAAAACATGTCGAACAATAAATTTTCCTTTGCGCCGATTTATTGCTCATATGTAAAACTGAATAATTGTCACATGTTTATCACCACAGTTGCACATGTAATTTTGTTAAATATTAACCTTCCTTTGGGCCGATCAATATTAACATGACTTAAGTTACATGCACACAACCTTTTATATTTAAAACAAAATAATTTCAATAACATAGATCACTTTGGCAACTTATTATTTCAATTAAGTTATTTTAATATATATATATATATATATATAAACATATCAATATTCAAATTTAAAATATTCATAATAGTCAAAGGTCAGAACTGTAATTTCTGATTGCACTACAATTTTTGAAATAACCCAAAATAAGGTTGTCTAAATAGCGCAATAAAAGATCGAAAACTTTAATCTTTCACTAGTTTTTTTAAACGATATATGTCAAAACCTAACATAAATAATATAGTGATTCAAAGCCAAATAATTAACAAGCACATGTATTCATAATTTTGGTATAGACAAAAACACCAAAGCAATTCACGCATATACGTGTATTTAAAGTCAAACAGAAAAACTTATCCTGCATATACCATGTAAATCCAAAATTTTATTTATGATTAAACAGAGATTCACATGAATACTTGAAAAATATTTTCAAGCCAATAAATCTCAAAAACAAAATCATAATAGTTAGCATAACTCACAATTCATACAATAAATGATACCATCATAATTTAACCAAATATTTGGAACCATAAGATGTCAAAACCTATATTATAGAATTGATAAATGATAAAATTAACATATTTTAATCCAGTTCTTAATGCGTTTTTGGATGATTCTTTATGCAAATTGGTGAATTTGATGCTCTTAATCCTTTGAACTCATGTTCCTATATTTAGGTGAGCATTTGGGAGCAAAAGGAGCAAAAATCGGACATAAAGAGCAGATTTTAGGAGCCACACGGGTTGGACACACGCTCGTGTGAGCCACACGGCCTGGGCATACGACCATGTGCCAGCCCGTGTCGATTTCGCAACTTGCTTCCCAAACACGCGAAAAAATACAATTTTTAGTCTTTCTGAGCATTCTAAAGTTTATAAATACCAAATAGAAGAAGATATATGAGAGCCATCATAGAATCTTGAAGAAGACAACTCGAAGAACACCATTGGAGTCAACTCAGAAGCAGATTTCCATCAAGATCGAAGACCTCCTTTTAATTTCTTCTGAATTTTTTATGAGTTTCTTTGTTTCTTGCGGTTTTTCTGACTTTGAGATGTTTTTATTCAGAATTATGAACTAATTCCCTAGATACCTAGGGAAGATGAAACCTAAGATGAATTTTATTATTTGATTTCTGTTTTACGCGATAAATACTTGATTCTTGTTCTCAATTATGTGTGTTTATTTCTTGTTTTAATATTTCCAGGATATTAATTCATGTTTAATGTGCTTAATTTAGTGGAGGAAAAGTCTCTATTTAAGAGTAGATCTAGTATAATTGAGTGGACTTGCTTGCAATCCTAGAAATAGGATGACATAAATTTACCGGATTAGAATAAAATCTAATAAGGAAATCCATAGATTGAGTTAATGCGACGATAGAGATTTTAATTAGAAAGAAATTTCATTTAATCAACCTAGAGTCAATTTCTCTTACTCTCGAAAGAAATATTAGCATAATTTAGGGATTTCTACGGTTAAAACACCAAGTGAATAAATCGTTTAATTCAGATTCATAATAATAGATGAAGTCTAGGCGGATTTTTTCCTAATTATTGTCTCTCTCATTGGTTATTATTCGATTATATTCCTAATTCATTCTCTATTGAGTTCTTAGTTAGATTAGTTTAGTAATTTTAGTTTAAAACCTATCACTCCAAATTGTCGGCTAAATAATAGAAAAAACGATAATTACTAATACTTTTGGTCCTCGTGGATATGATATCTCTACTCACCATAGTTATACTATTTATCGATAGATGCACTTGCCTTTGTCGTATTTTTAGTTAGTCACGTGAGACACATCAATAATCAAATTTAAAACCAAATTCTTTAAACATGTATTATGTTTGACATAAATTTTCACTAAAGCACCCATAAAGTTGAATATATAAAAAAAACTTACAACTTTAACGAATATCCATAAAAAAAATAATATAATAAAAATATACCATTTATATCCAACTCAACTATATATACTAAAATAAATAAATAATGGTTTCATAACGAAACCCAATCACCATTATTAGTAAAAAATCACTTAAATTTAAAATTTGACAATGATTATAACTCACTATGACAGTAAATTTGGCAATAATGCATTCGTTCTCACACTATCTAAATGTAAAACCAGTTTCATTATCTCGTAAAAATCTTGTAATAAAATGTCTTTAAGAAACAAAAATTTCCTAACAAGAAAGAAAAATAGAAAGAAATAATTGAACAGATTTTATTGCACATGCGCGAGGAATTTCAAAGTAACCAACTGTGATTCACTAATCTAACGAAATTAAGGGATAATTTTTATGTAAGTATCATGGTTCATCGAATGAAACAACGATTCAATTCAAATTCCCATGAAATCAAAGTAAAATACTTAAGTGTATTCTCTCTTTATTATAAAAAATAACCTTAAAAAATTAATCATAATTAATCAAAAACCTAAAAAATTTATCAAGAATTTCAAAGCTTCAACATGGTATATAATCGAAATATTAAATTTATAAAACATGAAAACTGAATCAATCCAAAAAAAAAAAAATCAATTCTTTCTTAATGATTCGACATGACGAGACTCTGATACCACTTGTTAGAATCGTAAAACAAGATTTGATTTAAACTTAAAACTGTAAATCAAGATCTGTTATGTTAAATCATTAAGAATAAATCAAGTACAAAACTAGATGCAGAAGCGTAACTAAATCTATCGATATCTTGAAATCTTCAAGTCTTGGGGTTTTGATCTTCCAAATTAGCACACAAGTGAGAAGGTGATTCTTTTTTCTAAAGATGTCATATATCTTTTCTAAAGATGAGATATTAGAAAAGTTACGTATGTGTAATCTGGAGACCAGAACCATAATATTTATAACTTTTGCATATTAACTCTAATTTTTAATCAATCCATTATCAATTAGAAATTAATTACTAGAGTATCTACACATATGTGACTCAAACTTTATTTAATAACTAAAGCCCAATAAACCTTAACCAAATTAGATCACTTTTAAATTGGGTTAATATTTTACGATAGTAAATAATATGTAATATGCTTATTTTATATGTGATGTCTATATTTTTCCAACAGGGTATAACATTGCACATTAAGTTCATATATAATTTTAAGATTTACCCCTAAAAACAATGATATTTTGTATAAATAATATTATATAAATTTTTTTATTTATTTATTAAATTTCTTAATTATTATCAATTATGAAAAGTAAAATATAATTCTTCTTTAGGTCGAATTCGCATATTAAATTAAAATTATTTTTGAGCCTTCTGAAATTCTAAAACTCATGTAAGATGTTTAATGCTTTGGTTATGTTCAAATATTATGATTTCTTTTACTCACTTTTTTGAAATAATAACTGATGCATTAAATATGGAAGAAGAAATGGTTACATTTTCCCACCTTCCCGCCAACTATCACATTCTTATTTGCTCCCTTGGTTGGCGTAATTAACCTAATAAAATTAAATAAAATATAAAAAAACATTGAAAACTTAAAACCCATAATAAACCCAACAGACAACACCTAATCATCCCTATCAGAAAATCAAAACCAGATAAAATTGTGGGTGAAACCTCTTCATCTTCCTCTCCACTCCTCAGTTCTTCTTCATCAGTACTCAACAGGAGTATATCTTTCCTCACCTCGTTTGGTATTATAACAAATTTTTTGCGCAGATCCTTCCCTCCTTTCCTATCTTGAGATCGTTGGAATTCCCTTGTTTGCATAATCTTCTCTCTGTCATTTCCCATCCTCTCTTCTTCATTTAAACGCCCCCTATCCAGATCTGCTAGTTCTTCCACTCTCGCGGGGGCCTCCTCTATCCAATACATCGGGAAATCGTATTGTTTTCCTTCCTGTGCCAGTCCGTGTGTTGCTTGATTTGCTTGACTATGAACATAGCTAAATCTTACTATTTCGAATTTCGTCACCCTTTTCTTTGCATTCCTTTATTAAAGCACATATGATAGATTTGTCCTTTGTTGTAGATTTCACTTTCTAGGTGACGGTTAATGTGTCGCATTCCACCACAATCTTTCGAAAACCCAACTCTTCCGCAAAAACTAGTGCCTGTACACATGCTCTAGCTTCAGCTATCGTCGTGTCCCTCACATACTCATTCGGGTAAGTGCATGCAGCTAAGATATGTCCTTCATTATCTCTTATAAGAACTCATGTTACTGATCTATTGGACTGACTGTTATAACAAGCATCAAAATTTAATTTGACACTATCCCCCTCTAATGGCTGCCATACAACTGCTCTATTATTCTGCATGCCACCCGTAACATTTTCTAGACTGTCCATTTCTGTCATGTAGGCATTAATAAATGAAATTACTTTGAACACGTTCTGCCCTGTACCTTCATGATACGTTTTATTGCGACTCAAAATGACTGCCAATTTTCTGCATAAATCTATATTATCCCATAGCGGTGTTTTTTTGGTCCTATAGGCGCTGTTAAAATAATTTGCTCTAAATATTTTGTGGTAGAAAATGCCGCCATTACTTTTAGTGGCGCTTTTCATAAAATGTCGCTATAAAACATGAGTTTTAGTGGCATTTCTCATAAAAACGCCGCTAAAGAATATAACATTTAGCGGCATTTTTACTAAAAACGCTGCTAAAGAACATGATCTTTAGTGGTGCTTAAGAACATGATCTTTAACGATAATTTTAATAAAAGCACTGTTAAGGTCATGTTCTTTAGCAGCATTTGTGAGAAAAGTACCGTTAAAAATTATGTTATATACCGACATTTGTGGGAAAAACGTTGCTAAAAATCATATTCTATAGCGGTATTTGTGAGAAAAGCGCCGCTAAAGATTATATTATTTAGCGGCGATTTTAGTAAAAGCGCCGCTAAAAGTCATATTTTTTAACGGCGTTTGTGGGAAAACACCACTAACATTAGTAGATTTTACCAAACAATTTTAACTCATATAAAACTCGAATTTTCAACATAATTTCCTGTAACATCAAATCCAACAAAGAACTTTCAATCTAAATGATATTATCACGAAAAAAATATGTATATGATCTAAATTAATAAATGAAATAGCATAATATATTATATTCAAAAGTTATAAAGTTATATTTTTAAGATATTCTTACAATAAAAAAACACAAGTTTAAGATGGCAGATTCTGTGACTGCTAAAACATTTTCATCATATTCTGAAATTGTAGTTGGAGTTCGTCATATTTTCTTGTTGCATTTGCTTCTCTTGTTGTTGCCTCTGCTTCTCTTGTTGCTGCCTCCGCTTTAAGTTGTAGTTGGAGTTCATCATATTTTCTTTGAGCTTTTGCTTCTCTCGATACTGCTTCCGCTTTAAATTACGCAATTTGCTCAATTGTGCTTGCTTGCATCTGAGCCATCTAGTCTCTTAACCTCTAAATTTCATCTTGAGCTTGATTCGCCAAAGGCATGTATTGCTGCGAGCTGGATTCAAAATATTGGGTTGGGTTAAAAAAAGATCCTTGAAATTGAACTCGACCATATCTTTCAGGACCTAAAACTTCAGTAATAATTCCGTTATCAATGTCATCTAGATTAACAGAATTATCACTTGAAGCAATCGTTTCATACTCTGCCCTTTTATCCTTTAGTTTCGCCTAATAAATCAATTAAGGAGTTAAAAACAAAATATATAATTAAACAAATGCAATATAAGTTGACATTATTTGCATTATAAACGACGAATTAAACCATTATAATTAAATAAGATAAATATTTAAAATAATTCAAATTTTATTAAGTAAATATAACATAATTTCTGCAACTTCAGTAGTTATAGGAGATCAATCTTTCTTTCTATGTGTAATGTTAAAAAGCTAAAGGCGTCTAACTTTTTTACCAGACAACAATTCCTACATTATAGTAGGAAAAATATTATTTAGTAGAAAGTAACTAATATTTGACATAATTAATAAATTTGAAATACCTCGTCATCAGCTACAGAAGCAAAACTTTTTCGACCTAGCTGTGTATGTGAATTTTTATTTTTGCCTACTTGTAGTTCCAACTTGCTCACGATCCTACATTATGAAATTATTATTACGTATATAGTAAATATTATAAACTAAAATAATTATAAGAGTTTGGAAGTACGTAATACCTCTCATTTATTTGAATTCCAAAATCTAACTGCATCTTCCCATTGGTACCTCAGCATTCCTGGCAGAACATTTCGCAATTTCTCTTCGATATACATAAAATAGTTGAAATATTAGTAACTAATTACAACAATAATAGTACATATAAAATAGTTGAAACATTTAACAAGATCAAGATTTAAATTATAATATTACATATAATTAAAAAATCATAAAATCTTACTACATCATGATTCGCAAATATCTTCATCCACATCCTGGCGAACCCAATGAAATTGTGTACTAGTACCAGGGATAGTTTCATTTAAGTTTTGTTCTAGAAAAGACAAAATTTCTAATCTTTCGTCGATGTCATCTCTACTTCCATTGCCCATGTCAAACAAGTCTTTAGGGGTGTTATGGAGTACAACGTACCAACCCTTATCAGTTGGACCTTTCGAGTAAAAAACTTGTTTGACTTGAGAAGAAAATAAATACGGCTTATCTATCAATTGTTGTCCAGTGTGAATTAATCGAGAGAAGTTCACCATTGTAAAACCAAATTGATCTTTTTTAATTCTATGATCAGCCCAATCACATCGAAAGAGGACAACCTTCCGTTTTCCATAGTAATCCAACTCAATAATGTCCGTAAGAAGTTCGTAATACTCCACATTTCTCTCAACAGGATTACTGTCCCTAGCATTAGCATAACTTGTAATTGAAGAATTAACAATTATTCCACAATTTTGAGTCATCCTCAATCTTTCGCTAGATTTTTATGAAACCTGAATCCATTAATGAGGAAGACAGTATATCTTTTTACTACTCTATTCGGACCTTGGGAAAATCATTTAACTTTTTCATTGACGTTCTTTCCACTCCGAACCTATTGAATTGAAAGTAAATTGATTAATTATAATGTTATACAAAAACATTATTATTTGTCATTGAAAGCTTCAGTTACATACCGTCTGCCCTAACCATTCATGAAAAGATTTTGTGAATAACTTATGAATCTCTCAATGTTGTAATCTTCGGGAGCGTGAACGAGATCTCAAGACTTGTTTGTACTCACAATGTTAAAAAGTGGATTACTTGATTAGAAGATAAACAAATTAAAAAGATAAATATTTATCAAATTCTAAAACTTACTTGCGTAATGGTTTGATTGAATCGTGGTGAAAAAGAACATTTCGATGTACTTGTACCCAAGATCTATCATCTAAGTGTGCAATTTCAATTTTACCGATTAGTTGTCCATAACTTTGAAATAAATAAGTTTCAGCTAAGTAATGATTAGTGAGCCCAACATTTCTACTTGGTCTATTCAGTCTTGTTTCAACATATTCTAAATATCTAGAGCAGAAAGTCATACATTCCTCTGCTAAGTAACCTTCAGCAATTGATCCTTCTAGATAACAGTTATTACGACAATAATACTTCAATTTGCATAGGAACTTAAACACGATATACAACATTATCAAAAGTTGTAATTAAAGGTATATTCATAATGAATGAAAACTTTACAAATAAATTAGCTCCTCTCTATAGGATACATCCACCGATAGAAAATTGGTCTACCATGTTTTACTTCATGAGGGAGATGGATTAGCAAGTGTACCATAATAGTGAAGAACGAAGGTAGAAAGATTTTCTCCAAGTTGCATAAAGTCAAGGCGGCTCGATCTTTTACTTTCTCAAGTTTTTCAACAATAAAAAATTTGCCACAAATAGTTTTCATTATATTGGATAGTTCAATTATACAAGATGCCACCTTTTTTTTACATACAACACCGTAAAACAACTGGCAGTAAATCTTGCATCAAGATGTGATTATCATGTGGTTTTAGGAAATATAGTCTTTGATTTTTAAGACTTACACATCGAGATATATTTGATGCATATGCATCTGGGACCTTTATATCCTTCAACACCGTGCAAAACACTTCTTTTTCTTTCTTTGACATTGCAAAAATAGAAGGCGACAACCGATATTTTCCATTTAGAAGTAATTGGGGATGAAGATCACGCCGAATTTCCATTTCAACTAGATCAAGTCGACTTTGAAGATTGTCTTTCGATTTTCTATCGACATTTAGAATTGTCCCGATGATATTCTCGCAAACATTCTTTTCAATATGCATGACATCAAGATTGTGTCGCAAAATGTGATGCTCCCAATAAGACAACTCAAAAAAAAATACTTCTTTTTTTCCACAAGTTCGCCTCATTAGGATCATCCTCTTCATTAGATTCATCATCACTTTGTCGGTCAACATCGCCAACATACGCCTCCCTCAGTCTTCTCTTTGTTTGCGTGTTGGGTGATTGATTCATCTTCCCATAACTGAAATTGATATCTTTTAACATGAACAAGATTTTAGATCTAATGGTCTACTCAGGAGCTTCTTTGAACTCTTCAATACAATCAAATAGAGTCCTCTGAAATCTAAATCTATTATTTTCATCTAACCACCAACGATGCGTCATATAAGAGAACTTCTTCCCATTATATAACCATTTTGAATATGTTTACGTAGCACAAAAAGGACAAGCATAATGTCATTTGGTACTCCAACCAGATAAATTGACATAAGCCGGGAAATCATTAATAGTCCACAACAAAGCTGCACATAAATAAAAGTTCTCATTTATCAAGACATCATATGTTTCAACACCCGCCCATAACTGTTCCAACTTTTCAATAAGTGGCTGCATTCAAATCCACGGAGGCAAATTGTAAGGAACAAGGACTACATGCCAAGTACTGTACGAAGTACTCATGATTTTAAAAGGATTAAATCCATCAGATGCTAGCCCAAGCCTCACATTCCGAGGATTGCTTGCAAAGCTTGGAAATTTACTGTCAAATGATTTCCAAGCTAAAGAATCCGCAGGATGCCTTAATAATCCATCATCAGTTTGTTGATCATGATGCCACCTCATAGACTCGGTTGTCTTTGACAACATGAAAAGCCTTTGAAGCCTTGGTATTAGTGGAAAATATTACAAAATCTTTACTGGCTTCTTTCTTGACTGTGCCTCACCTTCATCCTCATTCACATCTTCTACATTCCTATTAATCCAACGAGATTTACCGTAAACATGACAAGACTGTTGGTTTTTCCGATCACCCCAATACAACATGCAGTCATTTGGGAAACTATAAATTTTGTCATACCCAAGGCCTAAATCTTTTATGAGTTTCTTCATATCTTTGCATGAATGGGAGATTTTTGCAAACGAAAACATATCTCTCAAAAAACCTAATAGTAGTGTAAAAGAGTGTCTGGTCCACCCTCCTAAACATTTTAAGTGAAAAAGACAAATGCAGAATGACAGTTTTTAAAATTTCAATCCCTCATAAAGTTCTTCATTCATTTCATTAAGTAACTTGTAGAACTTCGTCGCTTCTACATTTGGCTCTTCATAAGGTGCACTTCTTCCCGTTTCGGTAAAAATATTTCCACCAATATCACAATCATCGGATGCAATAATTTCAGGTGGAAACAATTGTAAACCATGACTGTGCATATTAAATGCATCCCACAACATACCTTCCATGTCATCTTTTCTAACAAACTGATGGTAAGCATTATGAGGATAAGCCGAAATCGTTGAAGAGGTTCTACGAGGTGTACACTCTCCATGGAAAATCCATTTTTTATACCCCCGAATAAAGCCATCAACAATTAGATGTTCGTAGACAACTTTACGAATATGCCAACTGATGTTGCCACACTTCTTACACGGGCAAAGAATCATATTCTCTTGGCTTGCATTTTGAAATGTAAAATTTAGAAAAGTTTGTACTCCATTTCGATAGTCGTTGCTTACCCTTGACAAATTCATCCAACTCTTATCCATTTCGTAGTTCTTGAAGTCTAAAGTTGACAATAAATTATGGTTACTTAAGTGTTCTAAATAGATTTAAATCATGTCATTGTACTAAAATAGATAATATATATATCAAGTATAAAGTATCTAATTATTTAAAAAAATATATATTAGTGACAACATTTTATGTTTGGATACTCCAAATTCGCTATAAAAAATTTACCTTGAAGATTTAATGCATTGTATTTTAATGGGTGTAAACTAATTCAGGTAAGTTGTTTATTTAAAAGAATAATTAAGAGTAGGGAAAAACAATAGTGTTGCCCTAATTTCTGTGATTTTTATATATTTTGATCTAAAGTTTTATGTAAGTTATGATATGATATATATTTTTTATATTCTCTAAATGTTAGAAATTGCATTTTTTTTATTAACTTTAAATGTTTATATAAGTTATGATAATCATTAGCTTTAAATGTTTATGTAAGCTATGATTATCATTTTTTTATCACCTTTATGTTTACTATACTTAAAAAGACAAAAATTAACAAATTAATCGAAATTTGAGTTAATTTGATAAAAACACAAATTTAAAAATTAAAAGAGTCAAAATAATTAAATGAATGATTAATCGAAAATTAATTAATTATTCATAGAATTATTATGAAATATGATTATTTAATTAATTAATCGAAAAAATTATTCATAGAATTATTATGAAATATGATTATATATTTAATTAATCGAAATTTAATTAATTATTCATATAATTATTATGAAATATGATTATTTATTTAATTAATCAAAAATTAATTAATTATTAAGTAAAATTATTATGAAATATAATTATTTATTTAATTAATCAAAAATTAATTAATTATTCATAAAATTATTATGAAATATGATTATTTATTTAATTAATTGAAAATTAATTAATTATTCGTAGAATTATTATAAAAATGTGATTATTTATTTAATTAATCAAAAATTAATTAATTATTCATAAAATTATTATGAAATATGATTATTTATTTAATTAATTGAAAATTAATTAATTATTCTTAAAATTATTATGAAATGTGATTATTTATTTAATTAATAAAAAAATAATTAATTATTCATAAAATTATTATGAAATATGATTATTTTATTTAATTAATTGAAAATTAATTAATTATTCGTAGAATTATTATAAAAATGTGATTATTTATTTAATTAAAAAAATTAATTAATTATTCATAAAATTATTATGAAATATGATTATTTATATAATTAATCTGAAATTAATTAATTATTCGTTAAATTATTATGAAATATGACCCAGCTTTTTGGGTCAACCCACGTGATCTTATCATCTCTACAAGTAACCCACACAATTAACTTGGTTTCATTATATAAAAAGGCAATGGATTATCGCTATCATTAGGAATATTTCGGTTTTAAATATAAAACATGTATTTAGTTAGTAGAGAGAAAAACTAGAATTTGGGAATGCTTGGATTGAGACAGGGAAAATAATATATACATTTTGGTAAGTTAAAAGGAAAATGTGGGAGTGGTTAATAACTAACGAAACCAAGTGATGCCTAACTTTGGATGGAAGTGTCCAACAGGAAATCTTGGTCAAGGATAAGCTATATTTATGTACATACAATATTGTCAACTATACTAATATTCTACTACTGGTAGCAGTATTAATTAAGAGGGTAGAACAAGTTGAAAGCAGAAAAAATCAAAGAGACAGAGAGGCGAGGGCAACATAGTTGTTAGTATAAAATGGAAAGAAAGTAAGCAGTCGTAAAGAAACTAACATCACAAAAAAAATAAAATAAAAATAAAATAAAAAATACTGCAGCAAGAACTGTCTACCTGTGTTTCAGCAATAGACTTCCTTATAAGATCTTTCAATAGATAGTGCACCTAAAGACCAAAGTACATGGCATTCAACAGTCAGAATAAGAGTTATATATGAATTTCACTTTTAGCAAACTTAGAAAAGAATCAATAAAATTTAACCAATTCGAAAGTTTAAAAATTTATATGTTACATAGAACTAAAATTAACCAATTTGAAAAGAGTAATTAATAAAATTGATAAAATTAAAATATAAGAACTAAATTCACAACTTACACAAAACTAATAACAAAATTTTAACCTACAAACAATGATTTCATGCTCAATTCATGGCTCTAAAATATGAACAATTCTTAAATGAATAGAACTGTCAAACAGTTGGCCTTGGTTTCAACATTTTGGTCTTCCCCAAACATTTCAAGAACCCTGTCTGTGTATGGTTTTCTAACACAGCTAACCTCCAAAACTTATATACTAAATAAAGACAGGATGCTATCACGTAACATGGTTACATAATTCTGATAAAAAGAAAAAGTCAGCCCACAAGTTGACCCCTGCTCTTCCTTCCAAATATTCACTACCCTCTGTCCCTTTTCTTCATTTTATAATACTGTATTTTTTTTTTCTTTTTTCATTATTAGCTACTACTCATTCCCATCCCAAAATTTCAATTTCATCCTTTATAAATTTTTTATAGGTTTTAATTAATTCTTTTAAAAATTAATCAGAATTTTCAAAAAAAAAAAATTGTGGGGTTAAATAAAAGCGTTGTAACACTTGTAAATATTTCCAAAGGGGTTCTAATTCTGCATAGCTTCATACATACGTTTTTCCTTTATCCACCCTTTTAGCAATTACGAAGAAGTACAAGTCTTTCAAAAGAATAAAATACAAAGTTAGAACTTACATATTAATAACTTCAGGTAGCATTTAAATTATCATTCTCCGCAACAAGAATGCCATAATAAGGCTAAAAGATACCTTTTACATTTTTTTTTTTGTTGAAATTTGGTTTCTACTGAATTTCAAATCCCTTATTTTAGCTTTATTTCTAAATTTTATCCTTGATTCATTAGATTAAGAAATTAGATATAAGATCCATAGACTCTAAAATGGTATATAGTAAAACCAATATTTCCAAGTTCATTGGAATTGATTCTGTTCAAACACATAACATGCTTAAAACTAACTGTAGGCAAATCAATATCCAATTCCTTCATGCCTACATACATACATGCATATATAAAAGTAGTGAACCACTAAAATTCCATATCCATTAATAACCTATTTCACTGCAATCACTGATCATCTGCCTGGCCAATAGAACTTCAAAAACATTGACAATAGATAGATATATTGATAAAACTACGAATAAGCTTATAATATAAATTATATGTATTGTAACACCCCTTACCCGTATTCGACGTCGGAACAGGGTAAGAGGCATTACCGGACTCACATCACAAGCAATCACACAATTCTGAGTCATAAAATTTGCGTACAAATTAAAACCATTCATATTCGATCATGAAGTCCCTATTACAAGCCTACGAGGCCCAAAACATGTATTGGAAGTGGTTTGGGACTAAACCGAGAACTCAGGAACTTTTACAAAACTTAGAAAATTTTTGCTAGAAGCAGATCTCACACGCCCGTGTGGTCTAAATGACACGCCCGTGAGACCCCGGGGACACGCTCGTGCTTCGGACCGTGTTCAAATTAGGGTGCTCTCTGACTTGTGCCACACGGCCGTGCCACACGCCCGTGTGCTAGGCCGTGTAGCACACACGGCTGAGACACACGCCCGTGTCTCTGCCCGTGTGCTCAATTCTTGACATTCTGTTTTGCAACAATTAAGGTGCAGGGGACACACGGCCAGAACACATGCCCGTGGGGCAGACCGTGTGTCACACACAGTCTAGACACACGCTCGTGTGTCTACCCGTGTGGACAAAAACAAGGCTATTTACCAAGCCATTTTTCCACCCTCACTTGCACACATCTACATAACATCACATGACACAAATTCAAGCATATAAATGCAACCAAACAACCACAAACAAGACAATAACATGTCATTCTTATACCATCATTTATCATGCTTAAAACATCATACTTAGCCCATTAAAAACATACTAATTTCACATTCACAAGAGGGCATTAACATACAAATAAACTTATAATCAACATAAGCCATCATTCATGGCTATATATAAGATAAAGCATTAACAATTACAAGCCAACACATATGGCCAAATTAATCATGACACATATAACAAATTGACCTAGTCCCTATACATGCCATAGACTTAAAATGCTTGAATTCATTTATACCCAAAATGATAGCTTGATAGTGTGATAGGATCTCCGGGGATCCCCAACCTGAGCTGGCTCGATGACACTATAAAACATGGGAAAGGAAGGGGGTAAGCTATATAGCTTAGTAAGTTCATATGCAAATAATACAAAACATTATTCATACATTTGACATATAAATAACTTAACAAATATTAACATAAATGTCATTAAGACTTCATGAGTATAACTTACTCAAACACATTCTTACTAATAGTTCATCATATGAATAACATAACATATATCAACATAAATATCATTTAAGATTCATAAGCACAACTTACTCAATCAAATTCCTACTAATAGCTTGTCATATGAATAACATAACATACATCAACATAAATGTCATTAAACTTCATAAGCATAACTTATTCAATCACATCCTTACCAATAGTTCATCATATACCGAATCCATTTTCTTTGAGTTTTTCGTACATACCTGTACCAACTCGTAACATAATCACATACTTTCTCGTCTTTGACATACCCGTTGAACCACTTGGAATACTATCGGATACACGGAAATATTTGCACATAAGTGCCACATATGTAGCCAATGCTACCACAAATCTCAAAACACATATAAGGTCGCTCTCGAGCTATCCTCGGGCCTGCTCACACAAGCTGTCAGTCGAGACGTAGCTACGCAGTACTGCTCACACAAGCTGTCAGGTATCCACAACATATGCAGGTATACCCAGCCACCGGTAGGACGTACATGACCAGCACCTGGGACACATAAATCACATAATCACATGGGTTCCTAGTGACATGTCACTTGTATCCTAATCTATTCTTATGGTTCAACCGAGATTTCTCTATTGCCGGAACTTCGTCGAATATACTCATAGAATCAATCATACATTTCATGCAATATCAAAGCATTAAAATACAAATATAACATTGCATTATTTACATACGAACTTACCTCGGCATAAAAACGGTAAAAAGGACTAAATGGTCAAATACTCGTTTTTCCCCCATTCTAACTTCGAACCTCATTTTTTTCGATCTATAATATCACATTTAACTTATTTAATCATTATACTATTCAAATCAGTCCAAAATCACATTATGGCAAAAATTACATTTTTATCCTTAAACTTTTAACATTTTACAATTTAGTCCCTAGGCTTGTAAAATGATTTTCATTCAATTTCTTCAAAACCCAAGCCTAGCCGAACCCTTTTCATACTCATAACAGCCCACATTTCTCATTTAATCAAACTTTTCTACCCATTTTATAGACTTTTACAAATAAGTCCTTATTGACATTTTTACTGAAAATCACTTAGTAAAAGTCGTTTAACAATAAAAAAAAACATGCATTTTCTACCATCAAACATCAAAATACATACATGTTCAACATGGGTAAAATTTTAGAACTTGATTATTTCTTAAATTAGTGGTAGAAATATATAGATAATGTTACAAGGATTTCAAAAACATAAAAATTATTAAAAAAGGGGCTAGAACGGACTTACAATCGAGCTTGAAAGCTTGAAAAACCCTAGCTATGTCTTCCTCTTGTAAATTTCGGCCAAGGGGTAGAAGATAAGCACAAATTGGCTTTTAATTTGATTATTAATTCATTTTAATAACCAAATTACTAAAATGCCCTTAATGAAAAACTTTAGAAACATACCTAAACATGTCCATTTTTGTCCACCAACTTAACCAATGGTCTGATTACCATTTAAGGACCTCTAATTTAAAATTTCATAGCAATTGGAGACCTTTAGCATATAGAATTCAAGTTTTGACCTTTTTGCAATTTAGTCCTTTTAACTAAATTGAGTGCCCAAACGTCAAAATTTTCGAACGAAATTTTCACAAAATCGTTCCATAAAACTGTAGACCATAAAAATATAATAAAAAAGAATTTTTCTTTGTCGTATTTGTGATCTCGAAACCACTGTTCTGACTAGACCTAAAATCGGGCTGTTACAACTCTCCCCCCTTTAAGGATTTTCGTCCCCGAAAATCTTACCGAAATATAAATTCGATTTCCACGTAGACTCCTCTATTTTGTGACACCGCCAAAGAACCCTCACTAAGATTATGCTTTTATTTCCCAACTTTTTAATCTCTCGTGTCAAAATTTCGATCGATTCTTCGTTATACAACACATCGGCTGAATCTTAATCCCTATCGGAGAATTCATACTCAAAGAGTCCAATCAATACCATCGCAACATAGATACACAAAACACATTTTGAATCTTTTTCCAAGGCAATGCTTTCGGAAGCATGTTATCGCTGAACGGGAATTTCATATCCTCATGTTTCAAATTCACATACGTTTTCTGACAATCTGAAGTGGACTCTAAACTGCCACAAATCACTTTTACTTTCTGTACGATTTCTGGTCGGATAGTTTCTGAAACATATAACTCAACTAATGTATCATGTTACATACCCGATCACCAGAACATCTATTTCAAATAACTGTACATCTTATTACCCCCTGAATGAACAAGCGAGCTACTGCTGAGCTTTGTACAAAATTTTCTGCATAAGCTCTGAATTACTCAGTGCGCAAATTCTATCTCAGAATAATGATAACAATCATTAGGTCCGACCTGAAATTCAGAATCAAAAGTCGTCTCACGCTGTACTCGTTTAGTTTACCACTCAATAACACATTCCTGAGGTTCTCAATCTTGTAAAGAAACATCTCTTTAGCTTCTAATTTAGCTAGATTCAAACTGTCATCAAATAAGATTAATCATGTATCAAATACTCACAAAATAATCAAAGGTTTTCCATTCAAGCATTTGCAACTATATCTGCTTCCCCAAAAGTTAATCGTTAATTATTCACAATCTTTCAATAGTTCAAGCAATCATCGTTGTCCTAATTTCAGATTTTTCTGTAACATTAGATACTTTAAACTCTTGGAATCAAGAAGCATATGACATTTTTTCGTCGAACAAACAATGTCAACAATTTCTCAACACAGACATACTAGCGGCCGACTCTAAGTCACTCATCGAACAATTCTTTTAATGAGACTTTAACTGTCTGAAAGCATAAATTGTCACTTTACATCCTTGTATTAAAACACATTTCAATCCGTTCGATACTGCACCGCTGAAAAAAGAATCACGAATTCTTTACTCAATTTAAACTGAACTCAGAATCAGTGCTTCGGTTAACAATATCTTCAACCATTTTCAACTTTGCTAGCACTCAACAGACCATTCAAACTTTCACAAATGTGATAACTTTATCAATCAAAACAACTTTAACTCATAATAACATCATCCAATTAGAACTGATTTAATAGGTACGTCCTTGTATCACACCCTTTTTGAATATAAATTCTTCATTCAGAATGTTCGTCAATTTACCCATGAATGTACAAGATTTTATCTTCTTACCTGAGGATAAACTTAAATGCATATAACTCAAATTACCTTTCAACTAACCAGCTCGCTCAGATAAAAACACTGAGTCGATCTCAACTATCAAATAATATCATATCAAAATACTCCCTTCTTTATGCTGTTAAAACAACTCAAACATACAATCTTTTATAATTCCCTTAACATGCTAATCAAAGATCTTTACAACTGCATTAGCTCAAGGAAACAAAATATCCTGATTGAAATCATTGACCTTGATTAAACTTACCTGAGAAAAGAAAACCATCGTACAATTTGAGCTTGAGCTTCCACTATCTATACCTTTGCTGATGTCAATTCCTTTCACAAACATTAGAGAAATCCTGATACCAGAATCACCACATTCCTATGATCGAACTAGGAATACACTCATAATAGACATAATTATCACAAGCCAAAGAACATACTTTAAAGATGAGCTATGATTGATAATTTACGAAATAAGGATGATAAGAAAATCGAGATAAAGAAATTCAAGATACAATACCACACCGGAAGTCCAAGAACATAACTCATAAGAAAATAATAAAGATCTTGATGATTCCTCAGAGAAAACCAGAAGAAAAATAATGCTTATACGCTCTGAAATCAATTGTAACAGAGACAATATATTTTCTAAATATATATACAAAACAAAACATCCAGTAGAAATAGAAGAATAGCCTCACATAAATTTTCACCAACAACTTTTATTCCAAACATAATAAAATAGAATCCCAAAGAGAGAGATAAGATATGCTGATCATTAACCAACCAGACCAACAGTGCTTTCATCTAACATTATAATCAGCTCGCATTCTCATACGATAAGAATTTCATCAGAAAATGAACAATCACATATATATCTCTGAGGATAAATGAATATATAAAATACCCAGGAGAGATCATCATAATCTATTCAATCACAACTGCTACACTCAGACATCTTTACAATTCAAATATCATTTCTCTGACTAATTCTGTAACACCCCAAACCCGGCCTAGAAGTTAGGCCCGAATCTGGTGTGTCACATAGAAGTAAAAACCATCTTTGCGATTATTAAAAACTTGCTTGAGAAATACAGCCTCTTTGTTAAAACCAAAAACACTTAAGCAATTGTTAACTACGTAATAATCTTTAAAAACCTTTTTGTTTGCGGAAACATTTTTGAAATAAACAATTTACGAAAATGTGACGTTTAAAAATAGAGTTGCAGAAGCATTTTGAAAACGTTGCGGAAACGTAGATAAAATACAAGTATTTTGAGAGGTTGTTTGATAAATCGATAATCGAACTAGTAATCTTTTAAAACCGTGACTTTTGAAAATGTCATTGATAAATTTATAGAAAATCCGAGTTAATAGTTCGAGAGAAAATATCCGTGTTAAAAATATTTGTAAAAGTTTATTTTGAAATCTATTTGTTAATCGATTTTGGAAACCATTGTTTAAGTTTTTAGAAAATTCCCCTTTTTAAACAATTTAATAAAAATAATAAAAACATCCCAACCAAAAAGCAAAAATAAAAAATAGTCCAGAGGCCTTATTACAACATTTAACCCAAAATAGTAAAGTAATAAAATAAACGAGAAAGAAGTCTGAAGTCCAAATAAACCATTTTCGAAGTATGGCCTCCCTCGAGTCATCCATAGCCCAAGTCCATATCATCAAGCATTACCTACAAGGGTTAAGAGAAAGGGGGTGAGTTACAAGAACTCAGTGTGAAATCCCCTTACCGTTATTCATTGGGCCGGAACCTAATTAGCAATATTTTGGGCCTAAGCCCATTTACAACAACAATAATGTATCAAATATAATATGCATATGATATGCAATTCCCAAACCAAACCTAGTTTTCCATCCGCTACACACCACCCGTACCAACCAGCACACCTGTGGGGAGCTTTAGTCACCCACCCCGCCAACACACCAAACATAGGCATTAAGCTGTATATATATCAAGTTTGTGGACAAGCCACCAGATTAACAGAATTTACATGTCATCGCCATTTTTCATATTTGTGGCAGAGCCACCAGAATTATGTAGCAGAGCTACCATAACTTCTCTTCATCATTATCCCATCCCATGCAAATCATGTATATAATGCATAGCCATTCACAACAATTTATTCAGATATTTATTACAAAATTATGGCCCATTACAGTAATTAATCAAAAGGCCCATTAAGCAAAATATCATATTTGGCCCATTTAGCAAAATATCAGATTGGCCCATTTATCAAAATATCAGATTGGCCCATTTATCAAAATATCAGATTGGCCCATATAGCAAAATATCAGATCGGCCCATATAACAATTTTGTAATTCGACCCTTTAGGGGCATTTTCGTAATTTTGATAATTTACCCACTAAGGGTAATTCGGTAATTTCGCAACCTAGACTTAACTACTAATGTGGAGCATAAAAATCGAAACTATCCATCTTCATCGTACTGACTAAATTGACTATAACTCGAGTTAGGAATCTCGAAATCTAAATCCGTAAATTTTCTTTGAAACTAGACTCATATATCTTCTTACTACTATTTTTCCAGAATTTTTGGCTTAACTATTTAGTACAGTTTATTCCTTAAATTTTCCCTTGTTTCACTATCAAACGATTCTAACCTCTCTTAACTTAATTTAAAATATCTCACTGTACGGTTTTCATATACTGTTCCCACTTGTTTCTATTGAAAATAGACTCACTAAGGAATCTGTACATATAAACTATATCTCATAATTCTCTTTGTACAATTTTATACGATTTTCCAAGACAGATCAGGGAACTACGAAGTCATTCAGAACCAGTCTCACTAAAATTAAGATATCTCAGAATATAGAATTCCTATTCCTTCACCGTTTCTTCCTTATCAAAATAGACACAGTAAGCTTTAATCTGATATCTTATTCACTTTGTAATTCCTTTTCTCCTATTTTTCGTGATTTTTCAAATACACATCACTGTTTCTAACCGAAACTGTTTTATTACAACATACGATTACCACAACGATCATACGCACGCCCGAGTGATCACGGATGCCGGTTTTCGGTTTTCTTCGGTATTTCGACCGATTCACAGAATATTTCATACAAAATTTCAGAGAAGTGTGAGATTACACACCATATCAAACATGTATTCGGAAGGTGCGGGATTACACACACGATTTTGATTTCCTAACGAACCACTCGTCGATGACCTAGAACAATACCAACCAAAAGTTAGCCTCGGATTTCCAAAAGATTTCAGTATCACTTACACTTGAATCACTTACCACTATGTCCGAAGGTAGAACATATCGAGTGATTTCGTCCTAAAACATAATCGATTAGTCGAAACTTGATCCGATTAACACAATAACCGAGTAGTGATATCGAATGGACTATGAAAAGACTCCTTACCTTAATCGATGATAATCCCAATTCCCACCAATTGACTTATGACTTGAGATGATTAGGCAATGATGTGGTATTCAGCCAATCCACTAGAATACTACAAATAAAAGATTATCAAGATGTGAGGAGTAAGGAGAACACCATTTCGGTTTTAGAATCAAGATGAAACAACCAAATAATGAGGACTCTCATTCGGCTAAAGAGAAAAAGAATGAAAAGATTTGAATAAAAACACTTACCCAGTTTAATCAAGAAAGAAAAACCCAACTTGGAAGATGGAGAAGATGATCAATTAGGCTAGGTGGTTTCGGCAAAACAAAGAAAGAAAAGTACTCACTAATGGCTTTAGAGTTTCGGCAATAAAGAAGAAAGAAGAAGAATTTGTTTAATATCAACTTGAAGTTTCGGCTATCAAGGAAGATGGACAAAAGATGAATGTGTGACCAATCCAAAGAGAAGAAAAAATGCACTATTGTGCTAGAAGATTTCGGCAAAGAGAGTAGCAATTTGGGAGAAAATGACATAAAGTTGCAAATGGGATTTTTGGCCAAAATAATACCAAAACCTTACCAAAAGCCAAAGTAAAATTTCAGCTACCTATCTACTCCCAAAACTGTCCACATGCATAGCCATAAAGGTCAAAATTTTGCCAACCATACTTTCCCTAACATTCTCCATGAAATAATCCACTTGTTCCCCTTACTTGCCTTTTCATTTTGATTCTTTTCCCCAACCTCAACCTTTCCTTAATTCCTTTAGCCACCATACCAAAAATAAAGAAGTCAACCTTGCCATATATATACCTTGGCCGACACTAAGGAAGGAATGCAAAAATAAAAGTCAAAATTGCACACAAAGGGATTCGAACCTCTTCCCTCAAGGTACTACATGTGGCGCCGTAACCCTTTTACCAATTGCTCATTTATGCTAGCAATTTACTCTTTTATTTCCATAAGCCTTGATGCCACTTACTATTTCTCCTAAATAGGCTTAAACACCAAATTTTTACTAGGGCCCAATTCAACCCCGAGCCTTCATAGAACCTCGTAACTTTCCAAAATCACCTTCCTAATAAGTCCAACTTGAAATAATGCCGTTCTCTTAGTCTCAAAAATTTTTAAAACGCTTCTACGCTCAAGGCCCAATGGGCCCAATCCTACTAGGCCCAATTTCAGGATGTTACAATTCTACCCTCTTTAAAGAAATTTCGTCCTCGAAATTTCCAACCAACTACTAAACGCATCGCTCAAATCACACCACTAAGCTTTCGCTGCGCACTCTGATCTTAATAACACTAATGTACCTTTAACATAATCTTGAATCCTTTTTCACACAACCAAACGTCTAACCACGAAATAAAACGATTTATCTACCATTTATACTTAGAATTTTCTACATTCAATCATCACGTCCAACCAAAACATACCTGACTTGATGGTGATGAAACAATCCCGAGCCTTATGCTCCTTATACCCGCATCTCAAGCATGCCCCTAACCTCCTCCGGTATTCTCCCGAATGATGCCTTCCGCAATAATCACAAGCCGAAAAGTTTAGTCGTGCCTTGACATGCTTCACGGAACGAGACCGCGACCCAAAAGAACCGCAATCTCTTTTCTTCTTACAGCTCACAGACCCAACTCGAAGCGCTTCACCGATTCCTTTAACCTTTTCCAATACCTCCTTAACTATCTGAGTCAGCTCAACAACCCCAGCTCGGTCATGAGACCCCGTCTCAGCCACTGGCGATGCTAACGCCTCCCTTTCGGAAACATGCCTCGGTGCCAAAGATCTAGCCCTAGCACATCGGCTTCTACCACGTCCACGTCTACCGCGTCCACGTCTTCTAGCGTTCATGTTCACTAAGTCGATTTAATCTTGATTACGAGTTTTATGAATCAGTATACTATTCGATGTTTATTAAACGATGTTTTATGGAGTATGAGTAGAAAAGTTGTTTTCGAGTGTCAAATCCGCATCCTAGAGTCTCAATCTCTATAGTTTCAACTCCTAAAGCTAACAGTTCTAGAGTATTCTATTTCGTAGAATTTTCGTACTATAGTAATAACACAATAATCATAAAATGAAAACAAATACTTACTTAACTTGGTGCCGGATACTCGTGGTGCCATACTTCCTTTAGAACATATATTTATAAATCAAAATTCTAAACACCTTTGGAAAACGCTTTTGAACCCAAACCACGGCCGAGTTTTGCAACTGGGCTCTGATACCATAAAATGTAACACCCAAAACCCGGTCTAAAAGTTAGGCCCGAATCTGGTGTGTCACATGGAAGTAAAAACCATCTTTGCGATTATTAAAAACTTGCTTGAGAAATACAGCCTCTTTGTTAAAACCAAAAACACTTAAGCAATTGTTAACTACGTAATAATCTTTAAAAACCTTTTTGTTTGCGGAAACATTTTTGAAATAAATAATTTACAAAAATGTGACGTTTATAAATAGAGTTGCAGAAGCATTTTGAAAACGTTGCGGAAACGTAGATAAAATACAAGTATTTTGAGAGGTTGTTTGATAAATCGATAATCGAACTAGTAATCTTTTAAAACCGTGACTTTTGAAAATGTCATTGATAAATTTATAGAAAATCTGAGTTAATAGTTCGAGAGAAAATATCCGTGTTAAAAATATTTGTAAAATTTTATTTTGAAATCCATTTGTTAATCGATTTTGGAAACCATTGTTTAAGTTTTTAGAAAATTCCCCTTTTTAAACAATTTAAGAAAAATAATAAAAACATCCCAACCAAAAAGCAAAAATAAAAAATAGTCCAGAGGCCTTATTACAACATTTAACCCAAAATAGTAAAGTAATAAAATAAACGAGAAAGAAGTATAAAGTCCAAATAAACCATTTTCGAAGTATGGCCTCCCTCGAGTTAGCTCAAGTCCATATCATCAAGCATTACCTACAAGGGTTAGGAGAAAGGGGGGTGAGTTACAAGAACTCAGTGTGAAATCCCCTTACCGTTATTCATTGGGCCGGAACCCAATTAGCAATATTTTGGGCCTAAGCCCATTTACAACAACAATAATGTATCAAATAAAATATGCATATGATATGCAATTCCCAAACCAAACCTAGTTTTCCATCCACTACACACCACCCGTACCAACCAGCACACCTGTGGGGAGCTTTAGTCACCCACCCCGCCAACACACCAAACATAGGCATTAAGCCGTATATATATCAAGTTTGTGGACAAGCCACCAGATTAACAGAATTTACATGGCATCGCCATTTTTCATATTTGTGGCAGAGCCACCAGAATTATGTATCAGAGCTACCAGAACTTCTCTTCATCATTATCCCATCCCATGTAAATCATGTATATAATGCATAGCCATTCACAACATTTTATTCAGATATTTATTACAAAATTATGGCCCATTACAGCAATTAATCAAAAGGCCCATTAAGCAAAATATCAGATTTGGCCCATTTAGCAAAATATCAGATTGGCCCATATAGTAAAATATCAGATCAGCCCATTTATCAAAATATCAGATTGGCCCATTTATCAAAATATTAGATTGGCCCATTTATCAAAATATCAGATTGGCCCATTTATTAAAATATCAGATTGGCCCATTTATCAAAATATCGATTGGCCCATATAGCAAAATATCGATCGCCCATATAACAATTTCGTAATTCGGCCCTTTAGGGGCATTTTCCTAATTTCGACCCATAGGGGCATTTTTGTAATTTCGATAATTTACCCACTAAGGGTAATTCGGTAATTTCGCAACCTATACTTAACTACTAATGTGGAGCATAAAAATCGAAACTGTCCATCTGCGTCGTACTGACTAAATTGACTATAACTCGAGGTAGGAATATTGAAATCTAAATCCGTAAATTTTCCTTGAAACTAGACTCATATATCTTCGTACTTCTATTTTTCCAGAATTTTTGGCTTAACCATTTAGTACAGTTTATTCCTTAAATTTTCCCTTGTTTCACTGTCCAACGATTCTGACCTCTCTTAACTTAATTTCAGATATCTCACTGTATAGTTTTCATATACTATTCCCACTTGTTTCTATTGAAAATAGACTCACTAAAGAATCTGTACATATAAACTATATCTCATAATTCTATTTGTACAATTTTATACGATTTTTCCAAGATAGATCAGGGGACCACGAAGTCATTCAGAACCAGTCTCACTAAAATTAAGATATCTCAGAATATAGAATTCCTTTTCCTTCACCGTTTCTTCCTTATCAAAATAGACACAGTAAGCCTTAATCTGATATCTTATTCACTTTGTAATTCCTTTTCTCCTATTTTTCTTTATTTTTCAAATACACATCACTGTTTTTAACCGAAACTATTTTATTACAACATACGATTACCACTACGATCATACGAACGCCCGAGTGATCACGAATTCCGGTTTTCGGTTTTCTTCGGTATTTCGACCGATTCACAGAATATTTCATACAAATTTCAGAGAAGTTTGAGATTACACACCATATCAAACATGTATTCGAAAGGTACGGGATTACACACCTGATTTTGATTTCCTAACGAACCACTCCTCAATGACCTAGAACAATACCAACCAAAAGTTAGCCTCGGATTTCCAAAAGATTTCGTATCACTTACATTTGAATCACTTACCACTATGTCTGAAGGTAGAACATATCGAGTGATTTCGTCCCTAAAACATAATCGATTAGTCGAAACTTCGATCTGATTAACACAATAACCGAGTAGTGATATTGAATGGACTATGAAAAGACTCCTTACCTTAATCGATGATAATCCCAATTCCCACCAATTGACTTATGACTTGAGATGATTAGGCAATGATGTGGTATTCGGCCAGTCCACTAGAATACTACAAATAAAAGCTTATCAAGATGTGAGGGAGTAAGGGAGAACACCATTTCGGTTTTGGAATCAAGATGAAACAACCAAATAATGAGGGACTCTCATTCGGCTAAAGAGAAAAAGAATGAAAAGATTTGAATAAAAACACTTACCCGATTTAATCAAGAAAGAAAAACCCAAGTTGGAAGATAGAGAAGATGATCAATTAGGCTAGGTGGTTTCGGCAAAACAAAGAAAGAAAAGTACTCACTAATGGCTTTAGAGTTTCGGCAATCAAGAAGAAAGAAGAAGAATTTGTTTAATATCAACTTGAAGTTTCGGCTATCAAGGAAGATGGACAAAAGATGAATGTGTGACCAATCCAAAGAGAAGAAAAAATGCACTATCGTGCTAGAAGATTTCGGCAAAGAGAGTAGAAATTTGGGAGAAAATGACACAAAGTTGCAAATGGGATTTTTGGCCAAAACAATACCAAAACCTTACCAAAAGCCAAAGTAAAATTTCAGCTACCTATCTACCCCCAAAACCGTCCACATGCATAGCCATAAAGGTCAAAATTTTGCCAACCATACTTTCCATAACATTCTCCATGAAATAAGCCACTTGTTCCCCTTACTTGCCTTTTCCTTTTGATTTCTTTCCCCAACCTCAACCTTTCCTTAATTCCTTTAGCCACCATACCAAAAATAAAGAAGTCAATCTTGCCATATATATACCTTGGCCGACACTAAGGAAGGAATGCAAAAATAAAAGTCAAAATTGCACACAAAGGGATTCGAACCTCTTCCCTCAAGGTTCTACATGTGGCGCCATAACCCTTTTACCAATTGCTCATTTATGCTAGCAATTTACTCTTTTATTTCCATAAGCCTTGATGCCACTTACTATTTCTCCTAAATAGGCTTAAACACCAAATTTTTACTAGGGCCCAATTCAACCCCGAGCCTTCATAGAACCCCGTAACTTTCCAAAATCACCTTCCTAATAAGTCTAACTTGAAATAATGCCGTTATCTTATTCTCAAAAATTTTTAAAACGCTTCTATGCTCAAGGCCTAATGGGCCCAATCCTACTAGGCCCAATTTCGGGATGTTACAAATTCTGTCATCACTAATCCCGTATTATTCCAATTACTAACAAAAATCAATTCGGAAGAAACTCCAGCAATTTCATACTTTGGACATCATACCTGAATGAGTCGATTAGCCGAGATTAAAATTTTCTTTTAACCGTGACATCGCGAAATTAGAATGACCTTTAGAATAACCTGGCATTTTTTCCAGAACTGTATTCACTTGCCAAACTATTCTTAACTCTGACCACATTATTATTTATTCCTCTACTGAACTCTTTAGTCTCTTACTCGTGAGCTCATTCAACTTAAATCTCGTGAAATTTCATTATAAAATACCATATTGGTAAGGGGGTGAGGTCATAAAGCCTCTACTTGACTCTCATAAATACATACATATCACTTAGCATTCATCTTCAACATAATATCTTCACAATCATATAATTCACTTCAAGCTAATTAACATACATATTTATGTTACATGAACTTTCCGATTATCTTATTCAAACAAGTGTACTTAAACATACATTCCATAAATTTTGAGTAAGTTTACTTATCGCATTCACTTAATCAAACAAGTTAGGCACATAATATCATATGAATGCCAAAAAAACATGGATAAGCTTATCACAATATAAAATTTCATTTCGTTTCACCTTTCCATATTTTCAAGAATAATTCCCATTGAACTAATGTAATTTCGATGGATACTCAGGTAGTATACTTAAGGTATGCGTGTCAACAATCCGTCAATTTATATTCAAAAGTGCCCTTTTTGGCACATATTCATAGATCACACTCTCGAGCCACATATGATATAACAGAATTGCCAGTCCAGGCTAAATCCTTTCAGTAACGTATGCTCTAAAGGGCTTACTCTGGATTACCCTTCCGGGCTAAATCCATTTCATAACATATGCTCGGGAGGGCTTAATTCAGGATTACCCTTCTGGGCTAAATCCTTTTTGCAACATTTAAAACATTTTATCCGTTTCATAAAATCACCATAATCCATCGAAATACAATGTTCAACCGGAACAATGACATTTTATCCATATTTCTCAAATTATGGTTATTTCATTTTGTACATCATCACATACATATCATGAACTCTTATCCATACCTTTCTAAGTTTCGACTCATCACAAACACATTTTCAAATATCTTACTATAATTTTCAGCGTTTTCGAAAATAGCTCGGTTGGAAAGCATCTCTGCCTCAACAAAACTATTTCATCAGAGTCGGGACATATCACACTATCATGGGTAGTACTATGGCATGTACAGCTAGACTCAGATACGATACGTTAGTCCAAGAATCGACTAAACCATAGCTCTGATACCACTAAATGTAACACCCATTACCCGTATTCGATACCGGAACAGGGTATGAGGCATTACCGGACTCACATCACAAGCAATCACACAATTCTGAGTCATAAAATTTGCGTACAAATTAAAACCATTCATATTCGATCATGAAGTCCTTATTACAAGCTTACGAGGCCCAAAACATGTATTGGAAGTGGTTCGGGACTAAACCGAGAACTCAGGAACTTTTACAAAACTTAGAAATTTTTTGTTAAAAGCAGGGCTCACACGCCCGTGTGCTCCAAGGGATACACCCGTATGACCTCGGGAACACGCCTGTACTTCGGACCGTGTTCAAATAAGGGTGCTCTCTGACTTGTGCCACACGATCGTGTGCTAGGCCGTGGAGCACACACGGCTGAGACAAACGCCCGTGTCTCTGCCCGTGTGCTCAATTCTGGACATTCTATTTTGCAACAATTAAGGTGCAGGGGACACACGGCCAGAACACATGCCCGTGGGGTAGACCGTGTGTCACACATGGTCTAGACACACGCCCGTGTGTCTACCCGTGTGGACCTAAACAAGGCTATTTACCAAGCCATTTTGCCACCCTCACTTGCACACATCTACATAACATCACATGACACAAATTCAAGCATATAAATGCAACCAAACAACCACAAACAAGACAATAACATGTCATTCTTATACCATCATTTATCATGCTTAAAACATCATACTTAGCCCATTAAAAACATACTAATTTCACATTCACAAGAGGGCATTAACATACAAATAAACTTATAATCAGCATAAGCCATCATTCATGGCTATATATAAGATAAAGCATTAACAATTACAAGGCAACACATATGGCCAAATTAACCATGACACATATAACAAATTAACCTAGTCCCTATACATGCCATAGACTTAAAATGCTTGAATTCATTTATACCCAAAATGATAGCTTGATAGTGTGATAGGATCTCCAGGGATCTCCAACCCAAGCTGGCTCAATAACACTATAAAACATGGGAAAGGAAGGGGGTAAGCTATATAGCTTAGTAAGTTCATATGCAAATAATACAAAACATTATTCATACATTTGACATATAAATAACTTAACAAATATTGACATAAATGTCATTAAGACTTCATGAGTATAACTTACTCAAACACATTCTTCCTAATAGTTCATCACATGAATATCATAACATATATAAACATAAATATCATTTAAGCTTCATAAGCACAACTTACTCAATCACATTCCTACCAATAGCTTGTCATATGAATAACATAACATACATCAACATAAATGTCATTAAACTTCATGAGCATAACTTATTCAATCACATCCTTACCAATAGTTTATCATATACCGAATCCATTTTTTTTGAGTTTTTCGTACATACCTGTACCAACTCGTAACATAATCACATACTTTCTCGTATTTGACATACCCGTTGAACCACTTGGAATACTATCGGATACACGGAAATATTTGCACATAAGTGCCACATATGTAGCCATTGCTACCACAAATCTTATAACACATATAAGGTCGCTCTCGAGCTATCCTCGGGCCTGCTCACACAAGCTGTCAGTCAAGACGTAGCTACGCAGTGCTGCTCACACAAGCTGTCAGGTATCCACAACATATGCAGGTATACCCAGCCACCCGTAGGACATACATGACCAGCACCTGGGACACGTAAATCACATAATCACATGGGTTCCTAGTGACATGTCACTTGTATCCTAATCTATTCCTATGGTTCAACCGGGATTTCTCTCTTGCCGGAACTTCGTCGAATATACTCATAGAATCAATCATACATTTCATGCAATATAAAAGCATTAAAATACAAATATAACATTGCATTATTTACATATGAACTTACCTCGGCATAAAAACGGCAAAAGGGAATAAATCGTCAAATACTCGCTTTTCCCCTGTTCTAACTCCGAACCTCATTTTTTTCGATCTATAATATAGCATTTAACTTATTTAATCATTATACTATTCAAATCAGTCGAAAATCACATTATGGCAAAAATTACATTTTTGCCCCTAAACTTTTGACATTTTACAATTTAGTCCCTAGGCTCGTAAAATGATTTTCATTCAATTTCTTCAAAACCCAAGCCTAGCCGAACCCTTTTCATACTCATAACGGCCCACATTTCTCATTTAATCACACTTTTCTACTCATTTTATAGACTTTTACAAATAAGTCCTTATTGACATTTTTACCAAAAATCACTTAGCAAAAGTCGTTTAACAATCAACAAACATGCATTTTCTACCATCAAACATCAAAATACATACATGTTCAACATGGGTAAAATTTTAGACCTTGATTATTTCCTATATTAGTGGTAGAAATAGATAGATCATGTTACAAGGATTTTAAAAACATAAAAATCATTAAAAACGGGGCTAGAATGGACTTATAATTGAGCTTGAAAGCTTGAAAACCCTAGCAATGTCTTCCTCTTGTAAATTTCGGCCAAGGGGTAGAAGATGAGCAAAAATTGGCTTTTAATTTGATTATTAATTCATTTTAATAACCAAATTACTAAAATGCCCTTAATGAAAAACTTTAGAAACATACCTAACATTGTCCATTTTTTCCACCAACTTAACCAATGGTCTAATTACCATTTAAGGGCCTCTAATTTAAAATTTCATAGCAACTTGACACCTTTAGCATATAGAATTCAAGTTTTTCAATTTTTGCAATTTACTCCTTTTAAATAAATTGAGTTCCCAAACATCAAAATATTCTAACAAAATTTTCAAAAAATCGTCCCATAAAACTATAGACCATAAAAATATAATAAAAATGATTTTTTTTCGCCGAATTTGTGGTCCCAAAACCACTGTTCCGACCAGACGCAAAATCGGGCTGTTACACGTATAAAAGATCACGAAATAATAAATGAGAAAAAAAGTGAAGTCTCTAACTTGAGAAGCTTTGACCAGAACCTGAGTTGTTTGTCTCGCCTGGGTTACTATTTTTTTTCTCTTTTCTGGGTTGTTGTTTCTGGTGAAGTGTTTATACAGAAGTGATGTTTCTGCGTTGTTGTCGGTTAGGATCTGAAAGATGATAAAACAAATTAACAAACAAACTAAACCCTAAACATAAAAGCTTACATGATGATGCAGCAGAGGACTGTCGATGACGATGCAGCAGACATTTGGGGAAAATCTAAGGGATTTAGGGAAAATTTTTAGGGGAAAAAATAAGGGATTTCGGGAAACTTTTTTGGGGATAAAACTAAGGGTAGCAAAAACGGTGCCGTTTCGTTAAAAATAAAAGGATATTTTGTAGCATTTTCTCATAAACGCCGCTATTCCTTTACCTTTAGCGGCGTTTTTCTCATAAATGCCACTATTGCTTTACTTATTAAGGCGTTTTTCGATTAGCGCCACTAATGTATAACATTTGCGGCATTTTCGGTCCAAACGCCACTAAAAACGCCACTAAAAGCTTAATTTCCTGTTGTGTTACTAACCATGTTTTCCAATCTTGTTGTCCATTGGTGGTTGAGTATGTTACTCCCATTCCTTATAGAACTTTCTGAGAAAAGGCGCAGTCGCGGAAGATATACTCAGTAGTTTCCTCATCATATCGACAATCTGGACATTGATTCTGCACTCCAATCTTTCTGATTTGTAGATTAGATAACGTAGGAATGTAATTATTTGCAATTTTTCATGTTGTAATTTTTATCTTGCTTGCAATGTTTAAGTTCCATACTATTGTAAAGAAAGATTTTTGTAACTCGTCTAGGCCATCTATGCCACTTACTCTTGCTGTCCCAAGCCACCTGTACCCACTCTTGACTATGTAGATCCCAGTATTATCACTACTTTAACGCAAGTAGAGAGAGGAATGGTCAAATTTCTTTGTGCATCCTCGTCAATAAACAATCTTTCAATTACCTCTACTTTCCAAGTAGCCGAATTGTCTTTTATTAGATCCGCAACATTCGAATAATTCGTGTTAACCCTCTGTGCTCTTACTCTTCCTTGACTAGGGCTCGTTAACCAGTTATCATTGCAGATGTTAATACTCTTTCCATTCCCCACTCTCCATCCACAACTCTACTCTAGAAGGTTCCTTGAGGCCCAAATACTACACCAGGTATAAGAAGGGTAAGTGCCCAAATTTACATTCATAAAGTTTGTGCTTGGATAGTATTTCACTTTCATAACATGTGCTAACAGACAATCAGGCCTCAAAATTAATCTCTAGCCTTATTTCACAATTTAGGCAATGTTGAACTTGGCTAAATCTTTAAATCCTAATCCCCCATTCCCCTTTGATCAACAAGCCACCCTCTATTTGCACCAATGTATACCTTTGTTTGTATGTGCATTTCGCCACCAAATCTTGCAACCATACTTTCTAATTTATGGCATAAAGATACTAGCAGTAGAAAACATTGCATTTCATAGATAGGAATAACTTGTAATATTGATTTAATAAATACCTCCTTCCCTCCCATTGACAATTGTCGCGTGCCTTAGCTCCCAATCCTTTTTATGAATCTCTCCATGAGATTAGTGAACACATCCTTCTTTTTTCTCCCCACCATTATAACAGCCCGATTTTGGCCCTAATCGGAACGGTGGTTTCGGGACAACGAATCCGAGTTAGAAAAATATTTTTATATTATATTTAATATCTATGATATATGTTTGAGCATGTGTTAAAATATCGTGGGTTAGATTGTCTGTTTGAGTGTTCAATTTAAGAAAAAGGATTAAATTGCATAAGAGGAAAAAGAGGCTTTCTTTTTGATTAATGGCCAAATTGATGTGGCTTCATTATTGTGAAGTCCTTAAAAGGCAAATAGACCATTTTTGATTATAGTGGACGGCATAAGTGTGACTATGTATATTTATATGTGTTTTTATATTAAGTTAAAATTTATATTATATATATATTATAAGTTATATTATAATAAAAACATTATAATAAAAAGAAAATGAGTTAGTGGCTTTGTTCTTATCACCATCATCTTGCCGAATTCATAAAAGAAAAAGAAAGAAAAAAAAACAAGCAAGGGTTCGGCCATGGTTTTGGTCTAATTCAAGGTTAGTTTGTAAACCGTTTTTGATAATTTTTACATTTTTGAGATTGTTGCTTAGTGTTTTAGTAAGCCCATGTTTAAATTTTGGAATTTGATGTGTATTTCGTGAGTTTCCATTGAAGGGAGTTGGTTGTTTTTGTTATTTAATGATGATATATTAATTATATGTGTTAGATTAACAAGTTTTATCATTGAATATTTGATGAAATAGAGTAAATTGGGTTAAATTGTAAAAATAAATTTTTGGAAGGACTAAATTGCTAAATAAATAAACTGTATGAGCTTGTATTGAGTTAATGAAGATTTGACCCTATGGAAATGTGACCAAATTTTGAGTAATTTGTGTTTTATGCAATAGGGACTAAATTGTAAAAATTGTAAATGTTAGGGGTAAAAGTGTAAATTGCCTGATTATGTGTTTTGGATTAAATTGAATGAGAAAAATGTTGAATGAGCTTAATTTGAACTTATTTAGATCAAGAACAAAAAGAATCGGGATTGGATTGGGGAAAAGCGAAGTTGAACGAATAGCCGGGAAAAACTTAATTCGTCGATTTCCGAGGTAAGTTTATAAGCAATTGGGTTGGTTTGAATTTTTATTTAATCTATATTAATGTGTATATGTTAAATGGAATGAAGCTTTCTAAATAATTTAAGGCCGAATGTGGTATTAGGTAAGTTATGTACTAGTCGATTGTATGGTTGATTTATATATGAAATTTGATGTATTTGAGTTGAATGAGTACTTATAGATTGATAAGTAGTTAAATGTGGAATTAGTAATAGGTGATGGTTGTATTTGAATATGTGACTATATGTATTTATTGAGTATGGCCGAATGAGCATTATGTATACGAATTTATACACCGAGCACTAAGTGTGCGAAATCGGTCGTCTAGCACTAAGTGTGCAGAAAATAAGTAATGGCACTAAGTGTGCGATACATTACAAGTAATGGCACTAAGTGTGCGATACATTACGAGAAAGTTTGCACTACGTGTGCACTTTATCAAAGTAACGGCACTAAGTGTGCGATACGTTACATGAATTGCACTATGTGTGCGGGATTACGGATTCTCCAAAGACATAAACTAATGAATGGTGATAAACGTGAGGTAATTAACAGGTAAGTGATGCAGGATGGTCGAATAATTTTAATACCATTGAGGTAAGTTGTTCTTGTATATGAAATTATAGAAATGAGATGTGATCATTAATCTTTGAGTTGGTTGAGGTGGAAAAATGATACTTGAGTATTCAGTTTTGAGACTATTAAATATGTTAAATATAGAATGGTGACATGTTATATATTTACAGTTATGAGATGGTTGTTGATCAAGTTAAATTGATTTAATTCGTATAATGTTTAATTGTTTATTATACCATTGCTTATAACTTACTAAGCTATGTTAGCTTACTGTGTGTGTTCATTTGATTATTTTATAGATTTTGAAGTCTAAGTTCGAGCTCGGGAATCATCGTCAAAGTCAATCACACTATCAACTATCTTTGGTACCTTTTTAATAGTTGAACTTTTGGAACTATGGCATGTATAGGCTATATTAATATTTTGAGTTTATTTTGAATTTGATGTATAAAATGCCATGCGAAAATGGCTTTACTACTAAGTTTGGGGTCGGATTGGCTTTAAATTATTGAGCATGATGATAATGTTTGAGTATGTTCGGTTTTAGGTTAAGCTTATTTTGGGAATTTATACGATGATATTATATATATGTATATATGTTATCTATGAATGCATGAATATGGTATGAGTAAAACATATAGTATGTTTCGAATGGTGGATGATCTTAAGTGTATTTATATACATATGTACTTACATTTTATGTTAAGTTATGAGATAACTATATTATACTTACATATGTGACTATTGGTTGTGATATAATAAAGATCAAATTGTGGTATATTCATTGTATAGATTCGGTTATGGTATCCATGAAATAGTTGAATATGATTTTTTAATAGATTTGGATTAAATTAACAATGAAACATTTGGTCCTGCCATATAAGTGTGTTTTAGTAAGTATCATTTATGTTTAGGGATAAATGACATTATAGGTTATATTTTTCGAGTTGTATATATTCGAACATAATGCGTATGTGATTTTGAGTGAGATTGGATATTGTATGTTTGATTTGGTTTGGCAAAATTTTTAGTATGAGTTTATTAGATTAAAGTGTTTGGTACTTTGTTGATGGAATGAATATAAGTATGGTGCATATTCGGTCTTTATGATTTACTTACTAAAGGAATAGTAACCTATATTATTTGAATAGAACTACTTATATGTGTAATTGGCATTATTGAATTGAGCTATATATATATTTGTAAATGTTTTAGTATAAAATGAAAGTATAACATTATTAATGGTACATTCAGTATAACCAAAATTGAAAGATATATATTGCTATGTTAAAATGATTTATATGTATATGTTGATTTTGGGATAGTCTAGTAATGCCTCATAACCCTAATTCGACGACGGATACGGGTTAGGGGTGTTACATTTTGATTGGTATCAGAGCTACGGTTTAGTCGGTTCTCGGACTAACGTAGCGCGTGTGAGTCTAGCTATACATGCCATATTTTATAATGTGATAGTGTGATGACTTCTGACAGTGAAACGTGTTTTCTTCTTTTGTATAGTAAATGGATCCTAATCCCGAGCGAGCTCTAGCTGACGATGTCGAGAGTGTGGCGCCTGCTCCCGCGCTAGGGACCGCGCCGGATGAATCTCGACCAGCTACGAGTAATCCTGACGAGGGGGCTAAACAAGCCTTCTTTAGCATAATGAATGATTGGTTCAGCCAATATGTCCGGACCAATCTGGCTATTCAACAACCCCCGAATCCGAACACTCCACCTGTAGTACCGGTGGTACCCCCGATCATTAACCTTGAGAGAGTAAATAAGACTCCGGTTGACAGAATTAGAAAACACGGGGCTCAAGAGTTTAGAGCCGAAGATGATGACGATGCTGAACGAGCTGAATTTTGGCTCGATAATACAATTCGTGTTTTCGATGAACTATCTTGCAAACCTGATGAGTGCCTGAAATGCACCATATCTTTATTACGGGATTCTACTTATTATTGGTGGAACACTCTCGTATCGGTTGTTCCAAAGGAACAAGTTACTTGGGACTTCTTTCAGACGTAGTTTCGCAAGAAATACATCAGCCAGCGATTCATAGATTCAAAACGCAAGGAATTTTTCGAGCTTAAACAGGGTCGTATGACCGTATCTGAGTACGAGCGCAAGTTTGTGAGACTTAGCCGCTATTCCCGTGAGTGTGTTTCATCTGAGGCTACTATGTGCCGAAGATTTGAAGAAGGGCTAAACAAAGATATAAAACTACTGGTTGGCATACTTGAAATAAACGAGTTCATAGTACTTGTCGAGCGAGCTTGTAAAGCCGAAGAGCTAGGGAAAGAAAAACGAAAAGCTGGGTTTGAAGCTAGAGATTTTCGAAAGAGATCAGCGGGTAAATTTTCTCAATCGTCATCAAAGAAGTTCAAAAATGACAGTAGCCGATCCAAAGCTAATACAGGAATCTCTATACGAGAACAACCACCAGTGAGTTCACGAGCTACCTCGATTGCTAGTGTTGGCAATACTCGACCGAATAAGCCTGAGTGTCAGCAGTGTGGTAGACGGCATCTTGATGAATGTTAGGGTAAATCTATCAATCACACTTGCTACAAGTGTGGTTCGCAGAATCATTTTATTCGGGATTGCCCGGAGACAGCTAAAAAGGATAATGCTCAGAGTGCAAGGCCGAGTGGTACTGCAGCTAGAGGTAGACCACCCCGTAATGCGAGAGTTAGGAGCGGCACTCAGAGAGGGACTTCAGACACAGTCATTCACTCAGAGGCTCGTGTGCCAGCTAGAGCCTATGCCATTCGTGCCAGAGAGGAGGCTTCATCTCCAGATGTCATCACCGGTATATTCACTCTCTTTGACACTAGTGTAATTGCTCTGATTGATCCTGGTTCAACTCATTCTTATGTGTGTGAAACATTAGTATCCAGCAAGACTCTACCTGCTGAGTCTACTGAGTTTGTGATTCAGGTTTCGAACCCTTGGGCCGGTGTGTGTTAGTTGATAGAGTGTGTAAGAATTGCTCTTTAATGATTCAAGATTCATGTTTTCCGGCTGATTTGATGTTGCTACCATTTGATGAGTTCGATATTATCCTCGGTATGGATTGGCTATCAGTGCATGATGCGGTAGTGAATTGCAGACTAAAGACTATTGATCTGCGGTGTCAGAATAATGAGATAATTCGAATTGAATCTGTAGATTTGAATGGGCTACCAGCAGTGATATCCTTGATGTTGGCTCGACAGTATTTGAGAAAGGGTTGCGAAGCTTACTTTGCTTATGTGATTGATAGTAAAGTAACCGAAAAGAAGATTGAATATGTACAGGTTATTTGTGAGTATCCGGATGTATTCCCGGAGGAATTACCGGGATTGCCACCTATTCGAGAAGTAGAGTTTGGTATTGAGCTAGTACCAGGGACGACTCCGATCTCAATAGCCCCGTATAGAATGGCACCGACTGAATTAAAAGAGTTGAAAGTGCGGTTGCAAGAATTGACGGATAGAGGTTTTGCCCGACCGAGTTTCTCTCCTTGGGGTGCGCCAGTTCTTTTTGTGAAAAAGAAAGACGAAACTTTGAGAATGTGCATCGACTACCGACAACTCAATAAAGTGACCATAAAGGATAAATACCCGTTGCCACGTATCGACGATTTATTTGATAAGCTAAAGGGAGCTTCAGTATTCTCAAAAATTGATCTGAGATCAGGTTATTATCAGCTGCGAGTTAGAGATTCCGATGTGCCTAAGACCGCTTTTCGGACGAGGTACGGTCATTACGAGTTTTTGGTGATGCCGTTCGGACTCACTAATGCTCCCGCTGTTTTCATGGATTTGATGAATCGGGTGTTCAGACCATATTTAGATCAGTTCGTGGTTGTATTTATAGATGATATTCTGATCTATTCGCGTGACGAAATCGAGCAAGCCAAACACTTGAGACTTGTGTTACAGATTTTGCGTGATAAGAAGTTGTACGCGAAATTCAGCAAATGTGAGTTCTGGTTGAATGAAGTTAGTTTCTTGGGACATGTTGTTTCAGCATCAGGTATTCGGGTTGACCCGAGTAAAATTTTGGCTATACTTGATTGGAAACCCCCGCGAAATGTTTCTGAAGTTTGGAGTTTTCTGGGACTCGCCGGATACTATAGACGCTTTGTGAAAGGATTTTCTATGGTTTCAACTTCGATGACAAAGCTGTTACAGAAAGATGTTAAGTTCGAGTGGTCAGAGAGGTGTCAGAAGAGTTTTGATCAGCTAAAAACCTTGCTAACGGAAGCTCCAGTGCTTGTTCAGCCAGAGTCAGGTAAAGAGTTCGTTATCTTTAGCGATGCATCCTTAAATGGTTTGGGTTGTGTTTTGATGCAGGAGGGTAAAGTTGTAGCTTACGCTTCGAGACAGTTGAAATCGCACGAAAAGAACTATCCAACGCATGATCTCGAGTTAGCTGCCATAGTTTTCACTTTGAAAATATGGCGTCATTATTTATTTGGTGAAAATGTCATGTCTACTCTGATCACAAGAATCTAAAATACTTAATGACTCAGAAGGATTTGAATTTGAGACAGCGACGATGGTTGGAACTGTTAAAAGATTACGAGCTCGTGATTGATTATCATCCGGGAAAAGCTAATGTGGTTGCTGACGCACTAAGCCAAAAATCACTATTTGCTCTACGTGTAATGAATGCGAATATAGCTATGACTGATGACGGTGCGATTATTGCAGAATTGAAAGCGAGACCATTGTTCATTCAACAGATTTGCGAAGCTCAAAAGGTTGATAATGATTTATTAACAAAAAGGAATCATTGTGGTTCGAGTACTGATTCAAAATTTCAGATTGACACTGAAGGATGTCTACGGTTCAGAAACCGAATATGTGTACCTAAGAATCCTGAGTTGATTCGAATGATTTGTAATGAAGCTCATAATAGTAGATTGTCAATTCACCCGGGGAGTACGAAGATGTATAACGACACGAGACAAGATTATTCTTGGTGTACGCGGTATGAAACGAGATATTTCAGACTATGTATCGAAGTGTTTAATATGTCAACAAGTAAAAGCTGAGCATCAGATGCCATCGGGATTACTTCAGTCGATTATGATACCTGAGTGGAAGTGGGATCGAGTCACGATGGTTTTCGTAGTCGGATTGCCGTTGACGCCGAGCAAGAAAGACTCAATCTGGGTTATTGTTGACAGATTGATGAAATCGGCCCATTTTATTTCGGTACGAATGGATTTCTCGCTTGATAAGTTAGCTGAATTGTACATTTCTCAGATCGTACGATTGCACGGAGTACCTATTTCTATTGTTTCGGATAGAGATCCGAGGTTTACATCGCGGTTTTGGAAGAAACTGCAAGATGCCATAGGTACTAAATTGCACTTCAGTACTTATTTTCACCTTCAATCGGATGGTCAATCCGAACGTGTTATTCAAATACTCGAAGATATGTTGAGATGTTGTGTTCTTGAGTTTGAGGGTACATGGGAACGATACTTGCCTTTGATTGAATTTGCGTACAATAACAGCTTTCAATCGAGTATCAAAATGGCACCTTATGAAGCTTTGTACGGTCGTAAATGTCGTACACCTTTATATTGGACCGAGCTGAGTGAAAGCAAGATACACGGGGTTGATTTAATCAGGGAGACTGAACAGAAAGTCAAAGTGATCCGAGAAAGTTTGAAAGCCGCGTCAGATCGTCAGAAATCATATACGGACTTGAAACGTAAAGACATAGAGTTTCAAGTGGGTGACCGAGTATTTTTGAAAGTCTCGCCGTGGAAGAAGATACTTAGATTTGGTCGTAAAGGAAAGCTGAGTCCGAGATTTATTGGGCCGTACGAGGTTATTGAGCGTATCGGGCTAGTTGCATACAGGTTGATGTTGCCATCTGAGTTAGACAAGATCCACAATGTTTTTCATGTATCGATGCTTCGATGATACAGGTCCGATCCTTCTCGTGTGATCAGCCCGTCAGAGATTGAGATTCAGCCTGACTTGACTTATGAGGAAGAACCGATTCGCATCTTGGCACGTGAAGTGAAAGAGTTACGAAATAAGAAAATCTCGTTGGTTAAAGTTATGTGGCATAAGCACGGGGTTGAGGAAGCAACCTGGGAACTTGAAGATTCAATGAAAGAACGCTACCCACATTTATTCATCGGTAAGATTTTCGGGGACGAAAATCCCTTAAGGGGGGAGAGTTGTAACAGCCCAATTTTGGCCCTAATCGAAACGGTGGTTTTGGGACCACGAATCCGAGTTAGAAAAATATTTTTATATTATATTTAATATCTATGATATATGTTTGAGCATGTGTTAAAATATCGTGGGTTAAATTGTCTGTTTGAGTGTTCAATTTAAGAAAAAGGATTAAATTGCATAAGAGGAAAAAGAGGCTTTCTTTTTTATTAATGGCCAAATTGATGTGGCTTCATTATTGTGAAGTCCTTAAAAGGCAAATAGACCATTTTTGATTATAGTGGATGGCATAAGTGTGACTATGTATATTTATATGTGTTTTTATATTAAGTTAAAATTTATATTATATATATATTATAAGTTATATTATAATGAAAACATTATAATAAAAAGAAAATGAGTTAGTGGCTTTGTTCTTATCACCATCATCTTGCCGAATTCATAAAAGAAAAAGAAAGAAAAAAACAAGCAAGGGTTCGGCCATGGTTTTGGTCTAATTCAAGGTTAGTTTGTGAACCGTTTTTGATAATTTTTACATTTTTGAGATTGTTGCTTAGTGTTTTAGTAAGCCCATGTTTAAATTTTGGAATTTGATGTGTATTTCGTGAGTTGCCATTGAAGGGAGTTGGTTGTTTTTGTTATTTAATGATGATATATTAATTATATGTGTTAGATTAACAAGTTTTATCATTGAATATTTGATGAAATGGAGTAAATTGGGTTAAATTGTAAAAATAAATTTTTGGAAGGACTAAATTGCTAAATAAATAAATTGTATGAGCTTGTATTGAGTTAATGAAGATTCGGCCCTATGGAAATGTGGCCAAATTTTGAGTAATTTGTGTTTTATGCAATAGGGACTAAATTGTAAAAATTGTAAATGTTAGGGGTAAAAGTGTAAATTGCCCATTTATGTGTTTTGGATTAAATTGAATGAGAAAAATGTTGAATGAGCTTAACTTGAACTTATTTAGATCAAGAACAAAAAGAATCGGGATTGGATCGGGGAAAAGCGAAGTTGAACGAATAGCCGGGAAAAACTTAATTCGTCGATTTTCGAGGTAAGTTTATAAGCAATTGGGTTGATTTGAATTTTTATTTAATCTATATTAATGTGTATATGTTAAATGGAATGAAGCTTGCTAAATAATTTAAGGCCGAATGTGGTATTGGGTAAGTTATGTACTAGCCGATTGTATGGTTGATTTATATATGAAATTTGATGTATTTGAGTTGAATGAGTACTTATAGATTGATAAGTAGTTAAATGTGGAATTTGTAATAGGTGATGGTTGTATTTGAATATGTGACTATATGTATTTATTGAGTATGGCCGAATGAGCATTATGTATACGAATTTATACACCGAGCACTAAGTGTGCGAAATCGGTCGTCTAGCACTAAGTGTGCGGAAAATAAGTAATGGCACTAAGTGTGCGATACATTACAAGTAATGGCACTAAGTGTGCGATACATTACGAGAAAATTTGCACTACGTGTGCACTTTATCAAAGTAACGGCACTAAGTGTGCGATACGTTACATGAATTGCACTATGTGTGCTTTGATTACTGATTCTCCAAAGACATAAACTAATGAATGGTGATAAGCGTGAGGTAATTAACATGTAAGTGATGCAGGATGGTCGAATAATTTTAATACCATTGAGGTAAGTTGTTCTTGTATATGAAATTATAGAAATAAGATGTGATCATTAATCTTTGAGTTGGTTGAGGTGGAAAAATGATACTTGAGTATTCGGTTTTGAGACTATTAAATATGTTAAATATAGAATGGTGACATGTTATATATTTACAGTTATGAGATGGTTGTTGATCAAGTTAAATTGATTTAATTCGTATAATGTTTAATTGTTTATTATACCATTGCTTATAACTTACTAAGCTATGTTAGCTTACTGTGTGTGTTCATTTGATTATTTTATAGATTTTGAAGTCTAAGTTCGAGCTCGGGAATCATCGTCAAAGTCAATCACACTATCAACTATCTTTGGTAACTTTTTAATAGTTGAACTTTTGGAACTATGGCATGTATAGGCTATATTAATATTTTGAGTTTATTTTGAATTTGATGTATAAAATGCCATGCGAAAATGGCTTTACTACTATGTTTGGGGTCGGATTGGCTTTAAATTATTGAGCATGATGATAATGTTTGAGTATGTTCGATTTTAGGGTAAGCTTATTTTGGGAATTTATACGATGATATTATATATATATATATATATATGTTATCTATGAATGCATGAATATGGTATGAGTAAAACATATAGTATGTTTCGAATGGTGGATGATCTTAAGTGTATTTATATACATATGTACTTACATGTTATGTTAAGTTATGAGATAACTATATTATACTTACATATGTGACTATTGGTTGTGATATAATAAAGATAAAATTGTGGTATATTCATTGTATAGATTCAGTTATGGTATCCATGAAATAGTTGAATATGAATTTTTAATAGATTTGGATTAAATTAACAATGAAACATTTGGTCCTGCCATATAAGTGTGTTTTAGTAAGTATCATTTATGTTTAGGGATAAATGACATTATAGGTTATGTTTTCCGAGTTGTATATATTCTAACATAATGCGTATGTGATTTTGAATGAGATTGGATATTGTATGTTTGATTTGGTTTGGCAAAATTTTTAGTATGAGTTTATTAGATTAAAGTGTTTGGTACTTTGTTGATGGAATGAATATAAGTATGGTGCATATTCGGTCTTTATGATTTACTTACTAAAGGAATAGTAACCTATATTATTTGAATAGAACTACTTATATGTGTAATTGGCATTATTGAATTGAGCTATATATATATTTGTAAATGTTTTAGTATAAAATGAAATTATAACATTATTAATGGTACATTCGGTATAACCAAAATTGAAAGATATATATTGCTATGTTAAAATGATTTATATGTATATGCTGATTTGGGGATAGTCTAGTAATGCCTCATAACCCTAATCCGGCGACGGACACGGGTTAGGGGTGTTACAACCATTGTTGGCAAGCCAAGGTATTTCTCTGGGTTGTTCGAGATGCATACTCTGAGTATTTCTCCTACTTGTTCCTTCCGTTCGTTGGAAACATTTTCACTAAAATATAATAGTGATTTATCAAATTTTACCATCTGTCCAGACACGCTTTCATATTCTGGCACAACAGATTTCATTGTATTTACTCCTTCCATTGTAGCCTCTCCAAACAGAATACTGTCGTCTGTAAAGAATAAATGCGTTAGTGATAGTCTACTTCGTCCTAACCTTGCCCCTTTTATTATCCCCTCACGTCTAGCATCTCTAAGAAAACTTGAAAAACCTTATGCACAGATTAAGAATAAATACGAACTTAACGAGTCTCTCTGCTACAGACCTCAAGTTGGTCGAAATACTTCGCCTTGATCTCCATTAAAAATCACATAATACGACACTGTAGATACACAATTCATCACTAGAGAAATCCATTCATCGCATAAACCCATCCTAGCCATCATTCCCCACTCTACTCTATCATAAGCTTTACTCATATCCAATTTTAGCGCGAAAGAGCCCTTAAATCCAACCTTTCTCCTTTTGAATGAGTGCAATACCTCATATGCTATAAGAATATTGTCTGTGATTTATTTTCCCGGTACAAACACCCCTTGAGCCTCGTCAATACATTCATCCAAAACTTTCCTGAATTTGTTGAGCACCACCTTAGACATTATTTTATAAAGCACATAAAATAGACTTATTGGACAGAATTGGGCCATGCTTGTTGAGGAATTAACTTTAGGAATGAGAACAATGTTTGTATGATTGATTTTTTCCAACCCCTGCTTACTATTTAGAATATTAACATAATGTTTGGATACCTCTTCCTCTATTATATGTCAGTACCTTTAGAAGAATAATGCCGAGAAGTCATCCTCTCCAGATGCTTTCATCGGTGCCATACTTTTAACTACTTCCACGATCTCCTCCTCTTTAAACTCAATTGTCAGCTCCTCATTTTCTCTTTCAACTGCTTACTATTTAGAATATTAATACATGATTATTGTCTCCTACAATTGTAGATGTGAATAGCTCTTTAAAATAATCTGCAACAATTTCTGCTACACCCTTCTCTTCTCCAATCCAATCACCAGCCTTATTCTGTAGCACCCTAATTGCGTTCTTTTTCTTTCGAGAGGATGCAAAACTATGAAAATAAGATGTGTTCTGATCTCCAAATATCAGCCAATTTACTCTTGCACGTTGCTCCCAAAATATCTCCTCATTGTCAGCTTCTAAGTTTAACACAAGTTTATCTCTGTTAGTTTGGCCAAATTATCGTCATCTAGAATACTTGCATTTAACTCATCTAATCTTGCGTTCAATAAGGTCATTTGAAATTTTTTGTCCAAATAATTTGCCTTCACCCAGTTATTCAATTTTTAACCCATTTCTACCAACTTGGTAGGCACATCCATCCTATTTGCTTCCCACCACTTTCTTACCTTACTTTCAAAACCTTCTTCTACTATCTAATTTGCATTAAAACGGAACTTAGCTTGTTCTCTTCCTTATTGCTTCATTTTTCTATCAACTGTTTCTACCAAGATTGGGCAATGATCGAACATAGCGTGATTAAGATGCTATACACTAAAACCTAGAAACATAACCCACCATTTAAGATTTGCCACCCCTCTATCCAATCTCTCATTTATGTTATTTTCCACGAGCCTACCACTTTCCCAAGTAAACCACTACCTCGAGAATCTTAAATCATTGAGGTCGCATTCATTCAAGACTTGACAAAAATCCACCATTTCATTCTCATCTCGACTACGTTCCTTTTTCTTTTCAAATGAATATAAATTTCATTAAAATCCCCTACCACATGCCAAGGCAGGTTGTTGTTTTTGTTTAGTTTTCATAGTAAATTCCATAAACACCTTCTACGACATTCCTCTAGTGACCCATAAAACCCAGTGACTCTCCAATTTATCATACCCTGTTCTTTGCCAATCTCGACATCGATGTGCGAAGATGAAAAACTTCTTAATTGAACCTTGCAATCTCTTATCCAACCCAAGGATAATCCACCCCTTGAGCTCATGGAATCTACATCTATACCATTCAACAAACCACACTTCCTCCGAGTTCGTTTCATCCTTCTTGCACTAACCTTTGTTTTTATAAGAAACCATAACTAGGCCTGAACATGTCTCACTTTATTCCTAAGATGTTTAACAGCCCATGGATGCCCCAATCCACGGATATTCTAGCTTAATATTTTCATTGTGTCCGGTCGGTCTGCTTAACAGCAGCCGCCAATATCTCATAAGTAACTCTCGAATCCTTTGAATCCTTTTTACGGGAAACACTTGAATTTTCCATTTACATTCTTTCTCTTTTCTTGCTGTATACCATTCCAACAGGGCATTCCTCCGTGTCAGATCCCAGCTCCATATACCCTACATCTTCCCCTCCATAATTCGTCCCTTCCTACCCTGCTACCTCCGTCCCTTTCCATCATCTATCCGTACTGGGATTTTGTATGACATCGGCCCTCATTTCCCTAATACCTCCTTCCATCTCCACCATCGCTGATTTGGTTCTCGTTTTGTCTTCTTTCAACCATTTACAATCCTCTACATGTGCCGTCCTTGGTGTTGCTATTAATGATAAGTCTCATCCAAAGGCTACTTCCTGTGGTTCCAATTTTAACCTAATTGGACAGAAACCTTCCCCATGCCCTATTTTTCTACAAAGGAAGCAGAAAAGCTTAATTTTTTCATATTGGAAGAGAGCATACGTTGAATTGTATTGTCTGACTGCTATTCTCTTCTTCCTCTTTAGGGGCTTCTGAACATCCAACTTAATTCTCACTCTCATATACTTTTAATTCCCCTAGTTACCAAGGCTGCATCATATTCTGCAAATTTTCCAATAAAATAACCCAACTAACATGCCATTCACTCAGACATAAATCCCCCCGAGAAATTGTGAATCTATAGCCAAAATTCCGTAAAGTAAAGCGAAACTTGCAATGGTTCTTCCCCTTTTTCTAACCAATGAAATAAAATCAGATGCCTATTAAAAAATCAAGTTGTACCCCTAGGAACCCTCTTTATGTCAATTTCATGATAGAACCTAAATAAACTTCACTTCTCCCCAATGTTTGTAATGGATATTCCACCCACCGGATGCCATAATTCTACTAAGGTTCTTCTCATGGATGGAAAGTGAGCCACACTATCTGTCAAGACCTTCCCTACCAAACACAATTTATACTCCTCTTCACATTCTTCTTTGTCCTTTTTCCCTTCTAGAATCTCCTCTTCGTCATATGATATGTTAAGATTTCCCAAATCTTCTTCTATTGTCTACGAAAATTCCACCCCAAATTGAGATTTGTGAAACTCAAGCCGCCTAAAACCCTAGAAAAAGTTGAAACCATGCTATCAGTAGATAGAGAAAATGTTCTATCAGTAGACTCTTGAATCATGATACAATTTTGAATCTTTTACTCACTCTTTTTCTTTTCAATATTTTGAAAATAAGCTTTTTTCCCTTTATTTTTGAGGTTCTAACAATTTTTTTATTCTCTTTATTTTAGCTTTTTTCTTTTTTATTCTTCCTTTTTTTCCTCTCTTCTCGCAATTGCTTCTTCTTTTTTTTCTTGCTCATAAATTTCCAACTTTTAAGTTTGGTTGGTATTACATTTTTCGATCAGAACAAGCGGAATAGACCAATATGACGGTATAGGCAGGTTAGGCTTGAACTTGAACCAAAATGAAACCTATACTATGTGTCAGGGATTTAAATTGCGGTTGCGGCCGCGTTTTCAGTCGTGTTGTTTTTATCGCGGTTGCGGATATAACATATGCTATTGCGGTCATTGCGGGTATCGCGGTCGTGATTTTTTTAAAAATTCACACAACTAATAACAAAGTAAAAAAATAGATATCAATGGGAATAGCGGAAAAATAACGGGAATAACGGCCTGTTATTGCTGCAATTGGCCATTACCAGTTAAATTGCAGCTGCGATCCACCGCTATTGGTGTGACTCTGCTTCACACCGCTATTTTCAGCAGTAACAGTTTCGGACGACACCGCTACCGCTATATAGCGGCCGCTATTCCGCTACCCGACCGCTATTTACATCCCTGCTATGTGGTTTTCCATTTATGTCTGGAATGAAATGTAAAAGATTAGTATGTCTAGAACCAAAACGGAACCTATATTTCTAATTTCAACAAACGAGACATAAACATTGAAACCTAACTGCAAATGTTTACACCCCTACCTTTATTCGTTCAATACTAATTGTTGTACCTCAAGTGTTTACTGTTTCAGCATACCCAGGACCATGCTCTAAGCTAGCCTTGAAGTGATATCAGCCACCCAAGCGCTCACATGTGGCCGCGAATCAAACAGCTTCTTGGTCGAGCTCCCCCAACAAGTACTGAACATTAGGGAGGTGATGCAAATCGACCAAGGTGAAGTGGTCACAAGCCAAGTACTTGGACTCAGCTAAATGAGCCTCGTACACATCTAAAACTTCAGCAAGCTTAGCTTCATTTTCTTCCACAACCGTCGTGTCAATGGTCATCCTAGAATGGGGCTTGTAACGTAGCTCAAAGACTAGCTTTGTCGATGGAGGGTTGAACTGGTGAGCTCCAAATTTCTTCCACAATTCAAGGACTGCCATAGTCTTGTTAAAGCCCGACAACAAGGGTTTTTGCTATTATAAAAAGGAAAAACTTTACCAAAGAGCTTCAAGTCCTCTTATTCAAAAGCTGGAAGTTGACCAAATGGCTAGAAAAAAAAAAACAAAAGTTAAATCATTTGTCTTGTAATAAATGTTTTTTTTTTTTTTTAAATAGATACTTACATTGGGGGAAAGGAAGTTCTGGGATTTATGCTCAGCAACTCCCAGGTTTACAAGAATAAACTAAAACTCGACATCTTTCTTGTAAAGGCAAGCAAGAACCCTCTGAGTAGCTGTTGACCTATGGATTCCATGCACTTTCATCACTGCCACTAGTTGCTCCACGACTGTATCTTTGCTTAACAACTGCAAAAGATGAGGAATATTTTCTGGGTTTTCTTATGCATAAATGTATTTTAATATATATATAAGGTGGATTTGGATTTAATAATCGAATATTAAAAATAATTTATACCTATTTTAAATGTTACTCGCATCACGGATCAATTGTATATTAATTTAATTTTGAAATTACGAAAATTCTCTCTTATATATAAATTAAGTTATATTTTTATTGGAGTTTTTTTATCTCTTTCTTATATAATAAATCGGTAAACACTTGATTATAATTGTCATAACATTGCTTACGCGGACCTAGTAAGCAAAGCTAGACACGGAGGAACTAAATTACATAGAGTCGCCACTAACCAATTAGGGCTAGGTTGGTTAGCCACCTATCGTCTAAAAATCTAGAATTAATACTACGGAAAAATCTTAAAAATCTAGACTTCATCTCATCACCATATTTCAGGTTCAGGAGTACAGTTACGTGTGGGGAAGGTTATAGCACCCCTACAACGCCCATCCGAGGATAGTACTACGGGGTCTTAAGAGCTAGATTTTTTTTTTATTTAAGCATATTAATGTCTTAATCTAAGCTAAAATCTTATGGAAATCTTAAATAAAAATTCTAAAAGAAACGCCTCCGGTTTACTTGTAGCTCGATTAAGATGTGTTCACCAAACTTATCTAATTTGAAACTTAAATTATAGATTTTTACTTTTAACGGGAACCCTAAAGGATACCTAAATAATTCTAGTAAAATACCTTCAATTCCTAAAATTAATTCTATTTTAGAATTCTAAAAAAACCCTACAAATTACGAATGAATTAAGAGAAATATTAAAATACATCTACAACTTATTCGATCTTTTATTATTATTATTTTTTAAAAAGATTTAATTAATAATGTTGAACCTATTAAGATCTTACGAAAGTATCCTATGTCGAGTTTATGATTTATTTTACTTTAAAATTCTTGATCTAAGATTTAAATTCGTCAAAATCCTAAAATAATAAATCTTAAATAACATTTATTAGCTTTCTTAAAAAGTTTCAAAAATAAAATACTTAGAAAGGCCTACTCATGATTTACAATTCACCTACAAAATTCTTTAGTTTTAATCTTGAATAAAGTCCTAAAAAATATTTACGTATTAACTTAAGATTCTAATCCTATATGATATTTAAAACTAATTCAAAACCCTAAAAAAATATCTTACATATTATTTATAATTTTTCTAAGGTAAATGGTAGGTAAGATCTTAAGGACTAACCTAAATCCAAATGTAAAAACCTTATGGTTTCATTAAAATATAACACCTACTTAACTAACTTCATGTCAACAATTATAGGATGAAAAAATGACCTAAAGTTCCCTCTTTTAAAACGAATAGTAATAAAATAGGAAAATTAATTAAATTGGCTAAAGTTAATGAAAAGTTAAAATTCTTTCAAAATGACAATAATAAAAAGAAAAATTAAATAAATGAAATAAATAAGACCTTAACATGATGATGATAATAATAATAACAATTATGCACCTTATTCATAATATAATAAAAGAATCAAAGTAACATAAATAAATGATATTAAAATGCATGTAAGGGGAATGTGTAAAAAAATAAATATAAATAGACATTAATATAAATAAAAACGAAATAAGAATAAATTAAAATTATACAAGTGTGAATAAATATAAAACATTAAAATAAAGTGCATAATTAACATTAAATATATAATGTATAAATGCAAGTGAAATGGAAGATATAAGTGTAAATTATTTATTAAAGATGGAAACAAAATGACATAGCTTGATTTTAGGACTAAAAGATAAAAAATGTGGAAGACAGAGGACTGATGTAGCAATTAATTTACTTTTAATTTTTAAATTTCGGATTAAATTGAATGTTTAAATAAATAAAAGGGTTACGGGTGTAAATAGGTCAGAAAGCGAGGGCAGTGCTGTAAAAAACGTGGTACTTTTTGTAAATTTAAAAAGTAAGGGGGTGGGAATAAATTACCCATTTTTAGCACCTATAAATGAAAAAAAAAAAACTATTCATTCTTTCATTTTAATCTCATTGTTTTTCAAAAAAAAAAAAAAAAAAAAAAAACATTTTCCTCTTTCTCTTCCAACTTCTTTGTTGGCCATGGCTCCACCACTGGAGAGCCCAACGACTCTCCAGCCTCTAGTGCTGGAGCCGCCACATACGGTGGCTAGATTTTATTTTTTTTTGCAAAATTAAAGTTTTCCTTAGAAAAAATCATTACTTTTCTTAAAAATCAAAACCTTATTTCGAAATATTTTAAAAAAAATCAAAATTTTGTTTTAAAAATTTAAACTTTCCTTTAAAATGACTTAAAAAAACAGATTTTTATTTTTCAAAATATAAATTTTCTCCCCTTTTTTTTTTTAAAAAAAAAAAACACTATTTTTCTTAAAGATTAAAGCTTTTATTTTGAAATAGTTGAAAAAAATTAAAACTTTGTTTTAAAATTTTAAACTTTCCTTTAAAATGACTAAATTTTTTTTTATTTTTCAAAATCTAAACTTTCTCCCTTTTATTTAAAAAAAATACTATTTTTCTTAAAGATTAAAGTTTTTACTTTGAAATAGTTGAAAAAAAATCAAAACTTTGTTTTAAAAATTTAAACTTTCCTTTAAAATGACTTAAAAAAAATAGATTTTTTATTTTTCAAAATTTAAACTTTCTCCATTTAAAAAAAAAACACTATTTTTCTTAAAGATTAAAGCTTTTATTTTGGAATAGTTGAAAAAAAATCAAAACTTTATTTTAAAATTTTAAACTTTCCTTTAAAATGACTAAAAAAACAAATTTTTATTTTCAAAATCTAAACTTTCTCCTTTTTTTAAAAAAAAATACTATTTTTCTTAAAGATTAAAGATTTTACTTTGAAATAGTTGAAAAAAATCAATTTTTTTTTAAAAAAATTTTAACTTTCCTTTAAAATAACTAAAAAAAGATATATTTTTATTTGTTAAAATCTAAACTTTCTCTTTTTAAAAAAAAATAAAACTTTTTCCAAAATCAAACCTTTTTTTTTTAAAAAAAGAAACCTTTATTTTAGAAAGGGGAGGGAAAAAAAAGGGATTTTTGGGGGCTCCTAGGGGCGGAGGACCGACGGTCCGATGACGTCCCTTTCATCAAAACCCAAATTTCGATCCCTCATGACATGTCTATGGCAAAAAAAAAAAAAGATAGAAGAAAAGAAAAAAAAAAGAAATAGAATGCTTGTAGTTGTTGTGTTTTTTTTTTTTTTACCTTTTTATTAAGAACAAAAATAATGAAAAGCCTCTTCCTTTTTTTCATTTCATTTCATGTTTATATATTGTTTTTTAATCTTTTTTATTTGTAAAAAATGATAATAATGATATTTAATAATAGTAGTAGTAGTGATGATGATGATAATAATAATTTGGGCCTTTGACAAGCTAAAAAAGGAAAGAAGAAAGAACAGAAAGAAAAGAAAAATAAAGGTCTCAAATACACCAAAATCGGATGAGCTTCGAATGGACCAAGAGAGAACAAAAATTTAAATGGGCCCCCAACTAGGCTCGGACAAAAACGGGTGTCTACAGCTGCCCCTCTTTGTTCTTGGATTGTGTAGCAAGGAACGTACAAAGACGTAGACACCTAACCACTATCAAATCCCACTTAACATCGCAATAAAAGGAATAACAAGTTTTTTGCAATTACCAAAATGGAACAGATCAAAACAGATTACGTTATCCAAAACTAGAAAAGTATATACCAAACCTGGGCCTCTAAATGCAGTGAAAAGTAAACTAGTAAAGTAAACGGACCTCCACACCTGGGTCTCTAAATGCAATGAAAAGTTAATAGACCTCTACACCTGGGTCTCTAAATGCAATGAAAAGTTAATGGACCTCCACATCTGGGTCTTTAAATGCAATGAAAAGTAAATGGATCTCCACACCTGGGTCTCTAAATGCAATGAAGAGTAAATGGACCTCCATACCTGAGTCTAAATGCAATGAAAAGTAAATGGACCTCCACACCTAGGTCTCTAAATGCAATGAAAAGTAAACAGACCTCCACACTTGGGTCTCTAAATGCAATGAAAAGTAAACGGACCTCTACACCTGGGCCTCTAAATGCAATGAATGTTTTCCTTTCTTCCTTTCTTGAATTTTTCATAATAGGTAACCATTTTGAGAATCATGTTTTTAGGTTGAAAAAGATCAAATCCCTATACACACACAACAGATCATGAAAATCAAATTTCATGGGATATCACCTTAACAAATTTCAAAATGATTTTATGACTCGTAAATTAAATTCTCAAATGATAATTCACTTAACAAACTTGGTACTACGGATTTCATAAATCCACCCTTGAAACATAAATTTCTTGCATCGAAAGTCAACTTGTTAATTCTCATGAAGTCGAATTTCCTTTTCTTGACTTTGGACTGTTCCAACTGTGAACCTGTACCATGCTATTTTGTAAAATTGCGTCTTAAAGTAGATATTCTTCAATATAGTTCCTTTCTCTTACTCTCTCTTTATTTTTTTGTTTCTTTTTTTCTTTTATTGTTTTTATTGTTTTTATTGTTTTTGTTTTTGTGTATTTTTTCTTTTTTTCTTGATATAAGCAAAATCTTCTTTCTATAGACTCTTACATTCTCCAAGTAGATTAATTCCCTAATTTAAACCGACCATGAGTAATTAGAGATGAATTTGTTCCAAGGTTATAGTGTCGGCTCGAGTTTGGATGCCAAAGAAAGGGCTAAAATAGGATCAAATAGATGACTTTAGGGCTCGTACCTAAAGATCAATTTCTTCAAGAAATCTTCATTATCCTCTAGGGTATCTCATATCTTTTTTTTTTTATTTTTTTTAGAAATCTCTCTAGACTGCTCATTTTTGAGTTTTCACCCTAGAGTTCATCTCATTCTTTTATGCTATTGAAGACGTCACAATTTCCCAAAGATTAACTTCTTAAATTTAACAAACATATTCGATCAAAATGGTCTTTTAAGGATTGTAACGTGGTATGAGGGTTAAAGGTCAATCACAGAAAGATTTTCCAGGCTAAAATATATATTATGTGAAAGAGTATATGTAACACCCCGAATTTTGGGGGCTAGAAGTTTTGGATTTTATGGTTAGGGTTAGTGAGTTGGTGGTGCTATTGAGTTTAGTGGCGCGTTTAAGTGTCAGAATAGGCCTGCTGGTCTGGTGGTTGAGTGAGTGTTAGTGAAACTTTGGGATCTGGGTTCGAGTTGTTGTGTATGCATTTTGGGAATTTTTTTTTAATGTGTTTTATTTTATTTAGTTTTAAGTTATATTTTTAATTATTTATTTTTATTTTTATTTTTTTGGACGTATTCTTTTGTTTTTTTTCTTTTTGGGGGTTTCTTGGTTTTGCTTCTCCCTTTCTTTTAGAAAAGTGGTAGTGCGGTGGTTTTTGAAAGAGCTTCGTTTCAGTGTCGTCGAGTCTGTGTTTGGCCATCTCCGATTGCGAACAGGTGTGGGTTCCAAAACCTTTCTATTTTATTTGCAAATTGATTTTGTTAGAATGTGGAAATTTTGGTGTCTTTTGGAAATTGATCGTCTAAGTACGATAGTACTGTCGAATGCCATGGAAACTCGCTTTGGTTAGTGCGGTTCTGAGTTCCATCGGTTGAGGGTCGACGTAGTGACCGGAAAACTCATTTTTCAAGATATTTTAGGGTGGTTTCGTGGCCATTAGAGTTTCCACATTGGTGTGTGCCAGTTCACACGGCCATGTGCTTTTTGGAATTAGGGTTTCTGGGCCAATTTTGGTGCCACACGGCCGTATGATGACTTGGGAATTTTATCGTTTCTCACACGGTCGTGTCCCTTGGGCACACGGGCGTATGAGTTTAGGGATTAGGGTTTGATCGATTTGATGCCACACGGCCTGGCCACACGATCGTGTGGCTAATTTGGGGATTTAGGGATTCCACACGGACGTGTGTTTTGGGACACACGGTCGTGTCGGGTGGGCACACGGGCGTGTGAGACCCTCACACGGCCGTGTCAGCCTTGTACTCGTATTTAGTGCTAATAGAAAGAGAGTTACACGGCCTGTTCCCACGGCCATGTCCCTGGTCCACACGAGCGTGTGCCTCCCTTCACACGGGCGTGTGCCTCAGTCACACGGCTGTGTGCCCCTTTCACACGGGCTTTTGCCCCTCCCACACGGCCTAGGTATTTTCCCACACGGCCAGAGCACATGGGCGTGTGGTCCTAAGACACTTATATTGGTTTGGTATGCCTTTCTGATCTGAAAATGTGTTGTGCGCTTTAACCCTTGGCTAAGCTTAAACAAGGGTAGTTAAGAATTCTGATCTGGGCTTCGGCCTGAGTGTATCTGTGTGACTATCATGTGAAGTGTTTGAATCTGAATATGTTCTGTTGGGTAAATGTGCTCAACTGTTCTGTCTGACTGTCTGATATTGTGTCTCTGTTCTGTGATATTGTATGCATACATACATCTGCATAAAATATTTTGGGATGGGATTGTGAAGAGAAGGGAGACTGATTCTAATCTGATCTGGCAGTTAAGATGCAATTTACCGGTATAGTGATTTACCGCATTGCACTGTACCACATGTACGTTAGCTATGCTACGTATATATATATCTGATCTGGCAGTTCAAACTACAATTTGTCATCAGATCAGATTTTCGCGATCGCATCATCGTCTGACTTTATACGTCAGCCTTGCTACGTATATTTATCTGATCTGGCAGTTTAATTGCATTTTGATAAGTCATTGTTGCCGGGCAACCCGGGATGAATTTATATGATGTGTAGGGTTGGATAGGCCTACTTGGTCCTAATTGGTGTGTTTGGTTGGATGAGCTTTAACAGCTCTTTTGGGGTGTGATCGGGGGATGGAGAGGTGTGTAGGCTGGATGGGTGGGTTTTTATTAGACTGCATTACATTCGCATCTTTCTGTGAGTTCTGACTGAAAGACTAGTTGTCTGTGATCTGTTTGTCTGATTAGCATTTGTGCTGAGACTTCTGTGTGAACCTAATGTGCTCTGATTGTTAAGCTCTGTTTGGACACCAGTTCCGGTGTGATTTCTGATTCTGTGTGTGTTTGAAATTCTGTTGCGCTTCTGATGTAAATACCCTATTTCTGTCTCTTGTTTTGTTTCGAACTCACACTGAGCTCGAGTAGCTCACCCCCTCTTAGTGTTTCCATTTCAAGTTAGCTTCTGAATTTTGACGCTGAACTCGGCAAGTCGGAGGTCTCAGAAGCATTATCTCTTTCCTTAACTGGTTAATAAAGCATTTCTTTAAATCTGAGTTTTATGTAAACGGTTTTGGATTGTAATTTTTGTTTTAAACACTATGGTATAAAATGTTTTGAATTAAATTACTTTGCGTTGAACTTTAGGATTTGAAAATTGAGGTTTTTGTAATTTAATAAATTAAAGTTTTACATAGATCACCTCGGTGATCAATGTGATATCCGGAATTCGGCCTAAACTTCTAAGCTGGGTTTGGGGTGTTACATTTAGTGGTATCAGAGCTAGGTTTGCAAAAACTTGGCCTGTGTTTTTACTTATCCGTGTGCGCACGTGTTTGTTTTAAAAAGAGATTTTTGAGAAAACATACCACAGTAAGCTGAAAACGATTTCTGTTTTGGGAAAAGTTTTACGGAAAGGAACTGTCTGAGACTCCGATCCTGGTCCAAGTAGAAATTCGAAACTTTAAGTGTAACACCCTTTATCCATATTCAATGTCGAAACAGGGTACGAGGCATTACTGGACATAAACACAAGCAAACATACATTTCCGAGTCATAAATTTCCATTCAAATTAAAACTTTTCATACACATTCATATCATCTCTAAATCGAGCCTACGAGGCTCAATACATGCTTTGGAAGTGGTTTGGGACTAAACCAAGAACTTTAGAAAATTTTACAAAACTTAGAAAATTTTTCATGTTACAGGGGTCACACGCCCGTGTGGGTTCGGGACACGCCCGTGCTACAGGCCGTGTTCAATTTAGGGAGCTCTCTGACTTGTGCTACACGGTCGTGCCACACGCTCATGTGCTAGGCCGTGTGGTTGATTTAATTTTCATAATTTTTCATAAAATAGGTGCAGACTTCACACAGCCGAGACACACACCCATGTCCAAGGCTGTGTATCACACACGGCCGAGACACAAGCCCGTGTCTCTGCCCGTGTGCTCAATTCTGGACATTCTATTTTGCAACAATTAAGGTGCAGGGGACACACGGCCGAAACACATGCCCGTGGGGCAGGTCGTGTGTCACACACGGCCTAGACACACGCCCGTGTGTCTACCCGTGTGGACAAAAATAAGACTATTTACCAAGCCATTTTGCCACCCTTACTTGTACATACATACACAACATCATATGGCACCCATCCAAGCATATTACATACAACCAAATCAGCCACAGTCAAGACATCAACACATCATTCACATGCTACCATCTATCATACACAAACATCACATGCTTATCAACTCAAATCATGCAAATTTCCACATCTATGAAAGGCATCATCATATAAATTGCTTATACCAATTGTAGACAATTTTCAATGGCTTTATACAAAATGAACTTTCAACCAATATAAGCCAACACATATGGCCAAATCAATTATGACACATAACAAAATGACCAAGTCCCCTATACATGCCATAACTCAAAATGTTGAATTCATTGGTACCAAAATAATAGTTGATAGTGTGAATGGATCTCCGATGATCTCCAATCCCTAGCTAGCTTGGTGACACTATAAGACAAGAGAAAGAAAAGGGGAATAAGCTATATAGCTTAGTAAGTTCACATGCAAATAATGAACATTATTAACCACACAATTGCCATATAAATAACATACGTATATCAACCTAAATGTCATAAACCTCATGAACATAACATACTCAATCACATTCTTACCAATAGTTCATCATATACCGAATTCATTTCCTTTGATTTTTTTTTCGTACATACCTGTACCAACTCGTAACATAATCACATACTTTCTCGTCTTTGACATACTTGTTGAACCACTTTGAATACTATCGGATACACGAAAATATTTGCACATAAGTACCACATATGTAGCCAATGCTACCACAAATCTCATAACACATATAAGCTCGCTCTCGAGCTATCCTCGGGCCTGCTCATACAAGCTGTCAGTCGAGACGTAGCTACGCGTGCTGCTCACATAAGCTGTCAGGTATCCGCAACATATGTCAGTATACCCAGCGACCGGTAGGACGTACAGGACCAGCACCCGGGACACATAAATCACATAATCACATGGGTTCCTAGTGACATGTCACTTGTATCCTAATCTATTCCTAAGGTTCAACCGGGATTTCTCTCTTGCCGGGACTTTGTCGAATATGCTCATAAAATCAATTATACATTTCATGCAATATCAAAATATTTAAAATACAAATATAACATTGAATTATTTACACACGAACTTACCTCGGTACAAAAATAGTAGAATTTGACCTAATCGTCAAATACTTTATTTTTCCCCCGATCTAGGTCCGTACCTCATTTTTCTTGATCTATAATAACAAATTTAACTTATTCAATCATCACATTATTCAATTCAGCCCAAAAATCATATTATGGCAAAATTACATTTTTGCCCCTAAACTTTTGACATTTTACATTTTAGTCCCTAGGCTCGTAAAATGAAATATGTTCAATTTCTTTAAAACCCAAGCCTAGCTGAACTTTATTCATGCTCATAAAATCCCACAATTTCCATTAAATTACACTTGTACTACATATTTTATAACTTTTACAAATAGGTCCTTTTTTACATTTTTACCGAAAATCACTTAGAAAAAGTTGTTTATCCAACCTCAAATTTGTATAATCTACGATTAAAAATCAAAATACACAAATATCTAACATGGTTCAAACCCTAGACCTTAATCATACTTCAAATTAGTACTAGAAATAGGTAGATCGAGTTACAAGGATCTCAAAAACATAAAAATCATTTAAAACGGGGCTAGAACGGACTTACAATCGAGCTTGGAAGCTTGAAAAACCCTAGCTATGTCTTCATCTTGCAAATTTCGGCCAAGGGGTAGAAGATGAGCAAAAATTGGCTTTTAATTTTATTTTTAATTCTTTTAATTAGACAAATGACCAAAATGCCCCTAACTTAAAACATAAAAATTCTCTTACTTCATGTCCATTTTTGTCCACTAACTTAACCAATGGTCTAATTAGCATCTAAGGACCTTCAATTTAAAGTTTCATAGCAATTAGACACCTCTAGCTTCTAGAACACACATTTTGCACTTTTTGCAATTTAGTCCTTTTAACTAAATTAAGTGCCCAAACGTCAAAATTTTCGAACGGAATTTTCACGTAATAATTCCATAAAATTGTAGACCATAAAAATAAAATAAAAAAAATTTACTGCGTTAGATTTATGGTCCTGAAACCACTGTTCTGACTAAACCCTAAATCGGGCTCTTACAACTCTCCCCCCTTACGGATTTTCGTCCCCGAAAATCTTACCAGAAAATAGGTTTGGGTACTATTTTATCATAGCTTCCTCAGGTTCCCACGTAGCCTCTTCGACTCCGTTTCGTTGCCACAAAACTTTAACTAGGGCTATGTTTTTATTTCTCAACTGTTTAACTTTCCGAGCCAAAATCTTGATCGGTTCTTCACCGTAAGTCATATCGGGTCGAATCTCAACCTCTGTCAGAGAAATCACATGTGAAGGGTCTGATCGATAGCAGCGTAACATAGATACATGAAACACGTTGTGGATCCTTTCCAACTCTGCCGGTAAATCTAACCGATATGCCAGCGGCCCTATTCTTTCAATAACCTCGTACGACCCAATGAAACATGGACTTAACTTGCCTTTACGGCCAAATCTCAGAATCTTCATCCACGGAGATACTTTCAGGAATACCTTATCACCAATCTGAAATTCGATCTCTTTTCTTTTCAAATCCGTATACGACTTCTGTAGATCTAAAGTTGCCTTCAAATAGTCATGAATTACTTTCACTTTCTCTTCGGCCTCTCTAACCAAATCAACCCCATGTATCTGTTTCTCTCTAAGCTCAGTCCAATACAACGGAGTTCGACACTTGCGGCCATACAATGCCTCATACGGTGCCATATTTATACTCGACTAAAAACTGTTGTTATAAGCAAATTCGACTAAGGGTAAATATTTTTCCCAACTACCTTCGAATTCTAAAACACAACAACGAAGCATATCTTCGAGAACCTGTATCGTTCTTTTTGATTGGCCCTCGATTTGCGGATGAAATGCGGTACTAAAGTTCAACTTTGTACCCAAAGCTTCTTGCAAGTTTTTCCAAAATCAAGACGTAAACCTCAGATCTCTATCCGAAGTAATAGAAATAGACACTCTGTGCAATCTCACAATTTCAGTAATGTACAATTCAGCTAGCTTATCAAGTGAGTAGTGGGTACGTACTAATATAAAATGAGCCGATTTTTTCAACCTATCAACAACGACCCAAACTACATCTTTCTTTTTCGGAGTCAAAGGCAAACCCGTTACGAAGTCCATCGTAATTCTATCCCATTTCCACTTGGGTACCTTCACTGGCTGAAGTAAACCCAAAGGTACTTGGTGTTCGGCTTTCACTTGCTGACAAATCAAAAATTTCGATATAAATTCAGAGGTATCTCGTTTCATACCTGACCACCAATACAGTTTCATCAAATCATTATACATCTTCGTACTTCCCGGATGAACAGATAAATAGCCACTGTGTGCCTCGTGTAAAATCTTCTGAATAAGTTCATCATTTTTTGGTACACATATTCTATCTCGGAACATCAAGCAATCATCCAAAATGATCCAAAATTCTGAATCATTACCCGATTCACACTGAGCCCTTTTAGCTTGCAATGCACTATCACTTTTCTGAGCTTCACAAATCTGTTGAAGAAATATCAGTCTAACTCTCAACTCGGCCAAAATTGAACCATCATTAGAGAAAGTCAATCTCGTACTCATAGCTCTCAAAGCAAATAAAGACTTTCTGCTCAAAGCATCTGTGACTACATTCGCCTTTCCGGGATGGTAGTCAATCACTAGCTCGTAATCTTTTAGTAGCTCGAGCCATCTCCTTTGCAGCAAATTTAGATCTTTCTGAGTTATCAAATACTTTAAACTTTTATGATCGGTATAGATGTGGCACTTCTCACCGTACAAATGATAACGCCAAATTTTCAAAGTAAAAATAATGGCGGCCAATTCCAAATCGTGCGTCAGATAATTCTTCTCATGCGATTTCAACTGTCTCGAGGCATAAGCTATCACTTTGCCCTTTTGCATCAACACACATCCTAATCCAGTCAGTGATGCATCGCTATAAATCACAAACTCCTTTTCCGGTTCAGGTTGCACTAAAACTAGCACCTCGGTCAACAATGCTTTGAACTTCTCAAAACTTTACTGACATTTTTCGGACCATTCAAACTTAACATATTTTTGAAAAAGCTTAGTCATATGAGTAGCAATCATCGAAAATCCTTTGACAAAACGTCGGTAATAACCGACTAAGCCCAAAAAGCTTCTGACCTCTGATACATTCTTCGGATGTTTCCAATTAACAATTGCCGATATCTTACTCGAATCAACCCGAATATCGTCTCCGGAGACAATATGTCCCAAAAATCTGACTTCTCAGAGCTAAAACTCACTTTTACTGAATTTAGCAAATAATTTCTTATCTCTCAAAGTCTGCAATATAGTTCTTAAATGCTCGGCATGCTCAGACTCATCTCTAGAATAGATCAAGATGTCATTGATGAACACAACCACAAACTTATCTAAATACGGTCGGAAAATTTGATTCATCAAGTCCATAAAAATAGCAGGAGCATTAGTTAGTCCGAAAGACATGACAAGAAATTCGTAGTGCCTGTACCTTGTTCTGAAAGCGGTTTTCGACACGTCTGACTCTTTAACTGTCAACTGGTAGTAGCCAAACCTCAAATCAATCTTTGAAAATAATGTTTCCCCTTTTAACTGATCAAACAAGTCGTCAATTCTTGGCAAAGAATACTATTCTTTATAGTCACCTTATTGAGCTGTCGGTAATCGATACAAAGTCTCATGGATCCATCTTTCTTCTTCACAAATAACACCGGTACACCCCATGGTGAAAAAATCGGTCTCGCAAATCCCTTATCCGTCAATTCTTGTAACTGAGACTTCAATTCCTTTAACTCAGTTAGAGCCATTCTATACGGGGCTAGTGATATCGGTGAAGTCCCTGGTACTAAATCAAAACCAAACTCAACCTCTCAGATCAGATGTAACCCAAATAACTCCTCTGGAAACACATCCGGATATTCACAAACTACTGGTACTGATTCAATCTTTATTTCAGACACTCTTGTATTCAACACATAAGCTAGATAAGCTTCACAACCCTTTCTCACATATCTTTGGGCAGTCATTGAAGAAACCACAACATGTAACTCACCCGACTCATCTGAATCAATTCGAAGAATTTCACCATTCTCACATTTCAATTCAATAATGTAACAGTCCGGTTTCGACCCTAATTGGAACGGTGGTTTCGGGACCATGAATCCGAGTCAGAAAAATATTTAAAAATTATTTTGTGTTTATTATGTGTGAATTTATGTCCATGAAATTTTTGTGTTTTAATTTTGTTGTTTGAGTGCCGGTTTAATAAAAAAGGTTTAATCGGGTAAGATGAAAAAGTTGATAGTTAAATATGTAAGGGCCGAATTATTGTTGTCTTTAAAGCATAAGGTATTTATGATGCAATTAGACCATTTAATTTATGCATGGACACTTTTGGACATGAGTTAGTGGAAATGGAATAAAATTATAAAGGTTAAAAATGGAAATGAATAATTATATGATAATTAAATAAAACAAAAGCATAAATTAAAGCCATTATAATCTTTTTTGGCCGAATATATCAAAGAAAGAAAATCATCCATGGATTTTTAGGTTTCGTCTACTATCAAGCTTAATTCAAGGTTCGTTTTTGCTCGATTTTTGATAATTTTTACGTTTTTGAGATTGTTGCTATGAAATCTACAAAGCCCATGTTGTAATTTTTTAATTTGATGAATATTTTGAGTTTTGCTATTGATGAGTTTATGAGTTTTGTGATGTTAGTTGATGAATTATGAAAGATATGTTTTGGATTAATATGTTTTGTATTGGAGTTTTTGATGAATTTGAGTAATTAGGGCTAAATTGTAAAAATAATAAATTGAGGGACTAAAATGTGAAATAAATGAAATGTATGGACTTTTATGAGCATGGGTAACATTCGGCCTAAGCATGATGTGTGAAAATTTTGCATGTTTTGTGTTTTGTGCAATTTGGACTAAACTGTAAAAAGTGTTAAATGTCAGGGGAAAAATGGTAATTTGCCCATTTATGTGTTTTTGGATTAAATTGAATGGAATTATGTTTGAATGAGTTTAATTTGAATATGTTTAGATCAAGAACTAAAGAAATCAGATTTGGATTAGGGGAAAACCAAAGTTGTTGAATAATCGTCCCGTTCCGATTTTCGTTGTCCGAGGTAAGTTTATAAGCAAATAAATGTCATTAATTTTTAAAATATATACGAATAGTAAATGTTGAATTGAATTTATGGATATATATATGTGGTAGCCGAATGTGTATAAACTTGAATGAATCATTTACAAGTTCGATTCGATCGAGTTACGATGTCCGAAAGCCCCGTACGAACCTTAAGAATAGGTAGGATACATATGTCATGACATAGGATTCCATTATGTGTTATCGTGTAAGACCACGTCTGGGACGTTGGCATCGACTTGTGATTTATGTGTAAGACCATGTCTGGGACATTGGCATCGTATTTGATTCGTGTAAGACCATGTCTGGGACAGTGGCATCGATATGTGATTACATGTAAGACCACGTCTGGGACAATGGCATTGTACGAGATGTTCGAATATCCGAGTATCCTTTTTAATTCCGAACGGTTCAACAGGCAATATTAAGTAAAGACCAAATGTGAAATCAAATTAAAAGGTTCAGGTATGTATTAGTTATTTGTTTATATAAAAAAATAAGGTAAGTTGATTACTTGAAATGAGATATAAATTATTTATGATGCAAATGGAAATATATATGTGTATATGATTGTTCATGTTCGGCCATATGGTATATGTATGTGAGATTAAAATGTGACCTTAGTAGTAAATGATAACTTTGTATTTGAAAATATGTGTATTCGGCCTATTTAACTTAATGTTAATATGCAATCGTTGATATATATATTTGCTTATGACTTACTAAGCTGTGAAAGCTTACTGTGTGTATGTTTGCTCTCTATTTTATAGATTTTGGAAACTAGTTACGAGCTCGGGGATCGTCAGAGAAGTCTATCACACTATCGAATGTTTCTGTACTTTTATAAAGTTGAACTTAATCCTGTGGCATGTATAGGCTAGTTTGTGTTATGTTTGATTTTGGGTGTGTATATATTTAAGCCATGCGAAAATGGCTAGGAATGATATTCTAGCTTAGTTAATTTCGGTTATGTGTCATATATAAATATATATATATATATGATATGTATGATATGTTTGGTTTTGGTATTGGTGTTTCGGTTATGGTTTATTTATAAGTAAATATATGTGAATCTTGTTTGATATGCTTTGTTAAGGTATTGTTTTGTGATTTGGTATTTAAGTGAATTCGGTTATGGCATACAGATGAAATGAAGTTGATATGGTTTACTAATGTTTGAGGTTTAGTATGTTTGATATTGAATCAGTTTATTTTGGTAAAAATGTTAAAGACATATGTGATTAATGAAGGTGTTTGGCTATGATATTAAATCTAAGTAATGGTTACAAATTGTTTGATATTCGGCCATGGAGAATGAACCAAGAATTTATGTGATTTGTTGGCATAATTTTGATGATATGGTATGAATATATGGTTTAGTTAATAAGTGTTTGATAAGTACATAATGAATTAGTTATGATTGATGTTTTAAGCCTAGTTAAATTCAGTCATGTTATATATATATACTTGTGATGAGCTTGTTATAAAATGCAAATTATGGATTGGTATATTTTGGTTCGGTACTATGCAATATTATATGCGTGTGATGTGATTTAGTAAAATGAAAATAGACATTTACTAAAACATATGAATTTAGCATGTTCATATTCGACCCTTGTATTTGGGTTTTGACCATTTGAATAGTAACTTGTGTTATAATAAAACAAGAAGGATATATGTGTATTAAGTAAATTGGTTTTGTTATTTGGGCTTTAAGGATTAAGTAGTATATAGAAGTATAATGATACTTATATTAAATTCGGTCAAGTTTAGGTAAATTGAATGAAAATGCATGATGTGCCGATTATGATAATGGCAAAAGGATATATGATTTTGATTTATTTGATATTTTTGCTTATGATTTATGTGACTACATATATGTCCGTTATATAATATGGAATGATTCGTAAAGAGTTTATGTTAGCTTTATAATTTAAAATTTGATTGATTTAAGAGACTCATTTATGTGTACATATAAAATTGTTCAGATGTTGTGCTTTGTTTAGTAATGCCTCGTAACCCGATTCTGGTGACGGATACGGGTTAGGGGTGTTACATTTTATTGGTATCAGAGCTACGGTTTAGTCGATTCTAGGACTAACGTAGCGCGTGTGAGTCTAGCTATACATGCCATAATCTTATACTGTGATAGTTTTATGATTCTTGACAATTGAAATGTGTTTTTGATAGTTTGATGATTCCTGACAATTGAAATGTGTTTTCTTATAGTAAATGGATCCTGATCGAGGCGTAGCTGACTATGTTGAGAGTATAGCGCCTGCTCCCGCTCAAGGGACAGCGCCGGTTGATTCTCGACCGACTTCGAGTAACCAAGAGGGAGAGGCTAAACAAGTCTTTTACCAAATGATAAACGATTGGTTTACTCAGTATATCCGGACAAATCCAGCTGTTCCACAACCTCCTACCTCGACGATTCCCCCTCAAATACCTGTAATGCCACAAGTTACTGATCCGGTGCAATTGAATATGCCGCCGATTGATAAAATTTGAAAATACGGGGCTAAAGAATTCAGAGCCACTGATGATGATGATGCTGAACAAGCTGAATTCTGGCTCGATAATACTATCCGTGTGTTTGATGAGCTATCTTGTACCCCTGACGAGTGCTTAAAATGTGCTATATCTTGGTTACGGGACACTGCATATCACTGATGGAATACGCTAGTATCGGTAGTTTCAAAAGAACGGGTCACCTGGGAGTTCTTTAAGACTGAATTCCGGAAGAAATATATCAGTTAGAGATTCATAGATCAAAAACGCAAAGAATTTCTCGAGTTAAAATAGGGTCGTATGACTGCGACAGAATATGAACGGAAATTTGTGAGACTCAGTAGATATGCCCAAGAATGTGTGTCAACTGAAGCTATAATGTGTAAAAGGTTCGAAGACGGGTTAAATGAAGATATTAAACTGTTAGTTGGCATCCTTGAAATAAAAGAGTTCGTTGTACTTGTTGAGCGAGCATGTAAAGCCGAAGAGCTCAGGAAAGAGAAAAGAAAAGCTGATTTTGAAGCCAGAGATTACCGTAAGAGATCATCGAGTAAGACATTTCAGCCAGCATCAAAGAAATCCAGAGATGATTTTAGCCATTCAAAGGCTACTGCGGGTTATTCTAGACGTGATCGGGCTAGACCACTTGTGAGTTTGAAAGCTACCTCAGTAGCTAGTGTTTGTAATGTCAGACCGAATCATCCTGAGTGCAAACACTACGGTAAACGACATCCCGACAGCTGTAGATTGATTGATCGGGCCTGTTTTAAATGTGGACCGATGGATCATTTCATTCGTGAGTGCCCAGAGTTAGCGGAGCATAATACCGTACAGAGTGCAAGACTGAGTAACATGTCAGCTCGAGGTAGACCACCCAGAAACACGGGTAATGTGATCAGCGGTCAGAAAGGAACTAAAGACACAGCGGCTAGATCTGAGGCTCGCGCACCTGCCAGAGCTTATGCTATTCGTGCTCGAGAAGAGGCTTAATCCCCAGATGTTATTACTGGTACTTTCACTCTCTATGATACTAGTGTTGTTGCATTGATTGATCATGGTTCGACTCATTCTTATGTATGTGAGACTTTAGTATCTAGTAAGACTTTGCTTGTAGAGTCTACTGAGTTTGTGATTAAAGTATCGAACCCCTTAGGCCAGTGTGTTTTGGTTGATAAAGTGTGCAAGAATTGTCCGTTAATGGTTCGAGATTCATGTTTTCTAGCTAATTTGATGTTGTTGCCATTTGACATAATTCTGGGTATGGATTGGTTAACCTTACATGATGCTATTATGAACTACAAATAGAAGACTATTGATTTGCGATGTCAGAATGATGAGATTATTCGGATTGAGTCTGATGATCTGAATGGTTTACCGGCAGTGATATCTTCGATGTTAGCTCAGAAGTATGTGAGAATGGGTTGTGAAGCTTACTTTGCTTATGTGCTCGACTCTAAAGTGACCAAAAAGAAGATTGAATCAGTACCAATTGTGTACGAGTATCCGAATGTGTTTCCTGAAGAATTACCGGGTTTGCCACTGATCCGAGAGGTAGAGTTTGGTATTGAGTTAGTGCCGGGGATGACTCCAATTTCGATAGCTCCATACAGAATGACACCGACTGAATTAAAAGAATTGAAGACTCAATTGCAAGAATTGAATGATAGAGGCTTTGCACGATCGAGTTTCTCTCCCTGGGGTGCACCGGTTTTATTTGGGAAAAAGAAAGATGGAACTATGAGAATGTGCATTGATTATCGACAGCTCAACAAAGTGACTATAAAGAATAAATATCCTTTGCCACGGATTGATGATTTGTTTGATCAGTTGAAAGGGGCTACTGTCTTTTCTAAGATAGACTTGAGATCAGGTTACTATCAGTTGCGAGTTAAAGACTCCGATGTGCCGAAAACTGCTTTCCAAACGAGGTACGGACACTATGAGTTTTTGGTTATGCCTTTCGGACTTACTAATGCACTTGTTGTTTTTATGGATTTAATGAATCGGATCTTCAGACAGTATTTGGATCGATTTGTGTTTGTATTCATAGATGACATATTGATCTATTCCCGTGACATATCTGAGCATGCTGAACATCTGAGATTAGTGCTACAGACTTTACGTGATAAGCAGTTGTATGCGAAGTTCAGTAAATGTGAGTTCTGGTTACGAGAAGTCAGTTTTCTGGGTCATGTTGTATCAGCATCGGGTATTCGGGTTGATCCGAATAAGGTTTCGACAATACTAGATTAGAAGCCTCCTAAAAATGTATCTGAGGTGCGAAGCTTTCTGGGACTAGCTGGTTACTATAGATGGTTTGTAAAAGGTTTCTCTATGATTGCAACTCTGATGACGTGACTACTTCAGAAAGATGTTAAGTTCGAGTGGTCAGAAAAGTGCCAGAAAAGTTTTGATCAGTTGAAAACTTTGTTTGTAACATCTCGGTTTAGGGCCTAGTCAGAATAGTGGTTCGAGACCACAAATTCGAGGGTCATGAATGAGTTTTTGAGTTTTATATTATGTATGCATGCTAGTGTGAAAGTTTCATGAAACAATTTTGTGAAATTGTGGTTGAATTGTCCAAAAGGACTAAATTGCAAAAGTTGCAAAATGTGTGTTTCTAGAAGCTATTTGTGTGAAATAGCTTTAGATTATTAATTAGAGGTCCTTAAATAGTAATTTACCCAAATTCTAATTTTTGGACAAAAATGGGCATGGATGAGTCAAAATTTGAAGTTTATCAAAAAGGGCATTTTAGTCATTTATCAAATAAGTGATTAAAATAGGTGAAAAGATGACAAATTCATTCATCTTCTTCCCCAATAGCTGCCAAAAATTTGAGAAGCCATTGTTAGGGTTCTTTCAATTTTTCAAGCTTGCTAGTAAGTGCTCTTAAGCCCGGTTTTGATATTCTTTGTATTTTTGAAGTCACGATAGCATGAGTAAGCTATTTTTAGCTATCTGATGAGCTATAATGGATGTTCAAAAATGTGGTCATGAATGACATGTATGTATTTTGATATTTTATGGAAGATTATGAAAGCTTGATGTAGTAGAAACATCTTTTGTTAAGTGATTTTCCATGAAAATGCATGTAGGGACTTGATTGTGAAAAACTTTAGTTTGGTCATACATGTGTGATTTAGTGAGATTTGATGAATGCTTTAGTTGAGTAAGTGGTTCGGCTAAGCATGAAAGGATAGAAATTTGAATAAAAATCACTTTACGAGCCTTGGGGCTAAAGTGTAAAAATGAGGAAGTTTAGGGGCAAAATAGTAATTTTGCTAAAGTATGAGATGTGGGTCAATTTAGTCAATGTGTGTATTGAATAAGCTGAATTATTCATTATAGATAAAAAAAGACGAAGCCCGGATCGAAATCGAGGCAAAAGTAAGGTGGTGGACTAAATTGCATATTTCTATACTTTTGAGTATCGAGGTAAGTCTATGCATAAATAATGCATTCATACTTACAATTTGTTAATGCTAGCTAGTGTGTAGCATATTTGAGAACCTATGTGGGATGAATGTAGTAGAAAATGTGGAATGAATGTATGATCGAGAATGATTAAGTAAGTAGACTTGTGCATGTGTTGTGATAATGCTAGATGGTGGGCTAAGTACGATACCATCCTAATGCATATTGACGATGAGCTAGCTATGTGCGATGCTATCGTGAGGTATATCGTTTGGTGAGCTATGTGCTGAATCACTATGAATACCTTTGTGGTAGGCTAAGTGCGATACCACCTTATTAATCAATTGTGGTGTGCTAAGTGCGAAACCACTGAGATATTGGCTGTGTGGATTAACTGTGTGTATTAGTTGTGTGTAATAGCTGTGTAGATTAGTTATGTGAACTAACTGTGTGAATAGCTATGTGGATAAGTTATATGGATAAACTGTGTGGATGTATTACGAAAAATAATGATGTGTTGTATATTGTGTAAATGTGACATAGAATGCAGGGGTGCATTTTGATGGTTATGAGTATGTGACTCATGATGTGTTGGAAATGTGGTAAGGGATAGAAAGAGTAAGCATAGTTGTGAATTACTTGTTGGTATAATGCTAATGGTTGCTTAGCTTATACTATGTTGCTTAATTGTTTATGTGTAAACTTACTAAGCTCAAAGCTTACTCTCTTTCTTTTCCCTTGTCTTATAGATTAAAAGCGTTGAATCGAGATACGAGGATCATCGAAAGATAGCCCACATATCAAAGACACTTTGGTACATGAAACTTAATGTTTTGTATATGGCATGTATAAGGGCTAGACAAGTTAGTGGATTTTGTTGTAAATGGCTAAGATGTGTTGGCCTTTAGATGGATAGCTTATTTTGTATAATGCCATGGTTGTTGGCTATTACATTATATGAAAGAAAGATGTAGTTTTCTATGTGAGAATGCACTTCAATTTGAGTTGATTATGATGGTGTTAGATGAGTATATGTTGTGTATGTTAGAAGGGTGAAAAGAACTTGACACTTAGTCTTGTTCTTGACCATGTGGATAGACACACGGGCGTGTGTCTAGGCCATGTGAGACACACGGTCAGCCCACGGGCGTGTGCTGTGGCCGTGCGTCCCTTACATGTTAACATTGTAAGTTAGGATAGTCCACGGGCTAGCCACACGGGCGTGTGACTAGGCTTTGAGGCCGTGTGAAGTCTACACTTGACACATAGAAATTTAATTGTCACACGGGCCAGGGCCACTGGCGTGTCCAGACCGTGTGGATTTAGTCAGTGTCGACCACGGGTGGAAGGCACGGACATGTAATAGGGTACACGGGCGTGTTCCCAAACCGCATGGGCGTGTGCCTTAACCGTGGGGCATTTGGCAGAATGCTTATGTTTTTAGGCACGGTCTGAGGACATGGGCGTGTGTGCTCATGCACGGGCGTGTCTAATCTTGCACAGGCGTGTGAGACCTGTATAAAAGAGAAAAATTTTAAGGATCGTAAAAGTTTCGGATTAGTCTCGAGAGCCCTCGTGTGTATGAGTGAGGCCTCGTAAGTCGAGAATGAGGTTATAGAGAGTAATGACGTTGAGCCTAAGTGGTGATTAAGTGGGTTGAGTTCGGTAACGCCTCAGGCTCGGTTCCCGGCGTAGAACCCGGGTAAGGGGTGTTACATTGTTGACCGAAGCTCCGGTGCTAGTTCAGCCAGAATCGGGTAAAGAATTTGTCATTTATAGTGATGCATCTTTGAGTGGTCTGGGCTGTGTTTTAATGCAGGAAGGCAAAGTCATAGATTATGCCTCGATACAATTAAAGCCGCACGAAAAGAACTATCCGACACACGATTTGGAATTGGCAGCTATTGTGTTTGCATTGAAGATATGGCGCCACTATCTGTTCGGTGAGAAATGTTACATTTATTCTGATCACAAAAGCTTGAAATATTTTATGACTCAGAAAGATCTGAATCTAGGACAGCGAAGATGGTTAGAGTTGCTAAAAGATTACGAGCTTGTAATTGACTACCATCCGGGGAAAGCCAATGTTGTTGCTGATGCTTTGAGTAGAAAATCATTGTTTGCTCTACATGCCATGAATACTCAATTGGCTCTATCCGATGACGGTTCACTTGTAGCTGAGTTGAAAGTGAAACCGTTATTTATTCAGCAGATTTGTGAGGCTCAAAAAGTTGATAACGAATTGATAGCAAAATGGGTTCAATGTGATGCGAATACTAATTCAGAGTTTCGAATTGATATTGAAGGTTGTTTGAGGTTTAAAGACCGAATGTGTGTTCCGAGAAATTCAGAGTTGATTCAGATGATTTTGAATGAAGCTCATAGCAGTCGGTTATCTGTTCATCTGGGTAGTACAAAAATGTATAATAATTTGAAACAGCTTTACTGGTGGCCTGGTATGAAACGAGACATCTCTAACTTTGTTTCAAAATGTTTAATCTGTCAACAAGTCAAAGCCGAGCATCAGGAACCTTCTGGGTTACTTCAGCCGATTATAATACCCGAGTGGAAATGGGACAGAGTTATGATGGATTTTGTATCGGGTTTACCTTTGTCACCGAGTAAGAAAGATGCAATCTGGTTATTGTGGATAGATTGACTAAATCAACTCATTTTGTTCCGGTTCGCACAGATTATTCGCTTGATAAACTTGCTGAATTGTATATTTCTCAGATTGTAAGATTGCATGGAGTACCTATTTCTATTGTTTCGGATAGAGATCCAAGGTTCACATCACGGTTTTGGAAGAAACTGCAAGATGCATTAGGTATGAAACTACACTTTTGCACTGCTTTCCATCCGCAGACAGATGGTCAGTCCGAACGAATCATTCAGATACTCGAAGATATGCTGAGATGTTGTATTCTTTAGTTTGAAGGTACCTGGGAAAGATACTTGCCACTGATTGAATTTGCATATAATAATAGCTTTCAATCGAGTATCAAAATGGCACCTTGCGAGGCTTTGTACGGTCGTAAATGTTGAACACCTTTGTATTGGATTGAGCTTAGTGAAAGTAAGATATACAGGGTCGATTTGATCAAAGAGACTGAACAGAAAGTGAAAGTGATTCGCGATAGTCTGAAAGCTACATCAGATCGTCAAAAGTCATACGCAGATTTAAAACGTAAAGATATTGAGTTTCATATCGGGGACAAAGTGTTTTTAAAAGTCTTGCCGTGGAAGAAGATACTCAGATTTGGTAGTAAAGGCAAGTTAAGTCCGAGATATATTGGGCCGTATGAGATTATAGAGCGTATCGGGCCGGTTGCTTACAGGTTGTTGTTACCATCTGAGTTAGAAAAGATCCATAATGTATTCCATGTTTGAATGCTTCGACGGTACCGATCTGATCCATCACATGTGATATCTCCAACTGAGGTTGAAATTCGATCCGATTTGACCTACGAGGAAGAACCGATTCGGATTTTAGATCACAAGGTGAAAGAATTAAGGAATAAGAAAATATCTTTACTGAAAGTCTTATAGCATCGACACGGGGTTGAAGAAGCTACGTGGGAGCCCCAAGATGCTACGAGAGAACGTTACCCAAACCTATTCACCGGTAAGATTTTAGGGGACGAAAATCCCTAAGGGGGGAGAATTGTAACAGTCTGGTTTCGGCCCTAATAGGAACGGTGGTTTCGAGACCATGAATTCAAGTCAAAAAAATATTTAAAAATTATTTTCTGTGTTTATTATGTGTGAGTTTATATCCATGAAATTTTCGTGTTTTAATTTTGTTGTTTGAGTGCCGATTTAATAAAAAGGGCTTAATCGCGTAAGATGAAAAAGTTGATAGTTAAATATGTAAGGGCCGAATTATTGTTGTCTTTAAAGCATGAGGTATTTATGATGCAATTAGACCATTTAATTTATGCATGGACACTTTTGGACATGAGTTAGTGGAAATGGAATAAAATTATAAAGGTTAAAAATGGAAATGAAAAATTATATGATAATCAAATAAAACAAAAGCATAAATTAAAGCCATTATCATCTTTGTTGGCCGAATATATCAAAGAAAGAAAATCATCCATGGCTTTTTAGGTTTCGTCTACTATCAAGCTTAATTCAAGGTTCGTTTTGCTCGGTTTTTGATAATTTTTACGTTTTGAGATTGTTGCTATGAAATCTACAAAGCCCATGTTGTAATTTTTTAATTTGATGAATATTTTGAGTTTTTCTATTGATGAGTTTATGAGTTTTGTGATGTTAGTTGATGAATTATGAAAGATATGTTTTGGATTAATATGTTTTGTATTGGATTTTTTGATGAATTTGAGTAATTAGGGCTAAATTGTAAAAATAATAAATTGAGGGACTAAAATGTGAAATAAATAAAATGTATGGACTTGTATGAGCATGGGTAACATTCGGCCTAAGCATGATGTGTGAAAATTTTGCATGTTTTGTGTTTTGTGCAATTTGGACTAAACTGTAAAAAGTGTTAAATGTTAGGGGAAAAATGGTAATTTGCCCATTTATGTGTTTTTGGATTAAATTGAATGGAATTATGTTTGAATGAGTTTAATTTGAATATGTTTAGATCAACAACTAAAGAAATCAGATTTGGATCATGGGAAAACCAAAGTTGTTGAATAATCGTCCCGTTCCGATTTTCGTTGTCCGAGGTAAGTTTATAAGCAAATAAATGTCATTAATTTTTAAAATATATACGAATAGTAAATGTTGAATTGAATTTATGGATATATATATGTGGTAGTCGAATGTGTATAAACTTGAATGAATCATTTACAAGTTCGATTCGATCGATTCTGACGTCCAAAATCCCCGTGATTTAACCTTAGGAATATGTAGGATACATATGTCATGACATAGATTCCATTATGTGTTATCGTGTAAGACCACGTCTGGGACGTTGGCATCGACTTGTGATTTATGTGTAAGACCATGTCTGGGACATTGGCATCGTATTTGATTCATGTAAGACCATGTCTGGGACAGTGGCATCGATATGTGATTACATGTAAGACCACGTCTGGGACGTTGGCATTGTACGAGATGTTCAACTATCCGAGTATCCTTTTTAATTCCGAACGGTTCAACGGGCAATGTTAAGTAAAGACCAAATGTGAAATCAAATTAAAAGGTTCATGTATGTATTAGTTATTTGTTTATATAAAAAAATAAGGTAAGTTGATTACTTGAAATGAGATATAAATTATGTATGACGCAAATGGAAATATATGTGTGTATATGATTGTTCATGTTCGGCCATATGGTATATGTATGTGAGATTAAAATGTGACCTTAGTAGTAAATGATAACTTTGTATTTGAAAATATGTGTATTCGGCCTATTTAACTTAATGTTAATATGCAATCGTTGATATATATATATTTGCTTATGACTTACTAAGCTGTGAAAGCTTACTGTGTGTATGTTTGCTCTCTATTTTATAGATTTTGGAAACTAGTTACGAGCTTGGGGATCGTCAGAGAAGTCTATCACACTATCGACTGTTTCGGTACTTTTATAAAGTTGAACTTAATCCTATGGCATGTATAGGCTAGTTTGTGTTATGTTTGATTTTGGGTATGTTTATATTTAAGCCATGCGAAAATGGCTAGGAATGATATTCAAACTTAGTTAATTTCGGTTATGTGTCATATATATATATATGATATGTGTGATATGTTTGGTTTTGGTCTTGGTGTTTCGGTTATGGTTTATTTATAAGTAAATATATGTGAATCTTGTTTGATATGCTTTGCTAAGGTATTCTTATGTGATTTGGTATTTAAGTGAATTCGGTTATGGCATATAGATGAAATGAAGTTGATATGGTTTACTAATTCTTGAGGTTTAGTATGTTTGATATTGAATGAGTTTATTTTGGTAAAAATGTTAAAGACATATGTGATTAATGAAGGTGTTTGGCTATGATATTAAATCTAAGTAATGGTTACAAATTGTTTGATATTCGGCCATGGAGAATGAACCAAGAATTTATGTGATGTGTTGGCATAATTTTGATGATATGGTATGAATATATGGTTTAGTTAATAAGTGTTTGATAAGTACATAATGAATTAGTTATGATTGATGTTTTAAGCCTAGTTAAATTCGGTCATGTTATATATATATACTTGTGATGAGCTTGTTATAAAATGCAAATTATGGATTGATATATTTTGGTTCGGTACTATGCAATATTATATGCGTGTGATGTGATTTAGTAAAATGAAAATAGACATTTACTAAAACATATGAATTTAGCATGTTCATATTCGGCCCTTGTATTTGGGTTTTGACTATTTGAATAGTAACTTGTGTTATAATAAAACAAGAAGGATATATGTGTATTAAGTAAATTGGTTTTGTTATTTGGGCTTTAATGATTAAGTAGTATATAGAAGTATAATGATACTTATATTAAATTCGGTCAAGTTTAGGTAAATTGAATGAAAATGCATGATGTGCCGATTATGATAAGGTCAAAATGATATATGATTTTGATTTATTTGATATTTTTGCTTATGATTTATGTGACTACATATATGTCCGTTATATAATATGGAATGATTCGTAAAGAGCTTATGTTAGCTTTATAATTTAAAAATTGATTGATTTAAGAGACTCGTTTATGTGTACATATAAAATTGTTCGGATGTTTTGCTTTGTTTAGTAATGCCTCGTAACCCCATTCGGGCGACGGATATAGGTTAGGAGTGTTACAAATAATTTTCCATTTACAGTTCACTACAACATCATGCAGTGTCAACCAATCCATACCCAAAATGACATCAAACTCATCAAATGGCGACAACATTAGATCAGCCGAAAAACAGTGACCTCGAATCATCAATGGACAATTCTTGCAAACTTTATCAACTAGCACATATTTTCCTAAGGGGTTTGACACTTTAATCCCAAATTCAGTAAACTCAACAGGCAAGTTCTTACTAGCTACCAATTTCATGCAAACATAAGAATGAGTCGATCCAGGATCAATCAATGCAACTACATTAGTATTATAGAGAGAAAAAGTACCAGTGATAACATCGGGAGATGTCGCTTCTTCCCGGGCACGGATAGCATAGGCTCTAGCAGGTGCCCTGGCCTCAGATCTTACAGCTGTATCTTTTGTCACACCTTTACTACTAGCTCCATTTCCCGTGTTCCTTGGTGGTCTCCCTTTAGAGGCAGTGTTGCCCGATCTTGCAGTCTGAAACTTATCATTTTCAACCATCTCTGTGCAATCTTTAATAAAGTGGTCGTGAGAGCCACACTTAAAACAAGCCCGGTCATACATTCTACATTCGCCGGGGTGTCGTCTACCGCAGTGCTGACATTCAGGCCTACCAGACTTAGCGTTACCAACGCTCGCTACTGATGTAGTTTGGGCTTTAGAACCTGAGTATTGTTTCCCGCGATCTCTATTGGGATACCCAACTGAAGCACTCGATCGAACATACAAATCCCTCGATTTCTTAGACTGAGATTGAAATGACTTACTCATTGGCCTTTTTCTTACATCCCTAGCCTCAGACTCAGCTTTCCTCTTCTCTTTGCTTAATTCTTCAGCCTTACAAGCTCGGTCGAATAGCACCACAAATTCCTTCAGCTCAAGAACTCCAACTAACAATCGGATATCCTCATTCAACCCATCTTCGAAGCTTTTACACATGATAGCCTCGGTGGAAACACACTCTTGAGCGTACTTACTGATCCTAACAAACTCTCGCTCGTACTCAGTTACCGATATTCGGCCCTGTTTCAGCTCCAAAAACTCCTTGCGTTTCTGATCAATAAACCCTTGGCTGATATATTTCTTCCTAAACTCATCTTGGAAGAATTCCCAATTAACCCTCTCTCTCAGTACTACTGACACAAGGGTTTTCCACCACCGGTATGCTAAATCTCTCAGAAGTGACACAACACATTTCAAACATTCATCCAGTGTGCATGACAGTTCATCAAATACCCTGATGGAGTTTTCGAGCCAGAATTCTGCTCTTTCAGGATCATCATCGACATTTGCTCTAAAATCTGCAGCCCCATGCTTTCGAATTTTATCAACCGAAGGCTTACTCAATCTCATGAATTCCATACCTTGTGGAGCTACAGGAACCGGCTGAGGAATATGTGGGGGTGGAGGGGGTTGAGCATTCGAATTTGTTCGAAAAAATTCCATATACCACTCGTTCATCATGTGGAGGAAGGCTTCCCTACCCCCTTCTGCTCCTCCCTAACTAACCGTGGGAGGTTTACTTTCAGACGGCGCTACCCCTTGAGCGGGGGCCGGCGCATTACTTTCTACGTCATCAGCTTCAGCTCGATTGGGATCCATTTACTATATGAAAACACATTTTAAAATTGTCAGGAGTCATCACACTATCACAGTTCATTTATGGCATGTATAGCTAGAATTTCACACACGCTACGTTAGTCTGAGAATCGACTAAATCGTAGCTCTGATACCACTAAATGTAACACTCCTTACCAGTATTCAACCCCGAAATAGGGTACGAGGCATTACCGGATATAAACACAAGCAAACATACATTTCCGAGTCATAAATTTCCATTCAAATTAAAACTTTTCATACAAATTCATATCGTCCCTAAATCGAGCCTACGAGGCTCAATACATGCTTTGGAAGTGGTTCGGGACTAAACCGAGAACTTTAGAAAATTTTACAAAACTTAGAAAATTTTTCATGTTACAGGGGTCACACGCCTGTGTGGGTTCGGGACACGTACGTGTGACCCTGAGACACGCCCGTGCTATAGGCCATATTCAATTTAGGGAGCTCTCTGACTTGTGCCATACGGCCGTGCCACATGCCCGTGTGCTAGGCCGTGTGGTTGATTTAATTTTCATAATTTTTCATAAAATAGGTGCAGACTTCACACGGCCGAAACACACGCCAGTGTCCAAGGCCGTGTATCACACACGGCTGAGACACACGCCCGTGTCTCTCCCTGTGTGCTATATTCTGGACATTCTGTTTTGCAACAATTAAGGTGCATGGGACACACGGCCGAAACACATGCCTTTGGGGCAGGCTGTGTGTCTACCCGTGTGGACAAAAATAAGGTTATTTACCAAGCCATTTTGCCACCCTTACTTGTACATACATACACAACATCATATGACACCCATCCAAGCATATTACATACAACCAAATCAGCCACAATCAAGACATCAACACATCATTCACATGCTACCATCTATCATACACAAACATCACATGCTTATCAACTCAAATTATGTAAATTACCACATCTATGAATGGGACCATCATATAAATTGCTCATACCAATTGTAGCCAATTTTCAATGGCTTTATACAAATGAACTTTCAACCAATATAAGCCAACACGTTTGGCCAAATCAATTATGACACATAACAAAATGACCAAGTCCTTATACATGCCATAACTCAAAATGTTGAATTCATTAGTACCACAATAATAGTTGATAGTGTGAATGGATCTCCGACGATCTCCAATCCCTAGCTAGCTTGGTGACACTATAAGACAAAGGAAAGAAAATGGGAGTAAGCTATATAGCTTAGTAAGTTCGCATGCAAATAATGAACATCATTAACCACACAATTGCCATATAAATAACATAAGTATATCAACCTAAATGTCATTTACCTCATGAACATAACATACTCAATCACACTCTTACCAATAGTTCATCATATACCGAATTCATTTCCTTTGAGTTTTTCGTACATACCTGTACCAACTCGTAACATAATCACATACTTTCTCGTCTTTGACATACCCGTTGAACCACTTGGAATACTATCGGATACACGAAAATCTTTGCACATAAGTGCCACATATGTAGACAATTCTACCACAAATCTCATAACACATATAAGCTCGCTCTCGAGCTATCCTCGAACTGCTCACACAAGTCGTCGGTCCGAGACGTAGCTACGCTGGTCTTTGCTCGACAACCTGTCAGGTATCCGCAACATATGCCGGTATACCCAGCCATCGGTAGGATGTACAGGACCAGCACCCGAGACACATAAATCATATAATCACATGGGTTCCTAGTGACATGTCACTTGTATCCTAATCTATTCTTAAGGTTCAACCGGGATTTCTCTCTTGCCGAAACTTTGTCGAATATGCTCATAGAATCAATTATACATTTCATGCAATATCAAAATATTTAAAATACAAATATAACATTGCATTATTTACATACAAACTTACCTCGGTAAAAAAATAGCAGAATTTGACCTAATAGTCAAATCCTTTATTTTTCCCCCGATCTAGGTCCGTACCTCGTTTTTCTTGATCTATAATAACAAATTTAACTCATTCAATCATCACATTATTCAATTCAGCCCAAAAATCATATTATGGCAAAATTACATTTTTGCCCCTAAACTTTTGACATTTTACATTTTAGTCCCTAGGCTCGTAAAATGAAATATGTTCAATTTCTTTAAAACCCAAGCCTAGCCAAACTTTATTCATGCTCATAACAGCCCACAATTTCCATTAAATCACACTTTTACTACATATTTTATAACTTTTACAAATAGGTCATTTTTGACATTTTTACCGAAAATCACTTAGCAAAAGTTGTTTATCCAACCTCAAATTTGTATAATCTACCATTAAACATCAAAATACACAAATATCTAACATGGGTCAAACCCTATACCTTAATCATACTTCAAATTAGTACTAGAAATAGGTAGATCGAGGTACAAGGATCTCAAAAACATAAAAATCATTTAAAACGGGGCTAGAACAGACTTACAATCGAGCTTGGAAGCTTGAAAAACCCGAGCTATGTCTTCCTCTTTCAAATTTCGGCCAAGGGGTAGAAGATGAGCAAAAATTGGCTTTTAATTTGATTTTAAATTCATTTAATTAGCCAAATAACCAAAATGCCCCTAACTTAAAACATAAAAATTCTCTTACGTCATGTCCATTTTTGTCCACTAACTTAACCAATGCTCTAATTACCATCTAAGGACCTTCAATTTAAAGTTTCATAGCAATTAGACACCTCTAGCTTCTAGAACACACATTTTGCAATTTAGTCCTTTTAACTAAATTAAGTGCCCAAACGTCAAAATTTTCGAACGACATTTTCAAAAAATCATTCCATAAAATTGCAGACCATAAAAATATAAAAAAACAAATTTTACTACGTCAAATTTATGGTCCCGAAACCACTGTTTCGATTAAACCCAAAATCGGGCTGTTACAGTAAGAGTAGAAATATAGATTTCTGTGTTTAGCCTGTGTTCATTTTCTGGAAGTGTAGATATATTAAGTTAGCCACAGGGCAGAAATGGATTCTGAAGGTAAGCAAGATCACAATGAGTCATCGGGTCCTCTAGGGCGTGTGTCTATTCAAGAGTTGGAGGACAGTGTAATTTTGCCAACTACGGGTAGCGATAACCCGGAGCTTGGTACTGAGGTGTTGACTCATGTAGTGAAGGAAGTACTAGAGAAATTGTTTGAGGCTAGGATAAGGGAGTCTAGTGAAACCTTCTAGCTAGCTGTGTGGAGTGTGGGAAGAAAAGAGATCGCAGTCCTCCGAGGTTGGAGCCTCGTTCTACGAAGCGTGTTAAAACGTATTTGAGTGGTGACAGAGGTTCTACAGAGGGTGCTGGTGGTGGTGCGAGCATTCCGTCTTGTGAGCATTGTAAGAAGCTCCACCCGGGTAATCAGTAGAAAAAGGCGGGAGCATGTTTTCGATGCGAGTCCACCGAACATCGAATTCGGGAGTGTCCTCGACGATTTTGAGTCAGGTATGGTTGTGAATTATTCGAATTTTTAGATTAGAGTATCGAAATTGTGTGTGTGATAGAACAATTGTGTATCTGCTTCAGTGGTTAAGAGTGTTCTGGGTGTGTGTGAGAGGTCTTAGGTTTGATTGGGTTCTGCTCGAGCGAGAGTGCGCAGCGGGAGCGTGGTGGTGTAGCTTGTGATATACCACTGTTCTGTTAGCTGGAAATTTCGGAGATGAAATTTCTTTAAGGAGGGGTGAGTTGTAACACCCCAAATTTTGGGGGCTAAAAGTTTTGGGTTTGTGGTTTGGGTCAGTGAGTTGGTGGTGCTATTGAGTTTAGTGCCGCGTTTAAGTGTCAGAATGGGCCTATTGGTCTGGTGGTTGAGTGAGTGTTAGTGAACCTTTGGGTTCTGGGTTTGAGTTGTTGTGTACGCATTTTGGGAGTTTTTTAATGTGTACTATTTTATTTAGTTTTAAGTTATATTTTTAATTATTTATATTTATTTTATTTTATTTTATTTTTGAACGTATTCTTCTGGGTTTTTTTTTTTCTTTTTGGGGGTTTCTTGGTTTTGCTTCTCCTTTTCTTTTTGAAAAGTGGTAGTGCGGTGGTTTTTGGAAGAGCTTCGTTTCAGTGTCGTCGAATTTGTGTTTGGCCATATCCGATTGCAAACAGGTGTGGGTTCCAAAACCTCTCTATTTTATTTGCAAATTGATTTTGTTGGAATGTGGCAATTTTGGTGTCTTTTGGAAATTGATCGTCTAAGTACGGTAGTACTGTCGAATGGCATGGAAACTCGCTTTGGTTAGTGCAGTTCTGAGTTCCATCAATTGAGGGTCAATGTAGGGACCAAAAAACTCCTTTTTTAAGATGTTTTAGGGTGGTTTCGTGGCCACTGGAGTTTCCACACGGGCGTGTGCTTTTGGGAATTAGGGTTTTCAGGCCAATTTTGGTGCCACACGGCCGTATGGCTGACTTGGGAATTTTATTGTTTCTCACACGGTCGTGTCCTTCGGCACACGGGTGTGTGAGTTTAGGGATTAGGGTTTGAGTGATTTGATGCCACACGGCCTGGCCATACGGTCGTGTGGCTAATTTGAGAATTTAGGGATTCCACACGGGTGTGTGTTTTGGGACACACGGCCGTGTCGGGTGGGCACACGGGCGTGTGAGACCCTCACACGGTCGTGTAAGCCCTATACTCGAATTTAGTGCAAATGGACAGAGGGTTACACGGCCTGTTCCCACGGCCATGTCCCTAGTTCACACGAGCGTGTGCTTCAGTCACACGGCCGTGTGCCTCCCTTCACACGGGCGTGTGCCTCAGTCACACGGCCGTGTGCCCCTTTCACACGGGCTTTTGCCCCTCCCACACGGCCTAGGCATTTTCCCACACGGCCAGAGCACACGGGCGTGTGGTCCTAAGACACTTATATTGGTTTTGTGTTCCTTTGTGATCTGAAAATGTGTTGTGCGCTTCAACCCTTGGCTAAGCTTAAACAAGGGTAGTTAAGAATTCTGATCTGGCTTCGGCCTGAGTGTATATGTGTGACTGTCATGTGAAGTGTTTGAATCTGAATCTATTTTGTTGGGTGTGTGTGCTCAGCTATTCTGTCTGACTGTCTGATATTGTGTCTCTGTTCTGTGATATTGTATGCATACATACCTCTGCATAAAATATTTTGGGATGGGATTGTGAAGAGAAGGGAGACTGAATCTGATCTGATCTGGCAGTTTAGCTGCAATTTATCGATATAGCAGTTTACCGCATTGCATTGTACCGCATGTACGTTAGCTATGCTACGTATATATATATCTGATCTGGCAGTTCAAACTGCAATTTGTCTGTACTGCGGATTTTTGTACTGCACCGTACAGCTTATAAGTCAGCCTTGCTGCGTATATTTATCTGATCTGGCAGTTCAACTGCATTCTGATAAGTCATTGTTGCCGGGCAACCCGGGATGACTTTATATGGTGTGTAGGGTTGGATGGGCCTACTTGGTCCTAATTGGTGTGTTTAGTTTGATGAGCTTTAACAACTCTTTTGGGGTGTGATCGGGGGACGGAGAGGTGTGTAGGCTGGATGGGTGGGTTTTTATTAGACTGCATTACATCCGCATCTGTCTGTGAGTTCTGACTGAAAGACTAGTTGTCTATGATCTGTTTGTCTGATTAGTATTTGTGCTGAGACTTCTGTGTGAACCTAATGTGCTCTGATTGTTAAGCTCTGTTTGGACACCAGTTCCGGTGTGATTTCTGATTTTGTGTGTGTTTGAAATTCTGCTGCGCTTCAGATGTAAATACCCTATTTCTGTCTCTTGTTTTATTTCGAACTCACACTGAGCTCGAGTAGCTCACCCCCTCTTAGTGTTTCCATTTCAGGTACTCTTCTGAATTCTGACGCTGGACTCGGTAAGTCGGAGGTCTCAGAAGCATCATCTCTTTCCTTAACTGGTTAATAAAGCATTTCTTTAAATCTGAGTTTTATGTAAACGGTTTTGGATTTTAATTTCTGTTTTAAACACTGTGGTATAAAATGTTTTGAATTAAATTACTTTGTGTTGAACTTTGGGATTTGACAATTGAGGTTTTTGTAACTTAATAAATTAAAGTTTTACCTAGATCACCTCGGTGATCAATGTGACATCCGGAATTCAGCCTAAACTTCTAGGCCGGGTTTAGGGTGTTACAGTATAAAAACCATGAGGAGTTATTTTGAATTTTTGATTGCTCCTTCCATCTCCTACTCACTTTTCTTTATTCCTACTGCTTCTTAATTCCTTTCTTTTTTTTTTGTTTCTTATTCGTTTCCCTATTTGTTCTTTTTTCTTTTTTCGGAAAGAGATCAAGAATTTAGAATTTTTCTTTCATTTTTCATGATCTTTCTTGTCAACCCATGATGTTCAACGGATGACTTTAATTAGGTTTTAGAAAGAAGATACATCAGGCTCAAAATGGGGTAGCAAGGGATATAATTTTCTCTAAGTGACAGGGAGAACAAAAGAATGCCATTTATTATTTCAAAATATGATTAATCTCATCACAAGGTCATTCTTGGGAATGCGTCCATCTTTTCAATTTGAATTGCGCATAATCTTATGTTTGTCTCACAATGTTGTAAAATTATCAATCCATACCCAAAACCACACAAAATGTCCTCCAAAGTGGATGGTGATCCTTCGGTAAGGGTCAATTTTGAACAAACAATATGGCCTAAAGTGGTTAACAGAGGATGAAATTTTCTTCAAGTGAAGGATATTTCAGAAATGCCATTCGTCACTTTGAACATGGCCAACTTATTAAGTAATTAACCTTAAGGAGAATGCAAGATTCCAAGGTAAAACATAACCTCAAACATAACAAACAAAGAAAAGCAAAACAAAAAAAGCCAATGTTACTTAATGCGAATAACTCTTTAAGAACAATCAAGCTTAGTTTTTAAGTGAAGTATTTTTCACTGCATCAGAATTTACAAGGTTTAACATCTTGTCACCGTGCATTTCAGCGAGAATCAATGCTCCACCAGAGAAAGCTTTCTTCACCACATACGGTCCCTCCCATTTTGGCGTCCATTTTCCCTGATGATCATGAACATATGGCAGAATCTTCTTCAGTACCAAATCCCCTTTTCTAAACTACCTTGGTCGCACTTTCTTGTTATAGGCCTTTATCATTCTTTGCTGATACAAGTGGCCATGACATAAAACTACTAATCTCTTTTCCTCAATTAAAGTCAGCTGCTCATATCTCTCTTGCACCCATTTAGCCTCCTCTAGTCGCACCTCCCTTAACACTTAGAGATCGAATTTGCACCTCAATAGGTAAAATGACCTCCATGCCATACATTAATGAAAATGGAGTAGCTCCAGTCGAAGCCATCACTGATGTGCGGTATGCGTGGAGAGCAAAAGGGAGTTTCTCATGCCAATCCCTATACGTTTCTGTTGTCTTGGAAATGATCTTCTTGATATTCTTATTTGCGGCCTCGACTGCCCTATTCATTTTTGGACGATATGGCGCAGAATTTTGATGCTTGATCTTAAATTGTACGCAAACCTCTTCTATCAAGGCATTGTTCAGGTTCTTTGCATTATCTGAGATGATTCTCTCTGGTAAACTGTACCGGAAAATGACCTCTTTTTTTTCAGAAATTTGTAGATCACTGATCGAGTTACATTGACATATGAAGCGACTTCAACCTACTTGGTGAAATAATCAATCACTACAAAGATGGAGCGATGCATGTTTGATGCTTTCAGTGTGATGGGGGCAATGACATTCATGCCCTACATTGAGAACGACCAAGGAGGTGCCAAGACATGAAGATTGGTAGGAGGAGTGTTAATATTGTCTGCATAAATCTGGCATTTATGACATTTTCGAGCATAATTTAAACAATCTTGTTCCAACGTCAACCAAAAATATCCCGCCCTCATGATTTGCCTTGACATCATATGTCCGTTACTATATGCTCTACATATTCCATCATGGATTTCCTTCATTATTTGATTCACCTCTTCTGTGTCGACACATCTCAACAGGGTTTGGTCACATCCTTTTTTGTACAAAAACTCACTGTCCAAGAAGAAACCCATAGCTAGCCTCTTAATTATTCGTTTATCATTTTCTGAGGTGCAATTCGGGTATTGCTGGAATTGCAAATACCGCTTAATGTCAACATACCACGGTTTCCCATCCATTCCCGATTCTACTCCCGCGTAGTGGGCCAACGAGTCCTTGACCCTTAGCTGTATAGGTTGCACTTCTGTTTCGGATCCTAAGGTTGCACTTTTGTTTTGGATCCTACTTTGAACATGACGGCTAGAGTAGCTAATGCTTCTGCTAACTAGTTTTCTTCTCTTGGAAAATGACAAAATTAAACATCATCAAACTTTTTGATCAGTCCATACACATATGTTTGATAGTGAATCAGTTTGGAATCTTTTGTTTCCCATTCTCCTCTTAATTGGTAAACAACTAACATGAGTCACCAAAAACTTTTAAAACCCTGATTTTTTTCTCAATGGGGATCTGAAGTGCTTAAATGCATGCCTCGTATTCAGCTACATTGTTCGTACAGGTGAACATCAGTTTAGCTGTAGAGGGAAAATACTGGCCACTTGGGGAGATTAATATTTCCCTAATCCCATGCCCCATCATGTTGGATGCTCCATCAAAATACACCTTCCAAATTCTTCTTCGCACTTAGAAATTGACATGATCTCTTCGTCTGGGAAATCAAAATTCGTGGGCATGTATTCCTCTTTCACGCGATCCGCTAGAAATTTCATGACTATGCTTCTTTTTATAGCCTTTTAGGACACGTAGACAATGTCATACCCAGAAAGTACCACTTGCCAACGAGAAACTATTCCTGAAAAAGATGGCTTCTTAAAAATATACTTCAAAGGGTCCAACTTTCCGATGAGGAAAGTGGTTTGATACAACATATATTGCCTTAGTCGACGCACGGTCCATGCTAAAGCGCAACACATCTTTTCCAGATGGGAATACTTGGCTTCAAATTCCGTAAATTTCTTGCTCAGATAATAGATTGCGTGCTCTTTCTTGTTTGAACCATCTCGTTGCCCCAGAACTCAACCTATGGAATTATCCAGCACTACCAAATACAAAATCAAAGGTCTTCCTGGCACTGGGGAAATCAAAATTGGTAGCTTAGCTTGTAACACCCCTTACCCGGGTTCTACACAGGGAACCGAGTCTGAGGCGTTACCGAACTCAAACCACTTGATCGCCACATAGTCTCAACGTAATTACTCTCTATACCCTCAGTCTCGACTTACGAGACCTCACTCATACGTACGAAAGCTCTCGAGACTAATCCAGAACTTTCTCCAACCTTAAAATTTTTTCTCTTCCAAACAGGTCTTACACGCCCGTGCAAGATTAGACACGCCCGTGCATGGGCACACACGCCCATGTCCCCAGACCGTGCCTAAAAACCCAGTATTCTGCCAATTTGCCCACGGTTAAGGCACACGCCCATACATTTTGGGAACACGCCCGTGTACCCTGTCACACGTCCGTGCCTTTCACCCATGGTCAACACTGACTAATCACACACGGTTTTGACACGCCCGTGGGCCTAAACCGTGTGCCATACCTTAGTATTTTGACTTATTCAACACGGCCTCGGCACGCCCGTGTGCTTTAACCATGTGACCATTCCAATTCTAATTTTAAAGTGCAGACTATACACGGCCTGAGCACACGCCCATGGCTTGATCGTGTGTCTCACACGGCCTAGACACACGCCTGTGTGCGTACCCATGTGAACCAGAACAAGGCTATTTTCCAAGCTCTTTGCATCCCTATAGCTTACACAACTTATACTCATCCATCACATTCATAATCACTCAAATTGAACTGTCATCCCACATAGATATATACATCTTTTCATATAACATAATAGCCAACTACTATGGCATTATACAATTATCCCATAACTCATTTAGGCCAACACATTTGGCACAATAACAGTAACTTAATCAACCTCATGTACTAGCCCTATACATGCCATGACTCATAATGACTTGATACCTCATACCAAGTGTCTCCTCGATAGTGTGAAAACATCTCCGACGGCCTCCAACCCGAGCTAGATAAAATATCCTATAAGAGATGGTAAAAAGAAAAGGAGTAAGCAATAAAGCTTAGTAAGTTCATATGCAAATAAGAATCAACTATCAATATTCATATGCTTATACTCAATCACAAGGTATTAGAATGAGTTTTACTCTTGAACTCACAGTTACTTATTCAATCATTCATAATGCTTACTCATTTCGTCTCTTACCACATTCTAACCATATCTCGGGCTTAATGCTCGCATTCATTAACTTACCATGCCACAAGCCAATTCGCTCGTTTAATTAGCATACATCTTGCACTGATCATCACAAGATCATATAAAACAACACATCATGCATTCTCAATAAACCATTCATACTACCAATCTCTCGGTGGCTACACACTTAGCCCACCATTAAATCTCTTATAGGGTGGTATCGCACTCAGCCCACCAATCAGTTATACTAATGGTGATTTCACACTTAGCTCACTAATCATTTATAAGCGATGGTCTCGCACACAGCCCATCGATTACTAATTAATCAGGTGGTAATGCACACAACCCACCGATAATAATATAGTTGATGGTATCGCACACAGCCCGTCAATTAATAACATATCAGGTGGTATCGCACACAGCCCACCGATAATAATATGGTTGATGGTATCGCACATAGCCCATCAATTAATATCATATCAGGGTGTAACGCACACAGCCCACCGATAATATACATTTGCAAATACTTATCCACAAACATTTTCTCTAATTCAAACGTTCATCTGTAAACATCTTCACTCATTATCATTCTCACTTAACTTTCTACGATTTTCATTAGCATCCACACAATACATCAACAAATCTATCTCATGCAACTAAGGTGCAATAATAACACATATCCCACTAGGGATTCATCAGATATTGAATTCATCTCAATTCAGTTCCAACACGTACTTGTACTTCTCGTGGTACAACCACCTACATTCAAATTGTTATCTAACTCTCTTGAGTCTCATACACATAGTTCCCATTGACATCATACTTCAATAGGGTCTTACACATATTAACATATCGATGCCATGTCCTTGACATGGTCTTATACGAACTCTTACACCGAGGCCATAATCAAATATGGTCTTACATCGAGACTTTAACCATCGTCCTATCGTGCTATACACTTTTCCCATCACTCTAAATTCAATTCATTGACATCTCATCAAGATACATTTCATACATTCATATAGTAACATACATTCCATACAACATTGGGATACTAAATAAACTCATTCATAATTGCAACATTCGCACATGAACTTACCTCGATAACGAAAGGGTAGAAGAAAATCCATTTGTCCACATTTCTCTTTTCTCCCGTTCTAGGTCCGAATCTCTTCTCTTCGATCTAGAACAATAAAATTTCACTCATTTAATCACTTACAATCATAATACATCATAATCTACTCTTAGGCAAACATGACTATTTTGCCCTTATATTTTGGCAAAATTATAATTTTGCCCCTAGGCTCGTAAATCACTTTTCATCACATTTCCTTATCAAATAAGCCTAGCTGAACAATTAATTCTCTTACAACATTTCATAATTCCAATTATTTCATGTACTAATGAACAAATTATAACATTTGCATCTTAGTCCTAATTAGGTGTTTTCATAACAACACCTTTCACAAAAGTTGTTTCTCATCACTTTAGCATTCATTTTCTTCCATAAAAACTCAGCCACCAACATAAAATCTTTCATGGCAAGTCCCTAGACTTTCAACCATAAAGAAAACTAGTCCCCTCTTTAGAAAGCTTAAGCTTTGGGGACTCCAAAAGTACAATTTTTATCAAGAAAAATCATCAAAATCACTTACTAGAGGGGAGAATTGCTTGCTGAAATTTTAAGCTTCAAAAACCCCCTTGTTTGCTTAAACTTTTGGTGGAGAAGAAGAGAGAAAAAGATGATATCTTTTCCTTTCTTTATTTTAATATAAAACATCAATATATCCCACCAACTTTGACCAAAAATTAAAAGCTCTTGTCCCCCCTTGTCAACATGGCCGGCCAACACATCTTAAATGGTCTAATTGTCCTTTAAAGACCTCCAATTTACATTTCATGGCCATTTGGTACCTTTAGCCTATAGAATGGAACTTTTGCACTTTATGCGATTTAGTCCTTTTTCGCAATTAAGCCCTCAATTGCTAAAATTAAAGCACCAAAATTCTCATGCCTCTTTATAAACATTTAATAACACATAAAATAATATCAAAATATTTTTCTTCAACTTCGAATTAGTGATCCCGAGACCACTGTTCCGACTAGCCCCTAAATTGGGCCGTTACAATTCTCCCCCCTTAGGGATTTTCGTCCTCGAAAATCTTATCAGGAAGATTTGCTCTTAACATTCCTGAAAAGTTTCCACCAACTCATCAAAATCACAAATCAACTTATCCTTAAGTTTCTCTCATCGATAACCTTTAAGCTGTGATACATGAGGTCGAAACATAACTTGAGACCTAGGTTATTCTTCCTCTAGGGCATATACTCAGTAACCCACTAATTTAGAACTCTGCACACATCCAAATGATCATTCGGATCTTTACCGGTTGATTTACTACAATTTGAATGACATTCCCCTTCTTGGGAATTTTTTCAAACTAAATTCGAAATCTATAAGGTTTTATCTCGCTCCCTCATTAAAGCATTTACCAACTGTAATAACCTTGACTTGTACGCTTTGAAAACTCAACTTTTAGTGGTCAACTACTTCTGACCCTAAACTCGGTCATATCGTGAAATGTACTCTACTGTCAAACATTTATGCACCTAACTATACTTCCTTATTCTTGTATCAATAGACATGCTACTACCAAATCTCATACTGAAACTTCTGTATAAGTTCTAGATTCATCCTCACTCAAAGTCTATCTCGAGGAAGCATCAACAACAAGAATCTTATCCAACATGGATCTATCATTCAGACATCTGTACTATATTTATTATCTGAAAAGTATTACACTAACTATACTCACCACTGTAATAGCTCAAGCTGTTTCACTATTTCATCTCCAAAATCTTCTGTAGTATATGATACCCTCACTCATTCAAATTCAGAAAATACACATCAATTTTCCCCATGGATCATTACAAAACATCTAGCTCACAACACGTATACAAAAGTGATTGTCCTTGGATCACCAACTCACAACTCTTTTTCTCGATTCAGACTGAACTCAGTATTAGAACTTTCAATCAATAGCTCCCTCTATAGCTTTCGATTCAACTATCACGGTTTAAACATTCCAATGAGCATGTTCCTTGCATCAAGCTCCCTACTCACATACACCCAGGATTTTATTCTCTTTATTGATTTATGCGTGAATATACACAGAACTTGAATCATATCTCAACATATTAATTTACTCTTTTCTCCACACTGAGAACATATTTCTAGCACACTCTCATCTGAGTTTCTCTTGCTATGCTAATCTAGAACCTTTACTATCATCATATCTCACGGTAGCAGGGGCATCTAGATCGAATTCATTAACTCTATTCGGTTTACTAAAAAACCCATCACACAACGTGAAACTCGTGATTTCACTTCTTATACTAGAATCATCACCAACTTCCTCCTCAAGGTACCCAATTAAGGTTACGAGGATATAGAGGAATGTCGATTTCGATTAACTAAATCGACAACCGTTTAGTCTACTTTTTCCGTCAGCTAGCATTCTCACACAATCACAATTTCAGGAAAAGAACAACCACATCACCCCTGAAGGGAAACATATATTAATACATAATACTAAAGGAGATTATTATAATCCATTCATGGCATTAATTAACCATACACACGTCATAGGTTTCTTGCCATAGTTACTCACACTTGCCCTTATTTAGCACATACCATGCCAGACCTCGTAATCGCTTCCTCGTGACTCATTCACAAGTACCTGTATTCACTCATTCACATGAAATTAGTACAATTCTTACTTCTACTTCTAAAATCGTCTTATTATCCCATTAATCACTAGGGATAGTCAAAGATGCATATTCATCGTCATTCATGTAAGTACAAATCCAATGCCACATCCCTGAGGTAGTCTTATAGGGAGTCACCTCTAGCTGCCAATGCCATATCTCGGATAAGGCCTTATATGGACTTCCACATCAAATATCGATGCCATATTCCAAACATGGTCTTATACAATTCTCATATTCATTACCGAAGCCATATCCCAGATATGGTCTCATACGGGATCTCATCTTGGTGCCGAGGCTATGTGTCAGACATGGTCTCATACAAGACTTTATCTTTTTCATATCCCAATGATAGCCTTTTTATTTTAGTCCCCTAGGACTTCAACCTCATGTTCAACAACAATTACTGTAACACCCCAAACCCGGTCAAAACGCTACGACCGAATCTGGCATGTCACAGGGAAGAAAACGTTTTTGGAAAACAAGTTGTCGCCTCAATGTTGAAAAGAAAACTTTTGATTTTGTAAAACCCGAGCTGTGTTAAGCCATTTGTTAAAATTCTTCTGAAACTTAGTTTTAAAGAAGACAGTGTTGCCTTGTTATTATTGCGTGTTTGATGAATACCCGACGGTAAAAATTTTGGACATCCCGAAAATTCGTTAAAGTTTTAAAAACGTCTATTTTACGAGTTTATTAGGCATGCCTTTAGTGTTTAAACGTCGGTTTAAAGAAATTTAACAAAATGAATAATCCCAAAATAAAAATCTAAATGGCCTTATTACATAGCTGAAATCCAAGCTTAAGGTAAAATAAATTCAAAATAATGATTAAAATAAAAACCCGAAATATTGAGCATGGCCACCTCGAGTCCACTCAGGCTCCATGTCCGCGATCTAGGAATTATCTGCAAAATGTAACGGAAGGGGTGAGTCACCGAGACTCAGTGTATAAATCCCCATCCCAAAAGATGTTAAGCTCTCACACAGTTTCATATGAAAACATGTATGCCATGCAATCCATCCAACCTATCCATCCGAACTCCCATTTCTACCCCTTGTGGCACCTAGCCACTGGTGGTACCTAACCACTGGTGACCGAAGTCAAAAATAATCATGTGTGGGGCCAACCCACTTGTGGTACCTAACCACTGGTGACGATCCCTTATCTCGATATGTGGGGCCAACCTACTGTGGTACCAAACCACTGGGACGAGTCACAGAAATAAACATATGTGGTACCTAACCACTGGTGGTTCCAAACCACTAAGACTTAGTCACAGGATAGTAATATGTGGGGCCAACCCACGTGTGGTACCTAACCACTGGTGACAGTCAGATAATCATACCTTCCCCCTCCTCTCATTATACCCATTCCCATGAACATGCTTTCCAATACAATATAATCATGCTTAACATTTAGGAGTAATCTAATATGGCATATACAGATTTAACAGAGGCAATTAACGTTACCCACCAAGGTGGACTTACCCGGAGTCCGCGCTTTTACCCCTAAGGGTAACTTATCGATTCCTACAGTTATTTCAGCTTTTGACAGATCACAAATAACAGCACATTAAACATATGAAGTGTGTAAGAGTTACACACCTGATTACTCGTAAAACCACGCTCTCTATGTCGACACTATCGTTAATCGACACCACCGCTATCTGTCTACTACTTTGCTCAGATGCCAGCCCACAACCCGGTGGCCAATCCCGAACCGCTGACACTGCCCGTTTCTTAAACTTAGGGGTTGGGTTTACAGATCCAACCCCTTCTACCGCTTGGCTGGCATTAGAGTCCATGAACACACCTTGATCACTAAACGGATTAAAGCAGGGAAAATGAATCGTAAGGAACTAAGACCCAAGGTTAAAACCCTTACCTAAATCGATAGATCCCGAGGCTCTAGGCTTGATTCACAATCCAAACGAATCAGAAGTATGCGCCACCACTTCCACCTATAATCGACCAAGCATTCAACATGAACCCAAGTAGCCATTCGGCTTTGGCAAGAAACCTAAAAGAGAAGATAACGATCCAAAAGAAATCATCACTAACTTTAACGCAAGAGATCCCGTTGACACCCAAGAGGATTCGGCACTAGCACAGAAGAGAAGAAGATTCGGCAAAGCAGACACCACAGAGGATATTCGACTTTAACTCTAAGATGATGATTCAGTTTTGATGAAACTTCGGGAAAAGAAAAACAAACAGAATAATTCTGAGATCTAAGAGGTTTCGGCTACAAGCAAAAGAAAATGTGATCTTCGGCTTTTAGTGATTGAAAGAAGATTTAAACTAAGGTGATGAGATTCAAGGGGTTTCGGCTAACAAGGAGTTGTGAAAAGAATAACAAGATGGAAAAGAAAGAAAAGTGGTGATTCGGCTTTGGGAAAAAGATGGAGAGAAAAGGGTAGGAGAGATTCGGCTATGGCCAAAAGAAGAGGAAGAGAAAAAGTCGAAAGAGAGGGAGGGGTGATGGTTTCGACTTTGGTACAAGATGAGAATAGAGGAGAAAAGTCTAAGTGTTTTTCGGCACAAGAGAGATTGAGAGAAGAAAAACTAAGCTGAGAAGTGAACCCCTCCTAAATGCCGAAAATACCACACCTTAGTAGCCCAAATTCGGCACTCACCTATCAAGACCCGAGATTGCACCTAAGAAACGGCATCACAAGGTTCTATGACCAATGTGAGTTTCGGCACACCTAGCCACACCCAAAAACCCAAAAACCGATTCCCCCCTTTCCTATACAGAGTTCAAGATTCTGCCAACTCTAAGCTCCCATGTCCATCCCTCTCTTCTCTCCACAATTTTCTCCTGACCACTCATTCAAATCTGTTTGAATGTTTCAAATTCCTAAATTTCCTCTCCTCCACTCATTCGAACTCGTTGACTCCTTCAACACTCATCCACCGAGTCTATCTTGAGTGCAACTCCTCCCGATCTTGGCGTAAAAATAACAAGTAGAAAGGGGATTTCCGCACTCGAACCAAGGCTCTATCCACTCACATGAGGCGTCACTTCCTCGAGCCTTAAGTGGCGCCTCTTGCCACTTTACCAAGGCACTTCTTGTTTCAAAACATACCACCAACTACCCTTAACTCCTGTCCCATTCAGCTCCCCCTTCAAAGTGCCCAAAAGAAAATTTTCGCTAAGGCTCTAGCTTACCCCTAGCTCATGCCTGGTCCCCAAAATACCCTAAACTAGCATGACAACCATACCACCTACATGCAGTCAGATAAAATGCAAAGGCCCTGATTTAGGATGTTACAGTTCTACCCCCCTTGAAAATAATTTCGGCCCTGAAATTACCTCGTCAAAAGAGTTGAGGGTATTGTTGTCGCATCACATCCTCTGGCTCCCACGTGGCCTCTTTTGTTCCACGATTCTGCCATAACACCTTCACCAAAGGAACTGATTTCCTACGCAGCACTTTGACATCCCGATCCAAGATCTGCACTGGTTCCTCCTCAAATGACAAATCTGGGCTCACTTCAATCTTCTCCACTGGCACAACATGAGACGGATCCGAACGATAGCGTCTAAGCATGGAAACATGAAACACGTTATGGATCTGACTCAATTCTGATGGTAACTCGAGCTGATAAGCTACTGGTCCCACACGCTTCAACACCCTATAAGGCCCGATAAACCTTGGGCTCAGCTTGCCTTTTTGACCAAATCTCAACACTTTCTTCCACGGCGACACTTTCAAAAAGACCTTGTCACCCACCGCAAATTCCGATACATCTTACTACCTCCAGGGTGCATAGCGTATGGACTGCTATGTGCCTCCTGAAGAATCCTCTGCCTCAACCCCACATCTTTTGGCATGCAAACCTTTCCCTGAAAACATAACACTCCCTCGCTGCTCAAGCTATACCCCTCTAATCCACCATTCTGCACTTGCAAACATCAAGCACTTAAGGCTTCATCCACTAACTGTTTCTCCTTAACCTGGTTCACCCATGTCGGCTTCACTTGTAGTTCCACTAACAGACTTCCGTCATCATACAGACTAAGGTGGGCAACCATGGCTCTTGAATCTGCTACCACCTTGCGGCTCAACGCGTCAGGCACTACGTTAGCCTTACCCAGATGGTACTCAATCGAACAGTCGTAATCCTTCAACAGCTCAATCCACCTTCGCTGCCTCAAATTCAATTCCTTCTGAGTGAGCAGGTATTTCAAACTCTTATGATCCTTGTGCACGATAGACTTCTCCCCATACTAGTAATGTCTCCAAATGTTCAGAGCGAAAACCACTGCACCAACTCCAGATTATGCGTCGGGTAATCCACTTCGTGAGGTCTCAATTGTCGAGAAGCATACGCCACTACCTTCCCCTCTTGCATGAGTACACATCCTAGACCCGTATGTGACGCATCACAATAAACCGTGAACTCCTTCCCTGCTTCAGGCTGAATCAACACCATAGCTTCTGTTAAAATCCTCTTTAACTTCTCAAAACTTTCTTATTGTTTGTCTGATCATACAAACGGAACCCCTTTCCTCAACAACTTGGTTAACGGCGCTGCAATCAAGGAAAACCCTTCCACAAACCTTCTGTAATACCCCGCTAAACCAAGAAAACTCCGACCTGCACTCTGAGACTTAGGTGGTTTCAGTCAATCTGACTTCAACCTTCCGAGGGTCTACTCTAATCCCCTCAGCTGACACCACATGACCCAAGAAAGTAACTTCCCTTAGCCAGAACTCGCATTTACTAAACTTTGCGAATAGCTGCCTTTCCCTCAGAATTTGCAAAACTACACGAAGATGTGCATCATGCTCCTCCTCGAACTTCGAATACACCAGAATATCATCTATAAAAACTACGACAAATCGGTCCAAATACGGTTGAAAAACCCGATTCATCATATCCATAAACGCTGCTGGTGCGTTGGTCAATCCAAACGGCATCACCAAAAATTCATAGTGACCGTAACGAGTACGAAACGCCGTCTTATGGATATCCGCCTTCTTAACTTTAAGTTGATGATACCCCGATCTCGATCTATCTTCGAAAAACGATGCTCCTTAAGTTGATCGAACAGTCGTCTATCCTCGGCAACGGATACTTATTCCTAATCGTCAACTTATTCAGCTGGCAGTAGTCTATACACATTCGCATCGATCCGTCCTTCTTCTTAACAAAAAGCACGGGTGCTCCCCAAGGAGATACACTTGGCCAGATAAAACCCCGATCTAACAACTCCTGAATCTGCGCTTTCAGCTCCACTAACTCTTAGGTGCCATTCTATATGGGGCAATAGACACTGGTGCGGTTCCTAGTAAAAGGTCGATACCAAACTCAACCTCGCGATCTGTAGGCAAACTCGAAAGCTCTTCTGGGAAAACATCAGAAAACTCTCTCACCGTTCGGACATCCCCCACCGTTGACTCCCTAGCCTCCAAGGCACACACATAAGCCACAAACGCCCTACATCCTTTCCTCACCATTTCTCGGTTTTCAAAGCGGACACCACATTAGATAGGTAGTTCCTTCTCTCACCTATCATCACCACCTCTTCACCCTCGACAGTTCTTAGCACCATGAGCTTGGCTACACAGCCCAAACTTTCTTGATACTCCACTAACCAATCCATCCCCAAAATCAAATCGAACTCCCCAAATGGCAGTTCCATCAGATCAGCCGGAAACACTACCCCTTGAAGTTCTAGGGGTACATCCTTATACAGTTTATTCACTACCACAGAATGACCTAGAGGGCTAATTACAGTCATCTCCCTAGAAGAAATCTCATAGGCTAAGTTTAGAGTTCCCGCTATACTACTGGCAACATAAGAGGGTGTAGAACCAACATCAATCAAAGTAGTATAGGGCAATTCATAAATTAAGAACGTACCGGTTATGACGTCCAGTACGTCGCCCTCCTCTCGACGCCTCGCTGCATAGACCAACCCTGGCTGTCTTGCATCAGTATTCCCGGCACCTCTGCCCGGTGCCCCACGACCTCGTCTATTACCGTTACCACCCCTGGCTGATCTCCGACCTCTCTGCGGTTGCTGACCATCTCTTCTGAATTGTGTACGTCCTTGACCCTCAGACTGAGTCCTAGCTGGCCTCCGTGGACAATCCCTTATCCGGTGATCCATCGACCCACACTCGAAGCACCCTCTGTTTCCTGTCCAACACTCCCCCGAATGAGGCTTCCCACATCGAGCGCACTGTGGCGGCCACTGAGTAGCACCAGCAGGCTTTGCAGCTTGACTCGATCCGCCAAATCTAACCCTTTTCTGAGAATTCCCAGTGGACCTTGATGGCCTAAAACTCCTCTTATCCCTATTCCTGTTCTGATTCTGCCTCTCGGTCCGTTTCACCTCCTCGGCTATCTTAGCCTTCTCCACCAGGATATCAAATTCTCTCTCCCACTGTGGAGCAATCAACACCTACAGCTCATCTCTCAGCCCGTCCTTAAATCTGACACAGCGCTCGTGTTCCGTAGCCACGATACCCCGGGAATAATGGCTCAACCTTAAGAATTTCGCCTCATATTCAGATACTGACTTACTCCCCTGGACCAGATTCAAGAACACCTTGCGCTGCGCATCTATATAACTAGAGCCAACGTACTTCCTCTGGTAAGCCGCTTTAAAGAAATCCCAAGTGATATCATCGACCATCGCACCATCCCTGACTATGAGCCACCACTGATAAGACTCATCCCGGAGAAGAGACACTATTCCTTTCAGCTTCTCCTCAGCTGTAAAGTCTAAATCATCCATTATGCGCTCAGTCGCCTCTAGCCAATACTCAGCTGTGTTGGGAGCTACACCGAAAATACCCCTAAATACTTCTGCTCCATTAGCCCGGAGTCGTTCAGACACAGATTTCCGAGCCCCCACTCCAACATCTGCGCCCGGAACCCTCTCTAAAACCCGCAGCATTGCCTGCAACACCGCGTCATCACCACCCATTTGTTCCTGAAATTCCGCGCCCATAGCTGGTGGCAGCAGCACCTCATTCTCTAACCCATGACAAGACCCTACTGGTTTCGATACGGTAATCCTACCCCTACCACGACCACGCACATTACGCCCGTGTCCTCGAGTGCTCATGACTAGCGTTCACGTCTTAATCTGATTTAAAAATTTTATGAGTTAGCTTCTTCCACTATTTATTACAGCACAGTCTTAGGAGTAATTTGTTAGAGTAGTTGTTCTCGCAAGTTCATACAGTCCTACGACTTCAGTCTCTAAAGTAAAGGTCCTACTACTAGCATTCATAGTGCAAGCATTTAAACCGTATAAACAGTAGTTAGGAGACTTACCGTCGCGGACTGGTGCCGGAGACTCAGGTGCCATGCGTTCCAAAACATGTTCCTCATTCAACCATTTTGTAACCCCTTTTATAAAAACATTTTGGGCCTAAGGCCCACAGCCGAGCTTTTGAACCAGGCTCTGATACCACAATTGTAACACCCCAAACCCGGTCAAAGCGCTATGACCGAATTAGGCATGTCACAGGGAAGAAAACCTTTTTGGAAAACAAGTTGTCGCCTCAATGTTGAAAAGAAAACTTTTGATTTTGTAAAACCCGAGCTGTGTTAAGCCATTTGTTAAAATTCTTCCGAAACTTAGTTTTAAAGAAGACAGTGTTGCTTTGTTATTATTGCGTGTTTGATGAATACCCGACGGTAAAAATTTTAGACATCCCGAAAATTCGTTAAAGTTTTAAAAACGTCTATTTTACGAGTTTATTAGGCATGCCTTTAGTGTTTAAACATCGGTTTAAAGAAATTTAACAAAATGAATAATCCCAAAATAAAAATCTAAATGGCCTTATTACATAGCTGAAATCCAAGCTTAAAGTAAAATAAATCCGAAATAATCATTAAAATAAAAACCCAAAATATTGAGCATGGCCACCTCGAGTCCACTCCGGCTCCATGTCCGCGATTTAAGAATTATCTGCAAAATGTAACAGAAGGGGTGAGTCACCGAGACTCAGTGTATAAATCCCCATCCCAAAAGATGTTAAGCTCTCACACAGTTTCATATGCAAACATGTATGCCATGCAATCCATCCAACCTATCCATCCGAACTCCCATTTGTACCCCTTGTGGCACCTAGCCACGGTGGTACTTAACCACCGTGACCAAGTCACAAATAATCATGTGTGGGGCCAACCCACTTGTGGTACCTAACCACCGGTGACGATCCCTTATCTCGATATGTGGGGCCAACCCACTGTGGTACCAAACCACTGGGACGAGTCACAGAAATAAACATATGTGGTACCTAACCACTGGTGGTTCCAAACCACTGAGACTTAGTCACAGGATAGTAATATGTGGGGCCAACCCACGTGTGGTACCTAACCACCGGTGACAAATCCGATAATCATACCTTCCCACTCCTCTCATCATACCCATTCTCATGAACATGCTTTTCAATACAATATAATCATGCTTAACATTTAGGAGTAATCTAATATGGCATATGCAGATTTAACAGAGGCAATTAACGTTAGCCACCAAGATGGACTTACCCGAGTCCAAGCTTTTACCCCCAAGGGTAACTTATCGATTCCTCTGATTATTTCACTTTCTCGACGATCACAAATAATAGCACATTAAACATATGAAGTGTGTTAGAGTTACACACCGATTACTCAGTAAACCATGCTCTCTATGTCGACACTATCGTTAATCGACACCACCGCTATCTCTCTACTACTTTGCTCAGATGCCGACCCACAACCCGGTGGCCAATCCTCGAATCGTTGACACCGCCGTTTCTTAAACTTAGGGTCGGGTTTACAGATCCAACCCTCCTACCACTTGGCTGGCATTAGAGCCCATGAACACACCTTGATCACTAAACGGATTAAAGCCGGGAAAACGAATTGTAAGGAACTAACACCCAAGGTTAAAACCCTTACCTAAATCGATAGATCCCGAGGCTCTAGGATTGATTCACAGTCCAAACGAATCAGAAGTATGCGCCACCACTTCCACCTATAATCGGCCAAGCATTCAACATGAACCCAAGTAGCCATTCGGCTTTGGCAGGAAACCCGAAAGAGAAGATAACGATCCAAAAGAAATCATCACTAACCTTAACGCAAGAGATCCTGTTGACACCCAAGAGGATTCGGCACTAGCACAGAAGAGAAGAAGATTCGGCAAAGCAGACACCACAGAGGATATTCGGCTTCAACCCTAAGATGATGATTCGGTTTTGATGAAACTTCGGGAAAAGAAAAATAAACAGAATAATTCTGAGATCTAAGAGGTTTTGGCTACAAGCAAAAGAAAATGTGTTCTTCGGCTTTTAGTGATTGAAAGAAGATTTAAACTAAGGTGATGAGATTCAAGGGGTTTCGGCTAACAAGGAGTTGTAAAAAGAATAACAAGATGGAAAAGAAAGAAAAGTGGTGATTCGGCTTTGGGAAAAAGATAGAAAGAAAAGGGTAGGAGAGATTCGGCTATGGCCAAAAGAAGAGGAAGAGAAAAAGTCGAAAGAGAGGGAGGGGTGATGGTTTCGGCTTTGGTACAAGATGAGAATAGAGGAGAAAAGTCTAAGTGTTTTTTGGCACAAGAGAAATTGAGAGAAGAAAAACTAAGCTGATAAGTGAACCCCTCCTAAATGCCGAAAATACCACACCTTAGTAGCCCAAATTCGGCACTCACCTATCAAGACCCGAGATTGCACCTAAGAAACGGCATCACAAGGTCCTATGACCAATGTGAGTTTTAGCACACCTAGCCACACCCAAAAACCCAAAAACCGATTCCCCCCTTTCCTATACAGAGTTCAAGATTCGGCCAACTCTAAGCTCCCATGTCCATCCCTCTCTTCTCTCCACAATTTTCTCCTGACCACTCATTCAAATCTATTTGAATGTTTCAAATTCCTAAATTTCCTCTCCTCCACTCATTCGAACCTGTTGACTCCTTCAACACTCATCCACCAGAGTCCATCCTGAGTGCAACTCCTCCTGATCTTGGCGTCAAAAATAACAAGTAGAAAGGGGATTTCCGCAGCTCGAACCAAGGCTCTATCCACTCATATGAGGCGTCACTTCCCTAAGCCTTAAGTGGCGCCTCCTTGCCACTTTACCAAGGCACTTCTTGTGTCAAAACATACCACCAACTACCTTTAACTCCTGTCCTATTTAGCTCCCCCTTCAAAGTGCCCAAAAGAAAATTTTCGCTAAGGCTTTAGCCTACCCCTAGCTCATGCCTGGTCCCCAAAATACCCTAAACTAGCATGACAACCATACCACCTACATGCAATCAGATAAAATGCAAATGCCCCGATTTAGGATGTTATAATTACTCTATATAGTAGAGTATCATGTATCAATATGATACAAAGCATTCTCAAAATTCTAACATAATCATTGCACTAACCAAATGCAAACTTGCTCAACTTAACTCTCATAACATCTCGTCATAATTCAACAGTGGTAAGGGGTGAGGTCGTAGCATCCCACAACTTGACTCTCGTGACCACATATATATATGATTTAACATTCATCATCAATGAAATATCGTCATAGTCACACAACTCACTCCAAGTGAGTATTCACATTTATCACGCTACAATTGTCCCTATCACTTATACTTTTCGAACTCTGATTTCACTTACTAAAGTTCCGCATTAATATCTACTCAAGTACTCAACATTTAACTCTACTTTCTCTTACTATGGCTCATTAATCTAGAGAATGTCTTACGGGTTTTGGGTACGTCGTTTACTTGATTTCCATAGTCTAACTATGGTCTTACTCGTATCACAACATCATAGCCCAGCTATCTCTTTACATGTCATCACGATGCCATAGCCTTGCTACGGTCTTACACAAAATCTCATATTAATACCAATGCCATACTCCTAATACGGTCGTACATGGAACTCATATCGTTGTCGATGCCATATCCCAGACATGGTCTTACACGGGATCACTATTTGTCACCAATGCCATGTCCCAGACATGGTCTTATATGGGATCACATGTATCGCCATGGTCCAACCATGGTCTTATTCATCATTTTATCATTGAATAACCGTACTCATCCCTGCATTCTACTTAGTCAACTTCCCAGTTTATGTAATATCCCGGGTTAGGGGCTATTTTGTTGTTGCATGAAATTGCATGTGTTTAGTGTGCTGTGTTGCTATTTCGGTGTTTTAGGGGCTTAATTGTGGGCTAGGAGTGTGCCTGAGGGAATGGGAAAATTTTGGTTTTGGGTGTTAAGTGAAGGGAGCTGTGGAAGTCGGGGTTTAAGAATTTTAATTGATGTTTTGTTGCACAAAAAGTGAGTCGGCAAGGTGGCAAGCATGCGCTTCATGGGGAGCTTGGGGTGGCGCCATCTACATGGAGTGGAGGTCTAGTGTTCGAGCCACAGAGTCCCCATTTTGGCTTTAATTTTGGACGGCATGGGGAAGAGGTAGAAGGCAAGTTGAATTCTACCTTGGACTAAGTCATACCTTTCAAATGAAAGGTGGAGAGCATTTGTAGGAGGGAGACTTGGTCATGTTGTTTGAATGTGTGGAGTGGAGTGTTGTGGGGATTTGGCCGAATTTTAGGAGGAGTTGGAGGGGAGTGACGGCTTGGTGTGGGGAAAGGGTGTGCCAAATTCAATTGGCTTTGTGGGGTGATTTTCGGTCACTTTTTGGGTGTCAAACAAGGTTCTTCTCATTTTGTCAAAAACAAGAAACCAAATACCTAGTCCCTTTAGTTGCCGGGTTGTTTTGCTTCATTTGGTGTGTGTATAGCCGAATGCAAGATTGCATTTCTCTTCTTGTTTTCACTTGAGTAAGCCAAAAGTAAAAGTCTTCTCTTATCATATTTTTCTTCCTTGTTGAACCTTGATAGCCGAACACTCTCTTCTCTCCTTCTCATAATCCATTCTTTTCTCCTAAAGTACTTGTGCCGAAACTCCACCCTTCAAAATACCTCTTTCGTTTCTTTGTTTTTTTATTTTATTTTTTTTCTTTTCTCTTTCTTTTGAACTTTTGTAGCCGAATCCCTCCCTTGTGCTGCCAAAATTTCCCTCTATCATTTGTTGTATTTTGGCCGAATATCAATCCCTCACCTAAGAGTTTGCCTTGGTCGAATATTGGAGTGGGGTGGACCTCTCTTGTGTGGTGTCCAATCGGGTTTGGAATAAGGTGAGTGCTAGCCGAATGTTCTTTTTCTTTTCTCTCTTGTGCTCTATCGATTTTGGTAAGGCTAAGGATGATTTTGGTCAATTGTTGATCGAAGGCTAATCTCTGGGTAATCGACTTTGTTGTAGGACATACGGTTTGTCGAGGGAGTTAAGTGAAGCCTCCTTCTTTCGATTAGCTGGTTGGTAAGTAAGGGTAAGTGGTTGATATATTATTATTAGTCCAATTCTTTGGTTTCGATTAAGGCAAGGGTGACTAAGGATTAACTATGTTCTTGATAGGTGTTGGCCGATTATCGTAAGAACCATCTGTTGGTTCGGGATTTGGTAGGAAACCAAATCAAGTGTAAAGGTAAGGGTTCAACATTAAACCCTTTGGTTTATTTGGTCTTAGCCGAAAGGTGTGGAAGGCTAACCTATGTTTTGGCCGATTGTTTTAGGAGCAAGTCACTCGAGGGATTTAGATCGTTTCGTTGGGATTTTAGACTCGTATTACCAGGTGTGTAAACTAACACACTTCCGTTTAGTAATATGATTGATAACCTGTGTGATAATTAATGAAACAGTTGATGATTGATATGATACCCTAATGGGTATGATCTTGGACTCGGGTAAGTCAAGATTATTATTGTTATGAGTTTATGATGATCTATATGATACCATGGCTATGGATATATGTGACATGGGATATGAGGTTAGGCATATTAGCATGATATGCATGATTTGTATGATATGCATGATTACATGAGTATGGTATGTTGATGGGTGATATGAGTGAGGGAGCGTTGATATTTTGTGTCGACGAGCACCAAGTGTTTTGGTAACACACTTTGTGACTTTGGGTCACCAGAGAGGTTTGGCACCTCCAGAGGTTTGGCACCTCATTGCGACTCGTCCCCCGTGGTTAACACCACCGTGGGTTGGCCCTACATGAGATATGGGATCGTCTCGCTAGTGATTGGGTATCACACGATAGGTTGGCCCCATCATTCGATTATTGTGACTACGGTCACCAAAGTGGTTTGGTACCACATTTGTGTCTTTGGGACACCGCAGGTTGGGCACCTCATTGCGACTCGTCCCTCGTGGTTTGACACCACCGTGGGTTGGCCCCACTTGAGATACGGGATCGTCCGCTAGTGATTGGGTATCACACGATGGGTTGGCCCTATCATTGGATTTGTGACTTCGGTCACCAAAGTGCTTTGGTAGCACAAACGTGTCTTTGGGACACCAAAGTGGTTTGGCACCACATTGATGGATATTGTGTCTTTGGGACACCAGTGTTTTTTGGGTAACACATTGTGACTATATGTCACCAGGTGGTTTGGCACCACCAAGGGTTTGGTACCACACGGGGTAGAAAAGGCGATACGGATGGTTAGGATCGGGTTGCATTAATTATGTTGCTATGTATGATGTGTGTTAGCATGTTGTGTTATCGGGAGCGGGATTTATACATCGAGTCATTCGACTCACCCTCTCATTTGATATTTCAGGTGACTCGTAGACGCGGACATGGAGCCGGGATGGACTCGGGGTGCACATGCCATGCTTTAATAAAAGTTTTGCTCAGACTATTCAATTTGGGTAATTTAACTTATTTACTTTTAGCTGGGTTTTAGTTTGGATTTGTAAAAGGCCTTTGATTTATGTTTTATGATGGTTATGGTTTAATTAGATTCTTAACCTGCTTAACAAATAACTTGGTATGAAACTTTACTAAAAATTTGGAAGGATAATGTTTTCAAAACTACAACGCAATGTGTTTTAAACTATACCATCGGGTATCTCACTATGTTTTGTTATAAAGTAAACTCAAATGATTTTCAAATCAAACTCGATTTTCTACCTAGTCAAAAAAAAAAATGTTTTAAAATAGCACTAAGAAACTATTGGAATTACTAAATGAAACCAACTCGTTTTTAACTATATACTTTGGATAAGTTTTCAAAATCTAATCAAACAAGCCTACTCCAATTTTCCTCAAATTCACTATGTTTTCACCCCGCTTTTAAACGAAAAACTGATCACTCAAAAACGCTTTTCCCCGTAACATACTAGATTCTTGACGTGGTGTCCCGTCCGAGTTTGGGGTGTTACAATTGTGGTATCGAGCCAAGTTCAAAGGTTTCATTTGTGGGCCCGAGGCCCAAAAAGTTTTTAAGAGTTTATTTTAAGTGTTTGTATGGTTTGAAAGGCATGGCACCGAGTCTCCTGCACTGGGCCGCCCGTAAGTACCTCTTACTATTGCTTGTGAATTGATTGGATGTGATATGATTTGATGAATAGCAATAGTATACTACTTTAGAGATTGAAACTGATAGGATTCTGTGAACTCATGAGAACAAATCTCCTTAAATATTCATAAGATTTGCCTTAAATAGTGGAATATATGCTTGATGCATAAAACTCTTAAATCGAGATACGAGAAAGATTAGTCATGAGCACTCGAGGCGACGTGGTCGTAATACTCGTGGTAGAGGTAGGGTAGGATGACGCTTCAACCCGTAGGATCCGGTCGTGGGTCGAAAATGAGATACCGGCTCGCCACCACCGGAGGTGGTGGTGAGTTCCAAGATCGCACCGGATGATGCAGCGTCACAGCGATGCCGCGAGTGTTAGAAAGAGTAGCCGGTGTAGGTGGTGGTGCAGGAGTTAGGAAATCGCGTGCTCGAGCGACTTCGGGCAAATGGGGCCGAATTCTTTCGAGGTGTATCTGGTGTTGCTCCTAGCACCACCAATACCGCTAGAGGCAAATCGAGCGGATCATGGATGATCCGACTTGACCGCTTGAGAAGTCAAGGGCATCGTATCGCTTCTCCGGATGAGTCATATCGCGGTGGCTCACGGTTCGAGACATGTGGCGCAAGCAGGATCTCGACATGGGATTATTTCAGTGGCTCGCATATCAAAAGAAATACATCGAGCTAGTTATATTGACTCCACCGAAGGCATTTCGAGGCTTGTTCGGGGAGTAAATCTGCTTCGAGTACGAGGTGAAGTTCCCGGGGTGAGTAGGTATGCCAGGGGCATTGTGGCCACTGAGCATGAGAGGTGTGTTCGTTTCGAGGATGGTCTACGAGACGAGTTGAGGCTGCTGATTGCTCCTCAGCAGGAGCGCGAGTTTGCTGTCTTAGTTGAGAAGGCTAAGGTAGCCGAGGGTGTTAAGGAGTCGCGAGACAGGCATGGACAGAAATAGGCATAAGAGGAGCTTTGGGTCTTCTGGATCGTCGGGTAATCCGCAGAAGAGAGCTAGACCAAGTGGGCCGAATCAGTCTGCTAGGTTTGTTACTGCTAGGCAGGGACCGCCGCAGTGTAATCAGTGTGGGAAATCTCATTGGGGTGGTTGCTGGACTGGAGGAAAGGGTTGCTTCGAGTGTGGGTCTCTGGAGCACCGTGTGAGGGACTGTCCGCGTAGGTTGGCCGTGATTCGGTCCCGAGAGTCGGGCCGTGTCGGTTCGAGGTAATAGACCGCCACCGCAGAGGGGCCGTGGTAATGGCGAGGGTGGTAATGGTTCTGTCGGGGCCGTGGAGCACCGGCAGAGGTGCGGTAGTTCGATGCCGATACCGGATTAGTGTATGCTACGAGGCGCCGGGAGGAGGGCGACGCACCGGGACGCCATAACCGCAGACGCTTTTATTTTTGGTTCTCCTTATACCGCTTTGATTGATGTGGGTTCAACGCACTCTTATGTTGCCGAGTGTAGTAGAGACCATGGATTTAGACTCGAGATATCTTCTAGGCGGATGACCGTGATTAGCCCTCTAGGTCACTCAGTAGTAGTAGATAAACTGCATTAGAGAGGTACCCTAGAACTCCAAGGGGTAGTGTTTGCCGCCGATCCGATGGAACCGCCGCTTGGGGAGTTCGATCGATTCTTGGGATGGATTGGTTGGTCAAGTACCAAAGCGAGGTTGGATTGCGCGCTAAGCGCATGGTTCTTAAGACGGTTGAGGGTGATGAGGTGGCTATGATAGGTAATAGGAGGGATTACTTATCAAATGTGGTATCCGCTCCGGAAGCGGAGAAGATGGTCGTGAAGGGTCATGAAGCATATGTAGTTCATGTGTATGCCTTGGAGGCTAAAGAGTCTCATTGTGGAGAAGGTTCGCATCATTAAGGAATTTGCTTGATGTGTTCCCGAGGAGCTTCCGGGTTTGCCGCCGATCGCGAGGTAGAGTTCGGGATAGATCTATTACCCGAATCTGCGCCGTGTCTATTGCTCAAGTATAGGATGAAATTCCAAAGGAATTGGTGGAGCTTAAGGCTCGATCCGTGGAGTTATTGGATCGAGGTTTTATTAGGCCTAGTGTTTCGCCGTAAGTGCGCCGGTACTCTTTGTCAAGAAGAAAGATGGCACAATGCGGATGTGCATAGACTACCGCCAGTTGAATAAGCTGACGATTAAAAACAAGTATCCGTTGCCACGGATAGATGACTTGTTTGATCAGCTAAAGGGTGCTGCGGTATTTTCAAAGATCGACTTGAGGTCTGGGTATCACCAGTTAAGAGTTAAGGAGGCCGATATCCATAAAACAGCGTTTCGGACTCGGTATGGGCACTACGAATTTCTGGTAATGCCGTTCGGGTTGACTAACGCACCGGCAGCGTTTATGGATATGATGAATAGGGTGTTTCAACAAGATCTCGGATCGGTTGGTCGTGGTTTTCATAGACGACATCTTGGTGTACTCAGGCGACGAGGAAGAGCATGATGCGCATTTGCGAGTGGTGCCAGCAGATTCGAGGAAAAGCAACTCTATGCTAAGTTCGAGTAAGTGTGAGTTCGCTTAGGAAGTGACTTTCTTGGGTCATGTAGTGTCGGTGAGGGATTCGAGTAGATCCTCGTAAGATTGAGGCGCTTTTGGATTGGAAGCCGCCTAAGTCGCTGGGTGAGATTCGGAGTTTTCTGGTTTGGCCGGATACTACCGAAGGTTTGTTGAGGGTTTTTCGCTGATAGCAAAGACCGATGACCAAGTTGCTTTGAGGAAAGAAGTTCCGCTTTGTATGGATCGAGAAACAAAGGAAAGCTTCGATAAGTTAAAGAAGATTTTGACCGAGGCTCCGCTTTGATTCAACTCGAGGTCGTAAGGAATACACAGTCTTTTGCGACGCATCACATACGGGCTTGGGTTGTGTGCTGATGCAAGAAGGTAAGGTTGTGGCTTACGCTTCTCGGCAACTGAGACCACATGAGGTCAACTATCCGACGCACGATTTGGAGCTAGCAGCTGTAGTCTTCGCTTTAAAGATTTGGAGGCACTACTTGTATGGAGAAAGATCGATAGTCTACACAGATCACAAGAGTCTAAAGTATCTTCTGACTCAAAAGGATTTGAATTTGAGGCAACGCAGATGGGTTGAGTTGTTGAAGATTATGACTGCTCGATTGAGTATCATCCGGCAAGGCTAACGTGGTGGTCGACGCGCTGAGCCGCAAGGTTGTTTCGGACTTAAGAGCTTTGTTTGCCCACTTGAGTTTGTATGACGATGGGAGTATTCTCGCAGAGTTGCAAGTTGCTTCTACCCGGTTGAGCAGATCGTAGAGAAACAGCTTATTGGATGAGGTTCGAGTGCGCGAAGGTTGCAAGTGCGAATGGTGGTTTGGAGGGTTACAACTTGTCCGTGATGGGGTTCTGTGGTTTTCAAGGTAAAGCTTGTATGCCTAAAGATGTTGAGCTAAGGCAAAAGATTCTTCAGACGCACATAGCGATCCTTATGCTATGCATCCCGGAGGTAGCAAGATGTATAGGGATCTTAGAGAGCGCTTTTGGTGGCTGGCTTGAAGAAAGAGGTGACAGAGTTTGTTGGGAAGTGTCCGACTTGTCAACGTGTCAAGGCCGAGCATCGCTTCACCGTCGGGTTTGCTTCACTGTGAAGATTCCTCGATGGAAGTGGGAAAGGATAACCATGGATTTTGTCAAGGGAGTTACCGCTTACGCCAAGCAAGAAAGATTCAGCTTTGGGTAGTGGTGGATCGATCGACTAAATCACTCACTTCATTCCGGTGAGGGTTGATTATTCGCCTGAAGGTTAGCGGTCGTATGTGTCGAGATAGTGAGGTTGCACGGTGTGCCGCTTTCAATAATCTCGATAGGGATCCTGTGTTTACGCTAAGGTTCTGGAAAGCATTGCATCAAGCTCTGGGCACTCGTTTGGATTTCAGCACGGCTTTTCACCCGCAGTCTGACGGTCAATCAGAAAGGGTCATTCAGGTCTTAGAGGATATGCTGAGAGGTTGTATCTTGGATTTCAGAGGTAGTTGGGAGGAGTTTCTACCATTAGCTGAGTTTGCCTACAACAACAGTTACCAAGCGAGCATCAAGATGGCACCGTATGAGGCGTTGTATGGTAGGAAATGTCGCTCACCTACGTGTTGGACGGAGTTAGGTGAACGCCGCTTGTTGGGACCCGAGTTAAGGTTTGAGATGTATGTAAGGTTAAGTTGATTCAGCTCGATTAAAGGAAGCTTCGACCGGCGAGAAGTCTTATGCCGATCTTAAGCGAAGAGATATAGAGTTCGCTGTGGGGGATCGAGTTTTCCTGAAGGTCTCACCTTGGAAAAAGGTGTTGAGATTCGGGAAGAAAGGCAAGCTAAGTCCGAGGTTTATTGGGCCGTATAAGGTTTTGAGACGAGTTGGACCAGTGGCGTATCAGCTTGAGTTGCCAGCGGAGCTTAGTCAGATTCACGATGTTTTTCACGTTTCGATGCTTCGGCGTTATCGTTCAGATCCGTCACATGTGGTAGCAGTGGAAGAGATCGAGGTGAATCCAGATTTGACCATGGAGGAGGAACCTGTGCAGATTCTTGATCGAGATGTGAAGGTTCTGCGTAAGAAGTCTGTGCCTTTGGTTAAGGTACTTTGGCGGAATCATGGCGTGGAGGAAGCCACGTGGGAACCCGAGGATATGATAAGACAACAATACCCGCAACTCTTCTGATCAGGTAATTTCGAGGTCGAAATTATTTTTTAAGGGGGGTAGAACTGTAATATCCCGGGTTAGGGGCTATTTTGTTGTTGCATGAAATTGCATGTGTTTAGTGTGCTGTGTTGCTATTTCGGTGTTTTAGGGGCTTAATTGTGGGCTAGGAGTGTGCCTGAGGGAATGGGAAAATTTTGGTTTTGGGTGTTAAGTGAAGGGAGCTGTGGAAGCTGGGGTTTAAGAATTTTAATTGATGTTTTGTTGCACAAAAAGTGAGCTGGCAAGGTGGCAAGCATGCGCTTCATGGGGAGCTTGGGGTGGCGTCATCTACATGGAGTGGAGGTCTAGTGTTCGAGCTGCAGAGTCCCCATTTTGGCTTTAATTTTGGACGGCATGGGGGAAGAGGTAGAAGGCAAGTTGAATTCTACCTTGGACCAAGTCATACCTTTCAAATGAAAGGTGGAGAGCATTTGTAGGAGGGAGACTTGGTCATGTTGTTTGAATGTGTGGAGTGGAGTGTTGTGGGGGATTTGGCCGAATTTTAGGGAGGAGTTGGAGGGGGAGTGACGGCTTGGTGTGGGGGAAAGGGTGTGCCAAAATTCAATTGGCTTTGTGGGGGTGATTTTCGGTCACTTTTTGGGTGTCAAACAAGGTTCTTCTCATTTTGTCAAAAACAAGAAACCGAAATACCTAGTCCCTTTAGTTGCCGAAGTTGTTTTCCTTCATTTGGTGTGTGTATAGCCGAATGCAAGATTGCATTTCTCTTCTTGTTTTCACTTGAGTAAGCCAAAAGTAAAAGTCTTCTCTTATCATATTTTTCTTCCTTGTTGAACCTTGATAGCCGAACACTCTCTTCTCTCCTTCTCATAATCCATTCTTTTCTCCTAAAGTACTTGTGCCGAAACTCCACCCTTCAAAATACCTCTTTCGTTTCTTTGTTTTTTTATTTTATTTTTTTTCTTTTCTCTTTCTTTTGAACTTTTGTAGCCGAATCCCTCCCTTGTGCTGCCAAAATTTCCTCTATCATTTGTTGCATTTTGGCCGAATATCAATCCTCACCTAAGAGTTTGCCTTGGTCGAATATTGGAGTGGGGTGGACCTCTCTTGTGTGGTGTCCAATCGGGTTTGGAATAAGGTGAGTGCTAGCCGAATGTTCTTTTTCTTTTCTCTCTTGTGCTCTATCGATTTTGGTAAGGCTAAGGATGATTTTGGTCAATTGTTGATCGAAGGCTAATCTCTGGGTAATCGACTTTGTTGTAGGACATACGGTTTGTCGAGGAGTTAAGTGAAGCCTCCTTCTTTCGATTAGCTGGTTGGTAAGTAAGGGTAAGTGGTTGATATATTATTATTAGTCCAATTCTTTGGTTTCGATTAAGGCAAGGGTGACTAAGGATTAACTATGTTCTTGATAGGTGTTGGCCGATTATCGGAAGAACCACTCGTTGGTTCTTGGATTTGGTAGGAAACCAAATCAAGTGTAAAGGTAAGGGTTCAACATTAAACCCTTTGGTTTATTTGGTCTTAGCCGAAAGGTGTGGAAGGCTAACCTATGTTTTGACCGATTGTTTTAGGAGCAAGTCACTCGAGGGATTTAGATCGCTTCGTTGGGATTTTAGACTCAGATTACAGTGTGTAAACTAACACACTTCCGCTTAGTAATATGATTGATAACCCGTGTGATAATTAATGAAACAGTTGATGATTGATATGATACCCTAATGGGTATGATCTTGGACTCTGGTAAGTCAAGATTATTATTGTTATGAGTTTATCGATGATCTATATGATACCATGGCTATGGATATATGTGACATGGGATATGAGGTTAGGCATATTAGCATGATATGCATGATTTGTATGATATGCATGATTACATGAGTATGGTATGTTGATGGGTGATATGAGTGGAGGGAGCAAAGTGATATTTTGTCTGCCGACGAGCACCAGTGTTTTTGGTAACACACTTTGTGACTTTGGGTCACCAGAGGTTTGGCACCTCCAGAGGGTTTGGCACCTCATTACGACTCGTCCCCGTGGTTAACACCACCGTGGGTTGGCCCCACATGAGATATGGGATCGCTCTGCTAGTGATTGGGTATCACACGATGGGTTGGCCCCATCATTCGATTATTGTGACTACGGTCACCACCGGGTTTGGTACCACATTTGTGTCTTTGGGACACCGAGAGGTTGGGCACCTCATTGCGACTCGCCCCGTGGTTTGACACCACCGTGGGTTGGCCCCACTTGAGATACGGGATCGCCCGCTAGTGATTGGGTATCACACGATGGGTTGGCCCCATCATTGGATTTGTGACTTCGGTCACCAAAGCTTTGGTAGCACAAACGTGTCTTTGGGACACCAAAGTGGTTTGGCACCACATTGATGGATATTGTGTCTTTGGGACACCAAAGTTTTTGGTAACACATTGTCACTATATGTCACCAGTGGTTTGGCACCACCAGTGGTTTGGTACCACACGGGGTAGAAAAGGCGATACGGATGGTTAGGATCGGGTTGCATTAATTATGTTGCTATGTATGATGTGTGTTAGCATGTTGTGTTATCGGGAGCGGATTTATACATCGAGTCATTCGACTCACCCTCTCCTTTGATATTTCAGTGACTCGTGAGACGCGACATAGAGCCGGGATGGACTCGGGGTGCACATGCCATGCTTTAATAAAAGTTTTGCTCAGACTATTCAATTTGGGTACTTTAACTTATTTACTTTTAGCTGGGTTTTAGTTTGGATTTGTAAAAGGCCTTTGATTTATGTTTTATGATGGTTATGGTTTAATTAGATTCTTAACCTACTTAACAAATAACTTGGTATGAAACTTTACTAAAAATTTGGAAGGATAATGTTTTCAAAACTACAACGCAATGTGTTTTAAACTATACCATCGGCTATCTCACTATGTTTTGTTATAAAGTAAACTCAAATGATTTTCAAATCAAACTCGATTTTCTACCTAGTCAAAAAAAAAGGTTTTAAAATAGCACTAAGAAACTATTGGAATTACTGAATGAAACCAACTCGTTTTTAACTATATACTTTGGATAAGTTTTCAAAATCTAATCAAACAAGCCTACTCCAATTTTCCTCAAATTCACTATGTTTTCACCCCGCTTTTAAACGAAAAATCTGATCACTCAAAAACGTTTTTCCCCGTAACATACCAGATTCGGACGTGGTGTCCTGTCCGAGTTTGGGGTGTTACAGTTTAACTCTCACACCATACTACTCGTAGTTTCATACAGAGTCACGAAATAAAACATTATACATCATCTATTTTAATAGTCGCACATGAGATTCAACTGTGTGGACATATTGATCATACATCGTTCAAATAATCATACATACTCACGTACCCTATTCTCTGGGTAAATTTACTCACTATATGCACCTAACCCAATAGGTTGAGTATATAACACCTTATGCACATCCAGCCAATGCAGATAAGCTTATCATTTTATGCATTATTACACACATGTCATATACTTCTACTCATACCTCTTTGAATCTCATCATTGCATAAGAGCATTTCAATTTCCCCATTATCACTTACAACATTATTGGATTTAGCTCGGTTGGGAACCATCACTGTTTTAACAAAATAATTTCGTTAGAGCCGGGAGACATCACACTATCACTGTCCACATATGGAACGTATAGCTAGACTCTTACTCACGCTAGGTTAGTCCTAGAACTGACTAAACCATAGCTCTGATACCACTAAATGTAACACCCCTTACCCGGGTTCTACGCCGGGAATTGGGTCTGAGGCGTTACCGAGCTCAAACCACTTGATCGCCACATAGTCTCAACGTAATTACTCTCTATACCCCCAGTTTCGACTTACGAGACCTCACTCATACGTACGAAAGCTCTCGAGACTAATCCAAAACTTTCTCCAACCTTAAAAATTTTTCTCTTCCAAAAAGGTCTTACACGCCCGTGCAAGATTAGACACGCCCGTGCATAGGCACAAATGCCCATGTCCCCAGACCGTGCCTAAAAACCCAGTATTCTACCAATTTTCCCACGGTTAAGGCACACGCCCATACATTTTGGGAACACGCACGTGTACCCTGTCACACGTCCGTGCCTTTCACCCGTGGTCGACACTGACTAATCACACACGGTTTTGACACGCCTGTGGGCCTAAACCGTGTGCCATACCTTAGTATTCTGACTTATTCAACACGGCCTCGGTACGCCCGTGTGCTTTAACCGTGTGACCATTCCAATTCTAATTTTAAAGTGCAGACTATACACGGCCTGGGCACACGCCCATGGCTTGATCGTGTGTCTCACACGCCCAGACACACGCCGCAGTGCCTACCCATGTGAACCAGAACAAGGCTATTTGCCAAGCTCTTTGCATCCCTATAGCTTACACAACTTATACTCATCTATCACATTCATAATCACTCAAATTGAACTGTCATCCCACATAGATAAGTACATCTTTTCATATAACATAATAGCCAACTACTATGGCATTATACAATTATCCCATAACTCATTTAGGCCAACACATTTGGCACAATAACAATGACTTAATCAACCTCATGTACTAGCCCTATACATGCCATGACTCATAATGACTTGATACCTCATACCAAGTGTCTCCTCGATAGTGTGAAAACATCTCCGATAGCCTCCAACCCAAGCTAGATAAAATATCCTATAAGAGATGGGAAAAAGAAAAGGAGTAAACAATAAAGCTTAGTAAGTTCATATGCAAATAAGAATTAACTATCAATATTCATATGCTTATACTCAATCACAAGGTATTAGAATGAGTTTTACTCTTGAACTCACAGTTACCTATTATATCATTCATAATGCTTACTCATTTCGTCTCTTACCACATTCTAACCATATCTCAGGCTTAATGCTCGCATTCATTAACTTACCATGCCACAAGCCAATTCGCTCGTTAATTAGCCTACTTCCTGCACTGATCATCACAAGATCATATAAAACAACACATCATGCATTCTCAATAAACCATTCATACTACCAATCACTCAGTGGCTACACACTTAGCCCACCATTAAATCTCTTATAGGGTGGTATCGCACTCAGCCCACCAATCAGTTATACTAATGGTGATTTCGCACTTAGATCACTAATCATTTATAAGTGATGGTCTCGCACACAGCCCATCGATTACTAATTAATTAGGTGGTAACGCACACAGCCCACCGATAATAATATAGTTGATGGTATCGCACACAGCCCATCAATTAATAACATATCAGGTGGTAGCGCACACAGCCCACCGATAATAATATGGTTGATGGTATCGCACAGAGCCTATCAATTAATAACATATTAGGTGGTAACGCACACAGCCCACCGATAATATACATTCGCAAATACTTATCCACACATATTTTCTCTAATTCAAACGTTCATCTGTAAACATCTTCACTCATTATCATTCTCACTTAAATTTCTACGATTCTCATTAGCATCCACACAATACATCAACAAATCTACCTCATGCAACTAAGGTGCAATAATAACACATATCCAATTAGGGATTCATCAGATATTGAATTCATCTCAATTCAGTTCCAACACGTACTTGTACTTCTCATGGTACAACCACCTACATTCAAATTGTTATCTAACTCTATTGAGTCTCGTACACATAGTTCCCATTGACATCATACCCCAATAGGGTCTTACACATATTAACATATCGATGCCATTTCCTTGACATGGTCTTATACGAACTCTTACACCGAGGCCATAATCAAATATGGTCTTACATCGAGACTTTAACCATCGTCCTATCGTGCTATACACTTTTCCCATCACTCTAAATTCAATTCATTGACATCTCATCAAGATACATTTCATACATTCATATAGTAACATACATTACATACAACATTGGGATACTAAATAAACTCATTCATAATTGCAACATTCGCACATGAACTTACCTCGATAACGAAAGGGTAGAAGAAAATCCATTTGTCCACATTTCTCTTTTCTCCCGTTCTAGGTCCGAATCTCTTCTCTTCGATCTAGAACAATAGAATTTCACTCATTTAATCACTTACAATCATAATACATCATAATCTACACTTAGGCAAAAATGACTATTTTGCCCTTATATTTTGGCAAAATTACGATTTTTCCCCTAGGCTCGTAAATCACTTTTCATCACATTTCCTTATCAAATAAGCCTAGCTGAACAATTAATTCTCTTAAAACATTTCATAATTCCAACTATTTCATGTACTAATGAACAAATTATAACATTTGCATCTTAGTCCTAATTAGGTGTTTTCATAACAACACCTTTCACAAAAGTTGTTTCTCATCACTTTAGCATTCATTTTCTTCCATAAAAACTCAGCCACCAACATAAACTCTTTCATGGCAAGTCTCTAGTCTTTCAACCATAATGAAAACTAGTCCCCTCTTTAGAAAGCTTAAGCTTTAGGGACTCCAAAACTACAATTTTTATCAAGAAAAATCATCAAAATCACTTACTAGAGAGGAGAATTGCTTGCTGAAATTTTAAGCTTCAAAAACCCCCTTGTTTGCTGAAACTTTCGATGGAGAAGAAGAGAGAAAAAGATGATATCTTTTCCTTTCTTTATTTTAATATAAAACATCAATTTATCCCACCAACTTTGACCAAAAATTAAAAGCTCTTGTCCCCCCTTGTCAACATGGCCGGCCAACACATCTTAAATGGTCTAATTGTCCTTTAAAGACCTCCAATTTACAATTCATGGCCATTTGGTACCTTTAGCCTATAGAATGGAACTTTCTCACTTTATGCGATTTAGTCCTTTTTCGCAATTAAGCCATCAATTGCTAAAATTAAAGCACCAAAATTCTCATGCCTCTTTATAAAAATTTAATAACACATAAAATAATATCAAAATATTTTTCTTCAACCTCAAATTAGTGATCCCAAGACCACTGTTCCGACTAGCCCCTAAATTGGGCCGTTACATAGCCGAATACTCTTTTACTTTTTCAAACGCTTTTTGACAATCTTCAGTCCATTCACCATCACTATCCTTACGTAAGAGCTTGAAGATGGGATCACATTTATTCGTCAACTGTGATATGAAACGAGACACGTAATTTAACCGTCCCATAAAACCTCTTACCTCCTTTTGAGTTTTAGGGAGTGTCAAATCTTGAATTGCTCAAACCTTATCCGGATCTATTTCAATTCCCTATTCACTCACTACGAAACCCATGAGCTTCCCCGACTTTACCCCGAAAGTATATTTTGCTGGATTCAATCTCAATTTGTATTTCCTCAATCTTTCAAATAGTTTGCGGAGGTTTTCCACATGACCTTCCTCCATAGTGAACTTTACTATCATATCGTCAACATAAACTTCAATCTCTTTATGCATCATGTCATGAAACAGTGTCACCATTGCTTGTTGATACGTGGCCCCCGTATTTTTAAACCAAACGACATGATTATACCTCGCAATTTTGATTTGATTATACCTCGAGAATCCATCCATGAAAGAGAAAACACAATGTTTAGCAGTGTTATCCACCAGTGTGTCTATATGAGGTAACGAAAAATTATCCTTGAGGCTGGCTCGGTTCAAATCTCTATAATTGATGCACATTCTGACTTTCCCATCCTTTTTAGGCAGTGGTACAATATTCTCCACCCACTCTGGGTATTTAGCTACTTCTAGAAATCCTACATCGAATTGTTTCTTGACCTCTTCTTTAATATTCACAACATTTCAGGTTTCATCCTTCTCAATTTCTGGTATACGAGCTTGCAATCTAATTTCAAAGGTAGCTTGTGTTCCACGATATTGGTGTCCAAACCTGGCATATCTCGATATGACCATGCAAACACATCCAAGAACTCAATGAGTAGATCCTTCAACAATTGACTTTGCTCTGGCATGAGAGTGGTTCCAATCCTAATTTTCTTTCTTACCTCATCATCACCCAGATTGACCAAATATGTTCCCTCCAAGTGGGGTTCTATAAGCTTCTTTCCTTGTTCAACTAGCCTCAAAAACTCATCTGGTACAACTTCCTCCTCTTTCGTCCCATGATCATTATAGTGAACATAATTATAAGAATTTGATTCAAATATGTCATTTGGATCATTTATCAATTCATGAGGTATATCCTTGAAATAATTATGAGTATGTATATTGGTATATAAATGAAAACGATTAAATGAATAAAAGTGACTAGGAACATGATCCAAACCTGATTTCATTAAAGAGAAAAAAAATTACATGGAATTTTGAAGGAAATTAAATTAACTGAACGATATTAAACTTTGATATAAAAAATCTTAAAAATGATTACATCTTGGAGGACTCAAGGATAGCAGGTAACGATATGAGCTACTAGTTGTCCAAGGTGGAAGGGTCGTGGCGAACTAAGTCTCTTGACATTGGCACCTTATCGCCAATCATGTTTAGATCCACTGCATCTCTATTAATCATTAACTTAACTGGGGTCCTTCCTTGGTACTCAAATCCCACTGAGTAAAAGGTTTCAGATAGTGGAGGACAAATAAAAGGAGGTTCCACCACCTTCTTTCCAGCCATGCGGGCGAACCTCTTTGCTCTCCGCTCTTTACACATCCTCTCGACATTCTTCCTTGTGGGCTTATATCCCAACCCTCTTGTATCTTTCTGAGCTAGAACAAAAATGGATTTTGAGATACCTTGTAGGTCTTTTCCCAAACCCAAGTGGATTTAGATACCTTGTAGGTCTTTTCCCAAACCCAAGTGGATTTTCCAACCCTTCCCTATTGTTTGGGAAAATAACATGTTCGTTGTTCGTGGCACATGAGGCTTAAGGGCTTGCATTTCCTCTACCACGTAAAATGTAGTGGCTACCTCAAAGGTCTGGAAAGAACTCTCTATTGCACCATCATCCACTTCTATGAAAGGAGAATTTGGCAAGCTAGCTATCAATAGGTAATCTTTGCCTCGCACGATGCATAAATTCTGATCGACTACAAATTTTAATCTTTGGTACAAGGACAATGGTATCACCCCAGCCGAATGAATCTAGGGGTGTCCTAATAGCATACTGTAAGAAGGTGTTATACCCATCACCTGAAAGCTAATAAGGATATTAATGGCTCCTACCAACAAAGGAAACTCTATTTCGTCAATCACGCTTCTTTTGGTGCCATCAAAAGCTTACACCACTAAAGGGCTTGATACCATGTACGAGGTGTACACGGGCAGCTTAGACAATGTTGATAAGGGAAAGATGTTGATTGATGACCCATTGCCGATCAGGACCCTAGCCACAGAATAGGCTTTACACTTTACTGAAATGTGTAGTGCCTTGGTACTTCCTCTTCCATCCGGGGGTATTTCATCATCATTGAAAGATATATAATTTGGGGCCAAAATGCTCCCTACTAAGTGACTGACATTATCCACTGACATGTTGTGAGTGACGTAAGCTTGTTTTAGAACTCGTACAAGAGCCTCCCTGTGTGGCTCCGAGTTTAAAAGTAGTGACAGTAGAGAAATTCTTACTAGTGTTTTGTTTAACTACTCGACCACGCTATACTCACTGTGCTTTATCAAACACAAAAATTCGTGAACTTCATCATTCTGGACTTCTCCCTTTTGGTCTTCCCTCGTTTTCTTATCGGCTTCTTTATCGTCAATTTCTGGTTAATTTTCTGAAATCACGTCCTTACCATGAGGCTTTTTCCCCATTGAGTTTAGCTTGTAACAACGTCCTCTTTGAGTTATGCCACTAAGTCCTAAGATGTTGAAGGCATCATATCCAACCACCTCATTATCATATCTCCAAGGAACTCATTGGTCATCTCCATACTTAAAAGGGCCAGGAACCCTAATGACCAACACATCATCTTGTACGGCCTTTGAGGTAGACTCTTTTTCAATAGGGGTTTTCTTTCCATATACGATAGTGACAGGTTTCGCATCTAACGTGTTTATGTCATTGATCTTAACACCCTCCCGTATCTCTAGCTGGAAAGAATCCAAGAGACATTGTATATGTTCCCTAAACGTTGGGCAAACTTGGATTGAGTGTCCTCGAGCTCCTTGGTGGAATTTGCAGATTTGATCCATATCAATTCCCATTACAGAACTGGGTGGCTCGGTGTGAATTAGATTTGACTTCCTTAAGATGTCGAAGAGTCGTTCGAGTGGGGTTGTGATTTCTTCCACTTTTCTCCTTTGAAGGCTTTTTTCTTCAATTATAGCATTAATTGTTCAATTGTGGTTTGGTAACGGATTCCTGTTAACATCCAGTGTATTCTCTCGCTGGAAATTTCTACCCTTATAAGATCTTGCACCTTGTATTTTAGCGCTTAGCAGTTCTCGATGGTATGACCTGGATTGCCAGAGTGATACTCACATCGAGCATTGGCATCATACCACTTTGGAAATGGCGGTTGCATTGGTTCCTTGTGTGTAGGTACAAGGAGGTGTTTCTCTACTAGAATTGGAAAAAAGTTCCGCGTAGGAAATGGGAATCGAATCAAACATAGACCTCTGTCATGGTGGTCTTACTGGAGTTTGGGTGTGTGGGGACCGGGTTGGCATAGTTAAAATGGGGGGATTTGTAACAGGTACAGGTGGACGATACATAAACGGTGAAGTATTAGTAACATTTACAGCTGGGTATTGGGGGCGTAGAGGTATTGGGTTTGGGTATGGAAAGTAAGAGTATGGGTATCTGCCTGTGCGATTATTTACGTTTCTGCTTCCTATTTCTTCTCAGTGATAACTCTCTTCACGGTTAAAGGATCATATATTTTGCCCAACTTCAATGAATTCTCTATCATTTCTCTGGATAATACCATATCTGTGAAGGTTTTAGAGGTATTTCCTACCATCCTATCGTAGTATATGCCTTTTAGTGTACCAACGAACAGAATAGTGGTCTCCTTTTCCGTGAGCGAGGGTTGTACTTGCGATGCTAGGTCCCTCTACCATTGTGCGTATTCCTTAAAACTCCCATTTGGCTTTTTTTCCATGTTCTGTAGAGTTAGGCAGTCTGGGGCCATGTCTATAATATGTTTGTATTGAGAAAAAAATGCTCGTGCGAGCTCTCCCCAAGTTCAAATCTGGATCCTGTCCATGCGAGCAGCCATTTTCTTATAGTACATGACGATGTGAGTAATAGGGCAACTACTACCATTGAATTTTTCAAAGTCAGGAACTTTGAATTTTGGTGGGAAGACCACATCGGGTACCAGACACAGACCTTCTGCTTTTACAGATCCGAAGGTGTCTAATCCTTCGATGGCTTTCAAACGTTCCTCAATTAGGCTAAATTTATGAGCTTCTTCATCCATAATCGACTTTCCCTTATCCACTTCTCTCGACTCCTCGTTTGTAGGCAACTCATTTACTCTTGGGATTTGAATGGTCACACCTGGCGCTTGAAGCGGTAAATCTTCGCGATATACCCCTGTATCACCGTAAAAAGGAATTGGATTGTCCAAAGTGCCGCTTCCTTCTCTTACCTTGGCCTTGCCTTTGACAATTGTAGTTATCATTTCCATTATCCTTCCCATTTGTTCCTCTAGTTTAGCCGTGCATGCTAATTATTCTTCCGTCATCTTCTTGGCTTTTGAGCGAGTGTTATACCGGTGAGCTATCCTTGGTCCTTTTTTATATGACATTTATTTCCAAAGTTAGAAAAATTATTTGGATTTGTCATAAAAAATGTTCTTTTATTTTTATTTTTTTTTAAAAAAAAGATGTTTCTGAATAAAAAAAATGAGCGAATGAGTGAACGAATAGATGATTGAATGAATGAATGAAATTGGGGCACATTGTCTTAAATATACTCGAATATAAACATTTTCTTTCATAGAAGGTTCCAAAACTGTTCTGCTTACAAAGTTTTTTTTTCATTTTTTATTCATACTTAAAGAAAATCCTAATCGATCCTATTACCATAGGGCAAATCGCAACTCACCGTTCTCGTCCCGGGAGCGCATTTTCTTAGCCTCGTCCCATGATTGCCATATTCCCTTTAACTCATCTTCGCGATTCCTCTTACAGTCCATGCGGACTATCTGAGGTAGGCTCGAGTCAAAACTAGTTATCTGGCAATCGTCTTCACTGCTCTGAGTATCCTCTGACATTCTCGCTATTATCCCTATATTTTTTACCTCATGCCAAACAACTGAATCTTCTCGAAGTGTGTTCATGTCGAATATAGATTCGACACTGTGCCCCAAGTATTTAAATGATGCATGAATTATGCCATGGAGAGACATAGACACAAGAAAAACAAAGTCAATAAAAAATAATAAAGTCAAATGAAAAAAAAATGTGAAATTAAATCATAAAGCATTACAAACAAATTCAAACACAAAACATACGAATAAATGCTCATGAGGTCTTATAGGGTATTATTACGAGGGGTAAGGTACGACTCTTATGTCTAGGCTTCACATTTAAAATGGTCATTACATCCTGGCTTACGACTGACTCTAATGCACGAGGAAACCAAGGCTTAAATACAACATCCATAGGGATGTGTTCCCCTTTAAAAGGGTTGGCCCTTGGGTGGTAAGACTTCCATAGCATACACAATAGCATTTGCTACACGAACATCTATGTCCATCTTAACCATGGAGTAGTCCTTAAAATTATGCGGTGACATATTGTCACACGAAAGCCTAAGGCTACTCCTCCTAAACGGGATGGGCCCGGACGTAGGACCGAAAACAAAATGCAACATGAATGAAAATTATAGCCGCCCCATGATGATAGGGTCGACATACACATTAATCAATTTTATCGATAAAAGAATAAACAAACGCATTGGCATTCATATTAAAATAGTATAAGCAAATGAAATGAACAAATAAATCAACACATATTCAACAATTTAAAACAAAATTAGACAATTAAACAAATTAATGTACTAATAAATAAATCTAATATGCACAAATACTAAAAACCTAGCTCTTAATCCTAAGTAAGTCGACTCACTAACGTCCCCGATGCAGTCCTCAAGCTATCATAACGTTGCCTACATAAGAGTACGGGGGCCTAGTAAGCAAAGCTAGACACGGAGGGACTAAATTACATAGAGTCGCCACTAATCAATTAGGGCTAGGTTGGTTAGCCACCTATCGTCTAAAAACCTAGAATTAATACTACGGAAAAATCCTAAAAATCTAGACTCGATCTCATAACCAAATTTCAGGTTCGGGAGTACGGTTACGTGCGGGGAAGGTTATAGCATCCCCACAATGTCTATCCGGGGATAGTCCTACGAGGTCTTAAGAGGTAGATTTTTTTTATTTAAGCATATTAATGTCCTAATCTAAGCTAAAATCTTATGGAAATCTTAAATAAAAACTCTAAAGGAAACACCTCCAGTTTACTTGTAGCTCGATTAACATGTGTTCACCAAACTTATCTAATTTGAAACTTAAATTATAGAATTTTGTTTTTAATGGGAACCCTAAAGGATACCTAAATAATTCTAGTAAAATACCTTCAATTCTTAAAGTTAGTTCTATTTTAGAATTCTAAAAAAAACCTAGAAATTATAAATGAATTAAGAGAAATATTAAAATACATCTACAACTTATTTGATCTTTTATTATTATTATTATTTTAAAAGATTTAATTAATAACGTTGAACCTATCAAGATCTTACGAAAGTATCCTATGCCGGGTTTATGATTTATCTTACTTTAAAATTCTTGATCTAAGATTTAAATTCGTCAAAATCCTAAAATAATAAATCTTAAATAACATTTATTAGCTTTCTTAAAAAGTTTCTAAAATAAAATACTTAGAAAGACCTATTCATGATTTACAATTCACCTAAAAAAAATCTTTAGTTTTACAACTAATTTCAAAACCCTAAAAAAAATATCTTACATATTATTTATAATTTTTCTAAAGTAAATGGTAGGTATGATCATAAGGACTAACCTAAATTTAAATGTAAAAACCTTATGGTTTCATTAAAATATAACACCTACTTAACTAACTTCATGTCAACAATTATAGGATGGAAAAATGACCTAAAGTTCCCTCTTTTAAAATGAATAGTAATAAAATAGGAAAATTAATGAAATTGGCTAAAGTTAATGAAAAGTTAAAACTCTTTCAAAATGACAATAATAAGAAGAAAAATTAAATAAATGGAATAAATAAGACATTAGCATGATGATAATAATAATAACAATAATACGCCTTATTCATAATACAATAAAAGAATCAAAGTAACATAAATAAATGATATTAAAATGTACGTAAGGGGAATGTGTAAAAAAAATAAATATAAATAGACATTAAAATAAATAAAAACGAAATAAGAATAAATAAAAATTATACAAGTGTGAATAAATATAAAACATTAAAAAAAAGTGCATAATTAAAATTAAATATATAATGTATAAATGCAAGTGAAATGGAAGATATAAGTGTAAATTATTTATTAAAGATGGAAACAAATGACATACCTTGATTTTAGGACTAAAAGATAAAAAAATGTGAAAGATAGAGGACTGATGTAGCAATTAATTTGCTTGTGAATATGATATGCGAATTGTGCAAGTATACACGTCGAAAAAGTAATAAAGTGATGAGTGAGATCGTCTCCACAGGGATTAGAATGGTATAATTTGGTCGAGTTATTTAAGTAAGGTATGATTAATGTTATGACAAAAATAATGATAAGATTGCAGTGGTAATGTAAAGGAATAATGATACGTATAGTAATGAAAAATGCTATTACACGACTAGAAAAGAGTAAGAATGCAATGGCAAATTCAATAATAATCATGTGAATAAATGAACAAGTAAACAACTAAAAAGATGATATGGAAAACAAACTATGAAAAAGGATAACGGGTCTATGATGTTGATTTTGAAGATCGAGATTACTAAGAATCTGCCCTTACTAACAGTAATGCCTCGGCAAAACCATACTCAACCTACTATTCAGAATAGTTATAAAATGGTCTACTTCTTTCGAGAACAAGACCTCAAGTTACCTTACCTTAAGCGATATATGTCTATAGGCCTTTAGCATGGTACCTTTCACTGTTTTGTTTTTTTTTCCTTATGAACATTGCTCTATGTCTAGAGGCTGCTACAAGTATTCAGTCAAACACTTGCTCATATCATTCAATTTCGATCTCATTAACCTAACCTTGTCAGAATTAGATTAATTTAATGAACATGTTGTACATCCTTCTATGTCTAGAGTTTGCAAAAATTTAATTTTATAAAAAACCATTGCATGAAATAAGGTATTAGAGTAGATCTACGCTTCAGTTATTAAATAAAATAAGAGTTTCATTAAGTAATCCCAACCCTATGAGATCTAGCTCATGAGTTGGTAATTAAAATTCAAATACAAAGTATCATTCAACATCATTTTCATTAAATCAATTCACGAAGAGAAATCAATAAACAATGGAAGAACTTTGGGAAGATATCTTTTGTTTATCCAGCCCACACTCCAGCGATGCAGTGTCCTGTGGTGGCTGAGAGGGACTACCTTCGTCTACCTCTTCTACTCAGCCACTACCCTCTATATTTTTTCTCTTTTTTCTCTCCACCCCCTTTAGGGTTTCCTCCTTTGACTTTTATAATTGTTTTCCCTAGTGTAAATCCAACAGACCATGATTTTCTTCCCTCTTTTTCAGGTAGATATATCTGGTACAAGTTTAACTAGGTCTAAGACCGGTACACTTTGAGTGTTGACTAAAAATCTTCTTGGCATTGCCATGCCATTTGTGTTTACAAACTGTCCAGCCCTTTGCCCCGAAAAACCTTCACTCCTTTACTTCTCATTCCTCAACCTGCACCTACCAATCCACCACCACACACAACCCTTCCGCAAGCAATTAAAAATAACTGACGTTTAAGTATAGTCCAAGCACCTAATGTAATCCTAAAACAAGAAAAATACTAATAAAATGTCATATAATGCAACTAAATGTACCTAAGTACAGACAATTAGCTAGATCTAAAGGCATAAAATATAACTCTTTTCAAGAGTTATCACCCGCCAAAGGAGGAAACTGAATTTTATTTTTGTTTTGCCTTGTACTTCCTTTTTCATCACGTCTGTAATAACTTCCCATATCTTTTACTAATGAAGTTATTATTTGTTTGTTCATTTTCCTTCTCATCAAAATTTTACTAACACAAAAAAGTATTCTTCACACTCACAAAGGTTTAACATACTTGAGGAACTCTACTATGGTCGAAATAATATGCATGCAGGACCTCTTCACTTTCCATGGTCCAAGAATCGGTTAAACTGGACTCTAATACCAAAACTTATAACACCCGAAACCTGATCCGATGAACTGAATTCAGATCTTGGGCATTGCCACACCAATACAGATGTAAGCTTACCCAACTTATATAAATTAAAATCGGTTACAGTTTACTTAATTACTAAATTTTGAACTAAAATACATAAGTACATACAATCAAGTGAATACAAACACAACACATGGTAATTAAAATACAAAATAAAAATGTCCAACTTGAAGTCCCAATCTATCATAGATATTCCCGAGGTGTGGATTTCTATGCACTGGTTCAGACTTTGAACATGCCGCCCAACTCGCCATGTATGCATAATAAATCGATACGCCATTCCTTGGCATAGTCATGGCCTTGTTCCTCCAGGTGTAGTCTCACATTCCTCTTGAAACATAGGTAACGACCATGTAAGTTCATAAGAACTTAGTGAGAAAAAATCATTTGTACCTTAGTCGTTGTATTCCATAAACAGGCAGATAGTCTATCAACACCAGCTTTTCTTCTTTAAACTTCATCTATCTATCATCATGAGCATCACACCATTTATGAACATGATCATTTCTTCTGTCCCCTATAACATGGCATGTATCCTTTATCATAGTTCCATCGATAACTTCATCCCATCAGGCTTCCTTTCTAATTCATCGTGATGATGGTTCCTTTACCCATATTCTTTGTAAATCAACGTTTAGAGTTACTCTTCATACATGATCATTCTTCAACCCCTTTTTGTTCTTACTAATTAAAAGCATATGCCCTATTTCGAGTTATCAGACGTAGTCTTTACTTAGATTCATTCTTTAAACTCACTTGGTTCTTACCTTGTATTCATCGGATAGCACATTCTACTTTTACTAATCTTGATTTAAAAAAAAAACCAGGTGGAATACACTTTGCCATTTCATATGGAGCCCGCCATAAAAGAAGCTCATTAAGAATATCTCACCAAGGGTTCAACATGGTACGCCATAAGGGTGTTTCCTTCATAGTTCGCCATGCATACCGTTCCTTCATAGTTCGCCATGAGTACTATTCCTTTAGAGTTCACCACAGCGGTGTTTCATTTAGATGGTTGACACAAGGGTCATTATTTTAGGATTTGCCACAAAGGTTTTCATTTCATGATTCATCACAAAGGCTTTCGTTTCTAACGTGTTTATGATATGGATTCACCTAAACTCACATTATGTGAGGTTTGTCCATCATCGTCCTAGGACACGCAGACAAACCCCATCGGGTAATAACCGTTCTTTAGTTCCTTTCAGAAAATGCCATGGCCATGGACTTTTCCTTTCAGAGATTGTGTTTAAAGTCCCGACAGACTCCTTTAGACTCCACTGTGGTGAACAAACACATTTGACCGGCTCTTCATGTATTGACACCATTTAATACTTCACACTTGGATCCATTAACAACACCTGACTAACTCACATCTCATCACATACATTCTATTTGTGCTCACACAATCATACTTCATCATCAGAATACTTATCACATGCTTAACTTGTTAGATTCCACACGAACTACACATGCAAGACCTAAAAACATTCATAAATAGTATAACCTTTATATTATACTTTTCTGATGTCGGTTCCTTAGTTCATTCATTTTCCACAGACATATCTAGCATACACGGTATACATGCAAGAGTTAGTTTAGGGACTCATTTGACATCTAGAAATAGCAACTTAAACTCTAGATCCAACAAGAAACTACAACTACCACTGCTTAGGAAACGAAAGAGCACCATTAAAACTTATTCTTAGCCCTTTTCCATCAACACAGACCCAGATAATCCCTCATATAAAGCCTTACTTCCTCATCTTATTGTTCAGACCCTTATAGTCCTAATCTTTCATAGCATAACATGTAAAGCCATAAAACTTACATTGACATAGAGTAACTACTAACAGAGACCCAAATCTACAGGTCTAGTTTAAGGGAGAAAGAAATATTGTAAGTTCTTTAAGATTCAGGTAACGATACTTCTTGAGGAAGGAAGAAGAAAAACTCTCTCTTTTCTAGCCTGAGTATCTATATAAATAGCCTAAGCCTTTATTGGAACCTGACACGTGTCTTAAACTTTCAAAACTGTCTTAATAAAATGGTTTACCGCTGTAAATGGAAATTCAATATTTTATATTTCTAGTCCAACCCTTTGTTCCATCCTAACTACCTCGTTAGTAAGTAACTAACTTGATAGCCCAATAAACTCGGTGAACAATACCTTCGGCAATAACCCAATTAACCCAAAAGTCCTCATTATTCTTACCAATCTCTTCTTTTTTACAACTCAACACATTCAAATAACAATCCTTATATAACATTACAACATCAACTATGCGCCCAACCTATACACCAAAAGCATCAGTTGGGCGGATAAAACTACATCTCTTAGATTGCTTTCAGTTTACTCGCCAAATTCAGGATTCGCCAAAATATGGTGTTAGAGCTTATGTAACAGCCCGATTTAGGGCCTAGTCAGAATAGTGGTTGCGAGACCATAAATCCGAAGTAGAAATATGTGTTTTATGGCTTTTATGAGGTTTAGGACATGTTTGTATGATTGTGTGAAAATATCATGAAGAAAATTTATAATTTAGTGATTAATTTATTCATTAGGACTAAATTGCAAAGATTGAAAAATATGAGATTCTAGAAGTTTCAAGTATGAGATAGTATTAGAAAAATTATTAGAGGTCCTTATTTAGCAATTAGACCATTATATTTGATGATGGACAAAAATAGACATGGGAAGGAAAAATCTCAAGAAAGGGGCCTTAAGGGCATTTTGGTCATTTGGTTAATAAGTTAATTAAAAGGGAAAATAAGTCAAAAATTGTGTCCATATTCTTCAACCTTGGCCAAAAATTTCAATCTCACCATAGCAAGGGTTTTTCATCTTTCAAGCTTGATTGTAAGTACCTCCTAGCCCCGTTTTTGATGTTCTTCGTATTTTTGAGATCCTCGTAGCTCGATTTAGCTATTTCTACCAATATTTTGAGCTAGGGTTCATGTTAAAAAATTTACCCATGTATGACATGCATGTATTTTGATGTTTATTGGAGGAATATGGAAGTTTGATGTATGATAAACATCTTTTTCTAAGTGATTTTCATGGAAAATTCATAAAAAGGACCTAGATGTAAAAGTGATAAAATGTGTAGTAAAAATCAGTTTTGAAGGAAAGTGTGAGCTGTTATAAGCTCAATAAATGTTCGGCTAGGCTTGGGAAAACAAGAAAATGAGTACTTTTCATTATACGAGCCTAGGGACCATTTTGTAAATATGTGAGAGTTTAAGGGCAAAATCATAATTTTGCCAAAGTATGATTCATGGGTTATTTTAGTCAATGTGATCATTGAATAAGTGAAATTTTCATTATAGATCAAGAAACACGAAGTCCGGACCGAAACCGAGGAAAGAATAAGGTGGTGGACTAAATCGAACAACTATACATATTTTGGTACCGAGGTAAGTTTGTGTGTAATAAATCAACATAATGTTATTATGCTTTTAAATGCTTGATATATTTCGTGAAACATATATTATCTTTATGATATTGGTTAACAAAGTCTCGAAGAAAATATGATGAAATTTTATTAAGTTGAAGTCCCGGTTGAACCTTAGGAATGGAAAGGATACCATTGTCACAAAATGAGATTAAGGAGGTCCCGTATAAGACCATGTCTGGGACATGGCCTCGGCACCGAATTGAGATCCCGTGTAAGACCATATCTGGAATATGGCATCAGCATCGAATAGAGATTCCGTATAAGACCACGTCTGGGACTTGGCTTCGGTATGAAATCGTGTATGACTATGTCTGGGACATGGCGTCGATATACGATCTCGTATAAGACCATATCTGGGATATGTCATCGACATCGATATGAGATCCCGTGTAAGACCATACCTGGGATATGGCATCGGCATCGAGATGTGATCCCATGTAAGACCATATCTGGGATATGGCATTGGCATCGTATTATGTGTATGACGAGTTTGAGTATCCTTCGATATTCCAAATGGTTCAACGGGATAAAGAGCTAAGTTTATGTTCAAGATGTAAGAGTGCTGAAGTTATGTGATGAAGTGACACAGGTACATATGAGTAATTTACGAGGAATGAGTCTGATATGTGATATGAGATCGGTAAGAGTAAGCATGAGTAAGTTATGTCAATGTGCTTGAGAATTTGTGTTACTGCTCGATGTAATGTATGGATGTTATCATAAGCCTTTATGTTGTTATTTATTTCATGTAAACTTACTAAGCTTTATGCTTACCCCCTCTCTTTTCCATTTCCTTGTAGTATTGCCAAGCTAGCTCGGGGATCGTAGGATGTCGGAGCTCGGTTCACACTATCAAGCTATTCTTTTGGTATAGTAAAGTTGATTATTTTGGGTATGGCATGTATAGGAACTTGGTCATTTTGTTATATGTCATATTGGTTAGCCAATGTGTTGGCTATTAATGTCACTCAATTCATTTTGTAAATGGCCATTGAAATCGGCCAAAGCTAACTAAGTTATATCTATCCGAAGATGGTGAATTTCATGAAGAGTAAGCTTGTGCGTTTTAATGAGTGAAGTGTAAAGTGTATGGATGATGAATGTAGTGTGAATTTATGGTATGTATGTCTTGGTTGTGAATATTTTTATGGTCTACGATTTCACGGAAAGATTCCGTGAAAATTTCGTTCGAAAATTTTGATGTTTGGGCACTCAATTTAGTCAAAAGGACTAAATTGTAAAAAGTGCAAAAGTTGAGTTCCACATTTTAAAAGTTTCCAATTTCTATGAAATTTTAAATTGGAGGTCCTTAAATGGCTATTAGACCATTGGTTAAATTTTTGGACAAAAATGGACATTAGATAAGTGAAATAGGATATTTTTAAGTTAGGGGCATTTTGGTAATTTGGTAACTAATTGGACTAAAAGACAAAATAAAAGCTAAAAACCTTTTTCCATCTTCTTCCTTTGCCGAATTTAGCATTGGGGAAGCCATGGCTAGGGTTTTCAAGCTTTCAAGCTCAATAGTAAGTGCATCCAAGGCCCGTTTTTAATGTTCTTTACAATTTTGAGATCCCCGTAACTCGGTTTAGCTATTTCTACCATTATTTTGAGCTAGGGTTTGTGTTTAAGAATTAACCCATGGATGACATGCATGTTCTTTGATGTCTAATGGTAGAATATGAATGCTCGGTGTGTAGTAAACGACTTTTACTAAGTGATTTTCGATGAAATCGCAGAAAAGGACTAATTTGTAAAAAGTTGAAAAATGTATGGAAAATGTGTGAATGAATGCAAATTGTGGACTGCTATAGTTATGAAAATGGTTCGACTAGGCCTAAAATACAAGGAAATCGAATAAAAATCATTTACGAGCCTAGGGGCAAAAGTGTAAATATGACAAAGTTTAGGGGCAAAAACGTAATTTTGCCATAGTATGATTTTTGGGTCACAATGAATAATGTGACTAATAAGTAAGCTAAATGTGATGTTATAGATCAAAGAAAACAAGGTTCAGACTTAGAACGGGGGGCAAAAACGAGTAACTGACGGTTAGGTCTCTTCTTGCCATTTTGGTATCGAGGTAAGTTTGTGTGAAATTAAAGCTACAAAATGTCTTTATATTTTTAATTGCCTGATATTATGTGAAATGAATATTATTTCTATGAGAATAGACTAATGATGCATCGATGAGAATATGTTAAGTTGAAGTCCCGGTTGAACATTTCAGAATAACAAGGATACCTATGTCACAACATGAGATAAGGAAGGTCCCGTATAAGACCATGTCTGGGACATGGCATCGGCACCGATTGTAGGTCCCGTGTAAGACCATGTCTGGGACATGGCATCAGCACCAAATGTAGGTCCCGTGTAAGACCATGTCTAGGACATGGCATCGGCACCGAATGTAGGTCCCGTGTAAGACCATGTCTGGGACATGGCATCGGCACCGAATAAAGGAGGTCCCGTATAAGACCATGTCTAGGACATGGCCTCGGCACGAAAGGAAGATCTCGTGTAAGACCTTGTCTGGGACATGGCATCGACATCTATGAACGATCTCGTATAATACCATATCTGGGATATGGCATCGACATTAAGATGTGATCCAATGTAAGACCATATCTGGGATATGGCATTGGCATCTTGATACATGTATTATGAGATTGAGTATCCTTCGATATTCCGAGTAGTTCAGCGGGCAAAGAGCTAAGTTTATGCATCAATGACAAAGAGTTAAGTTTATGCATCAATGAAAAAAGAGCTAAGTTTATGCATCAATGACAAAGAGCTAAGTCCATGCTTATGATGTAAGAATATGTGAGAAATGTGGATTGTGATCATGTGTGAGGCTTTTAAGCCAAATTAAATTGAGAAATGAAATGTTCAAGTTTTTGTTGTTGATTTGTAAGTTAAATTGGCTAATGAATGGCTTGTAAATATTTTATGATGACCAGCTATTGGCATGGCTAACTATGGATATGCTTTAGTATTATAAGTGTGTAAATGAGAATTAATACAAAGAAAACATGATAGAGTAAAATTAGCAATAAAACAGTTTGGACAGCAGCAGTTAAATCACTTTGAAAATTCACCAAAAATGGTGGAAATTGAATTAGAAGTCGAATAAGATATGAAATTAAAGCTTATTGAGTCTATTTTTGCATAAAAGAGACGGTGTAAGCAAAATAATTTCAGATTATGAGATATTTGAAATTTCATAAGACAGGGTAAGAATGATTTTGGAATCCCCGGTTCTGATTTTAGAAATTCAATAAAAATTGTACAAAAATAATAAAGAGATAAAATTTATATTCTTGAATTTATTAATTAGTGTATTTTTAGTAGAAACAAACGGGAACATCTTTCGAGTTCTTTGCAATGAGAAAATCAATTTTTAGTGAAGAGAGGTCAGAGTTGTCGGACAGCGAAACAGGGGAAACTTTAAAGAATAACCTGTACTGATTGGCTGAACCAATGTAACATCCTAAAATTTAGAATTTTATTGTGTTGCATTATATCTTGCATTAGGCTAGTTAAATTATAAATTGTGTATGTTTTAAGGTCCTAAGAAGGCTCGGGGTTGAGTTGGGCCTTAGTAAAATTTTTGTGTTTAAGCACTTTAAGGAGAGAAGGTAAGTGGCATCAAGGCTTAAGAAAATAAGTGTGCATTTTGCTAGCACAAGTGAAGCTAGTAGAGGAGTGGTGTGGCGTTGCATGTATGGGCTTGAGGGGTGGAGTTCGAATCCAACCTAGTGCAAATTTTGGGATTTATTTTTGTGTTCCTTCCTAAGTGTCGGGCCATGATAGTATTTTTGGTAAGGAGACTTTTTATTTATGGAAAGATGGCTAAGGAATATGGTAAGGAGGAAAACAAGGGAAAAACAAGGAATGAAATGAAAGAAAAGGAAAGAGAAGGGAACATGTTGGCTTATAGTGTGGAAGGTGTTTTGGAAAGATTTTATTTGGTCAATGTTCATCTTTTGGTAAAGATGATACACGGTTTGAGAAGGGGTTTTGGGTAGCTGAATTCTTCATTAGTCATTTGGAAAATTAGTGCTTGGAAGGCCTACTTTCTTTTTAGCATATTGGTGTTTTCTCTTCCCAACTCTCTTCGTTTGTTTTGGCCAAAATTCTCTTTGCATTTTGTTCATCTTGTTCCCTTGTTGTGCCGAAACTCTCAATCCATCTATACTCATTCTTCCCTTTTTGCCGGAACATCCATCTCATATTGATCATCTTGACCATTTTGATCATTTTCATTTATGTCTCAACCGAAACTCCCTAACACCTCTTTTCCATCTCTTTTTCTCTTTTCTCTTCACTAGCCGAACCTATTAACACCTAATCTCTTCTTCTTCTTTTTTTTTTCTTTTGTGTTGGACACTCCTTTCTTGACCGAATTTGTAAGTGACTTCATTCCCCTCTTTTCATCTTCATTTTCTTTTTCTTCCTAGCCGAATATGTGTGTCCATCACTAATCGGTATTTCACTTTGTTTCTTTATCAAAATATATCTCTCCTACTCTCTTAAATCATGTTTTTCTTCTAGTGTAGTGTTATAGAGGAAAGCCAATTCTCATAATCTTGTCTCATCCGTAGCCATAAGTTAATCGATAGAAATCGGATTCATCATCATTAAGGTAAGGGATTCGTCATGGTTCATTTTAATCTTTTTCGTTGACCGGTTAGTTGCTAAACGGAATAGTGGTTGTGACTAATCGTTTATTTTTTTATGGACTAAATCGCTCGATCTATCCACTTGTTGATCATACGGAAATAGTGGTAAGCCGAACCTTTTTCCTTAGACAATCATTTTATATCATCGTAATATCGTTTTTGATTACGACTTTTTCCAATGGAGGCAAGTGGAACCGATTTGAAAGGAAAAGTGATTGGAAAACATAAAAGGAGTGGATTTGCGATTCCTACTCCTAAGTTCAAGTGTAGAGCGGTATCGGCGATTCGAGATTTCCCACCGGGTTGTGGACCATCATCCGGTGAGAATAGACAAATCGTGATCGTTCACGATATCGAGGGTAAGCGTTTCAATAGATCGCTTGGTTTAGATTTAGATTAATAAAAATCTCTTTCATTAGATTAATCGAGTATTATGTTGTCATAGGTGCCGACGATCAAGAGAGTTTGATACTTACCGTGTCGTGTGTGTAATCTCACACCGTAATTCCGTAGATCCATGATTCGGTAACATGTCTAATAGTAGATTGTTATTATCATTCGGCTAAAAATCATAATATGGCATAAGATGAGAAAATTTGCTTAAAGTATATTATTTTTAAAAGATTTGTCAAAATTGGTATTAAGATTATTGAATTACGAAAATGCCCCTATGGACCGAATTACGAAAATGCCCCTATGGGCCGAATTACGAAAATGCTCCTATGGGCCGAATTAGCAAAATGCCCCTATGGGCTGATCTTCTAGAATGCCTTAGTGGGCCAAATTACAAGGTTTTATAATGGGCCTATTCATCTTATTAAATTATTGGATTAATGATTATTGTACTTATATGTGGATATTATGCTTTATTATGTATGTTGCATGTTATATATTGCATGGGTTGGGAAAAATGTTGAAGAGAAGTTTAGCCGGGTGGCATTGCCACAATAAAATATTTATTAAAAATGTTTACGTATGATATCGGTGGCTTGGCCACAATAAAAATATTATAAATGGCAACTTGCCTGCGAATTGGTGTGATTGGCGGGGTGGGTTGACTTGATCCCCACAGGTGTGATTGGCTGGTACGGGGGTGTGTTGGATGGCTGGGATGGGTTGCATACATGTCTTATTAATATTATTTTGTAAGTGGGCTTAGGCCCAAGTTAATTCTAAATGGATTCAGGCCCAGTGGATGACGGTAAGGGGATTATACACTGAGTTCTAGTAACTCACCCCTTTTTCCTTAACCCTTGCAGGTAATGCTCAGTGAAGTGGACTTGGGCCATGGATGACTCGGTGGAGGCCATACTTCAGAAATGGTTTTTTATTGAACTTTAGATTTCTATTTCCGTTCACTTTAGTACTTTTACTATTTTAGGTTTTTATGTTGTAATAAGGCCTCTGGAATATTTTATTTTTGCTATATGTTTGACGAACTTATTATCTTGCTTAATTTGTTTTAAATGGGAATTTTACTAAAAACATAAATAAAGATTTTCAAAAATAGATTAACAAATGGAGTACATAACAAACTTTTACAAATATTTTTAACTCAGAAATTTTCTCTCAAATTATCAACAATATTTTCAAAAGTCATGGTTTATAAGATCTCTAGTTCAAATTATTGATTTATCAATCAACCTTCGTAGTTAGTAGTACTTTATCAAATATTTCAAATCAAACTTTTTTTCTTGATTATAACAAAATAATACCTATTTTAGTACAAATAAAAAGGATTTAACATGTTTTTTTTTTCTCATGTGACATGTCAGATCCGATCATAACGCATGGGCCAAGTTTGGGGTGTTACAACCAAAAATTATGGAAATTTTATGGTAAGAATATATTTCAGTCTAGTTTCAAGGAAAATTAGAGGATCTTAATTTGGAGTTCTGTAGCTCCGGATAAAAATAATTTAGTAATCAGAACTTTCGAGTAGACAAAATCAAGATGAACATAAGTGAATTGAGAAATTTTATGCAATAATGATGGCATTATCTTGAGAACTCAAAATAAGGATTGTTAAAAGCATGGTTATAAATTGTTTATTATTTACATACATACTTACTAAGCTTTATTGCTTACTCCCCTTCCTTTCTCATATCATGTAGGGTTTTTTACTAGCTCGAGTTGGAGATCGCCGAAGATGCTATCACGCTATCAAGCTATCATGTTTGGTATAAGTGAATGCAAAACCTTTTGAGTCTATGGCATGTATAGGGACTTAGTCAATTGTGTATGTATCATTTGATTTGGACAAATGTGTTGGTTCATATTGGTTAATGAGTTGTAATGCCTATTTATACGTGTGTGCTTATACTAAAGGTTTTATGTGATGTGGTTATATGTGTTTGGGATGGATGGATTGAAGTTGTGTTTAAGTATGTGCAAATGAGGGTGCCAAATGGTCTAGAAAATAGCCATTTTCTTGGCCACACGGCGAGAGACACGCCCAGTGTGTCTCAGTGTGTGGAGAACACGACCCCAGGACATGGGCGTGTGCCCAGGGCGTGTGAAGTCTGCATTTACTTTTCGGAATTTAATTCGCCACACGGCCTAAGCACACGGGCGTGTGACATGGTCGTGTAACCCAATTTTGTTGATGACGTCATAAACAGAGAGTCACACGGGCTAAGGACATGGGCGTGTGTGACCACACGGCCTACCCACATGGGCGTGTCCCAAGCCACACGGACGTGTGACCCCTGTTTTGATGAAAAAAAATTCTAAGCTTCTTAAAGTTTCCTAAGTTCTTGGTTTAGTCCCGAACAGTTCCCAATGTATGTTTTGGGCCTTGTGGGCCCATATAAGGGGCGATTTGCATGTGAATGAGGAATGTTAAATTGAATGAAATTTTATAGCCGGTTTTGTATAAAGGTTTTTGTTTAAGTTTGGTAATACCTCGTATCCTATCCCGGCGTTGGACACGGGTAAGGGGTGTTACATTTAGTGGTATCAGAGCTATGGTTTAGTCGATTCTCGGACTAACCTAGCGTATGTGAGTCTAGCTATACATGCCATATTACTACTCGTGATAGTGTGATATCTCCCGACTCTAACGAAATTGTTTTGTTAAGACAGAGATGACTTCCAACCGAGCTATTTTCGATAATGCTGAAAAATGATATTGAGGTGATTGAAATGTGTTTGTGATGAGACGAAACTTAGAAAGATATGAATAGAAGTTCATGATATGTATGTGTTAATGTACGAAGTGGGATAACCATGAGTTGAGAAATGTGGAAACATGGAATAAAAATGAAAGTTTATGTGGTGATAAGCCCATTCATGTTAACTTGGCATGCATATGATGATATATATACCCAACCTATTTGAATAAGTGAAAATGATAAGTAAATTTACCCAATGGACGGAATATGTGTGTATGTACACTTGTTTGAATAATGTATAATCAGCATGTCCACATAGTTGAATCTTATGTTTAATTATTAAATTAGAGAATAATAATGTTTTGTTTTATGACTCTGTTATGAAACCACAAATATTATATAGCCATGGGAGTTGAATTAGAAGATCAAATTAAGTAGAACGCAGGAGATGAGTACGATCGTTCAATGATGAATTGATGGATAAGACCATGGTTGGACCATGGCAAAGTATGGAATGTAAGACCATAGCTGGGCTATGGCATTTTAGTGAAAAGACCATAACTGGGTTATGGCATTGTGGACGTAAGACCATGGTTGGACCATGGCAGTACATGTCTGTACGTGTAAGACCATAGTTGGACTATGGCATCAAGTAAACGACGTACTCAAACCCGTAAGGCGTTCTCTAATTTGAAAAATGTTAGTAAGTAAATTCATTGTTTGAAATTGTGAATGGCAGAAAACATTCGTAAAATGAATAAGTATATTAAATTGTCTGAAGTGAATTATGTGATTATAATGATATTACGTTAATGATGAATGCTAAGTCATATGTGTGTATTAATGAGAGTCAAGTTAGAGGCTCTACGACCTCACCCCATTACTAGTGATACTTTATGATGAAATTTTACGAGAACCATGTGGAATAAGTTCATAAGTGTGGAACTAAAGAGTTCAGTGATGAAATAATTAGTAATGTATACAGAGATGAGAATAGTTGGAAAGTGAAAACAGCTTTAGAAGAAATATCAGAATGTTTTAAAGATTACATAGATTATGCAATGTCACAGATAAAGAAGAAGCTAGTCTCGGCTATTCGATTCAATTGAGTTATGTGTATTTAAAGTATCCTCAAGTATAGTAATGAATTTTGTACATTCACGAGTATATAGACGGATAGTCTGAATGAAAAAAATTCTATTCTAGAAAGTATGATACAAAGATATGCCTATTGGATTGTTCTAATCGAATGATGTTATTATGAGTTAAAGTCATGCTCGATTGATAAAGTCATCACATTTATGAAAATTCGAATGATCTATGCATGTTATCAAAGTTCTAAACAGTTGAAAGTATTATTAACCGAAGCTCTAGTTCTGAGTTCAATTTGAATTGAGTAAGGAATTTGCGATTTTTCAATGATGTACTATTGAACAGATCGGAATATGTTTTAATACAAGAATGTAAAAAAGCAGTTTGCACTTTCAGACGGTTAAATTCACATGAAAAAGAACTGTTCGACTAATGATTTAGAGACGGGCACTTTTATATTTGTGTTGTGAACTGGATGATTTCGTATGTTCGGCGAAAAGTGTCATATGCTTCCTAATTCTAATGGGTTAAAGTATCTAATGTCGCAGAAAGATCTGAAACTAAGACAACGTGAATGTTTTGAGATGTTAAAAGGCTGTGAGTAATTATCGACTTACCTTTTGGAAAGCAAGTATGGTTACAGATGCTTGAATGGAAATTTTTTGTTTATTTTTGTGAGTACTGGTTACTTGATTAATCTTATTTGATGATGGACTTGATTGGTGTGTCACAGTCTTAAAATTTATAATGAGAATGATCTAGCCTAAAAACTAACTATGACAATGACTGAGGCAAGTGTACCTATCGAACAGTAGAATAGCTTAGTGGCAAGACCAGATTGTCGAACCCAAAGGAACCAAAAGTACTAATACTAACTTTCTTTTTATTATTTAGCCTTAAAATTGAACTGAATCAGTTTAATCTAGAAAATTCATTAACTACTAAACTAAAGACGATGAGACAAAAAGAATGAAATTAGGGAAATACTTGTGGGAAAAACCAATTGATTAAAACAATAACCAAGGAAGAATCCACCTAGACTTCACTTGTTTTCTAACTCTGAACCAGACGATTTATTCATTTGACTTGTTTCGTAAGATTCCCTAATGTATATTAAACCCTCTCTCGAAGCGAATAACGTCTAACCCTAGGTTGATTAATTGAAATCTCTTTCTAATTAAAACCCATAGAATTGCTTTAACTCGATCTATGGAATCCCATATTAGGTTTCACCCTAATTCGGCAAAATCTCGTCACCCTATCTCTAGGCATGCGATCAACTCCGCTTAATTATGCTAGATCTACTCTTAGGCAGAGACTTTTGCTCCTCCACCTAAGCACATCAAACTTGAATTAATATCCCAAAAATATCAACACAAGAATTAAGAACACATAATTAAGAACAAATCAAATATTTATCATATAGTTCAGCAAACGATAACAAGATTCATCTTAGGTTTCATCCCCCTCAGGTATTTGAGGGTTTAGTTCATAATGACAATAGAATACATCTCAAAAGAAAAGATAAACAAAACATAAGAAAAACTCTAAAACCCCCTGAAGGAATTGAAGAGAGATCCTCCGTCTTGAGTATAACTCCGACTTCTTGAGATGAATCAACTGGCTTTCTTCAAGTAATTTCCACAATTTTGATCTTTCTGGCTCGGCTCATTGGCCTAGCTGGACACCCCCTGAAAGTTGGCCTCTAGGGTGTTTATATAGGCTTTTTGAATGTGTTTCTTTACCCCTAAGTATCCAAATCCGAGTGAAATTCCTCTTCTCCACGGCAGGGACACGCCCTTGGCATACGCCCGTATGAATCGTGGCCAGGCCATGTTTGGGTCTGATTAGGGAGACAAGGCCGTGTTGCTTGGGCCCAGGCCGTGTTCAGGTCTGATTAGGGAGGCACGACTGTGTTGCTTGGGCCCAGGCCGTGTCAATTTTGTGATTTGGCCGATTTGGTCCGTTTTAAGCCCGTTTCTCGTTCTTTTCATCCTCCGGTGCTTTCCTGAGTATAAAATATGAAATCAAAGGATTAAGAGCACCAAATTACACAATTCAAGGCTTAAATCACCCAAAAGCATGCTAAATGTGGGCTTAAAAATATGTTACTATTACCGTTTATCAAATACCCCCGCACTTAAGCTTTTGCTTGTCCTCAAGCAAAATTCTCAACTCATAATTAAAACAAACTTCCTTGATTCATAATATTCATCAATAGTGTTTCGTTATAATTCAAAGATAATTCATACATGGATAATTCAACTCAAAGAGTCCTAAAGATTCAAACAATCTAAGTCATACATTTTTGTAGCCCAAAACATAGGTGTTTCCCCTCATCTAAATAATTACCTTTGACTCAAAATTGACAAGAATTGACATCCTCACTAAAGATTCACTCAAATCACTTGAGGTGTTTAAGGTTCAGGAAAAAGCACTCATAAGTCAAACATGAAAATTTAATCCCATAGGCTTGCATGAAAATCAAATCTCCACCACTATAATATGAGATGATACACAAATCAAAAGGTCTTTAACAGGGTTGTAACGGGGCTTGGGTTAAGGTGTGGATATAGGCTGAATTAGAAGGTTAGAATCGAGATTGACCTGACAAATCACCTAACCAGAAACAATGAACTGATAATAAACAATTACATCAATTGAGAACTTGTAATAATAATACTATTACTAATACGAGCTTCTTTTTCAACCATTGGGATTTAAACGTATAAGCTCACTTAATCACAGAACTAATAATGAATATACTTTAATTTTTTTTAAGAACAAATCAAATACATAATAAAGGATGAATTTAACTACTGAAATAAAGATCATAGTTAGGCAACTGATCAAATCAAATCTCGATATAAGGGTAGTCAAAAGGAATGGTGATAACAAAAACAAAAGGTTTCGGGTTAAAATTAGTGGGTGAGTCAATAAAAAGGGTTGTTAGGATCAACGGGGTTCACTAGGGTTAATAAAATGGGTAGGCTTTTAGTGGAGTGAGTGGGTTAAAACCTAGGTGCCTTTATCATCTTAGTATATCAAATCAAAGGTGTGGTCTCGACATGTATAATCGATGCAAGTTCTAGAATAACAAATCAATGTTGACACACTCATAATGAATAAAGTGAGCAAGAAAAAGAATATATGCTCTATAAGGCTCAAAATCTCACAAAAATTATGGCTTTTTGATGTCAACCTAGCAAATTTCAAACTTCAAAGTAATATTTAAATTCAGGTAGACAACCTAAAAAAATTTAATTTTGAAAAATAGACTTATCTTGCTTGATTCTCTAGTATCTTAAAGTTTAAATTATCAATGCACAATTATCAATGACTTAATCTCAAACATATCGACAAAAATCATAAATCATAGGAAATTTCATTCTAATCATAATATGAGAAACTTACTTAAAAAACAAGACATAATTCAGGATTTGAGAATAATGACAAAAGTTAGGCACCTTTAAGGTTCACCCCCCACACTTAAGATGTACATTGCCCTCAATGTACAAAGATAGATAGAAATTCATAAAAGATAGGGAGAGATGGAACTTCCTAAATTTGGATGGATTCCTTGAGTTGGAGGTGTGGAAACTTGATTCGGAGGTGAAAGATAAGTTGGAGGAGGCATTTCTAGTGGTGGTATGGGGGCTGCCCACTATTACTGCGCTAGATGAAGAAATTGGGTAGCCTGTGAAGAAATAGCCAAGAAATACTAAGAAAAATTCAAAATAAACTAATTATTTATTTAAGGACAAGGAAGATAAAGATAAGGAAAATAAATGCGACGAAAAAAGAAAATTAAAAACTAAATGGCCTCAAATATCCTTGGCTTGTCGAGTGGATGAAGCAGCCTGCATGAACTTATGTAGATCGGTCTCCCACAGGGGAAGACTGTGCTAGGATCCTTTCGCTTCTTCGACATGGATATGGTGTACATCTAGAGTTTGGAAAGGGGCCAATGAAGGAGAATATGGAAGGGGGGTGGATGTGAGTAGGGAAAAAGGGATGGGAAGTGGGTGAGAAAAGGGGGCAAGGGGTGTTTTAAATAGAATTTTCAAAACTGGTACATCCCCACGCCCGTGTACCATGGGCGTGTTGGGTCACACGGCTGTATCGCATGGCCGTGTTGTGTTTCGTTTGTTTCTCCCATGTCTGTTTCGTGGTCACCACGCCCATGTAGGATCAAACAGTGTTAACCACGGCCGCATTGCACGGCCGTGGCTAGTTGGTTTGAGCCCGTGTGTCTTCCCCCAGTGTCGGCCACGGCCATATCACACGGCTGTGGCAATTTATAGTCATCCGTGATCTGGGAATCTTTCGTCATTGGCTCGTACTACCTCTGCTATGTCAGTACAGAAGTCCGTAGTATCCACACGACCACGGCCACGGCCGTGTGCAAGGCCGTGTGGTCTGAAAATCTATACTTTGGTTAGTTTAAAATTAAATGCTGAAAAGGAAAAATAAAAGTAAAAATAAAAAATGTAAAAATTAATGGAGTTAGTGCTCGGGTTACCTCCCGAGAAGCGCTCGTTTAAAGTCTTAAGTTAGACTTTCCTCTCATTCGCATAATTAGGGTGGTTTGAAAAGTTGAACATCTTTCCTCATGCTATCTGTCCTATTATCCGTGTATAATTCAAGTCGAGTAGCATTTATTTTGAAAGTGCCAAATATAGGATTACTTATCTCGACTGTTCCGTATGGGAAAACCTTGATTACCTTAAAAGGGATTTCTTTGTTTGTATTAGGGCCAGGAGAAGATATTCGAGGGTCTGTTTTATCTAACAATACCTGGTCTCCTATTTTAAAGTGATTTGTCGTTCCTACGAGCTCGTCTGGTGGTTCCCTCGGTTTCTCTTCGTGTATCCCTAGTGTTTCCTTGAAATGTGTCTTCCACTTGTCTAGTTTATCAACTTGATCCCTTCGATTCTCATGAGTTGTTTCTTTGTTAGCATTGGGTCTAGGATCGGGTTTAGTTGTGTTCTTTTGTGGTGCTTCCTGCAAAGAAGGGTTAACCGAATGGTTATCAATAGAATTTACTTTCTCACCTTGTTTGCTTGATGTTTTGGCCGAATCATGAGCCTGAAGGGTGACTGTTTCGTCACCTACACACAGTATGAGTTCACCTGCGTCGACATCAATTTTAGTCCTGGCAGTTGCTAAAAAGGGCCTTCCTAGAATTAATGGGATACTATTGTCCTCATCCATGTCTAAAACAACAAAGTCTATTGGGAATACGAATTTATCAATCTTTACTAGCACATCTTCGATTATACCCCTAGGAATTCTAACAGTTTTATCAGCTAATTGAATGCTCATCCTAGTTTGTTTGGGTTTCCCTAGACCAAGTTGTTTAAACATTTTATAAGACATGACATTTATGCTTGCCCCTAAATCAGCCAACCCATTATCAATAGATAAACTACCAATTAAGCATGGAATTGTAAAACTCCCTGGATCTTTTAATTTTTGTGGTAATTTATTTTGGAGAATTGCTGAGCACTTTGTGTTGAGTTCCACATGCGATTCCTCGTCTAGCTTTCGCTTGTTTGTCAAAAGCTTTTTTAAGAATTTCCTTGAATCTGGCATCTGCGAAAGAGATTCAAGTAATGGTAAGTTAATATGTAATTTCTTTAAAAGTTTAAGAAACTTACCAAACTGTTCCTCTGTGTTGTCTTTCTTCATCGCCTCGGGGTATGGTATACGAGGTTGGTACTCTTTAATTATCGGTTTTGGCTTTTTACTTCCTTCCTCAACCTTACCTTCTTCTACCACATTCTCTTGCCTTAAATAAGGCTCATCTAACCCTACATTATCATGAGTTGATATGGCTTGAATCTGCTCCCTTGGGTTAGTTTCAGTGTTGCTTGGCAATCTACCTTATGGTCGTTCCGTCAAGATCTTGGTGATTTGCCCAATTTGATCTTTGAGCTCTTGTGTCGATGCTTCTTGCTTTTCAAGTTTTGTTTCTATACTTTGGAAACGTGTTTACATTCTTTGCTATATATTTTGTCAAGATCTCCTCAAGGTTCGGCTTCTTTTCACCGTGGGTACTACTGCTGTTGGAAATTTAGAGGGTGTTGTTGTCTTTGATTTCCTTGACCACCCCATGAAAAATTGGGGTGGTTCTTCCAACTTGGATTGTAAGTATTGCTATAAGGGTTATTTTGATATCTGAAATTATTACTTACATAGTTCATTTGTTTGCCTTCTATGCCATGTCCGTATGGTGGGTACTCGTGGATTCGCCACACCTCCACTTGTTTCGCATTTGCATAACGGGTTGTACACGCAAGGAATTACACAAACCATCAAATTTTTAGTTAACACATCTACCGATTCGATAGCATGGTTACTACGTCGAGGTTGAAAACACCGCGACTTTTTCGTGGGCTTTGTCCTCGTGACTTGCCAACGATAGTTATTTAGGGACATCTCTCTATAAATTCGTAAGTCGCTTTAGGTGTTTTATTATTCGAGTTCCACCGGCTTTGGATCGATCAACTGCCTAGTTGAGGGGTTCACACCGTTGTAAAAAGTTTGGACCTGTAGCCACAAGGGTAATCCATGGTGTGGGCACCTTCTCAATAGATCTTTGTATCTCTCCCATGCATCGTAAAGTATTTCTAAATCCATCTGCACAAAAAAAGAGATATCATTCCTTAATTTGGCCGTTTTGGCCGGTGGAAAATATTTTAATAAAAAATTTTTGGTCATTTGTTCCCATGTAGTAATTGATCCTCGGGGAAGAGAATGCAACCACTGTTTAGCTTTATTCCTCAAAGAAAATGGAAATAACCGAAGTCGGATGGCATCATCAGAAATGCCATTAATTTTAAAAGTGTCGCAGAATTCCAGAAAATTCGCTAAGTGTGTGTTAGGATCCTCATACTGCAAACCATCAAACTGAACGAACTATTGTATCATCTATATAGTGTTAGGTTTCAATTCGAAATTATTTGCAGCAATAGTAGGTCTAACAATACTAGATTCAGTACCAACTAAACTAGGCTTAGCATAATCATACATAGTTCGAGGAGCCTGATTTTTGGCCATCTCTGGAGGTAGCAGATTATTTTCAGCCATCTTTTCGGTGGTATTGATGATGTTTTCTTGCTCTTCTTCTGTGTATTGTAAACTTCACCTAATTTCTCTCTGATTTCTGCGAGCGGTTGCTTCGATCTCACTATCGTAAATTAAAGGTCCTGTCGGGTTCCTTCTAGTCATAAACTAGAGGTACCTACAAGGAGCAAAGACTAAAATTTAGAAAGATAAAAATAGAAAACAAAATAAGAGTAAAATTGCAGAAAATAAAAATGGCTAAAGTAATAAAAATTGAGTGTTCTTAATATTTCAGGTTCCCGACAGAATGTGCCAAAAACTTGATCGGTGTGTCACAGTCTTAAAATTTATAATGAGAATGATCGAGCCTAAAAACTAACTATGACAATGATTGAGGCAAGTGTACCTATCGAACAGTAGTATAGCTTAGTGGCAAGACCGGATTGTCGAACCTAAAGGAACCGAAAGTACTAATACTAACTTTCTTTTTTATTATTTAGCCTTAAAATTGAATTGAATTGGTTTAATCTAGAAAATTAATTAAGTACTAAGCTAAAGACGATGAGACAAAAAGAATGAAATTAGGGAAATACTTGTGGGAAAAACAAATTGATTAAAACAATACCCAAGGAAGAATCCACCTAGACTTCACTTGTTATCTAACTCTGAACCAGACGATTTATTCATTTGACTTGTTCCGTAAGATTCCCTAATGTATATTAAACCCTCTCTCAAAGCGAATAACGTCTAACCCTAGGTTGATTAATTGAAATCTCTTTCTACTTAAAACCCCTAGAATTGCATTAACTCGATCTATGGAATCCCATATTAGGTTTCACCCTAATCCGGCAAAATCTCGTCACCCTATCTCTAGGCGTGCGATCAACTCCGCTTAATTATGCTAGATCTACTCTTAGGCAGGGACTTTTGCTCCTCCACCTAAGCACATCAAACTTGAATTAATATCCCGGAAATATCAACACAAAAATTAAGAACACATAATTAAGAACAAATCAAGTATTTATCATATAGTTCAGTAAACGATACCAAGATTCATCTTAGGTTTCATCCCCCTCAGGTATTTGAGGGTTTAGTTCATAATGACAATAGAATAAATCTCAAAAGAAAAGATAAAACAAAACATAAGAAAAACTCTAAAACCCCCTGAAGGAATTGAAGAGAGATCCTCCGTCTTGAGTATAACTCCGGCTTCTTGAGATGAATCAACTGGCTTTCTTCAAGTAATTTTCACAATTTTGATCTTTCTGGCTCGGCTCATTGGCCTAGCTGGACGCCCCCTGAAAGTTGGCCTCTAGGGTGTTTATATAGGATTTTGGAATGTGTTTCTTTATCCCTAAGTATCCAAATCCGAGTGAAATTCCTGTTCTCCACGGCAGGGACACGCCCTTGGCACACGCCCGTGTGAACCGTGGCCAGGCCGTGTTCGGGTCTGATTAGGGAGGCACGGCCGTGTTACTTGGGCCCAGGCCGTGTTCAGGTCTGATTAGGGAGGCACGGCCGTGTTGCTTGGGCCCAGGCCGTGTTAATTTCGTGATTTGGCCCATTTGGTCCGTTTTAAGCCCGCTTTCTTGTTCTTTTCATCCTCCTCCTGCTTTCACGAGTATATAAAACATGAAAACAAAGGATTAAGAGCACCAAATTACATCATTCAAGGCTTAAATCACCCAAAAGCATGCTAAATGTGGGCTTAAAAATATGTTACTATTAGGGTTTATCAGGACTAGTTCTAGCTAAGTTAAAAGCTTAAGCGATTATTTCTTTGTGAATTGAGAAGCTCAGAGATGTGATAGAGAGTGGTGAACGAAACCAGTACAGTGTGAAATGACTATCTATTCCAAATTTCAAGTTGAACCTGATTCCTGTTATTATTTTTGTTCTGAGATAGAATTCACGTACTGGGTAACCTAGAGTTTGTACAGGAGTTTTGTACAAGACTCAGTAGTAGCTCGTCGATTCATCCAAGAATAATAAAATGTGCAGTTATAGGAGTAGATGTTCTGGTGATTGAGTATGTATCACGATATTTTTGACTTTATGTTCAGATGTCTATTTTCTAGCAAGTAAGCCGAAATCAAGTATATGCAGGACTAATATAGTCAGTGATGGTAAGGGAGTGATGATGAGATAGAGTTACCATAGATTTCATGTCGGGATTGTCATTGTCCCCGAAAAGTAAGATGTTAATTGGTTTATGGTTGATCATTTGACAAAGAAAGATCCGTATGATCATTTCATTAAGTACAAATTTCTTATTTGACAGATTAGCCGAGTAATATGTTTCTGAGGTTATTCGATTATGCAGAGTGCCAGTTCCATTATGTCGGATAGAGATCCGAAAGTTACATCGCAAATATGGGATGAGCCATAGGGAACTCTGAGTATACAGTTGCATTTTGGCACAGTAATTTGTTTTTATATCAATGATAAGTCTAAGAGGGTAGTTCAGATTTTGACGGTGTACTCTGGCACTGTGTGCTAAAGTTTAAAGGATATTGGAAAGAGATATATGAGATTAAGTCGATTTGTAATTCTGAGAATATTAGTGAAAGTCTTTCAGGAGAGTTGAAAGCAACTTCTTCTGGTAAAATTTTAAGGGACGAAAATCCCTAAAGAGGGGGAGAATTGTAACAGCCCGATTTTGGGCTGAGTCGGAGTAGTGGTTTTGGGGCCACAAATCTGATGAGGAAAAATCTTATTTTTATTATATTTTTATATTCTACGATTTCACGAAAAGATTCTGTGAAAATTTCGTTCGAAAATTTCGACGTTTGGGCACTCAATTTAGTCAAAAGGACTAAATTGTAAAAAGTGCAAAAATTTGAGTTCCACATGTTAGAAGTGTCCAATTTCTATGAAATTTTAAATTGGAGGTCCTTAAATGGCAATTAGACCATTGGTTCAATTGTTGGACAAAAATGGACATTAGATAAGTGAAATGGGATATTTTTAAGTTAGAGGCATTTTGGTAATTTGGTAATTAAATGGACTAAAAGACAAAATAAAAGCCAAAAACATTTGTCCATCTTCTTCCTTGGCCGAATTTAGCATGGGGGAAGCCATGGCTAGGGTTTTCAAGCTTTCAAACTCAATAGTAAGTGCATCCAAGCCCCGTTTTTAATGTTCTTTAAATTTTTGAGATCCCCGTAACTCGGTTTAGCTATTTCTACCATTATTTTAAGCTAGGGTTTGTGTTTAAGAATTTACCCATGGATGACATGCATGTGGTTTGATGTCTAATGGTAGAATATGAATGCTCGGTGTGTAGTAAACGACTTTTACTAAGTGATTTTCGATGAAATCGCATAAAAGGACTAATTTGTAAAAAGTTAAAAAAATGTATGGAAAATGTGTGAATGAATGCAAATTGTGGACTACTATAGTTATGAAAATGGTTCGGCTAGGCCTAAATTACAAGTAAATCGAATAAAAATCATTCTACGAGCCTAGGGGCAAAAGTGTAAATACGACAAAGTTTAGGGGCAAAAACATAATTTTTCCATAGTATGATTTTTGGGTCACAATGGATAATGTGACTAATAAGTAAGCTAAATGTGATGTTATAGATCAAAGAAAATTAGTTTCGGACTTAGAACGGAGGGGGGGAACGAGTAATTGACGGTTAGGTCTCTTCTTGCCATTTTGGTATCGAGGTAAGTTTGTGTGAAATTAAAGCTACATAATGTCTTTATATTTTTAATTTCCTGATATTATGTGAAATGAATATTATTTCTATGAGAATTGTAACACCCCAAACCCGGTCAATACACCACGACCGAATCCGGCATGTTACGGGGAAAATCGTGTTTGAGGGGTTAGGTTTCAGGTTAAAGATTCGATGAAAAAAAAAAACTCTTTGACATATTTTATACTTGTCAAAATCTTGGGCATGATTGCTTTAAAACTGGTAGTGAATTTTGAAAACCCGGGAATTTGAAAACTTGGTTGACTCCATAAGTAAGACAAATCCATATCGTTTGAGAATCCCAAGTAATCTCCTTCTTGATGCTTAAAAACATTTTGAGCTTAGTGTGGAAAAATCTCTAGTTTTAGAAAACGTTTGAGTTGCATTTATTTTTAATTTATAGTGTGATACCCGATGGTAAAATTTAAAACATATCGCTTTGTAGTTTTGAAAACCTCATTTTATATCCAAGTTTTTCTTCGATAATAATCCATAATTTATTAGGACATAATTGAAATCCAAATCAAAGCATGTGAATAATCAAAACATAATTTTAAGAGGCCTTTTACAATCCCAACAAAACCATATGGAATAAAAGAAATTAAGTACCAAGTCTAAATCAGTGAAATTTCGAATTTATTCATGGCATGGTCACCTCGAGTCCACCCGGCTCCATGTCCGCAATCTAAGTGTCACCTGCAATGATAAGGGAGAAGGTGAGTCGCAAGACTCAGTGCATAAATCCCTCTCCCGATTAATGTAACATGCTAACACACATCATAGCAACGCAATACAAGTAATGCACCCAATCCTAGCCATCCGTACTCCATTTCTACCCCGTGTGGTACCAAACCACTGGTGGTGCCAAACCACTGGTGACCCAAAGTCACGATATCCATAATTGTGGTGCCAAACCACTGGTGACCCAAAGTCACGAATAATCCAATGATGGGGCCAACCCATCGTGTGATACCAAATCACTAGCGTCAATCCCGTATAATCAGCTGGGGGGCCAACCCACCGTGGTGAAGCCACCGATGAGACGCTATGAGGTGCCAAACCTCTGGTGTCCCAAAGACACGAATGTGATACCAAATCACTGGTGACCGAAGTCACGAATCCAATGATGGGGCCAACCAATCGTGTGATACCAAATCACTGGCGTCAATCCCGTATAATCAACTGTGGGGCCAACCCACTGTGGTGCTAAGCCACTGGGACGAGACGCTGAGGTGCCAAACCTCTGGTGACCCAAAGTCACAATAATCAATCTGTGGTACCAAACCACTGGAGGTGCCAAACCTCACGGTGTCCCAAAGACACGGATATCATATTCCCCCTCCTCTCACATCACCCATAACATATCATACTAATGCAAATCGTGCAAGACAAGTAATCATGCTAACATGTTTAACATTGCATCTCATATCACATACATCATCGATCATGATATCATATACCATTAATAGAACTCGTAATGAAACGGGCTTACCCAAATCCGTGCACATACCCCATAGGGTATCATATCAATCAACCACATTGTTTGACAATCAGGTTTATTAACCATATTACTAAGCAATGAGTGTGTTAGTTTACACACCTGTTAAAACGCAAGCTTTTAAACCCAACGAACCGATCTAAGATCCTCAAATACCTTGCTCCTTTCACTTGGTTTGGTTTCCTACCAAAACCCGAACCAACCAATGCTTCCTTAGTCAATCGGCCACACCCTAACAAAAGAACTGTTAATTTTTTTGAAGTCTTTGATTAACGAAAACTAAAAGAATGCACTACTAGAACCAATCCCTTACCACCACTTACCAACGATTAACCGAGAAAGAAGACTCCTCTTGCTTGCTTCCAAAATCCAAAGGCCCTATAACGTAATAGTTAACAAAGATTAACTCCTTTCAACCAAACCCAAAATCGAACCAGAACGAGGGAGAGGAGAAATAACCATTCGGCCAAGCACTTACCTAACACCAACCAATATTCGGCCAAGAACCACTAGGAGAGAGGAAAGATTCGGCCAACTCTTAAACAAGATGGAAAAAAGAGGATTCGGCTAGGGTGGCTTGTAATAATCAAACAAGATTCGGTCAGAGTGAAAGAAAAGAGAAAACAAAATGCAAAAGGATAGGGGTTGATATTCGACCAACAATAGAAATGGGGAAAAGAAAAGAAAAGGAAAGGTTTAGAAGGGTGAAGTTTCGGCTTGCAAAAGAAAGAATGGAGAAAGTGTTTTGGAGAATGGAGTTTGACACACAAATGAAGAGAAAGAGAGAGAGAGCAAAGAACATTCGGCTACCAAGAAAATTGAGAGGACAAAGCAAATTCGGCAAGGCTATAGGGGTTTGGTCTCTTGGTTTCAAGAAGTAAAGAAAATGAGAGAAAGCTCTCTTGTAATTTCGGCTACTATTGACAAAAGAGAGGAATTTGGCTTGACACAAAGTGACCGAGAAATGCACAAAAGTGCTTAAGTGAATTTCGGCTAACACCCCCCCCCTCTTACCAAAACCAAGCCACTCTCTCTACAAACTCCCCAACATTCGGCCACTACCCACAATTACTCCAAGCCACACATTCAAACTAGTTTGAACTAGTCTCCCTCCTAAATTCGCTCTCCACCCACCATTTAAACATTTGACTTGGTCCATGGCAGAGTTTGAACTGCCCACAACTCTTCTCCTCCATGCCGTCAAAATGAGAGCAAAAATGTGGGATTTTCGCAGCTTGAACACAGGACCTCCTCTCCTGCAAGTGACGCCAAACACAAGCCCCAAGTGGCGCATGCTTTGCCATCTTACTAGCTCAACTCTTGTGCTAACTTTTCACCTAAAATTATTTATAAACCCCAGCTCCTTCACTCCTCTCACATAAAACTTAAAACCAAAATTTTTCCTACCACTCCTACTTATACTAAGCTTACAACTAAGCCCCAAAACAACACAAAAGCAACATTGCAAAACAACCACATGCAAAACAATGCAATAACAAAATAGCCCCTATCCCTGGATATTACAGTTCTACCCCCTTAAAAAAAATAATTCCGGCCTTGTAATTACCTGATCAAAAGAGTTGAGGGTATTGCTGTCTCATCACATCCTCGGGTTCCCACGTAGCTTCTTCCACGCCATGGTTCCACCATAGCACCTTTACCAGAGGCACTGACTTCCTACGCAAAACCTTCACATCCCGATCTAGGATCTGCACAGGTTCCTCCTCCATGGTCAAATCCGGATTCACCTCGATCTCTTCCACTGCTACGACATGCGATGGATCTGAACGATAATGCCTAAGCATCGAAACGTGAAATACATCGTGAATCTGACTCAACTCCACTGGCAACTCAAGCTGGTAAGCTACTGGTCCCACTCGTTTTAGTACCTTATACGGCCCAATAAACCTCGGACTTAGCTTGCCTTTCCTTCCGAATCTCAATACTTTCTTCCATGGCGAGACCTTGAAAAAACTTGATCCCCACAAAGAAACTCTATATCTCTCCGCTTGAGATCGGCATAAGACTTACGCCTATCCGGCTTCTTTCAATCAAGCTGAATCAACTTAACCTTGTCTTCGGTCTCTGCAACCAACTCTGGTCCCAACAACTGGCGTTCACCCAACTCCGTCCAACATGTAGGTGAGCGACACTTCCTACCATACAACGCCTCATATGGTGCCATTTTGATGCTTGCTTGGTAACTATTATTGTAGGCGAACTCAGCTAATGGCAGAAACTCCTCCCAACTACCTCTGAAATCCAGAACACAACCTCTCAGCATATCCTCTAAGATCTATATAACCCTCTCCGACTGCCCGTCAGACTGTGGGTGAAATGCCGTGCTGAAATCCAACCGCGTACCCAGAGCCTGATGCAACGCTTTCCGAACCTTGATGTAAATCGGGATCCCTATCCGAGATGATCGATCATCGCACACCGTGCGACCCTCACTATCTCTCGACACATACAGCCGCCAACCTCAAGAAGAGTAATCGACCCTCACCGGAATAAAATAAGCCGATTTAGTCGGGCGATCCACAATTACCCAAAGCGAGTCCTTCTTGCTCGGCGTAAGAGGTAATCCACCGACAAAATCCATAGTTATCCTTTCCCATTTCCACTGTGGAATCTTCACTTTGGTGAAGCAACCACGACGGCAATCGATGCTCGGCCTTGACCTGTGACATGTCGGACACTTCCCTACAAACCACTCGCTACTTCTTTCTTCGCACCCACCACCAAAATTGCTCTCTTAGATCTCTATACATCTTGCTTCCTCCGGGATGCATAGCGTATGGCCGCTGCTATGTGCGCCCTGAAGAATCCTCCGCCCTCGACTCAACGTCTTTCGGCATACAAGCTCGCCTTGGAAACACAACACTCCATCACTAGATAACTCAGTAACCCTCTAAACCACCATCCTGCACTGAGACCTCTGCGCACTCAAAACCTCATCTTCCAATCAAGCTCTCTCGATCCTCAACCCAAGTAGGCTTAACTCGCAGCTCTCCCGAGAATACTTTCGTGCGTCATACAAACTCGGATGGGCAAACATCGCTCTTAAGTCTGAAACAACCTTACGGCTCAACGCGTGCGCGCCCCACGTTAGCCTTGCCGGATGAAATTCAATCGAACAATCATAATCCTTGAGCAATTCAATCCATCCACACCGCCTCAAATTCAAATCCTTACGAGTCAAAAGATACTTTAGACTCTTGTGATCTGTGTAGACTATCGATCTCTCTCCGAACAAGTAGTGCCTCCAAATTTTCAAGGCGAAGACTACAAACGCTAACTCCAAGTCGTGCGTCGGATAATTGACCTCATGTGGCCTCAATCGCCGAGATCGTAAGCCACAACCTTACCTTCTGCATCAAAGACACACACCCAATCTCGTATGTGATGCATCGCAATACACCGTGTGAATTCCTTCCCGACCTCGGGTTGAATTAAAACAGGAGCTTGGTCAAAATCTTCTTTAGTTTGTCGAAACTCTCCTGCTTTGCTTCTCGAGACAAAAAAATGGAACCCTTTTCTTAACAACTTGGTCATTGGCGCTGCGATCAATGAAAAACCTTCTACAAATCTTCGGTAGTATCTGCCAAACCCGAAAACTCGAATATCAGCCCACCGACTTAGGCGGCTTCAATCCAAAATCGCCTCAAGCTTCCGAGGATCTACCCTAATCCCCAAACCGACACTACATGACCCAAGAATGTCACCTCCACGAGCCGAACTCGCACTTACTAAATTTTGCATAAAGTTGTTTTTCCCGAGAATCTGCAGTACTATTCGCAAGTGTGCATCATGCTCCTCCTCTGTCTTTGAGTATACTAAGATGTCGTCAATAAAAACCACTACTGAACTGATCCAAATCTTCTTTGAAACACCCTATTCATCATATCCATGAATGCTTTGCCAAGTAGCGTTAGTCAACCCAAACGGCATTACCGTAAATTCGTAGTGCCCATACCGAGTACGAAACGCCGTCTTATGGATATCCGCCTCCTTCACCTTCAATTGGTGATACCTGACCTTAAATCAATTTTCGAGAATACCGAAGCACCCCCACCGATCAAACAAGTCATCTATCCGCGGCAACGGATACTTGTTTTTGATCGTCAGCTTGTTCAACTGGCGGTAGTCTATACACATCCGCATGGTACCATCTTTCTTCTTAACAAAGAGTACTGGCGCTCCCCAAGGTGAAACACTTGGCCTAATAAAGCCTCGATCCAACAACTCCTGGATCTGAGCCTTTAATTCCACTAACTCCTTTGGCGCCATCCTATACGGAGTAATAGACACCGCACGCTTCCGTGCAGATCTATCCCGAACTCCACCTCACGATCTGGTGGCAAGCCCGGAAGTTCCTCTGGAAACACATCAACAAATTCTTTAACTGTCCGGACCTTTTCCACAGCAGATTCCTTAGCCTCCAAGGCATACACGTGAACCACATACGCTTCACAGCCCTTCCTGACCATCTTCTCCGCTTTCAGAGCAGATACCACGTTGGATAAGTAATCTCTTCTATTACCTATCATGACTACCTCATCACCCTCAGCCGTCTTTAGAACCAAACGCTTAGCCGCGCAATCCAATCTAGCCTGGTATTTAACCAACCAGTCCATCCCGAGAATCAGATCGAACTCCCCAAACGGCAGTTTCATCAGATCAGCCACAAACACTACCCCTTGGAGTTCTAGGGGTACATCTCTATACAGCTTATCTACGACTACAGAGTGACCTAGAGGGCTAATGACTGTCATCTGCCTAGAAGTAGTTTCAGAGTTTAAGTCCATGGTCTCTACTATGCTACTAGCAACGTATGAATGCGTTGAACCCACATCAATTAAAGCAGTATATGGAGAACCAAAGATCAAAAACGTACCGGTTATGACGTCCGGTGCGTCGCCCTCCTCTCGGCGTCTCGCTGCATACACCAACCCAGGCTGTCTTGCCTCAGAGCTACCCGCACCTCTGCCCGGTGCTCCGCGGCCCCGACCAGAACCATTACCTCCTCTGTCATTACCACGACCCCTCTGCGGTGGCGGTCCATTATTCTGAATCGAGTGCGGCCACGCCTCTGACCGAATCCTAGTCAACTTACGCGGATAGTCCCTCACACGGTGATCCAAAGAGCACACTCGAAACATCCTTTTCCACCGGTCCAAAGAACCTCCCAATGAGATTTCCCAACAGCGATTACATCATGCGGGTCCCCTGATTACAAAGAATGCACCTACGGGCGATTCGACCCACTTTGTCTAGCTCTTTCTCGGATTACCCGGCGACCTGTAAGATCCAAAACTCCTCTTATGTCTGCTCCTATCCATGTTTTGCCTCACGATTCCTTAACACCCTCGGCTACCTTAGCCTTCTCAACCAGGACGACAAACTCACGCTCCTGCTGTGGAGCAATCAGCAGTCTTAATTCGTCTCTCAAACCATTCTCGAATCGAACACACCTCTCGTGTTCAGTAGCCACAATGCCCCTAGCATACCTACTCAGCTTCAAGAATTCTGCCTCGTACTCTGACACAGACTTACTCCCCTGAACTAGCCTCAAAAATGCTTTTCGTTGTGCGTCAATGTAGCTAGCTCCAATGTACTTTTTCTGATAAGCAGCCCTAAAATAATCCCAAGTGAGATCCTCCGCTGCAGCCCCGTCTCGAACCGTGAGCCACCACTGGTATGACTCATCCCGAAGGAGCGATACTATCCCCTTCAGCTTCTCCTCAGCAGTCAGGTCCAGATCATCCATGATCCGCTCCGTCGCTTCCAGCCAATACTCAGCCGTGCTGGGAGCAACACCAGAAACACCTCTAAATACCTCGGCCCCATTTGCTCGGAGTCGCTCAGGCACAGATTTCCTAACTCCTGCGCCTCCACCTACTCCAGCTACCCTTTCCAGAACTCGCAGCATCGCCTGCGACACTGCGTCATCCCCAGTCTGATCCTGAAATTCACCACCTCCAGCTGGTGGTGGTACCGGTATCTCATTCTCTGACCCCTGACCAGACCCTACTGGTTCAGAAACTGTCATCCTACCCCGACCACGTCCACGTGTATTACGACCACGTCCACCCCGAGTGCTCATGACTACAGTCTCGACTTATCTGATTTAGAAGTTTTATGCATCAGTATTTATTCCGCTATTTAAAAGCACAGTCTTATGAATATTTCTTATTAAAGAAATTTTTGTTTTCGCAAGTCGTGGACCTAGTGGTTTCAATTTCTAAAGTAATTGCTAGCCATTCAATCATATTACACCAACATCAGTAATCACAAGAATAGTAAGGGGTACTTACCTGGGCGGATTGGTGCCGGAGACTCGAAGCCATGCCTTTCAAACCATATACTTTGAAACAAAAACATTTAAAAACAAAAAAAAAATTCTTAAAAAATTTTGGGCCTCAGGCCCACAGCCGAGCCTTGAACTTAGCTCTGATACCAAAATTGTAACACCCCAAACCCGGTCAATACACCACGACCGAATCCGGCATGTTACGGGGAAAATCGTGTTTGAGGGGTTAGGTTTCAGGTTAAAGATTCGATGAAAAAAACTCTTTGACATATTTTATACTTGTCAAAATCTTGGGCATGATTGCTTTAAAACTGGTAGTGAATTTTGAAAACCCGGGAATTTGAAAACTTGGTTGACTCCATAAGTAAGACAAATCCATATCGTTTGAGAATCCCAAGTAATCTCCTTCTTGATGCTTAAAAACATTTTGAGCTTAGTGTGGAAAAATCTCTAGTTTTAGAAAACGTTTGAGTTGAATTTATTTTTAATTTATAGTGTGATACCCGATGGTAAAATTTAAAACATATCACTTTGTAGTTTTGAAAACCTCATTTTATATCCAAGTTTTTCTTCGATAATAATCCATAATTTATTAGGACATAATTGAAATCCAAATCAAAGCATGTGAATAATCAAAACATAATTTTAAGAGGCCTTTTACAATCCCAACAAAACCATATGGAATAAAAGAAATTAAGTACCAAGTCTAAATCAGTGAAATTTCGAATTTATTCATGGCATGGTCACCTCGAGTCCACCCGGCTCCATGTCCGCAATCTAAGTGTCACCTGAAATGATAAGGGAGAAGGTGAGTCGCAAGACTCAGTGCATAAATCCCTCTCCCGATTAATGCAACATGCTAACACACATCATAGCAACGCAATACAAGTAATGCACCCAATCCTAGCCATCCGTACTCCATTTCTACCCCGTGTGTGGTACAAAACCACCGGTGGTGCCAAACCACCGTGACCCAAAGTCACGATATCCATAATTGTGGTGCCAAACCACTGGTGACCCAAAGTCACGAATAATCCAATGATGGGGCCAACCCATCGTGTGATACCAAATCACTGGCGTCAATCCCGTATAATCAGCTGTGGGGCCAACCCACTGTGGTGCGAAGCCACTGGGACGAGACGCTATGAGGTGCCAAACCTCTGGTGTCCCAAAGACACGAATGTGATACCAAATCACTGGTGACCGAAGTCACGAATCCAATGATGGGGCCAACCCATCGTGTGATACCAAATCACTGGCGTCAATCCCGTATAATCAACTGTGGGGCCAACCCACTGTGGTGCTAAGCCACTGGGACGAGACGCTGAGGTGCCAAACCTCTGGTGACCCAAAGTCACAATAATCAATCTGTGGTACCAAACCACTGGAGGTGCCAAACCTCTGGTGTCCCAAAGACACGGATATCATATTCCCCCTCCTCTCACATCACCCATAACATATCATACTAATGCAAATCGTGCAAGACATGTAATCATGCTAACATGTTTAACATTGCATCTCATATCACATACATCATCGGTCATGATATCATATACCATTAATAGAACTCGTAATGAAATGGGCTTACCCGAATCCGTGCACATACCCCATAGGGTATCATATCAATCAACCACACTGTTTGACAATCAGGTTTATTAACCATATTACTAAGCAATGAGTGTGTTAGTTTACACACCTGTTAAAACGCAAGCTTTTAAACCCAACGAACCGATCTAAGATCCTCAAATACCTTGCTCCTTTCAATTGGTTTGGTTTCCTACCAAAACCCGAACCAACCAATGCTTCCTTAGTCAATCGGCCACACCCTAACAAAAGAACTGTTAATTTTTTTGAAGTCTTTGATTAACGAAAACTAAAAGAATGCACTACTAGAACCAATCCCTTACCACCACTTACCAATGATTAACCGAGAAAGAAGACTCCTCTTGCTTGCTTCCAAAATCCAAAGGCCCTGTAACGTAATAGTTAACAAAGATTAACTCCTTTCAACCAAACCCAAAATCGAACCAGAACGAGGGAGAGGAGAAATAACCATTCGGCCAAGCACTTACCTAACACCAACCAATATTCGGCCAAGAACCACTAGGAGAGAGGAAAGATTCGGCCAACTCATAAACAGATGGAAAAAAAAGAGGATTCGGCTAGGGTGGCTTGTAATAATCAAACAAGATTCGGTCAGAGTGAAAGAAAAGAGAAAACAAAATGCAAAAGGATAGGGGTTGATATTCGGCCAACAATAGAAATGGGGAAAAGAAAAGAAAAGGAAAGGTTTAGAAGGGTGAAGTTTTGGCTTGCAAAAGAAAGAATGGAGAAAGTGTTTTGGAGAATGGAGTTTCAAAACACACAAATGAAGAGAAAAGAGAGAGAGCAAAGAACATTCGGCTACCAAGAAAATTGAGAGGGACAAAGCAAATTCGGGAAGGCTATAGGGGTTTGGTCTCTTGGTTTCAAGAAGTAAAGAAAATGAGAGAAAGCTCTCTTGTAATTTCAAGCTACTATTGACAAAAGAGAGGAATTTGGCTTGACACAAAGTGACCGAGAAATGCACAAAAGTGCTTAAGTGAATTTCGGCTAACACCCCTCCCCACTTACCAAAACCGGCCACTCTCTCTACAAACTCCCCAACATTCGGCCACTACCCACAATTACTCCAAGCCACACATTCAAACTAGTTTGAACTAGTCTCCTCCTAAATTCGCTCTCCACCCACCATTTAAACATTTGACTTGGTCCATGGCGAGTTTGAACGCCCACAACTCTTCTCCTCCATGCCGTCAAAATGAGAGCAAAAATGTGGGATTTTCGCAGCTTGAACACAGGACCTCCTCTCCTGCAAGTGACGCTAAACACAAGCCCCAAGTGCTAGCTCAACTCTTGTTCTAACTTTTCACCTAAAATTATTTATAAACCCCAGCTCCTTCAGCTCCTCTCACATAAAACTTAAAACCAAATTTTTTCCTACCACTCCGGCTTATACTAAGCTTACAACTAAGCCCCAAAACAACACAAAAGCAACATTGCAAAACAACCACATGCAAAACAATGCAATAACAAAATAGCCCCTATCCCTGGATATTACAAGAATCGACTAATGATGCATCGATGAGAATATGATGAGAATATGCTAAGTTGAAGTCCCGGTTGAACATTTCGGAATAACAAGGATACCTTTGTCACAACATGAGATAAGGAAGGTCCCGTATAAGACCATGTCTGGGAAATTGCATCGGCACCGAATGTAGGTCCCGTGTAAGACCATGTCTGGGACATGGCATCGGCACCGAATGTAGGCCCGTGTAAGACCATGTCTGGGACATGGCATCGGCACCGAATGTAGGTCCCGTATAAGACCATGTCTGGGACATGGCATCGGAACTGAATGTTGGTCCCGTATAAGACCATGTCTGGGACATGGCATCGGCACCGAATAAAGGAGGTCCCATATAAGACCATGTCTGGGACATGGCTTCGGCACCAAAGGAAGATCTCGTGTAAGACCTTGTCTTGGACATGGCATCGACATCTATGAACGATCTCGTATAAGACCATATCTGGGATATGGCATCGGCATTCAGATGTGATCCCATGTAAGACCATATTTGGGATATGGCATTGGCATCGTGATACATGTATGATGAGATTGAGTATCCTTCGATATTCCGAGTAGTTCAGCGGGCAAATAGCTAAGTTTATGCATCAATGACAAAGAGCTAAGTTTATGCATCAATGAAAAAAGAGCTAAGTTTATGCATCAATGACAAAGAGCTAAGTCCATGCTTATGATGTAAGAATATGTGGGAAATTTGGATTGTGATCATGTGTGAGGCTTTTAAGCCAAATTAAATTAAGAAATGAAATATTCAAGTTTTTGTTGTTGATGTGTAAGTTAAATTGGCCAATGAATGGCTTGTAAATATTTTATTATGACTAGCTATTGGCATGGCTAACTATGGATATGCTTTAGTATTATAAGTGTGTAAATGAGAATTAATACAAATAAAACATGATAGAGTAAAATTAGCAATAAAACAATTTGGACAACAGCAGTTAAATCAATTTGAAAATTCACCAAAAATGGTGGAAATTGAATTAGAAGTCAAATAAGATATTAAATTAAAGATTATTGAGTCTATTTTTGTATAAAAGAGACGGTGTAAGAAAAATAATTTTAGATTATGAGATATTTGAAATTTTATAAGACAGGGTAAGAATGATTTTGGAATCCCCTGTTCTGACTTTAGAAATTCATTAAAAATTGTACAAAAATAATAAAGGTATAAAATTTATATTCTTGAATTTCTTAATGAGTATATTTTTAGGAGAAACAAACAGAAATGTCTTTCGAGTTCTTTGCAATGAGAAATTAAATTTTTAGTGAAGAGAGGTCAGAACTGTCGGACAGCGAAACAGGGGAAACTTTAAAGAATAAACTGTACTGATTGGCTGAACCAAAAATTATGGAAATATTATGGTGAGAAGATATTTGAGTCTAGTTTCAATAAAAATTAGATTATCTTAATTTTGAGTTCCGTAGCTCCGGATAAAAATAATTTAGTGACTGTAACTCGAGTAGACAGCTCAAGATGAACATAAGTGAATTGAGAAATTTTATGCAATAATGATGGCATTATCTTGAGAACTCAAAATAAGGATTGTTAAAAGCATGGTTATAAATTGTTTATCATTTACATACATACTTACTAAGCTTTATTGCTTACTCCCCTTCCTTTCTCATATCATGTAGGGTTTTTTACTAGCTCGGGTTGGAGATCGCCGAAGATGCTATCACACTATCAAGCTATCACGTTCGGTATAAGTGAATGCAAAACCCTTTGAGTCTATAGCATGTATAGGGACTTAGTAAATTGTGTATGTGTCATTTGATTTGGACAAATGTGTTGGTTCATATTGGTTAATGAGTTGTAATGCCTATTTATACGTGTGTGCTTATACTAAAGGTTTTATGTGATGTGGTTATATGTGTTTGGGATGGATGGATTGAAGTTGTGTTTAAGTATGTGCAAATGAGGGTGCCAAATGGTCTGGAAAATAGCCATTTTCTTGACCACACGGGCAGAGACACGGCCGTGTGTCTCTGTCGTGTGGAGAAGACGACCCCGGGACATGGGCGTGTGCCCAGGGCGTGTGAAGTCTGCATTTACTTTTTGGAATTTAATTCGCCACACGGCCTAAGCATACGGGCGTGTGACATGTCCATGTGACCCAATTTTGTTGATGGCGTCATAAACAGAGAGTCACATAGGCTAAGGACATGGTCGTGTGTGACCACACGGCCTACCCACATGGGCGTGTCCCAAGCCACACGGACGTGTGACCCCTGTTTTGATGAAAAAAATTTCTAAGTCTTCTTAAAGTTTCCTAAGTTCTCGGTTTAGTCCCTAACAGTTCCCAATGTAAGTTTTGGGCCTTGTGGGCCCATATAAGGGGCGATTTGCATGTGAATGAGGAATGTTAAATTGAATGAAATTTTATAGCCGGTTTTGTATAAAGGTTTTTGTTTTAGTTCGGTAATGCCTCGTATCCTGTCACGGTGTCAGACACGGGTAAGGGGTGTTACAATAATGACAAAATTAACTAAAAATTAAAGTATCATCTTCTTAATTTCACCTATGTTCAACCGAAAATCTCCATGGGAGGAGCTTAAGCATTCAGCCAACTCTCCTTTATGCATATCAATAAAAATGAAGTTCGAATCTAGATCGGGGGAAAACAAAGTATTGGACTAGTCGATTCATTTTGTCATTTTTGTGAATCGAGGTAAGTTTGTATGTTAATAAGCATAAATTTAATTGTGTTTTAGATGCTTTATTATTGAATTAATTGTGAATACGACCTTACGGATAAGTTCTGTAACAGCCCGTTTTTGGGTCAAATCGAAACAGTGGTTCCGGGACCACAAATCTAAGGTCAAAATATTTATTTTATTATTTTAATAAATTTTACAGCATGATATAATTATTACGTGAAAATTTCGTAAAGAAATTTTACCGTTTAAATGCTTAATTCGGTAAAAAGGACTAAATCGCGTAAAGTGTAAAATTTGAGGTCTATAAGAAAAGGGTGTCTAATTGCTATGGTTTTTAAATATGTTGGCCTTAAGTGGTAATTCTTCCATTTATAAAGATAGTGGACAATTATGGGCACTTTTATCAAGTGATTTTGATGTTATTATTAATGGATAAATATGTAATTCATTAATTTGGTATAATAAAATAATGGAAACAAAGATATCATCTTTGTTATTTTTCATCTTCAACCGAATATTGAGGTGAAAAACCATGGAAGAAAGCTTGCTAGGGTTCGGCCATGTTGATGCTCAATTGAAGGTCCATTTTTGTTCTGTTTTTAATGATTTTTACGTTTTTGAGATCGTTGCTTCGTATTCTAGCTAGCCCGTACCTTAGATTTAAAAATTTTTAAAGGTTTAAAAAGTTGCCATTGTTGAATGCTTGAGTAATTTGATGAATTATGATAGATTATGAAAGTTTGTTAATAGTCAAACAAGTTTTGTAAAGTGATTTTTGACAAAAATGTCAAAAAGGGATTAAATTGTGAAAAGTACAAATTGAGTGGTTGAAATGTAAAATAAATGAAAAATATGGGTTGATATGAAAATGGATAATATTCAGTCAGCATGAATTTATATTAAATTGAATGAATTGTGATTTTATGTGATAAGGACTAAACTGTAAAAATGTGAAATAATAGGGGCAAAATTGTAATTTTGCCAAAATGTGTAAATCGTGCTAAATTGAATGAAATGATGACTAAATAAGTAAATTTTGATATTATATAGATTGAGAAAATGATATTTGGATCTAGAACGGAGGAAAACAAAGTATCGAATTAGTCGACCTAATTCGTCGTTACAACGAACAAGGTAAGTTCGTATGCAATGAGCTTATTTATAATTGTATGTAAATGCATTGATATTGCAGAAATTGTGATTATGTGATTACGGACAAGCTCGGGAATGATTCGATGATGTTTTGACAAGCGTGAAATCATGGTTGAACCTTATAAATAGTTTAGGATGCTAGTGACATGTCATTAGGTTATTTTGTTGGCTTCGGGCCATGATATCGACACTTTGTGTGCAAGTTATACCTTGATTTGTCTTTGGGGCCATGGTATTGGTATTCCGGAAATGAGTTACCTTGATTTGGCTACGGGCCATGGTATAGGTACTCCGGGGATAAGTTACCTTGATTTGGCTTCGGGCCATGGTATAGGTACTTATCGATTGAGATCTTTGAGTATCCGAATTCTATTTCAAATGGTTCAACGGGTAAACGAAAGATGTGATTGAGTATGGAATTGGTATGAGATGGTACAGGTATGTACAAGAACCGTACAAGTAGTGAATAGATGGAATTTGTGAATTCCATGACTAACCTTGTGAATGAATATGTGATAGGTTTGTGGAACAATATGAGTTATATTAAGATATGCTTATTCATTTAAATTGTGACTCAACGGATATGAGAAAAAGGTAAAGATCGATAAATTCTTCGATTTAAATTGCTATTGAGAGCATGGAAAAGAATGAGTTTTTTGATGATTGAAATATATTTAGCCATATGCTTGATATGTGAATGCACATAAGTAATGTAAACTTATGTCATAATGTTTTGTAATAATTTGCTAGTTCATGTGATGTTTAAATTGAAAGGCTGATGTTGTTTAGACTAATGCCAAGGCATGTTGGAGTGACTTAAATAGATTACTCTTATAAATTGAAGTTATAATTTTAATTTCTTTGAATTACGAACTTACTAAGCATTTCATGCTTACTTTGTGTTAATTTCTTTGTGTGCGTAGATATCGAAAGCTCGTTTGGGTTGAAAGTTGGCAGAGATTTCATCACACTATCTATCGACTAGCAATTGAAATTGGGGTGGCAATTTAGCCTTGTAAATGGCATATTTTTGTCCACACGGGCAGAGACACGGGTGTGTGTCTCAGCCGTGTGTCACACACGGTCATGTTACATTATCATGTGTCCCCTGGTGTTGATATTAAAATGAAGTCAATATGCTCCACGCGGTCTCACACACGGGCGTGTGACTGGCCGTGTGGCACAAGTCAGTATACCCCCTAAATGGCACACGGCCTAGCACACGTGCGTGTGACTTGGCCGTGTTGCATAAGTCAGTATACCCTACAGGTTTGGCACGACCTAGCACACGGCCTAGTACACGAGCGTGTGTGGCCATTTCGAAGGGCACACGGGCTAGACAGACGGGCGTGTGGTTGGCCGTGTGACCCAAGTTAGTATGTATGCCCTGTTTTCACACGGACTGTGACACGGGCGTGTCTAAAGCCGTGTGAGGTACACGGCCTATTCAAACGGGCGTGTGACCTTTGTATGGATGAAAAATTTCTAAGTTTTCCAAAATTTTTGTATGTTACTGGTTTAGTCCTGGACCACTTCTAAACTATGTTTAAGGCCTCGTAGGCCCATATAAGGGACAATGTGATTATGTTGAATGGTTTATAAGATTGTATGCTATATGTTGTGAATTGATCGGTAATGCCTCGTAACCCTACTCCGACAACGAGAATAGGTTAGGGGTGTTACAAGTCCAACGAAGATTCAGCAATGTGAAATCCCGGTTGAACCTTAGGAATAGATTAGGATACAAGTAAAATGTCATTAGGGGTTATGTGTTTGGGTGCTGGTCCGTACGTCCTACCGGTGGCGAGTTATCTGTCATGTGTTACGAATTCTCATCAGCTTATGTGAGCAGCACCGTGTAGCTACGTCATGACTGTCAGCTTGTGTGAGCAGAATCGTTGATAGCTCGAGAGTGAGCATTATATGAGATATGAGATTAAGATAGCTTCGGCTATGTATTTGGCACTTAGGGTACGAGATTTCCGAGTATCTGATATTATTCCAAATGGTTCAATGGGTATATCGAAGATATGAAATGGTGTGAGATAAATACGTATCGGTACATGTATGTACGGAAATCATATGAGCATTGAATCTATGAAATTGTAAGTTCATGATCATTATATGGATGAATACATGTTAACTTTGTGATTAAATGGTTTTGTAGTACATTATGTTTATATCACTTGAATGATGAATGAATGGTAAGTTTTACTTATTAACTATACGAGCTTACTAAGCTTTATAGCTTACTCTATTTACTTTTCAATGTTTTATAGTGAATATCAAAGCTTGCTCAGATTTGAGAGTCGTCAGAGACCTCATCACACTATCAAGCTATCATTTTGGTACTTTTGAACTTAAGTATTTGGTATATGGCATGTATAGGAGTTATGGTTATTATGGTATTTAGTTTGGTAATGGATTTAGCCATTTGATTTGGCTTGTAAAGGATGAATGCTTGGTTATGTGTATAGCCATGTAATTTGGCTTATTTTGGTATGCTTGGTGATGTATATATATGTGCAAATGGCCTTTTGATATGTTGTGTATAATTACTATATAGATGCTTGATGTGAATTGGTGTTTGGAGTTCCAAATGGTTGAAATTTGAGATTGGTATGCTTGTGGTTTTAGGTAAAGTGATGCATATTTGAAAGTGATCATTTAGGTGAAATTGTGAATTTGAAATTGGTATGTTTTGTATAGGCAAGTCACGATGTTATGAGCGTTATAGTTCTTGGTATGGAAATAGCATGAATTAGACTTGATTTAGATTGGTTGGAATGCCTATTTATGCCATGTTATATGCCATTTGTTTTGTGTAGGTGAATGAAAGTTTGGGTGAGAAAGATGGCTTGGTAAATAGCCTATTTTTGTCCATGCGGGCAAAGACACGAGCGTGTTGTCTCATCCATGTGTGATACACGGTCAAGTGACACGGCTGTGTGTCCGCTGGTGTTTAATTAGAAAACAAGTCAGTATGCTCCATACGGCCCAGCACACGGGTGTGTGACTTGGCCGTGTGCCATAAGTCAGTATACCATACAGTTTTGGCACGGCCTAGCACACGGCCTAGCACACGGGCATGTGTGGCCATTTCGAAGGGCACACGAGCTAGTCACACGGGCGTGTGGTTGGCCGTGTGACCCAAGTCAGAGTGTTACACGGGGTCGGACAAGGGCTAGGACACGGCCATGTGATTCCATTTCGAATGTCCACAGGGTCTGTGACACGAGCTGTCTTTGGCCATGTGAGACACACGGCCGGGCCACATGGGTGTGTGTCCCCTATAGTTTGATAACTTGTCTAAGTTTTCCAAAAATTTCCTGAGTTATCAATTTAGTCCCGAACCACTTCTAATGCATGATTTGAGCCCCATAGGCTCGTATTAGGGACAATGTGATTGATTATGAATGATTAGTACTTAGATATGAAAAATGTATGAGAAAAGTATGTTTAATTGTGTAATAAGTTCGGTAATGCTCTGTAACCCTATTTCGGCGACTGATATGGGTTAGGGGTGTTACATTTATTGGTATTAGAGCTACGGTTTAGTCGATTCTAGGACTAACATAGCGTACGTGAGAGTGTAGCTATACAAGCCATATATAACTTGTGATAGTATGATATCTCCTGACAGTTTAAACCGTGTTTTTCATATAGTAATGGATCCCAATCGAGCAGTGACTGATGATGTTGAGAGTAATGGGCCAGCCTCTATTCACGGAGTAGCGTAGTCTGAATCGAGACCTATATCGGGTAGTCAGGGAGGAGAGGCCAAGGAAGCCTTCTTCCAAATGATGAACGAAAGGTTAACTGAGTTAATCTGAACTAATTCGGCTTCTCAGCAACCTCCACCCCCACCTATTCCCCAACCGGTCCCCGTAACTCCTCAAAATTTGGAACCTTTACGCTTAAGTAAGCCGCCTGTGGACAAACTTTCAAAATACGGGGCTGAAGAGTTTAGAGCTACAGTTGATGATGGTACTGAGAGAGTAGAGTTTTGGCTTGAGAATACAATTCGAGTATTTGATGAACTATCTTGAACGCCAGTTGAATGTGTAAAATGTGCCGTATCACTTCTGAGAGACACTGCATATCAGTGGTGGAATACTTTGATATCTGTAGTGCTGAGAGAACGGGTCACATGGGAATTCTTTCAAACCGAGTTCAAAAAGAAATACATAAGCGAGCAGTTTATCGACCAAAAGCGTAAAGAATTTTTAGAACCGAAACAGGGTCGAATGTCTTTGACCGAGTACAAGAGAGAATTTGTGAGACTCAGTAAATATGCTCGAGAATGTGTTTCCACTGAGGCAATTATGTGTAAGCGATTTGAAGACGGATTGAACGAAGACATTAGACTTCTAGTCAGGATTCTAGAATTGAAAGAATTTGTGGTGTTAGTCGACAGAGCTTGCAAAGCCGAGGAACTTGGCAAAGAAAAGAGAAAATCTGATTTTGAGGCTAGAGATTCGAGAAAGAGGTCGATGAGTAAACCCTATCACTCTTCGTCAAAGAAATCACAGGATTCGTATAATTATTCGACAGCTTTAGTGGGATATTCTAATAGAGATCGTGGGAAGTAACACACGAGTCCTAAAGCCCAAGCCACTTCAATATCGAGTGTTGGTAGTGTTAGAACCAACAAACCTGAGTGTCAACAGTGTGGGAGATGACATTTTGGAGACTGCTGGATGAATAACAAAGCCTGTTTCAGATGTGGCTCGCAAGATCACTTTATTCGGGATTGTCCTGAGTTAACTGAGAAAGACAAATTTTAGAATGCAAGACCGAGCAACACAGCTGCTAGAGGGAGACCACCTAGAAATACGGGTAATGTGACTAGTAGAAAAGGAGCGACAAAGGACTCTGCTGTGAGATCCGAGGCTAGAGCACCAGCCAGAGCTTACGCTATTCTCGCTCGCGAAGATGCGTCATCACCAGATGTTATCACCGGTACATCTTCTCTCTATGACACTAATGTAATTGCCTTGATTGATCCTGGATCGACTCATTCATATATCTGTATGAATTTAGTGTCTAGTAAGAGTTTACCTGTTGAATCTACCGAATTTGTGATTAAAGTATCGAACCCCTTAGACAAGTATGTCCTAGTTGATAAAGTTTGTAAGAATTGTCCTTTGAAGACTCGGGGTTACTATTTTCTGGCTGATTTGATGCTTTTACCGTTTGATGAATTTGATTTGATTTTGGGTATGGATTGGTTGACTCTGCATGATGATGTTGTGAATTGTAGACGAAAGACTATTGAATTGAAATGCCATAATAATGAAATTTTTCGAATTGAATCTGATGAGTCGAGTGAGTTGCCTGTTGTGATATCGACGATGCTACCTTAGAAATATGTGAGAAAAGGTTTTGATGCTTACCTTGCGTATGTACTGGATACAAAAGTCTCTGAATCGAAGATTGAACAAGTGCCAGTGGTTTGTGAATATCCGGATGTGTTTCCAGAAGAGTTGCCTGGGTTGCCACCGATCAGAGAGGTTGAGTTTGCTATTGAATTAGTACCAGGAACATCACCGATATCAATAGCTCCGTACAGAATGGCTCCGACAGAATTGAAAGAAATGAAAGTTCAGTTGCAAGAGTTAACAGATAGAGGTTTTGTGCGACCTGGTTTTTCACCCTGGGGTGCACCAGTTCTGTTCGTAAAGGAAAAAATGGATCGATGAGACTGTGTATCGATTATCGTCAGCTCAACAAGGTTACGATTAAGAATAAGTATCCTTTGCCGAGAATCGATGATTTGTTCGATCAGTTGAAAGGAGCAACAGTATTTTCAAAGATTGATCTGAGATCTGCCTATTATCAGTTGCGAGTTAAAGATTCGGATGTGTTGAAAACAACATTCAGAACAAGGTACGGGCATTATGAATTTCTTGTTATGTCATTCGGATTAACTAATGCTCCTGCAGTTTTATGGATTTGATTAATCGAATCTTTAGACCGTATTTGGACGGATTTGTTGTTGTATTCATTGACGACATTCTAATCTATTCCCGAGATGAGTCTGAGCATGCTGAACATTTGAGAATTGTTTTACAAACATTGAGAGATAGGCAACTGTTTGCTAAATTCAGTAAATGTGAGTTTTGGCTCCGAGAGGTTGGATTTTTAAGGCATATTGTTTCAGCGGAAGGTATACAAGTTGATCCGAGTAAGATTTCAGCAGTTGTTGACTGGAAACCACCAAGAAATGTATCCAAAGTCAAAAGTTTTCTTGGATTAGTTGGCTACTATTGGCATTTTGTAAAAGGATTCTCGATGATTGCTACACCAATGACTCGATTGTTACAGAAAGATGTGAAGTTTGAATGGTTTGAGAAATGTCAATATAGTTTTGAACAGTTGAAAGCACTGTTAACTGAAGCACCAGTTTTGGTTTAGCCTGAGTCGGGTAAAGAGTTTGTGATTTTTAGCGACGTGTCATTGAATGGTTTGGGATACGTGTTGATGCAAGAAGGCAAAGTGATAGCTTATGCTTCCAGACAATTGAAACCGCATGAAAAGAATTATCCGACGCACGACTTAGAGTTGGCCGCTATTATGTTCGCATTGAAAATTTGGCGACATCATTTATTCAGTGAGAAGTGTCATATCTTTACCGACCACAAGAGTTTGAAGTATATAATGACTTAGAAAGATTTGAATTTGCGACAAAGAAGATGGCTTGAGTTGTTGAAAGACTATGAGTTAATAATTGATTATCATCCGGGGAAAGCGAATGTAGTCACGGATGCTCTGAGTAGAAAATCTTTATTTGTTTGGCGGGTGATGAACACACAGTTAACCTTGTCTGATGATGGATCGATTTTCGCTGAGTTAAAAGTTAAACCGTTATTTCTTTAGCAAATTTTTGAAGCTCAGAAATGTGAAATGAATTGCAAGCTAAAAGAGTGCAGTGCGAGTCGACTACTGATTCAGAATATCAGATCGGATCCGATAATTGTTTAATGTTCCGAGGCAGAATTTGTGTACCAAAGAATCCCGAGCTTATTCATAAAATTCTACACGAAGCACACAGTGGTTGTTTATCTATTCATCCGGGGAGTACTAAAATGTACAATGATTTGAAATAGTTGTACTGGTGGTCGGGCATAAAACGAGACATTTCAAAGTTTGTGTCGAGATGCTTGGTTTGTTAACAAGTTAAAGCCGAACATCAAGTACCTTCAGGACTACTACAGCCAGTGATGATACCAGAGTGGAAATGGGATAGAGTTACGATGGATTTTGTATCGGGATTAACCATATCTCTGAAAAAGAAAGATGTTATTTGGATTGTCGTTGATCGACTGACGAAGTCTGCACATTTCATTCCGGTACGTATAGATTTTTCACTTGATAGATTAGCTAAATTGTACATCTCTGAGATTTTCAGATTGCACAAGGTGCCAGTTTCTATTATTTCGGATAGAGACCCGAGGTTTACTAGTAATTTTGGAAGAATTTGCAAGAAGCTTTGGGTACGCGATTGCACTTTAGTACTGCTTTTCATCCTCAAACCGACGGTCAGTCTGAGAGAGTAATTCAAATTCTCGAAGATATGCTTCGTTATTGTGTTTTAGAGTTTGAAGGCAATTGGGAAAAATATTTACCCTTGGTTGAATTCGCGTATAATAACAATTTTCAATCGAGTATAAAGATGGAATCGTATGAATTTTTGTATGGTCGCAAATGCTGAACTCCATCGTATTGGACCAAACTTAGTGAGAAAAAGATTCACGGGGTTGATTTGATCAGAGAGACCGAAGAGAAAGTGAAAGTAATCCGTGACAGTTTGAAAGCAGCTTCAGATCAACAGAAATTGTATGCGGATTTAAAACGTACAGACATTGAATTTCAAATCAGCGACAGAGTATTTCTAAAATTATCTTCGTGGAAGAAGATTCTTCGTTTTGGACGCAAAGGAAAATTGAGTCCGCGATTTATCGGGCCGTATGAGATTATTGAGAGAATAGGGCCAGTGGCATATCGACTAGCTTTACCGTCAGAGTTAGAAAATATTCACAATGCATTTCACGTGTCAATGTAACGACAATATCGATCGAATCCATCGCATATCATTTCTCCGTAGAGATTGAAATTCAGCCTGATATGACGTATAGCGAAGAACCGATCAAAATTTTAGCTCGAGAAGTTAAAGAGTTGAGAAATAAAAGCATAGCTTTAGTGAAGGTTCTATGGAAACGGCATGGTGTCGAAGAAGCTACGTGGGAACCCGAGGAAGCTATGGGAAAATAGTACCCTAACCTATTTTCTGGTAAGATTTTCGGGGGCGAAAATTCCTAAGGGGGAGAGTTGTAACAGCCCGTTTTTAGTTAAACCAGAACAGTGGTTTCAGTACCACAAATTCGAGGTCAAAATAATTATTTTATTATTATTTTAATGTCAACAACATGATAGTATGATTGTGTGAAAATTTCGTTAAGAAATTTTATCGTTTGAATGCTTAATTCGATAAAAAGGACTAAATCGCGTAAAGTGTAAAAGTTGAGTTCTATTAGCTAAAGGTGTCTAATAGCTATAAAATCATAAAGAGGAGGTCCTTATGTGATAATTAGCCCATTAATTAGATAGTGGATGATAATGGCTTGGTATTTTGTGTAATTATTAATATTTGTAAAGGGTATTAAGGTAAATTAGTACATAATGATAAAATTAACTGAAAATTAAAGTATCATCTTCTTCAATTCACCTATATTCAACCGAAAATCTCCATGGGAGGAGTTTAAGCATTCGGCCAACTATCCTTTATGCATATAAAGAAAAACGAAGTTCGGATCTAGATCGGGGGGAATACAAAGTATTAGACTAGTCGATTCATTTCGTCATTTTTGTGAATTGAGGTAAGTTCGTATGTTATTAAGCATCAATTTAATTGTTTTTTAAATGCTTTATTATTGAATTAATTGTGAATACAACCTTATAGATAAGTTCGACGAAGATTCGGCAATGTGAAATCCTAGTTGAACCTTAGGAATAGATTAGGATACGAATGACATGTCATTAGGGGTTATATGTTTGGGTGCTGGTCTGTACGTCTTACCGGTGGCTGAGTTATCTAGCATGTGTTGCGGATTCTCGTTAGCTTGTGTGAGTAGCACCGTGTAGCTACGTCATGACCGTCAGCTTGTGTGAGCAGACCCGTTGATAGCTCGAGAGTGAGCATTATATGAGATATGAGATTGAGATAGCTTCGGCTATGTATTTGGCACTTAGGGTGCGAGATTCTTGAGTATCCGATATTATTCCAAATAGTTCAACGAGTATATCGAAGATATGAAATGGTGTGAGATAAATACGTATCAATACAGGTATGTACAAAAATCATATGAGCATTGAATCTATGAAATTGTAAGTTCATGATCATTATATAGATGAATACATGTTAACTTTATGATTAAATGGTTTTTTAGTACATTATGTTTATATCACTTGAATGATGAATGAATGGTAAGTTTTACTTATTAACTATACGAGCTTACTAAGCTTTATAGCTTACTGTATTTTCTTTTTTGTGTTTTATAGTGAATATCAAAGCCTGCTCGGATTTGGGAGTCATCGAAGATCTCATCACACTATCAAGCTATCATTTTGGTACTTTTGAACTTAAGTATTTGGTATATGGCATGTATAGGAGTTATGGTCATTATGGTATTTAGTTTGGTAATGGATTTAGCCATTTTGATTTGGGTTGTAAAGGATGAATGCTTGGTTATGTGTATAGCCATGTAATTTGGCTTATTTTGGTATGCTTGGTGATGTATATATATGTCCAAATGGCCTTTTGATATGTTGTGTATAATTGCTATATAGATGCTTGATGTGAATTGGTGTTTGGAGTTCCAAATGGTTGAAATTTGAGATTGGTATGCTTGTGGTTTTAGGTAAAGTGATGCTTTTTTGAAAGTGATCATTTAGGTGAAATTGTGAATGTGAAATTGGTATGTTTTGTATAGGCAAGTCATGATGTTATGAGAATTATAGTTCTTGGTATGGAAATAGCATGAAGTAGACTTGATTGAGATTGGTTGGAATGCCTATTTATGCCATGTTATGTGCCATTTGGTTTGTGTAGGTGAATGAAAGTTTGGGTGAGAAAGATGGCTTGGTAAATAGCCTATTTTTGTCCACGCGGGCAGAGACACGAGCGTGTGTCTCAGCCGTGTGTGACACACGGTCAAGTGACACGGCCGTGTGTCCCCTGGTGTTTAATTAGAAAACAAGTCAGTATGCTCCATACGGCCTAGCACACGGGCGTGTAACTTGGCCGTGTGGCATAAGTCAGTATACCCTACAGTTTTGGCATGGCATACAACACAACCTGGCACACGGGCGTGTGTGGCCATTTCGAAGGGTACACGGGCTAGTCACACGGGTGTGTGGTTGGCCGTGTGACCCAATTTAGAGAGTTACACGAGGTCAGACACGGGCTGGGAAACGGCCATGTGATTCCATTTCGAATGTCTACACAACAGGCGTTTGTCCCCTGTAGTTTGAAAAATTTTCTAAGTTTTCCAAAAATTTCCTGAGTTATCGGTTTAGTCACGAACCACTTCTAATGCATGATTTGAGCCCCGTAGGCTCGTATTAGGGACAATGTGATTGATTATGAATGATTAGTATTTAGATATGAAAAATGTATGAAAAATGTATGTTTAATTGTGTAATAAGTTCGGTAATGCTCTGTAACACTATTCCAACGACTGATATGGGTTAGGGGTGTTACATCACGGATCATCAAGGTATGTTGTTAATAACGAATTGGTACTTTGATGAATTATTCACAACTCAAGGATTAGGGAATACGAACCACATATTAGGAGGGGTCGAGAGCTATATTACGGAGAAGATGAACAAACACCTAACAACATATTATACAAGGAATGAAATTATGATTTCCCTAAAGGAAATGAGTCCCATAAAGGCTCCCGGACTGGATGGTTTTCCAGTTTTATTTTTCGAAAAGTACTGGCACATTGTGGCACATGATGTAGGATCTTTTTGCTTGGATGTGTTAAACAAAGGGGTTACTCTAACAGGTATTGTAACATCCTAAAATAGGGCCTATGCATTTTCGGTATAATTGTATGAAGTAACATGTTTTAAGTATTATGAATAAATTTTGAATATTTTTGGAAACCCGGAAATGAATGAAAATAAGTTAGAAATGAACATTTTTGGAAACCTGAAAATGTATGGAAATGTTAAGTTTAAAAATGGAAGGTGAACATTTTTGGAAACTAGGAAATGTAAGGAACATGGAAAGTGAACATTTTTGGAAACTTGGAAATGTAAGGAAATGTCAAGTTTACAGAGCCGATCGAAAATTTTTGGAAACTTAGAAATGACCTAGAAATGACGAGTTTTAAGGTTTAAAAGGGGAAATTAAGGCAAGGTGGCCTTAAAAGAAAAAGTTTGTGAAATTTGACACACAAACAGGCTTGGAAAAGTGGTCTGAAGATGCCACTTAGGGCCTATGGAAATGGCGCCATATGCAAGAGGAATGGGCCTAAGTTTGAGTCACATGGGAAGCCAATAAAAGAAATTTTATTTTGCTACAACGAGCAGAAAGGTGGACGACACATGGCTATAAATTAGGAGCTTTTATTATTTTATAAATAGTGGATAAATAAGGGATTTATTTATCATTATTTTCAAGAGATAATTGTTGGATTAAATTCTTTTAATTTGAATAAAGAGATAAAGAGGAAAATAAGGGAGAAGTGATGGCCAAGTAAGGGACTTTGAGTTTAATAATTTCGGCTAAGTAAGGATAGTTGTTGAATTATCTTTTATTTTAAGTGATAATTAAAGGATAAAGTTATCAGATAGAGGAGTGGTGGCCAAGTAAGGGACTCCTTAGATGATAATTTCGGCTATAAAAGGAAGGAAGGAGGGCTACTCATCAATTTGTGCTTCCTCCTTTCTCTGCCGAATTCTTAGTGCTCTCTTCTCTTCTTTTCTTTCTTTTCTTTTGTCAAGCCGAAATTAAGTAATTATTGGAACCTAGCGGAATATTTTCCTCTCCATTAGAAGCCATAGCCGAATCCTCCATCTTTATTCTTCCTTTTCTTTTCTTTCTAATCCCTCCAAAAGTCGAAAGTTGTGAGATCATCATCTAGCCATAGCCGAATCTCTGAAGGTTGAAGTGAAGGTACAATCGATTTCTTCAAGTAAGGGTAAGATCTCATTCGGTTTCATCCTTTTTTCTTAAGATTTGCCGAAATCTAGGACTAACCCCATTAATATCTTGTTGCCGAAACTTTGAAGAGATCTTTCGGGATTTACTAAGTGTCGACTACAAGGAAGGAGAAGTTCTTTTCCCGAAGGTACATTATAGGCCACGTGTTCCCTAGTTATTCGGTGAGTTTCGGGATTTAAAATCCACAAGGTAAGTGTCTATAGTATTCGGCCAAGGTCATGTTTGGTATTATATGTGTTCATTAATTATTCAAAAGCCAAAAACTAACCAAGATAATTGATTCAATGCTTGGCCGAATGCAAGAAGAGTATAGCAGAGATTTCAAGACTTGATTCTTAAGTCAAACGGCAACAAGGTAAGTTTAAGTATACTAATCCTACTAGGATTTGGATTTATGGCCGAATGGCTTTTTATTAAAGTAGTAGGTGATTAATCAAATGTAGGGATTAAGGATCTAAGCATTAGATCAAGCTTTTCGGGATTTCAAGACCCTTTCGGTAAGTATGATAAGTTGTGGATATTTGGTTAAGAATTCGTATATTGATGATTAAATCGATTGTTACGATTAAGTGTGTTGATGGAGGCGAATACCATTCAAGAAGGGAAGGAAGGTCTCTATCCCGAAGTTTAAGAAGAGATCTGTCTCGGCGAGTTAGGGATTGGCCACCGGGTGTGGACCAGTCGGTCGGACAAGAAAGTAGGCAAATAGCCGTAGTATCGCCTAGTGATAGCATCGATGATCGAAAGCATAGTTCTCCAAGTGATCGGTGTGTGATTAACCCACCGTTTTTGAATATATGATATGTATGTGAAATGTGTATGTGTTATGAATGTGCTAACTAGTGCAAATGGGAAATTGTGATAAGGATACCCTCAAGGGTATGTCGATAATCCGGTAAGTACCAAACTCGATGATATGTGATTATTAATATGAATATGTGATAATATGCTTGATGAACATGCTCATGCATCATTACATTGTATCATTATTTTATGTGGCATGTGCATGGGTTGGGATATGAAAGAAGGTACGGGTGTACTTCGAGTACGTGGTTTGATGTTAGCCTTGAGCTACATCGTGGATTGACGTTGACTGATGTCACGTTGTGGATTAATTACGATTTAGTTTGCGTGGCTTGATGAGTGGCTATGTGCCTCATCGTGGTTGATATCGGCTATGTGCCATATCGTGGTTGATGAGTGACTATGTGTCCCATCGTGGTTTTTGATGTTAGCCTTGAGCTACATCGTGGATTGACGTTGGTGAGGTCACGTTGTGGATTAATTGCGATTTAGTTCGGCGTGGCTTGATAAGTGGCTATGTGCCTCATCGTGGTTGATATCGGCTATGTGCCATATCGTGGTTGATGAGTGACTATGTGTCCCATCGTTGTTTTGGTGTTAGCTACGGCTACATCATGGATTGGCAATGGATCGAGGTCGCGTTGTGGACTATTGTGCTTAATTGCACGTGGGCGCGCGGTGATTGCCTTTGGAGTGAAAAGGATAGGGTGATTTGATAATCCCCGTGTGTGGTAAATTTGGATAAGGGGTGTGTAGCGGATGGACCCTAGGTTTGGGTTGGGCTTCATAATTGCATGATTTCGTATGTGAACATATGTGGAAATGGGCAAAGCCCGAGTATATGAATGTGGATCAGTGTGGAAATGGGCTAAGCCCAGTATGTGGAAATTATGTGGTTAACTACCCTATTAGAGGAATGTGATATGAATATGGGCCAAGCCTGCAAATGTGTTAACATGTGAATATGATATTTGTTATCTCGATATATGGGTTAATATGTGGTTAACATGTGGGTGGAATTCAGTGGATTAATTACACACTCGAGTCCAGTATGACTCACCCAATTTTTATTAAACATCGCAGATGATTCGTGGTGATTGGACCGGGTTGGAGTGGATACGAGGTGGCCCATGCAGAAGACATCTTCTTTATTTTATTCAGTTTATTACTAAGAACTTTTGTTTAATTATTTGTTGTAATAAGACCCAGTTAAAGTATTTAAGTATTTCTATTTGAGTATTTTTATCATGTTAAAGCAAAGTGACGATTGAATTACTATTTTGAAACCGGTTTATTTTCGGCAAAACTATATCCTAAAATGTATCATAAAGTTTTAACCAGGAAATTTTTATAAACACCACACTTTACTTAAGATTTTAAATGGTCACCGTTTTACAAACTCAACAAGTTGTCATGATTTTATCTTTAGGTCGAATCTTCTCAAACGTTTTTCCGCAGTGGCATACCAGATCCGGTCAGGGCTTGTGGGCCGGGTTTAGGGTGTTCAGTTTGGTATCAGAGCCCAGTTCAAAACTCGGCCTTGAGGGTTTTGGGTCTAAAAATAATTTTTTTCAAAGATGGGCTTTTCAAAAGTATGGGCTTTCATAAACTTTTCAGGTTATTTTGGCATGGCACCTGTATCTCCGGCCCGAAGTCCACCAGGTAAGTACTTCTAATTATTGAAGTGACTTGTTTATGTGAACTGTTATGGGCTTATTTGGGCTCGTAGATTAGAATATTAGGACTATTGAACCCTAGGGCTAGTGCACTCAAACAAATGCATAAGACTTAAGGACTATTAAACAAACCTGTGAAGTAAGTCGCCGAGCTAGGGTGTGGCAACTGTTGTGCGCATGTTTAGGAGTGGATTCAGTAAGAGCTTGGTATTTAAGTAGTCCTAGCGACTCACCTCCTCTCTACTCGAATCCTACCTGGTGCATAGCTACGGTTCACCCTAACCAAGAGGACTTATTCACAGGATAAACCCGATAATTAAAACCCGAAAGGGACTAGCCATGCAGTTTTATAAAATTCCTAGTTTTAAAATCCCTAAATTACCCTTCTAATTGTAGTAAAGGACTATTGTGAAAATTTTTCCAAAATATCTCCGATTTACAAAATTACAAAAATACCCTTGTATTGTAAATTACTAAAATACCCTTAGTTCTTAAGATTTTCAAAAATACCCTCGACGTTTGCTACAATATTTCTACTTTACAAAGATACCAAAAACTTCTGTTTTACAAATAACAAGATACCCTGATTTGGAAAATTTACGAAAATGCCCCTAACTTCCAAAATTACCGAAATAACCCCGATCTCTGAAATTTTTGCAACACCTCTGATTTGGAAAACAAATTTTCAAGATAACCCAGAGATTTTGTAAATTCTGAAATACCTTTAATTTGAAAAATATTTTTGAATTGACCCCGACTTATTACCAAAATACCCACAGTAGAAAATGACTTAAATTACCCTGGGTAGGGAAATGGATGGAATGGCCATAAAAGTGTAGTGAATGATGTTGTGAATGAATGTGACGTCGTGGAAAAATGAATGTGTCTCTGCTTATGAATGTGAATGTGACTCCCTGAGTTAGAGTAGTGAACTTGAACTAGAAACTTTGGTTGATCGAAAGAACTACTTCTGAACATCTCTTTTCATAAAACTGTTCGCGAATAATCAGTGGAACAAAATTTCTGATGCATAAAACTTTTTAATCAGATAAGTCGCGACGTTAGAAATGAGTTCTAGGGGCGTGGTCGTCGTGGGCCGCGGTAGAGGTAGAATGGCGATGCTCGGAACCGGTGAGGGTCCGCCATGGGTCGAAAAATGATGTGCACGCCACCGGTGTGGGCACGGAGGATCAAGATCGATAGGAGAAGATGAAGCGATGTCGCGAGCTATGTTGTGAGTACTAGAGCGTGTGGCGGGGAGCTAGCATGAGAAGTGGAGCTCGGAAGTCGGTATCGGAAGGCTTAGGTCCAACGGGGCTGAAGTTTTTAGAGGAGTATCCGGAGTAGCTCGAATGTAGCGGAGTATTGGTTGGAAGCGATCGAAATAATAATGGACGATTTGGACTATCTCGATGAGGAAATGCTTGAAAATGTTGTCTCGTTGCTCAGAGACGAAGCTTATCGATGGTGGCTCATCTGTCAAACAAGGTGTCCCGGATCGATTGAATTGGAATTATTTTAAGGTTAAGTTCGGCGAAGTATGATGATTCTATTAAGATCAGTCACGCAGACATAAGCGTAGTCTTGGTGAGTTAAGAGGTACGATTATTCGTTAATAAGTAATTTCGAGGACGAAATTATTTTTAAGGAGGGTAGAACTGTAACATCCTAAAATAGGGCCTATGCATTTTCGGTATAATTGTATGAAGTAACATGTTTTAAGTATTATGAATAAATTTTGAATATTTTTGGAAACCCTGGAAATGAATGAAAATAAGTTAGAAATGAACATTTTGGAAACACGAAAATGTATGGAAATGTTAAGTTTAAAATGGAAGGTGAACATTTTTGGAAACTAGGAAATGTAAGGAAAATGGAAAGTGAACATTTTTGGAAACTTGGAAATGTAAGGAAATGTCAAGTTTACTGAGCCGATCGAAAATTTTTGGAAACTTAGAAATGACCTAGAAATGACGAGTTTTAAGGTTTAAAAGGGGAAATTAAGGCAAGGTGGCCTTAAAGAAAAAGTTTGTGAAATTTGACACACAAACAAAGGCTTGGAAAAGTGGTGCAGAAGATGCCACTTAGGGCCTATGGAAATGGCGCCATATGCAAGAGGAATGGGCCTAAGTTCGAGTCACATGGGAAGCAAATAAAAGAAATTTTATTTTGCTACAAGGAGCAGAGAGGTGGACGGCACATGGCTATAAATTAGGAGCTTTTATTATTTTATAAATAGTGGATAAATAAGGGATTTATTTATCATTATTTTCAAGAGATAATTGTTGGATTAAATTCTTTTAATTTGAATAAAGAGATAAAGAGGAAAATAAGGGAGAAGTGATGGCCAAGTAAGGGACTTTGAGTTTAATAATTTCGACTAAGTAAGGATAGTTGCTGAATTATCTTTTATTTTAAGTGATAATTAAAGGATAAAGTTATCAGATAGAGGAGTGGTGGCCAAGTAAGGGACTCCTTAGATGATAATTTCGGCTATAAAAGGAAGGAAGGAGGGCTACTCATCAATTTGTGCTTCCTCCTTTCTCTGTCGAATTCTTAGTGCTCTCTTCTCTTCTTTTCTTTCTTTTCTTTTGTCAAGCCGAAATTAAGTAATTATTGGAACCTAGCCGAATATTTTCCTCTCCATTAGAAGCCATAGCCGAATCCTCCATCTTTATTCTTCCTTTTCTTTTCTTTCTAATCCCTCCAAAAGCCGAAAGTTGTGAGATCATCATCTAGCCATAGCCTAATCTCTCGAAGGTTGAAGTGAAGGTGCAATCGATTTCTTCAAGTAAGGGTAAGATCTCATTCGGTTTCATCCTTTTTCTTAAGATTTACCGAAATCTAGGACTAACCCCATTAATATCTTGTTGCCGAAACTTTGAAGAGATCTTTTGGGATTTACTAAGTGTCGACTACAAGGAAGGAGAAGTTCTTTTCCCGAAGGTACACTATAGGCCACGTGTTCCCTAGTTATTCGGTGAGTTTCAGGATTTAAAATCCACAAGGTAAGTGTCTATAGTATTCGGCCAAGGTCATGTTTGGTAAATATATGTGTTCATTAATTATTCAAAAGCCAAAAACTAACCAAGATAATTGATTCAATGCTTGGCGAATGCAAGAAGAGTATAGCGCGAGATTTCAAGACTTGATTCTTAAGTCAAACGGCAACAAGGTAAGTTTAAGTATACTAATCCTACTAGGATTTGGATTTATGGCCGAATGGCTTTTTATTAAAGTAGTAGGTGATTAATCAAATGTAGGGATTAAGGATCTAAGCATTAGATCAAGCTTTTGGGATTTCAAGACCCTTTCGGTAAGTATGATAAGTTGTGGATATTTGGTTAAGAATTCGTATATTGATGATTAAATCGATTGTTACGATTAAGTGTGTTGATGGAGGCAAATACCATTCAAGAAGGGAAAGGAAGGTCCCTATCCCGAAGTTTAAGAAGAGATCTGTCTCGGCGATTAGGGATTGGCCACCGGGTGTGGACCAGCGTCGGAACAAGAAAGTAGGCAAATAGCCGTAGTATCGCCTAGTGATAGCATCGATTGAAAGCATAGTTCTCCAAGTGATCAGTGTGTGATTAACCCACCGTTTTTAGAATATATGATATGTATGTGAAATGTGTATGTGTTATGAATGTGTTAACTAGTGCGAGTGGAAATTGTGATAAGGATACCCTCAAGGGGTATGTCGATAATCCGGTAAGTACCAAACCCGATGATATGTTATTATTAATATGAATATGTGATAATATGCTTGATGAACATGCTCATGCATCATTACATTGTATCATTATTTTATGTGGCATGTGCATGGGTTGGGATATGAAAGAAGATGCGGGTGTACTTGAGTGCGTGGTTTGATGTTAGCCTTGAGCTACATCGTGGATTGACGTTGATGATGTCACGTTGTGGATTAATTGCGATTTAGTTCGCGTGGCTTGATGAGTGGCTATGTGCCTCATCGTGGTTGATATCGGCTATGTGCCATATCGTGGTTGATGAGTGACTATGTGTCCCATCGTGGTTTTTGATGTTAGCCTTGAGCTACATCGTGGATTGACGTTGGATGAGGTCACGTTGTGGATTAATTGCGATTTAGTTCGCGTGGCTTGATGAGTGGCTATGTGCCTCATCGTGGTTGATATCGGCTATGTGCCATATCGTGGTTGATCGATGACTATGTGTCCCATCGTTGTTTTGGTGTTAGCTACGGCTACATCGTGGATTAGCGCTGGCCGAGGTCGCGTTGTGGACTATTGTGCTTAATTGCACGTGGGCGGCGATGATTGCCTTTGGAGTGAAAAGGAGAGGGTGATTTGATAATCCCACGGTGTGTGTAGGGCTGGATAAGGGGTGTGTAGCGGATGGACCCTAGGTTTGGGTTGGGCTTCATAATTGCATGATTTCGTATGTGAACATATGTGGAAATGGGCAAAGCCAGTATATGAATGTGGATCGGTGTGGAAATGGGCTAAGCCCGGTATGTGGAAATTATGTGGTTAACTACCCTATTAGATGAATGTGATATGAATATAGGCCAAGCCCGAGAATGTGTTAACATGTGAATATGATATTTGTTATCCGATATATGGGTTAATATGTGGTTAACATGTGGGTGGAATTCGGTGGATTAATTACGCCTTGAGTCCGTATGACTCACCCAATTTTTATTAAACATCGCAGATGATTCGTAGTGATTGGACCGGGTTGGAGTGGATACGAGGTGGCCCATGCAGAAGACATCTTCTTTATTTTATTCATTTATTACTAAGAACTTTTGTTTAATTATTTGTTGTAATAAGGCCCGATTAAAGTATTTAAGTATTTCTATTTGAGTATTTTTATTATGTTAAAGCAAAGTGACGATTGAATTACTATTTTGAAACCGGTTTATTTTTGGCAAAACTATATCCTAAAATGTATCATAAAGTTTTAACCAGGAAATTTTTATAAACACCACACTTTACTTAAGATTTTAAATGGTCACCGTTTTACAAACTCAACAAGTTGTCATGATTTTATCTTTAGGTCGAATCTTCTCAAACGTTTTTCCGCAGTGGCATACCAGATCCGGTCAAGGCTTGTGGGTCGGGTTTGGGGTGTTACAGGTACTAATCTCACTCATAACATTCTTATTCCAAAAGTTTCCAAGCCAAATAACCTAAAACAATTTCGACCCATAAGTCTATGTTCGATGCTTTATAAACTGATAGCGAGGACAATAGCTAATCAACTTCAGAAAGTATTGAATGTTTGCATAGATGAAGCAGAAAGTGCCTTTGTCCCAGGGCGATTAATCACGGATAACGTTTTACTAGGCTATGAAATTTTGAATACCTTTAAGCAGAAAAGAATGGGTAGAATGGGTCACTTTGCTTTAAAACTGGATATGAGCACAACATATGACAGGGTGGAATGAGACTTCCTAAGGCAGATGATGACAAAGATGGGGTTTGTTAGAGCATGGATTGATCTCATAATGCATTTCCCTTATTTATTCTTAATATGTGGTGAATGGTTTTCATCAATTTCACAACAACTTGATTCCATCAAATATTCTCAACTTACTTTAACATTTGATCATGCTAAGGAGCGAAACTATATAGAAATTTAAATTAATTTATGGAGTTACAATTCGTAAGCTCCAAGCTATACATATACATTTAAATTATGTAATATCATTATATACATATCAATTTCATAATCATCATCCACTAATTTCCATTCAACTAAACCAATGTACCTCAATATGGTACCCAATTATACTAATTCAATTTGTACAAATTTAACCTATATTATATAACATTTAACCATTTATAATCTATTCAATTCCATAATATTTACATCATACCATTAGTAAATTTCTACCTAGTCAATCTGCCACAATTCGTTGTGGCAAATTAAGGTCTTTCCGTCACTTAACGAGCTTGTTTTTGAGTGTTTTTATATGTTTTTATATTGTTTCCGGTTTTTATTATCTTAAGTTTAATTTATGCAAAATAAACATTTTGAAACAATTTTGAGTAATGTCATGACCTAATGGGACACTACGAGCCTAGGGATGATTTAACGACTCCATTTAGTGTGTAAGATGAGATCGATCTTGTGGTGTCGCAACACCAGACGATGATTAGAAATTTTAATTATGGGTATTTTAGTCCAAACAATCTAATGTAATAAGATTTTTGGGCTGCTAATCAACCCTAATTAGTTCAGATCATAAACTTGATAAATGATATGTTTAGCCTCATTTTAAAGGGCTTGATCAAGTGAGACACTTAGTTAGTTTTACGTTTTTATTTTCTTTCAATTTAGTCATTAAACAGTTTTTCGTCTTGTTTAACTTGAATTCAATTTCGATCCAAGCTTCCAATTAAATAGATTTTATTTCTTTCTTTTTCGTTTCCAATTGCAATCAAAATTGTCTTCACAATTGTTAAAGGAAAATCAAATTTCGTGCACAAATCGACATCAAAACGAATTTATTTTCTTATTCCCTTCTTTTATTTAATTTACTATTTTTTATGTTGAATATGAGTTTAGGGATTATTGCATCTAGATCCATGAGTGGCTAGTTTCTTTAGGGACATTAACGAACGGAAGTGTAACTAATTAACGAATGAATTAGGGTTTAAATTTGAGTTAGTTGGTTTAAATTATATGCAATTAAACTCTAGGAAGTGACGACCCTAGGAAGTAATTTAGGATAAATGAGATTGAGAGATAAGTTTACCGAGTAAATCATAATTTATCCCGGTCAAGAAAGTGAGGTCGAGAGATAAGCAAGTATTGGTCGATTAATTAATCAGTTGGAGGCCGAGAGGTAATAACTTGTTAATTAATAGCTAACTCGATGAAACTCGAGTTCTAAAGTTAATTAGGAACACTTAAGTGAGTTAATCTTATGTCTGTTTAATTGGAATTAATTTTGATTTTTATTTAATTGTCTTCATTTTGGATAATTTATGTTATTTTGGTTAATCACTTTTAGTTTGGTTATTCGTAATATAGTTTTAGATTAATACTATTTAGTCCTATTAGTGTAGAAAATTAATTTAAGTTTAATTCAACCTCCCTTGGGTACGATCCTCGAAAAGCTTCCTGAAGTGTTTCATTGTAACATTCTTTACTATATTATAATTTGACCTGTATACTTGCAGACACCGCTGTTTAATCATATTTATTTGTTATAGTATTTCAAGTCCAAACGTTCGCACGTCTAACGATGGTCAGTAGTCAATATCTATTTCACATATAGATATTTCATAACATCCAACATTACCATTAAAAGCTACAAGTATAACTTGAACTAATATTGTCTCACAACATAACCATTCGATACTACATATATGTTCATATCTATTATATATTTCATATTTATCGATTTAATCCTTTTGATGTCAAAAAAATTATATAATAACAATTAAATTATAAAGCAAAACAATATAATACAAATATATAATCAATTAATAAAGTAAGTCTCATATGAATTTACCCAATTAGATCAGTAAACAAATTGAAGTGTTAGAGATTAATCGACAATTTTCACTTCTTCGTGATTATTTTCGGTTAGGTTAAATTCTCGATCATGCAAGGACCGAATATTGAAGCCTTAAAAAATGACTTCCAAGTTTTCTTTGATGGCCAAAATCGATGGAGAAGAAAGATGGAAAGAAAATAGATGACAACTTTCATTATTTTATGTTTTATTAAATTAACATTTTATAATTTAACATACTTTACAATTAAAAAAATATACCTAACTGTCCACCATCTTTGAAATGGAATATTTACCATTTCAAGTCTTGTTTTAATTATATTTTAAGTCCTTAAGCAATTAAAACCTAAAGCAGTCTAACTTTTGTAACTTTTACGATTTCGTCCGTGTACCTTAATTAGTTACTATTTCAGCAAAATTACTTATTCAAAATTCAATTCACCTATATACTCACTCCATGTATATTTAATAAAAATAGTCACAGGCTCGACTTACAAAAATGAGGTCTCGATACCTTATTTTCCAGAACCACTGACTTTAAGGTTGCCACACTTGTACCTTGATTAATTATCAATTCAATAAAATTTCTAAACCAAAATTCAATATAATTATAAATAAACTCATAAATATATAATAATAATATTTACGGACTCACTCGTTAGAAATGGGGTACCAAAACCAACGTTTTCCAACACCACTAAAAATCGAGCTTTTACATTACCATTGTTGAGAAATTGATGAATTAGGCTTGAAATTAATAGAAATTAAGCTTAGATCATGATAATGACTGAATTGTAAAGGTAAATAAGCTTGATAGATAACTTTGTAATGTTAGAAACCAAATTGAATAAACTGAAAACATGTCATGAAATTATGCCAAGAATAGAAAGTATAGGGTCCCTAATGAAAAATATAAAATCAAATTTTGATCCGAAGCTAAATATCAAAAGATATACATATCCCGAGTTTAGGGACTAAATTGAATAAAATGAAAAATATTCTTGACATTATATTTGAATGTAAATTGGATGAAAATTGATATTATTTATTTATTGTATTACCGTATGTAGTTAAAGAAAACGTCGGATTGTTGAGAGGGAAAGGAAAAGCGAGAGTCGTCGACGAGTGACGCGATGATTTAGTTTGTACTTTTGGTTATTGAGGTAAGGTTATTACTTGTCATATGAATCAAATTATGTTGACAATATTGAATGCCAAAATTGTGATTTGAATTGAATATAGTAGAGATGAGCATGTATAACTTGTTAAATGATTCATAATATGATTGATGATGGGAATTGGTATGAAATTGTGATATTGAATATGAACTTAGATATAATTTGATATTTAATACCCTATTAAATATTTGGGCAGAGTTGGATATTGTTGGCATCTCATAGGATAGATTGTGTACGGGCTACTTCGACTATATGTCGATGAGCGCACATTTTTCTTCGAACATTCTGATGAGAGATGGGCACACCTTTTTCTTCAGTTATACCAATGAGTGTTGGGCGTAATTTATATACTTCAGACATTCCAATGAGGCATTAGGTGTCAAATTGGTGTGTTGGTTGGAATCTGTGTATCTGTTCGGGTCCAAGTCAAGTTAATAGGGATATAGAATGTAAATTGGATAAATGATGTTCGAATTGAATTGATAATATGATTTGGTGATATAGATAAATATTGTGATATACGAATAATGATAACATGTGAAAGACCATGCGAACCGGTTATACGAGCCCAGAGGGCTGATACAGAAATAATACAAATCAATATATTAGAGAATGAGTTGAATTGAGGAACTGAGAAATTGATATATTGTGAAATGAAGGTATTTGACCCTTATTGTTGAATTTTATAATATGATAAGTTTAAATACTATTATCAAATGAAATGATGTGCAAAATGGTCATTGATAGTACTAGAAAGAAAATATGTTTTCTCTCTACTTATTAGTTAATTTGTCCCCATTTAGTTATATTTAGCATATATTTTAGCATTTTCAGTTCAATAAATTGAATTTTATAACTCAGTGGATTTTAGTCTATTTATCCTTAACTTTGTCATGTTTTGGTACCGATGTCGCTGCATGAGTGTTTCCAGTTGCGCCTGAATTGTCGCCTTTGATAGTTTGTGCGGATAAGAATAAAAATGTGTGTGATTTGTCGATGCAGTACAACCAACTTGTATGCGTCTGAGCGACATGATTACGATGAAAGGACACTTGTGCTATTTGGATAAATATTAATATTCATGTGAAAAGGAAAAAAATGAGAGGCTTTTTTGGGGGTATTATCTTCTTCAACCTATCTTTTAAAGCTATTTGGCTATGGTGGCTTAAGTCTCTTACGGGTGAACTGACGTGAAAGGGACGCAGATCAGCTCTTGACAAGGAGCCCTGAGTGCGACACAAGAGGGAATGGAGAGATTCAAGTTGAGATTGTCTAGGAATAGTATTCACCATTTGTTTCTTTTATATTTATTTTCTAAAAACGATGGTGATTACTTTTTATTTCATGTTTGTACGGAAGTACACATGATTTCTGGGTTAAAAGTTATTTTATTCAATCTTGCTTCTATTGTTTAATATTTGGGTTTGAATGTTTTTAGCATGGAAGTGTTATTATAGTCACTGACACTGGAAAGTGCAGTGATAGTTCAAGCTAACAAGCATGACAACAGAAGTTGCTTGAGGATTAGAGGAATTTAATCCACTTGTTCATAATAATGTTCCATTGCCATCACCGGAAGGTGTGGTTAATTTGCATGTTTAAGTCTCAGATTAAATATAGAAGTTAAGCTTGGTAAGATATTCATTTCAATTTAATACATTGACAATCACCTATCCTTTCATACCTTATGAGCACTTAGTATTTTATTCACGTTGGGGATCCCAGTTTATCATTATCATATTTTATCTTATTGTTTTCAAATTATTGCTTCGATAACTACTCTCACAATTTATCTCGCTTTTATCTATTTATTGCACTGACATTGATAGACAAAATACAACCATCCTCGTGGGATCGATATCCGATAGACTCATATCTGTCTACTATACTTGCACCGACAGTGTACGCTTGCACATTATTACTGTGATGTTAAACAGCTGATCAAGTTTTGGCGCTGTTGCCGGGGATGGCGTTTGTTTGATATTTATTTTTTTTGTTTTTGCACTTTGTTTTTTTATTATATAATATTTAGTTGCCACTAACTTGTTTTCTTTTTATCGCTATTTTCACTTTTTATTTTAGATGTTTGATGACTCGAAGCAATTCGGAGTTTATTACCGATTTTGATCCATAATTGAAAGAACTGTTCGGAGGAGACTTCGAGAACAAATGAATATAGCTTTAACAAGAAACAATGAAGCCATACCCCAGGTGCAGCACCAAAATGCTAATGACCCACTGTTGCCGCATGACGCTCAAATACAAAACAGGACTATACGAGACTTTGTAGTACATGTCTTGGATGACTTACAACCGGGAGTTGTTAGGCTAGCAATCCAAGTTGAGAATTTTGAAGTCAAGCCAATAATGTTTCAAATGTTGAATTTTACTGGACAATATGTTGGACAGCCACATGATGATGCACAAGAACTGTAACATCCTGAAAAGGGCCTATGCATTTTCGGTTTAATTGTACGAAATGACATGTCTTATGTGTTATGAATGAATTTTTAAAACCTGGAAATGTATACAAATGTTAAGTTTAAAGTGGACATTTTTGGAAACTAGGAAATGTAAGGAAATGATTTAGAAATGATTCAAAAGAGGAAAGCGAACATTTTTGGAAACTTGGAAATGTTAGGTTAAAGGAGGGAAACGAACATTTTTGGAAACTTGGAAATGTAAGGAAATGACTTAGGAAATGTTGAGTTTTAAAGTCTAAAAGAGGAAACTAAGGCAAGGAGGCCTTAAGAGAAAATGTATGTGAAATATGACACATAAATGGGCTTGGAAAAGTGGCCTGAAGATGTCACTTAGGGCCTCTGGAAATGGCACCACATACAAAGGAATTGGGCCTGAGTTCGAGTCACATGGGAAGCAAATAAAATAAATTTTATTTTTGCTTCCAAGGCAGAGGTGGACGGCACAAGGCATTTAAAAGAGGAGTTTTATCCTCTTTAAATTTCTGACTAATGAGGATAAATAATGGATTTTATTTTAGATTATTTCTAAGAGATAAATAAGGATTATTCTTTAATTATTTTAAATTGAGGAGATAAAGTTATCAAGATAAAGGAGAGTGGTGGCCAAGTAAAGGACTCTAGCTAGTAATTTCGGCTACTAGAGGAAAAGAGGCCATCCATCCCTTCACTTTTCCTTTTAGAAATTCCTAAGCAATTCTCCTCTCTCTGTAGAATTTTCCTAGCAAATTCTCTCTTCTCTGCTATTTTGCCAAAACCGAAAACTCTAGCAAAGCAAGCCAATTTCTTCACCTTTCTTTTCTTCCTATTTCTTTCTTTCCAATCCATTCAAAAGCCGAATCTTGGAGGGGCATCAAGCGTAGGTGTTGCCGATTTCCATATAAAAGGGTAAGGATCTATTGCTATTATCTTCTTTTCTTTAACCGAAAGTCAAGATTCTAATGACATATTCATGTTGGCCGAAACTTTGAAGGAAAGCTTCGGGATTTTGTGACTGTCGACTACAAGGAGGAAGGTTTCGGGATTTCTAAGATTAAGGTAAGACACATGTATATTCGGCCAAAGGCCATGTTTTATGTCCTGATGATTAGAATAAATCTAACGTAAGGTTATAGGAATTTTGACATTCCTAGGAAAACAAGGATCAACTTCGGGATTTGTTGGTGTTCCAATCGGCAATAAGGTAAGTTTAAGTATACTAATCCTACTAGGATTTGGATTTATGGCCGAATGGCTTTTTATTAAATTAGTAAGTGATTAATCAAATGTAGGGATTAAGGATCTAAGCGGTAGATCAAATTTCGGGATTTTAAGGAAATTGTTAAGCAGATCAGGTGTGTACCCCACACTACTTCATAATATGTTTTGTGGCTATGTATAATTAATATATGTGATATTAAGAATATGAAAGTGGCTAAGGTACCATGTTATGGTACAAAGTACTCAGGTACGTTTCCTACTCCTACTAGGATTATGAACTATGTTAATTGTAACATAAGAGTAAGAATAAGAATGTGAACTCTAGCATATTTATGCATATTATTATATGGGGCATACGGGTTATTGAAAAGGGGAAGTGAATGTGGTGACCTAAGACCACGAACGCGGTGACCTAAGACCGCGATATCTGAATGTGGTGACCTAAGACCACGAATGCAGTGACCTAAGACCATGATATGGAGTGTAGCGGAAGGAGGGTCGACTTAGTAGTCCCCACGGTGTGCAGGTTGGTACGGGGGAGTGTAACATTTGTATGCTATGATATGAATGTGTAACATTTGTATGCCTGATTCTATTTTGATTTAGTGTTTGTGTACACATTGAGTCTGTTTGACTCACCCCAGTTGTGGGAACATGTTTGGTGATGAACAGTGATGGACCGAGGCAGCGGAACTTGTGGTGACCATGCTCACTTTGAAGTTTTATTTAATTTGGACATTTTAATTTATTTAAGCACTTTATAAATTTTATTTTGGGTTTATTTGATGTAATAAGGCCATAGTGAACTATGTTAATTTCTGTTCTATTTGCTATGTGACGAAATTTTATTAGAGCTTAAGTCAATTTAGTTTAAAAATAAACTTTAAATATTTTGTCACTCGAGGTAAATGAGTTTTTAACATAAAACAAACTTGTTTTCAACTCAAGCCCAACCCACAAACAATATTTTTTTTTAAATCACACAAGTTTTCCCCTAAGTAAAAGAAGAACTTTGAACTGGTTTACTTGAGGAACATACCAAATCTGGTCAAAGCTCGTGGGCCGGGTATGGGGTGTTTCAAGAACATTTTAAATCATTTTTATTCATTTGTGCTTCCTTTAGTCAACAAGGCGTTTCAGATGACGCTTTGAAGATGCAATTATTTCCTTATTCCTTGCAGGGAAGAGCTCGTACTTGGTTCCTTGGGCTACCTGTCAGATCAATTACTTCTTGGAATGCACTAGCAACACAGTTTGTTTTGCGCTTTAACTCGTCGACAATGAATGCTTGTCTCCGAAATGATATTACAGCTTATCATCAACTGGATTATGAGAATCTTCACACTACATGGGAACGTTATAAATCTTTTCTTCAATGTTTCCCCATGAACGACATTCGACAGGAAACACAAATTGAAATTTTCTATAATAGGCTGAATTCACACATGAGGAATCTTGTTGACGCATCAGCCAATGGTCCTTTGCTGGATTGTACTTATAATGATGCTGTTGGAATTCTTGAGAGAATTGCTCAGAATGATTATTAATATCCTATCTCTAGAGCTGCACAAGCAAGAGCTACTCTGGGAGTTATTGAATTGGATGCAATATCTGTACTTAGTACTCAAGTTTCTTCTCTTGCAAATATGATAAAAAAATATGCAAGGGACTAGTGACGCTGCACATATACAATTCACTCAACAAGTTGATGTTCCTACCTTTTATTTTTAGATTTGCAATGACAACCATAGCTATGAAGATTGTCCACAACATGTAGAGAATGTTTTTTATGTCAGTAACATCCACAAAATTCTTATGGCAGCTCTTATAATAATTCTACATGCAATCAACAATCTTGGGAAACTCAGACTGTTGGACAAAATGTTGCGACATTCCAATATGAGAATATATCTACTCAAGGCAATTATAATCCAAGACAAGGGAAATACAATCAACAACAGTAGAACTACAATCAGCACACTCAGATGCATCCACACTAGAATCAGATGCAACCACAACACTCTTCAATGCCGAATCAGCATGTTCAAGGACATCAACAACAACAGTACACGTAAACTTCTCCTTCTAACCGTTAGCAGCTCTTGAGGCTTTAATTCGGGAGCATATTACTCACATGGAAGCTATTGTGCAAGGGAATTCATCTTCTATTTGGGAGTTGGAGGCACAATTAGGACAACTTGCTTTGAATCTGAATACTCGACCACCGAGCACACTACCTAGTGACACGAAAAATCCCAGTCCGAGGGGGAAAGAACACTGCAAGGCTATCACTCTTAGGAGTGGTAAACAAATTGGCGAGCCGACTACAGACTTACTGTAGCACCTCAAGATACTGGTGAAGTGATCCCTGGTGAGAAGGTTGAATCTGAAAAGCTTGTCGATGTACCAGACAAAGAAGTTCCACAAATTGTCACTCATATGCCTAATGTCCGACCCTCGAAACTGTCTACGCAATCAAAGGTGTCAGCGCAATCAAATGTATCTCCACCTTTACCTTTTCCACAAAGATTCAGGGAGAATGAGCAGGATAAGCAGTACCAACAGTTCATGAACACACTGAAGCAACTTCAGGTCAATATTCATTTCGTAGACGCTCTTGTGCAAATTCTAAATTATGGGAAATTTATGAAGGAGCTCTTGTGCAAGAAGAAGAAGCTTAGTGATATTAAAACTATTGCACTCATAGAAGGTTGTAGTGCTATTATGACAAATAAGTTGCCCCACAAAATGAAAGATCCTGGGAGCTTTACTATCCCATGTTCAATTGGCAATAATTATTTGGGCAAGGCTTTATGCGACTTGGGAGCTGGCATCAACCTAATGCCACTATCTACTTTCAGAAAGTTGGGAATTAGTCAAATGAAAGCTACTGCGGTGACATTGCAAGTAGCAGATCGATCCTTGGCTCAACCTGAAGGGCAAATCAAAGACATCTTAGTTCGTGTGGATAAATTCATGTTTCTAGCTGATTTTACCATACTTGACTATGAGGCAGACAAAGAAGTTCCCATAATCTTGGGATGACCATTTTTAGCCACCGAATGAACTCTTATTGATGTTTACAAAGGTGAACTGACCATGCAACTTAATGATGAGCACGTTACCTTTAGTGTTTTCAAATCTATTCAATGCAAGGATAAAGAAGAATGCCATACTGTCAATGTGCTAGATGATCTAATTGAGGAAGAATTCAATGACCAAAGCACAATACTTTCTGAGGAGTTTGAAGTGACATCTGATGATGAATTCTTAGATGATTGTGACAGCATGGTTGAAGTTAATAATATTGAACTCAAGTATGGATGACAGATTGAATCCTTAGACTTAGCCAACAGAACAGCTCCAATTTTCAAGCCATCTATTGAAGAAGCTCCTACTCTGGAATTGAAACCACTACCTACTCATTTTAAATATGTCTTTCTTGGTGCTAACAATACTCTCCCAGTTATTGTCTCCGCAACACTAGATGTAACTCAAGAAGAGAAATTGCTCCATATTCTTAAGCAACATAAATGAGCTATTAATTGGAGTATTACCGATATCCGAGGCATTAATCCATCTTTTTGCATGCACAAGATCAAGTTGGAAGATGAAGGCAAACAATCGGTTGAGTAACAAAGAAGATTAAATGAGAAGATGAAGGAAGTTATTAAGAAAGAAATTATAAAATGGCTTGATGCTGGAATTATTTACCCTATTTCTAATAGCAATTGGGTAAGTCAAGTGCAATGCGTTCCTAAAAAGAGTGGCATCACTGTGGTTAGCAATGACAAAGATGAATTAATTCCTACAAACATTCCTACAGGATGGCGAGTCTGTATTGATTATCGCAAACTTAATGTTGCCACAAGGAAGGACCACTTCCCACTTCCTTTCATTGACCAAATGTTGGATAGGCTTGCTGGAAGAGCCTATTACTGCTTCTTAGATGGCTATTTTGGGTACAAACAAATTGCAATTGCACCAGAGGATCAGGAGAAAACAACTTTCACCTGTCCCTTTGGTGCTTTTACTTTTTGTCGTATGCCTTTTGGTCTTTGCAATGCACCAGCCACATTTCAAAGGTGTATGATGGCAATATTCTTGGATATGATTGAAGATTATTTAGAGGTTTTTATGGATGATTTCTCAGTCTATGGGAATGATTTTGATCATTACGTTGACAATTTGGATAAAGTATTGAAGCAATGTAAAGACACACATCTTGTTTTAAACTGGGAAAAATGCTATTTCATGGCAACTGAAGGCATTGTGTTAGGCCATCGCATCTCTAGTCAAGGCATTGAAGTAGACAAAGCTAAAGTGGAAATCATTGAGAAATTACCTCCACTGACAAATGTGAAAGGTATTCGCGGTTTTCTTGGGCATGCAGGGTTTCACTGAAGATTTATTAGAGATTTCTCAAAAATTGCAAAACCTTTATGCTCATTGCTGAAACAGAATCGAAAATTATTCTTTGATGATGAATGTTTGGATGCATTTATTCAATTAAAGAAGCAGCTAGTAAATGCACCCATTGTCGTTGCACCAGATTGGTCTCAACCTTTTGAAGTTATGTGCGATGCAAGCGACTTTACTGTGGGTGCTGTTCTAGGACAACACAAGGGAAAAATATTTCATGCCATCTATTTTGCTAGCAAAACTCTTACAGAGGGTCAAATCAACTATGCCACTACAGAGAAAGAATTGTTGGTTGTAATCTTTGCTTTTGACAAGTTTCGTTTTTATCTTGTCGGTGCAAAGGTTACCGTATTTACTGATCACTCGGCGTTGAGATATCTTTTTGCGAAGAATGATGCAAAACCAAGATTGATATGCTGGATCTTACTGTTGCAAGAATTCGACATCGAGATAAAAGATTGGAAAGGTTTAGAGAATAAAGTTGCAGACCATATGTCTCGATTAGAAGTTGGCAGCGAAGATGGAAACATACTTCAAATTGTCGACGCATTCCCAGATGAGAAGTTATTTGCTGTAGATGCAACCCCTTGGTATACAGATTTGGTTAATTATCTAATGTGTAGAAACTCCTATTGGGTGTCACTAGCCATAAAAAGAAAGATTTCTTCGTGAAGTAGTGAAGTATCATTGGAACGAGCCGTATTTATTCAAGGTATGAAATGACAACATCATTCGACGTTGTGTTCTGGAAGAGGAGATGCTTTCAATCCTGAAGCACTGTCATGATGCTCCTTATGGAGGTCATTTCGGTGGCATGTGAATTGTTGCTAAGGTTCTCCAATCAGGAGTCTATTGGCCTTCATTATTCAAAGACGACCACAATTTTGTGAATCAATGCAATAGGTGTCAACGCACTCGTTCTATATCCCGACGCAATGAAATGTTGCAGCAGCCAATTATAAAGGTTGAATTGTTTGATGTTTGGGGTATGGATTTTATTGGACCATTTCCAAGTTCATTTGGAAATCTTTATATATTAGTAGTTGTTGACTACGTCTCGAAGTGGGTTGAAGCTGTTGCAGTCCCAAAGGATGATGCAAAGACAGTGCTTAAATTTTTTCACAAGCATATACTCATCCGCAACCAAGTGATCAGGGTACACACTTTCATTGCAACCAAGTGGCAGCCGCACTGAAGAGATATGGAGTTAATCATAGAATGGCTACTACTTATCATTTGAAAACTAATGGACAAGCCGAAGTATCGAATCAACAAATTGAAAACATTCTTGAGAAGGTTGTGAACCCTTTGAGGAAATATTGGTCTTCCAGACTGGATAATGCTTTATGGGCATTGCAAACAGCATACAACACTCCATTAGAGATGTCGTATTAATTGGTTTTTGGGAAAGCATGTCACTTGCCAGTTGAACTGGAGCACAAAGCAATGTAGGCAATTAAGCAAGTGAACATGGACTATGAAGCTGCTGGAAAGAAAAGGCTGTTGGATATCACTGAACTAGAGGAGATTAGGCGAAATACCTATGAAAACGCTGTAATTTACAAGGAAAAGACCAAACGATAGCATGACAAAATTATTTTGCAGCGACAATTTATCGAGGGTCAACAAGTTTTATTATTCAATTCTAGACTGAAATTGCACCCAGGTAAATTGCGCTCATGTTGGTCTGGACCTTTGGAAGTTGTCGAAGTATTTCCTCATGGTGCAGTCACAATTAGAGATTTACATGATGGACACCAGTTCAAAGTGAATGGACAGCGGTCGGAACACTTGATGGAGCTCAAAACTAACTATTATTTCGACAAAGGCAAGCGCACCTATCAAACAGTAGTATAGCTGTGGTGAGTCCGGAATATCGTATCCTCAAGGACCAAGAGTACTAGTATTAACTATCTTTTTATTATTTAGCCTAATAATTAAGGGGATTTATTTTTAATCTAAAATTTACTAACTAATTTAACTAACTATGAACGCGACAGAGAGTAAATTGGGGAAAATACCTTTAAACAACTTATATGAGATAGACAATACGTAAGGAAAAATCCACCTAAACTTCACTTATTACTTTTGATTCATGCAATTTATTCACTTGGCTTAATCCATAGAAATCCCTAAATTATATTAATACCTCTCTCGAGGCTACTAACAACTGACTCTAGGTTGATTAATTGAAATCTCTTTCTAATTAAAACCCCTATTGTCGCATTAACTCGATCTATGGATTCCCTTATTAGGTTTGATCCTAATCCGTGATTTTAAGTAGCCCTATGTCTAGGGTTGCAATCAACTCCGCTTAATTGTGTTTATCTACTCTTAAACAGGACTTTTGCTCCATTTGAATAAGCACATTCGACTTGAATCAATAACTTTGAATTATCAAAACAAGAATAAGAACTCACAATTAAGAATAAGCACAACTATTTATCTCATAAATCAAATAATAATAAGATCTGTCTTAGGTTTCATCCCCTTAGATATTTAAGGGATTTAGTTCATACTAAAAGAGGGAAACATCATAAAAGAGGGAAAATAACAAAACATAAAGAAACCCAAAAACTTCTAAAGAACTTGATGGGAGATCCTCAGTCTTGATGCAGATCCTTCTCCTAAGCTGTTCCCAACGACTGTCTTAGAGTATTTTCTCCTTCTACTCGGTGTCTATTCAACGTCCTGTCGAGCTCTCTTTTTAGGTTGCCCCCTAGGGTGTTTATATAGGCTTTGAGATGCCTTACTTGGCCCACAAGTATCCTAATTCGAATAGAATTCATCCTAATTTCGGCAGGGACACGCCCGTGTGACACGCTCGTGGTAGACTCCTTCGGCCGTGGTCAATTCGGCTCACCACACACGGCAGTGTAATCTGCCCGTGGTCGATAGTCCAGGCCGTGGTTGATCCTGCTCGTGACACACGGCCGTGGCCAATGGTCCAGGCCGTGTTGATTTCCTAAGTAGGCCCGTATTGCCCCTTTTTGGCCCGTTTCTTGTCCTTTTCGACTTCCTAAGCTCTCCTCGGTATAAAACATGAAACTAAGAGATTAGAAGCATCGAATTCATCAAATTCAATCAAAATTCATCCAAAAGTAAGCTAAGCATGGGGTTAAAATATTTGTAAATTATGGTTTATCAAATATCCCCACACTTAAGCCTTTGCTTGTCCTCAAGCAAAATCCTCAACTCACAATTAAAATTAACTCCCTCAATTCATAATCCTCATCAATAATATTTCATCATAATTCATAGATAATTCATGATAATTTAACTAAAAGAGCCCTAAAGATTCAAACAATCTAAGTTAAATTTTTGTAGCACGAAAACATAGGTATTTCCCCTTATCTAAATAGTTACCTTTGATTCAAAACCTGACAAGGATTGACATCTGATAAACCGTAATAGTAACAAATTTTAAGCCCACATTTAGCATGCTTTTGGATGAATTATCCCTTATTTTATGTAATTTGGTGCTCTTAATCCTTTATTTTCATGTTTTATACTCAGGAAAGCGTCGGAGGATGAAAAGAACAAGAAAAGGGCTTAAAACGGGCCAGATGGGCCAAAGCACGAAATTAGCACGGCCTGGGCCCAAGACCACACGGCCGTGCCTCATTAATAAAGTCCAACAACTTTGCTGCCCACGATTCACACGGCGTGTGCCATGGCGATGCCCCGCTGTGGCAAAGAGAAGTTTCATTCGGTTTGGATACTTAGGGGCAAAGAAACACATTCCAAAAGCCTATATATACACCCTAAGTATGACCTAAAATGGGGAGCCCAAGGCTATCGTCTAGGGGCGTCTTGCTAGGCCAGAGAAGGCAGATTTGTGGGGATTCGCTCGAGGATAGCTAGTTGATTCATCTCTAGAAGCCAAAATTATACTCAAGATGGAGGATCTCCTCTTCAATTCCTTCAGGTGGTTTTAGGGATTTCTTATGTTTTGTTTTATCTTTTCTTCTGAGATGTTTTCTTTTATCATTATGAACTAAACCCTCAGATACCTGAGGGGGATGAAACTTAGATGAATCTTGTTATCGTTTACTGAACTATATGATAAATATTTGACTTGTTCTTATTTATGTGTTCTTAATTCTTGTGTTGATATTTTCGGGATATTGATTCAAGTTTGATGTGCTTAGGTGGAGGAGCAAAAGTCCCTACCTAAGAGTAGATCTAGCATAGTTAAGCGGAGTTGATCGCATGTCTAGAGATAGGGTGACGAGATTTTGCCTGAATAGGGTGAAACCTAATATGGGATTCCATAGATCGAGTTAATGCAATTCTAGGGGTTTTAATTAGAAAGAGATTTCAATTAATCAACCTAGGGTTAGACGTTATTCGCTTGAGAGAGGGTTTAATATACATTAGGGAATCTTACGGATCAAGTCAAATGAATAAATCGTGCAGTTCGAGTTAGATAACAAGTGAAGTCTAGGGGGATTCTTCCTTGGGTGTCGTCTTAATCAATTGGTTTTTGCTCAAGTTATTTTCCCCAAATTCATTATTCTTTGTCTTAGAGTCTTTAGTTTAGTAGTTAATTAATTTAGATTAAATAACAAATTCCCTTTATTTTAGGCTAGATAATAAAAAGAAAGTTAGTATTAGTACTTTTAGTTCCTTTGGGTTCGACATTCCGATCTTGCCACTAAACTATACTACTGTTCGATACGTGCGCTTGCCTCAAATCATTGTCATAGTTAGTTTCCAGGTTCGATCATTCTTTTTATAAATTTTAAGACTTTGACATCGCGAAAACAACGATCAAGTTTTTGGCGCCGTTGCCGGGGAACTAAAATATTAAGAAAGCTTAATTTTTATTACTTTAGCCATTTTTACTTTTTGCAATTTAATTTTATTTTTTATTTTATTTTTGCTTTTCTAGTTTTTTCTTATTTTGTTCCTTTCAGGTACCTCTAGTTTATGACTAGAAGGAACCCGACAGGACCTCTACTTTACGACAGTGATATTGAAGGTACCGTTCGCAGAACTCGTAGAGAGATAAGGCGAAGCTTAAATTACATAGAAGGAGAGCAAGAAGGCGAAACCAATCCTACTGAAGGGATGGCTGAGAATCATCCGCCACCTCAAGAGATGGCCAAAAATAATGCTCCACGTACTATGTATGATTATGCTAAACCTAGTTTAACAGGAACTGAATCTAGTATTGTTAGGCCTAATATTGCTGCAAATAATTTTGAACTGAAACCTAACACTATCTGAGATGATACAACATTTTGTTCAGTTTGATGGTTTGCGGGATGAAGATCCTAACACACACTTAGCAAATTTTCTAGAATTCTGTGATACCTTCAAGATAAATGGCGTTTCTGATGATGCCATCCGACTTCGGTTATTTCCCTTTTCTTTGAGGAATAAAGCCAAATAGTGGTTGCATTCTCTTCCACGAGGGTCAATCACTACATGGGATCAAATGACCGAAAAAATTTTACTAAAATATTTTTCGCCGGCCAAAACGACCAAGTTAAGGAATGATATCTCTTCTTTTGTGCAGATGGATTTAGAGACACTTTATGATGCATGGGAGAGATACAAAGACTTGCTGAGAAGGTGTCCACATCACGGATTACCCTTGTGGCTACAGGTCCAAACCTTTTACAATGGTGTGAACCCTTCAACAAGGCAACTAATCGATTCAGCTACCGGTGGAACCCTGAACAACAAAACTCCTGAAGCGGCTTTCGAGTTTATAGAAGAGATGTCACTGAATAACTATCAGTGGCAAGTTATAAGGACAAGGCCAGCCAAAGCAGCCGGAGTTTTCAACATCGATGCAGTGACCGCGCTATCAAACCAGGTAGAACTATTACATAAAAAATTTGATGGTTTATATGGTTCCTCGCAGTCTGACCCGCCATGCGATCACGGCGTAAGTGAAGGAGTGGTGAATCCTGAGTACCCACCCTACGGACAGGGCATGGAGAGCGAACAAATGAACTATATGGGTAACAATTTTTGATCTAACAATAACCCTTATAGTAATACTTATAATCCAGGTTGGAAGAACCACCCCAATTTCTCATGGGGCGGTCAAAGAAATCAAAGGCAACAACCATCCCAAAACTTCCAACAACAGCCCTACCTATAGGAAAAAAAGCCAAACCTTGAAGAGATGCTGACAAACTTCATAGCAGCCTCAGAAAGATGTTCCCAAAATACAGAAACATGTTTCCAAAAGATAGAAACAAAACTTGAGGCATTGACACAAGAGTTCAAGGAACAAATCGGGCAACTCACTAAGCAAATCTCCGAGAGACCACATGGAAGACTACCAAGCAACACTGAGACTAACCCAAGGGAGCAAGTTCAAGCCATAACAGCTCAAGATAGTGAAGGGTTAGACGAGCCCAATTCGAGGCAAGAGAATGTGGTCGAAGAAGGAAAGGTTGAGGTAAGTAATAATAAGCCAAAACCGGTAATCAAAGAGTACCAACCTCGCATACCATATCCTGAAGCATTAAGGAGAGACGACACAGAGGAAACAGGTTTGGTAAGTTTCTTAAACTTTTAAAGAAATTACATATTAACATCACATTACTTGAAGCTCTTACGCGATTCTAGACTCTAGGAAATTCTTAAAAGAGTCATTGACAAATAAGCGGAAGATAGACGAAGCATCACATGTGGAACTAAACGCAATGTGCTCGGCGATGTGCAAAATAGACTACCACGAAATTAAAAGATCCGGGAGTTTTACAATTCCATGCTTAATTGGTAGTTTATCTATTGATAATGCGTTAGGCGATTTAGGGCAAGCATAAATGTCACGCCTTATAAATTGTTTAAACAACTAGGTCTAGGGAGGCCCAAACAAACTAGGATGAGCATTCAATTAGCTGATAAAACTGTTAGAATTCCTAGGGGCATAATTGAAGATGTACTCGTAAAAATTGACAAATTTGTATTCCAAGTAGACTTTGTCGTTTTAGACATGGATGAGGACAACACGATCCCCCTAATTTTAGGAAGACCATTCTTAGCAACTGTGATAAACCGTAAAAGTAACATATTTTAATCCCACATTTAGCATACTTTTGGATGATTTATCCCTTGATTTATGTAAAAAGGTGCTCTTAATCCTTTCTTTTCATGTTTTATACTCAGGAAAGCACCGGAGGATGGAAAGAACGAGAAACGGGCTCAAAGCGGACCAAATTGGGCCAAAGTGAAAATCGACACGGCCTGGACTCGAGCCAACACGGCCGTGTCTCCTTTACAGACTAAAACACAGCCTTATCACGATTTACACGGGCGTGTCACCTCATTAAAAGTCCGAACACGGCCTAAAGAAAATTCACACGGGCGTGTGCCATGGTCGTGTCCCTGTCGCGGAGAAGAGCAATTTCACTCGGAAAATGATACTTAGGGGCAAAGAAACCTATTTCAAAAGCCTATATAAACACCTTAAGTATAACCTAGAGGGGGGCGATGAGTTAGGCCAAGGAGCCGAGCCGAAAAGGTCAGATTTGTGAGAAACACTCGAAGATAGCCAGTTGATCCATCTCAAGAAGCCGGAATTCTACTCAAGACGGAGGATCTCTCCTTCAATTCCTTCAGGGGGTTTTAGGGATTTCTTATGTTTTGTTTTATCTTTTCTTCTGAAATGTTTTCTTTTATCATTATGAACTAAACCCTTCGGATACACGAAGGGGATGAAACTTAGATGAATCTTGTTATCGTTTCTTTGAACTATATGATAAATACTTGATTTGTTCTTAATTATGTGTTCTTAATTCTTGTGTTAATATTTCCGGGATATTGATTCAAGTTTGATGTGCTTAGGTGGAGGAGCAAAAGTCTCTGCTTAAGAGTAGATCTAGCATAATTAAGCGGAGTTGATCGCGCGCCTAGAGATAGGTGGCGAGATTTTGCCGGATTAGGGTGAAACCTAATATGGGAGTCCATAGATCGAGTTAATGCAATTCTAGGGGTTTTAATTAGAAATAGATTTCAATTAATCAACCTAGGGTTAGACGTTATTAAGCCTTGAGAGAGGGTTTAATATACATTAGGGAGTCTTACGGATCAAGTCAAGTGAATAAATCGTCTGGTTCAGAGTTAGATAACAAGTGAAGTCTAGGTGGATTCTTCCTAAGGGTATCGTCTTAATCAACTGAGTTTTTCCAACAAGTATCTCCCCAATTCATTCTTTTTTGTCTTTGTGTCTTTAGCTTAGTAGTTAGTTAAATTTAGATTAAATAACAACTTCACTTATTTTAGGCTAGATAATAAAAAGAAAGTTAGTATTAGTACTTTTGGTTCCTTTGGGTTCGATAATCCGGTCTTGCCTAAGCTATACTACTGTTCGATAGGTGCGCTTGCCTCAAATCGTTGTCATAGTTAGTTTTCAGGTTCGATCATTCTTTTTATAAATTTTAAGACTTTGACATCGCGAAAACAACGATCAAGTTTTTGGCGCCATTGCTGGGGAACTAAAATATTAAGAAAGCTCAATTTTTATTACTTTAGCCATTATTATTATTATTATTATTATTATTATTATTATTATTATTATTATTATTATTATTATTATTGTTATTATTATTATTTTACTTTGCTAAATTTTCTTTTATTTGATTTTGGCAGATAGAGGAGATGGCATTGAATAACTATCAGTGGCAGGTTATGAGGACAAAGCCAACAAAAGTAGCCGATATCTACAACCTCGACCCAATAACCAGGCTATCAAACCAGTTAGAGATGTTAAATAAAAAGTTTGATGATTTGTGTTCTTCGCAGATACATCCAGTTATGCAGTACGAAACAAGCGGAGGTGTGGCGAATCTTGAGTACCCACCCTACGGATATGGCATAGAGAACGAACAAGTCCACTATATGGGTAACTATTCTAGACCTCAAAATAATTTTTATAGTGACACTTATAATGCAGGTTGGAGGTACCATCCTAATTTCTCGTGGGATGATCAAAGTAGCCAAGGACCGGAACTTCCTCCAAATTTTCAACAACCACATTACCAACATGAAGAGGAGTCGAACCTCGAGGAGATGCTGACAAAATTCATGGCAGCCACAGATACCCGTCTCCAAAAAACTAAGACAACGCTTAATAATCAATAAGCATCGATCAAAGGGATCGAGAACCAAGTTGGGGAACTCACTAAGTCAGTTGGACAACTTGCAAAGTTAATTTCTGAATGATTGCACGGGCGTCTACCAAGCAACACTGAAACTAACCCAAAAGAGCAAATTCAAGCCGTAACTTGACTCATGACGGTGAAAGGTTAGTGGAATCGACCCAAGGCAAGAGCACAGTAGTAAGTGAAGGTAAGGTTGAGGTAAGCCATGATTTACCAAACCCAATAATTACAGAGTACCAAGCTCATATGCCATACCCCGATATGACAAAGAAAGACCACATAGAGGAACAACTCGGTAAGTCTCTTAAACTTTCAAAGAAATTTCATATTAACTTGTCGTTTCTAGAACCTCTTTCACATATACGGATCCTAGACCTCGTGTAGATAAAGAAGAAATTCATGAGGCAGAAGGCTTTGGATCGATGAACTAGGCGAATGGAAGACACACTTCAAGGAGAGACTAAAAACACACACGAAGCAAAGACGAGGCAACTCCACGACGAACTTAATAATGGGGCAACCCGACTTAAGATAGGAGATCGGTACTCAAAATCTTCCCAGATGGAACGGTCGAGGTAACACATTCTAATTTCGGCACTTTTGAGGAAAACATTACTCGACTTAAATTTTATATCAATAACCGAAATGATCGCATGAGAAAGGATTTTCACCTCCTCAAACCACCATGACCATACGAATGAGAGGTAAAGTCTAGCTTAATACTATAAACGAGCGCTTCTCGGGAGGCAACCCGAGCACTAAACCCATTAATTTTTACATTTTTTATTTTTTACTTTTATTTTTCCTTTCAGCACCTAACCATAAACTAACCAAAGTATAGATTCCCATACCACATGGCCTTGCACATGGCCGTGGCCGTGGCCGTGGCCGTGTGGCCACCACAGGAAGGTACAAGGGCGGGGCCAACTACCAGATCCATAATTTCTATTTAACCCCCTTCTTCCCTTCCTTTTCCTGTTATCTTTCTTCTTTCATTTTCCATTATTTACTTTTATTTTTATTATTTTTTTATTTTTTTATTTTCTTTATTATCTTCTACTTATTGTTCTTACCATTTAGATTTAGCTTAGGATACAATAAAATCAGGACGGCTGCTTCGAGGACTCAATTTCAAACGGTTCAAGACGCTTCCCCATGTTCACCTCCAATCCTATCCGGTTTCTTTTCATTGACTCCATCCGAAATTCAGGAAGTTTCACTTCTCTCCCCATCTTACGATTTTATGATTATTTTGATATTATTTATCTTTGTACATTGAGGATAATGTACATCTTAAGTGTGGGGGGGTTAATTATAGTATTATCTGAAAATCCCTGAATGATATCTGGTCTTGAAGTAAGTTTTTCATATTGTTATTAGAATGAAATTTATTTTGATTGATGATTTTTATTGATATGTTTTGGATTAAGTCATTGATAATTGTGCATTGATGATTAAATTTGAAGGATACTAGAGAATCAAGCAAGATAAGTCTATTTTTCAAAAATTAAAAAATTACCTTGAAATTTGAAATTTAAGAGGCTGACATCAAAATACCCATAATTTTTGTGAGATTTTGAGCCTTATAAGAGCATATATCCTTTTTCATGCTCACTTTTTGATTATGAGTGTCAACATTGAACTGTTATTCTAAAACTTGCCTCGATTATACATGTTGAGACCACATCTTTGATTTGATATACAGAAATGATAAAGGCACCTAGGATTTAACCCACTTACTCCATAAAAAAAAAGCCTACCTTCATAATTAACCCCTAGTGAACCCCTTTGATCCTAACAACCCTTTTTTGACTCACCCACTAATATTAACCCAAGACCCTTTGTATTTGTTATCACCATTCTTCTTGACTATCCTTTTTTGTCGAGATTTGATTTGATCAGTTGCCTAACTATGTTCTTTATTTTAGTTGTTAAAGTTCTTTATTATTACTTGATTTGTTCTTAAAAAAAATCGAAGTGTATTCATTATTAGTTTTGTGATTAAGTGAGCTTATACGTTTAAATTCCAATTACTGAAGAAGAAGCTCGTATTAGAGTATTATTAGTACAAGTTTTCAATTGATGTAATTATTTATCAGTTCATTTTTTCTAGTTAGGTAATTTTTCAGGTCAATCTCGATTCTAACCCTCTAAATCAGCCTTCACCCACACCTTTAACCCAAGCCCCGTTACAACCCTATTAAAGACCTTTTGATTTGTGCATCATTTCATGTTACAGTGGTGGAGATTTGATTTTCATGCAAGCCTATAGGATTAACTCTTCATGTTTGACTTTTGAGTACTTAATTCTGAAACTTAAACACTTCGAGTGATTTGAGTGAATCTTTTGTAAGGATGTCAATCCTTGTAGGTTTTGGATCAGAGGTAATTATTTAGATGAGGGGAAGCACCTATGTTTTGTTCTACAAATGTATGACTTATATTGTTTGAATCTTGAGGACTCTTTGAGTTAAATTATCCATGTATAAATTATCTATGAATTATGATGAGACATTGTTGATAGGAATATTGAATCATGGAAAGTTCGTTTTAATTGTAAGTTGAGAATTTTGCTTGAGGACAAGCAAAAGCTTAAGTGTGAGGGTATGTGATAAACCGTAAAAGTAACATATTTTAATCCCACATTTAGCATACTTTTGGATGATTTATCCCTTGATTTATGTAAAAAGGTGCTCTTAATCCTTTCTTTTCATGTTTTATACTCAGGAAAGCACCGAAGAATGGAAAGAATGAGAAACGGGCTCAAAACGGACCAAATTAGGCCAAAGTGAAAATCGACACGGCCTGGACTTGAGCCAACACGGCCGTGTCTCCTTGACAGACTAGAACACGGCCTGATCACGATTTACACGGGTGTGTCACCTCATTAAAATTTTGAACACGGCCTAAAGACGATTCACATGGGCGTGTTCCATGGCCGTGTCCCTGTCGCGGAGAAGAGCAATTTCACTCGAAAAAGGATACTTAGGGGCAAATAAACCTATTTCAAAATTCTATATAAACACCCTAAGTATAACCTAGAGGGGGGCGGTGAGCTAGGCCAAGGAGCCGAGCCGAAAAGGTCAGATTTGTGAGAAACACTCGAAGATAGCCAGTTGATCCATCTAAAGAAGCCGGAATTCTACTCAAGACGGAGGATCTCTCCTTCAATTCCTTCAGGGGGTTTTAGGGATTTCTTATGTTTTGTTTTATCTTTTCTTCTGAGATGTTTTCTTTTATCATTATGAACTAAACCCTTCAGGTCTGAAGGGGATGAAACTTAGATGAATCTTGTTATGGTTTGCTGAACTATATGATAAATACTTGATTTGTTCTTAATTATGTGTTCTTAATTCTTGTGTTAATATTTCCGGGATATTGATTCAAGTTTGATGTGCTTAGGTGGAGGAGCAAAAGTCCCTGCTTAAGAGTAGATCTAGCATAATTAAGCGGAGTTGATCGCGCGCCTAGAGATAGGCTGACGAGATTTTGCCGGATTAGGGTGAAACCTAATATGGGAGTCCATAGATCGAGTTAATGCAATTCTAGGGGTTTTAATTAGAAAGAGATTTCAATTAATCAACCTAGGGTTAGACGTTATTCGCTTCGAGAGAGGTTTAATATACATTAGGGAGTCTTACGGATCAAGTCAAGTGAATAAATCGTCTGTTCAGAGTTAGATAACAAGTGAAGTCTAGGTGGATTCTTCCTAAGGGTATCGTCTTAATCAACTGAGTTTTTCCAACAAGTATCTCCCCAATTCATTTTTTTTTGTCTTTGCGTCTTTAGCTTAGTAGTTAGTTAAATTTAGATTAAATAACAACTTCACTTATTTTAGGCTAGATAATAAAAAGAAAGTTAGTATTAGTACTTTTGGTTCCTTTGGGTTCGACAATCCGGTCTTGCCTAAGCTATACTACTGTTCGATAGGTGCACTTGCCTCAAATCGTTGTCATAGTTAGTTTCCTGGTTCAATCATTCTTTTTATAAATTTTAATACTTTGACATCGCGAAAACAATGATCAAACTGCTAGAACTAAAATCGATGTTGATGCAGGTGAACTTATACTCTGGGTAGGCGACGAGACAGTCACTCTTCAAGCCCTCGATTCAACTAGAACATCGAATAATCAAGGTGAGAAAATAAATTCTAATGATAACCATTCGGTTAACCCTTCTTTTCAGGAAGCACCACAAAAGAATACAACTGAACCCGATCCTATACCATGTGCCAACAAAGAAATAACTCATGAAGAACAAGGGATTCAGATCGATGATCTAGACGAGTGGAAAACACATTTTAAGGAAAAAGTAGGGATACACAAAGTAGAACCAGAGCCACTCCACGCGGCAAACAAGTTCAAAATCGGAGATCAAGTATTGATTGATAAAGCAGACCCTCGAATATCTCCTCCTGACCCTAACACTAACAAAGAAATCCATTTTAGGGTAACCAGTGTTTTCCCATACGAAACAGTCGAGGTAAGTAATCCCATTTTTGGTACTTTCAATATAAACGCATCTCAACTTAAACTCTATCATGATAATGAAACCGATAGCATGAGGAAGGACTTTCAACTCCTTAAACCACCCTGATGATGCGAGTGAGAGGTAAGTCGAGCTTAAGACTATAAACGAGCGCTTCTCGGGAGGCAATCCGAGCACTAACTCTAGTTTTCTTATATTTTAGTTTATTTTAGTTTCTTTTCACTTTTATTTCTCATCTGAAGCAACTAACTATAAACTAACCAAAGGCCAATTTCCGGACCACGGCGGCTTACACGCGGCGCGGGCGTGGCCGTGTGGAAGTACCGAATCTCCGTACTGACACTGCAAAGATGGTACGAGTCAGGATGAATCATATTTTTGAGTCACGGACCCAACTACCCCGCCACGGCCGTGCGGCGGCGCCGGGCGACATCGTTAGATTGGACACGAGCGTGGTGACTTGAACATGGGCGTGGGAGACATGAACGACGCCCAACACGGTCGTGCGATGCGGCCGTGCTCGACACTGGTAGTTTACACACGGGCGTGGCAACCAGAACATGGGCGTGGGAGAAATGATATGATGCATAACACGACCGTGCGAGGCGGCCGTGTGAATCAACACGCCCATGGTACACGGGCGTGGGGTTGTACCAGGCTTGAAAATCTATTTAAACCCCCTCCTTTTTCTCTTCTCCTACTAACTCTCAACTTTCCACTATTTTCATTTTTCCCATTCCTCTCCTAACAAAACCCTTGATCTACCACATCGATGTCGAAGAAGTGGAAGGAACCAAGCACAATCTCCCCATGGGAGACCAATCTACATGAGTTCATGCCGGCCACTTCATTTACTCGACAAGCCAAGGGTCTTTAAGACCATTTAATTTTTCTTCTTCTTTACTCTTCTCCTTTATTTTCCTTTTCTTTATTTTTCTTATGTTTAATTTATTTTATTTTATTTTAGTTTCTTAATTTTAGGTTCTACAGGCTGCTAGGGAATCACACCGGAACCACGACCACCATATCTACAGCCTTAGAAATCACGCCCACCTCATGAACCATCCAACAATAAGGACTCTACGGTCCATTTATCTTTTCCTTTAATTTTATTCTATTTTTTTATTTTCCTTCACTTTAGCTTGCTTTTCTTTAATTATTTAATTAGTATAGTTTTAATTATTATTATTATATCCTGGATAATCCTCCATGAGATACCCAATATCTTTATCTAGCGCAGGATCGTCATAAAGAACGACCCCTCCAACTTATCTTTCACCTCCAACACAAGGATTTCATCCATAATTCAGGGAGTTTCACTTCTCTCCATATCTTTTGAATTTATACTTAATTGTCTATATATATATATATCTTTGTACATTGAGGGCAATGTACATCTTAAGTGTGGGGGGTGAACAACCTAAAAAGGTGCCTAATTTTTTTCATTATTTTCAAATTCCTGAAATTAGGTGCCAAACTTTTTGCATTATTTTCAAATCCCTGAATTATATCTTGTCTTGAAGTAAGTTTCTCATATTGTGATTAGAATGAAATTTCTTTTGATTGATGATTTTTATTGATATGTTTTGGATTAAGTCATTGATAATTGTGCATTCATAATTAAATTCTAAGATACTAGAGAATCAAGCATGATAAGTCTATTTTTCAGAAATTAAAATTTTTTTCTAGGTTGTCTACCTGAATTTGAATATTACCTTGAAATTTGAAATTTACGAGGCTGACATCAAATACCCATAATTTTTGTGAGATTTTGAGCCTTATAGAGGATATACTATTTTTCTTGCTCACTTTTTGATTATGAGTGTGTCAACATTGATTTGTTATTCTAGAACTTGCATCGATTATACATGTCGAGACCACACCTTTGATTTGATATACAGAGATGATGAAGGCACCTAGGTTTTAACCCATCTACTCCACTAAAAAAACTTACCTTCATAATTAACCCCTAGTGAACCCCGTTGAGTCCTAACAAACCTTTTTATTGACTTACCCGCTAATTTTCAACCAAAACCCTTTGTATTTGTTATCACCATCCTTTTTGACTACCTTTTTTGTCGAGATTTGATTTTGAGCAGTTGCCTAACTATGTTCTATATTTCAGTTGTTAAAGTACTTTCTTATTATTGTAAATATTTGATTACTTGTTCTTAAAATAAAAAAAAAAAAATCGAAGTATATTCATTATTAGTTTTGTGATTAGGTGAGATTATACGTTAAATTCCAATTATTGAAGAAGAAGCTCGTATTATTAGTTTTCAATTGATGTAATTACTTTTATTCAGTTTATTGTTTCTAGTTAGGTAATTTGTCAATTCAATCTCGATTCTAACCCTCTAATTCAGCCTTTATCCACACCTTTAACCTAAGCCTCGTTACAACCCTGTTAAAGACCTTTTGATTTGTGCATCATTTCATATTACAGTGGTGGAGATTTGATTTTCATGCAAGCCTATAGGATTAACTCTTCATGTTTGACTTTTGAGTACTTAATTCTGAACCTTAAACACTTTTAGTGATTTAAGTGAATCTTTAGGGAGGATGTCAATCCTTGTCGGTTTTGAACCAGAGGTAATTATTTAGATGAAGGGAAACACCTATGTTTTCATGCTACAAATGTATGACTTAGACTGTTTGAATCTTTAGGACTATTTGAGTTGAATTATCCATGAATAAATTATCTTTGAATTATGATGAAACATTATCAATAACTATCATGAATTGAGGGAAGTTTGTTTTAATTATGAGTTGAGAATTTTGTTTGAGGACAAGCAAAAGCTTAAGTGTGGGGGTATTTGATAAACCGTAATAGTAAGATATTTTAAGCCTACATTTAGCATGCTTTTGGATGAATTATCCCTTATTTTATGTAATTTGGTGCTCTTAATCCTTTATTTTCATTTTTTATACTCAGGAAAGCACCGGAGGATGAAAAGAACAAGAAATGGGCTTAAAACGGGCCAGATGGGCCAAAGCACGAAATCAGCACGGCCTGGGCCCAAGACCACACGGCCGTGCCTCATTAATGAAGTCCAACACGACCTGGCCACGATTCACACGGGCGTGTGCCATGGCCGTGCCCCTGCCGTGGCAAAGAGAAGTTTCATTCAGATTTGGATACTTAGGGGCAAAGAAACACATTCCAAAAGCCTATATATACACCCTAAGTATGACCTAAAAGGGGGAGCCCAAGGCTATTGTCTAGGGGCGTCTTGCTAGGCCAGAGAAGGCAGATTTGTAGGGATTCACTCGTGGATAGCCAGTTGATTCATCTCTAGAAGCCGGAATTATACTCAAGACGGAGGATCTCCTCTTCAATTCCTTCAAGAGGTTTTAGGGATTTCTTATGTTTTATTTTATCTTTTCTTCTAAGATGTTTTCTTTTATCGTTATGAACTAAACCCTCAAATACCTGAGGGGGATGAAACTTAGATGAATCTTGTTATCGTTTACTGAACTATATGATAAATATTTGACTTGTTCTTAATTATTTGTTCTTAATTCTTGTGTTGATATTTCCGGGATATTGATTCAAGTTTGATGTGCTTAGGTGGAGGAGCAAAAGCCCCTGCCTAAGAGTAGATCTAGCATAGTTAAGCGGATTTGATCGCGCGCCTAGAGATAGGGTGACGAGATTTTGCCGGATTAGGGTGAAACCTAATATGGGATTCCATAGATCGAGTTAATGCAATTCTAGGAGTTTTAATTAGAAAGAGATTTCAATTAATCAACCTAGGTTTAGACGTTGTTCGCTTTGAGAGAGGGTTTAATATACATTAGGGAATCTTACGGATCAAGTCAAATGAATAAATCGCCTGGTTCAGAGTTATATAACAAGTGAAGTCTAGGGGGATTCTTCCTTGGGTGTCGTCTTAATCATTTGGTTTTCCCTCAAGTTATTTTCCCCAAATTCATTCTTCTTTGTCTTAGAGTCTTTAGTTTAGTAGTTAATTAATTTAGATTAAATAACAAATTCCCTTTATTTTAGGCTAGATAATAAAAAGAAAGTTAGTATTAGTACTTTTAGTTCCTTTGGGTTCGACATTCCGGTCTTGCCACTAAACTATACTACTGTTCGATAGGTGCGCTTGCCTCAAATCATTGTCATAGTTAGTTTCCAGGTTCGATCATTCTTTTTATAAATTTTAAGACTTTGACATCGCGAAAACAATGATCAACATCCTCACTAAGGATTCACTCAAATCACTCAAAGTGTTTAAGGTTCAAAAATTAAGCACTCAAAAATCAAACATGAAAAGTTAATCCCATAGGCTTGCATGAAAATCAAATCTCCACCACTATAAAATGAGATGATACACAAATCAAAAGGTCTTCTAAAGGGTTGTAATGGGGCTTGGGTTAAAGGTGTGGATAATGGCTGAATTAGAGGGTTAGAATCGAGATTGAATTGATAAATTACCTAACTAGAAAAATGGACTAATACTGATAATTACATCAATTGAAAACTAATAACACGAGCTTCTTCTAAAAATGTATCATTAACTGCTTAAGCTCAAATAACAAAGAACTAATAATGAATAAATTGCCAAATTTTTTTTAGCACAAGAACAAGTATTTATAATAATTAGATAGAATTTAACAACTGAAATAAAGAAAATAGTTAAGCAACTGATCAAATCATATCTCGATATAAGGGTAGTCAAGAGAAATGGTGATCACAAATACAAAATGGGTTTTGGGTTAATATTAATAGGTGAGTCAAGAAATGGTTGATTAGGTTTCAAAGGGGTCACTAGGGGTTAATTAAACGGGTAGGCTTTTTAGTGGAATACGTGGGTTAAAACCTAGGTGCCTTTATCATCTCTGTATATCAAATCAAAAGTGTGGTCTCGACATGTATAATCAAAGCAAGTTCTAGAATAACAAATCAATGTTGACACACTCATAATTAATAAAGTGAGCAAGAAAAGATATATGCTCTAAAAGGCTCAAAATCTCACAAAAATTATGGTTTTTGATGTCAACCTTGCAAATTTCAAACTTCAAGTTAATATTTAAATTTAGGGAAACGACCTAACAAAATTTTAATTCTGAAAATAGACTTATCATGCTTGATTCTCTAATATCTTAAAGTTTAAACCATCAATGTACAATTACCAATGACTTAATCCAAAACATATCAATGAAAATCATAAGTCAATAGAAGTTTTATTCTAATTAGTAATATGAGAAAATTTAAATTTACTTAAGAACAAGACACAATTCAGGGATTTTCTGATAATCAATTGAATAACCTCCCCACACTTAAGATGTACATTGTCCTCAATGTACAAAGATAGATAATGATAAGATAATAATAAGAATATCGTAAGAGAGGGAGAGAAGTGAAACTTCCTGAATTATGGATGAAATCCTTAGAAAGTGAAAAGAAGCCTGATGAACTAGGCAGAGGTGAAGGTGGGGGAGAATACTCCGGTAGTTTGGTCGTTCCTTAGTAGCACCTTAAACCATTTGAAACTGCGGAGTCATCAGTAAAGTTTTACGGAGTTTTATTAATGGTCGTCGTTAATAGACAGCCACAGATATAAAGAAATCAAAATATACTAATAAAAATTTAAGACAAGAAAAATAAAGAGAAAGAGTTCAAAAAAATAAAAGAACAAGAAAAAATAGATGGACTCAAAGGTCCTCCCATGCCCGTGTAGAGGATCACACGCCCGTGTTAGTTAATCAGTATCGACCATGGTCCATAGGCACGGGCGTGTCGCACGCCCGTGTCCTTTAGTCAGTGTCGACCACGGCCGCATCGCACGGCCGTGGCATGTTATCCAGCCCGTGTTTTGGGGAAAATTTTCGTCCTTGACCCGTACAGTCTCCGCCACGACCTTGTGCCTACTCGTGGTCGCCACACGGCCATGGCCACGCTGGTGTACAATGTCATGTGGTAGGGAAAACTGTGCCTAAAACATGAACGAAAGTGAAAATAAACTAATTAGTAGGGTTAGTGCTCGGGTTGCCTCCCGAGAAGCGCTTGTTTAGAGTCCTAAGCTAGACTTACCTTTCATTCGCATAATCATGGTGGTTTGAGGAGTTGAAACTCCTCATTCCTGCTATCAATTTTGTTAAAATGAGGTTTTAGACGAGTAATATTTACCTTGAAAGTGCCAAATTTGGAATGAGTTACCTCGACTGTACCGTATGGGAAAATATTCAGTATCGTGAAAGGGGTTGTTCCATTAGGTTCAGAAGTAGCAACACGAGGATCCATATTATCCATTAGAACTCGGTCTCCAACCTTAATTTGACTCGTTTTATCTTTAGGCTTGTCATGGCTCTTTTTTGGTTCATCGTGTACTTTCAATCTCTCCTTAAGCTGTGTGTTCCATTCATCTAGCTCCTCGATATGGAGCCTTCATTCCTCATGAACAGTTCTGTTCTCAATATGAAAGCTAGGCTATGGCTCTGTCATCTTTTCCCGAAGAAATTCCTGCAAAAAAAATTGAACGTTAAGTTTACTGATATTAACAGGATTTGTATCATCTCGATCACTAGATATTCTGATAGAATCACGTGCTTGGAGTTTAATCATGTCATCACCTACACGAAGTGTGAGCTCTCCTGTACCAACATCAATTCTAGTTTTAGCAGTTGCTAAAAAAAAGGTCTTCCTAAAATTAAAGGAACATTATTGTCCTCATCCATGTCTAAGACAACAAAGTCTACTGGGAATATAAATTTATCAATTTTTACTAGTACATCTTCGATTATACCCCTAGGAACTCTAATAGTTTTATCAACCAATTGAATTCTCATCCAAGTTTGTTTGGGTTTCCCAAGACCTAGTTGTTTAAACATTTTATAAGGCATAACATTGATGCTTGCCCCTAAATCTGCTAAAGCATTATTAACAGATAAACCACCAATTAAGCAAGGAATCGTAAAACTCCCTGGATCTTTTAACTTGCAGGGTAGTTTATTCTGTAGAATTGCTGAGCACACTGCATTTAGCTCCACATGCGACGCTTCATCTAGCTTCCGTTTGTTTGATAAGAGCTCTTTTAGAAATTTTGCTGAATTGGGCATCTGCGAAAGAGCTTCAATAAACGGTAAGTTAATATGTAATTTCTTTAGAAGTTTAAGAAATTTACCGAATTTTTCATCTGTGTGGTCTTTTTCCGTCGCATTGGGGTATGGCACATGAGGTTGGTACTCTGTAATTACCGGTTTCGATTTATCATGGCTTACCTCAACCTTGCCTTTATCTACCACGGTCTCTTGCCTCTGTTTTGGTTCGTCTAACCCTTCACTATCGTGAACAGTAATGGCATGAATTTGCTCCTTTGGGTTAGTTTCAGTGTTTCTTGGCAAGTTTCCTTGTGGTCGTTCTGAGATCAGCTTAGCAAGCTGACCTATTTGGTTCTCGAGCCCTTGAATCGATGCTTGCTGATTTTTAAGTGATGTTTCGGTGTTTTGGAAATGGGTTTCTGACACCGCGATGAATTTTGTTAGCATCTCCTCAAGGTTCGGCTTCTTCTCTTGTGGGTAGGGTTGTTTTTGAACGCCTGGAGGGGGTTGTTGTCTCTAATTTCCTTGGCCACTCCATGAGAAGTTTGGGTGGCTCCTCCAACCTAGATTATAAGTGTTACTATAAGGGTTATTTTGAGGTCTAAAATTATTACCCATGTAGTTCATCTATTTGATTTCTGTGCCAGGGTTGTTGTAATATCCCGGGTTAGGGGCTATTTTGTGGTGGCATTGTTTGCATGTTATTGGCTTGCTATGTTGTTGTTTGTGTGGTTTCGGGACTTAATTGTAGGCTAGGGGTATGCCTGAGTAGATAGGAAAATTTTTGTTTTTAGGCCTAAGTAAGGGGAGCTGAGGGAGCTGGGATATATGAGTATTATTTGGTGTTTTTGAGCACAAAAGGTGAGCTAGCAAAGTGGCAAAGCAAGGCGCCACTTGGAGCTTGTGGTTGGCGTCAAGTGTAAGGGTGGAGGTCTTGTGTTCGAGCTGCAGAGATCCCATATTTTGGCTTCCATTTTGACGGCATGGAGGGAGGAGTTGTAGGCAGTTCAAACTCTGCCTAAGACTTGGTCAAATGGTGGAATGTTGGGTGGAGAGTAATTTGATGAGGAGAGACTAGTTCAACTAGTTTGAATTGAGTGGTGTGGAGTGTTTGTGGGGATGTGGCGAATTTTAGGAGAGTTTGGGGGTAGCGGCTTGGTAGTGTGGGTGTGGGGTAGTGCTGAAAAATTCATTTGGAATTTTGTGCATATTCGGTCATTTTTGTGTCAAAGGAAAGGTTTTCTTTTGTCTTTTGTTAGTTGAATTACAAGTGAACTTTCTCTCATTTTTTCTTCATTTTTTTGAACCGAAAGACCAAACCCCTATAGCCTTGCCGAATTTGTTTTGTCCCTCTCAATTTTCTTGGTAGCCGAATGTGCCTTGTTTTCTTTCTTTTCTCTTCATATTGTGTAAGCCGAAACTTACTTCTCTCTTCTTCCTATACTTTCTTTTTTTTCTTCTTAAAATCTTCTTAGCCGAAACCCCATCCTCCAAAATACCTTCTTTCGTTTCTTTTTCTTTTGAACCGTAAGTACTCTCCCTCTATCCATTTTATTTTTCTTCTATTTCAAAAACTCTTGAGCCGAACCTCTCTTCAACTCTTGGCCGATTTCTCTCTTATCTTGAACCACATTTATTTTGTTTTATTTTTCTAGTTTGTAGCCGAATCCCTCCCTTGTGCTACCAAAATTTCCGTCTATCATTTGTTCTTACTTTGGCCGAATATCAACCCCTCACCTAGTAGTTCTCTCTTGGCCGAATATTGGAGTGGGGTGGACCTCTCTTGTGTAGTGTTCAATCGGGTTGGAATAAGGTAAGTGCTAGCCGAATATTCTTTTCCTTTTCTCTCTTGTGCTCTATCGATTTTGGTAAGGCTAAGGATGACTTTGGGCATTTGTTGAAAGGAAGCTAATCTCTTGTGTAATCGACTTCATTATAGGACATACGGTTTGTTAAAGGAGACAAGTGGAGCCTTCTTCTTTCGATTAACTGTTTGGTAAGTAGTGGTAAGTGATTGGCTTTATTATTATTAGTTTATTTGTTTAGTTCGATTAAGTCTAAGGGTTCAAAGGATTAATCGTTCTCTTTTTAAGGTGTAGCCGATTGTTGAAGGAGGAACCATTGTGGTTCGGGTTTGGTAGGAAACCAAACGATTGCAAGGTGAGGGTTAATTGATAAACCCTTTTTGGTTTAAATGGTTATGGCCGAATGATATGTGTGCTAACCCCTTGGTTGGCCGATTTTAGGATCAAAGTTGTCGAGGTGATCGAGGGTTTTAGACGGGCTCTTTGGAATTAGATTTGTGATTTACCAGGTGTGTAAACTAACACACTTCTGTTTAGTAATATGATTAATAACCTGATTACTTATTAAAGTGAAACAATATGATTGATGGATTTGGTACCGATGGGGTATAAGCACGGATACGGGTAAGTCCGTTTTATTACGAAATCTGTAATGATGTATGAGATATCATGAGTTATGATGAAAATATGATGAGATGCTATTTTGAGCATGTTAACATGATTGTATGATTTATGTCATTTGCATTAGTATGATATGTTGTTGGGTGATTGAGAGGAGGGTGAGTATGATATCCGTGTCTTTGGGACACTATGTCTTTGGGACACTGTGTCTTTGGGACACCAGAGGTTTGGCACCTCCAGTGGTTTGGTACCACAGATGACATTTTTGTGACTTTGGGTCACCAGAGGTTTGGCACCTCAGCGTCTCGTCCCAGTGGCTTAATACCACGGTGGGTTGGCCCCACAGTTGATTATACGGGATTGACGCCAGTGATTTGGTATCACACTTGTGTCTTTGGGGCACCAGAGGTTTGGCACCTCATTGCGACTCGTCCATGTGGTTTGACACCACCGTGGGTTGGCCCCACTTGTGAGATACGGGATTGTCGCTAGTGATTTGGTATCACACGATGGGTAGGCCCCATCATCGGATTTGTGACTACGGTCACCAGTGATTTGGTATCACACTTGTGTCTTTGGGACACCAGAGGTTTGGCACCTCATTGCGACTCGTCCCTGTGGTTTGACACCACCGTGGGTTGGCCGCACTTGTGAGATCTGGGATTGTCGCTAGTGATTTGGTATCACACGATGGGTTGGCCCCATCATTGGATTATTCGTGGCTTTGGGTCACCAAGTGGTTTGGCACCACACTTATGGATATCGTGACTTTGGGTCACCAGTGGTTTGGCACCACCAGTGGTTTGGTACCACACGGGGTAGAAAGGTGATATGGATGGTTAGGATCGGGGTGCATTAATTATATTGCTATGATATGATGTGAGTTAGCATGTTGTATTATCGGGAGCGGGATTTATGCACCGAGTCTTGCGACTCACCCTCTCCTTTGACATTTCAGTGACACTTAGACGCGGACATGGAGCCGGATGGACTCGAGGTGCTCATGCCATGCTTAAATAAAGATTTGCTCGGACTTTATAAAAATTTGGTACTTTAGCTTATTTATTACTATTTGGTTTTATTTTGGATTGTAAATGGCCTTTAAAATTATGTTTTTCTATGGTTATGCTTAATGTAGATTTTTTTAATATGCCTTGATAAATTACTTGAGTTAAAATCACTAAAACTTGGAAAGACGACGATTTCAAAACTATAACGCAAATGTGTTTTAAACTATACCATCGGGTATCACACTATGATTTGGTGTTAAGGAAACTCAAATAATTTTTAAACCTAAACTCAATTTTCTACTAAGTCTAAACGTTTTGTAACAAAAAGATACAACGTGAACTTCTAAATGAAATAAACTTGTTTAACTTCTTGATTTCCGAGTTTTCAAAATGACACATGAAGTTTTCAACAATCATGCCCAAGATTTCTACAAGTCCAAAACTTCTCAAAGAGTTTTCATCAAACTTTTAAGTGAAAAACCTAACCACTCAAATACGTTTTTCCCTCGTAACATACCAGATTCGGTCGTAGGGTGTTGATCGGGTTTGGGGTGTTACAATTGTGGTATCAGAGCCAAGTTCAAAGGCTCGGCTGTGGGCCTGAGGCCCAAAATGTTTTAAAAGTCTGTTTTAATAGTTTTGTTTTTAAAAGCATGATTTGAAAGGCATGGCACCGAGTCTCCGGCACCAGATTCGCCGCCTGTAAGTACCCCTTACTATTGCTTGTGATTTGATGTCTTTGTGATTGGATGGTTAGCAATAGTAAGATTACTTTAGAAATCAAACCGATAGGATTCTCAGAACTCGCGAAAACAAAGCTTCTTAAATATTCATAAGACTTTGCTTTTAAACAGTGGAATAATTACTGATGCATAAAACTCCTAAATCAGATACGTAGAGATATTAGTCATGAGTGCTCGAGGTGGACGCGGTCGTGGACGTGGTCGTGGTAGGATGACGCCAACCCGTAGGATCCGGTCGGGTCGAGAGAATGAGATGTCGGTACCACCACCACCGGAGGTGGTGAGTTCCAAGATCGGCCCAGGATGACGCAGCGTCACGAGCGATCTTTGCGAGTGTTGGAAAGGGTAGCTGGTGTAGGTGGTGGCGCAGGAGTTAGGAAATCTGTTCCTGAGCGACTCCGGGCAAACGGGGCCGAATTCTTTCGAGGTGTTTCTGGTGTTGCTCCCAGCATTGTTGAGTATTGGCTGGAGGCGACGGAGCGGATCATGGATGATCTGGACTTGACTGCTGAAGAGAAGCTGAAGGGCATAGTATCGCTTCTTCGGGATGAGTCATACCAGTGGTGGCTCACGGTTCGGGACAGAGTGGCAGCAGAGGATCTTACGTGGGATTATTTTAGGGCTGCATATCAGAAAAAGTACATTGGAGCTAGTTATATCGACGCTCAGTGAAAAGCATTTCTGAGGCTAGTCCAGGGAAGTAAGTCTATTTCCGAGTACGAGGCTGAGTTCTTGAAGCTGAGTCGGTATGCCAGGGGCATTGTGGCTACTGAACATGAGAGGTGTGTTCGTTTCGAGGATGGTCTGAGAGACGAGTTGAGACTGCTGATTGCTCCTCAGCAGGAGCGTGAGTTTGCTGTCTTGGTTGAAAAGGCTAAGGTAGCCGAGGGTGTTAAGGAGTCCGTAAGGCGGGGCATGGGCGAGAAACAGGCATAAGAGGAGCTTTGGGTCTTCCGGATCGTCGGGTAATCCGCAGAAAAGGGGCTAGACAGCAGTGGGCCGAATCGATCTGTAGGTTTGTTGTCGCTAGGCGAGGGACCGCCGCAGCGTAACCACCGTGGGAAATATCATTGGGGAGGTCTTTGGACCGGTGGAAAAGGTTGTTTTGAGTGTGGTTCTCTCGGATCATCGCGTGAGGGACCGTCCGCGTAAGTTGGCGAGATTCATCGAGAGTCGGGGCGTGTCGGTTCAGAATAATGTACCGCCACCGCGAGAGGGCCGTGGTAATGGCAGAGGTAGTAATGGATCCGGTCGGGCGTGGAGCACCGGCAGAGGTGCGAGTTCGACGCCGATACGGCTGGATTAGTGTATGCAATGCGAGGCACCGAGAGGAGGGCGACGCACCGGACGTCATAACCGTGCGTTCTTGATCTTTGGTTCTCCTTTACTGCTTTGATTGATGTGGGTTCGACGCATTCTTACGTGGCTAGTAGTATAGTAGAGACCATGGATCTAGACTCGAGATATCTTCTAGGCGGATGACCGTAATTAGCCCTTTAGGTCACTCTGTAGCGATAAATAAGTCATTTAGAGATGTACCCTAGAACTCCAAGGGGTAGTGTTTGCCACGATCCGATGGAACCGCCATTTGGGGAGTTCGATTTGATTCTTGGGATGGACCGTTGGTTAAGTACCAGGCGCGTTGGATTGCGCGCTAAGCGCATGGTTCTAAAGACGATCGAGGGTGATGAAGTGGCTATGATAGGTAATAGGAGAGATTACTTATCAAATGTGGTATCCGCTCTGAAGCGCGAGAAGATGGTCGAGAAGGGCCGTGGAAGCGTATGTGGTTCATGTGTATGCCTTAGAGGCTAAGGAATCATGCGTGGAGAAGGTTCGAATCGTTAGGGAGTTTGCCGATGTGTTTCTGAGAGAGCTTAGGGGTTGCCGCCAGATCGTGAGGTAGAGTTCGGGATAGATCTGTTACACAGGATCGCGCCGGTCTATTGCTCGTATAGGATGGCGCCAAAGGAATTGGTGGAGCTTAAGGCTCGAGATCCGTGGAGTTATTGGATCGAGGTTTTATCGTGCCAAGTGTTTCGCCGTCGTGCGCCGCGCACTTTTTTGTCAAGAAAAAGATGGTACGATGCGTATGTGCATAGACTACCGCCAGCTTGAACAAGTTGACGATTAAAAACAAGTATCCGCTGCCACGGATAGACGATTTGTTTGATCACCAAAGGGTGCTTTGCGGTATTTTCAAGATCGACTTGAGGTCCGGGTATCACCATTGAAGGTAAAAGAGGTCGATATTCACAAGACGTTTGGACTCGGTATGGGCACTACGAATTCCTGGTAATGCCGTTCGGGTTGACTAACACGCCGGCAGCGTTCATGGATATGATGAATAGGGTGTTTCAGCAGTATCTGGATCAGTTCGTTGTGGTTTTCATAGATGATATTTTGGTGTATTCAAGGACAGAAGAAGAGCATGATGCGCATTTGCGTGTGGTACTGCAGATTTTGAGGGAGAAGCAGCTTTATGCTAAGGTCAGTAAATGCGAGTTCTGGCTTAGAGAAGTGACTTTCTTGGGTCATGTAGTGTCAGCTGAGGGGATTCGAGTAGATCCTCGGAAGATTGAGGCAGTTTTGGATTGGAAGCCACCGAAGTCAGTGGCTGAGATTCGGAGTTTTCTGGGTTTGGCTGGATACTACCGAAGGTTTGTAGAAGGTTTCGTTGATTGCGTGTGATGACCAAGTTGTTGAGGAAAGAAGTTCCGTTTGTATGGACCGAGAAACAACAGAGAGTTTCGATAAGCTTAAGAAGATTTTGACCGAGGCTCCTGTTCTAATTCAACTTTGAGGTGGTAAGGAAGGAATACATGAGTGTATTGCGATGCATCACATACGGGGTTGGGTTGTGTGTCTTTGATGTAGGAAGGTAAGGTTGTGGCTTACGATCTCTAAGCCGAGGCCACATGAGATCAACTATCCAACGCACGATTTGGAGCTAGCGGTTGTAGTCTTCGCGTTGAATATTTGGAGGCACTACTTGTACGGAGAGATCGATAGTCTACACCACCATAAGAGTTTGAAGTACCTCTTGACTCGGAAGGATTTGAATTTGAGGCGCGCAGATGGGTTGAGTTGCTTAAAGACTACGATCGCTCGATTGAGTATCATCCGGCAAGGCTAACGTGGTGGCGACGCGTTGAGCCGTAAGGTTGTTTCGGACTTAAGAGCGATGTTCGCCCACTTGAGTTTGTATGACGACGGAAGTATTCTCGCAGAGTTGCGAGTTAAGCCTACTTGGGTTGAGCGGATCGAGAGAGAAACTTGATTAGAGGATGAGGTTACGAGTGCGCGGAGGTTGCGGTGCAGCAGTGGTGGTTTCGAAGGTTACAACTTGTCTAGTGATGGGTGTCTTTGTGTTTTCAAGGTAAAGCTTGTATGCCCAAGGATGTTGAGTCGAGGCGGAGGATTCTTCAGACGCACATAGCGGCCCTTATGCTATGCATCCCGGAGGTAGTAAGATGTATAGGGATCTCGAGAGCGCGCTGGTGGCCTGTCCAAGAAAGAAGTGACGAGTTTGTAGGAAGTGTCGACATGTCAAGAGTCAAGGCGAACATCGATTGCCGTCGTGGTTGCTTCACCGATGAAGATTCCTCGATGGAAGTGGGAAAGGATAACCATGGATTTCGTCGGTGGAGTTACCGCTTACGCCAAGCAAGAAGGATTCGATTTGGGTAATTGTGGATCGATCGACTAAATCAGCTCACTTTATTCCGGTGAGGGTTGACTACTCACTTCGTAAGCTAGCGAAACCGTATGTTTCGAGAGATAGTGAGGTTGCGGTGTGCGATGATCGATCATCTCGGATAGGGATCCTGAGTTTACGTCAAGGTTCCGAAAGCGTTGCATCGGGCTCGGGTACTCGGTTGGATTTTAGCACGGCTTTTCACCCGCAAATCGACGGGCAATCGAAAGGGTTATTCGGATATTGGAGGATATGCGAGAGGTTGCGTTACGACTTCGAGGTAGTTGGGAGGAGTTTCTACCATTAGCCGAGTTCGCCTACAACAACGATTACCAAGCGAGCATCAAGATGGCACCGTATGAGGCGTTGTATGGCGGGAAGTGTCGCCACCTCGTGTTGGATGGAGTTAGGTGAACGTCGCTTGTTGGGACTCGAGTTGGTTGGGTCGGTGACCGAAGACAAGGTTAAGTTGATTCGCACTCGTTTGAAGGAAGCTTCGGATCGGCGAAGTCTTATGCCGATCTTAAGCGGAGAGACATAGAGTTTGCCGTGGGGATCAAGTTTTTCCGAAGGTCTCGCCGTGGAAGAAAGTGTTGAGGTTCGGAAGGAAAGGCAAGCTAAGTCCGAGGTTTATTGGGCCGATAAGGTTACGAGGCGAGTGGGACCATGGCGTATCAACTTGAGTTACCAAAGCAGAGCTAAGTCGATCCACGACGTTTTCCATGTTTCGATGCTTCGCGTTATCGTTCGGATCCATCGCATGTGGTAGCAAAGGGAAGAGATCGAGGTGAATCCAGATTTGACTATGGAAGAAGAACACATGCGCATTCTAGATCGGGATGTGAAGGTTCTGCGAGAAGTCTGTGCCTTTGCAAAAGGTTCTTTGGCGGAATCATGGTGTGGAAGAAGCTACATGGGAACCCGAGGATGTGATGAGACAAAGAATACACGCAACTCTTACGATCGTAATTTCGAGGTCGAAATTATTTTAAGGGGGTAGAACCGTAATATCCCTGTTAGGGGCTATTTTGTGGTGGCATTGTTTGCATGTTATTGGCTTGCTATGTTGTTGTTTGTGTGGTTTCGGGACTTAATTGTAGGCTAGGGGTATGCCCGAGTAGGTGGGAAAATTTTTGTTTTTAGGCCTAAGTAAGGGAGCTGAGGAGCCGGGATATATGAGTATTATTTGGTGTTTTTGAGCACAAAGGTGAGCTAGCAAAGTGGCAAAGCAAGGCGCCACTTGGAGCTTGTGGTTGGCGTCAAGTGTAAGGTGGAGGTCTTGTGTTCGAGCTGCGGAGATCCCACATTTTGGCTTCCATTTTGACTCGCATGGAGGGAGGAGTTGTAGGCGGTTCAAACTCGCCTAAGACTTGGTCAAATGGTGGAATGTTGGGTGGAGAGTAATTTGAGGAGGAGACTAGTTCAACTAGTTTGAATTGAGTGGTGTGGAGTGTTTGTGGGGATGTGGCCGAATTTTAGGAGAGAGTTTGGGGGAGTGACGGCTTGGTAGTGTGGGTGTGGGGTAGTGCCGAAATTCATTTGGAATTTTGTGCATATTCGGTCATTTTTGTGTCAAAGGAAAGGTTTTCTTTTGTCTTTTGTTAGTTGAATTACAAGTGAACTTTCTCTCATTTTTTCTTCATTTTTTTGAACCGAAAGACCAAACCCCTATAGCCTTGCCGAATTTGTTTTGTCCCTCTCAATTTTCTTGGTAGCCGAATGTGCCTTGTTTTCTTTCTTTTCTCTTCATATTGTGTGTTTCTAAACTTACTTCTCTCTTCTTCCTATACTTTCTTTTTTTTTCTTCTTGAAATCTTCTTAGCCGAAACCCCATCCTCCAAAATACCTTCTTTCGTTTCTTTTTCTTTTGAACCGTAAGTACTATCCCTCTATCCATTTTATTTTTCTTCTATTTCAAAAACTCTTGAGCCGAACCTCTCTTCAACTCTTGGCCGATTTCTCTCTTCTCTTGAACCACATTTATTTTGTTTTATTTTTCTAGTTTGTAGCCGAATCCTCCCTTGTCTTTGTAAAATTTCCTTCTATCATTTGTTCTTACTTTGGCCGAATATCAACCCCTCACCTAGTAGTTCTCTCTTGGCCGAATATTGGAGTGGGGTGGACCTCTCTTGTGTAGTGTTCAATCGGGTTGGAATAAGGTAAGTGCTAGCCGAATATTCTTTTCCTTTTCTCTCTTGTGCTCTATCGATTTTGGTAAGGCTAAGGATGACTTTGGGCATTTGTTGAAAGGAAGCTAATCTCTTGTGTAATCGACTTCATTATAGGACATACGGTTTGTTGAAGGAGACAAGTGGAGCGTTCTTCTTTCGATTAACTGTTTGGTAAGTAGTGGTAAGTGATTGGTACTGTTATTATTAGTTTATTTGTTTAGTTCGATTAAGTCTAAGGGTTCAAAGGATTAATCGTTCTCTTTTTAAGGTGTAGCCGATTGTTGAAGGAGGAACCATTATGGTTCGGGTTTGGTAGGAAACCAAACGATTGCAAGGTGAGGGTTAATTGATAAACCCTTTTTGGTTTAAATGGTTATGGCCGAATGATATGTGTGCTAACCCCTTGGTTGGCCGATTTTAGGATCAAAGTTGTCGAGGTGATCGAGGGTTTTAGACGGGCTCTTTGGGATTAGATTTGCGATTTACTGTGTGTAAAACTAACACACTTCTGCTTAGTAATATGATTAATAACCGATTACTTATTAAAGTGAAACAATATGATTGATGGATTTGGTACCGATGGGGTATAAGCACGAGATCGGGTAAGTCCGCTTTATTACGAAATCAGTAATGATGTATGAGATATCATGAGTTATGATGAAAATATGATGAGATGCTATTTTGAGCATGTTAACATGATTGTATGATTTATGTCATTTGCATTAGTATGATATGTTGTTGGGTGATTGAGAGGAGGGTGAGTATGATATCCGTGTCTTTGGGACACTGTGTCTTTGGGACTCCAGAGGTTTGGGACCTCCAGTGGTTTGGTACCACAGATGACATTTTTGTGACTTTGGGTCACCAGAGGTTTGGCACCTCAGCGTCTCGTCCTAGTGGCTTAGTACGACAGTGGGTTGGCCCCACAGTTGATTATACGGGATTGACGCCAGTGATTTGGTATCACACTTGTGTCTTTGGGACACCAGAGGTTTGGCACCTCATTGCAACTCGTCCCTGTGGTTTGACACCACCGTGGGTTGGCCCCACTTGTGAGATACGGGATTGTCGCTAGTGATTTGGTATCACACGATGGTTAGGCCCCATCATCGGATTTGTGACTACGGTCACCAGTGATTTGGTATCACACTTGTGTCTTTGGGACACCAGAGGTTTGGCACCTCATTGCGACTCGTCCCTATGGTTTGACACCACCGTGGGTTGGCCCCACTTGTGAGATACGGGATTGTCGCTAGTGATTTGGTATCACACGATGGGTTGGCCCCATCATTGGATTATTCGTGACTTTGGGTCACCAGTGGTTTGGCACCAAACTTATGGATATCGTGACTTTGGGTCACCAGTGGTTTGGCACCACCAGTGGTTTGGTACCACACGGGGTAGAAAGGTGATATGGATGGTTAGGATCGGGGTGCATTAATTATATTGCTATGATATGATGTGAGTTAGCATGCTGTATTATCGGGAGCGGGATTTATGCACTGAGTCTTGCGACTCACCCTCTCCTTTGACATTTCAGGTGACACTTAGATGCGGACATGGAGCCGGGATGGACTCGAGGTGCTCATGCCATGCTTAAATAAAGATTTGCTCAGACTTTATAAAAATTTGGTACTTTAGCTTATTTATTACTATTTGGTTTTATTTTGGATTGTAAATGGCCTTTAAAATTATGTTTTTCTATGGTTATGCTTAAAGTAGATTTTTTTTTAATATGCCTTGATAAATTACTTGAGTTAAAATCTGCTAAAACTTGGAAAGACAACGATTTCAAAACTATAACGCAATGTGTTTTAAACTATACCATCGGGTATCACACTATGATTTGGTGTTAAGGAAACTCAAATAATTTTTAAACCTAAACTCGATTTTCTACTAAGTCTAAACGTTTTGTAACAAAAAGATACAACGTGAACTTCTAAATGAAATAAACTTGTTTAACTTCTTGATTTCAGAGTTTTCAAAATGACACATGAAGTTTTCAACAATCATGCCCAAGATTTCTACAAGTCCAAAACTTCTCAAAGAGTTTTCATCAAACTTTTAAGTGAAAAACCTAACCACTCAAATACGTTTTTCCCTCGTAACATACCAGATTTGGTCGTGGGGTGTTGACCGGGTTTGGGGTGTTACAGTTGTAGGACGGATATTCTGTGTTGTTCATCCCTCCTCTATTTGTATCGCACTGCATTACTGGATGTACCTGCGAACAACCACACAAACCATCAATTTTCTTACTAAGAAGTTCTACCTGATTTGATAGCATTGTTACTGCGTCGAGGTTGAAAACACTGGCGGCTTTTGTTGGCCTTGTCCTTGTAACTTGCCACTGATAGTTATTCAGTGACATCTCATCTATAAACTCATAGGCCTCTTCAGGGGTTTTTTTATTTAAGGTTCCACCGGCGGCTGAATCAATCAACTGCCTAGTTAAGGGGTTCACACCGTTGTAAAAGGTTTGAACCTGTAGCCACAAAGGTAACCCATGGTGAGGGCATCTCCTTAGTAGATCCTTATATCTCTCCCATGCATCGTAGAGTGTTTCTAGATCCATCTGCACAAAAGAAGAAATATCATTCCTCAACTTAGCCGTTTTAGCCAGCGAAAAATATTTTAACATAACTTTTTCGGTCATTTGATCCCATGTAGTGATTGATCCTCATGGTAACGAGTTCAACCACTGTTTAGCTTTGTTTCTCAACGAGAAGGGAAACAACCGAAGGTGAATGGCATCATCTGAAACGCCATTTATTTTGAAAGTCTCGCAAAACTCGAGAAAATTTTCCAAGTGATTGTTTGGATCTTCATCCTGCAAACCATCAAACTGAACAAATTGTTGAATCATCTGTTTAGTGTTAGGTTTCAGTTCAAACTTATTTGCAGCAACAGCAGGTCTAACAATACTTGATTCAGTTCTTGTTAAAGTAGGTTTAGCATAATCATACATAGTACGAGGAGCGGGATTTTGATTCACCGGGTTTGCGGCAACCACATGTAATACCCCTAACCCGTATCCGTCACCAGATTAGGGTTATATGACATTACCGATCATATTACAACTTATATAAATATGCATTGTATATTACAGCTCAGCTTTAATATCGCATCAGTGAGTATAATCATTTCATACACCAGAACCTAAAAATTTCATCATTCATCACATGGTATAAAATAAATATCTAATTAAATCTTATTTCACAGTTTAGCAAACAACTACGCATGCAATATAAATTTAGTATAACATAGCCGAATACATATATACATACATAATTGATTTCATATTCGAATTCTTATTATCTACCAATAACAAATTCCATAGCCTAACACAAATCAAATCCATTTGTATCACATTTTATTATCTAACTCGAATACATATCATAACCAAATATGCATAGTTTACAACATCAATTTAAACCATCCTATTAAAGTCTCAATGACTAAACAAATCCTCCTATATATTTACCATATTCAAATCTATATAACACCAAAACCAAATCACACAATACAAGTATATAATTATACATTTTGTTTGAGTCCATTTCATAACTAAAAATCAATCCATCACCCAAAGCATAATAAAGATACATGTACTAACCACTCAACCAAATCCATTATTAACATTTAACTAAATATTTAACTACCACTTAATGTCATGATTTTAACACCAATACTGAATCAAAAATAACTTATAATTATCACCTTTATTTCATCACATAACCGATTACCTAATTTACAATACAAACAATTTCCAATTTGATTCATGTTTTGAATTATGTATCTCAATAATAGGTCATTAACAACCCACATCTCAAACATATGCCTCAATCACATATATCAAACTTTCCAAAAAGAACTAAGCATAAATCATAAATGGTTACTCCATACCCAAACATATATATGTACCTAGCATGAACTCATATCACAGCCAAATTTATAAACCAAGCATAACACTCACATATACTACGATTAATATTACTTAAACATTAGATCATTAACATTAAGATCAAGCCATTTTCGCATGGCTCAAAATTACATATTCAAAGTTGAACAAAAATGCATATTAGCCTATACATGCCATAAGTTCGAAATAAACTTTCTAGAAGTACCAACGATTGACGATAGTGTTGATGACTTCAATAACGATCCCCGAGCCCAAAAGTCAAGTCCAAAATCTATAAACAACATAAACATATAACACGTAGTAAGCTAACATAGCTTAGTAAGCCTTAAGCATATAAAACAATTTAAAAGAACATTCAAACATTTTAACTATTCAATTTGTATTATTAACATGATAATATAGTATAAATAGACTATCATAGCCGAATACTAATGTTCTTATATGGCATATCATTATTCACTTCTCAATCCCAAAATTTCACTATCTCATTTAAATTTACAAACTTACCAATTAAGTAAAAAGGTTTAAAATCTAAAATGTTATCTCTTAATTACCTACTCATATTGCCGAATACACATAGTTCAACATATCCCCATATACAATCAAATGTGTAAACACCATATATCAATATATGCATATATAACCGAACATACAAATATCAAATACATATTTATCATGTATATAATCGAATATATATATTCATTAAACATCACATGTATCCCAAAGATTCAAATTTAATATAACATCACATGTATTCAAATATATAATATCGTTACATTACCATTTTATCCACATACCTAAGAGGCCGAATATACAAGAGCATTTTGTCAACTTACTTGCTTAAAAATCACAAAATTACGAGGCCTTAAAAATGTAAATTTGAAGATAGATCATCGGTATAAAACCTGCTAGGCATAAGCCTGAATCACACACCTAAGACTAGGCACCGCTAGACCCGAGGTCCGATATTCAATCACCTGTAATAAGCTCGCTAGGCACAAAGCCCGATTAAGTTCACCACCCAAGGCTTGCTAGGCTCACAACAACTGAATAACGATACTTTTAAGTCAGTCTCACACACATATTTCATATATCGAACCCTTTTATACACTTCATAATCTTTGTACGAACATTTCAATAACATATCTCAATCGAACAAACTTTAACACATTAAATTTTAGGTTTATTAACATTCGGCTATTCATTGTTGATTCCACAAATTTCCAAAACAGCAAATTACTAAGTTACATGCATAACTTACAATGTTTTATCGCTTAATGTAACATCCTAAAATTTAGAATTTTATTGTGTTGCATTATATCTTGCATTAGGCTAGTTAAATTATAAATTGTGTATGTTTTAAGGTCCTAAGAAGGCTCGGGGTTGAGTTGGGCCTTAGTAAAATTTTTGTGTTTAAGCACTTTAAGGAGAGAAGGTAAGCGACATCAAGGCTTAAGGAAATAAGTGTGCATTTTGCTAGCACAAGTGAAGCTAGTAGAGGAGTGGTGTGGCGTTACATGTATGGGCTGGAGGGGTGGAGTTCGAATCCCACCTAGTGCAAATTTTGGGATTTATTTTTGTGTTCCTTCCCTAAGTGTCGGCCATGATAGTATTTTTGGTAAGGGAGACTTTTTATTTATGGAAAGATGGCTAAGGGAATATGGTAAGGAGGAAAACAAGGGAAGAACAAGGAATGAAATGAAAGAAAAGGAAAGAGAAGGGAACATGTTGGCTTATAGTGTGGAAGGTGTTTTGGAAAGATTTTATTTGGTCAATGTTCATCTTTTGGTAAAGATGATACACGGTTTGAGAGGGGGTTTTGGGTAGCCGAATTCTTCATTAGTCATTTGGTAAATTAGTGCTTGGAAGGCCTACTTTCTTTTTAGCATATTGGTGTTTTCTCTTCCCAACTCTCTTCCTTTGTTTTGGCCAAAATTCTCTTTGCATTTTGTTCATCTTGTTCCTTGTTGTGCCGAAACTCTCAATCCATCTATACTCATTCTTCCCTTTGTTGCCAAAACATCCATCTCATATTGATCATCTTGACCATTTTGATCATTTTCATTTATGTGTCAACCAAACTCCCTAACACTTCTTTTCTATCTCTTTTTCTCTTTTCTCTTCACTAGCCAAAACCTATTAACACCTAATCTCTTCTTCTTCTTTTCTTTTTCTTTTGTGTTGGACACTCCTTTCTTGACCGAATTGGTAAGTGACTTCATTCCCCTTTTCATCTTCATTTTCTTTTTCTTCCTAGCCGAATATGTGTGTCCATCACTAATCGATATTTCACTTTGTTTCTTTATCAAAATATATCTCTCCTACTCTCTTAAATAATGTTTTTCTTCTAGTGTAGTGTTATAGAGGAAAGTCGATTCTCATAATCTTGTCTCATCCGTAGCCATAAGTCAATCGATAGAAATCGTATTCATCATCATTAAGGTAAGGGATTCGTCATGGTTCATTTTAATCTTTTTCGTTGACCGGTTAGTTGCTAAACGGAATAGTGGTTGTGACTAATCGTTTATTTTTTTTAGGGACTCAATCGCTCGATCTATCCACTTGTTGATCATATGGAAATAGTGGTAAGCCAAACCTTTTTCCTTAGACAATCGTTTTATATCATCGTAATATTGTTTTTGATTATGACTTTTTTTCAATAGAGGCAAGTGGAACCGATTTGAAAGGAAAAGTGATTGGAGAACACAAAAGGAGTGGATTTGCGATTCCTACTCCTAAGTTCAAGCGTAGAGCGGTATCGGCGATTCGAGATTTCCCACCGGGTTGTGGACCATCATCCGGTGAGAATAGACAAATCGTGGTCGTTCACGATATCGAGGGTAAGGGTTTCAATAGATCACTTGGTTTAGATTTAGATTAATAAAAATCTCATTCATTAGATTAATCGAGTATTATGTTGTCATAGGTGGCGGCGATCAAGAGAGTTTGATACTTATCAGTAATCGTGTGTGTAATCTCACACCGTAATTACAGAGATCCATGATTCGGTAACATGTTTAATAGTAGATTGTTATTATCATTCGGCTAAAAATCGTAATATGGCATAAGATGAGAAAATTTGCTTAAAGTATATTATTTTTAAAAGATTTGTCAAAATCGGTATTAAAATTGTTGAATTACGAAAATGCCCCTATGGACCGAATTACGAAAATGCCCCTATGGGCTGAATTACGAAAATGCCCCTATGGGCCGAATTACGAAAATGCCCTTATGGGCCGATCTTCTAGAATGCCTTAATAGGCCAAATTACAAGGTTTTATAATGGGCCTATTCATCTTCTTAAATTGTTGGATTAATGATTATTGTACATATATGTGGATATTATGCTTTATTATGTATGTTGCATGTTATATATTGCATGGGTTGGGAAAAATGTTGAAGAGAAGTGTAGCCTGGTGGCATTGCCACAATAAAATGTTTATTAAAACTGTTTACGTATGATATCGGTGGCTTGGCCACAATAAAAATATTATAAATGGCAACTTGCCTGTGAATTGGTGTGATTGGCGGGGTGGGTTGACTTGATCCCCACAGGTGTGATTGGCTGGTACGGGGGTGTGTTGGATGGCTGGGATGGGTTGCATACATGTCTTATTAATATTATTTTGTAAGTGGGCTTAGGCCCAAGTTAATTCTAAATGGATTCAGGCCAAGTGGATGACGGTAAGGGGATTATACACTGAGTTCTAGTAACTCACCCCTTTTTCCTTAACCCTTGCAGGTAATGCTTAGTGAAGTGGACTTGGGCCATGGATGACTCGGTGGAGGCCATACTTCAGAAATGGTTTTTATTGAACTTTAGATTTCTATTTTCGTTCACTTTAGTACTTTTACTATTTTGGGTTTTTATGTTGTAATAAGGCCTCTGGAATATTTTATTTTTGCTTTATGTTTGATGAACTTATTATCTTGCTTAAATTGTTTTAAATGAAAATTTTACTAAAAACATAAATAAAGATTTTCCAAAATAGATTAACAAATGGAGTACATAACAAACTTTTACAAATATTTTTAACTCGGAAATTTTCTCTCGAATTATCAATAATATTTTCAAAAGTCATGGTTTATAAGATCTCTAGTTCAAATTATCGATTTATCAATCAATCTTCGAAGTTAGTAGTACTTTATCAAATATTTCAAATCAAACTTGTTTTCTTGATTATAACAAAATAATACCTATTTTAGTACAAATAAAAAGGATTTAACATTTTTTTTGTCATGTGACATGTCAGATCCGGTCATAACGCATGGGCCGGGTTTGGGGTGTTACACTTAAAGACTTACCTCGGATATCGACGGACGACAAAAACTGGCTATTCAACTATTTTCGTTTTTCCCCGATCCAAGTCCGACTTCTTTTGTTCTTGATCTAAACATATTCAAATTAAGCTCATTCAAACATATTTTCATTCAATTTAATCCAAAAACTCATAAATGGGCAAATTACCATTTTGCCCCTAACATTTCACACTTTTTACTATTTAGTCCTATTTGCACAAAACACAAAATACACAAAATTTGACTATACACCTTAAGGGAAGAATATTCCTAGTCTTCATACAAGTCCATACATTTCATTTATTTCACATTTTAGTCCCCCTAAAATTTATTTTTGCAATTTAGTCCAACATACTCAATTTCATCAAAAATTCAAAGACAAAACTTATTAATCTAACACATATTTATCATAATTCATCCTCAAAAAACATAAACAAAAAACTATCATCAATGGCTCAACTCAAAATATTCATCAAACTCAAAAATTATAGCATGGGTCTTAAAGATTTCTAAGCAACGATCTCAAAAACGTAGAAATTATCAAAAACCGAACAAAAACGAACCTTGATTGAGCTTGAATAAGTGCCGAAACCTAGCTTGGTTTCTTTCTTTTTCTTTTATTTTTTATTCGGCCATGGAAAGAGAAATGAAACTATGGCTTTATTATTATTTTTTTATGTCATTTTATTATAATATAACATTATTATACATTAATATATATTTTTAATTATAACAAATAATATAAAAAAACATATAATGATGGCATGTTGCCGTCCACTACCTTTGAAAATGGGCTATTTGCCCTTTAAGGACTCCATATTAAAAAGCCACTATCAACTAAGCACTTTACACTATAGTTTGTAACTTTTACATTTTACGCGATTAAGTCCTTTTATTTAATCGAACACCTAAACGACAAAATTAAGTCACGAAAATTTAACACCAACAATTTCACACATAGTAAACACACAAAATAATTTAAAAATATTTTTCAGACTTGGATTTGTGGTCCCAAAACCACTATTCCGATTAGGGTCTAAATCGGACTGTTACAACTCTCCCCCCTTAGGGATTTTCATCCCCGAAAATCTTACCGATGAAAAGGTTTGGATAACATTCTTTCATTGTATCTTCTGATTCCCAAGTTGCCTCTTCAACTCCGTGCTTTTGCCACAGTACTTTAACTAACGAAATTTTCTTATTTCGCAATTCTTTTATCTCACGAGCCAGGATACAAATCGGTTCCTCTTCATATGTCATATCAGGCTGAATCTCAACTTCTGTCGGACAAATCACATGTGAAGGATCAGATCGATATCTACGAAGCATCAAAACAGGAAAGACATTATGGATCTTTTCTAGCTCAGGTGGTAACTGCAATCTATAAGCAATCGGCCCGATACGCTCTGTGATTTCATACGGTCCAATGAATCTCAGACTCAATTTGCCTTGACGACCGAATCTGAGTACCTTCTTCCACGGTGAAACTTTCAAAAACACTTGATCTCCGATCTAAAACTCAATATCTTTACGCTTCAAATCTACATATGACTTTTGGCGATTTGATGCGGCTTTCAAACTATCACAGATCACCGCCACTTTCTGTTCAGTTTCTTTAATCAATTCAACCCCGTGTATCTTATTTTCACCGAGCTCGGTCCAGTACAATGGTGTACGACATTTACGACCATACAAAGCCTCGTAGGGTGCCATCTTGATACTAGATTGAAAGCTATTATTGTAAGCAAATTCAATCAGAGGTAAATATTGTTCCCACGTACCTTCTAACTCAAGGATGCAACATCTCAACATATCCTCAAGTGTCTGAATGATCCGTTCAGACTGACCATCTGTCTACGGATGAAAAGCCGTGCTAAAATGCAGTTTCGTACCTAGAGCATCTTGTAACTTCTCCCAAAATCGTGATGTAAATCTCGGGTCTCTATCTGAAACAATAGAAATAGGCACACCATGTAATCTCACAATTTGTGATACATACAATTCAGCAAGCTTATCGAGTGAATAATGCATTTAACCGGAATAAAGTGAGCTAATTTGGTCAATCTATCCACTATAACCCAAATTGTATCTTTCTTGCTCTCGTGTCATAGGTAAACGGATACAAAATCCATAGTGATTCTGTCCCATTTCCATTCGTATCATGATCGGTCAAGTAACCTGTAAAGGTACTTGATGCTTGACTTTTACTTGTTGATGAGACTAAGCATTTCAAAACAAATTCGAGATATGTCTCGTTTCATACCAGGCCACCAATAAATACTGCTTTGGATCGTTATACATTTTGTGCTACCCGGATGAGCAGATAATCGACTGCTATGAGCTTCATTCAATATCATCTGAATCAACTCTGAATTTCTTGGAACACATATTCGATCTTTGAATTTCAAGCAGTCATTCTCATCAATTCGAAACTCTGATTCAACATCACTTCCACACTGAGCTCGTTTTGCCAACAAATCCTTATCAACTTTTTGGGCATCACCAATTTGTTGAACAAACGGTCTTGCTTTTAATTCGGCTACTATCGAACCATCATCAGACATAACCATATGCGCGTTCATTGCACGTAAAGCAAATAATGACTTTCAACTTAAAGCATCTGCAACAACATTTGCTTTTCCGGGATGATAGTCAATTACTAGCTCATAATCTTTCAAAAGCTCTGACCATCGGTGTTGTCTCAAATTCAAATCTTTCTGAGTCATCAAATACTTCAGGCTTTTGTGATCTGAATAAACATGACATTTCTCACCGAACAGATAATGACGCCATATCTTTAATGCAAACACAATGGCTGCTAGCTCTAAATCATGTGTCGGATAGTTTCTTTCGTATGGCTTCAACTGTCTCAAGGCATAAGCTATGACTTTGCCTTCCTGCATCAAAACACAACCCAGACCATCCAAAGATGCATCACTATAAATAACAAATTATTTACCCGATTCAGGCTGAACTAACACTGGAGCTTCGGTCAAATGAGTTTTCAACTGATCAAAACTTTTCTGACACTTTTCCGACCACTCGAACTTAACATCTTTTTGTAACAGCTTTGTCAACGGTGTAGCAATTATAGAAAAACCTTTCACAAACCGTCTGTAGTAACTCGCGAGCCCAAGAAAGCTTCAAACTTCAGAAACATTTTTTCGGTGGTTTTCAGTCAAGTATAGCCGATATTTTATTCGGATCAACCCGAATACCTGATGCTGAAACAACATGGCCCAGAAAACTGACTTCACGTAACCAAAACTCACACTTACTAGACTTTGCATACAACTGTTTATCTCGTAAGGTTTGTAGCACAAGTCTCAGATGCTCTGCATGCTCGGTTTCATCTCTAGAGTAGATCAGAATATCATCTATAAACACTACCACAAACCGATCCAAATACTGTCTGAAAATCTGATTCATCAGATCCATAAAAACAGCAGGTGCATTAGTAAGTCCGAAAGGCATAACCAAAAACTCGTAGTGTCTGTACCTCGTCCGAAAAGCAATCTTTGGCACATCAGAATCTCTGACTCGTAACTGATAATAACCCGACCTCAAATCTATCTTTGAAAACACTGAAGCCTCTTTCAGCTGATCAAACAAGCTGTTAATCCGCGGTAACGGGTATTTATTCTTTATAGTCACCTTATTTAGCTGTCGGTAATCAATACACATTCGCATAGTTCCATCTTTCTTCTTCACAAATAGAACTGGCGCACCCCAGGGAGAGAAACTCGGTCGTGCAAAACCCATATCTATTAACTCTTCCAACTGTGCTTTCAACTCTTTTAATTCGGTAGGTGCCATTCGATACGGAGCTATCGAAATCGGAGTCATTCCCGGAACTAACTCAATACCAAACTCTATTTCTCGAATAGGTGGCAAACTCGATAATTCTTCAGGAAATACATCTGGATACTCGCTCACAACTGGTACCGATTCAATCTTCTTTTAAGTCACTTAACTATCAAGCACATAAGCAAAGTAAGCTTCATAACCTTTTCTCACATACTTCCGAGCTAGCATCGAAGATATTACTACTGGTAACCCATTCAGATCATTAGATTCAATCCGAATAATTTCACTGTTCTGACATCTCAAATCAATGGTCTTTCTTTTGCAATTAACAACAGCATCGTGCAAAGTCAACCAGTCCATACCCAAAATTATATCAAATTCGTCAAAAGGCAACAACATCAAATCGGCTGGAAAATATGAATCTCGAATCATCAACGGGCAATTTTTACATACTTTGTCAACCAATACACACCGGCCCAAGGGGTTTGATACTCGAATCACAAACTCAGTAGACTCAACAGGCAGAGTCTTACTGGATACTAATGTTTCACACACATAAGAATGAGTCGAACCAGGATCAATTAATGCAATAACACTAGTATCATAAAGAGTGAAAGTACCAGTAATAACATCTGGGGAAGAAGCATCCTCACGAGCGCGTATAGCATATGCTCTAGCAGGTGCACGAGCCTCAGATCGGATTGCTGTATCTTTCATCCCTCTCTGACTACCACTTACATTTCCTGAATGCCTGGGTGGTCTGCCTCGCGCTGACATGTTGCTCGGTCTCGCATTCTGAACAGTGTTTTGCTCGGCTAACATTGGGCACTCTCGGATAAAATGATCTATCGATCCATATTTAAAACATGATCGATCATGTAATCTACAACTTCCAGAATGCCATTTACCACAGTGCTTGCACTCAACCCTGTTCTACTGAACATTACCAACACTGGCAATCGATGTTGCTCGTGAACCCATAGGAGGTCGGTCTCGATCTCGTCTAGAAAAGTCTGAAGTAGCTTTATGTCGACTAGAATCATCTCTAAACTTCTTTGATACTCAGTGAAAAGTCTTACTCAATGATCTTTTACGGAAGTCTCTGGCTTTAAAATCATCTTTTCTTTTCTCTTTTCCAAGCTCTTCGGCTTTACAGGCTCGCTCAACAAGTACCACGAACTCTTTAATCTCAAGTATGCCGACAAACAATTTAATGTATTCATTCAAGCCATCTTCGAATCTTTTACACATGATAGCTTCGGTTGAAACACATTCGCGAGCATACCGGCTTAGTCTCACAAATTTTCGTTCATACTCAGTTACGGTCATACGACCCTATTTCAATTCCAGAAATTCTTTGCATTTTTGATCGATGAATCTCGGTGATGTGTATTTCTTACGGAACTCGATCCGGAAAAATTCCCGTGTCACTTTCTCTTTCGAACCACCGATACTAGTGTATTCCACCAGTGATATGCGGTGTCTCGTAATAAGGATATAGCACATTTTAAGCATTCATTCGGAGTACATGATAGCTCGTCGAACACATGGATAGTATTATCAAGCCACAGCTCAGCTCGTTCAGCATCATCATCATCACTAGCTTTAAACTCTTCGGCCCCGTGTTTCCGATTTTATCTACTCGGGCCTCGCTAAATCTCATCGGATCTATCATCGAGGTACCATAGGTATCGAGATGGATTATTCGGGGTGGAGGTTGTTGTGCAATCGGATTAGTCCGGGATATACTGTGTAAACCAATCATTCATCATTTGGTAGAAGGCTTGTCTAGCCTCCCCCTCTGGATTACTCAAAGTAGGTCGAGAATCTATCGGCACTGTCCCTAGCACGGGATTAGGTGCTACGCTCTCGACATCATCAGTTACGGCTCTATCGGGATCCATTTACTATATAAAAACACATTTCAGATGTCAGAAGTCATCACACTATCGCATTATAATTTATGGCATGTATAGCTAGACTCACACGCGCTACGGTAGTCCTAGAATCGACTAAATCGTGCTCTGATACCAATCAAATGTAATACCCCTAACCCGTATCCGTCACCAGATTAGGGTTATATGACATTACCGATTATATTATAACTTATATAAATATGCATTGTATATTACAGCTGATAAACCGAAATAATAACATATTTTAAGCCCACATTTAATATGCTTTTGGATGATTTAAGCCCCAATTTATGTAAAAAGGTGCTCTTAATCCTTTCTTTTCATGTCTTATACTCAGGAAAGCACCCGATGACGAAAAGAACGAGAAACGGGCTTAAAACGGACCAAATTGGGCCAAGCCACGAAATCAGCACGGCCTGGACTTCAAGCCACACGGCCGTGCCACCATTCTTACTAGAACACGGCCTTACCACGACTTACACGGCCGTGCCTCATTCAACAGTGTTAAACACGGCCTGAAGACGATTCACACGGGCGTGTGCCATGGCCGTGTCCCTGCCGCGGGAAAGAGGAATTTTATTCGGATTTGGATGCTTGGAGGCAAAGAAACATATTCCTAAGTCTACTTAAACTCCCAAATAGGAATTGCACTCAAATTAGGATACTTGAAGGCCAAGTAAAGCATCTCAAAGCCTATATAAACACCCCAGGGGTAACTTGTCAAGGAAGTTCGACAGAAACCCTCTGTCGAGGGGAGCCCAAAGCTATCGTCTAGGGGCATCTTGCTAGGCCAGAGAAGGCAGATTTGTGGGGATTCACTCAGGGATAGCCAGTTGATTCATCTCGAGAAGCCAGAATTCTACTCAAGACGGTGGATCTCTCCTTCAATTCCTTCAGGGGGTTTTAGGGATTTCTTATGTTTTGTTTTATCTTTTCTCTTGAGATGTTTTCCTTTATTGTTATGAACTAGACCCTTCTGATAATTCGAAGGATGAAACCTATGATGAATCTTGTTATTTGATTATTTGAATTATATGGTAAATACTTAGTTTGTTCTTAATTATGTGAGCTTAATCCAAATTTAATGTGCTTAGGTGGAGGAGGAATAGACCCTGCCTAAGAGTAGATCCAATATAATTAAGCGGAGTTGATCACACGCCTAGAGATAGGGTGACGAGATTTTGTCGAATTAGGGTGAAACCTAATATGGGAATCCATAGATCGATTTACTGCTATTCTAGGGGGTTATTATAAGAGAACGAGATTTCCACTAATTAACCTAGGGTTAGACGTTATTCGCCTCGAGAGAGGGTTTAATATACGTTAGGGAGTCTTACGGATCAAACTAAGTAAATAAATCATATGGTTTAGTGTTAGATAACAAGTGAAGTCTAGGTGGATTCTTCCTAGGGTATTGTCTAAATCAACTGAGTTTTTCCCAAGTTATTTTCCAAATTCATTCTTCTTTGTCTTGGAGTCTTTAGTTTAGTAGTTAATTAATTTAGATTAATAAACAACTTCACTTATTTTAGGCTAAATAATAAAAAGAAAGTTAGTATTAGTACTTTTAGTTCCTTTGGGTTCGATAACCCGGTCTTGCCTAAACTACACTACTGTTCGATAGGTGCACTTGCCTTTAATCGTTGTCAGAGTTAGTTTCCAGGTTCGATCATTCTTTTATAAATTTTAAAACTCTGATTTACAGCGATCAACAGCTCAACTTTAATATCGCATCAGTGAGTATAATCATTTCATACACCAAAACCTAAAAATTTCATCATTCATCACATGGTATAAACAAAATATATCTAATTAAATCTTATTTCACAGTTTAGCAAACAACTACACATGCAATATAAATTCAGTATAACGTAGCCGAATACATATATACATACATAATTGATTTCATATTCGAATTCTTATTATCTACCAATAAAAAATTCCATAGCCTAACACAAATCAAATCCATTTGTATCACATTTTATTATCTAACTCGAATACATATCATAACCAAATATGCATAGTTTACAACATCAATTTAAACCATCCTATAAAAGTCTCAATGACTAAACAAATCCTCCTATCTATTTACCATATTTGAATCTATATAACACCAAAACCAAATCACACAATACAAGTATATAATTATACATTTTGTTTGAGTCCATTTCATAACTAAAAATCAATCCATCACACAAAGCATAAAAAAGATACATGTACTAACCACTCAACCAAATCCGTTATTAACATTTAACTAAACATTTAACTACCACTTAATGTCATAATTTTAACACCAATACCGAATCACAAATAACTTATAATTATCACCTTTATTTCATCACATAACCGATTACCTCATTTACAATACAAACAATTTCCAATTTGATTCATGTTTCAAATTATGTATCTCAATAATAGGTCATTAACAACCCACATCTCAAACATATGCCTCAATCACATATATCAAACTTTCCAAAAAGAACTAAGCATAAATCATAAATGGTTACTCCATACCCAAACATATATATGTACCTAGCATGAACTCATATCACAGCCAAATTTATAAACCAAGCATAACACTCACATATACTACGATTAATATTACTTAAACATTAGATCATTAACATTAAGATCAAGCCATTTTCGCATGGCTCAAAATTACATATTCAAAGTTGAACAAAAATGCATATTAGCCTATACATGCCATAAGTTCGGAAATAAACTTTCTAGAAGTACCAATGATTGACGATAGTGTTGATGACTTCAATAATGATCCCCGAGCCTGAAGCTGAAGTCCAAAATCTATAAACAACATAAACATATAACACAGAGTAAGCTAACATAGCTTAGTAAGCCTTAAGCATATAAAACAATTTAAAAGAACATTCAAACATTTTAACTATTCAATTTGTATTATTAACATGATAATATAGTATAAATAGACTATCATAGCCGAATACTAATGTTCTTATATGGCATATCATTATTCACTTCTCAATCCCAAAATTTCACTATCTCATTTAAATTTACAAACTTACCAATTAAGTAAAAAGGTTTAAAATTTAAAATGTTATCTCTTAATTACCTACTCATATTGTCGAATACACATAGTTCAACATATCCCTATATACAATCGAATGTGTAAACACCATATATCAATATATGCATATACAACCGAACATACAAATATCAAATACATATTTATCATGTATATAACCGAATATATATATATATTCATTAAACATCACATGTATCCCAAAGATTCAAATTTAATATAACATCACATGTATTCAAATATATAATATCGTTACATTACCATTTTATCCACATACCTAAGAGGCCGAATATACAAGAGCATTTTGTCAACTTACTTGCTTAAAACTCACAAAATTACGAGGCCTTAAAAATGTAAACTTGAAGATAGATCACCGGTATAAAACCTGCTAGGCATAAGCCTGAATCACACACCGGCCCTAGGCCTGCTAGACCCGAGGTCTGATATTCAACCACCGGCAATAAGCCTGCTAGGCACAAAGCCCGATTAAGTTCACCAGCCCAAGGCTTGCTAGGCTCATAGCCTGAATAACGATACTTTTAAGCTGTCTCACACACATATTTCATATATCGAACCCTTTTATACACTTCATAATCTTTGTACTAACATTTCAATAACATATCTCAATCGAACAAACTTTAACACATTAAATTTTAGGTTTATTAACATTCAGCTATTCATTGTTGATTCCAAAAATTTCCAAAACAGCAAATTACTAAGTTACATGCATAACTTACAATGTTTTATCGCTTAAAGACTTACCTCGAATATTGACGGACGACAAAAATTAGCTATTCAACTATTTTCGTTTTTCCCCGATCCAAGTCCGACTTATTTTGTTCTTGATTTAAACATATTCAAATTAAGCTCATTCAAACATATTTTCATTCAATTTAATCCAAAAACTCATAAATGGGCAAATTACCATTTTGCCCCTAACATTTCACACTTTTTACTATTTAGTCCTATTTGCACAAAACACAAAATACACAAAATTTGACTATACACCTTAAGGGCCGAATATTCCTAGTCTTCATACAAGTCCATACATTTCATTTATTTCACATTTTAGTCCCCCTAAAATTTATTTTTGCAATTTAGTCCAACATACTCAATTTCATCAAAAATTCAAAGACAAAACTTATTAATCTAACACATATTTATCATAAATCATCCTCAAACAACATAAACAACAAACTATCATCAATGGCTCAACTCAAAATTTTCATCAAACTCAAAAATTAAAGCATGGGTCTTAAAGATTTCTAAGCAACGATCTCAAAAATGTAGAAATTATCAAAAATCGAACAAAAATGAACCTTGATTGAGCTTGAATAAGTGTAACATCCGGGATTTAGGGGTTATGCGGTTAGTGCATAATTCAAGTGATAGTGGGCCTAGTGTGTGTTTGGATGTGTTTTAAGGGTTTTGAGAACCCTAGGATGTAGGGGAGTGCCTTAGAAAAATATTAGATTTTAAGGTTAGTAGGGGGAGCTGGGTTAAGGAGGCCTTAAGAAAATTTGTGAGGGAATTTGGACATGAGGTTGGGCTTGGTAAAGTGGCATGGAGGTGCCACTTAGGGCCTTGGTAGGTGACGCCTCAAGCAAGTGGAGAAGAGCTCAGGTTCGAGTCATGTTGGCAGCAGGGGAGTATGGCTTTATTTTGCATTTTGGCGTCGAGAAAGGGGGAAGGTGTTGGACGGCATATGGGACTTTAAAAGATGAGGATAAAAACTTGTTTTCTTCTTTTAAAATTCGGCTAAGGTAGGTGGATGAAGGTTGGACTCATTCAAACTTTTTGAATGAGTGTTGAAGAGAGAAAATAGGAGAAAATCATGGGATAAGGGTGAGGTGAAAGCAATGGCCGAATATAGGACTCTAAGGGTAGCATTTCCGGTTTGAATATGGTGGTAGTGTGTGCCAAAATTTAGCCTTAGTATGTGTGCCGAATTTTGTTCTTTCTCCTATTTTTCATGCCGTTTTCTTTATGTGAAGAAGCCACCTAGTTTCGGTAAGGCCATTTGTATTTTATTCTTTTTCTCCCTGTTTGCTAGCTTGGCCGAATCTATCACCTTTCCCAAACTTCTTCTTTTATTTTGTGTTAGCCGAATATCTCATCTCCATTTGGGAGCTCTCCTTCTCTTCTCTTTACCTTCTCTGTGTTCATTCGAATCATCATCTTCCCCAAGACCAATCTTTATTCTCATTATTGACAAAAGCCGAAACCTCTCTACTATTGATCACCATTGCCAAATCTTTCAGCCTCTCGCTCTCTCTTTTATTTCGCAAATCTTTGAGGCCGAATCTTCTAAAGTGGTGCCATTGACTACTTTCTTGTAGTCCCTTCAAGCGAAGTTAGTGGTAAGTAACGTGTGTAAGGGTAAGCATTTTCTATCCTAGCAATCGGTTTGGGCTCTCTTTCTATTAGTGTGTCGAAATCAGGTAGTTAGGCCTTGGTTTAAGAATGGCCGAATGTGTATTAAGCCATGATCTTGTGTTTTGTTTGTAGCCATTGTGAAGAAGGTCTTTCGGGATCTGAAGAGATCAAGGTAAGTGATATGTGGTATTCGGCCAAGGGCCTTTTCTTAGATTATTGCTAATAGCCGATTCTAACAGTTGGTTAAGTAGGGATCTCGACAACTTCAGGAGCAAGTGACAGTTTTCTGGATTTGGATAAGCAAGGTAGGTGGTTTGTGATATTCGGCTATAGGCCATATTTGGTATTAATATTAGTCGATTTCTGACTGAGATTTGTTTAGGGGAAAATCGACAGGAATAAGCAAAGCCTTCGGGATTCAAGTACATTTCGGTAAGGGTACTTAGTAAGTATAGATTCGATATATTTGGATTAAGATGTTATCGATTAACCATTTGGTTCTGATTAAGTATTGTTCATGGAGGCGAATACCAGTCAAGGAGAAAAAGGGGTAGTCCCTATCCCTAAGTTTAAGAGAAGATCAGTCTCTGTAGCGGGATTGGCCACCGGGTGTAGGCCAAAGAAGAAGGCGGACTATAGGCGAGATAGCGGTAGTTTCGCTTTAGTGATAGCATCGGTATTGAGAGCGTAACGCTTCAAGTTATCAGGTGTATGGTTAACCCACAATTTTCCCGGTTGTATGTTATATTTGCATGTGTTGTGTATATGTTGATTAATGCAGTGGCAATAATGAGATGATTACCCTAAAATAGGGTATAACGATAACTGTCGTTGTTAATTATTGATGAGATTGTGAATATGCCTATGAAAGTATGATTGTATGTCGGAATAACCTGTACATGCATTATTCATTATGACACTACCGTATGTTGCATGTGCATGGGGTGGGATTGATATATGTGAAAGAAGGACAGGGTGTACATTTATGTACATGGTTTAGTGAGAGCTACAAGCCTCACGTGGACTGATGAGAGGCTCTGTGCCTCATCGTGGTTGGTATCGGCTTTGTGCCATATCGTGGTTGGTGACGGCTATGTGCCCCATCGTGGTTTGATGTTAGCTACGAGCTACATCGTGGATTGACGCCGATCGAGGTCGCGCGTGTGGATTATTTGCGATTTGGTTCGCGTGGACAGCATTAATTGCCAAATTGGTGTGTAGAGGTTGGAGGGTGATTTAGTAATCCCCTGGTGTGTGGTGGCTGGATACGGGGTGTGTAGAGGATGGACCCTAGGCTGGGGTAGGTGCACTTTGCATAAACATGTGTGGTGTGTGGATTGGTGTGGTTATGGGCCAAGCCCAATATGTGGAATTATGTGGATAAGTTGCCTTATTATCTGATATGTGGTTTGATGTGGTTGTGGGCTAAGCCCACGTGGGTGGAAATCTGTGGACTAATTACACACTGAGTCTGTTCGACTCACCCAAATTTTTACCAAACATCGCAGGTGATACATGATGCTTGGACCGGGTTGGAGTGGATACGAGGTGGCCATGTAGAAGCTAATTTTTATTTATTTCATGCGGAAGATGTTTTATTTAATTTTATGCACTTTATATTTTAAGTATTTTTGAATAATTATTTGATGTAATAAGGGCTATTTAAAGTAGTTGAAGTTTATTATTATGTTTTAGTTGGATTGACGATTAAATTACTAGTTGGAAATGATTTTATTTTTAGCAACTTACATATTAAAATATATATTAAATTTTTAATTCCGGATATTTTGTAACAACCAAATTTTACCTAGAAATCTAAATATATACAATGTCTTACAACCGACAACCAATTTCTATGTTTCTACCACTACGTCAGACGCTTTTCAAACGTTTTCTTCAGTGGCAGTCCAAATTCGGCCGTGGTGTTTGGGCCGGGTTTGGGGTGTTACAATAAGTGCCGAAACCTAGCTTGGTTTCTTTCTTTTTCTTTTCTTTGTTATTCGACCATGGAAAGAGAAATGAAACTATGGCTTTATTATTATTTTTTTATGTCACTTTATTATAATATAACATTATTATACATTAATATATATTTTTAATTATAACAAATAATATATAAAACATATAATGATGGCATGTTGTCGTCCACTACCTTTAAAAATAGGCTATTTTCCCTTTAAGGACTCCATATTAAAAAGCCACTATCAACTAATCACTTTACACTATAGTTTGTAACTTTTACATTTTACGTGATTAAGTCCTTTTATTTAATCGAACACCTAAACGACAAAATTAAGTCATAAAAATTTAACACCAACAAATTCACACATAGTAAACACACAAAATAATTTAAAAATATTTTTCAGACTCAGATTTGTGGTCCCGAAACCACTATTCCGATTAGGGTCTAAATTGGACTGTTACACCACAGGAGGTAGCGGATTATCAGCCATCTCTTCTGTAGTATTAGTTTCGTCTTCTTGCTCTTCTTCTATGTATTGTAGGCTTCGCCTTATTTCTCTTCGGTTTCTACGAGCTGTACTTTCGATCTCACTGTCAAAAAGCAGGGGTCCTGACGGGTTTCTTCTAGTCATAAACTAGAGACTCCTGCCAGAAGCAAATAAAATAAAAGTTAGTAAATTAAACTAAAAATAAATAAATTGTAATAAAAATAAAGATGGAAAAAGTAATAAAAATTTAGTGTTCCTAATATCTTAGTCCCTGGCAACGGCGCCAAAAACTTGATGGAGCTCGAAACTAACTATTATTTCGACAAAGGCAAGCGCACCTATCGAACAGTAGTGTAGCTGTGGTGAGTCCGGAATATCGTATCCTCAAGGACCAAGAGTACTAGTATTAACTATCTTTTTATTATTTAGCCTAATAATTAAGGGGATTTATTTTTAATCTAAAATTTACTAACTAATTTAACTAACTATGAACGCGACAGAGAGTAAATTGGGGAAAATACCTTTAGACAACTTATATGAGATAGACAATACCTAAGGAAGAATCCACCTAGACTTCACTTATTACTTTTGATTCATGCGATTTATTCACTTGGCTTAATCCGTAGAAATCCCTAAATTATATTAATACCTCTCTCGAGGCTACTAACAACTGACTCTAGGTTGATTAATTGAAATCTCTTTCTAATTAAAACCCCTATTGTCGCATTAACTCGATCTATGGATTCCCTTATTAGGTTTGACCCTAATCCGACAGATTTTTGTCGCCCTATGTCTAGGGTTGCAATCAACTCCTCTTAATTATGTTGATCTACTCTTAAACAGGGACTTTTGCTCCACTGAATAAGCACATTCGACTTGAATCAATAACCTGAATTATCAAAACAAGAATAAGAACTCCCAATTAAGAATAAGCACAAGTATTTATCTCATAAATCAAATAATAATAAGATCTGTCTTAGGTTTCATCCCTTTAGATATTTAAGGGATTTAGGTCATACAAAAAGAGGGAAACATCATAAAAGAGGGAAAAAAACAAAACATAAAGAAACCCAAAAACTTCTAAAGAACTTGATGGGAGATCCTTAGTCTTGATGGAGATCCTTCTCCTAAGCTGTTCCCAACGGCTGTCTTGGAGTATTTTCTCCTTCTACTCGGCGTCTATTCGACGTCCTGTCGAGCTCTCTTTTTAGGTTGCCCCCTAGGGTGTTTATATAGGCTTTGAGATGCCTTACTTGGCCCACAAGTATCCTAATCCAAATAGAATTCATCCTGATTTCGGCAGGGACACGCCCGTGGTGGACTCCTTCGGCTGTGGTCAATTCGGCTCGCCACACACGGTGGTGTGATCTGCCCGTGGTCAATAGTCCAGGCTGTGGTTGATCCTGCTCATGACACACGGCCGTGGCCAATGGTCCAGGCCGTGTTGATTTCCTAAGTAGGCCCGTTTTGCCCCTTTTTGGCCCGTTTCTCGTCCTTTTCGACTTCCTAAGCTCTCCTGAGTATAAAACATGAAATTAAGAGATTAGGAGCATCGAATTCATCAAATTCAATCAAAATTCATCCAAAAGTAAGCTAAGCATGGGGTTAAAATATGTGTAAATTATGGTTTATCAACACTATTTTGGGAATATTAATCAAAAGCAGGTAGAGACCATTAAATTGGTCGAAAAATTTTAATTTTTATTGAATTTATCATTATGTGATTTTATTTTATTTTTTTGTTCAAGTTTGTTTTACTTCTTTTTTTTGTAGAATAATTAGGTACCATTGTCGACGCACTTGGGCTTTATTGTCAACAAAAAGAATCTGCTCAGAACATTGTTACTACACTCGAGTTTGTGGGTGCAACTACTGATAATTTGGAGCGAGATGGAGCTAGACCGACGAAAGCTGCAGAGGAAGCAACCGATGATGTCGGGGCAGAGCTGGAACCTAAGGAGCGATCCGAGGACCGTCCGAAGTCCAAACAAAAGAAGAGAAAGCGCTCCAAAGACAAAAAGCACAAGAAGAAGGAGAAAAAGAGGAGGAAAAAGAAACATCGTGCAGCCACATCTGTGGCTGAGGAAAACTGAGTTAGTTTATTTTCAGTTTTTTTTAGCTATAGTGTTCATGCATTGCACATAGCTATAATTTTTATGTTGTTAGTGCACATTGACGTTGCATTTCTATCGTCATTGCATTTTTATTTTAGTGCATTGAGGACAATGCAAACTTTAAGTTTGAAGGAATGCATATGGGGTTTGGAAATACACCCACATTTAAAAAAAAAATGAGTTTAATGAAGCATGCAAGGTTTATTTGTGGTTAATGCAAATGTGTTTGAAAATTTTTGTTACATTCGATGCTTAATTCTTGAATCATGTGAATTATCAATAAATGAGTTGGATAAATTTGACTGAATGTTGTATCTTCAATTCTTTGATGAATGATTTCGGTTGCATTAGTAATGGATGACTAGTAGCATTCCTTGAATCTTGAATGAATATGCCCTTTACAGTTCCTTATATTTATATAGTTATGAATAAGAGACACTCCAAAGTGGGTGTATTGTGAAATGTTAAAGAGGGAACACTCCAATGCAAGAGTTAGAAAAATGAATTTGGCCAAAGGTTGTCGTTACAAGAGTGTGTGTCGGTGCAATTACGTACTCCCTGGGGGTTTGTTGTACTCCATCGTTACTTCTCAGGAACAAAGGTACAGTAATGCAATGATATCCCTTGTTCACAAAAAAAAAGAAAAAATAAAAAAAAAGAGACATATATTGTACAATAAATGCTATAATGGTATATAGAATTTAAGATTTAAAGTATGATGCCGATTTTGATGAAGTTGCAATCTTATTCATTCATACTTATGTATTGTCAATGCAATATTCTGTCATCTAAATGTGACTCATTCATTGGGATTTTAGGTGATTCAAGTTGCTAGAATGATCATTTGCCTTAGTGAATTCTTGTGTAGCCTTGCTAGTTTCTGTTTTACTTGAGGACAAGTAAAAACTCAAGTTTGGGGGTGTGATAGTACAAGAAAGAACATATATTTTCTCCCTACTTATTGGTTAATTTGTCCCCATTTAGTTATCTTTAGCACATATTTTAGCATTTTCAGTTCAGTAAATTGTATTTTATAACTTAGTGGATCTTAGCCTATTTATCCTTAATTTTTTCATGTTTTGGTACCGATGTCGCTGTATGAGTATTTCCAGATTGCGCCCAGAATTGTCGCCACACCTGACAATTGTCCAGATAAGAACAAAAATGTGTGAGTTGTCCAGTCTGGTACAACCAACTTGTACATATAGAGGCAGCATGATTCTGATGAAAGGACACCTGTGCTATTTGGATAAATATTAATATTCACGTGAAAAGGAAAAAATGAGAGGCTTTTTAGGGGGAATTATCTTCTTCAACCTATCTTTTAAAGCTTTTCGGCTATGGTGACTTAAGTCTCCTACGGGTGAACCAACGTGAAAGGGACGCAGACCATCTCTTGACAATGAGCCTTGAGTGCGACACAAGAGGGAATGGAGAGACTCAAGTCGAACTTGTCTAGGAATAGTATTCTCCACTTGTTTCTTTTATATTTCTTTTCTAAACGATGGTGATTACTTTCTATTTCATGTTTGTACGGAAGTACACATGATTTCTCGGTTAAATGTTATTTTATTCAATCTTGCTTCTACTGTTTAATATTTGGGTTTGAATGATTTTAGCATGGAAGTGTTATTGCGATCACTGACACTAAAAAGTGCAGCGACAGTTCAAGCTAACAAGCATGACAACGGAAGTTGCTTGAGGATTAGAGGAATTTAATCCACTTGTTCTTAATAATGTTCCATTGCCATCATCGAAAGGTGTGGTTAATGTGCATGTTTAAGTCTTAGATTAAATATAGAAGTTAAGCTTGGTAAGATATTCATTGCAATTTAATGCATCGACAATCACCTGTCCTTTTATACCTTGTGAGCACTTAGTATTCTGTTGAATATTCACGTTGGGGATCCTAGTTTATCATTATCATTTTTTATCTTATTGTTTTCAAGTTATTGCTTCGACAATTACTCTGACAATTTATCTCGTTTCTATCTATTTATTGCATTGACATTGATACACATAAGACAACCATCCTCGTGGGATCGATATCCGACAGACTCATATCTGTCTACTATACTTGCATCGACAGTGTACGCTTGCACATTATTGCTGTGACGTTAAACAGCCAATCAGTCATATACATAGTTCATATGTTAATGGAAGCTTTTGGTATGAAAGTTTATGTGAAATGGCTAAAGATTGATATTGAATTGATAGTATTCAATTGGTTAATGTAACACCCCTTACCCGTGTTCGAAGCCGGAACCGGGCTTGAGGCATTACCAAACTTATCTCACTTAAACATAACACGATAGGCTATAAAACTTCATATAAACCCATTCTCTTACTCAATCTCGGCCTAAGAGGCCCTAAACATACCTCCAAGAGGTTTCGGAACTTATCCGAGAGCTTTAACGAACTTGGAAAACTTTTTATCAAAACAGGGGCCACACGCCCGTGTTGGTCTAGGGACACACTCGTGTGCCCCTAAGACATGCCCATGTCTTCCACCCGTGGTCGACACTGACCAATTTCACACAGCCTGACACACGCCCGTGTCCCTAGCCCGTGTCCCTCACACGGCCTTGACACGCCCGTGTCTTAGCCCGTGTGCCAAAACCTTGGCATTCTGACTATGACGTCATCATCTCACTAAGGTCACACGGCCAAGGCACACGCCCGTGTTCTTAGCCCGTGTGTCGAATTAAATTCCTCATTTAATGTGCAGACTTCACACGGCCAGGGCACACGCCCATGTCCTAGGCCGTGCCTCCCACACGGCTGAGACACACGGCCGTGTCTCTACCCGTGTGTTTACTACAAGGCATACTGACTTGAAATTCAAGCATGCAAGGGGACACACGGTCGATCCACATGCCCATAGGGCTGACACACACACACGCCCGTGTGTCTACCTGTGTGGACAATTAGATGGCTATCTACCAAGCCCTTTTTGCCACCCTACATTGCACACATACATCCTTCAATTCAAATCAACACAACTCAACCCAAAGGCACATCCAAGAACTCATTTCATCATCCAAACACAAGGGCATATACTACAAGAATTTCATCTTCAATTAAGCATAAAAATTTACCAAGTATCGGCCTAACTTAAGACCATTACAAAATGATTTTAATACCATACACAGCCAACACTTTGGCCAACAATTATGACCTAACAAAATACTCGAGTCCTATACATGCCATACTCAAAATAAGTCTAAATTGTTATACCAAAGTGATGTCAATAGTGTGATTTCTGAACTCCGACGTCCGCGACCTCTCGAGTTACCTTGGCAATACTACAAGGAGAAAGGGCAATGAAAAGGGTAAGCATAAAGCTTAGTAAGTTTGCATGGAAATAAATAGCAACAATAAGCTCATAATATAATCCATCCATGGCATTAACTAACCATACACAAGTCATAGGCTTCTTGCCATACGTACTCATACTTGCCCTTATTTAGCACATACCATGCCACATATCGTAATCGTTTCTTCGTGACTCATTCACGAGTACCTGTATTCACTCATTCACAGGACTTTAGTACTAATCTCATTTCTACTTCTAAACTCATCTACCCATCCCCTTTAATCACTAGGGATACTCAAAGACGCAAAATATCGTTATTAATATAAATATGAGGCCAATGCCACATCCCAGAGGTGGTCTTACATGGAGTCACCTCTGAATGCCGATGCCATATCCCAGATATGGTCTTATACGGAATCTCATATCAAGTGTCGATGCCATATCCCGAATATGGTCTTATACGATTTTCATTTTCAATACCGAAGTCATATCTCGGATATGGTCTTATACAGGATTTTAATTCGGTGCCGAGGCCATGTCCTGGACATGGTCTTACACAGGACCTTATTCACCTCGTGCTTTGATGATAGTATTTCCACATTCATTATAGTCCACTTGGACTTCAACATTTCAACTTAGTAGGGCATTATAGATATATATCAATATAATACCAAGCATTCTCAACATGCTAACATAAATGTTGCATTAATCACATACAAACTTACCTCAATTTCAAAACGAGCTAGCTTGTCGGTTTAGTCCAAGACTTTGTTCTTTCCCCGATCGAGGTGAATTCTCGGTTCTTCTTGCTCTATAATAACAATTTAGCTCATTTTAATCACCAAATTAATAAAAGCATTTTAATAATCATGCTGTGGCAAAATTACTATTTTGCCCCTAGACTTAGGCAAAATGACCATTTTGCCCCTAAGCTCGGAAATTAATTCTAATCATATTTCTACCTTCAACAAGCCTAGGTGAACATTTAATACTCTTATAGCTATCATCAAAACTCAACATTTCACATATTTACTACAATTTTGTAACCTTTTCATCAAGGTCCAATTAGGTGTTTTCAAGACAACACCTTTCACAAAAGTTGTTCATCTAACAACCAACACTCAATTTCTTCCATAAAAATGCAGCAAATAACAATGAAAGCTCTCATGGAAAAAATCTAAACTTTTTACCATATTGCACATTAGTTCCCTCATTTGAAAGCTTAAGTTCTAGAGGTCTCAAAAGTACAACTATTTTCAAGAAAAGATCACTAGAACACTTACTTGTAAAGAGATGAGTGTGCTGAAATTTTTGAAGCTTTCTACCCTCTATTTGCTGCTAATTTTCGGTGGAAGAGTGAAGGAGAAAAGATGATATTTTCTCTTTCCTTATTCTAATATTAAACTATCAATTTAGTCCACCTACTCACCAACTTTGACCAATTTGTCTCCTATGGTAGTCTATGGCTGGCCAAGCCTTTTCAAAGGGCTAAATTGCCTTTTAAAGACCTCCAATAAAAACCTATGGCTATTTGGCACCTTTAGCTTATAAAATGGAACTTTCGCGCTTTATGCGATTTAGTCCTTTTTCGCGATTAAACATGAAATCGCTAAAATTAAAGCACCAAAATTTTCATGTACTTATACAATCATATACTAACTCATAAAATATCATGAAAATAATTTTCTCTAGCCTCGGATTAGTGATCCCGAGATCACTGTTCCGACTAGCGCCTAAATCGGGCTGTTACAGTTAATGTTTGTGTTATATTGACTTGAATCATGAAAGTACTATTGAGTTTTATCGCTCAATGTACGGTTTGTTTATTCCGTACGCAGGTATAGGTGGATCTCAAAGTCCCGAAAGGTGAATTCAGCATTCAGTTCGCAGCTCTCGACTCAACAAAGTTTGTATAGTATTTTACATTTCGATAAATGACATGTACCTAGGTTTGAACCGTTTTGAGGTTATAAATGGTCAATTAGGTGTCTTTGAGTAATAGATATATAATATTGTATGGTATATGAATGGCTAATATTTTCATGATTTGAAATATGCAATTGAACATATATGATATTGAGTTGAATGCCTTTTGGGTCTTAGGACCAATTATGTTTTGTATTCTACAAGGCTGAAAATTAAGGATGTTTGAGTTGTTGATGTCTACCTTCAAAGTCAAAACACCACTCCATGGATATCGCAACACCAGCCTTCAACGTCACGACATCTCCTGTTTGAAGTCGTGACGTCAACTCATTGTTTTCAAAGTCGCAACATTGTACCTCTGAAGTCGTGATGCCAGCTCGATAAAGTTTGGAGACTTTACATTTTAGTCCTCCGATGGCCTCGGGTTATTAAAAGAACTTTCGTAAGCTCGAATAATCCCTAAACAAGATTATATATTACAATATAATGATGTAATGAACTTGTTCGTGAATATAAAGTGTTGAATCAATAAAAGGTGTGATTGGAATTGCTCCGAGAAGAAATGTGGCATCCTGTAATTCAGACTTGACGATCGGGTCGGGTATGGCATGTTCCAAGTTTGCATCTCAAAACATTCCTCTTTCATCAACAATGGACAAGGGATTCAAGCTTTGGAATCCATGATGGACGAACACAACAAATAATTTCAGAAATATTTTATAATTTTTAATAGATGATTTAGTGCTAACAATGATTAGCGTGCAAATAAATAATGGTTGTTTATATAATTTTTCATATATTTTTAAATTTTATAATCTTTTTTATTTTATTTTATTTTATTAATTTTTAATAATTTCTATATTTTAATAAATTGTTCATTTTTTATTTTTTTAATTTCTATAATTTAAAAAAATTATTAATTTTTTGGATTTTTTAGTAATTGTCTTTAATAATAATTTTTATAGTATTTTGCACTTTTCTATAATTTATTTGATTTTTTATAATTTTAATGATTTTAAATATTAAATATCAATTTTCTCTGTGCAATCAATTGATCGTTAATTTTAACAATTAAAGAATTTAATTAATTAAAATTTTAACGTTTAAAAGCTAAATTGAAATTTTAAAGTAAAAAAAAAAAAAGGCTATAAGCACCCGTTAGCATAAATTAAATTTATTACATTGTATGTGGTATACTATTAATGGCAAGTCCAATAAGCCTGTAAGGCCTACGGATTAGGCTAAGCCACACCTCGACTCAGGTTTAGACTTTAGAGGTCCAACAACTCAATGAACTAGTGACATAATCCTTTACGACCAATAAATATATTTAATTGAAGAAAAAGGAACCTTTTTCACACTTAACTAATTATTCAGCCTCAAAACTAAAATTAGCAATACCCTTAATCTAGGATTACAAAACAATTGGAATTAAATCATGAACAGGTGAGCAAGCAGTAAGAAACTTTACAAGCTATACTTATATATTTACAAATTACATAATAAATTAGGTGAATTATGGGGAAAGAGTGAAATAGAAAGTCTTCAGAAAGCTGCATCTGGTTTCACAAAGTTGTGATATTCCAGCTGAGTCATTTCCCCACCATTCACTGGGTCAAACTGGCATCTGTAGAAGCTGCATTCATAATCATTTTGCACATTTTAGAGCTTTTTTGTTATGGGTAAATGACACCAAAGATCACTAAACTATTACTAAATTTACGTTTTAATCACTTAACTTCAAAAAATTAAAAAATGATTGCTGAACTATTCAAAAGTTTTCGGCTAAGTCACTAGGCTATTAAAACTAATGTTGTATGACCTTTTTTGTTCGCACCGCCTACACCAATCAAAAACTCTCTTTAAACAACTTTGAATACCACGAATCTACAAACTAAAATCCAAACAACTTTCTTCTCCAATTTCCGATACTAACCATTAGATCGACTCTACTTGTCGATGGGTACTAATCAATCGTACCAATCGTCGAATCATCGCTTGAAGCTCGCTAGCCATTAAAAAAAAAAAAAATTTAACAATCCAATGACTTAAATAAAAACTTTCGAATAGTTCAAAGACCATTTGTAACTTTTTAAAGTTGAGTGATTAAAATGTAAACTAACTAATAGTTTAGTGACCTTTGGTGTAGTTTACCTTTTTATTATCTCTCCTTCACCAAAAACCAAAAAGGAAAAGAAGTTGCAGCAAACAAGTGAAGAGCTAGTTTGTGAAGGTCATTGAGAAATTTACCAAAGCAAGCTTCAAATGCCTCGAGTCATAAAATACTACCAAAGCTACATAAATGTTAGTTTATGCGAAGGTCATTGAGAAATTTATCAAAGCATGCTTCAAAGATTTGATATCTCTGTCAGTTTAAGTTTCTTTTTCTTACCTTCCATCGATGCCAAGAATGACAACGGTATTCTTTTGGTGACCAAAAGCAACAATGTATTGAGAACCTTCAAGCAGACGGAACTGAGCCACTGACCACTCTGAGCTAAAATACTTGGGTAACACTCCTGCAAGCAGAAATGTAGCTTAGATAGATGCTTACAATAGTTGATTCCCGAAAACCAAAAGGATTGCCTCAAATGCGCCATAGATATATATTAGAGACAATCTTGTTAGTTGTCACATTCAGCTTCAAGTGTTAGTTTCTCTGCTGGCTCAAGTACTGGGATAACTCTCCTATAGGTAGAAAGCCAGTTCATATGCTTATCACACCACTCACAAAATCTTAAATGCCAACTTACTAGAAGCTATATTTGACACAAGCTGGTTACGCACAATTAGATTACTAATTCCCCAGCTGGATCATACTCATCATCCAACTGAAAGTCGTAATGTTGTTTCTCAGGCCATAGGTGATAAGAATCTCAGAGATAAAAAGAAAAACGAGGTAAAGAGCAATTGTCATGATATTTTTCTTCCATTTGCAGAGAACATAGTTCAGAGATAAAAGAGAGTCATGGCCGTTTGCAGCATCTAATGGCAGGAGGGGACACTTTACCTCTGATAAAAGAAAGAGACGAATGGGGCGGCTCGGATGCACTTTGTGACCTGACGCTGCCCCGAGATCCAGCACTGAACTTAAGGCCAAACACATGGACGGTTCCTTTATCACTTGAAACCGCTAACCACTGGGCATTCGAAGAGAATGCCAAACTATAAATTTCAGCTCTATCTGCTCCCCTCCTTACCTATTTACATACAACAAAAACTTCCATATTGTCAGAAAATTTATATCATTTTGTGTTTTCAATGCTACCCAGAAAAAGTGCAAACATCTCATATCCACTGCATACATATAAGAAAGATGGATCCTTAGAACCATAAAAAATGAAAATATGGTCACTTATTTAACCATATGTGTTAGAATTTCCACTAAACCCGTCACAATTTAGACACAATTTGCATCATTCAAGCAACAAAGAAGCGTAAACAGTATCAAATCACATACCTCTTGCAGCAAGCTACCATCAACAGTATTATAAACACGAACAAGCGTCCCCTTTGTGCTTACGGTAGCAAGCAATTGCCCATCCTGCGAGAGTGCGAAGCGCGCAATTCTTGAATCATGGGCCATAATGAACTTAGTCCTTTTCGAGGCGTAATGTTCAATCCTAACCTGCCCCTTTAGCAATCCGGGGCAAACCAAGACCAACGACCCGGCCCCTTGAGATACCGCGCATAAACCCTTCGGGTTAGCGATGGTCTCGATCTGGTGAAGCAGCTTCAAATCCGCGAAATTGTAGACGAAAATTTTATGTTCCAAAACGACGACGATTCGGTCCCTCCGAAGCCGAACCGATCTCACTTCGGAACAAAAGGAAAGCTCGCCTATGCATCGGTTCTGGTTGTCGTCCCATATCATGACCTTATTGGGCGGGTATTGGGGGTTGGGTCCGCCGCCGACGAGAGCCAAAATATAGCACCTAAAAAGCATCTCGACAACCCCAATGCCCCCGCCGCGGTGATCGAAATCTCGGCGAAAGATCTCACGGAACGGACCGCAATTGTAGATCCAGAAGCCATGGTCGGTGCCAGCGGCAAAGCAGCCGTGGTCCTGGTTGAAAGAGAGGTATAGAAGTGAAGGCGGCGGCATGGCTGGAAGAACCGCCTCGGGCGAGGCATCGAAATTAGAGTTAGTGGCCGGAGTGGGGATCGGATTCGGGTTGTGGGAAGGCTTATGTTGCATATGAGGGGGATGATCGTGGCCGTGATTGGGCTGATTTGTAGGGGGGAGGAAATTAGGTTTAGGGTTAGCTGAGAGAGTGGCCATGGAATGACCTAAACGTAATTATTAAAGGAATGACGGGCCTATGATGAAAGGTTTACCAATCAGAGAAAAGGTAAAAGAAAAGGAGAGTTGAGAGATTGAATTGTTTATCGGAACAGCAAAAAACGACATTGTCGTGTTGGGCGAAGCAGAAAGCACAGTTGGGTGGGCCGGTCCGGTCGTTAATTTAACTGAACGATGGATTCGTTAATTAGAGGACACGAATCAACTAAAGTAGCAGAGCTTCGCTTTGTCCCTACGCCAATTTCTTTTTTTTTTTTCTTTTTGGTAATAACCCCTACGCCAATTTCACTAACAAAGAGAAGAAACATTTGGCTTAACAACGGATTTCAAATTTAACTAATTGAGTCCCATTTTTTTTTGTTGGCAAGGCAATATTTAAATTCTAAACTTGAATTCTTTTTCAAAAGAAAGGAAATTATATTCCCAATAAAAGTTACAAACAATTTGTAACACCCTTTACCAGGGTTCTACGCCGGAACCAGGCCCGAGGCGTTATCATAATAAAATTCTCATTATCGTCACTCAGACTCATCATGACTACTCTCTTAAGTTACCCCAACGACCACATTCTCGACTTACGAGGCCTCTCTCATACACACGAGGGCTCTCGAGACTAATCCAGAACTTTTACGATTCTTAAAATTTTTCTCTTTTGTACAGGTCTCCCACCCCCGTGCAAGATTAGACACGCCCGTGTGTAGACACACACGCCCATGTCCTCAACCCGTGCATAAAAACCCAAGCATTCTACCAATGCCCCCACGGCTAGAGCACGCCCGTGCTCCTCAACCGTGGTGAATACTGATTACTCTCACACGGCCTCAAAGCCTAGTCACACGCCCGTGTGGCTAGCCCGTGGCCAACACTGATTAAACTCACACGGCCATGGCACGTCCGTGGCCTTAGCCCATGTACAAAACCTTGACATACTGACTTGCATTACACGCACGGGGCACACGCGATTTTAACCGTGTGTGTCTTACACGGCTTCAACACACGGCCGTGGGATTAGCCCGTGGCCTATCCTATCGACTTAAAACACTAAGGTGCAGGAGACACACGGCCTAGACACACGCCCGTGTGTCTATCCGTGTGGGCACTTAGAGGCTATCTACCAAGCCTTTTTCCACTCTCATTTACACACATTCACATACTAATTCAATAAGATCTCAAATCATCAATTAAAACACATGAATTAACACATTTGGTTCATGAAAATAAAGTTTTCCTCTCATACACTTGGGAGAATTGTTCCCACAACATTTACAACAACTTAAGCCATCATCAATGGCTACACACAACCATACTATAAACTCTCTTAGGCCAACAACATTTGGCTACAACAATTAGACTTCATCAACTTTAAACGAATCCCTATACATGCCATGACTCTTAAGGACTTGATACCTCATACCGTATGTCTACTCGATAGTGTGAATACATCTCCGACGGTCTCCAACCCGAGCTAGTTAAAAACATCCTATAAGAGATGGGAAAAGAAAAGAAGTAAGCAATAATGCTTAGTAAGTTCATCTGCATATAACTGACAAATACTGATATTCATTGAATATACACAACCACAAAGTATTAAAAAGGTTTTTCTCATAAACTCATGGTTGCTTACTCAACCATTCTTGAAGCTTACTCATTCTATCTCTTACCACATTCTTACCATGCCACAAGCCAATTGCTCGTTTATTTAGCATGCATTCCTGCACTAATCACCACATGATCACATAAAACAATACGTCAAGCATTTTCAATAAGTCACTCATACTATTAATTTCTCGGTGGTTTCGCACTTAGCCCACCATCGATCTCTAATAGGGTGGTATCGCACACAGCCCACCAATCAGTTATATGCGATGGTATCGCACACAGCCCAACACTGTCATTAATAATCTGATATCTCATATAGCTCACCATTATTATAATATTATGGATAATAATCCACATGTATTTCTCTATTTCCAATGTTCCTCCAAGAACATCCTCACGTACTTCTATTCTTACTTGACTTTCTACTATACTCGTTTGCATCCACATAATACATTAATAAATCTATCTCATGCAACTAAGGTGTATTGAATACACATAACCCACTAAGGGTTCATCATATACTGAATTCATATCAATTCAACTAGCACACACACACTTGTGCCTTTTTCGTGGTACAGCTACGTACTTTCTTTCTTTCAACATATACGTTGAATCAATCAAGTTATTAAATAACTCTTTCTCGAATCTCATACACATAATGTCACATAGAACTCATACCCCCAAGAGGGTCTTACTTATTTTAACATGTCAATGCCATGTCCCTGACATGGTCTTATACAAATTCTCACATCGAGGCCATATTCCAATATGGTCTTACACGAGGCCTTAACTATCATCATATCATTCCACATACATTTCCCATTTCTCTAAATTCAATTCCATTGGCATCTCATCAAGAGACATTTCATACATTCATATAGTAATATACATTCCATACAACATTGGAATACTAAATAAGCTCATACGAAATTTCAACATTCGCACATGAACTTACCTCGATGTCGAAAGAGCCGAAAAGGACTTTTTACCTACATTTCTCTTTTCATCCGTTCTAGGTCTGAAACTCATTTTATTTGATCTAGAACAATGAAATTTACTCATTTAATCACTTAATTATCATATTACAACATAATCTCTACTTAGGCAAAAATGACCATTTTGCCCCTATACTTTGGCAAAATTATGATTTTGCCCCTAGGCTCGTAAATAAATTTTTATCACATTTTCTTGTTAAAAAAGCCTAGCTGAACATTTAATCCTCTTACAACTATTCTCAATTCCATCAATTTCATGCCTTAATGAACAAAATACAACTTTTGCATTTTAGTCCCAAATAGGTGTTTTCATGACAACACCTTTCACAAAAGTTGTTTCTCATCATCCTATGATTCATTTTCTTTCATAAAAACTCATCAAACAACATAAAATCTCTCATGGAAAGTCCCTAGACTTTCAACCATATTGCAAACTAGTCCCCTCTTTAGAAAGCTTAAGCTTTGGGGACTCTAAAAGTACAAAAATTATCAACTAAAGCCATCAAAATCACTTACTTGAGAGGAGGATTGTTTGCTGAAATTTTAAGCTTCAAAAACCCCTCCCATGGCTGCTATTTTCGGTGGAGGAAGAGAAGAAAATAAAAAGATGATAGCTTTTTGCTTATTCATCTTATTTTATTCATTTTTCCACCTAATTTCCACCAATTTTGACCAAAATTAAATGCTCTTGGCCCCCAATGTCACATGGCCAGCCAACTCACTTAAAACAAGGCCAAATTGCACATTTGGGACCCCCAACTTATATTCCATAGCTACTTGGCACCTTTAGCAAATAAAATGGAACTTTCGCATTTTATGCGATTTAGTCCTTTTTCACAATTTAGCTAGAAATCGCTAAAATTAAGGCACCAAAATTTTCATGCATCCTTAAAAACATGTTATAACACATAACATATCATGAAAATAATTTTCTCTAACCTCAAATTAGTGATTCCGAGATCACTGTTCCGACTAGCCCCTAAATCGGGCTGTTACACAATTAACAAGTACATCTCAAGATACAAACGAGAATAGAAATACTATATCTTAATCCTCAAGCATAGACAACTATAGATGAGGACAAGGTAGACTATCTTTTGAGTAAATTAGAATGTCGTCAATAAATATAATAACAAATCTATCTAGGTACAGTTGAAATATTTTATTCATCAGGTTCATAAAAGCGACTAGGGCATTGGTCAACTTAAACGGCATCACTAAAAACCCGTAGTGTCCGTATCGAGTCTTAAAGGTAGTCTTCAGCATATCTGGCTCTTTAACTCTGAGTTGATAGTAGACTGATCGGAGAACAATCTTTGAAAACACGGTAGCTCCCTTCAATTGATCAAACAAATCATCTATACAAGGTAACAAATACTTATTCTTTATGGTGACTTTGTTCAGTTGTCTGTAATTAATGTGCAATCTCATAGTTCCATCTTTCTTTTTCACAAACAGAACTGGAGCACACCAAGGCAACACGCTTGGTCGAATAAATCCCCGGTCTAACAATTCTTGCAACTGCGCCTTTAATTCTTTCGGTGTCATTCTATATGGTGAAATAAATATCGGAGCAGTTCACAATGCTACTTCAATAACAAATTCAACTTCTCTCTCAGACGGTAAACTCGAGAATTCTTCAAGAAACACATTAGTGAATTCGTTAACTATCAGTACTTGCTCTATCTTGGATCCCGACACTCTAGTATCTAAAATGTAAGCCAAATATGCTTCACAACCTTTTCTAATCAGTTCTTGAGCAAATATCGTTGATATGATATTGGTAGAACAATCAATCTATCAGCCTCAACATTAATTAATTCACCGTTTTGATATTTCAACATAATTTCTTTCTGTCTACAGTTGACTATTGAATTGTGTAGGGTTAACTAATCCATGTCGAGAATAATATCAAACTCTTCAAATGGTAACAACATCAGGTTGGCATGAAATTTACAGCCCCAAATTCTTAATGGCCAATCTTTATATATTCTATTAACAATGACATAATGAACTATCGAGTTTGACACTCTAACATCATAATCAGTCAACTCTACCGACATATTTCTTTCTGTAACAAATGCAGTGCATATGTATGAATACGTTGATCCAGGATCAATCAAAGTATGTACAGTAACATCAGAAAGAAAAAATGTACCAGAAATCACATCAAGAGTTGTAGCCTCCCTCTTTAGCTCGTATGGCATAAGCTCTTGCTGGCACACGAGCTTCAAATATCATAGCCATATCCCTGGTTTCACCACAACTAGCTCCATCATTTCTATCTAATCTCGGCTTTCTAACCCTTTGTGGAGTTGCCACCTATTTGGTAACTTGTTCTGAACCAGTTTCGATTTTGTTCGGATAATCTTTTAGGAAATGAATGAAAGAACCACATTTGAAATAGGATCCTTTTCTCAACCTACATTCCTCGAAATGGTTTTTGTTGTAATGCTCGAAAAAAAGTTTGTTCTTGTTCCAAATACTATTAGCACTAGCTAATGACATAGCCTAAGGTCTCGTATAACTCTATTTGGACATATCTTTTATTGGATTTCCAGTAGAAGCGAAGGATTGACTTCTGAAATCTCTTGTCCGCTTGGACGAAGGACTCTATAAAAATCTAGCCACATTGCATTTTTCGGTGTCTCGACTTTTTTACTTGGCTTGTTTCTTTTCGTTTTGCATTTCTTCCATCTTTTGATCCTACTCAGACAATACAACAAATTATTTCAACTCTAATGCCCCCATAAGCATTCAGATATCTTCATTTAAACCCCACTCGAATAAACTACACATATCGGCCTCAATTGATACAAGTTCCCGAACATATTTGCTGAGTCTGACAAATTTACGCTCGTATTTGGCAATAGTCATATCACCTTATTTTAGTGTCATGAATTCCTTTTTTTTCTTTTCAAGATACAATCAACTAACATATTTCTTTGAATTCGTTCTAAAAGAGATCCAACTTACCTGATCTTTAGAAACAACAAATATCAATATTGTCCACAACTGATACACTTCGTCTTTCAGTAATGATACAACCATTTCAAACTATCTTCCAACGAGTATATCATTTCATCAAATTGTAACAGCCCGCTCAACGTGGACCATATTGATATGTTGTTTGGCATATAGTTGAATAAGCCCACAATAAGAGGCGAGACCCGAAATAGCTGTGAAATCGGGATCAAGTCAGAGGACCCCAAAGAAGAGTTATACCAAGCCCAACTTGGGAGTGCCCTCCAGAGCCTATGTAGTGAAGGCCAAAGAAGATGCAAACTTACCAGAAGTTATTACGGGTAATTTTTCTTTACTAGGAAATATCATTCATACATTAATAGACTATAACACCCCTCACCCGTATTCACGGTCAGAATAGGGTTACGAGGTATTACCGATCAATACATATCATTTAACATACATAACTCATACATTTATGCATCCATTCTAATACACCATTCAATCATAATCACATTGTCCCTTATAAGGGCCTACGAGGCCTTAAACATGCTTTAGAAGTGGTTCGGGACTAAACCGATAACATACAAAAATTTTGGAAAACTTAGAAATTTTTCAAACATACAAGGGTCACACGCCCGTGTTAACAGGCCATGTGCCTCACACGGCTCCAGACATGCCCGTGTCTCAGGCCGTGTGAAAACAGGGCATACATACTGACTTGGGTCACACGGCTGACCACACGCCCGTGTGTCTAGCCCATGTGCCATTTGAAATGGCCACACACGCCTGTGTGCCAGGCCGTCTGCTAGGTCGTGCCAATCCTGTAGGGTATACTGACTTATGCAACACGGCCAAGTCACACGCCCGTGTGCTAAGCCATGTGCCATTTAGGGGGTATATTGACTTGTACCACACGGCCAGTCACACACCCATGTGTGAAGCCGTGTGGAGCATACTGACTTCAATTCAATTTCAACCTCAGGGGACACACGACCGTGTAGCATGACCGTGTGTCGCGCACGGCTGAGACACACGCCCGTGTCTCTACCCGTGTGGACAAAAATAGGCCATTTGCAAGGCCAATTTGCCACCCTTATTCATGCTCACCTAAACAACCAAAATGATACCATTTCATCATACAATAGGCATCCCAAAATCATCAGCCAAGTGCACAATTCATACCATATCCATTTCAAACAAATTCAATATCCAAATCAATGTCAATTACCTATTCAACACTTATATCATCAAGCATTAATTCACAAGTACATAACTTCTCAAGTTATCAACTTCAATCACACCATATAGATCATATACCAAACTCAAAATATAACCATTTGAGCAATTATGAAACCATAACCACATTTATATCAAAACATACCAAAATAATCCATCACTCGTGGCTATATATACAAAGCAAACATATACATTTACAAGCCAACTCTCATGGCTATATACACAACCAAAATACCACAACTAGTCTATACATGCCATATCATATATACACAACCCAAAAGTACCAATTTAGGTGTTTGATAGTGCGATGATGTTCCCGACGACTCCAGGATCCGAGCTAGCTTTTATTCTCTATAAAACATAGGAAAATAATCCAAAGTAAGCTTCATAGCTTAGTAAGCTCGTAAGTGAATAACTCAGTTCATCAAATAAATGTATTTCAACCAAATATACATGAAAAAATCATATACACATCATCTACAAACCTTTCTCATGTCTCAAAACATGATCAAATACCATCTCATTGATCTTTCTCTATTTAATATTTGAATAGATTCCGTACGTACCTGTATCGTCTCGTACTAACCTCTTTCTCAATCACATCATTTGTTTACCCGTTGAACCATTTGGAATAGAAGTCGGATACTCAAAAATCTCAATCGATAAGTACCTATACCATGGCCTGAAGCCAAATCAAGGTAACTTATCCCGGAGTACCTATACCATGGCCCGTAGCCAAATCAAGGTAACTCCTCTCCAAAATACCTATACCATGACCCGTAACCAAATCAAGGTATCCCTCACACCCAAAGTGCCGATATCATGGCCCAAAGCCAACACAAAAACCTAATGACATGTCACTAGCATCCTAAACTATTCCTAAGGTTCAACTGGGAAGTTTCACTTGTCGATTCCTTTGTCGAACACATCCGTAAAGTCGTTTTCACAATTCAAACATTATTCAAAACCTCATAATCACAGTTTATACAATATCAATGCATTTAACATTCATTTATAATGAAATTACCATATAAGAACTTACCTCGGGTATGAAAACGGCGAAATGAGTCAATTACTCGATAATCTTGCCTTTCCCCCGATCTAATTTCGGATTCCTCTTTTCTTGATCTATATGTATTCAAAATTAACTCATTTAATCACCTACTCATTCAATTTAACCCTTAAACACGCATTTGGGCATTTTTACACATTAGCCCCTAAACTTTCACATTTATTCAATTTAGTCCCTATTTCACAAATACACAAAATTCACAAAATTCAACTTAACCCATGCTTAGCCAATTTATACATAAGCTCCTAGCAGCCCAAAAATTTCATTTGTTTCACATTTTAACCACTCAATTTGTATATTTTACAATTTAATCCCTATTTGACATTTTTGTCAAAAATTACTTTACAAAACATGAAAATCTATCATCAAAATTTCATAATCTATCATCAAACCTCAAAGAACACATAGATTCAACAATGGCAACTCTCAAAATCTTTAACAGTTTTTAAATTAAAGGTACGGGCTAGCTAGAACACGAAGCAACGATAAAAGAAACATAGAAATCATCAAAAATTGAGCTCAAAACACTTACCAATTAAGCTCTCAATTGACCGAACCCTAAAATGCTTCAAACCCTTATTTTTCCTTTGATATTCAGTTGTAAAGATGATAATGTGAGCAAAATTTTCTTTTTGTTTTATTAATAATAACCTTATTAATCAAATACCAAAATTAACCTTAATTTATAAACATTAAAAACATATAATGGATGTCCATTAATGTCCATTAACACTACCAACGGTCTAATATCATCATAAAGACCTTTGGTTTAATAAATCATAACAATTAAACATCTTTAACAAGTAGAATGCAACTTTTTCACTTTACGCGATTAAGTCTTTTTTTCTCAAATTAAGCAATTAAACAATAAAATTACTCCACGAAAATTTCACACATTCATGCTATCATGCTGTAAACACATAAAATAATATTAAAATAATTTTCTAACATCAGATTTGTGGTTCCAAAACCACTGTTCCGATTTAGCTAAAACTGGGATGTTACATAGACCATGGTCAACTCATTCATACATCTACATAAAGGTCGTAGAAGGTAAGAGTCTAGAAATTATTTCTTCTAAGACAAATGTGTTGGTGACCAACCCCATTGATTAAAGTACGGTGGTTAGCAGAGTAATCAAAAATTGCCCGCTGAATTTTGGTAAACATATCTTTTTGGCAGACTTATTGTTGCTAAGTTTTCATGAATTCAATGTTATTCTTAGGTTGTATTAGTTAACCAGACATAGCGTCGTGGTAGATTGTCAACCTAGAGGCGTACGATTATTCACTACAGAAGGGAGAGAAGAATTACTACTTGGCGTATAGACCAGTGTGGTGGGTAGAATAATTTCGACAGTATCCGCCAGAAAGCTTATAGTTAAGGGTGCAAATGCCTACCTGACGTATATTATGGATTCGACAGAGTTTAGGAAGGACATAAGCCAAGTTCCACTTGTGAATGAGTTTCTTGATGTGTTTCCAGAAGAACTCTCAAGCATGTCACTAGACAGAGACGTGGAGTTTTCGATTGAAGTAGCACTTGGTACTGCACCCATATCTTGTGCCCTATATAGGATAGTACCATTGGAGATAAAGAAGCTAAAAAAACAGGTTCAAGATCTTCTAGACAAATGATTTATTCAATCGAGTGTTTCACCTTTGAATGCGCCATTCTTGTTCATGAAAAAGAAGGATGAGACTCTCCACTTATGCATCGATTGCTGTCAACTAAACAAGGTAACTGTGAAGAATAAGTACCCACTACCTCGGATAGAAGACTTGTTTGACCAGCTAAGTGGAGCTACAATTTTCTCCAAAATTGACTTACAATCTGGCTACTACCAAGTGAAGATTAAGGGTGATGATGTTCCAAAAACTGAGTTTCGCTCACGCTATGGAAATTACGAGTTCCTAGTGATGCCATTTGGATTAACAAATACGCCCGCAGTATTTATGGATCTGATGAATAAAGTCTTCTAGTCCTATTTGGATTGTTTCGTAGTCATCTTTATTGATGATATTTTGGTCTACTCGAAAAGTGTGCAGACCATGAAGAACACCTGGAAATTGTGTTAAGAACCTTGCGAGAAAACAAGTTGTACACCAAATTTAGTAAGTTGTACACTATGATGAATAGAGTCTATTTTCTAGGTCATGTTATCTTTTCAGGAGGCATCAAGGTAGATCCTGATAAAATCAAAGTTGTGTTCGATTAGAATCCATCAAGAAATGTCACTGAGGTATGTAGTTTCCTGGGTCTGGTGGATTATTACAGACGGTCCGTAAAAGGATTCGCCATGTTAGTGACACCTCTCATGCAACTGTTAAGAAAGAAAGAAAAGTTCGAGTGGACAGAGGCATGTCAGAGGAGCTTTGACAAGCTGAAAGCAGTTCTAACTTAGGCCACGATTTTAGCTCAACTAGAGTTTGGCGTGGAGTACACTATGTTTACTGACATATCCCTAAATGGACTGGGATGTGTGCTCTTGAAACGAGAGAAGGTTATGGCGTATGCATCTCGCCAGATCAAGTTGCATGAGAAGAACTACCCAATACACGACCTAGAACTAGCAGTTGTGGCGCTAGCACTAAAAACCTGGAGACACTATCTCTATAGGGAGAAGTGTTGCTTGTTCTCGAACCAGAAGAGCTTAAAGTACTTGATAACACAGAAGGATTTGAATTTATGCCAACGACGGTGGATGAAACTACTGAAGGACTATGACTTCACAATCGAGTACCATCTTGGAAAGCCTAACCTTGTAACAGCCCGGTTTAGACCCTAGTCAGAACAGTGGTTTCGAGACCAGAAATCCTAGGTCAGAGAAATAATTTAATATTATTTTTAGTGTTTATGGCATGTGCTAAAGTATGTGTGAAAATTTTATCTTTTGTGTGTCGATTTGTGAAAAAAGATCTAATCACGAAAAATGCAAAAGCCGTGTGCTAATAGTTAAAAGTGCTTAATTGTCATGGCTTATTAAATGAAAGGTCCTTATGTTGTTATTAGACCATATGGTTAACGGATGGAAAAAAAATGGGCTTATATTAGTGGAATTTAAATGTTAATTCATTAAGGATAAAATAGTAATTTAGTTAATAAGGTTATTATAATAAAACAAAACATGAATTTAGTGTTATGTTCATCCATTATTGCCGAAATTGAAGAAAGAAAAGCTAGGGCTCATATGTTTTGATATTCGGCTACTTCCAAGCTTGATTAAAGGTCCGTTTTTTATTCGTTTTCAAAAATTTTTACGTTTTTGTGATCATTGCTTTGTGTTCTATCAAGCCCATGCCTCAATTTCTGAATTTGATAAAGATTTTGAGTTACGCCATTGATGAAATTGTAAGTCTTGTGATGTTAGTTGATGAAAAATGAAATATATGTGTTGGGTTAACATGTTTTGTATTTGGATTTTTGATAAATTTGAGTATTATGGGCTAAATTGTGAAAATGAAATTTTGAAGGGTTAAAATGTGAAATAAATAAAAGATATGAGATGTTAGGGACTAGTATGAAATTTGGCCAAGCTTGGGTGTGAATAAATTATGTGTATTTTGTGTAATTGTGAAATAGGGACTAAAATGTCAAAATGTGGAATTATTGTGGCTAAAGTGTAAAATGCTTTAACTATGTGATTGTGTATAGTTTTGGATGAAAATGTGATTGAATGAGTTGAATTTAATATTATATAGATCAAGAAAGGAGGAATTAGGACTTAGATCGAGGCAAGAATAAAATGCTCGATTGATCGACTAGTGTCGTTGTTTTTACGTCCGAGGTAAGTTCGTGTATAATACGTATTGTTTAAATAATGTTTATATGTGATGAAATAAATGGAAATGTGATTGTGGAGTTTGGTAACACGAAATGTGAATTCGAAGATATGTGGCACTAAGTGTGCGTAAATAAAATCGATACAGTGATGAATGGCACTAGGTGTGCGAGATAAAGAATGATCAGTTATATTATTCAGCACTAAGTGTGCGATACTGAGATAAATTCGGTTTAAGGTGATGGCACTAAGTGTGCGATATTATTATTGTTTTGGCTAATTAATTGGCACTAAGTGTGCGAGTTCATTAAACATTAAAAGAGGATTGAACGAATCATGGCATCGAGTATTGGTTGGTAAATGTGAAAGATAAATACATGATGGTACAGGTATGCACAGAACCTATGTGGTTGATGATATTGTGTATGCCATAAATGGAAAATTATGTGAATGAATGATAAAAAGGGTTAGATTGTGTAGCATTATAAATGCTTGTACATGAACCTATAAATTTGGTATGGAAATGAGTAATGGCCATGTGTGAGATTGAGTAGTGATGTGAATTAATCTATGTGTTAGTTTATTTTGCATATTGGATTTGAAATGTTGAGTTATTTGTGTTATATTACGAACTTACTAAGCTTTAAAGCTTACTGTGTGAAGTCTTTCTCTGTTTTACAGTGTCATTAAAGCTAACTTGGATCCGGGGATCGTCAGCGACTCAATCACACTATCGGACATCTATTTTAGTACCTTTTTGGAAGTTGTATATATGGTATATGGCATGTATAGGCTAGTAAGGTTATGGAATGATTGTGGCACATGTTTTGCTATGTGAAAATGATGTATGTGATGTGTATATATGGTCTTGTGTGAATGGCCATTATGGTATGTTTTTTGTAATATAGAAATGGTATATTGCATACTTGATTTAGTAGTTGAGAATGGTGAATGAATTTTATGATATTTGATGTTGGAATTGATCATGTAGGGATGACCCCAATTAGGTGGAAATTTGGCCTTGTAAATGGCCTATAATTGCCCACACAGGTGAGCACTTGGGCGTGTGTCTCGACCATGTCCTTCACTGTCCATTTTCGAAGCAAGCCAGACTTGGACACGGGCCAGACACATGGGCGTGTGACAGGCCGTGTGTTTCAAGTCAGTGTTGTACACGGGCCAGACACACGGGCGTGTGACAGGCCGTGTGACCCAAATCAGTGTTGCACATGGGGTAAGACATGGTCTAAGGCACAGCCGTGTGAGGCACACGGCCTAACCACACGGGCGTGTGCCCTGTTTTGAAAGAAAAATTTTCAAAGTTCAGCAACATTTCTGTATGAGTTTGGTTTAGTCCCGAACCTTCTCTAAAGCATGTTTAAGGTCTCGTAGACCTTCTATAGGGACTATGTGTGATTGATTATCTGTGATATGCTAATGTGTGAGTCACGTTGATTTAAATGTCATGATTTGATCGGTAATACCCATAACCCTAGTCCGGCGATGGATACAGGTTAAGGGTGTTACATTTTATTAGTATCAGAGCTACGGTTTAGTCGATTCTAGGACTAACGTAGGGTGTGAGAGTCTAGCTATACATGCCATATATATACCTGCGATAGTGTGATGATTCCTGACAGTTAAAAATGTGTTTTCGTATAGTAAATGGATCCCGATCGAGCGATTCTTGTCGATGATGTTGAGAATGTCGCTGCTCGCTCAAGGGACAAATACGGGTGAATCTAGGCCGATTGCTAGTAGTCACGAGGGAGAGGCTAAGCAAGCATTCTTCCAAATGATGAGTGAGTGGTTTACGGAGTTCGTTCAAACGAATTCGGCTGCTCAACAACCTCCACCCCCGCAAGTTCCTGTAGCTCCACAGGTATTAGACCTGATTCGATTGAGTAAACCTCTAGTTGATAAAATTTGAAAGTATGGGGCCGAAGAGTTTAGGGCCACAGTTGATGATGATGTCGAGCGAGCTGAATTCTGACTTGAGAATACTATTAGAGTGTTTGATAAATTATCATGTACTCCTGATGAATGCCTTAAGTGTGCGGTTTCATTGTTGAGAGATACGTCATATCATTGGTGGAAAACATTGATATATGTGATTTCGAGAGAACGAATCACCTGGGATTTCTTTCAAACTGAATTTTGGAAGAAGTATATCAGTCAACGGTTTAGAGATCAAAAACGTAAAGAGTTCCTCGAGGTGAAATAGGGTCGTATATCTGTTACGGAATATGAGTGAGAATTTGTAAAATTGAGCCAGTACGCACGAGAATGTGTTTCGACAGAAACTACTATGTGTAAGCGATTCATAGAAGGATTGAATGAAGATATCAAACTTCTGGTCGGAATTCTTGACTTGAATGAATTTGTGGTATTGGTTGAAAGAGCTTGTAAAGCCGATGAGCTTAGTAAAGAAAAGAAGAAATCAGATTCAGAAGCTAGAGACGAAAGAAAAAGGTCAATGAGTAAGCCGTATCATTCTTCATCAAAGAGATTCAGAGATGCAACCAATCGTCAAATGTTTCGTTTGGACATTTGAGTAGAGATTGAGTGAAATAATATACGAGTTCTAAAGCTCAAACTCCAATGGAATCAAGTGTTGGCAGTGTCAGAAGCAATAAGCCTTAGTGTAGACAGTGTGGGAGACGTCATGTTGGTGAATGTTGGGGCAAGTACAATAATAGAGTTTGCTATAAATGTGGATCACGAGATCATTTCATTCGGGATTGCCCAGAGTTGACTGAGAAAGATAATGCTCAGAGTGCGAGGCCGAGTAACACGGCAGCTAGGGGTAGACCACCCAAAAACACAGGAAATGTGAGTGGTAGTCAGAGAGGAACAACAGATACAGCTGTGAGATCTGAGGCGAGAGCACCTGCCAGAGCTTACGCTATTCGCGCTCGCGAAGAAGCGTCATCTCCAGACGTCATTACTGGTACTTTTACTCTTTTTGATACTGATTTGATTGCATTGATAGATCTAGGATCTACTCATTCATATGTGTGTATGAACCTAGTATCTAGTAAGACTTTTCCTGTTGAGTCTACTGAGTTTGTAATTAGAGTATCGAACCCCTTAGGCAAGTGTGTTCTGGTTGACAAAGTGTGCAAGAAATGTCCGTTGATGTTTCGAGATATTTGTTTTCCAGCTAATCTGATGCTATTACACTTTGATGAATTTGATATAATTCTGGGTATGGATTGGCTAACTTTACATAATGCTATTGTGACTTGCAAATGGAAGAGTATTGATTTGAGAAGTCAAAATGGTGAGATAGTTCGAATTGAATAAAGTGATTTGAATGGGATACCGGCTGTAATATCTTCGATGAAAGCTTTGAATTATGTGAAAAAGGGATGTGAAGCTTATCTTGCGCATGTGATTGATACGAAAGTGACAGAAAAGAAAGTTGAATTTGTGCCTGTGGTTTGTGAGTTTCCTAATGTGTTCCCTGAAGAATTACTGGGATTACCTCCGATACGAGAAGTTGAGTTTGGCATTGAGTTAGTGCCGGGGATGACCTTTATCTCAATAGCTCCGTTAGAATGGCTCCAACAGAATTGAAAGAATTGAAGTCTCAGTTGCAAGAATTGACAGACAGAGGATTTGCACAATCGAGCTTTTCTCCTTGGGGTGCTCCTGTGTTTTTTGTGAAAAAGAAAGATGGTACTATGAGGATGTGCATTGACTATCGACGGTTGAATAAAGTGACAATAAAGAATAAGTACCCTCTACCGCGAATTGATGATTTGTTTGGTTAGTTGAAAGGAGCTACAGTATTTTCAAAAATAGACTTGTGATCAGGTTATTATTAGTTGATAGTTAAAGAATCAGATATGCCGAAAACTACTTTCAGAATGAGGTACGGGCATTATGAATTTTTAGTTATGCCTTTCGGACTAACGAATGCCCCTGCAGTATTTATGGATTTGATGAATCGGATATTCAGACAGTATTTGGATCGATTTGTCGTTGTGTTTATTGACGATATTTTGATTTATTCTTGTGATGAGGCGGAACATGCCGAGCATTTGAGAATAGTGTTACAAACTCTGCATGATAAGTAATTGTATGCAAAGTTTAGTAAATGTGAGTTCTGGTTGCGCGAGGTTAGTTTTCTGGGACATATAGTGTTAGCTGCGGGGATACGAGTTGATCTGAGTAAGATTTCAGCAATTTTAGATTGGAAACCTCCTAGAAATGTGTCTGAAGTCCGCAGTTTTCTGGGACTAGCAGGATATTATAGACGGTTTGTGAAAGGCTTCTCGACGATTACAACTCCGTTGACGAGATTGCTACAAAAAGATGTTAAATTTGAGTGGTCAGAAAAGTGTCAGCAGAGTTTTGAATAGTTGAAAGTGTTGTTGACAGAGGCACCAGTGTTAGTTCAACCTGAATCGGGTAAAAAATTCATAGTTTACAGTGATGCATCGTTGAATGGTTTAGGCTGTGTGTTTATGCAAGAAGGCAAAGTTATAGCCTATGTTTCGAGACAGTTAAAACCACATGAAAAGAACTACCCAACGCACAATCTTGAATTAGCAGCTATTGTATTTGCATTGAAGATTTGGCGTCACTATTTATTTGGTGAGAAGTGTCACATTTATACTGATCATAAGAGTTTGAAATATCTAATGACTCAGAAAGAATTGAATTTGTGACAGCGGAGATGGTTAGAATTGTTAAAAGATTGTGAATTAGTAATTGACTATGAATTAGTAATTGACTATTATTTTGGAAAAGCTAATGTTGTTGCTGACGCTTTGAGTCGAAAGTCTTTATTCGCTTTACGAGCAATGAATACTCAGATAGAATTGTGTGATGATGGTTCGGTTTTAGCCGAATTGAAAGCAAGACCGTTGTTTTTACAACAGATTTGTGATGCTCAAAAAGTTGACAATGAAATACTAGCGAAACGAGCTCAATGTGATTTGAATCCTGATTCAGAATTTCGAGTTGATAACAATGGTTGTTTGAGATTCCAAGATCGGATTTGTGTTCCGAGAAATCCATAGTTAATTCAGACGATTTTGAGTGAAGCTCATAACAGTCATTTATCGATTCATCCGGGAAGTATGAAAATGTACAATGATTTGAAACAATTTTATTGGTGGCCTGGTATGAAACGGGATATCTCAGAGTTTGTTTCGAAATGTTTAGTCTGTCAGCAAGTCAAAGCTGAACATCAAGTACCTTCGGGTTTATTACAACCGATCATGACTCCTGAGTGGAAATGGGAGAGAATCACGATTGGACTTTGTGTCGGGATTACCCCTATCTTTAAGAAAGAAAGATGCAATCTGGGTGATAGTTGATAGACTAACGAAATCAGCTCATTTTATTCTGGTGAGAACAGATTATTCGCTTGATAAGTTAGCTGAATTGTATGTTTCGGAGGTTGTACGATTGCACGGGGTACCATTATCTATTGTGTCTGACAGAGATCCAAGGTTTACTTCGCGGTTTTGGAAGATACTGCAAGAGGCCTTAGGTACGAAGTTGTACTTCAGTACTGCTTTTCATCCGCAAACAGATGATCAATCCGAGCGGATCATTCAGATTCTCGAGGATATGTTGAGATGTTGTATTCTTGAGTTTGAAAGTACGTGGGAAAAGTATCTGCCATTGATTGAATTTGCATATAATAATAGCTTTCAATCAAGTATTAAAATGGCACCTTATGAGGCTCTTTACGGTTTTAAATACAGAATACCATTATACTGGACTGAGCTTAGAGAGAATAAGATTCACGGGGTAGATTTGATCAGAGAGACTGAGAAAAAAGTGAAAGTAATTCGACACAGCTTGAACGCGACATCAGATCGTCAGAAATTATACGCAGATTTGAAACGAAAAGATATTGAGTTTGAGATTGGTGATAATGTGTTTTTAATAGTGTTTTCGTGGAAAAAAGTACTCCGTTTCGGTAGAAAAGGCAAGTTAAGTCCGAAGTTCATCGGGCCGTATGAGATTATTGAACATATAGGGCCAGTTGCTTATAGATTGATGTTGCCACCTGAGTTAGAGAAGATTCATAATGTGTTTCACGTATCGATGCTTCAATGATACAGATCTGACCCATCGCATGTGATTACCCTTACTGAAGTTGAAATTTAGTCAAATCTATCGTATAGCGAAGAACCGATTAGAATTCTGGCTCGAGAGATAAAAGAGTTGAGAAATAAGAAAATTGCTTTAGTGAAAGTGTTGTGGCACAGACACGGAGTTGAAGAGGCTACGTGGGAGCCTGAGAATTCTATGAGAGAGCAATATCCGAATCTATTCACTGGTAAGATTTTCGGGGACAAAAATCCCTAAGGGGAAGAGTTGTCACAGCCCGGTTTAGACCCTAGTCAGAACAGTGGTTTCGGGACCACAAATCTGAGGTCAGAGAAATAATTTAATATTATTTTTAGTGTTTATTGCATGTGATAAAGTATGTGTGAAAATTCTGTATGAAAATTTTATCGTTTATGTGTCGATTTGTGAAAAAGGATCTAATCGCGTAAAATGCAAAAGCTGTGTGCTAATAGTTAAAAGTGCTTAATTGTCATGGCTTATTAAATGAAAGGTCCTTATGTTGTTATTAGACCATATGGTTAATGGATGGACAAAAATGGGCTTATATTAGTGAAATTTAAATGTTAATTCATTAAGGATAAAATAGTAATTTAGTTAATAAGGTTATTATAATAAAACAAAACATGAATTTAGTGTTATGTTCATCCATTATTGCCGAAATTGAAGAAAGAAAAGCTAGGGCTTATATGTTTTGATATTTGGATACTTCCAAGCTTGATTAAACGTCCATTTTTTATTCGTTTTCAATAATTTTTTACGTTTTTTTGATCGTTGCTTTGTGTTCTATCAAGCCTATGCCTCAATTTCTGAATTTGATAAAGATTTTGAGTTATGCCATTGATGAAATTGTGATCTTTTTTATGTTAGTTGATGAAAAATGAAAGATATGTCTTGGGTTAACATGTTTTGTATTTGGATTTTTGATAAATTTGAGTATTATGGGCTAAACTGTGAAAATGAAATTTTGAAGGGTTAAAATGTGAAATAAATAAAAGATATGAGATGTTAGGGACTAGTATGAAATTTGGCCAAGCTTGGGTGTGAATAAATTATGTGTATTTTGTGTAATTGTGAAATAGGGACTAAAATGTCAAAATGTGGAATTATGGTGGCTAAAGTGTAAAATGCTTTAACTATGTGATTGTGTATAGTTTTGGATGAAAATGTGATTGAATGAGTTGAATTTAATATTATATAGATCAAGAAAGGAGGAATTCAGACTTAGATCGAGGCAAGAACAAAGTGCTCGATTGATCGACTAGTGTCGTTGTTTTTACGTCCGAGGTAAGTTCGTGTATAATACGTATTGTTTAAACAATGTTTATATGTGATGAAATAAATGGAAATGTGATTGTGGAGTTTGGTAATACGAAATGCGGATTCAAAGATATGTGGCACTAAGTGTGCGTAAATAAAATCGATACAGTGATGAATGGCACTAGGTGTGCGAGATAAAGAATGCATCAGTTATATTATTCAGCACTAAGTGTGCGATACCGAGATAAATTCGGTTTAAGGTGATGTCACTAAGTGTGCGTTATTATTATTGTTTTGGCTAATTAATTGGCACTAAGTGTGCGAGTTCATTGAACGTTAAAAGAGGATTGAACGAATCATGGCATCGAGTATTGGTTGGTAAATGTGAAAGATAAATACGTGATGGTACAGGTATGCACAGAACCTATGTGGTTGATGATATTGTGTATGCCATAGATGGAAAATTATGTGAATGAATGATAAAAAGGGTTAGATTGTGTAGCATTATAAATGCTTCTACATGAACCTATAAATTTGGTATGGAAATGAATAATGGCCATGTGTGAGATTGAGTAGTGATGTGAATTGATCTATGTGTTAGTTTATTTTGCATATTGGATTTGAAATGTTGAGTTATTTGTGTTATATTACGAACTTACTAAGCTTTAAAGCTTACTGTGTGAAGTCTTTCTCTGTTTTATAGTGTCATTAAAGCTAACTTGGATCCGGGGATCGTCAGCGACTCAATCACACTATCGGACATCTATTTTAGTACCTTTTTGGAAGTTGTATATATGGTATATGGCATGTATAGGCTAGTAAGGTTGTGGAATGATTGTGGCACATGTTTTGCTATGTGAAAATGATGTATGTGATGTGTATATATGGTCTTGTGTGAATGGCCATTATGGTATGTTTTTGTAATATAGAAATGGTATATTGCATACTTGATTTAGTAGTTGAGAATGGTGAATGAGTTGTATGATATTTGATGTTGGAATTGATCATGTAGGGATGACCCCAATTAGGTGGAAATTTGGCCTTGTAAATGGCCTATAATTGCCCACACAGGTGAGCACACGGGCGTGTGTCTCGACCATGTCCTTCACTATCCATTTTCGAAGTAAGCCAGACTTGCACACGGGCCAGACACATGGGCTTGTGACAGGCCGTGTGTTTCAAGTCAGTGTTGTACACTGGCCACACACACGGGCGTGTGACAGGCCGTGTGACCCAAATCAGTGTTGCACACGGGGTAAGACATGGTCTAAGGCACAGCCGTGTGAGGCACACGGCCTAACCACACAGGCGTGTGCCCTGTTTTGAAAGAAAAATTTTCAAAGTTCAGCAACGTTTCTGTATGAGTTCGGTTTAGTCCCGAACCTTCTCTAAAGCATGTTTGAGGTCTCGTAGACCTTCTATAGGGACTATGTGTGATTGATTATCTGTGATATGCTATGTGTGAGTCACCGTGATTTAAATGTCATGATTTGATCAGTAATACCCATAACCCTAGTCCGGCGATGGATACAGGTTAAGGGTGTTACAAACCTAGTGGCAGATACTTTAAGCAAGAAAATTATGGCAGCTTTGGCATCTCTTCGAGCGGATGTTCGCATGAAAGATGATAGATCATTGCTTGTAGAATTGACTGACCGCCCTATTTTCTTTTATCAGATTTTGGAACAACATCAAAAGGATGTGAAGTGTGATGAATATAAGAGGCGGATGATGTCTAGCAAAGCAACGAACTTCACCCTAGGAAAGGATGGCAAATTTCAGTTTATGGGTAGAATGAATGTGCTAGCCGAAAGTGATTTGAGGAAAAACTTGTTAAAGGAGGGTCACTAAAGACCCTTTTCGCTTCATCCAGGAAGCATTAAGATGTATCGCTTCATCCAGGAAGCATTAAGAGCTCAATTTAGGTGATTATAGATTGGTTAGTAAGTCAACCCATTTTTCCTGCCAGTACACATAGACTATCTATTGGAAATATTGGCAAAACTCTACATATTTGAAATTTTACACCTCCACGGCATACCAACATCCATAGTGTCAGATCAAGATCTAAGGTTCACATCGAGGTTTTAGAAATTGCTACAAGATTTCTTAGGAACCAAGATACAGTTTAGTATTGCCTTCCATCCTCAAACTGATCGGCAATCAAAAAGAATAATTCAAGTTATTGAAGACATGGTCAGAAGTTGTGTGCTAGATTTCAGATTAAATTGGGAAAAATATCTTCTTTTGGCAGAGTTTGCATATAATAACAATCATCATGCAAGCCTGGGAATGTCATCTTTCAAAGCGTAGTATGGAAGAAGGTGTAGATCACCCACTTGTTGGTTGGAACTCAGTGAAAGGAAAATAGTTGGTTCTAATTTGGTACTGGAAATGGAAGAAAAAGTTTTGATCATACGAACTCATTTAAAGGCTGCTCAAAATCTACAGAAGGCTTACATCGATAGAAAAATGAAGGATATTGTAACAGCTTAAACTTGGGCCTAGTCGGAACAGTGGTTTCGGGACCACAAATCCAACGAGGAAAATTTTAATTTTATCATATTTTTATGGTCTACAATTTCACGGAATGAATTCGTGAAAATTTCGTTTGAAAATTTCGACGTTTGGGCACTCAATTTAGTCAAAAGGACTAAATTGTAAAAAGTGCAAAAGTTGAGTTCTACATGTTAGAGGTATCCAATTGTTATGAAATTTTAAATTTGAGGTCCTTAAATGATAATTAGACCATTTGTTAATTTGTTGGACAAAAATGGACATGAAATAGGTGAAATAGAATATTTATAAGTTAGTGGCATTTTGGTCATTTAGTAATTAAAATGAATTAAAAACAAAATTAAAAGCCAATTTTTGTCCATCTTCAACCCCATGGCCGAATTTCACAAGGGGAAACCATGTCTAGGGTTTTTCAAGCTTCCAAGCTCGATTGTAAGTCTGTTCTAGCCCCGTTTTTAATGATTTTTACGTTTTTGAAATCCTCGTAACACGATCTCTCTATTTCTACCATTTATTTGAGCTAGGGTTGATGTTTGAAAATTTACCCATATGAGAAATGCTTTTGTTTTGATGTTTAATGGTAGAATATGAATGCTCGATGTGTAATAAATGACTTTTACTAAGTGATTTTCGGTGAAATTGTCAAAAAGGACTAGTTTGTAAAATTTGTAAAATGTGTGTAAGTGTGTGAATAAATGGAAATTGTGGATTGCTATAGTTATGAAAATGGTTCGTCTAGGCTTAAAATACAAGGAAATTGAATAAAAATCATTTTACGAGCCTAGGGGAAAAAGTGCAAATATGTGAAACTTTAGGGGCAAAAACGTAATTTTGCCATAATATGATTTTTGGATCACATTGAATAATTTGACTAATAAATAGACTAAATGTGATATTATAGATCAAAGAAAATGAGGTTCGGACGTAGAACGGGGGAAAACGAGAAATTGACGGTTAGGTCCTTCTTTGCCATTTTTGGTGTCGAGGTAAGTTTGTATGTAAATAATATATCATTTTTTTATTTATGTTTTAATATTTTGTTATATTATATGAGATATGGTTGAATATGGAGTAATTATTTGATGTAAATTATGAATTGTGATTGGTTATGGATGAATTGGTAAAATGTTGAAAAGTGAGAATTCCCGGTTGAACCTTCGGAATAGAAAAGATACGAATGAGGTAGCTAGGTCACATGTGTGGTACTAAGTGTAGGCCACTATTTGTACAAGAGAGCTACGAGATGGTTTTAGGTCACGTGTGTAGTACTAAGTGCAGGCTACTACGTGTACCAGACGGATAGGTCGCATGTGTAGTACTAAGTGCAAAGCTACTATGCGCATGCCGATAGCTTCATCACATGTGTGGTACTAAGTGCAGGCCACTATGTGTAAGTGATGGTTTTGGTCATATGTGTAGTACTAAGTGCAGGCTAATATGTGCACCAGATAGCTTCGGCTACAAGAGTGGTACTATGTGCAGCCACCACCGTATCTCATTATTATTCCGGATGAGTTCAACGGAAATTGACTAAGTGAAAATACATGTGATCATGTAGCGACTAAGTGTAATTGAATATGACTATCTGATGAATAAGTGCAGGTATAAGTGTGAAAATTTATGAACAATGTGTGTAACAGCCCGACTTAGGGCCTAGTCGGAATAGTGGTGCGAGACCACAAATCCAAAGTAGAAATATGAGTTTAAATGATTTCATAAGGCTTATGAGGTGATTACATAATTGTGTGAAAATATCATGAAGAAATTTTATTAATTAGTGATTAAATTGTCCATTAGGACTAAATTGCAAGGAATAGAAAATATGAGATTCTAGAAGATTCATGTATGAAATTGAATTATGAAAATTTCTAGAGGTCTTTTTTTAGCAATTAGACCATTATATTTGATGATGGACAAAAATGGACATGGGAAGGAAAAATCTCAAGAAAGGGTCATTAAGGGCATTTTAGTCATTTGGTAAATAAAAGAATTAAAAGGGAAAAAAAGGCCAAAAACATGTCCATCTTCCTCCCTTGGCTGAAAATTTCAAGGAGCACCATAGCTAGGGTTTGTTCAACTTTCAAGCTTGATAGTAAGTGCATCCTAGCCCCGTTTTTTTATGTTTTTCGTATTTTTGAAACCCTCGTAGCTCGGTTTAGCTATTTTTAGCTATATTTTGAGCTAGGGTTTATGTTCAAAAATTTACCCATGTGTGACATTCATGTATTTTGATGTTTTATGTAAGATTATGAAAGTTTGATGTAGGATAAACATCTTTTTCTAAGTGATTTTCATGAAAGATGCATGAAAAGGACCAAATTGTAAAAGTTATAGAAATGGTCATACATGAGTGAAATAGTGGAAATTGAATGTTGCTATAGTTGAGAAAATGATTCGGCTAGGCTTGAAATGCAAGAAAGTTGAATGAAAACCATTTTACGAGCCTAGGGGCAAAAAGTGTAATTATGCAAAAGTTTAGGGGCAAAATCATAATTTTTCCAAAATGTGAATTATGAGTCGATTTAGTCAATGTGAGTATTTAACAAGTGAAATTGTTATTATAGATCAAGAAGCGCGAAGCCCGGATTGAAACCGAGGCAAGAATAAAATCGAAGACTAAATCGAGCATCGAGACACATTTTGAGATTCGAGGTAAGTTTGTATGAAATTAAAGTTTCATAATGCTTCAATGTTTGAAACTGTTCAATATTATGGGAATGTATGTTATTACTATTAAACTCGAGCGATGAAGTCTCGATAAGAAAATGATGACAATAAGTTAAATTTAAGTCCTGATTAAGTTCGGAATAAGGATGAAATTATGTATTCATATGAGGTGAGAAAGGTCCGTATAAGATCATGTCCGGGACATGGCTTCGGCACCCAAGAATGATCTCGCAAGACCATATCCGGATATGGCTTCAACATCTATATACTATCTCAGATAAGACCATGTCCGGGACATGGCATCGAAATTGAGTTATGAGATCCCGTATAAGACCATATCTGGGATATGGCATCGGCATCAAGAGGTGATCCCATATAAGACCATATCCGGGATATGGCGTTGGCATCAAAGTTCATGCACGATGAATTTAAATATCTTACGATACATTGATTAGTTCATGGTTAAAAGAGTTAAGCATGTTAAACGGTATAGAGTTAAATCCAATTTTTGGATGATCTTGAGTCTCATTCATGATACGAATGATCATGATTGGAATTTATGTTCATGTTAGCATATGTGCTAAGCCACGTGATTAAGTGATACAGGTAGCATGAGTAAGTACAAGTTATGAAACCATAGTGACATGAGACGAGTAAGAATAAGTATAATTAAGTGCGAGTAAGTACGAGTAAGTATGCTCAATCATTGAGGCTTATATTACCATTGATTCATGTTATGAATGAGATGTATAAGTTATTATGTTGTTCTAGAGTTTCATGCAAACTTACTAAGCTATATGCTTACCCCTCTCTTTTCCCTTTTCCTTGTAGTTTCGCCAAGTTAGCTCGGGATCACTAAACGCTGAGCTCGGAAACACACTATCAACCGCTCTTTTGGTATAGTAAAGTTAATTCAATTTGAGTATGGCATGTATAGGGATTTGACCATTTTGTGTCATGTCATGTTTAAGGGCCAAAAAGGGTTGGTTATCAATGTTTTGCACTCATTTTGTAAAAGGGTCATGATGAATTGGCCAAAATTGTCAGGTTCATGTTTTAAAGTTAATGAGCATAATGAAATGAATGTTCATGCAAGTTGTTGAGTATGATTGTGGTTGGTATGTTGGATAATTTAAGGATGAATCATAGATTAATGTTGCTATGATATGCACTATTTGTGAATACATGAGTGAGTTTACATTTCAGGGTGGCAAAAGGCTTGGAAAATAGCCTATAGATGTCCACACGAGGAGACACACGGGCGTGTGTCAAGGCCGTGTGTCACACACGGCCAGCCCTATGGGCATGTTGATAGGTCGTGTGTCCCCTGCACTAATTTACGAGAATTTAATTCGTCACACGGGCCATCACACGGGCGTGTGCCCTGGCTGTGTGTTATTAAAGATTTGGTGACGTCATAGTCAGAGAGCTCCACGGGCAGGAGACACGGTCGTGTCTAGGCCGTACGAAGGACACAGGTTTTAGACACGGGCGTGTGTTCAGTCGTGTGAAATAAGTCAGTGTCAACCACGGGTGTCGAGCACGGGCATGTCTCAAGGGCACACGAGCGTGTCCTTTGGACCACACGGGCGTGTGGCCCCTGTTTAGACAAAAAATTTCAAAGAGAGCGAAAGTTCTCGGTTGAACTACGAAACCTTCCGGGAAAATATTTAAGGCCTCGTAAGCCCATAATACGAATGTTATGATCAAGGAAGAAAGGTTTTAAGTCGAAACAAAATTTTATTACCCGTAATTACATGTTCAAGAAGGGTCAAGCATGGTAATGCCTTGTATCCAGTTCCGGTGTCGGACACGGGTAAGGGGTGTTACAATGTGCTCAATATTTGATCGAACCTTCGGTAAGATGAAATGGAGTAAGTGAAATTATGAAAGAGTAAATTTAGCAACAAAACAGTTTTGGACAGCAGCAGTTGTATGACTTTGAAAAATCACCAAAAATGGTGGAAATCGAATTAAAGGTTGAATAAGATATGAAATTAAATATGAATGAGTCTATTTTCACATAAAAGAAATGGTGTAAACAAAATAATTTCATATTCTGTGATATTAAAATTTTTGTGAGACAGGGTCAGAATGATTTTGGAATCCCCTGTTCTGACTTTGGAAAATCACTAAAAATTTTATAAAAATAATTATGGTTTATAATTTAGATGTTTAAATTTCTTATGAGTCAACCTTCAATAGAAACAAACAAGAACATCATCCGAATCTCGTACGAAGAGATAATTAAATTTTAGTGAAGAAGGGTCGAAACTGTCAGACAGCATAATAGGGGAGACTTTAAAGAATAAAATGTACTTATTGGCTAAACCAAAAATTCTTAATTTGGAGTTCTTTAGCTCGAGATATAAATAATTTAGTGACTGTGACTCGAGTAGACAGCATGAGATGAACATGAATAAATAGTGGAACTATGTGCAATTATGATTGTATTATCTTCAGAACATATTGTGAAGATTTATAAAAGCCTGTTCATAAATCACTTATTATTTACATACCTACTTACTAAGCTATAATGCTTACCCCCCTTCCTTTCTTTTTTCCTATAGTGTCACAAATGCTAGCTCGAGTTGGAGGTCGTCGGAGATTCTATCACACTAAGAAGCTATGGATTGGTATATATGTTTTTTATTCTAGCTTTTTAAGTCTATGGCATGTATAGGGACTTGGTCATTTGTGTACATGTTATTATGAGTTGGCCTAGAATATTGGCCTATGCTAATTGAAGGTCATTGTTGTATAAGGCCATTTGATGTGGCCAATATTTGTTATGTTATAAGTCTATGATGAAGCATTACATGGATGTGCATGCTTGTTTGGGTTGGATGAGTGAATGTGTGATAATTATGTGTGGCAAATACTAAACGTGAATGGTTGAGTAAGTTATATGCTATGATTAGTTAAGTGTATGTGTGGTTGTGCATGATGAATGTGATTTGTAAATGGTATGTGGATGTTTTAGTGTGGATGTTTGAATGCTTAATAATACCATGTTGTGTGATGATAAATCTGTATAAGTGTATAAGTGTTTTGGGGTGGCAAAGGGCTTGGTAAATAGCCTTACTTGTGGCTACACGGCCTAACACACGGGTGTGTATCTCGGCTGTGTGAATGACATGGCCTTGGACACGGGCGTGTGCCCTTGTTTTTTCAAGAAATTTTCTAATGTTTTCCAAAGTTCTCGGTTTAGTCCCGGACCACTTCCAAAGTATGTATTGGGCCTCTTAGGCCCTATTTAGGGACTCAAAGATAAAAATTTGAAATGTTTTAATTTGGATGAAATTTTATGACTTGGTTTAATACATTTACAAGTGTATGTGTTCCGGTAATGCCTCGTACCCTATTCCGGCGTCGAATTCAGGTAAGGGGTGCTACAGATATTTCATTTGAAGTAGAAGACAAGGTATTTTTAAAAATTTCTCATTGGAAGAAAGTTATAAGATTTGGACTAAAAGGGAAGTTGAGCCCATGATTCATAGGATCGTACGAAGTTCTGGAGCGAGTTGGTTTAGTGGTGTATAGATTGGTACTACCTCAAGAACTGTCAAAGATTCATAACATGTTTCACGTGTCCATGTTAAGGCAATATCAGTCGAATCCAGACCATGTAGTGCAAGTAGAGACGCTGCGGGTGGAACTCAACTTATCTTATGAAGAGAAGTCTGATCATATTTTGGCAAGATAAGTGAAAGTAAAAAAAATCCAATTGGTAAAAGTATGATGGAGGAACCACAATACGGAGGAATCCATCTAGGAGAAGGAGAGTTTGATGAAAGAGCAATATCCCAAATTATTCGCAGGTAATAATTTTGAAGACGAAATTTTCTAAGTGAGAGAGAGTTGTAACAGCTCACCCGATGTGGACCATATCGATATGCTATTTGGTGTATAGTTGAATAAGCCGGTGTAGAAAAAAAGGTAAGATTGGTGATCTATTCGTTATAAGTTTAGGTGGCATATTGCAGGGATTCGATAGTACACCCATTTACGGAACGCCTAGCTGAAATTTGCTATTTTGCAAACTCTAGAGTTTGACGGGCTCTTTGTGTGACAATACGCCAACCCCAAATATTTGGGGCGAACTCACTAGTTTGTGATTGGTAGACTTGTTTTTCGTGTTTTAGCGTGAAAGCGATAACTCAATGAGTATCGCTAGAGTTTAGTTGAGACCTAGTTGGAATTAAGCTAGATTTCTGTAGATGACAACTTAATGTGTTTAGGTAGCTGAGTGACTTGTTTAGTTGGCTTGTTTTAGAGTACAAGCAATATTTTACTACTCACTAAATTGATTAGTGGTAGTAGTTGAGTTAGGTAGATGTTAAGGCAAGCCTATTCTCGGGTTTTAAGGGGTATAGTGAGATTTTCTGACCTTCTCACTAAGCCTTGTCTCCATTGTCTATGCTATATAAGGATGCCAATAGCCTTTATATTTCACTTTTGTTTTTCTTTGCATTCTTTTCTAAGTCTCTAGAATGTTTTAAGATATCTTCGTTAGCTAGCCAAAACACCTTTTTTAAGTACCGGCTTGTTGGTAAGTTCTGGAAAGCCCTTAGGTTGTTGTCGAAGGGATTTATGTTTTTGCACTAGACATGCATGATTAAATTAGATAAATGGTATGGTGGTTATAATTGTTTCTTATTTAGCTCAAGAAGTTAGTGAAGGTCCAAGAAATCGAAGCAAAGGACCAATAGAGTAGATTTTGTTCTAAAGTTACTGGCGAGTTCCTTCTTACTTCCTTTGAGTTATGAAACTTCCATGATATGTAGGTTATGTGTGGTAAGTTGCTCTTACAGTAAATGAATCGATATGTTGTGTCTGGACGTGTGTGTGAGTATGGTTATTGTAAAAATACCTTCCTCGTTGCACGAGCCCAATACTAGAAATTTATGATATGTGAAAATTGTGGAAAGGAAATCTATATGTGATGCCTTTGGTAGGGCAACTATATTGCAAAATGGATTGGTAGATCACAGCCCAACCTTGCGGGAGAACACATGTTCTACTTAACAAGGATATTAAATGAAAGTAAACATAACTGATATGTGATTCTGATTTATGATATATGGGTTCGAGTTTGGCACAAGGATGCGTCGTTGATAACCATGCAGGTTTGTGGGAAATGTGTATAATTCGGCAGAATGTGCCCACCTGAGTACTGTATGTGTTGTGATAGATTGGCGTAGTGTTGTCGCCAAGGAACTGTGGATGTTAATTAGATTATTATGTCTATAAATAGAGTCTCACGAAAAAGTTGTGGTTATTTTCTTACAAGTACTGTTACTTGTTGATTATTGGAGTTCTTGTAAATCTAATTGTGTCTATTTTGGAACTCAATAAGTTCAAATGAACTTACTCCGTTACTTTTGATTCTCAAGCATTTTGATAGTAGAAGAAAGATCTGTCGAAGGGGACTACGTTAGAGTTGCGGATGCGAGTGAGTCACTTGTTTATTTCTGTATCATGTTGGCTATGTGGTGGATGGCGGATACAGATGTTTTTGTATTTAACCTTTGCAAATAACTACATCGTTTTTACTGTTCCATTTTAAAACAAAATTGTCCCTTCTTTTGAAAGTATACGTCGAACCCTCTTGATTTGTTGATCATGAATTTTATGATTTTGATATATACGCCATAATTAGGCAATAGTTGAATAATATAATTTCTTCTTATAACTCCTATTATTTTCTCTAAATATGCGTACCAAATGAAAGAAGAAAAATGACTTTTACACAAAGTAATATCTTTATAATGGTTTTTCTAACAATTTAAAGTTAAGCCGAAGGATTTGAATCTATTGTAATGCCCCAGTCCGTCGGGCGGTCTGTTTGACTGAATAATACACACCATGTCTTCCTGACAAGCTAACGGGTGTTATACAAACACTCTCAAAGTATTTTTCAGCCCTTATCCTTTGTACCTCTAAACTCTTCAACCCCAAACTAATGAATTTTATCAATCTGGGGTCAATGAGAATTTATCTTATTTTGAGGAAAAGAGGGTACCGCATGAGGCACAATCGAAGGTGGAGGTTTCATTTGGGGTTGTAGAGCTAAAAAGGTAGCTCACATAAATTGAGTGAACCACTGGTTCATCATTTGGAAAAAGGCGTCTCTTGCCTCACTCCCAGGCCCTTGTGGAACAGGCATACTCTGAGAAGCTCTTTAATCATAAGCAGGAACATTACTATCTACTTCATTTGATATGACACAATTTGATTCGGCCAACATGATTTATCTATAAGAAAACATAGTCAAATCAGATCAAAAGGCATCATACTATCACAAGTTATTGTGACATGTATTTCTAGACTCATATGTGCTATATTTCAGTCTTAGAATCGACTAAATCGTAGCACTAATACCTTTAAATGTAACACCCCTCACCCGACTCGATCGCTGGGTCCGAGCTACAGGATGCCACAACCGTTGCGGAGTAACTACCGTCAAATCAACAATAAATAAACCATTTAAATATGCAATCATTTCATGAACATATTCACATCATGATATACACTATTTTTGAGTCTCAATCGAGCTTACGAAAGTTCTTTTGTTGACCCGAGCACGAAATATGACCAAATTGTAAAATTTTAAAAATTTAGGGCCGACGTCATGACGTCACCACTTCCATGTTGTAACGTCGCCAAAAAATTTGTCACGTCACGACGTCAGGCCACTCGATGTCCCAATGTCTCATATTTTCGGCCGGCTGTCACATCCCAAAAATTGGGTTAGTAGAAATTGGGTTAATGAACCAAGAGTGGTCACGCTCAAATTTTTTTAGATGATCTTTTGCTCATTTGATAATAAATAAGTATCAAGTATAATGATTGAGTAGTGGTGGAGCCGTCCTTAATGATCTGTGCTCGAATCCCTTCCCTCACATTATTTTCTATATGGTGTAATTTGCTTCAAACCTTAGCAAAGGTCACACCATGTTTTTAAAATAATTGTTGTAGTTTGTGAATAAAGAAGTAAGTTGGCTTAGTGGTTAGGAGCTTAAATAATTTCTTAAGGGTCCTAGGTTCAAGTCTCTTTACTCTCCATATTTTATTTAATTTTTTTTGGCAAATTTTGCATGGGAAAAAGCTTTCATAATCGTCCACTCCTAGTTACCATTCAAAGGAAGATTCTTTCCTCTTTTAACTAGTCAACTTTCCCTTTTAAACCCTCATTTTCACTTCTATGATCCTTTTTTTGCTCCTTTATCCCCTCAACATGCTTATTTTCTTCACTCTTACCTTGTGTGACATATATTGAACTTGGACAAGGTGAATTACACCTTTTGATGTTCATTTTTTTCCTTTCTCTCCATTTTTCCACCCCCTCTTTTGCTCTTCCTTTCTCCTCTTTTCTCCTTCATTTCCTCTTCATTTTTCTTCAACTTCACCTCATCAAAAAAAACCTTTTTCCTTAATTCTTCCACATCTCTTCCATTTTTAGCCAATCGTACCACCACATCTCCATCGCCAGACCTTCATCGTCACTACCATCGCCACACAGCCACCGTGCTGCCGCCATCAACCACTACCATTTTTCATTGTTTTCTTCTTTTCTCCTCCTCTTTTTCTTGAGAATCCTTCTCTTTAATCGAATAATCGCAAGGATCGTTGAGTCTCCTTACCCTCAAAATACATAAGTATTGGTAAATCCTCCGCTTAGATTATTTCTTTATTTATTCTCGTTTATGAAATATTCTAACAAGGGTATTTCTTGTTTGTGCATGAAGTGTTTATTTGAAATCCCGGATCCATACTCCATCCTTTAGAAGTGTTCGTCATTAGGACCATTGATTAAGTAAGTGATTCAACTTAATCATTTATTCGAAAATATTATTAAAAATGTCAATATACTGACATGGTATTAACGTTTAACTAAGGATTCAAGGGTTGATCTCCTCTCTTAGAGTTGGGAAACGAAATCGTTATTATCAAGTCATACGCATTCAGGTGTGGGTCTAAACCAATACAAGTTATGTATACATAACGTTAATAATGCCTAAACAAAATATTATTATTTGATTTGTGATTTATGTGAATACTTTAAGTATTCTAAAATGAGAGGCAAAATCAATCGAAACAGATTATACAAGTGATTTTGAACCAACTAATTTTTTGAAAAGTATGTTGTGTGGTTATGATTTTCACTGTTTGAAAAGTATGTTATTCTTATTCTCATGTTATGTGATATTATAACATAATTGATTTTACATGATAAATAAATGGTGATATTTCGATATCTTGAAACAATACATGAAACGCATGTTAAACATGCCTTACATGATATTATATGATTCGATTTGCATGTTTCAACATGCCCAATATGATAAATGATATTTTGAAATGAAATATATATATATGTTCATTGTGGCCATGTGACATGCATGGGGTGGATATTGTAAGGAGGAAGAATTGGTGGCTTTGTCCACAACCTACATGGCAGCTTGTTTGCGAATATTGGTGGCTTCGTCCACATATTGGAGTGTTTGGATGGATGAGTTCTGGGGAACTCTTTTTGGAGTGTAGCAGTGATGGGTAGGATGTTTTATAAAAATTTGCATAATTGTTTTCCAAAAGTTGCACTACCATGATCATATGCATAATATTGATTATGTTGTACGATATGTATGTGCTTATTGTTATTTAACTTGTTATAAGACTCACACTGAGTTTTATAACTCACCCCCTTTAGTTTTTTGATTTTACAGATAACCCCGAGGCTAGGATGAGATGACGGCATTTGGAGGAGTTTATCAAAATTCTTTTTAAATTTAAAGTAATTAAATTTTATTTTGATATTTTGATATTTTGGGTTTGTAATAAGTTTGATTATGGATTGTGGCATGGGACTTTACTTTGGGGATTTTTCATTCTGATTTTCATGAATTGCTTGCATAACATTAAGTTTTAAAAACTGCATAAATTAGTATTTGATTAAGATTATGCATGAAATATTGATTTTCAGCAAAATATGGTTTTAGCAAAATGGTTCGTTGTGATTTTCGTAAAAAATACCAATATTACATTTTTCCGCTACAAATCTGAGAAATAAGTTCTTAATAAAATTAGACTTAATTTCAAATTTTATAATTTTTACAAATGAATTTTCTAAATACATTTGATTTTATGAATTTAATATGTTTTTTTAATAGTGACGAATAGTCAAGTTCTTTAGTTTTGAATAAATGATTTTGAAATATGATTGAAACTACGAAAGTTTTGAACAACGATTAACTTTTACAAATAAAATACTGAAGTCATCGATTTCTAAAATTTCTCGATTTCACTAGTTTGAAATGATTTACGCAAATGGTTTTAAAAAGTACGTTTGAAAACTACGAAAGATTTTCTGGGCCATTTCGGTGGCCAATGTAGCTTTCTGAATTCGGTCATAGCGTCTAAGTTTGGTTTGAGGTGTTACATTTAGATTTTTAATAAATGCCATAACTAACACCCAGCCGGGTAAGATATTGTCCTCTTTGGGTGCACATGACCCTCACGGCTTTGTTCTTGGGAGTGCCAATACACCCCCAAAAGGTCTCTTACCACTTAAGTGTTGCTACCCTTTTATATAACCCAGATCTCTCCCATGTTTTGTCGATGTGGGATTCGCCTAGGGTGTTACATTCACCCCCCTTAGGGACTCAACGTCCTTTCTAAGGTTTGCCCCACCATCGCTCAAGAGGCACGGCGAGTGGCTCTAAGACCAATAAATGTCATAGCAAACACCCAGTCCGATAAGATATTGTTCGCTTTGGGCGCACATGGCCCTCACAGATTTGTTCTTGGGAGTGCCCATACACCCCCAAAAGGCCTCTTACCACTTAAGTGTTGCTACCCCTTTAAATAGCCCAGGTCTCTCGCTGCTTTGCCGATGTAGGATTTGCCTAGGGTGTTACACCAGCGTTGTGACAAGGAAATGTGGTCTTCAGGACAAGAACTTTGTTTTTAGTACAAATTAAGCCATTTGGAACCTATTTCGTATCAAGCTTTCAAAGTTCAAGTTTGGTGCATAAATGCACAACCTTACCTGAATAAAAGCATTCCTAACACATGCCAAAACATGGTATTTAGCCTTTTCTAATCATCCATTCCAAAATACCTCAACTTGGCATCAAAACATACCAATTCCACCTATTCAAACTCAACCTAATCAATCATGCATTTAGCCATTCAATTTCATTATATTTACTATGGCCTTTCACACTCCAACATACCATTTTAATGCCATTTACAATGTCACAACATGCTACCAAAACATACATATACTTATGAGCATTAACCTTTTCAAATTCAATCATAAGCTAAGGTTCAAACTAAGTTAACATTCCAAGCTATTATAGTTAAACACCTATGTACATGCCAGACATAAACAAGCTTTAATATGATTAAAAGTCTACCAAGTCAATAGGTGGATAGTGTGAGCTTATCGTAGATTCGACCGACACGTTTCGCAAATTAGCAATCTATAAAGAAAGGGAAAAACAACGGGTAAACATTTCAAATGCTTAGTAAGTTCATGGGTATTTAAATAAGAAACTTACCTCGATTTACAATTAAGCATATCAAACTAATTAATTTGGCAAAGTTTACCTAACTTAGCATGTAACACCCCAAACCCGGCCCATGCGTTATGAGCGGATTTGGTATGTCACACGAGCAAAACATGTTAAACCCTTTTTGTTCGTACTAAAATATTGCTTTGTTAAAAATCAAGAAAACAAGTTTGATTTGATAAAATACTACTAACCTCAAAGATTTGATTGATAAATCGATAAATTTGAACTAATGATCTTACAAAACCGTTACTTTTGAAAACGACGTTGAAAATTCGAAAGAGAATCCAAGTCTTTTGAAAATATCGTTAATAGTTCGAGAGAAAATATCTGTGTTAAAAATATTTGTAAAAGTTTATTTTGAAATCCATTTGTTAATCGATTTTGGAAACCATTGTTTAAGTTTTTAGAAAATTCCCCTTTTAAACAATTTAAGAAAATAATAAAACATCCCAACCAAAAAGTAAAAATAAAAATAGTCCGTAGGCCTTATTACAACATTTAACCCAAAATAGTAAAGTAATAAAATAAACGAGAAAAAGTCTAAAGTCCAAATAAACCATTTCCGGCGTATGGCCTCCTCGAGTCATCCATAGCCCAAGTCCATATCATCAAGCATTACCTACAAGGGTTAAGAGAAAGGGGGTGAGTTACAAGAACTCAATGTGAAATCCCCTTACCGCTTATTCATTGGGCCGGAACCCAATTAGCAATATTTTGGGCCTAAGCCCATTTACAACAACAATAATGTATCAAATATAATATGCATATGATATGCAATTCCCAAACCAAACCTAGATTTCCATCCGCTACACACCACCCGTACCAACCAGCACACCTGTGGGGAGCTTTAGTCACCCACCCCGCCAACACACCAAACATAGGCATTAAGCCGATTATATCAAATTTGTGGACAAGCCACCAGATTAACAGAATTTACATGGCATCGCCATTTTTCATATTTGTGGCAGAGCCACCAGAATTATGTAGCAGAGCTACCATAACTTCTCTTCATCATTATCCCATCCCATGCAAATCATGTATATAATGCATAGCCATTCACAACAATTTATTCAGATATTTATTACAAAATTATGGCCCATTACAGTAATTATTCAAAAGGCCCATTTAGCAAAATATCAGATTTGGCCCATTTAGCAAAATATCAGATTGGCCCATAGAGCAAAATATCAGATCGGCCCATTTATCAAAATATCAGATTGGCCCATTTATCAAAATATCAGATTGGCCCATATAGCAAAATATCAGATCGGCCCATTTATCAAAATATCATATTGGCCCATATAACAATTTCGTAATTCGGCCCTTTAGGGGCATTTTCGTAATTTTGACCCATAGGGACATTTTCATAATTCGGCCCGTAAGGGCAATTTCGTAATTCGGTAATTTCGCAATCCAGACTTACCTACTAATGTGGAGCATAAAAATCGAAACTGTCCATCTGCGTCGTACTAACTAAATTGACTATAACTTGAGTTAGGAATCTCAAAATCTAACTCCGTAAATTTTCCTTGAGACTAGACTCATATATCTTCTTACTATAATTTTTCCAGAATTTTTGAATTAGCCATTTAGTACATTTTATTCCTTAAATATTCCCTTGTTTCACTGACCAACGATTCTGATCTCTCTTAGCCAAAATTCAAATATCTCACTCTAAAGTTTTCATATGTTTCTCCCACTTGTTTATATTGAAAATAGACTCACTAAGGAATCTGTACATATAAACTATAACCCATAATTCACTTTGTACAATTTTATACGATTTTTCCAAGACAGATTAGGGAACCACGAAGTCATTCAGAACTAGTCTCACTAAAATTAAGATATCTCAGAATATAGAATTCCTTTTCCTTCTCCGTTTCTTTCTTATCAAAATAGACAGAGTAAGATTTAATTTGATATCTTATTCACTTTGTAATTCCTTTTCTCCTATTTTTCGTGATTTTTCAAAAACACGTCACTGCTTCTAACCGAAACTGTTTTATTACAAAATACGATTACCACTACGATCATACGCACGCCCGACTGATCACGGATGCCGGTTTTCGGTTTTCTTCGGTATTTTGACCAAATCACAGAACATATCATACAAACTTTCAGAGAGATGTGAGATTACACACCATATCAAACATGTATTCGGAAGGTACGGGATTACACACCTAATTTTGATTTCCTAACGAACCACTCGTCGATGACCTAGAACAATACCAACCAAAAGTTAGCCTCGGATTTCCAAAAGATTTCGTATCACTTACACTTGAATCACTTACCACTATGTCCGAAGGTAGAACATATCGAGTGATTTCATCCCTAAAACATAATCGATTAGTCGAAACTTCGATCCGATTAACACAATAACCGAGTAGTGATATCGAATGGACTATGAAAAGACTCCTTACCTTAATCGATGATAATCCCGATTCCCACCAATTGACTTATGACTTGAGATGATTAGGCAATGATGTGGTATTCGGCCAATCCACTAGAATACTACAAATAAAAGATTATCAAGATGTGAGGGAGTAAGGGAGAACACCATTTCGGTTTTAGAATCAAGATGAAACAACCAAATAATGAGGGACTCTCATTCGGCTAAAGAGAAAAAGAATGAAAAGATTTGAATAAAAACACTTACCCGGTTTAATCAAGAAAGAAAAACCCAACTTGGAATATGGAGAAGATGATCAATTAGGATAGGTGGTTTCGGCAAAACAAAGACAGAAAAGTACTCACTAATGGCTTTAGAGTTTCGGCAATCAAGAAGAAAGAAGAAGAATTTGTTTAATATCAACTTGAAGTTTCGGCTATCAAGGAAGATGGACAAAAGATGAATGTGTGACCAATCCAAAGAGAAGAAAAAATGCACTATTGTGCTAGAAGATTTCGGCAAAGAGAGTAGCAATTTGGGAGAAAATGACATAAAGTTGCAAATGGGATTTTTGGCCAAAACAATACCAAAACCTTACCAAAAGCCAAAGTAAAATTTCAGCTACCTATCTACCTCCAAAACCGTCCACATGCATAGCCATAAGGGTCAAAATTTTGCCAACCATACTTTCCATAACATTCTCCATGAAATAAGCCACTTGTTCCCCTTACTTGCCTTTTCCTTTTGATTCCTTTCCCCAACCTCAACCTTTCCTTAATTCCTTTAGCCACCATACCAAAAATAAAGAAGTCAACCTTGCCATATATATACCTTGGCCGACACTAAGGAAGGAATGCAAAAATAAAAGTCAAAATTGCACACAAAGGGATCCGAACCTCTTCCCTCAAGGTACTACATGTGGCGCCATAACCCTTTTACCAATTGCTCATTTATACTAGCAATTTACTCTTTTATTTCCATAAGCCTTGATGCCACTTACTATCTCTCCTTATTAGGCTTAAACACAAAATTTTACTAAGGCCCAACTTGAACCCGAAACTTCATAGAAACCTTGTAACTTTCCAAAATTACCTTCTTAATAAGTCCAACTTGAAATAATGTCGTTCTCTTGTTCTCAAAATTTTAAAACGCTTCTACGCTCAAGGCCCATTGGGCCCAATTCTACTAGGCCCAATTTTGGGATGTTATATAGCAATCACAACAACAATGTGATCTTTAGTACATAATCAATCGTGTAATATGCCAAATATGTAACACACCAATTCATACCTTTTAAATCACCTGTTCAATCTTATTTCAATCATGAATAAGGTAATCATATATATATACCAAAGCTTTATATTCAAATCATTCACCAATACTTCATCTGAGCATTAAACACATTACATGTCATCTCGATTCCTCATTTCCTTTCATTTGTTTCACCTGATCAAACTTTGTAAATTAACTCGAATACACTGATACTCATCACATTTGTTACTCATCTGAGCTGAATATATATACTCGTGTAAGGTTACTCGTCTGAGCTAAACCTTTATAACGACACATCAAATAGCTTGGTCAAGCTGTAAATATACATGTCAGGTTACCCGTCTGGGCTAAACCTTTAAAGCGGCATCAAGTTACTCATCTGAGCTAAACCTATGTCATATGTATCTTCGACTGCGCAAAAAATGCTGGATTTTGGTAATCATCGGTAATCAGTCTGTATCCATGTATACAAGACCTTTACTAAGTTCACTAAGGCAAGTTCAACATATAAATTCATATACATTTGTTTACAATTTAGTCCAGATCTCACCTTTTGTACCAAATTGCAAATAATCCAAATTTCAATTAAACATACATATATTTATAATTCAAATACACAACCATTTGACCACAATTATACCATATGAACTTACTTGATTAAATCAACAAACGAGTTGAATTGCAAGGACTAATCAATAATTTCGTTTTTCCCTCGATTATCCTCGGTTTGGTTCAAATCCCGATCTAGATAATAATTCAATTCAATTTATCAATTCCACACATCTTATATCATCATATCATAAGCGTATATAAATTCAATTTCATTATTTGAATGCCCCTAAATTTTTATATTTTATTCAATTTAGTCCCTAAAATTGAAGTTGTCATAACTTTCAAATTTGAGCTTCGATTTTGAAACGAATCTCAATTACATCCATCTATAACACTATATTATCTAAAATTATATAAATTCACATCAATTTCAAAATTTATACACTTTAGTCCCTATGTTCAAAATTAACAATTTTTATTTTACAAACTAGTCCTTTTTCATTTCTAAACTTAAAATCTAACAACTTAGTACCGATTTCTTCAAGCATTTATCAATGACAACTTTTAGAAACTTTAACAAGTTTTCAAATTTGTAAATGGGCTAGCTAAATCAAGCTCCCATGACCTCAAAAATATAAAATTTACAAATAAAAGGACTAAATTTAACTTACCATGCAAGGGCCTAAAGGTTATCTTTAACAATGGCTTCCCTATGTTTCTTTGGTGGTTTCGATGGAGAAGAGTGTAACGACCCGAAATTGGGCCTAGTAGGATTGGGCCCAATGGGCCTTGGACGTAGGAGTGTTTAAAATTTTTTAGAACAAGAGAATGGCATTATTGCAAATTGGACTTATTGGGAAGGTGATTTTGGAAGGTTATGAGGTTTCTAGGAAATTCCGGGTTCAAGTTAGGCTATAGGTAAATTTTAGTATTTGAGCACTTAAGCGGAAAAGGCAAGTGGCATCAAGGATTAAGGTAATAAGTGTGTATTTTGCTAGCATAAGAGAGCATATGGCAAGGAGGTTAAGGCATCAAGTGAAGAGCATGGAGGGAAGAGGTTCGAATCCCATCTAGTGCAAATATTTTGGATTAAATTTTTGTACTAATAAGGTAAGTGTCGGCCAAGGCTTAAATAAGGTAAGTAAGACTTTTTAAATTATGGAAAGGTGGCTAAGGATTATGGAAAGGAGGAAGATAAGGGATAATGAAGGAAAGAAATGAAAGAAAAGGCAAGAGTAGGGAACATGTTGGCTTAAAGGGTGGAAGATGTTTTGGAAAGAATTGTTGGTCAACATCCATCCTTGTGGCAAGAGTTACATACGGTTTTGCTAGGGAGAGGGGGGAAACCGAAACTTTTCTTTGCTTTTGAGTGTTCTTTTTCGGGTTTCTTTTTGAGAGTGACGTTTTGGGTACTTTTTCCTTGAGCATATCGGGTCATCTCCTTTTTAATCTTTTTCTTGTCGAATTCTTAAGCCCTCTCTTTTCTTCTCCGATTTCCTTCCTACTCATTCCTCTCCATAGCCTAACCTTTTCTCTCTTCCCTAATCCTTAATCGGTTCTTCCTCTTTTTCCCTTCCACATCATTCGATTTTCTACGCAAGTTGAACACTCTCTATTATTTTTTTTGGATATACTCATTGCATCTTGTGAGTTAGTCCTTGTCCGAATCACTGTCCCCTTCTTCCCTAGAGTGGCGCTACAAGGAAATTAACAATCGGTAAGTAGTAGTTCACTCTTTGTCAATAACTTTGTTTCATCCGAGTTTTTCCTTAATAATCGAGTGTTCTTCTTTCTCTCTCATTGGGTCTGAGTTTCATTCTTTTCTGTGATATGGCCATCGTTGGACTTAGGGCTTTCAACAAGATGAAGGAGCACAAGTGATTTGTATTAACCAAATCGTTATCGTCGACTCGTCAAGCAAGTGGGGTAAGAACGTTGTTATAAGATTTGTTTTGGTCAAAGGTGGGATAATTGCTAACGACTCTTTCGCTCACCAAATATTGTTAGGACGGGATTTCAGTAGCCAAAGGGTAGGATCGATTTTGGTGCACTGAGGGAGATCACATTCGTGGTAAGTGGAGTTAGCCTAGTAAAGTGTTTTTAGTTACGATTATCAAAGTAGAGACTAACTTTCTATCAATTATCATTATAGGTGTTGAAACGGTAGAAAGCACAACTCGTAATCAAGGTGTGTAATCCCGTACCCTTCCGAATACATGTTTGAAATGGTGTGTAATCTCATACCTCTCTGAATGTTTGTATGATATATTCTATGATTCGATCGAAATACTGAAGAAAACCGGAAACCGGCATCCGAGACCACTCGGGAGTGCGTATGTTCGTAGTAGTAACCATATTTTTGCAATGAAATAGTTTGGTTAGTAGCAGTGACGTGATTTTGAAAAATCACGAAAAATAGGATAAAGGGAGTTAGAAAGTGTAAAAGATATCGAAATAAAGCTTACTGTGTCTATTTTTATATGAAAGAAACAGAAGAGGAAGATGAATTTTATATTCTGAGATATCTTAATTTTAGTGAGACTGGTTCTGATGGACTTCGTGGTTCCCTATTCTGTCTTGGAAAAATCATTCAAAATTGTATAAGGTGAATTAAGAGTTATAATTTATATGTATAGATTCCTTAGTGAGCTTATTTTCAATAGAAACAAGTGGGAGAAACATATGAAAACCATACAGTGATATATTTGAATTTTGGGTAAGAGAGGTCAGAACCATTGGTCAACGAAACAAGGGAATCTTTAAAGATTAAACTGTACTAAACTGCTAAGCCAAAAATTCTGGAAAAATTGTAGTAAGAAGATATATGAGTTTAGTTTCAAGGAAAATTTACGGATCTAAATTTTGAGTTTCCTAACTTGAGTTGTAGTCAGTTTAGTCAGTATGACGCAGATGGACAGTTTCAATTTTATATGCCCAAATTAGTAGTTAAGTCCGTGGTTGCCGAATTACCAAAATACCCTTGGAGGGTAAATTACCGAAATACCCCCAGGTTGCGAGATTACCGAATTACCCTTAGTGGGTAAAATTACCGATTTACCGAAATGTCCCTATGGACCGATTTACCGAAATGTTCTTATGGACCGATTTACCGAAATGTCCCTATGGGTCGAATTGATAGAATGCCTTAGTGGGCTGAATTACAAAGCTCAATAATAGGTCGATTCATCGTATTAAATTACTAGACTAATGGTTGTTATACATGTGGATATTTTATGTTGTTATGTGTATTGCATCATCACATATTGCATGGGATGGGAAACTTGAATGAAGAGAAGTATAGACCGGTGGCTCTGCCACAAATTCTGATATGGGCTATGTGCCAATTTAAATATGGCTTTGTTCCATCGTGATTAAGGCTGTGTGCCGATTATATTACCGTATATGATTCCAGTGGCTCTGTCACAAATTCTGATATGGGCTATGTGCCAATTTAAATATGGCTTTGTGCCATTATGATTAAGGCTGTGTGCCGATTATATTACCGTATATGATACTCGTGGTGGTTAAGCCACAAAATTATTATAAATGGCAAATGTCCGCAAATTGGAGAGATCGGCGGGGTGGGTTGACTTGATCCCCACAGGAGAGACCGGTTGGGTACAGGGGGAGAGCGGTTGGATGGGTTGGGTTGCATACATTTGCTTCATATATATATATTCTCTTGTTATGATAGTGGGCTCCGCCCAAGATGTTGCTATATGGGTTCAGTCCAAAGTGGATGACGGTAAGGGATTTCACACTGAGTTCTTGTAACTCACCCCCCTTTTTCTTAACCCTTGTAGGTAATGCTTCGTAATGAGGACTTGGGCCAATGGATGACTCGGTGGAGGCCATACTTCAGAAATGATGTTATTGAACTTTAAATTTCTATTTCGATTTATTTTATTATTTTGCTATTTTGGTTTAAGTTGTAATAAGGCCTCCGGGATATGTTTTAAATTGCTTTATGTTTAGTCGTACTTATTATATTGCTTGAATTGTTTTAAAGGGGATTTTCTAAAATCATAAATAATGGTTTTCCAAAGTTGATTAATAAATGGATTTTATAACAAACTTTTACAAATATTTTAACTCGGAAATTTTCTCTCGAATTATCAACAATATTTTCAAAAGCCACGGTTTTAAAGCTCACTACCTCGATTTTTGACTCATCAAACGATCTCTCAAAAATACTTGTATTTTATCTACGTTTTCGCAACGATTTCAAAATGCTTCTGCAACTCTAATTCTAAACATCACATTTTTGTAAAATGTTTATTTCAAATATGCTTTCGCCACCAAAAAGGGTTTTTAAATATAATTACGTTTTCAAGTAGTTAACAATTGCTTAAGTGTTTTGGGTTTTAACAAAGAGTCTGTAATTCTCAAACAAGTTTTTCCATGTGACACGCCAGATTCGGGCCTAACTTCTAGGCCGGGTTTGGGGTGTTACAAAGAGAACAAAATAAAAGATGATGACCTTCAATTTTGGCTTATATAATTTAATTAGTTTATAATTAATTATAATTAACTTAGTTAATCTTTGTTTAATTAACTATAATTGCAATTAGCTAAGTTGGTCGATGCTAATTTTCATCCACCACCGATAGCCATTTTAAAAACGGTCTAATTGCTTAATTGGTCCTTCGACTAAATAAAAATCTATAGTGATTAACTTTTACCACTTTTACAATTTAGTCCTTGTACCTTAATTAACTATCCATTCGATAAAATTAAAAAACCAAACTTTGATATATTTTTATACTATTAATAATATTTCTAGACTTGAACATCAAAAATGGGGTTTTGAAACCGCTATTTTCGACACCACTGAAAAATGGGTTGTTATGCTTGTGGTGCGATTTATTTGATCTAGTGACATTGATGATTGTATCCTTAATATCCCAAAGAGTCGGGCTATGAATGATGATATTGTAACAGCCCGATTTTGGGGCTAGTCGGAGCAGTGGTTTCGGGACCACTAATCCGGGGTTGAAGAAAATTATTTTGGTATTATTTTATGTGTTATGACATAAATATATGGTTATATGAAAATTTTGATGCTTTAATTTTAGCAATTGTATGCTTAATTGTAAAAAAGGACTAAATCGCATAAAGTGCGAAAATTCTATTTTGCAAGGTAGAGGTGTTTAATAGTCATAGAATATTAAATTGGAGGTCCTTAAAGTGCAATTATGTCATTAAGGGTGTGTTGGCCGGCCATATAGACTAGGGAGACAAGAGCATTAAATTTTTAGTCAATTTGGTGGAATTAGGTGATGAAAGAATGAATAAAATAAGATAAAAAAGAAGAAATATCATCTTTTACTATTCATGCTTCTTCTCCACCGAAAGTTGAAGAGAATTGGAGGGTTTAGAGCTCAAAACTTTCAGCCAAGCTATCTCCTTAGAAGTAAGTGATTTTAGATGTCTTTCTTGAGAATTTTTGTACTTTTGGAGTCCCCAAAGCTTAAGCTAGCTAATGAGGGGACTAATTTGCTATATGTTTGAAAGTTTAGGGACTTTCCATGAGAGTGTTCATGTTGTTTACTGAGTTTTTATGGAAGAAAATGAATGTTAGTGAGTCAAGGAACAACTTTTGTGAAAGGTGTTACCATGAAAACACCTAAATGGGACTTAGTTGTAAAGATTGTAAATGTGTAATAAATGCATGAAATAAATGGTTTTGTGAGTTGTTGTAAGAGGAATAAATGTTTAGCTAGGCTTGTTTAATGAGAAAATATGATGAAAGATGATTTACGAGCTTAGGGGAAAAATCGTAATTTTGCCATAGTGTAAGGGCAAAATGGTCATTTTTGCCTTAGTAGAGATTTTGATGTATTATGATTTATAAAGTGATGGAATGAGTGAATTTCATTATTATAGATCAAGAAGAGCGCGGAAACAACCTTGACCGGGGAAAAGGCAAGGTTACGGATTAAGCCGTTGATTAACACATATTGCACCAAGGTAAGTTTATGTGTAAATGATTCATTTTGAGTATGCATGTTGCTATTAAATGGTGCATTGTATGAATGAAATTATTTATGATTGAGATGGATTTAATTCAATATATATTGTGTAATTTTCGTGTTAGTCTAATTATAGATTAATGGTGGGCTATGCGCGATACCACCCTAAATATTCTTAATGGTAGGCTAAGTGCGACATCACCTTACTAATCATTCACGATGGGCTGTGTGCGATACCATCGTTTATATTATCATTTGGTGGGCTATGTGCGATACCACCGAGTGTATGTTATTATTTCAATGGTTCATTCAGAAATTGTTTAAGTGTTTGCTTCATGTGACTTTGTGGTGATAAGTGCAGGGAATGTATGCTATTAAATGTGAGCATTATGCTTGTTATATGGTTGGAATGTGGTAAGAGATGAAATGAGTAAGCATGACTATGGAATGTTGATTGTTCTTGCTTAGTATGTAATGTTATTTATTGATTAGCACATGTTATGATGTTTATTGTTTACACGTAAACTTACTAAGCTTAAAGCTTACTCCCTTTCTTTTCCCTGTTTTATAGAGCCAAAGAGCTAGTTCGGGATTCGAAGATAATCGGAAGATCACCCACACTATCGACTCATCTCGGTACATTTAGACTTAGCATTTTGAGTATGGCATGTATAGGGGCTAGGCTTAATGTAATGTTTTGTTTTTTTGGCCAAGTGTATTAGCTCTTTTAGAGATAAACTCTTTTGTATATTGCCATAGTTGATGGCTCATTAATGCTAATCTATGAAAGGACGAGGTTATTCATGAGTGTGTGTGTGGTACATGATGGGGTTGCTTGGTTAAAACATGTATGAATGGGTTGATATTTGAATGTGACTATGTTTGTATGAGTGGGGGTGATAAAAGAGCTTGGCAAATAGCCTTGTTCTTGTCCACACAGTAGGCACACGGGCGTGTGTCTAGGCGCCGTGACACTGGTCACCCCATGGGTGTGTGTCTAGGCCGTGTGTCCCTGCATGTTAGTTTTACAAGTCGATGCTCGATGTAGTAAACACACGGGCCGAGACACGAACGTGTGTCTCACCAGGTGGTGGAAGGCACGGCCGGGGACATGGGCGTGTGCCCGGCCGTGTGAAGTCCGCACTGAATTTGGAATTTAATTCGCCACACGACCGAAGGACACGGGCGTGTGACTGGCCGTGTGATGCAAGTCAGAGGCGACCACGGGCCAGACACACGGGCGTGTGATAGGTCGTGTGATGCAAGTCAGTGTCGACCACGGGTGTGGAACACGGGCGTGTGATATGTGACACGGGCGTGCCCTCCCTCCACACGGGCGTGTGGACTATTTGGAGAGAATTTTCCAAGGTCTTCCGGAAAGCTTCAAAGGAATTCGATTTGATTCCGAACCATTCTTAAACCATAAATTAGGCCTTGTAGGCTTGTTTAAGATGTGCTATCAAAAGTTTTTATTGGGAATAGAAAGTCAAGTTTTTATGTGGATTGATTATTTACGTATAAGTCTAGTAATGCCTCGACCCCTATTCCGACGTTGAATACGGGTAGGGGGTGTTACGGATATTCTTATTTGGGGTCCTGCCCTTAATAGGGTATACTCGACTAAAATAGGGTACAGTTGGCTCCTCCTGAATTCTTTGGGTTTAGGTCCTTATAGAATTTACTAGAAAGAGTTATGGAAACTTCGAACCCTCTTTAAGGTTAAGTTATTTGGATGGAAAGTGGTACATGACATTCTTCCGATTGCAGCTAGGTGTGCTCCCTTTTCCACTGTGTTAAACACTCGGTGCTAGAGATGTGGTTCCCCTAAGAAGGACATAATACATTCTATTAGGGATTGTCTAATTTCTAAAGAGGCCTTATCTTTATATAGGATTGATAATGATATTTTGTACCTTTCGTTTTATAGGATTATTGATTGGATGCAGCATTCGATTAGGAAGCTTGACAAGGATGCTTTCACGAGTCTTCTTGTGATGTTATGGCAGTGTTGGGAAGCTAAAAATGTGGAGATTGTTCAAGGTCACTCCTCGGCTCCCAGGAGGTAGTCATTCGGGCTACAATGATTTTTCGTGAATTTCGAATCCACAACCTTATGTTCGCTCCTTTTCTCCCAAAGAGATGAATTGTTGCTAGGTGGTCTTCCCTGAATGATGGTCTTTTGAAGATAAATGTTGATGTTGCATGGAACAATGACAAGAGCAATGTAGTGGTGGGCATGGTCATCCGCGATCATGAGGGGCTGGTCCATGCGAGCTTTGCTTACAAGGTAGTAGGCAAATTTGATGCCTTGTCTGTTGAAGCTTTGGCCATTTCTAGTGCGGTCAAAAAGGCGAGAGAGATGGGCTGCACTAATGTTGTTAATAAGTTTAATTGTCATACCATGGGCTTGTTAAATTTATGGTTGAATTGTTGAAGAGGCCATTTTTATGTGTGGTTGTTTTACTTCTATTAATTTTTCTTCACTCATCACTTAGCCAATGGTGTCGGCGTGTCACCCATTATTTGGTACATTGAATGTTGGATGGGCATAGTGATCTTAGTTTTGGTTTAGACTACCCGCATTTCATCCATTGGCTTGTGTTAGATGATGATGTTTAAGTTAAAATATTTTGCAGCCCGTTTGGGTCTTAAAAAAAGTGGAGTGAATCCAAATCAATGGGGGCCATTTTAACTACACAATTTAGGCCCAAGATTCTCAAGAATAGTTTTGCATGCTTCATTAAACAGCATATCTTTGTTTTTATTTCCTCTCTATTAATTCATAATATATTCCAAATATAGAAAATGTCAATTTCTTATAATATTCTAAATTATGGAAGCCTTGGAAACATTGTTGTTTTGTTCTCAAAATTTCACCGCTAAAGACAACAAAGGTAGGTTGAAAAACTATGTCCTTATATCTTGTTCTCAAATTTGTTTTTTATGTATCCATGATGTTGTTAAAAAACATAAAATTATAATTGAAAATAATATAATTCAAATAATTTTAATCAGAAATAAATATTAAAACATTATAGAACTAACAATCAAAATCTCATTTTTACAAAAATATATATTTTGAAAAAATAAAAAAGAAAACATTTTCTTTTCTTTTCTTTTCTTGGTTTTCTTCGACTTTGTATTTGTTTTAAATTTAAATTAATTTGGGTGATCTTAAGTTCTTTAAAAAAAAAAAAAAACCAATAAAAGCAACATTTATTTGTTGAAATAGTATTTTTTTATCGACAATGGATTTTTTTTTAAATTTTTAATTAAATAATATTTGTAATAGATATGATAGAGAAATTAAATTCATAATAAATATAATTAAATTAATAAATTTAATGATGATTAAAAATATTAATCATATCAACTTTTCGGATTTTCTTACCAAAATATCATTCCTAGCAATTAAGTTGGATTTTGGTGGGTCTCTTTTTATTTTTCCTATAGTGGCAATGATGATTCTATATGGAGAAAAAGAAAAGCATAATATGTACCTGAAAATAATTAAATATATGCAGTTGAGTACTTAATTCAGGAATTTCCTTAATTGACTGTAACTTTAGTTTCATTAATTGTCTAATTTTCTGATGATGAATCTAATCTTTATTATATACATAGGTACCCTATAATATTAAACAAATATTAGAGCTCAAGCATCCAGTAATTAACTATGTATTTCTTTTTAAGTAGCAGTTGGGGCACCAAAAGAATACAAACATCAGAAAAGACATATAATTATATATTCCAAAATCATGGAAATTTTAGTTTTAGTTATATATAAATGTAAAAGAAGGAGATTCTTTTTCTTCTTTTAAATAAAAAAAAGTTCTTTAATTATTTGGTAAAAAAAGAGAGAGATAAAAACCGTTAATTTAATTTAAGATTTATATCTGTAATGTGATTATTAAATTAACAGTTTTTTTTCTTTTTATGTTTAGCTTAATTGTTTGATACTAAAACAAAGTTCAAGAATATTCAAATACGCTAAGATGCCCACCATATCATATAGAAAGAAGAATCCTAAATGTAAGTGGGAAGGGTTGGCTCCTAAGACGAGATCACTTTTCTTTATATTTTTATTTTAATTAAGGTTAAAAGGTTTTTAAAGCCCTTAAATTTTCAAAATAAAATATTAATCTTCTATATTTTTTTTACTTAATTTAATTTTTGAACTTTAAAATTTCAATTAATTAAACCTTTTAATTGTTAAAATTAATAGTCAACCGTTACAAAGTAATGACAATTATTTTTTTGAGTTATTTTTGTCACTTGACATATTAGAAATGCGCCACCTAGTGAAAAAATAGTTTATAATTAAAATCATAAAAAAAAAAACATAAAATTTATAGAAAATCATAAAATATATAAAAGTGCAAAAAACATAATATTATTAAATCATAATATATATTATAAACTATTATAACTTTTTTATGATTGTTTTATTTTTTAATGATTTTAATTATAAAATACCTTCTTTTTTTTCGTCATGTGAAATAATCTTGACATGCCACATGGTGAAAACAACCTAGAAAAATGATTGTCGTTACTCGGTAACGGTTGATCGTTAACTGTAATGATCAAATGGCTTAATTGATTGAAATTTTAATGTTCACAAACTCAATTGAGTGCAAATATATTTATATATATAAAGGCTTAATTACTTTTTTTGAAAAACTTTTGTGATCCTTTAGTCTTTAATTAATATTTTTTTAGTCAATATATAATTATTCTATATGTTTTTTAATACAATATTAGGGGTGTGGAATGGGGATAACACAGGTCAAACCCATGTCAAATGGGTGTTTGACAATAGCTTTAATCATCGCTCCATTCAAGTCAATACAATAATTCTATATGTTGGGAAAGATGAATTTTAGAAAAAAACTTATTTGAATATAATTGAATTATATAATAAAATTTATATTAGATTATATTTAAATTATAAATATGATTACTAACTAACAAAATTATATAATATACTTTTATAAAATTTAAATATTATATATATATATATATATATTTAAAATTATTGGTTTCAATCGATTGAGTCTTAGCTCGATTGACATGTGCATTGTTGTCAATACAAGAGGACGTGGGTTCGGGGGCATCGAAACGCATTATAGGTTGGAGGGGTTATGAGCAATTCTAGGAATTGTATAAAAAAAAAAAGCAAATATGATTAAAACTTATAATGAGATAGTTCAAAAAAATTATTGGTTTCAATTTAATTTATTTATCGTATATTTGGTACCTTTTAACATACTTTAAATTAATTAGATTAAAATTTTAGATTATTATAATAATTTGTTTAAAAAATACTTTATTTTTATGTAAATTAATGTTCATTATCGCTTTATTTCATAAAAAAATTTAACATAAATTTTATATTTTTATTTATTAAATATTGAAAAACTAAAACACATTTTATATATGAAATATAACATATTTTAATTATTACACACCATCAATTTGTATATTGCATGGAAAAAAAACTAATTAAATTATATAATGATTTAACATAAATGATACGAATAAAATTCATATCATGCATAAATAAAATTGTGATTATAAAGGCACATTGAGTGTTTTATCCTTATATGAACAGGAGAGGAGTCAGGAGCAAGTAAATAAGAGCTTTGGCTTATTATTATTATTATTATTATTATTATTATTATTATTATTGATTTATTCATCTATTTCTAAAGTTTAAAAATTTAAAAGTAAGTTTAAGATGGAGATGAGTATGTCTGTTTTATTGTTTTTATTTATCCTTTTTTTCCCAACCCCTCATGGCTAAAAAGCAAAAGCATAAATTTGTCCTGTAAATATGGAGTATGGACCACTAAATCATGTTCTCTTCACAGTGATTTCACGCAGGGAAGTACAGTTTTGATGAAGATGGTTGTCCATTTACAAGCTTTGAAATCTTCTAGGAATTACATACACCAACATAGATAAATTTTGTTTTTGTAAAATTGAAGTAGTCTTTATATTTATTTCATCGATCATAAAAATTAATTTTTTAAAATTTGTAATTAATTTTATTTTTAAAATTTTGAATTTTCTCTTTGAGATACCTAATGTTTATTAATTTATGGTAATATTAAATTGAGGGCTGGATATATTCTCTTTGATAATATATATTACGTTCATTTACGAGACAATTGGGGGAATATAATTAAAGGTGTGTGTGCACATGATTTTCCTTCTTTTCCAAACAGTTTAGATTCACATTCTTTGCCACTGTATTTATATATACTCATTCATTCTTTCTATATTCACTTTAAAAAATTTTAATCTGATTTTTATGTTGGACAAATCTTTGAATATGTACTTGATTTAATATAAGATTTTAATTAAACACCATTCGTTCATAGTGAAAGTTGCATTTGATTCTGTCAACGAGAGTTTACCTGCAAACAACCATACTTTCACCTTTCATCACAAAAATATTATTATAGTGTATATTTATTTATGAATTTATATTTAATGCATTGTTAACCTAATCTATAGGATTATAGTAAATAAAACGTTGATATATTATTAAAAACCTTAGAAAATGTAAAGATTTAAAAGTAATGATTAAAACTCTTGTCTAATAGAATTCGGTGTGTTAGCTTGATGGTTAGGGTATTCACCGTCTCAGGTGTGGCCTAGGTTCAGTCGCACTAGTCACGTTGCTGTTAGGGTTTTACTTTCCTCTTGAAATTCACAAAAAAAAAAAAAAAAACTCTTATCTAACACTTAAACGGTTTGTGTTTATACTTTGTCATTCCTTTTCTTCAATATTATAATGATAAAGAAAAAAATTTCAAACTTTTTTAGAATTTAATTAAATTTATTAATAGATGATATCATAAAATTTACTAAGTGAATGCATTAAATATGAATACACTAAATGGTGTAAATTTTAATCAAAGAATTAGATTGCTAAATTTAAGTTTTATTTTCTAAATAATTGCTTGTCAACTTTAAGTATCACATGTTTTATTTATTTTGCTAGAATCCATATATGCTTTAATTAAGTGCCCATGATCTTAATTGAGGCATGTTATCCCATTGCATAATGATTTTCAACAAATTTAGCCTACTTGTCCAAGAGATCAACAAAAGAAAATGCTACAAATACCTTTGTTAAACCTAGGATTTAGTCCATTAACTTATCCTTATAGAACTTTTTGCCTTTGACAAAGCTATATAGTAGCTAAGGATAAAGCATAGCTTAATTGTTAGATACATTCTCTACTAATTTTTCTATTGAATAGTGATTAATGATTTGTGTTTAAATAATTAATTGATATTAGTTTTGTACTTAATCCTTAGATAACCGTTTTTCTTACCTTTGTTAAAAAAAATGGGACAAATTAACATTTAATCCCTAAGTTTGACAAATTTTTTTTTCTACTTTGGTTCTTTTATTTTATTTTGTCTATATTAATTTGGATTTTGATAAAATTTCCTAATTTAGTTATTAAACTTGGATTATGTTAAAGTGTGATTATGTAATTCTCTAAAATTATGCCATATCAAGACCTAAATTTTATTATAATTTCTTAATACTTCTTATTTTTTGTAAGAGCCCAATTTTGCCCGGGCTTGGAAATAAACCAAAAAAAATAAAAAATAAAATAATAATAGTGTCCATTTTTTTACAGTCCAGGACCAATTGCAAGCCCAATATTTAAATGGCCCAAAACTAATCCTAAAACTGCCTACCCATTTACAAAACAAGACCCTTAGCCCAAATCTAATTTACCCGTGGCCCAATTACACCCCTTTGACCCAAACCTAGCAGACCTAACCTACCAGACCCAACCAAGCCCAAAACCAAAATGGCCCAACGACTAAACGAAAACAGCAGAACCCTAGGGTTCTCCCTCGCGCCATGCAGAGACAAAGAGAGCCAACAGATCGCGCCATGAAGCCACGCGCCAGTGCCAATAGTCGCGCCGCAGTCGACTCCTCGCACCAGCGCCAAGCCTTTGGTCGCACCACGATCTGTGCCCGAATCGCGCCATCACCGCAGATTCTCCGTCGTTGTACCTGCAAAAAGGAAAGAAATCAAGCAGCAAACAAGGAAACAAATCGGAAGATAGGCTTTTCCTTTTTTTTTTTGGGGGGGTTATAAATAACCCAAACAAATTTGTAAAAGGACACATATACAGACAGAGAATATACGAAAAAAACACAAAATTATACAGAGAAATAAAAACAACAGTTCGTTCACAGAGGTGATTTCTATTTTCGTTTATTCGTTCTTTTATTTTGTTTGGTTTAATCTATGCATGTTTCGTATATAAAACAACTTTTAAAAGGGAAAACACGAAATTTTTACCTGTGAACCGCCGTGAGCGGTGGTGCGTGCGACGGCGCGTGCAACGGTGCGTCACCGGAGCCTTGACCTCAGGCCGAAGGCCAGAGAGAATTTTGGGGGAGGGCTCTCTGATTTTTTTAGAACCGAATGCCAAAATGAATTTTTTTTTAAGAAACTAACTTATATAGCCTCGTATAAACGACGCTGTTTTCGCTTAAATTGATAAGCGCCAAAACGACGTCGTTTTACAAGCAGATCCGCGTGTCGACCCGATAACCTGGGGAAGATCAGCGCGTTTTTATAAAAAAGGGAAATTTATTGTTTTAGTCCCTCCGCAATTTTGTCGATTTTAATTTCATCCAATTTAATGTTTTTATTTTTTATATTAGCCCAAGAAATCTATTTTTGTTTCAATTTGACCCCTGTTTCGTTTTTTATTATTATTAAATTATTTATTATATTAAATATTCTATATTTTCTTTATTAGTTATACATATTAATTTATTAATATTATAAAATTCATATAATTATTATTTTATTTTGTTTACTTATTTTTTATTATATATTATTTTAGTATTTAAATATATTAGTTAATTTATTATATTTTAAAATTTTTTACATTATATAATATTATATTATATCATATATTATTTTTAACTAAAATTTATTTATATTGTATAACATATTCTTTTTACCTTATTTATATTATATATGTAATTTTTTTATATCTTTATTTAAAATTATTATATATATATATATATATATATATATATTTATTGTATACATTGTTTATATTATACATCTATGTAATTTTATTTATTTATTTATTATTTAATCTTGCATGAAAAGTTCATATTTATTTAGTATTTTTTTATTGTTTTATATATATTGCTTTATATATATATATATATATATATATATATTGTCCATGCAATGCCCCTTTATTTATTTATTATTTTATGATTATTTTAGTGTAGTTATTTTAAATGTATTTTATATTGTCTATATTAAATGTTAATATATTATAATTGCTTTTAATATTTATGTTCGATAATGTATAAATGCAATATTTTCACATGGATTATTGTTTAAAATAGAAATACATTTTTTGCAAAATTACTATATTTTATCTAAAGGTTTTTAAAATAAGGAAATGTTTTGTATTTAGAAATTCGGGAAATAGTGCCCAATCGTGCTGGGTTGCGATTTTCCGTTTGGTTAAATAACTAAATATCCTTTTAACAAGTTTTGTAAATCATGAGATGATTTTGATTACGAAGGTTTTAAAATATCGTGTCCTATCGTGCTGGATGTGATGTTTATATTCCTTCGGAACAAAGAAATCTCAAATTTTAACTCAAATTGCTCGAAGTTTTTTAAGAAATCATATTTTTAAATACTTTTAAATTTCAAACATTTGGACATGATTCTATCGATTAGGTACCAATTTTTGGGCGTTATGAGGGTGCTAATCCTTCCTCATACGTAATCGACTCCCAAATCTATTTTCTCGTTTTTCGTAGATCAAAATTAAATGTTTTAAAATAAAATATTTTACAAGGTGATCCAATCACACCTAAGTAAAAAGGGATTGGTGGCGACTCCCATTTTCGTTTTTAAAAGTCGACCCCGTTTTTCAAAACTTTTAAAATGGTTTCGACAGCTTGGCGACTCCGTTGGGGACCAATAAGAGAGTCAAGTCAAAAAATCGATTAGTTATTGTCCAAATGTCGAAAATTTAAAAGTCAGATTTGAAAACGTGATTTTTTTTTTACTGCATGTGGTTCTATTTTATCTCTGCATTGCACTACATGACCGTCGTGGTAGTACCTTTAAGTCGGAGCGAGAAGCTATGCCTTCGTGAGGTTTTCACCTCCGCATGGGCTAGTGGATTGCTTTCGGAATACATCTGTACCTATGTCTCCGTGAAGTTCTCACTTCCGCATGGCCATAGGGAAATGTATTCCCCTGAACTGAACTCGGTCCATATGAGCCTATAATAGGTGAGGATCGAGGAATCTGCTGGTTCAAGTACCTCAACTTTAGAACTAAACCATATATAGTAAACCCTAAGAACCCACCTTAGGTAGAGCTATGCCAAACTTTAGTAGTTACCTTAATAGGTAAGCGCTTATTTCATTTGCCTTATATTTTATTCTGTGATACTAACCCGTTGTGTTTCATTTTTGTGCATGTCATTTCATATTTTTAGAGGTATCGATTCACGGTCAGTTTCTAAGTTAGAAAGCTGGTTATGGAGAACGAGTTTCTTGATAAAGTGGGAGACAATGCAGCTGTTCGCACATGGTCAGAACAAACGCAATCGGAGAAAAGGAACAGCTTAGTTGACGGGTATGTATCTGAACTATGGGATTTTACTCGTATTAGTATTACACAAAATAAGTTCCAAGAGTTGAAAGAGATATGGACTCAGTGGGACGATGAGTCAAAGCAGATGTTCTATCGTAGTTACGGTGATCTACCTTACTTGCTCGACATCAAGGTAGATAAACACCTATTCCGGGCTATGACTCAATTTTGGAATTCTGCTTATAGCTGTTTTACTTTCGGAGAAGTAGATTTAGTGCCCACACTTGGAGGAATATACGACCTTACTTCATTGCTTCGAGATTCCAAGCGAGATAAAGTTTATTTTAGAAATCGCCAATGTTCCAACTTTTGTGAAGAAGTTGATGAGCATCACAGGGATGAGTGAGCAGTGGGTTACAGCTATAATCCAAGAGAAAGGTGAAGGCAGATGCATACATTGGGTGAGTTTGAGAGATCTGATCCTAGCACATCCGGATAAAAAGAAGAAAATCGATGTCTTTGCCTTATGTATTTATGGTTTGGTGATCTTCCCCAGAGCCTTAAGACATATAGATGAAGCAGTTACTGATTTGTTCGACTGACTTAACAAAGGGGTTACACTGCACCGCAATATTAGTGAGACATTGAGATCTTTGAATGCATGTCGGAAAGTGGTGAAGGTAAATTAAATCGGATGCGCATGATTATTAATGGTTTGGTTTCACAGTCATTTTTGGAAGGTTGACAGGGTTCCTTGCCGAGTGTTCTCTGAAGGTTATTCTCCCTTAAAGGAGGCCACAGCTACGACAAGGAGAGACGATCTATCAGAGGAAAAGTGGATGGAAATTCTTTGAAACCTCCGAGAAGAAGATGTTGAGTGGAAAGCCCCTTGGTTGGTTCCCGACAGAGTCTTTTATCGGTGTGGAAGTTTTGATTGGGCACCTCTGCCTGAAATTTGGGGAGCTGTTGGATATGCACCGTTGCTCGTACTAAGGCAATACAAAGCAAGACAGTTCATACCGGCGACACATGGGTTAGCTCAAAGCGAATTCTCATATAAGGGGGATAATTACAAGAAGAGGATTCGAGAGATTTTTGAAGCTTGGAAGCGGGCTGGCAGTATGAAGATATTGACTGGAGGACTAATGACAACCCCAGAATATAAGGAGTGGTTGAGCAAAAGGATCAGTGATAACGTCCCTGGGCCAAGTTCGGAGGGTGCTCGATCGATGAAGGAATATTTACAAGTGGTCTCATCGAAGTTAGAAATTATAAAGCAGGACTTCGAAAGGTAAATTTCAGAGCTCGGAAAGAAGATAGAGAAGCTAGAAGAAGAAAAGATGTACTTGAGGCTATATGTGGATATTCAGAAATCAAAAGCCGAGAAAATAAGAAATAAAAAAAAGAAGATTGAGGGAGATCGAGATAGCTTGAAGACAGAGTATAAGAAGATGCGACTGACGATGAAGAATGCCGGGTTGGGGAAGACTTCTGAACAATGGCAACGAGAGGTCCAGGAGGAAAAGGCCAAAGCTAACTATTGGGAGAGGAAGTTTCGAGAAATGCAAGCGCAAAATGAGGCCCTAGAGAAGAGTTTATCGGAAATTCGAAGTGAAAAGGAAGAACTAAAAGTTAGAGTGGCTGAACTTGGACGATCTCTTCATCACCATCGAAGCCGTAATTCCGCGATCGAGTTAAAGGCAAGCCTGAACAAGATCGAGGAAATGAAGGGTAAGATCGAAGAGTTAGAATCGGCGCTGCATAACTGTGAACTTCGGATCGAGCTGCTTGAAACGAGAGAATGGCGTTGGAAGGAAGAGCTTCACCATTCTAATGATCAGGTTAGAAGTCGGGATTACCTCATGGGTGAAGCGATAGTCCAGATTCAAGAGGTAGCTGATCATCTACAGAATTTGGCATCACAGGCGGATACATTGAGCATGAAGTATGAGCTCCAGTCTGATCGTAGTCAGGAGCTAGCTTCACTGCTTGGGAAAATCAAAACCTTAGGACTTAGGGCGAAAGCATACTTGTAGTCCGTTTTATGTAAAGGATTTTATTTTCTAATAAAGTTTTCTAAAATGAAGTTGAATCAGAATCGATGTCTCTTTGCATTCATGCATTTGCATTACATCATATCATTTGCATTTAAGTCCATAAAGAGAGTCTAATTAGTTGAAATTATAACAGAAAGAGAGAGAGAGAGGAAAAGGAAAGGAAATCTGGAAGCTGAACATCCTTACGGTACACGCGCCAAATCGAAGAAAATGGATCAAAGAATGGAACAATTCCAAAGAGACATTCAAGACCAGATGCAAGAGCAAATGGCAAAACTCCAACAAGAGATGAGGGACCAGATGATGGAGGCACAAAAGAACATGATGGCTCAAATGGCCCAAACGATGAATGGGATAATGGACAAAGAAAAGGGTCTCCCAGTTAATACTGAAGACAATGAGGACTTTCCTAGAGGATTCACTCCACCACACGTGTAAACACAACATGAGGAATGTCCCAGAAGGCCACCTGTCATAATTAGGCCTCAGCAAGGGCAAGCTGACGCGGGAGTACCCATGAATTTTCAAGTTGGCATAGGATCCAACCCTGGGGATAACCCTGCCAATCCTGTTATTCCTGATCTGGACATGGCAGAAAGAGATGGAATCAGAACTGAATCTTCAAGACAGTTGGAAGATCGTTGTAGATGGTTGGAAGAAAAGTTCAAGGCTTTGGAAAATTCTGACCATCATTATGGTATTGACGTAAAGGATTTGAGTCTGGTCCCAGATCTGGTGCTTCCTCATAAATTCAAGATACCGGAATTTGAGAAGTACAACGGGACTAGTTGCCCTGAAGCCCACATCACCATGTTCTGTAGACGCATGATTGGCTATGTGAACAATGACCAACTCTTGATTCATTGTTTCCAAGATAGTTTGACGGGAGCAACGTCTAGGTGGTATAATCAACTTAGCCACGCTAATATTAGCTCATGGAGAGACTTGGCTCAAGCCTTCATGAAACAGTATAATCATGTTACAGACATGACGCCTGATAGAATCATGTTGCAAAACATGGAAAAGAAGTCGAATGAAAGCTTCAGGCAGTACGCACAAAGATGGAGGGAGGTGGCCATGCAAATTCAACCACCTCTCCTGGAAAAAGAAACCAACATGCTGTTTATCAATACTTTGAAGGCACCTTTTATCACTCATATGATAGGAAGCACCACTAAAAGCTTCGCAGATATAGTGATGGCAGGGGAAATGATAGAAAATGCCATAAGGGGTGGTAAGATTGAAGCAGGAGAAACCACTAGGAGATCTACTCCTAGGAAAAAGGATAATGAGGTGAACAATGCGAGTACGTACAACAAAGAGTACTCAAAGGCAATTACTATTAGTCAGCCGAAAGTAGTTACTGCCGGGCAACAAGGGTCGATAAAACAAGAATCAGGCCCCAGACAAAATGCTGAAAAGATCCAATATACGCCAATCCCAATGACGTATAAGGAGATATATCATACTTTATTAGAGGCACGCGTAGTGTCCCCATATTATCTACAGCCGTTACAACCCCCATATCCTAAATGGTATGACTCAAACGCCCAATGTGATTACCACGCAGGAAAAATGGGGCATTCAATAGAAAATTGCACTGCCTTCAAAAAGGTAGTTGAGAGACTTCTTAAGATGGGAGTTGTCAAGCTTGATGATACACCCAGTGTGGAGAACCCATTACCCAATCATGGAGATAAGGGGGTAAATGCGATTTGGGAAAATATCGTACGAAAAATCAAGGGGGATATTTCGGAGGTGAAGACCCCGTTGAGAATAATCTGGAGGGAAATGGTAAGAAGGGGACTGATAAAATCAAGTCTCGAGGAAGGAAATAGAGAACCCAGGAACTACTGTGAGTTCCACGAAGCTGATGGACATGAGATCCAAGAATGTGCTGAGTTCAGACTATTGGTACAAGATCTCATGGATAATAAAGAGCTGGAGTTTTACGAAGAAGGTTCAGAGGGAGGAAACATACAAGCAACCGAAGGAGAGTTGACAAATAAAAAAGTCAATTATCTGAGGGTCATTATTTCCATACTGAGAAATGCAGAAGGCGGAGCGCCAATTGCGCCTAAAGTTGTAATCCAGAAACCTGTGTCATTTCCTTACAAGGATAACAAAATGGTACCATGGAATTACACTTGTAGTATGACGACACCAGGAGTAGAAAACTTAGCTAGCATTTCCAAGGAGGATCAAAGCGAGGGATTCCACACGCGAAGCGAGAGGCGTTATGACTCGGTCAACGTCAGAACAGAACTAACAAGATCAAAGAATGTGCTAGTTGAACCAGAGAAAGGGCTTGATGCCCTTATCAATGTACCTGTGAAGGAGGAAGAGGCTAAAGAATTTTTAAAGTTCTTGAAGCACAGTGAATATAGCGTGGTAGAGCAGCTGCGTAAGCAACCGGCTCGCATATCGGTGCTAGCCTTGCTTTTAAGTTTGGAAGTACATCGTGAGGCTTTGATGAAAGTGCTGAACGAAACTTACGTTACTAAAGATATATCCGTCAATAAACTTGACCGATTAGTTAGTAACATAAGTGCTGACAATTTTATTTCCTTCAGCGACGATGAAATTCCACCTGGAGGTATGGGATCAACCAAAGCCTTGCACATCACTACTCGTTGCAAATGATACACTCTGCCAAGTGTATTAATCGACAATGGATCAGCCTTAAATGTCTTACCGTTGTCAACACTGAAGAGATTGCCGGTAGACAGTTCTCACATGAAGACATGCCAGAACATAGTGAGAGCGTTTGATGGCACCGAGAGAAGAGTGATGTGAAGAATTGATATACCATTGCAAATTGGGCCAAACACGTATAAAATGGATTTTCTGGTGATGGATATAAAGCCCTCGTACAATTGCCTGTTAGGAAGGCCCTGGATTCACTCAGCAGGGGCAGTGCCCTCATCCTTGCACCAAAAGCTGAAATTGGTAATGGATGGTCGATTGGTCACCATAAACGCGGAGGAAGACATCATAGCGATTGTCACAATGACGCTCCATATGTAGAGACAAATGAGGAGGCCATTGAATGTTCTTTTCGGTCCTTAGATTTCGTTAACGCCACATTCATTTTGGAAGGAAATGAAGTTTTGGTGCCCAAGATATCCAAGACCACGAGGATGGGCCTACAAATGACGGTGGGGAAGGAAGCTCTACCAGGAAAGGGACTGGGCAGACATCTTCAAGGAGAGGTTCAGGTGCCGATGCTGAAGGAGAAGAGAGATCGTTTTAGCTTGGGTTTTAAGCCAGATACTAGACAAAGAAGAAGGGAAATAGAAAAGAATCAAGAAAGAAGGAGAGCACGGTTGAGTGAGGAAGAAGTCCAGTGGGAACCGATGAAATTCCCCACATATCCCAGACCTTTGTATCTGGAGGGATAATTCACCCTGAGAGAGGGTTATTGGAAAGTCCTCACATCAATGCTATACACGAGGAAGAAGTTGAGCAAAGAAACCTGTTGGACATTCGCCCTTATGAACTTGGAAGCGTTTTGGACAATTGGACTGCAGAGGAACTTCCTGTAGTTTTTAGAGATTATACAGAGTAATATTCAGAATGCTCTTGTTGTTTTTTTAGCCTAGGAACAATAAGATTTCTTATGTGAAATAGGCTTATGTTCAGAAATTGTTGTTTTAATAAAATACATTTTTGATAATTAACTTGAGCAAATATTCTTTCATTCCATTCTTTTGACTTTCTAATTTCATTCCAAATTTTTCATTCATAACATGTGAATAGTTGTCCTCGAATTCATTTGTTCTTTGTACATTCTTTGGCACCCATCACAGGTCTCTAGATATCAATGATGTGAGCAACGATAATACAGATCTAGAGGTCCACTTTGAGCAAGATATGTGTTTAGAGGAACCTCAAAATTTTGAAGGTGACCGAGATTGTGATTTATCTCTTGATTTGTTAAGGATGGTAAAGCAAGAGGAGAAACAGATTTTACCACATGAAGAGGAGGTAGAGAACATAGCCTTAGAGGAAGGAAAGTTTGTGAAAATTGGGACGCGCATAGCCAAAGAGACGAGACAGGATCTTGTTGAGTTACTACGAGAATTCAAAGATGTCTTTGCATGGTCGTACCGAGATATGCCTGGGCTAAGTACCGACATTGTAGTACATCGTCTTCCCATAAGAGAAGAGTGCAAGCCAGTTCAGCAAAAGCTACGAAGGATGAGGCCTGATGTAGTGTTGAAAATAAAGGAAGAGGTCCAGAAACAGTTTGATGCTAGTTTTCTACAAGTGGTCAAGTACTCAGAGTGGGTTGCCAACATTGTTCTTGTCCCTAAGAAGGACGGAAAGGTCCGAATGTGTGTGGACTATAGGGACTTAAACAAAGCTAGCCTAAAGGATAATTTCCCTTTGCCGCATATTGACACATTAGTGGATAATACGGCAGGATACTCACTGTTTTCTTTCATGGACGGCTTTTCGGGATATAATCAGATCAAGATGCACCCTGAGGATATGGGGAAAACTACCTTCATAACATTGTGGGGTACCTTCTGCTATAAGGTAATGCCATTCGGACTAAAGAATGTTGGGGCAACATATCAGAGGGCCATGGTAACCTTATTCCATGACATGATGCATAAAGAGATCGAAGTATATGTTGATGACATGATTGCCAAATCTCGAACGGAAAAGGAACACATTGAGGTTCCGAAAAAATTGTTTTTGAGGCTGAGAAAATTTCAATTGAAGCTTAACCCGGCAAAATGTACATTCAGAGCTCGGTCAGGAAAATTATTAGGTTTTGTGGTCAGCCAGAGAGGAATTAAAGTTGACTCAAGTAAAGTCAAAGCTATACAAGAATTGCCTCCACCGCGTACTCAGAAGGAAGTCCGAGGTTTTCTTGGAAGGTTAAATTACATTGCTTGGTTTATTTCACAATTAACTGAGAAATGTGATCCTATATTTCGTCTTCTCAAGAAACACAACCATGGTGTATGGGATGATGAATGCCAGAGAGCTTTCGACAAAGTCAAACAGTATCTGTCAAATGCACTAGTACTATCTCCGCCTAATCCAGATAGGCCATTGGTACTATATTTGTCAGTATTCAATAACTCCATGGGATGTGTACTTGGCCAACATGATAAGTCAGGAAGGAAAGAAAAGGCGATATACTATCTCAGCAAAAAGTTCACTAAATGTGAAATGAGATATTCGCCGATTGAAAAACTATGTTGCTCCCTGATCTGGACAACTCGGAGATTGAGGCAGTACATGTTATATCATACTACCTGGTTAATTTCGAAGCTTGATCTGTTAAAGTATATGATGGAGTCCACTGCTTTGAATGGAAGGATGGCTAGGTGGCAGATTTTGCTTTCTGAATTCGATATAGTCTATGTAAACCAAAAGGCTATAAAAGGAAGTACAGTGGCAGAATTTTTGGCTAGCAGAGCTTTGGAGGATTATGAACCTTTGAGTTTTGATTTCCCAAATGAAGAATTGATGTATGTGGAAAATACTAAAGATTGTCCGTGGAAGCTAAACTTTGATGGAGCGTCGAATGCTGTTGGAAATGGAATAGGGGCAGTCTTGGTATCCCCTAGTGGTGATTATTATCCATTCACATGCAAACTGGATTTTGACTGCACGAACAACATGGCGAAATATGAAGCATGCATCATGGGAATTCAAGCAGCCGTAGAGCATAAGATCAGAGTGCTAGAAGTATATAGAGATTCTGCCTTAGTAATCTATCAACTAAAAGGAGAATGGGAGACAAGAGATCCAAAGCTAAGTGATTATTGGAAAATAGTCCTGAGATTGATTGAGGAGTTCGATGAGATCACTTTTAACTATCTCCCACGCGATGAAAATCAAATGGCGGATGCTTTGGCAACCTTGGCTTCTTTGATCAAAGTAAACAGACCAGAGGATATGAGACCCATTCAGATGAGTATCTTTGAAGTACCAGCTCATTGTTACAATGTGGAGGATGAGGAAAAAGATGATCACCCTTGGTATCAGGATGTATTATGATACGTAAAAAATCGTGAATACCCGGAGCATGCCACTGAGAACGAGAAAAGGACTTTAAGAAGAATGGCCTCTGACTATGTTTTAGATGGGGATATCTTGTACAAAAAGAGAAAAGATCAAGTACTATTGAGATGTGTTGATGCTGTTGAAGCTAAGAAAATCCTTGAAGAAGTTCATGAGGGCGTTTGTGGAACACACGCTAATGGATTCACAATGGCCAGGCAGATAATGAGATTTGGATATTATTGGTCCACCATGGAAGGTGATTGTATCAACTATGCTAAGAGATGTCATAAATGCCAGATTTACGGAGATAAAATTCATGTGCCTCTGTCACCTTTGCACGTTATGACTTCCCCATGGCCATTTTCCATGTGGGGCATGGATGTTATTGGACCAATCTCACCAAAAGCTTCGAATGGACATCGATTCATTTTCGTGGTAATTGATTACTTCACGAAGTGGGTAGAGACTGCTTCATATGCTAGCGTCACTAAGTCAACAGTTAGTTGATTCTTAAAGAAGGAGATCATTTTTCGATATGGAATGCCCGAGAGGATCATATCAAATAACGCGCTAAACTTGAACAATAGTACGATAGCGGAGATTTTTAGTCAATTTGGGATCAAGCATCACAACTCGTCTCCATATCGTCCGAAGATGAATGGGGCAGTGGAAGCTGCTAACAAAAACATCAAAAAGATAGTAGGGAAGATGACTAAGACCTATAAGGATTGGCATGAGAAACTTCCGTTTGCACTCTATGCTTATCGAACGTCCGTCAGAACCTCTACTGGGGCAACGCCTTTCTCGTTGGTCTATGGGATGGAGGCAGTTTTACCTATTGAAGTAGAAATACCCTCTCTTCGAGTTTTGTCAGAAATAAAGCTGGATGAGGCTGAATGGATTCAAGCTCGGTATGATCAGTTGAACTTAATTGAAGAAAAGAGGCTAAGGGCTATTCGTCACGGTCAGATGTACCAAAAATGAATGATGCGAGCCTATAATAAGAAAGTTCGCCCAAGGGATTTTCATGAGGGAGACCTTGTATTGAAAAAGATCATTCCCATACAAAAGGATTCCAGAGGAAAATGGATGCCGAATTGGGAAGGACCATATGTGGTGAAGAAGGCTTTCTCTGGAGGAGCACTGATCTTGACCGAAATGGATGGGAAAAGTTTACCCAACCCTGTGAACTCTGACTCAGTCAAAAAATATTTTGCTTGAAAAGAAGAAGAGGCCAAAGTGAAAACCCGCAAAGGGCGCTTTAAGTCGCTAAAAAAAATGGAGAGGCCGAGGCGAAAACCCGCAAAGGGCGCCTTGAGACCAAAGGGGTTTTGAGTTGAAAACCCAAAAAGGGCGGCTCAAATTCTGAATGGACACGCAGTCATCTTGCTACACTCGAATCAACAATGAAATGAAGAATGTTGCATATCGGGGCATCAACAAAGTACTTTGGGTCTTCTAAACACATGTTGAGCTCAAGGCAGTCTTCATAAAGTTTATATATAGAAGCTCATTGGCGATATCTAGGACATCTGATTTTTGTCCTATTCATTTTACTATATTGAGATTCTTTTTCTTCTCAAAGATATGTTCTCAGTTAAATTTTCTTTGTATCTTTGATAATTTATTCAATTTTAACCCCTTTTGAGATCAATTTATTTGTTGCCCATTGTTCATAAATGTGTTGCATTGAAATAATGATTGACGAACTAATAATTTCACAAAAAGAAGTTCTACATATTACTTTGGAAATTTCTAGATAAAACAGGGAACCAAAACAGGACAATTGTTTAGAATTTCCATGTGCATAGAAATATTTGAGAAAGAAGGGTCTGGATAGAGTCTATTTCTCTGAATTCTTTGTCCAATTGATAAATGGGAAAAGTAAATGAGTTGATGTGATGGAAGTGATGACATCAGGTCATAATATTCGGGGATGGTGATAAACTAAGAAACCCTGAATTATGATGGAATGGGTTGAATTCGAAATAAACCCTATACCCTAAAAATTGCAGATGGGTCGGATTGAAAGAGTTTCGATTCCCATTGTGGTAGCATGGTACAAGCCTTATGTTCTCAAGATTCAAGCGGAATTGACTTTGAAATTACATTGGGGCAAGTTTGTTGAGCAGAACGTGATTGATGAACAAGAATGAAGAACAAATGAGTGATAACACCTAGAGTAGGAATCATACTCATAATATTTTTGCATCATAGCAAATCTCATTAGGAGCTTTTGATTCATTCCAATCATTGCATCCTAATCCTTTAAAAAGAATCATTTTCATGACATGTTACATTCGTGTCACTCATAACACATGTAGCTAGAAGCATTTGATCATAGCATCTTAGTCGTGTGACATAAACATATGGAACCGAGTCTACAAGACATGTCTTTCAGTAGAAGGTGTAGCAATATCGGTGAATTTGCAGATCTCATCTTCCTGAAGTTGCAGGAAGCAGATCGAAGAGACTTTCAGCCTTATCTCCTTGAAGTTGCAGTGGAGTAGACTGAAGAAAGAAGATCTTATCTTCCTGAAGTTGCAGGAAGCAGATCAAAAGAAGATTTTGGTCTTATCTCCCTGAAGTTGCAGTGGAGTAGACTGAAGAAAGAAGATCTTATCTTCCTGAAGTTGCAGGAAGCAGATCAAAAGAAAATTTTGGTCTTATCTCCCTGAAGTTGCAGTGGAGTAGACTGAAGAAAGAAGATCTTATCTTCCTGAAGTTGCAGGAAGCAGATCAAAAGAAAATTTTGGTCTTATCTCCCTGAAGTTGCAGTGGAGTAGACTAAAGAAAGAAGATCTCATCTTCCTGAAGTTGCAGGAAGCAGATCAAAAGAAGATTTTGGTCTTATCTCCCTGAAGTTGCAGTGGAGTAGACTGAAGAAAGAAGATCTTATCTTCCTGAAGTTGTAGGAAGCAGATCAAAAGAAGATTTTAGTCTTATCTCCCTGAAGTTGCAGTGGAGTAGACTGAAGACAGAAGATCTTATCTTCCTGAAGTTGCAGGAAGCAGATCAAAAGCACTATCAGCCTTATCTCCCTGAAGCTGCAGAGGAGTAGACTGAAGACAGAAGATCTTATCTTCCTGAAGTTGCAGGAAGCAGATCAAAAGCACTTTCAGCTTTATCTCCCTGGAGTTGCAGTGGAGTTAGAAGCCATTTGAAGAAGACCAAGAAGCCAAGGCTCCGCCAAGACCGGGCAAAATTGGTCCTTGTATAGTCTTTGCTCCATTCTCATTACACAACAATGAGCAAAGAGGGGCAGCTGTAAGAGCCCAATTTTGCTCGGGCTTGGAAATAAACCAAAAAAATAAAAAATAAAATAATAATAGTGTCCATTTTTTACAGTCCAGGACCAATTGCAAGCCCAATATTTAAATGGCCCAAAACTAATCCTAAAACTGCCTACCCATTTACAAAACCAGACCCTTAGCCCAAATCTAATTTACCCGTGGCCCAATTACACCCCTTTGACCCAAACCTAGCAGACCTAACCTACCAGACCCAACCAAGCCCAAAACCAAAATGGCCCAACGACTAAACGAAAACAGCAGAACCCTAGGGTTCTCCCTCGTGCCGCAGGAGACAGCAGGCCAACAGTCGCGCCGCGAGCTTCGCGCCCAGGCCAATAGTCGCGCCGCAGTCGACTCCTTGTACCAGTACCAAGCCTTTAGTCGTACCACGATCTGCGCCCGAATCGCGCCATCACTGCAGATTCTCCGTCGTTGTACCTGCAAAAAGGAAAGAAATCAAGCAGCAAACAAGGAAACAAATCGGAAGATAGGCTTTTCCTTTTTTTTTTATTTTGGGGTTATAAATAACCCAAACAAATTTGTAAAAGGACACATATACAGACAGAGAATATATGAAAAAACACAAAATTATACAGAGAAATAAAAACAACAGTTCGTTCACAGAGGTGATTTCTATTTTCGTTTATTCGTTCTTTTATTTTGTTTGGTTTAATCTATGCATGTTTCGTATATAAAACAGCTTTTAAAAGGGAAAAGACGAAATTTTTACCTGTGAACCGCCGTGAGCGGTGGTGCGTGTGACGGCGCGTGCAACGGTGCGTCACCGGAGCCTTGACCTCAGGCCGAAGGCCAGAGAGAATTTTGGGGGAGGGCTCTCTGATTTTTTTAAAACCGAATGCCAAAATGAATTTTTTTTAAGAAACTAACTTATATAGCCTCGTATAAACGACGCCATTTTCGCTTAAACTGATAAGCGCCAAAACGATGTCGTTTTACAAGCAGATCCGCGTGTCGACCCGATAACCCGGGGAAGATCCGCGCGTTTTTATAAAAAGGGAAAATTTATTGTTTTAGTCCTTTCGCAATATTGTCGATTTTAATTTCATCCAATTTAATGTTTTTATTTTTTAAATTAGCCCAAGAAATCTGTTTTTTGTTTCAATTTGACCCCTGTTTCGTTTTTTATTATTATTAAATTATTTATTATATTAAATATTCTATATTTTCTTTATTAGTTATACATATTAATTTATTAATATTATAAAATTCATATAATTATTATTATTTTATTTTGTTTAATTATTTTTTATTATATATTATTTTAGTATTTAAATATATTAGTTAATATATTATATTTTAAAATTTTGTACATTATATAATATTATATTATATCATATATTATATTTAACTAAAATTTATTTATATTGTTTAACATATTCTTTTTACCTTATTTATATTATATATGTAATTTTTTTATATCTTTATTTAAAATTATTATATATATATATTTTTATTGTATACATTATTTATATTATACATGTATGTAATTTTTATTTATTTATTATTTAATCTTGTATGAAAAGTTCATATTTATTTAGTATTTTTTATTGTTTTATATATATTGCTTTATATATATATATATATTTTTGTCCATGCAATGCCCCTTTATTTATTTATTATTTTATGATTATTTTAGTGTAGTTATTTTAGATGTATTTTATATTGTCTATATTAAATGTTAATATATTATAATTGCTTTTAATATTTATGTTCGATAATGTATAAATGCAATATTGTCACATGGATTATTGTTTAAAATAGAAATACAATTTTTGCAAAATTACTATATTTTATCTAAAGGTTTTTAAAATAAGGCAATGTTTTGTATTTAGAAATTCGGGAAATAGTGCCCAATCGTGTTGGGTTGCGATTTTCCGTTTGGCTAAATAACTAAATATCCTTTTAACAAGTTTTGTAAATCATGAGATGATTTTGATTACAAAGATTTTAAAATATCGTGTCCTATCGTGCTGGATGTGATGTTTATATTCCTTCGGAACAAAGAAATCTCAAATTTTAACTCAAATTGCTCGAAGTTTTTTAAGAAATCATATTTTAAATACTTTTAAATTTTAAACATTTGGACATGATTCTATCGATTAGGTACCAATTTTTTGGCGTTATGAGGGTGCTAATCCTTCCTCATACGTAATCGACTCCCGAATCTGTTTTCTAATTTTTCGTAGATCAAACTCAAATATTTTAAAATAAAACGTTTTACAAGGTGATCTAATCACACCTAAGTAAAAAGGGATTGGTGGCGACTCCCATTTTCGTTTTTAAAAGTCGACCCCGTTTTTCAAAACTTTAAAAATGGTTTCGACATTTTTTAGATTTAATTTACATACTTTTTATTTAAATTCAAAAACTTAATTACGAAAAGCTATCAAGGTGTACCAAAAGATATTTATACACTAAATGATGCTTTATCCCCTTAGAATCTTCACTAATTTCTTTTTTCTTTCTCTTTTAAAGATGTATACAAATGTATATAACCCAAAACACATTTTTAATATTTATAAAAAAAATTACCACTAAAAAAAAAATTCTTAATTAGCATGCAACGCATCAAATATCTTCTCTAACCTATTCATCATCCAAGGTTTTCTTTTCTTTCACAAATATTCAATTTTGTGAGACAACAATGATTTATTCCAAATGAACAATAAGTATATAATAAATTATAATTAGTTTACATAAGCAAACCCACTTTCATCATTAATAAATAAATAATTAAGTTAAAACCTCACGCTTAGTACTATATATAGAATGCAAGCTTGAATTAATAACTAAACAAAAGTCATATACATACACATGACATGACATGACATGCATATGTAATGATTCATCATTCATCAAGATTAATGGCCTTAATAATTTACTTAATTTGGTCATCATAGGGCTGTACGTGGCATTATATACCAAGTCCAGAGTTTCAGGATCGTGTAACCCTAACCACATGACTTCACAACATAAACAACTATTAAAAAAGTGAAACAATTTCATGTCGTGTAGTGTGACATAAATAATCTCAGGTACGAAAAACCCTAAATTAGTAGGTAATCCAACTTTATTAGTGCTTTAATTTAGAATTAATTTTGTTGCATCTATTGCAAGAACCCCACACGTGCACATCTTTAAGTCCACACATTTCAAATTTTCAGATTTTTTTTATTTATAATATTTATATATATTTTTTTGAGTTCCAACCTTATTGAGAGCACTAAGTGTCAAAAGGACTATGAAGAGGGACTCTGTAAGTGATAAGTTTTGAGTATTTTTCTTTATGCCTTTTAAGGTTTAGTTTGCTCCCACGATCCTCTACTCTTAGGAATATTTAATGTATTATTACTACTTATGTAATATTAATAAATAATAATATGACACTTCATTATTAGTGAAATTATAAAAAATTCTAATTTATAAACTCAAACTCTAAACCTAATGTTTAATATAAATTTTAAATCCTTTACCATAAACATACTCGAAATTTAAAATCTGAGCAAATCGTAATAAGTATAACCGACATTTACTTATGTTTAAATAAAGCTATATATTAATATATATTTATAAATTCTCAAATATTTTTTGTTTTACCCAATAATGATTTTTTTATTTTTGACTATAATGCATAAAATACTATTTTTTAATAAGAAAATCAAATCCTAACTCACACCAACAATGCTTTGTATTGGTTGATCGGTTTATATCATGAATTGTCATGTAGTCGAATTTTTTTTACCATTTTACTATTTATATGTATATAGGTGTGTGTATGTATATAAATAAGTATGAGCCTATATAATAGCGAATTAGCACTTAGAAGAGACGTGTCTGAGTTTAAGAGGTATTAATTTTTTTTTTTTTTTTTTTTTTGCTTTTAATAGAAATGGCTGATAAAATAGGGATTAATAATTTAGATAGTGAAGGTCTTAGGTACAACTTTGCCGCAGGCGCTGCTAGTAGTGTCCTCTCAGGCGAGGATGGCATCATCAAGGAACAAGACCGGCTGCTTCCGATAGCGAATGTCGGCCGGATCATGAAGCAGATCCTACCTCCCAACGCCAAGATCTCCAAGGAAGCCAAAGAAACCATGCAGGAATGCGTGTCGGAGTTCATCAGCTTCGTCACCGGGGAGGCATCCGACAAGTGCCACAAGGAGAAGCGGAAGACGGTTAACGGGGACGACGTTTGTTGGGCACTGGCAACGCTAGGGTTTGACAACTACGCCGAGCAATTGAAGAGGTATTTGCATAGGTATAGGGAACAAGAAGGAGAAAGAGTTAGCCAAAATAGGGCTATCGAGAGGAGCGATAGCTCTCTCGCAACAAGGCCCTTTTGAAAGGGACAATACTACAATAAAATTAATATTCAAAAACTTGAATTTTACATTAAGCACTCTGTGTTTCTCTGACGTTTGTTTTCTGAATTGAGTAATATCAGCTTTAGAATTGTTGAGGTTTTTTTAAAAAAAAAAATTATTTGCAGGTATTTTGTTTAAAGTTTAAACCACAAAATTGGGATTTTGTGTACGAAAATTTTAGGGTTTGTTTTATGCTTCTTCTTGCTTTCTTTCTTTTTTGGCTTACTTAAATTTCGATTTTGATCTGATTTCTTCGACTGTTTTTGACTACTTTGAGTGTTCTTCATCGGCACCAGAGAGTAAAGACTACTAATTTCAAGCTTGTTTTTTTATGCATATTGTGGATGTTGGATCAAAATTTGAGGATTATATCCGATTTAGATTTCAAATTTAATAGAGAGCTGAGCAAATGCCAAGTGTAGTCATTTCTTCATTTACCCTTTGGAAATAGTCAATTAGTCATACTTATCCAAGGTTAGGGTTTGTGTCTGAAAATCCGAGATCTTGGGACCACAGTAAGTATTTGGACATTTCTTTGTTTTGTCGTGAAAACCCTGCATCAGGTCTCGATCATGATGCAAGCAATTAATATATATATTAATGTAAATAATATTCAAAGGGATTGAATATATAGTTTTCCTGCAACTGAGGATGATTGAGAGATGGTCGGATGCAGACAATGAATTAGAGAATTAATAAAAAGATAGGAGCTGGGTAAATAATTAGGCATTTTTTTTTTTTTTTGGTTTCTAGGGTTTGTCATTTGGAACTTCTTGTGTTTAAATTAACCGTTTGAAAAGATACCTGTCTGAAAGAAAAACAAAAGTAAAAGATTCTATTTGATTCTTTTTTTCTTATTTATTTCAGACAAGCAACAAATTTATTGTGAAAACCTAGACAAACAGCCCCTTTGAACCCTAACACAACATCTTTTAATTTGCTTTCTAATGAAATTTCTTTTCTTAATTAATTGTCAACTTCCCTTGTCTTCTTCGTTCATTTAATCAATTTAGACTAACGGGTAACTTAAATTCAATTAGGTACCGTTTAGTAACTAAAATTTGGATTTAGATCAACGTGTCATGATAATTAGAGTGTCCATCGTTTCAAGTGTGGTCTAAGTTCGAGTCACGTTAGTCGTGTTTATTGTTCGGGCTTTGCCTATTCTTATAATTCACTAAAAACAAAATTTGGATTTAGATTTAGGTTTCAAAAATTAAATTTTGAAATTTATAATTTATGAATTTATTATTTCTCAATTTATTATTTGGATAATTCAAATTTAGATTGGGATTTCAACTAATTTTAAGCTTTAAAAATATTTTATTAAAATTTAATTATTTAGGAGGATTTTGATTGAGCTGTTGAACCAATTTTTTAATGATTTATTTAATAGATTGGACGAACCAATAGTACTAGTCAAACCGATCAAATCGGTTGAATTGATTGGCCTACAAAATGTCACTTTATATTTTTATATTTTTATAACTTTTTGGGTTTAAATATTAAAAAGAGTTCTCAACAAGTCATTCATACTTTGTTTATACCTCAATAAAATCATATAATTTGATTTGTACTTAAATAAGAGGACTTACTTAGGTATAAATTAAAAGTCAGCGATTTATAAATTAAAATTGTAGAACTTAAGAAATAAATGAATTTTTGAATATTTATATTCTATTAAATTAAAAACATGAAGCTTCGTCACTATTTTCAAAACTGGACCGAATCAATTGGTTAGACCAATTGCATTGGGCATAAGTGGACTTACTTAGATATAAATTAAAAGTCAAGAGTTTAAAATTAAAATTGTGGAAATAATAGTATAAAAGAAATTTTTTAATATTTATATTTTATTAAATTAAATGCATAAATCTTTGTTGATGTTTTTAGAATCGGATCAACCAGGGTACCAGTTTAGAATTAGGGGCATATTGGTTGACTTGTGAGTCGGTTGAACCGATCGGACTACTCGAACTGGCAATCAAATCATTTGAACCAATTTTATCTATTTTTATTTATGTTTTATTTTTAATAATTTATTCAACCGAACCAATTGAATCGATCAAGTCTATTGAATCGGGAATCGGTGGTTTAATCTGTTCGCCTATTGGTCCAATTCTTGAAACCTTGAGCTTCGTTAGTGATATATTATAAATAAAATTATTTATTTATTGTTTAGGTTTTGAATGAAGTGTGAAAGAACAAAACAAATAAGTTCTCATGTTTTTCTTTAATCAATCTTGTATTTTGAAAATTCTAAAATTTAAAATGGATTTTAAAATCCAAAATTTAAATCTTATGCAATTTGATTTAGATTGCCCAAAGTCAAATCCAACTTTTTATTTATTATCTAAAGAAAGTATTTGGATTTTCTAAATCCAAATCTAGATTTTTTTGACACAATTCATGGTTTCCAAACAGTTCATATAGAAATTATCTCTTAATTGAATAGCTTACTTACTTCAAAATTTAATAAATATAATACATAGTAGTTTATTACATATCCATAAGTGGATAAAAGAAAATTATTATGTAAAAATATATTTATTTATATTAATAACATTTTTTTTAAAATGGTAGTTTTGATAAGATAGTAATTTTATATAGAGAAGGTTTTTTTTGTTAGAGTTTATAAGTACAAATATAGTGTAATAACAAGTACAATACAATTGTAAACATAATCATAAATATAAAAATATGTTTGAGTAATTATAAAGTAAAATCAAACTATTATAACACATAAAGGATGAGGAACAAGAATAATCTAGACTAACCCTACACATGGCACTTACGTTGGATGAGACTAAAGACCCACACGTGGCATGGAAAGACAAAAAATAAGAAAAATTTGGATAAAACCCACACACGGAAACTGTGTTTAGTGGAACTAAAGATCCACACAGGGCAATTGTGTAACGCCCCAAAAAAATCCGATATGACGTGGCATAATTTCGGGCTCGAATGCTAATGAAATCATGAGAACATTATGGAATGACTTGGATAAGAGGTTTTATGAAAGGAAATAGATATTGGAGATGGAAATATGTGAAATGAGTTGTAAAAGTGATAATATGACAAAAAGGATCGAATCACAAATTTTGAAAACTACGAGGATTAATGTGAAAAATTATCCAAATAAGAAAAATATTATTTTTTATGGATTATTTGACATGAAATGGATTGAAATGTGATTTTGTGTGATAACAACTTACTTTTGGGACTAAATTGAAAGAAATGAATAGTATAGGGATTAACTTATAAATTTCTCATTTCTATGGGGAAAAGAGCAGAAGTGCAATTTTTATATCTCGTGGAATTATATGAATTATAAACTTAATTGGTCTAAGTATTGAATTTTAAGAAGAAATCGCTAAAAAGGGCAATAAGATAATGTTGCCGGAAAAGGATAATTTGGTCAATTCCCAAAACTTTTATGATTAATATAAAATTTAAATATGATATTTAATAACCAAAATCATTTTGAACCTTGCTTTAAAGATTTGAGCCACAATTTGACAAAAAAATGGACATGTAACACATGGACTTGGGCCCATTAGAGTATATTTTTAGCCGATTCTTCTTCTTTTTCTGCTGACCAGCATCCACCATTGCTACCATTTCTTCTCTTCTCCTTTTTCGTGCTCATTTCTTCATTTTTCTTTCAAAATTTCCACTATCCACTTTAAGATTTTGTTAAAATCTCTATGGAAATATGTAACACCCCAAACCAGATCTGATGATCGGATCCGAATCTTGGGTGTCACCACTCTGATACAGATGTAACTTAATTCTACTTACACAAATTACAATCGGTTTGAACTACTTAATTACAAGACTTCATTATAGAATATGTAAGTACAAACATTGAAGAATTTCGATTATAATACATAGGAAATTCGATTATAAGTATTACAAAAATGATGTCCTGGTTTAACGTATTTATCCCGATTCAAAGGTTTCTATGTGCCAAACAGACATGATCACGCCATCAAAGCTTGCTCTGCATGTATAATAATCTTATACGCTACTCTTTGGGCGTAGTCCTGGCATCGTTTCCCCTAGGCGCAACCTCACATTCAACCTGAAACAGATAACACAATCCATGTAAGTTCATGAAAACTTAGTGAGAAATAACCATTTATACCTTAATCGTTGATTTCCAAGAATGTGCGGATAGCCCATCACCATCAACTCCTTTTCTTAAATCTTCAGTTGTTTGTCACCAAGAACAGTTTATCATCAATGAAACATAATCTTTTCTTCTGTTTACTTTATCATGGTCTATTCCCCTTAACATTGCTTCTTTAGTGGCTTCGTCCTCTCAGAACTTCTTCCTTTCACACTCATCTTAATCGTAATTCCCTTACTCAATACTCTTCACAAAACAATGTTTGAATTCACTTTCCTTATCTTTCTTCGACTTCCCTTTCTTATTACTGTTCGCTGATAGATGCCCTTCATCAAACGATCAGACTTAGACTGTAACATCCTAAAATAGGGCCTATGCATTTTCGGTTTAATTGTATGAAGTGACATGTTTTAAGTATTATGAATAAATTTTGAATATTTTTGGAAACCCGAAATGAGTGAAAATAAGTTAGAAATGAACATTTTGGAAACTCAAAATGCATGGAAATGTTAAGTTTAAAAATGGAAGGTGAACATTTTTGGAAACTAGGAAATGTAAGGAAAATGGAAAGTGAACATTTTTGGAAACTTGGAAATGTAAGGAAATGTCAAGTTTACAGAGCCGATCGAAAATTTTTGGAAACTTAGAAATGACCTAGAAATGACGAGTTTTAAGGTTTAAAAGGGGAAATTAAGGCAAGGTGGCCTTAAAAGAAAAAGTTTGTGAAATTTGACACACAAACAGGCTTGGAAAAGTGGTCTGAAGATGCCACTTAGGGCCTATGAAAATGGCGCCATATGGAAGAGGAATGGGCCTAAGTTCGAGTCACATGGGAAGCAAATAAAAGAAATTTTATTTTGCTACAAGGAGCAGAGAGGTGGACGGCACATGGCTATAAATTAGGAGCTTTTATTATTTTATAAATAGTGGATAAATAAGGGATTTATTTATCATTATTTTCAAGAGATAATTGTTGGATTAAATTCTTTTAATTTGAATAAATAGATAAAGAGGAAAATAAGGGAGAAGTGATGGCCAAGTAATGGACTTTGAGTTTAATAATTTCGGCTAAGTAAGGATAGTTGCTGAATTATCTTTTATTTTAAGTGATAATTAAAGAGATAAAGCTATTAAAATAGAAGAGTGATGGCCAAGTAAGGGACTCCTTAGATGATAATTTCGGCTATAAAAGGAAAAGAGAGGCCATTCTGCATTATTATCTGTTCTTTGAAAGCCTCTCTAGAATTCTCTTCACCAAATCTTCTTCTTCTTTTATTTTTGCCAAGCCGAAATACCTTGTGATCTAGCCAAATCCTCCATCTTTATTCTTCCTTCTCTTTTCTTTCTAATCCCTCCAAAAAGCCGAAAGTTGTGAGATCATCATCTAGCCATAGCCGAATCTCTCTCAAGGTTGAAGTGAAGGTGCAATCGATTTCTTCAAGTAAGGGTAAGATCTCATTCGGTTTCATCCTTTTTCTTAAGATTTGTCGAAATCTAGGACTAACCCCATTAATATCTTGTTTCCAAACTTTGAAGAGATCTTTCGGGATTTACTAAGTGTCGACTACAAGGAAGGAGAAGTTCTTTTCCCGAAGGTACACCATAGGCCACGTGTTCCCTAGTTATTCGGTGAGTTTCGGATTTAAAATCCACAAGGTAAGTGTCTATAGCATTCGGCCAAGGCCATGTTTGGTAAATATATGTGTTCATTAATTATTCAAAAGCGAAAACTAACCAAGTTAATTATTCAATGCTTGGCGAATGTAAGAAGAGTATAGCGTAGATTTCAAGACTTGATTCTTAAGTCAAACGGCAACAAGGTAAGTTTAAGTATACTAATCCTACTAGGATTTGGATTTATGGCGAATGACTTTTTATTAAAGTAGTAGGTGATTAATCAAATGTAGGGATTAAGGATCTAAGCATTAGATCAAGCTTTTCGGATTTCAAGACCCTTTCGGTAAGTATGATAAGTTGTGGATATTTGGTTAAGAATTTGTATATTGATGATTAAATTGATTGTTCTGATTAAGTGTGTTGATGGAGGTGAATACCATTCAAGAAGGGAAAGGGAAGGTTCCTATCCCGAAGTTTAAGAAGAGATCTATCTCGATAGTTAGGGATTGGCCACCGGGGTGTGGACCAAATGTCGTAACAAGAAAGTAGGCAAATAGCCGTAGTATCACCTAGTGATAGCATGTGATGTCAAAGCATAGTTCTCCAAGTGATCGGTGTGTGATTAACCCACCATTTTCTCGGGTATATGATATGTATGTGAAATGTGTATGTGTTATGAATGTGCTAACTAGTGCAGTGGAAATTGTGATAAGGATACCCTCAAGGGGTATGTCGATAATCCGGTAAGTACCAAACCTGATGATATGTGATTATGTGATAATATGCTCATGCATCATTAAATTGTATCATTATTTTATGTGGCATGTGCATGGGTGGGATATGATATGAAAGAAGGTACGGGTGTACTTCGAGTACGTGGTTTGATGTTAGCCTTGAGCTACATCGTGGATTGACGTTGGATCGAGGTCACGTTGTGGATTAATTGCGATTTAGTTCGCGTGGCTTGATGAGTGGCTATGTGCCTCATCGTGGTTGATATCGGCTATGTGCCATATCGTGGTTGATGAGTGACTATGTGTCCCATCGTGGTTTTGGTGTTAGCTACGGCTACATCGTGGATTGACACTGACTAAGGTCGCGTTGTGGACTATTGTGCTTAATTGCACGTGGACGGCAGTGATTGCCTTTGGAGTGAAAAGGAGAGGGTGATTTGATAATCCCCGTGTGTGTAGTAGGTCGGATAAGGGGTGTGTAGCGGATGGACCCTAGGTTTGGGTTGGGCTTCATAATTGCATGATTTCGTATGTGAACATATGTGGAAATGGGCCAAGCCCAATATGATATGTGGATTAATGTGGAAATGGGCAAAGCCCAGTATATGAATGTGGATCGGTGTGGAAATGGGCTAAGCCCGAGATGTGGAAATTATGTGGTTAACTACCCTATTAGATGAATGTGATATGAATATGGGCCAAGCCTGAATGTGATAACATGTGAATTTGATAATTGATATCTCGATATATGAGTTAATATGTGGTTAACATGTGGGTGGAATTCAGTGGACTAATTACACACCGAGTCAGTATGACTCACCCAATTTTTATTAAACATCGCAGTGATCGTGATTTTTGGACCGGGTTGGAGTGGATACAAAGGTGGCCATGCGATGATTTCCATGCGAGAAAGATATTTTAATTAATTAAGTAGTTATATTTTCAGTATTTTGATTAAGTGTTTATTGTAATAAGGCCCTTTAAAGTGATTGAACATTTTTATTATGTTTAAGCTAGATGACCATTAAATTATTATTGGGAAGTGCCTTTAATTTTGGCAACTTATATTTTAAAAGCTTATAATAAAGTTTTAATTTGGATATTTTTATCAAGCTTATATTATTTAGAATTTTTAATTGGACATGGTTTTCAAATGACAAAATTTTTAATGTTTTTCCCAAAAGTGAAATCAGTCTTCAAACGTTTTTCCGCAGTGGCATTTCAAATTCGGTCGTATCGAATGGGCCGGGTTTGGGATGTTTCATAGACTTTACCCATACTTTGAATTCACCACATGCTTTGGCGCATTCTAGTTTCTCTGTTTTTTTCCTTAAGACCATGTAGGATACGCCATAACATTTTGTGCGAAGCTCGTCACAAGGGAAGCTCATTAGAATATCTCATCAAAGGTGTAACAGGATACACCCCAAGGCTTTTCCTTCTGAGCTCATTACAACTATCGTTCCTTCAGAGTTCGCCGTGAATACCATTTCTTTCTCTCAGGGTCCGCCATAGAGGCATTTCCTTTGGATGGTTGCCACAAGTTTTATTCTTTAGAATACGCCACAAGGGCATTCCCTTTATAGATCGCCATAAAGGCTTCCTATTTATGTTCACGATAGGGATTTGCCTAGACTCACATTTCGTGAGGTTTGCCCCTTATTGTCCTGGGTCACGCAAAGGACCCTTTGGGTAATCACCTTTATTTATTTCTTTCCATATGATGCCATAGCCCAGCTATAGTCTTAAACGATATGGTGTCATGGACTTCTCCTAACGGACCCTTTTAGACGACTTCACGGAGACAGACACAGGCTCATCATTCTCAGACCCACTCTCATTAGAACATATCGAATAGCATACAACTAAGACACATGTGCAAAATCCAGATGTCCAGATGCAACTATACTTCATATCAACCTACTTGAACTCAACAAATCTATACCAAATATGCATATCATTCCCAACAAACATTAGTGCAGTGATAAACATATTTCAATAATCACACACCGAGTCATACACATATCATATTGTAACCTTTAAAATAACGACATTATCTTTTAGCCACTCTATTATAGATCTACAAGTACTACCATCATATAAACAAGAGTCAGCATAGAGACTCATCTGATTCTCATCAACGACAGTTCAAAACTCTAGATCCAGACTTCCATCGTGCAATCAACAGCAACTACTGCTAAAGAACAAGGAAACTCATTAAGATCTATTCATATACCCCTTTTTTTTCCATCATTTTCAACATTGGAAGTCCCCAAGCAATGTCCTTTTTATCCTTTATCTTACTGATCATCCAAGTCTAATAGATTTGCTCTTTACAACACAAAATGCAAAGTCATAAATCTTACCTCGACATGGTGCAATCACTGGTAAAGATCCAAACCTACAACTTTAGCTCAAGAGAGAGAATGAAATACTTTTGGGTTCCTTTAGATCTAGACAGAAATACTTCTTAAAGAAGGAAGAATAAAACTACCTCTTTTTAGACCTAAATATCTATATATATAGGACCCAAGCTCTTATTGGAACCTGCCACGTGTCACACAACTTCAAAGCTAATTTTACAAATGGTTTAAAGCTTTAAATAGAAATCCAATATTTTTATATCCCTAGTTCGTCCCTTTGTTCCTTTCTAACTACCTCGTTAGAACGTAATTAGCACAACAACTAAATAATCTGGGCATACAATGCCTTTGGTAGTGATCCCCAACACTCTTACCAAATCTCTTCTTCTTTATAACTTAATACATTCCAAGAACAATCCTCGCTTAATAATTCGATACTTACTATGTGCCTGATCTATACACCAGAACAACAATTGGGCGGATAGACTACGCCATTCAGGTTACTTTCAGTTTACCCGCCAAATCCATAACCCATCCAAAGCTAGGTGTTGCAAAATAACCTTTTAAACTCATTCTCAACATCAACTTCACTAATTAGGTTATTTAAAAGGTAAGTACTCAAGGATTTCATACTTTCCTTATTATGGGTATGATGATGAGATTGATTAAGTTGTTAACTTGTATATATATTTAAGAATTCTTGAAAAAATTCAAAATTTCACTTAAATGAAGTTTTAAATGAAATTTTTATTTAATTAAAGTACAATAAAAATATATTTAATTTGTATACGTGTTTAATTAACAAATTGTAATGTATTTTTACATATTTTAACCACTTTTAAGACATTTATGTCAAATGTTATAAAATTTTAAAAAATTTTAAAACATGCATGTTAAAACGTTTTAGAAATTTAAATTTTTAAAAAGTTTTTTTAATTTTTTTAAACAAACAATTATTTAATTTCATAAAAAATATGATATTAGAAATTAAAAATAGAAATTATTTATTTAAAGTTGTTTACTATTGAAAAAAATATTATTATTAATGGCAAAAAATCATATTTAAAACCTAATTTGTAACACCCCAACTTTTGGGCCTAGAAGAAATGGGCTTTGCGTATTGGAGGAATTGGAATTTAGTTGTGCAAGTGAATAACACAATTGCCTATTTGCTTCTGTGGTTGAGTGATTTGGGTGTGTTTTGGGGATTTTAGGAAGCCTGGGTTCAAGTATGGCCTTTGGCAAAATTTTGAATTTTTGCTCTTCTGGGAAACCTGGATGTTAGCTTGAAGGGCTTATAATAAATTGTGTTTTTTTTAAGACACAAGAGATCTTGTGTTGTGGTGGCAAGTGGCGTGTTGGGCATTTAAGAGGGAGTGGGTTCGAATCCCATGGCATGCAAGTAAGAAGTTTTATTTTATGACTCTGTGGCGTGAGAGGTAGAGTTTGATTCAAACTCTGTAGAGGTGGTTGGAGACTTGGTCATCAAATTTGAATGAGAGGTTGGGAGCAAATCGAGGAGCAATCTGTGGAGATATCTAAGGAATTGGGATGTGGGGGGAGTCTTGGCCGAATGAGGAAAGCTTGAGTAAGGGAAATTCGGCTAAGGCTATGTCATTTGGTGCATTTTCGGCTTTTGGGGAGAGTGTAGAAGCCGTTTTTCTCTCTATTTTTTTGGGATCTTCTCTTCTTGCGTTTTGGGATTTACTCTCTTGGGGGCATCTCATGCTGCCTTTTTGACCATTCGGGTCTTTTTCTTTTCATCCTTATTCCTCAATTGTTGTCCACATTTGCCGAAACATAAACATCAAGTGCCGAATTCCTTGAAGCCCTTCTTCCTCATTCATTTTTTTCTCTTTGCCGATTCAGCATTCTTTTCTTCTTCTTCTCTCTGGGCTAAATCGAATCAAGTGCTACTGTTCCTCTCTTCTTGAGTGTAGCCGAATACCCTGCCTCCTCCTCTCATCTTCTAACTCCGACAAGCCGAATATTGGGGTAAGTGACTGGGTTGTTTTTGTACTTTGCGATTTCCCTTTTAGGATTATCGTGTTGCTATTCAATAATCTTCTTTTGGTTTACTCTCTTTTAGATCGAACACAATACTCCACCCATGTGTGCCGTTCTTTTGAGTCAGCTTTCGGTTCTGAGGGACTAGGTAAGTGTTTGGCCGAATGTTACTTTCCTTGTTTAGGGGAAAGGTTGCGTGTACTTTCTTTGGACTGATGTGTGCTAAATCATGGTTTTAGACCGACGTGATTGATAGGTTGTATGTGAAATGCAGTTAATCGTCAAAGAGGAGTGTGATCAACTCTAGCAGGTGATCTAAGGGAAATAAATCGATCAGCGATCAGTCAAGGTAAGTGGGGATTGTTGTTTTGGGCGTGGACAGTTATTAACTTTATTGGTTGTAAATCTGATACGATATGTTGGTTGATTATAGGATTCGGAAAGCGTGGATCTTAGCTAATCTCGCGAACAGGTGTGTAATCATACACCCAGTACTGCTATTGTTAAAACGATGGACAATGGTGTGCATTCACACCCTTGTGTTACTGCGAATCGGCAAAAGCCGAAAAGCCGAAAAGCCGAAACTTCAGCATCTGAAGGCTGACGAGCGTCGAACGCTCGTAGGGACAAATCGAGCCACAATCGTTAGCGATAGACCGTAGAGGCTGCTACAAACGTTCTCGTGGGCTTAGGTCGTACTGGGCCTCGTAGGGCCGAAATGGGCCATGTGGGCCTAATGGGCACATGGGGCCACATGGACGAAATCCACGGTAAGTGACTAATAAGGGATTGGGCTGCGAGGTTCGCGTAGCCGTGACGGAATGTGGGCTGAACGGGCCATACGAGCGTGTGGGCCCACTTGGGCCAAGTAACGGGCCTTTGGCCCAATTACACTGTTTTGGCCATACAAGTTATTCGAGTAGTTCGAGACGACGGTAGGCCTTTGAAAAGGTCGTAAACTGTACCGAAATACCCTCTAAGGGTAGAATTACCGAAATACCCCTAGTTTGCAAAATTACTGAAATACCCCCGATTTACAAAATTACCGAAATACCCTCGATTTTTGAAATTACCGAAATACCCTCGGATTGCGAAATTATTGAAATACCCTCAGATTGCGAAATTACCAAAATACCCTCGATTTATAAAATTACTGAAATACCCTCAGATTGCGAAATTACCGAAATACCCTCGATTTGTAAAATTATCGAAATACCCTCGAATTATGAAATTACCGAAATACCCTCAATTTGTAAAATTACCAAAATACCCTCAGATTGTGAAATTATTGAAATAACCTCGATTTGTAAAATTACCGAAATACCTTCAGATTGCAAAATTACTAAAATACCCTCAATTTGTAAAATTACCGAAATACCTTTGGATTGCAAAATTACCGAAATACCCTCGATTTGTAAAATTATCGAAATACCCTCGGTTTGCAAAATTACCAAAATACCCCTGAAGGGTAGGATTACCGAAATACCCTTATAGGGTAAAATGACTGTTTTGCCCTTGTGGGTAAATGACTGACTTGTGTTATGATTTGACTGATTTGACTGGGATTGTATGATCGTGCTTTAACTGACTTGACTGTGGTCGTGTGACTGATATGCTTTTAATATATGTCTAAATGATTGTTACTGGGCATGGCCATTTTGCGTACACGTGTAATGATTGAGCATGAGATACACGACATATTGCATGGGGTTGGGACATTGATACGGAGGAAGTTCTGATAGGGTCGCATGGGTCGCATGAGATGACTGTAGATCCAGTACTGATCTGTTAAGGTCGCACGGGTCATATGAGACGCATCGGACCGGACCGACGGACGGCTTAAAGTCACGTGTCGATTATGGCTCTGTGCCAACCTAAATATGGCTCTGTGCCATCTTGATTATGGCTTTGTGCCAATCGTATTTACCCGTGGCTATGTGCCTAACATATATGCTGATGACTCTATTTCGATCATAACTACCCGTGGCTGTGTGCCGATTATATTACTGTTGCTGATGGCTATGTGCCAAAATTATTATAATCGTCGATAGCTTTGTGCCATCCTGGTTATGGCTCTGTGCCATCCTGATTATGGTTTATAACCATTCATTTTATGGCTTTTAGCCGTTTCTATCCACTACGCCGAGCCGCTCTGCTGACTTAGTGTTTGAAACCGGTGCTAAGCTTGGTGTGTTAGGTGGGTGGGTCGATTTTATCCCCACAGGAGTGTAGGGTTGGTATGGGTGGTGTGTTGGGTGGATCGGTGGGATGCATCCTCATCTTTTGCTGCATATCCGCTTCTGAGATCTGTCATTGTATCTCGGGCTTAGGGCCACTTGTTCTGTTATTGGTTAGGGCTAGGCCCAATTGATTCTGTTATGGGCTGTGACCCAAATGATAGCGTAGTGGGTTTTGGCCCACGTATGCTCTGAACGAGACCGCATCTTTATTCTTGTTATAGGGCTTTGGCCCGCATCGCTTCGGTTTACTGTTTACAGATAATTGATCGTTACTCTAGTAAGGGGATTACACACCGAAGTTTTCGTAAACTCACCCCGTTTTTAACTGTGCAGGTAATCCCCAGCGTTAGGAGGATCGATGCTGCGAGGGACTTGGAGCTGGCCACACATTTAAACTTGCTTTGGATTTTATTTACCTTATTTACTAATTTACGGGTTGTAATAAGGCCTTTTAATTGCTGGTTTTTAATTTGGGATTTTTAGTTATTACGTTTTCTATCTGTTAAAAGTAGATCGTGGTTTTCCAAAACAATAACATTTTCAAACACTATGTTTCCGCAACTCAATTTTTAAATATCACATTTTCGTAAATCATTTTGTTCTAAATTAAGCTTCCGTAACAAATAAGGTTTTAAAGGTAATAACGTTTTAAAAGGGAAAAACTTTTTAATAGACCACGATTGAAAATAAACAAACGCAAACTGAGGTTTTGTACAAGTTTTAAATGGCAAGAAGTTTGAAATTTCAAGAAGGGTTTTCAATGAAAACATGGTTTTCGAAAGACACTTCAATGTGATACGCCAGATTCGGCCATAACATTTAAGCCGAGTTTGGGGTGTTACATTTAGTGGTATCAAAGCCAAGTTGCAAAACTCTGCTGTGGATTGGGTCTTTAAAATCGAATTTCTGAAAGTATTGTTTCAAAAAGGCTTGAAAATATTTGGAGTTCTGAAATGTTGTATTGACCGTTTTTCTGAAAGTGTGGTACACCGAGTCTCTGGCGCCGAATCCGTAAGTTTCTGAAACTGTTGTTTGTTTTCGTTGAAAAGCAGTAGATAGAGATACTTTGATTTCTTAGATATTAGACTGTATTTCTACGCTTAAAGTTAGAGTTTGTATTTATTTTTTGCGTGTTCTGGAAATGGTATCCGTGTGATATCTATCCGCTTCGATGGATAGATGGTTTGGTACGTGCTTGTATTATTAGGATCAAAGTGCGCAGTGAGAGCGTAGTGTGGTAGGCTAGGATGTGCGGCTATTCTGATAGTTGGAAATTTTGAGGTCGAAATTTCTTTAAGGGGGTAGAGTTGTAACGCCCCGACTTTTGGGCCTAGAAGAAATGGGCTTCGCATATCGGAGGAATTGGAATTTAGTTGTGCATGTGAATAACACAATTGCCTGTTTACTTCTGTGGTTGAGTGATTTGGGTGTGTTTTGGGGATTTTAGGAAGCCTGGGTTCAAGTATGGCCTTTGGCAAAATTTTGATTTTTTGCTCTTTTGGGAAACCTGGATGTTAGCTTGAAGGGCTTATAATAAATTGTTTTTTTTTAAGACACAAGAGATCTTGTGTTGTGGTGGCAAGTGGCGTGTTGGGCATTTAAGAAGGAGTGGGTTCGAATCCCATGGCATGCAAGTGGGAAGTTTTATTTTATGACTTTGTGGCGTGAGAGGTAGAGTTTGATTCAAACTCTGCAGAGGTGGTTGGAGACTTGGTCATCAAATTTGAATGGGAGGTTGGGAGCAAGTCGAGGAGCAATCTGTGGAGATTTCTAAGGAATTGGGATGTGGGGGGAGTCTTGGCCGAATGGGGAAAGCTTGAGTAAGGGAAATTCGGCTAAGGCTATGTCATTTGGTGCATTTTCGGCTTTTGGGGAGAGTGTAGAAGTCGTTTTTCTCTCTATTTTTTGGGATCTTCTTTTCTTGCGTTTTGGGATTTACTCTCTTGGGGGCATCTCATGCTGCCTTTTTGACCATTCGGGTCTTTTTCTTTTCATCCTTATTCCTCAATTGTTGTCCACATTTGCCGAAACATAAACATCAAGTGCCGAATTCCTTGAAGCCCTTCTTCCTCCTTCATTTTTTTTCTCTCTGCCGATTCGGCATTCATTTCTTCTTTTCTCTCTGGGCTAAATCGAATCAAGTGCTACTGTTCCTCTCTTCTTGAGTGTAGCCGAATACCCTGCCTCCTCCTCTCATCTTCTAACTCTGACAAGCCGAATATTGGGGTCAGTGATTGGGTTGTTTTTATACTTTGCGATTTCTCTTTTAGGATTATCGTGTTGCTATTCAATAATCTTCTTTCGGTTTACTCTTTTTTAGATCGAACACAATACTCCACCCATGTGTGCCGTTCTTTTGAGTCAGCTTTCGGTTCTGAGGGACTAGGTAAGTGTTTGGCCGAATGTTACTTTCCCTCTTTAGGGGAAAGGTTGTGTGTACTTTCTTTTGACTGATGTGTGCTAAATCATGGTTTTAGACTGACGTGATTGATAGGTTGTATGTGAAATGCAGTTAATCGTCAAAGAGGAGTGTGATCAACTCTAGCCGGTGATCTAAGGGAAATAAATCGATCAGCGATCAGTCAAGGTAAGTGGGGATTGTCGTTTTGGGCGTGGACAGTTATTAACTTTATTGGTTGTAAATCTGATATGATATGTTGGTTGATTATAGGATTCGGAGAGCGTGGATCTTAGCTAATTTCGCGAACAGGTGTGTAATCATACACCCAGTACTGCTATTGTTAAAACGATGGACAATGGTATGCATTCACACCCTTGTGTTACTGCGAATCGGCAAAAGCCGAAACTTCGGCATCTGAGGGCTCACGAGCGTGCGAACGCTCGTAGGGACAAATTGAGCCACAATCGTTAGCGATAGACCGTAGAGGCTGCCACGAATGTTCTCGTGGGATTAGGTCGTACTGGGCCTCGTAGGGCCAAAATGGGCCATGTGGGCCCAATGGGCATATGAGGCCACAGGGACGAAATCCATGGTAAATGACTAATAAGGGTTTGGGCTGCGAGGTTCGCGTAGCTGTGACGGAATGTGGGCTGAACGGGCCACATGAGCGTGTGGGCCCACTTGGGCCAAGTAACGGGCCTTGGGCCCAATTACACTATTTTGGCCATACAAGTTATTCGAGTCGTTCAAGACGACGGTAGGCCTTTGGAAAGGTCATAAAATACCCTCGAAGGGTAGAATTACAGAAATACCCCCAGTTTGCAAAATTACCGAAATACCCCTAATTTGTAAAATTACCGAAATACCCTCGATTTGTGAAATTACCGAAATACCCTCAAATTATGAAATTACTGAAATACCCTCAGATTGTGAAATTACTGAAATACCCTTAATTTGTAAAATTACCGAAATACCCTCAGATTGTGAAATTACCAAAATACCCTCGATTTGTAAAATTACCGAAAAACCCTCAGATTGCGAAATTCTCGAAATAACCTCTATTTGTAAAATTACCGAAATACCCTCAGATTGCGAAATTACCGAAATACCCTCGATTTGTAAAATTACCGAAATACCCTCAGTTTGCAAAATTACCTAAATACCACTGAAGGGTAGGATTACCGAAATACCCTTCTAGGGTAAAATGATTGTTTTGCCCTTGTGGGTAAATGACTGACTTGTGTTATGATTTGACTGATTTGACTGGGATTGTATGATCGTGCTTTAACTGACTTGACTGTGGTCGTGTGACTGATATGCTTTTAATATATGTCTAAATGATTGTTAGTGTGCATGGCCATTTTGCATACACGTGTAATGATTGAGCATGACATACACGACATATTGCATGGGGTTGGGACATTGATACGGAGGAAGTTCTGATAGGGTCGCACGGGTCACATGAGACGACTGTGGATCCAGTACTGATCTGTTAAGGTCGCACGGGTCACATGAGACGACTGTGGATCGACGGACGGCTTAAAGCCGCGTAATCTGATTATGGCTCTGTGCCAACCTAAATATGGCTCTGTGCCATCTTGATTATGGCTTTGTGCCAATCGTATTTACCCGTGGCTATGTGCCTAACATATATACTGATGACTTTGTTTCGCGATCATAATTACCCGTGGCTGTGTGCCGATTATATTACCGTCGTTGATGGCTATGTGCCAAACTTATTATAGTTACCAATAGCTTTGTGCCATCCTAGTTATGGCTCTGTGCCATCCTGATTATGGCTTTTAGCCGTTCTGTCCACGGCGCCGAGCCGTTCTGTTGACTTAGTGCCGCAACCGGTGCTAAGCTTGGTGTGTTGGCTGGGTGGGTCGATTTTATCCCCACAGGAGTGTAGGGTTGGTACGAGTGGTGTGTTGGCTTGATCGGGGTGGGATGCATCCTCATACTGTTACATATCTGTTTACGAGATCTGTCATTGTACTGGGCTTAGGGCCACTTGTTCTGTTATTGGTTAGGGCTAGGCCCAATTGATTCTCGCATGGGTCGTGACCCAAATGACAGACAACAGAGTGGGTTTTAGCCCACGTATGCTCTGAATCGATCGCATCTTATTCTTGTTATAGGGCTTTGGCCCAGGCATCGTTTTACGTTTTGCTTACGTATCTTGATCGTTACTCTAGTAAGGGGATTACACACTGAGTTTTCGTAAACTCACCCCATTTTTAACTGTGCAGGTAATCCCCAACGTTAGAAGGATCGGTGCTGCGAGGGACTTGGAGCTGGCCACACATTTAAACTTGCTTTGGATTTTATTTACCTTATTCACTAATTTACGGGTTGTAATAAGGCCTTTTAATTGCTGGTTTTTAATTTGGGATTTTTAGTTATTACATTTTCTATCTGTTAAAAGTAGATCGCGATTTTCTAAAACAATAACATTTTCAAACACTACGTTTCCGCAACTCAATTTTTAAATATCACGTTTTCGTAAATCATTTTGTTCTAAATTAAGCTTCCGCAACAAATAAGGTTTTAAAGGTAATAACGTTTTAAAAGGGAAAAACTTTTTAATAGACCACGAATGAAAATAAACAAACGCAGACTGAGGTTTTGTACAAGTTTTAAATGGCAAGAAGTTTGAAATTTCAAGAAGGGTTTCCAATGAAAACATGGTTTTCGAAAAACACTTCAATGTGACACGCCAGATTTGACCATAACGTCTAGGCCGGGTTTGGGGTGTTACATAATTTAAAAATGAGATCCACTTTAAATATAATTAAAAAAAGGAAGTATTTTGAAATTCAAAGTGTAACACTCCTAACCCGTCTCCGTCGCAGGATTAGGGTTACGAAGCATTACTGATCAAGCAGAAAACATTTAACATCATAACATTAAATAAAATAAACATATTATAAATCATTCAATCATATGCGTTTTGTCCCTAAATCGAGCCCTCAAGGCCCTAAAAATAGCTTAGAAGCAATCGAGACTAATTTGAAACAAAACAGAAGTTTTAAAAAAAGTTGGAAAATTTGGAAAATAAGGGTCACACGGCCATATGACATAGATCAGGCCGTGTAACATTTGAACAAGGGACACACGGCTGCATCCCAGCTCGTGCCCTTACCCGTGAAACTCACTGAGTTACCATACACGCCCGTGTGCCAGGCCGTGTAACTCACTGACTTGAACACTGAGAAATTTCAAATGACACACTCCCGCGTCGCCAGGCTGTGTGACAGCCCGTATCCAAGCCGTGTGAACCTAAAATTTACCTAAAATCAAGCCATTTAAAGTCCAATTCATACCTAACCCTTCAAATCATTTGGGCACACATTCAAGGGGTTCAAACATAATTCAAACATACATAAACATGCCATTTCAAACATCCTAAATCACCTAACCAATATGCCATTCAAAGGTACCGCAATTATATCAAACATTAAGAATCATACCAAAGCAACTTGACAATATCTCAAACACACAACCTAGTTCATTTAACTACTATACATGACCATTTGCAAGTCATCAAAGCATGCCAAAAGAACCTTATTTACAAGCACTTAAAAGTGACCAATTTGACATAACTTGGTAAGGCATTAAAGTGCACCAAACCAAACATAATCTTCAAAGCATAAACATACCAAATCACCATTACAAAACATCCTATACATGCCATTATTAACCTTGGCCAAAATACACAAAAACTACTGAAAAGATTGCTGGATAGTGTGATAGGTCTCCGACGAGCTTCCGCATATCTATAAGATAAGGGAAAGTAACTACGTAAGCAAAGAGTGTTTAGTAAGCTCGTATAAACTTTAAACATAACTTACCATTTCATTAATACAAGTCATAGATTAGGCATAAATCATTGCCAATACCATAAGCTTAGTATAAGCCTATACAACATTATCAAACTCAGAAGTTAGTACATTTATTCATGATACAAATGAATTCAACCATAAGGTAACTAGATTTCCATATGGAAATACACCATTTAGCTCATAAATATTTTCATAAGATCATGACTCATTCCATTTGATTACTTACCATTTCATTTCCTTTTCTTACCCGTTCAACTATTTATAATTACATCAGATACTCGGGAAAGCTCATACACAGTGTTCCTTTACATATAATCGTAACCTATCCTTTACATCATTGCTCACACTAGCTGTGAAATGGGTCTGCTCACACGAGCTGTGGGTCGGAATGTAAGCTACACGATGCCGCTCACACGAGCTGTGGAGAATCCGCAACAAATGCAAGACCTCAGCCATCGGTAGGACATTCAAGACCAGCACTCGAAACATGAAATCCCTAATGACATGTCATTTGTATCCTAAGAATTCTTAAGGTTCAACCGGGACTCGTTATCCGTCAGTTAATCATAACATGGATACATTTATATATAGATTCATTTATATTAAAACAACATAGCAAAAAGTCATTTAAGCTAACATTAATACGATCATAGTTCATACGAACTTACCTCGATAAATACAGTTGTAAAAACAAAGCCGACGACTAATCCAACACTTAGCTTTTCCTCGATTTTGATCCGTTTGGCTCGTTTCTTAATCTAAATAATTTTTTTATTCAATTAAACCATTCAAATAACTTAACATAATTAATTCAAGCCTATAATCCATTTTAAGGTAAAATTTCAAAATAACCCCTAATATTTTAACATTTATGCAATTTAGTCCCTAAACCCTAAACTTGCAATTTCACCATTTTTAACCATAGATCATGCTAACCGATTTTTACCCAATCTTATAACAGCCCATATTTATCCACAATTTATAATATTTTCTTTGAATTTTACCATTTTCATAAATAAGTCCCTAAACTTGAAAATCATCAAAATTACTTAACAAAATACTTATATTAAACAATCAAGCCTAATAATCTATCATAAAATTTCAAGAACATATCAAATCCATTCATGGCATAATCTATAACATTTAACAGTTTTACAAATTGACCCCCGAGCTAGCTAGATTAAGCTAAAATGAACTCAAAAACATAGAAATCATTAAAAACGAGGTTCAAAATCATACCATGCAATAGACTACATGCTAGCCAAAACTTATGCTCAACAATGGTGTTTCTTCCTCACACATTCAGTCATGAAAAACAAGGAAAGAAAAAGATAGCCACTAATTCCTTTTGTTTATGTTAATTTATTTATTTACTATTTTACCCTTAACTTATAAACTAGAATTGTTTAAATTTACACCTTGAAATTGTCCACAATATAAACAAGGTATATTTACCTTTTAAAACCCTTAATTCATTGTTCTTTAGCCATTTAATACAATTAAGCTAATAACGATTGACTTTTGCATCCTTTACGATTTAGTCATTTTTCCTTAATTAACTATCTAAACATTAAAATTTCTTAACCAAATTTTAATACGACCTTAATAACACTCCGTAAATATTTAATAAAATATTTACGGCTCGGTTTATAGAAACGAGGTCTCGATACCTCATTTTCTAAAACCACTTGAACCTAATTATTCTTTCATTTATCATAAATCATTAAATCAAATTTTATTAATACACTGTATTTGACTTGTAAATATTAAATAGTAAATATTTACGGGCTCCCACGTCAGATTTGTAGTCCCAAAACCACTGTTCTGACACCACAGAGAAATGGGCTATTACACAAAGTTTTCATTTTTGCTTCCTTACCTTCTTTTATAATAAATATTTTTTGAAAACATCATGTAATTATATTTGGTTGACAGGTTAAGAAATTTAAAACTGATAATATTAATCAAGAATGATATATTGTATTAGTTGCAATTTTGAACCCTTTATACATTATAATTATCATATGATGTTTAACACCTGCATTGGTTAATAAAAACATTTTAAAAAAATAATTATAATGTTAATATACGATTTCATATATTATCTATAAAGCAAATGTAATTATCTTTATCAATTGATGTGCCGTTTGATGGTTAATACATCATCAATAAAGCAAATATAACTTTGAGTCTAAAATTGATATATTTAAATATCTCATGAATGTAATTATACACCATCATTAAAATTTTTATATAAATTCTAATTAAAATGGTAAGAAATTCATATTTAAAACTTAAATATAAAGACGAGACTCACTTTAAATATAACAAAAAAATGAAATATTTTAAAACTAAAAAAACTAACACAAAACTTAATGTTTCCATGTATGCTCCCGTACATTCTTTTATATTATATATATGATTAGAAATTCATGGCTTAAATTATTGAAATATTTAGTAAGTTAAATGTGGTAAGTATGAAGTGGGTTGATTTTGTTAAAATGAGAATGAGCTACAATGTGTCACAATTATGTTAAAAATAAATAACATTAGAGAGATGATGAATGAAATTAATTGGTATTTTATTTAATTGGAAACATGTGAATGAAAGTGTTAGTGACTAAGGCTTAGTTGAGAATTTGACCAAAACTAGTTAACTAAAGAACATGTAAGTTGTTATGGGAAAAACAACAGCAGTGTCCCCACTTGAAAAATGTGCCAAAAATTGTAGAAATTGAATTAGATAGAGAGCTTTATATGCTCAAAAAGCTTGGCAATTCTAGTTTTAAATGGAACAAAAAAGGCGTTTGAATTTTTATCTAGGAGAAAAATAGATTTGAGTAAAGAGGACTTAAGCTGCCTAGTAGCAACTTTTAAGTCAACTTTAACAAATTGCCGATATTAATGAACTTTAAGTTAAAATCTGAATTTTTTATGGTAAAAATGTGCTAGTTTTTGAAATAATAAATGGATATTAATTTTGAAATTTGTAGGTCAAGATATAAATAATTTAGCGACTGATGTATGGCTAGACAATCCTATTTTGAATGGTTGAAATATTAAATTACTTTGCACATGTGTTGTAATAAAAACATCATGAAACTTATTGTAATAATATATAGTAAATGATATATGTGCTATTCTCTTTTATTATAAATGGATTTGGATAATGTTGACTTTAAGAGGAATGAAAGTTCTGTTGAATGAACTTATAAATGCTATGTGAATTGGGATTAACCTTAGTAATTTTGTGGTACTTAATCGAGATGTAATTAGCATTTCAATAGAAATAAAATAGCGTACGAGGTACGAGATTCGAGGTTGTACGAGACACGATGAATTCAGGTTTTATATGTATATGGCACTTTGGTGCCCTTATATTGGAGTGTAGGATGGTGCACTACGGTGCGTATTTCTATTGGAGTGTAGATTGGAGCAGTATGGTGCAAATTTATGCTAGAGTGTAGGTTGGAGCACTTTGTTTCGTATATTGGAATGATGGATGGTTATATTTTGTACATTCGACCTATGAGTCTCCAAAGGTTACTAAGGGCCATATGTTTAAATCTATGCTAACAAATGATTAAATTTTCTACGGGCCAAAGGTTGCTACGGCTGTGTGACCCTACAGTGTGAAATTTTCTATCTTTTTTCATAAAGTTCTAAATGTTTCTGATTTATTCCCGAATCGTTTCTAAAGTGTTTCTATGGCCTCGAGGGCTCAAATAAGGGACGATATACATGTGTTTGAATGGACTATGATATGACTTATGAAATGTTTAAAAATGAAAGATTATGAGTTACATTTTTACAATAATGCTCCGTAAGTCTATTCCAGCGAGGGATACAGGTTAGGGGTGTTATATTTAGTGGTATCAGAGCTACGATTTAGTCGGTTCTTGGACTGAACGTAGCATGTATGAAGTCTAGAAATACATGCCATTATATAACTTGTGATAGTGTGATATCTCCTGACTCTGATGAGATTTGTTTCATTTTTAGATAGAGATATTTTCCAACCGAGATAATTTCGATAATACTGAAAGCGATACTCAAGTGTCTAATTAAAAAGTTGCTAATGGTGAATAAAAACTCATAAAGTTAAGAGTAGAGGTTCATAATATTATGTTGATAATGAAAGTTATGTTTGATGTGTATATGTGAAAATCAAATTTTGAGGCTTTACGATCTCCACCCCCTTCACCCTTAAAGTCTTATACACCAAAATTTACAAGAATTATGTTGATTAAGTCTGCAAAAGAGAAGCTGAAGAGTTCACCGATTGAATTAGTAATAATGTGGTCAGAGCCGAGAATTGGTTAGTAAGTAAAGAGAGTTTTAGAAGAGATATTAGATTTCTTTTCTGAAGATCATTCGGGATGCACAACGTCGCTGTTAAAGAAGAAGTTATTCACGGGTAAACGACTTATTCAGGTATGGTATCTAAAGAACAGGTTAACTGAAAATTCTTCTAAATTGATTTCTTTAGTGGAACGAGATAATTTGGAATCATCAATGACTTTAGTAGTCAGTAGGATAGTGTTGGAACTACAAATATTTCTGAATGCAGCTGTTATGGTCGAGTATCTTACAATGATCTCCTCTGGGAATTCTATATGTTCTTTTATCCTCAGAGACATACGTAATTGTTTATCTTCAGATGGTGATTCTTATCATATGGGAATGCTAGCTAACCATAACATTATACAGATGTATTGTTAGTCTGGTCGATTAATGATTGGCATTGCTTTATTTTCTTTGGCATTCTATTCCATTATGTTCGGTAGAAGACTTAACGATAAGACTCATATGATGCTATTTTCTACTTCTACTGGTTGTTGCTCTGCTTTATATATGTGCAATTTATGTTGTCTCTATCACAACTGATTCCAGTGCGTATGAGCGATATTCTTCTTCTGGATTTTCTCTAGGGTATCATCAATCTCTTTATCATTCAATATGGGTTGTATTCTCAGAAATTCAGTAGAGCTTTATATCTTGGATTTCATTATCTCGACTTTCTTATCATTCTTATGGTCTATTCTATCAAATGTGTTTCATCTATAAAAGATATATATATATATTGACTTGAGATAAGTATATTTATTATAGATATAATTCCTGATTAGATCATGTGAGCACGATGATATAGATCTCAGATTTATAGAGGTTGTGTTGCTGCACTGGTTGTTACTGGAATTACATTTGGGTTTTCTCTTTTGTTTCGGAGTGCACTATTGATGTTTGAGGTATTGTTCTATCTATACGTTTGTAACATCGGTCCTATTATAGCACTATGGTTTTAATTCATCTTATGATTGCGACTCCGATATGGTTCAAAACTTTGATGTTACTAATTAAAATAGTTTTATTATGTATCCTGTTTCTAGCCTTCATGAAGGGGATATATAACGGAAAAAGTATAGATGGTGGAAGATCGAGCTTAACCTCGTATATTAGTTCTCATTACTCAGGTAATCTCAGATTATGTCAAAGAATCAAAACAAGATGTCATGTTTTGAATGAGTTAATGGAGTTTGGGGTGATCTGTGGTTGGTATTCTAAGGGAATTACGACAGACTGTATGTCTGGGTTATCTTGATAACAAGAAGAAAGAATTATTCTAAAATGTTATTCTCCGATTGATAAAATCGACTCATTTCAAATTGAGTTGTATGTATTTGAGTTTATCCCCAGGTTCAGAAATTAATTTTGTGAATTCACGGACAAACAGACAGACAATCAGAATGGGAAATTCATATTGTAGAAGACGTGGTACAGGTATATATCTACCAGGTCAATTATAATTGGGAAATGTTATTATGGATTAAAATCGTCTTGATATAAACAATTAATACTGTAACACCCCTAACCCGTATCCGACGTCGGAATAGGGTTACGGAGCATTACCAGAGTTTACATTTCAGAACTATCAAAAAATTTAAAACATTTAATTCATATCATCAATCATAGCAAAACCAATCAATAGCATACGTATTGTCCCTTATACGAGTCCTCGAGGCCCTAAAAACACATTAGAAGGAAATCGGGACTAAATAAAAAACATATAGAAATTTCAGGGAAAAGAAGAAAATTTACCAACTGTATGGGTCACACGGCCGTGTGGCCAAGCCATGTGACTCACACGGCCAAGAGACACGTCCGTGTCTTAGGCCGTGTAGGCACTCGAAATAGGGACACACGGTCGTGTCCCATCCCGTGTCCATACCCGTGTAACTCATTGACTTGGGTCACACGACCAAACTACACGCCCATCTGCCAGGTCGTGTAAAACCTGACTTACAACCCTTTGAAAACTACAGGGGACACACGACTGTGCTACCTGGCCGTGTGTCACACACGGCTGAGACACACGCCCGTGTCTCTGCCCGTGTGGACAAAAATAGGCTATTTTACAAGCCATTTTTCTCACCCTTTTCAACATGTACCTATAATCCCTTTTGTACATATACATAAGCCCTCAAAAGGCACCAAAATCATGCATAATCAAGCCAAACACATATGGTATAATAACATCCAACCAATATGCTCAAAGGCACCTCAAATGACAACATTAAAACATGTATAACCATGTACTCAATTTGGCCAAAACAATAGATTAACTTTTAACTAAGTTTGCATTATTACACAATATGTAAATCACTTACCAAAACATACCATTTGGTACCAACTGAACCACATAATCATTAGCATCAAATACATATATGCTTACTATGGCAAAACACCAATTCACAACAAGTTATATGTCATATCTAATATGCACATTCAACTACTTTTCTACCTACCATCATTCAACCATAACAAGTCATATATCAACCATTACAAAGCTACTTATATAAACCTTATAATATATATCATTTTACCAACACAAGACCAAAATGAAAACTAACCAAATGGTCATTTCCACAACCAAAACACATAGGCTAACATTAGCCAAAATACCTATACATGCCATTATAACCTTAACCAAGACATCAACATCTACTGATATAATCGCTAGATAGTGTGATAAATTTCTGACGAGCTTTCAACCCGATCGAGCTTCTGGTAATCTGAAAAGTAAAGAAAAATAACTACGTAAGCAATGAATTCTTAGTAAGCTCGTATAAAATTTAATCATATCTATCCATTTCAAATATGAAATTTATACAATTCAAGAATAATCATATACCGATACCACACGATTCATGAAACCAAATTCAAAAATTCACAAATTGAATAATTCTACAACATCACTTATACCTATCATCCCTAACAAAGTAGGATTTTATAAAAACTTTAAGTCTCTTTCAATTTTCTTCCTTTCATTTGCATGTCATTACTTTCCATTACATTTACTTTCTTTAGCTTAATTAACATCATCAATTCAACTCATCATTCCCTTTTTCATCACTCATTTCATATGTATAATACACAAGACACAAGCTTATCATCAACCATAGCCACATGCTAGTGCATTTAAACATAGCTCTTTTAGAAATAATCACATGATAAACTACTTCATAAGAATTTTCATAATTTAAACCTTACCACTTTTTCATGAGTACAAGCATATTTTCATTTGAGCAGTTACCATTTCAATACGACTTATAAGTAAACATAATACCATTCAACCAATAGCTTGGCACTTGCCTAAGCATCAAACAGCAACACATGTTAGCGTACTTGAACATAATTCATATAAATTCAACATTGATAACCTTATTTTCTCAACATGTCACACTTGAGTTTATTACTCGTCTCAACTTACACAATTACCATGTATCAACATATCAAAGATATTCATATATGTACATGTCATGATACATATCATTATCTTACCGTTTCATTATATACATATATCATCCATTTCAATATATCAATATATAATGTACCATCATTTCCATGTATTTCATGTATATACCTGTATTAGTTCGTATCGAACTCATATCGTCTCGTAACAGCACATTTCCCGTTGAACCACTTAGAATAATATCGGATACGCGGGAAATCTCGCACACTATGTGTCAGCACATAGTCGAACCATCTCTATCTCATATCTCATATAGATGCTCACTCTTGAGCTATCACTGGGTTTGCTCACACAAGCTGACGGTCAAGACGTAACTACACGGTGCTGCTCACACAAGTTGACGAGTAACCGCAACACATGCCGGAAAACTTAGCCACCAGTAGAACGTACGGGACCAGCACCCAAAACATGGTAACCCCTAATGACATGTCATTTGTATCCTAAATATTCCTAAGGTTCAAACAGGACTCGATAGTCGTCGTGCTTCGTTGAATTTCCCTCGTTTCATTATAAGCCAAATTGTATAATAACATATATATATATCGACTCATTTTCAATAAAATTTCATATAATATCATTCAATTTAATAAAAAATATACATAGTATAGTTCATACAAACTTACTTGGCTAAATTGCAGAAATATCAAAGTTCGGGGGCATTTTTGTAATTTTTCATTTTCCTCGATTTTCCACCTGATCTTGATCTAAATTAATAATTTCATTCAATATATTAATTTAGACAATAAAGTAATTCATTTCATACAATTTGGTCATTTTTTACATTTTTACAAAATTACCCCTAAAATTTTAGTTTTATTCAATTTAGTCATTGAGCCTAAAACATGCAAATTAACCATTTTTACCCAAAATTGAGCTTAGCCGAATGCTCATGGTATAAAAAAAAGTCCATTTATGCAACAATTTTACATTACATCCTTGTACTTTTATTAATTTAACAATTTAGTCCCTAATAAAAAAAAATCATCAAAATCACTTAACAAAATACTTTTAAATACAAATCAACATTCCAAATTCATCATCTAACATAAAAAAAATCACAAGATTCGTCAATGGAAACATTCAAAATCTTTAACAGTTTCAAAATCGAAGGTACGGGCTAACTGAACCTAGTTGCAATGATCTCAAAAACATAAAAATTACAAGAAACTGATAGTTTAGGGGCTTACATGCAAGGAAATTAACTAGCTAAAATTTTCCAGCATCCATGGCTTCATTTTCTTTGAAAAATCGGTTGGAGAAAGAAACAAGAAAAAAAAAAGATGATAGCTTTGCCTTTTGTTTTATTTATTTTATCATTTATTATTTATTTACCAAATTAACCTTTAAAACATTTAATAGTTACACTAATGCCAAACCATGCACATCCACTATCTCATTTAATGGTCTAATTACCATATAAGGACTTCCACTTTAAAGTTCTATAGCTATTTAATACCTTTAGCTATTAGAACTCAACTTTTACACTTTACGCGGTTTAGTACTTTTTATCAAATTGAACATGTGAACAGTAAAATTTCTTAACGAAAATTTAATATCACCTTAATGACACTCCATAAATATTTATAAAAATATTTACAGCTCGGTTTATAGAAATGAGGTCTCGATACCTCATTTTCTAAAACCACTTGACCTTAGGGTCATACCACTTGAACTTAATAAATCGCCTATAAAACAAAAATCACAATATCAAAAACCTTTTTAAAATCACAATTAACTCGTAAATATTAAATATAATATTTACAAACTTACTTATCGAATTTGGTGGCCTCGAAACTACTGTTTCCGACACCACTGAAAAACGGGTTGTTACAAATACACTTGTATTCAGATGAGATTGTTTGAAGCTTTTCATGAAATAAAATGTTTGTCAGTTGAATGTTACAGATGCAGATGTGTTGGAAACATCGGTTAGAGTCTGTTGTGAAAAATGTGAACTTTAATTAAACGCCATGAATTGTCTAATATGCTTGGAATCCGATAATCTGGGTTTTCTTTTGGTTATGTTTCGACAGGTGATTGTTGGCAATTACTCGGTTATTGTGCTATTAATGATAAAGTTATGACAGGAGAACATCATAGTTGTTCAGTTAAGTTCAGGTATAATATTAAGTTCTAATATGAGTTCTGAATCGAGATGAGTTATGATTGATTTATTTATGGAATTCGATTGAAAAGGTGGAAGAAAGACTCGACTTGATGGCTATTATTAGGTGAGAAATTTTGAGGACAAAAATTTCGTAAGGGGGGAGAGTTGTAATAGCCCATTTTTCAGTGGTGTCGGGGCCACAAATCTGACGAGGTAGTTCATAAATATTATTATTAATATTTACGAGTCAAATATGTTTTTAAAAAAGTTTTTGATATGGTAATTTATGTTATATAAATGGTTAATTAAGTTCAAGTGGTAAGACCTAAAGTCAAGTGGATTTAGAAAATGAGGCATCGGGACCTCATTTCTATAAACCAAGCCGTAAATATTTACGGAGTGTTATTAAGGTTGTATTAAAATTTCGTTAAGAAATTTTAATGTTTCGATAGTTAATTAATTAAAAAGGACTAAATTGTAAAAGATGTAAAATTTGATCACTATTTGATTTGAGTGATTAAATGGCTTATTGAATAAAGGAAAAGGGACTTAATTGGTAATTAAACCATTTAAGGATTTAGTGGACGGTTTTGGGCAACTAAAAGCATGAAATTTGGATGATTTTTAAATGGACAAAATGGTAATTTCATAATTAAATTAATTAAAAGAAACAAATGGCCAATATGCTATCATCTTTTTGGTTTTCTAAGAACACAACTGAAAACACCATGGAGTTAGGGATGAAGCTATTCAGCCATGGTGATTTTCTCATGCATGGTAAGTAGTTCTTACCCGTTTTTAGTAATTTTGAAGTTTTTGAGATAGTTGTAACTAGGTCTAGCTAGTCCGTACCTTAGATTTTGAAAATTTTAAAGATATTGAATGTTGCCATTGATGAATCTATGTGATTTTAGATATTAAATGATGAATTTTAAGTATTAGTTGTTATTTATAAGTATTTTATTAAGTGATTTTTGATGAATTTACTAATTAGGGACAAAATTGTTGAAATATTAATAGTTCAAGGATTTGTTGTGAAATTGTTGCAAAAATAGGCTGAAATGGAAGATAAAAATATTCGGCTGGCATGGGTTTGCAATAAAAATGGTTAATTTGCATGTTTTAGGATCAGAGACTAAATTGAATAAAAGTAAAATGTTAGGGGCAATTTTGTAAAAATATCAAAATGACTAAATTGCATAGAATAGATTATTTTACTATCTAAATTAATAAATTGAATGAAATTATTAATTTAGATCAAGATTGAGTGGAAAATTGAGGAGAAGGGAAAATTACCAAATAACCCCTATACTTTATCATTTCTGCAATTTAGCCAGGTAAGTTCGTAGGAACTATAATGTAACACCCTTAACCCGTATCCGTCACTGGATTAGGGTTAAAGGTATTACCGAACGGATCGGAAACTTTTACAGACATTTCATAAAACAAGTCATGGATTGCAATCACTGTGTCCCTTAGATAGGTCACCGAGACCTTAAGCATGCTTTAGAGGTGGGTCGGGACTAAACCGAACACATACGGAAATTCTCGAAAATTTAAAACTTTTTGAACACTGCAGATGTCACACGCCCGTGCAGTCAGGCCGTGTGCCTCCCACGGCAACTAGACACCCCCATGTGTCTTGGCCGTGCCAAAACAGGGCATGTATACTGACTTATCACCACGACCACCAGGCACGCCCGTGTACCATGGCCGTGTACTCTTATGCTATATACTGACTTAATCCCACGGTCGCTAGGCACGCCCATGTGCCACGACCGTGTATGCATGACAGGCCCTTTGCAAGGCCAATATGCCACCCACAATAGGGTCTACCTTATAAGCTCAAACAAACCTATTTTCATACACATTTGGCAACCAAAAATCATATCAAATAAACAACATATCATCTTATTCAATCTCACTTCTAATCATGCCAACTCATATACAACTTTACATAGCCAATTCACGTGTATAACAATGCATGGTACATTCACATCTTACCAAATATATAATCATTTCATTGATCACAATTATATGCTCATATAGCATCAAATTACTTACCACAAAATTTACCATATCATGGACATATAAACATACCAAAACCATCATCATAAACCATATTACTCATGCATATAACCAACAATTATCTAGCCATATCATGTGGCTATATACAATTCCAACATATACCAAAATGTCTAGCCTATACATGCCATATCTAGCTATATACATTTCCAAAAGATACCAAAATGAGTTTGAGTAGTGTGATGATGATCCTCGATGGTCCCCGAGCCTTCAGTAGCTTTGACGATCTATAAAACAGAGAAAAAACACACAGAGTAAGCTTTCAAAAACTTAGTATGCCATATACAAATAAACTTAGCATAATTTGCACATAACTAAAGTGTTATAATAACATTATTGATTCTCATGGCAAATTCATCTCATATATTCTTTGGCTCAATTGTTAGGCCATATCTTACCATAATCTTCAACTCAAATATTACATATACATATGGCTCATTCAAACATATCTTCACATATTATCTCATCATTTCAAAACACATATTCATTATAGTAAGTTCATATAGACACTTACCTTTTCATACACACATAGTGTACATATCAAACGTACCTGAAACGGATATACTAATCACATAATCGTTTGTTTCTCAGACTTGCCCGTTGAACCATTCGGAATCTAATAGGATACTCAGAAAGCTCAGAATAGTCGCATACAATGCCAAAGTCCCGCACGAGGTCTTACATGTAATCGATATCGATGCCATCGTCCCGCATGTGGTCTTACACGAATTAAATACGATGCCGGCGATGTCCCGCATATGGTCTTACACATAAATCTCATATCGATGCCAACGTCCCAGACGTGGTCTTACACGAAATCTCGAATCAACGCCAACGTCCCAGACATGGTCTTACATGATATCACATAGCATACACCTATGTCATGACATATACTATCCTATCTATTCCTAGGTTCAAACGGGACTTCTCGGACATTATCAGCTTATCGACTTATTAGCCAACTCGGATTTCATATACATTCCATCTCAATGGATAATCATAGTATTTCACATATCATATACACTCAAATAATTGAATAGAAATACATTTATTTGTATAACGACTTACCTCGGATTCGAATAACAGAAACAGATACGGCTACTCGATTACTTTTGATTTCCCCCGATCTAAGTCCGATTTCTTCAATTCTTGATCTATACATATTCAAATGTAATCCACTTATTCACTAATTCACTCAATTCAATCCAAAAACATACATTTAGGGCAATTTGCAATTTAGCCCTCACATTTGTACATTTTATCAATTTAGTCCATTTTTCTCAAAACATCAAATATACAAAATCATCATATACACATGCTTAGCCGAATGCTTATGTATCTCATATAAGTCCAAATATTTCATTTATTTCACAAATTAATCCCTCAAAATGCTATTTTCACAATTTAGCCCTAATTAGCTAAATTCACCAAAAATTCAAGAACAAAACATACTCATCAAACACATATCTTTCATTTTTCACTATCAAACATCATAAATCACATGAGTTCATCAAAGTCTCATTTCACAAAGATCATTAATTCTCAAAATTGAATTATGGGTTTTAGAGTATACGAATCAACGATTGCAAAAACATAGAAATTATTAAAAACGGATCAAAAACACAAACCCGATTTTGGATTACACTAAGACCGAATGTCACAAAGCTCAAAACCTCTTTCTTTTTCTTGTTTTTCAGTGGAACAAAGATGAACATAATAGATTTTTAGCCTTTTTGTTTTATTATTAACATATTAACAATTCATTTCCTAATTTGCCCTTAATAAAACCTTAATATATAAACATTTAAACTATGGGCATGATTGTCCTTCCATCGTCCACTATCTTCCTAATTGGATAATTGCCTCATAAGGCCCTAAACATTCAAAAGCCACAACACTTAGGTATTTTAACAAATAGCATGCTAGTTTGCATTTAATGCAATTTAACCCTTTTCTCAAATTAAGCACACAGACGGACAAATTAACTTACGAAACTTTAACACATGCTTAATCACATATCAAAGACACAGAAAATAATATTAAAATATTTTACTGACTCGAATTTGTGGTCTCGAAACCACTGTTCCGACTAGGGTTTAAACCGGACTGTTACAATTCTCCCCCCTTAGGGATTTTCGTCCCCAAAAATCTTACCATTAAACAGTGCTGTCTCATTGAATCTTCAGGCTCCCATGTAGTCTCTTCTACTCCGTGTCGATGCCATAATACTTTCACTAATGGTATTATCTTATTTCTCAATTCTTTCACTTCATGAGCTAAGATACGGATTGGTTCTTCTTCGTAAGTCATATCGATCGGATTTCAATCTCGAGATTTTAGTAATCACATGTGACGGATCAGAACGATATCTACAGAGCATCGAAACATGAAATACATTATGATTTTTTTCTAGCTCAGAGGGCAACCTCAATCTATATGCAACTGGTCCAACACGCTCGATGATCTCATATGGCCCGATGAACCTCGGACTCAACTTGCCTTTACATCCAAATCGAAGTACTTTCTTCCACGGAGACACTTTTAAAAACACTTTGTCACCGATTTCAAATTCAATCTCTTTTCATTTTAAGTCCGCATAAGACTTCTGACGATCAGACGCTGATTTTGAAACTGTCACGGATTACTTTTACTTTCTGTTCAGCATCTTTTATCAGATCAACCCCGCGTATCTTATTTTCATTGAGCTCGGTCCAATACAGAGGTGTACGACATTTACGTCCGTACAAAGCTTCATAAGGTGGCATTTTGATTCTTGACTGAAAACTATTATTATAAGTAAATTCAATCAGGGATAAGTACTGTTCCCTTGTACCGTTAAATTCAAGAATGCAGCATCTCAACATATCCTCAAGAATCTGAATGATCCGCTCGGATTGACCATCCGTTTGCGAGTGAAAAGCTGTACTAAAATGCAATTTCATGCCTAAAGCTTCTTGTAATTTCTTCCAAAATCGTGATGTAAACCTCGAATCTCTATCTGACACAATGGATAGTGGCACCCCGTGCAGTCTCACAATCTCAGAAATATAAAGTTCAGCTAATCTATCAAGTGAGTAATCAGATCGTACCGGAATAAAATGGGCAGATTTCGTCAAACGATCAACTACGACCCAAATTGCATCTTTCTTTCTCAGAGTCAGAGGCAATCCCGAAACAAAATCCATTGTCACTCTATCCCATTTCCACTCGGGAATCAGAATCGGTCAGTAATAACCTGCATGTAACTCGATGTTCGCTTTTTACTTCATCGACGGACTAAGCATTTCGATACGAAATCAGAAATATCTCGTTTCATACCAGACCATCAATAGTGTTGCTTCAGATCATGGTACATCTTTGTGCTTCCCGGATGAACAGATAAACGACTTTGGATTTCTCGGAACACAGATACAATCTCGAAATCTTAAGTAATCATCAACAACTCTAAATTCAGAATTAGAATTTGAATCACACTAAGCTCGTATCGCTATTATTTCATTATCAACTTTCTGAGCATCACATATCTGCTATAAAAACAACGGTTTTGCTTTAAATTCAGCTAACACTAAACTATCATCAGACAGATCTAATTGAGCATTCATAGAATGTAGTGCAAACAATGATTTCCTACTCAGTGCATCAGCAACAACATTTGCTTTACCCGGGTGATAATCTATCACAAGTTCATAGTCTTTCAACAACTCTAAGCATCTTCTCTATCGCAGATTCAAATCTTTCTGAGTCATCAGATATTTTAAACTTTTATGATCTGAAAACACGTGACATTTCTCACCGAACAGATAATGTCGCCAAATCTTTAATGCGAACACAATCGCGGCTAGATCAAGATCTTGTGTCGGATAGTTCCTTTCATGAGGCTTCAACTGTCTTGAAGCATAAGCTATTACTTTGCCTTCCTGCATAAGAACACATCCCAGACCATTCAACGAAGCATCACTGTAAATCACAAACTCTTTACCCGATTCTGGCTGTATTAACACTGGAGCTTCAGTTAGCAAAGTTTTCAAATGATCAAAACTTTTCTGACATTTATCAGACCATTCAAATCTCACATCTTTCTGAAGCAATTTAGTTAACGGAGTAACTATCATCAAAAAGCCTTTTACAAATCTGCGGTAATAACCAGCAAGTCCCAGAAAACTACGGGCTTCAGATACATTCTTCGGAGGTTTCCAATCCAAAATAGAAGAAATCTTGCTCGGGTCAACTCGTATTCCAGAGGCCGATACAATATGTCCCAGAAAACTGACTTCACGCAACCAGAATTCACATTTACTGAATTTCGCATACAATTGTTTTTCTCGCCGAGTTTGCAACACAATTTTTAGATGTTCAGCATGTTCAGTTTCATCCCGTGAATAAATTAGAATGTCATCTATGAATACAACAACAAATCAATCCAGGTACGGTCTGAAAATTTTGTTCATCAGATCCATAAAAACAGCAAGAGCATTCATTAGTCCAAAAGGCATCACTAAAAACTCATAATGCCCGTACCTCGTTCTGAAAGCAGTTTTCGGAATGTATGAATCTTTCACTCTCAACTGATAGTAACCCGATCTCAGATCTATCTTTGAAAATACGGTGGCTCCTTTTAACTGGTCAAACAAATCGTCAATCCTGGGCAACAGATATTTATTCTTTATAGTCACTTTGTTCAACTGATGGTAATCAATGCACATCCTCATCGTGCCATCTTTCTTTTTCACAAACAGAATATGAGCACCCCACGGTGAAAAAATCGGTCTGGCGAACCCTCTGTTAGTTAATTTTTGTAGCTGTGACTTTAACTCTTTCAACTCTGTTGGAGCCATTCTATACAGAGCTATCGAAATAGGTGTTGTACCAGGCAACAGATCAATACCAAATTCAACTTCACGTATCAGAGGCAAACCCGACAATTCTTCAGGAAATACATCAGAAAACTCACAAACAACTGGCACTGATTTAACTTTCTTCTCAGATAGTTTTGAATCAATTACATAAGCAAAATAAGCTTCGTAACCCTTTTTCATATAACTCTGATCTTTCAACACAGATATCATAGCAGGCAATCCATTTAAATCATTCGACTCAATACGAACTATTTCACCGTTCTGACGACTCAAATCAATAGTCTTTCTTTTATAGTTCACAACAGCATCATGTAATGTCAACCAGTCCATACCCAGAATTATATCAAACTCATCAAACGGTAATAGCATCAAATCAGCAGGGAAACATATATCTCGAAACATTAACGGACAGTTCTTGCATATTTTGTCAACCAGAACACTTTTACCTAAGGGGTTTGATACTTTTATAACAAATTCAGTAGACTCTACAGGTAAAGTCTTACTGATTACCAAATTCATGCATATATACGGATGAGTAGAACCAGGGTCTATCAATGCAATCACAGAAGTATCATAAAGTGTAAAAGTACCAGTTATAACATCAGGAGATAAAGCTTCCTCACGAGCTCGAATGGCATACGCTCTGGTAGGCGCTCTAGCTTCATATCTCACAACAATATCTCTCGTAGTTCTCTGACTACCACTGACATTTCTTGTATTTCACGAAAGTCTACCTCTCACTGGAGCATTATCTGATCTCGAATTCTGAATAGTCTCTGGCTCAACAAACTCTGGGCAATCACGAATGAAATGATCTAATGATCCACATCTGAAACAAACCCGGTCATTCAATCTACAACTTCTCGGATGTCTTTTACCACAATGCTTACACTCAGGTCATTCGGATCGAACATTTCCAACACTAGCTACTGAATTTGCCGGAGTTTTGGAGCTCATTTGTGATCTAGCTCGATCTCTATTCAAATTTCCCACATTAACTCTTGAACGGCTTTGTTCATCTCTGAATTTCTTTGATGCGCATCAAATGATCTACTCAGAAATCTCTTTCTCACATCTTTAGCTTCAAACTCAGCTTTCCTTTTATCTTTCCCGAGGGCTTTGGCTTTGCACGCTCGATCAACAAGTACCACAAACTCTTTTATTTCCAGAATTCCAACAAGTAAACGGATGTCTTCGTTAAGACCATCTTCGAATCTTTTGCACATTATTGCCTCGGTAGATATACATTCAAGAGCATACTGACTCAATCTTACGAACTCCCATTCGTATTCAGTAATGGACATACGACCCTATTTCAAGACCAAAAATTCCTTTCGTTTCTGATCAATGAATCTCTCACTGATGTATTTCTTCTGAAACTCAATCTGAAAGAAATCCCATGTCACCCATTTTTTCGGAACAATAGAAATAAGAGTTTTCCACCACTGATAGGCCGCGTCTCGTAGTAAAGAAACCACACACTTTATGTATTCCTCGGGACTCAGTGACATTTCATCAAATACCCGGATTGTGTTTTCTAACCAGAATTCAGCTTTCACGACATCATCCTCACTGGTAGCCCCTGAACTCTTCAGCTCCATACTTATGGATTTTGTCGACCGGAGGCTTGTTCAACAGATTCAGATTCATAGTCTGAGGCATAGAAGATGTCTGAGGGGATTAACCGGGGGCGAAGGTTGTGAGATAGTCAGGTTATTTCTAACAAATTGAATGAACCACTCACTCATCATCTGGAAGAAAGCCTGTTTAGCTTCTTCCTCATGACCGCTCGTAGCTGGTCTCAGATCAGAGGGCGCTGTCCCTTGCGCGGAAGCAGGCGCATTACTATCTACGTCGTCAGCTATGGCTCTTTCGGGATCCATTACTATACCAAAATCACATTTTATACGCCAGGATTCATCACACTATCACAGTTCAGATATATGGCATGTATAGCTAGACTCTGACACGTTACGTTAGTTCGAGAATCGACTAAACCTGGCTCTGAGACCAACCAAATGTAACACCCCTAACCCATATTCGTCGCTGGATTAGGGTTAAAGGTATTACCGGACAGATCAAAAATGTTTACAGACATTTCATAAAACAAGTCATCGATTGCAATCACTGTGTCCCTTAGATAGGTCACCGAGACCTTAAGTATGCTTTAGAGGTGGGTCGGGACTAAACCAAACACATACAGAAATTTTTAGAAATTTAAAACTTTTTGAACACTGCAGAGGTCACACGCCTATGCAGTCAGGCCGTGTGCCTCCCACGGCAACTAGACACCCCTATGTGTCTTGGCCATCCCAAAACAGGGCATGTATACTGACACGGCCACCAAGCACGCCCGTGTACCATGGCCGTGTACTCTTATGCTATATACCCACTTAATCCCACGGTCACTAGGCACGCCCGTGTGCCACGACCGTGTATGCATGACAGGCCCTTTGCAAGGCCAATATGCCACCCACAATAGGGTCTACCTTATAAGCTCAAACAAACCTATTTTCATACACATTTGGCAAACAAAAATCATATCAAATAAACAACATATCATCTCATTCAATCTCACTTCTAATCATGCCAAATCATATACAACTTTACATAGCCAATTCACATGTATAACAATGCATGGTACATTCACATCTTACCAAATATATAATCATTTCATTGATCACAATTATATGCTCATATAGCATCAAATTACTTACCACAAATTTTACCATATCATGGACATATAAACATACCAAAACCATCATCATAAACCATATTACTCATGCATATAACCAACAATTATCTAGCCATATCATGTGGCTATATACAATTCCAACATATACCAAAATGTCTAGCCTATACATGCCATATCTAGCTATATACATTTCCAAAAGATACCAAAATGAGTTTGAGTAGTGTGATGATGATCCTCGACGGTCCCCGAGCCTTCAGTAGCTTTGACGATCTATAAAATAGAGCAAACACACACAGAGTAAGCTTTCAAAAGCTTAGTAAGCCATATACAAATAAACTTAGCATAATTTGCACATAACTAAAGTGTTATAATAACATTATTGATTCTCATGGCAAATTCATCTCATATATTCTTTGGCTCAATTGTTAGGCCATATCTTACCATAATCTTCAACTCAAATATTACATATACATATGGCTCATTCAAACATATCTTCACATATTATCTCATCATTTCAAAACACATATTCATTATAGTAAGCTCATATAAACACTTACCTTTTCATACACACTTAGTGTACATATCGAACGTACCTGAAACGAATATACTAATCACATAATCGTTTGTTTCTCAGACTTGCCCGTTGAACCATTCGAAATCTATTAGGATACTCAGAAAGCTCGGAATAGTCGTACAATGCCAACGTCCCAGACGAGGTCTTACATGTAATCAGATATCGATGCCACTATCCCAGACAGGGTCTTACACGAATTAAATATGATGCCGATGTCCCAGACATGGTCTTACACGTAAATTTCATATCGATGCCAACGTCCCAGACGTTGTCGTACACAAAATCTCTTATCGATGCCAACGTCCCAAACGTGGTCTTACACGAAATCTCGAATCAACGCCAACGTCCCAGACGTGGTCTTCTAAGAACACAACTGAAAACACCATGGAGTTAGGGATGAAGCTTTTCAGCCATGGTGATTTTCTCATGCATGGTAAGTAATTTTTACCCGTTTTTAGTAATTTTGAAGTTTTTGAGATAGTTGCAACTAGGTCTAGCTAGTCCGTACCTTAGATTTTGAAAATTTTAAAGATATTGAATGTTGCCATTGATGAATCTATGTGATTTTAGATATTAAATGATGAATTTGAAGAATTAGTTGTTATTTATAAGTATTTTATTAAGTGATTTTTGATGAATTTACTAATTAGGGACCAAATTGTTGAAATATTAATAGTTCAAGGATTTGTTGTGAAATTGTTGCAAAAATAGGCTGAAATGAAAGATAAAAATATTCGGCTGGCATGGGTTTGCAATAAAAAATGGTTAATTTGCATGTTTTAGGATCAGAGACTAAATTGAATAAAAGTAAAATGTTAGGGGCAATTTTGTAAAAATGTCAAAATGACTAAATTGCATAGAATAAATTATTTTACTATCTAAATTAATAAATTGAATGAAATTATTAATTTAGATCAAGATTGAGTGGAAAATTGAGGAGAAGGGAAAATTACCAAATAACCCCTATACTTTATCATTTCTGCAATTTAACCAGGTTAGTTCGTAGGAACTATAATGTAACACCCTTAACCCGTATCCGTCACCGGATTAGGGTTAAAGGTATTACCAGACGGATTAGAAACATTTACAGACATTTCATAAAACAAGTCATCGATTGCAATCACTGTGTCCCTTAGATAGGTCACTGAGACCTTAAGCATGCTTTAGGGGTGGGTCGGGACTAAACCGAACACATACAGAAATTCTCAAAAATTTAAAACTTTTTGAACACTGCAGAGGTCACACGCCCGTGCAGTCAGGCCGTGTGCCTCCCACGGCAACTAGACACCCCCATGTGTCTTGGCCGTGCCAAAACAGGGCATGTATACTGACTTATCACCACGGCCCCCAGGCACGCCCGTGTACCATGGCCGTGTATTCTTATGCTCTATACTGACTTAATCCCACAGTCGCAAGGCACGCCCGTGTGCCACGACCGTGTATGCATGACAGGCCCTTTGCAAGGCCAATATGCCACCCACAATAGGGTCTACCTTATAAGCTCAAACAAACCTATTTTCATACACATTTGGCAACCAAAAATCATATCAAATAAACAACATATCATCTCATTCAATCTCACTTCTAATCATGCCAACTCATTTACAACTTTACATAGCCAATTCACATATATATTAATGCATGGTACATTCACATCTTACCAAATATATAATCATTTCATTGATCACAATTATATGCTCATATAGCATCAAATTACTTACCACAAATTTTACCATATCATGGACATATAAACATACCAAAACCATCATCATAAACCATATTACTCATGCATATAACCAACAATTATCTAGCCATATCATGTGGCTATATACAATTCCAACATATACCATAATGTCTAGCCTATACATGCCATATCTAGCTATATACATTTCCAAAAGATACCAAAATGAGTTTGAGTAGTGTGATGATGATCCTCGATGGTCCCCGAGCCTTCAGTAGCTTTGATGATCTATAAAACAGAGCAAACACACACATAGTAAGCTTTCAAAAGCTTAGTAAGCCATATACAAATAAACTTAGCATAATTTGCACATAACTAAAGTGTTATAATAACATTATTGATTCTCATGGCAAATTCATCTCATATATTCTTTGGCTCAATTGTTAGGCCATATCTTACCATAATCTTCAACTCAAATATTACATATACATATGGCTCATTCAAACATATCTTCACATATTATCTCATCATTTCAAAACACATATTCATTATAGTAAGCTCATATAGACACTTACCTTTTCATACACACTTAGTGTACATATCGAACGTACCTGAAACGGATATACTAATCACATAATCGTTTGTTTCTCAGACTTGCCCGTTGAACCATTCGGAATCTAATAGGATACTCAGAAAGCTCGGAATAGTCATACAATGCCAACGTCCCAGACGAGGTCTTACATGTAATCAGATATCGATGCCACTGTCCCAGACAGGGTCTTACACAAATTAAATATGATGCCGATGTCCCAGACATGGTCTTACACGTAAATCTCATATCGATGCCAATGTCCCAGACGTGGTCTTACACGAAATCTCTTATCGATGCCAACGTCCCAAATGTGGTCTTACACAAAATCTCGAATCAACACCAACGTCCCAGACGTGGTCTTACATGATATCACATAGCATACACCTATGGCATGACATATACTATCCTATCTATTCCTAGGTTCAAATGGGACTTCTCGGACATTATCAGCTTATCGACGTATTAGCCAACTCGGATTTCATATACATTCCATCTCAATGGATAATCATAGTATTTAACATATCATATACACTCAAATAATTCAATACACATACATTTATTTGTATATCGACTTACCTCAGATTCGAATAACAAAAATAGATACGGCTACTCGATTACTTTTGATTTCCCCCGATCTAAGTCCGATTTCTTCAATTCTTGATCTATACATATTCAAATGTAATCCATTTATTCACTAATTCACTCAATTCAATCCAAAAACATACATTGAAACAATAAGTGTTCAATTGGTAAAATGCTTATGTACATGAAAAGGTGGTATAAATTAAAGTATATAATTTCTTATGAAATGGTTTATCATGTAGTTGATTACAAAATAACTATGTTTAAATGCACTAGCTTGTAGTCATGGTCGATGTTATGCTTATATCTTGTGTGTTATGCATATGAAACGGGTGAGGAAAGGTAATGAAATGGTAAGTTCATAGTTGAAATGAAATATGATGAAAAGGGAATGATGAGTTGAAAGATGTACTTATATGTGAGAAATTTATGTATGCTATGAATGAATATACCTAGTTCATGAAAAAATATACTAATTAGTGAATTGATGTTGTTATTTAAGATAAAGTAAGTAAATGCAATGGAAAGTAAGTAAATGGAAGGGTTCAAAGTCTTATAAAATCCTACTATGCTAGGAATGATAAGTATATGTGGTGTTGATAGACTTATTCCTTTGTGAGTTGATGATTATGGTTTGATAAATCTTGAGGCATTGGTATAGGTTTATATTTAACCTATAAAGTTCATTATTGAAATGGAATTCTATGTTTAAATTTTATACAAGCTTACTAAGCATTCATTGCTTATGTGGTTATCTTTCTCTTACTTTTTAAATTATCGAAAGATCTATCGGGTTGGAAGCTAGTCGGAGAACTATCACACTATCCAGCGATTATATTGGTAGATTTTGATGTCTTAATCAAGGTTATAATGGCATGTATAGGTGAACTTGTGGTTCATGTTAGTTGATTAGTTTGGCATATATATTTCATTGTGGTTGGTGTACCCTTGGTACTTTTGATGCCTTATTGATGTTGTCATTTTGAAAATGTGTTAATGCATGTTTGAGTGGCCAAAATGGTAGGCAATGAATTAACCTCAACATGGTCATGGTATGCTTTGGAAAAGTTTTGAATAGAGTGCATGATTGAAATATAGTTTGTATATATGTTGGTTGTTGGAACCATTTGGAAATGGCTAGATTTTTTTTATTTAGATGGTTTTGATGCATGTGAGAAATGGTCCAAATGGTAAGGTTATTTTGATATGGCATGATTCTAATATGGTATGGTTAAATATGCACATGTTTAGGTATGTTTGGAATAACCATATTTGGTATGTTTATATGAGACCAAGTGGAGTTATGCTTTGAGGTATATATGAACTATTTGTAATGGTATAAATGTGGTCAATTTATGATGAGTTTTGAAATGGAAAATGAATTAAGTTTTGATGAATGAAATGTGTTAAGTACATGTATATGTTTAGGTAAATTGTATGTTTGCATTTGAGGTGCCTATATGGCATATTGGTTGAATGGAATTTGGTATTTGAATTGGTCTTATTATGCATGTTTTAGATATGTTTTAAGGCTTGATTGTATGTGCAAATGGCTTGTAACACCTCTAACCCGTATCCGTCGCTAGAGTAGGGTTACGAGGTATTGTCGATCAATTCACAACATATAGCATACATTTATCAAACATAAAGCATTCGTTCTCTTAAATCATTCAACACAATTACATTGTCCCTTATAAGGGCCTACGAGGCCTTAAACATGCTTTAGAAGTGGTTCGGAACTAAATCGATAACATACGAAAATTTTTGGAAACTTAGAAAAATTTTAACCATATAGGGGTCACACACCCGTGTGAACAGGCCGTGCACCTCACACGGCTCCAGACACGCCCGTGTCTCAGGCCGTGTGGAAACAGGGCATACATACTGACTTGGGTCACACGGCCAACCACACGCCCGTGTGCCCTTCGAAGTGGCCACACACGCCCGTGTGCTAGGTCGTGCTAAACCTGTAGGGTATACTGACTTATGCAACACAGCCAAGTCACACGCCCGTGTGCTAGGCCGTGTGCCAATTAGGGGTATATCGACTTGTACCACGGCCCGATCACACACCAGTGTGTGAGACCGTGTGGAGCATACTGACTTCAATTCAATTTCAACACCAGGGGACACACGACCGTGTAACATGACCGTGTGTCACACACGGCTGAGGCACACGCCCGTGTCTCTACCCGTGTGGACAAAAATAGGCCATTTGCAAGGCCAATTTTCCACCCAACTTCAATGTACCTACACAAGGCAAAATGGTACCATTTCATCATACAATTAGGCAGCCAAAATCATCAATCAAATGCACAATTCATACCATTATAATTTCATCTATTTTAATTCTCAAATCACTACCATTTACTTATCCAAATACATGTGAAAACAATATCAAACAATATGGTTCAGTTACCATAATTCACATAACCATTATAACTTCCATAATGTCTTGGTTACAACCATGCCAAAACAAACCAAAATAAGCCATCACTTATGGCTATATATATACAAACCAAAACATATACATTTACAAGCCATTTCTAATAGCCAAACACATATCAATATTAACATCATTTACAAGCCAAATCTCATGGCTATGATCACAACCAAAATACCACATCTAGCCTATACATGTCATATACCATAAATGTATAATTCAAAAGTACCAACTTAGATGTTTGATAGTGCGATGATGTTCCCGACGACTCTCGGATCCGAGCTAGCCTTGATTCACTATAAAACATAGAAAAATAACACGAAGTAAGATTCATAGCTTAGTAAGCTCGTATGTAAATAACTTATTTCATCGAATAAATACAAATCAACCAGTTACACATGGCAAAACCATATACACATTAAATACAAACCTTTCTCATGTCTTAAAACATGATCAAATACAAACTCCTCGAACTTTCACTATTTAATACTCGAATAGGTTCTGTACGTACCTGTATCGCCTCGTACTAACCTATTTCTCAACCACATCATTCGTTTACCCATTGAACCATTTGAAATAGAAATCGGATACTCAGGAGTCTCGTACGATAAGTACCTATACCATGGCCCGTAGACAAATCAAGGTAACTTATCCGAAGAACTATTATCATGGCCCAAAGCCAAATCATCAGATATGCATGGCCCGAAGCCAAATCAGTAAAATACACACCCGAAGTGCTAATATCATGGCCCGAAGCCAACTCAATGTATCACTTACTGACATGTCAATAGTATCCAAAACTATTCTTAAGGTTCAACGGGGCTTTCACACTTTTCGTTTCTATCATCGAATGCATCCGTAAAGTCGTTTTCACAATTCATACATTATCCATAATCCCATTTAAAAATTTATGCAATATTAAAGCATTTTAACATATATTTATAATGTAATCATCACATACAAACTTACCTCGTATTTAGAATTGACGGATCGGGTCGACTACTCGATAACCTTATTTTTCCACCGATCTAAATCCAAATTCTTTCTTTCTTGATCTATATGAATTCAAAATTAACTTATTTATTCATATACTCATTCAATTAATCCAAAAATACACATTTGGGCATTTTTACACATTAGCCCCTAAACTTTCGCATTTAATCAATTTAGTCCCTATTTCACAAATACACAAAATTCACACAATTCAACAAAACCCATGCTTGTCCGAATTATATATAGGTCCCTAGCAGTCCAAAACTTTCATTTATTTCACATTTCAACCACACAATTTGCACATTTCACAATTTAATCATAATTTATAAAAATAGTTTTTGTGTTATTTAATTAACCTTTAATAATCAATTACCAAAATTAACCTTTAAATTAATTCAAAATTTCATTTATACCATGCCATTATCATCCACTATTATAATAGTGGTCTAATTACTACTTAAAGACCTTAACTTTAAGGTTCTATAGCTATTTGACACCTTTAGCTAATAGAACATCACTTTTTCCTTTTTCACGATTTAGTCCTTTTTATCGAATTAACCACCCAATCGATAAAATTAGCTCACGAAATTTTCACACATATCAAATAACATGCTATATAATTTTTTTCAACCTCATATTTTTGGTTTCGAAACCACTGTTTCGAATTAACGAAAAACGGGTTGTTATATGGCTTGTAGGTGTGTGCTTGAATTGGGTGAAAGAAATGGCTTGAATTTGGCCTATTTCTTGTCCACACGACCTCAGACACAGGCGTGTGTCTTAGTTGTGTGTCATGTGACACGGCCGTGTGTCCCCTGTAGGTTTTAAAGGTTGCATTTCGAGTGTTACACGGACTGGTACACGGGAGTGTAGCTTGGTCGTGTGACCCAAATCAGAGAGTTACACGGGCACGGACTGTAACAGCCCGTTTTTAGTCAAATCAGAATAGTGGTTTCGGGACCACAGATCTGAGGTCAAAATATTTATTTTATTATTAAATTAAGGTCTACAACATGATGATATGTTTGTGTGAAAATTTCGTTAAGAAATTTTATTGTTTGATTAGTCAATTTGATAAAAAGGACTAAACCGCGTAAAGTGTAAAACTTACGTTCTATTAGCTAAAGGTATTAAATAGCTATAGAATATTAAAGTGAAGGTCTTTATTTTGTAGTTAGACCATTATTAAGGTGGGTGGACATTTATGTACATGGTTTATATGAATTTTTAATGTTTTAATAAAGGTTAAATTAGTAAATTATAAAATAACTTAAGTTAAAATAATAAAAACATGATATCATTATCTTCATTAAGCTCCCACCATCAAAATTTAGGGTTTTAAACACCATTAAAAAGCTTGGAACATTCGGCCTAGTCTCCTTGAGCATGTAAGTCTATTTTTGTTCGGTTTTTAATGATTTCTATGTTTTTGTGATCGTTGCAACTAGGTCTAGCTAGCCCAGGGACTATTTTGCAAAAATGTTAAAGATTTTAGATGTTTCCATTGATGAATACATGAGTATTTTGATGTTTAATGATAGATTATGAATGTTTGATGATATTTATACAAGTTTTGTTAAGTGATTTTTAGTGAAAATGCAAATTAGGGATTAATTTGTGAAAAGTGTAAAATTCATGGTTAAAATGTGAAATAAATGAAAAATATGGGCTGCTATGGTAATAAGAGGAATTCAGCTAGCATGGGTAGGGACCTAATTGCATGAATTTGTGATTTTATGAAATAAAGACTAAATTGTAAAAATGTGAAACATTAGGGGCAAATGTGTAAAAGTGCCTTAATGTGAATTTTGGACTAAATTGAATAGAGAGATAATTAAATAAGTTAATTTTGATTACATATAGATCAAGGAAAGCGAAACTCAGATCTAGATCGAGGGAAAAACAAAGTTCTCGACTAATCGACACGTGTCGTCGTTTTTACATCCGAGGTAAGTTTGTATGTAATAAGCAATGTTATAATTATGTTTTTAATGCTTTGATATTGCATAAACTGTGAATACATGACTACGAAAATGTTCAACAATGATTTGACGATGATTCGGCAAGTGTGAAATCCGGTTGAATCTTAGGAATAGATTTGGATACTAGTGACATGTCATTAAGGCTTATTGTGATTATGTGATCCGGGTGCTGGTCCTGTACGTCCTACCGGTGGCTGAGTATACCAGCATATGTTGCAGTTACTTGACAGCTTGTGTGAGCAGCACCGTGTAGCTACGTCTTAACCCACAGCTTGTGTGAGCAGGCCCGTTGATAGCTCAAGAGGGAGCATTTATGTGATATGAGATTGAGATAGCTTCGGCTATATATGTGGAACTTCGGGTGCGAGTTTCCCATGTATCCGATAGTATTCCGAATGGTTCAACGGGTAAATGAAAGACGTGGTTGAGTATAAGATTGATACGAGATGGTACAGGTATGTATATGAACCGTATAAGCTTTAAATCGAAGAAATTGTGGAGTGCACATATAAGCATATGATTAATCATGTGAAAGGTTTGTTAGTTAACATGAATTACATGTTGATATGTTCAAAATAATGATTTGTAACACCCCAAACTCGGCCCAAACACTACGACCGGATCTGGAATGTCACATGGGAAAAATTTATAAATCTTCACGAATTTTAGATAAGTTTCAAATCCCTTTTTGAAAACTTCAAGTTCAGTGGTTAGCTTGAAAACCAAATAATCATTTAAGGAAACTTTTTAACTAGCCCAGTCTTTGTGTTTAGGTGACGTTTGAAAACACATGTTTGTTACAACAGACTAAACTAAAAATTTGTCGAAAAAAAAACCTGTTTATAAAATTGTTAATTAAGTTATGAGAAAAACTTTCATTTGCATTCTGTAAAAACATCTTATCGATTATTTTGTATTCAAAACGTCTAAAGTTTAAATCGGAATTAAACCAAATTAATAGTGGCCTTATTACATAACAGAATCCAGAAAATTAAAGAAAAGTAAAGTAAAGTTCTAATTATTAAAACCGTGCATGGCCACCTCGCAGTCCTCTCCGGCCCAAATCCACTGCACTATGTATTACCTGCAAAAAGTTAGCAAAAAAGTGAGTCAAAAGACTCAGTGTGCAATCGCCAAGCACCATCATTGGGCCCAAGCCCCTTTCAAAATCGGATCGGGCCTTAGCCCTACAGCACAGTATAACAGATAGCATATGCAAGATGATGCAAACCCAACCCAGCCTAATTTTCCATCCGCTACACACCACCCGTTCCTGCCAATCACACCAGTGGAGATTTCTACAATCGACCCTCACCGCTACACACCATCGATGGCAATCGCTGCAGTCAGCTGCTCATCGCCAAAATATGTGGCATAGCCACCGATGTTATGTGACAACGTCACCAGAGTATGTGGCAGAGCCACCGAATTAATGTGACAAAGTCACCGGAGTATGTGGCGTAGCCATCGAAAACACTGCCCCTTTCATCATTATCATATCCCCATGTCCATGCAACATATAATCATAGTGATATGAATGCAACATATAACAGCATACGTAAAATATTCAAAACATACGTGTCCTTATGCTGATAACAATATTTATAAGGCATAACCCGAGAATAACTCACCTGGTATTACGATTTTCACCCTCTATGGGTAACGCCTTAGCTATTACTGCGTTTTCGGCTTTCAAATAACACATATTCTTATTATATAGACAAGATAAGGTGTGGGAATTACACACCTGTAAACGAAAAGAACTAAACTTTCAATGCTGTCGACACTCTCAGAGGAGGGAATAACTGCAATCTGTCTATCCCGCTCTGAAGCCGGCCCACAACCCGGTGGAAAATCCTGAACGGCTGACACTGCGCACCGTTTGAACTTAAGGGCAGGGACTATGGGTCCAACCCCCTCCCCTACTTGGCTGGCATTTGATTCCATGAAAAGATCTTGATTAGGAAACTGGGTTAAGGTATTGAAAAATGAAAGAGAGAATAGACGCTCAAATCGAAGAAGTTCCTTACCTTAGTTAACAGAAACCGAAAGCTAGAAGGTTACCTAAGAAACCGATTGAGTCCCTAAAATAATCACCATGTTAGAATCGGTTCTCTAAAAAGATCAAAAGGGAGTGGCCTTTCGGCCAACAAGTCGATAAGAACCTCTTACCACCTACTCGGCCAACAACTACTTACCAAGATCCTCTTGAGAACTGGCCACACGAAAACGAGATGTTGGAGATACAGCCCTCTACAATCGGTCAGTACCCAAAGAACTGAGTCAGAAACTTTGGTTTAAACAAACCACAGAGAAAAAGAAAAAGAACGTAAAGAAAAGAGAAGAATGCTCCTTACCGAAACAAGAGTATGACGAGTGAAGAGTTTATATTCGGCTACTAATAAAATCAGAGGAACGGGTGTCTTCACGTGAGGTTCAGTTATGAAGAGAAAACAAGTTGCTAGTGGTGGAAAAGAAAGAAGAGAACACCAATGATCCCACTAATATTCAGCTATCACCAAAGAAACAAGATGGGAAAGAAATGGGGTAAGGGTGTTTTAGTTTTGATAGAAAGAAATATACCAAATGTGTAACATCCTGAAAAGGGCCTATGCATTTTTGGTTTAATTGTACGAAATGTCAAGTCTCAAGTACTATGAATAAATTTTTGAATATTTTGGAAACCTAGAAATGCATGGAAATGGAAATGAACATTTTTGGAAACTTGAACATTTTGGAAACTCAACATTTTGGAAACTCCAACATTTAAAAACTCGAAATGTAAGAAAATGGTCAAGAAAATGAGCCGATCGAAAATTTTAGGAAACTTAGAAATGATGCCGAAATGTCAAATTTTAAAGTTCAAAATAGGAAATAAGGGCTAGAGGGCCTTAAAAGAAAAAGTTGGAGAAGTTTGACACACAAACAAAGCTTGGAAAAGTGGCACTGAAGATGCCACTTAGGGCCTAAGGAAGTGGCGTCACATGCAGGAAATAGGCCCGAGTTCGAGTCACTTGAGAAGCAAATAAATAAGTTTTATTTTTGCTTCGGAGAATATTGAGGTGGACGGCATGGGTTTCTAGAAAAGGAAGAGTTTTATTTGCATAAATATGTGAATAATAAGTGATAAATAAAGGATTTTCTTTTAAGAAAATTGAGGAGATAATTGATGGATTAAAGGCTTTTATCTTTTAAATAAAAGAGATAATATTATCAAAAAGAGGAGTGGTGGCCAAGTAAGGACTCCTAGGCTGATAATTTCGGCTATAAAAGGAGGGCTACTCATCAACGTTTGCTTTCTCTTCCTCTGTGCCGAAAATTTCCTAGCTCTCTCCCTCTCTCTGCGAATTTTTCTTTAAGCAAAATCCATCTCCTCTTCTTCTATTTTCTTCTCTATTTCTCTTTATCACAAAGCCGAATCTTTGTTGATTCTAAGTAAAGGAGCAATCAACTACGACATCTAAAGGGGTCTACAATCATTGAATATAAGGATCAAGGATCTAAGGTAAGATAAATTTATTTGATTAAAGGTTATGATGTATATGTTAGATTAAATCTAACATGAAGATTTCGACAGACATATAGGGCAAGGAATCCTTTTCAGATTTGGAAAGCGTAAGGTAGGTACATAGATCTAATCGGCCAAGGCTTATTTTTGGTATTTAGAATTATTTTTCATTGATCCAAAAGTCAGAAATCGACAAAATTACATGATTTAGTGTTAGCCGATTTCAAGGAAAAGGGATACTAGTAATTTTTGGGAACTTGATCAATCCAATCGGCAAACAAGGTAAGTATTAGTAATACCATTCCTATTGGGATTTGGTTTTAAAATCGAAAAGGTTATTAATGTGTTTTTGTATGATGGGTCGAATATAGGAATTAACAGATCTAAACTTTAGATCGGTAGATCGTTCTTCGAGATTTCAAGGAATCTATTAAGCCAATCAGTGTGTACTCACACTAACTTTCAATATATCATATGGCAATTATTTTAATATATGAATATGCATAAGAATGTGAATGTGGCTAAGTACCACAAATGTGGTAAGAGTACCTGTGCACGTTTCCTACTTTCGATAGGATTACGAATATGTTATATTGTTAACATGTGAATAATGAGAAATTAAGTATGTTATGCATTTATGGGGCATTCGGGATATATGAGAAAGGGGAAGAAGGTGTTGACTTGGTCTCACCAACGGAATATGGTGACTACGGTCACAAAATTTGAATATGGTAACTTCGGTTACATTATCCGAATTTGGTAACTTCGTTACATTATTTGAATATGGTGTCTAATGACACAAATTATATGGGCGATGAGCACGTCGATTGCAGCGATCGCTTGATGGTGTGTAGCGGATGGAGGGTTGACTTAGTAGTCCCCACGGTGTGGTGGCGGCGTGCACGGGTGGTGTGTAGCGGATGGTTAATTAGGTTTGGGTTTGGGAATGCATCATTAATTGTATTCTATGATTTGAATGTGTATCATTTGAATGTCTGATTCTATTATGACTTAGTGTTGTGTACACATTGAGTCTGTTGACTCACCCCGTTTGGGGAATATTTTTCGTGTGATGAGCGATAATGGACCTGGGTCGGCGGGAGCTTAAAGGTGGCCATGCATAGCAAGAAATTTATGATTTGGACTTTCAATTTATTTTAAGTATTTTAAGTTTTACTTTGGGATCATTGATATAATAAGGCCATTGTGGTTTATTTTATTTTTCTTTTATTTATTATGTTTATGGATTTTTATCAATTAAAGTTTAAGTAAATTCCTTTTTAAAATTAACTCTAAATGTTTTGTCACCTTAAATAAATGGGTTTTAACATAAGATAAATTTGTTTTCAACTCAAGCCCAACCCAAACAATATTTTTTAAAAATTATGCAAATTTTCTCTAAGTAACAAAGAATTTGAAAACCGGTTTACTTAAGGAACAAACCAGATCCGGTTCAGGCTCGTGGGCCGGGTGTGGGGTGTTTCAAAATGAAAAGAAGAGATGATGGTTTCGGCTTTGGAGAAAAAAGTAGCAAAAGAAAGAGAAAGAGAACAAAAAGAATGAGAGTACCTAAAGAGGGTTGAAGTTTCGATTTTGGTAGAAGAGAAATGAAGAAAACAAAAGAGGTGCACAAGCTTCTAAAGTGATTTTCGGTTCTCTCAACTCTCAAAATGGCATCCTGAAAAAAATGACACTTCCCTTTACTAGTGATCGAGAAGTGCACACTAAGCTCCCTAAATCCAAAAGAGATTCGGCCCCCCACCTACCAAGCTGAACCGTCCACACATACACACCCCACACTTCCCTAATTCGGTCACACACTCCCTCTCACCACATCCCCCGATTTTCTCCACTTTTCACTCTCCACTCCTCATTCAAAACTATTGACCGATTCTTACTCCACTAATTCCTCTCCTCTTCTCATTTCAAATATGTTGACTCAATCAACTCCCACACTCCAAAGTCCTAGCTGAATCCACCTCTCCTCCATCCTGGCGTCAAAAAGAAATTCTAAAATGCAACTATGCGACTCGAACCTCCTTCCTTCTGCTACTCTCTTGTGACACCACTTCCCTGCAACTTAAGTGGCGTCTCCTTACCGTCTTACCACACCTTTTCTTGTGTCAACAGACACAAGTAATTAACCTTAAGGCCTGCCTCAGCTACCTCTCCCCTAAAGTGCCTTAAAACAAAATTTTCACTAAGGCTCAAGCTTAACCCCGAGCCTTTCCGGGGCCCCCAAACATACCAGATTAATAGACAAAGCATGCCAACACACAGAAACATGACAAATGCAAAGCCCCAAATTCTCGGATGTTACATGATTTGTGTATTTATGATTAGTTTGAGTTTATTTCATACAAACTTACTAAGCTATAAAGCTTAATTTGTTTAAATTTTTCGTGTTTTATAGAGATTTCAAAGCTAGCTCAGATTTGGGGATTGTCGGAGACTTCATCACACTATCCAATTATCAATTTGGTACTTTTAAACTTATATTTTGAGTATATGGCATGTATAGGGACTTTGGTCATTTTGGTTATGTGTTAGAAATGAATTTAGTTATTTGAAATGGTTTGTAAATGTAAATGATTTGGTTGTTTATATAGCCATGAAAGTTGGCTTATTTTGGTATGTTTGAATCATGTATATATATATGTGTATGTGGCTTGTGTGATGTTTTGAAAGTTGGGCATGTGATGCTTGTGGATAATTAGCATAATAGATATCTAATAGCCAAGTTTTGATTGATTGACATGCTTGAGAAAATAGATCAAATGATGCATAGTTGATAATGGTCATATTGATGATTAATGGAAGCAAAGTTTGGTACAAATGGTATGGTATGTTTTGGTGATTTGTGTATATGTAAAATGGAAGTATAGAATGTGCATGATTTATGTTTGAATTGGCTAGTTTAAATGCTTATATATGCTATGTGTTGGTGCCAATTGATATGGTTGAGGTACATGCAAGTTTGGGTGGCAAAATGGCTTGGTAAATAACCTATTTTTGTCCACACGGGTAGAGACACAGGCGTGTGTCTCAGCCGTGTGTCCCCTGGTGTTGGAATAGAAACCAAGTCAATATGCTGCACACGGCCTCACATACGAGCGTTTGACCTGGCTGTGTGGTATAAGTCAGTATACCCTACAGGTTTGACACGGCCTAGCACACAGCCTGGCACACGGGCTAGCCACACAGGCGTGTGTGTTAGCCGTGTGACCCAAGTCAGAAAGTTACACGGGGTCAGACACGGGCTGGGACACAGTCATGTGCCCCCATTTTGAATGCCCACACGGCCTGTGACATAGGCGTGTCTTTGGCTGTGTGAGACACACCGCCGGGCTATACGGGCGTGTGTCCCCTGTTTTTGAGAAAATTTTCTAAATGTTCAAAAAGTTTCTAATGTTATCGGTTTAGTCCCAAACCGCTCCCATTGCATTTTTAGGGCCTCGTAGGCTCGTATTAGGAATGATATGAATGTGTTGATTTATATTTGAATGAAATTTGGAAATGTATGAGTAAATGTATGTGTAATTATCTTATAAGTTTGGTAATGCTCTAAAACCTTATTCCGACGTTGAATACGGGTGAGGGTGTTACATTTATTGGTATCAGATCTACGGTTTAGTCAATTCTCGGACTAACGTAGCATATTTGAGAGTCTAGCTATACAAGCCATATATAACCTGTGATAGTGTGATGACTCCTGAAAATTTAAACTGTGTTTTCATATAGTAAATGGATCCCAATCGAGCTGTAAATGACGATGTTGAGAGTAATGCGCAAGCTCCCACTCAAGGGGCAGCGCCGTTTGAATCTAGAAATGTATCGAGTAGTCACAGAGGAGAGGCTAAAGAAGCATTTTTCCAAATGATGAATGAGTGGTTCACTCAATTTGTATGGATAAATCTGGTTGCTCAACAACCTCCACCCCCATCTAATCCCCAACCGATTTCCGTAGCTCCTCAAGTTGCGAAACTTCAACGACTGAATAAGCCGCCAGTTGATAAGATTCGAAAATGCGGGGCCGAAGAGTTCAGAGCTACCGTTGATGATGATCCTGAGAGAGCTAAATTTTGGCTTGAAAACACTATTTAGGTATTTGATGAATTTTCGTGCACGCTAACTGAGTGTTAAAAGTGTGCTATTTCATTATTAAGAGATACAGCGTACCAGTGGTGGGATACTTTAGTGTCTGTGGTACCGAGAGAAAGAGTTACCTGGGAATTCTTTCAGACTGAGTTCCAGAAGAAATACATAAGTCAGAGGTTTCTCGATCAAAAGTACAAAGAGTTTCTAGAATTGAAACTTGACTGTATCACTGTGACCGAGTATGAAAGAGAATTTGTACGGTTGAGAAAGTATGCTCGGGAGTAGGTTTCTAATGAAGAAATCATGTGCAAGCTGTAACACCCCGAATTTGGGCCTAGTAGAATTGGGCCTATTGGACCTTGGGCGTAGGAGCTTTTAAAATTTTTGGGAACATGAGAACGGCATTATTTCAAGTTGGACCTATTAGGAAGGTGATTTTAGAGGGTTACGGGGTTTCTATGAAGTCCCGGGTTCAAGTTGGGCCATAGGGAAAATTTTTCTTTTTGGCACTTTAGTGGGGAGAGCTAGTGGAAGCAGGACTTAAGGTTTAATTAAATGCATTTGCTAACACAAGGAGCAAGGTGGCCTAGTCGTGTGGCGTCACAAGGGTAGCAGAGAGGGAGAGTGTTCGAATCCCTCAAGCAGTATGTGGAGTTTTTATTTTGTGCTAAGCAGGTGGAAGAAGTAGAGTTCAGCTAGAGCTCTACATGGTGGATGGAGAAGTGGTCAAACGATTTTGAATGTGTGGAGGAGAGTGAATAGTGGAGCAAATGGAGGAGAGAGTCGTGGGATTCAAGTGGAAGGAAGTGTTGGCTGAATGTGGGGGTCTCTAAGGGGGGAATTTCGGTCAAAAGAAGAAAAAGATAAGAGTTTCGGTCAAGAAGGTTTTGGGGGTCATTTAGGAAGGGTGCATTCAGTTTTGGTGAGGGGGGTGCCGAATTTTGCCTGTGTTGTTTTTGGAAAAAAAAGCAATTGTCATTTGAGTTATTATGATGTTTTAGGTCATTTTTTCCCTTCTTGGTAAACCTCTGCCGAATTCTCTTGTGTTCTTTCATTCTTTTCTCAACTCTTTTTCATTTCTTATTTTTCTTTCTTCCTGCTCTTTCACTTCTCCTTGCCGAAACTTCTCCTAATCCTTCTCTTTACTTCTTAGACTTCTTTTCAACTCCTTCTCTCCATAACCAAATATGACTCTTGTGTGTTGTTGTCAAGTGCCAAGTGGTTCCATCTAATATTCTTTGTTGCTAGTCAGTGTGACCGGATCATCTTTCCATTCGGGTTCTCTCTGAATGAAGGTGCTGGTTTCTTTTCTACCATCCTCTTCTTTTCTCTTGTTGCTTTGTTAAAACCGAAAATCCTAACCCTATCTCTTTGTGCCTAGGCCGATTTTATTAGGGATCAACTGTCGAATCTCTTCTCATCTAGTCCTCGTGTTTGGTTACTCTTTTCTTCACTTAATCGTCATCTCTAAGGGCCATGCGTGGTTAAACTTCTCTTGTTCAAAGGGGCTGCTATTGCCGAATCTAAGGTGTAGGAGATCGGTTGCTCTAGCCAAGAGAGAGGCAAAGCCGAATAGTGTCACACTATTGAAGGAGATCATTTTGTGGGGTCACTCGAGGAGTGATAGGAGATTGATACTCACTAATCAGGAGTTTTTCATGGAGGCTGGTGGTAACCAATCTAAGGGGGGATCAGAAAAAGGGCCTAATGGAAGTGGATCTGTAGCCCCTGCTCCTAAGTTTAAACAGCGTAGGGTGTCAGCGGTTCGGGACTTTTCGTCGGGTTGTAGAAGGGCGTCGTCATCTAATTTAGATAGACAAATTGCGTTTGCTCGCATTGGTGAAGGTGACGACGATCGTGAGTGTGTAGTTCTCTGCGTGATCAGGTGTGTAATCTCACACCCTTTCGAATGCATATGTGCAATGTTCTGTGATTCGGTCGAAAGCTGAAAAGCCAGAAAATCGGCATCTGTAACCACTCGAGCGTGCGAACGCTCGTAGTGGTAAATTGAAATACGAATAATGACGGTAAGTCGTTGGGAGTGTCACGAGCACTCTCGCAAAACTGAGGCTGTAACGGGCCTGATCGAGCCAAAACGGGCCAAATGGGCCCAATGGGCTATCCGACCCATTTGGGGCTAAATTGTAGGAAAACTATCACTTGATAAATCCGAATGCGAAATCTGCAAATCTGAAACCGAAACCAAGCGTTTTGGGCCACACGAGCGTGTGGGCCCGTTTGGGCCTAAAATGGTTTTTAGGGCCAATAGTTCTGTAGAGACCCAAAAAGGGTTCTGAGTCGCTCGAGGCGATAGTAGGCCATCAGAAAGGCCGTCAGATAATAAAATTACTGAAATACCCTTGGAGGGTAAATTACCAAAATACCCTTGGTGGGTAAGTTACTGAAATACCCCTAGAGGGTAAATTATCGAAATACCCCTGGAGGGTAAATTACCGAAATACCCTTGATGGGTAAGTTACTGAAATACCCCTGGTGGGTAAATTACTGAAATACCTTTGGTGGGTAAAAATTACTGTTATGCCCTCAAGAGTTGATTAGTATGATTGTGTGTATTCTGTTTATCTGGTTATAATGGTAATTCATTTCATACATCATATTTGATATATGTTTTGCATACATGACATTTTGCATGGGATTGGGATATTGATGATCTGAGGAAGTGTAATCTGGTGGCCCTGCCACATATTCTGGTGGCCCTGCCACATATTCTGGTGGCTCTGCCACATATTCTGGTGGCTCTGCCACAATCTGTATAGTGGCTATGCCACGTATATTCTGTTATTCTGGTGGCTTCGCCACAAATTCTATGATTAGCAGCTTGTCTGCCATATTGGTGTGTAGCGGATGGGTGGGTCGATTTAGAAATCCCCACAGGTGTGTTGGGCTGGTACGGGTGGTGTGTAGCAAATGGATTATCGAGTTGGGTTACATACTTTGGTTGCATTATTATGTATATAGGGCTAAGGCCCAGTTTGCTTCTGTTTGGGCTCAGGCCCAGTTAATGACTGTTTAGGGGATTATGCACTGAGTTCTCGTAACTCACCCCTCTGCTTTAACCTTGCAGGTGATCCCTAGCATTAGAGGATTTTGCGCAGCGGAGAATTCTGGGGTGGCCATACGTCAGAACACTTCTCACGAATTTTAGTAAATTTTAGTTTTGATTTATTTAAATTATTTTAATTTGGGTTTAATATTTTGTAATAAGGCCTCTGGGATTTTATTTTTCTTTTAACTTTTCGTTCAGTTACTTTAAACTGTTAGACGTTTGAACACTGAGTTTTCCCAAAATGATAATCACGGTTTTTAAAATATCACAATTTCGCGGTTCTCTAAATCTGATTTTTGTTACAATCAAAGTTTTTGAAAACATTAGTAAAAACATTTTTAACAAGAAAACCATAAACGCGAAACTGAATTTACAAACAACCAAGCTCGAAGTTTTCAAAAAGAATACGGAGTTTTAACGAACACGCAGTTTTTAAACAACCCTTCTATGTGACATGCCAGATTCGGTCATAACGTCCAGGCCGGGTTTGGGGTGTTACACAAGCGATTCGTTGATGGGTTGAACAAGTATATTAAACTTCTAGTAGGAATTTTAGAATTGAAAGAATTTGTTGTCCTGGTTGATAGAGCTTGTAAAGCCGTGGAGCTTAGTAAAGAAAAGAGAAAAGCATACTCAGAGGCTAGAGACTCATGAAAAAGATTGATGAGTAAGCCGTATCAATCTTATCAAAGAAATCTAGAGATTCGTACACTCGTTCAAATGCTTCAATCGGGTATTCGAACAGAGATCGTGGAAAAAAAATACTCAAGTCCTAAAGCTCAAGCTACATCGGTATCGAGTGTTGGCAGTGTAAGAAATTATAGACCTGAATGTCAGTAATGTGGAAGATGACATCCTGGTGAATTTAGAATGATTAACCGGGCTTGTTTCAAATGTGGTTCACAAGATCATTTCATACGTGATTGCCCAGAATTAGTTGAGAAAGATAAGATTCAGAATGCAAGATCGAGTAACATAGCTAATAGAGGGAGGCCACCGAGAAATGTAGGGAATGTGACCAGTAGTAGAGGCGTGAAAAAAGATTCGGCTAAGGAATCTGAGGCTAGAACACCTGCTAGAGCTTACGCTATTCACGCTCGCGAAGACGCGTCATCACCAGATGTTATCACCGGTACATTTTCTCTTTACGACACTAATGTTATTACATTGATTGATCCTGGATCGACTCATTCGTATGTTTGTGAGAATTTAGTGTCTAGTAAGAAATTGCCTGTTGAATCTACTGAGTTTGTGATTAAAGTATCAAACCCCTTAGGCAAGTATGTTCTAGTTGATAAAGTATGCAAGAACTATCCTTTAATGACTCGGGGTTACTATTTTCTGGCTAATTTGATGCTTTTGCCATTTGATGAATTCGATGTAATTCTTGGTATGAATTGGTTGACTCTGTATGATGCTATTGTGAATTGTAGACGAAAAACTATTAAATTAAAATTTCAGAACAGTGAAATTCTTCGAATTGAACCAGATGAATCGAGTGAATTGCCTATAGTGATTTCGTCTATGTCAGCTCAGAAATGTGTGAGAAAAGGTTGTGAAGCTTATCATTCTTATGTTTTAGATACAAAAGTGTCTGAATCTAAAATTGAATCAGTGCTAGTTTTCTGTGAATATCCGTATGTGTTTCCTGAAGAATTACCAGGGTTGCCACCGACCAGAGAGGTTGAATTTGCTATTAAATTAATGCCCGAAACTTCACCGATATCTATAGCTCCGTACAGAATGGCTACGACAGAATTGAAAGAGTTGAAAGCTCAGTTGCAAGAATTTACAGATAGAGGTTTTGTACAACCTATTTTTTCACATTGGGGTGCGCCAGTATTGTTCGTAAAGAAGAAAGACGGGTCAATGAGAATGTGTATTGATTATCGTCAGCTCAACAAGGTTAAAATAAATAATAAGTATCCGTTGTCGAGAATAGATGATTTATTTGATCAGTTGAAAGGAGCAACATTGTTTTCGAAGATAGATTTGAGATCTGGCTATTATCAGTTGCGAGTTAAAGATTAAGATGTGCCAAAAACTGCATTTAGAACGACGTACGGACATTATGAATTTCTTGTTATGCCTTTCGGATTGACTAATGCTCCTGCAGTCTTTATGGATTTGATGAATCGGATTTTTAGACCATATTTAGACAGATTCGTCGTTGTGTTCATTGACGACATTCTGATCTATTCACTAGAAGAGTCTAAGCACGCTGACCATTTGAGAATTGTGCTTCAAACCTCGAGAGATAAGTAACTATTTGCTAAATTTAGTAAATGCGAGTTTTGGCTCCGAGAGGTTGGATTTTTAGGACACATTGTTTTAGTGGAAGGTATACGAGTTGATCCGAGTAAGTTTTCCGCAGTTGTTGATTGGAAACCACCGAGAAATGTATCCGAAGTCAGAAGCTTTTTGGGATTGGCTGGTTATTATCGACGTTTTGTTAAAGGATTCTCGATGATTGCTACACCGATGACCAGATTGCTACAGAAAGATGTAAAATTCGAGTGGTCAGAGAAATGTCAACAGAGTTTTGATCAATTGAAAGCATTGTTAACTGAGGCACCAGTTTTAGTTCAACCTGAGTCGGGTAAAGAATTTGTGATTTACAGCGACACGTCATTAAATGGTTTGGGTTGCGTTTTGATGCAAGAAGGAAAAGTTATAGCTTATGCCTCCAGATAGTTAAAGCCGCATGAAAAGAATTATCCGACGCATGATTTAGAGTTGGCTGCAATTGTTTTCGCATTGAAAATTTGGTGACATCATTTGTATGGTGAAAAATGTCACATCTTTACTGATCACAAAAGTTTAAAGTATATAATGACTTAGAAAGACTTGAATTTACAACAACGGAGATGGCTCGAGCTATTAAAAGATTATGAGTTAGTAATTGATTATCATCCGGGGAAAGCAAATGTGGTCGTAGATGCTTTGAGTAAAAAATCTCTATTTGCTTTGAGAGTGATGAATTCAAGACTGACTTTGTCTGATGATGGTTCGATTCTAGCAGAGTTGAAAGCTAAACCGATTTTTCTTCAGCAAATTTGTGAAGCTCAAAATGGTGATACCGAGTTACAAACCAAAAGAATGTAATGTGAGTCGACTAGTGATTCTGACTTTCATATCAGATCCGATGATTGCTTAATGTTCCGAGATAAAATTTGCATACCAAAGAATTCTGAACTCATTCAGAAAATTTTGCACGAAGCACACAGTGGTTGTTTTATCTGTTCACCTGGGGACTACCAAAATGTATAATGATTTGAAACAGCTGTATTGGTGGTCGGGTATGAAACGAGACATTACAGAGTTTGTGTCGAGATGTTTAGTTTGTCAACAAGTAAAAGTCGAGCATCAGGTGCCTTTGGGATTACTACAACCAGTGATGATACCTGAGTGGAAATGGGATAGAGTTACGATGGATTTTGTATCGGGCTTGCCCCTGTCCTCGAAAAAGAAATATGCTATTTGGGTTGTCGTAGATCGACTAACGAAGTCTGCACATTTTATTTTGGTACGTACAGACTATTCACTTGACAAATTGGCTGAGTTGTATATCTCTGAGATTGTTAGATTACACGGGGTGCAAGTTTCGATTATTTTGGATAGAGATCCGAGGTTCACATCGCGATTTTGGAAGAAATTACAAGAAGCTCTGGACACGAGGTTGAATTTTAGTACAACATTTCATCCGCAAATCGATGGTTAGTCTGAGAGAGTAATTCATATTCTTGAAGATATGCTCCGATGTTGTATTTTAGAGTTCAAAGGTAACTTGGAGAAATATTTGCCGTTGGTTGATTTTGCGTATAACAACAGTTTTCAATCGAGCTTAAAGATTTCACCGTACGAAGCTTTGTATGGTCGCAAATGCCGGACTCCAATGTATTGGACTGAGCTTAGTGAGAAAATGATTCACGGGGTTGACTTGATCCGAGAAACAGAAGATAAAGTGAAAGTAATTCGTGATAGTTTGAAAGCTGCTACAGATCGACAGAAATCGTATGCGGATTTGAAACGAAAAGACATTGAATTTCAGATCGGCGACAAAGCATTTCTAAAAGTATCTCTGTGGAAGAAAATTCTTCGTTTTGGTCGCAAAGGCAAACTGACACTACAAAAAAATAGACTTTTAGCGGCCTTTTTTTAGGCCTTTAGCGGCGCGCTTATAAGCGCCGCTAAAACTATTTGCGGCGTATTTACAAGCGCCGCAAAAAAATGCCGCTATAGACGATGCCGCTTGATCGTTGTGTTTATGCGATGTTAAAGTCTTAAAATTTATAATGAGAATGATCGAACCTGGAAACTAACTATGACAACGATTTGAGGCAAGCGCTCCTATCGAACAGTAGTATAGTTAAGGCAAGACCGGAATGTCGAACCCAAAGGAACTAAAAGTACTAATACTAACTTTCTTTTTATTATCTAGCCTAAAATAAAGGAAATTTGTTGTTTAATCTAAATTAACTAATTATTAAACTAAAGACTCTAAGACAAAGAAGAATGAATTTGGGGAAAATACTTGTGGGAAAAGCCAATTGATAAAGACAATACCCAAGGAAGAATCCACCTATACTTCACTTGTTATCTAACTCTGAACCAGATGATTTATTCATTTGACTTGATCCGTAAGATTCCCTAATGTATATTAAACCCTCTCTCGAAGCGAATAACGTCTAACCCTAGGTTGATTAATTGAAATCTCTTTCTAATTAAAACCCCTAGAATTGCATTAACTCGATCTATGGAATCCCATATTAGGTTTCACCCTAATCCGGCAAAATCTCGTCACCCTATCTCTAGGCGCGCGATCAACTCCGCTTAACTATGCTAGATCTACTACTAGGCAGGGACTTTTGCTCATCCACCTAAGCACATCAAACTTGAATCAATATCCCGGAAATATCAACACAAGAATTAAGAACACATAATTAAGAACAAGTCAAATATTTATCATATAGTTCAAAGAAACGATAACAAGATTCATCTTAGGTTTCATCCCCTCGGTATCCGAGGGTTTAGTTCATAACAATAAAAGAAAACATCTCAGAAGAAAAGAAAAAACAAAACATAAGAAATCCCTAAAACCCCCTGAAGGAATTGAAGGAGAGATCCTCCATCTTGAGTATGATTCCGGCTTCTTGAGATGGATCAACTGGCTATCTTCAAGTAAACCTCCACAAATCTACCTCTTTTGGCCTAGCAAGACGCCCATTGATAACAGCCTTGGGCTCCCCCTTTTAGGTCATACTTAGGGTGTTTATATAGGCTTTGGAATGTGTTTCTTTGCCCCTAAGTATCCTAATCCGAGTGAATTTTCTCTTTGTCACGGCAGGGGCACGGCCATGGAACACGCCCGTGTAAATCGTGGGCAAGCCGTGTGGAGTCCATTGATGAGGCACGGCCATGTGGTCTTGGGCCCAGGCCGTGTCGATTTTGTGATGCGGCCCATTTGGCCCGTTTTAAGCCCGTTTCTTGTTCTTTTCATCCTCTGGTGCTTTCCTGAGTATAAAACATGAAAACAAAGGATTAAGAGCACCAAATGACATAAAATAAGGGATAATTCATCCAAAAGCATGCTAAATGTGGGATTAAAATATGTTACTTTTACGGTTTATCAAATACCCCCACACTTAAACTTTTCCTTGTCCTCAAGCAAAATTCTCAACTCATAATGAAAACGAACTTCCCTCAATTCATAATATTCATCAATAATGTTTCATCATAATTCAAAGATAATTCATACATGGATAATTCAACTCAAAGAGTCCTAAAGATTCAAACGATCTAAGTCATTCATTTTTCTAGCACAAAACATAGGTGTTTCCCCTCATCTAAATAATTACCTCTGATTCAAAATCGACAAGGGTTGACATCCTCACTAAAGATTCACTCAAATCACTCGAAGTGTTTAAGGTTTAGGAAAAAGCACTCATAAGTCGAACATGAGAAGTTAATCCCATAGGCTTGCATGAAAATCAAATCTCCACCACTATAATATGAGATGATACACAAATCAAAAGGCCTTTAATAGGGTTGTAACGAGGCTTGGGTTAAAGGTGTGGATAGAGCTGAATTAGAGGGTTAGAATCGAGACCGAATTGACAAATTACCTAACCAGAAATAATGAACTGATAATAATTACATCAACTGAAAACTTGTGATACTAATACTACTACTAATACGAGCTTCTTTTTCAACAATTGGAATTTAGATGTATAAGCTCACTTTATCACAGAACTAATAATGAATATACTTTGATTTGATTTTCTTTGAACAATTCACAAATACATAATAAATGATGAATTTACTATCGAAATAATTAGGCAATCGATCAAATCAAATCTAGATATAAGGATAGTCAAAAGGAATGGTGATAACGAAAATGAAGGGTTTTGGGTTAGTATTAGCGGTTGAGTCAATAAAAAGGGTTGTTAGGATTAAACGGGGTTCACTAGGGGTTAATTGTGAAGGTAGGCTTTTAGTGGAGTAAGTGGGTTAAATCCTAGGTGCCTTCATCATCTCTGTATATCAAATCAAAGTTGTGGTCTCTGCATGTATAATCGATGCAAGTTCTAGAATAACAAATCAATGTTGACACACTCATAATCAATAAGGTGAGCAATAAAAAGAATATATACTCTATAAGGCTCAAAATCTCACAAAAATTATGGGTATTTTGATGTCATTCTTGTAAATTTCAAACTCCAAAGTAATATTCAAATTCAGGTAGACAACCTAGAAAAAATTTTAATTTTGAAAAATAGACTTATCATGCTTGATTCTCTAGTATCTTAAAGTATAAATCATCAATGCACAATTATCAATGACTTAATCCAAAACACATTAACAAAAATCATAAATCAAAGGAAATTTCATTCTAATCTTAATATGAGAAACTTACTTTAAGACAAGGCATAATTCAGGATTTGAGAATAATGTAAAAAGTTTGGCACTTTTAAGATTCACCCCCCACACTTAAGATGTACATTGCCCTCAATGTATAAAGATAGATAGGAATTCATAAGATCAAAAGATAGGGAGAGATGAAACTTCCTAAATTTTGGATGGATTCCTTGAAGGATGCGGAAAATATGTTGGAGGGGTCGTCCTTGATGGTGGTGTGGCTATGGTCGGTAGTCGTGGTGGTCGCCATTATTGCTTTGTGCTAGATGAAGAAATTGGGTAGCTCGTGGAGAATTAGCCAGATATAATAATAATTTAAACTATACTAATTATATAATTAAAGAAAATCAAGCTAAAGTGAAAGAAAATAAAAAGTGAAATAAAATTAAAAGAAAAGATTAATGGACCGAAGAGTCCTTATTGTTGGGTGGTTTACGGGGTGGGCGTGATTTCTAAGGCTGCGGTGGTGCTGGTGGTCGTGGTCGAGGTGTGATTCTCTAGCAGCCTGTAGAACCTAAAACCAAGAAACTAAAATAGAATAAACTAAATTAAGCATAAGAAAGTCAAAGAGAAGGAAAATAAAGGAGAAGAGTAAAGAAGAAGAAGAATTAAATGGTCTCAAAGACCCTTGGCTTGTCGAATATATGAAGCGGTCGGCATGAACTTATGTAGATCGGTCTCCCACAGGGAGACTGTGTGTGGATCCTTCCGCCTCTTCGACATAGATGTGGTGTGGCTCGATGGTTGGGGAAAATATTAGAGAAGGAAAGTAGGGAGAGGTCTGAGAGAGAAAAGGAAAGGAAAATGAGATGGAAGAGATGGGGGGTGGGTGTTTTAAATAGAAATTTCAAGTCTGGTACATTCCCAAGCCCGTGTACCATGGGTGTGTTAAGTCACACAGCCGCATCGCACGGCCGTGTTGTGCTTCGTTCGTTTCTCCCACGCCCATGTTCAAGTCGCCACGCCCATGTTTGATGAAACATTGTCGACCACGGTCTCCTAGCACGGGCGTGCCTCCCCCGTATGGATTTCTCGGTGTCGGCCACAGCCATGTCGCACGGCCGTGGCGGGGTAGTTGGGTCCGTGACTCAAAGATACGATCCGTCCTGACTCGTACCATCTCTGCCATGTCAGTACGGAGATTCGATGCATCCACACGGCCACGGCCACGACCGTGTGTAAGGCCATGTGGTATGGAAATTGGCCTTGGTTAGTTTATAGTTAGTTGCTATAAAGGAGAATTAAGAGTGAAAATAAAATAAAATAAAATAGAGAGAGTAATAGAGTTAGTGCTCGGGTTGCCTCCCGAGAAGCGCTCGTTTAAAGTCTTAAGCTATACTTACCTCTCGTTTGCATAATTAGGGTGGTTTGAGGAGTCGAAAGTCCTTCCTCATGCTATCAGTTTCATTATCATAATAAAGTTCAAGTCGAGATGCGCTTATTTTGAAAGTGCCAAAAATAGGATTACTTACCTCGACGGTTCTGTATGGGAAAACACTGATTACCTTAAAAGGGATTTCTTTGTTTGTGTTAGGATCAAGAGGAGATATTCGAGGGTCTACTTTATCCATCAATACCTGATCTCCAATTTTGAACTTGTCTGCTTCGTAGAGTAGCTTTGGTTCTGCTTCGTATATCCCTAATTTTTCCTTGAAATGCGTCTTCCACTTGTCTAGATCATCGATCTGAATCCTTCGTTCCTCATAAGTTATTTCTTTGTTGGCACGGGGTATAGGATCGAGTTCAGTTGTGTTCTTTTGTGGTGCTTCCTGAAAAGAAGGGTTAACCGAATGGTTTTCCATAGGATTTATTTTCTCACCTTGATTACTAGATGTTCTAGCCGAATCGAGAGCTTGGAGTGTGACTGTCTCATTACCTACACGAAGTATGAGTTCTCCTGCATCAATATCAATTTTAGCTCTGGCAGTTGCTAAAAATGGTCTTCCTAAGATTAAGGGGATACTATTGTCCTCATCCATGTCTAATACGACAAAGTCTACTGGGAATACAAAATTTTCAACTTTTACGAGTACATCTTCAATTATACCCCTAGGAATTCTAACAGTTTTATTAGCTAATTGAATGCTCATCCTAGTTTGTTTGGGTTTCCCTAGACCTAGTTGTTTAAAAATTTTATAAGGCATGACATTTATGCTTGCCCCTAAATCAGCTAACGCATTGTCAATAGATAAACTACCAATTAAGCATGAAATTGTAAAACTCCCTGGATCTTTTAATTTTCGTGGTAGTCTATTTTGCACATGCCTTTAGCACATTGCGTTTAGTTCCACATGTGATGCCTCCACATCCTTCGCTTTTTCATCAATGACTCTTTTAAAAATTTTCTAGAATCATCATCTCATGAAAGAGCTTTAAGTAACGGTAAGTTAATATGTAATTTCTTTAAAAGTTTAAGAAACTTACCGAACTGTTCCTTTGTGTCGTCTCTCCTTAATGCTTCGGGATATGGTATGCGAGGTTGGTACTCTTTAATTACCGGTTTTGGCTTATTATTACTTACCTCAACCTTACCATCTCCGACCATATTCTCTTGCCTTGAATTGGGCTCGTCTAACCCTTCACTTTCTTGAGCTGTTATGGCTTGGATTTGCTCCTTTGGGTTAGTCTTGGTGTTGCTCGGTAGTCTTCCCTGTGGTCTCTCAGAGATCTGCTTAGCAAGTTGCCCGATTTGATCCTTGAGCTCCTGTGTCAATTTTTCAAGTTGATGTTTAAAGGATGTCTCCGTATTTTGAAAACATGTTTCTGTGGCTGCCATGAATTTTGTCAGCATCTCCTCGAGGTTTGGCTTCATTTCCTGTGGGTGGGGCTGTTGTTGGAAATTTTGGGATGGTTGTTGCCTTTGATTCCCTTGACCACCCCATGAGAAATTGGGGTGATTCTTCCAACCTGGATTATAAGTATTACTATAAGGGTTATTTTGAGATCGGAAATTGTTACCCATATAGTTCATTTGTTCGCTCTCCATGCCCTGTCCGTAGGGTGGGTACTCAAGATTCGCCACGCCTCCACTTGTTTCGCACTGCATAACTGGTTGTACCTGCGAGGAACCGTAAACACTATCAAATTTTTTATGTAACATCTCTACTTGATTTGATAGCATGGTTACTGCGTCGAGGTTATAAACTCCGGCTGCTTTTGTTGGCCTTGTCCTTGTGACTTGCCACTAATTGTTATTCAATGACATCTCTTCTATAAACTCGTAAGCTGCTTCAGGAGTTTTGTTATTCAGAGTTCCACCGGCGGCTGAATCGATTAATTGCCTTGTTGAAGGGTTAACACCGTTGTAGAAAGTTTGGACCTATAGCCACAAGGGTAATCCATAGTGTGGACACCTTCTCAGCAAATCTTTGTATCTCTCCCATGCATCGTAAAGTGTCTCTAAATCCATCTGCATAAAAGAAGAGATATCATTCCTTAACTTGGCCATTTTGGCCGGCGGAAAATATTTTAATAAAAATTTTTCGGTCATTTGATCCCATGTAGTGATTGACCGTGGTGGAATGTAATGCAACCACTGCTTGGCTTTATTCCTCGAGAGAAGGAAATAACCAAGACGGATGGCATCGTCGATAATGCCATTTATCTTGAAAGTATCGCAAAATTCTAGGAAATTTGCCAAGTGATTATTTGGATCTTCATCCTGCAAACCATCAAACTGAACAAATTGCTGTATCATCTGAATTGTGTTAGGTTTCAGTTCAAAATTATTTGCAGCAATATCATGTCTAACAATACTTGACTCATTTCCTGTTAAACTAGGTTAAGCATAATCATACATAGTTCTAGGAGCATTATTTTCAACCATCTCTGGAGGTAGTGGGCTATTTTCAGCCATCCCTTCAGTAGGATTGGTTTCGCATTCTTGCTCTTCTTCTATGTAGTTTAAGCTTCGCCTTATTTCTCTGCGATTTCTACGAACTGTTCTTTCAATATCACTATCGTAAAGTAGGGGTCCTGTCGGGTTCTTTTAGTCATAAACTAGAGGTACCTGAAAGGAGGAAATAACAAAAGAAGAAAATTTAGCAAAGTTAAAATAAAATAGGAGATAAAAGTAAATTGCAAAATAAAAAAAAATGGCTAAGGTAATAAAAATTGAGCTTTTTTAATATTTTAGTTCCCCGGCAACGGTGCCAAAAACTTGATCGTTGTGTTTATGCAATGTCAAAGTCTTAAAATTTATAATGAGAATCATCGAACCTGGAAACTAACTATGACAACGATTTGAGGCAAGCGCACCTATCGAACAGTAGTATAGTTAAGGCAAGACCGGAATGTCGAACCCAAAGGAACTAAAAGTACTAATACTAACTTTCTTTTTATTATCTAGCCTAAAATAAAGGAAATTTGTTGTTTAATCTAAATTAACTAATTATTAAACTAAAGACTCTAAGACAAAGAAGAATGAATTTGGGGAAAATACTTGTGGGAAAAGCCAATTGATAAAGACAATACCCAAGGAAGAATCCACCTAGTCTTCACTTGTTATCTAACTCAAACTGGATGATTTATTCATTTGACTTGATTCGTAAGATTCCCTAATGTATATTAAACCCTCTCTCTCAAGCGAATAACGCCTAACCCTAGGTTGATTAATTGAAATCTCTTTCTAATTAAAACCCCTAGAATTGCATTAACTCGATCTATGGAATCCCATTTTAGGTTTCACCCTAATCCGGCAAAATCTCGTCACCCTATCTCTAGGCGCGCGATCAACTCCGCTTAACTATGCTAGATCTACTCTTAGGCAGGGACTTTTGCTCCTCCACCTAAGCACATCAAACTTGAATCAATATCCCGGAAATATCAACACAAGAATTAAGAACAAGTCAAATATTTATCATATAGTTCAGCAAACGATAACAAGATTCAACTTAGGTTTCATCCCCCTCAGGTATCTGAGGGTTTAGTTCATAACAATAAAAGAAAACATCTCAGAAGAAAAGATAAAACAAAACATAAGAAATCCCTAAAACCCCCTGAAGGAATTGAAGGAGAGATCCTCCGTCTTGAGTATGATTCTGGCTTCTTGAGATGGATCAATTGGCTATCTTCAAGTAAACCTCCACAAATCTGCCTCCTTTGGCCTAGCAAGACGCCCCTTGACAACAGCCTTGGGCTCCCCCTTTTAGGTCATACTTAGGGTGTTTATATAGGCTTTGGAATGTGTTTCTTTGCCCCTAAGTATCCTAATCCGAGTGAATTTTCTCTTTGTCACGGCAGGGGCACGGCCATGGCACCCGCCCGTGTAAATCGCGGGCAGGCCGTGTGGAGTCCGTTGATGAGGCACGGCCGTGTGGTCTTGGGCCCAGGCCGTGTCAATTTCGTGATGTGGCCCATTTGGCCCGTTTTATGCCCGTTTCTTGTTCTTTTCATCCTCCGGTGCTTTTCTGAGTATAAAACATGAAAACAAAGGATTAAGAGCACCAAATGACATAAAATAAGGGATAATTCATCCAAAAGCATGCTAAATGTGGGATTAAAATATGTTACTTTTACGATTTATCACCGCTAAATTTTGCGGCATTTATGTGAAAAAAACGCCGCAAAAGAAAATGACCTTTAGCGGCGCTTTACCCACAAACGCCGCTATAGAACATGACCTTTAGCGGTGCTTTCCCCAAAAACACCGCTAAAGAACATGACCTTTAGCGGCGCTTTTCCCAAAAACGCCGCTAAAGGTCATGAAAAATAAAAAAATTAAAATATTATAAAAAAAAGAATAAAATTAAAATATTATAATTATTAAAATATTATAAAAAATTTAAGGGAAAAACAATAAAATTAAACATTTTTCAGCCCATAACATTTAAACCAAAAAAAAAATTCAATAGCAAACAATATTTGATAAACCGTAAAAGTAACATATTTTAAGCCCACATTTAATATGCTTTTGGATGATTTAAGCCCCCATTTATGTAAAAAGGTGCTCTTAATCCTTTCTTTTCATGTCTTATACTCAGGAAAGCACCCGATGACGAAAAGAATGAGAAACGGGCTTAAAACGGACCAAATTGGGCCAAGCCACAAAATCAGCACGGCCTGGACTTCAAGCCACACAGCCGTGCCACCATTCCTACTAGAACACGGCCTTACCACGACTTACACGGTCGTGCCTCATTCAGCAGTGTCGAACACGGCCTGAAGACGATTCACACTTGGATTTGGATACTTGGAGACAAAGAAAGGCATTCCAAAGCCTATTCAAACACCCTAGTAGGAACTCTACTTGAATTAGGATACTTTGGGGCCAAGTAAGGCATCTCAAAGTCTATATAAACACCCAAGGGGGAAACTTGTCAAGGGAGTTCGGCAGAAGCCTCTGCAAGGGCTTTCGTTTGGGGGCGGAGAGCTAGGCCAAGAAGCCAAGCCAAAAAGGTCAGATTTGTGGGAATCACTCGAAGATAGCCAGTTGATCCATCTCAAGAAGCCGGAATTCTACTCAAGACGGAGGATCTCCTCTTCAATTCCTTCAGGGGGTTTTTGGGATTTCTTATGTTTTGTTTTATCTTTTCTCTTGAGATGTTGTCTTTTATTATTATGAACTAAACCTTCGGATACCCGAGGGGGATGAAACCTATGAGGAATCTTGTTATTTGATTTTTTGAATTATATGATAAGAACTTAGTTTGTTCTTAATTGTGTGAACTTAATCCAAATCTAATGTGCTTAGGTGGAGGAGGAATAGACCCTGCCTAAGAGTAGATCCAACATAATTAAGCGGAGTTGATCGCACGCCTAGAGATAGGGTGACGAGATTTTGCCGGATTAGGGTGAAACCTAATATGGGAGTCCACGGATCGATTTATTGCTATTCTAGGGGTTATTATAAGTTTAACGAGAGTTCCACTAATTAACCTAGGGTTAGACGTTATTCGCCTCGAGAGAGGGTTTAATATACATTAGGGAGTCTCACGGATCAAACTAAGTAAATAAATCATATGGTTCAAGGTTAGATAACAAGTGAAGTCTAGGTGGATTTTTCTAAAGGGTATCATTTGAGTCAACCGAGTTTTCCCAAAAGTTATTTCCCAAATTGTTTCTTTTTTTCTTTGCGTCTTAGCTTAGTAAGTAGATTAGTTTTAGTTTAAACAATCATCACTTTATATTAAGGCTAAATAATAAAAAGACGGTGAGTATTAGTACTTTTAGTTCCTTTGGGTTCGACAATCCGGTCTTGCCTAAACTATACTACTGCTTCGATAGGTGCACTTGCCTTTAATCGTTGTCGAGTTGGTTTCGAGTTCGATCATTCTTTTATAAATTTTAAAACTCGATTTACAAATGATCAAGTTTTTGGCGCCGTTGCCGGGGAACTAAAATATTAAGAAAACTCTATTTTTATTACTTTAGCCATTATTTTTTTATTTTTCGCAATTTATTTTTATTTTCTAAACTTTCTTTCTTTCTTTTCCTAGCAGGTACCTCTAGTTTATGACTAGAAGGAACCCGAGAGGACCTTTAGAATACGACAGTGATATTGAAGCTACCGCTCGAAGAAATCGCAGAGAAATTAGGCGAGCTCTAAATTACTAAGGAGAGCAAGAAGACAGATCCAATCCTACTGAAGGGATGGACGAAAATAATCTTCCACCACAAGATGTGGGAGAAAATAATGCTCCTCGTACTATGTTTGATTATGCTGAACCTCATTTAACAGGAGTCGAATCTAGTATTATTAGGCCTGCTATAGCTGCTAATAATTTTTAATTAAAGCCTAACACTATACAAATGATTCAACAGTTTGTTCAATTTGGTGGTTTACAGGACGAAGATCCAAACGCTCATATAGCTAATTTTTGAGAGTTTTGTGATACCTTCAAAATAAATGGCATTTCTGATGATGCCATACGTCTTCGGTTATTTCCCTTTTCATTAAAGAATAAAGCTAAATAGTGGTTAAACTCATTACCACGAGGGTCAATCACTACATGGGAACAAATGACCGAAAATTTTTTATTAAAATATTTCCCACCGGCCAAAACGGCCAAATTACGTAATGATATCTCTTCTTTTGTGCAGATGGATTTAGAGACATTATATGATGCATGGGAGAGATATAAGGATCTCTTGAGAAGGTGTCCACACCATGGTTTACCCTTGTGGCTCCAAGTCCAAACTTTCTATAACGGTGTAAACCCCTCAACGAGGCAACTAATCGACTCAGCCGCCGGTGGAACCCTGAATAATAGAACTCCTGAGGCAGCCTACGAGTTTATTGAAGAGATGTCGCTGAATAACTATCAGTGGCAAGTTACAAGAACAAGGCCAACAAAAACAACCGGAGTTTTCAACATTGATGCAGTGACCATGCTATCAACACAGGTAGAGATGATGAATAAAAAGCTTGATAGTTTGTGTTCTTTGCAGGTAAATCCAGTGATGCAGTGCGACACAGATGGAACCATGGCGAATCCTGAGTACCCACCATACCAACCAGAAAGCGAACAGACGAACTATATAGGTAATAATTCCAGATCTAATAATAACCCATATAGTAATAATTATAATCCAGGTTGGAGGAACCACCCAATTTTTTTGTGGGGAGGACAAGGAAATCAAGGAATTCAAAAACAACAACCTCCTCAGAACTTCCAAAATCAGCCCTTTCCACAGGAAAAGAAGCCGAATCTTGAAGAGACGTTGAACAAATTCATGGCATCAGCAGAGGCCCGCTTCCAAAAGTCTGAGACAACATTAGATAATTAACAAACATCGATCAAAACGATCGAGAGTCAAGTTGGGGAACTTATTAAGTCAATTGAACAACTTACTAAGATGGTTTCTGAAATTCGATCAGTGGTTTTATCAAAAGAAATAGAACAGGTAAAGGCAGTTACACTAAGAAGTGGAAAGGAGCTAGTCAAATAAGAGAAAAGAATGCCACCCGTAGATGACAAAGCAAAGGATATGAAAATTGAGGATGTAATTCTAGTACATAAAGAAAGTAAACCACCGATCCCATATCCAGCAAGGTTGAAGAAAGAACGATTAGACTCCCAATATGGTAAGTTTCTCGAGCTTTTTAAACAAATACATATTAACCTACCTTTTGTTGAAGCCATTTCACAGATGCCGACGTACGCAAAATTCTTGAAAGAACTCCTGACGAATAAAAGGAAGCTTGAAGAAATATCAATGGTGGAGCTTAATGAAGAATGTTCGCCCATCCTCCAAAACAAGCTACCAACCAAATTAAAAGACCCGTGAAGTTTTACTATTCCTTGTTTAATTGGCGCTTTAAATGTTAAGAAAGCATTAGCCGATCTAGGTGCCAGATTAATTTAATGCCTTATAAGATGTTTAAACGACTAGATCTCGGGGAACCAAAACCCACTAGGATGAGTATTCAAGTTAGGTGATAGATCTATTAAATATCCTAGGGGAGTTATCGAAGACGCCTTGGTAAAAATTGATAAATTTATTTTTCCCATTGATTTTGTTGTGCTTGACATGGATGAAGACATTGAGGTCCTCTTAATTCTAGGGCGCCCTTTTTAGCTACTTTGCTAGGGTCATTATTGATGTAGGTGATGGTAAACTTGCATTAAGGATAGGCGATGAGGAAATTAGTTTTCAAATTTATGATGCCATGAAATATTCTAGAGAACAACATGATTCATGTTATTTTGTTGATACCAATGACCATCTCATTCTAAACTCATTACAGGAAATCCTGCATGAGGACACGATGGAACTGTGTCTCACTCAAGAAGAGGGGGAAGAAGATGAAGCTTCTGAGCTAAAATTATCATCAAAACAAATGGAAAAAGAAAGCATCAAATTTGATGACAATTTCAAACAAAAACCCTCTGTTGATGAACCACCCAATTTAGAATTAAAACAACTGCCAAAGCACCTAGAGTACGCATTCCTTGGGGAAAATTCCACGTTACCAGTAATTATCTCTTTAGAATTAGAACCCAAGGAAAAAGAGGAGTTGATACAGGTACTGAGAGAGCATAAAAAAGCCATAGCTTGGAAAATCTCTGACATTAAGGGAATAAGCCCAACATTTTGTACCCACAAAATTTTAATGGAAGATGAGTACAAGCCATGTGTGCAACCACAAAGACGACTAAATCCCAACGTAAAAGAAGTCATAAAAGCTGAGGTAATCAAACTTTTAGATGCTAGAATAATTTATCCTATTTCTGATAGCAAGTGGGTGAGTCCTGTGCAGGTTGTCCCAAAGAAAGGAGGCATGACCGTGGTAGATAACGAAAAGAATGAACTAATTCCTACCAGGATAGTCACAGGTTGGAGAGTTTACATAGATTACAGGAAACTGAATGACGCCACTAGAAAAGATCACTTTCCCCTACCCTTTATTGATCAAATGCTAGAAAGGTTATCAGGACACATGTACTATTGCTTCCAAGATGGACTCTCCGGCTATTTCCAAATCCCAATAGCACCTGAAGATCAAGAGAAGACAACGTTCACATGCCCATACGGTACGTTTGCTTATCGTAGAATTCCTTTTGGATTATGTAATGCTCCTGCTACTTTTCAGCGTTGCATGCTAGCAATCTTCGATGAACTCGTCGAAAATATTATGGAAGTATTTATGGATGATTTCTCCGTATACGGTAATTCTTTCCATCTTTGTCTTAAAAATTTAAAACGAGTCTTAATGAGATGTGAGGAAATGAACCTTGTTTTAAATTGGGAAAAATGTCACTTTATGGTATAAGAGGGGATTGTACTAGGTCATAAAATTTCTAGTAAAGGGATCGAGGTAGATAAAGCAAAGATTAAAACCATATAAAAATTACCTCCTCCCAGTTTAGTTAAGGCCATTAGAAGCTTTTTAGGACATGCAAGATTTTATAGAAGATTCATTAAGGATTTTTCTAAAATAGCTAAGCCTTTAACAAAATTACTAGAAAAAGATGTTCCTTTCAATTTTGATCAGGAATGTTTAGATGCATTCAATATCCTTAAGGATAAACTAATAAATGCTCCAATTATAATTGCACTGATTGGAATCTACCCTTTGAACTAATGTGTGATGCAAGTGACTTCGCAGAGGTGCGTCAGGGGACAACGAAGAGGCAAGCATTTTCAGCCAATTTACTACGCTAGCAGAACACTAACACCCGCTCAAGAAAACTATACCACCACAGAGAAAGAATTGCTAGCCGTAGTTTTTGCTTTTAAACAAACCTGATGCAAAACGCAGACTCAAACGATGGATTTTACTCTTACAGGAATTCGACTTAGAAATACAAGATGAGAAGGGAGCCGAGAATCTTGCAGCGGATCACCTTTCTAGACTTGAAAATCCACACACCAAAGAACTCGATGAAAGTGAAATAAATGATTCGTTTCCTGAAGAACAACTTTTTTTTATAACACATTCTGAGGTACCATGGTTTGTAAATATTGCGAATTATTTAGCAGCTAACGTCTTGCCAAGGAAATTAACACATCACCAAAAGAAGCGATTCTTTGCTGATGTGAAAAATTATTTTTGGGAAGATCCCTTTCTTTTTCATATATGTGCAGATTAGATAATTCAAGATGTGTTACAAAGACGAAAGCAAGCAAAATCTTGGAGCATTGCCATTCGGGACCATCGGGAGGACACTACAAAGTGGTATTAAGACAAAGACACAAAATACTCGAATTAGGTTATTATTGGCCCACTCTATTTAAAGATGCCAACGGTATGTTACCTCGTGTGATAGATGCCAAAGAATAGGTAATATTTCTAAACGTGATGAAATGCCTCAAACATATATGTTATCATGTGAAATATTTGATGTATGGGGTATTGATTTCATGGGACCATTCCCTAGTTCATTTGGAAACAAGTACATCCTAGTGGCGATTGATTACATGTCAAAATGGGTAGAAGCGGAAGCTTTACCTACCAATGATGCTAGGGTAGTAGTCAAGTTTCTCAAGAAACTGCTTTTCCCGATTTGGCACACCGAGAGCCATCATTAGTGATAGGGGTACTCATTTCAGTAATACTCAATTTGCAAAAGTCCTAAAAAAATATGGAGTATACCACAGATGACCACCCCATATCATCCTCAAACCAATGGGCAAGTTGAGGTAGCAAACCGAGAACTTAAGCGCATTCTAGAAAAAAAAAGTTGAATCAAATACAAAAGATTGGGCGATTAAAGTAGATGATGCTTTATGGGCCTATAGAACAAAGATTTAAAACACCTCTAGGGACATCCCCATACAAACTTGTATATGCGAAAAAGTCACATCTACCATTCGAATTAGAACACAAAGCTTTTGGGCAATAAAATTTTTGAATTCGACCTCAAAATTGCAGGAAAGAGAAGAATGATGCGTATGAACGAGCCGGACGAGTGGAGAACGGAAGCCTATGAGAACTCAAAACTGTACAAGGAAGCAACAAAGCGACGCCACAATGCTCATCTCAAGAGATCAAAACAATTCAAGTAGGAGACCTGGTCCTACTATACAACTCAAGGCTTAAACTATTCCCGGGAAAGCTGAAATCAAGATGGTCAGGCCCATTCATGATCAAAACAATCTTTCCATATGGCACCATCGAGGTAACCTATCCCACTAAGGGCATATTCAAGGTAAATGGTCATCGACTCAAAATTTATAATGGTATAGATTTTGGAGATATGAAAGAGGAGCTTCTGCTCCATGAACCTTCTTTTAGAATCGAAAACAGGGAAATTCTAGCTTAAGACTAAAAATGAGCGCTTCTCGGGAGGCAACCCGAGCACTAATTCACTAACATTTTATTTTCAATTTTTTATTTTTATTTTTTCTTTTACTCAGCATCTAACTCCATACTAACTCAGACTAATAAAAGTGTAAGTTTTAAACCACACGGCTTTCAACACGGGCGTGCTCATGGCCGTGTGGAAGATAGGGGATAAAACACGAGCGTGCCAGTAGCCGTGCACAAACAGGGACGAAACGATTTTCCCCACACGGGCTGCGACATCAGACCACCCCCGTGCCAACCTTCCGTGCAATGCTACTGACTTGTCGAGCACAGGCTAAACACGCCCGTGGCTTACAACTGTGCGAGGCTACTGACTTATCGAGCACGGGCTAAACACGCCCGTTCAAACCAACCGTGTGAATAAACACATAGGCGTGTCATTTTCAACACGGCCTTGGCAAATCCACCTGAACGCGCCTAAAATCCGAAATCGCAAAAAACACGGGCATCCAAAACAGAGCACGGGCGTGGCAATGAACCGTGCCCCTCCCCTATAGATAAAATTTAATCACCACTCCCCCAAAACCTAAACCTAAAATCAGCTTTTAAACACCCTTCTTCCCAAATCCGGCCGCACATACATTCTCCCCCATCCAAAACATCCTCCCCTTGCTTTTCCTCTCATAAACCATCCAGAAACCGCTCGCACGCCTGCACCACAGCCGTGCCACCGAACGCCACGCCTCTGCCACCCCGTGTTGGTCCTGTAAAACCCGCACCACCGCCGTGCTCCGCCCATGCTTGATCGTCTCACACCATCAAAACCCCTGGTTCCCTTCACTACTTTAATTTCTTGACTAAAAACTTGATAAATATTATGCCATTTTGCTTTATTCCTTTTGTTTAATATTAAGCAGGATTTATATTTAGAGATTTCTCTCAAAAACTCATGAATACTTTGTAAAAATCTCTGATGAATTGGTTGCTGATTAGTTTCATTTTAGGAATAAACTTTTGCATTTTTGATATACTTCTTTGTTTGAAAGAATCATTACTGTCAATATCAACTAATTAACCTAGGGTTAGACGTTATTCGCCTCGAGAGAGGGTTTAATATATGTTAGGGAGTCTCACGGATCAAACTAAGTAAATAAATCATATGGTTCAAGGTTAGATAACAAGTGAAGTCTAGGTGGATTTTTCCTAAGGGTATCGTTTGAGTCAACTGAGTTTTCCCAAAAGTTATTTCCCAAATTCATTCTTTTTGTCTTTGCGTCTTAGCTTAGTAAGTAGATTAGTTTTAGTTTAAACAATCATCACTTTATATTAAGGCTAAATAATAAAAAGACGGTGAGTATTAGTACTTTTAGTTCCTTTAGGTTCGTCAATCCGGTCTTGCCTAAACTATACTACTGCTCGATAGGTGCACTTGCCTTTAATCGTTGTCGAGTTGGTTTCGTGTTCGATCATTCTTTTATAAATTTTAAAACTCTGATTTACAGCAATCAAGTTTTTGGCGCCGTTGCCGGGGAACTAAAATATTAAGAAAGCTCTATTTTTATTACTTTAGCCATTATTATTAATATTATTGCAATTTATTTATTAATTATTATTATTATTATTATTTTGCTATTTTTTTATTTTGGCGAGATAATTTTAGTTTATAGAGGAGATGGCAATCAATAATTATCGCTGGTGCGATGAGGATAATTCCTACTAAAGCAAAACAAAGTGTCTTCAACCTCAACGTGGTACACCCAGAAATACAATATGACTCAAATCTAGGAGGCGTGGCGAATCCTGTGTACCCACCCTACGGATATGGCATGGAGAACGAACAAGTCCACTATATGAGTAACTATTCTAAACCTTAAAATAATTTTTATAGTGACACTTATAATGCAGGTTGGAGGTACCATCCTAATTTCTCGTGGGATGATCAAAGTAGCCAAAGACAGGAACTTCCTTTAAATTTTCAACAACCACCCTACCAACAGGAAGAGGAGTCGAACCTTGAAGGGATGCTGACAAAATTCATGGCAGCTACCGATAACCGTCCCCAAGACACTGAAACCACCCTTGAGACCCAACAAGCATCGATCAAGGGGATCAAGAGCCAAGTTAGGGAAGTCACTGAGTCAGTTGGGGAACTTACTAAGTCGGGCTATACAACTTGCTGTCGATCTCGTAACTACCACAAGAAAGCTTGCCACGCAATCATCGAAACTAACCCGAGTGAGCAAAATCAAGCCATTCACGATAGTGAAGGGTTAGACGAACCAAACCCAAGGGAAGAACATGTGGTAAGCGAAGGTAAGGTTAAAGTGTGCCATGATATACCAAAACCGGCAATTATAGAGTACCAATCTCGTGTTCCATATCCCGATGCAACAAAGAAAGACCACACAGAGGAAGAAGTCGGTGAACTCACACTTCGTAGACGATGAAACAATCACTCTTCAAGGTCTTGACTCACCTAGGACATCGAGTAATAAAAAGTACGAACGTTAATTCTATTGATAACCATTTGGCTCAACCTTCTTTACAGAAGCATCACGAAATCACCTAGTGAGCTAGATCTTAGACCTCGTACCCATAAAGAAACAATTCATGAAGAACTAAGGCTTCAGTGTCGATGAACTAGATGAGTGGAAAACACACTTTAAAGAGAAACTAGGAATACACTAAGTGAAACCGACGGCAACCCTGCACAAAGCGATAGGAACAACAAATCACTTCAAAATAGGGGATCGGTATTGTTGAATAAGGAAGACCTCGAATCGCCAATTCGCACCTCAAGACAAATGAAGAAATCACTTTTGAGGTACTTGATGTCTTCCTATACGGGCCACCGAGGTAAGCAATCCTAAATTCAAGACTTTTGAGGTAAACACTACTCGACTTAAATTTTATATCAAAAATCGAGTTGATCGCATGAGGAAGGATTTTCACCTCCTCAAACCACCTTGACCATACGAATGAGAGGTAAAGTCTAGCTTAAGACTATAAACGCAGCGCTTCTCGGGAGGCAACCCGAGCACTAACCCTATTAATTTTTACATTTTTATTTTACTTTTATTTTTCATTTTAGAACCTAACCATAAACTAACCAAAGTACAGATTTCCATGCTCACACGGCCTTGCACACGCCATGGCCGTGGCCGGTGTGAAGCTGTATGACAAACTACGGACGTGCTAGTAATCGTGCATGACAAAGAATGATTTCTTTTCCCAACACGGGCTGCGATAAAAGCCACGCCCGTCGCGACTTCCCGTGTGAGGTTATCGACTTATTGAGCACACGGCGAGACACGATCGTGCCTGCTACAATCGTGCGCGAGGTTACCGACTTGACGAGCACGGGTTAAACACGCCGTTCTAAAGGACCGTGAGAAGAATACACGGGCGTGCTATGAGACCCACGCCGTGGTAAAACACCTAAACGCGTCCAAAATTCAAAATCACGAAAAACACTGATCGATTAAACTCGAACAAGGGCGTGGACCGTATCACTATTTAAATATTTACTTTTATTTCTATTTTTATTTTTATTTTTATTTTTATTTTCATTTTTATTTTTATTTTTATTTTCATTTTTATTTCCTTTCTTTTATTTTCTTTATTATTTTCTTCTTGTTATTCATTCCATTTAGATTTAGCTTAGGATACAAAAGAAATTAGGATGGTCGCTTTCGAGGACTCAACCAGCTTTGACGCTCTTCCACGCTCACATCCAGTCCTATCCTAGTTTCTTTTCATTGACTTCATCCAAAATTTAGGAAGTTTCACTTCTCTCCTATCTTATGATTTTATGCTTATTTTGCTATTATCTATCTTTGTACATTGAGGGCAATGTACATCTTAAGTGTGGGGGGGGGGGGGTTAACTATAGTATTATTTGAAAATCCCTGAATTATGCCTTGTTTGAAAGTAAATTACTCATATTACTAATTAGGATGGAATTTCTGATGATTTATGATTTTTATTGATATGTTTTAGATTAAGTCATTGATAATTGTGCATTGATAATTAAATTCTAAGAATACTAGAGAATCAGGCATGATAAGTCTATTTTTCAAGAATTAAATTTTTTTTAGGATGTCTACCTGAATTTAAATATTACTTTGAAGTTTGAAATTTACGAGGTTGACATCAAAACACCCATAATTTTTGTGAGTTTTTGAGCCTTATAGAGCATACATTCTTTTTCTTGCTCACTTTATTGATCATGAGTATGTCAACACTGATTTGTTATTCTAGAACTTGCATCGATTATACATGTCGAGACCACAATTTTTTGATTTGATACACAGAGATGATAAAGGCACCTAGGATCTAACCCACTTACTCCATTTAAAAGGCCTACCTTCATAATTAACCCCTAGTGAACCCCGTTTAATCCTAACAACCCATTTATTGACTTACCCGCTAATATTAACCCAAAACCCTTTTTATTCATTTTCACCATCCTCTTTAACTACCCTTATATCGAGAGTTGATTTTAATTAGTTGCCTAACTATGATTTTTACCTCAGTAATCTATCCTTTATTATGTATTTAGTTTGTTCTAAAAAACGAAGTATATTCATTATTAGTTATGTGATTAAATGAGCTTATACATTTAAAATTCAAATATCGAAAAAAGAAGCTCGTATTTTTAGTATTATTAGTTTGCAATTGATGTAATTATTATTATTAGTTCATTAGTTCTTAGTTAGGTAATTTGTCAATTCAATCTCGATTCTGACCCTCTAATTCAGCCTTATTTCACACCTTAACCCTAGCCCCAAGCATAACCTCAAGTAAAGACCTTTTGATTTGTGTTTCATCTCATATTACTGTGGTGGAGATTTGATTTTCATGCAAGCCTATGGGATTAACTTTTCAGGTTTGACATTTGAGTGCTTAATTCTGAACCTTAAACACTTCAAGTGATTTGAGTGAATCTTTTGTGAGGATGTCAACTCTTGTCGGTTTTGAATCAGAGGTAATTATTTAGATGAAGGGAAAACACCTACGTTTTGTGCCACAAATGTATGACTTAGATTGTTTGAATCTTTAGGACTCTTTGAGTCGAATTATCCATGTATGAATTATCTCTAAATTATGATGAAACACTATCAATGACTATTATGAATTATAGAAAGTTCGTTTTAATCGTAAGTTGAGAATTTTGCTTGAGGACAAGCAAAAGCTTAAGTGTGGGGGTATTTGATAAACCGTAAAATTAACATATTTTAAGCCCACATTTAATATGCTTTTGGATGATTTAAGCCCCAATTTAAGTAAAAAGGTGCTCTTAATCCTTTCTTTTCATGTCTTATACTCAGGAAAGCACCCGATGAACACCACAACAAATCGGTCCAGATAGGGTTGGAATACCCGGTTCATCATGTCCATAAACGCCGCTGGTGCATTTGTCAATCCGAACGGCATCACCAAGAACTCGTAGTGACCATAACGAGTTCGAAAAGCAGTTTTATGAATATCTGCCTCCTTAACCTTAAGTTGATGATACCCTGATCTCAAGTCTATTTTTGAGAAAATCGAAGCGCCTCGCAATTGATCGAACAGATCGTCTATCCTAGGCAACGGGTACTTATTCTTAATTGTCAACTTATTCAACTGGCGGTAATCAATGTACATTCGCATGACCCGTCTTTCTTCTTCACAAATAGCACCGGCGCTCCCCACGGAGATACACTGGGTTAGATAAAACCACGATCCAATAGCTTTTGAATTTGAGCTTTAAGTTCAACCAGTTCCTTCGGCGCCATCCTATAAGGGGCGACGGACACCGGAGCCGTCCCTGGAAGTAGCTCAATTCCGAACTCCACCTTACGATCCGGAGGCAAACCTGGAAGCTCTTCAGGAAAGACATCCACAAATTCCTTTACCGTTCTAACCTCATTCACGGTCACCTCCTTTACATCCAATGCACTGACAAAAGTTAAGAAAGCCATGCACCCTTTTCTCACCATTCGTTCCGCCTTTAGAGCAGACACTACATTGGACAAGTAGTCTCTCCTTTCGCCTATCACCAAAACTTCATTATCCTTAGGAGTCCTTAACACCATGCACTTAGCAGCACAATCCAAGTTTGCTCGATACCTTACCAACCAATCCATGCCTAAGATCAAATTGAACTCCCCGAACGGTAGTTCCATCAAATCAGCTGGGAAAACTGACCCTTGTACTTCTAGAGGCACACTTCTAAAAAGTTTGTTTACCACTACAGATTGTCCTAAAAGACTAAGTACAGTCATCTCCCTAGAAGCAGTTTCAGAGTTCATGCTTAAAGTTCCAGACACCACACTAGCAACATAGGAATGCGTCGACCCAACATCTATTAATGTAATAAAAGGCAAACCAGAAATGAGGAACGTACTCGTTATAACGTCTGGTGCAACACCCTCTTCTCGGTGTCTGGCTGCATAAACTAACCCGGGCTGTCTTGCCTCCGTATTCCCAGTACCTCTGCCCAGTGCTCCACGACCCCGACCGAAACCATTTCCTCCTCTAGCTGGACCACGACCCCTTTGTGGTTGCTGACCACCCCTCCTGAACCGATCAAAACTCTGTCCCACTGGCCGCTCCTACTCTACTTGTGGACAATCCTTAATCATATGATCCATAGATCCACACCTGAAACATCCACCGGTTCTCCTCCTACACTCCCCCAAATGCCTGCTCCCACACAGAGCACATGATCAAAACTGACCCATCGCCGCAGGCCTCACAACTCGAGCTGGCCCATCAAACCTAGCCCTCTTTTGGAAACCTCCCGATGACCCAAAGCTTCTCTTATTCTTACCCTTATCTTTCTCCCTGTTCTGGATCTCAGTCCGCTTCACCTCTTTAGCTATTTTTGGTTTTTCAACTAAGACATCAAAGTCTCTCTCTCGCTGTGGAGCTATCAACACTCTCAACTCATCCCGCAGCGCATCCTTGAACCGCACGCAACGCTCATAGTCAGTCGCCACTATGCCTCGGGCGTAGCGGCTTAAACGTAGAAATTCTGCCTCATATCCAGCTACCGATTTACCCCATTGTACCAAATTTAAGAATGCTTTCCTCTGAGCATCCACATAACTGGCCCCAACATATTTCCCTTAAAAGGACATCTTAAAGAAATCCCAATCAATTCGGTCCGCCGGAGTACCCTCTCTTACGGTGAGCCACCATTGATATGCCTCATCCCAAAGTAGAGACACCGCACCTTTCAGCTTCTCCTTTGCCGTGCAATCCAGATCATCCATAATCCACTCGACTGCCTCTAGCCAATACTCGGCCACATTTGGAACCACCCTAGAAATGCCCCTAAACATTTCAACTCCATTAGCTCGGAGTCGCTCAGGGATGGACTTCCGAGTTGCTGTTCCAGTGCTTGCCCCAGCCACTCGCTCCAACACATGCAGCATTGCTTGAGACAGGGCATCATCTCCACCAGTTCTATCTTGTGATCCCCTTACGCCACAGTGCTGCAGTGCTTTACCTCGTGCTCATTTCTCGCTTCCGAGAGTTTAACCACGGTACCCTGGCCTCTCCCACGATCGCGTGCAACACGTCCACGTCCTCTACCACTCATGTCTATCCCTCCGTCTTACTCTGATTACAAATTTTATGCGTCAGCATTTCTTTTCACTATTTATTAACGAGTAGTTTTATGAGGATAATGTTTATAAGTAGTTCTTTCGTAAGGCACATGCATACCTAAGGGTTTTCATCTCTACAATAGAGTTTCTAAATTCCAACATCCATGACGAGATATCTATATCATACAACTACCTCATGCAATTCACTTAACAATCAGAAAACTTACCTGGCAGACTTGGGTCGGAGACTCGGGTGCCATACTTCCAGAAAATAGGTCCATATGTACTTTTCTTTTTAAACCGTCTTAGATACAAAATTTGGAAAACGTTTTGAACCCAAAACCCAAGGCCGAGCTTTTAAACTTGGCTCTGATACTAAAATGTAACACCCCAAACCCAGCTCAAACACTACGACCGGATCTGGCATGTCACTAGGAAAGACTACTAAAAGAGTTACGAGTCTTAGAAGGTCTTTAATTTAAACTTTCTTAAAAGCCTCAAGTTCCGTGGTTCCATTGCAAGCCCAATATTTATTTAAGATAAACTTTAATTAATCAAACCTTGTGTTTTGAGTGAAAGTTGAAAACGCCTATCGTTTACTAGATTAAACCCAAAGTTGGTGGCAAAATCTCTTTTTGTTTTTAAAAGAAGTGTTGTTTGTCAGATTGAGAAGAAAAATTTCATTCGTATTTTATAAAAATATTTTGTCGAGTAATTTATATTAAATACGTCCAAAGATTAAAATTGAAATTTACCCAAATTAGAAGTGGCCTTATTACATTTCCAAAATCTCGAAAATTTAAAGAAAATAGCGTTCTATTTAAAAAGAAAGAAACCGTGCGTGGCCACCTCGTAGTCCCCTCCGGCCCGGTCTGCTGAACTAAGCGTTACCTGTACAGATGTTAAACAAACAGAGTGAGTCAAAAGACTCAGTGTGCAATAACCAAACACCCCTTATTGGGCTCAAGTCCGTTAGAACAGATTGGCCTTAGCCCCCACAGTACAGAATAGCACAATAACATATGCATGATGATGCAGAACCCATTCCAACCTAAACTTCCATCCGCTACACACCATTGATGGCAGTCATGCTGCTCACCGTCAGAAATTGTGATGAAGTCACCAGGCTGAAATGGCACAAGCCACCAGATTATTAGAGTTGTGACAGAGTCACCAGGCTGAAATGGCACAAGCCACCAGATTATCAGAATTGTGACATAGTCACCAGGCTGAAATGGCACAAGCCACCAGATACACTTCCCCTTCTATTCATGGCATATTTTCCCCCATGCAACATGAAATCATGGTGTGAGCATGCAACATATCTCAACATGTATCAAATGCAACATAAACTCATGTCAAAATACTCGCATAATTATCACAAATACAAATCACTAACCTGATGTCTCGCTTTTACTTACCATATATAGAAGAACAACTAATGCCGTTATTTCGGCATCTCACCGTACATACACATACTTAAAAGTAAAAACAAAGATGTGTGAATATTACACACCTGAACACGAGGAGGACTAAGCTCTCAACACTATCGACACTCTCAGAAGAGGAACGATCGATCGCCTATTACTATTCTGCTCGCCGCCGGTCCACAACCCGGTGGCGGGCCTCGTCTTCGCCAAACAAACATTTCGCTTCTTGAACTTAGGGGCTGGGACTACGGGTCCAACCCCTTCCTTCCCTTGACTGGCACTCGAATCCATGATAGATCTTGATTAGAGAAACAGATTAAAGTAATGAAAAGAACGAAGGATAGGTACCCGTATCAAAGAAGTCGCTTACCTAGATTAACAAAAGCCGAAAGCTAGCAGTCTAGGCTTAAGAAACCGATTGAGTCCCTAAACAAACACCATGTTAAAGCCAATTCTTAGAAATAGAATAGAAGAAGTGACCTTCCGGCCAAACGAATCAATAGAGGATTCCCTTACCACCCATTCAGCCAATCCATTACTTACCCAAAATCTTCTCGAAAGTAGGCCACACGAAGAAGAAGAGATAAAGATGCACCCCTCTACAATCGGTCAATGCTCAAAGAAGTAAGTCGAGACTTTGGTTTTACCCAAACCAAGAGAAAGGAGAACAAGAAGGAACATAGAAGAAGGCTTCTTACCAAGACCAACGTTTGCCAAAAGAGGAGTCAATATTCGGCTACCAACACAAGTCGATAGAAAAGGTGCCTATTCCTGAAACAACAGTAAGATTCGGCCTTCACACAAAAAGAAGTGCAGAAGAGGTAAGAAAATAAAACGAGAAATAAGGTTCGGCTATACAGGAAGAACGAGAAGAAGAGCTAGGGAGATTCGGCTACTCAAGGCATTAGCATGAGATGAAAATAAAAAGGAAAAAGGAGGGTTTCGGCTTCAAAAGAAAATGAACCAACAATCTGAAGGGTGGATGGTGATGGTAAATTCGGCTATGAGAGAAAAAATGTGAGAGTTTCGGTTTTTGTAAAAGAGAAGAGAAGAAGAAATGTTCCAAAAGTGCAAAAAGAGAGGATGGGAATGTTTCTAAGAGTGCTTTGACTAACGAAATTCTCATAAAATGAACACTTGAAAATGTGACACCCCCCTATAACCAAGATGTTCAACAACATGCCTATGTGCTACTAAAGAAGGTTCGGCCCCTCCTAGCCCCACTAAACCGTGCACACACTCTCACACACCTTTCCAAATTCGGCCAACCTCTCACCCAACATCTCCCTTCCACGATTTCCTCCTACTTTCCCTCTCCATCATCCATTTGATTTCGTTTGACCCCTTCAACCTCCACCATTACCTCATGGACACTAATTCAAACAATTTGACTCCTTCAACTCTCACCCTTGAAGAGTCCATGCCGAAACCACTATCCCTCCATCCTGACGCCAAAAAGAACTCCAAAATGCAGCATATGCGACTCGAACCTTTTCCTTCTTGTTGCTCCCCTTGTGACGCCACTTCCAAGCACTCTAAGTGACGTATCCATACCACTCTACCACCTCTTTTCTTGTGTCAAATAAACACAATTAATTAACCTTAAGGCCTGCCTCAGCGAACTCTCCCCTAAAGTGCCTAAAAAACAAAATTTCAGTAAGGCTCAAGCTTAACCCCGAGCCTTCTCGGGGCCCCCAAACATACCAGATTAATAGAAAAAGCATGCCAAACACACAGAACATAACAAATGCAAAGCCTCCAATTCTCGGATGTTACATGTATACTGACTTATCCACACGGCCACAAGACACGCCCGTGTGCCATGGCCGTGTACTCTTAGACTAGATACTGACTTATTCACACGGCTACCAGGCACGTCCGTGTACCATGGCCGTGCACACTTGGGCTAGCTACTGACTAAATCCCACGGCCACTAGGCACGCCCGTGTGCCACAACCGTGTATGCTAAACAGGCCATTCGCAAGGCCAAAATGCCACCCCACTAGGGTCATAACTACAAGCACATACAAGCCTATTTCCATGCATAATTGACAACCAAAAACATGTCAAATGTACAACATATCATCTCATTCAATTCCAATTTCAATCATGCTAACTTATATATCAATTTGTACAACCAAAACACATATACATCCAAGCATGATTCATCTACATTTACCTTACATATAATCACTTCATTGATCAAACATAAGTACTCATAATGAATTCATAAACTTACCATAACTTGAAAATTTCATAGCAATCTAGCCATAGCAAAATAAGCATCATATATCATATTTACTCATGCATATGACCAACACTTATCTAGCCACATCTCATGGCTATTTATACACATTTCAAATGTAATCCAAAATGACTAGCCTATACATGCCATATCTAACTGTATACATATTTCAAAGGTACCAAAGCAAGTTGATTAGTGTCATGATGATCCTCGACGGTCCCCGAGCCTTCAGTAGCTTTGACGATCTGTAAACAGAGTAAATACACACACAGAGTAAGCTTTCCAAAAGCTTAGTAAGCTATATAAAAATAAACTTAACAATTAAGCATTCAAGACATATAGTCAATATGAATTCATTAATAGCTCAATTACATAGCCATAATTCTTCTTGACACATTTACTTAGCCATTCATCTTTTAATCTTGCATATCATCATATAATTTGTTAGCTCATAGCTTTTCCATTCATGTATCACATATACATTCTCATATTCAAATACACAATTCATCTAGGTAAGTTTATGAATATGCTTACCTTCTTATACACACAATGTGTACTTATCAGACGTAACTGAAACATATTTGCAAACCACACAGTCCTTCGTGTCTCAGACTTACCCGTTGAACCGTTCGAAATCTAATAGGATACTCAGAGTGATCGGAATGGTCGTACAATGCCAACGTCCCAGACGTGGTCTTACATGTAATCATATATCGATGCTATTGTCCCTAACAGGGTCTTACACGAATCAATACGATGCCAATGTCCCAGACATGGTCTTACATGTAAATCTCATATCGATGCCAACGTCCCAGACGTTGTCTTACACGAAATCTCGAATCAATGCCAACGTCCTAGACGTGGTCTTACATGATATTACATATCGGACAACTATGTCATGACATATACTATCCTATCTATTCCTAGGTTCAAACGGGACTTCTTGAACATTGACACTATGTCGATTCTATCTCGAAATTCATGTATACATCATCTCATATGCATTCACCATTATCAATAATCATATGAACATTCATAATTCAATACAGATACATTTATTTGTATATCGACTTACCTCAGATTCGGATATTTGTTCGGACTCGGTTACTCGACTACCTTCACTTTCTCGCGATCTAAGTCCGTTTTCTTCGGTTCTTGATCATACATATCCAAATTTAATCCTTTCATTCATCAAATTATTCAATTCAATCCAAAAACATACATTTAGGGAAATTTACCAATTAACCCTTACATTTGCACATTTAATCAATTTAGTCCATTTTTCACAAAACATCAAATATACAAGATCACCATATATCCATGCTTAGCCGAATGCTCATGTATCTCATATAAGTCCAAACATTTCATCAAATTCACAATTTAATCCCTCAAAATACTATTTTCATAATTTAGCCCTAATTAGCTAAATTCATCAAAATTTCAAGAACAAAACATGTTTATTTAACACATATCTTTCATTTAACACCTAAACTCATCACAAAACAATGGAAGATTTTATAAACATCATCAATTATTCAAATTACAACATGGGCTTGATAGTAAACTAAGCAGCAATCTCAAAAACATATAAATCATCAAAAACCATAATCAAAACATACCTTAAATTGGATCAAAAGCTAGCCGAATAAAAAAGAACCCAAACCCTTCTTCTCTATTTCAATTTTCGGTGATGAAGTAAAAAGATGATGGAATTTGGCCTTTTGATTTTGATTAATAAACTTTGATTTATCAATTTACTCATTTGGCCTTTTAATAAACACTTAAAACAATTATACATTAAGGGCATATTTGTCCTTTGTCCATCCACTATCTAAATATTGGCATAATTGCCTCATAAGGCCTCCTTATTAAAAAGCCATCTCATATGGGTATCTTATCATAAAGCATACGAATTTTGCATTCAATGCAATTTAATCCTTTTATCAAATTAAACACACAGACATAAAAATTAACTTACGAAACTTTAACACATGCTTAATCACATATCAACGGCACAGCAAATAATATTAAAAAAATATTATTCAGACTCGGTTTTATGGTCCCGAAACTATTGTTTCGACTAGGGTATAAAACGGACTGTTACAATGACATAGCCTTAGCCGAATTTCCCTTACCCCATTCGGCCAAGACTCCCCCCACATCCCAATTCCTTAGAAATCTCCACAGATTGCTCATCGATTTGCTCTCAACCTCCCATTCAAATTTGATGACCAAGTCTCCAACCACCTCTGCAGAGTTTGAATCAAACTCAACCTCACGCCACAGAGTCATAAAATAAAACTTCCTACTTGTATGCCATGGGATTCGAACCCACTCCCTCTTAAATGCCCAACACGCCACTTGCCACCACAACACAAGATCTATTGTGTCTTAAAACAAACACAATTCATTATAAGCCCTTCAAGCTAACATCCAGGTTTCCCAAAAGAGCAAAAAATCAAAATTTTGCCAAAGGCCATACTTGAACCCAGGCTTCCTAAAATCCCCAAAACACACCCAAATCACTCAACCACAGAAGCAAACACGAAATTGTGTTATTCACTTGCACAACTAAATTCCAATTCCTCCGATACGCGAAGCCCATTTCTTCTAGGCCCAAAAGTTGGGGCGTTACACTATAAATCATGCATTTTTTTGGCGAAAGTAGAGCGAATCAGAGTAGAGTGATATGGGAGACGGCGATAGCCAAAGGGTTTATAAGAGCCAGAGTTGTAACGCCCCGAATTTAGGCCTAGTAGATTTGGGCCTATTGGGTTGTAACGCCCCAAAAATCCTGAAACTTTAAATTTCTGTGCACTGAGGTTGGTATGTATGAGTAGCACTTAGAATATTAATTTTAAGGTATTATCGGGATTATTTGAAGTCTTAGAGATAGGGAAGACCATAGGGAAAAATTTATTTTTCTTGCTTTAGTGGACCCTAGTCTCAGGCATCAGGCCTCTTAAGCAGATTAAGGGGAAAATAAGACACAAATGGGCTTGTGGTCCAGTGGAAAGTGGCATCACTTGGGAGCTATGAGGTGGCGTGTGTGAAAGCTGAAGAGGTCCAAGGTTCAAGTAGGAGGAGTGCATTTTGGAGTGTTTTATTTTGCATAGGTGGACGACAAGAGTTGTGTGGATTTTGAACTCTTGACATGGAGAGTTTGAAGTAAGCAGGACTGATGGTTGTGGAGGAGATTTCGGATAAGATGAAGGTATTATCGGAGAGAAAAGTTAGGAGATGTGTAGTAAGGATGTGATGGTTCCGAATGGGACTCTAAGGGAAAAGAGTGTTCTGCTGGTGGCTATATAAAGTGGGTGCCGAATTCATTGAAAGGTTCCTTGGGTTCTATTATTTTTTCCTTTTCTCCCCCTCAGCCGAATTCTTTCATTTTTCGGAAATAAAACCCATCATTCTTTTTGTCGAAATTCCTATTAGAGTTGTGTTCTTCTTCTTTCTCTAAAAGCCGAAATCTCCTAAAGTTGATTTTTTTTTGTCGAATTCTCTCTTAGCAAAACCCTTCTATTGCCGAATTGCCAACATCTTCTCTTGCCGAAAATCTTATTTTTGCCGAACCCTTACTGTTTCCTCCATCACAAACCGATTGTGATCTACTATCAGTCAAGGTTAAAAAGCTGAATTTAGGCCGCAGGATCGAAAGTGGATTTGGTAAGTATTCGGTAAACCTCTCTTATACGTTTTGTTAAAAGCCGAAGGGCTATCTAACCCCTCCTTGTCGTTAACTTGTATTAACAAGGGTAAGGCTCAACAATCACAAGCGTGGTAGGTAAGGATCGTTAGCAAGAGGTAAGTGCACTCGTCCCGGTGGTGGTTCAGTAAATGGCCGAATGTAATATGGCTTATAGGGGTGACTTATGTGGATTATGGGTCACTTGATTTTGAAGATATATGTTGGGTGCAGATCTGGAGGATAATCGCAAATAGTAGCAAAGGAAGGGCTACTAGATTGTGAGGCACACGGTAAGGGTATGGTGAGGTTTCGGTTTTTTATTAGTATGTGTAAAACCTTGGTTAATCACTAGTAATGTCGATTGTAGGTTTGTGACTAAGGGGTTTGCAGCGCGCGTGGTTACCAGGTGTGTACAAACACTACACACACGATATCGGCAATGCCGAAAAGCCAAAAAGCCGAAAGTGGCTAAACGGGTCCCGTGGGCCCTGAGGCTAAGTTTGATGAAATTGGTTGGTTTGTTCATACGTATTAAGTTAGCCAGCATGTTACATGATCTAGATTTGTTTTGGGCCTAATAGGCCATATGATGAAATTTGGGCCTAATGGGCCGTAAGGATGTGATTTGGGCTTGATGGGCTTATGGGGACGTAGACAAGTATGTTAGGGTTAATGGACTTTAGGCCTAGTTTGAACAACTCTTAAATTTCATAAGACTTAATCTAATTAAACATGTCCGTGAACAAGTTGCTGGGTTAGGGTGTGGCAACGGGCATACGCATGTCTAGGATTGGATCTAGGGAGAGCTTGGTACTTAAGCGGTCCTAGTGGCCCACCTACTCTTCTCTTGAATCCTACCTGGTGCGTAGTGTTTGTTCACTTTAGCCGCGAAGACTTGTTGATGGGCCAAAGTTCATAACTAAAACCCGAGAGGGACCAAAGACCCTTATATTTGAAAAATTACTAAAATACCCCTAGATTTGTAAATTACCAAAATACCCCTATTTTGTAAAATTACCCAAAATACCCCTATTTTGCAAAAGTACCAAAATACCCCTGTTTTGCAAATTACCAAGATACCCCTATTTTTCCAAATTACCAAAATACCCTTGTAGGGTAGAATTACGAAAATACCCCTGGGTAGTGAAATGACGAAAATACCCCTATGTGACGAATATGAGTTTGTGGATGTTACTCGTGTGTTTGATGCATTCATATGATATTCTGCTTAGGATGCATATAGGTGGGAATTATGGTACGGAGGAATATTTGAGGATCACATAGTCGCATGGCCATGGATCCACCGGTGGCTTTAAGCCCATTATATGATTAGCAGCTTTGCTGCAATGTTTGGTAGTACTGCAACCGGGCTACCTTTGGTGTGTAGAGGATGGGTGGGTTGATTTAGAAATCCCCACAGGTGTGTAATGGTTGGAAGGGAAATGGTGTGTGTAGCGGATGGATTATTGGGATGGGTTTTGCATTAACTTGTTTGTATATGATACAATATGATGTCATATAAGGTCATGGTGGGCTAAGGCCCAACACCACCGATTTTGATAGGGCTTAGGCCCAATGTGAATATTTGTATGTGATTTGATTGCCAAGGGTTGTACACACTGAGTTTCGAAACTCACACCCTTTAATTTAATGTTTCAGGTAATCCTGAATAGACGGCTCGACGTGGGAGAGGACTCGGAGATGGCCACACTATAAGCTGATCAAATGTTTTAATTTGTTCAAATTAATCTGTTTTTAATACTTTGTTTATTTTTTCATTGGATTGTAATAAGGCCATGTAACTCCTAATTGACTTTAGATTTTGGGTTTATTATTATTATTATTATTGTTTCAACTATCCGCTTAATAAATTTCATAAAATTATCAAAGTTAACGTGGTTTTCAAAATAACTCAACATATGATCGTTTTCTTAAAATTTGGGCTTTTGGGCCTTAAATTGTTAATTAGCAAAATCATTTTGAAATTGGGCCTTTAATGTGACATTCTAGATTAGGGCCTAACTTCTAGGCCGGGTTCAGGGTGTTACATTTAGTTGTATCAGAGCCCGGTTGTAAAGCTCGGGCTGTGAAATGGGCTTTATGTTTTAGGTTTGGTTTTTAAAATAAGTAGATTAAAAAGTTTTTGTAGGATTCTTGAAGTGTGATTCACCGAGCCCTCGACGTCGAGCCAAGTAAGTTCTCTGTACTACATTTGCTTAAATTACTAAACTGTGTAGATAATGGGCTACTTAAAAATAGGCTTTTAGAGACCAAAGCCCGTAGGGAACTTAAGCCTGTAGTGGATTCTCGATCGCGTAATAACTTTTAAAAAATTATTACTCGCATAAGACATGTGCCCTAAACAAGTGGAACTATGAACTAAATTCATAAAAATTCCTAATTCAGATAATACGAGAATCAACGATGAGCGCTAGAAGAAGTGCAAGGGGTCGCGACAGAGGCCGTGGAAGTGTTAGGGCTGATGTGCTGATTCAGCTAGTTAGGGAGGTACTGGAGGAGGTTAAAGAAATTGGTGAAACACTTCGGGTTAGGTGTGTGGACTGTAAGAAAAAAAAGAGATCGCAGTTTTCTAGGGCCGCAGTCTCGTTCTGTGAAGCATGTTAAGGTACGTCCAAACTTTTCGCCTTGCGAATATTGCAGAAGGCATCATCCGGGTGAATGCTGGAGGAAGTCAGGAGCGTGTTTAAGATGCGGGTCTGAGGAGCATAATGCTCGGGATTGTTCAATCACCGTTAAGTCGGGTATGTTTTGTGTGGATGCGATATTTTTGGGTATAGAAACTGTATGCGTGCAATGTTTATGTGTTATTAAATCAGAGTGCGCAGCGAAAGCGTAGTGGTGAGACTTGGGTAGTACGATTAATAGTTAGTTGGAAATTTCGAGGACAAAATTTCTTTAAGGAGGGTAGAATTGTAACGCCCCAAATTTGGGCCTAGTAGATTTGGGCCTATTGGGTTGTAACGCCCCAAAAATCCCGAAACTTTAAATTTCTGTGCACTGAGGTTGGTATGTATGAGTAGCACTTAGAATATTAATTTTAAGGTATTATCGGGATTATTTGAAGTCTTAGAGATAGGGAAGACCATAGGGAAAAATTTATTTTTCTTGCTTTAGTGGACCCTAGTCTCAAGCATTAGGCCTCTTAAACAGATTAAGGGGAAAATAGGACACAAATGGGCTTGTGGTCCAGTGGAAAGTGGCGTCACTTGGGAGCTATGAGGTGGCGTGTGTGAAAGCTGAAGAGGTCCAAGGTTTGAGTAGGAGGAGTGCATTTTGGAGTGTTTTATTTTGCATAGGTTGACGGCAAGAGTTGTGTGGATTTTGAACTCTTGCTGTGGAGAGTTTGAAGTAAGCAGGACTGATGGTTGTGGAGGAGATTTTGGATAAGATGGAGGTATTATCGGAGAGAAAAGTTAGGAGATAGGGAGTAAGGATGTGATGGTGTCGAATGGGACTCTAAGGGAAAGGAGTGTTCAACTGGTGGCTATATAAAAGGGGTGCCGAATTCATTGAAAGTTTCCTTAGGTTCTATTATTTCTTCCTTTTCTCCCCCTCAGACGAATTCTTTCATTTGCTGGAAATAAAACCCATCATTTTTTTTGTCGAAATTCCTATTAGAGTTGTCTTCTTCTTCTTTCTCTGAAAGCCGAAATCTCCTAAAGCCAATTTTTTTTGCCGAATTCTCTCTTAGCCAAACCCTTCTATTGCCGAATTGCCAACATCTTTTCTTGTCGAAATTCCTATTTGTCCCGAACCCTTGTTGTTTCCTCCATCACAAACTGATTGTGATCTACTATCAGTCAAGGTTAAAAAGCCGAAATTAGGCCGCAGGATTGAAAGTGGATTTGGTAAGTATTCGGGTATTCGGTAAACCTCTCTTATACGTTTTGTTAAAAGCCGAAGGGCTATCTAACCCCTCCTTGTTGTTAACTTGTATTAACAAGGGTAAGGCTCAACAATCACAAGTGTGGTAGGTAAGGATCGTTAGCAAGAGGTAAGTGCACTCGTCCCGGTGGTGGTTTAGTAAATGGCCGAATGTAATATGGCTTATAGGGGTGACTTATGTGGATTATGGGTCACCTGATTTTGACGATATATGTTGGGTGTAGATCTGGAGGATAATCGCAAATAGTAGCAAAGGAAGGGCTACTAGATGGTGAGGCACACGGTAAGGGTACGGTGAGGTTTCGATTTTTTATTAGTATGTGTAAAACCTTGGTTAATCGCTAGTAATGTCGATTGTAGGTTCGTGACTAAGGGGTTTGCAGCGCGCGTGGTTACCAAGTGTGTACAAACACTACACACACGATATCGACAATGCCGAAAAGCCGAAAAGCCAAAAGTGGCTAAACGGGCCCGGTGGGCCCTGAGGCTAAGTTTGATGAAATTGGTTGGTTTGGTCATACGTATTAAGTTAGTCACGCATGTTACATGATCTGGATTTTTTTTGGGCCTAATAGGCCATATGATGAGATTTGGGCCTAATGGGCCGTAAGGATGTGATTTGGGCTTGATGGGCTTATGGAGACGTAGACAAGTATGTTAGGGTTAATGGACTTTAGGCCTATGAGACTATTCTTCTGTTTCTACTGATTATGGTTTTGTTTTATATAATCGAAAAATATATTATCTCTGCTACAATGGAATTCCAGAGCCGATGTAGCATTGCTTTCTTCCGTTTTCTCTCCTGGAATCATCAAATCTTTATTATTTCTTATGAGTTATGTTCTCGGATTTCTGGTGTGGTATCATATCTTGGATATCTTTATCTCGGTTTTTCCTATTATTCTTATTTCATGAACTATCAACTATGGTTTATCTTTAAAGTGTGTTCTCTTGCTTGTGATAATTATATCTATTATGATTATATTTCTGGTTCGATTCTAGGAACGTGGTGATTCTGGTATCTGGATTTCTCTAATTTTCATGTAAGGAATTAACATTGGCAAAGGTATAAATGATGGAAGCTCAAGCCCAAACTGTATGATGGTTCTCCTTTCACAGGTAAGTTTGATTAGAGTCAATGCGTTCAGTCAGGATATTTGTTTTCTTGAGCTAATACGGTTGTAAGGATCTTTGACTAGCTTGTTTGGGAAATTTCGAAAGATTGTGAGTAATAATCGATTTACCTTTGGAAAAACAAGTACGGTTACGGATGCTTGATTGGAAAATCTTGATTATTTTGTGAATATTTGTCATGTGATTAATCTTATTTGGTGATGATCCGATTCAGTTAAATTAAAAACTAAAGCGATGTTTTTTCTGCGAGTTTGAGAAGCTTATAAATGTGTTAATGAATGGTAATCTGAATGAGTTCAGAGTGAATCGACTTCGATTTTAAATTTCAGGAGGGACCTCATTTCTATCATTATTATCATTGTTCTAAAATAGAAATTGCTTATAGAAGAATCCATGATTATACAGAAAGTTTTGTACGAGGTACAGTAGTAGCTCGTCTGTTCAATCAGAGAGTAACAAAATGTACAGTTATTTGAAGTAAATGTTCTGGTGTACGGGTATGGAAAACGATATTTGTAATTCTGTGTTCAGATGTTGATTTGTGAACAGGTTAAAGTCGAATAACAAGAGCATTCAGGACTATTACAGTCAGTAATAATATTGGTGTGTTGTGAGATAGAGTTACTATAGATTTCATATCGGGATTATCTTTATCGCTGAAAAAGGAAAAATGTTATTTGGATTGTGGTAAATCGTTTGTTAAAAGTCCGCATCATCATTTCGGCATGTACGGATTCCTTATTTTGACAGATCTGTTGAGTATATGTGTTTCTGAGAAAGTAATCCAGACCTTTGTTAATATGCTCCGACATTGTGTGTTAAAGTTCAAAGATGATTAGAAAAATATTTATGAAGTTGATTTGATTCGCGATTTTGAGAAAAGTGAAAGTAATTTGTGAAAGTTGAAAATAGCTTCAGACCGACATGATGGATATGCAGATTGGAAAGTTTAGGATTTTAGATATCAGATCTGAAGATAGAGTGTTTCTGGAATATACTACTTTGAAGGAGAATCTTCGATGAGTTGGAAGAAACTATGACTAAGATGCTCTAATCTCTTGTCTGGTAAGATTTTCGGGGACGAAAATCCCAAAAGGGGGGAGTTGTAACAGTCTGATTTTGGGCCTAGTCGAAACAGTGGTTTCGGGACCACAAATTCAACATAAGAAAATTTTGTTCGAAAATTTTGACGTTTGGGCACTCAATTTGGTCAAAAGGACTAAATTGTAAAAAGTGCAAAAGTTGAGTTCTACATGCTAGAGGTGTACAATTGTTATGAAATTTTAAATTGGAGGTCCTTATATGGTAATTAGACCATTGTTTAAGTTGGTGGACAAAATTTGACATGGTTAGGCATGTTTCCAAAGTTGTTCACTAAGGGCATTTTGGTCATTTAGTTATTAAAATTAATTAAAAACAAAATTAAAAGCCAATTTTTGTCCATCTTCAACCCCTTGGCCGAAACTTGCATGGAGAAACCATGTCTAGGGTTTTTCAAGCTTCCAAGCTTGATTGTAAGTCCGTTCTAGCCCCGTTTTTAATGATTTTTACATTTTTGAAATCCTCGTAACAAGATCTATCTATTTCTACCACTAATTTGAGATATGGTTAAAGTATAGGGTTTTGACCCATGATGAATATGTGTTTATTTTGATGTTTAATGGTAGAAAATGCATGTTTATGGTTAGAGAAATGACTTTTACTAAGTGATTTTTGGTGAAAATGCCTAAAAGGACTAATTTGTAAAAGTTATAAAATGTCATAAAAGTGTGTTTTAATGGAAATTGTGGGCTGTTATAGTTATGAAAATGGTTCGGCTAGGCTTAAAGTACAAAGAAATTGAATGAAAATCATTTTACGAGCCTAGGGGGTAAAGTGTAAATATGACAAAGTTTAGGGGCAAAAATGTAATTTTTCCAAATATGATTTTTGGGCTGAGTTGATTAGTATAATGATTAAATAAGTTAAATGTGATATTTTAGATCAATAAAAACAAGGTTTAGATCTAGGTCAGGGAAAAATAAGTAATTGACGAATAAGTCCTTTTCACCGATTTTGCTTTCGGGGTAAGTTTGTATGTAAATAATGCATCGTTTTTACTTACATTTTCATATTTTGATAAATGCTATGATTTGTGGCTGAATATTTGATGTAATTAACAAAATATCGACAAGTGAGAAATTTCCCAGTTGAACCTTAGGAATAAAAATGGATACGAGTGACATGTCACTAGGGACCTATGTGAAATCTATGCAAAATTGTGACTAAGTGAATCCGGGTGCTGGTCTTAAGTTCTACCAGTGGCTGGGTATATAGGCATGTTTTGCAGATACCTGACAGCTTGTGTGAGCAGCACTGAGTAGTTACGAATGACCGAAAGCTTGTGTGAGCAGACCCGTGAAAGTGAATAGCTCGAGAACGAGCCTCTATGTGAAAAGTGATGTGAAGTAGCTTTGGCTACATGTGTGGTACTTATGTGCAAACTTCCGATGCATCCAATAATATTCCGATGTGTTCAATGGGAAAATGACTAAGTGTAATTGAATGTGATTATGTGATGAACAAGTGCAGGTACATGTGTATATATATTCATGAGCAATGTGCTCGTTATGTGATCGAACTTTGGTAAGGTTGATATGGAGTAAGTGTTACAATGAAGACTTGTAAATATTTTATGATGAATAGCTATTGGCATGGCTAACTATGGATATACTTTAGTGTTATATGTGTGTAAATGAGAATTAATACAAAGAAAACATGATAGAGTAAAATTAGCAATAAAACAGTTTGGACAGTAGCAGTTGTATCACTTTGAAAAATCACCAAAAATGGTGGAAATCAAATTAGAGGTGAATAAGATATGATATTAAATATTATTGAGTCTATTTTGACATAAAAGAAACGGTTTAAGCAAAATAATCTTATTTTCTTAGATATTTGAAATTTTGTGAGATAGAGTCAGAATGATTTCGGAATCCCTTATTCTGACTTGGGAAAATCATTAAACATTTTAAAAAATTAATTATGGGTTATAATTTACATGATTAAAATCCTTAATGAGTCTATTTTCAATAAAAACAAACGATAACATCATCTGAATCCCGTACGAAGAGATAATAAATTGTTAGTGAAGAAGGGTCAAAACTGTCAGACAGCAGAACAGGGGTGACTTTAAAGAATAAACTGTACTTATTGGCTAAACCAAAAATTCTGAAAATTTTATGGTAAGAATATATGTTAGTCTAGTTTCAAGGAAAATTAGTAGATCTTAATTTTAAGTTCCGTAATTTAAGATATAAATAATTTAGTGACTATGACTCGAGTACACAGCTTGAGATGAACATGAGTAAATAGTGGAACTATGTGCAATTATGATTGTATTATCTTGAGAACATATTGTGAAGACTTATAAAAGCATGTTAATAAATTACTTATTATTTACATACCTACTTACTAAGCTATAATGCTTACCCCCTTTCTTTCCTTTTTCCTATAGTGTCACAGAGGCTAGCTCGGGTTGGAGATCGTCAGAGATTCTATCACACTATCAAGCTTTTGACTGGTATCAATGCCTTCAAGTAATTTAAGTCTATGGCATGTATAGGGACTTAGTCATTTTGTGTATGTGTTATTATGTTTTGGCCAAATGTATTGGCTTGTAATGATTAAAGATTATTGTAGTATGTAGCCATGCTAATTGGCTTATATTGGCTAATTGATTGTAAGCCTATATATATTATTTATATGGCAATGTCTTGTGATGTGAGCTGTGTTTGCATGATACATGATGAGTTGTGGGTTATGGCCTAAATACCTAATGGTTGAATGTGCTAGTAGTCTTGATGTCGAATGTCTAAGTTTGGCTCAATGGTATGGTATGATAATTAGATATAATTATGCATGTATAAGAGTTGTTGAGGATGCATATTGAGTGTGACCCTATTTTGAAGAAAAATTTTCTAAGTGTTGTAAAGTTTTCCAAAGTTCTCGGTTTAGTCCCGAACAGCTTCCAAAGCATGTTTTGGGCCTCGTAGGTCCATATTCGGGACTCTATGATTGAATATGAAAATTTTTAAATTTGGATGGAAATTTTTGACTCAGAAATGTTCGGTTATAGGTGATTAAGTCCGGTAATGCCTCGTACCCTATTCTGACGACGGATACGGGTAAGGGGTGTTACAATCAACAACAACCCAGATAGCATCTTTCTTTTTCGAAGATAGGGGTAATCCCGATACAAAATCCATCGTAACTCTATCCCATTTCCACTTTGGTATCATTACTGGCTCTAGTAGTCCCGAAGGCACTTGATGTTCGGCTTTAACTTGTTGACAAACTAAGCATTTCGACACAAACTCTGAGATGTCTCGTTTCATGCCCGACCACCAGTACGACTGTTTCAAATCATTGTACATTTTAGTACTCCTCGGATGAATAGATAAACAACCACTGTGTGCATCGTATAGAATTTTCTGAATAAGCTCGGAGTTTTTCAGTACACAAATTCTACCTCGGAACATTAAACAATCATCGGATTCGATCTGGTACTCTGAATCAGTAGTCGACTCACATTGTACACTTTTAGCTTGCAATTCGTTAGCACACTTCTGAGCTTTACAAATTTGCTGAAGAAATAACGGTTTAGCTTTTAACTTAGCTAAAATCGAACCATCATTAGACAAGGTGAACTGCGTATTCATTGCTCGCAAAGCAAATAAAGATTTTCTACTCAGAGCATCCGCGACTACATTCGCTTTCCCTGGATGATAATCAATTACTAATTCATTATCTTTTAACAACTCGAGCCATCTTCGTTGTCGTAAATTCAAAGCTTTTTGAGACATTAAATACTTCAAACTCTTGTGATCGGTAAAGATGTGGCACTTCTCACCAAATAAATGATGTCGCCAAATTTTCAATGCGAACACAATAGAGGTCAATTCTAAATCGTACGTCGGATAATTCTTTTAATGCGGTTTTAACTGTCTGGAAGCATAAGCTATCACTTTGCCTTCCTGCATCAAAACACATCCCAAACCGTTCAATGACGCATTACATAAAAACACAAACTCTTTACCTAACTCAGGTTGAACTAGAACTGGTGCTTCAGTTAACAGTGCTTTCAACTTTTCAAAACTCTATTGGCATTTCTCGGACTACTTGAACTTCACATCTTTCTATAGCAATCGAGTCATCGGTGTAGCAATCATTGAGAACCCTTTTACAAAATGCCGATAGTAACCAGCTAATCCCAGAAAACTTCTGACTTCGAACACATTTCTTGGTGGTTTCAAGTCAACAACTGCTGAAATCTTACTCGGATCAACTCGTATACCTTCCGCTGAAACAATATGCCCCAAAAATCCAACCTCTCAGAGCCAAAACTCACATTTACTAAATTTAGCAAACAGTTTCCTGTCTCTCAATGTTTGTAATACAATTCTCAAATGTTCAGCATGCTCAGACTCATCTCGGGAATAGATCAGAATGTCATCAATGAATATAACAACAAATCTATCTAAATACGGTCTAAAGATTCAATTCATCAAATCCATAAAAACTGTAGGAACGTTAGTTAATCTGAATGGCATAACAAGAAATTCATAATGCCTGTACCTTGTTCTAAATGCAGTTTTCGGCACATCTGAATCTTTAACTCGCAATTGATAATAGCCAGATCTCAGATCAATTTTCAAAAATACTGTTGCTCCTTTCAACTGATCGAACAAATCATCGATTCTCGACAAAGGATACTTATTCTTAATCGTAACCTTGTTGAGCTGATGATAATCAATGCACAATCTCATCGATCCATCTTTTTTCTTTACGAACAGCACTGGTGCACCCCAGTGCGAAAAACTAGGTCGTGCAAAACCTCTATCTGTTAACTCTTGCAACTGAGCTTTCAATTCTTTCAATTTTGTCAGAGCCATTCTATATGGGTCTATCGATATCGGTGATGTTCCCGGTAGTAATTCAATAGAAAACTCAACCTCTCTGATTGGTGGCAAGCCAGGTAACTCCTCTGGAAACACATCTGGATACTCACAAACCACTGGTACCGATTCAATCTTTGATTCAGACACTTTTGTATCCAACACAAACGCAAGGTAAGCATCACAACCTTTTCTCATATATTTCTGAGCTAACATCGTCGATATCACAATAGGCAACTCACTCGACTCATCTGATTCAATTCGAAGGATTTCACTATTCTGACATTTCAATTCAATAGTCTTTCGTCTACAATTAACAATAGCATCATGTAGAGTCAACCAATCCCATACCCAAAATAACATCGAATTCATCAAATGGTAAAAGCATCAAATCAGTCAGAAAATAGTAACCCTGAGTCATCAAAGGACAATTCTTGCAAACTTTATCAACTAGGACATACTTGCCTAAAGGGTTCGATACTTTAATCACAAATTCGGTAAACTCAACAGGTAAACTCTTACTAGACACTAAATTCATACAGATATATGAATGAGTCGATCTAGGATCGATCAAGGAAATTGCATTAGTTTCATAGAAAGAAAATGTACCGGTGATAACATCTGGTGATGATGCATCTTCGCGAGCGCAAATATCGTAAGCTCTGGCTGGTGCTCTAGCCTCGGATCTCACAGTAGAGTCCTTTGTCACTCCTTTACTACTAGTCACATTTCCCGTATTTCTATGTGGTCTCCCTCTAGCAGTTGTGTTGCTCGGTCTTGCATTCTGAAATTTATCTGCAAGCTCTGTCAACTAACACAACAAATTCTTTCAATTCTAGAATCCCGACTAAAACTCTAATGTCTTCGTTCAACCCGTCTTTGAATCGCTTACACATAATTGCCTCAGTGGAGACACATTCTCGAGCATATTTATTGAGTCTCACAAATTCTCTTCATACTCGGTCACAGACATACAACCATGTTTCAGTTCCAGAAGTTCTTTGCATTTTTGGTCGATAAACTGCTGGCTTATGTTTTTCTTTCTGAACTCACTTTGAAAGAATTCCCACGTGACTCTTTCTCTCGGTACCACAAATATCACAGTATTCCACCACTGATATGCAGAATCTCTCAGAAGCGATACAGTGCATTTAACACATTCTGCTGGCGTACAAGATAAATCATCAAATACTCGAATTGTATTCTCAAGCCAAAAATCGGCTCTCTCAAGATTATCATCAACGGTAGCTCTAAACTCTTCAGCCCCATACTTTCGAATTTTATCCACAGGCGGCTTACTTACACGTGAAGGTTCCAAACCTTGAAGAGCTACGGGGACCGGTTGTGGAATAGGTGGGGATAGAGGTTGCTGAGTAGCCGAATTTGATCGGACAAACCCAGTGAACCACTCGTTCATCATTTGGAAGAAGGCTTCTTTGGCCGCTCCTCCCTGACTACCCGATACAGGTCTCGACTTAGATTGCACTACTCCATAAACGGAGGCTATGCATTACTCTCAACATCATCAGCCAATGCTCGATTGGGATCCATTACTATATGAAAATACGATTTAAACTCTCAGAAGATATCACACTATCACAGGTTATATATGGCATGTATAGCTAGACTCTCACTCGCTACGTTAGTCTTGGAATCGACTAAACTGTAGCTCTAATACTAATAAATGTAACACCCCTAACCCATATTTATCGCCAGAATAGGGTTACGAAGCATTACCAAACTTATTACTTAAACAAACATACATTGATCATACATTGATCATAACCAATTATAAATCATACATAATCAATCACTTTGTCCCTAATACGAGCCTATGAGGCCCAAATCATGCATTAGAAGTGGTTTGGGACTAAACTGATAACTCAAGAAATTTTTTGGAAAACTTAGAAAATTTTTCAAAATACAGGGAACACACGCCCGTGTGGCCCGGCCGTGTGAGACACGTCCGTGTCATAGGCCGTGTGGACATTCGAAATGGGACCACATGGCTGTGTCCTAGCCCGTGTCCGACCCCGTGTCTGACCCCGTCTAACTCTCTGACTTGGGTCACACGGCCAACACACACGCCCGTGTGACTAGCCCATGTGCCCTTCGAAATGGCCACACACGCCCGTGTGCCAAGCCATGTGCTAGGCCGTGCCAAAACTGTAGGGTAAACTGACTTATGCCACACGGCCAAGTCACACGCCCGTATGCTGGGCCGTGTGGAGCATACTGACTTGATTTCTAATTAAACACTAGGGGACACATGGCCGTGTCACCTAACCGTGTGTCACACACAGCTGAGACACACGCCCGTGTCTCTGCCCGTGTGGACTAAAATAGGCTATTTACCAATCCATCTTTCTCACCCAAACTTTCATTTACCTACACTAACAAAAATGGCATATAACATGGCATAAATAGGCATTCTAATAAATCTTAATCAAGTCTAATTCATGCTATTTCCATACCAAGAACTATAATGCTCATAACATCATAATTTACCTACTCAAAACATAACAATTTCTCATTCTCAAATCACCTAAATGGTTACTTTCATTTATGCACTATTTTGCCTAAAGCCACAAGCATACCAATCTTAAATTTCAACCATTTGATACTCAAGCTACTAATTCACAACAAACATTCACATAATAAATTATCAACCACATAACAAAAGGCCATTTGCACATATATATACTGTAACACCCCTCACCCGTATTCACCGTGAGAATAGGGTTACGGAGCATTACAGGACTTACAACACTTTTAAATTTATCAATTTGAATACAATTCAATCACAATCAATCATAGTGTCCCTTAAACGAGCCTACGAGGCCTTAAACATGCATTGAGAGTGGTTCGAGACTAAACCGATAACTCAGAAAGCTTTTCCACACTGAGAAAAGTTTTCTCAAAATAGGGGACACACGCCCGTGTGGTCAGGCCATGTGTCTCACACGACCACCAGACACACCCGTGTCACAGGCCGTGTGGACATTCGAAATGGGATCACATAGCTGTGTCCCAGCCTGTGTCATACCTCGTGTCCAAACAAGTGAGGTTACTGACTTGGGTCACACGACCAACCACACGCCCGTGTGTCTAGCCCGTGTGCCCTTCGAAGTGGCCACACACACCCGTGTGCCAGACCGTGTGCAAGGCCGCGTCAAACTTGTAGGGTATACTGACTTATGCAACACGGCCAAGTCACACACTCGTGTGCTAGGCCCTGTGCCAATTAGGGGGTATACTGAATTGTACCACACGATCGATCACACGCCCGTGTGTGAGACCGTGTGGAGCATACTAACTCCATTCCAATTTCAACACCAAGGGACACACAGCCGTGCAACATGACCGTGTGTCACCCACGGCTGAGACACACGCCCGTGTCTCTACCCGTATGGACAAAAATAGGCTATTTACCAAGCCAATTTGCCACCCAAATTTTCATATACCTACACAACCAAAATGGCACCAATTCAAAGCATAAATAAACATCCAATTTAGCCACAATTAAGGCTAATTCATGCCATATTCAATACCTATAACTCATGTTTTTCTCAATCAAAACATACCAAAACATATACACCAATGAACTAGTTAAACCTTTACCAATCATACATCATTTTGTACCATTTCACAAGCATATTACCAATTCCACAATTCATCAATTTACCATCCATGGTACCTATTATCATCAATCATCACGTAACTTTCAACCAACTCAATTTACAAGACATAACTATACATATGTGTACCATATTCAAACATACCAAACAACCCAAAATAATCCATCACACATGGCTATATATATACATACCAAACATAAACATTTACAAGCCAATTCATTTGGCCAAAGTCATTACCAAACATAACCAAAATGACTCAAAGTCCCTATACATGCCATATGACCAAACCATAAGTTCAAAATAACCAAAGTGACGGTTGGATAGTGTGACGATGTCTCTGACGATCCCTGAATCTGAGCTAGCTTTGAATTCACTATAAAAGATGGGAAAAATAAACAAAGTAAGCTATAAAGCTTAGTAAGTTCGTACGAAATATGTTCAACAAATCATAATACACAAATCATCAATTTGAACTATTTAACATATAATTCATGATAACAACAAACCTTCCTCATGCTTAAACATATGCTTATATGCAAATTCATAACTTCTTCTATTTGAATCTCATACTTTACATGTACATACCTGTACAAATTCATAACTTCTTCTATTTGAATCTCATACTTTACATGTACATACCTGTACAAATTCATAACGAACTCATACCTTTTCAGAATATTATCGAATACTCGATATTTTGCACACTGAGTGCCAATACGTAGCCGAAGCTATTATAATCTCGCACATTAAGTGCCTTACATAGCCAAAGCTATCTCGGTCTCGCACACTAAGTGCCATATATAGCTGAAGCTATTCTGAATCGCACACTAAGTGCCATATATAGCTGAAGCTATTCCGAATCGTACACTAAGTGCCATACGCAGCAGATTTGCCGTCAATCATGACTGTAGTCTCGTATACACAATTTATGCAATATCAAAGCATTTAAAGCATAATTATAACAATGCTTATTACATACGAACTTACCTCGGATGATAAAACAGTGAATCGAGTCAATTAGTCAATCACTTTATCTTTTCCCCGATCCAAGTTTGTATTTCACTTTTTTTATCTAAATATATTCAAAATTGACTTATTCAATCATCTATTCATTCAATTTAGTCCAAAACATACTTTAAAACACATTTACACTTTTGCCCCACATATTTCACATTTTTTTACAATTTAGTCCTTATTGCATAAAATCACAAATTAGTGAAATTCAAAATAAACCCATGCTAGCCGAATTACTATAATGCCCCTAGCAGCCCATAATTTTCATTTATTTCACATTTTAACTACTAACTTTACACATTTCTCAATTTAATCCCTATTTTGTATTTTTACTCAAAATCACTTAACAAAACTTATATATCTATTAACAAACATTCATAATCTATAAAGAAACTTCAAAACACATGCTTATTCATCAATGGAAACATTCAAAATCTTTAACAGTTTTGCAAATTAGTCCCTGGGCTAGCTAGTACTAGTTGCAATGATCACAAAAACATAAAAATCATCAAAAACGGGACAAAAACCATACCTTAATGAGCAAAATAGCATAGCCGAAACAAGAACCCTAAAACTTTGGCTTTTCTGCTTGCAACATTCGGCTAAGGAAGATGATAGCAAAAAATAAAAGATTTTTGTTTTATTTATTTTATGTTATTAACCAATTTACCAAATTAACCTTATTATTAAACCATTAAAACACCTTACTAAATCTCCATAAATGTCCACTCATGTGGAAAATGGACAAATTACAACATAAGGACCTCTATTTTAATGATCCATAGCTAATAGACACATTTAACTAATAGAACATGCATTTTACACTTTACACGATTTAGTCCTTTTTCTCAAATTGACCAATTAAACGATAAAATTTCTTAACGAAATTTTCACACAATCATATATTCATACTGTAACACCCCTTACCCATAATCCCCGCCGGAATCGGTTCCGAGGCGTTACCGGATTAAAACTACTTGATCGCCACTTAGGCTCAACGTGACTACTCTCCTTAAGTCACCACGACAACCTCATTTTTGAGTTACGAGGCCTTACTCAAACACACGAGGGCTCTCGAGACCATATCGGAAACTCTTACTACCTTAAAAATTTTCTCCATCTAGACAGGGACTACACGCCTGTGCTAGATGATACACGCCCGTGTGTAGTCACACACGCCCATGTCCACAACCCGTGCACAAAACTCAACCATTCTGCCAAAGTCCCACGGCTAGGTCACACGCCCGTGTTCACCACCCGTGGTGCACACTGACTACTTCACACGGCCTTAAAGTCTAGACATACGCCCGTGTGGCTAGCCCGTGGCCAACACTGAATAACTCACACGTCCTAGGCACACACCCGTGTGACTAGTCCGTGGTCTATTCTGACTTAAAATACTAACATGCAGGGGACACACGGCCAAGTCACACGCCCATGGGCTGACCGTGTGTCACACATGGTCTAGACACACGCCCGTGTGTCTACCCACATGGACAAGAACAAAGCTATTTGTCATGCCCCTTCTCACCCCTCTAGCATACACAACATGTACTCATTCAACACATCCATAATCAACTCAATTTGAAACACAATCTTACATGGATAACTACATCTTTTCATATAATAAAATAGCCAACAACTATGGCATTATACAAAATAGATTATCCATCTAAAGGCCAACATAACTTAGCCATTTACAACCAAAAATCACTAACTTGTCTAGCCCCTATACATGCCATATACAAAACGTTTAATCCAATGTACCAGAGTGTGCTGATAGTGTGGGCGATCTTCCAATTGATCCACGTATCTCGATTCAACTCTATTACTCTATAAGACAAGGGAAAAGAAAGGGAGTAAGCTTTGAGCTTAGTGAGTTTACACATAAACAATTAAGCATCATAATATAAGCTAAACAACAATTAGCATTATACTAACATAAGTAATCCACAACTATGCTTACTCTTTCTATCCCTTACCACATTTCCAACACATCATGAGTCACATACTCATAACCATTGACATGCACCCCTGCATTCAATATCGCATTTACACAATATACAACACATCATTATTTCACAATAATACATCCAGACATCTACACTACTCACTAATACATCCACACAGCTACTCTCTCAGTGGTTTCGCACTTAGCCTACCACAATCAATACAATAAGGTAGTATCACACTTAGCCTACCAATAAGGTAATCATAGTGGTCTCGCACTTAGCCCACTAAACAATATACTTAGCGATAGCATCGCACATAGCCCAGCTCATCGTTGCTAAGTATTGGGGTAGCATCGCACTTAGCTTACCATCAAGCATTATCACTACACATGCACATATCTACTTTGTAGTTCATTCATTCATTCGTTCACTATAACTAACTCATTCATTCCACATGAACCATATAGGTTCTCAACCATGCTATACTCTAGCTAGCATTTACAAAGTATATGCATAATGCATCGTTTATACGTAAACTTACCTCGGTACTCAAAAAGTATAGAGATGCGCAATTTAGTCCATAATCTTGCCCTTGCCTCGGTTTCAATCCGGGCTTTGTCTTTCTTGATCTATAATGACAAATTAACACATTCAATACACACATTGACTAAATTGACCTTTATCTCATACTTTAGCAAAATCCCCATTTTGCCCCTAATCTTCCTCATATTTACACTTTTGCCCCAAGGCCCGTAAAGTGATTTTTATTCAACTTTCTAGCCTTTCATGTTTAGCCAAATCACTTACTCAATTAAAGCTATCATCAATTCTTACTAATTCTCACATGTATGACCAAACTCAAGACTTTCACAAACTAGTCCCTACATGCATTTTTCATGGAATTCACTTAGTAAAAGATGTTTCTACAACATCAAGCTTTCATATTCTTCCATAAAACATCAAAATACATGCATGTCATACATGGGTACATTTTTGAACATCCATTTTAGCTCATCATATAGCTAAAAATAGCTTACTCATGCTACTAGGACTTCAAAAATACGAAGAATATCAAAAACGGGCTAGAATACACTTACTAGCTAGCTTGAAAAGTTGAAGAGCCCTAACAATGGCTTCTCTCAAATTTTCGGCAGCCTTGGAGAAGAAGATGGATGAATTTTGTCATCTTTTCTCCTATTTTAATCATTTAATTGTCAAATGACCAAAATACCCTTTTTGACAAACTTTCTAATTTAACTCATCCATGCCCAAATTTGTCCAAAAATTAGAAATTGTGAAAATTACTCATTAAGGACTTCTAATTGATATTCCAAAGCAATTTCACACAAATAGCTTCTCGAATCTCACATTTTGCAACTTTTGCAATTTAGTCCTTTTGGACAGTTCAATCGCAATTTAACAAAATTGCTTCATGAAACTTTCACACTAGCATGCAAACATGGAATAGACCTCAAAAACTCATACTTATGCCTCAGATTTGTGGTCTCGCACCACTATTCCAACTAGGCCCTAAATCGTGATGTTACACATACTGTAGACATTAAAATAATAATAAAATAAATATTTTGACCTCAGATTTGTGGTCCTGAAACCACTGTTCCGGTTGGACCAAAAATGGGCTGTTACATATACATCACAAAGTATACCAAGATAGGCCAAGTCACATGGCTATACACATAACTAACCATTCATCATTTACAAGCCAAATCAAATGGCTAAATCCATTACTAACATATATACCAAAATGACCATAACTCCTATACATGCCATATAACAAAATACTTAAATTCAAAAGTACCAAAATGATAGCTTGATAGTGTGATGAGATCTCCGACGATTCCCAAATCCGAGCAAGCTTCGATAAACACTATAAAACATGGGAAAGTAAAAAGAATAAGCTATAAATCTTAGTAAGCTCGTATGAATTAATAAGCAAAACTCACCATTCATTCATCATTCAAGTAAGATAACATAATATACTACAAAACCATTTAATCACAAGGTTAATATATATTCATTCAAATATTGATCATGAACTCACAATTTCATGGATTCAATACTCATATGAATTTCGATACATACCTGTACTGATACGTAACTATCTTTCACCATTTCATATCTTCGATATACTCGTTGAACCATTCGGAATAATATCGGATACTCGAGAATCTCGCACCCTAAATGCCAAATACATAGTCGAAGCTATCTCAATCTCATATCTCATATAATGCTCACTCTCGAGCTATCAATGGGTCTGCTCACACGGGCTGACGGTCATGACGTAACTACACGGTGCTGCTCACACAAGCTGATGAGAATCCGCAACACATGCCGGATAACTCAGCCACCGGTAGGACATACGGACCAGCACCCAAACACAATAACCCCTAATGACATGTCATTTGTATCCTAATCTATTCCTAGGGTTCAACCGGAATTTCACATTGCCGAATCTTCGTCGAACATATCCGTAAGGTTGTATTCACAATTAATTAAATAATAAAGAATTTAAAACATATTAATGCTCATTAACATACAAACTTACCTCGATCGTAAAAATGAAAAAATGGATCAACTAGTCCAATATTTTGTTTTCCCCCAATCTAAATTCGAACTTCGTTTTCTTGATCAATCAAGCTTCAAAGTGACCGAACCCTAGATAAATAAAAATGGTTTCCTTCCCATGGATATTCGGTTGAAGATGATGACTAAAAAGATGATACTTGGTTTTATTTCATTTATTTAGTCTTTATTTATTAATTTACTATTATAACCTTTAATTAAAACATTAAAACTCACTTAAATGATGTCCATATGTGTCCACTAATATTAAAAATGGTCTAATTACAACATAAGGACCTCCACTTTAAGGTCCTATAGCTATTAGACACTTTTAGCTAATAGAACTCAAGTTTTACACTTTACGCGATTTAGTCCTTTTTATCAAATTTAACACTCAAACGATAAAATTTCTTATTGAAAATTTCACACAATCATACTATCATGCTGTAGACCTCAAAATAATAATAAAATAATTATTTTGACCTCAGATTTGTGGTCTCAAAATCACTTTTCTGATTCGACTAAAAACGGGCTGTTACACAGTTAATTAAAATTCGTATTTATTATAGCATTGGAAAGGTGGAAATGTCTACTTTATCTATGTTGAAGCTCCGAATCTTGAAGAGGACCGAGCTAACTTGACTTGAAGCTTGGATTTGCTTGGTTGATCACTTGTTTGTGGTAGAATAAATTGTGTGGTGAGTGTTTCTAAGGGCGATTTGGCAAATTGACCCTCATTTATGTTTAATTAGTAACTTAATTGATGATTTCAATCTATTAATTATGGTTGAATGACTGATTATTGCAAGATTGATATTATATGTACAAGATTTGATTTTTTATTGAATAATGGTAAGTAAGAATTTAGGTGGTTTTGTGCAATTTAATTAGGATAATTATATTGATGATTAAAGCATGTTTAATGGAGTTTTTGATCATGATATATTGGTGTTAAAATTGGTAATTTAACATTAGAAAATGGCAAATGAAATGCTTGATTTAATTGCATGTTAAATGGCTATGTTACATGTTACACATAAGCATTTTGTCACATTAAATTGAGCACAATAATGACTGATTTATATGCTATGTTTGACTAAATATATTGACAACATGCATGGTGGATCTATTGGATATAGTTAGCATGCCATAAGTTTTGTGAGTACTGATCGTGTCCAAACTAACTATGACAACGAATAAGGCAAGCGCACCTATCGTTCGGTAGTTTAGCTATGGCAAGACCGGAAATATCGTATCCTCAAGGACCAAGAGTACTAGTAGTTACTATCTTTTTATTATCTAGCCTAAGTATTAAAGGAATCGATGTTTAATTAACTAATTACTGAACTAAGGTTGCTAAGACACAGAGAGTGAATTGGGAAAATACTTTTGGGAAAACCAGTTGATTAAGATAATACCCGAGGAAGAATCCACCTAGACTTCACTTGTTACTTAACTCTGAACTAGACGATTTATTCACTTGACTTGATCCGTAGGATTCCCTAATTTATATTATTATCCCTTTCGAGACTAATAACGTCTAACCCTAGGTTGATTAATTGAAATCTCTTTCTAATTAAAACCCCTAGTGTTGCATTAACTCGATCTATGGACTCCCATATTAGGTTTGACCCTAATCCGTGATTTTCGTCATCCTATCTCTAGGGTTGCGATCAACTCGCTTAACTATGCTAGATCTACTCTTAAACAGGGGACTTTTGCTCCACTGCCTAAGCACATCAATACTTGAATCAATATCCTGAAATATTAAAACAAGAATTAAGAGCACATAATTAAGAACAAATCAAGTATTTATCATACGATTGAAAAAACAATAACAAGGACCCGTCTTAGGTTTCATCCCCTCGGTATTTGAGGGGTTTAGTTCATGTTTAATAAAGAATACATCTCGTAAGAAAGTAAATAACAAAACATAAGAAAAACCCTAAAACTCCCTGAAGGAAATTGAAGGGAAGATCTTCCGTCTTGAGTGTGATTCCGCTTCGGGATGAATCAACCGGGTCGTCTTTGAGTAATTCCACGTGTTCACCCTCTCTCAGCCTTCGCCCTTTTAGGTCATACTTAGGGTGTTTATATAGACTTGAAATGTCTTTCTTCGCCCCTAAGTATCCTTTTTCGAGTAGAATTACAACGGTCACGGCAGAGACACGCGCGTGTGGAGCACCGCAGAATCGAGCCCAGTAGTGTTCGGGCTCTGCTAAGGTGGCACGGCCGTGTGATGAACTCCAGGCCGTGTTGATTTCTCACTTTAGCCCATTTTCTCCGTTTTCAGCCCGTTTCTCATTCTTTTCATCTTCCGATGCTCTCCTAAGTATAAAACATGAAATTAAAGGATTAGGAGCATCAAATTCCACAATTCAAGGGATTAAATCATCCAAAAGTATGCTAAATGTGGGATTAAAATATGTATATATTACGGTTTATCAAATACCCCCACACTTAAGCATTTGCTTGTCCTCACAATTAAAATCGAATTTCCTCAATTCATAACCTTCGTCAATAATGTTTCATCATAATTCATAGATAATTCATACATTGATAATTTAACCAGAAGGTTCCTAAAGATTCAAACAATCAAAGTCATAGTTTTTATAGTACGAAAAATAGGTGTTTCCCCTTACCTAAATAATCACCTTTTAATTCAAAATCAATAAGAATTGCCATCCTCACTAAGGGTTCACTCAAATCACTCAAGGTGTTTAAGGTTCAAAAATAAGCACTCAAGAGTCAAACATGAAAAGTTAATCCCATAAGGTTGCATGAAAATCAAATCTCCACCACTGTAAAATGACATGATACACAAATCAAAAGGTCTTTTATGGGTTGTAACGGGGCTTGGGTTAAAGGTGTGGATAAAGGCTGAATTAGAGGGTTAGTATCGAGACTGAATTGATAAATTACCTAACTAGAAAAATAACTAAAGCTTGAATAATTACATCAATTAAGAGTTCATCACTAATAACACGAGCTTCTTCTCAAAATGTAAAATTAACTGCTTAAGCTCCAATAACAAAGAAGTAATAATGAATAGATTCCCAGAGTTTTTTTAATTAAGAACAAATCATACAATAATAATAAGATAGAATTTGACAACAGAAATAAAGAGAATAGTTAAGCAACCGATCAAATCAAATCTCGATATAAGGGTAGTCAAGAGAAATGGTGATAACAAATACAAAGTGGGTTTTTGGGTTAATATTAATGGGTGAGTCAAGAAACGGTTGATTAGGTTTCAAAGGGTTCACTAGGGGTTAATTAAACGGGTAGGTTTTTTTAGTGGAGTAAGTGGGCTAAAACCTACGTGCCTTTATCATCTCAGTATATCAAATCATATGTGTGGTCTCGACATGTATAATCGAAGCAAGTTCTGGAATAACAAATCAATGTTGACACACTCATAATCAAGAAAGTGAGTAAGAAAAATGTATGCTCTAAAAGCTCAAAATCTCACAAAAATAATGGTTTTTGATGTCAACCTTGTAAATTTCAAACTTCAAGGTAATAATTAGATTCAAGTAGACAACCTAACAAATTTTTAATTCTGAAAATAAACTCATCATGCTTGATTCTCTAGTCTCCTAAAGTTTAAATCATCACTGCACAATTAACTATGACTTAATCCAAAACACATAAAAGGAAATCATAAATCAAAGGAAATTTCATTCTAACAGTAATAGGAGAACATTTACTTAAGAACAAGATATAATTTAGGGATTTGAGAATAATGCAAAAAGTTAGGAATAAAATTCACCCCCCACACTTAAGATGTACATTGCCCTCAATGTACAAAGATAGATAATGATTAGTAAGGAAGTAATAAGAGATGGAGAGAGAGGTGAAACTTCCTGAATTATGGATGAAATCCTTGGGGGACGATCAATGATGAACAGGATGACTAGGCATAGGTGATGTGTTCGTTCCTTGAGGGGCACATTGAACCTTTTTACACTGCAAAGTCATCAGTTAAATTTTAGGGAGTACTAGTTAATGAATGTTGTTATAGATACTCAGAGTTAGACAGCCAGCGATAAAAAAAATTCAACTATACTAATGAAAGTTTTAAAACAAGAAAGGTAAAAAGTTTAATTATAAAAGAAAATAAACTAAAATAAAAAGCAAAATGAAAATAAAAATAAAAATAACAATAAAAATAAAGAAAATAAAAGGACTCAAAGGTCCTCGCATCTCTTTGGGTCGCGAGATGGGGCGCGATGAAATGTGAAGGTGCTGACATATCTGGTGGAGGGTGGCGTCGATGTGATCGAAAAGCTGGAAGCATTGCTGCTCAAATCGTGTTAGGCACTCAGATATGTCTGAAATAGAAGCTGCTGCATGAACTGGTCGGCGAGGGGGGTGTGGTGCCGAAGGTGGCTCCTCGTGCTGTGGAGGGACATCATCAGTAATGTCTTTTGGTTCGACGGTAGCTTGTGATAGCTATACTGGGGAGGATCGAACCCACAGCGGCACTCAATCATCCTCATGTGGATCATCTTCTGGATGCCCTGTGGGGGCATTTGTCCTATCACTGTGAGTGAGGAGGAATGAGCGGCGATGTTGAGGAGCCCAAAATACCGAGTTAGACGTGTGATGTAGGGACCCATGGAGATGACCCCTCTCCTATGCTGCTCCTTCTGATATTAAATGGCGCGAGCTATGAAGTAGGCTAAGTCGAAGACGTGCCTGTTCGCAATGCACCATAGGAAGTAGGCGTCGTGAGTATTGACAATGTCGGTGCTCTCTCGCCTACCTGTCAATGTATGAGCTAAGATGGTGTGTAAGTACCTTAGGGATGGGGCGAGAGCTGTCGCCTTGGAGCGACTGGGGTCATAGGTGGCCGAGACGGGGGCTATGTTATTCCAACATCTAGAAGGGGAGTTATGGATGTGGCAATGGAGGTTCTCGAGATCATTGTCCGCCATGAATTCGTCGGTGTAGAGCCCCAAGGCGACCCCGAACTGTGGAACACTCAGTTCACGTACAATGCCTCCGAGACGGGATTGGACTGTGCCAGGGTCATCGTGGTTCGTCATCACCATCTGGAGGTGGAATGTGGAACAGAGCTCCAAAGTAAGCTCTAGGTATGTGGGCTCGATGATCTCGAAGAATTGCCCCCATGGGTGTGTAGTCAGGAGGGCCCGGACGTCATCGGCTAGTTGGACCTGCTCCAAAGCGGTCCAATCAATGCACCTCCCTACACTGAGAGGTCGCGCGTGAAGTATCTGAAAAAGGTCCTCCTGTGATCCCGGAGGAAACTGTAAAAATGGGTGTCGTATTTCGGCGGAGGCACTCGAGGAGGTTGCACCATGTCCCTTCCATTTTTTCGAGGTGGAAACGGCGGTTTTTCGTCCGCGTGGGGGAGTCATTACTTAACTGAATGTAAGAGATATTCAAAAAATTAAATATTATTTTCAGCCAAGACATATATTATCCTATCCTAATGCTATGAAAGAATAACATTTATTTTTAAAGAATCAGCATATATATTGCTCGCTATTACTTAAGCAAGAACGGTATGATAAACTAACAATCTTAATGATGAGGGTAAATAATATTTAAGAAATAAAGATAAAGATGAAATGATTATTAACTAAATAAAATCACAATGATAATAAATGAAGATAAATGAAGCAAAATGGGGAAAAGGAAAGGTGACCGGTGGAGATTGTTGAGGGAAGTGGCGCGGTTGAGGCGGTGGTTGGAGCACGGGCGTGGTGGTGGCACGCGGGCGTGTTATCCTCACACGGGCGAGGAATTGCAAAGAGTAAGGGGAAAGGAAGGAAAGGAATGAGGAAAATGGGAGACGAGTCAGGTTGAGGAGGTGTTGATGGTGGTGGCCGGACTTAGTAAGGGGAAAAAGGGAAAACGGCTAGGGTTTAGGGAGGAGAATTTGGAGGCAAAGATGAATAGTGAGGGGTTTATATAGAAATAAGGGCACACGGGCGTGTCACACACCCGTGTGGATTATTTTTAGCCCGTGTGTTTCGAGAATTTTGAGTTTAAGCGCGTCTGAGTTGTGTCCCACGCCCGTGTTACCTGGGCGTGTTGGATCACACGGCCGTATCACACGGCCGTGTAATATCTTGTTCGCTTCTCCCACGCCCGTGTGACCGTTAGCACGCCCGTGTTGATTTATTCAGTGTCGACCACGCCCTATAGGCACGGGCGTGTCTCACGCCCGTGTGGTTCTTTCAATTTCAACCACGGCTTCTGGGCACGGGCGTGTTTCACGCCCGTGTCGTTTACTCAGTATCGACCATGGCTGCATCACACGGCCGTGGCCCTTTAATTGCAGCCCTTGTCATTTACTCAATTTCAGCCACGGCCTCATCGCACGGCCGTGGTGTTTTATCGTAGCCCGTGTTGGGAAAATTTTGTTTTTTCTCTTCCTTGGCCCACACAGTCTCCTCCACGCATTTGTCTCTTCCCGTGGTGTGCACACGGACACGGCCATGCCCGTGTTCTAGGCCATGTGGGAAGGAAATCCTGCGCTTATGAAATTAGTTAGTTCTTAGTTAGATGCTAAAAATAAAAATATGAATGTTAATGAGGTTAATGCTCGGGTTGCCTCCTGAGAAGCACTCGTTTAAAGTCTTAAGCTAGACTTACCTTGTTTTCATTTCTATATGAAGGTTCACGGAGCTGAAGCTCCTCTCTCATATACCTAAAATCTTCACCATTATAAATTTTCAGTCACTGACCATTTACCTTGAAAGTGCCATAAGTCAGATGAGTTACCTCGATTGTGCCGTAGGGGAAAATAGTTTTGATTACGAATGGACCTGACCATCTTGATTTCAGCTTTCCAGGGAATAATTTGAGTCTTGAATTATAAAGTAACACGATATCTCCAACTTCAAATTGTTTAGGTCGCTTTAGACGGGCATCATGGCATCGCTTTGTTGCTTCTTTGTATAATCGTGAGCTCTCGTAGGCGATCGCTCGCCACTCATCAAGCTCGTTCAACTGCATCAATCTTTTCTTGCCTGCAAGTTTAAGATCGTAGTTTAAGAATTTTATAGCCCAAAATGCTTTATGTTCGAGTTCAAATGGTAAATGACAGCTCTTCCCGTAAACAAGTTTGTATGGGGATGTTCCTATGGGAGTTTTAAAGGCGGTTCTATAGGCCCATAAAGCGTCGTCTACTTTTGATGCCCAATCTTTCCTATTTGATTCTACAGTTTTATCTAGGATACATTTAAGTTCTCTATTGGATACTTCGACTTATCCACTGGTTTGAGGGTGATAAGGGGTAGTTGTTCTGTGGTGTACTCCATATTTCTTTAAGATTTTCTCAAATTGGGTGTTACAAAAATGAGTACCCCTATCACTAATAATTGCTCTAGGTGTTCCAAATCGAGAGAAAAGTTTCTTAAGAAATTGCACTACCACTCTTGCATCATTGGTGGGTAAAGCTTGAGCTTCCACACATTTTGAAATGTAATCAACCGCTATGAGGATGTATTTATTCCCAAATGAGCTAGGGATCGGACCCATAAAATCGATACCCCATACATCAAATATTTCACATGATAGCATATATGTTTGAGGCATTTCATCGCGTTTAGAGATATTACCTATTCTCTGACATTTATCACATGAATTAACATACCTGTTAGTGTCCTTGAACAGAGTGGGCCAGTAAAAACCTGATTCGAGTGTTTTATGTGCTATTTTCGTCCCACTGTAATGTCCTCCTATTGGTCCTGAATGGCAATGTTCTAGGATTTTGCTTGCTTCTTCCTTCGCGACACATCTCCGAATTACTTGATTTGCACATATACGAAAAAGAAAAGGGTCCTCCCAAAAATAGTTTTTCACATCAGTAAAGAATCGCTTCTTTTGCTGATGTGTCAACCCTTTTGGTAAGACGTTAGCAGCTAAATAATTTGCGATATCTGCAAACCAAGGTACCTCGGCATCGGATATAGCCAAAAGTTGTTCTTCAGGAAACGAATCATTAATCTCACTCTCATCAAGTTCTTTAAGATGAGGATTTTCAAGTCTAGAAAGATGGTCTGCTACCAGGTTTTCAGCTCCTTTCTTATCCTGAATTTCCAAATCAAATTCCTGTAAAAGTAAAATCCATCTTATGAGTCTAGGTTTTGCATCAGATTTAGTTAAAAGATAACGAAGGGCTGAATGGTCAGTGTAAACGACGACTTTAGATAACATTAAATATTGTCTAAATTTATCAAATGCAAAAACCACAGCTAGCAATTCTTTTTCTGGGGTGGTTTAATTCTCTTGTACGACCATCAGTGTCTTGCTAGCGTAATAGATCGGTTGGAAATGCTTGTCTCTTCGCTGACCCAAAACTGCACCTACTGTAAAATCACTCACATCACACATTAGTTCAAAGGGTAAATTCCAATCAGGTGCAATAATAATTGGGGTATTTGTTAATTTAGTTTTTAGAGTATTAAATGCATCTAAACATTCCTGATAAAAATTGAAAGGTACATCTTTTTCTAGTAATTTCGTCAAAGGCTTAGCTATTTTAGAAAAATCCTTAATAAATCTTCTATAGAAACCGGCATGTCCTAAAAAACTTCTAATAGCCTTAACTGAACTGGGAGGAGGTAATTTTTCTATGGTTTCAATTTTTGCTTTATCAACCTCAATCCCTTTACTAGAAATTTTATGACCTAACACAATCCCTTCTCGAACCATGAAGTGACACTTTTCCCAATTAGGCACAAGGTTCATTTCCTCACATCTCATTAAAACTCATTTTAAATTTTTAAGGCAAAGGTGAAACGAATTACCGAATACCGAAAAGTCGTCCATAAATACCTCCATGATATCTTCCACAAGTTCGTCAAAAGATGGCTAGCATGCAAATAATAAAAAGTAGCGAGAGCGCCCATAATCCAAAAGGCATTCTTCGATAAGAAAACGTACTGCATATGGACATATGAATGTTGTCTTTTCTTGATCCTCGGAGTTATGGGGATTTGGAAGTAGCCGTAGAGTCCGTCTAGGAAGCGAGAGTACATATGCCCGGATAATCTTTCTAGCATCCGATCAATGAAGGGTAAAGGAAAGTGGTCTTTTCTTGTGGCATCGTTCGCTTTCCTATAGTCGATGCAAACTCTCCAACCTCGTGGATCGTTCTTGTTGGAATTAATTCATTCTTTTCATTAGCTATGACACTCATGCCTCATTTCTTTGGAACAACTCGCATGGACTTACCCAAGAACTATCGTAAATAGGATAAATAATTCCAGCATCTAGAAGTTTAATTACCTCGGTTTTGATAACTTCCTTCATATTAGGATTTAATCGTCTTTGAGGTTGCACACATGGTTTATATTCATCTTTTATTAAGATTTTGTGGGTGCAAAATGATGGGCTTATCCCTTTAATGTCAGAGATTTTCCAGGCTATGGCTCTTTTATGCTCCTTTAACACCTGTAGTAACTCTTCTTTCTCATTGGGTTCTAGGTCTGAAGAAATAATAACCGGTAGTGTAGAATTGTTCCCAAGGAATGCATACTCTAAGTGTGTTGGTAATTGTTTCAATTCCAATTTGGGGGGTTCTTCAATAGAGGGCCTTTGTTTAGATTCGTCGTTTATTTCAATGCCCTCATACTATTTCTGTCTTAGGGAGGAGCTATTAGGATTTATTTCGATTTTTGTCTCCCCCATCTCATTGGCATCATCATCTGCCTCCTCGCCTTGAACAAGACAAAGTTCCAACGTGTCTTTATGTATTATTTCCTGAAAAGAATCTTGAATAAAATGATCAATAGAGTCAATAAAATAATAGGAATCATCTTGCTCTTTAGAGTATCGCATAGCATCATAGATTTTAAAGATAATCTTCTCATCACCTACCCTAAGCGCAAGCTTACCATTACCTACATCAATATTAGCCCTAGCAGTGGCTAAAAATGGGCGTCCTAAAATTAAAGGTACGTTAACATCCTCATCCATGTCGAGCACAACAAAGTCAACAGGGAATATGAATATATCAACTTTAACTAAAACGTCTTCAATAATTCCCCTAAGGTATTTAATAGATCTATCGGCTAGTTGGATACTCATCCTAGTGGGTTTTGGTTCCCCAAGACCGAGGTGCTTGTACATTTTATAAGGCATTAAATTAATACTGGCACCTAAGTCAGCTAATGCTTTCTCAATATTTAAACTACCAATTAAACAAGGAATAGTAAAACTTCCTAGATCTTTTAATATGGTTGGCAACTTATTCTGGAGAATAGCTGAGCATTCCTCGTTAAGCTTCACGGTTGACAGTTCTTCAAGCTTCCTTTTATTCGTTAAGAGCTCCTTTAGAAATTTTTCGTATGTAGGCATCTGCAAAATAGCTTCAACAAAAGGTAGGTTAATATGTAATTGTTTAAAGAGTTCAAGAAACTTACCAAATTGTGCGTCCATGCGGTCTTTCTTCAACGGTGTTGGATATGGAATCGGTGGTTCTTTAAGTGCCGGCGTTACATTCTCGTTCACTTCCTCTTCTTTTTCTTTAGTAATTTCTTTTGGCATCTTCCTTTCAGTTTCAACCAACTCCTTTCCACTCCTTAGTGTAACTGCTTTCACATGCTCTTTTGAATTAGGTGAATTACCTGGTTGCTTTTTGGAAACTAACTTGACTAGCTGTCCAATTTGATTCTTAATCCTTTGAAGTGATTCTAGTTGAGTTTTCAACGCCGTTTTGGTATTCTGGAAATGAGTCTCTGATGTCGAGATGAACTTTTCCAGCATCTTCTCAAGGTTTGGTTTCTTTTCCTGTCGGTAAGGTGGTTGCTGAAATCCCGGAGGGGATTGTTGTCTCTGATTTCCTTGATTTCCTTTACCTCCCCATGAGAAATTTGGATGGTTCCCCCACCCTGGATTGTAAGTGTTACTATAAGGATTATTTTGAGGTCGAGGATTGTTACCCGTATAGTGAACTTGCTCGTTTTCAATGCTTGGGTTGTAAGGCTGGTATTCTGTATTGCTCATCCCTCCTCTATTTACATCACACTGAATCACTGGGTGTACCTGCGAAGAACCATATAAACCATCACTTTTCTTATTTAAAAGTTCTACCTGATTTGATAGCATGGTTACTGCGTCGAGGTTGAAAACACTGGCAGCTTTTGTCAGCTTTGTCCTTGTAACTTGCCACTGATAGTTATTCAGTGACATTTCCTCTATAAATTCATAAGCTGCTTCAGGTGTTTTGTTATTCGGGGTTCCGCCGACGGCTGAATCAATCAACTGCCTAGTCGAGGGGTTCACACCGTTATAAAAGGTTTTAACCTATAGCCATAATGGTAATCCATGGTGAGGGCACCTTCTCAGTAGATCCTTTTATATCTCCCATGCATCGTAAAGTGTCTCTAAATCTATCTGCACAAAAGAAGAGATATCATTCCTCAACTTAGCCGTTTTAGCCGGCGAAAAATATTTTAACAAAAATTTTTCGGTCATTTGCTCCCATGTAGTGATTGATCCTCGTGGTAACGAGTTCAACCATTGTTTAGCTTTGTTTATCAATGAAAAGGGAAACAACCGAAGGCGAATGGCATCATCAGAAATGCCATTGATTTTAAAAGTGTCGCAAAACTCAAGAAAATTTGCCAAGTGATTGTTTGGATCCTCATCCTGCAAACCATCAAACTAAATAAATTGTTGTATCATCTGTATAGTGTTAGGTTTCAGTTCAAAATTATTTGCAGCAATAGCAGGTTTAACAATACTCGACTCAGTTCCTGTTAAATTAGGTTTAGCATAATCATACATAGTTCGAGGAACAGGATTTTGATTAACCGGGTTTGCGGCAACTATAGGAGGTAGCGGATTATTATCAGCCATCTCTTCAGTAGTGTTGGTACCGTTCTCTTGCTCTTCTTGTATGTACTGTAGGCTTCGCCTAATTTCTTTTCGGTTTGTGCGAACGGTACCTTCAATATCACTGTCAAAAAGCAATGGTCCTGACGGGTTCCTTCTAGTCATAAACTAAAAGTTCCTGCTAGAAGCAAATAAAAGAAGAATTAGCAAAGTTAAAAATAAAATAAATATAAATTGCAAATAAATAATATGGCTAAAGTAATAAAAATTTAGTTTTCCTAATATCTTAATTCCCCAGCAACAGCGCCAAAAACTTGATCGTGTCCAAACTAACTATGACAACGAATAAGGCAAGTGCACCAATCGTTTGGTAGTTTAGCTATGGCAAGACCGGAAATATCGTATCCTCAAGGACCATGAGTACTAGTAGTTACTATCTTTTTATTATCTAGCCTAAGTATTAAAGGAATCGATGTTTAATTAACTAATTACTAAACTAAGGTTGCTAAGACACAGAGAGTGAATTGGGAAAATACTTTTGGGAAAACCAATTGATTAAGACAATATCCGAGGAAGAATCCACCTAGACTTCACTTGTTACTTAACTCAGAACCAGATGATTTATTGACTTGACCTGATCCGTAGGATTCCCTAATTTATATTATTATCCCTTTCGAGACTAATAACGTCTAACCCTAGGTTGATTAATTGAAATCTCTTTCTAATTAAAACCCCTAGTGTTGCATTAACTCGATCTATGGACTCCCATATTAGGTTTGACCCTAATCTGGCAGATTTTCGTCATCCTATCTCTAGGGTTGCGATCAACTCTGCTTAACTATGCTAGATCTACTCTTAAACAGGGACTTTTGCTCCACTGCCTAAGCACATCAATACTTGAATCAATATCCTGAAATATTAAAACAAGAATTAAGAGCACATAATTAAGAACAAATCAAGTATTTATCACACAGTTCAGAAAACAATAACAAGATCCGTCTTAGGTTTCGTCCCCCTCAGGTATTTGAGGGGTTTAGTTCATGTTTAATAAGGAATACATATCAGAAGAAAGTAAATAGCAAAACATAAGAAAAACCCTAAAACCCCCTGAAGGAAATTGAAGGGAAGATCTTCTGTCTTGAGTGTGATTCCAACTTCTGGGATGAATCAACTGGCTGTCTTCGAGTAATTCCCTTTGTTCAGCCCTCTCTGGCTTCGCCCCCCTTTTAGGTCAAACTTAGGGTGTTTATATAGACTTTGGAATGTCTTTCTTCACCCCCAAGTATCCTTTTCCGAGTAGAATTACAACGGGTCACGGCAGAGACATGCCCGTGGAGCACGCCCGTGTGAATCGAGCCCAGGCCGTGTTCGGGCCTGCTAAGGTGGCACGACCGTGTGGTGAACTCCAAGCCGTGTTGATTTCTCACTTTGGCCCATTTTCTCTGTTTTCAGCCCGTTTCTTGTTCTTTTCATCCTTCAATGCTCTCCTAAGTATAAAACATGAAATCAAAGGATTAGGAGCATCAAATTCCACAATTCAAGGGATTAAATCATCTAAAAGTATGCTAAATGTGGGATTAAAATATGTATATATTATGGTTTATCAAGTACTCACCTTTATTTGTGTCATTGTGAGCATATGGCTCTAGGTGGACTGATTTGTTTAGAGTAGAAAAAGGAGTGTTGAGTATGAGTCTCCACTCATCGGGTTATTTGAGGCACTATAAGGGAGCGTTTGCTTCGGACTGCTCAACTTGGTGGGCTATATTTGATATTTGTGGGTGTTCAGAGATCCGTTTATCCGATGTATGATCACCCTATTAAGCCATAAGAAGTTTATAATAATATATATATGTGTGATTATTGTTATATCATTCAATGTTTATAAGCCATGAATAATTGATTATTGATATTGATAAAGCATATGGAAATTAAATTGACATGTTTCTTTATTATGGCTGATAATTGGTGATTGATTGGATGTGATTTAAGCATGATTTGGATGTTGATTTACTAGTCGTTTTTATTAACATTCATTAAGCTTTTAAAGCTCACACCCTTACAATTTGTGTAGATAATCGTCGGGCTTGAAGAACTGAGGAGACGATCAAGAGAGTTCCAAGAGATTTAGGCTTGGTAGAGACTTTATTACACATTTTAGAAACTGTAATCGGGTATTGTGGAACTCCCGGGAATTAGTTGAATTTTGGCTATAATTAGACTTTGTACATTGGAAATTTTATTTTGGATGGTTTTATAATAACTTTGAGGCATGTTTGAGTTCAATTATTGAATAATTTACGGTGTATTATTGCTTGATAACACGGTGATTGATAACATGGTGTGTGAGACATGAAATTTATACTAACGATTGTTTAAATGAAGCTTTCATGGAGTGGGTTACTAGCGACTAAGGTACGCCATTTGTTTGATTTATTCGGTGTTTGTTATGCATGGAATTGATTGCCTAATTCTATATAATTGAGGCTTAATTTATGTCAATAAATTCAATTGAAGGTTTATATATATGTATGTTAATTAATCGTAGTTAAGTCGGGTTTATTTGGCCATTAAAATATGCAAAATCAGATTTTAAAATGAGTTTTTCGCAGAAATAGGTGTAGTGGTTTTCATACGATCGTGTGAGGGGTTGCACACGGGTGTGTGAGTAAGTGACACGGCCGTGTGGAGACTGGAGCTATCACACACGGGCGTGTGCAATCAGCCTAAAATTTTTTCACGACACGAACATGGTCGTTTAATGACACACGGTCTGGGGGACACGATCGCGTGGGTTTTGAGGGGGTTTGAATTTTTATCTTTTTGAATTGGTATTCTAATTTATTTAAGTGACAATTTAGTCCTAAAATTTTATTAGTCTAATTAGAGCCTTACATGATAAGGAAACTTGGTAAAATTTTGGAATTAGTCTCATAATGGGTAAAATTCGATAGAAACGCACTTAATTTATAATTCAGAATAGGTCCTGATAGTTTGTATTTGTTACAATTTAGTTCCTAGTAATAAAACTTGAATTAGATATAGTAAACAAACTCAAATTAAGCTGAAAATTTTAAGCTTGCATAATTTAACTAAAATAAGGTCGGTAAACACTTAGATCTAAAATTGGGTTTGTTTTACCATTGGTGGTAAAATGATGAAAATGCCCTTAGGTTAAATTACCTAGGAAAAGTTTAAAATTGGCTCATAGTTTGCTTCCGCATTAATAAATAATTAACAAGTAGATAAGATTGGGGTGTTATAAGGTCGGGGTGTGTCTTGGGTGGTCGTTAGTCAGAGAGTCACCTAGGTGGCTAATGTAATGCTTCGAATTCAAGTCGGTCCGTCCCTATCGGGTTTAGGGTGTCACAAAGTCCGCCGGGACAATAAACATGGGATCATATTATGTAAGACCATAGCTATGTTATGGCAGCAGATGAAGTTCGCCAGGATGATGAACTAGTAAGCTGACAGGACACAAAAATGGGGCATTGCTGAATAACTCGTGCGACAGATAGTGTAACAGGATGGTCGGGACACGTTTGGGAACGCAAAAAAAGGGGGATTATAAGGGGATTTACCATAATTAATTGTGAGTGAAGCCAAAAAAAGTGTCTTAACATAGGTATGCGCAAAAGGAGGGAGAAATTCCTTAGACGAGCTGGTAAACGTATTGTTCGCAAGTAAGAGTCCGCACGAGAAGTCGTAGAACCCATATTGGCTAAAAAAATACAGAATGGATTATTTCAAGTTAAAATCTTAATTTGGCAATCGTCAAAGAGGTAGCCGAAAGAGTGAGTAGTTTGTCAAGATACCTCGTGGGAGGAAATGCTTGCACAAGGCTGAATGCCCAATAAAGCCCATCAAAATATAGTTTGAATTGGGAGTCCATCAAGGCCATGTAGCATGAGGAAGATCTTGTAGGTCTACAAAGGGTGGAAACTATCAAGGGATACCTAAATTGGAGATGATAAGCTAGGAACTACCTATCCATTGGAGTACCTTAAAGGATAGGACTAAGAGTATAAGTACTATAAGGTTAAATTATGGGCACGAGTCCACTAGGGAAATGAAGGTGATGTTCAGTTATCCAAGCATCGTAATTAAGTTTGAATTAAGAGTTCAGGTAGTGGCCTTAATTAGAAAGGAAATCAAGCTTAGTCTACGTCGAAGAAAGTAGATAATCAATGAAATGGTACAACAATTTCATTTGAAGTTTAATGTAAGGTAAGATGTTCAAGGTGAATGGTTATCACCAACCTGGAATGGTGAATATGGGTCGCAGTGAAAAGGTCTATCAAGAAGAGTATAAGGAAAGTTTGAACAATGGTAAACCAGAACAAGGCCTGTAAGAGAGCATTCCTACAAGAATCATGGTTATAATCAAACTACTGGTTGTGTTCGCCAAAGGTTGACTTGGAGAGAGAGAGAGAGAGAGAGCAAGACTTTGGCCACACCAACAAAATTTGCGAATTCCCCATGAAATTCAGGGAGTTTAAACTTGGCACATAAAATCTCCTCTTCCTAAATTTTTATGCAGTTTTCATGGCCAATCATGTACGTATCTCACTAGGCCATTTTAGATCTTACAAGATTTACTACATGTACGCAGGGTAGATAAATACTTGGGAATTGAGTGGAGGGACCAAGCCAGATTCCGCCAGACTCTAGAGGCAGGCGCGACAGCTGTTTCATGTATAGAGGGGCACCTTTAGAGGCCACACCTTCAGGTTTAAGTCGATTATATCTATATTTGATTTTAATTTAAAATTTATAAATAGATGTTGGAATCAAAGTTGTAATAGTTTGTCACTAGTTCTGTATGAGTTTTAATAAGGGTTAGATTTTGAAATTTAAGTTGTTTAAGTATGTAATCAAAGCAGAATTAGAAATATTGTTAAGTTATTTGGGTTATTATATCATCCAGTACCCGGACCTGGCGATCTGGTAGGGTATAGGATGTTACACCTGACATGTATATTTACAACTTGGCCAAGCTATTGTCGAGGAAGGCACGAATTGGCGATGAAAGTTGTTCAAGGAAATGTGCTGCACCACTCGCATGCCCGGGGCCATGAAACCAATTTTTGATCGATTGGAAGTGAGCCCATGAATTGAGGGCCTGCAATGGCCCGAGGACTCGAGCGATTCATCTATAAGTGGAGCAGCTGATGAGTAAGAGAAAAAAGTAGAAAGAGAAGAAGAGGATGACGAAGAGATGAAGCAAAATGAATTCGAGCCTTATCACAACGATTTTAAGGAGGTCTTTGTGCCCACGCGCCATTCTACAGTAGATTTTGTCATCCGAGACCCTAACGACCGACCAGGACAGTCTTATAAGATGAAGGTCATTAAGGGCAAGGGCAAATGGATTGTGGATTCAAGTTACGGTCTCGGAGAGGACGAGTAGTTACATGTTTACACATTCTTTTTATTTTTATTTGTGTAACATGTAAACTATTCAAACTACCGAACTATTTTTTTATTTGTTTTGCTTGTTTTTATTTTTATTATTTTGCCATTATTTTCTTTTGCTTTGTTTCTGTTTATTTGTTCACTTTATGTGTAACTGTTTATCCCGAGAGCTATACAACATTGTTAAGCTTCAACGAAGAGGTGGGCAACCTAAGCTAGTCTAACACCCCTTCTAAAGAAGTTCGGCAACCTCTTAACCTTTAGTTGGGAACACATTGAGGACAATGTGTAGCTTGAGTATGAGGGGATGCACATAGTTTTCATTTTTCTTGTTTTTGGTGTGTTTTTTGTGTTTATTTTTCGTTTTTATGCATTTTTGAAAAAAAATTCAAAAATATCCAAAAATATTCTTCTTTTCTTTTCTTTTCTTAAATTTTTTTGTTGTTCGCATAGTGCTTGGATAATAATTGGGCAATAGGCCACTGGTTGTACATATTGAATAAGTATTTTGAACTACCAAGCATGTAAATTTTGACTGATATTAGATAATTCGATGTTCTTAATTGTAGATTAATTAGTTAATTTGCACAATAGATTAGAGGCAATAACCTTTAATGAAAATGTACAAAGTGTGCTATAAGATGAATTAAATGTGTGGATACTTTTAGATAAATAAATTGAATTGTTAATTGCTTATTTGAATAAATGTATGCATGATAGAAGTTGTGTTTTGTGAATATTTCGTGAAAGATCTTAGGCGTTGTTTTTTTAGCCTAGAGCCTAAAAGCCTTACCTTTTGTCATATACCATTAGTTCTTGTACTTTGAGCCTCAAGTACCTTTTTCTTAATAAGACATAATCTTGAAGCCTTGAGCCTAAACGAGTCAAGAACTCAATCCTTCACTATCCCTAATGCAAAAACACACAATGTAATGGATGTCGGGCCATGGACATTGAGGGATAGGTAGAGACATTACAGTGGCTTCGTGTGTGATAAAAAAAAAGAAGAGACAACGCAATATAGTACATATACAATAGTGTGACTACTAGAGGGGGATTCTTTTGGAGCCACACGGTTCCCTTGTTACACGGTCCAGCCACACGGTCGTGTGACTACGAAAAAAATGGTTGTTTTCATCCCACACGGCCTCAGAGAGTTACACAGCCTAGGTGCATATCCAGATGACCTCTTCTTTGAAAATTTGTCCTATCTTTTGAAAAATTTCAATTCGATCCTTACTTGTGCTCAAGTCAACTTAAGAGATTTTGTAAGCTCGATTAAGACTTGGATTAGTTTGTAAACCATATTATGCATGGATTATGAAATCTTTTATTATTTAATTGAATTTTTAAAGTCGAAATTGAATGTGTTCTGCTCTGATAATGGTAGTAAAATTCTGTAGGTTGGGTATGGCGATCGGACCGGGCGAGGGGTGTAACATGATTGTAAAGCGATGGCATTCACGTGCTCTTTCCCATCCTCTCGAGGATTATTCTCCATGTTTCTCAGAATTCTAGTACCAAGTTTCCTTTGAATGTTGCTCATCATCTCCATCATCTGGCTCATTTGGTTTTTTAGATCAATCAATGTGTGGTCATTCATTGACTGCATTTCTCCCTTTATCCGATGTAGTCATTGATCACATACAGTGTGGTCATTCTCCATGGATCTGTCTTGAGATCATTGAAGGTGTGGAGGTTGGTACGGAGGAATTGTTCGATTTTGTACTAAGTTTCCACCTCCTTGGTTACCTCCCCACCTTAGGTTTGGGTGATCCTTCTAACCGGAATTTTACATGTTCGAATAAGGATTTCCACCCCTATTGCCCAAGTAATTCACCTCAGCTGGTTGGTTTTTCAAATTTTTTCCACAACTTTAAGCTGGTTCCATCATGGTTAGTTTGGTTGTTGCTTCCAAATGATTCAACTTTTCCAAAATTATTTGGTATGCATCAACCTTTTGAGTAGCTTTTTTAGTTGATGGTTTCGGGTTGAAGATAAACCTCTCGTTGGGCCACATATATGAGTTCATCTCCATGTCATCAATTATCTGACAGGCTCGCTCGTATGTGTGGTTTATCAGGGCTCCTTTGGATGCGCCATCCAATCCGAAACTCAAACTACTATCCAATCCATTGTAGAATATTTGAAATTGGAGCCATTCTTGCATTCCATGATGGGGACACTTCCTCAATTGTGACTTAAATCGATCCCAAGCCTCATACAAACTTTAACTTTCGAATTACTTGAAATTTGTGATATCGCATTTGAACTGGATAGTTCAGCTTATTGGGAAAATTTTGTGCAAAAATTTTCCTTCAAGATCATCCCACGTGGTTATGGAACCTGGTTCTAATGAGTCTAACTAGTCAGCAGTGTTGTCACATAAGGAAAAAGGGGAATAACCAAGACGAACGGCGTCATCGGTTACCCCGTTGTACTTGAAAGTGTCACATAACTAAAGGAACCATCTTAGGTGCTGGTTTGGATCCTCCATCATGTTCCTTCGGAACTACAAGGTATTTCGAATCATCTGAATTGTAGCCAGCTTGATCTCAAAATTATTGGCATTAATCACCGTTCGTTCAATGCTACCTTGTACAAGATCTAAAGTTGGTAGTGCATACTAGTGCAACATCCTTTGATCCATTAGTAACTCTCCACGGATTTGCACTTGTGGTTCAGGTGGATCGTCAAAAATTGGATTTTCCCGAGGTAAACCGGCTACCATGGGTGGATCGTTTTGCATTAACTAACAGTTGCGTTTCAAAAATCGCTCCGGATCAGGATGTGGCTCGATTGGAGTGCTTCCATTTCGAGTCATAAACTAAAACCAGAGACATAATAAAAATATGCAAACAAAATTTAAATTAAAAAAATAAAATAAAATAAAAATTGTTTCTGTAATTTTTAATTTTCCTATTTATCCTACTAATTGCAGAAAACAAATTTAAATTTAATACCAAAACCTCTTCGGCATGATTTCACATTTATTTCGAACTATTGGGTTGTTGAGCTATATTAATGACTATTTAATGATTTTTCATTAATGGGTATTTGTTATTTATGGAAGAAATTGAAGAAGGAAGAGAAAATACTAGCAAGGGAAATTAAAAGCTAGTGATTGAAGGACGAAAAGAGTTTCTATTTTGTTTTGAGACTTTTGTTGTTAAGATTTTATGGAAACTCTTGATTATGCTTACCATATATTTAAATTGCTTTATATTTATTATAATGAGCATGAGTATGCATATTAAATATATACATTAGATAAATTGTGATTTTGTACTTTTATGTGGTGATATTCGACTATGTTGAATAATGTTAAAATGGTCAACCTCATGAAAATTTTCTTTTAACAATGATTTAGTGGGCAAGGCTATGAGAATATGTTAATTATTTTATTATAGTGGCGTAATGCCATGAATGATATTATTGATTCATGTTATAGTGGTTAAAGTGAAAAAAAATGTTATCCAAATTGAAATTTAGTTGAAATAGAAATGATTTGATGAATTGTAAATAACGAAAAAATGCCCTATTAGCTTGGATAATAGTTAGGATACGACCGGCATGTCAATAACGAGATGTGCATGCTTGATTTATAAAAGATGTAATTTCAATTGTGAGTTAGCTTTCGAGCGTAGCACTTTGGTACGTTACGGATATGTTATGTTCTAGTCTTCAAACTTTAGTGCTATGACATGTTACTATGGTGTGTTTGGTTAGTTAGTCCCAAGTATCCAAATTGTGTTTTTCTTAGTGTACTAAGGGTTGAATTTAAACTAGCCCCGATTTCATGAATTGAATTATTTGGTTATGTTAATTTGTTAACTGAATATATATACTTATTTCTATATATTTGTGTGTGTTTTCTTTCAAAATTGAAAGGGGTTTCTATTTATCAAAATGTGAACTAAATGTCACTACTATGATTTCTATCTATTTAAATACTCTTTTGTACGGTGTCTAAACTACTATTCGTAAGGTAAGTATAAAGAGTATTTTCATATTATCCTACTAAGCTTTATGCTTAATATGTCGTTGTCTTTGTGTGAAGGTATTTGGATTCTAAAGCTTGGCTCACCTTGCATATCACTACCCCACACTATTGCTATCATCCGAGAGTTTGATATTCTTTTATTGTAATTTTGGCTTCGAGTGGCATGTACTAAAGGGTCCTTGATTTATGCATATTCATCAGTTTCATATTACTCTTAGTCTTGTAATTGTGATGGATGTGTTCCAACCTTATTTTGTAACATGACTTAAGGGTATGGGTCATTGACCGCCTCCAAACGTGTGAACATTTAGAGTAAAAATCGTGCAAATAAAATATATATAAAATAAGTGCATTATCTGTAAGTGAACAGGTCAAATTGTAATATAGTTTTGTATTACAACAAAACACTAGGAATTATTCAGAGGATCGTACCCAAGGGAGGTTGAATTAAATCTAAAAATATTATCTACAATAGCATATCTGAACAATAATCACTAAAAATCATATTATGATAGTTAAGATGAAAGATTAAGGTCGTAAAATAAAAACTAAACTACTAAAATGAAGTTGACAAATGAAAAACTCTCAAATACAAGCAAAAGATTAACTCGCTTCAGTAGTTGTAATTAACTTCAGAATTCGGGTTTTATTAGTGAATTAGTTATTAAATAACTAGTATTACCCCCTGACCTTTACCAATTAATTAATCGTCCAGTACTCACTTATCTCTGGCTCACTTTTCTGACCATGATAAACTCACGATTTACTCAACTAACTTATCTTTTGACTTCGTTTAACCTATATTACTTCCTAAGGTCATTAATCTTAGGGTTTTAGATCAAATAAATTTATATCAACTAATTTGTATGGGAAACCCTCATTCTTTCGTTAATCACTTCCATATCCACTCGTTAATCTCCCTAAAGGAATTAGTCACTCATTGATTCAATAACCATCTTCATCATAATTAAATTAATCATGCGAAACACACAAATTAAGTTAAAATGAGAGAAGGATAGAAATTGATCCGTTTGATAAACTGGATGTGCTTGGATCTACGAAAGCCTTTAACAGTTGTAACACCCCAAACTCGGCCTAGAAGTTAGGCCCGAATCTGGCGTGTCACATTGAAGTGTTTTTCGAAAACCATGTTTTCATTGAAAACTCTTCGTGATATTTAAAAACTAAAGTCTCAGTTTGTGTTTGTTTATTTTTAATCAACATTTATTAAAAGTTATTAATTTCAAAACCTCATTGTTGCGGAAGCTTAATTTAAAATAATGATTTACGAAGACAAGTTATCCAAAAATTTAGTTGCGGGAACGTAGTGTTTTGAAAATAGTTATCGTTTTGGGAAAATCGTGTTCAACTTATAGCAGATTTAAAACATAATAAACTGAAAATCCCAAATTAAAAACTAGAATTTAAGAGAGGCCTTATTACAACCCAATAAGAAAACGGTTTTAAAAAAAGTAGAATAGAATACTAAAATTCAAAGCTGCTCGTAGTGTGGCCACCTCCGAGTCCTCCACTACATCGAACCGCCTACTGAGGATTACCTGAAACATTTAATAAAAAGAGGAGGTGAGTTTACGAAAACTCAGTGTGTACAACCCTCATCGGTCATAAGGCATGCATCAAATCAATCCGGGCCTAAGCCCATTACAGTAACAGTGGTAGTTGGGCCTTAGCCCAAAATAGCCTCGGTTGGGCCTTAGCCCATATCAAATGTCACATATCATATTTATCTGGGCCTAAGCCCATCTCAATATTAAAATCCATATATGCAATGCATTAATGCCCATACCAACCCTGCACTCCGTCTCCTGTCCAACCCTGCACTCCTATGGGGATTTAATCGACCCACCCATCCCTACACTCCTTATGTAGCACCGGTTGCGGCACTAACCAATATTGCAGCAGAGCTGCCAGACATATAATCGGCTTAAAGCCTTCGGTGGATCCACAGTCGTTAAGCGACCATGCGATCCTATCAGAACTTCCTCCATAACCAATATCCCAACCCCATGCAACATAATATCACATGAATGCAACATACCATACTAACATACGATAACAATCATATAACATGTAGAGCATTTTAGTCATTCTCCCCTTCAGGGGCATAACGGTCATCTTACCCTCCAGGGGTATTTCGGTAATTTTACCCACCAAGGGTATTTCGGTAATTTATGACCTTTTCGAAGGTCTACAGTCGCCTCGAGCGACAAGATAACCTATTTAATCAAAACGGTGTATTTGGGCCCAAAGCCCAAAACTCGGCCTAGGTGGGCCCACACTCTCGTGTGGCCTATAACATCCCAAAATTGGGCCTAATAGAATTGGACCTATTGGGCCCATTGGACCTTGAGCGTAGAAGCGTTTTAAAATTTATGGGAATTTGAGAATGGCATTATTTCAAGTTGGACTTATTAGGAGGGTGATTTTAGAAAGTTACGAGGCTTCTAGGAAGTTCCGGGTTCAAGTTAGGCTATAGGTAAATTTTATGCTTCAGCACTTTAAGGAGATATAGTAAGTGACCTCAATGTTTATGGAATTAAATGAGTAATGTGCTAGCATAATTGAGCATATGGCAAAGAGGTTATGGCATTAAGTGAAGAGTATGGAGGGAGGAGGTTCAAATCCCATAATGTGCAAATTTTGACTATTATTTTTGTATTCTTTCCCTAAGTGTCGGCCAAGCTAGTAAATAAGGCAAGTTGGACTTTCTAATTTTGGCAAGGTGGCTAAGGATATTAGGAAAGGATGAAGGTAGGGAAAGAAATCAAAACAAAAGGCAAGTATAGGGAACATGTTGGCCCAAAGAGAGGAAAATGTTTTGGAATGTTTTTTATGGCCAAAATGTTTGACCTTTTTGGTTTGGTGTACACGGTTTTGTTAGGGGGAAAGGAAGAGCCGAATTTCTCTTTTCTCTTTAGATCATTTTGTTAGTTTTTGGGTGCATGAGAGGTACACTTTTCTCTTTGAACATTTGTGTCTTCTTTTCAAATCCATCTTCCTCTTAGCTTTGGCCGAAATCTCCCAACACATTTGTGCATTCTTTTCTTTTGTTTGGCCGAAACACTCACCTTGCTCATCTCCCTTTGATAGCCGAAATTACCAAAGCACTTTTCTCCATTCATTTTTCTCTTTTGACCATTTCATCAACCTTTTCTTCTTCTTTAATCGACATCACTTTGTGATCACATTTCTGCTCGATTTTCTCTATAGCGAACCCCTTATCATCCTATTTCTTCATCATTTCATTCCCCATCGTGTAGGAAAAATCTCTTCTTAATCGAATCGGTAAGTGATCTTATATCCCTCTTTCTATTTTTATGTTCTTTTTCTTCCTAATCGAATATGAATGTTCATCGTTATTCGGTTAGTCAACTTTGTTTCTTATCAAAACGTCACTCTCTCCATCATTCTCATGTTATGATCAATACTCTTTCGTAGCGATCTTAGTGGGTGGCCGAATATCATTCTAGCCATAAGTCAAGTGGTGGAAATCGCAACAAGGTAAGGAATTCTTTATGGATTATTTGATATCGTTCATTATTCGATTGGTTGCTAAATGGATTAATAGTTTGGACTAATCAGTCACTATAGGAACCAAATCGCTCGATCACCTATCCCTCGTAATAAGAGACTCGGATTGTTGGTAAGTGATATAGATTGTTAATCAATCGCAATACTTGGTTGAAGTTGAAAATTAGGCTTTGGACTAATTGTTAACCGATTGTACCTTTAGGGGTCGCGGAGAGTATCGTGTTACGGATTCCGAATAAGGTGTGTAATCCCGTACCCTACCGAATACATGTTTGAAATGGTGGAAATCTCATATCTCTCTGAAAGTTTGCATGAAATGTTCTGTGATTTGGTCGAAATACCGAAGGAAATCGGAAACCGGCATCCGTGACCACTTGGGCGTACGTATTTTAGTAGTGGTAACCATATTTTGCAATGAAACAGTTTGGTCAGCAGCAGTGACATGATTTTGAAAAATCACGAAAAATATGATAAAGGTAATTAGAAAGTGAAAAAGATATCGGATTAAAGATTACTGTGTTTATTTTTATATGAAAGAAACATAGGTGGAAGAGGAATTTTATATTCTGTGATATTTTAAATTTAGCGGGACTGGCTCTGATTGACTTCGTGGTTCCCTGGTCTGTCTTAGAAAAATCATTTAAAATTTTACAAAGTGAATTATGAGTTATAATTTATATGTATAGCTTCCTTAGTGAGCCTATTTTCAATAGAAACAAGTGGGAGCAACATATGAAAACTGTACAGTTAAATTTTTGAATTTCGGGTAAGAGAGGTCAGAACCGTTGGTCAGTGAAACACGGGAAACTTTAGGGAATAAAATGTACTAAATGGTTAAGCCAAAAATTCTGGAAAACTTTTAGTAAGAAGATATATGAGTCTAGTTTCAAGGAAAATTTACAGATTTAAATTTTGAGTTTCCTAACTCGAGTTATAATCAATTTAGTCAGTATGACGCAGATGAACAGTTTCAATTTTTTTTTAAGCCTCACATTAGTAGTTAAGTCTAGGTTGCCGAATTACCAAAATACCCTTGGAGGGTAAATTACCGAAATAACCCTGGGTTGCGAGATTACCGAATTACCCTTAGTGGGTAAAATTACCGATTTACCAAAATGTCCTTATGGATTGATTTACCGAAATGCCCCTATGGGCTGAATTGATAGAATGCCTTAGTGGGCTGAATTACAAAGCTCAATAATGGGCTGATTCATCGTATATATTACTAGACTAATGGTTGTTATACATGTGGGTATTTTATGTTATTATGTGTATTGCATCATCACATATTGCATGGGATGGGAAACTTGAATGAAGAGAAGTATAGACCGGTGGCATTGCCACAAATTCTGATATGGGCTATGTGCCAATTTAAATATGGCTTTGTGCCATCGTGATTAAGGTCAGTGTGCCGATTATGTTATTTACGTATATGATACTCTGTGGCTAAGCCACAAAATTATTATAAATGGCAGCTTGTCTGCAAATTGGAGAGACTGGCGGGGTGGGTTGACTTGATCCCCACAGGAGAGACTGGTTGGTACGGGGGAGAGACTGGTTGGATGGGTTGGGTTGCATACATTTGCTTCATATATATATGTTCTGTTATGAAAGTGGGCTCAGGCCCAAGATGTTGCTATATGGGTTCGGGCCCAGGTGGATGACGGTAAGGGGTTTCTGCACCGAGTTCTTGTAACTCACCCCCTTTTCTTAACCCTTGTAGGTAATGCTCCGTAATGAGGACTTGGGCCCATGGATGACTCGATGGAGGCCATACTTGAAAATGGTGTTATTGAACTTCAAATTTCTATTTCGGTTTATTTTATTATTTTTCTATTTTGGTTTAAGTTGTAATAAGGCCTCTGGGATATGTTTTAAATTGCTTTATGTTTAGTCGTACTTATTATATTGCTTGAATTGTTTTAACGGGGATTTTCTAAAATCATAAATAATGGTTTTCCAAAATTGATTAATAAATGGATTTTTTAACAAACTTTTACAAATATTTTAACTCGGAAATTTTCTCTCGAATTATCAACAATATTTTCAAAAGCCACAATTTTAAAGCTCACTACCTCGATTTTCGACTCATCAAACGATCTCTCAAAAATACTTGTATTTTATCTACGTTTCATAACGATTTCAAAATATACTTCACACTCTATTTCTAAACATCACATTTTTGTAAATTGTTTATTTCAAATATGCTTTCGCCACCAAAAAGGTTTTTTAAAGATAATTACGTTTTCAAGTAGTTAACAATTGCTTAAGTGTTTTGGGTTTTAACAAAGAGGCTATAATTCTCAAACAAGTTTTTCCATGTGACACGCCAGATTCGGGCCTAACTTCTAGGCCGGGTTTGGGGTGTTAAATGGCCCATTCGGCCTAAAACTGCCTTTGGCCATGTGATCGCCATGGCCGGCTCCTCATTTACTATCCGCCTTCAAAAGTTACTCGCGTAGGGCCCACGGGCCCGTTGGGCCCACTCGGCCAATTTCAGCCAAACGAGGCCCAAAACGTCCTAAGCCCATGAGAACGCTCATGGTGGCCTCAAGCGTCTTACGCCCATATTCGTTGTCTCGGTCCGCCACACGTGCATTCGCACGCTTGTGTGGCATCATTTGCCGGTATTTCGGCTTTTCGGGATTTCCCGATCTACAGTCGAAATGGTGTGTGTACACACTTGATTGCAAGTTGTGCTTTCCAACGCTTCCTAAAACACCACGAACACCGACTCCTTCAGTGCACCAATAATCGGCCTTAACTCTTAGCTAACAAATCCCTAACCATAGTTGATGAGCAAAAGAGTTGTTAACAACCAATCCATTTCAGCCAAACCAACGGAAATATGGCAACATTCTTACCTTACTTGCTTGATGAGTTACAGATAAAGATTTGTTTAAAACAATCACTTGTGCTCCTTCAACTTGATAACCCTAAACCCAACGATGGTCATATCACAACAAGAGCATATCTTTGATCCAATGAGAGAGAAACAAGAGCACACGATTAATGAAAAGAAACTGAATGACAATAGAGTTATAGTCAAAGAGAAGACTACCACTTACCGATTCTCCAATTCCTTGCAGCGCCACTCTAGGAAAGGACAGGACTATGATTCGGCCAAGAACTAACTCACCAAATGCAGTGAGTAAGCCCAACACAAAAATCAATAGAGGGTTTTCGGCTAAGAGAAAATAAACTACAAGAAAACCGAATGATGTAGAAGGAAAAAGAAGAAGCTCCAATCAAAGACTAAAGAGAAGAGGAAAGATTCGGCTTACCCCCAAATCGGCTAGCTCTGTACTATGAAGAGAGGAGCATCAAGAAGACAAGAAGCTATTTCAAGAACAAAAGAATGGAGAATAGGTTTGGCTAGACAACCAAGGGATGAGCAAAGCGTGAAAAAGAAAAGAAAACGAGAGGAAAACCAGAGATTCGGCCAACTCCAAAGGTTTGGCTAACAACAAAAGAAGGAAGAATTTCTCAAGATACACGAAAGGTAAGTAACGAGTAGGAAAAAGGGAAAAACAAGTGAAAGCACCCAAAACGTCACCCTCAAAGAAAAGAACCCGAAAGAAAACACTCAAAAGCAAAGAAGAGTTTCGGTTCCTCCCTTTACACCAAATGACCAAAAATGCACTCCCATCCTCCTCTTCAACCGAAATTCTCCTTAGCAAGACACCCACTTCCGGCCAAATCCACCTCACTCATCCATCCCCATGATTTTCTCCATGAATCCCTCCATAATTCACTCTCCCTCACTCACTCAAATTCACCCAACAACCTTGACCAATTCCAACCCTTCACCATTAGTATTTGATTCCAACTCAACCTCTTGTCTTCTCCTGAGCAAAAAAAAAAAACCTTCAATTGCCATCTGTGGGATTCGAACCCTTCTCCCCCCTATTCTGCCAATGACGCCACTGCCACCACACCACACACTCCACTTGTGTCTCCTAATCACACACAATTTACTTAAGTCCTTCTTTCAGTAGCCCTCTCCACCAAAGAGCCAAAAAGCAAAATTTTTCCAAGGCTCAACCCCAAACCCATACCTCTATAGGACCCCCAAACACATTCAAATAACAAGCCAAATAAGCACAACATAAATTTAAGCAAAACTAATAACCCCTAACTTTTGGGGCGTTACAACAGTTGTCGAGATTTTTTTATTTTTTTTTGCAAGAGGAATGTAAAAGAAAATTATGAAAATACTAAATAACGAAGACTTGGACTCAAATCGAATCCAAGCCAAAGAACAAGAAAATAAAACTATTTTTAAAAGAAAATAAACTAAATTAAAATCCTAAATCTACAAACTAAGCTCTAAAAATGGCTTGACCAAAAGCTCTCAAGCTTAACCTATGTTTAACTATATATAGGCAAAGTTAACAACCCAGTTTAGGTCAAATACAAACCTTAATCACACTAAATAAGGGTTATGCTAATGGAGACACCCTGAATGATTTTTTTCCCTCTGTCGGACCTTTGTCACAACACAGGCTTATAAGTGTTACAACACGCAACTTCAAATGTTAATTCTAGAATTGGCTCAGTTGTGTTGCGACCCAAAAAAGCTTGTGTTGCTAGTCGGCTATCGTTCTTGATGCTTTGGGGCCTAAAAATAGTTGTCCTACACACTTAATGAAGTTCATTAAAACCACTTTAAGGCCGGTATTGGCCCAATAGGTCAACTAACTCAAAATTTTACGTAAAAATGCTTATTTTGCACTAATTTAACTCTAAGATAAGAAAATTGAAAATGCAATAAAGGATACTAAAATGTATAAAAAAACAAGCTTGTTAAGTGCCAAAAAGGAGCTAAACTGCCACTACAATTTGTGGCATGTTAGTCATTTTGATCATGACTGCTATGGATGAATATGTATGCTTATAGTTCATCTTTACCTTAGAAAATAAATTCTCTTTACTTTTTGGCAAAATAACAATATCTCAAAGTTATGTGGAACTTGTTTTTGACTAGTGTAAATAGCTCTACTAGTGTCATCTATTTATAGGGAGAGATAAGAGACTCCTAGCTGAATTAGTAAAACACAAATAATATTTATTTAATAGAAAAATCAGTCTTCTAGTCTAAGTAGAAGAGGGGGCGACACACCCTAGTTAAATACATTAGGGTTGCTGCCCCTCAAATGTAATATGAGGGGAATTTAAGCCTCTCCAATATCAAGTCTAATTATATGTGCTTCTTGGACTTTTAACCGAACACTTTATAATTTAATCCAACACAATATATGTTTTTCTATTTCCCAAAATAAATTTTAATTAATTAATTAATTTAATTAGATAAATTAATTTTCCAATTAAATAATTTTCTCAACCCAATTCTAATTTCGTTAAAGTCATGACAACATTACCGTAAAGGAATCTTTGAGAAAATATATTTAATTTCCATATTCAATGGATTCACAATAACCAATTATTTTATTTCCAATTTTGAAATTCAATTATGTACTTAAATAATAATTTGAAAAACTAAAATTGATTCTCATGCCATTTCCATACTTAGTGAGAAACCACATTCATTTCTGAATGTAACACATTTCTCTAACTTTATCATTTCTATCCATTTCTGGTTATTTGATTCTACATGCAATTAATTTCTAGTTTCAACGAGCTAGCGGAGGGACCAATTGGACATATGTAATTAGGGCTCAACTGATTTATAATTAAGTTCTAGCTTTTCTCCTTTTAATTATAAACTCATTTAGTCACGAATTCATTCCACTATAGTATCGTGGCTGAGCTCTCTCTAATTACATATTGTTACGAAAGCTACTCGATCAACGCTTGTAAAATGACCTTGTCATAAGTGTGTTACCCTCATGGGATATCTTTAATAGCTTTGAGATAAATTTATTCTCCCAATATGATCTTATTTTATCTCATGGTAATCATTTTATCTTCCTTCATGAAAAGTCAATTACTATGAAATAGTAATCAAGTCATTTATCACAAAGACAAATGACTCATGGCAACATTTACTTTTCATCTATCATGTAATGCCACAGGATACCATTTACCCATTAATTGAGCTATGAATTCCACTATTGTGAATAATGATACATACTTCAGAAGTTGTATACCCAATGCACTAGCTTTCGGTTCCTTATCTATTAGAACTCAAGTTTTTACTTACATCAAAGTATTCGAGTCACACATACATATTCCATTATCCACCTAGGATTAAGGTATGCCACACTATGAATGTCACAAGCCAATAAATCCATGAATGAATTTAGGATCTATTCTACTTGGGTCCTGTCCGATGTACTACGAGTCTAGTTAGACACATCTATGTCTCTATCATCTGGGACTCATTCGCTTCGATGCTCAAGAAAAACATCTCCACAATTGGACTTGATAGACAACATATTAGTCTTTCAGTCAGTTTGCTCATTTTCGATTAGACTAATGACATGTTCAGGTTTATCTACTAATATAAGCTATATTTTCATATTATGATCCGACCACATAATACCGCTTAGTATTAGTCAAACGTTAGATAACCAATGAACCAATATTTGATTCAAATTTGCATTGCATGAAAAAACATTTAGGAAAATATACAGAGGGTATTAAAGTAATTAATGGATATTATTAAACCAATTTGTTAGAAAAATACAAGTGTACATAGACGAAAATACTACACTTAGGGCACCAAATTCAATAATCTCCCACTTGCCCTAGTGAAGGAGATATTTCATATTTTGCATTCCCATGCTCTTTACATGTTTTTAAGAACTCCTAGCTATTAGAATCTTGGTAAATAGGTCTGTAAGGTTATCCTTTGATGCGACTTTGACTACATCCACATTTCGTCTGCTACTTCCTCCCTTATTATATGATTCTTTTTATCAATGTGCTTCATCCTCTTATGGTTTTTGGTTTCCTTGGTGTTATTTATTTCCGCACTGTTATCACAATAAAATGTGATAACTTTTTCCATACTAAAAATGACTTCAAGATCCGTAAGGAACTTTTGAAGCCATATTACTTCTTTTGTAGCCTTAAAAGCAACCATATATTCGATCTCTATAGTGGAGTCAACAGTACAACTCTGCTTGACACTTCTCCACACTATCGGCCTATCACCTAGGACAAAGACACAGCTCGGCGTTAATTTTCTTGAATCTAGACACGCTTGGAAGTCTAAATCGGTATAGTCGATAGGAGTAAGATCTCATCCAGAATACACAATCATATAATCCTCCATTCTCCGTAAATACTCAAGTATATGTTTAACTACATTCTAGTGTCTTGGACTAAGACTCACTTGATATCGACTCACCAACCCTACTACGAAACAAATATCTAGGTGTATGCATAACATATAATACATGAGACTCCTACTATTGAGGCATAAAAACTTTTTTTGTCTGTTCTCTTTCTTTTGCTGTCTAAGGATAGCCTTCCAAAGAAAGATGAAATCTCGATACTAAAGATTGTGATTGCTAGGAAATATCCGGTTTGAAAATGGTTTTCTTGCACACTGGAAAATAAAAATTTTGAAAACCGACGCAGTTTGTGATGTTTATAGCAATAAACATTAGACCGAAATCATACATGTATTTTTGGATAGACAGATCCTTGTCGTTTCTAGCTTCCAACCAAACGATCTTCTCTGTTATTCTCATACTACGAATTGTCTCGAGTTTGGGCTTGGTCAAATCGAATCAAACACAAAAACTAGAAATAGTTTTCTTTTTTTGGGGGGATGAAAACGAAAATTATCTTCTCAAATAGAAACCGACAAAATCGTTATTCTGAAAAATATATTTAATTCTTAAAGAAGAAAAGTATCTCTATTTTCAAGCAGAATAACGATATCAAAGTTGTGTAAATAGCCATACTAAGAAGAACCCTTGTTGAATTTTAGAAGTTTATTTCAACTAGAAAAATGAAATCCTAGTTCAAATAGGATGTAGGGGCAGCAACCCTAGTTAAATATACTAGAGGTTTTTTGTCCCCCCTTATTACATAAGGGGCTTTTGGGCCTCTTCCACATTGAGTCCAATTACTAGTACTTCCCAGACTTTTTGACCCAATGCTTTGTAATATGATCCAACCCGATTCTGTTTTTCTATTTCCGAAAGCAAACTTCAATATGTATATTAAATAATTTTCTCATCCCAATTTTACCTTCAGTAAAATTATGACAATTTCACCCTTTATAAAATTTCTAAAAATATATATTTAATATTTCATCATTCATCTTGTTCACTATGATTGTATGGTTTATTTTCATTTTCAGGCTTTTAAAATAGCTGAAAAACATAAACTCAATATTTCGATCATTTTTGAAAATTCCTTGTTAATTTATAAATGAATTCATTTTGTCATTTTCATTTTCATTTTCGATTAGACTAAGGACATGTTTAGGTTTGTCTACAAATATAAGTTGTCTTTCTGTATTATGATCCGACCACATAATATCGCTTGGTATTAGTTAAACATTAGACAACTAGTGAGCAACATTTGCTTTCATTTTTCTTTATGTGCAAAAACAATGTGAGGATAATATACAAAGTATTAATGTAATTCATGAATACTTTTATTAACCAATCTGTTCGAAAAATTACAAGTGTACTTAGAAAAAGTACTACACTTAAGGCATCAGATTTAAAGAGATCCCTTCTTTGAATCAACAATTGCATAACTTCCAATATCTTGCCTATGTATGAAGCTTGTGATTATGCTATCATTTTGTTCTTTCAATCTCTCATAATTTGAATACATTGAACAAAATTAGCTTTTCTCAAGTCCTCCATGCTAAACTATTGAGTTAACTACAGTTTAACTAATGATAATGTCTCTAGACCACTTCCAATGAGTAGAATGTCATTGACATATAGAATGAGAAAAAACCAATTTTCTATCCCTAATACGTTTATAAACACAAGGTTCATCTATGTTTTGCTGACATACAAAAGTTTTGATCGCTTGATCAAATCTTTGATTCTCTGAGCAGGATGCTTGCTTAAGTCCATATATAACTCTATGTAGTTTGCAAACTTTATGCTCAGTCCCTTTAGCTACGTAACTAGTGGGTTACATCATATAGATGCTCTCTTTAAGATAGTCATTCAAGATCGTTGTCTTGACATCCATTTGCCAGATCCTGTAATCGAGAGCCACCACAATGGATAATAATATGCGGATTGACTTGAGCATGGCTATCGAAGAGAAGTCTTTTTTGTAATCGATACCTTTTTCATGAGTATAACCCTTTGTTACAAGTCTGGCATTCTTTTCATTTGTTACCACTGTTAGCCTACCTTTATTTGGAACACATTGTGTTGGACTCGCCCACTCGCTATCTGATATTGCATACACAATTCCTGCATCCAGCCTTTTTGCAACTCTTTTTTCACTACTTCCTTCATTGCTGGATTAAGTCTATGTTGTGCGTCTACCACTAGTTTCTTACCCTCTTCCAGTCGGACTTTATGTTGGCAAAGAACGGGGTTAATTCCTTTTATGTCAGCAATTGTCCATCTATTTGCCCTCTTGTGTGCTTTTAGGACTTCCAATAGCGCTTTTTCATGTTCGAATGATAAATGAGCTATTATAATCACTAGTAAGATATTGTTTTCACTGAGATACCCTAATTTCAAATGTGTCTAGAGTGGTTTCAATTCCAAGTTTAGTGGCTTAATGACCGATAGAACCATCTTATCAGGTGAAAAACTCTTCGTGTTGAATGGTTCCTTGCAATTTTTCCACCAATCTAATCGATAAATTCATTCTAAATGATTTCTTGCCACCTCTTCTTCTATCTCTTCCTCCATCATATCTTCTAGATCGGATATGTTTGAATTATCATCTACTAACTCCTTGGTGCTCAATCCAACTTGTTCACTACCTAAATTGTCCACCTCTATTTATAAGCTAACTACTTCATCCACTTTCATCGACATATCTATTGGTTCAAGCTCGCAGATCTTCCTCCAAGATAATCATTGTTGCTTACTATTCCAATAGCACAATTATTTCATGAGTTGATTTAGTCCAAACACTTCCTCCTGTAATAATGTCAAATTGGTGTCGACTATCATAACCTAAATCTCCGTAAAAATGTTGTAGTTGAACAACAAGATCGACACCCCCTCCAAGTAATTTCTGAAGAATCATTTTGAATCGGTCCCACGCTTGTCCCAATGTCTCTACAGGGCTTTGATTAAAATTCAACAATTCTTCGTATGCACTCAGAATGGTTGGCATAAGTATAAACCTATGTAGAAATAACTGTACAAACTTTTCCCATGACGTTATAGTTGTTGGGAAATGTGCCCATATTGTAGTAAACACGTAACTGTTTTCTATTTATTTGAACGATTAATAAATAAATAAAGTTAATTTCACATTTCACTATTATGTCTTTTGTATTTTTGTCTTTTATATTTTGCATGCATAGCGAAATTGTGACAAAAAAATATTAGCTCATTAATTGTCTAAGTTAAATTGAAGATAAGTGGCATTGTAAGAACGTTTACATTGTGAGAAAGACAACTTACTTCAGTAGATAATCTAAATAAGTCTGTAATCTTGTAAAAGAATCGAAGTGACCATTTGATTCAAATACTGAGAAGGATTATTATGTCATCTACAATTCCAATTGGGGAGATGGCTAGTCTTGGCTATCGAAGTAGTTGACTTCATGGGTAGAGACATAGATGTATTCATTGGTAGAATGATACATTGGACTGAACCTAAGATTAATTAATTCTGAATCCGTTTGTGAATTAATTCACTTATGACATTCATGATGTGATTTACCTAAATCCAGAATTAGTCACTCACCATGCATATGCAACTCATGTGCTTTGATATAAGTAGAGGCTTTATGCTCTAAAAATGGTCTAGCCCATAGCCGGTATGTTGGGTACATGAGTTGTGTATGGCATGACTTTACTAGCAATAGTGGAATTCATAGCTCAATTAAAGAGTTAATGATATCCTCTCATTGGCATTGTCTGGATTGATAAATATGGAATGTGGCTATGGGAAACTTGTTCTCGAACGAGCAACTTATCACAGCCATTTGTTGGCAGTGATCATATTAATCATTAAGAAGACACAATGGTGACAATGAGATAAAATATGATTGTATTGAGTGAACGGATTTAACTCAAAAGAATCAAGGATATCATATGAGGGTAGCACACACATGACGAGGTCATTGGATAAAGTAGTTGGATAAATTGCTTTTGTAAAGAGTATACTATAAGGAGTTTTCAATTATGGTACTTCTTGTGGACCGACTCCATGATTAAGTATTTGTTAATTATCGGAATTATGCTTCTGGACATAATTGCAATTACTAGAGCCTAATTGTATTTGTATAATTAGTCCCTCTGCTAGCTCAACAAGAGCTCGATCGGATTGCATTTGAATCAGAATAAAATTCTACAACTTTGGAAATAATTTAATTGAGTCAATTTATTCGATGTGGAATTAAATTAGGTGGTCATGAGAATTGTTCATGTAACATCCCATATTTCAGTGAAATCAAGACAGTGGTTTCGGGACCACAAATCTGAGTCAAAAGTAAAATTTATTTGTACTTTATTATATGGTCGTGTTATGTTAGAAATGTCATGTGAAAATTTTGATACGAAAATTTTATTGATTAAGTGTTTAATTACGAGAAGGACTAAATCGCATAAAATGCAAAAGTTGAATTCTAGTAACTATAAGGATTAAATAGCTATGGAATTCAAAACTTGAGGTCCTTATATGGTAATTAGACCATTGAAGAAAAGTATGTAGATTTTTGGTGACTCGTCCATGGAAATTTAGAAAAAGGGCAAAGACTAAATTGGAATTAGAAAAACATGTAATTAATTAAAAGATGAAAAGAAAATATCATCTTAATTTCTCATCTTCTTCAACCTAAAATACATGGAAACCCTAGGGGAGAGAGAAGAAACTTTCATGGCTTAATTGGGTAAGTTTTCTTGTCCCGTTTTTAGTAATTTAGATATTTTTGAAACCGGGATAGCTAAATCTATCTATTTGGAGGATAAATTTGAAAAGTTATCAAGGTATGAAATTTGGGTCATGGATGAATATGCTGAAAATTAGAAATTTATGGTAGAAAATGAAAGGTTGTTGATAGATAAACAACTTTTACAAAGTGATTTTTGATGAAAACATTATTTAGGGACTAAAATGTAAAATTGTGAAATTAAAGAAAAATGCTTAATTTTTATGAATATGTGTGCTGTAAATTTTGTAATGGTATTTTGGTTAGGCTTGTAATAGGGAGTAAATTGCACAAGTTTCATTTTCCGAGCCTAGGGACGAAATTGGAATTTATGGAAAAGTTAGGGGTAAAATGGTAACTTTGCCTAGGACGTAAATTGAGTCCAAATGAGTATGAAATATGAGAAATTGATGATTAAAGCTATTTATATAGATCCAGACAACACAAATTCGAGGTTAGACTGAGGAAAAGAAAAGGTTTCAGATTAGTAGATTACTTACGCGAACAAGTGTCGAGGTAAGTTCGTGTAACTTAATCGAGCATGTAAATATGTTTAATTGAATGTTGTGTTTGTATGGAATGTAACTTATATTGATGTACATTATTTGAATGCTATAATGAAAAACTTAATACATGCTTGAAATGGTGAAAAAGGGGTTAAATCCCGATTGAATATTGAATTCCGATGAATATATGTGCTTTCCCGAAATGGATGAGGTCCTGCATTTTTTGCTGACGGATTTAGCTCGGATGAGTAATCCTATTGACCTCATTATAGAAAGGATTTAGCCCAGACGGGTAATTCTGATATAATACCTCTCGAGTATACGTTACGATTAGGGTTTAGCCTGGACTGGTAATCCTAATTGAGCTCTTCTGAGCATATGTTGTATAAAGGATTTAGCCTGGACAGGTAATCATGTTATACGATATGTGGCTCGAGAGTGTTTTCCTTGATTAAGTGCCCTAATGGGTACTCTTGAAAAAGAATTGACGGGTTATTAAATCGTACACCTCGAGTGTACCACTTGAGTATCCATCGAAATTTCAATGATTCAACGGACATAAAACTCTTGACATGGTTTGAAAATTTTGAGATGAAATGATAATGTCTTGAAAGAATATTGCATGATGAGCTCATCTATCCTTACTTGATGTATATGTAAAGTTTGTGACTAACATGTTTGATTGGATGCATGTGTTTAGGAAATTTTTTCAAATGGATGGAAAACATGATATTGTATGCATAGATTTAATAAACGGGATTGGTAAGTTTAGTTTCCGTTATACGAACTTACTAAGCATGTAATGCTTACTCCATTTTATTTTCCCCTATTTTATAGTGTTCGAAAGCTCGCGAAGGTTGGAGATCATTGGAGCATCATCACACTATCAACTAGCTTATTTTGGTATATGTAGTAAAATCATTTTGGTATAATGGCATGTATAGGACAACTTGGCCTTTAGTGGCTTGATAATGATGTTTGTAATCTAGCCATTGGAATGGCTAGTAATGGTTGTTTTGATATACTTGTAATGTCATGCTAAGGTAGCTATATATATGTTAAGTAGTTGATTAAATCATGTTTAACACATGGATTGAGCCAAGGTAAGATAGTAAACATGTGTGCATGCAATGATATGCCATGTTGAATGATGGAAATTGCTTAATTTGAATGCTTGAAATGGTTGGAATGTGTTTGGTAGGTTTTAGTGCAGGAAAATGGTAAATTTGGGTGACAAATGAGGCTAGGAAATGGCTTTATTTTGTCTACGCGGGCGTGTGTCTAGACCGTATGTGACACACGGCCGGGTACATGGGCATGTAGTTAGGCCGTGTGTCCCCTGCACCTTAATTTTGAGAAACAGAATGCTCAGAATTGAGCTCTCAGCCATGTGTGCTACAAGGCCTAGAACACGGGCGTGTGTCTTGGCCGTGTGAAACCTGCACCCAATTTCGAAATAAATTAATTAACCACACGGCCTAGCACACGGGCGTGTGGCATAGCTGTGTGCACAAGTCAGAGAGTTACACGGGGTCGAACATGGCCTGCAACACGGGCGTGTGAGCCCTGTACCTTGGAAAATTTTTGAAATTTCGCAAAAAATTCTTAGAGGTTCAGATTAAGTCCCGACTCGATTCTAATGCTCGTATTGGGCCTCGAGGGTCCATTTAAGGGACGTTACGAATGATTTCGGAATTTGAATAGTAACTTGCATGAATTATCTGTAAATGTTTCAAATGTTCGATGTGCGTTCGTAACCTGTTCTATGTGACGGATACGGGTTAGGGGTGTTACAGTTCAACTAGATAATTCTCTTGAAAAATTAATTTGGAAAATCTAACTGATTTTTGAAAAAATTTAATTTTTATTAAGTAAAATTAAATTAATCAAATTAATTAAAATTAATATGATATTTTCGGAAATTAATTTTCAAGTCAGACAATTGGCCCAATGGGTAATTGAACTTGAAAATTGGACTTAAGATCGTAAATTTGGCCTGGGAGCCCAAAAATCAAGACCAAGACACAAAAACTGGTTGAATTAGGCCCGGTACGTGAAATCAGGCCAACGGTCCAACCAGTTGCTAGACTGGATCAGTCGGGTTGTCATTGACCCGGACCAAATCGGCAGCAGTCGAATCGGCTCGGGGTGCCATAAGGGTGTCACACATGTATCACCGGACACAGCGGTGCTGGCAGCTGCAATGGTGGCGTCCTGATGGCCAACAGCGGTTGGTCTTCAGTGGTTGAGTAGTGGAAAAGTTACACTCGTACTGGGGCTCTACCAGAGAATTTGATTTCAGATTAACTATTCCAAAAATAATCTTATTTTAATAGATTAATATTTAATTTAATTTAATACTTATCTTAGTAGTATTTTATTAATTTAATATTAAAGTGATTATCTTAATATTAAATTTAACTTAATGTTTATCTTGTAGATAAACTTTCTATTATTTTAATAAGATTTAGTATTAAATTTAATCTAATATTTATCTTGATAAATATTAATTAATTTAATATTAAAGTGATTAAGTTTAATAATAATTGAACTCTCTAAACTTACCCTATATAAAGAGATCCTTGAGTCATTATTTAACAAACACACTTAAATTCAAGAGAAAGTTGTAGAGAGAAAATTCTCTGAAGAGATTATTTTAGAAAATTTCTAAAGATATTTTTTTATTTACAACTTGACCAAAAAGTTTAGAGAAATTACAAAATTACCCCACTGGTAATTTTTGTGAAAAATTTTCTTATTCGAAGTGAGCCCACACTCGACAGACGTAAGCTTGAGGATAGCGAAGAAGACTACTCGGTCGAAACAATCATCCTAGACGAATCGAAAAGGTACAATTTTGATTTAATGTTTATTACTTTAGATATCACAACCAAGATCTTGTTTTGGAAAAAAAAATTAAAACTCTATTTTCCTAAATTTATTTTCGCTACGTTTTCTAAAGCTCGTTTTTCCAACAATAGTGCCCGTTTGTAATGCTTCCAACCATTACCTAACTTTACCTCCTAGTGCAAACGAGATTGATAATAATTTAATAGCTTCATCGAAAACTCCTGAAGAGGTACTACAGATCTGTTCAAATCTCCTCAAGAATACCACTGGATCCAAATCAACCTCATTACTGTACTAAAGGTTCATTGACACCTAAGTTAGCAATGGGGGATCAATCTCGAAGTGAGTCCCATGAACAATGGTTTTTGCTATACTTGGTTGAATTTAGCTCGTGTCAAATATTGTCCGTCCCAAGAGAGTTATCATTATTTACTTCCAAATAATCAACCCCCTAAGTCCAAGAAGTAAAAAATCAAAGTTAAAATTACTAGTGTAAAATTAAATATTATAAATAAATAAATAAAATCAAATTTTGTACCTACAATTCTAAATTTTCCTATTTATCCTATTAAAATGCAGGAATTAAAATCATGTCTAATGTCGAAACCTCCCCGGCATTGACGCCAACAACTTGACCATCGTCAGACATGCAAACGTTTGGACTGGAAATACTGCAGTAAAATAGATAAATAATTAAACAATGATGTTCGCAAGTATACGAGTTGTAATAGCCCGCTCGTATGGCTGTAAATGAACTGAGGTTGAACGAACAAACCTCTATTCATGCTCGTTTGTTTATTTTTAAGCTTGTTCGTGTTCAATTTGTGTTCGTTAATTTAAAATTATGTGTGTTCATGTTTGTTTGTTTAATATTCACGAACATGTTCATTTAACTTAATTGAACATGTTCATGAACTTGTTCGTGAACATTAAACGAAATTGTTCATGAACATATAATTGAACATGTTCACGAACAATGTTAATAAATAATAAACAAAGAAACAATAAATAAATACATACATATATACACACACATATAGTGTTTAGATATAAAATTGTCAAATATAAATATTAATAATTATATTATAAATGAAAAAATACAAACCAAGATAATTTTATTAATATATACTAATGGAATTTTTATAAGAAAATATCTTTAATAAATAAATGAGCCAATAAACGAGCTTGTTCGTGAACATAAATGAACTGAACACACCTCTGTTCATGTGCGTTTGTTTATTAAACGAACATAAAACTTTTGTTCATACTCGTTTATTTAGCTTAATAAACAAACGTTATATGAACGGTTCACGAACAGTTCATCGAACGTTCTATTCATTTACACCCCTACCCGCTAGGCGAATATTATATCAAGTTACTGTTTGGCGCATAGTTATTTATGCAAAGGGTAGTTAACAAGTAAATTAGAGGAGTATTTGATTTTTGTGTGGCATATTTTATGAGATTCACCATTTGGCGAACTCCGAGTTTTGGCAGGCTCTTCTGTTAAGTTATCTGCCAACCCCAGATGTTTTGGGCAAACTCGTTAGTTCGCAACTCGATAAGTTTTTTTTTGTGGTTAGTATATGTGATGACGTGGTAAGTGATGTTAGAGTTTAGTTGAAACCTAGTTAGAATTGAACTAGGATACTGTAGATGATTTGATACTGCAGGAAAATGGTAAATTTGGGTGACAAATGAGGCTAGGAAATGGATTTATTTTGTCCACACGGGCATGTGTCTAGACCGTGTGTGACACACGGCCGGGTACATGGGCGCGTAGTTAGGCCGTGTCTCTCCTACACCTTATTTTTGAGAAACAGAATGCTCAGAATTGAGCAAATGGGCAGAGACACGGGCATGTGTCTCAGCCGTGTGTGCTACACGGCATAGAACACGGGCGTGTGTCTTGGCCGTGTGAAACCTGCACCTAATTTTGAAATGAATTAATTAACCACACGGCCTAGTAGACGGGCATGTGGCATGGCTGTGTGCACGAGTCAGAGAGTTACACGGGGTCGAACACGGCCTGCAGCATGGGCGTGTCCCATGGACCACACGGGCGTGTGAGCCCTTCACCATGGAAAATTTTTGAAATTTCGCGAAAAATTCTTAGAGGTTCCGATTAAGTCCCGACTCGATTCTAATGCTCGTATTGGGCCTCGAGGGTCCATTTAAGGGATGTTACGAATGATTTTGGAATTTGAATAGTAACTTGCATGAATTATCTGTAAATGTTTCTGAATGTTTCGGTAATGCTCTGTAACCCTGTTTCGACGATGGATACGGGTTAGGGGTGTTACATTTAGTGGTATCAGAGCTACGGTTTAGCCGATTCTCGAACTTAACATAGCGAACACGGGTTTAGCTATACATGCCATTATATAAATTGTGATAGTGTGATGACTCCCGATCATTTTAAATGTGTTTTTCATATAGTAATGTCATCCAACCGAGCTAGAGCTGAATCGAGGAAGCCGAGAGCAATGCTTCACTTTTCAGTTCAAAGAGTTGCTTCGTTTGCTGTAGTGAAAGGCTCGTGTCTGAGGTCCGAAGTGAGGAGGCAAAACAAGCCTTCTTTCAAATGATGAATGAATGGTTTACACAGTATCTGAGAACAAACCCCGCTGTACAACGACCTCCCCCACCTGCTCCTCAACCGGTTCCTGAGGTACCACAGGGTGCTGAACTCGCTAGAATTGGTAAGCCTCCAGTAGATAAAATTCGTAACTATGGGGCAGAAGAATTTAGAGCTACCACCGATGATGATCCGGAAAGGGCTGAATTTTGGTTAAAAAATACTATCCAGGTTTTTGATGAATTATCCTGTAGACCTACTAAATGTCTAAAATATTCATTATCATTATTGAAAGATACAGCTTATCACTGGTGGAATACCATAACTTTGGTGGTACCGAGGGAGAATGTTACATGGGAATTCTTTCAGGCTGAATTCAGGAAGAAGTATGTGAGTCAGAGATTTATGGATCAGAAAAAGAAAGAATTTTTAAAGCTCAAGCAGGGAAATATGACTGTGTCTGAATATGAACGAGAATTTGTTCGCCTGAGTAAATATGCCAGAGAATGGGTCCAGTCTGAGGCCAAGATGTGTAAACGCTTTAAAGAGGGTTTAAATGAAGACATCAAATTGTTGATCAAAATTTTCGAAATAAGGGAATTTGTGGTATTGGCTGAACGAGCACATAAAGCTGAAGAATTGAGTAAAGAGAAGAAACAAGCTGAAAGAGAGGCTCGGGTTTCTGGAAAAAGAACTATGAGTAAGTCACAATCATTTGCTGCTAAGAAATTAAAGAAGTATTATGATCGTGTTACCACCTCTCCGGGATATTCTGGAAGAGAGCGGGGCTCTCAACGTTCTAACCCGAGGTCTTCATTTCCATCTGTGACCAGTGTGGATAGTGTCGGTAATGTAACACACCTTATCCGTATTCAACGCCGGAACAGGGTACGAGGCATTACCGGACATAAACACAAGCAAACATACATTTTCGAGTCATAAATTTTCCATTCAAATTAAAACTTTTCATACACATTCATATCGTCCCTAAAACGAGCCTACGAGGCTCAATACATGCTTCGGAAGTGGTTCGGGACTAAACCAAGAACTTTAGAAAAATTTACTAAACTTAGAAAAATTTTCATGTTACAGGGCTCACACGCCCGTGTGGTCCAAGGGACATGCCCGTGTGACCCTTAAACACGCCCGTGCTACAGGCCGTGTTCAAAATAGGGTGCTCTCTGACTTGTGCCACACGGCCCTGCCACAAGCCCGTCCCCTAGGCCGTGTGGTCGGTTTAATTTTCATAATTTTTCATAAAATAGGTGCAGACTTCACACGGCCCGGGCACATGCCCGTGTTCAAGGCCGTGTAGCACACACGGCCGAGACACACGCCCGTGTCTTTGCCCGTGTGCCATATTCTGGACATTTTGTTTTGCAACAATTAAGGTGCAAGGGACACACGGCTGAAACACATGCCCGTGGGGCAGACCGTGTGTCACACACGGCCTAGACACACGCCCGTGTGTCTACCCGTGTGGATAAAAATAAGGCTATTTACCAAGCCTTTTTGCCACTCTTTAATGTACACACCTACACAACATAACATAGCACCAAACCAAGCATATACATACAACCAAATCAGCCACAACCAAGACAACAACAACACATCATTTACAAGCTACCATCTATCATATACAAACATCACATACATATCAACTCAAATCAAGTAGATTCCCACATCCATTAAAGGCATTATCATATGAATATACTTAACCAATAATAGACAATTTCCATTGGCCTTATACAAAATGAGTTTTCAACCAATATAAGCCAACACTTTTGGCCAAATCAATTATGACACATAACAATATGACCAAGTCCCCTATACATGCCATAACTCAAAATGTAGAATTCATTGGTACCAAAATAATAGTTGATAGTGTGAATGGATCTCCGACAGTCTCCAATCTCGAGCTAGCTTGGTGACATTATAAGGCAAGGGAAAGAAAATGAAGTAAGCTATATAGCTTAGTAAGTTCATAAGCAAATAATAGACAACACTAACCATACAATTGCCATATAAGTAACATACGTATATCAACCTAAATGTCATTAAAACCTCATGAACATAACATACTCAATCACATTCTTACCAATAGTTCATCATATATCGAATTCATTTTCTTTAAGTTTTTCGTACATACCTGTACCAACTCGTAACATAATCACATACTTTCTTGTCTTTGACATACCCGTTGAACCATTTGGAATACTATCGAATACATGGAAAACTTTGCACATAAGTGCCACATATGTAACCAATGCTATCACAATTCTCATAACACATATAAGCTCGCTCTCGAGCAAAACCACGAGCCTGCTCACACAAGCTGTCAGTCAGGACGTAGCTACGCAGTGCTGCTCACACAAGCTATCAGGTATCCACAACATATGCAGGTATACCCAGCCACTGGTAGTACGTCTGCGGGACCAAAGACCGGGACACATAAATCACATAATCACATGGGTTCCTAGTGACATGTCACTTGTATCCTAATCTATTCCTAACGTTCAACCGGGATTTCTCTCTTGCTGAAACTTCATCGAATATACTCATAGAATCAACCATACATTTCATGCAATATCAAAACATTTAAATAAAAATATAACATTGCATTATTTACATACGAACTTACCTCGGTACAAAAATAGTGAAAATGGACCTAATCATCAAACACTTTATTTTTCCCCCGATCTAGTTCCGAACTTCATTTTTCTTGATCTATAATAGAAAATTCAGCTCATTTAATACTCACATTATTCAATTCAGCCCAAAAATCACATTATGGAAAAATTACATTTTTGCCCCTTATTTTTCAACTTTTTACATTTTAGTCCTTAGGCTCGTAAAATGAAATATGTTAAATTTCCTCAAAACCCAAGCTTAGCCAAACCTTACTCATGCTTAAAATAGCCCACATTTTTCATTAATTCACACTTTTACTACATGTTTTATAACTTTTACAAATAGGTCCTTTTAAGCAATTTCACCAAAAATCACTTAGTAAAAGTTGTTTATCTAACACAAAACTTGCATAATCTACCATTAAACATCAAAATACACAAATATCCAACATGGGTAAAATTTTATACTTTGATTTTCTTTCAAATTAGTCCTTGAAATAGCTAGATTAGGTTACACCGATCTCAAAAATGTAAAAATCATTAAAAACAGGACAAGAACGGACTTATAATCAAGCTTGGAAAATTAAAAAACCCTAAGTATGGAGACCCTTGTGATTTTCAGCCATGAGAGGATGAAATTGAGAAGATGACATCTTTTATGTGTTTAATTTTGTCTTTATTACCCAAATGACCAAAATGCCCTTAATGCCAAACTTTGAAATTTCACCCTATCGTGTCCATTTTTGTCCAACTTAAATTACAATGGTCTAATTACCATCTAAGGACCTCCAATTTAAAATCTCATAGCAATTGGACGCTTCTAACATATAGAACTCAAGTTTTGCACTTATTACAATTTAGTCCCTTTAACTAAATTGAGTGCCCAAACGTCAAAATTTTCGAACGAAATTTTCACGAAATCATTTCATAAAACTGTAGACCATAGAAATATAATAAAAATAAATTTTATTGCGTCGAATTTGTGGTCCCAAAACTACTATTTTGACTAGACCTAAAATCGGGTCGTTACAACTCTCCCCCTTAGGGATTTTCGTCCCCGAAAATCTTTCCAAAAATAGGTTTGGGTACTATTTTCGCATAGCTTCCTCAGGTTCCCACGTAGCCTCCTCGACTCCATGTCGTTGCCACAAAATTTTAACTAGGACTATGCTTTTATTTCTCAACTGTTTAACTTCCCGAGCCAAAATCTTGATTGGTTCTTCACCATAAGTCATATCGGGTCGGATCTCAACCTCTGTCAGAGAAATCACATGTGAAGAGTCTGATCGATAATGTCGCAAAATCAACACATGAAATACATTGTGAATCCTTTCCAACTCTGTCGGCAAAGCTAATCGATATGCCACTGGCCCTATTCTGTCAATAACCTCATACAGCCTAATGAAACGTGGACTTAACTTGCCTTTGCGACCAAATCTCAAAATTTTCTTTCACGGGGATACTTTCAGAAATACTTTATCACCAACTTGAAACTCAATCTCTTTTCTCTTCAAATTCGCATACGACTTCTGTCGATTTGAAGCTGCCTTCAAACAGTCACGAATTACTTTCACTTTCTCTTCAGTTTCTCTAACCAAATCGACCCTATGTATCTGTTTCTCACTAAGCTCGGTCCAATACAACGGAGTTCGACACTTGCGGCCATACAATGCCTCATACGATGCCATCTTTATACTCGACTGAAAACTGTTGTTATAAGCAAATTCGACTAAAGGTAGATATTTTTCCCAACTACCTTCGGACTCCAAAACACAACAGCGAAGCATATATTCAAGAACCTGAATCGTTCTCTCAGATTGGCCGTCGGTTTGCGGATAAAATGCGGTACTAAAGTTCAACTTTGTACCCAAATATTCTTGCAACTTCTTCCAGAATTGTGAAGTAAACCTTGGATCTCTATCCGAAGTAATAGAAATAGGTACTCCGTGCAATCTCACAATTTCAGCAATGTACAGTTCAGCTAGCTTATCAAGTGAGTAATCGGTATGTACCGGTATAAAATGAGTCGATTTTGTCAACCTATCGACAACGACCCAAACGAAATCTTTCTTTTTCAGAGTCAAAGGCAAACCCATTACGAAATCCATCGTAATTTTGTCCCATTTCCACTCAGGTACCATCACTGGTTGAAGTAAGCCCAAAGGTACTTGGTGTTCGGCCTTTAGTTGTTGACAAACTAAACATCTCGAAACAAACTCCGAAATATCTTGTTTCATACCTGACCACCAATACCATTTCTTCAAATCATTATACATTTCCGTACTACTCGAACTAATAAGCAACCACTGTGTGCCTCGTGTAAAATCTTCTGAATAAGTTCATCATTTTTCGGTACACATATTCTATCTCGGAACATCAAACAATCACCCGAATCGATCCGAGAGTCTAAATCATTACCAGATTCACACTAAGCTCTTTTAGCTTGCAATTCACTATCATTTTTTTGAGCTTCACAAATCTGCTGAAGAAATATCGGTCTAGCTCTCAACTCGGCCAAAATTGAACCATCATTAAACAAATTCAATCTCGTACTCATAGCTTTCAAAGTAAATAAGGACTTTCTGCTCAAAGCATCTGCGACTACATTCGCCTTTCCAGGAAGGTAGTCAACCACTAGCTCATAATCTTTTAGTAGCTCGAGCCATCTCCGTTGCCGCAAATTTAGATCTTTCTGAGTCATCAAATACTTTAAACTTTTATGATCCAAAAATACATGACATTTCTCACCATACAAGTGATGCCTCCAAATCTTCAAATCAAACACTATGGCCGCCAATTCTAGATCGTGCGTCAGATAATTCTTCTCGTGTGGTTTTAACTGTCTCGAGGCATAGGCTATCACTTTACCCTCTTGCATCAATACACATCCTAACCCATTCAGTGACGCATCGCTATAAACTACAAACTCCTTTCCCGGTTCAGGTTGCACTAAAACTGGCGCCTCGGTCAACAATACTTTCAACTTCTCAAAACTTTGCTGACATTTTTCGAACCATTCAAACTTAACATATTTTTGCAACAGCTTAGTCATAGGGGTAGCAATCATCGAAAATCCTTTGACAAAACGTCGGTAATAACCGGCTAAGCCCAAAAAGCTTCTGACCTCTTATACATTCTTCGACGGTTTCCAATCAACAATTTCCGATATCTTACTCGGATCAACCCGAATAACGTCTCCAGAGACAATATGTCCCAAAAATCTGACTTCTCAGAGCCAAAACTCACTTTTACTGAATTTAGTAAATAATTTCTTATCTCTCAAAGTCTGCAATACAATTCTTAAATGCTCGGCATGCTCAGACTCGTCTCTAGAATAAATCAGGATGTCATTGATGAACACAACCACAAACTTATCTAAATACGGTTGAAAAATTCAATTCATCAAGTCCATAAAAATAGCAGGAGCATTAGTTAGTTAGAAAGGCATGACAAGAAATTCATAGTGCTCGTACCTCGTTCTGAAAGCGGTTTTCGGCACGTCTAACTCTTTAACTCTCAACTGGTAGTAGCCAGACATCAAATCAATCTACGAAAACACTGTTGCCCCTTTCAACTGATCAAACAAGTCATTAATTCTTGGAAAAGGATACTTGTTCTTTATAGTCACCTTGTTAAGCTGTCGGTAATCGATACAAAGTCTCATGGATCCATCTTTCTTCTTGACAAATAATACCGATGCACCCCATGGTGAAAAACTCGGTCTCGCAAATCTTTTATCCGTCAATTCTTGTAACTGAGACTTCAATTCCTTTAACTCAGTTGGAGCCATTCTATAGGGGCTATCGATATTGATGAAGTCCCTGGTAATAAATCAATACCAACCTCAACTTCTTTAATCGGTGGCAACCCAGGCAACACTTCTGGAAAAACATCCAGATATTCACTAACTACCGGCACTGATTCAATTTTCAATTCAGACACTTTTGTATTCAACACATAAGCTAGATAAGCTTCACAACCCTTTCTCACATATCTTTGGGCAGTCATTGAAGAAATCACAACAGGTAACTCACCCGACTCATCTGAATCAATTCGAAGAATTTCACCATTCTCACATTTCAATTCAATAAATTTTCGTCTACAATTCACTACAACATCATGTAGTGTCAACCAATCCATACCCAAAATGACATCAAACTCATCAAATGGCAACATTAGGACAGCCGGAAAATAGTGACCTCGAATCATCAATGGACAATTCTTGCAAACTTTATCAACTAGCACATATTTGCCTAAGGGGTTTGACACTTTAATCACAAATTCAGTAAACTCAACAGGCAAGTTCTTACTAGCTACCAATTTCATGCAAACATAAGAATGAGTCGATCCAGGATCAATCAATGCAACTACATTAGTATTATAAAGAGAAAAAGTACCAGTGATAACATCAGGAGATGTCGCTTCTTCGCGAGCACGGATAGCATAGGCTCTAGCAGGTGCCCTGGCCTCAGATCTTACAGTTGTATCTTTTGTCACACCTTTACTCCTAGCTCCATTTCCCGTGTTCCTTGTTGGTCTCCCTTTAGAGGCAGTGTTGCCCGATCTTGCAGTCTGAAACTTATCCTTTTCAACCATCTCTGGGCAATTTTTAATAAAGTGGTCGTGAGAGCCACACTTAAAACAAGCCCGGTCATACATTCTACATTCGCTAGGATGTCGTCTGCCACAGTGCAGACATTCAGGCCTACCAGACTTAGCGTTACCAACGCTCGCTACTGATGTAGTTTGGGCTTTAGAATCAGAGTATTGCTTCCCACAATCTCTGTTGGGATACCTTGCTGAATCACTCGATCGAGCATACAAATCTCTCGATTTCTTAGACTGAGATTGAAATGACTTACTCATCGGCCTTTTTCTTGCATCTCTAGCCTCAGACTCAGCTTTTCTCTTTTCCTTACTTAATTCTTCAGCTTTACAAGCTCGGTCAAATAGCACCACAAATTCTTTCAGCTCAAGAATTCCAACTAACAATCGGATGTCCTCATTCAACCCATATTCAAACCTTTTGCACATGATAGCCTCGGTGGAAACACATTTCTGAGCGTACTTACTGAGCCTGACAAACTCTCGTTCATACTCGGTTACAGACATCTGGCCCTGTTTTAGCTCTAAAAACTCCTTACGTTTCTGATCAATGAACCGTTGGCTGATAAACTTCTTTCGAAATTTATCTTGGAAGAATTCCAAATTAACCCTCTCTCAGTACTACTGACACAAGAGTTTTCCACCACCGGTATGTTGAGTCTCTCAGAAGTGATACGGCACATTTCAGACATTCATCCGGTGTGCAAGACAGTTCATCTAATAACCTGATAGAATTCTCAAGCCAAAATTTTGCCCTCTCAGGATCATCGTCAACATTTGCCCTGAAATCTTCAGCCCCATGCTTTCGGATCTTATCAACCGGAGGCTTACTCACTCTTACATATTCCATACCTTGAGGAGCTACTAGAACCGGCTGAGGAATAGGTAGGGGTAGAGGGGGTTGAGCATTTGCATTTGTTCGAACAAATTCCGTATACCACTCGTTCATCATGTAGAGGAAGGCTTCCCTACCCCCTTCTGCTCCTCCCTGACTAACCAAGGGAGGTCTACTTTCAGACGGCGCTGCCCCTTGAGCGGGGGCTGATGCATTACTTTCTACGTCATCAGCTTCAGCTCGATTGGGATCCATTTACTATATGAAAACACATTTTAAAATTGTCAAAAGTCATCACACTATCACAGTTCATTTATGGCATGTATAGCTAGACTTTCACACACGCTACGTTAGTCCAAGAATCGACTAAATTGTAGCTCTGATACCACTAAATGTAACACCCCTTACCCGTATTCAACGCCAGAAGAGGGTACGAGGCATTCCCGAACATAAACACAAGCAAACATACATTTTCGAGTCATAAACTTTCCATTCAAATTAAAACTTTTCATACACATTCATATCGTCCCTAAAACAAGCCTACAAGGCTCAATACATGCTTTGGAAGTGGTTCAGGACTAAACCGAGAACTTTAGAAAATTTTACTAAACTTAGAAAATTTTTCATGTTACAGGGCTCACACGCCCGTGTGACCCTTAGACACGTCCGTGCTACAGTCCGTGTTCAAAATAGGGTGCTCTCTGACTTGTGCCATACAGCATGCCACACGCCCGTGTGCTAGGCCGTGTGGTCGATTTAATTTTCATAATTTTTCATAAAATAGGTGCAGACTTCACATGGCCGGGGCACATGCCGGTGTTCAAGGCCGTGTAGCACACACGGCCGAGACACACACCCGTGTGCCATATTCTGGACATTCTGTTTTGCAACAATTAAGGTGCAGGGGACACACGGCTGAAACACATGCTCGTGGGGTAGACCGTGTGTCACACACGGCCTAGACACACGCCCGTTTGTCTACCCGTGTGGACAAAAATAAGGCTATTTACCAAGCCTTTTTGCCACTCTTTAATGTACACACCTACACAACATAACATAGCACCAAACCAAGCATATACATACAACCAAATCAGCCACAACCAAGACAATAGAAACACATCATTTACAAGCTACCATATATCATATACAAACATCACATACATATCAACTCAAATCAAGTAGATTCCCACATCCATGAAAGGCATTATCATATGAATATACTTAACCAATAATAGCCAGTTTCCAATGGCCTTATACAAAATGAGCTTTCAACCAATATAAGCCAACACCTTTGGCCAAATCAATTATGACACATAACAAAATGACCAAGTCCCCTATACATGCCATAACTCAAAATGTAGAATTCATTGGTACCAAAATAATAGTTGATAGTGTGAATGGATCTCCGACGACCTCTAATCCCGAGCTAGCTTGGTGACACTATAAGGCAAGGGAAAGAAAATGGAGTAAGCTATATAGCTTGGTAAGTTCATATGCAAATAATCGACAACAGTAACCATACAATTGCCATATAAGTAACATACGTATATCAACCTAAATGTCACTAAAACCTCATGAACATAACATACTCAATCAAATTCTTACCAATAGTTCATCATATACCGAATTCATTTCCTTTGAGTTTTTCGTACATACCTGTACCAACTCGTAACATAATCACATACTTTCTCGTCTTTGACATACCCGTTGAACCACATGGAATACTATCGGATACACGGAAAAATTTTCACATAAGTGCCACATATGTAACCAATGCTATCACAATTCTCATAACACATATAAGCTCGCTCTCGAGCAAATCCACAGGTCTGCTCACACAAGTTGTCAGTCAGGATGTAGCTACGCAGTGCTGCTCAACAAGCTGTCAGGTATCCACAACATATGCAGGTATACTATGCCACCAGTAGGACGTACAGGACCAGCACCCGAGACACATAAATCACATAATCACATGGGTTCCTAGTGACATGTCACTTGTATCCTAATCTATTCCTAACGTTCAACTGGGATTTCTCCCTTGTCGGAACTTCGTCGAATATACTCATAGAATCAATCATACATTTCATGCAATATCAAAACATTAAAATACAAATATAACATTGCATTATTTACAAACGAACTTACCTCGGTACAAAAATAGTGAAAATGGACCTATTCGTCAAACACTTTATTTTTCCCCCGATCTAGGTTCGAACTTCATTTTTCTTGATCTATAATAACAAATTTAGCTCACTTAATACTCGCATTATTCAATTCAGCCCAAAAATCACATTATTACAAAATTACATTTTTGCCCCTAAATTTTCAACTTTTTACATTTTAGTCCCTAGGCTCGTAAAATGAAATATGTTCAATTTCTTCAAAACCCAAGCCTAGTCGAACCTTACTCATGCTTATAACAGCCCAAATTTTTCATTAATTCACACTTTTACTTCATGTTTTATAACTTTTACAAATAGGTCCTTTTAAGCAATTTAATAAAAAATCACTTAGTAAAAGTTGTTTATCTAACATCAAACTTGCATAATCTACCATTAAATATCAAAATACACAAATATCCAACATGGGTAAAATTTTAGACTTTGATTTTCTTTCAAATTAGTCCTTGAAATAGCTAGATTAGGTTACACCGATCTCAAAAATGTAAAAATTATTAAAAACGAGACAAGAACGGACTTACAATAAAGCTTGGAAGATGAACTAACCCTAGGTATGGAGACCCTTGTGATTTTCGACCATGGGAGGATGAAATTGAGAAGATGACATCTTTTATGTGTTTAGTTTTGTCTTTATTACCCAAATGACCAAAATGCCTTTAATGCCAAACTTTGAAATTTCACCCTACCATGTCCATTTTTTTCCAACTTAAAGTATAATGGTCTAATTGCCATCTAAGGACCTCCAATTTAAAATCTCATAGCAATTGGACACTTCTAACATATAGAACTCAAGTTTTGCACTTATTGCAATTTAGTCCCTTTAACTAAATTAAGTGCCCAAACGTCAAGACTTTCGAACAAAATTTTCACGAAATCATTTCATAAAATTGTAGACCATAGAAATATAATAAAAATAAATTTTACTAGGTCGAATTTGTGGTCCCGATTCCACTGTTTCGACTAGACCCAAAATCGGGCTGTTACAAGTAATCCTAAATCGAAATGTAAACATTGTAACAAATTTCATCATTGAGAATGTCGGTCTAGAAGTGGAGCTTGTTTGGATGTGGTTCACTTGACCATTTTCTCAGAGATTGTCCAGAAAGAGTTGAAAAAGAAATAGATCTAGCTCCAAAGCCTAGTAATCTTGTTTCAAGAGGCAGACCACCCCGTCACCCCAGAAATGTTAATGGTAGTCGAGGTACTACCAGGGATACACCAGTTAGATCTGAGGCACGAGCACCTGCAAGAACATATGCTATTCGTGCTAGAGAAGATTCCTCTACGCTCGATGTCATTACTGGTACATTTTCTCTACTTGATACTGATATTACTGCTTTGATTGACCCTGGTTCCACACATTCATACATATGCACGAACTTAGTGACTGTTAAAAATTTACCTGTTGAATTCACTAAATTTGTGGTTAAAGTTTCAAACCCCCTGGGACAGTGTGTTATGGTTGATAAAGTTTGTAAGAACTGTCCATTGATGGTAAAAAGGTTATTGCTTTTCGGTTGACTTGATGTTATTACCATTCGATGAATTTGATGTGCTTTTGGTAATGGATTGGTTAACCCAATATGATGTAGTGGTGAATTGTAAACAAAAATATATTGTATTGAAATGTCACAATGGTGAATTACTTCATGTTGAATCTGATAAACTGGATGGATTACCTAATGTAATTTCAGCAATATCAGCACAGAAATATGTCAAAAAAGGGTATGATGCTTATCTTGCATATATATTGGATACTAAAGTATCTGAGTTAAAGATCCAGTCAGTGTCGGTTGTATGTGAATTTCCTGATGTATTCCCAGATGAATTACCTAGTTTACCACTGGATAGAGAAGTGGAATTCTCTATAGATCTTATTCCGGGAACAACACCGATATCCATAGCACCTTACAAAATGGCTCCTACTAAATTGAAAGAGTTGAAAGCACAGTTGCAACAATTGATTGACATGGGTTTTGCTCGACCCAGTTTCTCATATTGGGGTGGGCCGATTTTACTTGTAAAGAAGAAAGATGGATCGTTGAGGCTGTGCATTGATTACAAACAGCTCAACAAAGTTACAATAAAGAACAAGTATCCATTGCCTCGTATTGATGACTTGTTTGACCAGTTAAAATGTGCCACTGTATTTTCAAGGATTGATATCCGTTCTAGTTACTATCAATTACGGGGAAAAGATTCATATGTACCCAAGATAGCTTTTAGAACCAAGTACGGACTCTATGAGTTTCTTGTGATGCCATTCGGCTTGACAAATGCACCTGTAGTGTTTATGGATCTGATGAATAGAATTTTTAGCCCATATTTAGATAGGTTTGTGGTGGTATTTATAGATGATATTTTGGTTTACTCCCGAGATGAAAAAGAACATGCTGAGCATTTGAGAATAGTGTTGCAAACTCTAGTAGAGAAATAATTGTATGCCAAATTCAGTAAATGTGAATTTTGCCTACGGGAAGTTAGTTTTCTTGGGCATATAGTATCTGCTAAAGGTGTCAGGGTAGACCCAAATAAAATTCCAGCCATTGTTAATTGGAAACCACTGAGGAATGTGTCTGAAGTCTGAAGTTTTCTGGGACTAGCTGGTTATTATCGGAGGTTTGTAAAAGTTTTTCAATGATATCTTCTCCAATGACTCGTTTGTTGCAGAAAGATGTAAAGTTTGAGTGGACTGACAAATGCCATCAGAGTTTTGACAGATTAAAGGCTTTATTGACAGAAGCACCAGTGTTAGTTCAGCCTGAATCGGGTAAGGAATTCATAATTTACAGTGATGCATCATTGAATGGTTTAGGCTGTGTTTTGATGCAAGAAGGTAAAGTAGTAGCCTATGCTTCAAGACAGCTAAAACCACATAAAAGAAACTACCCGACACATGATCTTAAATTAATAGCTATAGTGTTTGCATTTAAAATCTGGTGGCATTACTTGTTTGGTGAAAAATGTCACATATTCACTAATCATAAAAGTTTGAAGTATTTGATGTCACGGAAAGACTTGAATTTGAGACAGTGCAGATGGCTTGAATTACTAAAAGATTATGATCTTGTTATTGACTACCATCCAGGAAAAGCCAATGTAGTGGCAGATGTTCTGAGCAGAAAATCCCTGTATACTTTGCGAGCAATGAACACCCGATTGTCATTATCTGATGATGGTTCAATCATAGCTGAGTTAAAAGCTAGACCAACATTTTTACAGCAAATCTCTGAAGCTCAGAAAAATGATAGTAAGTTGCAAGCAAAACGGATACAAAGTGAATTGACACCTGACTCAGAATTTCAGATCGGGACTGATGGTTTCTTGTTATACAGAGACAGAGTATGTGTATCAAAAAGTTCAGAACTAGTACAGAAGATTTTGAATGAAGCTCATAGTGGTAACATGTCTATTCATCCTGGTAGTAATAAAATGTACAATGATCTGAAAAAGATGTACTGGTAGCCTGGAATGAAACGAGATATTTCTGAGTTTGTATCTAAATGTTTGATATATCAGCAAGTAAAAGCTGAACATCAGTTGCCTTCTCGACTATTACAGTCGGTTACGATACCGAAATGGAAATGGTAAAGATTTACTATGGACTTTGTATCAGGATTACCCTATCTCCAAAGAAGAAAGATGTCATTTGGGTGATTGTTGATCGGTTGACAAAGTCTGCACACTTTATTCCCGTACGTATGGACTTTTCCTTAGATAGATTGGCTAAATTATATGTTTATGAGATTGTCAGATTGAATGGAGTGCATGTCTCCATTATTTCAGATAGAGATCCTCGTTTTACATCTCGATTCTAGAGCAAATTATAAGAAGCTCTGGGTACTCAGTTACACTTTAGCACAGCATTTCATCCCCTGAAAGATGGTCAATCTGAACGAGTGATACAGATCTTGGAAGATATGCTTCGATGTTGTATACTTGAGTCTGAAGGTAACTGGGAAAGGTATTTGCCTTTGGTTGAATTTGCTTATAATAACAGTTATCAGTCTAGCATTAAAATGGCACCGTATGAAGCCTTGTATGGACGCAAATGTAGAACTCCATTGTATTAGACTAAACTCAGTGAGAAAAATTTAAATGGAGTTGACTTAGTCCGTGAAACTGAGGAAAAATTAAAAGTAATTCGAGATAGTTTGAAAGAAGCCTTTGATCGTCAAAAGTCTTATGCTGATCTGAAAAGAAAAGAGATAGAATTTCAAGTCGGTGACAAGGTATTCTTGAAAGTATCGCCTTGGAAGAAAGTTCTCCGGTTTGGTCGCAAAGGAAAACTGAGTCCACAGTTCATTGGACCATATGAGATTACAAAAAGAATTGGACCGGTTGCATATCGGTTAGCTTTACCACCAGAACTTGATCAGATTCATAATGTTTTTCATGTGTCAATGCTACGACGGTATCGATCCGATCCTTCGCATGTTATTTCTCCGACAGAGGTAGAGATCCAGCCTGATATGACTTACAGTGGGGAACCAATCAAAATTCTGGCACGTGAAACAAATGAGTTAAAAAATAAAAAGGGAGCATTAGTAAAAGTTCTTTGGCAACGACACGGTATAGAAGAGGCTACCTGGGAACCGGAGGATACTATGAGGAAGCAATATCTGAATCTCTTTATTTGTAAGATTTTTGAGGACGAAAATCCTTAAGGGGGGAGAGTTGAAACAGCCCGTATTTCAGTGAAATCGGGACAGTGGTTTCGGGACCACAAATCCGAGTCAAGAGTAAAATTTATTTTTACTTTATTATATGGTCCGTGTTATGTTAGAAATGTCACGTGAAAATTTTGATACGAAAATTTTATTGATTAAGTGTTTAATTACGAGAAGGACTAAATCGCATAAAATGCAAAAGTTGAATTCTAGTAACTATAAGGATTAAATAGCTATGGAATTCAAAACTTGAGGTCCTTATATGGTAATTAGACCATTGAAGAAAAGTATGTAGATTTTTGGTGACTCATCCATGGAAATTTAGAAAAAGGGCAAAGACTAAATTGGAATTAGAAAAACATTTAATTAATTAAAAGATGAAAAGAAAATATCATCTTATTTTCTCATCTTCTTCAACCTAAAATACATGAAAACCCTAGGAGAAAGAGAAGAAACTTTCATGGCTTAATTGGGTAAGTTTTCTTATCCCGTTTTTTGTAATTTTGATATTTTTGAAACCGAGATAGCTTAATCTATCTATTTGGGGGATTAATTTGAAAAGTTATTAAGGTATGAAATTTGGGTCATGGATGAATATGCTGAAAATTAGAAATTTATGGTAGAAAATGAAAGGTTGTTGATAGATAAACAACTTTTACAAAGTGAATTTTGATGAAAACATTATTTAGGGACTAAAATGTAAAATTGTGAAATTAAAGAAAAATGCTTAATTTTTATGAATATATGTGCTATAAATTTTGTAATGGTATTTTGGTTAGGCTTGTAATAGGGAGTAAATTGCACAAGTTTCATTTTCCAAGCCTAGGGATGAAATTAGAATTTATGGAAAAGTTAGGGGTAAAATGGTAACTTTGCCTAGGACATAAATTGAGTCCAAATGAGTATGAAATATGAGAAATTGATGATTAAAGCTATTTATATAGATCCAGACAACACAAATTCGAGGTTAGACTAAGGAAAAGAAAAGGTTTTGGATTAGTAGATTACTTACGCGAACAAGTGTCGAGGTAAGTTCGTGTAACTTAATCGAGCATGTAAATATGTTTAATTGAATGTTGTGTTTGTATGGAATGTAACTTATATTGATGTACATTATTTGAATGCTATAATGAAAAACTTAATACATGCTTGAAATGGTGAAAAAGGGGTTAAATCCCGATTGAATATTGAATTCCGATGAATATATGTGCTTTCTCGAAATGGATAAGGTCCTGCATTTGTTGCTGACGGATTTAGCTCGGACGAGTAATCCTATTGACCTCATTATAGAAAGGATTTAGCTTGGACGGGTAATTCGATATAATACCTCTCGGTATACGTTACGATTAGGGTTTAGCCTTGGATGGTAATCATAATTGAGCTCTTACGAGCATATGTTGTATAAAGTTTAGCTGGACTGTAATCATGTTATACGATATGTGGCTTGAGAGTGTTTTCCTTGATTAAGTGCCCTAATGGGTACTCTTGAAAAAGAATTGACGGGTTATTGAATCGTACACCTCGAGTGTACCACTTGAGTATCCATCGAAATTTCAATGATTCAACGGACATAAAACTCTTGACATGGTATGAAAATTATGAGATGAAATGATAATGTCTTGAAAGAATATTGCATGATGAGCTCATCTATCCGTACTTGATGTATATGTAAAGTATGTGACTAACATGTTTGATTGGATGCATGTGTTTAGGAAATTTTTTCAAATGGATGGAAAACATGATATTGTATGCATAGATTTAATAAACGGGATTGGTAAGTTTAGTTTCCGTTATACGAACTTACTAAGCATGTAATGCTTACTCCGTTTTATTTTCCCCTATTTTATAGTGCTCGAAAGCTCGCGAAGGTTGGAGATCATTAGAGCATCGTCACACTATCAACTAGCTTATTTTGGTATATGTAGTAAAATCATTTTGGTATAATGGCATGTATAGGACAACTTGGCCTTTAGTGGCTTGATAATGATGTTTGTAATCTAGCCATTGGAATGGCTAGTAATGGTTGTTTTGATATACTTGTAATGTCATGCTAGAGTAGCTATATATATGTTAAGTAGTTGATTAAATCATGTTTAACACATGGATTGAGCCAAGGTAAGATAGTAAACATGTGTGCATGCAATGATATGCCATGTTGAATGATGGAAATTGCTTAATTTGAATGCTTGAAATGGTTGGAATGTGTTTGGTAGGTTTTAGTGCAGGAAAATGGTAAATTTGGGTGACAAATGAGGCTAGGAAATGGCTTTATTTTGTCCACACGGGCGTGTGTCTAGACTGTGTGTGACACACGGCCGGGTACATGGGCGTGTAGTTAGGCCGTGTGTCCCCTGCACCTTAATTTTGAGAAACAGAATGCTCAGAATTGAGCACACGGGCGTGTGTCTCAGCCATGTGTGCTACACGGCTGAGAACACAGGCGTGTGTCTTGGCCGTGTGAAACCTACACCTAATTTCGAAATAAATTAATTAACCACACGGCCTAGCACACGGGTGTGTGGCATGGCTGTGTGAGTTACACGGGGTCGAACACGGCCTGCAGCACGGGCGTGTGAGCCCTGCACCTTGGAAAATTTTTGAAATTTTGCAAAAAATTCTTAGAGGTTCAGATTAAGTCCCGACTCGATTCTAATGCTCGTATTGGGCTTCGAGGGTCCATTTAAGGGACGTTACGAATGATTTCGAAATTTGAATAGTAACTTGCATGAATTATCTGTAAATGTTTCTGAATGTTCCAGTAATGCTCCGTAACCCTGTTCCGGCGACGGATACGGGTTAGGGGTGTTACAGTTCAACTAGAAAATTTTCTTGAAAAATTAATTTGGAAAATCTAACTAATTTTTGAAAAAATTAATTTTTATCAAGTAAAATTAAATTAATCAAATTAATTAAAATTAATATGATATTTTCGGAAATTAATTTTCAAGTCAGACAATTGGCCCAATGGGTAATTGAACTTAAAAATTGGACTTGAGATCGTAAATTTGGCCTGGGAGCCCAAAAATCAAGACCAAGACACAAAAACTAGTTGAATTAGGCTCGGTACGTGAAATCAGGCCAACGGTCCAACCAGTTGCTAGACTGGATCAGTCGGGTTGTCATTGACCCAGACCAAATCGACAGCAGTCGAATCGGCTCGGGGTGCCATAAGGGTGCCACACATGTGTCACCGGACACAGCGGTGCTGGCAGCTGCAATGGTGGCGTCCTGATGGCCGACAGCGGTTGGTCTTCGGTGGTTGAGTAGTGGAAGAGTTACACTCGTACTGGGGCTCTACCAGAGAATTTGATTTCAAATTAACTATTCCAAAAATAATCTTATTTTAATAGATTAATATTTAATTTAATTTAATACTTATCTTAGTAGTATTTTATTAATTTAATATTAAAGTGATTATCTTAATATTAAATTTAACTTAATGTTTATCTTGTGGATGAACTTTCTATTATTTTAATAAGATTTAGTATTAAATTTAATCTAATATTTATCTTGATAAATATTAATTAATTTAATATTAAAGTGATTAAGTTTAATAATAATTGAACTCTCTAAACTTACCCTATATAAAGAGAGCCTTGAGTCATTATTTAACAAACACACTTAAATTTAAGAGAAAGTTATAAAGAGAAAATTCTCTGAAGAGATTATTTTAGAAAATTTCTAAAGATATTTTTTTATTTACAACTTGACCCAAAAGTTTAGAGAAATTGCGAAATTACCCCACTGGTAATTTTTGTGAAAATTTTTCTTATTCGAAGCGAGCCCACACTCGACAGACGTAAGCTTGAGGATAGCGAAGAAGACTACTCGGTCGAAACAATCATCCTAGACGAATCGAAAAGGTACAATTTTGATTTAATGTTTATTACTTTAGATATCACAACCAAGATCTTGTTTTGGAAAAAAAAATTAAAACTCTATTTTCCTAAATTTATTTTCGCTACGTTTTCTAAAGCTCGTTTTTCCAGCAATAGTGCCCGTTTGTAATGCTTCCAACCATTACCTAACTCGACCTCCTAGTGCAAACGAGATTGATAATAATTTAATAGCTTTATCGGAAACTCCTGAAGAGGTACTACAGATCTGTTCAAATCTCCTCAAGAATACCACTGGATCCAAATCAACCTCGTTACTGTACTAAAGGTTCATTGACACCTAAGTTAGCAATGGGGGATCAATCTCGAAGTGAGTCCCATGAAAAATGGTTTTTGCTATACTTGGTTAAATTTAGCTCGTGTCAAATATTTTCCGTCCCAAGAGAGTTATCATTATTTACTTCCAAATAATCAACCCCCTAAGTCCAAGAAGTAAAAAATCAAAGTTATTACTAGTGTAAAATTAAATATTATAAATAAATAAATAAAATCAAATTTTGTACCCATAATTCTAAATTTTCCTATTTATCCTATTAAAATGCAGGAATTAAAATCAAGTCTAATGTCGAAACCTCCCCGGCATCGATGCCAACAACTTGACCATCGTCAGACATGCAAACGTTTGGACTGGAAATACTGTAGTAAAATAGTTAAATAATTAAACAATGATGTTCGCAAGTATACGAGTTGTAACAGCCCGCTCGTATGGCTGTAAATGAACTGAGGTTGAACGAACAAACCTCTATTCATGCTCGTTTGTTTATTTTTAAGCTTGTTCGTGTTCAATTTGTGTTCGTTAATTTAAAATTATGTGTGTTCATGTTTGTTTGTTTAATGTTCACGAACATGTTCATTTAACTTAATTGAACATGTTCATGAACTTGTTCGTGAACATTAAACGAACATGTTCATGAACATATAATTGAACATGTTCACGAACAATGTTAATAAATAATAAACAAAGAAACAATAAATAAATCCATACATATATACACACACATATAGTGTTTAGATATAAAATTGTCAAATATAAATATTAATAATTATATTATAAATGAAAAAATACAAACCAAGATAATTTTATTAATATATACTAATGGAATTTTTATAAGAAAATATCTTTAATAAATAAATGAGCCAATAAACGAGCTTGTTCGTGAACATAAATGAACTGAACACACCTCTGTTCATGTGCGTTTGTTTATTAAACGAACATAAAAATTTTGTTCATACTCATTTATTTAGCTTAATAAACAAACGTTATATGAACGGTTCACGAACAGTTCATCAAACGTTCTATTCATTTACACCCCTACCCGCTAGGCGAATATTATATCAAGTTACTGTTTGGCGCATAGTTGTTTATGCAAAGGGTAGTTAACAAGTAAATTAGAGGAGTATTTGATTTTTTTGTGGCATATTTTATGAGATTCACCATTTGGCGAACTCTGAGTTTTGGCAGGCTCTTCTGTTAAGTTATCTGCCAACCCCAGATGTTTTGGTCAAACTCGTTAGTTCGCAACTCGATAAGTTTTTTTTCTTGGTTAGTATATGTGATGACGTAGTAAGTGATGTTAGAGTTTAGTTGAAACCTAGTTAGAACTGAACTAGGATACTGTAGATGATTTGATACTTAATTAATTCTTCTTGAATTTCTAGAGTGATTGTGGAATCCTCTGACTTTCCACTAACTTTTGTTCTTAGTCATCTCTTCTATATAAGGGTATCAGACTAACTTGTTTGCACGTCTTGCTTCTGTTTCTTCTTCTTCCTTGCATTTTCGCTGAAGCTTTAGAAATTCTAAGTTAGCATCTTTAGCGAGGAGTTTCCAATATTTAGCTAACACCATTGTTTAGCAAAAGTCCCTGCCTAAGAGTAGATCTAGCATAATTAAGCGGATTTGATCGCACGCCTAGACATAGGGTGACGAGATTTTTTCGGATTAGGGTGAAACCTAATATGGGAGTCCTTAGATCGAGTTAATGCAATTCTAGGGGTTTTAATTAGAAAGAGATTTCAATTAATCAACCTAGGGTTAGACGTTAGTAGCCTCGACGGAGGTATTAATATAACTTAGGGAATCCTACGGATCAAGTCAAGTGAATAAATCGTCTGGTTCAGTGTTAGATAATAGATGAAGTCTAGGTGGATTCTGTAACATCCTAAATTAGGGGTTGTGCATGTGGTGTGTTTTGTGTGTATGTTATGCTTAATATGCTGGTTAGGGTGTTTTGGGGGTCCAGGAAAGGCTCAAGGTTAAGCTGAAGTCTTGGCCAAAATTCTCTTTTTGCGCACTTTAGGGGAGAGCTGGATGGGATAGGACTTAAGGGTTGTTGCTTGTAGGTATTTGGCACAAGAAGTCTATTGGTAAAGTGGAAAGGAGGCGCCACTTAAGGGGCAGGTGAGTGACGCCTCAGGAGAGCTGGCAGGGAGCAGGTTCGAGTTGCGTGGTTTCCTTTTGGGGATTTCTTTTTGACGCCAAGGTGTAGGGGAGGTGGATTCGGCTTGGACTCTGTTGGATGAGTGTTGAATAAGTCAACACATTTGAATGAAGGGAGGATAGGAAAACAGGGAGGAGGAATCGGTTAACAATTTCGAATGGGGAGTGGAGAGTGATCGGTGGAGAGAATTATGGGATTGGAGAGAGAGGAAGAGAGTTTGGCCAAAAGTGGGAAGTGAGGTGTGTGAGTGTGTGTGTGTACGGTTTAGTGGTTTGGAAGGGGTGGCCGAACTTTGAATAGTAGCACTTAGAGGGCGTGGTGATCATTTCAGCTAGCTAGAAAACACCTAAAGCATTCTCCTTTCTTTTATTTTTCATTTTGGGAACTTTTGCCTTATTTTTTTAATGGTCAAAACCGAAACACCTCCTAATGCTCTTCTACTTTTTCTTGTTCTTTTGTGCTTAGCCGAAAGTGCATTTTTATTGTGCTCTCTTTGTTTTTCTCTTTGTGTTGCTAGTCATTTCCTTCATAGCCGAATTCCCCAAGTCAATTACTCCCTTGTTTCTTCTCAGTCGATTGGTAAGAGCCTTAGCCGAAACCTATTTCTTTTTTTATTCTCTTTTCATCTTCTTCCTCCTTTCTGCTACTCTTTGATTGGTTGGCCGAAACTCCTCTCTTCTCTATTTCTTTCTTTTTTTGAGCAAAACACCTTCGATTTTCGTTCATTCTTTGGGTTCTTTTTGCTTTAGCTGAATCTCCCTAGCCATCTCTTCTCTTTTCCTCTCGATTTTTTTAAAAAGAAAAGCTGAAACTTATCATCTTTTCTAGGTAGTCCTTATTTATTTGTTAGCCGAATCTTTCTGGCATTCATATCTCTTCTTTCGACTCTTGTTTGTAGTGGATCGATGTTACTCATCTTCCACCACTCCCAATCGAATTATCTATTGATCGTGGTAAGTATTTCCCTTTTCGTTTCAATACTCTTTTCGCTCTTTTGAGTGCCGAAGACATTAACCTTATCCTATGTTCTTGGCCGATGGAAGGGGGGCTTTGTCTTCGCGTTCTTCCGGCTTCTGGGTAAGGAGCGTTAGCCTTTGAGCGTTTATTATCAGTTGCTTTGATGTCAATGTCTTAACCTGGTCTTCTGACCAAGATCGTTCATGGACTCGAATGCCAGCAAATCTAAGGAAGGGGTTGGACTTGTACCTCCAGCCCCAAAGTTCAAGAGGCGCGCGGTGTCTGCTGTTCGAGATTGGCCACCAGGTTGTGGGCCAGCTTCTGAGAAGAATAGTAGACAGATAGCTGTAGTTGCTGCTAGTGATAGTGTCGACATAGATAGCATAGTACTGCGTGTAATCAGGTGTGTAAAATTTCACACTTTAATATTAATATGTGATACTAATCGTTGGGGCTGAAAAGCAGAAGTGACTAGATGGATAGTCGTTACGCCTATATGGGTATGGTTGAAATACCAGGTAAGTACCTTGATGTTATGTATGAGTTAATGTATGTATGCCATAATGATACTGTTCATTTAAATAGCATGATACTTTCATTCGGGTTGCATATGTTATGCATGGGTTGGATATGTTGTGTAAAGGGGAAGTGCTTAAGATCATCACTAGTGGTTTGGTACCACAAGTGGGTTGGCCCCACATTCTTAATTCCGTGACTAAGTCTCGGTGGTTTGGAACCACCAAAGTGGTTTGGTACCACATACATATGATTTCGTGACTTGTCCCGGTGGTTTGGTACCACAGATGGGTTGGCCCCACATGCATGATTATTAGGGATTGTCACTAGTGGTTGGGTACCACAAGTGGGTTGGCCCCACGTGATGATATTTTGTGACTCTGTCACCAAAGTGGCTAGGTGCCACATAAGGAGTGTAGCGAATGGAGGGTCGATTGTAGAAATCCCCACGGTGTGATAGGCTGGTACGGGTGGTGTGTAGAGGATGGAAAATTTAGGTTGGGCTGGGCACATTGCATTCATATTTGAGTATGCTACTTTAAAGTGGGCTAAGGTCCAATTTGTGATTGTGGGCTTGGAGCCATTTATGTTCTTTAAGGGGGGATTTACACACTGAGTCTTGGTGACTCACCCCCTCTGCTTAACTGCGGTGATCGATGGGGCGTGGACTTGGGAGCCGAGGCGGACTCGTAGATAGAGGCCATAGCTTGATAAATTTCGTAAACTCAGTTTCTTTCTTAAACTGTTTTAACTTGGGGATTTTAGTTGATTTTAGTGGATGTAATAAGGCCTCTTAAATTACTATTTGGTTTTAACATTATGTATTTAGTTATGACATGACGTTATCCTACGTTTTTAAACATGATTGTTAAAATGGAGTTTTCAAAATATAAGAAACATAAAACAACCGTTTTTCTCAAATGCTAACAAAGATAACAAATTAGCGATTAATTAAACTCGAAGATTTTTCTTAAGCTATAAACCACTATTTTCCAAAACCTTTTTCCTGTGACATGCTAGATCTGGCCGTAACGTTTAGACCGGGTTTGGGGTGTTACAATTTTGGTATCAGAGCCTAGGTTGCAAAACTCGGGTTGTAAAAATGGGCTCAATGATGTTTTATTAAGTTGGTCTAAATAATTTTTTTGGGAACGTTTTGATTGGAACATGGCATCCGAGTCCGTCGGCACCCGATCCACGTAGGTAAGTGTTCTAAATTATTGATGGTGTATGCATAAAATAACTGTTAGCATGAATGAGTATGTTTATTAGCTCTAAGAGACCCGAACTTTAGAGACTGAAACGTTTTGAATGTGTCTGGCGGAAACTACACTCTAAGACTATTTCTCATAAAACTACTCGGTGTTAAAAGTGAAAGAAATACTAACTCATAAAACTTTAATCAGATTAAGCCGCAAACATTAGTCATGAACACTCGGGGGCATGGGCGTAATGTACGTCGTCGTGGTAGAGGCAGGATTGCGGTATCAGAACCAGTAGGATCTGGTCATGGGTCAGGAAATGAGATGCCGGTACCACCACCGTGCAGGCGAAAATCCGAGACCAAGCGGGCGGAGATGATGCGGTGTCTCGAGCGATGTTACGGGTCTTGGAAAGAGTTCTTTGGGGCGAGCATGGATGCAGAGGGCTCGAAAATCTGTATCGAAATGGCTTCGAGCTAATGGAGCGGAAATGTTTAGGGGCGTTTCTGGTGTAGCTCCCAACACAGCTGAATATTGGTTAGAAGCAGTTGAGCGTATAATGGATGATCTTGACTTCACAGAGGAGGAAAAGTTGAAAGGGGTTGTATCTCTTCTTCAGGACGAAGCGTATCAGTGGTGGCTTACGGTCGAGGATGGTACGATGGTTGATAATATCACACAGGATTTCTTTAAAACAAAGATTCCAGAGGAAGTACGTCGGATCAAGTTATGTGGATGCGCAGCGTAAGGCATTTCTAAATCTGGTTCAGAGGAGTAAGTCGGTAGCCGAGTATGAGGCGAAATTCTTACGTCTAAGCCGTTATGCCCGGGGTATTGTCGCCACAGACCATGAGCGTTGTGTTCGGTTTGAGGATGGGCTGAGAGATAAGTTGCGAGTGCTGATAGCTCCATAGCGAGAGAGGGATTTCTTTGTTCTTGTGGAAAAGGCTAAGATAGCCGAGGAGGTGAAGCGATCAGCGAGTAATCGGGAGAGAAATAGAAATAAAAGGAATTTTGGTTCGTCAGGATCAGTTGGGCGGTTTCAAAAAAGATTTAGGGTTGAGGGGCCGAATCGTGTTGTGAGACCTACTGTTGATAGTCGGCCTCCGAGGTGTGCTTGTTGTGATAAATTTCATTTTGGTGAGTGTTGGGCTGGTAGTAGAGGCTATTTCAAGTGTGGGTCTACAGAGCACCGAATAAGCGACTGTCCACAGGAGAGGGGCAGAGCGCAACCAATAGGTCAGGGTTATGTTTAGTCGAGTAGAGTTGGTCAGCAACCACAGAGAGGTCGTAGTCCGGTCAGAGGGGGTAATGGTGTTAGTCGGGGTTGTGGAACACCAGGCAGAGGTGCAGGGAGCACTGATGCGAGATAGCCGGGGTTGGTCTATGCAGCCAGACGCCGAGAAGAGGGTGATGCACCGGATTTCATAACCGGTACGTTCTTAATTTTTGGATTGCCTTTTTCTGCATTGATTGATATTGGGTCGACGCATTCTTATGTTGCTAGTGTGGTATCTGAAACTTTATGTATAGACTCGAGATTACCCCTAGGAGATGATCATTATTATTAGCCCGCTAGGACAATGCAGAGTGGTGAACAAACTTTATAGGGATGTACCTCTAGAAGTTCAAGGGGTAGTTTTTCCGGCCGATCTGATGGAACTGCCGTTCGGGGAGTTCGACTTAATCTTGGGCTTTGTGTTTCCTTGGGAAGGTTTGCATGCCGAAGGATGTGGAATTGAGGCAAATGATTCTTCAAGAAGCGCATAGTAGCCCTTACGCTATGCATCCTGGAGGAAGTAAGATGTATCGGGATTTGCGGGAACAGTTCTGGTGGCCTGGATTAAAGCAAAAAGTTACGAAATTTGTGGGAAAGTGTTTGACGTGTCAGCAGGTTAAAGCCGAGCATCAGTTGCCTTCAGGATTGTTGCAGCCGGTGAAGATTCCACAGTGGAAATGAGAAAGGATCACTATAGACTTTGTTAGTGGGCTACCTCTTACGCCTACTAAGAAAGACTCGGTTTGGGTGATTGTGGATCGGTTGACGAAGTTGGCTCATTTCATTCCTGTTCGTGTCGACTACTCTCTTCAGAGGTTGGCTAAGCTGTATGTGGTAGAAATCGTGAGGTTGCATGGGGTGCCGGTGATCGATCATATCGAGATAGAGACCCTAGGTTTACGTCGAGATTCGGAAGGCGTTGCACCTAGCGTTGGGTACAAAGTTGGATTTCAAGATCTGACATTCCATCCTCAATCGATGGTCGATCTGAGAGAGTGATTCGATTTTAGAGGACATGTTGAGGGGTCATGTCATCAATTTGTGGGTAGTGGGAGGAGTTTCTACCGTTAGTGGAATTTGCATACAACAACAGTTACCAAGCTAGTATTCGGATGGCGCCCTATGAAGCATTGTGCAGGCGAAAATGTCGTACTCCTACATGTTGGACGGAATGGGTGAGCGCCAAATTTTGGGCCCAGAATTGGTCAGCGAGAGCAGAGGAGAAGGTTAAGCTAATTAGGGGCTCGATTGAAAGAAGCATCCGATAGGCGAGAAATCATATGCGGACACAAGTGAAAGGAAATAGAGTTTGCTTTGTAGGTGATCGGGTTTTCTTAAAGGTTTCACTGTAGAAAAAGGTTACGAGGTTTGGGCGGGAAGGTAAGCTAAGCCCCGTGTTCATCGGGCCTTATCGTGTGTTGAAGCGTGTGGGGCCCGATAGCTTATCGGCTCGAGTGCCTTGAATTAAGTCGATTCATGATGTGTTCCATGTTTCAATGTTGAGCGCTACTGTTCGGATCCATCCCATGTTGTGCCATTGGAAGAGATCAAGTAAGGCGGACATATCGTTTGAGGAAGAGCGGTTCAAATCTGGATCGTGACGTTAAGGTATTGCGGAGAAAGGTGGTTCCTTTGGTTAAAGTGTTGTGGCGGAATCACGATTCGAGAGGAAGCCACGTGGGAGCCAGAGAATGTAATCGACGGCAGCAATACCCTCATCTCTTTTGATCGAGTAATTTGAAGCCAAAATCATTTTTTTAAGGGTAGAACTCAGTAACATCCTAAATTAGGGTTTTGTGCATGTGGTGTGTTTTGTGTGTATGTTATGCTTAATATCTTTGGTTAGGGTGTTTTGGGGGTCCAGGAAAGGCTCAAGGTTAAGCCAAGTCTTCGCCAAAATTCTCTTTTGGGCACTTTAGGGAGCTTTGGATGGGATAGGACTTAAGGGTTGTTGCTTGTAGGTATTTGGCACAAGGAGTCTATTGGTAAAGTGGCAAGGAGGCGCCACTTAAGGGGCGGTGAGTGGCGCCTCGGGAGAGGCGGCGGGGAGAGCGAGTTCGAGTTGCGTGGTTTCCTTTTGGGGATTTCTTTTTGACGCTAAGGTGTAGGGGAGGTGGATTCGGCTTGGACTCTGTTGGATGAGTGTTGAATAAGTCAACACATTTGAATGAAGGGAGGAGAGGAAAATAGGGAGGAGGAATCAGTCAACAATTTCGAATGGGGAGTGGAGAGTGATCGGTGGAGAGAATTATGGGATTGGGGAGAGAGGAAGAGAGTTTGGCCGAAAGTAGGAAGTGAGGTGTGTGAGTGTGTGTGTTTACGGTTTAGTGGTTTGGAGGGGGTGGCCAAACTTTGAATAGTAGCACTGAGAAGGCGTGGTGAGCATTTCGGCTAGCTAGAAAACACCTAAAGCATTCTCCTTTCTTTTATTTTGCATTTTGGGAACTTTTGCCTCATTTTTTTTAATGGTCAAAACCGAAACACCTCCTAATGCTCTTCTACTTTTTTCTTGTTCTTTTGTGCTTAGCCGAAAGTGCATTTTGATTGTGCTCTCTTTGTTTTTTTCTTTGTGTTGCTAGTCATTTCCTTCATAGCCGAATTCCCCAAGTCAATTACTCCCTTGTTTCTTCTCAGCCGATTGGTAAGAGCCTTAGCCGAAACCTATTTCTTTCTTTATTCTCTTTTCATCTTCTTCCTCCTTTCTGCTACTCTTTGATTGGTTGGTCGAAACTCCCCTCTTCTCCATTTCTTTCTTTTTCTGAGCAAAACACCTTCGGTTTTCGTTCGTTCTTTGGGTTCTTTTTTCTTTAGCCGAATCTCCCTAGTCATCTCTTATTTTTTCCTCTCGATTTCATTAAAAAGAAAAGCCGAAACTTATCATCTTTTCTAGGTAGTCCTTATTTATTTGTTAGCCGAATCTTTCTGGCATTCATATCTCTTCTTTCGACTCTTGTTTGCAGTGGATCGACGTTACTCATCTTCCACCACTCCCAATCGAATTCTCTATTGATCGTGGTAAGTATTTCCCTTTTCGTTTCAATTCCCTTTTCACTCTTTTGAGTGCCGAAGACATTAATCTTATCCTATGTTCTTGGCCGATGGAAGGGGGGCTTTGTCTTTGCGTTCTTCCGGCTTCTGGTCTATGATTGAAGTGTGTTAAGGGACATTCGATTCTAGTCGACTTAGGTATTCGATCGGTGCAGGATCCAAGCCTTTTTAATCTCCGGGATTTGTCAATCTAGGTAAGGAACCTTAGCCTTTGAGCGTTTATTATCAGTTGCTTTGATGTCAATGTCTTAACCTGGTCTTCTGACCAAGATCGTTCATGGACTCGAATGCCTGCAAATCTAAGGAGGGGGTTGGACTTGTACCTCCAGCCCCAAAGTTCAAGAGGCGCGTGGTGTCTGCTGTTCGAGATTGGCCACAACGTTGTGGGCCAGCTTCTGAGCAGAATAGTAGACAGATAGCTGTAGTTCCTGCTAGTGATAGTGTCGACATAGATAGCATAGTGCTGCGTGTAATCATGTGTGTAAAATTTCACACTTTAATATTAATATGTGATACTAATCGTTGGGGCTAAAAAGCTGAAGTGACTAGATGGATAGTCGTTATGCCTATATGGGTATGGTTGAAATACCAGGTAAGTACCTTGATGTTATGTATGAGTTAATGTATGTATGCGATAATGATACTGTTCATTTAAATAGCATGATACTTTCATTTGGGTTGCATATGTTATGCATGGGTTAGATATGTTGTGTAAAGGGGAAGTGCTTAAGACTGTCACTAGTGGTTTGGTACCACAAGTGGGTTTGCCCCACATTCTTGATTCCGTGACTAAGTCTCAGTGGTTTGGAACCACCAGTGGTTTGGTACCACATACATATGATTTTGTGACTTGTCCCAGTGGTTTGGTACCACAGTGGGTTGGCCCCACATGCATGATTATTAGGGACTGTCACTAGTGGTTGGGTACCACAAGTGGGTTGGCCCCACGTATGATATTTTGTGACTCTGTCACCAGTGGCTAGGTGCCACATAAGGAGTGTAGCGGATGGAGGGTCGATTGTAGAAATCCCCACGGTGTGATAGGCTGGTACGGGTGGTGTGTAGAGGATGGAAAATTTAGGTTGGGCTGGGCACATTGCATTCATATTTGAGTATGCTACTTTAAAGTGGGCTAAGGTCCAATATGTGATTGTGGGCCTGGAGCCATTTATGTTCTTTATGGGGGGATTTACACACTGAGTCTTAGTGACTCACCCCCTCTGCTTAACTTTGCAGGTGATCAGTAGGACGTGGACTTGGGAGCCGAGGCGGACTCGTAGATAAAGGCCATAGCATGATAAATTTCGTAAACTCAGTTTCTTTCTTAAACTGTTTTAATTTGGGGATTTTAGTTGATTTTAGTGGATATAATAACGCCTCTTAAATTACTATTTGGTTTTAACATTATGTATTTAGTTATGACATGACGTTATCCTACGTTTTTAAACATGATTGTTAAAATGGAGTTTTCAAAATATAAGAAACATAAAACAACAGTTTTTCTCAAATGCTAACAAAGATAACAAATTAGCGATTAATTAAACTCGAAGATTTTTCTTAAGCTATAAACCACTATTTTCCAAAACCTTTTTCCTGTGACATACCAGATCTGCCCGTAACGTTTAGACCGGGTTTGAGGTGTTACAGATTCTTCCTCGGGTATTGTCTTAATCAATTGGTCTTTTTGTAACACCCCAAACCCGGCCCATTCGTTACGACCAAATTTGAAATGCCACTGCGGAAAAACGTTTGAAGACTGATTTCACTTTTGGGAAAAACATTAAAAATTTTGTCATTTGAAAACCATGTCCAATTAAAAATTCCAATTAAAAATTCTAAATAATATAAGCTTGATAAAAATATCCAAATTAAAACTTTATTATAAGCTTTTAAAATATAAGTTGCCAAAATTAAAAGCACTTCCCAATAATAATTTAATGGTTGTCTAGCTTAAACATAATAAAAATGTTCAATCACTTTAATGGGTCTTATTACAATAAACACTTAATCAAAAGTTCTTAGTAATAAACTGAATAAAATAAAGAAGATGTCTTCTGCATGGGCCACCTCGTATCCACTCCAACCCGGTCCAATCACCACGAATCATCTGCGATGTTTAATAAAAATTGGGTGAGTCATATAGACTCAGTGTGTAATTAGTCCACTGAATTCCACCCACATGTTAACCACATATTAACTCATATATCGGATATCAATTATCAAATTCACATGTTATCACATTACAGGCTTGGCCCATATTCATATCACATTCATCTAATAGGGTAGTTAACCACATAATTTCCACATCTTGGGGCTTAGCCCATTTCCACACTGATCCACATTCATATCTTTGGGCTTTGCCCATTTCCACATTAATCCACATATCACATTGGGCTTGGCCCATTTCCACATATGTTCACATACGAAATCATGCAATTATGAAGCCCAACCCAAACCTAGGGTCCATCCGCTACACACCCCTTATCCAAATACCACACACACACAGGGATTATCAAATCACCCTCTCCTTTTCACTCCAAAGGCAATCACTTTGTCGTCCACGTGCAATTAAGCACAATAGTCCACAACAGACCTCGATCGGCGTCAATCCACGATGTAGCCGTAGCTAACACCAAAACCACGATGGGACACATAGTCACTCATCAACCACGATATGGCACATAGCCGATATCAACCACGATGAGGCACATAGCCACTCATCAAGCCACGCGAACTAAATCACAATTAATCCACAATGTGACCTCGGTCCAACGTCAATCCACGATGCGACTCAAGGCTAACATCAAAAACCACGATGGGACACATAGTCACTCATCAACCACGATATGGCACATAGCCGATATCAACCACGATGAGGCACATAGCCACTCATCAAGCCACGCGAACTAAATCGCAATTAATCCACAATGTGACCTCGATCAACGTCAATCCACGATGCGACTCAAGGCTAACATCAAAAACCACGATGGGACACATAGTCACTCATCAACCACGATATGGCACATAGCCGATATCAACCACGATGAGGCACATAGCCACTCATCAAGCCACGCGAACTAAATCGCAATTAATCCACAACATGACCTCGGTCCAACGTCAATCCACGATGTAGCTCAAGGCTAACATCAAACCACGTACTCGAAGTACACCCGCACCTTCTTTCATATCCCAACCCATGCACATGCCACATAAAATAATGATACAATGTAATGATGCATGAGCATGTTCATCAAGCATATTATCACATATTCATATTAATAATCACATATCATCAGGTTTATAGCCATGTGCCGTCCACCTCTCTGCTCCTTGTAGCAAAATAAAATTTCTTTTATTTGCTTCCCATGTGACTCGAACTTAGGCCCAACACCTTGCATGTGGCGCCATTTCCATAGGCCCTAAGTGGCATCTTGGACCACTTTTCCAAGCTTTGTTTGTGTGTCAAATTTCACAAACTTTTTCTTTTAAGGCCACCTTGCCTTAATTTCCCCTTTGAACCTTAAAACTCGTCATTTCTAGGTCATTTCTAAGTTTCCAAAATTTTCGATCGGCTCTGTAAACTTGACATTTCCTTACATTTCCATGACATTTCCTTACAAGACATTTCCTTACATTTCCAAGACATTTCCTTACATTTCCATGACATTTCCTTACAAGACATTTCCTTACATTTCCAAGGTTCTAAAAATGTTCACTTTCCTCTTTTAAACTTAACATTTCCATACATTTCCAGGTTTCCAAAAGTGTTCAAAATATATTCATAACACATAAGATATGTCATTTCGTACAATTAAACCAAAAATGCATAGGCCTTTTTCAGGATGTTACAGTTCTACCCTCCTTAAAAATAATTTCGTCCTCGAAATTACTTATTAACGAATAATCGTACATCTTAACTCACACGCACTACGCTTATGTCTGCGCACTCGATCTTAATAGAACCATCATACTTTCTAGGCACACGCTCTCTAAGTTCACGTCCCCTAGAACTCATTTCTAACGTCGCGACTTATCCGATTAAAAAGTTTTATGCATCGTAAATTTTGTTCCACCGATTATTCATGCGAGCAGTTTTATGAAAAGAGATGTTGAAGTAGTTCTTTCGATCAACCAAAGTTTCTAGTTCAAGTTCACTACTCTAACTCGTGGAGTCACATTCACATTCATAAGCGAGAGACACATTCATTTCTCCATGAAGTCACATTCATTCACAACATCATTCACTACACTTTTATGGCCATTCCATCCATTTCCCTACCTGAGGGTAATTTCGTCATTTTCCTCTACGAGGTATTTTGGTAATAAATCGGGGTCAATTCGAAAATATTTTTCAAATTAAAGGTATTTGAGAATTTACAAAATCTCTGGGTTATTTTGTTTTCCAAATCGAGGTGTTGCAAAAATTTGAAAATCGAGGTTATTTCGGTAATTTTGGAAGTCGAGCGATTCAGTAAATTTTCCAAATCAGGGTATCTTGTTATTTGTAAAACAGAAGTTTTGGTATTTTTGTAAAGTAGAAATATTGTAGCAAACGTCGAGGGTATTTTTGAAAATCTTAAGAACTAAGGGTATTTTTGTAATTTACAATACAGGGGCATTTTTGTAATTTTGTAAATCGGAGATATTTTGGAAAAAATTTTCACAATAATCTTTTACTACAATTAAAAGGGTAATTTAGGGATTTTAAAACTAGGGTTTTTATCATGGCTTGTCCCTTTCGGTTTTTAATTATCGGGTTTAGCCCGTGAATAAGTCCTCTTAGTTAGGGTGAACCGTAGCTACGCACCAGGTAGGATTCGAGTAAAGAGGAGGTGAGTCGCTAGGACTGCTTAAGTACCAAGCTCTTACTGAATACCAATCCTAGACATGCGTACTATGGTTGCCACACCTTAACTCGGCGACTTAGTTCACAGGTTTATTTAATGGTCCTTAAGTCTTATGCACTTGTGTTTGAGTAGCCCAGTCCTAGGGTTCAATAGCCCTAATATTCTAATCTACGAGCCCAAATAAGCCCATAACAGTTCACATAAACAAGTCACTTCAATAATTAGAAGTACTTACCTGTGGACTTCGGTAGGAGATACAGTGCCATGCGAGAATAACTTTGAAAAGTTTATGAAAGCCCATACTTTTGAAAAGCCCATCTTTGAAAAAATTATTTTTGGACCCAAAACCCTCAAGGCCGAGTTTTGAACCGGACTCGATACCAATTTGTAACACCCCAAACTCGGCCCATTCGTTCTGACCAATTTGAAATGCCAACTGCGAAAAACGTTTGAAGACCGATTTCACTTTTGGGAAAAACATTAAAAATTTTGTCATTTGAAAACCATGTCCAATTAAAAATTCTAAATAATATAAGCTTGATAAAAATATCCAAATTAAAAATTTATTATAAGCTTTTAAAATATAAGTTGCCAAAATAAAAAGCACTTCCCAATAATAATTTAATGGTCGTCTAGCTTAAACATAATAAAAATGTTCAATCACTTTAATGGGCCTTATTACAATAAACACTTAATCAAAAGTTCTTAGTAATAAACTGAATAAAATAAAAAAGATGTCTTCTGCATGGGCCACCTCGTATCCACTCCAACCCGGTCCAATCACCACGAATCATCTGCGATGTTTAATAAAAATTGGGTGAGTCATACAGACTCGGTATGTAATTAGTCCACTGAATTCCACCCACATGTTAACCACATATTAACTCATATATCAGATATCAATTATCGAATTCACATGTTATCACATTCTGGGCTTGGCCCATATTCATATCACATTCATCTAATAGGGTAGTTAACCACATAATTTCCACATACCGGGCTTAGCCCATTTCCACACTGTGATCCACATTCATATCTTTGGGCTTTGCCCATTTCCACATTAATCCACATATCATATTGGGCTTGGCCCATTTCCACATATGTTCACATACGAAATCATGCAATTATGAAGCCCAACCCAAACCTAGGGTCCATCCGCTACACACCCCTTATCCAAATTACCACACACCAGGGATTATCAAATCACCCTCTCCTTTTCACTCCAAAGGCAATCACTGCCGTCCACGTGCAATTAAGCACAATAGTCCACAACGCGACCTCAGTCAGCGTCAATCCACAATGTAGCCCTAGCTAACACCAAAACCACGATGGGACACATAGTCACTCATCAACCATGATATGGCACATAGCTGATATCAACCACGATGAGGCACATAGCCACTCATCAAGCCACGCGAACTAAATCGCAATTAATCCACAACGTGACCTCAGTCAACGTCAATCCACGATGTAGCTCAAGGCTAACATCAAAAACCACGATGGGACACATAGTCACTCATCAACCACGTTATGGCACATAGTCGATATCAACCACGATGAGGCACATAGCCACTCATCAAGCCACGCGAACTAAATCGCAATTAATCCACAACGTGACCTCGATCCAACGTCAATCCACGATGTAGCTCAAGGCTAACATCAAACCACGTACTCGAAGTACACCCGTACCTTCTTTCATATCCCAACCCATGCACATGCCACATAAAATAATGATACAATGTAATGATGCATGAGCATGTTCATCAAGCATATTATCACATATTCATATTAATAATCACATATCATCGGGTTTGGTACTTACCGGATTATCGACATACCCCTTGAGGGTATCCTTATCACAATTTCCACTGCACTAGTTAGCACATTCATAACACATACACATTTCACATACATATCATATACCCGGAAAACGGTGGGTTAATAACACACCTGATCACTTGGAGAACTATGCTTTCGATACTGATGCTATCACTAGGCGATACTACGGCTATTTGCCTACTTTCTTGTTCTGACGCTGGTCCACACCCCGGTGGCCAATCCCTAACTGCCGAGACAGATCTCTTCTTAAACTTCGGGATAGGGACCTTTCCTTTCCCTTCTTGAATGGTATTCGCCTCCATCAACACACGAAAGGGTCTTGAAATCCCGAAAAGCTTGATCTAATGCTTAGATCCTTAATCCCTTGTTGCCGTTTGACTTAAGAATCAAGTCTTGAAATCTCTGCTATACTCTTGTGGATTTTAAATCCCGAAACTCACCGAATAACTAGGGAACACGTGGCCTATGGTGTACCTTCGGGAAAAGAACTTCTCCTTCCTTGTAGTCGACACTTAGTAAATCCCGAAAGATCTCCTTACTTGAAGAAATTGATTGCACCTTCACTTCAACCTTCAGAGATTCGGCTATGGCTAGATGATGATCTCACAACTTTCGGCTTTTGGAGGGATTAGAAAGAAAAGAGAAGGAAGAATAAAGATGGAGGATTCGGCTATGGCTTCTAATGGAGAGGAAAATATTCGGCTAGGTTCCAACAATTACTTAATTTCGGCTTGACAAAAGAAAAGAAAGAAAAGAAGAGAAGAGAGCACTAAGAATTCGGCAGAGAAAGGAGGAAGCACAAATTGATGAGTAGCCCTCCTTCCTTCCTTTTATAGCCGAAATTATCATCTAAGGAGTCCCTTACTTGGCCACCACTCCTCTATTTTAATAGCTTTATCTCTTTAATTATCACTTAAAATAAAAGATAATTCAGCAACTATCCTTACTTGGCAAAAATTATTAAACTCAAAGTCCCTTACTTGGCCATCACTTCTCCCTTATTTTCCTCTTTATCTCTTTATTCAAATTAAAAGAATTTAATCCAACAATTATCTCTTGAAAATAATGATAAATAAATCCCTTATTTATCCACTATTTATAAAATAATAAAAGCTCCTAATTTATAGCCATGTGCCGTCCACCTCTCTGCTCCTTGTAGCAAAATAAAATTTCTTTTATTTGCTTCCCATGTGACTCGAACTTAGGCCCAACACCTTGCATGTGGCGCCATTTCCATAGGCCCTAATTGGCATCTTGGACCACTTTTCCAAGCTTTGTTTGTGTGTCAAATTTCACAAACTTTTTCTTTTAAGGCCACCTTGCCTTAATTTCCCCTTTGAACCTTAAAACTCGTCATTTCTAGGTCATTTCTAAGTTTCCAAAAATTTTCGATCGGCTCAGAAAACTTGACATTTCCTTACATTTCCATGACATTTCCTTACAAGACATTTCCTTACATTTCCAAGACATTTCCTTACATTTCCATGACATTTCCTTACAAGACATTTCCTTACATTTCCAAGGTTCTAAAAATGTTCACTTTCCTCTTTTAAACTTAACATTTCCATACATTTCCAGGTTTCCAAAAGTGTTCAAAATATATTCATAACACATAAGATATGTCATTTCGTACAATTAAACCAAAAATGCATAGGCCCTTTTCAGGATGTTACAGGTCTTTCTCACAAGTATTTCCCCAAATTCATTCTTCTTTGTCTTAGAGTCTTTAGCTTAGTAGTTAGTTAATTTAGATTAAACGACAATTCCCTTTATTTTAGGCTAGATAATAAAAAGAAAGTTAGTATTAGTACTTTTAGTTCCTTTGGGTTCGACAATCCAGTCTTGCCTTAACTATACTACTGTTCAATAGGTGCGCTTACCTCAAATCATTGTCATAGTTAGTTTTCAGGTTCGATCATTCTCTTTATAAATTTTAAAACTTTGACAAATCACAGCGATCAAGTTTTTGGCGCCGTTGCCGGGGAACTAAAATATTAAGAATGCTCAATTTTTATTACTTTAGCCATTTTATCGCAATTTATTTTTATTCTTATTTTTATTTTTTTATTATTTTACTTTGCTAATTTTTCTTTTATTTGCTTTTGATAGGTAATTTTAGTTTATAGATGAGATGGCACTGAATAACTATCAGTGGCAATTCATGAGGACAAAGCCAACTGAAGCCGACAGTGTCTACAACCTCGATGCAGTAACCATGCTATCAAACCGGGTAGAGCTTTTAAGTAAGAAAATTTACAGTTTATGTGGTTCCTTGCAGTACACCCGATGTCTGAGCAATATGAATGGAGGAGGGATGAGCAATACAGAATATCCACCTTACAACCCGAGTGCTGAAAACGAGCAAGTTCACTATATGGGTAACTATTCTAGACCTCAAAATAATCTTTATAGTGACACTTATAATGCAGATTGGAGGTACCATCCCAATTTCTCATGGGGTGGTCAAGGTAATCAAAGACAACAACCCCCTCCAGGCTTCCAACAACAAACCTACCCACGGGAAAAGAAGCCGAACCTTGAGGAGATGCTGACAAAATTCATAGCGGTGTCAGAAAGCCGTCTTCAAAACAACGAAACAATGCTCAAAAATCAGCAAGCATCGCTTCAAGAGATCAAGAATCAATCAGGTCAGCTTGCTAAGCTGATCTCAGAACGACCACAAGGAAGCTTGCCAAGCAACACTGAAACTAGCCCTGAAGAGCAAATTCAAGCCACAACTATTTACGATAATGAAGGGTTAAATGAACCAGAACCAAGGCAAGAAAACGTAACAGATAAAGGTAAGGGTGAGGTGAACCATGATATACAAAAACCAGCAATTACAGAGTACCAACCTCGTGTTCCATATCCAGATGCAATGAAGAAAGACCACACAGAGGAACAATTCAGTGAACCCACATAATCACTCTTCACACTCTTGACTCGGCTAGGACATCGAGTAATCAAGGTAAAAACATAAATTCTATTAATAATCATTTGATTCAACCTTCTGTACAGGAAACACCATAAAACTACACAACTGAGCCAGATCCTAGACCTCGTGTCAATAAAGAAGAAATTCATGAGGAACGAAGGCTTCGGATCGATGGACTAGACGAATGGAAGACACACTTCAAAGAGGAACTAAAAGCACACGAAGCAAAAATGAGGCAACTCCACGAAAAACTTAACAATGGGACAACCCAGATTAAGATAGGAGATCAGGTACTCAAAATCTTCCCAAATGGAACAGTCGAGGTAACTAATCCTAAAGTCAGCACTTTTAAGGTAAACACTACTCGACTTAAACTATATATCAATAACCGAATTGATCGCATGAGAAAGGATTTTCACCTCCTCAAACCACCATGATTATGCGAATGAGAGGTAAGTCTAGCTCAAGACTTTAAACGAGCGCTTCTCGGGAGGCAACCCAAGCACTAACCCCACTAACGTCCATATTTTCAAATTTTAGCATCTAACTAAAAACTAACCAAATTTTTAAGCGCAGGTTTCCCTACCACACGGCCTTGCACACAAGCGTGGCGTGGCGGCGTGTGAAACAGACAAAACTTATCCCAAAACACGGGCTGCGATAAAATGCCACGGTACATGCGATTCGGCCGTGGTCGAAATCGAAAATCTACACGGCGTGCGACACGCCCGTGGGACCTTTGAGTCCATTTATATTTTTCTTTTTCTCTTATTTTAATTATTAATTTCTCTTCTTTTATCCTTCTCGTCTTTAAATTTATATTACTATATTTTGATTTCTTTAATTTAGGTTCAAGGGGCTATTAACGAACAGCACCAGATATGTCAGCACCTTCACATTTCATCGTCACACCCACCTCACGAACCATCCAACAATAAGGACTTCTCAGTCCATTAATCTTTTCTTTTAGTTTTATTTCACTTTTTAAACTCTTTCTTTTTATTCTTTTCTTTAAATATATAATTAGTATTATTCTTATTATTTCCTGGCTAATTCATCATGAGTTACCCAATTTCTTTATCTAGCGCAAAAATTGTTGGCGGCCACTACACCACCACCAAAGACGCCTTCTCCAACTTATCTTTCGCCTCCAAATCAAATTTCTACACTTCCAACTCAAGGAATCCATCCAAAAATTAGGAAGTTTTACTTCTCCCTCTTACTATAATGTTTTTATCTATCTTTGTACATTGAGGACAATGTACATCTTAAGTGTGGGGGGTGAATCTTAAAAATGCCTAACTTTTTTCATTATTCTCTAATCCTGAATTATATCTTGTTCTTAAATAATTTTCTCATATTACGATTAAAATGAAATTTCCTGTGATTTATGATTTTTATTGATATGTTTTGGATTAAGTCATAGTTAATTGTACATTGATAATTTAAACTTTAAGATACTAGAGAATCAAGCATGATAAGTCTATTTTTCGTAATTAAAAAAAAATTAGGTTGTCTACCTGAATCTAGTTATTACCTTGAAATTTGAAATTTACGAGGTTGACATCAAAAACCCATAATTTTTGTGAGATTTTGAGCCTTTAGAGAATATATTCTTTTTCTTGCTCACTTTATTGATTATGAGTGTGTCAACATTGATTTGTTATTCTAGAACTTGCATCGATTATACATGTCGAGACCACACCTTTGATTTGATATACTAAGATGATAAAGGCACCTAGGATTTAACCCACTCACTCCACTAAAAAGCCTACCTTCATAATTAACCCCTAGTGAACCCCTTTGATCCTAACAACCCATTTTATTGACTCATCCACTAATATTAACCCAAAACCCTTTGTATTCGTTATCACCATTCTTCTTGACTACCTTTATATCGAGATTTGATTTGATCGATTACTTAACTATTTTCTTTATCAGTTGTCAAATTCTATCTTCTTATTACTTGATTTGTTCTTAAAAAAAATCAAAGTATATTCATTATTAGTTCTGTGATTAAGTGAGCTTATATGTTTAAATCCCAATTGTTGAAGAAAAAGCTCGTATTAGAGTATTAATAGTACAAATTTTCAATTGATGTAATTATTTATATTCAGTTCTTTGTTTCTAGCTAGGTAATTTGTCAGGTCAATCACGATTCTAACATTCTAATTCAGCCTTTATCCACACCTTTAACCAAGCCCCGTTACAACCCTGTTAAAGACCTTTTTATTTGTGTATCATCTCATATTATAGTGGTGGAGATTTGATTTTCATGCAAGCCTATGGGATTAACTTTTCATGTTTGACTTATGAGTGCTTTTTCTTGAACCTTAAACACCTCGAGTGATTTGAGTGAATCTTTTGCGAGGATGTCAATCCTTGTCGATTTTGAATCAGGGGTAATTATTTAGACAAGGGGAAACACCTATGTTTTATGCTACAAATGTATGACTTAGATTGTTTGAATCTTTAGGACTCTTTGAGTTGAATTATCCATGTATGAATTATCTATGAATTATGATGAAACACTATCGATGAATATTATTGAGGAAGTTTGTTCTAATTGTGAGTTGAGAATTTTGCTTGAGGACAAGCAAAAGCTTAAGTGTGGGGGTATTTGATAAACCGTAATAGTAACATATTTTAAGCCCACATTTAGTATGCTTTTGGATGATTTATCCCTTAAATTATGTAATTTGGTGCTCTTAATCCTTTAATTTCATGTTTTATACTCAGGAGAGCATAGGAGGATGAAAAGAATAGAAAACGGGCTTAAAACGAGCCAAATAGGTCAAAGAAAGAAATCGACACAGCCTGGGCTAAGACCACACGGCCGTGCCTCCTTAATAGACTCGAATACGGCCTAGCCACGATTCACAGGGGCGTGTGCCATGGGCGTGTCCCTGCTGTGACAAAGAGGAATTTCACTCGGATTAGGATACTTGGAGGCAAAGAAACACATTCCAAAGCCTATACAAACACCCTAGTAGGAATTTCACTCGGAATAGGATACTTGGAGGCAAAGAAACACATTCCAAAGCCTATACAAACACCCTAGGGGGCAACTTAAGCGGGGAGTTCTACGGGAGCCCAAGGCTTTTGTCAGGGGGCATCCAGTTAGGCCAAAGAAGGAAAGTTTGTGGGAATTTACTCGAAGAAAGCCAGTTGATTCATCTCAAGAAGCCGGAGTCATACTCAAGACGGAGGATCTCTCTTCAATTCCTTCAGGGGTTTTAGGGTTTTTCTTATATTTTGTTTTATATTTTCTTCTGAGATGTTTTCTTTTATCATTATGAACTAAACCCCTCGATATACAGAGGATGAAACCTAAGATGAATCTTGTTATTGTTTTCTGAACTATATGATAAATACTTGATTTGTTCTTAATTATGTGTTCTTAATTCTTGTTTTGATATTTTCGGGATATTAATTCAAGTTTGATGTGCTTAGGTAGAGGAGCAAAAGTCCCTGCCTAAGAGTAGATCTAGCATAATTAAGCGAATTTGATCGCACGCCTAGACATAGGGTGACGAGATTTTTTCGGATTAGGGTGAAACCTAATATGGGAGTCCATAGATCGAGTTAATGCAATTCTAGGGGTTTTAATTAGAAAGAGATTGCAATTAATCAACCTAGGGTTAGACGTTAGTAGCCTCGACGGAGGTATTAATATAACTTAGGGAATTTTACGGATCAAGTCAAGTGAATAAATCGTCTGGTTCAGTGTTAGATAACAAGTAAAGTCTAGGTGGATTCTTCCTCGAGTATTGTCTTAATCAATTGGTCTTTCCCACAAATATTTCCCCAAATTCATTCTTCTTTGTCTTAGAGTCTTTAGCTTAGTAGTTAGTTAATTTAGATTAAACGATAATTCCCTTTATTTTAGGCTAGATAATAAAAAAGAAAGTTAGTATTAGTACTTTTAGTTCCTTTGGGTTCGACAATCCGGTCTTGCCTTAACTATACTACTGCTCGATAGGTGCGCTTGCCTCAAATCATTGTCATAGTTAGTTTCCAGGTTCGATCATTCTCTTTATAAATTTTAAAACTTTGACAAATCACAGCGATCATTAACACTAGATTACTAGTAATTTCTAGTAAACTCTTAGGTCATTATCGAAGGAATTTACATGTTTACAGTAATGCATGCATGTCAAATTTCAATAGTTTGATGATCTCATAGATGTATTTGTATCTCTTTTAGCTCAAGAAGCTAACGAAGGTTCTAGCAACAAGGGCAAAGGACCTACTGAGTAGGTTACTATGTTAGATTTTCTGGTGAGTTCCTTCTTACTTCCATGTGTTGTAAATTTCATTATTGTATGAATTGAGTAAGGTAAGTGCTCCCTCTTAATAACGTAAGTGTGGTGTTTGACCAGCACAATCAATGTGGGTATGGTTTGTTTATGTTTTAATGTAAAACACCCTCCTTACTGTATGAGCCAGTACCACCAAAATATGATATGTAATATGTGAGATGTGATGATGATGAAGGGCAATATGTTTGTGATACCTCCGATAGGGCAGCTATATTGCAAACCGGACTAGTAAATCACAATAAAAAATGCTCAACTAAACAAAAATGATATGAGGAGTTAACGAGGTGTATGCGTATGAATACAACTGATCGATATGATTCCGACTCTAAATTCTAGGTACAAGGCTGGCATAAGGATGGGTTGTGTATAAGCTAAGATTAAGTTGGCGGATAGTAACCGCCCATGTGTCGTGTTAAGTTGGCATATCGAGTCTGCTTGTATTCTGTGAACGCCATTGGGCGTATTATAATTATTACGTTTGAAGCTCTCTAAAAGGTTGGGTATCCTTATGGTGCTAAAGTTTGTTTACCAGTAAAATCACTGTACCTTAGTTTTGTTTTCTTTATGTATGGAACTCACTATGTTTGTTTGAACTTACTCTGTTATCCTTTCCTTCTTAGGCGTGCTGATTGAAGGAAGATATTCTTTTGAAGGGACTATGTCATAGAACTGTTGATGGTGAGCCATCTGTTTAATTCTATATCATGCATGACCTTTTTGGGGGTGGCGTGTAGATCTACTTTATAATCAGCTTGTATAATGATTTGCAACTTTTGTCAAGACATTGTTATTTAAGAACTTTTATGAACTTTTGAAGTATATATTTCAATCTAATGAATTGTGGTTTAAGATATTGTCTTTTTGACTTATACACCAAATGGTTTTGAAGGTCGTTTTAACCGCCAATGATGTACTTGAAACTATTGTATGGTAAATAATTCATCTTATGATTTACCTACCTATCTATTTATGTAAGGCTTCCGCCATGTGTTTTGTCTAAAAATGTTTTACCCAGCGTATCATTAATTTGATTGTTTCTTCATTGTCATACTGAGGTTCACGCCAAGATCTCAAAACTTTCATAAATTTCAAATATTTATTGTTAAATTCGTATGTTTTAAGTAGTGGCACTCTCTACTCGGATTCGGTGATCGGGTCAGGTAGGGAATGTTACATGGGTCAAATTGTAATATAGATTAGTATTACAACGAAACACTTTGAGAAGAATTCCGAGGATCGTACCCAATTGAGGTTGAATTAAACCTAAATTAACTTTCTACACTAATAAGTCTAAATAGTACCGATTTCAAATTATATTACGAAAGTCAAATTAAAATGGATTAATTAAACTAACATAAAATTACCTAAAATTAAAATTAACCAATTAACAATCGAAATAAATCTAATAAAACAGGAAGGAGATTAACTCACGTCAGTGATCCTAATTAACTTTAAAATTTAGGTTTTATCGAGTTAGTTATTAATTAACCAGTTATTACCTCTCCCCGTGGCCGGCCCTTTGAGTTAAGGAAAGATGGTGGATGGCTTTGTTATTTTTAACTAGTTTCATGCTTGATTCATGGGAAAGAACCTTGAAATGGGGAGGGGTTTGAACAATCACATGGAGAATTTTTGTGGCTGATTTTAGATATTTTACCAACTTTTGGTTGGCTAATTTAAGCACCTCTATGGATGGTTCGACTCCCCTATGGCCGAATTGGGCTCTTTCCTCCCTTAGTGGACGGTTCGAGCTTCATACTTGGAACCAAGATTGTCCACTTCAATGACCCATTTGAGAGCTGAGTCAAGGTGAATTTGAGAGTCTAATAACTCAACTTGGGGCATCCCATTCTAATTGGTTAACAACTCATGTTTGCATGGCCTATGTTGTAGGAATGCATCTAGCATCGAATAGGTGAGCTTCAAGATTAACTTTTCTTCTGTTGTACCAAACTGCATCAAATTGGCAAAAATATGTAAAATTAGCTTGTAAATAAGTAAGAATAAAAATTTAACTTTAATTTTGTCCTACTTTACAAATTTGTAATAAAACTACAAATTTTACTATCAAAACACTCAGAATTTTCATGAATTACTAGTCAGAAGGTGCTGTAAATGTCTATATAATTTATAGTTATCATTAGTATACTTTTTGGTTAAGCCAAATGATTTTGATTTCTTATAATATTGCATTTCCTTCCTTAGTTCTTAAATTTTCTCCTCAAATATATCTTCATTCAATCACCAGCTTTGGCTATAGTTGTTATCCTCAAGATTGATTGCACTCCCAGTACCATGTTGTTGCTTATGGTTGGAGGGAGTTGTTTTGTCCTCCTATTCCTAGTGGTTCTGCCTCTAGGCTTATTTGACCTCTCTTAACTCCTTAATAATCTTTTCATTCCTTATATTTGTTTGTCTTTGTCTTTATAACTGTTCTTGGATAAACTTCTACTGTTTCTCATACCTCTTTGTTGGGAGGACAACTATTCTTTGAGTGCCTTCATTTTCTCTTGTATCTCGATAAATTGTTAGGATCCTGACTGGGAGTTCTGAGAGCTTTGATCGGTTGGGGGGCACTAGTATGACCTTGGGGGTAGTAATTGTATTACCATGGTGGGGGTACTGGACAATTTGTGTCATGCTTGTTTGGTCATGACTAACTATCTCTCTGGGAGTTTTGTTGGTTGTCACATAGGTTATGCTCATTGGTTGGGGAAACACTGGAATTTGGATTGGCCATTATTTTCTACGCTTACTACATCAAATTGTTGACAGGTAAAAAAAAAGAGCAGATGGTAATGATGACGACAATTCACACTTGTTTGGGGATGAAGGGTCGTTGTATTCGGTTATGAGGAGGAGAGTTTAAAGAGTGAGAGTGACAATGAAAGAAAGTCATATGTGTTTGGTTGTGTGTTTAGCGGTCTCTCAAGTGCTATAAGTAAGCTTATATATGAGAGACAAGAGATGCCACACACCCTGAGTTCATTGGTGATAGAGTTACATCTTGTCTCCTTGTAGTGATAGTGATGTGACCTTCTAAGTTGAGAACGCAACATCTTAAAATGGCTAAACAATCAATAGGCCTAAGGTTTCATGCGCTCCCAATAGAGATGGCTTAGCAAAAACTCGCCATGATGCTACTTGGTGTGAGACTTGTCTAATAAAGACACATGTATAAGACTTGTAGAGATGGTACAACACACATATTTTTATTTTCATTTTCATTTCTTAAAATATATTTTATAAAATTTTCAACCAATCAACGTTCCTTTAATATTTTTTACTTTAAAAGAAAAAAATTAAAAATAATTTTGATTTCTTAAAATCAACTGAGCTTTTTTTCTCTCTCCTTATTTTCTTCTTCTCTTTTTTTTAAGCTTAAATTAAAATAAAATAAAAATTCGCCACGTGACAAATCAAACCAAAGCTATCATGAAAATGCTAACATCTCGATATAACAATATTGCTATGTTCATTAAGCATTATTATCACATTTTCGTCTTTCATATTATGAATTAAATAGTATTAATAAATATTCTTTTACAACATACACAAATCAAAAGAAAAATCTGATAAAGACAAACAAAAATAGTAGGGATTATAATAACTGGGATCAATTTTTTTTTAAAGATTATTACACAATATTTTGATTTTTAACAATTCAAATCGAAATTAAAACAAATTGAATCCGTTTATCGTTTATAATTTTTTTTTTAAAAATGTCTTTTATCATTTTAAAATTATTTTATTTAATTTTAAATATAAAATATTTATTTTATATTATAAAAAATTATATATCAACTATAACTAACATAAATAAAATAAAATAAAAATTCATTCCGCTTTCAATAATTACAATTTTTTGAAGTGTGAACCAAAAATCAAACTAAACCAAAGACATTTAATTAATAACAAGAAAAAAAAAGCAAATATATTAAAATTAAAAACCAAACAAAACAATAGGTTGAAATCCATCTTCTAATAGTACCAAATGAAGGAGGATCTACTGGTTTGCATTGCTCGGGATAGGAGTTCTTCTCTTTGGAGATCTCTTTCCAGAATTTGGGCGCTTCGAGAGAGAATTTATTCTGGTCTGTAGGAGATGGCAATAAAATTCACTGTTGGAGGGACAATTGGATCCCTAGTATAGGGCCTCTACTTAGACATATTCCTACTAATGTTAATCTTGAATCTGACTGTTTTCTTAATGAGATGACTACTGAAGAAGGTTCGTGGAATCTTGATTTATTCTAGGTTTGGTATCGGAAAACGTGATCCAACATATTAAGGGAATCCCTCCACCACATTATTCTGAAGCTCTTGATAAAATTTCCTAGAGTCATACTTCATTAGGAGCCTTTTCTGTTAAAACTGCTTACAAGGTTCTAAAGAAAGGTGATTGGAATCCAAAAGATGAGAAATGGAAGAGTGTTTGGAAGATTCTAGGAATGTAAAGGGTCCGATTCTTTATTTGGACTGCTTTATAGGGAAGACTCCTTAGTAATGTGGAAAGGGTTAGAAGGGGGTTAGCGGCTGATCCCTCCTGTTCTATTTGTGGTTATCACTCAAAAGACATTCTACATATTCTAAGGGATTGTCTAGTAGCTAAGAAGGTCCAGAATCAGATCATCCCAGGTAATCACCTTACAATTTTTTCTCTAAAAGTACACAAGATTGACTTCTTTTTATTGTGCAGGATAATAGTACGATTCACGAGGGAGGAGCCAACTGGGCATGTCTTTTTGGGATACTCACTTGGCACGTATGGAAAAACCATAACTTATTTATCTTTCAAGGTAGATCCTGGAGCTCGAGAAAGATAGTTTAAGCTTCATACAGTTGGGCAAAACATTTCTTCTCAGCGTCTTTAGACGTACTGATTGGTTGTTCCGAACCTTCCCTCGGAGAACGAATTATTAGGGATCGGGTCCTTCTAAATACTGACGGTGCAGTGCAATTGGAGTCTGAAAATGCTGCCACCAGGGGAGTTGTACGTGATGAACATGGAGACTGGATCTTTGGATATCATCGACATGTATGAAAATGTTTGATCTTTGATGTTGAACTTGGGGCATTCTTGAGGGCCTCAAGCTTATTCAACGTAGAGGTTATGACCAAGTTATCATTCAATCTGACAGTTTGGAAATTGTTAAAACCATTATTGGAAGTACTTCAACCGATTCGAAAATTCTGCTTTAATTAGGCGTATTCAAAGTAATTTATCTCAAGAAAGCCAGTGGTCATTGTGGTACATTCTGAGAGAACAAAATCAAGTTGCGGATTGCTTAGCTAAACAAGCCTTAGCCGGAAAAGATGACTTGCAAGTTTTTGAATCTCCCCCCACGATGGTTCGCACTTTTCTCAATATGAACAAGTCTAAAGGCGGGTTTTCTTTTCAAAATATTGCTATGTAATTAATTAGTTTTGTCTTATTATCACAAAAAAAAAAATTCCATCTTCGAATTTCTTCATTTCTTCCCGTTTACTTACATAGAAAAAAAAAAAAAAAAAAAAAAAAAAAACTCTTTGTTTTTCATATTGAAACCAAAATCCTAATCTTACTCGACACATTAGTTTCCCGTCTTAATTTATTTAATGCCACAACAAACAAAAAAACATCTGGCAAGCCAGAAAATCCGCCCCCTCTCTCTCTCTCTTATATTTTCATTGCCCTCGTATTTTCACTACCTTTTTAACCATTCGTGTCGCCATTCTCTTCTCCGATTATTCTCTTCTTTAGCAAATAGCGTTTTTACTGGAAACTCTCTCGTTTCCGACAGCATCTCTACTGTACGTGTTTTCCGTTCTATTTTATTTTATTTTTCAGTTATTATTATTATTTATTATTCATTATTGTTTACATTGATCAATAACTGCATTGATTCGTTGCATGTTTATTTATGTGATCGGTAATTTTATAATTTCGCCGTTCTTTTTTCATGTTTGCTTTGAAGTCGTTTATTTTGTTTATTCGAAGATTGCCATGACGTACGATGTCACTATTTAGAATATTATGCTTTTTTGCATGTTGTTATGATTTTTGGCCAGTGTTGACCTGCATCACCTGTTTGATTTATCTATAGTGATCGAGTTTTTTTGTTTTGCTTGTTTGATGTTTGACGTTTTGAATTATTTTTTCTTGGTATGCAGTTTTGTATATTTAAATTTGAAGATATCTTAGCTCCTGATTTTCACTAAATGGGGTGCGAGAATATTGAATTCGATCAAGGATGGGGAGAGATGGAGAAGGGGATCGAAAAGCTGAAGAGAATTTTGGCAGGAGAGAAAGAAACTCCATTTACCTCGAGAGAATATATGACGCTTTACACGTATCCTCAATTACTTCATTTCAGTTTTGTTGAATTTCCTTTCAGCCGCTTTATTATTATTTTTAATCATCTTGTACTCTTTATTCTCATCATCTTCCTTAATTGCAACTATTACAGAACTATCTACAATATGTGCAATCAAAAGGCGCCTCACAGTTATTCCGAACAGCTTTATGACAAGTACAAAGAGACACTTGATGAATATATTACTTCAATAGTAAGGCATTTGGTGTTATGTCAGCCTTCATTTCATTATCTGGTTGCAGGCTACTAGCTTGAGCTGATAGATTAGTGTTTTATATAAAATAACTGATCTTTTCCTTGCAAAATCTTAATGAAGTCCTCATATATATATATATATATATGTGTGTGTGTGTGTGTGTGTGTGTGTTCTTTGGCAGCATGAAAAGGATTTAGACATCTTTGACAATGAATATTCTAGGAACTGAATGGGATGCTATTTTCTGTTTACTCTGTTTAAGCATCCATATTCCTTGAACTTTGGTTGCATTTGTTTGATGTTTTACAGATTTGATTGTTGTTTAAATGTTGTAAATACTAGTTTTCTTTGTAAATTGCTTTTTAAGGCTATGGTTTTACTGCTGGATACTTTTGTAAATTCTTCTCTTAGTAGTTTTTTACTCAATACAAACCCTATGAAACTTCTTTATCCATCATCTAATTTCTGTGGCAAATGTGCCTTTGGTCTCAAGTTTCCTCCTCTTTAAAAATCAGGTATTGCCATCTTTAAAAGACAAGCATGATGAGTTCATGCTAAGGGAGCTTGTTGAAAGATGGCTGAATCATAAAATAATGGTCAAGTGGCTAACACGCTTCTTCCATTACCTTGATCGCTACTTCATTATCCAGAGATCAGTCCCCGCACTTAATGAAGTTGGGACGACCTGCTTCCTCAATCTGGTTTGTTATTAGCTTTTATAATGACACCTTTATCCAATACTGAATATTCTGTAATGACTTCAATTTTCAAAGTTTTGCTGCCTATCTTTTAAAATATACATTGTGTACCATCTGTTTTTTCAGGTATACGAGGACGTGCATCCAACAATCAAAGATATTGTACTCTCCCTTGTAAGTTTACATCATTTTTTCGCGGTTAATTCTATTTTTTGTTTCAATTTGAATAAAAACTAAGAGTGATGGTTTCTTTTTTATCAGATTGATAAAGAACGCGAGGGAGAGCAAATAGACCGAGCATTACTGAAGAATGCTTTAGATATTTTTGTTGAGATGGGCGTGGGACAAATGAATCGTTATCAAGATGATTTTGAAGCACCCTTTCTTCAGGAAACGACTAATTACTATTCACGGAAGGCGTCAAAATGGATTGAGGAAGATTCTTGTCCAGATTACTTGCTGAAGGCAAGAGCTTAACTGCTCTTCTGCATTTTTTTCTCACAGGTTTCAAGTTTTTCTCCCTTATTAACATAGATGATTCTAAATTATAATTGCAGTCTGAAGAATGCTTAAAGAAGGAAGTGGACAGAGTGTCTAATTACCTGCATTCAAGCACTGAGACAAAATTGATAAAGATCAGCTTTTCTGTGGCTTAAGTTTGAGAAAAAATTGATAGAGGTCAGCTTTCCTGTGGCTTATGTTAAAAACTGAACGTTGATAATGACAATGTAGAAATATCACAAAGAAAATAAAGAAAAAAATAGAATACACAGATTTGACGTTGAAACCCTTTTGGGAAATAATCGCAAGCAGAGGAGAAGAAAATTCACTAATGTCGAATTCGAATCAATTATACAATAGTTTCAACCACATCTATTTATAGGTTAAAAAAGCCTAATTCTAATCAATGCAAAATAAATTATACTACTAAATCTTCTAGAAAGAAACTATATTTTGTCTAACTTGACTTGCAAGCAATCTCTTAGATTTTGTTTAACTTGACTTACAAGCAATCTCTTAGAATTTGAGTCACACAACTCTAACAATCTCCACCTTGACACGAATTCTCAACAAATAAGTTATCCACCTCTTCCACGAAATCCCTTAAGGGTATTCTTCAACAATGAACAATGAGATCCTTTCATTGAGAGTCGAATCCAGACACAAGATGCTTCTTGCCATACGATGTTAAAGAAGCATAGACTTCATCAACTGTAAGAGATTTGCAGCAATACAAAATTGTATCTCTAAAGGTAGAATAAGATGGGGGCAACGAGCAAATTAGAATTAACCCTAAATCTTCTTTATCATACTGAACCTCCATGGCCTCTAGGTCCGAGAGAATTTCTTTAAACACAGTTAAGTGTTTGTGCACAGACGCACTGAACTTTCCTCCAAACGATGAGCATAAAGACACTACTTCATATGCAACCGCTAGTTAGGGTTTTCGACATGCATAGCTGTTGCAGCTTTTTCCATAATGCAACAACACAGTTAAGTGTTCGTGCACAGACGCACTGAATCTTCCTCCAAACGATGAGCATAAAGACACTACTTCATATGCAACCGCTAGTTAGGGTTTTCGACATGCATAGCTGTTGCAGCTTTTTCCATAATGCAACAACAGTCTTCTCCTTCATCACGTCCTGTAGAATTTCATTCGACAGTTGCAAATGTAATTGCGTTAAAGCCTTTTGATCTTTACGTTTCTTCTCTTCCTCCGTCAATGTCGAAGACATCTTATCTAACCCTACCAGAGCATCCTCAAAATCCATCTGCACATGAACTGCTTGCATCTTTATCTGCCACAATGATAATCTAGTGTTGCGATCCAACAGCGGAATGTCATACTTCATTGTCGCTATTACCATGATCGAGACAAACAACCCGAAAAGCTCTGATACTAATTTGTTAAAAATTGAACGTCAATAATGGCAATATAGAAAGATTGCAAAGAAAAGAAAGAAAAAATAGAACACACAGATTTTAGGTGGAAACCTTTTCGGGAAAAAACCACGGTCAGAAGAAAAAAAAATTCATTAATGTCGAATTCGAATCAATTATACAAGAGGAGTTTCAACCACATCTATTTATAGGTTGAAAAGCCTAATTCTAATCAATGCAAAATATATTATACTACTAATTTTTCTAGAAAGAAAATATATTTTGTCTAACTTGACTTGCAAGCAATCTCTTAGAAATTAGATCACACAACTCTAACAGCTTATTTGTGCACTTTTTCTTATCCTTAAATAAATTGTAAAATTGTTTGCTGTAATGTCTCAGCAAGATTATGTGCAAGTACACAGTCGTTTATAAGTAATAAAGTAGTAAGTAAGAGTTATCGTCTATACAAACACTGTAAATGTGAATCAATAATTGCAAAATTAACACTTAGCAAGTTGGTTTGTGGCAAAATAAATAAGAGTGTGATGAATTTACTAACTACACTAATTAAAATAAATCTAAGTATGCAAATAAATGTATCACAGAATAATTAAGCAAGCAAGTTTTTAAGAGTAAATAACAATGACATGCATGTGCTAGAATAATTACTCTTCCTAACTTAGAATTAATAAGACAATGTTAAATGATATTATGGAGATTCCATGGCAAAATTGATAATTTACTAATCCTAATTACTTAAGTTATAATATTATACTTATTTAATTATTAAGTTTCTCTAGCATATTTCTATTTTTAATCAACTTTACAATTTCATAAGCACACATCATACAGGAATTATGCAAGGTAACAATATTGTTTAATATTGTTACTAACTCAATCATTAAATGACCAAACATGCACCATTTAAATATTGTGTCAATTAATTGCAATCTTGTTTAGATTAAATAAATAATTCAATTGCTTCCCTAATGAGAAACATGTTCATGATTTTATTTGAATGAGTAAATTAATCAAATGCACATAACATTTTCAACAGAGTAAATAATTTAAGCTAAGGAATTGAAATCATTCTAACACTAAAAAAATTAAGCAATTGTGATTACATTAAAAGCAGAAAACTTAGTTGCAATCATATTTCTTGAATTGAACAAAAAATAAAAGATTAAAGGGAAAGAGAATTGCTAAGCTGATTCCAGTGGATTTCTATGGCACATCTCACTTTGCTCTTCCTTTTTTCTTCTCTTCTTTTCGTGACTACTAAGCTCAAATTCTCAATATTGACGAAAATTGACTACTCTTAAAATCTTTCAATGCTCTCTTAAGTGTAGGGGTGAGCAAAATTCGATTCGACTAAAAAAATTTGAAAAAAAGTTCGAATTTTGAATCATTCGGATCGAATTAATCGAATTAACTCAAATTTGTTTTTCAAATTTCGAGTTAAATTTTTAAATTCGAATAACTCGAATAATTCGAATAAACTAAATATCAAACATTTTACTTCCTTTCCCCCTCAAACCCCCCTCTCAAAAGTCAAACTCTTTTACTTTCCCCCAAAAAATTTACATCCTCGAACGCCAAAAACCATTTTCCTTTTACCTTCTCCAATACTTTTACTTTCGTCTAAAAAATTTTACTTCCCTCGAACCCCTAAAACTTTTACTTCTCCCTAACCTCCCAAAATTTTGTTTCCTTTTGCTTTCCCCAAAAACTTTTACTTCCTCCTAAACCCCAATTTTTTTTTTCAAATTTATGTCTACTACTTATATTATTGAATTAAATTTCATATTTTTTACTATTTATATTATTCAATTGTTTAATCATGCTAAATTTTTATCAATTTTTGTAAAAATTAAATTATTGATGATGACATAAAATATTCAGTTAAATTTTTTTGTTGGTATCAATTTCACATTTTATCTTTAAATAAATTTTATTAAAAAACACATTTTTTAATTTTAAAATACATGGTGATAAGAATCAGAAGATAATTGAAGCAACTAAGTAAGCAAAAAAGTTAACCTATATATAAAATTTTGATGATTGAAGCAACTAAGTAAGCAAAAAAGTTAACCCGTATACAAAATTTTTATATTTAATATATTTTTTAATTTTGAAATACATGGTGACAAGAATTAGAAGATAATTGAAGCAACTAAGTAAGCAAAAAAATTAACCCGTATATGAAATATTAATAAATAAATTATGAAGGGGTGAAAGCTAATAACAAATTTGATTACGGTAGGCAAATTTGATTATGGTGGGTGACAGTAGCTACAAGGATCCAAAGTCATTTTTTAATTTAACTCGAACAAATATATTTGATTCGATTTGATTTGAATTTCATCTCACTCAACTTGATTAAAAAAATTTCAAATCGAGTTAGGATGATAAAATAAGATTCGTCAACTTAATTAACTCGAATTTTTTTCATTCGATTCAATCGAACGCTCACACCTACTCAAGTGGAGGGAAAAATAGGAGAAAAGATGATGAATGGTGGATGATTGAGTGATTGATGAAAGACTCCTTATTTATACTAGAAAGGCTCCAACATCCCCTAGCTATTTTTAGCCCCAAATCCCTTGATTTTCTCTCTAGAGGTGGCCGAAGGTGGGTGGACGGTCATGCTATTTTAGGAAGGATGTTGATTAATTTACGCTTGATTCAAGGGAAGAGATGCTTGATTCCCTCATGGTTGATTGGTGGTTGAATTGGTTGATTATCAAGTTTTCATGGATAATTTGGGCTCATTCCTTTTTAGTGGACGATTTGGGCTCTTTCGATCTTGTTGGACAATCCAGTTTTGTTGACCCACTTAAAAGCTGGGTCAAGAGGAATTCTGAAGTCCAATTATTATAATTGGTGCATCCAAGGATGATAATATTTCAGCCCACATCGTGTAGGTGCTTTGCTACAGAGACGTTGCAGCGTTAGGCATCAAAGTATGCATTTCAATCCCTTTCCTCTTCTGAGTTTATTAACACTTTTAGGGCTGAAAATCAATTTTAGTATATAAAATAACAAAAAATGAATTATTTCAAATAAATTTAACAATAAATAGAAATTAAAACAATTACTGTAGAATTTGTTATTAAACACCCCGAACTTGAATGAATTTGAAAGTAAAAATATCTTAAAATAACTATATTTTGGAGTTATCATGTAAGAGGTGAAATACATGAATTTTGTTTGATGTGTGAAAGTTGTCAGTAAGATAGTAGAATAGAAGTTGTGTGAATTGTCTTTAGGCGCAATAATGTGAGGCAAGTTAACGTACAGTTTCTATGAATACAGCTCTATAATTCCGAGAGCATTCTAATTATAGCTGTTTATTCTTTGTGTAGAAAGTGCAACATGAGTTGTTGGTTGTATACGTTAACCAACTACTTGAAAAGAAGGATTCAGGGATCAAGGTTTTGTTTAGAGATGACGAGGTAAACTTTGCTCAACCTTGTCTCTTTGCAAGAAATTTTTACTCTTCTCGCTGTTTATTTCGGTAACTGTGTAGACCAGGAAATTATTTGGCTTACTTTATGCTCTGTAGGTGGATGATCTTTCTAGGACGTACAGGGTTTATAATAAAATATCTCAAGGCCTGGATCTTGTTGCTAATGTATTCAAGCAGGTATGAATTCTGTTTACTTGTTCTGCAAGCTAAATGACCGTCTTTTCATGTTACTTTACAGCTTTACTGACTCTTTCTGAGTTTTTTTTTTCTTTTGCAGCATGTTACTATTGAGGGTACAGCCTTTGTTCAACAGGCAGAAGAGGCTGCAAGTAACCAGGTTAATTTGTTGTTGCCCTTCTCTTATAGTTACAAGTATAATTGCTGGATACAATTACTGATGTCGTTTTGTACTAAGGATTACTGAAGATTTGTATTCTTGTGAGGGTATCAAATCTATTCTTTTGTACTAACATAATGAGTGCAAAACAGCAAGAGTAATGTTTAAGCATAAATCTGGCTCTTTTTTTTTATCTATTATTTTGTTTATGCACCTGAGTGAAAAATGGATGATACATAAATTTATTGTTTTGACTACTCAACGTGCCCATCTCTAAATGCTGATAGTCAATCATTTTCACAGGCCTCAAATACTCCTGGTGGGCACGAACAGGTAAAATTTTCAACTTTTAAGTCATGGATACTGTTAGGAATCGACCCGATTAAGCAACGAATAAGTAAAAGTAGCAGAATAAATTGAGAAATTGGACACACAAATTTAACGTGGAAAAACCCCTCCAAAGAGGATAAAAACCACGGGCAAAGATAATTTTACTATAATGGCAACAAGCAAAGAAGAGTACAAAAGATGGAGATAAAAACTAAACCACGAAAACTCAAAACAAAGAACCCTCAAAACGTAAACATAAAATTCTCTAAATGTGTTATGAGTTCTAATATCTAATGGGTGTATTTTCTAAGGTTGTAAAAGAGCCTATTTATAGGCTAAATTCATAGGTCAAATAATAATAAAATAATCTAACTAATCAGTGTTTGATTGAAACAAATAAACAGAGTTTAACTAGAAGATTACTTCTCAAATTTGACTGAAATAGGAGTCATAATTAACAAATCTCCACCTTGACTCATATTTCCACAATGCCATCTTTGCCAAAGCCCGCCACGAGCCTATCTTGAACCATGCAGAGGATTAATCGAGTCGAATCGTGCTTAGAAACGGAAGACTTCTAGCCTTCGACTTGTACACTCGCCAAATCGAGAACTAACCGGGTTTGATTTTCACGAACACAGTACCTAACTTTTCAAAACCTGCATCCAAAATGTAACCTCTCTTCAACGAAACGCGGTCATACCTTTTTCCCTCCTATGACCAAGTTGCCTCTGCTCTAAATGAGTTGACTTCGACTCAGAATGCATTTAGGGGGCGTTCGATTTCACCGATTCTTGTAGAACCTTCCGAATATAAAAGATCGCGGTTCTTTTACCTTTTAACAAAATGAGAGCTTCACGAGATACTTTAATGCCACTCGACTCGATGTTGATTCTGTATCCTTTCAAGTCTAAAATACTCAAGGAGATGAGATTCTTTCGTAAATCAGGTACATACCTGACATCTGAGAGTGTCCTAATCGTCCCATCGTGTATCCTAATTTTAACAGTACCAATACCAATTACCTTACTAGATGAATCGTTTCCCATGCACACAACTCCACCTTCAACCGAACTGTATATGGAGAACCATACTCTATTGGGACACATGTGGAAAGAACATCCCGAATTTAGGACCCACTCGGACGTGAGCTTGGAGTTATCGCTCGTTGACACTAACAAGAAATCATCGCCGCTTTCATCGGCCAAATTAGCACCAGCTACATCTTCCTCGTTACTCTCAAGACTCTTTTCTTTTCGCAGCTTTATAACAATCTGCTTTGACGTGACCTAACTTTTTATAATAGCGACACCTTTTGTCTCGTTTCTTTGATGCTATCAAAACGGAAGCTTGCCTATCTGCCTTGCTATCTAAATGAAGCTCATTGTCGAGTTTGTCTCTACTCAACAAATGACCCTCCACATCTTCGAACGAGAGTTTGTCTTTGCCATAAATCAGGGTCTCCCTGAAAGACTTGTATGAAGGGGGTAAAGAGCACAATAATAGCATAGCCTGATCTTCATCGTCAATATGAACCTCAACATTCTTTAAATCATTTAAAAGAGTAATGAATTGACTGATGTGATCTCTAAGAAGCTCACCTTCGTTCATGCGAAACGTAAATAGACGTTGTTTCAACACTAAACGATTAGCCAGAGACTTAGTCGCATAAAGAGTTTCTAACCTTTTCCACAAGGCAGATGAGGTCTTCTCCATCAATACCTCATGCAATACCGTATTCGCGAGGCACAACTGGATTGCAGATAAAGCCTTTTCATCAAGCTCTTCTCATTCTGTTTTATTTATATTCTCAGGCTTTTTCCCGGTAACAACCTTTTTCAAACCGGATTGAACTAGAATTGCCATCATCCGAACTTGCCACAGATTGTAATTTGTCTCACTATCGAACTTCTCAATTTCAAACCTTGATGCTGCCATATCCGAATGGGCTGATCTATGAAAATTGAACTAGCTCTGATACCACTTGTTAGGAATCAACCCGATTAAGCAACGAACAAGTAAAAGTAGCTGAATAAATTGAGAAATTGGACACACAAATTTAACGTGAAAAAACCCCTCCAAAGAGGATAAAAAAACCATGGACAAAGATAATTTTACTATAATGGCAACAGAACGAAGAGTACAAAAGATGGAGATAAAAACTAAACCCGAAAACCCGAAAACAAAGAACCCTCAAAACGTAAACACAAAATTCTCTAAATGTGTTATGAGTTCTAATATCTAATGGGTGTATTTTCTAAGGTTGTAAAAGAGCCTATTTATAGGCTAAATTCATAGGTCAAATAATAATAAAATAATCTAACTAATCAGTGTTTAATTGAAACAAATAAACATAATTTAACTAGAAGATTACTTCTCAAATTTGACTAAAATAGGAGTCATAATTAACAAATACTCATGCATTCACTTCAAATGTTGAAAATTAATATTGTTATCATCATCATCAGGTCCTTGTAAAGAATATACTTGAGCTGCATGATAACTATATGACATATCTGAACAGCTGCTTTCAAAATCATAATTTGTTCCACAAGGTTTGTTGGAATACCTAAATTTTTTTAATATGGATCATGTTCAATCATTTCATCTGACACAAGCTTTGTCGAAATGTTCAATAGGCCTTAAAAGAGGCTTTTGAGGTATTTTGTAACAAAACTGTTAATGGCAGCCCAAGTGCAGAGATTTTGGCATCTTTCGCTGATCATATCCTCAGGAAGGGTGGGAGTGAGAAATTAAGTGATGAAGTCATTGAAGAAACACTTGAGAAGGTGGCTTTATCGACCCTCTGACGCCAAATTTGTGCTGACCAGAAATTGGTTCTAAACTATTCGTTTTGTTTCTGCAGGTAGTTAAGTTGCTGCAATATGTCATCGATAAGGACGTCTTTGCTGAATTCTACAGGTGAGGTTATTTGTTGGTGTTATGAACAGCAAGCAACAATCTCAGCTGATGAAGCTTGAGTAGCAAGTCTCGTGACTTGCAGAAGAAACAAAAGCAAAAATGCAAACAGAAATGAAAGCAAAGCGATGAACAATGAAGCATATGGAAGAACTTTGATAAGTTTTTCATTCAAATCTGAAAAATGACATAATGCCAATACATAAACCAAGCTATCAGCTTGTCAAAATCAGTATGGTAACCTACCAATACCTACTACCACTAATTAAACTTTAAAACAAATAATGCTTAACTTGTACACTTGAATAAAGCTGAAGTAATCAGCTCAATCACTATCAAAAGTACATAAAATATTAACTTAACATAGTTCAAAATGAACTAAACTACATTACATTGACAAAGGATTACAAAATGAACAAAACAATTACTAGCTGTACATGCAATAACAGCTTCTGCATGGCTCAGGTTGCATGGATTGTTGTGATTATGCCTTTGGTGCTGCATGCTGACCATACTTCAACATTATTATTATTTGTTGATTAGTATTATATGTACATTATAAAACAAATGTAATGGCATGAATTTATGTGGTGCATTTTGATCCTAACTTCATGGCGTGCAATCATTGACAGGAAAAAACTTGCTCGGCGACTCCTTTTTGACCGCGGTACTAATGATGATCATGAAAGGAGTATTCTGAGTAAGCTAAAACAGCAGTTCGGTGCACCGCTCACCTCAAAGATGGAGGGCATGGTATGATAGTCGGTCTGGTTTTTGCCTATTTTATTCGATTTCATGGTTTACAGTTCTAATTGTGATCAAGCTTGTCCTCTGCCTTCCTAACAGGTCACAGATGTGGTACTGGCAAAGGAAAACCAGAGCAGCTTCCAGGAATATCTTAGGAATAACCCAGATGTACATCCTGGGCTTGATTTTACAGTTACTGTTCTTACCACCGGATTCTGGCCAAGTTATAAATCGTTTGATCTCTCTCTCCCTTCTGAGATGGTAATCATGACAGTATTAAAGTAATCCTTATTCTACCCTGGCATGTTTCCAGAAACGCGTTTTATACGGAAAAAAATTCATTGTTTCAGGTCAAGTGTGTAGAAGTTTTCAAAGGATTTTACGAAACTAAAACAAAACACAGAAAGCTTACATGGATATACTCACTTGGAACTTCCCACATTAATGGCAAGTTCGAGCCAAAACCCATAGAACTGATTGTTTCAACTCATCAGGTAAACCTTTCACGTTCCAAATTCTAGATTTAGGATTCAACTTGGAAATCTAATATTACCAGTTCCCAATATAATCAGGCTGCGGTCCTTCTGCTTTTTAACGCGTCAGAACGGCTAAGCTATTCGGAGATCGTGGCTCAATTGAACCTGGCTCACGATGACTTGATCAGGTTACTGCATTCGCTGTCATGTGCAAAGTATAAGATTCTAAATAAAGAGCCAAGCTCAAAGTCCATCTCCCAGAGTGACAGCTTCAAGTTCAATCCTAACTTTACTGACAAGATGAGGAGGATTAAGGTGTGGAGCAGTTTTTGAACTCTCTTTATTTTTTTGACATTATTGTTGCATTTAGTATATATCGGGATTGAGAAGAACCTTTAAACATATTAAAATGTGTTATGTAGGTTCCTCTCCCTCCAGTGGATGAAAGGAAGAAAGTAATTGAAGATGTGGATAAAGATCGGCCTTACGCCATTGACGCCGCCATTGTGCGCATAATGAAGAGTAGGAAAGTTATGACACACCAACAATTAATTTCGGAGACCATCGAGCAGTTGAGTCGCATGTTTAAGGTATGGTTTTTTATACGCCTAACCTTTTATAAAACACACCGGCAGACCAAAACCCACTCAAATCCAAAAGGGTTAATACACGGTTTGGTATTTAAATTTGTTCTCAATGTTTAATTTAATATTTGAATTTGATTTTAGGGTAAATTACAAAAATAATCACTTTTATTTGCTTTAAATTATATTTTAGTTACTTATGTTTGAAATATTACGTTTTAGTCACTTACGTTATCTTTTTGTTACGAAGTGGTCACTCTACCGTTAAATTCCGTTATCTCCCTAACGTCAGTCCTACATGGCAATCCAAATAGGTTTTAAATGTCAATTTGGATGTCCAGTTGCTGGGATGAAAATATGTTTTTAATTAAATAAATTTAATTTGGACTACCGTGTAAGACATCCAAGTTGGCATTTAAAACCCATTTGGACTGTCACGTAAGACTGCCATTAGGGAGGTAACGGAGCTTAACGATAGAGTGACCACTTCGTAACAAAACAATAACGTAAGTGACTAAAACGTAATATTTCAAACATAAGTGACTAAAATATAATCTGAGGCAAACAAAAGTGACTATTTTTTTGTTGTTTACCTTAATTTTAATATTCAATGTTCAATTTGGTATCTGAGTTTTTTTTTTTAATTGGGTATATGAGTTTGACTTCAATGTGTATATCATGTGGCCCAACGAACAATTGACAAAACATAGGTACTTAAATGAAAAAAAAAAAAAAAAGCTTAGGTACCAAATTGAACATTGAAGCAAAACTAGGATATTTAATCAGGAGAAAAAAACTTAATTATCAAATTGAACATTGAAGCTAATATCAAGTACCAAATTAGCCAATAAAATACTCAAGTATTAAATTGAATATTGAAACCGATTTTAAGTACCAAATAGTATATTAATCCAATAAAAAATATAGCTCAATCAATTCGAATATAAACTTATCCAATCCGATTTGATTATGAAACATCAATAAATTTAACTCAAAATAACCCGAAATGACTTAAACACAAAGTAACCCAAACTTGAAACGATTTAACCTCGAAATTATCATTAGCTTGAAATAATTTAAAATTTTTGAATGAAATTTGACTAGATCTACATAAACTTGACCCACCTAATTGACAGGTTTATGTCAGACATATTTCAATATGTAAATTTTAACTCGAATTGAAAATCTAACTCAATCAATTCAAATATAAATTCGATTCAATTTGATTTGATTATAAAAAAGTTAATAAATTTAGTTCAAAATAACACGAACCTTAAAATGATCCAAATAAATAACCTAAAATGATTTAAATCCATAATTACTTTATATGAAAAATTCAAACTTCAATCCTGAAAAACTTGAATTCAAATGACTTAGAAAATTTTAAAATGCAAATTAATAAGATACAAAAACAACTCGAGTAACAAGTATAATCAGATATATTGATGATGGATGTAGTTTGGAAATTTCAGCCTAATATTAAAGCCATCAAGAAGCGAATAGAAGATCTGATCACGCGAGGCTATATGGAAAGAGACCGTGACAATTCACACATGTTTAGGTATTTGGCCTAGATACACACACATGTATATATATATATATATATATATATATATTGCAAATGGTTTTATGGGATTTAGAAGGGGCCTGCATTTTCCTTTAATTTTTTGTATATATTAGTATTTAATGTTTCATTATAACATTTTATTGGCATTTAAAAATTATTTTTGAGAAAAATGTTTTTTCTTTTCCATCAAATTATGGTAGGTATGTTAGATCCAGATATCATAGTAGTAATAAATTTAAAAAAAAATAAAAATTATGAAAGTATTGCGATTGAGTTTTAGCTCGATTGGCATAGACATTGTTGCCAATGCAAGAGGATGTGGGTCCAATTGCGCTGAAGCTTATTATCTTCTTATTTATAGGTTCGGAGAGTTATAGGTAGTTTTAGTTATTATGTCAAAAAGAGCATAAATGATCAAAACCTATAGAAGAGTTTCTTAAACACATATGTGTAATTCGTTTTTTCAGATTCCGATAATATGTAGATTCGAATATTTAAATTTATTAATTACAAAATACTTGTGATTTTGATTTTGTATATGTATAAAAAAATTAATGAATTCAAATTTAGAATTTTCAGATTTGCATATTTGAAAAATGATTGAAATTTTTGAAATTAATTCTTTTCTGAATTTGGATATTCAATTGATAATAGCATTCAATTTAAATTTGGATAGTAATATTCCGATAATTTATGATAATACTTTAATTTAAATTTTTAGACATTTTTAGAAATACAAATTCGAATAATTCAAAAAATACAAATATCTTATCTACTACCATTCCTACTAACCCATAATAATAACAATAATAATAATAATAATAATAATAATAATAATAATAATAATTGAATGAAATGTTTGAAGGGTTTTTTAGTTTTAAAAAAATTCAAATAATTCATCATACTTGGTAAAAGTTAGATGCCTACTTTTTACTAAATCGTTTATAAAATATAGGATTTTATAATCAATTTAATGAATAAATGTCGAAAAAAAGAAAAGAAAGAAGAGTACTTGAAGGTATACAAATAATATATTTTTAAACAAGCTGTGGGGGTTCCAAGTCATCCTCAAGAACAAGCTGTGCATGAAATGTGCATGGGGCTTATTATGATAAAATCTACAATAGGCGACACTCTCAAACCACCACATATATGAGTTGTTTTGTTTGTACTGGGTCCTAGTATGTTGAAATGTATTGAAGGAAGGTCATTTTTTTCAGAAAAAAAAATCATTCATTTAAAACCGACGAATCTTTTAATATGTATTATTTTTGGATTAAATTAAGGTTTTGTCTCTCCATATCGATAGCTCGATTTAAAGGCGGAGTTCACGAAACAAGTGCATCTTGTCGATGCACTTTTAGTCAAGCTCCCTTTGGATACTTCCACTGAGATGAGGTGGTGGAAGGTTTCAACTTCAGTTGGTTCACTGAGATTTTAATTACAAAAATAGCATTACTTTTATCTATTTTCTTCCTCATTTATCCCAAGCGTTAACTTTTTTGCTGATAAAATAGAGAAAATATCGAAAATTTAAAAAAAATTATCAGATTAAGTCATTTATTTGAAAAATTATGAGATTAGGTCGATTTTATGAAAACGCTTCTAGCTGGAAGTGATTTCAATGTATTTGCAGAAAAAAACGCTTCTAGCTGGAGGCGCTTTCGCCACATAAGTTGAAAACGCTTCCAACTGGAAGCATTTTCCCCCAACGGTCACTTGTGGGTAATGGATATTTCCCCTACGGCTAATTAAATAGCCGTTGGGACCAACAACTCCCCCCCCCCCAACGGTCATCTTTTCATTTCTATATAATCCCTCCATTTCATTTTTCTATTCAATTCAATCTCAACTTTCTATCACATTCTCAAATCTCTCTCAAATTTCTCTCAATTCGCTTTTAATTTCTCACTCAAAATTTATCTCTCTTAACTCTATTTTTTTATTAAAATTGTCTTAAAATTTTCGTAAAATATTTTTTCTATTACAATTTATTTCGTGTTTTCTGAAATTAACAATGCCACAATCTCTAATCCATTTGGATGGCAAGCACATTTCCATCTATTAATTGCAAATGATAATAATTTTTTTTTATTATATTTAAAGTCTTGTAATTTAAATCTTTAATTGTTATATTGGAATTTAATATTTTTGCATGTTTTTTTATATATAGGCGGAAGATAGAATTTTGGAGACTTATATTCATAATTTACCTGCTCCTCCATCACCCTTAATCGAACCGTACTTGAGAGATGCCGAATTTTTGCACGTGACCCTTATTGGTCGGGGGTGTAAATTTGACCCCACACTTGTAAGCGCATTGGTGGAAAGGTGGAGACCCGAGACGCACACATTTCATCTTCCATGCGGCGAGTGTATTATCACTCTAGAGGATGTGCAGTTACAGCTCGGGTTACCAGTGGATGGGGCGGTAGTGACTTGGTTAGTTTACGCAACCGATTGGAGAGACGTATGTGAGTAACTTTTGGAGTGGGTTCTGAAAACCATTTTTGGAGCCCGGATAGATATGAATTGGCTAAGAAGAAATTCTGGTGGGTCCAATGAGGTTCAACTGAAGTCCAAAGAGAACATCACGCTAGGGCGTACATCCTTATGATTATCGGGGGGTCTCCTAATGCCTGATAAGTCACGAAATTTCGTCCATTTAATCTGGATTCTCAAACTTGTCGACTTTAGAGAAGCGGGTGAACTCAGTTAGGGTCAATCGTGTTGGCGACGTTGTACCGGGAGATGTGTCAGGCAACCGAACCATACAAAATCAAAATCAGTGGTTGCATACTTCTACCACAATCATGGGCGTAGTACCGGCTGCCATTTTTATGTCCTCAAGCGAGCTACCTTATACATTATCACTCGTAACAAGGTAAAATTCATTAGATGATATATTTACCATAATAAAATTATTTAAATTTTAAATTGTTGTGTTAACATATTATTTCAATAGGTGGAACCATGGGCCAATTTACGTGGGATTACCTGATAAGCTTCAAGATATGCGACTTTTGTTAGACCAACGATCGAAAGCGGAGTTATGTGTTTTTTAAACTTGAATTATATAATATTAACGTAGTTCATTTAAAAATTAGTAGTATACAAATAACTAAATTTTTTATTATTTTAATATAGTTTGAATGGAAATCTTACTCCGATTCGGCAATTTAATAATACATCCTGTCAGAATTGTTGGTCAATCCCAACATCTGGCACATAAAGGTGCCATGGTAGTGCATGCTATTGTGGAGATGCACGAGTCAGATAGAGTGTTGCGACAATTCGGATCCAGAAAATTGATTCCATCAACACCCAAGACACTGAAGATCTACATCATATCGACTTTCGGGGGAGAACGAATGAGAATTAAACTACATTCCATGCGTAATATATCAACATCTGGAACAATATGTACAAGTTTTTACCTACTCGCGAAGCCATTGTCACTCCTGAGTTAACCTGCTATCCGGAGTACATGGCATGGTTTAGGGTCTATGGCAAGCCATATTTGCTATGTGAAAGAGCGAGGGGTAAGCAACCACATATGAGAAGGCCACGACGGACGCCTAGGAATCCAAGGTGAGGAGGCCAGGATAGAGATGTTGAGGCGGGTCCATCGTGTACACCTACGCAAGAACCAACACTGGTGGCCTTACCATCCCCCAGTCAGTATGACTCGACTTATTCTGGTGATTATACTAACCCCGTCTTTTTTTACACAAGCACCACATATTTCACCACATTTTTCTTCTTTTACTTTGATGCTAGGCTTTGCTTATGGACCTCTTTCCCCGACATATTACACGCCGATGCCATCAACATTTCTAACGATGACGTATAGACCGTCTATATTTGGGGCACCGACCAAGAGTCCGATCGTTATGCCATCGGGGTATGAGACACAATATAGTTATACCCCTACGCCGATGGTGTCGCAAACACCTCCAGGATCATTATTCTACCAAGGTGGATGGTAGCCCGTGTGGCTCACACGGCCATGTGGAATGGTCCAGCTCATGTGGCCCCTGTACCTTGCTCTAATTTTTTTGGTTTTCGCTCATTTTTCGCTCCTTTTGCTCCCAAATGCTCTCCTAAGTATAAAAACATGAATTTAAAGGATTAGGAGCATAAAATTCACCATTAACATCGAATAATTACCCAAAAATGTATTAAGAATGAGACTAAAACATGTTACTTTTAGCACCTATCAAATATCCCCACACTTAAGCGTTTGCTTATCCTCAAGCAAAATTCTCTATCCACATTCAAGTTAACTTCTCTCACTTTATTGCTCTCATCGATAATGTCTTAAGATAATTTATAGATAATCATGCATTGGAAATTTACACTAAAATGACTCTAAACAACACAAGCAATCCAAGCAGAGAATTTTAAGCTTTAAAAACATTAGGCATCTCCCCTATCTCAAAAATTACTTGAAATTCAAACTCAACGAGAAATAGAATCCTCACTAAAGATTCACTCAAAGTATATAAAGTGTTTAAGGTTAAAAAAATGTGCACTCAACAGTCAAACGAGAAATGTTATTACCATAGGCTTGCTTGAAAATCAAATCTCCACCAGTATAAATGAGATGACACACCAATCAAGAGGTCTTGACAAGGTTGTAATAGGGCTTAGGTTAAGGGTATGGAAAATGTCAAAAAAGTTGGTTAAAATTGAGAATCACGTTGATAAGTTACCAAACTAGAAAAAAAATCAGTTGCTAAATTAAAGGAATTTACATCAACAAGAAATAAAAAATGAAAACGAGCTTTTCAGCAGAATATGAAACTAACGATTCAAGCTTAAACAATTTTTTTTCATTTTTTTATTTCTTGATTTCAACTAAAACTTGATGTCCTTGAAACTAACAAAAATCTGACTAAGACAAGTGTACCTATCAATTAATAGTATAGCTACGGTGAGCAAAGATGCCGTTCTCACAAATACTAAAAGTACTAGTAATTATTGTCTTTCTATTATTTAACCGATAAATTCGAGTGATTGATTAAAACTAAAACTAACTAAATTAATTAACTACGAACATGACAAAGAACAAATCAAGAAAATAATCGAGTAAGCAACCAAGAAGCGAAACAATACCCAGGAAAGAATTCACCTAGATTTCATTTGTCATTATCAATCTAAATTACATAATTTCTTCACCTTATATCTTGATCCATAGAAATCCCTAAATTATGCTAATATCTCTCTTCAAGAATAAGAGCAACTGACTCTAGGTTGATTAATTGAAATTTCTTTCTAATTAAAACCCCTATTATTACATTAACTCGATTTATGGATTCCCTTATTAGATTTGACTCTATATAGTAGATTTATGTCGTCTATTTCTAGGATTGCATGCAACTCCTCTCAATTACGCTAGATCTACTCTTAAATAGGGTTATTCCTCCTCTGATTTAAGCACATCAAACATGGATCAATAGTTTAAAAATATCAAACCAAGAATTACGCACACATATTTGAGAACAAGATCTAAGTCTTTATTGCGTAAAATAGAAATCGAACGACAGAATTCATCATAAGGTTCATCTCCTCTAGGTATTTAGAAAATTAGTTCATGCTAGCAAATAAAAACATTCAAAATACAATATAACCATAAAAAAAAAGAAACTCATAATAATCTCCAAAGAAATCAAAAGGGAATATTCAATCTTGATGAAAATCTGTTCCGGAGTCTACTTCAATGGTGTTTTTCGAGTTGTTTTCTTAACTATTCTATGATGACTCACTCCTATCTTCTTATTTTTTTCATATATAGGTCTCAGAATGCCCGAAAAACCCTAAAAATTGTGTTTTTCCGCTATTTGGAGTGCAATTCGCGAAATCAACACGTCCTGCCACATGGCCGTATGGCAGCCCGTGTGGCTCACATGGTTGTATGTCTAGGAAATATGGAATGGTCTAGCCTGTATGGCCCTTGTACCTTGCTTCAATTTTTCAAATTTTGCACCTTTTACTCCCCCAATGCTCTCCTAAGTATAAAAAAATGAATTTAAAGGATTAGGAGCATAAAATTCACCATTAACATCGAATAATCACCTAAAACGCATTAAGAATGAGACTAAAACATGTTACTTTTAGCATCTATCAGTGGACCATCTTTGCAACCACTTATTCCAACACTGGAAGATACACAATGGAAACCGAGGAGCAACTGATCGCAATCAACTACGGACGAAGGCGAAGAAGATGAGAGGTCGAGACCACAACTTGTACCAGAGGTTGAACCAAGAAGGAACCCGGCTCGTAACCGCCAACCACTTTGATGTTGCACACATTCTGGCTGAGGATTGGATTGATTTATTTTATTTTTGTACTTGTCATGTAAATTTTTAAATAAATATGAAATGTTTTTATTGTATCGATGTTGTACATCCTTATGTTTTTAAATAAATATCATTTTTGCATCAAAACTGGTTGTCATTGTCTTTTCATATTATTAAATCAAGTATGCACGGGAACTATAAACCAAAGTTGTATTTTTTTATTTGTTTGGTATAATAAAAACACGTGTTTACAAATTACATCAAAATTTGAGTATGAATTAATAAATTAATAAATATATTAATGAGGTGTTGTCCTTATATTATCCCGTCAATATGGACATGACGACATTGTATGCCCTGGGTTCCTACACCACCCGTATAACCTCGATTGGTTTGAATTCTCCTGAATGTCCATGTTGTTTTGTATCTGAGTCGATTTCGGTTGACTTTTTCGTTTGCGACGCAATGATCTATCGGTAACAACTTGAGTGGAGCGCTCGATACAATTAGCCACATATGTTCATCTGGGACCGGTGGGAATACGTTTCTCCACATGTTATACATGTGTTCTAGTTTGTACACTTCATCCACAAATCCCATGTGATCCAAATGTTGATTTATACATGTTGCAATTGTATGAGTTCATGGAAAACGAAGTGCGTCAAATCTCCTACAATCGCAAGTTCATTGTCTCAGGTCTACACGACACGCTCCCCTGGAAATACTTGGGTCCGGTCTGTCGAACTCCATAACCCAAAACAATTGGTCTTCACGTGAATGATACACTGGATGCATACAGTTCACTCGTGCTGTAACCTTCCTAATTTCTTTCAATACGTCCTCGCTTCAGACGTGGCCCGCCTAAATCTGTCCAACATATTTCTCTGCTCGCTTTGGAAAAAGTTTAGCCAAATAGAAATATGTTACTGTTGACAGCTTATCTCAGCTAATATCATTACTGATTTTTAAGGATTAGATTAGCTTAAAATTAGGATTATTGATTTAATGTATTGATTATGTTTCCTTAGTTAGACCTACTCTTTTAGTATAAATAACCATGCAAATTTTTTTGTTGGAATATACAAGATAAAAGGATTGCTATTATCAACATGGTATCAAAAGCATGAGAATCCAAATTTAGCAAGCCTATTTTTTTTTAAAATTCCCAAACCCTAGAAATCTAATTTGGTACTTTTCATTTTTCGGGCTATTTTTTTTCTCACTGCCCCCTTCAATAGAGTCGCAGTCTAATCTCTGGCGAAATCTCAAAATTCGGTGACCAAACTCCCTATGCATGGCTCTCACATGCCACCGATAACTTTGGCGTACTTGCTCACGCGCTAGCGAGTGCAACTCACATTCGTTGAGTTTGATGGCTTTATTGGTGTTTCTCTAGTCTTCCTTATTGTTATAGGTTCTTGTGGTGCATTTTTTTTTAGAGAAAAATATGGCAAAATTTAAAAAAATTATTATTTATGATAACCCTTCGAATCCAACATCTAATTTTGTAAAGTAAGGTAATGCCTATACTCATATTAATACTGACTCATGGATTATTGATTTTTGTGCGATTAGACACATGACATGTTCTTCTAAAAGTTTTTTAAACTACTTCCCAAGTCAAACAAAAGAAAGTGTCAGCATAGTCGATAGGTCTTTTACTCCTATAATCGGACCAGGTTCTGTTAACTGTACGTCCAATATTAAACTCTCCCTCTGTACTACATGTTTCTGATTTTTCAGTTCACCTTTTATCTGTTAGTTCCATCACAAATACCTTAAACTGCAAAATTAAGTTTTTCCCTGATATTATGTATTCTAGGACCTTCAATCAAGGAAGAATATTGGCAGTGGTAGATTGCATGATGGATTATATATGTTGGAGAGCAGTAGTGAATCTATTCAAGCCTTTTTTGGAGGTAATAAGGTTATCAACCAAAAAATAATACAGGTTCATAAGCGGTTAGGACACCCATAATTTTTTGTTATGGAAAAGTTATATCCCAGATTATTTTCAAAGACTCGATTTGATTCATTATTTTGTGAAGCTTGTGAGTTTGCTAAACACACTAAAAATTCTTATCCTTTGAGAAATAATAGAAGTAGTACTCCTTTTATGACTATTCATTTTGATGTTTTGAGACCAACTCGACATGCACCATTATTTGGTAATCAGTGATTTGTTACTCTTATTGATTGCTACACTAGGATGACTTAGGTGTATTTGCTAAAATCGAAAAATGATGTATTTACATGCTTCCAATCTTTTCATAAAATGGTGTGTACTCAATTTGCTGCTAAGATACAATTTTTTAGAATTGACAATGGTACAGAGTACACTTTTGATACCTATTTGAAGTCTTATTTGATAATTCATCAAACATCTTGTCCCGATACTAGTTCACAGAATGGGGTTGCTGAAAGGAAAAATAGGCATTTTCTAGAAGTCACCAGATCTCTTATGTTTTCTATGAACCTTCCAAAACCATTCTGGAGGGACACAATTCTTGTAAACGCCTACCTTATTAATAGAATGCCATTCGAAACCCTTAATTTCAAAAGTCCCTTGGAAACTTTACAAGGTAAAAATAATTATATTGTTCCTCCCAAGATATTTGGATGTGTTTGTTATGTCCATGATTGGAAAGCAAGCAAATTAGATCCACGAGCCCTTAAATGCGTGTTCATTTGGTATTCTTCAACATAGAAGGTTACAAGTGTTATCATCCTCCTTCACAAAGAACTTTCGTTAGTATGGATGTTACATTTAGAAAAACTGAGCTCTATTATGGCACAACTCAGTCACCTCTTCAGGGGGAGAAAAATGAGAGAGAAGAAGTGATACCTGGTTCAGTAACTATTGAAAACCTGATTGGAAAAAACACCATCGTTGAAGGGGAAACTACTACTCAGGGGGAGACTATTGTTCAAAAAGAGATTGTTGAGCGTTTGGAAAAACCAGATTTAAAGAAGTATTCAAGAAGTCTTAGAACAGAAGAAGCCACCATGCAACCTACTATGTACCAAGAATCTTTCTCTTCTAGTGAGTTTCCCTTTAATGATTTAGATAAACCTATTGCCCAAAGAAAAGGTGTTAGATCCTATACTAAACGCCCTATGTCTAACTTTATCTCTTACGACTCATTGTCCCCTCCTTATAAAGCCTTTGCCTTGTCTTTGTCCTCTGTGTCTATTCCACAGGATTAGCATGAAACATTTGAAGATCCCAAGTTGAAAGAAGCCATGGTTGAAGAAATGAAAGCACTAGCAGAGAATAAGACTTGGGAGTTAGTAACTCCTCCAGTAGACAAGAATTTGGTGGGATGCAAATGGGTGTTTATTGTTAAACACAAGTCTCATGGTTAGATTGAAAGGTACAAAGCCAGATTGGTTGCTAAAGGCTTCACTCAAACTTATGGAGTATAATATCAAGAGATGTTTGCCCTTGTTTCCAAAATGAACACCATCAGAATTTTGTTATCTTATGCAGCCAACCTTGACTAGAACCTACAACAATTTAATGTGAAGAATGCATTCCTACATGGAGACTTAGAAGAGGAAGTATATATGGAGATACCTCTTGGATTTGATAAAGTAAAAACGTAAGGGAAAGTATGCAGATTGAAGAAAGACTTATATGGATTGAAACAATCTCCCAGAGCATGGTTTAACAGATTTCGCAAAGATATGATCACTTTTGGTTATAAACAAAGCAATCCTAATGATACCGTTTTTATCAAACATCACAAGGGTAAGATCACTCTTCTTATTGTATATGTTGATGACATAGTGATGATAGGAGATGACGAGGAAGAAATGGCTCGACTAAAACAATGTTTGGCTCAAGAATTTGAAATAAAAGATCTAGGGATGTTACAATATTTCTTGGGAATTGAAGTTGCCAGATCAAAGAAAGGAATATTCATATCTCAAAGAAAATACATCCTAGATATTTTGACTGAAAAAGGTATGATGGGATGCAAACACGTAAAATCACCTATAAAAAGCAAACATAAGTTGCAATCTGGAATAGGAGAGTTAGTGGATAAAGAAAGATATCAAATACTGGTTGGTAGAATAATTTATCTTTCACACACTGGACCTGACATAGCATATGCAATTAGTTTGGTAAGTCAGTTTATACATGATCCTCGAGAATCTCATATGCAGGCTGTCTTTTGCATTCTACGCTACCTAAAGTCTGCCCCAAGAGAAGGTTTCCTCTTTTCTAAACATGGTCCTCTCTAGATAGATGGTTTTATATATGTAGATTGTGCTGGATCTCTGGATGATATAAGGTCTACATCTGAATATTGTACACTTGTGGAAGGAAACTTAGTCACTTGGAGAAGTAAGAAGCAAAGTTTGGTTGCTCGGTCAAGTGCTGAAGCAGAATACAGAGCCGTGACTCAAGGTGTTTGCAAGCTACTATGGTTATTAAAAGTTATGGAGGAATTAAAGTTGTCGAGTAAAGGAAAATTATCCTTATATTGCGACAACAAGGTCGCCATTAGTATAGCTCAAAACCCAGTACAACATTATCGAACAAAGTACATAGAAATTAATCAATACTTCATTAAAGAAAAGTTTATTGTTGGTATATTGGCCTTAAGTCATGTAGCCTCTAATAAACAATTAGCTGATGTGTTCACTAAATGACTTAATAACAGAAGGTATCATAATTTAGTTTGCAAATTGGGCGTGTGTAACATTTATGCACCAACTTGGGGGAGTGTTGATAGCTTATCTCAGCTAATCTCATTACTAATTTTAGGGATTAGATTATCTTAAAAGTAGGATTATTGATTTAATGTATTGATCATGTTTCCTTAGCTAGGCCTACTCTTTTAGTATAAATAGCCATGTAAATTTTTCTGTTAGAATATACAAGAGAAAATGATTCCTATTATCAACAGCTTCTTTAAGAACCGAGGTTACTATCAAATGACGTGTTCCCTTCAATACAGAATTGATGCATTCCACCAGGTTAATTGTCATGTGCCCATATTGTAGACCCCCCATCATACGATTGTGTCCACTGATTGAATGGTATGATAGAGAGGTACCCTGCCCCATCATTGTTAATTGCCTGTAAGTTTTCCAACATTTCAAGGAAACGGTATTTGACGAGCTCGTACCCTGTCAAAGTGAATATTTAATCCATAATGCCTAAACTCGCATAGGCCGGTTAAATATCAAACAGTTGAAATAATGGTGAATACATACCCATGTTAATCACTTATGTGCGCTGAGCTGTAGAATTATGCTATCCATGGTAGTTCGCTGCAACATGTCTTAGACAATACCTATGGTGTGTACGATCCCAAATGCTTCCCTGCCATTCAATTGCGGTCAGTATTCCAAGTCCTCTATCGGAGATGATGCATATGTTAGATTTATTGCAAAGGAAATCGACGGGATTTTTTTATTGCCATCCTGTGCCATAGCCAACAACAACCGATGGGTATATCTCTCGTACATAACGTATTGTCAATTTGTACCAGTGGCTTACAGTATCGGAATGCTTGTCGACATTGCTTGAAAGTCCAGAAGAAATTATGGAACACTCAACATCCATGGAGCAACCGATCATTGTAGTACGTAGGCATCATTTCCATATCGATTACGCAACTTGGAATGTACCTCTCAAGTACCTGACACCACTGCCATAAATCATTGTACGATGAGTCCCACCCATTATGCATCTTCTCTAGTGCCTTCTGCTTTGTGATCCACGCCTTACGGTGCGATGACATGTAATCTAACTGGCTACGGATATTTGCAATTAAAACCGACACAACAACCATGGGACTCGCTTTGACCATAGGTAGTATTATGTCTGCAATCATCTCTGAATCCAATTTTGGATGATCCCATGAAATACCTACAATGACATAAGTACATTAAAATTAGCAATTCAACTCTCCAAATACAAAAAAAAATTGATACAGTACCCATGACAACGCACGTATGTGGAGCGGTATATTTTTTTTTGGTCCACAACCTCGTCTAATTCTTAACAGAAGCCACGATTTTCCATGCACATCTATTGTCTTGCATTGCGCACTTCGCCTTGAACTTGTCAGATCAGGATTTAACAACATGGATGTTTACCCCATTCTTGATGTTGTATCGCTTCACTACTACGACAAAACCATCTTTAGAGGAAAACTCCTTCCCCACTTCTGAATCACTTGAATCCACCGAAGAACTCACATGACACAGTCTTCTGTGTGGTAGTTTTGCAAGCTCCAACACATCTTCTGTTGATAGGTCCACATTATACGTGTGGGATGGAATAGAGTACGCCCTGAATCGTCGATATTCTTTGGTATATTCGCCCAGACCTTCACCGTCTGAACCTCTATCTTTTGGTTGAGTTGGAATCGACTCTGGTTCAAAAAATAATACAATTTCTGAACCATTAGCACCAAGCTCCCAAATTGGTCTGACATCGGGTTTAGTGCCCCTTCATTCTCAACCCCACCAATATTTTCAGGGTTGGATGTCCCCTTGTCTGTGGACGTCATAGGGAGTACATCATCTCTTCTTGTATAGTTGTCAAAACAACCAAAACCACCTGTTGATTGCCAACTGCTAGAACTTGACGTCATTCCCCTGTAAGTGTTCTGATAAACCGAAATAGTAACATATTTTAAACCCACATTTAGCATGCTTTTGTGTGATTTAAGCCTTGAATTGTGTAATTTGGTGCTCTTAATCCTTTGTTTTCATGTTTTATACTCAGGAAAGCACCGGAGGATGAAAAGAACAAGAAACGGGCTTAAAACGGACCAAATGGGCCAAATCACGAAATCGACACGGCCTGGGCCCAAGCAACACAGTCGTGCCTCCCTAATCAGACCTGAACACGGCCTGGCCACGATTCACACGGGCGTATGCCAAGGGCGTGTCCCTGCCGTGGAGAAGAGGAATTTCACTCGGATTTGGATACAAGGGGGTAAAAAAACACATTCTAAAAGCCTATATAAACACCCTAGAGGCCAACTTTCAGGGGGCGTCCAGCTAGGCCAAGGAGCCGAGCCAGAAAGATAAGAATTTTGGAAATTACTTGAAGAAAGCCAGTTGATTCATCTCAAGAAGCCGGTGTTATACTCAAGACGGAGGATCTCTCTTCAATTCCTTCAGGGGGTTTTAGAGTTTTTCTTATGTTTTGTTTTATCTTTTCTTTTGAGATGTATTCTATTATCATTATGAACTAAACCCTCAAATACCGAGGGGATGAAACCTAAGATGAATCTTGTTATCGCTTTCTTTAACTATATGATAAATATTTGATTTGTTCTTAATTATGTGTTCTTAATTCTTGTGTTGATATTTTCGGGATATTAATTCAAGTTTGATGTGCTTAGGTGGAGGAGCAAAAGTCCCTGCCTAAGAGTAGATCTAGCATAATTAAGTGGAGTTGATCGCACGCCTAGAGATAGGGTGACGAGATTTTACCGGATTAGGGCGAAACCTAATATGTGAGTCCATAGATCGAGTTAATGTGATTCTAGGGGTTTTAATTAGAAAGAGATTTCAATTAATCAACCTAGGGTTAGATGTTAGTTGCCTCGAGAGAGGGGTTAATATACATTAGGGAATCTTACGGATCAAGTCAAATGAATAAATCGTCTGGTTCAGAGTTAGATAACAAGTGAAGTCTAGGTGGATTCTTCCTTGGATATTGTTTTAATCAATTGGTTTTTCCCACAAGTATTTCCCTAATTTCATTCTTTTTGTCTCATCGTCTTTAGCTTAGTAGTTAGTTAATTTTCTAAATTAAACCGATTCACTTCAATTTTAAGGCTAAATAATAAAAAGAAAGTTAGTATTAGTACTTTCGGTTCCTTTGGGTTCGACAATCCGGTCTTTCCACTAAACTATACTACTGTTCGATAGGTACACTTGCCTCAATCGTTGTCATAGTTAATTTTTAGGCTCGATCATTCTTATTATAAATTTTAAGACTGTGATACACCGATCAAGTTTTTGGCACCGCTGTTTCTTGGGCAAATATTAAGAACACTCAATTTTTATTACTTTAGCCATTTTTATTTTCTGCAATTTTACTCTTATTTTGTTTTCTATTTTTATCTTTCTAAATTTTAGTCTTTGCTCCTTGTAGGTACCTCTAGTTTATGACTAGAAGGAACCCGACAGGACCTTTAATTTACGATAGTGAGATCGAAGCAACCGCTCGCAGAAACCGGAGAGAAATTAGGCGAAGTCTACAATACACAGAAGAAGAGCAAGAAAACATCATCAATACCACCGAAGAGATGGCTGAAAATAATCTGCTACCTCCAGAGATGGCCGAAAATCAGGCTCCTCGAACTATGTATGATTATGCTAAACCTAGTTTAGTTGGTACTGAATCTAGTATTGTTAGACCTACTATTGCTGCAAATAATTTGGAATTGAAACCTAACACTATACAGATGATACAACGATTCGCTCGCTTTGATGGTTTGCGGGATGAGGATCCTAACACACACTTAGCGAATTTTCTGGAATTCTGCGACACTTTTAAAATTAATGGCGTTTTTGATGATGCCATCCGACTTCGGTTATTTCCCTTTTCTTTGAGGAATAAAGCTAAAAAGTGGTTGCATTCTCTTCCCCGAGGATCAATTACTACATGGGAACAAATGACCGAAAATTTTTTATTAAAATATTTTCTACCGGCCAAAACGGCCAAATTAAGGAATGATATCTCTTCTTTTTTGCAGATGGATTTAGAAACACTTTACGATGCATGGGAGAGATACAAAGATCTATTGAGAAGATGCCCACACCGTGGATTACCCTTGTGGCTACAGGTCCAAACTTTTTACAACGGTGTGAACCCCTCAACTAGGTAGTTGATCGATTCAGCAGTCGGTGGAACTCTGAATAATAAAACACCAAGGCGGTTCACGAATTTATAGAGGAGATGTCCTAAATAACTACCAAAGGCAAGTCACGAGGACAAAGCCCGCGAAAGTCGCCAAGTTTTTCAACCTCGACGCAATAACCATGCTATCGAATCGGTAGATGTGTTAACTAAAAAATTTGATGGTTTGTGTAATTCCTTGCAGGTACAACCCGTTATGCAGTGTGAAACAAGTGGAGGTGTGGTGAATCCTGAGTACCCATCCTACGGACATGGCATAGAAGGCGAACAAATGAACTATGTAAGTAATAATTTGTATATCAAAATAACCCTTATAGCAATACTTACAATCCAGGTTGGAAGAACCACCCCAATTTTTCATGGGATGGTCAAGGAAATCAAAGACAACAACACCCTCTAAATTTCCAACAGCAGTAGTACCCACAGGAAAAGAAGCTGAACCTTGAGGAGATGTTGACAAAATTCATGGCAGCTACAGAAACACGTTTCCAGAGTATAGAAACAAAACTTGAAAAACAAGAAGCATCGACACAGGAGCTCAAGGATCAAATTGCACAACTTACTAAGTTAGTTTCTGAAATACGATCAGAAATTTTACTTAGGGACAAAGAGCAGGTAAAAGCAGTGACGCTAAGAAGTGGAAAGGAATTAATTGAAATGAAGAAAAAGACATCACACGAACCAGATGAGGCAAATGCAACTCCAATTCATGAGGAAATTAAACCACCGATTCCATATTCAGCAAAGTTGAAAAAAGACCGCTTAGACACACAATATGGTAAATTTCTTGAACTATTTAAACAATTGCATATTAACTTACCTTTTGTTGAAGCTATTTCGCAGACGCCAACATATGCAAAATTTTTAAAGGAGCTTCTTACAAATAAGAGGAAGTTCGAAGAAATTTCAACAGGGGAACTTAATGAAGAATGTTCAGCCATCATCCAAAACAAGCTACCAACTAAGTTAAAAGATCCAGAAAGTTTTACTATTCCCTGTGTAATTGGTAGTTTGAACATAGAAAAAGCATTAGCTGATCTAGGTGCTAGTATTAATTTAATGCCTTATAGAATGTTTAAACAACTTGGTCTAAGAGAACCCAACCCCACTAGGATGAGTATTCAGTTAGCTGACAGATCTATTAAATATCCTAGGGGAATTATTGAAGATATTCTGGTAAAAGTTGATAAGTTTATATTTCCTGTTGATTTTGTTGTGCTTGACATGAATGAGGGCGTAGATGTACCTTTAATTTTGGGACGACCCTTTTTAGCCACTGCTAGGGCTGTCATTGATGTTGGTAATGGTAAACTCGCGCTAAGGGTAGGCGATGAGGGTAGGCGATGAGGAAATTATTTTTCAAATTTATGAGGCTATGCGATATTCTAGAGAACAAGATGATTCTTGTTACTTTGTTGATACCACTGATCACATTATTCAAGAGTCTTTGCAGGAAATTATGCACAATGACATGATGGAACTCTGTCTTACACAAGGTGAGGGGATAGATGACGGTATCGATGAATTGAATCTTAACACATCCTCCCCTAGACAGAAAAAATAGAGGATATTGAAATTAACGACGAACCAAAACAAAAACCCTCAATTGATGAACCACCAAAGTTAGAATTAAAGCAGTTGCCAAAACATCTAGAATATGCATTCCTCGGGGATAATTCTACACTACCAGTAATCATCTCTTCAGAACTGGAACCCAAAGAGAAAGAAGAGTTGCTTAAGGTACTAAGGGAACATAAAAGAGCCATAGCATGGAAAATGTCTAACATTAAAGGAATAAGCCCATCATTCTGCACTCACAAAATTTTAATGGAAGATGAGTATAAACCGTGTGTGCAACCTCAGAGGCGTTTGAACCCCAATATGAAAGAAGTTGTTAAAGCTGAGGTAATTAAACTTCTAGATGCAGGAATAATTTATCCTATTTCTGACAGTACTTGGGTAAGTCCTGTGCAAGTAGTTCCAAAGAAAGGAGGCATGACTGTCGTAGCCAACGAAAAGAATGAACTGATTCCTACAAGAACAGTCACAGGTTGGATAGTCTGTATTGACTATAGAAAGCTAAACGACGCCACCAGAAAAGATCACTTCCCTTTGCCCTTTATTGATCAGATGTTAGAAAGATTATATGGGCATATGTACTACCGCTTCTTGGGCGGACTCTCCGGCTACTTCCAAATCCCAATAGCTCCCGAGGATCAAGAAAAGACAACATTCACATGTCCATACAGTGACGCTTTGCTTATCGTAGAATGCCTTTTGGATTATGTAACGCTCCTGCTACCTTTCAAAGGTTGCATGCTGCCATCTTTGATGAACTTGTGGAAGACATTATGGAGGTATTTATGGACGACTTCTGGTGATTCGGTAATTCTTTCCATCTTTGCCTTAAAAATTTAGAAACGAGTTCTAATGAGATGTGAGGAAACAAACCTTGTCTTAAATTGGGAGAAATGTCATTTTATGGTTAGAGAGGGGATCGTGTTAGGACATAAAATTTCTAGTAAAGGGATCGAGGTAGATAATGCAAAGATTGAAACCATAGAAAATTACCTCCCCTAGTTCATTAAGGCTATTAGAAGCTTCCTAGGACATGCTGGATTTTATAGAAGATTCATTAAAGATTTCTCTAAAATAGCTAAACCTTTAACGAGATTACTAGAAAAAGATGTTCATTCTAATTTTGATCAGGAATGTTTAGATGCATTCAATATCCTCAAAGACAAACTAATAAATGCTCCGATTATAATTGCACCTGATTGGAATCTACCCTTTGAACTAATGTGTGATGCGAATGATTTTGCAAAGAGGTGCGCTTTGGACAATGAAGAAACAAGCATTTTCAGCCAATTTATTATGCTAGCGAGAACATTGACGCTTTGCAAGAAAACTACACCACCACAGAGAAAGAATTGCTAGTCGTGGTTTTGCATTTGACAAATTTAGGCGATTCGATATTATCTAAAGTTGTTGTTTACACTCGACTTTCACTCTTCGTTATCTTTTAACTAAACTCGATGCAAAACCCCGACTCATACGATGGATCTTACTCTTACAGAATTTGATTTGGAAATTCGGGATAAGAAGGGAGCTGAAAATCTTGCAGCAGATCACCTCTCCAGGCTTGAGAACCCACATATCGAAGTACTCAATGAGAGAGAGATAAACGACTCATTTCCTGAGGAACAACTCTTTTCTATAACTTGCTCCGAGGTACCATGGTTTGCAGATATTGCGAATTATTTAGCTGCTAACGTCCTACCAAAAAGGCTAACATATCATCAAAAGAAGCGATTCTTTGCTGATGCGAAGAACTATTTTTGGGAGGACCCCTTTTTTTTCCGCATTTGTGTAGATCAAGTAATTCGGAGATGCGTTACAAAGGCAGAAGCTAGAAAAATCCTAGAACATTGCCATTCAGGACCTTCAGGAGGACATTACAGCAGGATTTAGACGGCACACAAAACTCTCAAATCAGGATTCTATTGGCCAACTCTGTTCAAAGACGCCAACAGGTATGTCGCTTCGTGTGATAAATGCCAAAGAACAGGTAATATCTCTAAACGCGATGAAATGCCTCAAACATATATGTTATCATGTGAAATATTTGACGTACGGGGTATTGATTTTATGGGTCCATTCCCTAGTTCATTCGAAAATAATACATCTTAGTAGTAGTAGATTACATGTCCAAATGGGTGGAAGCCCAAGCTTTACCTACTAACGATGCTAGAGTGTAGAGTAAAGTTTCTTAAGAAACTCTTCTCTCGCTTTGGAACACCCGAGCGATTATCGGTGATAGGGTACTCACTTTTGCAATACTCAATTTGATAAAGTCTTAAGAAAATATGGAGTACAACACGTAATGTAGCCTACCCTTATCATCCTCAAACCAAGGGCAAGTGGAAGTGGCAAATCGAGAGCTTAAGCGGATCTTAGAAAAAACAGTTGAATCCAACATGAAAGATTGGGCAATAAAAGTAGATGATGCTTTATGGGCCTATAGAACAACCTTTAAAACCCATTTAGGAACATCCCCGTACAAACTTGTCTACGGGAAAAGTTGTCATCTACCATTTGAGTTAGAACACAAAGCTTACTGGGCTATAAAATTCTTGAATTACGATCTTAAAACCGTAGGTGAGAAGAGGATGATGCAGTTGAACGAGCTGGATGAATGGTGAGCTGAAGCCTATGAAAACTCACGACTATATAAAAAGGCAAAAAAAAGACGTCACGATGCTCGCTTAAAACAATCAAAGCAATTCGAAGTAGGAGACTTAGTCTTGCTGTATAATTCAAGGCTCAAACTATTTCTTGGAAAGCTGAAATCAAGGTGGTCAGGCCCATTTGTGATCAAAACCATTTTTCCCTACGACACAGTTGAGGTAACCCATCCAACTCAGGGAACATTCAAGGTAAATGGTCACCGACTAAAACTTTATAATGGTGAAGATTTCAAGGAATTAAGAGAGGAGCTTCACCTCCGTGAACCTTCATTTAGAAATGAAAACAGGGTGAGTCTAGCTTAAGACTTTAAACGAGCGCTTCTCGGGAGGCAACTCAAGCACTAACTTCCCTAAAAATTTATTTGTGACTTTTAGCAACTAACCCTAAACTAACCGATTCAATGAAGCACAGATTTACCAACCACACAGCCTTACACACGGGTGTGCCCGTGGCCATAGGGATGCCATGGGACGAAGAACGGGCATGCAGGCTGTAACACCCCTTACCCGGGTTCTACGCCGGAACTGGGCCCAAGGCGTTACCGAACTCAAACCACTTGATCGCCACTTAGGCTCATCGTAACTACTCTCTAAAGTCATCTCAACAACCTCATTATCGACTTACGAGGCCTCACTCATACACACGAGGGCTCTCGAGACTAAACCGGAACTTTTTCCAATCTTAAATTTTTTCTCTTTTATACAGATCTCACACGCCCGTGCAAGATTAGACACGCCCGTGCATGGACACACACGCCCATGTCCCCAAACCGTGCCTAAAACCCCAGCATTCTGCCAATGCCCCACGGCCAAGGCACACGCCCGTGCTTACCACCCATGGTGCACACTGACTACCTTAACACGGCCTATAGTCTAGACACACGCCCGTGTGGCTAGCCCGTGGCCAACACTGATTAATCCCACACGCCCTAGACACACACCCGTGTGACTAGTCCGTGGTCTACTCTGACTTTAAATACTAACATGCAGGGGACGCACGGCCAAAGCACACGCCCGTGGGATGACCGTGGGTCACACATGGCCTAGACACACGCCCGTGTGTCTATCCACATGGCCAAGAACAAAGCTATTTGCTAAGCTCTTCTCACCCTTATACCTTACACAACATGCACTCATACAACATATCCATAATCAACTCAAATTGAAGTGCAATCTCACATAGAAAACTACATCTTTCTTTCATATAATGTAATAGCCAACAACCATGGCATTATACAAAATCCACTATTCGTCTAAAGGCCAACACATCTTTGCCATTTACATCAAAAATTCACTAATTTGTCTAGTCCCTATGCATGCCATATACAAAACATTTAATCTAATGTACTAGAATGCGATGATAGTGTGGGCGATCTTCCAATTGATCCTCGTATCTCGATTCAACACTTTTACTCTATAAGACAAGGGAAAGGAAAAGGAGTAAGCTTTGAGCTTAGTAAGTTTACACATAAACAATTAAGCATCATAGTATAAGCTAAACAACTAATAGCATTATACTACCAAAGGTAATGAACAACTATGCTTACTCTTTCTAACCCTTACCACACTTCCAACACATCATGAGTCACATACTCATAACCATCGAAATGCACCCCTGCATTCAATGTCACATTTACACAATATACAACACATCATTATTTCTCAATAATTCATCCACACAGCTAATCAACTTAATAATGCATCCACACAGCTTCTTTACTCAATAATGCAATCACATGGCTAATCCACACAGTTAACCCACACAACAAATGTCTCGGTGGTTTCGCACTTAGCACACCACCGTCGATTAATAAGGTGGTATCGCACTTAGCCTACCACAAAGGTAATCATAGGGGTTTCTCACTTAGCCCACTAAATGATATACCTAACGATAGCATCGCACATAGCCAGCTCATCGTCAATATGCATTAGGATGTTATCGCACTTAGCCTGCCATCTAGCATTATCACTACACATTCACATGTCTACTTACTCAATTAAACATCCATTCACAATTCTACTACATTCATTCTACTTGAACCACATAGGTTCTCAATCAATCTCGAACAAGCTACACACTAACTATCATCAATAAATTGTAAGTATGAATGCATTGTTTATGCATAGACTTACCTCGATACTCAAAAGTATTGAGACTTGTAATTTAGTCCACCACCTTGCTTTTGCCTCGGTTTCGATCCGGGCTTGGTATTTCTTGATCTATAATGAATAAATCAGCTTATTCAATACATACATTGACTAAATTGACCCACATCTCATACTTTAGCAAAATTACTAATTTGCCCCTAAACTTTCTCATATTTACACTTTAGCCCCAAAGGCTCGTAAAGTGATTTTTATTCAACTTTCTAGTCTTTCATGCTTAGTCAAACCACTTATTCAACTAAATCTATCATCAATTCTCACTAAAATACACATGTATGACCAAACTTAAGATTTTCACAATCAGGTCCCTACATGCATTTTCATGGAAAATCACTTAACAAAAGATGTTTCTACTACATCAAGCTTTCATAATCTTCCATAAAACAACAAAATACATGCATGTCATACATGACCACATTTTTGAACATCCTTCATAGCTCATCAAATAGCTAAAAATAGCTTACTCATGCTACCGGGACTTAAAAAATACAAAGAATATCCAAAACAAGGCTAGATGCACTTACTAGCAAGCTTGAAAAATTTGAAGAACCCTAACAATGGCTCTTGGAATTATCGGTAGCCTTGGGGAAGAAGATGAATGAATTTTGTCATCTTTTCTCCTATTTTAATCGCTTATTTGATAAATGACCAAAATGCCCTTTTTGATGAACTTTCTATTTTAACTCATCCATGCCAAATTTTGTCTAAATATTAAAAATTGGAAAAATTTCTGTTGAAGGACCTCTAATTAATATTCTAAAGCTATTTCACACAAATAGCTTCTAGAATCTCACATTTTGCAACTTTTGCAATTTAGTCCTTTTGGACAATTCAACCACAATTTTACAAAATTGCTTCATGAAACTTTCACACTAGCATGCATACATAGCATAAACCTCAAAAACTCATTTATAACCATCGGATTTATGGTCTCGCACCACTATTCTGACTTAAATCGGGATGTTACAACTCTCCCCCCTTTAGAGATTTTCGCCCCCGAAAATCTTACCAGTAAAGAGGTTTGGATGTTGCTCTTTCATAGCTTCTTTCGTTTCCCATGTAGCCTCTTCCACACCATGTTTCTGCCATAACACTTTCACTAGTGCTATGCTCTTATTTCTCAACTGTTTCACTTCTCGAGCCAAGATCTTAATCAGCTCCTCTTCATGAGACATATCCAGTCTTATCTCAATTTCCGTCGAAGGAATCACATGTGAAGGATCGGAGTGATACCGTCGCAACATCGACACATGGAACACATTATGAATCTTTTCCAACTCTACCGACAAAGCCAACCGGTATGCTACAGGGCCCAACTCTATCTCAGAATCTCATACGGCCCTATGAATCTTGGACTCAATTTTCCTTTTCCGTCCAAATCTCATAATCTTCTTCCACGGGACACTTTCAAAAACACTTTGTCGCCCACTTCAAACTCAATTTCTTTTCTTTTCAAATCCGCGTACGACTTACATCCGGTCCGGCGCACTCTCAAACTATTACGAATTACTTTCACCTTCTCTTCGGTATCTTTCACTAGATCGACCCCATGGATCCGCTTCTCACTAAGCTCGGTCCAATACAAAGGAGTCCGCAGCGATTCACGACCATACAAAGCCTCATACGGTGCCGTCAGATATACTCGATCGATAACTATTGTTGTAGGCGAATTCGACCAAAGGTAGATATCTCTCCCAACTACCTTCGAATTATAACACACAGCATCGAAGCATATCTTCAAGAACTTGAATCACTCTTTCAGACTGACCATCGGTTTGCAGATGGAACGCAGTACTGAAATTCAATCTCTTACCCATGGCCTCTTGTAACTTCTTCCAAAATCTCAAAGTAAACCTCGGATCTCTATCCGATATAGTAGACACAGGTACACCATGCAATCTCACTATCTCTGCCATAAACAACCCAGCTAACTTATCCAGTGAATAATCAACACGTACTGGAATAAAGTGAGCCAACTTCGTTAGTCTATCCACAACCACCCACACAGCATCTCTCTTTTTCAGAGTCATCGGTAACCCCGTCACAAAATCCATGGTAACTCGATCCCACTTCCATTCGGGTACCAACACTGGCTGAAGCAATCCGGAGGGCACTTGATGCTCAGCTTTCACTTTGGCAAATCAGACACTTTGTCACAAACTCTGAAATATCTCTTTTCATACCCGGCCACCAATATAACTTTTTCAGGTCATTGTACATTTTTGTACTGCCCGGATGTACTGACAAACATCCACTGTGGGCCTCATGCAAAACCTTTTGGATTAACTCCTCATCTCTAGGAACACAAATTCTGTCGCGGTACATCAAACAACCATTCGAACCCACTCAAAAATCAGAATCACTTTCCGGTCCACACTTAGCTCTCTTAGCTTGCATCTCACTGTCATTTCTCTGAGCCTCACATATTTGTTGAAAAAATAGTGGCTTAGCTCTCAACTCTGCCAAAATAGCACCATCATCAGAAAATGCTAAACTCGTCCTCATAACTCTTAGAGCATACAAGGATTTCCTGCTCGGGGCATCCGCAACCACATTCGCTTTTCCCGGGTGGTAGTCAATGACTAACTCATAGTCTTTCAACAACTCAAGCCACCGTCTCTGTCGCAAATTCAGATCCTTCTGATCCATCAAATATCTCAAACTCTTGTGATCCGTAAAGATTCGGCGTTTCTCACCATACAAGTAATGTCGCCAAATCTTTAACGCAAAAACAATCGCCGCTAACTCTAAATGATGAGTCGGATAATTCTTCTCGTACGATTTTAGCTGCCTCGAGGCGTAAGCGACTACCTTACCCTCTTGCATCAACACGCAACCGAGACCATTAAACGATGCATCACTATAAACCACGAACTCTTTTCCCGATTCTGGTTGAACCAAAACCAGCGCCTCAGTCAATAATGTCTTCAGTCTCTCGAAACTCTGTTGACATGTCTCAGTCCATTCAAACTTGACATCTTTATGCAACAACTTCGTCATCGGAGTAGCAATCACGGAGAACCCCTTTACGAAACGTCTGTAATATCCTACTAATCCCAAGAAACTTCTGATTTTAGACACGTTCCTCGGTGGTTTCCAATCCACAACAGTTGATATCTTACTCGGGTTGACTCTGACACCATCACCTGACACCATGTGTCCTAGGAATCCAACCTCTCGGAGCCAAAACTCACTCTTGCTAAACTTAGCATACAACTGCTTATCTCTCAAAGTTTGCAAGACAATTCTCAAATGCTCTTCATGATCGTTATCATCCCGAGAATAGATCAATATGTCGTCAATGAATACAACTACAAATTTGTCCACATATAGTCTGAAAACACGGTTCATCAGATCCATAAAAATCGCAGGTGCATTCGTCAAACCAAACGGCATAACCAAAAACTCATAATGGCCATACCTTGTCCGAAATGCAGTTTTCAACACATGTTGCTCTTTCACTGGAAATGATAGTAACCGGACCTCAAGTCTATCTTGGAGAACATCAGAGCTCCCTCAGCTTGATCAAAAGATCATCAATCCTTGGTGAAGGATACTTATTCTTCACCGTCACCTTGTTCAGCTTGTCTAAAGTCTATACACAACCTCATAGACCCATCTTTCTTCTTCACGAATAATACCGAGCACCCTGTATGAGTAGCTCTTGTCTTGCAAAACCCTTATCTCATCAACTCTTGCAATCAACCTTCAGCTCTTTCAACTCTCAGGTGCCATCCTATACGGAGCAATCGAAATAGGTGCCGCCTCCCGGAACCAACTCAATCCCAAACTCAACCTCTCTCACTGGAGGTAATTCGGGTAACTCTTCCGGAAATACATCTGGATACTCATAAACCACTGGCACTGTTTTGAACTCTACTCCAACCTCTCGAGTATTCAGCACAAAGGCGAGATAGGACTCACACCCTTTTCTCAAACATTTCTCAGCCACTAGGGAAGAAATCATCACTAGTAGACTATCCGATCCACCTGATTCAACCCGAACCACATCTCCACTCTCACATTTCAATTCAATAGACTTACTACCACAGCTCACTAAAACACTATGGGTAGTCAACCAACCCATGCCTAGGATTAAATCAAACTCATCAAACGGCAACAACATAAGGTTTGCCGAAAAAAATGATTCTCAAACAATAAAGGACAATTCTTACACACTTTGTCCACTAGCACATGCTTTCCTAACGGGTTTGACACCTTAACCACTACGTCCGTAGACTCAACGGTCATACTCAAAGTAGATGCTCTGGATCTATTAAAGCAATAACAAAGGTGTCATAGAGAGAAAATGTACCCGTTATCACATCCGGGGAGGATGCTTCTTCGCGAGCGCGAATAGCATACGTCCTCGCAGGTGCCCAACCCTCTGGTCTCACAGCAGAATCTCTGGGTGCACCTCTACCACTATTCCCGCCTCTCGGGTTCCTTGGTGGTCTACCCCTTGCAGACACATCACTAGGTCTCATTTCTTGCTTCTCTTCCTTATCATCCCTCTCGGACAAGCTTCTGGATAAAGTGGTCAGGGGAACCACACTTATAACATTTCTGACTATTTCCCCAACACTCTCCGGTGTGATATCTACCACAACTTGGACACTCTGGTTTGCTCTTTGTATTGCCTACACTTTCCATCGAGGGGGCTTGGACTCTTGAACCCGAGCGAGTATTGCCCAAGTCTCGATGCGAATAACCCACCGTGCCGCCGTCCGAGGATTCACTTCCTTGGATCTTTTCGACTGGCTTGGTATGACTTGCCCATCGGCCTCTTTCTAGCATCTCGGGCTTCACTCACACCCTCCTCTTTCTCGAACTCACTCTTCTACCTTGCATGCCCTTTCAACTAACACCACAAACTCTTTCAACTCCAAAATACCCACTAGGAGTTTGATGTCCTCATTCACCCATCTTCAAACCTCTTACACAAGATGGTCTCAATGATACACATTCTTGAGCGTATTTGCTAAGCCTAACAAACTCACGCTCATACTGCCATCGACATCCTTCCTTGCTTCAACTCAAGGAATTCCTTCCTTTTTCGATCAGTAAATCGCTGGCTTATATACTTCTTTCGGAATTCTTCAAGAAAGAAGTCCCACATCACCCGCTCTCTCGGGACTACCAACGTTAGTGTTTTCCACCAATGGTATGCCGAGTCCCTCAGCAAGGATACGACACACTTCAAGCTCTCCACAGGCGTACATGAGAGTTCATCGAACACCATCATCAAGTTTTCCAACCAGAACTCCGCCCTCTCTGGGTCATCATCTACCTTAGCTCTAAACTCATCAGCCCCGTGTTTCCTAATCTTATCCACCAGGGGTTTCGATATCCTCACTACATCCATTCCTTGAGGAGCCACTGGATTTGGCTGAGGTATAGGAGGAGGTGGATGAGGTTGAGCATTAGGGTTCGCTCGAACATAGTCCGAGTACCAATTACTCATCATCTGGAGAAAGGCTTCCCGTGCCTCTTCCCCTTGACCCCTAACCTTGGGTCCACTTTGAATAGGCACGGTTCCTTACGCAGGAGCCGGCGCATTACTACCTGCTTCATCAGCAAATAATGGATCGGAATCCATATACTATATAAAACAAGATTTAAAAATCATCAGAAACCACCACACTATCATTGTACACTTATGGCATGTATAGCTAGACTCTTACACCCGCTACGGTAGTCCTAGAACCGACTAAACCATACCTCTGATACCACTAAATGTAACACCCTTACCCGGTTCTACGCCGAACCGCCCGAGGCGTTACGAACTCATACCACTTGATCGCCACTTAGGCTCGTCGTAACTACTCTCTGAAGTCATCTCAACAACCTCATTCTCGACTTACGAGGCCTCACTCATACACACGAGGGCTCTCGAGACTAAACCGAAACTTTTTCCAATCTTAAAATTTTTCTCTTTTATACAAATCTCACGCGCCCGTGCAAGATTAGACACGCCCGTGCATGGACACACACGCCCATGTCCCCAAACCGTGCCTAAAACCCTAGCATTCTGCCAATGCCCCACGGCCAAGGCACACGCCCGTGCTTACCACCCGTGGTGCACACTGAATACCTTAACACGGCCTAGAGTCTAGACACACGCCCGTGTGGCTAGCCCGTGGCCAACACTTATTAATCCCACACGCCCTAGACACACGCCCATGTGACTAGTCCGTGGTCTACTCTGACTTCAAATACTAACATGCAGGGGACGCACGGCCAAAGCACACGCCCGTGGGCTAACCGTGGGTCACACATGGCCTAGACACACGACCGTGTGTCTATCCACATGGCCAAGAACAAAGCTATTTGCTAAGCTCTTCTCACCCTTATAGCTTACACAACATGCACTCATACAACACATCCATAATCAACTCAAATTAAAGTGCAATCTCACATAGAAAACTACATCTTTCTTTCATATAATGTAATAGCCAACAACCATGGCATTATACAAAATACACTATCCATCTAAAGGCCAACACATCTTAGCCATTTACACCAAAAATTCACTAATTTGTCTAGTCCCTATACATGCCATATACAAAATATTGAGTCTAATGTACCAGAGTGTGCTGATAGTATCCTCTTATCTCGGTTCAACACTTTTACTCTATAAGACAAGGGAAAGGAAAAGGAGTAAGCTTTGAGCTTAGTAAGTTTACACATAAACAATTAAGCATCATAGTATAAGCTAAACAACAATTAGCGTTATACTACCAAAGGTAATGAACAACTATGCTTACTCTTTCTAACCCTTACCACACTTCCAACACATCATGAGTCACATACTCATAACCATCGAAATGCACCCCTGCATTCAATGTCACATTTACACAATATACAACACATCATTATTTCTCAATAATTCATCCACACAGCTAATTAACTTAATAATGCATCCACACGCCTTCTTTACTCAATAATGCAATCACATGGCTAATCCACACAGTTAACCCACACAGCAAATGTCTCGGTGGTTTCGCACTTAGCACACCACCGTCATTAATAAGGTGGTATCGCACTTAGCCTACCACAAAGGTAATCATAGGGGTTTCTCACTTAGCCCACTAAATAATATACCTAACGATAGCATCGCACATAGCCAGCTCATCGTCAATATGCATTAGGATGGTATCGCACTTAGCCTGCCATCTAGCATTATCACTACACATTCACATGTCTACTTACTCAATTAAACATCCATTCACAATTCTACTACATTCATTCTACTTGAACCACATAGGTTCTTAATTAATCTCGAACAAGCTAAACACTAGCTATCATCAATAAATTGTAAGTATGAATGCATTGTTTATGCATAGACTTACCTCGATACTCAAAAGTATTGATACTTGCAATTTAGTCCACCACCTTGCTTTTGCCTCGGTTTCGATCCGGGCTTGGTCTTTCTTGATCTATAATGAATAAATCAGCTTATTCAATACATACATTGACTAAATTGACCCACATCTCATACTTTAGCAAAATTACTATTTTGCCCCTAAACTTTCTCATATTTACACTTTAGCCCCAAAGGCTTGTAAAGTGATTTTTATTCAACTTTCTAGTCTTTCATGCTTAGTCGAACCACTTATTCAACTAAAGCTATCATCAATTCTCACTAAAATACACATGTATGACCAAACTTAAGATTTTCAAAATCAAGTCCCTACATGCATTTTCATGGAAAATCACTTAACAAAAGATGTTTCTACTACATCAAGCTTTCATAATCTTCCATAAAACAATAAAATACATGCATGTCATACATGACCACATTTTTGAACATCCTTCATAGCTCATCAAATAGCTAAAAATAGCTTACTCATGCTACCGGGACTTCAAAAATACAAAGAATATCAAAAACGAGGCTAGATGCACTTACTAGCAAGCTTGAAAAATTTGAAGAACCCTAACAATGGCTCTTGGAATTTTCGACAGCCTTGGGGAAGAAGATGAATGAATTTTGTCATCTTTTCTCCTATTTTAATCACTTATTTGATAAATGACCAAAATGCCCTTTTTGATAAACTTTCTATTTTAACTCATCCATGCCCAATTTTGTCCAAATATTAAAAATTGGAAAAATTGCTATTTAAGGACCTCTAATTAATATTCTAAAGCTATTTCACACAAATAGCTTCTAGAATCTCACATTTTGCAACTTTTGCAATTTAGTCCTTTTGGACAATTCAACCACAATTTCACAAAATTGCTTCATGAAACTTTCACACTAGCATGCATACATAGCATAAACCTCAAAAACTCATTTATAACCCTCGAATTTGTGGTCTCGCACCACTATTCCGACTAGGCCCTAAACCGGGATGTTACACAGGTAGTCGTGCGAGAGGAAGAAGAAAAGTTTTCCCAACACGGGTTGCGACAACAGAGCCACGGCCGTGCGATGCGACCGTGGACTATCCTGACTAAACAAACACGGGCTTGAGCCACGCCCGTGCCTACTAACCGTGTGAGGTCCTGACTACATGGACATGGGCGTGACAATAAGAAACACGGGCGTGGGCAACATCTCAATCGCGCCTAAATTTGAAAATCACGAAACACACAAGCTAAATTAAAAAAACACGGGCGTGGCACCTGCCCGTGTCCCCTTTCCTATATAAAACCATCGTCCGCCATTTCTCCCCCAAGTCCCCAACCCTAAACAATTTCCTCGAAACCCTTTCCCCCCCAATATCGGCTGGCACCTACCACCGATGAGGAGGACCCGGAGGACGTCACTGACGATGTCCCCATACCATAGGAAGTACCACAACAGGGCCATCGCCAAGCTCATTCCGCCGTTTCGCTCTCAGACATTTCTGCACGTCTCACTCGGCCGAGAATTATCAGACGCAACAATTCAATAACACCAATCGAAGATTTGACGGCATTGAGGCGACTCTTCAGCAGATCTGTCAGCACTTTCACATCTCCTCGCCGCCACCACCTCGCGACCCAGCCGATGACGAAGACATTTGAGCCCTTTTATTTCTTTCATTTTTCAATTTTATTTCCCCCTTTTATTTTTAGTTTATTTTTGTTTTAATTAAGACTTTTTATCATTCATATTTACAACTTTTATTAGCACAATTTAATGTCTTTTATCACTGGCTGTCTCTAACAAATTTCATTCAATATTTCTCCCTGAACATTTAATTGATGATTGCGCAGATTAAATGGATTAAATATCCAACACAACACTCACCTTTGCCTAATCATCCTCAAGGAATCCACCCAAAAAAAATTTCAGGGAGTTTCACTTCTCTCCATATCTTTTGATTTTCTACTTAATTGTTTATATATATATATATCTTTGTACATTGAGGGCAATGTACATCTTAAGTGTGGGGGTGAAATTAAAAAGGTGCCTAACTTTTTCTCAAATTCTTGAAATTAGGTGCCAAACTTTTTTCATTATTCTCAAATCCTGAATTATGTCTTGTTTCTTAAGTAAGTTTCTCATATTATGATTAGAATGAAATTTCCTGTGATTTATGATTTTTATTGATATATTTTAGATTAAGTCATTGATAATTGTGCATTGTGATAAACCGTAAAAGTAACATATTTTTATCCCACATTTAGCATGCTTTTGGATGAATTATCCCTTATTTTATGTAATTTGGTGCTCTTAATCCTATATTTTCATGTTTTATACTCAGAAAAGCACCAGAGGATGAAAAGAACAAGAAACGGGCTTAAAATGGGCCAAATGGGCCACATCACGAAATCGACACAGCCTGGACCCAAGACAACACGGCCGTGCCTCCTTAATAATCTCGAACACGGCCTGAGCCCAAGACCACACGTCCGTGCCTCATTAGTCGACCGAACACGGCCTGGCCACGATTTACACGGGCGTGTGCCATGGCCGTGCCCCTACTGTGGCAAAGAGAAGTTTCATTCTGATTGGGATACTTTGTAACATCCCGATTCAGGGCCTAGTCAGAATAGTGCTGTGAGACCACAAACCTGAGTCAGTAAAATTGAGTTCTTAAGGTTTATGACATGTTTGCATCATAGGAAATTTTGTGAAATTGACATGGAATGATAAAAAAGGACTAAATTGCAAAAGTTGCAAAATATGAGTTTCTAGAAGCTTTTTGTATGAAATAGCTTTAGAATATTAATTATGAGTCCTTAAATAGCAATTTGCCCAAATTATAATTTTTGTACAAAAATGGACATGAGTTAGAAAAATAGAAATTTTTAAAGAGAAGGACATTTTGGTCATTTGTCTAATAATTGATTAAAATAGGAAAAAAGATGATAAAAATCTATTCATCTTCTTCCTCTTGTGCCGAAAATTTGGAGACTCCATAGCTAGGGTTCTTCATTTTTTTCAAGCTTGCTAGTAAGTTCATCTTAGCCCCGTTTTTAATATTCTTCGTGTTTTTGAAGTTCTTGTATTATGAATTAGCTATTTTTAGCTATAAAATGAGCTAAGATGCATATTCAAAAATCTACCCAAGAGTGACATGCTTGTAAAATGATATTTTATGGAAGTTTATGAGAGTTTGATGTTAGATAAACATCTTTTTCTAAGTGAATTTCATGAAAAATGCTAGTAAGGACTAGTTTGTAAAAGTTATGGAATTGGTCATACCTATTAGAAATAGTGAGAATTGATGATTGCTATAGTAGAGAAAATGAATCAGCTAAGCATGAAGTTTAAGAAAGGCGAATGAGATTCATTTTACGAGCCTTGGGGTAAAAGTGCAAATATGAGAAAGTATAGGGGTAAAATAGTAATTTTACCAAAGTATGAGTTAAGAGTGAATTTAGTCAGTTTGAGTATTAAATGATCTATTTATGATTATAGATAAAGAAAAATGAAGCCCGGATCGAAACCGAGGCAAGAACAAAGTTGAGGACTAAATTGCATACCTACATACATTTTGTATATTGAGGTAAGTTTGCATGATTTCTAAGCTTTATGATTAATATCATTGAATTGCTTAGTATAATGTACAATATTATCATGAAAATGTTTAATGTTATGTTAAACAAAGTAATCAATAAGATCAAGCATGAGAAAGCCCCGATTTAAGATGAATAGCTTAGGATACTCGATCTATCACATGAAATGAGAAAGTCCGTATAAGTCCAAGCAGAGGCATGGCATCAGAAATCAGACAAGTTATCATGTAAGACCAAGACAAGTCTTGGCATTGAAGAGTTATTATGAGACGAAGACCCATATAAGCCCAAGCTGAGGCATGGCATTGGTGAGTCTCCAAGCAAAGATGTCATGTAAGTCCAAGACGAGTCTTGGCATTGAAAAGCTATCAAGAGATAGAGATCCCATGTAAGTCCAAGCCAAGGCATGGCATTGGTGAGTAACAAGGAAGATTTCATGTAATTCTAAGCCAAGGCTCGGCATTGACCAGTTCATGAGTAAAGGTACCAAGTAAGAAGATGTCAAGACATGGCAATGGTAAGTTCCCAAGGGAACTCACGAGAAAGACTTCGTATAAGCCCATGCCAAGACATGGCCTCAAAACCAAGATGAGAGATTCCATGTAAGACCGTATTTAGGATATGGCTTTAGCATCGAGCGTGTGAGATGAGATTTAGTATCCTCGGTTATTCATAGAAATTCATTGGGCAAACAAGTAAAGTTTAAATGAGATAACAAGAAATTAAGTAAGCAGAGTTATCATCAAGTTGAGAATGAGTATTATTCATGTTATGAATGATAAGTTAGAGATTATGATTATTATGCTAAAGTATGCTGATCAATGTGATCAAGTGATACAGGTACCTTGTTTACTTCACAAGTATGAGACTAGTAAGTATCATGAGATTCGTAAGAATCAGATATGAGTAATTAAGCTTTATAGCTGAAATTATGATACCATTGTTTATGTCAAATGGTTTATATGAAGCAAGTATGTTGTTATGTGCATTATATGCAAACTTAATAAGCTAAATGCTTACTTCTTTTATTCTTTCTTTCCATGTAGTCCCGCCAAGCTAATCTCGTGGATCATCGCACCGAGCTCGAGCACACTATCAATCGCTATTTTGGTATAGCCAAGTTGTTTATATTAAGTATGGCATGTATAGGAAACATTTCATTTTGAGTTATGTTTTAAAACTAGCCAAATTGTTGGCTATCAAGCTTAGTATTGTTTTTGTATATGGCCAAAGAGATGAGTCATGAATGATTAAGTATGTATATTTTAATCTATCAATGAAGTATGCATCCTTGTTCATGTTAGATGTAATACTTGAGTTGCTTTGAATTGAGCATGAGTTTGGTCTTGATTTCGTGTGGCAATTGGCTTGGTAAATAGCCTCTAAGTGCACACACACGGTTGGACACACACAGCGTGTGTCTCAGGCCGTGTGCACCCTACACCTTTGTATCTTAAGTCGAATAGACCACGCACTCCCACACGGCATCCTGCTTAGACTCTAGGCCTTGTTAAGGTAGTCAGTATGCACCACGGGTGGTAAGCACGGGCGTGTGCCTTGGCCATAGGGCATTGGCAGAATGCTGGGGTTTTAGGCACGGTTTGGGGCCACGGGCGTGTCCAGGCCGTGTGTAAATTTCTAGTATCCTCCACGGGTAAAAGACACGGGCATGTTTTAGGGGTGCACGGGCGTGTCCCAAGTCACACGGACGTGAGACCCTTGTTTGGAGAGAAAGTTTCCAGATGAGTTCTGAAAGTTTCGGGACGCAAGTCAGAGGCCTTGTAGGCCCATGAAATGTCTGATTTGACCAAGAAAGAGAAGTTTTTAATTCGAAACGAAATTTTATAGTCCGTAAGCACAATATTAAGTGAGTTCAAGCATGGTAATGTCTCGTATCTAGTCTTAGTCTTAGACTCGGGTATGGGGTTTTACATTTAGTGGTCTCAGAGCTACGGTTTAGTTAGTTCTAGGACTAACGTAGCACGAGCACGAGTCTAGCTATACATGCCATACGTAAGAATGTTTTTATAATGATAGTGTGATGACTCCTGACGACTTAAATTATGTTATACATTTAGTAAATGGATCCCGATAGAGCTGTGGCGGATGACATAGAAAGTAACGTGTCGGCTCCCGCTGAAGGGACGGTGCCGAATGAGAATGAGACTAGACCCACTACGGTGAGTCAAGAAGGAGGAGAAGAGGCTAGAGAAGCCTTCCTCCATATGATGAATACATGGTATACCGAGTTCGTTCGTACGAACCCGAATGGACAACCCCCTCCATCCCCACCTATTCCTCAACCTATCCCAGTAGCCCCTCAAGTAGTAGAGGTGGTAAGAGGAGAGAAGCCTCCAGTCGATAGAATTAGGAAACATGGGGTAGAAGAATTTCGGGCTAGAAAAGATGATGATCCGAAAAAAGCTGAATTCTAGTTTGAAAATACCATCAGGGTATTTAATGAGTTGTCATGCACATCTGAGGAATGCATGAACTGTGTAGTTTCTATTTTAAGAGATTTTTCTTACCAATGGTGGAACACTCTTGTGTCGGTGGTACCGAGAGAAAAGATCACATGGGAATTTTTCCAAGAAGAGTTCAAGAAAAAGTATATCAGTCAAAGGTTCGTGGACCAAAAAAGAAAGGAATTCCTAAAACTAAAGTAAGGCAATATGTCCGTGGATCGACATGAAGCGAATTTGTATGACTCAAGAATACGCCGAGAGTGTGTATCCACCGAGGCCATCATAAGAAGAGATTCGAAGATGGGCTAAATGATTACATCAAACTGTTTGTTGCTGTTTTAGAAGTAAAGGAATTCGTGGTGCTAGTAGAGAGGGCTTGCAAAGTCGAGGAGCTAGTAAGAGAGAAGAAAAAGTCTGAAATGGAGTCTCGTGACTCGAGAAAGAGACAGTGGAATAAGTCATTCCAATCTTCATTCAAGAAGTCAAGAGATTTCCCTACCCGATCGGCTACTTCCATTGGATTTTCCAAGAAAAACAAGAGTAGGCAGAGTTCGGGAAACAAAGCACAGACTACTTCAGTTGCTAGTGTAGGGAATATCTGATCTGACAGACCCGAATGCCCATAGTGTGGCAGACGACATCTTGGTGAATGCCGAGCGCATGAAAATGCTTGTTTCAGATGTGGTTCCCAGGATCACTTTATAAAAGATTGTCCTGAGATGATGAAAGAAGAAAGAACTCAGAACCCGAGATCCGGGGTATGGTCGAGGCGCATCGCAGAGAGGAACCCCTAAGTGGGGCAAGTGGTAGAGGTAACCCTAGAGAGCGGCCATGAGACCCGGGGTAGGGTGCTCATGAGGAATTATGCCATTCGCGCTCGCGAAGAGGCATCTTCTCCTGATGTTATTACGGGTACCTTTTCTCTTTATGATATCAAAGTTATTGCTTTAATAGACCCCGAATCCACACACTCTTACATTTGTATGAAACTAGTATCTAGTATGAATATGCTTATAGGTTCTACAGAATTTACGATTAAGGTGTCTAATCCTTTAGGCAAGAGTGTGTTAGTTGATGAAGTATGTAAAGATTGTCCATTAATGATTAGAGGTCATTACTTTAAAGTAAATCTTATGTTGCTACCATTTGATGAGTTTGACATCATTCTTGGTATGGACTGGTTGACCACTCATGGTGTAATATTTAATTGTGGGAAGAAATATATTGAGATGAGATGTGAGAATGGGGATACTCTCCATATAGAATCAGATGAGCAAAGTAAATCTCCGGCAATGATTTTTCACATGACGGCACAAAGATACGTAAGAAAGGGGTATGAGGCATATTTGGCCTTTGTGATGAATGACAAAGAAATAGAGTTAAAGATTGAGTCAGTACCAATAGTATGTGAGTACATGGATGTTTTTCCTGAAGAATTACCAGGACTACCACAAGTTAGAGAAGTTGAGTTCAGCATTGAGCTAGCTCCCGATACTGTACCAATATCTATTACTCCTTACAGAATGGCTCCAACAGAGCTGAGAGAGTTGAAGTCACAGTTGCAAGAGTTGACAGATAAAGGTTTTGCGAGATCAAGTTGTTCTCCATGGGGTGCTCCGGTTTTATTTGTGAAAAAGAAAGATGGCACCATGAGATTGTGCATAGATTACCGTTAACTTAATAAAGTGACAGTAAAGAACAAGTACCCATTGCCAAGGATCGATGATTTGTTCGATCAATTGAAGGGAGCCACTGTGTTCTCTAAGATAAACTTGAGATCGGGGTACTACCAGTTGAGAGTAAAGGAATCAGATGTGTCCAAGACAGCTTTTTGAACAAGGTATGGGCATTATGAATTTTTAGTCATGCCCTTTGGTTTGACCAATGCTCCTGCGGTATTCATGGACTTAATGAACCACATTTTTAGATCATACCTCGACAAGTTTGTAGTCATTTTCATTGACGACATACTGATTTATTCCCGAGATGTGAATGAGCATGCTGAGCACCTACGGACGGTTTTACAGACTCATCGAGAAAATCAATTATATGCCAAGTTCAGTAAAAGTGAATTTTGGCTCAAGGAAGTAGGGTTTCTGGGACATATTGTCTCGGGAGAAGGAGTTCGAGTAGACCCCAATAAGATTTCGGCTATTATGGACTGGAAGCCACCAAAGAATATCTCTGAGATTAGAAGTTTTCTAGGCCTAGCCAGCTATTATAGACGATTCGTCAAGGGGTTTTCCATGATTGCAATCCTGATGACTAAATTGTTACAGAAAAATGTGAAGTTTGAGTGGATTGAAAGATGCCAACAAAGTTTCGAGAAATTGAAAGCGATGTTGACAGAAGCTTCAGTTTTAGTACAACCTGAGACAGGGAAAGAAATTGTGATTTACAGCGATGCATCCTTAAATGGATTAGGCTGTGTACTTATGCAAGAAGGCAAAGTGATTGCTTATGCCTCAAGACAGTTGAAGCCTCATAAGAATAATTATCTGACCCACGATCTAGAGTTGGCTGCCATAGTCTTCGCATTGAAGATATGGAGACACCACCTATATGGTGAGAGGTGTCGGATCTTTACCGATCACAAAAGTTTGAAGTATTTGATGATGCAGAGAGAGTTGAGCTTAAGGCAGCGGAGATGGTTAGAGTTGATAAAAGACTATGAATTGGTCATTGACTACCATACCGGGAAGGCGAATGTGGTCGCCGATGCTTTGAGCAGAAAGTCCCTATTTGCATTAAGGGCAATGAATTCACGGATGACTTTATCTGACGATGGTTCTATTCTAGCTGAGTTGAGAGCTAGACCAACTTTCCTCCAAGAGATCATTGAAGCTCAAAAAGAAGATAGTGGATTACAAGCCAAGAGAGCTCAGTACGAGACAGATGTTGAGTCTGATTTCCAGATTAGTCCTAATGGAAGTCTGATGTTCAAAGATAGAGTTTGTGTACCGAGAAAGGAAGAGCTTATTCAGGGAATTTTGCGTGAGGCCCATAGCGGATGTTTGTCTGTACATCCGGGTGGTACCAAGATGTATAATGACTTGAAGCAACAGTATTGATGGCCGAGAATGAAGAAAGATATTTCAGAGTTTGTTTCCAAATGCTTGATTTGTCAGCAAGTAAAGGCTGAACACCAAGTACCTTCGGGTTTACTTCAACCCATTTTGGTTTCGGAGTGGAAATAGGACCGTATTACTATGGATTTTGTAACGGGTCTACCATTATCTCCGAGCAAGAAAGATGTAACAACCCAAACCCGGCCCAAACACTACGACCGAATTTGATTTGTTACGGAGAAAAACTTTTTGAACACCATTTTAAAACCAATTTAAGTTTTGTTGAAAACTTCCCGTTTTTGGTTATCTTGCCGAAACTATACCTAGATTTAATTTGGAAGTTTAATTGAGTCAGGTTATTATACAAATTTCGAATGTGCCCGATGGCACGATAAAACATTTTCGTGTTAATTTAAGAAAACATGTGGTTTTAATTCAATTTTAATAATATAGTTTAAACAAAGTATCCAACATATAAGAAATAACAAAAATAAAGTTTATGGAGGCCTTATTACAACCAAAATAAAAATAACCCAATTATAAAAATAAAATAGCTAAGTTAAAGTTCAATTTATTCAAGTCCACTGCATGGCCACCTCGAGTCCAACCGGCTCCTCAACCGCCATCTACGAGTCACCTGAAAAATGTTAAAGGAGAAGGTGAGTCACCAAGACTCAGTATGTAACCCTTCCCTCGTATTTAAACAATTTCATACACTGACATATAATCAATCATCATGTACTAAGCCATGCACCCGACCTAGCCAACCAAACGCCTTTGTCTACCCCATGTGGTACCAAACCACTGGTGACCGTAGTCACAATGTGTTACCAAAACACTGGTGGTGCCAAACCACTGGTGACATATAGTCACGATGTGCTACCAAAGCACTGGTGTCCGTGGACACAAATCGGGTGATGGGGCCAACCCATCGTGTGATACCAAATCACCGCGATTTATCCCATATCTCAAGTGGGGCCAACCCACGGTGGTGTTAACCACGGGGGACGAGTCGCTATGAGGTACCAAACCTCTCGAGGTACCAAACCTCTGGTGACATATAGTCACGGTGTGTTACCAAAACATCGTGCTCACAAGACCTGAAACATCACCGCCCCTCCACTCATCAATCCCACATCAACATTTATATCACATAATTTATGCTACCATATACTTAATCACATGTACAGGTTTTATCATCAGCAATTAGCAACGTGTATTAGACACACCATGCTTCCCAAAAGCATCTTAAAATATTTCATAGTCAACAAGGACTTACCTGGTTCGTTGCTTATACCATTCATGGTATTAATCCCGAATCTACACAGATCCGGTTAGCACACACAACAGTTTAGTACATTTAATTAATTATAAGTGTGTATGTACACACATGATATTACGATGGTCTTAATCCCGAAGAAAACCAATCGGCCACACTCTAAGTCCTTGCCCCTATATTCGGCCAACTATGGGATTAGTCTTAGGGCCTATTCGGCCAAACCAAATGATTCTATAGGGTTATTGCTTGAACCCGAATCCTTACCTACTCGCTTTGAATACTAGCTCCAGCACCCAAATCACGAATCTGGTTCACAAACTATAATCGGTCAATGGACAATGTCAAGTAGCCTTCTCGCTTTAATCACTTAGAAGAATAATCTATTACAAGTAGGCACTTACCACCACTTACCCAAATCCGATTGACAGAGACTGGAGAGTTAGATCTACTGCTTGGAAGATCCCGAAATTCCTAGATGACATTGATTTCAAAGAAAGATTAGCCGAACTATTACCAAATGCCGGATTTCGACTTTTCCTCACATCCAAATCGACAGAACATAAGAGAAATTATTAGTACATTCGGGTAATGCCCCTTACCTACTGAAACCGATTGAAAGGAAAGTCTCGAAGAGTCTTATACCACCTTTAGTGTTCGGCAAAAGTGCTTCCAAAGAGGAGAAGGGAATTTCGGCACTCTAGAGAGGTATATTCGGCCAAACTTGAAAATATGGAGAGGGGAAATTCGGCTATGGCTAGGGAGTAGGTTCGGCTAACTAAGAAAAAGAGAAGAAAAAGGTTGGGGATTCGGCACTTCCAATGGGTATATCGGCTTGGCAATAATGGAGAAGAAAAGGAGAGAAAGGAGAGGGTAGGTGTTTTGGTCAGAAATCAAAAGTAGAAGAAGAGGAAGATGGTGATGTAGAAATCGGTTTTGAGAAGGAATGAAAGAAAACAAGAGAGGTGATTGCTTAGCCGAAAATTAGGAGGAAGAGACTAGCAAATTCGGCATATCCCCCCCCTCTTTTACTTGCCGTCCACTCCTTCCAAAGGAGTTCAAATTTCGGCTAAACTCCCTTTGACAGTATTCAAAATAATTTGAATACCCCAAATGCCTATTTTTCCTCTGCCAACTCTAATTAATCCCATGATAATCCATAAATAAAATAGCCTCCTTATTATCCTTAAAATTGAACAAATAAAAGTCTAATTTTAAATGCTCATATTATCTTTTAATAAAAACAATAAAAGAGTTTAAAGAGAGAAAAACTCTCTCTTATTGCCGTCCAACCAAAGTACAAAAAGAGGAATTGTTGTGACTCGAACCAAGGTTCTCCCTTGCTCCTTGGTGGCGTCACATGCTAGCTCCTAAGTGGGCTCACTTTGCCACTTATTCTAGGCTCATCTTTGTGTTAAAATATCCCCATTTATTCTTATAACCCCCACTTGTTAAGGCTCCCTACCTCAAAGCTTGAAAATAATATTTTTCCCACTACTCGAGCTTACTAAAAATCCATAATTAAGCCTTAACATTCCATAAATAATATCACAGCAGTTCATAATACGAAAAACAATTAAATTCCAAATAACCCCATATTTGGGATGTTACAAAAGATGCTGTATGGGTTATAGTTGATAGACTCACAAAGTCAGCTCATTTTATACATGTACGAGTTGATTACTCACTAGACAAGTTGGGAAACTTGTACGTTTCAGAAATAGTAAGGCTTCACGGTGTTCCGTTGTCAATCATCTCGGATAGAGATCCGAGGTTTACATCTAGATTTTGGAAGAAGTTACAAGAAGCCTTGGGTTCAAAGTTGAACTTTAGTACCGTTTTTCATCCTCAAACTGATGGTCAGTCAGAGAGGTTAATTCAAGCACTCGAAGATATGCTCAGATGTTGTATTCTTGAATTCTGAGGTAGTTGGGAAAAGTTTCTCCCATTGGTGGAGTTTACCTATAATAATAGCTATCAGTCAAGCTTAAAGATGGCACCTTATGAGGCTTTATATGGGCGTAAGTGCCGAACGCCTTTATTTTGGACTGAACTAAAAGAAAACCAAATTCACGGGGTTGATTTGGTTAGAGAAGCTGAAGAGAAAGTGAAAGTGATACGAGAAAGTTTAAAAGTCGCATCGATGTAAAGAAGTCCTATTCGAACTTAAAGAGGAAAGGGATAGAGTATCAAGTCGTATATAAAGTTTTCTTGAAAGTGTCACCTTGGAGAAAAGTTCTCAGATTTGGCCGGAAAGGCAAGTTGAGTCCACGTTTTATCGGACCATACGAGATTACTGAAAGAGTTGGGCCGATAGCTTATCGATTGGCTTTGCCATTAGAGTTAGAAAAGATTCACGATGTGTTTCACGTGTCAATGTTGAGACGCTATCGATCAGATCCTTCACATGTAATTACCCCGTCAGAAATAGATATTCATCCTGACATGACTTATGGTGAAGAACCAATTAAGGTTTTAGCTCGGGAAGTCAAGCAGCTAAGGAATAAAAGTATTGCCCTGGTAAAAGTATTGTGGCAAAGACATGGAATAGAAGAAGCTACGTGGGAACCAAAAGAGAGCATGAGAAACCAGTACCCAAACCTATTTGCTAGTAAGATTTTCGAGGACGAAAATTCCTAAGAGGGGGAGAATTGTAACATCTCGATTCAGGGCCTAGTCAGAATAATGGTGCGAGACCACAAACCCAAGTCAGTAAAATTGAGTTCTTAAGGTTTATGACATGTTTGCATCATAGTACTAAAGTTCCATGTAGAAATTTTGTGAAATTGACATGGAATGATCAAAAAGGACTAAATTGCAAAAGTTGCAAAATATGAGTTTCTAGAAGCTTTTTGTATGAAATAGCTTTAGAATATTAATTATGAATCCTTAAATAGCAATTTGCCCAAATTATAATTTTTGTACAAAAATGGACATGAGTTAAAAAAATAGAAATTTTTAAAGAGAAGGACATTTTGGTCATTTGTCTAATAATTGATTAAAATAGGAAAAAGATGATAAAAATCTATTCATCTTCTTCCTCTTGTGCCAAAAATTTGGAGACTCCATAGCTAGGGTTCTTCATTTTTTTCAAGCTTGCTAGTAAGTTCATCTTAGCCCCGTTTTTAATATTCTTCGTGTTTTTGAAGTTCTCGTATTATGAATTAGCTATTTTTAGCTATAAAATGAGCTAAGATGCATGTTCAAAAATCTACCCAAGAGTGACATGCTTGTAAAATGATATTTTATGGAAGTTTATGAGAGTTTGATGTTAGATAAACATCTTTTTCTAAGTGAATTTCATGAAAAATGCTAGTAAGGACTAGTTTGTAAAAGTTATGGAATTGGTCATACCTATTAGAAATAGTGAGAATTGATGATTGCTATAGTATAGAAAATGAATCAGCTAAGCATGAAGTTTAAGAAAGGCGAATGAGATTCATTTTACGAGCCTTGGGGCAAAACTGCAAATATGAGAAAGTATAGGGGTAAAATAGTAATTTTTCCAAAGTATGAGTTAAGAGTGAATTTAGTCAATGTGAGTATTAAATGATCTATTTATGATTATAGATCAAGAAAAATGAAGCCCGGATCGAAACCGAGGCAAGAACAAAGTCGAGGACTAAATTGCATACCTACATACATTTTGTATATCGAGGTAAGTTTGCATGATTTCTAAGCTTTATGATTAATATCATTGAATTGCTTAGTATAATGTACACTATTATCATGAAAATGTTTAATGTTATGTTAAACAAAGTAATCAATGAGATCAAGCATGAGAAAGCCCCGATTGAAGATGAATAGCTTAGGATACTCGATCTATCACATGAAATGAGAAAGTCCGTATAAGTCCAAGCCGAGGCATGGCATCGGCAATCAGACAAGTTATCATGTAAGACCAAGACAAGTCTTGGCATTGAAGAGTTATTATGAGACGAAGACCCATATAAGCCCAAGCCGAGGCATGGCATTGGTGAGTCTCCAAGCAAAGATGTCATGTAAGTCTAAGATGAGTCTTGGCATTGAAAAGCTATCAAGAGATAGAGATCCCATGTAAGTCCAAGCCAAGGCATGGCATTGGTGAGTAACAAGGAAGATTTCATGTAAGTCCAAGCCAAGGCTCGGCATTGACCAGTTCATGAGTAAAGGTACCAAGTAAGACCATGTCAAGACATGGCAATGGTAAGTTCCCAAGGGAACTCACGAGAAAGACTTCGTATAAGCCCATGTCAAGACATGGCCTCGAAACCAAGATGAGAGATTCCATGTAAGACCGTACTTAGGATATGGCTTTGGCATCGAGCGTGTGAGATGAGATTTAGTATCCTCGGTTATTCATAGAAATTCATTGGGCAAACAAGTAAGGTTTGAATGAGATAACAAGAAATTAAGTAAGCAGAGTTATCATCAAGTTGAGAATGAGTATTATTCATGTTATGAATGATAAGTTAGAGATTATGATTATTATGCTAAAGTATGCTGATCAATGTGATCAAGTGATACAGGTACCTTGTTTACTTCACAAGTATGAGACTAGTAAGTATCATGAGATTCGTAAGAATCAGATATGAGTAATTAAGCTTTATAGCTGAAATTATGATACCATTGTTTATGTCAAATGGTTTATATGAAGCAAGTATGTTGTTATGTGCATTATATGCAAACTTATTAAGCTAAATGCTTACGTCTTTTATTCTTTCTTTCCATATAGTCCCGCCAAGCTAATCTCGTGGATCATCGTCACCGGAGCTCGGAGCACACTATCAATCGCTATTTTGGTATAGCCAAGTTGTTTATATTAAGTATGGCATGTATAGGAAACATTTCATTTTGAGTTATGTTTTAAAACTAGCCAAATTGTTGGCTATCAAGCTTAGTATTCTTTTTGTATATGGCCAAAGAGATGAGTCATGAATGATTAAGTATGTATATTTTAATCTATCAATGAAGTATGCATCCTTGTTCATGTTAGATGTAATACTTGAGTTGCTGAATTGAGCATGAGTTTGGTCTTGATTTCAGGGTGGCAATTGGCTTGGTAAATAGCCTCTAAGTGCACACATGGTTGGACACACGGGCGTGTGTCTAGGCCGTGTGCACCCTGCACCTTTGTATCTTAAGTCAGAATAGACCACGAACCAGTCACACGGGCGTGTGTTTAGACTCTAGGCCGTGTTAAGGTAGTCAGTGCGCACCACGGGTGGTAAGCACGGGCGTGTACCTTGGTCGTGGGGCATTGACAGAATGCTGGGGTTTTAGGCACGATTTAGGGCCACGGGCGTGTCCAGGCTGTGTGTAAATTGCCAGTATCCTCCACGGGTAAAAGACACGGGCATGTTTTAGGGGTGCACGGGCGTGTCTCAAGTCACACGGACGTGTGACCCCTGTTTGGAGAGAAAGTTTCCAGATGAGTTCCGAAAGTTTCGGGACGCAAGTCTGAGGCCTTGTAGGCCCATGAAATGTCTGATTTGACTAAGAAAGAGAAGTTTTTAATTCGAAACGAAATTTTATTGTCCGTAAGCACAAGATTAAGTGAGTTCAAGCATGGTAATGTCTCGTATCCAGTCTTAGTCTTGAACTCGGGTATGGGGTGTTATATACTTAGGGGCAAAGAAACACATTCCAAAAGCCTTTATATACACCCTAAGTATGACCTAAAAGGGGGAGCCCAGTACCTTTGACAGGGGGCGTCTTGCTAGGCCAGAGAAGGCAGATTTGTGGGGATTCGCTCGAGGATAGCCAGTTGATTCATCTCTAGAAGCCGGAATTATACTCAAGACGGAGGATTTCTCCTTAATTTCCTTCAGGGAGTTTTAGGGATTTCTTATGTTTTGTTTTATCTTATCTTCTGAGATGTTTTCTTTTATTGTTATGAACTAAACCCTCAGAAACCTGAGGGGGATGAAATTTAGATGAATCTTGTTATCGTTTACTGAACTATATGATAAATATTTGACTTGTTCTTAATTATGTGTTCTTAATTCTTGTGTTGATATTTCATGATATTAATTCATGTTTGATGTGCTTAGGTGGAGGAGCAAAAGTCCCCGCCTAAGAGTAGATCTAACATAGTTAAGCGGAGTTGATCGCGCGCTAGAGATAGGGTGATTTAGATTTTGCCGATTAGGGTGAAACCTAATATGGGATTCCATAGATCGAGTTAATGCGATTCTAAGGGTTTTAATTAGAAAGAGATTTCAATTAATCAACCTAGGGTTAGACGTTATTCGCCTCGAGAGAGGGTTTAATATACATTAGGAAATCTTACGGATCAAGTCAAGTGAATAAATCGTCTGGTTCAGAGTTAGATAACAAGTGAAGTCTAGGTGGATTCTTCCTTGGGTGTCGTCTTAATCAATTGGTTTTTCCTCAAGTTGTTTTCCCAAATTCATTCTTCTTTGTCTTAGAGTCTTTAATTTAGTAGTTAATTAATTTAGATTTAAAACAACAAATTCCCTTTATTTTAGGCTAAATAATAAAAAGAAAGTTAGTATTAGTACTTTTAGTTCCCTTGGGTTCGGCAATCCGGTCTTGCCTAAGCTATACTACTTCGATAGGTGCACTTGCCTCAATCGTTGTGTAACACCCCAAACCCGGCCTAGACGTTACGACCGGATCTGGCATGTCACATGGAAAGGTCATTAAAGAAACTTTGTGATCGTTTAAAAATTTCAAGTTTAGTTATTTATAGCTTGTGATCCATTTGTTAATATTTTAGAAAACAACTATTAATGTTTGAGGAAAACCCCGTTTGAACAATCAGCAATAGATAATAACCGAGTTAAAATTAAAACCAAAATAAAATCCCAGAGGCCTTATTACATAACAAATTCCCAAATTTAAAATAAGTTTCAAATAAAGAAAACGTATTTACGAAAGAAATACTGTATGGCCACCGCAAAGTCCTCCTCGGCTCTAAATCCTCGAACTAGGGATTATCTGCAAAATTAAGTAGAGGGGTGAGTCACCAAGACTCAGTGTGTAATTCCCCTTACAACACAATCGGGCCTTAAGCCCCCAGATGCACATTGGGCCTTAGCCCACTCAATATAGCATATATCACATGTATGCAATGCAGCCCAGCCCAACCTAGTTTTCCATCCTCTACACACCTGAATCATCCAAACGCCTATGGCACCAAGCCACTGTGGTACCAAACCACTGGTGGTTCCAAGCCACTTGTGACAGAGTCACAAATTATAATATATGTGGGGCCAACCCACTTGTGGTACCAAACCACTGGTGACAATCCCTGATGAATATATGTGGGGCCAACCCACTGTGGTACCAAACCACTGGGACGAGTCATGGAAATAATATATGTGGTGCCAAACCACTGTGGTACCAAACCACTGAGACATAGTCACTGGATAAAATTATGTGGGGCCAACCCATGTGTGGTACCCAACCACTGGTGACAGTCTTAGAATCATATTTCCCCTCTTCACATCATATCCCAATCCCATGCATTATGTCATAATAATTCGTGTATGCAGTATGTCATGTATGCAAAACATATATCAAATATAGCGTATGAAATGAATTACCATCATAATCAAATAACAAGTTGCAACATAATCAAGCTACTCAACCTCTAAGGGTATAACCGTAATTTTTACCTACCAAGGGTATTTCCGTAATTTACCTTCCAGGGGTACTTTGGTAATTTACCCTACCGAGGGTATTTTGGTAATTTTGCACTTGCAATGGCCTTTCCGAAGGCCCAACGTTGCCCCGAGTGACTTGGCTACCATTTCTGGTCTTTACCGGACTATTGGGCCTAAAACCCGATTACGGCCCACTCGAGCCCACACGCTCATGAGGCCCATCTAGCACCAATCTAGCCACGTATATGCGATTCACCTAGTCTAGTCTAATACATACTACACAATCATAAAATCTACTCATATGGGCCCACTTCGGCCCATCGTGGCCCAAGCAGCCTCAACCTACAAGAACACTAATGAGGCCTCAACTATCGCGTCGAAGCCCCCACACGTGCGATCGCACGCTCGTATGGCTACTATCGTCGTGTGACCTGTATTTTGGCAATTTGCCGCTCTACAACTAGAGTAGAGAAGTACACACCTGATAAGAATCTGGTGCTAACCCGCGCTCCGACCGCTCCTATGCCCAAACGCCCTCCAAGGTATCCTTCCTCCCATCATAGATAGCTCTATATATAGCCAGCTTCTCACCTTCATTCTTTGTATCTCTCCGATGTGGGAACCCTCCGCTAGCAGAGTTTAAATCCAACTCAAACTCTGGCCGTCCAATTCGCAAAATAAATACTCCCTTGCTGATCCCGAGACTTGAACCTCAGACCTCTTGCCAGCTGTAACGCCACCTTGCCACTAGGCCACAAGCTCCTCTTGTGTCTTAAAACATGCCCAACTAAAGATAAGTCTATGGCCAAGGTCTAAATTCATTTAATAAAATAATCTAAAAGAAACGCAAGTTCCACGCCTTGAACTTTGGACCTCCTTCCTTCCTTGTGGTGTCACCTCCTTGCTCCCTAAGTGGCGTCACTTTGCCACTACACCACACACTCCACTTGTGTCATTTTCTCCACATTTTATTCTTAAAGCCTACCTAGTAACTCCCAGGGTTTTTTCCACCTAAAACCAAAATTTTCCTAAAGCTCAAGTTTGATCCCGGGACTTCATAGAAGCCCCCTAACCTTCCAAAATCACTCACCTAATAGGTCTAACTTGCATTAATGCCGATCTCTTGATCTCAAAAATTTTAAACGCTACTACGCTCAAGGCCCTTTAGGCCCAATCCTACTAGGCCCAAATTCAGGATGTTACAAATCTACCCTACTTAAGGAAATTTCGTCCTCAAAATTTCCAACTAACCAACAGTCGTACATCCTAACCTACAACACTACGCTCACGCTGCGCACTCTGATCTTAATAACAATAATTCGTTTTCTATCTTAATCTTGGAAGCTCTTCACACAACCAAATATCTAACCCAGAAGCAAATAGATTTCTACAACACATGCACACAATTCAAGCATCCATTCAACCAACCATACAGAATAAATACCAGAAATACGGTCATTTCAACATATAATAGAATATAGTGAAAAAGAGAACTTACGGATTTGGTGCCGGAGACTCTGGTGCCATACCTCACAAATAAAACATATATTTCTTAAACAATATTTCAAACCACTTTTTGGAAAACGTTGTCGAACCCATTCCACAAGCTGAGAAATTTAGGGTTTTCGGTTTTTAGCAGTAGGTGCTAAAATATCTATAAATAGGGGGCTAGCTCCTTGATTCTCGACTTTGAAAACCCTAAATTTCTCTCCCATTGTGCCGAAATTCCCTAGCCTCTCCTCTCTCAATTTCTTTTCTCCAATTTCTTTAAAAGCCAAACTCTTCTCCACTTTTTCCTTCTTGTGCCAATTTCTCTAGGAAGCCAAGCATCCATAGTCTTTTCTTCTATTCATCCTATTTGAGAATTAGTTCTATACTTCCGGCATTTAAATCTTCCATGGGCATTGTCGAATCCTCTCTCTAGTGCTAGCCGAATCTCCTATGCTAAGGTAAGTGTTGATTTTTGATTAGTTCTCATGATCTATTCCCAGTTTTTGAAAGGCAAAAGCCAAAAGCTAATAGTTTAATGGTTTTATGATGGGCGACAATTCGGGATTTGAAGGAAGCTTAGTCGACTAGATCTAAAAGCCGAAAATCATAAGTCTCCAATTTTGGGATTTTAAGGTAAGAGGATTTGTTTATTTATATATATAAAATCGGGTAGAATACTAACCATGGCTGAATATAGGAGAGGCCTATTTTCGCAATTGTTCTGTAACACCCCAAACCCGGCCCATACGCCACGGCCGAATTTAGAATGCCACTGCGGAAAACGTTTGAAAAATATTTTGACTTAGAGTGAAAACATAAAAATTTCTTGTCTTTAATAAAACATTGTATATTTATAAATCCAAATAAAAATCAAGTTGTTACAAATCCTTCGATTTGTAATTTTAACATATATCTTTAAGATATGAGTTGCTAAAAATAAAACATATCCAAATAATAAAAATTGTCAATCCACTTTAAAACATAATAATAAACTTCAAAACCTTTAAATGGCCCTTATTACAATAACCAAATATTCGCAAATTCTGAAAATATATATAATATATAAAATAAGGAAAATAACTTCTGCATGGGCCACCTCATATCCACTCCAACTCGGTCCAAGCTTTATGCATCACCTGTAAGGTTTGAGAAAAATTGGGTGAGTCACACGCACTCTCAGTGCATAGTTATTACACATGTCCCCACATATGGGCTTGGCCCATATCCACACAGTCCACATGTAAAATTATGCAAAATGAAGCCCAACCCAACCTAGTTCCATCCATTACACCAACCTCGGCACACCGCCGCCCAAGGCCGTGGCTAATCCACCGATCACCTAAGTGATCCCACATAACTTACCTCGGCGGACTTGTCGCTCAAGGCCGTGGCTAAGCCACCGATCACATAAGTGATCCCACATATCAATTAATCCACGGTGATGCACACACAGCTATCAACTGCCGAGATGGGCACCTAGCCAACACCTCCTTGATGAAGCACATAGCTAACATCAAGCGCCAATGTAACACAAGGCTAACATCGGACCAGTACATAATGTACACCCTTTCCTTCGATAGTCACATCCCAAGTCCCATGTATCATGCCACAATATTATTAAAATAAGCATATATCACATGCCATCACATTTTCATACATAGATCATATGTAAATTAAAATCATAAAATACTCGACCTTGTCAATTGATTACCCAACATAGGCATCCACCCTTTTTAGCCATTAATTCGGCTACCATGCACATCATATACATATTTATATATTAAAACACATACACAACAACAAAAGAACAAAGATAACTACGCACCTTTTTGGCACATCGGCAAAAACACGAGATCACACGTTTTCACCTAAAAGTCTGCAGAAATCCCTAAATGGAACCATATTAGTTTCAGCCTCTACACCAAAAAGCATTAGAAAGTGGCCTTTGCCCTCAAGAAAACGACATAGAAAAGAGAAAGGAAATACGACCATGAACACTTACCTATCTTCCAAAACCGTTGAAGAAAACCAAATGAATGCCTTCCCTTGATGATATTCGGCCAAAACAATACTAAAAGGAAGTGGGAAGTTTCGACAATATTGTTAAAAGGTGAAGGGAATTTTGGCTATGGTTGATTTGTAATAACAAAAGGATTTGACTAGAGTGGAGAAAGAGAAAAAGAAAGAAATTGCAATAGGAGAGGAATGTTTTCGGTTTTGAGCAAAAGTGGAAGAAAGAAAAAGAGAAAAGGAGGGAAGGAAGGTTCGGCTAACCACTAAAGATGAAAAAGAGATGAAGAGAAAAGAGTTGGTTTTAGGCTACAAAGAAAATAAAATATGAGAGAGACTCAAATGAATATTCGGCCAAATGCCTAAAAGAAAATTCGGTAAACCACAATGGTCCTTTCGGCTTTGACACTAAACAAGAAAGCAATGCCAAAACTAAAATAAAAATTGTACCAAAAGCCCAAGACACAATCGGCTAAGGAGGAAGATTTTGGAGAGGAAAAGAAAAATGCAAAAGATGAACAAAGTGCTACCCAAATTCCTATCAACATTCGGCCAACACCCCTAGACACCCATACCGTCCCACATTCATGTCAAACTTTCTACACAAAACTTTCCATAGCATAACACCTTACAACATGCCTTATGTTCTCACATCAACCTTTAATCAAATGATTTCTTTCCCAAACATCAAGCTTACCTAAACTATCATTCAACTTACCATAAAAATATAAAGTCAAACCTACCAAAGCCTCCAACAAAAACGGTCAACCCTCCCCCTAGACCAAAATGCCGTCCACATACATGGACTAATGGCCATAGAAGAGTTTCCAAAACATCACCCCATACTTCAAGCCTTATGTCCCCTTATCCTACCATAACTTTAAGATTCTTATCCCCTAATTCAAGCTTTCCTTAAACCAATATTCAACTTACCAAAAACTTAAAGTCCAACCTATCATAATTAGAGTTTGACCGTCCATCAATGCTAGGATACAAAAATAAAGTCTTCAAAATGCTTTCCAAGCAACTCAACCACTTCCTCAAGCAACCTTTCAAGCTCCTTATTCACTATGCTACTAACTCCTCTTGTGTTAGAATTTAACACTTAAATTAACTTAAGTGTCAAGTTCACTTAATCCACTTCATTAAATAAACCATACTAAAAATTATTCTATCTTCCTAAATAGAATCAAGCCTTCACAAGACTATGCTAACACACAAAATTCCTACCCGAGCCAACACAAAAATAATACTCAAATTTTTCCTAAAGCTCAAGGCCCAATCCTACTAGGCCCAATTTCGGGATGTTACAAATCTACCCTCCTTAAAGAAATTTCGTCCTCGAAATTACTTACTAACGAATAATCGTACATCCTATCTCACCACACTATGCTCTACTGCGCACTCTGATCTCAATAAATCTAACATATTTCTATGCACGGTCTCTAAGTTCACACTCAGGGTTCCATCCACTTCACTAGCAACCCAAATACGAACTAGCTCTTATAACAAACAAGGCAATAAAGGGTATTCCGACGTAAGAAACTTACCCGTTGTCACATCCGCACATCACTATCCTCCTCCGACGAATCGCATACACCGCACTGGCCGTCTTGCCTCGATGGTACCATTACCTCGGCCGGTGCTCCACGACCTCGGCGAACTATTTCCTCCATGGTTCGTACCACGACCCTCGCCGCTTGTCGACCACCTCTGCCCGGCTCCATAACCCCGGCCTTCATGCGAGCCCTATTCGGATCCCGAGGGATGGTCTTTTAATCAAATGGGACTTAGACTTACATCTAAAACACTCCCGATTCCGGCCCAAAGACTCGCCCAACATGATACCGCCCACACCGAGCACACGGACGGTCCAGATTTCCAGAGTTGGCTTAGAAACACGAGCGGAATTCTCAACCTCGCCTTTTCTCAAGGCTCTCGACGATTCTCGACGGTCCAAAACTCCTCTTATCCCGGTTTCTATCCATATCTCTGTTACGCCGCCACGAGTCCTTAATCCTCTCGGCTACCTTAGCCTTCTCTACTAACGCAAATAACTCCCGTTCTTGGTGTGGAGCTATCAACAACCTCAGTCATCCCTTAATCTGTCCTCAAACCGGACACAACGCTCATGCTCCGTAGCAACTACTCCTCGAGCATATCGGCTTAACCTTAAGAATTCGCCTCGACTCGCTACGGACTTGTTCCCTTGAACGAGTCCTGAAATGCCTTTCTGCGCATCAATATAATGAGTCCCCACATACTTCTTCCGATCGCCGCCTTAACATACTCCCAAGTGAGATCCTCACCGTAGCACCATCCCGCATCGTGAGCCACCATCGATACGCCTCGTCGCGAAGTAGCGCCACCATTCCCTTGACTTTTCTTCAGCATTTAGATCCAAATCATCCATGATTCGCTCCGTCGCCTCTAACCAATACTCGGCCGTACTGGGTGCCACACCAGATACGCCACGAAACACCTTAACTCTATTGGCTCGAGTCGCCGCACGCGGACTTTCTAGCTCTCATATTTCCACCTGCTCCAGCCACCATCTCAAGAATTCGCATGATCGCCTGCGACACCACATCATCCCCGTCCGATCTCATTGCTCAACACCAAAAGCTGGTGGTGGTGGTGGTACCTCATTCTCAGACTCTTGACCCGATCTAACGGGTTTCGATACAGCCATCCTGCCTCGACCACGTCCACGACGACCACATCCCCTAGAGCTCATTTCTAACGTCGCGTCTTAATCGATTAAAAAGTTTTATGCATTAGTACTTTTGGTTCCACTTTGTTTATCCGCGAATGTTTATGAAAAGAAGTTTAATAGTGGTTCTTTCGATCAATCAAAGTTTTCATCTCAAGTTCACTATTCTAATTCAAAGAATCACATCCACCTTCATCCACAACATTCAACACATCATTATAGGTATTTCGACCATTCCCACCTGTGGGTAATTTCGTCATTTTTCCTACAAGGGTATTTTCGTAATAAATCGAGTGTATTTCGAAAATTCTCAAGTCTAAAAGGATTTTATAAATCGTAGGGGTAATTTGGTAAATTTAAAACTAAGATCTTTATAAAACAAGATGGCTAGTCCCTTTCTGGGTTTTAGTTATTGGGTTTAGCCCGTGAATAGATCCTCTTGGTTAGGGTGAACCGTAGCTACGTGCTGCAGGATTCGAGTAAAGAGGAGGTGAGTCACTCTGATCGCTTAAATACCAAGCTCTTCTTCAATCCACTCCTGACATGCGCACAATGGTTGCCACAACCTAGCTCGGCGACTTAGTCACGAGTTTGTTCAATTGTTCTTTAAGTCTTATGCATGTGTTTGAGTGCACTAGCCCTACGGTCCAATAGTACTAATATTCTAATCTACGAGCCCAAATAAGCCCATAACATTCACATATATAAATCACTTCAATAGTCGAGGTACTTACCCGTGGACTTCTGGTTGGAGATATAGGTGCCATGCCGTAATAAACTCAAAAATTTATGAAAGCACAAATCTTTGAAAAGCCCATCTAAAAAAATGTTTTGGGCCCAAAACCCTCAAAGCCGAGTTTTGAACCGGGCTCGATACCAAATCAGTAACACCCCATACCTGCCCATACGCCACGGCCGAATTTAGAATGCCATCAAGGAAAATGTTTGAAAAATATTTTGACTTAGAGTGAAAACATAAAAATTTCTTGTCTTTAATAAAACATTGTATATTTATAAATCCAAATAAAAATCAAGTTGTTACAAATCCTTCGATTTGTAATTTTAACATATATCTTTAAGATATGAGTTGCTAAAAATAAAACATATCCAAATAATAAAAATTGTCAATCCACTTTAAAACATAATAATAAACTTCAAAACCTTTAAATGGCCCTTATTACAATAACCAAATATTCGCAAATTCTGAAAATATATATAATATATAAAATAAGGAAAATAACTTCTGATGGGCCACCTCGTATCCACTCCAACTCGGTCCAAGCTTTATGCATCACCCGTAAGGTTTGAGAAAAATTGGGTGAGTCACACAGCACTCAAGGTGCATAGTTATTACACATGTCCCCACATATGGGCTTGGCCCATATCCACACATCCACATGCAAAATTATGCAAAATGAAGCCCAACCCAACCTAGTTCCATCCATTACACCAACCTCGGCACACCCACGCCCAAGGCCGTGGCTAATCCACCGATCACCTAAGTGATCCCACATAACTTACCTCGCAGACTTGTCGCTCAAGGCCGTGGCTAAGCCACCGATCACATAAGTGATCCCACATATCAATTAATCCACGGTGATGCACACAGCTATCAACCGCCGAGATGGGCACCTAGCCAACACCTCCCTTGATGAAGCACATAGCTAACATCAAGCGCCAATGTAGCACAAGGCTAACATCGCACCACGTGACATAATGTACACCCTTTCCTTCGATAGTCACATCCCAAGTCCCATGTATCATGCCACAATATTATTAAAATAAGCATATATCACAACCATCACATTTTCATACATAGATCATATGTAAATTAAAATCATAAAATACTCGACCTTGTCAATTGATTACCCAACATAGGCATCCACCCTTTTTAGCCATTAATTCGCTACCATGCACATCATATACATATTTATATATTAAAACACATACACACAACAAAAGAACAAGTATGATAACTACGCACCTTTTTGGTACAGTCGGCAAAAACCCGAGATTACACGTTTGCACCTAAAAGTCTGCAGAAATCCCTAAATGGAACCATATTAGTTTCGGCCTCTACACCAAAAAGCATTAGAAAGTGGCCTTTGCCCTCAAGAAAATGACATAGAAAAGAGAAAGGAAATACGACCATGAACACTTACCTATCTTTCAAAACCGATTGAAGAAAACCAAATGAATGCCTTCCTTTGATGATATTCGCCAAAACAATACTAAAAGGAAGTGGGAAGTTTCGGCAATATGGTTAAAAGGTGAAGGGAATTTTGGCTATGGTTGATTTGTAATAACAAAAGGATTTGACTAGAGTGGAGAAAGAGAAAAAGAAAGAAATTGCAATAGGAGAGGAATGTTTTCGGTTTTGAGCAAAAATGGAAGAAAGAAAAAGAGAAAAGGAGGGAAGGAAGGTTCGGCTAACCACTAAAGATGAAAAAGAGATGAAGAGAAAAGAGTTGGTTTTAGGCTACAAAGAAAATAAAATATGAGAGAGACTCAAATGAATATTCGGCCAAATGCCTAAAAGAAAATTCGGTAAACCACAATGGTCCTTTCGGATTTGACACTAAACAAGAAAGCAATGCCAAAACTAAAACAAAAATTGCACCAAAAGCCCAAGACACAATCGGCTAAGGAGGAAGATTTTGGAGAGGAAAAGAAAAATGCAAAAGATGAACAAAGTGCTACCCAAATTCCTATCAACATTCGGCCAACACCCCTAGACACCCATACCGTCCACATTCATGTCAAACTTTTTACACAAAACTTTCCATAGCATAACACCTTACAACATGCCTTATGTTCTCACATCAACCTTTAATCAAATGATTTCTTTCCCAAACATCAAGCTTACCTAAACTATCATTCAACTTACCATAAAAATATAAAGTCAAACCTACCAAAGCCTCCAACAAAAACGGTCAACCCTCCCCTAGACCAAAATGCCGTCCACATACATGGACTAATGGCCATAGAAGAGTTTCAAAACATCACCCCATACTTCAAGCCTTATGTCCCCTTATCCTACCATAACTTTAAGATTCTTATCCCCTAATTCAAGCTTTCCTTAAACCAATATTCAACTTACCAAAACTTAAAGTCCAACCTATCATAATTAGAGTTTGACCGTCCATCAATGCTAGGATACAAAAATAAAGTCTTCAAAATGCTTTCCAAGCAACTCGAACCACTTCCCTCAAGCAACCTTTCAAGCTCCTTATCCACTATGCTACTAACTCCTCTTGTGTTAGAATTTAACAATTAAATTAACTTAAGTGTCAAGTTCACTTAATCCACTTCATTAAATAAACCATACTAAAAATTATTCTATCTTCCTAAATAGAATCAAGCCTTCACAAGACTATGCTAACACACAAAATTCCTACCCGAGCCAACACAAAAATAATACTCAAATTTTTCCTAAAGCTCAAGGCCCAATCCTACTAGGCCCAATTTCGGGATGTTACATGTTCCGGCTTTTAAGCAAGGCTATAGATTGAGGATAATCGATCCAGATAGCAAGGACATCGACTAAGAATATTGGATTTCGCAATATCAGGTGTGTAATTCTCCACACTATCTAGATCTATTTGATTAATATATGAAAATAAGTATTACATGTTTTGTTAAATGCCGAAACCCCGGCATATTGACGGGAACCCAAAGAGGGTAAAGTAAATCACCAGGTTAGTAAATGATCTGATTAAATGTTATAAGTATACTGATTTTATGTGATTGCATGGGTTGGGTTTGATGAAAGGAGGAAGTTATATGTTGTAGCGGTTCTTTACCGTGATCTGTTGTAGCGGCTTCTGCCGTGATTTGTTGCAGTGGCTACGGCCATGATCTGATGATGAGCAGTACGACTGCCATCAAGGCGTGTAGCGGTGTGGGTTGATTGTAGAAATCCCCAATAGTGTGAATGGCTGGTACGGGGGCGTGTAGCGGATGGACACCTAGGATATGGGTTGGGATTTGCATATTATTTTTGTTACTTATATTTTGATTGTTCTGTTTTATGGGGCTAAAGCCCAAATCTAATGGTGCATGAGGGTTGCACACCGAGTCTCGCGACTCACCCTTTAATTTTAACCATCTCAGTGACACTTAGGGCATCGGACCGGGCCGAGAGGAGAGCAAGGTGGCCATGCGATGTAGCTTTGAGAATTCAAAGAAAAAGACTTAGTCTAATTTTTTTATTTAATTAATGGGTTCAAATTTCCTTGTAATAAGGCCATGGGCCACTAGACTACCATTTATATCTTGGGATTTTGTTGGGCTTTTATTACTGGGTTTTAAGTTTTATGTTTTCAATTAAGTTAAGACCTGCATGAAATTTCGGTTTTTTTTTATTTAAAATCTACCAAGATAATTGGTAACTTAATATTTTATACTTTAATGAATTATTAAGCTTTCGAAATAAAGGTGTAAACCTAGTAACTCTTTTTCGAAATGCGACATGTTATGTAAAATCTCTTAAGTGACATACCAGATCCGGTTGTAGCGTTTGGGCCGGGTTTGGGGTGTTATCATTCTCGTTATTTAAATTTTTAAAACTCTGACATACGATCAAGTTTTTGGCGCCGTTGCCGGGGAACTAAAATATTAAGAAAGCTCTATTTTTATTACTTTAGCCATTTTTTTTTTTTTTGCAATTTACTTTTATTTTTATTTTTATTTTTACCTTAGTTTTAACTCTTCTAATTTTCTTTCTTTCTTTTTTCTAGCAGGTACCTATAGTTTATGACTAGAAGGAACCCGAGAGGACCTTTAGTATACGATATTAATATTGAAGCTACCGCTCACAGAAATCGTAGAGAAATTAGGCGAGCCCTAAATTACCGAGAAAAAGAGCAACAAGACGAATCCAATCCTACTGAAGGGATGGATGAGAATAATCCACCACCACAAGATGTGGGAGAAAATAATGCTCCTCGTACTATGTTTGATTATGCTAAACCACATTTAACAGGAGTCGAATCGAGTATTGTTAGGCCTGCTATAGCTGCTAATAATTTTGAATTAAAGCCTAACACTATACAAATGATTCAACAATTTGTTCAATTTGATGGTTTGCAGGATGAAGACCCAAATACTCATATAGCTAATTTTCTAGAGTTCTGTGATACTTTCAAAATAAATGGCGTTTCTAATGATGCCATACGGCTTCGGTTATTTCCCTTTTCATTAAGGAATAAAGCCAAACAGTGGTTAAACTCGTTACCACGAGGGTCAATCACCACATGGGATCAAATGACCGAAAATTTTTTATTAAAATATTTTCCGCCGGCCAAAACGGCCAAATTAAGGAAGGATATCTCTTCTTTTGTCCAGATAGATTTAGAAACTTTATACGATGCATGGGAGAGATACAAGGATCTCTTGAGGAGGTGCCCACACCACGGATTACCTTTGTGGCTTCAAGTCTAAACTTTCTACAATGGTGTGAACCCCTCAACGAGGCAACTAATTGATTCAGCCACCGGTGGAACCCTGAACAACAAAACTCCTGAAGTAGCCTACTAATTCATAGAGGAGATGTCACTGAATAACTATCAGTGGCAAGTTAGTAGGACAAGGCCAACAAAAATAGCCAGAGTTTTCAACCTCGATGCAGTAACCATGCTATCAAACCAAGTAGAGATGATGAATAAAAAGCTTGATAGTTTGTGTTCTTCGCAGTACATCCAAAGGATGCAAAGGCGACGCAAGTGGAAGTGTGGCGAATCTCGAGTGCCTACCCTACCAACTGGGCACAGAGAGCGAACAGATGAACTATATAGGTAACAATTTTAGACCTAATAATAATCCTTAGAGTAATAATTATAATCCAGGTTGGAGGAACCACCCAAATTTTTCATGGGGAGGTCAAGGAAATCAAGGGAATCAAAGACAACAACCTCCTGAAAATTTCCAAAATCAACCCTATCCACAGGAAAAGAAGCCGAACCTTGAAGAGATGCTGACAAAATTCATGGCAGCCACAGATACCCGTCTCCAAAAAATTGAGACAACTCTTAATAATCAACAAGCATCGATCAAAGGGATCGGGAATCAAGTTGGGGAACTTACTAAGTCAGTTGGACAACTTACTAAGATGGTTTCTGAAATTTGATCAGAGATTTTTTCTAAAGGAACAAAACAGGTAAAGGCGGTTACACTGAGAAGTGGAAAGGAGTTAGTCCAACCAAAGAAAAAAATACCACATGAAGATGACAAAGGAAAGTATGAGGGAGTTGAGGATGTAACTCCAGTGCGCAAAGAAAGTAAACCACCAATCCTATACCCAGCAAAGTTAAAGAAAGACCGATTAGATGCCCAATACGGTAAATTTCTTGAACTCTTTAAACAAATACATATTAACTTACCCTTTGTTGAAGCCATTTCACAGATGCTGATGTACGCAAAATTCTTAAAAGAACTCCTGACGAATAAAAGGAAGCTTGAAGAAGTATCAACAGTGGAGCTTAATGAAGAATGTTCAGCCATCCTCCAAAACAAGTTACCAACCAAATTAAAAGATCCAGGAAGTTTTACTATTCCCTGTTTAATTGGTAATTTAAAAATCAAGAAAGCATTAGCTGATCTAGGAGCCAGTATTAATTTAATGCCTTACAAAATGTTTAAACAACTAGATCTTGGGGAACCAAACCCACTAGGATGAGTATTCAGTTAGCCGACAGATCTATTAAATATCCTAGAGGAGTTATTGAAGATGTCTTGGTAAAAATTGATAAATTTATTTTCCCTGTTGATTTTGTTGTGCTTGACATGGATGAGGACATTGAAGTTCCTTTAATTTTAGGGTGCCCTTTTTTAGCTACTGCTAGGGTTGTTATCAATGTAGGTGATGGTAAACTTGCATTAAGGATAGGCGAGAGGAAATTATTTTTCAAATTTATGATGCCATGAGATATTCTAAAGAACAAGATGATTCCTGTTATTTTGTTGATACTACTGATCATATTATTCAAAACTCATTACAGGAAATCATACATGATGACACGATGGAACTGTGTCTTACTCAAGAAGAGGAGGAAGAAGATGAAGTCGATGAGCTAAATCTAAAAATATCTTCATCTAGACAAACGAAAAAAGAGAGCATTGAAGTCAATGATGAACTAAAACAAAAACCCTCCATTGATGAACCACCCAAATTAGAATTGAAACAGTTACCGAAACATTTAGAGTATGCATTCCTTGGGGACAATTTTACGTTACCGGTAATTATCTCTTCAGAACTAGAACCCAAGGAGAAAAAGGAGTTGCTACAGGTACTAAGGGAACATAAGAAAGCTATAGCTTGGAAAATCTCTAATATTAAGGGAATAAGCCCATCATTTTGTACCCACAAAATTTTAATGGAAGATGAGTATAAACCATGTGTGCAACCTCAAAGACAATTAAATCCCAACGTAAAAGAAGTCATGAAAGCCGAGGTAATTAAACTTCTAGATGCTGGAATAATTTATCCTATTTCTGACAGCAAATGGGTAAGTCCTGTGCAGGTTGTTCGAAGAAAGGAGGCATTACTGTGGTAGCCAACGAGAAGAATGAACTAATTCCCACCAAAACAGTCACAGGATGGAGAGTCTGCATTGATTATAGGAAGCTGAACGACGCCACTAGAAAAGATCACTTCCCTCTGCCCTTCATTGATCAAATGTTAGAAAGGTTATCTGGGCATATGTACTATTGCTTCCTAGATGGACTTTCCGGTTATTTCCAAATCCCAATAGCACCTGAAGATCAAGAGAAAACAACATTCACATGCCCATATGGTACATTTGCTTATCGTAGAATGCCTTTTGGATTATGTAATGCTCCTGCTACTTTTCAGCGTTGCATGTTGGCAATCTTTGACGAACTTGTGGAAGACATTATGGAGGTATTTATGGACGATTTTTCGGTATTCGGTAATTCTTTCCATCTTTGCCTTAAAAATTTAAAACGAGTTCTAATGAGATGTGAAGAAACAAACCTTGTTTTAAATTGGGAAAAAATGTCACTTTATGATACAAGAGGGAATTGTATTGGGACATAAAATTTCTAGTAAAGGAATCGAGGTAGATAAAGCAAAGGTCGAAACCATAGAAAAATTACCTCCTCCTAGTTCAGTTAAGGCTATTAGAAGCTTTTTAGGACATGCAGGATTTTATAGAAGATTTATTAAAGATTTTTCTAAAATAGCTAAGCCTCTAACGAAATTGCTAGAAAAAGATGTACCTTTTAATTTTAATCAGGAATGTTTAGATGCATTTAATATTCTTAAAGAGAAATTAATAAACGCCCCAATTATAATTGCCCCTGATTGGAATCTCCCTTTTGAACTAATGTGTGATGCGAGAGACTTTGCAGTAGGTGCAGTTTTAGGACAGCGAAGAGACAAGCACTTCCAATTGATCTATTACACCAGCAAAACATTAACGGCCGCGCAAGAAAATTACACCACCACGAAAAAAAATTACTAGCTGTGGTCTTTGCATTTGATAAATTCAGACAATATTTAATATTATCAAAAGTTGTCAATTACACTGACCACTCTGCTCTTCATTATCTTTTAACTAAACCCGATGCAAAACCTCGACTCATTAGATGGATTTTACTTTTGTAGGAATTCGATTTGGAAATTCAGGATAAGAAAGGAGCCGAAAATCTTGCAGCAGACCACCTATCTAGACTTGAAAATCTACACATAAAATAACGTGAAGAGATAGAGATAAACGACTCGTTCCCTGCAAAATAGCTATTCTCTATAACCAACTGCGAGGTACCCTGGTTTGCAGATATTGCGAATTTTTTAGCTACTAACATCCTACCGAAAAGGCTAACACATCATCAAAAGAAGCGATTCTTTTCTAATGTGAAGAACTATTTTTGGGAGGATCCTTTCTTTCCGTATATGCACAGATCATGTGATTCAAGATGCGTTACAAAGGCGTAAGCAAGCAAAATCCTAGAACACCGCCACCCGCACTTCGGAGGACACTACGATGGTATTAAGACAAAGACATAAAATACTCGAATCGTGGTTTTTATTGGCCCACTCTATTCAAAGATGCCAACAGTACGCTCACTGTGATAAATGCCAAAGAATGTAATGTTTCTAAACGCGATGAAATGCCTCAAACATACATGCTATCATATGAAATATTCGACATATGGGGTATTGATTTTATGGGTCCATTCCCTAGTTCATTCGGAAATAAATACATCCTAGTAGCAGTCGATTACATGTCAAAATGGGTGGAAGCCAAAGCTTTAACTACCAATGATGCCAGAGTAGTAGTTAAGTTTCTCAAGAAACTGTTCTCTCGATTTGGAACACCTAGAGCCATCATTAGTGAAAGGGGTACTCATTTTTGTAATACTCAATTTGATAAAGTCTTAAAAAAATATGGAGTACACCACAGGATAGCTACCCCATATCACCCTTAAACCAGTGGGCAAGTAGAAGTAGCAAACCGAGAACTTAAGCGCATTCTCAAAAAAAACGGTTGAATCAAACAGAAAAGATTGGGCATTAAAAGTAGATGATGCCCTATGGGCCTATAGAACAACGTTTAAAACCCCCCTAGGGACATCCCCATACAAACTTGTCTACGAGAAAAGTTTTCATTTGCCATTCGAGTTAGAACACAAAGCCTTTTGGGCTATAAAATTCTTAAATTACGATCTTAAAATTGCAGGAGAGAAAAGAATGATGCAGATGAACGAGCTAGACGAATGGAGAGCTGATGCCTACGAGAACTCAAAACTATACAAGGAGGCAACAAAGCGACGCCATGATGCTCGTCTAAAGAAATCAAAACAATTCGAAGTAGGGGACTTGGTCCTGCTATACAACTCGAGGCTTAAACTGTTTCCTAGGAAACTGAAATCAAGATGGTCAGGTCCATTCATGATCAAAACAATTTTTCCCTATGGCACAATCGAGGTAACTCATCCCACTCAAGGCACATTCAAGGTAAATTGTCACCGACTCAAAATCTATAATGGTGAAGATTTTAGGAATATGAGAGAGGTGCTTCAGCTCCGTGAACCTTTTTTTAGAAATGAAAACAGGGTAAGTCTAGCTTAAGACTTTAAACGAGCACTTCTCGGGAGGCAACCCGAGTACTAACTTCACTAACATTATACTTTTAATTGTTAGCATCCAACCCCATATTAACTAATCCAATGAAGCACAAGTTTTAGACCACATGGCCTTACACACGGGCGTGCCCGTGGCCGTGTGGAAGCCATGGGACGAAACACGGGTGTACTTATAGTCGTGCTCGACAAAAGCAATTTTTATCCCCAACACGGGCTACGACAATAGCCCCACGCCCGTGCTACACAATCGTGTGAAGATACTGACTTGTCGAACACGGGTGGAACACGCCCGTGCTGAACAACCGTGTGAAGAAGAACACGGGCGTGTCACTTTAACCACGGCCGTGGCCAAGCACCCTGAACGCGCCTAAAATTCAAAATCACGAAAAGCACGGGCTGATTAAAATTTAGCATGGGCGTGGCCCCTGCCCGTGCTCCCACCCCTATTTAAGGAACATAAACTCTCATCTTCCCCAAACCCCAACTTTAACCGATTCTCTCAACACTCTCCCTCCCTAATCCGGCCACCACAAAGAAATCACCACCATTTTGACCCCCAACCCTCCTCAATACCAACTAACCCTCCCCACCAACGAGGAAGATCCCGAGGACATTACTGACGATGTCCCACCACCACAGGAGGCGCCACTCCCGAGCCAACATACCTCCCATGCAGCAACTTCACTTTTGGACATTTCTGCACACCTTACTCAGTTCGAGCAGTACTGTACTCAGCAATTCACTGACACAGCTCGACATTTTGACGGCATCGATGCCACCCTCCAGCAGATTTGTCATCACTTCCACATTTCTTCACAGACACCACCGCAGGACCCAACTGATGATGAGGACCTCTGAGTCCTTTCATTTTCCTTATTTTTAGTTTTCTTTTCTTTATTTTTATTTCTATCGTTTTAATTTTATTTGTCTTAATTTAAACTCTTTTGCCTTTTATATTTCAAACCTTTATTTTATTCATGTTATCATTGGCTATCTAACCTTAGAGTATTGCTAACAAACACTTGTTTAATTCCGCCCCTGAGACATCTAACTGATGACTTCGCAGTTTCAATTGCACACTCCAAAATAACGAACAAATCACTAGGAGTAACTCACTACTACATAAGTCATCCACACCTCCGACTCAAGGAATCCATCCAAAATTCAGGAAGTGTCACTTCTCCTCTTCTCTTTTGATTTAAGTATTACATGCTTATTTATCTATCTTTGTACATTGAGGGCAATGTACATCTTAAGTATGGGGGGTGAATCTTAAGGATTTCAAACTTTTTGCATTATTCTCAAATCTCTAAATTATGCCTTGTCTTAAAGTAAGTTTCTCATATTATGATTAAAATGAAAATTTCCATGAGTAAGTTTCTCATATTAAGATTAAAATAAAAATTTCCATGATTTATGATTTTTATCGATATGTTTTAGATTAAGTCATTGATAATTGTGCATTGATAATTAAATTCTAAGAATATTAGAGAATCAAGCATGATAAGTTCAGAATTAAAAATTTTCTAGGTTGTCTACCTGAATTTAAATATTACTTTGAAGTTTAAAATTTACGAGGATGACATAAAAATACCCATAATTTTTGTGAGATTTTGAGCCTTATAGAGCATATATTCATTTTCTTGCTCACTTTTTTGATTATGAGTGTGTCAACATTGATTAGTTATTCTAGAACTTGCATCGATTATACATGTCGAGACCACACCTTTGATTTGATATACAGAGATGATGAAGGCACCTAGGATTTAACCCACTCACTCCACTAAAAAAACCTACCTCCATAATTAACCCTTAGTAAACCCCTTTTAATCCTAACAACCCTATTTATTGACTCACCCACTAATATCAACCCAAAACCCAGTCTGTATTTGTTATCACCATTCCTCTTGACTACCCTTTTTTGTCGAGATTTGATTTTGAGCAGTGACCTAACTATGTTCTATATTTCAGTTGTTAAAGTTCTTTATTATTATTTGTGGCTTGTTCTTAAAAAAAAAATCGAAGTGTATTCATTATTATTTTTGTGATTAAGTGAGCTTATACGTTTAAATTCCAATTACTGAAGAAGAAGCTCGTATTAGAGTATTATTAGTACAAGTTTTCAATTGATGTAATTATTTATCAGTTCATTTTTTCTAGTTAGGTAATTTGTCAATTCAATCTCGATTCTAACCTCTAATTCAGCCTTTATCCACACCTTTAACCCAAGCCCCAGTACAACCCTATTAAAGACCTTTTGATTTGTGTATCATCTCATATTATAGTGATGGAGATTTGATTTTCATGCAAGCCTATGGGATTAACTCTTCATGTTTGACTTTTGAGTGCTTAATTCTGAACCTTAAACACTTCGAGTGATTTGAGTGAATCTTTAGTGAGGATGTTAATTCTTGTCGATTTTGAATCAGAGGTAATTATTTAGATGAGGGGAAACACCTATGTTTTATGCTACAAATGTATGACTTAGATTGTTTGAATCTTTAGGACTCTTTGAGTTGAATTATCCATGTATAAATTATCCTTGAATTATGATGAAACACTATCAATGACTATTATGAATTGAGGGAAGTTTGTTTTAATTATGAGTTGAGAATTTTGCTTGAGGACAAGCAAAAGCTTAAGTGTGGGGGTATTTGATAAACCGTAAAAGTAACATATTTTTATCCCACATTTAGCATGATTTTGGATGAATTATCCCTTATTTTATGTAATTTGGTGCTCCTAATCCTTTATTTTCATGTTTTATACTCAGGAAAGCACCGGAGGATGAAAAGAACAAGAAACAGGCTTAAAACGGGCCAAATGGGCCACATCACGAAATCGACACTGCCTGGACCCAAGACCACATGGCCGTGCCTCCTTAATAATCTCGAACACGGCCTGAGCCCAAGACCACACGACCGTGCCTCATTAGTTGACCCAACACGGCCTGGCCACGATTCACACGGGCGTGTGCCATGGCCGTGCCCCTACCGTGGCAAAGAGAAGTTTTATTCGGATTGGGATACTTAAGGGCAGAGAAACACATTCCAAAAGCCTATATATACACCCTAAGTATGACCTAAAAGGGGGAGCCCAGTACCTTTGACAGGGGGCGTCTTGCTAGGCCAGAGAAGGCAGATTTGTGGGGATTCGCTCGAGGATAGCCAGTTGATTCATCTCTAGAAGCCGAAATTATACTCAAGATGGAGGATTTCTCCTTAATTTCCTTCAGGGAGTTTTAGGGATTTCTTATGTTTTGTTTTATCTTCTCTTCTGAGATGTTTTCTTTTATTGTTATGAACTAAACCCTCAAATACCTGAGGGGGATGAAACTTAGATAAATCTTGTTATCGTTTACTGAACTATATGATAAATATTTGACTTGTTCTTAATTATGTGTTCTTAATTCTTGTATTGATATTTCACGGATATTAATTCAAGTTTGATGTGCTTAGGTGGAGGAGCAAAAGTCCCTGCCTAAGAGTAGATCTAGCATAGTTAAGCGGAGTTGATCGCACGCCTAGAGATAGGGTGACGAGATTTTGCCAGATTAGGGTGAAGCCTAATATGGGATTCCATAGATCGAGTTAGTGCGATTCTAGGGGTTTTAATTAGAAAGAGATTTCAATTAATCAACCTAGGGTTAGACGTTATTCGCCTCGAGAGAGGGTTTAATATACATTAGGGAATCTTACGGATCAAGTCAAGTGAATAAATCGTCTGGTTCAGAGTTAGATAACAAGTGAAGTCTAGGTGGATTCTTCCTTGGGTGTCGTCTTAATCAATTGGTTTTTCCTCAAGTTACTTTCCCAAATTCATTCTTCTTTGTCTTAGAGTCTTTAATTTAGTAGTTAATTAATTTAGATTTAAAACAACAAATTCCCTTTATTTTAGGCTAAATAATAAAAGGAAAGTTAGTATTAGTACTTTTAGTTCCCTTGGGTTCGACAATCCTGTCTTGCCTAAGCTATACTACTATTCGATAGGTGCACTTGCCTCAATCATTGTCATAGTTAGTTTCCAGGTTCGATCATTCTCGTTATTTAAATTTTTAAAACTCTAACATACGATCACATTGATAATTTAAACTTTAAGATACTAGAGAATCAAGCAGGATAAGTCTATTTTTCAAAATTAATTTTTTTAGGTTGTCTACTTGAATTTGAATATTACTTTGAAGTTTGAAATTTGCTAGGTTGACATCAAAAAGCCATAATTTTTGTGAGATGTTGAGCCTTATAGAGCATATATTCTTTTTCTTGCTCACTTTATTGATTATGAGTGTGCCAACATTAATTTGTTATTCTAGAACTTGCATCGATTATACATGCCGAGACCACACCTTTGATTTGAAATACAGAGATGATGAAGGCACCTAGGATTTAACCCACTTACTCCACTAAAAACCTACCTTCATAATTAACCGCTAGTGAGCCTCGTTGATCCTAACAACCCTTTTTATTGACTCACCCACTAATATTATCCCAAAACCTTTTGTGTTTGTTATCACCATTCCTTTTGACTACCCTTATATCGAGATTTGATTTGTTCGATTGCCTATTGATTTCGATAGTAAATTCATCAATTATTATATATATCTAATTTGTTCTTAAAAAAAAATCGAAGTATATTCATTATTAGTTCTGTGATTAAGTGAGCTTATACGTTTAAATCGCAATGGTTGAAAAAGAAGCTCGTATTAGTAATAGTATTATTATTACAAGTTCTCAATTGATGTAATTGTTTATTATCAGTTCATTGTTTTTGGTTAGGTGATTTCTCAATTCAATCTCGATTCTAACCCTCTAATTCAACCTTTATCCACACCTTTAACCCAAGCCCCATTACAACCCTGTTAAAGACCTTTTGATTTGTGTGTCATCTCTTATTATAGTGGTGGAGATTTGATTTTCATGCAAGCCTATGGGATTAACTCTTCATGTTTGACTTTTGAGTGCTTCTTCTTGAACCTTAAACACTCCGAGTGATTTGAGTGAACCTTTAGTGAGGATGTCAATTCTTGTCGATTTTGAATCAGAGGTAATTATTTAGATGAGGGGAAACACCTATGTTTTGTGCTACAAATGTATGACTTAGACTATTTGAATCTTTAGGACTCTTTGAGTTGAATTATCCATGTATGAATTATCTTTGAATTATGATGAAATACTATTGATAAATATTATGAATTGAGGGAAGTTCGTTTTAATTATGAGTTGAGAATTTTGCTTGAGGACAAGCAAAAGCTTAAGTGTGGGGGTATTTGATAAACTGAAATAGTAACATATTTTAAACCCACATTTAGCATGCTTTTGGGTGATTTAAGCCATGAATTGTGTAATTTGGTGCTCTTAATCCTTTGTTTTCATGTTTTATACTCAAGAAAGCACCAGAGGATGAAAAGAACAAGAAACGGGCTTAAAACGGACCAAATGGGCCAAATCACAAAATCGACACGGCCTGGGCCCAAGCAACACGGCCGTGCCTCCCTAATCAGACCTGAACACGGCCTGGCCACGATTCACACGGGCGTGTGCCAAGGGCGTGTCCCTGTCGTGGAGAAGAGGAATTTCGGGGGGCGTCCAAAAGCCTATATAAACACCCTAGAGGCCAACTTTCGGGGGGCATCCAGCTAGGCCAAGGAGCCGAGCCGTAAAGATCGAGACTTGTGGAAATTACTTGAAGAAAGCCGGTTGAGTCACTCAAGAAGCGGAGTTATACTCAAGACGGAGGATCTCTCTTCAATTCCTTCAGGGGTTTAGAGTTTTTCTTATGTTTTGTTTTATCTTTTCTTTTGAGATGTATTCTATTATCATTATGAACTAAACCCTCAAATACACGAGGGGATGAAACCTAAGATGAATCTTGTTATCGTTTGCTGAACTATATGATAAATATTTGATTTGTTCTTAATTATGTGTTCTTAATTCTTGTGTTGATAGTTCCAGGATATTAATTCAAGTTTGATGTGCTTAGGTGGAGGAGCAAAAGTCCCCGCTGAGAGTAGATCTAGCATAATTAAGCGGAGTTGATCGCACGCCTAGAGATAGGGTGACGAGATTTTGCTTGGATTAGGGTGAAACCTAATATGGGAGTCCATAGATTGAGTTAATGCGATTCTAGGGTTTTTAATTAGAAAGAGATTTCAATTAATCAACCTAGGGTTAGACGTTAGTCGCCTCGAGAGAGGGGTTAATATACATTAGGGAATCTTACGGATCAAGTCAAATGAATAAATCGTCTCTGCGTTTGAGTTAGATAACAAGTGAAGTCTAGGTGGATTCTTCCATGGGTATTGTTTTAATCAATTGGTTTTTCCCACAAGTATTTCCCTAATTTCATTCTTTTTGTCTCATCGTCTTTAGCTTAGTAGTTAGTTAATTTTCCAGATTAAACCGATTCACTTCAATTTTAAGGCTAAATAATAAAAAGAAAGTTAGTATTAGTACTTTCGGTTCCTTTGGGTTCGACAATGCGGTCTTGCCACTAAGCTATACTCATCGTTCGATAGGTACACTTGCCTCAATCATTGTCATAGTTAGTTTTTAGGCTCGATCATTCTCATTATAAATTTTAAGACTGTGATACACCGATCATGTTCCCAACATTAAACATCGGCTGACCGAAGTCAAATCAAAACCATTAACTGAGTGTCGTGTAAGGGTCTAGAATTCCGTGTTACCATCAAACCCCGACTATTCGGTGTTCTTCCTGCCACAGTTGAAATCTAAGGCCCAAACAGATAAGTGTCTTCCCATTGATGATTTCAAGATATCATAATGGGAACTTTCTAACAAGCTGGTGAACCCACCACACAACTATGTCATTGGACTCTTAGCTTGTTCTTCCATTTTGGCCTATCAAACTGGAACATGTGTCGACCTCTAAGCGTCTTCATCTGTCCTTGCAAACTCCGCATATAACTCGAGATATGGTGATACACTATCAATTTGCGTCTACACCATCACTTCCAACCCTCTCACACCTCTGATATCGAAAGCATCATATCTAACGGGGTCACCGAAGCACAAAATCAATATTTAAGTGACGATACTCTCATCTGGTTGAATTCGATAATTTTTCACCTAATTCTTAAACGCAGTTTTGGCAATTGCATGTTCTGATTAAAAGCCAATTACATTGTGTTCTCTGATAAAAAATCGACCCCATTCTTGATGTCACACACTTCACCATCGTAATAAACAATAGCATTAATTCGTCTACTCATTTTCAACGAAATGACCTATTCCACGTGTTCGAAACAATAATATTATGCAAAAAATAGTATTGTAATTGAATATGAACAACAAAAATAGATCCTTACTTTATGCAAATTGCGTGATAGATCCAACTTATGCCTTATGTGCCAACTTCTCTTCTTCTGATCTTCTTACAAATTTCTTTGCTTGTAAATGTCTTAAGCCACTCAATGCTGAAATAGATTGCTTTTATAGACCCGGGGTGAGTGGTAATTGATTTAGAAAATTTTCCCGGGAAAAGTTTGGAGTTGAAATTGCTAGATGGAAAATGCCCCATATAGGACGCGTTTTCAATGCACTGTCAGAAAAAAAGCATTGAAAGTATGTCCAGCTGGAAGCGTTTTCAGGCCATGTCAGCGAAAAATGCGTCTAGCTAGACGCGCTTTCAATGCATTTTTCTGACAGTGCATTGAAAACGCATCCTATGTGAAACATTTTCCCTCTAGCAATTCCAACTCCAAACTTTTCCCCACTCAACAGATCTCAATGTTTAAAAATAATGCACTTGTAACAGCCCAAATTTCGGTGAAATCGGAATAGTAGTTTCGGGACCACAAATCTGAGCCGAAAATATAATTTATTTTTATTTTATTTTATGGTCCATAATATGATAGAAATGTCACCGGAAAATTTTGATAAGAAAATTTTACCGATTATGTGCTTAATTACGAGAAGGACTAAATCGCATAAAATGCAAAAGTTGTATTCTAGTAGCTAGAAGGATCAAATAGCTATGAAATTCAAAACTAAAGGTCCTTATATGGTAATTAGACCATTAAAGAAAGTATGTAGATATTTTGGTATGACTCATCCATGGAAAAATTAAAAAAGGCTAAGGACTAAATTAGAAAGATGAAAAGTTATTAAATGACAATTTAATTAAATGAAAAAGAAAACATTTTCATATCACCTTCCCCAAAATGGAAACCCCAGGAGAGAGGATGAAACTTTTCAAGCTCAATAAGGTATGAAATCAAGCCCTGTTTTTAATGATTTTTATATTTTTGGAATCGGGATAGTCTAATCTATCTATTTGGGGGATTAATTTGAAAAGTTATCAATGTATGAAATTTGGGTCATGGATGTATATGCTGAAAATTAGAAATTTATGGTAGAAAATGAAAGATTATTGATAGATAAACAACTTTTACAAAGTGATTTTTGATGAAAACATGATTTAGGGACTAAAATGTAAACTTGTGAAATTGAAGGAAAAATTCTGAAATTTTATGAATACATGTGCTGTAAATTTTGTAATGGGGATTTGGCTAGGCTTGGAATAGGGAGTAATTTGCACAAGTTTCATTTTTCGAGCCTAGGGACGAAAATGGAATTTATGGAAAAGTTAGGGGCAAAATGGTAATTTTGCCTAGGATGAAAATTGAGTCCACTTGAATGTGAAATGTGATAAATTAATTTTAAATTTACTCGTATAGATCCGGATAGACCAAATTCAGAGCTAGAACGAGGAAAGAGGAAAATGTCGGATTAGTAGATTTATGTACACGAACATTTGTCGAGGTAAGTTCGTGTAACTAAATTGTATATATATATTTATGCTTGAATTAAATGTTGTGTTTGTGAATTGTATAAATGCCTTAATTATTGAAATGATCACATATTCGTCAAAGCCCGATAAATGAAATGTGCCCGATCAACAATAATGCTCGATAAATGATAAGTGATAAAAATGTAAATTTTATGCTTGAGTTGAATGTGAACATTTGAATTGCATGGATGTAAAAATGTATGAGATTGATCACATGCCTGATAATGCTTGAAAAATGTTAAATCCCATCTAAATAAATGGAAAATTGATGGATATGTGATTTCCCGAAAGGAATGAGGCCCTACATTTGTTGCTGGTGGGATTTAGCTCGGTCGAGTAATCCTATTGACCTCATTTCTAAAAGGATTTAGCCCAGACAGGTAATCCTAATGTAAATCCTCTCGAGCATATGTTATGGATTGGATTTAGCCCAGATGGGTAATCCAGATCAAGCTCTTTAGAGCATATGTCCTAAAAAGGTTTTAGCCTGGATTGGTAATCCTGTTGTATACATGCGTGGCTCGAGAGTGTACTCTTTGAAATTGTACCTTATGGGTACTAATGAACATGAATTGACGGATTCTGATTTGTACACCTCAAGTGTACTACCGGTGTAACCATCGATATTCCAAATAAATTCAACGGGTAAAACTCTTGACATGAGAAGGTTATGATTAAGAAATGAGCTATTACATGTATTTACCTAAAATACATGAAAATGATGATATGTGATAATTGATACATGGAAATATGAGACGATGATATTTGTACTTGGAATTTGGTTGATGAATATAAGTTCATCCTTGGTTATAGACTTGTACACTTTGAGTGTACTACTACTCGTGTGACATTGATAATTCGAGTAACATATGAGTAAAGTTCTGACATGAAATAATCTGAACTTGAAATGAGCTATTATGAAATTATACTTGTAATACAAAGAGATGATTTATACACGATAAATGAATACATGTTGTGGATAGCATATGTGCTTGGAAATTTAATTGTTAATGAGCTCATAAATGTCTTGATGTTATTATGGATTATATGACTAACAAGGGCAATGAGGATGTGTGTAGGGCTTGAGGTCAAATTGATTGAATATGCCTTACATAGTTAACTCAAAATAGAATAAATGGTAAGTTAAGTACCATGTTATACAAACTTACTAAGCATACAATGCTTACCCCATTTTATTTTCCCTTGTTTTAGAGTAAATCGGAAGCTCGTTGGATTGGAAACTCGGTGGAGATCACTCACACTATCCATCGGCCTATGTCGATACAGTATGGTAAATCAATTATGGTTGTAATGGCATGTATATGTTATATTGGCCATATTGGCATGTAAATGTAAATGATGCTTGTAATCTAGCCATTGGAATGGCTAGTAATGGTTGTTTTGATATACTTGTAATGTTATGCTATGGTAACCATATGTATATGTTAAGTAGTTGATCAAATCATGTTTAACACATGAATTGAACCAAGGTAGGATAATAAACATGTATGCATGCAATGATAGGCCATGTTGAATGATGAAATTTGCTTATTTGAATGCTTAGAATGGTTGGATTGTACTTGGTATGTTTTGGTGCAGGAAAATGGTAAATTTGGGTGACAAATGAGGCTAGGAAATGGCTTTATTTTGTCCACACGGGCAGACACACGGGCGTGTGTCTAGACCGTGTGTGACACACAGCCTACCCCATGGGCGTGTGGCCTGGCCGTGTGTCCCCTGCACCTTAAATTTGAGAAAATAGAATGTTCAAAATTGAGCACATGGGCAGAGACACGGGCGTGTGTCTCAGCCATGTGGGAGACACGACCTTGAACACGGGCTTGTTTCTTGGTCGTGTGAAACCTGCACCTAATTCGAAAGGAATTAATTAACCATACGGCCTAGCACACGGGCGTGTGGCATGACCGTGTGGCCCAAGTCAGAGAGCAACCTAAATCGAACACGGCCTGAGGCACGGGCGTGCCCCTTGGACCACACGGGCATGTGAGCTCTGCACCTTGGAAATTTTTTGAAATGTCACGAAAAATTCTTAGAGTTTCCAATTAAGTCCCGACTCGATTCCAATGCTCGTATTGGGCCTCGAGGGTCCATTTAAGGGACGTTACGAATGATCTCAGTTAATGAATAGTGATTGACATGAAATGTCTGTAAATGTTCTGAAAGTTCGATAATGCCCGTAACTCGTTCGTGATGAATCTGAGTTAGGGGTGTTATTCTGACCTTTGGTAAAAGTAATGCACTGAACCTATTCGAATGTTCAAAAATAATGCACTGTAAGCGTTATGATCAAAACTTAGATGCATTCAAAAAAATTTGAAAAAAAAATAAAAACTAAAATTTAATCAAACTGAGTAGTTTGAGTTTTGATTTTGAATTGAATTAAATTTTGCAATTCTAATAATTCAAATTTTATTAATTTTACATCTTAAAAAATTATAAGAAAAAAGAATATATAAAAAACTTAAAAAAACTTAAAAAAACCCAAAACTTTAAACTTAAAAAATACAAAAAAAAAACTTACAAAACCATAAACCCTAAAATCCACAAAACCCTAACCCTACTTAAAAAAAACTAAACCTTAACTCTAAAAAACGAATAAGAAAAACACTTCTAGCCGAAGCGCTTTTATATATATATGACGCTTCCAGTTGGGCGTTTTCTAAAAATACATCTGAAAACGCTTCCAGCTGGATGTGCTATTCTGCAAATCAGCTGAAAATGCTTCCAGCTCGTAAAATCGACCTGGTCCCATAATTTTTCGAAAAAATGGCCTAATATGGTCAACTTTTTTTTTTTAATTTCAAAATTTTTAGGAAATTCAACACATTCTTTCTTTTATCTATTTCTTAACCAAAAAAAAAATCCTTAGCTAAAGTATTCATACAAACATATGAAAATATTCAAATTTTATATGTTAAGTATCATTAAATTACCATTTGGGAATTTAAATTTTAAAAATATTGTAAATCGAGTGATAATATAAATAAACATGAATTTGTTAAATGTTTATTTACTAATAAATTTAAAATTCATAAAAAAATTAATGAATTTAACAAATTCATGTTGTTTTTATACTTTCCAAATTATATATTAAATAAAACTTAAAATTTTAAATTTATATTCCCAAAAATAATAAATAACAAAGATATATAAATTGGGAAGTCTTGTAAAAGAGCATCACAGAGTAGAATAAAAATACACTTTTCTAATTTACATAGTTGTGAATCTCAATGATGTCCACTAAACTAACTAATAATTTGATTAAAGTAAGTGCACCTATCAATTAATAGTATAGCTATGATAAGCACAGATATCGTTCCCTCGAAGACTACAATTACTAGTTATTATTGCCTTTTTATTATTTAACCTAACAATTCAAATGATTAATTAAAATTAATATAAACTATCTAAATTAACTAATAGTTGCACTAGAGAATAAAACACGAAAATAATAAAATTTCAACCGATTGACCAAACAATACCTAGGTAAGAATCCACCTATAATTCATCCAAAATTCTCAATCTAATTTATGCAATTTATTTATTTAGTTTGCTTGATTTGTAGAAATGCCTAACTTATGCTAATATCTCTTTCAAGCATAAAAGTAACTAACTCTAGGTTGATTAATTGAAATTTCTTTCTAATTAAAATCTCTATTATTGCATTAATTTGCTCTATAGATTCCCCTATTAGATTTGACTATAATTCGGTAGATTTATGTTGTCATATTTCTAGAATTGCATGCAACTGCATTCGACTATGTAAGATCTAGTCACAAGAAAGGTCTACTCAACCTTAACTTATGCACATCAAACATGGATTAATACTCTAGAATTATCAACTAAATAACAATTAAGCATTCATAATGGAAAATAAAGAAACTCATATTTTATTACATAAAACTAGAAATCAAATGATAGAATCCATCCTAGGGTTCATCTTCTCTAGTTATTAAAAGAATTAGTTCATACTTGCAAGAATAAACACCAAAAATACAATATAACCACTAAAATAAAAGAAACTCATGATAACTCCCTTGGAAATCAAATTGGACTCTTGAATCTTGATGAAGAATTGCTTGGAAATCGACTTCAATGATGTTCTTTGAGTAATTTTTGTGCTATTCTATGACGAACACTTCCTTACTATTTTATTTCCTTATTTATACCTTCTTAAAGTGCCAAAAAATCTAAAAATCACAACTTTCAGCTATTAGCATACATTTTTCCCAAAATCCACACGCCCGTGTGGCTCACATGGCCGTGTGGTTAGCCCATGTGGTTCTCTGTTACCCATGTTTAACTTTTGGACCACTCCAATGTTCTAATTTCCACCCATTTTTTACTCATATTGCTCCCAAGTGCTATTTTAAGTATCAAAACATGAAAATAAATAATTAAGAGTATATAATTCACAATTAGCACCACATAATGACAAAAAATATGCACTAAGAATGAGGCTAAAATATGTTACTTTTGACACTTATCAAATATCACCACACTTAAGCATTTGCTTTTACTCAAGCAAAATTCTCAACTCACATCCAAATTAATTTTTCTTCATCCATTATTGTCACTGGTCATGTCTTAGGATAATTTATAGCTCATCATGTATTAGAGATTTAAACTAAAATGACACCAAAGAGCATAAGCAATCCAAGAAAAAATTTCAATTTCATAAAACATAGGAGTATCCCCTACCTTAATAGTTACTCAAAATTCAAACTTAACAAGGTTTAACATCCTCACTAAAATTCACTCAAACCACTCAAAGTTTTTAAGGACTGATTATTATGCACTCAATAGTTGGTCGCCGCCAAATGTGCAAACGTTTGATATGAAAATACTACACCAAAAACATAAGAAATAAATTAGAAGTGTACGCAAGTATATGGATCAAATTTTAATATAGTAATGTGTTACAACGGAACACAGAGAGGTATTCCGAGGATCGTACCCAAGGGAGGATGAATTAAATCTATTGAAAACCTCTTTACAATAATAAGTCTAAATAGTAATGGTTAAATTCTATATTACGATAAATCATAAAAGAGATGAATATTGGAAACCAAATAACTAAAATAAATAAATAATAAAACAAACAAACAAACAACTAAACCAATTAAACCAATCAGGAAGATTAACTTGTTTTAGGGGTTGTAATTAACTACGGATTCAGGTTTTAGGGTGGATTAGCTATTAACTAACCAGTTATTACCTCCCAGACTCTAACTGATTAATTATTTGGTTGATACTCGCTTATCTTCCAACCTTACTTTCTCAACCAGGATAAATTGCAATTTACTCAGAAAACTTATCTCTCAACCTCATTTAACCTTTGATTACTTTCTAGGGCGGTCAAGCCTAGGGTTTAAGAACGCGTAATTTACACCAACTAATTCGATTTACAAACCCTTAATCCTCCATTAATCACTTCCCCCATCCACTCGTTAATCACCCCTAAGGGAATTAGCTACTCATGATATTCATAATCTCAAACTCAATTGATATAGACATGTAAATAACACGAATAAACTAAAAGAGAAAAGATATATAGAATAATCCTAATTTGTATCGATTGAGAGCGGAATAACGAATCATTCGATTGGGATAACAAATCTCACCGCTTGCAAAGGAAAACAATCTGAATAACTTCAATTTAATAAAAGAAATCTAGGATCGAAATCGATTCCAATATAAAAGAACAAGCATTTTAAGAAAAGAAAAGAAAACTTAATCTAAATCCTACTCCTAAAGAACGAGAGTTTTTGGATGCGTTTAAGATGACTTAGTTACATCAAAACCCTAAGGTTTTATTTATATAAGTATTAGCAACCCGAATTAAGTCTTCAACGCGTCTTAGGTCTTCATATAAAGTTGATTGTGTGGAAGAAAATAGCCTCAAAATACTTAGTCTCCACGTCGGTCCTATGTCACGCCATACACAAGCCAAGGCGCGACACGACATGCATTTTTTGGGTTCTTGGGTTTGTTTCATCTTTTAGTGGCTCAAGAAGCTTATGCATCACATGTCTCAAGCTCTTACGTCCATTAGGGCTTAAATTCAGTATCCTGCACACCCAATTACACCAATTAAAACTACCTAAGGCTCGTGTAGGCCTAATAGGTCACTAATACTCAAAATTGTGTAAAAATACTTATTTTATAAGTACCAAAAATATAATAATTATTACTAAAATAGCTAGAAAACAAGCTTTTTAAATGTCGAAACGTATTTAAACTACCACTACAATTAGCGATAGGTTAAAGACCACCACACTAAGTCTTTTCTTGCCTTCAAGCAACTAAACAAAAACAAAATAAAAACATAAAACAGAACAAATTGAAGACAAGAAATAAACTTGCAAGAAAATAAAATATACTTGAACTAGCATAATACATGAAATTAGATAAAAATATATTAACAAGATAATGTAAGTAAACACATAAAACTATCATGATACACAAACAAGTAAAAGAATATTAAGTATAGGTATCCATTAAAAAAAATATAAAACTATACAATTATGTTCAAATGAATATAAGTGGTAAAAATATCAAAACTTGGAACAATGTTATCCATATAAAGTACTACCTAAGTCACATAGGACTTTTTAGCTTGTAACGTTCTTTAGCTTAGGTTGGTTCTAAATTCAAGAACAGGCTTGAAAAAACGGCTAATCATGAAAATGGTTTGGCACATTATATTATCCCTAATATTCCCCCAAGTATACATTTAGCTCACGACCTTATATCCATTTCTCTCACATTCCTTATTTCTCCATTTACTAAGGCCTAGTATAGTATTGATGAGTACAATAATTCGAGCTTTTTTTTTTTTTGCTTCGGGATTTTCTCAATTGGTATTTTTTTCTTTTTTCTAGAAGCTCAAAAATCTTATGCTCACTATACCATACAATTTATTAGTTTCACTTATTTTTTTCTTTTGAAACCACCGCGATATTTCTACCTAATCCCTCAATATAAATGGTCGAACATCTAAATCTGTGTAAGGACCAAAAAATAAAGGATCAAATAAATTATCTATTAGACTCAAGGTTTCATTTCTGGTTCATCAAGAAAATGGATTCAGGCTTCAAAATAGGTACTAAGGATTTACATACAAGATAGCTTTTTGGCTCGAAAAATTGTCTATCAAACAATGCATTAGGTCGTCCTTAGGTAATTCCATACATGGATTAAATCAACTAAGTTTATCAATGTCTACAACCTATAATTCTAGTAAACATGCATGCTATTTATATAATCATTTATCATGTGGTATACTTAACATCTTAAATCTACTAACAGTGTAATAAATTGAACTAATTAGTCTAAAATTAGATAATTTAGAATCAACTATTATCAAACTAAATTTATAGTTTATTCACAAAATCTTATTAACATGTTTCCAACCAATCACTTGTATATCTACAAGCTCAAGCACATGGAAAACAAACAAAATAAAAATTCAAAAACTACTAAAGAAAGAAAAATAACAAAAAAGAGGTTACCTGATTGGTGTGATAAGTGCAACATAACTAGTGGGCTACTCCTCCTTTGCAGTTTTGGTTCTAAAATTTAGTGCCTTCAAAAATATGGGGTTCCTACAAAGGAAAACTAACACAAAATATATATAATAAACTAAAATCCTAACTAAATAAAAACCAAAAAAAAATCATCCCAAATAAAAATAAAATAAATAGTCTAAATTTTGAAAAAAAAATTAAAAATTAGATGAAATGTTTTAGAATTAGTTGGAATCAGACTCCAACTCCTCAATCAGTTTCGTCCGGGTCACCTTCTGAGTCTAAATCTTCTTCGGGATCTTCCTCTGAGTCCTCCTTTGGGTCCTCTTCAACCTCTTTCGTCTTGTTTCGTTTGGCCTTTACTTCGTACTTCGCTGCTAGAAACTACGATAGCCTTAAATCGGTCTTCCTCACATAGTCCTTGTAGATTGGTACCGCTTCTTGCATTCATCGAACTATCCATTCAGTATCAGATAACTTGTAACACCCTGTAACAACCCAAACCCGGCCCAAACACTACGACCGAATTTGATTTGTTACCGAGTAAAACCTTGTGAACACTATTTCGAAAAACCTTTAATTTCCATTGAAAACTCCTCGTTTTCGGTTGTCTTGTCAAGCTACCCTTAGATTTAATTTGGAATTTTAATTAAGTCCAATTGTTATACCAGTTTCAAGTGTGCCCGACGGCACGATTAAACTTTTTCGTGTTAACTTAAGAAAACATGCGAATTAATTCAATTTAATAGTATAGTCTTGAGTAAACATCCATCATAAAAAAAACAAATAAAGATTATGGAGGCCTTATTACAACCCAAAATAAAGTTAAACAAATTTAAAGTTCCATAAGTTCAAATCCATTGCATGGCCACCTCGAGTCCAACCGGCTCCTCCACCGCCATCTACGAGTCACCTGAAAAAAATGTTAAAGGAGAAGGTGAGTCACCAAGACTCAGTATGTAACCCTTCCCCCGTTTAAAATAAACAACATTTCATACACAACACATAACAGTTAATATGCAGAGTATCGTGTGCCCAACCTAGCCAACCAAACGCCTTTGTCTACCCCATGTGGTACCAAACCACTGGTGACCGTAGCCACGATGTGTTACCAAGACACTGGTGGTGCCAAACCACTGGTGACGTATAGTCACAATGTGCTACCAAAGCACTGGTGTCCGTAGACACAAATCGGGTGATGGGGCCAACCCATCGTGTGATACCAAATCACTGGCAGACGATCCCATATCTCAAGTGGGGCCAACCCACGGTGGTGTTAACCACAGGGACAAGTCGCTATGAGGTACCAAACCTCTGGAGGTACCAAACCTCTGGTGACGTATAGTCACAGTGTGCTACCAAAGCACTGGTGCTCGTCAGCACGATATCACTGCCCCCTCCTCTCATCAACCCATGTCAAACAAAACATACATATATCACATGTATCACATAATCCATGCTTCCCAAAAGCATATTATCAATCTCATACAAATAGAGACTTCACGGGTATCCTCGCTTGTACCATTAAGGCACTAAAGCCGTATCTACATAAAGCAGATTTACACATAACATACACTTGATACACTTTATTAACTATTATACGTGTGTATGTACACACCTGTTACCACGTTAGCCTTAGATCCCGAAGTTAAACAATCGGCCACACTCTAAGTCCTTGCCCCTATATTCGGCCAACTATCAAGGTTAGTATTATGGCTTATTCGGCCAAACCAAAAGATTTAAAGGGATCATATTTTGTACCCGAATCTTTACCCAAATCACTTTGAGTACTAGCCTTAGCGTCCGAATTGCGAATCTGGTTTACAAACTACACTTGGTCAATTAATAACACTAATAACCATAGCCTTGACTTTTTAAACACCAATATAAGCCTTACCTATACCTACCAAATTCCGTTTGTCGTGAATGCAAGATCCGATCTCACCGCTTTGAGATCCGGAGTCCTTGGTGAAATCGGCTTCAATAGAAAGGTTAGCCAACCATTAGTACTTGCCAACTTTCGGCTTTTTCCTTTAATCCAAATCGCGAGAACATTAGAGATAAGGAAATTGACATTCGGCTATAGCCACTCACCTTTACCTAATCACCACAACAGTTAACTTGAAGAGGTCCAACCACCTTGGTATTCGGCCAAAAGAGATTCCAAATAAGAGAAGAGGATTTCGGTTCTACAAGGGAGTATAGGAGAATAGGGGTCTTAGTTTACGAATAAAGAAGCTATGGAGATGTGAAGGGTTCGGCCAAGGAGTTTTAAGAAAGAAAATAAAGAGAAAACGAGGAGGAGGAAGAAATTAATTTGCTGCTGAGAAAAAGTCTAAAGAGAAACCATGGTGATAGAGGGGGTTTATAAAGAATTCGGCACTCCCCCTCCCATTGCTTGCCGTCCACTCTTCATAGGAAGAGTTTGAATTTCGGCAAAACCCCTTAATTTGCTCCTGACCAATTATTTGATTTAATTCAAATAATTTTGAACACCCAAAATAATCAAATATTAATCCCTTTAATAATCCTTTATTATCTTAATATCCTGATAATAAAATCCCTTTTTTAAAAGCTCATATTATCTCTAAATAATAATAAATAAAAGAGTTTAAAGAGAGGAAGACTCCCCTGCTGTACCGTCCCTAAAAAAACAAAAAGAAAATGTTGCGACTCGAACCAAGGCTCTCCTTGTTCCCCCTTGTGGCGTCACATGTAGCTCTTAAGTGGGCTTCTTTTTGCCACTTTACCAAGGCCTAATTAGTGTTAATAATACCCACATTTATTCTTATAACACCACTTACCAAGGCTCCCTTCTTTTAAAATTAAAACTGAAATTTTTCTACCAAACCGGCATACTCAAAGCCTTAAATTAAGTTCTATTCTTCCATTAACAATATCAAAAATAATTAAAATCCAAATAACCCCATCTTTGGGATGTTCTGATTCTACCCCCTTAAAATAAATTTCGTCCTCAAAATTTCTTGATCAAAAGAGATGGGGTATTGCTGCCGCATCACCTCCTCGGGCTCCCACGTAGCTTCTTCCACTCGCGTGGTTCCGCCATAGCACTTTTACTAAAGGCACTTTGCCTTCCTACGTAGAACTTTCACATCTCGGTCTACAATCTGAACCGATTTCTTCCTCAAAAGATAAATCCGTGTTCACCTCAATCTCGCTACTGGCACAACGTGCGAAGGATCGGACCGATACTGCCTCGGCATTGATACATGGAATACGTCATGAATCGACTTCGATTCTGCGGCAACTCTAGGCCGATAAGCCACTTTGGTCCTATTCGTTTCACAACAGCAGTATATGGCCCAATAAACCTTGGGCTCAACTTCCCTTTCCGTCCAAATCTCAACACCTTTTTCCAAGGCGACACTTTCGTAAAGACTTTGTCTCCCACAAAGATACTCCACTTCCTTGCGTTTGAGATCGGCATAAGACTTACGCCTATCCGATGCTTCCTTGAGACGAGACCGAATCACCTTGACTTTGTCTTCCGTCTCAGCTACCAGTTCTGGACCCAGAACTTGTCTTTCTCCCAACTCCGTCCAACATGTAGGAGTACGACACTTTCGTCCATATAGGGCCTCGTATGGAGCCATTTGAATACTAAACTTGATAACTATTGTTATAGGCGAATTCCGCTAGTGGTAGGTACTCCTCCCAACTACCACTAAAATCCAAGACACACGACCTCTTAACATGTCTTCTAAAATCTGTATCACCCTTTCCGATCATCCAGTCGGTTGTGGATGGAAAGCCGTACTGAAATCTAACCGTGTACCCAAAGCTTGATGCAATGCTTTCCAAAACCTTGACGTAAATCTGGGATCCCTATCCGAGATAATCGACACTGGCACGCCATGCAACCTCACTATTTCACCCACATACAGCTTTGCTAGCTTCTGGAGAGAGTAATCCACTCTCACCGGCATGAAGTGAGCTGATTTAGTTAGGCGATCCACAATTACCCAAACTGCGTCCTTCTTGGTGGGCGTAAGGGGTAGCCCACTAACAAAATCCATGGTGATCCTCTCCCATTTCCATTAAGGGAATCTTTATCGGTTGAAGTAGTCCCGATGGTGGCTGATGTTCAGCCTTAACCTGCTGACACGTCAGACACTTCCCTACGAACTCCGTTATCTCACGCTTCAACCCAGGCCACCAAAACTGTTTCCGCAAATCTCCATACATCTTGCTTCCACCAGGATGCATAGCGTATGGGCTGCTATGTGCATCTTGGAGAATTTTCTGCCTCAATTCTGTATCTTTTGGCATACATACTCGTCCTTGAAAACAAAGCGCTCCTTCGCTAGACAGACTGTACCCTTCCAAACCACCGTCTTGAACTTGTTCCCTCTTAGAGCTCAAGCCTTCATCCACTATCTGCTTTTCTTTAATCTCCTCAATCCAAGTCGGCTTTACTTGAAGTTCTGCCAAAAGACTCCCATCATCATACAGACTTAACCGAGCGAACATTGCTCTTAAGTCCGTCACCACCTTCCGGCTCAATGCGTCAGCTACCACATTAGCCTTTCCCGGATGGTACTCGATTGAACAATCATAATCCTTTAGTAGTTCAATCCACCGTCTTCGTCTCGATTTAGATCCTTCGAGTCGAAAGATACCTCAAGCTTTTGTGATCCGTGTAGACCATCGACTTCTCTCCATACGGGTAATGTCTCCATATCTTGAGCGAAGACGACCGCCTGCTAACTCTAAGTCGTGAGTTGGGTAGTTAACCTCATGCGATCTTAATTGACGGGATGCATAGGCTACTACCTTCCCATCTTGCATCAACACACACCCCAAACCGGGTGTGAGATGCATCACAATAGGCTCGTGAATAACTTTCTCGCTTCTTGTTTTGCACCAAAACCGAGACTTCCGTCAAAATCTTCCTTAGCTTATTAAAGCTTTCTTGCTTTGCTTCTCCGTCCATACAAATGGGACACCTTTCCTTAGCAACTTAGTTAACGTACGCTGCTATTAGAGAGAACCCTTCCACGAATCTCCGATAGTACCTGCTAAACCCGAAAAACTTCGTATTTCAGCCACCGTCCTAGGTGGTTTCCACTCCAATCTTGCCTCAATCTTGCGGGTCTACTCTAATTCCTTGGTGATACTACATGACCTAAGAAAGCCACCTCCTAAGCCAAAATTCACACTTCTTCGAATTTGGCATATAAGCTACTTCCCCCTCTCAATACTTGCGAACTATCCGTAAATGCTTGTCATGCTCTTCTTACGTCTTTGAATAAACCAATATGTCGTCTATAAACACCACGATTTAATCGGGTCCAAGTCTGTTTGGAATACTCTATTCATCAAGTCCATGAATCTTTGCCGGTGCATTGGTCAACCCGAATGGCATTACCAAGAACTCAAAATGCCCATACCGAGTTCGAATGCCGTTTTGTGAACATCACCTCTTTCACCCTTAATTGGTGATAACGACCTAAGGTCTATCTTCAAAATACCGAGGCACCCTTGATTGATCGAACAAGTCGTCAATCCGAGGCAACGGATACTTGTTCTTGATCGTTAACTTGTTCAATCGACGGTGAGTCGATGCACATCCGCATAGAACCGTCCTTCTTCTTGACAAACAACACAGTGTGCTCCCCACGGAGATATACTTGGTCGTATAAACCCTCTATCCAAGAGCTCCACGAATTTGAGCCTTTAGCTCCACCAATTCCTTTGGTGCCATTCGGTATGGTGCTATGGACACAGTGCCGTTCGTGTAGCAAGTCTATACCGACTTCGACTTCTCGATCCGGAGGCAAACCGGAAGTTCTTACGGGAACACATCAATAAAATTCCCCAACCGTTCGGACCTTTTCAACCACCAACTCCTTAGCTTCCAAAGCACGATTTGAACCAAATCGCCTCACAACCCTTCTTGACCATCTTTTCACCTTCAAGGCGATCACTACGTTGGATAGATAATTCCTTCTATCTCCTATCATAACCACTTCATCACCTTCATGCGTCTTAAGGACCATGCGCTTGGTCACGCGATCCAACCTTGCTTGGTACTTAACCAACCAATCCATACCAAGGATCAAATCGAACTCCCCAAGCGGTAGTTCCATTAGATCACCTACAAATACTACCCCTTGGAGTTCTAGGGGTGCGCCTCTATAGAGTTTATCTACGACTACGGAGTGACCTAAGGGGCTAACTACACCATCTCCTAGAAGCGATTTGAGTCTAGGTCCATTGTTCCTACCACACTACTAGCAATATGCGAGTGTGTCGAGCCCACATCAATCAATGCAACATAAGGAAAACCGAAAATTAGAAACGTCACGGTTATAACATCCGGTGCGTCACCTTCTTCGCGACACCTCATTGCGTAAACTAAGCCAGTGCGCCTAGCCTCTGTGTTGCTGAACCTCTGCCTTGAGTTCCACGACCTCGATTAGGACCGTTGTTTCCTCTACCATTACCACGACCCTCTGTGGTCCTACATTTCTATCCTGAGCACGGTTCTGACCCTCTGGCTGTTTCTTAGCTAGTTTTTGGGGACAATCTCGACACGATGCTCCAAAGACCCACACTCAAAGCATCCTTTATCACCGCCCAACAACCTCCCCAATGGGTCTTTCCACAGCGATTGCAGACCGAGTCGGCCTTTGATTAGCGGTTGTGGGGCCTTGTCACTGATTGGGCCCACTTGGCCTAGCCTTTTCTAGAGCACTCCCGCTTGATCCAAATGACCCAAAACTTCTCTTACGATTGTTCTTACTATAGCTCGCCTCAAACGGCCTCCTTGATTCCTTCGGCTACCTTAGCCTTCTCCACTAGAGATGAGAACTCACGAACTGCTGTGGGGCAATCGAGAACCTTAAGTCATCTCGAGTCCATCCTCGAAGCGGACCACGGCGCTCATGTTCGGTAGAGTCACGATGCCTCTCGCATATCTACTCACCTTAAAAATTCCGCCTCATATTCGACACGGACTTAGTTCCTTGAACTAATCCCGGAAAAGCCTTTCTCTGCAGCGTCGGTGTAGCTAATGCCCACATACTTTTTCTCGATAGGCGGTTCGAAATACTCCCAAGTCAAATCATCTCTGTAGCCCCATCTCGAACCGTAAGCCACCACCGTCACGCTTCATCCTTTAGAAGCGACACTGCCCCTTTCAGCTTCTCTTCTTCAGTCAGGTCAAGGTCATCCATGATCCTTTCAGTTGACTCTAGCCAGTATTCTGCTGCACTAGGTGCCACTCCTGACACACCTCGGAATACCTCCGCTCCGTTAGATCGGAGTCGCTCGGGAACAGATTTCTGAGCTCCAACATTTCCACCAGCCCGACCACCATCTCCAAGACTCGCAACACAGCTTGCGATACCGACTCGCCACCGGTCTGCTCCGGCTCCTCAGCTCTAAAAGTAGGAGGTGGTGGTGGCAGTGGTACCTCATTTTTCGAACCTTGTCCTGACCTGACGGGTTCAGACACCGTCATCCTACCCCTACCACGTCCACGGCGTCCACGTCCTCTAGAACTCATTCTATCTACCGTGCTTTTAATCTGATTAAGAAAAATTTTATGCGTTAGTACTTTTGTTCCACTTTATTACTCGCGAAGAAGTTTTATGGATGAGGTTTAATCAGAGATTCTTTCGAGCAAACAAGGTTCCAGTTTCCTATCCTAGTTCACACAAAGAAGTCCATGCATCCATTCCTTAATACTTTCCATACCTATTCACTCATCGGACATTTCTGCCCATTTCTAACCCGGGGTATTTTTTCGTCCTTTTCCCTACTGAGTATATTTTAGTAATTTTACTCCTAAGGGTATTTCTACGTAATTTTCCACAAGTCAAGGTTTCCGAGAAAAACTTCGTATACTAAGTGTTCTAGGGTTTGAGAGGGTTATTGGATAAGTTTTGAAAACATTAGGGCTTGTTGTCTCGTTCTATTTTGAAAAACAAGGCTAATTCCCTTTTTGGGTTTTAATCATTGTTTTTAGCCTATGACCGAGCCTTCCTGGTCAGGGTGAACCAAAGCTACGCACCAGCGTAATTCAAGTGAAGAGGAGGTGAGTCACGAGGGATCTGCTTAAATACCAAGCTCCCACTGAACCTTTCTAGACATGCGCACGGAGGTTACCACACCACCGAGCCTTACGAGTTAGGGTGAACCAGAAGCTACGCACTGGGTAGGATACTGCGAGAAGAGGAGGTGAGTCACGAGGACCGCTTAAATACCAAGCTCTTCCGGATCCAATCCTAGACATGCGTCACAGGGGGTTACCACACCTAGCTCATTGACTAAGTCATAGGTTGGTTTAGTTCTTTAAGTCTTATGCTTCGTTGTGTTTGAGTAATCTAGCCTTAGGGTCCAAGTCCTATAAGTCTATCTACGTTCCATGCTTCCTACCCTTCTACGAGAATATAATTCACGAAAAGGTTTAGATGTACTTACAGGCGGATCGGTCTTTGGAGACTCGGGCCATCTTTGTTCAAAAACCAGAAATCATTCATAAGGCCTTTTAAAACATTTTTGGGCCTTGGGCCCCACATTGAGCTTTGAACTGGGCTCTGATACCAATTCTGTAACAACCCAAACCCGGCCCAAACACTACGACCGAATTTGATTTGTTACCGAGTAAAACCTTGTGAACACTATTTCGAAAAACCTTTAATTTCCATTGAAAACTCCTCGTTTTCGGTTGTCTTGTCAAGCTACCCTTAGATTTAATTTGGAATTTTAATTAAGTCCAATTGTTATACCAGTTTCAAGTGTGCCCGACGGCACGATTAAACTTTTTCGTGTTAACTTAAGAAAACATGCGAATTAATTCAATTTAATAGTATAGTCTTGAGTAAACATCCATCATAAAAAAACAAATAAAGATTATGGAGGCCTTATTACAACCCAAAATAAAGTTAAACAAATTTAAAGTTCCATAAGTTCAAATCCATTGCATGGCCACCTCGAGTCCAACCGGCTCCTCCACCGCCATCTACGAGTCACACGAAAAAAATGTTAAAGGAGAAGGTGAGTCACCAAGACTCGATATGTAACCCTTCCCCGTTTAAAATAAACAACATTTCATACACAACACATAACAGATTAATATGCAGTATCGTGTGTGCCCAACCTAGCCAACCAAACGCTTTGTCTACCCCATGTGGTACCAAACCACTTTGGTGACCCAGTAACCACGATGTGTTACCAAGACACTGGTGGTGCCAAACCACCGGTGACGTATAGTCACAATGTGCTACCAAAGCACCGTGTCCGTAGACACAAATCGGGTGATGGGGCCAACCCATCGTGTGATACCAAATCACCGGCGACGATCCCATATCTCAAGTGGGGCCAACCCACGGTGGTGTTAACCACGGGGACAAGTCGCTATGAGGTACCAAACCTCGGAGGTACCAAACCTCACGGTGACGTATAGTCACGATGTGCTACCAAAGCACCGGTGCTCGTCGACGATATCACCGCCCCCTCCTCTCATCAACCCATGTCAAACAAAACATACATATATCACATGTATCACATAATCCATGCTTCCCAAAAGCATATTATCAATCTCATACAAATAGAGACTTACGGTATCCTCGCTTGTACCATTAAGGCACTAAAGCCGTATCTACATAAAGCGATTTACACATAACATACACTTGATACACTTTATTAACTATTATACGTGTGTATGTACACACTGTTACCACGTTAGCCTTAGATCCCGGTTAAACAATCGGCCACACTCTAAGTCCTTGCCCCTATATTCGCCAACTATCAAGGTTAGTATTATGGCTTATTCGGCCAAACCAAAAGATTTAAAGGGATCATATTTTGTACCCGAATCTTTACCCAAATCACTTTGAGTACTAGCCTTAGCGTCCGAATTGCGAATCTGGTTTACAAACTACACTTGGTCAATTAATAACACTAATAACCATAGCCTTCTGGCTTTTAAACACCAATATAAGCCTTACCTATACCTACCAAATTCCGTTTGTCAGCGAATGCAAGATCTGATCTCACTGCTTTGAGATCCCGGAGTCCTTGGTGAAATCGGCTTCAATAGAAAGGTTAGCCAACCATTAGTACTTGCCAACTTTCGGCTTTTTCCTTTAATCCAAATCGCGAACATTAGAGATAAGGAAATTGACATTCGGCTATAGCCACTCACCTTTACCTAGTCACCACAACAGTTAACTTGAAGAGGTCCAACCACCTTGGTATTCGGCCAAAAGAGATTCCAAATAAGAGAAGAGGATTTCGGTTCTACAAGGGAGTATAGGAGAATAGGGGTCTTAGTTTACGAATAAAGAAGCTATGGAGATGTGAAGGGTTCGGCCAAGGAGTTTTAAGAAAGAAAATAAAGAGAAAACGAGGAGGAGGAAGAAATTCGGCTGCTGCAGAAAAAGTCTAAAAGAGAAACCATGGTGATAGAGGGGGTTTATAAAGAATTCGGCACTCCCCCTCCCATTGCTTGCCGTCCACTCTTCATAGGAAGAGTTTGAATTTCGGCAAAACCCCTTAATTTGCTCCTGACCAATTATTTGATTTAATTCAAATAATTTTGAACACCCAAAATAATCAAATATTAATCCCTTTAATAATCCTTTATTATCTTAATATCCTGATAATAAAATCCCTTTTTTAAAAGCTCATATTATCTCTAAATAATAATAAATAAAAGAGTTTAAAGAGAGGAAGACTCCCCCCTCTGTGCCGTCCCTAAAAAAAAAAAAAAGAGAAAATGTTGCGACTCGAACCAAGGCTCTCCTTGTTCCCCCTTGTGGCGTCACATGTAGCTCTTAAGTGGGCTTCTTTTTGCCACTTTACCAAGGCCTAATTAGTGTTAATAATACCCACATTTATTCTTATAACACCACTTACCAAGGCTCCCTTCTTTTAAAATTAAAACTGAAATTTTTCTACCAAACCGGGCATACTCAAAGCCTTAAATTAAGTTCTATTCTTCCATTAACAATATCAAAAATAATTAAAATCCAAATAACCCCATCTTTGGGATGTTACACACCCCTTACCCGTTTTCAATGCTGGAACCGGGCACGAGGCGTTACCGAATTAAAGACCTCAAGATCGCCACTTAGGCACAAAATGACCACTCTCTTTGGTCATCACAACAACCTCAATCCCGACCTACGAGGCCTCTCTCAAACACACGAGGGCTCTCGAGAACATATCGAAAACTCTTACGATCTTAAAATTTTCTTCCATCTATACAGGGCTCACACGCTCGTGTAAGATTTGGCACGCCCGTGGATGTCACACACGCCTATGGTCACTACCCGTGCATGAAAACTCAAGCATTCTGCCAATGCCCCATGGCTAAGGAACACGCCCGTGCTCTCCGCCCGTGGTGCACACTGACCACCTTAACACGGCCTAGAGTCTAGACACACGCCCGTGTGGCTAGCCCGTGGCCAACACTGATAAACCCACAAGTTCTAGGCACACGCCCGTGTGACTAGTTCGTGGTCTATTCTGACTTCAAATACTAAAATGCAGGGGACACACGGCTAAGTCACACGCCCATGGACTGACTGTGTGTCACACATGGCCTAGACACACGCCCGTGTGTCTACCCACATGGACGATAACAAAGCTATTTGCCAAGTTCTTTTCACCCATCTAGCATACACAATCATGCACTCATACAACACATCCATAATCAACTCAAAATCTTACAATCTCACATAGATAACTACATCTTCTCATATAATAAAGTGCCAACAACTATGGCATTATACAAAATAGATTATCCATCTAAAGGCCAACACATCATAGCCATATGCAACAAAATTCACTAACTTGTCTAGCCCCTATACATGCCATATACAAAACATTGAGTCTAATGTACCAGAGTGTGCTGATAGTTTGGGCGATCTTCCAATTGATCCTCGTATCTCGATTCAACACTTTTGCTCTATAAGACAAGGGAAAAGAAAGAGAGTAAGCTTTGCGCTTAGTAAGTTCACACATAAACAATTAAGCACCATAGTTGAAACACCCCAAACCCGGCCCACAAGCCCTGACCGGATCTGGTATGCCACTGCGGAAAAACGTTTGAGAAGATTCGACCTAAAGATAAAATCATGACAACTTGTTGAGTTTGTAAAACGGTGACCATTTACAATCTTAAGTAAAGTGTGGTGTTTATAAAAATGTCCTGGTTAAAACTTTGTGATACAGATTTAGGATATAGTTTTGCCGCGAAAATAAACCGTTTTCAAAATAATAATTCAATCGCCACTTTGCTTTAACATAATAAAAATACTCAAATAGAAATACTTAAGTACTTTAAATCGGGCCTTATTACAACAAATAATTAAACAAAAGTTCTTAGTAATAAATCAATAAAATAAAGAAGATGTCTTCTCGCATGGGCCACCTCGTATCCACTCCAACCCGGTCCAATCACTACGAATCATCTGCGATGTTTAATAAAAATTGGGTGAGTCATACAAACTCGATCTGTAATTAATCCACTGAATTCCATCCACATGTTAACCACATATTAACTCATATATCGAGATATCAATTATCAAATTCACATGTTATCACATTCTGGGCTTGGCCCATATTCATATCACATTCATCTAATAGGGTAGTTAACCACATAATTTTCACATATCTGGGCTTGGCCCATTTCATCATCAACCCATATGACAGATAATGAGTTTATGCAAAGTGCACCCAACCCAACCTAGGGTCCATCCGTTACACCTACCTTGGCGGACCTGCCGCCCAAGGCCGTGGCTAATCCACCGATCAACTAAGTGATCCCATATCTTACCTTGACAGACACTGCTTTGCTCAAGGCCGTGGCTAAGCCACCGATCACCCGAGTGACCCCACATGTCAATATCCACGAGGTGACTCGAGGTCATCCTCAATCCACGGTGATGCACACACGGCTATCATCCGCCGAGATGTGGCACCTAGCCAACACCTCCCTTGATGAAGCACATAGCTAACATCAAGCGCTAATGTAGCACAAGGCTAACATTAGACAACGTACATAAAGTACACCCTTTCCTTCGATAGTCATTCATATCCCATCCCATGCACATGCAACATATGATAATGTCATAACATAGTAAAATAATGCATGCACATGCTATTCGGCATACAAACATATTCTCATTGGCATATTCACATTCTTAATAATTAAGACTGACCTGATTTCCGATATACCCCTTAAGGGTAACCATTCACAATCGCCACTGCACATATTAGCATTTACACAACACATACAATATACCATAAACCCGGAAAATAGTGGGTTAATCACACACCTGATCACTTGGAGAACTATGCTTTCGATACTGATGCTATCACTAGGCGATACTACGGCTATTTGCCTACTTTCTTGTTCTGACACTGGTCCACACCCCGTGGCCAATCCCTAACTGCCGAGACAGATCTCTTCTTAAACTTCGGGATAGGGACCTTCCCTTTCCCTTCTTGAATGGTATTCGCCTCCATCAACACACTTAATCAGAACAATCGATTTAATCATCAATATACGAATTCTTAACCAAATATCCACAACTTATCATACTTACCGAAAGGGTCTTGAAATCCCGAAAAGCTTGATCTAATGCTTAGATCCTTAATCCCTACATTTGATTAATCACCTACTACTTTAATAAAAAGCCATTCGGCCATAAATCCAAATCCTAGTAGGATTAGTATACTTAAACTTACCTTGTTGCCGCTTGACTTAAGAATCAAGTCTTGAAATCTCGCTATACTCTTCTTGCATTCGGCCAAGCATTGAATCAATTAACTTGGTTAGTTTTCGGCTTTTGAATAATTAATGAACACATATATTTACCAAACATGGCCTTGGCCGAATACTATAGACACTTACCTTGTGGATTTTAAATCCTGAAACTCACCGAATAACTAGGGAACACGTGGCCTATGGTGTACCTTCGGGAAAAGAACTTCTCCTTCCTTGTAGTCGACACTTAGTAAATCCCAAAGATCTCTTCAAAGTTTCGGCAACAAGATATTAATGGGGTTAGTCCTAGATTTCGGCAAATCTTAAGAAAAAAGGATGAAACCGAATGAGATCTTACCCTTACTTGAAGAAATCGATTGCACCTTCACTTCAACCTTCAGAGATTCGGCTATGGCTAGATGATGATCTCACAACTTTTGGCTTTTGGAGGGATTAGAAAGAAAAGAGAAGGAAGAATAAAGATGGAGGATTCGGCTAGATCACAAGGTATTTCGGCTTGGCAAAAATAAAGAAGAAGAAGATTTGGTGAAGAGAATTTGGCAGAGGCTTTCAAAGAAACAGTATAATAATGCAGAATGGCCTCTCTTTTCCTTTTATAGCCGAAATTATCATCTAAGGAGTCCCTTACTTGGCCACCACTCCTCTATCTGATAACTTTATCCTTTAATTATCATAAATAAAAGAGTTTAAATCCAACATTTATCTCTTCAAAATAATCCAATAAAAAAATCCTTTATTTATCACCCTTTTTAATCGAATATTTATGAAAATAAAACACCTCCTTTCTAGAAGCATGTGCCATCCACCTCAGTCTTCTGGAAGCAAAAATAAAACCTCCTTTATTTGCTTCCCAAGTGACTCGAACTCAGGCCCAACACCTTGCATGTGGCGCCATTTCCAGAGGCCCTAAGTGGCATTTTCAGGCCACTTTTCCAAGCCTGTTTGTGTGTCAAATTTTCACAAACTTTTTCTTTTAAGGCCACCTTGCCTTAATTTCCCCTTTTAAACCTTAAAACTCGTCATTTCTAGGTCATTTCTAAGTTTCCAAAAATTTTCGATCGGCTCTGTAAACTTGACATTTCCTTACATTTCCAAGTTTCCAAAAATGTTCACTTTCCATTTTCCTTACATTTCCTAGTTTCCAAAAATGTTCACCTTCCATTTTTAAACTTAACATTTCCATACATTTTCAGGTTTCCAAAAATGTTCATTTCTAACTTATTTTCACTCATTTTCGGGTTTCCAAAAATATTCAAAATTTATTCATAATACTTAAAACATGTCACTTCATACAATTAAACCGAAAATGCATAGGCCCTATTTTAGGATGTTACAATAGTATAAGCTAAACAACAATTAGCATTATACTAACATATAATGTACAACTATGCTTACTCTTTCTATCCCTTACCACATTTCCAACACATCATGAGTCACTTACTCATAACCATTGACATGCACCCCTGCATTCAATATTACATTTGCACAATATAAAACACATCATTATTTCTCGATAATACATCCACACAGCTAATCCCTCGGTGGTTTTGCACTTAGCCCACCACAATCAATTAATAAGGTAGTATCGCACTTAGCCTACCAACAAGGTATTCATAGTGGTTTCGCACATAGCCCACTAGATAATATACCTAACGGTAGCATCGCACATAGCCAGCTCATCGTCAATATGCATTAGGATGGTATCGCACTTAGCCCACCATTTAGCATTATCACAACACATTCACAATTCTACTTACTTAATCATTCATCCATTCATTTCACTTGAACCACATAGGTTCTCAATCATTCTCAACCATGCTATACACTAGCTAGCATTAACAAATTGTAAGTATGAATGCATTGTTTGTGCATAGACTTACCTCGATACTCAAAAGTATAGAAACGTGCAATTTAGTCCACCACTTTGCTCTTGCCTCGGTTTCGATCCGGGCTTTGTCTTTATTGATCTATAATGAATAAATTAGCTTATTCAATACACACATTGACTAAACCGACCCACATCTCATACTTTGGCAAAAGTACTCTTTTACCCCTAATCTTTCTCATAATTACACTATTGCCCCTAAAGCTCGTAAAGTGATTTTTATTCAACTTTCTAGCCTTTAATGCTTAGCCGAACCACTTACTCAACTAAAGAAATCATCAATTCTCATCACAACACACATGTATGACCAAACTCAAGATTTTTACAAACTAGTCCCTACATGCATTTTCTATGGAAACTCACTTAGCAAAAGATGTTTCTACTACATCAAGCTTCCATAATCTTCCATAAAACATCAAAATACATGCATGTCATACATGGCCACATTTTTGAACATCCATCATAGCTCATCAAATAGCTAAAAATAGCTTACTCATGCAACAAGGACTTCAAAAATACAAAGAATATCAAAAACGAGGCTAGATGCACTTACTAGCAAGCTTGAAATTTTTGAAGAACCCTAACAATGGCTCTTGAAAATTTCTTAAGAGGCCTTGGAGAAGAAGATGAGTGAATTTTGTCATCTTTTCTCCTATTTTAATCACTTAATTGTTAAATGACCAAAATGCCCTTTTTGATAAACTTTCTATTTAACTCATCCATGCCCAAATTTGTCCAAAAATTAGAAATTGGGAAAATTTCTATTTAAGGACCTCTAATTAATATTCTAAAGCTATTTCTCACAAATAGCTTCTAGAATCTCACATTTTGCAAATTTTGTAATTTAGTCCTTTTGGACAATTCAACCGCAATTTCACAAAATTACTTCATGAAACTTTCACACTAGCATGCATACATAGCATAAACCTCAAAAATTCATTCATATACTTCGGATTTATGGTCTCGCACCACTATTCCGACTAGGCCCTAAATTGGGATGTTACATAACTCATTCTCACCTAGATTTGGTTTTATCTTGATAGCCTTTCATTTCTGTTTTTCCACCAAATGTTTTACATCAGGTTCTCATATCAGATACTTTGATGGTTGCAAGTAATGTTTGAATCATCTCATTGGTACCTTGGCTTGTCTATACAAAGCAATTACTAAATATGGAAAAAAATAATTCTACCTTACCTTTCCTTGCGCAATGAAGCATGCTTTTGTAGATCCATGTTCCAACACAGATGCTTTTCTTCTGTAATATAGCAGACACCAACATAGCTTGGAAAGCATCTATGTTGGACATGTCAGAAGTTGGGCAGATTAGAGTACTAATGAATTGTAACCACATTCTTGCCCTTGGGGTTAGTTGTCCCTGCGCAAATGATGTCGAATTCATCCCTAGATAGCGTTTCCACTCACCTTGTCCATTCGTTAGGAGGTTGATTCCCTCCTCCATATTGTAATAGCCCGATTTAGGGCCTAGTCGAAATAGTGGTTGGGAGACCACAAATTTGAAGTAGAAATATGTGTTTTATGATTTTATGAGGCTTATGATGTGGTTGCATAATTGTGTGAAAATTTTATAAGGAAATTTTATTAATTAGTGATCAATTCGTCCATTAGGACTAAATTGCAAAGATTAGAAAATATAAGATTCTAGAGGATTCAAGTATGAAATAGAATTATGATGTGGTTGCATAATTGTGTGAAAATTTTATAAGGAAATTTTATTAATTAGTGATCAATTCGTCCAATAGGACTAAATTGCAAAGATTAGAAAATATAAGATTCTAGAGGATTCAAGTATGAAATAGAATTATAAAAATTATTAGAGGTCCTCAATTAGCAATTAGACCAATGTAGATTATGATGGACAAAAATAGACATGGGAAGGAAAAATCTCTAGAAAGGACCATTAAGGGCATTTTTGTCATTTGGTAAATAAAAGATTAAAAAGGGAAAAAAGAAGTCAAAATTATGTCCATCTTCTTCTCCAATGGCCGAAAATCACTAAGGAGCCATAGCTAGGGTTTCTTCAACTTCCAAGCTTGATAATAAGTGCATCTTAGCCCCGTTTTTAATGTTCTTCGTATTTTTGAGATCCTCGTAGCTCGACTTAGCTATTTCTAGCTATATTTTGAGCTAGAGTTTATGTTCAAAAAATTTCCCATGTATGACATGCATGTATTTTGATAATTTATGGAAGAATATGAAAGTTTGATGCATGATAAACATCTTTACCTAAGTGATTTTCATGAGAAATTCATAAAAAGGACTAAGTTGTAAAAGTTATGAAAATGGTCATACATGAGTGAAACAGTGGAAATTAGGGGCTGTTGTAGTTAAGAAAAAGATTCGGCTAGGCTTAAAATGCAAGAAAGTTGAAAAAAATCATTTTACGAGCCTAGGGGCAAAAGTGTAATTATGTTAAAGTTTAGGGGCAAAATCGTAATTTTACCAAAGTATGATTCATTAGTCAATTTAGTCATTGTGAGTATTAAATAAGTGAAATTGTTATTATAGATCAAGAAACATGAAGCCTGGACCAAAATCGAGGCAAGAACAAGGTTGTGGACTAAATCGAATATCTACACACATTTTGAGTACCGAGGTAAGTTTGTGTGAAATTATAGCTACATAATGTTTTTATGTTTTAATTTGCTTGATATTATGATAAATGAATATTATTTCTATGAAATTAACTATTGATGTCTCGATAAGAATTTGATGAAAATATGTTATGATGAAGTCCCGGTTGAAGATTCGGAATAACAAGGATACCTATGCCATGGCACCGAATAAGGAAGGTCCCGTATAAGACCATGTTTGGGACATGGCATCGGCACCGAATAAGGAAGGTCCCATATAAGACCATGTTTGGGACATGGAATCGGCACCGAATAAGGAAGGTCCCGTATAAGACCATGTCTGGGACATGACATCGGCATCGAATAAGGAAGGTCCCGTATAAGACCATGTCGGGGACATGGCCTCGGCACCAAAGGTAGATCTCGTGTAAGACCATGTCTGGGATATGGCATCGACATCTATGTACGATCTTGTATAAGACCATGTCTGGGACATGGCATCGACATCTAGTTAAGAGATCCTGTGTAAGACCATATCTGGGAAATGGCATTGGCATCGTGATACATGCATGATGAGATTGAGTATTGTAACACCCCCTAACCCGTCTCCGTCGCCGGATTAGGGTTACGAGGCATTACCGAACAAAACACAGTTCATCACGATCATTATAAACAATTCATGCATAAAGTCATATCAACTTCTTTACAAAAATTTTCAAACTCAAATAGCATTTATACACTCATTCATATAAGTCAAATTTGCACATATTTAAAACATATTGCCAGTTAAGAACCAATCATGCTTTATTACTTATAATATTCGAATCATATAAGTATCTCATTCATGATATTTGAATACCATTTTATAATCAAACATTTTCATTTCTTATACCAATCATAAATCGAGACATCTATTCTTATTAATCTGCTCCATTAACTATTAACCTAATACACCATAATTTATTACATAATATGACCGAATCAAATTTATCAAATACAACATTTCCAAGTCATTCCACAAATCAAATTTACATCAAAAATTAAGTCATTAATAAGCCACATCAATTAATCAAATTCACAAGGCATAGCATAGTCATCTCATAACTTAGCTTATAGGTACCTATACATTAAAGCTAGAACATATTTATCAACTAAAATATACCACATATTATACTTCTAAAATGAGTTACATTCAAGGCCGATTATACATTATACCTATTATACTCAATGCCGAATTCATGTAGCCAAACACCACATATATAAATACCATAAAATATACCTCCAAAATAAGCTTATAGCATGAACGTATATACAAATATTAACACCATGATCAAACATAACCGAACTCAAGCTTAGAAATCAAGCCATATAACTAAACACCAAGCATAAACACATCAGAAATTATACTTCCATCAAAACTTAATATCAAGGCCGAATTCACATAAGCCCAAAATATCATGTTTTATCCATTTTCGCATGGCATATACAAAATACATATATACATATCATTTGTAATAACTCAAAAGCTAATATAGCCTATACATGCCATAAACTTTAAGTTTAATCTCAAAAAGGTACCAAAATATTGATGATAGTGTGATGAGCTTTAGCGATGATCCCCGAGCACGAATCTAACACCCGAAATAAATCTAAAACACGAGAGCAAACAAGAACCAAGTAAGCTTTAACAGCTTAGGAAGTTATAAGCAATTACAATACAACAGTACATAATACTATCATATATAATAGGTCAATGTATTATAATGATCCTCAAGATTTATAATCATAATTATGAGTCATAACACCAGTCATAAACTTTCGTATTTCATAACCTTAGGACCGAACACCCACACATTCAATAATAGGTCCTCATTGATCTATAAACCACTTTCTCAACTCAAAACAAATACACACACACACACACATATATATATATATAAATATACATCACATTTGCTTAATTTCATATGCATATATCACTTATCGAATTTAAATTTCTAATCCTTATAAATCACATATTGATATGCAAAATATCTAGTCTCAATTCAACCACTAATACATACTTCACTATCCATATAGAATATATCATCACATACCTGCTCATTTTACTTCGCTTAATACTTCAAATAACCGATATCCTTGATGGATCATTAAACCCGTACACTCAATGCCAAACCCTGTAACGTATCGCACACATAGTGCAGTCACATTAACATTTCACACACTTAGTGCCAAATTTTCGTAACGTATCACACACTTAGTGCCAAATGACCGATTTCGCACACATAGTGCTCGGTATTTACGTTCGCACACATAGTGCATTACTTGAAATTGTTATTCGTATAATTAAACACATATACATAAGACCTAAACCTCAATTACTCATATATATAAAAATTCGCCTATTTCATTTCTATGATCAACATCACATTCAATTATATCATTGCCATACATATGTATTACATTCGGTTATATCATTGACATATATGTATACATCACATTCGACCATAATTTCATCTCACAACCAATATCACATTCGGCAATGTCACATTGTACATATATACTTCTATTAAATTACATGTACAACATTATAGACACAAATTCAATTTAACTCAATTGTTTAAAAACTTGCCTAGGATATCGACGGACGTTATGTATCGGCTATTCAATTATTTTTGCTTTTCCCCGATCCGAGTCTGATTTCTTTTGTTCTTGATCTATATCATTTCAAAGTAACCTCATTTAAACACCATTACACTCAAATTTAGTCTAAAAAACATATAATGGGCAAATTACAATTTTGCCCCTAACATTTCACACTTTTTACAATTTAGTCCTTTTTGCACAAAACACAAAATACATAAAATTTGACTATACACCTTAAGGGCCGAATATTCCTAGTCCTCATACAAGTCCATACATTTCATTTATTTCACATTTTAGTCCCTCAAAAATTTATTTTTGCAATTTAGTCCAACATACTCAATTTCATCAAAAATTCAAAGACAAAACTTGTTAATCTAACACATATATTTCATTTTTCATCATCAAACAACAAAAACCACAAGGTATCATCAATGGCAAAACACAAAATCATCATCACAAACAAAAATTAAGACATGGGTTTTTTACATCTCTTAGCAACGATCTCAAAAACGTAAAAATTATCAAAAATCGAGCTAAACACATACCTTAATCAACTCCCACAATGGCCGAATGCCCTAACTCTTTTATCCTTTCTTTTTTTTTGTTATTCGATCATGGAAAGAGAGAAATAAAACTATGGCTTTGTTTTTATGTTAATATAATACAATATAACATTATTATATATTAATATAAATTTTAATTTATAACATTTAACATATAAACCATATAATAATGGCATGTTGCCGTCCACTACAATATAAAAATGGTCCAATTGCAGTATAAATCAGCACTTTCACAACTAACCATCAAATTTTCATTTTACGCGATTAAACCCTTTTATTAAATCGGACACTCAAACAACGAAATTAAAACACGAAAATTTAACACAAGCAAATTCACACATAGTAAACACGCAAAATAATTTTAAAATATTTTTCAGACTCAGATTTGTGGCCCCGAAACCACTATTCTGATTAGGGTCAAAATCGGGTTGTTACAACTCTCCCCCCTTAAGGATTTTTGTCCTCGAAAATCTTACCAGTGAATAGGTTTGGATAACGCTCTTTCATTGTATTCTCTGACTCCCAAGTTGCTTCCTCGATCCCATGCTTATGCCACAATACTTTCACCAACGAGATTTTCTTATTACGTAACTCTTTCACTTCTCGAGCCAAAATACAAATCGGTTCTTCCTCATAGGTCAAATCAGATTGAATCTCAATTTCTGACGGACTAATCACATGAGTAGGATCGGATCTATATCATCGAAGCATCAAAACATGGAAAACATTGTGGATCTTTTCTAACTCAGGTGGCAACATCAACCTGTATGCAACCGGCCCGATACGCTCAATAATCTCGTACGGCCCAATAAATCTCGAACTCACCTTTCCCTTGCGACCAAATCTAAGTATTTTCTTCCACGGCGAGACTTTCAAAAATACTCGGTCACCAATTTGAAACTCTATGTCTTTACGTTTTAAATCCGCATAAGATTTCTGACGGTCCGATGCTGCTTTCAAACTTTCGCGGATCACTTTTACTTTCTGTTCAGTATCTTTGATTAGATCAACCCCGTGTATCTTGCTTTCACTTAGCTCGGTCCAATACAAAGGTGTACGGCATTTACGACCGTACAAAGCCTCGTAAGGTGCCATTTTGATACTCGATTGAAAGCTATTATTGTACGCAAATTCAATCAAAGGCAAGCATCGTTCCCACGTACTCTCAAACTCGAGAACACAACATCTCAACATATCCTCAAGTGTTTTAATAATTATCTCGGACTGACCATCCGTTTGAGGGTGGAAAGCGGTGCTAAAATGCAATTTAGTACCTAATGCATCTTGCAGTTTCTTCCAAAATCGCGATGTAAACCTCGGATCTCTATCCAAAACAATAGAATTAGGTACTCCATGTAATCGTACAATTTGAGAAATGTACAATTCAGCTAGCTTATCGAGTGAGTAATCTGTACAGACTGGAATAAAGTGAGCCGACTTCGGTAATCTATCAACAATAACCCAGATTGCATCTTTCTTGCTCAGTGTCAACGGTAACCTAGATACGAAATCCATCGTGACTCGATCCCATTTCCATTCGGGTATCATAATCAGCTGAAGCAATCCAGATGGCACCTGATGTTCAGCTTTTACTTGCTGACATATCAAACATTTTGACACGAAATCTGAAATATCTCGTTTCATACCGTGCCACCAGTAATGCTGTCTCAAATCATTATACATTTTCGTGCTACCCAGGTGAATAGACAATTTACTATTATGAGCTTCATTACAAATCATCTGAATCAATTCAGGATCCTTCGGTACACATAATCGGTTTCTGAACCGCAAACATCCCTTAGCATCAATCTGAAATTCTGAGTCAGCATTCGAGCCACATTGATTCCTTTTTGCCATCAAATTATCATCAACCCTTTGAGCTTCACAAATCTGTTGAAAAAATAACGGTCTCGCTTTCAATTCTGCTATAATCGCACCATCGTCAGTCATGGCCATATCCGCGTTCATTGCACGTAAAACAAACAGTGATTTTCGGCTTAAGGCATCAGCAACCACATTAGCTTTTCCCGGGTGATAATGAATCACAAACTCGTAGTCTTTTAACAATTCTAACCATCGTCGTTGTCTCAGATTCAGATCCTTCTGAGTCATCAAGTACTTTAGGCTTTTATGATCGGAATAGACATGACATTTTTCACCGAACAGATAGTGGCGCCATATCTTCAGAGCAAAAACTATAGCGGCTAATTCAAGATCGTGCGTCGGATAGTTCTTTTCGGGCGTATTTAACTGTCTCGAGGCGTAGGCTACAACCTTACCCTCCTGCATCAAAACACACCCCAAACCATTCAAGGATGCATCACTAAAAATAATGAACTCTTTACCCGACTCAGGCTGAACAAGCACTGGGGCTTCAGTCAACAAGGTTTTCAACTGATCGAAACTCTTCTGGCACTTCTCCGTCCACTCGAATCTAACATCCTTTTGAGTTAGCTTTGTCATTGGAGTTGCAATCATTGAGAAACCTTTCATGAAGTGTCTATAATAACCAGCAAGTCCCAGAAAACTCTAAACTTCAGAAACATTCCGCGGGGGTTTCCAATCAAGTATAGCCGAAACCTTACTCGGATCAACCCGAATACCTGATGCTGAAATAACATGCCCCAAGAAGCTAACTTCGTTTAACCAGAACTCACACTTACTGAATTTTGCGTACAACTGCTTATCACACAAAATCTGTAACACAAGTCTCAAGTGTTCGGCATGCTCGGTTTAACGCGCGAATAGATCGAATGTCATCTATAAACACAACTACAAACCGATCCGAGATCTTCGTGCAATACCCGATTCATCAAATCCATGAAAATGTGAGGGCATTAGTGAGTCCGAATGGCATCACCAAAAACTCGTAATGGCTGTCTCTCGTTCGGAAAGCAGTTTTAGGTACATCAGAGTCTCTAACTCGCAACTGATAATAACTCGATCTTAAATATATCTTCAAAAATACTGAGGCTCCCTTAACTAATCGAATAAATCATTAATGCGCAGCAACGGGTATTTATTCTTTATGGTCACTTTGTTAAGCTGTCGATAGTCGATGCACATCCTCAAAGTTCCATCTTTCTTCTTTACAAATAACACTGGCGCCCCCCAGGGAGAAAAACTTGGTCGAGCAAAACCTCTATCTGTCAACTCTTGCAACTGGGCTTTCAACTCTTTTAATTCAGTAGGTGCCATTTTATACGGAGCTATCGAGATCGGAGTCGTCCCTGGTACCAACTCAATACGAAACTCTACCTCCCGAACAGGTGGCAATCCCAACAATTCTTCCAGAAACACATCCGGATACTCACATACAATAGGTACAGCTTCAATTTTCTTTTCGGTCACTTTATTATCAATCACATAAGCAAGGTAAGCTTCGCAACCCTTTCTCATATACTTTCGAGTTAACATCGAAGATATCACTGCTAGTAGCCCATTTAAATCTACAGATTCAATCTGAATTATCTCATTATTCTGGCACCGCATATCAATAGTCTTTCATCTATAATTCACTACGGCATCGTGCACAGTTAACCAATCCATACTGAGGATGATATCGAACTCATCAAATGGTAGTAACATCAAATTAGCCGGAAAACATGAATCTCGAATCATTAAAGTGCAATTCTTGCACATCTTATCAACTAGCACACACCGGCCCAGGGGGTTCGAAACCCGAATCACAAATTCAGTAGACTCAACAGGTAAAGTCTTACTGAATACTAATGTTTCACACACATAGGAATGAGTTGAACCGGGGTCAATCAGAGCAATTACACTAGTATTAAAGAGAGTAAATATACCAGTGATGACATCTAGAGATGAAGCCTCTTCTCGGGCACGAATGGCATAGGCTCTAGCTGGCACACGAGCCTCTGATCGAATAGCTATATCCGAAGTCCTCCTCTGAGTGCCGCTTCTACCTCCCGCATTTTGGGGTGGTCTACCTCTAGCTGCAGTACCGCTCGGTCTTGCACTCTGAGCATTATCCTTCTCAGCTAACTCCGGGCAATCCCGAATGACGTGATCCTACGAACCACACTTGTAGCAAGCTCGGTTGTTGGACTTGCCCCAACATTCACCAAAATGTCGCCTACCACACTGTTGACACTCGGGTTTATTCGGTCGAGTATTGCCAACACTAGCAATCGAGGTAGCTCGTGAACTCACTGGTGGTTGCTCTAGTATGGAAATCCCAGCATTAGTCTTAGATCGGCTACTGTCATTTCAAAACTTCTTTGATGCCATCTGAGAAGTTTTACTTGCTGATCTCTTACGAAAATCTCTAGCTTCGAATTCAGCTTTTCTTTTCTCTTTTCCGAGCTCTTCGGCCTTGCAAGCTCGCTCGACAAGTACTACGAACTCTTTTATTTCAAGTATGCCGACAAGCAATTTTATGTCTTCATTCAGTCCTTCCTCGAATCTTTTACACATAGCATCCTCAGTTGTGACACACTCTCGGGCATATCGGCTGAGTCTCACAAACTCACGCTCATAATCAGATACAGTCATACGACCCTGTTTTAACTCAAGAAATTCTTTGCGTTTCTGATCAATGAATCGCTGACTAATATACTTTTTGCGAAACTCCGACTGAAAGAAATCCCAAGTAACCCTTTCCTTCGGAACAACCGAAACCAAAGTATTCCACCAATAGTAGGCAAAATCCCGTAATAAAGATATAACACACTTCAAGCACTCTTCGAGTGAACAAGATAGTTCAACAAAGACACGAATAGTATTATCGAGCCAAAATTCAGCCCGCTCAGCATCATCAGTAGCTGTGGCCCTAAACTCTTCAGCTCCGTATTTTCTGATTTTATCAACAGGAGGCTTATTTAATCTCTCAGGATTAATGATCGAAGGTACCACAGGTACTACAGGTGGATTATTCAGATTCGAGGGTTGTTGAACAGCCGGATTTGTCCGGATATACTGATTAAACCAATCGTTCATTATGCTACAGAAGGCTTGCTTAGCCCCCTCATCTGGGTTACTCGTAGCTGGTTAAGATTCAACCGGCGCGGTCCCTTGTGCGGGAGAAGGCGCCACACTCTCAACATCATCTGCTACAGCTCTATAACACCCCATACCCATTTTCGAGGCTAAACCTAGATACGAGACATTACTATGCTTGAACTTCCTTAAACATATACTTACAGGCTATAAAATTTTGTTCCAAATTAAAAACTTCTCTTTCTTAGTCAAGTCATTCGTATTGTGGGCCTATGAGGCCTTAAACTTGCGTTCGGAAAATTTTTACGAGTTAAAGAAAACTTTTCTTTAAAACAGGGGCCACACGCCCGTGTATAATGAGACACACCCGTGTGTAGACACACATGGCCATGCTCAACAACCGTGCTTAAAAACCCAAGCATTCTGCCAAATGCCCCACGGTTAAGGCACACGCCCATGCGGTTTGGGAACATGCCCGTGGGCCTTAAGACATGCCCGTGCTTTCCACCCGTGGTCGACACTGACTAAATCCACACGGCCTTGACACGCCCGTGGACTTAGACCGTGTACTATACCTTGACATACTGACTTATTTCGCACGACCGAGCACACGCCCATGTTACAACCGTGTAACATGCACGGCCTTAACACACGGCCATGGGATTAGCCCGTGGCCTATCCTGACTTATAAAACTAAGGTGCAGGTTACACACGGCCTAGACACACGCCCGTGTGTCTATCTGTGCGGGCACTTAGAGGCTATCTACCAAGCCTTTTTCCACCCACATTTGCATACATTCATACCTCATCACATAACTACACATAGTATCAACATTACTCTTGAATTAAAGACGTTTGATTAGAAAAGAATGAGGCCTTTATCCTATACACTAGGGAGAACTAATTCCTATATAATTACAAACAACTTAGGCCATCATCTATGGCTATACACAAACAAACATAAGTTCTCTTAGGCCAACATAATTTGGCCACATCAACAATGACTTATTCAACCTTAGGTACTAGCCCTATACATGCCATGACTTAAAAAGACTTGATACATCATACCAAGTGTCTGCTCGATAGTGTGAAAACATCTCCGGCGGCCTCCAACCAGAGCTAGTTAATATAACCTATAAGAGATGAGAAAAGTAAAGGAGTAAGCAATAATGCTTAGTAAGCTCATCTGCATAATGCGTCAAATATTGATATACATAATTACAAAGTATCATGAAGAGTGTCTCTCATAAACTCATGGTTACTTACTCAACTACTCTTAGAACTTACTCATTCAGTCTCTTACCACATTTTTACCATGTCACAAGCCAACTGCTCATTTAATAAGCGTACATTCCTGCACTGATCACCACATGATCATATAAAACAACACATCAAACATTTTCACTAAGCCGCTCATGCTACTAATATCTCGGTGGTTTCGCATTTAGCCCATCGGTTACTATTAATATGGTGATATTGCACATAGCTCACCGTTATTTTACATTCATGAATAATAATCCTCAAGTATACCTCCATTTCAAATGTTCCCCCGAGAACATCGTCACATACTTCTATTCTTACTTAACTTTCTACGATGCTCGCTCATATTCACACGATGCATTAATGAATCTATCTCATACAACTAAGGTGTATTGAATACACATAACCCACTAAGGGTTCATCGTATACTGAATTCATATCAATTCAATTCTAGCACACACACTTGTGCTTTTTTCGTGGTACGACCGCGTACTTTCTTTCTTTCAACATATACGTTGAATCACTCAAGTTATTAAATAACTCTCTCTCGAGTCTCATACACATAATGTCACATAGCATTCATACCCCAATAGGGTCTTACTTGTATTAACATGTCGTTGCCATGTCCCTGACATGGTCTTATACGAATTCTTACATTGAGGCCATATTCCAATATGGTCTTACACGAGGCCTTAACTATCATCATATCATTCCACACACATTTCCCATTACTCTAAGTTCAATTCCATTGACATCTCATCAAGAGACATTTCATACATTCATATAGTAATATACATTCCATACAACATTGGAATACTAAATGACCTCATACGAAATTTCAACATTCGCATATGAACTTACCTCGATGTCGAAAAGAGCCAAAAAGGACCTTTTTGCTCACATTTCTCTTTTCATCCGTTCTAGGTCCTAAACTGCGTTTATTTGATCTAGAACAATGAAATTTACTCATTTAATCACTCAATCATCGTATTACAACATAATCTCTACTTAGGCAAAAATGACCATTTTGCCTATACTTTGGCAAAATTACGATTTTGCCCCTAGGCTCGTAAATAAATTTTCATCACATTTCCTTGTTAAACAAGCCTAGCTGAAAATTTAATCCTCTTACAACTATTCTCAATTCCATCAATTTCATGCCTAAATGAACAAATTACAACTTTTGCATTTTAGTCCCATTTAGGTGTTTCATGACAACTCCTTTCACAAAAGTTATTTCCCATCATCCTATCATTCATTTTCTTTCATAAAAACTCATCAAACAACATAAAATCTCTCATGGCAAGTCCTTAGACTTTCAACCATATTGCAAACTAGTCCCCTCTTTAGAAAGCTTAAGCTTTAGGGACTCCAAAAGTATAATTTTTATCAAGAAAGATCATCAAAATCACTTACTTGTGAGGAGGAATGTTTGCTGAAATTTTTGAGCTCCATAGCCCTTATTTCTCTTCAATTTTTGGTAGAAGAAGGTGAAGGAATAGTGAAAAGATGATAACATCTTTATTTACCTTATTTTATTCATTTAAACACCTAACATCACCAAAATTTTTACCATCATTTAATGTCTTTGTCCCCCTTGACTTTCTATGGCCGGCCAACACATTTAACAAGGCCAAATTGCACATTTGGGACCTCCAATTAATATTCTATGACTATTTGGTACCTCTAGCAATTAAAATAGAACTTTCGCACTTTATGCGATTTAGTCCTTTTTCACAATTTAGCTAGAATTCACTAAAATTAAGGCACCAAAATTTCCATGCATCCTTATAAACATGTTATATCACATAACATATCATGAAAATAATTTTCTCTAATCCTGAATTAGTGATTCCGAGGTCACTTTTCTGACTAGCCCCTAAATTGGGCTGTTACAATTCTCCCCCTTAGGGATTTTCGTCCCCGAAAATCTTATCAGGAGGAGTGGCTACTAACTTTCTTAAAACGTTTCCATCAACTCTTCAAAATCACGAATTCACTTATCCTCAAGTTTCTCTTGACACGACTCTTAAGCTGTGACACACAAGGTCGAGCATAACTTGAGACCTAGGTTATTCTTTCTCGAAGGTATATACTGAGAAATCCACCAATTTGGAACTCTATGTAACATCTCGGTTTAGGGCCTAGTCAGAATAGTGGTTCGAGACCACAAATCTGAGGGTCATGAATGAGTTTTTGAGGCTTATATTATGTATGCATGCTAGTGTGAAAGTTTCATGAAGCAATTTTGTGAAATTGTGGTTGAATTGTCCAAAAGGACTAAATTGCAAAAGTTACAAAATGTGTGTTTCTAGAAGCTAAATGTGTGAAATAGCTTTAGATTATTAATTAGAGGTCCTTAAATAGTAATTTATCCAAATTCTAATTTTTGGACAAAAATGGGCATGGATGAGTTAAAATTGAAAGTTTATCAAAAAGGGCATTTTGGTCATTTATCAATTAAGTGATTAAAATAGGTGAAAAGCTGATAGAAATTCATTAATCTTCATCCCATAGCTGCCAAAAATTTGAGAAGCCATTGTTAGGGTTCTTTCAATTTTTCAAGCTTGATAGTAAGCCCGGTTTTTGATATTCTTCGTATTTTTGAAGTCCCGATAGCATGAGTAAGCTATTTATAGCTATTTGGTGAGCTATCATGGATTTTCAAAAATGTACATATGTATGACATGCATGTATTTTGATGTTTTATGGAAGAATATGAAGGCTTGATGTAGTAGAAACATCTTTTGCTAAGTAGTTTTCCATGAAAATGCATGTAGGGACTTAGTTGTGAAAATCTTAAGTTTGGCCATACATTGGTGATTTAGTGAGATTTGATGAATGCTTTAGTTGAGTAAGTGTTTCGGCTAAGCATGAAAGAGTAGAAAGTTGAGTAAAAACCACTTTACGAGCCTTTGGGACTAACGTGTAAATATGAGAAAGTTTAGGGGCAAAATAGTAATTTTGCTAAAGTATGAGATGTGGGTCAATTTAGTCAATGTGTGTATTGAATAAGCTTATTTATTCATTATAGATCAAGAAAGACGAAGCCCGGATCGAAACTGAGGCAAAAGCAAGGTGGTGGACTAAATTGCACATTTCAATACTTTTGAGTATCGAGGTAAGTCTATGCATGAACAATGGATTCATACTTACAATTTGTAAATGCTAGATAGGGTGTAGCATGAATGAGAATGAATGAGAATGATTGGGAACCTATGTGATTCAAGTAGAATGAATGTAATATAGATGTGAATGGATGAATAATTGGGTAAATAGACTTGTGCATGTGTTGTGATAATGCTAGATGGTGGGCTAAGTGCGATACCATCCAAATGCATATTGACGATGAGCTGGCTATGTGCGATTCTATCATTAGGTATATCATTTAGTGGCTAGGTGCGAGATCACGATGATTACCTTTGTGGTAGGCTAAGTGCGATACCACCTTATAAATTGATTGTGGTGTGCTAAGTGCGAAACCACTGAGATATTGGTTGTGTGTGGATTAATTGTGTATATTAGTGCGTGTGTAATAGCCGTATGGATAAGATATGTGGATTAGCTATGTGAGTTAGCTATGTGGATGCATTATTGAGCAATAATGACGTGTTGTATACTGTGTAAATGTGATATTGAACGCAGGGGTGCATTTCAATAATTATGAGCATGTGACTCATGATGTGTTGGTAATATGGTAAGGGATAGAAAGAGTAAGCATAGTTGTATATTATATGTTGGTATAATGCTAATTGTGGTTGGGCTTATACTATGATGCTTAATTGTTTATGTGGAAACTTACTAAGCTCAAAGCTTACTCTCTTTCTTTTCCCTTGTCTTATAGATTAAAAGCGTTGAATCGAGATACGAGGATCATCGGAAGATAGCCCACATATCAGCACACTTTGGTACATGAAACTTAATGTTTTGTATATGGCATGTATAGGGGCTAAATAAGTTAGTAAATTTTGTTGTAAATGGCTAAGATGTGTTGGCCTATAGATGGATAGCTTATTTTGTATAATGCCATGGTTGTTGGCTATTACATTATATGAAGGAAAGATGTCGTTTTCTATGTGAGAATGCACTTCGATTTGAGTTGATTATGATGGTGTTAGATGAGTATATGTTGTGTATGTTAGAAGGGTGAAAAGAACTTGACACTTAGTCTTGTTCTTGACCATGTGGGTAGACACACGCAGGCGTGTGTCTAGACCATGTGTGACACACGGTCAGCCACGGCGTGTCTTTGTGGCGTCGTCCTCTGCATGTTAATATTTGAAAATAGAATAGACCACGGACTAGTCACACGGCGTGTGCCTAGGCGTGTGGGATTCATCGATGTTGGCCACGGGCTAGCCACACGGGCGTATGTCTGAACTCTAGGTCGTGCGAGGAAGTCGATGTTCACCACGGTTGGGGAGCACGGCGTGCCATGGCCGTGGGGCATTTGGCGAGAATGCTTGGGTTTTTAGGCACGATGCAGGGACATGGGCGTGTGTACTCATGCACGGGCATGTCTAATCTTGCACGGGCGTGTGAGACCTGTATAAAATAGAAAAATTTTATGGATCGTAAAAGTTTTGGATTAGTCTCGAGAGCCCTCGTGTGTATGAGTGAGGCCTCGTAAGTTGAGAATGAGGTTATATCGAGTAATGACGTTGAGCCTAAGTGGCGATAAAGCGGTTTGAGTTTGGTAACACCTCGGGCTCGGTTCTCGACGTAGAACCCGATTAAGGGGTGTTACATTTTGTGGTATCAGAGCTATGGTTTAGTCGATTCTAGGACTACCGTAACGGGTGTAAGAGTCTAGCTATACATGCCATATGTGTACGATGAGAGTGTGGTAGTTTCTGATGATTTTAAATCTTGTTTTATATAGAATATGGATTTCGATCCATTGGCTGCTGATGAAGCAACTAGTAATGCGCCGGCTCCTGCACAAGGAACGGTGCTGGTGCAAAGTGGACCCGAGGTTAGGGGTCAAGGGGAAGAGGCACGAGAAGCCTTTCTCCATATGATGAGTGATTGGTGCTCGGACTACGTGCGAGCGAACCCTAACGCTCAACCTCCTCCACCTCCTTCTATACCTCAGCTAAATCCTGTGGCTCCTCCAGGTATGGATGTAGTGAGGATATCGAAACCCCCGGTGGATAAGATTAGGAAACACAGGGCTGAGGAGTTTAGAGCTAAGGTAGATGATGATGCAGAGAGGGCAGAAATCTAGTTGGAGAACTCGATGAGGGTGTTCGATGAGCTCTCATGTACACCTGAGGAGAGTTTGAAGTGTGCCTTATCGTTGCTGAGAGATTCGGCGTACCACTGGTGGAAGACGCTGAAGTTAGTGGTCCCAAAAGAGCGGGTGACGTGGGACTTCTTTCTGGAAGAGTTCCGGAAGAAGTATATAAGCCAGAGGTTTACTGGCCAAAAAAGAAAAGAATTCCTTGAGCTGAAGTAAGGAAGGATGACAGTAGCTGAGTACGAGCGTGAGTTTGTTAGACTTAGCAAATACGCTCAAGAATGTGTGTCGACAGAGACGATCTTGTGCAAGAGGTTCGAAGATGGGCTGAATGAGGATATCAAACTCTTAGTTGGCATTTTGGAGTTGAAAGAATTCAAGATATTAGTTGAGAGGGAAAGTAAGGCCGAAGAGTTGAGTTCAGATAAGAGGAGGGTTGTGAGTGAAGCCCGAGATGCAAGAAAGAGACCGATGGGCAAGTCGTATCAAGCCCAGTCAAAAAGATCCAAGGAAGTGAATCCTCGGACATCAGCCTCAGTGGGATATTCGCATCGAGACTTGGACAATGCTCGTCAGGGTTCGAGAGTCCGAGCCCCCTCGATGGAAAGTGTGGACAATATAAAGAGTAAACCGGAGTGTCCTAGTTGTGTTAGGTATCACACCGAAGAGTCTTTGGGAAACAATCGAAATGTTACAAATGTGGTTCCCCGACCACTTTATCAAATGAATCGTCCGAGAGGATGATAAGGAAGAGAGGCAAGAAGTGAGCCCTAGTGATGTGTCTGCGAGGGTAGACCACCAAGGAACCCAAGAGGTGGGGCTAGTGGTAGAGGTGCGTCCGGGGACTCTGTTTGTGAGACTAGAGGGTCGGGCACTGCGAGGGCGTGCGCCATTCGTACTGCTGAAGAGGCATCCTCCCCGATGTGATAACGGGTACTTTTTCTCTCTTTGACACCTCTGTTATTGCTTTAATAGATCCAGGGTCTACTCACTCTTATATTTGCATGATATTAGCATCTAGTTTGAGTATGACCGTTGAGTCTACGGACATTGTGATTAAGGTGTCAAACCCGTTAGGAAAGCATGTGTTAGTGGAGAAAGTGTGTAAGAATTGCCCTTTGTTGATCGAGAATCATTGTTTTCCGGCAAACCTGATATTGTTGTCGTTTGATGAGTTTGATTTAATCCTAGGCATGGATTGGTTGACTACCCATAGTGTCTTAGTGAACTGTGGTAGTAAGTTTATTGAACTAAAATGTGAGAGTGGAGATGTAGTTCGAATTGAATCAGGTGGATCAGACAGTCTACCCGTGATGATTTCTTCCTTAGTGGCCGAGAAATGTTTAAGAAATGGGTGTGAGTCCTATCTTGCGTTTGTGTTGAATACTCAAGAGGTTGGAGTAGGGTTTGAAACAGTGCCAGTGGTATGTGAGTACCCAGATGTGTTTCTGGAAGAGTTACCCGGATTACCTCTAGTAAGAGAGGTCGAGTTTGGAATTGAGTTGGTTCCGGGAACGGCACCTATTACGATTGCTCCGTACAGAATGGCACCGGTAGAGTTGAAGGAACCGAAAGTTCGGTTGCAAAGAACCGACGGATAAAGGTTTTGCAAGACCGAGCTACTCGCGTGGGGTGCTCTGGTATTGTTTGTGAAGAAGAAAGATGGGTCTATGAGGTTGTGTATAGACTATAGACAATTGAACAAGGTGACAGTTAAGAATAAGTATCCTTTACCAAGGATTGATGATCTTTTCGATCAAGCGAAGGAGCTACGATGTTCTCCAAGATAGACTTGAGGTCCAGTTATTATCATTTCAGTGAAAGAGCAAGATGTGTTGAAAATGCGTTTGAACAAGATATGGCCATTATGAGTTTTTGGTTATGCCGTTTGGTTTGTGAATGCACATGCGATTTTTATGGATCGATGAAGCGTATTTTCGCACCATATGTGGACAAGTTTGTGGTTGTCTTTATTGACGACATATTGATCTATTCTCGGGATGAAAACGATCATGAAGAGCACTTGAGAATTGTCTTGCAAACTTTGAGAGACAAGCGGTTGTATGCTAAGTTTAGCAAGAGTGAGTTTTGGCTCAGAGGTCGATTCCTAGGACACATGGTGTTAGGTGATGGTGTCGAGTTGACTGAGTAAGATATCGGCCATTATGGATTGGAAACCGCCGAGGAACGTGTCAAAAATCGAAGTTTCTTGGGATTAGCGGGATATTACAGAGGCGTTTTGTAAAGGGGTTCTCTGTGATTGCTACCACGATGTGAAGCTATTGCATAAAGATGTCAAGTTTGAATGGATGAGACATGTCAACGAGCTTGAGAGGCGAAAACAATATTGACCGAGGCACCGGTTTTAGTTCAACCAGAATCAGGGAAGGAGTTCAGGGTATATAGTGATGCGTCGTTTAATGGTCTCAGTTGCATGTTGATGCAAGAGGGTAAGGTAGTCGCTTACGCCTTGAGGCAGTTAAAACTGCACGAGAAGAATTATCCGACTCACGATTTGGAGTTGGCTGCGATTGTGTTTGCGTTAAAGATTTGGCGACATTATTTGTATGGCAAAAAGTGCCGAATCTTTATGGATCACAAGAGTTTAAAGTATTTGATGGATCAGAAGGATCTGAATCTGAGACAGAGACGGTAGCTTGAATTGTTGAAAGACTATGAGTTAGTCATTGATTACCACCCGGGAAAAGCGAATGTGGTTGCGGATGCCTTGAGTAGGAAATCCCTGTACGCTCTAAGAGTTATGATAGCGAGTTTAGCATTGTCTGATGATGGTGCTATTTTGGCAGAGTTGAGAACTAAGCCACTATTTGTTCAACAAATATGTGAAGCTTAGAGAAATGACAGCGAGATGCAAGCTAAGATAGCTAAGTGCAAATCGGAAAGTGATTCTGATTTTCGAATGGATTTGAATGGTTGTCTGATGTACCGTGATAGAATTTGTGTTCCTAAAAATGAGGAGTTGATTCGAAAGGTTTTGTATGAGGCCCACAGTGGATGCTTGTCGATTACATCAGGCGATGCGAAAATGTACAACGATTTGAGAAAGTTGTATTGGTGGTAGGGTATGAAAAGAGATATTTGAGTTTGTGACTAAGTGTCTGATTTGCCAACAAGTGAAAGCTGAGCATCAAGTGCCTTTGGGATTGCTTCAGCCAGTGATGGTTCCCGAATGGAAATGGGATTGGGTTACCATGGATTTTGTGACGGGTTACCGCGACTCAGAAAGAGAGATCTTTGTGTGGGTTGTTGTGGATAGATTGATGAAGTCGGCTCACTTTATTCGATGCGTGTTGATTATTCATTTGGATAAGTTAGCTGAGTTGTGCGTGGCGAGAGATAGTGAGATTGCATGGTGTACTGTGTCTATTATATCGGATAGAGATTCGAGGTTCACTTGAGATTTTGGAAGAAGTTGCAAGAGGCCATGGAGTGCGAGATTGAATTTCATGTGCGTTTCATCCACAATCCGATGGTCAGTCTGAAAGAGTGATTCAAGTTCTTAAAGATATGCTTCGATGCTGTGTGCTAGAATTCGAAGGTAGTTGGGAGAGATATCTACCTTTAGTCGAATTCGCCTATAGCAATAGTTATCAGTCGAGTATACAGATGGCATCGTATGAGGCTTTGTATGGCTGTAAGTGTCGAACTCCTTTGTATTGGACCGAGCTTAGCGAGAAACGGATCCATGGGGTCGATCTAGTAAAAGAGACTGAAGAGAAAGTGAAAGTAACCCGTACTAGTCTGAAAGCTGCTTGAGGCCAAACGTAAGTCGTATCACGGATTTGAAAAGAAAAGAAATAGAGTTTGAGGTAGGCGACAAAGCATATTTGAAAGTATCGCCGTGGAAGAAGATTATGAGATTTGGACAAAAAGGGAAATTGAGTCCAAGGTTCATAGGGCCGTATGAGATTACTGAGACGAGAATTGGGCACAGTAGCTTCTTCTTGGCTGGCTTTGCCGGTAGAGTTAGAAAAGATTCATAACGTGTTCCATGTGTCGATGTTGCGACGGTATCGCTCTGATCCTTCACATGTGATTCCTTCAACGGAAATTGAGATAAGACCGGATATGTCTTATGAAGAGGAGTCGATTAAGATCTTGGCTCGAGAAGTGAAACAGTTGAGAAATAAGAGCATAGCACTAGTGAAAGTGTTATGGCAGAAACATGGTGTGGAAGAGGCTACGTGGGAAACGGAAGAAGCTATGAGAGAGCAACATCCAAACCTCTTTACTGGTAAGATTTTTGGGGACAAAAATCTCTAAAGGGGGGAGAGTTGTAACATCCCGGTTTAGGGCCTAGTCGGAATAGTGGTTCGAGACCACAAATCCGAGGGTCATGAATGAGTTTTTGAGGCTTATATTATGTATGCATGCTAGTGTGAAAGTTTTATGAAGCAATTTTGTGAAACTATGGTTGAATTGTCCAAAAGGACTAAATTGCAAAAGTTGCAAAATGTGTGTTTCTAGAAGCTATATGTGTGAAATAGCTTTAGATTATTAATTAGAGGTCCTTAAATAGCAATTTATCCAAATTCTAATTTTTGGACAAAAATGGGCATGGATGAGTTAAAATTGAAAGTTTATCAAAAAGGGAATTTGGGTCATTTATCAATTAAGTGATTAAAATAGGTGAAAAGATGAAAGAAATTCATTCATCTTCTTCCCATAGCTGCCGAAAATTTGAGAAGCCATTGTTAGGGTTCTTTCAATTTTTCAAGCTTACTATTAAGTGCTCCTAAGCCCGGTTTTTGATGTTCTTCGTATTTTTGAAGTCCCGATAGCATGAGTAAGCTATTTATAGCTATTTGGTGAGCTATCATGGATGTTCAAAAATGTACATATGTATGACATGCATGTATTTTGATGTTTTATGGAAGAATATGAAGGCTTGATGTAGTAGAAACATCTTTTGCTAAGTGGTTTTCCATGAAAATGCATGTAGGGACTTAGTTGTGAAAATCTTAAGTTTGGTCATACATGGGTGATTTAGTGAGATTTGATGAATGCTTTAGTTGAGTAAGTGGTTCGGCTAAGCATGAAAGAGTAGAAAGTTGAATAAAAACCACTTTACGAGCCTTTGGGACTAAAGTGTAAATATGAGAAAGTTTAGGGGCAAAATAGTAATTTTGCTAAAGTATGAGATGTGGGTCAATTTAGTCAATGTGTGTATTGAATAAGCTGATTTATTCATTATAGATCAAGAAAGACGAAGCCCGGATCGAAACCGAGGCAAATGCAAGGTGGTGGACTAAATTGCACATTTCAATACTTTTGAGTATCGAGGTAAGTCTATGCATGAACAATGCATTCATACTTACAATTTGTAAATGCTAGATAGGGTGTAGCATGAATGAGAATGAATGAGAATGATTGGGAACCTATGTGGTTCAAGTAGAATGAATGTAATATAGATGTGAATGGATGAATAATTGGGTAAATAGACTTGTGCATGTGTTGTGATAATGCTAGATGGTGGGCTAAGTGCGATACCATCCAAATGCATATTGACAATGAGCTGGCTATGTGCGATGCTATCGTTAGGTATATCATTTAGTGGCTAGGTGCGAGATCACGATGATTACCTTTGTGGTAGGCTAAGTGCGATACCACCTTATAAATTGATTGTGGTGTGCTAAGTGCGAAACCACCGAGATATTGGCTGTGTGGATTAATTGTGTATATTAGTTGTGTGTAATAGCTGTGTGGATAAGATATGTGGATGAGCTGTGTGGATTAGCTATTTGAGTTAGCTATGTGGATGCATTATTGAGCAATAATGACGTGTTGTATACTGTGTAAATGTGATATTGAACGCAGGGGTGCATTTCAATAATTATGAGCATGTGACTCATGATGTGTTGGTAATATGGTAAGGGATAGAAAGAGTAAGCATAGTTGTATATTATATGTTGGTATAATGCTAATTGTGGTTGGGCTTATACTATGATGCTTAATTGTTTATGTGTAAACTTACTAAGCTCAAAGCTTACTCTCTTTCTTTTCCCTTGTCTTATAGATTAAAAGCGTTGAATCGAGATACAAGGATCATCGAAAGATAGCCCACATATCAGCACACTTTGGTACATGAAACTTAATGTTTTGTATATGGCATGTATAGGGGCTAGATAAGTTAGTAAATTTTGTTGTAAATGGCTAAGATGTGTTGGCCTATAGATGGATAGCTTATTTTGTATAATGCCATGGTTGTTGGCTATTACATTATATGAAGGAAAGATGTAGTTTTCTATGTTAGAATGCACTTCGATTTGAGTTGATTATGATGGTGTTAGATGAGTGTATGTTGTGTATGTTAGAAGGGTGAAAAGAACTTGACACTTAGTCTTGTTCTTGACCATGTGGGTAGACACACTGCAGGCGTGTGTCTAGACCATGTATGACACCTGATTAGCCCACGGCGTGTCTTTGTGGCCGTCGTCCTCTGCATGTTAATATTTGAAAATAGAATAGACCACGGACTAGTCACACGGGCATGTGCCTAGGCGTGTGGGATTCATCGATGTTGGCCACGGGCTAGCCACACGGGCGTGTGTCTAGACTCTAGGCCGTCGAGAGGAAGTCGGTGTTCACCACGGTTGGGAGCACAGGCGTGCCATGGCCGTGGGGCATTTTGCGAGAATGCTTGGGTTTTTAGGCACGATGCAGGGACATGGGCGTGTGTACTCATGCACGGGCGTGTCTAATCTTGCACAGGCGTGTGAGACACAGTATAAAAGAGAAAAATTTTAAGGATCATAAAAGTTCGGATTAGTCTCGAGAGCCCTCGTGTGTGTATGAGTGAGGCCTCGTAAGTCGAGAATGAGGTTATATCGAGTAATGACGTTGAGCCTAAGTGGCGATTAAGCAGTTTGAGTTCGGTAACGCCTCGGGCCCGGTTCCCGACGTAGAATCCGGGTAAGGGGTGTTACACTCTATATATGTCCAATTGATCGTTCAGATCTTTACTGGTTGACTTACCACTATTCAAATGACATTTCCCTTTCTTGGAAATTTTGTCAACCCAAAATTAAAATCTAAAAGGTTCATCTCATTTTCCCATTAAAGCATTTACCGACTGTAGAAATCTTGACTTGTATGCTTTGAAAACTCAGCTTTTAGTGGTCAACTACTCCTGACCATAATCTCAATCATACTATGAAATGTACTCTATTGTCAAAACATTTATTCACATATCTGTACTTCCTTATTCTTGCTTTATTAGATATGCTGCTACTAAATCTCATACCAAAGCTCTGTATAAGTTACGGATTCATCATCAACAACGGAAAACTTATACAACTGTATATTTACCATCTCAATTAAACTCATTCGGAGCTTATTTAAAATACCATTTACTATATCTCTTACGAACCCTTTTTGTTCTGAAAAGAAGACTCGCTGATCTTTAACCTTGCTTTGAAACTAAGATGTTACCAACTAGGGTCAACCGAGTAACTAACTCGCATTGCTTAACATGGATCTTTTCATAACATCTAACTCACAACACGATACACAAAAGTGATTGTCTCTCGGATCTCCAACCTGTCAACTTTTTCTCTTGATTCAGACTTATCTCAAGATTACTAGAACTTTCAAATAAACAGTTCTCTCAATAGCTTACAACTCAACTATCATGGTTTGAACATTTCGATGAGCATATCTTTATATTATGCTCCCTACTCACGTACACACAGAATTTTATTCTCTTTACTGATTCATGCGTGAATATACACAGAACTTGAATCATATCTCAATACCTTCATCTATTCTTTTCTCCATACTGAGAACATATTTTAAGCACACTCTCATCTGAGTTTGTCTTGCTATGCCAATCTAGAACCTTTACGATCGTCATATCTCACGATAGCAGGGACGTCTCGATCGAATTCGTTAACTCTATTCGGCTTACCCGAAAACCCATCACACAACATGAAACTTGTAATTTCACCTCTTTTACACTAATCATCACCAATTTCCTCCTCAAGGTACCCAATTAAGGTCACGAGGAGGTAAAGGAAATGTCAATTTCAATTAACTAAATCGACAACCATTTTGTCTGATTTTTACTATCAGTCACTATTCTCACACAATCACAGGTTATGAAAAGAACAACTGCATCAGCCCTGAAAGGCAACAGATATTTACACAAAATACTCAAGGAGATTATTATAATCCCTTCATGGCATCAACTAACCATGCACCACTACAGGCTTCGAGCCAACTTACTCATACTTGCCATTTATTTAGCACATATCGTGCCACACATCGTACTAGTTTCTTCGTGATTTATTCACGAATATCTGCATTCACTTCATCACATGACTTTAGTACTAATCTCATTTATACTTCTAGACTCATCTTTTTGTCCCATTGATCACTAGGGATAATCAAAGACGCAAATTCATCGTCATTCATGTAGGCACGAAACCAATGCCACACCCCCAGGGTGGTCTATATGGAGTCACCTCTGGGTGTCAATTCCATATCCCAGATAAGGTCTTACATGGACTTCCATATCAAATATCGTTACCATATTCTGAATATGGTCTTATACGGGATCTCAACTCGGTGTCGAGGCCATGTCCCGGTCATGGTCTTATACGAGACCTTATCTCTTTCATATATCAATGATAAATCTTTTTACTATAGTCCCCAAGGACTTCAACCTCATTTTCAAAAATAATTACTCTATATAGTAGAGTATTATGTATCAATGTGATACAAAGCATTCTCACTTATACTAACATAATTATTGCATTAATCGAATGCGAACTTACTCAACTTAACTCTCATAACATTTCATCATAATCCAACAGTGGTAAGGGGGTGAGGTCGCAGCGTCCCATAACTTGACTCTCATGACCACACACATATGATTTATCATTCATCATCAATGAAATATCATCATAGTCACACAACTCACTCCGAGTGAGTTTTCACATTTTTCATGCCATAATTGTTTCTATTACTCGTACTTTCGAACAATGACTTTACTTACTCAAGTTCCACATTAATATCTACTTGAGCATTCAACATTGATTCTACTTCCCCTTACTATTGCTTATCAATTTAGAGAATGTCTTACGAGTTTTGAGTACGTCGTCTACCTGATTGCCATAGTCCAACTATGGTCTTACATGTCGTCACGATGCCATAGCCTCGCTATGGTCTTACACAAAATCTTATATCGATATCGATGCCATATCCCAGATATGGTCTTACACAATCTCATACTAAAGCCAGGTCCCAGACGTGGTCTCACACGGAATTACTATTTGATGCCGATGCCATATCCCAGATATGGTCTTATACGGGATCATACTTAGATGTCGATGTCATGTCCCGGACATGGTCTTATACGAGATCTTTCTTTGGTGCTGAAGCCATGTCCCAGACATGGTCTTACACTAGCACACGTATCAATGCCGATGCCATGTTCCAAGCACAGTCTTACACTGACCCTCATAACACGGTCGATGCCATGTTCCAAACATGGTCTTACACTGACCTTCATAATACGGTCGATGCCATGTTCCAAACATGGTCTTACACTGACCTTCATAATACGGTCGATACCATGTTCCAAACATGGTCTTACACTGACCTTCTCATTGCCATGGTCCAACCATGGTCTTATTCATCTTTTCATCGTTGAACGACCGTACTCATATCCTACATTCTACTAAATCGAACTTTTCAGTTTTTAATCATGTGAACATATTTATCATAAAGAATGGCATCACAAATCGCAAGTACTTACTTACTCTTACTGCTTTTCACATACATCATGGCACTTACTAGTATCATGCTTGTAAGGTAAACAAAGTACCTGTAACACTTGATCACATAGATCAGTATGCTTTACTATAATAAACATAATCTCAACATCATCATTCATAACATGAATTATACTTGTTAGTCAGCCTTAACTAGCATGACATAATATCAACTTTACTACTAACTTTATTGCTATCTCATTTAAGCTTTACTTGTTTGCCCGATGAATTTCTATGAATAGCAGAGGATCTGAATCTCATCTCACATAACTTTCGATGCCAAAGCCATATCCTAGATACGGTCTTACATGGAATCTCTCTTCTTGGTTTCGAGGCCATGTCTTGACATGGACTTATACGAAGTCTTTCTCGTGAGTTCCCTTGGGAACTTACCATTGCCATGTCTTGACATGGTCTTACTTGGTATCTTTACTCATGAACTGGTCAATGCCGAGCCTTGGCTTGGACTTACATGAAATCTCTTTCTCTTGATAGCTTTTCAATGCCAAGCTTGCCTTGGACTTACATGATAACTTGTCAATGCCAAGCTTGCCTTGGACTTACATGATAACTTGTTAATGCCAAGCTTGCCTTAGACTTACATGATAACTTGCTTGTTTGCCGATGCCATGTCTTGACATGGTCTTATACGGACTTTCTTGTCTCATGTGGCAGATTGAGTATCCTAAGTAATTCATTTTCAATCGGGACTTTCATATACATGCTCTTAATAACTTCTTTGTTTAATAAATCATTAAACACTTTCATGGAAATAATGTGCATTTAGCAACATAGCAAGAAATTCAATGAAAATATCCATGAAGCTTGGGAATCATACAACTTACTGAAATTAGCTCGGTTAGGAATCATCACTGTCTTAACAAAACAATTTTGTTAGAGCCGGGAGACATCACACTATCACTGTCCACATATGGCATGTATAGCTAGACTCTTACTCACGCTAGGTTAGTCCTAGAACCGACTAAACCATAGCTCTGATACCACTAAATGTAACACCCCATACTCGTTTCTAAGGCTAAACCCAGATACGAGACATTACTATGCTTGAACTTCCTTAAACATATACTTACGGGCTATAAAATTTTGTTCCAAATTAAAAACTTCTCTTTCTTAGTCAAGTCATTCATATTGTGGGCCTACGAGGCCTTAAACTTGCGTTCGGAAAATTTTTACGAGTTAAAGAAATCTTTTCTTTAAAACAGGGGCCGCACGCCCGTGTATAATGAGACACGCCTGTGTGTAGACACACACGGCCATGCTCAACAATCGTGCTTAAAAACCCAAGCATTCTGTCAAATGCCCCACGATTAAGGCACACGCCCATGTGGTTTGGGAACATGCCCGTGTGCCCTTAAGACATGCCTGTGCTTTCCACCCGTGGTCGACACTGACTAAATCCACACGGCCTTGACACGCCCATGGACTTAGACCGTGTACTATACCTTGACATACCGACTTATTTCGCACGACCGAGCACACGCCCATGTTCCAACCGTGTAACATGCACGGCCTTAACACACGGCCATGGGATTAGCCCGTGGCCTATCCCCGACTTATAAAACTAAGGTTCGGGTTACGCCGCGGCCTGACACACGCCCGTGTGTCTATCCGTCTTGAGCACTTAGAGGCTATCTACCAAGCCTTTTTCCACCCACATTTGCATACATTCATACCTCATCACATAACTGCTCATAGTATCAACATTACTCTTGAATTAAAGACGTTTGATTAGAAAAGAATGAGGTCTTTATCCCATACACTAGGGAGATCTAATTCCTATATAATTACAAACAACTTAGGCCATCATCTATGGCTATACACAAACAAACATAAGTTCTCTTAGGCCAACATAATTTGGCCACATCAACAATGACTTATTCAACCTTAGGTACTAGCCCTATACATGCCATGACTTAAAAAGACTTGATACATCATACCAAGTGTCTACTCGATAGTGTGAAAACATCTCCTGCGACCTCCAACCCGAGCTAGTTAATATAACCTATAAGAGATGAGAAAAGTAAAGGAGTAAGCAATAATGCTCGATGAAGCTCATCCACGTATAATCGTCAAATATTGATATACATAATTACAAAGTATCATGAAGAGTGTCTCTCATAAACTCATGGTTACTTACTCAACTATTCTTAGAACTTACTCATTCAGTCTCTTGCCACATTTTTACCATGTCACAAGCCAACTGCTCATTTAATAAGTGTACATTCCTGCACTGATCACCACATGATCATATAAAGCAACACATCAAACATTTTCACTAAGCCGCTCATGCTACTAATATCTCGGTGGTTTCGCATTTAGCCCATCGGTTACTATTAATATGGTGATATTGTACATAGCTCACCGTTATTTTACATTCATGAATAATAATCCTCAAGTATATCTCCATTTCAAATGTTCTTCCGAGAACATCCTCACTTACTTCTATTCTTACTTAACTTTCTACGATGCTCGCTCGCATTCACACGATACATTAATGAATCTATCTCATACAACTAAGGTGTATTGAATACACATAACCCACTAAGGGTTCATCGTATACCAAATTCATATCAATTCAATTCTAGCACACACACTTGTGCTTTTTCCGTGGTACGACCGCGTACTTTCTTTCTTTCAACATATACATTGAATCACTCAAGTTATTAAATAACTCTCTCTCGAGTCTCATACACATAATGTCACATAGCATTCATACCCCAATAGGGTCTTACTTGTATTAACATGTCCCTGACATGGTCTTATACGAATTCTTACATCGAGGCCATATTCTAATATGGTCTTACACGAGGCCTTAACTATCATCATATCATTCCATATACATTTCCCATTACTCTAAGTTCAATTCCATTGACATCTCATAAAGAGACATTTCATACATTCATATAGTAATATACATTCCATACAACATTGGAATACTAAATGACCTCATACGAAATTTCAACATTCGCATATGAACTTACCTCGATGTCGAAAGAGCCGAAAAGGACCTTTTTGCCCACATTTCTCTTTTCATCCGTTCTAGGTCCGAAACTCATTTTATTTGATCTAGAACAATGAAATTTACTCATTTAATCACTCAATGATCGTATTACAACATAATCTCTACTTAGGCAAAAATGACCATTTTGCCCCTATACTTTGGCAAAATTACAATTTTGCCCCTAGGCTCGTAAATAAATTTTCATCACATTTCCTTGTTAAACAAGTCTAGCTGAACATTTAATCCTCTTACAACTATTCTCAATTCCATCAATTTCATGCCTTAATGAATAAATTACAACTTTTGCATTTTAGTCCCATTTAGGTGTTTCATGACAACTCCTTTCACAAAAGTTGTTTCCCATCATCCTATCATTCATTTTCTTTCATAAAAACTCATCAAACAACATAAAATCTCTCATGGCAAGTCCTTAGACTTTCAACCATATTGCAAACTAGTCCCCTCTTTAGAAAGCTTAAGCTTTGGGGACTCTAAAAGTATAATTTTTATCAAGAAAGATCATCAAAATCACTTACTTGTGAGGAGGAATGTTTGCTAAAATTTTTGAGCTCCATAGCCCTTATTTCTCTTCAATTTTAGGTAGAAGAAGGTGAAGGAATAGTGAAAAGATGATAACATCTTTATTCACCTTATTTTATTCATTTAAACACCTAACATCACCAAATTTTTTACCATCATTTAATGTCTTTGTCCCCCTTGACTTTCTATGGCCGGCAAACACATTTAACAAGGCCAAATTGCACATTTGGGACCTCCAATTAATATTCTATGACTATTTGGTACCTCTAGCAATTAAAATAGAACTTTCGCACTTTATGCGATTTAGTCCTTTTTCACAATTTAGCTAGAATTCGCTAAAATTAAGGCACCAAAATTTCCATGCATCCTTATAAACATGTTATATCACATAACATATCATGAAAATAATTTTCTCTAATCCCGAATTAGTGATTCCGAGGTCACTGTTCTGACTAGCCCCTAAATCGGGCTGTTACAGGCTCATTCGGGATCAGGATCCATTTACTATAAGAAAGAAGAACGACATATTTTCTTGTCAGAAGTCATCACACTATCACAATAAAAATTATGACATGTATAGCTAGACTCACACGCGCTACGTTAGTCCAAGAACCGACTAAACCGTACCTCTGATACCAATCAAATGTAACACCCCTAACCCGTATCCGTCGTCAGATTAGGGTTACGAGGTATTACCGAATAAAACACAGTTCATCACGATCATTATAAACAATTCATGCATAAAGTCATATCAACTTCTTTACAAAAATTTTCAAACTCAAATAGCATTTATACACTCATTCATATAAGTCAAATTTGCACATATTTAAAACATATTGCCAATTAAGAACCAATCATGCTTTATTACTTATAATATTCGAATCATATAAGTATCTCATTCATGATATTTGAATACCATTTTATAATCAAACATTTTCATTTCTTATACCAATCATAAATCGAGACATCTATTCTTATTAATCTGTTCCATTAACTATTAACCTAATACACCATAATTTATTACATAATATGACCGAATCAAATTTATCAAATACAACATTTCCAAGTCATTCCACAAATCAAATTTACATCAAAAATTAAGTCATTAATAAGCCACATCAATTAATCAAATTCACAAGGCATAGCATAGTCATCTCATAACTTAGCTTATAGGTACCTATACATTAAAGCTAGAACATATTTATCAACTAAAATATACCACATATTATACTTCTAAAATGAGTTACATTCAAGGCCGATTATACATTATACCTATTATACTCAATGCCGAATTCATGTAGCCAAACACCACATATATAAATACCATAAAATATACCTCCAAAATAAGCTTATAGCATGAACGTATATACAAATATTAACACCATGATCAAACATAACCGAACTCAAGCTTAGAAATCAAGCCATATAACTAAACACCAAGCATAAACACATCAGAAATTATACTTCCATCAAAACTTAATATCAAGGCCGAATTCACATAAGCCCAAAATATCATGTTTTATCCATTTTCGCATGGCATATACAAAATACATATATACATATCATTTGTAATAACTCAAAAGCTAATATAGCCTATACATGCCATAAACTTTAAGTTTAATCTCAAAAAGGTACCAAAATATTGATGATAGTGTGATGAGCTTTAGCGATGATCCCCGAGCACGTAACGAACACCCGAAATAAATCTAAAACACGAGAGCAAACAAGAACCAAGTAAGCTTTAACAGCTTAGGAAGTTATAAGCAATTACAATACAACAGTACATAATACTATCATATATAATAGGTCAATGTATTATAATGATCCTCAAGATTTATAATCATAATTATGAGTCATAACACCAGTCATAAACTTTCGTATTTCATAACCTTAGGACCGAACACCCACACATTCAATAATAGGTCCTCATTGATCTATAAACCACTTTCTCAACTCAAAACAAATACACACATATATAAATATATAAATATAAATCACATTTGCTTAATTTCATATGCATATATCACTTATCGAATTTAAATTTCTAATCCTTATAAATCACATATTGATATGCAAAATATCTAGTCTCAATTCAACTGCTAATACATACTTCACTATCCATATAGAATATATCATCACATACATGCTCATTTTACTTCGATTAATACTTCAAATAACCGATATCCTTGATGGATCATTAAACCCGTACACTTAATGCCAAACCCTGTAACCTATCGTACACATAGTACCGTCACATTAACATTTCGCACTCTTAGTGCCAAATTCTCGTAACGTATCGCACACTTAGTGTCGTTACCTTTAATATCTCGCACACTTAGTGCCAAATGACCGATTTCACACACATAGTGCTCGGTATTTACGTTCGCACACATAGTGCATTACTTGAAATTGTTATTCGTATAATTAAACACATATACATAAGACCTAGACCTCAATTACTCATATATATACAAATTCGCCTATTTCATTTCTATGATCAACATCACATTCAATTATATCATTGCCATACATATGTATTACATTCGGTTATATCATTGACATATATGTATACATCACATTCGACCATAATTTCATCTCACAACCAATATCACATTCGGCAATGTCACATTGTACATATATACTTCTATTAAATTTCATGTACAACATTATAGATACAAATTCAATTTAACTCAATTGCTTAAAAACTTACCTCAGATATCGACGGACGTTATGTATCGGCAATTCAATTATTTTTGCTTTTCCCCGATCCGAGTCCGATTTATTTTGTTCTTGATCTATATCATTTAAAATTAACCTCATTTAAACACCATTACACTCAATTTAGTCTAAAAAACATATAATGGGAAAATTATAATTTTGCCCCTAACATTTCACACTTTTTACAATTTAGTCCTTTTTGCACAAAACACAAAATACATAAAATTTGACTATACACCTTAAGGGCCGAATATTCCTAGTCCTCATACAAGTCCATACATTTCATTTATTTCACATTTTAGTCCCTCAAAATTTTATTTTTACAATTTAGTCCAACATACTCAGTTTCATAAAAAATTCAAAGACAAAACTTGTAACACCCCAAACCCGATCAATACGTTACGACCAAATCTGGTATGTTATAGGAAAGGAAATTTTAAAAATTCTAACTAAACGTCGTGATTCGGAAAAACTTTGCATTGAGTTATTTCATTTTAGGGAAATTAAAAATTCTTGTTTGAATATTTCTAGACAACTCTTTATTTTTAAATTGAATTGAACGTCGAAAACAAGTTTTACCCTTCGAAAGCCGAATTTAAGGAATTTCATAAAACATGACAGTTGAAATCAATGTTGCGATTTTAAAATCTCTGAATTAGTAAGTTATTCTCATGTCATCTTTTATTAACACCATTTTAAAAGAAAATACTGGTTTATGTTTGTATTTTTGAAAAAAAACCTCGTATTAAATGTGTCGCAAAATGAATTATCGTAGTGTAATCACAATTCCCAAGTTTAAAGTTATAGTGGCCTTATTACATAATAGAATCCCAAAATTAAAAAGTAATATTAATTAAGAACCGAAAATTTACGAGAAAAATAGTGCATGGCCACCTCGAAGTCCGCCTCGGCTCCAAAACCGCAATCTATGAATTACTTGCAAAAATAAGCAGAGGGGTGAGTCACTGAGACTCAGTGTGTAATTCCCCTTATAACGCAATTGGGCTTTAAGCCCACCAATGCACATTGGGCCTTAGCCCACACAATATGGCAAAATAAGAATGTATGCAATGCAGCCCAATCCTACCTACTTTCCATCCTCTACAACACCTGAATCAACCAATCGCCCGTGGCACCAAGCCACTGTGGTTCTAGACCACCGTGATACCAGATCACTGTGACAGAGTCACTAATAATATGTGTGGGGCCAACCCACCGTGGTACCAAACCACTGTGACAATCCCGAATAGATATATGTGGGGCCAACCCATTGTGGTACCAAACCACTGAGACGAGTCACTGAATCAAATACGTGGTGTTAAACCATCGTGGCACCAAGCCACTGAGACATAGTCACTAAATCAAATACGTAGGGCCAACCCACTGTGGTACCAAACCACTATGACAGTCCCTAAATAGCACTTCCCCTTTCGCATCATATCCCAATTCCATGCACATGTTAACATACCGAGATGAATGATCATGCTTTGAATGCAAACAGTCAAGTAAATCATACATACACATATTTCGAACAAAAAATCATAGTGGAACTTACCCGGTATTTCCAACATTATCCCAAGGGTATCTCGACTGTCAATTCAATCGTTTCGGCTTTCAGCCAACACAGTTAATAACATAATTTAACATACAAGGTGTGTGTGAGAATTACACACCTGATAACACGTAAGACTATACTCTCTACGTCGACGCTTTCACTAGCCAGAACGACAGCTATTTGCCTATCCCAGGCAGTCGTCGGCTCTCTACCACAGCCCGACGGAAAGTCTCGCACTGCCGATACTGTACGCTTCTTAAACTTAGGGGTGGGTACGAGTTCAACCCCCTCCTTAGATTGACCAGTACTTGTATCCATGGAGAGAACCTTGATCAGTTACTCAAAAGAAATGCTGATTGTCTAATTGAAAGACTTGATTTAGGCAGAGTAAAACGAATATAACTTTGCCGAAATGAAAAAAAAAGTAAATACTCCTTACCTTAACTCCTAATAAATGACACCAGAGGATTCGACTCGCACTTCCGGCAACCCCCAAAGATCTTCCAGAAACCAAGGTCGAAAGATGAACGATCGGTAGTAAAGGGTGATTCGATTTGGCCCTTAACCCAAAATGAAACAAAGGAGGGTTTAGACCACTCACAGTTGCAAATGGTTTAACCAAAAGAATAGAACAATATCAAAAGAAACACCACACATTCGGCCAAAGAGAAAGATTTAACATGGCAAAAAGAGAAAAGAAGATCCAACAAGAATGAAAACTCACCAAGTCGACAACTCTCCAGAGAAGAGAACGATAGAGCAGAAGTATTCGGCACTTGACCAATGAAGAAGGCAAAAGTTTGAAGGAGAGGAAGAAAGGTAATGGTGGTTTCGGCTAGGTGCGGCAAAAACAAATGGAACAAGCAATGGGATGGTTCGGCCAAACTCGCTAGGCACAACAAGTGGATAAAACGAATGGGAAGAAGAGAAGAAACAAAAAGAACAAGAGAGCACAAGAAGAGAATTGAAGTTTTGGTTTCAAAAAGTTGTAGTACCAATGCCCAAAATGCAAAGAAAGACTAAATACTCCTAGAGAATTTTGGCAAAATGAGAAATAGGGGAAAAACACAAAATAAGAAAAAGAGACTTAAGAAGACTTGCAAAAATCGGCACACACACCCTTAATGACTGAAAATGCACAAAAGATGCCTAAAACCTCTTGCACTTTCGGCACACTCACCTATCTTGACCACTAACCGAAATTTCCCCATCAAGATACCCATTTTCGGCCATCACTTCCACCAACATCCACTCCCATATTTTTCTCCTACTTTCACTCCCCTCCAGCAATTTGAATTGGTTTGACCCATTCAAACCCCACTATCACCTCATGGCCCCTCATTCAAAATCTTTGACTCATTCCACCAACAACCTTGGATAGCCCCTGCCGAATCCACCACCTTAGCTCCATTGGCGCAAAAATCAAAGCTTCTGAATGCTGCCGATGCGACTCGAACCCCTTCCTCCTGCTACTCTCTTGTGACACCACTTCTCTGCAACTTAAGTGGCGTCTCCTTGCCATCTTACCACACCTTTTCTTGTGTCAACAAACACAAGTAATTACCCTTAAGGTTTGCCTCAGCTAGCTCTCCCCTGAAGTTCCCAAAAACAAAATTTTCACCAAGGTTCAAGCTTAACCTCGAGCCTTCCGGGAACCCCCAAACACACCAAATTTATAGAAAAATCTTGCCAAACACACAAAACACATAAAATGCAAAACCCCAAATACCAAGATGTTACAGTTCTACCCCCCCTTAAAGAAATATCGGCCTTGAAATTTACCTGATCAAAAGAGATGAGGGTATTGCTGTCGTATCACATCCTCTGGCTCCCGCGTGGCTTCCTCTGAACCGTGGTTCCACCACACACTTTAACCAATGGAACCGTTTTTCTCCGCAAAACTTTAACATCTCGGTCTAGGATCTGAACTGGTTCCTCTTCAAAAGATAAATCAGGTCTCACTTCGATTTATTCCACCAAAACTACGTGAGATGGATCCGATCGGTAGCACCTCAACATCGAGACATGGAATACATCATCTATTTGCCTTAATTTCGGAGGTAACTCGAGCTGATAAGCTATCGGTCCCACACGCTTCAACACTCGATAAGGCCCGATGAACCTGAGGCTCAACTTGCCCTTCTGCCCAAACCTCAAAACTTTCTTCCAAGGCGAAACTTTCAGAAAAACCCGATCACCCACTGCAAATTCTACATCCTTACGCTTCAGATCAGCATAAGATTTTTGCCTGTCGGAAGCTTCCTTCAATCGAGTCCAAATTAACTTAACTTTTTCCTCTATCTCCGAAACCAGTTCCGGACCCAAAATCTGACGCTCACCCAACTCTGTCCAGCAAGTAGGAGTACAACATTTCCGACCATACAATGCTTCATAGGGCGCCATCTGAATACTAGATTGGTAGCTATTATTGTATGCGAATTCTGCCAACGGTAGAAAATCCTCCCAACTAGCCCCGAACTCGATAACACAGCCTCTCAACATGTCTTCCAAGATCTGAATTACTCTCTCAGACTGACCATCAGTCTGTGGATGAAATGCTGTACTGAAGACTAGTCTTGTCCCCAACGCTTGATGCAACGCTTTCCAAAACCGTGACGTAAACCTTGGGTCTCTGTATGATATAATTGACACTGGTACCCCATGCAACCTTACAATCTCCGCTACATACAGCTTGGCTAACTTCTAAAGTGAATAATCAACCCGAACCGGTATGAAGTGCACAGATTTCATCAACCGATCTACAACTACCCACACTGAATCTTTCTTCGTAGGCGTAAGGGGTAGCCCACTCACAAAGTCCATCGTTACCCTCTCCCACTTCCAAAGTGGAATCTTTACTGGCTGTAGCAACCCTGAAGGTACCTGATGTTTCGCCTTCACCTGCTGACACGTCAAACACCTACCCACAAACTCGGTAACCTCTTGCTTCAGACCCGGCCATCAAAACTATTCACGCAGATCCCGATACATCTTACTTCCGCCAGGATGCATAGCATATGGGCTACTATGCGCTTCCTGAAGAATCTTTTGCCTCAACTCGAAATCCCTCGGCATACAGGCCTTTCCCCGAAAGCACAAAACCCCATCGCTGCTCAAACTAAAATTTTTTATCTCTCCACCTGCCACTAGCTGAAACTTAGCACTAAGCGATTCATTAGACAATTGCTTCTCTTTTATCTGACTGACCCAAGAAGGCTTCACTTGAAGTTTAGCTAACAAGCTTCCATCATCATACAAGCTGAGATGAGCAAACATTGCTCTCAAGTCTGATATTACCTTACGGCTCAACGCGTCTGCCACTACGTTAGCCTTACCCAGATGGTACTCGATCGAACAATCGTAGTCCTTTAACAACTCGATCCACCTCCACTGCCTTAAATTCAAGTCCTTCTGAGTAATGAGGTACTTTAGGCTCTTGTGGTCTGTGTAGATAACGGACTTCTCCCCATACAGATAGTGTCTCCAAATCTTCAGAGCGAACACTACCGCAGCTAACTCCAAATCATGCGTGGGATAATTCACTTTATGCGGTCTCAACTGCCGAGACGCATATGCTACCACCTTCCCCTCTTGCATCAACACACATCCTAACCCCATGTGCAATGCATCACAGTAGACGACAAACTCCTTCCCTGCCTCAGGCTGAATTAACACTGGTGTCTCTGTCAAAACCTTCTTCAACTTCTCAAAACTTCCCTACTGCTTATCTATCCAGACAAACGGTACCCCTTTCCGTAATAACTTGGTTAACGGTGCAGCAAATAACGAGAACCCCTCAACAAACCTTCTATAATATCCAGCCAAACCAAGAAAACTCTGAATTTCTGCTACAAACTTAGGCAGTTTCCAGTCCAACATGGCTTCAATTTTATGGGGATAACCCTAATCCCTTCAGCAGACACAACATGTCCTAAAGAGGTAACTTCCTTCAACCAAAATTCACACATACTGAATTTGGCGTATAGCTGCTTCTCCCTCAGAATCTGCAGAACCACCCAAAGATGCAAATCGTGCTCTCCTTCCGTCCTGTAATACACCAAGATATCGTCTATGAACACCATAATAAATCGGTCTAGGTAGGGTTGGAATACCCGGTTCATCATGTCCATAAACGCCGCTGGTGCATTCGTCAACCCGAACGGCATTACCAAGAACTCGTAGTGACCATACCGAGTTCGAAAAGCTGTCTTATGAATATCTGCCTCCTTAACCTTAAGCTGATGTTATCCTGACCTCAAGTCTATTTTTGAGAAGACCGCAGTGCCTCGCAACTGATCGAACAGATCGTCTATCCTAGGCAACGGGTACTTGTTCTTAATCGCCAACTTGTTCAATTGCCTATAGTCAATGCACATCCGCATCGACCCGTCCTTCTTCTTAACAAAAAGCACCGGCGCTCCCCAAGGTGACACACTGGGTCGAATAAAACCCCGGTCCAACAATTTCTGAATTTGCGCTTTGAGTTCTACTAACTCCTTCGATGCTAATCTATATGGGGCAATAGACACTGGCGCTGATACCGGAAAAAGATCAATTCCAAATTCCACCTCGCGATCTGGAGGTAACCCTGGAAGCTCTTCTGGAAAAACATCGGGGAACTCTTTCACTTTTCTGAAATCCTTTACAGCCAACTCCTTGGCCTCCAATGCACTGACAAAAGCTAAGAAAGCCTCGCACCCTTTTCTCACCAGTCTTTCCGCCTTTAAAGCAGACACTACATTGGACAAGTAGTTCCTCCTTTCGCCTATCACTAAGACTTCATTATCCTCAGGAGTCCTTAACACCATGCGCTTAGCAGCTAAATCCAAGTTTGCTCGATACTTCACTAACCAGTCCATTCCCATGATCAAATTGAACTCATCGAACGGCAGTTCCATCAAATCAGCAGGAAAAACTACCTCTTGAACTTCTAAAGGCACATTCCTAAAGAGTTTATTCACCACCACAGATTTTCCTAGAGGGCTAATCACAGTCATCTCCCTAGAAGCAATCTCAGATTCTATACTCAGAGTTCCAGAGACAATACTAGCAACATAAGAATGTGTTGACCCAATATCAATCAATGTAGTAAAGGGTAAACCAAAAATAAGGAACGTACCGGTTACGGCGTCTAGTGCATCGCCCTCCTCTCGGCGTCTAGCTGTATAGACCAACCTGGGCTGTCTCGCATCTGAATTCCCAGCACCTCTGCCCGATGCTCCACGCCCCCGACTAAAACCATTTCCTCCTCTGGCAGGACCACGGCCACTCTGTGGTTGCTGCCCACCTCTACCAGGCTGAACATAACTCTGACCTAGTGGTCCCGCTCTGTTGGGCTCTTGCGGGCAGTCTCTTACCCGATGATCCATAGATCCACATCTAAAACATCTTCTACCACCCAACCAACACTCTCCTGAATGAAATTTCCCATATCGAGTACACAGTTGAGATCGACCAATAGTAGCAGGCCTCGTAGCTCGTCCCGGTCCATCTAACCTAGGCCTCTTCTAAAAATTCCTTGTAGGTCCTGACGATAAAAAATTCCTTTTATTCCTTCCCTTGTCCCTATCCTGATTTTGCCTCTCTGGCCTCTTTACCTCTTCGGCTATCTTAGCTTTCTCAACCAGAACGGCGAACTCCCTTTCCCGTTGCGGAGCTATCAGTACTCGCAACTCGTCCCTCAGGCCATCTTCAAATCAGACACAACGCTCATGATCTGTTACAACAATACCCCGGGCATAACGGCTCAAACGTAAAAATTCTGCTTCATATTCGGTCACTGACTTACCTCCCTGAACCAAATTAAGGAATGCATTTCGCTGAGCGTCCACATAACTCGACCCAATATACTTCCCCTGGAACGCTGATTTAAAGAACTCCCAGGTGATGCGGTCAGCCACCGTACCATCTCTGACCGTGAGCCACCATTGATATGCCTCATCTCGGAGGAGAGACACTATACCCTTCAATTTCTCTTCATGATGCAGATCCGGGTCATCCATGATACGCTCAACCGCTTCCAACCAATACTCAGCTATGTTAGGAGCCACACCAGAAATGCCCCTAAACATTTCAGCCCCATTAGCTCGAAGTCGCTCCGACACATATTTTCGAGCTACTAACCCCGTGCTCGCTCCAGTAACTCTCTCTAAAACACGTAACATCGCCTGAGACACGGCATCGTCTCCACTAGTTTGATCCTGAAATTTCACCTCTGCAGCTGGCGGCGCTGGCACTTCGCCTTTCGGCCTATGTCCTGATTCTGAAGGTTCAGACCCAACACCCCGGCCTCTACCACGGCCTCGCATGCCACGACCACGTCCCCTTGCACTCATGACTACTGACGCGACTTAGTCTGATTAAAAGTTTTATGAATTAGTATTTCCTTCCACTGTTTATTACCAAGAAGTCTTATGAAAATAGCATTTATGAGTAATTTTTGCCAATTCATATAACCCTAAAGTTTCAGTCTCTAAAGTTGAGTTTCTAGCATTCATAACACAATGCAATTACTTAACGTAAAACAACAAAAGGTCAGAAGACTTACCGTGTGGATTTGATGCCGGAGACTCGGGTGCCATGCTTCCAGAAAACTTGTATTTTATCTAACCCATTTTCCAAGCCATCTTTTAAAACATTTTTAAACCTCATACCCACAGCCGAGCTTTTGAACTTGGCTCTGATACAACAATTGTGACACCCCAAACCCGGTCAATACGTTACGACCAAATCTGGTATGTTACAGGAAAGGAAATTTTAAAAATTCTAACTAAACGTCGTGATTGGAAAAACTTTGCATTGAGTTATTTCATTTTAGGGAAATTAAAAATTCTTGTTTGAATATTTCTAGACAACTCTTTATTTTTAAATTAAATTGAACGTCAAAAACAAGTTTTACCCTTCGAAAGCCGAATTTAAGGAATTTCATAAAAACATGACAGTTGAAATCAATGTTGCGATTTTAAAATCTCTGAATTAGTAAGTTATTCTCATGTCATCTTTTATTAACACCATTTTAAAAGAAAATACTGGTTTATGTTTGTATTTTTGAAAAAAACCTCGTATTAAATGTGTCGCAAAATGAATTATCGTAGTGTAATCACAATTCCCAAGTATAAAGTTATAGTGGCCTTATTACATAATATAATCCCAAAATTAAAAAGTAATATTAATTAAGAACCAAAAATTTATGAGAAAAACAGTGCATGGCCTCCTCGAAGTCTGTCTCGGCTCCAAAACCGCAATCTATGAATTACCTGCAAAAATAAGCAGAGGGGTGAGTCACCGAGACTCAGTGTGTAATTCCCCTTATAACGCAATTGGGCTTTAAGCCCACCAATGCACATTGGGCCTTAGCCCAAACAATATGGCAAAATAAGAATGTATGCAATGCAGCCCATTCCCACCTACTTTCCATCCTCTACAACACCTGAATCAACCAATCGCTCGTGGCACCAAGCCACTGTGGTTCTAGACCACCGTGATACCAGATCACTGTGACAGAGTCACTAATAATATGTGTGGGGCCAACCCACCATGTTACCAAACCACTGTGACAATCCCGAATAGATATATGTGGGGCCAACCCACTGTGGTACCAAACCACTGAGACGAGTCACTGAATCAAATACGTGGTGTTAAACCATCGTGGCACCAAGCCACTGAGACATAGTCACTGAATCAAATACGTGGGGCCAACCCACTGTGGTACCAAACCACCGTGATGTGTCCCCTAAATAGCACTTCCCCTTTCGCATCATATCCCAATTCCATGCACATGTTAACATACCGAGATGAATGATCATGCTTTGAATGCACACAGTCAAGTAAATCATACATACACATATTTCGAACAGAAAATCATAGTGGAACTTACCCGGTGTTTCCAACATTATCCCAAGGGTATCTCGACTGTCAATTCAATCGTTTCGCCTTTCAGCCAACACAATTAATAACATAATTTAACATACAAGGTGTGTGTGAGAATTACACACCTGATAACACGTAAGACTATACTCTCTACGTCGACGCTTTCACTAGCCAGAACGACAGCTATTTGCCTATCCCAGGCAGTCGTCGGCTCTCTACCACAGCCCGGCGAAAAGTCTCGCACTACCGGTATTGCATGCTTCTTAAACTTAGGGGCGGGTACGAGTTCAACCCCCTCCTTAGATTGACCGGTACTTGTATCCATGGAGAGAACCTTGATCAGTTACTCAAAAGAAATGCTGATTATCTAATTGAAAGACTTTATTTAGGCAGAGTAAAACGAATATAACTTTGCCGAAATGAAAAAGAAGTAAATACTCCTTACCTTAACTCCTAATAAATGACACCAGAGGATTCGACTCGCACTTCCGGCAACCCCCAAAGATCTTCCAGAAACCAAGGTCGAAAGATGAACGATCGGTAGTAAAGGGTGATTTGATTCGGCCCTTAACCCAAAATGAAACAAAAGAGGGTTTAGACCACTCACAATTGCAAATGGTTTAACCAAAAGAATAGAACAATATCAAAAGAAACACCACACATTCGGCCAAAGAGAAAGATTTAACATGGCAAAAAGAGAAAAGAAGATCCAACAAGAATGAAAACTCACCAAGTCGACAGCTCTCCAGAGAAGAGAACGATAGAGCAGAAGTATTCGGCACTTGACCAATGAAGAAGGCAAAAGTTCGAAAGAGAGGAAAAAAGGTAATGGTGGTTTCGGCTAGGTGCGGCAAAAACAAATGGAACAAGCAATGGGATGGTTCTGCCAAACTCGCTAGGCACAACAAGTGGAGAAAACGAATGGGATGATGAGAAGAAACAAAGAGAACAAGAGAGCACAAGAAGAGAATTGAAGTTTCGGTTTCCAAAAGTTGTAGTACCAATGCCCAAAATGCAAAGAAAGACTAAATACTCCTAGAGAATTTTGGCAAAATGAGAAATAGGGGAAAAACACCAAATAAGAAAAAGAGACTTAAGAAGACTTGCAAATATCGACACACACACCCTTAATGACTGAAAATGCACATAATATGCCTAAAACCTCTTGTACTTTCGGCACACTCACCTATCTTGACCACTAACCGAAATTTCCCCATCAAGATACCCATTTTCGGCCATCACTTCCACCAACATCCACTCCCATATTTTTCTCCTACTTTCACTCCCCTCCAGCAATTTGAATTTGTTTGACCCATTCAAACCCCACTATCACCTCATGGCCACTCATTCAAAATCTTTGACTCATTCCACCAACAACCTTGGAGAGCCCCTACCGAATCCACCACCTTAGCTCCCTTGGCGCAAAAAATAAAGCTTCTGAATGCTACCAACGCGACTCGAACCCCTTCCTCCTACTACTCTCTTCTGACGCCACTTCCCTGCAACTTAAGTGGCGTCTCCTTGGTATCTTACCACACCTTTTCTTGTGTCAACAAACACAAGTAATTACCCTTAAGGTCTGCCTCAGCTAGCTCTCCTCTGAAGTGCCCAAAAAAAAAATTTTCACCAAGGCTCAAGCTTAACCTCGAGCCTTCCGGGAACCCCCAAACACACCAAATTAATAGACAAATCATGCCAAACACACAAAACACATAAAATGCAGAACCCCAAATACCAGGATGTTACAAAACTTGTTAATCTAACACATATATTTCATTTTTCATCATCAAAAAACAAAAACCACAAGGTATCATCAATGGCAAAACACAAAATCATCATCACAAACAAAAATTAAGACATGGGTTTTGTACATCTCTTAGCAACGATCTCAAAAACGTAAAAATTATCAAAAACTGAGCTAAACACATACCTTAATCAACTCCCACAATGGCCGAATGCCCTAACTCTTTTTCCTTTCTTTTTGTTTTGTTATTTGGTCATGGAAAGAGAGAAATAAAACTATGGATTTGTTTTTATGTTAATATAATATAATATAACATTATTATATATTAATATAAATTTTAATTTATAACATTTAACATATAAAACATATAATAATGGCATGTTGCCGTCCACTACAATATAAAAATGGTCCAATTGCAATATAAATCCTCCATATTAAAAAGACAACAACAATTAAGCACTTTCACAACTAACCATCAAATTTTCATTTTACGCGATTAAACCCTTTTATTAAATCGGACACTCAAACAACGAAATTAAAACACGAAAATTTAACACAAGCAAATTCACACATAGTAAACAAGTAAAATAATTTTAAAATATTTTTTAGACTCAGATTTGTGGTCTCGAACCACTATTCTGATTAGGGTCAAAATTGGGCTGTTACAAGTATCCTTCGATATTCCGAGTAGTTCAACGGGCAAAAGAGTTAAGTATGCAAAGATGACAAAGAGCTAAGCTATACAAAGATGACAAAGAGTTACATTTAAGTTAAGGATGATGATTATTTAAGTTTATATTCATGATAGCATAAGTGCTAAATTGTGTGATGAAGTGACACAGGTACCATGAGTAAAATACGAGTTATGAAACCGTAATGTGATATATGATGGGTAAGCGTAAGTATGACAAAGTACTTGAGAACTTGTATTATTATTATTCTATGAGATGAATGGATTTTACCATGAGTATTTATATTGCTAATTTAATTCATGCAAACTTACTAAGCTATGTGCTTACCCCTTTCTTTTCCCTTTTCCTTGTAGTATCGCTAAGCTAGCTCGGGGATCGTACGACGTCGGAGCTTGGATCACACTATCAGCTATTCTTTTGGTATAGTAAAGCTGATTTATTTTTAGTATGGCATGTATAGGAACTTGGTCATTTGGTGTTATGTCATATTTTAAAGCCAAAGTGTTGGCTATTAATGTTATACACTCATTTTGTAAATGGCCATTGGAAATTGGCCAATATTTGTCAAGTATCATATTTTAAATGATGATGAGTTTCATGAAGTGAAAGTTCATGCATTTGATGGAGTAAAATGTGAGATGTATAAATGATGATTAGGGATTCTTCATAGTGTATTATTTGCCATATTATGTGTGATTGTGTTGGTATAAGTGTGTTTATGTTTCAGGGTGGCAATTGGCTTGGTAAATAACCTTCTAATTGTCCACATGGGTAGACACACGGGCGTGTGTCTAGGCCGTGTGTGACACACGGTCAACCCCATGGGTGTGTTGACAGGCCGTGTGTCCCCTGCATCAAATTTATGAGAATTCAATTCGCTACACGGGCTAGTACATGAGTGTGTGCCTAGACCGTGTGCCCCTCAAGAGCTTGCTGACGCCATAAATAGAATACCCAGGTTTTTCACACACGGGTGAGAACACGGGCGTGTCTAAGCCGTGTGAGGGACACGGGCCACAGACACGGGCGTGTGTCCGGCCATGTGAAAACCCCTGTAGGTTCGAAATGAAAAAGAAATTCCACACGGGCTGGGAACATGGGCGTGTGTGACCACACAGCCTGCCCACACGGACGTGTGGCCCTGTTTTAGGTAAAAAAATTCTAAATGCACCAAAGTTCCCGGTTTAATTCTGAAACCTTCCGTATGGATGTTTAAGGATTCGTAGGCCAATAATAAGGATGCTATGATTATCAATGAAGAAGTTTCAAGTTGAAACAAAAATTTTATAGCCCGAAGTTGTATGTTTGAGTAGGTTAAGCCCGGTAATGCCTTGTACCCTGTCTCGACGTCAGATATGGGTAAGGGGTGTTACATTTAGTGGTATTAGAGCTACGGTTTAGTCGATTCTCGGACTAACGTAGTGTAAGCATGAGTCTAGCTATACATTCCATACACATGAGTATTTACATTATGATAGTGTGACGACTCCTGACGATTTAAATTGTGTTTTTATATAGTAAATGGATCCCGAAAGAGCTATGGCTGATGATGTAGAAAGTAACGTGCCGGCTCCTGCTGAAGGGACAGTGCCGAATGAAAATGAGAATAGCCCTACGACTGTAAGTCAGAGAGGAGGAGAAGAGGCTAGGGAAGCCTTTCTCCACATGATGAATGCATGGTATACGGAGTTCGTTCGTGCGAACCCGAATGCGCAACCCCCCCACCCCACCTATTCCTCAGCCTACCCCTGCAGCTCCCCAAGTGGTAGAAGTGGTAAGGAGAGAAAAGCCTCCGGTTGACAGACTCCGGAAGCAAGGAGCCGAGGAATTTCGAGCTAGTAAGGATGACGACCTGGAAAGAACAGAATTTTGGCTCTAAAATACCATCAGGGTATTTGATGAATTATCTTGCACATATGAAGAGTGCATGCAATGTGTAGTGTCTCTTCTGAGAGATTCTGCTTATCGGTGGTGGAACACCCTTGTGTCGGTTGTACCAAGGGAAATGATCACATGGGAATTTTTCCAAGAAGAATTTCGAAAAAAGTACATCAGCCAAAGGTTTCTCGACCAGAAAAGAAAGGAATTCCTGGAACTGAAACAAGGTAGAATGACAGTAACTGAGTATGAGCGTGAGTTCGTAAGGATCAGCAAATACGCTCGAGAGTGTGTATCCACTGAAGCCATTATGTGTAAACGGTTTGAGGATGGATTAAATGAAGATATCAGATTATTTGTTGGTGTCCTTAAGTTGAAAGAATTTGTTGTGCTAGTGGACCGGGCTTGTAAAGCCGAGGAATTAGTGAAAGAGAAAAGAAAGGCCGAGATAGAGTCTCGTGACTCAAGAAAGAGACAATTGAATAAGTCATTTCAGTCCTCGTCCAAGAAGTCGAGAGATTTCCCTACCCGATCAGCTACTTCAGCCGGGTTTTCAAATCGAAGTAAGAGTAAACAGTATTCGGGGATTAAAGCTCAGACTACCTTAGTTGCTAGTGTTGGGAACACTCGACCTAATAGACCGGAATGTCCACAGTGTGACAAATGACATCCCGATGAGTGCCGAGCCCACAAGAGAGCCTGTTTTAAGTGTGGTTCCCAAGATCATTTCATTAGAGAATGCCCTGAGATGGTTGAAAAAGAGAAAATTCAGAGTGCCAGATCGGGAAGTACTTTTAGAGGGAGACAACAGAGGAACCCAGGAAGTGGAACGAGTAGTAAGAGTGCACCCAAAGAGCAGGCTGCAAGATTTGAGGGTAGAGCGCCTGCAAGGACTTACGCCATTCGCGCTCGCAAAGAGGCGTCATCCTCTGATGTAATTACAGGTAAATTTTCTCTCCATGATATTAATGTTGTTGCTTTAATTGACCCGGGATCTACCCACTCATATATTTGCATGAAATTAGTATCTAGTATGAGCATGTCTGTAGAGCCTACCGAGTTCGTGATACAAGTGTCCAATCCTTTAGGCAAAAGTGTATTGGTTGATAAGGTATGCAAAGATTGCCCATTGATGATCAGAGGTCATTATTTTAAGGCAAATCTCATGCTATTGCCATTTGATGAATTCGATATAATTCTTGGTATGGACTGGTTAACCGCTCATGATGTGACAGTAAATTGTGGAAAGAAATACATTCAATTGAGATGTGAAAATGGGGACACCCTTCGTGTTGAATCAAGTGAACAAGACAGATTGCCTGTAATGATCTCTCATATGTCTTCCCAGAAATATGTAAGAAAGGGGTACGATGTAACGCCCCTAACCCGAAATCGTCGCCAGAATAGGGTTAAGAGTCGTTATCGATCAATCGAAACATTTCACATCCATTTCACAACACTAAGTCAATCATCAATTAAACATATTAAAAAATAAACATATAGTCCCTTATTACGGTCTACGAGACCCTAAACACGTGTTAAAAAGAGGTCTGGACTAAACCGAACACATACAAAAATTCTTGGAATTTTGAACATTTTTCAACATTGCAGAGGTCACACGCCCGTGCAGTCAGGCTGTGTGCCTCACACGGCTACCAGACATGCCCATGTGTCCAGGCCGTGTCAAAATAGGGCATACATACTGACTTGTTCACACGGCCACTAGATACGCCCGTGTTCCATGGCCGTCTGAAATTAAGCTAGCTACTGACTTGGTCACACGACCACTAGGCACGCCCGTGTGCCACGGCTGTGTACCCTGCCCAGGCCCACTTCGAGGTGGCCCTTGAGCCACACGGCAGAGACACATGCCCATGTCCCTTGGCCATGTATGAAAAATAGGCCATTTGCAAGGCCAAAATGTCACCCACACTTGGGTCATACCTACAAGCACATACAAGCCTATTTTCACACACAATTTGTCAACCAAATACATGTCAAATGAACAACTTGGCATCCCATCCGTTCTCATTTCTAATCATGTCAACTTATATACAAAATTGCACAACTAATACCATCCACAATATCACTAGATCACAATGGCATCAATCCATCACTAAGCTTACCATTCATAAGACTATCTCATTGCCATCAAACCATACCAAAACATACTTTATATACCATATTTATTCATGCATATTACCAACATTTATCTAGCCACATCACATGGCTATTCACACATCTCAAACATGTTTCAACACAACTAGCCTATACATGCCATATTCAAATATACACATCTTCAAAAGTACCAAAATAGATTGCCGATAGTGTGATAGAGATACTGACGATCCCCGGATCCAAGCTAGCTTTACTGACACTATAAAACAGAGAAACAAATCACACAGTAAGCTTTCAAAAGCTTAGTAAGTTCGTAATATAATACATATTACCCAATTATACCACATCAATACATAATTAAATCACCACATAGATAAATACACAATTAGGCTCATCATCAATCTCAACCATATGCTCAAGTATCTATTCATTCAAGTTTTAAAGCTATCATCAACCACATAGGTTCAAACGTACCTTGATCAACACATAGTTACTCACCATTCATGCTACTAAATTTCTCAATATTACCTCTCGTTCAACCTTTGTTATTCCTTTGATTTATTTGCACACTTAGTGCCAATTTCATAACCAAAACATGATCGTCACCGCACACTTAGTGCCAATATGTTAAACCAAACTTATATCGGTATCGCACACACAGTGCCAATTGATAAGCTAAAGATTCTATCTTTTCGCACACACAGTGCTAATCATCTCTGTCTCGTTTCTAATTTTGCACACTTAGTGCCCTCTAATTCAATTCCGCACATAACATTTCTAATCTCATAATTATAAATATATGATCGTGTCTGAGAGTTTTAATATTTATATAATGAATGATCGAGCCTAGAAACTAACTATCACCACGATTGAGGCAAGCACACCTATCGAACAGTAGTATAGCTTAGTGGAAGGACCGGAATGTCGAACCCAAAAGAACCAAAATTACTAGTATTGACTTTCTTTTTATTATCTAGCCTAAAATAAAGGGGATTGATATTTATCTAACTAATTACTAAGCTAAGGATGCCAAGACACAGAGAATGAATTGGGAAAATACTTTTGGGAAAATCAATTGATTAAGACAATACCCGAGGAAGAATCCACCTAGACTTCACTTGTTATTTAACTCTGGACCAGACGATTTATTCACTTGACTTGATCCGTAGGATTCCTTAATTTATATTAATACCTCTTTCGAGGCTACTAACGTCTAACCCTAGGTTGATTAATTGAAATCTCTTTCTAATTAAAACCTCTAGTGTTGCATTAACTCGATTTATGGACTCCCATAGGTTTGACCCTAATTCGGAAGATTTTCGTCATCCTATCTCTAGGAGTGCGATCAACTCCGCTTAATTATTCTAGATCTACTCTTAAACAGGGACTTTGCTCCTCCGAATAAGCACATCAATACTTGAATCAATATCCTGAAATATTAAAGCAAGAATTAAGAACACATAATTAAGAACAAATCAAGTATTTATCATACAGTTCAGAAAACAATAACAAGATCCGTCTTAGGTTTCATCCCCCTCAGGTATTTGAGGGGTTTAGTTCATGTTTATAAAAGAATACATCTCAAAATAAATTAAATAACAAAACATAAAGAAAAACCCTAAAACCCCCTTGAAGGAAATTGAAGGGAAAATCCTCAGTCTTCAGCGTGATTCCGGCTTCTAAGATGGATTAACTGACTTTCTTCGAGTAATTCCCTATATTCAGCCTTCTCTGGCTTCGCTCTTCGTCAAAAGCCCTGACAGAAACCTTCTGTCAAACTCCCCCTTTAGGTTGCCCTCTAGGGTGATTATATAGGCATTCGGGATGCCTTACTTGGCCATCAAGTATCCTATTTCGAGTGGAATTAAAACGGGTCACGGTAGGGACATGCCCGTGTGAAACGCCCGTGTAAATAGAGCCCAGGGCCGTGTTCAAGTCTGCTAAAGTGGCACGACCGTGTGGTGAACTCCAGGCCGTGTTGATTTCTTACTTTGGCCCATTTTCTCCGTTTTTGGCCCGTTTCTCGTTCTTTTCACCCTCCTATGCTCTCCTAAGTATAAGACATGAAATTAAAGGATTATGAGCATCAAATTCATCAAATTCAATGGAAAATCATCCATAAGTAAGCCAAGCATGGGGTTAAAATATGTGTAAATTATGGTTTATCAAATATCCCCACACTTAAACCTTTGCTTGTCCTCATGCAAAATCCTCAACTCACAATTAAAATTAACTCCCTCAATTCATAATCCTCATCAATAATGTTTCATCATAACTCATAGATAATTCATACATTGATAATTTAACAAAAAGAGTCCTAGAGGTTCAAACAATCTAAGTCATAAATTTTTGTAGCCCAAAAACATAGGTGTTTCCCTTCATCAAAAAATTACCTTTGATCCAAAATCGACAAGAATTGACATCCTCACTAAAGATTCACTCAAATCACTCAAAGTGTTTAAGGTTCAAATTAAGCACTCAAAAGACGAACATGAAAAGTTAATCCCATAGGCTTGCATGAAAATCAAATCTCCACCACTATAAATTGAGATGATACATCGATCAAAAGGTCTTTAAAAAGGGTTGTAACGTGGCTTGGTTAGGGGGCATGTCACAAGCTGAAAGAGGAGGTTAGAATCGAGATCGGATTGACAAATTACTTAACTAGAAAAGTAGACTAATAATGAATGATTACATTAAACACGAGCTTCTTCTCAAGATGTGAAATTAATTGCTTAAGCTTAAATAACATAGAACTAATAATGAATATACGTTCACTTTTTTTTAGAATAAGTTCATACAATAATAAGATAGAATTTAACAACTGAAGTAATGAAAATAGTTAAGCAACTAATCAAATCAAATCTCGATATAAGGGTAGTCAAGAGAAATGGTGATAACAATTACAAAATGATTTTTGGTTTAATATTAGTGGTAAATCAAGAAATGGTTGATTAGGCTTCAAAGGGGTTCACTAGGGGTTAATTAAACGGGTAGGCTTTTTAGTGGAATAAGTGGGTTAAGACCTAGGTGCCTTTATCATCTCAGTATATCAAATCAAAAGTGTAGTCTCGACATGTATAATCGAAGCAAGTTCTAGAATAACAGATCAATGTTGACTCACTCATAATTAATGAAGTGAGGAAGAAAAGAATATGCTCTAAAAGGCTCAAAATCTCACAAAAATTATGGTTTTTGATGTCAACCTTGCAAATTTCAAACTTCAAAGTAATATTTACATTTAGGGAAATGACCAAACAAAATTTTAATTCTGAAAATAGACTTATCATGCTTGATTCTCTAATATCTTAAAGTTTAAACCATCAATGCACAATTACCTATGACTTAATCCGAAACATATCAATGAAAATCATAAATCAATAGAAGTTTCATTCTGATTAGTAATATGAGAAAATTACTCAGGAACAAGACATAATTCAGGGGTTTTCTAGTAATGAAATCAATAACCTCCCCACACTTAAGATGTACATTATCCTTAATGTACAAAGATAGATAATAGCAATATAATAAGAAAATCATAAGATATGGAGAGAAGTGAAACTTCCTAAATTTTGGATGGAGTCGATGAAAAGAAACGGTAAAGTTGGAGAGAGGTGAAGGTGGGGAAGATACTCCGGTGGTGGTGTGGTCGTTCGTTAACAGCCCCTTGAGCCTAAATTAAGAAAATCAAAATTTAATAATATAAATTAAAGATGAGAAAGATAAAAGAAAAGAAATTAAAAATGAAAATAAGAGAAAAAGAAAAAATAAATGGACTCAAAGGTCCCACGGGCGTGTCGCATGCCCGTGTGCATTTCTCAGTTTCGAACACGGGCGAATCGCACGGCCGTGGTGTTTTATCGCAGCCCGTGTTTTGGGAAAAGTTTTGCCCTGTTTCCACACGGCCACGGCCACGCCCATGTGCAAGGCCGTGTGGGTAGGGAAGCTTGCGCTTAAAATTTTGGTTAGTTTTTAGTTAGGTGCTAAAAAATCAAAAATATGAGAATTAATGGGGTTAGTGCTCGGGTTGCCTCCCGAGAAGCCCTCGTTTAAAGTCTTAAGCTAGACTTACCTATCATTCGCATAATCTTGGTGGTTTGAGGAGTTGAAAATCCTCATTCTTGCTATCAATTTTATGATCATTATATAGTTTGAGTCGAGTGGCGTTTACCTTAAAAGTGCCGAATGTAGGACTGGTTACCTCGACTGTTCCGTATGGGAAGACATTGCGTACCATGAAAGGGATTTATTTGTTTGTATCAAGGTCTGAAGTGGTGATTCGAGGGTCTATCTTGTCCAACAATACCTGATCCCAGATCTGAAATTGGTATGTCCCATCTTTAAGTTTGTCATTGAGTTGCCTCGTTTTTGCTTCTTGTGTTTTTAGTTTCTCCTTGAAATGTGTCTTCCACTCGTCTAGTTCATCGATCTGAAGCCTTCGTTCCTCATGAGTTCTTTCCTTGTTGGTACTGGGTTTAGGATGTGGCTTAGATGTGTAATTTCGTGGTGTTTCCTGAAAAGAAGGCTGAACTGAATGGTTATTTATAGAGTTTATGTTCTCACCTTTATTACTCGATGTCTTAGTCGAGTCAAGAGCCTGAAGAGTGATCGTTTTGTCACCTACACGAAGTGTGAGTTCACCTGTACCAACATCAATTTTAGTTTTGGCAGTTGCTAAAAAGGGTCTTCCTAGAATTAAAGGAACATTGTTGTCCTCATCCATGTCTAAAACAACGAAGTCTACTGGGAATATGAATTTGTCAATTTTCACTAGTACATCCTCGATTATACCTCTAGGAACTCTAATAGTTTTATCAGCCAATTGAATGCTCATCCTAGTTTGCTTAGGTTTCCCTAGACCTAGCTGTTTAAACATTTTATAAGGCATGACATTGATGCTTTCCCCTAAATCTGCTAAAGCATTATCAACAGATAAACTACCAATTAAGCAAGGAATCGTAAAACTCCCTGGATCTTTTAACTTTTGTGGTAGTCTATTTTGTACGATTGCTGAGCATACTGCGTTTAGCTCCACATGCGACGCCTCGTCTAACTTTCGTTTGTTCGTCAAAAGTTTTTTTAAACATTTCCTTGAATCTGGCATCTGTGAAAGAGCTTCAAGAAACAGTAAGTTAATTTGTAATTTCTTAAGAAGTTTAAGAAATTTACCGAATTATTCATCTGTGCGGTCTTTCTTCATCGCATTGGGGTATGGCACACGAGGTTGGTACTCTGTAATTACCAGTTTTAGTTTATCATGGCTTACCTCAACCTTACCTTCCTCTACCACATTCTCTTGCCTCGGTTTTGGCTCATCTAACCCTTCAGTATCGTGAGCAGTAATGGCCTGAAGTTTCTCCTTTGGGTTAGTTTCAGTGTTGCTTGGCAAGTTCCCTTGTGGTCATTCTGAGATCAGCTTAGCAAGCTGACCTATTTGGTTCTTGAGCCCTTGAATTGACGCTTGCTGATTTTTAAGTGCTATTTCGGTGTTTTGGAAACGGGATTCTGACACCGCGATAAATTTTGTTAGCATCTCCTCAAGGTTTGGCTTCTTCTCTTGTGGGTAGGGTTGCTGTTGAAAGCCTGGAGGGGGTTGTTGTCTCTGATTTCCTATGCTACCCCATGAGAAGTTTGGATGGTTCCTCCAACCTGGATTGTAAGTGTTACTACAAGGTTTATTTTGAGGTCTAGAATTGTTACCCATATAGTTCATCTGTTCGTTTTCTATGCCAGGGTTGTAGGGTGGGTATTCTGTATTGTTTGACCCTCCTCCATTTGTATCGCACTACATCACTGGATGTACCTGCGAAGAACCACACAAACCATCAAATTTCTTACTTAAAAGTTCTACCTGATTTGATAGCATCGTTACTGCATCGAGGTTGAAAACACTGGCGGCTTTTGTTGGCCTTGTTCTTGTAACTTGCCACTGATAGTTATTCAGTGACATCTTCTCTATAAACTCATAAGCCTCTTCAAGGGTTTTGTTATTTAGGGTTCCACCGGCGGCTGAATCAATCAACTGCCTAGTTGAGGGGTTCACACCGTTGTAAAAGGTTTGAACCTGTAGCCAAAAAGGTAATCCATGGTGAGGGCACCTTCTCAATAAATCCTTATATCTCTCCCGTGCATCGTAAAGTGTGTCTAAATCCATCTGCACAAAAGAAGAGATATCATTCCTCAACATAGCCATTTTAGCCGACGAAAAATATTTTAACAAAAAAATTTCGGTCATTTGATCCCATGTATTGATTGATCCTCGTGGTAACGAGTTCAACCACTGTTTAGCTTTGTTTCTCAATGAAAAGGGAAACAACTGAAGGCGAATGGCATCATCCGAAATGCCATTTATTTTGAAAGTGTCGCAAAACTCTAGAAAATTTTCCAAGTGATTGTTTGGATCCTCATCCTACAAACCATCAAACTGAACAAATTGCTGAATCATCTGCATAGTGTTAGGTTTCAGTTCAAAATTATTTGCAGCAATAGCAGGTCTAACAATACTTGATTCAGTTCCTGTTAAAGTAGGTTTAGCATAATCATACATAGTACGAGGAGCAGGATTTTGATTCACCGAGTTTGCGGCAACCACAGGAGGTAGCGAATTATTTTGGGGATCAGCCATCTCCTCAGTATTAGTGATATCGTTCTCTTGCTCTTCTTGTATGTATTGTAAGCTTCGCCTAATCTCTCTTCGGTTTCTGCGAGCTGTACTTTCAATTTCACTGTCGTAAAGTAAAGGTCCTGACGGGTTTCTTCTAGTCATAACCTAGAGACTCCAGCCAGAAGCAAGAAGGAGAAAAGTTAGTAAATCAAAATAAAAATAAAATTAAATTGCAAAGAAATAGAATGGCTAAACTAATAAAAATTTAGTGTTCCTAATATCTTAGTTCCCCGGCAACGGCGCCAAAAACTTGATCGTGTCTGAGAGTTTTAATATTTATATAATGAATGATCAAGCCTAGAAACTAACTATCACCACGATTGAGGCAAGCGCACCTATCGAACAGTAGTATAGCTTAGTGGCAAGACCGGAATGTCGAACCCAAAGGAACCAAAATTACTAGTACTGACTTTCTTTTTATTATCTAGCCTAAAATAAAGGGGATTGATATTTATCTAACTAATTACTAAGCTAAAGATGCCAAGACACAGAGAATGAATTGGGAAAATACTTTTGGGAAAATCAATTGATTAAGACAATACATGAGGAAGAATCCACCTAGACTTCACTTGTTATTTAACTCTGAACCAGACGATTTATTCACTTGACTTGATCCGTAGGATTCCCTAATTTATATTAATACCTCTTTCGAGGCTACTAACGTCTAACCCTAGGTTGATTAATTGAAATCTCTTTCTAATTAAAACCTCTAGTGTTGCATTAACTCGATTTATGGACTCCCATATTAGGTTTGACCCTAATCCGGCAGATTTTCGGCATCCTATCTCTAGGAGTGCGATCAACTCCGCTTAATTATGCTAGATCTACTCTTAAACAGGGACTTTTGCTCCTCCGAATAAGCACATCAATACTTGAATCAATATCCTGAAATATTAAAGCAAGAATTAAGAACACATAATTAAGAACAAATCAAGTATTTATCATACAGTTCAGAAAACAATAACAAGATCCGTCTTAGGTTTCATCCCCCTCAAGTATTTGAGGGGTTTAGTTCATGTTTATAAAAGAATACATCTCAGAAGAAATTAAATAACAAAACATAAAGAAAAACCCTAAAACTCCCTGAAGGAAATTAAAGGGAAAATCCTCAGTCTTCAGCGTGATTCCGACTTCTGAGATGGATCAACTGACTTTCTTTGAGTAATTCCCTATATTCAGCCTTCTCTGGCTTCGCTCTTCATCAAAAGCCCTGACAGAAGCCTTCTGTCAAACTCTCCATTTAGGTTTCCCTCTAGGGTGTTTATATAGGCTTTCGGGATGCCTTACTTGGCCATCAAGTATCCTATTCCGAGTGGAATTAAAACAGGTCACGGCAGGGACACGCCCGTGTGAAACGCCCGTGTGAATCAAGCCCAGGGCCGTGTTCGAGTCTGCTAAAGTGGCACGGTCGTGTTGTGAACTCCAGGCCGTGTTGATTTCTTACTTTGGCCCAATTTCTCCGTTTTTGGCCCGTTTCTCGTTCTTTTCACCCTCCTACGCTCTCCTAAGTATAAGACATGAAATTAAATGATTAGGAGCATCAAATTCATCAAACTCAATGGAAAATCATCCAAAAGTAAGCCAAGCATGGGGTTAAAATATTTGTAAATTATGGTTTATCAATATATTTATTCAATTCACATCACATAGATATAGTTTACAACTAGTATTATATCCGAACTTACCTCGGACGTCGAAATATTAAAACGGCCGATTAATCGAGCACTTTGTCTTTGCCTTGAACTCGATCTGAACCTCTCCTTTCTTGGTCTATACACATTCAAATTCAGTCCATTCAATCACCAATTCATTCAATTTAGTCCACACACACATTTTTAGGGCATTTTGCAAAATAGCCCTCACATTTTCACATTTCGGCACTTTAGTCCCTAATTCACAAAATCACAAAATACACCAAAATTTCATATCACCCATGCTTAGCCGAATTTTCACATGCTTCATACAAGTCCATACATTTCATTTATTTCACAATTTAGTCCTTCAAAATACTATCCTTTCAATTTACTCCAAATCACTCAAAATCAACCAAAACTCCAAAAACAAAATATGATAATCAAACACATATCTTTCATATTTCACTATCAAACATCACAAAACTCATGTATTCATCAATGGCACATTTCAAAAACATTATCAATTCACAAAATTGAAGCATGGGTTTTGAAGTAGACGAAGCAACGATTACGAAAACGTAGAAATTATCAAAAATCGAAACCAAAACATACCTTAATCAAAGACACAATTGGCCGAACCCTAAAACTCTTTTCCTTTTTTTTCTTTAGCAAATTTTGGCAAAGATGATGATAATGGTGCTTATTTCATGTTTTTGTTTTATTTTGATGTATATTATTAAAATTAATGCACCATTTACCAATTTGCCCTTAATGAATATTAATAATAACAACCAATGCCATGCCATTATCATCCATTTACTATCAAATGGTGTAATATCAACATAAGGACCTCTCCTTTAATAAGTCATGACATTTAAGCACTTTAACAATTTGCACATAGCTTTTACATTTTATGCGATTAAGTCCTTTTCGCAAATTAAACACACAATCGATAAAATCTTCACACAGAACTTTTACACATGCTCTATGACATATTATAAACACTAGAAATAATATTAAAATATTTTTTCAACCTCAAATTTGTGGTCTCAAAACCACTGTTCTAACTAGGGTCTAAACCAGGTTGTTACAACTCTCCCCCCTTAGGGATTTTCATCCCTGAAAATCTTACCAGTGAATAAATGTGGATATTGCTCTCTCATAACGTTCTCAGGCTCCTACGTAGCCTCTTCAACTCTATGTTTGTGCCAAAACACTTTCACTAAGAAAATTCTTTTGTTTCTCAACTCTTTGATTTCTCGTGCCGAAATTTGAATCGGTTCTTCACTATACGAAAAATCTGACTGAATTTTAACCTCAGTAGGAGCAATCACTTGAGACAGATCAGATCTGTACCGTCAAAGCATCAACACATGAAACACATTATGAATTTTCTCTAATTCAGGTGGCAACAGCAATCTATAAGCAACCGGTCCAATCAGTTCAATGATCTCCTATGGCCCGATGAACCTCAAACTCAACTTGCCCTTTCGGCCAAATCGAAGTATCTTTTTCCACGGAGATACTTTTAAAAACACTTTGTCACCAACCTCGAATTCAATATCTTTTCGTTTCAGGTCTGCATAAGACTTCTGACGATCTGAGGCCGCTTTCAAATTGTCTCGAATCACTTTTACTTTCTGCTCAGTCTCTTTTATCAAGTCAACCCCGTGAATCTTATTCTCACTCAGCTAAGTCCAATACAATGGAGTTCGACATTTTCGACCGTAAAGAGCCTCATATGGTGCCATTTTAATGCTAGATTGAAAACTATTATTGTACGCAAACTCGATCAACGGCAAATGCTTCTCCCACGTACTTTCAAATTCAAGAACACAACACCTCAACATATCTTCAAGAACTTGAATGATCCGCTCGGATTGTCCATCCGTTTGCGGATGAAATGCAGTGCTGAAATATAATTTTGTGCCTAAAGCCTCTTACAATTTCTTCCAAAATCGTGAGGTAAATCTCGGATCTCTGTCAGATGCAATAGATAGTGGCACCCCGTGCAATCTCACAATCTCAGCAATATACAATTCAGCCAATTTATCAAGTGAATAATTTGTTCTCATCGGAACGAAATGAGCTGATTTCGTCAATCTGTCAACTATCACCCAGATTGCATCTTTCTTTCCCGGAGACAAAGGCAATCCCGGCACAAAGTCCATTGTGATTCTTTCCCATTTCCACTCAGGAATCATAATTGGTTGTAACAAACCGGACGAAACTTGATGTTCAGCTTTAACTTGCTGGCATATTAAACATTTCGACACAAACTAAGAGATGTCCCGTTTCATACCATGCCACCAGTAAAATTGTTTCAAATCATTATACATTTTTGTACTGAATCTCAAACAATCATCACTATCATTTCGAAATTCTGAATCAGAATTCAAATCACATTGAGTTCGTTTTGCTATTATCTCATCATCACTTTTCTGGGCATCACAAATCTGACGTACGAACATCGGTCTCACTTTCAACTCAGCCAAAACTAAGTCATCATCACATAGATTTATCTGAGTACTCATAGCTCGCAAAGCACATAATGACTTTCGACTCAAGGCATCAGCAACTACGTTAGCTTTGCCTGGATGATAATCAATCACAAGTTCGTAATCTTTCAACAGTTCCAACCATCTTCTCTATCGCAAATTCAATTCTTTCTGAGTCATCAAGTACTTCAAGCTCTTATGATCGGTATAAATATGACATTTCTCACAGAATAGGTAGTGGCGCCATATCTTCAATGCAAACACTATCGTGGCTAATTCAAGATCATGCATCGGATAGTTCTTTTCATGTGGCTTTAACTGCCTCGAAGCATAAGCAATGACCTTGCCTTCTTGCATCAGCACACAGCCCAAACCATTCAATGATACATCACTGTAAACTATGAATTCTTTACCCGACTCAGGTTGAACTAACACTGGCGCTTCTGTCAACAATACTTTCAACTGCTCAAAACTCTGTTGACACTTTTTCGACCACTCAAATTTAACATCTTTCTGTAGCAACTTCGTCAGCGGAGTCGCAATCATTGAGAAGCCTTTCACAAACCGTCTATAATATCCTGCTAGTCCCAGAAAACTACAAACTTTAGACACATTTCTCGGAGGTTTCCATTCTAGAATAGCTGAGATTTTACTCGGATCAACTCGTATTCCCGCAGCTGATACAATATGTCCCAAAAAACCAACCTCACACAACCAAAACTCACATTTGCTAAATGTTGCATACAATTGCTTCTCACGCAGGGTCTGTAACACAATTCTCAAATGCTCAGCATGTTGCGCCTTATCACTAGATTAAATCAGAATATCATCAATGAACACCACAACAAAATGATCCAAATACGGTCTGAATATCCGGTTCATCAAATCCATAAACATTGCAAGAGCATTCGTTAGTCCGAAAGGCATAACTAAAAACTCATAATGCCCGTACCTCGTTCTGAAAGCAGTCTTCGGTACATCTGACTCTTTGACTCGTAGCTGGTAGTAGCTCGATCTCAAATCTATTTTAGAAAACACTGTAGCTCCTTTCAGTTGATCTAACAAATCATCAATACGAGGCAACGGATATTTGTTCTTTATCGTCACTTTGTTCAATTGTCGATAATCAATACACATCCTCATAGTGCCGTCTTTCTTTTTCACGAATAGCACAGGAGCACCCCAGGGCAAGAAACTCGGTCGTGTAAATCTTCTATCGGTCAACTCTTACAACTGAGACTTCAACTCTTTCAATTCTGTCGGTGCCATTCTATACGGAGCTATTGAGATAGGAGTCGTTCCCGGAACCAATTCAATGCCAAATTTAATTTCCCGAATCGGAGTAATCCTAGTAGTTCTTCAGGAAACACATCAGGGAATTCGCAAACCACAGGCACAGATTCAACTTTCTTTTCTGTCACTTTTGTATCGATCACATATGCCAGATAAGATTTGCAACCCTTTCTCACATAGTTCAAAGCTTTTATCACAGATACAACAGTTGGTAACCATTTCATATCACTTGATTCAATTCGAACTATCTCACCATTCTGACTTCTCAATTCAATACTTTTTCTTTTACAATTCACAATGGCATTATGCAAAGTGAGCCAATCCATACCCAATTATATCAAATTCATCGAATGGTAGCAATATCAAATTAGCTGAAAAACAAGCATCTCAAAACATCAATGGGTAGTTCTTACACACTTTATCCACCAAAACACACTTGCTTAAGGGGTTCGATACTCTAATCACAAATTCAGTAGACTCAACAAGTAGAGTCTTACTTGATACTAGATTCACACACACACATATGAATGAGTAGATCCTCGATCTATCAATGCAATCACATCAGTATCAAATAGAGTAAAAGTACCAGTAATGACGTGTGGAGATAACGCTTCTTCTCGTGCACGTATAGCATAGGCTCGGGCAGGTGCTCTCGCCTCTGATCTCACAGCTGTATCAGTAGTTCCTTTTTGGCTTCCACTTACATTCCCGGTGTTTCTGAGTGGTCTACCCTTTGCCGTCGTGTTACTCGGTCTCACATTCTGAACATTTTCTTCTTCAGCTAACTTTGGGCAATCTCGAATGAAGTGATCTCATGATCCACACTTATAACAAGTTCGATTATTATACTTGCCCCAACATTCTCCCACATGTCATCTTTCACACTGTCTACACTCAGGTTTGTTGCTTTTAGCACTACCAACACTTGATTCCATTGGAGCTTGAGTTCTCAGACCAACACTTAGTCTTGCGCGGTCTCTATTCAGATGTCCAAATGAAGCATTTGATCGATTGCTTGCATCTCTAAATCTCTTCATCGAAGGTTGAGAAAACTTACTCATCGATCTTTTTCTTTCATTTCGAGCTTCAGAATCGGCTTTCTTCTTTTCTTTACTGAGCTCCTCGGCTTTGCAAGCTCTTTGAACTAACACAACAAATTCATTTATGTCAAGTATCCCAACCAATAATTTAATGTCTTCATTCAGCCCTTCAATGAAGCGTTTACACATAGTAGCTTCAGTCGAAACACATTCCCATTCATATTGACTCAATCTCACAAACTCTCGTTCATACTCAGTAATGGACATGCGGCCTTGTTTCAGCTCTAGAAACTCTTTAAGTTTCTGGTCTATGAACCGTTGACTAATATACTTCTTTTGAAATTCAGCTTGAAAGAAATCCCAGGTGATTCTCTCTCTCGGAACCACTGAAATAAACGTTTTCCACCAGTTATAAGTCGTATCCCTCAACAAAGAAACTGCACATTTTATACATTCGTCAGGAGTCAACGACATCTCGTCAAATACTCGAATGGTATTCTCGAGCCAAAACTCAGCTCGTTCAGCATCATCATCAGCTGTGCCCCTAAACTCTCCGGCCCCGTACTTTCAAATTTTATCCACAGGAGGCTTATTCAATCGGATCGGATCTGTAACTTGTGGCACAACTGGTACTTATGGGGGTGGAGGTTATGGAGCAGCCGGATTCGTTCGAACGAACTCCAAAAACCACTCACTCATCATTCGAAAGAAGGCTTGCTTAGCCTCTCCTCCCTCACCACTATCATTCGGCCTAGATGTGGCCGGTGTTGTCCCTTGAGCGGGAGCAGGTGCATTACTCTCAACATCGTCAGCAACTGCTCGATCGGGATCCATTACTATACGAAAACACATTTATAACTGTCAGGATTCATCACACTATCGCAATTTCATATATGGCATGTATAGCTAGACTCACACACGCTACGTTAGTCTGAGAATCGACTAAACCGTAGCTCTGATACCAATAAAATATATCACCCCTAACCCAAAATCATCGTCAGAATAGGGTTAAGAGGCAGTACCGATCAATCGAAACATTTCACATCCATTTCACAACACTAAGTCAATCATCAATTAAACATATTCAAAAATAAACATATAGTCCCTTATTACGGTCTACGAGACCATAAACACGTGTTAAAAAGAGGTCGGGACTAAACCAAACACATACAAAAATTCTTGGAATTTTGAACATTTTTCAACACTGCAGAGGTCACACGCCCGTGCAGTCAGGCCGTGTGCCTCACACGGCTACCAGACACGCCCATGTGTCCAGGCCGTGTCAAAACAGGGCATACATACTGACTTGTTCACATAGCCACCAGATACGCCCGTGTGCCATGGCCATGTGAAATTAAGCTAGCTACTGACTTGGTCACATGGCCACCAGGCACGCCCGTGTGCTACGGCTGTGTACCCTGCCCAGGCACACTTCGAGGTGGCCCTTGAGCCACACGACAGAGACACATGCCCGTGTCCCTTGGCCGTGTATGCAAAATAGGCCATTTGAAGGCCAAAATGTCACCCACACTTGGGTCATACCTACAAGCACATACAAGCCTATTTTCACACACAATTTGTCAACCAAATACATGTCAAATGATCAACTTGTCATCCCATCCATTCTCATTTCTAATCATGTCAACTTATATACCAAATTGCACAACTAATACACATGTATAACCAAACATAATTCTTCCACAATATCATTAGATCACAATGGCATCAATCCATCACTAAGCTTACCATTCATAAGACTATCTCATTGCCATCAAACCATACCAAAACATACTTCATATACCATATTTATTCATGCATATTACCAACATTTATCTAGCCACATCACATGGCTATTTACACATCTCAAACATGTTTCAACACAACTAGCCTATACATGCCATATTCAAATATACACATCTTCAAAAGTACCAAAATAGATTGCTGATAGTGTGATAGAGATGCTGACGATCCCCGGATCCGAGCTAGCTTTTATCGACAATCAGAAAGCAGAGAAACAAATCACACAGTAAGCTTTCAAAAGCTTAGTAAGTTCGTAATATAATACATATTACCCAATTATACCACATTAATACATAATTAAATCATCACATAGATAAATACACAATTGGGCTCATCATCAATCTCAACCATATGCTCAAGTATCTATTCATTCAACTTTTAAAGCTATCATCAACCACATAGGTTCAAACGTACCTTGATCAACACATAGTTACTCACCATTCATGCTGCTCAATTTCTCGATATTACCTCTCGTTCAACCTTTGTTATTCTTTTGATTTATTCGCACACTTAGTGCCAATTTCATAACCAAAACATAATCGTCACCGCATACTTAGTGCTAATATGTTAAACCGAACATATATCGGTATCGCACACACAGTGCCAATTCGATAAACCGAAGCTTCTATATTTTCGCACACACAGTGCTAATCATCTCTGTCTCGTTTCTAATTTCGCACACTTAGTGCCCTCTAATTCAATTTCGCACATAGCATTTCTAATCTCATAGTTATATATATTTATTCGATTCACATCACATAGATATAGTTTACAACTAGTACTATATCTGAACTTACCTCGGACGTCGAAATATCAAAATGGTCGATTAATCGAGCACTTTGTCTTTGCCTCGATCTCGATCCGAACCTCTCCTTTCTTGGTCTATACACATTCAAATTCAGTCCATTCAATCACCAATTCATTCAATTTAGTCCACACACACATTTTTAGGGCATTTTGCAAAATAGCCCTTACATTTTCACATTTTGACACTTTAGTCCCTAATTCACAAAATCACAAAATACACCAAAATTTCATATCACCCATGCTTAGCAAAATTTTTACATGCTTCATACAAGTCCATACATTTCATTTATTTCACAATTTAGTCCCTCAAAATACTATTCTTTCAATTTACTCCAAATCACTCAAAATCAACCTAAACTCCAAAAACAAACTATGATAATCAAACACATATCTTTCATATTTCTCTATCAAACATCACAAAACTTATGTATTCATCAATGGCACATTTCAAAAACATCATCAATTCACAAAATTGAAGCATGGGTTTTGAAGTAGACGAAGCATCGATTACGAAAAAGTAGAAATTATCAAAAACTGAAACCAAAACATACCTTAATCAAAGACACAATTGGCCGAACCCTAAAACTCTTTTCCTTCTTTTTCTTTAGCAAATTTCGGCAAATATGATGATAATGGAGCTTATTTCATGTTTTTGTTTTATTTTGATGTATATTATTAACATTAATGTACCATTTACAAATTTGCCCTTAATGAATATTAATAATAACAACCAATGCCATGCCATTATCATCCATTTACTATCAAATGGTGTAATATCAACATAAGGACCTCTCCTTTAATAAGTCATGACATTTAAGCACTTTAACAATCAGCACATAGCTTTTACATTTTATGCGATTAAGTCCTTTTCGCAAATTAAACACACAATCGATAAAATCTTCACACAGAACTTTTACACATGCTCTATCACATATTATAAACACCAGAAATAATATTAAAATATTTTTTTGACCTCAAATTTGTGGTCTCGAAACCACTGTTCTGACTAGGGTCTAAACTGGGCTTTTACATACGAAGCATATCTTGTCTTTGTGATGAATGCCAAAGAGACTGAGTTAAGAATTGAATCAGTGCCGATAGTATGTGAGTATCTAGATGTATTCCTAGAAGAATTGCCAGGGTTGCCTCCGATTACAGAGGTTGAATTTGGCATTGAGTTAGCTCCATTATCATCAATAATTGTGCATTGATAATTAAATTCTAAGAATACTAGAGAATCAAGCATGATAAGTCTATTTTTTTGAATAAAAATTTTCTAGGTTGTCGAATCGAGTTTAAATATTACTTTGAAGTTTGAAATTTACGAGGTTGACATCAAAACACCCATAATTTTTGTGAGATTTTGAGCCTCATAGAGCATAAATTCTTTTTCTTTCTCACTTTATTGATTATGAGTGTGTCAACATTGATTTGTTATTCTAGAACTTGCATCGATTATACATGTCGAGACCACATTTTTTTTTGATTTGATATACAGAGATGATAAAGGCACCTAGGATTTAACCCACTTATTCCACTAAAAACCCACCTTCATAATTAACCCCTAGTGAACCCCTTTTAATCCTAACAACCCTTTTTATTGACATAACCACTAATATTAACCCAGAACCCATTTGTTTTTGTTATCACCATTCCTTTTGACTACCCTTATATCGAGATTTGATTTGATTAGTTGCCTAATTATGAATTTTAGTAGTTTATCTTTTATTATGTATTTATGATTGTTCTAAATAAAAAAAATTAAAAAAATGAAGTATATTCATTATTAGTTATGTGATTAAACGAGCTTATACATTTAAAATCCAAATATCGAAAAAAGAAGCTCGTATTATTAGTATTATTAGTTTTTAATTGATGTAATTATTATTATTAGTTCATTAGTTCTTAGTTAGGTAATTTGTCAATTCAATCTCGATTCTAACCCTCTAATTTAGCCTTTTTCCACACCTTAACCCTAGCCTCGTTACAACCCTAACAAAGACCTTTTGATTTGTGTTTCATCTCATATTTCAGTGGTGGAGATTTGATTTTCACGCAAGCCTATGGGATTAACTCTTCATGTTTGACTTTTGAGTGCCTAATTTTGAACCTTAAACACTTTGAGTGATATGAGTGAATCTTTAGTGAGGATGTCAACCCTTGTAGGTTTTGGATCAGAGGTAATTATTTAGATGAAGGGAAACACCTATGTTTTGTGCTACAAATGTATGACTTAGATTGTTTGAATCTTTAGGACTCTTTGAGTTGAATCATCCATGTATGAATTATCCTTGAATTATAATGAAACATTATCAATGACTATTATGAATTGAAGGAAGTTTGTTTTAATTATGAGTTGAGAATTTTACTTAAGGACAAGCAAAAGCTTAAGTGTGGGGGTATTTGATGAACCATAAAAGTAACATATTTAAAGCCCACATTTAATATGCTTTTGGATTATTTAAGCCTCAATTTATGTAAAAAGGTGCTCTTAATCCTTTCTTTTCATGTTTTATACTCAGGAAAGCACCCGATGATGAAAAGAACGAGAAACGGGCTTAAAACGGACTAAATTAGGCCAAGCCACGAAATTAGCACGGCCTGGACTTCAAGCCACACGGTCGTGCCTCCTTAATTATCTAGAACATGGCCTAGCCACGATTTACACGGTCGTGCCTCATCAATGGAGTCTAACACGGCCTGGCCACGATTCACACGGGCGCGTGCCATGGCCGTGTCCCTACCGCGGGAAAAAGGAATTTTACTCGGATTTAGATGCTTGGAGGCAAAGAAACACATTCCTAAGTCTACTTAAACGCCCAAATAGGAATTGCACTCAAATTAGGATACTTGGAGGCCAAGTAACACATCTCAAAGCCTATATAAACACCCCAGGTAGCAACTTAGAAGGGGAGTTCAGTGAAGCCTTCTCACAAAGCTTTTGCCAGAGGGCGTCGTGCTAGGCCAGAGAAGGAAGATTTGTGGGGATTCACTCAGGGATAGCCAGTTGATTCATCTCAAGAAGCCAGAATTCTACTCAAGACGGAGGATCTCCTCTTCAATTCCTTCAGGGGGTTTTAGGGATTTCTTATGTTTTGTTTTATCTTTTCTCTTGAGATGTTTTCCTTTATTGTTATGAACTAAACCCTTCGGATACCCAAGAAGGGTGAAACCTATGATGAATCTTGTTATTTGATTATTTGAATTATATGATAAATACTTAGTTTGTTCTTAATTATGTGAGCTTAATCCAAATTTAATGTGCTTAGGTGGAGGAGGAATAGACCCTGCCTACGAGTAGATCCAACATAATTAAGCGGAGTTGATCGCACGCCTAGAGATAGGGTGACGAGATTTTTGCCAGATTAGGGTGAAACCTAATATGAGAATCCATAGATCGATTTACTTCTATTCTAGGGGGTTATTATAAGAGAACGAGAGTTCCACTAATTAACCTAGGGTTAGACGTTATTCGCCTCGAGAGAGGGTTTAATATACGTTAGGGAGTCTTACGGATCAAACTAAGTAAATAAAATTATATGGTTCAGTGATAGATAACAAGTGAAGTCTAGGTGGATTCTTCCTAGGGTATCGTCTAAATCAACTGAGTTTTTCCCAAGTTATTTTCCAAATTCATTCTTCTTTGTCTTAGAGTCTTTAGTTTAGTAGTTAATTAATTTAGATTAATAAGCAAACTTCACTTATTTTAGGCTAAATAATAAAAAGAAAGTTAGTATTAGTACTTCTAGTTCCTTTGGGTTCGATAATCTGGTCTTGCCTAAGCTATACTACTGTTCGATAGGTGCACTTGCCTCAATCATTGTCAGAGTTAGTTTCCAGGTTCGATCATTCTTTTATAAATTTTAAAACTCTGATTTACAGCGATCAAGTTTTTGGCGCTATTGCCGGGGAACTAAAATATTAAGAAAGCTCTATTTTTATTACTTTAGCCATTTTTTTTATTTTCTGCAATTTATTTTATTATTATTATTATTATTTTTACTTTGCTAAATTTTCTTTTATTTGATTTTGATAGATAGAGGAGATGGCACTAAATAACTATCAGTGGAAAGTTACGAGGACAAAGCCAACAAAAGCAGCCGATATCTACGACCTCGACCTAGTAACCAGGCTATCAAACCAGTTAGAGATGTTACATAAAAAATTTAATGGTTTATACGGTTCCTCATGGGGTACATCCAGCTGCGCAAATGTGAAATAAGCGGAGGCGTGGCGAATCCTGAGTACCCACCCTACGGACATGGCATGGAAAGCGAACAAGTCCACTATATGAGTAACTATTCTAACCCTCAAAATAATTCTTAGAGTGACACTTATAATGCAGGTTGGAGGTACCATCCTAATTTCTCGTGAAATGATCAAAGTAGCCAAGGACAGAAACTTCCTTTAAATTTTCAACAACCACCTTACCAACAGGAAGAGGAGTCGAACCTTAAAGAGATGCTGACAAAATTCATGGCAACTACCGATAACCGTCTCCAAGACACTGAAACCACCCTTGAGACCCAACAAGCATCGATCAAAGGGATCGAGAGCCAAGTTAGGGAAGTCACTGAGTCAGTTGGGGAACTTACTAAGTCAGTTATACAACTTGCTAAGCTGATCTCAGAACTACCAAAAGAAAGCTTGCCACGCAATACTGAAACTAACCCGAGTGAGCAAAATCAAGCCATTTACGATAGTGAAGGGTTAGACGAACCAAACCCAAGGGAAGAACCTGTGGTAAGCAAAGGTAAGGTTGAAGTGTGCCATGATATACCAAAATCGGCAATTACAGAGTACCAACCTCGTGTGCCATATCCCGATGTAAAAAAGAAAGACCACACAGAGGAAGAAGTCGGTGAACTCACACTTCGTGTAGATGATGAAACAATCACTCTTCAAGCTCTTGACTCAACTAGGACATCGAGTAATAAAGGTACGAACGTTAATTCTATTGATAACCATTTGGTTCAACCTTCTTTACAGGAAGCATCACGAAATCACCTAGCTGAGCTAGATTTTAGACCTCGTACCCATAAAGAAATAATTCATGAAGAACTAAGGCTTCAGGTCGATGAACTAGACGAGTGGAAAACACAATTTAAAGAGAAACTAGGAATACACGAAGTGAAACCGGCGGCAACCCCAGACGAGCTTCTTGGGAGCCAGAGGAAGCAATTCGGCAGCAATACCCTCACCTATTCTAGTCAGGTAATTTCGAGGCCGAAATTATTTTTAAGGGGGGTAGAACTTTAATATCCGGGATTTAGGGGTTATGCGTTTTAACTTGAATGTATGTAGTAGCATGCTTATGTGTGGTTTGTATGTGTTTTGGGGGCTTCGAGAACCCTGGGGAGTAGGTAGATGCCTTAGAAAAATATTGGATTTTTAAGTCTTAAAGGAGAGCTAAGGGAGCTAGGCCTTAAGGAGTTTAGTATGTGGATTAAGACACAAGAACTTAACTGGTAAAGTGGCAAGGGAGGCGCCACTTAGAGCACAGGAGAGTGGCACCTCAGGGAGTGTGAAGGGACTTAGGTTCGAGCAGCACAGGTAGCGTTTTGGGCTTTTATTTTTCGGTAAAGAAGTGCAGGGTTGGACGGCACAGGGACACTAAATGGATGAGCATTTGATTTGGTCAAATTCATTTGAAAATTCGGCTAAGAGAGAAAGATAAGTGTTGACTCATTCAAATACTTTTGAATGAGGGGAGAAGAGGGAAAGTAGGAGAAAAAAAAAGGATTTGAGAAGAGGGGAAGAGTTGGCCGGTAAAGGGACTTTGGAGGGGGCATATTCGGTCATACAAGGGGGAGTTAAGTGCCGAATTGGCTTAAGGGGTTTTAGGTACATTTTAGCTTTCTTTTCCTCCCTTAGATTTGTGCCGAAAGTGGTAGTCAGAAACCTTTCAAAGTCTCCTCTATTTTCTTTGCTTTAGCCGAATTTGGGAAGACCTTTAAGGCCACTTTCTTCTCCATTCTCTTCTTCTTCTCGCGATTCTTTCAAAAGCCGAAGGTATCTCTGGACTATAGCCGATTATTCTGAAGCACTAAAAGCCGATCATCTTTCTCCTCTTGTCGATTTCTTAGAGCCAGTGATCATTGCGTTTGGTCACTCTTGTTCGGTAAGGGATCTCTTCTGGTTCAAATCTCTTTCTCTTATTTTAGCCTATCGAAATCAAGGACACTAATCCCTATATCTCATTTGGCCAAAACCATGAAGGTGGATTTCGGGATTCTTTGTAGCCAACGATTAGAAGGAGATCTTTCGGGATTTTAGAGATTCAAGGTAAGCAAGGTATACCATTCAGCCAAGGGCCACTTCTATTGGTTTTAATGCACTAAGCCGATTCTAACTTAAGCCATGTAGGGATTTCGACAACTACAAGAGCAGACAATAGTTATTGGGATTTAAGCAAGCAAGGTAAGGGAGTTGTAATATTCGGCCAAAGGCCATATTACTTATTGAGGGTTGTCGATTCTAACTATGGTATTTTAGGGGGTTTTCGATAGAGATAAAGGAGGAGTCTCGGGATTCAGATCTATTTCAGTAAGGGTGTTTAAGTTATAGATTATGTTTCGTTTAGATCTTACATATTAATTAATCGGGTTTTGATTAAGTGTTCCTCAATGGATGCGAGTACCGGTGGAGGAGAGAAAGGGTAGTTCCTACCCTAGATTCAAGCAACGCCCGGTTTGCAGACGTGATTGGCCACCGGTTGTGGGCGAAGATCGAGAAAGGGATAAGCGGATCGCTGTTATCCCCGATATGGCGAGAGTGTCGGTATCGAGAGTGTCATTCTCATCATTTATCGGTGTGTAACCCTACACTAATTCCCGATAGATTAATAGTATTACGTTAAATATGTGTTAATAAAAATACAAATAACATGGCTAAGGGTACCATTCAATGGTATAGTGCGTTGATGCGTTACCCCTTAACACTCCGTTAATAATGTTTATAAACATTGATATGAAAATATGTGTAATTTCGTTATGGCTTTAGGGTAAGGTATATTGCATGATATCTGTATATTTTGTATGATGCATGGGCATATGGGTGATAATGATAAAAGGAAGTGTTCCGGTGGTTTTACCACATTATCCGGTGACTTATGTCACATATTATGAATCCGGTGACTCTGTCACATTATCCGTGGCTATGCCACATTATAAGGCGATGTGTAGTTGTCTCAGCGATCGCCGAGGGTGTGTAGCGGATAGAGGGTCGATTTAGTAATCCCACGGTGTGATTGGCGAGTGCACGGGTGGTGTGTAGAGGATGGATATCTAGGTGGGCTCGTGGATTGCATTTTCATCTTATTTAAATGTGATTTGATATGCTATGATCCGATATGCTATGTGTGGGCTTATGGCCGAATGTGACTAAAATGGGCTTTGCCGAAATGTTATGGTTAAGGCTATGATCGGTTGGGTTTTTGGTGTAGTCGTTACACATTGAGTCTGTTGACTCACCCTTCGTGGGCTAACTTTTTGCAGTGATGCCTAGTATTATGGATCGGTCAATGAGGACTACGGGGTGGCCATGCCCAGCATTTTTGGGTTTTCGAATGGTTGAATTTTGCGTTATATTAGCAAACTTTTCTTTCGGGATTTATTTGGTATTTTAAAGTTTGTAATAAGGCCACTATTTAATTATTTAAGTTTTATGTTCTAAGTTTTATTTTTCACACGATAATCGGCAAATAAATAACTAAACATTTTTCTTAATCAACTTTAAATGTTTTAACACTTAGTCCACTACGGTTTTCAACTTAATAAGCTCTAAAATCAGGCATTGTTTTCAATTTGTTAGAAATGAAGGAAACATTTTTTTTAAAAGAAATACAAACTGAACTACAACACGGTTTCCAACTCGCTAAATTTTCAAACTTGTTTTAATAAGTCGACATATTTTATCAAATCATGAAACGAGATTTAGTTAAGTTTTTCGAAGGAACATATCAGATTCGGTCGAGGCTTGTGGGCCAGGTTTGGGGTGTTTCAACTTGGTATCAGAGCCCAGTTTTAAACACTCGGCCTTGGGTTTTGAAGCCCACAATGTTGTCAAAAAAAATTGAGCCAAAATAGGGTTTTTGAAAATTTCTGTTAAAATGGTCCTATGGAAGCGTGGCACCCGAGTTCTCGCCCCAGGTCCGCCAGGTAAGTACTGTAGTTAGTAAATTTGTTTGAATATGCTAATGTATGATGCTTTAGATAATAGGCATAGGGAAACTATATTATAGAGACATGGACTTTAGGTATGTGTACTTCTACGGAAAAACCACTGATTAAAACTCTATTGCATAAAACTTCTCTTTAAACAAGAAGTGAAAAGATTCTAATGCATAAAAATTTTGTAAAAATAGATAAACCGCGACGGTAGACATGAGTTTTAGGGGACGTGGTCGCAATACTCGTGGGCGTGACAGAGGCAGAATGACTGTGTCGGAACGATCAGAATGCAGTCGGGTTCGAAAATGAGGCGCCGCCACCGGTGTAGGGGGAATTTGTAAGCGCACAGAAGAGATGACGCTGTATCGCAGGCTATGCTACGAGTTTTAGAGCGAGTGGCAGGAGCTAGTATGGGAAATGGGGCTCGAAAGACAGTATCTGAGAGACTGAGAGCAAATGGAGCCAAGGTTTTAAGAGGAGTATCTAGGGTAGCTCCGAACGTAGTGGAGTATTGGTTAGAGGCAGTCGAGAGGATCATGGATGATTTGGACTGCATTGTTGAGGAGAACACGAAAGGTCTTTGTTTATTTGCCGGATGAGGCCTACCAGTGGTGGCTCATCATCGGAGAGGGTACCCACAGTAGATCGAGTGGATTGGGGGTATTTTAAGACTAAGTTTGAGGGGAAATACGTCGGAGCTAGCTACATAGACTCGCAGAGAAAGGCGTTTCTAAATTTAGTGCAAGGAAGCAAGTCGGTAGCAGAGTATGAAGTGGAGTTTCTGCGGTTAAGCCGGTACGCCAAGGGGATTGTGGCTACTGATTACGAGCGATGTGTCAGATTCGAAGATGGATTGCGAGATGAGCTACGAGTGTTGATTGCCCCGCAGCGGGAAAGAGACTTTGCAATCTTAATGGATAAGGCTCGGATAGCTGAAGAAGTTAAGTGGACCGAGAGACAGAACCGCGACAGAGGCCAGGGTAGGAATAAGAGGGGCTATGGGTCTTCAGGGTCATCCGGAAATTTTCAAAAGAGACCTAGAGTTGATGGGCCGCGAGGTCAGCAGGTTACTGCGGGAGGACAGTACCGTACTTGTGCTCAGTGTGGAAAGATGCACCCGGGAGAATGTTGGAAAAAGACAGGGGGATGTTTTAAGTGTGGGTCCAAAGATCATATGATTAGAGACTGTCCGGTGGATACTGATAGGGGCCGACCAGCAGGTCAGGATTTTAATCAGGCTGGCAGAGGTGGACAGCAGCTGTGGAAGGGGTCAGGACGATAAGGGAGTTTGCGGATGTCTTTCTAGAAGAACTTCCAGGATTGCCTCCGAATCGTGAGGTGGAATTTGGGATTGACTTTTTGCACGTGCAATGCCGTATCTATCGCCCGCATGCAAATGGCACCAAAGGAGTTAGTTGAGCTCAAGGCTCAGATCCAAGAGTTGCTTGATCGTGGGTTTATCCGACCCAGTGTGTCTCCATGGGGAGCACCGGTCTTATTCATGAAGAAGAAGGATGGGACTATGCGTATGTGCATAGATTACCGGCAGTTGAATAAGTTGACCATCAAGAACAAGTACCCTTTGCCAAGGATAGACGACTTGTTCGATCAGCTTAAGGGAGTCGCAGTATTTTCAAAGATAGATCTAAGGTCGGGATACCATCAGCTTAAGGTGAAGGAAGCAGATATCCATAAGACAGCTTTCCAGACAAGATACGGGCATTATGAGTTCTTAGTAATGCCGTTCGGATTGACGAACGCCTCAGCTGCGTTCATGGATATGATGAATCAGGTTTTCCAACCCTACTTGGATCGATTAAATCGTTGTGTTTATAGACGACATCCTAGTGTATTCCAAGTCTGAGGAAGAACATGATGAGCATCTTCGGGTAGTATTGCAGGTGTTAAGGGAGAAGAAGTTATATGCCAAGTTTAGTAAGTGCAAATTTTGGTTGAAGGAAGTTGCGTTTTTGGGTCATGTGGTGTCTGCAGAAGGGATAAGAGTAGACCCTCGGAAGATTGAGGCAGTGCTAGATTGGAAACCACCTAAGTCTGTGGCTGAGGTTTGCAGTTTCTTGGGGTTAGCAGGTTACTACAGAAGGTTCGTAGAAGGGTTCTCATCAATAGCAGCACCTCTGACGAAATTGTTGAGAAAGGAGGTACCTTTCGTATGGGTAGATAAGCAGCAGCAGAGCTTCGAAAGGCTTCAGAGGGTTTTGACAGAAGCTCCGGTTTTGATTCAGCCTAAGGCAGGGAAGGATTTTGTGGTGTACTGTGATGCTTCTCACAGAGGATTGGGATGTGTTCTAATGCAAAACGGGAAGGTGGTCACTTATGCGTCACGGAAATTAAGGCCACATGAGGTTAACTATCCGACGCATGACTTGGAATTGGTAGCGGTAGTCTTTACTCTTAAGGTATGGAGGCACTATTTATATGGAGAAAGGTCGATGATCTACACGGACCACAAGAGTCTGAAGTATTTGTTGACTCTGAAGGAGCTAAATTTGAGACAACGAAGGTGGGTGGAGTTATTGAAAGACTACGATTGTTCTATAGAGTATCACCCGGGTAAGACGAATGTAGTGGCAGATGCCCTAAGTCGAAAAGTAGTGTCGGATCTGAGGGCGATGTTTGCACATCTTAGCCTTTATGATGACGGAAGTTTGCTAGCAGAGTTGCAGGTGAAGCCGACATAGTTAAGTTAGGTGAAAGAAAAACAATTGGTAGATGATGATCTGAGTGCTAAGCTACTGTAGGTGCAGCGTGGGGAATTAGAAGACTATGGGGTAAACAGCGACGGAGTGTTGTGTTTCCAAGGTAGGGTATGTATGCCGAAGGATGAGGAACTAAGACAGAGAATTCTTCGGGAATCGCATAGTAGTCCTTATGCTATGCATCCTGGAGGAAGTAAGTTATACAGGGATCTGCGGGATCAGTTTTGGTGGCTTGGTCTTAAGCAGGAAGTTACAGAATTTGTAGGGAAGTGTTTAACGTGTCAGCAAGTCAAGGCTGAACACCAAGTACCTTCGGGGTTGCTTCAGCCGATAAAGATTCCGCAGTGGAAGTGGGAGAGAATTACCATGGACTTCGTTAGTGGGCTTCCCCTTACGCCTACTAAGAAGGACTCGGTATGGGTGATAGTGGATCGGTTGACAAAGTCTGCACATTTCATACCAGTGCGGGTTGACTATTCTCTGCAGAGGTTAGCGAAATTGTATGTGGCAGAAATTGTGAGGCTGCACGGAGTGCCAGTGTCGATTATTTCGGATAGGGATCCGAGGTTTACGTCTCAGTTTTGGAAAGCATTGCATCGCATTGGGCACCGTTAGATTTCAAAGACGGCATTTCATCCGCAGTTGGACGACCAATCTGAGCGGGTAATTCAAGTGTTAGAGGATATGTTGAGGGGTTGCGTGATAGGCTTCAGAGGAAGCTGGGAGGAATTCTTGCCTTTAGCAGAGTTTGCGTACAACAACAGCTATCAAGCAAGTATTCGGATGGCACCGTACGAAGCACTGTATGGACAAAAGTGTCGCACTCCTACGTGTTGGACAGAATTGGGGGAACGTCATGTTTTGGGTCTGGAGATTATGGCGGAATCCGAAGAAAAGGTTAAGGTAATTCGGGCACGGTTGAAGGAAGCGTTTGACAGACAAAAGTCGTACGCAGATCTCAAACGGAAGGAGATAGAGTTTGCAGTAGGGGATCAGGTGTTTCTAAAAGTTTCACCATGGAAAAAGGTGATGAGATTTGGTCACAAGGGTAAGTTAAGTCCCAGGTTTATAGGACCTTATCGGGTTTTGAAGCGGGTTGGACCAGTGGCATATCAGTTAGAGTTACCATCGAAATTGAAGCAGATGCACGATGTGTTCCACATTTCGATGCTACGTCGTTACCGATCGGATCCATCTCATGTAGTGCCAGTTGAGGAGGTGGAGTTGAGGTCAGACTTATCCTACGAGGAAGAGCCGATTCAGATTCTGGAACGAGATGTGAAGGTGTTACGGAGGAAATCAGTTCCTCTAGTCAAAGTGTTATAGCGTAACCATGGATCGGAGGAAGCTTCTTGGGAGCCGGAGGAAGCAATATGGCAGCAATACCCTCACCTATTCTAGTCAGGTAATTTCGAGGCCGAAATTATTTTTAAGGGGGTAGAAATGTAATATCTGGGATTTAGGGGTTATGCGTTTTAACTTGAATGTATGTAGTAGCATGCTTATGTGTGGTTTGTATGTGTTTTGGGGGCTTCGGGAACCCTGGGGAATAGGTAGATGCCTTAGAAAAATATTGGATTTTTAAGTCCTAAAGGAGAGCTAAGGGAGCTAGGCCTTAAGGAATTTAGTATGTGGATTAAGACACAAGAACTTAACTGGTAAAGTGGCAAGGGAGGCGCCACTTAGAGCACGAGAGAGTGACGCCTCGAGAGTGTGAAGGGACTTAGGTTCGAGCAAAGACAGGTAGCGTTTTGGGCTTTTATTTTTCGGTAAGGAAGTGCAGTGTTGGACGACACAGGGACACTGAATGGATGAACATTTGATTTGGTCAAATTCATTTGAAAATTCGGCTAAGAGAGAAAGATAAGTGTTGACTCATTCAAATACTTTTGAATGAGGGGAGAAGAGGAAAAGTAGGAGAAAAGAAGGGATTTGAGAAGAGGGGAAGAGTTGGCGGTAAAGGGACTTTGGAGGGGGCATATTCGGTCATACAAGGGAGTTAAGTGCCGAATTGGCTTAAGGGGTTTTAGGTACATTTTAGCTTTCTTTTCCTCCCTTAGATTTGTGCCGAAAGTGGTAGTCAGAAACCTTTCAAAGTCTCCTCTATTTTCTTTGCTTTAGCCGAATTTGGGAAGACCATTAAGGCCACTCTCTTCTCCATTCTCTTCTTCTTCTCGCAATTCTTTCAAAAGCCGAAGGTATCTCTGGACTATAGCCGATTGTTCTGAAGCACTAAAAGCCGATCATCTTTCTCCTCTTGTCAATTTCTTAAAGCCAGTGATCATTGCGTTTGGTCACTCTTGTTCGGTAAGGGATCTCTTCTGGTTCAAATCTCTTTCTCTTATTTTAGCCTATCGAAATCAAGGACACTAATCCCTATATCTCATTTGGCCGAAACCATGAAGGTGGATTTCGGGATTCTTTGTAGCCGACAATTAGAAGGAGATCTTTCGTGATTTTGGAGATTCAAGGTAAGCAAGGTATACCATTCGGCCAAGGGCCACTTCTATTGGTTTTAATGCACTAAGCCGATTCTCACTTAAGCCATGTAGGGATTTCGACAACTACAAGAGCAGACAATAGTTATCAGGATTTAAGCAAGCAAGGTAAGGGAGTTGTAATATCCGGCCAAAGGCCATATTACTTAGTGAGGGTTGCCGATTCTAACTATCGTATTTTAGGGGGTTTTCGATAGAGATAAAAGAGGAGTCTCGGGATTCAGATCTATTTCGGTAAGGGTGTTTAAGTTATAGATTATGTTTCGTTTAGATCTTACATATTAATTAACCGGGTTTTGATTAAGTGTTCCTCAATGGATGCGAGTACCATTGGAGGAGAGAAAGGGGTAGTTCCTACCCCTAGATTCAAGAAACGCTCGGTTTCTGCCGTACGTGATTGGCCATCGGGTTGTGGGCCAGCATCGGAAAGGGATAAGCAGATCGCTATTATCCCTGATAGCGAGAGTGTTGGTATCGAGAGTGTTAGTCTCACTGTTATCAGGTGTGTAACCCTACACTAATTCCCGATAGATTAATAGTATTACATTAAATATGTGTTAATAAAAATACAAATAACATGGCTAAGGGTACCATTCAATGGTATAGTGCGCTCAGGTACGTTACCCCTTAACACTCCGTTAATAATGTTTATAAACATTGATATGAAAATATGTGTAATTTCGTTATGGCTTTAGGGTAAGGTATATTGCATGATATCTGTATATTTTGTATGATGCATGGGCATATGGGTGATAATGATAAAAGGGGAACTGTTTCGGTGGTTTTACCACATTATCCGGTGACTTATGTCACATATTATGAATCCGGTGACTCTGTCACATTATCTGGTGGCTATGCCACATTATAAGGGCGATGTGTAGTTGTCTGCAGCGACTGCCTTCGAGGGTGTGTAGCGGATGAAGGGTCGATTTAGTAATCCCCACGGTGTGATTGGCAGGTACGGGTGGTGTGTAGAGGATGGATATCTAGGTGGGCTCGGGATTGTATTTTCATCTTATTTAAATGTGATTTGATATGCTATGATCTGATATGCTATGTGTGGGCTTATGGCCGAATGTGACTAAAATGGGCTTTGTCGAAATGTTATGGTTAAGGCTATGATCGGTTGGGTTTTTGGTGTAGCCGTTACACATTGAGTCTGTTGACTCACCCTTCGTGGGCTAACTTTTTGCAGGTGATTCCTAGTGTTATGGATCGGGTCAGCGAGGACTACGGGGTGGCCATGCCCAGCGTTTTTGGGTTCTCGAATGGTTGAATTTTGCGTTATATTAGCATACTTTTCTTTCGGGATTTATTTGGTATTTTAAAGTTTGTAATAAGGCCACTATTTAATTGTTTAAGTTTTATGTTCTAAGTTTTATTTTTCACACGATAATCGGCAAATAAATAACTAAACATTTTTCTTAAACAACTTTAAATGTTTTAACACTTAGTCCACTACGGTTTTCAACTTAATAAGCTCTAAAATCAGGCATTGTTTTCAATTTGTTAGAAATGAAGGAAACATTTTTTTAAAAGAAATACAAACTGAACTACAACTCGGTTTCCAACTCACTAAATTTTCAAACTTGTTTTAATAAGTCGACATATTTTATCAAATCATGAAACGAGATTTAGTTAAGTTTTCCGAAGGAACATATCAGATCCGGTCGAGGCTTGTGGGCCGGGTTTGGGGTGTTTCAGTGCTGACTTCCCGTGTGAGGTTACTGACTTATTGAGCACGGGCGAGACACGGTGGTGCCCTACAACCGTGCGAGATTACTGACTTGACGAGCACGGGTTAAACACGCCCGTTCTAAAGGACCGTGAGAAAAATACACGGGCGTGCTATGAGACCCACGGCCGTGGTAAAACACCTTAACGCGCCCAAAATTCAAAATCACGAATAAAACGGACTGATTAAACTCGAACAAGGGCGTGGACCATATCACTACTTAAATATTTACTTTTATTTCTATTTCTATTTTTATTTTATTTTCATTTTTATTTTCATTTTTTCATTTTTTTATTTCCTTTCTTTTATTTTCTTTATTATTTTCTTCTTGTTATTCATTCCATTTAGATTTAGCTTAGGATACAAAAGAAATTAGGATGGCTACTTCGAGGACTCAACCAGTTCGAGACGCTTCCCCACGCTCACCTCCAATCCTATCCGATTTCTTTTCATTGGCTTCATCCAAAATTCAGGAAGTTTCCCTTCTCTCCCCATCTTACGATTTTATGATTATTTTGATATTATCTACCTTTGTACATTGAGGACAATGTACATCTTAAGTGTGGTGGGGTTAACTATAGTATTATTTGAAAATCCCTGAATTATGCCTTGTCTTAAAGTAAGTTTCTCATATTATGATGAAATTTCTGATGATTTATGATTTTTATTGTTATGTTTTAGATTAAGTCATTGATAATTGTGCATTGATAATTAAATTCTAAGAATACTAGAGAATCAAGCATGATAAGTCTATTTTTCTGAATAAAAATTTTCTAGGTTGTCGAATCGAGTTTAAATATTACTTTGAAGTTTGAAATTTACGAGGTTGACATCAAAACACCCATAATTTTTGTGAGATTTTGTGCCTCATAGAGCATAAATTCTTTTTCTTGCTCACTTTATTGATTATGAGTGTGTCAACATTGATTTGTTATTCTAGAACTTGCATCGATTATACATGTCGAGACCACATTTTTTTTTGATTTGATATACAGAGATCATAAAGGCACCTAGGATTTAACCCACTTACTCCACTAAAAACACACCTTCATAATTAACCCCTACTGAACCCCTTTTAATCCTAACAACCCTTTTTATTGACATAACCACTAATATTAACCCAGAACCCCTTTGTTTTTGTTATCACCATTCCTTTTGACTACCCTTATATCGAGATTTGATTTGATTAGTTGCCTAATTATGAATTTTAGTAGTTTATCTTTTATTATGTATTTATGATTGTTCTAAATAAATAAAAAAACGAAGTATATTCATTATTAGTTATGTGATTAAACGAGCTTATACATTTAAAATCTAAATATTGAAAAAAGAAGCTCGTATTATTAGTATTATTAGTTTCCAATTGATGTAATTATTATTAGTTCATTATTTCTTAGTTAGGTAATTTGTCAATTCAATCTCGATTCTAACCCTCTAATTTAGCCTTTTTCCACACCTTAACCCTAGCCCCGTTACAACCCTAACAAAGACCTTTTGATTTGTGTTTCATCTCATATTTCAGTGGTGGAGATTTGATTTTCATGCAAGCCTATGGGATTAACTCTTCATGTTTGACTTTTGAGTGCCTAATTTTGAACCTTAAACACTTTGATTGATTTGAGTGAATCTTTGGTGAGGATGTCAACCCTTGTAGGTTTTGGATCAGAGGTAATTATTTAGATGAAGGGAAACACCTATGTTTTGTGCTACAAATGTATGACTTAGATTGTTTGAATCTTTAGGACTCTTTGAGTTGAATCATCCATGTATGAATTATCCTTAAATTATGATGAAACATTATCAATGACTATTATGAATTGAGGGAAGTTTGTTTTAATTATGAGTTGAGAATTTTGCTTGAGGACAAGCAAAAGCTTAAGTGTGGGGGTATTTGATGAACCATAAAAGTAACATATTTAAAGCCCACATTTAATATGCTTTTGGATGATTTAAGCCTCAATTTATGTAAAAACGTGCTCTTAATCCTTTATTTTCATGTTTTATACTCAGGAAAGCACCCGATGACGAAAAGAATGAGAAACGGGCTTAAAACGGACTAAATTGGGCCAAGCCACGAAATCAGCATGGCCTGGACTTCAAGCCACACGGCCGTGCCTCTTTAATTATCTAGAACACGGCCTAGCCACGATTTACACTACCGCGCCTCATCAACGAGTCTAACACGACCTGCCACGATTCACACGGCGCGTGCCATGGCCGTGTCCTGCCATGAAAAGAGGAATTTTACTTGGATTTAGATGCTTGGAGGCAAAGAAACACATTCCTAAGTCTACTTAAACGCCCAAATAGGAATTGCACTCAAATTAGGATACTTGAAGGCCAAGTAACACATCTCAAAGCCTATATAAACACCACAGGTAGCAACTTAGAAGGTGGAGTTCGGCAGAAGCCTTCTGTCAGGCTTTTGCCAGAGGGCGTCGTGCTAGGCCAGAAAAGGTAGATTTGTGGGGATTCACTCAGGGATCGCCAGTTGATTCATCTCAAGAAGCCAGAATTCTACTCAAGACAGAGGATCTCCTCTTCAAATCCTTCAGGGGGTTTTAGGGATTTCTTATGTTTTGTTTTATCTTTTCTCTTGAGATGTTTTCCTTTATTGTTGAACTAAACCCTTTGGATACCCGAAGAGGATGAAACGTATGATGAATCTTGTTATTTGATTTTTTTGAATTATATGATAGATACTTAGTTTGTTCTTAATTATGTGAGCTTAATCCAAATTTAATATGCTTAGGTGGAGGAGGAATAGACCCTGCCTAAGAGTAGATCCAACATAATTAAGCGGAGTTGATCGCACGCCTAGAGATAGGGTGACGAGATTTTGCCGGATTAGGGTGAAACCTAATATGGGAATCCATAGATCGATTTACTGCTATTCTAGGGGGTTATTATAAGAGAACGAGAGTTCCACTAATTAACCTAGGGTTAGACGTTATTCGCCTCGAGAGAGGGTTTAATATACGTTAGGGAGTCTTACGGATCAAACTAAGTAAATAAAATCATATGGTTCAGTGATAGATAACAAGTGAAGTCTAGGTAGATTCTTCCTAGGGTATCGACTAAATCAACTGAGTTTTTCCCAAGTTATTTTCCAAATTCATTCTTCTTTGTCTTAGAGTCTTTAGTTTAGTAGTTAATTAATTTAGATTAATAAACAAACTTCACTTATTTTAGGCTAAATAATAAAAAGAAAGTTAGTATTAGTACTTCTAGTTTCTTTGGGTTCGATAATCCAGTCTTGCCTAAGCTATACTACTGTTCGATAGGTGCACTTGCCTCAATCGTTGTCAGAGTTAGTTTCCAGGTTCGATCATTCTTTTATAAATTTTAAAACTCTAATTTACAGTGATCATATGCCAAGTTTAGCAAGAGTTAATTTTCGCTCAAAGAGGTTGGATTTTTGGGGCACATTGTCTCGGGAGATGGAATCCGAGTAGACCCAAGCAAGATTTTAGCTATTGTTGATTGGAAACCGCCAAGAAATGTATCAGAGGTTAGAAGTTTTCTGGGCCTAGCTGGCTATTACCGGTGTTTTTTCAAAGGATTTTCTATGATAGCCACTCCGATGACGAGGCTGTTACAGAAAGATGTAAAGTTCGAATGGATAGAGAAATGCCAATAGAGTTTCAAGAAATTAAAGGCATAGTTGACTGAGACCCCAGTTCTAGTGCAACCTGAACTGGGAAAAGAATTTGTGATCTACAGCGATGCATCCTTGAATGGATTGGGCTGTGTGCTTATGCAAGAAGGCAAGGTGATAGCATATGCCTCTAGACAGTTAAAGCCGCATGAAAAGAATTACCCGACACATGATTTAGAGTTGGCTGCCATTGTGTTTGCTTTGAAGATATGGAGACACCATTTGTATGGTGAAAGATGTCGGATATTCACCAATCATAAGAGCCTAAAGTACTTGATGAATCAGAAGGAATTGAACTTAAGGCAGCGAAGATGGTTAGAATTGATAAAGGACTATGAGTTGGTCATTGACTACCACCCGGGAAAGGCGAATGTAGTCACCGATGCTTTGAGTAGAAAATCCCTATTTTCTCTGAGGGCTATGAATACATGGGTGAATTTTTCAGACGATGGTTCCATTTTAGCTGAGTTGAGGGCTAGACCAATGTTCCTTCAATAGATTTATGAGGCTCCAAAAGATGACAGTGACTTACAAGCCAAAAGAGTTCAATGCGAGTCGGGTGTTGAGTCTGATTTTCAGATTAATTCTGATAGATGTCTGATGTTCAGAGATAGAGTTTGTGTACCGAGGAATGATGAGCTTATTCAGAATATTTTACACGAGGCACATAGCGGATGTCTATCTGTACATCAGAGCAGTACAAAAATGTATAATGATTTGAAGAAATGGTATTGGTGGCCGAGTATGAAGAAAGATATTTCTGAGTTTGTATGAAGATGTTTGATTTGTCAACAAGTGAAGGCTGAACACCAAGTACCTTCAGGTTTGCTTCAACCTATCATGGTTCCCGAGTGGAAATGGGACCGTGTTACCATAGATTTTGTGACGGGTTTGCCGTTAACCCCGAGTAAGAAAGATGCTGCATGGGTTATAGTCGATAAACTTACGAAGTCAGCCCATTTCATACCACTACGTATTGATTATTCACTTGATAAGTTAGCAAACTTGTATGTTTCAGAAATTGTAAGACTTCATGGATTGCCTTTGTCGATTATATCAGACAGAGATCCGAGATTCACATCCTGATTTTGGAAAAAGTTGCAAGAAGCTTTGGGCACAAAGTTGAGTTTTAGTACTGATTTTCACCCACAAACCGACGGACAGTCGGAGAGGTTAATACAGATACTTGAGGATATGCTCCGGTGTTGTGTCCTTGAGTTTCAGGGCAGCTGGGAAAAGTACTTACCGTTGATAGAGTTTGTTTATAATAACAGTTTTCAGTCGAGTCTGAAAATGGTGCCTGTAACATCCCCAAACCCGGCCCATTCACTACGACCGAATCTGGTTATGTCACTGGGAAAGACGGTTGGAAATCTTTGTTTTTAGAACTAAACTTGAAAATTTGTTATCGCTGAAAATCGTGTCCATTTAAAATTTAATAAATAATATAAGTTTGTTGAAAATTTCTGAATTTAAAACATTATTATAAGTTGCTATAATATGAATCTTTTTGCGAAATTATTACTAAGTGTAGTGTAAACTTCAACTTTAATAAATAGAGTACTTTAAACCAAAGAGGCCCTTATTACATCAATAAAATCCCAAAATACTGATAATATAAAATACTTAAACAAAGTGAAACATTTTCTGTATGAAAATCTCCTTCTGCATGGGCCACCTTGTATCCACTCCAACCCGTCCCACTAATCACGACTCACCGCGATGATTAAAAGTTGGGTGAGTCATACAGACTCAGTGTGTAAGATAACCACTGAAATCCACCCACATGCTTAGCCACATAGTATCCCAATTATCAAAGGCAACAAGTATATATATAAATTCATTTAAACATTTACCGCAACTGGGCTTGACCCACATTCAAATCATACTCAAATCTTTGGGCTAGGCCCATTTCATAATAAACCACACATCAACTGGGCTTGGCCCATTTCCACGTACGTTCCCAAAACATACCTATCCACATGTCATATTGGGCTTGGCCCATTTCCATATTATTACAAAAATAATGCAACATGATTCCCAACCCAACCTAGGGTCCATCCGCTACACACCCCTTATCCACCTACCACACACCGGGGACTATCGAGTCACCCTCTCCTTTCCTCCAAAAGGCAACCAATGCCATCCACGATGTAGCGTATAGCTAACATCAAACCACGATGGAGCACACAGCAATCCATCAAGCCACGATATGGCATAAAGCTCATATCAATCAAGGTAACCACGCGAACCAAATCGCAAAGATCCACAACGCGACCTCAGTCAGCGCCAATCCACGATGTAGCACGGTCGACATCAACCACGCACTCGAAGTACACCCGCACCTTCTTTTCATACCCACCCATGCACATGCCACATAAAATATAATCGTGATAATGCATGCACATGCTTACTAATATCCATAGACATACTCATATACAAGCAAGTAATCACTTTGTAATAGGTTCGATACTAACCTGATCATCGCTATACCCTTTAGGGGTATATAAGGCACATTTATTACTGCACTTGTTAGCAAAACATATAACACATAAAACCCGAAAACAGTGGGTTAGTTACACACCTTACTACTAGGAGTACTAGACTCTCGATCCTCGATGCTATCGTCTAGCGAAACTACGGCTATTTGCTTAACGTTTCTCGCTGCCCACACCCCAGTGGCCAATCTCGCATGTGGCTCCGCTCTTTTCTTAAACTTGAATAGGGACCTTCCCTTGCCCACTCACGATCGGTTGTGGCCTCCATGCAAAAGCTTAATCAGTAAACAGGTTAACCCTCAAAACACCACTTAAGCATTTAACCTTAATAAATAACCTTACCTCCACTTGATCAAACTGACTGCTACAACGGAGGCTTGGCCAACCACTAAAACCCCAAGTATCTCAACACGGAACCCGAAAAGATCTAAGTTAACATTCGGCCCAAGTGCTATCAAGTTGAGAGAAGGAAATTCGGCAAAGGGGTGATGGATGTAGATTCGGCTATTAATTAAATCAAGGGTAGGGAACATTGGTTTCAAAATGCAAAGAGAGGAGAAAGAAAGGTGTGGGGTGTACTTTTGGTTTTGAAGTGAAAAGGAAGGAAATAGGGAGAGTGGAGGGTTCGGCCACTTGGAGAAAATGTGAGAGAAGAAGAAAGGAGAGAAGGCAGATGATGAATGAATAATGAGCACTCCCCTATTTATACTAAAAGTCCAAGCTCCAACCCCCCAAAAATAGTCCTCAAAACCCTCCTAAAATATCTCCCTACCACCAATTCAAAAAGTTTGAATGAGTCAAACTTTTACCTAGCCAAATTCAAAAAAAATTGACCAAGTCTTCTCCACCTTTTAAGCCTTTCAAACCGTCCATCCACCCCACCAAGATGACGCAAAAAAGAATGCCCATTTGCTGCTCTTGCGAATCGAACCTGAGCCTCTTCCCCCCTGCAAATGGCGTCACACACACAAGGCCTTAGTGGCGCCTATCCTGCCACTCCACCAGCTCCTTTCTTGTGTCATAAACTCCCAAATAATTCTCTTAAGACACCCCTCGCCAAGCTCCCCTTTTAACCCCTAAAACTAAAAATTTTCTAAGGCAACCTACCACCACCTAGGGTTCTCAGGACTCCTAAAACTTACCCAACCACACACTAGAGTGTGCCACCACCCGAGCTAAGCACCAAATGCCTAACCCCTAAAACTAGGGTGTTACAGTGCCTTATGAGGCTTTGTATGGGCGTAAGTGCCGAACGCCTTTGTATTGGACTGAACTCAAGGAAAATTAGATTCACGGGGTCGATCTGGTTAGAGAAATCGAAGAGAAGGTAAAAATAATCCGTGATTGTTCAAAAGCTGCTTCTGATAGACAAAAATCCTACTCGGACTTGAAACGAAAAGAGATCGAGTTTCAAGTTGGTGATAAGGTATTTTTGAAAGTATCACCATGGAAGAAAGTTCTCAGATTTGGCCGGAAAGGCAAATTGAGTCCGCATTTTATCGGACCATATGAGATTACCGAGAAGATAGGGCCGGTAGCTTATCGATTAGCTTTGCCATCTGAGTTGGGAAAGATTCATGATGTGTTTTATGTGTCGATGTTACATCGTTATCGATCAGATCCTTCGCATGTGATTACATTGACAGAGGTTGAAATTTAACCCGACATGACATATGGCGAAGAACCAGTTATGATTCTAGCACGGGAAGTTAAACAGTTAAGGAATAAAAGTATAGCTCTCGTGAAAGTATTATTGCAAAGACATGGGGTAGAAGAGGCTACATGGGAGCCCAAGGAGGCTATGAGAAACCAGTACCCAAACCTGTTTACCGGTAAGATTTTCGGGGACGAAAATCCCTAAGGGGGAGAATTGTAACAGCCCGATTTAGGGCCTAGTCGGAATAGTGGTTGCGAGACCACAAATCCGAAGTAGAAATATGTGTTTTATGATTTTATGAGGCTTATGATGTGGTTGCATAATTGTGTGAAATTTTTTAAGGAAATTTTATTAATTAGTGATCAATTCGTCCATTAGGACTAAATTGCAAAGATTAGAAAATATGAGATTCTAGAGGATTCAAGTATGAAAAAGAATTATAAAAATTATTAGAGGTCCTTAATTAGCAATTAGACCAATATAGATTATGATGGACAAAAATAGACATGGGAAGGAAAAATCTCTAGAAAGGACCATTAAGGGCATTTTTGTCATTTGGTAAATAAAAGATTAAAAAGGGAAAAAAGAAGTCAAAATTATGTCCATCTTCTTCTCCAATAGCCGAAAATCACTAAGGAGCCATAGCTAGGGTTTCTTCAACTTCCAAGCTTTATAGTAACTGCATCCTAGCCCCGTTTTAAATGTTCTTCGTATTTTTGAGATCCTCGTAGCTCGATTTAGCTATTTCTAGCTATATTTTGAGATAGGGTTTATGTTCAAAAAATTACCCATGTATGGCATGCATGTATTTTGATAATTTATGGAAGAATATGAAAGTTTGATGCATGATAAACATCTTTACCTAAGTGATTTTCATGAGAAATTCATAAAAAGGACTAAGTTGTAAAAGTTATGAAAATGGTCATACATGAGTGAAACAGTGGAAATTAGGGGTTGTTGTAGTTAAGAAAAAGATTCGGCTAGGCATAAAATGCAAGAAAGTTGAAAAAAATCATTTTACGAGCCTAGGGGCAAAAGTGTAATTATGTGAAAGTTTAGGGGCAAAATCATAATTTTTCCAAAGTATGATTCATGAGTCAATTTAGTCAATGTGAGTATTAAATAAGTGAAATTGTTATTATAAATCAAGAAACACGAAGCCCGGACCGAAACTGAGGCAAGAATAAGGTTGTGGACTAAATCGAATATCTACACACATTTTGAGTACCGAGGTAAGTTTGTGTGAAATTATAGCTACATAATGTTTTTATGTTTTAATTTGCTTGATATTATGAGAAATGAATATTATTTCTATGAAATTAACTATTGATGTCTCGATAAGAATTTGATGAAAATATGTTATGATGAAGTCCCGATTGAAGATTCGGAATAACGAGGATACCTATGTCATGGCACCGAATAAGCAAGGTCCTGTATAAGACCATGCCTGGGACATGGCATCGGCACCGAATAAGGAAGGTCCCATATAAGACCATTTCTGGGACATGGCATCGGCAGCGAATAAGGAAGGTCCCGTATAAGACCATGTCTGGGACATGGCATCGGCACCGAATAAGGAAGGTCTCGTATAAGACCATGTTTGGGACATGGCCTCGGCACCAAAGGAAGATCTTGTGTAAGACCATGTCTGGGACATGGCATCAACATCTAGTTAAGAGATCCCGTGTAAGACCATATCTGGGATATGGCATCGGCATCAAGAGGTGATCCCATGTAAGACCATATCTGGGATATGGCATTGGCATCGTGATACATGCATGATGAGATTGAGTATCCTCCGATATTCCGAGTAGTTCAACGGGCAAAAGAGTTAAGTATGCAAAGATGACAATGAGCTAAGCTATACAAAGATGATAAAGAGCTAAGCTATACAAAGATGACAAAGAGTTACATTTAAGTTAAGGATGATGATGATTTACGTTTATATTCATGATAGCATAAGTGCTAAATTGTGTGATGAAGTGTTACAGGTACCATGAGTAAAATACGAGTTATGAAACCGTAATGTGATATATGATGGGTAAGCATAAGTATGAGTAAGAATGACAAAGTACTTGAGAACTTGTATTGTTATTGTTCTATGAGATGAATGGATTTTACCATGAGTATTTATGTTGCTAATTTAATTCATGCAAACTTACTAAGCTATGTGCTTACCCCTCTCTTTTCCCTTTTCCTTGTAGTATCGCCAAGCTAGCTCGGGGATTGTAGGACGTCAGAGCTCGGATCACACTATCAGTTATTCTTTTGGTATAGTAAAGTTGATTTATTTTGAGTATGGCATGTATAGGAACTTGGTCATTTGGTGTTATGTCTTATTTGAAAGCCAAAGTGTTGGCTATTAATGCTATACACTCATTTTGTAAATGGCCATTGGAAATTGGCCAATATTTGTCAAGTATCATATTTTCAATGATGATGAGTTTCATGAAGTGAAAGTTCATGTTTGATGGAGTAAAATGTGAGATGTATAAATGATTAGGGATTCTTCATAGTGTATTATTTGCCATATTATGTGTGCTTGTGTTGGTATAAGTGTGTTTATGTTTTAGGGTGGCAATTAGCTTGGTAAATAGCCTTCTAATTGTCCACATGGGTAGACACACGGGCGTGTGTCTAGGCCGTGTGTGACACACGGTCAACCCCATGGGTGTGTTGATAGGCCGTGTGTCCCCTGCATCAAATTTACAAGAATTCGATTCGCAACACGGGCTAGTACACGTGCGTGTACCTAGGCCGTGTGCCCCTTAAGAGCTTGCTGACGTCATAAACAGAATACCCAAGTTTTTCCAAAAGGGTGAGGACACGGGCGTGTCTAGGCCATGTGAGGGACACGGGCCATAGACACGGGCGTGTGTCTGGCCGTGTGAAAACCCCTGTAGGTTCGAAATGAAAAATAAATTCCACACGGGCTGGGAACATGGGCGTGTTCCATTTCACACGGGCGTATGGCCCTGTTTTAGGTAAAAAAAATTCTAAATGCACCAAAGTCCCCGGTTTAATTTCGAAACCTTCCGTATGGATGTTTAAGGCCTCGTAGGTCCATAATAAGGATTCTATGATTATGAATGAAGAAGTTTCAAGTTGAAACAAAAAAATTATAGACCGAAGTTGTATGTTTGAGTAAGTTAAGTTTGTTAATGCCTCGTACCATGTCTCGGCGTCAGATATGGGTAAGGGTTGTTACACATATTCTCTCTCAGAAAATACATTAGATCAGTTTTCTGCGCAAAATCGTAGAGGAATAACAGAGTGTCATAATACCTCGCTATCTTAGGTGGTGAGATAGAAATTTCTTTTCCCCAAACAATTACCTGTAGCCATGGTACGTCCAATTGTCGATTTGTCTCAATCTCCCTTAAGGCAACATAAAATTCATGGGCTATCAGAATACAAGCTTGTTCCTTTGGGATTTCACAAAAAATTTCCCATTTATGGAATTGAATGCTCTACCTTGTTTCACTTGGTAACGATGCCAGGGACTCAAAACCTCTCTCCTGAAGAGGAGATTTTTGTCGAATGGTGCGTAGATTAATTTTGAGCTTCCTTTCTCGAAGTTATTTGAAATTATTAGCTCTCGATTCAGCACCTAAAAGGTTTCTCCTCATCGTTTTAGGACTATGGAACAAGTGAAAGGTAAAGGATTTGCGGAATCTCGAAGAATAAGGTAACGAAGGGTGTTTGGTTACTTACAGAGGCTTGGATGATGCAAGTGCTGCTAAGGAAAATATATAGAAGTCATCTAGGGTTTTACTTTCCATACAAACTTGGATAATATCTTTAAAGATCATGTCGAAACACAGATAGAAAGTTGCCAAAAATAGCCAGTATGTTGCACCATAAGGAAGGCATAGTGCGACACGAGGTAAAATTTTGTCCTTATTTTTGCTTCGAAGTGGGTGTGTCGCTTCATAGAATTTGTATGGCGTGACACGATAATGACTTCTTAGATTTTTAGGTTTGAGATGTGTGTGTCACGCCATGGGTTTCTTATGTGACGACATGGCTTTGACTTCTCCGAGATTTGTCAAAGGCCTTCAGTTGTCCATACTTGCCCCCAACTAACTTTTATCTTTTTCATTCCTCTCGGAACCCTACTTTCTTCTAATTCTAACATCAAATAAAAGAATACTAATCCTAAATTCTAACTACAAATAAAAAATAAAACTAATCTACAATATTTGCAAATTAATTAAAGTTCGATGGTTTAGAAATTATGTTGCACTACCGGACTTATCTGGTAGCTCCAAAAAACTTCATCCGCCTCTTACAGCTATAGTTGGCCTTTCAATCAATTCCATTCCTTTTGGGATCTCTCCATTTGTCCCGTTCTCTTACATTTCACTTACCCGCACTTGCACAACTTGAAACATACCTTTGATTGAGGCAATTAGGGATTAAATCGAATAGAACATAGCACCCTTCCCTAACTAGTCCCTCCTTTTGAGAATCGTGACCACACTTGAACACTTCTATTTCGCAATCAATTTTCATTATAAGCTTGTTTTGTTCGATATCGATGGTTGACTTATATGTGGCTAAGAATGGTCTTCCCAACAGAATGGGGATTTCTTGATCTTCTTCAAAATCAAGGAATACAAAGTTGACAGAAATTATAAATCTCTGTACCTTGACCAATACATCCTTTAGTAAACCTTTTGGATGTACCAAAGATCATTAAGTTAATTTTAGTGTTATAGAGGTATCTTTAAGATCTTCAAGTCTGATTTTTCGATATATCGATAAAAGCATTAAGTTTATGCTAGCCCCTAAATCGCATAGGGCTTTATTGAAATGTCATTCCCCTTTCTCTATTGGAATCATGAAGCTACCCGAATATTTTAACTTCGAGGGTATCCTTTTAGTAATTAAAGCACTACACGAGGCATTAATGTCAACATGCTAGCCCTTTTTTTCATTTTTTATGCCTTGTCATGATTTCCTTTAAATACTTGGCATATTTCGGGATTTTATCAATTAGTGCTAAGAGCGGTAAATTGACATTAAGGATTTAAATAAATTAAGAAAATTTATGAAATCTACCTTGTCCCCTTTTTTTCTTGTTCTCTAATCATGTCGGGAATGGTACCTTTGTGGGGCTCAACTTTGTATTTACCAGATCAGGCACCAGTTTTGTTATCTCCTCAATCGACTTATTGGGCTCTTTCTCTTCCATGGGTTCGTCAACATCTTCAGGAACCTTATCCTATTCATTTGTGGGTGTTTTTAGTTTTTCAAGTATTTTTCCCAATCGCAGAGCAAATGCATTTACATGCTCTTTCTATTCTCTTCGAGGATTGTTCTTCGTGTTGCTAGGGATTCTCTGGCCATTCTTCTTTTTAAACATCGTCATTAGCTGACTCATCTAATTGCAAAGGTTCTCCATTCAGGATTCGAGTCGTCCGTACGTGGCTTGGACTTGTCGAATGTCTGTCTTCATCGTTTGCATCTCCCCTTCTAGTCGGTCGAATCATTAACCACATACAGCATGGTCGTTACCCAAAAATCTTTGTTGTAAGTTTGGAGGTTAGTAATGAGGGTTTGGTCGATTTTGTATTTAGTTTCCACCTCATTGGTTTCCTCCCCACTTGAGGTTTGGATGATTCTTTGTATATATTTGCATAAGGATCTTGACCCCTATTACCTATGTAGCTCGCCTCCTCCGATTGGTTTTAAACACATGGCTCCGCTCTTGACAGCTTGACACTTATCTCCAAACAGTTAAGCTTCTCTAAGATTTGTTGGTATCGATCATCTTCATTCACAAATTTTACTGTTGAAGGCTTCGATTTGTACGTGAATCTTATTGGGCCACATGTATGAATCCATAGTCATGTCATTTATGATTTTATAGGCTCGTTTGTAAGTGTGGAACATGATAGATCCTCCAGTCGCTCTGTCTAAGCTGGATTTGATATTACCGTCAACACCATTGTAAAATATCTGAATTTGGAGCCATGCTTGCAATCCATGGTGTGGGCACTTCTTTAGCATCGACTTGAAATGTTCCCATGCCTCGTAAAGGGACTTACCTTCATATTGCTTAAAATTAGTGATTTCACACCTAAGCTGAATGGTTCTACTAATTGGGAAAAATATATGAAGAAATTTTTCCGCTAAATCTTCCCACATGGTAATGGAACTTGGTTCTAACGAGCCTAACCAATCAGTTGCATTATTTCACAAAGAAAATGAAAATAACCGAAGTCACACAGCATCATCGGATACTCCATTGTACTTGAAGGTGTCGTAGAGTTGTAGAAACCACTTCAAGTGCTGATTCAGGTCTTCCACCATGTTTCCTTTAAATTGCAGTGTATTGTAAGTCATCTACATCGTAGCTATCTTTATTTTGAAACTATTGACATTGATCATCGAGCTTTCGATATTGCCTTACACTACATCTAGTGTAGGTAAAACGTACTCGTACAATGTCCCTTGATCTATCGGGACTTCTATACAGATGTTCTCTTGTTGCTCTTGTGGGTATTCATATAATGGATTCTCCCGCAGTGGATTAATTTCCATAGATGGATTGGTATTCATCAACTGACGATTGCGCCTAATAGTTTGCTTAAGATCTGGATAGGGTTCAATTGAGGTGCTTCTGCTTCAGGTCATAAACAACCTACAAAGTAAAAAGAAATTAAAAAAATAAACAAAAATTAAAAATAAAATAAATAAAATATCATATCTATAGTCTTTAACTTTTCTATTTATCTTATTAATTGTAAAGATATTTTCAAATTTAATGTCGAAGCCTCCCCGACAACGGCACCAAAAACTTGACAGTCGCCAAACTTGCAACATTTGACTGGAAAATACTACACCAAAAATATAAGAAATAAAGCAGTGTTGTCCACAAGTATACAGGTCAAATTGTATTATAATAATGTGTTACAACAGAATACCGAAAAGTATTTCGAGAATCGTACCAAATGGAGGATGAATTAAATCTATTAAAAACTTCTTTATAATAATAAGTCTAAATAGTAATGGTTAAATTCTATATTACGATAAATCATAAAAGAGATTAATATCGGGAAACAAATAACTAAAATAAATAAAAAATAAAACAAACAAACAACTAAACCAATTAAACCAATAAGGAAGATTAAATCGTTTCAGGGTTTGTAATTAACTTCGGATTCGGGTTTTAGGGTGGATTAATTATTAACTAACCAATTATTACCTCTCGGCCTCTAACTGATTAATTAATTGGTTGATAATCGCTTATCTCCTGACCTCACTTTCTCAACCAGGACAAATTACAGTTTACTAAGCAAACTTATCTCCCGACCTCGTTTAACCTTTGATTACTTCCTAAGGTTGTTCAGCCTAGGGTTTAAGAACGCATAATTTACTCCAACTAATCTGATTGATAAACCCTTAATCCTCCATTAATTACTTCCCCATCCACTCATTAGTCTCCCCTAAGTGAACTAGTTACTCATGGTATTCATATTCTCAAACTCAATTTATATAGACATGTAAATAACACGAATAAACCGAAAGAGAAAAGAGATATAGAATAATCCTGATTTGTATTGATTAAGAGCGGAATAGTGAATCTCTCGATTGGGATAACGAATCTCACCGCTTGCAAAGGAAAATAAACTTAATAAATTTGATTGAATAAAATAAATCTAGGATCAAAATCAATTACAAAAGAAAAGAACAAGCATTTTAAGAAAAGAAAAGAAAACTTAATCTAAATCCTACTCCTAAAGAACGAGAGTTTTTGGATGCATCTAAGACGACTTAGTTACATCAAAACCCTAAGGTTTTATCGATTACAAGAGAAAAGAACAAGCATTTTAAGAAAAGAAAAGAAAACTTAATCTAAATCCTACTCCTAAAGGACGAGAGTTTTTGGATACGTCTAAGACGACTTAGTTACATCAAACCCCTAAGGTTTTATTTATAGAAGTGTTAGCAGCCCGAATTAGGTCTTCAACACGTCCTAGGTCTTCATATAAAGTTGATTGTGCGGACGAAAATAGCCTCGAAATACTTGGGTTCCACGTCAGTCTTATGTTGCACCATATACAAGCCATGGCGCAACACGACATGTATTTTGTGGGTTCTTGGGTTCGTTTCATCTTTTAGCGGTTCAGGAAGCTTGTGCATCACTTGTCCCAAGTTCTTACATCCATTGGGCCATAAATTTAGTATCCTGCATACTCAACTACACAAATTAAAACTACCTAAGGCTCGTGTAGGCCTAATAGGTCACTAACACTCAAAATTGTGTAAAAGCACTTATATTATTAATATTTAATACTATCTACTAAGTACTGAAAATACAATAATTAATACTAAAATAACTAGAAAACAATCTCCTTAAATGTCGAAACGTATCTAAATTACCACTACAATTAACGACAAGTCAATAGTCAAACGAGGAATGTTATTACCATAAGCTTACTTAAAAATCAAGTCTCCACCACTATAAATATGAGATAACACAAAGATCAAGAGGACTTAACAAGGGTTGTAATGGGGTTTAGGTTAAAGGTATGGGAGGGTATAAAAGGTGATTACAATCGAGAGATAAATTGATGAGTTGCCAAACCAAAAGAATAAGATGCTGAGTTGCAAAGAATTAACATTAATGAGAAAAAAAGAAATGAAGTGAGCTTTTATATAACATATGATAGTGATTATTTAAGCTCAAATAAGATAATGAGGCTTATAACAAGAGAACTGATATCTCAATTAAACAAAATAGCCCATTTTTTTCTTTTTTTTTCACAAAGAAAAGTTCAACAATACGAATGATTGAACATAGTTAGGTAACTTACCAAAATCAAATCTCGACCGAAAGAAAGCAATAAAATGGTAATTCACAAAATTAATGAGGTTTAAGGATTAAAATGAATGGGTGATAAATAAACAAAAAGGGATTAAGCTCAATGGGGTTTACTAGTGAGCATTGAAATGGGTAGGCTATTTAAAGGTTAAATGGGTTAAATCCTAAGTGCCTCTATCATCTCAGTATATCAAATCATTAATTTGGTCTTGACATGAATAACCGAAGCAAGTTCGAGAATAAAAAACCTAGTTGACACACTCAAAATCTAAAAATAAAATGAGCACGAAAGGATGGAAGCTCTACAGGCTTAAAAGCTCACAAAAAAATACGGTTTTGGTGTCAAAACTTGTAAAGTTATATTCAAGACAATTATTAAGTTCAGGGAGAAAACTTAAATTAATTATTCTAAAAACAACTTATCATGCTTGACTCTCTAATGAATTAAAGTATAATATATATATACGAATACAAATACTATCACAAAGCAGAATCAACAAAACTCTAGATTTGAAAAAGATAACTCTCATGCAAAAATTAAGAAAAATGCTTAAGTAACATGCAAAAACTCAAGGACTAAGATAATTGAAAGTATAAAATCCTCCCCACACTTAAGATGTGCATTGTCCTCAATGTACGAACAAAGATATAAACATAATAAAATAATAAAGTGAGGAAAGAATTGAAACTACCCTATATTGGGATGAATGGATGAAGCATTGGAGATCCGTAGTGAAGTACAATTATCCTTGCAACAACCAAAAGGAAACAAAATAACATAAAAAGCTAAAAAGAAAGCAAAACAAAAACAAATAAAAATGTAGTGAAGAATAAAATAATAATAAAGTGGGATGGGAAGAAGAGTCGGCATTGAGGAGGGAAAGGGAAAAAGAAATAAATAAGAAAATAGAAAAAGGAAAAAAATAGAAAAAAAAACAAAGAAAAACAAAAAAATATATATAACGAAAAAAAATGAAATACAAAAGAAGAAAGGGGGGAGAAAGAAAAATAAATGGTGGAGTAAAAGAGGAGGAGAAGAAAGGGTAACAGGGTTTGGGAAACAAAGGGGATGCAAAAGGAAAAGGAAAGGAAAAAAACGAAAGAAAGAACAAATAAAAACTAAAATGAAAATGAAAATGAAATGGTGAGTTTTGAAAAATAGGGGACACGACTGTGTAACTCTCGGGAACCATGTGGTTCCAAAAACAACCATTTCCAGTCTTGACACGACTGTGTTGCCAAGCTAGGTGGTCCATACGGCAGTGTTGCCCAATCGTGTGCGTCTCTCTAGGCCTGTGTCTTTTGCAAAAAATAAAATTGCACTCCAATATTAACACGGCTATGTCGCCAGGCTATGTGCCTTTCGGGAACCATGTGGTTCCACATTTGTTCCCCTTCCAGTATTCACACGACCATGTCGTTAGGCTATGTGGGTCACATGGCCTTGTGGCTAGCCGATGTGACTCACATGGCCATGTCTTCAGCCCATATGGTTCAAGCAAAATCGTTCATTTTTTTAAAAACAAAGAACTAAAAATGAAGGAATAAAAAAATCAACATAAAATTAAAATATGCAGCACATGCAATAAATAAATAATTATAAACACTCGGGTTGCCTCCCGAGAAGTGTTTATTTAAACTCCTCTTTCCCATTATCAACATCACTACCAATATAGAGTTTGAGACAATGATTGTTTACCTTAAACGTGTCATATTCAGGACGTGTCACCTCAATTTGTCCAAATGGAAACATGTGTTTTACCACAAATGGACCCAACCATCTTGACTTACGCTCTCCAGGGAACATTTGTAGTTCTAAATTGTCTAGCAGCACTTTGTCTCCAACTATGAATTGTTTTGTCCTCTTTAAATGAACATCATGGCGTTGCTTTGTTACTCCTTGTACATTTGTTAATTTTCATAAGCATTTGCTCGCCATTCATCTAGCTCATTGAGCTGCAAGATTCTTTTTTCACTTGTTCCTTGACTTCTATCACCTTGAATAGGACACAGTTCCAAGATGTCTTCATAAGTAATTTCCTGTAAAGAATGTTGAGCTACATGATCAATAGAATTAACAAAATAAAAAGTATCATCTTGCTCACTAGAAACTCGCATAACATCACGTTTTTGAAGAGTAACCTCTTCATCACCTACCTTCAGCATCAGTTTACCATTACCAACATCAATAACAACTCTAGAAGTGGCTAATAAAGGTCAGCCTAAAATCAAAGGTATCTCAACATCCTCGTCCATGTCAAATATCACAAAGTCAAGAGGAAATATAAATTTATCTACTTCAACAAGCACATCCTCAATAATACCTTTAAGATACTTAATTGATCTGTCAGGTAGTTGAATGCTCATCCTAGTAGGCTTTGGTTCCCCTAGACCAAGTTACTTAAACATTTTATAAGGCATTACATTTATACTAGCACCTAAATCAGCTAAAGCTTTCTTAACAGGTAAACTACCAAAAAAATAAGGGATAGTAAAACTCACTAGATCCTTAAGCTTGGTAAGTAGTTTGTTATGGAGAATGGTTGAAGATTATTCATGTAACACCCCTTACCCGAGTCTGACACCGAGACTGGATACGAGGCATTACCATGCTTAATCTTACTTAACACTTCGAAATGGGCTATAAAATTTTGTTTAAACCCATCACTTACACATACTCAGCCTAAGAGGCCCCAAACATACCTCCGAGAGGTATCAGAACTATTCTTGGAGCTTTTACGAGCTCAAGAACTTTTCAACAAAACAGGGGCCACACGCCTGTGTTGGTCTAGGGACACGCCCGTGTGCCCCTAAGACACGTCCGTGTCAACCACCCGTGGTCGACCCTGACAAACTTCACACGGCCTAGACACGCCCGTGTCTTCCGCCCGTGGTCAATTCTGACTAACTTCACATGGTCTAGACACGCCCGTGTCTTCTACCCGTGGTCAATTTAAATTCCACAATTAATGTGCAGACTTCACACGGCCTGGGCACACGCCCGTGTCCCTAGCTCGTAGAGCACACTGACTTGCAAACCTAGTATGCAAGGGGACACACGGTCAATTCACACGCCCATAGGGCTAACCCTGTGTCACACACAGCATAGACACACGCCCGTGTGTCTATTCATGTGGACAATTAGATGGCTATCTACCAAGCCTTTTGCCACCCTACATTGCACACATGCAAACACCAATCCATTTTAACATAATTCATAACCCAAAGGCATATCCAAGTACTCAATATAACTCTTGAATTAAAGACATTTAATTCATACAATGAATTCTTCATCCCAAACACAAGAGAGAACTATTTCCAATACAATTACAATCTACTTAAGCCATCATCTATGGCTATTCACAACCAAAACATAACTCACTTACGCCAACACATTTGGCTATATTAACTATGACTTAGTCAACTTTAAAATAGGTCCCTATACATGCCATGACTCAAAAGAATTTGAAACATCATACCAAGCTTCTACTCGATAGTGTGAAAACATCTCCGGCGGCCTCCAACCCAAGCTAGTTAAATAACCTATAAGAGATGGGAAAAGAAAAGGAGTAATAAATAATGCTTAGTAAGTTCATCTGCATAAAACTGACAAATACCGATATTCATTGAATATATATACAATCGCAAGGTATTATAATGAGTTTTTCTCATAAACTCATGGTTACTTACTCAAATATTCTTGAAACTCACTCATTCTATCTCTTACCACATTCTTACCATGCCTCAAGCCAACTGCTCGTGTTAATTAGCATACATTCCTGCACTGGTCACCACATGATCATGTAGAACAACACATCCAGCATTTTCAATAGCCACTCATACTACTAAACTCTCGGTGGTTTCACACTTAGCCCTCCATTGATCTCTAGTAGGGTGATATCGCACATAGCCCACCAATCATTATACATTCATGGATAGTTATCCACATGTATTTCTCTATTTCAAATGTTCATCAGAGAACATCCTCACACACTACTATTCTTACTTAACTATCTACGATACTCATTCGCATTCACACAATGCATCAATAAATCTATCTCATGCAACTAAGGTGCATTGATTACACATAACCCACTAGGAGTTCATCATATACTGAATCCATCTCAATTTAATTCTAATACACACTTGTGTTTCTCGTGGTGCAACCACATACTTTCTCATTTTCGACATACCCGTTGAATCACTCAAATTGTTAAATAACACTTTTGAGTTTCATACACCTAATGTCACACTGACATCATACCCCGATAGGGTCTTACATGCATTAACATATCGATTCCATGTCCCCGACATGGTCTTATACGAATTCTTACACCGAGGCCATATTCCAAAATGGTCTTACACGGGACCTTAACTATCATCATATCATGCTATATACATTTCCCATTGCTCTTAGATTCAATTCTCTTGACGTCTCATCAAAAGATATTTCATACATTCATAGAGTAAATATACATTCCATACAACATTGGAATATCAAATTAACTCATACATAATTACAACATTTGCATATGAACTTACATCGATGTCGAAAGGGTCGAAAGGGACTTTTTGCCCACATTTCTCTTTTCACCCGTTCTAGGTCTGAATCTCGTTTTCTTTGATCTAGATCAATGGAATTTACTCATTTAATCACTTGTAAATCATAATACACCGTAATCTACACTTAGGCAAAAATGACTAATTTGCCCTTATACTTTGGCAAAAGTACGATTTTGCCCCTAGGCTAGTAAATAAATTTTCATCACAATATCTTATTAAACAAGCCTAGCTGAACACTTCATCCTCTTACAACTATCCAAAATTCTAGCTATTTCATGCCATAATGAACAAATTACAACCTTTGCATTTTAATCCCAAATAGGTGTTTTCACAACATCACCTTTCACAAAAGTTGTTTATCATCATCCTATCATTCATTTCTTCCATAAAAACTCATCAAACAACATAAACTCTATCATGGTAAGTCCCTAGACTTTCAACCATATTGCAAACTAGTCCTCTCATTAGCTAGCTTAAACTTTGAGGACTCCAAAAATACAAAAATCATCAAAAATAACCATCAAAATGACTTACTTGTAGAGAAAATGAGCTGTTGAAATTTCAAGCCTTCCAAGCCCTCCCATGGTTGATATTTTTGGTTGGAGAAGAAGACCAAATAAAAAGATGATAACTTTTGCTTATATCATCTTATTTTATTCATTTTCTCCAACTAATATCACCAACTTTTAATCATAATAAATGCACTTGTCCCCTATGCATCCTATGGCCGGCCAACTCACTTAACAAGGCCAAATTTCACATTTTGGACCTCCAATTTATAATTCATAGCTATTTTGCACCTTTAGCAAATAAAATAGAACTTTTGCACTTAATGCGATTTAGTCCTTTTTCACAATTTAGCTAGAAATCGCTAAAATTAAAACACCAAAATTTTCATGCATCCTTATAAACATGTTATAACACATAACATAACATGAAAATAATTTCTCTAACCTCGAATTAGTTATTCTGAGATCACTGTTCTGACTAGCCCCTAAATTGGGCTGTTACAATTCTCCCCCTTTCGGAATTTTCGTCCGCGAAAATCTTATCAGGAGGAGTTGCTACCAACATTCTTAAAACATTTCCATCAACTCTTCAAAATCACAAATCCACCTATCCTCAAGTTTCTCTTGCCAACAACCTTTAAGCTATAATACACAAGGTCGAAGTGTAACAGTCCAGTTTGTACCCTAGTCGGAACAGTGGTTTCGGGACCACAAATCTGAGTCTGAATAATATTTTAATATTATATTTTGTGCCATTGATATGTGACTAAGTATGTGGTAAATTTTCGTGAGCTAATTTGTCTGTCTGTGTGTTTAATTTGAGCAAAGGATTGAATTGCATTGATTTGTAAATTAGCATGCTACATGAAAAGGTGCCTATTTGCCATGTCTTTAAAAGTATGGAGGATTTATATGGCGAATTTTCCTATTAACTAAGTTAGTGGACGGCACAAGTACTAAAATGGCCTTAATTCATTTGTTATATATGTTTTATTTTAAGGATAATTTTGTTGTAACAACCCGATTTAGGGCCTAGTCGAAATAGTGGTGCGATACCACGAATCCGAGGTGAATTTATGAGTTTTTAAGGTTCATGCCATGTTTGCATGTTAGTGTGAAAGTTTCATGAAGCAATTTTGCTAAAATGAAGTTGAATGGTCAAAAAGGACCAAATTGCAAAAGTTGTAAAATGTGAGTTTTTAGAAGCATTTTGTATGAAATAGTTTTAGAATATTAATTATGAGTCCTTAAATAGCAATTTGCCAAAATTATAAATTTTGGACAAAAATGGACATGAGTTAGTAAAATAGAAATTTTTAAAGAGAATGGCATTTTGGTCATTTGTCTAATAAGTGATTGAAATAGGAAAAAGATGATAAAATTTTATTCATCTTCTTCCTTCCATTTCCGAAAATTTGAAGACTCCATAGCTAGGGTTCTTCATTTTTTTCAAGCTTGCTAGTAAGTTCATCTTAGCCCCGTTTTTAATATTCTTCGTGTTTTTGAAGTCCTCGTATTATGAATTAGCTATTTTTAGCTATAAAATAAGCTAAGATGCATGTTCAAAAATTTCATCTATGAATGACATGCTTGTTAAATGATGTTTTATGGAAGATTATGAGAGTTTGATGTTAGATAAACATCTTTTCCTTAATGAATTTCATGAAATATGATAGTATGGACTAGTTTGTAATAGTTATGAAATTAGTCATACCTCCTAGAAATAATGAGAATTGATGATTGCTATAGTAGATAAAATGAATCATCTAAGCATGTAGTCTAAGAAAGTTGAATGAAAATTATTTTACGAGCCTTGGGGCAAAAGTGCAAATATGAGAAAGTATAGGGGCAAAATAGTAATTTTTCCCAAGTATGAGTAAAGGGTCAATTTGGTCAATGTGAATATTAAATGATCTATTTATGACTATAGATCAAGAAAAATGAAGCCCGGATCGAAACCGAGGCAAGAATAAGGTCGAGGACTAAATTGCATACCTAGCTACATTTTGTATATTGAGGTAAGTTTGTATGATTTCTAAGCTTTATGATTTATATCATTGAATTGCTTAGTATAATGTACAATGTTATTATGAAAATGTTTAATGTTATGTTAAACAAAGAAATTAATGAAACCAAGCATGAGAAAGCCCCGATTGAAGTTGAATAGCTTAGGATACTCGATCTACCACATGAAACAAGAAAGTCCGTATAAGACCAAGCCGAGGCATGGCATCGGCAAGCAAGCAAGATATCATGTAAGTCCAAGGCAAGCTTGGCATTGAGCAAGTTATCATGTAAGTCCAAGGCAAGCTTGGCATTGATTAAGTTATCATGTAAGTCCAAGGCAAGGTTGGTATTGAGTAAGTTATCATGTAAGTCCAAGGCAAGCTTGGCATTGAAAATTTATCAAGAGAAAGAGATCCCATATAAGTCCAAGTTAAGGCATGGCATTGGTGAGAACAAGAAAGACTTTGTATAAGTCCATGTTAAGTCATGGCCTCGAAATTTAGATGAGATTTAGTATCCTCGGTTATTCAAATAAATTCAGCGGGCAAACGAGTTAAGCTCCAAAGAGATAACAAGAAAGCTAAGTAAGTAAGGTTATTATCAAGTGAACAAGAATATAATTCATGTTATGAATGATGAATTAGAAATTATGAGTATTATGTTCAAGTATGCTGATCAATGTGATCTAGTGATACAGGTACTTTGTTTGCCTATCAAGTATGAGACTAGTAAGTTTCATGAGTTATGTAAGAATCAAGTATGAGTAAGTAAGCTTTATAGCTGAAATTTATGATGCCATTGTTTATGTCAAATGGTTTATATTAAGCAAGTATGTTGCTATGTGCATTATGCAAACTTACTAAGCTAAATGCTTACGTCTTTTATTACTTCTTTCTATGTAGTCCCGCCAAGCTAACTTGTGGATCATTGAATTCGGAGCTCGAATCACACTATCAACCGCTATTTTGGTATAGCCAAGTTGTTTATTTAAGTATGGCATGTATAGGAAACATTTCATTTTGAGTATATGTCTTAGAAAGGGGAAAAGCATGGGCTATCAAGTTTATTATTATTCTTTTGTAAATGGCTAAATGATTGGCCAAGATTAACTAAGTATGTATGTTATTGATATCAATGGAGCATGTTATATTGTTCATTAAATTTGTAGTGATTTGAGTTGTGCAGATAGTATGAATTTGCTCTTGATTTCGGTGGCAAATTGGCTTGGTAAATAGCCTCTAAGTGCCCACACGGTCGGTCGGACACGCAGGCGTGTGTCTAAGCCGTGTGTACCTGCACCATTGCACCTTAAGTCAGAATATCAAGTTGTAGTACACGGTCTAAGTCCACGGGCGTGCCATGGCCGTGTGTTATAAGTCAGAATGCTAAGGTTTTTCACACGGGCCAGTCCACGGGCGTGCCATGGCCGTGTGAAGTTTGGCAGTAAGCTCAAGTTTTAAGCACGGTTAGGAGACATGGGCGTGTCTCAGGTTTACACGAGCGTGTCCCAACTCACATGGGCGTGTGACCCCTGTTTCAATGAAAAGTTTTCGATTGAGTTCCGAAAGTTTACGGACATGATTTTAAGGCCTCTTAGGCCCATAAAAAGTACAAGTTGATTAAGAAAGATAAGTTCTTAATTCGGAACGAAATTTTATAGCCTGTAAGTACTTGATTAAGCAAGTTTAAGTATAGTAACTTCTTGTATCAAGTCTAAGCCTCGGACTCGGGTATGGGGTGTTACATTTGTAATTAGATTAATAATATGTTTTGTAATAAAACAAACAAATGAAAGTGGATGTCCATCTTCATGTCTTACCATCGAAAATCAAAGAAAGAAAAAGAAGAAAACCTTAAGTTAGGTTCGGCCATTTCAAGCTCAAATTAAGGTGAGTTTTGACTTTGGTTTTTGATAATTTCTACATTTTTGCAATCGTTACTTTGTCTACTACAAAGCCCATGTCTCAATTTTGTGTATTGATGATGGTTGTGTGATATGCCATTGATGCTATGTTGAGCTTTGTGATAATTTATGGTGTTAAATGAAAGATTTGAGCTAGATGAACATACTTTGTTCTTGAATTTTTGATGAAATTAGCTAATTAGGGCTAAATTGAGAAAATAGTAACTTAAAGGACTAAATTGCAAATTGATGGAAAATATGGGCTTGTATGAGATGTATGAATATTCGGCTAAGCATGCGTATGTAATGATTTTATGAATTTTATGTTTTGAGAAAAATAGACTAAATTGATAAATTGTGCAAATGTGAGGGTTAATTTGCAAATGGCCCTAAATGTGTGTCCTTGAATTGAATTGAATGAGTTAGCGAATAAAAGAGTTAATTCTGAATATGTATAGATCAAGAATCGTGGAAAACGGACTTAGATCGTGGGAAAGCAAAAGTAACCGAGTAGCCATTTCTATTTTCGATAAATCGAATCCGAGGTAAGTCATATTGCAAATAAATGTAATTGTATTGAGTTGAGCATATTCATATGCCTATTGTCGATATTAAATGCTTATGTGTTGTAATGCAAATGATTTTCGAGATAAGATCGACTTAGTGACAATGTCCGAGAAGTCCCGCACGAACCTAGGAATACATAGGTATACATTACTCGCTTATAATATAAGACCACGTCCGGGACGTTGGTGTTGATTTGACATTCATGTAAGACCACGTCTGGGACGTTGGCATCGATATTATCTTATCGTGTAAGACCACGTCTGGGACATTGGCATCGATATGAGCTTCTCGTGTAAGACCACGTCTGGGACGTTGGCATCGATATTATCTTTTTGTGTAAGACCATGTCTGGGACATCGGCATCATATTGATTTGTATAAGACCCTGTCTGGGACAGTGGCATCGTTATCTGAGTACACGTAAGACCTCGTCTGGGACATTGGCATTGTACAACTATTTTGAGCTTTCTGAGTATCCTATTCGGTTCCTATCGGTTCAACGGGCAATTCTGTGATACTAATGGTTAAGTGAATGATATATCCGTTTCAGGTACGTTGATTTATACACTAAGTGTGTATATAAGGTAAGTACCTATGTGATCTTACTATGATGATTATGTATATTGGAATAACATTATGATATACGAAAGTGAGTATGAATGAGCTATGTATATATAAGACTTTTGAATTGTTGAATGTGACAAATATGGCCAAGTACATGGATCAAAGCATATATGTGATAGTTTGTTAAGTCATTAAGAAGTGCCAATGTACCTATGTATATATATGCCTTTCATAATAAGTTTATTTGTATTATGACTTACTAAGCTTTTGGAAAGCTTACTTTGTGTGTGTGTTTTCTCTGTTTTATAGGTCGTTAAAGCTCACCAAGGCTCAGGACCGTTAAGGATTGTCATCACACTACTAAACTCATTTTTGGTACACTTTGGATATGTATATAGCTTGATATGGCATGTCTAGGCTAGTATTTGATATGAGTTTGTTATATGAACTTAGCCATGTGATTTGGCTAGCTATGGGTTGAGAATTTGCTTGAATGTATGTGATATATGAAGTATGTTTTTGGCATGGTTAGTTGATGCATGAAATGGTCAAGTTTTGATTAAGCAAAGGAATGAATTATGCTTTTGATGAGATGAGTTTTAGCCTTGTAATTTGGATGGTTATTTTGGTATGATTTTTGGTAGTCAAATAGGCATGAGATGTCTTGATGATTTTACTAGTAGGTATGACCCCTTTGGGTGACATTTTGGCCTTGCAAATGGCCTATTTGTCACATGGTTGTGGCACATGGGCCTGCCTAATGACCGTGGGGCTAAGTCAGTAGCTAGCCTATTAACACACGGCCAAGACACACGGGCGTGTCTAGTAGTCGTGTAAGAAAGTCAGTATATGGCCTATGAGTACACGACCTTAGCACACGGGTGCTGGGTGGCCGTGGGTGTAAAGTCAGATTCGACCACGACCAAGGCACACGGGCGTGCTTGGTGGTTGTGGATGTGAAGTCAGATTCGACCACAGCCAAGGGACATGGGCGTGCTTGGTGGCCGTGGATGTGAGGTCAGATTCAACCATGGGGAGGACACACGGGGGTGTCCAGCTGTCGTGGGAAGCACACGGCTTGCCTACACGGGCGTGTAACCCCTGTATCTTCGAAAAGTTTTAAAATTCCGAGAATGTTTGTATGTGTTTCAGTTTAGTCCCGACCATGTTTCTACGCATGCTTAAGGTCTCGATGACCTACTTAAGGGACACTATGATTGAAATAGATGAACGGTTGTATGGAATTTTCTGTAAATGTTTTCGATCTGTCCGATAACGCCTTTAACCCTAGTCCGGTGACGGATACGGGTTAGGGGTGTTACATTTGGTTGGTATCAGAGCTACAATTTAGTCGATTCTCAGACTAACGTAGCGTGTCAGAGTCTAGCTATACATGCCATATTTTTGAATTGTGATAGTGTGATGAATCCTGACGTATAAATGTGATTTTTGTATAGTAATGGATCCTGAAAGAGCCGTAGCTGACGACGTAGAAAGTAATGCACCTACTCCCGTGCAAGGGACAGCGCCCTCTGATCCGAGACCGGCTACTAGCGGTCAAGGGGAAGAAGCTAAACAAGCTTTCTTCCAGATGATGAGTGAATGGTTCACTCAATTCGTAAAGAATAACCCGACTGTTTCACAACCCCCGCCCCCTGTTAATCACCCTCAGACATCTGTTATGCCTCCGACTATGAATCTGAACTTGTTAAACAAACCTCCGGTTGACAAAATCCGCAAGTATGGGGCTGAAGAGTTCAGGGCTACTAATGATGATAATGCTGAAAAGGCCGAATTCTAGTTAGAAAATACTATCCGTGTATTTGACGAAATGTCTCTAACTCCGGATGAATGCATAAAATGTGTTGTATCTTTGCTTCGAGATGCGACTTATCAGTGGTGGAAAACTCTGATATCTGTTATTCAGAAAGAACGAGTGACATGGGATTTCTTTCAGATCGAGTTCTGGAAGAAATATATCAGTGAGAGATTCATTGATCAGAAACGAAAGGAATTTTTGGAATTGAAACAAGGCCGTATGACTGTGGCGGAATATGAACGAGAGTTTGTCAGACTGAGTCAATATGCTCGTGAATGTGTATCATCTGAAGCAATAATGTGCAAAAGGTTTGAAGATGGGCTTAATGAAGACATCCATTTACTAGTCGGGATTTTAAAGATAAAAGAGTTTGTTGTATTCGTTGATCGAGCGTGCAAAGCTGAAGCACTCGGGGAAGACAAAAAGAAAGCTGAATTAGAAGCCCGAGAAGTGAAAAAGAGATTTCAGAGTAGATCATTTCAGTCTGCTTCAAAGAAATTTAGAGATGATCAAAGCCGTTCGAGAGGTAATATGGGATATTCAAATAGAAATTGAGATAGATCATAAATGAGTTTCAAAGCTCCAGCAACTTCAGTGGCAAGTGTTGGAAATGTACGATCCAAGAAACCAAAGTGTAAGCATTATGGGAAAAGACATCCGGGAAGCTGTAGAATGAATGACAGAGCTTGTTTCAGATGTGGATCACTTGATCATTTTATCCGTGATTGCCCAGTCCATCGAGCACGAGAATGTTCAAAATCTGAGATCTGATAATGCACCTGTGAGAGGTAAACCTTCGAAGAATGTAAGGAATGTCAGTGGTAGTCAGAGAACTATGAGAGAGACTGTTGCAAGATCCGAAGCTAGAGCGCCTGCCAGAGCGTATGCTATTCGAGCTCATGAGGAAGCTTCTTCACCAGATGTTATAACGGGTACTTTTACACTTTATGATACTTCTGTGATTGCATTGATAGACCCTGGTTCTATGCATTTGTATATATGCATGAATTTAGTGTTCAGTAAGACTTTGCCTGTAGAGTCTACTGAGTTTGTTATAAAAGTATCGAACCCCTTAGGTAAAAGTGTCCTGGTTGACAAAGTATGCAAGAACTATCCATTAATGTTTTGAGATATTTGTTTCCCTGCTGATTTGATGCTTTTTCCATTTGATGAGTTTGATGTCATTCTGGGTATGGACTGGTTGTTTTTGCATGATGCCATTGTGAACTGTAAAAGAAAGACTATTGATTTGAGATGTCCGAATGATGAAATTGTACGGATTGAATCTAATGATTTGAATGGTTTGTCTGCTGTGATATCTATTTTGAAAGCTCAAAGTTATGTGAAAAAGGGTTATGAGGCATATTTTGCTTATGTGATTGATTCGAAAGTGTCTGAAAAGAAAGTCAAATCAGTGCCTATTGTCTGTGAGTTTTCTGATGTATTCCCTGAAGAGTTACCGAGTTTGCCTCCGATTCGTGAAGTTGAGTTTGGTATTGAGTTGTTACCTGGTACTACCCCTATATCAATAGCTTCGTATAGAATGGCACCAACAGCGTTGAAAGAGTTAAAGTCACAGTTGCAAGAATTGACCGATAGAGGGTTTGCTAGACCGAGTTTCTCACCTTGGGGTGCTCCTGTTCTGTTTGTGAAAAAGAAAGATGGCACAATGAGAATGTGCATCGATTATCGTCAGTTAAACAAGGTGACCATAAAGAACAAATATTCGTTGCCCAGGATTGATGATTTATTTGATCAGTTAAAAGGAGCTATTGTATTTTCCAAGATTGATCTTAGATCGGGATATTATCAGTTGAGAGTGAAAGATTCAGATATTCTGAAAATTGCCTTCAGAACGAGGTACGGGCATTATGAATTTTTAGTTATGCCATTTGGACTAACAAATGCTCCTGCTATTTTTATGGATCTGATGAACAGAATTTTCAGACCGTACCTAGATCGATTTGTTGTTGTATTCATAGACGACATTCTGATTTATTCACGGGATAAGATTGAACATGCTGAGCATCTGAGAATTGTGTTGTAAACTCTGAGAGAAAAGCAATTGTATGCGAAATTTAGCAAATGTGAATTCTGAATACATGAGGTTAGTTTTCTGGGGCATATTGTGTCAGCTTCTGGGATTCAAGTTGATCCGAGCAAGATTTCTGCTATTCTGGATTGGAAACCTCCGAGAAATGTATCTGAAGTTTGTAGCTTTCTGGGCTTAGCTGGTTATTACCGTCGATTTGTGAAAGGATTTTCAGTGATAGCTACTCCGTTGACTAGACTACTTCAAAAAGATGTTAGATTTGAAAGGTCTGATAAATGTCAGAAAAAGTTTTGATCAGTTGAAAACTCTGTTAACTGAAGCTCCAGTTTTGGTACAGCTGGAATCAGGTAAAGAATTTGTTATATACAGTAATGCTTTGTTAAACGGTCTGGGATGTATTTTGATGTAGGAAGGCAAAGTTGTAGCTTATGCTTCGAGACAATTGAATCCTCATGAAAAGAACTATCCGACGCACGATCTCGAGTTAGCTACGATTGTGTTTGCACTAAAGATCTGGTGCCATTATTTGTATGGTGAGAAATGTCACGTATTTTCAGATCATAAAAGTTTGAAATATCTGATGACTCCATAAGATTTGAACCTGCGTCAAAGAAGATGGCTAGAGCTGTTAAAAGATTATGAGCTTGTGATAGATTATCATCCGGGTAAAGCAAATGTTGTTGCTGATGCATTGAGTAGAAAATCATTATTTGCACTACGTGCTTTGAATGCTCAGTTAGACCTGTCTGATGATAGTTTTGTAATGGCTGAATTAAAAGTGAAACCGTTGTTTATACAACAGATATGTGATGCTCAAAAGGTTGATAATGAATTGCTAATGAAACGAGCTCTATGTGATTCAAATTCTGAATCTGAATTTCGAGTTGTTGATGATTGCTTGAGATTCCGAGATCGTATCTGTGTTTCGAGAAATCCGGAATTGATTCAGTTGATTTTAAATGAAGCACATAATAGTCATCTATCTGTTCATTCAGGGAGTACTAAAATGTACCATGATTTGAAGCGGCACTATTGGTGGTCTGGTATGAAGCGTGATATTTCTAACTTTGTTTCAAAATGTTTAATATGTCAGCAAGTCAAAGCTGAACATCAAGTTCCATCTGGGTTGTTACAATCGATTCTGATTCCTGAGTGGAAATGGGATAGAGTGACAATGGATTTTGTTTCTGGTTTGCCTCAGACTCAGAGAAAGAAAGATGCGATATGGGTCGTAGTTGATCGATTGACGAAATCTACCCATTTTATTCCGGTAAGATCTTACTATTCACTTGATAGATTAGCCGAGCTTTATATTTCTGAGATTGTTAGATTGCACGGTGTGCCACTATCTATTGTGTCAGATAGGGATCCAAGGTTTACATCGAGGTTCTGGAAGAAATTTGTAACACCCCTTACCCGGGTTTTACGCCGGAACCGGGCCCGAGGCATTACCGAACTCAAACCACTTGATCGCCACTTAGGCTCGTCGTACCTACTCTCTGAAGTCATCTCAACAACCTCCTTCTCGACTTACGAGGCCTCATTCATACACACGAGGGCTCTCGGGACTAAACCGGAACTTTTTCCAAGCTTAAAATTTTTCTCTTTTATACAGATCTCACACGCTCGTGCAAGATTAGACACGCCCGTGCATGGACACACACGCCCATGTCCCCAAACCGTGCTTAAAACCCCAGCATTCTGTCAATGCCCCACGGCCAAGGCACACGCTCGTGCTTACCACCCATGGTGCACACTGACTACCTTAACACGACCTAGAGTCTAGACACATGCCCGTGTGGCTAGCCCATGGCCAACACTTATTAATCCCACACGCCCTAGACACACGCCCGTATGACTAGTCCGTGGTCTATTCTGACTTCAAATGCTAACATGTAGGGGACGCACGGCCAAAGCACACGCCCGTGGGCTGACCGTGGGTCACACATGGCCTAGACACACGCCCGTGTGTCTATCCACATGGCCAAGAACAAAGCTATTTACTAAGCTCTTCTCACCCTTATAGCTTACACAACATGCACTCATACAACACATCCATAATCAACTCAAATTGAAGTGCAATCTCACATAGAAAACTACATCTTTCTTTCATATAATGTAATAGCCAACAACCATGGCATTATAAAAAATACACTATCCATCTAAAGGCCAACACATCTTAGCCATTTACACCAAAAATTCACTAATTTGTCTAGTCCCTATACATACCGTATACAAAACATTGAGTCTAATGTACAGTGTCTTTGATAGTGTGGGCGATCTTCCAATTGATCCTCGTATCTCGATTCAACACTTTTACTCTATAAGACAAGGGAAAAGAGAGAGAGTAAGCTTTGAGCTTAGTAAGTTTACACATAAACAATTAAGCAACATAGTATAAGCTAAGCAACAATTAGCATTATACTAAAATAAGTAATTCACAACTATGCTTACTCTTTCTATCCCTTACCATATTTCCAACACATCATGAGTCACTTACTCATAACTATTGACATACACCCCTGCATTCAACATCACATTTACACAATATACAACACATCATTATTCTCGATAATACATCCACATAGCTAATCCACACAGTTAATCCACAAAGCTAATCCACACAGCTAATCCACACACTATCACATCCATACAGCAAATCTCTCGGTGGTTCCGCACTAAGCCCACCCCATTCAATTAGTAAGGTAGTATCGCACTTAGCCTACCAACAAGGTATTCATAGCGGTCTCGCACATAGCCCACTAAATAACATACCTAACGATAGCATCGCACATAGCCAGCTCATCGTCAATATGCATTAGGATGGTATCGCACTTAGCCCACCTTTTTGCATTATCACAACACATTTACAAATCTACTTACTTAATCATTCATCCATCCATTTCACTTGAACCACATAGGTTCTCAATCATTCTCAACCATGCTATACACTATCTAGCATTAACAATTTGTAAGTATTAATGCATTGTTTATAGATAGACTTACCTCGATACTCAAAAGTATTGAGACTTGCAATTTAGTCCACCACCTTGCTTTTGCCTCGGTTTCAATCCGGGCTTCGTCTTTCTTGATCTATAATGAATAAATCAGCTTATTCAATACATACATTGACTAAATTGACCCACATCTCATACTTTAGCAAAATTACTATTTTGCCCCTAAACTTTCTCATATTTACACTTTAGCCCCAAAGGCTCGTAAAGTGATTTTTATTCAACTTTCTAGTCTTTCATGCTTAGTCGAACCACTTATTTAACTAAAGCTGTCATCAATTCTCACTAAAACACACATGTATGACCAAACTTAAGATTTTCACAATCAAGTCCCTACATGCATTTTCATGGAAAATCACTTAACAAAAGATATTTTTACTACATCAAAATTTCATAATCTTCCATAAAATATCATCATACATGCATGTCATACATGAACACATTTTTGAACATCCATTTTAGCTCATCAAATAGCTAAAAATAGCTTACTCATGCTACTAGAACTTCAAAAATACAAAGAATATAAAAAACGAGGCTAGATGCACTTACTAGCAAGCTTGAAAAATTTGAAGAACCCTAACAATGGCTCTTAAAATTTTAGCGATCTTAAGGGAAGAAGATGAATGAATTTTGTCATCTTTTCTCCTATTTTAATCACTTATTTGATAAATGACCAAAATGCCCTTTTTGATAAACTTTCTATTTTAACTCATCCATGACCAATTTTGTCCAAATATTAGAATTTGGATAAATTGCTATTTAAGGACATCTAATTGATAATCTAAAGCTATTTCACACATAGCTTTTAGAAACACACATTTTGCAACTTTTGCAATTTAGTCCTTTTTGACAATTCAACCGCAATTTCACAAAATTGCTTCATGAAACTTTCACACTAGCATGCATACAAGGCATAAACCTCAAAAACTCATTTATAACCCTCAGATTTGTGGTCTCACACCATTATTCTGACTAGGCCCTAAACTGGGATGTTACAAAATTGCAAGAAGCTTTAGGCACGAAACTGCATTTCAGTACAGCTTTGCATCCACAAACAGATGGTCAATCCAAATGGATTATTCAGATTCTTGAAGATATGTTAAGATGTTGTATACTTGAGTTTAATGGTTCGTGGGAACAATATTTGCCATTGATTGAATTTGCATACAATAATAGTTTTCAGTCGAGCATCAAAATGGCACCATATGAAGCTTTGTACGGACGTAAATGTCGTACACCTCTGTATTGGATTGAGCTCAGTGAAAGTAAGCTACATGGAGTTTAATTAATAAAAGACTCAGAACAAAAAGTGAAATTGATCCGAAATTGTTTGAAAGCAGCATCTGATTGTCAGAAGTCTTATGCAGACTTAAAAGAAAAGATATAGAATTTAAGATCGGCGACAAAGTATTTCCGAAAGTGTCACCATGGAAGAAAGTACTTAGTTTCGGACATAAAGGCAAGTTGAGTCCGAGATTCATCGGGCCGTATGAAATCATTGAGCGAGTTGGACCTGTTGCATATCGATTGTTGTTGCCTCCCGAGCTAGAAAAGATACATAATGTATTTCATGTCTCGAGGCTCCGTAGATATCGATCCGATCCGTCACATGTGATTGCCCCATCTAAAATTAAAATCTGATTTGATATGACATAAGAAGAAGAACCGATTCGAATCTTAGCTCGTGAAGTAAAAGAGTTGAGAAATAAGAAAATTCTGTTAGTGAAAGTATTATGGAATCGACACAAAATTGAAGAGGCAACGTGGGAGCCAGAAGATTCAATGAGACAGCAATATTCGACTTTGTTTAACGGTAAGATTTTTGGGGACGAAAATCCCTAAGGGGGAGAATTGTAACAGTCCAGTTTATACCCTAGTCAGAATAGTGGTTTGGGGACCACAAATCTGAGTCTGAATAATATTTTAATATTATATTCTGTGCTGTTGATATGTGACTAAGTATGTGGTAAATTTTCGTGAGCTAATTTGTTTGTCTGTGTGTTTAATTTGAGCAAAGGATTGAATTGCATTGATTTGTAAATTAGCATGCTACATGAAAAAGTGCCTATTTGCCATGTCTTTAAAAGTATGGAGGATTTATCTGGCAAATTTTCCTATTACCTAAGTTAGTGGACGGCACAAGTACTAAAATGGCCTTAATTCATTTGTTATATATGTTTTATTTTAAGGACAATTTTGTAATAAAACAAACAAATGAAAGTGGATGTTCATCTCCATGTCTTACCACTGAAAATCAAAGAAATAAAAAGAAGAAAACCTTAAGTTAGGTTCGGCCATTTCAAGCTCAAATTAAGGTGAGTTTTGACTTCAGTTTTTGATAATTTCTATATTTTTGCAATCGTTACTTTGTCTACTACAAAGCCCATGTCTCAATTTTGTGTATTGATGATGGTTGTGTGATATGCCATTGATGTTACGTTGAGCTTTGTGATAATTTATGGTGTTAAATGAAAGATTTGAGCTAGATGAACATACTTTGTTCTTGAATTTTTGATGAATTTAGCTAATTAGGGCTAAATTGAGAAAATAGCAACTTGAAGGACTAAATTGCAAATTGATGGAAAATATGGGCTTGTATGAGATGTATGAATATTCGGCTAAGCATTTGTATGTAATGATTTTGTGAATTTGATGTTTTGAGAAAAATGGATTAAATTGATAAATTATGCAAATGTGAGGGTTAATTTGCAAATGGCCCTAAATATGTGTCCTTGAATTGAATTGAATGAGTTAGCGAATAAAAGAGTTAATTCTCAATATGTATAGATCAAGAACCATGGAAAACGGACTTAGATCGCGGGAAAGAGAAAGTAATCGAGTAGCCGTTTCTATTTCCGATAAATCAAATCTGAGGTAAGTCATATTGCAAATAAATGTAATTGTATTGAGTTGATCATATTCATATGCCTATTGTCGATATTAATGTAACACCCTGGTTTAGGGGTTATGCGCTTGGAGCATAGCTCGAGCAGTTAGTAGGCTTATGGTCATGTTGGAGGAATTTTTAGGGGTTTGGAGAACCCTAGAAGGCAAGGAATGCCTTAGAAAATTTTTGGATTTTTAAGTAATAAAGGGGAGCTTGGCTTTGGGAGGCCATAAAAGAATTAATTGGGAGAATAGGGCACATGAGAGGCTTTGGCAAAGTGGCTTCATGCGCTGCTTAAGGGGGTTGGAAATAGCGCCATTGAGGGCTTGGGTTCGAGTCCAAGCGGCAGCAATGTTGTTTTTGCGTCAAGGGACTGGGCTAGGTAGGCCTTAAAAATAAATGTCCAAGTTGATGGACATGAAAGGCAGGTGGGCGGAGTGGCTGAGGCGCTACTTGAAAAGGCGCTAGGTGCAGGTCGCGATTTCGAGGGGCCGGAGAAGCATTTGGCGTTTTATTTTTTGTTTTTGTTTTGGGCGTTGGGCTTTGTTAGGCCTTAAAGATATATGGTGAGGAATTCGGACAAGAAAGATGGGCTGGTGGAGTGGCTCTCGTGCGGCACTTAGGCGCTGGAGGAGTGATAAGGCGCGGGTTCGAGCGCCTGGAGCTGCAGGTTGGCGTTTTTATTTTGTGCGGTTATGGGCTGAGTTAAGAAGGGTTTAAAAATAAACGTTGGGGGTTTCTAGCATAAAAATCAAAGTGGCCGAGTGGCCTGGGCGTTGGGGGGGTTAGGCGTGCGGCAATTGGTCCCAGGTTCGAACCTGGTGTGTGGCATTTGGAGTTTTGATTTTTTTATTATTTTGGGCAGCAAATTTGGAGGTGTTGGACCGCTAGAAGACTTTGATTTAGATGAGGATTATGTTTTTATTTTTTTTATTTATCTATTTAGTTATTTAGAAGTATGGGATAATTATTATTTATTTGTTTTTTTATTGATAAATGGGATAATAGTGGAGCAATTCAAATTGTTTTTGAATTGAACTAATTCAAATGGAATTGAATTAGTGGCTAGGAAGGTGTTGGCCGAATCTTGGAGTCTTCAAGGGGTTGGCGAATCCTATAAATAGGGGGTAGAGTGCCAATTATTCATCAAGTCTTTTGCCAAATCTCTCCCTCTCCCTCTTGGTGTGCCGATTTCTCCTTTGGCCTTTGTAGTCAAATAATTCTTTTGTTTTCTTTTAATCCCTTGATAGCCGAATCTTTAGCCCTCCATCTCTCTTCTACTTTATCAAGTTTGAAGCCGAACCGGTGAAGTGTGGTGCTGTCGACATCTAAAGATTGCCAGCGCCAAGGAGTCTAAAGGAAGGTCTCGAATTGTTTGGACTCATCAAGGGGCAAATCGGCGTAAATCTGAGAGGAGCCTTTGAGATTTTAGATCGTTTGGTAAAGTAAGTTAAATTGTAGTTATTCGCTTTGAGATCTTGTATTATAACGTTTAACCAAAGGATTCTGATTAAGTGATTACGATGGACGTGGATGCGAGTACCAATCAAAGTGGGCAAGGGAAAGTCCCCATCCCAAAGTTCAAGAAGAGATCCGTTTCTGCTGTACGAGATTGGCCACCAGGGTGTGGGCCAACAGCAGAAAACGTTAGGCAAAAAGCCGTAGTTTCGCTAGACGATAGCGTCAAGGATCGAGAGTCTAGAACTCCAAGTAATAAGGTGTGTAATTAGCCTACTGTTTCCGGGTTTTATGTGTTATATGTTTACTAACAAGTGCAGTAATGAGTGTGCCATATATATACCCCTAAAGGGTATAGCGATGATCAAGTTAGTATCGAACCTGTTGCAATGTGATTACTTGCTTGTATATGAGTATGTTTATGGATATTAATAAGCATGTGCATGCATTATCATGATTATATTTTATGTGGCATGTGCATGGGTGGGATATGAAAAGAAGGTACGGGTGTACTTGAGTGCGTGGTTGATGTCGACTTTGTGCTACATCGTGGATTGGCGCCGATCGAGGTCGCGTTATGGATCTTTGCGATTTAGTTCGCGTGGTTACCTTGATTGATATGGGCTTTATGCCATATCGTGGCTTGATGGATTGTTGTGTGCTCCATCGTGGTTGGATGTTAGCTATACGCTACATCGTGGATGGCATTGGTTGCCTTTTTGGAGATAAAAGGAGAGGGTGACTTGGTAGTCCCCTGGTGTGTAGTAGGCTGGATAAGGGGGTGTGTAGCGGATGGACCCTAGGTTGGGTTGGGAATCATGTTGCATTATTTTTGTAATAATATGGAAATGGGCCAAGCCCAATATGATATGTGGATAGGTATGTTTTGGGAACATACGTGGAAATGGGCCAAGCCCAGTTGATATGTGGTTTATTGAGAAATGGGCCTAGCCCAGTATTTGAGTATGATTTGAATGTGGGCCAAGCCCAGATTGTGGTAATTGTTAAAATGAATATATATATACTTGTTGCATTTGATAACTGGGATATTATGTGGCTAGCATGTGGGTGGATTTCAGTGGTTAACTTACACACTGAGTCTGTATGACTCACCCAATTATTTATCCAACATCGCAGGTGACAGGATGATCGGATCGGGTTGGAGTGGATACAAGGTGGCCCATGCAAAGGACATTTTTAATCTTTTCTTTATGCGTTTTATTATCAAGTACTTGGATTAATTATTTTTGTAATAAGGGCCTTATTATTATTATTGTTATTATTATTATTTTTGTTATCACTATTTTTGATGTTACTTGATATTATGGTTTACTTAAAAGAAGTTATTATGTGAAGATAATTTTAGTTTTAGCAACCTATCTAATCAAAGTATTTATATATTTTTATACTAAAATGGATTATTTTTTTTTAATAACAACACTTTATGAATAATTTACAAAAGAAAGACATGGTTTCCGAAAGTTAATAAAATTTCCAAGTTTTATTCTGAAGTTAGGGATTTTGCAAAACGGTTTCCTCAGTGACATAACCAGATCCGGTCCAGACTTGTGGGCGGGTTTGGGGTGTTCTGATTTGAAATATCGAGCCCGGTTCAAAACTTCGGCTTTGAGGGTTTGGGCCCAAAAACATTTCAAAATGGGCTTTTCAAAAATATGGGTTTTCATGGAATATTTTCAGGTTATTCTGGCATGGCACCTATACCTCCGGCCCGAGTCCACGGGTAAGTACTTGATTTGTGAAGTAATTTACGATGAATTGTTATGGGCTTATTTGGGCTCGTAGATTAGAATATTAGGGCTATTGAACCCTAGGACTAGTCTACTCAAACACATGCATAAAATTTAAGGTTACTAAACAAACCTGTGATTAAGTCGCCGAGTTAAGGTGTGGCAACCATTGTGCGCATGTCTAGGAGTGGATCCGGAAGAGCCTGGTACTTAAGCAGTCCTAGTGACTCACCTCCTCTTCGCTGAATCCTACAGTGCGTAGCTACGGTTCACCTTAACCAAGAGGACTTGTTCATAGGCTAAACCAATTATTAAAACCCGAAAGGGATTTGCCTCACCGTTTTAAAATCCTTAGTCTTAAAAAAAAAAAAAAAAAATTCCAAAATTTACTCCTTTGGTTTGTAAACCCTAAATCTGGTATTGAACGACGTTTTCTCGATTTACCAAAATTGTCAAAATGCCCTAGCGGAAAAATTACCAAAATACCCCTGGTTACCAAAATCCTGTTATACCTTCAAATTGCGAAATTTTTGAAAATACTCTTCAATTTTGGGAATTTCAAAAAGATCCTGACTTATTAGAGTTTTTGAATCACTCTGGTTTATGACGAAAATGTCCCTGTAGGACAAAATGACGAAAATACCCCTGGGGTAGAAACGGGCAGAAAGGTCCGAATAGTGAATGTGGGTGGTAGATACCACTGAATGTGCCTCTATTGAGGGAGAAATGTGTTCTTGTGGACGAATGAATGTGTGAGTGTGTAAATGTGATTCTTTGAATTAGGGTAACAAACGGGAACTGAGACTTTGTGTGATCGAAAGAACTACTTTAAAATACCCTTCTTTCATAAAAATTTGCTCGCGATTAAATAGTGGAACAAAATTTCTAATGCATAAAATTTCTTAAATCAGATTAAATCGCGACGGTAGAGATGAACTCTAGGGGACGCGGTAGAGGTAGAATGGCAGCATCGGAACCGATAGGGTCTGGCCATGGGTCAGAAAATGAAGTGCCGCTAGCAGTGGACGTAGAGGGGCAAGATCAGACAGGAGAAGATGACGCAGTATCGCGGGCCATGTTGCGAGTACTAGAGCGAGTAGTAGGAGTTAGTAGAGGAAATGGAACTCGGAAGTCGGTGTCGGAAAGGCTTAGATCAAACGGAGCCGAGATCTTTAGAGGAGTGTCTGGAGTAGCTCCGAACGTAGCGGAATATTGGCTAGAAGCAGTCGAAAGAATCATGGACGATTTGGACTGCACCAATGAAGAAAAGCGAAGGGTGTCTTTGTTTCATTACTTCAGCGACGAAGCTTATCGTTGGTGGCTCACTGTCAAACAAGGTGTACCGCGGATCGACTGGATTGGGATTTCTTTAAGGCTAAGTTTGAAGGAAAGTACATAGGAGCCGATTATTTGGACTCGCAAAGGAAAGCGTTTCTAAATCTAGTGCAAGGAAGTAAGTCAATAGCCGAGTCTGAAGCGGAATTTGTGCGGTTAAGCCGAGTATGCTAAAGGAATTGTGGCCACCGATTATGAGAGGTGCGTCCGGTTTGAGGATCGGATTGCGAGATGAACTTCGAATGGTGATTGCTCCGCGAGGAGAGAGACTTCGCGGTGCTAGTGGAGAAAGCTCGGATCGAGGAGGTTAAGAAGGCTATAAGAAAACCGAGAAAAGAATAGGAGCGAGAATAAGAGAAATCTTTGGACCATCGATGATCGTTTGGTAATGTCCGAGAAAAGACCAAGGACCGAGAACCCTGTAAGTGCACTTGTACCAGTGGATCGGAATCGTCCTTGTGCTCGATGTGGAAGACCTCACACAGGCGGGTGTTGGGGAAATAGTAAAGAATGTTTTCGGTGTGGATCTAAGGCACATCTGGTCAAGAATTGTCCTCGAGCGACGAGGGGTCGTGGTTCAAGTCATGGAAGGAATGGTTCTAGTCGGAGTCAACCAAGGATGTGATATTAGGTAAGCTCCTTTGCTTTGGTACATGCTTGCTTATGAGTTAGCCTTTTTTGTGTTGCTAAGAGAGGTGTTTCGAATTTTGAGCATGAACTTAGAGTTTGTGTAGGTACGATAGCCTTAGTAAGATCAGAGTGCACAGCATAAGCGTAAGGTGGTAAGATAGGTTGTATGGACGTTTGTTAGTAAAGTAATTTCGAGGACGAAATTATTTCTAAGGAGGGTAGAATTGTAACACCCTGGTTTAGGGGTTATGCGCTTGGAGCATAGCTCGAGCAGTTAGTAGGCTTATGGTCATGTTGGAGGAATTTTTAGGGGTTTGGAGAACCCTAGAAGGCAAGGAATGCCTTAGAAAATTTTTGGATTTTTAAGTAATAAAGGGGAGCTTGGCTTTGGGAGGCCATAAAAGAATTAATTGTGAGAATAGGACACATGAGAGGCTTTGGCAAAGTGGCTTCATGCGCTGCTTAAGGGGGTTGGAAATAGCGCCATTGAGGGCTTGGGTTCGAGTCCAAGCGGCAATGTTGTTTTTTTGCGTCAAGGACTGGGCTAGGTAGGCCTTAAAAATAAATGTCCAAGTTGATGGACATGAAAGCGGTGTGGGCGGAGTGGTGAGGCGCTACTTGAAAAGGCGCTAGGTGCAGTCGCGGTTTGAGGGGGAGAAGCATTTGGCGTTTTATTTTTTGTTTTTGTTTTGGGCGTTGGGCTTTGTAAGGCCTTAAAGATATATGGTGAGGAATTCGGACAAGAAAGATGGGCTGGTGGAGTGGCTCTCGTGCGGCACTTAGGCGCTGGAGGAGTGATAAGGCGCGGGTTCGAGCGCCTGGAGCTGCAGGTTGGCGTTTTTATTTTGTGCGGTTATGGGCTGAGTTAAGAAGGGTTTAAAAATAAACGTTGGGGGTTTCTAGCATAAAAATCAAAGTGGCCGAGTGGCCTGGGCGTTGGGGGGGTTAGGCGTGCGGCAATTGGTCCCAGGTTCGAACCTGGTGTGTGGCATTTGGAGTTTTGATTTTTATATTATTTTGGGCAGCAAATTTGGAGGTGTTGGACGGCTAGAAGAATTTGATTTAGATGAGGATTATGTTTTTATTTTTTTTATTTATCTATTTAGTTATTTAGAAGTATGGGATAATTATTATTTATTTGTTTTTTTATTGATAAATGGGATAATAGTGGAGCAATTCAAATTGTTTTTGAATTGAACTGATTCAAATGGAATTGAATTAGTGGCTAGGAAGGTGTTGGCCAAATCTTGGAGTCTTCAAGGGGGGTTGGCCGAATCCTATAAATAGGGGGGGTAGAGTGCCAATTATTCATCAAGTCTTTTGCCAAATCTCTCCCTCTCCCTCTTGGTGTGCCGATTTCTCCTTTGGCCTTTGTAGTCAAATAATTCTTTTGTTTTCTTTTAATCCCTTGATAGCCGAATCTTTAGCCCTCCATCTCTCTTCTACTTTATCAAGTTTGAAGCCGAACCGGTGAAGTGTGGTGCTGTCGACATCTAAAGATTGTAGCCAGCGCCAAGGAGTCTAAAGGAAGGTCTCGAATTGTTTGGACTCATCAAGGGGCAAATCGACAGAAATACAGAGGAGCCTTTGAGATTTTAGATCGTTTCGGTAAGTAAGTTAAATTGTAGTTATTCGCCTGAGATCTTGTATTATAACGTTTAACCAAAGGATTCTGATTAAGTGATTACGATGGACGTGGATGCGAGTACCAATCAAAGTGGGCAAGGGAAAGTCCCCATCCCAAAGTTCAAGAAGAGATCCGTTTACTGGCAGTACGAGATTGGCCACGGTGTGGGCCAACAAAGAAAAAACGTTAGGCAAAAAGCCGTGGTTTCGCTAGACGATAGCGTCAAGGATCGAGAGTCTAGAACTCCAAGTAATAAGGTGTGTAATTAGCCCTCATCATTTCCGGGTTTTATGTGTTATATGTTTACTAACAAGTGCGATAATGAGTGTGCCATATATATACCCCTAAAGGGTATAGCGATGATCGAGTTAGTATCGAACTGTTGCAATGTGATTACTTGCTTGTATATGAGTATGTTTATGGATATTAATAAGCATGTGCATGCATTATCATGATTATATTTTATGTGGCATGTGCATGGGTGGGATATGAAAAGAAGGTACGGGTGTACTTCGAGTACGTGGTTGATGTCAGCTTTGTGCTACATCGTGGATTGGCGCTGACTGAGGTCGCGTTGTGGATCTTTGCGATTTAGTTCGCGTGGTTACCTTGATTGATATGGGCTTTATGCCATATCGTGGCTTGATGGATTGCTTTGTGTGCTCCATCGTGGTTGGATGTTAGCTATACGCTACATCGTGGATGGCATTGGTTGCCTTTTTGGAGATAAAGGAGAGGGTGACTTGGTAGTCCCCGGTGTGTGGTAAATTTGGATAAGGGGGTGTGTAGCGGATGGACCCTAGGTTGGGTTGGGAATCATGTTGCATTATTTTTGTAATAATATGGAAATGGGCCAAGCCCAATATGATATGTGGATAGGTATGTTTTGGGAACATACGTGGAAATGGGCCAAGCCCGTTGATATGTGGTTTATTGAGAAATGGGCCTAGCCCAAAGATTTGAGTATGATTTGAATGTGGGCCAAGCCCAGTTGTAGTAATTGTTAAAATGAATATATATATACTTGTTGCATTTGATAATTGGGATATTATGTGGCTAGCATGTGGGTGGATTTCAGTGGTTAACTTACACACTGAGTCTGGTATGACTCACCCAATTATTTATCCAACATCGCAGGTGACAGGATGATCGGATCGGGTTGGAGTGGATACAAGGTGGCCCATGCAAAGGACATTTTTAATCTTTTCTTTATGCGTTTTATTATCAAGTACTTGGATTAATTATTTTTGTAATAAGGGCCTTATTATTATTGTTATTATTATTATTTTTGTTATCACTATTTTTGATGTTACTTGATATTATGGTTTACTTAAAAGAAGTTATTATGTGAAGATAATTTTAGTTTTAGCAACCTATCTAATCAAAGTATTTATATATTTTTATACTAAAATGGATTTTTTTTTTTTAATAACAACACTTTATGAATAATTTACAAAAGAAAGACATGGTTTCCGAAAGTTAATAAAATTTCCAAGTTTTATTCTGAAGTTAGGGATTTTGCAAAACGGTTTCCTCAGTGACATAACCAGATCCGGTCAGGACTTGTGGGCCGGGTTTGGGGGTGTTACAATTAAATGCTTATGTGTTGTAATGGAAATGATTTTCGAGATAAGATCGACTTAGTGACAATGTCCGAGAAGTCTCGCACGAACCTAGGAATACATAGGTATCTGTTCTGTTTTTATAATATAAGACCACGTCCGGGACGTTGGCATTGATTTGACATTCGTGTAAGACCACGTCTGGGACGTTGGCATCGATATGAGCTTCACGTGTAAGACCACGTCTGGGACGTTGGCATCGATATTATCTTTTTGTGTAAGACCATGTCGGGGACATCGGCATCATATTGATTCGTATAAGACCACATGCGAACAAAGGCATCGTTATTTGAGTACACGTAAGACCTCAAATGCGGGGCGTTGGCATTGTACAACTATTCTGAGCTTTCTGAGTATCCTTTTAGGTTCCTATCGGTTCAACGGGCAATTCTGTGATACGAATGGTTAAGTGAATGATATATCCGTTTCAGGTACGTTGATTTATACACTAAGTGTGTATATAAGGTAAGTACCTATGTGATCTTACTATGATGATTATGTATATTGGAATAACATTATGATATACGAAAGTGAGTATGAATGAGCTATGTATATATAAGACTTTTGAATTGTTGAATGTGACAAATATGGCCAAGTACATGGATCAAAGCATATATGTGATAGTTTGTTAAGTCATTAAGAAGTGCCAATGTACCTATGTATATATATGCCTTTCATACTAAGTTTGTTTGTATTATGACTTACTAAGCTTTTGGAAAGCTTACTTTGTGTGTGTGTTTTCTCTGTTTTATAGGTCGTTAAAGCTACTGAAGGCTCAGGACCGTTAAGGATTGTCATCACACTACTAAACTCATTTTTGGTACACTTTGGATATGTATATAGCTTGATATGGCATGTATAGGCTAGTATTTGATATGAGTTTGTTATATGAACTTAGCCATGTGATTTGGCTAGCTATGGGTTGAGAATTTGCTTGAATGTATGTGATATATGAAGTATGTTTTTGGCATGGTTAGTTGATGCATGAAATGGTCAAGTTTTGATTAAGCAAAGGAATGAATTATGCTTGTGATGAGATGAGTTTTAGCCTTGTAATTTGGATGGTTATTTTGGTATGATTTTTGGTTGTCAAATAGGCATGAGATGTCTTGATGATTTTACTAGTAGGTATGACCCCTTTGGGTGACATTTTGGCCTTGCAAATGGCCTATATTGTCACACGATTGTGGCACACGGGCGTGCCTAGTGACCGTGGGGCTAAGTCAGTAGCTAGCCTATTAACACACGGCCAAGACACACGGGCGTGTCTAGTAGTCGTGTGAGAAAGTCAGTATATGGCCTATGAGTACACGACCTTAGCACACGGGTGGTAGGTGGCCGTGGGTGTAAATTCAGATTCGACCACGGCCAAGGCACACAGGCGTGCTTGCTGGCCGTGGATGTGAAGTCATATTCGACCACGGCCAAGGCACATGGGCGTGCTTGGTGGCCGTGGATGTGAGGTCAGATTCAACCACGGGGAGGACACACGAGGGTGTCCATCAGCCGTGGGAAGCACACGGCCTGCCTACACGGGCATGAAACCCCTGTATCTTCGAAAAGTTTTAAATTTTTGAGAATGTTTGTATGTGTTTCGGTTTAGTCCCGACCCTATTTCTAAGCATGCTTAAAGTCTCGATGACCTACTTAAGTGACACTATGATTGAAATAGATGAACGGTTGTATTGAATTTTCTATAAATGTTTTTGATCTTTCCGGTAACGCCTTTAACCCTAGTCCGGTGACGGATACGGGTTAGGGGTGTTACACGAAGCGTAACTTGAGACCAAGGTTATTCTTTCTCTAGGGCATATACTCAGTAATCCACCAATTTGGAATTCTGTACATGATAAACCGAAATAGTAACATATTTTAATCCCACATTTAGCATACTTTTGGATGATTTATCCCTTGATTTATGTAAAAAGGTGCTCTTAATCCTTTCTTTTCATTTCTTATATTCAGGAAAGCACCCAAGAATAAAAAGAACGAGAAACGGGCTCAAAACGGACCAAAATGGGCAAAAGAAGAAATCGACACGGCCTGGACTAAAGCCCACACGGCCGTGCCTCCTCAAACATACTAGAACACGACTTGATGTCGATTTACACGGCCGTGCCTCACTAACGGAGTCCAACACAGCCTGGCCACGATTCACACGGGCGTGTGCCATCGCCGTGCCCCTGCCGTGTAGGAGAGTAATTTCACTCGGAAAAGGATACTTAGGGGCAAAGAAACCTATTTCAAAAGCCTATATAAAGACCCTAAGTATAACCTAGAAGAGGGCGGTTAGCTAGGCCAAGGAGCCGAGCCGAAGAGGTCAGATTTGTGGGAAACTCTCAAGGGATAGCCAGTTGATCCATCTCAAGAAGCCAGAATTCTACTCAAGACGGAGGATCTCCTCTTCAATTCCTTCAGGGGGTTTTAGGGATTTCTTATGTTTTGTTTTATCTTTTCTTCCGAGATGTTTTTCTTTATTGTTATGAACTAAACCCTTCATATACCTGAAGGGGGATGAAACCTAGATGAATCTTGTTATTATTTTCTGAAATATATGATAAATACTTGATTTGTTCTTGATTATGTGTGCTTAATTCTTGTGTTGATATTTCGCGGATATTAATTCAAGTTGAATGTGCTTAGGTGGTGGAGCAAAAGTCCCTGCTTAAGAGTAGATCTACCATAATTAAGCGGAGTTGATCGCACGCCTAGAGATAGGGTGACGAGATTTTGCCGGATTAGGGTGAAACCTAATATGGGAGTCCATAGATCGATTTACTGCTATTCTAGGGGTTTTAATTAGAAAGAGATTTCAATTAATCAACCTAGGGTTAGACGTTATTCGCCTCGAGAGAGGGTTTAATATAAATTAGGGAGTCCTACGGATCAAGTCAAGTGAATAAATCGTCTGGTCCAGTGCTAGATAACAAGTGAAGTCTAGGTGGATTCTTCCTAAGGGTATCGTCTTAATAAACTGAGTTTTTCCCAAGTATTTCCCCAATTCATTCTTTTTGTCTTTGCGTCCTTAGCTTAGTAATTAGTTAATTTAGATTAATAAACAACTTCACTTATTTTAGGCTAAATAATAGAAAGAAAGTTAGTATTAGTACTTTTAGTTCCTTTGGGTTCGACAATCCGGTCTTGCCTAAGCTATACTATTGTTCGATAGGTGCACTTGCCTCAATCGTTGTTATAGTTAATTCCAGGATCGATCATTATAAATTTAAAACTCTGAAATACAACGATCAAGTTTTTGGCGCCGTTGCCGGGGAACTAAAATATTAAGAAAGATCTATTTTTATTACTTTAGCCATTATTTTTTTTATTTTCTGCAATTTACTTTTATTTTTAAGTTTAAGTTTTAACTTTGCTAAATTTTCTTTCTTTCTTTTCCTATCAGGTACCTCTAGTTTATGACTAGAAGGAACCCGAGAGGACCACTTGTATACGACAGTGATATTGAAGCTACCACTCGTAGAAATCGCAGAGAAATTAGGCGAGCCCTAAATTACGACAAAAAAGAGCGAGAAGACAGATCCAATCCTACTTTGAAGGGATGGACGAAAATAATCCACCACCACAAGATGTGGCGAGAAAATAATGCTCAGCGTACTATGTATGATTATGCTAAACCTCATTTAACGAGAGCGAGAATCAAGTATTGTTAGGCTCACTATAGCCATGCTAATAATTTTGAATTAAAGCCTAACACTATACAAATGATTCAACAATTTGTTCAATTTGATGGTTTGCGGATCGAAGACCCAAACACTCATATAGCTAATTTTTAGAGTTCGTGATACCTTCAAAATAAATGGCGTTTCGATGATGCCATAAGGCTTGGTTATTTCCCTTTTCATTAAGAAATAAAGCCAAACATGGTTAAACTTCGTTACCACGGTCAATAACTACATGGGATCAAATGACCAGAAAATTTTTATTAAAATATTTCCCACCGGCCAAAATGGCCAAATTACGGAATGATATCTCTTCTTTTGTGCAGATGGATTTAGAGACATTATACAACGCATGGGAGAGATATAAGGATCTCTTGAGAAGGTGTCTGCACCATGGTTTACCCTTATGGCTCCAAGTCCAAACTTTCTATAACGGTGTAAACCCCTCAACGAGGCAACTAATTGATTCAGCCGCTGGTGGAACCCTGAACAATAGAACTCCTGAAGCAGCCTACGAGTTCATTGAAGAGATGTCACTGAATAACTATCAGTGGCAGGTCACAAGGACCAAACCAACAAAATTAGCCGGAGTTTTCAACATAGATGCAGTAACCATGCTATCAACACAGGTAGAGATGATGAATAAAAAGCTTGATAGTTTGTGTTCTTCGCAGGTACATCCAGTAATGAAGTGCAACGTAAGTGGAACCGTGGCGAATCCTGAGTACCCACCCTACCAACCGGGCACAGAGAGCGAACAGATAAACTATATAGGTAACAATTTTAGATCTAATAATAACCCATATAGTAATAATTATAACCCAGGTTGGAGGAACCACCCAAATTTTTCGTGGGGAGGTCAAGGAAATGAAGGAAATCAAAGACAACAACCTCCTCAAAATTTCCAAAATCAGCCCTATCCACAGAAGAAGAAGCCAAATCTTGAAGAGATGCTGACAAGATTCATGGCATCCACAGAAAACCGTCTCTAAGACACTGAAACCACCCTTAAGACCCAACAAGCATCGATCAAAGGGATCGAGAGCCAAGTTAGGGAAGTCACTAAGTCAGTTGAGGAAGTTTCTAAGTCAGTTGGACAACTCGCAAAGCTGATGTCTGAAAGATCGCAAGGGCGTCTACCAAGCAACACTGAGATTAATCCAAAGGAGCAAATCCAAGCCATAACAGCTGAAGAAAGTGAAGGATTAGACGAACCCAGTCCAATACAAGGAAACGAGGTAGAAAAAGGTAAAGTTGAGGAAACACAAGACAAGCCAAAACTAGTAATCAAGGAGTACCAACCTCGCATACCATTTCCTGAAGCATTAACGAGAGACGACACAGAGGAACAGTTCGGTAAGTTTCTGAAACTTTTAAAGAAATTACATATTAACTTACCGCTACTTGAAGCTCTTTCACAGATGCCAGATTCGAGGAAATTTTTAAAACATCTCTTGACGAACAAACACAAATTAGATGAGGATCCACATGTGGAATTAAACGCAGATATGCTCAAAGAATGTTACTGAATAGACTACCACAAAAGCTAAAAGATCCAAATGTAGTTTTACAATTCCATGTTTAATTGGTAGACTAACTGTTGATAATGTGTTAGCCGATTTAGGGGCAAGCATAAATGTCATGCCTTATAAATTGTTTAAACAATTAGGTCTAGGGAAACCCAAACAAACTAGGATGAGCATTCAATTAGTGATAAAATGTTAGAAATTCCTAGGGGTATTATCGAAGATGTTCTTGTAAAAATTGAAAAATTCGTTTTCCCAAGTAGATTTTGTTGTCTTAGACATGGATGAGGATAATTCGATTCCCTTAATTTTAGGAAGACCCTTTTAGCAACCGCGGGACTAAAATTGATATTGATGCAGGAGAACTCATACTTCGTGTAGGTAATGAGACGGTCACCCTCAAGGCTCTCGACTTAACCAGAACATCGAGTAATCAAGGTGAGAACGTAAATTCTACTAATAACCATTCGGTTAACCTTTATTTTCCGAAAGCACCACAAAAGAATACAACTGAACTCGATCCTAAACCCCATGCCAACAAGGAAGTAGTTCATGAAGATCGAAGGATTCAGATCGATGATCTAGACGAGTGGAAGACACACTTCAAGGAAAAATTAGGGATACACGACGAAGAACCGAAACCACACAAGGTAAAACCAAAGGAGCCCTCAGAAGAGCTCATAGGAACAACAAACCACTTCAAAATAGGAGACCAGGTACTATTAGATAAGGCAGATCCTCGAATATCTCCTCCGAACCCTAACACAAACAAAGAAATACCTTTTAGGGTAACCAGTGTTTTCCCATACGGAACAGTCGAGGTAAGTAATCCTATTTTTGGTACTTTTACTATAAACGCATCTCGACTTAAACTTTTTCACGAGGATAAAACTGATAGCATGAGGAAGGACTTCCAACTCCTCAAACCACCCTGATGATGCAAACGAGAGGAAAGTCTAGCTTAAGACTATAAACGAGCGCTTCTCGGGAGGCAACCCGAGCACTAACCCCATTAACTTTTACATTTTTATTTTTTCGTATTTGTTCTATTTTATCCTTTCTTTATAGTATCTAGCTTTAAACTAACCAAAAAGTGTAGATTTCCAGGCCACACGGCCTAGCACACGGCCGTGGTCGTGGCCGTGTGGATGCCCTGGATTGCCGTACTGACATGGCAGAGGTGGTACGAGTCAGAGAGAATCAAATCTTCGAAGTCATGGACTCCAACCACCGCCCCACGAGCACCGACAGAATGCCATGGCCGTGTGACTCAGTCTGGACGACATTGACTTATCACCAACGAGCGTGGCAATCTGTAAAATAGGCGTGGGTGAACCAACAGCGGCCGTGTGAATCGACACGCCTAAGGAGCACGGGCGTGGGGTTGTACCAGGTTTGAAAATCTATTTAACCCCCCCTTTCCCTCTTCTCCTATTAACTTTCAACCTTTAACTTTTCATTTTTTTCCTACTCCTTTTCTCCATACCCTTGAGCTACACCAAAACAATGCCAAAGAAGCGGAAGAAGCCAAGCAAAGCCTCCCTAAGGGAGACCGATTTATATAAGTTCATGTCGGCCGCTTCAATCACACGACAAGCCAATGACGTTGAAGGTTCTAAAGGCTGCTAGGGAATCACACCACGACCACCACCATATCCCCAGCCTTAGAAATCACACCCAACAATAAGGACTCTACGGTCCATCCATCTTTTCTTTTAACTTTATTTCAATTTTTATTTTTCTTCACTTTAGCTTGATTTTCTTTAATTCTTTAATTAGTATAGTTTTAATTATTATTATTATATCCTGGCTAATCCTCCATGAGCTACCCAATTTCTTCATCTAGCGCAGGATCGTCATCAAGAACGCCCCCCCAACTTATCTTTCACCTCCAATTCGAGGATTTCATCCATAATTCAGGAAGTTTCACTTCTCTCCATATCTTTTGAATTTATACTTAATTGTCTATATATCTAACTTTGTACATTGAGGGCAATGTACATCTTAAGTGTGGGGGGTGAACAACCTAAAAAGGTGCCAAACTTTTTGCATTATTCTCAAAATCCTGAATTTAGTCTTGTTTTTAAGTAAATTTCTCATATTATCATTAGAATGAAATTTCCATGGTTTATAATTTTTATTGATATGTTTTAGATTAAGTCATTGATAATTATGCATTGATAATTAAATTCTAAGATACTAGAGAATCAAGCATGATAAGTCATTTTTTCAATTAAAATTTGCTAGGTTGTCGAACTGAATTTAATTATTACTTTGTAGTTTGAAATTTACGAGGTTGATGTCAAAAAATACCCATAATTTTTGTGAGTTTTTTAGCCTTATAGAGCATATATTCTTTTTCATGCTCACTTTATTGATTATGAGTATGTCAACATTGACTTGTTATTCTAGAACTTGCCTCATTTATACATATCGAGACCACACCTTTGATTTGATATACAGAGATGATTAAGGCACCTAGGTTTTAACCCACTAACTCCATTAAAAGCCTACCTTCACAATTAACACCTAGTGAACCCCGTTTAAACCTAAAAACTCTTTTTATTGACATAACCACTAATATTAACCCAGAAACCCTTTGTTTTTGTTATCCCCATTCCTTTTGACTACCCTTATATCGAGATTTAATTTGATTAATAGCCTAACTATGTTTTTTATTTTAGTAATTTATCCTTTGTCATGTATTTATGATTTGTTCATAAAAAAAATCGAAGTATATTCGTTATTCATTACTAGTTTTGTGATTAAGTGAGCTTATACGTTTGAATTCCAAATATTGAAGAAGAAGCTCGTATTATTAGTTTAAAGTTTCAATCCATTATGTAATTATTCAGTTTATTGTTTCTAGTTAGGTATTTTATCAATTCAATCTCGATTCTAACCTTCTAATTCAGCCTCTATCCACACCTTAACCCTAGCCCCAAGCACAACCGACGACAAAGACCTTTTGATTTGTGCATCATCTCATATTATAGTGGTGGAGATTTGATTTTCAGGCAAGCCTATGGGATTAACTTTTCATGTTCGACTTTTGAGCGCTTTTTCCTAAATTTTAAACACTTTGACTGAATCTCTAGTGAGGATGTCAATCCTTGTCGGTTTTGAATTAAAGGTAATTATTTAGATAAGGGGAGACGCCTATATTTCGAGCTACAAATCTATGACTTAGATTGTTTGAATCCTTAAAACTCTTTGAATTGAATTATCCATGTATAATTTATCTATGAATTATGATGAAACATTGTTGATAGGAATTATGAATTATAGAAAGTTCCTTTTAATTGTAAGTTGAGAATCTTGCTTGAAGACAAGCAAAAGCTTAAGTGTGGGGGTATTTGATAAACCGAAATAGTAACATATTTTAATCCCACTTTTAGCATACTTTTGGTTGATTTATCCCTTGATTTATGTAAAAAGGTGCTCTTAATCCTTTCTTTTCATGTCTTATACTCAGGAAAGCACCCAAGAATACAAAGAACGAGAAACGGGCTCAAAACAGACCAAAATGGGCCAAAGAAGAAATCGACATGGCCTGGACTAAAGCCCACACGGCTGTGCCTCCTCAAATATCTCAAAAGCCTATATAAAGACCCTAAGTATAACCTAGAAGAGGACGGTTAGCTAGGCCAAGGAGCCGAGCCGAAGAGCTCAGATTTGTGGGAAACTCTCAAGGGATAGCCAGTTGATCCATCTCAAGAAGCCAGAATTCTACTCAAGACGGAGGATCTCCTCTTCAATTCCTTCAGGGGGTTTTAGGGATTTCTTATGTTTTGTTTTATCTTTTCTTCTGAGATGTTTTCCTTTATTATTATGAACTAAACCCTTCAGATACCTGAAGGGGGATGAAACCTAGATGAATCTTGTTATTGTTTTCTGAACTATATGATAAATACTTGATTTGTTCTTGATTATGTATGCTTAATTCTTGTGTTGATATTTCGCGGATATTAATTCAAGTTGAATGTGCTTAGGTGGTGGAGCAAAAGTCCCTGCTTAAGAGTAGATCTAGCATAATTAAGCGGAGTTGATTGCACGCCTAGAGATAGGGTAACGAGATTTTACCGGATTAGGGTGAGACCTAATATGGGAGTCCATAGATCGATTTACTGCTATTCTAGGGGTTTTAATTAGAAAGAGATTTCAATTAATCAAACTAGGGTTAGACGTTATTCGCCTCGAGAGAGGGTTTAATATAAATTAGGGAGTCCTACGGATCAAGTCAAGTGAATAAATCGTCTGGTTCAGTGCTAGATAACAAGTGAAGTCTAGGTGGATTCTTCCTAAGGGTATCGTCTTAAACAACTGAGTTTTTCCCAAGTATTTCCCCAATTCATTCTTTTTGTCTTTGCGTATTTAGCTTAGTAATTAGTTAATTTAGATTAATAAACAACTTCACTTATTTTAGGCTAAATAATAGAAAGAAAGTTAGTATTAGTACTTTTAGTTCCTTTGGGTTCGACAATCCGGTCTTGCCTAAGCTATACTACTGTTCGATAGGTGCAATTGCCTCAATCGTTGTTATAGTTAATTCCAGGATCGATCATTATAAATTTAAAACTCTGAAATACAATGATCAGTACATATCCAAATAATCATTCAGACCTTTACCGGTTGATCCACTACAATTTAAATGACATTCCCTTTCTTGGGAATTTTGTCAAACCAAATTTGAAATCTATAAGGTTTTATCACACTTTCCCATTAAAGCATTCACCGGCTGTAATAGTCTTGACCTGTACTCTTTGAAAACTCAGCTTTTAGTGATCAACGACTTCTGACCATAAACTCAATCATATCATGAAATGTACTCTATTGTCAAAACATTTATGCACATAACTGTACTTTCTTATTCTTGCATTAGTAGATATGCTACTACTGAATCCCATACCAAAACTTCTGTATAAGTTCTGGATTCATCATCATTCAAATTCTATCTCGAGGAAACATCAACAACAGGAATCTTATCCAACCTGGATTTTATCATCTTAAATAAACTCATTCAGAGCTTATTTAAAATACCATTTACTAAATCACTTCTAAACTCCTTTGTTTTGAAAGGAAGACTCGCTATAGTAATTAACCTCGCTGAAACTAGGATGTTACCAACTAAGGTCAACCAAGTAACTAACTCGCATTGCTTAACATGGATCTTTCATCCAGACACCTGTACTATGTCTACTATCTGAGAAGTATTACAATAACTATACACACCTTTGTAATGGTTCAAGCCGTTTCCACTATTTCATTTTCAAAATCTTCTGCAGCATAAGATACTCTAACTCATCAAAATTTAGAAAATACATATCAATTTTTTTTCCATGGATCATTTCATAACATCTAACTCACTACACAGACACAAAAGTGATCGTCTCAAGATCACCAATCTGGCAACTCTTTTTCTCGATTCAGACTGAACTCAGTACTAGAATTTTCAATTAATAGTTCCTTCTAAAGCTTTCAACTCGACCATCACAGTTTGAACATTTCAATGAGCATACCTTTGTATCATGCTCCCTACTCACGTACACACATAATTTTATTCTCCTTATTGATTCATGCGTAAATATACACAAAACTTGAATCATATTTCAATACATTAATCTACTCTTTTCTCCACACTGAGAACATATTTCAAGCACACTCTCATCTGAGTTTATCTTGCTATGCTAATCTAAAACCTTTACCATTGTCATATCTCACGATAGCAGGGACATCTCGATCGAATTCATTAACTCTATTCGGCTTACCTGAAAACCCATCACACAACTTGAAACTTGTGATTTCACTTCTTATACTAGAATCATCTCCAACTTCCCCCTCAAAGCACTCGAATAGGGTTACGAGGAGATAAAGGAATGTCAATTTCAATTAACTAAATCGACAACTGTTTAGTCTAATTTTTTTTCAGTCAGCTAACGTTCTCACATAATCACAATTTATGACAAGAACAATTACATCAGTCCTGAAAGGCAACAAATATTTATACATAATACCCAAGGAGATCATTATAGCCCATCCATGGCATTAACTAACCATGCACAGATCACAGGCTTTAAGCCAACTTACTCATACTTGCCCTTTATTTAGCACATACCATGCCACACATCGTACTCGTTTCTTCTTGACTCGTTCACGAGTGCCTGTATTCGCCCATTCTCATGGCTTTAGTACAATTCTCATTTCTACCTCTAGACTCATCTATCTGTCCCATTGATCACTAGGGATAATTGAAGACGCATATTCATCGCCATTCATGTAGGTACGAAACTAATGCCACATCCCCGAGGTGGTCTTATATGGAGTCACTTCAAAATGCCAATGCCATATCCCGGATAAGGTCTTATATGGACTTCCACATCAAGTATCGATGCCATATTCCAAATATGGTCTTATACGGAATCATAACTTGGTGCTGAGGCCATGTCTCAAACATGGCCTTATACAGGACCTTATCTATTTCATATCTCAATGATAGCCTTTTCATTATAGTCCTTTAGGACTTCAACCTCATGTTTAACAAAAATTACTCTATTTAGTAGAGTATCATGTATCAATGTGATACAAAGCATTCTCAATTATGCTAACGTAAATATTGCATTAATCACATACAAACTTACTCAACTTGACTCTCATAACATCTCATCATAATTCAACAGTGGTAAGGGGGTGAGGTTGTAGAGTCCCCTAACCTAACTCTCGTGACTACATTGATAAACCGAAATAGTAACATATTTTAAACCCACATTTAGCATGCTTTTGGATGATTTAAGCCTTGAATTGTGTAATTTGGTGCTCTTAATCCTTTGTTTTCATGTTCCATACTCAGGAAAGCACCGGAGGATGAAAAGAACAAGAAACAGGCTTAAAACGGACCAAATGGGCCAAATCACGAAATCGACACGGCCTGGGCCCAAGCAACACGGCCGTGCCTCCCTAATCAGACTGAACACGGCTGGCCACGATTCACGGCGCGTGCCAAGGGCGTGTCCTCGCCATGGAGAAGAGGAATTTCACTCGGATTTGGATACTTAGGTGTAAAGAAACACATTCCAAAAGCCTATATAAACACCCTAGAGGCCAACTTTCAAGGGGCGTCCAGCTAGGCCAAGAAGCCGAGCCAGAAAGAGCAGATTTGTGGAGGTTTACTTGAAGATAGCCAGTTGATCCATCTCAAGAGCTGGAATCATACTCAAGACGGAGGATCTCTCTTCAATTCCTTCAGGAGGTTTTAGAGTTTTTCTTATGTTTTGTTTTTTCTTTTCTTTTGAGATGTATTCTATTATAATTATAACACCCCATACCCGAGTCCGAGGCTCAGACCGGATACGAGACATTACTATGCTTGAACTTGCTTAATCATGACATTACGGGCTATAAAATTTCGTTCCGAAATTAAAACTTCTCTTTCTTAAACAATTCGTACATTTCATGGGCCTACGAGGCCTTAAACTTGTACTGGTAAACTTTCGGAACCTTATCAAAAAACTTTTCTTTGAAACAGGGGTTACATGCCCGTGTAATATAAGACACGCCCGTGCATAGGCATACACGCCCATGTCCTCAGACTGTGCCCTAAAACTCAGTATTCTGCCAATTTCCACACGGCCATAGCACGCCCGTGGTCCTAGCCCGTGTGAAAAACCTTAGCATTCTGACTTATAACACACGGCCATGGCACGCCCGTGGACTTAGACTGTGTACTACATCTTGATATACTGACTTATTTCACACGACCGGGCACACACCCAAGTTCTAATCGTGTGTCATGCACGGCCTTAATACACGGCCGTGGGATTACTCCATGGCCTATTCTTACTTATAAGACTAAAGTGCAGTTTATGCACGGCCTAGACACACGCCCGTGTGTCTAACCGTGTAGGCACTTAGAGGCTATTTACCAAGCCAATTGCCATCCTGAAATTAAGACCAAACTCAAGCTCAATTCAGCAACTCAATTATTACATCTTTCATGAACCATATAACATGCTTCATTGATTTTAATAACATACATACTTAGTCAAACTTGGCCAATCACTTAGCCATTTACAAAAGAATAATAAACTTAATAGCCTATACTTTGGCTCTTCTTAAAACATTTACTCAAAATGTAATGCTACCTATACATGCCATACTTAATAAAATAACTTGGCTATACCAAAAAAGCGATTGATAGTGTGCTCCGAGCTCCGATGACGGTGATCCTCGATATTAGCTTGGCGGGACTACATGGAAAGAAAGAATGAAAGACATAAGCATTTAGCTTAGTAAGTTTACATAATACACATAGCAACATTCTTACTTAATATAGACCATTTGATATAAACAATGGCATCATAAATTCAGCTATATAAAGCTTACTTACTTATACTTGATTCTTACATAACTCATGAAACTTACTAGTCTCATACTTGATAGGCAAACAAAGTACCTGTATCACTAGATCACATTGATCAGCATACTTGAACATAATACTCATAATTTCTAATTCATCATTCATAACATGAATAATATTCATCCCCACTTGATAATGATTTTGCTTACTAAACTTTCTTGTTATCTCTTGTGAGCTTATCTCATTTGCCCGATGAATTCCTATGAATAACCGAGAATACCAAATCTCTTACCATGAACTTGATGCTAAAGCCATATTTTGGATATGGTCTTACATGGGATATCTCATCTTGGTTTCAAGGCCATGTCTTGACATGGACTTATATGAAATCTTCCTCTTGATAACTTGTTCAATGCCAAGCTTGGATCCTTGGACTTACATGATAACTTGTTCAATGCCAAGCTTGGGTCCTTGGACTTACATGATAAACTTGACAATGCCAAGCTTGGGTCCTTTGACTTACATGATAAACTTGTCAATGCCAAGCTTGGGTCCTTGGACTTACATGATAAACTTGTCAATGCCAAGCTTGGGTCCTTGGACTTACATGATAACTTGCTTGATTGCCGATGCCATGCCTCGGCTTGGTCTTATACAGACTCTCTCATACTTGATCTCATTAATTTCATTGTTTAACTTAACGTTAAATAATTTCATAATAACATTGTATATTATACTAAGCAATTCAATGATATAAATCATAAAGCTTAGAAATCATACAAACTTACCTCAATATACAAAATGTAGCCAGGTATGCAATTTAGTCCTCGACCTTGTTCTTGCCTCGGTTTCGATTCGGGCTTCGTTTTTCTTGATCTATAGTCATAAATAGATCATTTGATACTCACATTGACTAAATTGACTCTTTAATCATACTTTGGCAAAATTAATATTTTGCCCCTAAACTTTCTCATATTTGCACTTTTACCCCAAGGCTCGTAAAATAATTTTCATCCCACTTTCTTAAACTTCATGCTTAGCTGAATCATTTTCTCTACTATAACAATCATCAATTCTTGCTATTTTTAACATGTATGACCAATTTTCATAACTATTACAAAATGGTCCATACTATCATCTTTCATGAAATTCACTTAGAAAAATATGTTTATCTAACATCAAACTCTCATAAACTTCCATAAAAAATCATTTAACATGCATATCAATCATGGGTAGATTTTTGAACATGCACTTTAGCTCACTTTATAGCTAAAAATATCTTACTCATGCTACTGTGACTTCAAAAATACGAAGAATATCAAAAACGGGGCTAAGATGAACTTACTAGCAAGCTTGAAAGATGAACAAACCCTAGCTATGGGTTCTTCAAAATTTCGGCACACACAAGCAAGAAGATGAATGATTTTTATCATCTTTTTCCTTTATTAATCATTTAATAGGTAAATGACCAAAATGTCCTTCTCTTAAAAATATCACCATTTACTAGCTCATGTCCATTTTTGTCCAAAAATTATGATTTGGGCAAATTGCTATTTAAGGGCTTATAATTGCTATTCTAGAGCTATTTCATACAAAATGCTTCTAGAAACTCACATTTTACAACTTTTTCAATTTAATCCTTTTTTACCATTCAACTTCAATTTAGCAAAATTGCTTCATGAAACTTTCACACTAACATGCAAACATGGCATGAACCTTAAAAACTCATAAATTCACCTCGGATTAGTGGTCTCGCACCACTATTCTGACTAGGCCCTAAATCGGGCTGTTACAATTCTCCCCCTTAGGGATTTTCGTCCTCGAAAATCTTACCAGCAAAAAGGTTTGGATACTGGTTTCTCTACTCTCTTCTGGTTCCCATGTGGCTTCTTCTATTCCATGTCTTTGCCACAATACTTTCACTAAGGCAATACTTTTCTTTCTTAGCTGCTTCACTTCCCGAGCTAATATCTTGACTGGTTCTTCACCATAAGTCATGTCGGGATGAATCTCTACCTTTGACTGGGGAATTACATGCGAAGGGTCTGATCAGTAGCGTCTTAACATTGACACATGAAACACATCATGTATCTTTTCTAACTCTGATGGCAAATCCAATCTGTAAGCTACAGGCCCAACCTTCTCGATAATCTCATACGGTCCAATAAAACGTGGACTCAACTTGCCTTTCTGGCCAAATCTGAGAACTTTTCTCCAAGGTGACACTTTCAAGAAAACTTTATCTCCGACTTGATACTCTATCTCTTTTCTCTTTAAGTCCGAATAGGACTTCTGTCTGTCTAATGCAGCTTTTAAACTTTCTCGTATCACTTTCGCTTTCTCTTCAGCTTCTCTAACCAAATCAACCCCGTGAATTTGGTTTTCTTTAAGTTCGGTCCAATAAAGAGGTGTTCGGCACTTACGCCCATATAAAGCCTCATAAGGCGCCATCTTTAAGCTCGACTGAAAACTATTATTGTAGGCAAACTCTACTAATGGGAGAAACTTTTCCCAACTGCCTCGGAATTCAAGAATACAACATCTGAGCATATCTTCGAGTACTTGAATTAACCTCTCGGATTGACCGTCAGTTTGAGGATGAAAAGCGGTACTAAAGTTCAACTTTGTACCCAAGGCCTCTTGTAACTTCTTCCAAAATCTGGATGTGAATCTCGGATCTCTATCCGATATGATTGACAAGGGAACTCCATGAAGTCTTACTATTTACAAACATACAAGTTTGCCAACTTGTCGAGGAGTAATCCACTCAAACAGTATAAAATGGGCTGATTTCGTGAGTCTATCAACTACAACCCATACGGCATCTTTCTTGCTCGGAGATAGTGGTAAACCCGTTACAAAATCCATAGTAATACGGTCCCACTTCCACTCTGGAACTAAAATTGGTTGAACTAAACCCGAAGGTACTTGGTGTTCACTTTTACTTGTGACAAATCAAGCATTTGGGAACAAATTACAAAATATCTTTCTTCATTCTCGGCCACCAATCATGTTGCTTCAAGTCATTATACATCTTGGTACTACCCGGATGTGCGAGATAAACATCCATTATGAGCCTCATGCAAAATTTTCTCGAATAAGCTCTTCTTTTCTCGGTACACAAACTCTGTCTTTGAACATCGGACTTCCATTGGGACTAATCCAAGTCAAACTCAACATCTGTCTCGCATCCGATCTCTCTACGAACTTGCAATTCACTATCCTCTTTTGGGCTTCAATGATCTCTTGGAGGAAAATTGGTCTAGCTCTCAACTCAACTAGAATAGAACCATCGTTGGATAAAGTCATCCGTGAATTCATTGCCCTTAATGCAAATAAAGATTTTTCTCTCAAAGCGTCGGCGACCACATTCGCCTTCCCGGGATGATAATCAATGACCATCTCATAATCTTTTATCAACTCTAACCATCTCCATTGTCTTAAGTTCAACTCTTTCTGCGTCATCAAGTACTTCAAACTTTTATGATCAGTGAAAATCTGACATTTCTCACCATATAGGTGATGTCTCCATATCTTCAATGCGAAGACTATGGCAGCCAATTCTAAATCATGCGTCGGATAATTCTTCTCATGAGGCTTCAACTGTCTGGAGGCATAAGCAATAACTTTGCCTTCTTGCATAAGTACACAACCTAATCCATTTAAGGATGCATCGCTGTAAATCACAAATTCTTTCCCCTGTCTCTCAGTTGTACTAAAAGCCGGAGCTTCACAATAATGCTTTCAATTTTTCAAACTTTGTTTGCATATTTCTGTCCACTCGAACTTCACATTTTTCTGTAATAACTTCGTCATCGGGGTTGCAATCATGGAAAACCCCTTGACAAGTCGTCTATAATAGCAGGCTAGGCCTAGGAAACTACTAACCTCAGAGATATTCCTCAGTGGTTTCCAATCCGTAATAGTCGAGATCTTACTTGGGTCTACTCAAACCCCTTCTCCTAAGACAATATGTCCCAGAAATCCTACTTCATTGAGCCAAAATTCACTTTTACTGAACTTGGCATACAATTGATTTTCTCGAAGAATCTGTAAAACTGTCCGTAGGTGCTCAGCATGATCATTCTCATCTCGGGAATAAATCAGTATGTCGTCAATAAAAACGACTACAAACTTGTCGAGGTATGGTCTGAAGATGGGGTTCATTAAGTCCATGAATACCGCAGGAGCATTGGTCAAACCAAAAGGCATGACTAAAAATTCATAATGCCCATACCTTGTTCGAAAAGCAGTCTTGGATACATCTGATTCCTTTACTCTTAACTGGTAATACCCCGATCTCAAGTCTATCTTAGAGAACACGGTGGCTCCTTTCAATTGATCGAACAAATCATCGATCCTTGGCAATGGGTACTTGTTCTTTCATCACACTTTATTAAGCTGATGGTAATCTATGCACAATCTCATAGTGCCATCCTTCTTTTTCACAAATAAAACGGGAGCACCCTAGGGAGAACAACTTGACCTTGCAAAGCCTTTGTCTGTTAACTCTTGCAACTGTGTCTTCAACTCTTTTAACTCCGTTGGAGCCATTCTGTATGGAGTAATAGATATTGGTGCGATCACCGGGAGCTAGCTCAATCTTTGAACTCAACCTCTCTAACTGGTGGTAGTCCTGGCAATTCCTCAGGAAACACATCCACGTACTCACATACTATTGGCACTGACTCAATCCTTATCTCTGTTTCTTTTTCATTCATCACAAAAGCCAAATATGCTTCATACCCCTTTCTCATGTATCTCTGTGCTGTCACGTGAGAAATCAATTCTGACAATCTACTCTGTTCATCTGATTCTATGTGAAGGGTGTCCCCATCCTCACATCTCATTTCAATGTATTTCTTCCCATAATTAACTATTACAATATGGGCAGTTAACCAGTCTATACCGAGAATGATATCAAACTCGTCAAATGGTAACAACATAAGGTTTGCTTTAAAACAATGACCTCTAATCATTAATGGGCATTCTCTACATACTTCATTCACTAACACACTCTTGCCTAAAGGATTAGACACTCTAATCATAACTTCCGTAAACTCTATAGGCATACTCAAATCGGATACCAATTTCATGCATATGTAAGAGTGTATAGATCCGGGATCTATTAAAGCAATAACTTTAACATCATGAAGAGAAAAGGTACCCGTGATAACATCATGGGAAGATGCCTCTTCGCGAGCGCGAATGGCATAAGTCTGTGCAGGGGCCCTACCCTCGGGCCTCACGGCCTGCTCTCTAGGGTTACCTCTTCCACTAGCCCCACTTCCGGGGTTTCTCTGCGGCCTTCCTCTGACCATATTCTCAGATCTCGGGTTCTGAGTTTTGTCCTCTTTCATCATCTCTGGACAATCTTTTATGTAGTGGTCCTGGGAACCACATCTGAAACATGCATTTTCGTGTGCTCGGTATTCCCCTAAATGGCATTTGCCACAATGTGGGCATTCGGGTCTATCAGATCGAACATTCCCCACACTAGCGACTGAAGTAGTCTGTGCTTTATTTCCGAATCTCATGCTTACTCTTGTCCTTCCTGGAAAATCCAGTGGAAGTAGCCGATCGGGCAGGGAAATCTCTTGACTTCTTGGATGGAGATTGGAATGACTTGTTCCACTGTCTCTTTTTTGAGTCACGGGACTCCATTTCAGATTTCTTCTTCTCTTTTACTAGTTCTTCGGCTTTACAAGCCCTCTCGACTAGCACAACAAATTCCTTCAATTCTAGAACAGCAACAAACAGTTTGACATCCTCATTTAGCCTATCTTTAAATCTCTTACTCATGATGGCTTCGGTGGACACGCATTCTCGAGCGTATTTGCTGAGTCTTACAAACTCACGCTCGTAGTCAGTTACAGACATCTTGCCTTGTTTCAGTTCTAGGAATTCCTTCCTTTTCTAGTCCACAAACCTTTGACAGATATACTTTTTCTTGAACTCTTTTTGGAAGAATTCCCATGTGATCTTTTCTCTTGGGACTAATGATACCAAGGTGTTCCACCACTGATAGGCAGAATCTCTTAAAAGAGAAACTACGCACTTCATGCACTCTTCAGGTGTACATGATGTACTCATTAAATACCCCGATGGTATTTTTAACCGTAATCACTCTCTTTCTGGATCATCATCTTTTCTAGCCCGGAATTCTTCTGCCCCATGTTTCCTAATTCTATCAATCGGAGGCTTTTCTCCTCTTACCACCTCTACTACTTGAGGGGCTATTGGGATAGGTTGAGGAATAGGTGGGGGTGGAGGGGGTTGTGCATTCGGGTTCGTACGAATGAACTCCGTGTACCATGTGTTCATCATATGGAGGAAGGCTTCTCTAGCCTCTTCTCCTCCTCATTGACTCACCGTAGTGGGTCTATTCTCGTTCTCATTTGGCACCGTCCCTTCAAATGGGAGCCAGCGCATTACTTTCTCGTCATCCGCCATATCTCTTTTCAGGATCCATTTACTATATATATAAACATAATTTAGGTCGTCGTGAGTCGTCACACTATCATTATAAAACATTCTTACGTATGGCATGTATAGCTAGACTCGTGCTCATGCTACGTTAGTCCTAGAACCGACTAAACCGTAGCTCGATACCACTAAATGCAACACCCCATACCGAGTCCGAGGCTCGGGACCGATATCTGAGACATTACTATGCTTGAACTTGCTTAATCATGACATTACGGGCTATAAAATTTCGTTCAAAATTAAAACTTCTCTTTCTTAAACAATTCAGTACATTTTATGGGCCTACGAGGCCTTAAACTTGTATCTTGTAAACTTTCGAAACCTTATCAAAAACTTTTCTTTGAAACAGGGGTTACACGCTCTGTTAGTAATATAAGACACGCCTGTGCATAGGCATACACGCCCATGTCCTCAGACCGTGCCCTAAAACTCAGTATTCTGCCAATTTCCACACGGCCATAGCACGCCCGTGGTCCTAGCCCGTGTGAAAAACCTTAGCATTCTGACTTATAACACACGGCCATGGCACGCCCGTGGACTTAGACCGTGTACTACATCTTGATATACTGACTTATTTCACACGACCGGGCACACGCCAAGTTCTAACCGTGTGTCATGCACGGCCTTAATACACGGTCGTGGGATTACTCCGTGGCCTATTCTTACTTATAAGACTAAGGTGTAGTTTATGCACGGCCTAGATATACACCCGTGTGTCTAACCGTGTAGGCACTTAGAGGCTATTTACCAAGCCAATTGCCATCCTGAAATTAAGACCAAACTCAAGCTCAATTCAGCAACTCAATTATTACATCTTTCATGATCCATATAACAAGCTTCATTGATTTTAATAACATACATACTTAGTCAAACTTGGCCAATCACTTAGCCATTTACAAAAGAATAATAAACTTAATAGCCTATACTTTGGCTCTTCTTAAAACATTTACTCAAAATGTAATGCTACCTATACATGCCATACTTAATAAATAAACTTGGCTATACCAAAATAGCGATTGATAGTGTGCTCCGAGCTCCGATGACGGTGATCCTCGATATTAGCTTGGCGGGACTACATGGAAAGAAAGAATGAAAGACATAAGCATTTAGCTTAGTAAGTTTGCATAATACACATAGCAACATTCTTACTTAATATAGACCATTTGATATAAACAATGGCATCATAAATTCAGCTATATAAAGCTTACTTACTCATACTTGATTCTTACATAACTCATGAAACTTACTAGTCTCATACTTGATAGGCAAACAAAGTACCTGTATCACTAGATCACATTGATCAGCATACTTGAACATAATACTCATAATTTCTAATTCATCATTCATAACATGAATAATATTCTGTCCCACTTGATAATAATTTTGCTTACTAAACTTTCTTGTTATCTCTTGTGAGCTTATCTCATTTGCCCGATGAATTCCTATGAATAACCGAGAATACCAAATCTCTTACCATGAACTTGATGCTAAAGCCATATTTTGGATATGGTCTTACATGGGATATCTCATCTTGGTTTCAAGGCCATGTCTTGACATGGACTTATATGAAATCTTCCTCTTGATAACTTGTTCAATGCCAAGCTTGGATCCTTGGACTTACATTATAACTTGTTCAATGCCAAGCTTGGGTCCTTGGACTTACATGATAAACTTGACAATGCCAAGCTTGGGTCCTTTGACTTACATGATAAACTTGTCAATGCCAAGCTTGGGTCCTTGGACTTACATGATAAACTTGTCAATGCCAAGCTTGGGTCCTTGGACTTACATGATAACTTGCTTGATTGCCGATGCCATGCCTCGGCTTGGTCTTATACGGACTCTCTCATACTTGATCTCATTAATTTCATTGTTTAACTTAACGTTAAATAATTTCATAATAACATTGTATATTATACTAAGCAATTCAATGATATAAATCATAAAGCTTAGAAATCATACAAACTTACCTCAATATACAAAATGTAGCCAGGTATGCAATTTAGTCCTCGACCTTGTTCTTGCCTCGGTTTCGATTCGGGCTTCGTTTTTCTTGATCTATAGTCATAAATAGATCATTTGATACTCACATTGACTAAATTGACTCTTTAATCATACTTTGGCAAAATTACTATTTTGCCCCTAAACTTTCTTATATTTGCACTTTTGCCCCAAGGCTCGTAAAATAATTTTCATTCCATTTTCTTAAACTTCATCCTTAGCTGAATCATTTTCTCTACTATAACAATCATCAATTCTTGCTATTTTTAACATGTATGACCAATTTTCATAACTATTACAAAATGGTCCATACTATCATCTTTCATGAAATTCACTTAGAAAAAGATGTTTATCTAACATCAAACTCTCATAAACTTCCATAAAACATCATTTAACATGCATATAAATCATGGGTAGATTTTTGAACATGCACTTTAGCTCACTTTATAGCTAAAAATAGCTTACTCATGCTACCGTGACTTCGAAAATACGAAGAATATCAAAAACGGGGCTAAGATGAACTTACTAGCAAGCTTGAAAGATGAACAAACCCTAGCTATGGGTTCTTAAAAATTTCGGCACACACAATGAAGAAGATGAATGATTTTTATCATCTTTTTCCTTTATTAATCATTTAATAGGTAAATGACCAAAATGCCCTTCTCTTAAAAATATTACCATTTACTAGCTCATGTCCATTTTTGTCCAAAAATTATGATTTGGGCAAATTTCTATTTAAGGGCTTATAATTGCTATTCTAGAGCTATTTCATACAAAATGCTTCTAGAAACTCACATTTTACAACTTTTGCAATTTGGTCCTTTTTGACCATTCAACTTCAATTTAGCAAAATTGCTTCATGAAACTTTCACACTAATATGCAAACATGGCATGAACCTTAAAAACTCATAAATTCACCTCGGATTAGTGGTCTCGCACCACTATTCTGACTAGGCCCTAAATTGGGCTATTACAATCATTATGAACTAAACCCTCAAATACCTGAGGGGGATGAAACCTAAGATGAATCTTGTTATCGTTTGCAGAACTATATTTTCGGGATATTAATTCAAGTTTGATGTGCTTAGGTGGAGGATCAAAAGTCCCTGCCTAAGAGTAGATCTAGCATAGTTAAGCGGAGTTGATCGCACGCCTAGAGATAGGGTGGCGAGATTTTGCCGAATTAGGGTGAAACCTAATATAGGAGTCCATAGATCGAGTTAATGCGATTCTAGGGGTTTTAATTAGAAAGAGATTTCAATTAATCAACCTAGGGTTAGACGTTAGTCGCCTCGAGAGAGGGGTTAATATACATTAGGGAATCTTATGGATCAAGTCAAATGAATAAATCGTCTGGTTCAGAGTTAGATAACAAGTGAAGTCTAGGTGGATTCTTCCTTGGGTATTGTTTTAATCAATTGGTTTTTCCTACAAGTATTTCCCCAATTTCATTCTTTTTGTCTCATCGTCTTTAGCTTAGTAGTTAGTTAATTTTCTAGATTAAACCGATTCACTTCAATTTTAAGGCTAAATAATAAAAAGAAAGTTAGTATTAGTACTTTCGGTTTCTTTGGGTTCGACAATCCGGTCTTGCCACTAAGCTATACTACTGTTCGATAGGTACACTTGCCTCAATCGTTGTCATAGTTAGTTTTTAGGCTCGATCATTCTCATTATAAATTTTAAGACTGTGACACCACTATCAAGTTTTTGGCGCCATTGTCGGGGAACTGAAATATTCAGAACACTCAATTATTATTACTTTAGCCATTTTTATTTTTTACAATTTTACTCTTATTTTGTTTTCTATTTTTATCTTTCTAAATTTTAGTCTTTGCTCCTTGTAGGTACCTCTAGTTTATGACTAGAAGGAACCCGACAGGACCTTTAATTTACGATAGTGAGATCGAAGCAACCGCTCGTAGAAACCAGAGAGAAATTAGGCAAAGTCTACAATACACTGAAGAAGAGCAAGAAAACATCATCAATACCACCGAAGAGATGGCTGAAAATAATCTGCTACCTCTAGAGATGGTCGAAAATCAAGCTCCTCGAACTATGTATAATTATACTAAGTCTAGTTTAGTTGGTACTAAATCTAGTATTGTTAGACCTACTATTGCTGCAAATAATTTTGAATTGAAACCTAACACTATACAGATGATACAACAGTTCGTTCAGTTTGATGGTTTGCAGGATGACGATCCTAACACACACTTAGCTAATTTTATGGAATTCTGCGACACTTTTAAAATTAATGACGTTTCTGATGATACCATCCGACTTCGGTTATTTCCCTTTTCTTTGAGGAATAAAGCTAAACATTGGTTGCATTCTCTTCCCCGAGGATCAATTACTACATGGGAACAAATGACCGAAAAATTTTTATTAAAATATTTTCCGCCGGCCAAAACGGCCAAATTAAGGAATGATATTTCTTCTTTTGTGCAGATGGATTTAGAAACACTTTACGATGCATGGGAGAGATACAAAGATCTATTGAGAAGGTGCCCACACCATGGATTACCCTTGTGGCTACAGTCCAAACTTTTACAATGGTGTGAACCCTCAACTAGGCGATTGATCGATTCAAAGAAATTAGGTGGAACTCTCGAATAATAAAACACCAGCGACTTACGAATTTATAGAGGAGATGTCCCTAAATAACTATCGGTGGCAAGTCACGAGGACAAAGCCCACGAAAAGCCGCGATGTTTTCAACCTCGACACAAGAACCATGCTATCGAATCGGTAGATGTGTTAACTAAAAATTTGATGGTTTGTGTAATTCCTTGCAGGTACAACCCGTTATGCGGTCTGAAACAAGTGGAGGTATGGCAAATCCACGAGTACCCACCCTACGGACATGGCATAGAAGGCGAACAAATGAACTATGTAAGTAATAATTTTAAATATCAAAATAACCCTTATAGCAATACTTACAATCCAGGTTGGAAGAACCACCCCAATTTTTCATGGGGTGGTCAAGGAAATCAAAGACAACAACACCCTCTAAATTTCCAACAAAGAAAGGTACCCACAGAAAAGAAGCCGAACCTTGAGGAGATGCTTGACAAAATATATAGCAAAGAATGAAACACGTTTCCAAAGTATAGAAACAAAACTTGAAAAACAAGAAGCATCGACACAAGAGCTCAAAGATCAAATTGGGAAAATCACCAAGATCTTGACGGAACGACCACAAGGTAGATTGCCAAGCAACACTGAACTAACCCAAGGGAGCGATTCAAGCCATATCAACTCATGATAATGTAGGGTTAGATGAGCCTCATTTAAGGCAAGAGAATGTGGTAGAAGAAGGTAAGGTTGAGGAAGGAAGTAAAAAGCCAAAACCGGTAATTAAAGAGTACCAACCTCGTATACCATACCCCGAGGCGATGAAGAAAGACGACACAGAGGAATATTCGGTAAGTTTCTTAAACTTTTAAAGAAATTACATATTAACTTACCATTACTTGAAGCTCTTTCGCAGATGCTAGATTCAAGGAAATTCTTAAAAAAGCTTTTGACAAACAAGTGAAAGCTAGACGAGGAATCGCATGTGGAACTCAACGCAAAGTGCTCGACAATTTGCCAAAATAAATTACCACAAAAATTAAAAGATCCAGGAGTTTTACAATTCCATGCTTAATTGGTAGTTTATCTATTGATAATCGTTAGTGATTTAGGGGCAAGCATAAATGTCATGCCTTATAAAATGTTTAAACAACTTGGTCTAGGGAAACCCAAACAAACTAGGATGAGCATTCAATTAGTTGATAAAAAGCTGTTAGAATTCCTAGGGTATAATCGAAGATGTGCTAGTAAAGATTGATAAATTCGTATTCCCAGTGAGACTTTGTTGTTTTAGACATGGATGAGGACAATAGTATCCCATTAATTCTAGGAAGGCCCTTTTAGCAACTGCCAGACTAAAATTGATGTCGACGCAGTGAACTCATACTCTGTGTAGGTGACGAGACAGTCACTCTTTAGGCTCTTGATTCGATTAGAACATCGAGCAAACAAGGTGAGAAAGTAAATTCTATTGATAACCATTCGGTTAACCCTTCTTTGCAGGAAGCACCACAAAAGAACACAACTAAACCCGATCCTAGACCTAATGCCAACAGAGAAACAACTCATGAGGATCGAAGGGATCAAGTTGATGAACTAGACGAGTGGAAGACACATTTCAAGGAAACACTAGGGATACACGAAAAGAAACTGAGGGAACCACCAGAAGAGCTCGTAAGAACGACAAATCACTTTAAAATAGGAGACCAGGTATTGTTAGATAAAACAGACCCTCGAATATCTCCTCCTGACCCTAATACAAACATAGAAATCCCTTTTAAGGTAATCAAGGTTTTCCCATACGGAACAATCGAGATAAGTAATCCTATATTTGGCACTTTCAAAATAAACGCTACTCGACTTGAATTATACACGGATAATAGGACAGATAGCATGAGGAAAGATGTTCAACTTTTCAAACCACCTGATTATGCGAATGAGAGGAAAGTCTAGCTTAAGACTTTAAACGAGCGCTTCTCGGGAGGCAACCCGAGCACTAACTCCATTAATTTTTACATTTTTTATTTTTACTTTTATTTTTCCTTTTCAGCATTTAATTTTAAACTAACCAAAGTGCAGATTTTCAGACCACACGGCCTTGCACACGGCTATGGCCGTGGCCGTGCGGTTACTACGGACTTCCATACTGACATAGCAGAGGTAGTACGAGCCAATGACGAAAGATTCCCAGATCACGGACGACTATAAATTGCCACGGCCGTGTGATATAGACGTGGCTGACACTGAGGGAAGACACACAGGCTCCAACTAACTAACCACGCCATACGATGCGGCCGTAGTCAACACTGTTTGATCCTACATGGGGTGGTGACCACGAAACGGGCGTGAGAGAAACGAACGAAACACAACACGGCCGTGTGATACGGCCGTGTGACCCAACACGCCCATGGTACATGGGCATGGGGATGTACCAGTTCTGAAAATTCTATTTAAAACACCCCTTGCTCCCTTCTCTCACCCACTCCCCATCCCTTTTTCCCTACTCACATTCACCCTCCCCTCCCAACCCCTCCATTCTTCCCTCTATTCCTCCATCTACAAAGCCCTTGAGCTACACCACATCCATGTCGAAGAAACGGAAGGATCCAAGCACAGTCTCCCTGTGGGAGATCGATCTATATAAGTTCATGCCGGTCGCTTCAATTATTCGACAAGCCAAGGGTCTTTGAGACCATTCTATTTTTCTTTTTCCTTTCTCTTCTCCTATATTTTCCTTTTCTTTATTTCTCTTATGTTTAATTTAGTTTATTTTATCTTAGTTTCTTGGTTTTAAGTTCTAAAGGCTGCTAGGGAATCACCCCACCACGACCACTGCCAACACCACCGTGGCCTTAGAAATCACACCCCCCTCGCGAACCATCCAACAATAAGGACCCTTCGGTCCATTAATCTTTTCTTTTAATTTTATTTCATCTTTTATTTTGCTTCACTTTAGCTTGCTTTTCTTTAAACATATAATTAGTATAAGTCAAATTATTCTTATTATCTCCGGGCTAATTCTTCACGAGCTTCCCAATTTCTTCATCTAGCGCAGAAATTGTAGGCAGCTACCATACCACCGCCAGAGACGCCTCCTCCAACTTCTCTTTCACCTCCAACTCAAGTTTCCACACCTCTAACTCAAGGAACCCATCCAAATTCAGGAAGTTTCATCTCTCCCTTTCTTTTATAAAATTCTATATATCTTTGCACATTGAGGGCAATGTACATCTTAAGTGTGGGGGGTGAACCTTAAAGGTGCCTAACGTTTTTCATTATTCTCAAATTCCTGAAATTAGGTGCCAAACTTTTTGCATTATTCTCAAATCCTAAATTATGTCTTGTTTCTTAAGTAAGTTCTCATATTATAATTAGAATGAAATTTCCTGTGATTTACGATTTTTATTGATATATTTTAGATTAAGTCATTGATAATTGTGCATTGATGATTTATACTTTAAGATACTAGAGAATCAAGCATGATAAGTCTATTTTTCAAAATTAAAAAAAATTTTCTAGGTTGTCTACCTGAATTTGAATATTACTTTGGAGTTTGAAATTTACAAGAATGACATCAAAATACCCATAATTTTTGTGAGATTTTGATCCTTATAGAGCATATATTCTTTTTCTTGCTCGCTTTATTGATTATGAGTGTGTCAACATTGATTTGTTATTCTAGAACTTGCATCGATTATACTTATCGAGACCACACTTTTGATTTGATATACAGAGATGATGAAGGCACCTAGGATTTAACCCACTTACTCCACTAAAAACCCACCTTCACAATTAACCTCTAGTGAACCCCGTTTAATCCTAACAACCCTTTTTATTGACTCAACCGCTAATATTAACCCAAAACCCTTCGTTTTTGTTATCACCATTCCTTTTGACTACCCTTATATCGAGATTTGATTTGATCGATTGCCTATTTATTTCGATAGTAAATTCATCATTTATTAGGTATTTCTGATTTGTTCTTAAAAAAAAAATCAAATCAAAGTATATTCTTTATTAGTTCTGTGATCAAGCGAGCTTATACATCTAAATTCCAATTGTTGAAAAAGAAGCTCGTATTAGTAGTGGTATTATTATTACAAGTTTTCAATTGATGTAATTATTTATATTCAGTTCATTGTTTCTAGTTAGGTAATTTGTCAATTCAATCTCGATTCTAACCTTCTAATTTAGCCTTTATCCACACCTTTAACCGAAGCCCCGTTACAACCCTATTAAAGACATTTTGATTTGTGTATCATCTCATATTTTAGTGGTAGAGATTTGATTTTCATGCAAGCCTATGGGATTAACTCTTCATGTTTGACTTTTGAGTGCTTAATTCTGAACCTTAAACACTCCGAGTGATTTGAGTGAATCTTTAGTGAGGATGTCAATCCTTATCGATTTTGAATCAGAGGTAACTATTTAGATGAAGGGAAACACCTAGGTTTTGTGCTACAAAGGTATGACTTAGATTGTTTGAATCTTTAGGACTCTTAGAGTTGAATTACCCATGTATGAATTATCTTTGAATTATGATGAAACACTATTGATAAATATCATGAATTGAGGGAAGTTCGTTTTAATCATGAGTTGAGAACTTTGCTTGAGGACAAGCAAAAGCTTAAGTGTGGGGGTATTTGATAAATCGAAATAGTAACATATTTTAAACCCACATTTAGCATGCTTTTGGGTGATTTAAGCCTTGAATTGTGTAATTTGGTGCTCTTAATCCTTTGTTTTCATGTTTCATACTCAGGAAAGCACCGGAGGATGAAAAGAACAAGAAACGAGCATAAAACGGACCAAATGGGCCAAATCACAGAATCGACACGGCCTGGGCCCAAGCAACACGGCCGTGCCTCCCTAATCAGACCTGAACACAGCCTGGCCACGATTCACATGGGCGTGTGCCAAGGGCGTGTCCCTGCCATGGAGAAGAGGAATTTCACTCGCATTTGGATACTTAGGGGTAAAGAAACACATTCCAAAAGCCTATATAAAAACCCTAGAGGCCAACTTTCAAGGGGCGTCCAGCTAGGCCAAGGAGCCGAGCCAGAAAGAGCAGATTTGTGGAGGTTTACTTGAAGATAGCCAGTTGATCCATCTCAAGAGCCGGAATCATACTCAAGATGGAGGATCTCTCTTCAATTCCTTCAGGGGGTTTTAGAGTTTTTCTTATGTTTTGTTTTATCTTTTCTTTTGAGATGTATTCTATTATCATTATGAACTAAACCCTCAAATACCTGAGGGGGATGAAACCTAAGATGAATCTTGTTATCGTTTGATGAACTATATGATAAATATTTGATTTGTTCTTAATTATGTGTTCTTAATTCTTGTGTTGATATTTCTGGGATATTAATTCAAGTTTGATGTGCTTAGGTGGAGGAGCAAAAGTCCCTCCCTAAGAGTAGATCTAGCATAATTAAGCGGAGTTGATCGCACGCCTAGAGATAGGGTGACGAGATTTTGCCGGATTAGGGTGAAACCTAATATGGGAGTCCATAGATCGAGTTAATGCGATTCTAGGGGTTTTAATTAGAAAGAGATTTCAATTAATCAACCTAGGGTTAGACGTTAGTCGCCTCGAGAGAGGGGTTAATATACATTAGGGAATCTTACGGATCAAGTCAAATGAATAAATCGTGCAGTTCGAGTTAGATAACAAGTGAAGTCTAGGTGGATTCTTCCTTGGGTATTGTTTTAATCAATTGGTTTTCCCACAAGTATTTCCCCAATTTCATTCTTTTTGTCTCATCGTCTTTAGCTTAGTAGTTAGTTAATTTTCTAGATTAAACCGATTCACTTCAATTTTAAGGCTAAATAATAAAAAGAAAGTTAGTATTAGTACTTTCGGTTCCTTTGGGTTCGACAATCCGGTCTTGCCACTAAGCTATACTACTGTTCGATAGGTACACTTGCCTCAATCGTTGTCATAGTTAGTTTTTAGGCTCGATCATTCTCATTATAAATTTTAAGACAGTGACACCACTATCATACATACATATGATTTAATATTCATCATCAATGAAATATCATCATAGTCACACAACTCGCTCCAAGTGAGTTTTCACGTTTATCATGCTACAATTGTTTCTATCACTCATACTTTCAAATAGTGACTTCACTTACTCAAGTTCCACCTTAATGTCTACTCGAGTACTCAACATTAAACTCTAATTTCTCTTACCATTGCTTATCAATTTAGAGAATGTCTTACGGATTTTGAGTACGTCGTTTACCTGATTGCCATAGTCCAACTATGGTCTTACTCGTATCACAACGTCATAGCCCAACTATTTCTTTATATGTCATCACGATGCCATAGCCTCGCTATGGTCTTACACGAAATCTCATATCAATACCAATGCCATATCCTCGATACGGTCTTACATGGAACTCATGTCGATACCGATGCCATATCCCAGATATGGTCTTATACGGGATCTTGTAATTCGATGTCGATGCCATATTCCAGATATTGTCTTATACGAGATCGTACTTAGATGTCGATGCCATGTCCCGGAGATGGGCTTATACGATATCTTTCTTTAGTGCCGAAGCCATGTTCCAAACATGGTCTTACACGGAATCACTATCCGATGCCGACGCCATATCCCAGATATGGTCTTACACGGGATCGTATATCGTTGCCAATGCCATGTCCCAGACATGGTATTATATGGGATCACATGTATTGGCATGGTCCTACCATGGTCTTATTTATCAATTTATCATTAAACTACCGTACTCATCTCCTGCATTCTTCTTAGTCAAACTTCTCAGTTTAATTTCTACACCATAATATGTGTGGCTTCATAACAGAGTCATAAAACAAAACATCATGCATTCTATACTTTAACAGTCACATGTGAGATTTAACCATGTGGACATATTTATCATACATCATTCAAATAGTTGTACATACACACATATCCCATTCTCTGGATAAATTACTTGTTATAAGCACTTAACCCAATAGGTTGGGTACATAACGCCGTACACATATCAAGCCAATATAGGTAAGCTTATCACTTCATAACTCTCATTCCTCAACCTGGAGTTTTATCATTCCATACCATATCATACACATGTCATAAACTTCTATTCATACTTCTCTAAATTTCAACAATGCATAAGTACATTTCAATTACCTCATTGCCACTTACAACCTTATTGAAATTAGCTCAGTTGGAAATCATTTTTGTCTTATCAAAACAATTTCATTAGAGCTGGGAGATATCACACTATCACGGTCCACATATGGCATGTATAGCTAGACTCTTACTCACGCTAGGTTAGTCCGATAACCGACTAAACCATATTTTTGATACCACTAAATGTAACACCCCTTACCCGAGTCTGACACCGAGATCGGATACGAGGCATTACCATGCTTAATCTTACTTAACACTTCGAAACGGGCTATAAAATTTCGTTTAAACCCATCACTTGCACATACTCGGCCTAAGAGGCCCCAAACATACCTTTGAGAGGTATCGAAACTATTTTGGGAGCTTTTACGAGCTCGAGAATGTTTCAACAAAACAGGGGCCACACGCCCGTGTTGGTCTAGGGACACGCCCGTGTGCCCCTAAGACACGTCCGTTTCAACCACCCGTGGTCGACCCTGACCAACTTGACACGGCCTAGACACGCTCGTGTCTTCCGCCCGTGGTCAATTCTGACTAACTTCACACAGTCTAGACACGCCCGTGTCTTCTACCCGTGGTTGATTTCAATTACACAATTAATGTGCAGACTTCACACGGCTTGGGCACACGCCCGTGTCCCTAGCCCGTGGAGCACACTGACTTGCAAACCTAGTATGCAAGGGGACACACAATCGATTCACACGCCAATAGGGCTAATCGTGTGTCACACACGGCATAGACACACGCCCGTGTGTCTATTCATGTGGACAATTAGATGGCTACCTACCAAGCCTTTTACCACCCTACATTGCACACATGCAAACACCAATCCATTTCAACACAATTCATAACCCAAAGGCATATCCAAGTACTCAATATAACTCTTGAATTAAAGACATTTAATTCATACAATGAATTCTTCATCCCAAACACAAGAGAGAACTATTTCCAATACAATTACAATCTACTTAAGCCATCATCTATGGCTATTCACAACCAAAACATAACTCACTTACGCCAACACATTTGGCTATATTAACTATGACTTAGTCAACTTTAAAAGAGGTCCCTATACATGCCATGACTTAAAAGAACTTGAAACATTATACCAAGCTTCTACTCGATAGTGTGAAAACATCTCCGGTGGCCTCCAACCCGAGCTAGTTAAATAACCTATAAGAGATGGGAAAAGAAAAGGAGTAAGCAATAATGCTTAGTAAGTTCATCTACATAAAACAGACAAATATCGATATTCATTGAATATATATACAACCGCAAGGTATTATAATGAGTTTTTCTCATAAACTCATGGTTACTTACTTAACTATTCTTGAAACTCACTCATTCTATCTCTTACCACATTCTTACCATGCCTTAAGCCAGCTGCTCGTGTTAATTAGCATACATTCCTGCACTGGTCACCATATGATCATGTAGAACAACACATCCAGCATTTTCAATAGCCACTCATACTACTAAACTCTCGGTGGTTTCGCACTTAGCCCTCCATTGATCTCTAGTAGGGTGGTATCGCACATAGCCCACCAATCATTATATATTCACGGATAGTTATCCAGATGTATTTCTCTATTTCAAATGTTCATTAGAGAACATCCTCACACACTACTATTCTTACTTAACTTTCTACGATACTCGTTCGCATTCACACAATGCATCAATAAATCTATCTCATGCAACTAAGGTGCATTGATTACACCTAACCCACTAGGAGTTCATCATTTACTGAATTCATCTCAATTCAATTCTAATACACACTTGTGTTTCTCGTGGTGCAACCACATACTTTCTCATTTTCGACATACCCGTTGAATCACTCAAATTATTAAATAACACTTTTGAGTTTCATACACCTAATGTCACACTGACATCATACCCCGATAGGGTCTTACATGTATTAACATATCGATGCCATGTCCCCGACATGGTCTTATATGAATTCTCACACTTAGGCCATATTCCAATATGGTCTTACACGGGACCTTAACTATCATCATATCATGCTATATACATTTCCCATTGTTCTTAGATTCAATTCTCTTGATGTCTCATCAAAAGTTATTTCATACATTCATAGAGTAAATATACATTCCATACAACATTGGAATATCAAATTAACTCATACGTAATTACAACATTTGCATATGAACTTACCTCGATGTCGAAAGGGTCAAAAGGGACTTTTTGCCCATATTTCTCTTTTCACCCGTTCTAGGTCTGAATCTCGTTTTCTTTGATCTAGATCAATGGAATTTACTCATTTAATCACTTTTAAATCATAATACACTATAATCTACACTTAGGCAAAAATGACTAATTTGCCCTTATACTTTGGCAAAAATACGCGTTTTGCCCTAGGCTCAAATAAATAAATTTTCATCACAATATCTTATTAAACAAGCCTAGCTGAACATTTCATCCTCTTACAACTATCCACAATTCCAGCTATTTCATGCCATAATGAACAAATTACAACCTTTGCATTTTAGTCCCAAATAGGTGTTTTCACAACATCACCTTTCACAAAAGTTGTTTATCATCATCCTATCATTCATTTCTTCCATAAAAACTCATCAAACAACATAAACTCTATCATGGTAAGTCCCTAGACTTTCAACCATATTGCAAGCTAGTCCTCTCGTTAGCTAGCTTAAGCTTTGAGGACTCCAAAAATACAAAAATCATCAAAAATAACCATCAAAATGACTTACTTGTAGAGAAAATGAGCTGCTGAAATTTCAAGCCTTCAAAGCCCTCCCATGGTTGATATTTTTGATTGGAGAAGAAGACCAAATAAAAAGATGATAACTTTTGCTTATATCATCTTATTTTATTCATTTTCTCCAACTAATATCACCAACTTTTAATCATAATAAATGCACTTGTCCCCTATGCATCCTATGGCCGGCCAACTCACTTAACAAGGCCAAATTGCACATTTGGGACCTCCAATTTATAATTCATAGCTATTTGGCACCTTTAGCAAATAAAATAGAACTTTTGCACTTAATGCGATTTAGTCCTTTTTCAAAATTTAGCTAGAAATCGCTAAAATTAAAGCACCAAAATTTTCATGCATCCTTATAAACATGTTATAACACATAACGCAACATGAAAATAATTTCTCTAACCTCGAATTAGTGATTCTGAGATCACTGTTCCGACTAGCCCCTAAATCGGGCTGTTACAATTCATTAAGCTCGACAGTGGACATCTCCTCTAACTTCTTTTTATTTGTAAAAATCTCCTTTAAAAATTTGGCATACTTAGTTATCTACAAAAGAGCTTCAACAAAAGGTAAGTTAATATACAATTGTTTAAAAAGTTCAAGAAATTTACCAAATTGTTCATCCATGGGATCTTTTTTCAACTTTGTTGGGTATGAGATTGTTGGTTTGTATTCTCTAAGCATTGGCTTTTGCTCTTTCTTTTTATCCTCAACCCCATCATCATTCTCAACAACTTCTTGTTTCGACTTCTCTTCAGGCTCTGTTAACATCTTTCCACTTCTTAAAGTAATTGCATTGACTTGCCCTTTTGGATTGGTTTAAGTGTTACTGGGTAAATTGCCTTGTAGTCTCTCTGAAACCAATTTAGCATGTTGGTCAATCTGATTCTCGAGACCCTGAATAGATGCATGTTGATTCCTTAAATTTGTTTCAGTGTTCTGAAATTTAATTCCGAAAATTGAAATGAATTTAACCAACATCTCTTCAAGATCTAGTTTCTTCTCTTATTAGTGAGGCTGTTGAAAACCAAGAGGGGGTTGTGATCTTTAATTCTCTTAACCACCCCATGCAAAGCTTGGATGATTTCACCATCCTGTGTTATAGGTATTGCTATAAGGGTTATTCTGATGTCTGGAATTATTACTCATATACTCGACTTACTCATGCTCCATGTTAGGCATCAAAGGTAAGCATTTTTGACTAATCATACCACTCCAGTCACATCATATTGCATCATAGGAGTCACATGCTTCCCTAAACTCAAACCATCTATTTTTTTGCCAGTAGTTTCAACCTGACTTGCCAACATAGTAACTGCATCTACATAAAAAACACCAAATGCCTTGGTAAGCTTCGCTCTCGTAACTTGCCACTGATAATTATTCAATGTCATTTCCTCAATAAACTCTTGTGTTGCTTCAGATGTTTCGTTATCCAGTGTTCCCCCAACTATTGCATTGATCATTTGCCTAGTTGAAGGATTTAAAACATTATAGAAGGTTTGAATTTGTAGCCACAAAGGTAAACTATGATGAGGGAACCTTTTTAACAGATCCTTAAATCTCTCCCATGTGTCATAAAGTGTCTCAAGCTAAAATTGAGCAAAAGAAGAGACATCATTCCTCAACTTCACATTCTTGACTAGTGGAAAATACTTCAACAAGAACTTCTCTGTCATCTGAGCCCAAGTAGTGATAGAACCCCGTGAAAGTGAATTCAATCGCTGTTTCACTCTATTTTTTAAAGAGAATGGGAACAACCTGAGGTGTATGTCATCATTAGAAGCACTATTGATATTGAAAGTACCACAAATCTCTAAGAAATTCATTAGATACGCGTTTGGATCTTCATCTTTTAACCCATCAAATTGAACATACTGTTGCACCATCTAAAGTATTCGGCTTGATCTCAAAATTATTTGCAGCAACCGACAGTCTAATGATACTAAACTCAGCCCCAATCAGAGTTTGCTTGGCGTAATCATACATAGTCAACAGTGGAGGATTTGTTTCTTCAATAACGTTTCCTTTCTCTTGATTACCTATGAAAATCTGATGTTGGTTTTTCCTTGCCTCTCTAACCTCTCTTAGATTTATGTGAGTAGTTCTTTCAATCTCACTATAAAAAATTATTGGTTCCAATGAATTGCCTCTAGTCATAAACCAAAAGAACCTATTAAAACCCAAATAAATATGAATCAATATCTCAAAATTATATTTAAAAAATAACATAAAATAAAATAAAAAATGGTTAAATTAACATAAATAATATTTTCCTAATATTCTAGTCATCGAAAACGACGCCAAAAACTTGATGTCCACTAAACTAACTAATAATTTGACTAAGGCAAGCGCACCTATCAACTAATAGTATAGCTATGGTGAGCGCAAACATCATTCCCTCGAGGACTACAATTACTAGTAATTATCGCCTTTCTATTATTTAACCTAACAATTCAAATGGTTAATTAATAAACTATTTAAATTAACTAACAATTGCACCAGAGAATAAAACACGAAAATAATCAAATATCAACCGATTGACCGAACAATACCTCGGTAAGAATCCACCTAGAATTCATCTAAAATTCTCAATCTAATTTATGCAATTTATTTCCTTAGTTTCCTTGATCCATAGAAATCACTAACTTATCCTAATATCTCTTTCGAGCATAAAAGCAACTAACTTTAGGTTGATTATTTAAATTTCTTTCTAAATAAAACCCCTATTATCGCATTAATTTGCTCTATGGGTTCCCCTATTAGATTTTGTTCTAACCCAGTGGATTTATGTCGTCCTATTTCTAGGATTGCATGCAACTATATTCGACTATGCAAGATCTAATCACAAGAAGGGTTTATTCAACCTTAACTGATGCATATCAAACATGGATTAATACTCTAGAATTATCAACCCAAGAACAATTAAGCATTAATAATTGAAAACAAAGAAGCTAAGATTTTATTGCATAAAACTAGAAATTAAACAATAGAATTCGTTCTAGGATTCATCTCCCCTAGGTATTAAGAAAATTAGTTCATACTTGTAAGAACAAACACAAAAAATACAATATAACCACTAAAATAAAATAAACCCATGATAACTCCCTTGGAAATCAACTTGGACTCTTGAATCTTGATGGAGAATTGCTTGGAAATTGGCTCCAATGGTGTTCTCTTAGTAATTTTCGTGCTATTCTATGACGATTGCTTCCCTACTCTTTTATTTCCTTATTTATACCTTCTTAAAGTGTCAAAAACCTAAAAATCGCAACTTTTAGCTGTTAGCGCACATGGTTCCCTAAATCCACAAGCCCTTGACACATGTCTATGTGGCTCACATAGCCGTGTGGTCAGCCCGTGTGGTTCTCTGCTGCCCATGTTTAGCTTTCGGACTACTCCAATGTTCTAATTTTCACTCGTTTTTTACTCATATTGCTCTCAAGTGCTCTATTAAGCACCAAAATATGGATATAAAGAATTAGGAGTATATAATTCACAATTAAAACCATATAATCACACAAAATATGCACTAAGAATGAGGCTAAAATTTGTTACTTTTGACACTTATCACTCAACGATAGGAATGTGCTTTGGTAGAGTGGAAAAGTAAAAAATAATTTCTCCCAAATTTTTTTTAATCTAAGTAAAAATAATTTAAATTTATTTGCTTGTTTTTTAATATAATAAAATGTTATGTCAGTAACTACACTTGTTTTAATGAAAAGTTGTATTACATAGATAACAGGTTAGTGAAATGTGAAAATTGCACCAAAATTAAAGTTTGATGTATATAAATACATCAAATTAAAGTTGATATATAACATTGTAAATTGTATCAAAATTGATGTATAAATTTGGTATTTGTGTCTATAGTTCATTGATGTCAAATTTGTTGTAAATTTAAAATTTTTAACTATTTATTTAATGTAAAAAAAAAAATCAGTTGTTTAATAAATATTAATATATACAATATTTTAATTTAGATCAATGTGATTGAAATATCGGATTGGTTAAAAAAAGTACATGCATAACTAGTATAATTATATCGATAAATTCAACAATTGAATCCTTAAAATATTAATCACAAAAATATATAAAAATTTTACACCAATGTAAATAAATCCCTTCCCTTCTCGAAATTTTAATATACAACAAGCTCGAAATTTTAATATACAACAGGGTGAATGGGAGCTGAGGGGCTTAGCCGCAAAAATTTCGAAAATTTATGTAGTTTTTGTTTAAATTTTTTAAATTTATCATTAAAACTTCTAAAACTTTTGAATTAAACCTCTTAAATTTTCTAAAAAAAATTATTTAAACTGTTAAAATTTAATTTCAAGAGCCGAGAGGTTAAATTTGAACACTCTAAAGTCGATTGGAGCAACACAACTTCAGTAAAAAGAAGTTCGAAGATTAGAGACGCTAAACCATGGCCGCTCAAGAGCTTTGCGAACGCGACTCATGTAGTGTTCTGCACATCAACAAACTCCGAACTGAGAACACTTTGCAGCTTACACATAAGTTGTCCATTTCAAAACCCACCATTTTGATTCCATATCAACGACAAAAATCCAATCCTAGAAATAAAAAATGCAGTCATTTCAGAATTACAGGATAAAAGCTTCATCATACTAATTAAACTGAGAGACCTCATTCTGCAACGAAATCTTCTTCCCCAACAAACCATGTTTTTAATCTTAGATTTTGCAGAGGAACTGAAGCTAACCTGCATATGCATACACATGTATATTGAACTTCATATATATGCCTTTGGCCTTAACATGATAAGGGTGTGGCTATTATGACATAGAGACAGCTGTTTAACCCTCATTGAAATCACAAAGGGAAAATGCAAATAATCTAAGTTCCTCTGTTTGAGCTAGAAGAAAATGTAGAGTTGTAATTAGTTTCGGGCATTAAGATACGCTTCAGTCGTGGATAATTTTCATACGAGATTCCCAACATGTCATAAAATTCAGAATTCTAGGTTAGACCTTGGAGCAATTACTTTTAAAGATACCTCTTCCGGCTGATCTACACCATACTCTGTTCTCATAAGATGATACATACCACCAGTTAACAGCCCGACTGGTGCTACATTGGAAAAGTAGATAATTGTAACCGTATACATCATAACAGCAATAGAAATCCTCGGGCTTTATTTGTAAAGTCTCTATTCCGAAGCCCTAAGATGTATGAACTAAACCGTGTCTACAGGTAACAATTAGAATAAATAATTAAAAACAAATGAAATCAAGAGGCACTATATACATGAGATGCAAGTTCCAATGGTGAACTAATTTGGTGCCTAAATCAGCCAAGGCTTAGCTGATACAATGAAAGTAAATTGATCATAATCCCTCAAGTTTGACCTTACCTTGATACACACTCAACAATTCAGGCACTTCCTCCTGGTATCTCATCACAAACCTCTCCAAGAAACGCTTCTCAACAGGCAACAACACAGTGGTTAAGCTGAAACCTTCTTTTATCAATCCCTTTGACAACAAAACCTGGAAAACCGAACACCTGGGGATGATCCTCTTCTCCAAGCTGAAAAACAGTACCACAGGGCATTCAGCTATGGCCCTTGATGCCCACCCCATCTCATTCACAAAATAATCCATGCTCTTCATGATTTTCTTCTCTGACAACATCATGGAATGAGGGTGTTTCCTAAATGCTGATAGAATATCATCATTGCTCCAACCCCATCTCTTGTACACCTCATAACACCTTTCCCATATGGACTTGTTGCCTTTCCCTGAAAGGGCGTGAACCGCTAGCACAAACGTGGATTTCTTTGGATCAAACCCCATTTCCTTAACCTCTGTCACCGTTTCAACAAAGGGTTCATGCTTTTGCATCACCGCCTCGGGGAAATGAGTCAATAAAAGGGAAACGCAGCTCTGAGGCACACCTGATTCTCTCAAATAAGTAACGTTGGGCATAAGGTTCTTCGAGGGATCTTCTAAAAAAACCCATGTCGTACGCTTCAAAGCAGCAACGATTTTCTCATCAGATAATAATACGCTCTTGAGGAAGTCGTAAGTGGGCATAATTTGGTTCTCCAAGCTTCGAGTCAAAAGGGTGGGGTCTGAAGACAAAGTCCTGGCAAGCTCATTGCTTGACAACCCAATAGACTGAAAAAATTCGAGCTTTGGCAAAAGGGTATTCTCGGGGTGGGACAATAGGAGCATGGGGCGCTTCCTGATGAGATTTGAGATCTGGGTTTTGGAGAAGCCGTAGTTTCTCAAAAGGGTTAGAACCGAGTCGGGTCTCTCTGGGGACTGGAACTGTACCTTGTCAGAAACTGAAATGGCGGACTCTAAGGAAAGACCGCATGAGTTTATGAGGTAAGTGACGGTGAAAGGGCGTTGCTTGGAGCTGGTTTTGGGGACGATGGGTTTGAGGGGAGTTTCGTCTTGTAAAGAGACGAGTGGGGGCTTTAGCTCGGCAAGGGTGCCTTTAAGTTGAGCTGGTTTTCTATAAAGAGATAGTGCCGAAGAGATTGATAGATAGTCCATTCTTAGGGTCTGGAAATTTTGGGTTACTGCCATTGTAGCAGATTTTGAGTGGATGATGAATGATTGATGATGACGAAGATGACAATAGATAACGGTTAGTTTCCTTTGGATATTACAGAAACTAAAGCCATTTTGAGAAGTGAAAACTACAACTGAAAACTAGGGGTCAGCTTTGGAATCGAATAAAAGAATTTTAAATTAATCGAGTTAATAAATTATATTTTATCATCTTAATTTGATTTGAAATTTTTTCGAATCGAGTCGAGTGAGATGAAATTCGAATCGAATCGAATCGAATATATTTGTTCGAGTTAAATTTTAAAAAATAATTTTAGGTCCTTGTAACCATTGTCACCCATTATAATAAAATTTGTCCACATTAACTAAATTTTTTATTAACTTTCATCACCAAATAATTTATTTATTAATCTTTTATATACGGGTTAGCTTCTTTGCTTGCTTAGTTGTTTCAATTATCTTCAGATTCTTGTCACTATGTATTTTGGAATTAAAAAATATATTAAATGTAAAAATGTGATTTTTTAATAAAAATTATTTTAAAGATAAAATGTGAAATTGATACTAATATAAAATTTTAACACGAATATTTTATGGCATAATTAATAATTCAATTTTAATATAAATATTCAATATGACTAAACAATTCAATAATATAAATAATATAAAATGTGAAATTTAATTTAATAATATAAATAGTATATATAAATAAAATTATTACTAATTATGTTTAGTGATTTTTTTTGGATAATTTTGATTTTTTATTTGAGAGTAAAGGGTGAGAAGTAAAAGTTTAGGGGAAAAATAAAAAGTTTTGGAGAATAAAAGTTTGAGGGAAAGTAAATAGGGGGGAGTAAAATTTTGAAGGGAAAATATTAAAAAAAAATTGGAGGGGAGATGGGTTTGGGGTAGATGGGAGGTGAGATGGGAAGGAAGTAAAAGTTTTTAGGGGAAAAGTGGGAGGGAGTAAAAATTTTGGGGGAAAATAAAAAGTTTTGAGAGTTTTGGGGAGTAAATTTTTGAGAAAAAGTAAATGGGAGAGTAAAACTTTGATGGGAAATGGATTTTGGGTAGATTGGGGTTGGGATGGGAGGGGAGTAAAAGTTTTGGAGGGAAAGTGGGAAGGAGTAAAAGTTTTGAGGGAAAAGTAAAAAGGTTTGGGAGTTTGGGGTAAAAATATAAAATATTATAGTTTGATATTCAAATTATTCGAATTATTCGAGTTATTCGAATTATTCGAGTTATTCGAATTCGAAAACTCAACTCGATTCGAACTCGAAATTCAAAAAAAAAATCGAGTTGACTCGAATAACTCGATTAACTCAAATAATTCGATTCGTTTAACTCGAAATTCGAATTTTTTTTCGATTTTTTCGAGTCGAATCGAGTTTTGCTCACCCCTAGTGAAAACTCCACTTGCGTTCGGCTTTTGGTTAAATGGTGTGAAAAAAGTATTTTATTATTTAAAGATTTCAATTGTATTGACAAATGAGGAAAATATTTATTTATAGTGGAGTTTCACACTTTCAACTCTGTGTATTTATAAGATGTGAATGTTAAAAAGGGCTTCAAATTCTAATTTTACTGAAGTATTTTATTAGATGACTAACATTTCAAGTAGATAATTTTTTCTACTGTTTCATAAATCGAATCAATTTAAATGAATTAAATTAGTTTCATTTAATCAATTGATATCTATATGATGATTTGTATGTACTTGTCACGAGATTTAATTCGCGGCCCGTGACACTTTGACTTTGGACAATGAAATGTATGTCTTTTCCATTATTTTTTTTTTTAGGATGTCTAAAACTATTGATAACCCTTTCCGAACCATTTAATAGGAGAGTAGATACGTTTTAACTCGTTTGAATTCATATCTTCTTACACTAGTAACAATAATGATACTAATTAAGATAACTCACTTTTTAGATTAAACCTTTAAATATTAAAATATCATATGTAACTAAAAAATTAAAAATTAAAAAGTCATATATTCAAATTTAAATAAAACTCATCAGAAATTAAAAATCAAAAGATATTATTAATTGAGCTTTAATTTTCAAACCAAATAAATATAGAAATTAAATTTTTAAAATTAAAAATAAATGTACCAAATTTCAAAAGTTGGGAGGGAAAATTGTGTATAAATACGAGTCTAATACTCCAACTCAATTTAACATTAAAATTTAATTATTTATTGTGTTATTGACTCTTCATTGAATCTTTTTATAGTAGATTTTTGTGTTTGTTTAGCTAGTCAAATAGTAGTCAATAAATAAGTTTATTTACTTAGTTATTTAGGGTCAGTTCTTCATTGCTTTTCAAAAGTACTTCTGACTCCAAAAATATTTTTGTAAGAAAAACTGTGCAGAACAATCTGCTTTTGGCTGGAATTTTTGACTTTTCAGAAGTGCTTTTGAAAAGTACTTCTAAAAAGAAGAAGCTAAAATTTTTAACTTTTCCTCTCCCAAAAGCACTTTTAGTGCTTAATTATTTTTTCACCCCTCTAATAACATAGTACTTTCCATTCTTCTTTTTCGTTGTACTTAATTACAAATGTGTTAAAATCATTAATTAAAAATAAAAAAATATTTTTTAAAATATTAATTACAAATATTTAATGGTTATATTTAAATATTTAAAATGTAGTTTATATATTCTAATTAAATTTTATAAGTAATTAATATTTATTACTTAAAAATATTTAAAATTTATATTTCATATATTTTAATATTAACAAGTTATAGTAATTTTTTATATTCTTACTAAAATATAATAATATTAACTAATTTAAATTTTATTTAAATGTATATTTGTTACTTGATAATAACATGTCTAAAATAGACATTTTATTTCTCAAAAGTACTTTTTGACAGCAATGCTAAACACTCAAATTTTAAAACAAACTTTTCAAAATCACTTCTCAAAAGTGCTTTTCCACAGCACTTTTCAAAAGCATTGTCAAACTAACCCTTAATAGTGGAATAAACATCTTCACCATTTAAAATTTGCAAACGTGATAATGAATGTATATATTTTTTAGGGATAAATCTTAAAATTATATATGAATTATAGTTTAATGTATAATAATATACATAAATTTTGATTCTGTGTAATTTTATATATTAAATTTTGATTTGATCGAATTCTTGTAAATTATTAACACAATTATTGATATAACATCATTTTATATTTATATATTACATATATAAATAATTATATTTATTCAATATAAAAATAAATTGATGTCTTTATTTCTTTAAATGTATATAATTAAATTAAAATTAAAATTTCAAGTATACATTTGAACCACAATTAAAGTTTCACGTATATAATTACACCAAATTAAAGTTAATATATATAATTACATATTAGATTAAAGTTCATGTATAATTTTGAGATTTACCCTTACTTTTTAATGGAAATTTTGAATTTATTACTTGATTTTTATTTAGGTACGAAGTAAATTCGAGAAAGAAGAGAAAAATTGAAAATGCAGGTTGCCCGGAATTTTTGGACATAAAAGAAATTTATGAACGTGTCTTTACACTAGAGAATTTTATTTTGAAATTTTATTTAGATAATAGTTTAAAATTTTATATTACGATTATTTTATTTTATCATCTTTTATCTCTTCTATATTTTATTAATAATTCCTTAAACTTATCAAAAGGAATTTTATTAAGATAAAAAATTTAATTTTTGGTTTTATAAAAAGAGACGAACAACAAGGGGCGCATCTTTCAACCATGTACACTTTTGTTTTCAATTGAAACAAATTTCAATTTCGCATCTACCTTATCTTACAGGTCACGGATCAAAACTCGTAATTTTTGCATACAGAACGTTCTATGAAGATTAATTGATTAAATGTGACTCATTTGATCTACATGAACTTGTCTGATTCATGAAACATATGGAGAAGCTCATTTACTTGAAGACTTAGTGGTCCAGTGAAACACTCCAGTAAAACTAGAGTTACCAGGATAATTATTATAAATCTTAAGGGATAAAAATGTAAAGAGTTTAAATCCCTTAGGACTCTTATCTTATAGATAGACACTAATATCAATAGTTGATGTAATTTGACCTATACTGTTGGATTTGGGGGAGTTTAACTATAAATAGAGGTCTTCCCCCTCATTTGTAATCACTTAATTGTAATAATTCATAGTAATTGAATACTATTGAGAGCATTTACTCAAACACTTGGTGTGCTTTTGCTTTCTTGTGGCTTTTTTATTCTTTCGTTGCTCTTTTCTCTTTTGAGTTTGCTTCTACTTTGTTTTGGTGCCTTAGAGAATTTCTATGAGAATTCTCATACTTCGAGAGTAATTAAGAGAATTTATAGCCTAAGGTCGCGCGGTTTGCTAGACTAAAGTTCTAGCCCCATGACAGTTGGTTTCAAAACCAGATTTCAAAGGTGTTGATTGAGATGACGAAAAGAGGAGACAAGCAGAATGTCTCGATGGAGACCCGTGCTGGGAGGGGCAAGAATGCTAGTAGCTCAAGGGATATGATGTCAGCTTTGTAAGGCAATGTTTCCAAACTTGAGGGCTCCATAGGGGATGTAAGGGAGACCCTTGAGGTAGTCGAGGGACACATCAATCGAGATGTGATGAAAAAGACCCTCAATGTTAATTCTGATGCCCTAAGTGTTGTATGTTCGTCTATGTACACTTGTATTTTTTTCGAATAGGTTGATTTAATAAAATTTTTCATGAATTGCATTAATACTCTTTGTATATTATCCTCACGTGGTTTTTGCATGCAAAGCAAAATAGAAGCAAATATTAGCTCAATGGTTGTCTAATGTTTAAACTAATAATAAGCGGTATTACATGGTCAGATCGTAATACGGAAAGAAAACTTATATTAGTAGACGAACATGAACCTGTCCTTAGTCTAATCGAAAATAAGCAAACCAATTGAAAGACTAATATGTCGTCTATCAAGTCCAATTAGGGAGATGCTTTGTCTTGGGCATCAAAGTGGATGACTCCTAAAAGATAGATACATCGGACTAGACCCAAGCAGAATAGATTTTGAATCTGTTTACGAATTTATTCACTTGTGACGTTCATAATGTGGTATACCTTAATCTTGAATAGATGATGAACTATTTATGTGTGACTCGTATACTTTGATGTAAGTAAAAGCCTGAGTTCGAATTGATAAGGAACCGAAAGTTGGTGTGTCAGGTATACGACTACTGCAGTATTTAGCATCATTCACAATAGTGGAATTCATAACTCAAGACATGAGTGAATGATATCCTCAAATTGGCATTACATGATAGATGAAAAGTAAACGTGGTCATGGGTTGTTTGTCTTTGTGATGAATGACTTAATTACTATTTGATAATAACTGAATTTCCATGAAGGAAGATGTAATGGTTACCATGAGATAAAATATGATCATATTGGGAGAGCGGATTTATCTCAAAGTGATTAAGTGTAATACCCCTCACCCAATCCGATCATCGGACCCGAGCTATAGGATGCTACAACAGTTAACAGAACATATTACATACAAATCCAACTTCACACATTCAAATAAACAATAAAACATTTCATAATCCAAATATAATATGATTTATAGATAAATCTGAATCTCAATCGAGCTTACGAAAGCTCTTAAATCAACCCGGGAATAAATAAGAACTTAATTTAAAACTTAACAAAATGCATGGAAATTTTCACAAACAGGGTTCACATGGTCGTATACCCAAGCTGTGTCCGTGTGGAAATTGAGTTGCACGGTTGTGTAGCTAGGCCATGTATCACACTGAAGTCGTGTGGACCTAAATACAAAAATTCATTAAAAGTCACACGACCGTGTACTTGGGCCGTGTAACAAGTTGAGACCGTGTGTAAACTTAGTGATCATATCTACAGTGCTCACACGAGTGTGTGGCCAGCCCATGTAACATTCGGGAACTGTGTGGTATACATGTTTTCTAATTTCTAAAAAGTGACACGAGCGTGTGTCAAACCGTGCGGTGCAAAAATGTCCCTTTTTGTGCAAGCTACCAAAATCAATTCCTTAATTGGACTATGCACTTATATAAACTTTTAGACTTGTTTATAAGAATGTACAATATCTACCATAGCATACCACAAATTGTAGCAGCCCAAATTAGGGCCTAAACAGAATAGTGATTTTGAAACCATGAATCTGAGGTCAAAATATTTATTCCGATTGAGTTTTAGTGTTTATTGAGTGATTGAATGTTTGTGTGAAATTTTGGTTGAGAAATTTTATTGTTTGAATGTTCAATTTGATAAGTTGGACTAAATTGCAATGGGTGAAAAGTGTGTATTATAATCCATAAAGGTACTTGATTGAGATGGGTTTTTAAATTGAGAGTCCTTAGTTGGTAATTAGACCATTATATTATAGTTTGGACACAAAATGCCCATAGAGGGATAAAATAACTAAAGGATTAATGAAGGGCAATTTGGTCATTTGGTTAATAAAAGAAATAAAAGGGAAAATAAGGCTAAAATGTTGTCCATCCTCATCCTCCATAGCCGAAATTTGCAAGGAGCCATAGCTAGGGTTTTGCTTCACTTTCAAGCTTGATTGTAAGTACCTCCTAGCCTCGTTTTTGATATTCTTCGTATTTTTGAAATCCTCTTAGCTCGATCTAGCTATTTCTACCACTATTTTGAGCTAGAGCTTGGGTTTAAAATTTTACCCATGGATGAAATACATGTATTTTGATGTCTAGAGGTAGAATATGAAAGTTTGAAGTGTGATAAACAACTTTTGCTAGATGATTTTTGGTGAAATTGATAAAAAAAGGACTTATTTGCAACAGATGAAATAATATGTATATAAAATGTAAAATAGTTAAAATTGTGGGCTGCTATAAGAGGGAATATGAATCGGCTAGGCTTGGGTGTGTGAAAAATGAACACATTTCATTTTACGAGCCTAGGGACTAAAGTGTAAAAATTGAGAAAGTTAGGGGCTAAATTGTAAATTTTGCCATAGGAAGATTTTGGACTGATTTGAATAATGTGTATATTAAATAAGATAAATGTGTCATTATAGATCAAGAAGAACGTGGAATCGACCTTGACTGAGGAAAAGGCAAGGTTTCGGACTAAATTACAAATTTACACATTTTGTATCGAGGTAAGTTTATATGTAAACGATACTTCCTTTTTATTTATGTTTTTACATATTAATGTCTTATGTGAAATGTGAGTGAATATTATTGATATTTATTAAAGATTTGAAAAGTGGGGAAATTCCCGGATGAACCTTCGGAATAGAAAGAGGATACGGATGAACACCGTATTTACTATTATTAGTGGGTTGTGTGCGATACCACCGTATTTATTATTATTGGTGGGCTGTGTGCGATACCACCATAGTTATTATTATTGGTAGGCTGTGTGTGATACCACCGAATTTACTATTATTGGTGGGCTGTGTGCGATACCACCGTATTTACTATTATTGGTGGGCTGTGTGCGATACCACCTTATTTACTATTATTGGTGGGCTGTGTGTGATACCACCGTAATTACTATTATTAGTGGGTTGTGTGTGATACCACCGTATTTACTATTATTAGTGGGCTGTGTGCGATACCACCGTGTGTATATGTTTCCGGTATTATTCCGAAGTGTTCATCGGGAAAATTTGATTAAGTGAAATTATGTGTGACAATGTGGTGACAAGTGCAGGGTTATAGATGCATGTAATTGTGAGCAATATTTATGATATGTATTTGGAATGTGGTAAGGTTTGAAATGGGTAAGTGCAACTACAAGGATCTGAATTGTTTTTGATTAGTATGTAATGTTCTTGATTGATAATCATGTGGTGATGTTTCATTGTTTACGTATAGACTTACTAAGCTTAAAGCTTACTCCCTTCTCTTTTCCCTTGTTTTATAGTGTCGCCAAGCCAGCTCGGGATACAGAGATCGTCGGAGGATCATCCACACTATCTATACATTTTGGTATATTGAGATTTACATTGAATTATGGCATGTATAGGAATTTGGTTATTTTGTAAGTGTCATAATTGATTGGCCAAGAATGTGGTCTATGTCATTTGATATATCATTTTGTATAAGGCCATGTGATGTGGCTAATATTGTTTGTGTTATAAGTCTATGATGAGGCCTTTCATGAATGAGTTTGCTTTCCTAAGTGGGAATGAATGGTAGCATGAAATTTAAGTGTGGGAAGTGGGATATGTGAATGGATGTGTAGGTGCATGTGTGATGGCTAAATATAAGTGTAGTTATATTTGATGAGTATGGTTATTAAATGGTGCATAAATGCTCTTAATGTGAATAAATAGATGTCTAATAATAGCATGTTAAGTTTGGTTGGAAATGGTATAAGTGTGGATGCTTATCAGGGCGGCAAAAGGCTTGGTAAATAGCCTTATAATTGTCCACACGGGCGTGAGTCTAGGTCGTGTGTGACACACGGTCTGCCTCATGGGCGTGTAGCCTGGCCGTGTTCCCCTGTAGCTAATTTGTGAAAAATTAAGTTCATCACACGGGCTAACACACGGGCATGTGCCTTGGCCGTGTGACCTAAAATGTGTGCTGACGTCATAAACAGAATACCCAGGTTCTTGCACACGGGCAGAGACATGGACGTGTGTCTCGGCCGTGTGAAGGACACGGCCTAGGACATGGGCGTGTGCTCGGCCGTGTGAAAACCCCTGTAGGTTCGAAATGAAAAATAAAACCACACGGGCGTGTCCCTGTGCCACACGGGCGTGTGCCCAGTTTTTATGTAAATTTTTCTAAATGTTTCTAAAGTTCTCGGTTTGGTCCCAGACCGTTTCCAAAGTATGTTTTGGGCCTCGTAGGCCCATTTTAGGGACTTTATGATTGAATATGAAAATTTTAAAATTGAAGAAAATTTTATGGCCCGGTTTCGCATGAATGTTTGTGTTATTGTCCAGTAATGCCTCATACCCTGTTCCGGCGTTGAACACGGGTAAGGGGTGTTACATTTAAGTAGTATCAGAGCTATGGTTTAGTCGATTCTCGGACTACCGTAGCGTGTGTGAGAGTCTAGCTATACATGCCATAAATATATTATGATAATGTGGTGACTCCTGACAATTTCAAACTGTGTTTTCATATAGTAAATGGATCCCGACCAAGCTGCTGTTGATGATGCTGCAAGTAATGCGCCGGCTCCCGCGCAAGGGACCGCACCAGTAGAAAGTAGACCTGACACCTTGGGTCAGGGAGAGGAGGCTCGAGAAGCCTTTTTCCATATGATGAGTAATTGGTATATTGAATTTGTTCGAGCAAATCCTAATGCTCAACCTCCTCCACCCCCTCCCATACCTCAGCCGGTCCCCGTAGCTCTTCAAGGTATTGATTTAGTAAGATTGACTAAACCCCCGGTTGATAAGATTCGAAAACAAGGTGCCGAATAATTTAGAGCCAACATAGATGATGATCCCGAGAAGGCAGAGTTTTGGCTTTAGAATTCTATGCGGGTATTTGACGAACTTTCTTGCACGCCCGAAGAATGCTTAAAATGTGATGTATCAACTGAGGGACTCGGCATATCGCTGGTGGAAGATGCTGATATTTGTAGTTTCGAAAGAGAGAGTGACCTGGGATTTCTTCCTAAAGGAGTTCCGAAAGAAATATATAAGTCATCGGTTCATCGATCAGAAACAGAAAGAGTTCCTCGAATTGAAGCAAGGTAAAATGTCTGTGGCAGAGTATGAACGTGAATTTGTCAGACTCAGTAAGTATGCTCAAGAGTGTGTGTCTACCGAAGCTATTATGTGCAAGAGATTCGAAGATGGGCTGAACGAGGATATTAGATTGTTAGTTGGGATCTTAGAGTTGAAAGAATTCATGGTATTGGTCGATAGAGCTTGCAAGGCTGAAGAGCTGAATAAAGAAAGGAGAAAAGCTATGATTGAGGCCCGAGATGCAAGAAAGAGGCCGATGAGTAAGTCGTTCCAATCCCAATAAAAAAGGTCCAAAGAAACGAATCCTCGGATGATAGTTTCAGTTGGGTATTCACTCCGAGACCATGGTAAAACATATTCGGGCTCTAGAGTTCAAGCTACTTCGATGGCAAGTGTGGGTAATGTGAAGTCTAAAAAACTCGAGTGTCAGAATTGTGGTAGACAACATATCGGAGAGTGTTGGGGAAACAACCGAGCTTACTTCAAGTGTGGTTCTCGAGAACATTTTATCAGAGACTGTCCTGAGAAAGTTGAAGAAGAGAAACTTTAGAGTGTTAGACCGAGTAACACTTCTAGCAGAGGTAGACCTTCGCGAAATGCCGAAAATGGAGCTAGTAGTAAAAGTATAATGAAGGATTCAGCTGTAAGGTCAGAAACGAGAGCGCCTGCTAGAGCTTATGCCATACGTGCTCGTGAGGATGCGTCATCTCCTGATGTGATTACTGGTACATTCTCTCTTTATGATACTAATGTTATTGCATTAATTGATCCCGGATCCACTCATTCTTATATATGTGTGAATTTGGTAAATAGTAAGAAAGTGCCTGTTGAGTTGACTAAATTTGTGATTAAAGTGTCAAACCCTTTAGGCAAGTATGTCTTAGTAGATAAGGTTTGCAAGAATTGTCCTTTGACGATTCAAGGTCACTGTTTTCCGGCTAATTTGATGTTGTTGCCATTTGACGAGTATGATGTTATTTTGGGCATGGATTGGTTGACATTACATGATGCCAAGGTAAATTGCAGATAGAAAACTCTTGAGTTGAAATGTGAAAATGGTGAGATTCTTTGGGTTAAAACAGATGACTCAAATAAGATGCCTGTGGTGATTTCGCACATGTCTGCTCAGAAATACATGAGAAAAGGGTGTAAAGCTTATCTTGCTTATGTGTTGAATACTGAGATGTCTGGGTTGAAGCTTGAATCAGTGCCAGTAGTCTGTGAATTTCCAAATGTGTTTCCAGAAGAATTGTCTGGGTTACCTCCGATTAGAGAGATTGAATTTGTCATTGATCTATTGCCTGAGACTGCACCGATCTCGATTGCTCTGTATAGAATAGCTCCGACTAAATTGAAAGAATTAAAAGCTCAGTTGCAAGAGTTGACAGATAAGGGATTTGTGAGATCGAGTTTTTCTCTTTGGGGTGCTCCCGTATTGTTTGTGAAGAAAATGGACGGATCTATGAGACTTTGTATTGACTATCGACATCTCAACAAGGTGACCATATAGAACAAGTGTCCATTACCGAGAATTGATGATTTGTTCGATCAATTGAAGGGAGCAACAGTGTTCTCAAAGATAAATTTGAGATCCGGCTACTATCAGTTGAGAGTCAAAGAATCCGATGTGCAGAAAATTGCTTTTAGAACGAGGTATGGACACTATGAATTTCTTGTGATGCCTTTCGGTTTAACTAATGCACCAGCTATGTTTATGGATTTGATGAACCAATTTTTTTAGCTATATTTGGATAAGTTTGTGGTAGTGTTCATAGATGATATATTGATTTATTCCCGAGATGAGTCTGAGCATGCTGAACACTTAAGAACGGTATTGCAGATTCTACGAGAGGAGAAATTATTTGCTAAGTTCAGTAAAAGTGAGTTTTGGCTTCGTGAAGTCAGATTTTTGGGCTTAGCCGGGTATTATAGACTTTTTGTCGAGGGATTCTCGATGATTGCTTCTCCTATGACTAAGTTGCTTCAAAAGAGTGTTAAGTTCGAGTGGACTAAAAAATGCCAGCAAAGTTTTGAGAAGTTGAAAGCGAGATTGACTGAAGCACTAGTGCTAGTGCAACCTGAGTCGATGAAAGAGTTTGTGATCTATAGTGATGCGTCATTGAATGGTCTTAGGTGTGTATTGATGCGAGAAGGGAAGGTAGTAGCATATGCCTCGAGACAGCTAAAACCGCATGAAAAGAATTATCCGACGCACGATTTGGAGTTGGCCGCCATCGTCTTTGCTTTGAAGATTTGGCGTCATTATTTGTATGGTGAAAAATGCTGAATCTTTACCGATCACAAGAGTTTAAAATATTTGGTGAATCGAAAGGAATTGAATTTGCAACAACGGAGATGGCTCGAATTGTTAAAGGATTATGAGCTAGTGATTGAATATCATCCCGAAAAGGCAAATGTGGTTGTGGATGCTTTGAGCAGAAAATCCTTTTATGCTTTAAGAGCTATGAGTACGAGTTTGACATTGTCCGATGATGGTTCTATATTGGCCGAGTTGAAGGCTAGACCGTTGTTTCTTCAGCAGATTTGTGAAGCTCAAAAGAATGATAGTGGAATGCAAGCTAAGAGAGCTCAGTGTGAATAGGGAAGTAACTCTAATTTTCGGGTTGGTTCAGATGATTGTTTGATGTTTCATGATAGAGTTTGTGTACCGCAAGATGATGAGTTAATTCAAAAAATTTTACACGAGGCACACAGCAGTTGTTTGTCAGTACATCCGGGCAGTACAAAAATGTATAATGATTTGAAGAAGTTGTATTGGTGGCCGGGTATGAAAAGAGACATCTCTGAGTTTGTGACAAAGTGTTTGATCTACCAACAAGTGAAAGCCGAACATCAGGTGCCTTCGGGTTTACTTCAGCCAGTGATGGTTCTCGAGTGGAAATGGGACAGAATCACGATGGATTTTGTAACAGGTTTGCCTCTGACTCCGAAAAAGAAAGATGCCGTTTGGGTTGTGGTTGATAGATTGACGAAATCTCACTTTATATCGGTACATACCGACTACTCACTTGATAAGTTGGCTAAGTTGTATATTGATGAAATTGTGAGATTGCACGGAGTACCTATGTCTATTATTTCGAATAGAGATCCCAGATTTACTTTGAGGTTTTGGAAAAAGTTGCAAGAAGCTTTGGGTACAAAATTGAATTTTAGTATCGCGTTTCATCCGTAAACTGACGGTCAATCCGAAAGAGTAATTCAAGTTCTTGAAGACATGCTCCGATATTGTGTTTTAGAATTCGAAGGTAGTTGGGAGAAATATCTACCTTTGGTTAAATTTGCCTACAACAACAGTTATCAGTCGAGTATACAGATGGCACCGTACGAAGCATTATATGGTCGTAAGTGTCGAACTCCTTTGTATTGGACTGAGCTCGGTGAGAAACAGGTTCACGGGGTTGATTTAGTTAGAGAAACCAAGGAGAAAGTGGAAATAATCCGTGATTGTCTGAAAGCTGCTTCAGATCGACAAAAGTCATACGCGGATTTGAAAAGAAAAGAAATTGAGTTTCAGGTGGGTGATAAAGTGTTTCTGAAAGTATCTTCGTGGAAGAAGATTTTGAGATTTGGTCGAAAGGGCAAGTTGAGTCCGCGTTTCATTGGGCTGTATGAGATTATTGAGAGGATTGGACCAGTAGCTTACCTGTTAGCCTTGCCGGCGGAGTTGGAGAGAATACACAATGTGTTCCATGTGTCGATGTTGCGACGATATCGTTCCGATCCTTCACATGTAATTCCTCCAACAGAAATTGAGATACGACCGGATATGACATATGTTGAGGAACCAATTAAGATTTTGGCTCAAGAGGTTAAGCAACTGAGGAATAAAAGTATAGCCTTAGTGAAAGTGTTGTGGCAAAAGCATGGTGTAGAAGAGGCTACGTGGGAACCGGAAGAAGCCATGAGAAAATAGTACCCAAACCTCTTTACCGGTAAGATTTTTGGGGACGAAAATCCCTAAAGGGGGTAGAGTTGTAGCAGCCCGAATTAGGGCCTAAACAGAATAGTGGTTTCAAAACCATGAATCCGAGGTCAAAATATTTATTCCGATTGAGTTTTAGTGTTTATTGCGTGATTGAATGTTTGTGTGAAATTTTGGTTGAGAAATTTTATTGTTTGAATGTTCAATTTGATAAGTTGGACTAAATTGCAATGGGTGAAAAGTGTGTATTATAATCCATAAAGGTACTTGATTAAGATGGGTTTTTAAATTGAGAGCCCTTAGTTGGTAATTAGACCATTATATTATAGTTTGGGCACAAAATGCCCATAGAGGGATAAAATAACTAAAGGATTAATGAAGGGCAATTTGGTCATTTGGTTAATAAAAGAAATAAAAGGGAAAATAAGGCTAAAATGTTGTCCATCTTCATCCTCCATAGCCGAAATTTGCAAGAAGCCATAGCTAGGGTTTTGCTTCACTTTCAAGCTTGATTGTAAGTACCTCCTAGCCCCGTTTTTGATATTCTTCGTATTTTTGAAATCCTCTTAGCTCGATCTAGCTATTTCTACCACTATTTTGTGCTAGAGCTTGGGTTTAAAATTTTACCCATGGATGACATACATGTATTTTGATGTCTAGAGGTAGAATATGAAAGTTTGAAGTGTGATAAACAACTTTTGCTAGATGATTTTTGGTGAAATTGATAAAAAGGACTTATTTGCAAAAGATGAAATAATATGTGTATAAAATGTAAAATAGTTAAAATTGTGGGCTGCTATAAGAGAGAATATGAATCGGCTAGGCTTGGGTGTGTGAAAAATGAACACATTTCATTTTACGAGCCTAGGGACTAAAGCGTAAAAATTGAGAAAGTTGGGGGCTAAATTGTAAATTTTGCCATCAAAAGATTTTGGACTGATTTGAATAATGTGTATATTAAATAAGCTAAATGTGTCATTATAGATCAAGAAGAACGTGGAATCGACTTTGACCGAGGAAAAGGCAAGGTGTCAGACTAAATTGCAAATTTACACATTTTGTATCGAGGTATGTTTATATGTAAACGACACATCCTTTTTATTTATGTTTTTACATATTAATGTCTTATGTGAAATACGAATGAATATTATTGATATTTATTAAAGCGTTGAAAAGTGGGGAAATTCCCGGATGAACCTTCGGAATAGAAAAAGGATACGGATGAACACCATATTTACTATTATTGGTGGGCTGTGTGCGATACCACCGTATTTACTATTATTGGTGGGCTGTGTGCGATACCACTGTGTGTATATGTATCCGGTATTATTCCGAAGTGTTCATCGGGAAAATTTGATTAAGTGAAATTACGTGTGACAATGTGGTGACAAGTGCAGGGTTATAGATGCATGTAATTGTGAGCAATATTTATGATATGTATTTGGAATGTGGTAAGGTTTGAAATGAATAAGTGCAACTACAAGGATCTGAATTGTTTTTGATTAGTTTGTAATGTTCTTGATTGATAATCATGTGGTGATGTTTCATTGTTTACGTATAGACTTACTAAGCTTAAAGCTTACTCCCTTCTCTTTTCCCTTATTTTATAGTGTCGCCAAGCCACCTCAGGATACGGAGATCGTCGAAGGATCATCCACACTATCTACACATTTTGGTATATTGAGATTTACATTGAATTATAGCATGTATAGGAATTTGGTTATTTTGTAAGTGTCATAATTGATTGGCCAATAATATGGTCTATGTCATTTGATATATCATTTTGTATAAGGCCATGTGATGTGGCTAATATTGTTTTTGTTATAAGTCTATGATGAGGCCTTTCATGAATGAGTTTGCTTGCCTAAGTGGGAATGAATGGTAGCATGAAATTTAAGTGTGGGAAGTGGTATATGTAAATGGATGTGTAGGTGCATGTGTGATGGCTAAATATAAGTGTAGTTATATATGATGAGTATGATTATTAAATGGTGCATGAATGCTCTTAATGTGAATAAATAGATGTCTAATAATAGCATGTTAAGTTTTGTTGGAAATGGTATAAGTGTGGATGCTTATCAGGGTGGCAAAAGGCTTGGTAAATAGCCTTATAATTGTCCACACGGGTAGACACACGGGCGTGTGTCCAAAACGTTCAAATATTTAAAACATTCATAACATCACGTATAGAAAATTCAATCAATTTCATACATATTGTCCCTTATACGAGCCCTAGATGCCCTAAAAATACATTAGAATGAGTCGGGACTAAATTGGAAACATATAGAATTTTTCAAAAAAAAAGATGAATTTTTTTTTAAACTGCAGGGGCCACAGTGACTCACACGGCTGAGACACATGCCCCTGTCTCAGGCCGTGTGGGCATTCGAATTAGGGACACATGACCGTGTCCCAGCCCGTGTAACTCTCTGACTTGGGTCACACGGCCAAGCCACGCGCCCGTGTCTCAGGCCGTGTACCCTTCGAAATGGCCTCATACGCCCGTGTGCCAGGCCATGTGCTAGGCCGTGTAACTGCCTGACTTGCAACCCTTTGTAAGCTGTAGAGGACACACGCCCGTGTCATTGGCCGTGTCGACAAAAAATAGGCCATTTCTAAGCCATTTTTCTCACTAAAGTCTTGCCACTTACACAACCCAAATGTACCTATTTTCATGCATTCAAATTGCACCTAACATATGCATATTCAAGCTTGAACATCATAGTAGTTAACCATACAACCAATATGCCAAAATGGCACCTCAATTTCAACAATCAAACTTGATTAAACACTTGCTAAATTTATCCATAAATCAATCAACCAATTGAACAACTTAAATACTACATTTACCATAATGTTCGCATACCATTCTCGTACTCAACAAATACCATTATGACCATTTCCACATTTATCATCTACCTTAACAAATTGACCAATTGCCAAATACATTCAAGGCTACCAAAACTAGCCATTTAACAACTCAATGCACTATCTAATTCCATACCAAACCAACATCTCATAACTTACCTTAATATTCATCAATTCAACTACCATTATTTAGGTACTTAGATGCCAAAATAACAACCATTAAAAATTTCCACAAAAACATGATAGCATGACAACTATTTCATCACCCAAAAATACAATATATACAAGCCAAACATAATGGCTAAATTTCATCAAACAAAAACAACTATACATGCCATTATAACCATGACTCAAAAACATCAAAATCTACCGATATAGCTGATAGATAGTGTGATGGATCTCCGACTAGCTTCCAACCCTATCGAGCTTCTGATAATCTATAAGGTAAAGGAAAATAACTACGTAAGCAATGTATGCTTAGTAAGCTCGTATAAACTTTAAGCATAAAATTTCATTTCGATAATAAACTTTATAGAATAAACATAAATCTATGCCAATGCTAAAAGATTCATAAATCGATATGATCATCAACTCACAAATGAGTAAGTTTATTAATGTTGCATATTTATTGAACATTCATAACATAATAGGATTTCATGAGACATAGTATATAATCATCAACCTTTTATAAGATTATATATCTTTCTATTTACTTACTTTCCATTCCGTCCCCAATGCTTATCATAAGCCTAAACGACATTATTAACTCTCAATTTAGTGTATTTATCCATGACATAGATGTAACATCCTAAAAATTTAAGTATCGTTATGATGCATGTTTTGGTGTTTAGCTTGTGTATGATTAAATTTTTGCATGCTTAATATAGTCTTGAGAAGGCTCGGGATTATTCGGAACTAGAATAAATTTTAGTAGTGAGTATTTTATTGAAGTGGATCAAGTGATTATGATGCTTAAGTTAATTTAAGTGACGAAAGCTAGCATAAGATGAGCTAGTAGCAAGGTGGTGTTGGCGCATGAGTGATTGCTTGAGGGGAGAGGTTTGAATCCCATGGATAGCATTTAGGTGACTTTTATTTTTGTACTTGTATGGCATGTGTCGGTCAAGCTTTACTTATGGTAAGGTTGGACAAATTCTTTTATGGGAAGTAGACTAAGGGAAAAAGGCAAGCTTGAATTAAGGGATAGAATTAACTTGATTTTGGGGATAGGATTCTAAAGCTTTGGAAAGTGGAGGAACACAAGGCATGATACAAGGAAGTTGTCTTGGAAAATTTTGCATGGCCATTTTGACCATGTATTTGGACGGCATTATGGACAAAAGGGGGGAGCCAAAATTTGGTGGTTCGTTTGGGGTAGGATGGTAGCTTGTTAGAATTCTTTTGGTCATAATTTTTGCTCATCCAAAACATCTTTCCTATCATTTCCCTTCTCTCATAGCCGAATGTGTCTTTAGCTTGGAGAAAACAACTTTGTTGAGTTTCATTTAGGCATTTCTTTTTGACCATTTGGTCATTTTTGCTTATCACTCTAGTATCCCATTGTGTGTCTTTCTCCTAGTGCCGAAACTACCAACACAAAAAGCCATTCTTTTTTCCTTCTCCTTCCCTATTGCCGAATGCATATTGTTCCTAAACTCATCTCTTTTCTCCTTCTCTTTTCTTCTTTTTGAAAACCGAATTATAACACCTTCTCTCCATTCTCTTTTCTTCCTCATTTTTATTTATCATTCAAATATTTTCTTCATTATTTTTCTCTCATGGCCGAATGATACTAATCCCATTTTCTTCAATTTTCCCTTCAAAGCCGAATCTTCTATTCATCTATATTGTCTTGTTGATTATTCTTTCAACCCTCGTTTAAACAATAGGTAAGAGCTTTCTTTTTGGTTCTTATGTTGGTTTATGGGTTGTTTTGGCCGAACCTTAAGTGTGGTAAAGGAGAGCCTTTTTGATCGAAACCATTGTTTATTTCTCTTAGATAATTTCTTTCGTTATTTTGTTATAGTGAGATAGTGGTGGGTCGAATCATCACATTTTCGAAGACTTCGTAAAGCCATTCGAGTTGGAACATATTTGTCAATGAATCCTTTGGAAATCACTCGGGATTTTAAGGTAAGCCGAGTTCGCTCTTTTAAGCCATTAGTATTAAATTTTCGATATATGGTAGGACTAATAATCTTTTGTCAATAGAGAAAAATAAGATAGGGACGAAAAGGGTTGTTAATAGTGTTCGAAAGAGGGGCGGTTCCGCTATTCCCCCTAAATTCAAACGAAGGACTGTTTCAGCAATCCGAGATTTTCCACCGGGTTGTAGACCCTCATCCGGCGAAAATCAATTATTTGAAGTCATTCGTACTCCTGAGCCATTGTTTGTTCGTGGTTCTTTATCGGGTTATGAACCATCAATCAGGGAGAAATCGCAAATAGTTGTCATTCGAGATTCCGAGGGTAAGAATCTAGATCGTTAATCATTAGAATAGTTTTATATTAAATATTAGTGTTCTAATCAAGAGTGACATATATTTAGGTGTCGACGAGCGGGAAAGTATAGTTCTCACCGTAACCAGGTGTGTAACTTCACACGTATCTCATGGGTTATATTACCGTAAGCGATAGAATAAAAATCGTAAAGTCGGTAAAATTTGAAAATACGGTATATTAGCACTTTTTGTGTGAATGCATGAAACCGGTATTAAGATTGTGGAAAAATTACGGTTTTGCCCTCAATGGGCTATATCTTAGAAAAAAATGATATTTTGGGCCACATGATTATTTTGATAAATCGGCCAAAGTGTGAAAATTGTGGAAAAAAGCCACATGTGTATAATGGGCCAAGAAATCGCTAGATCGTAAATGGGCCAAGGTTGGCTAGTTCGTTAAAAAGGGCCAAATTGCTATTTTGGACTAATAGGCCAAATTGATAATTTGTAATATGGGCTTTTTGTTGAAATCTATTTCATGAATATATTGTTATGCATTATATATATACATGACTGCATGGGTTGGGATAAATGACGAAGAGAAGAAAGGCCTGTTGCCAAATATCTAGTTCGGTGGCTCTGCCACAAATATTATAAATGGCCTGTTGCCACAAATATTATATCTGGCTTAATGCGTGCTATTGGTGTGTTGGCGGGGTGGGTTGACTTGATCCCCACAGGTGTGTTGGTTGGTACGGGGGTGTGTAGCGGATGGAAATTAGGCTTGGTTGGGAATTGCATAACATATGCATTAATTTTTATACTTGATTTATATATATGCATTGTACATTTGTAAATGGGCTCAAGCCCATCTAATTGCTTAAAAGGTATTGGCCCAGTGAACACGGTAAGTGGGTTACACATTGAGTTCTAAGTAACTCAACCCGTTTTTCTTACCCCTTCTCAGGTAATGATAATTGATGGAGGCTTGGGCCGGGGATGACTTCGTGTGGAGGTCATACTACGAATGATGAGTTACAAAAACTTTGAACTTCTTTTAAGTATTTTTATTTAAGTACTATTTCAATTGCGATGTAATAAGGCCTCTGGCATTATTTTTATGGATTTTTATGCGTGGATGGATTTTAATATGTTTTAGCTACTTTAATGGGTTGTTAATCTTTTTTAAATGTTCTTCTTAAACTTGCGTATAAAAAGAGGATTTTTTTTATATCACTTACTCGTAAAATTTTGTGAAAACTCTTTTATAAATTTATTTCAACCAATTATTAAAGTTTTTAACCAATTATTTCCCTGGAAATCAATTTGTAAATTCTTATGTTTTAAAAAAACATGGTGTTCAAATAAACCTCGATTTTTGATAAACTCCAACTTCAAATCGTTTTCAAGAATTGTTTTTATTAAAAACATTGATGCTTAAGTGTAAGTTCGTTTTATGTGCCATGCCAAGTCTGGTCTTAACGCGTAGGCCGGGGTTTGGGTGTTACATTTTATGGTATCAGAGCCCAGTTTCAAAACTCGGCTGTGGTTTGGGTTCAACAACAATTTTTGTTTAAAAACTGCTTAAATTTTTAGATTTTATGTTTTAAAGGTAGTATGGCATCACGAGCATCTGGCACCAAGTCAAGTAAGTATTTGTATATTAAATATTTACTATTGTAAAATGATCATAGGAACACTCTAGAACTTCTAGTTTTAGTTGTTGAAACCGGTAGAGATTGAGACTATAGGACGTGATTGCGAAAACAACTTTATCTCTTATATCTCATAAAATATCGTTAATAAACATCGAAATAGTATTCGATTCATAAAACTTGTAATCGATTAAATTGAATTAGTCATTATGAGCACTAAAAGACGTGGTCGTGGGCCCGGTGGACGTGGCCGTGGTAGAGGGCGCAGGTGTTGCGTCTGAGCGGTTGGGGTCATATGCCGGAAATGGATGCACCCGAGTCACTCGGGAGTGAGACTGGATCACCGATCATACGAAGAGGACAATGCTTTGACTCAAGCAATGTTGCGAGTCCTAGAGAGGGTTCTTTGGGACTAGAACCGTCCAGCGATTAGTGGTTCAATATCGAACGACTCAAGTCAAGTGGTGTCGAGGTTTTTAGAGGTGTCTCGGTGTAGCTCAAATGTTGCGGAATATTGGCTCGAGGTCAGAGAGCGGATTATGGATGATTTGGAGTGCACAAATGAAGCGTAAGCTAAGAGGAGCTGTGTCCTTGTTAAGGGACGCAGGCGTATCAATGGTGGCTTCTCGTTCGAGAAGGCACCGAGGCTGCATTGGTTACTTGGGATTTCTTCAAAACTACTTTTCAAGGGAAGTACGTCGGGACAAGTTATGTAGATGCCCGGAGGAAGGAATTCCTAAATTTGGTTCAAGGAAGTAAGACGGTGGCAGCTTACGAGGCAGAATTTCTTCGTTTGAGTCGTTATGCTCGCACAATAGTGCCGAATGATCATGAGCATTGTGTACGCTTTGAAGATGGGCTGAATGACGAGTTACGGGTACTGATAGCCCCACAACAAGTACGAACTTTTGCCTCACTTGTAGAGAAAGCCAAGATAGCCGAAGAGGCTAAGAACTCAAAACGCCAGAACCGGGAAAGAGTCAGAGGCAAGAGGGATTTTAAGTATTCGGGTTCTGCTAAAAGGTTTCAGAAGAGGCCACGGAATGACGAGCCACTCAAGCTAGAGCATGGGTGACTACTAATCGAGTCGAGGCGTAGATCGCCGATTGTGGAGACGACACCCGGGAATGCTGGAGGAAAACTGGTGTTTGCTATAAATGCGGTTCCAAAGATCATCAGTATAAGAATTGCCCTCGACGGGTTGATACGACTCAGGAAGCTCGTAACCCTGATGTTCACCCACCTAAAGGTACTCAAGAAACACCGAGGCCGTGGATCGGTCGTGGTGGTAATGGTGTTGGACGTGATCAAGGTGCACCGGGTTGAGGTAATGGCTTTAGAGGTAACACGGAGGCAAGACAACAGGGGTTGGTCTATGCGGTTAGGCGTCGGGAAGATGGCGATGCACCTGATGTGATAACTGATGCGTTCTTCATCTTTGATGTACACATTCTCGCTTTGATAGATATCGGGTCTACACACTCGTATGTTGCTAGTGCCATAACCGGAAACTCAATATTAGATCCGAGATTACCGATAGAGAGATGACCGTAATTAGTCCTTTAGGACCGATCGATGTCGTGAATAAATTGTTTAGAGACGTGCCCTTGGAAATTCAAAGAGAAATATTTTTGGCGGATTTGATGGAATTGCCTTTCAAAGTTTGATCTTATTTTGGGCATGGATTGGTTGGTGAAGCACCAAGCGCAATTGGATTGTGCTGAAAAGTGGATGTCAATAAGGACTGTGGATAATGAGGAGGTAGTAATGATAGGTGAGCGAAGGAACTTTTTGGCAAATGTGGTATCTGCTTTGAAGGCAGAAAAGTTGGTGCGGAAAGGGTATGGAGCATTCTTAGATTTTGTTAGTGCTTTGGATGCCAAGGATTTATCGGTGGAAGGTGTGAGAACGGTGAAAGAATTTCCAGATGTCTTTCCCGAAGAACTTCCGGGTCTACCTCCAGATCGGGAAGTAGAATTTGGCATTGAGCTTTTGCTCAAAACACGACTCGGTGTCCATTACTCCTTATAGAATGGCGCCGAAGGAGTTAGCGAAGCTTAAAGCTCAAATTCAAGAATTGCTAGATCGGGGATTTATTCGACCAAGTGTGTCTCCGTGGGGAGCACTGGTTTTGTTCGTCAAGAAGAAGGATGGGTCAATGCGTATGTGCATTGATTATAGGTAGTTGAATAAGTTGACGATCCATAATAGGTATCCATTACCGAGAATTGACGATCTGTTTGATCAATTTCAAGGAGCTTCAATTTTCTCCAAGATTGATTTGAGATCGGGTTATCATCAACTCAAGGTAAAAGAGGCAGACATTTATAAGACGGCATTCTGAACTCGTTATGGACATTATGAGTTTTTGGTGATGCCGTTTGGATTGACTAATGCACCAGCTGCATTTACGGACATGATGAACCGAGTCTTTCAACCTTATCTAGACCGGTTCGTAGTGGTGTTCATAGATGATATCTTGGTATATTCGAGGAATGAAGAAGAGCATGACTCACATTTGCGTATTGTGTTGCAAATTTTGCGAGATAAGCAACTTTATGCCAAATTCAATAAATACGAATTTTGGTTGAAGGAAGTGACTTTCTTGGGTCATGTGGTGTCAGCCGATGGAATAAGAGTTGATCCTCGGAAGGTTGAGGCAGTGTTGGATTGGAAACCGCCAAGTCGATGGTTGAGATTCGGAGTTTCTTGGGTTTGGCTGGTTATTATAGACGCTTTGTTGAGGGGTTTTCGTTGATTGCTGCACCCCTAACTAAGCTGTTGCGAAAGGGAGTACCGTATGTATGGACCTATAAACAGCAAGAAAGTTTCGAGAAACTGAAGAAGATTCTGACGGAAGCGCCAGTACTGATTCAACCTGAGGCTGGAAAAGAGTTTACCGTTTACTTTGATGATCACATACGGGTTTAGGATGTGTACTGATGCAAAGTGGAAAAGTGGTAGCTTATGCTTCTCAGCTTGAGGAGGCCGCATGAAGTCAACTATCCTACTCATGACTTGGAGTTGGCTGCGGTGGTGTTTGCCTTAAAAATTTGGAGGCACTATCTCTACGATGAGAAGTCGATCATTTATACGGACAATAAGAGTCTTAAGTATCTCCTTACCCAAAAGGAGTTGAACTTGAGACAACGGAGATGGGTGGAGCTGTTAAAAGATTATGACTTCTCAATTGAATACCATCCTGGAAAGGCTAACGTAGTGGCAGACGCGTTGAGTCGTAAGGTTGTATAGGAGTTAAGAGCAATGTTTGCTCATCTCAGTTTGTATGATGATGGCAGTCTGCTAGTGGAACTTCAGGTGAAGCCTCTGTGGTTGGAGCAAATCAAGGAAAAGCAATTATCAGATGAAAAGTTGGGTCCTTTATTGCAACAAGTTGAAAGTGGTATAATAGGGGATTTTGGATTGAACAAGGATGGCGTGCTGTGTTTTCGTGGAAGAGTTTGTATGCCCATGGATTCAGATTTGAGACAAATGATTCTACGGGAGGCGCATAGTAGCCCTTATGCTATGCACCCCGGAGGAAATAAGATGTATCGGGATCTCCGTGAGCAGTATTGGTGGCCAAGATTAAAGCGGGAGGTTACTGATTTTGTGGGAAAGTGTTTGACTTGTCAACAAGTGAAGGCAGAACATCAATTACCATCGGGTTTATTGCAACCGATAAAGATTCCTCTATGGAAATGGGAGCGGATAACGATGGATTTTGTTAGTGGGTTACCCTTAACACCTACTAAGAAAGATTCTGTTTGGGTGGTAGTAGATCGATTAACGAAGACTACTCATTTCCTACCAGTTCGTACGGATTACTCGCTGCAAAAGTTGGCTAAGCTATATGTATCTGACATCGTGAGGTTGCATGGGGTACCAGTGTCTATCATATCGGACAGGGATCCCAGGTTTACATCACGGTTTTGGAAAGCTTTACATGAGGCTTTGGGAACAAAGTTAAACTTCAGTACGGCTTTTCATCCTCAGTCAAATGGTCAGTCAGAAAGAGTAATTCAGATTTTGGAAGACATGTTACGAGGTTGTGTGATAGACTTCAGAGGTAGTTGGGAGGATTTTCTACCGTTGGTAGAGTTCACGTATAATAACAGTTACCAATCTAGTATCCAAATGGCGCCCTATGAAGTGTTATATGGTCGTAAGTGTCGTACCCCTACTTGTTGGACTGAATTGGGGGAACGACAGTTGTTGGGTCCTGAATTGATATCTGAGATGGAAGAAAAGGTAAAGGTGATTCGAGCGCGGATAAAGGAAGCTTTGGATAGACAAAAGTCGTATGCGGATCTGAAGCGTAAAGATATTGAGTTTACGGTGGGAGATTAGGTTTTTCTGAAAGTCTCGCCTTTGAAGAAGATTTTCAGATTCGGAAGAAAGGGCAAGTTGAGCCCTAGGTTCATTGGACCATACCGTGTGTTGAAGCGTGTAGGACCAGTGGCCTATCAGCTTGAATTACCTCCGGAGTTGAGTCAGATTCATAGTGTTTTCCATGTTTCTATGCTGAGGCGTTACAGATTGGATCCGTCTCACCTAGTACCAGTAGAAGAAGTGGAATTAAGGCCAGACTTGTCTTTCGAGGAGGAACCAGTGGAAATCTTAGACCGTGTTGTTAAGGTGTTAAGAAAGAAGACATGCTCGTTAGTTAAGGTTCTTTGGCGAAATCATGGAGCGGAGGAAGCTACGTGGGAGCCTGAGGACGCAATTAGGCAACAATATCCTCACCTCTTTTAACCAGGTAAATTTTGAGGACAAAATTTTCTTTAAGGAGGGTAGAGTCGTAACATCCTAAAAATTTGAGTATCGTTATGATGCATGTTTTGGTGTTTAGCTTGTGTATGATTAAATTTTTGCATGCTTAATATAGTCTTGAGAAGGCTCGGGATTATTCAGAACTAGAATAAATTTTAGTAGTGAGTATTTTATTGAAGTGGATCAAGTGATTATGATGCTTAAGTTAATTTAAGTGACGAAAGCTAGCATAAGATGAGCTAGTAGCAAGGTGGTGTTGGCGCATGAGTGATTGCTTGAGGGGAGAGGTTCGAATCCCATGGATAGCATTTAGGTGACTTTTATTTTTGTACTTGTATGGCATGTGTCGGTCAAGCTTTACTTATGGTAAGGTTGGACAAATTCTTTTATGGGAAGTAGACTAAGGGAAAAAGGCAAGCTTGAATTAAGGGATAGAATTAACTTGATTTTGGGGATAGGATTCTAAAGCTTTGGAAAGTGGAGGAACACAAGGCATGATACAAGGAAGTTGTCTTGGAAAATTTTGCATGGCCATTTTGACCATGTATTTGGACGGCATTATGGACAAAAAGGGGGAGCCGAAATTTGGTGGTTAGTTTGGGGTAGGATGGTAGCTTGTTAGAATTCTTTTGGTCATAATTTTTGCTCATCCAAAACATCTTTCCTATCATTTCCCTTCTCTCATAGCCGAATGTGTCTTTAGCTTGGAGAAAACAACTTTGTTGAGTTTCATTTAGGCATTTCTTTTTGACCATTTGGTCATTTTTGCTTATCACTCTAGTATCCCATTGTGTGTCTTTCTCCTAGTGTCGAAACTACCAACACAAAAAGCCATTCTTTTTTCCTTCTCCTTCCCCATTGTCGAATGCATATTGTTCCTAAACTCATCTCTTTTCTCCTTCTCTTTTCTTCTTTTTGAAAATCGAATTATAACACCTTCTCTCCATTCTCTTTTCTTCCTCATTTTTGTTTATCATTCAAATATTTTCTTCATAATTTTTCTCTCATGGCCGAATGATACTAATCCCATTTTCTTCAATTTTCCCTTCAAAGCCAAATCTTCTATTCATCTATATTGTCTTGTTGATTATTCTTTCAACCCTCGTTTAAACAATAGGTAAGAGCTTTCTTTTTGGTTCTTATGTTGGTTTATGGGTTGTTTTGGCCGAACCTTAAGTGTGGTAAAGGAGAGCCTTTTTGATTGAAACCATTGTTCATTTCTCTTAGATAATTTCTTTCGTTATTTTGTTATAGTGAGATAGTGGTGGGTCGAATCATCACATTTTCGAAGACTTCGTAAAGCCATTCGAGTTGGAACATATTTGTCAAGGAATCCTTTGGAAATCACTCGGGATTTTAAGGTAAGCCGAGTTCGCTCTTTTAAGCCATTAGTATTAAATTTTCGATATATGGTAGGACTAATAATCTTTTGTCAATAGAGACAAATAAGATAGGGACGAAAAGGGTTGTCAATAGTGTTCGGAAGAGGGGCGGTTCCGCTATTCCCCTAAATTCAAACAAAGGATTGTTTTCAAAGAATCCGAGATTTTCCATCAAGTTGTGGACCCTCATCCGGCGAAAATCAATTATTTGAAGTCATTCGTACTCCTGAGCCATTGTTTGTTCGTGGTTCTTCATCGGGTTATGAACCATCAATCGGGGAGAAATCGTAAATAGTTGTCATTCGAGATTCCGAGGGTAAGGATCTAGATCGTTAATCATTAGAATAGTTTTATATTAAATATATTAAATATTAGTGTTCTAATGAAGAGTGACATATATTTAGGTATCGACGAGCGGGAAAGTATAGTTCTCACCGTAATCAGGTGTGTAACTTCACACGTATCTCATGGGTTATATTACCGTAAGCGATAGAATAAAAATCGTAAAGTCGGTAAAATTTGAAAATACGGTATATTAGCACTTTTTGTGTGAATGCATGAAACCGGTATTAAGATTGTGGAAAAATTACGGTTTTGCCCTCAATGGGCTATATCTTAGAAAAAAATGATATTTTGGGCCACATGATTATTTTGATAAATCGGCCAAAGTGTGAAAATTGTGGAAAAAAGCCACATGTGTATAATGGGCCAAGAAATCGCTAGATCGTAAATGGGTCAAGGTTGGCTAGTTCGTTAAAAAGGGCCAAATTGCTGTTTTGGACTAATGGGCCAAATTGATAATTTGTAATATGGGCTTTTTGTTGAAATCTATTTCATGAATATATTTTTATGCATTATATATATACATGACTGCATGGGTTGGGATAAATGACGAAGAGAAGAAAGGCCTGTTGCCAAATATCTAGTTCGGTGGCTCTGCCACAAATATTATAAATGGCCTGTTGCCAAATATCTAGTTCGGTGGCTCTGCCACAAATATTATAAATGGCCTGTGCCACAAATATTATATCCGCTTAATGCCTACTATTGGTGTGTTGGCGGGGTGGGTTGACTTGATCCCCACAGGTGTGTTGGTTGGTACGGGGGTGTGTAGCGGATGGAAATTAGGCTTGGTTGGGAATTGCATAGCACATGCATTAATTTTTATACTTGATTTATATATATGCATTGTACAGTTGTAAATGGGCTCAAGCCCATCTAATTGCTTAAAAGGTATTGGCCCAGTGAACACGGTAAGTGGGTTACACATTGAGTTCTAAGTAACTCACCCCGTTTTTCTTACCCCTTCTCAGGTAATGATAATTGATGGAGGCTTGGGCCGGGGATGACTTCGTGTGGAGGTCATACTACGAATGATGAGTTATAAAAACTTTGAACTTCTTTTAAGTATTTTTATTTAAGTACTATTTCAATTATGTATGTAATAAGGCCTCACGGTATTATTTTTATGGATTTTTATGCGTGGATGGATTTTAATATGTTTTAGCTACTTTAATGGGGTTGTTAATCTTTTATAAATGTTTTTCTTAAACTTATGTATAAAAAGAGGATTTTTTTATATCACTTACTCGTAAAATTTTGTGAAAACTCTTTTATAAATTTATTTCAACCAATTATTAAAGTTTTTAACCAATTATTTCCTGAAATCAATTTGTAAATTCTTATGTTTTAAAAAAACATGGTGTTCAAATAAATCTCGATTTTTGATAAACTCCAACTTCAAATCGTTTTCAAGAATTGTTTTCATTAAAAACATTGATGCTTAAGTGTAAGTTCATTTTATGTGGCATGCCAAGTCTGGTCTTAATGCGTAGGCCGGGGTTGGGGTGTTACAATAGATGTATTCATTCATAGCTTAAGCAATTTGCTCACATATAATGCATCCAAATTACGTACTTACCATTTCATTCCCTTTTCTTACTTATTTCGTATGCATAGTTGGAAACACAAAAATATATACACTTTTTCATACCCTTTTTAACTCAAATTCATGCAGTTTCGATAAAATTCTTGTTGAAAAATATATAATAATTATGAAATAATTAAATTGTAATTAAATTTTTAACATTTTGAATTTTAATTAATTTTATATTAAATTTTGATTAATTTCGATTTATTTTCGACAGATTCGCACAAAAGGCAAAAAACGGCTCGGGAGACACTACTAGAAGCGCAAAACAGAGAAGCGATTTTGAAGCATCGAGGTGAATTAATTTTTAAGCTGAAGATGGTCCAAATTATGAATATTATTTCTTAATTTAATTAATTTTAATTTTAATCCAAATTATTTTGGGTTAAATAATTATTATTAATTAATTATGAAAAGAGGTCAAGTTGAGCTGAACCGAGAAAATCGATCCAACCGAGCACTGGGCTGCCCAAAACCGTCCCACATGCTGATCCAATTATCTTGTTTGGCTGATTATATGGCTTGCAAAACATCCCTTGAAGACTCCTTAAATTTGCATTCAAACCCCTCCACTTATCATGCCTTCCTAAATTTGCCCCTACCTAAAAATAGCAAGTTTGAAACCTTCAAACTTGCCACATGTGTGGCCGACCATGGGGGAGTCTATGGCTACTGATTTTTTCTATTTTTAGCAGCCTTCCCAACCTATAAATACCCCCTTGGCTGCTCATTTCAAACACATCTCAAAACCTCTCATCTTTTCACTTCTCTCTCACTTTCTATCTTCAATCCCCTTCAGTTGTTCTTCATTTTCTTCCCCATTCCCTTGCTGATTTCACCTCTTGAAAAATAGTCCTTCAACCACCATTTGGAGCAGCATTCAAGTGTTCGTGGAAGTCTTGATTCAACAAGAACAAGCTGAGAAGGAGGAGTGGAGCAAACTATGTAACACCCCAAGCCCGGCCTATGCGTTAAGACCAGACTTGGCATGCTACACAATTCGAACTTACATCTAGTCATCAATGCTTTTAATGAAATCAATTCTTGAAAACAATTTTGAAAATGGAATTTATCATAAATCGAGATTTATTTGAAAACCATGATTTTAAAACATCGAAATTCACAGCTTTGATTTTGGAGAAATAATTGGTTGAAATCTTAGATTTATAAAAAGAGTTTTCACGAAATATTTTGGATTAAGTGATATTTAAGAAAATCCCCTTTTTATACGCAAGTTTAAGAAATCATTTATAAAATTTAAACAGCCCCATTTAAGTAACTAAAACATACTAAAAATCCATCTACGAATAAAAATCCATAAAAATAATACCAGAGGCCTTATTACATCGCAATGGAAATAGTACTTAAATAAAAATATTTAAAAGAAGTTCAAGTTTATAAAAAAAACCCATCATTCGTAGTATGGCCTCCTCACAAAGTCATCCCCGGCCCAAGTCTCCATCAATAATCATTACCTGAGAAGGGTAAGAAAAACAGGGTGAGTTACTAAGAACTCAATGTGTAACCCACTTACCGTGTCCACTGGGCCAAATCCATTTAAGCATTAAATTGGGCTTGAGCCCATTTACAAAAGTACAATATATAAATCAAATATAAAAATGCATGTGATATGCAATTCCCAACCAAGCCTAATTTCCATCCGCTACACACCACCCGTACCAACCATCACACCTGTGGGGATCAAGTCAACCCACCCCGCCAACACACCAATCACAGGCATTAAGCCATTTAAAATATTTGTGGCAGAGCCACCGAACTAGATTGTGATAGAGTCACCGAACTAGATTGTGACAGAGTCACCGAACTAGATTTTGGCAACAGCCTTTCGCTCTTCACAATTATCCCAACCCATGCAGTCATGTATATATATAATGCATAACAACATATTCATAAGGTAAATTTCAACAAAAAGCCCATATTACAAGTTATCAACTTGGCCCATTAGTCAAAATAATAATTTAACCCATTTAACGATCTAGCAATTTTGGCCCTTATATCGATCTAGCAGTCTTGGCCCATATATCGATCTAGCAATTTTGGCCCATATATCGATCTAGCAATTTTTGCCCATATATCGATCTAGCAATTTTGGCCCATTTATACACATGAGGCCCTTTTCACAATTTTCTCACTTGGCCAATTTATCAAAAATAATTCATATGGCCCAAAAAATCACTTTTTAACAATATAGCCTATTAAGGGCAAATTCGTAATTTTCACAACTTTAATACCGTTTTCATGCTTTCACACCAAAAGTGCTAATAAACCGTATTTTCAAATTTTACCGACTTTACGATTTTATTCAAATACTTACGGCATAGTATAACCCATGAGATAAGTGTGAAGTTACACACCTGATTACGGTGAGTACTATACTCTCCCGCTCGTCGATACCTAAATATTTATCACGCTTGATTAGAACATTAATATTTAATATAAAACTATTCTAATGATAAACGATCTAGATCTTTACCCTCGGAATCTCGAACAACAGCTATTTGTGATTTCTCCTCGATCGATAGTTCATAACCCGATGAAGAACCACGAATGCGACCAAAGGCTCGTGAGTACGAATGACTTCAAATAATTGATTTTCGCCGGATGAGAGTCCACAACCCAGTGGAAAATCTCGAATTGCTGAAACAGTCATTCGTTTGAATTTAGGGGGAATAGTGGATCCACCCCTCTTCCGAACACTATTAACAACCCTTTTCGACCCTATCTTAAAATCCCGAGTGATTTCCAAAGGATTCCTATATAAAAACTTTCGGTTATAACAATCCCAATGATAGTCATTGATAAAAACGAGAGTGATCAAGAATCCTTGAAGAGTTCCTTCTTACCTTGCTAGATATGATCCGAACTTGAATAACTTCAAGGTGACTTTGACGAGATGGTGATTCGGCCCTCCACTATTTCACTAAAATATAACGAAAGGAAATGTTTAATAGAATGGACGATTATCGATTTAAAGGATCTTCCTAGGCCATCCTATAGATTCGGCCAAGGTGACCAAATAACAAAAGAAATCAAAGAAAATGATTCTTACCGATGATCCAAAGTTTGAATAGAAGAAAAATGATTGAGAATAAATGTTATGAGGAATGGAAGATTCGGCTATGATTTAATGGATAGGGAAAATAATTTCGGCTATGGGGATGGTCACTAGCATTCGGCCATGGAAAGAAAATGAAGGAAGAATGTGTTTGAATGATAAGTAAAATGGAGAAGAAAAGAGAATAGGGAGAAGAGAAAAGAGAGGAGTTTAGGAACAAATATGTATTCGGCAATGGGAAAAAGAAGAAAAAAGAAATGGCTTTTAGTGTTGATAATTTCGGCACTAGGAGAGAAATACAAGATGAAGCACTTGAGGGTTTTTGCAAAAATGACCAAAAGAATCAAAGCAAAGATTGTTTTCTCCTAACACAAGCACATTCGGCCAAGAGAGGAAAAGATGAGAGGAAGAAATGTTTTTGGGAGAGCAAAATGACCAAATGAAAATTCTATCAAGCTACCAAACTTTACCCAAAACTTACCATCAAAATTCGGCTCCCCCCTTTAGTCCACAAAGCAGTCCAAGTTCATAGACAAAAAGTCCATTCAAATGTTTCCAAAACATAGCCCTTAAGATATGCCTTGTGTTCCCCTTCATTCCATAAGTATAGGATTTCCTTTCCCCAAGTTCAAGCTTATCTTATCCAATAGTCACCTTGCCATAAAAGAAATAGTCCAACCTTACCATAAATAAGGCTTGACCGACACATGTAATCTAGGTGCAAAAATAAAAGTCACCTAAATGCTATCCATGGGATTCGAACCTCTCCCCTCAAGCAACACTCATGGTGCCAACTCCACCTTGCTACTAGCTCAACTTATGCTAGTTTTTTACACTTAATTACCTTAAGCATCAGGGTCACTTGATCCACTTCAATAAAGTACTCATTTCTAAAATTTATTCTAATTCCGAATAAATCCCGAGCCTTCTCAAGACTATAATAAGCACATAAATTTAATCATTCACAAGCTAAGCACCAAAAACATGCAACATATCGATACTCATATTTTTTTAGGATATTACAGTTCTACCCTCCTAAAAAAAATTCGTCCTCGAAATTTACCTGGTTAAAAGAGATGAGGATATTGTTGCCGAATTGCGTCCTCAGGCTCCCACGTAGCTTCTTTCGCTCCGTGGTTACGCCATAGAACCTTAACCAACGGCACAGTCTTCTTTCTTAGAACCTTAACATCGCGGTCTAAGATTTTCACTGGTTCCTCTTCGAAAGACAAGTCTGGCCTTAACTCCACTTCTTCTACTGGTACTATGTGAGACGGATCCGATCTATAACGCCTCAGCATAGAAACATGGAAAACACTATGAATCTAACTCAACTCCAGAGGTAATTCAAGCTGATAGGCCACTGGTCCTACTCGCTTCAACACACGGTACGGTCCAATGAACCTAGGGCTCAACTTGCCCTTCCTTCCAAATCTGAAAATCTTCTTCCAAGGTGAGACTTTCAGAAAGACCTGATCTCCCACCGTAAACTCAATATCTTTACGCTTCAGATCCGCATACGACTTTTGTCTATCCAAAGCTTCCTTTAACCGTGCTCAAATCACCTTTACCTTTTCTTCCGTCTCAGATATCAATTCAGGACCCAACAACTATCGTTCCCCCAATTCAGTCCAACAAGTAGGGGTACGACACCTACGGCCGTATAATGCTTCATAGGGCGCCATTTGGATACTGGATTGGCAACTGTTATTATACGCAAACTCAGCCAACGGTAGAAAATCCTCCCAACTACCTCTGAAGTCGATCACAGAACCTCGTAACATGTCTTCCAAAATTTGAATTACTCTTTCGATCGCCATCTCGATCGAGGATGAAAAGCCGATCAAGTTTAACTTTGTTCCCAAAGCCTCATGTAAAGCTTTCCAAAATCGTGATGTAAACCTAGGGTCCTCGTCCGATATGATAGACACTGGTACCCCATGCAACCTCACTATCTCGGATACATACGCTTTAGCCAACTTTTGCAAATGAGTAATCCGCATTTAACCGGTAGAAAATGAGCGATCTTCGTCAATCGATCTACTACCACCCAAACAGAATCTTTCTTAGTAGGTGTTAAGGGTAACCCACTAACAAAATCCATCGTTATCCACTCCCATTTCCATAGAGAAATCTTTACCGGTTGCAATAAACCCGATGGTAATTAATATTCCGCCTTCACTTGTTGACAAGTCAAACACTTTCCCACAAAATCAGTAACCTCCCGCTTTAATCTTGGCCACCAATACTGCTCACGGAGATCCCGATACATCTTATTTCCTCCGGGGTGCATAGCATAAGGGCTACTATGCGCCTCCCGTAGAATCATTTGTCTCAAATTTGAATCCATGGGCATACAAACTCTTCCACGAAAACACAGCACGCCATCCTTGTTCATTTCAAAGTCTCCTATTATACCACTTTCAACTTGTTGCAATAAAGGACCCAACTTTTCATCTGATAATTGCTTTTCCTTGATTTGATCTAACCACAGAGGCTTCACCTGAAGTTCCGCTAGCAGACTGCCATCCTCATACAAACTAAGATGAGCAAACATTGCTCTCAACTCTGATACAACCTTACGACTCAACGCGTCTGCCACAACGTTAGCCTTTCCAGGATGGTACTCGATTGAGAAGTCATAATCCTTTAACAACTCCACCCATCTCTGTTGTCTCAAGTTCAACTCCTTTTGGGTAAGGAGGTACTTAAGACTCTTATGGTCCGTATAAATGATTGACTTCTCACCGTAGAGATAGTGCCTCCAAATCTTTAAAGAAAACACCACCGCAGCCAACTCCAAGTCATGAGTAGGATAGTTAACTTCGTGCAGCCTTAACTGACGAGAAGCATAAGCCACCACCTTTCCACTTTGCATCAGTACACATCCTAAACCCGTGTGTGACGCATCACAGTAAACTATAAACTCTTTTCCAGCCTCAGGTTGAATCAATACTGGCGCTTCCGTCAAAATCTTCTTCAGTTTCTCGAAACTTTCTTGTTGTTTATCGGTCCACACATACGGTACTTCCTTTCGCAATGACCTTAGTTAGGGTGCAAAGCAATCAACGAAAACCCCTCAACAAAGCGTCTATAGTAACCAGTCAAACCCAAGAAACTCCGGATCTCAAACCATCGACTTCAAGCGTTTCCAATCCAATACTGCCTCAACCTTTCAAGGATCAACTCTTATTCCTTCGGCTGACACCACATGACCCAAGAAAGTCACTTCCTTCAACCAAAATTTGCATTTACTGAATTTGGCATAAAGTTGCTTATCTCACAAAATTTGCAACACAATGCGCAAATGTGAGTCATGCTCTTCTTCATTCCTCGAATATACCAAGATATCATCTATGAACACCACTACGAACCGGCCTAGATAAGGTTGAAAGACTCGATTCATCATGTCCATAAATGCAGTTGGTGCATTGGTCAAACCAAACAGCATAACCAAAAACTCATAATGTCCATAACGAGTTCGAAATACCATCTTATGAATATCTGCCTCTTTCACCTTGAGTTGATGATAACCCGATCTTAAATCAATCTTGGAGAAAACTGAAGCTCCTCTCAATTGATCAAACAGGTTGTCGATTCTTGGCAATGGATACCTATTCTTGATCGTCAATTTATTCAACTGCCTATAATCAATGCACATACGCATCGACCCATCCTTCTTCTTGACGAACAATACCGGTGCTCCCCACGGAGACACACTCGGTCAGATAAATCCCTGATCTAACAATTCTTGAATTTGGGCTTTAAGCTCCGCTAACTCCTTCGGCGCCATTCTATAAGGAGCAATGGACACCAGAGCTATTCCGGGCAAAAGCTCAATGCCAAACTCTACTTCCCGATCTGGAGGTAAACCAGGAAGTTCTTCGGGAAAGACATCTGAAAATTCTTTCACCGTTCTCACACCTTCCACCGATAGTTCCTTGACATCCAAAGCACTAATGAAGGCTAGAAATGCTCCATACCCTTTCCGTACCAACTTTTCTGTCTTCAAAGCAGATACCACATTTGCCAAAAAGTTCATTTGCTCACCTATCATTACTACCTCCTCATCATCCACAGTCCTTATTGACATCCGCTTTTCGGCACAATCCAATTGCGCCCGGTGCTTCACCAACCAATCCATGCCCAAAATAAGATCAAACTCGCCGAAAGGCAATTCCATCAAGTCCGCCAAAAATATTTCTCTTTGAATTTCCAAGGGCACGTCTCTAAACAATTTATTCACAATTACAGACTGTCCTAAAGGACTAATTACTGTCATCTCCCTATCGGTAATCTCAGATCTAATATTCAGGTTTCCATATATGGCACTAGCAACATATGAGTGGGTAGACCCGATATCTATCAAAGTAGTAACAGGTACATCAAAGATGAAGAACGTACCAGTTATCACATAAGGTGCATCGCCATCTTCCCGACGCCTAACCGCATAGACCAACCCCGGTTGTCTTGCCTCTGTGTTACCTCTGAAGCCATTACCTCGACTCGGTGTACCTTGACCATGTCCATTACCATTACCACCGCGTCCCGATCCACGACCTCTCGGTGGCTGCTGAGTGCCTCTAGCTGGTTGAGCATCAGGGTTACGAACTTCCTGATTTGTATCGGACCGTCGAGGGCAATTCTTATACTGATGATCCTTGGAACCACATTTATAGCAAGCACCAGTTTTCCTCTAGCATTCCCCGGGGTGTCGCTTCCCACAGTCAGCACAGTCTCGACTTTGATTGGTAACCACAGGTGCTCTAGCTTGAGTTGACTCATCATTTTGTGGCCTTTTCTAAAACCTTTTAGCAGAACCCGAATACTTAAAATCCCTCTTGCCTCTGACTCTTTCCTGGTTCTGGCGTTCTGAGTTCTTAGCCTCTTCGGCTATCTTGGCTTTCTCCACAAGCGAGGCAAAAGTCCTTACTTGTCGTGGGGCTATGAATACCAGCAACTCATCATTCAGCCCATCTTCAAAGTGTACACAACGCTCATGATCAGTCGGCACTATTGTGCGAGCATATCGGCTCAAATGAAGAAATTCTGCCTCGTAAGCTGCCACCGTCTTATTTCCTTGAACCAAATTCAGGAATTCCTTCCTCCGGGCATCTACATAACTTGTCCCGACGTACTTCCCTTGAAAAGTAGCTTTGAAGAAATCTCAAGTAACCAATGCACCTTTCTGCCTTCTCGAACGATAGCCACCATTGATACGCCTCGTCCCTTAACAAGGACACAGCTCCTCTTAGCTTCTCGCGGCGTGCACTCCAAATCATCCATAATCCGCTCTCTGACCTCGAGCCAATATTCTACAACATTCGAGCTACACCGAGACACCTCTAAAAACCTCGGCACCACTTGATTTAAGTCGCTCCGAAATTGATCCACGAACTGCTGGACCAGTTCTAGTCCCAACAACCCTCTCTAGGACTCGCAACATTGCTTGAGTCAAAGCATTGTCCTCTCTCGTATGGTCATGTGATCCGCCTCACTCCCGGTGATGCAGTGCATCCATTTCCGACATATGACCCGGCGCTTGCAGTTGCACCCCTAGCACCTCGTCCTCTACCATGGCCACGTCTACCACGTCCACGACCACGTCCTCTAGTGCTCATAATGACTAATTCGATTTAATCTGATTACAAGTTTTATGAATCAGAATACTATTTCAGTGTTTATTAACGATATTTTATGAAATATAAGAGGTAAGGTTGTTTTCAAAATCACGTCCTATAGTCTCAATCTCTACCGTTTTCAACACCTAAACTAGAAGTTCTAGAGTGTTCCTATGTTCATATCACAATAATAAACATTTAATATACAAATACTTACTTGGCTTGGTGCAGGATGCTCGTGGTGCCATACTACCTTTAAAACATCAATTCTATATATTCAAAATAGTTTTAAACAAAAGTTATTATTGAACCCAAACCACAGCCGAGTTTTGAACTTGGCTCTGATACCATTAAATGTAACACCCCAAGCCCGGCCTATGCGTTAAGACCAGACTTGGCATGCTACACAATTCGAACTTACATCTAGTCATCAATGCTTTTAATGAAATCAATTCTTGAAAACAATTTTGAAAATGGAATTTATTATAAATCGAGATTTATTCGAAAACCATGATTTTAAAACATCAGAATTCACAGTTTGATTTTCAGAGAAATAATTGGTTGAAATCTTAGATTTATAAAAAGAGTTTTCACGAAATATTTTGGATTAAGTGATATTTAAGAAAATCCCCTTTTTATACGCAAGTTTAAGAAATCATTTATAAAATTTAAACAGCCCCATTTAAGTAACTAAAACATACTAAAAATCCATCTACGAATAAAAATCCATAAAAATAATACCAGGGGCCTTATTACATCGCAATGGAAATAGTACTTAAATAAAAATATTTAAAAGAAGTTCAAGTTTATAAAAAAAAACCCATCATTCGTAGTATGGCCTCCTCACAAAGTCATCCCCACCCAAGTCTCCATCAATAATCATTACCGAGAAGGGTAAGAAAAAGCAGGTGAGTTACTAAGAACTCAATGTGTAACCCACTTACCGTGTCCATCAGCCAAATCCATTTAAGCATTAAATTGGGCTTGAGCCCATTTACAAAAGTACAATATATAAATCAAATATAAAAATGCATGTGATATGCAATTCCCAACCAAGCCTAATTTCCATCCGCAACACACCACCCGTACCAACCATCACACCTGTGGGGATCAAGTCAACCCACCCCGCCAACACACCAATCACAGGCATTAAGCCATTTAAAATAATTGTGGCAGAGCCACCGAACTAGATTGTGACAGAGTCACCGAACTAGATTTTGGCAACAGCCTTTCTTCTCTTCACAATTATCCCAACCCATGCAAATGTATATATATAATGCATAACAATATATTCATAAGGTAAATTTCAACAAAAAGCCCATATTACAAGTTATCAACTTGGCCCATTAGTCAAAATAACAATTTAACCCATTTAACGATCTAGCAATTTTGGCCCTTATATCGATCTAGCAGTCTTGGCCCATATATTGATCTAGCAATTTTGGCCCATATATCGATCTAGCAATTTGGACCCATATATCGATCTAGCAATTTTGGCCCATTTATACACATGAGGCCCTTTTCACAATTTTCTCACTTGGCCAATTTATCAAAAATAATTCATATGGCCCAAAAAATCACTTTTTAACAATATAGCCTATTAAGGGCAAATTCGTAATTTTCACAACTTTAATACCGTTTTCATGCTTTCACACCAAAAGTGCTAATAAACCGTATTTTCAAATTTTACCGACTTTACGATTTTATTCAAATACTTACGGCATAGTATAACCCATGAGATAAGTGTGAAGTTACACACCTGATTACGGTGAGTACTATACTCTCCCGCTCGTCGATACCTAAATATTTATCACGCTTGATTAGAACATTAATATTTAATATAAAACTATTCTAATGATAAACGATCTAGATCTTTACCCTCAGAATCTCGAACAATAGCTATTTGTGATTTCTCCTCGATCGATAGTTCATAACCCGATGAAGAACCACGAACAGTCAAAGGCTCAGGAGTACGAATGACTTCAAACAATTGATTTTCACGGATGAGGGTCCACAACCCGATGGAAAATCTCGGATTGTCAAAAAGCATCATTCGTTTGAATTTAGGGGAATAGCGGATCTACCCCTCTTCCGAACACTATTAACAACCCTTTTCGACCCTATCTTAAAATCCCGAGTGATTTCCAAAGGATTCCTATATAAAAACTTTCGGTTATAACAATCCCAATGATAGTCATTGATAAAAACGAAAGTGATCAAGAATCCTTGAAGAGTTCCTTCTTACCTTGCTAGATATGATCTGAACTTGAATAACTTCAAAGTGACTTTGACGAGATGGTGATTCGGCCCTCCACTATTTCACTAAAATATAACGAAAGGAAACGTTTAATAGAATGGACGATTATCGATTTAAAGGCTCTTCCTAGGCCATCCTATAGATTCGGCCAAGGTGACCAAATAACAAAAAAAATCAAAGAAAATGATTCTTACCGTTGATCCAAAGTTTGAATAGAAGAAAAATGATTGAGAATAAATGTTATGAGGAATGGAAGATTCGGCTATGATTTAATGGATAGGGAAAATAATTTTGGCTATGGGGATGGTCACAAGCATTCGGCCATGGAAAGAAAATGAAGGAAGAATGTGTTTGAATGATAAGTAAAATGGAGAAGAAAAGAGAATAGGGAGAAGAGAAAAGAGAGGAGTTTAGGAACAAATATGTATTCGGCAATGGGAAAAAGAAGAAAAAAGAAATGGCTTTTAGTGTTGATAATTTTGGCACTAGGAGAGAAATACAAGATGAAGCACTTGAGGGTTTTTGTAAAAATGACCAAAAGAATCAAAGCAAAGATTATTTTCTCCTAACACAAGCACATTCGGCCAATAGAGGAAAAGATGAGAGGAAGAAATGTTTTTGGGAGAGCAAAATGACCAAATGAAAATTCTATCAAGCTACCAAACTTTACCCAAAACTTACCATCAAAATTTGGCTCCCCCCTTTAGTCCACAAAGCCGTCCAAGTTCATGGACAAAAAGGCCATTCAAATGTTTCCAAAACATAGCCCTTAAGATATGCCTTGTGTTCCCCTTCATTCCATAAGTATAGGATTTCCTTTCCCCAAGTTTAAGCTTATCTTATCCAATAGTCACCTTGCCATAAAAGAAATAGTCCAACCTTACCATAAATAAGGCTTGACCGACACATGTAATCTAGGTGCAAAAATAAAAGTCACCTAAATGCTATCCATGGGATTCGAACCTCTCCCCTCAAGCAACACTCATGGCGCCAACTCCACCTTGCTACTAGCTCAACTTATGCTAGTTTTTTACACTTAATTACCTTAAGCATCAGGGTCACTTGATCCACTTCAATAAAGTACTCATTTCTAAAATTTATTCTAATTTCGAATAAATCCCGAGCCTTCTCAAGACTATAATAAGCACATAAATTTAATCATTCACAAGCTAAGCACCAAAAACACGCAACATATCGATACTCATATTTTTTTAGGATGTTACAAACTAGTCAAGCCTCGGAGAAACACCGGATTTGATTCTTGTTCCTTATCCTTTTAATTTTATTGTTGTTTTTATGAACATGTATATGAATAATTGTGATGTTGATATGTTTAATCTAATTAATATGGGTTAAATTTAATTCTTGTTACGTTGATTGCATTTTGTCCACTTAATTTATTAAAATTGTGTTTGTGTTATTATAGGCCTTGGTAAGATGTTTGATTAAGTAAAACCATGACTAAGTTATTCTTGCATTACAATTGTAAGGTAACTAATGAATTAATTATTTAAACAAATTGAAATTGTAATTAATTGACATGATACTTAATCAGTGCATGTTTAATCATCTAAGGTAGTTGAGGGTTAAATTAGCAACGGTATCTAACGATACATTAGCCTTGCATAACTTGCAAGATTATTGTGATTAAACTGTTTCAAGGTAGGAATACATTGTTACCTCACGTAGTCTTTTATGTGCTTATGAGACTGAATTAATTGTTTGAATTGGCATAGAGATATGTACAAGAGATTATTTTTAATTTCATAAGTATGTATATGAATTAACGCATTTGCTTATTAAAATTTGTTTAATCGGTTGAATTGACATAGAGATATAGTCAAGAGATAAATGGATTTTGGTAGGTGAGTATGTTCATAAGTTAGAAAATTACCAAGTTGCCGTGAATTTATTCGTAACAACATGAACATGAGTTCAGTAATTCTAAGTTAAGAAATGTAATTAATCTAACACAATTATGTCATCTTGATTAAAATCATCTTTTGAAATCGTGCATTGGAAATTTTATTTTTATTTTATTTATTTTACTTAGTTAAAAATCTTAGTTTTTAATCACCTCCTAAAATCAAAATATTTTTCTACACCAAGGTGTTTTTAATTGCATTCATAAATAATTCTTTTTACAGTCCCTATGGGTACAATAACTTGACATTTATTTGTCACTTTATTACTTGTTACGATTGTGTACACTTGCACATTTCCGTGGTTACAATAATACAAGCATAATCATAAACATCAATCATATCCACAAGCTTGGCATAAGCCCTAGCACATCAACGACACACGTTAGTTCATTTAAACATGGTTCATATGAATTTGACTTGGATAACCATTATACTTCAGTATGATTCAATTGGATTTATCATCCATCATAACATATCATGTTTTTCTTTGTATCACCATTCAATTGAGTTTCACATAAACATGCCTTAGTTCTTATTGAACACTTACCATTTCATTTGCATACAAATAAGACATAAATGTAACATTAACCATAGCCACAAGCTAGTGATTAAACATATAACTTAGCAATATCATCACATGGTAAGATATGGTACATAACATAGCATCACTTATATCATACCTTTCATAAACATGAATATTCATACTTTGAACATTGGTACATCATACATTTCCATATTTGTCGTAGTGAAGTTAATTAGAACCCTTACCGGAGCTCACACAAAGTGTGCTAAATGATGGTTGTAACCGTCCCTTTTCATATTTGATGGTCAAAACCATCCCTTTTCATTAATCGATGGTCGTCACCATCCTTTTTCATAGTTGATGGTCGTCACCATCCCTTTTCATAGTTGATGGTCGTCACTATCCCTTTTCATTAATCAATATCCGAAGCTATCCCTTTTAATATTCGATAGCCGAAGCTATCCCTTTTTATATTCAATGGTCGTCACCATCCCTTTTCATAATTGATAGCCGAAGCTATCCCTTTAATATTCGATGGTCGTCACCATCCCTTTTCATAGTTGATGGTCGTCACCATCCCTTTTCATAATCGATAGCCAAAGCTATGCCTTTTCACTGGTCGATGATCGTCGATATGCCGTTGGATTTTTCCGCCGAGACATAATTTGATATAAAAAATGATAGCATTTAAAACATAATTTAAAATGCTATTTAAACGTACGAACTTACCTGACTAAATTGCAGAAATGTCAAAGTACAGGGGCATTTTGGTAATTTTTCATTCTCCTTGATTTTCCACTCGGTCTTGATCTAAATTAATAATTTTATTCAATTTATTAATTTATATAGTAAACAATGTATTTTATGCAATTTAGTCATTTTTGACATTTTTACAAAATTCCCCCTAAAGTTTTACTTTTATTCAATTTAGTCCCTAAGCCTAAAACATGCAAATTAACCATTTTTACCCAAAATTGAGTGGCATCCAATATAGCCCATTATTGCAACAATTTTCACATCAAATCCTTGTACTTTTACTAATTTAACAATTTAGTCCCTAATCGAAAAATTCATCAAAAATCACTTAATAAAATACTTTTAGATAACAACTAATATTTCAAATCCATCATTTAACATCTAAAATCACAAAGTTCATGGAAATATTCAAAATCTTTAACAGTTTCAAAATCGAAGGTAAGGGCTAGCTTGACCTAATTGTAACGATCTCAAAAACATCAAAATTATTAAAAACCGGTAAGAATTTCTTGCCATGCATGAGGAATTCACCATGGCCAAACCTAGCTTCACTTCCATGGACATTCGATTGTACTTGGAGAAGAAAACCAAAATGATGATGATAATTTAACATTTTTTTCTTTTAATTAATTAATTATAAAATTTACCATTTTGTCCAGTTAATATCATCCAATTTCATGCTTTTAGTTTCCCAAAACCGTCCACTAAAAACTTAACGGTTTAATTACCATTTAATTCCCTTTTCCTTTATTCAATTAACCATTTAATCACTAAACTCAAATAGCGATCAAATTTTACATCTTTTACGATTTAGTCTTTTTTAATTAATTAACTATCGAAACGTTAAAATTTTTCAACGAAACTTTAATACCACCTTAATGACACTCCATAAATATTTATAAAAATATTTACGACTCGGTTTATAGAAACAAGGTCCCGATACCTCATTTTTTAAAACCACTTGACCTTAGGGTCATACCAATTGAACTTAATTAATCACTTATATCATATAAATTATCATAACAAAAACCTTTTTAAAACCATATCCGACTCATAAATATTAACAAATAATATTTACGAGCTTACTCGTCGGATTTGTGGCCCTAAAACCACTATTTCTGACAGCACTGAAAAACGGGCTATTACATGTTCTCTAGCTTAGTCCTTGAGAATTCCTTCACTTCTTTGATGGTCCTGAGAAGGGAAGATAAACAGAGTAATTTAATAGAACTTAGGGAGTTCTAGGGTGAACATTAGGATATATGTACGTCATACAGACAGGAGGATTCTTCCCAACTCAAGGGAACATACAGTTGGCCCAATTGGCGAAGACACCATAGAACTGGCTTCATGTAACTTGCCTATTAGTGAATACTGAACTTACACAAAGTTTTACAGAATAGGACTCATTTTTGGTGGATACACTACGCCTATGCATTCACGCAAACAACCTCATTCGTGTTAGCCAAAAACCTTAGTTTGTATTTAGAGATTGTAGCGTTCATTCCTTTTTCCTCTGTTATGTTTTGCCAATCTCGTTTGCATTACACTTGCCCTACCAGAGGCTACATAACATCATTCACATGCCACAGTCTTTCAGTTTAGTGCTATTTTCAATGAAGGCAACACCATGAATTCACTTCTTTTATTCTGACCATATGGTTCCTTTTTCAGAGTAAAGTGGGTAATGACTCAACACGAAGTAAGGCCCTTTCATTTCCTGCCCAGACATGCAAAGCCAAACTTTTTACCAGACAGGTAAACTTACCTTAAACTAAACAGATACGACACACACACAAGGTACGAAGGAGCTCACCAGAAGATGAAGCAGAGACTAAACAGTAGGTCCCTTGCCCTTGTCTCGAGAGCTTTCTAGAGTTTATTGAGCTATAACATAAATAGTTAATTCATCAGATCATGTTTTTCAGAAAAACTAAACAAGCTTTCAAGAACACTTAATCAAGAAACCCAGAATCTGGAAGTTTCCTTTCCTTAACCTTTAGTCTATCCTTAAAGCATGAAACCCTAGGGTCAGGTAAAAAATCACGAGTACAGCTAGAGTTTCATCGTTATTTACCAGGTTTCATGATGGTGAAGTTAGTTGGATACAACGAACTTTACTTCTTCAAACAGGCCTCGACTCTATTGCTTTCCAGAAAAACATAGAGAGAATTTGCTGAAAGGAAGTATGAGTTGCCAAAGAAAGTATAGAACTTGTTTAGGAAGCAAAGGTTGGCTTTATATGGGTGTACACGAAAGAAAAAACTTAGTGGAAAAGCTTATTTCCCTCCACTAACCTTCCTTCGAGACCCGTAACCAATAGTTTTCTCTCTCATCTTAAATGTGTGTCCTTTCATTTTCAGAACTTGGTCTAATCCTGACTAGTCCTCATTAGGACAACTAAATAGTTTAATCAAAGAATAAGATAACAATATATTTATCATCTTTATCAGACTAGGGGCTTAACAATAGGACTCACTATTTCCATCTATCCATTGGGGTGGCATACACACTGTTAAAGAGTCCACCAAACCTCAGAGTTTGCTTTAATTAGGGCTTCACCCAAGGGCGCATTTGCAGACCTTAAGTACTTAATAAATTCTAACCCTTTCCTTATTCGGGGGTCACACTATAAGCCTTATTTCGGTTAACAATACTCGAGTACTACACTTTGTCGGATTGGATTTTACATGTCGCGTGAGTCAAACAGTGACTTCCCTTTTTATGCCTTGATAGGCCTCCTTGTTTACTAATCTGGCAAACTCCAAATCGCCATAAGTATACTTGTTCACCACTAGATCATGTCATGTGTCACACCTAAAAAGCCGGGTTAGAAGAAATCAGGTTTGTGAAAACTGAAAGTGGTCATGCCCTGATTTATATGGTTAGCTTTGAGTGTTTATAAATAAAGGGTTTGAAACGGATACCGAAAGTAGGGTCATAAATAATTAATTAAAGTATTAAAATAATATGACCATGTATTATTATATTAATTAATCTAAAAGGAAACTTGATTATGAGCTTTAATTTGAAAATAGTTGTAACACCCTTCACCCCTATTTAACGCCGGAATAGGGTTACGGAGCGTTACCGGACTTATAACACGATTAAACCTACATTTTTCAACTTCATGTAATCATCATTCAACATCAATCAAATTCACTCACGTTGTCCCTAATACGAGCCTACGAGGCCCAAAACATGCTTTAGGAGTAGTTCGGGACTAAATCGATAACTTAGGAAACTTTTAGAAAACTTATAAAATTTTTCAAAATACAGGGGACACACGCCCGTGTGGCCTGGCTGTGTGAGACACGCCCGTGTCACAAGCCGTGTGGACATTCGAAATGGGATCACATGGCCGTGTCCCAGCCCGTGTCCGACCCCGTCTAACTCTTTGACTTGGGTCACACGGCCAGCACACACGCCTGTGTGCCCTAAAAATGGCTACACACGCCCGTGTGCCAGGCCGTGTACTAGACTGTGCCAAACCTGTAGGGTATACTGACTTAGGCCACACGGCCAATCACACGCCCATGTGCTGGGCTGTGTGGAGCATACTGACTTGATTTTTAATTCAACACCAGGGGACACACGGCCGTGTAACATAACTGTGTGTCACACACGGTTGAGACACACGCCCTTATCTCTGTCCGTGTGGACAAAAATAGGTTATTTACCAAGCCAATTTGCCACCCAACTTTGCACATACCTAAAAAAATCCTTTTGGAATCAAAACATGACATATATAGGCATTCATCTACTCTCAACCAAGCATAAATTATATCATTTCAATGCCAACCAATACATATCACAACAATACCACAATATGCCATTCAATTTCATACCAAAACTCATAATCTAAAATCATCAATATAACATTTCAAATTTTGCATCATTTAGCCTAATCTCACAAACATACCAAATTCAATTCTCAACCATTTAGCACCCCTAATTACCAAATATCAATAAGCATAACATATCCATCATTAAACACAGATCCAAAGCCATATGCACATATGTATACACAACCAAATCAACCAAATTAAGCCAACTCTCATGGCTATTTACAAAACCAAAACATTTAACATTTACAAGCCATTTCAAATGACTAATTTCATTACCAAACCATAACCAAAATGACCAAAGTTCCTATACATGCCATATATCCCAAAAACATAGATTCAAAAGTACCAAAGTGATAGTAGGATAGTGTGATGAAGTCTCCGACAATCCCGAATCCGAGCTAGCTTTGGTTTCACTATAAAACACAGAAAAACAAACAAAGTAAGCTATTTAGCTTAGTAAGCTCGTATGAAATAAACTTAATTAATCATAAATAGACAAATCAAATAATTTAATATATCAACACATAGCTAATATTAGCTAACAAACCTTCCACATATTCAAGCATAAGATTAGATGTGAAATTCACAAGTTTCTTTGATTCAAAGCTTATACGGTTCATGTACATACCTGTACCACCTTTTATTAGTCTCATACTCATCTGTGTCTTTGATATACCCGTTGAACCATTCGGAATACTATCGGATACTTGGGAATCTCGCACCTTAAGTGCCACATATATAGCCGAAGCTATCTCAATCTCATATCATATATAATGCTCACACTAGAGCTATCAACGGGTCTGCTCACACAAGCTAACGGTAATGACGAAGCTACACAGTGCTGCTCACACAAGCTGATGAGTATCCACAACACATGCCGAATAACCTAGCCACCGGTAGGACGTACGGACCAGCACCCAATCAGGTAACCCCTAAGGACATGTCATTCATATCCTAATCTATTCTTAAGGTTCAACTGGGACTTTCTCACTTTTCGAATAGTCATTGAACATGTCAGCAGTGTCGTATTCACAATTTATGCAATATCAAAGAATTAAAACATAAGTATAATAATGTTTAACACATACGAACTTACCTCGAATGCAAAAATAGTGAAATAAGTCGATTAGTCTGAAACCTTATTCTTTCCCCGATCTAAATCTGTATTTCATCTTTCTTGATCTAAATATAATCAAAATTAACTTATTTAATAATATCTCTATTCAATTTAGTCCAAAATACACATTAAGGAAAATTTATACTTTTTCCCTAACATTTCAACATTTTTACAATTTAGTCCTTATTTCATAAAATCACAAATTCATGCAATTCAACCAAAACCCATGCTAGCCGAATTTCAATTAGGTCCCTAGCAGGCCATATTTTAAATTTTTTTCACAATTTAACCACAAAATTTACACATTTCACAATTTGACCCCTAATTGACAATTTTGTCAAAAATCACTTTACAAATGTTGTTTATCTAACAACAAAAATGCATTTTCTACCATAAACATCAAAATACATATATATTCATCAATGGAAAAACCCTAAACCTTTAACAATTTTGAAAAATTGTACCTGGGCTAGCTAAATTAAGCTGCAACGATCTCAAAAACATAGAAATCATTAAAAATGGGACAAAAATGAACTTACATGCAAGGATGAACTATGGGCGAATGTTTGGTGTTCTTTAATGGCTTTCTCTTCTTCAATAATCGGTTGAGAAAGATGAATGTAAGAGGCCCATTTCGCCCGGGCCCAATTAATCAGCCTACTAAACCAAATAAGACCAAAAACAATAACAAAAATCCAATAATAATAGTCCAATAAATACAACAGTCCAAATACAATTAAAATGGCCCAAATTGTGACCCAATCAGTAAACTAACTTAGCCCAATTCCTAACAAGATCCGAATGGCCCAAATACCAGAACAAATCAATGGCTCGAATACAGAAATGACCCGACCAAATGGGAAGCTTCAGAAATTCTAGAGGCTTCCGGGGTCTTCTGGCATCCCTATTTGCACGAGCGCAGCCTCGTCACTGCCATCGAATGGTTTTCTCCACCTGCAACAGAAAGCAACAAGGGCAGCAACAAATAAGGAAAAATACAGTAGAGCATTGGAAAAGGGAAAACGTGTATTTTATTTTTTTTCTTCTTTTCTTTTTTTTTCTTTTTTGGCTATAAAAGGCCAAATATTGTACAATAATTTTTACGCACACAAAGCAAAGAAATAGAAAAACAGAAAATATTAAGGAGATTACATTTTCCCTTTTTATTTTGAATTTTTAGTGATTGTTCGAGTATCATTTATATATGTATGAAATAAAAGGGAAAAGTGCGTACCGTCGTAAGTGTCTTCATCTTCTCCGTCGCAATCGAAGTGAGGCGAAGATGCTGGATAAATCATCATGAGTATACCTCGTTTTCTCCATTGCAATCGGAGTTAGACGTTGGTTAGAGAGCGAGGTTTTAAGATCGGAATTCTCGAAGCAAATCGGATCGTTCGTGTACTATTTCTCGCTGGTTATGGTGGCGATTTGGGGGTAAACAGAAAGGGTTTTGTATTGCGGCTGAGGAAGAAAACAAGAAAGGATTAGGGTTTCTTTTAAAAAATAAAAGGCTGATTTATTATTTTAAACACTGGTTTTTCGTGTATTAAAGGAACGGCGCCGTTTAATTTTATTGCAATAATGTTGAAACGATGCCGTGTGACTCAGCCCTGACCCGATCCAAAATTCTTTAGATCCGCGTATTTACATATAAAAGGGGAATTTACGCGTCTGATCCTTTTATTTCTGTACTGCTTTTAATTAGATTTGTGATGCATGGTCTTTATTGTTTAATCGATCTCAATAATTTATGCATTGTTTTAATTTAGTCCTTATTATGTGATGCTTTTAGATATTAGAATATTTGCCAATTTGATCCCTTATTTTTCATGCAAAAATTCAATATGATCCTCAATGTAGTTTAAATAATTTTGTTTATTTATATAATGGCCTTCTAATTTTATTTCTTTTATTTTTTTGATTAAGTGTTAATTTTTTTTACAATTCTTGTATTTTTAGTCTTAAATTTATTTATTATTCAAGTTATTTTAATCCAGATTATTTTGAAATCTATTTTGTAATGTTATAATTGGTTTTATTTTCCATTTATATTTTTTTATATTTATTGTAAAAATATTTAATTCCAAATTATATACCATGTATTGCTTTGATAATTTATGTAATGTTAATTTTTAAAAAAATGATTATACGATGTTATTTTATACGTACATGTATATATAATAATAAAATCGTATTTTATTATATACTTTAATTTATTTCATACATTTTTTTAAATTTTATTACTCATATACGTTTATATATATGTTTAAATGAGTAAGTTCCTTTTAAAATACGTATTTAATAAATTCATTCATAAATTATTTTATTTTAAATAATTCCGTAAAGTGTTAATTTCAAAATCAATTTACTTTATTTACTTTAAATATATTTGTTAGCATCCAAGATTTCATTTTATATTAATTTGCCATTGTCATTTTTTGTAGAATTATTATGTTTTATAGCCTATTGTTAATATGATATTTAATTTGTGTGTATTTCATGATTAATGTTTATGCATCTTATCATTGTATTATACCTCAAATTCCAATGTGTTCAAGTCTCTACTAAATGTTCCATTTCATTAAAAATGCATTTTGAGCCGAATTTAAGATTGTGTATTTTAAAAAAAATTCAAAATAAGGCAATATTTGTGCGTTTGGAAGATCGGAAAATTATGCCCTAACGTACTGGGTGTCAATTTTTCGTCCAACCAAATAGTCAAATACCCTTTTTAAATGCATGTTTTGAAGATCAAAGATGATCTCGGTGTCGAGATATAAACGTGTTATATCCTAACGTACTGGGTATGATATTTTTATTCCTTCGAAACGAGTTAATCTTGAGATTCAAATTCAACATTAAATTAACCTTCTTTAAAAAAGAATTATATTTTAAACATTTTCAAATTTTCAACGCAAGGACATTAATTAATTGATTTGGTACCCTTTCTGGGGCGTACGAGGGTGCTAACCCTTCCTTGTGCGTAACCGACTTCCGAACCCTTTTCGCCATTAATTTCGTAGACCAATAAAAATTTTACAAGGTGATCCAATCACACCTAAACAAAAAGGGTTGGTGGCGACTCCACATCACATTTTTAAGTCGACCCCATTTTTCAAACTTTAAATAAAAAATGGTTTTGACAGCTTGGCGACTCCACTGGGGACGTTGAGAGTCAGGCCATGAATTGATTAATTTTTGTCCTTTTGATTGAAAATTTGGAAAATTGATTGAAAAATTGTGTTTCTTTTAATGCATTTTGGTGCTATAATGTCGAATCTCATAAAATACTTTGGCATTACATTGCATGACTGTTGTGGTCACACCTTTAAGTGGGAGTAAGAAGCTATTCCTTAAGAAGCTATTCCTTCGTGAGGTTTTCACCTCCGCATGGGCTAGTGGACTGCTTCCGGAATACATCTGTACCTATGTGCTTCGTGAGATTTTCATCTCCGCATGGCCATAGGGAAATGTATTCCCCTGAACTGAACTCGATCTATATGAGCCTATAATGGGTGAAGATTGAGGAATCTGCTGGTTCAGGTACCTATTCCTTAGAACTAAACCACATATAGTGAACCCTAAAAGCCCACTCTAAATAGTACCGCAATAAGCCATAGTAGTCGTCCGAATAAGTACTCTACTTGTTTCTTTTTGTTTACTATTATCTTTTACTAATGTATTTCATTTTGTTTTGGTTATGATCGCATCACATATCATCTCATATCTAAAAGAGTGTCGATTCGTATTCGATTACCAAATTAGAGAGTTTGTCATGGAGAACGAATTTCTTGATAAAACAAAAGACAATACGATTGTCCGTATATTTGTAATCTGTTTCATGTAAAGAATTTTGCCCTCTAGAAAAGTTTTCTAATGGAAATTGAATTAGAATCGATACCTTTTGCATCCATTGCATGCATTCACATGGCATTACATCATATGCATTAGATTTCATGAGAAGACCCTGATTGATTGAAATTATTTCAGCATTAACCTGGACACCAACAAAACCAAACATCTTTACGGTACCCAAACCAAGACGAAATATATGGATCAGAGATTAGAAAAACTGGAACAACTCTAAAGGGAGATGCAAGATAAACTTCAACTAGAAATGCAAGAGCAGCTTGCTAAGATCCAGCAGGATATGATGGACCGAATGATGGAATCACAAAAGAGTATGATGACTCAATTGACTCAATTATTGGTGGGAGGAATAAACAAAGGAAAAGCCCCCATGGTTAGCACTGGTGAAGATAATGAGGAACCACTATATCCTCCGGATTTTACCCCGACACATCCTGAAGTGCACCCACGAAAGACATCCGTCACAATTAAACCTCAACAATTTCAAGAAGGTATTTCGATACCGCCAAACTTCCAAGTGGGATCGGGTTCTAACTTAGGGGATCATCCAATTAACGCCGTTATTCTCGACTTTGACGAGGCAGCAGTGAGGGAAAAGGCAAGGTCTGAATTGCCAAGACAGTTAGAGGAGCGATGCAAATGGTTAGAAGATAAATTCAGGGCCATGGAAAGCGCTGAAGGCAACATGGAATTGACGCTAAAGATCTGAGTCTGGTGCCAGATCTAATACTTCCCCACAAATTCAAGATGTCAGAATTTGAAAAATACAATGGGATTACTTGCCCCAAAGCTCACATAACCATGTTTTGCCGAAGAATGACTGGGTATGTTAACAATGACAAACTGCTAATACATTGCTTCCAGTGATGATCAGGGGAAGCAGATCTAAATGGTACAATCGGTTGAGCCGTACCAAAATTGGTTCTTGGAGGATTTAGCACAGCATTTATGAAGCGAAAGATCCACGTGCAATGACATGACCCCAGCGAATTACCTTGCAAAACATGGAGAAGAAACTAAGCGAGAGTTTTCGGCAATATGCACAAAGGTGGAGAGAGGTTGCCATACAAGTCCAGCCACCTCTTCTGGAGAAAGAAACTATCATGCTTTTCATCAATACCCTGAAAACTCCATTCATTAATCATATGTTGGGGAGCCCCAAGAACAGTTTCTCAGACATAGTGATGTCCGGTGAAATGATCGAAAACGCTGTGAGAAGTGGTAAAATAGATGCGGGGGAAAGTGCCAAAAAATTAGCCCCGAGAAAAAAAGAAAATGAGGTAAACAATGTGGGAGCATACAGCAAAGGTTATTCAAAGCAAGTTACAGTGGGATCACCAAGGACGACAACTACTAGCCTTCAGACTCCTTCAAGGAATGAATCTAGTCAAAGGATGAATACAGAAAAGCTTCAGTTCACTCCTATTCTAATGACATACCGAGAGCTATATCAAAGATTGTTTGACGCACATGTGGTGTCCCCTTTCTACCTGACACCATTGCAGCCCCCGTACCCCAAGTGGTATGATACAAATGCTCAATGTGACTATCATGCAGGAATTTCAGGGCATTCAATAGAAAATTGCACTACCTTTAAGAAAGTCGTGGAAAGACTTATTAAGATGGGCATTGTAAAATTGGATGATACATCAAATGTTGATAATCCGCTACCAAATCACACTGATGGTGGAGTAAATGCGATAGAGGAAAAAGACATTGAAGAAATGTTGGAAAATGTACACATCAATGCCATACATGAAGAAATCACTGAAAGGGGGACCTTGTCGGATATCTGCCCTTACGAACTTGGGAGTGTTCTGAATAATTGGACTGCAGAAGAAATTCTTGTAGTTTTTAAAGCTTACTCAGAGTAATGTTCCGAACACACTTGTTGCTTTTAGTCTAGAAGCAATAAGCATTCCTTTGTAAAATAGGCTTACATCTAAATTTCATTATGAAATATATACTTGAGATCATTTTGAATAAAAATATTCTCGTTCTTTTAGATCCTTTCATTGTTTTTTTGGACCTTTGTTCTGAATCATTCGTTCATTTCATTCATGAGCATACTGTGCAAATAGCTATTCTCAAATTCATTCGTTCTTTGTATATTCTTCTGTGCCTACAACAGGTCCCCAGATATCAATGACATGAGTAACACTGCTACGGATTTAGAATCTCTTTTTGAGTAAGACATGAGTATAGAGGGATCCCAGGACTTTGAGGATGACATAGACTGTGGCTTATCTCCAGACTTGTTAAGAATGGTAAAACAAGAGGAAAAGCAAATTCTACCTCATGAAGAAACAGTGGAGATTGTAACCTTGGAAGAGGGAAATGTAGTAAAAATTGGAACATGCATAACTGAAGAGACGAAACGAGACCTCGTAGAGTTACTTCAGGAGTTCAAAGATATCTTCGCATGGCCATACCAAGATATTCCAGGGTTAAGTATCGATATTGTAGTACACCGCCTGCCTATAAAAGGGGATTACAGGCCAGTTCAGCAGAAGCTCCGAAGGATGAGACTGGATATTGTGCTAAAAATAAAGGAGGAAGTCAAAAGGCAGTTTGATGCCGGATTCTTGCAAGAGATCAAATACTCGGAATGGGTAGCCAACATCGTGCCTGTCCCTAAGAAAGATGGGAAAGTGCGAATGTGTGTAGATTATAGAGACCTAAATAAGGCTAGCCCAAAGGATAATTTTCCTTTACCTCATATTGATACTCTGATGGATAACACAGCAGGCTATTCGTTGTTTTCATTTATGGATGGATTCTCGGGGTACAATCAGATAAAAATGCATCCTGAAGATATTGGAAAGACTACCTTCATAACATTGTAGGGTACGTTCTGTTACAAAGTAATGCCGTTTGGGTTGAAAAATGCGGGGGCTACGTACCAAAGAGCTATGGTGACTTTGTTCCATGACATGATGCACAAAGAGATTGAAGTCTACGTCGATGATATGATTACAAAATCCCGAACAGAGGTTGAACATATACAAGTTTTGAGAAATTGTTCTTGAGACTGAGGAAATTCCAGTTAAAGCTCAATCCCACAAAATGCACTTTTGGAGCTAGATTGGGAAAATTGTTAGGCTTCATAGTCAGTGAGAAGGGAATCGAGATTGACTCAGACAAGGTCCGAGCTATACAAGAATTGCCTCCACCACGCACTCAAAAAGAAGTTTGAGGTTTCTTGGGAAGATTAATTTACATTGCTAGGTTTATTTCACAGTTAATCGAAAAATGTGATCCCATATTTCGTCTTCTGAAGAAACATAATCCAGGAGTGTGGGATGATGAGTGCTAGAAAGCTTTCAATAGGGTCAAACAGTACTTGTCAAACCCTCCAGTATTGTCACCCCCATGCCCGGATAGGCCATTAATCTTGTATTTGACAGTGTTTGATCACTCTATGGGATGTGTGCTAGGTCAACATGATGGTTCAGGGAGAAGAGAAAAAGCGATATATTACCTCAGCAAAAAATTTACTGAGTGTGAGATGAGATATTCGCCAATTGAGAAATTGTGTTGTGCCTTAATTTGGATGGCTCGGAGATTGAGGCAATACATGCTGTACCATACAACCTGGTTAATCTCGAAATTAGACCCCCTAAAGTATATGATGGAGTCAACTACTTTAAATGGAAGGATGGCCAAATGGCAAATCTTGCTTTCTGAATTCGACATCATCTATGTAAGTCAAAAAGCTGCGAAAGGGAGCGCAATAGCAGACTTTCTAGCTAGCAGAGCTTTAGAGGATTGTGAGCCATTGAATTTTGATTTCCCCAATGAGGATTTAATGTATGTAGCGGCAGTGAAGGAAGACACCCTAAAGGATCATCTTTGGAGGCTAAATTTTGACGGAGCATCAAATGCTGTCGGTAATGGAATTGGGGCAGTCTTGGTATCCCCAAATGGAGATCATTACCCATTCACTTGCAAATTGGATTTCGATTGTACAAATAATATGGCAGAATATGAGGCATGTATCATGGGACTCCGGGCAGCCATTGAGCGTGAAATCAAAGTGCTAGAAGTATATGGAGATTCTGCACTAGTGATCTACCAACTAAAAGGCAAATGGGAAGCAAGGGACCCCAAATTGATCAATTACTGAAAGATAGTTATGGGGTTAATCGAGGAGTTTGATAATATCACTTTTAGTTATCTCCCACGAGAAGAAAACCACATGGCAGATGCTTTGGCCACTTTGGCCTCCATGATCAAAGCAAGCAAACAGGAGAATGTAAAGCCTATCCAAATGAGTATCTACAAAGCTCCAGCCCATTGTTATAATGTGGATGAAGAGGAAAGAGATAATCACCCTTGGTATCACCATATATTGCGGTACGTGAGAAATCGTGAATATCCTGAGCAGGCAACTAAAAATGACAAAAGAACATTGAGAAGGCTAGCCTATGATTATGTCTTAGACGGGGAGGTCTTATACAAAAGACGAAAAAATCAAGTACTTTTGAGATGTGTGGATGCTATTGAAGCTAAGAAAATTCCGGAAGAAGTCCATGAGGGTGTCTGTGGGACTCACGCCAATGGCTTTACAATGGCCAAACAGATTATGAGATTCGGATACTATTGGTCAACCATGGAAGGTGACTGCATCAACTATGCCAAGAGATGTCACAAATGCCAGATTTATGGGGACAAAATTCGTGTACCCCCTTCACCCTTACATGTTATGACTTCTCCATGGCCTTTCTCTATGTGGGGCATGGATGTCATTGGACTAATTTCACCGAAAGCTTCGAATGGGCATCGATTCATTTTTGTAGTCATTGATTACTTCACCAAGTGGGTTGAGGCCGCTTCGTACGCTAGCGTCACTAAATCTGCAGTTAGCAGATTCTTAAAAAAGGAAATCATATGTCGATATGGAATGCCTGAAAGGATCATATTCGACAATGCGTTAAACTTGAATAACAGCACAATCACAGAGGTCTGCAGTCAATTCAAGATCAGACATCACAACTCGTCACCGTATCGTCCAAAAATGAATGGTGCAGTAGAAGCAGCTAATAAAAACATTAAGAAGATTGTGGGGAAAATGGCTGAAACCTATAAAGATTGGCACGAAAAGTTACCATTCGCTCTCTATGCTTATCGAACATCAGTCAGGACCTCTACCGGGGCAACTCATTTCTCATTAGTTTACGGAATGGAGGCAGTGTTACCCATCGAAGTTGAAATTCCTTCCCTTCGAGTCTTGGCAGAGTTAAAGTTAGATGAAGCAGATTGGATCCAATCTAGATACGATCAGTTGAACTTGACCGAGGAAAAAAGGCTAAAGGCTATCCGTCATGGTCGGATGTACCAAAAGAGAATGATGCGGGCTTATGACAAAAAGGTTCGCCCAAGAGAATTTCACGAGGGAGACCTAGTTCTAAAAAAGATCCTCCCCATACAAAAGGATTTCAGAGGGAAGTGGATGCCAAATTGGGAAGGACCTCATGTGGTGAAAAAGGCTTTCTCCGGAGGAGCACTGATCTTGGCCAAAATGGATGGGAAAAACTTGCCTAATCCTTTAAATTCGGTTTCAGTTAAGAATTATTATTCTTGAAGAGGAAAATAGGCCAAAGTGAAAACCCGCAAAGGGCGCTTTGATTCTTTCTTCAAAAAAAATGAAAATGAAAAGCGGAGAGGCCAAGGTGAAAATCAGCAAAGGGCGCCTTGAGACCAAAGGGGTTTTGAGTCGAAAACCCAAAAAGGGCAGCTCAAATTGTGATCAAAATATAATGGGGCAGGCAGTGATCTCGCTATACCTAAATTAAGAGAAAAGAGAGATGTTACGTCTTGAGGCATCAGCAGAGTACTCTTGATCTCTTAAACGCATATTGAGCTTAAATTGGTCTTCAGAAAGTTCGTATAGAGAAGCTCAGGCTGCAATGTCTGGGGCACCTATATTTTCCTTCATTATTTCGTATTCTAGCAATGTTTGCTTTCTTTAATTAACCTATTCTTTTCAGATTTCGTTTCTGATAAATTCCATTTTTGTCTATCATTATAATCATGATTCAAGCATTTTGCATTGAAATAATGATTAATGGACTAATAACACTTTCACAAAAGGAGTTTTGTATATTATTCCGGAAACTTCTAAATAATACAAGAATCTAAAACAGGACTTTTATTTAGAACTCACCAAGCCTAAGGGTTGGAAGTATCTGAGGAGGAAACTCTAAACAGTGACCATTTCTTAAGACTTTCTATCAAAATGTCAGTGGAACAAGAAGACAGGATATTACATCAGTGATACAACCTGGAGGAATAATGAGCAATGTCAATCCTAGGCGTTTAAAAAGGGGATCATTCTCATGAAATATTGCATTCATGCAAGACACATTTAATTAGGAGCATTTGACTCACTCGGATCATTGCATCTTAATCATTGTAAGAAATCATTCTCATGACATTCTGTATTCAGGCAAATGTCACCTATAATACATTTAGTTAGGAGCATCAGATTCATCCCGATCATTGCATCCTAACCATTTTGCATAAGCATAAACACATAAAACCGATTTTACAGGACAGGTCCCCCAGAGGACGGTGTCACAACATCAGTGAATTAGCAGATCTTGTCTCTCTGAGTTTGCAGTGGAGCAAATTGAAGATAGCAGATTTGGCATTCCTGAAGTTGCAGGAAGCAGATCGAAGACATCAAATCTTGTCTCCCCGAGTTTGCAGTGGAGCAGATTAAAGATAGCAGATTTGGCATTCCTGAAGTTGCAGGAAGCAGATCGAAGACATAAGATCTTGTTTCCCTGAGTTTGCAGTGGAGCAGATTGAAGATAGCGAATCTTATTTCCCCAAAGTTGCAAAGTGTGGAATGATTGAAGCTACAAATCACGATCTTATCTCTCCGAAGTTGTAGTAGAGCAGATCAAAACAAACCTTATCTCCCTGAAGTTACAGTGGAGTAGGTTGAGGTCACAAGTCTCATCTCCTTAAAGTTGCAGTGGAGCAGGCTGAAGACAGTTAGTCTTATTTCCCTGAAGTTGCAGTGGAAAAGATAAAAGTTACAAATCCTATACCTCTGAAGTTGCGAGAGGTCGATCGATCTGACAAATCTTATCTCCCCAGGTTACTGTGAGAGCAGATTTGAATATACAAGTTTAATCTCTTGAATTGGGTCGAAGCGCTAGTTCTCATGCCCCTAAAGATATAGTGGGATTGAATGAAGCTACTCGACGAAGAAGAGCACTAAAAGAAGTCCAAGATTCGAAGACCGGGCAAAAATTGTCCTTTTTAAAGTATTTGCTCTATTCTCGTTACACGACAATGAGCAAAGAGGGACAGCTGCAAGAGGCCTATTTCGCCCGGGCCCAATTAATCAGCCTACTAAACCAAATAAGACCAAAAACAATAACAAAAATCCAATAATAATAGTCCAATAAATACAACAGTCCAAATACAATTAAAATGGCCCAAATTATGACCCAATCAGTAAACTAACTTAGCCCAATTCCTAACAAGATCCGAATGGCCTAAATACCAAAACAAATCAACGGCCCGAATACAGAAATGACCCAACCCAATGGGAAGCTTCAGAAATTCTAGAGGCTTCCGGGGTCTTCTGGCATCCCTGTTCGCACGAGCTCAGCCTCGTCACTACCATCGAACGGTTTTCTCCACCTGCAACAGAAAGCAACAAGGGCAGCAACAAATAAGGAAAAATACAGTAGAGCATTGGAAAAGGGAAAACGTGTATTTTATTTTTTTCTTCTTAGGGAAAACGTGTATTTTATTTTTTTCTTCTTTTCTTTTTTTTCTTTTTTGGCTATAAAAGGCCAAAGATTGTACAATAATTTTACGCACACAAAGCAAAGAAATAGAAAAACAGAAAATATTAAGGTGATTACGTTTTCCCTTTTCATTTTGAATTTTTAGTGATTGTTCGAGTATCATTTATATATGTATGAAATAAAAGGGAAAAGTGCGTATCGTCGTAAGTGTTTTCGTCTTCTCCATCGCAATCGAAGTGAGGCGAAGATGCTGGATAAATCATCGTGAGTATACCTCGTTTTCTCCGTCGCGATCGGAGTTAGACGTTGGTTAGAGAGCGAGGTTTTAAGATCGATATTCTCGAAGCAAATCGGATCGTTCGTTTACTATTTCTCGCTGGTTATGGTGGCGATTTTGGGGTAAACAGAAAGGGTTTTGGATTGCGACTGAGGAAGAAAACAAGAAAGGACTAGGGTTTCTTTTAAAAAAATAAAAGGCTGATTTATTGTTTTAAACACTGGTTTTTCGTGTATTAAAGGAACGGCGCCGTTTAATTTTATTTCTTTTATTATTTTGATTAAGTGTTAATTTTTTTACAATTCTTGTATTTTTAGTCTTAAATTTATTTATTATTCAAGTTATTTTAATCCAGATTATTTTGAAATCTATTTTGTAATGTTATAATTGGTTTTATATTTATTGTAAAAATATTTAATTCCAAATTATATACCATGTATTGCTTTGATAATTTATGTAATGTTAATTTTTTAAAAAACGATTATACGATGTTATTTTATATGTACATGTATATATAATAATAAAATCGTATTTTATTATATACTTTAATTTATTTCATATATTTTTTAAAATTTTATTACTCATATACGGTTATATATATGTTTAAATGAGTAAGTTCCTTTTAAAATACGTATTTAATAAATTCATTCATAAATTATTTTATTTTAAATAATTCCGTAAAGTGTTAATTTCAAAATCAATTTACTTTATTTACTTTAAATATATTTGTTAGCATCCAAGATTTCATTTTATATTAATTTGCCATTGTCAATTTTTGTAGAATTATTATATTTTATAGTCTATTGTTAATATGATATTTAATTTGTGTGTATTTCATGATTAATGTTTATGCATCTTATCATTGTATTATACCTCAAATTCCAATGTGTTCAAGTCTCTAATAAATGTTCCATTTCATTAAAAATGCATTTTGAGCCGAATTTAAGATTGTGTATTTTAAAAAAAAAAATCAAAATAAGGCAATATTTGTGCGTTTGGAAGATCAGAAAATTATGCCCTAACGTACTGGGTGTCAATTTTCCGTCCAACCAAATAGTCAAATACCCTTTTTAAATGCATGTTTTGAAGATCAAAGATGATCTCGGTGTCGAGATATAAACGTGTTATATCCTAACGTACTGGGTATGATATTTTTATTCCTTCGAAACGAGTTAATCTTGAGATTCAAATTCAACATTAAATTAACCTTCTTTAAAAAAGAATTATATTTTAAACATTTTCAAATTTTCAACGCAAGGACATTAATTAATTGATTTGGTACCCTTTCTGGGGCGTACGAGGGTGCTAACCCTTCCTTGTGCGTTACCGACTTCCGAACCCTTTTTGCCATTAATTTCGTAGACCAATAAAAATTTTACAAGGTGATCCAATCACACCTAAACAAAAAGGGTTGGTGGCGACTCCACATCACATTTTTAAGTCGACCCCATTTTTCAAACTTAAAATAAAAATGGTTTCGACAATGAACATGCATGTTTTTATTTTATTTTCTTTACTTTAATATCTTTTAATTGTAATTTTACAACATTAACCTTATTAATTAACCTTTATAATATCATTTTAATGGCCATATTTGTCCACTCATACTATTAATGGTCTAATTACAACATAAGGGACTCCTCTTTAAAATTCTATAGCTATTATACCCTTTTAGCTATTAGAACACAGGTTTTACACTTTACGCGATTTAGTCCTTTTTTATCGAATTGAGCATTCAAAAGATAAAATTTCTTAACGAAATTTTCACACAATCATACTATCATGCTGTAGACATTAAAATAATAAAACAAATTTTTTGAGCTCAGATTTGTGGTTCATAAACCACTGTTCCGATTTGACTAGAAATGGGCTGTTACAATAGTGTAGTTTAATAAAGTTAGGACCTAATTGGAAAAAGGGTAAAATGAATTAAAATATTAATAATAAGGCTTGAATATGAGTATTTATTATTGTATATAAACTAAAATAGTAATAAGCTAAAAACTAGAAAGTTAAACAAATTAATAAAAAAATTAAGTAAATGTGTGAGCTAATAAAGAATATGTAAGTTGATCTCTTAATAAATATATAAAATTAAGCAACTCAAATAAGCAAGAAATAGGCCTTAGGCCTAATGGTTAAGTGTCAGCTTCCCTCCTTAAAGAGCTTAGGTTCAAACCCCACTTCTTCCATTTTTATTTTTATTTTTCCTTTTAATTTTCAGTAACCTAGGATAAAAACTATACTAAAATCAATATTATTTGGAGTAGAAACTTAATATGTGTGGGTGGTAGCCTAATGGTTAAGCATGACTCTATCCTTCTTTGAAACCCAAGTTCAAGTCACGCCAAATTCTCTCTCATTTCCATTTTTTCTGCTAAACGCTAGAAAATCTAGCTATTTAGTCCCCTTTTCTTAATTACATTAAGATTTTGTTTTATTTTCCATTCCAAATTAGAATTCCTCCCTTTTTTCTCTATATCTTCATCTTTTCTTTTCTCGCCCTTCTCTTTTCATCATAATTCACATTATGTTGTTATTGAAAATTACTTTGCTTACCAAACCCAAAAATCTATTCTCGATTCAAGACATTTTTCAATCGGTTTCATAGTCGCCCTTAGAAACATTTTTAATCCTCGCCAAGAGTCGGTAAGTTCATTTCGATCCCGCTAATTAATCCCAAATTCTTGTAGCATCTACATCTGGTGCTAATATTTCATTCGAATTAATGGATCTTTTAAGAATTTGCAAAAAAAAACCTACCGAAATCTTGATTTTACTTCAAATTTGTTACTAATTCTTGCATAATTGTCGGTTGAAAGACTCGTTTTAGCTACCCTAGATCATATTTGAACGAGAAGGGCGTAGCTCGGTCTCCCAATGAAAGGTGTGTGTTCTTTTACAAGAGAATCGAGGCAAAATCATGACTAGGATAGGGCCACACGAGCGTGTGGGCTACTCGTGTGGACCACACGACCCCTCACACGGCCATGTCCCCCTTGAAACCCTAGGTTTTTTGGTTCTCAGACAGCCTAGAACCCTTCACGCGGCCTGTCACACAGTTGTGTCTCCCCTGTAGATTGATTTTGCAAATACGACACAACCATAGTCTGTCATTAACCTAGCCACATAGCCATGTACCCCCTCCACACGATCCAGGCCTTCCCACAGGGTTCGGTTACATGGTTGTGTGTCCCCTATTTGTTAGATTTCATAGTTTTGTCCCTATTTTTTCAAAATTTACAATTTTGCCCTATTTTTCATATTTTACAATTTTGCCCTTGTTTTTCATATTTTACAATTTTCCCCTATTTTTCAAATTTTACATTTTTGAACCAAAATTTTATGTTTTGACCAATTTAGTCCCTGATTGATTCCTGAATCATTTTTAGTACTTTATTTTATTCAATTAAATCCCTGAAAAAGCGAATAATGTTAGAATCCATTATCTGATTAACTGAATTATTAATATTATGTACATGTATAATATGTTCAATTTAGTCCCTGTATATGCCCAATATTATCTTTAGAGTTTTTATGTGCTTAGTTTAGTCCCTGATATTGCATTATTTTGAAAGTTGTGGTTTAATGACTAAAGTGCTATGGCTATATCGTATGTGAAGTGTATATTACGTGCTATTGACATTGTGAAACAGATAATCTGTTAATGTTAATATTGACACCACCCTATCGAAATACCTGTTAAAGCATGTTAATTATTGGTGATGAATCAAATACATGTTAAGCATAAGTACTATTGGTGTTGATTTATTCTATTACAAAGTGTATCATATTGCATTGTATGGGGTGGGATGATATGTACAGAGGAAGAGAGGTTTAATCTAAAAACAGTGTGGTTAGATTAAAAACCAAGTGGCATTTTTTTAATCAGCAAATATGCTATGTGTAACACCCCAAACCCGGCCCAAACATTACGACCGAATTTGGTATGCTACGGAGGAAAAACCTTTGAAAATCCCTTGTTAAGTCGTTTAAAATTATACTAAGTTAGGTTGTTACAGTTTCAAATGTACCCGATGGTACTTTAAAAACATTTTATGCTTAATTTGAGAAAACATGTGCATCCGTTTAACATCATCAAATAGTTTAAACAAAACATTCCAAAACATGCAAAGAATAATAAAATAATCCTAGGAGGCCTTATTACAAATAAGCAACATAAACCAAAAAGAAAGATAAATAAAATCCAAAATTCATTTATTAAAAGTCTCCATCGCATGGCCACCTCGAGTCCATCCGGCTCCTCACCCGTGGTCTACTGAATCACTGAAAAATTAAAGGAGAAGGTGAGTCACCAAGACTCAATGTGTAACCCTTCCCGAATTAATGCAATAACATACACAAATTATAACCAATTAACATGCATAAGTTTAAATGCACCCAACCTAACCATCCATACGCCTTTTTCTACCCTTGTGGTACCAAACCACCGGTGGTGCCAAACCACCGTGACGTATAGTCACAAATGTGATACCAAATCACCGGAGATACCAAATCTCTCGGTGTCCGAAGACACAATTGTGTTACCAAAACACTGGTGACCGAAGTCACAAATAGATGATGGGGCCAACCCATCGTGTGTGATACCAAATCACCGGCGCACAATCCCATATCTCAAAGTGGGGCCAACCCACGGTGGTATTAACCACGGGGACAAGTCGCTATGAGGTGCCAAACCTCTGAGGTACCAAACCTCTGTGACCGTAGTCACGATGTGTTACCAAAACACGGTGTCCGTCGACACGAATATCACCGCCCCTCCTCTCATCAACCCATAACAATCATTTATATGCATGTACCACAAATCATGTTGATAGATTTATTTAACAACATCCAATCGATTTATCATAAGCCATATATCAAATAATACACATACCAAATGTGTCATGCTTCCCAAAAGCATCAAATAATAATCACATAGTAATAAGAACTTACCCAAATCCTTGTTAATACCATGAAGGTATTTCATCCATGTCTACACAAAACGTTTAGGCATAAAATAACACTTAGCATATTAAAAGTTATAAGATGTGTATGTATACACACTGCACCAAAAAGAGTTCTAAATCCCGAATACACAATCGGCCACACAAGTATTCTTGCCCCCAAAGCCTTCGAACACTTATCCAACACACTCCTAAAAGAATCGGCCTCACTTCCCTACAATCAACCATCATCAATAATGTTTATTAGCCTTCGGCTTAAACGAAACTTAAAATAATAATCCTTTGAAATAAACCTTACCACCTTACCAAAACCAATTTCTAGAGAAGTCCCGATGATAACTATCTTACCTTCAATATTCGGCCAAAGTTGATCAAGATAGGAGAAGAAAATTCGGTATACCCAAGAGAGTGGATTCGGCTATGATTTGTTCAACACAATCAACCAAGGTTCAACTTGTATGGAAAAAGATGAAGTAAGAAAGTGAACTATTAGTTTCGGCTAAGTGCTTTTGAGAAGAGAAAAGAAAGAAATAGATAGAATATTATGGTATAGGAGATTCGGCTAAGAAAGAAAGAAGAAAATGGACAAAAGAGATAAGTGTTTCGGCAATGGTTGAAGAAAATACTCAAGTTTCTGGTTTGAGAGAATGAAAAGGAGAAATAGAAAATGAGCCAAAATGACCAAATGGTCAAAAAGTATTAAGCTTAGCAAAAGGTGAAATTCGGCTAACAAGAAAAGAGTTTGAGAGAAAATTGTTTTGCACTTTTGCACCAAATGAAAGAAATGACCAAAAGAATTCCTAAGCCTTACCAAGACTAGCATATTCGCCAAACCCCCTCTTAGCCACATTGCCAGTCCAAGTTCATGGCATAAAGGCCATGATTTTGTTTCCAAAACATAATCCTTGATACTAGCCCCATGTCTCCATATTTTCCTTAATTACTTGATTCCCTTCCATATGTTAACACTTGCCTTAAACCTATAGTCTACTAACCAAGAATAACATGGTCAACCCTTACCTTAATTATCCTTGGCCGACACTTACCATACCAAAGCAAAAATAAAAGTTGTCCCAATGCTATTTAAGGGATTCGAACCTCTCCCCTCAAGCTAAACTCCATGCGCCATTACCAACTTGCCATGCACTCATCTTTTGTCACTTATTGCTACTTAAATTAACTTAAGTGCTAAGCTCATTTAATCCTCTTCTTTAAATAAGCCTTACTAAGAATTATTCTACTAAACCGAGCTTACTCAAGACCCCTAATTAAGCCTTATATCATCACGAATAATATCACGTAAATTCAAATACAAGAAAAATAATTCAATCACAAATAACCCCTATTTTGGGATGTTACAGTTCTACCCCCCTTAAAAATAATTTCGACCTCGAAATTACCCGATCGTAAAAGGTGGGGGTATTGCCGCCGCATCACCTCCTCGAGTTCCCACGTCGCTTCCTCCGCACCATGGTTTCGCCATAGCACTTTCACTAAAGTGCCGACTTTCTACGCGCAACACCTTGACATCACGATCTAAAATCTGAACCGGTTCCTCCTCGAATGATAAGTCGGAGTTAACCTCAATCTTCGCTCATCGCACGATGTGCGATGGATCCGACCTATACCGCTCTAAGCATCGATACATGGAAGACATTGTGAATCGACTCAACTCACCGGCGATTCGAGTGATAAGCTACCGGTCCTACTCGCTTCAACACGATACGGGCGATGAACCTTGGACTTAATTTCCTTTTTGCCCAAAGCGCAACACCTTTTTCCAAGGCGACACCTTCGTAAAGACTTTATCTCCTACCTCGTATTCCATCTCCTTGCGCTTGAGATCGGCGTAAGACTTTTGCCTATCCGATGCTTCCTTGAGACGAGCCCGAATTACCTTAACTTTGTCCTCGCCTCCGTCACCACCTCGGACCCAAGACATGACGTTCACCTAGTTCCGTCCAACACGTAGGAGTACGGCATTTTCGTCCCATACAATTACTTCATATGGAGCCATTTGGATACTCGCTTGATAACTATTGTTATAAGCGAAATTCCGCCAACGGTAGATACTCCTCCCAACCGCCATCAAGTCCGAACACAACCTCTGAGCATATCTTCTAAGATCTGAATTACTCTTTCCGATTGTCCGTCGGATTGCGGATGAAAAGTCATCTTGAAGTCCAATCTCGTACCCAAAGCTTGATGCAACGCTCTCCAAAACCTCGATGTAAACCTCGGATCCCTATCCGAGATAATCGATCATGCACACACCATGCAATCTCACTATCTCGGCTACATACAACTTAGCTAACCTCTCAGGCGAATAATCTACCCTTACAGTATGAAATGCGCTGATTTAGTCGACGATCCACAATCACCCAAATCGAATTCTTCTTGCTAGGCGTAAGAGGTAATCCACCGACAAAGTCCATGGTGATCCTCTCCCACTTCCACCGAGGAATCTTCACCTACTGAAGTAAACCGGATGGCAACCGATGTTCACCTTGACTTGTTGACATGTCGGACACTTACCCACGAACTCGCCATTTCTTCCTTTGCACTGCCACCAAAATTGCTCTCTCAAATCCCGATACATCTTGCTACCTCCAGGATGCATAGCATATGGGCTGCTATGTGCGTCCCGAAGAATCCTTTGTCTCAACTCCACATCCTTCGGCATACAAGCTCTTCCTTTAAAGCACAAAACTCCATCACTGGACAGACTAAAATCCTCTAATCCACCATTCTGGACTTGCAACCTCCGATCATTCAAACCATCATCCTCTAACTGCTTCTCCTTAATCTGATCTAACCAAGTCGGCTTGACTTGCAATTCTGCCAAAAGACTCCCATCATCGAACAGACTAAGTCGAGCAAACATCGATCTTAAATCCGATACAACCTTACGACTCAACGCATCTGCCACCACGTTAGCCTTACCAGGATGATACTCGATCGAACAGTCGTAGTCCTTCAACAGCTCAATCCATCTACGCCGCCTCAAATTCAAATCCTTCGAGAGTCAAGAGATACCTAAGACTCTTGTGATCCGTATAAACTATCGACTTCTCTCCGTACAAATAGTGCCTCCATATCTTCAAAGCGAAGACTACAGCCGCTAACTCCAAGTCATGAGTCGGATAATTAGCCTCATGTGGTCTCAATCGCGAGATGCATAAGCCACTACCTTCCCTTCTTGCATCAAAGACGCATCCCAAACCAATATGTGATGCATCGCAATAAACCGTGTGAATTCCTTGCCTCGCCTCAAAGTTGAATCAAAACCGAGCTTCACTCGAGAATCTTCTTCAATTTGTCGAAACTTTCTTGCTGCTCCTCGGTCCACACAAAAGGAACTCCTTTCTCAACAACTTGGTCATCGGTGCGGCAATTAAAGAAAATCCTTCCACAAATCTTCTGGTAATACCCCGCTGACCTAGAAAACTCAATTTTAGCCACAGATTTAGGCGGCTTCCAATCTAACATCGCCTCAATCTTTCGAGGATCCACTCTAATCCTCTACTCAAAACAACGTGACCCAAGAAAGTCACCTCCTTAAGCGAGACTCGCACTTACTAAATTTTGCATACAAATGCTTTTCCTCGAATCTGCAACACCACTCGCAAATGCGCATCATGCTCCTCTTCCGACTTCGAATACACCAAAATATCATCTATAAAGACCACAACAAACTGATCCAAAAAGCTCGTTGAAATACCCTATTCATCATGTCCATGAAAGCTGCTTTGGTGCATTAGTCAAACCAAACGGCATCACCAGGAACTCGTGAGTGTCCATACCGAGTACGTCTACGAATACCGCTTATGGATATCACCTCTTTCACCTTCAGTTGATGATATCCGGACCTTAAATCAATCTTAGAAAAACCGCAGCCTTTCAAATCATCAAACAAGTCATCTATCCTCGGCAAAGGATACTTGTTTTTAATCGTCACTTATTCAATCAAGCGGTAGTCTATACACATCCGCATCGCACCATCCTTCTTCTTGACAAAAAGTACCTGCGCTCCCCCAAGGTGAAACACTTGGTCGAATGAAACCTCGATCCAACAACTCTTGTATCCGAGCCTTCAATTCCAACAATTCCTTCTGGTGCCATCCTATACGGAGCTATAGACACCGGCGCTGCCTGCAATGTGATCTATACCAAATTCGACTTCACGATCCGGAGGCAATCCCGAAGTTCTTCAGAAATACGTCAAGAAATTCCTTTACGCTTGAACATTTCCCACGAAGACTCCTTAGCTTCCAAAGCACACACATGAACTACGAACGCCTCACACCCTTCCCGACCATCTTTATCGCTTTCAACGCAGATACCACGTTGGATAGATAATCTCTCCTATTACCTATCATGACCACTTCTTTACCTTCAACCGCCTTTCAAAACCATGCGCTTAGCGGCACAATCCAAACTTGCTTGGTACTTGACCAACCAGTCCATCCCAAGAATCGATCAAACTCCTCAAACGGCGGTTCCATCGGATCGGCTACAAACACTACCCCTTGGAGTTCTAGGGTATATCTCTATACAGACTTATCTACTTCTACAGAGTGACCTAAAGGACTAAGTGCACGGTCATCCTCTTAGAAGCGGTCTCGAAACTAAACTCATGGTCTCAACTATACTACTAGCAACGTAAGAGTGCGTCGAACCCACATCTATCAAGGCGATATATGGAACACCAAAATTAAAAACGCACGGGTTATGACGTCCGTGCGTCTCCTTCCTCACGACGCCGCAAAGATACACCAAACCAGTGCCTAGCCTCCGTGTTGCCAATACCTCTGCCGCTACCGCTCCGCGACCTCCACTAGAGCCATAACCACCTCTACCATAACCACGACCTCTCTGCGGTGCTGGTCCCTCCTTTCTCGAATCGAGCACACGACCTTGACCTTCGTGATCGATTCCTAGCTTGCTTACGCGGACAATCCCTCACACGATGTTCTAGCGAACCACACTCGAAACATCCTTTCCCTCCGGTCCCAAAGATTCACCCTAATGAAACTTTCCACAACGGTTACACGGGGCGGTCTTTGATTAGCAAACAGTGGACCTCCTCGCTCGATTTGACCCACTCGCCTAAATCTTTTCGAACATTACCACCGACCTGCACGATCCAAAGCCTCTCTTGACTTGCTCCTATCATAACTTTGCCTCGCGGACTCCTTGATTCCTTCGGCTACCTTGGCCTTCTCCACCAAGACAAAGAAACTCACGTTCTTCTTTGTGGAGCAATCGCAAGACCTTAACTCGCCTCTAAGTCCGTCTTCAAAACGAACACAACGATCATGTTCCGATGCCACTATTCCCCGAGCATAACGACTCAAATTTTTAGGAATTCCGCTTCATATTCCGAGACGGACTTATTCCCTTGCACTAACCCCAGAAAAGCTTTCCTTTGAGCATCAATGTAGCTTGATCCAACATACTTCTTCTGGTATGCAGCTTTGAAGTACTCCCAAGTGAGATCATCTGCCGTAGCACCATCTCGGACCGTGAGCCACCATCGATATGACTCATCCTTGAGAAGCGACACCGCTCCTTTCGGTTTCTCCTCATTTGTCAAATCTATTTCATCCATGATTCTTTCGGTCGATTCCAGCCAATACTCGGCCGTATTGGGCGCTACACCAGACACACCTCGGAAAAATTCAGCTCCGTTAGCTCGAAGTCTCTCAGGAACCGACTTCCGAGCTCCTCCACCTCCACCAATTCCAGCTACCCTTTCCAGAACCCGTAGCATCGCTTGTGACACAGCGTGCCGTCACACGCGTCCCGATCCTACTCTTGACTCCAAAGGTTGGGGGTGGTGGTGGCGATATCTCATTCTCGAGATCCTTGACCCGACCCGACAGTGTTCCGATACGGCCATCCTTCCCTTCCGCGTCCCACGACGGCCACGTCCTCTAAAGCTCATTCTAACTATCGCGCTTTAATCTGATTAGGAAATTTTATGAATTAGTACATGTTTCACTTGATTATCCGCGAAGAAATTTTATGAAAAGAGTTTAATAGAGATTCTTTCGATCAAACAAGGTTTTAAGTCTTCTATCTTGGTTTACACGTAATAATACATCCATTCCCTATACCTTTCATACTTATGCACTCTTCTCTGCATTATCATCTGCTTTCTAACCTGTGGTATTTTCGTCATTTTTCCTAAAGGGTATTTTTGTAATTTTGTCAATCAAGAATATTTTGAAAATTTTCAAGATAAATTTGTCCTACCATCTAAAAAATAATTTAATGATTTAAACCCAAGTTTTCCTTAAAACATGGCTAATCCCTTTCGGGTTTTATTTAGGATTTTGCCTATGACCGAGTCCTCTTGGTTAGGGTGAACCGGCTACGCACTGCAGGAATCCCGCGAAGAGGAGGTGAGTCACGAGGACCGCTAAGTACCAAGCTCTTCCGATCCAATCCTAGACATGCGCACCAAGGTTACCACACCCCTAACTCTCGGCGACTTGGTCGTAGGTTGGTTTAATTAGGCCATTAAAGTCTTATGTCTTTGTTTGGAGTAAACTAGTCCTAAAGTTTAAAATACTATCACTATCTACGTCCCGTGCTTCCTACCCTTCTACAGAATATAATTCATACAAAAAGTTAGTGGTACTTACCTGGGCAGGTTGGTGCCGGAGACTCGGTGCCATGCTTATTAAAAACCAAAATTTTTTTTAAAAAAAAAAAACCTACCAAAACATTTTTGGGCCTTGGGCCCCCACAGCCGAGCTTTGAACCTGGCTCTGATACCAATTTTGTAACACCCCAAACCCGGCCCAAACATTACGACCGAATTTGGTATGCTACGGAGGAAAAACCTTTGAAAATCCCTTGTTAAGTCGTTTAAAATTATACTAAGTTAGGTTGTTACAGTTTCAAATGTACCCGATGGTACTTTAAAAACATTTTGCGTTTAATTTGAGAAAACATGTGCATCCGTTTTAACATCATCAAATAGTTTAAACAAAACATTCCAAAACATGCAGCAATAATAAAATAATCCTAGGAGGCCTTATTACAAATAAGCAACATAAACCAAAAAGAAAGATAAATAAAATCCAAAATTCATTTATTAAAAGTCTCCACTGCATGGCCACCTCGAGTCCATCCGGCTCCTCACCCGTGGTCTACGAATCACCTGAAAAATTAAAGGAGAAGGTGAGTCACCAAGACTCAATGTGTAACCCTTCCCCGAATTAATGCAATAACATACACAAATTATAACCAATTAACATGCATAAGTTTAAATGCACCCAACCTAACCATCCATACGCCTTTTTCTACCCCTTGTGGTACCAAACCACTGGTGGTGCCAAACCACCGTGACGTATAGTCACAAATGTGATACCAAATCACCGGAGATACCAAATCTCTCGGTGTCCAAGACACAATTGTGTTACCAAAACACTGTGACCGAAGTCACAAATAGATGATGGGGCCAACCCATCGTGTGATACCAAATCACCGCGCATAATCCCATATCTCAAAGTGGGGCCAACCCACGGTGGTATTAACCACGAGGGACAAGTCGCTATGAGGTGCCAAACCTCCGGAGGTACCAAACCTCTGGTGACCGTAGTCACGATGTGTTACCAAAACACCGGTGTCCGTCGACACGAATATCACTTTGCCCCCTCCTCTCATCAACCCATAACAATCATTTATATGCATGTACCACAATTCATGTTGATAGATTTATTTAACAACATCCAATCGATTTATCATAAGCCATATATCAAATAATACACATACCAAATGTGTCATGCTTCCCAAAAGCATCAAATAATAATCACATAGTAATAAGAACTTACCCAAATCCTTGTTAATACCATGAAGGTATTTCATCCATGTCTACACAAAACGTTTAGGCATAAAATAACACTTAGCATATTAAAAAGTTATAAGATGTGTATGTATACACACCTGGCACCAAAAAGAGTTCTAAATCCCGAATAGACAAATCGGCCACACAAGTATTCTTGCCCCCAAAGCCTTCGAACACTTATCCAACACACTCCTAAAAGAATCGGCCTCACTTCCCTACAATCAACCATCATCAATAATGTTTATTAGCCTTCGGCTTAAACGAAACTTAAAATAATAATCCTTTGAAATAAACCTTACCACCTTACCAAAACCAATTTCTAGAGAAGTCCCGATGATAACTATCTTACCTTCAATATTCGGCCAAAGTTGATCAAGATAGGAGAAGAAAATTCGGTATACCCAAGAGAGTGGATTCGGCTATGATTTGTTCAACACAATCAACCAAGGTTCAACTTGTATGGAAAAAGATGAAGTAAGAAAGTGAACTATTAGTTTCGGCTAAGTGCTTTTGAGAAGAGAAAAGAAAGAAATAGATAGAATATTATGGTATAGGAGATTCGGCTAAGAAAGAAAGAAGAAAATGGACAAAAGAGATAAGTGTTTCGGCAATGGTTGAAGAAAATACTCAAGTTTCGGTTTTGAGAGAATGAAAAGGAGAAATAGAAAATGAGCCAAAAATGACCAAATGGTCAAAAAGTATTAAGCTTAGCAAAAGGTGAAATTCGGCTAACAAGAAAAGAGTTTGAGAGAAAATTGTTTTGCACTTTTGCACCAAATGAAAGAAATGACCAAAAAGAATTCCTAAGCCTTACCAAGACTAGCATATTCGGCCAAACCCCCCTCTTAGCCACATTGCCGTCCAAGTTCATGGCATAAAGGCCATGATTTTGTTTCCAAAACATAATCCTTGATACTAGCCCCATGTCTCCATATTTTCCTTAATTACTTGATTCCCTTCCATATGTTAACACTTGCCTTAAACCTATAGTCTACTAACCAAGAATAACATGGTCAACCCTTACCTTAATTATCCTTGGCCGACACTTACCATACCAAAGCAAAAATAAAAGTTGTCCCAATGCTATTTAAGGGATTCGAACCTCTCCCCTCAAGCTAAACTCCATGCGCCATTACCAACTTGCCATGCACTCATCTTTTGTCACTTATTGCTACTTAAATTAACTTAAGTGCTAAGCTCATTTAATCCTCTTCTTTAAATAAGCCTTACTAAGAATTATTCTACTAAACCGAGCTTACTCAAGACCCCTAATTAAGCCTTATATCATCATGAATAATATCACAGAAATTCAAATACAAGAAAAATAATTCAATCACAAATAACCCCTATTTTGGGATGTTACACTATGCACTCATAACAAGTAGCAGTAACTATAAATATATGTGGTTCTATACGAACCAAGTGGAAGTTTGTTTAATCTGCAAATATGTTGTGCACCCACAACAAGTGGAAATAACTGCAAATTAGTGGTGGTTTATCCACAACCCGGAGTTATAAGGTTGGATGAGTTTTGGGGAACTCATAACGTGGTGTGTAGCAGAGGGGTAGGATATATTTTGTCAAACTGAAAGTGTATGGCATTTACAAAGCATGTGCATACAATCTGGATTTTCTATGATGACATATTTATACTTATGTATAAATTTCTAAGTGAACTGAAATACAGATATTCTAAACTTGCGATTATGAATTCTGAGATTCTATTGATGGTTAATCTAAAAAAAATGATATTCTAATTTTCTAGTCATCTGTAATTATTCTAAGCGTTATTATTTTAGTATAACTTATCGACTGTTTGCATTGGTTTTGCTTATGATGGATCTCAGACTGAGCTTCATAGCTCACTCCCATTTAAATTACCATCTTTTTAGATAATCCACCAGGTTAGGACGCAGACAGGGCATTCGGAGGGGCTCAGCTCAGATATGTTTTTCTATATAAATATTTTAGATTTATTATTATTCAAAGATTGTATGGATTTATTTTTGAAACTATGGCATGGAACTTAGGTTTTGGTTTTATTTAGCATGCATGATATCTAACTTAATTTAAGATATGGTTTTAATTAAGTCAACATGAAATATAGTTATAATAAAACTAAGTTAAAAATCACTTTTCCGCTGCTAAATTTATAAATAAATTTTGGAATAATAAATAAATTAACTAAGTTTTCAAAAATAGCCATTGTTACAAGAATAAGGTTAAAATTAATTAAATTTTGTTAACTCGCTAGTTTTCTTAAAATAGGAAAAGTTTTCTTCTAAGATAAAAAAATGTTTTAAAAATGACTTATTTATAAACTTTGATTGTACTAGGCCATCTCGATGGTCGATGTAATCTCCCGAATTTGGGTATAATGTCTAAGTCGGGTTGGGGAGGTTACACCATGGCTATCCATGAACTTTTGATTCCAAAGAATCTGTAAACCCCTTTCGAGGTGTCGCCCCGTAAGACCTACATATTGTTTGCACGATGTCGCCCCGAATGACCTATATATCGTGTACACGATGTCACCTCAAAGGACCAGTAGATATCCATTTCACGATTCTGCCAAACTCCCTTGAATCCCTTTTCAATCCGCCATTGCTCCGTTATGCCAAATTTTCCTATCTCCTTCTAACTCATCAAAGTAACTCCCTCTGTACTCCGCATTTTATACACATACACAAAAAACATAATAAATTACTTATTACTATGGCTCATATTACGCCATATATTAATACATCCATACATTTCAACATCTTCACTTAGAAGACATACCACAGTCATTCATTTATTTCCACAACATTATGCATGAATAGCTTACTCATTCATCACACCAAATAGAACCAAGGAATTCAGACATAACTCATAACTGACACACAAGCAAACATTCCATCAATCAACAATGACATCTAAGGTGGAGTACAGAAATGTAAAACCCCAGACTTGGTGGTTTCTGAGTTTGGGCGGACAGGTCAAGGAAAAATAGATTGGCATGGTCCTACTCGCTTAATTGGTGCTCTAGTACGACAATAGGGCACAAAAAGGCCATGGTGGGACTCGAGGGCTAAGGCTATTCTACGCCTAACGTATGTATGTATAGAAGGGATTGATAATCATGATAAGGGATTCTCTGGTCCTAAGAATGCCGCCCAGATAGGTCACGCCAACTTGTCTGGATTATGTGCTAACTAGAATGTTAAGTTTAAAATGTGATTCCAATCACGAATATGAAAAGTATTGGCTTCTGCTATATGTTTCCTATAGTTGTAAGCCACTAGCTAAAACAGTCTTAGAATGTGACACGTGTTGAAGCCCTATGGTAAGAACCAAGATTTTTATTTAAGAAACTTCTACAGGAAGGAAAGTCATCTCTCCTCTTTTATTTAAATATACCCTTTTCATCTTCATATAGAGGCTGATGAGGGGGTTCTCTTACCATGTTAAGGCTAAGAATTTAGTTCATATGTAGGGTCGTCTCTCACCAAGGTAAGTATTCTGATCCTTCATGTGAATTCCAAAAAAAGAGCAAGTCTATTGCATGCATGAAGATAAGACTCTGCATGGTGTCATCTGGGTTTGAGATGAAGGAAAAAGAGGTAGTTGAGTAGTTTGTTAATAGTAATCTTCTCTTTTATAAGCAGTGGTCACTGCTATACGTTGGAAGATCTTAAAACCAAAGGCATAAGCTATTGTTCAAAGGTTTTAGGTGAGTCTCTGAACTGACACTTTTATGTATGTTTGCATGTTTATTTCTTTTGTGTTAAAAGACTGATTTGTGAAACAATACGTGAGCTTGTATATTTGGTTTGATGCCTAAATGATAATGCGTCACTACTATGAAAAGAAAAGTATGAACATGATGAATATGCAAGAAAGCATAAGCTGAATGATAAGTCTTTATTCTGTTGAAAAGTATGTGCATGCATGAGTGTACTTGAAGCGCAACTATCCTTGCATAACGAGTCTGAGTTGCATGTCTGAAAATGTAAATGCATCTGCATATTGGATTCTGTTACAGTATGTCGTTCAAGTATGAGTCTGCATGTTGAGTCTACTTGCGTGTGAGTTCGTCGGGATAGTAAATACAAATTCTGATAAGGAAAGACCATAACCATAGAAAGTGAAGACCATATAATGTAAGACCTAGTCTGGGACTATTGCATTATATGGGGATACAAAGACCACATAGTGTAAGACCTAGTCTGGGACTATGGTGTCATGTGGGGAAAGAAGATAAAGGATGGTTGGGTGAGTACTAGGCGATGAGGGGGAAGCCTCAAGACTTTGAGTTTAGGCAAATCTCTATCATTGAAAACGCCATTTACTAAAATGTGGAAGCCTTTGTGGCTATTCTCAGATATGTGAAAGCCTTTGTGGCTATTCTCTGATAAGTGGAAGCCTCTGTGGCTATTCTCTGTTATACGTGAGCCTTTACGGTGATATCTGTTATATGGAGCCTTAGTGCCTGACTTTGTCAATACGCCTTCGTGGCAAAGTATGTTAAAGTGGATGCCTTTGTGGCTGATTCTATTAAATGCACCATCATGGTGAAGCCTGTTATATGAGGATGCCTTTTATGGCTATCTAATGTTATGTGGACGCCTTTGTGGCTATCTATTTGTATGGATGTCTTTGTGGCTATTTATCTATTGTACAAGGATACCTCTGTGGTTATCTATGTCAAGGGAAGAGTACGCCTTATTGGCGCAGTCTGAAGAATGGCCTTAGTGGAAATGATCCGATGATAATGCCGATTAAGTGTATTCTAAAGGAATAATAGAAGGGAAAATCAAACGAGTGTCTGAAGCTTCTAGAGACAAGGGAAAACATCTGAAGTCAAGAATACGCCTTAGTGGCGAAGCCTGTGACATGACCTTGGGACAAGGATTCAATGGCAATGCCGAAGTGGCGAACTCTGAAAAAGCTAACCTGAATCTCACGGTGAAGTTCTTGAGAGTAGCAAGTCAAAGATGTGGATCTAAGAAGAAAGCTTCTAAAGAGAAATCAGGTAAAATGGGGGATTTCTCATTAAGTTCTATTGAACTTACCCTTGTGTGCTTGATGTTTCAGGTGTAAACACATGTCTGGAGTGCCGATGCTAGGGTTGCGCCAAGGAAATGGTGAATGGGCACTTATGCATTTAGTGCAGATCCATTTGGAGGTGATCGAGCCTTAAAAGTCACGTATCTAAATCATTACAATCATTATGTGAACCCTGAATCACATACACAATGGGTTAACCATGCAAAGGTAGCTAGTGGCGTAGACTTAAGATGTTTTTAGGGGAGTTATGTAGAGTAATTTGTATATACATTCCAGTTGTAATACTCCGCCAATTGTAAGGTGTGATAAGTGTTGCAAGAACTCATGGTATACCCGGTCTTTAGGCAATTAATATGATATAAGAATAAGAAGTATTATTTAGTATAAATGTGTTAGTAAGTGTCAAACGGTACGAGTCTGGAATTTTAGTAGTAACACCCAAGATTCGGTTCTGGTCCACTGGGTCAGGTCGAGGGCGTTACAAAAAACTCACCTGTTGTCCTTCATCTACGCCAGCTTTGCTTTTCTCAGTGCCAGAGCCTCCTTCGTCCTGGCAGCTAAGCATAACAACCAAATATATCGATTAAATCAGAGGCATTTAAGCTTAGAACCCAAAATCCAATCTCATATAGGAGCTCTATCAAAGATTTCATAAATCCCTACTTCCTTTTTCTCAATTTCATGAATTTAGTAAGATAGAAAGGCTTACCAATTACCATATTCAAAGTATTTTAGACTTAAACCTTACAATCATCGCCCCATGCAGGTCCCTCTTTAACAGTTCTTCCTCGGAGTAACCGAAGAAGACGATGCAGATGAGAAGGAATTATAAACAGATTTGAGAAGAATTCTCCTCCACTCCATAAGGCTTCTTACATACATATATATACCTCTATTTCACACGATCACCATAGCCTCAAATAACCAACCATACGTAATCACATTGTCTCTTACTAATGAATCAATCGATTCTAACTTAACCAAGCCAGAATTGAAATCAAACTATTTACCCTTTAGCCACAAAAGTTCTTAAATTACCCAATACGGTCTACCGAACATACTATTATTCCAATTAACTCCCTGATCTTTCTTGACTCTGGGCTTTAATGAAAATTGGGTGTGACAAGGATGTTAGCTATATTGCTAATAGGGCAAGAAACCTCTATTCAAACATCTATAAACAGGGTTGGAAAGATTATCCAAACCTCAAGTGGGAAGGGAAACAAGAAGGAGAAAATCAAGTGCAGAATAGGCCGAATCCTCCATACCAACCACCCCATATGCAAAGATCGCAAGAAAGATCTATGGGATAAGACCATGCTACATGTGGTCAGAAATTTGATCGGATTGAGGGGGATAAGCAAGCCATGTTTTCAGATATGAATGTCATGAAAGAGTAGATGTGACAGATGATGAGTTTATTGCAAAAACAAATTGCTCAAGGCATCCTCAATAACACAGAAAACAATCCTCGGAGAGATGGGAAGGAACAGGTCAATGTGATTGCCCTGCAGTCTGGTAATCAAATTGACAAACCAAAAGCACCCATACATGAAGAGGAGAAATCAACTAAAGTTGTTGAGGAGACCCTAGAAGAAACTGTGCCCGAAAAGTCGATCGAAGAGGTAGCCGAACCGGTAGCTGAATCGGTAATCTCAAAATCGATCACGATAAAAGTACCATTCTCGTCAAGGTTAGATGACAATAATATAGGGATGAAGCAGACTTTGTAAGCTTCCTTAACTTTTTTAAAGCCCTCAATATTAATTTTCCCCTTTTGGAACTTATTGATAAAATTCTGAAATATGCCAAATACCTCAAGGAAATTATGGCTAAGCATAAGAAATTGAAAAAGGTGAAAAATTTTATATTGAAGCTGCATGTAATGCTATTATCACGAAAAAGATACCTCCTAAAAAAATATCCAGGTAGTTTTACGATTCTTTTAGAAATAGGGGATATGCATTTCAGCAAGGCCCTCTGTGATTTAGGTGCTAGCATTAACCTAATGCCTTATCTATATACCGAAAACTCGGATTAGAAGAGTTAAAAAAATACTTCGATAACACTACAACTAGTTGATAGATCTCTAGAATGCCCAAAATGAGTACTAAAAGATGTAATGGTTAAAGTGAGGAGCTTCATAATACCAATAGATTTTGTAGTCCTCGATTTTGAAGAGGATCGAGAAATTCCCATTCTGTTGGGTAGGCCATTTTTTGCCACATCTAAATCAACCATCGACCTCAAAAAAATGAATTGATAATGAAAATAGATGGTGAAATAGAAGTGTTCAAATGTGGCCATGATTCCCAAAGTGAGGAATTAATAGGGGAGGAATGTTTTTTCCTATTCGACTTAACCCCTAACGACCTCGATCGGAGATATGTGCATAGTCATATAGGCGCAGGTGAGTCCAACCCAAAGGCACAAGAAAAATGGTGAGACCCAAGTGGAAATGATCTTTATTGGACAGACGGGGATAATCGACAAAGACAAAAAAAAATGACAGTTGAATCAAACAAACTACCGAACGATTCCGGTAGTAACACATAATTAAACCGTCAGAAACATAATTTTACTTGTAAATAGCTTAAATTATTTCTTTATTTATACTATAGATTTTTTAATTGTTTATGTTGAGATTTAGTAGGAATAAAGTGTTCGAGAAGCAAGAAATAAGACAAGTTGTTCGAAGACAACCATAGACAATCGAAGGCTTGGAGTGACACGCAAGGCCTATTTTGTGACACACCAAATTGAAACAAAAAAGAAGAGCATCTCAAGGTTTCATGTCTCGACACACACCCTCTATGTCACGACACACATAATGAATCAACAAACTTTCCCCTATTCAGGAAAACAAAATCTTCTGAGATTGCCTAAGATTCACACGGTAAATATGCCCTAAAATCCTCTATAAAAACATATGGAATGGCAACAAACATCCTAAGCCACCCAAGAAAAATATTCATTGGTTATCTCGCGAAATTCGAATGCTTTTCCTCTCAAAACCATGCTAAACCATATTCTCAATTACGAGTTAAGTTTCGATAACTTCATTGAAATAAAAGCAAAGGAAAGGAAGTTTAAGCGTCACCTCCAGGAGGCTGAGAGAAAAACACCCCTTTAAGAAAATAATTTAAAGAGGATTTGAATCCTTGTTCTCACTAAACGAAAAAACTCAGGATATAATTCCTTACCAACGATGGGAGGAATTCTGTCGACGCCCCATAAAACCTGCAAACATACCGATTGCTCAAGAGTGCTACGCCGCACTGAAAGAGGTCGATCTAAAACTATCAGAAGACGCGTTATGGTCACAAATAAAAGTTCAAGGAAAAAAATTATTTCCCCATCAGTGATTTCTAAATATTATTACGTTCCGTTATATTTGTACAATTTAGTACAAGGAATTGACCTGACGTTTTTCCAGAATGTAGACATGGACAGGATGATTATCCAGGTAATAACCGACAGAAGCGGGGAATGGAAACGTCATCTGGAGATAGATTATCTAACATCATTCCGGCAAGTGTAGTTATCACTAAAAGTGAGGATGTGTTTACAATTTATCAGCAGTCGAATTTTCCTTGCGGTATATATGTCTAACATTGATACTTTTCAAGCCACCCTTTTATATGTTCTTGTGCAACAAGAAAGAATCTGTGTTGGGACATGGATATACTGGAGCATGATCCGTTGTGTCCGAAAAGAGAAGGTTGAACTACTATTCCCTCATCTAGCAATAGCACTATGCAAGCAAGCAAAGGTACCGATAGGACGTTGGGGAGTGTCTTGCAACCAACAACAAATGCGATACAACAACCTAGTGTGGAGCTCTATGGGAAAGATCAGAAGCACAAAGGGGATGAGCCGAGCAAGCAAAACCAAGGTGCAAATGAATTAACGGATATAGAATGGATAATTCGTTGGATGCATGAGGCGGGACCAATTTACGAAGTTCACACAAGGAAAAACAGCTTACGAGTACCATAATTTCCTACTACTAAATATCATGACAAAGTAAGGACTAGCAAGAACGAGGAAGAAGAACTGGAAGAAGAGGAGGAACCCTCCGAAAAAGAAGAAGATCTAGAAGAAAAGGAGGATACGACCATAAATTCCATCTAAATCGAAACAATTTTTAATTTTTTAGACTTTATTATTATTTTTAAGACTTGGATATTTTATTTTTTAGTTGGACAATTTTCATTTTCAAGATTTAGATATTTTTAATTTATTAGGTAGGTTGTAGTTTTATTTTTTTATGTAGGATCTCCGCAATTGTTGTTCGGCACTACAATATTCGATCTTCATTTACGAGAAGGAGACCACCCACCAAAATCCGAGGACTTTTCAAGCTTATTGGGTAATCACTTTCCTTTATTTATTATTTGCACATTAGGGACAATGTGCCAACTAAAGTGTGGAGGTGACATAGGAACATTTTAAATTTTTATTAGTTTTGTTTCATTTTTTTTAGTTATTTTAGTAGTTAAATTTTTCTTTTGTGTGTGTTTTTATGTGCTTGAGCTTATAGAAATACAAGTGATTGGTTAAGAGTATGTACCTAGGTTGATTGTTTAAATTATAAATTTAGCCTGAAAATAAATAATTTTGGTTATTTATAATTAAACTAATTAGTTCAATTTATTGAACTGTGAATAGGAAAAAGAAATTAAATATACCAAGTAATAAAGGTAGATACGAATAGGCAATTATGCTTGTTGAATTTTAGGATGTTTAAATTAAAAGACTCGGCAAATAAATTCATGGTTATTGAAACATTGCAGTATAATAAGTATAATCTTTACAAGCATGTGCTTAATTTAAAATAAATTGTGGGAACAAAAGCATTATGAGAGTTAAAAGCATTGTGAGTGTGAAAAAAAGTATAGAACGGGGTAAAAGCCAAGAGAGTGTTGAGTGTTCACAGTGTAATAAAAATATGAGAAATTGAGAAAATCTCACTCATATTGGCACAAAAACTCATAGGTGCTTATGCTTATAAATATTGCATTAAAGTTTAAAGCATTAATAAAAATAAGCTGAGTAGGAAAGATTTGAACTGACTATATTCTTAACTCATAAATAATATATTCATATGTACATTTTGATGGAATTCTATGTTTAATTTTCTTTCACTTGTTTGCTTTGTAATATTTTGAAATACTTGGTTTGACTATGAATAATTGTAAGTTGTTTAATTTTCTAGCTAGAATTATATATTTAGTCAATTCCTCCTAGTGTTAATGCTTCGATATAGTCTAGTGTACCAAGCTAGCTCAAGTACATTTTCTTTTTCGTGCATGTTTATTTTTTGTTTTTCGTGTCTATTTTCTTTTTCTTTTTCTTTGCTTGAAGACAAGCAAAAACTTAAGTGTGGGGGTTTTTGACCTATGACCAAATGAGGTGGTAGTTTTGGTACATTTCGGCACTTTAGGGTCGTGTTTTCTAGGCATTTTAGGATTAATTATGTTATTTTCATCATTAATAGCTTAAATATGAAAATAAGCGTTTTTACGCATAAATTAACATTTATTGACCTATTAGGCCAATGCAGGCCTTAAGTAGTTCTAATGTGTTCAATTGAGTGTGCAAGATGATTATTTAGCAGCCCAAGAGCCTCACAGACTACACTCGAGTAGGGCACGAGTTCTCGAGATGTAGCATGTGAAGTCGGAAGACCAATTGAAATATGTCATTGTCGTGTTGTGACACAGGCATGGTGTGTCGCGACACAGGGCTAAACGTGGAGAGCAAGTACCAGAAGGCTAAAATCATCTATACAATTGATATGTTTCGAGATTAGGGCTTCCAATTGACCTAGTTAGGGTTTCTAAATGTCTCTATAAATAGGAAGGCTATTCCTAAGCTAAGGGAGGTGAAGAGGAGCCGTGGTTAGTAGATTTAGGCTTTTATTACGTTTTATTTCGTTTCCAAAATTCTTTGTTCTTTTCGACTAGGTTTGATTTAACCAAGTCTTTTTCTATTGAAGTATTCAGTTTTACTTCATTGTTCTCATTCAAACATCCAAGATCAAGTTAACGATTACGAGATTACGCAACTCCAAGCATATATAATTCAATTGATTAATCTATTTATGTTCTTTTGCATGTTTAAATTAAATCTAAGAGTTGTGGCATATAAATCTATGAGAGGCTAAATCTCTAGGAAGATTAACGAGTGGATGTGGGAGTAGTTAACGGATGGATTAGGTTTCTCAAGAGGAATTAACTGGTAATAAATTATGTATGCTTAAACCATAGGAGTGACGACCCCAGGAAGTAATCTAGGATAAATAAGGTCGAGAGATAAGTTTACCAAGTAAATCATAGTTTTTTTCGGTAGGGAAAGTGAGGTCGAGAGATAAGCGAGTATTTGTCGATTAATTAATTAATTAATTAATTAATTAGTAAAGGCCGAGAGGTAATACTAGTTAGTTAATAGTTACTTCCACCTAAAACCTAACTCGAAAGTTAAATACGACCACTGAAACAAGTTATTCTTCTGTTTGTTATTCTAATTTGGTTGTTTGATTATTTTCTAATTATTTTAATTAGTTAATTTATTTTATGTTTGATTCTTTCTATTTAATTACTCATCGCAATATATATTTCAATTATTACTATTTAGACTTATTATTGTAGAAATATATTTTTGATTTAATTCATCCTCCCTTGGGTACGATCCTCAGAATATTTATTAGTGTTTCGTTGTAACACATCTATACTATAATTTGACTCGTATACTTGCAAACACCGTTGATATTTTTGGTGTGGTATTTATACTCTAAATGATAACACATTTAGAAGCGGTCAGCATGTAACACCCTCTTACCCATATTCGACGCTAGAACAGGGTACGAGGCATTACCGGACATAAACACAAGCAAACATATATTTCCGAGTCATAAATTTCCATCCAAATTAAAAATTTTCACACACATTCGTATCGTCCCTAAAACAAGCCTACGAGGCCCAAAACATGCATTGGAAGTGGTTCGGGACTAAACCAAGAACTTTAGAAAATTTTACAAAACTTAGAAAATTTTTCATGTTACAGAGGTCACACGCCCGTGCTACAGGCCGTATTCACATTAAGGAGCTCTCTGACTTGTGCCACACGGCCGTGCCATACGCCCGTGTGCTAGGCCGTGTGGTTGATTTAATTTTCATATTTTTTCATAAAATAGGTGCAGACTTCACACGGCCGAGACACACGCCCGTGTCCAAGGTTGTGTAGCACACACGACCGAGACACACGCCCGTGTCTCTGCCCGTGTGCTATATTCTGGACATTCTGTTTCTCAAAATTTAGATGCAGGGGACACACGGCCGGAACACATACCCGTGCCTAGACACACACCCGTGTGTCTACCCATGTGGACAAAAATAAGGCTATTTACCAAGCCATTTTGCCACCCTTTAATGCACACACCTACACCATATAACATAGCACCAATTCAAGCATATACATACAACCAAATCAGCCACAACCAAGATATCAACACATCATTCACATGCTACCATCTATCATACACAATACTTATCAACTCATATCATGTAAAATTCTCACATCCATGAAAGGCATCATCATATAAATTGCTTATACCAACATTAGCCAATTTCAATGGTCATTTACAAAATGAACTTTCAACCAATATAAGCCAACACATTTGGCCAAATCAATTATGACACATAACAAAATGACCAAGTCCCCTATACATGCCATAACTTAAAATGTTAAATTCATTGGTACCAAAATAATTGTTGATAGTGTGAGTGGATCTCCGATGATCTCCGAACCCTGAGCTAGCTTGGTGACACTATAAGACATGGAAAGAAAAGGGAAGTAAGTTATATAGCTTAGTAAGTTCATATGCAAATAATAAGCATCATAACCAAACATTTAACTTACAAATTATCATGATGAAAATTGGCATGAATGTTATTAAAGTCTTATAGTCATAACTTACTCAATCATAACCTTACCAAGGTTTCATCAGACATCGAGCTCATTAATTACCTGTACCAAATCGCAACATAACCATATCCTGTCACAACTTTGACATTCCCGTTGAACACTTGGAATATTAACGGATACTCGGAAGTCTTGCACATAAGTGCCATATATGTAGCCAAAGCTACTTCATATCTCATAACACAAATAGGCTCGCTTTCGAACTATTCACGGGCCTGCTCACACAAGCTGTCAATCAGGACGTAGCTACGCAGTGCTGCTCACACAAGCTGTCAGGTATCCGCAACACATGTCGGACTGCCCAGCCACTGGTAGGACGTACGAGACCAGCACCCAGAGATCACATAATCGCATATACACATGAGTTCCTATTGACATGTCACTTGTATCCTATTTTATTCCTAAGGTTCAACTGGGATTTCTCGCTTGTCGAAACTTTGACGAATACTTCCATAGAGTCAATCACAATTCATACAACTTTAAAGCATTTAAAACATAAATATAACAATGCATTATTTACATACGAACTTACCTCAGTACAAAAATAGTAGAATTTGACCTAATCGTCAAACACTTTGTTTTTCCCCCGGTCTAGATTCGAACCTCGTTTTTATTTATCTATAATAAAAAATTTAACTCATTTAATACTCACATTATTCAATTCAGTCCAAAAATCATATTATGGAAAATTTACATTTTTTCCCTTAAACTTTTGACATTTTTCGATCTAGTCCCTAGGCTCGTAAAATTAAACATGTTCAATTTCTTTAATACACAAGCCTAGTCGAACCATTTTCGTACCCATAACAGCCCAAAATTTCCATTAAATCACACTTTTACTACATATTTTATAACTTTTACAAATAGGTCCTTTTTGACATTTTTACCGAAAATCACTTAGTAAAAGTTGTTTATCCAAAATCATATTTGCATAATCTACCATTAAACATCAAAATACACAAATATCTAATATGGGTCAAACCTTAGACCTTGATTATTCCTTAAATTAGTGGTAGAAATAGATAGATCGGTTACAACGATTTTAAAAATGTAAAGAGCATTAAAAACGGAGCAAGAACGGACTGACAATCGAGCTTGATAGATGGCCAAACCCTAGCTATGGACACCATTGAAATTTCGGCACTAGCATGAAGAAGATGAACTAAATTTTGCCTTTATTTTACTTATCAATTCATTTAATTAGCCAAATGACCAAAATGCCCCTAACTTAAAATATAGAAATTCTCTTACTTCATGTCCATTTTTGTCCACTAACTTAACCTATGGTCTAATTACCATCTAAGGACCTTCAATTTAAAATCTCATAGCAATTGGACACCTCTAACATATAGAACTCAAATTTTGCACTTTTTGCAATTTAGTCCCTTTTACTAAATTGAGTGCCCAAACGTCAAAATTTTCGAACGAGATTTTCACGAAATCATTTCATAAAACTGTAGACCATAAAAATATAATAAAAATAAATTTTACTGTATCAGATCTGTGGTCCTAAAACCACTGTTCTGACTAGACCCAAAAATCGGGCTGTTAAATTCTATATTACAGCAATTCATGGTCAGGGTTAATTACACTAACGACTACCTAACACTAACAATGACCAAATTGTAAAGCCGTAAAACTACAAAATTAACAATCCAACTAGCGAAAGTGGTTGGTTGACTTCTATGTTGCTAATTAGTCTTTGGATTAGGGATCTAAAAAGCCTAAACATCTAATTGACTCAATTTTACCTCCGGTCACCATTTTACCAAATTAGACGATTTAGTCCGATTTATCTCTTGACCTCACCAAACTAACTCAGGATAAACGAATTGATACTAAATAGGATCTCCTCTCGGTCTCACCTAGCTAAATTTTCCTTTAGAGGCGTCAATTCTAAATTTTTTTTAAAGTTTATTCAAGTTAGTCTAGTTTTTACGATTTAGTGTCAGTACTAAAAACTAACCAAGCAACATTTCAATCAACCAACCACCATAAATTTAGTTACCTAACATCATTTCCATACAAACAACAACCCAATAAACATTCAAAGTGTACATTAAGTTAAGCACAAAAAGTAAAGATAAGTAAGCTTAGTAGTTTCTTGATGGATGCTTGAAGGAAAAGATGTAGGCACAATGGAGGTCAAAAAATATCAGTAACGATCATATTTTTAAACCTTAAAATGAAAATGAAGCTGAGCTATATTAAAACCCTTGGATGAAATTGAAAATACAAGTTAAAGTTTGAGACTGAAATGTAAATAACACCTAGCTACAGTAACAACTAACTAACAACTAAAAATCAGAAAAGTGATAACTTAAAACCCTAAAAAGATGAAGAAGAAATAAATACTTAACTAAAAAGATGATAAAAAAAGTGTATGGAATAATGTTAAAGGTGACTCCTTTAAAGTTATCAGCCAACAACTGAATACAACCCAAAATTTTGGACAAAAGTGCCCCAAGACGCTAAATTTTGATTGGGGTTGATGTTGGACAAAAACTACCATTGCAGTCAATTTTCTCCTCGTCTAGTAGCGGTATCACAACACCAATGCTTCGATGTTGCGATAACCAAGACAGTTTCGAAATTAGGAGTCTTAGGGTCTCGGTGTCATGATACCCATCCTCGGTGTCACGATATCACTGGACTTAGCCTCATTTTTCTTCACTTCAGCACCATCAGGGGTATCATGACTTCCATGGTCTCAGTGTTGCGATACCCACTCTGAATGATGATTTCCTCGAGCTCGGGCCATTATCGATTTCCTACACCAACTCAATCACATCGTTAGGTCCCCTATGGCGTCATTTGGCCAATTTGGGTCTCAAAAGGGCATAAAACTAATAAAAAACTATTTATTGATAACAAAAGCTAAAAATCAAAAAAAATTAAATAAAATACGCCTAAATTACTTGAGAATAAGCTTCTCTAATGTAATGGAGAGTCTAATTTGACATATCAAATTATGGCAGATCATTATTTATGTAATTTGTTTTGTATCGTTGAATCTGAGGGAGCTCAACTATAAATAGAGGTATTCTCCTTCATTGGTAATCACTCAGTTGCAATCTTTCATAGTAATCAAATATTATTGAGAGCATTTACTCAAACATTTGGCATGTTTTTGCTTTCTTGTGGCTTTTCTGTTCTTTCGTTGCTCTTTTCTCTTCCGAATTTGCTTCCGCTTTGTTTCAGCATTTTAGAGAATTTATGCAATAATTCTTATACTTCAAGAGTATGGCTGACTTAGGCAGATTTGAACCCAAGAAATCACTTAAGGCCGCATGGTTTGTCAGACTAAAGTTTTAGCCCCATGACACTTACGCATCCTTACGCACCATTCTACCATTCCTTTCTTTTTCTTTTAATTTTTATTTCTTTTGTTTATTTATTATTTTTCATGAGTAGTTAAATTTTCATTTAGCTTTAGGCCGATAAATAATTCAGTAGAGAGCCGTGAGATCCGAATCCATACTTAAAAACTTTCAATCCGATATTTATTGTTTATCTGGTTTAGAAGATATACATGTTCATCTCACAAAGTTGTATTGGCGCTAAGTCAAAAAAAGCTTGTTGATTCTGTATTGATAGGCAAACAATTAAAAGTATCGTATCAATCGTCAGTCATATTTGGTCTACCGAAGAACACATTGACATGTCCAATTAAATACTTGATTGGATCCATCAAGGGAAGTAGCAATTGGATCTAAACGACCCATGCGGTTGACACCATTGTTTCAAATTGGGCCCTTCTAGTTCACAAGGTTACTGGAGAGCTAAATCGTAGATGTGTGTTTCAATTAATTTACACACGAAAGGATTGGTGGTCTGAGGCATTCTCGATCACTATAATTGGCTTATCGATTGAAGGAGAATACTTGTTATCAAAGATCGGTTTGAAACTGGAGCAAAGATTTATCATAGTTTTTGCAACAAAAAAAGAAAAAATAAGTAAAGAAAGAAAGCAATATAACCAATACAACCATTTTCTACACAACACCATGCCATTGCATTTTAAAAATGCCTTTGTATTTGAACAATTTTGACAGCCACCCAACAAAGCATTGTCATGAACAATTGGGACTGCAAGCCAGGGTGCTTTTCTTGATTTGTTGATTGAGTAATTTCTTTTAATTTCCTTCCAAGTTCCTCACATCCCAAACGCTTCAATTCCGGAGATCATGGAATGTTGCAATTTAGCCGGCAGTTGTAGCCACGGACTCAGCAAGCTCTTCAAGGAGTTCCTTCTGTTCCATAGCTGAACAAGCCTGCAAGAGGCAAGAATTTGCAGTGCACTTTGAATCATTTCTGTATCGAGCCCTACTTGATTTTTCTAGTTCAATATCGATATAGATGTTCATTGCCAAATATTGGGAAGAGAAAGAGAAGGATAACGAAAACAGAAATAGTGGTTTAAATAGGTACCTGAACTGCATTCTCAATATCGCCTTCAAGAAAAGATGTAAGCTCAAAGTTCATCTTTAGCCGGTGGTCAGTAACCCGATTGTCCTGATAAAAGGTAGCAGTGTGATACTTGTTAGATTTCATGAGTGACTTGCAGTCAGCTATAAGCCATTAGAGTTTCTAATAAAGGCAACACAACCTTAGCATATCTTATCTCATTCACAAACTGTGTAAATTTAGTCCAAATATTCTTATACAGTTTTTCTAAGCGAGTGAATATGTTATATCATGTTAACTAAAGCAACTTAGAAGAAGCTCAGGACCTTATAATTGTAGGTTCGAATCTTTTCAGCACGAGCACCAGTACCAACCTGCATATCAAGACATATGTGATACACACGTGAGGCATTTCAATCCAATCCTAATGATTAATACTACAAAGACAACCACAGAAAAGGAAAATCCATTTAGAAGAAAGCAATTACACAAAATCGGAATCAACATATTTTCTATGCATACGAGTCTGTTGCTACCCCAAATATCCCGAAAAGGATGCCACTACATCACATAAGCAAGCATGATATCCATACACACAGAAGACTTAGATTCTCTTAACAATTATTGTAATGTTTAGTTAATGGTATGCCTAGTCGTTACATAACACCTCAACTTAATAATGATTAAGATGGTCCCCTGAAATTAAAAGATCAGTTAAATTGGAGGTACGGGAGTGGAACGGGGGTGCTTCAAGCTTGACATGAAAAATCATTGTCATAAGCTCCCATGAAACTGCCAGCTAATGTAACAAGCATAACAGACCAATTTATACCTGTGATTTTCGTTGGTTCCTTATTAACTCTTGCTGCTCCCTTACTTTTATTTCATACCTGTAAGGTGACATGATCATAAGGAATGGACCAAAAAGGAAGATATAAACTAATTTTAAGAAAACAAGAAAACAAGGATGCTGATTACTTATCTCAGATAATAATTTATAATTACTGACTAAAATAAATGGCAGTGTAAAAAACAAAGGCTGAAAAGCAGTAAATGATTAAGTTGAGCCTCACAATTTTGCTCTTAGCAGCTGTAAAGCACGACTCTTGTTCTGAAGTTGGGTCCTTTCTTCAGTGCAAAAGATGCGGATTCCAGTTGGTTTATGGAAGAGATCAACTGCTGTCTCTACCTTGTTGACATTCTGGCCTGCACAATAACTAAGCATAAGAATTCTCCAACCCATTGGGGAAAGGGAAACAAGACATGAAGAATTCACTTGATCTTAATTCAATGGAAATTTGGCGCATTCATACCTCCAGCACCACCAGATCTCGCAGTTGTGAGTTCAATGTCTTTTGGATCAATTTCCACCTCAACTTCATCAGCCTAACCCAAAAGTCATCTCAAACACAAACGAGTTCAGATGAAAAAGAACAAAAAGAGTTTGTGATCAAATATTTAGAATGCAGCAGCTAAAATGCAATCAAATCTTATGCTAAACAAAGGCTTCTAATAAGCCTTCAACAGGCTAAATTGACACTTATTGCTTGACTCAAAACAAAATTGAGATGAGATCTTTCACACGCAAGATGTCTCAAGTCAAATATGATTCAGGTCTGAAATTTAATCTACCTCAGGCATGATGGCTACAGTTGCAGTAGACGTGTGCACACGACCCTGTGTTTCTGTTTGAGGAACACGTTGAACCCGGTGAACACCTGATTCATATTTCAATTTGCTGTAGACACATTTCCCTTTGACCTCTATCACACAGGTTTTGAATCCTCCTTTTTCAGCCTTTAAAAATACCAGAAATTTGACTGTCATTGAGAACAATAGGATGGATATTTTTGTTGCTCTTCAAGATTTATAAGTGTTATGCTAGTAATACTTGTAAACAATTATAACTAAAACTTTTTCACAGTAAGTACTAAAGTCCATATTAACTAGCAGTTATGATTGGACAGATTTAGTAGCCAATGGCACCCACATATTTTAGTAAGATTTTAGTAAAATATGTACATTTGATATTCTTGCAATAAGACATACCTCGGAGCATGAAATTAGGGTGGATTTCCAGGAGTTCCTTTCACTGTACTTTTGATACATTCTGACCTGGGTAATGAGACAGAATATTGAAGGTCCTTTAAGATGTAAATTAAAGTAACTATAGCCAGTCCTAGTGAATGTATAGCAGAAAATCAACCAAAAACAAGAATCAAAATGTATCATGTAGCCTAGTTCCATGAAACTGGTAGTGTTGAAAATAAGTAGAAACAGAAATTAAATGGTTTCTTGTTGCAACACCAGAAATTTTTTTCTATATGTTTTCTTTCTACTTCTATGTCAGGCTAACAACTATTTTTAGACTGATTTAAAATATTTGAAGTAATGATAGGGCATGATTCCAAGCCATAAATCTGAAAGGATAAAGAAACATGTACCTACAAGATCACCTGCCCAAATTCCAGCCTCATCACCACCAGTACCTGCCCTCACTGGAAGGAAGACAAGCATAGTTCATTAAAGTGGCAATAAGAAGGCAATTACATTAGATGGTGCATCTAAAACTATAATCCATATGACATGGAAAGTACAACTTGTATGCAGACAAACGCTTAAATACACAGAACCATCCATCGAAGAGGAATTAATTTTTTACATGAATTATTGCTCAAAATGCAGCACATATTTGAAGGATAGCAAAGCTACAGCCTGAAAGTTTTCCAACGTAGAAATCAAGTTACTAAATTATCTTCTCAACAAGATTAAGATGATATAATTACCTTCAAGCATTATATTTCTTGCATCAAGAGGATCACTTGGAAGCAGTAGCACCTGCCCACATAGAAGCAATATAGTAGCTTGAGAGACCAGATAGAGGGAGCAAAACCAAAAATAACATAAGCAGCAATAATAAGATACATTCCACAATAAGGCTCAATATTGGTTAATGCTCATCAATGAAAAGTATTATATAAAATATGCAATCAATATCAATCTCATTCCGTATTGTTGGAACTCAATAAAACTTTTTGTAATGCAAAGAAAACTGATCAAAACTTCTAATCATACACTTGACTAAGTAGACGATAGACACAAGTTATTCAGTGGGAAAGTGGCTCCTAGATATGGAAAACAATTATAGAGATGGTGAGATAAAACTTAAGGCATTGGGAGAAAACCTTAAGCTTCTCCTCAAGCTCTTTAAGTTGACCAGATAGAGAGCTGATTTCAGATGCTATCATCTCAGCCATATCTACATCAGTGCCCTCCTCTTCAGATAAAGCTGAAAAAAGAATTATTGCAAAAATAAGAAAAAAAGGATCCACAAGCTTTTATCTTATAGTAAAAACATTTTAAACAAGATGATGATGATTGTCAAAATTACCTTTGGCCTCCTCTAACTGCTTCTCACATTCTTTAAATCCCCTGAATGTTGATACAACCTATCCACCAAGAAAATAGAACATAAATGGAAACGCCAATTAGCAACGAAAGAGATAAAGCTCAGCAGCCAGCTAAGAAAGCAAAATGAAATCCAGTACCTCATCGAGTTCCGCAACAGACTGAGCCAGTTTTTGGTATTCAGTGGGATTCGAGACAACATCTGGATCAGCTAGCCTAACCTACAGTCTCATTGTTTAGAGAAACAGAAACCTTACTAAACAATTGAATTAAGACACTATTTACAGCATAGAGAACAATATTTTCATGCTTAAGGTAGAGAAACCTTGGATAGGCAAAAATTTTGACTAACACACAACTGAAAACACTTTTTTTTCACATAATCGAAACTTATTAACTACAAAAGAAAGAGAAATTAAGAACTATACTGATAATTCCTTCCACGTCTTCTCTGCAGATTCCAGCTTCGTTATCAGATACGGCTCCTGCAAAAAAATAAAAAAAAATCCAAAACAATAACCAACAAGAAGTTCATTTTATCGAAATCTCAGCTCTGCTTTTCATCAAATTAAAACGAAGAAGTTTTTGTTGAACGTACCGCCATACAAACGACTCTCGAAGCTCTGGATCTAGGCCAAGGTCTGGCCACTCTCAAACATCTTGACTGAGGCGTAAAACGGCGTCGAACTGAGAAGTCGTTGAAGGTAGTGAATAATCGAGCTGTGGAGCTCATTGCAACGCAGTTCATTGCTGCGGTTGCCGCTAATGTATCTTTGAGATGAACTATGCTTGAATTAACTATGGATATGGCGGATAAAATGTGAAAGAGAGCAAGCGAAATTTAAGGGCTGTGACCGAGCGGCTAAGGAAAAGACACGGTGGCTTTAGCGGAAACTCAACTAAGGCTTAGTTTGGATGGGCGGTGTGTTTATCTCCGGTAAGGTTAAAAATAGCGGTGGCGGTGAGATTAGTTCTTGTGAATGATGAGATTGGATCAGAAGCAAATGTAGATTAGAAACAATGGTGGAGTGTGTCTTTGGATTTAAACGTAATCAGAATGCGGTGAAGTGAGAATATAAAATGACTATTAAGGGACATTAGATTAGAAATGATATGTAATAGAAGTTTTTAAAACTATTTAACAATTATAAAATTAATAAATGATTAAAAAATATTACAATTATATTTATTTTAATAATAATTTTAATAATACATAATTAAAAATAAAATAAATATCGAGAAAAATTTAAAAATTATTTTATTTAATATTTCAAAAATTAATCATATATTTAATTATAGGCTCACTTTATTATGAAATTATTAAACCTTTAAAAAGTAAAATATTATTGAAAGATAAAATAATGAAGCAATTGTAGAATAAGAAAGAAAAGAAATAATATATGGGTAAAAAGAAAAGAAATAATATATGGGTAAAAGAGGAAAAAAAGCAAGCCAAGTTGCTAATTTTTCTTGGACCAAAAAGCTCGATCTGAATTTGAGCCTCCAAATGAGGTGCAATACATTGTCAACGCACCGAAAATTGCTTTCCAAACAACCTTGCTTTTACTAACGTTTCAGTTGCAAATTTTTTTAGCCTAAAAAAGCCACTGCACTGAAATCCGTCTGCATCCAAAGGAAGCCTAAGACTCCAACTGATGATGTTCCATGCTTTTGCCTTTTCTAGTAAATACCACACCTGTGTATAAATAATAGTGAGTAAATGAATATTTTAAATGGGGTAGCTCACAAAACAATCACCTAAGTTTTATTTCAGTCATTCAAAGTTAGAAAAATAACAAAATAGTACTTTTAATCATTTTCCGTTACAGAAGTAACGGTAAAGTAACATGGCAAATGAAGGATTGATTGGTGTCATTAACCGTCCAACTGGTCAGTTAGCACCAATTTAAATAGCCCTTTTAGCACCAATTTAGTAACAGCCTGTTTTTTGTCAAATCAGAACAGTAGTTTTGGGACCACAAATCCGAAGTCGAAATATTTATTTTATTATTATTTTAATATTTATAGCATGATAAAATTTTGGTGTAAAAATTTCGTTAAGAAATTTTACTGTTTGAATACTCAATTTGATAAAAAGGACCAAATCGCATAAAGTACGAAAGTTGGATCCTATTAGTTAAATGTGTTTAATAGCTATGGAACTTTAATTGGAGGTCCTAAAATGGTAATTGGACCATTGTATAATTGAGTGGACAAAAATGGACATGGTTAGGTGAAGTCTCATTATTATAGATTAAGGTTAATTTTGGTATTTAGTAATTAAAGTTAAAATAAGTAATAATGGAACAAAATTTTCACCCATTATAATCTTCTCTAGCCGAATACACCATTGAAGAAGGGTTAAAGTTTGGTTTTTAATTTCACTTGCATTGTAACAGTCTGGTTTAGACCCTTGTCGGAACAGTGGTTTCGGGACCATAAATCCGAGTCATAAAAATATTTTAATATTATTTTCTGTGTCTGCAGTATATGATTTAGCATGTGTGAAAGTTTCGTGATTCAATTTGGTCATTTGTGTGTTTAATTTGAGAAAAGGACTAAAACGTATAAATAGTAAAAATGGCATTCTATATGTTAATGTGCTTAATTGAGTTGGCTTTTAAAAGTAGTGGCCTTATGAGGCAATTAAGCCATTATTTAGTAAGTGGATGGGTAAATGACAAAATAACCTTATTGTTTATTTGTCTTATATGTTAATTAAAAGGTTAATATAGTAAATAACATAATAATATGTTATAATGAAAATAAAGCATGAAAATAGACATTTGTTCATCCATTTTCTTGACCGAATATACAAAAGAAAAGAAGGAAAAGAACAAGCTAGGTTTCGGCTAAGAATAAGCTTGATTCAAGGTATGTTTGGCTTCGATTTTTGATAATTTCTACGTTTTTGTAATCGTTGTTTCGTATACTTCAAAACCCATGTCTTAATTTTGAGAATTGATGATGATTTTGAAATGTGTCTTTGATGAACACATGAGTTTTGTAAAGTTTGAAAGTGAATTATGAAAGATATATGTTTGATTAACATAGTTTGTCTTTGAGTTTTTGATGAATTTGAGTATTTTGGATGTAATTGAGAAAATGATTATTTGAGGGATTAAATTGTGAAATAAATGAAATGTATGGATTGATATGATCATAGTGTATATTCGGCCAAGCATGGGTATAAGCAAATTTGGTGTATTTTGTGATTTTGTGAAATAGGGACTAAAATGTTAAAATGTGAAAATGTGAGGGCTAATTTGTAAATTACCCTAAATATGTGTTCTTGGATTGAATTGAATGAGTTATTGAATAAATGGGTTAAATTTGAATATGTATATATCAATAACCAAAGAAAACGGACTTAGATCGTGGAAAGTCAAAAGTTGTCGAATAATCGAATCCGATCGAATATCCGAATCCGAGGTAAGTCGATATACAAATAAATGTCTTTGAATTGACTTATTTGTGCATTTATGAATTTTGGATTGCTTTGAATAATGCTCGAGATGATAATATATGAGATCCGAGATAGTATCGACAAAGTATCGAATCTGTGAAGTCCCGTACGAACCTAGGAATAGATAGGATAACATATGTCATGACATAGGTGTCTGATATGTGATATCATGTAAGACCACGTCTGGGACGTTGGCATCGATATGAGATTTACGTGTAAGACCATGTCTGGGACATTGGCATCGTATTTGATTCGTTTAAGACCGTGTCTGGGACAGTGGCATCGATATTTGAGTACATGTAAAACCTTGTCTGGGACGTTGGCATTGTACGACTATTCCGAGCATTCCGAGTATCCTATTAGATTCTGAACGGTTCAACGGGCAAGTCCGAGAAATGAACGACTATGTGAGTTGTATATCCGTTTCAGGTACGTTTGAAAAGTACACTATATGTGTATGAAAGGTAAGTGTCTATATGAACTTACTAAGGTGAATATGTGTATAGAAATGATGAGATAATATGTGAATATATGCTTGAATGAGCTATGTGTATATGTGATATTTGGGTTGAAGAATTTGGCAAGTTATGGCTAAGTAAATGAGCCAAAGAATATGAGATGAATTTGCATTGAGAAACATTAATGTCAATGTATCAATATGGTTATGTGCATTTTATGCTAAGTTTATTTGTATATGGCTTACTAAGCTTTTGAAAGCTTACTTTGTGTGTGTTTGTTCTGTTTTATAGACCGTTAAAGCTACGAGAGGCTCGGGGACAGTCGAGGATCATCACCACACTATCAAACTCAACTTTGGTACTTTTGAATGTGTAAATAGCTAAATATGACATGTATAGGCTAGTTGTTTTGGAGTATGTTTGAGACATGTGTATAGGTAGCCATGTGATGTGGCTAGATAAGTGATTGTGTTTTGTATGTGATGCTATGCTATATGAGTTTGGTTTTAGTATAATCTTATGCCTATGGAATAGTCAAGGCTATGGTAAGCACATGGATGCAATATGAGTATGTATGTTTAATCAATGAAATGGTTATATGAAAGGTAAAATATGGATGTATCATGCTTGGCTATACATGTGTTTTAGATGTGCAATTTGGTATACAAGTTATTATGATTGTAGATGAGATTGAATGAGATGATAATTATTGATCTTATGACATGATTTTGGTTGCCAATTATGTATGGGATATTACTTGTTTGAGCTTGTAGGGATGACCCAAGTGTGGGTGGCAATTTGGCCTTGAAAATGGCCTATAATTGCCCACACGATTGAGTACACGGGCGTGTGGCTCGAACGTGTCCCTCGTGGTTGTAATTCAAAACAAGTCAGTAGCGACCACGGGCTGGACACATCGAGCGTGTGACTGGCCGTGTGGTGCAAGTCAGTATGTATGCCCTGTTTTGACACGGCTTAGACACGGGCTGTCTAAGGCCGTGGGAGGCACACGGCCTGCCCACACGGGCGTGTGACCTCTGTAACTTAGAAAAAATTTTAAATTTTCGTGAATTTCCATATGTGTTCGGTTTAGTCCCGGCCCTATTCTAAAGCATGTTTAAGCTCTCGATGACCTATTTAAGGGACACTTTGATCTGATTAGTTGAGTTATATTATAAAATGTCCGTAAAAGTCTCCGTTCGTCCGGTAACGCCTCTTAACCCTATTTCGGCGACGGGTACGGGTTAGGGGTGTTACATGCATGTAAGTGATTTTTAACTCGGTTTTTAGTGATTTTTATGTTTTTGGAACCGTTGTAGCTTAAGCTTTCTAATGAGGGGACTAATTTGTAAAATTGTTAAAAGTCTAGGGTGTTTCCATTGATTAATATACATGTATTTTGAAGTTTAATGGAAGAATAGAAGTCCTTGTTGATTGTTAAACACTTTTTGTTAAGTGATTTTTAGTGAAATTGTCATTTGGAAGCTAAATTAAAATATGTGAAATTTATGTGGTAAATATGTGAAATAAATGAAATGTGTGGGCTGCTAGGGACACTAGTGAAATTCAGCTATGCTGAAATTGGATTAAATTGGATTAAATTGCATGAATTTGTGATTTTTGGAAATAAGGACTAAATTGTAAAAATGTTGAAGTAGTAGGGGCAAAAGTGTAATTTTTCCATAAGGTAATTTTGGCCTAAATTTAATGGAATGTTTATTAAATAGGTTAAATTTGTTTATATATAGATCAAGAAAAACGGAATACGGAATTAGACCAGGGAAAGAATAAGGTTTCGGACTAATCGACTTAGTTCGCCGTTTTTGCAATCGAAGTAAGTTCGTATGTTATAATTTCATTTCAAATGTATTTTATATGTTTTTATATAGCATAAATTGCGATTATGTGACTACGGACAAGTTTGGAAATGATTCGACGATAATTCGACAGTTCGAAATCCCGGTTGAACCTTAGGAATAGTTTAGGATACTAGTGACATGTCATTAGGGGATACAGTGAGTTGGCTTCGGGCCATGATATAGCACTTTGTGTGCGAGATAAACCGATTTGGCTTCGGGCCATGCATATCAGCTGATTTGGCTTTAGGCCATGATATTAGTATTTCGGATAAGTTACCTTGATTTGGCTTCGGGCCATGGTATAGGTACTTATCGTGTGAGAACCTCGAGTATCCGACTTCCATTCCAAATGGTTCAACGGGTGAATGAAAGTTGAGGATGTGTATGAGATTTATACGAAATGGTATAGGTATGTACGTAAACTATTCTACCATTGAATCGAAGAAATGATGATGAAAGTATATAATTTTGTGAATGAGATTTGAAAGGTTTGTTAGTTAATGTAAGCTACATGTTGATGTATTCAAATTATTGATTTATGTTTATGCGATTGCATTAAATTATTTCATACGAGCTTACTAAGCTATAAAGCTTACTTTGTGTATTTCTCTGTGTTTTATAGTTTTCAAAGATAGCTCGGACTCGGGGATCATCGGAGATCGCATCACACTATCTACCTATCTCTTGGTACCTATGAACTTGGTATTTTAAGTATATGGCATGTATAGGGACTATGGTCATGTTGGTTATGTTTTGGTAGTGAGTTTTGCCATTTGAGATGGCTTGTAAATGTATATGTTTTGGTTTGTGTATATAGCCATGAAAGTTGGCTTGTTTTGGTATGTTTGAACCATGTGTATATATATATATGGCTTATGTTGTGAATTCATGAATAGGTATATGTGGTTTGTATATTATATAAATTGTGGAGGTTATTTGATTGATATTGGAGTAATTATATGCTAATGATCTTGATGCATAATGATGCATGTTTGGAAGTGTATAAATAGTTAAATGGTATGATATATTTTGTGATTAGTGTGCATAGTGAATAGGAGTAGTGAATGTATATGAGTTAAGATTGAATTGGTTAGTTATAATGTCATATTATGCTATGTTGTGGTGCCATTATAGTTGATGTAGGTACATTCAAACTTGGGTGGCAAATTGGCTTGGTAAATAGCCTATTTTTGTCCACACGGGCAGAGACACGGGCGTGTGTCTCAGCCGTGTGTGACACACGGTTATGTTACATGGCCGTATGTTCCCTGGTGTTGAAATTGTAATGAAGTCAGTATGCCCCACACGGTCTCACACACGGGCGTGTGATTGGCCGTGTGGCATAAGTCAGTATACCTCCTGATTTGCACACGGCCTAGCACATGGGCGTGTGACTTGGCCATGTTGCATAAGTCAGTATACCCTACAAGTTTGCCACGGCCTAGCACACGGCCTGGCACATGGGCGTGTGTGGCCACTTCGAAAGGCACACGAGCTAGACACACGGGCGTGTGGTTGGCCGTGTGACCCAAGTCAGTAAGCTCACTTATTTGGACACGGGGTTGGGCACAGGCTGGGACACGGCCATGTGCTTCTATTTCGAATGTTCACACGGCCTATGACACGGGCGTGTCTGGTGGCCGTGTGAGACGCACGGCCCGGCCACACAGATGTGTGTCCCCTATTTTGAGAAAATTTTTATAAGTGTTGAAAATTTTCCCAAGTTATTGGTTTAGTCCCTAAGCACTCCCAATGCATGTTTAGGGCATCGTAGGCTCGTATTAGGGACAAATTGATTAAGATTGAATGATGATTGCATTTATTGATTAAATGTATAAGATAAGTTTGTGTAAATGTGTTGTAAGTCCGCTAATGCTTCGTAACCCTATTCCGGCGTTGAATACAGGTGAGGGGTGTTACAAATTTAGGGTTTAAGCAGTAGAAAAAGAAGAAGAAGAGAAAAAATGGAGATGTCGACCATGATATCGGTGTGCTATTGTGAAAACCCAACCAAATTAAATATTTCTTGGTCCAATGACAACCCAGGTAGGAGGTTTTTTGGGTGTAAGAAGTTTGGGAGTGGGTTTCGAAAACCATGTCGTTTTTTCACCTGGTTTGATACACTATTGACGTCCCGTTCACAAATTGTGTTGTTGGGTCTTCTGAAAAAAGTGAAGATATTGGAGGATGCAAGGAGGAGGGAGAGAAAAACATAGCTTTTAGTGCTTTTATTTGTAATATTGTTGCTATTTTTTAAACTCTTAACCAACTTATGTTGTTTCTAGAACCGAAAACCAGCTTATGTGGCTATTGATATACTATTTTGTTATTCATTCATGGTGAGTTGGGTTCCTAAATGTAATAGCCTGTAAAGGGTAGAAGTTTGCTAATTGTAATGGGAGAATATTTGGTTATTGTAATGATCTGGTATTCTCACACATTTGTATTTCATTTCATTTGAATTTCTAAATGTTTAATCTTCTTTTAAGACTTGAAAGAGTATTTGGTTATTGTTTTTTATTTTTTTACATTGCATGGATCAATGCTCATATGTTAGAAGAGATAAAAACAAATGAAAAACAAAAATAGAAACATATTGGAAGGGCAAAATATTGCCAGATTGCATGGATCAATGCTCATATATTAAAGCCAAACTGTTTACAAAATGAAGGGCAAACTATTGCCAAATTTGCCTACAATTCAATACAATTGAATAGATCTTAATTGTAGGCAAATTTACAAAAAAAAAATAGTGACTATATGCCTAAGTTTAGATAACAGTAGCAATCATAGGCAAATTTACAAAAAAAATAATCTGCCTAAGTTAATAAATCAGTAGCAGGTATAGGCAAATTTACACAAGTTCAAAAAGTTAACAAAATAAAGTCATGTTCACAATGTCATCATTGGTCTGTCATAGATGACTCTTGAGTAGAAGACATCCATCTAACAATGGTTGGTTTCCTCTTGCATCGAAGCTTTTCTCTTGGGGGTAGCATCTTGTTTATGAGTTTGGTGAGTTGGGGCAAATTGGTAAGGAGTTGGGGCAGCCTCCTGCTGAGTTGGGGTAGACTGTTGCTGAGTTGGGGCAACCACTTGGTTGTGAACACCAACTTTGTGTCTTTTGACCTACAGAAACAAGTGAAATCCATCAAACAAATTCATAACTTAAGTAATATAATGAAGCAAAGGCAGATGACTTACTAGAATGTTTCTGCCAACTTCCCATTTACAACTCCTCTTATTGTGGCCTTTTTTGTTGTATTTATTGCACCTCATTTCCACCCATCTCTTACTCAACCTTTCTGTTGTTTGCAGTTCATCAGGTTATTTCCTTTTCACCTTAGTAGGTATGCCAGATTGCCTTCTTAGTGTAGGAAGCAGTGTTGGCAGCATGTTTAGCACAGACACTCGTTTCTTCGGACCCCTTACTGGCCTTATGAAGTTGGAGTAAATGGAAAGCTGGGTTTTCTTGGTGTACTAGGTTTGTACATAGGTTTCTGGGAACTCATCTTTTAGATGAATGGCAGCCACTACATGCATACAAGGGATTCTAGTGAGATCTTAGTTCCTATAGGAGCAAGAATTCTCAACTAGTCCACCACATGTTGACTACCTAAATTGTTTCAACCTGATACCTGTCCCCACCAGTATGTGATGGAACACACCTAAAAATAGTCACTAAAACAATATTAAAAACAACATGTGATCAGCCCCACCAACAATCATACACAAGGCATAAATATATTAAAAATGGCAGAATAAAGACATACAGGTATTGGTCCAACAACACGTGATCAACCCTACTAGCAATTATACACAAGGCAGAATAAAGGCATCAATATATTAAAGAGGGTAAATTTACCTCAGTGAATCTTTGATATTGACATCCAACTTTTTCTTAATCTTTGGACACAAGATTCCTTTAATTTTATCAGCTTCTTCTTTCTTCTTGACAATCAACAACATAATCTTGGTCCTAATTGTTTCCATCATGGTGAAAATAGGTTTCCCTCTTGCTTCCAATATCACCTACTAGTAAGCAACATAAAGGATTAGTGAACTGCATGTTCTTAATGATTAGTAAGTAACATAAAAAAATAAGGGTTTACCTTGTTAAAGCATTCAGAAAGATTATTCACCAACATGTCAGAGTGGCTCCTAACTGAGAAGTGGGACATTGACCAGTGAGTAGGGTTCTTTTCCTTCAACCAATCATAAGCATGTTGATTGGTATTCTTTAGTTCAGCTATGACATCCTCAAAATCTCTTGGAGTGCTTGCTCTGGCAGCTTTCCAAAGTAAATCTTTCAATTCCTTTGTTCGGAAACCAACTTTCTTGAAATTAGGATGTAGGTCTCTAACACAGTGTATTGTTTCTAAATTAGGAAACAACATATATATTACTTCTAAAAGTCCCTGCAAATAGAACAAATACAATTTACTTCTTTGACATACCATAAACCCTAAACAAAAACAACATAAAACAAAGTAGACAAATGGAGTTTTACCTTTTTCTTGTTAGACATGAAAGATATCTAGTATGAGCTCACAATTTTCAAGTCTAGTGCAAGCAACTTCAAGAACCAGAGCCATGATGCTTGGTTTTCACTTTCGATAGCAGCATATGCAATATGATAGATGCCATTATTTGCATCTATCCCAACAGCTGCCAATAGGTAGCCACCAAAGTAGCCCTTCAAGAAACATCCATCTAAACCTATTATCCTCCTACAACCAACCCTATAGCCATCTTTGCATGCCTGCAGATAGACATACATTATTTGAATATAACAGATTATTGTTGTCCCCTTATTTTGGGTCCTAACCTCCAACAAATACTCATAAATCTTCTCATATTGAGCCTTATGAGCTCCTTTAATTAATTCTAATGCCCTAAGTTTAGCCCTACTACATTTGGCTAGTAAGACAAGGTAAAATAAATCTCTTTTGTCATCTTATTACAATGATGTCAAAGAATAATTAGGATCATCAATGAATTTTTCTTTATAATGTTGACTTATCCAAGCTGAGGTTACATTATTATTTTTATAGACTTTAGAGCAAGTATGGTTAGGGTTTGAACTCCTAATTTGCCAAGTCTGGTCAGTAGGGTCATTAGGGTTTAGTCTAGAGGCTCATATGAACCAAGAACATTTTTTCACTACAGACTGTCTTTAACATCTTTAGATCATTTTTGGGGAACTTAATAAAATAACTATTCAACCTACCATATTGTTTGGCAGCTTCTTTTAGATTGTCTTTAGACTTAAATAACATTACCTGAAGTTTAGGATTACTCATGTCATTGTCTTGGTTGAACCCAGGCCAATTTTTGCCATCTAAGTCAGATTCATGTGCACTATCTAACCTCCCAGAATCATCACTATCAAACAGATCCCTACTTCTATATCATCCATGTTTAAACCATCTAGATTAACTCTTATCCTATTAGACACATCACTACCAGACACATCAAAATCAGACATTTCTTCTTCACTCTCATTAAAATTATCATCAATTAAACCTACCAAACAAATTTACAGTCAATAAAGACAGACAACAACCAAACAATTTAATACAACATAGACAATGACCAAACAATTTAATACAACATGACAGACAATAACCAATACAAAAATAATTTAATACAAACACAACCATTTCTGTCATGCACATGGCAGACAATAACCAAACACTTTAACCCTAAACCTAGGCAATGGCAGACAATAACCAATACAATATAGAAGCTAAAGAACAAATTTAATCCAATTGATATTTGAAACTAGGAACAAATTTGTGTCTTAATAACCAAACAATAACCAAACTTGATACTATTTTATACAAATAATAAACATGGCATACCATACACAGTATCTGTCATTCAGTTTGATACAAACAATAAACATGACATACACAGTATCATGCATATGGCATACCATACACAGTATCTGCCATTCACTTTAATAAGCAAACCCTAAACCCCATATGAATAATAAATGAAACCAAAATCTTTTTGAATGCTTGTTAATAACAAATGAAACCAAAATCGAAATAACCCTAAATCCAAAAAATCAAAAACTAAATACAAAAACTTAACCATTACAATGGATGTAACAACATTGTAGCTTCTCTTTTATTGACTATTGTCGCTAAGAACCAAAAATACTGATAGGTTTCTCATTTTGTCTTCTTTTCTCCCCAAACGAAAAATACCAACCGATTTCTAACCCTAGACCCTGTTAATCGATTATTGAATCGATTTTGTAACCATAAACCAACCTTGTTAATCGATTCACGAATCGATTTCTAACCTAAATCCCTGTTAATTTTTCCCAAATCGATTTTCTTTTCCTTCTCCCCTTAATCACAATCAATTTCTATTTTTTTGCCCTAAATCAATCCAACTCTTTAGATTTTTTCCCTAAACTCGTGTCAAACCTTGACCCTTCCACTGCTTCACCAACGTGGCAAGTTAACTGGACACGTCAGCTAGTTAACTTGCCACATCAGCGGTCCCGTTAAGACAATAATGGAAAATGTTAATAAGTGACTGATTTGTCACTTTTTGATAACGTTAGTGACTGTTTTGTTATTTTTCTAAAGTTGAGTGACTGAAATGAAACCTAGGTGACTGTTTTGTCAGCTACCCTAAAGTTGAGTGGTTGTTGGTGTAATTTACCCTTTTAAATTTTATATAATTTATTAAATAAATTGCTATATGTTCTTTTAATAGAAACTGATACGTAGAGGTAGAGATTGAAATTCAAATTTTAAATTTATTTGTTGTTTTAAGCTTATTTATGTGTGACTTAATAATCATTCAAAATTAATTTTGTATTTATTCAAAAGAATTGTCTCTATCGATTTTTTACTACGGTTAGTGTGTCTTGATTTTGTCGAGAGTACTACGTATTCATAAGTTAAAAGGTACATCACATTGCCCACGATTAGAGTTCTGTCTCCCAACCTATCAAGAGCTCTGGTGGAACAAAAAAAATTATAGCGCTTCAAAGTGCTTAAATAGGTGAAACTTTGACAAATTGAAAAATGGCATATATGTTATTTATGGGGGAGAAGCTACATCACACTCTATGAACATGTCAACACTTTTAGGAGAGTTGGAGACAAAACTCCAATAATAATAAAAAAATACCAACTTAGGTGATATGCTCCTCTACCTATAAACCCATAAAGCTCTAGACAAAGCCAAATGACTTCAATAAGTACCAATGTCTGGGCCATACTTTCCTGGTTGATACATACCATACTCCCATTTTCCTGGCTGATACATATTAATGGAGGGCAAGCAAACAACGTTTTGAATTATAAATATTATTTGTAATTCCATTCTTTGTGGCTGCTGGTTGCCATAAAACCTGGTTCAAACATACACATATTCAGAACTTTGCTCAAAAGTAGAGAATTACTTTATTAGGAAATTATTTTTGAGGTTTCAAAGCCATATAGCACCAGTCCTTATGAGCAATGGCACAAGCTGGTTCTTCACTTGGAGGGACATGACTTGGTTAGGACCCCCAATGAGCTGCTGGCCTATGAACACAACCGGTACACTAGGCTTGCACCCCATCTGCTGCAGTGCTCTTTCAATCTGTCCCCCATACGGAACTTCGTCGAGCTCGTACACGGTCGGGTTAGCTCCAAATCCACTTATCAGAGTCTTGATGGTGTGGCTCATGCAACAAGTGGTCCGGCTGAAGATCACCACCGGCCTGTCTGCAACCATTCTTGTAACCATTTCCATTGTTATCTAACAAAGAAGAGTATTGGAAATGGGAGTTAAATGGACCTTACTGAGAGACTTCTGAAGTAGTAAAAGTGCTTATCCCTGATGTGGAACCTAGTCACCCTGGAGACCCTTATTTATACTGTCCATGAATAGGTACAGAAAAGGAATAAAATAATCCAATAGATCATTATTCCTATAAATTGCCATTGATGATTGATTTGTAAAGTTGCATAACTGTATATAAATACACATGTGAAAATAAATACAGTTAAAGGACTTCACTATGCTTAACATTCTCATCAATTCTCAACAGTAAATGCAATTTAAATGTGGGATGCAAATTTAGAACTTTCTTAAAAGTAAAATATTGTGTTGATATTTGACACTCCCAAGATTTATGACATGGTCTGTTAATGAGTTACTACTTTTCTTAAAGTCATTTGACTTTCCTAAGGAGAGATATTCAGGGAGCCTACATAATTCAAGAATGGGGTATTTGCCTATATGGTTTCATCTCATCATCTATCTGATGTGAGCCTATGTTATCATCATCTCTGCATAGTTTTTGGCATTAATTTATAAAGTTAGGATATATTCTCATCCGCAAAAGACTTTTTTAAAGAATTTTGACATCATCTCTCACAGTTGCTCGCACATTTACTAACTCATGCTAAAATAACATAGATAAACAATGCATGAACTAGATTCAATCAAAACCAAGTTTCAAATTAGAGTTTAGAGCCAACATTTGCTTGCACCCTCAAAAACATCATATTGTAGTAAAGAAGCACATGGAAAGAAACATTCCACAATCCACAGATTACTCTATTATACCTATCTGATCAAATTTGGGATGACAGAATTATAGTGCTCTCCAAGCCCAAAGGCATGCTTATGGTATGACAACCTGAGAGTCCCTTCAGATGAAGAGGATCCTCCATCAGATTTGTACTCCTTTCCCATCTCCACATCTGGAAAAGATCCTGAAAATATCATGATGTGTTTTCTCAGGCAGTGAGTTAAAGCTCCAAGCTCTAACTGCCCTCCCCATGCAGCAGTTGACTCCACCTCTTTACAGTAGTTCTCGAATCTCTCCGCTAATGAATCATCAGAATCTTCATCTACGGTATTCTCTGACAGGAAAAAAGGAAGAAAATCGCATGCATGTTTCCTCATATAAGCAGCTGCCATTTCCCGTAGCTCTTGATATGTATAAGGAGAAGAACCTCCAGACAGAAGCGCCAACTGGTCTTCAACGGCTCGGTAGAGGCAGTGTCCATCTGGCTTTATTTCATTAATTGTGAATCCCAGGGGTTTCAGTTTTTCCTCCAATTTCTCATCCTCAACCATTCTATCACTCACAATGTTGCTCTGCTCTTCCTGGATTCTTTGTTCTCTAGCTGCCTCTTGCTGAGCTCTTTTCACTCGCCTCTTGGCACCTTTGCTGGGCTTTGGATGATCCTGCTGAGGAGCGACAGACACCCCAGCTATGGCCTTCACCAAGTTGTCCATATTGCTTTTATCATTTCCGTTACTGTAGCCTAGTGAAGCAAGCTCTTCTGCATGTTTTGCCTTGAGATTAGTAGAGAGCTGAGAGATCTCTTCCTCCACCTGCTTCTTTTTAGCCTTCTGTTCAGCCTTGCTACCCTTTGCTGCTGCCTTTTTCAGGCTAATTTCCTTGTTTTGCAGCTCCGATATCTCTCTCCTGCAGAATAGGATAAGAAAAATAAGTATTATAGAGAAAAAAGATTATATTTAAGTTGAAAAAAAATACCCCAACTAAATTTGTCAAAATGCAGTTTTTGTTTTTTTTTTTATAATCAAAATTTTCAAATCAGGGCATTTTAATAATATATCAGCCTTATTCATAATAGCAGTAGGCCTTGTTAAACCATCTAAATTGTACCAGGAAACAAGCCAGATTAATTAACTAGATTAAATGTGATAGCAAGCAAGGAACACATCAGTCAACAATCCAAAACCATCAATTAAACTACAGGTTAGTAAAAAAAAATTAAAGAAGTATATTAAATATCATCGTATCTGAATTACCTGTGCCTAGAAAGCATTTCATCACGAGTTTCCTGCTTTTGAGATGTACAAGGCAAACTTTCTTCACATGGTTTGCCATCTGATTCTTGAACATCGGCCATCTCGGCACACCTAAAATCATGGTAGATGCTAATATAGAAGAAATGGCAACGTTGCAAAAGAAAAGGACATCCAAAAATATTTCACCAAGGAACTAAATGGGACGAACAAAGAACATTCTACAATCAAACAAAACCTATGCTAGTCCAAACCACAACGATGCAGCCTAAACAGGTGAAATGGCCATCTCTGTTTTCAGCTTTCCGAACACGCACATTGTCAGTTTTGCAACCTAAATATATTGTCCATACATTGATGAAGACAACTGACCATTTTGCCAACATGAACTTTCTAGGTGCTCTTCTAAACATATAACTCTTTCATTAAACCAAGTTCAAAAATAATGCTTAGATATGCAACTTCTTTCTGCGATTCTAAATCCATGCATTTGCTAAGACTCTTCAAGTTGTTTCAATCGATGAAGTTTTTGAAGTGAGTAAAGTAACCAATTAAACAGAATCCTAAATTTAAATTCCCATCTAGAAACGACGATAGAACCAAAAAAAAAAAAAAAAAAACCCAAAAATGGTTCCTTTCTAAATTAATTAAATTGAAATCAAACAGAAACAATACTTATAATTTATTATCAAACTGCCATTAACGTAAGTTCAAACCCAGAGATGAAGCAAATCCTAGAAACTAAGGATAATCAGAAACTCAAAAAGTGAAAATTATGTTAAAAATTAGTCAAGCGTGATTTGAAAATGGCGCTTAGTTTCTACAAAGAAAAAGCAAAGCAATTAAAACATGAAATTGAAATTTCATTGACAATTTGTCTTTTGCATTCTTCAAATTTCTAGTACAAAGGAAATACAGTGAGAAAAAAGCAAACCTTTTGAAAGAAGCACGAAATTGGGTGGAGTTAGCTAGGGTTTACTCGCGTTACTACCTATAGAAATCTTGAAGAAAAAAAGCCAATATTTATTTATTTTGTTTATGCAAGGCTAGAAATTTAAAAAATTAAAAATAAAATCGCTTATGAGCTCATATGGGCATATTTTGGGCTAAATTAACTGTAGCGTAGCGAATCCAATTGAATGAGTTATTTTATTGTTAAATAGATTAAATTAATGCTATATTATTAAAAAGGAAATAATTTTTTTTTATTTTGATTCTTTTAGTAGTAATAATAATTAGACTAATGTGATACAATTAGAGAAATCTAACAAATAATTTCACCTAACATAATACGAAGGAAAATAAAACATATCACCAAAAAATTTAAATATACAATATAATACATGAATATCTACACAAATGTATTAAAATTTATATAATATATTTTTTATAATCCATATACAAATTGTTAACTTAAATTTTAGGTTAATGCATTATTTACTCCCAAAATTGCATCCAATTATCAATTTAGTACTTTAAGTATTTTTTTTATCAATTTGATATTTGAAGTTTCTAACCTTGTATTACTTTACCTCAACTATTAAACGGTGTTACAAAAAAGCTGATGTTGCGTGCTCTCAGCATGTCACATCGCTCGATTCCTATTTTTCTAAAAGAAATCTTAAAAAAATCAAAAATTGGGAAAAATCAAAGAAAATAGAAAAAATCGAAAAAAATAATCTCAAAAGATTTAAATATTTGAAAGCTATAAAAAAAATTATGTGAAATTCTCAGAAATAAAAAAATATATATTTACTTTGATTTTTTTAATAACACATTAAATAAAAAGAGTAAACACATAAAATATAAATTATTTTTTAAAGTTTTGGGAATTTTACATGATTTTCTATATTTTTTGAAATTTTAAATGTGATTTTTTTTTCTATTTTCTTTGGTTTTCTTTTTTCCATTTTTGTAATGTTGTCAATGGTTGGGCTAAAGTGATGCACAATTGGAAATTTCAAGTATCAAACTAATAAAAAAAGTTTAGATACTAAAATGATAAATAAATATAAATTTGAAAGTAAATAATATATTAACCCTAAATTTGATATAAACATACAATATTTTAAACATGGAGATATATAAAAAAACACAATTAAAAAATTGTTTATAAAATTTTAACCAACAAATATTTACTTGCTCAAATTCACATTCCCTCAAAACCTTCACTTAAGTAATTACATAAATGTTGATACAATTATTAGAAAATTCTTTTTTTAGATTATTTAATTTTAAAATATTACAAAATGATCATTAGACTTATTATTTTATTTTTTAGTCCAAAACCGTTAAAATACTAATAGTTTGCTAATATGGCAATTAAGTTAATGACATGTAATTTTTAACCATTAATTTTTCCACATGATTTTCAAATCATTTTATATATTTTTTTTATAAGCTCCAGCTTCATATTCTTTAAACGAGTTGATTGATGAATATATATTTGATTTCCATGTGTTTTAAGAACATTGATAACTCGTTCATGGAGAGTTTTAACTTATAAGTCGACTCGTTTAAAGAAGATGAAGTTGGAGCCTCACCCAAAACGGACCATTTTGGATTTAAAATGATTTGGAAATAATGTGGAAAAAAGTAATGTTTAAAAGCCACATGTCATTAACTTAACTTCCCTGTCAACAAATTGTTAGTATTTTAATGATTTTGGATTTAAAAAAATAAAATGATAAATTGAGTAATTACACTACACCAAAACAGAGTTTTAGCGACGTTTTTAGTGGCGTTTTAACTAAAAACGCCGCCAATATTAAGCGGCGTTTTCCCGCAAAAAGTTGAGCAATAGCGGCGTTTTTTCTTACAAACGCCGCTAAAAAGGAGATATAGCGGCGTTTTTTTCTAAAACGCCGCTAAAGACCTGAGCTTTAGCGGCGCTTTTTCACAAACGCCGCTAAAAGTTTTTCATATTTTTTTTCTTATTCTTGCTTTGAATTATATTTTATTTTGATACATTCACTTATAAGCAATGAGAAAGTTTCATTTTAGTTACTTAATTATGAAAAGTTACAATTTGCTAACTAAACAATTTAGAAGTTTTCATTTAAGTTATAAATTAAGCTATTAAAATTGATTTAGGGTTTAATGTTTAGTATGTTAATTTCATGGTTTAGGGTTTGTTATTTTGGTGTATGGTTTTAGTGTTTTAAAGTTTGTTATTTGGGTTTATTGTATAGTGTTCAATATCTTAGTGTTTACCGGTATTAAGGTTTAAGTGTTAGTGGTTAGGGGTTAAGGTTTTGGGTTAGGGGTTTAAGGGGAAATGGTTAATGGGTTAGGGTTTTGGGTTTAGGGTTTAGGGTTTATGGTTTATAGGTTTAGGGTTAGGGGTTTGAAGGGATATGGTTAATGTGTTAGGTTTCTGAGTTTAGGGTTTATGGTTTAAGTTTAAGTTTTTTTAGGGTTTAGGATTTAGGGTGTTAGCTATATGACCCAAAATCCCGAATACCGAAATCCCTCATGAGGTATTTATGGTTAATGTGTTAGCTATTAAAATAATGTTTTGTACTACACTAACATTGGCCACATGAATTCCCAAAAAGTTGGTCTCGGATTGTGGTTTAAGGTTTGCAGTTTAGAGTTTAGGGTTCGAGCTTTATGGTCTAGTATTTAAGGTTTGGGGTTTTGAGTTTGGGGTTTAGGACTTGCTGTTCGTGGGTTAGTGTTTAAGGTTTAGGGTCTAAGGTTTATGATTTAGGGATTAATCTTGGATTTTTTAGAATATAAATCAAAATAAGATAAATGTAAATTATTATTTTAAAAAAATATATATCAAAATGGGTTAAATCCCAAAAGCATACATGAATAATAGTTTAGTGTGCAATTGTATACACGAACTTTAATTTGATCCAGATCTTGTAAAATATTAACACAATTATTGATATAATTAACATCATTTTTTATTTATATATTGCAAACATATATAAAAAGTTATATTTATTCAATATAAAAATATATTGATGTATTTATATTTTAAAATAATGTGTATGATTAAATGAAAATTAAAGTTTGAACTATACATTTAAACCACAATTAGAAATTCACATATAGAATTACACATTAAACCAAAATTCATATATAATTCTGAGATGTATCTATATCAAAATTTAGGTGTATACATATAATTGAATGTCATTTATATAAAAATCTAAACAACTAATGTTGGTGTAAAAAGAAAGAAAAAAGAAATTCGAGTTGATAATGGTAATTAAATTTTTAAATTTTAATAATAAAAAATTTAAAACTTAAAAACTTAAAAATTAGATATTTAATATTTTAGTTAAAAAGTTCAATACTCAAAATACAATAAAAATAAAAATTGAAAAAAATGATAATGTCAGCACAAAATTTTGAAAGAAAAAACTTAGAAAAATATAGGTTAAAATTAGAATTAAAATTAAAATTGAAAAAAAATTAAAATTAAAATTGGAAAAAAAATTAAAATTAAAATTTTATATGTTAATTTAAAAATTATAAAAATCTTCAAAAAAATTCCGAAATTTTCTTAAAAAGTTTAATATTCAAAATTTTTAAAAAATAAAAATTCCAAAAAATGATAATCTAAGCAAAAAAATTTTGAAAGAAAAAAATAAGTAAAAAATGAAAAAAAAATTAAAATTGAGAATAGTGGCGTTTTCATAAAAAACGCCGCGAATATGTTCTCGGAGACACAGCCGTTTTATCAGGGTTTTAGTGGCGTTTTAAAAAAAAACGTCGCAATAGTATATGTTATAGTGGCGTTTGTTAAGAAACGCCGCAAATTATTTGTTTATTTTTTAGTGGCGTTTTATCAAAAAACGCCGCAAAAGGTGGGATATAGCGGCGCTAATCCAAAACGCCGCAAAAAATGTTACTATACTTTAATTAAAACGACGTAGTTTTATAGTTTTTTAGTGGCGTTTTTTAGTTAAACACCGCAATAGGTATGTTTTTAGCGGCGCGATTTGATAAACGCCGCAATGCTTGAATTATTTTTAGGAAAAACATCGCGTTTTGCTCTCTGAAATCCCTAAATTGATTTTGCATCTTTGATTTTAGTCCTCTAAAATCTCCGATTTGATAATCTCGCGTTGCTGGTTTTTTCTGAGGTCTGGCTTTTTAGTCCTCTCCGATTTCCATCTTGATTTTGCATCGCAGGCGAGATTAATCGTTGTCCGAAATCCAAGCCTTTACCAATTCAAAGGTAATCTTAATCAATAATTCGATTTCTTTATTTATTTGTTGTTTGGGTTTTGGTTTGAATGTGGTTAGGTATTTTTCGATTTGTATGTTGTTTAAGTTTGTTTGCTGAAAACAATGTTACAAATGAACTTTCCCCCTGAAATATGAACCATTACCCCTTTTTTTTTAGGTCTCATATTCCTGTCATGAACTGTCTCTCTTTAAGTTTTCACCTGTCACCAATGCCTGCCCATTTACTTCTAAATCAAACACCCCTGAACTTAAATTTTAAGGAAATTAATCAATCAACGCGATACTTTAAAAAAATTGGGTGACGAATAAACAACCCTTTTTCTTTTTTGTTATTTAATGGTGTTGGTTCCTTTCAGAATGCAGTTGTTCTAATTCGAGGGGAAGTAAATGCAGGTTTAAGTGAAGTATGAATTGTATAAAATTCATCAATTTCTGTAAATTTGTATAACCCCCCCCCCCAAAAATATGTTGAACAGAGTAAGTTGCATCAAATAGAAAATGTGTTAAAGAGTTATGAATAGACAAGCCAACAAGAATCCCATTTTCTTTTGTTCTGTAGCTTGTTTAGATAGTATGATTACTCCATTTGTGTGAACCTAATGAAATATTGAAACAAACCCATTTCTTTTCTCTTGAAACGAAAGAAACTTAAATGTAATATATGAATAGGAGGCTAACAGCATTGATTCTCTTGCTGTCTACAAAGATTTCGATTACTCGTTTTGTTTGAGTAATCATTTAGCAGAAAACAGAGTTGAGTATCACCTCCTCCAATTCCCTATATATGAGGTGTCCCGTTTCTTTAATGCATGGGAGGAAGAACTGTTAGCCAAATACTATTCATGATAAGACATATCATATTAAGAAATAATTACATAATTATTCATGATAAGACATACCTTTGCTGGTCCATAGATTAAAAAGAAAATGAGATTTTTGAAATATGTTTGGGACTTTCTATGTTTTCATGTCTGCTTTTGAGCCAGTTTTATAAATCAACCACCATCACTAGGTGGGACCACTACTTTTCTTGCTCAAATGTTTCTAAGTATAAGAAAAATGGGAGAAGTCTCTCATTTTCAGTGATATTTTTCTTCATCCTGTTCTAATCCTAGTTAAAACTTTACGTATCTTATTGCTTTGCTTCAGTATAGACCTTAGGAAGTTCTTAATTTTGATTGGTACAAGGGCATGACAAGAAGACATATAGCAAATTGATATATTTTTTAATTTTAATATGGATTTTTCCAGTGAATACAATTGTGGTATTTGAAATGGACTATATTTCTGTGTCTACTTTAGAAATCGGGCTCTCTTCGCTAAGAGAGACCATGAAGTTTCTTGCACAAATGTTTCTAGTTTCAGTAACCATATTCATCCAATATTTATGTTATAACAAAAGAAAATAGGGACTTATCTCCAAGCTTTTTAAGCTGGTTAGCAGAGAGGACTTATCTCCAAGATTTTCAATCTTTATCCTATCATTATAATTGAGTTATTCATTTTACAATCTTTTTGTTCTAGTTAAATATAATAAAGAATGTGATTGTAATGCATTCTGTCTTTTGGTATTTTATGGTGCTTTAGTGTTCTAATGCCAAATATGTGAAGATCATTAAGTTGTTGTGTGTCTAGATACACGCTTATATGAATATAATTATATTTTAATTAGATACCTATACAAGTATATTTATATTTCAATTAGTTGCACTCTTATTTCTTGGTGTTGGAAGAATTTAGTGTTTTATTAGTAATCTGCTTTTAATTTTATGCTTTTTTTGACTTTTTAGCCATAAGCTCATGGGAACTTGGTGTCTTGTCATATGCTTTTTAGCCATATGCTTTTAATTTTTTACTTTTTTTTGACTTTTTACTAGTCAACAATTTCAATGGGTTCGTCACGATGTGGACGAAGATATTTATGAAATATGATGTAGTAAGATTTTACGATTTTTTATTTATATGTAATATTATAATTTTAATATTGGTCATGTTATATAATTTAACTATTTTAAATGTACTATTATTTTATTTGTTACTAAAATTTTGCACTATTTTATGTGTATTGCAGGAAAAATGCCTAGAAGACGATTACGAGATTTAAGTATTGTCCACAATACTCCAAATTCAGAAGAAGCAAATAGTGAACAACAAACATTTGTTGGATCTTCTAGTGTGCCGGACATAGATGACGAGCCTGCAGAAGTTCAAAGTAATGTTAATTTATGTTACATGCATGTTGAATTTTATTATTGATTCATTTTGTAATTTTAATATACTAATAATATATCATTTTTCAGCTGAAGGTGGTGGGGCGCTTGAGAGTCGGGGCGTACACTCCTTAAAGATTTGTACGAGCTAGATCCTGTCGAGCGTGTTAAAGTAAGGAGAAACAGTCATGGCCAGCCCGTTGGATCTGAAGCTCGACTGTTAGCAGGCTATTTGGGCATTCTATCACGTAATGCCAATATGTTGCCCATTAACTACGAATCATGGCATCACATGCCCGCTGCCAACAAAAATCGTGCTCTCGATAATATTAAGGTAAAAACGTGAATGTAATTTATAATACTTTGGTTTAACTTTCATTTATATTTACTTTTAAACTTGTGTTTTTAGGAGAGATTTGCTTTAGAGGTCTCCGATGATTATATTAAGAAGACGTTGGGTAAAAATGGAGAGACCATAAAAGCACGTTGAAAAAACAATATTTTAAGATAGACATCACCTCGACGAAAAATTAAGAAATGTCCCATGAGAATGTTGAGGTACCAATGGGAAGATCAAGTTAGATTCTCGAATTCAAGAAAGGAGAGAGTATTACGTGCTTCTAAAGTCTTATAAATTTTTTGGTTTACTTGTATTTACTATATACATAATTCAAATTTCATTATGTAGGACCGTGAGCGAGTTGGAACAAGCGAAAAACATCAACAAAAATTCACGCATTACCTAGTGGTCCGTAAGTTTTGCTTGTGTAGCCGAGGCCGAGGTATTATAATTTATTAATTATGTCAAATATTAATGAATTTATACTATTAATTTATATTCTTTCTGCTAAAATGTAGGAAGCCTCGTGCAGTCAAAAGTTGGGCGCCTTGACTTTTTGACATTACGCATAGGAAGAAGGATGGATCTCCGATGACATCCGGTCGCAGAACTTATGGTATATTTACTTAATAAAATTATTCAATTACAAGTTATGTTGCATTCCTTCTTATTATATATTTCGTTTCTAACTCTTTCATTGATTTATTAGGATAAACTAAAGGAGAAGAAGGCGGAGTATGAAGCGGCTGCTTCGATGATAGTTCTGTTAATCTTGAGGAGATTGATAACGAAATTATTACCGTTTTGGGTCCCGAAGGTACAGCATCGCTTCGATCGATAGTTCTGTTAATCTTGAGTATATTTATAATAGAATTGCCACTGATGTTTTTGGTTTTGAAAGGTATGGTCAAAAGCGATTACAAGGATTTGGTGTTACCCCGACCCAATATTTTGATCCGGCTCGGCCAATACATGCCTTCCGGAGTCAATCTCGTCTTTGAAGTTCGAGGCTCAAAGACCGAGATAGCTCGGATGCAAGAGAGCACGGTTGAGCAGAGGCGAAAATTGCGATGTTCAACAAAAATATGAAGAACTCCAAAGCAATGGATTAGAGCGGATCTGAGAGCGCGGCGACCAGGAGAGGCAATGCAAATTGCGAGGAGGCGGAGGCGAAGATCGATGCTAGCAGAGCAAGCAGAAAATCGATGAGCTCCAGCTACAGCTTCAACAAATGATGCAGATGTTTCAACAGTCGTAGAGGCCGCCATCTTAGACATGTACTTTCTCGTTGTTTGATTATTTTAAAACATTATTACATTTAACATTATTGTAAAAATATTTTCAGTTATAATGCATTTAGTTTATTGAATTTCAAGTTTCATTTACAATCAATGCATTTGGTGTGATTTATATTCTACATTTGCTGTTTTGGGTTGGAATTATATGCTATATTTACTGTTATTGGTTGGTTTTTAGTGCAGGAGGGGTATGATATAAAACAAATTGTACACTGCAAATCTGTACAAACGCCGCTAAAGGTCATGACTTTTAGCGGCGTTTTTTGGAAAAGCGCCACTAAAAGTCATGACCTTTAGCGGCGTTTGTTGGAGAAGCGTCGCTAAAGGTCATGACTTTTAGCGGCATTTTTTCTCATAAACGCCGCTAAATTTTGCGGCGTTTTTTGCGGCGCTTCTAAAAGTGCCACAAATACTTTTAGTGGCGCTGATAAACGCCGCTAAAGGCAAAAAAACGCCGCTAAAAGTCTGTTTTCCTGTAGTGTTATTTTATAATTTTTTAAAATTGAATCACGCAATAAGAAATTTTCTTACTAATCGAGTGACTATTTTATAATTTATTTTTTTAATTTTTTATAAACTATATTTTTAAAAATTTTGATGATGTGATGATTTAAAAATTGCTCAAGATACCTTTTGTCAACATCATTTTGGCATATATACGATATTTATGTCAATTGTGGTGGATGATCAAATAGCTATGCATTTTTCGCATCAACTTACAACTTATTGTGTTTTATGATTTTTTATCGAAAAAATGTCTCACGGCTTAAAACATCAAACTTTAGTATACAATGGATGTGAAATTTACGACTTTATGGCTATGACATCCTTCTCTACTTCAATAAAGATTAACCGTCACTGTCGCACTATTACTACTTTTACCTAATTTTAATAATATAAAATTTTAATTTCGGCATCTAAATTTTATATTTTTATATTTTTATCTCGGCCTTAATGGTAAATTTCTAATTTCATCCATCCAAATAATTTTTTGAGAACTCTTTGAATACATAAAAAAACTTATAAAAAAATCTAATATGCTCATATTAAATATATATATATATATATATATGAAAGTCACATCCCGAGTCCAACTAAAATAATATGTTTTTGGTTGTGTGATAGAGCATGTAATGTATGATGCAGCTACTGGCTAGGCAATGGAGATTCTGATGGATATGGGAAGGCCAACTAGATAGTCTTTTTGTTTGGTTCCATTCTGCTTTTTAATGAAATGTTGCTATATAGTGTCCTGGCCTTTGCCATCTTGCAAAGACAATTTAATTCATCCATCCAATTTTGTAGGGTTGGATAAGCCCCAAATATATTCCTCTCACACTGCCAAATCCAATGCTTAACCTATTATTAGAACTATTCTCTTTCTTTTTGTTTAGCTAATTCAGTATACAAATGTGTCATTGAAGCTAATCTAAATAATGGCTCTCACATAATTTCTATCTAAAAAGGTTTTTTTTTTGTTAAAAATGTTTTTGAAGTTTATAATTTCAAAGTGGTAATTTAAAAATTGCAAAATAAAAATAAAAAATCTATAGCTTTGAGACTAAAACCTAAAGGAGTGGTTTTAAAATTTAACTAGGTTTAAAGATTTTGTAATAAAAAAGGAAAGCGAAATAAGGTAGAGGAAGGAGAGAAGCCCTTTCTCAGGGGGATAATATTCGTGATTTGTCTCTTTCATTCAACACTCTCCTTTATTTATTTTTCTTCTCCAAGTATCCTAATGGGCTAGTTTTATATTATATTGGGTGGTGGATAATACTTGTGATGTATCTTTTTTCTCCAATGCTGTCCCTTATTTATTCTTGTTATCTAAGTATCTTAACATAGTGGGCTGACTTTATACTATATTGTTTTATGAATAATACTTGTGATTTGCTCTTTTTACCTAATACTATCCTTTATTTATTTTTATTCTCCAAGTATCTTAACGGAATGGGCTGGTGGATAGTTCTTGTTATTTGTGTCTCTGGTCCAATATTATCCTTATTAATTCATGTTCTCCAAATATCCTAACATTAACTGACCTTATTAATGCTTGAAGGTATAACAATTACTAATCATATTCACAATATTTTCCTTAATTTCCTCAAATCACATATCCTCATTCTTGATGTTATATAATATGTACATATATATATTGAAGAAGGGAGGAACTAAGACCAATGCAACAATGGAAATGAATTGGATAAACTCTACAACTTTGATCTCCACATCAGCCAACCAGTTCCACCATGAAACCAAAAAAAAAAAAATGTAGTTTTAAAGCAATCTCATGATCTTGCAAACTTAAAATGTAATCCATGTGTTGAGTATTTTTCTACTGTATCCTATTGAAGAGGATAATTAAGTATTTATATACACGGTTACTGTTCATGGAACTGACGTTCTAGGTAGGCTCCATGCATACTGACATGTGTACTACTCTAGACTTAACACGTGTTCACCAGTCTGCCTATTGTACTTCGCGATCTCTACACGCGAACTCTCTGGTGTATGCGAACTAGGCTCTCGAACCACCTTCGCGAGCCCTTTTAGCGAACCCCTACTATGAGACCTACGTGCATCCAACTAGTAGGGCCCATGTACGGGTCACGGGTAGGTAATCCAAATTATGCCTAGGTCTCGGGTTGGTAATCAGAAATACATAACAAAACTCATGGACCTGTGACCAGAAGAAGCATCAACCAAACAACCAATCGAAGGCAAAGGGAAACTGTCTTTGGGGCACGCATTGTTTAGGTTGGTAAAATCAATGCACATCCTCCACCTGTCGCTCACCTTCTTTACTATGACCACATTTGAAACCCAGTTTGTACATTCAACTTCCCTAATAAACCTTGCTGACAACAATTTAGCTACCTCCTACCTCACGGCTTCCACTATATGCGGAGCAAACCTCCTCTTTTTCTATTTAACTGGCTTAGGTTTATGGAGCACATTTAGCCTATGGACAATTACTTGTAGGTCTATCGTTGGCATATCTGCTGTTGACCAGGCAAACACATCGGAGTTTTCCTTTAAACACTAAACCAAAATGCAATTTTCTTTAGGTGGTAACGTTGATGAAATCCTTATTGTCCTTTCCTTGTCGTCATAGAATAGCTGCAAAGTCTCAGTGTGCTCTGCCATTTTAGGCTTCTTACTTCTTTCTTCATCCATCGCATCTAGGTTGTCCAAGTTTAAGGCTTAACTACTTAACCTTGATTGCTGTGAACTCTGCCCTTCGGATGCGGTTGTCTTACAGACAACATATGACATTGCCTTGCTGTCCGCTGGTTGGATCGCATGAACCCGACCCCTATCCTCGTTGGGAACTTGACCTTCATACAAAATGTTGGTACCACTATATTCGCCATCCTCATTATCGGACGTTCAAAAATGGCGTTATATGCCATAGGATGGTTCACAAAAAAAAAAAAATTGAACATACTCTGTAGTCGTATGCTCACCGTCTCCTAAGGTGACTGGCAAAGTGATAGAACCTTTCACCTCGACTGGGTGGTTTGCAAAACCATACAATGGGCTAGCCTTAGATAAAACCTATTCCTTCAATCCCATCTTTTGATAAGCCTCCCAGGTCAGAACCTCCACCGCACTCCTACTGTCAACAAGTATTCTCTTAACTTCAAAACCTGTGGCCGTTGCAGATACAACCATTGGGTCATTTCCTTCCTCGCCACATACTAATTCTTCATTATCATTACCAAACTCAACATTTCACTTTCCCTGCTGACACTGCCTCTTGGGTGCATTAACTGACATTACACTCCTCATGTGAGCTTTCCTCTTTGCATTAGAACCTACCCAATCCTCATATGTGCCCACAATCACATGAATATACCTTTAACCTTTTGCTTACCCTTGGGATCGCCACGAGAACTCTGACCCTACTAAGTAGTACCTTGATCCACAAACTCTACGAGCTCACCATTCCTCACCACCTCCTCAATAGCATCCTTCAAAGTAAAACAGTCCTTAGTTTTGTGACCCACGTCATTATAGAAAGCACACATATCTCTTGAATTTGACCTCATTATACTGTTTTACTTTGAAGATAGATTGGGAAAGATGCCTAAACTCTTCACCTAGTTCAAAATATAAGCACGAGTAGCGTTCAAAGGAGTATAGACTTCAAACTTTCCTTGAGGGATGTACTTCCTTGTATGTTCAGGCTGAGATCTCTGAGGAGCCCTGGGTGAATCATTCTGCGGCTACGTTCTCTATTGCCTATCGCTTCGTGTACGCAAAGCTTGATTGGGCAGTCCCTGTCTACTGTGGGCTCATTCTCTATTTCTAAATTGTCTGGCGTCTCTTTGAAATGTGCCACGCATCACCCTTTTCATCTCTTCTACTTCTACGAACTTGTAGGCCCGTTCATATAAGTCCGCCAAACTTTGAGGCCTGTTATCAGTGAAGGAATATTGTACGTGCTCATTCTGTACTCCCATAATAAAGGTATTTATGGCCTGCTGGTCTTCAAGGTTTTTTGTGTTTAGTGTTGCCGCATGGAATCGTTTCACATAGTCCTAGAGAGACTCTTCTTCTCTTTTTTTATTCACAGACATTAATCCCATAGAAGTGCTCATGATTGTCCTGTGGTTTCTGAACCTTCCCAAAAACATCTGACCCAATTGAGAAAAACTTCGGATAAAGCCATTGGGAAGGGACAAGTACCAATCCTTCCTTCCTTCGAACATATCCTTTGGGACCTTAAAATCGGGTGGTAAACTCACTATTGCTATTTCCAGGGCCAAAGGATTGTTGAAACAGAAAAACCAGTCCATGTCCCAAGACTTAGGATGTAATGCCCTCACATCTCGTGGTAATGCATCCATCTCATTCTGTTATTCTTTTATATGCAAGCCTGGACCTTCTTCCTGCATGGTTACATTATCATGGAAATCGGAGTTATCAGATTGTACCTTTCTTTTGAGCTTCTCATTGAAACAACGAAAATGTGCAAGTGTACACAATCGCAACAAGTAATAAAGTGACAAGTAAATGTCGAGTTATCGTACCCACAGGGACTGTGAAAAGAATTGTTTATGAAATTAATTTAAAACACTTTGGTGAAGGAAAATATTTTGATTTGAGGAGGTGATTAAAAACAAGGATTTTAGCTAAGTAAAATAAATAAAAATTCCAATGCACGATTTCAAAAGATGATTTTAATAAAAATGTCATAATTCTACTAGATTAATTGCATTTCTTAGCTTAGAATTATTAAACTCATGTTCATGTTGTTACGAATAAATTCACGGCAACTCGATAATTTGCTAACTTATGAACATACTTACCTACCAAATCCGTTTATCTCTTGACTATATCTCTATGTCAGTTCAACTGATTAAACAAATTCTAATAAGCAAATGTGTTAATGCACATACATACTTATGAAATTAAAATAATCTCTTGTACATATCTCTATGCCAATTCAAACAATTAATTCAATCTCATAAGCACATACAAGATTACGTGAGGTAACAATGTATTTCTACCTTGAAACAGTTTAATCACAATAATCTTGCAAGTTATGCAAGGCTAATGTATCGCTAGATACCGTTGCTAATTTAACCCTCAACTACCTTATATGATTAAACATGCACTGATTAAGTATTGTGTCAATTAATTACAATTTTTAAATAATTAATTCATTAGTTACCTTAAATTGTAATGCAAGAATAACTTATTCATGGTTTTACTCAATCAAACATCTTACCGAGGCCTATAACAGCACAAACACAATTTTAATAACTCAAGTAGACGAAATGCTATCAACCTAACATGAATTTAATTCAAGCCATATCAATTAAATTAAATAATTTAACATCAAAAATACTCATAGACATGTTCATCATAACAACAAAAAAATTAAAAGGATAGGGAATACGAATCAAATTCGGTGTTTTCTCCGTGGCTTGACTAGTATGCTCCACTCCTCCTTCTCCGCTTATTCTTGTTGAACCGAGGCTTCTACGAACACTTAAATGCTGCCCCAAATGGTGGTTGATTAACTCTTTTTCAAGAGGTGAAATCGGCAAGGGAATAGGGGAAGAAAATGAAGAACAATGGAAGGGAATGAAGAGAGAAAAATGAGAGAGAAGTGAAGAGATGAGAAGGGTTGAGATGTGTTTGAAGTGAGCAGCCAATGGGGTATTTATAGGTTAAGAGGGCTGCTAAAAATAGCCAAAATCATCAGCCAGAGACTCCCCCCATGGCCGGCCACACATGTGGCATGTTTGAAGATTTCAAACATGCTATTTTAAGGTAAGGGCAAATCTAGAAAGACATAAATAGTAGAGGGTTTTGAATGTAATTTGAAGGAGTCTTCAAGCGCCATTTTGCAAGCCAAATAATCAGCCAAGCAAGCTGATTGGGTCAGCATGTGGGACAGTTTTGGGCTACCTAGTGCTCGGTTGGATCAGTTTTCTCAATTTTGTGCTTCTAGCAGTGCGTGCCGAGCCATTTTTCGCCCTTTGCGAAAATCTATCGAAAATAATCAAAATTAATCAAAATTTGATATAAAATTAATTAAAATTCAATATGTTCATAATTTTAGTGTAATTTAATTATTTTATAATAATTATATATTTTTCGACAAGAATTTTATCGAAACAACATGAATTTGAGTTAAAAAAGGCATGAAAAAGTGTGTATATTTTCGTGTTTCCACTCATTCTGCTTTAATAGCTTATGTTGGAAAGTCTGTTGTTGTTCAAACCATGTATTCTGCAAAGCCATTTGTTCCTTCATCACCCTCATTTGCTCTTGAAGAGCAAGAAACTATTGTGGTGATGCTTCTTGACTAGAATAAAGTGGTGGTCCATGCCCGGAAGGAAGGTTTAAGTCAAATGGGCTTGAAAATCCTGGGTAAGCTACACTACCTAGGTTTTCTGATCGATCAGCAAACCAGCCAGCAAACAAGTCTATCTCAATGGGTTGGCTGTCAGAACCTGAGGCTCTGGCTTGTCCTGATAAAGATTAATGAGGAAATTTTCATTTGGGTGAGCCATCGTGATTTTTCAAACTAAAAGAAATCTGTTGATCGAAAGTCAGTCGACGCTCACCACACCAATTATTGAGTGTTTTTCTACTGTGTCCCATTGAAGAGGATAATCAGGTATTTATATACACGGCTACTGTTCATAGAATTAACGTTCTAGGTAGGCTTCATGCATGCTGACATGTGTACTAATCTAGACTTAACACGTGTTCACCAGTCTTCCTATTGTACTTCGCGATCTCTACATGTGAACTCCCTGGTGTATGCGAACAAGGCTCTCGAACCACCTTTGCGAGCCCTTCTGGCGAACCCCCACTATGATACCTACGTGCATCCAACTGGTAAGGCACATGTACGAGTTGCAAATAGGTAACCAGGTTATGCCTGAGTCTCGAGCTGTTAATAAAAAAATACATAACAATTTAGTCCTCCCTATTAGGTCTAAGAAGGGTTATAAAGTGGCGCTTCTTAAAGCCTTCACTTCGAATTTGCACGGCTTGTGGAACATGATGTAATCACTGATATATGACATTTGTCTCACCACGTGTACGATTGGATTATGTCTGTCTATATTTGGTCATTGTTATTCCCCGGTTATTTGAATCGTTAAAGTGCGGGGGAAGAAACTCTTTAAAAAGGGGATTTTGGAAGCTCTAAAACTCACAAACTTAGCATTTTCTGCAACTGGGATCGGTTAAAGCTTTTCTTCAATGTAAATCTTGTAAACTTTTTTATCTTAGGTATTTACTTTCTTCTTTCATTGAAACCATGGTAAGAGTCAGAGAAGTTGGTGGTCGGATAATCCCTAGTTATCCACCACGAGAACGAACATCGAAGGTCCCCATGGAGGCCAATTTCTACGTCTGTACTATGAAAAACAAAGAAATATGTCAAACTTTGGCTATACGAGGGACTAAAATCCCCAATTTCGTGTACAACTTTTCTATTCCTGAAGGGTCACACAAGTTGAGTGATACCAGCGATGGTAGTTTCCTACTCCCCCTCCATGTTTTGGAAGCCGAATTCTATTTGCCCTTTAACCCTTTCTTCTGTCATCTTCTCCAAGACTACAGGATCGCCCTTGGTCAGATTCTTGAATTTTCTTGGTGGATCAAGATAGCCTACTTCATCGACTGCTGTCAGCACAACGAGGTACCACTGCTCGCCTTTTTAAACATTTATACCAACTGAAGGCCCATAACCGAGAAAAGTCATCAAGCTTTTACTATTTCAACTCTCGCGAAGATGTTGAGTCCATCATCTCTAACCGGAGTTCTAATCTCTATTTGAATTGGGGAAATACATTCAAGTGAAGTGTAAGCTTGCTGATAGGTTTGATTTTCAAATCGGGGACCACCACCGAGCAAGGATATGTGCTTGTTCAAGCGAAACATTACAAAAAGGGATGGCTTAGCCCAATTTCAAAAGCTTCGCAATGGCCGTGCTCTAGTTCTAGAGGATCTCTTAACTGCGAGGAATGTATTCCAGTACTATCTGGAAGGCCTTAGTCCCAATGGGTGGAGATAGGATGATAGTAGAGAAGAGGCTGAGACTGGGATGCAGCCTGAAAGATATACGTGGCCCCTTGGGGCCAAAGACGATCTAGGCTTAATATTAACATGATGTAAAGACAAACCAATGAACTTCTTTTATATTTACTAAAAGATGAAGCCTCGTCCATGGATCTCAATGGCATCATTGCATGAAGAAAGTGGTGCAAACACTAATTTGATTACTACTACTGTTGATATTGGAATTGTTAATGGTGCAGGCATAACTCGCGGTTCTGGAGATAACTTAGAGGAAACCACAAGCCTGTCTCGCGAAATTTATGAATATATGGATGTGCGAGCTTCTATGTTAGACATACACAAGAAGCGCAAAACTAATGCGAGGTCTATGCACGTGGTCGTAAGTAGTGAAGAAGAGACAGATAGTGGAAGACTAGAGCAACGCCGTAAAAGGAGAACAGATCACGCTAGGCCTTCTGCCATGATGGTTGCTATTCCTACTTTCCCCTTTGGGAGCTCGCTGTAACACCCCTTACCCGTGTTCAAAGCCGGAATCGGGTTTAAGGCATTACCTAACTTATCTCGCTTAAACATCTAGAATAGGGCTATAAAATTACATTTAAACCCATCTCAAGCTAATTCTTGGCCCACGAGGCCCTAAACATACCTCCAAGAGGTTTCAGAATCTATCCAGGAACTTTTACGAGCTTGGAAAACTTTTCTCCAAAACAGGGGCCACACGCCTGTGTTGGTCTAGGGACGCGCCCGTGTGCCTCTAAGACATGCCCGTGTCTTCCACCAGTGGTTGATCCTGACCAATTTCACACGGTCGGACACACGCCCGTGTCCCTGGCCCGTGTCCCCCACACGGCCTTGACACGCCTATGTCTAAGCCCGTGTGCCAAAACCTTGACATACTGACTATGACGTCATCAACTCACTAAGGTCACACAACCAAGGCACACGCCCGTGTCCTTAGCCCGTGTGTTGAATTAAATTCCACAATTAATGTGCAGACTTCACACGGCCTGGGCACACGCCCATGTCCTAGGCCGTGTCTCCCACACGGCTGAGACACACGGCCGTGTCTTTGCCCGTGTGTTTACTACAAGGCATACTGACTTGAAATTCGAGCATGCAAGGGTCATACGGTCGATTCACACGCCCATAGAGCTGACCGTGTGCCACACACGGCCTAGACACATGCCCGTGTGTCTACCCGTGTGGACAATTAAATGGCTATCTACCAAGCCCTTTGCCACCCTAAGTTGCACACATACATACTCCAATTCAAGTCAATATAACTTAAAACCCAAAGGCACATCCAAGAACTCAATTCAAAATATCAAGAAATACACAAAGGCATACACTTCATGAAAATCATCTTCATTAAGCAAAAGAATTTGCCAAGTATTGGCCTAACTTAAGACCATTTACAAGATGACTTTAGTAACATATATAGCCAACACCTTGGCTAACAATTATAACTTAACAAAATACTCAAATCATATACATGCCATACTCAAAATAAGTCTAAATTGTTATACCAAAGTGATGTCGATAGTGTGATCTCCGAACTCCTACATCCACGTTCCTCGAGTTATCTTGGCAATACTACAAGGAAAAAGGGCAATGAAAGGGGTAAGCACAGAGCTTAGTAAGTTTGCATGGAAATAAATAGCAACAATAAGCTCATAATTTAATCCATCCATGGCATTAAATAACCATACGCGATTCATAGGCTTCTTGCCATACTTACTTACAATTGCCCTTATTTAGCACATACCGTGCCACACATCGTAGTCGTTTCTTCGTGACTCATTCACGAGTACCTGTACTCACTCATTTACATGAATTTAGTACAAATCTCATTTCTATTTCTAAACTCATCTACTTATCCCATTAATCACTAGGGATAGTCAAAGACGCATATTTAACGTCATTACTGTAGGTACGAAGCCAATGCCACATCCCCGAGGTGGTCTTACATGGAGTCACCTCTAAAAGCCAATGCCATATCCCGGATATATGGACTTTCTCATCAAATATCGATGCCATATCCTGGATATGGTCTTATACGATTCTCATATTCACTACCGAAGCCATATCCCAAATATGGTCTTATACGGGATCTCAACTCGGTGCCGAGGCCATGTCCCGGACATGGTCTTATACGGGACCTTATCTATTTCATATCTCGATGATAGCCTTTTCATATTAATTATAGTCCACTAGGACTTCAACATCATATTCAACATCAATCACTCAATTTAGTAGAGTATCATGCATCAATATGATACCAAGCATTCTCAAATATGCTAACATGAATGTTGCATTAATCACATACAAACTTACCTCGTTTTCAAAATGAGCCAACTCGTCAGTTTAGTCCAAGACTTTGTTCTTTCCCCGATCGAGGCGGATTCTCGGTTCTTCTTGCTCTATAATAGCAATTTAGCTCATTTTAATCACCACATTAATAAAAGCATTTCAATAATCATGCTTAGGCAACATTACTATTTTTCCCCTAGGCTCGGAAATAAATTCTAATCACATTTCTACCTTCAACAAGCCTAGGTGAACATTTAGTACTCTTATAGCTATCATCAAAACTCAACATTTCACAAAATTACTACAAATTTGTAACCTTTTCATCAAGGTCCAATTAGGTGTTTTCAAGACAACACCATTCACAAAAGTTGTTCATCTAACAACTAAGACTCAATTTCTTCCATAAAAATGCAGCAAATAAAAATGATAGCTCTCATGGCAAAACTCTAAACTTTTCACCATATTGCACAATAGTCCCCTCATTTGAAAGCTTAAGCTTTAGGGGTCTCAAAAGTACAACTATTTTCAAGAAAAGATCACTAGAATACTTACTTGTGAAGAGAAGAGTGTGCTGAAATTTTGAAGCTTTCAACCCCTATTTGGCTACCAATTTTAGGTGGAGAAAGATGGAGAGAAAGATGTTATCTTCTCTTTCTTTATTCTAATATTAATCTATCAATTAAGCCCACCTACTCACCAACTTTGACCAACTTGGTCAATCCTTGTCCCCTATGGCCGGCCAAGCATATATTGGGGTCTAATTGCCTTTTAAAGACCTCCAATTATCAATCTATGGCTATTTGGTACCTTTAGCTTATAGAATGGAACTTTCGCACTTTATGCGATTTAGTCCTTTTTCGCGATTAAACATGAAATCGCTAAAATTAAAGTACCAAAATTCTCATGTACTTATACAATCATACTCTGACTCATAATATGACATGAAAATAAATTTCTCTAATCTCGGACTAGTGATCCCGAGATCATTGTTCCGAACTAGCCTCTAAATTGGACTGTTACAATTCTCCCCCTTAAGGATTTTTGTCCCCGAAAATCTTACTGGTAAAGAGGTTGGGATATTGGTTTCTCATCGTTTCCTCGGGCTCCCATGTAGCCTATTCTATTCCGTGCCTTTGCCATAGAACTTTCACTAGGGCTATGCTTTTGTTTCTTAACTGCTTGACCTCTCGCGCCAAAATCTTAACCGGCTATTCACCATAAGTCAAGTCCGGTTGTATCTCTACCTCTGTTGGTACTAGAGGTGTTCATGGGCCGGGCCGGGCTCAACTAAAAAATTAGGCCCATTCATCGAGCTCGGGCCGGGCTGGGCCCAAAAAATGGGCCTAAATTTTTCCCAAGCCCACCCATATAAAAATGTTAAAACCCCTACCGACCCGACCACTGTATTAAATTTTTATATTATTTTATATAATTTTAAATATATATAATACATAAAAATACTAAAAAATCAAAATAAATATTTCCCAACAAATTGAAAATAAATTTTAAAAAATATGTAGACTTAAATAACACTAAGATAGATGTAACTTAACAAGCAAATACCTCTAAAATAATAATAAAATTAACAAATGCCTTTAAAATAATAACAAAATTAACAATAAAATAAGTTTTATACAATATTCAATCAATAACAACAAAATAGTAGCAACATAATAGTAATATGGTAGCAAAATAGGAGAAAACAACAAGAAAATAACATTCAAAAATAAAAAAAAATAGCAGATTTTTTGTTATTTAGTGAATTCAGTGGGTAGGTGGGCTCGGCAAAAATACCTTACAGAGGCCCGGCCCATTTTTAAAACGGGCCTTATTTTTGTCCAAGCCTATTTTTCTGCTTATATTTTTGCCCAAACCCTCCCAAATTTTGGTGGGCCTTGGGGCGGGCGACGCCGCCTACCATGAACACCTCTAGTTGGCACTATGACATGATAAGGGTCTGAACGGTATCGGCGCAACATGGATACGTGAATGACATGATGAATCTTTTCTAGCTCAGGTGGTAAGGCCAACCGATAAGCTACCGGTCCTATCCTCTCGGTAACTTCGTAAGGTCCGATAAAACGCGGACTCAATTTGCCCTTCCGGCCAAATATAAGGACTTTTCTCCAAGGTGATACTTTCAAGAACACTTTATCACTGACTTTGAATTCAATCTCTTTCCTTTTCAAATCCGAATAGGACTTTTGTCTATCTGAGGTGACTTTCAGACAATCTCGTATCACTTTCACTTTCTCTTCAGTCTCTCTAACCAGGTCGACCCCATGAATCTGTTTCTCTCTGAGTTCTGACCAATACAAGGGCGTTCGACACCTACGCCCATACAATGCCTCATAAGGTGCCATTTTCAAACTTGACTGAAAACTGTTGTTGTAGGCGAATTCCACCAACGGTAAGTATTTCTCCCAATTACCTTGGAATTCTAAAACACAACATCGAAGCATGTCTTCGAGTATCTGAATCATTCTTTTCAACTGCTCGTCGGTCTGTGGATGGAAGGCTGTACTGAAACTCAATTTCATGCCTAAGGTCTCTTGCAACTTTTTCCAAAACCATGACGTAAATCTCGGATCTCTATCCGAAATGATCGACAATGGTACACCATGAAGTCTTACTATCTCTGACATGTACAAGTCCGCTAATTTATCAAGCGAATAATTGACTCGCACTGGTATGAAATGGGTTGACTTTGTGAGTCTATCAACCACAACCTACACCGCGTCTTTCTTCTTTGGAGTCGATGGTAAGCCTGTCACGAAGTCCATGGTAATACGGTCCCATTTCCACTCGGGAACCATAATGGGTTGAATTAAACCCGAAGGTACTTGATGTTTAGCTTTCACTTGCTGACAAATCAGACATCTCGATACAAACTCGAAAATGTCTTTCTTCATACCAGGCCACCAATATCATTTCCTCAAATCATTGTACATCTTCATGCTGCCTGGGTGCACATTCAAACATCCGCTATGTGCTTCATGCAAGATCTTACGAATAAGCTCATCATTTCTGGGTACACAGACCCTATCTCGAAATGTCAGACATCAATCAGGATTTACTCAAAAGTCTGATTCAACATTCGACTCACATAAAACTCTCTTGGCTTGCAAACTGTTATCATCTTTCTGAGCTTCACAAATCTCTTGGAGAAACAATGGTTTAGCCCTCAACTCGGCTAAAATAGAACCATCATCCAACAAAGCCATCTGAGTACTCATGGATCTTAGTGCAAACAATGATTTTCTGCTCAAGGCATCGGCGACTACGTTCGCCTTCCCCGGATGGTAGTCAATCACCAATTCATAATCCTTAATCAGCTCTAACCACCTATGTTGCCTCAAATTCAATTCCTTTTGAGTCATCAAATATTTTAGGCTCTTGTGGTCAGTGAAAATCCGACATCTTTCACCATATAAATGATGCCTCCAAATTTTTAACGCAAACACAATTGCAGCCAACTCTAAATCATGAGTCGGGTAATTCTTCTCGTGTAGCTTTAATTGTCTTGAGGCGTATGCAATCACTTTACCCTCTTGCATAAGTACACAACCCAATTCGTTCAGGGATGCATCACTGTATACCAAAAATTCTCTCCCCGATTCAGGTTGCACCAAAACTAGAGCCTCAGTCAACAACGTCTTCAGTTTCTCGAAACTCTATTGACACTTTACTGTCCAATCGAACTTCACATCTTTTTGCAAAAGTTTCGTCATCGGGGTAGCTATCATGGAAAACCCCTTGACAAAATGCCTATAATAGCCGACTAGGCCTAGAAAACTCCTTACTTCGGTCATGCTCCTCGGCGGTTTCCAATCAACAATTGCTAAAATCTTACTCGGGTCGACTCTAATCCCGTCTCCCGAGACAATGTGCCCCAAAAATCCCACTTCCTTGATCCAAAATTCACTCTTACTGAATTTGGCATACAATTGTCTTTCTCTTAAAACTTGTAAAACCATCCTCAAATGCTCGGCATGATCGTTCTCATCTCGAGAGTAGATTAGTATGTCGTCGATGAAAACCACGACAAATTTATCCAAGTATGGTCGAAAAATGCGATTCATCAAATCCATGAAGATCACAGGGGCATTTGTCAGACCAAAAGGCATGACCAAAAATTCATAGTGGCCATACCTAGTCCTAAATGCGGTTTTCGGCACATCCGAGTCCTTGACTCTCAACTGATAATACCCGGACCTCAAATCTATCTTGGAAAATACCGTGGCTCCCTTCAATTGATCGAATAGATCATCGATCCTCGGTAACGGGTACTTGTTCTTCACAGTTACCTTGTTGAGTTGCCGATAATCTATGCATAGTCTCATAGAACCATCTTTCTTCTTCACGAATAAAATAGGAGCACCTCACGGAGAAAAACTCGGCCTTGCAAAACCTTTATCCGTTAGCTATTGCAACTGTGCTTTTAGCTCTTTTAGCTCGGTCGGAGCCATTCTATAGGGAGCAATAGAAATAGGGGCAGTACCCGGAGCTAACTCGATTCCAAATTCAATCTCTCTAACTGGAGGTAGCCCTGGCAACTCTTCCGGGAAAACATCTAGGTACTCGCATACTATGGGTACCGACTCCATTTTCAAATCAGTCTCTTTAGTGTTCAACACAAAGGCAAGATAGGCCTCGTATCCCTTCCTTAAATACCTCTGAGTCATCAAGGTTGATATCACTACTGGTGATCTATCTTGCTTATCTGATTCAACACGAATAAAATCCCCATTTTCACTTTTCAACTCAATATGCTTCTCCCCACAATTCACAATTACCCCATGAGTAACTAACCAATCCATCCCAAGGATGAAATCAAACTCATCAAATGGCAAAAGCATAAGATCAACTGGGAAACAATGACCCTTAATCATCAAAGGGCAACCTTTGCAAACTCTATCAACCAACACATACTTGCCTAGAGGATTAGACACTCTTATGATGAATTCGGTAGGCTCTATAGGCATGCTCATGCTAGAGACTAATTTCATGCATATGTATGAGTGGGTAGATCTCGGATCAATTAAAGCTATAACACAAGTATTATGGAGAGAAAAGGTACCCGTGATTACGTCAGGGAAAGATGCCTCTTCATGAGCACGAATGGCATGTCCTCGCCGGTGCTCTACCCTCGACTCTAACAGCTTGCTCTCTAGATGGATTCTTGCTACCCATCTCATTTCCCAGGTTTCTCAGTTGTCTTCCTCTAGCAGTACTTCCCGGTCTTGTATTCTGAGACTTCTCTTTCTCACCCTCCTCGGGGTAATCTCTGATGAAGTGGTCTAAGGACCCACATCTAAAACAAGCTTTCTCATTGGCTCGGCACTCACCAGAATGGCACCTGCCACACTGAGGGCATTCCGATCTACTCGGTCGAACATTTCCCACACTAGCAACTGACGTGGTTTGCCCTTTAGACCCTGAAAACTACTTGCCTTTACTTCGGGTTGAAAACTCGACTGAGGTGACTGATCGAGCGGCAAAATCCCTCGATTTCTTAGATAAGGATTGGTAGGACTTATTCAACTGCCTCTTCCTCGAGTCACGAGACTCATTCTCAGCTCTTCTCTTCTCCTTATCCAACTCTTCGGCTTTACAGGCTCTATCTACCAACACTACAAACTCTTTTAGTTCAAGGACTCCAACATATAAACGAATATCCTCATTCAAATGTCCTCAAATCTCTTGCACATTCTGACCTCGAGAGACCACGCTCTCCGTGCATACTTGCTAAGTCTTACGAACTCCCGTTCGTAATTAGTTACTGACATACGGCCTTGCTTCAGTTCCAAGAACTCCTTCCTCTTATGGTCAATGAACCTCTGGATGATGTACTTCTTCCGGTATTCCTCTTGGAAGAATTCCCAACTAACCCTCTCCCTTGGTACCACCGACACAAGGGTGTTCCACCACCGATAGGCTAAATCTCTCAAAAGAGATACCGCACACTTTAAACACTCCTCAGGCGTGCAGGATAACTCATCGAATACCCTGATGGTATTCTCGAGCCAGAATTCTGCCCTCTCCGGATCATCATCCTTACTGGCCCAAAATTCCTCGGCTCCTTGCTTCCGGATCTTATCGACCGGAGGCCTTTCTCTTCTCACCACCTCAACCACTTGAGGTGCTACTGGAACGGGTTGAGGAATTGGTGGAGGTGAAGGGGGTTGAGCATTAGGATTTGCTCGGGTATACTCAGTATACCAGTTGCTCATCATGTGGAGAAAGGCTTCTCGAGCCTCTTCCCTCTGACCTAAGGTCTTGGGTCTACTATTAGCTGGCGCGGTCCCTTGAGCGGGAGCCGGCGCATTACTTGCAGCATCACCGGCTGCAGTTCAGTTTGGATCAGAATCCATTTACTACATAAAACACGAGTTTTAAACGTCAGGAGCCATCACACTATCATTACTCAGACACTCTTATATATGCCATGTATAGCTAGACTAGTACTTACGCTACATTAGTCCTAGAATCGACTAAACCGTAGCTCTCATACCAATAAATGTAACACCCCTTACCCGTGTTCAAAGCCGGAACCGGGTTTAAGGCATTACCTAACTTATCTCGCTTAAACATCTAGAATAGGGCTATAAAATTACATTTAAACCCATCTCAAGCTCATTCTTGGCCCACGAGTCCCTAAACATACCTCCGAGAGGTTTCAGAATCTACCCGGGAACTTTTACGAGCTTGGAAAACTTTTCTCCAAAACAGGGGCCACACGCCCGTGTTGGTCTAGGTACACGCCCGTGTGCCCTTAAGACATGCCCGTGTCTTCCACCCATTTTCGATCCTGACCAATTTCACACGGCCAGACACACGCCTGTGTCCCTGGCCCGTGTCCCTCACACGGCCTTGACACGCTCGTGTCTTAGCCCGTGTGCCAAAACCTTGACATACTGACTATGACGTCATCAACTCACTAAGGTCACACGGCCAAGGCACACGCCCGTGTCCTTAGCCCGTGTGTCAAATTAAATTCCACAATTAATGTGTAGACTTCACACGGCCTGGGCACATGCCCATGTCCTAGGCCGTGTCTCCCACATAGCTGAGACACACAGCCGTGTCTCTGCCCGTGTGTTTACTACAAGGCATACTGACTTGAAATTCGAGCATGCAAGGGTCACACGGTCGATTCACACGCCCATAGGGCTGACCGTGTGCCACACACGGCCTAGACACACGCCCGTGTGTCTACCCATGTGGACAATTAAATGGCTATCTACCAAGCCCTTTGCCACCCTAAGTTGCACACATACATACTCCAATTCAAGTCAATATAACTTAAAACCCAAAGGCATATCCAATAACTCAATTCAAAATATCAAGAAATACACAAAGGCATACACTTCATGAAAATCATCTTCATTAAGCAAAAGAATTTGCCAAGTATTGGCCTAACTTAAGACCATTTACAAGATGACTTTAGTAACATATATAGCTAACACCTTGGCTAACAATTACAACTTAACAAAATACTCAAGTCCTATACATGCCATACTCAAAATAAGTCTAAATTGTTATACCAAAGTGATGTCGATAGTGTGATCTCCGAACTCCTACGTCCATGTTCCTCGAGTTATCTTGGCAATACTACAAGGAAAAAGGGCAATGAAAGGGGTAAGCACAAAGCTTAGTAAGTTTGCATGGAAATAAATAGCAACAATAAGCTCAAAATTTAATCCATCCATGGCATTAAATAACCATACACGAGTCATAGGCTTCTTGCCATACTTACTTACAATTGCCCTTATTTAGCACATACCGTGCCACACATCGTAGTCGTTTCTTCGTGACTAATTCACGAGTACCTGTACTCACTCATTTACATGACTTTAGTACAAATCTCATTTCTATTTCTACACTCATCTACTTATCCCATTAATCACTAGGGATAGTCAAAGATGCATATTCAACGTCATTACTGTAGGTACAAAGCCAATGCCATATCCCCGAGGTGGTCTTACATGGAGTCACCTCTAAATGTTAATGCCATATCCTGGATAAGGTCTTATATGGACTTTCTCATCAAATATCAATGCCATATCCCGGATATGGTCTTATACGAGATCTCAACTCGGTGCTGAGGCCATGTCCCGGACATGGTCTTATACGGGACCTTATCTATTTCATATCTCGATGATAGCCTTTTCATATTAATTATAATCCACTAGGACTTCAACATCATATTCAACATCAATCACTCAATTTAGTAGAGTATCATGCATTAATATGATACCTAGCGTTCTCAAATATGCTAACATGAATGTTGCATTAATCACATACAAACTTACCTCGTTTTCAAAATGAGCTAACTCGTCGGTTTAGTCCAAGACTTTGTTCTTTCCCCGATCGAGGTGGATTCTCAGTTCTTCTTGCTCTATAATAGCAATTTAGCTCATTTTAATCACCACATTAATAAAAGCATTTCAATAATCATGCTTAGGCAAAATTACTATTTTGCCCCTAGGCTCGGAAATAAATTCTAATCACATTTCTACCTTCAACAAGCCTAGGTGAACATTTAATACTCTTATAGCTATCATCAAAACTCAACATTTCACAAAATTACTACAAATTTGTAACCTTTTCATCAAGGTCCAATTAGGTGTTTTCAAGACAACACCTTTCACAAAAGTTGTTCATCTAACAACTAAGACTCAATTTCTTCCATAAAAATGCAGCAAATAAAAATGATAGCTCTCATGGAAAAACTCTAAACTTTTCACCATATTGCACAATAGTCCTCTCATTTGAAAGCTTAAGCTTTAGGGGTCTCAAAAGTAAAACTATTTTCAAGAAAAGATCACTAGAACACTTACTTGTGAAGAGAAGAGTGTGCTGAAATTTTGAAGCTTTCAACCCCTATTTGGCTGCCAATTTTCGATGGAGAAAGATAGAGAGAAAGATGCTATCTTCTTTTTCTTTATTCTAATATTAATCTATCAATTAAGTCCACCTACTCACCAACTTTGACCAACTTGGTCAATCCTTGTCCCCTATGGCCGGCCAAGCATATATTGGGGTCTAATTGCCTTTTAAAGACCTCAAATTATCAATCTATGGCTATTTGGTACCTTTAGCTTATAGAATGGAACTTTTGCACTTTATGCGATTCAGTCCTCTTTCGCGATTAAACATGAAATTGCTAAAATTAAAGTACCAAAATTCTCATGTACTTATACAATCATACTCTGACTCATAATATGACATGAAAATAAATTTCTCTAATCTCAGATTAGTGATCCCGAGATCACTGTTCCGACTAGCCCCTAAATCGGGCTGTTACACTCGCCATCTATAGCTCATGTAAGTTCGTCGATTGCTATTCATGATAACTCTCCTCCTTCTTCTTTTCCCCCTACTGAAGAAACATTAGGTGAGGTTGGTTTAAATGTTAAGGGTGGCGAGCTATTCTCGTAGTGAGAGCATCTGAGTGCGCGAGAATTCCCTTACAATCCCAGTGAGATGACCAACAAATTGAAAGCTTTCTTGCTAGAAACTGCTAAGAAGCAAATGTGCCTCGCTGGGTCATCAAGCAGCGTGAGGAAGCCTTCACTGTGAAAGTTGGACCAATCCTTTCAAGTTCTCCTGGCTGAGGCTAGCATGGTCATCTTAGGTCTTAGTGAAGGCATTAGTGGAGATGAGGCCACCAAGAGGGAGCTCGAGGATAATTTTTAAGATACTAAGAAAGCCTTGGAGAGAGCTCGCAAGCTGTACTCCAAGATAATAGAAGAGAATGAAGAACTTTACAGGCAGAATAAGGACCTCACCGAGCATCTAGGGTCTGTTGAGTGCAAAATCGAGGAGTTATTGGAGGAAGTGATAGCTGAAAAAGAAGGGAAAAGACTTTGAATGCTAAGATAGAGAAAATGACCGAAGGATAAAGGGCTACTATAAATAGAATATTTAAAGAGCATAAGGCTGTAATAGTGAGCTTAGAGCGAAAGCAAGCAGAGGCCTTAGAAAATTTTAAAAAGGAGACCCTTGAAAAATTTAACAATTTCCTTCATGGGCTTAAGGCTAAAATATGGTTTCATACCCAAGTTTTGGGTGGCCCTTTTGATGCTCGCAGAGTTAATCTGAATGCACTCTGCGATGTAAATGAGGATCAATTGGGTTTCGATATACGCTCCCCTTCGGGAGCTACCTGGGAAGAGTTTGCGTCCAAATGGAAGAACTCGAAGGATTTTTACTTGGATGAAGACCCAATTGAAACCAGTACTGTCCCTGCTGATGACAATGACAATAATAAAGTTGTTGAAGGAGGAAGGGGGAGAGTGATGTCCCGAGCGACCCTGAAAGTGTAACACCCCTCGCCCGTATCTGTCACCGAATTAGGGTTACGAGGCATTACTGATAAAAAACACTGCTCCGAACAGTCATACATTACTATTCATGCATAAAGTGATATATTTTCCTTTACAAAATTTTTCCATACTCAAATTAATAACCATCCTCTTATTCATACAAGTCAAATTCGTATATATAAAGCACATAACCAATTAAAATCAAACATGCATTATTATTCATATTACATATACGAACCATGCTTCAAAATTCAACCATATCAATATCATGGATGTAATCAAATTTTCGAACCAATTAACTTGCATCAAAACCATACTACATATGCTTTATAAATACATAATTCGAACCTTATGACCATCAAATTTCATAGCATGCGAATGACAAAACCATTAACCAACATTTTTCATCTCATGTACCAAACATGCATTCATACTCCCTTTAGTAAAATTTCATTACTTTAACTAAATACTAAACATACCATTTTGCTTATCTATACATATCCGCATTTTAATCCATACCAACCATATCACATGGCATAATATTCATTAACATATAAAACTATAGTTAACATTACATCATGGCGAACTATACTTTTAATGCTTTCATATTATACGCATATCATCCTAAAAACAAAAGTCATTTCTAATCTCAAATACCAAGCCATAATTATCCCACTCTATTAACTATTTAATGAACAAACCAATTCGTATATTATGCACATTCACACATTAATCTAAGTTAAACTATCCACACGTCTTTATAGTCATACATATATATAACACATAAACAAGCATCACTTAATAACCAATTACAATTATAATTATTGCCAACTCATGCGCATTACACTAAAGCCACATTAAACATTTTTGAACATAAATAACAAATCAAAGTACACTTAATTCGCAGACTAATTATCATGCCCAAAAATACATATTCCCAACTATTAAATTAGCCATCTATTCGGTCATCAAATTTAACCTCAATAGGTTATACCATTTCATAGTTAATTAACATTATTAACTAGACATATTATACTTGCTCAAATGACCGACCAAACATCCATAAAACATAGTCATCTTTTGCCACTAAATACCGTACCAAATGACCATTTTCACAAGCAATAGCTTATACATACTTAGCTTATAGGAACATATGCATCATATCAAAAACACATCCATCAACTAATCATTACTCAAGCCGAATCATATAACCGAACACATCATACACATATACCATGAAACATACTTCCCAAAATGAGCTTATATCATGACCGAAAATACATCATATTGAACATCATTATCAAGCCATCTTCGCATGGCTATTTATGAACAATTCAAAACTAACCATAACAAAACTAGCCTATACATGCCATATGTCTTAGTTACAAACTTCAAAAGTACCGAATAATGGTCGATAGTATGACGATGATCCTTGACGATCCCTGAACTCGAGCTAGCTTTATATATCTATGAAATAGAAAAAGAATGCACAAAGTAAGCTTTGAAAGCTTAGTAAGCCATAAGCAAATAGTTCATCACAAGAACATATATAATTCAATTCGAATATGCCAAATTTAGCTAATCTCATACACATATACAATCACTTTTCTCATATAATTCATATTTATGTATTAAGTAACTTCACTTACTGTATTTTAAATGAACATATAAACTTCATACGTACCTGAATCATTTAGCTCAAATTCACATTCGGTCTCGTTTTGATATTGCCCGTTGAACCATTCGGAATCGTCAAGGATTCTCGAAAACACATATATCACATACAATGCCATATCCCAGATACGGTCTTACATGTTATCACATATCGATGCCTCTGTCCCAGACTAGGTCTTACACGTAATCTCATATCGACGCCAATGTCCCAGACATGGTCTTACATGAATTCACGCCTCGGAAGTCCTAATGTCATGACATACGTATCCTATACTATTCCTATGGTTCGTACGGGGCTTTCGGACGTCGTAATTCAATAAATTCAAGCTTGAAACAAGTCCTCCAATGCTCAATTAAATTCGGAAACATATATATATTTATTTATAATTCAATTCAGCAACATATAATATATACATTTGAATTTAAGAATATTTATTTACTTATGAACTTACCTCGTTCGAAAACGAACGGATCGGAACGACTATTCAACAACTTTCGACTTCCCCCAATCTAAATCTGATTTCTTCCTTTCTTGATCTAAATCAATTTAAATTTAACTTATTTAATTAAATATTCATTCAATTTCACCCAAAAACACATAAATGGGCATTTTTCACTTTAGCCCCTAACATTTCACATTTTCTCAATTTTAGTCCCCATTTCAAAACAACTCAAAATACACAAAATTTCAACATGCTCATGTTAGGCCGAATTTTCCTTAGGTCCCTAGCAGCCCATTAATTTCATTAATTTCATATTTTGACCCCTCAATTTACAAATTTCACAATTTAGTCCTTAATAAGCATTTTTATACAAAATCACTTAATAAACTATGATAATCTAATAACAAATATTTATTTTTCATCATCAAACAACAAAAACATCAAGCTATCAACAATGGCAAATCACAAATTCATCATCAAATCCAAAAATTAAAGCATGGGCTAGCTAGTATACGAAACAACGATCTCAAAAACATAAAAAATATCAAAAACCGAGCAAAGAACATACCTAATTTAAGACATCAAAGTGCCGAACTTGCAAGCTTCAAAATGGTTTCTTTTTCTTCTTAACTTTCGGCCAAAAAGATGATAATGCATGCATTTTTTGTTTTGTTTTATTTTAATTACATTTTATTATCCATTTACCATAATAACCTTAATGATTTAATAATAAAACCATATAATGCATGCCATTACCGTCCATTCATGTATTCAATGGCCTAATTTCATTTTAAGGACTTTAAAATCAAGAAACCATATCAAATAAGTACTTTAACAACTAGAAAGTCACTTTTACATTTTATGCGATTTAGTTCTTTTATCAAATTAACTAATCAATCGATAAAATTAAATCAAGATATTTTGACACATATCAAATAACATGCTGTAAACACCAAAAATAATATTAAAATAATTTTACAACTTCGAATTTGTGGTTCCAAAACCACTGTTCCGATTTATCTAAAATCGGGCTGTTACAAAAAGGGCTAATGATGAGCCCTAAATGATTGTACTTTGGTATTAACTTTTCAAATATAAACTAAAAGTTTGAGCCTTGAAAAATTTCAATTTTATTTATTACTGTTATGACGTTATATCTTTTTACAAACTTATTTCATCTTTTCGTATAACAATATTGCTAGTAACAAGAAAATGAACTTAAGTAAATTTTTGAATACACTCTCAGAAACTTTCAATTGACTTAGTGCAATTCAATGGCTTCATTTTAGGTGACTTACCATCAACCTCGATTCAAATGGTCTTAAATAACCCTTGAACGTTAACTCAGAACATAAATACGCAAACTGTATGGGAATTGCGATATTAAATCAACAAACTCAAAGGAAATTAGGTTGCGATCTTAAATTAGCTAACCTTGAGCATTAGCTGGGAACATAGGTTCTCTAGCTATTTGGGAGTTGTGAGCTTAACTCTTCTAACTCAGATAATTCAAATTACAAGCTTAACTCAGCTAACCTTTAAGTATTAGTTGAAAATGTAGGTCCGCTAGCTGTTTGGGAGTTGTGAGCTTAACTCTGCTAACTCAGATAATTCAGATTGAGAGCTTAACTCAACTAACCTTTAAGTATCAGCTGGAACCATAGGTCCGCTAGTTGTTTCAGAGGTTGCGATCATAAATCGATGAGCTTTTGTAATATCAGCTGGGAACATAGGTCTGCGAGCTGTGTTGGTGGCTGCGATCATAAATCGGCAAGCATTTGTAATATTTGTAACATCCTAAATCGGGGCCTTTGCATTTTATCGGATTGCATGTAGGTGGTATGGTTGTCATGCTAGTTTAGGGTATTTTGGGGACCAGGCATGAGCTAGGGGTAGGCTAGAGCCTTAGCGAAAATTTTCTTTTGGGCACTTTGAAGGGGGAGCTGAATGGGACAGGAGTTAAGGGTAGTTGGTGGTATGTTATGACATAAGAAGTGCCTTGGTAAAGTGGCAAGGAGGCGCCACTTAAGGCTCAGGGAAGTGATGCCTCATGTGAGTGGATAGAGCCTTGGTTCGAGCTGCGAAAATCCCTTTCTACTTGTTATTTTTGACGCCAAGATCGGGAGGAGTTGCACTCGGGATGGACTCGTGGATGAGTGTTGAAGGAGTCAACAGGTTCGAATGAGTGGAGGAGAGGAAATTTAGGAATTTGAAACATTCAAACAGATTTGAATGAGTGGTCAGGAGAAAATTGTGGAGAGAAGAGAGGGATGGACATGGGAGCTTAGAGTTGGCCGAATCTTGAACTCTGTATAGGAAAGGGGGAATCAGTTTTTTGGTTTTTGGGTGTGGCTAGGTGTGGCGAAAATCACATTGGTCATAGGACCTTGTGATGCCATTTCTTAGGTGCAATCTCGGGTCTTGAGAGGTGAGTGCCGAATTTGGGCTACTAAGGTGTGGTATTTTCGGCATTTAGGAGGGGTTCACTTCTCAGCTTAGTTTTTCTTCTCTCAATCTCTCTTGTGCCGAAAAACACTTAGACTTTTCTCCTCTATTCTCATCTTGTACCAAAGCCAAACCATCACCCCTCCTCTCTTTCGACTTGTTCTCTTCCTCTTCTTTTGGCCATAGCCGAATCTCTCCTACCCTTTTCTCTCTATCTTTTTCCCAAAGCCGAATCACCACTTTTCTTTCTTTTCCATCTTGTTATTCTTTTCACAACTCCTTGTTAGCCGAAACCCCTTGAATCTCATCACCTTAGTTTAAATCTTCTTTCAATCACTAAAAGCCAAGATCACATTTTCTTTTGCTTGTAGCCAAAACCTCTTAGATCTCGTAATTATTCTGCTTTGTTTTTCTTTCCCGAAGTTTCATCAAAACCGAATCATCATCTTAGGGTTGAAGCCGAATATCCTCTCGTGGTGTCCGCTGCCGAATCTTCTTCTCTTCTGTGCTAGTGCCGAATCCTCTTGGGTGTCAACGGGATCTCTTGCGTTAAGGTTAGTGATGATTCTTTTGGATCGTTATCTTCTCTTTTGGGTTTCTTGCCAAAGCCAAATGGCTACTTGGGTTCATGTTGAATGCTTGGCCGATTATAGGTGGAAGTGGTGGCGCATACTTCTGATTCGTTTGGATTGTGAATCAAGCCTAGAGCCTCGGGATCTATCGATTTAGGTAAGGGTTTTAACCTTAGGTCTTAGTTCCTTACGATTTGTTTTCCCTGCTTTAATCCGTTTAGTGATCAAGGTGTGTTCATGGACTCTAATGCCAGCCAAGCGGTAGGAGGGGTTGGATCTGTAAACCCAGCCCTTAAGTTTAAGAAACGGGCAGTGTCAGCGGTTCGAGATTGGCCACCGGGTTGTGGGTCGGCATCTGAGCAAAGTAGTAGACAGATAGCGGTGGTGTCGATTAACAATAGTGTCGACATAGAGAGCGTGGTTTTACGAGTAATTAGGTGTGTAACTCTTACACACTTCACATGTTTAATGTGCTGTTATTTGTGATCTGTCAAAAGCCAAAATAACTGTAGGAATCGATAAGTTACCCTTGGGGGTAAAAGCGCGGACTCCGGGTAAGTCCATCTTGGTGGCTAACGTTAATTGCCTCTCAAATCTGCATATGCCATATTAGGTTACTCCTAAATGTTAAGCATGATTATATTGTATTGAAAAGCATGTTCATGAGAATGGGTATGATGAGAGGAGGGGGAAGGTATGATTATCAGACTGTCTCCAGTGGTTAGGTACCACACGTGGGTTGGCCCCACATATTACTATCCTGTGACTAAGTCTCAGTGGTTTGGAACCACCAGTGGTTAGGTACCACATATGTTTATTTCTGTGACTCGTCCCAGTGGTTTGGTACCACAGTGGGTTGGCCCCACATATCGAGATAAGGGATCGTCACTAGTGGTTAGGTACCACAAGTGGGTTGGCCCCACACATGATTATTTGTGACTTCGGTCACCAGTGGTTAGGTACCACCAGTGGCTAGGTGCCACAAGGTGTAGAAATGGGAGTTCGGATGGATCGGTTGGATGGATTGCATGACATACATGTTTGCATATGAAACTGTGTGAGAGCTTAACATCTTTTGGGATGGGGATTTATACACTGAGTCTCGGTGACTCACCCCTTCCGTTACATTTTGCAGATAATTCCTAGATCGCAGACATGGAGCCGGAGTGGACTCGAGGTGGCCATGCTCAATATTTCGGGTTTTTATTTTAATGATTATTTCGGATTTATTTTACCTTAAGCTTGGATTTCAGCTATGTAATAAGGCCATTTAGATTTTTATTTTGGGATTATTCATTTTGTTAAATTTCTTTAAACCGACGTTTAAACACTAAAGGCATGCCTAATAAACTAGTAAAATGGACGTTTTTAAAACTTTAACGAATTTTCGGGATGTCCAAAATTTTTACCGTCGGGTATTCATCAAACACGCAATAATAACAAGGCAACACTGTCTTCTTTAAAACTAAGTTTCGGAAGAATTTTAACAAATGGCTTAACACAACTTGGCTTTTATAAAATCAAAAGTTTTCTTTTCAACATTGAGGCGACAACTTGTTTTCCAAAAACGTTTTCTTCCCTGTGACATGCCAGATTCGGTCGTAGCGTTTTTACCGGGTTTGGGGTGTTACAATATTAGCTAGGAATGTAGGTCCGCGAGCTATGTTGGAGGCTGCAATCATAAACTGGCGAGCTTTTATAATATCAGCTGGGAACGTAGGTCAGCGAGCTGTGTTGGAGCCTGCGATGTAACAGCCCAGTTTAGACCCTAGTCGAAATAGTGGTTTCGAGACCACAAATCTGAGTCAAAAAAATATTTTAATATTATTTTCCGTATTTATAGCATGTGAATTGATATGTGTGAAAGTTTCGTATGAAAATTTTATCGTTTGTGTGCCGATTTGTGAAAAAGGGCTTAATCGCAGAAAATGCAAAAGTAGCCTTCTAATTAGTTATATGCCGAATTGACAAGGCTTATTAATGTGAGGTCCGATTGTTGTGAATGGACCATTGGTTTAATGAGTGGACAAGTATGGACAATAGTTAGTGGAATTTTTAAAGAAAATAATAAGGTTAAAATAGTAAAATGTGAATTGATGTTGTTTTAATAAAACAAAACATGCATTAAGTGTTTATGTTCATCATCTTTGCCGAAATTGATGAAAGAAATAAGGGTTTGATTTCTCAAACATTCCTCCATTGTCTAAGCATCAATCGGGTATGTGTTTTTGATCCGTTTATGATAATTTCTATGTTTTTGTGATCGTTGCTTCGTGTTCTCTTAAGCCCATGCCCTAATTCATGAAATTGATGATGATTTTGAGTTATGCCATTGTTGATTTTGTGAGCTTTGTGATGTTAAATGGTGAAATATGAAAGCTTGATGTTAGATAAATATGTTTTGTATTGGGATTTTTGATGAAATTGATTATAATGGGCTAATTTGTGAAAATGAGAAAATTGAAGGGCTAAAATGTGAAATAAATGAAATATATGGGCTTATTTGAGCCAAGTGAATATTCGGCCAAGCTATGGTGTAATGAAATTTTGTATATTTTGTGATTTTGTAAATTAGGGACTTAAATGTCAAAAATGTGAAAATGTGATGACTAATTTGTAAAATACCCTAAATATGTATATTTGGATTGAATTGAATGATATGATGAATAAAAGAGCTAAATTTGAATGTGTATAGATCAAGAACCAAAGAAAACATAATTAGATCGGGGGAAATCTAAAGTGGTCAAGTAATCGTTTATTTCCATTCGAATCTGTACGAGGTAAGTCGATATATAAATAAATGTGTTTGAATTGAATTATTTTTGCTTATATGTGAATGAATTGTTATATATGGCTATTTGAGCTGAATATGTGAAATCCGGGAAAGTTCCGATAATGCGATGACGTCCAAAAAGTCTCGTACAAACCTTAGGAAATAGTTAGGATACGTATGTCATGACATAGGATTCCGATATGTGTTATCGTGTAAGACCACGTCTGGGATGTTGGCATCGATTTGTGAATTACGTGTAAGACCATGTCTGGGACATCGGCATCATATTTGATTTTGTGTAAGACCCTGTCTGGGACAATGGCATCGATATTGATTACATGTAAGACCACGTTTGGGACGTTGGCATTGTACGAGCTTTCAGAGCTATCCGAGTATCCTATTTGATTCCAAACATTTCAACGGGTATTCCGAGAAATGAATGAGTATACGAATGTGCATCCGAATTCCGATACGTATGTATGTATATGAAATTTGGCAATGAAAGGTATGTATGTATATGATCATTTGATATGTGAGCTACATTACATGATATGTGATTATGAGCAAGTGAACGTGATCAATTGAGATATAAGAGAAATATGACTTGTGATTGTGTTATGCCATGAACCATATGTATGAAATGGTTTATAATTGTTCTATTTGACAAGTTTTTTTTGTATATGGCTTACTAAGCTTTTGAAAGCTTACTTTGTGTGTGTTTGCATTGTTTTATAGATTATTGAAGCTACTGGAAGCTCGGGAATCGTCGAGGATCATCACCACACTATCGAACTCTATTTTGGTACTTTTTGGAAGTGTAAATGTTAAAAGTATGGCATGTATAGGCTAGGACTAGTGTGTTATGTTTTGAGATATGCTTTTTATAGCCATGTGATATGGCTTGCTTGTGGAAGAAAATATGGTTTAGATGTGGTACATGATTTGTGCTAAGTAATGGTATGTTTTGATCTTTATAAATGACCAAAAGAAATGGTCAATTTGGTATGTGCTTTGTTGAGAATTTGGTATGATTTTAGTATGAAAATGGAAGTGATATTTTGGGACATTGATCATGTACGAATTAATGAGTTGTTATAAGATTTTAGTATGTTTTGGGTTTAGGTATTGAGTATGAAATTGGTTGATGAGGAGATGGTTTAAAGGGTGTATGTTTTGTGCTTGAAATTGGCTGAAAATGTAGCATATTTTTTGCTTGTTTGATGTCTGTAGGGAGGACCCAAATTGGGTGGCAAATTGGCCTTGTAAATGGCCTATTTTGTGCCCACACGGGCAGGGACACGGGCGTGTGTCTCTTCCGTGTTGCTCGAGGGCCACTTCGAAGTGAGCCTGGGTAGAGCACACGGTCGCACACATGGGCATGTGCTAGGCCGTGTGACCAAGTCAGTAGCCTCCCTAATTTTCACACGGCCTGGCACACGGGTGTGTCTTGTGGCCGTGTGGACAAGTCAGTATGTATGCTCTGTTTTGCCACGGCCTGGACACACGGGCGTGTCTAAGCCGTGTGAGGCACACGGCCTCTGTAACTTTGAAAAATGTTTAAGTTTCGAAAAAATTTGTATGAGCTCAGTTTAGTCCCGACCCCTTCCCAATGCATGTTTAAGGTCTCGTAGACCTTCAAAAGGGACTCTATGTGTATATTTTGCTTTGGAATGTTTGTGAATATTTGACGTAAGTGAAATGTTTGTGATATGATCCGATATGTCCGGTAACGCCTCTTAACCTTAGTCTGACGATGGATACGGGTTAGGGGTGTTTCATGCGATCATAAACCGGTGAGCCTTTATAATATCAGCTGGGATGTAGGTCCACGAGTTGTATTGTAGGTTGTGATCATAAACCGACGAGCCTTTTAATATTAGCTGGGAACGTAGGTTCGCGAGCTGTGTTGAGTTGCGAGCTTAATTCTAATAACTCTAAATTGTACTAAGTACGAATATCTACAAAAAGAATACTTTTTCACTAAAGATTAAAAGATTATATATAGTATTTTTTTATGTGATTGGCATTCCATGTTTGTGGTAGAACTATGCCCTCCATCTTTTCCAATTTATACGTTCCGTAGCCTATCTTTGCTATGACCTTGTATGGTCCTTCCCAACTTGGAGCCATCTTCCTCTACTGCGATGCTGGGAAGCTAGCTTCAGTGTTTCTGAGGACGAGGTCACCTACTTGGAATTGCTTATTCTTAACCTTAGAATTGTATTATCGAGCTACTTGTTAAGCGCGTGCTGCATTCTTAATTTTTGCTGTTTCTCTAAATTTATCGATGAGGTCAAGGTTAAGCCTCATAACCTCCTAGTTGGCACCTTCATCAAAATGTGTAGTTCTATACGACCGCATGCCAATCTCGGCGAGAATTACTGCCTCTGCACCATAAACAAGAGAAAATGCAATTTCTCCTGTTGCAGTGTGGAGCCAAGCTCGTAGGGCCCACACAATTCTTGGCAGCTCTTTCAACCAAGCACCATTGGCATCACCAACTTTCTTTTTCAAGGCTGTTAGAATCTTTTTATTCATTGGCTCTACCTGACCATTTGTTTGTGGTGTTTTGACAAAACTCTGAGCTAAGGCGATCTGTAGATTCGTGCAAAAATTCTTGAACTTTCCCTAGAAATGCGCGCCATTATTTGTGATGATCAAGCGTGGTACACCAAACCTACACACAATTGACTTCCAGAGAAAAGATTCTATTTGTTTCTCTGTAATGGTCACCAAAGCTTCAGCTTCAATCCATTTGGTGAAATAGTCTACAACCACTATTATGAACTTTTTCTGGGCTGTAGCTATTGGGAATGGACCGAGGATATCAATTCTCCGGGTTGCAAATGACCAAGGACTCAACATGACTTGGAGAGGCTCTGCTGGTTGTCGTTGCACTTAAGCATATCTCTGGCAAGAGTCGCAAATGGGAACTAAATGATGTGCATCCTTCTGAACCGTGGGCCAATAATACCCTTGTCTGAAAATCTTCTAGGCAAGCAGCCTTCCACCTAAATGGTCACCACAGATACCTTCATTGATTTCTCGCATTACGTATTCAGCCTCAGAGGCGTTAGGCATCGTAGAAACAGATGTGAAAATTCGTTTCTATACAGTCTACCCTCTAAAAGGGTATACCTAACAATTGTAGGGTAAAATAAATTATCTAATTCATCGGTTTAGGATTTTTTTCAAACATGTGTAGTATGTAATAATGACACACCTCGCAGCTTTGCATTGTAGCTTTGCGAGCTCTTTCTTGTCCAAATGATCATCTGCTCCCTGCAATGTGCGAACTATGGGAGTCATCCATGTCTCCTCTTGATCTATACTAAAAACTTGTGACATTTCGTAGCTCGGAGTGTCCTTGTACTCTAGCAATTTTTTTCCTCTTTTTTCAATGACGATGGAGGATGCCAACTTAGATAAAGCATCTGCATGTGTGTTGTCACTCCTTGGAAGCTGCTTTATCTGTACTTTGTCGAATCTTGCAAACAGTTGGGCTGCAATTGAATGATATTTCTTCAACACTGATTCTTTCACCTCATATTCACCATTCATTTGTTTCACCACTAACTGAGAATATGTATGGATGACCAGGTCTTTCGCCCCTAGCTAGCGTGCTAATTTCAACCTTGATATTAAAACCTCATACTCCGTTGTGTTGTTGGATGTCTGAAATTCAAAAGATGACCTATACTATCATTCATTGCCACCAGGATCAACCAGAAGTACCCCTGGTCCTGACCCCGTCTTGGCCGCGGAGCCATCAACATAAACTAACCACTTTTTCGAGTTATCAGGCGTATCTACACCCTTCCAAGGTGAACTAACTACTAGGTTGTGTGCAATAGATGGAAAAAGAGATCTTAGAATAAAGTGTAATTTTATCGCAAATTATCATAGAAATAATAAGTCATATTACCATACATGTTTAAGTTCATAAAACATTTATGGCATAGTATTTCAAGTTGTGAGCTACATTACCTACTGGATCAATAGGTTTCTCAAAAGAGCACTCAACTACAAAGTCAGCTAATATCTGCCCCTTTATTGCCATTCTAGGGGAAAACTCTACGCCGAACTCAGCAAACTCAATACTCCACTTCATCACCCTCCCTGAGGTATCAACTTTAGATAATATTTCCTTTACAAGTTCATTTGTCATGACGATAACTGGATGAGCTTGGAAATAGGGACGTAGTTTGTGAGCTGCAACAACCAGAGCAAAGATGAATTTTTCAGTTTTTGAGTACCTCAGTTCGTCGTTCTGGAGTACACTAGCATAATATACTGGAAATTGGTGAACGTCTTTTGCTCTAATTAGGACCGTTGCAACTGTTTCCTCTACGGTAAACAAATACAAGTAGAGGGTTTCTCTCACTCGCGGTGAATTCAAAAGTGGTGGGAAGGTGAGGTATGAATTTAGTTATTCAAAGGCTATTTGGCATTCTTCAATCCATGAAAAGAAAGTCCTCAGAGCTCTGAAAAAAGAGAGGCACTTGTCTGCCATCCTGGAGGTGAACCTGTTAAGTGCCACTATCCTTCCCGTGAGGCGTTGAGTATCCTTAATTGTTCGCGAATGAGACATTTCTGGGATAACACGGATTTTTCTGGGTTCACTTCTATCCCCCTCTCTGAGATCATAAAACCCAAGAACCTGCCTACTCGTACGCCAAAAGCACACTTCTCTAGGTTCAACTTCATGTTGTGGGCCTTCAAAACAATGAACGCCTCTGACAAGTTTTGTACATGTTCCTCCATAGTTGCACCTTTCACCAACATATCATCGACGTAGACTTCTACACCACATCCTATTTGTTCCCTGAAAATTTTGTTTACCAGCCTCTGATAGGTTGCTCCTGCATTCTTCAGGCCAAAAGGCATGACCCAATAACAGAACAATCCCTCCTCAGTGATGACAGTTGTTTTCTCTTGGTCACCTTGGTCCAATAAGATCTAATTGTAACCCGAAAAGCATCCATAAAACTTGTTGAGTGTTTTTCTACTGTGTCCTATTGAAGAGGATAATCGGGTATTTATATATACGGTTACTGCTCATTGAGTTAACGTTCTAGGTAGGCTCCATGCATGCTGACACATGTATTGCTCTAGACTTAACACGTGTTCACCAGTTTGCCTATTGTACTTCGTGATCTCTACATGCAAACTCCCATGTGAATGCAAACTTCGCGAGCCCTTCTGGCGAACCCCCACTGTGAGACCTACGTGCATCCAACTGGTAGGGCCCATGTATGGATCGCGGATGCCCGGGTCTCGGGTTGGTAATAAGAAATACATAACACCATGAAATAAGATTTTACTTCATTGGATAAAAATGGCATTTTAGACTTTTAGTGATGGTTGCAGCATCTTCATGCTGTTATAAAAAGTCTGCAGATAAAATCAATGTCTCAAGCTCAAAGAAAATGAATCTATTCCAGGTCATTTGACATTCAGAATAGACTCCATTCATTGTTTAGTTTTTATATTCTATTATTTGATATCCTTGAAGTGTCATTATTCTTTGTCTCCCCTCTTTCATGTAAAATCATTTATATATATATATTTGTGATGCTATACCAGATAAACTTACTGTTTATATTCCCAGCCCAAGTTTACTTGTACGGCCAAAATCCATGAAATTTGGCTTCAACTTGTTTATAACATACAGTGTCGTCACTGTCAAACAAATCATGGGGGAGGGTTTTTCTTATCCAAACAAATATCTTAAGGAACTTCCTTCTTTTTATCCTTTTAGATTGTTTCTTTTTTAATGTTCTTTTGATTTTTTGCATTAAACAAAGAAATCCAATTCTCTCCTCTGCCCTTATAAATAAGTGTATTGTGAAATCTCCGAAGTCCCATGAGAGCTATAACCCTTAGCACCCACACACACAACCTTCCTACACTAAAACTTGCCTACCTTTCTTTTGTACTTGATGGACAGAGTACGAGAGCTGGCATCGAAGAAGGCCGCGGTGATATTCACCAAGAGTTCATGTTGCATGTGCTATAGCATCAAGACACTTTTTTATGAGCTTGGTGCTAGCCCTGCAATCCATGAGCTCGACCAAGATCCGTACGGGAGAGATATGGAGAGGGCTCTGCGAGCTTTAGGATGCGATCCCTCGGTCCCTGCCGTGTTCATAGGTGGAAGATTTGTAGGCTCGTCGAAGGACGTCATATCGCTTCACGTGGATGGATCGCTGAAACAAATGCTCAAGGATGCAAAGGCCATCTGGTTCTGATATAATGAAAAGTTGGCAAACTTAGTACCCTACTGTCACAATAATAAATCTAACACCTTGTTGAAAGGGGCTTTGCTTTTTCTTGAGTTCCTTGAATACATTTGTATGAGAGAAAAAAAACAGTTAATGTATTATGTACATTTTAAATGTTTACTGGTGCTTTCTTCCATTTCCATTGCATATGAAAAACATATCAAGAAAATTGCAGACTAATGAAAGCAATGTGGCATTTTCACTTTCTGGGATTCTTTCCTATCAAAAAGTAGACATATAATTGCAGATGGCCTTAATCTACTTTAGGATCAAATGGTGTTTCAGGGAATCCCCCCATTTAAGAATATTTAAAAAGTTCTCGAGGCCACGGTGTCCATGACTGCTCTTCTGGCGATTGAAAATATCGTCCCTAACGAAAATTTATCCATTTACAATGCTTTTTCTTTTCATGGTGTTAATTAAATTTTAAAGAGGAATCAGATGGGTTGGTTCCTAGCAAGTTTTGTTGATGATTTTAGACCAATCGATGTGCATATATGGCCTTATCTGAGAGACAGAATGGTGATGCTGGAACTTCGTATGCCTCCCAATCTATTCCTCTCCATCCAAATCTTAGGCCATTTTAAAAAAAAAATTATGCATGGCTACTCATCCACATGCATAAACATTTATGTGGTTATGGATATACATAAAACATTTCATTTCTTAATTTACTCATGGTTTTGCAAATGTGCACCTTTGATGTGGTTATGGATACTCTTCTAGATGAATACTTGTTTTATAGCATGAAAAAGGAGAATCCTGTCCCATTCCCGTTGTCATCGAGTACGTGTGATCATTCGCCGTTCACAGTCTCACTTGCACATGTTATGGCACTACCGAAAACAGCAGCAGCAGGGGCTATGCATGAAGTGAAGTGAGCCTATCTGTGTGCTCACATGTGGGAAGAACCACACAAGTTGGTGGGCACAATGGAATGAATTTACAGCCACCCAAAGCATTCGATATCGTTCCGCATAAGGTTTCAAAGGAAGCTATTGTGAGAATCTGTTGTTTAAAAAAAAACCACTACTTCATCCTTGAATCATCTGTTGGTCATAAGTTTTGATTATATCATATTGCTATATATTCAAAATGGCTCAGTTTAATTAGGGTTGAGCAAAATTTAATTTGATTCGAAAAAAAATTCGAATTTCGAGTTAATCAAATTGAGTTGTTCGAGTTATTCGAGTCAACTCGAATAAGTAATTCGAGTTTCGAGTTCGAGTCGAATTGAATTTTACAATTTGAATAACTAAAATAATTCAAATATTTCGAATAATAGATTGGTCTAAATACTCGTTTAGTCTCTGTCAACTTTGAAAATGAGTAAATTGGTCTCTTTCAACATAAATTACAAAAAAAAAAAACTTATAAAAAATTTAAAATTTATATTTTTTAAAAAAATTATAAAAATTCTAAAAAAAATTCTAAAGAATATATAAAGAAAGTTCAAATTTTAAAAATTTTCTAAAATAATAATTTTGGGACATAAATAAGTTAATTAATAATTCAAGTTTATCATACTTATTTATGGTTTCAAATTTATGTGCTCTAATATGGAATTAGTTATACATTAATAAGATTTTAATTTAGCACCTTTAGTTTTTTTAATTTAACTCGAACAATTTCACTTAATTCGACTCGACTCAGATTTTATTTCACCCGACTTGATTCAAAAAAAATTCAAATCAAGTTAGGATGATAAAATGTGACTCATCAACTCGATTAACTCAAAAATTTTTTCACTTGACTTGTTCGAACGCTCATCCCTCAATTTGATAGTTTTAATTTTATAGCATAGAAAACTTGTTTTGCCAAACTTGTTTAAATCCATGGAAACACAGTAGTTCCCATATCATAAAGTAACTTTTTTTGGTTTTTAGCATCTAGGTAAAAGCACATTTTCTTTTGAATGTTCTTCTTCAAACTAAGGAGTGTACAACATGTTGTCCCTATATATACTCTACCATGGGAGCTTCTCAGTTCCAAACTACAACTTTAAGCTTTGAAACCTTTTCTCCCTTTTTCCCATTTTACCTTCTCAAATCCGAAAATCTTATACCATTGGATTGAATTCAAATACCGTCAGAATTCGATCCAATGGTCTTTGAACTTTAAATCAAATCGAAAGCGGACATTGTGGATCCAGACTTTTAACATGGACAAGGTGATGAGATTGGCCTCAGAGAAAGATGTTGTGGTATTCAGCAAGAGCTCATGTTGCCTGTGTTATGCAATCACCATTCTATTTCAAGAGCTCGGGGTAACCTCAACTGTCCACGAGATCGATCAAGACCCCGAAGGCAGGGAAATAGAGAAAACTCTCGTGAGGTTGGGGTGTAACGCGCCAGTTCCGGCCATCTTCGTTGGCGGAAGGCTCGTAGGGTCAACCAATGAAGTCATGTCCCTCCATCTAAGTGGAGGGCTGATACCTATGCTGAAGCCCTATCAAACTTGGTGTTAAATGATGTAACAATCAATAAAATTTGGCTCAAATATGCAAGTCTCTAGTGAAACTGCATGTGCTAGCTCTCTAGCAGTAGCATGTAATCTGTTCCTATTTCTTAATGAAGCTAATGTTACATAATGTTCAAATGTAAATATATATATGTATGTATGCATGTATATGACCAAACAAGAGCTGATGTCCACCACCTTGAAAACTCCAATCATGATTGTATGTATATGCATTAAAATCAAATGAATATTAAAAAAAAAAAAACGAAAATCACAAGCAACTCAAGCAAAAAAAAAAAAAAAAAAAAAAACTATTTTAAAAGAAAAATTCTAAGCTTTATGCCATTATCCCTTGGTCTGCTACCATTGGTTTTTCTTTGTTTAACCTCCTCTTTTTAGATAAAGGAAGGTATTACATTCCTTGCAAATTGTTTTTACATGGCAGTACATATTGTTTATTATTATTACTATATTCTATCAACCCACAAAGCATCCAACACAAAGGGCAGGCAACAAAAATTCTCATTCGGCTGGATATAGATAATGAAATTATAAATTAATATATGATAAATCACACTTTAAATTTTTTTTTAAAAAAATTATGTTAAATCCCTTAAAATGATAAATATAAATATATAATAGAATTATATTTTATTTCTTAAAAAATTATAATTTAATTTTAATCTTTAAAATTTTTCTAAATTTGCCCCAAAGTAAAATAAAAATAATGTTTTTCAGTAATTCCTCCATTGTCATATGGAGACAAGCATATGGATTCTGTCCAAGTGTAGGCTTAGAAAGGGAATCTCACAATATAGGGGAACTCATCAACTAAGCTTTCTAATAGTCAATCTTGCCTGTCTTAATCATGCTCTCTGACTCTTTTACTGTTTTTTATTCTTTTTTATCATCAAGAATATCAAAATGGTCGACATATTTGGATATAGACAAAACCATATTATTATTTTAAATATATTATATGAAAAAAAATATAATTATATAAATTAGGTAATAAATATATTTATAAAAAATAATATTGAAAATAATTAATTTTTTTTTTAAAAATAACGAAGTTAATATATCAAAATTGTGATGGATTGGATTGAGAATTCATTCAAGTGGATTTCTCTAAATCTTACTTAATTTAAAATTATAAAAATATTCCTATAATAATATTCCGTATTTCATAAAAGGAATAATTTTTTATAATTACTCAATTAATTTGGAATTTAATTAATACTTAACATAATTTAATTAGGTTTTTTTTTAAAGGTAAATTCATTAATTTATACAATAAATGGAATAATACAATTCAGTGAAAAAAATAACAAACACTCATCGTAGATGGTGAAGGATAAGCTTCATCAACACAACAAAGGCTTTAGCCTCAACATCGATAGAACATCATAACACGTTGATAATTGGCTTTGTCACAACTCTAGCACGACATATCTGGAGTGATTGCAAGCACTTAATATGATAAGGAAATTAACCCCGGATGGTCCAAAGTGGCGAGCAAAAATCTACAGAATAGTTGAGTATTCACCAAACTAGAGAGGACTGTAACAACCCGATTTTGGGGCTAATCGGAATAGTGGTTTCGGGACCACTAATCCGAGGTTGAAGAAAAATTATTTTGATATTATTTTATGTGTTATAGCATAATTATATGGATGTATGAAAATTTTGGTGCATTGATTTTGGTGATTGCATGCTAAAATGCAAAAAAAGACTAAATCGCATAAAGTGCGAAAGTTCTATTTTATAGGCTAAAGGTGTCTAATAGCTGTAGAATATTAATTGGAAGCCCTAAATGTGCAATTAGACCCTTAGAAAATAAGTGGCCAGCCATAGGGGACAAGAAATGTCAAAGTTTGGTCAAAGTGGGTGAATTAGGTGACTAAATTGAAGGAAATAAATAAAATAAATAAAATGATGATATCGTCCTTGTTCATTTACTTCATCCACCAAAATTACCAGCAAAATAGGGGTTTGAGAACTCAAAAATTTTAGCCAAGCTTCTCTTCTTGCAAGTAAGTGATTTTGGTGTTCTTTCTTAATAATTTTTGTACTTTTGGGACCCTTGTAGCATGATCTAGCTAATGAGGGGACTATTTTGCAAAATGGTTGAAAGTTTAGGGATTTTCCATGAGATTGTTTATGTTGTTTTCTGAGTTTTTATGGAAGAAAATGAATGTGAGAGGGTTAAAGAACAACTTTTGTGAAAGGTGTTTCCATGAAAACACCTAAAAAGGGACCTATTTGTAAAGGTTATAAATTGAGTAGTAAATGCATGAAATAATTGAAATTTTAAGTTGCTATTAGAAGGGATATGAATCGGCTAGGCTTGAGTGTGTGAAAAATGAACACATTTCATTTTACGAGCCTAGGGGCAAAATTGTAATTTTGCCAAAGTATAAGGGTGAAATGGTCATTTTTGCCTAAGTAGAAATTTTGAAGTATCATGATTTGTGTAGAGATTAAATGAGTAAATTTTATTATTTTAGATCAAGAAGAACGCGGAAACAACCTTGACCGGGGAAAAGGCAAGGTTATGGATTAAGCCACAAATTAACATATTTTGCACCGAGGTAAGTTTATGTGTAAACGATACATCCTTAATACATATGTTGTTACCTATTGATGCATTGTACAGATGTAAATACTTATCGGTGAGATTGATTGAAAATGATAGAAAATGAGTAATTCTCGAATGAACCTCGGAATAGAAATGTGGGCACGGATAAATATCCGTAAATGTGTAATTGTCGATGGGCTGTGTGTGAAACCATCGTTTATATTATCATTTGGTGGGCTGTGTGCGATACCACCTTGTTATCTATTCACGATGGGCTGTGTGCGGTACCATTGTTTATTTTATCATTTGGTGGGCTATGTGCGATACCACCGTAATTATCATTGTTGGTGGGTTGTGTGCGATACCACCCTATTATTGATTAATGGTGGGCTGTGTGCGAAACCACCGGGTATCTTGTAGTATTCCGAAGGGTTCATCGAGAAACTTGTTTAAGTAAACATTTCATGTGGCTTTGTGGTGATAAGTGCAGGGCATAAGTACAAATAAACGTGATCAATGTGTATGATTTATGATTGGAATGTTGTAAGAGTTGAGATGAGTAAGCATGATTATGAAAATGTGAATTGTTCTTACATAGTATGTAATGCTTTTGGTTGATTAGCATATGGTATGATGCTTCTTGTTTATATGTAGACTTACTAAGCTTAAAGCTTACTCCCTTTCTTTTCCCTTGTTTTATAGTGTCAAAGAGCCAGCTCGGGATACGAAGATAATCAGAAGATCACCCACACTATCAGCACATCTTGGTATATTTAGACTTAGCATTTTGAGTATGGCATGTATAGGGACTAGACTTAGTTGAATGTTATATTGTCTTGGCCAAATGTGTTGGCTCATTCAAAGATGAACTCTTTTGTATAATGCCATAGTTGGTGGCTCTTTCTTATTAATCTATGAAAAAATGAGGTTATCCATGATTGTGCAAGTAGCATGTAGATTTACTTGGTTTAAGTATGCATGAATGGGCTGATGTTTGAATGTGGTTTATGTTATAGAAGTTAGGGTGATAAAAAAGCTTGGCAAATAGCCTTATTCTTGTCCACACGGGTAGGCACACGGGCGTGTGTCTAGGCCGTGTGGGACACACGGTCAGCCCCATGGGCGTGTGGTTAGGCCGTGTGTCCCCTTGTATGCTAGGTTTACAAGTCAGTATGCTCAGTAGTAAACACACGGGCAGAGACACGGTCGTGTGTCTCAGCCGTGTGGAAGTCACGGCTATGGACACGGGCGTGTGCCTAGGCCGTGTGACATTTATGGGGGTGATGACGTCAGAAATAGAATGCCAAGGATTTTGCACACGGGCTAAGACACGGGCGTGTCGAGGTGGTGTGAGGGACACGGGCCAGGGACACGGGCGTGTGTCCAGCCGTGTGAAAACCCCTGTAGGTTTGAATTGAACAATAATTCCACACGGGTGTGGAACACGGGCATGTGATATGCCACACGGGCGTGTCAATTATTCCACACGGGCGTATGGACTGTTTAGTGAAAATTTTCTAAGTTTTCTAGAGAGCCTCAAAAAGGGTTCGATTTGATCCTGAACCATTTCTAATGTATAATTTAAGCCTCGTAGGCTTGTTTAAAAGGCGTTATGAAAGTTTTATTTTGGAGTGGAAGGTCATGTCTCGGTATTGCATAATTGTTGGTGTATAAGTCTAGTAATGCCTCGTACCCTGTTTCGGCGTCGAATATGGGTAAGGGGTGTTACAAGGACGACAACTAAACCATCCCTAAAATCACTTGTAAAACTAAGGTTACATGCATAAGCAAGACTAAAAAACATGCTACAAGAGCGGACAAAAACTTTTAAAATTGAAAACTTATTAAACTATGAAAAAACAAACAAAAAAATATAAAATTTAAGACAACACGGGTCTAAATCGACTCATGAAATAATTAATTATTCTGAAATACTTTCAAAAAAAAACATATTAAAAAGCTGACGAAGAGCCACTCACTTTCCAAGAAAAACTACTAGTGGTCGGTAGAGTTTTAGCGAACGACATGCGTTGTCATCTGTCCATCACAACTTGTGAAGACAACAAAGATACCTACAAAATAGATCTTCAAACTGAAAAGAGAGAAGTCACATGGAGTGAATGAGAAGAAGAAAGAAAGAAATGGTTGGTGGGAGGGAGAAAAAGGCGGGCGCTAGACTGCCCGAAGGCTGGCATGTAACACCCTCTAACCCTAAACCGTCGCTGGAACAGGGTTACGAAGCATTACCGGACCTTTCAGACAAATTACGAACATCATAAAAATAAATAGCATACATATTATAAAATATTAATAGTGTCCCTTTAATGGACCCTCGAGGCCCAAAATACGTGTTAGAAGTAATTCGGGACTTGTTTGAGAGCTCCGGAAATTTTTCATATTTTTTTTATTTTTTTATTTTTTTAACTCAATATAACCCCTTTATAAATATCTAACATTCCCTGCAATTTCAAACAACAACCAATTCAAAACCAATATCACAATCCATACAATTTTCATATTCAAATACACCTAAAACATGCCCTAACATCAACTTAGTAATTTACTAAATATACATTCACATATATCATTTAAATTAAATTAATAAACTTCATTCATTCTACTTCAACTTGTTACCAAATATACCGAACATATCATGATAATTCTATTTCCATTTCATTAAACCAAGTATCCAAACCATCATTTTATATCATTTACACCCAAACTATAACTATCTTGACTCATACTTTTAACTTAGGTACATGCCACATTTATCAAAAAGAAAGATACATCACCGAGTTTCTCTGAGGTCGGGATTAATCTGGATGCTGAACCGGAACTTTTGACTTCTACTGACCTGTGCACGGAAACAACCGTACACTGAGTATGGGTATACTCAGTGGTATTACCATAATTCAAACTAAATAACATTAATGTTCTATAGCATTAAATATGTAACAATGTAAACCATAAGCATTAATTTACATTCAAATTCATACTTCATTTATAATAATTCATCAACTGATATCATGTGTCAACAAATCGAATCTTCGATCAATTCATGAACCTTAGGTTCATGCTTGCAAATCTCATATCTCAATTTCAATTCACATTTCAATTCATAATTCCACTTTCTCATAATTTCAGTAGATCAATTGATCAAACTCATTCAATTTTCTCATTTCTTTCAATAATTCAATCAATCAAACTCATTCGATTCTTTATTTCATTTATTCAACCCTATTAACAAGACTCGGACCTTGGCGGATACACGGATCCAACCAAACACACCAGAATGGCACCCAGTGCCTCATCGGATAGTTCGAAGCAATATAATTGACACCCAGTGTCTCATCGGCAAAGCCGAAGAAAGTTGGTACCCAGTACCTCATCGAATCTATCTGAAGAAATATAGTGACACCCAGTGTCTCATCGACTCGAGGTCGAAGAATCCCTGAACTCTTCCAATCCTATGGAATGCCAACTATATCCGACCTAGCCCGACTAGTTAATAGGGTATAAAATTTCTTTTCAATAACTAATCAATACACATCTCAGATAATCACATATAATCATACTTCGATTCAATTCAATCCACTTTTCAAACAATACACAATTCACATATTCACACATATTCATAATTTAATTCACTTTTGTTCAATTAATATCAAACTCACCTCAATTTCACTTACCAAGCATTTTAATTAAAATTCAACAATTAATAATAATAATAAATTCGAATTATAGTAATACAAACCCGAAATTCTTGATTTACTCCTCGGTAATCTTCTCCTTTCCTTTTTGAGCCGATACCTCTGGTTCTTTGTTAGCTACGAAAATTAAAATAAATTTACAATGATTAATACAACATTAATTCACATTAAACACTTGATTTTCTATTCAATTTCTACCTTAATTTCAATTTAGTCCTAACTAAATTCATCCATTTTTCTACCTTAATTTATACCTTATTTCTACTCAAATTTTAACTAAACTTAAACTTAACAACAAATTTTCAGCATAAAAATCATAATTTCGAATTTCTTTCAATTTAGTCCCTATTATACAAATTTTATAACTTATTCTACAATTTATTCTATCTCCCACTTCTAGTTAGAAATTCTATTAATTCAATCCCCAATTCACACTTTTACTCAATAAAATTTAATGTCTAAAAATCTAATATCTTCCAAAATTTCAGTACATACTTAATAGTATTTTGTTCTAGTTTCATAAAAACTCAAAAATTACAAGAAAAGGACTTAATTTAACTTACCAATTTGAAATTGAACCTTGAAAACCCTAAATTTCTTCTTTTTTTTCTTTTTGTTTCGTCCCCTATTATGTTTCTATTTCCTTTCTTTTGTTTCTTTAGTTTATATATATATATATATATATATATATAATATAATAATTATATAATAATATATTAAACATAAAAATCTTAGATTTTCCTCATGATAAACCGCCTCAATTTAAACTTTTGGTATAATTTCCCTTTTAGTGCTTTTTATTTTCTTTTAATCTACAATTCAACTTTTACCCTTTATTCAATTTAGTCCTTTTTATTAATTACTTCTAATTAAGTCAAATTCACCTATTTAGAACCTATTTAAACACACAACTAGTCTCGTAAATATTTCTAATAAATTTTTACGAACCCATTTTGCTAAGACAGAGGCCCGATAATGTAATTTTTCGATGCCCATGAAATTTGGGTCATTACATTTCTCCCCCCTTAATAAATTTCGTCCATGAAATTTACCTGAGAAGAGATGAGGATATTGCGCTCTCATAGTTTCCTCCGGTTCCCAAGTTGCTTCTTCCACATTATTATTTCTCCATAACACTTTCACTAGTGGAACCCGTTTATTTCTTAATTCTTTTACTTCTCGAGCTAGTATCTGAACTGGCTCTTCTTCATAAGACAAATCCGATCGAATTTCAATAACTTCCGTGGGAATTATATGGGAAGGATCCGATCTATATTTCCGAAGCATGGACACATGAAAAACATCATGAATCTTCTGTAATTCTGGAGGCAAAGCTAGTTGATAAGCAACCGGTCCAATTCTTTCCACAATTTCATATGGCCCAATATAACGAGAACTCAATTTTCCTTTCCGACCAAACCTCAAGACTTTCTTCCAAGGCGATACCTTAAGGAATACCTTATCACCAATAGAGTATTCGACATCCTGCCATTTCAAATCCGTATATGATTTCTGTCTATCAAATGCTACCTTTAATGTTTCTTGAATTTTCTTAACCATTTCCTCTGCCTCTTGAACTAATTCCGGCCCAGTTATTTTTCTTTCACTCAATTCCATCTAACACACAGGTGACCAACATCTTCTACCATATAGAGCTTCATACGGAGCCATTTGAATACTAGATTGGAAACTATTATTATAAACAAATTTAGCTAGTGGCAAATAACGTTCCCAACCTAATTCAAAGTCAATGATACAAGCCCGTAACATGCCTTCTAAAATCTGGATTACCCGTTCAGACTGTCCATCGATTTGCGGATGAAATGCAGTACTAAAATTAAGTCGAGTACCCAGAGAATCATGCAATTGCCTCCAAAATCTTGATGTAAACCATGGATCCCGGTCTGAAATTATCGATGTAGGAATACCATGTAATCTCACAATTTCCTGAATATAAATCTCAGCAAGCTTCTACAAAGACCAATCAGTTCTAACTGCTATAAAATGAGCTGACTTTGTGAGTCGATCCACAATTACTCAGATGACATTCTTTTTACTCGCTAAAAGTGGCAATCCCGTAACAAAATCCATAGTAATGCAATCCCATTTCCACTCGGGAATACTAATAGGCTGTAATAATCCAGTAGGAACCTTTTGCTCTGCCTTTACCCGTTGACAAGTCAAACACTTACTAACATACTCAACTATATCTCTTTTCATCCCTGGCCACCAGTATAACTCCCGTAAATTACTGTACATCTTCGTTCCACCAGGATGTAAAGCAAAAGTACCATCATGTGCTTCTCGGAGAATCAACTCTTTTAGCTCAGAAGTAACTGGAATACAAATTCGGTTCTGGAACCTTAAACAATCATGTTCATCAATATTAAAATTTTCTACCATACCATTTCTTACCATCTCTTTTCTTTTCATCAACTTTTCATCTTCTAGTTGGGCTGTTCTAATTTGATCAAACATTACCAGCTTAACTTTTAATTCAGCTAACAAGCTTCCATCATCATTAATACTAAGCCAAGCGAACATTGCCCGTAATTCAACCGCAGCTTTTATGCTCAATGCATCTGCTACTACATTTGCTTTTCCTGGATGGCAGTCTATTACACAATGATGGGTACGAAACTAACTAATATTTCGACAAAGGCAAGCACACCTATCGAACAGTAGTATAGCTATGATGAGTCCGGAATATCGTATCCTCAAGGACTAAAATTACTAGTAATAACTATCTTTTTATTATTTAGCCTAATAATTAAGGGGTTTTATTTTAATCTAAAATTTAACTAACTAATTTACTATGAACGCGACAGAGAGTGAAGAACGTAATCGAATAAACCAATGAATAAAGATAATACCAGGGAAGAATCCACCTAGACTTCACTTATTATTCTGACTCTGAATTAAACGATTTATTCACTTGCATTGATCCATAGAAATCCCTAAATTATGTTAATATCTCTTTCGAGACTAAGAAAAACTGACTCTAGGTTGATTAATTGAAATCTCTTTCTAATTAAAACCCCTATCGTCGCATTAACTCGATCTATGGATTCCCTTATTAGATTTGACTCTAATCCGATAGATCTATGTCATCCTATTTCTAGGGTTGCAATCAACTCCGCTTAATTATGCTAGATCTTCTCTTAAACAGGGACTTTTGCTCCACTGAATAAGCACATCAAACTTGAATTAATATCCTGAAAATATTAAAGCAAGTGTTAAGAAACATAATTAAGAACAAGAACAAGTATTTATCATGTAATTTAGATAATTAAATAATAAGATTCATCATAGGTTTCATCCTCCCTAGGTATTTAGGGAGTTTAGTTCATAATGTAAAAGGAAAACATCTTAGAATTAAGAAAACAACAAGACATAAAGAACCCAAAAACCTCTAAAGAACTTGATGGAGATCTTCAATCTTGAATGAGATCCTGCTTCCGAGATGATTTCGACGGCTTCCTTCGAGTAATTTCTTCGATCTACTCTGCGTGCTCCCCTTAGGTCTTCTTCTGGTGTGTATTTATAGACTTTAGAATGCTCAGAAACCCTAAAAATTGGCTTTTTCCGCGTGAAATCGAAGCAGGGTGCGATAGGGACACGATCGTGTGATCAGCCCGTGTGAGAGTGCCCAGGCCGTGTGCAAATTTGCATGGCTCTCGATCGACACGGGCTGGCACACGGGCGTGTTTCCAGCCCGTGTGGTTCACACGGGCATGTGCTCTGCTCATGTGGTTCTGGCTTGGCCGTGTGGATCCTTAATATGGCCCGTTTTGTCTGATTTTGGCCTGTTTTCCGTTCCTTTTGCTCCCCTATGCTCTCCTAAGTATAGAAACATGAATTTAAAGGATTGAGAGCATCAAATTCACCAAATTATAAAAATAAACATCCAAAAACACGCTAAGCGTGGGATTAAAATGTGTTACTTTTATGGTTTATCACACAATCATAATCTTTCAGAAGCTCAATCCACCGTCTTTGTCTCAAATTCAACTCCTTTTCCGACAAAAGATATTTAAGGCTCTTATGATCAGTCTAAATGCAACATTTCTCACCGTACAAATAATGCCTCCAAATCTTCAATGCAAATATTACAGCAGCTAACTCCAAATCGTGTGTCGGGTAGTTGTGCTCATGTGGCTTTAACTGTCGAGATGCATAAGCTATTACTTTTCCGTCTTGCATCAATACACAGCCCAAACCATTCAGAGAAACATCACTGTACATTACAAAATCCTTTCCCGACTCTAGTAATGTTAAAATAGGTGCCTCGGTCAACATCTGCTTCAATGTCTCAAAACTCCTCTGGCACTGATCATTCCAGATAAAAGGAACATTCTTTTTTAGCAGCATTGTCATCAGCAATGCTATTTTCGAAAATCCATTAACAAATCTCTTGTAGTATCTAGCTAATCCCAGGAAACTACGTACCTCAGATACATTCTTTGGTGTTGTTTTTCCCGCAGAACCTGTAGCACTATTCTGATATGCTAATCATGTTCTGACTCTGTCTTCGAATAAACCAATATGTCATCAATGAAGACCACAACAAATTGATCTAAATACGGCTGGAAAATGTTGTTCATCAGATCCATGGAAGCAGCTGGGGCATTAGTCAACCCGAACTGTATCACCAAAAACTCATAATGACCATATCGAGTACGGAATGCATTCTTCGGCACATCACTTTCCTTTACCTTTAGTTGATAATACCCGGACCTCAAATCAATCTTTGAAAATACTGAAGATCCCTTCAACTTATCAAACAGATCATCTATACGGGGCAATGGATACTGATTCTTGATCGTTACTTTGTTCAACTGCCAATAATCGATACACAACCGCATTGATCCATCTTTCTTTTTAACAAATAATACTGGAGCTCCCCAAGGTGAAATGCTCGGTCTAATGAATCCACGATCTAAAAAATCCTGCAACTGTACCTTTAATTCTTTCAATTCTGTAGGCGACATACGATACGGAGGTATAGAGATTGGAGCTGTACCCGGATAAACCTCTATAGCAAATTCAACCTCCCTATCTAGTGGCAAACCCGGTAATTCTTCAGGGAAGACATCTGGAAACTCACATACAGTTTTAATCTTGCTGCATTGGCTTCCAACAGAATTTGAATTAATAACATAAGCTAGATATGCCGTAAAACCCTGCTGAAGTAATTTATTGGCTTTAATTGCTGAAAATGATACGTTTCGAACCACTAGTACGAATACCATTTACCTCAATTCTGTCTCCATCTTCTGTCTGAATACTGAACCTCTTTTTATAGCAATCCAAAACCACCCCGTATTCAGATAACCAATCCATACCCAATATTACATCAAAGTCACTGAAAGGCATGATCAACAAATCAACGAAAAACATTTTATCATGTATTATCAACGGGCATCTCCGGCACACTCGGTCTACAGACACAGTTTGTCCCAAAGGCTAGACACCTCTATTAAAACTCTAGACATCTCAAATTTTAATTTCCCCGACTCAACTAATTTTGAATTAATGAATGAATGTGATGAACCTGGGTCAATGCATAAACAGGTTTAAAATACAGTAAAAATATACCTATCACGACGTCATGTGCATCGCCTTCCTCCCGAATCCGAACTACGTATGCCCTGGCCGGTGCTCTAGCCTCTGACTGCTGTGTAACTATGTCACTACTTCTTCTGACACCTCCACCTCTGGAAACAAAACCACCTCTACCTGAAACTCTGCCTCTAACTGTAGACACTGATCTTTGAGATGCTGCAGGTGCGGTACCTTCGCCTTTCGGGCAGTCTCTAATGAAATGATCTGTGGACCCACATCGGAAGCATCCTCTGGTTATTTTCCAACATTAACCCCTATGCTTCTTTCCACAATGTTCAGAATCCAGGATATCAATATCTCAAAAAGAACCTTTTACACTACCAGTGGAAACTGTAGTCTGTTTTCCCTTGCTTCTATCACCTCTATCTGATCTAAAACTGGGTCTCCAACCACCGCGAGATTCTCTTGATCTTTTCAGTTGAGGATTTGAACCAATAGTTCTGGTACGTTTCCCAGTCAATCGAGTACTTTCATACTTTTTATCGAGGCCCAGAACTTGTTCTACCATTTTAGCCCGTTCGATCAAATCTACAAATTCTGTGATTCGGTGTGATACCAGCTGTACTCTGATTTCATCTCTTAAACCTCGTAAGAACCGCTTACAACTGTCGGCCTCTGTCGGTATAAACTTTGAAGCATATCGGCTGAGTCTAAAAAATTCCCTTTCATAGTCTACCACTGATAGATCATCTTGCTTTAACAATAGAAATTCTTGCTTTTTGTCTTCAGTATATAATTCCCCGACATATTTCTTCTGGAAATCTTTCTGAAATAAGTCCCATGTTACCTGTTCTGTTGGTAAATGTCGAATTACAGATTTCCACCACAAATAAGCTTCACCTTGTAGTAGATAAATAACACAGATAAAACATTCTCAGGGGATACATTCCAGTTGTTGCAAAACTCTTTTAGTTGATTCCATCCAATTCTCTGCTGTGGATGGATCGACTCCTTTCAGACCCAAGAATTCAGTGGCACCGTATTTTCTTAATTCTTTTATTGGGGCCCGTCTCGGAGTAGGTGCGAATGTCGTAGTAGGAGTAGTTCTCGCTACTCTTTGTAAGGCATCAGCAATTGCTCTTAATAAATCAGAATCACTCCTATCTCTGACATTTTTCCTATCTATTCTAGGGGGTTGATTTCTCATCGAGTTTATACTAGATGTTACTGATTCAGTTTCATCTGATTCGTATGATTCTTCATCCTCGGTATACATCTCTTGATCAGTATCATCTATTCCTTCATCTGACATCTTTAATCTATAAAACAAAAATAAACAAATAGGTCAGCATCCAAATCCCGACTCAGTTTCGACTCAACAGCGTCATGTACCTCTAAACTCATTTTCGAACTCGATTTAGCCCAAGAATTGGCTAAACCTGAATAACTCTAATACCAACAATTGTAACACCCCTTAACCCTAAACCGTCGCTGGAACAGGGTTACGAAGCATTACCGGACCTTTCAGACAAATTACAAACATCATACAAATAAATAGCATACATATTATAAAATATTAATAGTGTCCCTTTAATGGGCCCTCGAGGCCCAAAATACGTGTTAGAAGTAATTCAGGACTTGTTTGAGTGCTCCAGAAATTTTCATATTTATTTATTTATTTTTATTTTTTTAACTCAATATAACCCCTTTATAAATATCTAACATTCCCTGCAATTTCAAACAACAACCAATTCAAAACCAATATCACAATCCATACAATTTTCATATTCAAATACACCTAAAACATGCCCTAACATCAACGTAGTAATTTAATAAATATACATTCACATATATCATTTAAATTAAATTAATAAACTTCATTCATTCTACTTCAACTTGTTACAAAATATACCAAACATATCATGATAATTCTATTTCCATTTCATTAAACCAAGTATCCAAACCATCATTTTATATAATTTACACCCAAACTATAACTATCTTGACTCATACTTTTAACTTAGGTACATGCCACATTTATCAAAAAGAGAGATACATCACCGAATTTCTCTGAGGTCGGGATTAATCTGGATGCTGAACCGGGACTTTTGACTTCTACTGACCTGCGCACGGAAACAACCGTACGCTGAGTATGGGTATACTCAGTGGTATTACCATAATTCAAACTAAATAACATTAATGTTCTATAAGCATTAAATATGTAACAATGTAAATCATAAGCATTAATTTACATTCAAATTCATACTTCATTTATAATAATTCATCAACTGATATCATGTATCAACAATTCGAATCTTCGATCAATTCATGAACCTTAGGTTCATGCTTGCAAATCTCATATCTCAATTTCAATTCACATTTCAATTCATAATTCCACTTTCTCATACTTTCAGTAGATCAATTAATCAAACTAATTCAATTTTCTCATTTCTTTCAATAATTGAATCAATCAAATTAATTCGATTCTTTATTTCATTTATTCACCCTTATTAACAAGACTCGGACCTTGGCGGATACACGGATCCAACCAAACACACCAGAATGGCACCCAGTGCCTCATCGGATAGTTCGAAGCAATATAATTGACACCCAGTGTCTCATCGACAAAGCCGAAGAAAGTTGGTACCCAGTACCTCGTCGAATCTATCCGAAGAAATATAGTGACACCCAGTGTCTCATCGACTCGAGGTCGAAGAATCCCTAAACTCTTCCAATCCTATGGCATGCCAACTATATCTGACCTAGCCCGACTAGTTAATAGGGTATAAAATTTCTTTTCAATATCTAATCAATACACATCTCAGATAATCACATATAATCATACTTCGATTCAATTCAATCCACTTTTCAAACAATACACAATTCACATATTCACACATATTCATAATTTAATTCACTTTTGTTCAATTAATATCAAACTCACCTCAATTTCACTTACCAAGAATTTTAATTAAAATTCAGTAATTAATAATAATAATAAATTCAAATTATAGTAATACAAACCCAAAATTATTGATTTACTCCTCGGTAATCTTCTCCTTTCCCTTTTGAGCCGATACCTCTGGTTCTTCTTTTTTTGACAAAAATCAAATTGGGCTTTATTAAATAATTATAGAAGAAATAAAACAATCAGAAATGGCCCAGCAGATTTCGGGCTGAAAGCAGAAACGAAATGAACAATGAAAAATCTAGAAAACCTAAATTCAAAATTCAAACTCTGCCTATCTAAATGCCCAATCAGACGTCTTTTCGCCTGCCCGGTCTAGTCATTTCTGTCCAATCGTCATTAATGGCGAAAACTCATTACCGAGGGGGTTTAATGTTGCTATGAATCTATTTGTTTTACCATATGGGAACAAACCCCTCTGTTTCTTCTACATTTCTTCTTCTCAATCCGGTTCTCTAACACTATCATTTCTCGCCTGGCTTTCTGCATACCTTGGAACGCTGTTTAGCAGGTAAACCTCCTCCTTTCTTTTCAAAGTTTCTGTTGCCAGTATGTGTGCAAGATTGTTTGCTGATCTTGGGATAAACTCGTACTTTAAACTATTTCTTCTGGATTTCATCTTATGAATGTCATGAATAAAAGGACCTATCTGTGATTTATCAAGGTCAATCTTCTTGCATTTCTTTATTGTTGTCATTGAATCGCCTTCGATAATAATATCTGTACTTTCCATGTCGAGCGCTATTTGGGTTGCTCGTCTGCAGGCTAATGCTTCGGCAGCGAAGGCTGAATCAACCCCTCTATGGATTTTTGTTGTAGAAATGAGGACTTGACCAGAGCTATCCCTGGCTACAACCCCAGATGCCGAACATTTGTTTCTCTCATCAAAAGGCCCATCAAAATTAATTTTGACTCACTGCCCAGGTGGGTGTCTCCATTTGATGTTTATAGTAGAGGAATTACGTGTCCTTTTCCTGATACCATCCATTTCTTTAATATAACTGAGAATAAATCTTGCTATCTCCTGACCTGATCTACTCGTTTTGTCATGGATGCGAGAATTTCTTTCACCCCAAATGGCCCAGAGTGCTATACAGAAGGTTCGACACTTTTCCAAAGTAAGGGAAATCAATACCATGGTAAGCCAATCGACAAACTCTGTATATGTGTAAACTGCCAACCCAAGGTCTGATAAGACTCTTCATACTACCATTGAAATAGGACAGTCTCTAAAAAGATGGTTCATTATTTCTTCTCCATCACCGTACCGAGGACATACACTGTTTGCGGCTAATCTACGAGCATTCATATTCACTTTTGTTGCTAAGTAGTTCCAAGTAGATTTCCAAATAAAGATTTTTATTTTTGTTGGTATTTCAATCCGCCATAATTTCCTGTAAAAATCTATATAGATGTTTTGTAAAGCATAAGCTGTAGGATCCAAACTTTGTAATAGTTTATAGGAGCTCCTTACAGAGAACTCTCCTGACGATTCGCAATTCCAAGCCAAAAAATCCTCATGGGGTTCAGCTGCAAGGGGGATTCAGAGAATCGGATCTGCCACTTCTTCTGGGAAGGTATTAACAATTAACTCTCTATTCCATTCTCTGTTGTTACTACTGATTAATTCTGCAACTTTATCACTTTGCAAATTATCAAATCTGGACATTAATCTAACATTGGCGTAATTTGGAATCCATGCATCTTCACTAATTGAAATATTTTGACCCGTACCCACTCTCCAAATCATTCCTTTCTTCAAAGTATCCTTAGTAGCCCAAATGCTCCGCCACACATAGGAACACGAGTTACCCAGCCGGGAATTAAGAAAATTGCTCTCTGGAAAGTACTTCTCTTTAAAGACTTGCGCTACTAATGTTTCTGGACAACTTAATAATCTCCAACCTTGTTTTGCTAAGAGAGAAATGTTAAATTGAGCCATACTCTTGAAACCCAAACCTCCTTCCTCCTTAGGCCTGCATAAAAACTTCGATTGACACCAATGGATTCCATGTTTACCAGCTCCTTTTTGCCACTAGAAATTGGCTAATTTACTTTCTATCTTTTCACATAAGACTTTAGGAAACAGAAAGCACGACATAGCATAAGTGGGTATTGCCTGCAAAACTGATTTTATAAAAATCTCTTTACCTCCCTGAGATAATAGCCTTGAACTCCAAGCCTCAATCTGTACTGCAATTCTATCAACCAAATTCAGAAAAGCTTCTTTTTTCCGTCTACCCACCATGTTGGGAAGACCCAAATACTTCTCCGAACTAGAAGAACTTCTAACTCCTAGCAGTGTCGATACTACTGCTTTCGATTCCTCTCATGTGTTCAAACTGTAAAAAAATTGTGGATTTATTGAAATTAACACATTGACCTGAGCAGCTTTCATACTCCTTCAATATTTCTTTCAGAATCCTAGCTCCCTTCTCTGTTGCTTCACCAAACATTATGCAGTTGTCTGCAAATAATAAGTGTGAAATCTCTGGCCCCTTCCTACTAGCCTTTCCCCCTTTGACTAAACCATTCTTTTTGTTGACCTCATTAGAAATTTGAAAGGCCCTCACTGCATATAAGAAATAAAAACGGACTTAATGGATCACCTTGCTTGAGTCCCCTAGAAGGTTGAAAAGAACTTCCCCTGTTTTCGTTGATGACAACGGCATAAAAGGCTGTAGTAATACACTTCATTATCAGATCAATCCACCTCATCGCAAATCCCATCTTTCTCATCACTTGCTTAACAAAGTCCCATTCCACCCTGTCATATGCTTTGCTCATATCCAATTTTACCGCCATATACCCTTTTTTCCTATTCTTTTTTGTCGATACGTATGTAGCAATTCATAAGCTAAAAGTACATTATCTGAAATCAACCTACCTGGAACAAATGTACTCTGAGCCTTATCTATGCAATTGCCTATGTCGTCTTGCAATCTGTTTGCTATTTTTTTGTCACTAGTTTGTACATAACCGTGCAGAGACTTATCGGTCTGAAGTTTATAAGGGTTGTGGGTTGTGAAATTTTGGGAATAAGCACAACATCTGTCGTATTAGCTGATTCAATCCCTTTTCCTTCATTTAAAATTCCTAAACAATACTCCAAAACCTCCTTTCCTACAATATGCCAATATTTTTGAAAAAATATTGCTGGGAATCCATCCGAACCCGGTGCCTTCATGGGCCCCATCCCCTTCAGTGCCGCACAAACTTCATCTCCACTGAAGGGTGATTGTAGAACCTCATTAATCTCATGCGAAATACTGCTCTCAATTCCTTCCAACACATTTTTTTGGATCTGCAACTCCCTTTGTTGAAAATAGATTTTCAAAATATTTTTTGGCAGCCTCTTGTAAACCTGAACCGTCAGTAATTTCCCTACCATCGTCCAACACCAGCTTAGAGATGGAATTAGCTCATTTTCGGATTGTTGCGCTGTTGTGAAAATAAGCCGTATTTCTATCCCCAAGTTGTAGCCAATTTAATCTAGCTCTTTGTTTCCAGTACACTTCGTCTTTCTCAATCTCCATGTTCAAATGGATTTTCGTATCAATAATCTTTGCCAACGTTTCATCATCTCTATCCTCCATCAGCAAAGCTTCGAGCTCTTTTGTAAGTTTCCTTTTAAGTTTCCCTTTCTTCCTTTTAAGTGCACTCGCCCATTTTTCCAACCCAAACTGCAAGGTCTTTAGTTTCTCCATTAACAGTTCAGACGATGACTCCCAAATTTCTCTGGGTACTCCTTCAAATAACTCCTCCATGGTCCACCAAACTTCAAAGTGGAATCTTCGGCTTCTTGGAAAGGTATTCACGCTATCTGTACTAATGAGTAAAGGACAATGATCAGATGTAGAGAAAGAAAGGTGCTGAACACGTCCCATTGGGAATAAAGTTACCCATTCATCATTTTCTACCCCACGATCTAATCTTTCTCTTATGTTTATCTCTGGAAGATTTCCCCTTTCCCATGTAAACCAAGCTCCCGAAAATCCAATATCCATCAGATGACACTCTTCTAAAGTTGCCCTGAAGACCTCCATTCACCTTGGATCCCTTGGTAATCCTCCATTCTTCTCGAAAGAGTACATAATCTCATTGAAATCTCCTGCAACGAGCCACGGGCAATTACTATCCTGGCTTAATCTCTTAAGTAAATTCCATACTTGATTCTGATCTCTCAAATATGACGAACCGTAGAAACCCGTAAACCTCCATTCCTCCTGGATACCATCCTCCTTCACCATTACATCTATATGCCATTTAGAAAAACTTTTCAAAGTAACCTCCATACCACCTCTCCAAGCTAAACACAAACCACCTCGAGACCCTTCTGCTTCAATATCAATACCATTGATAAAATTGCAACTTCTTCTTGCCCTGTCCATTCACTTCTGATCCAATTTCGTCTCCATTAAGAAGACCATATGGGGATTATGCTGCTTGATTAGGTGTCGCAGCCTCCGAACTGCCCGTGGGCTCCCCAACCCACTAGCGTTCCAACAAATGTGTTTCATTGTGCCCGGTCGGCTAACTCACTGCCAGCCACCGATCCTAATTTGTTTGCAACAATGTTATTTTCCCCATCAACACACATGGTTTCAATATATTCTGCTGTATTCTCACTTAAGCCAGCAGATTTCAATCTTTTACCTCCATCAGCACTTATTTTATCCGGGTTTTCTTTCCCATCCTCCTCTTCTAGGAATTTCCTCTTGGACCCAACATTTGCATGTTTACGATAATTTGTCTGGTTTGTTGAACCTAATCTCTTCCAACTTGATTTCTTTGAGTCTTTAAAGCATTCCTCCCCTGAATTAATATTCTCCTTTCACTTTCCAATTTCCAGCATTCTACTACTATCCTCATGTTCCTTCAGTCCTTCCTCCCAGCTAGATAATACTTTTCCCCTAGTAATTTACCATCCGCGCTAATAGATCCAGCATCATCTTCCCTCCCATATTGCTCTTTAAATATCCCTGTGTAATTGCGTTGTGGACCCAACTTTTTGGTGAAGGCATAAAACTTTATACTCTCCTTTCCCACCATTTTTTATTCTGCTTTCAATGCTATAGTATATGGGGGATCTTCTCTGATTTTATTCTTTTCTACAGGGTTTAACGACCGGCAATCAATGAGGCCGTGATCCATTCTTCCACATCCAAAACAAAAGATTGGTAATTTTTCAAATTTAAAAGGGATCCATGACTTAACACTATTCTCACTTAAAACAAAAATACCTCTCCGAAGGGGTTTCTGCACATCCATATTGACCCGAACTCTGCAATAATCATCTTTAACTTCAGATCTAAGAACACCTCTGACTGTACTCCCGATAGCATGCATCAAATCCTTCTTATCATATTCTGGTGCACATGGCTCGACCTTTATCCAGTACTGCGATGAAGTTAGTCGAATCTGGTCCCGTTCTATCGGATTTCTTAGTCTATAAAAAAGAATAAGATATTTACGGAAGAGCCAAGGCCGCCCCTCCATGATAAATTCCAGATCTTCTTTTGATTCAAAGACGATGGAGAATAAATTCTGTCCAGCCACATGAATTTCAAACTTTTTCTTAGTCTTCCATATGCTTCTTAATTGTGCCCTAAAACTCTCTGGATTAAATGCTTTTCTCGTCCAAACTGAGCAAATCAAGGTCGGCTTGATATCTGGCACCACCAAAGATCTTTTGATTGATAGTTGGATAAGTTCTTACGCTAACAATGAGATCTCCTCACCGGGTCTCCTCTCTCACGCCACCACTCTCTTCCATCCTAAGCCACGATGAGTTACTTGCTTTTCTCTAGGATTCTTTTAGAGAGCACTCTTGGTTTTCAAGGGACTCAAATCGCTCATACCTCTGGTTCTTTGTTAGCTACGAAAATTAAAATAAATTTACAATGATTAATACAACATTAATTCACATTAAATACTTGAATTTCTATTCAATTTCTACCTTAATTTCAATTTAGTCCTAACTAAATTCATCTATTTTTCTACCTCAATTTATACCTTATTTCTACTCAAAGTTTAACTAAACTTAAACTTAACAACAAATTTTCAGCATAAAAATCATAATTTCTAATTTCTTTCAATTTATTCCCTATTATACAAAATTTATAACTTATTCTACAATTTATTCTATCTCCCACTTCTAGTTAGAAATTCTATTAATTCAATCCCCAATTCACACTTTTACTCAATAAAAATTAATGTCTAAAAATCTAATATCTTCCAAAATTTCAGCACATACTTAATAGTATTTTGTTCTAGTTTCATAAAAACTCAAAAATTATAAGAAAAGGACTTAATTTGACTTACCAATTTGAAATTAAACCTTGGAAACCCTAAATTTCTTCTTTTCTTTTTTTTTTCCTTTTCTTTCTGTTTCGTCCCCTATTCTGTTTCTATTTCCTTTCTTTTGTTTCTTTAGTTTATATATATATAATAATATAATAATAATAATATAATATATTATATTATATTATAATTAAAACATAAAATGTCTGTATTATATAATAATATAATAATATATTAAACATAAAAATCTTAGATTTTCCTCACGATAAACTGCCTCAATTTAAACTTTTGGTATAATTGCCCTCTTAGTCCTTTTTATTTTCTTTTAATCTACAATTCAACTTTTACCCTTTATTCAATTTAGTCCTTTTATTAATTACTCCTAATTAAGTCAAATTCACCTATGTAAAACCTAATTAAACACACAACTAGTCGCGTAAATATTTCTAATAATTTTTTACGAACCCATTTAGCTAAGACAGAGGCCCGATAATGTACTTTTCCGATGCCCATGAATTTTGGATCATTACATGACACCACCGTTGGGCAAAACAAAAGATAAGCAAACGGCTTGGAGAAAAAAGAGAAAAGTTTTTATAATTTTTCTATATTTGATAAGACAAAAATATCCTCATAAAAATATTTACTTGTAACACTCGTTATCCGACCTGTTAACAAATACAAATAAGGAGTGTCACATTAAAATTTATAGTTTCAATATCTAACCCTTGTTTACTTTTCTGGCATTATCAGAGCTCCATATGACATTTAAATCTCTTTTAAAGTCCACCATTAATTAAATTTTAATTAGAGAACCTTAATTTCTTTTTCTAGAGTAATTTTTAGGTCAAATTATGGTTTAAAGAACAAAGGTAACGATATCTTATTCATAAGTGTCGAGACATGTACTAGATTACTATTCATTTTTAGCTTCGAAGTCTTCATGTATTGGAACTTTGAAACACATGTATTAGAACCTCATGACTTATGCATCAATATTTTATTTTATATTTAATTTAATTTCTTTTCAAATTAGTCGTTTCTCAAGTTGAACTAATACTAACTATACTTTAATTTTCCTTTATTGATTTAATCTACTCTTAATCATATTCTTTTCCATATAAAATTCACTTCACTTTGATATTATTATTCTTACTAAATTAATTCTCAATATATATATATACTATTACTTAATTATTTTTTAATTTAATACTTAATTCAATAATTTCCTAAATTTTCTATTTAACCACTTATGTAATTATTTGCGCTCCTATATTTTTCAAAATTTACTAAACAATCCCTATTTTTTAATATTAATTTTTTTACAGAACAATCCATAAAATTCCAAATTTGTAGTTTTTTTTACAATTTGGTCCTTGAAGTTCAATTTTTACTGTTTTATGATTTTAGTCCTTGAAAACAAAATTTGTTTCTTCCAAAAGCAGCCTAAAATGCCTAGATTTGTATAAGTCAATCCATTTTTCATAAATTTATAGATTTTAAAATCTTTACAATTTAGTCCCTATAACATCAATTCTTATCACATAATGTTCTCTTTTCTAATTTTTCAAATCAAGAACCATACATAACAATTAAGATATTAAAATTCCTAATTTCCACATTTCAACTCTTAAAATTTGAACTTTTATAAATTTCTCAATTTAGTCCTTTAATCTAAAACATGCTAATTAAAGAACAAAATTTCCAATACTTTAAATATCATATTCTTATGTTGTGGGGTGTGCCTCGCATTTTCGGGCAAACCAAAGGCAAAACAGAATCAATGTCACGACAAGGAGGAGCACGACGTCGCGATGAGGCAACGAAAGACGTCCCAACAAGGTGATATGCCACGTCACGATGTGGCGACGTGTGTTCAACTTCAATCGGTTTCTTCTCTTAGTTAAACTCTACTATCTTTTCCCAGTTAAACTTTGATTACTCCAATGATATTTTAGTATGATTAGACCTTGACCGCCTCCCGCGTGCTATCGTCATGAGTGAGAATACCGCAACTAAAGATAGGAATTAAGGTGGTGTCCACAAGTATATGGGTCAAGTTGTAATATAGTTTGTACAATGAAGTACAAAAATTACTCTGAGGATCGTACCAAAAGGAGGCTTAATTACATTAATATTAATTCCTATGCTAACAGGTCTAACTAGTACTAACTCATTTTAATGTTCATAGTTTAACTCCTATTTCGGGTTCTATCCAATCAGCTAGTCATTAACCTAGCAAGGCCTCTGACCTTCCACTAACCTAATGTAACATCCTAGAATTAGGGGTTCTTCATTTTATGTTTTTTCTGTGTGATTGGCTTGTTCTGCTTGTTATTTAGATGTGCTTGGGGGTCTTAGGGAGGCTCGGGTTCAAGCCAGAGCCTTGGTAAAATTTTGGTTTTGGGAATAAGGGGGGAGAGCTAGGGGGAGTAGGCTTTTTTGAACTTGGTCCAGGGGAATAAGTCGGTGGCTGAGTATGAGGCGGAGTTCCTACGTTTATGTCGCTATGCTCGAGGTATCATCGCAACTGATTGCGAGCACTGTGTTCGGTTTGAGGATGGCCTGAGGGACGAGTTGCGGGTACTGATAGCTCCGCTATGGGAAAGAGAGTTTGCTATTCTGGTTGAGAAGGCAAAGATAGCTGAAGAGGTAAAGCGGTCTGAGAGGCAGAATCGCGATAAGGATAGGGGTAGGAATAAGAGGAATTTTGGGTCGTCAGAATCTGCTGGGGGTTTTCAAAAGAGGCCTAGGTTTGAGGGGTCGGGTCGAGTTGCGAGGCCTGTTGCCGTTGGTCGGTCTCAACCGTGTGCTCGATATGGGAATTTTCATTCGGGAGAGTGTTGGGTAGGTAATAGAGGATGCTTCAGGTGTGGATCTATGGATCATCAGATAAGGGATCATCACAAGAGCCGGGCGGGCGTGGTCGATGGGTCGGGATATGCACGATCCCGGAAGAGGTGGGCAGCAGCCACCGAGAGGTCGTGGTCCGGCCAGAGGAGGAAATGGATTTGGTAGAGGGCGTGGAGCACCGGGCAGAGGTGCTGAGAGTGCAGATGCAAGACAGCCTGGGTTGGTTTATGTAGCAAGATGTCGAGAGGATGGCGATGCACCGGACGTCATAACCGGTACGTTCCTTATTTTTGGTGTGCCCTTTACAGCTTTGATAGATATTGGGTCTACACATTTATATGTTGCTAGTACTGTGTCGGGAACTTTGAGTATAAAATCTGAGGTTGCTTCTAGTAAAATGACTGTGATTAGCCCTTTAGGACAATCTGTAGTGGTGAACAAACTATTTAGGAGTGTGCCTTTAGAAGTGCAAGGGATTGTTTTCCCGACTGATTTGATGGAATTGCCGTTCAGCGAGTTCGACTTGATTTTAGGCATGGACTGGTTAGTTAAGTATCGAGCAAACTTGGATTGTGCTGCTAAGCGTATGATATTGAAGACACCCGAGGATAAGGAGGTGCTGGTAGTAGGTGAGAGAAGGAATTACCTATCCAATGTGGTGTCTGCATTAAAGGCTGAAAGGATGGTGCGAAAAGGGTGTGAGGCGTTCTTAGCTTTCATCAGTGCTTTAGAGGCCAAAGAATTGTCTGTAAGGGATGTTAGAACGGTGAAAGAGTTCTCGGATGTCTTTCCAGAAGAGCTTCCAAGGTTACCTCCAGATTGTGAGGTGGAGTTCGGCATTGATCTACTTTCGGGAATAGCTCCGGTGTCTGTTGCCCCATATAGAATGGCGCCGAAGGAGCTGGTAGAGCTTAAAGCTCAGATTCAGAAACTATTGGACCGTGGTTTTATCCGACCAAGTGTGTCTCCGTGGGGAGTGCTGGTGTTGTTCGTTAAAAAAAAGGACGAGTCGATGTGAATGTGCATTGACTATAGGCAATTGAACAAGTTGACGATTAAGAACAAATACCCGTTACCAAGGATTGACGACCTGTTCGATCAGTTGCGAGGCGCTTCGGTCTTCTCGAAAATAGACTTGAGGTCAGGGTATCATCAGCTTAAGGTCAAGGAGGCGGATATTCATAAGACTGCTTTTCGAACTCGTTATGGTCACTACGAGTTCTTAGTGATGCCGTTCGGGTTGATGAATGCACCAGCTGCATTTATGGATATGATGAACTGGGTATTTCAACCCTATCTGGATCGGTTTATTGTAGTGTTCATAGATGATATCTTGGTATATTCAAGGACGGAAGAGGAGCATGATTCGCATCTTCGGATAGTTCTGCAGATTTTGAGAGAGAAGCAAATGTATGCCAAATTCAGTAAGTGTGAATTTTGGTTGAAGGAAGTAACCTTTTTGGGACATGTTGTGTCTGCCGAGGGGATTAGGGTTGATCCCCGAAAGATTGAAAAATATTTTTTGGATTGGAAATCGCTTGAAGTCGATGCGAAAATTCGAAGTTTCCTTGGGTTAGCTGGGTACTACAAAAGGTTCGTTGAGGGATTCTCGTTGATTGTTGCACCATTAACCAAGCTATTACGGAAAGGGGTACCGTTTGTATGGTCAGATAAACAGCATGAAAGTTTTGAAAAATTGAAGAAGATTTTGACGGAGGAACTAGTGTTGATTCACTGCTGAGGTGGAAAGGAGTTCTTTCTCTATTGTGATGCATCGCATACGTGGTTAGGATGTGTGTTGATGCAAGAAGGGAAGGTGATAGCGTGCACGCGTCTCGGCAATTAAGACCACATGAAGTGAATTATCCCACTCATGATTTGGAGTTAGCCTGCGGTAGTGTTCGCTCACGAAGATTTGGAGACACTACTTGTATGGGGAGAAGTCAATTATCTACACCGATCATAAGAGCACAAATATCTCCTTACCCGGAGTTGAATTTAAAGCGTGGAGGTGGATTGAATTGTTGAAAGATCGTGGATCGCTCGATTGAGTATCACCCGGTAAAGCTAACGTAGTGGCGGATGCGTTGAGCCGTAAGGTAATATCGAATTTGAGGGCAATGTTTGCTCATCTCAGTTTGTTTGAAGATGGAAGCTTGTTAGCCGAACTTCAAGTGAAACCTTCATGGGTAAGTCAGATTAAAGAGAAGCAGTTGTCAGATGAATTGTTAAGTTCTCGACTTCAGCAAGTGGAAGGTGGTAAGGCAGAAGATTTTGGTCTGAGCAGTGAAGGGGTATTATGCTTTCGTGGTAAGGTTTGTATGCCAAAGGATTCTGGGTTGAGACAGATGATTCTATGAGAGGCGCATAATAGCCCATATGCTATGCATCCCGGTGGAAGTAAGATGTATCGAGATTTGTGTGAACAGTTTTGGTGGCCAGGTCTGAAGCAAGAAGTTACCGAGTTTGTGAGTAAGTGTTTGACGTGTCAACAGGTGAAGGCGGAGCATTAGTTGCCTTCGGGGTTGCTTCAGCCAGTGAAGATTCCACTTTGGAAGTGGGAGAGGATAACGATGGATTTTGTTAGTGGGATACCTCTTACGCCTACTAGGAAAGATTCGGTGTGGGTGATTGTCGATCGGTTGACGAAGTCCGCTCACTTCATACCGGTTCGTATCGACTACCCACTACAGAAGTTAGCCAAGCTGTATGTAGCAGAGGTTGTGAGGTTACATGGGGTACCAGTGTCTATCATATCAGACAGGGACCCTAGGTTTACATCGCGGTTCTGGAAGGCGTTACATAAAGTGTTGGGTACAAGATTGGATTTCAGCACGGCGTTTCATCCTCAGACTGATGGTTAGTCAGAGGGGGTAATTCAGATTCTGGAAGACACGTTGAGAGGTTGTGTAATCGACTTCAGAGGTAGTTGGGAGGATTTCTTACCGTTGGTGAAATTTGCGTACAACAATAGCTATCAATCCAGTATTCAGATGGCACCCTACGAAGCGTTGTATGGTTGTAAGTGTCGTACTCCTACCTGCTGGATAGAATTGGGTGAGCGACAGTTGTTGGGTCCAGAATTGGTTTTAGAGACGGAGGAAAAGGTTAAGTTGATTCGGGCTCGATTAAAGGAAGCTTTCGGCAGGCATAAATCGTATGCAGATCTGAAGCGTAAAGAAATAGAATTTTCGGTGGGTGATCAGGTTTTTCTGAAAGTTTCACCTTGGAAGAAGGTTCTAAGATTTAGACGGAAAGGCAAGTTGAGCCCCAGATTTATCGGGCCTTATCGAGTGTTGAAATGTGTGGGACCAGTAGCTTATCAGCTTGAGTTACCTCCGGAGTTGAATCGGATACATGATGTATTCCATGTTTCGATGTTAAGGCGCTATCGTTCAGATCTATCTCACGTAGTGCCGGTGGAGGAAATTGAAGTAAGACCAGATCTATCTTTTGAAGAAGAACCAGTGCAGATCTTAGATCGAGATTTTAAGGTGTTGAGAAGGAAGTCGATTCCGTTGGTCAAAGTTTTATGGCAGAATCACGGTGCAGAGGAAGCCACATGGGAGCCAGAGGATGTGATGCAACAACAATACCCTTACCTCTTTTGATCAGGTAAATTTCGAGGCCGAAATTTCCTTAAGGGAGTAGAACTGTAACATCCTAGAATTAAGGGTTCTGCATTTTATGTTTTTTTCTGTGTGCTTGGCTTATTCTGCTTGTTATTTAGATGTGCTTGGGGGTCCTGGGGAGGCTCGGGTTCAAGCCAGAGCCTTGGTAAAATTTTGGTTTTGGGAATAAGGGGGGAGAGCTAGGGGGAGTAGGCTTTAAGGATATTCATTCGCATTTGAAGACACAAGGTGAGCATGAGGTGGAGTGGTTGTGGCGTCACTAGCAGAGCAAGGGGGAAGGAGTTCGAATCCTATCTGTTGCATGGTGGAACTTTATTTTTGTGCTCAAGGAGAGGAGGAGGTAGCATTCGGCTGGGACTCTTCTAGGAGGAGTTTGAATGAGTCAAATTATTTAAAATGGATGGATGAGAGGTGCTTGAGGAGTGGAAGTGGTCAAATTGGTTTGAATGGGTGATGGGGAGCAAAGTGTGGAGTAAAATAAGGGATTTAGAGTGTGGTGGAGGTGTTGGCCGAATGTGGGGGTCTTGGAGGGGAGAATTTCGGTCATGAAAGGGGTTTTTTGTGTGTGGGTGTTTTGGTTTTGGGTCATGTGAGGGGGTGCCGAAATTCTATTCGGGTAATCTTGGTGTTTTGCATTTTATTTTCGGTAACTCAAGCATTAGGGGTCTTTGGCTATCAACTCTTTTGTTAGTGCCGAAATACTCAAGCCACATTTCTTCATCTTCTCTTCTCTTAAAATTGGTGTTGGCTGAAACTTTTTGCACCTCTCTTCTGCTCTCTTTTCTTTACCGAAACTTTAAGTGACTATCCTCTTTGCTTTTCAATTCTTTTCTCTTCTTTCTCAAGTTTGATAGCCGAAACTTTAACCTTCCATTTTTCTTCTCGTCTTTTCTTCCTTCCTACTTTTCTTCTTCACCACAAGCCGATTTCTCTTGAAGCCCTCCTTGCCGAACCTTTTCTCTTTCGATTTCCACCATATCCGAACCTCCATACTTTTTCTTCACTTCTCTACTTTCTCCTTTAAATCGAAACCCCTACTTCTTGTGACTCTTAGCTAGTTTTCCTCCATAGCCGGATTGGGTTTCTTTCCTTACTGTTATTTCTTCTATTTTTTTTTTCATTCTCTTTTGGCTGGCCGAATCTCCTTTTGTGCTAAACAAATCTATTTTTGTCTCTTTATGCTGTTAGCTGAATATTGGGGAGTAAGGTGCTAGGAATCTTCTTGTCTATTGATAGTTTCTTCAATCGGGTTGGATTGTGTAAGGTAAGGTTCTTCTCGGTAGTTTGTAATTCTTTTCGGTTCTTGTTCTTTTTCTTTCTATCTTTTTCTCTCTAAAAGCCGAAAGTCTCACATTGTCTCTTCTTCCAAGGGCCGAATCTATTGGAGTGCAAGCACACTTTAAGCCTCTTCTTGGTTTCGAAATCTCGTGAGGAGGGTGGTAAGTTTTGTTGGCCGATTAAGGGAGGTCTCTTTCATGTTTAGTTTGGGCCGAAAGGTTGTTGCTTTATTATTTAGGAGTACCATTTTCTAACTTGTGAGTTATTAGGGATTCATCTGAAATCGCAAGCCAAACCTTTTGGTACGGCTTCTGAGTAGTTAAGGTAATGAGCCATCTTTTCGGTTTCTTGATTATTACTTTCCTCTTTGTTTTAGCCTGCCTTAACCAAATTCTCTTGTTAGACAACCAATGTTTCTCTTTGAGTACTGATCAAGATTCTCTTCATGGATGCGGGTGCTAGCCAATCTAAGGAGGGGAGTGAACCCGTAGTCTCTGCTCCTAAGTTAAAACAACGTGCTGTGTCGGCGGTTTGGGACTTTCTGTCGGGTTGTGGTAGAGAGCCGACATCTGTTTGGGATAGGCAAATCGATGTTATTCCCGCTAGTGAGAGTGTCGACGATCTAGAGTGTTTAGTTCTTCGCGTAATCAGGTGTGTAATGCTTACACCTTCTTTTATTATTTTGCATTAATAACTGTGTTGGCTGAAAGCCGAAACGACTGTATCGACAGTTGAGATACCCTTGTGGGTAAAGTTGAAGACACCGGGTAGGTACCTTTATGATTCTATCTTTTGAATAACATGGCCTAAATATATGCATGATTTGATTATCTGTTGTACATTGGGAGTATGATTGCATTAATCATATTATGATAATGTGTTGCATGGGCTTTGGGATATGATATTGAAAGGGGAAGTGTAATTCAGTGACTTTCTGTCACGATGGTTTGGCACCACATATATTTATCGATGGCCCATCACGGTGGTTTGGTACCACAGTGGTTTGGCACCACATATATTCATCAGTGACTGTCACAGTGGTTTGGTACCACAGTGGTTTGGTACCACAGTGGCTTGGTGCCACAGGTGTTTGGCAGGTTCAGGTGATGTAGAGGATGGAATACTAGGTTGGGCTGGGTTGCATTGCATACACTCTTTAAAATGCCATGTTGTAAGGGCTAGGGCCCAATGTGCATCTGTAGGCTTAAGGCCAGATTGCATTCGTAAGGGGAATTACACACTGAGTCTTGGTGACTCACCCCTCTGTTTAATTTTGCAGGTAACCCCTAGTTACGGATTTGGAGCCGAGGTGTACTCTGAGGTGGCCATGCATTACTTCTTTCGTAAACTTCGTTTCCTTTATTTAAACTTACTTTTAAATTTGGGAATTTGTTATGTAATAAGGCCTCCTGGGTTTCTTTTATAATTTGGTTTTCGATTTATTACGGTGATTATATTTTATGGGACATTAAATTTGGGAGTTTTCTAAACAAAACGTAAACAAACCTTTTCAAATAATAACACACGGATAACAAACAAATAAATTATTGAATTCAGAAATTTTCTTAGAACTACACAAACTGTTTTTAAATGTCACGCTTATGAAATCCCCTAATTTCAGCTTTCGTATCACAAAATCTATTTTCCACTATTTTGATTTTCTGTTTTTAAAAGTTGGTAAGAATCCCTTGAAACTGAAGTTAATTTCCAAGATTAAAACACGAAACGAAAAGTTTTTAAAATTGTGAAGTTTTCTTTAAAATTACAAAACATTCTTTCCATGTGACATATCAGATTCGGTCGTAACGTTTAGGCCGGGTTTGGGGTGTTACACCTAATGAGTCGACAAGCACTACTTATCTCTCGATGTCACAGGTCAGACCGAGTAAGGGTAAGGTTTTCATGGTAGACCATACCGGTTTCGGGTTCATATCTACCTACATGACTTCCTAAGGTTGTCAAACTTAGGGTTTAAGTTCTTTCTTTCTCAACCAACTGATCTGCTAAGAAACTTTACATAGTCGTCAATTAATCTCATATCCACTCATTAACCTTCCTAAGGGATTATTTACTCATGGATCTAACAAACATCATAGATTTTAATTGAAACATAAACAATTACAAAATCAAATGAAGAGATTAGAAAGATCCTGAATATGTATTGAAACTTGAGCACAATCCTTGACAAAGTATGATGAATCCACAATCTGAATCTCTTGAAGAACAAAACAAGAATGAAAATAAAAGCTAAAAGTAAAACTTAAAAATTAAGAATGAAAGTGAAAATAAAATGGAGGCAAAAGTCCCTGAAACAGTTATGAGTAAAGGTACTTATAGACCCTAGGTTGGCAGCCTCCTTTCTGCCTGATTTGGCTGACTAAACATCATTAAGTTGTGTTGTACGGACGAAAAGACTCTTTCTCCTTTAAGTGGCCATGTTGTGTCGGTATTGCGACACACTTAAGCTTGTGTCGCGAAACTGATGGCAATTTAATTCCTTAGACGTGTTTTCAGGGCTGTATCGTGACACCCTATGGTCTATGTCGTGACATCCTCAGTAGTTTTCTCCTTGGTGTATTTTGGTTGTTGTAACGCCCCAAAATTTCTAATTTCGTTATTGTGAAAATATGACACAAATATCTGTCAGCTTTAGTGGTTATGTGTTCTGGGAGTGTTTGGGAGGTCCCAAGTTCAAGCATTCGCTTGGTCAAATTTTGGTATTTTGAATGAATTAGGCCTTACTCTTGTTCAGTAGGCTTTTATTTGATTGTTGGTAAAAATATATAAGAATGGGCCTGCTGGTCTGGTGGCTAAGGTGTGTGTTGGCGTGTGGGAGGTTTGGAGTTCAAGTCCCTGCGCGAGCAAGGGAATTATTTTTGTTGCTTGGCCGTGTGGCGTGGTAGAGTCCTAGTCAAATTGAAATTTCGAGTAATGGAGTTGTTGTGGGAGGTTAGGGAGAGAATTAAGGAGATGAGTTACTAGATTTTTAGGCATTATCTTTTTGTTTAGTTTTTCTTTTCAAATTTCGGACTCTTTTCCACCTTTTTGACATTTTCTCTCTTCTTCCCCACTCTCAATTTTCGGTTTTCCTCTTTTTTCTAAATAATAAATCCTTGCTGCCGAATTTCCTTTGAATTCCCCTTCTGTTTTCTTTGTCTTTCTTCATCTTTTCCCCGTTGTGCAAGTGTGCAATTGTGTTGTACGGTAAGTTTCTGTTTTATTAAACTCGAATGTTACTCTGGATAAGAGATTAAGGGGTGTTTTGTTGACTGTTTAGGAGTCGATCGTGAGGCTGGAATTAATGTTCATCGATTTGACTCGAAGTGGTGATCGTTTGGTAAGCGTATAAGGTATGTGTTTTCTTGTGTTGTTTGGGTGAGTGGTTTTGGCTTTGAATTCGTTCTTAACTTTGTTGAACTCTTCGTTAATGAGGAATGGTTATTTTTACAGCAGCAAATCGTTTCTGTTGTTATCTCCATCGTGTTGAGTAGTGGTGGAATTGTGCGAAGTTAGAAGGTAAGTGATGAACAAACAAGCTTAGACCTTTTGGTACGTGAATACAATTTAATCTTAGTTTAAGACCGATTCTAAAGTTGGGATTGTTGATTATAGGTTTTGGTGATCCCGGGATTGCGTAAGCAGCGAAAACGATACAGGTGTGTACCCAAAACACAGAAAACGGGATTCGCCGAAAAGCCAAAATTGCTTGTTGTCGAGAAATAAGAGAAAATGATGCGAAAAATTGTAGAGAAAGAAAATAAGGGTGTTATGAACTTGGAAATCAACATTTTGCACTAAAATAGTTTTGGACAGCAGCAGTAGTCTAACTTTGAAAAATCATCAAAAATAGTGGGAATTGAGTTAGAGGTTGAATAAAATATGAAATTAAAGTTTAGTGAGTCTATTTTTTCATGGAAGAAACAGTGTAAGCAATGGAATTGTAAATCAAGGGATATAATAAATTTTGTGAGACAAGGTCAGAATGATTTCGGGTTCCCCTGTTTTGACTAAGGAAAATCATAAAAAATTGTAAAAAAATAATTAGGGTCTTTATGAGTCTATTTTCAAGAGAAATAAACGGAAACATCATCTAAATTTCGTACTAAGATATAAATAATTTTTAGTAAGGAAAGGATGAAGTCATGTCAAACAATGAGAATAGGGATAACTTTAAAGATTTTACTGTACTTATTTGATAAACTATAAATTCTGAAAATTTTATGGTAGAAAGGTATTTGAGCCTAGTTTCAAAAACATCATGCGGATCTTAATTTGGAATTCTGTAGCTCAAGATATAAATAATTTAGTGATAATGACTCAAGTAGGCAGCTTTGAATGAACATATAAGTAAATAGTGAAAACATATATGAGTACTGAGCTAGCATGGGTTACTTTAAAAATGGATCAGACGGCCAAGGCCAATTTGGGCCGAGTGGGCCACACGGGCGTGTGGGCCCACACGGGCAGATCACATGGGCGTGTGGGCCCATTTTTACTGAAATGTTTTTAAGGTTGCACGGGTCGCCCAAGTCGACTGTGAACCTACTGTAGGGTCGGTAAGCTCTACTTAGACCCCTATATGTGTGAAATTGACTGAATGATATCTGTACTGAGCATGTTAATATCTGAACTGAATATATGTACTGAAATTGCATAATAGCATATCATCCATTGTATGTTGCATTGCATTAGGTTAGGGGTTGTTATTCGGAGGAAGTGTACTGAAAGGCTTTAAGCCTAATTTACTGGTAGCTCAGCTGCAAACTACTGTTTGGTGCCGCATTCGGTACTACTTGGAGTGTAGGGATGGGTGGGTTGATTATATCCCCAAATAGAGTGTAGGGTTGGACGGAGATGGTGTGTAGAGGCTGGTTGGGTAGGATTTTGCTCTTGCATAATCATTCATCGCTCACGATCTTCGTGATGGGCTAAGGCCGTATTGTATTTTTGACATTGTATAGAGATGGGCTAAGGCCCAAACTGTCACTGATACTGAAAAGGGCTTAGGCTCAAGACTGTTCAACTGTGCACTGTGAATACTGATTGTTTATTTGTTTCTGCGGGATTACACACTCGAGTTTACGTAAACTCACCCTTTTTGTTTAATGTGCACAGTAATACCCGGACTTAGACGGATCGGTGCGACGGAGGACTCAAATGGTGACCACAGTAATTTTGGACTTCATGGTTTTCAATTTACGATTTATGGTTTGATTATTATTGATTATTTGGGTTGTAATTTAAGGACCCTCTGGGACTTTGGTTTTAAATTTGGGTTTTTATTTATTTATTTTACTTTATGGATTTATACCTGCTGGTCATAGGAAATTCGGTTTTCAAAAATTTAAAGTAATTTCTAAACGCATGATCACCTAGACTGTTTTATTAAAGCTTCTGCAATGAGGGATGTTTCAAAGCAAATGTTTTAAATGAATAAAGACGACTTCCTAAGTTCTAACCAAGGTTTACTAAAGATAATAACATAGAATGTTTTCATCGTAACAACAAGGTTTCAAAAACACTATCGTGTGACATTGCTAGATACGGCCATAACGTCTAGGCCGGGTTTGGGGTGTTACAGTTGTCATGTTGCGACATTCATACTCTGTGTTACAACATCGGGAGTAGTCTACTATCTTTTTGCCCTAAATCGATGCCTTGCATACTCACCTAACATGTCAGTCTACCCTTAAGCCTAATTTGGCCCAAAAGGTAATGTAAAACACCTAAATTATTCATTTTATTCCCTAATTACTAAAGATAAAAACTAAGTAAAAATATAACTAAATTGCTTTCTAACATGTTCATTGAGTATAGAAAGAGGTTTAATCTGCTACAACAAATTGCGGTAGATCAGACCCCTAATCTTAGCATATTTAAAGGGGCCTGTAATACTCCAAAAATTTTTACAGTAAGATATTATCTTTGATATAGTAAAATAAGGAAATAAAGCGACAAAAAGGGAAATTTTAGAGTTATGACAACATTGGGAAGTATATTATGATATATTAAGTCAAGAAAGGACTAAATGGTAAAAGTGAGAAAATTTTTGTTGCCTAAGAGTACATACTCAAAACTTGAGGGGTTAAAGTGTAAATATGAAAAAGTTGAAGGACCAATAGTGCAAATATTTTAAGGGTGGAATGATCTAGAAACTAAGGAAAATGGATGAATTAGGACCAAATTGAATAGGTGAAGAATTATGAGGGACTAAATTACAATTTTTTCAAATTAAATGATGATTCAAGGATGAAATTTTAAGGGATCATAAAGGGCAAAATGGCCAATTAGAAGGAGAGAGAAATCTAGAAGGCAATGATGATGTTGATGATATTTTATAATTATTTAATTAGATAAATATTATTTATTAATATTTTAATGAGATATTTTATTATTTTATTATTGTTTATTTAGTATATAAGGAAGGAAAGATGAAGAATTTTAATCATCTTTCCCATGCATTAACGTGAGAAGAAGAGAGAAAGAAAGAAAGTTTTGTTTTCTTTACAATTTGGTCCTTCTACCAAAAATTCACCATTTTCACCTAGAAATCAAAAGAATTTCCATGGTTACCAAAAGAGAAAGATAATAAGAAGATCATTGGGAGCTAGAATATCAAGTTAGATTAAAGAAATAGAAGCTGGAGGGGAGAGAAAATCAAGTTAAAGATGAAATCAATAGAACAAGGTAAGAACATCAAGATTTCAATATATTTTTAAGTTTGTTATTATTGAAAAAGTATGGAAATGATGTTATAGTAGAGTTTTCTTATATAAGGTTCTATGTTCTTGATATGTTAGTGAAGGGAAATAAGAGAAAGTGATGGAAAATATTATAGAGAAAGGGAATAAGGGTGTTATAAACTTAGTAATCAACATTTTGCACTAAAACAGTTTTGGATAGCAGCAGTAGTCTAAATTTGAAAAATCACAAAAAATTGTGGAAATCGAATTAGAGGTTGAATAAAATATGAAATTAAATTTTATTGAGTCTAATTTTTCATAGAAGAAATGGTGTAAGCAATAGAATTGTAAATTATGAGATATAATAAATTTTGTGAGACAAGATCAGAATGATTTCGGGTTCCCCTATTCTAACTTTGGAAAATCATTAAAAATTGTATACAAATACTTAAGGGTTTAAATTTGTATTTTTAAATTCTTAATTAGTCTATTTTTAATATAAAAAAATGGAAACATCATTCGAATCTCGTACTAAGAGATAATTAATTTTTAGTAAAGAATGGTCGAAGCTATCAAATAGCAGAACAGAGACAAATTTGAAGATTTTACTGTATTTATTGGATAAATTATAAATTTTTAAATTTTTATGGTAGAAATATGTTTGAGTCTAGTTTCAAAAACATCAAACAGATCTTAATTTAGAATTCTGTAGCTCAAGATATAAATAATTTAGTGAATATGACTCAAGTGGACAGCTTGTTATGAATATATAAGTAAATAGCGGAATTATATATATATTAAGGATGTGGAATGGAGAGGAGGAGGAGGAAAATATATATGAATATTCAGCTAGTATGGGTTTACATTAAAAATGGCTAATTTGCATGTTTTAGGCTTAGGGACTAAATTGAATAAAAGTAAAACTTTAGGGGCAATTTTGTTAAAAATGTCAAAAATGACCAAATTGAAGGAAATGAATTTTTTTTATTGTCTAAATTAATAAATTGAATGAAATTATTAATTTAGATCAAGATCGGGTGAAAAATAAGGGAAAATAAAAAATTACCAAAATGCCCCTGAATCTTGGTATTTCTACAATTTAGCCAGGTAAGTTCATATGATTGAAATTTTATGATTAAACGTTAAGAAAATTGAAATCATATAATGTACTATTTCATATTTTTGGAAGAATGATTAATGTGATAATATGAAAATCGAAGCAAGGGTTCAAACTGAGCAGAACGCTGGATTGAGTACGATCGTTCAGTTATCAGTGATGAATTGACGGATAAGACCATGGTTGGACCATGGCAAAGTGTGAATGTAAGACCATAGCTGGGCTATGGCATTTCAGTGAAAAGACCATAACTGGGTTATGGCAATTGTGAATGTAAGACCATGGCAATATATGTGTGTACGTGTAAGACCATAGCTGGGCTATGGCATCGTAATTAAAGTGTAAGACCATAGCTGGGCTATGGCATTGTGATAAAGTGTAAAGACCATAGCTGGGCTATGGCATTGTGATAAAGTGTAAAGACCATGGCAGGGCCATGGCAATATATGTGCAAGATCAAAGTGGATTGTGGCATCAAGAAAACGACGTGCTCAAATCCGTAAGACGTTCTCTAATTTGACAAAGATTGGTAAGTAACATATGAAATTAATATTGAAAGACTTATGGTTATTATTGGTATTGATCTGAAATAAGTGTACCTATTGATATTTAAAGAAATTCAACGGGTAAAATCCTAACATGAGAAGATACGAGCACGAAATGAATCATTACCCGTATATGCCTGAAATATATATAATGATTTGTACATGTTATATGGACACATGGTGTGGAAAGTATATGCACATGGAATTTGAGTAATGTTAAGTTCAATATGAACTATTACTGGAATAAATATATATGAAATACATGGAAATTGTGGTACATGAAATATTGATATAATGAAATGAATGATATATGTTATTGAAGAGAATGATAAGTATCACGACATGTACATATATGATTATCTTTGATATGTTGATACAAAAAAATTATGTAAGTTAAGACGAGTATTAAACTTAAGTGTGACATGTCGAGAAAATAAGTTTATCAATGTTGAATTTATATGTAATATATGCAAGTATGCTAACCAGTGTTGTTGCTTGATACTTAGGCAAATGCCAAGCTATTGGTTGAATGGTGATATGCTTATGACTTGTGTGTCATGCATTGGAATAAGTGTGGAAAGTAAAGAAATACAAATGAAAATAAAGAAACCCGAAAGAGTTAAAATTATTTAAAATCTTACTAAGCTTGGGATAATATGTATAAGTAATTTTGTGGACTTATTCACCTTGTGAATTGATGAATATAGCTTCATGAGTATTGTGTAAACCACATGGTCTAGCCACATAGCCGTGTGACCCCTGCAGTGTTGAAAATTTTTAAATATTTCAGAAAAATTTTCTAAGTTCCCAGTTCAATCCCGATATATATATTTTGGGCCTCGATGGCTCACATAAGGGACATTATAATTAAATTTGATTGATTTCAGGTATGAATATTATGTAAAGAAAAATTTCTGTTAAATGATCTATAAATTTTGGTAATGCTTCGAAACCCTATTCCGGCGACGGATAAGGGTTAGGGGTGTTACAGGCCCTTTTATCCTTATTTTGAGAGGTCAATTAAAAAGGCAATTAAATATGTACTACAAGACTTTTCTTTTGGAGGCGACAAGATGTAGTCGCACATGAGTTTTGGTAAAAGTTTTCGTGGTAACTATGGAGAGAATTTTGTACCCCTTTTAAGAGAACTCTATGAGAGTTAGAGCTTTGCTTTCGGGGTTTGAGTTTATACGTTTAGTACATTTAGGTTTATTTTATCCATATTGTACTCTCGTTTGTTTACTCATTTAGTGAAAACTCAAACCCGTGGTTTTTATCCTCTTCAGAGTAGTTTTCCATGTAAATATTTGTGTTTGATCTTTTCTACCTTTTCTATTTCGTTGTTTATACGGGTCGATCCCCAATAAACTGGTATCAGAGTTAAGTTTAGCTTCCGCAGATCAACCCGTTCAGAGATGGAAATAAGGTAAAATATTGAGAAGTTTGATGGGATAAAAAATTCAGTTTTTGGCAAGTTCAGATGACGGTAATTCTGGTTTAGTACGACCTGAAGAAGGTCGTTACAGGGCAAAAGCTTGATGATATGAATCAATCAGAATGGGATGAGGTTGATGAGAAGGCTTTATCAACAATTCAATTGTGTCTCACAAACAATATGTTGCAGGAGGTGCTTACAGGGAAAACGGCTACAGCCTTATGGAGAAAGTTAGAAACCTTATACATGACAAAGTCTGTGGCCAATCAATTGGTGTTGAAACAACGCCTATACACATTTCATATGGCTGAAGGTGAGTACCTTAGGGGTCACACATCAATTTGTTACTCTCTTGAATGATCTTAAGAACGTCGAGGTTAATATAGATGATGAAGATCAGGCTATGCTATTATTGTGCTTTTTGCCCCCTTTATATAAGTCTTCCAAGGAGAGCCTAATTTATGGTAGAGGTAAACTCTCGTTTGAGAAAGTGAAGGGAAACTTGTTGAGCAAAGAAAAACTTGACAATGAGTTTGGTTCATATACCAAGTCAAATAAGCAAGCCTCGATTTTGGTTTTGAGAAGCAAGAAAGGATCGAAGTCGAGGATTCGAGACAAGACATGTAGCTACTGCAAAAAGTTAGGTCACATTAAGGCAGAGTGTTAAGTTGCAAAATATGAACAGAAGGGTCATTGTGAGCAACAAGAGGGCGGTAGCCGATGCTAGTGTGGCTGAGAACAAGGGTGATGATTGGTTGCTAGTGTTTACGATCGAAAGGTCTAAGCTTACATCCAAGTGGATTTTGGATTCAGGGTGCTCTTTTCATATGTGTCCAAATAAGGACTTGTTCTCCACATACAGTTTAGTTGAAAGTGGAGTTGTGCTCATGGGGAATAGTTCACCCTGTAAGGCAATCAATATTAGTACTGTTCAGATTAGGATGCACGAAGGAATTATCAGGACATTTTCAAATGTCAGAAATGTGTCTAATTTAAAGAAAAACCTCATCTCCCTTAGTATGTGCCTCACAATGAAATGTGCAAGTAACATATTCGTTATCAAGTAATAAGTAAGCAAAAAGAGTATCATCTCCATACGGACTATGTTTAAATCAATAATTGTAAAATTAATATTCACAAGTTGGTTAAGAAAACACAATATCTTAAGGTGATGGATGTTAAAATTAAATTAATCAACTTTATGCAAATGATTTAACCTAAATGCAAGGCAATTAAATGAAATAAAATGCAATGAGATGGTTTAGCAACAATTTCACAAGACTTAACAACAATAACATGAATAAGCTAGAACAATTACAACTTCTTAATTTAATTCATTCATCATCATGCTTAACAAATGTTCCAGAAAAATTCCATGGCAACTCGATCATTCATTAACTTGGAATCTAATATAAATTCCTTCTAAGTCTTATACTTAGGAAAACATGCATATTTCTATGTCAATATTTAACTAAGGATTCCTTTGAATTTATGTGAAGTAACAGGGACTGGGTCAGTTTGGAACAATTTAATCACATAAACCTCAAGTTATGCAAAGTAATAGTATTCTTTTAAAACCATTACGATCCTTTAATTCATTTTGGTTCGGATATGAATTAAGCATGCACCTTTCAATTATTGCGTCCATTAATCACCATCTGATTCGAACTAAGTAACTAATTCTAATGCATTCAAACATATTTTAATGTATGAATAACATGAATGATTTTAATTGGAAGCATGAACAGATGAGGCACAGAACAATATAAACATGAATTGAATGAATTTAATCAAAGCGTTTATAAACTAAAAACAAATTAAAGATAAAGATAAAGGAAGAAGAAACTCTAATATGAATCTGGGAATTTCGCAAAGACTATCTGTGGTGACCTCCTCCGATTTCCGTGGTTGTTCCTTTGCAAATTGCTCCTCAAGGTGGTTGGCCAAGAGAGCTTTTCTCTCAAGGAAATGCTTGCTAAGGGAAAATTGGGAGAAGAAGAAAAATGAAAGGCTTTAGATGTAAAAGAGAGAAGAGGAATGAATGATGATTGAAGAATGAGGAATGGCTTGAAAGGTGAAGGGAATGTGCTATTTATACTTGAGGTAGAGCTTGGGAGTTTGCTAAAAATAGCATGCACATCCTTTAGGAATCTCCCATGCATGGCCGACCTTGATTTGTGGGATAAGGAGTTGTTGGTTGTTGTAAACTCAAATTTATATAGGTTTTTTTAGCAGTTTATAACACCTTTTAAATTAAAATTAATACTAATCCCAAGTATTTGTTAATTAATTTAGTGAATTTTGCTTAAACCTTGATAATGGACATGAATTTATAAAATATGCAAATTTTTGCTTTATTACATGAATTTTATGTATAAATTAAATTATTTCATGTTATTTATTAATGTGTTATATTTAAATGTGCAGTGGGACCATGAAATTGATTTAATAAAGAGCTTATTATAAAGTTTCATGAACATGAGCTATTTATTTCCTATGTTGGACCGCAAAACCATGCTAAATGGGTCAACAAGGTGTTATTTTGACCCAGTTAAAATGATGCTACATGGTGGACAAGTGTAACACCCCTAACCCGTATCCATCACCAGAATAGGGTTACAGAGCATTACCATAAAAACATAACTTAAAACATTCAATTACCAAACATTTCATAAATCAATACATAACTCATTCAAACACATGCTTATTGTCCCTTATTCGAGCCCTCAAGGCCTTAAAAATACTTTAGAATAGATTCGGGACTAAATCGAAAATATTCAGAATTTTATAGAAAAAGATAGAAAATTTCATACTGTAGAGGTCACACAGCCGTTTGGCCAGGCCGTGTGACTCATACGGCTGAGACACACGCCCGTGTCTCAGGCCGTGTGGACATTCAAAGTAGGGACACACGGCCGTGTCTTAGCCCGTGTCCGTGCCCATGTAACTCTCTGACTTGGGTCACACGGTCAAGCCACATGTCCGTGTGCCAGGCCGTGTGCTAGGCCGTGTAACTACCTGACTTGCAACCCTTTGAAACTTGCAGGGGACACACAAGCCGTGTGTCACACACGGCTGAGACACACGCTCGTGTCTTAGGCCATGTGGATAAGAAATAGGTCATTTTCAATCCTTTTCTTTCACCCAAATCAAGCTCACACCTACAAGCCATTTGCACATAAAAATCAAGCTTCAAAACATACCTAAAAACATGCATGATAGAACTAATTCAATATGGTATCTATCCATACAACTAATATGCCAAAAGGCACCTCAATCACAAATCATTAAATCAACCAAAACATAAACACATTTGGCATAAATCAACCACACACAACTAACTATTTTCATGCCAAGTCATAGTACCATTAACCATATGCCAAACACATCTAAACATACCAATTTGGTCATTTAAAACATTTCATCATTTAACCATTTCAACATTAGCCATCAAGCACCAAAATGCCAAAATGTCATCAACCATGTAACTACATATTTACCTGCCAAACATAACAACTAGATCACCAAACATAATTTACCTATACATACCATTACAACCATGACTCAAAACATCAAAATCTACCGATATAGTCACTGGATAGTGTGATAAGTCTCCGACGAGCTTCCAAACCGAACGAGCTTCTGATTATCTAAAAAACATGGGAAAGGAGACTATGTAAGCATATAATGCTTAGTAAGTTCGTATAACATAAAACACAACTTACTATTGCATTTCATAACATTAAAATTTTACATGGCATAATCCAACTTTAGCTTGGCATAAGCCTAAGCACCAACACAAACATGTTAGCCTACTTGAACATAATTCATATGAATTTAACATGGATAACCATTAAACTTGAGCATGATTCAATTGGATTTATCATCCATCATAACATAACATGTTTTCCATATAGCTTACCATTTCAGTGTATTTCATACGTACATGTCTTGGTTCATATTGAACACTTACCATTCCCTTTCAAATTCATGTCTGTTGAACCTTTAGAATATCATTGGATACATGGGATAGCTCACACGAAGTGTGCTAATCATATAATCATAATCTTTCCTGTCATATACATAATTGCTCACACGAGCTGTGAAATAGGTATGCACACACGAGTTGTGAAATAGGCCTGCTCACACGAGCTGTGAGTCGAAATGTAAGCTACACGATGCTGCTCACACGAGCTGTGGAGTATCTACAACACATGCCAGACCTCAGCCATCGGTAGGACATTCAAGACCAGCACCCAAAACATGTAAACCCTAATGACATGTCATTTCTATCATACAAATTTCTAATGTTCAAACAGGGCTCGATAGACGTTGTAACATCGTTGGATTTGCATCTATCATTTACATAACTATCCATAATTTACATATAGCTCAAAGGATAGCATTAAAACATTACTTAATTACACGAACTTACCTCAACGATAAAGGCGTAGAAACGGAGTCGACTAATCTCAAGCTTTTTCTTTACCCTGATCTAAAGTCGTACGAGGTCTATCTTGATCTATATAAATTAATTCAATCTATTTAATAACCATTATATTCAATTCAATCCAAATTAATATTTTTTCAAAATTATGCTTTTGCCCCTATTGTTTTGATTTCATTACAATTTAGTCCTTAAGCTTGTAATTTGAAATTCATGCAATTTCATCCCTACCCAAGCTAGCCGAACTTCATATAGATCCATATCAACACATACAATTCATTATTTCAAAATTTTCACCATGTATTTTATATATTTTACAAATAAATCCCTATTTGACATTTTCAACAAAATTCAATTTACAAAAGTTGTTTATCTATCAACAAAGATTCATTTTCTTCCATCAAACATCAAAAACCACATGAATACATTCATGATAAAACCCTAAAATTTTGAAAATTTTGCAAATTAGTCCCTGGGCTAGCTAGATTAAGTTACAACGACTCCAAAAAACATAGAAATCATTAAAAACGAGCTCAAAATTCACTTACATGCAATAGAATAGCTTGACTGAACATAAAACCCTTCTTCAATGGTGATTTTCGGTTGAGTTTAGATGAAATGAAGAAGATGATACCTTTGGTTTATTATTTTATTATACTTAATTTAATGAATTACATAATTAACCTTATTAGTAACCTTTGAAATAACATATTACATGTCCATAATTGTCCACTCATAATAACAATGGTATAATTACCACATAAATCCTATAACTATTTAATTTCATAGCCATTTAGTACCTTTAACTTATAGAACTCTAATTTTGCATCTTTTACGAATTAGTCCTTTTTACCAAATTAAGCATGCAAACAATAAAATTTCTTAACGAAATTTTATACGACCTTGCTAACATACTGTAGATATTAAAATAATATTAAAATAAATATTTTCACGTAGGATTTGTGCTCCCAAAACTACTGTTCCGATTTCACTGAAAACAAGTTGTTACAACAAGCCTGATTATTTAATGGGTCACAAAACCGTCCAACAAAGGAGAGTCAAGCCCAAATTCGACACAAGCATGTTGGCTGCCCAAAAATCTATCTTGGAATATTTACTGGAGGTCCCTACATTTGGAGAATCATTGAAAATCAACACATAAAGATTTCCCTTGAAACCGTCCAACCCATGCTTAAATTTAGCATGATTCTATGCTCAAATAAAGGAACCACCATCCACCTTCTTTGACAAAATGTGGCCGACCAAGCAATGGAGAAAATGGAGAGATTCCAATCCCTATTTTTAATAAACTCTACTATCTACTTCAAGTATAAATACCGCCACTCATTCCCCATTTCAATCATCCATCATCCCTACATCCCTTATTCTTCACATCTCTCAATCATCATTCATTCTCTCATTTCCTCTCTTCATTTCCACGCATAGCATCCCATATTTTTTTTCTTAGCCAAAAACCTTGATAAGATTATCTCTTAGTCGGCCACCTTGAGGAGCCATTAGCAAAAGGGCAACACAAGGATCGGAGGAAAACATCTTCAATCAGATTTCACGAGACTACTGATTCGATAGAGTTTATTCTTCCTTTACTTTGTTATTTTGATTTTAATTATGTTTGCAATGTGCTTTATTATCTGGTCATCAACAATAGTAGCTAAATTCTGTTTAGCTAGGATGATTGCATTTATTTAATGAAGTTTGTTTAAATCATGTCTATAGTGTTTGTGCCTCAGTTGATCATGTTTTCAATTAAACCCAAGTATGTATTTCATTCATACGTGATTGGATGCATTAGAATTAATCGAGCGATCCTAACCAGACGACAGCTAGTGGACACAACAATTGAAATATGCATGCTTAATTTAGATCCTAACCCGACTAAATTAAAGGTTCATAATAACTTTAACGAGCTCTATTATCTTGCATACTTTTTAGGTTTATGTGATTAAACTGCTTCAAATCTAACCCGTCCCTGTTACTTCACATGAATCCTAAGAAACCCTTAGTTTAATATGATCAATAAAATGCTTGTTTTACTAAGTAAAAGATTCCGAAACGACTTAATTTGGTTTCCAAACTCATGAAAGATCGAGTTGCCATGGAATAATTTTTGAACTTTGTTAAGCATGATAAAAATAAGCTAAGTTGAATGATGTAATTATCCTAGCCTATTCATGTTGTTGATTGTTGAAGTTTGTGTTTTTGCTAAATTCATTCATACATTTCATTTCATACTTCGTATCTAGTTTAAATTGCATTAGGGATCAATCTTACATCTAGATAATTTAATTTAGTTAATCACCTATCACTCAAGATATTGTGTTTTTATCATCAAATTGTTAACTTTAGTTTTGCAATATATTGATTAGCATACACAGTCCCTGTGGAGATGATAACTCTTTTACTTACTTATTACTTGATAACGACTATGTACACTTGCACAAACTGAGCGTTACAGTTGTTTGATTTGTGCCCAATTTTTGCTTGATTAAAGGAGAAAGGTTGGACAATAACTACGACAACTTGTTGGGGGCATTATGTGATTTTTTTTACACATGTACGGACCCTTAAATAATTGTTCCAAAAGTCTTTGGGCTTCTCTTCATGTCTTTGCCGAATTTGGGCTCTTTTTCCCCCTATTAGACGATTTGGCAACCCAATTAGAGGTGGACTTAATTCTTTTCAACAATCATCTTCCAAGTTGGGTTAATACAATTCTTTAAGTCCAATTCATCAGCTTGTCGTCCATAATATGAAATAATTAGCTTCCTTGCATGTGTGTCTTTATTATAGCTCCCAACATTGACCAATTCGATGGTCCAACTGCAGCAATTTAAGCAAAAATTTAACATGTAGCATAATTATGTAAAATTAACACCTAATTATGTAAAATTACAAATTTTACTAAAATTATTCCCAATGTCTCAGTATGAACTAAAATTATACAATTAGCTATCTAGATGCTTGAGATATGCATAAATTCCAAGTAAAAATGTGCTAAATAAACCTATATAATTTAGACTTATTAGTATGTTAGACTCGAATGATTGTAGAATCGTGATTAAGTCAAGTGACATTAAGGTATGTTGTGGAGCTCTCATTTTGATGAAAGGACAGAAGACCGATAGTCTACATACTCTGTAAGGTACAACAATGACTAGTAAAGTGGCAATTTCCTAGTCTGTTATGGAGTCGAAGTCAATTGATTTGAAGCATAGGAAACTTGTTCATATATGCGATAAAAGTATGACCTTTTGAATAAGAGAGGTTCTCTTCTAGGTGCAAGAGTTGGTAAGACAAAGCACTGTGTTTATGGGAAATAGACATGAGTCAGCTTTGATTTGGCAGTTCAGAAAACTAAAAGTCTTCCAGTTTGAAAGTCCAAGTACTGTTTGGACTCGGTTAAGTGTCACGGTGTGTATATAATTAAAATCTTCATGAATTATGTGCAAGTGTACACAATCATAACAAGTAATAAAGTAGTAAGTATACGAGTAGCATCTCCACAGGCACTGATAGTAAAGCTAATATTTGTGAAATGATTTAATTAACAATTTGGTAACAACAAAATTTATAGTGAGAGTTTTATGCAAATGACCTAGCTAAATGAGTTTTATCCTATATGAATGCAAAAATCAACAGAATAATGAGCAATACAAATGGGTTATTCCAATATCATAAATTACTAGAATAGTTAATCCTTTTTAACCTATATTCATTTTAACCTTGATTAAAATTATTACGAATAAACTTTGGCATAACTGATGAGTTACTAACCTTTAATTTTAACTTACCTTCTTTGGCATTGTTACTACAGAATCATGTGAGGTAACAGTATAAGTCTAACTTGGAACAATTTAATCACTAATAGGCTTCTCTCAAAGTCACTATGTTTAGCCTTGTAGGTTCATCACATATTTCTATGTCAAATGCAACTCGAAAGACTATGTGAAGTAACAAAATTAAGTCTATAATGAAACAAATTTAATCACACTTTCCTAAGGTTATGTAGGGTAGTAGGTACCTCCCGGCATAACTACAAAATTAACTAATCATCTTTAATTAATTAAACAAACACCAATTAAGTATCGTGCCAGTTAGCAACCATCCTCACAGATAAATATACTAACTTTTTTATTTATTTAACATCACGTAGTGTTATTAAACATAAGTATGATTTTACTTAACTGCGTAAACATAACCAGATGCACAAAATAATTCATCAAGATACTATTGAATAAAAACTAAAAATTCATAACAATTCTAGCATTAACAAGATTAGAACATGGTAATTAACAAGAAAACACAATAACACAAAGTAATCATGCTTTCAGTAGCAAGAACACAATAGAAAAAGTTAAAGGAAAGAACTCTTAGTAGTTCACGGTGGTTGCCCGTACTAGAGCACATGTGTAACACCCCTCACCCGTATTCAACGCCAGAATAGGGTTACAGAGCATTATCGGACTTATAAATCAATTAAACATTCATTTCACATACATTTTCATATTTCATGCAACTATCATTCAAACTCTATCATAATGTCCCTAATACGAACTTACGATGCTCAAAACATGCATTCAGGGAGGTTCGGGACTAAACCGATAACTTTAGAAACTTTTTGAGCACTTAGAAAATTTTTGCAAAATACAGGGGACACATGCCCGTGTGGTCTGGCCGTGTGTCTCACACGGCTAAAGACACGCCCGTGTCACAGGCCGTGTGGACATTCGAAATGGAAGCACATGACCGTGTCCTAGCCCGTGTCTGACCCCGTGTAACTCTCTGACCTGGGTCACACGGCCAACACACACGCCCGTGTGGCTAGCCTGTGTGCCCTAAAAATGGCTATACACGCCCGTGTACCAGGTCGTGCCAAACCTGTAGGGTATACTGACTTATGGCACATGGTCAAGTCACACGCCCGTGTGTGGGGCCGTGTGGAGCATACTGACTTGGTTTCTAATTCAACACCAGGGGACACACGGCCGTGTAGCCTGACCATGCGTCGCACACGGTTGAGACACACGCCCGTGTCTCTGCCCGTGTGGACAAAAATAGGCTATTTACAAAGCCATTTGCCACCCAAATTTGTATATATCTATATCAAGCCAAATGGCACCAAAAACAAGACATAAATAGGCATTCAAATCAACCTCAACCAAGCTTCATTTATATCATTTCAATACTAACCAATATCAAACATATCAATACCACAAAGTGCCATTCAAATTACACCAAAAACTCATAATTTCAAATCATCAATATGACTATTTTCAATCATGCATCATTTAGCCAAATCTCACAAACATACAAACTCAATTTATAACCATTTAGTACTCCTAATTACCAAATACCAACTAGCATAACATATCCATAATCAAGCACATAACAAGAGCCATTTGCACAATTACATACACAACCAAAATAAGCCAACTCTCATTGCTATATATATACAAACCAAGCACTTAACATTTACAAGCCATTTCAAATGACCAAAGTCATTAACAACACATATATCAAAATGACCAAATCCCTATACATGCCATATACCAAAATACCAAAGTTCAAAAGTACCCAATGATAGTAGGATAGTGTGATGAAGTCTCCGACAGTCCCAGAATCCGAGTTAGGTTGATTTCACTATAAAACACGGAAAAATAAACAAAGTAATCTTTATAGCTTAGTAAGCTCGTATGAAATAAACTCAATGTAATCATAAATACACAATTCAACAAATTGAATATATCAATATGTAGCTCATATTAACTAACAAACCTTTCCATCCTTAAATCATAAGATTATATGCAAACTTCACAATTTCTTCGATTCAAAGCTTATACGGTTCATGTACATACCTGTACCATCTCGTATCAATCTCATACTCAACCACGTCTTTCATTTACCCGTTGAACCATTCAGAATACTATCGGATACTCGGGAAACTTGCATCGAAGTGCCACATACATAGCCAATGCTATCTCAATCTCATATCACATATATGCTCACTCTCGAGCTATCAACGGGCCTGCTCACACAAGCTGTGGGTCAAGACGTAGCTACACGATGCTGCTCACACAAGCTGTCAAGTAACCGCAACACATGCCGATATAGTCAGCCACCGGTAAGACGTACAGGACCAGCACCAGGATCACATAATCACAATAAGCCCTAATGACATGTCATTCGTATCCTAATCTATTCCAAAGGTTCAACTGGGATTTCCAATGCCGAATCGTTGTCGAATCATTGTCGAACATGTCCGTAGTCTCATATTCACAGTTTATGCAATATCAAAACATTTAAAATACATTTATAACTAAACTTATTACATACTAACTTACCTTAGACGCAAAAATGGCGAAACGAGTCGATTAATCCAAAACCTTGTTCTTTCCCCAATCTAAGTCTGTATTTCTCTTTTCTTGATCTATACGATATCAAATTTAACTTATTTAATTACCTCACTATTCAATTTAATCCAAAACACTTATTAAAACACATTTACACTTTTGTCCCAAGTATTTCACAACTTTTACAATTTAGTCCTTATCTCATTAAAACACAAATTCATGCAATTCAACTGAAACCCATGCTAGCCGAATTACAATTAGGTCCTTAGAAGCCCATATTTTCCACTTATTTCACATTTTAACCACATAGTTTCCACATTTTAACCACATAGTTTCCACATTTCAAAATTTAATCCCTAATTTGAATTTTCACTAAAAATCACTTAACAAAACTTGTATAACTATCATCAAACATTCATAGTCTATCATTAAACATCAAAGTACTCATGTATTCATCAATGGTAACATCCTAAATCTTTAACAGTTTTGCAAAATAGTCCCTGGGCTAGCTAGACCTAGTTGCAACAATCTCAAAAATATAGAAATCATTAAAAACCGGGTCAAAAATCATACCATGCATTCAAAAATCCATGGTCGAATGTTTGAAGCTTTGTTAATGGCTTCCTTAGGTTTATTTCGGTTGAAGAATGAAGAAAGAAAGATGATAGTTGCCTTTGCTTTAATTAATTTATCATTTATTAACCATTTTACTAATATAACCTTAGTTATAAAACATAAAAAATCACTTAATGCATGTCCATAATTGTCCACTCACAATTGAAATGGTAAAATTACCACTTAAGGACTCTTACTTTAAGGTTCTATAGCTATTACACCCCTTTAGCTATTAGAACACAAGTTTTACACTTTACGCGATTTAGTCCTTTTTATCAAATTGACTAATCAAACGATAAAATTTCTTAACGAAATTTTCACACAAACATATTATCATGCTGTAGACCTTAATTTAATAATAAAATAATTATTTTGACTTCGGATTTGTGGTCCTAAAACCACTGTTCTGATATGACTAAAAACGGGTTGTTACAACTCTCCCCCCTTAGGGATTTTCGTCCCCGAAAATCTTACCAGCAAAGAGGTTAGGGTACTGTTTTCTCATAGCTTTCTCAGGTTCCCACGTAGCCTCTTCGAAACCGTGTCATTTCCACAAAACCTTCACTAAAGCTATGTGTTTATTTCTCAACTCTTTAACCTCTCGAGCTAAAATTCTGATCGGTTCTTCGTTGTACGTCATATCAGGTTGAATCTCAATATCTGACGGAGAAATTACGTGTGATGGATTTGATCTATATCGGCGCAACATCGATACATGAAACACGTTGTGAATCTTTTCTAATTCCGACGGTAAAGCTAATCGATATGTCACTGGCCCTATTCTTTCGATTATCTCATACGACCCGATAAATCGCGGGCTTAATTTACCTTTACGACTAAATCGAAGGATTTTCTTCCATGGAGAAACTTTTAGAAATACTTTATCACCGATCTGAAATTCAATGTCTTTTCATTTCAAATCCGCGTATGATTTTTGTCGATCTGAAGCTGCTTTTAGACTGTCGCAAATTACTTTCACTTTTCTTCAGTCTCTTGGATCAAATCAACCCCGTGAATCTTTTTCTCACTCGGATCAGTCCAGTACAATGGAGTTCGGCATTTACGACCATACAAAGCTTCATACGGTGCCATCTTTATGCTCGATTGAAAACTGTTGTTATACGCATATTACACCAAAGGCAAATATTTCTCCCAGTTGCCTTCAAATTCTAAAACACAACAACGAAGCATATCTTCGAGAATTTGTACTACTCTCTTAGACTGACCGTCAATTTGTGGATGAAATACTGTACTAAAATTCAACCTCGTACCCAGAGCTTCCTGCAATTTCTTTCAAAATCGCGATGTAAACCTCAGATCTCTATCCGAAATAATCGAAACTAGCAGGGTTAACGATCTCAGAAATGTACAATTCAGCTAATTTATCAAGCGAATAATCAGTACGTACCGAAATGAAATGTGTTGATTTCATCAGTCAATCTACGACAACCTAGATAGCATCTTTCTTCTTCAGAGACAGGGGCAATCTCGATACGAAATCCATCGTAACTCTATCCCATTTTCACTCTGGTATCGTTACAGGCTGTAGTAATCCTGAAGGCACCTGATGTTTGGCTTTAACTTGCTGACAAACCAAACATCTCGATACAAATTCTGAAATGTTTCGTTTCATACCCGACCACCAATACAACTATTTCAAATTATTGTACATTTTAGTACTCCCCGAGTGAACAGATAGACAACTACTGTGTGCTTCATTCAGAACTTTCTGTATAAGCTCGATATCTCTCGGTATGCAAACTCTACCTCGGAGCAATAGACAATCATCGAATCCGATCTGAAAGTCTGAATCACTAGTCGACTCATATTGCAATCTTTTAGCTTGTAACTCGTTATCAAACTTCTGAGCTTCAAAAATTTGCTAAAGAAATACCGGTTTAGCTTTTAACTTTGCTAGAATCGAACCATCATCAGATAAGGTTAACTGAGTATTCATCGCTCTCAAAGCAAACAGAGATTTTCTACTCAAAGCATCTGCGACTACATTTGCTTTCCCTGGATGATAATCAATTATTAACTCATAATCTTTCAATAGCTCAAGCCATATCCATTGTCACAAATTCAAATCTTTCTTAGTCATTATATATTTCAAGCTCTTGTGATCGATAAAGATGTGACACTTTTCACCGTACAAATGATGTCGCCAAATTTTCAATGTGAAAATAATAGCGGCCAACTTTAAATCATGCGTCAGATAATTCTTTTCATGCGACTTTAATTGTCGGGAGCCATAAGCTATCACTTTTCCTTCTTGCATCAAAACGCAACCCAAACCTTTCAATGATGCATCGCTGAAAATCACAAATTCTTTACCCGACTCAGGTTGAACCAACACTGGTGCCTCAGTTAACAATGCTTTCAACTGATCAAAATTCAATTGACATTTCTCTGACCACTCGAATTTTACATCTTTCTGTAGCAATCTGGTCATCGGTGTAGCAATCATCGAGAATCCTTTAACAAAACATCGATAATAACCAGCTAATCCCAAAAATCTTTTGACTTCGGATACATTTCTCAATGGTTTCCAATCAACAACTGTAGAAATCTTGTTCGGACCAACTCGTATACCTTTCGCTGAAACAATGTGTCTCAGAAATACCACCTCTCGGAGCCAAAACTCGCATTTACTGAATTTAGCAAATAGTTGCTTATCTCTCAAGGTTTGAAGCACAATTCTCAAATGCTCGATATGCTCAGACTCATCTCGTGAATAAATCAGAATGTCGACAGTGAATATAACAACGAATCTGTCTAAATACGGTCTAAAAATTCAATTTATCAAATCCATAAAAACGACAGGAGCGTTAGTTAATTCAAAAGGCATAACCAGAAATTCATAATGTCTGTACCTCGTTCTGAACGCAATTTTCAGCACATCTGAATCTTTAACTCATAACTGATAATAGCCAAACCGTAGATCAATCTTTGAAAACATTGTTGCACCTTTCAACTGATCAAATAAATCATCTATTCTCGACAACGGATACTTATTCTTTATCGTAACCTTATTAAGCTGACGATAGTCAATACACATTCTCATTGATCTGTCTTTGTTCTTTACGAATAACACTGGCGCACCCCAGGGCGAAAAACTAGGTCGTGCCAAACCTCTATCCGTTAACTCTTGCAACTGAAATTTGAACTCTTTCAATTCTGTCGGAGCCATTCTGTACGGAGCTATAGATATCGGTGATGTTCCTGGTACTAACTCAATGGCAAACTCAATCTTTCTGATCGGTGGTAACCCAGGTAACTCTTCTGGAAACACATCTGGAAACTCACAGACTATCAGCACTGATTCAATCTTCAATTCAGATACTTTTGTATCCAGCACAGACGCAAGGTAAGCTTCGCAACCTTTTCTCACACATTTCTGAACTGACATAGACGAAATCACAACAGGCAATTCTCTCGATTCATCTGATTCAATTCGAATGATTTCACTATTCTAACATTTCAATTCAATAACCTTTCGTCTACAATTTATAACGGCATCATGCAGAGTCAACCAATCCATACCCAGAATTACATCAAATTCATCAAAAGGTAGTAGCATCAAATCAGCCGGAAAATAGTAACCCCAAATTATTAAAGGACAGTTCTTGCAAACTTTATCAACTAGAACATACTTGCCTAAGGGGTTCAATACTTTAACCACAAACTTAGTAGACTCAACAGGAAAATTCTTACTAGACACCAAATTCATACATATATACGAATGAGTTGATCCAAGATCAATCAAAGCAATCACATTAGTGTCATAAAAAGAAAATGTACCGGTGATATAATCTGGTGATGACGCGTCTTCGTGAGCGCGAATAGCATAAGCTCTAGCATGTTTTCTCGTTTCAGATCTCATAGTCGAATCTTTTGTCGCACCTCTACTACCCGTCACTTTTCCCGTGTTTCTAGGTGGCCTTCCTCTAATAGCTGTGTTACTCGGTCTTACATTCTGGAATTTTTCTTTCTCATCTAATTCAGGGCAATCCCGTATGAAATGTTCTTGCGAATCACATTTGAAACAATCCCAGTTATTCATTCTACATTCACCAGGATGTATTCTTCCGCATCGTTGACATTCAGGTCTATAATTTCTCACACTGCCAACACTCGATACTGATGTAGCTTGAGCTTTAGGATTTGAGTATTGTTTTCCACAATCTCTGTTCGAATACCCGATTCAAGCATTTAAACGAATGTACGAATCTCTGGGTTTCTTTGACGAAGATTGATATGACTTATTCATCGATCTTTTTCTCGAGTCTCTAACCTCTAAATCTACTTTTCTCTTTTCTTTACTAAGCTCCTCGGCTTTGAAAGCTCTATCAACCAAGACAACAAATTCTTTCAATTCTAGAATTCCTACTAGAAGTTTAATATCCTCGTTCAACCCATCAACGAACCGTTTACACATGATTTCTTCAGTAGAAACATACTCCCGAGCATACTTACTTAATCTTACGAATTCTCTTTCGTACTCAGTCACAATCATACGGCCCTATTTCAATTTTAGAAACTCTTTATGCTTTTGATCAAGAAACCGCTGACTTATATATTTCTTTCTGAACTCATCTTGAAAGAAATCTCAGGTAACACTTTCTCTCGGCACCACTGACACTAGGGTATTCCACCACTGATACATTGTGTCCCTCAGAAGTGATATAGTACATTTTAAACACTCAGACGGTGTGCAAGAAAGCTCAAAAAATACTCTGATAGTGTTTTCAAGCCAAAACTCGGCTCTCTCTGGATCATCGACAACGGTAGCTCTGAACTCTTCGGCCCCGTATTTTCGGATATTATCAACTGGCGGCTTAATTAATCATAGAAGTTCCACACCTTGAGAAGCTACGGGAATTGGTTGGGGATTAGGTGGGGGTGGAGGTCGTTGAGCAGCCGGATTTGTTCGAACAAATTCCGTGAACCACTCATTCACCATTTGGAAAAAGGCTTCTTTAGCCTCTCCTCCGTGACTACTCGATACGTTTCTAGATTCAGACGGCGTTGTCCCTTGAGCGGGAGCTGGCGCATTACTCTCAACATCATCAGTTACAACTCGATTGAGACAATTTACTATACGAAAATACATTTTCAACTGTCAGGAGTCATCACACTATCACAGGTTATATATGGCATGTATAGCTAGACTCTCACATATGCTACATTAGTCCTAGAATCAACTAAACTTGGCTCTGATACCAATAAATGTAACACCCCTCACTCGTATTCAACACCGGAATAGGGTTACAGAGCATTACCAAACTTATAAATCAATTAAACATTCATTTCACATATATTTTCATATTTCATGCAACTATCATTCAAACTCCATCATAATGTCCCTAATACGAACTTACGATGCTCAAAACATGCATTCAGGGTGGTTCGGGACTAAACCGATAACTTTAGAAATTTTTTGAGCACTTAGAAAATTTTTTCAAAATATAGGGGACACACGCTCGTGTGGTCCAGCCGTGTGTCTCAGACGGCCACAGACACGCCCATGTCACAGGCCATGTGGACATTCGAAATGGAAGCACATGGCCGTGTCCCAGCCCGTGTCCGACCCCATATTACTCTCTGACTTGGGTCACACGGCCAACACACACGCCCGTGTGGCTAGCCCGTGTGCTCTAAAAATGCCATACACGCCCGTGTACCAGGTCCTGCCAAACCTGTAGGGCATACTGACTTATGACACACGGCCAAGTCACACGCCCGTGTGTGAGGCCGTGTGGAGCATACTGACTTGGTTTCTAATTCAACACCAAGGGACACACGGCCGTGTAGCCTGACCGTGCATCACACAGGGCTGAGACACACGCCCGTGTCTCTGCCAGTCTGGACAAAAATAGGATATTTACCAACCCATTAGCCACCCAAATTTGTATATACCTACATCAAGCCAAATGGCACCAAAACAAGACATAAATAGGCATTCAAATCAACCTCAACCAAGCTTCATTTATACCATTTCAATACTAACCAATATCAAACATATCAGTACCACAAAGTGCCATTCAAATTACACCAAAAACTCATAATTTCAAATCATCAATATGACTATTTTCAATCATGCATCATTTAGCCAAATCTCACAAACATACCAACTCAATTTATAACCATTTAGTACTCCTAATTACCAAATACCAACTAGCATAACATATCCATAATCAAGCACATAACAAGAGCCATTTGCACATACACAACCAAAATAAGCCAACTCTCATGGCTATATATATACAAACCAAGCACTTAACATTTACAAGCCATTTCAAATGACCAAAGTCATTAACAACACATATATCAAAATGACCAAATCCCTATACATGTCATATACCAAAATACAAAAGTTCAAAAGTACCCAATGATAGTAGGATAGTGTGATGAAGTCTCCGACGGTGATAGTGTGATGAAGTCTCCGACGGTCCCAGAATCTGAGCTAACTTGATTTCACTATAAAACACGGAAAAATAAACAAAGTAAGATTTATAGCTTAGTAAGCTCGTATGAAATAAACTTATTGTAATCATAAATACACAATTCAACAAATTGAATATATCAATATGTAGCTCATATTAACTAACAAACTTTTCCATTCTTAAATCATAAGATTATATGCAAACTTCACAAGTTCTTCGATTCAAAGCTTATACGGTTCATGTACATACCTGTACCATCTCATATCAATCTCATACTCAACCACGTCTTTCATTTACCCGTTGAACCATTCGGAATACTATCAGATACTCAGGAAACTTGCACCGAAGTGTCACATACATAGCCAATGCTATCTCAATCTCATATCACATATATGCTCACTCTCGAGCTATCAACGGACCTACTCACACAAGCTGTGGGTCAAGACGTAGCTACACGGTGCTACTCACACAAGATGTCAAGTAACCGCAACACATGACAGTATACTCAGCCATCGGTAGGACGTACAAGACCAACACCTGGATCACATAATCACAATAAGTCCTAATGACATGCCATTAGTATCCTAATCTATTCCTAAGGTTCAATCGGGATTTCCAATGCCGAATCATTGTCGAATCATTGTCGAACATGTCCGTAGTCTTATATCCAGTTTATACAATATCAAAACATTTAAAATACATTTATAACAAAACTTATTACATACTAACTTACCTCGGACGCAAAAACGGCGAAATGAGTCGATTAATCCAAAACCTTGTTCTTTCCCCAATCTAAGTTTGTATTTCGCTTTTCTTGATCTATACGATATCAAATTTAACTTATTTAATTACCTCACTATTCAATTTAATCCAAAACACTTATTAAAACACATTTACACTTTTGCCCCAAATATTTCACAACTTTTACAATTTAGTCCTTATCTCATTAAAACACAAATTCATGCAATTCAACTGAAACCCATGCTAGCCGAATTACAATTAGGTCCCTATCAGCCCATATTTTCCACTTATTTCACATTTTAACCACAAAGTTTCCACATTTCACAATTTAATCCCTAATTTGCATTTTCACTAAAAATCACTTAACAAAACTTGTATAACTATCATTAAACATCAAAATACTCATGTATTCATCAATGGAAACATCCTAAATCTTTAACAATTTTGCAAAATAGTCCCTGGGCTAGCTAGAACTAGTTGCAACAATCTCAAAAACATAGAAATCATTAAAAACCGGGTTAAAAATCATACCATGCATTCAAAAATCCATGGCCGAATGTTTGAAGCTTTGTTAATGGCTTCCTTAGGTCTATTTCGGTTGAAGAATGAAGAAAGAAAGATGATAGTTGCCTTTGTTTTAATTAATTTATCATTTATTAACCATTTTCCTAATATAACCTTAGTTATAAAACATAAAAAATCACTTAATGCTTGTCCATAATTGTCCACTCACAATTGAAATGGTCTAATTACCACTTAAGGACTCTTACTTTAAGGTTCTATAGCTATTAGACCCCTTTAGCTATTAGAACACAAGTTTTACACTTTACGCGATTTAGTCCTTTTTATCAAATTGACTATTCAAACGATAAAATTTCTTAACGAAATTTTCACACAAACATATTATTATGCTGTAGACCTTAATTTACTAATAAAATAATTATTTTGACTTCAGATTTGTGGTCCCAAAAACACTATTCTGATTTGACTAAAAACGGACTGTTACAACACTTCTCTTCCTCTTCTCCTCATTTGGAACTATACAAGCAAAGCTTAAACAAGCTAATGTTAAACTACCCTTACTTGAAGAATGCTCACTACTCTTGAACAAAATAAGAGAATGCTTGAGAGAATGGAAATGCTTGATGAATGAAAGATGAGAGAATAATGCTTGAGTGATGAAGTGAATGGCAACTTGGTCCCCTATTTATACTTGAAGCCGTCCAACATTCATGGCTAAAAATAGCATGGAATTCCTCCTTTTTCTCCATGTGGTTTCCATCCGTGCATGTATCAAGGAAGAAGTTTGAATGGTTTCCTTAAATCAAGGAAAAGGTTGAAGATGTTGAGATTTTCTTTGATTTTTTCTTCCCTCTTTCTACATGTGCACGGTTTGGGCTTTAACATTGGGTCAAGCGATGTGCTGAGCTCCTCCATGTTGGGTTGGATGTTTAGAGAGGCCCAAATAGGTGATCCTTCATGTCGGTCATACACTTGAGCTTCTAAGGCCCAATCGACTACAAAATTTGTCACCGGCCTGTACAATTTCAATCATTACTTTCACTAGTCATTAAATAAATATTAATTTGTAAAATTTTAGCATAGTATTTATATAAATTTAATTCTCGTGAGTCTTAATTAAATAAAATAATATTTTTAAATTAAACTTGGAAAATAATTACATTGTACCCAGAATGAGCAAGAATTATAGTTAAAAGAGCTTAAGATAACTCTATATTTTCTAGAGTTATCATTAAGTATCGTGCAAAATCAAGTTAGGCCCTTGAAGGTGTAACACCCCTAACCCATCTCCATCGTCGGATTGGCGGGTTACGGAACGTTACAGTACAAATCAGGACATTTATAATCAAACAGAAACAAAAATATAAAATAAATGATAACATTCAATAGCTTATAAAAATCAGGGTAAAAATACACTTACGGACCTTAAATTGAGCTTACGGAGCCCTAAAAATAGTTTGGGAACGATCCATGACTAATTTGAATCAAAACAGAAAAATATACAAAAATTTGAAACTTTTGCAAACAGGGGTCACATGGCCGTGTGGAATAGCCTAGGCCGTGTAGCTTCACACATGGCCATGTGGCTTGACCATGTAACTAACTGTGACTGCGTGAAAAATCCTGCACCTAAATTTAAGAAGACACATGACCATGTGGTTAGGCAACGTGGAATAGCTCAGGCCGTGTGCACCTTAAAAAGCTTCTAAAACAAGGCAAACTTTCATCCAACACCTAGGTTCCAAGCCAAATTAAAACCAACCATTTCCATACTTTAAAAACACATTTAAATAAGCATAAAACATGCCAAAACAACCAATACTATTCACTTTAAAAAGGGCATGCATATGAATTTAACATCACATATCTATACCATGTTTACAAACATCCTCAAAAAGGGCAATAAACACAAATAGACCTGGCAACTAATCAAAACAAACCAAGATAATATTTAAGCCCTATTACATGCCATTTATAACCTTAACCAAAGTAACCGAAAGCTACCAAAAAGATGATTGGATAGTGTAATTGTGCTCCAATGAAATTCCAACCGATCAAGCTTTCAGATGATCTACAAGAAAAGAAAGACAAATACATAAGCATATAATGCTTAGTAAGCACGTATAAACTTAAACAAAAACTTACCAAATAGGCTCAATTTATAGAGTTAATGCATTATTCCATTAGCATGCTCATATGCATAATTGATTTCAAATTTCAATCACCATTCTCACAAGTTAGTGAACTGGTACATAACATTCAACATATATCCAATGTAACATTTATACATCTCAAACGTTTGCTTAAACTTTAATATCCATTGAACCAAACGAATCTACTTAGGATACACGGGAACCATGCTCACACGAAGTGTGCCTATACATGTAAGTATAACAGTATCATGCAATGCTCACACAAGCTGTGAAATGGGCCTACTCACACAAGTTGTGGGTCGGGATGTTAGACTGCACGATGCTACTCACACGAGCTGTGGAGAATCCGCAACTAATGCAGAACCTCAGCTATCAGTAGGACACCTAAGACCAGCACCCGAAAACGTATAATCCCTAATGACGTGTCATTTGTATCCTGAGTATTCATAAGGCTCAAACGAAGCATGTTTCCATATTATTCCCTAATCTTCAATGTTTTACACACATTATCTTAAATTACACTATCTTACAATATCGCCCAAATAACAAATTAACAATTTATATACAAAGAAATTATACAAAGCGCAACATAAATAAATTTTCCATCAATTTACAAAATTGGTTAGTTTACCATTAAACGAACTTACCTTGACTACACGACTGCACAGAAAGGTACCGACGACTAATCTGAAACTTTGGCCTTTCCACGATTCAAGTCCAATTGTTGCGTATCTTGATCTAAATAATAATTTTATTCAATTAAATCATTCAAAGTCAGCTTAAAATAACTAATCCAAACCCATAACCCTTTTTAAGGTGATTTTACAAAATAACCCTCAACACTTTAACATTGGTACAATCAAGTCCTTAAACCGAAATTCACAATTTAACCACAATCCATGCAAAAACCAAACTAGCCAAATTTTCTATGTTTTCAATTCAGCCCAAATTTTCTATCATTTCATATTATTCACATTGCATTTTACTATACTCTCAAATAGGTCCTTAAACTCAAAATCATCAAAAATTATTTATTAAAATACTTATATTTAACCTTCAACTCAAGGATTTAATAACTAAGTTTACGAATACACTTATCGCATTCATGGTAAGTTCCTAAACTTCTAACGATTTCACAAATTAACCCCAGGGTTAGCTAAACTAAGCTAAAATGAACTCAAAAACATAAAAATCAATAGAAATAGACCAAAAAGACTCACCCAAAGCAAGGTGGGAAGCTTGGCTGAAACTCCTCCTACTCAACAGTGGGGTTTCACGATTTTCTTTTTAAAAAGAAGAAGTAATACCCTCCAAATTGTTTTCTTCCTTTTTCTTACCTAATACCAATCATTACTATTTTATTTTTATAATTTAACTCATAAAATATTAATAGTTGTTCACCCACCGTCCACTAATCTATGCTAGGGTATAATTGCCCTTTAGGTCCACCTATTCATCTTTTCATGGCTATTTGATATATTTAACTAATAGGGTTTAACTTTTGTTACTTTTATGATTTAATCCTTTTTGCTTAATTAGTGGTTCAAACATTTAAATTTCCTAACTAAAGTTTAATATGACTTTACTAAATGTCCATAAATATTAAATTAATAATATTTATTGATTCCCTTGTTAGAAATTGTGGTCCCAAAACCACCGTTTCCGACACCACTGAAATCAGGCAGTTATAGAAGGGGCTCGGCAAAGAAGGCGTTATGAAAATACGAGTCAAGGTGGAGATTTGTAGGGTGTGCCTCGCATTTTCAAGCCAACCAGGGATGAAAAAGAATTGACATTACGACGATGGGATGGACGACATCTCGACAAGGTGATATGCCACGTCACGACGTTGCGACGTGTATTCAACTTAAATTGGATTTCTTCTCCTAATTAAACTCTGCTATCTTTTCTCAGTTGAAATCTGATTATTCTAGGGATATTTTAGTCATATATTCACACGAATTTCAGCCTATAAAAGGGCCTTAGTAACCCTAGAATTTACATCTTCATCACACTAAGATTAAAAGAGTTTAAAGGAATTTTGTGTTTTAGTCAAAGAGCTTTGTTTTTCCCAGGATTCAGGTTTTCTGTTTTGGTTACTCCATCTTGTAATCTTTCAAATTATTTGCTCATTTAGTGAAGTCTACTTTGCCAGTGGTTTTTTATACTCTTCGGAGATGTTTTTCCACATAAATATTTGTGTGTCTAATTTTCTTTTCTCTTTTTCGTTCTTGTTCGTTACGTATACCAGTTGATCCCCAACATAGAGTCTTATCGTAAAAATCCAAAACTTAATCTCTCTATTTAAACCCTTAATTTAAATTTTTTTCCAAATTTAAAATTTAGTCCTTATTTTGATTTTTATCAATTTAATCACATTAACAAATAATTTTTCAATTTGCTCATCCAAATAATATTCAAAATAACTATTTTACACTTTCCACATCACAAATACATAGTTCATCATTCACACTAATAAATTTTGAATTGCAAATTTTCATAATTAAACCACTCACACTTACTTTGTTTTAGTTATTCACTTAAAATCATCCATCCAATTATTCCTAAAATCATCCATCATTCTCTTCATACATAAACATAATATTTTCTTTACTTAGAACATAGAAAATAATTATACAAAATTAATTCTTACAATATCTCATCAAATTAAACACTCAAATAAATATAACATAACAATTTAAACCACTTGCCTTAATTTCTTAACTAATTTCCTCACATACCCATGCTTTCTCACACTTCTATATTCATCTTCAAGCCTTGATACCTTGATTTCCTAACTTCTCTTAACTTCCTCCACTTCCAACCCCACTTCCTTGCTTCCAAAATGATAAATCAAACTCTCTAGGATCTCTATTTCACTTTTCCTTTTTGGTGGTTATAGAAAATTTCATAAAATTTGGGTGAAAATGGTGGACTAAATGGAAAAGGACTAAATTGCATAAAGTACAAACTTTCTTTCTTCTCTCTTTTGTGGACGTTGGGAGCTTTGTGAAAGTAATAATTTTCTTCATACTTCCTTTATAATTATCATATATATTAAAATAATAAAATATTTTAATAAAATATTATTTAAAATGATAATTAAATAATAATAAAATATCACCAACATCATAATTATAATCTAAGACTTCATATTCCTCTCCTTAATCTCCAAGTAAATCCAATGGCCATGATTCATCCATACACTCAAGGGCATTTAAGTAATTTTTCCAAAAACTATCTTTCTCACAAAATGATTATTTTGCCCTTAACACTTTTAATATTACAATTTCACCATTCAAACCTTTGGCAAAATTATAAATTTAGTCCCTATAATTTTCTATTTTTTACTTTGAATCCTCAATTTTTTAGTATTTATGATTTGACCTTATTACTTTAACTTCTTTACAATTTAGTCCTTGCTTCAAAGCATTATCTCACAACATATTTGTAACACCCCTAACCCGTATCCGTCGCCGAATTAGGGTTACGAGGCATTACTCGTCAAACCACCAGTCAACACACTCATAAGAATCTTATTACATTAATTAATACATAATTAATCCATGCTATCACGATCAAACATGTACTTTCATTTTTAAAATTTAAAGCGTTAACAAACTTACCACAAATAATATCATTAGTATCATATAAAAACAAATCTAAATCAAATAGTAAAAAAATACTATTCATTTGGTCATTTTGAATACAATAGCCGAATATGTACATCTACCCTTGTTCAATTTATACCAATCAAATGCACTAATATTTAAGACAAATATACCTATATGCCAAAGCTTTGCTAATTACCATTATCATCCATCTACATTATCAGTCAATTCCTTATAGATGACATGATTAAATTACTCAAAACCAAGCTCATATATGACCTAAAACATGAAAGATTAAATCCCTCATATAAACCTACTCATATCATTTTCGAATGTACTTAACTCAGGAATATATCTATAATGTTATTTATACCAATCATATAACTATATTTATTTAATCACATGCGCACCATCACTAAATGTTCACAACAATAATTTAACCATTCAAACCTCATGTCCGAATACATATGAACATCCAATGAAGAATATAAACTCCAAACTAAGTCAATGCCATGGCCGAATATTACAAGTAAGTATACTATAATTTGATCATTAATATTTCACACATAACATAATATGAAATAAACTTTCATGATAAGTTTATAATATATCCGAACATACACAATTAATAACACCATAATCAAGCATGACTAAACCATATTCAAGCATAGAAGTATAACCATTTTCGCATGGCCTTTATACATCGTATTCAAAATAAACTCAAAAGAGTAAAATAGCCTATACATGCCATAGTTCCAAAAGTTCAACTTATAAAAAGGGTACCAAAGATAGTTGATAGTGTGATTGACTTTGACGATGATCCCCAAGCTCGAACGTAGACTTCAAAATCTATAAAATAGTCAAATGAACACACACAGTAAGCTAACATAGCTTAGTAAGTTATAAGCAATTGTAAAACATACAATTTAACATTATACAATTTAAATCAATTTAATATGATTATCAACGAAGCTCATAAACATAAGTATGAATCATGTCACCTTTCATTAACTATCATATTTAGTAATCTCAATACTGAATACCTATGCATCATTATTCCATCTCAAACAAACTCAAAAATCTATAATCACATCTCATTTCTTTAGTTTCTTAAACAAGAATAACTTACCTCTTTAGTACTAAATTTATCCAACTATCATGAATTACTTACCTATTTATTTCATCTCATTTATCACAATTCACTAGTTGATATCCTTGGAGGATCCGTAAACCCGCACACTTAGTGCAAACCATGTAACGTATCGCACACTTAGTGTCGTTACTTTGATAAAGTGCACACGTAGTGCCATCTACTTGTAATGTATCACACACTTAGTGCCATTACTTATTTTCTGCACACTTAGTGCCAGACGACCGATTTCACACACACAGTGCTCGGTATTTAAACTCGCGCACATAGTGCCCATTAACCAATCTTTTCTTCATTCATATAAACACATATGATTTCATTTTCATTCGTATATACACATATATGTACATGTTCAAAACAACTTATTCTTCCTATAAATTACCATCACATTCGACCATACTCAATAAACATGTATACTCACATATTCAAATACATCCATCACCCATTACAAATTCCACATTTAACTACCTCTTAATCTATATGTACTCATTCAACTCAGATAAATCAAGGCTTATATATAAATCAATCTTATATTCGGCTAGCACATAACTTATCAAATGTCACATTCGGCCTTAAGTAATTTAACATGCTTATTTCTATTTAACATATACACCTTAATATAGATTAAAATTCAATTCACCCCAATTGCTTAAAAACTTACCTCGGAAATCGACGGATTAAGTTTCCTGGCTATTCGTTCAACTTTGCTTTTCGCCGATCCAATCCCGATTCTTTTTGTTCTTGATCTAAATAATCTCAAATTAAGCTTAATCAAATATATTTTCATTCAATGTAATACAAAAACGCATAAATGGGAAAATTACTATTTTACCCCTGACATTTACAATTTTTACAATTTAGTCCCTATTGCACAAAACACAAAATACTCAAAATTTGCACACACTCCTTTAGGGCCGAATGTTACTCATGTCCATACAAGTCCATACAATCCATTTATTTCACATTTTGACCCTTCAATTTAAAAATTTCACAATTTAGTCCTAATTACTCAAAATCATCAAAATTTTCAATATAAAACATGTTAATCTAAAACATATCTTTAATATATAATCATCAAACATCACAAAACATAAGTTTTCATCAATGGCCAAACACCACACATGCATCAAAATCAGAAATTCTAACATGGGTCGGATAGTATTCGAAGCAACAATTTTAAAAACGTAAAAATTATCAAAAATCGAACTCAATTACATACCTTAATCAAGCATGCAAGGACCGTGTAACACCTCTAACCCGTAACCGCCGCCGGATTAAGGTTAAAGGCGTTACCGGACAGATTGGAAACTTTCATAATCATTTCATACATTTCATTCATCAATCATACACACAATGTCTCTTAAATAGGTCAAAGAGACCTTAATCATGCTTATAACTCGGGTCGGGACTAAAATGAAACATATACAGAAGTTCTCGAAAACTTAAAAATTTTCTATAAATACAGGGGATACACACCTGTGGAAACAAACCGCGTGCCCTCCACGGCTGCTAGACACACCCGTGTGTCCTCCCCGTGGTCGAACCTGACTTCTCACCACGGCCACCAAGCACGCCCGTGTACCCTGACCGTGGTCTCCTGCCAAAATAACATGCCTACCAAGCACCCCCGTGTGCTAAGGCCGTATACTACAAGGCCATATACTGACTTACTCACACGGCCTCTAGGCACGCCCGTGTACCATGACCGTGTGCTCTTAAGCTAGCTACTGACTTTATCCCACGGTCACTAGGCACGCCCGTGTGCCCTGGCCGTGTGACATTATAGGTCATTTACAATACCAACATGCCACCCACTTGGGTCATACCTACAACTAACATTTACCATCACATATCATACATATATGGCAGCCAAATATATACTAAATTGACCATTCAATCTATACATTCAATACCCATTTCATTCATGTCAACTTTCAAGACAAAACATATATATATAACTAAAGCATATTTCATTCATTTACCTACTCAAAAACTTGACCATTTCATGAGCATTAAACCATACCAAAACAACTAAACATACCACATTCATCAAGGCCAAATATGAACCAATAATTAGCCACACCACATGACCAATTCTATACATCAACTTATAGCAAAAACTAGCCTATACATGCCATATCTAGATATAAACATTTCCAAAGTGTACTAAAATGAGTTTTGTAGTGTGATGATGATCCTTGACGGTCCCGAGCCTTCAGTAGCTTTAACGACCTATAAAATTGAGAAATCACACACACAGAGTAAGCTTTCCAAAAGCTTAGTGAGTCATAATACAAATAAACTTAGCATAAATTGCACATAACCAAATTAATAAGATGACCAATATGGTTCTCATGACAAAAAAAAACCACCTTATTCTTTCTTAAGCTCATTAGCTTAGCCATAACTTACCAAATTTCCAATTCACATACCATATATGCACATAGTTCATCTAGTCAAAACTTTACATATCGTATTATCAATTACATATACATAGTATCATAGTGAGATCACATAGATACTTACCTTGTATACACAATTAGTGTATAATCAACGTACCTGAAATGGATATTCATTCACTTAATTCATCATAGCTCGGATTTACAATTCGTATCACAGACTTGCCCGTTGAACCGTAAGGAATCTAGTAGGATACTCAGAAAACTCGGAATGGTCGTACAATGCCAACGTCCCAGACGAGGTCTTACATGTAATCGACTATCGATGCCACTGTCCCAGACAGGGTCTTACACGAACCAATACGATGCCGATGTCCCAGACATGGTCTTACATGTAAAGATCATATCAATGCCAACGTCCCAGACGTGGTCTTACACGTAACGCTCATGTTGATCCTACGTCCCAGACGAGATCTTACACGAAATTTCAAATCAATGCCAACGTCCCAGACGTGGTCTTACATGATAAAACAGAACAGATACCTATGTCATGACATAGCTAATCCTATATATTCCTAGGTTCGTACGGGACTTCTCGGACTTAACACTATATCATCCATATCTCGGAATTCATATTCAAAGTATCTCATAAGCATTCATTTTCACAAATAACCATATAAATAAACTCAATTCAATATAACAACATTTATTTGCAATATGACTTACCTCGGATTCGATTTATCGGAAATGGAAACGGCTACTCGGTTACTTTCGCTTTCCCGCGATCTAAGTCTGTTTTTCTCGGTTCTTGATCTATACATATTCAGAATTAACTCTTTTATTCACTAACTCATTCAATTAAATCCAAGGACACACATTTAGGGCTATTTGCAAATTAACCCTCACATTTGTATAATTTATCAATTTAGTCCATTTTTCTCAAAACATCAAATATACAAAAATCATTATTTTACCATGCTTAGCCGAATCTCTCTAGGGACTATATAAGTCCATACTTTTCATCAAATTCACAAATTAGTCCTCCAAAATAACATTTTCTCAATTTAGCCCTAATTAGCTAAATTCATCAAAAATTCAAGAACAAAATATATTCATTAAACACATATCTTTCATTTTTCACTATCATCCATCACAAAACACATAAGTTCATCAAAAGCTCATTTCAAAAACTTCACCAATTCTCAAAATTAAAACATGGGTTTTGAAGTAGACAAAGCAACGATTGCAAAAACGTAGAAATTATCGAAAACGGATCAAAAGCTAACCTTCAATCAAACCAAAACCATGGCCGAACCCTTTAAGCTATTGTTCTTTCTTTTTTTTTCTTTGTGTTTTCGGTGAAAGAAATGGATGAATTAATGTCCATTTTCATGCTTTATTATTATTACACACATATAATCCATTTCCAAGTTTGTCCTTCAAAAATAAAAGTATAAAACATATTATACAAGGTCATTATTGACCATTATCAATCCACTATCTCTAATATTGGCATAATTGCCTATTAAGGCCTCATCTTTTTAAAAGCCACAACATATAAGCACTTTAACAAATAACATGCATATTTCACATTTAATGCAATTCAATCCTTTTATCAAATTAAACACTCAGACGGACGAATTAGCTTGTGAATCTTTAACACATGCTTAATCACTCATCGATGGCACAGAAAATAATATTAAAAATATTATACGGACTCGGATTTGTGGTCCCGAAACCACTGTTCTAACTAGGGTATAAACCGGACTGTTACAATTCTCCCCCCTTAGGGATTTTTGTCCCCGAAAATCTTACCGTTAAATAGTGTTGGATATTGCTGTTTCATTGAATCTTCCGGCTCCCACGTAGCCTCTTCAATACCATGCCGATTCCACAATACTTTCACTAATGGAATTTTTTTATTTCTTAACTCTTTTACTTCACGAGCGAAGATACGAATCGGTTCTTCTTCATATGACATATCCGATCGGATTTCAATTTCAGATGGGGCAATTACATGCGACAGATCAGATTGATATCTATGGAGCATCGAGACATGGAATACATTATGTATCTTTTCTAGCTCAGAGGGCAACTTTAATCTATAAGCAACAGGCCCAACACGTTCAGTGATCTCGTACGGTCCGATGAACCTCGGACTCAACTTGTCTTTATGTCTGAAACGAAGTACTTTCTTCCACGGTGACACCTTCAGAAATACTTTGTCACCGATCTCAAATTCTATGTCTTTTTGTTTCAAGTCCGCATACGATTTCTGACGATCAGATGCTACTTTCAAGCAATCTCGGATCAGTTTCACTTTCTGTTCTGAGTCTTTTATCAAATCAACTCCATGTAGCTTATTTTCACTGAGCTCAGTCCAATACAGAGGTGTACGACATTTACGTCCGTACAGAGCTTCATATGGTGCCATTCTGATGCTCGACTAAAAACTATTATTGTATGCAAATTCAATCAATGGCAAATCATCTGCTCCCACGAACCATTAAACTCAAGTATACAAACATCTTAACATATCTTCAAGAATCTAAATAATCCGCTCGGATTGACCATCCGTTTACTGGATGAAAAGTCATCTCAAATGCGCTTTAGTGCCTAAAGCTTCTTGCGCTTTCTTCCGAATCTCGATGTAAACCTCGGATCTCTATCTGACACAATGGATAGTGGCACCCCGTGCAATCTCACAATCTCAGAAATATAAAGTTCGGCTAATCTATCAAGTGAATAGTCGATCTTACCGAAATAAAATGGGCGCTGTCAATCGATCAACTACGACCCAAATCGCATCTTTCTTTCTCTGAGTCGAGGTAATCCGAAACAAAGTCCATCGTTACTCTATCCCATTTCCACTCGGAATCAAAATCGGTTGCAAAGAACCTGCACGGAACTTAATGTTCAGCTTTCACTTGCTGACAGATTAAACATTTCGAAACAAAGTCAGAAATGTCTCGTTTCATACCAAACCACCAATAGTGTTGCTTCAGATCATGGTACATCGTAGTACTCCCCGGATGAACAGATAGACAACTGTTATGAGCTTCACTCAAAATCAACTGAATCAATTTTGGATTTCTTGGAACACAGATACGATCTCGAAATCTCAAACAATCATCAACAACTTGAAATTCCGATTCAGAATTCAAACCACACTGAGCTCGTTTTGCTAATAACTCATTATCAGATTTCTGAGCATCACATATCTGCTGTATAAACAACAGTTTCACTTTTGATTCAACTATCACAGAACTATCATCAGACAAATCTAGCTGAGCATTCAAAGCACGCAGTGCAAACAATGATTTTCTACTCAATGCATCAGCAACAACATTTGCTTTACCCGGGTGATAATCTATCACAAGCTCATAATCTTTTGACAGCTCTAGCCATCTTTTTTGATGCAGGTTCAAATTTTTCTGAGTCATCAGATATTTCAGACTTTTATGATCCGAAAACACGTGACATTTCTCACTATACAGATAATGGCGCCAGATCTTAAGTGCAAACACAATCGCAGCTAACTCGAGGTCGTGTGTCGGATAGTTCTTTTCATGAGGCTTCAATTGTCTAGAAAGATAAGCTACAACTTTGCCTTCCTGCATCAAAACACATCCTAGACCGTTTAATGAAGCATCACTGTAAATCACAAATTCTTTGCCCGATTCTGGTTGTACTAACACCGGAGCTTCTGTTAACAGAGTTTTCAACTGATCAAAACTTCTTTGACATTTATCCGACCATTCAAATCTAACATCTTTCTGAAGTAGTTTTGTCAACGGAGTAGCTATCGTCGAAAAGCCTTTTACAAATCTGCGGTAATAACCAGCTAAGCCCAGAAAACTACGGACTTCAGATACATTTCTCGGAGGTTTCCAATCCAGAATAGCAAAAATCTTGCTCGGATCAACTCGAATCCCGTGTGACACAATATGCCCCAAAAACTAACCTCATGCAACTGAATTCACATTTGCTTTGAATTTCGCATACAATTGCTTTCTCTCGCAGAGTTTGTAACACAATCCTCAGATGTTCAGCATGCTCCGTTTCATCCCGTGAATAGATCAAAATATCGTCTATGAACACCACAACAAATCGATCTAAGTACGGTCTAAAAATTCTGTTCATCAGATCCATAAAAATAGCAGGAGCATTGGTTAGTCCAAATGGCATAACTAAAAACTCATAATGCCCGTACCTCGTTCTGAAAGCAGTCTTCAAAATGTCTGAATCTTTAACTCTCAACTGGTAGTATCCCGATCTCAGATCAATCTTAGAAAATACAGTAGCTCCTTTTAAATGATCAAATAAATCATTAATTCTGGGCAACGGATATTTATTCTTTATAGTCACATTATTCAACTAACGATAATCAATGCACATTCTCATCGTGCCATCTTTCTTTTTCACAAACAGAACGGGAGCGCCCCAAGGCGAGAAACTAGGTCTAGCGAACCCTCTATCACCAACAACTCTTGCAATCGTGACTTTAACTCTTTCAATTACGTTGGTGCCATTCATGCGGAGCTATGGATATAGGTGTAGTACCGTGCAATAGATCAATACCAAACTCAACTTCCCGAATCAGAGGTAAGCCCAGTAATTCTTCAGGGAACACATCAGAAAACTCACAGACAACATGCACTGACTCAACTTTCTTTTTAGATACTTTCGAATCAATCACATAAGCAAAATATGCTTCATATCCCTTTTCACATGCTTTAGAGCTTTTAACACCGATATCACAAAGTGTGAGACCATTCAAATCATTAGATTCAATCCGCATAGCTTTCATCATTCGGACATCTCAAATCAATAGTCTTTCTCTTACAATTCACAATAGCATCATGCGAAAACAACCATCCATACCTGAATGATATCAAACTCATCAAATGGCAAAAGCATCAAATCAAATAGGAAAACAAATATCTCAAACATTAATGGACAGCTTCTTGCATACTTTGTCAACTAGGACACTTTTACCTAAGGGATTCGATACTTTTATAACAAACTCAGTAGAAGTACCCGTTATAACATCAGGTGATGAAGCTTCTTCACGAGCTCGGATAGCATACGCTCTGGCAAGCGCTCTAGCTTCAGATCTTGCAACAGTGTCTCTCGTAATCCTCTGACTACCACTAACATTTCTTACATTTTTTGGAGGTCTACCTCTCATAGGTGCATTATCAGGTCTCGAATTCTGAACAATCTCTGGCTCGACAGACTCAGGACAATCACGGATGAAGTGATCGAGCGATCCACATCTGAAGCAAGCTCTGTCGTTTAATCTACAGCTTTCCGAATGCCTTTTTCCACAATGTTTACATTCAGGTCTCTCAGTCCAGACATTACCATCACTGGCTACTGAAGTTGCTGGAGTTTTGGAACTCATTTGCGATCTAGCTCGATTTCTATTTGAATGTCCCACATTGTCTCTTGAACGACTTTGATCATCTCTGAATCTCTTCGAAACAGACTGAAATGACTTGCTTGGATATCTCTTTCTCATATCTCGAGCTTCAGACTCAACTTTTCTTTTATCTTTCCCGAGTGCTTCAGCTTTGCAAGCTCGATCAATGAGTACAAAAAACTCTTTTATTTCTAAGATCCCAACTAACAAACGGATATCTTCATTAAGACCGTCTTCAAATCTTTTGCACATTATAGCTTCAGATGATATACACTCTCGAGCATACTGACTTAATCGCACAAACTCTCGTTCATACTCAGAAACAGTCATTCGACCCTGTTTAAGTTCTAGAAATTCCTTTCGTTTCTGATCAACGAATCTCTCACTAATATATTTCTTCCGGAACTCGATCTGAAAGAATTCCCATGTAACTCGCTCTTTCGGAACAACAGAAATTAAGGTTTTCCACCATTGATAGGCTGCATCTCGAAGCAAAGATACCACACACTTTATGCATTCTTCCGGTGTCAGAGACATTTCATCGAATACCCGAATAGTATTTTCAATCCAGAACTCGGCCTTTTCAGCATCATCATCATTAGTAGCTCAGAACTCTTCAGCCCCATACTTATGAATCTTGTCAACCAGAGGCTTATTCCACGGATTTAGATTTGCAATCGGAGGTATATCAGATGTCTGAGGGGGATTAACCGGAGGCGGGGGTTGTGAAACAGTCGGGTTATTCTTCACAAATTGAGTGAACCATTCACTCATCATTTGGAAGAAAGCTTGTTTAGCTTCTTCCCCTTGACCGCCAGTAGCCGGTCTCGGATCAGAGGGCATTGTCCCTTGCGCGGGAGTAGGCGTATTACTTTCTGTGTCGTCAGCTACGGCTCTTTCGGGATCCATTACTATACGAAAATCACATTTATACGTCAGGATTCATCACACTATCAAAATTCAAAAATATGGCATGTATAGCTAGACTCTGACACGCTACGTTAGTCCGAGAATCGACTAAACTGTAGCTCTGATACCAACCAAATGTAACACCCCTAACCCATAACCGTCGTCGGATTAAGGTTAAAGGCGTTACCGGATAGTTCAGAAACTTTCATAATCATTTCATACATTTCATTCATCAATCATACACACAATGTCTCTTAAATAGGTCAACGAGACCTTAATCATGCTTATAACTAAGGTCGGGACTAAAATGAAACATATACAGAAGTTCTCAGAAACTTAAAACTTTTCTATAATACAGGGGATACACGCCCGTGGAAGCAAACCGTGTGCCCTCCACGGCTGCTAGACACACCCTTTGTCCTCCCCGTGGTCGAACCTGACTTCTCACCACGGCCACCAAGCACGCCCATGTACCCTGACCGTGGTCGATCCTGCCAAAATAACATGGCTACCAAGCACCCCCGTGTGCTAAGGCCGTGTACTACAAGGCCATATACTGACTTACTCACACGGCCTCTAGGCACGCCCGTGTACCATGACCGTGTGCTCTTAAGCTAGCTACTGACTTTGTCCCAAGGTCACTAGGCACGCCTGTGTGCCCTGGCCGTGTGACATTATAGGTCATTTACAAGACCAACATGCCACCCACTTGGGTCATACCTACAACTAACATTTACCATCACTTATCATACATATATGGCAGCCAAATACATACTAAATTGACCATTCAATCTATACATTCAATACCCATTTCATTCATGTCAACTTTCAAGACAAAACATATATATAACTAAAGCATATTTCGTTCATTTACCTACTCAAAAACTTGACCATTTCATGAGCATTAAACCATACCAAAACAACTAAACATACCACATTCATCAAGGCCAAATATGAACCAATAATTAGCCACACCACATGACCAATTCTATACATCAACTTATAGCAAAAACTAGCCTATACATGCCATATCTAGATATAAACATTTCCAAAGTATACCAAAATGAGTTTTGTAGTGTGATGACGATCCTTGACGGTCCCGAGCCTTCAGTAGCTTTAACGACCTATAAAATAGAGAAATCACACACACAGATTAAGCTTTCCAAAAGCTTAGTAAGTCATAATACAAATAAACTTAGCATAAATTGCACATAACCAAATTATTAAGATGACCAATATGGTTCTCATGACAAAAAAAAAACCCACATTATTCTTTCTTAAGCTCATTAGCTTAGCCATAACTTACCAAATTTCCAATTCACATACCATATATGCACATAGTTCATCTAGTCAAAACTTTACATATTGTATTATCAATTCCATATACATAGTATCATAGTAAGATCACATAGATACTTACCTTGTATACACAATTAGTGTATAATCAACGTACCTGAAACGGATATTCATTCACTTAATTCATCATAGCTCGGATTTGCAATCCGTATCACAGACTTGCCCGTTGAACCGTAAGGAATCTAGTAGGATACTCAGAAAACTCGGAATGGTCGTACAATGCCAACGTCCCAGACGAGGTCTTACATGTAATCGACTATCGATGCCACTGTCCCAGATAGGGTCTTACACGAATCAATACGATGCCGATGTCCCAGACATGGTCTTACATGTAAAGATCATATTGATGCCAACGTCCCAAACGTGGTCTTACACGTAACGCTCATGTCGATGCCTACGTCCCAGACGAGGTCTTACACGAAATTTCAAATCAATGCCAACGTCCCAGACGTGGTCTTACATGATAAAACGAGCATCGATACCTATGTCATGACATAGCTAATCCTATATATTCCTAGGTTCGCATGCAGGACTTCTCGGACTTAACACTATATCATCCATATCTCGGAATTCATATTCAAAGTATCTCATAAGCATTAATTTTCACAAATAATCATATAAATAAACTCAATTCAATATAACAACATTTACTTGCAATATGACTTACCTCGGATTCGATTTATCGGAAATGGAAACGGCTACTCGGTTACTTTCGCTTTCCCGCGATCTAAGTCTGTTTTCCTCGGTTCTTGATCTATACATATTCAGAATTAACTCTTTTATTCACTAACTCATTCAATTAAACCCAAGGACACGCATTTAGGGCTATTTGCAACTTAACCCTCACATTTGTACAATTTATCAATTTAGTCCATTTTTCTCAAAACATCAAATATACAAAAATCATTATTTTACCATGCTTAGCCGAATCTCTCTAGGGACTATATAAGTCCATACTTTTCATAAAATTCACAAATTAGTCCTCCAAAATAATATTTTCTCAATTTAGCCCTAATTAGCTAAATTTATCAAAAATTCAAGAATAAAATATATTCATTAAACACATATCTTTCATTTTTCACTATCATCCATCACAAAACACATAAGTTCATCAAAATCTCATTTCAAAAACTTCACCAATTCTCAAAATTAAAACATGGGTTTTGAAGTAGACAAAGCAACGATTGCAAAAACGTAAAAATTATCGAAAACGGATCAAAAACTAACCTTCAATCAAACCAAAACCATGGTCGAACCCTTTAAGCTATTGTTCTTTCTCTTTTTTTTCTTTGTGTTTTCGGTGAAAGAAATGGATGAATTAATGTCCATTTTCATGCTTTATTATTATCACACATATAATCCATTTCCAAGTTTGTCCTTCAAAAATAAAAGTATAAAACATATTACACAAGGTCATTATTGACCATTATCAATCCACTATCTCTAATATTGGCATAATTGCCTATTAAGGCCTCCTCTTTTTAAAAGCCACAACATATAAGCACTTTAACAAATAACATGCATATTTCACATTTAATGCAATTCAATCCTTTTATCAAATTAAACACTCAGACGGACGAATTAGCTTATGAATCTTTAACACATGCTTAATCACTCATCGATGGCACAGAAAATAATATTAAAAATATTATACGGACTCGGATTTGTGGTCCCGAAACCACTATTCCGACTAGGGTATAAACTGGACTATTACAGACCGAATGTTTTGAGAGCTTAAGTTCTTCTTTCTTCTTTAGTTTCGGTGATGAAGAAATAAAATGATGATGAATAACATGTTTCTTTATTTTAATATTATTAACTTATATTATAATATAACATTTTAACTTATAATTTATGTATATAAAAACATATTAATATAAAATTAAAGCCAAATGCCGTCCACTAACATGCTAATTGGTTAATTTACAACTTAAGTCCACATATAAAAGAAGACAAGTTAATTAAACCACTCAATTAAATAGAAGACTACTTTTACCACTTATGCGATTTAGTCCTTTTCCTTAAATTAAACACACAAACGGGCAAATTAGTTCACGAAATTTTTGCACATGCTCACTCATAGATCATAGACACCAAATATAATATAAAAATATTCTATTGACTCGGAGTTGTGGTCCCGAAATCACTGTTCCGATTAGGGTCAGAATCGGGCTGTTACAATATTACTTGTTTTAACTTCCTTCAATGTATGTTACTCTTTTCTACTAACATTGATAATTCACATTTTATTTACTCTAATAAATCTTAGCACATATATTCATGAGTTTACACTTCTTACTGTTAAGGGGATTTTCAGGATGTTACGTTACTATTTTCTAAAAAAAGGGTTTTTAAACTTTTTTTAGCTAAGTTGGTGTCCGGTTGACTCATAACATTAACTTAGTCAAGAGCTTTATATGTGTATAGATAGATATAGGGTTGAGTGTTCGACCAAATCAAGTGAAGAAATTTCAATTTAATCGAGTTGACAAGTCCTATTTTATCATCTTAACTTGATTTAAATTTTTTTTCGAATTGAGTCAAGCGAAATGAAATTCGAGTTTGGTCGAATCGAATCGAATCAACTAAAATTAAAAAAGTACAAATATCAAATTAAAATATTGTTATAGTATAACTAATTCAATGTTAGAGCACATAAATTTAAAATCATATATATTTGAAAAAAATTTCAAAGCAAAATAATAAAAAATAAGATCTTTAGTATGATAAACTTGAATAATTAATTAACTCATTTAGGTCCCAAAATTATTATTTTAGAAAAAAATTTAAATTTTTAACTTTCTTTATATATTTTTTTAGAATTTTTTAAAAAATATAAATTTTAGAATTTTTATAAATATTTTAAATTTTAAAAATTATTTTTTATTTTTGAAAATTATTTTGGTTATTTTTTTGTAATTTTTGTTAAAAGAAACCAATTTGCTCATTTTCAAATTTTCAAGATTGATAGGGACCAAAAAGGTATTTACACAAATCTGTTATTCGAATTATTCGAGTTATTCGAGTTGTAAAATTCAACTCGACTCAAACTCAAAACTTGAATTACTTATTCAAGTTGACTTAAATAACTCGATTAGATTAACTCAAAATTCAAAAAAAAATTCGATTTTTTCAGATCAAATTTTGCTCACCCCTAGATAGATATATAGATTCTAAGTGTCATATAATGTAATATATAGAATATATTAAATGACTAAAAGCCTTTATTAAATAAAAGTAACATATAATTGATATCTGTCGTAATTTGATGTGTCAAATTAGGCTCCTCATGTCACTTAACAACCTTGTTTTTAAGCAATTTAAGGGTCTTTTTATTAGTTTAGCTTAATTTTAGTTTTTGCAATTAAATAAGGGTAAATGTCTCTTTTTTACTTATTTTGAGACCCAAATTGGCCAATTGTATCATTGGGAGCCCTAATGTCTGATTGAGTGTTGTAGGTACTCGACGGTGGCCCGAAATTGCGAGAAAACATCACTAAAGAAAAGGGTATCATGACATCAAAGCATGGGAATCACGCTACCTCCAACAGGCCCGAGATGAAAACCACCTACAATGGTATCGCGATATCCTCTTTGGGTATCACGATACCCACCTGCCAAGGAGCACCCTATTTTAAGATTGTCAACAATGTTGCGATATTCTACCCCGAGTATCGCGATACCCACCTGCCAAGAAGCACCCTATTTTAAGATTGTCAACAATGTCGCGATATTCTATCCATATCGTGAAGGGGACAAAAAATGAAACCAGGGGTAGTCTTTGTCCAACCAAAACACCAATCAGATAAGGCCCATTCAAGGGCATTTTGGTTAACAAATGGGTCAGATTTTGCTGCTAAAAATAGCCAATTTTAACTAAGGAGAAAGGGACACAACTTGTAAGCTTAGGTTTAGCTTAGTTTCTCTTAAGTTTTCTTCTTCATTTTTAGGGTTTTTTATTTTTCATATTCCTTAACTATAGAGTTTATTTTTCTACAAATTTTCTTCTTATTCTTGTTGCTCTTTAAGTTAGCAAAGTTAGTTATCACTGTAGCTAGGGTTTATTTGCATTTTTAGTCCATTTCCTTTGCTTGTAATGACATTTTAGCCTTTAGCTTAATGTATTTTAGTTTCCTTTAGTTTCAATTGTTAAAAACTTTACCTTTTATATTTATTGTTTTTCATTTTACTCTTGAATGCTCATCTTTACTTTACTTTTAAGTTTTCTAGATTAAAAATCCAAACTTTATATTTTTTCTTAAACTTCATGTTAATGGTTGACATTTCCTTTTCTTTCATGTTTATTAGCTTAGTTTTTAGTATGGGCAACTAAACTCTAAAGGGGTTGGTTACTGGAGATGTGGGTAAGCTAATATTTGGATGAGGGACTAAGCTGTAATAAATTGGACTAAATTGAATAAACCTAAAAACTTAGGACTGACACCCTTAGGGAATATTTAGGAAAGTGAGACTGAGAGGTAATCTTATTGAGCATCAATTCATTAGTCCTAGGTCAACCGGTGAGATCGAGAGATAAACCAGACTAATTTGTTTGATTTGGTAAAGTTGAGACCGAGAGGTAAAACGGAACCACTTTAGGAGTTTAAGCAATTTAGATCCCTAATTCGAAGATTAGTGAACCACATCGAAATCAATCAACCACAAGTTGTTATTCATTGGTTAATTTAGTAACTTTGCATATTTTACAATTTTAGTCCTTGCATTAATTAGTTGGTAAATTAGTATAATTACTCTTGATTTTATGGTTTGTCGTACTATAGTGTTTAGCAATTAGTTAGTTAGACTCATTATTTTGCATGCTTGTAGCTAGAATTTGTTCAATTGCCGACTCTCTTAGGTTTGATCCTCAGAGTACTCCGTACCTCATTGTACAATTATATTACAACTGACCTGTCATATTTGTAGACACCGCACATTAGTATATATGCATTCTAATTATTTGTTTATTGTTTTAGTGTTGATTTCTCTAGAGATCAATAATGACAAGATTATATTTAACTTTTTTTAAAAAAAAATCTTTGCTTTTTTTTTTCATTTGAAAAAAAATATATACTTAAAATGACTTTTTTTTTGTTCAACTATTTTTTTTATTTTTTAACTAAAAAGACAAAAAGAAAAAAGAAAAGAAAAAGTAGTTGAAAGAGTTTAGGGGGAAATAACTAACAATAACGACGACCTTCATTTTCTCTATCAGTTGGTAACGACCTTTAATTATAGGAGAAACCAATTATGCAGCACCATGTAAAGAGTAAGGTTATTTTTTTTCATTTTGAAAAACCCTATGTTTGACATGGTAAGCAAATAATGTGAGTTTCAATATCTTTATTCTGTTGTCATCCATAGGGTAACTAAGCCTGTAAAATTGTAGAGTTACTAGTATAAATTTGGCTCTAGTTTGGATCCACCATTCTTATCTATTTTGATTTTTTAACATCTTATCACAGACATCTTCGGAATTTTCTTTTTCTTTTTTTTTAAAAAAAAAAAAAGCAAAGAAAGAAAATAGTTTTTTTCTTTTCTTTTTGGATCAAACACCTACGTAGTCGACAGACAAAGGCTTTTGCTCTCTCTCTCTCTCTCTCACATACACACACAATACACACTGACCTTCCATCAATGGCTTATTGGTTAGGTATTTTCTCTTTCAATTTTTTGTGCATGTATGATCTTTTACTGTTTCCTGACATTTACTTTGATTTGTTTTGTAATTTAGTTGGTGAGCAAGAAAAGAAGTCGAAAAGAATTAGAGAGGAAAAATAAAAAGAGACAATGTGTATTATGATTTTTTTTAATTCATTTAATGGATCGATGAAACAGAAAAAGGAAAAAGAAAGAAAAAGAGCAAGCGAAAACCAGAAATCTTATCGAATTCATCTCCATTAGGTTTTTAGTTACATTTCTTTTCAGATTTTTCTGTATTGTTTTGATATTTATAGGAATATTGTTGTTTGATTTCAATTTTCTTCTCCGATCAGAATATAGCTTAATACTGATAACTTATTGTTATATTATTATTAATTATGATTATTTTTTGTTCTTGAATTTGAGTTCTGCATTTTGTTAAAGGAACATTGGTTGTGAGCTAGTAACAAAGAACCTTATTCAGTTATCAGTTAGATCCTATGAAGTGCTCACTCTATTGGCGAGGTTCTCTGGCAGTAGATTTGCATACACTTTTACCAAAAAAATTTCTCAAAGGATTCACTGAGGTTAGTTTGATATAATGTAATTTGAAGTAGAGTAGGTGTTTCTCTCAATGAGTATGAAAAACAATAGTAAAAAAAGATAATAAGAAGTTCTGCATTTTATGCTTTCTAGTTGATATTGTAGAATATATTATTAATAATTTGTGAGCCTAATATATCTAGGATTGACAATTGAGTTGATTACTCAAGATTGAGAGTATAATTTTTCTGCAATGTGAATATTTTAGGTTTGAGTTTTAGATACATGGAATTATTGTTCTTTCTTCAGGTGAGTGAGGGGAGACTGTGTTCTGAGACTAAGATTGTTCGTCTGTTATGGCATTCGACTTGAAAGTGGAGAAACCGAGAAAAGAGACTACTATGGCTAATGATGAGGAGCTTATTGAGCTTAAATTTCGCATTTATGATGGGACAGATATAGCACACAATACTTACACATCATCTATGACTGTTGCAAATCTTAAGCAAAAGATTGTTGCTGAGTGGCCTCGAGGTTATTAATCTATTTATCTTTTAATGTTTCCTCCTCTTAACTTACTCTTTGTTGAACTCTATTATGGGAGTCCCATCTTAGGTGCTCGGTTTGATTGTTTTTATTAAGTTTATTAGTAACAATTCAATATTTCAAGCAAATGCTTAAAAGCTTTGTGTTGGCATCTCAACGTTCAAGGTTCAAGTCCTGATGTTAATATTCTTCTCTCTAAATTATAATGTAAGTTTTGGTTGTACTAAAAAAATTAGTATTTAAGTTTCTATATTGTCTGTTCCTAGTCCTATCATTGATAAGATTCAATTCGATAATCATTGTCTGCATGGTATGTTAAAAAGTTGGTTGTCCCTATATACTCATTTGAATGACATTGATTTAGCCACAATGTTAAAAGTTCTATGTTGTTAGCTCAAGGTCCAGGCTTCGAGTTTTGATGTTAACATCAGATTCCTCTTAGATTGTAAGGTAAACTTTGATTCTACCCAAAAAAAAAAAAAAATCAGTATTTTAGGTCTTTTCTTTGAGTTTATTTTCTATGTTGTCTGTTGTTGACTTTTCATTGATAAGAATCAATCCAGTAATGATCATAACCTGCAGGTATATTTAAAAGTTTGTTATTGCTCTATGCTAATTTGAATGACATTAATTTAGCCACAATGTTTATGCATCTAAACAAAATCAACCACAATTTTTCATTTTGATGATACCATTCAGCTTGAAGAAAATGACTAATGTTGGCCATTATATATGAACTCATGTATGCATGTGTCATGTTTATGAGAATTTATAATGATGGAATTGGAATTTTTATGTCTTGGATTATGCTCCTCCCCAGAAACAACTACCTGAGTTTGAGTTAATGGAGCCTTCATGTAATTTCAGAGAAAACAGTCACACCAAAGTCAATAAATGATCTGAAACTTATACATGCTGGTAAAGTTCTGGAAAACAACAAAACACTCGCTGATTTCAGGATAACATTTGATGAACTTCCTATCGGTTTCATTATAATGCATGTGGTAGTGCAGCTAGCTACAACAAAAAAGAGAACAGGTTTGTCCAGCTCTCTTTCTTGAAATCTTTTTGGTGTTTGAGTTTGCTTAGAATTAAGATGTCTTTATTTTATTCCTCTTATACAAGAGATGCATTTAAATCCTTGTTGAAATCATGTCATGTAACTTTGTTTACAACCCTCCCCCAACCCCACTTATTGCAACATGTTGGGGTATTTTAGTCATTACCCAGGAAAAGGGAGGGGTAGGCAAGGGCTCTCCCCGCTTGAAAACCATAAAGATATAAGTTAATACAACAGTGAAATTATATTTCAACTCTCATAAAAATATATAATTTAATTGTCCCCCTAAATTTATTTCTTTTATTACGCCTGTCATTATCCAATTGAATTGGTACTCGATTAACTTGTGATAGTAACTCAATTAAGGACTTAATGTATAGTATAGATATACACACAAACACTAGTCTTTGAAGGTTATGTTTTCAACTTACTACTTGACACTGATCTTACTGCATAAGTTTCTTTTAGAGATGAATATATTTGACAGTTGAATCTCATACTTGAGTTTAACCTTTCTAGGTATTATTTTGGTTTGGATTCTACCAACTGCATAAATTAGTTATACTAACTTCTTCTTGTGCCTTCAAAAGGGGGAAAAGTTGTATAAAAGAAGAAAAACAAATGATAGAGCTTACAAACCCCTAAACCCTATTTTCCAATAATAACATTTTTCATGCTTTTGGTTAGCTCACGATTCTTTTTATTTGCATTTTCGTTGGCTTATGATCTGATCTGTTTATCTAACGATGGCCAAATGATCAAAACTTCTTACTTTTTCCTTTTGTTTTGGGTGCATTGCAGAAAAGAGCAAGGAGGATGTGCAAAAGCTGAATTCGTGCGGGTGTGTTATTCTTTAATCTGTGAGCATGCTCTTCCTAATTCTCAACTTGTCATAGCAAAAATATCTATTCTTTAAAAAAATTAAAACAAAATCCACTTAAATGTTAAGATATTATACAAAGGAATAGTTATTAAATATTTAAAAGTATTCTTTAATATATATATATATATATATATATATATAAAAGTAAAATGAAGCACGAGCGGTGTCGTGTATATGCAGAAATGTTGCTCTCTATTAATTTTGATGATGTATCTAGACCCGAGTATTGAGCATGAGTCACATGAGCCGTAAATAGTTTTAATTAAAGTGATATTTGATTTCTTTTTCTTTTTATTTAAATATCATAATATTGTCATTTTTATTATTATTTAAGTTTCGGATATTTCAATTAGCAACCTAATTATATATATATTGTAATGACTGAGTTCTATTGTATTTATTTGAATTTATTAATTATAATTATACTTCTAAACTTTAAAAAATATAGTTTTAATTAATATTTCATAGTCTATCAAACCTTCTAGCAATGCACTCTCATTGACAGTGACAATCATTTTGTCAAATTATAATGTAATATGAAAAGATAGGTTAAATATGAGACAAATATATAATCACTATAAAATTTATAAAATACAAAATATCTCATAACATATTTGTTTTGAGCGAAACACTCCTAAATTCAAACTGTGTTATTCTGTTTCTTACTTTCATAATTGTATTTAAAAAAAAAATCTCATAGTAAAACAAATAAAAATATTTTAAATACAAATGGTGTTCAAAAAATCAAAGGTAATTTAATCAAATTGAATTTCATGGCATTGCTAATTTATGAATAAAAAATTGTATTGAATGGAATAGATTTAAGTAACAACCAAAATGAAATCTAATGGAATTTACAAAATTAAAATTTACCCTTCAAAACAATTTCTGATTTTGTCGATTGGATAAGAATCAGCCTGATATTAATTCAGCAAAGACGAATCAATTGAATAATTGATTGAACAATTTTTATTATTTTTAATAATTTATTTTATCTACCCAGTTAAATTTAAAAAATGGACTGAAAATTACTTAAAATTTATGGACCACGTTTTAATCACCTGAGCATTGTGGGTAATTTACTGTAGCAAAAGAGCGTCTACGTGTGAGCCTTTTTCAGTACTCTTACTAACAGTGCATCTTGCTTGAAGCGTTTTGGTCACTATGTGTTCAGAAACGTCTTCTCAAAATTATTTTACCAGATACTACTGTAAAAAAAATCAAATAATTTTTATATTGCTGATATATTTTTCCAAAAACCCTAAACCTAAAATTATTTTATTTAATTAACCCTAAAATCTAGTTCATTAATTTTTCCCTAAAATTCCTAAACCCCAAGACTCTAAAAAACCCTGAAGCATAGCCCTAAAACCCTAAAAACCCATACCCTAACCCTAAAAATAGCTGAAAAACTTATCGGGAAAAAAGGGTAAAAACGCGTCCCCGAGAGAGCGTTTTTGCCACATTAGCAAAGCGCGCCCTCAAGGACGCGATTTTAGCTGATGTGACATAAAGCGCTTCCTCGTGGACGCGTTTTCCTGCTGCATCCCCTGAAAACGCGCTGACATAGACGCGTTTTCAGGGAAAATGACCATTTCCGATAAATAATTATTTAACAGATTCTTTTCCGTAAATTTTGTATAAAAATAATATTTTCTGGTAAAATACCCGAGCATTGTAGTAGTCAATTTTGAAGAAATTTCGATTTAATTAATCAGGATAAATGGAAAAAGCAAGCATTAGAATTAAGACGTGGTGGGTAACATTGACCCAAAAATAAAATAAAACGATAAGATTATCCTGCTTCAATCACTGTCTCTCATTTCTTAGTTTCACCCTACTTTAAGCTCCATTCCTTTTACTCCATAAAATTTTCCTGTACTTTTAATCACCAAAATCCCCATCACGTCAATTCTACAACATGAGTGATGAGAGTCATACCCAGATACAGAGGAGACTCTGTGATTACTGTAACCAATCCACAGCTCTGTTATATTGCAGAGCTGATTCCGCCAAGCTCTGTTTTTCATGCGATAGGGAAGTTCACTCAGCTAACCAACTGTTTACTAAGCACTCTCGGTCACAGTTGTGTGACACCTGTGACGAATCACCTGCTTCCCTCTTTTGTGAAACGGAGCAGTCTGTGTTTTGCTCCAATTGTGATTGGGAACGCCACAGGTGTTCGTTGCATAATAGGAGGCCTGTAGAAGTCTTCACCGGGTGCCCTTCGGTGAGTGAGTTGCTGAGTTTTCTTGGGATCGAGGATTTGGGTAACGATAAAGCTTCCTGTTGGAGTGAAGAAGATGATGGGTTTCTGGATTTTTTGACTTGGGAATGTCCTTTGATTTCTGGGTTTGATGGAGTGATTGTTCCGAATGATATGGATCATGGGTTTAAGGCTACGGATGTTCCTCCTCTACCTAAGGTTAGTATCAAGTTTACTCCTTTATGTTGTTTTAGAAAATGAGAAAAAGTTTAAAATTCACCAAGTTTGGAATTTTGGGATATGTATGTATTGCTCAGAATGCAAAACCATTTTCCTCGAGAATGTATACACCTTCAACTTTTGTAGTGAGCTGCGGAATTTTGGGATTTTAATCATCTTACGTTCATATAACCTAACTTCAAGTATTTTCCTCTTTTCAGCCTTGTTAACAAATAGATACATCCCCATTTTAGGATAATATATACACATTACTTGTATTTCACAACTTTTTTTTTTATTTAACTAGTATTTAAACTTGAAAATCATAAGTTAAATTAGTATTTTCTTTAGGTATCTGTCTAACATCGTTAAAAAAATTGATATGATGTTTATGTGATATTAACAATCAATAACATGATGACACGTGGAAATTTAAAAAATATACATTTTTTTTGCCACATGTCATCATACTATTGATCATCAGTGTCACATCAACATATTTTAATGACATTAGTCAGGTACCTTAAAAAGTATCAAGTTGATTTACGGTTTTCAAATTTAAGTGCTAGTTAAGTCTAAAAAAAGTTTAGGTACTAAATAGGTACAAATTGTGAAATTTAGGTACCTTCATATGTATTAACCCTTGATTTTATAATTTGTGATATGTATGAAAGAAAAAGATTAATATTATATTTATATTTATAAAAAAAATTCAAGAATTGAATTATAAGTAGAGTGATTATTGCAACAATTAATAGGGCATAAATTTCAACGCCTTATTTCTGTTATTTAACATTATCTTTAGTAAATGTGGTAAAGGAAAAAAAGGAGTAAAAGAATAGAAAGCTAAAGAAAGTAAATAATTATTCATTATCTTGTTTGGATAGTTTAAATTAGTGATGGAAATGAAAGTTAAGTCATTTTAATGGTTTTTGTTTGGATAAACAATGAAAATGAAAGGAAATGATTAATTATAATGAATTTTTACAATTATAACATTTTCATAAAATTATAAAAGAAAGAAATAACAAAAAAAAAAAACATTTTATACCTTAAAATTTATTTTAGTTTCCTTTCCTTAGCATTCCACCCAAATTGGTGTAGATAAAAAATTTAACTTTAAGAAGAAAGTAAGGGATACTCACTTCTTTTACTTTCCCTAACTAACTTATAAAGTCTTTCCTTCCCCTCCCCATCTTCAATCTAAACATAGGTTAAGCGTTGGAGAGGGGTTAAAACTAGAAATAGGTATTATATTAAAATATATATATATATAGTGGTAAAGTAAGTAAATCTTATTTAGGCTCATATTTAATCTTTAAACATCTCATTTTCAGTTATTTTATTTAAGCATTTCATGTAAAAATAGTTTAAAACGAAAACACCGTTATGTTAATGTTCATTACTTTATTAAAAATTATTTTTTTAGTAACTTATCTAACTAAGTTAATGTCAACTTAACTTATGACACCAATTCAATCAAACACATTATATAAGTATATATAGATATGTATAAATTTAAGGGTTGGGAAAGGATTATGGGTAAAAATAAGTATTATATATATAAAGTAGAGTGGTAAAGTAAATAACTCTTCTTTAGGCTTGGGTTTAATATTTAAACTTCTCATATTTAGTTGTTTTATTTAAGAATTTCATATAAAAATAGTAATGGGTTAAATTATTTTTTGAGGCCTAAATTGGCAACTACTCTCATATTAGGGCCTAAACTTTTTTTTTTCCAAGTTAACCTATGAACTTGGCAATTTTCTTACATCGAGACATGAACTTTTTTGGGTCCAAGCTAATCCATGATATTTTCTTCAAAAACCCTAAAGTTTAGGCTATAACTTGGGAATATTTACCAAGTTTAGGCTTCAATATGGGAACAAGTGCCTAATTCAAGCTCCAGTATGAGAATAATTACCAAGTTCATGAACTAAATTGGACAAAAAGAAAGTTCAAGCCCCAATGTGAAAGTTGTTTCCAAGTTTAGGCTCCCGATAGTGATTTAACCCAATAGTAAAAAGATGAAAACTTTATTATATTAATAACCAGTACTTTATTAAAAACTAGTTTTTTAGTAATTTCCCTAAGTGAGTTGGTGTTGAGTTGACTTGTGACATCAACTCAGTCAAACACATCATACAATCAACTCTCTCTACAATGACCTCATTTATTTGCCAAGATTAATAGATGTGTAGCAAGTGCTTCTATCATTACTTTTATGCATATTTTATTTTACATTCTTTCATTTAACTAATTATGAAGTTTATAAATCTATTAAGTTCAATTAATTAGTACGAGTTATCAAAATTAATTAATTAATTAATCATGAGTTATTAAATTTAAGTATTCAATTTATAAATTTATGATATTCTAAATTCATAGTAGAATATTTAATTAGGGAACTTAATAGTTTATTGAATTGATATGTTCACCCATGGTAGATTATTTCATTTAATAAAATATTATTAATATTTTTTTCATGTGATATTTAAGCATTTTATTAAAATAATATTTTAACTAACATCATTTTTATTTAATAAATTATAATTAATAAATTTGCTTATATGAAATAACTATAATTTTACTCTTTTTTTAAAAAAAACTTCTAGTGATGACATTTATTAAAGCTAGCCGTTACATCCCACCTAACCACAACGTGATTGGTTACAAGGGTCGATGCCTTAAAAGCACTTTAATTGGAAAAACAAAGAATACCAAGAGTAGGCAAATAATTATTATCAATGTTCCAACATGTAAATTTGATTTTGTTAGCAACATCTAGGCTCCACAGTTTTTTGTAAAAAACCTTTAGCATTGTATTTTGATTTGTTGCATCATTTGCTGTTGTATCACTATTTTGTGCCATGAGCCACTTGTAGCCACTCATGACCAAATAAACCCTAGTATTATCCCCCTGCCACACCAGCTCATCCTTTCGAGCAAACAGGGAGAGTGGAATTGACTCAGTTCTATTCACCTGCTCACTATCAAACAGCTTATTCAGCACATCCAATTTCCAAGTAGCAAAATTTGCATCAATCAAGTCTGCCACTAATGTATAATTAATATTGATATCCTGACCCCTTACCCTTCCCTATCCAGGTCCTGGCGGCCATGAATCATTCCAAATATTTATCACATCCCCACTGCCTACCCTCCACCCACAGCCATTCTCTAAAAGCCTTCGAGCACCCCAAATGCTCCGCCAAGTATATGAAGGGTAAGACCTTAATCTTGAACTCATAAAATCACCTGTCTGATAATATTTAGCTCTTATAACACAAGCAAACAAGCTATCTAGCTTCGTCAATGGTCTTCATGTCTGTTTCGCTAATAATGCTATATTAAATTTACCTAAATCCCAAAGCCTAAGCCACCATCACATTTCGACATGCATAATAGTTTCCATTGGCACTAATGTATCCCCCTCTTTGTTCTACTATTGCACCACCAAAATTTACTCATAATACCCTTTAACTCCCGACACAAAGTAATCGGCAATAGAAAACACTGCATAGCATATATCAGGATTGTTTGCAAAATTGATTTAATAAATACCTCTTTTCCCCCTGTCAAAAGAAGTCGCACATTGCAACTCTCTATGTGCTTGAGAAACCTTTCTTTGAAAGTAACAAACGCTTCCTTCTTACTTTTCTCAATAAGTGTTGGCAGACCCAACTACTTTTCTAGATTACTGAAAACCCGAACACCTAATAAATCCCGAATTCGCTCCTACAACATGCTATCATCATTCCTGCTAAAATAAACAAGTGACTTATCAATATTAACTACTTGGCTAGAAACCCCTTCATACTCTAATAGAATCGCTTTCATTGCACTTGCGCCCTCCTCACTTGCTTTACCAAAAAGAATACTATTATCAGCAAAAAGCAAATGAGTCACTATCAAACCCCGCCTTCCCACTCTTTCTCCCAAAATCGAACCCTCCTCTTTCACCAAATTAAGCAAGCTCGATACCCTCTCTGCACAGATGAGAAATAAGTAAGGGCTTAAGGGATCCCCTTGTCTTAGTCCATGAGTAGGCCGAAAAAAATCCCCCTAATTCTATTAAAAATAATCGAATATGACACCGTTTTCACACACTTTATCACAAGCTCAATCCACCCCCTAATAAAGCTCATATGTTCTATCATTCTTTCCAAAAAAACCCCACTCTACCCTATTATAGACCTTACTCATATCCAGTTTTAATGCAAACGATCCCCTTGAACCCCTCTGCTTCTTGAAAGCATGCAACAACTCATATGCTATAATTATATTGTCTTATATTTTCCTTCTAGGGACAAACACCCCTTGAGCTTCATCAATACAGACATCCGGAACCTTTCTCAATCCATTGGCTATTCTCTTGGCTACAATCTTGTAAAGAACATTACAAAATAGGCCTAAATTGTGACATTTCATTCGGAGTTCCTACTTTAGGTATGAGAACTATATTCGTATAATTTATAACATCAACCTCCCTTACCCTATTTAGAACATCAATGCAATATCGAAATACCTCCTTTCCAACAACATGCCAATATTTCTGGAAAAATGAAGTTGGGAACCCATCCATACTTGATACCTTCAAAGGCACCATACCTTTAACTGCCTCCCACATATCTTCTTCTTTAAAAGCCACTGCCAACTCTTCATTCATACTCTCTGAAATACTAGATCGTACACCTGACAACACGTAAGCATAGCTTATTACTGAAGTGGCCGTGAATAACTCCTTAAAACAATCGGTCGCAATATCCGCCATCTCCTCATCTTCTGTTACCCATACCCCATCATATCTGTCAATCCTTTAACAGTATTCTTTCTCCTACGAAAAGATGCACATCTATGAAAGTAAGTCATGTTCTGATCTCCAAATTTGAGCCAGTTTGCTTTTGCTCGTTGTTCCTAGAACAATTCTTCTATGTCTGCTTCCATATTCAATGCAAGCTTGACTTTAGTTAACTCAATTAAACAACTCTCATCGGGGTCGACTGAATTCAACTCTTCTAACCAGAAATTCAACTCCATAACATTTTGCTTCCTCTGTCGATAATTCTCTTTCGCCTACCTACTTAATTCCTTTCTTAATTTCACCAATTTTACCGGCACACCCAATCTAGACGACTCTCGAAAATTCCTAATTTGTTCCTCACACATATCCTCAAGTACCCAATCAATACTGAATCAGAATCAATTTCGTTCTCTTATCATCCAACTCTCATCATTCCCTATAGTATCAACCAACACCGAACAATGATCAGAAAAGCTGTGAGTGAGATGCTTAACATTATAACCTGGAAAAAGTCCCCACCAAGCTGAGTTTGCCACCCATTGATCCAACTGTTCCCGTACATTATTTTCTTGTAGGCATCCTCTTTCCCAGGAAAACCATTGACCTGAGAACCCCAAGTCACTTAGATTACACTCCTCAAGAGCTATCCAAAACCTTTCCATTCTCCGTTCCTCTCTAAACCGTACCCTTCGCTTTTTGAAAGAATACATGATATCATTAAAATCTCTTAATACCAACCATGACAGCAAAGTATCCTTACCTAACATTTTTAAAAGGTTTCATAATTCATCTATTCTCTCATCTAGAGCCCTATAAAACCCAGTACACCTCCATTTGTCCGTCCCATCCCTTTCATCAATCTTAACATCAATATGCGAAATCGAGTAGCTTTTTAGTTGAATAGTACACCCGTTATTCTAACCCAAACATAGTCCACCTCTAGAACCATCCGCATCAACCTCTATACCATTAGAAAACCCATACCTTTATTTAATCTGCTTCATTCTCCTAGCACTTAGCTTTATTTCAATTAGAAATAATATTTAGGGCTTTATATATCTCAATTTGTTCTTGAGACATCTAATTGCCCGTGGATGCCCCAATCCATGAACATTCGAACTAAGGATTTTCATTGTTTTTGACCGACCTGCTTGAAAGCGGGCGCCTGTAATTCATTAGAAGCACCCAACTCCGACGAACCCACATTAACAAGACCATTTAGATTTCTTGCATGAGTACGTTATCTCTTCTTTCCATCAACGACCTCCAAAGGGTTATCCTTCATGTCCAAACCCAGTTTCATACTCCCGTCCAAATTAGTCCCTTCAAACACTCTCTCCCTACCCATCTGAATTTGGGATTTGCATCTCTTGCAAATTTCTACCACCCCTCTTCCACCTAAATTTCCTCTCAGAGGGTCTCTCCCCGAAGTCTCCTCCCGTAACCATTTACTCACCGTCGTCGGCCCCCTTATTGATGTCTCCTTTAGCCAAATATCCCATCCAAACTCCACTACTTGTGTCTCAAGTGTTACCCTCATTGGACAAAAGCCTTCCCCATGACCAACCTTTCCCACACAGAAAGCAAAACAATGTCAACTTCTCATACTGAAAATAAGCATAAACCGAACGATTTTGATCCAACACAATTCTCTTCTTCCACTTCAGTAGAATCCGAACATCTACTTTTTCACATATTCTCATAAACCGAATGATCCCCCTTGAGATCAAAGCAGTCTTATACTCTAGAAAAGTACCGATGAAATTTCCAAACTGGCATGCCATACCCTCTGACATAAATCCCATTAATAGATTGTGGATCTGAACCCAAAAAACTGAATAAATCAGAGGCACTTGTAAAGGGTCCTCCCCTTGTTCTAATTTGTGAAAAATAATCAAATGTCTATTAAACGTCTAGGGCATGCCTTCACTTATCCTTTTAGATCTATTTCATAATAAAATCGGAGCAAGTACCTCTTTTCCCCAATATCTAAAATAGTAACTCCTTCCAATGGATGCCATAGATCTGCAAGCGTACATTCCTCATTGAAGGGAAGTGCACCATACTATCTCTTAACACACTTCCCACCAAGCAAAACTTGTAATCCTCTTCAATCACATCTGCATTCCCTTACCCCCGGAATGGTGCTTCTTCTTCCTCAGAAATATTCAAGTTGGTCAGATCCTCCTCCATTTTACCCCTTAACAAAAGAATCATTAGGTTCGAATAGCCCTTAGAAAAATTGCTAAACCCTAGACAAACACCGAATAACGTGCTAACCAGCAAACGGAATCGTGCTATACCCTAACTGACTAACATACCTATGGGTTCCTTAATTAATTTACAATGAGTTTTTTCCAATAATTCTTAAATGTTATTGGAATAACTATAATTTTACTTTAACAATATGATGTTATAAAAATTAATTTAATAAATAATTAACTATAACTGTTGCTTCTATAAAAACTTTTGTTATAGCGAAATGCTAATTCTATTATAAAGAAGACTGAACCAGAGGCGAATCTAGGGGGCTGGCAGGGCCCCGACCCCCCTAAAATAGAAAATTGCTATTTAGGCCCTTTAAAATTTTTTAAAGTTTTAAATTAGTAAAAGCAAAATTACACTTTGGCCCCCCTAAAATTATAAAAATTTGATTTAATCATTTAAAAATTATAAAGATATAGACTATACAAAATTAAAATTTCACTCGACCGTCCTAAAAAATTGTTCTAGCTTTGCCCCTGGAGTGAACGTATATGTATGGATAAATTAGAGGATATTGTGAAGTATTTTTCTCTTTTGAGTGCTACTAAAAAAAAGATACACTCTCAAGTTTTTTCTACGACTCGGAAGAGAGCATAGGAGCACTTTTGAAGCCGCTGAAGGACGCAACCATTAGGCTCTATGTAGATAGAGCACTCATGCCGTTGTTCGAACCCAAACCATTCTACCACTTAGACGAGAAATTTTAGGTAATGTCTTTGTGTTTTAGGAAATCATGAGAGTGAGGTTTGTGAAATTTTGTGTTTGAGTTGGTAAGGTGATTTTATTGAGATTTGGCTGCCTTTTTTTTGGATATGGTTGTTTAGGAATTCCAGTAAAAAAATGGATGAATTGTTTAACATTAACTGCAAATTTCTTAGCTTTTTCTGCACCGTGTCATATAAATGATGAAATTGGCAATTAACTTGAATGAACTGTTTTTGAATCAGAATCGTAATTCATCTTGTGGACAACATAAAGAGGAGATATTCCATCAGCTGCATGAACTGGCAAAATCAGATCCCACCCTCACCTTTCAAAAACCTGATTTGCAGTCGCTGATACCTGAGACTGATCATTTTCAGCCAGCAAGTATGCAAACAAGTTGCAATAATGATGAAGTTCCCGTTTCATGCCCTGCTTTAGAGGTTTGCATTTGCTTTTCCTCTCCTGTTAACTCGTATGTTGTTGTCTTCTCTTGATATATGAAACATTCTATGGAACATTCTCAATATACAACATTGGGTCTTTTTTCTTTTTTTTTTTTTTTTTGATTTGAGATCAATAGATGTTTGTTTATTGGTCTTTGTTGTCATTTAGGAGAGTTTAAGTTGACAATTAGATCAGCAGAAAAGCATATTTATGGTCCCTTCTGTCTTTTATTTTATGTCTAAACAAACAAAACTTATTGTTGCGGCAAAAGTACCCTATAGGTCCTTGTACCATAGAGCAGAGTGCATGTTAGTCACTTTTAAAATGAGCACAAAGGTCCTTGTAAGTTAGAAAAACAAGTGTTGTAATAGTTGAAAAAGCTATTGATTTTATGATGTGGTTTTAGTTTGAAATATGGCGTGGCATGTGGATTCTACGTATTGTAGCTTAACCTGAATATTCACATTTAGTAGATGAATGGGGCATGCATTCGGGTCAGATTAAGCTATAAAGGATCGGTGAACATGCTCTGTCACTTAAGATCCATCATATATTCAGGTTGAAGCCTGATACGGCTTAAAGTTTATGGTGATGATGGATTTCAGCATTTAATCTTCTGTGATTAGTGAAAACAGAACAGCTAATCCAGTTTCTCTTGATGCAGACAAGTCCGTTACAGTGCTTGAAATTCAATGATAATGTTGAGATCACCAATCAAGCACTCCTATATACCGAGGAAAATGCTAGGGTTGCTAATACACATGTAGATTGTAGCAGGAATATAGATGTGAATGATGGCCCTGAAGACCAACAAATGAAACCTCAAACTGGTGTAGGAACCATATCAGCACTTCCAAAGGTTGCTGTCCATGAGTTAAATAGCCAGGAGAGAGAGACTGCAATCTCACGTTACAAGGAGAAAAAGAAAACAAGGAGGTATTTTTTGCTTCACTTTGTTCCTTACCACTGATATCATTAACCTTTATTAGTAAGTAGCTGCGTTACTCGAAATTGGGTGTGAGTATCTGACATAGGTATTGAATATACTTTTTGCCATGCATACTCATATCCAGAGTCTAGGAAACATAACCCAACCCATACATTTTTATTGTATTTCATAAAGAAATGTTACATACACATAAAAACCTTACATATGATGAATGTATTTGGTTGATCAAAACACTGTTTATGTGAAAACGTTACAGATATGATAAGCACGTAAGGTATGAATCAAGAAAAGCTCGAGCTGAAAGCAGGACAAGAATTAAAGGCCGTTTCGCAAAGGTAAAGCATTGAATACCTTTGTGGTAAACTTGGGTTAGCTTTTTTGTTACTAGAAAATGTTTGTCCCTTCTGTAGTTGTTCTTCCTTAAGCCAAAGCTTTAGGGTATATATACCAGGTTGGTTTTTTACTTGTAGAGTTTAGCTTTTGTACATGTTATTTTGATTTGTAGAACTTTATATATAAATACTTGAAAGCTGAAAATTCGAAAAATATATCATTGTATATCGCTGTGTGCCCTTGTTTGACTTTGTAAGCTGATAGATTGTGCAGGAAGTAAATGAAATTACAATTTTTGGGGGGTTTAGACATAAAATCTGGGAAACTAGTTTTTTCTTTTTTTGGATGAGGGTATCACGGATCGAATTCGGGATTTGATTTCAACTAAGATTTTATGTCAATATAAATCTTTTAGGAGAAACTAATAGTTGATATGTAAAGAATTGGAAGAGAATAGGAAGAAATTAGTACCTCCAATTAGATCTCCTACAAACATCCAATAGTTGCATGATATAATCTCATCAATCCGACAGTAGTAGTTGCTATAGGTTGGAGACACTAAAGGCATTAGTTCTAGGTACCTTGAGATTCATTCGGTATTTCTTTACTCTTCTCAAGTTCAGTATTGTCCACCATCAGTAGTTTAAACCTTTTTATTATACTTTCTTCTTACGTATATTTTTTTGGAAATACTAATAAATAAAATAAAAACAAAGAATAGGAATTTATTTGGATATGACACGTCCCTACTCAAAACGTAATAAAAACGGGGCAGGCAACAAGAAGTGTGATGATAAAAGCATCATTATTGTTATCAGCAATAGCAGTAGCATGTAATTAATTTTGCAGAAATATATAAGTCTGTAATGACACCACCAACTTTGATCTTTATTATTTTAATAATGAGGGAGGGGGGGCGGGGTTCACTTTTAACAGAACTGTGAGCCCATCATTGTAAGCACTGACGCCCATATCCTGGAGGCACTGTAACCTCAAAGAATTTGACCCTCTGCTTATTAATAATGGTGATGGTGATGAGCAGAGAGAGTTTTGAAAGAGATGAAATCAGCAGTCAGCGGCAACAATCATAAGTAACAGAGAGAATATTAATGATGAAGCATGATCCCCCCATCCCTTCATAAATTACCCCCCCAACGTGTGTGTGCCCCCATCATCATCATCTCTTCCTCTAATTGGCCCAATTCTACATAAAGCCCCTCTAATATGTATTTATTTTTATAAAATTAATCCTTCTAAATCTTTTTGTTTTTGCTGTTCTCTAATTCAATCAAATAATTTGATGATTTAAATATAATATTTATCCAATATGCATATACTACATCGCCATATGTTCAATAAGAAATAACATTATTTAATTCCAATATTATTAAAATATATATAACTATTTTAATATTACCAAAATAAAAAATATCAGACAATAATTAAATTTTAAATGAAAATAGCAATGAAATTCTAACAAAAATATTGAAGGTTAATGAATGCATCATTTTTTAAGGGTTGAAAATATTTAAGAACCTAAAGCTTTGATACAGATTCAATGAGGTTAGTCGAGGGACCAAAACATAATTTGAGCATTGAGAGAACAGATAATAATTAAGATTTACTACCCCCAAAAGGATAATACAAATGGCATAAACATCCAACATTATGCATGGTAACTATGGGGAACAAATAAATTTAAATAAAAACTCTTGATTAATCCACAACTGGAGTTTCCATCTCTTTATTGATCATTGTGTTTCCGATGGCTCCGCCAGCCACTACTAAAACGAACGGCGATGGAGCTCAAAACCATTTTACACCCTTCAATAAGGTCTGCAATTAGATTAAGCTAAGGGAATCATGAGTAACATAGAGGAGCATGTACCTGATACATTGATTCTTGAGATTAAAAGAGTTTTTACTAACATGTTGCCTAATTCTCAAGAGAGCTCTGATGCAAAATCTTCGTCCATCGTCCAAACAAATGGAGGCATATCGAACCTCGGCCCGGCAACAGATCTATATATGTAGAGCTTATCGACCGGGTCACTTTCTGCTCTTGAATCTGGAGGTCCCTTCTCGTCCATAACTTCGATATTCAACCTGGGCATCTTTTGACCTAGCATCTTACATGCTCCGAGACTCACAGAGCAAGAAGACATCCAAAGGGATCGCATTGTCTCCAGCTTTGCAGCGTTCGCTAATAGAGCCTTGTCCCCGAAGGGGCAGTTCATAATCTCCAGTTTCCGGAGACTTTCACACCCAGAAAGCACATGATGAAGTGCCAAATCGCTTTCTCCTGCAAAAGCCACAGACAGCATCTCTAGCTTTTTCGCATGCATCCCGATATATTCAAACACACGATCTGTGAGGAGACCAGAGAGGGAAAGGCGTCTCAGATCCTTGCAGTGCTCAACAATGGCTCCAAAACCTACATCAAGTGGCTGAAGGGTCCGGTAGTCGGCTATTTTTGGATCAAGAAGACAAAGACGAAAACGAGTGAAGTTCGGACAGTTCTGAGCAATGGTGACTAAAGCTGCATTAGACATTTGACGGCAAAAGTACAAAACCGACTGTAGCTTAGGACAACCCGAAGAAACAGCGACAAGGCCCTTTTCTGTCAAGGATACATTTGGCTCTTCCCCAAATGGATCAGATGGAAACACCCGCAATTCCTGTAGGTCCTTGCAACTAGATGCGAGCACTTCGAGTCCACTATCTTCGATGTAATCAAGTACCTGTGAGCACAACCAACCTAGCTTAAGAAAAATAACAGAAATAAAAGCAAGATACAATTCAATTATCAGAACATGTTCCCAGCACGGTTTAAATCGGATCCATAGGCCACATAATGTTTTAATGTTTACAATACGGTCTTATCTCACGCCAGCCCTAATCTTTTTACTATAGGTATAAATTCAAATGCATAATGATACCGTAATGGACTTACCAACATGCGTTGCAAACTCGGACATTGGCTTACAAGCTTGGTAAGATCAGGATTTTGTATGGGAGCGTAGCTTAAGTTCAATGATGTTAATCTAGAGCATACAGAGTAAATAACTGGAAGGTAAGCTGGGACTGCATCCCAAAACCCGGACAAGCTCTTTAATTCCTTGCAATTACAAAAAGCTTCAGCCAAGTTCGAGTACACGTCTGACCGTAGCTCAGCTGCATAAGTGCCAGTGCCAAATTCAATCAGCTGCGGTGCACGGGATAAAAGGTTGGCAATCTTATCGAGGGGCACTTCACGGTTGAGCAAAAGCCTCCTCAAGTTGGGACATCTACCAACTAGGCGCTCCAAGGCCGAGAAACTAACGTCATCGGATCCTAAGCAGGAAATGTTGAGAGACACAAGGGATGTGTATGTGTCAGGAAAATGGTTGAGCCAATGCCCACTCAAATCATCCACTTCACTGTCTCTCAAGTCCAGCTCTCTCAGATTCCTGTATCACAAAACCAGATTTGATTCATATAAACAAGGAATTAAAAAAATCGACCAAATCAAATACAAAATCAAGAAGAAAGTTTCGTTTTTACAATTGAACTTACAAGAGGAGAAATTTGCATATTCTTTAAGCATCTGATTGCTCAAACCATACAAGAAAATAAAGTTCTAATCTAGGAACAAAAAACAAACAAATCCCAAGATGGAATTAAAATAACATACAAAGAAGGATAAAAAAAAAAGGAAAAATTTTGAAAAAAGAAATACCATAAGAATCTGCAGTACCAACTTGGAAAATCAGTCCCTACATCCTCAATTTACAAAATATATTATTCATCGTTTATACAGCAAAAGCAAAGCCCACGTTTCCCAGAAGTAACCGTTTAAAATCTGGAAAACAACCCCCGAAAAAGAATCTAGGGTAGCAAACAAGAACAAGGAATCCTAGGGGAAAAGGGGCATTTGAAGTGAACAAAACTCTACCCTTCTCAAAAATCACAAAGAAAACAGAAATGTAGCTAAAACCAAAAACAAAAATTGAATCTAACAAAGACCCAAGGTTCAATTCTTTGTCTAACTGAAAAGCAAAGAAAAAGCCAAACAAACGAAGTGAAAAAAGAGTTCATCAAACTCACTTGCAGCTAGAAGCAATGGCAGCGAGCCCATCAGTTGAAAACCCTTCACAAGAAAAGAGCACCAACACTTGCAAATTCGTAAACGACTTAGCAACAAGCTCCAGGCTCTCGTCCGTGACAACCATTCGCTTAAGCCGGATCTCTTCGAGCCATGGATAGGCTCCAGCCATTTCCGATATCCATGGAAGTACGTACCCGCCCCAACCGTCCGGTACCAGATTGAAGTCCGCGAAGTGTGGCTTCCCTTTTAGCTCAATGGATCTGATATCCGGGAACCGTCTGATCACCATCGTAGGGCTGACGGCGTAACAGTTCCCCACGAATATCTTCCTCCGACACCACCGTTCGATCTCGTACCACGATTTGCACACCACCGACGCTGCGTCCCGGTCCTTGCCCGATTGTATGAACGAGAACACGTGCTCCAAAATCTCGTCGGGGAACGAAAACGCCGTTTTCTTCTGCATTTTGAAAAATCGAGAAAGAGAAACAAAACACACACACACACGCAAAGAGAAATTAAGCCTTTTTGGATTAAAATATACAAAAAAAGATACTCTTTTTTGCCTTTTGGTTTGGCCGAAGATTGCGGTTTTCTTAAGCTTTAGAGTTCATTTTCAGATCTGAAACGCCATTAATGAAGCTTACAGTGAGAACAGAGGTTAAGGAGCTATAAAGAGAGAGAAAGCGAAGTGATATGACAGATACAAGGTGAGAGAGGATAAGAATTTTTATTGATGTGTTGAGAAGAAGGGTTAGATTTTAACAATGGTTAAATATGTCATGTCAAATTAGGTCTAATTCTAGGTTTAGTCCCTTTACTATGTTAAAATTTTGAAATTTATCTCTCTATGTTTTTTTTTTTACATAACTTTATACTTTATTAGTAAATCCAAATTGACAACCTCAATTGTTACTTTATCTCTCAAAGGGGTTAAACATGATTGATTGAATTTTTATGTGATATAAATTGTATGATCATATAATACAAAAAAAAAAACTTCACGTCAACAATTTAACAATCTCAACAAACAATTTTATCGAATTTAAATACACTAATAACATTATAAAAGTACCAGTAAGAAGCCAAGTGATAGGAAAAGATAGCCAATTAGGGTGATATTGTAAAAAATTTATAACAAATCATATCAAATTAAAATAAAATAAAATGATTAAATGTCAAATTTTAGTATTATCGGGGACTAAAGCAGAATTATAGCGAAAGGAAAGATGAGGGTATCAATTTTTTGTGTGGGGATAACTAATGGACGTTTAAAGTAGAGACACGTGGTGGGGGAGAGATGCGGGCCATATGATGGACGGTGTGAAGGGGAGATCTTATCCGTCGGCAACGAAGCGGAGCCGCAGAAAACGGGTGTATGGAAGAGCGTGTAGGGGCAGATGTTGGACGAGATTTTTGAGGAATATATCGGGAAGGAGATGGAACGACGAGATATTGATACGAGGAGGGCTGATAAAATGTGGTGATGTGTAGGGGAGAGTGGTGGTGCAATGAATCCCATGATGCGCGTAGCACGGCTGGATCCGAGGGATCTCGATATGCGGGGACCACAATAAATAATAATGACAAAAATTCATAAACACTTTGATTGAGATTTCTCAATTTTGATTAATTCAAAATAATAATAATAATTAATAACTTAAATTTATGTAAAATGATTAGAACTGAAATATCAGAACTTAAAAATATTTTAATTTCACAAATAATTTAACTTAAAAATTCGAGTCTCAATTTAAGGATGCTTTAATTAAAAGTATTGATGTTTACATTAATATATCTAGCAAATGTTTTAATTATTAAAACACATATTTATATATAAATTAATTCGAGTCTCGATTTATATATTTCAAACGTTTTAATAAGATGTTGGTCAATTAATTTAAAATTTAAGCAAAGTTGAATCTAGTTCGACTTGCCCATTTTCAAAAATAATAATTTAAGATTTGGATTTAAACAATCCAATATCGTTTAAAGATAATAAAAGATAGCGCAATTTTTTGCATTCCTTGACCTCTAATAAAATCTAACATCGCCCAACTCAAATACGACCTGAAGAAATCAAAGCTATATCTAACACTGATTTCAATTCGAAATGTCACAATTTTAATTTTTTTTATATTTTTTATCAAAATAGGATAATGAATTTTTATTATTATTATTTTAAACTATATTAACAATTATTTTAAACTACTATAATATTATATTGAGACAAGAGTAAGCTTTTTTTCTAAATCCAACCTCACTAATTAAAACATTAAACCCATCTTGAAACCTTATTTCAAAAAGAAAATCCAATGTTGGGTCAAAATTTGTTGAAACATTCCCTAAATCCTTAATTATAGAAAATAATTTAAAATATTTACATCATAAATTATTATTGAAAATATATTATGTTAGTAAAAAAAAGAAAAAAAAAGGTTATAAGTGGAAGAACTTTGATAAGTCATTGATCATAGATTTGGAAATTAAGAAATATTAAAGTGCATGTAAACTTGGTAGTCCATGGTGTTGTCTACCAGAGGCCATAATGAGGAGATGGATAATATTTTTGTTTCTATTTTGACTTCATGGGATATGGGATATGAAAGCATGCCCATTATTATTCACTTGTATATTTCGTCTTCAATTAAACTAAACAAACTCCTTAATACAAACAATAATGATTAATTTTTTTTTTTTTGAAGAGATATAGAGTTTCATTTTCATTTGCATACATTAACCAAATAATATACACAGCATATTTTTATATTAATATGTAATTTTGTGTAAATAAATGTTATAAACGTTGTTTTTTTTTTTTACATTAAATTAAACATATTCCAACACCCCACTTTTCATATATTAATCATTGGTTAAGTTGAAGGCTCCTTTTTACTCAAAAAAAAAAAAAAGTTGAAGGCTCCTTATCTCACGTTTCCAAGTGACAAACATGTGTTTAAGTTGCTTGCAAAAGTTGGAATATTACCTGATTTTTAGGTTACCAAATTAGGAAGAGTGTGATTGAAGGGAATCTGTGTTTATTGAATTTCTATTATTTTATTCTATATTTAATTTCTTTAAAATTAATTTTTTGAGAAATTATTAATAAATTAACTATATATTTTTGTAAAGTAGAAAATTAATTTTTCTTTTTATAAATGGTACAATAGTATTATTATAAAATTCAAAGTTAGGCTGGATAGTTGGGTATTAGTCTTGTATTTGTGATTTGGTGTAATGGGTTGTCAAATAGAGGATCAGCATTTTTCAAGATTTCACCACTGATTTAGCCTTGACTTCTTTGCATTCCTAACACTAATTAAATTTCTTTTCTTCTACATTTAATTTTGGTGCTAAATTGCAATCTTTTTCTGGGTTATTTTAGTTTTAGTGTTATTTTAAAAGGTCTAATTCCAGCTCCAATCCCTTTATTGTTTAGATTTTTAAAATTTAATCCTTTTACTTTTAATTTCAATATTTTCTTATTTAAGAATTTGGATAACATTGTTGTATTAAATTTAAATATGTTTTATCAATTCAATTTTAATTTTTAAATTAAACCTTTAGATATTAAAATGTCTTGTATTCCGGTTCAATGGAAATTCATTAATAGCATTACTAATTGGACCTAATTTTTAAACCATACAAAAAAAAAAAAAAGTACTAAATTCCTAGAATTAGAAGCATAGAGACTAAATTTCAATAATTACTAGAAACAATATCGTCTTCTTAATGAAAATCTAAAAGATAATAAATAAACAAAAGATATACATCATTGGGAGAAACTCGACCTCGCAAAGTCATCAAGAGTATAGTCCCAACTTTGCTTCACCAAAATACCATGTCATGTAATATAGGCTTGCACAATTCGCAAAGAAGAGTTACTGCCAACACCCTGAATCCATCATCTCACCATACCTAATGACTCTCTGTTTAGCAATTTCACTTAGTCCCTTCATGTCAAACTCCAACAATATTCTTATCTGACATTTGCACACTCCACCTTCTGCACTTATGAAATAGGGCGCTTAACGATTAAGGCCTACACCAGATTAACCCTCCTTTATAAATACCTCTTTCTATCAATCTACTCAAACACTATGTTTAAATCTCTATTTTTAGTGGTTATTCACGTCACTTACATTGTGGACTATTATTATTTATCACAACACTTTATATAACTTAATTGTTATAATAAAGACGAGTTTTTAATGTTATTGGTGAATTCTTGAAGAAGGGTGTATTGTAAAACAAATTCAAATTGGAGTATTGTGAATTATGGTACCATTTCTAAACTTTGAAAGATACACGAAAGCAGTAAATGTAGAATGATTTGTTATGTTAAATTTAATTTGGAGTCCCCCAAAAAGGCAGCATATCATGTTATGGTGACAGACTTTTGGAAAGTTCTTTACAAGTTTTGTTTACTAGATGACAAAATTTAGCTTCGGCATGCTTGAGGTTGGGGCATTTTCAATTGATTAAGTGGAAAAAGAAAGACATTCAATAATAATAACAATAATACACTGGCAGGCAGTCAAAATTTGCTGGAATTTCTGTGGTAAGCATTGTCAATGTGTCTTATCTTATTTGATTGGACTTCCACGCATATGTTTTCTTTCCCTAACAACTTCAATTATCAATCAATTCGTTATGAGTTACTATTTCAACTTTGAATTTTTTTTTATCACTTAATTTGGGGAAATAAGTTATTTTAGAATGTATTTTTAGTTATTTATATAATTTATTTCGAAGAAGGACAAAAAAAAAAATCTACATATCTAATTATTATAATACATATGTAATAAATAAGTTTTTTCCTTAATAATAATCGAACAACTTCCTTCTATCAATGTCATGTAGCTAAAGTTATGAAACTAAATGTTTACGAAAACAAAAAGCGTTTTGGAACATAAATTCTACTACTTCCCAAAGCTTGGTTTCCCAAAATCAAAATTTGCCACTTGCTCAACCCTAAAGTTTATAAACAAATGAAGTCTGTGAAATGTGGTCACCAAGAGTCGATCCCTCAACACATTTGGATTGTCTCCAATAAAAGATTTTATCTCCCAACTCTTTCGCCCCAACAAAGTAGTGCTCCCACTTTGGATAATAATCTTGTAAAGTGGCAAATAATAATGAATTTGCATTTCATAAATACAAATTGCCACAACTGTCAATTACATGGGACCATTAGTTGGTGAACCCTCACACCAAAATGTTGGCTTACCTTATCTATTCCATATTTAAGATTATAAAGGTAGGTTTTGGAAATGAAAATATATATGTAAAATAAAATAACAAAAACTCACAGCCACGTACTGATGTGTATGGACAGAATGAGAGCAATTCAATCGTAAGTAAAACATGGTTAATGATTAGGGTACTAAATCAAAGGTGTTAAACAGCCATTTTTTAATTCAATGGTCGAGTGGGATTTTCAGGATTGTATTTTCTTTTTTTTATTATTATTATTTTTGTGTGTACGGAATTTGTCTGTGCCAGCTACGAGGGAGCTGTATACTATATTTTCTTTTCAATTTTATCAAGTACGCAAAATTCATTTTGTTAACTCATAATTACTTGTTATAAAAACTAAAATTTTAATATTGGTTAAGATTTAAGAATGATTTTTAACTCCAATGAATCCAATATGAATAACAAATTCATCTTTGATTTAATGTATGTGTCAATTTTTTATTTATATCATTGAAATAAAAAAAAAATTGTTTTGTGATATCCTAAATTGACAAATCAAGCTCAATTTAAATGGGTTAATATATAATTTGGTCCTTGGATTTTTTCATTTATACTTAGTTGGTCCCTAATTTTTTAAACTTACTTGATTCTTGAATTTATATTCTATCAATCAAGTTGATACCTCCACACTAACACCGTTACTTGTGTTGATATGACACTGTTATCCAATTCAATTGCGCCACATGGCAACCTCTTAGTGTGCCACATAACAAACATAAATTAAAGAAATATATAAATTATGTTTGTCATGTGGTGCTCTGGAAGGCTGCCATATGATGCCATTAGATTGGCTAGAAATGTCACGTTAACACAAATTAATAGTATTAGTATAGAGGAACTAACCTGGTTGACGGAATACAATTTTAGAGACCAACTAGGTAAAAATAGACAAATTCACTTAAATCAACATTTGAGTTAACATACAAACCAATCTTTTTAAATATATCATTTAAGAATAAAATAAATCTAAATAATTAATAAAATATTTTTATTTAAATTAAATCACTATAACAAAGTATTAGACTATTTTTACATTTTAATATCTTATATAAATATTTTAAAAAACAAATTATTGTGATAAATTGTGCAAGAACTACGATACAACACAAAAACTTGAGAAAATAATTAAAATACTAAAAAACGGGTAAATATCCCATATATACCAAAAAATTGAATTATTTACAGAAATGGGCCAGTTTGAAGAATATTTACGAGAAAAGTCGTTTCCCCAAAAACGCGTCCACGTCGGTAGCGTTTTTGGGAAACAACAAAGCAGCGCCCACGAGGACGCGTTTTGTGCCACCTCAAACAAAAGCGCGCCGCGTAAGCACGCTTTCTTTGAGGTGGCATGGCATAAGCGCGTCTCGGGGCGCGCTTTAGCCCTGCAATGGTCAAAACCCAACGGCCAATTTTTTTTTGACCGTTGGGGGCCCAACGGTAAAAAAAAAAGTATAAAAACCCCCCAACCCTTTATTTTTTTCACACTTCAATCATTTCTCAATTTTCTCTCAATTTTCTCTCAAAGTCCTTGAAATTTACGCTCAAATTTCAAAATAGTCCTTTACTATTTACGAAAAAGCCCTTTATAATTTTTGTAATATATTTTTTTTGGAAAATTTATTAAAATTTTTATCGGATTACAATGGCCGGGGAATTACTTCGCCTAGACAACAACCACATCTCTGTCGAGCAAATGAAAATGGTAAGTTTTAATTTTTAATTTTTCAATATGATTATTTTTTTTTTCAATTATGCAATTTTAATTAATTTTTAATTTTATAATTTTTTAAATAGTCTGTAGATCGGGTGTTGGAATGTTATATTCACAACATGCATGGTCCCCCATCGCCGTTGATCGAGAATTACCTGCGGGAAGCGGTTTTTTGGCACGTGGCCACGATAGGCCAGGGGTTCAAGTTGGAGCCGCCTTTGATCAGTGTGTTGATAGAGAGGTGGAGACCCGAGACGCACACTTTCCATCTGCCATGCGGAGAGTGTACCATCACTCTAGAAGATGTGCGATTGCGGTTGGGATTACCGGTGGGCCAATTCGGTAGTCACCGGTCCGCAACATCTACCGATTGGATGGCCGTATGCTCACGAGCTTACGGGTGTCATTCCGGATAAAATTCAAGGAGCTCGGATCGATATGGCCTGGTTCTGAGACACATTCCGAGCCGAACGAGGGTTCGGCCGAAGTAGAAAGAATACGGTATGCTCGGGCATACATTCTTGAGATAATTGGAGGCTATCGATGCCGACCTCTCTAGAAACCTCGTCCACACGAGATGGCTCCTGAAACTTGTTGATTTGCAGAGCGGTGGGTGAATTGAGTTGAAGTCCGCCGTGCTATCGAGGTTGTACCGGAGATGTGCGAGCGGCGGCCGAGTAAAGCAAAAATCGGAGGTTGCCTATCACTACTGCAGTCATGGGCATGGTTTCTATTTCCATTTTTACGTCCTCGACTCGACCAGCCATATTCATTCCCACTGATAACGAGGTAAATTTAATATTATATTTTACAATTATTTCGTAGATTTATAATATAATTGCATGCTAAAAGTTTATTTAATTAGGTGGAACCATTCGGCGAGTCATGTTGGAATACCTAACTCGCTTGAGGATATACGGCTCCTATTGGACCAACGGTCAAAATCACAAGTAAGTTTCGAATTTCGTTATTATAATTTAGTATTTCGTATATAGTGTCTAGTATTATGTATATAACTAATATTTTGGTAATGTTAATATAGTTTCAATGGACATTGTACGAGGATCCGGAAATTCGGGCAGTCATTCCGGAGGAGTTCTTCGAAAATCCGAACAGTTGGCACGTTAAGGTCCCATTGATCACCTACGCGACCGTGGAGATGAACCAGTCAGATCGGGTTCTGCGGCAATTTAGATTTCGACAACCGATTTTCGTGCCACCTGAGGTGCTCGATGATGAGCACAAAGTGGACTTACGACAGTCGCACACGGATTGACCAAGATTTTGGTCAGGTCATACCGAGACGTGGGAGAACCGGTATGACTTTTTACCTATCCGGGAACCGATCATCGTTCCTGAGTTAGCGTGCGTGCCGAAGTACATGCCATGGTTTAGGATCCATGGCAAGTCGTATATGTTGTCGGAAGAAGAGGTGGCGGCAACCGCGGCGAAGAAGCGTCGTCGCCCTTTAAATCCAAGGAGAAGGGTGATGAGGCGGGGCCATCAACAAAGACCGACGATCCACCGGCCCAAAGCAACAGCGCTTACACGATCCACCGGCCCATCAGCCTCATTCGGTGACAACACCGACATCACAAATGGCGTCTACCGTTTATGCCAGGTGCATACCCTACCCCTATATATATCCTCCTAACCCATATATGTTTGATTTCCCAGTCCCCCCTGAGTTGGAATGCATGGCGGGTTCGAGATCGTTCCCGACTACTCCCACGGCCACCCGATCGTGAGGCCGACGTCGCATGTGGGATCGGAGGAGGCGCCGTCGAGGAGCACTTCTTTCTACCGGGCTCCTTCACCGTGCGGATGCGATCACCCCCGTGGTGGTTTATGCAAACACCTCAGGGTCATTATTTTATCAAGGTGGGTCATCATCGCAACACCTGCAACTGGACCCACTACCGAGGAACCCGATTCTCCGCCCGAGGTTCCACGACCCCACGGAAGCTAGAAGAAGGAGGAATCTAGCGCGTATCAATGACCGCCCCGTGTGTGGCACTTTGGTTCCCACCCCATCTTTAATTTTTTTAATTTAATTTTTTTGTAATTTAATTTTTTTGTAATTTAATTTTTTTGTAATTTAATTTTTTTGTAATTTAATTTTAATATCTTTGATAAAATAGAAATGGTTTAATTTTTTTTGTAATTTTGTAATTTAATTTTAATAACTTGAATAAAATAAAAGTTCTTGTACAAAAGTTCACCATTTTCCTCCAAAAAAATAGAAATTACATAGCCACCAGGAGACAAAAAAGCTAAGAACACGGTCAATTATTTCGATTTGGACACGAGCGAGATGTATGGCTCGGGTTCCTACACCATCCACACAGCCGACTTTGGTTGCTCGTTTCTCGGATATCCATATTGTTGCGTATTCTACTCGAGCAAGGTCGACCTTTTGGTTTGCGCCTCAATTGTCTATCCGGCAACAGCTTAGACGGTGCAAGCGATACCGACGGCCACTTACGTTCATCTGGGACTGGTGGGAATACGTGTCTCCACACATTGTACATGTTTTCTAATTTATACACTTCGTCGACATAGCTCATGGGATCAAGACGGAGATTCTGACAAGCCGCAAGTACATGAGCACATGGGTAACAAAGTGCATCAAATATCCCACAGTCGCAGGTCCTATTTGTCAAGTGTACACAATAATGCCCGCCAACAATACCTTGGTTCGGCCTGTCAAACTTCGTGACACGAAACCATAGGCTGTCACGATCGTGACACACTGTGTGCATGGTGTTAGCCCGTGCCTTCCCACGGTTTATTTCTTGCAAGACCTTCGGGCTCCATACATGGCCTCCTTGTATCTGCCCTCTATAACTCGCTGCTCTCTTCGGAAATAGTGCCGCTAAACAAAAATATGTCTCTCGCACAACCGATGTAATCGGCGGATAATGAGTTCCTTTTAGAATAGAATTTATGCATTCGGCGGGTTTGTGGTCATATGACCATATCGTAGGCCGCCGTCGTATGCTTGTGTCCACTTTGTTCGAAAGGAATATTGCACGGTAGTTTGCGCCTTCGGTGTTATCTCGAAAGCAAATCGCCAACATCTCGTGAAAACGGTCTTTATTGATCTCGTACCCTGCCAATATACGTTGATAGCGAATATTACATACCACTCTTCAATTGAGAATAAATTGAATATTACAAACGAAATTATATTAATAGATATTTCATACCCATATCGGTCACTTTGTCGCTTCGTCTTTTAGATCGATGTTGCCCATAGTAGTTGGATGAAACATGCCTCAGGCAATATCGATGGTGTGTGCGATGCCACATGCTTCCCTGTCATTCTATTGCCGCAAGTATTCCAGGGCCCCAATCCGATATAACGCATATGTCAGGTTGGGGGCAGACATGCCTCCTTAACCTAGATAGGAAGAAGTCCCAGTCATCAGCTGACTCCTCCGGTGTTATTGCGAACGCAATCGGAAGGATTCTCCCACAGCCGTCTTGTGCCACAGCTAGTAATAGCCGATGCGTATATCTACCATACATAAAGGTACCGTCAATTTATACCAATGGCTTGTAGTATATAAAGGTATCTCGGCATTGCTTAAATGTCCAGAACAGATGCTTGAACATTGCGCATCCGCGGAGCAGACGATCGTTGTAGTACACCGATTCCGTTTCAAGGTCTGCATTGTCTTTGCGATATATATCTCTTCAAAGACTGACACCACTGCCACACTTCATTATATGAAGCGTCCCACCGACCGTGCAACTTTTCTAACGCCTTCTGCTTGGCTATCCAAGCCTTTCTGTAAGAGGGCGTGTACCCCAATTGGCTACGAATATTTCCAATTAAGGCCGACACCGTAGTCTTGGGATCAGCCTTCACCGTCAGGATTATTAAGTCAGCCAACATGTCTGAATCCATCCTCGGATGATCTTGTGTTACACCTGTCAACGAAGTACGTTAAATAATGCAACATTACATAATATTAGTGTTATTCGAAATCATTGAACACATAGTGGTACTGTACCGACAAGACATGTATGTGGACCTTTTTACTTTTTGATCTCCCACAACCCTGTCCTTTTCCTCAACGACGCCATGATTTTCTATGAACATGTGCCGTCTTGCACTGCACACTTCGCCTCGTACTTATCGAGCTTGGATTTAACCACATTATAGTTAACCCCGTTCCTGATGCTGTATTGTTTCAATGCAGCAAGAAAAGTATTCTTGTTAGAAAACTGGTTACCAACTTCTAATTGGTCCGAATCCAACGAAGAATTTGTACGGTCACGCGTCCGGTGTGGTAGTTCAGGAAACTCCAATGCATCATCTTGAGATAGATCGACATTATGCATGTAGGCTGGAGGTGAGTACGCCCTGAATAGCGGATCTTCTTCTTCTTCGTCTCGAACCGCCTCAACGCGTCTTGGTACAATTGGAACGGGCTCCGGTTGAAAATAATCCAACTTCTACACCGCTGAGCCCCGCTCCCGAGGTAGATCCACATCAGATTCATCGTCCGACCCTCCATAACCTACAACAAACGAGGGCCCCTCGCCAGTGGATGTCGTCGGGAGTACATCATCCCTCCTTAAACATCTTTCGTAAAGATCCCAATCATATGTGGATTGCCAACCACTAGAAGTTGATGACGTCCCCCAATACGTATTTCTATCATCGGATGTCGAAGGACGGATATGCATGTCCCATCCACCAACCGAGTGTCGTGCAGGGGTTATATTTTCCATACTACCACCACACACGGGCACTTTTTTGTTTTACCTCCTACTTACAGAGTGTCGACTTGGGGTCGTGTATTCCCCTCGAATGGCAGTATATGTTGAGGTCACAGAAAGATCACTTGGAGATGAAAATTCTACATATACCTCGATATAGGGTGATCCACTGGCAAGATGAGTCTCCACCATTGCCTCAAAGCTCCGAGGACCTTTGATGTTGAATGAGTCATATCTCACAGGATCAACCGAAGCGTAAAATCTATACTTAATAGACTGAACTTTCATTGGCGTTGTTCCAAATATTTTACGCCTAATCCTTTTGCGAAATTCTACCAAATCGATGTTCTGATTAAAACTCAGTCGCGCTGTGTTCTCTGATAAGAAAACAACACCATTTTCAGTGTCACGAACTTCACCATCGTAGTTAATAACAGCATTAATACGTTCACTCATTTTCGCTTTTTTTCTTTTGCCTCAATTTCCCTTATGCAACTTTGAGAATGAAATTTGGCTGATTTATAGCCTAATTTTGCGGAGACTCATCAGAGCAAAAGAACGTCCCACGTGGGAGCTCTTTTTTAGTACTCCTGCGACGGTGCACCTGCCGGAAGCGTTTTTGGCCACTATTTGTTCGAAACGTCTCCTCAAATTAATTTTGCCGAGAGACTCATCAGAGCAAAAGAGCGTCCCACGTGGGAGCTCTTTTCAGGTACTCTCTGCGACGAAAGCACCTGGCTGAGGCGTTTTTGTATCGTTTGTTCGTAAACGTCTCCTCAAATTAATTTTGCCGGAGACTATCAGAGCAAAAGAGCGCCCACGTGGGAGCTCTTTTCGATACTCTCGCCGACAAAGGCACCTGCTTTGGAAGCATTTTTGGCCATCGTTTGTTCGAAACGTCTCCTCAAATTAATTTTACCGAGACTATCAGAGCAAAAGAGCGCGCCCACGTAGGAGCTCTTTTCGCACTCTCGCTGACGGCGGTGCACCTGCCGAAGCGTTTTTGGCCACCGTTTGTTCGAAACGTCTCCTCAAATTAATTTTGCGAGAGCTCTTTTCGGTACTCCTGGCGACGGTGCACCTGCTGGAAGCGTTTTTGGCCATCGTTTGTTCGAAACGTCTCCTCAAATTAATTTTGCCGGAGACTCATCAGAGCAAAAGAGCGTCCACGTAGGAGCTCTTTTCGCACTCGCTAACAACAGTGCACCTGCTTGGAAGTGTTTTTGGCCACTATTTGTTCGTAAACGTCTCTCTCAAATTAATTTTACCGAGACTATCAGTAGCAAAAGAGCATCCACGTGGGAGCTCTTTTCGAGACTCCTAGCGGACGAAGGCACCCTACTAGAAGCGTTTTTGGCCTTTGTTTGTTGAAACGTCTTCTCAAAATTATTTTACCGAGACTCATCACAAAAATTCAATTAATTTTTTCCCTAGCCCAAAAATTCAATTAATTTTTCATCGTAAGTGGACGGAAAGGGAGGCAAAAAGCGCGTCCATGTCGGTAGCGTTTTCTGGTTATTCAGCTGCAAAAGCGGCGTCCTCGGTAGCGCGCTTTGCAAGTTATTCCCCAAACGCGCTGGCGTGGGCGCGTTTTTGGGGGAAACGGCCATTTTCCGTAAATATTCTTCAAACTGGCCCATTTCCGTAAATAATTCAATTTTTTGGTATATATGGGATATTTATCCCTAAAAAACTTCAACATAATAAATCAAAAATAAAAAATTCATACATTTATCTATTTATAATAATAAAATTATAAGGGTGAGATCCACTTACAATTAAGTAGTTTTACACCATTTTATAATTTCTTTATAATTAATATTTTAATAATCAAATCATTGAATTTATGAAAATATTTTTTTTGTCATGCATGTAAAATTTTTAATTGCTCTGATATCTCTATAATATTGAACTAAAATATTGTCTATATATATATATATATTTAACGTATCGAAACCATTTTTTTGTTTGGAAAACGGGCCGACTTTAAAAACATGGAGTCGCCACCAATCTTTTTTGAAGTGTGATTGGGTCACCTTATAAAACATTTTGATTTACGAATCTTAAGAAAACAGGTCCGGGAGTCGGTTACGCACGAGGAATGATTAGCACCATCGCAATGCCCAAAATCGGTACCTTATTGATTGATTAATGTCCTAATACCGAAAATTGGAAGAGATTTTAAAATACGAATACTTTAGAAAATGTTTGGATAATTCAAATTGGATATCGAAATTCTCTTTTTCCGAAAGAATGAAATATCGCATCCAGCACGTTAGGATACGATGTTTCAAACCCTTAACACCAAAATCATTTCATGATTTCCAAAATTCATGCATTGCAATTTTAAAAGGGTATTCCGTTATTTGGCCAAACGAAAAAACCGAAATCCAGCACGTTAGAGCACGATTCCTCGAATTTTCAAACATGAAATATTGCCTTACTTTTTTAAATTAAGAAAAAATGGTCAAAGTCTTAAAAGGAGATTTAGTTGTTTGGACGAACGGAAAACCGAAACCCAGCACGTTAGGGCACAATTTCTCGAAACTTCCAAACACGAAACATTGTCTTGTTTTAAAGAACTCTTAAATAAGCGATTGTGAAATTGACCGAGAATACATTTATTCGATTTGTTTGGGATAAAAGTGAAATGACCAATATCGGCAAAAACGTTGGAGTTTAAACCATAATGTAATAATAAGTACCACGCAATCATAATATCGAGCATGAAATAAAAATACGTGATGCTAATACTACATAGGAAAAAATAATACATATCAATTCTAAATAAACAACGTACATGAAATAAAAAAAATTATTATAAAAATATATACAAGCAATAATATATGAAAATATTTGAAATAAACAAAACCATATAATAAAATAAGGAATTTAAAAGAAAAATTATATATTATAGGTTTTAAATATATGTACATAAATAGATTTAGAAGAAAAAAATAACATGAAATCAATAATATATATATAGAATAAAAAACTATTTAGTATGGATAACATATATATAAAAAATGATAATAATAAAATAATACTAATAATACTAATGAATATAGTAATAATAATGAAGTTAATTATAAAAAAGTAATAATAATATTAAAAATAAAAATATACGCAATAATAATAAATATTGTTAATAATAATGATACTAATAATATTAGTAGTAATAATAAAAATATTAAATAATAATAGTAATAATAATAAAAGAAAATAAAAAAAAGGGACTAAATTGAGCTTAAAACTGATATTTGGGGCGAATTTAAAAAAAATAAAAGAGAAAGGGACCTATTTGAATGCGCGAATGACATGGAGGGACTAAAGGTGTAACATCCTAAAATTTGGAATTTTATGTGTTGCATTATTTTTGGTGTTAAGCTAGTTAGATTATTAATTGTGCATGTTTAGGAGGTCCTGAGAAGGCTCGAGGTTTATTTGGACCTAGTAAATTTTTTTGGCATTTAGCACTTTAAGGAGAAGGGTAAGTGACCTTAAAGCTTATGGAAATAATTGAGTAAATAGCTAGCATAAATGAGCAATTGGTAGAAAGGATATGGCGCCACATGATGTACCTTGAGGGAAGAGGTTCAAATCCTATTGTGTGCAAATTTTTTATGTATATTTTTGCACTCTTTCCTTAAGTGTTGGCCAAGAAGTATATATGGCAAGTTGGAATTCTTTATTTTTGGTAAGGTGGCTAAGAAATAAGGAAAGGTTGAGATTGGGGAAAGGAATCAAAAGAATAAGGCAAGTAAGGGGAACATGTGGCTTATTTCATGGAGATTGTTTTGAAAAGTTTGGGTGGCCAAACTTTTGTCCTTTAGAGGCATGAATGTGGACGGTTTTGGGGCTATAGGGTGATAGCCGAATTTTGCTTGATGCTTTGGTGAGACTAAAGTGTTAGTTTTGGTCAAAATACCATTGGCATCAATTGTGTCATTTTCTCAAAATTTCTACTCTTTGTGAGTTTTGGTTTGTCTTCTATTCTCTCCTCTTTGCCGAATCCTCCTAGCACAATTGTGCATTTTCCTCCTCTTTTGTTTGGTCAAAACCTTCATCCCTTGTTCATCTTTCTTGGATAGCCGAACAACCTCTCATCCATCCAACCTCTCATCCTTTCTTTTAACCATTCCTCTAATCTTTTCTCTTCTCTAAACCAACACCACCATTAAATCACATATTCTTGTTTGATTATTCCCCATAGCCGAATATCAACATATATTTTCCTCTATGACCGAATCTTCATCTCTTCTTTATCTTTTCTTCTCATCCATTTTAGCACTCATTTCTTGATTTAATCGGTAAGTGTTCTTTTCAACTATTTTTTTTTTCTTTCTTTCTTCTATTGCCGAATCTATATTTTGGTTTGGGAGGGTCTTTTTGACCGAGACCATCACTTACTCCCTCTCAAACAAGATCTCTTTCTTCTTCGTAGTGATATAGTGGAAGGCCGAAACCTTCATTCTTCCGAAGTCATCGTATGATCGCTAGAAATCGGTCCTAAAATCTTTAAGGTAAGAGTTCTTCACGGATTTTATAATCATTCTTTATTCGTTAAGATGATTATTAGTATGGTAATGATTAACCGGTTATATTATAGGGATTTAATCGCTTGATCTATCTAATCATTGATCACTCGGAAATTAGTGGTAAGCCGATCTTTACCATTTTGATAAGTCCATATTTTATCATAATTTCGATCTACTTAAGATCTAACCGAATGGAGGCTTGTGGTACCGGTTCGATTGGGAAGTCGAGTGGAGATTTAAAAAGGAGCGGATTAGCGATCCCTACTCCTAAATTCAAGCGAAGGGCGGTATCGGCGATTCGGGACTTTCCACCGGGTTGTGGACCCTCATCCGGTGAGAATCGACTATTCGAGGTCGTTCGCAATTCTGAGGCATCAGCGATTCGGGATTTTCCACTGGGTTGTGGACCGTCAACCGGGGAAAACCGACAAATCGTAGTTGTTCACGATCCCGAGGGTAAAATTTTAGATCGTTTATTTTAAAGTAGATTTATTAAATCGCGTACGTTGTCTAATCGAGCGTTTTAATATTTTAGGTGTCGGCGATCAAGAAAGCGTAGTGCTTACCGTAATCAGGTGTGTAATCTCACACCGTATTCTGTGGGTTAAAGATTAATATCGTATTGGTAGTAAATCGCTTGATTAAATCGGATTTTTGTGAAATTGGAAAAATTGGCTTAGATCTCTTTATTTTGATAAAATTGACATAATCGGTATTAACACCATGAAAAATTACGAAAATACCCCTAATGGGCCAAATCGATAAAATTTGCTATATGGGCCAATGTGAAAATATGATATATGGGCCGATGTGATGATATGATATATGGGCCGATGTGATAATTTGATATATGGGCCGATTTGAAAATATGATATATTGGCCGATGTAATGATATGATATATGGGCCGATGTGATAATTTGATATATGGGCCGATTTGAAAATTTGCTATATGGGCCGATGTGATATTTTGATATATGGGCCGATCTGATATTTGCTAAATGGGCCAATTTGATATTTTTTTATTTGGGCCATAATTTTTGTAATAAATATCCGAATAAATTATTGTTATTATATTATGATTTGTTATGCATTATATACATGATTTGCATGGGATGGGATAATGATGAAGAGAAGTTTTGGTGGCTCTGCCACAATTCTGTATAGTGGCAATGCCACGTAAATTCTGATATTTTGGTGGCTTGACCACAAAATTATATTTGATATAAATGGCTTAATGCCTGCGATTGGTGTGTTGGCGGGGTGGGTTGACAAAAGATCCCCACAGGTGTGTTGGTTGGTACGGGTGGTGTGTAGCGGATGGATTACTAGGTTTGGTTTGGGAATTGCATTTCATACACATGATATAATTGATACGTTATAATTATTGTAAATGGACTTAGGCCCAAATTATCGCTTAATGGGATTTTGGCCCAGTGGACAACGGTAAGTGGGTTATACACTGAGTTCTAGTAACTCACCCCATTTTTCCTTATCCCTTTTCAGGTAATGATCAGTGATGGAGACTTGGGCCATGGATGACTTGGTGGAGGCCATACTACAAAAAAAAAAGGTTTAATTTGAAATTTGGATTTCTTTTAGTATTTTTAATTACTTTGCTATTTTGAGTTAAGGTTTGTAATAAGGCCTCTGGATTAATTTTTGTTTTGTTTTATGTTTGACGAATTTATAAATTGCTCTAAGTATTTTAATTGAGATCTTTTTCGAAAAACTTAAATAAACGTTTTTCTTAAAATGGATATACAAAAAGGGTTTCATAATAAGCTTTCATAAATATATTTTTAAACTCGGAAATTTCTCTTGGAAATTTTTATCAACACTTTTCGAAAATTTCTTCCAAATTCTTCTCGAACTATTAACAATATTTCTAAAGTCACGGTTTATAAGATTTTATCTCAAAATTTATCGATTTATCAATCAATCTTTATTCAATAATACTTTATTAAAAATTTTTAAATGGAAGTTGTTTTAAATGATTTTAAATCTAAATCTTTTTATGTACAAATGAAAAAGGACTTAGTAGTATTTTTCTCATGTAACATGTCAGATCTGGCCTTAATGCATGGGCCGGGTTTGGGGTGTTACAAAAGGGGAAAATTCTCCCTCCCTCCAAAACGCTGCACTTCAAAAGGGACCCAATTGAAAACAAAATAACATGTAGGGCCAAATTGTAAAATAAAAAAATGTGATTGTAAGTCAATAAAAAAGCGGAATGGCTAAAAGTGCAATTAGCCCTTCCGTAGAAAACACGCGGATCTTGAGGTGGGTCGGGTCGGATCGGGTCGGTTAAGTATGAAACGGTGCCGTTTTGGGGTCTAAAGACCCTAGCCAAAACGACGTCGTTTTAAGTGGCTATATAAGCCAAATTTTTTTGAAAAAAAATCACTTTTCTCCTTTTCTTTTCCAAAAACCCAAAATTTCTCTCAAAATTTCTCCGCCCTCTCTCCTACTGGCCCAGAATCCGGCGAGTCCTTCGGCCATCAACCGTCGTGCCGGCCGTCGGCCACTGGCGACGCCGCTCCCGCGCACAGTGGTCGGAAATCGCCCCGAACCTTTTTTGCTCCTTTTTTTCCGGTGATTCAAAAGGTAAACTTTCTTTTTTAAAAACTCTTCTGATATCTATATATATATATGTAAGGTTTCGAAAAAAGATACAAACTAAAGGACGAAGGAAATCAAAATAAACACCTTCAATATCCGAATCAACTTCTCAGTTTTTGTTATCTTGTATTCGTGAAAAAAAATTGTAGTCTGTGTATTCTCGTATCTCTCAAAATTGTTCCCCCTTTTTTTACATTGGATTATTCGGCTTTTATAGCCTCTTTTACAACCTATTTTTCTGATTTTATAGGTGCGTGGTGGAGAGGGGCTCTTCACACGGGCGTGGTGGACAGTGGAGGCGTGCACGACACGGAGTGCGTGGGGCTTGGCACACGAGGCGTCAAGGTGCGAGGGCTCAAGCAGTAGACCTAGGGTTTCCATTTTATTGTGATTTGGGTAGTGGGCTAGCTAGGTTTGGGCTTTAGGATCTGGGCCATGGACTGTTTTAATTTGGACTCTTGTTTTATTTGGTTTGCTTTTGGGCTCGGGTGATAAAAAATTGGGGTCAAAAATTGGGTCGTACAGCTGCCCCTCTTTGCTTGTTGTCGTGTAACGGGAACGGAGCAAAGACTTTAAAAGGGCCAATTTTGCCCCGTCTTGTTAAATCTTGACTTCTTGATGTTTCCTTTCTTCAGGTAGCTTCATTCCATCCACTGCATCTTCAGGGGTATAGGAATTTTCATTTCAATCTACTCCACTACTGCTTAGGGAGATATGATCTGTAATCTTCAGTTTGCTCCATTACCGATACATGGAGATAAGACTTGTAATTTCAGCCTGCTCCCTTGTTATCTCGGGGAGGTAAGGCTATTGGCTTAGATCTGCTCTATTGCCGATACAAGGAGATACGATTCACCATTTTCGATCTGCCCTATTGCTATCTTGAGGAGACAAAATCTACAATCCTCAGTCTGCTCCATTGCCGATACATGGAGATAAGACTTGTAATTTCAACCTGCTCCCTTGCTATCTCAGGGAGATAAGGCAAGTGGCCTAAATCTACCCCATTGTCGATACATGGAGATAAGATTTGATGTCATCGATCTGCTCCACTCCTGCTCAGGGAGACAAGATCTGTAATTTTCAGCCTGTTACCCTACTGCTTAGAGGGTTAAGGCTCACCGTCTTCGATCTGCTCTCCTACTGCTTAGGGAGATAAGATCTGTAATTTTTAGCCTGTTACCCTACTGCTTAGGGGGTTAAGGCTCACCGTCTTCAATCTGCTCCACTACTGCTTAGGGAGATAAGATCTGTAATTTTCAGCCTGTTACCCTACTGCTTAGGGGGTTAAGGCTCACCGTCCTCGATCTGCTCTCCTACTGCTTAGGGGGATAAGATCTGTAATTTTTAGCCTGTTACCCTACTGCTTAGGGGGTTAAGGCTCACCGTCTTCAATCTTCTCCACTACTGCTTAGGGAGATAAGATCTGTAATTTTTAGCCTGTTACCCTACTACTCAGGGGGTTAAGGCTCACCGTCTTCGATCTGTTCCACTACTGCTTAGGGAGATAAGATCTGTAATTTTCAGCCTGTTACCCTACTGCTTTGGGGGTTAAGGCTCACCGTCCTCGATCTGCTCTCCTACTGCTTAGAGAGATAAGATCTGTAATTTTCAGCCCGTTATCCTACTACTTAGGGGGTTAAGGCTCACCGTCTTCGATCTGCTTCACTACTGCTTAGGAAGATAAGATCTGTAATTTTTAGCCTGTTACCCTACTGCTTAGGGGGTTAAGGCTCACCGTCTTCGATCTACTCCACTACTGCTTAGGGAGATAAGATCTGGAATTTTTAGCCTGTTACCCTACTGCTTAGGGGGTTGAGGCTCCCCGTCTTCGATCTGCTCCACTACTGCTTAGGGAGATAAGATCTATAATTTTTAGCTGTTGCCCTACCGCTTGGGGTTAAGGCTCACCGCCTTTCGATCCGCTCCACTACTGCTTAGGAGATAAGATTTGTAATTTTCACTGTTACCCTACGCGCTTGGGGGTTGAGGCTCATCGTCTTCGATCCGCTCCACTCACCGCTAGGAGATAAGATCTGTAATTTTCAGCCTGTTACCCTACTGCTTAGGGGGTTAAGGCTTACTGTCTTCGATCTGCTCCACTACTGCTTAGGGAGATAAGATCTGTAATTTTTAGCCTGTTACCCTACTGCTTAGGGGGTTAAGGCTCACCGTCTTCGATCTGCTCCACTCTGCCGCTTAGGAGATAAGATCTGTAATTTTAGCCTGTTACCCTACTACTTGGGGGTTAAAGCTCACCGTCTTCGATCCGCTCCACTCTTTGCAGGGAGATAAGATCTGTAATTTTCACTGTACCCCCTACGCTTGGGGGTTAAGGCTTACTGTCTTCGATCTGCCCCACTACTGCTTAGGAAGATAAGATCTACAATCTTCAGTCTGCTCCATTACCGATACATGGAGATAAGACTTGTAATTTTCAGCCTGTTCCACTACTGCTTACGGGGTAAGGCTGGTGGTTTGAATCTGCTCCATTACCGATATATGGAGATAAGATTCGCCAAATTTGATCTGCCCCACTGCTATCTCAAGGAGACAAATTCTACGATCTTCAGTCTGCTCTATTGCCGATACATGGAGATAAGACTTGTAATTTTTAGCCTGCTCCCTTGCTATCTCAAGAAGATAAGGCTAGTGGCTTAAATCTGCTCCATTGCCGATACATGGAGATAAGATTTGCCGTCTTCGATATGCTTCACTGCTATCTCGAGGAGACAAGATCTTCAATCTTCAGTCTGCTCTATTGCCGATACATGGAGATAAGACTTGTAATTTTCAGCATGCTCCTTTGCTATCTCAGGAAGATAAGGCTAGTGGCTTGAATCTGCTCCATTGTCGATACATGGAGATAAGATTTGCCATCTTCGATCTGCCCCACTGCTATCTCGAGGAGACAAGATCTACAATTTTCAGTCTGCTCCATTGCCGATACATGGAGGTAAGACTTGTAATTTCAGCCTGCTCCTTATGCTATCTTAGGGAGATAAGGCTGTTGGCTTAGATCTGCTCCATTGCCGATACGTGGAGATAAGATTCGCCAACTTCTGTAATTCTAATCAATTTTGATACATCGTCCTCTGAGGAACCTACCTGTAGAATTGATTTCATGGGGTCTATGCTTATGCCAAATGATTAGGATGCTATGATCAGAATGAATCTAATGCTCCTAACTAAATGTATTATAGACGAAATTTGCATGGATGCAGAATGTCATGAGAATGATCCCTTTTTTAAATGTACAATAATTAGGATGCAATGATCGGAATGAATCAAATGCTCCTAACTAAATGTATTATGGACGACATTTGCATGGATGCAGAATGTCATGAGAATGATCCCTTTTTTAAATGTACAATAATTAGGATGCAATGATCAGAATGAATCAAATACTCCTAACTAAATGTATTATGGACGCCATTTGCATGGATGCAGAATGTCATGAGAATGATCCTTTTTTTAAATATTTAGGGTTGTCATTGCTCGTTGTTCTTCCAGGTTGAATCAATTGACGTAATATTCTACCTTCTTGCTTGGGTGGTATTTTGACCGAAAACCCGAATAAACAATCGTATTTTGCTCAACCAGTTTACCCCATTGTAACTTCAGCGTCCCTTTCACTGTACCTTGGGGACATAAGATTTGTACCATCTTTAAACCATCCTACTACGACTTATGGCTATAGGATCTGTATCAACTTCAACCCAACCTGCTGTAAATTAGGAGTATATGAGCTGTAACTTGTTCAAATCAACTGGTCACTCCCCGGGTGACCTAACCAAATGTGTATGCATAATATTTGCATGGATGCAGAATATCACTTTTTCGAAAATGATTCCCCTTTTACACTTGGGTTAACATTGCTCATTTTTTGTCAAGATTGTATCACTGACGCAATATCTTGTCATTTTGTTCAATCACCATTTTGACAAAAATTCGGAGAGATAGTCTCAGTTTAGACTCTTCCTCCACCAAATATTTCCATCTCTTAAACTTGGTGAGTTTTAAACAATAGTCATGTTCCCAGTTCTTGTATTATTTCGAAGCTTCCAGAGTAATATGCGAAACTCCTTTTATGAAAGTATTATTAGTCCACTAATCATTATTTCAATGCAAAATGCTTGAAAAATATCATAACAATGGACAAGAAGGAAATTAATTAGGAGCATAGCTCGAAACAAATAAGTTAAGCAAAGATAGCAAATGCAATCCAGAATGAGACTTATTGGTAGTGTATTTTGAAACGAATAAAATGATTAAAGATAGAAAATTTAGAATAGGTAAGATGAAAACTAGGTGCCCCAGATATCGCAGCCTGAGCTTCTCTGTTCAAACTTCTTGAGGACCATTTTAAGCTCAATATGTGTTTAGGGGATCCAGAGTACTTTGTCGATGCCCCAAGGTGTAACATACTTCCTCATTATTAACTCAAGCGTAGCAAGACTACTGTATACCCCACTTTCGATCAAAATTTGAGCTGCCCTTTTCGGGTTTTCAACTCAAATCCCCTTTGGTCTCAAAGAGCCCTTTGCGAGTTTTTGCCTTGGCCTCTCCTTTTCCTTTTTCTTTTTTATTCTTCTTCTTCTTCTTCTTCTTCTTCTTCTTCTTCTTCTTCTTCTCTTTTTTTGTTTTTTTCTGCACTGATATGGCATCTGATCCTTGAACAGACTTTGACATTATGTTAGACATGTTTCTTTCTGGCATATCATAGCGACATATGATCCCCCTCTTCAAAAACTTGCTAACTACCGTTTCCGTGACATTGGCATATAAAGCTGCCTCTACCTATTTGGTGAAGTAATCGATAACCACAAAAATAAATTGGTGTCCACTAGATGCTTTTGATGAGATCGTCCCCATAACATCCATGCCCCACATGTGGGAAAAAAATGGAAAAAGTGCATAAGTCATGTCTTCGTCAATCTGGCATTTACGACATCACTGATGCAATCTCCCTTTCATGGTAGACCAACAGTACCCGAACCTCATAATCGGCCTGGCTATCGTAAAACTATTAGCATGTGTCTTTTCAAACACTCTACAGCATCCTCGCGCCTAGGCATATCTTGACACGATCATGCACAGACATCTTTGAATTCTTGGAATAACTCAATGACGTCTTGCTTTATTTCTGTGGTGAGCTAGGTTTCGATCTTCACTCTTTTTCTAGACTCGCAATGTCCATTGACCCTTTATACGGTAGAGTCTATTTTCATTTTGTTCTACCATCCTTACCAAATCAAAAGATAAGTTACAGTCTCTGACATCTTCAAAATCCTCAGATCCTTTTAGATCCATATCTCACTCAAAAGGGAGTCCGTAACAGCGTTGCTCATGTCTCGATATCTAGGTACCTATTGTAGGTACGAAGGCAAATTCCAAGGAATAAATGATTCTAAGAATGATTATTTATATGGTATGATCATGAATGAAGAATGAAATAATATTCCAGAGAACAAAAGAATGTATATTATGACATGGAAAGAACGAAAAAATATTTGCTCAAAAAAGATGCATTTTATTGAAATAAAAATTCTGGACACAAGCCTATTTCACCAAAGGACTCTTATTGCCTCTAGGCTTAAAGTAACAAGCGTGTTTTGCATATTACTTTAGATTAACTCTAAAAATACAGGGATTTCTTCCACAGTCCCATTGTTCAAAACATCCCCAAGTACGTAAGGGCAGAAGTTTGGAAAAGTTTATTCCCCGGTTCCCTCTTCGAATATGTCGTTAATGTTTAGATTCCCCAACGTTCCCACTGGGTCTTTGATCTCTTCAATGACAACTAACTCTTTGTTATCCATTAGACTTTGTACCAAAGCTTTGAATTCGGCACACTCCTGGACTTCATGGCCTTCTTCTGCGTGGAACTCACAATAGTTCCTCGCTTCTCGGGGTTTGCTCCTTGCATCTTGTATGATTAAACCTCTTTCCACCATTCTTCTCCAGACCTCTCTCAACGGAGTTCTTACTTCGGCAACATTCAACTTGATTCTTTTCCCCGCATTTTTTATTATCGCGTTCACTCAATTATCAGCATGGTTGGGTAACGGATTTTCTACACCAGACGGATTGTCAAATTTCACAATGTCCATTCGGATCAACCTTTCAATTAATTTTTTGAAAGTGGTGCAATTTTCTATCGAGTGTCCCGTGGTCCCTGCGTGGTATTCGCATTGGGCGCTCACGTCGTACCATTTGGGAAACGGAGGTTGCATAGGTTCTGAGTAGAAAGGAGATACCGCATGGGCATCAAACAGATTTTGGTACAACTCCCTATACGTCATAGGGATGGGAGTGAACTGGAGTTTTTCTGAGTTCGGCCTTGAGTTGGATTCTTACCTTGAAGGGCCTTGATGACTGGCCCTCGGCTGTCCCATAGTGATCGGCTTGGGGTGCCCTTTACTAAACATGCTCACGTTATCCACTTCATCTTCATTTTTCTTTAGGGTTGACCTCTTGGTACTTTCCCTTGCGTCTATCTTCCCACTTCTTACGGCGTTTTCAATCATTTCGCCGGACATTACTATATCTGAAAAGCTCATTGTAGCGCTTCCCAGCATATGGTTAATGAACGGGGCTTTCAGAGTATTAATGAAGAGCATGGTCGTTTCTTTTTCCAGCAGTGGCGGTTGAACTTGTGTAGCGACTTCCCTCCACCTCTGAGCATATTGCCTGAAACTTTCATTCGACTTTTTCTCCATGTTCTATAATGTGATCCTATCAGGCGCTATATCGGTCACATGGTCATAATGTTTTATAAAGGCCTGTGCTAAATCCTTCCATGATTTAACTTAAGTACGACTCAACTGATTGTACCATTTAGCCACGGCTCCAGTCAAACTATCCTGAAAGCAGTGGATCAACAACTGGTCGTTGCTGACATATCCCGTCATTCTCCGACAGAACATTGTAATATGGGCCTCAGGGCAGCTGGTCCCGTTGTATTTTTCGAACTCTGGCATCTTGAACTTTGGAGGGAGTACCAAATCTGGGACCAGACTCAACTTCTTAGCATCCACTTCGCATCGGTAATCAGCGCTTTCCAATGCTTTGAACTTCTCCTCCAACCATTTGCATCGATCTTCAAACTGTTTTTGGAGCTCCGCCCTTGCTTTTTCCCCTTCTGCTGCATCATCGAAGTCAGGGACCATTAGTTTTGCCAAATTATCCCAGGGGTTAGAGCTCGAGCTTGTTAGGAAGTTTATCGGTACTGGGGTACCGGATTGATACTGGGGACTGATATTGACGGACACCCTAGGTGGGTATGCATTGGGCTGCGCTGGGGTATTTGTCGGGGTGAAACCCGGTGGATAGACAGGGTCTTCACTATCATTCCCGGGGTTGACCATAGGGCTCTTTACTTTATCAGGCCCACCAGTCAACAACTGTGGTAACTGGCTCATCATGCTTCTCTGGGATTCCAGCATTTGATCCCTCATGTCCTGTTGGATCTTAGCCAACTGTTCTTGCATCTGAATTTGCAATTGGTCTTGCATCTCCTTCTGCATCTGTTCTAACCTTTCTAACCTTTGATCCATGGCTTTTGTTTTTCTTCGAGTGTAGTAGCGATGTTCCAGGGTAACTATAATACGATCTCTAGTTAATAGGGTTCTTTTATGACATTTAATGCATATGATGCGATGTAATGCAAATGGATGAATTGCAATGCAAAGGCATGGAATGAATGCAAAAAGAAAGAGAGGTGTTGATTTTGAATTCAATTCCATTAGAAGAACTTTTCTAGAAAATAAATTTCTTTACATAAAGCGGATTACATATGCGGCTTTGTCCTCATAGTCCAGGTGAAAACACCAATCCTTTTCTTCGTATCCGGATGTTATGGTCGAACCCACTTTATCAAGAAATCCATTTTCCTATGACTAACTCTTCTATTTAGCAATCGAATATGAATCAACACCTCCTTTCTATGATGATAAAATGCAATGTAGTCATAAATAAAAGAAAACACGTTAGTATCATATACATATGGTAAAATCCAACACCCATCCAAGTGACTGCTAGGGTTCAATATAGCTTTATCTAGGGTTGGCTCTTAAGGATCACTATATGTGGCTTAGTTCTAAAGGGAGGATACCTGAACCAGCAGATTCCTCAATCCTCACCCATTATAGGCTCATATGGATCAAGTTCAGTTTAGGGGAATACATTTCCCTATGGCCATGCGGAGGTGAAAACCTCACGAAGACATAGGTACGGATGTATCCCGGAAGCAGTCCACAAGCCCATGCGGAGGTGAAGACCTCACGAAGGCATAGTTTCTCACTCCCACTTAAAAGGTTTGACCACAACGGTCATGCAATATGATGCGGGAATATCCCACAAGACTCAAACCACAACAGACTAAATGACCCAAACAAATGCAATAAAAGAATCGTAATTTTCAAATTTGATTTTTAACTTTCGTCAAAAGGACAGAAATTGATCAATTTACGGCTTGACTCTCTTAGGTCCCCAGTGGAGTCACCAAGCTGTCGAAACCATTTTTTTGTTTGGAAAACGGGCCGACTTTAAAAACATGGAGTCACCACCAATCTTTTTTGAAATGTGATTGGGTCACCTTATAAAACATTTTGGTCTATGAATCTTAAGAAAACAGGTCCGGGAGTCGGTTACGCACGAGGAAGGATTAGTACCCTCGCAACGCCCAAAATTGATACCTTATTGATTGATTAATGTCCTAATATCGGAAATTAGAAGAGATTTTAAAATACGAATACTTTAGAAAATGTTTGGATAATTCAAATTGGATATCGAAATTCTCTTTTTCCGAACGAATGAAATATCACATCCAGCACGTTAGGGTACGATGTTTCAAACCCTTGACACCAAGATCATTTCATGATTTCCAAAATTCATGCATTGCAATTTTAAAAGGGTATTCCGTTATTTGGCCAAACGAAAAAACCGAAACCCAGCACGCTAGGGCACGATTCCTCGAATTTCCAAACATGAAATATTGCCTTATTTTTTGAAATTAAGAAAACACGGTCAAAGTCTTAAAAGGATATTTAGTTGTTTGGACGAACGGAAAACCGAAACCCAGCACGTTAGGGCACAATTTCTCGAAACTTCTAAACACGAAACATTGCCTTGTTTTCAAAAACTCTTAAATAAGCGATTATGAAATTGACCGAGAATACATTTATTCGATTTGTTTGGGATAAAAGTGAAATGACCAATATCGGCCAAAACGTTGGAGTTTAAACCATAATGTAATAATAAGTACCACGCAATCATAATATCGAGCATGAAATAAAAATACATGATGCTAATACTACATAGGAAAAAATAATACATATCAATTCTAAATAAACAACGTACATGAAATAAAAAAAAAATTATTATAAAAATATATACAAGCAATAATATATAAAAATGTTTGAAATAAACAAAACCATATAATAAAATAAGGACTTTAAAAGAAAAATTATATATTATAGGTTTTAAGAATATATGTACATAAATAGATTTAGAAGAAAAAAATAACATGAAATCAATAATATATATATAGAATAAAAAAAATATTTAGTATGGATAACATATATATAAAAAATGATAATAATAAAATAATACTAATAATACTAATGAATATAGTAATAATAATGAAGTTAATTATAAAAAAAGTAATAATAATATTAAAAATAAAAATATACGCAATAATAATAAATATTGTTAATAATAATGATACTAATAATATTAATAGTAATAATAAAAATATTAAATAATAATAATAGTAATAATAATAAAAGAAAATAAAAAAAGGACTAAATTGAGCTTAAAACTGATATTTGGGGCGAATTTAAAAAAAATAAAAGAGAAAGGGACCTATTTGAATGCGCGAATGACATGGAGGGACAAAAGGGGGAAATTCCCCCCCCTCCAAAACGTTGCACTTCAAAAGGGACCCAATTGAAAACAAAATAACATGTAGGGCCAAATTGTAAAATAAAAAAACGTGATTGTAAGTCAATAAAAAAGCGGAAGGGCTAAAAGCGCAATTAGCCCTTCCGTAGAAAACACCTGGATCCTGAGGCGGGTCGGGTCGGGTCGGTTAAGCATGAAACGGTGCTGTTTTGGGGTCTAAAGACCCTAGCCAAAACGACGTCGTTTTAAGTGGCTATATAAGCCAAATTTTTTTGAAAAAAAATCACTTTTCTCCTTTTCTCTTCCAAAAACCCAAAATTTCTCTCAAAAATTCTCCTCCCTCTCTCCTACTAGCCCAGAATCCGGCGAGTCCTCCGGCCATCAACCGCCGTGCCGGCCGTCGACCACCAGCGGCGCCGCCCCCGCGCACGGTGGCCGAAAATCACCCCGAACCTTTTTTGCTCCTTTTTTTCCGGCTATTCAAAAGGTAAACTTTCTTTTTTAAAAACTCTTCTGATATCTATATATATATATGTAGGGTTTCGAAAAAAGATACAAACTAAAGGACGAAGGAAATCAAAATAAACACCTTCAATATCCGAATCAACTTCTCAGTTTTTGTGATCTTGTATTCGTGAAAAAAATTGTAGTCTGTGTATTCTCGTATCTCTCAAAATTGTTCCCCCCTTTTTTTACATTAGATTATTCGGCTTTTATAGCCTCTTTTACAACCTATTTTTCCGATTTTGTAGGTGCGTGGTGGAGAGGGGCTCTTCACACAGGCGTGACGGACAGTGGAGGCGCGCACGACGCGGAGTGCGTGGGGGCTGCTGGCACGAGGCGTGCGGCGCGAGGGCTCAAGCAGTAGACCTAGGGTTTCCATTCTGTTGTGATTTGGGTAGTGGGCTAGCTAGGTTTGGGCTTTAGGATTTGGGCCATGGACTGTTTTAATTTGGACTCTTGTTTTATTTGGTTTATTTTGGTTTGCTTTTGGGCTCAGGTGATAAAAAATTGGGGTCAAAAATTGGGTCGTACATAACGGTTGAAAGTTTTTTACATAAAACAAATAGTTAATTTTTTTTAATTTGTACTAAACTTGACATGTATAACCTACATGAATGAAGTATAAAATATGATGGTTGAATTGTTAAAATATTAATTATATAAAAATTTATATAAATATATAAAATCACTTAAATTTTACACCTATATAAATGGATCTTTTCCCATATTATAATACTATAATATCTGAAATTTAAATATATATATATATATATATATATATATATTCCTTTCTCCCTTCCTCCCCTCTTCTCATTCTTACCCCTACTTGCGCCCAAAGGTCAAAATATTAAAAGGGAAAATAAAGGACAAATGGAGGATTCATGGGTGTGCACATCTAAAATACCACCTAGGTAGCCTCTTTTTATATATGTTTATAGATATTAATTTATTTAATATTATTCTTTAAATGTTTGATTAAGTCGGTGTGATCTATCAATTAAATTTTAATTCTAGTGAAAAGGGATTAAAGAATCACATTTTAAATTAGACTTGTTCATAGTCAAGCTACTCATCCAAGCCCGAAGACTCATCTAAAATATAAGAGAGTTTAGACTGAAGTAGAAGACCCCAACTCAACTCAACCTGTTTTGTATTTTTGTAATATATATTATTTTTATATATTATGTAATTTATATCACATGATATTAAATACATAATATTACATTATTACGTAAACATTAATATTTAAGTTAAGTTGTCTAAATTTAAAATTAAAAATAAAGACATCTAAGATATTAAATCTTAAGTTAAAAAAATATGAACGGGCAAAAAAAGAACTTGGAATAGTCATTTATGAAAATGGATGGATTTAGGTAATATTTTTGACCCATATTTCGGGTTGGATTGGGTTTGAGAATGTAATAGCCCGTTTTTCAGCGGTATCGGAAACGATAGTTTCAGAAACCCATTTTAGATGTTTGAGGGTTAGTAGAAAGGTTAATTAAAGTTTGGCCCCTTAATTTTGTCAAATTGATAGTTAATTATGGTATAATGACTAAATTGTAAAAGTTGTAAAAGTTAATCATTATGGATTTTTAATTAACTGAAGGTCCAACTAAGCGATTGGACCACTAATACATGGCCAAACAGTGGTATAGGCTAGATGTAATCCACCAAATTGGTTAATTATGCTTAGTGTTAATTAATTAAAGGTTAATTAAGTTATTTATGATTAATTAATTATTAATCAAAGTATAAAAGTTTTAAAAAAAAATAGATGCCATCTTATTTCTTCATTTCTTTCACCAAAACTCAAGAAACAAAAGGGGGAAAAGCTTTTGTAGGGTTCAACAATTGGTCCTTCAATTGTAAGTTAATTTTATGTTTTTTTTTTGTAATTTTATGTTTTTGAGGTCGTGGGAACTTGACTTTGCTATTCCATGTACCAATTTTCAAAACTGTTAAATTTTTTAAAAGTTTCCATTGATGAATGCTTGAAGAAATTGGTACTAAATTGCTAAATTTTAAGCTTAGAAGTGAAAAAGGACTAGTTTGTAAAGTATAATTGCTAGTTTTTGAACCTAGGGACTAACGTGTATAAATTTATAAATTGATGTAAAAAAAAATTAATTATAGATAGTATAGAGACTTAGGAGGATGTAATTGAGACCAGTTTCAAAATCAAAGCTCAAAATTGAAAGATATAACAAATTCGATTTTAGGGACTAAATTGAATAAAATGAAAAAAATTAGGGTCATTTGAATAATGAAATTGAATTAATTTTTTTATTATAATAGGATGATATAATATGTTTGGAATTAATAAAATTGGATTGAATTATTATATAAATCGAGAATTTAACCAAATCAAGGATAACCGAGGAAAAGGCAAAATTATCGACTAGTCTTTGCAATTCAACTTGTTTGTTGATTTAACCAGGTAAGTTCATATGGTATGAATTGTAATTAAATTTTATATATTTGAATTATGATTTTGTGTGTGTTTGATAGCAATTTGAATTGTTTGCAATTTGGTACAAAAGGTGAGATATGAACTAAATCGTAAAAAAATGATAAATTGAATATGATGAATTACAATTTGAGATTCATTATTTAAATGAAATTGGTATGTAAATTTTTTTATTTTTGAGATAGAGGACTAAATTGAAAGAAATTGGAAATAATGAAATTCAATGAAATTATGAAATTGCTTTTGAATTGGGCTGAAATAGAATTTGCTATGTGATAAATTGATTATTTGAACAATAAATTGAATTGATGAGATGCAGATTGAACAAAATGATAATTGGATAAATTATTACCCTATTAATTATTCAAGCAGAGTCGGATATAGTTGGCATACTATAGGATCAGAGTGCTGAGTAAAACCATTGTTGTTAAGCAATCCGGGGTGGTAGATATTATGCATTAAGTCATCATTGCCGAGCAAACCGAGGTGACAAATTGATTGAGTTGAGAAAATCATTGATGCTTGACATCCAGGGTGGTATTAAGTATGGATATAGCGCCATCGTTGTTGGGCAACTTAGGGTGACGGATTCGTGCACCCGTTCGAGTCTGAGTCTAAGTCAGATTAATATGGATATAAAATGTTAAGTTGATAATGATATATTAATTGAATTAATATTGTGAAATAATGCTTAAAAGAATAATTATAATATATGAATTTTGATAATATACGAAAGATTATGCAAACATGATATACAAGTCTAGAGGACTGATATGGGAATGTGACGAATAAATCGATTCGATTTGGAAAATGATATGAAATTTGATATTGAATTAATTAAATTTCGATTGAATACGTGAATGGAATTGGAATGTTGATTATAAGTGAATTAGAATGTTATATGTTTCTAGCTACTTCGGCAACAAATGAGACATCTTGTAGTTCGAACCCGACGATCGGGTCGGGCAAAGGGTGTTACATTTAGTGGTATCAGACCTATGGTTTAGTCGATTTTAGGACTGAAACATAGCTCGTGTTGAGTCTAGAAATACATGTCACAATAATCATGTCGATTGAATTGAATCGTGTTGTATCTAGGGGTGAACGTGTAACGACCCTATAGTCAGTGGTGACGAAAAGTGTAGTTTCGGGACTCCATTTTTGTAAATCAAACCCGTAAATATTCTTATTAAATATTACGGAGTTATATTAGAGGCGAACTAAATTTTGGATAAGTAATATTCATAAAATTAGGAGTTATTAAAGTACATGGACTAAATCGCGTAAGTGCTAAAAGTTGAATTATAGATTGAAGTTAATAAAAGGGACTAAAGTAGTAATTATACCATTAATTAAATGATGTTGGATGGTGGTGGGGTAGTTGATGATGATAGTTGTCATAAAAAAAATTATTTAATTAAATTACTAAACTTATGTTATAATAATAATAATAATGATGATGATGATGCAATAAATGAAAACAAAATGAAAGAAATATGAATGAAAGTGGAATGAAAGAGAATAAAGAGAGGGAAGGAGAGAACCAATAACCTAAGGGGTTTGGAGTTCAAATCCAAAATTGGTTAGTGTATTTTAGTCCTTTTATGTTTCAACTTCCCAAAAGCATCAAACATTGATAAATCATGCATTAACCGAATCACTTGCATGAACAACATTCAAATCATCATATACCAAATTAATTACCATTTTCAACTCATCAAGAATTTTATATAATTAACGATTACACCATGACACTTATATACATGCCATAATCCTTGACTCAAAATGATCATATAACTACTAATTCAGTGATAGTGTGAGCTTCAAAACAATCTGACTTGATGTGTTTTGTAAGGTGACGATCTACAAGGAAAAGGGAAAAAAAATGGTAAGCATATAGAATGCTAAATAAGGTCTTAGGTAGTAGAAAAACTTACCTTATCTTTTATCTAAATACAATAAGCTACCTTAACTTGGCATAGTTTGGCTAGATATGGAAAACCAAAACATCAACAAGGTGAGCATTAACTTATAATCAAATCATATGATTCCACAACTATTTAACAAGCCAATTCATGTCATTTTAGATAACTAAACTCAAAAGATCATTTAATCAAAAGATAATCCAACCACATACATATCAAAGACATTATACTCCATTCAATATTCTTCCTTTTGAACATCAAGTTCATTTCATCCCATTTAAGTTTCTTATTTTCACATTAATCGTTTTGCCCAATGAACCCTAGTAAACGAACTCAAATACATAGGTATCTACACCACACCAATTGCTCATTTGAGCTGAATATATTCATGTCAAGTTATCCATCCGGGCTAAACCTTTATAACGACACATCAAGTTACTTGTCCGAGCTAAACTTGTGTCACATATATTTGAAAATCCGCAAAAAATTATTGATCTCGGTAACATTTGTAATCAATCTCGTACAAGCACAGACAAGACCATATTGGCATGTCAATCATGTCCTGACATTTACTAAATTCACACAGGCATCTTTTACACATATAAACATCACTTTTCAATTTAGTCCAATTCTAGCCCGATCGTATCAATTCACAACTACACACACACACACATACCATTCAAATATATAACAACCTAAGTAAATAAATACTATATGAACTTACCTGATCAAAACACTAAACAAGCTGATTCTTCAATGACTAATAAACAATTTTTATTTTTCCTTAATTACCTCCGTTTTGATCCAATTCTTGATCAATACAATTATTTCATACAATCCATCAATATTAAACATCTTCATATTATGCCATGACATGAATGAATCTATATAATCTCATTTTTATACCCCTAAAATTTTACATTTTATTTAATTTAGTCCCTAAATTCGGAGTAGCCATAACTTTTAATTTTTAGTCTCGTTTTAAAATCCAACTTCAATTATATTTAGTAGGGACTCTATACTCTCTATTTATACCAAAAAATTATAATAATTTCACATTTTATTCACTTTAGCCCCTTTATGAAAAACTAGTAATTAAATATTACAATTTAGTCCTTTTCATAATCTAAGCTTAAAATCTATCAATTTAACACCAAATTCTTCAAAAAATCAAAAATGACAACTTTCAAAAACTTTAACATTTTTATAAATTGGTACATGGGCTAGCTGAATCAAGCTCCCATGACCTCAAAACATAAAAATTACAAGAATATGACTTGAATTTACCTACAATTTGATGGTTGAATGTCTTGAAGTTTCTTAGGAATTTTCTTCAAGTTTTGGCTATGGTGGACGGTTGGGAATGAAGAAAATGAAAAAAATTCCACTTAATTTGGTTTTTATACCTTAATTAACCATTAATTAATCTAATTTAATTAGTTTAACCATGGATTAATTAGTAAAAATTAATACTTAATTACAATTAGCGGGGTATTCCACCATCTTCCACTTTATTATGTTATAAAATGGTTTAATTACCAGTTTGAACCTTTGGTTAATTGCAATTTATGTCTCTAAGTCTTTGGTCAATTAAAAACCTATAGCGATTGAACTTTTACAATTTAATCTCTGTACTTAAATTAACTATTTAATTGACAAAATTGATGGACCAAATATTAATATTCTTTTATACCAATTCCATAAATGTTCATATTTAATATTCACGGACCCAGTTTACGGAAATGAGGTTCTGAAATCGCACTTTCTAGTACCACTAAAAATTGGGCTGTTACAAGTTACAAGTAGAAATAATACACATTGTAATTAAAAAATTCAAAACGAATCATTATTGTAGTAACCCATTTTGCCCGGGCCCATATACAGTCTAAAAATAAAGATAAAAAATAAAAATACTCCAAATGTCCATCAAACAGTCCTTTTACAGAAACCCAATAAGTAACCAGACCCAACACTAAAACCTAATCAACCAATTGACCCAAACAGACCAACCCAAATTACACGGCCCAAAGTGGCCCAAGAACCAAACAAGCCCAGCAGAAACTTAGGGTTTCTTGAAACCCTAAGCTACCCTAGTGCCGCAAGCAGGGGCTACCCAATCGTCATCCAACAGAGCCCAACAGATCACGCCGCTTCAGCTGGAGACCAATCGCCATGCCACCGTCTCGTCCGGCCCTCATTCGTGCCTTGAATCACCATCGTCGCGAGATTTCAAACCTGCAAAGGAAAGAAACGAGCAGTAAAAAGGGAACAAATCATAGAAAAAAGAAAGGCACAAATATGGAAAGATATGAAAAGATATCTTTTCCATTTCTTTTATTCTGTTTTTGGGTATAAAACCCCTTGTAAAAACTTGTAATGGGGATGGAAATTTTTGGAGAAAAAAACAAACACACAAAGATTATTTTTTTGAGAAAAAAGATACAAACACAAAAATCAGTGGGTTGAAAGCATTGTCAAAAACTCAGAGAAATAAAAATCGAGTTCGCCAAGGTGATTTGCTTAAGTTTCATTCTGTTTATTTTATTATTATTTTTTATTTATCTATTTATTGCATATATAACCACTGTTTTAAAAAAGTAAAAGGAAAGACGTTTACCCTTTGGAAGCGACCGGATTCGGGAGTGTTTGGCCTCCGACCACTGCAATGAGCGCATGAGGCGCGGGCTCCAAAACCAAAGAATCGAGTCCAGAATTTGGAGGATAGATATTTCAGAGAGTATTTGATTTTTTTTCCTAACTAGGTCGAAATGAATTTTTAATAAAATGGTATTTATAACTAAAACAGTAACGACGTCGTTTTTCAACGGTAGGATCCACGGCGTCGACCCGATGACCCGACCAGGATCCTCTTGTTTTTCGTTTAAAAGGGAAATTGCAATTTCAAATCTTTACGTTATTTTATTAATTTTTAATTTCATCCAAATCAATGTTTATCTTTAAAAATTGACCTCAGAAATCTGTTAAAATTTCAGTTTAATCTCTTCATAATTAATTAGTATTTGATTATTTAATTAATATTATAAAATACATAATTATTTGTTACTATTCATTTAAACATATCAATTAATATCTATATGTATTAATTATTACATTTTATAATATAATACTATATTTTATCTTGTATTGTTTGAAATTTATTTTGTATATTATATGTTCTTGTTAATATATTATATATGTATTTAGTTAAAACTATTATGTGTTAGCTATTAGTCATTTATATTACATGTGTATAGCTTAAGGTGATGTTTTATTTATTTATGTTATATTGTTCTTTTATATATTGTTAATATAATTCATGGAATTACAATTGATATGTATGTTATACTGCTCATACCATAATATTTTTATATTTCTTTTAATTAAAACATTTTGGTGATATGTGATACCGGGAGTTTACAAAAAGGAATTGTGCCCTAACTTATTGGGTTGTGGTTTCTCTTGTAAACTTCAAAGTATTATGTATCCCTCCATTTTCAAAATCAAGGTTTACTAATTTCAAAATAAAAACTTACTCTGAGAATTCAAATCATTGTATCCTAACTTATTGGGTGTGATGTTTTGTGTCTCAAGGTAGGAATTTTCTAAAATAAAGGTACACCTAGCTTCGAAGTTATAAGACACTGTACCCTAACTTATTGGGTGTGGTATTTTATTTCCTTGAAATAGGTAAGTCTTGCTTTTCCTTCTAATAAACGGATCTTATTTTAAAACTTTTTTAAATTTCAAACATTTGGACATGATTCTATCAATTAGGTACCAATTTTTGGGCGTTATGAGGAAGCTAACCCTTCCTCATACGTAATCGACTCCCGAACCCGTTTTTTTTGTTTTTCGTAGACCAAAATCAAATGTTTCAAAGTGAAATGCTTTACAAGGTGATCCAATCACACCTAAATAAAAAGGGATTGGTGGCGACTCCCATTTTGTTTTTAAAGTCGATCCCCATTTGCCAAAACCCGATTTTAAAATTGTAACAACCCAAACCCGGCCCAAACACTACGACCGAATTTGACTTGTTACCGAGTAAAACCTTGTGAACACCATTTCGAAAAACATTTTATTTTCATTGAAAACCCCTCGTTTTTGGTTGTCTTGTCAAAGCTACTCTTAGATTTGATTTGGAATTTTAATTAAGTCCAACTGTTATACCAGTTTCAAGTGTGCCCGATGGCACGAAAAAAAACATTTTCGTGTTAATTTAAGAAAACATGTGATTTTTAGTTCAATTTAATAATATGGTTTAAAGCAAATATCCAACATAAAAGAAAATAACACCAATGTAGTTTAAGGAGGCCTTATTACAACCCAAGTAAAAATAAAGAAATTTAAAGTTCTATAAATTTGAATCCTTTGCATGGCCACCTCGAGTCCAACCTAACTCCTCCACCGCCATCTACGAGTCACCAAAAAATGTTAAAGGAGAAGGTGAGTCACCAAGACTCGATATGTAACCCTCCCCTTGGTTAATACAACATTTCATACACAACATATAACAGTTAATTAAGCAAAGTATCGTGTACCCAACCTAGCCAACCAAACACCTTTGCCTACCCCATGTGGTACCAAACCACTGGTGACGTATAGTCACAATGTGTTACCAAAACACTGGTGGTGCCAAACCACCGGTGACGATAGTCACAATGTGCTACCAAAGCACCGGTGTCCGTAGACACAAATCGGGTGATGGGGCCAACCCATCGTGTGATACCAAATCACCGGCGGACGATCCCATATCTCAAGTGGGGCCAACCCACGGTGGTGTTAACCACGGGGACAAGTCGCTATTGAGGTGCCAAACCTCCGGAGGTACCAAACCTCGGTGACATATAGTCACGCAGTGTGCTACCAAAGCACCGGTGCTCGTCGACCGACGATATCACCGCCCCCACTCAATCAACCCACATAGTCAATAATCACATATAGATTTATCATATGTATTATCACGACATGCTTCCCAAAAGCATAAAATAGCAATCATATGCACAGTGTACTTACCTGGTTACCCCATATACCGTTATGGTATTCAAGCCATTGCTACATACATCAAGTTAGCAATCACATTACTTAGCATAATTTAATAAGTTAAATGGTGTGTATGTACACACTGTCACCCACTGATAATCTAAGTCCCAAAAGAGAGTTGGCCACCTAGATCTATCAAAGACCTATATTCGGCCAACTTTTAGGATTAGTATTATGGCCTATTCGACCAACCAAAACAAATCCGGAGGGTTAGTTATGGTCCGAATCCTTACCTTTGCTTTTTATTACGAACCACGGCACTCGAGGCACGGATCCGCTTTACCAAGTAATTGGTTAATCGACTGATTAATAGCCTTCGGCTTTTAATCACCACTTAATAACTTACTAAAATAGATCTTACTAACTCTTACCAAACCGTTTACTAGAGAGGAAGAGTTTGAGTCGACTAACTCCCGATCCCAAGTCCTTAAGTGATATCGGCTTTTCCAAATCAATCATCGATAATACCTTGATGGGATCTAACCACTTTGATATTCGGCCAAAGCTATTAAAGAAGTAATCGGGAGATCAGAGAAGAAGTTTCGGCACAAGGATATGAAGTGTATTCGGCTGAGGAGAGTTTAACAAGAAGAAAAGGGATTTTGGCAAAGGTTAAAGTATAGGTTCGGCTAGTGTGGAAGAAGAAGAAAAGATGGTGAAGGTGGAAGAGGGTTCGGCTAGAGAGTTTGAGGGGATGGAAAAAATAAAAGAGAATGAAGAATGAGGGCTAGGAATTTCTGCAGCGGCAAGAATGACAAAAAGAGAAGCAAGGGGGCCAACGATGCTTTTATAGGCATTCGGCCCCCTATCAAGCTTGCCAGTCCACTCCTTCTCATGAGGAGTTCAAAATTCATCAAACTTCCCAATTGCTCTCGACCACTCATTCATTTTAATTCAAATAATTTTGAATTAAATCATAATAATCTCTTATTAATCCATGCAATATCCTTAATATCCAAATAATATCCCTTTAAAATACTTGATTATCTCATGATAATAAATTACACCCTTATTATCCAAAATAAAAAGAATTTAAGGAGAGAAATTCTCTCCTTTGTGCCGTCCCCATATATAGTGCAAAAGAGAACTTGGCGCCTCGAACACAAGCTCTCCCTTGTGCATTGTGGCGTCAACTCCAAGCACTTAAGTGGCCTCCCCTTTTTCCACTTTTCCAAGGCTTATTTAGTGTCAACTTATCCCCACTTATTCTTTTAACACCCCTCTGCTAAGGCTCCTTACCTTTTAAATTAAAAACTGAATTTTCCATTAAACCGAGCCAACTCAAAGCCTTAAATTGATCATTATTATTCCATAAATAATGACACAGCAGTTCATACATAAGAAAAATAGTCAACTTCCAAATAACCCCATATTTGGGATGTTACAGTTCTACCCCCCTTAAAACAAATTTCGTCCTCGAAATTCCTTGATCAAAAGAGATGAGGGTATTGCTGCCGCATCACCTCCTCGGGTTCCCACGTAGCTTCTTCCACTCCGTGGTTCCGCCATAACACTTTTACTAAAGGCACTGCATTCCTTCGTAGAACTTTCACATCTCGATCTATAATCTGAACCGGTTCTTCTTCAAAAGATAAATCCGAGCTCACCTCGATTTACCACTCTTCGCACAACGTCACGAAGGATCTGACCGATACCGCCTCAAAGATTGATACATGAAATACGTCATGAATCGACTTTCGATTCTGCCAAGCAACTCTAGCCGATAAGCCACTTTGGTCCTATTCGCTTCACAACGATATATGGCCCAATGAACCTTGGGCTTAACTTCCTCTCTCGTCCAAACCTCAACACCTTTTTCCAAGGCGACACTTTCGGAAAGACTTTGTCTCCCAAAGATACTCCACTTCCTTGCGTTTGAGATTGGCATAAGACTTCGCCTATCCGATGCTTCCTTGAGACGAGACCGAATCACCTTGACTTTGTCTTCCGTCTCGCTTACCAACTCTGGACCCGTAACTTGTCTTTCTCCCAACTCTGTCCAACATGTAGGAGTACGACACTTCCGTCCATACTGAGCCTCGTATGGAGCCATTCGAATACTCGCTGATAACTATTGTTATAAGCGAATTCCGCTAGTGGTAGGTACTCCTCCCAACTACCACTAAAATCCAAGACACACCTCTTAACATGTCTTCTAAAATCAGATCACCCTTTCCGATCGTCCAGTCGATTTGTGGATGGAAAGCCGTCTTGAAATCTAACCGTGTACCCAAAGCTTGATGCAACGCTTTCCAAAACCTTGACGTGAATCGGGATCCCTATCCGAGATAATCGACACCGGCACACCATGCAACCTCACTATTTCACCCACATACGACTTTGCTAGCTTCGGAGAGAGTAATCCATTCTCACCGGCATGAAGTGAGCCGATTTAGTTAAAGTGATCCACAATTACCTGCATCGCATCCTTCTTGGTGGGCGTGAGGGTAGCCCACTAACAAAATCCATGGTGATCCTCTCCCATTTCCATTGAGGATCTTTATCGGTTGAAGTAGTCCCGATGGTGACCGATGTTCACCTTAACCCGTGACACGTCGGACACTTCCCTACGAACTCCGTTATCTCACGCTTCAACCCCGCCACCAAAATCTGTTTCCATGCAAGTCTCCATACATTTTGCTTCCTCCAGGGATGCATAGCGTATGGGCTGCTATGTGCATCTTGGAGAATTTTCTCGCCTTAAATCTGTATCTTTTGGCATACATACTCGTCCTTGCAAACAAAGCACTCCATCAATAGACAGATGTACCTTTCCAATCCACCGTCTTGAACTTGTACCCTCTTAGAGCTCAAGCCTTCATCCACTAATCGCTTTTCTTTAATCTCCTCAATCCATGTCGGCTTAACTTGAAGTTCGCGCCAAAGACTCCCATCATCATACGAGACTTAACCGAGCGAACATTGCTCTTAAGTCCGTTACACGCTTTCCAGGCTCAATGCGCCGGCTACCACATTAGCCTTTCCCTGATGGTACTCGATTGAACAATCATAGTCTTTTAGTAGTTCAATCCATCGACGCCGCCTCGGTTCGATCCTTTTGAGTCGAAGATACCTCAAGCTTTTGTGATCTGTGAAGACCATCGACTTCTCCCCATACAGTAATGTCTCCATATCTTGGCGCGAAGACGACCATTGCTAACTCTAAGTCGTGAGTTGGGTAGTTAACCTCATGCGATCTTAATCGATGGGATGCATAGGCTACTACCTTCCCATCCTCGCATCAACACACATCCCAAACCGGTGTGAGATGCATCACAATAAACTGTGAATAACTTTCCCGCTTGTCAGTACCAAAACCGAGCTTCCACAAAATCCTCCTTAGCTTATCAAAGCTTTCTTGCTCTTTTCCGTCCATACAAACGGGACACCTTTCCTTAGCAACTTAGTTAATTGGCGCACGCTATTAGAGAGAATCCTTCCACGAATCTCCGATAGTACCTGCTAAACCTGAGAAAACTTCAGATTTCAACCACCGTCCTAGGTGGTTTCCACTCCAATACCGCCTCAATCTTGCGAGGGTCTACTCTAATTCCTTCACCGATACTACATGCCCTAAGAAAGCCACTTCCTAAGCCAAAATTCACACTTACTCGAATTTGGCATATAACTCGCTTCCCCCTCAATACTTGCGTAACTATCCGTAAATGCTTGTCATGCTCCTCTTCTTCTCGTCTTTGAATAAACCAAGATGTCGCCTATAAACACCACGACGAATGGTCCAAGTACTCTTTGGAATACTCTATTCATCAAGTCCATGAATGCCGCCGGCGCATTAGTCAACTCGAATGGCATCACCAGAACTCGAAATGCCCATACCGAGTTCGAATGCCGCTTTGTGAACATCGACCTCCTTCACCCTTAATTGGTGATAGCGACCTAAGGTCTATCTTGAAAACACCGAGGCACCCTTCGCTTGATCGAACAAGTCGCCAATCCGAGGCAACGGATACTTGTTCTTGATCGTTAACTTGTTCAACCGACGGTAGTCGATGCACATCCGCATAGAACCGCCCTTCTTCTTGACAAACAACACGGTGCTCCCCACGGAGATATACTTGGTCGTATAAACCCTCTATCCAAGAGCTCCCGAATTTGAGCCTTTAGCTCCACCAATTCCTTTGGTGCCATTCGGTATGGTGCTATAGACACACAGTGCCGCCTGGTAGCAAGTCTATACCGAATTCGACTTCTCGATCCGGAGGCAAACCACGAAGTTCTTACGGGAATACATCAACAAATTCCCCAACCGTTCGGACCTTTTCAATTACTAACTCCTTAGTTTCCAAAGCACGATTTGAACCAAATACGCCTCACAACCCTTCTTGACCATCTTTTCATTCTCTTCAAGGCGATCACTACATTGGATAGATAATTCCTTCTATCTCCTATCATAACCACTTCATCACCTTCATCGTCTTATGGACCATGCGCTTAGCCGCGCAATCCAAACTCGCTTGGTACTTAACCAACCAATCCATACCAAGGATCAAATCGAACTCCCCAACGGTAGTTCCATTAGATCACCTACAAATACTACCCCCTTGGAGTTCTAGAAGTGCGCCTCTATAGAGTTTATCTACGACTACGGAGTGACCTAAGGGGCTAACTCGGTCATCTCCCTAGAAGCGCTTTGAGTCTAGGTCCATAGTTCCTACCACACTACTAGCAATGTACGAGTGTGTCGAGCCCACATCAATCAATGCAACATAAGGAAAACCGAAAATTAGAAACGTGCGGTTATAACATCCGGTGCGTCACCTTCCTCGCGACACCTCGGCTGCGTAAACTAAGCCAGTGCCGCCTAGCCTCTGTGTTGCTGAACCTCTCGCCTTGAGTTCCACGACCTCGGTTAGGACTGTTGTTTCTTCTACCATTACCACGACCCTCCGTGGTCCCACATTTCTATCCCGAGCACGGTTACGTCGCCTTCTTCGGCTCGCTTCTTAGCTAGTTTCGGGGACAATCTCGTAGCGATGCTCCAAAGATCCACACTCAAAGCATCCTTTGTCACCACCCAACATCCTCCCCAATGGGTCTTTCCACGGCGATTGCCGAGTCGGCCTCGATTAGCGGTTGTGGCCTTTTCACCTGATTGGGCCCACTTGGCCTAGCCTTTTCCTCGAGCACTTCCGCTTGACCCAGTGACCCAAAACTTCTCTTCCGATTGTTCTTACTATAGTTACGCCTCCACGCCTCCTTGATTCCTTCTGGCTACCTTAGCCTTTTCCACTAGGGACGAAAACTCACGAACTTGCTGGGGCAATTAGTAACCTCAAATCATCTCTGAGTCCATCCTCAAAGCGGACACAACGCTCATGTTCAGTAGCCACGATGCCTCTCGCATATCTACTCGACCTTAAAAATTCCGCCTCATATTCCGACACGGACTTAGTTCCTTGAACTAATCCCGAAAAGCCTTTCTCTGGCGTCGGTGTAGCTAATGCCCACATACTTTTTCTCGATGGCGGTTCAAATACTCCCAAGTCAAATCATCTCATTGTAGCCCCATCTCGAACCGTTAGCCACCACCGATCACGCTTCATCCTTTAGAAGCGACACGCCTTTCTTTCACCTTCTCTTCGCCGAGTCAAGATCATCCATGATCCTTTCATTGACTCTAGCCAATATTCCGTCGCACAGACCGGTGCCACTCCCGACACACCTCGGAATACCTCCGCTCCGTTAGATCGGAGTCGCCGGGGGACGATTTCCGAGCTCCAATATTTCCACCACCCCACCACCATCTCCAAAACTCGCAACACGACTTGCGATACCGACTCGCCACCGGCCCGCTCTCGGCTCCTCACTCTAAAAGTAGGAGGTGGTGGTGGCGATGGTACCTCATTTTCCGAACCTTGTCCCGACTGACGGGTTCGGACACATCGTCATCCTACCCCTACCACGCCCACGGCGTCCCACGTCCTCTAGAACTCATTCTATCTACCGCGCTTTTAATCTGATTAAGAAAAATTTTATGCGTTAGTACTTTTGTTCCACTTTATTACTCGCGAAGAAGTTTTATGGATGAGGTTTAATCAGAGATTCTTTCGAGCAAACAATGTTTCAGTTTCCTATCCTAGTTCACACAAAGAAGTCCATGCATCCATTCCTTAATACTTTCCATACCTATTCACTCATCTGACATTTCTCGCCATTTCTAACCCGAGGGTATTTTCGTCTTTTTCCCTACAGGGGTATTTTCGTAATTTTCCAGAACCAAGATATTTTGCTGATGATTTCCAGAGCTAAGTTATTGAATATTTGTAAAATAGTTGAAATTTTGGGCAAAACCGTCGAATCCATATTTTATGGGTCGGGGGCATTTTGGTAATTTTACTCCTAAGGGTATTTCTGTAATTTTCCACAAGTCAAGTTTTCCGAGAAAAACATTGTATACTAAGTGTTCTAGGGTTTGAGAGGGTTATTGGATAAGTTTTGAAAACATTAGGGCTTGTTGTCTCGTTCTATTTTGAAAAAACAAGGCTAATTCCCTTTTTGGGTTTTAATCATTGTTTTTAGCCTATGACCGAGCCTTCTGGTCGTGGTGAACCAAAGCTACGCACTGTGCGTAATTCAAGTGAAGAGGAGGTGGGTCACGCGGACCGCTTAAATACCAAGCTCACCGAACCTTTCTAGACATGCGCACGCAGGTTACCACACCACCGAGCCCTCTCGAGTTAGGGTGAACCGAAGCTACGCACTGCAGGGATACTGCGAAGAGGAGGTGAGTCACGAGGACCGCTAAATACCAAGCTCTTCCGATCCAATCCTAGACATGCGTCACAGGGGGTTACCACACCCTAGCTCATTGACTAAGTCATAGGTTGGTTTAGTTCTTTAAGTCTTATGCTTCGTTGTGTTTGAGTAATCTAGCCTTAGGGTCCAAGTCCTATAAGTCTATCTACGTTCCATGCTTCCTACCCTTCTACGTAATATAATTCACGAAAAGGTTTAGATGTACTTACCATGGATCGGTGTGCGGAGACTCGGCCATGCCGCTTAAAAACCCAAAATCATACCATAAGGCCTACTAAAACATTTTTGGGCCTTGGGCCCCCACACACCAGCTTTGAACTGGCTCGATACCAATTCAGAACAACCCAAACCCGGCCCAAACACTACGACCGAATTTGACTTGTTACCGAGTAAAACCTTGTGAACACCATTTCGAAAAACATTTTATTTTCATTGAAAACCCCTCGTTTTTGGTTGTCTTGTCAAAGCTACTCTTAGATTTGATTTGGAATTTTAATTAAGTCCAACTGTTATACCAGTTTCAAGTGTGCCCGATGGCACGAAAAAAAACATTTTCGTGTTAATTTAAGAAAACATGTGATTTTTAGTTCAATTTAATAATATGGTTTAAAGCAAATATCCAACATAAAAGAAAATAACACCAATGTAGTTTAAGGAGGCCTTATTACAACCCAAGTAAAAATAAAGAAATTTAAAGTTCTATAAATTTGAATCCACTGCATGGCCACCTCGAGTCCAACCGGCTCCTCCACCGCCATCTACGAGTCACCTGAAAAATGTTAAAGGAGAAGGTGAGTCACCAAGACTCAGTATGTAACCCTCCCCTTGGTTAATACAACATTTCATACACAACATATAACGATTAATTAAGCAAAGTATCGTGTACCCAACCTAGCCAACCAAACACCTTTGCCTACCCCATGTGGTACCAAACCACCGTGACGATAGTCACAATGTGTTACCAAAACACCGGTGGTGCCAAACCACCGTGACGATAGTCACAATGTGCTACCAAAGCACCGGTGTCCGTAGACACAAATCGGGTGATGGGGCCAACCCATCGTGTGATACCAAATCACCGCGCATTTATCCCATATCTCAAGTGGGGCCAACCCACGGTGGTGTTAACCACGGGGACAAGTCGCTATTGAGGTGCCAAACCTCCGGAGGTACCAAACCTCCGGTGACATATAGTCACAAGCAGTGCTACCAAAGCACCGGTGCTCGCAAAGACGATATCACCGCCTCCACTCAATCAACCCACATAGTCAATAAATACATATAGATTTATCATATGTATTATCACAAAGATGCTTCCCAAAAGCATAAAATAGCAATCATATGCACAGTACTTACACGTTTACCCCATATACCGTTATGGTATTCAAGCCATTGCTACATACATCAAGTTAGCAATCACATTACTTAGCATAATTTAATAAGTTAAATGGTGTGTATGTACACACCGTCACCCACACTAAATCTAAGTCCCAAAAGAGGAGTCGGCCACCTAGATCTATCAAAGACCTATATTCGCCAACTTTTAGGATTAGTATTATGGCCTATTCGGCCAACCAAAACAAATCCGGAGGGTTAGTTATGGTCCTGAATCCTTACCTTTGCTTTTTGTTACGAACCACGGCACTCGAGGCACAGATCTGCTTTACCAAGTAATTGGTTAATTGATACAGTTAATAGCCTTCGACTTTTAATCACCACTTAATAACTTACTAAAATAGATCTTACTAACTCTTACCAAACCGTTTACTAGAGAGGAAGAGTTTGAGTCGACTAACTCCCGATCCCGAAGTCCTTAAGTGATATCGGCTTTTCCAAATCAACTGTCGATAATACCTTGATGGGATCTAACCACTTTGATATTCGGCCAAAGCTATTAAAGAAGTAATCAGGAGATCAGAGAAGAAGTTTCGGCACAAGGATATGAAGTGTATTCGGCTGAGGAGAGTTTAACAAGAAGAAAAGGGATTTTGGCAAAGGTTAAAGTATAGGTTCGGCTAGTGTGGAAGAAGAAGAAAAGATGGTGAAGGTGGAAGAGGGGTTCGGCTAGAGAGTTTGAGGGGATGGAAAAAATAAAAGAGAATGAAGAATGAGGGCTAGGAATTTGGCAAGCAAACAAGAATGACAAAAAGAGAAGCAAGGGGGCCAACTGATGCTTTTATAGGCATTCGGCCCCTATCAAGCTTGCTGTCCACTCCTTCTCATGAGGAGTTCAAAATTCATCAAACTTCCCCAATTGCTCCTGACCACTCATTCATTTTAATTCAAATAATTTTGAATTAAATCATAATAATCTCTTATTAATCCATGCAATATCCTTAATATCCAAATAATATCCCTTTAAAATACTTGATTATCTCATGATAATAAATTACACCCTTATTATCCAAAATAAAAAGAATTTAAGGAGAGAAATTCTCTCCTTGTGTGCCGTCCCATATATAGTGCAAAAAGAGAACTTCGCGCCTCGAACACAAGCTCTCCCTTGTGCATTGTGGCGTCAACTCCAAGCACTTAAGTGGCCTCCCCTTTTTCCACTTTTCCAAGGCTTATTTAGTGTCAACTTATCCCCACTTATTCTTTTAACACCCCTCTGCTAAGGCTCCTTACCTTTTAAATTAAAAACTGAATTTTCCATTAAACCGAGCCAACTCAAAGCCTTAAATTGATCATTATTATTCCATAAATAATGACACAGCAGTTCATACATAAGAAAAATAGTCAACTTCCAAATAACCCCATAATTGGGATGTTACAAAAATGGTTTCGACAGCTTGGCGACTCCGCTGGGGATCTGCTAGAGAGTCAAGCAGTAAAATTGGTAGTTTCATGTCTAAATGTTTGAAGTTTAAAATCTGATTTTTTTAATCCTTTTTTATTTATACATGATTTTGTTTGTATAAAATGCTTATGCATCGCACTACATAGCCATTGCGGTCACACCCTTAAGTGGGAGTAAGAAGCTATGCTTTCGTGAGGTTTTCACCTCCGCATGGGTAAGTGGATTGCTTCTGGAATACATCTGTACCTATGTCTTCGTGAAGTTTTCACTTTCGCATGGCCATAGGGAAATGTGTTCCCCTGAACCGAACTCGATCTATATGAGCCTATAATGGGTGAGGATCGAGGAATCTGCTGGTTCAGGTACATCAACTTTAGAGCTAAACCACATATAGTAAGCCGTAAGGACCTACCTTAAGTAGAGCTATATCGATATTTAGTGGTTACCCAGATAGATGTTTTATTCACCTTATATATTATTTCATGGTACTGACGTGTGGTGTTTTATTTTTGTGCATATCATTCCATACTTAAGGAGGTATTGATTCGCGATCAGTTTCTAAATTAGAATTTTGGTTATGGAGAACGGGTTCCTTGATAAAGTGGAGGACAATGCCGCTGTTCGCACATGGTCAGAACAAACTCAATTGGAAAAAGGGAACAGCCTAGGTGACGGGTACATATCTGAACTATGGGACTTTACTCGGGTTAGTGTTACACAAAATGAGTTTCAAGAGTTGAAAGAGATATGGGCTCAGTGGGATAATGAGGCTAAGCAGTTGTTTTATAACAATTACGGAGACTTGCCTTACTTACTTGACGTCAAGGTAGATAGGTATTTGTTTCGAGCTATGGCTCAGTTTTGGAATTCTTCTTATAACTGTTTCACTTTTGGGGAAGTAGATTTGGTGCCCACGGTAGAGGAATATACGACTTTGCTTCCGTGTCCAAAATTCCAAAGGAATAAAGTTTATGCTAAAGCTATTAATGGCCCAAATTTTGTAAGGAGATTAATGAATATCACCGGGATGAGTGAACAATGGGTCACAGCTAGAATTCAGGAGAAAGGAGAAGGTAAATGTGTTCCTTGGGTTGGCTTGAGGGACTTGATCTTAGCCCATCCAGATATGAAGAAGAAGGTTGATGTCTTTGCCTTGTGTATTTACGGTTTAGTAGTTTTCCCTAGAGCTCTCAGGCATATAGATGAAACGGTTATGGAGTTATTTCATCGACTTGATAAAGGGGTCACGCCTGTACCTGAGATCTTAGCCGAGACGTTCAGATCTTTGAATGCATGTCGAAGAGAATGAGAAGGGAGATTCATTGGATGCACGCAGCTATTATTAGCTTGGTTTTACGATCATTTTTGGAAAATGGAGAAAATTTCTTATCGGTATTTTTCTGAAAATTATTCTCCCTTAAAAGAAATAGTAGCAACACTGAGGAAAGAAGACGTGCCTGAGGAGAATTGGATGGAACTCCTGCAAAACCTTCGAGAGAAAGATGTCGTGTGGAAAGCCCTTTGGTTGATTTCGGATGAAATTCTTTATCGATGTTGGAGTTTCGACTGGGTGCCTTTACTTGGAATTTGGGGAGCCATTGGGTATGCTCCTCTACTCGTACTAAGGCAATATGGATCGAGACAGTTTATTCCTGCAACATATGGGCTGGCTCAGTGTGAGTTTTCGTACAAAGAAGATAATTATAAGATTAGAGTTAATGAGATTTCTGGTGCTTGGAAATAGACTTGCAGAATGAAGAGATTATCTACAGGACCGGTGACAACTTTAGAATACAGCGGATGGAGGACTAGAAGGGTTAATGATAATATCCTTGAGTTAAATTCTGAGGGTGCCCGGTCAAGAGAAGAATGCCTGCAAGTAGTCCCATCAGAACTAGAGATGATAAAGCGAGATTTTGAGAAGATGAGTTCCGAGCTTGGAAAGAGAATAGAGAAGCTAGAAGAGGAAAAGATGTGTTTGAGGCTAGATGCGGATGTGCAGAAATCTGAAGTCGAGAAAGCAAGAAAGAGAAGAGAGAAGGATAGAGGAAGATCGAGATAGCTTGAAGGCCGAGTATAAGAAGATGCGATCGACAATAAAGAATCTTTGGATTGGGGAAGACTTCACAACAAATGGCAACAAGAGGTTCAAGAGGAAAAGGCCAAAGCTGACTATTGGGAGAAAAAGTTTCGAGAGATGCAAAAGAACTTAGCGGAAATTTTAAATGAAAAGGGAGAATTGCAAGCTAGAGTGGCTGAACTTGGACGGTCCCTTCATCAATACCGAGCCAGTAATTAAAGTGATCGAGTTAGAATCAAGCCTAAACAAGATTGAAGAAATGAAGGGTAGAATTGAAGAGTTAGAATCAGCACTGCACAGTTGTAAACTTCGGATCGAGTGTCTTGAAACAAGGGAGGAGCATTTGAAGGAAGAGCTCCATCATTCACACGGTCAAGTCAGAAATCGGGACTATCTAATGGGGGAAGCCATAGTTCAGATTCGAGAGGTAGCTGATCACTTACGGACTTTGGCAGCGCAGGCCGACGTATTGAGCATAAAGTATGAGCTACAGTCAGGGCGTAACCAAGAACTAGTTTTGTTATTAAGGAAAATTAAGACATTAGGACTTAGGGCGAAAGCTTATTTGTAATCTGTTTTATGTAAAGGATTTTGTTTTCTAATAAAGTTTTCTACAAAGAAGTTGATCAGAATCGATGTCTCTTTGCATTCATGCATTTGCATTACATAACACCATATGCATTCAAATATATAGAGAGAGTCTAATTAGTTTAAATTATAGGAGAGAGAAAGAAAGAAAATCTGAAGTCGAACACCCTTACTGCACACACGAGCAAAGTCAAGGAAAATGGACCAAAGGATGGAACAATTCCAAAGAGAGATGCAAGACCAGATACAAGAGCAGATGGCAAAGCTCCAACAGGAGATGAGGGACCAAATGTTAGAGGCCCAAAAGAACATGATGGCCCAAATGGCCCAAATGATGAATGGGATAATGGATAAGGCAAAGGGCCCTATAATCAATGCTGAGGACAATGAGGATTTCCCTAGAGGATTCACTCTAACACATGTGCAAGCGCAACATAAAGAATACCTTAGAAGGCCACATGTCACAATAAGGCCTCAACAAGGGCAAGCTGACATTGGAATGACTGCAAATTTTCAGGTTGGTATGGGATCCAACCCAGGAGACAACCCTGTTAATCCTGTTGTCCCTGACTTGGACATGGCAGAGGGAGAGGGAATCAAAACTGAATCTACAAAAAGTTAGAAGATCGCTGTAGGTGGTTGGAGGAAAAATTTAAGGCTTTGGAAAACGCCGACCATCATCAAGGAATTGACGCAAAGGACTTGAGCTTGGTCCCAAATTTGGTGCTTCCTCACAAATTCAAGATGCCGAAATTTGAGAAGTACAATGGAACTACTTGCCCTGAAGCCCACATCACGATGTTCTGTAGACGTATGACGGGCTATGTGAACAATGATCAACTTCTGATTCATTGTTTCCAAGATAGTTTGATAGGAGCAGCATCTAGGTGGTACAACCAACTTAGCCGCACTAACATTAGTTCCTGGAGGGACTTGACCCAAGCCTTCATGAGACAGTACAACCATGTCACAGATATGACGCCTGACTGAATCATGTTGCAAAACATGTAAAAGAAGTCAAATGAGAGTTTCAGGCAATACGCGCAGAGATGGAGGGAAATAGCCATGCAAGTTCAACCACCTCTCCTAGAAAAGGAGACTACTATGCTGTTTATCAACACTTTAAAGGCATCATTTATCACCCATATGATAGGAAGCACCACCAAGAGCTTTGCAGACATAGTTATGGCAGGAGAAATGATTGAAAATGCCATAAGGGGTGGCAAGATCAAAGCGGGAGAAACCACTAGGAGACCTGCTCCTAGGAAAAAAGAGTGTGAGGTAAACAATACGAGTACGTACAACAAAGGGTACTCAAAAGCAGTTACTATTAATCAGCCGAAATTACTTACTGCTGGACAACAAGGGTCGGCAAGACAAGAATCAGGCCCCAAACAAAATGCTGACAAAATTCAATTTACGCCAATCCCTATGACGTATAAGGAGTTGTATGATACTTTATTAGAAGAATGCATAGTGTCCCCATACTATTTACAGCTAATGCAACCTCCATATCCTAAATGGTATGACTCAAACGCCCAATGTGATTACCATGCAGGAGCAGTGGGGCATTCTATAGAAAACTGTACTGCCTTCAAAAGGGTAGTTGAGAGGCTTCTTAAATTGGGAGTTGTCAAGCTTGAGGACATGCCCAGTACGGCGAACCCATTACCCAATCATAGAGACAAATGGGTAAATGCGATTGGGGATGATCGTATAAGAAGGACCAAGGGGTATATCTCGGATGTGAAGACCCCATTGAGAATAATTTGGAGGGAGATGGCAAGATGGGGACTAATAAAATCAAGTCTCGAAGAAAGAATTAAAGAACCAAGGAACTACTGTGAGTTCCACAAAGTTGATGGACATGGGATCCAAGATTGTGCTGAGTTTAGGATATTGGTACAGAGCCTTATGGAAAATAAGGAGTTGGAGTTTTGTGAAGAAGTTTCAGAGGGAGGAAATATACACGCAACTGAAGAAGAACTGACAAATCAAAAAGTCAATTATCCAAGGGTCATTATTTCCCGACCGAAGAATACAGAAGGTGGAGCACAAATTGCGCCTAAAGTGATAATTCAGAGACCTGCGTCCTTTCCTTACAAGGACAATAAAGCTGTACCATGGAATTACAACTGTAACATAACGACACCAAAAGTAGTAATTGCAGCTAGCACTTCCAAGGAGGTCCAAAAAGAGGGATTCTATACGCGAAATGGAAGGCGTTACGACTCGGTAAACGTCAGAACAGAACCAGCCAAGTCAAAGGATGTGCTTGATACCCTTATCAACATACCTGTAAAGGAGGAAGAGGCTAAGGAATTTCTAAAATTCCAAATTCCTAAAGCACAGTGAATACAGTGTGGTAGAACAGTTGCGCAAACAATCGGCTCGTATTTCAGTGCTAGCCTTACTCTTAAGTTCGGATGTTCATCGTGAGGCTTTAATGAAAGTGCTGAATGAGACTTATGTTACTAAAGACATATCTGTCAACAAGCTTGACTGATTAGTTAGTAACATAAGTGCTGATAACTTTATTTCCTTCAGTGATGATGAAATTCCACCTGGGGGTATAGGGTCAACTAAAGCCTTGCACATTACCACGCGTTGCAAGGGATACACTCTGCCAAGTGTATTAATTGACAATGGATCAGCTTTGAATGTCTTACTGTTGTCAACTTTGAAGAGGTTGCCGATAGACAGTTCTCACATGAAGACATGCCAGAACATAGTGAGAGTATTTGACGGCACTGAAAGAAGGGTGATGGGAGAATTGACATACCATTGCAGATTGGGCCAAATACATATGAGGTGGATTTTCTGGTGATGGATATAAAACCTTCATACAATTGTTTGTTGGGAAGGCTTTGGATTCATTCGGCAGGGGCAGTGCCCTCATCTCTTCATCAAAAATTGAAGCTGGTAACGGATGGTCGACTAGTCACTATAAATACAAAGGAAGACATTATAGCGACTGTTACTAATGACGCACCATATATAGAGAAGAATGAGGAAGCCATTGAATGTTCTTTCAGGTCCTTAGAATTTGTCAACGCAACTTTCATCTCGGAGGGAAGTGAAGTCCCAGTGCCCAGGATATCTAACACAACGAGGATGGGCTTACAGATGACGGTGGAAAAAGGAGCCCTACCAGGGAAAGGATTAGGCAGATACCTCCAAGGGGAAATTGGAGTGCCAATACTGAAGGAGAAGAGGGATCTTTTTAGCTTGGGTTTCAAGCCGGATGTTAGACAAAGAAGGAAGGACATAGAGAAGAAGCAGGAGAGGAGAAGGGCACGCTTGAAGGGAGAAGATGTCCAGTGGAAACCAATGATATTCCCACACATATCCCAGACCTTTGTATCAGGAGGGATAATTCACCCTGAGAGAGGGTTATTGGAATGTCCTCACATCAATGCCATACATGAGGAAGGAATAGAACAAAGGAACCTGATGGGCATTTTCCCTTATGAACCTGGAAGCGTTCTGGACAATTGGACTACAAAGAAGCTTCCTGTAGTTTTTAGGAATTATACAGAGTAATATTCAGAACGCTTTGTTGTTTTTTAGCCTAGGAACGATAAAGATCTCTTTGTGAAATAGGCTTATGTTCAGAACTTATTATTTCAATAAAATACATTTTGGATAATTAACTTGAGTAAATATTCTTTCATTCTAATTTCCTCCCAAATGGTATATTTTTTCATTCATATCATGTGAATATTTGTCCTTAAATTCATTAGTTCTTTGTACATTCTTTCGTACCCATTACAGGTCCTTAGATATCAATGACATGAGCAATGACAATACGGATCCAGAGGACCATTTTGACCAAGACATGTGTTTAGAAGAATCTCGGGATTTTAAAGATAACCGAGATTGTGACCTATCTCCAGATTTGTTAAGAATGGTAAAGCAAGAGGAGAAACAGATTTTGCCTCATAAAGAAGAAATAGAGAATATAACTTTGGAAGAAGGGAAGGTTGTGAAAATTGGGACGCACATAATCAAGGAGACGAGACAAGACCTTATTGAGTTATTGCGAGAATTCAAAGATGTCTTTGCGTGGTCATACCAAGATATGCCTGGGTTAAGTACTGATATTGTGGTACATCGCCTTCCCATCAGAGAAGAATGCAAGCCAGTTCAGCAAAAGCTACGAAGGATGAGACCTGATATAGTTTTGAAAATAAAAGAAGAAATCCAGAAACAGTTTGATGCTGGTTTTCTACAAGTGGTCAAGTACTCAGAATGGGTCGCAAACATCGTTTCTGTCCCCAAGAAGGATGGAAAAGTTCGGATGTGTGTAGATTATAGAGATCTAAATAAAGCTAGCCCAAAGGACAATTTTCCTTTGCCGCACATCGATACGTTGGTGGATAATACGACAGGATTTTCATTATTTTCCTTCATGAATGGTTTTTCAGGATACAATCAGATCAAGATGCACCCAAAGGATATGGAGAAAACTACCTTCATAACATTGTGGGGTACCTTTTGCTATAAAGTAATGCCTTTCGGACTAAAGAATGCTGGGGCAACATATCAAAGGGCCATGGTTACCTTGTTCCACGACATGATGCACAAGGAGATTGAGGTGTATGTTGATGATATGATTGCCAAATCTCGAACAGAAATAGAACACATCGAAGTCTTGATGAAGCTATTTCTGAGACTGAGGAAATTTCAATTGAAACTCAATCCGACAAAGTGTACCTTCGGAGCTCGATCAAGAAAGTTACTGGGATTTGTGGTCAGTGAGAAAGGAATCGAAGTTGACTCAAGCAAGGTCAAAGTAATACAAGAATTACCTCCACCGCACACTCAGAAAGAAGTCCGAGGTTTTCTTGGAAGGCTAAATTACATTGCTCGGTTTATTTCACAATTAACTGAGAAATGTGATCTCATATTTCATCTTCTCAAGAAACACAATCCAGGTGTATGGGACGATGAATGTCAAAGAGCTTTTGACAAAATCAAAATGTATCTGTCAAATGCATCAGTATTATCTCCGCCTAATCCAGATAAGCCATTAATACTGTATTTGTCAGTATTTAACAACTCCATGGGATGTGTTCTAGGACAACACGATGAGATAGGAAGAAAAGAAAAAGCGATATACTATCTTAGCAAAAAGTTCACTGATTGTGAAATAAGGTATTCGTCAATCGAGAAATTATGTTGCGCTTTGATTTGGACAACTCAGAGATTGAGACAGTATATGCTATATCATACAACTTGGTTGATTTCCAAGCTTGATCCGTTAAAGTACATGATGGAGTCCACTGCTTTGAATGGAAGAATGGCTAGATGGAAGATTTTGTTATCTGAATTCGATATAATCTATATGAACCAAAAGGCTATAAAAGGAAGTGCGGTAGCAGAATTCTTGGCTAGTAGAGCTTTGGAAGATTATGAACCCTTGAACTTTGATTTCCCAAATGAGGAACTGATGTATGTGGCAAATATTGAAGATTGTCGGTGGAAACTGAATTTTGATGGAGCATCGAATGCTATGGGAAACGGAATTGGGGCAGTCTTGGTATCCCCTGGTGGTGACTATTACCCATTCGCATGCAGATTGGATTTTGACTGCACAAATAACATGGGAGAATATGAAGCATGCATCATGGGACTTCAAGCAGCCCTAGAATGCAAGATCAGAGTGCTAGAAGTATACGGAGATTCTGCCTTGGTAATTTACCAGCTTAAAGGAGAGTGGAAGACAAGAGATCCCAAACTAATTGATTACCGAAAAATAGTTCTGGGATTGATTGAGGAATTTGATGACATTGCCTTCAATTACCTTCCACGCGATGAAAATCGATGATGACGATGCATTGGCAACCTTGGCTTCTATGATCAAATTAAATGCACTGAAGATATGAGGCCTATTCGGATGAGTATTGTCGAAGTTCCAAATTTCATTGTTATGACATAGAGGAAGAGGAAAGAGATGATCATCCTTGGTATCAGAATGTATTGCGATACGTGAAAAATCTCGAGTACCCAGAGAATGCCACTGAGAACGAGAAAAGGACTTTAAGAAGAATGGCCTGTGATTATGTCTTGGATGGAGATATCTTATACAAAAAGAGAAAAGATCAAGTGCTATTGAGATGTGTTGATGCTGTTGAAGCTAAGCAAATCCTTGAAGAAGTTCATGAGGGCGTTTGTGGAACACACGCTAATGGATTCACAATGGCCAGGCAAATAATGAGATTTGGATATTATTGGTCTACCATGGAAGGAGATTGTTTTAACTATGCCAAGAGATGTCATAAATGCCAAATTTATGGAGACAAAATTCATGTGCCTCCGTCACCTTTGCATGTTATGACTTCCCCATGGCCTTTTTTCATGTGGGGCATGGATGTTATTGGACCAATCTCACCAAAAGCTTCGAATGGGCACTGATTCATCTTTATGGTAATTGACTACTTCACGAAATGGGTAGAGGCTGCTTCATATGCTAGTGTCACTAAATTAGCAGTTAGTCGATTCTTGAAGAAGGAGATTATTTGTCGGTATGGAATGCCTGAGAGGATCATATCAGACAATGCGCTGAATTTGAACAACAACTCGATAGCAGAAATTTGTAGCCAATTTGGGATCAAGCACCACAATTCGTCTCCATACCGACCAAAAATGAATGGGGCAGTGGAAGCGGCTAACAAAAACATCAAGAAGATAGTGGGGAAGATGACTGAGACTTATAAGGATTGGCATGAGAAACTACCGTTTGCACTCTATGCTTATCAGACGTCTGTCAGAACCTCTACTGGGGCAACGCCTTTCTCGTTGGTTTATGGGATGGAGGTGGTTTACCCCATTAAATGGGAAATTCCTTTCTTTTGAGTTTTGTCGAAATAAAGCTGGATGAAGCTGAATGGATTCAGGCTAGGTATGATCAGTTGAATTTAATTGAAGAAAAGAGGCTAAGGGCTATTCGTTATGGTCAGATGTACCAGAAACGAATGATGCGGGCTTATAATAAGAAAGTTCGCCCAAGAGAGTTTCATGAGGGGGACCTTGTATTGAAAAAGATTCTTCCCATACAAAAGGACTCTAGAGGAAAATGGATGCCGAATTGGGAATGACCATATGTGGTGAAGAAGGCTTTCTCTGGAGGAGCACTCATCTTGACCGAAATGGATGGAAAAAGTTTACCCAATCCTGTGAACTCAGATTCAGTAAAGAAATACATTGCTTAAAAAGGAGAAGAAGCCAAAGTGAAAACCCGCAAAGGGCGCTTTGAGTTTTCAAAAAAAAAGGGAGAGGCCAAGGTGAAAACCCAAAAAGGGCGCCTTGAGACCAAAGGGGTTTTGAGTTGAAAACCTGAAAAGGGAGACTCAAATTCTGAATGGTCGCGCAGTCATCTCGCTACAAAACAACAATGAAAGGAAATGTCGCATATTGGGGCATCAACAAAATACTTTGGGTCTTCTAAACGCATGTTGAACTCAAGGCGGTCTTCATAAAGTTCGTATATGGAAGCTCAATCGGTGATATCTAGGGCATCTGATTTTTGTCTTATTCATTTTACTATCTTTGGATTCTTTTTCTTCTCAAAGATATGTTCTAATTAATTTTTATTTGTATTCTTTTTATAAATTTATTCAAATCTTAACCCTTCTTTTGAGATCAATTTGTTACCCATAAATGTGTTGCACTGAGATAATAATTGACGAACTAATAATTTCACAAAAAGAAGTTTTACATATTACTTTGGAAATTTCTAGATAATACAAGGAGCCAAAACAGGACAATTGCTTAGAATTTCCATGTACATAGAAATATTTGAGAAAAAAGAATCTGGATAGAGACTATTTCTCTGAATTCTTTGTCCAATTGATAAGTGGATGTGATGTCATCAGATCATAGCACTTGGGGGTGGTGCGATGAATTAAGAAACCCTGAATTGCAATGGAATGGGTTGATTTCGAAATAAACCCTATACCCTAAATTTACAGATGGGTCGAATTAAAAGAGTTTTTGATCCTCATTGTGGTAAAGATTGTACAAGCCTCGCGTTTTCAAGATTTAAGCAGAGTTGTTAAGCAAAACATGATTGATGAACAAAAATAAAGAACAAATGAGTGATAACACCTAGAGTAGGAAACATACTCATAACATTTTTGTATCATAGTAAATTTCATTAGGTGCATTCTAGTCATTACATTCTAATCCTAAGGAATCATTTTCATGACATGTTGCATTCGTGTCACTCATAATACATGAAACCGAGTCTACATGACATGTCCTTCAGTGGACGGTGTAACGATATCGGTAAATTTTCAGATTTGACATTCCTGAAGTTGCAAGAAGCAAATCAAAGACATCAATCTGGTGATCCCTGAGTTTGCAGGGATCAGATTGAAGATAGCAGATTTGACATTCCTGAAGTTGCAGGAAGCAGATCGAAGACATCAATCTGGTGATCCCTGAGTTTGTAGGGGTCAGATTGAAGATAGCAGATTTGACATTCCTGAAGTTGCAGGAAGCAGATCGAAGACATCAATCTGGTGATCCCTGAGTTTGCAGGAGTCAGATTAAAGATAATAGATTTGACATTCCTGAAGTTACAGGAAGCAGATCAAAGACATCAATCTGGTGATCCCTGAGTTTGCAGGGGTCAAATTGAAGATAATAGATTTGACATTCCTGAAGTTGCGGGAAGCGGATCAAAGACATCAATCTGCGATCCCGAGTTTGCAAATCGATTGAAGACAACAAATTTGACATTCCCGAAGTTGTAGGAAGCGGATCGAAGACATCGACCGTGATCCCCGAGTTTGCGGGGATCGATTGAAGATAGCAGATCGACAATTCTGAAGTGCGCAGAAGCGGATCGAAGACATCAACTGGTGATCCCCGAGTTTGCGAGGTCGATTGAAGACAAAGCAGATTTGACATTCCCGAAGTTGTAGGAAGCGATTGAAGACATCACCGTGATCCCCGAGTTTGCGGGGATCGAGATTGAAGATAGCGATCCGACAATTCCCGAGTTTGCGAGAAGCGGTCGAAGACATCATCCGTGATCCCCGAGTTTGCGTGGATCGATTGAAGATAGCGGATCGACAATTCCCGAAGTTTGCGAAGCGGATCGAAGACATCACCGGTGATCCCCGAGTTTGCGGGGATCAGATTGAAGATAGCAGATCTGACAACTCCTGAGTTTGCAGGAAGCAGATCGAAGACGCCATTTGAAAAAGACTAAGAAGCCCAAGCTCGGCCAAAACCGGGAAAAATTGGTCCTTTTATAGTCTTTGCTCTATTCTTGTTTCACAACAATGAGCAAAGAGGGGTAGCTGTAGTAACCCATTTTGCCCGGGCCTATATACAGTCTAAAAATAAAGATAAAAAATAAAAATACCCCAAATGTCCATCAAACAGTCCTTTTACAGAAGCCCAATAAGTAACCAGACCCAACACTAAAACCTAATCAACCAATTGACCCAAACAGACCAACCCAAATTACACGGCCCAAAGTGGCCCAAGAACTAAACAAGCCCAGCAAAAACTTAGGGTTTCTTGAAACCCTAAGCTACCCTCGTGCCGCAAGCAGGGGCTACCCAATCGTCATCCAACAGGAGCCCAACAGTCACGCCGCTTCAGCTGGAGACCAATCGCCGTGTCACCGTCTCGTCTGGCCCTCATTCGTGCCTTGAATCACCATCGTCGCGAGATTTCAACCCCGCAAAGGAAAGAAACGAGCAGCAAAAAGGGAACAAATCGTAGCAAAAAAGGAAGGCACAAATATGGAAAGATATGAAAAGAAATCTTTTCCATTTCTTTTATTCTATTTTTGGGTATAAAACCCCTTGTAAAAACCTGTAATGGGGACGGAAAATTTTGGAGAAAAATACACACAGAGAGATTATTTTTTTGAGAAAAAAAGATACAAACACAAAAATCAGTGGGTTGAAAGCATTGTCAAAAACTCAGAGAAATAAAAATCGAGTTCGCCAAGGTGATTTGCTTAAGTTTCATTCTGTTTATTTTATTATTATTTTTTATTTATCTATTTATTGCATATATAACCACTGTTTTAAAAAAAAAAGTAAAAAGGGAAAGACATTTACCCTTTGGAAGCGACCGGATTCGGGAGTGTTTGACCTCCGGCCACCGGCCGCGGAGGCGCGTGAGGCGCGTGGCTCCAAAACCAATAATCGGAGTCTGGGCTGGAGGATAGATATTTCAGAGAGTATTTCAGATTTTTTTTTCCTAACTAGGTTGAAATGAATTTTGTTTTAATAAAAAATGGTATTTATAACTAAAACAGAACGACGTCGTTTTTCACTGGTAGGATCCGCGCGTCGACCCGATGACCCGACCAGGATCCGCGTGTTTCGTTTAAAAGGGGAAATTGCAATTTCAGTCCTTCTGTTATTTTATTAATTTTTAATTTCATCCAAATCAATGTTTATCTTTAAAAATTGACCTCAGAAATCTGTTTAAATTTTAGTTTAATCTCTTCATAATTAATTAGTATTTGATTATTTAATTAATATTATAAAATACATAATTATTTGTTACTATTCATTTAAACATATCAATTAATATCTATATGTATTAATTATTACATTTTATAATATAATACTATATTTTATCTTGTATTGTTTGAAATTTATTTTGTATATTATATGTTCTTGTTAATATATTATATATGTATTTAGTTAAAACTATTATGTGTTAGCTATTAGTCATTTATATTACATGTGTATAGCTTAATGTGATGTTTTATTTATTTATGTTATATTGTCCTTTTATATATTGTTAATATAATTCATGGAATTACAATTGATATGTATGTTATACTACTCATACCATAATATTTTTATATTTCTTTTAATTAAAACATTTTGGTGATATGTGATACCGGGAGTTTACAAAAAGGAATTGTGCCCTAACTTATTGAGTTGTGGTTTCTCTTGTAAACTTCAAAGTATTATGTATCCCTCCATTTTCAAAATCAAGGTTTACTAATTTCAAAATAAAAACTTACTCTGAGAATTCAAATCATTGTATCCTAACTTATTGGGTGTGATGTTTTGTGTCTCAAGGTAGGAGTTTTCTAAAATAAAGGTGCACCTAGCTTCGAAGTTATAAGACGTTGTACCCTAACTTATTGGGTGTGGTATTTTATTTCCTTGAAATAGGTAAGTCTTGATTTTCCTTCTAATAAACGGATCTTATTTTAAAATTTTTTTAAATTTCGAACATTTGGACATGATTCTATCAATTAGGTACCAATTTTTGGGCGTTATGAGGAAGCTAACCCTTCCTCATACGTAATCGACTCCCGAACCCGTTTTTTTTGTTTTCTGTAGACCAAAATCAAATGTTTCAAAGTGAAATGCTTTACAAGGTGATCCAATCACACCTAAATAAAAGGGATTGGTGGCAACTCCCATTTTGTTTTTAAAGTCGATCCCCATTTGCCAAAACCCGATTTTAAAATGGTTTCGACAATTATAATGCTCGTTTAAATCAACAATTAGAATAATTTAAAACTTAAATTAAAATAAAATTTGATAAAATTCACACGCTATGAGACTTTAAACTAGAATAAAATCTAAAAAGAGAATTCACACATGATTTACATAAAATGGGACTCAAATATGGAATCTCACAAATTTTAAAGTCAAACCTTGTCATTAAGCTACAGTCCACAACGTTTTAAATTATTAGGTTTGCAACTTTATCCACCTCAGTCATTAAATTGTTCTTTCGGCCACATTAATTTTTGAACTTGATAGTTTTTCCCAATTTAATTTATAAACTTGATTTAATTAAAGCATGATGACGCAACACTTTCAGATTGTCCTACGTCACGACTTTAATTTTTAAAAATTAAAAACCTATAATATCTTCATAAGTTTTTAATATTTATTGGTTTTTTTAGAATTCATATAAAATTTTTAAACGTTTAGGTGATGACGTGGCTCAATCTCGAAGTGTCATGTCATTATATCTTAAGGGAATTGAAGTTCAAGGACCAAATTGAGAATGTTTTTCAAGTTATGGGACTAATATGGACAAAAAAGTTCTAAGATCACATTGAAAAAAGTTGTCGAAGTTTAGAGACTAATTTTTGTTCACCCTCTTCAAATACATGGAATTTTCTTAAAAATCAAGTGAATTTGTATAGAACAAATATAGATTAATTACACAAATGTCTCTAAGTTATGATCTAAACCCTAAATTAGTCTCTAAATTTCAAATTGTTCTCATCGAATCTTAAAGTATTAGTATCATATCAATTAAATCATTTTGTTAGCCTAGCCATCATCTTTGGGATTAATGCTAGCTCGAATCTGATATAGAGTATATTTAAAACATGTGGGACAAATTTTAAACATGTTTATGCCTATCACTCAAATAGCTTAGATCAAGTATGGTAAAAAAGTTGTCATCCTAAATTTGAATGACATCGTTCATGCAACATGTACACATAACTTATTTTAATTAAGCTTCATATCAATTTTTAGTTGGTTTTTAACTCTCATGTTGATGTTAAGCAAATGGAAGTACTTGATTAATACAATATTGATACTTTGAATACTCAATTAAAATGTTTTTAAGTTTAAAGTTTGATTTCAAATTCAAGTAATAGCTCAAAGATGTCTAATGTAATTAATACAACCAACTATATATAGTCAACCCTCTCTATAATGGCTTTATTTGTCTACTAAGATTTTATCTGTTATAGAGAGGCGGTTGTTATACACCTATAACAACATGCTGTTATGGAGAGACAATTATTGTAAACATACAAAAGAATTCATATTGTGAATTTTCATCAAATAAAGAAAGTGGAAATTATGTTAAAAAGAAAAGAAAATGAGAATCAAATCAACAAAGTTAAAAGACATATAGCAAGTGAACGCATTATTACTTTTATACATATTTTATTTTACATTCTTTCACATGATTAATTATAAAGTTTATAAATCTAACAAGTTCAATTAATCGATACAAGTTATGAAATTAAATTAATTAATTCATTGCGAGTTATTAAATTCAAGTAATCAATTTATAAGTTTATGATGATCCAAATTCATGGTAGAATATTTAATTAGGGAACTTAATAATCTATTGAATTGATATCTTTAATTCCACTCATTGAATGATTTTAATTTAATAAAATATAATTAATAGATTTTTCATGTGAAATTTAATCATTTTATTGAAATAATATTTTAATTAAGATATTTTTATTTAATAAGTTATAATTAATAGATTTGCCTAGGTGAAATAACTAAAATTTCACTTAAAAATTTCGACAATATGTTGTTATAGAGAACTAATTTAACAAAAAATGTACTTTATAACTATGGTTATTGTTGTTATAAGTGAAAAGCTGTTATAGAGAATTAAAATAAAACATAAAAAATCGGTTCTATTAGAAACTCGGTTATTATAGTGAAATGGTGTTATAGCTAGTGACTATTATAGATAGGGCTGACTGTATATCTAACATTCATTATTGATTTTTTTTAAGTTATAAGCAAAACTAAACCCAAAGTCACTAAACTATTAATAAGTTTATGTTTTGGACACTCAACTTCAAAAAGTTACAAAATGGTCACTGAACTATTTGAAAGTTTTCATTTAAGTGACTAGGCTGTTAAAATTATTTTGGTATGATCTTCTCTTTCGCATCGCCTGCACTAATTAAAAACTTTCCTTCATCTTCTTTTTTACAAATTAGTTCTTTTCATGAAACAACTTTAAATGTCATGAATTTACGAATCAAAATCCAAATAGCTTTCTTCTCCGATCTCCAATGCTAACTATCAGATCGACTTGGATCTAAAGTATTTTCTTCTTCTCGTTGATGGTATTGATCCATTGCATTGATTGTCAAATTGCCACTTAGGGCTCGTTAGCTAAACTTTATTTATATAAAAAAAAACCTTTAACAGCCTAGTGACTTAAATAGAAACTTCCGAATAGTTTAGTGACTTAAATGAAAACTTTTGAATAATTCAGTAACCATTTTGTAACTTTTTAAAGTTGAATTACCAAAATATAAATTTATTAATAATTTAGGGTTCGTTTGTTTACATGTAAAAGGTTTTACGGAAAATATTTTCTGCATTTTCCTGTGTTTGTTTCACGGAAAACAACTTGATCAACGGAAAATGACTTACAAGTCAACATAAAATAAGTCCTTTTTTCGATAAAATGACTTACCCTTTGGAAAAGCGTAATTCATTTTCCGAAAAAGAGCTCCCCTGTAGGTAATTTTATTTTTATATAAAAATTAACTTAAATCAAACTTACTATTATTATATTGATAATAAATTTTATGTTTATTTTTAAAGATATTTAAAATATTAATATAAAATATTATATTTTCAATATTATTAAACATACATATTTAATTATTTATATTTAGTCATATAGTAAATTATTAATATAATTTATTATTTTAATAAATTATTTAATATTTTAATTTTATTTTAATAATAAATTTTAAAAATAATAATTTTAAATAATATTCTTCACATATTATTGAAAATATTCAATATTAATATTTTAATAATAAATATTTTGTAGTATAAAGGTTAAAATATGTCATAAGTCTATATACTCTTCACAAATTTGCAATTTAGTCTTTGTACTTTTATTTTTAAGAATTTAGTCCCTCTACTTTTCAGATTTAAAAATCAAGTCCAATTATTGACATTGTTAATTTTTTTTGTCAATTTTATTGATGTCACATTTTTAAATAAAAAATACTCACTTGGTAGTCATGTAACTAAAAAAATGACGTTATAATGAACCTGAATTTAACAAAATATTTTTAATATATGCAAAAACAATGTAAAATATAAATTTATAGATATAAAATAAACTCAATTAAACAATGAAAAGATAAGAAAATCTCAAATGTATGCTTGTTCATTGAAAACAACTTTTATGAAATATTTTTAAGAAATCTGTCAAATAACGGAAAATATTTTATACATATTCATCCAAACACGTGAAAATATTAAATTTTTCAAGAAAGTAAATAATTTTTCAAAAATCATTTTCAGAAGTCTTTTTTTGGTGAAAAAGTAGAATTAAAAACAAATTACAAAAAACTAGACCAACCCCTCTAACGGAGAGGTCGCAAACAAACATAACTCATAATCTCTATATTGGACCAATTTGATCAAATTGTCCTGATTATCCTCTCTAGAAATGTGCCTAATGTCCCATTGTTTAAAACGCAACAATACTTGATGAATTCTTCGAACCAATGTAGAGTTGGACCCTTCAGTAGATCCCTCCTGAATAGCTATAACCGCTTCAAGACAGTCAAATTGAATCAATACACTGTCATATCCTCGCTCCATAATCAAAGACAGATCTTCCAGTATACCCCACGAATCAGCGTCAAAAATAGAACAATTGTATCCAAGAATCCAATCTCCGTCTCGATCACGTACTATTCCCCCTGTTGCTGCGAATCCGACTTCCTCCAGAACGGAACCATCTGTATTCAAAAGGACATAATCATTAGTTAAAACAGAAATGTAGGAACTTACCTTCTGAGTCGTTTGTCTTGCCCCCTTTAGTAGTAACCTATTGCTTTGCTCAGCTATACGACACCTTGATAATTTCACTATCGCTCCATGAAATACCTTAAAAAAACAAAAAGATTGTGATTTTTCCAGAAGCGCTAAGCGATGATCCCTAACAGACATTGTCAACCAACATCTCCCAAATGCCAACCCTACTGATTTTGCAAATTTAGAACAAGCCACTCATGTAGATTTCCTTTATAAAACCTAGGAAATCATTCCACTGGAATTATTTACCCGAACACAATCTTTAATGACATTGAATATAATTTACCTTAACCTAAATAACTAACTTACCTAAAAGCTCAAAATTCCCGAACATTCCATTTACCGTTAAGTGAAGGCCTCAATTCGCTTTTGAAATCAAAATGGGAAAGTTTACGAATTTTATATGATATATTTCCGACCGTTATGGAAATAGATTTTTTCTTCATAAGCGCAACAATTGGGCTGGCCCGTTGAGTCCCGAGTTCCTGACTCAGTGAAGCGAAAGCAACCAAGAAAGAGACAAAAGAGAAACGCTCCCGCCCATTTTCCTACAACCTTAAAAACCCCTCCTTTCCTGACTATTATTTCTAAAATTCCGAACAGAGATTTCTTTCCATATTAAATCTTTTTTGTATTTGGCCAGTTTGATTGTTGAAAATTTTATTAATAATCGTTTCATCATTTCGGGATGTGCAAGATGGAAGCTTCACAGCGGCGGTGGTGGTGGTTTCATAGTCATCACGACGGCTTAAGCCGCTCTCCATGGCTTCAATCCACTCTTTCCGGTAAAACCCTTATCACTTTGATTACTTTTTTCATTATGGTAATTTATAGGTATAGTCACTCTAGAATTTGTTATTTAACTTATTAAGTATTTCAATGATTTCATATCCAACAAAAATAATAAAAAAGTTATTTAAAAGGTTTTTTTTTTAAAAATAATCTGAATAAGCATTTAATCTTTAATAATTATTTGCGGATTAACTACTGACATTATACATCAATGTTTGAATCGGATCGAACTAGTTGGATCGGGAACTGGTCATGGTATTAGTTTGGAGAGGGGCTTTGACCGGGTTGACTTGGAAATTGGTACGGACCGATTGAATTGAGCAAAAAACCGATTGAATCGTATTTTTTAATGATTTTTTAATCGGATTGAATCAATCAGATCGACAATCAGCGACCTAACCGGTTCAACCATCAGTCCGATTTAAAAAATATTGGGTTACATTTAACTTTTTGTAGTCTATTTTGATATTAAAATTTGACAACTAAACTCATTTTGATTACTAAAATTAGATTTCTTTAATATATTTAATTTATGATGTGATATACTTTTAAATTGTCATGTTATTAAATTTTTATGTATTCCAAATTAAGGGACTAAAATGGACTCATTCTAGTACTAAGTAGACAAAATAAAAAAAAAAAAAATCCAAATACTGAAGTGAGCCCAATTATCAAATTTAAAGTCTAAAACAAAAAAGAAAATTACAACATTGACCACTTTAATTGGTTTATATGTGAATGGCAGAGTTGGATAAGAAGACAAAGGCAATACTAAATTTGATCGAAGAAGATGCAGATTCCTTTGCCCAACGTGCCGAAATGTACTGCAAGAAACGGCCCGAGCTGATTAGCTTGGTGGAAGATCTCTACCGAACTCACCGTTCGCTTGCCGAGCGGTACGATCGAGCCAAGTTCAGCGACGGAACTCATGTCGTAACAACATTAGGAGCATCATTTCGTTCCATGAAGCACATGTCGGATAAAGCCTATGATAGCTGCTCCGATACTGTGGATTCTGAAGACTACGCCGAATCCGAAGTTGATGACGCTGAAAGCCAACATAAATACAATATGAATATAATAAATGAAGAAGTAGCGATGAAGTTAAGGGAAGAAGTGGAGAGATTGAAAGAAGATAACAAGAAAGTGAAGGCTCAATTATTGGGGAAAGATGAAGAAAAGAGACAAGTGATTAGGCAATTGAGTTTGGCCATTAAAGTGCTCAAGGATGAGAATATGGAGCTTAAAAAACTTAAGGAATCCCCAATGAAATGGGAATTCAGCAAATTAAAGGAAGGAATTTTTGGGATGTTGTTCAGTGGATCCCTGAAGTGAGTCTCATGTTACTGTTACTGTTGTTGTATAGTTTTTAGTTTAGGTCACATTTCTTCATTTATATATATACATTCAGTATATATCATTTTAATAGGATGAAATTTGTAATACCACTTATTATATTAAAAGTTTTTTATCTTAATATCTTTGGATTATCGCTTAGATTAAAAATTTTAATGGATAAAAAATTAAAAAAAAAAAATATGATGGGCTCAAAATGAGCTTGAGTAAGAGTTAACCATTTTCAAATATGGTTCAACCTGAATAAAATTTTAGATTCATGTTTCAAGCCGAATTAGACTTAAGCAACTATAAAATGTGTTAATATGACATTTATGTTCGGCTCAAATTATGAACAACTTCACTTTAAACTCTTACTTTTAATTGTTACAATAACAACCAAAACTTAATAGCAATTATAATATATATTATTAATTTTTTCAATATAAAATGAAAAGACTTGTAGAAGATCGATTTCCATTTTTCTACAAAACACCAATTTTCATTTTAAAAGAGATAATATCATATGTGTACTTTCATAAAATGTTTAATATGATATTTGTATTTTGAAAAAGTTTAATATAATACTTGAACTATCAATATGTGTTTTATTATTGTATCTATATTTTCATAAAATATCCAATGCGATATTTAAACTATTAATATGTGTTTCATTATGGTGCTTGGTGTTAACACCATCAATGAGTCTAGCCTTGATAATTTGGAAAAAAGAGAATTTACATGTCGAATTTTCGTTAGCTAATTTAGTAATTTACTAACGGTGTTAATATTAAGTACCATAATAAAACAATAATAGTTCAAATATCACATTAGACATTTTAGAAAAATTCAAGTACCAAATGTGATATTATCTCTTTTTTTTTTACTATAAAAGGGAATATAGTAATATCGTGTACGGCTACGATTCGCACAAAATCCAATCGGAGATCACCTGTGGAGTGGAGACATCGAAAGCCTTTGACTGCGAAAACTGCTAACAAGGATTGTTTCAGAATCCAAACAGGTCTCTCTCTTTACTCTTTTTTCTCCTCATTAGTTAAATTTTATTCTTTTTCTGCGTAATTTCCATTTTTCCCTATGAAATTTACATATACGATGAAGAAGAATTTACCTTGATCTTTTAATAAACAAAAAAGATGGTCTATTCCATGTTTTCTTTCTTTTTCCTTTTCATTGAAGTTTGTTCACTGGGCTTGACCAGCTCTACACATTCCCGAACTCTTCTTGATCTCACTTTCATTTATTCCACCTAAAAAACATATCAATTTTACTTCTAAATCGACTATAATTTTTCATTTTTGGGTCACATTTGGCAGTAGTCTTTGTTTAACAATGCACGTTAACTGTTCGATATAATGCTTCTTTATACGCTCTGCGAAGTGTTATATGTATGTTTAACATTTTGTTTCTGGTTTTCAGGGTGTTGTCTGTGAGATGTTGAAGCAAGTAATATGGAATTTGAGGAAAAGGGTAGTTTCAGATTCTGGAGATAAAACTTATTTTGCCTTGCATGTACGTGCCCACCAGTTCTTTTCATGCTGGACAGGTAACTTTCTATTCTTTTAAATTTTGTTTCAGTTTTTGTGGAAATAACCAATTCGTCCTCCTTCGAGAATTTTCAAATCAAATCCAAACCCATTAACCATTGGTGTCCAGAGATTGTTTTCATTGTTTGATATTTCAAGAAACAAAAGTACGTTGAAACATGAAAAATAAAAATCTTACTTTGCAACTTGCTTTGTCAAGTCCTTTATGTATACGAAGCATGAAAGAAATAAATCTGTGAATTTTAACTGAATGAAGGCTAAATACTGCTTGGTAACTGTTACAATACAAAAGCTTGGGGTGCTAGAATCGGATGGTTCTCACAATAGGCGGTTTGGAGAACTAGTAGAAATATGTCATGGGGCCTTTGGGATGGAGGAGGGGGCCATTGGCCTGTCTCACAATGCCTTACTATATAACGGGTGACTTGATGGTAGTGTATAAGAATGGGTATAACAGTAACCAATTGGGAAGTAGTACCATGAGAGAAGGCACAACTGATGGATTTTCTTCATTAAAGAGAACTTTAATTTGGGTTCGAGGCACTTACGAAGTTTGAGGCTAAGGTGCAATGCCAGCCGGTGCCAAAGTGTTGCTTCATTAGCAGCTTGTTAAGTTCAGAGTTGCAAACTTTATACAACATTTTCTCATGTACAGGTTCATTGTTCACAAAGAAGTGTTTTTGGGGTAGAGGATTTTCTTGACGATGATAATAGCAGGCCGTACACTTATCAGAAAGAAAAGAAGTCGAAGAATCCGAACAAGCATGTCTCATTCAAACAACGAACTGAAGCCTACATGGAACCGTTTACACTCGATGTCTTCATCTCAAAGCGCTTTGTTTCCGCTTCGGTTACACATAGGGTGACATGTAAGCAAGTTGCGGTTGCAGGCACAAACTCAAAGGACATTAAAGCAGTTCTGAGATCCAGATCGGACATTCCGGCTTGCTTGGGGATCGGGAGGATATTGGCCGAGAGAGCGAGAGAAGGCGATGTGTATACAGCTTCTTATACTCCCAGGGAGAGGGATAAATTTGAAGGCAAAATCAGAGGTGTGGTTCAATCCCTCGTTGATAATGGAATTGATATTAAAGTTTATCTTGATTGAATAAATTTATCTTTTACCTTTTGTGAACATGCTTGACTGTTGTATTTCATAAAGTAGAAATTTGAATGTGCAAGACTATTGTTGAGCTTTAGTAATCGAGTTTGTAAACAACATACCTATACCCTCAAATTATTAGGTTTTGCTCCAAAAATTTCCAAATTGGCTTCATCATTGTTAAGTTCACTATTTGAACTAAAGCAGTAATTCCCTTGATGATTGTTAAAAATTTTAAATTTTTAATATAGTTGGAAAGTAGGAAAAGAAATTCTCTTGATTTTGATTTAGGTTATCTTTAAAAACAAATAAGCCTTCTTTCAAATCCATTTTCTTTCATTATTTATATAAAAACAAAATGCAATTAATAGTTTTTTTTACTATTCGAATGAATTAATAAAAAATTGTATTTTCTTCTCCCAATTTTTAAGTTGAATTATGTTTTAGAAATATATATATATTACATGTAAATAATAAAATAATATTAAAATAAAATATATTTAGTCGAAAATTTTGAATCATTTTTACATCACTTAAGGTTATAAATTAAAATGAGAATTTGAAATATCATAAATTAAAACATATTTAATAATAAAATATTAAAATACATGAACATTAACTTTAATTAAGAAGTGTAATTGTGTGAATTATCATCATGTTGCCGAGAAAATGTTTAGTAAACCTATTAGCCTACGCTTCTCATAATTTTAGTCAACAGTTTTTAATGTATACTAAATGTTTTTTTTTTTTTAAAAAAAAATTCCACCAATAATATTTTAAGGTATCACATTATATTAGAATCACCAAATGCCTCCTAGCCATCTATAATTATTTTTTGGGAATAAAGCAATATTTATGAAAATATTTGGTCAATGCCTGCTCAACCGCTTAATCTTCAAGTCGGCTTGCATGTTACTCTCAAAAATATATATATATTTCGTGTCAGTTGAATAAAAAAATATTTGCATTTTTTAATGCATGTTGATATCAGTAAACCCTTTATTTATTTATTTTTTAACTTTTATATCAAATGTTAATTACAGTTCACTGATTAATTTAGATTCAAAGTGACGACATGATATAATTTTAAAGTGTCACTCATTATACATTAATGGAATCTAAGTTCAGAGATCAAATTAAGAAAAATAGTCAATTTTGGAAATTAATCTAAAAATTTAAATACCAAAAAGAAAAGAAGGTAAAGGTATCATAAAACCCCTTATATTGCATTTTAGCACTTTTACTAAAAAAAGAAAAAAAGAAAAAATAGATCCTATATAGCAAAACAACCCCTCCATTAATATTAGGTGTTTATATATAAGATATAATAACAAATTTAACCATTAACCAATACACATTTATTCAATTTAATCCCTACTCTTTTATTGGAAGTAAATTAAAAAACTTTAAAACTAATAAAATTAAAGGATAAAAAAGGCATTATTAAAAAATTTTTAAAAAAATCAATTAAGCCTTTTTAAATTTTGAAACTTAGTTAAAAAATCACAAAAGTTATAAAAATTTTAAATATTGATCCAATAAAAGAATAGGGGTCAAGTTTTTTAATCCTATAATCATTAGATTTTAATGGGTTGGTATTGTTATTTTTTTAATAAAAAATTATAATTTTAAAATTTTTATAACTCATGTTTATGACTTTTTAAATAATTTTAAAATTTAAAAGGCCTTAATTGATTTTTTTTTTAAATTGTTACTAAGGCTTTTTTGACCCTTTAGTCTTATTAGTTTCGAAAATATCTAATTTACTTCAAAAAAAGTAGAAGTCAAATTAAATAAATGTGTGAAAGTTAAGGGTTAATACCAAATTTTAAGAAAGGGGTTGTTTTGGTGTGACGTAATGATATTAATTTATTTATTTTTGAATACAGTAGAAGCAGAAAAAGAGGCGTAAGTGTAAAAATTGAAAAAAGTAAAATAAAAATATTTGTTTTTATGAAGGAAGGAGATAGGAAGTGAAAAAAGTTGCAGGTGAAAACAGGGAAAGGCGCTTACGTAGTAGTAAAAGTCAAGTATGGGAGGATGTGTTTATATAGCAGCCTTGCTTTTTAAAGCAATTTAAACAACCTCCACATTACTTTGAAAGAAAGCCAATTAGATTATAGCTAATAAGTTTGAAAAGTGTGATGGATGATAACGACAACATTCTTAAATTATCCTCAAATCATCATTCCTTTTGAATTTTGGCATTCTACATAATCCAACTTCCCTCCTACATTAACATAACCAACTTCTTTTATTAATGCTATTTACATTTTTTTTATTTATTTATTTATTATAATTTCTAAGCAAACTATCATATGAATGAATCTCTCAAATATTTCTTAAATATCCATAAATTAATCTTTACCCATTCCATTTTGAGTTGTTTTATTTAATTATTTCATATAAAACACTATTATATTAATATTAAATTATTTAGTAACAGAGGACTTTTAAGTAATTTCCTAAATGTGTCGTGTCGAGTTGATTCATAACACCAATTTAATAAAATACTATTATTAATAAGAATCGTGGTCAATAAAAATACAAAGTCATTGAACATAATACAAACGATAAAGAATAATCTATAGACAGGAGAGAAATACAAACTAACATCAACTAGAATATTGGAATATTTAAAAACAAACCAGAGATGCTTCAACTTAATCAAATCGTTGAAATTTGCATCCTAGTCATGCCATCATTAAATCAACTTGATGATGAACACCGATCGACCAAGAAACAACTACCAAAATCCCTAAGAGACCCACTGCATTAGTTATGTACAAAAAGTTAAAGTCTCATATAGTCATCTTGAATCTACACAATTACTATTATATATCATGATAAGACCTTTACTAATATATAAGTATATATATTAATGGAAAATAACTGTTTTAATAATCACATTTTTCAACCTTTTAAAATATATAATTTCAGGTTTTCGTGTTCTTAAAGAATATTTTATATTAATTGATTATTGTAACTTTTTAACAATGTTAATAATATAGATTAAAGAAAAACATTTATTAATAATGATGGATTGTGAAATTAAATACAAAATTTAAGTTGTCGAGAGTCTTAATTCAATTGGTATTGATATTATTATTAATATAAGGGAACATAAGTTTGAACGTATTGAAATACATTTATCTTTTTATTTAAAAAATGAGAAAAAATTATAAATATTTTATAAAAAAAATTCAAGTTGAGTTTGAAAAGGAGGAAAAATAAAAAAGTTTACCTAAAATAAGGGTAATATGTTTGCTCAAATTCATACCAAAATCGTGAAATCATCATCGAAATCCAAATGATGCATTTGAGGCCCCACTCCCTTCTTTTTATTAACTATGAGACCACATATTTAAGCTTATTGTATATGCTTAAATTTGGATTTCATCTATATTTTAATTGATTAAGTTTAGTTTTTATATTTTTTAAATTGATTAATTTTAGTTTTGGCCTAAAATGATAACAGTTAAATTTAATTGATTAAATTATGTTATTAGTCTTGTACTATGCATAAAGTTGTACATTTAGTCCATGTTCTCTAATTTGGTCATTCTTAGTCCCTATATTTTTTGAAATTTAGATTTTTGTTTTGACACAAATGATATCTGTTAAATTCATTAATTAACTTTTTTGTATATAATCGGTGTGTCCCTCAACTACCTTGAGTGTTTCCTTCACTTTACCCATGGATTCCTTAAGATGAACTACTCGACTTTCCAAAGTCAACAATATATCCATTGATCTGCTATTTTTCCTACCCATTCCATCACAAGTCTCTTTAGGCTCAATCTGCTCGTCTACTCCTTTCGTTATCTCAATTGGAACCTTCGAACACTGGCTCAAATACCAATTATCATAGGGCTAGAACTGTAGTTTGGCAAATCGCGTGGCCTTAGGTAATTTCTTTGCTTGAAATCTGCCTAAGTCAGCTTTACTCTCAAAAAGTGAGAATTCAAAAAGGAAATTCTCTAAGGCACCAAAATAAACGGAAGCAAACTCAAATAGAAGGAGCAATGAAGGAACTGAAAAGCTACACAAAAACAATGCACACAAGGTGTTTGAGTAAATGCTCTCAAATATATTCAATCACTATGAATAGAATGATTACAAATGAAGAAGGAGGGCTTTATTTATAGTTGAGCTCCCCCAGATCTAACAGTATAGATTGAGTTACATCAATGGCTGAGATTAATGCTTATCTATAAGATGAGAGTCCTAAGGATTTAAACTCTATACAATCTTATCCCTTAGGATTTACAATATTCCCATGGTAACTCCAGTTTTACTGGAGTGTTCCATTGGGTCACCAATGCTTCAAGTAGATGGACTTCTCCATGTGTTCCATGAATCGGACCAGTTTAAATAGGTCAAATGAGCCCCATTTAATCAGTTGATCTCCATGGGTTGTTCTGTGTGCATTCTTCACAAGTTTTAATCTGCGGCCCGTGACACATACATATGGATGGATCATTGACACGGTGGCTACAACCTCATTATCAAAACTTGGAGAAAATTCAAGTGCAATAATGAATTTGTCAAAAAGTTTCATATCTTGATTGCATTTTTGAGAACCCAATGCACTGTTAATATGGCAAATTTTTTAAGAGGTTATGTGTGAAAATGAGCACAATTAGGTAAAATTATCATTGAGGCTTTTGTACTAAGAATCAGATTACATTTTGCTCATTTTATTTAAAAATTGGTGAATTAGTCTATGCATATTAGATCAAAGAGCAAACTGATTCTTCTATTAAAAATTACATTCATTTCTAATATTAAAAATTGGTTATTGTATGTCAGCTGGAGGTATATGTGGCACACCACGTGTCATTGTCTAGTTATTTCATCAACCACATCAATTTTTAATAATACAAATAGATGAAATTTTTAACAAAAAGGACCAATTTGCTCTTTATTCTAACATGCAAAGACTAATTTGCCCATTTTTTTGAGTAGATGGGACAAAATGAAATATGACTTCTAGTACAATGATCTCCATGGTACTTTTATTGCACAATTATAGTTATTAGTATATTTGAATTAATAATTCAATATACAAATTGATGGTTGTCGATTCCATCAATATAATCCTACACCTAATTTGCAAATTTAAGCAGTATAGGGAGTAGGGTCGATCCCATAGAGACTGGGTTTACTGAAAATTGTTTCTCTCTCGACCAGATTTATGTCTGGGCAGTTGTCGTGCCCACGAAGTTTGGGGGGGATAAAATATGAAACCTGAAATAAATAGAGGGAAAAAAATGCAAAAAGTAAAAGCTGAAGACAATTAAATAAAAAAATAGTGAAGTAAATTCGAAGAAAAATCAATTAAATTTAGCTCAGCTTTAAGCACGGGTTTTTCCGTCTTTGAACCGATCCTCGAAATTAGATGAACTCCTCTTTTCCAATAAGCTAGTTATAGCTACCAAGGACGCCTCGGACACCAACTCTTCCTTGGGTTAATTAGTTATGGAACGTCCTATAACTAACCCTTATCGATCAAACAACCTACGAAACGTTCGTGATTTAGAACTCCGGCAGCTTTGCGTTCTAGAAGAGCCTAGCTCGAACCAATGCCCTCAAGCGCGTGGGACATTTACATCCGGTTACTACTTCCCTTGACGGAACCAAACAACAATCCCCACTTGGCACGCCAATGTGTTCACGGAAAACCGGTTAGACAATCGATCCTTTCGGTATCCCAACTGTACGTCTAGCCATACTAACTCAAACGACGTCTTTTTTGACTTAGTGTTGATTTGACTTTGTGAGTTGACGAAGTCATACTCTTAATCCGAAGAAATAATAAATATCGAAAATTGGGAGTTAAATAGCTCGGGTTCGTAACTCACGGGTTTTTGACGGGGTTAACACCGGCTTAAAGCTAAAAGGGGTTTTAGTGTGGCATGAATTTAATCATGCTTGAAGGTTGGGGAATGTGATTTGACTTTGTGTAAAGGATGATGGAATTTGGAAAGGAAAAGGGGCTTGGAAGGTAATTAAACCAATTTTGGAAAAGCAAACAATTGGATTTGAAATTGGCAGAATGCTTGACGCCAACTTGAAAAGAAAAAGAGCAATTCCACTCCAAATTGAAGTAGAAAAAGACAAAGAAGATAATTCAACTCCAAATAGAAATAGGAAAAGAATTATTTGATTAATGATTTCCTAAGAACAAAAAGCCCCTATTTATATATATGGGGTTTACTAAAAATAGCCTAAATTAATTAATATAAAATCTAAAATAATAATAAAATTAAAAATAAATAAAATTAAAATAAACTAAAATAGGATTTTCTATTTTTGGCTTTTTTACAAAGTCAAATTATTTGATGTGTCTTTGGCTTCCTCCATCTTTTTGATTTGGCCCCATTTCCATGATTTTCTTTCAATTTGGCCCTTTTCAGCTTGCTTTTGATCAATTGCATCCCTGACAAGATTTAAATCATAAAAATACTAATTTAGCGGGGATTGATTCAGAATTAAACCGAATTAAACACAAGAAATCATGCAAATTAACGTGTTATCAAATCCCCCTACTTAGCTCATGCTTGCCCTCAAGCATGTTGTTCTTTCAAACATTAGAATTGATTCTACAATTTATTAAAAATCGAGCCTCTTTTCTGCATCCATACTCAATGTAAACAACATAGGCAAAAATAAATAAATGCTCAGATCATATAGTTTAATCAACAAGTGTCATAAAATTTGAAATATGTGAACTAGATAATTAAATTGAGTTTGAATCCAATAATTTGCAAGGCATTATTAATCAACTATGCTGTAGAAAAAAATTTAGACATGGTCAAACCTTTTTACGCGAACTAGGATGACAACCCAAGCACCCTATCCCGGTTACTCAGTTCAAACAGTCTTTATTATTGGGCTCTGTTAGCGGAATGTTATTAAGTTATCGACTTGTCACTCGAACCTTTTTACGCGAGCTAGGATGACAACCCAAGCACCCTATCCCGGTTACTCAATCCGATCACGTTTTCGAAACTTTCACTCATAACTTAAGCCTTTATTTATTTATTTATTTATTGATTTTTTTTTTTAATTTATTCATGCACAAGCAAATATTTTTTTTTTCAAACAATCAATTAAAAAAAAAATCTAGCTACATATATCAACCTTAAACCACATATGTTGACTAGTCTATATACTTGAACATTTAAATTCAAAAATTTGCCCATTTGTCCAAATTGACTAAGTATGAGATTAAAGGCTCAATGTCAAATAAACTATCGAATGAATTCAACGTAAGATTGAACACATGCAAAAGAGAATCATGCAGCCAAAATCACTCAACCATCCATGCATACTACCTTTTTCACCCCCCACTTAATTTATGCTTGTCCTCAAGCATGTGTCATATTATTGAAAAGAAAAATAGCAGCTCAAATAAGTAAAAAGTTCAGAGTACTCCCCATGTGTTCTCAATGATTTTGTCGGTGTTGGGGGTAACGACTTTGCAGGATATCAAGGATTGTGGAGTCTTGAGTTTCCATTGTTCCAAGTCTTGCTTCGATTTGGCCTAAACGTACCTCCACAGATAGAGGTTGTTCCTCTTGCTCTCCAGTATTGATGTGTGGACGTTGGCGAAAAACCATATTTTCGTGAGAAGTCTGTGTACCTGGAGGAACAAAATAACATGAAGTAGGGGTGCCGGCAAGCAATCCCATAGAATCCAAACAATATTTATCGAGACTGTCCATACTATATGCACATGTGAAGGTTGAGAAATCAATTTCAGATTGAAAAAGTCGAGAGGTTAAATTCGAGATATATGACCCAAGTATTAGTGGACGGTTGTAACGCAAAACGGCATGAAAATTTCGTGCAAACCAATATCTTAAATTAACTTTAAAACCCGAATGCATGCACCACAAAAAGAACAGTTCAGTCTTAGTCAGAGCAGATGATGAGTCATTTATACCTGAAAAACTAAATGCCAAAAATCGGTGTATATATCTCAAAGCAGGTTCATGCACCAATAAGTCTTTTGTGGTCTTTGGATTATAAAGATGATCAGAATTAGTTAAAACACGGTAAACATGTTGAGCATCAAAGTTGCTCGGAATATCTAACAGAGCCGAATGATAGGAATCGGATTGAATATCATCAGGGTCGATGAAACCCATGGCAATGTTAAATTCTGAAATAGACATCCGAAAGTCCCTTCCAAGCAAACGAAAACATACAATATTTTGTGTTTCAACAGTTCACAATGCATTTATATCGAAGCTAAATGTGGTGTAGAATTCGTATACCATTTCATAATATGCATTACAGGAAATATGAGCAAGTAAATTCCAACCAATAGCATCAAAATAATGAAGCACAATATCATGAATATTTAAAAGATCAAGAGTGGGGAAATCGATTTGCTTACAGAACGGGAGCGAGTGTTGTCGGATGGCGTCGTATCATGTTCGATGCTCCGATGTCGAAAAGGCTAGAAATCCTCGCAGACGACTTTCGGTAGGAATAGTGTTTGTACGACTACGTCTGTTGCGTTGGTTGTCTCGGGGCGGTCGAACACGTACGTTAGGTGAGTCGGGTGGGCTCGCATCTTCAGCAGCGTCAGTACTGCTGTCCGGGGGTGTCGGTGGCTCACGTGTCAATTGTCAACGGCTTCGAGTTTGGCGTTGAGAGACATGTTCATTGACGGTGGGGGAAGCTTCGACATGTTCGTTAGATGTCCCGACCTCTTCTAGACTACTCGAAGAATCTATTTCAATTGGGGTCAGTCTCCGTTGACGGTGAGCTCTCGACGGGGCGGTGGTTTGTACTGGAGGAGGTGGAGGAGAGTCGTCGTCGGCTAAATCAATGACGGGAGGCGCTAAAAAATGGTGCCGATTTCGATTGAGTGAAACTGGAATATTATCGGTCGTTTGGTTCTGAGTTCGGACCATTGCTTCCGTGCAAAAGTGTCGAAGAATCTGTTCTGTTATTACGACGACGGTGAAGACGGCGACAGCGCGCGGTGACGGTGGTGGCAATCGGCAGCAGTTTGCGACGACGACTGGGGACGGTGCGTTTCGGCCAATTTTTGGGGTGGTGACGGTGGTTGCTTTAGTTATGGCCTTGGTTAAAGTGGTTGAGGGGGTGGTTTATGGTAGAGAGAAAAGAAAGGAAAGGAAATATGGAAAAGGTGGTGGTGTTGGGGGTTTGGGTTTCGATAGGCTAGATTCGACGGTGGAGAGGTGTAATGGCGACAATAGGGGCTGAACGATGGTGGAAAAAAGAAAAATGATAGGGAGTTTGTAGTGGAGAGACATTCGGCGCTAGCAAAGAATGGAAGGGGCGACGATGATGGTGAGGTGGGGTGCGACGGCGACGATGAGTGCTGTGACGGTGACGGCGACGGCGACGGGTGCTACGACGATGGAAAAAATGGTGACGGCGGCGTGGGTTTGTTGTGGGGGAGAGGGTTTGTTTTGAGGGAGATGAAGATAGGAAAGGGGTGTGGGGGTTTGGATGTTTATTTTCTTTTTCTTTTTTCTTTTCTTTTTTTTTCTTTTTTTTCTTTGGATTTTCGGTTGGCCTTTGGTGTTGGGTTAATTGGGTGTTGGGTTTATTGGGTTTGTGTTGTTTGATTTTTTTTGGGTTATGTTTTGTGGGTGTTTTTGGGTAGATGAGTTATTTGGTTGGGTATTGGGTATTGGGCTAAGTTTGGGTTTGTGTTGTTGGGTTGGTATTTGGGTATGTGTAGGTGGGTTAAATGGGTTGGTGGGTGTTGGGTTTTGGTGTTTTATAAAGGTTGGGTTTTTTTTTTTGGTAAATATTTGCCACCATATTAGCATGTCGTGCCCGCGCCACCACTGTTATCCGACTTTCGAAAAAATTCATACTCTCCATTATTTTCCTGAAAACATCAAATTAACTGAATTAAATAAAAAAATTATTTATTTACACCCTAGATTTTACTAAAACTTAGAATTAAATAAATGAAAAGAAATTTGGGGTGCCTCCCAAAAAGCGCATTTGTTTAACGTCGTTAGCTCGACGATATGTTATTCAAATTCTGGGCTCATCGAGAACAATCTCCTCAACTGTGTGCGTTTGAAAATTCTCAAAAAAGGGTTTTAGTCGTTGACCATTCACCTTAAAGCACTTTCGGGTTTCTTCGCTTTGAATTTCCACTGCACCATTCGAGAATAAATTAGTAATAGTAAATGGTCCTATCCATTTGGATCGAAGCTTACCAGCGAAAATTTTTAAGGTGGAGTCGTATAGGAAAACTTTTTGTCCTATTGAAAACTGCTTCCTAGTGATTAACTTATCATGAAACGCCTTCGTCTTTTCTTTATAAACTCGAGCATTTTCATATGCATCGTTTCTAATTTCCTCGAGTTCTTAGATGTCCAATTTCTGAGACCTTCCTGCAGACTCCATCTCCATATTACACTACTTAACTGCCCAAAACGCCTTGTGCTCCAACTCGACCGGAAGATGGCACGGTTTACCGAAAACGAGTCGGTAAGGTGACATGCCTATTGGTCTCTTGTAAGCTGTCCTATAAGCCCAAAGTGCGTCATTTAGTCTCAAACTCCAATCCTTCCTATTAGGTTTAACCGTCTTTTCCAAAATGGACTTGATCTCTCGATTCGACACTTCGGCTTGCCCGTTTGTTTGTGGATGGTAAGCAGTGGCAATTCGTTGAGTCACTCCATATTTCTCCATAAGTGAACTTACGAGCTTATTGCAAAAATGAGTTCCTCTGTCACTGATTAATGCTCGTGGAGTGCCATACCTGGAAAAGATAGAACTTTTAAGAAATTCAATTACGGTCTTAGCATTATCATTGCGAGTGGCCTTCGCCTCTATCCACTTAGAGACGTAATCAACAGCTAAGAGTATATAAAAATTACCGAAAGAAGAAACGAATGGACCCATAAAATTAATGCCCCACACATCGAAAATTTCACAAATATGAATAGGAGTAAGGGGCATCTCATTTCGACGACTAAGGTTGCTAACTTTTTGGCATCTTTCACGGGTTTTGCAGAATAAAAAGGCATTACGAAATATGTTTGGCCAAAATAGTCCACATTCGAGAATTTTATGTGCGGTGCGTTTAGGTCCAAAGTGACCTCCACATGCATAAGAATGACAAAAAGTTAAGATAGACTGTACCTCTGCTTCTGCTACACACCGTTGAATTACCTAATCGGAGCAATGCTTCCAAAGTTAAGGATCGTCCCAAATGTAATACCGAGCATCCTTTTTTATCTTATCTTTTTTAGACCTTGGTAATTCTGAAGGTACAGTACCTGTAATGAGGTAATTTACTATGTCTGCATACCAAGGATGAATCGCACTTGCTAAAAACAGGTTTTCATCTGGGAAGTTGTCTTTCAATGGTGTGTCGTCTACTGAAATCGGTAATCGACTCAAATGGTCAGCTACTAGGTTTTCGCATCCCTTTTTATCCTGGATTTCAAAATCGAACTCTTGTAAGAGCAGAATCCACCTAATCAGTCGAGGTTTTGCTTTCTTCTTCCCTATTAGATATTTCAAAGTTGCATGATCAGAAAAGATAATCACCTTAGTTCCCAATAGGTAAGATCTAAATTTTTCTAAAGCAAACACAACAGCTAATAATTCTTTCTCAGTGGTCGTGTAATTACTTTGGGCAGCATCCAAAGTTTTCGAGGCGTAGTAGATAACATGAGGCTCTTTCCCTATTCTTTGGCCAAGAACAACTCCCACACTTTGGTCACTTGCATCACACATGATTTCGAATGGGAGGTTCCAATTTGGTGGCTGCACTATGGGAGCGAAGACCAACTTCTGCTTCAGCACGTCAAATGCGTCTTTACAAGTCTGGTCAAATTCAAATTTTTTATCCTTTTGTAATAGACTGCAAAGCGATCGTGCGATTTTCGAGAAATCTTTCATGAATCGTCTGTAAAATCCTGCATGGCCAAGAAACGAACGAACTTCCCTCACGGATGTGGGGTAAGGTAACGAGTTAATAATATCCGGTTTTGCCTTATCGACCTCAATTCCTTTCGAGGAAACTATATGACCCAAAATTAATTCTTTGTCAACCATGAAATGGCATTTCTCATAATTTAAAACGAGATTAAATTCTAGGCATCTTTGTAAAATCTTAGCAAGATTATCGAGACATTCGTTAAAAGAGTTACCGTATACCGTGAAGTCATCCATAAAGACTTCAATAATTTTCTCGACATAATTGGAGAATATGCTCACCATGCATCTTTGGAAAGTGGCCGGAGCATTATAGAGTCCAAACGGCATTCGTCTATACGCAAACGTTCCGAAGGGGCACATGAAAGCTGTTTTGTCTTGATCCTCCGGAGCCACTGGAATTTGGAAAAATCCCGAGTACCCATCGAGGCAACAATAATGGGTCTTACTAGCTAACCGCTCGAGCATTTGATCGATGAAGGGGAGTGGGAAATGGTCTTTCCGGGTAGCTACATTCAACTTCCTTTAATCGATGCAAACCCTCAATCCATTCTGGACTCAGGTAGGGACCAGCTCTCCTAACGAATTCTTCACCAATGTCACGCCAGTTTTCTTGGGCACGATATGAACCGGGCTAACCCAATCACTGTCGAAAATCAGGTATATCATTCCAGCATCTAGCAGTTTATGGATCTCCTTCTTTACTCCCTCCATCATGGGTGGGTTAAGACGCCTTTGAGCATCCCTCTTTGGTTTCGTGTTATCTTCGATGAAAATCTTGTGCATACAAGTGGATGGACTTAGCCCTTTTATGTCAGCTATCGTCCAACCAATAGCTTGCTTATAATCTCTCAGAACTCGAACTAGACTTTTCTCCTCGTCTTTGGTTAGTTTGTTTGACACTATCACCGGTAAGGTATCTTTCTCTCCCAAAAAGACGTACTTAAGGTGGTCCGGTAATGCTTTAAGCTCCAAGGTTGGTGGCTGCAAAACCGAAGGCAACATTTTAGTTTGGGAAAGTAATAGTTCAAATTGGTTACCTCGGTTCGTCAACGATGGTTGCGTTTCCAAGTGATTGACAATTTCTCGCAACGGATCTTCTATGATTGCTAATTCCTCGAGATGATGTAAAACATCCATGTCAATGCTTCTGTAAAGGACATTTTCCAATTCATCAAAGTCATGATATTCAAAATAAGATTGAGTTAAACAATCTACAATATCGATACTAGAAATATTTAGTAGTGAGTTAGGATGACCCATAGCTTCGTAGACATTGAATTTCACGATTTCGCCATCAAACTTCATTGTCAGCGTTCCGCTTCGAACATCAATTTTTGCGCTTGCGGTACTTAGGAACGACCTTTCAAGCAAAATGTCAGACGAATTAGTTGAGTTATCATCTTCCATATTAATAATGTAGAAATCTGTAGGGAAAACTAATTCGTTAAGTTTAACAAGGACGTCTTCAAGCAGCCCTTCGGGATAGACGACTGACCTATCCGCCAACTGGATTATTACTCCTGTTTCTTTTAAAGGACCCGCGTTAATCAACTTATAAATAGAATAAGGCATAACATTAATGGAAGCCCCTAAATCACACATGGCTTTCTTAATGCCTACATTACCTATCTCACAGGAAATAGCAAACATACATTGGTCCTTGTATTTGGGCGGAACTTTCTTTTGCAGTACTGCGAAGACATTTTCTCCTACATTTACTCTTTCGTTACCTATTAACCTTCTCTTGCTAGAACACAATTCCTTGAGGAATTTTACATAACGAGGGATTTGTTTGATAGCATCGAGTAAAGGGATATTTACCTCCACATTCCTGAATGTCTCGAGGATTTCTTTTTCCTCCTTCTTTTTCTTATCCCTTGCAAGCCTCCCTGGAAAAGGAGGTGGCATCACAACTGGTCTCTGAATTTTTGATTTCAGCCTGGCTGTTGGATCAGAGATCTGCTTTTCTCATTCCTTGTCTTGCCCATGAATTTTGGCTGGCACTGTTTCCAGAACCTTTCCGCTACGAACAGTTATTGCACTTGCATTCTGCCGAGGATTTGGCTCTGTCTGGGAAGGTAATTTACCTTGAGACTCCAAACGATTAACTGCCATCGAGAGTTTACTAACTTGATTAGTTAACTCTTGTATTGATGCATCTGTCCTCTGTTGATATTTTGCAGCATCGACGACAAGTCTTTCCACAATAGCTTCTGGAGATGTGTTCGACTTGGGTTGTTGTTGTGGTGGTTGCAGAGGTCTCGGTTGGTATGAAAGATTATATCGGGGATTAGTTTCGTAACTCAAGTTGGGATGATCCTTCCACCCGGGATTGTAGGTGTTGGAGAAAGAATCATAGCGTTTTTGCGGAGGTCCGGAAAACCTCCGACAGCATCAACATGTGCCGTTGAATTATCATTAAGGATTGGGCATGAATCCGTCGGATGTTCAGACGTAGTACAAATTCCACACAGTTGGGTCAGATTCTTCTTTTCTGTAAGTAAAGATTGAACAACATTAGTAAGCTTATCCAATTTATCTTCTAAGGATGAAACGCTTACCCCGTTAACCTGTCTTGTGGGTTCCGAATTCGGCCGATACTGTTGAGAATTTATCGCCATGGTGGATATCAGTTCTCTTGCCTTTTGAGGAGTCATATTGACAAGCGTCCCTCCACTAGCAGCATCAATCATTTTTATTTCCATAGGGAGCAAACCCTCGTAGAAATATTGAAGAAGTGATTGTTCGGTCAACTCGTGTTGAGGACAACTTGCACACAGTTTTTTGTACCGCTCCCAATAGTCATAGAGTGATTCACTCTCCATTTGGCGAATTCCCACTATGTCTCTCCTAAGTTCACCGCTATGCGATCTTTGGAAAGAATCATCAAGAAATACACGAGATAAGTCATCCCACGCCAGATAGAACCGGGGGTAAGTAAAATAACCATTCTCTTGTTGTATCAACTAAAGAAAAAGGAAAGGCCCGAAGTTTGATTTCATCTTCGGTTACTCCCTGAGGTTTCATGCTTGAGCAGACCATGTGGAATTCTCTCAAGTGAGTGTGTGGATTTTCGTTCTTCAAGCCTCGAAAAGTGGGCAAAAGGTGAATCAAGCCTGATTTCAACTCGAAAGAGGTTCCTCCGGTTGGATAGTTGATGCATAACGGTGTTTGCTCGTTGGGAGCAGCGGCTAGTTGACGAATGGTTCGGTTTTCCATCCCTTCTGGTTCACCGAGGTTGCCTTTCGCTTCTTTTGTTTCAAAAAGTGGTTCGGTCTCAGGTTCAACCACTTCGACTTGTTTCCTACGTCAAATTGCCTCTGCACGAATTGCTTCGCTCAACTTTTCGACGTCGGATTCTAGGATCCCTTGTCCTAGCTCAACTTCTACTTTACTTGCACGTTTAAGAGCTTCTGTCTCTTTTCGTCGCGCTCGCGCCGATTTCTCGATCTCTGGGTCGTATTTGAGATCTCCAGATGAAGATCTGGTCATGAAGACGATTTAAACAATTGTAAGTGTTGCCAGTCCCCGGCAATGGCGCCAAAATGATGGTTGTCAATTCCACCAATATAATCCTACACCTAATTTGCAAATTTAAGCAGTATAGGGAGTAGGGTCGATCCCACAGAGACTGGGTTTACTGAAAATTATTTCTCTCTCGACCAGATTTATGTCTGGGCAGTTGTCGTGCCCACGAAGTTTGGGGGGATAAAATATGAAACCTGAAATAAACAGAGGGAAAAAAATGGAAAAAGTAAAAGCTGAAGACAATTAAATAAAAAAACAGTGAAGTAAATTCGAAGAAAAATCAATTAAATTTAGCTCAGCTTTAAGCACGGGTTTTTCCGTCTTTGAACCGATCCTCGAAATTAGATGAACTCCTCTTTTCTAATAAGCTAGTTATAGCTACCAAGGACGCCTCGTACACAAACTCTTCCTTGTGTAAATTAGTTATGGAATGTCCTATAACTAACCCTTACCGATCGAACAACCTACGAAACGTTCGTGATTTAGAACTCCGTCAGCTTTGCGTTCTAGAATAGCCTAGCTCGAACCAATGCCCTCAAGCGCGTGGGACATTTAAATCCAGTTACTACTTCCCTTGACGGAACCAAACAACAATCCCCACTTGGCACGCCAATGTGTTCACGGAAAACCGATTAGACAATCGATCCTTTCGATATCCCAACTGTACGTCTAGCCACACTAACTCAAACGACGTCTTTTTTGACTTAGTGTTGATTTGACTTTATGAGTTGACGAAGTCATACTTTTAATCCGGAGAAATAATAAATATCGAAAATTGGGAGTTAAATAGCTCGGGTTCGTAACTCACGGGTTTTTGACGGGGTTAACACCGGCTTAAAGCTGAAAGGGGTTTTAGTGTGGCATGAATTTAATCATTCTTAAAGGTTGTGGAATGTGATTTGGCTTTGTGTAAAGGATGATGGAATTTGGAAAGGAAAAAGGGCTTGGAAGGCAATTAAACCAATTTTGGAAAAGCAAACAATTGAATTTGAAATTGGCAGAATGCTTGACGCCAACTTGAAAAGAAAAAGAGCAATTCCACTCTAAATTGAAGTAGAAAAAGACAAAGAAGATAATTCAACTCCAAATAGAAATAGGAAAAGAACTATTTGATTGATGATTTCTTAAGAATAAAAAGCCCCTATTTATATATATGGGGTTTACTAAAAATAGACTAAATTAATTAATATAAAATCTAAAATAATAATAAAATTAAAAACAAATAAAATTAAAATAAACTAAAATAGGATTTTCTATTTTTGGCTTTTTTTACAAAGTCAAATTATTTGATGTGTCTTTGGCTTCCTCCATCTTTTTGATTTGACCCAATTTCCATGATTTTCTTTCAATTTGGCCCTTTTCAGCTTGCTTTTGATCAATTGCATCCCTGACAAGATTTAAATCATAAAAATACTAATTTAGCGGGAATTGATTCAAAATTAAACCGAATTAAACACAAGAAATCATACAAATTAACGTGTTATCACAAATAGATTGATAATGAAAATATATGAAAATTTAAACCAAAATAAATTTAGACGATATGTACATTTGTTGAGACTTAGATTAGAATAAATATGAAATAACTCACACATAAAACTCACTTGAGATCTCAAAATTTCGATGAGTCAACCTTCTTAAATTAAGTCAAAGTCGTATAGGCAAAAATTTAAATATTTTAAATGAAAAGAAAATATTTAAGTGTTATTTGAAATAACGTACTAAATTTAAGTTATAAAATTTGTTTGGTATATCACTTAAAATTAAGTACGAAATTTATTTAGTTTGTTAAATATAAAATTTAAATTATGAAAAATTTTCTTTTACATTTTGTCTTTATTCTTTTAAAATCTTTTATGTTATTTTAAACAATGTGAATTTTTAAATATAAACTCTTGAAAGGATAATATAACGTTACTTTGATAGTTTTTTATTAAGAAAACCTTTATTTAGTTTAATCACATAGTGAAACATGGTATAAAATACTGTTGATTATCAATTAACTTTTAATTGAGTATTATTTATTTCTAAAATTTATATATTTTGAATTATTTATGTTTCTAAAATGTATATATTATAAAAAATAATATTTTATAATTTTGAAATTTTGAAATTTATATAATTTTTAAACTTTTATTTCGAAGATTTGTTGAATTTTTTAATATATATTTTAATTTTTCGGTATAGTTTTGTTAAATTTATGTAAAAATATTTATATTCTTAAATTTGAATTTGAATTTTTATATATTTAAAAATATTTATTTTTATTTTTTTGAAATAAATGCGATTTTTATTGTAATGTGAAAACTTTTAACCGAAGATGATAATTTAAATATCACTTCTATCAAAAAAAAAAAAAACCAAAATATAAAAGCGAATTTTTATTTTCGAAAAAGATATAATTTAAATATTAATTTATCATTTAAACCTTTAAAAAAATAAAAATAAAAGCATCGATAACAACAGCATAAAATAATCTGCCGTGTGTGGCATAGACGTCACTAAAAAGTTGTATGGTTGGAAAAGCAACTGCAAATATCTTCAAATGTTTTATAATTTTAAGGTTAAATCCAAGAGTTTATATCTAAATTATCCCTCTACGAAATAAATTTATGAAAATTTATATAAAAATTAAATATAATTTTAGTTGAAATAATAAAATTAAAAAAATTAAAGTCACGACTTTTCGTATTTAAATCTCATTATATGCATGTAATTTTTAGATTTCATATAAAAAAATAAAAATATCTTTAAAATAATATTTATTTCAGATAAAAATATTCTTAAATATTATTTGTTGTTTGGTATAAATAATAAATTTTTAGTAAGGTAATTATTCTGTCCAATATTAATGGATTAAAAAATTCAACAAGCATATATAAACTAATGCCAAGTGTTTTTTTAATTATTATTTTATTATACTCTAAAAACAAATGACATCAATTTAGACAGATTTTTTTTACTCCAGTAATAATATATAAAATAATTATATTTTTAAATAAATTTGGGATTAATTCATCATAGAAATTAAGTAAAATTTTTAAATAATAATAGTATGAGTAGATACTTTTTTTTTTCTTATTTGAATACATAATTTATATTTTTACAACGCATTAAAATCGAAAATTATGATTTATTGTAATAACCATCACACCATATCCACTTATAATTAATGTTATATATGAGATTCGTACAACGGTGTCTTAGGTGTAACTAAAATAGATACTATATATAATAGCTTAAAATATGCTTTTAAGTATTTTTTTTTTGTATATTTGAAATTTAATTTTTTTATGTTTTAAATTTCAAGTTCAATTGTTAATTTTGTTTAATTTTTCTAATAAGTTCGATATTTTAAATTAAAAATATACTCACTAAATAGTCATATATAACATTACACATTAGACATAAATTGGTGCGTAATTTTGAGTTTTATCTAACTAATTTTATGAATGAAACTTTGGTTTTATAGCAGGGTTAAGATGTTTAGAATTTTGATCCACTATTTGTGTAAATCACATGTAATTTTTTTTAAAAATATTATAATTTAAATATTATCATGTGTGAGTTATATTTTAATTTTAAATTTATTCATACTTTATAATAATTTAACCTTAAATTAATTATAATTTTTTAAACATTTTTTAGGTTTGTAATTTATCCTCAAATTGGGGAAGGTGTCGGTGCTAAACCAAATCTATGTGTACACGGTACACCTAATATTCGTATATTTTGTTTAATTGGTACCAAATTTTGTATTTAATTAAGAAATTTTATTTTATTTTGATATTTTGAATATTGGTTTTACAAGATGATAGTATAATCCAAATGAAATAAAATTTAGTTGCATACGTAAATAAGTTTCCTAATTTAAAAGCACCGCAAGTCAATCAAATTAAATACATAAAAAAAGGATCATATCTTTTCGTCATTACCGATTCAAAGCTGCAAATTAACAACACATATTTATAAGTAATTAAAAATATATATCATTTCCACAGTATTTTCATCATTTTATATTTTTATATCAACTTTTGAAAAATACTTACAAATTATAATATCTTCATTACCTCAATTTTAAAGTCATATTTAATTTTTATATTAATTTTTTTTGTAAATTTAGTATATAATTTTTTTAATATGATATCTTTATAATACTCTTAATTAAATTAATGTTATGAGTTAACCAATATCAATTTATAGTTAAAAAAAACTTAAAAAGTATTTTTATATAATGTAATAAATAATATAATAATAACTTTTATCTTTTTATATAAAATCTTTAAATGAACACGTATTAGAATAACTAAAATCATTAAATTCATTCGTCCAATTACAATTTTATAAATCTTTAAGAAACAATTTTATAAAAGGTAAATTATACTCATTCTCACTTAATTTGTCTGTCACATAACTATGAAAAGTTATAAAATAATTACCGAATTATTTAATTTTATCTTTTTTGGTCACCCAAATTACTCAATTTGTAAAAATTAAGAGTTAGGTTTTTAGAATCAACACTAAATTGACACAAAATATAAATATTGATAGTTAAAGTTATTATGTCAATTTTAAAAGTTACCACCATTGGTCAGTTAGTCAGTTGGTGATAAAATAAAATAAGATAGTTAAATGACTATTTTATAATTTTTTTTATAGTTGAATGATAAAAAAGAAATTTATTAATAGTTAGATGACTATTCTATAACTTTTCCAATTAAAAAAAAAATTACTAATAGTTAATCACTACTAATGTATTTTACCTTCTATAAATATATAAATATCACACGTTGACAAATAATCTTTAACCACATTTATCAACCGTTGATCTTCAATCTAAAATCTCCAACCGTAACAAATAATTTCTCAATAAACAATGTGGTACTATAATAGTATAAATATCTGCCCACAGCTGTGTTTCCATCCCCAAGGCAGCGACCCATTCTGCTTGATATCGCGCTACTACATAGCTGGTCATTATCGTCGGGGATGCAAAAAGAACAGGTCATTATCGTCGGAGCGGGCCCTTCGGGGCTGGCCATGGCGGCTTGCCTTAACCACCACTCAATCCCATACATAATCCTTGAAAGAGAAGACTGTATCGCTTCTCTGTGGAAGAAATACGCCTACGACCGTCTCCACCTTCACTTAGACAAGCAATTCTGCGTGCTCCCTCACATGCCCTTCCCCGACTCTTACCCACGTTTCGTCTCCAGACAACAGCTCGTAAGCTACTTAGACGATTACGTTTCTCGTTTTAAGATCAGCCCTTTGTACCGTCGGACCGTCGAGTCAGCGGAGTTCGACGGAGAGACCGGGAAATGGATCGTTAAGGCCAGGAACTTGGGTTCCGGCGAGGTGGAGGAGTTGGAAGGGAGGTTCTTGGTGGTGGCTAGCGGTGAAACGAGCGACCCTTTTACGCCGGTGATTGAAGGGCTTAATACTTTCCCCGGCGATGTTCTTCATTCGACGCGGTTCAGAAATGGGAAGGCGTTTCAAAAGCAGAAGGTTTTGGTTGTGGGGTCGGGGAATTCGGGCATGGAGATCGCTTTTGACCTTGCCAATCATGGTGCCCAAACTTCTTTAGTTGTTCGAAGCCCGGTAATTAACAAGTTGAACTTTGGTTCCATAGTCCTCGAATTTCACATAATTTATAATTTTATTAATCATTCTAATAATTTTTTTCAAATAATGTTGATATAAATCTTTTTGTGATGGAAGTTGTATCTTCAACTTGCTAATGATTTTATTAAAACTAAAATATTAAATAATGTGAAGGGTTAGTCAACTAATGACTTGCCTTGATATCAAATCATTACCAAGGACTAAAACCATATTTAACTTGTACTACTTTGTAATGGTTGAAGTGATGAAACCGGTTAAATTACTTGCAATGGTTGATATGTTTTGCAGGTTCACATTCTTTCAAGGGATATGATTTACTTGGGGCTAATTTTGGTGAAGTATATACGGGTAAGCTTGGTGGACTCGTTAATGGTGATGCTTAGCAAGCTTGTTTATGGGGACTTGTCCAAGTACGGAATCAACAGGCCCAAGGAAGGTCCATTTTTCATGAAAGCTGTCTATGGAAAATACCCTATTATTGATATTGGTACATGTAAGAAGATCAAGTCCCAGGAGATTCAGGTAATATTATTTTCATTTTCTCTACCAATTACTTTGTTACATCTTTCATTAAAAAATGAATTTTTTAATTATTGTTGTACACACGGTCAAACCAATTGATTGGTAATCTTGAACAAAAAGGAGTTGAGGGTACGAGGGTTTGTAACAATAACGTGAACCAAAAAAGTTGGTGATGTCATTTGCAATTAACAAAGGCCTTTCTTAATTTGCTTAAAACCTAAGAATCTCTTTTACATTTTCAGCTCTCTTGTTTGGTCAATCATAACGGATTCTGACATGAGTTTTATATTTTTTTTGTCCCCATCTCAATTAAAAAAAATACAAATTAATTATCCTAAAAACAACCTCCAAAAAGATGGTATAATATTCATTTTTAATAAGAAAATAATAAATCAGATTTTTTCTCTTAATTTTTAGCATTTTTTGTTAGATTTGAATTTTTTTAGGAGAAAAAAGCTAAAAATCAAGAGAAAAATCTGATTTATCATTCTCCTATTGGAAAGGGATAAAGATGACATAAAATTACAGTTTCATACAATCATTTCTCCCAAAAGTTACATTTTTTTATATTATAATTTTTTTTATGTCGATTGAATCTTAAATCAATTGGTATTGACATCGTCACTAGAACAAGAGAACATGACTTGAGAGGGTTCATGAGTAGTTTTAATCATTGTATAAAAAATAATATTATTTTTTATAAAATCTTTTAAAAGCTTAAAATTCTAATTAAAAATATTAAAATAATTATAAAAATAAAAGAGACTTTGGTAAAATTTTCGGAAGGGGCAAATTTGATATGAGCTTGACTGAAATTTTTAATAAAAAAATTGACCGCCCCTGGCCGGGCCCAATTAGGGCATCTTACTTCGCTTAGATATTTGGTTTTCAAATAATTCAAAAATGCATAATATTTTGCAGGTGTTGCCGTCTATATGTAGCATAAGAGGCAATGAGGTGGTGTTCGAGAACGGCACAACACATCCCTTCGACACAATCATCTTCTGCACCGGCTTCAAGCGCTCCACTAATGTCTGGCTTAAGGTAACATACCATACCCTGTGTTTTCCCTTCTCAAACCACAACATCAGAAGACTAACAGCGCTTTACTATAATAAACTGAAACAGGGAGATGATTACCTGCTGAATGATGATGGGATTTCCAAGCTGAGTTTCCCAAACCATTGGAAAGGAAAGAATGGTTTGTACTGCGTCGGTCTGTCGAGAAGGGGGCTATATGGGGCGGCTAGCGATGCACTCAACATAGCCGATGATATCAACTCACTTCAGTAACTAAATGATTCCTTTGATCCACCAATATTACATATTCTATACCAAGCAGAACACACATATTAGTTCACTTGTGACTATGTACTTATGCATGCATGCATCTATGTACGGATGTATGTGTTGAAAGATGGATGCATGATATAGCCAAACCGAGGTGGTTTAGGGTTTAAGCTATCTGTATGAATAATCATTTCCTTAGTAAATCCAAGAGAGTTATAGTACTATAGTGCTATTGTATGGAGTATATCACATACAGGAGAACTGTAGAAAGCTCCAGACCCATGGGGGTGGCATCGACTTTCAACTGAATACAAAATCATCAGATGAGAGGAATGCCATTTGACTCCAATTGACTAAAAAAAAAAAATGGTCATGATATTCATTAGGTCTAGTTTTAAAACTACAAGGTAGGATCCCTTGTTAAGAGAAAAGAGGTATCATAAAAGAACAGAAAAAAACAAACATGATACAGATTGGTACTCTCATAATAGCTTCAGTGGTTCCTTTGTGTAAACTTACACAACAAACCTTGTCATATTTAAGACTATATTTAACATCTAATTATTTTTTAAAAAAAGAAAAAAGATATAGAAGAATGATGACATATTTACATTTGTTTTGGCACAATTCAAATCATGTCAACCAACCATTAACATTATCCCAAATTATCAAATGAAAAGCCTGTTGGCTAGCTTAAGTTTGGACTTCTATTGGCCTAAAACATTTTGACACTAGATAAAATTTTCTTTTTTGCAAAGTTTATATGCTTTCCCATAAGACAAATTCAACCCCCAAAAGCAAAATGAGTCAATTTCTTTTTTGTTTTATGAAATCATCCCATTTTCCATATGCTGCAAGTCTAATAGACTAGCTAACCTTGTAAAAAAGTATTACGTACCATACACCCTTAATCAACAAAAAACTTCATTGTCAATAGCATATAGGGATTATCTATGCTCTTACTTTAGATATGGAAGTGACCTTAACTAGAATAAGGATTAGCTTCAGAAGGCTGGAACAGGAACATGACCTTGCAATATCACCAACCAAGAAGAAAAACAGAAATAAATTCCATCCTATGTGCATACTTGGCATCTAGAATGGAAGTCAATGCTTATTTGGAAAGATGACGTACAAGACGAAATGAGATAAGGTAAATCCATATGAAACTGTTGTTTTATGGTATGGTAACGGGAGAAGTAGGGATGAGCAAAATTAATTCGATTCGAAAAAATAAAATAAAAATCGAATTTTGAATTAATCGAATTAAGTTATTCGACTTATTAGAGTTATTCCAGTCAACTCGAATAAGAAATTCGAGTTTCGAGTTCGAGTTGAGTTGAATTTTACAATTCAAATAACTCAAATAATTCGAATAACAAATTGGTGTAAATATCTTTTCAGTCCCTGTCATTTTTGAAAATGAGCAAATTGGTCTCTCTCTCAACAAAAATTACAAAATAATTCAAAATAATTTTCAAAATTCAAAATAGTTATAAACAATTCAAAAAATATATTTTTAATTTTTTTAAAAATATATAAAGAATATATAAAGTTAAAATTTTAAAAATTTCTTAAAATAATAATTTTGGGGACATCAATAATTAATCAATTATTATTATTATTATTATTATTATTATTATTATTATTATTATTCTTTGAAAACATTTCCAAATATATATGGTTTGAAATTTATGTGTTCTAACATGGAATTAGTTATACTGTAATAAGATTTTAATTTGACATGTTTAATTTTTTAATTTAACTTGAACAATTTCACTCGATTCGACTCGACTCGAATCGAAAAAATTTTAAATCGAATTATGATGATAAAATATGACTCGTCAACTCAATTAACTTGAAATTTTTTCACTCGATTTGATCGAACGCTTACTCCTAAAGAGAAGTCTGCATGCATAATAAATTCTCTCACTTCACTATGATAAAGACGCGTAGGGAACAAGATCGCAAGTTTGTCCAAGTCGCGAATTTTGCTTAGGGCTCTAGACGAATGAAAGGAAATTTTGGAATTTAACACAACCTGAAACGCAAACAAATCCAAGTCAAATCTAAGAATTTAAAAGGGCAACAATTAAACAAGTAATAAAATATAGAAAAAAAAAAGAAATCCAAATTAAAGATTAGAAACAATGAAACAAGAACAAAACATAATAACAAAAAAAAAAAAAAACGATACAAGATAGATGAAAAAGATGGAAAGTGGCGTGTAGAAGTCCTAAGGAGTCTTGGAAACCAAATGAACCCGTAACCTCCTTCAAACAACTTTATTTTCCCTCCAAGAAAGAAAACTTGACAAGAAAAAGTTTGAAAATGATCTCCACAATATGAAAAAATTGTTAAAACTCTTCTAAAAGAAAACTCAAGAGAAATTCTTGAAAAATTCAGTTCAATACAGTACATCTTTGTAGGAGAACATGACATTTTTATCTCATCTAAATCCATGGATTTGAGGAAAAAAATTCTCTCTATCATCTTTTTTCAGTTCACAAAGTTCGTCATCACAAATATTTTTTCTACTAGAGTAAGCAGATTCAACAAAAGGCACAAAATAATATGTACTTTCTTCTCAAGTTGGATATTGAAATGGACATTGTAAACCCTCATGATCTTTTGAACTACACAAATAACATTTAACAACAGGTGAGAAATCAATCGTATTCCTCCTTTCGTTTGGCTATCTCCTCTTGAATTGGCATACTAATTTTTGCCCAACTTTCCCATCTCAATAAGCCTCTAGATCATCCTTTCAACGAAATTATGGAATAGAGAACTTTGGTTTAGCCAAAGAAGGCAGGCCACAATCATTATCAACCAAAATCTCACCATTAGCACGAGGGACACGCCTAGAATTATTTCCATGAGCACGAGATTGTTCAACCTCAACACCATTATCATCGCCCTAATTATAAGTCAAACACTCAATTTGGGTACTTAGACAAGTTAAAAACTTTTGATGATTGTGTCTAGAATAGTGTCTCGTTGCTGATCTCAAACATCTTGAACCTCTTGATCCTTTTGCAACTTTCCGATCATAGTATCATGAATCATTGTGAAAGCCTGAAAAGAACACAACACTCAAGAAAAGAAAAGAAAAATTAAGCAAATCTCATCGTTATGCACTAAGAAATAGAATTAAACTCTCAATGAGATAAGAATTAATCTTGTGAGTCTTTTAAAAGTGTTTATATTAACCAATCAGAATGTGTGAGAATCGATCTAGCAAAGCAAACCTAATGACAATAGGAGTCCAAAATCGGCTAGACACCAAAGAAATGTGTTGCACAGAGGAATGAATGTGCAATATTCTTTAACCTACTAACACAAAGGAACAATAAAAAACAAAAACAAATGAAAACTAAGGCTAAGGCTAAGAATCAATGAAAATTGCTAAAAACCTGAAAATTGTGAAGCAATTTGACAAATTTCATTAAAGGTGTTCTTGATTTCCAAAAATCATGAAATTTAAACTAGAGTCTTCTCAAATAATTTAGATCTGATCTGGAAAGTTTCGGTACAAAATTCAACCACAAAATCTTTTTTATTTTTTCTTTATTTTTTGTAGTTTTCTATTTTTTCCTCTTTTTCAGTCACTTTTTTGTGGGAAATATTTTCTAATATTCTAAGAGAGTGTCAAATAACAATATGTAAAATTTAAGATCATTTGGAAAAAAAATTACCCATTGAATAATATTTTTTCCAAAAGTCTTCTGAGTGAAAAAAATTGTTTTGAAGCTGTTTTGCTGGAAATCAATTTATAGAAAAATACAAAGAACACCCAAAACGCCCTAGAAACTAATATCAAATGATAAGGAGACGAGAGAAGAGGATCGTAAGTTTTTCCAAGTCGCGGATTTGGCTTAGGGCTCTAGACGAATGAAGGGAAAACTTGGAATTTGACACAACTTGAAACGCAAACAAATCCAAGTCAGATTTAAGAATTTAAAAGGACAACAATTAAAACAAGAAATAAAAGATAGAAAAAAAAACAAGAAATCCAAATTAAAGATTAGAAATAATGAACATAATAACAAAAAAACGAAACATGATAGATGGAAAAGATGGAAAGTTACATGTAGAAGTCCTAAGGAGTCATGGAAACCAAATTAATCCACAAGCCCCTTCAAACGGCTTCAATTTCCTCTCCAAGAAAGAAAAATTGGCAAGAAAAAGCTTGAATATGATCCCCACAATCTGAAAAAGATTGTTAGAACTCTTCTAAAAGAAAACTCAAGAGAAATTATTGAAAAGAAAAACATAAAGAGAATTTTGTTCGTATTGATTATGTATTTGTTCTTACCGCTGTTGATGGCTAGACTCTTAAGGTGGGATGATATTTTATTTTATGGTAAGTATTCCTTTCTAATTTGTTTCTTCTATTTTGAATTGAGATCTTATTTACAAGATGATATTTTATTTGTGTAACCTCCCTAACCCAACCTAGATGTTAAGTCTGAATTCGGAAGATTACATTGACCACCGAAATGGCTTAGCAGAACTATTGGTGTTTAAAATATTTTCTTTAATTTCTAAAGAAAACTTAGCGTGTTTCAAACATGAGTATGATTTAATTTAAAAAATTAGTTGATCTTAATGATTGTTTTGCAAAAGTTGTATTCTAGAATTATAAATAAATATATCTTTCAAACCTCGTCTACATGCAACGGAAAATTGATATCTAATCATAATTTTAATAAAAACCCAATTTCATGCATAATTAATTAATATCCTTTTTTTTTCAAAATCTTATAATTAAAGTAAATGTCATGCATGCTATATAATCCCAAAACCTAAGTCTCATGCCACGATTCATAAATAAAACAATACCATATTTGAATATCATAAATTTTAAATTGTTAAGTTGTGTGACACAAATTCCTATTAAAATAAAATACAAGTGGAAAGATAGGGGAATCTACGAGGGCGAAGGCCACAGCCCATCATAGATCCCCAATAAGCAAAATACTAAACTAGGGTCGCAACCAGGGGTGCGGGGACTGGAGGCCTCCTCGGTACGGTAAAAGCTACACAAGTGGAATCCCTATAGAACTTTACTTCCCCTATTTGATATTTGATTAGAATGTGTTTTTTAAACCTATAAATAGACGTATTCGTCTCTCCTCTTGTATCATTCAAATTCGACATAGTGAATTTTCTTTTTCTCCGCCTGTGATTTTTTCCTAAAAAATTCGGTGTGTTCTATTTTTTTCTCTTTCTTTACGATTCATTGTTATTATCAACATTCCAATTTTCACATAAATAATAAATCTAAAATACTTTTACATATAGAAAAACTGATTCAGAGTCGAGATCCTCCGAAAGCCGTGTCTGCGTCCTAACCTGGTGGGTTATCTGTAAAGATGGAAATTAAAGGGGGTGAGCTATGAAGCTCAGTGTGAGTCATATAACAATTAAATCAGTGCAAACAACAGATAACTCATACAAAATAGCAATTCTCAGAACAATCACACCAATAAAACGATTTAAAGTATTGTTTCTTTAGATCAACACATCAATGTCATAATATTTTTGAATTCATAATTTAAATATGCACATGCTCATGCATGATGCTGCGGTTTCAATTTATCAGAATAGATCCTACCCAACACCATCACACACCACAATAGGAGTTCCCCTAGGACTCCTTTACCTTTACACCACGATGTGGATGAACCACTCATCATTGTGGATGAACCACTAGTAATAAAAAATGGTGGATGAACCACCAGATTTTTTGATAAGAAGTTTTTGCAGACAAGCTGCTAGTACGGTGTGGATAAACCATTTATTTGTGCAGAAAAAAGCTTCTAATACGGTGTTGATAAACCACTCATCGGTGTAGATAAAAGTTGCTAATACGGTGTGGATAAACCACTCATCTGTGCAGATAAACTGCTCATAAGTATAAATGATAAAGAATGATATGGATGAATGCGGAAGCGGATAGTAAAGTTTGTTAAAGTAGCAGATTTATCCTAGATCTCTAGACGAACGTAAACTGAAACGAGAAATAACAAAAATAGATTAGTTGTCACAAAAGAGAGTCTAACGAAATTAAAACAAAAGAAAGATGAATCGACTGGTAAAGAGTCCAAAATAGAACAAATTAGGGTTTCTTGGATGGAGAAAAATCGTCCTTGGACCTCAATAAAACGCCATAACTAGATTTGGAAAAACAAAACACAAATAAATTTGTAGAAGTGATTTTAAAGACAAAAGTAAACTGTTTTGTGCAAGAATGCTTGAAACAACAAGAAACGATTAAAACTCCTAATTTTGATGTGTTTCTTGATGGAACAAGATAGAAGAACATTTTTCTTGAAGTAACTTTTGTAACACCCTGAATTTTGGGGCTAGAAGTTTTGGGTTTTGTGGTTAGGGTCAGAGGCAAGGGTGTGTTATTGTGTTTAGTCACGCGTTTAAGTGTCAGAATGGGCCTGCTGGTCTGGTGGTTGAGAGAGTGTTAGTGAACCTCTGGGTTCTGGGTTCGAGTCTTTAGGTGTGCTTTTTAAGTAATATAACTTTATTTTGTTAAGTAGCAATTGATTTTTAAGTTTTAATTAAGAATTGGTTTTATTATTTTTATCTATTAAATTTAATTATTCTCTTTTATTTTTCTTTCTGCTGGACGTTTCCTCCTCTTCTTTCTCTCTGTTTCTTCTCTTTTTGTTTCTCTTCTACTTTTTCCTTAAATTAACTCTAAAAAAATGGTTTAACTGGCTGATTTCGAGAATTTCGCTCATCCGTCGTCAAGTTAGTGTCTGAACGTCTCCGATTACGAACTAGGTGTGGGATTCGAACCTTGACTATTTCTATTTTTGCGAATTATTGTTTCAACATTTTCTTGAGTGTTCTCTAAACTGTCGATTTTGGGTATTAGTTGTTGAAATAGTATGGGGATTACTGCATATCTCGATATACTCTTGTCGTTGCGAAGGATGGGGGCTATTTTGATAGCTAAATTGGCTTGTTCCGAAGTGGTTTTGTGGCCACAGGGGTTGCCACACAGGCGTGTGTTAGTTCACACAGTCGTGTGCTTTTAGGAATTAGGGTTTTTCAAGCAAGTTTTTGTTCCACATAGCCGTGTGGCCAATTTGGGGATTTTGTCAATTTTTACATGGTCGTGTCCCTCGGGCACACGGGCGTGTGTGATTGGGAATTAAAGATTGAGTGATTTGGCACCACACGATCGTGTGGCTAATTTAAGGATCCCAAATAGGTGTGTGTTTTGGACACACGACCGTGCCTAGTGGGCACACGGGCATGTGAGACTTTCACACGGCCGTGTCTGCCCTGTACTCTATTTTAGTGCAAATGGACAGTGAGTTACACGGCCTGTTCCCATGGTCATGTCCCTAGTCCACACAGGCGTGTGCCTCAGCCACACGGCCGTGCGCCATTTTTTGTACGGGCTTTTGATTTTCCACACGGCCTAGGCATTTCCACACGGCCAGAGCACACGGGCGTGTGGTCTTAAGACACCAAATTTTTAGTTTGTGCATGTTGTGATCTGAAAATGTGTCAGTGTATTCCGACCCTTGGCTAGGCTTAGGTGGAGGTGTTTAAGTTTCTGTAACCATGGCCTTGTGCTCTGCTTATGTTTTGTTGTGACTGTTTAGTGAAATGTTTGAATCTGAATTTGGTCTGTTAGGTGTGTGTGCTTATCTGTTTCTGTCTGATTGTTTGTTGAGGTGTTCATCATTTCTGTGAGATTGAATGCATTCATGCACTTGCATAAAGTGTTTTGGGTGGGATTGTGAAGAGAAGGGAGTTTGATTCTGATCTGATCTGGCAGTTCTACTATAATTACTCGTACAACAATTTATCGCATCAGATCGCATGCATGTGCGTCGGCTTTTGCATCATGCTATTATCGATCCGCGCTTAAAAGCGCAATATGTCTGTCTGATGAATTACCGTATTGTACTATACAGCACATACGCCAGCTCTGTTGTGTATTGACATCTGAGTGGCTTAGACCACATATATGGTGTGTAGGGGTTGGATAGGCCCTCGAGGTCCTATGTGGTGTGTTTTGGTTGGATGAGCTTAAACGGCCCTTATGGAGTGTGATTGGGGGACGGAGAGGTGTGTTGGCTGGATGGGTGGGTTTTATTATCTGACTATATTTCATACGCATCTATTTGTGTGTTCTGGGTGCGAGATTATCTGACTGTACTCTGCCTGTCTGTTTGTGAATTGGTGTGCTCGAGTGTTATGTTCTGTTGGGACGTTAGTTCCAGGTTTCTTCTGACTCGGTGTATATCTGTAAATCTGATGCGGTATTGATTTGAATTCTGTAATATGTTTTTAGTCTTGATTCAGACTCACACTGAGCTCGAGTAGCTCACCCCCTCTTAGTGTTTCCCTTTCAGGTACCTTTTCAGAATTCTAACGCTGGGCTCGGTATGCGGAGGTCTTAAACAGTCGTGGAGAAAAATAAATTATCAGTTTGTATTTTCAGTTCTATTTTGTTATCTGGTTTTTGAACTGTAAAGTTTTATAAAACTGTGGTACAAGCTCCGTTTCAAATTTTTATTCGTTCATTTAATTCCAGATTTATAATAATCTTAACAGTAATTTTACTGACTGAATTCAAACGATTAAATGTTTCGGTTTGACGTGATAACTTGTTTTGCAAAATTTACCTACGATCACTTTGGTGATCAATGTCACATCCGGGGTTCGGTCTAAACTTCTAGGCTGGGTTTAGGGTGTTACAACTTTAACCTAGAACGAAAATCAATAAAATCAACAAGCCAAAACAGCAAGAACTAACTTAAATAAGCAAGAAACGATAAATTAAGGATAAAAAAGAGAAGATGACGTCCTAAGAAGACTTGGAAACATTAAGAATTCACAACTCCTTTCAATGGCTCTAATTCCCCCTCCAAGAAAGAGATCTTGGTAAGAAAAAGCTTGAAGATGATTCCCACAACCTGAAAGATTGTTAAAACATCTTCTAAAAGAAACTCAAGAGCAATTCTTGAAGAAAAACTCAAAGAGAATTATTATTAACTCAAAAAAAAAACATAAATCAATTATATGTGTATAAGGGTGAACGTCCATGCTACTTATAGGCCCCCAAAATAAGTTTTACTAACCCTAATGGAATAACTAACATGACAACTTATCAAATAAAAAAAGCAAAATAATTCTAAGTGTGGACTTTTAATGGGAATTCAGCCAAAGGAATTAAATGGGCTCTTTGGGCTGAATTCTTACATGATGATCCACCTATTAAATAAAATTAGACCTATAGTTTAAATATTTTACAATTTGGGCCACTTTGATAATTTGGCCTGATATTCAATTAAATTACTTTCCAAACATCAGGATGGGCTTGGAGACATCTTAATGGGCCATTTTTCAAGAACTTGGTCTTGTGATCCGTTTGCTCTCGAAATTGGCTTGTTCAAGCTCGTACATGAAATCTGATGCGCCTAGATTCGGTTTCTTGGACCAAGATTTCTAAGATTTGAAATCTTGATTTTCTTGATTCTTGAAATTGTCTGAAACAACAAAATTGGACCAAAATTTGGTTTCTTGATTTTCTTTTTCAGTCGTGTGTGCATCTAGGGCCTTGGTAACGAAGTCTTGGATGGTCTCGTTCAATCTTGCTCGGATTTGCTTTGCCTTTGACCTCGTTATTGGGACATGAGGAAATTTGAGCCCATCACGTTTATGAGCCTTATTTTGGGCCTTGAGACTCGCATCAATAAACCACTCATCGATACGGATAAAATGCTCACACCTCTTTCATTCATATTGTCCCTCCCCATGCAATGCAATATGGCATGCTTATATTATTTCAATATGGTAGCAATAAACATGCTTATAACAAATCAATACGGTAGCGCAATAAACATGCTTATAACAGATCAATATGATAACAATAGACATGCTTATAACATATTAGTACGGTAGCAAAACCATGCTTAACATGTATTCAATTTAATGATATCAAAAGGCATGTTGAACATGCAATCAGTAATACAGAGACAATAGGCATGTATTGTTCACATATTATGCATATAAAAGTAGTAATTCAATCATTTAAATCACAACTTTCAATTATTCATATTATCAGGGGTTCAAACGTGAGTAATCAAACTCTAAAAATAGTTCGAGGTCTATATAGGAACTAAATAGAACAATTCACAAATTTTTGGACAAAGTGTAACAGACTGGCCATGTGGCAATTGCAAAAAGTAACCTACAAGGGAGACACGATTATGTAAGAGGGTTGTGGTCGTGTGGTTCACGAACTAGCCTAGGGTTTGCAAGGCACATGGCTGTGTAGAGGGCTGTGTGGGAGATAATGTGGCCCTAATCCTACACACGGTTTGCCCCGATTCCATTGTAAAAGAACACACACCTGTCGTCAGAGGTCTGATCGATGTTCCTCATGCTTGGTTCTGGTCTGATTCACCTAAATTAGGTCCTTCAAATGACATTACACATAAATTAATGGTTGATTTCAAGATTTAACAAGATTTATCGAAAGATTTGGTTAGAACCGAAAAAGATTGATTAATCAAGTGAAAGATCTTTGTGGAATAATGAGGTTATGAGATTACAAGTTCTATTTATTGAAACGGGTGTACTTACCAAACTTTGATGAAGATACAACGGCTATTGATGATGAATTCAACAACCGATAGAAAAACGATTTAACGGGGATTTATTTGATACAGAAAAGAAAGATTATCAACAGCAAAAAGATGCAAAATATGGTGTAAAGAAGAGGAAAAGAAAGGAAAAAGAGGATAAATAGAAAAGATGAAGAGCAATTTTATTAGGATTTGAAAAGAGGGAAAGTGAAGACCAAATAGGAAATTAATTGATTAAATACTTAGGGTTTACAAACCTTAGGGGCGGCATGGGCAATTTACCCAAAATTGGTCAGAGTTAAAAAAATGGAAAGGGGAGGAGTGTGTTTCAAACTTGGGTTAATGGGAAGGGAAGTAAGCTTTTAGCCATTAAACTTGAAGCTTATTTTTTATTTAGTTTTTACTCCTACAATATTTATTTCAGTATGGTTTTTATCCTAAGTTGCTGAAAATAAAAAGAGGAGAAATGGGAAAAGGGTAGCTTAAACCTAAGACCTCTAAAAAGGGCACTAATTATTTAACCATCAAGCCTATTTCATTTCTTAGTTAATTATTTCAATTAACTCCTTTTATTTTGGGGTGTGACAATTTGAGTGTTGGAAGTCATTTTAAAGTTTATTCTATTTTGATTTGAGATTTTATTTCAATTTTTGTATAGGAGGATGATGAGAAAAAACTTTTTGAAGTTAAGTTTCAGGTAAATTTTTTGCATTCATATATATAAATGATACTTCAAATACACTTTGAGTTTATTGCACATATGCATAAAATTATTGTGATTCCTCCAAGTCACATGAATATATTTTCTCCTAGCTAAATTTTCTTTTTGTAATTTTATTTAGGTTTCTTGGTAGCTAAATTTAGGTTTCTCTTTGTAATTATTGTGATTCCTGACTGTTAAATTTCATACAAGTTTTAGTAGTTGTTTCCTCAATTCCTACCATTTTAGTTTAGTTTCAAAGTAAATCTTATCCATTTTTATTTCTATATTTGAATGAATTTTAAAGTCAAGATTCAAAAATTATTTTTATGTAAATGTCAAGTTTATATGGTGATTAAATTGACTATTAACATCTCCAAATAATTAAATATCAGTACATAAATTTATACATAAACAATGCATTAAATATAAATCATTTTGATTATTTGCTTGAATATATTCTATATATCTTTTTTTTTTTCATTTAAGAATTGTTAAATAATTTAACTTAATTATGATAGGTATATAAATATGCACCAAACCTGTTGATGTCTTTTTAATTTTTTTTAACAATATACATGATAATATTCCTTTTAAATAATTTATGATTATTTATAAATTATTATTTTGGATGATGATATACCATCAATCATTATATCATTAAGCAAATTCTTTATAAAAAGAAATCGATTTAATACCAGTAATCGCAATTAATTCCTAATGATGTTTTAATAACAGTACCATTCAATTATTCTCATTATTTTTTTGTCCATTTAATAAATCGAATCTTCAACCATTAGTTAATTCATGATTATTTTTTAGTATTTTTTTATTTAATATTAACTAATAATAATTGAATCAATGAAATGTTAACTCTAGCCTTCAAAGCTCTAAGTATAGCACCTTTTGTTTTCCTTTCTAAACATATAAATATTTCAGTTTTCAGTAACTTTTTTTTTTTTTTATATATATACAGTTCCAGTTTTGATTAGTAGTTCTTTTAATATATAAATAATTACAACATTAGGTTAGAGGGACATCTATTTTGATAAAGCCAATTTCATTTTTCACATTTTAGTTTTTCTGAATTTTTTTTTTAATTTATTCTCTATTAGAACTATGACTTATTTCATAATCATTTTAATGTTCATTGTATTTTTTTTCATTTATGGTAGTTGAAAATCTTTAATCCAAACTTTAAATTTAAAAACAACCATTATATGAAAATATAAAATCAATAAAAAAATTATTGTTTTTTAAATTTTTTAAGGTTAATTCATTTTTTGGGTATGAACTTGGTAATTGTTCTCACAATAGGGTTTGATTTTTTTTTTGTCCAACTTAGTTTCTTAACTCGGCAATTGTTCCAACATTGAGGCTTAAATTTTTTTAGTCCTACTTTTTTTTCAAAGAAATATCATGGACTAACTTGATCTAAAAAAATTTTAAGTCCCAATAATTGAACAATCTTCAACTTTAAGGATTAATTTGGACAAAAAACACTTAGACTTTGTTTAGCATTGCTTTTCAAAAGTGCTTTTGGGGTCAAAAGCACTTTTCAAGTAAGAAGCAATGCTAGAGACAAACAACTTTTGGAGTCAGAAGTATTTTTAAAAAGTGCTTTTGAACTTAAAAGCAAAAGCAGTTTTTTTTTTAGTTTTTGCTATTAACAAAAGTGCTTTTGGACAAAATGATAGTTTTAACCCTTATAATATGTATTATATAATATTTATATTTTGAATGTAATTATTTCCCTATTAAAATTTATTTTATATATAATATAATATTTTAAAATTTTTATTGGTTATATTTTGTTATTTAAAATATAATTTATATATTTGATTTAAATTTTATGAAAATTAATATTAATTTTTTTAAAAATATTTAAAATTTATATTTCATATATTAAAATATTAAAAATAAATTATAATAAATTATTTTTATATTCTTACTAAGATATCATAATATTAACTAATTTGAACATTATTTAAATGCATATTTATTACTTTATAACACCATGTCTAAAATAAATATTTTATTTCTCAAAAGCACTTATCAAAAACACTTTTTCACAGTACTTTTTAAAAACTCTTCTCAAAAGTAATGCTAAACTAGCCCTTTGTCTTCAATGCGAAAACAATTATTAATGCAAAAAAATTAAAACCCCAAATAATACATCAACCCATTTAAAAATGTAAATCCCGCAATGTTTGATCATATTCCTAGTATAATATAAAAGCATCTCTTTTGGGAGCCATTAGAACTAATAGGGGTATTATAGTAATTTTATTTAACTTTGTTTTTGGTTGTTAATTATTTGTAAGGTAAGAACGGTAATTTGTCCATTCAACCTTAATATCTGTCCGTTCCCTCAAAAAATTTTTTAAAAAAAAAAGCTAACCTTCTAAATTTTCAACATTAGGTAAGCGTTAAAATTTTAAGGCTTAAACAATAAAATGGTATCTATATTATACTAGTTTTCTTAAATTGGTATCTAAATTCTTTTTTTTTTTTTTTTTGTGGTTAAAATTTGTACCTAAACTATTCAACCGTTATCTATTTTACCCAAATTGTTAGTCCCGTTAGAATTTTTGTTTCAGCCAATCAAAACTTGCCACATAGAACTTTCTTTATTTTACCCCAACTGTCAACATAATAGTTTTGATTTTACCATATTTTCTTATATTTTCTTCTCATCAAACAATTTTTACCAATTTTTCTTAAATTTTCTCATCAACCAAACACCCAAAAAAAAATCGATTGCTTCCTTGCACAAAGCTTCCACCATTTTATCATCTTCAAGCTTTAACTGCTTCTACCATCTTAAAGCTTCCAGTCTTCTTTCTTTTTTTCACAAAAATGTGCACTGCCATTTATGAGCTATAAGACTGGATGAGTTTTGGGAACTTATAGTATGGTGTGTAGTGGTGGGGTAGGACCTTTTTCTGATAAATTACAAGTTCATCGCCATTCATGAGCATGTACATGCATAAACTGTGAATTCTAAAATATTGTGAAATTGATGTGTTGATCTAAAGAATTGATACTTTGAATCACTATATGAGTGTGATCATTCTGAGACTTGTTATGTTGTATGAGTCATCTACTATTTGCATTGATTTTTCTTGTAATGGAACTCACATTGAGCTTCATAGCTTACTCCCTTTTTATTTCCATCTCTACAAATAACCCATCAGGTTAGGACACGAACACGGCATTCGGAGGGTCTCGACTCAGTTTCGTTTATTAAAATATTTTTGATATCATTATTATTTAGAGATTGTATTATTTTATTTTAAACTGTGGCATTAGACTTAAGTTTAGGGTTTATTTAGCATGCATGATATTTAATTTAAATTTAGGATGATAAAATATGGATTTAGAAATTAATTTTGCATAGAATTTATTCTGATTTTACTTAACTAAAACTAAGTTGAAAATCACTTTTCTGTTGCTAGATTATCAATAAATTTTTGAAGAATAATTAAATTGGAAATTAACTAAGTTTTCAAAAGTAGTCACCATTACAAGGCAAATGTTTTACTTAATCGGTTTTTGTTAACTCGAGACTTTTTCTGAAAATAGAAAAAGTTTACTTCTAAGATAAATAAATGTTTTAAAATGACTATGTTATAAATCCCAATAGCTTACTAGGCCATTTCAGTGGCCAATGTAATCTTCCGAATTCGGGCCTAACGTCTAGATCGGGTTGGGGAGGTTACATGATACATCAAATTAGGCTCTCTCGAACATTTGATGAGTTTCTTCTCAAGCAATTTATGAGTCTTTTCTGTGCTTTTTTTTTTAATTTTTAGTTTCTAGTGTTAATAATCATTTTTCTTTCATTTTAATCCTTTTGAGACCCAAATTGGTGAAATGGTGTCATTGGGAGTCTAATGTTGTGTTTGAGTTTGTGTAGGGAGACAACGACGGTCAGGAAGCAAGACCTCAACAAGAAACCAACCTGTAGCAGTCTGCCGAGGATGTCGTGATGTTAGGTGTGTTGTGTTGCGTCACCAAGCAAGATCACTATTAAGGATGTCGCGACACCAACTGGTATTTGTCATAACATCGAGAACCCCCAAAGCCAAGATTGTGCTATTGTTAAGGATGTCATGACACTAAAGCTTAGGTGTCGCGACACTAAAGCCTGATAGGGTGAAAAATAATATAAGGGTAATTTTGTATCCAACACCAACTCTAATAAGCTCATAAAGTCCTAGGGCATTTTTGTCAAACTTTAGGGTTGAATTTTGGTTGTATTAAAGACACTTTTGTTGTCAAACATAAATGAGGCAAATTTTATCATCTTTTTAGCTTCTCTTTTATTCTCTTCTTCATTTTAGGCTTAGAATCCTTTCCTTTCTCAGCTTAGTTAGTTTTAGCCGGAAGTTTCTTTAGTTTTTACTGTAGCTTTCATTTTCTTGGAGTTAGATACAAAAACATTTATTTGTATTTTGATTTCTCTTTAAAGTATCTAATAGATCTTAGCTTTGTTAACCTTCAAAAGTGTAAAAATCTCAACTTTGATTGTGCTTTCATCACCATTGGTGCTGCTATCATCTTCTACAAAAAAAACCCATTGAGAGCCACTAAGATTTTCATTGTAACACAAATATTACAATTAATCTGTCACACATGCAAATAAACCACTTTAATTTCTAATATTTTTGTGTTAATTCTCTACTCAGAGTTGGTAAGCCGTGGCATGGCGTGGTTAGCAAACCCTTTTATCAATATCAAAATAGTATTCATTCACATTTAATATGGTTGTTTCTTATTAGTATCAAGTATTAAGACGCAATTTAGTTTTGTTACAGTTATATTATCTCTTATTTTGAATATAAGAAATTTAAAAAAAAAATAATATTTTAGAATATAATAATTTTTCTGTATAAAAAATATATTCATTTTTACTACTTTGAGGTTTATTTGAAATATAAAATAACTACAGAATCAATGACTTCTAATACTAACACATTACCATTTTTTAAATATATTTCACTTTATTTATCTTCTTTGGCATCAATTCAATATAAGGAATGGTAGGTAGGGTTTTATAGCCTCATCACAACTCTGAATATAATTAATTGCACATTAGAATAATATTTTTTAAATGTCATATATTATTTTCCTCTTAAGATTTATCATTCTTTTCCCCTATGGTTTACTATATATAACAAGATTTTCTTAGAAATATGGATGTTTGGGCTTTTTTACCTGAATATTGTAAAAAAAAAATTAAATACGAAAATGGTATGTCAGTAGGATTAAATACGAAAATGTTATGTCAGTAGCGATGGTGCCTATCTCATAGGTGGCACCACCATTTTTTTTAATAAAATTTATTTTTTATTTTTAAAAAAATATTATTTTATTAGTGATGCCTCTCTCATAGGCGGCACCACATTCGTATGCAAGTTTTGGGTCTGGTATGCGCCGTGTATAACTATGGAATTAGTATATAGGGGTGGTGCCTATCTGATAGGCGGCACCAGTAACCCTTATCTGATAGGCGACACTGGTGACCCCTGTCTGATAGGCAGCACCAGTGAAGCAATTTTGAACTCCTATTTAATGGTCTCGGTGAAGAAGAGGAATTACACTTAAAAAAAAATAGTAGAAGAGAAGGAAGAAGAGAGGGAGAAGAAAGAAAGAAAGAAAGGAGAAGAAAAAAGAAGGATAAGATATTTTTATTTATTTTTTAAATAGAAAGGATTATGATGATGATAAATTATTTTATTAGTATTGTGTAGTTTGTTTATTGTTATTTTATGTTGATTTTAATTTATTTTAAAGTTATTTTGTTAGTTACTATTATAAATTATTTGTTTAGTTTAATGTTTATTTTGATTTGTTAGGTTATAAATGTAAATTTTTACTAATTTTTAATTTATTTTAAAGTTATTTTGTCAGTAAGTTTTGTGATTAGGTTAATTATTTGTTTAGGGTTTATGGTTTATTGTGATTTGTTAGGTTATGAATGTAATCTTTTAATATTTTTTAATTTATTTGAAAGTTATTTTGTTAGTAACTATTATAAATTAATTATTAGTTAGTGATGACACCATAAGAAAATAGATAAAAACTGAAAAAAATTATTTTCTGTTATAGATATTGGTAGAAATGGCAATAAATGTAATATTGCCTGATGAGATAACAACTTCAGCACAAATGGAGAAAGTTGATAAGATGATGAGAGAATTGCAAGATTATAGAATGAAACCAGAAGAAGATATCCTTCAACACCTTATTACCATAAATCAAAAGATGCAAGAAGTGTTATAGAAGGGTCATGAACTGATTAGAAAGAATAAAGTGCAATACTTGACCCTCAAAGGGACATTAATAGAACAGGAGCATCAAATCATTTTAGACCAACTTTGGAAGATATTAGTACCACAAAACTATTGGAATATAGTTATATACTTCGTGAAGTTTATAATCTCTTATGGACCAAGGAAAATAGTGAGACAAAGTGTAAGTTCGCAAAAGTTGATTGGGAAGCAAAATGTCTTTGACATGCCATGGATGGATAAAGTAGTTATTAGGAAATTACTAAGAGAATTTATAAATTCAATACCAATTATAAAGATTAAAGAGGAAGAAGATATTGAGGAGTTTCCAAATTGGATTGTAGAAGATGAATTTGAAGAGAATTCAAAATTTAATATAGAGAATTTTCCGGAGGAAGATACAAAATCGGAGATGGAAGAAAATGTAGAAATAAGTTTAAGTGGTTAAATGTAAAGATAAATGTTAGAGAGTAGAGAATGTGAAAAAAGTGAGTAAATATGGTTGTAAATATACAAAATGAGAACTAAAAAAGTCTGAGCTTATGAATGAAAATTTTTACATATTGATATAATTTTGATCTTTTTTTATTCATTAATTTTTTTATGTAAGTATTTTTTTGCTGTTCGAAATTGTTTTGAGAATTTTTATTTCTTTTTTAACAAACTTAGTATTGAAGATGGATAATCAATTTTTCGTATGCGTTTGTTTTGACGGAGTAATTTTGACAACAACCGTTGGATGTATATTTGAATGTCGCCAACAAATAACAATAAGATTTAATAGAGATGTCTCGTTCGATGATATGAAAGAAAGGATTAGTGCAAAAATTGTTAGACGTTGTGGGAGAAGGATCTTGAAACTTTTTTACAAGCTTCCAGTTTCGGCAGATCCCATCAAATTCACCGAAATAGAACTTGTAGACGATGAAGACGTGGAGATAATGGTCACTCTTTATTGTGGGAATCGGAGCGACCAAAATGCACCAATTCAGCTATTTGCTAAGTTATCTGGTGTGGAGCCAACTGAAGATCCCATTCCATTAGGTGAAGAACATGGAGCTCAAGAGCCATGTATGGTGGTTCCGATATTGTACGTTGATAGTTAATCGACTGTATGCGGGATCAACATCGATCTTAATGCTGCACCCGAGACTGATGTGGTTGGTGATGATGGATACGATAATAGTGATCCTTCTGATCACGAGGTCGATAGTGATAATGATCTCGATGTGGACGAGGTCCTGGATGATATTGATGACGAATGCGTGAATGATGATAAAAACGTTAACGCATCTTTAGCCGGAAATCAGATTCACCGTATTGCGATACACAATAATCCTGAGGCACACATGTCGCTCATAGACCCCGATGCGGTGCACGCAGCCGAGTTCCCGGAGTACCTTGATATACTACTTGCTCACCGGTTGGCCGTAGATTTCGATCCTGAGGAGTTGTTCGTGGGCCAGAGATTCGAAAGTAAGGAAAAGTGCGTATTTTCCATTAAGCGGTATAGCATGAATATATCAATGCACTACAAAGTCGCAATGTCTAAACCGACATTATATATTGGGGAGTGTTGGAGGTCGGCAAAAGGCTGCAATTGGCGGGTACGAGCCGCATTTATCTAGAAGTCGTAGATGTAGGAGATACAAAAATTTGTTTGGCCTCACACATGCACTTCAACATGTATGGCAGAAGATCATTGGAAACTTGATTCCAAAACTATCTGTACATGTACCATGCCAATAGTGAAGGACATGCCTACTATTAAAGTTTCGGTACTGATTACCAAAATGCAGGCACAATTCCAATATTGACTATTATACCAGAAGGCATGGATAGCTAAACAGATAGCAATGGAGCAATTAGGAAATTTTGATGCATCGTACAATGAGCTACATGGATGGATAGTCGCTATGCGGGAGCACGTGTTGAGGACTGTCATTGAGTTGCAGACACGACCTTATTACGGCCTGGATGACCAACTACAATCGAGGAAAAGAATTTTCCAATGGATGTTTTAGATGTTTGATTCATGCGTGCGCGCATTTCCCTATTGCAAGCCGTTTGTGCAAGTAGATGAGACCTGGCTATACGAAAAATATACACAGATCCTACTTTTTGCGGTTGCTTAAGACCGGAACAAGAATGTGCTTCCAATAGCGTTTGCCATTGTGGATAAGGAGAACATGAAGTTGTGGGAATTCTTCTTTACGAACCCGCGGAGGTATGTTATTAGTAACGATAATAGTTGCATCATCACCGATAGATGGAAATGATGAATTACCGCCATTAGGCATTCCGGTGTACCATGGAGATCCGTTTACTGCATCTGACACATCGCGGCTAACTTCCACAGAGATTATAAGAAGGCAGACTGACGGAGACAAGTTGTGAGAATGGGTAAAGGATAACCTTATCTTTTCAATATAAGTTTTAATGTTTTAGGGCGAGACTGTAACTTATCTTTTCTTAATACATACACAGCGTACGAGCTAGAGCCACACATTTTTCGACAAAGGATGACTCGACTTGAGAGTGACATAGAGGGTTAAACGAACACACCTTTCTGACAGTGGTTGGGTATCATGGAGTCGTGGCAATGGGCTCAAAGTTTCGACGAGGGCTTTCGCTATGGTCATATGACCACCAACTTGGCAGAAGGGGTTAACTCCGTATTTATGAAAACACGACACCTTCTGATTTCATCTGTCTTCTCGGCTACGTTTTATAGGTTGGCTACCTTGATGCCAAGAATGGGGCAGCAACAAGTCAACCAAAGGCATGGCACGTGTTTGTCAAAGATGTCAGGGATGCAATTGTTGCAAACCGTCGAATGGCGAGGTCGATAAATGTAGAAGTATATTCACGACATCTTGAAACGTTTCGAGTTACGGAAAACATAGGTAGTCGACTCGGTATACCACCTAGGTCCTAGGGAGTTGATCTTTGGAACAGACGGTGCGATTGCAGGAGGTTCCAGACACTTCATTATCCATGTACACATGTTGTGGCAGCTTCTGCTAAAGTCTCACTAAATGTTGAACAATTTATCAATGAGGTGTAAACCCTCGAGCGCATGTAGCATGTCTGGAAGAATGAGTTCCCCGTCCTGCCTGACCTATCTACATGAGAGGTGCCTCCGACGACTTTCGAAGTTTTTCCCAGACAAAGGGTTGCGTAGGAATCTGAAAGGTCGTTCGCAATCATCCAGAATCCATAATGAAATGGATATTAGGAAGAAATTCGATAGGAAGCTGTGTGGCATATGCAGATTAGTTGGTCATAATCGGAGTAAATGCCCGCACCGAAACTATCATATTGGACAATCATCGCAATTGGGTAAGAATTGAGTTAATGTACTCCAATGTTGCAATGAATCTCAATTAAATAAATACAAAGTTTGTCTAAAATTTGTTGCAATTAATCTAATTTGAATTACAAAGTTAGTCTAAAGTTTAGCATTTATATTTTTGTAGAATTAAATAAATACAAACTTGACTATTTAAATTGCAAAAACCCTTAAAATTGATGGTTTGATGGTGTAGTCCCAGGGGTATATTTTTGTGGAGGTCAACGTTCACGTTGCGGGTGATTGCGGCGATCAACGTTCTTTTCTCCCGCACGTGGGGGTGTGCGAAACATAGATGAAAAATTATATGCCTCAAACGCCATCGATGAACTTGAGCAGGGAGGAGTGGAGTACTGCGATGGATACGGGTCAGGAGGAGTCGAGTACTGCGGTGGTAGTGGGCTGAAGATATCAAACTCTGAATGTTATAATAAGTAAAAATTCATCACCTATTCACGAGTGGAAATACATATGATTGGTGACTAATCGATGCCAAGAATGACATTCGGTAAAGCGCCCAAGACTGCAGCAATATGAGGTATCCACCTATGTCCACCGCAGAAGGATTTGTCATCTGACAAAGTTCACGATACAACATAGCTAACACTGCGGACCCCCAACTGTACGAACGAATGTTATGCAAATCAGATAATATGGGTAAGTACATCAAGTGAACCTTGTTGTTGTTTGCATCTAGCATGAGTACACCCCCTATAATGTGCATAATGTAAGCTCGAATGACGTACATCACATCTTATTTATTGGCAGTACTTGGTAAATGCTCGAAATTGACCTTTAGCCATGAAAACCTCAAACCCGTAAATTTTCCCTCACTGGGCGAGTGTCCAAGTAAGTTATAACAAATGACGGCCAGCCTAGAGATCGAACTTGTAACACCCCATACCCGAGTCCGAGACTAAGACTGGATACGAGACATTACCATGCTTGAATTCACTTAATCATGTACTTACGGGCTATAAAATTTTGTTCCGAATTAAAACTTCCCTTTCTTAGTCAAATTAGACATTTCATGGGCCTACGAGGCCTCAGACTTGCGTCCCGAAACTTTTGGAACTCATCTGGAAACTTTCTCTCCAAACAGGGGTCACACATCCGTGTGACTTGGGACACACCCGTGCACCCCTAAAACATGCCCGTAGGTTCTCAGCATGCTCATTCTCATCTCAAGAATAAATCAGTATGTCGTCAATGAAAACGACTACAAACTTGTCGAGGTATGGTCTAAAAATGCAGTTCATTAAATCCATGAATATCGCAGGAGCATTGGTCAAACCAAAGGGCATGACTAAAAATTCATAATGCCCATACCTTGTTCAAAAAGCTGTCTTAGACACATCTGATTCCTTTACTCTTAACTGATAGTACCCTGATCTCAAGTCTATTCTGGAGAACACAGTGGCTCCTTTCAATTGATCGAACAAATCATCGATCCTAGGCAATGGGTACTTGTTCTTCACTGTTACTTTATTAAGCTGACGGTAATCTATGCACAATCTCATGGTGCCATCTTTCTTTTTCACAAATAAAACCGGAGCACCCCATGGAGAACAACTTGATCTCGCAAAACCTTTATGTGTCAACTCTTGCAACTGTGACTTCAACTCTCTCAACTCCGTTGGAGCCATTCTGTAAGGAGTAATAGATATTGGTACAGTACCGGGAGCTAGCTCAATACTGAACTCAACCCCTCTAACTGGTGGTTGTCCTGGTAATTCTTCGGGAAAAACATCCACGTACTCACATACTATTGGTACTGACTCAATCTTTAACTCTGTTTCTTTATCATTCATCACAAAGGCCAAATATGCCTCATACCCCTTTCTTATGTATCTCTGTGCCGTCATGTGAAAAATCATTGCCGGTGATTTACTTTGCTCATCTGATTCTATATGGAGAGTATCCCTATTCTCACATCTCATCTCAATATATTTCTTCCCACAATTAACTATTACATCATGGGCAATCAACCAGTCCATACCAAGAATGATGTCAAACTCATCAAATGGTAGCAACATAAGATTTGCTTTAAAGTAATGACCTCTAATCATTAATGGAAAATCTTAACATACTTCATCAACTAACACACTCTTGCCTAAAGGATTAGACACCTTAATCGTAAATTCTGTAGAATCTATAGGCATATTCATACTGGATACTAGTTTCATACAAATGTAAGAGTGTGTGGATCCGGGATCTATTAAAGCAATAACTTTGATATCATAAAGAGAAAAGGTACCCGTAATAACATCAGGAGAAGATGCCTCTTCGCGAGCGCGAATGGTATAAGTCCTTGCAGGCGCCCTACCCTCGGGTCTCGCAGCCTGCTCTCTAGGGTTACCTCTTCCACTTGCCCCACTTCCTGGGTTCCTCTGCGGTCTTCCTCTGACCACACTCCCGGATCTCGGGTTTTGTGCTCTATTTTCTTTCATTGTCTCTGGACAATCTTTTATGTAGCGGTCCTAGGAGCCACATCTGAAACATGTATTTTCATGTGCTCGACATTCTCCAAGATGGCGCAGCGGAAGCGTGGTGGGCCCATAACCCACAGGTCCTAGGATCGAAACCTGGCTCTGATACCACTAAATGTAACACCCCATACCTGAGTCCGAGACTAAGACTGGATACGAGACATTACCATGCTTGAACTCACTTAATCATGTACTTACGGGCTATAAAATTTCATTCTGAATTAAAACTTCTCTTTCTTAGTCAAATCAGACATTTCATGGGCCTACGAGGCCTCAGACTTGCGTCCCGAAACTTTCGAAACTCATCTGGAAACTTTCTCTCCAAATAAGGGTCACACGTCCGTGTGACTTGGGACACGCCCGTGCACCCCTAAACCATGCCCGTGTCTTTCACCCGTGGTGGATACTGGCAAATTACACATAGCCTGGACACACCCGTGGCCCCAAAACGTGCCTAAAACCCCAGCATTCTGCCAATGCCCCACGGCTAAGGCACACGCCCGTGCTTACCAACCGTGGTGCACACTGACTACCTTAACACGGCCTAGAGTCTAGACACACGCCCGTGTGACTAGTCCGCGGTCTATTCTGACTTAAGATACAAAGGTGCAGGGTGCACACGGCCTAGACACACGCCCGTGTGTCCATCCGTGTGGGCACTTAGAGGCTATTTACCAAGCCAATTGACACCCTGAAATCAAGACCAAATTCAGCAACTCAAGTATTACATCTAAATGTAACAAGGATGCATACTTCATTGATAGATTAAAACATACATACTTAATCATTCATAACTCAACTCTTTGGCCATATACAAAAAGAATACTAAGCTTGATAGCCAACACTTTGGCTAGTTTTAAAACATAACTCAAAATGAAATGTTTCCTATACATGCCATACTTAATATAAACAACTTGGCTATACCAAAATAGTGATTGATAGTGTGCTCCGAGCTCCTATGACGATGATCCACGAGATTAGCTTGGCGAGACTACATGGAAAGAAAGAATAAAGGACGTAAGCATTTAGCTTAGTAAGTTTGCATATAATGCACATAGCAACATACTTGCTCAATATAACTCATTTAACATAAACAATGGTATCATAAATTTCAGCTATTTAAGCTTACTTACTCATACTGATTCTTACATATCTCATGATACTTACTAGTCTCATACTAGTGAGGTAGAGAAGGTACCTGTATCACTTGATCACATAGATCAGCATACTCTACAATAATAATTATAATCTCTAGTTCATCATTCATAATATGAGCAATACTCATTTCTAACTTGATAATAGCTTTTCTTACTTGTCTTTCTTGTTATCATTTTAACTTTACTCATTTGCCCGATGAATTTCTGCGAATAACCGAGGATACTGAATCTCATCCCACATAACTCGATGCCAAAGCCATATCCTCGATATGGTCTTACATGGGATCTCTCATCTTGGTATTGATGCCATGTTTTGACATGGAATTACTCAAAGTCTTCCTTGTGTGTTCCCTTGGGAACTTACCATTGCCATGTCTTGACATGGTCTTACTTGGTATCTTTACTCATGAACCGGTCAATGCCGAGCCTTGGCTTGGACTTACATGAAATCCTTCTTGTTACTCACCAATGCCATGCCTTGGCTTGGACTTACATGTAATCTCTACCTCATGATAGCTTTTCAATGCCAAGACTTATCTTGGACTTACATGACATCTTTGCTTGGAGACTCACCAATGCCATGCCTTGGCATGGGCTTACATGGGTCTTCATCTCATAATAACTCTTCAATGCCAAGACTTGTCTTGGACTTACATGATAACTTGCTTAATTGCCGATGCCATGCCTTGGCTTGGTCTTATACGGACTTTCTTATCTCGTGTGGTAGATCGAGTATCCTAAGTAATTCAACTTCAATCGGGACTTTCTCATGCTTAATCTCATTAATTTCTTTATTTAACATAGCAATAAGCATTTCTATGGTAATAATGTACATTATACTAAGCAATTCAATGATGATAATCATAAAGCTTAGAAATCATACAAACTTACCTCAATATACAAAATGTATGTAGATATGCAATTTAGTCCTCGACTTTGTTCTTGCCTCGGTTTCGATCCGGGCTTCGTTTTTCTTGATCTATAATAATAATTAGATCATTTAATACTCATATTGACTAAATTGACTCTTAACTCATACTTTGGAAAAATTACTATTTTGCCCCTAAACTTTCTCTTATTTGCACTTTTACCCTTAGGCTCGTAAAATGATTCTCATTTAACTTTATTAAACATCATGCTTAGCTGATTCATTTTCTCTACTATAAAAATCATCAATTCTCACTATTTCTAATAGGTATGACCAATTTCATAACCATTACAAATTAGTCCATACTATCATTTTTCATGAAATTCACTAAGGAAAAGATGTTTATCTAACATCAAACTCTCATAAACTTCCATAAAATATCATTTCACATGCATGATACACATGGGTAGATTTTTGAACATGCTTCTTAGCTCATCTTATAGCTAAAAATAGCTAATTCATAATACGAGGACTCCAAAAATACGAAGAATATTAAAAACGGGGCTAGGATGACTTACTTGCAAGCTTCAAAAATTTGAAGAACCCTAGCTATGGAGTCTCCCAATTTTCGGCACAAGGAAGAAGATGAATGAAATTTTTATCATCTTTTTCCCATTTTAATCATTTAATTGGTAAATGACCAAAATGCCCTTCTCTTTAAAAATTTACAAATTACTAACTCATGTCCGTTTTTGTCCAAAACTTATAATTTGGGAAAATTGCTATTTAAGGACTTTTAATTTATATTCTAAAGCTATTTCATACAAAAAACTTCTAAAAACTCATATTTTGCAACTTTTGCAATTTAGTCCTATTTGATCATTCCATGTCAATTTCACAAAATTTCTACATGGAACTTTAATACTATCATGCAAACATGTCATAAACCTTAAGAACTCGATTTACTAACTCAGATTTGTGGTCTCGCACCACTATTCCGACTAGGCCCTGACCGCATTCCCGTCGACGGGGAGCCCATGCTGCAGTGCAACATCCTATAGAGTGATGGTGCACTCCCCACACGGCAAATGAAATGTCTGGGTCTCCGGATGCCATTGCTCGACCAAATCAGATATTAAGTCGTATCGCAAATCAAAGGTCCGGATCAATGCCGTTGATCCTAATCCGGTTAACTCCAAGTATGGCATGAGGTATTCATCTAACAGATAACCTACACCATTCACACGCCCCTCAATGAACAGTACGAGCCCTGACATTATTAAATTAGCAAAATAGTTAATATAATCTAATTTAATTCCGTAAATGACGTGAGTAACAAATAACAATTTTATTACCATCTCATTAATATTATTTGATATGTGATCATCATTATTAATCAAAGAACCCATTTGTTGCAAATCTGCAATTAAAAAAAAAAGGAATTCATTTAGTTTGTTACAGAAAACACAGTAAATAATTTGAATTTGAGCATTTTTATCCCAATAATAGGAGAAAGAATATTATATACTAAACTGAGATAATTAATTTCGATAATTAATTTCTAGAGGGTCCATTTTCAATAACTATCAAAACAAATAATAGTATAATTATAATAAAAAATATCTCATAAATTCTCATATTTTATCTGCATAAAAAAATTATGGTAGTTTACAATAATAATATAATTAAAATAAATATAAACTATCTAAACATTAATAACATACGAATCGACAAAAAATAAAATAGAAACATACCTGTTTAGTTTCTTTCAAACAACCTATAAAATTATATAAAAACAAAATTAATCAACATTTCAATAAATCAAAAAAAAATTGTCAAATAAATAAAAAACAAGTAAAATTACATTATAACTAATCACATTACACATTAAACTAAACAAATAATTTATAACCTAATCATAAATGTTGATGATGCTTCGATAGTGCTTTTAGCATTTTGATTAAATGCTTTCTTGTCAATTAGGCCAAATTGATTTTGGGTTTTCTGTTTAGGGGAAATGCTGAAGTTAGGTCTTCAACATGATGCTATAAAATTTTTCACTTTGATTAATGGACTTTGTAATCAAATTAAAATTCTCTTTTAATTGCTTACAATACAATGCTAATAAAGCTGTTGGGTTTTTAAGTATGATGGAAGTATGAGGTTTGGAACTCAACATTGTGGTATTAGCACTGTCATTGGCTGTCTTCGTTGTTAAAAGGATGCTCTTGATCTCTTATTTGGAATTGAAGGTGAAAGGCATTAGATCAATATTGTTATTACCAATTATGCTTAATTCATGGCATGTGTAATTGATCAAATGTTGTTATCTACAACATCAGAAATCATCCCTTCCTTGCTTAATTATTGGTATAAGTAATATATTGATTGGTGCACATTGCAAGGAGGCAGTGATTTCTGAAGCTTTACATACAATTGACACAATGAACAAGCGAGTGATTGCAAGGTATGTTTCTAAAGCTGAGGATATTGTTGACACAATGATAAAGCGAGACATTGAGCAAGTAAGGACTTGATTTCATCTTTTTCTTGTAATGAAGAAATAGTTATAGTCCTGTGTTTATATGATCTCATCTTTCTATATATTTCTGAAATTGGTTCAATATCATTATGCAATTTTTGTTTCGCATTCAAATAAAACATTTCGATGATTCTCTTCTATAAATTTTCTAATGGTATACCGTGCACTCAGAAACACCATCTCATATTTAAGCTAAACAAGGCCTGTCCATGTCTATTAGCTGTTTTTGGTTGGGTTTTCGATTACTATATATTGCATTGTTTGAGTCTTTCATTTTGAACATCTTTTTCAACCCTTACAAAATTGTACCTTTTAGGAATGTTTTATGGACTTTGTAATGTGATAAAATAATGATTCAGGGGTTCTTGAAAACAGCTATACCTCCAGGGCAGCACAGTTTCTTCAGTAAATGTTTGTAAGGACTTGTCTGCAGATTTGTTGATCTCATCTTAGATGTTAGAATCTAATAAATCCAGTCTTCTTTTCCTTATTATTAGTTTCAAATTTTATAGTCACACTGAATGTAAGTGAATATGGAATTTGGATTATCAGTTCAAAATGTCAAATGAGTTAGTCTAAATTATTTCTTGGTTTTTGATACAAAGTTGCCTGATGTGTGTTTTTGATTACTTCGATTAACTAGGTTTTCTGATAGATTGTTTTATAGTTAACTTGGATATTATGCGCCAATACGGTTCATATTCTATGGGAAATGTGCCTCAACTCGTCGGGACTACTCCTATGTCTACCACCGATTCCTGCTACTATTGGTCAGGTAGAATGGATTTTGATTATGTGTTCATTCATAGTTCCTTTTTACCCCTAAATTTGAGATTACTACTCCGGTTCGGATGCTCTACTGTTGTTATGGTATTATATGAAATATTGTGTGGCACAAATACGAGCAAGGGGGCTATTGGCTATAGCACCCGAACGTTACTGTTATTGTTGTTGTTAGTTTTTAGTGGCTAGCCCTCCTGAGCGTTCCATAAAAATAGGGAGAGAGACAATTGCATTCATCTGTTTCCCTTTAGCAAAAGTTGGAGATGGGGAACCAGTGATGGCAGTGTCTATTTCACCAACCTTTGAAGGGGCATTTTTAATCACATTCTGGTCATCCCCATCACCAGCACTAGTAAGTCTATCTGCTTGAACCAAAACACCCATGTGATTAGCTTGTTGAGCTCCCTCAACGCCATAACTTTATGCACAAAAATCTCTAGCCATCTGAATGCCAAGATCTGATGCCTGTGAGTAGAAGGCCTTTTCTTTGTTATCTCCAACTGTAGTATGAGGCTGGATCATTGTGGAACATGGTTTTGCATACACACAATCGTTCTATCTCAAAGCGGTTGTTTTCTAGGAACTATAGGTCCATGCAACTATAGGACTGCTTTAGTTATCTCCTTTTTATATTTATGCTCAAGCAGCTCAAGAATGCTCTCTTTTAACAGTTGAACGATTCAATGAGATAGTGGGAAGCCCATATTACATGGCTCCAGAGGTTCTTAAACGTAATTATGGCCCAGAGGTTGATGTCTGAAGTGCTGGAGTTATCGTCTATATTTTACTTTGTGGTGTGCCACCATTCTGGGAAGGTTTGTCTTTCTATTTTCAAGTACTTCCCTTTTTTTTTTCACATCATGAAGGTTATATCTCGAGATAAATGTAGAGACAATGTGTGCTTCCAGAGTTTGGATAAAGAAAAGAGAGAGAGAAAGAAAAAAAAACTTTTAAATTATCTTTAATATTATGATCAGGAGTTTGATGTATTCTTTTGCATACAATACTATCTACTCTTTTACTTTTAGAAAAATAGATATAAACTACAGTTCTCGTGTTTGCATACAGAGACTGAGCATGAGGTGGCACAAGCAATTATTCGCTCTGCTATTGACTTTAAGAGGGACCCATGGCCTAAGGTTTCGGACAATGCAAAGGACCTTGTAAAGAAAATGTTTAATCCTGACCCAAAGCAGCGTCTTACAGTACAGGAAGTGCTTGGTAACCTTCTGTACATGTTACATGCTTTATTTATGTTGATATATATTTTCTATGCATGAAAAATCATCCCAACTATTGTATGCAGAACATCCATGGCTACAAAATGCCAAGAAAGCACCCAATGTTCCGTTGGGTGAGACTGTGAAAGCTGGGCTCAAACAATTTTCTATAATGAACAAGCTGAAGAAGAGAGTTCTAAGGTAATAATCCACTTGATATATATTTTCTATAATGAACAATTTTCTATCCTTCTTTTATGTACTTTTCAAATTATGTAAATTGAGAGTATCGTTCCACTTGGATTTGGATTTCATTTTTCTTTTGCATGTCGTTAATTATTTATCTTTTGTGTCATCAAGATCGTATATGAGTTTGACTTTCTAAGAGTAGCCAATGCTATGGAGAGAATTCGCTATTTCTTATACGAGAATAACATAAAGAACTATGAGTTTTTGAATAACATAAAATGAGGAATGACTTTTGAGATAAAGGGATTACAGATCTCAGCTCCTTCTGTATTTATGTCGAGTTTTCTTCATGTTTTTGAATAACATAAAGAACTATGATTTTTTGAATAACATAAAATCAAGGATTATGGTTTTTGAATAACAAAGGACTATGAGTTTTGATTTTTTATTTCACATATGAAAAGAACTAATGTTACTAAAATTTAGTAATTTTTATGTAAAATTTGAAGGTTTTTATTTCACCAAAAGATTGCTATAAATAATTAATTGATTAAAGAGAATACCTTATAATTAATTGTTGTTACCATATTATTATAAAGGATAAAATAAAGTATAAAAAATATGCCTTCTATTAAAATTGACTATTAAAATAAATTGTTATTAGAGGATTATCTTATTATATGTTAAACTCATTTTTATATTCGCGATTGTGACCTCTTTGTAAGAGAAGAGGTGAGAGGCTACATTGAAGCAAATATATTAGGTATTGAAATATTCTTAATAATAATATTATATTAAAATTATTATTAAATATTATTAATAATTATATTAAGAATGTTATTAAATTATATATTATTTTATTAAATTGTATTTAATAATAATTATGTTAAAATATGATTAAATTATTTATTATTATTTTTATTAAAATATATTTAACAATAATCTTATTAAAATTTAATAACATTAATCAACTACCTACAAAAATTCTGTTAAGGGTATTTTGGTCATTTAAGTCTTTTTTCTTATACTATTACAATATCTATTCCATTCAACCAAACACAAGAATACTATTACAACTCTATTCCATTCCATTTAACCAAACAATTGAATTACTGATTATAGCTCTATTTTATTACAACTCTATTCCATTACAACTCTATTCAATTACAACCATATTCTATTACAGTGAACCAAACGTATCCTTATGCTTTTTAATGCTATTACAATATCAAGTATTAAATATTCTTCGAACCAAATTCAACCACAAATAGAAAGCATTAATTGCAAATCATGTCTACAGTTTTTCACACTATAAAAACATATGTACAACATTGTGAAAACACACGGAGAAATTGAAAAAGATATATATATATATATATATATATTTTAAAACTATTTTTTATAATTCTTTACGGAAGTGTTTACGGGTTGAGTTGGGTTGGGTTTGGATCGGATTTAAGCATGATATTAACATATTTTATGTTTGTCCAAGCCCGACTCTAAATATGAGCCTAAAATTTTGCCCAAGTTTAACTATATTTGCAAAAGATTAACTCAAGCTCATTTTAGGCCCATACATATATTTTTAAATTTTTTTATATTATTTTAATTTAATATTTAATATTTTTTATTAGTTTTTTATATAGTTATCTTAACATTATTTTCATGTTTTTATTAGAATAGTATTATATATTTAATATAAGTTTATTTTTTAATGTGTTATAAGTTACATAATATAAAATATTATAAACTTAAAAATAGATTGGACTGGGCTTGAACCTTAAATGTTCAAGCTCGAGTCCGACCCATATTTTAAATAGGATTTTTTTTTTTTGCTTAAACCCATTTTCAAACCTAATATTTTTATTCAAACTCTTTTAAATTTCACATAAACTTTCAAGTCTGAACGAGTAACCTCAACCACTCTAATTCTCAACTTAAATCTTAAATCTCAATAATAATAAAAACACCTTGAATTTCCTTTCAATCTTACCTATTGTATTCATTTTCTATAGCTTGCTTTTTTAACTATAAAGTATTTTGTTTCTAATATTTATAAGCTTATTTTTTTAAAAATATTTTTATTACATTTATTATTTTTAATCAATAACTGATGTGAAATAATATTTTATTCTTATTATATTTTTCTTTTTAAGTTTTTCATTGAAATTTAACTTTGCGAAGATATAATATTAATGTTGAAGAAATGTATGAATCATAAATCTTTTATAAATTTAATAAAATAATAATTATAAGATGATTATTATTATATTAAAATGATAAAATCAAATCACGCAATGTGTGGTGATATTTCTAGTCTATATATGATGCATTTCTTTTCATTGTTTCCTTGTTGCAGAAAGAGAAAGAAAATGTTAACAAGTCAATTAGTCTTCTTTTCAAGCTTATAGCTGATGAAAGAAAATGTTGTTAGTAACTACTCTCGATTCAGTTGATTGACATTTATTGACAATATTTTAATTTTTTTAAATTTTAAAAAAATTAATTAAATGGTGACATGGCAATCAATGTGTACGTTATGTTATCAAAGTTAAAAAAATATATTAAAATTGTCATCCATTTTGAGGTGATTTGATAAAAAAATACAATTTTAAAAGTTAAAAAAAAGAGAAAAATTAAAATGAATAGCCAAAATGATTTTATTTTTTTTTTTTTTTGTAAAGGTAAGAGCGTCAAATAAGTCATAATACCTAAATAAAACTACTAAAAATATAATGACAAAGCATAATTGACATATTTTTGTAGTTTGTTCTAAAGAATTTTGGATATTAATGCTATAACACTCCAAATCCCGTCTAGATGTTATGGCCAAATCTAGAGTTGTTACGTTAAATGATTGAAAATTTGATTTTCGTGTATCTTAAAACTCGTCGTAAACTCTTAAAATCCCGGATTAAAAACATATTTTTATCTAACTATTTATTTGAAAGCGATGTTTGATTATATTTTCTAAAACTTATGGTTTTGCAGTTAAAACCCTTAGAAATATATATTTTTGAAAACACAGTTTGTTAATTGAAACTTGTTGTTTTTGCAGAAAATAATCGTTGTCGATAAAATGTTTCAACAATATTATACGAAAACGGAAAATAAAGTCCAAAACTCAAAATAGTCCCAAATGTCCAGAGAGCCAAAATTTACAAAACTCTTAAACCAAAAATTTCAATAAGTCAAATTTAAGAAAAATACGATATTAACCGAGCTCCCAATTGCACCAATCTGTCTAAATTCGAGGATTACCTGAAAATAAAAGTCAAACAGAATATGAGTTTTTGAAACTCAATTTATAACAAACAACTCAAACAGATAATTATTAACATACAATTTAATAGTACAGAATCTTAACAAGCAGTTCAGATACAGATATATATATTTCCTACGCCCAACCGCTACACAGTATCTCAGACCATCCCAACACACCATATGAGATTTGAAACACCCATCCAACCCTACACACCACTTAGTGTTGTTAAGACACTTAAAAAGGATATTTACAACTGTGCTACCAGTATAGTGGGTGAGATGTCGCCTCTCACAAAAACACTTCTTCCACATAATATATATCCCATCCCAGAATCAGATATAATCAGAGCAGAAATCATACTTAACATATCAGATACAAATCACATATATAACATTGTTCTAGGTTTTATTTATCATATGACATCCCAAATACACTCGCAGATAGCAGAAATTATACTAACAGATGACCAAATTTCATGTTTTATAGTATATTTAATCACATACTGACCTTACGGAAGGCCCACAGTCAATTGGGACGACGTGTACGACCCTAGGAAAAAAATCTAAATATTGGGCCCACACGGCCCAAATAGCCCAGACCCTGTGTCGCACACGGTCCAGTATAAGGCCTATCACACGACCATTTGTTGCACACAGCCTACCACACGGCCTGGCACACGACCGTGTGGCATCGACAGTGTTGTTTTTTAGCTTTCGCCATTCATTAATTTTTGGGTTTCTCGTTACACACCTAATTCGATTCTGATGCAAAAACAACCACGTGATGTCCAACACCTAAAATCAACAATAAATCGCCCCCAAATCAGTTCCAGTTCCTCAATTTACCAAAACAACTTAAGAAAAATCGAACTCTTAGGCGTTTGAAACTTACCCAATGTCCACAGCAGCCTTTAAGATAACTAACTCACAGAATGAGAGTTCCGAATTCTTTGATTATCACCTAACAACACAGATTTCACAAGGTTAACCCAAGCCTTAAAGAAGAAATAATCAACCTATAAACACCACCTTAAAAAAAAAAACAAATTCCATAGAAGCACTTATCATTCAATACCCGAAAAATTAAATTCGCAAGAGCAGCTGAAATTAAACCACCACCAACCCACAAGAAACAATTGAATCAAGGAACAAAACCCAAAAGCCGAATGAAACAATGGCAAAGATCAAAGAAAGAGAAGAAAATAACGAATCATAATTTGGAAGTTCTTTTTTTTCTTTACTGGAAGTGCCGAAATACAACAGGGTAGAAACAAATGAAAAAGAAAACATCAAAAGTGGGGGAAATGAAATCTTTTTATTATTATTTTTAGATAAAGCCAAAATAAAATAAAACAAAATAGACATAAAATCCACTACTATCTCAACTACCCACTAACCTTTTATTAACCAATAGATTCTCTTCTTTTAAAAAAAAAAAAAATCAATTCCCATTTAAACTCTATCAGCCAACATCTCACAAAATCCTTAGCAAAAACAAAATAACCCCATTTACCCACACGAAGATTCAAACCAAATGCCCTTAACACATTAACAAAGCCCTCAACCACTTCAACAAGTACTTACTTCAACAATTACTTATCACATGACAAAATTTCACAAATCACAAATCACAAATCAAAATTTTGGGGCATTACAAATACTACTAAATTTAGTATTTTAATTGTTTATTTTCGTGTAACATATGTCCAATGTTAGAATATAAGCTAAAATGTGAAATATTGGGAAGATTTCACATGGAAGCAAAAAGTTGATTTGAATTTTTTTTTTTTAATTGTTGTTTTTATTTTTATTTATAAGGCTTAAATGCTAAAAAAAAAAGCCCTCCACAAATAATTAAGAAATCAATTGAGTCCATCGATGAAAAGTGCACTTAATTGAGCCCTCTAAATCATAATTAGTACCCAATTGAACCCCTTGAAACTAGTTTTCCATCCAAGCTCTTTATGGGCTGTTAACTTGGTGCTGACTCAGCAAAGGCGGGCACATATCGCATTATGAATGGTACACGAGTTATTTTATTAAAGTAAAATTTTAATGAAATGGATGTTGGAAAAAAATGCTTTTTTATGGGAACTTTGAGGCATATTCTCAATAGGTAAAGGTAAAGATTTGAATCATAAAATTATGGTTTTATATTCTACTCCATGAGACCTTTACAACGGTATATCATATGCTCAAAATGGTTGAGTGATGAATGAGAAATTGATGCTCAAAGTAAGCTACTTGAAAATATTGTTGAGGAAAAACAAAAGCTTAGATCCCACCCAAAGTGTGAGATGTGTTTATATATGTGAATCCTTTTGAAGGGTACTTGAATGACTAAGCTTGTAACCCTGCCTCGCGCGCAAGAGGGGTATAGGTCTAAATCCGACTGGGTTGGGGCGCACCCGCACGACATGGGCGGCGTGAAATGTCCGGACCTGTCGGGCCTACGGATATTTTAAGTCCAACACGAATTTATTTTTCCTCAGCAGACATAATCTGCTTATATATGGACAATATCTGATTTGATTTAATTTTTAAATCAAATTGATTTTTTGGCTCATTAATGGAAGATTTTGTGGTTATTTCCAAATTTCCCACCATCCTAAATGCTTATAAAAGGGTGTGTATTCTGTAGAAATATATATATTCATACTCTCTTACACTGAAACTCTTTACTCTTAAAACTCTTCCTTTTCTTCTCCGTATTTTTTTCAAACGTTCCGGTGATAGAAAAAGGCAAAGTTCGTTCGTTGATTGTTGTAGAGGTGCTACTACTTTTATCACTGTTGTTGTTATATCCTGGGAGACATTCGACCAATGTTTCTCCAAGTACCATAGGAGCTGCCGAATCTGTCTTAAGGAAACTATGTTTCACAGGCCTCAACATTTCATAAAATCTCGATTCTTCTTTATTTCAACTTTTTATTATGGTTTTATTTGATTTTCGTATTTGATAAATTAATTATAAATAATTCTTTTTATATTTTATTTCATATGTGTTTATTTAAAATTAGTTTGTCTAATCGAATTGATTTTCGCAATAAAATGGAGACTCCTACCAATTCAATCAATTCGCAATCTGAAGCTTTGGTTCAAACGCAATCCTCGATCCAAAACTCATTATTGCCGATGGTGGCTGTGTAAGCAACAACGAGAAACCTACAAAATTCTTGGGGATAGGATTTCAAGACTTGGCAAAAAAAAATGCTGTTTTATTTGACCATGTTGAACTTGGCCAAATTTTTGAAAGATAACCCTCCTACTGTTAAAGAGTGCGAGGTAGATGAAGTTACCACTTTCATTGCTGTTGAAGCTTGGAAACATTCAGATTTCCTATGTCGAAACTACATCCTGAATGGATTGTCGGATGCACTGTAAGAAGTAGATAGTGTTAAGAAAACAGCTAAGGATTTATGGACATCGTTGGATCATAAATACAAAGCCGAAGATGCTGGAACTAAAAAGTTCTTAGTTGCTAAATTATTGAATTTTGTAATGGTTGATTCTAAATTAGTTGTGAATCAAGTGCAAGAACTTCAACTGATCATTCACGGAATTCTTGCTGAAGGGATGATAATAAGTGAATCCTTCCAAGTGGCAGCCATTATTGAGAAGTTACCTCCTGCTTGGAATGACTTTAAGAATTACCTAAAGCACAAAAGAAAGGAAATGTCAGTGGAAGGCCTAATTGTTAGACTTTGGATTGAAGAAGACAATAAAGGTACGAAAAAGAGGCTCAACAAAGTAGCAAATGACAATGTTGCTAGGGCAAACGTCGTAGAAGTCAAGAAAGATTTTAAGAAGGGAAAACAACCGCAGAATGGGTCTAAACTGAGACCAAAATGTGGTGTTTCCAAGAAGCAAAAATTTCAAGGAAAATGCTTCAATTGCAACAAGAAGGGGCACAAGTCATCCAACTGTAGGATCCCAAAGAAAGTTAGAGTTAACGAGGCTAATGCTGTGGAAGAAATTTCCAAGGAAGTGTCTGATATGGAATTATGTACCTAACATATGCAAGAACTATGAATAAGAATGTTCTTTAAAAAATGGTGAATGTTTGTGGGAAGGGGATATGTATTAATCTAAATGCTATCTTTATAATAGTCTTATACCGAATCCATACGGTCAGACCTGGAATAGGGGTGTTACAAAGACAACTCTTTATTGGTGAGTTTTTCATGGAGTTCATCAAAGGTGATGACCGTGTCACGACTGTTGACTGTATCAATAACAAATTAAAAGGTGTCATCAAGACCATCCAAAACTTTCTCAATTAAGTCTTCATGATCAAGTGGTTTCCCAAGGATGGCAAGTTCGTTTGCTTTAGTCTTTATGGCTTACATATAGTTGGTGACAGATTGTGATCCTTTGGAGATGTTTTTCAAGTTGTCTTTTATTTGTTTGATATGTCCACGAGAAGGACAAGCATAAGTGTTGGCGAGGGCTTGCCAAGCGTCACGAGATGTTTTTGATTAAGTAATGAGTGGCACAAGGTTGGGTGAAATCATGCCCACTAGTGCTCTAAACAGAAGTTTGTCTTGTCTCAACCATGTTTAATATGCAGGATTGGGGGAAATTGCATTGCTGATAATGGTGGTGGCAAGCAGAGAGGAATGCGAACCGTTAGTAAATTTGTGCAAATCATAACCTATGATGATGGATTCGATCTGGGTTTCCCAAGGGAGATAATTGGTGGAGGTAAGTTTGATGGAGTTGTGGATTGTGACCAAGGTTAGGGGAGTGTTTGGGAGGATAGCCTGAGTATTTCCAGTTGCCATTAGATAAGAGTTGATCAAATATTCAAGAAGTGGCTAAGAGAGGAATTTTTTTAAAACAAGCAAGTGCAAGGACTAGAAACCTAAGCTCGTATGAGATAGGTGCACTAATACCATAAATAGGAAAGGTAAGGAAGAGGAGAAGATTTGTGGTGAATATGTTTCCCTGTCATTTTCTATTGATGGTCATGGTTTTTATATACAAAGTATATCGTAAAGAATCTACTCTGTTACATCAAATATAACTAACTTAGACTGATTCAGAACAAAACACCTACTAGAATCTAGGAACACAAAACAAAATATCATAAAAATAGAGAATCGATTATGTAATTTGGTATGTATTCTTATAAAAAAAATACTTTGAGCTATAATTTTCATATTATTTTAACCGAAGAATAAGTTAGCATGGTTGAGTTCATTGATTAGAGTCAGGTTTTTCTTGTTTGCAAGGTTGTCAAGGAATTAATTCATAAGAGCTACTCTAAAGGTTGTTCATTTGATAAGAGTAATTGTAATTAATTTACGACTAGTCATTGGTTAGAATCGATTAATTTAATAGGCTTATCATCAAGTTAGAAATTATCTGCGATTCATCATAAATTCTGAAACTAACCTCGTACATGAGGCAAGAACTTTTTCAATTTGGTTAAATCTATTTTATTTTGAAATATTATTTTACATTTTATTTACTATTTTTGCAACCGTTTAAATACCTTTTTTCTTTTAGCCAAAAGATATTTTAACAAATCTGATTATTTCAGTCTCAATGGGATTCACCTATCTATTGAATTTAATATATTTTTAAGAGTAAAATAATTAATTTTGATGGATTCCACACTCATTACCTAACAAAAATTTATTCAAAAAAGACTTTATGGTTGTTCTTATAACTCACTTATTAATTAGGTTTTTATATAAATATAATTTCAATACGATTAGGTCATGTATCTGATAAAATCTAGTGTTGTATAAGATTCGATAAGCCAACCAACTTTTATATTTTGGGGTCTAAGTGTATCTTCTTAGATGGGCTAATAATAGTTACATCTTCATTATTTTTGGAGATTCGATAATTAGTAGTAAAAGTCCTACTACTTGGATTTAAGCATTTTATTAACCTCCGATTTTAGCATTTTAATAACATAATTTATATTTATCTAACCCCAATTTAATTTGAAATGATTAATTCAAGCTTATTTTAATTCTATTCATATTATTATTTTTAATTTTTAATTTAAAATTTAATAATTTTATATTTTTTACATTTATTCAAAATTTATATATAAACAATTTATCATTTTTTTTAAATGTTTACATTATAGTATTATATATTACTATAAAGATTAAAATATGCCATAAGTCCTTATACTAATCATAAATTTGAAATTTAATCCTTGTACTTTCATTTCTAAGAATCTAGCTCATTTACGTTTTAGATTTCAAAATTCAAGTCCAACTCTTAACACTAAGATTATTATTTTTTAATTCAAGTTCTTACAACTTCATGTTTTTAGTTACATTACTATTAAGTCAGTTTTTTTTTTTAATTTCAAAATGCCACACTAATAAATCTAACAAAAAATTTAACAGCGTTAATAATTGGACTTGAATTTTGAAATCTAAAAAGTATAGAGAAAAAATTCTAAATTTGTGAAAAGTATAGAGACTTATGACATATTTTAAGCTACTATAAATTTAACTTTTATGTGTTATAAACTATATAATATATACAAATAACATAATGTAATAAGGTGCATATTTGGTACATTGACAGTTTATTTTTTTTATTCCACAAGTAACTTTAAAAAATTGTCATGTGTTTATTTTTTTAATATTTTACTATACTTCTATCGGATACTTGCCATCTTCCTGACCTTACTCGTGGAGCCTAAAAATTTCACTAATAGTATAACAAATATTTCCCAATCTAATATATTAAAAAATAAAAAAATAGATGGAATTAAACTGAGTTTAGAGCCTTCAATATTAAAACTCAAACCCCAAGTACTCTTGTATCCGATCCGACCGACTTGTGGGCGTTGACTCCTTTTGTTAGGAGTGAGTGTCCTACCCTTTTTGTCTCACAATTGTGGGGTTTGGTTCCTTAGGTTTCTCACTGACAAACATGGTCTCCGATTGGACCCCTTTCCATTTGGCCATGTTGTTTGGAGCTGAGCTCTTGGGCCATTTGAACCCTTGTTTTCCGATTATTATATATCGTTTTTAGGTTTTTTAGTCTTGGACTGTTCCTATTCTACTAATAAATAACTGGGCAAACTATACCAATTATCTTTAAACTTTTATTAAAATTAAATTTTAGTTATTTAACTTTTAAAAGTTACATAATTATCATTAAAATTATCGAAATATTACATTTTGGTCACTCATCCATTAACCTCCCCTTAAGAGGATGACGTGACACGTTAATTCAAAGGGTTAATAATCAATTTAGCCTTTGAACTATAACTAAAATATCATTTTCACCCTTTTAAAGTTTTTCTTAATAATAATTCTAAAAAATTTAAAGGGTAAACTAGTTAGATAGTCACCCAAGTTTTAACGTGCTCCTATTTTGGTCACCATTATTTTGTTGTTGTTAATTTAGTCACCCCGTTAGGTTAATGGTCATTTCTAGTCACTCCACCATTAAAATGTATTAGTTACTGAACAAAATGTTGACATGGCAATCTTTTGATTTATATAATAAATTTAGCCTTTTAACACTTTACATATTCTGTCAATTTATTCTTAACTCTAAAAATTTCAACAAATTTAACCATCAATATAAGCACATTTTGTCAATTTAGTTTAAATTTAAAAAAAATAGAACTTGAAAATATATCAAATTTATTATGAAAAGACATAAAAATATAAATTATTAAATATATATAAATTTACATAAAGGCTTAAATATGAATTTGGTTGAGGGATTTAAATCAATATTTCTTGAATTTTTAACAAAATATTTTAGAGATTCAACAAATTTTAACCTTCAATTTCTCTTAATTTTTTTGAACCAATATTTCCTTTTCATCTTTAAACCCCACCAAGCTAAACGAGTCATTTGAATTAATTTTTTTGAATCAATCACTACCAAATCCAACCAACACCATGATCAAACAGCTGGTTGAGGGATTCAAATAAGAAAGCCTTTACTTATAGAAACATCTCAAGCTCTATTTTGGTGGAAAAGTGTAGGGCTTTGAGGGATTTAAATGCTTAAGGCTAAGTGGTGCTTCATGATCGTTTTTTCTCATTAAAAGAAAATGTGAAATTGAGTTTGGGTGTGTCTATATAAAAAAAAGAAAAAAAAAAGAAACTTACTTTGGGTGTGGGTTTAATGGTGAATGCTCAATAACGAAGTGATGATGGATTTTTGGGTCTGGTAAAGTTGGGTATGGATTTGATATGATATTTGAGATTGTAAGGTTTAGTAGGAGTATTAGAACAATGGGAAGCCTAAAGATGAAGGGATGAGTGTTGTTTTACAAAGTTTCTCTCTTTTGTTTGGTTGACCAAAAAATATGGTAATAGGAAAGAAAATTTTGAACTTTTTTTCTTGTAATTTTTTAACCGCAATGTTGTGCAGTTGAATATATCAAATGTAGTTTGTGAGTTTTCATGGTTTTGAATTATAACTAAGGAAACTTTACTTACTTCGATTTTGGGTTTTGATTTATTTATTTTAATGTTTTATATTTTTTAATATCTTATTTATATTTTTTTTGAATTTTTTAGAATTAGGACCAAATGGCAATTAAACCTTTATGTAATGTTATATATTTTTATGTCTTTTTGTAATAAATTATATATTTTTTCAAGTTTTTAAAATTATAAAGTTTTTGAATTTGGACTAAATTGACAAAATGTGCAAACATTGAGGGTTAAATTTATTAAATTTTTTTAGAATTAGGACCAACTTGACAGAATATGTAAAATGTTAAGGGCTAAATTTGTTATTATAGCAATCAAAAGACTGCCACATCAGCTTTCGTTCAGTGACCAAGGCATTTTAACGGTGGAGTGACTAAAAGTGACAATTAATCTAATGGAAGTCACTAAATTAACAAAAAAAATTAAGTGACCAAAATAGGAACACATTAAAACTTAGGTGACGAGTAGTTTACCCTTGAAATTAAGAAAAATTTTGAAAGCATCAAATTGATATTTTAGTTATAGTTGAAGGGCTAAATTAATTATTAACCTTTTAAATTATGTAAGTTTTAAAAATTAAGTGATTAAAATGTAATATTAATAAAAATTTAGGGAGAGTTTAGGGAAATTTACCTAAAAATACTAAAAAAATAATAAATTTACGGAAAATGGTCAAAATCTGGAATATTTACGGAAAAGGGCCATTTCCCCACAAAGCGCGTCCACGTCAGCGCGTTTTGTGGGGAAAAAGCAGGAAAGCGCGCCCTTGAGGGAGCGCTTTGCGCCACATCATCAAAGCACGCCTCGTCAAGCTTTTGCCGATGTGGTAGAAGCGCTCCCTCAAGGGCGCTTTTGCCCCTTCCCGCTTGATTTTTAGCCGCTTTTAGTGTTAGGGTATGAAATTTTAAGGTTTCTGGGGCTAGGGTTTATGATTTTTAGGTCATTAGATTTAGGGTTTTAGGGAAATTTAATGGAGTGGATTATAGGGTTAATTAGGGTTTAGTAAAAATATGTTTAGGTTTTGGGCAAAATATATTAGCAAAATAAAAATTGTTTGAATTTTTTTGACAACAGATCCGGCAAAATAATTTTGAGAAGACGTTTCGAACAAATAGTGCCCAAAACGCTTCAAGCAGGATGCATCACGCAAAGTACTCGATAAGAGCTCCCACGTGGACGCTCTTTTTGCTACTGATAGTCTCCGGTAAAATAATTTTGAGAAGACGTTTCTGAACAAATAGAGCCCAAAATGCTTCAAGCAGGATGCACTGTCAGTAAGAGTACTGAAAAGAGCTCCCACGTGGACGCTCTTTTGCTACAGTAGTCTCCAGTAAAATAATTTTGAGAAGACGTTTCTGAACAAATAGTGCCCAAAACGCTTCAAGCAGGATGCACTGTCAGCAAGAGTACTGAAAAGAGCTCCCACGTGGACGCTCTTTTGCTACAGTAGTCTCAAGTAAAATTATGACTATAAATCAGCCAAATTTCATTCTCAGGTTGCATAACAGAAATTGAGGCAAAAGAAAAATAGAAACTGAAAATGAGTGAACGTATTAATGCTGTTATTTACTACGATGGTGAGGTTTGTGACACCAAAAATGGTGTTGTTTTTTTATCGGAGAACACAAAGTACGATCGGGTTTTAATCGAACATAGATTTGTTAGAACTTCAAAAAAAGAATTAGGCGTAAAATCTTCTAACAACGCCAATGAAAGTTCAGTCTATTAAGTATAGATTTTGCGCTTGATTGATCCGTGAGATATGACTCATTCGACATCAAAGGTCCTCGGAGCTTTGAGGCAATGGTGGAGACTCATCTTGCCAGTGGATCACCCTATCTTGAGGTATATGTACAATTTTCATCGCCAAGTGATCTTTCTTCGACCTCAACATCTACTTCTGCTCGAGGGGAATACATGACCCCAAGCCGACACTCTGTTAGTGGGAGGCAGAATACGGAAGTGCCCGTGTTTGGTGGTAGTATGGAAAACATAACCCTTGTACGACACTCGGTTGGTGGATGGGACATGCATATCCTTCCTTCGACGTCCGATGATAGAAATACGTATTGGGGAATGTCATCAACTTCTAGTGGTTGGCAATCCACATATGATTGGGGACGTTGCGAAAGATGTTTAAGGAGGGATAATGTACTCCCCACGACATCCACCGGCGAGGGGCCTTTGTTCGTTGCAGATTATGGTGGGTCGGATTATGAGTCTGATGTGGATCCACCTCGAGAACCCGGGCTCGATGGTGCAGAAGTTGGATTATTTTCTGAACCGGAGCCTGTTCCAACAGTACCTGAAGATGTTGAGGGCGGTTCAGATGAAGAAGAAGAAGATCCGCTATTCAGGCGTGCTCGCCTCCGACCCACATGCATAATGTCGATCTATCTCAAGACGATGCATTGGAGTTTCTCAACTACCACACCGGACGCGTGGACCGCATAAGTTCGCCGTTGGATTCGGCGAATTAGAAGTTGGTAAAGAGTTTTCCAACAAGGATGCTTTTCTTTGTGCATTGAAATAATACAAAGATCAAGAACGGGGTTAATTACAACATGGTTAAATCCAAGTTCGATAAGTACGAGGCAAAGTGTGCAGTGCAAGACGGTACATGTTCATGGAAAATCATGGCCTCGTTGAGGAAAAGGACCGGCTTGTGGGAGATCAAAAAGTACAAAGGTCCACATACATGTCTTGCTTGCATGACAAAGATCACTATGTATTCAATGTTTTTGAATAATACAAATATTACGTAATGTTGCGTTATTTAACGTACTTCGTTGACAAGTGTTACACAAGATCATCCGAAGATGGATTCAGAGATGTTGGCTGACTTAATAATACCGACGGTGAAGGCCGATCCAAGACTACAAAGGTTTACTTTAATTGACAATATTCGTAGCCAATTGGGGTACACGCCTCTTACAGGAGGACTTGGATAGCGGCGCGGCGTTGAAAAAGTTGCATGGTCGGTGGGGCGCTTCATATAATGAAGTGTGGCGGTGGTGTCAAGTCTTTGAGAGATATGTCCCAGAAAGATAACGCACCTTGAAACGGAACCGCGCGTACTACAACGATCGTTTGCTCTGTGGATGCGCAGTGTTCAAGCGTCTTTTCTGGACATTTAAGCAATGCCGAGATGCATTTATATACTGCAAGCCATTGGTACAAATTGACGGTACCTTTATGTATGGTAGATATACGCATCAGCTATTGCTAGCTGTGACACAGGGCGGCAGTGGGAGAATCCTTCCGATTGCGTTTGTAATAACACCGGGGGAGTCAGCTGATGATTGAGATTTCTTTCTATCTAGGTTAAGGAGGCATGTCTGCCCCCAACCCAATATATGCATTATATCAGATCGGGGACCTGGAATACTAGCCGCAATAGAGCGACAGGGAAGCCTATGGCATCGCACACACTATCGATATTGCCTAAGGCATGTTGCGTCCAACTACTATGGGCAACATCGATATAGAAGGCAGCGACAGCAAGTGACCAATATGGGTATGTAATATCTATTAATATAATTTTGTTTGTAATATTCAATTTATTCTTAATTGAAGAGTGGTGTGTAATATTCGCTATCAACTTATATTGGCAGGGTACGAGATCAATAAGGACCGTTTTCAGGAGATGTTAGCGAGTTTGCGATCAGATAACGAAGAAGGCGCAAACTACCTGTGCAATATTCCTTTCGAATAGTGGGCACAAGCATACGGCGGTGGCCTACGATATGGTCATATGAGCTCAAACCTAGCCGAACGCATAAATTTTGTTCTAAAAGGAACGCGTCATTTGCCGATAACATCGGTTGTGTGAGAGACATATTTTCGTTTAGCGGCACTATTTCCGAAGCGAGCAGCGAGTTATAAAGGCCAAATGCAAGGAGGCCATGTATGGTGCGCGAAGGTCTTGCGAGAAATTAACAGGGGGAAGGCACGGGCCAACACCATGCACACAGTGTGTCACGATCGCGACAACCTATGGTTTCATGTGACGGAGTTTGACAAACCGAACCAAGGTATTGTTGGCGGGCAATATCGTGTACACTTGATAAATAGGACCTGCGACTGTGGGATATTTGATGCACTTCGTTACCCATGCGCTCATGTACTTGCGGCTTGTCAGAATCTCCGTCTTGATCCCATGAGCTATGTCAACGAAGTGTATAAAATAGAAAACATGTACAACGTGTGGAGACACGTATTCCCACCAGTCCCAGATGAACGTAAGTGGCCGTCGGTATCGCTTGCACCGTATAAGCTGTTGCCAGATAGACAACTGAGGTGCAAACCAAAAGGTCGACCTTGCTTGACTCGAATACGCAACAATATGGATATCCGAGAAACGGCCAACCAACGTAGGTTGTGCGGATGGTGTAGGAACCCAGGCCATACATCTCGCTCGTGTCCAAATCGGAATAGTTGATGATCTTCTTAACTTTTTTTCTCTTTGGTGTCTATGTAAATTCTATTGATTTGTTGATGAAAACGGTGAACTTTTGTAGAATGACTAATTTGGAAAAAAAAAACTTTAAGTTACAATAAAAAACAAATATTGGACTTTTATTTTTATAATTAAATTACAATAAAATAAAATAAAATAAAACAAATTCTATTTTATTAAAGATATTAAAATTAAATTACAAAAAAATTAAAACAACTATTATTTTCTTAAATATATTAAAACTAAACTACAAAAAATAAAAATAAAAAAACTTTTATTTTATTAAATATATTAAAATTAAATTACAAAAAAATTAAAAACTATTATTTTATTACATATATTAAAACTAAATTACAAAAAATAAAAAATAAAAAACAAATTTTTATTTTATTAAATATATTAAAATTAAATTACATACAAAAAATAAAAAAATTCTATTTTATTAAAGATATTAAAATTAAATTACAAAAAAATTAAACAACTATTATTTTATTAAATATATTAAAATTAAATTAAAAAATAAAAATAAAAAACAACTTTTTATTTTATTAAATATATTAAAATTAAATTACATATAAAAAAATAAACAACTTCTATTTTATTGAAGATATTAAAATTAAATTAAAAAAATAAACAACTATTATTTTATTACATATATTAAAACTAAATTTAAAAATAAAAATAAAAACAACTTTTTATTTTATTAAATATATTAAAATTAAATTACATATAAAAAAATAAACAACTTCTATTTTATTGAAGATATTAAAATTAAATTACAAACACAAATAAAAACAACTTTTATTTTATTAAAAAATAAAAAAATTATATTACAATTAAAAATAAAAAAGCCGGTCCGAATCAATGTTGATGCTTGTCGGAATCGAGCACCACACGGGGTGGTCGTGATTCTGTGCTGGATTCCTCCTTCTTCTAGCTTCCGCGGGGTCGTGGAACCTCGGGCGGGGATTCTGGTTCCTCCGGCAGTGGATCTGGTTGTGGGTGTTGGGAGGATGACCCACCTTGATAAAATAACGATTGCGGAGGTGTTTGCATAAACCACGACGGGGGTGTCTAAATCCCGTAAGGCGAAAGAGACCGGTAAAGGAAGTGCTCCCGACGGCGCCTCCTGTGATCCTCACGCGACGTCGGCCTCAAGATCGGCCGGTCGATCGGCGTAGTCGAAACGGACTCGAACAAGCCATGCATTCCAACCTCGGGGGGGTGGGAAAAGAAAAACATATATGGGTTAGGATACACATAAGGGCTAGGGTACGCACCTGGCATAAAGGCCAAAGGCTGTGATGTCGGTGTCGTCGGCCGAATTGATGGGCCCGGTGGTCGTCAAGGGAGCTATTGATGGGCCCGGTGATCGTGTTTGCCGCCGTTGATGGTCCCGTCTCATCACCCCTTCTCCTTGGATTTAAAGGGCCCCGTCGTTCCCTTTGTTCACGAAGTTGCCGTCGCCTCTCATCTCCCGACAACAAATACGACTTACCATGGATCCTAAACCATGGCATGTATTCCAAAGATGCACTAACTTCGTGGGAACGACGATCGGTTCCGTGATAGGTAAATAATCATACCGGTTCTTCCACATCTCGATATATGCTGACCAAAATCTTGGCCAATCCGTGTGCAACTACCGTAAGTCGACTTTGTGCTCATCATCGAGCACCTCAGGTGGCACGGGAATCGGTTGTCGGAATCCAAATTGTCGCAGAACCCGATCTGACTGGTGCATCTCCACGGTGGCATAGTTGATCAATGGGACCTTCACATGCCAAATGTTTGGATTTTGCAAGAACTCCTCCTAATTATCGCCAATTGTCGATCCTCGCATGCGATGTCCATTGAAACTATATTAACATGGCCAAAATATTAGTTATATACATAATACTAAACACTAAATACGAAATACTAAATTATAAATACGAAATTTGAAACTTACTTGTGATTCCGACCGTTGGTCTAATAGAAGCCGTATATCTTCAAGCGAGGTAGGTATTCCAGCATAACTCGCCGAATGGTTCCACCTAATTAAATAAATTTTTAGCATACAATTATACTATAAATCTACGTAATAATTGTAAAATATAACATTAAATTTACCTCGTTATGAGTGGGAATGTATATGGGTGGTCGAGTCGAGGACGTAAAAATGGAAATCAAACCGCGCCCATGACTGCAGTAGTGATAGGCAACCTCCGATTTTCGCTTTACTCGCTGCGCGTCGCCCGCACATCTCCCGATACAATTTTGATAGCACGGCAGACCCCCAACTCAATTCACCGGCTGCTCTAAAATCAACAAGTTTCAGCAGCTATCTCAGGTGTACGAGGTTTCTAGACAGTTCGGCATCAGATAGCCTCCAATTATCTCAAGAATGTATGCCCGAGCATACCGTATTCTTTCTATTTCGGTCGAACCATTATTCGGCTCTGGAATGTGTCTCGTAACTGCACCATCTCGATCCGACCTCCATAAATGTTATCCGGAATGGCACCCGAAGCTCGTAGCATACGGTCCAATCGGTAGAAGTTGCGGACCCGGTGACTACGGACCCATCCACCGGCAATCCCAATTGCAACTGCACATCTTCCAGAGTGATAGTACACTCTCCGCATGGAAGATGGAAAGTGTGCGTCTCGGGTCTCCACCTCTCTATCAACGCACTGATTAAGTTCGGCTCCAACTTGAACCCCCGGCCTATCGTGGCCACGTGCCAAAAACCCGCTTCCCGCAGGTAATTCTCGATCAACGGCGATGGGGGACCATGCATATTGCGAATATAGCATTGCAACACCCGATCTACAGACTGTTTAAAAATTATAAAATAAAAATTAATTAAAATTGCATAAACCTAAAAAATATTAAATAGTATTGAAAAATTAAAATTAAAACTTACCATTTGCATTTGATCGACGGAGATGTGCTTATCGTCCATACGAATTAATTCCACGGCCATTGGTAATATGATCGAAAATTTTATAATTTATCAAAAAAATATATTAAAAAAAATTAAAAAAGGCTTTTTTGTAAATATTAAAGGACTATTTTGAAATTTGAGAGTAAGTTTTAAGGACTTTAAGAGAATTTTGAGAGGAATTTGAGAGAAAGTTGAGAGAAAGTTGAGAGAAAGATGATAGAGGACTAATGTGTGAAAAAAATAAAAGGGTTGGGGGATTTTTATAGGTTTTTTTTTTACCGTTGGGCTCCAACGGTCAAATTTTTTTTGACCGTTGCAGCAGGAAAACGCGTCCTTGAGGGAGCGCTTTCCTGCTTTTTCCCCACAAAACGCGCTGACGTAGACGCACTTTATGGGAAAATGGTACTTTTCTGTAAATATTCCAAATTTCGGCCATTTTCTATAAATTTATTATTTTTTCGGTATTTTTAGATAAATTGCCCGAGAGTTTAGCCTAAATAAATAATGGTTGTTAAAAAAGAAGCGTTGTCCAGCTGATGTAACTCAACTCTATCTTCATCACGGTGGTGATTATTTTTAATTAATTTCCCTCGCAGGTCAGTTTGTTTGGCTTCTTAAGTTGGACTTTCCCTTTGAAATTTCTATATTTATGTCCTTTTCTACCTCTCCCCACAACAATACAACCTTTTGAAGTAAATGAATGTTGGAAGCATAAGCAGGTCACCATCATTTTTCCACATTCTCCTCATGTCTCAATATTATATATAGTAAATTGATTTGATAATTTGTGTATTAAAGTTTATGTTGGATAGTAATACTGTTTTTTATTACCAATAAATTAATTTAATTGAAAATATTTAGTCATTTCTATCAGAAAAATTGTCATTTGTCTCGAAAAAATCTTATTTTTTTTACAACACTTTTTACTTATCTTTTTAGTTTTAAGTTAAAATTTGTACAAACTATTCTTTATTTTATGCTTAATTATTGTAATGCATATATAATAAAATTTTTTTTCTCTCATGTTATTACACTAGTATATTTACCCGTAATAGTATTTGCTTACGCCGCAGTTTTATATTAATTAATACTAAATAATTGTTTATTCATGAATTATTTTCTATTTAAAATTTATTACATAAAGTACCATTTTTAAATTTTACTGATTAAAATTTTTATAGTTAATTCTAAAATAAAATTCATTAATTACTAATTACTTATTTGAACTTTTTATTTTTATTGTATCAATATTCTTTTTGTTAATTATGAAAACCAATTTTATGAAATTTATTTAGGGTGAGTTTCAAAATACGGAGATATATGAATTTAGTTGGTACCTAAATTTAGAAACCATAAATCAACTTGGTATCAAATAAATATAAATTATCAAATTTAAGTACTTCCAAATATATTAACCCTTTTAAAACTGCCCCTGAATCAAATTTTTATTATTATTAAAAACAAGTCATTCATATATTTAAGTATGAAAAGTCAAAATTATGAAATTGATTTAGGGTGAGGTTTTAAAATTGAAAGATGATTTCTTTTGATGGTGAAATATAGGGTAAACATTTTAATTTGACTTTCAGATGAATGTTAGAATCAACCATTGTAAAAATATATAACTATTAATATGGATGTATTGCAAAAATATATAAATAGTGATATAAATTAATTAACTTATAGATGTAAGTACGTTATATACATTATTTTAAATTAAAGAATACAAACAAAAATATTGATTCATTAAACAAACATATTAAATTATAATAATTCTTCGATAGTAAAAACAAAAGGAAATCTCTTTTTCTTATTAGTATTGTTCACGATTTTACTTTTACATTTCCATTTTTTTACCATAAAATAATAAAGTACACATGTTGGATGCATAGGTAGGCAATCTTGTTTTTATAGTTTTATCTTATTGTGTTACAATCATGGATTAGTTTGTATTTTCTTTTTATTATGTATAATTATGTGACTATATATAGATAATTACTAGTATGAGATTTAAGTTATATTGTTTAATATAAAGTTTTTTTATTATTTTAAAATGGTATGAATTTAATAGCAACTACTATATATATATATATATATTTATTTTTAATTTATTTTACAGATATAGTATTGAAAATGAATAATCAGTTCTTCCTATACATCCATTTCAATAGGGTAATTTTCCAAACGGAAGTTGATTGTATATTTGAATTACGCCACCAAATAGGAATGAGGTTAACAAGAGTGTAACACTTGATAAAGTCAAACAAAAGATTGGTGCGTAAATGTAACACCCCTAACCTGTATCTGACGCCGGAACAGAGTTACGGAGCATTACCAGACTTATAGGTCAAACAATCATACATCTCGAATTCATTTCTCATTCAAATTAACAAACAATCAAATTCATTCATATAGTCTCTAATATGATCCCTAGAGGCCCCAAATAGACATTAAAAGTGGTTTGGGACTAAACCGAGTACTTAAGAAATTTTTAGAAAAACATTGAAATTTTTTCAAAGTGCAGGGGACACACGCCCGTGTGGCCAAGCGGTGTGTCTCACCTGCCAAGAGACATGCCTGTGTCTCAGGCCGTGTGGGCATTCGAAATGGGGACACACAACCGTGTCCCAGCTCGTGTCCGACCCCGTGTAACTCACTGACTTGGGTAACACGGCCTACCCACACGCCCGTGTGCCGGGCCATGTACCCTTCAAAATAGCCACACACACCCGTGTGCCAGACTGTGTACTAGGCCCTGTGAAAACTGGAGGGTATACTGATTTGTACCACACGACCAAGCCACATGCTCGTGTGCTAGGCCGTGTGAAGCTACTGACTTGATTTCTAAAGAAGTATCAGGGAACACACGGCCATGTCACCTGACCGTGTGGCACACACGGCTGAGACACACACCCGTGTCTCTGTCCGTGTGGACAAAAATAGGCCATTCTCCAAGACATATTTCTAACCCAATGTGGTACCAACCTAAGCTCAACAATGCACATACAACCATGGCATAAATAAGCATTCAAAACCAACCAATATCATTATAACAAGTAACATCCACACATACAACATCATATCCATAAGCACATTCATTTGACCACTTTAAAACATACCAAATATACTTCCAAAGTCTACCTAAATGGTCATATACCTATAGGAGACATTGTGCTTAAACTTAGATTGCATACTCATCTCAATTCCAACCATTTAGTGCTAAAACACAAATTCACAATCAAGGCATTCATATAGTAACTATACACCACATATCATAAGGCTATTTATACCTATATACATATCAAAATTTTTGACCATCTTACAAGTCAAATCAAATTGCCAAAACTCAACAAAATATACAGGCCATAATAGCTAAAATACCTATACATGCCATTTACCCAAAATATTAAGTTCAAAGTACCAAAATGAGTGTTTGATAGTGTGACGCAATCTCCGAGAACTTCCAAACCGAGCGAGCTTCTAAAGCACTATAAAATACGGAAAATAAAATAGAGTAATCAATTTAGCTTAATAAGATCGTATAACTAATAAATACATCTTACCAATCATCCACAATTTAGGTAAGCAAAATTAAGGTATAAAAGCAACTCAATTTAGCCTAAAGCCTTACACATAATCCACAATCATGTTAGCTATGTGCTTATATATATCAAATATAAATCACTTCCCGTATTTCACATGAATACATAAGCTAGTTCCTAACAACTCTTGTCACTTCGTAACATCACTGTGCCCGTTGAACCATTTGGAATACTATCGAATACTCGGTATCTTGCACACTAAGTGCCAATACGTGGTCATAACCACCTCTATCTCATAACTCATATCGATGCTCGCCCTCGAGCCATCATTGGGTCTGCTCATACAAGCTGTCAGTCAAGACGTAGCTACATGATGCTGCTCACATAAGTTGTAAAGTAACCGCAACACATGCCGAAAACTCAGCCACCGGTAGGACGTACGAGACCAGCACCCAAAAATATGGTAACCCCTAATGACATGTCATTTGTATCTTATCTATTCCTAAGGTTCAACTGGGATTCATACTTTGTCGATACTTTATCTAGAATTTTCGTGGTGTCGTATCATCATAATTATTTTAATTAAGCATTTAAAACACATATAATTTAATGCTTATTAAACATACGGACTTACCTCGAATTTATACAGAGAAAATCGACCGATCAATCCACTACTTTATCTTTCCCCCGATCTAATTCCGAACGTGGCTTTTCTTGATCTATATAATCAAATTTAACTAATTTAATATTTATTCTATTCAATTCAATCCAAAATTCATGTTATGGAAAAATTACCATTTTGCCCCTAAACATTTGACTTCTTTACAATTTAGTCCTTAGGCTCGTAAAATGAAATTCATGCAATTTCATCCACATCTAAACCTAGCCGAATTTACTACATGCTCATAGCAGCCCATACATTCCTCAAATTCACCCATTTAACACATAATTTTTACATTTTTTTAATTTAACCCATAATTGGTAATTTCATTAAAAATCCCTTAACAAAAGTTGTTTAATTAACAACAAAGATTCATTTTCTTCCATTAAACATAAAGAACAACAAAAGTGATCTCATGGAAAAACCCTAAACTTTCAACCATATTGCAAAATAATCCCTTATTTAGCTAGCTTAAGCTACAACAATACTGAAAACATAAAAATCAACAAAAACGGGACAAGATTTCACTTACATGCAAAGGAAAATCTTGAAAAAAAATTTCTTCTCCCCTCCTAAGGTGAAATTCGGCTATGGTGAAAAGAATGGAAGAAGATGATAGCTTTTCTTTTATCAAATTAACCTTTATTTACCAAATTACCTATTTACCCTTACCTAACTTTAAAATTTTCATAATTACCAATACATATACATCCACTAAATCAATTAATGGTATAATTACCATATAAGGACCTCCAATTTAAAGTTTTATAGCTATTTAATACCTTTAACTAATAGAACACAAATTTTACACTTTATGCGATTTAGTCCTTTTTCATAAATTGAGCATACAAACGGTAAAATTTCTTAATGAAATTTTTATAACATAATTCTAACATGCCGTAGATATTAAAATAATATTAAAATAAATTTTATGACCTCAGATTTTTGGTCCCAAAATTAATGTTCCGATTTCACCAAAATGGGCCACATAAAGAAATCACTCAACGTTGTGGGAGGAGGATGTCCAGACTATTCTACAAATTTCCAATTTCATCAAATCTTTGCAAATATAGGGAAATGAAACTTGAAGAGGATGATGACGTAGAGACTATGATCACACTATCTTGCTCGTTTAGTAAGTTGAACCAGTTGAATTGTTTACTGATTTAGTTGATGTTGAGTCGATACAAAATGTCACTCTATTAAATCAACAATATAGAGTTCATGACTTGTATATAGAGGTTCTGAGAGCATTTATGGATAGGTGATCTTCTATACACGGGTTTGATTTTAATATGAATGTTGGATGGGTAGAACTATGCGATTATGGAGTGACATTGGCCGACAATCCACACAGTGATCCTATTATGTATAATAACCCTAATCCAGGTCCTCATTTATAGATACATCCATTGGTGATTGTTATGGATGCATATGATGATGAAGGACCTGATAATGATGATCGTTCCAATCACCAATATGAGGATTTTAGTGACCCTAATCTCAATGAGGTTTCGAATGATATTGATGACAATGATGCAGGTGATGATGATAATGTATACGCCCCTTTACTTAGTCACTCGACTCGTGGAATTGTTATACGGAATGATCTTTAAGCTTATATGCTGAGCATAGATCCCAGTGTTGTGCATGCATCTGAGTTCCCCAGAATACCTAGATATAATACCTTCCCAGAAGTTGTTCCAGATCCAGAATCAAAAGAGTTCACTATAAGTCAATAATACCCAAATAAGGAGGAATGTGTAGCTGCCATCAAGAAGTATAGTTGAGAGTGTTTGGGTGATAATTTTTGCTCCAGTTGTTTGAGAGTGTTTGGGTGGAGTTAGAATTCTAAGGTAGTTGAGAGTTAGTGGGATAATGGGGGTTGAGATCTAGTGGGATATTTGTCAAATTATTTGAATTTTATTTTATTTTTGTTTTCTCTCTCCTATCAAAATTCTTGTTCAATTTTGATGTTTTTCCAAACTATCAAGTTTTCTTTCTTCTTTTTCATCTCAATCTATTTTCGCCCCTTGCCTTTTTTCTTTTGGTTGGGGTTTCTTTTATTCATGCACTGTTCGAACAAATTGTGGAGGGGGAATTGATCTGCTATTGGGTATTCTATAAGTAGTGTGTTATTCTGTTAATCTCGTGGTTTTTTTCATAAATTTTTATTGTGAAAAGTACGGTTGTAATTACCTGAATATGGGATTAATTGTTAGTGTTGTTTGATCGGATTAGGGGGATCACAAGAAGCATTTAATCCTTCAACGAGTTAGGTGTTGAGGAGCATCATTTTGTCTAAGGTGAGCACTTTGGTTTTGGGGGTTTTTAGTTCTTCGATTGCTTTAGTTTTTGACTTGGTATCCTTAATCTTATATTAGGTTTTGGTGGTTTCAAGAGTGATTTCGCATTAAAATCGTACTAGGTGTGTACTCCTAACGTGAAAAAATGAGTTTTAATGAAAGTCGAAAAAGCATTTTGTCGAAACCACACGAGCGTGTGCCTGGCCGTATGGCTGGCCGTGTGTTTGATGAAGGCGTGGCCGTACGTAGGACACGGCTGTGAGAGGTGTGAGTGTGGTCATGTGGGCCACACGGGCTAGGCCATATTGGGCGTGTGGGCCACACGAGCTTGCTATATGGGCATGTGGGTGTTGGGCCAGGCCGTATGGGCCACACGGGCAAGGCTAATCTGGGCGTGTGGGCTCATAATTCTAAAAATTTCCCTAGGGCCGCATGGGTCGTTCCTATCGACGGTGGGCCTACCGTAAGTTCGGTAAGAGCTAATCAAACCCTATTTTGTGTGCTATAGTATTCTGATAGACTGATCTGATTAGGATACTAAATGTATGTTTGACTGTATTATTTAAGTATGTATCCATCTGTATACGAGCATGTTAAGCATGTTTAATTCGATATATCTTTATCTGTACTCTGTATTTGTGTTTGGGGGTGAGAATTGTATATGTGGAGGAAGTGATCTGTATGGCGACTCTTCGCCTATATTTTGGCAGCTTGACTGCATTTTATCTATCATGTGTCGCATCGACACTATATGGTGTGTAGGGATGGGTGGGTGTTTTTAACCCTACATGGTATGATGGGATGGTCGGAGATGGTGTGTAGAGGATGGGGGTAGGATTCTGGATATTTGTTCTACTTATCTGATTCTACTATCTGCATCTGTCTGGGACTTAAGTTCGTTTATATATCTGATTGTATATGAGATTCTATGTATATTGTATATCTAGTTCTATTGGGTTGCACACTGAGTTTATGAAAACTAACATCTGTTTGTCTGTTCTGTTTAGGTAATCCACAGACTTAGACGGGTCGGTACGACAGAGGCTTAGTGGTGACCACTCGATCGAGAACTGTTTTACTTAGTAATTAATGGCTTTTATTTAAAATTCTGGTTTTATTTGAGAGTTTGTAATTTTTGGGACTCTCCGGATTGTTGGTTTTTATTTTGATTTTGAATGAATTTTGACTCGTTTGTTGCGATGTTTAACTGGAATCACAGTTTTACGAAAATAAAGGTTTTTCTAAAAATACGAACTGGATTTCTAAAATATAACGATTTTAAGACTTCTGCTGTAAATTGTGTTTTGGCAAATGAATTAATTAAATGACGCTTTCGGTAATAGTTTTATAAACGAATATGGGTCATAAACCTTGGATGATTTATCGAACAGCTATATAAAGTTTTATCGAAGTAGCACCGATTTCAAACCTTTGATCGTAACATTTCCAGATTCGGCCATAATGTCTAGGCCGGGTTTAGGGTGTTACATTTAGTGGTATCAGAGCCAGGTTACAAAACTCGGGCTGTAAATTTTGGGTTCCAAAATTGTGTTTCAAAAGGACTGGTTTTGAAATAATTTGGATAATTCTGAGTAAGTATGTGGTACACTGAGTCTCCGGCGTTGACCCTGTAAGTATTTCTGAGCTTAGATAGAACTTTTTGAAAACACTGTAGTTAGTACTTTCTGAAACTGTATTGAGTTAGTTAGAGACTGAAACCTCTAAAATACTTTTGAACTTCTGATAATTTTAAGCAAAAAATATCTACTAATGAACACTGGAATTGATGCATAAAATTTTATAATGTAGATAAATTTAAAATTTACGATGAGCACTCGTGGAACTCGCGGTTGTGGTATTTGTGGGCGTAGTAGGGGTCGTAAGGGGCTCGAGTTGAGTCTTCCTCTCTGGGCAGTATGCCAAATTTAGACACGAGTGAGACACCGGTTTTACCTGCTACCGAGACTTGGTCTCAAAGCCGTTCGGCTGGGGACGACGTATTGTCCCAAGCCATGTTGAGAGTGTTGGAGAGGGTCGCTGGACCCCATTCTGAATCTGAGGGCTGTGGGTCGATAACTGAATTACTTCAGTTCAATAGAGCTGAGCTGTTTAGGGGTGTCACTAGAGTCGCCCCTATTGTGGCCGAGCATTGGTTGGAGGCCACTGAGAGGATTATGAACGACATTTACTGTACTCTTGGGTAGAAACTAAAGGGTGCAATCTCTTTGCTTCGTGATGAGGCGTATCAGTGGTGGTTGTCGGTTGAGGAGGGTACTCAACCGGATCGTCTGAATTGGGATTATTTTAAGACTGCCTTCTAGGGCAAGTATGTGGGTGCGAGTTATGTTGATGCTCGTTGGCGTGAGTTCATGAATCTCACATAAGGCAATAAATCTGTGACCGAGTATGAGGCCGAGTTTTTGAGGTTGAGCCGTTTCGCTCGAGGCATGATGGCATTTGAGTATGAGAAATGTGTCCGTTTTGAGGACGGTTTGAGAGACAGTTTGAGATTTTTGATTGCTCCGTAGAGGGAGCGTGAGTTTGCTGTTCTGGTGGATAAGGCGAAGATCGTCAAAGACGTTAAGTGCGTGGAGTGCCAGAATAGAGACCGAGAGAGAGGCAAGAATAAAAGGGATTCGGAGCCCTCTAGTTCTGTTCAGAGGCCTAAGAAACGGGCCAGACCTGATGGGCCTGTTAGAGTGGGGGTTTCTGTTGCTCCTACTGGGATTCAGCCATGTGGTGACTATGGTAGGCGCCATCCAGGCGAATGTTGGAGGAGGTTAGGGGCTTGTCTGATATGTGGGTCTTTGAAGCATCGGATTAAAGAGTGTCCACATCGTGTTGATCATATGCAAGCTTTAGGACTGAGTTTTGTACAACCTCAGAGGGCGGTTCAGTAGCCGCCTAGGGCCGTGGACCGGCTAGGGGTGGTAATGGTATGGGCCGAGGTGTTAATCAGACTGAGGTGTGGCAGCCTGACCTGGTTTATGCTGCTTTACGCCGAGAGGATAGAGACCCTCCTGATGTGATCACGGGTATGTTCTTTATTTTTGATGTTCCATATATTGCTTTGATAGACGTAGGTTCTACACATTCCTATGTAGCTAGTACTGTTTCTGAAAACTTGGGAATTTTTGTTGAGTGTACTTCTAGTGAGATTTCTGTACTGAGCCCGTTGGGGCAGTCTGTTCGAGCAAGTAGACTTTATAGGAATGTACCATTGGAAGTACAAGGGACTGTATTCTCGGTAAATCTGATGGAGCTACCGTTTAGAGAGTTCGACTTAATTCTGGGTATGGACTGGTTAGTTGAGCACCGAGTCAGTTTGGGTTGTACTACTAAGAGGTTTGTTCTGAAGACCGTGGATGACAAGGAAATAGTAGTGATCGGAGAGCATTAAGATTATCTATCTGATCTGATCTCCGCTCTTGTGGCTGAGAAATTGGTTTAAAAAGGGTAAGAGACGTAATTGGCTTACGTTAGTGTTTCAGTTTTTGGGGACTCTTTCGTCAGGGATATCAGAACAATAAGGGAATTTTCAGATGTCTTTCCTGAGGAGTTATCGGGTTTACCTCCGAATCGGGAAGTTAAGTTTGGCATTGAGCTTCTACCGGTTACAGCTGCGGTGTCCATCGCTCCCTATCGAATGGCACCGAAAGAGCTTACAGAGCTTAAGGCTCAACTTCAAGAGCTTCTGGATCGTGGTTTCATCTGTCCTAATGTGTCTCCGTGGGAGGCACTTGTTCTGTTTGTAAAGAAAAAAGATAGTACCATGAGGATGTGCATTGACTACCGGCAGTTGAATAAACTGACTGTGAAGAATAAGTATCCACTTTCGAGCATCGACGACATATTTGATTAGTTCCGAGGGGCTTCAGTGTTCTTGAAAATAGATCTCCAATCTAGGTATCATCAGCTTAAAGTCAAGGAAGTTGATATTCATAAGACGACATTTAGGACTCATTATAGGCATTAAGAGTTCCTAGTTATGCCCTTTGGTTTGACGAATGCTCCTGTAACACCCTCTAACCCTAAACTGTCACCAAAACAGGGTTACAGAGCATTACCGGACATATCAAACAATTTATGAATAATTCACAAATAAATAACATACATAGTATAATTTAATAATTAAGTCCCTGTAATGGACCCTCGAGGCCCAAAACACGTATTATGAGTGGATTGGGACTTGTTCAAATGCTCCGGAAATTTTTTGTAAATTTCTAAAATTTTTCCTAGGCACAGGGCTCACACGCCCATGTGGGTCAGGGATACGCCCGTGTGTCTCCATGACACGCCTGTGTAGACATACCATGTGGCTCACACGGCCAGGACACGCCCGTGTCCTTTACCCGTGTAACTCTCTGACTTATTGTTCATGAACAATTTAATTTCACACGGCCAAGCCACATGCCCTTGTGCTTAGCCCGTGTGGATTTATTTTCAATTCGAATCTAGTGCAGTTTTTACACGGCTATGACACACGCTCGTGTTCAAGGCCGACCGAGACACACGCCCGTGTGCTAAAACCTAGGTATTCTGTTTCCAGAATTTAAGTTGTAGGGGACACACGGCCAGACCACACGCCCATGTGCTAGCCGTGTGTCTCACACGGTCTGGTCACACGCTCGTGTGCCAGGCCGTGTGAACTCTATATGAGCCTTTTATACTAACCTAGCCAACCCTGCAAATTTAAACCGAAACCAATCCAAACCCAATATTTCAACCAATACATTTGCACACTCAATATACCTGAATCATGCCTAAAACATTAACTTATTAATATGACCAATAACATTCATAATATCATTTAAAATTAATTCATATTCATCATCCATTTCCGCTTTTTTACTTATAACAAATATGTTAAGTGTATCATAAAAGCTTTCATGCTTTCTCATTAAATCCCAACTCAAACATTATAAACCATTCTTTACAACCAAAAATTACAAGACATATACATGTGACCTATACAACACCTAGTACATGCCACTTTTACCCAAAGAGGAAAATTTACATCACCAAGGTTGTGCTGAGGTCGGGATCGATCTGGATGCTGAACCGGGACCTTTGACTTCTACTAATCTGCGCACGGAAACAACCGTACACTGAGTATGCCTATACTCAGTGGTATTACCATAATTCAAACTAAATAACATTAATGTTCTATAAGCATCAAATATGTAACAATGTAAATCATAAGAATTAATTTACATTCAAATTCATACTTCATTTATAATAATTCATCAACTGATATCATATATCAACAATTCGAATCTTCGATCAATTCATGAACCTTAGCTTCATGCTTGTAAATCTCATATCTCAATTTCAATTCACATTTCAATTCATAATTCCGCTTTCTCATACTTTCAGTAGATCAATAGATCAAACTCATTCAATTTTCTCATTTCATTTATTTACCCCTATTAACAAGACTCGGAGCTTGGCGGATACACGGATCCAACCAAATACACCAGAATAACCCAACCAAACACACCAGAATGATCCACCCAAACACACTCGAATAATCCACCCAAACACACCAGAATAATCCACCCAAACGCACCAGAACGACACTAAGTGCCTCTTCGGATAGTCCGAATAAATATAGTAGCATCAGTGTCTCCTTGGCCAAGCCGAAAAATCCCCAAATTCTTCCAATCCTATGGCATGCCAACTATATCCGACTCAGCCCGACTAGTTAATAGGGTATTCAATTTTCATATTTCAATTCAATCACTTTCTCATATTTTCAATTCAAATCATTCTCAATTTAATCACAATTCAATTCAATACAATTTTCCACTTTCCAATCAATATATCATCAAATATTCATACATAATCATACTTCATCTCAATTTCAATCATTTCAATATTGATACTTACCTTATACTTTACTTACCATACATATATATTTAAATATAACAATAATAAATAGTAGTTCGAATTATAGTAATAGAAACCGTGATTTTCTCGTGTCTACTCCTCAATAATCTTCTCTTTTCCCTTTTGTGTCGATGCTTCTGGTTCTTTGCTAGCTAAGAAAATTATAGTAATTTACACTATTAATACTGTAACACCCCTTACCTGTATTCAACGTCGAAACCGAGCACGAGGCGTTACCGTATTAAAATCCTCAAGATCGCCACTTAGGCACAACATGACCACTCTCTTTGGCCATCACAACAACCTCAATCCCGACTTACGAGGCCTCTCTCAAACACACGAGGGCTCTCGAGACAATATCGAAAACTCTTACGATCTTAAAATTTTTCCATCTATACAGGGCTCACACGCCCGTGTAAGATTTGTCACGCCCGTGGATGTCACACACGCCCTTGGTCACTACTCGTGCATGAAAACTCAAGCATTCTGCCAATGCCCCACGGTTAGGGCACACGCCCGTGCCCTCCACCCGTGGTGCACACTGACTACCTTAACACGGCCTAGAGTCTAGACACACGCCCGTGTGGCTAGCCTATGGCCAACGCTGATTAACACACACGTTCTAGGCACACGCCTGTGTGACTAGTCCGTGGTCTACTCTGACTTAAAATACTAACATGCAGGGGACACACGGCCAAGTCACACGCCCATGGGCTGACCGTGTGTCGCACATGGCCTAGACACACGCCCGTGTGTCTACCCACATGGACAAGAACAAAGCTATTTGCCAAGTTCTTTTCACCCTTCTAGCATACACAATCATGCACTCATTCAACACATCCATAATCAACTCAAAATCTTACAATCTCACTTAGATAACTACATCTTTTCACATAATAAAGTGCCAACAACTATGGCATTATACAAAATAGATTATCCATCTAAAGGCCAACACATCATAGCCATATACAATAAAATTCACTAACTTGTCTAGCCCCTATACATGCCATATACAAAACATTGAGTCTCATGTACCAGAGTGTGCTGATAGTGTGGGCGATCTTCCAATTGATCCTCGTATCTCGATTCAACACTTTTGCTCTATAAGACAAGGGAAAAGAAAGGGAGTAAGCTTTGAGCTTAGTAAGTTTACACATAAACAATTAAGCAACATAGTATAAGCTAAACAACAATTAGCATTATACTAACATATAATGTACAACTATGCTTACTCTTTCTATCCCTTACCACATTTCCAACACATCATAAGTCACTTACTCGTAACCATTGACATGCACCCCTGCATTCAATATCACATTTACACAATATACAACACATCATTATTTCTCGATAATACATCTACACAGCTAATCCACACAGCTAATGTCTCGATGGTTTCGCACTTAGCCCACCACAATCAATTAATAAGGTAGTATCGCACTTAGCCTACCATAAAGGTAATCATAGTGGTTTCGCACATAGCCCACTAGACAATATACCTAACGATAGCATCACACATAGCCAGCTCATCGTCGATATGTATTAGAATGGTATCGCACTTAGCCCATCTTTTAGCATTATCACTACACATTCACATATGTATTTACATTCATTCCACTTAAAACAAATAGGTTCTCAATCATTCTCAACCATGCTATACACTAGCTAGCATTGACAAATTGTAAGTATGAATGCATTGTTTATGCATAGACTTACCTCGATTCTCAAAAGTATAGAAACGTGCAATTTAGTCCACCACTTTACTCTTGCCTCGGTTTCGATCCGGGCTTTGTCTTTCTTGATTTATAATGAATAAATCAGCTTATTCAATACACACATTGACCAAATTGACCCACATCTCATACTTTGGCAAAATTACTCTTTTGCCCCAAATCTTTCTCATAATTACACTATTGCCCCAAGGCTCGTAAAGTGATTTTTATTCAACTTCTTAGCCTTTCATGCTTAGCCAAATCACTTACTCAACCAAAGCAATTATCAATTCTCATTAAATCACACATGTATGACCAAACTCAAGATTTTTACAAACTAGTCCCTACATGCATTTTCTATGGAAACTCATTTAGCAAAAGATGTTTCTACTACATCAAGCTTTCATAATCTTCCATAAAACATCAAAATACATGCATGTCATACATGACCACATTTTTTAACATCCATCATAGCTCATCTAATAGCTAAAAATAGCTTACTCACGCAACAAGGACTTCAAAAATACAAAGAATATAAAAAACGAGGCTAGATGCACTTACTAGCAAGCTTGAAATTTTTGAAGAACCCTAACAATGGCTCTCTCAAATTTTCGACAGCCTTGGAGAAGAAGATGAATGAATTTTGTCATCTTTTCTCCTATTTTAATCACTTAATTGTTAAATGACCAAAATGCCCTTTTTGATAAACTTTCTATTTTAACTCATCCATGCCCAATTTTGTCCAAAAATTAGAAATTGGGAAAATTGCTATTTAAGGACCTCTAATTAATATTCTAAAGCTACTTCACACAAATAGCTTCTAGAATCTCACATTTTGCAACTTTTTCAATTTAGTCCTTTTGGACAATTTAACCGCAATTTCACAAAATTGCTTCATGAAACTTTCACACTAGCATGCATATGTAGCATAAACCTCAAAAACTCATTCATAAACCTCGGATTTGTGGTCTCGCACCACTATTCTGACTAGGCCCTAAATCGGGATGTTACAAATACAACACTAATTTATATTAAATAATTGAATTTCTATTCAATTTCTACCTTAATTTCAATTTGATCCTAATTAAACTCATTTACTTTTCTAACACAATTCATACTTTATTTCTACTCAATTTCCTACCAAATTCAACTTAACTATCTAATGTTCATGATAAAACCCTAATTTCAAATTTCTTTCAATTTAGTCCCTCTAACACAAAACTTATATCTTACTTTACAATTTAATCCTTTAGTCAATTCTAACTAGAAATTCTATCATTCAAACCCCTAATTCAACAATTTGTCCAACATGAATCATGTTCAAAAATCTAAGAACTTCCAAAATTTCAACTTAAATTCAACAAAACTTTGTTCTAAAGCTTCTAAAACATCAAAATTAAAAGAAAAGTACTTAATTGACTTACCAAATCAAAGCTTAAATCCTTAAACCTTAGTTTTTCCTTTTTCTTTTCTTTCCTTCTTTCTTTCCTGCTATTTTCGAATGCTTCTTTTTCTTTTCTCCTTTGTTTCTTTTATTGTTTTACTTTATTTCTTTTATGTATTAGTTAATAATAATAAAATATATTTTTAACTTAAATATTAAGTAATTAAATATTTAATTTACAATTGTATAAATTTAATTATTACACATGTATATTTTTATTACCATACAATTGTCTTTATTTTATTTATTTCATAATATAATAATATAATTAATATAAATTAGAATTTTAATAAATATTAATAATATATTTTATAATTAATTAACATAAAAATCTAAGATTTTATACACATTTGCCGCCTCATTTAATGGAATAGGCTTAATTGCCTATTTGGTCCCTATTTCTTCCTTTTAATCTACAATTAAACTTTTAACCTTTATTCACTTTAGTCTTTTTTATTATTATTACTAATTACTCTAAATTAAGCTAAATTCACTTAATTAAAACATAATTAGACACAACACTAGACTCATAAATATTTTTAATAATTATTTATGAGTTCGATTTACTAAGACGGAGGCCCGATAATGTACTTTTCCTATGCCCGTGAATTTTGGGTCATTACATTTCTCCCCCCTTAATAAATTTCGTCCTCGAAATTTACCTGAGAAGAGATGAGGATATTGTGCCCTCATAGTTTCCTCCGGTTCCCAAGTTGCTTCCTCCAAATTATGATTTCTCCACAATACTTTTACTAGAGGAACCCGTTTATTTCTTAATTCTTTTACTTCTCGAGCTAGTATCTGAACCGACTCTTCTTCATACGATAAATCCGGTCGAATTTCAATATCTTCAGTGGGGATAACATGAGAAGGATCCGATTTACATCTTCGAAGCATAGAAACATGAAAAACATCGTGAATCTTTTGTAACTTTGGAGGCAAAGCTAGTCGTTAAGCAACTGGTCCGATTCTTTCTACTATTTCATACGGCCCGATATAACGAGGACTTAGTTTTCCTTTCCGGCCAAATCTCAAAACTTTCTTCCAAGGTGATACTTTAGGGAATACCTTATACCCAACAGAGTATTCAATGTCCCGTCGTTTCAAATCTACGTAAGATTTCTGTCTGTCGAATGCGTCTTTTAGTCTATCTTTAATCTTTTTAACTGTCTCCTCTGTCTCTTGAATCAACTCCGGCCCAACTATTTTTCTTTTATTCAGTTCCGTCCAACATACAGACGATCTACACCTTCTACCATATAAAGTGTAACACCCCAAACCCAGCCCAAACACCACGACCGGATCTGGCATGTCACTAAGAAGATTTAGTAAAACATGTCGCATTTTTAAAAAAAAAACGTTGGTTGAGTCTAAACATTTATACCGGAAAACTTAATAATTTGATACTTTATATAAGATATAAATTCTATATGATGCCTTTATGAATTACAAAGCGAAACTTAGTACATGCCCTGGTTTCAATTTTATCGGATAATTCAAGTGTCTGAAAGTAAAGCCCAAAAACCGAAAATATAAAACTAATGGCCCATGGCCTTATTACAATAAAATATAAACCAGACAAATTGAAAATATTAAGGGAAAATAATTAAAACAACGTCTTTTATTGAATCATAAAAAAACTCCTGCATGGCCACCTTACGCTCCTCTCCAGCCCTGTCCGATGCACTAGGTGTCACCTGGAAAAATGTTAAACAACGGGGTGAGTCACGAGACTCAGTGTGCAGTCCCTCTTACGCCATTAGACTGGGCCTTAGCCCCACAGAACAGAATAGCAAAATATCACATATCAGAATTTAGCAAAGCCCATCCCAAACCTAGATCCATCCGCTACACACCACCCTTTCCTGCCAATCACACCATTGGGGATTTCTACAATCACCCTCACCGCTACACACCACCAATGGCAGTCATGCTGCAGCTTAGTCGCTCATCGTCCGACGGTGTGACATAGTCACGGCAATGATCGTGGCGAGCCACTACAATGATCATGGCAGAGCCACCGAATGAACACTTCCCTTTTCATCAATCACCCAACCCCGTGCATACATAGAAATCGGCATACATATAAAACAAATCGTCTCAACAAAAACATTCACTTATGAATGACAGAAATCACTAACCTGGTGATTCGCCTTTACCCTCCACGGGTTTTTAACAACCATGTCGGGATTTCGGCATTTAACAGAATATAAACAGATTCATGCATATATATATATCAGACAACAAAGATGGTGTGAGAAATTACACACCTGATTACGCTTAATGCTATGCTATCGAAATTGATGCTTTCCCTAGCCGAAATCATGATTATCAGATCACTATGCCGCCGGTCAAAGACTTCACTTTAAGAGATTGATTTGAGTAACCACCCAACAAGGTTAAATGTTAGATTGTAGATAAACCGATTTAATAAAACGACAAAGATAAATTTCCTTACCTAAATTGATTGAATCCCGAAAGTAGTATAATTCGAGTGCTACCGATTAGAATCCTAGGCGATTAAATTTCCTTCAAATCCCGGGATGCCGCCCATGAAAGAAAACACAAGATCAGTTCACCATGTAACCATTCGGCTATGGTTTCTAAAAGCTAGAGAAGATTGGAAAAAATATAGCACAATCGACACTTACCTCTATAGAAGGTTTCGGCTACCCCTTTGCTGAAAGATTCGGTAATCACAGAAGAAGATCGAAGCGCAGAAGATTAGAGATCTAGGAATTTTGGCTTTTAAGAAAATCTTGAAAAAGATGAACAAGAAGAATGCTGTCTTACAAGGGATATTCGACCAATGTGTTTGAAAGAGAAGAGACAGAAAATAACAGTGTTTCGGCGATTGATGAGACTTCAAAGGGTTTTGACTAGAAGGAAAAAGAAAAGAAAGTGGAGAGGGAGAATGAAGTGGTGATTTCGGCAAAAAAGAAAAAGATGACAAGAACTTAGTAGGAAAATTTTCGGCACACTCCTTGCCTATACTAAACCGATTCTTCCCCCTCTCCTGTGTTTGATTTTTGGCCAACACTAGCCTCCTTGATAGATCCTCATCCTATCCCTTATCTTTCTCAAAACACCCATCCAAAAGTGTCCTACATCACACCACTTCCTCCCTCCTTTATCCGAATAATATCACATATTTTAAAACATTAAAAATCCCCTATATTTTAGCCTTGTTGCCGTCCAACTCCACTTAATTAATTGCCGAAAATTAACTAACTTAAATTAAAAGAGTTGGGCTCCAAGAAACTTGGATTTGGGCCCCTTACTCCCTTGTGTGGAGTCACCCCCTTGCTCTCTAAGTGGCACTACTGACCACCGGGCCACAAGCCCATTTGTGTTTTAAAACATAGCTAATATCTGTTATGCCCTAACTTATCAAGCTTTCCACTAAAGTGTTCAAACAAGAACTTTAACTACAGCCTCGCTCCAAACCTGAGCCTAATTTGGACCCCTAATACTTAAATTAACACATTAAACATATCCACCCATTAAACGCACAGGCCCAAAAATTCAGGATGTTACATAAAGTCTCATATGGAGCCATTTGAATACTAGATTGGAAACTATTATTATAGACAAATTCTGCTAATGGCAAATAATGTTCCCAACCTGATTCAAAGTCAATAATACAAGCCCGTAACATGTCTTCTAAAATTTGAATCACCCATTCAGACTGTCCGTCGATTTGCGGATGAAATGTAGTATTGAAATTAAGTCGAGTACCCAGAGAATCATGTAATTGCCTCCAAAATCTAGATGTAAACCGTGGATCCCAGTCTGAGATTATCGATGTAGGGATACCATGTAATCTCACAATGTCCCGAATATAAACTTCAGCAAGCTTCTGCAGTGACCAGTCGGTTCTAACTGCTATAAAATGAGCTGATTTTGTGAGTTGATCAACAATTACCCAGATGGCATTCTTTTTAGTTGCTGACAGTGGCAACCCCGTAACAAAATCCATAGTAATGCAATCCCATTTCCACTCGGGAATACTAATAGGCTGAAGCAAACCTGTCGGTACCTGATGTTCTGCTTTTACCCGCTGACAAGTCAGACATTTACCAACATACTCGACTATATCTTTCTTCATCCCTAGCCACCAGTATAACTCCCGTAAATTACGGTACATCTTTGTTCCACCAGGATGTAAAGCAAAAGTACCATCATGTGCTTCTCGGAGAATCAACTATTTTAGCTCAGAAGTAGCTGGAATACAAATTCGGTTCTGGAACCTCAAACAATCATATTCATCAATACTAAAATTTTCTACCATACCATTCCGCACCATCTCTTTTCTCTTCATCAACTTTTTATCTTCTAGTTGGGCTATTCTAATTTGGTCAAACATTACCGGCCTAACTCTTAATTCATCTAGCAAGCTTCCATCATCATTAATACTAAGTCGAGCGAACATTTCCCTTAATTCAACCGCAGCTTTTCTACTTAATGCATCAGCTACTACATTTGCTTTTCCTGGATGATAATCTATTACACAATCATAATCTTTCAGAAGCTCAATCCACCATCTTTGTCTCAGATTCAACTCTTTTTGCGACAAAAGATATTTAAGACTCTTATGATCAGTGTAAATGTAACATTTCTCACCATACAAGTAATGCTTCCAAATCTTCGATGCAAAGATTACTGCAGCTAACTCCAAATCGTGTGTCAGGTAGTTGCGCTCATGTGGCTTCAACTGTCGAGATGCATAAGCTATTACTTCCACCTTGCATCAATACACAACCCAAACCGCTCAGAGAAGCATCATTGTATACAACAAAGTCCTTTCCTGACTCTGGTAAGGTTAAAACAGGTGCTTCAGTCAACATTTGCTTCAATGTCTCAAAACTCTTCTGGCACTGATCATCCCAGATAAAAGGAACATTCTTTTGTAGAAGCTTAGTCATTGGCAATGCTATTTTCGAAAATCCATTAACGAATCTTCGGTAGTATCCAGCTAGTCCCAGAAAACTTCGTACCTCGAATACGTTCTTTGGTGCCTTCCATTGAACAATTGCCTCAACCTTCTTCGGATCAACTCTGATTCCATCAGCAGACACAACATGTCCCAAAAACACCACCTTCAATAACCAGAATTCACATTTACTCAGCTTTTCGTACAACTAATTTTCCCATAGAATCTGTAAAACTATTCTGAGATGTTGATATGTTCTGACTCTATCTTCGAATAAACCAATATATCATCAATGAAGACCACCACAAACTGAACCAAGTACGACTAAAAAATACGGTTCATCAGGTCCATGAAAGCAGCTGGGGCATTAGTTAACCCGAACGGCATCACCAAGAACTCATAATGACCATATCGAGTACGAAATCTAGTCTTCGGTACATCACTTTCTTTTACTTTCGACTGATAATACACGAATCTCAAGTCAATCTTCGAAAGTACTGAAGCTCCCTTTAACTGATCAAACAAATCATCTATATGAGGCAACGGATACCGATTCTTGATCGTTACTTTATTCAACTACCGATAATTAATACAAAGCCGCATTGAACCATCTTTCTTTTTAACAAACAATACCGGAGGTCCCCAAGGTGAAATGCTCGGTCTAATAAATCCACGATCTAACAAATCCTGCAACTGTACCTTCACTTCTTTCAATTCGGTGGGCGACATTCGGTACGGAGGTATAGATATTAGAGCTGTACCAGGATGGACTTCAATTGCAAACTCAACCTCTCTGTCTGATGGCAAACCCGATAATTCTTCAGGAAAGATGTCTGGAAACTCACATACAGTTCTAATTTTGCTGCACTGACTTCCGACTGAATCAGAATTAATAACATAAGCTAAGTATGCTGCACAACGCTGCTGAAGTAATTTATTGGCTTTTATTGCCAAAATGATACGTGTTGATCCACTAGTACGGATGCCATTCACTTCAATTCTGTCTCCGTCTTCTATCTGAATACTGAACCTCTTTTTATAACAATCTAATACTACTCCGTGTTAAGATAACCAATCCATGCCCAAGATTACATCAAAATCACCGAAAGGCATGATCAACAAATTAACAGAAAACATTTTATCATGAATTATCAACGGGCATCTCCGGCACACTCGGTCTACAGACACAATTTGTCCTAAAGGGCTAGAAACCTCTATTAAAACTCTAGATATTTCAGATTTTAATTTTTCTGACTCGACCTATTTCGAATTAATATATGAATGTGATGATCCTGGGTCAATTAATGCATAAACAGGTTCATAATACAGTAAAAATATACCTGTCACGACGTCATGTGTATCGCCTTCTTTCCGAGTCCAAACTACGTATGCCCTGGCTGGCGCTCTAGCCTCCGACTACTGAGTAACCATGTCACTGCCTTTTCTTACACCACCACCTTTAGAAATAGAACCGCCTCTACCCGATCCTCTGCCTCGAGCAGTAGACACTGATCTCTGTGATTCTGTAGGTGCGGTGCTTTCGCTTTTCAGGAAATCTATGATAAAATGATCTGTAGACCCACATCGAAAGCATCGTCTGGTTATTCTCCAACATTCACCTCTATGCTTTTTCCCACAATGTTCGCAGTCCGACATGTCAATGTCTCGAGAAGGGCTTCTTACACTGCCAGTCTGCTTTCCCCGACTTTTATCACCTCGGTCCGATCTAAAACTTGGCCTCTAACCACCTCTGGTTTCACTGGATCTTTTTGGTAGAGGATTTTAACGAGTAGTTCTAGCTCATTTCCCGGTTGATCTAGCAATTTCAGGCTTTTTATCCAAACCCAAAACTTGCTATACCATCTTTGCTCTCTCGACCAAGTCTACAAACTCTATAATTCGATGGGATACCAGCTGTACCCTGATTTCATCTCTCAAACTCTGTAACACCCCTTACCCGTGTTCAAAGCCGAAACCGGATACGAGGCATTACCAAACTCAACTTGTTTAAACATACAACATCGGGCCATAAAATTTCGTTTCAACTAAAAACTTTTCATTCAAGACCATAATGTCCTTATTATAGGTCTACAAGCCCCTAAACTTATACCCGGAATAATTCGAGACTAAACCAGAAACTTTTAAACACTTAGACAAATTTGACATAAAACAGGGCCACACGCCCATGTGAAGGAGGGAACACGCCCGTGTGGCATATCACATGCCCATGTTCCACACCCGTGTGGAATTATTTTCAAATTCGAACCTACAGGGGTTTTCATACGGCCGGACACACGCCCGTGTCCCTGGCCCATGTTCCTCACACGGCCACGACACACCCGTGTCTTAGCCCGTGTGCAAAAACCATGGCATTCTGTTAATGACGTCAGCACCTCAAATAGGTCACACGGCCAAGGCACACGCCCGTGTCTTTGGCCGTGCCTCCCACACAGTCGAGACACACGGCCGTGTCTCTACCCATGTGTTTACTACTAAGCACACTGACTTGCTAACCTAGCATGCATGGGGACACACGGCCAATCAACACGCCCATGGGGCTGACCGTGTGTCACACACGACCTAGACACACGCCCGTGTGTCTACCCGTGTGGACAATTATATGGCTATCTACCAAGCCATTTGCCACCTTACAAAGCAATCACACTTATCCCAAATCAATTCAACATACATCATGACCCTAAGACACTTCTAAGAACTAAAAATTAAGACATCCACACAAGCGTGCATTTCATGAATTTCATCATCATTAAATAAAAAGACTTGTCAAGTATTGGCCAATTTCCAATGACCATTTACAAAATGAATTGAACAACATTAATAGCCAACACTTTGGCTAACAATTATGACATAACAAAATGACCAAGTCCTATACATGCCATACTCAAAATGAATCTAACTTGTCTATACCAAAAAGTAGTCGATAGTATGATTTTCGAACTCCGACGTTCCACGAATTCTCGAGCTAACTTGGCAATGCTACAAGGAAAAGGGAAATGAGAGGGGTAAGCATAAAACTTAGTAAGTTTGCATGAAATAAATAGCAACATAAAGCTCGTAATGTCATTCATCCATTGCATTGAATAAAAACATAAGTCTTAGGCTCATTTCCATAACTTACTCATACTTACTCTTACCGATTACATATCATGCCACATATCGTAAACCATTCTCGTGAATTACTCACATATACCTGTATCACTTCATCACATAGTCTTAGCATTAATCTTATCTCTATCATAAGCTTAACTATTTACCCCATTGAATCACTTGGGATATTCAAGGATACATGATCATCCTCATTCACATAATTATGACACCAATGCCACATCCCAGAGGTGGTCTTACGTGAGGTCACTTCTAGATGCCGATGCCATATCCCGGATATGGTCTAATACGGGATCTCATATCGATTGTCGATGCCATATCCCAAATATGGTCTTATACGTTTTTCATATTCAATGCTGATGCCATATCCCAGATATGGTCTTATACGGGATTTCAATTTGGTGTCGAGGCCATGTCCCGGACATGGTCTTATACGGGACCTTACCCATATCAAGTCTTGATGATCTTGTTCTCTCATTTATTTAAGTCTAACCGGGACTTCAACATCACAATTCTCATCATTTTCTCACACAACACCATTATTCAAATTCATAGACATATCATACATCTTCACAATTATCAAATATTTAAAGTCATACTAACATGGCGTTGAACTTCTTACACGCAAACTTACCTCGATTTCAAAATAGGCTAGATTGCCGATCTAGTCCGATACTTTGCCCTTTCCTCGGTCGAGGTTAATTCTTCGCTCTTCTTGATCTATAATAACAATTTAGCTCATTTAATCGCCACATTAATAAATACACCTCAATAATCATAATTTTGGCAAAATTACCATTTTGCCCTTAAGCTTTCATAAAATAACCATTTTACCCCTAGGTTCGTAAATGAATTCTAATCGAATTTCCTCCTTTTACAAGCCTAGATGAATATTTATTACTATTATGGCAGCCCTCAATACTCATTATTTCACACATTTACCACATATTTTACAACCTTTACAAAAAGGTCCTTTTAGGTGTTTTCATGGTAACACCTTTCACAAAAGTTGTTTATTTAACAACTATGACTCATTTTCTTTCATAAAAATGCAGCAAACAACTTAAAAGCTCACATGCAGAACTCTAAACTTTCAACCATTTTGCAAAATAGTCCCCTCTTTAGCTAGCTTAAGCTTTAGGGGTTCCAAAAGTACAATTATTATCAAGAAAAATCACCAAAGTCACTTACTTTCAAAGGTGAGAAGTTGCTGAAAATTTTGAGCTCTCAAACCCCTATTTTGCTTGTATTTTTCGGTGGAGAAGATGGAGAGAAAAGATGATATCTTTTCTTTCTTTATTTTTATTCTATTTCTAGACAATTTACCACCTAATCCACCAACTTGATAAATTTGACATCTTTTTGTTCCCTATGACCGATCAACCATTTCTAGAGGGGTTAATTTGCACTTTAGGGACCTCCAATTAATATTCTATAGCTATTAGACATCTCTAGCTTGTAAAATAAAACTTTCGCACTTTATGCGATTTAGTCCTTTTTCGTAATTAAGCATACAATCGTTATAATTAAAGCACCAAAATTTCATGCACTCTTGCAATCATGCTATAACACATAAAATATTATAAAAATGATTTTCTCTGACATTGAATTAGTGGTTCTGAAACCACTATTTCGACTAGGCCCTAAATCAGGCTGTTACAAACCCCGTAGGAACCGCCTACAACTATCGGCCTCTGTCAGTATAAACTCTGAAGCATATCGGCTGAGTCTAGAAAATTCCCGTTCATAGTCTACCACTGATATATCACCTTGTTTCAACATAAAAAATTCTTGCTTTTGTCTTCAATATATAATTCCCCAACATATTTCTTATGGAATTCTTTCTGAAACAGATCCCATGTTACCTATTCTGTTGGTAGATGTCGAATTACAGATTCCCACCACAAATAAGCTTCACCTTGCACTAGAGAAAGAGCACATATCAGACATTCTCGGGGGGTACATTCCAATTGTTGCAGAACTCTTTTAGTTGATTCCATCTAATTCTCCGCTGTGGATGGATCGACTCATTTCAGACCCAAGAACTCAGTGGAACCATATTTTCATAATTATTTTATTGAGGCCCGTCTCGGAGTAGGTGCGGATGTCGTAGCAGGAGTAGTTCCCGCTACCCTTTGTAAGGCATCAGCAATTACTCTTAATAAATCAAAATTATCCTTATCTCTGACATTTCCCCTATCTATTCTAGGGGGTTGATTTCTCATCGGGTTTATACAAGGTGTTACTGATTCAGTTTCATCTATTCCGTTTGATTCTTCGTCTCCGGTATACATTTCTTGGTCAGTATCATTTATTCGTTCATCTGACATCTCTAATCTATAAAACAAAAACAAATAAATAGGTCAGCATCCAAATCCCGGTTCAGTTTCGACTGAACAGTGGCATGTACCTCTAGACTCACTTCTGAACTCGATTTAGCCTGAGAATCAGCTAAACCTGAATAGCTTTGATACCAACAACTGTAATACTCCCTAACCCTAAACCGTCACCGAAACAGGGTTACGAAGCATTACCAGACATAATGTTTAAAAGTGGCTTCTCATTTGATTTATGAGCAAATTCATGTGGCTTTATTATTGTGAAGTCCTTAAAGGGCAAATAGCCCATTTTTTACTTATAGTGGACGTCAACATGCAAATTTATACTATGTTTTATATGTTTACTTTATATAATAATGATATATGATATTTTATATTTATATTAAAAGAAAACATGAGTAAGTGGACTTGTTATTATCATATGGTTGCCGAAAATATCAAAAGAAAAAGAAAGAATAAAAGCTTAAGGGTTTCGGCTATTTCAAGCTAAAATTAAGGTATGATTTGGTTTCGATTTTTGATAATTTCTACGTTTTTACAATCGTTGCTTTGAGAGCTACAAAACCCATGTATTAATTTTGTGAATTGATGATGTTTGTGTGAGATGCCATTGTTGATATGTTGAGTTTTATGATGATTTATGATATTAAATGAAAGTTTTGAGCTAGATGAACATGTTTTGTTCTTAAAGTTTTGATGAATTTACCTAAATAGGGCTAAATTGTGAAAATAGCAAATTGAAGGACTAAATTGCTAATTTGATGGAAAATATGGGCTTGAATGATATATATGTACATTCGGCTAAGCATGTGTGTGAACAAATTTGGTGAATTTGATGTTTTGAGAAAAATGGACTAAATCGATAAATTGTGCAAATATGAGGGTTAAATTGCAAATAGCCCTAAATGTGTGCCTTTGGATTGAATTGAATGAATTAGAAAATAAAAGGGTTAATTTTGAATATGTCTAGATCAAGAACCAAGGAAAACGGACTTAGATCGCGGGAAAGCGAAAGTAAACGAGTAGCCGTTTCCATTTCCGATAAATCGAATCCGAGGTAAGTCATTTTGCAAATAAACGTATTGGTATTGAATTGAGTTTATTCATATGATTATTAATGATAATGAATGTTTATGAGCTGCTTTGTATATGAAATTTCGAGATAGGGAATTAATTAGTGACAATGTCCGAGAAGTCCCGTACGAACCTAGGATTAGATAGGATTAGCTATGTCATGACATAGGTTTCTGTTCTGTTTTATCATGTAAGACCACATCCAGGACATTGGCGTTGATTTGAGATTCGTGTAAGACCACGTCTGGGACGTTGGCATCGATATAAGTTTTATGTGTAAGACCACATCTGGGACGTTGGGGTCGATATAAGCTTTACGTGTAAGACCATGTCCGGGACATCGCAGATCGTATTGATACGCAAGACCGTGCGGGACAAAGGGCATCGATGTCTGAGTGCATGTAAGACCTCGTCTAGGACGTTGGCATTGTACAACCATTCCGAGCTTTTTGAGTATCCTATTAGATTCCTTACGGTTCAGCGGGCAAGTCTGTGAAACAAATTGCAAATCCGAGTTATGATAAATTAAGTGAATGAATATTCGTCTCAGGTACGTTGATTATACACTAAATGTGTATACAAGGTAAGTATCTATGTGAAGCTTACTGTGATGCTATGTTTATGGAATTGATAATATGATATGTAAAGTTTTGACTATATGAGCTATGTGCCTATATGGTATGTGAATTGGAAATTTGGTCAGTTTGGCTAAGTAAATGAGCTTAAGAAATAAAAAGGTGGTTTTTGTCATGAGAACCATAGTGGTCATCTTATTAATTCTGCTATGTGAAGTTTATGCTAAGTTTATTTGTACTATGACTTACTAAGCTTTTGGAAAGCTTACTCTGTGTGTGATTTTCTCTGTTTATAGGTCGTTAAAGCTACTGAAGGCTCGAGACCGTCAAGGATCGTCATCACACTACTAAACTCATTTTGGTACACTTTGAAAATGTATATAGTGAGATATGGCATGTATGGGCTAATGTTTTGGTATAAGTTGTTATATGAACTTAGCTATGTGATTTGGCTATTTTTGAGTTAAGAAATTTCTTAAATGAATGTGCTTTATGAAGTATGTTTTGGTATGGCTTGATGCTATTGAATGACTTATGCATGTGATGAAATGAGTTTTAGTATTGGAAGTTGGCATTGTTGAAATCGTTATGGAATGTATAGATTAATTAATTAATTGGTATGTTTGTGGTTGCCATATATGCATGAAGTGGAATGGTATATTTTGCTTGTAGGTATGAACCAAGTGGGTGGAAAATGGCCTATAATGTCACACGGTTGAGGCACACGGGCGTGCCTAGTGACCATGGGACAAAGTCAGTAGCTAGCTTAAGGGTACACGACCTTGGCACATGAACGTGTCTAGTAGCCGTGTGGATTTCAACAGATTAGACCACGGCCAGGGTACACGGGCGTGCCTTCTACCTAGTAGCCGTGTGATTTTTGGCAGAATCGACCATGGCCTGAGTACACGGGCATGCTTGATGGCCGTGGAAGGTAAGTCAGTTTCGACCACGGCCATAGCACATGGCCGTGCTTGGTGGCCATGGAACTTAAGTCAGATTCGACCACGGGGAGGACACACGGGGGTGTCTAGCAGCCGTGGAGGGCACACGGTTTCCTCCCACGGGCGTGTACCCCCTGTACTTTAGAAAAGTTTTAATTTTCCATGAAATTTTGTAAGTGATTCTATTTAGTCCTATCCCGGTTTATAAGCATGTTTAAGGTCTCGATGACCGTATTAAGGGACACTATGCTTGAGAATGATGAATGCGTGTATGAATTTCTGTAAATTATTTCTGATCTGTTCGGTAACGCTCCTAACCCTAATCTGGCGAGGGACACGGGATAGGGGTGTTACAAAACTGAAATTTATCAGGAACAAAATCTGAAAAGAATGGGTTAATTAAAGAAAGCAAATATTGCTAGAATACAAAATAGGTGAGGAAAAAAAATAGGTGCCCCAGATATCGCAGCCTGAGCTTCTCCGTACGGACTTTTTGAAGACCATTTTAAGCTCAATATGTGTTTAGGAGATCGAGAGTACTCTGTTGATGCCCCAAGACGTAACATCTCTCATTTTTCTTAATTCAGGTATAGCAAGATCACCGCATGCCCCACCTTTGATCACAATTTGAGCCGCACTTTTCGTGTTTTCTACTCAAAACCCCTTTGGTCTCAAGGCACCCTTTGCGGGTTTTCACCTTGGCCTCTCCGTTTTTTTTAAGAAAGTCTCAAAGCGCCCTTTGCAGGTTTTCACTTTGGCCTCTTTTCCTCTTTAAGTATAGTACTTCTTGACTGAATCCGAATTTACAGGATTGTGCAAGTTTTTCCCATCCATTTCGGTCAAAATCAGTGCTCCTCCGGAGAGAGCCTTTTTTACCATATAAGGTCCTTCCCAATTTGGCATCCATTTCCCTCTGAAATCCTTTTGTATGGGGAGGATCTTTTTCAATACCAGGTCCCCCTCGTGAAATTCTCTTGGGCGAACCTTTTTGTCATAAGCTCGCATCATTCGTTTTTTGTACATCTGACCCTGACGAATAGCCCTTAGCCTCTTTTCCTCAATCAAGTTCAACTGATTGTATCGAGACTGTATCCATTCTGCTTCATCTAACTTTAGCTCTGAAAAAACTGGAAGGGAAGGTATCTCTACTTCTATGGGTAAAACCGCCTCCATTCCATAAACCAATGAGAAAGGCGTTGCCCCGGTGGAAGTTCTGATAGACGTTCGATAAGTATTGAGAGCAAATGGTAGCTTCTCGTGCCAATGTTTATAAGTTTCAGCCATTTTCCCCACGATTTTCTTAATGTTTTTATTGGCTGCTTCCACTGCCCCATTCATTTTTGGACGATACGGTGATGAATTACGGTGTCTGATTTTGAATTGACTGCAGACCTCCACGATCGTGATGTTGTTCAAGTTTAATGCATTGTCAGATATGATCCTCTCAGGCATTCCATATCGACATATGATTTCTTTTTTTAGGAATCTGCTGACTGCCGACTTAGTAACACTGGCATATGAAGCAGTCTCTACCCACTTGGTGAAATAGTCGATACTACAAAGATGAACCGATGCCCATTTGAAGCTTTTGGAGAGATCAGCCCGATCACATCCATGCCCCACATAGAGAAAGGCCATGGGGAGGTCATAACATGCAAGGGCGAATGAGGTACATGAATTTTGTCTCCATAAATTTGGCATTTGTGACATCTTTTAGCATAATTGATGCAGTCTCCCTACATGGTAGACCAATAGTACTTGAATCTCATAATTTGTCTAGCCATTGTGAAACCATTAGCATGTGTTCCACAAACACTCTTGTGGACCTCTTCCAGAATTTTCTTAGCTTCAACAGTGTCTATACATCTACATAGAACTTGATCTTTTCTTCTTTTGTACAGGACCTCCCCATCTAAGACAGTCACAGGCTAGTCTTCTTAACGTCTTTTTATCATTCTCGGTTGCCTGATCAGGGTATTCACGATTTCTCACGTATCATAATATATCTTGGTACCAGGGGTGATCATCTCTTTCTTCTTCCTCCACATTGTAACAATGAGCTGGGGCCTCGTAAATACTCATTTGAATGGGTTTTACATCCTCTTGTTTGCTTACTTTGACCATTGAAGCCAAAGTAGCCAAAGTATCTACCATTTGGTTTTTGTCTCGCGGGAGATAATTGAAAGTAATATAGTCAAAATCTTCAATTAACCCCAGGACTATCCTTCGATAATTGATCAATTTAGGGTATCTTGTTTCCCATTCACCTTTCAGTTGGTAGATCACCAATGCAGAATCTCCATATACTTTTAGCACTCTAATTTTGCGTTCTATGGCTGCACGGAGTCCCATGATACATGCTTCATACTCTGCCATATTATTTGTACAATCGAAATCCAATTTGCACGTGAACGGATAATGATCTCCATTTGGGGATACCAAAACTGCCCCAATTCCATTACCTACAGCATTTGATGCTCCGTCGAAATTCAATTTCCAAAGTTGATCTTTTGTAGCGTCTCCTTCAGTAGATGCCACATACATTAGTTCTTTATTGGGGAAGTCAAAGTTCAGAGGCTCATAATCTTCTAGAGCTCTGCTGGCCAAAAAATTTGCTACTGCGCTTCCTTTCATGGCTTTTTGGTTCACAAAAACTATGTCAAATTCAGAGAGCAGGATTTGCCATCTAGCTATCCTTCCATTCAAAGCAGTTGTCTCCATCATATATTTTAGAGGGTCCAACTTCGAGATTAGCCAAGTCATATGGTATAGCATGTATTGCCTTAACCTCCGAGTTGTCCAAATCAAGGCACAACATAATTTTTCAATTGGTGAATATCTCATTTCACACTCAGTGAATTTCTTACTGAGGTAGTATATCGCCTTTTCTCTTCTTCCCGAATCATCGTGTCGACCCAGCACACATCCCATAGAGTTATTAAACACTGTCAAATACAGTATTAATTGCCTATCTGGGCATGGAGGTGACAATACTGGAGGACTTGACAAGTACTGTTTAACCTTATCAAAAGCTTTCTGGCATTCATCATCCCACACGCCTGGATTGTGTTTCTTAAGAAGACGAAATATGGGATCACATTTCTCAGTTAATTGTGAATTGAACCGAGCATTGTAATTTAACGTTCCAAGGAAACCTCAAACTTCTTTTTGAGTGCGCGGCGGAGGCAATTCTTGTATAGCCTGGACCTTGTCTGAGTCAATCTCGATTCCCTTCTCGTTGACTACGAAGCCCAACAATTTTTTCGATCTAGCTCCAAAAGTACATTTTGTTGGATTGAGCTTTAATTGGAATTTCCTCAGTCTCAAGAATAACTTCCTCAAAGCTTGGATATGTTCCATTTCTGTTTGGGACTTTGCGATTATATCATCGACAAAAACTTCGATTTCTTTGTGCATCATATCATGGAACAAGGACACCATGGCCCTTTGATATGTTGTTCCTGCATTTTTCAGCCCAAATGGCATCACCTTATAACAAAATGTACCCCACAAGGTTATGAAGGTAGTCTTTTCCATGTCTTCAGGATGCATTTTTATTTGATTGTATCCCGAGAAGCCATCCATAAAGGAAAACAATGAATAGCCCACCGTATTATCTACTAAAGTATCAATGTGAGACAAGGGGAAATTGTCTTTCGGGCTGGCCTTATTTAAATCTCTATAATCTACACACATTCGCACTTTCCCATCTTTATTAGGGACATGCACAATGTTTTCTACCCCTTCTGAGTATTTGACTTCTTGCAAGAATCTGGCATCGAACTGCTTTTTGACTTCCTCTTTTATTTTTAGCACAATGTCAGGCCTCATTCTCTGGAGCTTCTGCTGAACCGGCCTGCAATCCTCTTTTATGGGGAGGCGGTGTACAACAATGTCAGTGCTTAACCCGGGCATATCTTGGTATGACCATGCGAAGATATCTTTGAATTCTTGAAGTAACTCTACGAGGTCTCGCTTCGTTTCTTCAGTTATGCGCGTTCCAATTTTCACTACCTTTCCTTCTTCCAAGGTCACAATCTTTACTGTCTCTTCATGAGGCAGAATTTGTTTTTCCTCTTGCTTTACCATTCTTAACAAGTTCGGAGATAAGCCACAGTCTATGTCATCTTCAAAGTCCTAAGATCCCTCTAAACACATGTCTTACTCAAAAGGGGGTTCTAATTCCGTAGCAGCGTTACTCATGTCGTTGATATCTGAGGACCTGCTGTAGGTACAAAGGAATATACAATGAAACGACTGAATTTAAGAATAATTATTTGTATGGTATGATTATGAATATGATGAAAGAATGATTTGGAAAAAGATCCAAGGAATGAAAGAATCTAACATAATTATTTGTATAGAAAGAATGAAAGAATCTAAAAGAATGAGAGGATATTTACTCAAAATGATATCAAATATGTATTTCATAATGATGTTTGGACATAAGCCTATTTCACAAAGGAATTCTTATTGCTTCTAGGCTTAAAGCAACAAGTGTGTTTTGAACATTACTTTGTGTAAGCTCTAAAAACTACAAGAATTTCTTCTACAGTCCAATTGTTCAGAACACTCCCAGGTTCATAAGGGCGAATATCTGACAAGGTCCCCATTTCAGTGCTTTCTTCATGTATGGCATTGATGTGAACATTTCCCAACATTTCTTCAATACTTTCTTTCCTTGGCGTCCTTCGCTCGGGATGAATAATCCCTCCCGATATGAAAGTTTTGGATATGTGGGGGAATATCATTGGTTCCCATTTGATTTCTTCCTCACTCACACGTGCCCTTCTTCTTTCTTGCCTCTTTTCCAATTCCTTCCTTCTTTGTCTCGCATCTGGCTTGTACCCTAAGCCAAAGCGGTCATGATTGTCCTTCAGCATTGGAGCCTCAACTTTTCCCTGGAGATGTCTCCTTAATCCTTTTCCCGGTAGAGCTCCCTTTCCTACCGTCAGCTGTAATCTCATCCTGGTAGCCTTGGATATTTTTGGCATTGGATTCCAGTTCCCCTCAGTAATGAATGTTGCATTCACAAACTCCAAAGACCAGAAAAAACATTCAAGTGACTCATAATTTACCTCCAAATATGGTGCATCACTGGTTACGGCCGCGATAATATCTTTTTCGGCATTTATCGTCACCAGCAGACCTTCTGATACTAGCTTCAACTTCGATGTAGCGACGAAGGCACTGCCCCGGCCGAATGTATCCAAGGTCTACCCAAAAAGCAATTGTAGGAGGGCTTGATATCCATTACTAGGAAGTCCACCTCATAAATAGTTGGACCAATCAACAAAGGTATTTCAATTCTTTCCATGACCCTTTTTTCTGTGCCATCAAATGCCTCACTACATTCTGGCATACCTTCATGTGTGAGCTATCCACAGATAACCTATTAAGTGTGGATAGGGGCAATACGTTTAGTGCTGATCCATTGTCGATCAAGACCCCTGGCAATGTGTATCCTTTGCACCTGGTAGTGATGTGCAGAGCTTTAGTGGATCCTATACCCCCTAGTGGTATTTCATCATCATTGAAGAAGATGACGTTATCGACACTTATGTTATTGACCAGCCGATCCATTTTGTTGATGGAGATATCATTGGCCACGTACGTCTCGTTCAGCACTTTCATCAATGCACTTCGGTGTACCTCCGAATTTAAGAGTAAAGCTAGTATAGATATGCGAGCTGGTTGTTTATCCAATTGTTCCACAACACTATACTCGCTGTGCTTCAAAAACTTCAGGAATTCCTTGACTTCCTCCTCCTTTACTGGCTCATTAACAAGTGGCTCAGGTCTGACTGCTTTTTCCTTCTTTTGCTCTACCATTATGGTCTTTCCTTTTGCGGGTTCAGCTCGGGCATTTATCAAATCGTAACGCCTTCCACTACGCGTATAAAAACCTACATCTTGATCCTCTTTTGAAGCATTGGCTGAGATCTCCTTTCCCGGGATTGTTACATTGCAATCATAATTCTAGGGGACCCTTTTGCTATCCTGATAAGAAAAAACCACCGGTTTTTGAATTATAATCTTAAGTTTCATCTGTACTCTAGCTTAGTTGGTTTTAGGTCACAAAATGATGACCACATGATGCTTGGCTTTTGGGACCTTCATTGTTGATTCTGACGCACATATGATTCCTTCTTCTTTAACTCCTTCACAGAACTCTATCTCTTTATTATCCATCAGACCTTGCACCCAAGCTCTGAATTATTCACATTCTTGGATCTTGTGTCCCTCTTCATGATGGAACTCACAGTAGTTCTTCGAGTTTTTGCAACTCCCTTCAGAATTCGAAATGCTCACCCTCTTTTTACCATCTCCATCCAAACCCGTCTCAAGGGAGTCTTTACTTCTGCAATATCAGTCTTGATTCTTCTCCCTACCTTTCCGTCTATCGCATTAACCCCATTATCAGTGTGATTGGGTAGCAGATTTTCGGCACTAGGTGAATCATCAAATTTCACAATGCCCATTTTAATAAGTCTTTCAACGACTTTCTTAAAGGCAGTGCAGTTTTCTATTGAATGCCCCGAAATTCCTGCATGGTAGTCACATTGAGCGTTGCATCGTACCACTTAGGATATGGAGGCTATAATGGTTTTATGTAAAAAGGGGATACTACGTGCGCGTTAAATAAGCTTTGATACAACTCCCTGTATGTCATTGGGATTGGTGTAAATTGGAGTTTCTCAGTGTTTTACTTTGTGCCAGACTCCAACCTTGATGAACCTTGTTGACCGGTGGCCATCGTTTTGGCTGATTTACCGTAATCGATTTTGAGTAACCTTTGTTATATGTACTTGTGTTGTTCACCTCGTTTTCTTTTTTCCTCGAGGTTGATGATAAACCGAAATAGTAACATATTTTAGGCCCACATTTAGTATGCTTTTGGATGAATTATCCCTTATTTTATGTAATTTGGTGCTCTTAATCCTTTCTTTTCATGATATATACTCAGGAAAACACCAGGGGATGAAAAGAACGCAAAACGGGCTTAAAATGGGACAAATGGGCCAAAGTATGAAATCGACACGGCCTGGACCAAAGATCACACGGTCGTGCCTTACTGATCATCTAGAACACGGTCTTCCCTCGATTCACACGGCCGTGCTTTATTAAAGAAGTCCGAACACGGCCTGTCCACGATTTACACGGGCGTGTGCCATGGCCGTGCCTCTGCCGTGGAAAAGAGCAATTTAATTCGGGAAAGGATACTTAGGGAGAAAGAAACGTATTTCAAAAGCCTATAAATACACCCTAGGTATGACCTGAAAGAGGGGGCCCAAAGCCATCGTTTAGGGGCGTCGTGCTAAGCCAGAGAAGGAAGATTTGTGGGGATTCACTCAGGGATAGCCAGTTGATCCATCTCAAGAAGTCAGAATTCTTCTCAAGACGGCAGATCTCTTCTTCAATTCCTTCAGGGGGTTTTAGGGATTTCTTATGTTTTGTTTTATCTTTTCTCTTGTGATGTTTTCCTTTATTGTTATGAACTAAACCCTTCGGATACCCGAAGGGGATGAAACCTATGATGAATCTTGTTATTTGATTATTTGAATTATATGATAAATACTTAGTTTGTTCTTAATTATGTGAGCTTAATCCAAATTTAATGTGTTTAGGTGGAGGAGGAATAGACCCTACCTAAGAGTATATCCAACATAATTAAGCGGAGTTGATCGCACGCCTGGAGATAGGGTGACGAGATTTTGCCAGATTAGGGTGAAACCTAATATGGGAATCCACAGATCGATTTACTGCTATTCTAGGGGGTTATTATAAGAGAACGAGAGTTCCACTAATTAACCTAGGGTTAGACGTTATTCGCCTCGAGAGAGGGTTTAATATACGTTAGGGAGTCTTACGGATCAAACTAAGTAAATAAAATCATATGGTTCAGTGATAGATAACAAGTAAAGTCTAGGTGGATTCTTCCTAGGGTATCGTCGAAATCAACTGAGTTTTTCCAAAGTTATCTTCTAAATTCCTTCTTCTTTGTCTTAGAGTCTTTAGTTTAGTAGTTAATTAATTTAGATTAATAAACAAACTTCACTTATTTTAGGCTAAATAATAAAAAGAAAGTTAGTATTAGTACTTTTAGTTCCTTTGGGTTCGATAATCCGGTCTTGCCTAAACTATACTACTGTTCGATAGGTGCACTTGCCTTTAATCGTTGTCAGAGTTAGTTTCCAGGTTCGATCATTCTTTTATAAATTTTAAAACTCTGATTTACAGCGATCAGTTGACCTTTTGTTACTCTCTCCTGCATCTATCTTTCCGCTTCTTATCGTATTCTCGATCATTTTGCCTATCATCACTATGTCTAAAAAACTTTTTGTAGCGCTTCCTATCATGTGAGTGATGAACGGGGCTTTTAGGGTGTTGATAAAGAGCATCGTAGTTTCTTTTTCTAGGAGTGGCGGCTGAACTTGTATGGCAACTTTCCTCCATCTCTGTGCATATTGCTGAAAACTCTCGCTCGGTTTCTTCTCCATATTTTGCAAAGTGATTCTATCAGGAGTCATATCCGTTACATGACTATACTGTTTCATGAATGCTTGAGCTAAGTCCCTCCAGGAACCAATCCTAGTACAAGTCAATTGGTTGTACCATCTGGATGCTGCTCCCAACAGGCTGTCTTGGAAGCAATGTATTAGTAGTTGATCGTTGTTAATATACCCGATCATCCGTCTGCAAAACATGGTGATGTAAGCCTCGGGGCAACTGGTCCTATTGTATTTTTCGAATTCTGGCATTTTGAACTTGTGGGGAAGCACTAGATTTGGGACCAAACTCAGATCTTTAGCATCGATTCCATATTGGCTATCAGCATTTTCCATGGCCTTGAATTTTTCCTCCAGCCATTTACATCGGTCCTCTAACTGCTTTGGCAATTCTGTCATTGTCCTTTCCTTTTCTGCCATTTCATCAAGTTCAGGGATAACAGGATTAGCTGGGTTATCTCTTGGGCTAGAACCTAATCCAGTTTACAAGTTCATCGGTACTGAAACACCATCCTGAAATTGTTGAGGCCTAATTGTGGCGGATGTTCTTCGAGGGTACACCTCAAGCTGTGTTGGAGTAAAACTCGGATGATAGAGAGGATCCTCATTATCTTCTCCAGAATTAACCATAGGGCCCTTCCCTTTATCCATTCCTCCAGTCAGTAGTTGAGTCAACTGAGTCATTATATTCCTTTGGGATTCCATCATTCGGTCCATCATGTCTTGCTAGATTTTAGCCAGTTGCTCTTGCATTTGCAATTGTAGTTTGTCTTGCATCTCTTTTTGGAGTTGTTCGAGTCTTTCCAATCTTTGATCCATGTCTTTTGTTTTTGCTCGGGTACCGTAAGGATGTTTGGTTGGTAAGTTTTTTTTCGGTTTCCAGATTAATTCTGAAATGATTTTAACCAATTAGGGTCTTTCTATGAAACTTAATGAACATGATGTGATGTAATGCGAATGCCTGAAATGAATGCAAAAAGGCGTCGATTCTGATTCAATTTCATATAGAAAACTTTACTAGAGAACAAAATTCTTTACATAAAACGGATTAAAAATATATGGACAGCCGTATTATCTTCCACTTTATCAAGAAATTCGTTCTCCATGACAAATTCTCTAATTTAGTAACCGAACGTGAATCGACACTCTTTCAAATATGAAATGACATGCAATGCAATCATAACCAAAACAAAATGAAACACGTTAGTACAAAGTAAAAGCAAGCAAGAAAGAAACAAATAAAACACTTATTCAGGTGACCACTAGGGTTTGTCGCAGTACTATCTAGAGTGGGCTCCTAGGGTCCTCTACATGCGGTTTGGTTCTAAAGTTGAGGTACCTGAACCAGCAGATTCCTCGATCCTCACCCATTATAGGCTCATACGGACTGAGTTAAGTTCAGGGAATACATTTCCCTATGGCTGCACGGAGATGAAAATCTCACGAAGACATAGGTACGGATGTATCCCGAAAGCGATCCACTATCCTGGACGGAGGTGAAAACCTCACGAAGGAGTAGCTTCTCACTCCCACTTAAAAAGGTAAGACTAAACGGTCCTTATGCAATATGATACGAAAATATTCTACGAGACTCAACCCAAAGCAATCATACAACACAAACAAATGCAATCAAAGGATCGTAATTTTTCAAATTAGATTTTTAATTTTTCGACAACAAGACAGAAAATAATCAATTTTACGGCCTGACTCTCTTATTTGTCCCCAGCGGAGTCGCAAAGCTGTCGAAACCATTTTTTCGTTGGAAAATGGGGGTCGACTTTAAAACGAAAATGGAGTCGCCACCAATCTTTTTTTGAGGTGTGATCGGGTCACCTTGAGATTGATCGTTAAAACATTTTGATTTATTAAAATGATGATTTTGTCCTACAAAATTTGAGAAAACAGGTTCGAGAGTCTGTTACGCACGAGGAACGATTAGCACCCTCGTAACGCCCAAAATTGGTACCGAATTGATTGATTAACGTCTTAATGTCGAAAATTTGAAAATATTTTAAAATACGATCCTCTTTGTTTAAAGAGAAAAAAAACTTGAATAAACTAAATTGGATGCTGAGACCCGCTTATTTCAAGGAAATAAAATGTCATACCCCGTGAATTAGGATACGGCATTTCGAATCCTTGAAATTAAGCTTGTCTTTTGACCTTTAAAACTAGTGCATTTAAATTCAAAAAGGATATTCGGTCACTTGGCTCAAATGAAAAATCGGAACCCAATAAGTTAGGGCACAATTTCTCAAAATTCCAAATACAGAATATTACCTTTGTTTTTAGAAATCCTTTTCTCGAGATAACAAAATGTCACATCCAGTGAGTTAGGACACAACGTTTTTAAATTCTCGAGAATAAGTTTTTATTTAACTTATGCTTGATTTTTTTTTAAAAAAAAGATAATCGGTTCTTTAGGCTCGACGAGAAAAATCGAAACCCAGTAAGTTAGGGTACGATTCCTCGAGTCTCGAATTACAAAAGGAAAATTATTTAATAAAAAATTTTGTATCGGATAAACATTAATGTAACACGATTTTATAGTAAAATGCGAAAAAATGAATTACAGTGCTAACATGCATAACCGGCTAATGAAAAATGAATTGATGTAAATGACAATAATAAGGGCAAACATGAAAATAAAAATAAGATAAATAATAAAAAATAAAAATAAATGAATAAATAAAAAATAAAGATAACACAAACTAATTATATAAAAAAAATAGTGAGTAAATAATAAATAAATGAAAACTAAAAAGAAATAATTAAAAATTTAAAAGTGAACAAATAAATAGATAAATGAATGAAAATTAGATAAAACAGTTTAAAAATAATAGTAATAATAAGGATAATAGTAATAAAAATAAAATAATAATACTAGTAATAATAAAAATAATAGTAATAGTAATAATAACAACAAAAACAACAACAACAATAATAATAATAATAATAATAAAATAATAATAATAATAATAATAATAATAATAAATATAATAATAGTAATAATAATATTGAAAATAATAGTAATAAAAAATAGAAATGATAACACTAATAACAATAATAATAATAATAATAATAATAATAATAATAATAATAATAATAATAATAATATTAATATTAATATTAATATTAATATTAAAATAATTAATTTAATAGCAAAAATAACAAAAGGGACTAAATTGAACCTTTAAACAGGAATCTGGGGGAAATTAGAAATAAAAGGAAAAAGGAGGGACTCAATTAAAACGCGCTCCATGAACGAGGGACTAACTGGGCAATTTCGCCTTTCCCCCAAAATGATGCCGTTTGAATGGGGACCCAATTGCAAACGAAACAAAATGTCGGGTCTAAATTAAAAATAAAAATAACTTAATTGTGAAACCATAAAAAAGCTGAAGGACCAGAATGGTAATTATACCAATTTTAAAAACACGCGGATCCTCTCGGGGTCGGGTCAACACGCGGATCTTAGCCCTTGAAATGACGCCGTTTTGGCACTTAAATGGCCAAAGCAAAAACGACGCCGTTTTGCTCCTACTATAAATAATAAAAACCTTAAAAAAATCATTTTCAACATTCTCTTTTAAAAAAAAACTCAGATTTCTCTCCACCCTCTCTCCTTCTGGCCCGAATTCTGGCGAGGGCTCCGGCACCGATCGCCGCCATCTGCCGCCGTCGGTGTCTCCGTGCACGGCGGCCGGACACCAAAAAAGGTAATTTTTTTCTCTTTTTATATTATTTTAATATCGAATATATATTTTTTAAAATGGAAAAATATTTATAAGTATAGAAAGATAGCTTAAAAAAGTAAAAAAGAAAAAGAAAAAATGTAAAGAAAACAAGAAGATAAAAATCAACCTCTTCTGATCTGCCTTTTCCTTTTTTGTATTGATTGTGTATTTGTAAAAAATGTAGAGAAGAATACAGAGATCTTTATTTTGATTTTATAGCCGAATATTTAAAATAAAAAATAGAAAAAATACAATATTCCTCTTTGCTGTGCTGTTTTTCTGTTTGCAGGTACGGAGGAGGTGGTGGCGCGCGTGTGGGGCTGGCATGCGTGGCGTCGGCTAGGTAATTCTGGAAACCACTAGGGTTTTTGATTTTTTTAGGTTAATTGGGCTAGTGGGATGGTTTAGTATTTGGGTCTGAATTTGGGCTTAATAATTTGTAAATTTGGGCTCGGGTTAAATGTAATTTGGGCTATTGTAAATTAAACCCTGATGTTTGTAAAAAATGGACTGTTTATTGGACTTTTTAGTTTCATTTTTATTTGGTTTTTAATTTTTTTGTATTTATTTGGTTTTAATCGGGCCCGGGCAAATTGGGCCACTTACAGGGTGAACGACGAATTTTCGATCCTGAGTTGGTTTCGGAGACTGAAGATAAGGTTAGGCTGATTCGGGATCGTCTAAAGGCAGTTTCTGATAGACAGAAGTCTTATACAAATCTGAAAAAGAGAGATATCGAGTCTTCTGCATGTGACTTCGTTTTACTTAAGGTTTCTCGGTGGAAGAAAGTTTTGAGGTTCGGTCGTAAGGGCAAGTTGAGCCCTAGGTTTATTAGGCCATGTCGAATTCTGAAACGAGTGGGACCGGCCGCTTATCAGTTGAAGTTACCTCCAGAGTTAGACCGTATCCATGATGTGTTTCACGTCGCGATGTTGAGGCGGTATCGGTCTGATCCATCTCACATTGTCTTTGTTGAGGAGATCGAGGTTAGACCGGATTTGACTTTTGAGGAGGAGCCGGTTCTGATTTTGGATCATGATATTAAGGTTCTGAGGAGGAAGTCCATCCCATTGGTTAAGGTTCTGTGGCGGAATCATGGCACTGAGGAAGCCACGTGGGAACCTGAGGACTCGATGCATCAGCAGTATCCTCATCTGTTCGGATCAGGTAAATTTTGTAGTCGAAATTTCTTTTAGGGGTAGAGTTGTAATGCCCTGATTAATTTATTCCTGTTTTTGTAAATTCTGACACAAATGTGTATCTATTTCAGTGGTTAAGTGTTCTGGATGTGTGTATGAGGTCTTGCGTTCAAGTCCCTCAGTTGCAAATTTTGTTATTTTAGAGCCAAGCCTTATCCTTGTTGAATGAGCTTATATAAAATTGTTTGTGAATCAATATCAGAATGAGTCTACTGGTTCGAGTGGTAGGGATTTGGTGTGCTGGAGGTCATATGTTCGAATCCCTGCGTGAGCGTGGGTGATAATTTTTGCTCCAGTTGTCTGAAAGTGTTTGGGTTCAGTTAGAATTCAGAGGTAGTTGAGAGTTAGTGGGATAATGGGGGTTGAGATTTAGTGGGATATTTGTCAAATTATTTGATTTTTGTTTTCTCTCTCATGCCGAAATTCCTGTTCAATTTTGAGGTTTTTCTAAACTCTCAAGTTTTTTTCTTCTTTTTCTTCTCAACCTATTTTTGCCCCTTGCCTTTTTTCTTTTGGTTGGGGTTTCTTTTATTCCTGCGCTGTTCGAACAAATTGTGGAGGGGGAATTGATCTACTGTTGGGTATTCTATAAATAGCGTGTTATTCTGTTAATCTCGTGGTTTGTCTCATAATTTCTATTGTAAAAAGTATGGTTGTAATTACCCAAATGTGGGATTAATTGTTAGTGTTGTTTGATCGGCTTAGGGGGATCACAAGAAGCATTTAATCCTTTAACGAGTTAGGTGTTGTGGAGTATCGTTTCGTCTAAGGTGAGCACTTCAGTTTTGGGGGGTTTTTAGTTCTTCGATTGCTTCAGTTTTTGACTTGGTATTCTTAATCTTATATTAGGTTCTGGTGGTCTCGGGAGTGGTTTCGCACCAAAATCGTACCAGGTGTGTACTCTTAACGCGAAAAATCGAGTTTCAACAAAAACCGAAAAAGCATTCTGTCGACCCCACACGGGCATGTGCCTGGCCGTGTGGTTGGCCGTGTGTTTGACAAAGGCGTGGTGATGCGCAGGACACGTCCGTGTGATGGTGTGAGTGTGGCCGTGTGGGCCACATGGACTAGGCCATATTGGGTGTGTGGGCCCACACGGGCAAGTGAGCCCATAATTCTAAAAATTTTCCTAAGGTCGCACGGGTCGTTCTGATTGATTATGGACCTACCGTAGGGTCGATAAGGGCTAATCAAACCCTATATTCTGTGCTATAGTATTCTGATAGACTGATCTGAGTAGGATACTAAATGTATGTTTGATTGTATTATTTAAGTATGTATCCATCTGTATACGAGCATGTTAAGCATGTTTAATATGATATATCTGCATATGTACTCTGTATCTGTGTTTGGGGGTGGGAATTGTATATGTGGAGGAAGTGATCTATATGTCGACTCTTCGCCTATATTCTGACAGCTTGACTGCCTTTTATCTATAATGTGTCACATCGACACTATATGGTGTGTAGGGATGGGTGGGTGTTTTTAACCCCACATGGTGTGATGGGATGGTCGGAGATGGTGTGTAAAGGATGGGGGTAGGATTCTGGATATTTGTTCTGCTATCTGCATCTGTTTGAGACTCAAGTCCGTTTATGTATCTCATTGTATATGAGGTTCTATGTATATTGTATGTCTATTTCTGTTGGGTTGCACACTAAGTTTACAAAAACTCACATCTGTTTGTCTGTTCTATTCAGGTAATCCACAAACTTAGACGGGTCGGTGCGATGATGGCTCAGCGGTGATCACTCGACCAGCAACTGTTTTACTTAGTAATTACTGGCTTTTATTTAAAATTCTAGTTTTATTTGAGAGTTTGTAATTTTTGGGACTCTCCGGACTGTTGTTTTTATTTTGGTTTTGGATGCGTTTTGACTCGTTTATTGCAATGTTGAACTGGAATCACAGTTTTACAAATACAAAGGTTTTTCTGAAAATACGAACTGGATTTCTAAAATATAATGGTTTTAAGACTTCCGCTGTAAATTGTGTTTTGGCAAATGAATTAATTAAATTACGCTTTCGGTAATAGTTTTATAAATGAATATGGGTCATAAACCTTGGATGATTTATCGAACAACTATATAAAGTTTTATCGAGGTAGCATCGATTTTAAACCTTTCATCGTAACATTCCCAGATTCGGCCATAACGTCTAGGCCAGGTTTGAGGTGTTACAGTTGCTGGGTTACAAAGTTGTTGTATCTAAACTAACATTATATATCAGGGAGTGTTGGAGGTTTGTAGAAGATTGCAACTGGCAAGTACGAGCTACATTGATACAGAGGTCATAACTGTGAGAGATTCTAAAATATGTAAGGCCTCATACATGTACTGCTGTAAGCATGATGCAAGATCATAGGAAACTTGACTAAAAAAAATCTATAACTACATCATGCCACTGGTGAACGACATGCCCATTTTTCTTGTATTGGTCTTAATTGTCGACATGCAATCTCAGTTTTAGTATAAATTGTCATATAGGAAATCATGGTAGGCTAAATAGATGGTGATGGAATAGTTGTACGGTGCTTGGGATACACCGTAAAATGAATTTTAGGGGTGGTTAGTCGCAATACAGGAGTACGTGTCAAGAACTCTGGTTGACTTGCAGGCACTGCCTACTTACAGCTTGGATGACCAACTAGGTCTAGGGAAAATAGTTTTCCATCGCTTGTCCTGGACATTTGATCCATGATTTAAGGCCTTTCCCCACTATAAGTCTATTATGCAAGTTGATGGAACCTTGTTGTATGTGAAATATTCACAAATCCTCCATATTACGGTTGCACAAAACGATTATTGAAACGTACTATTAATAGCCTTTTCCATTGTAGAGAGTGAGAACATGAAATCGTAAATTTTTTTCTTGACAAACTTGCAGAGGCATGTTGTCAGACAAGACAAAATTTTCATTATTTTCGATTGATCAAAGGGGCTAATTACGCTGATTAGGCATTTTAGAATTCCGTAGATATTCGTGTACTATATTCGCCACATTGTGGTTAACTTTCACAGGAACTGTAAGAATGTAGATTGGCATAAACAAATCCTGAACATGCGTAATTCAATAGTCATATTTTTTATCTTTTGAATAAATTTAGAAAATCAAATGAATGATAACATGTCTTATAGAAATACGTACGTAGGATACGAGCTAGAACAACATCGTTCAGATAGAGAATGGTGAGGCTTTAGGCTGAAACAAACAGTGATGTACACAACTAGTCATTAGCATAGAGTCGTATCAATGGGCTAAATATTTCGATGACGAGTCTCGCTATAAACATATGACCACCAAAGTCATAGATTCTGTTAATTCCATCTTAAAACGTACATGGCATTTGGTCATTTCAACTATTTTCTTAGCTACATTCTACAGGTTGGCAACCTTGATGCCAAGAATGAGGGAGAAACAAGCAAAGTAGATTGAAGCAAGACATGTTCACTACGAAGAGGTTAGGAAGGCGATGAAAGTTAACACACACAAAGAGGGGTAGATGTCCATAGAAATATATTCCTGAGACTTGGAAACTTTCCAGGTGACAGAGATTGTCGGCCATCGAGCGAGTATGTGAGCTAGGTCATACAGAGCTAATCTCTGAAACAGGAGGTGCAACTACGAGAGGTTTCAAATGATTCGGTCCTCGTGTTCACACGTTTTTGTAGCATGTGCATGGGCCAAGGTTGATTGTATGCAATATGTTGATGAGGTGTACACGCTAGAACGCACGTTACGTATTTGGGAAAATGAGTTCCCAACATTCAGGGATGTCTCGACATTTGAGTTGTTCCTAGACCTGGGGCTACGTAGGGTACCCAAAGGTCGGTCACAGGCTAACAGGACTCAGAATGGCATGGACTTGAGGGAGAAGAGTGAACTCAAATGTTGCGGTCTATGTAGAGCAATTGGCCACAGTTGAAACAAGTGCCCGTATCGGAACTTCTATTCTGGATAATAGTTGCAGTCAAGGCAAACATAAATTGATATGCCCGAAGTTTGAATGCATTTTAAACATTTTTGTTTTATTTTATTGATGTTAATTAATATAACACTAATCTTGTCATGTTTAACATAATGGAAAATGATGTTGAATTTGGACCATTGAAGCATTAATCAAAATTGATTAATATAACACTAACCTTGTCATGCTTAATATAATGGAAAATGAGGTTGAAGTTGGACCATTGCAACGTTAATCAAAATTGATTAATATGATACCAACCTTGTCATGTTTAATATAAAAGAAAAAAAAACCTTGTTACAAATTCAAGTAAAGTTAATTAGAAAAAGGGTACATTTTGCATTAATCAATGTCGAAACCTTTTTTGGAAATCGACTTTTTATTTAAAAAAAACGAAAATGAAGTCGCCACAATCCTTTTTATGAGGTGTGATCGGATCACCTCGTAATTTGATCATTTTAATAAAATGTTTGATTTACTAAAATAATGATTTTTGGTCTATAAAATCCATGAAATGGGTTCGGGAGTCGGTTGCGCACGAGGAAGGATTAGGACCTTCGTAACGCCCAAAATTGGTATATAATTGATGTCTTAGTGTCGAGAATTGAAATTTTGAAGAGAATTTAAAACACGACCCCTCTTAGCATAATATTATTTTTAATTAAAATCACTTAAATAAACTAAAACATATGTAAAAGGCCTTCTTATCTCGAGGTAATCAAAACGAAAAGGTCATATCCAGTAAGCTAGGACACGACATCTCGAGTCCTCGAAAATAAGATTGCTCGTTATTTAATTACTATTTAAATCTCATGTGTTTTTGGTTTTAAAAAGGATGTTCGATTATCTAGGTCCAAAGAAAAAATCGAACCTCGTAAGTTAGGGCACAACTTCTCGAATCTCCAAATACAGAACATTGCCTTGGTTTTAAAAATTTTCCTTTTTTATGCATCGAGTAAAAACGAATGTAAAATTCAAAGCAATGTGCATTTAAGATATTTGGGCATAGTATGAAAACGGACAAATATATTTAAACATTATGCATGATATAGTGATAGCGAAATACTATAAAATGGCCATGTAAGTAGAACATCCATATTAGAACGATGAATAATAAATAAATAAATATTATGATAATAATAATGTAATTATAGTAATAATAAGAATATTAATTCATAGCACTAATGACAATAGTCACATCACTTAGCATAATATCAATAAATAAGAAATATAATAACCATCTAAAATGCATAAATAAATAATAATAAATAAAAACAACATAAATTTTAAATGCAAAAAATAAAAAAGTAAAAAATGTAATTAAAGATTTGAACTTAAATAAAGGAATGATTTAATTGAAATTTTAAAAAAATGAACTATATAAAAAATAAATAAATAAAAGTTAAAGGACTAAAATATAACTTGCGACCTTTCGGCGAATCCCCTAAGATCCGAAGGCCTTTAAAAACGGAGGGAGAGGACGACGACGGCGGCAGTGAAGGTAAAAAAGTTTCATTTTTTTATATTTATTATATATTTTCGAAATAAAAAAGATAAAAAATGAACGAATCACCTTTTTAAATTTTTTTGTATTCTCTTTTGATTGCTTCGTGTGTGTCCAAAAATACATTTCAAATCTGGTTTTATAGCCGATTATACATATTTTTCTTTTTTCTTTTATTGTTTCTGTCATCTACTATTTTTGCTACTTTTTCTACTGTTTCTACTTTTGTTTTTGCTATCCTTGTTTCTTTCTCTGTGAAGGTGGCGGTGCACGGTCAATGGGGGTGGAGAGACCCTTGCCTTTGCCGTTTTGGTTCAATGGCGGCAGGGGCGCGTCAGGCCTCGAGTGGCTTGCCTGCGAGGGGAGGAGCGGCGCTAGAAACCTTAGGGTTTAAGGTTTTTCTGAAAAAAATGTTTAGGTTATTGGGCTACTGGGCTTTTAGGGTTTTTTTTCATTTGGGCCATTTGTTCTTGGACTTTTATTTTGATTTATATTTAGTTTATTTATTTTTGGTTTCTGTTTTGGGCCGGATGAAATTGGGCCCTTACAGCTGTCCCTCTTTGCTCATTGTCGTGTAATGAGAATGGAGCAAAGACTTGAAGAAGGGTCAATTTTGTCTAGTCCTGTAAAATCTCGACTTCTTTGGTGCTCCTCTTTTTCAAGTTGCCTCATTCTAACCCACTGCAACTTCAGGGGTAGTTTCAATCTACTCCGCTGCAACTTCAGGGAGATGAGATTCGTAGCTTCAATCTGTTCCACTGCAACTTCAGGGAGATGAGACTCGCTATGATAGATTTAATCCGACCCACTGCAACTTCAAAGGTATAGGATTTGTCGTTTCAATCTGCTCTACCGCAACTTCAAGGAGATAAGATTTGTAGCTTCAATCTGCTCCACTGCAACTTTAGAGAGATAAGATTTGTAGTTTCAATCTGCTCCACTACAACTTTAGGGAGATGAGACTCGCTATGGTAGATTTAATCCAACCCATTGCAACTTCAGAGGTATAGGATTTATCGTTTCAATCTACTCCACTGCAACTTTAAGGAGATAAGATTTGTAGTTTCAATCTACTCCATTGCAACTTCAGAGAGATGAGACTCGCTATGGTAGATTTAATTTGACCCACTGCAACTTCAGAGTTATAGGATTTTTTGTTTCAATCTGCTCCACTGCAACTTCAGGGAGATGAGACTCGCTATGGTAGACTTAATCCGACCCACTGCAACTTCAGAGGTATAGAATTTATCGTTTCAATATGCTCCATTGCAACTTCAGGGAGAGAAGATTTGTAGCTTCAATCTGCTCCACTGCAACTTCAGGGTGATGAGATTCTCTATCATCAATCTGCTCCACTGTAACTTCAGGGAGATAAGATTTGTAGCTTTAGTCTACTCCACTGCAACTTCAGGGAGATGTGTGTAACAGCCCGGTTTAGACCCTAGTCAGAACAGTGGTTTCGGGACCACAATCTGACATTGAAAAATTTATTTTATTATTATTTTAATTTTTACAGCATGATATTAGAGTTGTGTGAAATTTTCGTAAAGAAATTTTATCATTTAAGTGGTTAATTCGGTAAAAAGGACTAAATCGCGTAAAGCGTAAAAGTTGGGTTCTATAAGTTAAAAGTGTCAAATAGCTATAGAACAATAAAAGAAAGGTCCTTATGTGATAATTAACTCAATTTTGAGTTAGTGGATGATATTTGGTTTGACATTTGTGTAAATTTGATTAATTTTAAAGGTTAATTTAGTAAAAAGGTAAATAGTGATATTAAAATAAAATAAAACCAAATTTCATCTTTCTATTCATTATCTTCCACCGAAAATGAGAAAGATGAACAGCCATGGAAGCTTCAATATTCGGCCAAGTTTTGTGCTTTATTTGGTGAGTCGTTTTAACTCCGTTTTTAATAATTTCTACGTTTTTGAGCTCGTTGCAGCTTAACCTAGCTAGCCCGTATCTCTGTTTTTGAAACTGTTATAGATTTTGAAAGATGCCATTGTTGAATGCATGGTTGTTTAGATGTTTCATGATAGATTATTAAAGTTTGAAGCTAGATTAACAAGTTTTATAAAGTGATTTTTGACAAAAATGTCAATTGATGATTAAATTGAGAAAAATGTAAAATTCATGGTTAAATGTGTGAATAAACTAAAAATATGGTCTGCTAGTAGTTTGGGTAAAATTTGGCTAGTATGGGCTTGTCCTTAATTGCATGAATTTGTAATTTTATGTGATAAGGACTAAATTGTGAAAATGTGAAATTTTAAGGGCTAAAGTGCAAAATGCCCATTTATGTGATTTGGATGAAATTGAATGAATTGTTGAATAAATTAGTTAAGTTTTGATATTAATTAGATTGGCAAAAGTGGAAATCGGATTTGGATTGGGAAAATTGGAAGTTATCGATTAGTCATTCCGGTCCGTTCGTGTCCAGACGAGGTAAGTTCATAAGTAAATAAATGCTGTTAAATTTGAATGTATATATGTTATTTGTGCTGAATTGATCTTTAATAAATATATGTGTATATGCCGAATTGAATTTAGAGTTAGAGAATTAGTTAAGAGCTTGAATCGATAGAATTACGACGTCTGAAAAGTCCCGTACGAACCATAGGAATAGTTAGGATACATATGTCATGACATATGATTCCGATATGTGTTATCGTGTAAGACCACGTCTGGGACGTTGGCATCGATTTGAGATTTACGTGTAAGACAATGTCTGGGACATCGACATCGTATTTGATTTCGTGTAAGACCTTGTCTGGGACAGTGGCATCGATATTGATTACATGTAAGACCACGTCTGGGACGTTGGCGTTGTATGAGTTTTCTGAGCTATCCAAGTATCCTATTTGATTCCGAACGGTTCAACGGGCCTTTCGAGAAATAAATGAGTATATGAATGTGCATCCGAATCAGGTATGTTGAGATGAATATGAATATGAGCCTTGAAAGTGAGTATTATTATGATTAGTTGATATAAGATCTATGTGAAAATGAGATGTGGATATTAACAAGTGCATTATGAACAAATGAATCGTATAAGAAATGTAGAATTGTAATTGTGTTTTTTCTATATATGGTTCAGGTACATATGAATTGTATATGAAATTCTGATATGAAATGTCAGTATGATTCATATGATGATATATGTGAAATATAAGTTAATGAATGATGTGCTATATGTGTTCGTTAAATGAAATTATGGTCCTATGTTTTGGACATGTGAATTATAAAACACGGGACATAGTTTTGATGTGCAATTTGTTATGGTTATTCAGGTTTGGAAGTGTATAAAAAGAAATTGATATATTTATATGAATAATCTGTAATAAATGACCATGATTCTGTTGGTATGCAATGAAATTGTGAAAGCTTAATTTATTGAATGAGCTAATGGTTGATATATGAATTTGAAAACATGGTTTATATGTTCATCCATAATTAAGTCTAGTGAAGTTACCTAATGTGGTCTTAAGAAATTATGATTATGATGAATGTATATGTGGTTGAGATTTGTTAAATTCAGCCTAGTTAAATTTAATTATAAACATTATTGAAATGATTTATTTGCTTATGGCTTACTAAGCTTTCAAAGCTTACTCTGTGTGTTTTTCCTATGTTTGTAGATTTTCGGAGATTTGCTCAGGTTGGAAGTCGGTGGAGATCGCATCACACTATCTGGTTAATGATTTTGGTATTTATACCTTTTATGACTTGGTTATATGGCATGTATAGGCTATTGTATTTGATATTATGGTTGGAATGTATTTGGTCATTTGAGATGGTTGATTATGAATGTGGTTGTGGAATTTAGTATATTTTGATAAACTTGATATTGGCTAAATAGCTTAGAATTTATTATGAGAATTGGCTTGATATGATCTAAGTGTATATGGCCATTTTAATAATGGTTTAAGTTATACATATGATCATTTGTTAGATGACGTATATTTGCTTAAGAAATGCATGAAATTGAGTTGATGAATTGGTTTATTTTTGAGGTATGGATTGATGTTTGAATTGGGAAATATTGTACAATTGAAATAGGTTATATTGATGATTATAGCTTGTGTATTTGGGACGTTCTTGGTTAATCAAATGGTATTGAAATGGTATAGAATGACATGGTTTAGGTATGCATGAGGAAGATGAGAAATATGGCTTGAACCAAGCCTAATTTCGTGTCACACGGTTGAGCACACGGGCGTGTGTCTCAATCGTGTCTCTTGAGATTCTAGTTCAAAACAAGTCAGACTCGCACACAGGCCAGAAACACGGGCGTGTGACAGGCCGTGTGAATTAAGTCAATGTTGCCCATGGGTCAAGCACACGGGCGTGTCTTGTGGCCGTGTGGACAAGTCAGTATGTATGCCCTATTTTGCCATGGCCTAGACACACGGGTGTGTCTAATGCCGTGTGAGGCACACGGCCTGCCCACACAGGCGTGTGACCTCTGTAACTTTGAACAATGTTTGATTTTTGGAAAAATTTTGTATGATCTCAGTTTAGTCCCGACCCCGTTCTAATGCATGTTTAAGGTCTCGTAGACCTCATTAAGGGACTATATGCTTGTATTTTGCTATGGTATGATGATGATATACTTTATGATGTGAAATGTTCGTAAAAGTTTCTGATTTGTCTGGTAATGCCTCTTAAACCTAGACCGGCGATGGTTACGGGTTAGGGGTGTTACAATGTGACTCACTATGGTAGATTTAATCTGACCCACTACAACTTTAGGGGTATATGATTTGTAGTTTCACTGATCTATTACACTGTTCTTTGGGAAACTTGACCTGTAGAATACATTTTTTAGGCCTATATTTATGCCAAGCGATTAGGATGTTACGATCCGAATGAATCAAATGCTCCTAACTAGATGTATATGAATGATATTTGCATGCATGCAGAATGTCATTTTTTGAGAATGATTCCCTTTTTAATGCTTAGGTTGACATTGCTCATTGTTCATCAAGGTTTCGCCACTGATGTATTGCTATGCCTTCTTGTTCAGATCTGGTATCTTTGACAAGAAACCCAAAGAAATAATCACAATTTAAACTATTAGTTCCCAAATATTTCCAACCCTTAGATTTGGTTAGTTCTGACTACTGGTCCTGTTTCAGGTTTTTGTACTATTTAGAAACCTTTCAGAGTAATATGCAAAAATCCATTTACTTGAATATTGTTAGTCCATTAATCATTATTTCAATGTAAAAGTGCTTGAAAAATGTTGTAACAATGGAAAAGACTGAAATTTATTGGGAGCAAAGCTCGAAATGAATAGATTAATCAAAATAACAAACATTGCTAGAGTACAAAGTGAGTAAGATGAAATTAGGTGCCCCAAATATCATAGCATGAGCTTCTCTGCACAAATTTCTTGAGGACCATTTTGTGTTTGATATGTGTTCAGCAGATCTAGAGTACTTTGTTGATGCCCCAAGATGTAACGTTTCTCCTTCTGAGTAAACACGACTACCACATGTTCACTCTTCGATCTAAATTTTAGCTACCCTTTCCCGGGTTATCAACTCAAAACCCCTTTGGTCTCAAGGCTCCCTTTGAGAGTTTTTGCATTGGCCTCTCCTTTCTTTCTTTTTTTTTAGGTGAAGTATTTCTTGACTGAATCTGAATTCACAGGATTAGGTAGGTTCTTGCCATCCATCTCGGTCAAAATCAGCGCTCCCCCAGAAAAGGCTTTCTTTACCATATAAAGTCCTTCCCAATTTGGCATCAATTTCCCTCTGAAGTCCTTTTGTATAGGTTGGATCTTTTTCAATACCAAGTCTCCCTTATGGAATTCTCTGTGCCGAACCTTTTTTTCATAAGCTCGTATCATTCATTTTTGGTACATCTGACCATGACGGATAGCATTCAGCCTCTTCTCTTTAATCAAGTTCAACTGATCATATCGAGATTGGATCCAGTCTGCTTCATCTAACTTCAACTCTGATAAAAATCAGAGAGAAGGAATCTCGACTTCAGTAGGAAAAATTGCCTCCATTCCATAAACCAATGAGAAAGGCGTTGCCCCGATGGAGGTTCTGATAGACGTTCGATAAGCATAAAGGGCAAATGGTAACTTTTCATGCCAATCTTTATAAGTCTCTATCATTTTCCCCACGATCTTCTTAATGCTTTTACTGGCAACCTTAACTACACCATTCATTTTTGGGCGATATGGTGACGAGTTGTGGTGTTTGATCTTGAATTGACTGTAGACTACCGATACCGTACTGTTGTTCAAATTCAATGCATTGTCAGATATGATCCTTTCTAGTATTATATATCGACATATGATCTTTTTCTTCAAGAATTTGCCGACTGTCGACTTCGTGACATTGGCATAGGAAGCAGCCTCTACCCACTTGGTGAAGTAATAGATGATCACAAAGATGAATCGATGCCCATTGGAAGCTTTTGGCGAGATCGGCCCAATGACATCCATGCCCCACATAGAGAAAGGCCATGGAGAAGTCATAATATGAAGAGGTGAAGGAGGCACATGAATTTTGTCTCCATAAATTTGGCACTTATGACATCTCTTGGCATAATTGATACAATCCCCTTCCATGGTGGACCAGTAATACCCGAATCTCATGATTTTCCTGGCCATTGTAAAACCATTAGCATGTGTTCCGCAAACATCCTCATGGACCTCTTCCAAGATTTTCTTGGCCTCAATAGCGTTCACACATCTTAGTAGCACCTGATCCTTTCTTTTTTTATATAGGATCTCTCCATCTAAGACATAGTTATTGGCCAGTCTCCTTAATGTCCTTTTATCATTCTCGGTTGTCTATTCCGGGGATTCACTGTTCTTTATATATCGCAGTATACTGTGGTACCAAGGGTGATCATCCTTTTCTTCTTCCTCGATGTTGTAACAATGGGCTGGAGGATCATAAATACTCATCTAGATAGGTTTTACATCCTCTAGTTTGTTTACTTTGACCATGGAAGCTAGGGTAGCCAGGGCGTCAGCCATCTGATTTTCATCTCGCGGGAGGTAACAGAAGGTGATGTCATCAAATTCATTAATAAACTCAAGGACCAGCCTTCTATACTCGATCAACTTGGGATCTCTTTTCTCCCATTCACCTTTGAGTTGATGGATCACTAGTTCAAAATCCTTATATACCTCCAGTACCTTGATCTTGCGTTCTATGGCTGGACGGATACTCATGATGCATGCTTTGTGTTCTGCCATATTATTCATACAATCAAAATCCAATTTACTAGTAAAAGGATAATGATCTCCGTTTAGGGATACCAGGAGTGCCCCGGTTCCGTTACCCATAGTGTTTGAGGCTCCGCCAAAATTTAGTTTCCAAGGATGTCCTTTTTAAGCATCTTTTTCTGTGGTTAAAACATACATCATATCCTCATTTGAAAAATTGAAATTCAAAGGCTCGTAATCTTCTAGAGCTCTATTGGCTAGAAAATCTACTATTGCACTCCCTTTTATTGCCTTCTGGTTCACATAGATTATATCAAATTCGGAAAGCAGAATCTGCCATCAGGCCATTCTTCCATTCAAAGCAGTTGACTCCATCATGTACTTTAGAGGGTCCATTTTTTAGATTAGCCAAGTTGTATGGTACAACATGTACTGTCTTAGGCTTAGTTTGGATGGGCAGTGTGTTTACCTCCGGTGAGGTTAAAAACAACAGTGGCGGTGAGTTTAGTTACTGTAGCGGTGAGATTGGATACTGTAGCAGTGAGATTAGAAATAATGGTGGAGTGTGTGTTTGGATTCAAACGCAGCTGTAGCGGTGGTGTGAAAATATAAAATGACTAATAAGGACATTAAATTAAAAATGATATATAATAGAATTTTTTTAAAATTATTTTACTTTTTACGAAATTATTAAAAATAGGTAAATTTATAAATTTATTTAATAAAATATGTTTATTAATATATTTATTTTTAATATTAAAATGTGAGGACTTATGTCGCAATTAAGCCAATTTTATGGTTAGTGGACGGCATTGAATGATGGAATGCATAATTATATGTTTTTATATATTAAAAACATTAGTTAAAAGTTATATTATATTTATTTTATATTATAGATATTTTATAATAAAAGAAACAAAAGTGGTGGTGGATATTCATTCATCCATTCTTACCACCGAAAAATACCAGAAGAAAAAGAGAGAAAGTTTGAGTTAAGCATTCGGCACTTGCAAGCCAAAATTAAGGTATGATTTGGTTTCGATTTTTGATAATTTTTACGTTTTTGCAATCGTTGCTTCGAGAGCTACAAAACCCATGTATTACTTTTGATTATTAATGATGTTTGTGTGGTGTGGTTAGAGTACAAGAGAAGGAACGCTAGAAGAGCATCTGGTAGGGGTTAACAGGAATTCTTGCCTGGAAAACAAATGACTTAGGTTAAAATTGTAAAAAACCATGTTGACTGGGTTTTTTTTTTCATTGGAGCTGAAATCTCCAGCCAAATTTCAACCCCCCAGTGTGATTGAAATGCTATCTCACTGGACTTTCATGCTGATCCAAACAGTAGTATAGTGAGATTGATAGCAGCAACTGCACCTCACTGGCAACAACTGCTGAACCAAAGGCAGCCTTAGTCTCCGGGTTGTCCAGATCAAGGCGCAACACAACTTCTCAATTGGAAAATATCTTGTCTCACATCTAGTGAATTTCTTACTGAGGTAGTATATCACTCTTTCTTTCATTCCTAACTCATCGTGTTGGCCAAGCACGTATCCCATAGAGTTCCCAAATACTGCCAAGTACAATATCAGTGGCTTATCTAGGTGGCTTCAACACTGGGCATTGGACAGGTAATGTTTGAATTTGTCGATGGTTTTCTAGCATTTCTCATCCCATACACTTGGATTGTGTTTCTTAAGGAGACGAAATATGGGGTCGCATTTATTAGTTAGTTGTGAAATAAATCGGGCGTTGTAATTTAATCTCCCTAAGAAAACCTGGACCTCCTTTTGAGTGCGCGGCAGATGCAACTCTTGTATAGCCTTGACTTTATTTGGGTCGATCTCAATCCCCTTATCGCTGACTACAAATCATAGCAATTTTCCTGACCTAGCCCCGAAGGTACATTTTGCTCGATTGAGCTTTAGCTGGAGCTTTTTTAACCTCAAAAATAGTTTCCTCAAGACTTGTACATAATCCTTTTCTGTTAGAGATTTTGCGATCATATCATCGACATAAACCTCTATTTCGTTATGCATCATATCATAAAACAAAGTTACCATGGCTCTTTGATACGTCGCTCCCGTATTTTTCAATCCGAATGGCATCACTTTATAGCAAAATGTTCCCCACACGGTTATGAATGTAGTCTTTTCCATGTCTTCAGAATGCATCTTTATCTGGTTGTATCGAGAAACTGTCTATGAAGGAGAACAGTGAATAACATACCGTGTTGTCCACTAAGGTGCCGATGTGAGGCAACAGGAAATTATCTTTCGGGTTGGCCTTATTTAAATCCCTGTAGTCTACACACATTTGTACTTTCCCATCTTTCTTAGGGACGGGGACTATATTGGCTACCCATTCCAAGTATTTGACCACTTGTAGGAAACCGGCATTGAATTGTTTCTTGACCTCTTCTTTTATTTTCAGCAGGACGTCAGGCCTCATCCTTCAGAGTTTCTGTTGAACCGGCTTGCATTCTTCCCTTATGGGAAGCTGGTGTACCACGATATCAGTACTTAGACCAGGCATGTCTTGATACGACCATGCGAAGACATCTTTGAATTCTTGGAGTAACTCAATGAGGTTTCACTTTGTCTCTGCAGTAATGCGAGCTCCGATCTTCACCTCTTTCTTTTCTTGTTTGTCTCTCAAACTTAGAATTTCTACTGACTCTTTGTAAGGTAGGATTTGTTTCTCATCTTGTTCTACCATCCTTAACAAATCAAGAGATAGGTTACAATCTCGATCATCTTCAAAGTCCCGAGGTTCCTCTGGACACATATCCTGTTCAAAAGGAGATTCTGAGTCAGCAGTAGCATCACTCGTATAATTGATATCTGGAGACCTGTTATAGGAATAAAGGAAAACCCAAAGAACAAATGAATCTAAGAATAATTATCTGTGTGGTATGAGTATGAATGAAATGTAAAAAAATAAAAGAATATTTGCTAAAATGAGACACAGATATGCATTTTATTGAAATAAAAATATTGGATATATGCCTTTTTCACAAAAGGATTCTTATTGCTCCCAAGCTTAGAGCAATAAGTGTGTTTTGAACATTACTCTGAATTAGTTCTAAAAATTATAGGGATCTCTTTCGTAGTCCAATTATTCAGAACATTTCCAGGGATATAAGGACAAATGCCTGATAGGTTAACCCTAATACCTTATTCAGATATAGCATTGATGCTCATGTTTCCCAACATTCCTTCCGGGCTTTCTTTTTTTGACATCTTTTGTTCAGGATAAATGATTTCTCTTGGTAAGAACATTTTAGATATATGGGGAAAGATCATCGGTTCCCATTTGACCTCTCCCCTACTTAGTCGCGTTCTTCTCCTTTCTTGCTTTTTCTCCAGCTCTTTCTTCTTTTGCCTCGCATCTAGCTTGTACCCTAAGATAAAGCGGTCTTGTTTTTCCATCAGCATTGGTGTCTCGGCTCTTCCTTGAAGGTATTTTTCGAGCCCTCTTCTAGGTAAGGCTCCTTTCTCAACCCTCAATCTCATCCTCGTGGTTTTGGATATTTTTGGCTTTAGGATCTTGTTTCCTTCAACAATGAAAGTTGCATTAACAAATTCCAGTGATTGAAAGGAACATTCTATTGCCTCTTCATCCGCTCCTCTTTACAATACGTCACTAGTTACGGATGCAATGATATCCTCTTCAGCGTTTATCTTTACCAGTCGACCTTCCGTTACCAACTTCAGTTTTTGGTGTAGTGACGATGTCACTGCCCCAGTCGAATGAATCCAAAACCTATCCAACAAGAAATTATAAGAAGGTTTGATATCTATCACTAAAAAGTCTACCTCATATGTGTTCAGACCAATTAAGAGAGGTATCTCAATCCTCCCAATCACCCTCCTTTCTGTACCATCGAATTTTTTCACTATATTTTGGCACGTCTTCATGTGAGAGCTATCCACTGGCAATCTGCTCAGTGTGGATAGAGGCAAGATGTTCAGCGCAGATCCATTGTCGATTAGCACCCTTGACAATGTATATCCTTTACAGTGGGTAGTGATGTGTAAAGCCTTCGTGGATCCCATGCCCCCTAGAGGTATTTCATCTTCCTTGAAAAAGATAAGATTGCTGGCACTCAGATTGCTAACCAGACGGTCTAGCTTGTTTACAGAGATATTATTAGCGACATAAGTTTCATTTAACACTTTCATCAACGCGCTACGATGTGTCTCTGAGCTCAAGAGCAAGGCCAGTACTGATATGCGAGCTGGTTGTTTGTGTAGCTGTTCTAAACACTATACTTGCTATGCTTCAAGAATTTCAAGAATTCCTTAGCCTCGTTCTCAGTTACTGGTTCATTAACATGTGATTCCAGTCTAGCCGTCTTTTCTTTCTTATGCTCGACTGTTAGGGTTTTTCTTTTAATGGGCTCAGTTCTTGTACTTGCAGGGTCATAGCACCTCCCACTACATGTGAAGAAACCAACATCTTGGCCCTTTTCTGAAGTGCCAACCGAGTTCTCCTCTCTTGGGATCATCACATTGCAATCATAATTCCATGGAACCTTTTTGCTATCCGTGTAGGGAAAAGACATGGGTTTCTGAATTATGACTCTTGGTACAGCTTGTGTTCCCACTTCATTATTTCTTGGTTTTGAAATAATCACCACTGGGTGGTTGACCTTGTAGACCTTCTCCGTTGATCTTTCCTCTAAGGCACAAACATCTCCTCCTTCCAAGCCTTTGACATCTTCAAAGAATTCCAATTATTTGTTATCCATCAGACTTTGCACTAGAGCTTTGAACTCAGTGTATTCCTGGATTTCATAACCTTTTTAAGCGTAGAACTCACAGTAGCTCCTCGCTCCTTTGGGCCTCTCCTCTAAATCTTGCATGATTACTCCTCCATCTATCATTTTTTGCAAAACCCATTTTAGTGGGGATTTCACTTCTACAACATTGGTTTTGGTTCTCTTTCCTCCACTCTAAATTGTAGTGTTTACCCCTTGGTCAGAATGATTGGGTAACAAATTTACTGCCACATTAGGTCTCGAGGGATCGTCGAACCTTACAATCCCCATCTTGATGAACCTCTCAATCAATTTTTTGAATGCCTTGCAGTTCTCAATTGAGTGTCCCGTTATTCCTGCATGGTACTCGTATTGAGCATTCGCATCATACCATTTTGAGAACGGAGGTTGTATAGGTTTTAAGTAAAATGGGGATACCACATGTGCGTCGAACAAATTCTGATATAACTCTCTGTATGTCATTGAGATGGGTGTGAATTGGAGTTTTCTATGTTTGGCCTTGAGTTAGATTCTTACCTCGAAGGGCCTTGATGGCTGGTTGTTACGGTCCTTAGTTGGCCTACAGTAACCGATTTTGAATAACTTTTATTATACACACTCGCGGTGTTCACTTAATTTTCTTTCTTTCTCGGGGTTGACCTTTTAGCGTTTTCCCCCGCGTCTATTTTCCCACTCCTTATTGCATTTTCAATCATTTCTCCAGACATTAATATATCTAAGAAGCTCTTGGTAGCACTTCCCAACATATAGTTAACGAACAGGGCTTTCAGAGTGTTTATGAAAAGCATTGTTGTCTCCTTCTCAAGAAGAGGTGGCTGAACCTGTGTTGCCACCTCTCTCCATCTTTGAACATATTGTCTAAAGCTTTCACTTTGCTTCTTCTCCATGTTTTGCAGCGTAATCCTATCGGGTGTCATGGTTGTATTGTTTCATGAAAGTCTATGTCAAGTCTTTCCATGAGTTGATTTTGGTATGATTTAGCTGGTTGTACCATTTGGCAGCCGACCCGATCAAACTATCCTGGAAGTAGTGGATTAACAATTGGTTGTTATTGACGTATCCTGCCATTCTTCGGCAAAACATTATGATATGGGCTTCAGGACAACGAGTCCCATTGTATTTTTTGAATTCTGGAGTTTTGAATTTTGGTGGGAGCACTAGATCTGGGACTAAGCTCAACTCCTTAGCATCAACCCCGCAAAGGTAGTCAGCACTCTCCATAGCTCTGAATCTCTCCTCCAACCACTTGCACCGATCTTCTAGCTGTTTTGGAAATTCTACTCTTGCTCTATCCATTTCTGCCATATATTCCAATTCGGGAACAACTGGGTTGGTCATATTATCCTCCAGAAATTGAACCCAAACCTGTTGGGTAATTCATCGGTGTTGAGGTGCCGGCTTGATATTGTTGAGATCTTATGGTAACGGGTACCCTTCGTGGATATGTATCTGGTTGGGCTTGTACATTCACTGGGATAAAGCCTGGGGGTATGTAGGGTCTTCATTATCATCCCCAGAGTTAATCATAATAGTTTTCCCTTTTTCGTTCCCTCTGGCCAGCAACTGGGTCAACTGGCTTATCATGCTTCGTTGGGACTCTTGTATTTGATCCTTCATGTCTTGTTGTACCTTGGCTAATTGTTCCTGGAGCTGCGCTTGCAACTGATCTTGCATGCTTTCTGAATTTGTTCTAATCTCTCTAACCTTTGATCCATGGCTTTGGTTTTGCTGTGGGTACAGTAACAATATTCAGTAGGCAAATTCTTGTTGGTTTCCAGGGTAACTGTCATAATTTCGATTAATTAGGGTCTTTTATGAAATTTAATGCATGTGATGAAATGTATTGCTGATGAATGAAATGAATGCCAAAAGAGGCACTGATTCTGATTCAATTCTATTAGAACAACTTTACTAGAAAACAAATCTTGTTACATAAAACGGATATATTTTATATATAAGGCCTTGTCCTAATACTCAAATCCTTGAATTTCCTAAGAAGCTAACCTAATTATCGGTCTTGATCTGATTCTGATTCGTATTTTAAGCTCAGCATGTCGGCTTGAACCACTAGGGTTTGCAAATGGTCAGCTACTTCCCGTACTTGAGTCACAGTTTCACCCATGATGTGATCTCTATTCCTAATCTGACCTTGAGAGCAGTGGAGTTGCTCTTTTTAGTGTTCATTGTTCGTTTTGAGAAGCACAACTTGAAGTTCACAATTTTGCAGTGCGGCCCCGAGCTCTTCTATCTTTCCCTTCAACTCTTCAATATTATTTAGACTTTCTTTCAACTTAATTGCGGAGTTGCGACTACGATATTGATGCAGTGAACTTTCTAATTCTGCTACCCGAGCTCTTAATACAACCTTTTCATTTTGGCTTTCTAACAAATCCCTTTCTAGAGCATCTTCTCAAACTCGAGCATCTTGGAATTTCTTTTCCCACTGATCAGCTCTAATCTTTTCTTCTTTGATTTCTTGCTGCCATTTTTTCGATGTTTTACCCAACCCAATCCTCGTTAAAAAACGCAGTTTCTTATAATATGTTTTTAGACTGTCCAAGTCTTCATCAGCCTTGTTATTTCCTTTTCTCATTTTCTCAACTTCTAACTTCTGGATGTCGACATCTAATCCTAGCTGGATCTTTTCCTCTTCCAACTATTTTATCTTTTTCCCCAGCTCCGAACTCCTCTTTTCAAAGTCTTGCTTTATGATCTCCAACTCATACGGGATCACTTGTAAGTGTTCTTCTATCGGCTAAGTGTTTTTTTATACTTAATGCAGGAATATTATCATTGATTCGTTTACCCCACCACCAATTATATTTGGGGGTCGTCATGGGATTTGCAGCAAATCTTTTCATTTTGTGAGTTTGGTTCCAAGCGTTCGATATTTCATGAACATTCTTTTTGTAATTATCACCTTTGTGCGCAAACTCACACTGAGTTAACCCTTGCGTTGCTACTATAAACTGCCTCGACCTATATTGCCTCAATGCAGGTAGTTACGCATATCCAACAGCTCCTCGTATCCTGAGTAAAGGGACCCAGTTGAAGTCTCCACATCGGTACAAAATTTCATCAAGGATCATCCAAGGGGCCCTCCATTCAACATCCTCGTCTTGGAGACTCTGGAGAATTGCCATCCACTTTTCTTCAGAAATGTTGTTTCATTTTGGGGTAGCCACGAATTCTTTCAACAGAGAGTATTTCTTGAAGAATACTCACTAAGAGACCTTTTCTACCTTCCAAAAATGGCTATGGAACCAAGCTAGCAAGAGTTGTGTACATCTGATAAATCTTCCTTCACCCGCTCTCTGGCATGCACTTAAAGATCTAAAAGTTTCAGCCAAAATTACCGAGATGGGCATGATTCTTTTGTCAAGCCAGTCAAATAGATCTGAAACTGCATCATCTATGTGCCCTAGTGGTTTGGGGAAGATGACCAGCCCGTAAATACTCAAGACGAAGATGTTGACTCTTTTCTTCGTATTCAGATGTGCCAAGATAAAATCCCGCAAACTTTTCCAAGGGATGCATTTACTATCTCCGTTTTGTTTAATCTGGGTTGCGACCTATTGCTCACTCATCCCAATTATGCTCATTAGCGTCTTTAAGAAAGTCGAGACATTGGCGCTATAGAATAAGCTTTGTCGGCTTGGATCCTCGGGCAACGGAGCAGAGTTGTGTATTCTTCTACAGTGGCACCAAATCTGCCTTCCCAAAAGTGAAGCAGCTATAGGCGGGATTCTAATACTGGGTAAGAGCTTGGAATAAGTGCTTATCCACTTTGACATCGAGTAAATAAGACAAATCACCATAGTTAAAGTAGAAAACTGCTTGGTTTTGTCATCCCATTGGTTCAATATTTCGTTCAACTCTTGGAGATTATTCTGAGTTACACTGATGCGAGTGAAATCCCATAGTTCTGACATATATCCCTCTATAGTTCTGACATATATCCCTCTATCAGGCTATCGCCCTTCTCTTATTGTGTCTTCTCAGACCATATTTGGATGGCCTCCTTATCTTCCACTTTATCAAGAAATCCCTTTTCCATGACAAGCTCTCTATTTAGCAACTGAACGCGAATCAACACCCTTTTCTATGATGAAAATGCAATGCAATCATAGTCAAAATGAAACAAGTCAGTACATTTCATACAAAGCTAGAATACAAAGCAAGAAATAATAAATAGAACATCTATTCGGGTGACCACTAGAGGTTTGATATGGTTCTACCTAAGGTAGGTTCTTAGGGCTCATTATATGCGGTTCGGTTCTAAAGTAAGGGTACATGAACCAGCAGATTCCTCAATCCTCACCCATTATAGGCTCATACAGACCGAGTTCAGTTCAGGGGAATACATTTCCCTATGCCTATACGGAGATGAAAATCTCACAAAGACATACGTACGGATGTATCCCAAAAGCGACCACTATCCTATACGGAGGTAAAGACCTCAAGAAGGAATAGCTTCTCACTCCCACTTAAGAAGGGCAAAATCGAACAATTATGCAATGTAATATGCAGAAATATACCAAGAGAAATTTGAACCAATAAAGCAAACATATCATTATGTAACAAAATAATGAAGACGTGATTTACCACCAAAATAAAATATGAAGGATGAAATGCAAGGATGGGATCGTCAATTTAAACCAAATTATCAATTTTTGACAAAAAGACCAAAAAGCAATCAACTCGCGACTTGACTCTCTTATTTTATTCCCCAATGGAGTCGCCAAGCTGTCGAAACCTTTTTTGGAAATCGACTTTTTATTATTTTTTTAAAAACAAAAATGAAGTCGCCACCGATCCTTTTTATGAGGTGTGATCGGACCAATCATTTTAATAAAAGGTTTGATTTACTAAAACAATGATTTTCGGTCTATAAAATCCATTAAATGGGTTTGGGAGTCGGTTGCGCACGAGGAAGGGTTAGCACCCTCGTAACGCCCAAAATTGGTACCTAATTGATGTCTTAGTGTCGAGAATTGAAAATTTGAAGAGAATTTAAAACACGACCCCTCTTTGCATAATATTATTTTTAATTAAAATCACTTAAATAATCTAAAACATATGTAAAAGGCCTTCTTATCTCGAGGTAAACAAAATGAAAAGGTCATATCCCGTAAGTTAGGACACGACATCTCGAGTCCTCGAAAATAAGATTGCTTGTTATTTAATTACTATTTAAATCTCATGTGTTTTTTGTTTTAAAAAGAATGTTCGGTTATCTAGGTTCAAAGAAAAAACCGAACCTCGTAAGTTAGGGCATAACTTCTCGAATCTCCAAATACAGAACATTGCCTTGGTTTTAAAATTTTTCCCTTTTTATGCATCGAGTAAAAACGAATGTAACATTCAAAACAATGTGCATTTAACATATTTGGGCATAGTACGAAAACAGACAAATATATTTAAACATTATGCATGATATAGTGATAGCGAAATAATATTAAATGGCCATGTAGGTAGAACATCTATATTAGAATGATGAATAATAAATAAATAAATAAATAAATAAATACTATGATAATAATAAAGTATTTATAGTAATAATAAGAATATTAATTCATACCACTAATGACAATAGTCACATCATTTATCATAATATCAAAATAAATCAATAAATAAGAAATATAATAACCATCTAAAATGCACAAATAAATAATAAAAAATAAAAAGGTGTAAACAACATAAATTTTAAATGTAAAAAATAAAAAAGTAAAAAAAATGTAATTAAAGAAATGAGCTTAAATAAAGGAATGATTTTATTGAAATTTTAAAAAAAATGAACTATATAAAAAATAAAAAAAATAAAAAATAAAGGACTAAAATATAACTTGCAAAAAATAACATGGGAAAAATGGGAAAATATTCCCAGTCTTATTATGCGCACCGTTTCCAGGAGACCAAATGACCAAAGGACCAAAATGAAAAAAAATAAAATTAAGTGGATAAATTTAAAAAAAGAAAAAAGTTGAAAATATGACCAAATTGAAGAATATTTAAAAAGCGAAAGGATAAAAACTGAAAATATCCCCTTTTATAATACACGCGGATCTTGGGGGTGATTCGGGTCGGGCTTCGGGTCAGCTTCAAAATGATGCCATTTTGGGGCTTCTAAAGCCAGGCCAAAATGACGTCGTATCGAGACCCTATATAAACTAAAATTTTCAAAAAAAATTCATTTCCCTTCTGTTTCTTTTGTTTTAAATCGCTTTCTCTTTTTATTTTTCTCTCCAGCGCGCCCTCAGGTCCGGCCAAAGGGCTAGCACAAATCCGCCATGGCCACCGGTCATCGACGACGACAGCTTCGCCTCCGATGGCAGGAGTTGTAGAAAAGGGCCACTTTTTTTGTCTTCGTTCCACGGGGCACCAGATCTAGGGTCGAAAACCCTTAAAATCCCCACCAAAATTCGAGAACACCATAGGAACCTTTCGGTTCTCAGTCCTCCGACGCGACCTTTCGGCGAATCCCCTAGGATCCAATGACCTTTCAAAACGGAGGGAGAGGACGACGAAGGCGGCGAAAAAGGTAAAAAAGTTTCATTTTTTATATTTATTATATATTTTCGAAATAAAAAAGATAAAAAATGAAAGAATCACCTTTTTAAATTTTTTCAATTCTCTTTTGATTGCTTCGTGTGTGTCCGAAAATACATTTCAAATCTGGCTTTTATAGCCGATTATACATATTTTTCTTTTTTCTTTTATTGTTTCTGTCATCTATTGTTTTTGCTACTGTTTCTACTGCTTTTGCTTCTATTTTTACTGTCCTTGTTTCTTTCTCTTTGCAAGTGGCGATGCGTGGTCAACGGGGGTGGAGAGTAGGGGTGAGTATTCGATCGAGTCGAGTCGAATCGAATAAAAAAATTTCGTGTTAGTCGAGTTGATGAATCCTATTTTTGCAACCGAATTCAATTTGAAATTTTTTCAAATCGAGTCGAATCGAGTCAAAAAATTTCGAGTTGAGTCGAGTCGAGTTAACGATTCCTATTATTTATACTCAATATTATATTGCGTTTACATGGACCGATTATTTAACTAGTAAACGAAGTACAAAATTATTTAACTACATAAACAATATAATTTACTAAATAATTACATGTAAAGAACTATTTTAGGCATGCAAAATAACTATATATAACGTTGCAAGATGATCATTGTGGCCATAATTTGATTCAACTACATAAGCTTTTACACCACAAACATAATTATATTTACATATTGCATAATTATGCGTCAAGAACTATCTTATATACAAGATAACAAAAAGATATACTAAAAGCATGATATAGGTATACATGTCATTACTACACAAAATATGATATAACAAAATGATACACCAAAAGTATGATATAGATGGTCATAGTGTGACACTCCAAGACTCGAATTCAACAAAATAAATTCAAGCTTCCTACACAACAAAATCCAAAGTTTAACCAATTGTTCTGACCAAATCAAAGCAAATGCAAGGTTGAAGTTTTCATAAGGATTAACAAAATATCTATTCCAAAAAGTTAAAATCAAACTATCTTCAAGCTTCATCTTCTTTGAACACTGTAGATAGTACCGACAATTCTATAACAAAAAGTAAAAATGTATTCTTAAATTATGAAGATCTTTACTAGAAAAATTAAAAATAAACATTCAATTTTGTGAGTTGTAGTTAAGTATGTTACCATCTTCATGTTCCGATAACTTTTACAATTCTAATAAATATCAAAAGAGAAAAATGTTAGTTAAATTGTGAGAATATTTATTAAAATAAATAAAATAAGCAATTAACCTTTTGGATTAAAGTTAGTCCCTTATCATCATCTACATTTTGAAGTTCCTCCACATACTCCTCAAGGTTGATAGGATCTTTTGACTTCAAAGCCAATCTTGTGTGCAAACCAAAGCCTTAACCATAGAAGGAGTTAAAAAACTTCTAAAATTATTTAGAACACGTCCACTCGCATTGAAAGCACTTTCGGATGCAACGGTTGGGATAGGAACGGATAACACATCTCGGGCCATTTGCGCAACAATTGGGAATCTTGGACTATTAACTTTCCACCACAATAACAAATCAAATGAATCTGAATTATTTTCACAATATTCTCCCAAATATCTATCCAACTCAGATTTACTTTCCAAGCCAACACGTTGCTTTTTCTTCATATATTGTTGCATGACTAAGCCTATCTTCGATTTTACTTTATCTATTTCATTTTCACTTGAACTTGGAGCTCTAGTAGGAAAATAACATTCAACTTTGACGTTCATGTGATGATTTCCCTCAACAATTGCAGAATATTCATCAAACAAATAATGCAATTATCTATTGACCATCCTTATAATGTCATCTGCAATAGTAGGAAAAAGCAAGTTGACTCCAAATGCAAGAAAATCAAATTTGCGCCTTGGGTCAAAGATAACTGCTAGATAAATAAGCACGTTCATCACTTTTGAATCACCCCAGTACTTCTTGTATTTGTCATTCATTTTTGAAGCCATAGACATTATGTCTAAATCCCCACAATGTTTCCACCCATCGAGAAGACAATGTACATCTGTGACTACTTCAAAAAAAGTATTAGAGGTGACCTGTAATGATCCAGACACCTTCAATGTAAGTTCATGAAAAGGCTCAAGCACTTTCGTAACTCTTCGAACATTTTCCCAATCATCACATGTGGGGACTCCATATCCAACACTAAGGTCTAGAAAAAAGTTATGATCATCATGAACATAAGCTTCAAACACACATTCATATTTTTCAGCCACATTTAACATCATATAAGTTGAATTCCATCTAGTAGGCACATCTAGACATAAATGAGCTTTAGTACCTACCATTTCTTCTTCTGACCGATCGTTGAATTTAGACAACCTTGATGGTGATGCTCTAATATATCTCACAGCTCCTCTAACTCGATCTACAGATATAGAAGCGTCCTTAACCCCTTCTTGAACAATGATATTAATAATGTGTGTTGCACATTTCATATGTATATATTTACCATTCACAACACAAGCTTTTTGATGAACCAACTTCTTTCTCAAATAATCAATAGCAACATTGTTAGAAGATGTGTTATCAACAGTAATTGCAAAGACCTTCTCAATCCCCCAATCCTGAAGACATTTCTCAAGGGCTTAACCAATGCTCTCACCTCTATGAGTAGAAATTGGGCAAAAGTTTATAATTCTCTTTTGTAACTTCAACTCATCATCTATCCAATTAGCTATTAGAACCATGTAGGATATCATTTGCAATGACGTCTAAGTGTCTGTCGTCAAACAAATTCTACTTGTCTCTTTTTGAAAAGACAACCTTTTCTAATTGTCCAATGAGATGGAAGATGAAACCTTGGGCATGCTATAGAAATAAAGAACTTAAAACCATCCCCTTCCACAAATTTAAAAGGCAATTCATCCACAATGATCATATGAATCAATGCATTTCTAATATCATCTTGATTAAACACCCAAGTTGACAAATCTACATTTTCTTGGCTAGATTTTGTAAATGCAAGTTATACTTGCTTAAGATCAGAGATATTACCTAGGGGTTTTCTTGAGCAAGTCTTCAAATGGTTATTTAGATTGGTGGTAGAAGCACCAGTTTCAATTGTGTAAGTGACATTGCAATAATTACACTTTGTGTAATACCCCAAACCAGGTCTATGCGTTAAGACGAGATTTGGTTTGTCGCACAGATCGAACATCCATTTAATTCTCTAATGATTTAAGTAAAACAGTTCTACAAAACCTTTTGAAAGTGAAGTTTAGTAAAAATTAAGAGTAATGATTTAAAAATCGATGAATTAAGAAATTCTAGTTTGAAATCTTATCATTTAGTATTTAATTGTCAAAAAATTTAAAGTAGTTTTTAAAGAGTTCAAAAGAATTTGAAAAGAAAAATAATTAAAGTATCTAAAATGTTATAAAACACAATTTTTAAGAAAACCTTATAGAAATAACATAAGCCCATATTAAGTGTCTTAAAACCAAAATTTAAATCCATCCACACATAAAAATTCATAAAAATATTAATAAAGGCCTTATTACATCATACCCAAAATAGTAATTAAAATAAATAACTTAATAAAAGTTCATGGTTTATAAAACCCATATTCGTAGTATGGCCTCCATGAAGTCATCCTTGGCCCAAGCCTCCGTCAATTGCCATTACCGAGATGGATAAATAAGCAGTGTGAGTTACTTAGAACTCAGTGTGTAACCCACTTACCACGTTCATTGAGCCAGATCATCAAGACATTGTTTTGGGCTTGAGCCCATTTACGAATATAATATAATAAATAAAATGAATGTAAAATGAAATTTCCCAACCAAACCTAATTTCCATCCGCTACACACCCGCAGTACCAACCAACACACACCGTGAGGATCAAGTCAACCCACCCCGCCAACACACCAATCGTAGGCATAAAGCCATTTTAAATATATTGTGGTGCACCACCGAACTAGATTGTGACAAAGTCACCGAACTAGAGGCATTAAGCCATTAAAATTTTGTGGCAGAGCCACCGAACTAGATTTTTGGCAACAGGCCTTTCTTCTCTTCATCAATTATCCCAACCCATGCAATCATGTATGCATAACAATTTATAACCATATAATAATTTAACAAAAAGCCCACAATACATGTGATTCTATATTTTAAATTTCATTTAGGCCCATAAGATAAAATAGCATTTAGCCCATTTAACGATCTAGCAATTTTTCGGCCCATTTAATGATCTAGCAGTTTTTCGGCCCATTTAACGATCAAGCAGTTTTTCGGCCCATTTAACGATCTAGCAGTTTTTCAGCCCTTTTAACGATCTAGCAGTTTTTCGGCCCTTTTAACGATCTAGCAGTTTTTTGGCCCATTTAACGATCTAGCAATTTTTCGTAAATTCCACGACTTTAACTATTTTCATACATTTACACAAAAGTGTTAATTACTACATATTTTCTGATTTTGCCATCTTTACGATTTTATCCCAATACTTACGGTATAATATCTAACCCGAGATAAGTGTGAAATTACACACCTGGTTATTGTGAGAACTAGACTTTCCCGCTCGTCGATACCTAAATACATCACGATAAATTAGGACACTATAATTTATTTACAAATCGAATCTTAGAAATAACGATCTAGACTTTACCCTCAAAATTTCGAACCACTTCTATATGCGGTTTCTCCCCGATTGATGGTTCGTTACCCTATGAAAATCCACGAACAAACAAAGGTTCGGGAGTATGAACGACTTCAAACAACTGATTCTCCTCGGATGAGCGTCCACAACCCGGTGGGAAATCCCGGATTGCTGAAACAGTCCTTCGCTTAAACTTAGGGGGAATAGCAGAACCACCCCTCTTCCGAACACTATTCACCACCCTTTTCGTCCCTATTTTGATTATCTCTAACGACAAAAGATCATTAGTCCGACTAATAATATATCGAAATTATGACTAACGGTTTTGAGATTGCCTTACCACAAAATATCCTTGTTCCACAATATGAGAATCGAGCAAAACGTTCCCTTAACACCTTAAATCGATTCCAACGTTCTACGATACTCACGAACACTTGAGTTCCGGTCATCCACTATCGCACTAAAATATAACGAAAGAAAACGTTTAATAGAATGAACGATGATTTCGATCAAAGAGATCCTTCTTACCACCATCAAGATTCGGCCAAAGCAACTAATAACCAACATAAACTAAAAGAACTCTTACCTATTGTCCACGGTTGAAAAGAAATGATTGAGAAGAATGCTTATGTATGATGGAAGATTCGGCTATGAATAACCAAAGAAAAGAGAAAATGATTCGGCAATGGAGTACACTAACATTCGGCCATGAGATAAAATAATGAAGAAGGTATGGTTGAAAAGAAATAAAAGATGAGAGAAAGATATGATGATGATTCGGCTTTCAAGAGGGAAAAAGGAAAAGAAAAGAGATGTGTTTTGGAGCAAAGGTACATTCGGCAATGGGGAAAGAAAAGGAAAAGAATAGCCTTTTTGTGTTGGTAGTTTCGGCACTAAGAGGAAGACACTAAAATGATTAGCAAAGAAATGACCAATTGGTCAAAAAGATGGCCAAACGAAATAAAGCAATAGTTGCTTTCTTCTACCAATACATTCGGCCAAAGGAAGGAAAAGATGAGTGGAGAATAATGTCTTCAAACAAAATGACCAAAAAGAATTCTAACAAGCTATCATCCTACCCCAAGCTAAACACCAAATTTCGGCTCCCCTCACTTTGTCCATAATGCCATCCATGTTCATGGTCAAGATGGCCATGAAATAGTTTCCAAAACATCCACCTTGATACATGCCTTGTAATCCTCCACTTTCCCAAAGTTTAAGAAATCCTATCCCTAAAATCAAGCAATTCGATCCCTTAATTCATGCTTACCATAACCTTAAGTCTCCTTACCATAAAAATTTAGTCCATCTTATCCATAATTGATGGTTGGCCGACACATGCTAGGAAAAAACAAAAATAAAAGCTCCCAAATTGCATGCTAGGAGATTTGAACCTCTCCCTTCAAGTCCAACTTATGGCGCCATCACCACTTTGCCAATTACTCATCTTATGCCATCTTTTATCACTTAATTAACTCAAACTTCAAGGTCACCTGATTTCTCTACACTAAAGTATTCTTTACTAAAATTTATTCTAATTCCAAGTAAACCCGAGCCTTCTCAAGACTATATTTAGCACATAAAAAAATCATACCCGAGCTAACACCAAAGACAAACAACATATTGATACTCAAATTTTTAGGATGTTACAATTCTACCCTTCTTAAAAAAAAATTTCGTCCTCGAAATTTACCTGATTAAAAGAGGTGAGGATATTGTTGCCGAATTGCATCCTCAGGCTCCCACGTAGCTTCTTCCGCTCCGTGATTACGCCATAAAACCTTGACCAACGGCACGGTCTTCTTTCTTAGCACCTTAACATCTCGGTCCAAGATTTCCACTGGTTCCTCCTCGAATGACAAGTCTGAACTCAACTCCACTTCCTCTACCGGTATTATGTGTGACGGATCCGATCTATACCGCCTCAGCATGGAAACATGGAAAACATTATGAATTTGACTCAACTCCGGAGGTAATTCAATCTGATAAGCCACTGAACCAACACGCTTCATCATACGATATGGTCTAATGAACCTAGGACTCAACTTGCCCTTCCTTCCAAATCAAAAATTTTCCTCCAAGGTGAGACCTTGAAAAAAGACTCGGTCCCCTACAAAGAAACTCGATATCCCTACGCTTGGATCTGCATACGACTTACGTCTGTCTGAAGCTTCCTTTAACCGTGCTCGAATAACTTTTACCTTTCCTTCGGTTTGAGATATAAACTCAGGACCTAACATCCGCCGTTAAGCCAATTCAGTCCAACAAGTAGGAGAGCGACACCTACGACCATACAATGCCTCGTAGGGTGCCATCCGAATGCTAGGCGATAGCCGTTGTTATACGCAAATTCGCCAACGGTAGAAAATCCTCCCAACTACCTTTGAAATCAATCATACATCCCCTTAACATGTCTTCCAATAATCGAATTACTCTTTCCGATCGACCATCCGATCGATGATGAAAAGCCGTCTCAAGTTTAACTTTGTTCCCAAAGCTTCATGTAGAGCTTTCCAAAATCGTGATGTAAACCTAGGATCCCTATCTGATATAATAGACACTGGTATCCCATGCAACCTCACGATTTCAGATACATACAGCTTAGCCAACTTTTGTAATGAGTAATCCGTGCGAGCAATAGAAAATGAGCGATCTTTTGTCAATCGATCAACAATTACCCAAGCGGAATTTTTCTTAGTGGGTGTTAAAGGTAACCCACTAACAAAATCCATTGTTATCCGCTCCCATTTCCAAAGAGGAATCTTTACCGGTTGTAATAAACCTGACGGTAATTGATGCTCCGCCTTCACTTGTTGACAAGTCAAACATTTCCCCACAAACTCATAAATCTCACGCTTCAACCACGCCACCAATACATTCACGGAGATCCGATACATCTTATTTCCTCCGGGTGCATAGCATAAGGGCTACTATGCGCCTCCCGCAGAATCATTTGTTTCAAATCTGAGTCCTTAGGCATACAAACTCTACCACAAAAACACAGCACACCATCCGTGTTTATACCAAAATCCTCTATTTCACCACTTCTAACTTTCTGAATTAAGGGTCCCAACTTTTTATCTGATATCTGCTTTTCCTTGATTTGTGCTAACCACAGAGGCTTCACCTGAAGTTCCGCTAACAGACTACCATCCTCATAAAAACTCAAATGAGCAAACATTGCTCTCAAATCAGATACCACCTTACGACTTAACGCGTCAGCTACCACATTAGCCTTTCCAGGATGATACTCGATTGAGAAATCATAGTCCTTTAATAGTTCCACCCATCTTCTTTGTCTCAAGTTTAACTCCTTCTGAGTAAGAAGATACTTAAGACTCTTGTGATCCGTATAGATGATAGACTTCTCACCGTAGAGATAGTGCCTCCAAATCTTTAGAGCAAACACTACCGCAGCTAACTCTAAGTCATGAGTAGGGTAGTTTACTTCGTACGGTCTCAGCTGAAAAGAAGCATAAGCCACCACTTTTCCATTTTGCATCAGTACACAACCTAAACCCGTATGTGACGCATCGCAGTAAACTATAAACTCTTTTCCAGCCTCAGGTTGAATCAGTACTGGCGCTTCCGTCAAAATCTTCTTCAGTTTCTCGAAACTTTCTTTGCCTTATCTCGGTCCATACATACGGTACTCCCTTTCGCAATGCGACTTAGTTAGGGTTGCAAGAATCAACGAAAACCCCTCAACAAAGCGTCTATAATAACCAACCAAACCCAAGAAACTCCGAATCTCGATTCTGACTTTGGTGGTTTCCAATCGATCTGACCTCAATCTTCCGGGATCCACCCTTATTCCTTCAATCGATACCACATGACCCAAGAAAGTCACTTCCCTTAACGAATTCACATTTACCGAATTTGGCATAAAGTTGATTATCTCGAAGTAACTGTAATACTATACGAAAATACGAGTCATGCTCCTCTTCATTCCTTGAATATACCAAAATATCATCTATGAATACCACCACAAACCGGTCTAAATACGGTTGAAAGACCCGGTTCATCATGTCCATAAATGCAGCTGGTGCATTGGTCAACCCAAATGACATTACCAAAAACTCAAAATGTCCATAACGAGTTCGGAATGTCGTCTTATGAATATCCGCTTCTTTCACCTTAAGCTGGTGATAACCCGATCTCAAATCAATTTTGGAGAAAACTGAAGCTCCTTTCAATTGATCAGACAGGTCATCAATTCTTGGCAAAGGATACCTATTCTTGATCGTCAATTTATTCAACTGCCTATAATCAATGCACATACGCATCGACCCATCCTTCTTCTTAACGAACAAAACCGGTGCTCCTCACGGAGACACACTCGATCAAATAAAACCCCAATCCAACAATTCTTGAATTTGAGCTTTAAGCTCCGCCAACTCCTTCGGTGCCATTCTATAAGGAGCAATGGACACTGGAGCCGTTCTGGGCAAAAGCTCAATACCAAATTCCACTTTCCGATCTGGAGGTATACCAGGAAGTTCTTCGGGAAATACATCTGGAAATTCCTTCACCGTTCTCACATCTTCCACTGATAACTCTTTGGCATCCAAAGCACTAATAAAAGCTAGAAATGCTCCATACCCTTTTCGCACCAACTTTTCTGCCTTTAACGCAGATACCACATTTGCCAAGTAATTCCTTCGTTCGCCTATCATTACTATTTCTTTATCCTCCAAAGTCCTTATTGACATCCGCTTTTCAAAGACAATCCAAATGTGCGGTGCTTAACCAACCAATCCATGCCCAAAATGAGATCGAACTCATTAAAGGTAATTCCATCAAATTTGCCAAAAATATTTCTCCTTGAATTTCTAAAGGCACGTCTCTAAATAGTTTATTTACAATTCCGATCATCCCTAAAGGACTAAGTACCATCATCTCACTATCGAAATTTGATTCTAAATTCAAGTTTCGGATATATGGCGCTAGCAACATACGAGTGGGTAGAACCAATATCTATCAAAGCAGTAACAGGTACATCAAAGATGAGGAACGTACCAGTTATCACATCAGGTGCATTGCCATCCTCGTGGCGTCTAACTACATATACCAATCCTGGCTGTCTTGCATCCGTGTTACCTCTAGAACCATTGCCTCGACCCGCTGCACCTTGACCACGTCCAGCCCCATTACCACCACGACCTGGTCCACGACCTCTCGGTGGCTGCTGAGTTCCTCTTGCCGGCTGTGCATCAATATTACAAACTTCCTGAGTTGTATCCATTCGTCGAGGGCAATTCCTATATTGATGATCCATTGAACCACATTTATAACAAGCACCCGTTTTCTTCCAGCACTCTCCGGAATGCCGTTTCCCACATTCAGCACAGTCTCGACTCTAATTAACAGCTACAGGTGTTCTACCTTGAGCTGGCTCATCATTCCGAGGCCTCTTCAGAGACCTTTTTGAAGAACCCGAATACTTTATATCTCTCTTGCCTCTGACTCTTTTTCGATTCTGACGTTCTGAGCTCTTAGCCTCTTTGACTATCTTAGCTTTCTCCACAAGCGTGGCAAAAGTTCTAACTTGTTGTGGGGCTATCAGAACCCGCAACTCATCATTCAACCCATCCTCAAAGCGTACACAACGCTCATGATCCGTTGGCACTATTGTTCGAGCATAGCGACTCAAACGTAAAAACTCAGCTTCATAAGCTGCCACCGTCTTATTTCCTTGAATCAGATTCAAAAATTCCTTTCTTCGGGCATCCACATAACTTGTTCCTACATATTTCCCCTGAAGGCGACTTTGAAGAATTCCCAAGTAATTAATGCGACTTGTGCCTTCCCTGACAATAAGCCACCATTGATATGCTTCGTCCCTTAACAAGGACACCGCTCCTCTTAGTTTCGTTCTCTGATTGCACTCAAGGTCGCCCATAATTCGCTCCACCACCTCAAGCCAATATTCAGCAACATTTGGAGCTACACCGAGACACCTCAAAAACCTCGGCACCACTTGATTTCAATCGTTCCGATGTCGACCCACGAGTTGTTGGCCCAAATCTAGCTCCAAATGACCCTTTCAAGGACTCGCAACATTGCTCGTGTCAAAGCATTATCTTCTTCCAAATGATCATGTGATCCCGTCTCACTCTCGAGTGACGCAGTGCATCCATTTCCGGCATATGACCCGCCGCGCTTGGTTGCACCCCTAACACCTCGCCCTCTACCACGGCCACGCTCTACCGCATCCACGACCACGTCCTCTAGTGCTCATAATGACTAATTCGATTTAATCGATTACAAGTTTTATGAATCGAATCTTTATTTGATGTTTATTAACAATATTTTATAAGATATAAGAGATAGAGTTGTTTTCGCATTCCATCCTATAGTCTCGATCTCTATTGTTTTCAACACCTAAAACTAGAAGTTCTAGAGTGTTCCTATGATTATATCACAATAATAAACAATCAATATACAAATACATACTTGACTTGGTGCTTGGATGCTCGTTGTGCCATACTACCTTTAGAACATAAAGTTTAAAAATTTAAGCTGTTTCTCAACAAAAATTGTTGTTGAACCCAACCAAAGGCGAGTTTTGAAACTGGCTCTGATACCATTAAATGTAACACCCCAAACCAGGTCTATGCGTTAAGACGAGATTTGGTTTGTCGCACAGATCGAACATCCATTTAATTCTCTAATGATTTAAGTAAAACAGTTCTACAAAACCTTTTGAAAGTGAAGTTTAGTAAAAATTAAGAGCAATGATTTAAAAATCGATGAATTAAGAAATTCTAGTTTAAAATCTTATCATTTAGTATTTAATTGTCAAAAACTTTAAAGTAGTTTTTAAAGAGTTCAAAAGAATTTGAAAATAAAAATAATTAAAGTATCTAAAATGTTATAAAACACAATTTTTAAGAAAACCTTATAGAATTAACATAAGCCCATATTAAGTGTCTTAAAACCAAAATTTAAATCCATCCACACATAAAAATTCATAAAAATATTAATAAAGGCCTTATTACATCATACCCAAAATAGTAATTAAAATAAATAACTTAATAAAAGTTCATGGTTTATAAAACCCATATTCGTAGTATGGCCTCCATGAAGTCATCCTTGGCCCAAGCCTCCGCCAATTGCCATTACCTGAGATGGATAAATAAACAGAGTGAGTTACTTAGAACTCAGTGTGTAACCCACTTACCACGTTCATTGAGCTAGATCATCAAGACATTGTTTTGGGCTTGAGCCCATTTACGAATATAATATAATAAATAAAATGCATGTAAAATGAAATTTCCCAACCAAACCTAATTTCCATCCGCTACACACCCCGTACCAACCAACACACACCGTGGGGATCAAGTCAACCCACCCCGCCAACACACCAATCGTAGGCATAAAGCCATTTTAAATATATTGTGGTGCACCACCGAATTAGATTGTGACAAAGTCACCGAACTAGAGGCATTAAGCCATTAAAATTTTGTGGCAGAGCCACCGAACTAGATTTTTGGCAACAGGCCTTTCTTCTCTTCATCAATTATCCCAACCCATGCAATCATGTATGCATAACAATTTATAACCATATAATAATTTAACAAAAAGCCCACAATACATGTGATTCTATATTTTAAATTTCATTTAGGCCCATAAGATAAAATAGCATTTAGCCCATTTAACGATCTAGCAATTTTTAGACCCATTTAACGATCTAGCAGTTTTTCGGCCCATTTAACGATCTAGCAGTTTTTTGGCCCTTTTAACGATCTAGCAGTTTTTCGGCCCATTTAACGATCTAGCAATTTTTCGTAAATTCTACGACTTTAACTATTTTCATCCATTTACACAAAAGTGTTAATTACTACATATTTTCTAATTTTGCCATCTTTATGATTTTATCCCAATACTTACGGTATAATATCTAACCCGAGATAAGTGTGAAATTACACACCTGGTTATTGTGAGAACTAGACTTTCCCGCTCGTCGATACCTAAATACATCACGATAAATTAGGACACTATAATTTATTTACAAATCGAATCTTAGAAATAACGATCTAGACTTTACCCTTAAAATTTCGAACCACTTCTATATGCGGTTTCTTCCCGATTGATGGTTCGTTACCCGATGAAAATCCACGAACAAAAAAAGGTTCGGGAGTACGAACGACTTCAAACAACTGATTCTCCTCGGATGAGCGTCCACAACCCGGTGGGAAATCCTGATTGTTGAAAAACGATTGCTTCGCTTAAACTTAGGGGGAATAGTAGAACCACCCCTCTTCCGAACACTATTCACCGCCCTTTTCGTCCCTATTTTGATTATCTCTAACGACAAAAGATCATTAGTCTGACTAATAATATATCGAAATTATGACTAACGATTTTGAGATTGCCTTACCACAAAATATCCTTGTTCCACAATATGAGAATCGAGCAAAACGTTCCCTTAACACCTTAAATCGATTCCAACGTTCTACGATACTCACGAACACTTGAGTTCCTGGTCCTCCACTATCACACTAAAATATAACGAAAGAAAACGTTTAATGTAAATGAACGATGATTTCGATCAAAGAGATTCTTCTTACCACCATCAAGATTCGGCCAAAGCAACTAATAACCAACATAAACTAAAAGAACTCTTACCTATTGTCCACGGTTGAAAAAGAAATGATTGAGAAGAATGCTTATGTATGATGGAAGATTCGGCTATGAATAACCAAAGAAATGAGAAAATGATTCGGCAATGGAGTGCACTAACATTCGGCCATGAGATAAAATAATGAAGAAGGTATGGTTGAAAAGAAATAAAAGATGAGAGAAACAGATGATGATGATTCGGCTTTCAAGAGGGAAAAAGGAAAAGAAAAGAGATGTGTTTTGGAGCAAAGGTACATTCGGCAATGGGGAAAGAAAATGAAAAGAATGGCCTTTTTGTGTTGGTAGTTTCGGCACTAAGAGGAAGACACTAAAATGATTAGCAAAGAAATGACCAATTGGTCAAAAAGATGGCCAAACGAAATAAAGCAATAGTTGCTTTCTTCTACCAATACATTCGGCCAAAGGAAGGAAAAGATGAGTGGAGAATAATGTCTTCAAACAAAATGACCAAAAAGAATTCTAACAAGCTATCATCCTACCCCAAGCTAAACACCAAATTTCGGCTCCCCTCACTTTGTCCATAATGCCGTCCATGTTCATGGTCAAGATGGCCATGAAATAGTTTGCAAAACATCCACCTTGATACATGCCTTGTAATCCTCCACTTTCCCAAAGTTTAAGAAATCCTATCCCTAAAATCAAGCAATTCGATCCCTTAATTCATGCTTACCATAACCTTAAGTCTCCTTACCATAAAAATTTAGTCCATCTTATCCATAATTGATGGTTGTCCGACACATACTAGGAAAAACAAAAAATAAAAGCTCCCAAATTGCATGCTAGGAGATTCGAACCTCTCCCTTCAAGTCCAACTTATGGCGCCATCACCACTTTGCCAATTACTCATCTTATGCCATCTTTTATCACTTAATTAACTCAAACTTCAAGGTCACCTGATTTCTCTACACTAAAGTATTCTTTACTAAAATTTATTCTAATTCCAAGTAAACCCGAGCCTTCTCAAGACTATATTTAGCACATAAAAAAAAATCATACCCGAGCTAACACCAAAGACAAACAACATATTGATACTCAAATTTTTAGGATGTTACACTTTACCCTATTCTCCCCATCTTCTGTTGAGTATTTGCTGAAATGTTGCCAACAAGGTGCCCTTGGTTAGGTCTTTCTTCTAGTATTTCCCTTCTTCGTTATGCGGACAACTTTAGTAGGAGAAGTAGGTGTAGCTTCTTGTAATGCTTTTTTGCTTTAGGACTTTTGGGGTGATATTGAGTCATTCATCTAAAAAAATAAATATAATCAATTAAAATTACAAAATGGTCAAGGGCCATAATTCCATCAAAGTTTTATACTAATAGATATGTTCCACTTAAATATCCATCAACAATTCAAATTAAAACGTTCAAAATTAACTCAAAACAAAAACAATGGAGTAACTTACTTAAAAAAATACTAATTTAACTTATTGAATATATTAACGAAACTTATAATTGAGTAAACATAACAAAAGTTTTAAAAAAAATAAGAATAAAAAGCCAAAATTTTAAAACTCTTATTTGAAGAGTTGTGGTTCACATAAATAATAAAAAGAAATAAAGTTTACAATAAATAATATAAAAATAAATCAATAGTCAAAGATGAAAGAAGCCATAAGTCCATAACACTTATTTTGGGAGATTGGAGTGAAATTTCCAATCATTTCAACTAATATTTATAATGGATAGAGATTAACAAATTATTTTAGCCGACAAATCATTCTCATCCAAATGTTGAGGAATAGAATTTGAGTGAACTAAAATTCCATCACACTTGTCACATACTGTTTAAATAAATGTAATAAACATAACATTATTAGGCATCAACAGGTTAAAGGTATGTAATTTCTAGTTTTGGCCAATACTTTGTTACAATATAACAAATTGGATTAAGTTGAAGACCTGAGTGACAAGTTAGCGTAAAGCATTTTTTTCTTTCATGTTGGCACATTTTATGCATTGTGTCTTCGTCTATTTTTCAAACACACTATTTGAAGAATTATGACTCACGTGTTGTTTAAGATCACAAAGTGCATGCCTAACTAGTACTTATCAGAAACAAATAATGCAATGGGTCACATTCGTTTTCAACTTTAATAAACGTGAATACAACAACTTCATCCATGGCCTGGTCTTCATCTGAAATGTTGCATTAAAGTAGTTATATATGTTTCTTTTTACTTTTTCTAAATTAATTTATTTAAAAAGTTTATTAATTTAATTTGAATTGGTTTTTATAATATATATAATATATATGCATGACTTAAATGAAGCTAAACGATATAAATATGCATTAATATATATATATATATATGCGCATGACTTAAATAAAGCTAAACAGTATATATATGCATTACTTAAATGAAGCTAAACCTGCTAATAATGGTATATATATATGCATGACTTAAATGACACTAAACCTACTAATAATGGTTAATTTTATTAACCTGGAATAATGAGAAAGAATAACAGAAACCTGGAAACTTTGATTAGTAAAACCAAACCCTTAAATTCATACAAGGAAGGCAGGCGAGGCGATCTTCAAATTAGAATTTGTTAAATTTGTTAAATGTGTGATGAGCTAACTCAGTTGGGATTCCCTCTAGCATTGTTAATCAAATTCAAAGGTGGATTTTTTTAATTTTTCTTGCCCTAAAGAGAAAGAAGAAGATCCAAAAAGAGCACAGTAATTGTTTTTAGAATGTAAAGGTAAAAACTGAAAACACTCACTCACTCACATGAACAAAGCCAAAAAAAATACAGTCTCACCTTAAACAACTGAGGGTGGTTGTGGCCTGTGGAACCGTGGTTTTGGCCTATGGAACCGTGGTCGTGGCCTCGTGAGACAAAACAAGAAATCAAAAAAGAGTAAACAATTGGAAGGGGGTCATCAGGTGTGGGGAAGGAATTAAAGTCTTTGAGTAAAGAAGAAAGGAAAAATGGGGGGAGGGTATTTGGAACGATAGAAAATAAGCTGTAAGGCTGATGAAAAAAAAAATAAATTTAAAAATTAAAATTTATCAAAACGACGTAGTTTTGTCATTTCTTATTTGAATTTTCGGATAACTCGAATTGTGTAATTCATATCCGAGTTAAATCGAAAATTTTGAATTTTTTTCGAGTCGATCTGAATAACTCGAACTATTTAATTCAAAATTTGAATTTTTTATCAAATCTTTCGAATCGTGTAACACCCCAAACCCGGCCCATGCGTTATGACCGGATCTGACATGTCACATGAGAAAAGAAAAAAAAACATGTTACCGAATCATGGATCTACGGAATTACGGTGTGAGATTACACACCTGATTACGGTAAGTATCAAACTCTCTTGATCATCGGCACCTATGACAACATAATACTCGATTAATCTAATGAACGAGATTTTTATTAATCTAAATCTAAACCAAGCGATCTATTGAAACGCTTACCCTCGATATCGTGAATGACCACGATTTGTCTATTCTCACTGGATGATGGTCTACAACCTGGTGGGAAATCTCGAATAACCGATATCGCTCTACGCTTGAACTTAGGAGTAGGAAGTGCAAATCCACTCCTTTTGTGTTCTCCAATCACTTTTCCTTTCAAATCGGTTCCACTTGCCTCCATTGGAAAAAAGTCGTAATCAAAAACAATATTACGATGATATAAAACGATTGTCTAAGGAAAAAGGTTCGGCTTTCCACTATTTTCGTATGATCAACAAGTGGATAGATCGAGCGATTTAGTCCCTAAAAAAATAAACGATTAGTCACAACCACTATTTCGTTTAGCAACTAACCGGTCAACGAAAAAGATTAAAATGAACCATGACGAATCCCTTACCTTAATGATGATGAATTCGATTTCTATCGGTTGACTTATGGCTACGGATGAGACAAGATTATGAGAATCAACTTTCCTCTATAACACTACACTAGAAGAAAAACATGATTTAAGAGGGTAGGAGAGATATATATTTTGATAAAGAAACAAAGTGAAATACCGATTAGTGATGGACACACATATTCGGCTAGGAAGAAAAAGAAAATGAAGATGAAAAGAGGGGAATGAAGTCACTTACCAATTCGGTCAAGAAAGGAGTGTCCAACACAAAAGAAAAAGAAAAGAAGAAGAAGAGATTAGGTGTTAATAGGTTTGGCTAGTGAAGAGAAAAGAGAAAAAAGAGATAGAAAAGAAGTGTTAGGGAGTTTCAGTTGACACATAAATGAAAATGATCAAAATGGTCAAGATGATCAATATGAGATGGATGTTTCGGCAACAAGGGAAGAATGAGTATAGATGGATTAGGAGTTTCGGCACAACAAGGGAACAAGATGAACGAAATGCAAAGAGAATTTTGGCCAAAACAAAGGAAGAGAGTTGGGAAGAGAAAACACCAATATGCTAAAAATAAAGTAGGCCTTCCAAGCACTAATTTGCCAAATGACTAATGAAGAATTTGGCTACCGAAAACCCCCTCTCAAACCGTGTATCATCTTTACCAAAAGATGAACATTGACCAAATAAAATCTTTCCAAAACACCTTCCACACTATAAGCCAACATGTTCCCTTCTCTTTCATTTTCTTTCATTTCATTCCTTGTTTTTCCCTTGTTTTCCTCCTTACCATATTCCCTTAGCCATCTTTCCATAAATAAAAAGTCTCCCTTACCAAAAATACTATCATGGCCGACACTTAGGGAAGGAACACAAAAATAAATCCCAAAATTTGCACTAGGTGGGATTCGAACTCCACCTCTCAAGCCCATATATGCAATGCCACACCACTCCTCTACTAGCTTCACTTGTGCTAGCAAAATGCACACTTATTTCCTTAAGCCTTGATGCCACTTACCTTCTCTCCTTAAAGTGCTTAAACACAAAAATTTTACTAAGGCCCAACTCAACCCCGAGCCTTCTTAGGACCGTAAAACATACACAATTTATAATTTAACTAGCCTAATGCAAGATATAATGCAACACAATAAAATTCTAAATTTTAGGATGTTACAATTCTACCCCCATAAAGAAATTTCGGCCTCAAAATTTACCTGATTAGAAGAGATGAGGACATTTTTGCCGAATCGTGTCCTCTGGCTCCCATGTAGCTTCCTCTGATTCGTGATTACGCCATAATACTTTGACTAACGGTACCGACTTCCTTCTCAACACCTTAACATCCCGATCTAAAATCTGTACTAGCTCCTCTTCAAAAGACAAGTCAGGTCTTAACTCAACTTCCTCCACTGGTACAACATGAGATGGATCCGAACGATAACGCCTTAACATAGAGACATGGAATACACTATGTATCTGACTTAACTCCGGAGGTAACTCTAGCTGATAAGCGTCTGGCCCAACACGTTTCAATACACGGTATGGTCCGATGAACCTAGGGCTCAACTTGCCCTTCCGCCCAAATCTAAAGATCTTCTTCCAAGGGGAGACCTTCAAAAAGACCTGATCACCCACCGCAAATTCTATGTCCTTACGCTTCAGATCCGCGTACGATTTTTGCCTATCCGAAGCTTCTTTTAACCGAGCCCGAATTACCTTGACTTGTTCCTCCGTCTCCGAGATCAACTCAGGACCCAATAACTGTCGCTCCCCCAGCTCAGTCCAACAAGTAGGAGTACGACACCTACGACCATACAATGCCTCATAGGGTGCCATCTGGATGCTGGATTGATAGCTGTTGTTGTATGCAAACTCTACCAATGGTAGAAAATCTTCCCAACTACCCCTGAAATCGATCACACAGCCTCTTAACATATCTTCTAGAATCTGGATCACTCTCTCCGACTGACCATCTGATTGCAGATGAAACGCCGTGCTGAAATTTTATCTTGTACCCAAAACCGTGATGTAAACCTAGGATCCCTGTCTGATATGATAGACACTGGTACCCCATGTAACCTCACGATCTCTGCTACATACAACTTGGCCAACTTCTGCAATGGATAATCCGTATGAACAGGCAAGAAATGAGCAGTCTTCGTTAACCGATCCACTATAAACCACACGAAATCTTTCTTAGTAGGCGTTAAGGGTAACCCACTAAAAAAGTCCATCGTTATCCTTTCCAATTTCCATAATGGAATTTTCACCGGTTGCAGCAACCCTGACAACAGTTGATGTTCCGCCTTCACTTGCTAACAGGTTAAGCACTTACTCACGAAGTCAGTAACCTCTCGTTTCAAACTTGGCCACCAATACTACTCACGGAGGTCTCGGTACATTTTGTTTCCTCCGGGGTGCATAGCATATGGGCTACTATGCGCCTCACGCAGAATCATTTGCCTCAATTCCGAATCCCTGGGCATACAAACTCTTCCGCAGAAACACAATACTCCATCACTATTCAATCCAAAATCCCCTATCTCACCACCTTCCACTTGCTAAAGTCGAGAACCCAACGCTTCATCTATCAACTTCTTTTCCTTAATCTGGCTTACCCATGCAGGCTTCACTTGAAGTTCAGCTAACAGGCTACCATCTTCATATAGGCTGAGATGAGCGAACATTGCTCTCAAATCCGATATCACCTTACGACTCAACGCATCTGCCACTACGTTAGCCTTTCCTAGATGATACTCGATTGAAAAGTCATAATCTTTCAACAGTTCTATCCATCTCCGCTGCCTCAAGTTCAACTCCTTTTGGGTAAGGAGATACTTTAGACTCTTATGATCCGTATAGATAATTGACTTCTCACCGTACAGATAGTGTCTCCAAATCGTTAGAGCAAACACCACTGCAGCTAACTCCAAGTCATGCGTGGGATAGTTCACCTCATGCGGCCTTAATTGACGAGATGCATAAGCTACCACCTTTCCCCCTTGCATCAACACACATCCCAAGCCTGTGTGTGCCGCATCACAATAAACAATAAACTCCTTACCAAATTCGAGTTTGAATCAATACGGTGCTTCTATCGTAATCTTCTTCAATTTCTCAAAGCTCTATTGTTTGCTTATCGACCACATAAACATGCTCATTTACGCAACAACTTAGTTAAGAGTGCAGCAATCAACAAAAATCCCTCAACGAACCGCCTGTAATATCCAGCCAACCCTAGAAAACTCCAAATTTCAGCCACTGTCTTTGGTGGCTTCAAATCCAATATAGCCTCGACTTTCCGGGAATAAACTCTAATTCCTCCGGTAGACACAACATGCCCCAAAAAGGTCACTTCCCTCAACCAAAATTCACACTTACTGAATTTGGCATACAGTTGCTTCTCCCTTAATATCTGCAATACAACTCGTAGATGCGAATCATGCTCTTCTTCAGTCTTTGAGTACACCAAGATGTCATCTATGAACACCACCACAAACCGATCTAGATAGGGTTGGAAGACTCGGTTCATCATGTCCATAAATGCAGCTGGCGCATTAGTCAACCCGAACGGTATCACCAAGAACTCGTAATGCCCATAACGAGTTCGAAACGTAGTCTTATGAATACCTGCCTCCTTTACCTTAAGCTGGTGATATCCCGATCTCAAATCTATCTTCAAGAAGACCGAAGCTCCTCGCAGTTGATCGAATAGATCAACGATTCTCAGCAACGGATACTTATTATTGATCGTCAACTTATTCAATTGCCTATAATCGATGTACATACGCATCGACCCATCCTTCTTCTTAATGAATAAAACCGGTGCTCCCCACGGTGACAGACTTGGTCGAATGAATCCGCGATCCAACAACTCCTGAATTTGAGCTTTAAGCTCCGCTAACTCCTTTGGCGCCATTCTATAAGGAGCAATGGACACCGGAGCCGTTCCTGGCAACAGCTTAATGCCAAACTCTACCTCCCGATCCGGAGGCAATCCTGGAAGCTCCTCGGGAAAGACGTCCAAAAACTCGTTTATCGTTCTAACGCTATCTACCGACAACTCTTTGGCATCCAAAGCACTGATGAAGGCTAAGAACACTCCACACCCCTTTCGCACCAACTTTTTTGCCTTTAAAGCAGATACCACATTAGACATATAGTTTATTCTTTCACCTATCATCATCACTTCCTTATCCTCCGAAGTTCTTAGCATCATCTGCTTTGCAACACAGTCCAAGTTCGCACGGTGTTTAACTAGCCAGTCCATGCCCAAAATAAGATCGAACTCGCCAAATGGCAGTTCCATCAAATCCGCCAGAAATACTTTCCCCTAAATTTCTAAGGGCACATCCCTAAATAACTTATTTACTACCACCAACTGTCCTAAAGGGCTAATCACAGTTGTTTCACTAGCAGTAATCTCAGATCTAATGTTCAAGGTTCCAGACATAGTACAAGCAACATACGATTGGGTGGATCCAATATATATCAAAGCAGTAACAGGTACATCAGCTATGAAAAAAGTATCGGTTATGACATCAGGTGCATCGCCATCCTCTCGACGTCTGACCGCGTAAACCAAACCTGGTTGTCTCGCCTCCGCATTACCACTATTACCGGTACCTCTACCCGGTGCACCCTGACCTCGTCCTACGCCATTACCACCTCGACCTGGCCCACGGCCTCTCGGCGGCTGTTGAGCGCCTCTAGCTGGCTGCGCAAAATCATTACGAACTCCCTGAGTATGAGCAGGTTGTCGAGGACAATCCTTAAACCGATGATCTTTGGAACCACATCTGAAACAACCACCGGTTCTCTTCCAGCATTCACCCGAGTGAAGTTTTCCACAATCCACACATGGTCATGGCGATTAGTAGCAGCTTGTACTCTCGCTCGAACTGGCTCCTCATTCCTGGGCCTCTTCTGAAAACCTCTAGCAGGATCTGATTACCCAGAGTCTCTCTTGCTCCTGCCCCTATCTTTGTCTCGATTTTGCCGCTCCGAGTGTTTAACCTCTTCAGCTATCTTGGCTTTCTCCACCAGTGTGGCAAAGTTCCTCTCCTTCTATGGGGCTATCAGTACCCGCAACTCATCACGCAACCCGCCCTCAAAATGCACACAGCATTCGTAGTCAGTTGGTACTATTCCCCGAGCATATTGACTCAGACGCAGAAATTTTGCCTCGTATGCTACCACAGATTTACCTCCTTGGACCAGATTTAGGAATTCCTTCCTTCGGGCATCCACATAGCTAGCCCCGACATATTTTCCTTGAAATGCGGTTTTAAAGAATTCCCGGTGTGCGATTGACCGAGTGCCTTCGGACGGTGAGCCACCAGCGATCGCCTCGTCTCAAAGCAAAGACACCACTCCTTTCAACCACGCTCGGTGGTGCAATCCAAATCGTCCATGATCCGCTCCACTGCCTCAAGCCAGTACTCTGCTACATTTGGGGCTACACCCAAGATACCCCTAAAAACCTCAGCTCCATTCGATCTAAGTCGCTCCGATATTGACCCACGAGCTGCTGATCCAGTTCTTGCCCCAGCAACCCTTTCCAAAACTCGTAACATTGCTTGGGACAAAGCGTCGTTCTCTCTCATACTATCATGTGACCCAGCTTCAGTCACAGGTGATGCAGGTGCGTCCATTTCCGGTATATGTCCCGATGCCTCAGATACAACTCTAGCGCTACGGCCTCTACCACGGCCACGTCTACCGCGTCCACGTCCTCTAGCGCTCATAATTGCTAATTTGATTTAATCTGATTAATAGTCTTATTAATCAGTATGCTATTTCAGTGTTTATTAAACAATATTTTATGAAGTATAGGAAGTAAAGTCGTTTTCGCAAAACGCATCCGATAGTCTCAATCTCTATATTTTCAGCTCCTAAAACTAAAAGTTCTAGAGTATTTCTACAGTCATACCACAATAATCATAATCATAAAATGATATCATATACTTACTTGAGTTGGTGCCGGATACCCGTGGTGCCATACTTCCTTCAAAACGAGCATTTATAATTTAAAATTCAAACAGCTTTGGAAAATACTTTTGATCCCAAACCACAACCGAGTTTTGCAACCGGGCTCTAATACCATAAAATGTAACACCCCAAATCTGACCCATGCGTTATGACCGGATCTGACATGCCACATGAGAAAAGAAAAACAAAACATGTTACCGAATCATGGATCTACGGAATTACGGTGTGAGATTACACACCAGATTACGGTAAGTATCAAACTCTCTTGACCGTCGGCACCTATGACAACATAATACTCGATTAATCTAATGAACGAGATTTTTATTAATCTAAATCTAAACCAAGCGATCTATTGAAACGCTTACCCTCGATATCGTGAACGACCATTATTTGTCTATTCTCACCGGATGATGGTCCACAACCCGGTGGGAAATCTCGAATCGCTGATACCGCTCTACGCTTGAACTTAGGAGTAGGAATCGCAAATCCACTCCTTTTGTGTTCTCCAATCACTTTTCCTTTCAAATCAGTTCCACTTGCCTCCATTGGAAAAAAAGTCGTAATCAAAAACGATATTACGATGATATAAAATGATTGTCTAAGGAAAAAGGTTTGGCTTACCACTATTTCTGTATGATCAACAAGTGGATAGATCGAGCGATTTAGTCCCTAAAAAATAAACAATTAGTCACAACCACTATTTCGTTTAGCAACTAACCGGTCAGCGAAAAAGATTAAAATGAACCATGACGAATCCCTTACCTTAATGATGATGAATTCGATTTCTATCGATTAACTTATGGCTACGGATGAGACAAGATTATGAGAATTGGCTTTCCTCTATAACATTACACTAGAAGAAAAACATGATTTAAGAGAGTAGGAGAGATATATTTTGATAAAGAAACAAAGTGAAATACTGATTAGTGATGGACACACATATTCGGCTAGGAAGAAAAAAAAATAAAGATGAAAAGAGGGGAATGAAGTCACTTACTAATTCGGTCAAGAAAGGAGTGTCCAACACAAAAGAAAAAGAAAAGGAGAAGAAGAGCTTAGGTGTTAATAGGTTCAGCTAGTGAAGAGAAAAGAGAAAAAAGAGATAGAAAAGAAGTGTTAGGGAGTTTCGGTTGACACATAAATGAAAATGATCAAAATGGTTAAGATGATCAATATGAGATGGATGTTTCAGTAATAAGAGAAGAATGAGTATAGATGGATTGAGAGTTTTGGCACAACAAGGGAACAAGATGAACAAAATGCAAAGAGAATTTTGGCCAAAACAAAGGAAGAGAGTTGGGAAGAGAAAACACCAATATGCTAAAAATAAAGTAGGCCTTCCAAGCACTAATTTGCCAAATGACTAATGAAGAATTCGGCTACCCAAAACCCCCTCTCAAACCGTGTATCATCTTTACCAAAAGATGAACATTGACCAAATAAAATCTTTCCAAAACACCTTCCACACTATAAGCCAACATGTTCCCTTCTCTTTCCTTTTCTTTCATTTCATTCATTGTTTTTCCCTTGTTTTCCTCCTTACCATATTCCCTTAGCCATCTTTCCATAAATAAAAAGTCTCCCTTACCAAAAATACTATCATGGCCGACACTTAGGGAAGGAACACAAAAATAAATCCCAAAATTTGCACTAGGTGGGATTCAAACTCCACCCCTCAAGCCCATGTGTGCAATGCCACACCACTCCTCTACTAGCTTCACTTGTGCTAGCAAAATGCACACTTATTTCCTTAAGCCTTGATGCCACTTACCTTCTCTCCTTAAAGTGCTTAAACACAAAAAATTTACTAAGGCCCAACTCAACCCCGAGCCTTCTTAGGACCTTAAAACATACACAATTTATAATTTAACTAGCCTAATGCAAGATATAATGCAACACAATAAAATTCTAAATTTTAGGATGTTACAAATCGAGTCAGATTTTGCTCACCCCTAGTAGAGAGACCCTTACCTTTGCCGTTTTGGTGCAATGACGGCAGGGGCGCGTCAGGCCTCAAGACGAGTGGCCTCAGGTGGCATGCCTGCGAGGGGAAGAGCTTTGCCAGTAACCCTAGGGTTTTTGTTTTTTCTGAAAAAAAAGTTTAGGTTATTTGGCCACTGGGCCTTTAGGTTTTTTTTCATTTGGGCTTGGACTTTTATTTTGATTTTTATTTGGTTTATTTATTTTTTGTTTCTGTTTTGGGCTGGACGAAATTGGGCCCTTACAATCAAAATTGATGGTTGGATAGAGTTGTTTGTGGGGTGAAATGTTGTGGTACCTTTATTTATATTTGGGTTGCTGGAGATAATCTATCGGGAGCTCAATGTTTTCCTCACTCGAACATTCATTCTCATCATCCATCGACAAACCTTGGGGTGTATTAAAGTGAAATAAAAAAACATATGTCCGAAAGTTTTGACCGGGAGATGTGGAGTACTGGGGTGCAGAGCTAAACATATCATCCATTATTGATGACCCCGATTGCTGATAATAAGAACTAGAATCGAGCATCTTCGAACGATAGGAGTAGCATTGGAACTTCGGTGCAAAACTATCATTGTGCAACTCCAAATGATAAGAACTAGCTTCTGATTGTGTTTATGTGCTCATAGGTTCGGGCTCAAAAGTAGGAGGCAGATGTCTTCGGAAATAATAGGAGAGACTCAGTACACTTTGTTGATGTCCCTATCAGTGCATGTGTTTAGGGACTACAATCAACTAGTCACTAAGCAAATACAATAACCCATTTTCTATATACCATCATTGGTAGTGGACCGAGGGCATGAAATCCCCTATACAAGAGTCTATCCGAGGATTCCACATTACGATCCACTGTTGATGATCCAATGTCCAACTGTTTGCATATTTTCCCTCTTATTAATGTCGTAGACATTGTTGAAGTTGACTAGAATGTCTAAAACATCTTGCTTACATCTGAATTTTCGCAGAACCCAATCCCCGTTGCATCACTTAACGGTTGAAAAATTCAGAATGAGTGCATTAATGCACAATATGTATGAATGGTGGTAAGCTGACTGAGGAATTACACCCGCAACGTGTGATGCAACATATGACATCCACACGAACTACACAATTAATAACATAATTATAATGACATGAGTAAAATAACATAACTAAAATAATTACATATGTAACACCCCAAACTCGGACAAGACACCACGACCGAATCTGGTATGTTACGGGGAAAACGTCTTTGAGTGATCAGATTTTTTTTTCGTTTAAAAGCGGGGTGAAAACATAGTGAATTTGAGGAAAATTTGAGTAGGCTTGTTTGATTAGATTTTGAAAACTTATCCAGAGTATATAGTTAAAACGAGTTGATTTCATTTAGCATTTCCAATAGTTTCTTAGTGCTATTTTGAAACATTTTTGACTTAGTAGAATATCGAGTTGGTTTGAAAATCATTTGAGTTTACTTTATAGCAAAGCATTGCGAAATACCCGATGGTATAGTTTAAAACACATTGCGTTATAGTTTTAAAACATTATCTTACCAAATTTTTAGTAAAATTTCATACCAAGTTATTTGTTAAGCAGGTTGAGAATCTAATTAAAATATACCCATCATAAAACATAATTTAAAGGCCTTTTACAAATCCAAATTAAATCTCAAATAAAAATAAGTAAGCTAAAGTACCCAAAGTGAATAGTCTGAGCAAAACTTTTATTAAAGCATGGCATGTGCACCCAGAGTCCACCCGGCTCCATGTCTGCGTCTCTACGAGTCACTGAAATGTCAAAGGAGAGGGTGAGTCGAATGACTCGATGCATAAATCCCGCTCCCGATGAAACAACATGCTAACACACATCATACATAGCAACATAATTAATGCAACCCGATCCTAACCATCCGTATCGCCTTTTACTACCCGTGTGGTACCAAACCACTGGTGGTGCCAAACCACCGGTGACATATAGTCACAATGTGTTACCAAAACACTGGTGTCCCAAAGACACAATATCCATCAATGTGGTGCCAAACCACTTTGGTGTCCCAAAGACACGTTTGTGCTACCAAAGCAATTGTGACCAAGTCACAAATCCAATGATGGGGCCAACCCATCGTGTGATACCCAATCACTAGCGAGACGATCCCATATCTCATGTGGGCCCAACCCACGGTGGTGTTAACCATAGGGACGAGTCGCAATGAGGTGCCCAACCTCCGGTGTCCCAAAGACACAAATGTGGTACCAAACCACTGGTGACCGTAGTCACAATAATCGAATGATGGGGCCAACCCATCGTGTGATACCCAATCACTAGCGTGACGATCCCATATCTCATGTGGGGCCAACCCACGGTGGTGTTAACCACGGGGGCGAGTCGCAATGAGGTGCCAAACCTCCGAGGTGCCAAACCTCTGGTGACCCAAAGTCACAAAGTGTGTTACCAAAACACTTTGGTGCTCGTCGGACAAAATATCACCGCTCCCTCCACTCATATCACCCATCAACATACCATACTCATGTGATCATGCATATCATACAAGTCATGCCTATCATGCTAATATGTTTGACTCATACCCCATATCACATACATACATAGTCATGATACCATATGGATCATCAGTAAACTTGTAACAATACTGACTTACCCGAGTCCAAGATCATACCCATTAGGGTATCATATCAATCATCAACTGTTTCATTAATTATCACACAAAGTTATCAATCATATTACTAAACGGAAGTGTGTTAGTTTACACACCTGGTAAAGCGCAACCTTAATACTAAAAGAAACGATCTAAAGCTCCTTGTATACTTGATCCTACAATCGGCCAAATAGGAGTTAGACATCTATAACATTCGGCCAACATTAATTAACCAAAGGGGTTAATATCGAACCCTTACCTCTATACTCGATTTGGTTTCCTACCAAATCCCGAATCAACCACTGATTTTCTGACAATCGGCCAATCCCCACCACTTATCGATCGGTCGAGTCTTTGTAAAAGGTTTTGTCAACCGCTTGAATCCCAATGCCCTATAAAGCCTTGAATTCCAAAATAAGAGGTTAACTCCTTTCACCAATCCAAAATCGACATCGCACTAGAGAGAAAAGAGAAATGGCCATTCGGCCAAGAACTTACCAATACCACCCAAAATTCGGCCACAAGAGGACTTCCAAGAGAGAAAAGATTCGGCTAAGATGCACCCCAAAAAGACAAGAAGATTCGGCCTAAGTGTTTACCACACACCTATGTTCGGTTTTGAATGGAAAAGGAAAGAAAAGAAGATAGGAGATGAGAATGAAGTTTCGGCAATAATGTATAAGAAGAAAAAATAAAAGTCTGAGATGCAAGTGATTGTGGTTTCGGCACCAAAAGAAATGGGAAGATGAATAATGGAAAGATTCGGTTTGAAGCAAGTGAGAGTTTCGGCACAAGTACTTTAGGAGAAGAGAATGGATTATGAGAAGGAGAGAAGAGAGTGTTCGGCTATCAAGGTTCAATCAAGGAAGAAAAATATGACAAGAAAAGACTTTTACTTACGGCTTACCCAAGTGAAGAAAGAAGGAAACAACAAAAAAAATGCAATAATGCATTCGGCTACACACAGACTAAATGAAGCAAAACAATTTCGGCAACTAAGGGACTAGGTGTTTCGGTTTCAAGAGGTGGAAAGAATGAGAGAATTTTCTATGGAAAAAATCGGCTTGTTTGACAAAATGAGAGAACTTTGTTTGATATCAAAAAGTGACCGAAAAAACACCCCAAAATGCCAATTGAATTTCGGCACACTCTTTCCCCACACTAAGCCGTCCTCCCCTCCAACTCCCCTAAATTCGCCAAATCCCCACAACACTCCACTCTACACATTCAAACAAGCATGACCAAGTCTTCCTCCTAAACTCACTCTCCTCCCACCATTTGAACGGTTTGACCAAGTCCAAGGAGGAATTTAAACTTCATCCAACTCTTCTCTCCTATGCCGTCCAAAATTAAAGCCAAAATGTGAGGTCTTCGCAGCTCGAACACTAGACCTCCACCCCATGCAGTTGACGCCACACCTAGCTCCCCAAGTAACGCATGCTTGCCACTTTGCCAGCTCACTTTTTGTTCAACAAAACACCAAATAAAACTCTTATACCCCAGCTCCAACAGCTCCCCTGACTTAACACCCAAAAATCAAAATTTTCCCATTCACTCAGGCATACTCCTAGACTTCAATCAAACCCCTAAAACACCGAAATAGCAACACAGCACACTAAACTCATGCAATATCATGCAACAACAAAACAGCCCCTAACCCGGGATATTACAACATAACATTAATATAATTTTATTTTGAAAAAAATTTACCTCCTCTCTAGCATATGCCTCAATCATTTGTCTATACACAGTAAGGGTTTTAGACTTCCCAATCCCCAAACAAGTACACCATCTTGAAAGAAAACAAAATTGTTAGATAAAATTTTAATAAAAAATAATTTTTGATCGATGTTTTAATTTTTTTTTGTACTTATTTACATGTGGGAAAACATATTGTTGGTGACTCAGTGATGTCAGAAATGACATCCTGTATAGTGCCTAAGATTGCAACAGTAGCAAGCACTTGCCTATATCTTGTGTATTATGCTTTATTGCCCAACAAAGCTCACGGTACAACATTGCTAATATTGTTGAATCCCAACTATATGAATGGACAACTAGAAACTCTTCCAACATGGGCAAGTACATTAGGTGGACTTTATTATTGCATGAGTCTAACATGAGTACCCCCTATCAGCTCCATTATATACGCCCAAACAGTGCACATCTTCTCTCACTCAATGACAGTACTCGAAAAAATTTCAAAATTTTGCTTGTGCTAAGAAAATTTTAAACTGGTAAATTTAGCAACACCATCACCCGGTGATTGCCCAAGCAACTGATAGCAAACCGATGCAAGTTCGATTACTTTACTTGAACTCGTGATTGCAACACCCTCAACTCAGAGCCCAAGTTGCAATTCAACATCTTGTAAGGTGATGGTACACTCCCCGCACAACAAATAAAATATGTGAGTCTCCAAGCGCCACCTCTCAACCAAGGTTGACATCAAGTCGACCCTAAACTCAAACATCCTAATCAATGTTGTTGTTCTTAATCCTGTGGCATCCAAATACGAAAAAATACGTTTGTCCAGTAAGTAACTTGGACCATGGACACACCCCTCAAGACATGGTACTCACTCTGTCCATAACAAATTATCATATTAGTTAAATATGCTAATAAAAAAAATAATAACGTGCAAATTTATAAAATACCTGTGAATAACAAGTAGCAATTATTTTTACCTACACATTAATCATCATGACAGTGTGATCGATTGCTCTAATCAATTAACCCATTTTGATATTTGCACAAACAAAATTGAATACACATATCATTTTAAAACAATAAAATTTTCACATAATAATATTTAGCACAACCCATTTTCGTAAATAATTTGTTTTATTTAAATAAAATATTTACATAATAATATTAATCACCAACTAAAAAAAATTAAAATAAATTACCTTAACTTGGATGTTTGCAACTGAAATTTTATATTTTATACAAATTGATATTAAAACATAAATATATTTGTTAATATATATATAAATAACTAAAATAAAATATAAATTACAAAAATAATAATAATAATAATAACAATAAACTAAAAAATCCAACACAACTAATACAAATAATGTTTTTTCTCCCTAAAACTTTAACACAAACAAAATGTTTTATAGGCAAAAATATAATTTTAGACATTAAATCTATTTTTTTTATTATACTAGTCTTCTTTCTTACGTGCGTGTTTATAGTTTTAAAAGAAAAGATAAAGAAATAAAACACTTACTATTGTAAAGTGAAGCTTTTAACATTAGACAATGTAATGATAGAATTGTTAAAAAAACACGTTAATTTGCTATAAGTTCACCTTGACTATCCAAATATGTGTTCAGACATAGGATTGATCAAACAATAAAACATAACTAAAACATATATAGCGGAAGAGAGTTTTGCACAGTAATTTGTTAATGCAATTCGGAAACAATCCTACTTTGCAGAGCCTTACTTAGTGAATGGTTAACTGCAGTAGGTGGGTTATTTTGCATCTGATGTTGTTGTTACTGTCAACAATTTCGACATATAATTCTTTTTGGATCAGTGGCTGGCTTTATAGATGTACCATTACTCTAAGTCATACACTGAAATCACAAGAAAAGTAAAAACGTTATTAAGAAAAAAATAAAAATTAATAAAAATAAAAATTAAGATCCTGTAACATCCTGGTTTAGGGCCAAGTCGGAATAGTGGTGCGAGACCACAAATACGAGGGTTATAAATGAGTTTTTGAGGTTTATGCCTTGTATGCATGCTAGTGTGAAAGTTTCATGAAGCAATTTTGTGAAATTGTGGTTGAATTGTCCAAAAGGACTAAATTGCAAAAGTTGCAAAATGTGTGTTTCTAGAAGCTATATGTGTGTTTCTAGAAGCTATATGTGTGAAATAGCTTTAGATTATTAATTAGAGGTTTTTAAATAGCAATTTATCCAAATTCTAATTTTTGGACAAAATTAGGCTTGAATGAGTTAAAATTTAAAGTTTATCAAAAAGGGCATTTTCGTCATTTATCAAATAAGTGATTAAAATAGGAGAAAAGATGAAAAAATTCATTCATCTTCTTCTCCAAGGCTGCCGAAAATTCCAAAGAGCCATTGTTAGGGTTCTTCAAATTTTCAAGCTTGCTAGTAAGTGCATCTAGCCTCGTTTTTGATGTTCTTTGTATTTTTGAAGTCTCGGTAGCATGAGTAAGCTATTTTTAGTTATTTGATGAGCTATGAAGGATGTTCAAAAATGTGGTCATGTATGACATGCATGTATTTTGTTGTTTTATGGAAGATTATGAAAGCTTGATGTAGTAGAAGCATCTTTTGTTAAGTGATTTTCCATGAAAATGCATGTAGGGACTTGATTGTGAAAATCTTAAGTTTGGTCATACATGTGTGTTTTAGTGAGAATTGATGATAGCTTTAGTTGAATAAGTGGTTCGACTAAGCATGAAAGACTAGAAAGTTGAATAAAAATCACTTTACGAGCCCTTGGGGCTAAAGTGTAAATATGAGAAAGTTTAGGGGCAAAATAGTAATTTTACTAAAGTATGAGATGTGGGTCAATTTAGTCAATGTATGTATTGAATAAGCTGATTTATTCATTATAGATCAAGAAAGACGAAGCCCGGATCGAAACCGAGACGAAATCAATGCGGTGGACTAAATTGCAAGTCTCAATACTTTTGAGTATCGAGGTAAGTCTATGCATAAATAATGCATTTTTACTTACAATTTGTTGATGATAGCTAGTGTGTAGCATGATCGAGAATGATTGAGAACCTATGTGGTTCGAGTAGAATATGTGAATGGATGAATGATAGAGTAAGTAAATATGTTGATGTGTTGTAATAATGCAAAAAGGTGGGCTAAGTGCGATGCCATCCTAAAGCATATTGACGATGAGCTAGCTATGTGCGATGCTATCGTTAGGTATGTTATTTAGTGGGCTATGTGCGAAACCGCTATGAATACCTTGTTGGTAGGCTAAGTGCGATACTATCTTACTAATTGAATGGGGTGGGCTTAGTGCGGAACCACCGAGAGATTTGCTATGTGGATGTGATAGTGAGTAGATTAGCTGTGTGGATTAGCTGTGTGGATTAGCTGTGTGGACTAGCTGTGTGGATTAGCTGTGTGGACTAGCTGTGTGGATTAGCTATGTGGATGTATTATCGAGAAATAATGATGTGTTGTATATTGTGTAAATGTAATGTTGAATGCAGGGTGTATGCCAATAGTTATGAGTAAGTGACTCATGATGTGTTGGAAATGTGGTAAGGGATAGAAAGAGTAAGCATAGTTGTGAATTACTTATGTTAGTATAATGCTAATTGTTGCTTAGCTTATACTATGTTGCTTAATTGTTTATGTGTAAACTTACTAAGCTCAAAGCTTACTCTCTTTCTTTTCCCTAGTCTTATGGAGTAAAAGTGTTGAATCGAGATACGAGGATCAATTGGAAGATCGCCCACACTATCAGCACACTCTGGTACATTAGACTCAATGTTTTGTATATTGCATGTATAGGGGCTAGACAAATTAGTAATTTTTTTGCGTAAATGGCTAAGATGTGTTGGCCTTTAGATGGATAGTGTATTTTGTATAATGCCATAGTTTTTGGCTATTACATTATATGAAAGAAAGATGTAGTTTTCTATGTGAGATTGCACTTCAATTTGAGTTGATTATGGATGTGTTGTATGAGTGCATGTTGTGTAAGCTATAAGGGTGAGAAGAGCTTAGCAAATAGCTTTGTTCTTGGCCATGTGGATAGACTCACGGGCGTGTGTCTAGGCCATGTGTGACACACGGTCAGCCCACGGGCGTGTGCTTTGGCCGTGCGTCCCCTGCAGGTTGACATATTAAGTCAGAATTGGCCACGAGCTAGACACACGGGCGTGTCTCTAGACTCCAGGCCGTGTGAGGGAAGTCAGTGTTTACCACGGTTGGGAAGCACGGGCATGTGCCTTGGTCGTGGGGCATTGGCAGAATGCTGGGTTTTTAAGCACGGTTTGGGAATAAGGGGTTGTGTGACTTCACAGGGGCGTGTTGTACCTTGCACGAGCATGTGAGCCCTGTTCAAAAGAGAAAAATTTTAATATTGGAAAAAGTTCTTGTTTAGTCTCGAGAGCCCTCGTGTGTATGAGTGAGGCCTCGTAAGTCGAGAATGAGGTTGTTGAGATGACTTCAGAGAGTAGTTACGACGAGCCTAAGTGGCGATCAAGTGGTTTGAGTTCGGTAATGCCTCGGGCCCAGTTCTGGCGTAGAACCCGGGTAAGGGGTGTTACATTTAGTGGTATCAGAGCTATGGTTTAGTCGGTTCTAGGACTACCATAGCGGGTGTAAGAGTCTAGCTATACATGCCATAAGTGTACAATGATAGTGTGTGCCTTCTGATGATTTTAAATCTTATTTTATATAGTATATGGATTCCGATCCATCGACTGTTGATGAAGCAGCTAGTAACGGCTCCTGCGCAAGGAACCGGCCCGTTGAGAGTGGACCCGAGGTCAGGGGTCAAGAGGAAGAGGCACGGGAAGCCTTTCTCCAGATAATGAGTAATTGGTACTCGGACTATGTTCGAGCAAACCCTACTGCTCAACCTCCTCCACCTCCTCCTATCTCTTCAAGGTATGGATGTAGTGAGGATATCGAAACCCCCGATGGATAAGATTAGGAAACACGGGGCTAAGGAGTTTAGAGCTAAAGTAGATGATGACCCAGAGAGGGCAGAGTTCTGGTTGGAGAACTCGATGAGGGTGTTCGATGAACTCTCATGTACGCCTGAGGAGAGCTTGAAGTGTGACGTATCCTTGCTGAGAGATTCGGCATACCATTGGTGGAAAACACTAACGTTGGTAGTCCCGAGAGAGCGGGTGACGTGGGACTTCTTTCTGGAAGAGTTCCGGAAGAAGTATATAAGCCAGCGATTTACTGATCGGAAAAGGAAGGAATTCCTTGAGTTGAAGCAAGGAAGGATGTCAGTAGCAGAGTATGAGCGTGAGTTTGTTAGGCTTAGCAAATACGCTCAAGAATGTGTATCGACTGAGACCATCTTGTGTAAGAGGTTCGAAGATGGGCTGAATGATGACATCAAACTCCTAGTGGGCATTTTGGAGTTGAAAGAATTTATGGTATTAGTTGAGAGGGCAAGTAAGGCCGAAGAGCTGAGTTCAGAAAAGAGGAGGGCTATGAGTGAAGCCCGAGATACTAGAAAGAGGCCGATGGGCAAGTCGTACCAAGCTCAGTCAAAAAGATCCAAGGAAGTGAATCCTCGGATGATAGCACTAGTGGGTTATTCGCATCGAGACTTGGGCAATACTCATTCAGGTTCGAGAGTCCAAGCTACCTCGATGGAAAGTGTGAGCAATCCGAAGAGTAAACTGGAGTGTCCAAGTTGTGGTAGATATCACACTTTGAGAGTGTTGGGGTAACATCAAAAAGCTGTTATAAGTGTGGTTCCACGACCATTTTATCTCAAACGCCCCAGAGGATGATAAGAAAGAGAGGCAAGAGATGAGACCTAGCGATGTGTCTGCAAGGGGTAGACCACCAAGGAACCCGAGAGGCGGGAATAGTGGTAGAGGTGCACCCAGAGATTCTGCTGTGAGACCATAGGGTCGGGCACCTGTGAGGACGTATGCTATTCGCGCTCGCGAAGAAGCATCCTCCCCGGATGTGATAACGGGTGCATTTTCTCTCTATGACACCTTTGTTATTGCTTTAATAGATCCAGGGTCTACTCATTCTTATATTTGCATGAGATTAGCATCTAGTTTGAGTATGACCGTTGAGTCTACGGACGTAGTGGTTAAGGTGTCAAACCCGTTAGGAAAGCATGTGTTAGTGGACAAAGTGTGCAAGAATTGTCCTTTATTGTTTGAGAATCATTGTTTTCCAGTAAACCTTATGTTGTTGTCATTTGATGAGTTTGATTTAATCCTAAGCATGGATTTGTTGACTACCTATAGTGTCTTAGTGAACTGTGGTAGTAAGTTTATTGAATATAAATGTGAGAGTGGAGATGTGGTTCGGGTTGAATCAGGTGGATCGGATAGTCTACCAGTGATGATTTCTTCCCTAGTGGCTGAGAAATTTTTGAGAAAAGGATGTGAGTCCTATCTTGCTTTTGTGTTGAATACTCGAGAGGTTGGAGTAGAGTTTGAAACAGTGCTAGTGGTATGTGAGTATCCAGATGTATTTCCGGAAGAGTTACCCGGATTACCTCCAGTGAGAGAGGTCGAGTTTGGAATTGAGTTGGTTTCGGGAACGGCACCTATTTCAATTGCTCCATATAGAATGGCACCTGTAGAGTTGAAAGAACTGAAGGTTCAGTTGCAAGAGTTGAAAGATAAAGGTTTTACAAGACCGAGCTACTCGCCATGGGGTGCTCCGGTATTGTTCGTAAAGAAGAAAGATGGGTCTATGAGGTTGTGTATAGACTATAGACAACTGAACAAGGTGACGGTGAAGAATAGGTATCCTTTACCAAGGATTGATGATCTTTTGATCAAGCTGAAGGAGCTACTGATGTTCTCAAGATAGACTTGAGGTCTGGTTATTATCAGCTCAGAGTGAAAGAGCAACATGTGTTGAAAACTGCATTTCGGACAAGGTATTGCCATTATGAGTTTTTGGTTATGCCGTTTGGTTTGACGAATGTACCTGCAATTTTTATGGATCTGATGAACCGTGTTTTCAGACCATATGTGGACAAGTTTGTAGTTGTCTTTATTGACGATATATTGATTTATTCTCGGGATGAGAACGATCACGAAGAGCATTTGAGAATTGTCTTGCAAACTTTGAGAGATAAGAAGTTGTATGCTAAGTTTAGCAAGAGTGAATTTTGGCTCCGAGAGGTCAGATTCCTAGGACACATTGTGTCAGGTGATGGTGTCAGAGTTGACCCGAGTAAGATATCGGCTGTTGTGGATTGGAAATCGCCGAGGAACGTGTCTGAAATTAGAAGTTTCTTGGGATTAGCAGGATATTGCAGACGTTTCGTAAAGGGGTTCTCCGTGATTGCTACTCCGATGACGAAGTTGTTGCATAAAGATGTCAAGTTTGAATGGTGAGACATGTCATGAGCTTCAAGAGATCGAAAACAATGTTGGTAGGCACCGATTTTGGTTCAACCAGAATGGGGAAGGAGTTCGTGGTTTATAGTGATGCGTCGTTTAATGGTCTCGATTGCACGTTGATGCAAGAGGGTAAGGTAGTTGCTTACGCCTCGAGGCAGCTAAAACTGCACGAGAAAAATTATCTGATTCATGATTTGGAGTTAGTGGCGATTATTTTTGCGTTAAAGATTTGGCGACATTACTTGTATGGTGAGAAGTGCCGAATCTTTACGAATCACAAGAGTTTGAAGTATTTGATAGATCAGAAGGATCTGAATTTGCGACAGAGACGGTGGCTTGAGTTGTTGAAAGACTATAAGTTAGCCATTGACTACCACCCGAGAAAAGCGAATGTGGTTGCGGATGCCCTGAGTAGGAAATCCTTGTATGCTCTAAGAGTTATGAGCACGAGTTTAGCATTGTCTAATGATAGTGCTATTTTGGCAGAATTGAGAGCTAAGCCGCTAGTTGTTCAAAAAATATGTGAGGCGCAAAGAAATGACAGTGAGATGCAAGCTAAGATAGCTAAGTGCGGATCAGAAAGTGATTCTGATTTTCGAGTGGATTTGAATGGTTGTCTGACGTATCGTGACAGAATTTGTGTTCATAAAGATGAGGAGTTGATTCGAAAGGTTTTGCATGAGGCCCACAGTAGATGTTTGTCAGTACATCCGGACAGTACGAAAATGTACAATGACCTGAAAAAGTTATATTGGTGGTCGGGTATGAAAAGAGATATTTGAGTTTGTGACAAAGTGTCGATTTGCCAACGGTGAAGGTGAGCATCAAGTGCCTTCGGGATTGCTTGACCAAGATGTGGTACCCAAATGGAAGTGGGATCGGATTACCATGGATTTTGTAATGGGGTTGCCGATGACTCAGAAAGAGAGATCTTTGTGTGGGTTGTTGTGGATATATTGACGAAGTCGGCTCACTTTATTCGATGCGTGTTGATTATTCACTTTGGACAAGTTAATTGAGTTGTATCGCCCGGAGATAGTGAGGTTGCATGGTGTGCTGTGTCTATTATATCGGATAGAGATTCGAGGTTTACTTGAGATTTTAGAAGAAGTTACAAAAGGCCATGGAGTGCGAGATTGAATTTGATCTTGCGTTCCATCCGCAAGCCGATGGTCAGTCTAAAAGAGTGATTCAAGTTCTTGAAGATATGCTTCGATGCTGTGTGTTAGAATTCGAAGGTAGTTGGGAGAGATATCTACCCTTGGTCGAATTTGCCTACAACAATAGTTATCAGTTGAGTATACAGATGGCACCGTATGAGGCTTTGTATGGTCGTAAGTGTCAGACTCCTTTGTATTGGATCGAGCTTAGTGAGAAGCGGATCCATGGGGTCGATTTAGTGAAGGAAACCGAAGAGAAGGTGAAAGTAATCTGTAATAGTCTGAGAGCTACTTCGGATAGAAAGAAGTCGTACGCAGATTTGAAAAGAAAAGAAATTGAGTTTAAAGTGGGCGACAAAGTGTTTTTGAAGGTGTCCCCGTGGAAGAAGATTATGAGATTTAGACAAAAAGGGAAATTTAGTCCAAGGTCCATAGGGCCGTATGAGATTACAGATAGAATTGGGCCTGTAGCATACCAGTTGGCTTTGTTGGTAGAGTTGGAAAAGATTCATAATGTGTTGCATGTGTCAATGTTGCGACAGTATCGCTCCGATTCTTCACATGTGATTCCTTCGACGGAAATTGAGATAAGATCATATATGTCTTATGAAGAGGAGCCGGTTAAGATCTTGGCTCGAGAAGTGAAACAGTTGAGAAATAAGAGCATAGCACTAGTGAAAGTGTTATGGCAGAAACATGGTGTGGAAGAGGCTACGTGGGAAACGGAAAAAGCTATGAGAGAGCAACATCCAAACCTCTTTACTGGTAAGATTTTCGGGGGCGAAAATCTCTAAAGGGGGGAGATTTGTAACATCCTGATTTAGGGCCTAGTCGGAATAGTGGTGCAAACCACAAATTTGAGGGTTATAAATGAGTTTTTGAGGTTTATGCCTTGTATGCATGCTAATGTGAAAGTTTCATGAAGTAATTTTGTGAAATTGTGGTTGAATTGTCCAAAATGACTAAATTGCAAAAGTTGCAAAATGTGTGTTTCTAGAAGCTATATGTGTGAAATAGCTTTAGATTATTAATTAGAGGTCCTTAAATAGCAATTTATCCAAATTCTAATTTTTGGACAAAATTGGGCTTGAATGAGTTAAAATTTAAAGTTTATCAAAAAGGGCATTTTGGTCATTTATCAAATAAGTGATTAAAATAGGAGAAAAGATGACAAAAAAAATTCATCTTCTTCTCCAAGGCTGCCGAAAATTCAAAGAGCCATTGTTAGGGTTCTTCAAATTTTCAAGCTTGCTAGTAAGTGCATCTAGCCTCGTTTTTTATATTCTTTGTATTTTTGAAGTCCCGGTAGCATGAGTAAGCTATTTTTACCTATTTGATGAGCTATGAAGGATGTTAAAAAATGTGGTCATGTATTACATGCATGTATTTTGTTGTTTTATAGAAGATTATGAAAGCTTGATGTAGTAGAAACATCTTTTGTTAAGTGGTTTTCCATGAAAATGCATGTAGGGACTTGATTGTGAAAATCTTAAGTTTGGTCATACATGTTTGTTTTAGTGAGAATTGATGATAGATTTAGTTGAATAAGTGGTTCGACTAAGCATGAAAGACTAGAAAGTTGAATAAAAATCACTTTACGAGCCCTTGGGGCTAAAGTGTAAATATGAGAAAGTTTAGGGGTAAAATAGTAATTTTGCTAAAGTATGAGATGTGGGTCAATTTAGTCAATGTATGTATTGAATAAGCTGATTTATTCATTATAGATCAAAAAAGACGAAGCCCGGATCGAAACCGAGGCAAAAGCAATGTGCTGGACTAAATTGCAAGTCTCAATACTTTTGAGTATCGAGGTAAGTCTATGCATAAATAATGCATTTTTACTTACAATTTGTTGATGATAGCTAGTGTGTAGCATGATCGAGAATGATTGAGAACCTATGTGGTTCGAGTAGAATATGTGAATGGATGAATGATAGAGTAAGTAAATATGTTGATGTGTTGTAATAGTGCAAAGAGGTGGGCTAAGTGAGATACCATCCTAATGCTTATTGACGATGAGCTGGCTATGTCCGATGCTATCGTTAGGTATGTTATTTAGTGGGCTATGTGCGAAACCGCTATGAATACCTTGTTGGTAGGCTAAGTGCGATACTACCTTACTAATTGAATGGGGTGGGTTTAGTGCGGAACCACCGAGAGATTTGCTGTGTGGATGTGATAGTGAGTAGATTAGCTGTGTGGATTAGCTGTGTGGACTAGCTGTGTGGATTAGCTATGTGGATGTATTATCGAGAAATAATGATGTGTTGTATATTGTGTAAATATGATGTTGAATGCAGGGGTGTATGCCAATAGTTATGAGTAAGTGACTCATGATGTGTTGGAAATGTGGTAAGGGATAGAAAGAGTAAGCATAGTTGTGAATTACTTATGTTAGTATAATGCTAATTGTTGCTTAGCTTATACTATGTTGCTTAATTGTTTATGTGTAAACTTACTAAGCTCAAAGCTTACTCTCTTTCTTTTCCCTTGTCTTATAGAGTAAAAGTGTTGAATCGAGATACGAGGATCAATTGGAAGATCACCCACACTATCAGCACATTCTAGTACATTAGACTCAATGTTTTGTATATGGCATGTATAGGGGCTAGACAAATTAGTGAATTTTTTGTATAAATGGCTAAGATGTGTTGGCCTTTAGATGGATAGTGTATTTTGTATAATGCCATGGTTGTTGGCTATTACATTATATGAAAGAAAGATGTAGTTTTCTATGTGAGATTGCACTTCAATTTGAGTTGATTATGGATGTGTTGTATGAGTGCATGTTGTGTAAGCTATAAGGGTGAGAAGAGCCTAGCAAATAGCTTTGTTCTTGGCTATGTGGATAGACACACGGGCGTGTGTCTAGGTCATGTGTGACACACGGTCAGCCCACGGGCGTGTGCTTTGGTCGTGTGTCCCCTGCAGGTTGACATATTAAGTCAGAATTGGCCACGAGCTAGACACACGGACGTGTGTCTAGACTCCAGGCCGTGTGAGGGAAGTCAGTGTTTACCACGATTGGGAATCACGGGCGTGTGCCTTGGCCGTGGGCATTGGTCGAATGCTGGGTTTTTAAGCAGGGTTTGGGAACATGTGCGTGTGTGACTTCACACGAGCGTGTTGTACCTTGCACGGGCCTGTGAGCCCTGTTCAAAAGAGAAAATTTTTAAGATTGGAAAAATTTTTAGTTTAGTCTCGAGAGCCCTCGTGTGTATGAGTGAGCCCTCGTAAGTCGAGAATGAGGTTGGTGAGATGACTTCAGAGAGTAGTTACGATGAGCCTAAGTGGCGATCAATTGGTTTGAGTTTGGTAACGCCTCGGGCCCAGTTCCGGCGTAAAACCCGGGTAAGGGGTGTTACAGATCGTATTTATAATTTAAAAATTTCCTAACTTTCATCTTAAACGCAAAAATCAAAACTAATTCAGTGGTGTTGCCTCTCCAGTAATGGCGCCAACAATTTAACCGCATTCAGACGTACGAATATCTAGAGTGTGAATATTGCAACCAAGATATAAACATTAGGTAGTTTCTGCAAGTATACGGGTCAAGTTGTAATATAGTTTTTGAAAGAAGTATGGAACTACTTCGACAATCGTACCTAGGGGAGGCGAGACTAAACTAATACTAACTTTTGTGCTAATAGGTCTAATTAGTAATTTAGTTAAACTACTTACGGTTACTCCTAAGGTGATGAAAAATCATAATTTATTAAAATACTAAAAGCACATAAAAACAATTAAGGAAAAAATTGTAGATTTTATCAAATCTAATTGACTTAAGACTAACTCGCTTCGGTGTTCATAACTAACTCCTATTTCGGCTTCTATGCAATCAACTAGTCATTAACCTAACAGGGCCTCTCAGCCTTCCACTAACCTAATGAGTCAGAAAGAACTACTTAACACTCGACCTCACAGTCTAGACTGGATTGGGGATAAGGTTTTCACGGATAGGCGATATCAATTTTGGGTTCATTCCCATCTATATGACTTCCTAGGGTCGTCAAGCCTAAGGTTTTAAGTTATTCCTATCCCAACTAGCTATTCCGCTAAGAAACCCTACATAAAAGTTCATTAATCTCACGTCCGCTTGTTAATCTCGCATTACTGAATTAGTTCCCTATGGATTTAACAAACTTCATAAACTTGACTAAAAAGATAAACACTAAGAATAGATCAAGAAAAGAGTTGAGAAAAATCCTGATCTATATTTACAGCGCGCAAACGATAATCCGTAAAAGAGTTTGATAGATCTACAAGTTGAATCCCGCGAAGAACGAAATAAGAACTAAACTACGATTACGACTGAAAAGAAACCTAAATTACAAATAGAAATAAAACTAAACAAGAAACCGAAAATTAAACAAAGTAAAAAACTATCCATAAACTAAGTAGAGCATTCCTATTTATAGGCCTAGGATTGGTCGTCGGTCTTTAACTTAATTTGGTTGACTATTTTCCGTTAAAAGTTGTTGCGTGAATAAAAACACCCTTGGCTCATTAATTGGCCTCGTCACGTCGGTGTCACGACACCCTATGGCCTGTTTCGCGACACTAATGGCAATCTGCTAGTCTTGGCATGTCTTCAGGGATGTATCGCGACACCAAAGGTAGTTTGCTCCTTTTGAGTATTTGTTCACTGTGTCGCGATACCAAAGCTCCGTGTTGCAACATTGCGGGCAATCTACTGTCCCCGAGCCTCTGAATGGTGCCCTACACACTCACTGAATAGTTTAGTCCACCTTTAGGCCTCTCTTGGCTCACATGATCATATAAATAGTCAAAATTGCTCATCTTATTATCTACAAAGTACAAATGAAAACTAAAAAAAAAAAAACATAACTAAATTTCTTTCTTACGAGCTCGTTAAGTACGAAAAATATTTTAACATGCTACAATGAATTGCGGCAGATCAGTTGTCCCAACGTTTTGACTGATCAGGTGTTTAACTAATTAGACATCGAGTCTTCAGTGCTTGGACAACCTTAATCCTTATAGTTTTCATTAAACTCATTTTCAAGAATCTCTCAACCTCAAAAAAAAAAAACACAAAGTAAAAAATAAAATAATATAGATTATATAAAGTAAAATAATAATTAATACATAGAGACATCACCAGTGAACATTGCTACTTGAATTTTAGTTCCTTGAAATAATTTAAATCAAACGTAAAATCAATATTACCTACAAAAGATGAATTAAAATTGAGTTAATACATACAACATTTAAATATAGTATAGAAATTTGAAAATATAGTATAGAAATTTGAAACTGAAATTAAAAACTGTAACTGAAATAATAAAACATTGAATTAATACATTCTACTACTAAAAATAATATAGGAATTTAGAACTTAATGTAACACCCCATACCCGAGTTCGAGATCAAGACTGGATACGAGACATTACCATGCTTGAACTCACTTAAACATGTACTTACGGGCTATAAAATTTTGTTCCGAATTAAAAACTTCTCTTTCTTAGTCTATTCATACCTTTCATAAGCCTACGAGGCCTTAAACACTTGTCTAAAAACTTTCGAAACTTATTCAGAAACTTTTCTTTAGAGCAGGGGTCACACACCCATGTTGTTTGGGACACGCCCGTGCACCCCTAAAACATGCCCGTGTCTTTCACCCGTGGTGGATACTGGAAAAATACACACGGCCTGGACACTCCTGTGGCCCCAAACTGTGCCTAAAACTGCAGCATTCTGCCAATGCCCCACGGCCAAGGCACACGCCCGTGCTTACCACCCGTGGTGCACACTGACTACCTTAACACGGCCTAGAGTCTAGACACATGCCCGTGCTTACCAGTCCGTGGTCTATTCTGACTTAAGATACAATGGTGCAGGGTGCACACGGCCTAGACACACGCCCGTGTGTCCATCCGTGTGGGCACTTAGAGGCTATTTACTAAGCCAATTGCCACCCCTGAAATCAAGACCAAACTCAAGCTCAATTCAGCAACTCAAGTATTACATCTTTCATGAACAATACAACATGCTTCATTGATATCAATAACATACATACTTAGTCAATCTTGGCCAATCACTTAGCCATTTACAAAAGAATAATAAATTTGATAGCCCATACTTTTGCCCTTTCTAAGACATATACTCAAAATGAAATGTTTCCTATACATGCCATACTTAATATAATTTCAACTTGGCTATTCCAAAATAAGGATTGATAGTGTGCTTCGAGCTCTGACTTCAACGATCCACAAGTTAGCTTGGCGGGACTACATAGAAAGAAAGAATAAAAGACGTAAGCATTTAGCTTAGTAAGTTTGCATAATGTTCATAGCAACATACTTGCTTAATATAAACCATTTGACACCAACGATGGTATCATAAATTTCAGCTATAAAGCTTACTTACTCATGCTTGATTCTTACATATCTCATGAAACTTACTAGTCTCATACTTGAGAGGTAAACAAGGTACCTGTATCACTTGATCACATTGATCAGCATACTTTAACATAATAATCATAATCTTTGATTCATCATTCATAACATGAATAATACTCATTTTCAACTTGATAATAACTTTGCTTACTCAACTTTCTTGCTATCTCACTTTAACTTTACTCATTTGCCCGATGAATTTTTGCGAATAACTGAGGATACTAAATCTCTTCACATGAACTTGATGCCAAAGCCAGATCCTAGATACGGCCTTACATGGAATATCTCATCTTGGTTTCGAGGCCATGTCTTGACATGGACTTATACGAAGTCTTTCTTGTTCTCACCAATGCCATGCCTTGGTTTGGACTTACATGGGATCTCTTTCTCTTGATAGCTTTTCAATGCCAAGCTTGCCTTGGACTTACATGATATCTGTTCAATGCCAAGCTTGCCTTGGACTTACATGATAACTTGTTCAATGCCAAGCTTGCCTTGGGCTTACATGATAACTTGTTCAATGCCAAGCTTGCCTTGGACTTACATGGTAACTTGTTCAATGCCAAGCTTACCTTGGGCTTACATGATAACTTGTTCAATGTTAAGCTTGCCTTGGACTTACATGATAACTTGTTCAATGCCAAGCTTGCCTTGGACTTACATGATATCTCTGTTTTATTTCCGATGCCATGCCTTGGCTTGGTCTTATACGGACTTTCTAATCTCATGTGGTAGATCGAGTATCCTGGGAAATTCCATCTTCAATCAGGACTTGCTCATATTTAATCTCATTGATTTCTTTGTTTAGCAAAACATTAAGCATTCCATGATAATAATGTACATTATACTAAGCAATTCAATGATAGAAATAATAAAGCTTAGAAATCATACAAACTTACCTCAATATACAAAATGTATGTAGATATGTAATTTAGTCCTCGACTTTGTTCTTGCCTCGGTTTCGATCCGGGCTTCATTTTTCTTGATCTATAATCATAAATAGACCATTTAATACTCACATCGACTAAATTGACTCTTTAATCATATTTTTGAAAAATTACTATTTTGCCCCTAAACTTTCTCATATTTGCACTTTTGCCCCTAGGCTCGTAAAATGATTTTCATTCAACTTTCTTAAACTTCATGCTTAGCAAATTCATTTTCTCTACTATAACAATCATCAATTCTCATTATTTCTAGTATGTATGACCAATTTTTTTATAACTATTACAAATTAGTCCATACTATCATTTTTTATGAAATTCATTAAGGAAAAGATGTTTATCTAACACCAAACTCTCATAATCTTCCATAAAACATCATTTAACAACCATGTCATTCATAGGTGATTTTTTAAACATGCATCTTAGCTCATTATATAGCTAAAAATAGCTAATTCATAATACGAGAACTTCAAAAATACGAAGAATATTAAAAACGGGGCTAAGATGAACTTACTAGCAAGCTTGAAAAAAAATGAAGAACCCTAGCTATGGAGTCTCCAAATTTTCGGCAATGAGAGGAAGAAGATGAATAGATTTTTATCATCTTTTTCCTATTTTAATCATTTATTAACCAAATGACCAAAATGCTCTTCTCTTTAAAATTTTCATAATTACTAACTCGTCCAATTTTGTCCAAAAATTATATTTTGGGAAATTTCTAATTAAGGACTTCTAATTGATATTCTAAAGCTATTTCATACAAAAAGCTTCTAGAAACTCATATTTTGCAACTCTTGCAATTTAGTCCTTTTTTGACCAAACAACTTCAATTTAACGAAATTGCTTCATGAAACTTTCACACTAGCATGCAAACATGGCATAAACATTAAAACTAATGAACTCACCTTGGACTCGTGGCCTCGCACCACTAGTCCGACTAGGCCCTAAATCGGGCTGTTACAATTCTCCCCCGTTAGGAATTTTCGTCCTCGGAAATCTTACCAGCAAACAGATTTGGATATTGGTTTCTCATGATTTCTTCTGGTTCCCACGCAGCTTCCTCTATCCCATGTCTTTGGCACAATACTTTCACTAGGGCAATACTTTTATTTCTTAGCTGTTTGACTTCCCGAGCCAAAATCTTGACTGGTTCTTCACCATAAGTCATGTTGGGATGAATCTCTATCTCTGACGGGGTAATTACATGTGACGGATCTGATCGGCAACGTCTCAACATTGACACGTGAAACACATCATGTATCCTTTCTTACTCTGTTGGCAAAGCCAATCGGTAAGCTACTGGTTCGACTTTCTCAGTAATCTCATACGGTCCAATAAAACGTGGACTCAACTTGCCTTTCTGGCCAAATCTGAGAACTTTTCTCCATGGTGACACTTTCAAGAAAACTTTATCTCCGACTTGATACTCTATCTCTTTTATATTTAAGTCCGAATAGGACTTCTGTCTGTCTGATGCAGCTTTTAAACATTCTCGTATCACTTTCACTTTCTCTTCAGCTTCTCTAACCAAATCAACCCTATGAATTTGGTTTTCTTTGAGTTCAGTCCAAAATAAAGGCGTTCTGCACTTTCGCCCATATAGAGCCTCATAAGGCGCCATCTTTAAACTCGACTGAAAACTATTATTATAGGCAAATTCTATCAATGGGAGAAACTTTTCCCAACTGCCTTGAAATTCTAAAATACAACATCTGAGCATATCCTTGAGTACTTGAATTAGCCTCTCCGACTGACCATCAGTTTGAGGATGAAAAGCTGTGCTAAAACTCAATCTTGTACCCAAGGCTTCTTGCAGCTTCTTCCAAAATCTGGATGTGAATCTTAGATCTCTATCCGATATAATTGATAAGGGAACTCCGTGAAGCCTTACTATTTCTGAAACATACAAGTTTGCTAACTTGTCGAGTGAGTAATCAACTCGTAACGGTACAAAATGGGCTGACTTCGTGAGTCTATCCACTACGACCCATATAGCATCTTTCTTGCTGGGTGACAACGGTAAACCCGTTACAAAATCCATGGTGATACGGTCCCATTTCCACTCGGGAACCAAGATGGGCTGAAGTAAACCCGAAGGTATTTGGTGTTCAACCTTTACTTGCTAACAAATCATGCACTTGGAAACAAAATCTGAAATATCTTTCTTCATTTTTGGCCACCAATACTGTTGCTTCAAATCATTATACATCTTTGTACTTCCCGGATGTACAGACAAACATCCGTTATGTGCTTCATCAAAAATTTTCTGAATAAGCTCCTCTTTTCTCGGTACACAAACTCTATCTTTAAACATCAAATATCCATCAGAATTAATCTGAAAGTCAGATCCAACATCGGATTCGCACTGAGCTCTCTTGCCTTGCAATTCACTATCTTCTTTCTGAGCTTCCAAGATCTCGTGAAGAAACATTGGTCTAGCTCTTAGCTCAGCTAAAATAGAACCATTATCGGATAAAGGTATCCTTGAATTCAATGCTCTTAATGCAAATAGGGACTTTATGCTTAAAGCATCGGCGACCACATTCGCCTTTCCTGGATGGTAGTCAATGACCAATTCATAGTCTTTTATCAATTCTAACCATCTTCGTTGCCTTAAGTTCAACTCTTTCTGCTTCACCAAGTACTTCAGACTTTTGTGATCAGTAAAAATCCGAAATTTTTCACCATATAAATGGTGTCTCCAAATCTTCAAAGCGAAGACTATGGCAGCCAACTCTAAATCATGCGTCGGATAATTCTTCTCATGAGGCTTCAACTGCATTGAGGCATAAGCAATCACCTTGCCTTCTTGCATAAGTACACAGCCTAATCCATTTAAGGATGCATCGCTCTAAATTATAAACTATTTCCACGACTCGGGTTGTACTAAAGCGAGCTTCATCAACATTGCTTTCAACTTCTCGAAACTTTGTTGGCATCGTTACATCCCACTCAAACTTCACATTTTTCTGTAACAATTTAGTCATCGGGGTTGCAATCATGGAAAACCCCTTGACGAATCGTCTGTAATAGCCGGCTAGGCCTAGAAAACTTCTAATCTCAGGGATGTTCTTCGGTGGCTTCCAATCCATTATGGCTGAGATCTTACTTGGATCTACTCGGACTCCGTCTCTCGAGACAATATGTCCAAGAAATCCTACTTCATTGAGCCAAAATTTACTTTTACTGAATTTGGCATACAGCTAACTTTCTCGAAGAGTCTGTAAAACTATCCGTAGATGTTCAGCATGCTCATTCTCATCTCGGGAATAAATCAGTATGTCGTCAATAAAAATGACTACAAACTTGCCGAGGTATGGTCTAAAGATGCGGTTCATTAAGTCCATGAATACCGCGGGAGCATTGGTCAACCCAAAGGGCATGACTAAAAATTCATAATGCCCATACCTTGTTTGAAATGCGGTCTTGGATACATCTGAATCCTTCACTCTCAGCTGGTAGTACCTTGATCTCAAGTCTATTTTGGAGAACACAGTGGCTCCTTTCAATTGATCGAATAAATCATCGATCCTAGGCAATGGGTACTTGTTCTTTACTGTCACTTTATTAAGCTGACATTAATCTATGCACAATCTCATGGTGCCATCTTTCTTTTTCACAAATAAAACTGAAGCACCCCATGGTGAACAACTTGATCTTGCAAAGCCTTTGTCTGTCAACTCTTGCAACTGTGACTTTAGCTCTTTCAACTCTGTTGGAGCCATTCTATAAGGAGTAATAGATATCGGTACAGTACCATGAGCTAGCTTAATATTAAACTCAACCTCTCTAACTGGTGGTAGTCCTGGCAATTCCTCAGGAAAAACATCCAAGTACTCACATACTATCGGCACTGACCCAATCTTTAACTCTGTTTCTGTATCATTCATCACAAAGGCCAAAAATGCCTCATACCCTTTTCTTATATATCTCTACGCCATAATATGAGAAAGCATTACCGGCGATTCACCTCGTTCATCTGATTCTACATGAAGAGTATCCCCATTCTCACATCTCATCTCAATGTATTTCTTCCCACAATTAACTATAACATCATGGGTAGTTAACCAGTCCATACCAAGAATGAGGTCAAACTTATCGAATGGTAGCAACATAAGATTTGCTTTAAAGCAATGACCTCTAATCATTAATGGGCAATCTTTACATACTTTATCAACTAACACACTCTTGCCTAAAGGATTAGACACTTTAATCATAAATTCTGTAGAATCCATAGGCATACTCAAACCGGACAATAATTTCATGCAAATATAAGAGTGTGTGGATCTGGGATCTATTAAAGCAATAACTTTGATATCAAAAAGAGAAAAGGTACCCGTAATAACATCATGAGAAGATGCCTCTTCGTGAGCGGAAATGGCATAAGTCCTTGCAGGCGTTCTACCCTCGGGTCTCGCGGCCTGCTCTCGAGGGTTACCTCTTCCACTTGCCCCACTTCTTGGGTTTCTCTGCGGTCTTCCTCGGACCATACTCCCGGATCTTGAGTTCTGAGTTCTCTCTTCTTTCATCATCTCTGGACAATCTTTTATATAGTGGTCTTGGGAACCACATCTAAAGCATGCATTTTCATGTGCTCGGCATTCTCCAAGTTGACGTTTGCCACATTGTGGGCATTCAGGTCTGTCAAATCTAATATTCCCAACACTTGCAACTGAAGTAGTCTATGCTTTATTCCCTGAATATTGCTTACTCTTGTCTTTCCTTGAAAACCCAGTGGAAGTAGCCGATCGGGTAGGGAAATCTCTTAACTTCTTGGATGAAGATTGGAATGACTTATTCCACTATCTCTTCCTAGAGTCACGAGACTCCATTTCAGACTTTCTTTTCTCTTTTACTAATTCCTCGACTTTACAAGCCCTCTCTACTAGCACAACAAATTCCTTTAGTTCTAGGATAGCAACAAACAGTTTGATGTCCTCATTCAACCCGTCTTCAAATCTTTTACTCATGATGGCCTCAGTGGACACGCATTCGCGAGCGTACTTACTGAGTCGTACAAACTCACGTTCATAGTCAGTCACTGACATCTTGCCTTGCTTCAGTTCTAGGAATTTCTTCCTTTTCTGGTCCACAAACCTTTGACTGATATACTTTTTCTTGAATTCTTCTTGGAAAAGTTCCCATGTGATCCTTTCCCTCGGTACCACCGACACAAGGGTGTTCCACCATTGGTAAGCAGAATCTCTTAGAAGAGAGACTACACACTTCATGCATTCCTTAGGTGTGCATGACAACTCATTAAATACCCTGATAGTATTTTCTATCCAGAACTCAGCCTTTTCCGGATCATCATCTTTTCTAGCCTGGAATTCTTCTGCCCTATGTTTCCTGATCCTATCAACTAGAGGTTTGTCTCCTCTAACCACCTGTACTACTTGAGGGGCTGCAGGGATAGGTTGAGGAATAGGCGGGGGTGGAGGGGGTTGCGTATTCGGGTTCGTACGAACGAACTCCGTATACCATGTATTCATCATATGGAGAAAGGTTTCTCCAGCCTCTTCTCCTCCTTCTTGACTCACCGTAGTGGGTCTATTCTCATGCTCGTTTGGCACCGTCCCTTCAGCAGGAGCCGGCGCGTTACTTTCTACGTCATCCGCCACAGATCTATCGGGATCCATTTACTAAACGTATAAACATGATTTAAGTCGTCAGGAGTCGTCACACTATCATTACAAAAACATTCTTACGTAGGGCATGTATAGCTACACTCGTGCTCGTGCTACGTTAGTCCTAGAATCGACTAAACTGTGGCTCTGATACCACTAAATGTAACACCCCATACCCGAGTCCGAGACCAAGACTGGATACGAGACATTATCATGTTTGAACTCACTCAAACATGTACTTACAGGCTATAAAATTTTGTTCCAAATTAAAAACTTCTCTTTCTCAGTCTATTCATACCTTTCATAAGCCTACGAGGCCTTAAACACTTGTCTAAAAACTTTCGGAACTTATTCAGAAACTTTTCTTTAGAGCCGGGGCCACACACCCATGTTGTTTGGGACACGCCCGTGCACCCCTAAAACATGCCCGTGTCTTTCACCCATGGTGGATACTGGCAAAATACACACGGCCTGGACACTCCCGTGGCCCCAAACCGTGCCTAAAACCGCAGCATTCTGCCAACGCCCCACGACCAAGGCACACGCCCGTGCTTACCACCCGTGGTGCACACTGACTACCTTAACACGGCCTAGAGTCTAGACACACGCCCGTGCTTACCAGTCTGTGGTCTATTCTGACTTAAGATACAATGGTGCAGGGTGCACGCGGCCTAGACACACGCCCGTGTGTCCATCCGTGTGGGTACTTAGAGGCTATTTACCAAGCCAATTTCCACCCTGAAATCAAGACCAAACTCAAGCTCAATTCAGCAACTCAAGTATTACATCTTTCATGAACAATAAAACATGCTTCATTGATATCAATAACATACATACTTAGTCAATCTTGGCCAATCACTTAGCCATTTACAAAAGAATAATAAACTTGATAGCCCATACTTTTGCCCTTTCTAAGACATATACTCAAAATGAAATGTTTCCTATACATGCCATACTTAATATAATTTCAACTTGGCTATTCCAAAATAAGGATTGATAGTGTGCTTCGAGCTCCGACTTCAACGATCCACAAGTTAGCTTGGCGGGACTACATAGAAAGAAAGAATAAAAGACGTAAGCATTTAGCTTAGTAAGTTTGCATAATGTTCATAGCAACATACTTGCATAATATAAACCATTTGAAACCAACGATGGTATCATAAATTTCAGCTATAAAGCTTACTTACTCATGCTTGATTCTTACATATCTCATGAAACTTACTAGTCTCATACTTGAGAGGTAAACAAGGTACCTGTATCACTTGATCACATTGATCAGCATACTTTAACATAGTAATCATAATCTCTGATTCATCATTCATAACATGAATAATACTCATTTTCAACTTGATAATAACTTTGCTTACTCAACTTTCTTGCTATCTCACTTTAACTTTACTCATTTGCCCGATGAATTTCTGCGAATAACTGAGGATACTAAATCTCTTCACATGAACTTGATGCCAAAGCCATATCCTAGATACGGTCTTACATGGAATATCTCATCTTGGTTTTGAGGCCATGTCTTGACATGAACTTATACGAAGTCTTTCTTGTTCTCACCAATGCCATGCCTTGGTTTGGACTTACATGGGATCTCTTTCTCTTGATAGCTTTTCAATGCCAAGCTTGCCTTGGACTTACATGATAACTTGTTCAATGCCAAGCTTGCCTTGGGCTTACATGATAACTTGTTCAATGCCAAGCTTGCCTTGGACTTACATGGTAACTTGTTCAATGCCAAGCTTACCTTGGGCTTACATGATAACTTGTTCAATGTTAAGCTTGCCTTGGACTTACATGATAACTTGTTCAATGCCAAGCTTGCCTTGGACTTACATGATATCTCTGCTTTATTTTCGATGCCATGCCTTGGCTTGGTCTTATACGGATTTTCTAATCTTATGTGGTAAATCGAGTATCCTGGGAAATTCCATCTTCAATTGGGACTTGCTTGTATTTAATCTCATTGATTTCTTTGTTTAGCAAAACATTAAGCATTCCATGATAATAATGTACATTATACTAAGCAATTCAATGATAGAAATAATAAAGCTTAGAAATCATACAAACTTACCTCAATATACAAAATGTATGTAGATTTGCAATTTAGTCCTCGACTTTGTTCTTGCCTCGGTTTCGATCCGGGCTTCGTTTTTCTTGATCTATAATCATAAATAGACCATTTAATACTCACATCGACTAAATTGACTCTTTAATCATATTTTGGAAAAATTACTATTTTGCCTCTAAACTTTCTCATATTTGCACTTTTGCCCCTAGGCTCGTAAAATGATTTTCATTAAACTTTCTTAAACTTCATGCTTAGAAAATTCATTTTCTCTACTATAACAATCATCAATTCTCATTATTTCTAGTATGTATGACCAATTTTTTTATAACTATTACAAATTAGTCCATACTATCATTTTTTATGAAATTCATTAAGGAAAAGATGTTTATCTAACACCAAACTCTCATAATCTTCCATAAAACATCATTTAACAACCATGTCATTCATAGGTGAATTTTTAAACATGCATCTTAGCTCATTATATAGCTAAAAATAGCTAATTCATAATACGAGAACTTCAAAAATACGAAGAATATTAAAAACGGGGCTAAGATGAACTTACTAGCAAGCTTGAAAAAAAAAATGAAGAAGCCTAGCTATGGAGTCTCCAAATTTTCGGCAATGAGAGGAAGAAGATGAATAGATTTTTATCATCTTTTTCCTATTTTAATCATTTATTAACCAAATGACCAAAATGCTCTTCTCTTTAAAATTTTCATAATTACTAACTCGTCCAATTTTGTCCAAAAATTATATTTTGGGAAAATTTATAATTAAGGACTTCTAATTGATATTGTAAAGCTGTTTCATACAAAAAGCTTCTAGAAACTCATATTTTGCAACTCTTGCAATTTAGTCCTTTTTTGACCAAACAACTTCAATTTAACGAAATTGCTTCATGAAACTTTCACACTAGCATGCAAACATGGAATAAACATTAAAACTCATGAATTCACCTTGGACTCGTGGCCTCGCACCACTATTCCGGCTAGGCCCTAAATCAGGTTGTTACACTTAAATTAAAAAACTATAATATTAAATGAAATAACAAAATATTGTATTACTTCATACTACTATTAAAAATAATTTAGAAACATGGAAGTAAAATAAATAAAAACTATAATATTAAAATGAAATATTAAAAAATTAGTTTGTATTCTCATGTGATGCATGTAAACACTAAATTATATATATTTTTTATAGTTGTTTATGACACCTTTTTACTTAAAAATTATGTTAATGTAACGCCCCAAAATTCTGATTTTGGCTTTTGTGAATCTGTGACACAACTGTGTATTTGCTTTAGTGGTTAAGTGTTTTGGGTTTATATTTAAGCCTTGTGTTTGGGGAGTGGGCTTATATTTAATTATTGGTATAATCATATCAGAATGGGCCTGCTGGTCAGGTGGTTAAGTTGAGTGTTAGTTTGTCGAAGGTCTTGTGTTTGAATCCCAGCGCGAGCATGGGTATTATTATTATTTTGCTCAGTTGACTTGTAGAGTCTCGGTTGAGTTGAAAGTCTGATGAGGTTGAGATAATGGGGTAGTGTGAGATAATTAAGGGATTAGTGGGTTAAATCTTTTTATTTTATTTCTTTTCTTTTTGCAAAATTCCCAAATATTTGATGTTCTTTTGTTGTCTGGCAAAATAAATACTTTTGCTATCTCGTGTTCAAAATTTTGTTGAATCCGTTCAACAATTCTTGTTTTCAATTCTTCCATGTAATTTTGTGTTTTAGTAAGTACAAGGCATGTTACTTGCATGGATTGGAGTAGTAGTCCCTTGGCATGTATAAATTGTCTCTACTCGTTCGTTTCATTGACTGATTTTAAGATTTGCCAGCAGTGAATCAGGGAGAACGGGGCTCTTCTCTTGCGGAGTCGTAGACAAGGTGCTCGGAGTTCTGGGGTAAGTGAGGAACGCTTGTTTGAACTGTTATCGATTTCGTGGGTTTTGATTATCGTGAATTAAAATTGATTTTGGAAGGTTTGTGGTCGATTTTAGGTGTTGGTCTGTTCGAGAGTGCTTTTGTATCGAAACGATACCAGGTGTGTAATCGAAACATAGAAATTGAGCTTTAGGCAAAAGCCGAAAAAGGCCACTGTCAATGCCACACAGGCATCTGGCCACCCATGTGGCAGGCTGTGTGCGATAACACGGTCGTGTGATCGACGAAGGCCAGGCCATGCGCAAGACATGACCGTGTAATGGCCGGGGTGTGGCCGTGTGGGCCACACAAGCTAAACCGAACTAGGCGTGTGGGCCACACAGGCGTGTGAGCCCACACGGACACATACACGGACGTGTGATATTTGGGCTAGGCCGTGTGATCCACACGGGCAAGGCCAATCTGGACGTGTGGGCCCACACGGGCAAACCACATGGGCGTGTGGGTCTATTTATCTAAAATGTTTCCTATGGTTGCACGGGTCGCCCAAGTCGACTGTGAATGTACTGTAGGGTCGGTAAGCGCTACTTAGACCCTAAATCGTGTGACCTGAGTATATAATGTTTGTTTGGAGCATGTTAAATTTATGCATGTTTACTGATCCGTATGTATGACTGATAACTGAATTTTAGCATGTAAGCATGTATTTCTCTATGTCTGCATTGAGCATGTTTAGTGGCATCTGCATTGGGGTGGGATGATTGATTATTGGAGGAAGTGTACTGAAAGGCTTTCACGCCTATTATCTGGCAGCTCAGCTGCAATATTACTAATATGTTCCGCATTTGGTACGACTTGGTGTGTAGGGCTGGGTGGGTGTTTTAAACCCCACATGGTGTATAGGGATGGTCGGAGATGGTGTGTAGAGGCTGGTGGGTAGGATCTTTGATTTACATTCTTGTGTGCATCAGATCCGAGATGGGCTAAGACCCTAAATTATATCTAAAACTGTATCTGAATGGGCTAAGGCCTAAACCGTATCTGAATCTGTAATGGGCTTAGGCCCTAGACTGCATTTGACTGATGAATGTTTTTTGACTGTATGCATGTCTTCTGTGAGGATTACACACTGAGTTTATGTAAACTCACCCCTTTTTGTTTTATCTGTACAGGTAATCCCCAGACTTAGACGGATAGGTGCGGCGGAGGACTCAACGGTGGCCACACGTCTACTGAATTGCTTTAAATTCATTTATGGTTTCCATTTCCTATTTTGTTTGGGGTATTTTGATGTAATTTGGGACTTTTGGACTGTTAGCCTTTATTTTGGATTTTAATTGTTTTCATGGATTTCTAAACCGCAAAACTCAACGAAAACTTGGTTTAAATATAAACAATGTTTGTCCTAAACGCAAACGGTTTTTTTTAAATATCAAAATTTTAAAAGCTTCCGCTACAGAATATGTTTTTAAACAAATTAAATGATAGAGAAAATACTTTTGGAATTGACGAGAGATAAATAGAAGCTAGTAAATGGAAACGGTTTAAACTTGATAAATTCGATTTCAAATCCCATTCCATGTGACATCACCAGATTCGGCCAGAATGTCTAGGCCGGGTTTGAGGTGTTACATTTAGTGGTATCAGAGCCAGTTTGCAAAACTCGACTGTGGATTTTGAGTTTTAAAACTTGGTTTTTAAAAACTAATTTTCAAATGATTTGACTGAGAATGTGGTACACCGAGTTTCCGACGCCGATCCTATAAGTATTCTGATAAACTGTTATTATATTATAGATAGTCTATTCTGAAAACACTATAGTTAGTGTCTACTGAAATTGTAGTGAAACTGAAACTGATAGAGACTGTACCTGCGAAAAACAAACTCTGAATTTATGATTTGGCTTTACATAAAACATCTGTTAATAAGTACTGAAACTGTAACTGATTCATAAAATTTATAATACAGATAAATCCAAATAGAAATGAGCGCACGACGTATCCATAGACGTGGTACTAGAGGCCGAGGTAGAGGTCGTAGGGGGCCTCTAGTTGAGTCCTCTTCTCTGGGCAACATGCCGAACCTAGATACAAGTGAGACACCGGTGTCACCTGCTACTGAAACTGGGTCTCAAAATCACATGGCTGGGGACAACACATTGTCCCAGGCTATGTTAAGGATATTGGAGAGGGTCGCTGGGCCCAACACTGTATCTGAGGGCCGAGGGTCGGTTACGGAACGACTCCGGTCCAATAGAGCTGAACTTTTTAGGGGTTTCACTGGAGTCACCCCTAATGTGGCTTAGTACTAGATGGAGGCTACTGAGATGATAATGGATGATTTAGACTGTACCCCCGAGCAGAAATTGAAGGGTGCAGTCTAGTTGCTTCGCGATGAGGCCTTTCAGTGGTGGCTGACTGTTAAGAAGGGCACTCAGCCCGATCATCTGTCTTGGGAGTTCTTTATGTCTGCCTTCCAAGGGAAGTATGTGGAAGCAAGTTACATCGATGCTCGTAGGCGTGAGTTTCTGAACCTCACTCAGGGAGACCGATTAGTGGCAGAGTATGAGGCCGAATTTTTTAGACTGAGCCACTATGCGCGAAGTATGGTGGCATCTGAATATGAAAGATGTATCCGTTTTGAGGACGGCCTTAGGAATAATCTGAGGGTACTGATAGCTCCGTAGAGGGAGCGAGAGGTCTCCGTTCTGGTAGAGAATGCGAAGATCGCCGAAGAGGTTAAGCGCGCTGAGCGCCAAAACAAAGATCGTGAGAGGGGTAAGAACAAGAGGGATTCAGAGCCCTCGAGTTCGGTACAGAGGCCTAAGAAAAAGGCCAAGACTAATGGGCCGGTTAGAGTTGGGCCCCTTGTTGCTCCAATCAGATTGCAGCCGTATGGAGATTATGGTAGACGCTATCAGGGCGAGTGTTGGAGGAGGACTAGGGCATGTTTGAGGTGTGGGTCATTAGAGCACCGCATTTGGGCCGATCAGGTGTAAGCTCTGGGTTCTGGTACTGTGCAGCCACAGAGGGTAGTTTAGCAGCCACCGAGGGGTCGTGGTCAGGCTAGGGGTGGTAAAGGTATAGGCTGTGGACAGAGAGCAGCAGGCAGAGGTGTTGGGTAGACTGAGGCGAGGCAGCCTGGTCTTGTTTATGCTGCTCATCGCCGAGAGGACAGAGATGCTTCAGACGTCATTACCGGTACATTCTTAATTTATGATGTACCTTATTTTGCCCTGATAGACATAGGTTCCACACATTCCTATATAACTAACACTGTATCTGGAAACTTGGGGATTTTGGTTGAGAGTACTTCTAGTGAGGTGACTGTGCTGAGTCCACTGGGGTAATCGGTTCGGGTTAGCAAATTGTATAGAGATGTTCCACTAGAGGTTCAAGGGTCGGTATTTTTGGCTAATCTGATGGAGCTTCCATTTAGGGAGTTCGACTTGATTCTGTGTATGGACTGGTTGGTCAAGCACCGTGTCAGTCTGGACTGTGCGACCAAGAGGGTCGTCTTGAGAACTGAGGAGAATGATGAGGTAGTCATGATTGGAGAACGTCGAAATTATTTGACTAGTGTGATCTCTACACTGGTGGCTGAGAAACTGGTTCGTAAGGGATGTGAGGTGTTCTTGGCCTATATTAGTGTTTCCATTTATGGGGACTCTTATTTAAAGGATATCAGGACTGTAAAGGATTTTTTGGATGTCTTTTCGGAGGAGCTACCAGGATTGCCTCTAAACTGAAAGGTTGAGTTTGGGATCGAGCTTCTTCTGGATACAGCTCCGGTGTCCATCGCTCCCTATCGTATAGCATCGAAGGAGCTAACAGAGCTTAAGGCTCAACTGCAGGAACTTTTGACCGTGGTTTCATCCGTCCTAGTGTGTCTCCATAGGGAGCACCGGTTTTATTTGTTAAGAAGAAGGATAGGACCATGAGGATGTGCATTGACTATCGGCAGTTGAATAAGCTGACCATTAATAATAAGTATCCACTTCTGAGAATTGACGACTTGTTTGATCAGTTCAGAGGGGATTCGGTATTCTCTAAGATCGATCTTCGTTTAGGGTACCATCAGTTGAGGGTTAAGGAGGTGGATGTGCATAAGACTGCATTTAGGACTCGGTATGGGCACTATGAGTTCCTATTTATGCCTTTTGGGTTGACGAATACACCGGTCACATTTATGGATCTGATAAATTGGGTATTTCAGCTTTACTTGGATCGGTTCATCGTGGTCTTCATCGACGACATCTTGTTTTACTCTAAGTCTGAAGAGGAGCATGATGAGCATCTTAGAGTAGTGCTTCAAATTCTGCGTGAGAAGCAACTTTACGCTAAGCTAAGCAAGTGTGAGTTCTGGCTTCGTAAAGTAACTATTCTGGGGCATGTGGTTTCTATTGAAGGGATTCGTGTTGATCCTCGAAAGATTGAGGCTTTTTTGGATTGGAAATAGCCCAAGAATGTGTCTGAAATTCGTAGTTTTCTGGGTCTAGCGGGTTATTATCAGCGGTTTATAGAATGTTTCTCACTGATTGTAGTGCCCTTAACTAAACTGCTACGTAAGAGTGTTCCGTTTGTCTGGACTGATGTGCAGCAGGAGAGCTTCGAGAAGCTCAAGACTATTCTGACTGAGGCTCCTGTTCTGATACAGCATGAACCTGGGAAGGAGTTTGTGGTTTACAATGACGCGTCACATGTGGGTTTGGGTTGTGTTCTGATGCAGGATGGTAAGGTTGTGGCATATGCGTCTCGTCAGCTCAAGACGCATGAGGCAAACTATCTGATGCATAATTTGGAATTGGCCGCCGTAGTCTTTGCTTTGAAAATCTGGAGGCACTATCTGTACAGTGAGAGGTGTATTATCTACATTGATCATAAAAGCCTCAAGTACCTCCTGACTCAAAAGGAGATGATTCTTAGGCAACGTAGATGGATTGAGCTGCTTAAGGATAATGACTGTACTATTGAGTACAATAATGGAAAGGCCAATGTGGTGGCCGATGCGTTCAGCCGTAGGGCGATGACTAATCTGAGAGCGATGTTCGCTCGACTTAGTTTGTTCGACGATGGAAGTTTGTTAGTTAAGTTGCAGGTTAAATCGACTTGGATTAATCAGATTCAAGATAAGCAGTTGGGGGATAAGTCACTGGGTTTACTGTTCCGTCAGGTTGAGAGTGGCAGCACTTTATATTTTAGACTGAATAGTGATGGGGTACTCTGTTTCTGTGGTTGGATTTGTGTACCGAACGATGGGGATCTAAGGTAGTTTATTCTGAGGGAGGTGCATAGTAGCCCTTATGCTATGCATCCCGACGGTAATAAGATGTATCGTGACCTTTGTGAGTTGTACTGGTGGCCGGGTTTGAAGCGTGAAGTTACTGATTCCGTTGGTTGCTGTTTGATTTGTCAGCACGTTAAGGCTGAGCATTAGTTGCCTTCGGGTTTGTTGCAGCCGGTTAAGATCCCCCTTTGGAAATAGGAGCGAGTGACGATGGACTTCGTGAGTGGGTTGCCTTTAACACCCACTAGAAAGGATTATGTCTTGGTCATCGTGGATCGATTGACCAAGTCTGCACACTTCATTCCGGTTTGAACTGACTATTCACTGCAGAAGTTAGTGAAGTTGTACATCTCTGAGATAGTAAGACTGTATGGGGTTCTTATCTCGATCATTTCTGATAGAGATCCTCGCTTCACTTCTCGGTTCTAGAAAAAGTTACACGAGGCTCTAGGTTTAAGGTTGGACTTCAGTACTGCGTTCCATCCTCAGACCGATGGTCAATCTGAGAGGGTGATTCAGATACTAGAGGATATGCTTAGGAGCTGTGTGATTGATTTTCGAGGCAGTTGGGAGGATTATCTGTCGCTAGCTGAGTTCGCCTACAATAACAGTTTCCAGGCTAGCATTCAAGTGGCACCTTATGAGGCTCTGTATGGTCGTAAGTGCGGAACTCCTTTATGTTGGACTGAGTTGGGCGAACGTCGAGTTTTGGGTCCTGAATTGGTTTCCGAGACTGAGGATAAGATTAGGCTGATTTGGGATTGTCTGAAAGCGGCTTCTGATAGACAGAAGTCCTATGCGGATCTGAAGAGGCGAGATATTGAGTACTTGGTGGGGGACTTCATCTTTCTTAATGTCTCTCCATGGAAGAAGGTTCTGAGGTTAGGTCGTAAGGGCAAGTTGAGCCCAAGGTTCATTAGGCCGTACCAGATTCAGAAGCGTGTGAGACCGGTTGCTTATCAGTTGGAGCTACCTCCAGAGCTAGACCGTATTCACGATGTGTTCCATGTCTCGATGTTGAGGTAGTATCGGTTTGACCTATCTCACGTTGTCTCTGTTAAGGAGATCGAAGTTAGACCATACCTGACTTTTGAGGAGGAGCTGGTTCAGATCCTAGATCGAGATGCTAAGGTTCTAAGAAGGAAGTCCATTCCGTTAGTAAAGGTGCTGTGACGGAATCATAGCACTGAGAAAGCTACGTGGGAGCCTGAGGACTCGATGCGTCAGTAGTATCCTCATCTGTTCTAATCAGGCATATTTCGATGTCGAAATTTCTTTTAGGGGGTAGAGTTGTAACGCCCCAAAATTATGATTTTGGCTTTTGTAAAAATGTGACACAACTGTGTATCTGCTTTAGTGGTTAAGTGTTATGGGTGTGTGTGAGAGGTCCCAAGTTGAAGCCCTACCTTTGGCAAATTTTGATATTTTTCTGATCTAAGCCTTGTATTTTGGGAGTGAGCTTATATTTAATTATTGGTAGAATTATATCAGAATGGGCCTGCTGGTCTGGTTGTAACACCCCAAACCCGGCCTGGACATTATGGCCGAATCTGGCGATGTCACATTGAAGTGTCTTTCGTAAAATATGTTGTCGTTGAAATCATCATTTCTATTTAATCACTTTGAGCTATTCAATGATGAGTCTAAAAATGGGTCGTTCATTTTTAAAGCATGAATCATTGAAAAGTTATTCACTTTTAAAAACGTTATTAATTTTCATAGCGTCATTTATTGTGGGAGCTTTTAAACCGATTGCGTATTTGAGGAAATTTTGATAAAACATTTATCTTTCTGAAAACTCGCGGCTTTTCCTACTGCTAGCAGTTATAAACCAAAACAACAATAAAATCCCCAAATTAAAAATATAAATCCAAAGGCCCTTATTACAATAAAATACCCCAAAAATTAAATCGAAATCATAAAATACTAAATCAAATTAGATAGGTCGTATGGCCACAGCTGAGTCCTCCATTGCACCGATCCGCCTATGTCTGGGGATTACCTGTACAGTTAAAACAGAAGGGTGAGTTTGCGAAAACTCAGTGTGTAATCCCATATAAGCAAATGGACAGAAAACAAACACAGTCTGAGCCTAAGCCCTTCTCAGTATTAGTGTCAATATCAGTTTGGGCTTTAACCCATCTCAGTACAGAATAGTCATGTGGTTGGGCCCTGGCCCATTACAGAATCAATGATCAGTGCACTAACAGATTTAAACAGTACACAAGTCCTACCCATCCAGCCTCTACACTCCATCTCTGTCCAACCCAACACTCCATATGGGGATATAATCAACCCACCCATCCCTACACTCCAGAAAGTACCGAATGCGGCACTATACGGTGATATGCAGCTGGGCTGCCAGTAATTTAGGCTCGAAGCCTTTTAGAACACTTCTTCTGATCAATAACAACCTATCCCCATGCAATGCATCATGTAATCGTGTCATGTCATATCATAGTATCGTGTATGCATTCAGTACAGTCAACATAGCATGCTAAAATATAGCCTTACAGGTACATATACATATCTATATCACACAGGGGCATAACAGTCATTCAGTCAATTAGGGGTCTAAGTAAGCTTACCGACCCAACAGTAGGTCCAAAGTCGACTCGGGCGACCCGTGCAACCTTAGCCGTCAAACAATGAAAATGGGCCCATGAGCCCATGTTGCTAACCCATGTGGGCCCACACACTCGTGTACCCGACATGGCCCATAATGGCCTTGGCCGTGAGAAATGCATGGCCTGGCCCAATAATTTCCACATGCCCGTGTGGTTTGCTCGTGTGGGGCCCACACGCCGTGGGCCCACACGACCCAGTTCGGCCCGGTCCATGAATCGCCTATGGCCAGGCTCGTCGATAACACACCCATGTTGGGTCACACGGTCAACCACACGGGTAGCCGTAATCTCGTGTGGCATCAACGATTCACACTTTTCAACTTTTTACCAATTTTCGATTGTAGAACAGTGTTTACACAAACCTGAATTCATTAGAAGTTAAACAGCACTTCTGGTACACCGAAACCTAAATTCAACCAAAACGTCATTTAATCAACTACATAATTCGTTAATCAAACAAAGCCAAACAACGTTAAGGAAATATCAGCAATTGAAGCCCCTTACCGAAAACAACCAAACCGCACCCTCAACTCCTTAATGAAGCACCAACCAACTCTTGAACTCCACCTAGCACAAGAGCCACAAAACCCTTTTGTTTCAACCCTTAATCGTATTTCACTTAACAATTCAATTAAACCCTATAATATACATACAACCTTTCATTCAGCATCTTATAGAACGAACAACAAACACCTACTCACTTACCAAACTGTCGATAGGGTAGAGTGCAACTTGGAAACCCAAGAAAGAGCAAATCAAAAAAGAGGATCCGAAAACTGAAAAGAGGCAAAACAGGGAAAGAGAGATCAACGGAAAGGGAAGTGCAAACCGAACTAGACAAAGGATGTCGCAAAACTCACCTATCAATATTCGGCCAAGGAGAGGAGCCAAAATTATGCACGACCTGTAACACCCTTTACCCGGGTTCTACGCCGGAATCGGGCCCGAGGCGTTACCAAACTTAAACCACTTGATCGCCACATAGGCTCGTCGTAACTACTCTCTGAAGTCATCTCAACAACCTCTTTCTCGACTTACGAGGCCTCATTCACACACACGAGGGCTCGCGAGACTAAACCGAAACTTTTTCCAATCTTAAAATTTTTCTCTTTTATACAGGTCTCACACACCCGTGTAAGATTAGACACGCCCGTGCATGGACACACACGCCCATGTCCCTAAATCGTGCCTAAAACCCCAGCATTCTGCCAATGCCCCACGGCCAAGGCACACGCCCGTGCTTACCACCCGTGGTGCACACTGACTACCTTAACACGGCCTAGAGTCTAGACACACGCCCGTGTGGCTAGCCCATGGCCAACACTGATTAATCCCACACGCCCTAGACACACGCCCGTGTGGGTAGTCCGTGGTCTATTCTGATTTGAAATACTAACATGCAGGAGACACATGGCTGAGTCACACGCCCGTGGGCTGGCCGTGTGTCATACATGGCCTAGACACACGCCCGTGTGTCTATCCACATGGACAAGAACAAAGCTATGTGCCAAGTTCTTTTCACCCCTCTAGCATACACAACATATACTCATCTAACACAATCATAATCAACTCAAATTGAATTGCAATCTCACATAGACAACTATAACTTTTCATATAACATAAAATAGCCAATAACTATGGCATTATACAAAATAAGCTATCCATCTAAAGGCCAACACATCTTAGCCATTTACAACAAAATTCACTAACTTGTCTAGCCCCTATACATGCCATATATACAAACATTGAGTCTCATGTACTAGAGTGTCTTGATAGTGTGGGCGATCTTCCAATTGATCCTCGTATCTCGATTCAACACTTTTACTCTATAAGACAAGGGAAAGAAAAGGAGTAAGCTTTGTGCTTAGTAAGTTTACACATAAACAATTAAGCATCATAGTATAAGCTAAACAACAATTAGCATTATACTACCAAAGGTAATGAACAACTATGCTTACTCTTTCTAACCCTTACCACACTTCCAACACATCATGAGTCACAAACTCATAACCATCGAAATGCACCCCTGCATTCAATGTCACATTTACACAATATACAACACATCATTATTTCTCAATAATTCATCCACACAGCTAATTAACTTAATAATGCATCCACACAGCTTCTTTACTCAATAATGTAATCACATGGCTAATCCACACAGTTAACCCACACAATAAATGTCTCGGTGGTTTCGCACTTAGCACACCACAGTCGATTAATAAGGTGGTATCGCACTTAGCCTACCACAAAGGTAATCATAGGGGTTTCTCACTTAGCCCACTAAACAATATACATAACGATAGCATCGCACATAGCCAGCTTATCGTCAATATGCATTAGGATGGTATCGCACTTAGCCTGCCATCTAGCATTATCACTACACATTCACATGTCTACTTACTCAATTAAACATCCATTCACAATTCTACTACATTCATTCTACTTGAACCACATTGGTTCTCAATCAATCTCGAACAAGCTACACACTAGCTATCATCAATAAATTGTAAGTATGAATGCATTGTTTATGCATAGGCTTACCTCGGTACTCAAAAGTGTCCCCCACCTTGCTTTTGCCTCGGTTTCGATCTGGGCTTTGCCTTTCTTGATCTAAATGAATAAATTAGCTTATTCGTAAACATATTGACTAGATTGGCCCTTATCTCATACTTTAGTAAAATTACTATTTTACCCCTAAACTTTCTCATATTTACACTTTAGCCCCAAAGGCTCGTAAAGTGATTTTTATTCAACTTTCTAGTCTTTCATGCTTAGTCGAACCACTTATTCAACTAAAGCTGTCATCAATTCTCACTAAAACATACATGTATGACCAAACTTAAGATTCTCACAATCAAGTCCCTACATGCATTTTCATGGAAAATCACTTAACAAAAGATGTTTCTACTACATCAAGCTTTCATAATCTTCCATAAAATATCAACATACATGCATGTCATACATGACCAAATTTTTGAACATCCATTTTAGGTCATCAAATAGCTAAAAATAGCTTACTCGTGCTACTAGGACTTCAAAAATACAAAGAATATCAAAAATGAGGCTAGATGCACTTACTAGCAAGCTTGAAAATTTTGAAGAACCCTAGCAATGGCTCTTGGAATTTTAGGCAGCCTTGGGGAAGAAGATGAATGAATTTTGTCATCTTTTCTCCTATTTTAATCACTTATTTGATAAATGACCAAAATGCCCTTTTTGATAAACTTTCTATTTTAACTCATCCATGCCCAATTTTGTCCAAATATTAGAAATTGGAAAAATTGCTATTTAAGGACCTCTAATTAATATTCTAAAGCTATTTCACACAAATAGCTTCTAGAATCTCACATTTTGCAACTTTTGGAATTTAGTCCTTTTGGACAATTCAACCACAATTTCACAAAATTACTTCATTGAACTTTCACACTAGCATGCATACATAGCATAAACCTCAAAAACTCATTCATATACCTCGGATTTGTGGTCTCGCACCACTATTCTGACTAGGCCCTAAATCGGGATGTTACAACTCTCCCCCTTTTAGAGATTTTCGCCCCCGAAAATCTTACCAGTAAAGAGGTTTGGATGTTGCTCTCTCATAGCTTCTTCTGTTTCCCACGTAGCCTCTTCCACACCATGTTTCTGTCATAACACTTTCACTAGTGATATGCTCTTATTTCTCAACTGTTTCACTTCTCGAGCCAAGATCTTAATCGGCTCCTCTTCATAAGACATATCCGGTCTTATCTCAATTTCAGTCGAAGGAATCACATGTGAAGGATCGGAGCGATACCGTCGTAACATCGACACATAGAACACATTATGAATCTTTTCCAACTCTACCGGCAAAGCCAACCGGTATGCTACAGGCCCAACTCTATCTGTAATCTCATACAGCCCTATGAATCTTGGACTCAATTTTTCTTTTCGTCCAAATCTCGTAATCTTCTTCCACAGTGACACTTTCAAAAACACTTTGTCGCCCACTTCAAACTCAATTTCTTTTCTTTTCAAATCCGCGAACGACTTCTGTCGGCCCGAAGCAGCTCTCAGACTATTACGAATTACTTTCAACTTCTCTTCAGTTTCTTTCACTAGATCGACCCCATGGATCCGCTTCTCACTAAGCTCGGTCCAATACAAAGGAGTCCAACACTTACGACCATACAAAGCCTCATACGGTGCCATCTATATACTCGACTGATAACTATTGTTGTAGGCAAATTCGACCAAAGGTAGATATCTCTCCCAACTACCTTCGAATTCTAACACACAGCATCGAAGCATATCTTCAAGAACTTGAATCACTCTTTCAGACTGACCATCGGTTTGCAGATGGAACGCAGTACTGAAATTCAATCTCGTACCCATGGCCTCTTGTAACTTCTTCCAAAATCTCGAAGTAAACCTCGGATCTCTATCCGATATAATAGACACAGGTACACCATGCAATCTCACTATCTCTGCCACATACAACTCAAATTAACTTATCCAAAGAATAATCAACGCGTCTTTGGAATAAAGTGATCCGACTTTGTCAATCTATCCACAACAACCCACACAGCATCTCTCTTTTTCGGAGTCATCGACAACCCCGTTACAAAATCCATGGTAATCTGATCCCACTTCCATTCGGGTACCATTACTGGTTGAAGCAATCCCGAAGGCACTTGATGCTCAGCCTTCACCTGTTGGCAAATCAGACACTTTGTCACAAACTTTGAAATATCTCTTTTCATACCCGGCCACCAATATAACTTTTTCAGGTCGTTTTACATTTTCGTACTGCCCAGATGTACTGACAAACATCCACTCCGGATCTTATGCAAAACCTTTTGAATCAACTCCTCATCTTTAGGAACACAAATTCTGTCACGATACGTCAGACAACCATTCAAATCCACTCGAAAATCAGAATCACTTTCTGATCCGCACTTAGCTATCTTAGCTTGCATCTCACTGTCATTTCTCTGAGCCTCACATATTTGTTGAACAAATAGCGGCTTAGCTCTCAACTCTGCCAAAATAGCACCATCGTCAAACAATGCTAAACACGTGCTCATAGATCTTAGAGCATACAAGGATTTCCTGCTCATGGCATCCGCAACCACATTCGCTTTTCTCGGGTGGTAGTCAATGACTAACTCATAGTCTTTCAACAACTCGAGCCACCGTCTCTTTCTCAAATTCAGATCATTCTGATCCATCAAATATTTCAGACTCTTGTGATCTGTAAAGATTCGGCACTTCTCACCATATAAGTAATGTCGCCAAATCTTTAACGCAAAAGCAATCGCCGCTAACTCCAAATCATGAGTCGGATAATTCTTCTCGTGCGGTTTTAGCTGCCTCGAGGCGTAAGCGACTACCTTACCCTCTTGCATCAACACGCAACCGAGACCATTAAACGACGTGTCACTGTAAACCACGAACTCCTTCCCCGATTCTGGTTGAACCAAAACCGGTGCCTCAGTCAACAATGTCTTCAGTCTCTCGAAACTCTGTTGACATGTCTCAGTCCATACAAACTTGACATCTTTGTGCAGTAGTTTCGTCATCGGAGTAGCAATCACGGAGAACCCCTTTACGAAACGTCTGTAATATCCTGCTAATCCCAAGAAACTTCTGATTTCAGACACGTTCCTCGGCGGTTTCCAATCCACAACAACCGATATCTTACTCAGGTCAACTCTGACACCATCACCCGACACAATATGTCCTAGGAATCCGACCTCTCGGGGCCAAAACTCACTCTTGCTAAACTTAGCATACAACTGCTTATCTCTCAAAGTTTGCAAGACAATTCTCAAATGCCTTTCGTGATCGTTCTCATCCCGAGAATAGATCAATATGTCGTCAATGAAGAAAACTACAAACTTGTCCACATACAGTTTGAAAACACGGTTCATCAGATCCATAAAAATCGTGGGTGCATTCGCCAAACCAAATGGCATAACCAAAAACTCATAATGGCCATACCTTGTCCGAAATGCAGTTTCAACACATCTTGCTCTTTCACTCTGAATGATAATAGCTTGGACCTCAAGTCTATCATGGAGAACATCAGTAGCTCCTTGATTGATCAAAAGATCATCAATCATTGGTAAAGGATACTTATTCTTCACCGTCACCTTGTTCGATTGTCTATAGTCTATACACAACCTCATAGACCCATCTTTCTTCTTCACGAATAATACCGAGCACCCCACTGGCGAGTAGCTCGGTCTTGCAAAACCCTTATCTCATCAACTCTTGCAACCGAACCTTCATTCTTTCAACTCTACAGTGCCATTCTATATGGAGTAATTGAAATAGGTGCCGTTCCTAACCAACTCAATTCCAAACTCGACCTCTCTCACCGAGGTAATCCGGGTAACTCTTCCCAAATACGTCTGGATACTCACATACCACTGCACTTTGCTTTCAAACTCTACTCCAACCTCTCGAGTATTCAACACAAAAGCAAGATAGGACTCACACCCTTTTCTCAAACATTTCTCAGCCACTAGGGAAGAAATCATCACTGGTAGACTATTCGATCCACCTGATTCAACCCGAACCATATCTCCACTCTCACATTTCAATTCAATAAACTTACTACCACAGTTCACTAAGACACTATGGGTAGTCAACCAATCCATGCCTAGGATTAAATCAAACTCATCAAACAGCAACAACATAAGGTTTGTCGGAAAACAATGATTCTCAATCAATAAAGGACAATTCTTACACACTCTGTCCACTAACACATGCTTTCCTAACGGGTTTGACACCTTAACCACTATGTCCGTAGACTCAACGGTCATACTCAAACTAGATGCTAATCTCATGCAAATGTAACAATGAGTAGACCCTGGATCTATTAAAGCAATAACAAAGGTGTCAAAGAGAGAAAAAGTACCCGTTATCACATCAGGGGAGGATGCTTCTTTGCGAGCGCGAATAGCATACGTCCTTGCAGGTGCCCGACCCTCCGGTCTCATAGTAGAGTCTTTGGATGCACCCCTACCACTATTCCCACCTCTAGGGTTTCTTGGTGGTCTACCCCTTGCAGACACATCACTAGGTCTCATCTCTTACTTCTCTTCCTTATCATCCCTCTCGGGGCAGTTCCGGATAAAGTGGTCAGGGAACCAACACTTATAACATTTTCGACTATTTCCCCAACACTCTCCAGTGTGATATCTACCACAACTTGGACACTCTGGTTTACTTTTTGTATTGCCCACACTTTCCATCGATGGGGCTTGGACTCTCAAACCCGAGCGATTATTGCCCAAGTCTCGATGCGAATAACCCACTGGTGCCGTCCTTCGAGGATTCACTTCCTTGGATCTTTTCGACTAGGCTTGGTATGACTTGCCCATCGGCCTCGTTCTAGCATCTCGGGCTTCACTCACAACCCTCCTCTTTTCTGAACTCAGCTCTTCGGCCTTACTTGCCCTCTCAACTAATACCACAAATTCTTTCAACTCCAAAATGGCCACTAGGAGTTTGATGTCCTCATTCAGCCCATCTTCGAACCTTTTACACAAGATGGTCTTAGTCGATACACATTCTTGAGCGAATTTGCTAAGCCTAACAAACTCACGCTCATACTCTGCTACTGACATCCTTCATTGCTTCAACTCAAGGAATTCATTCCTTTTCCGATCAGTAAATCGCTGGCTTATATACTTCTTTCGAAACTCTTCCAGAAAGAAGTCCCACATCACCCGCTCTCTCGGGACTACCAACATTAGTGTTTTCCACCAATTGTATGCCGAATCTCTTAGCAAGGATACGGCACACTTCAAGCTCTCCTCAGACGTACATAATAGTTCATCGAACACCCTCATCGAGTTATCCAACCAGAACTCCGCCCTCTCTGGGTCATCATCTACCTTAGCTCTAAACTCCTCAGCCCCATGCTTCCTAATCTTATCCACCGGGGGTTTTGATATCCTCACTACATCCATACCTTGAGGAGCCACTGGATTTGGCTAAGGTTTAGGAGGAGGTGGAGGAGGTTGAGCAGTAGAGTTTGCTCGAACATAGTTCGAGTACCAATTACCCATCATCTGGAGAAAGGCTTCCCGTGCCTCTTCCCCTTGACCCCTGACCTCGGGCCCACTCTCAACGGGCGCGGTTCCTTGCGCAGGAGTCGGCGCATTAGTAGCTGCTTCATCAGCAGTCAATGGATCGAAATCCATATACTATATAAAACAAGATTCAAAATCATCAGAAACCACAACACTATCATTGTACACTTATGGCATGTATAGCTAGACTCTTACACCCACTACGGTAGTCCTAGAACCGACTAAACTATAGCTCTGATACCACTAAATGTAACACCCTTTACCCGGGTTCTACGCCGGAACCGGGCCCGAGGCGTTACCAAACTCAAACCACTTGATCGCCACATAGGCTCGTCGTAACTACTCTCTGAAGTCATCTCAACAACCTCTTTCTCGACTTACGAGGCCTCACTCACACACACGAGGGCTCGCGAGACTAAACCGAAACTTTTTCCAATCTTAAAATTTTTCTCTTTTATACAGGTCTCACACGCCCGTGTAAGATTAGACACGCCCGTGCATGGACACACACGCCCATGTCCCTAAACCGTGCCTAAAACCCCAGCATTCTGCCAATGCCCCACGGCCAAGGCACACGCCCGTGCTTACCACCCGTGGTGCACACTGACTACCTTAACACGGCCTAGAGTCTAGACACACGCCCGTGTGGCTAGCCCGTGGCCAACACTGATTAATCCCACACGCCCTAGACACACGCCCGTGTGGCTAGTCCGTGGTCTATTCTGATTTGAAATACTAACATGCAGGAGACACATGGCTGAGTCACACGCCCGTGGGCTGGCCGTGTGTCATACATGGCCTAGACACACGCCCGTGTGTCTATCCACATGGACAAGAACAAAGCTATGTGCCAAGTTCTTTTCACCCCTCTAGCATACACAACATATACTCATCTAACACAATCATAATCAACTCAAATTGAATTGCAATCTCACATAGACAACTATAACTTTTCATATAACATAAAATAGCCAATAACTATGGCATTATACAAAATAAGCTATCCATCTAAAGGCCAACACATCTTAGCCATTTACAACAAAATTCACTAACTTGTCTAGCCCCTATACATGCCATATACAAAACATTGAGTCTCATGTACTAGAGTGTGCTGATAGTGTGGGCGATCTTCCAATTGATCCTCGTATCTCGATTCAACACTTTTACTCTATAAGACAAGGGAAAAGAAAAGGAGTAAGCTTTGTGCTTAGTAAGTTTACACATAAACAATTAAGCATCATAGTATAAGCTAAACAACAATTAGCATTATACTACCAAAGGTAATGAACAACTATGCTTACTCTTTCTAACCCTTACCACACTTCCAACACATCATGAGTCACATACTCATAACCATCGAAATGCACCCCTGCATTCAATGTCACATTTACACAATATACAACACATTATTATTTCTCAATAATTCATCCACACAGCTAATTAACTTAATAATGCATCCATACAGCTTCTTTACTCAATAATGTAATCACATGGCTAATCCACACAGTTAACCCACACAATAAATGTCTCGGTGGTTTCGCACTTAGCACACCACAGTCGATTAATAAGGTGGTATCGCACTTAGCCTACCACAAAGGTAATCATAGGGGTTTATCACTTAGCCCACTAAACAATATACATAACGATAGCATCGCACATAGCCAGCTTATCGTCAATATGCATTAGGATGGTATCGCACTTAGCCTGCCATCTAGCATTATCACTACACATTCACATGTCTACTTACTCAATTAAACATCCATTCACAATTCTACTACATTCATTCTACTTGAACCACATTGGTTCTCAATCAATCTCGAACAAGCTACACACTAGCTATCATCAATAAATTGTAAGTATGAATGCATTGTTTATGCATAGGCTTACCTCGGTACTCAAAAGTGTCCCCCACCTTGCTTTTGCCTCGGTTTCGATCCGGGCTTTGCCTTTCTTGATCTAAATGAATAAATCAGCTTATTCAATACACATATTGACTAGATTGACCCTTAACTCATACTTTAGCAAAATTACTATTTTGCCCCTAAACTTTCTCATATTTACACTTTAGCCCCAAAGGCTCATAAAGTGATTTTTATTCAACTTTCTAGTCTTTCATGCTTAGTCGAACCACTTATTCAACTAAAGCTATCATCAATTATCACTAAAACATACATGTATGACCAAACTTAAGATTTTCACAATCAAGTCCCTACATGCATTTTCATGGAAAATCACTTAACAAAAGATGTTTCTACTACATCAAGCTTTCGTAATCTTCCATAAAATATCAACATACATGTAAGTCATACATGACCACATTTTTTAACATCCATTTTAGCTCATCAAATAGCTAAAAATAGCTTACTCATGCTACTAGGACTTCAAAAATACAAAGAATATCAAAAACGAGGCTAGATGCACTTACTAGCAAGCTTGAAAATTTTGAAGAACCCTAACAATGGCTCTTGGAATTTTCGGCAGCCTTGGGGAAGAAGATGAATGAATTTTGTCATCTTTTCTCCTATTTTAATCACTTATTTGATAAATGACCAAAATGCCCCTTTTGATAAACTTTCTATTTTAACTCATCCATGCCCAATTTTGTCCAAATATTAGAAATTGGAAAAATTACTATTTAAGGACCTCTAATTAATATTCTAAAGCTATTTCACACAAATAGCTTCTAGAATCTCACATTTTGCAACTTTTGTAATTTAGTCCTTTTGGACAATTCAACCATAATTTCACAAAATTACTTCATGAAACTTTCACACTAGCATGCATACATAGCATAAACCTCAAAAACTCATTCATATACCTCAGATTTGTGGTCTCGCACCACTATTCTGACTAGGCCCTAAACCGGGATGTTACACGACCGGCTTAAGGGAAAGGGAAGCTAGCGTCAAAAATTAGGAATAGAAAGAGGGAACTAAATTTTGAAAACAACGGCAGTAAGTGGGGGAAAACAATTACAGGAAAACCAAAAAGGAGCAGAACAGATAGAGAGAAAACAGTCACAACAAAAATCGAATGACACAATCGGCACCCAAGCACTTAGAATAATCGACAAAAATCAAATGAGAGAAGAAAAACCAAGGAGGAAATTCGGCAGTAACAGGGAGGTTTTAGGGGATGTAAACGGCAGCAAAATTAAAAAAAATAGAGAAAAACTCTACCAGTCACCGAAATTATAACACAATGAGAGAGAGAGTCGAATTCTACATCCCCCAAATCAAGATAACTTCCCACATCCCATAATTTCCTCCTAAAATCACTCTAACCTTCTCACCACTCAGACTTTTAATGAAACACAAACTCTAGCCGTCCATCCCTGCAAAAATTTAATCCCTTTCGCGCATGCAAAGATTTGAACTTCAGACCTCAGGTAACAATAACATGCCACTCATCCTCTAGACCAACAGGCTCATTCTTACATATTTCATCAACATTTATTTATAAGCCTACTGATTAGAGATAGGGGTTTAATCATTTCAAAACAAAATTTTTTGCACAAGACAAGGCTTGAACCCAAGACTTCTTAAACACTCCCAGAACACATAACCACTGAAGCAGACAGATATTTGTGTGTCAAACATACGAAAGTAAATATTAAGGATCTTTGGGGCGTTACAAATCTACTCTCCTAAAAGAAAATTTCAGCCTCGAAATTTACCTGATCAGAACAGATGAGGATATTGCTGCCGTATTGCATCCTCAGGCTCCCACGTGGCCTCTTCATAACTATGATTACGCCAAAGAACCTTAACCAGTGGGATGGACTTTCTTCTCAGAATTTTAACATCGTGGTCTAATATATGTACCGGCTCCTCTTCGAAGGTCAGATCTGGCCTAGCCTCAATATCCTCAACTAAAACAATATGTGTGGGATCAGAGCGGTAGCGTCTCAACATGGAGACGTGGAACACATCGAGAATCTGCTCCAACTCTGGAAGTAGCTCCAACTGGTAGGCAACTAGTTCCACACGCCTCAGTATGCGATAAGGTCCAATAAATATGGGGCTCAACTTGCCCTTACGACCAAATCTCAGAACTTTCTTCCACGGTGAGACCTTAGGAAAAATGAAGTCCTCCACAGAATACTCTATCTCTCGACACATTAGATCTGCATACGACTTTTGTCTATCAGCTGCCTCCTTAAATCGATCCCGAATCAACCTGACCTTATCCTCGATTATCGAAACCGCTCAGACCTGCAATCGATGCTCGCCAACTCACCCAACACAAGGGAGTACGACACTTACGACCATAGAGTGCCTCGTAAGGTGCCATCTGTATGCTAGACTGGTAACTGTTGTTGTAAGCAAACTCTGCCAACGGAAAAAACTCCTCCTAACAGCCTCAGAAGTCAATTACACAACCACTTAACATATCCTCCAATATCTGAATCACTCTCAGATTGACCATCTGTCTGAGGATGGAACGAAGTACTGAAGTCCAACCTTGTACCCAGAGCTTCATGTAGCTTCTTCCAGAACTGAGATGTGAAGCGGGGATCTCTATCAGATATTATCGAAACCGGTACCCCATGCAGTCTCACTACCTTAGACACATACAGTTTAGCCAGCTTCTGCAGAGAGTAATCAGTACGAACCGATATGAAATGGGCAGACTTGGTCAACCGATCCACGATGACCCATACTGAATCTTTCTTAGTAGGCTTTAAGGGTAACCCACTTATGAAATCCATAGTCACTCTTTCCCACTTCCAAAGCGGTATTTTAACTGGCTGCAGTAAACCTGAAGGTAGCTGATGCTCAGCCTTAACCTGCTAGCATGTTAGACATTTACTCACAAAATCGGTAACATCTCGCTTAAGACCTGGCCACCAATATAGCTCATGTAGGTCTCGATACATCTTGTTCCCACCAGGATGCATATCATAAGGGCTACTATGCGCCTCTCGTAGTGTAAACTACCTCAACTTAGCATCATTCGGTACACAGACTCTCTATAGGGAAACAGAGAACCCCTTCGCTATTCAATCCAAAATCTGATGTATTACCACTCTTAATCTGTCGAAATCGAAGACCCAGTGACTCATCTTCCAACTGTTTACCCTTAATCTGCTCGATCCACATCGATTTAACCTGGAGTTCAGCCAACAAACTACCATCTTCAAATAAACTGAGACGAGCAAACATCGCTCTCAAATCAGTCATAGCCCTTCGGCTCAGTGCGTTGGCCACCACATTGGCCTTACCAGGATGGTATTCAATCATACAGTCATAATCCTTTAGCAGCTCAATCCATCTACGCTGCCTAAGGTTTAACTCCTTCTAAGTGAGGAGATATTTGAGACTCTTGTGATCAATGTAAATGTAGGCTGCTTCCAATCCAAGACAGCTTCAATCTTTCGAGGATCGACCCTAATCCGCTCAGCAGATACCACATGGCCCAGAAATGTTACTTCTTTTAGCCAAAACTCACACTTACTGAGCTTGGCGTACAGTTGCTTCTCCCTCAAAACCTGCAAAACCACTCGGAGATGTTCATCTTGTTCATCATCGGTCTTCGAATACACCAGAATGTCGTCAATAAAGACTACCACGAACTCATCCAGATAAGGCTGGAACACTAAGTTCATCAGATCCATAAAGGCTGCTGGTGCATTCGTCAATCCAAATGGCATTACTAAGAACTCGTAATGCCCGTAACGAGTCCTAAATGCAGTCTTGTGTACATCAGCCTCATTAACTCTCAACTGATGGTACCCAAATTGGAGGTCAATTTTAGAGAAAACTGAAGCTCCTCGAAACTGATCAAGCAGGTCGTCTATCCTCGGCAGGGTGTACTTATTTTTGATGGTCAACTTGTTCAGTTGCTGATAATTAATGCACATACGCATGGATCCATCCTTCTTTTTACGAAACAGAATCGGTGCTCCCCACGGAGACACACTAGGGCGGATGAACCCACAATCCAAGAACTCTTAGATTTGAGCTTTAAGCTCCACAAGCTCCTTCGGTGCCATTCTATAAGGGGCGATGGACACCAGAGCTGTACCAGGAAGGAGCTCAATTCCAAACTCAACTTCACGGTTTGAAGGTAACCCAGATAGCTCTTCAGGGAAGACGTCCGAAAAGTCCTTAACCGTTCTGATTTCTCTAATAGAAGAATCCCCAGAATTTGAAACACTGATGTAGGCCAGATATGTCTCACATCCCTTACAAACTAACTTTTCAGCCCTCAATGCGAAAATCACATTCGATAAGTAGTTCCGACGTTCCTCAATTACAACTACTTCGTTGTCCTTCTCCATTCTCAATACCACCCGTTTAGTGGCACAATCTAAGTACACTCGGTGTTTAACTAGCCAATCCATGCCCAGTATCAGTTTGAATTCTCCCAAAGAGAGTTCCGTTAGATCGGCCATAAAAATAACTCATTGTACCTGTAAATGGACATTTCTAAATAACTTATTAAATCGGATGGACTGCCCCAATGGACTTAATACCGTAATTTCACTCGGAGTACTCTAAACTGGAATCCCCAAGTTTTCAGTAACAGAGCAGGAAACATAGGAATGAGTGCATCCTATATCTATCAATACAGTATAAGGTACATTAAAAATATACTGTACATTAAAAATTAAGAACGTACCCGTGATGACATCCGAAGCATCTTCCTCCTCTCGGTGACGTACCGCATATACAAGAGTCGGTTGCCTCGCCTCAGTTTGATTAGCACCTCTGCCCGGTGCTCTCTACCCATGGCCCAACCCATTACCACTTCGAGCCTGACTGCGGCCTCTCAGAGGCTGCTGAACACCCCTCAGCGACTGTGCAGTACCCAAATCAGGAGCTTACATCTAATTAGGCCTCCGTGGACACTCTCTGATACGGGGCTCTAATGAACCGCACCTCAAACATGCCCCAGTTCTTTTCCAGCACTCGCCCTGATGGCGTCTCCCACAATCGGTACAAGGCTGTTGACCAGTAGCAACCATAAGGGCACCAACTCTGACCGGCCCATCCACCCTGGCCTTTTTCTTAGGCCTCTGAATGGAACTCGAGGGCTCCAAATCCCTCATGTTCCTACCTCTCTCTTTCTCACGGTTCTGGTGCTCAGTGCGTTTAACCTTTTCGGCGATCTTCGCCTTATCTACTAGTGCAGCAAAGTCTCGCTCCCTCTGCGGAGCTATCAAAACCCTTAAGCTATCTCTGAGGCTGTCCTCGAAGAGAACACATCGCTCGTACTCAATCGCCATCATACCTCTCGCATAACGGCTCAGCCATAAGAACTCAGCCTCATATTTGGCCACTGATCTGTCCCCCTGAGTCAGTTTTAAAAACTCTCTCCTTCGGGCATCCACATAACTGACACCTACGTATTTTCCCTAGAAGGCAGATTTAAAGAATTCCTAGGTCAGTCGTTCGGGCTGAGTGCCCTCCTTTATAGTGAGCCACCACTGATATGCTTCATCTCGTAATGTGATGATACAAAGACCCTTTAATTTTTGCTCGGGGGTGCAGTCCAGGTCGTCCATAATTCTCTCTGTGGCCTCTATCCAAGATTTCACCCATGTTAGGGGCAACTCCAAAGAATACCCTAAAAATCTCACTCCATTAGACCTGAGAGTCGTTCCGTAATGCACCATCACCCCTAGTACCATGTGGTCCCAACGACCCTCTCCGCATTCTTAACATGGCTTGGGGCGGTCGTCGTCGTCCCACCGCTCGATCATGAGACCCAATCTCAGTCACAGGTGAAGCCGGTTTCGCACTGGTTTTTAAATTAGGTATATGGCCAGATGACGAGGACCCAGCTCGAGCACCTCTATGGCCTCTACCACGGCCTCTTGTACCCCATCCGTGAGTACCTCTAGTGCTCATTGTCTAATCTCGAATTATCTCAGATAATGCTTTTATGCAGATCGCTTCTGATTTCGTGATTTGTTAATCAAAGTTTTATGCAATGCAGTATAGCAATTCAGTGTCCGTTTTCGTAAATCGACCTAACAGTTTTGCTACAGTCTCAGTATACACTATCTTAAGTGTTTTTAGTACAGTCCATCTATAGTAGTCGTAGGATATACTACCTATAGCAGTTTCAGTTTAGAACATATAACAGTTTCAATCAAAATTATAATGCAATTTTTAGAGAGAATTTACCGGATCGACGTCGGAGACTCGACGTGCCAAACATTGAGTAAAATATTTCAAAACACTTCAAACCATTTGAAAATAGTTCTTTAGAAATTCAAGTTTAAAAACCCAATCCACAGCCGAGTTTTGCAACTTGGCTCTGATACCACTGAATGTAACACCTCAAACTCGGCCTGGACGTTATGGCCAAATTTGGTGATGTCACGTTGAAGTGTCTTTCGTAAAATATGTTGTCGTTGAAATCCTTATTTCTATTTAATCACTTTGAGTTATTCAATGATGAGTCTAAAAACGGTTCGTTCATTTTTGAAGCATGAATCATTGAAAAATTATTCACTTTTAAAAACGTTATTAATTTTTAAAGCGTCATTTATTGTTGGAGCTTTTAAACCGATTGCGTATTTGAGGAAATTTTGATAAAACATTTATCTTTCTGAAAACTCGCGGCTTTTCCTACTGCTAGCAGTTCTAAACCAAAACAACAATAAAATCCCCAAATTAAAAATATAAATCCAAAGGCCCTTATTACAATAAAATACCCCAAAAATTAAATCAAAATCATAAAATACTAAATCAAATTAGATAGGTCGTGTGGCCACCGCTGAGTCCTCCGTTGCACCGATCCGCCTATGTCTGGGGATTACCTGTACAGTTAAAACAGAAGGGTGAGTTTGCGAAAACTCAGTGTATAATCCCATATAAGCAAATGAACAGAAAACAAACACAGTCTGGGCCTAAGCCCTTTTCAGTATCAGTGTCAATATCAGTTTGGGCTTTAACCCATCTCAGTACAGAACAGTAATGTGGTTGGGCCCTGGCCCATTACAGAATCAATGATCGGTCAAAGAATGTGATTTAAACAAAGACACAAGTCCTACCCATCCAGCCTCTACACTCCATCTCCGTCCAACCCTACACTCCATATAGGGATATAATCAACCCACCCATCCCTACACTCCAGAGAGTACTGAATGCGGCACTATACAGTGATATGCAGCTGGGCTTTCAGTAATTTAGGCTCGAAGCCTTTCAGAACACTTCCTCCGATCAATAACAATCCATCCCCATGCAATGCATCATGCAATCGTGTCATGACATATCATAGTATCGTGTATGCATTCAGTACAGTCAACATAGCATGCTAAAATATAGCCTTACATGTACATATACATATCTATATCACACAGGGGCATAACAGTCATTCAGTCAATTAGGGGTCTAAGTAAGCTTACAGACCCAATAGTAGGTCCACAGTCGACTCGGGCGACCCGTGCAACCTTAGCCGTCAAACAATAAAAATGGGCCCATAAGCCCATGTTGCTAACCCATGTGGGACCACACACTCGTTGGCCCACATGGCCCATAATGGCCTTGGCCTTAAGAAATGCATGGCCTGGCCCAATAATTTTCACACGCCCGTATGGTTTGCTTGTTTGGGTTCCAGATGCCCGTGGGCCCACACGGCCCAGTTCGACCCGATCCATGAATCGCCCATGGCCAGCCTCGTCTATAGCACACCCATGTTGGGTCACACGGCCTACCACACGGGTAGCCGCAAGCCCGTGTGGCGTCGACGATTCACACTTTCTGGCTTTTCATCGATTTTCGAGTGTAGAACAGTGTTTACACACACCTGAATTCGTTAGAAGTTAAACCGCACTCTTGGTACACCGAAACCTAAATTCAACCAAAACATCATTTAATCAACTACATAGTTCGTTAATCAAACAAAGTCAAACAACGTTAAGGAAATATCAGCAATTGAAGCCCCTTACCGAAAACAACCAAACCGCACCCTCAACTCCTTAATGAAGCACCAACCAACTCTTGAACTCCACTTAGCACAAGAGCCACAAAACCCTTTTGTTTCAACCCTTAATTGTATTTCACTTAACAATTCAATTAAACCTAATAATATACATACAACCTTTCATTCAGCATCTTATAGAATGAACAATAAACACCTACTCACTTACCAAACTGTCGACAGGGTAGAGTGCAACTTGGAAACGCAAGAAAGAGCAAATCAAAAAAGGGGGATCCAAAAAGTGAAAAGAGGCAAAACAGGGAAAAAGAGATCAATAGAAAGGGAAGTGCAAACCGAACTAGACAAAGGGTGTCGTAGAACTCACCTATCAATATTCGGCCAATGAGAGAAGCCAAAATTATGCACGATCGGCTTGAGGGAAAGGGAAGCTAGCGTCAATAATTTGACAAAAATCGAAAGACACAATCGGCACCCAAGCACTTGAAATAATTGACAAAAATAAAATGAGAGAATAAAAACCAAGGAGGAAATTCGGCAGCAACAAGGAGGTTTTAGGGGAAGCAAACAGTAGCAAAATTAAAAAAATAAGAGAGAAAAACTCTATCAGTCACCGAAATTATGAAACAAAGAGAGAGAGAGTCAAATTCTACATCCCCCAAATCAAGATAACTTCCCACATCGCATAATTTCCTCCTAAAATCACTCCAACCTTCTCACCACTCAGACTTTTAATGAAACACAAACTCTAGCCGTCCATCCCTGCAAAAATTTAATCCCTTTCGCGTATGCAAGGATTCGAACTTCGGACCTCAGGTAACAATAACATGCCACTCATCCTCTAGACCAACAGGCCCATTCTGACATATTTCATCAACATTTATTTATAAGCCTACTAATTAGAGATAGGGGTTTAATCATTTCAAAAAAAAAATTGCACAAGACAAGGCTTGAACCCAAGACTTCTTAAACACTCCCAGAACACATAACCGCTGAAGTAGACAGATATTTGTGTGTCAAATATACGAAAGTAAATATTAAGGATTTTTGGGGCGTTACACTGGTGGTTAAGTTGAGTGTTAGTTTGCTGAAGGTCTTGTGTTCGAATCCCAGAGCGAGCATGGGTATTATTATTTTGCTCAGTTGACTTGTAGAGTCTCGATTGAGTTGAAAGTCTGAGGAGGTTGAGATAATGGGGTAGTGTGAGATAATTAAGGGATTAGTGGGTTAAATCTTTTTATTTTATTTCTTTTCTTTTTTGCAAAATTCCCAAATAGTTGACATTCTTTTATTGTCTGGCAAAACAAATACTTTTGCTATCTCGTGTTCAAAATTCTGTCGAATCCGTTCAACAATTTTGGTTTTCAATTCTTCCGTGTAATTGTGCGTTTTGGTAAGTACAAGGCGTGTTACTCGCGTGGATTGGAGTAGTTGTTCTTTAGCATGTATAAATCGTTTCTACTCGTTTGTTTCGTTGACTGGTTTTAAGATTTGCCAGCAGTGAATTAGGGAGAACGGGACTCTTCTCTTGTGGAGTCATAGACAATGTGCTCGGAGTTCTAGGGTAAGTGAGGAATACTAATTTGAACTATTATCGGTTTCGTGGGTTTCGATTATTGTGAATTAAAATTGATTTTGGAAGGTTTGTGGTCGATTTTAGGTGCTGGTCTGTTTGGGAGTGCTTTTGCGTCGAAACAATACCAAGTGTGTACCCAAAACGCAGAAATTGAGTTTTCGGCAAAAGCTGAAAAAGGCCACTGTCAACGCCACACAGGCGTGTGGTCACCCGTGTGCGATAACACGGCTGTGTAATTGACAAAGGCCAGGCCGTGTGCAAGACACGGCCGTGTGATGGCCGAGGTGTGGCTGTGTGGGCCACACGGGCGTGTGATATCTAGGCCAGGCCGTGTGATCCACACGGGCAAGGCCAATTTGGGCGTGTGGGCCACACGGGCAAACCACATGGGCGAGTTGGCCCATTTATCTAAAATGTTTCCTAGGGTTGCACGGGTCACCCAAGTCGACTGTGAACCTACTGTAGGGTCGGTAAGTGCTACTTAGACCCTAAATCGTGTGACCTGAGTATATAATATTTGTATGGAGCATGTTAAATTTATGCATGTTTACTGATCCGTGTGTATGACTGATAACTGAATTTTAGCATGTAAGCATGTATTTTTTTATGTCTGCATTGAGCATGTTTAGTTGCATCTGCATTGGGGTGGGATGATTGATTATTGGAGGAAGTGTACTGAAAGGCTTTCACGCCTATTATCTGGCAGCTCAACTGCGATATTACTGATATGTGCCTCATTCAGTACGACTTGGTGTGTAGGGCTGGGTGGGTGTTTTAAACCCCACATGGTGTATAGGGATGGTCGGAGATGGTGTGTAGAGGCTGGTGGGTAGGATACTGATTTCTGTTACTGTGTGCATACTTTATCTAAGATAGGCTAAGACCCTAAATTATATCTGAAAATGCATCTGAATGGGCTATGGCCTAAACTGTATCTGAATCTGTAATGGGCTTAGGCCCCAGACTGCATTTGACTGATGACAGTTGTTTGACTGTATGCATGTCTTTTGTGGGGATTACACACTGATTTTACGTAAACTCACCCCTTTCTATTTTATCTGTACAGGTAATCCCCAGACTTAGACGAATCAGTGCGGCGGAGGACTCAACGGTGGCCACACGTCTACTGAACTTCTTTAAATTCATTTATGGTTTCCATTTCCTATTTTGTTTGAGGTATTTTGATGTAATTTGGGACTTTTGGATTGTTTGCCTTTATTTTGGATTTTAACTGTTTTCATGGATTTCAAAACCGCAAAACTCAACGAAAACTCGATTTAAATATAAACAACGTTTGTCCTAAACGCAAACGGTTTTTTTTAAAATATCACGATTTTAAAAGCTTTCGCTACAGAATATATTTTTAAACGAATTAAATTAATGAGAAAATACTTTTGGAATTAACGAGAGATAAATAGAAGCTAGTAGATGGAAACGGTTCAAACTTGATAAATTCGATTTCAAATCCCATTCCATGTGACATCGCCAGATTCGGCCATAATGTCTAGCCGGGTTTGGGGTGTTACAGTTAATCCCAAATATTTGGATATTTAATTGGGTGAATTTTGTTTACATTGAGACAATGGGCATGATTTAGTAAAGTATGCAATTTTATGCTTTTATGTATTAAATTTTTGCATAATTTAATTATTTCATGTTACATAATAATTTACTTTATTTAATTGTTGCAGTGGGACCATGGAATTAATAAGTTGAGAAACTTATTTATAAATTATACATGGACATGAGCTCTATTTCACCTTAGTTGGACGGCAAAAGCAAGCAAATTGGGTCAAGAGAAAGTCACTTTGATCTTAAAGTTGTTTTAATTGAAGAGCAAGTTTGACAATTATTTGGGACACAAAACTGTTCAAGGGGGAAAGAAGCCCAATTCGGCAAGGGCATATGAGCAGCACAAAATCAACTTTTGGAAGATTTATTTAGAGGTCCTTACACTTGTAAAACAATTAAAAATCAGCTCCCAACAAACAGCCAAGAAACTGTCCAACCCTTGCTTAATTCATGCTTGAAATCAAGCATGAATCAAGCAACCATCAACCTCCCTCTCCACATCTCATAGCCGGCCAAGTGAAAGAGATATTCAATGGATGGTTCAACTATTTTTAGCAAACCTCTAAGCATCCCTTAAAGTATAAATAGGCCTTTCATTTCACAACATCAAGCACCCTTCACTTCACATTCTATCATCTTTCCTCTCATCTTCTTTTCTCTCCCTCTCATGCATAAACCATCCATTTCCCCTTCCATTTAGCTAGCAATTTCTTGATAAAATTCTCTCTTGGTCGGTTACCTTGATGAGCATTTTGTGAAGGAGCAATTATGAGGATTGGAGGAAGCCACCGCGATAGATTTTCAGAGGATTGTCGAAATTATTCAGAGTCTCTTCTTTCTTAATCTTTATTTTGTTCTTGTTATTCAACATGTTTGCAATTTGCTTTGTTGATTTTTCATTAACGATGATAGCTTAATTTTGTTTAGCTAGAATGATTACATTAATTTAATGAAGTTCATTTGATTTATGTTCATGATGTTCTGTGTCTCAATCGTTCATTCTTTCAATTAAAATCATGCATTTATTTCATTCATTAAAATGTGATTGAATGCATTAGAAATTAGTTGATCAATCCTAGCCAGATGATGATTAATGAACACAATAATTGAAAGGTGCATGCTTAATTTAGATCCTAGCCCGATTAAATTAAAGGTTCGTAATAACTCGAGAGAGCTCTATTACTTTGCATAACTTTTAGATTTGTGTGATTAATTTCTTTCAAACCTAATCCGTCATTGTTACTTCACATAAACTCTAAGAAACCCTTAGTTAAATATGATCATGGTAGTATGCATATTTTTCTAAGTAAAAGATTCCAAAAGGACTTAATACTGGTTTCAAAGTTAATGAAAGATCGAGTTGCCATGGAATATTTTCAGGAACTTTGTTAACATGATAAAAATGATTTAAGTCAAACGTTGTAATTATTCTAGTCTATTCATGTTATTATTGTTGAAGCTTGTGAATTGGCTGCTAAACCAATCTCATACATTTTAATTATTCATCACACTTAGGTTAATTTGCATTTAGGATCATTTTGCATCTAGTTATTTATTTTTACATCAATCACTCGAAATTATTGTGTTTTTATCACCAATTTGTAAAACTTTAATTTTGCAAAATATTGCTTAACATATACAGTCTCTGTGGAGACGATAACTCTTTACTTATTACTTGATAACGACTGTGTACACTTGCACAAACATACGCGTTACAATGCATGATTTATGTATCTTAATTTTTATAATATTTTATATAACAATAATTTTTGTTTAACGTCATTAATGAATTTTATAAAAAAATTCCAAAAATTAATATAATTCAAAATAATTTTAAATATGTATAAAGAATTTAGAATTAGTGATATTAATATTAAAACAATACAAAAACTAATCATGGTTTGAACATTAATATTAATTTATTATCATTTAATAATATTATTAATATTTTTTATATATTATTTATTATATATATTGTTAAATTAATTTGTTTTAATGTTAAAATTGTTAATATTTGATTTCTTATAATATTATATTTATCTTAGCTCTACTTTAAACAATGAATGAGTTAAATAAAAATTTCAAAATAAAACCGTAACTTATATGGAAATCTATGTAATCTTTTATTACATTTGATTACTTTAGGCTCAATTTTTCTATTTTTTACCTTTTATTTTAATAAAAATTGTAATATTTGATTAATTTTAGCTAAATCTTTCTATTTCAATATGAAAATTTTTGTTTATGGAAACCTATATGGGTTTTTTTTAATGAAACCTAGTAACTATAGTTGTTATCATATTAGTGTGTCAAATAGTAGCATAAAAACGTTGCCATTGTTACCTTACATATGATTATGTAAAATATTATACTACTTTACCATCAAGTAAAATAATCTTCTATCTCCACGATGTCATTGTTGAGTTACTTCTAACTTATTAATGCTAACAGTGTTATTGTTGAGATACTTCTAACTTATTAGTTATTAATGCTAATAATCTTTATTCTTTATACCATCAATTTTTCTTAGATTTAACTTGATTGAATATGCCTAACTACTGGATAATATTTATAGAGCTAAACTTAAATTTTGATTGATATAAAACTCTAACATTATTTCAGTGATAATTAATAGATAAAATCTTTTTCTTAATTTTAGACTTAGAATTCTATTCAAATTAAAATTGAATTTTGTGTCAGTCTTTTTCTAATTGAGCTATTGTACTTAAAACAAAAAATTTATCACAATTTTACATAATTTTTTTTTTGTAATTAATAATGATAAATTAAATTATCACATTGTATAATTTATGCTTAGAATTCTATTCAATTTAAAACTCAATTGATAATAAATTTAACAATTTTACATTCTTGTAATTAACAATTACAAATTAAATTACTTTAAAAAATTATAATTATTTTAAGATGACAATTTAACAATATAATAAGAAAAAATAAATATTCTTAATGATTTAAAAGTTTCTCTAAACTCGTGTTATTATATATATGTGTATATATATATATATAGATATATCTTGAGATATTTATATTCTTTTAAGGGATAGGGACATATAAGCATAGCCAAAGTTCAAACATGAATCATTGGCTCGCCTTGGTTAAAAGGGTATAATATTCTTTGCAGTCCCTTTAAAATTTAATTATTCAATTTAATCCTTTTAGCCTTTTTCTAAAAAATTTTAAAAAAATTAATATTGGTGATGTTGCTTTTAATGGACCGGGTTACTAGTTTGTTGATGGGTTAAGGAAATATGCACCAAAAAAGAAAACGGTTAAAGGGCATCGAAGTTTAATCTCTAGAGCACCCTCCAATGCTTAAGTCAGTATTAATGAAGGAGAAAAAAGGGATGTAGTTGTTGTTATTAAACTTAGGAAAATAAATAGGAATGAATTTCAGTATATCTATTGTTGTACAAGTGCTAGGTATTTATACTAGTACTTAGGAACTATACATGGAAACGAACTAGTCAAAATCCTAAGTTATAACCTAATTTGCATGCTAAAATACAGATTTACATTAACATCCCCCCTCAAACTTAAGGTGGTGTTGTGGACCGTAGCTTGAGTTTGGAAACTAAGTCGTGAAATCCAATTGGAAGATGGGTCTTTGTGAAAATATTTGCTATCTGAGCTGATAAGGAGACAAAAGCAAGGTGTAGATTGCCTTAAGTAACATGATGTCATACAAAATGATAGTTAATCTCTGTGTTTTATAATTTCATGAAACACATCATTATGAGCGATCTAAATTGCACTGAGATTATCACAATGCAGAATAGTAGTAGTGTGAGATGAAAGCCCCATATCTTCAAGTAGTCGAAGTAGCCAAAGTAACTTCAAAGTGTCATCAGCAAGAGCACAATATTCGAATTCGGTGCCAGAGCGAGCAACAACAATCCACTTCTTACTTCGCCAAGAAATGAGGGAATCACCTAGAAAGAAACAATAAACAGGGGTTGAACGATGGTCTGTAGGATCTCTTTCCCAATCAGCATCATAATATCCAGTAAGAACCAATGAGTGAACAAAGAAATGAAGACCATAAAAAAATGTACCCTTGACATATTAAAGAATACAAAAAACTGCTAAAAAATGAGATAATTTGGGAGATGTCAAGAACAGACTAGCCATATGAACTGCATGAGCGATATTAGGTCGAGGCACTATAAAATAGACTAGGCTGCCAACAAGTTGTCGGTACAAAGTAGGGTCAGAAAGAGGAGTGTCGTCTAACGGAGTAAGTTTGACATTTGGTTCTAAAGGAGTAGGAACAGTCTTACTGTCAGTAATATTGGCACAACAAAGTAAATTGAAAGTGTATTTTGCCTGAGAAATATATTAGCCATCATCATCAGACAAGACTTCAAGGCCTAAAAAGTAACTAAGAGACCCAAGATCCTTCATCTCAAAATGTTAACTAAGGTACTGTTGCAGTTCAATAATTCCCTTTGTGTTATCCCCTGTGATAACCATATCATCCATATAGATAAGAAGTAAGATCATACCCTGATCAGAGTGTATGTAGATACAGTAGAGCTAAATTTGGAAAACCAAGGTCGAAGGGTCTGTTTTAAACTAGGGGTGAGTATTCGATCGAGTCGAGTCGAATCGAGTAAAAAAATTTTAAGTTAGTCGAGTTGGCGAATCTTATTTTAGCAACTGAACTCAATTTGATTTTTTTCGTATCGAGTCAAAAAAATTCGAGTCAAGTCGAGTTAACGAATCCTTTTTTTTATACTCAATGTTGCGTTTACATGGACCGATTATTTAAATAATAGACTAAGTATAAGATTATTTAACTACATAAACAATATAATGGTTTTGCCGTTTAACTTAATGAGTAAACATTTATTAAAACGACGTAGTTATGCCTTTTCTTATTTGGATTTTCGGATAACTCGATTTGTGTAATTCATATTCGAGTTAAACCAAAAAACTTAATTTTTATTCGAGTTGATTCGAATAACTTGATTAACTCAAATAACTCGAACTATTTAATTCAAAATTTTGAATTCTTTTATCGAGTTTTTCGAATCAAATCAGATTTTGCTCACCTCTACTTCAAACCATACAATGCACGTTGAAGTTTGCACACTTTATTAGGAGAATGAGAATAATCTTGTAGAGGATGCATGTAGATTTCCTCCTGTAAATCACCATCATCTGATGCAATTTCCAATTTTTAATTACAGATATGTCCAACAGGCTATGAACAGAAGTGAGACAAGCCATAGGAGAAAATGTTTCCTCATAGTCAATACCATACTTTTGGGTGTATCCTTTGGCTACAAGTCAATCTTTATAGCCCTCAATAGATCCATCAGAACTGGTCTTGATTTTTTTTTACCCATTTACAACCAATCAGTATCTTGCCAGGAAGAATATTAACCAGATCCCAAGTATGAGTTTTCTCCAGTGCCTAAAGTTCGTCAAACATTGCTTGCTGCCAAGAAGGATTAGTACTAGCCTCACAATAGGATTAGGGCTCATGGAAGGTGACAAAGGCAAAAAAATAATGATAATTTTTTAAGTGGGAAGGTGGTTCTCTTACTTGGTTAAACTAACGAATAACAGAAGTGGGAACAGGATCTTCAACTGGTTTAAATTCAGTGGATGTCAAAGTGGAAGATGGAAAAGAACTGAGCTCATTGGATGCATCAGAACAAGGGAACAACTCAACAAAAGCATCTGCAAAAAAAGATAGAGAAGATAACAAGGAAGAATGAAATATGGACAAAGAAGAAAACTTAACATCTTCCCAGAAGGTAACATGCCAAGAGATACGCAATTTATTGGATATTAGATCCCAACAGTGATAGCCTTTATGCTTAATGTCATACCCAAGAAAACAACAAAGATGAGCACGAGGTTCAAGTTTAGTATGTTCATGAGGTTGGATGAGTACAAAGCAAGCACATCCAAATGTTTTGAGAACTGAATAATCTGAAGAGTTGTGAAAAAGGCATTCATGCAAAGAGAGATCATAAAGAACTTTGTGGGTGTATGGTTGATTGTATGGGAAGTGGTTAAAGCAACTTCCCCACAAAATTTTTCAAGGCATTTGGCTGAAAGAAGGAGGGCCCTGGTGGAATCCATGATGTGTTTATGTTTACGCTCAGCTCGACCATTTTGTTAGGAAGTATAAGGACAAGAATGTTGAACCTGAGTGCCTTGTTAAGCAAAGAATTGGACAATAGATGATTCTTTGTATTCTGCAGCATTATCAGCATGAAAAGTTATTATAGTAGAAGAAAATTGAGTTTTGATCATATTAAAAAACTTAATGGAAATAGCAGGTAGTTCAGAACAATTTTTCATAAAAGTAAATTTAGGTGAAACGAGAGTATTCATCAATAAAAATAATGAAATATTGAGAACCACTAATAGTAGAAATAGGGGAAGGACCCCAAATGTCAGACTGAATAAGTTCGAAAGGAGACGTAGTAATAGAAGTACTACTAGTAAAAGACAAAGCTTGTTGTTTAGCAAGTTGACACTCAAGACATTTAAATGACTCAAATTTGGTAGATCCTAATAAACTACGAGACACTAATGGACGAAGCTTACTTTTCGAGGCATGATTAAGTTGAAGATGCTAATGAAGTAAAGAAGGTTACAAGGTGGTGACAGTAGAGATAGTTTTCTCAAGTAGATGTAGCGTAACAAGATCAAATAATCTTCCCACTTTCTGGCCTGTTCCAAGATTCATCCTGGTAGCTGGATCCTGCACTTGACAAAAAAATAATTTTAAGACCAAGATCACAAATTTGTCCAATAGAAATAAGATTAAAAGCTAAGGTATGAACATAATATGTGTTCGGAAGACTAAGGTTGGAGTGGATGCATGACCTACATGTGTGATAGGCATTTGTGCATCATTAGTTGTATGAACAAGTGGAAGAGAGGAGGTAGAGACATGTGTGGAGAAAATTTGAAAATTAGGTGACATATGATTATAATAAGCATAATCGAAAAGCCAAGTAGAATTACCCAGAGTGACGGATAGAACAGAATGAGAAGAGGAACTTGAAGATATAACCTATTTTAGGAGAGATACTAATTCACTCAATGAGAGAGAAGCAAAATCCACGGAGGCAGCAACAATAACTAATGAACTAGGAACATAAAAAACTCATTTGAAGTTGGGAGATCCACCAATCTTAGTAGTTTCACCAGTCCGAAGGGGTTGAGTTGAACAATCGCGAATAAGGTGTCCGTGTTTATGATAGTAACGACATTACACCTTAGGGAAGGAGGAGAATTGATGATCGTTCTGACGACAGTTTTTACAGAAAACGTTGCCAGAGCTAAACTTCTGAGACAATGCCCAAGTAGCAATGGAAACATCGTAGGAAGATGCCTAAACCAACCCCAGATAAGTCTCTTCAAAAATAAGTTCTTTAACAAAGTGTCTAAGGATGGAAGGGGACTTCGATGTAGCAGAGAGGCTTGAACTGGCTCATATTCAAGATGAAGTGCCATGAGGACCTAGATAAGGCAAAGATGATCCTCATTGATCTTGGCTTGGGACAATTGGGTCTAGATCGACTTTACTTTGGCTAGAAAGGCGTTCACAGATTGATCGGGCTTTGGCTTGAGACTATGCAGGGTACTTCATAGTTGGAAGCAGTGAGCAAGACTGGTGCTTTGATATCGAGCAATAAGAAAATCACAGATCTCTTTTACTATTTCAAACTCATCAAACTGCACATAAATGTTTGGAACAGAAGTATTACAAAACCAAGTGATAATCTGATAATTCTTATTGTCTCAATCCACCAAACAGTCTTTATACTCGATAACAATCTCATTCGGCTCATGAACAGGTTGAATATCATCTCCCGTAACAATACGACACAATTTTCGGCCAATAAGGAATCTACGAATCTCGAAAGCCCAAAGATTGTAATCTGTCCCATCCGGAATAGCAAAAATGGGGCAGGATATCTCCATTTTCTCCATGTAGAGACAAATCAGATAGAAAGAGCGTGAAGAAATAGGAGGATAACAACGGAAAATAGTAGGAGCGATTTGGTCAATAGATAGAAAATGAGGAAAAACGGGGGTGATGATACCCAAAACAAGACTAAAAGAGTAAAGAAAAAAAAAAGAAGGGGAACCTAAACTCTTGATACCATGTTATTAAACTTAGGAAAAGAAAGAGGAATGAATTTCAGTATATCTATTGTTATACAAATGTTAGATATTTATACTAGTACTTAGGAACTATACATGGAAACTAACTAGTCAAAATCCTACGTTATAGCCTAAATTTAAATTAACAGTTGTAAGCGATATATCAACATACCTTTGTGATTTATCATGAGTATTTGTAAGCTTTCATTCTCTGCACTAAGTTGATTGGGCAAGTATTTGGATCTAACGATTTACTGCTTGGCTCTTTCACATTTTTAGGATCGTTGGGTTCTTCATGCATTTTGTGCTTTTTTAAACGAATTGACGGGAGAACTTGTAAATGCTTCCTAAATGTGGTGGAAGAAATTGCTTGAGAGAGTATTTGCATCTTATGAAAAAGAGTTCCTCAAAGACCTCAAATTGCCCATAGTGCACGTGGACTATTTACATCTAGTGGGCTAAACTAGTTTAAGGGTAAATTACATAGTAGTCACCCAACTATGTTTTTTTTTATCATCCCACCATGAAAAGTTGCAAAATGGCCACTCAACAATTCAATTTTGTCTTTTCTGACCACCCAACTATCTTGGATTGTTTGGTGTTTTTATTTTTACGTTGGCTAGCTAGTGACCAAAAAAGATAAATTTAAATAGTTGGGTGACTATTTTGTAACTTTTTATAGTTGGCTGATAAAAAAAGAAATTTAGTAATAGTCGGATCATCATTTTGTAACTTTTCCCAATTAGATGACTAAAAAGAACATAATTGGGTGGACTCTACTCTAATTTACCATTTGTTTAATATGCTTTTATGGTAGGCTTGATATCAACAAATATTTTTAAGAAAAAAATATTGAAACTTGTTTGAAAGATTATAAAATTCCACGCCAAACTCAAGACTACGTAGCTCATTTTTCCTATTTTTTTTTTCATAAAAAAATTAGTCAATATCTTTTTTTTCAACGAAACTTGCGTAACTTAGTTATCTGATACTTCCTTACTAACTAAAAAGTCAAGTATAAATGTTGAATTAAGTACTTAACTTTATTGTTAAACTAAACAAGTCAATCAATTCGGTTGTATACATCATCTGAATCTACTTTTTTCATTTTAATTTGTCATTTTGAAAATAAATAATTGAATGTGAGTGCTTTAAAAAGATACGTAGTGCTAACCATTAATGCATCTAAATACACATATATGTAGCTTTAAAATGTTTCATAAGGTGTAAGTTTATATGTAATTTCTTCATGAATTTTAAAACGCTGAATTATCATTTTGTTCCCCCTTTTGAACTACTCTTTGTCTTCACACAGAAAATGGGTTAAATGATTTGTTTATTTTTTTTGGAAAGGAAGAGTATAGACAAAGCAACAAAAAACAGGCTCCAAAATAATCATAATAAACTAAGTTTGCTATTTTAAATGAAGACAATCAAGTAGTTTCCAGAGGTTGAGAAAGAGATGATAATGGAGATTATTCAATTCATTATCGTTTTATATGGTTGGGATGCTCTGTTTCTATCATTTATCGTTTTACAGTTTGACATGCTTCATTATAAACGTATAATTTTAAAAATTATTGTTAACTTGGTAAATTTTAGGCATATCCCACTTTAATTTAATATTTTCAAATTCATAAAAGAAAAATCACTTGTTTAACTGCATTTACCTTTTAAAAGAAGGATCCAAGTTAAAGGTAAAAAAAGAAAAAAATGCCGAGGGGTTTCAATATTTATTATTTTTATTAATGGAATGAATCCATGTGATAGTTGCAGTGTATATTTAGTGCAGGGTCTTTAGCAAACATCATCCCCCACTCTTCAATGCTCCACTGCCCTCCATATAATTTTGCTAACACTGCTTTTTAAGACACCTTTTAGGTATTATTTATATTTATTATTCCTTTGAAACAATATTTATGTACTAATAATTAATACCACTAATCAATTAAATTATTTTTGAGAGCTGGTTTGTGGTTAATGACAGCAATAGTCCTTCTTTCAGGGGAGCAGCTAAGAATGTAAGTCCCCTTCTGCCTTCTTCTCTATTATTTTCGATTTTTCTTACACCCAAAAAGTAATACAACATTTATCTAACATTTTAAATTTTAGTAGTTGGGATTTAAAATTTATGGCTTAGAATTTAAGGGTTATATTTATTATTAATACCTCATTAATGTACATTTCATCACCCACACTTTGCAAAGTCATGACTTCTTCATTAGACAACATTTTGCTAACTACATATGGGATCCTATCAAATTCATATCAATCACATCATCACTTATTTGAAATATTATGATGTTCCTTTAATGATCAATTTAGATAAAGTGTAAACGAAATGTCACAGTCACTTATAAATACTCATCATTTGTACACTCTTTTTGTTTCCCTTCAATTGTTGCTCTCAACACTTCATATTTGTGTGAACCACCTTTTATTCTTTTTTCTCGTTCACAATGTTGAATTTTGAGTTATTGAAATCAAATTTTAAGTTAAAATTTAAATAAAATTACTAATATTTTTTATAAGACTTACACTATTTATTTTTATTTCATCATTGATTGATAAAGTATCATTTTGATATTCTTACTCCAGTCCCTAGCATAAAATTTTTGCCATTGCTGCCGCACGTTTCTAACGTTAAGAAACTAAAGTGGGGTAAAAGACATAAATCTTCTTTGTTTGAAACCGAATAAATTTTAGTCCAAAATAGACCAAAAGAAAAAACCTCACCCAATTCTTAGTCACTTTTGTTGAACCGGTTATAATAATAATTCAAAACATTTTTTCCTTCTCTTTTTTTCTTTGGTCGGTGCTGACATTTTTGTATTCTGGTCTACTTGTTGTACCTTAATACAGTAAATTAAATTAACCCTTCTGGGATTGAAGGATTTAAAAACATGTGCAGTATTCCTAAAGTATTTCACAATATGCCTAGGATGATATTTAGTGGATATACTTTAATTTGATAAATGCTATTAATTAGTCTAAATAGGTATTTTTTTTTTAAAAAAAGTACTCATTTCAACTCATTATAACATAAAAATGTATGTGATGAGTATGGATGTATAACCTTTTTTAAGAAAGATGAAGAGCCACCAAATAAAATAGTCTTATGGTAGGCTACAAAAAATGGTATGTAAATTATTAGGTTTTCTCCTTAGGATCTCGACCTTATACATTTGTTGTTCTCTGTCTTGAGGTTCCACATGTTAATATTATAAATTATAATAGTTAATAATGTTAATTATTTAAATTAAATAAGTAAATTTTAAAATTAAATTTTAAAAAAGAATACAAGAATCAAATCTCAAATATGAGTATAGTATAGTAATAAAACCAAATCATAATTTAATTATTTAAATGTATTGTAATTATTAGAATATTACATATTAATGAAGAGTAAGAAAAATATGTAAAAATATATTTATAAAATATACTTAAAAGAAGAAAGAAACTTTGACTGAAAAAATAATTCAAGTATTATGAACCTTTTAAATTTGATTAAAATACTCATATATGCCGATTTTTTCAAAAAATTACCTTATTAGGTCGATTTTTGGGAAATTTACGGAAATAGGTCTATTTAACGAAAACGTTTCTAACTTGAAGCGTTTTTGTTCTGTATTTTTTAGGGTTAGGGTTTCTTTAGTGTTTAGGATTTAACCAATTTGTTAGAAAGTTCCCATTATGATATCCCAGAATCATCAATGGGAAGTGTAACGACCCGAAATTTACGGTTATTGGAAAAGTGCATTTTTGGGTCATTGTTCTCGTAAAACGGGTTCGTAAATACTTACGAAGTTAATTGTGAGGTTAATTAGGTTTTGGCTAGGTGAATTAGCTTGAATTAAGGTTAATTTAGTGTAAGGATTAAATTGAATAATGTGTGAAAGTTTAATTATAGAATAAAGAAAAGATGAGGAACTAAATTAGCAATTAAGCCATAGGTGCCAAGTGTGTGGTAAAAATAAAATACATGTGTATTAAATAATATATATACATTTTTAATAAATACATGTATTTACTTATAATTTAAGAAATAAATATTAAGTTAATATAATATAATATAATATAATATGATATAATAAAACATAAATTAAATAAAGAAATAAAGAAACAAAGTTAGAAAAGAAACAGAATAGCCAAACGAAAAGCAGGGGAGAAGGAAGGAAAGAAAGGGGAAATAGGGATTTCAAGGTTTAAAGCTTGATTGGTAAGTTAATTTAGTCCCTTTTCTTGTAATTTTGATGTTTTTGGAATCTTAGAACAAAACACTACTTGATTTATGTTGAAATTTTGAAAGTTAGTTGATTTTTAGATATTGTTCATGTTGAAATAATTGAAGAATTAGGGGTTAAATTGAAAGAATTTCAAGTTAGAATTGAGAAAAAGACTGAATTGTAAAACAAATCATAAGTTTTATGTAGTACGGACTAAACTGAAAGAAATTCGAAATTAGGGATTTATGGTGAAATTAGAGAGTTGAAATTGGTTTTAAGTGATATTTGAATGAAAAATAGAGAATAAATTGTAAAGAAAATTAAATTAGTTTTGGTTAGGGATTAAATTAGAATTTATTCAAAAGTTGAATAGAAATTGAAATAATTGATGTGAATTGTGTTGTATTGATAAGTTTTAATTGTTTTAAATTTCCATAGCTAACGTTGAACTGGAGACATCGGCTAAAAAGGGAAAAGAGAAAGTCAACGACGAGTGACTCGGAAAAATACGGTTTTTATTTCTATAATCCGAATTTAATTATTAATTGTTGAATTTTGATTATATGTGTATTGATCGTTGTATTTCAGAGTTTTAAATTTATAATGATCGATCCTGGAACTAACTATAACAACAATTGAGGCAAGTGCACCTATCGAACAGTAGTATAGCTTAGGCAAGACCGAATTGTCGAACCCAAAGGAACTAAAAGTACTAATACTAACTTTCTTTCTATTATTTAGCCTAAAATAAGTGAAGTTGTTTATTAATCTAAATTAACTAATTACTAAGCTAAAGACGCAAAGACAAAAAAGAATGAATTGGGGAAATACTTGGGAAAAACTCAGTTGATTAAGACGATACCCTTAGGAAGAATCCACCTAGACTTTACTTGTTATCTAACACCGAACTGCATTTATTTATTCACTTGGCTTGATCCGTAGGACTCCCTAATTTATATTAAACCCTCTCTCGAGGCGAATAACGTCTAACCCTAGGTTGATTAATTGAAATCTCTTTCTAATTAAAACCCCTAGAATAGCAGTAAATCGATCTATGGACTCCCATATTAGGTTTCACCCTAATCCGGCAAAATCTCGTCACCCTATCTCTAGGCGCGCGATCAACTCCGCTTAATTATGCTAGATCTACTCTTAAGCAGGGACTTTTGCTCCACCACCTAAGCACATTCAACTTGAATTAATATCCGCGAAATATCAACACAAGAATTAAGCACACATAATCAAGAACAAATCAAATATTTATCATATAGTTCAGCAAACAATAACAAGATTCATCTAAGTTTCATCCCCTCGTGTATCTCGAGGGTTTAGTTCATAATAATAAAGAAAAACATCTCGGAAGAAAAGATAAAACAAAACATAAGAAATCCCTAAAACTCCTGAAGGAATTGAAGGAGAGATCCTCCGTCTTGAGTAGAATTTCTCGAAGCACGGAGATGGATCAACTGGCTATCCCTTGAGAGTTTCCCACAAATCGACCTTTTCGGCCCTGGCTCCTTGGCCTAGCTAACCGCCCTCTTTTAGGTTATACCTAGGGTCTTTATATAGGCTTTTGAAATAGGTTTCTTTGCCCCTGGTATCCTTTTTCCGAGTGAAATTACTCTCCTCCACGGCAGGCAGGGCATCGGCCATGGCACACGCCCGTGTGAATCGTGGCCAGCCGTGTTGGACTCAGTTAATGAGGCACGGCCGTGTAGATCGACTTCAGCCGTGTTCTAGTATATTTGAGGAGGCACGGCCGTGTGGGATTTAGTCCAGTAGTGTCGATTTCTTCTTTGGCCCATTTTGGTCCGTTTTGAGCCCGTTTCGTTCTTTTTATTATTGGGTGCTTTCACGAGTATAAGACATGAAAAGAAAGGATTAAGAGCACCTTTTTACATAAATCAAGGGATAAATCATCCAAAAGTATGCTAAATGTGGGATTAAAATATGTTACTATTTCGGTTTATCAAATACCCCCACACTTAAGCTTTTGCTTGTCCTCAAGCAAAATTCTCAACTTACAATTAAAACGAACTTTCTATAATTCATAATTCCTATCAACAATGTTTCATCATAATTCATAGATAATTTATACATGGATAATTCAATTCAAAGAGTCCTAAGGATTCAAACAATCTAAGTCATAGATTTGTAGCTCGAAAATATAGGCGTCTCCCCTTATCTAAATAATTACCTTTAATTCAAAACCGACAAGGATTGACATCCTCACAAAAGATTCACTCAAATCACTCAAAGTGTTTAAGGTTCAAAATTTAGGCACTCAAAAGTTGTACATGAAAAGTTAATCCCATAGGCTTGCCTGAAAATCAAGTCTCCACCACTGTAATATGAGATGATGCACAAATCAAAAGGTCTTTAATTAGGGTTGTAACGGGGCTAGGGTTAAGGTGTGGATAGAGGCTGAATTAAAAGGTTAGAATCAAGATTGAATTGATAAATTACTTAACTAGAAACTGAATAATTACATAATGGATTGAAACTTTAAACTAATAATACGAGCTTTTTCTTCAATAAATAGACTTTAACTGTACAAGCTCGCCTTTCATCGTACTAATACTGAATATATATATATATTTATATATATAATACATCTATTCATATGCTAAGATAAAATAATTAGGTAGCTTAATCAAATCAAATCTCGATATAAGGGAAGTCGAAAAAGAATGGTGATAACAAATACAAAGGGTTTTGGGTTAATATTAGTGGTTATGTCAATAAAAAGGGTTGTTAGGATTAAAAGGGGTTCACTAGGGGTTAATTGTGAAGGTAGGCTTTTAATGGATTTAGTGGGTTAAAACCTAGGTGCCTTAATCATCTCTGTATATCAAATCATAGGTGTGGTCTCGATATGTATAAACGAGGCAAGTTCTAGAATAACAAATCAATGTTGACATACTCATAATCAATAAAGTGAGCATGAAAAAGAATATATGCTCTATAAGGCTCAAAAAATCACAAAAATTATGGGTATTTTTGACATCAACCTCGTAAATTTCAAACTTCAAAGTAATATTTAAATTCGGTTCAACAACCTAGCAAATTTTAATTGAGAAAAATGGACTTATCATGCTTGATTCTTTAGTATCTTAAAATTTAATTATCAATGCACAATTATCAATGACTTAATCTAAAACATATCAATAAAAATCATAAATCATTAGAAATTTCATCCTAATTAGTAATACGAGGAAATTACTTAAAAACAAGACTAAATTCAGGATTTTGAGAATAATGAAAAAAAAGTTAGGCACGTCTAAGATTCACCCCCCCACACTTAAGATGTACATTGCCCTCAATGTACAAAGATAGATAATATAAATATAATGTTCAGATCAGAAGATATGGGGATAAGTGAAACTCCCTGAATTATGGATGAAATCCTTGAGTTGGATGAACGATATGTTGGACGGGTCGTTCTGGATGACGATCCTGTGCTAGATGAAGAAATTGGGTAGCTCATGGAGAATTAGCAAGGGATTATTAATAATAATTAAAACTATACTAATTAAATACTTAAAGAAAAGCAAGCTAAAGTGAAGAAAAATAAAAAATAAAATAAAGTTAAAAGAAAAGATAAATGGACCGTAATGTCCTTATTGTTGGGTGTGATTTCTAAGGCTGTGGATATGGTGGTGGTCGTGGTGTGATTCCCAAGCAGCCTGAAGAACCTGACACTAAGAAACTAAATTAAAATAAACTAAATTAAGCATAAGATAGTCAAAGGGAAGGAAAATAAAGGAGAAGATAAAAATAAAAGAACAGATAATTGGTCTCAAAGACCCTTGGCTTGGCGAGTGATTGTGCAACGCCCCGAATTTGGGCCTAGAAGAATTGGGCTTTGGGCTTTGGGTCTCAGAATATTTTTAAGTGAGCGAGAAAATGACAATTGGCATGTGGGCTTTGAGGGTTAATGAATTTGGAGTGTCTAGGGGTGTTAGAGATGTTCTGGGATCAAGTAAGGGTATAGGAAAAATTTTAGTTTTAGCCCAAGGGAACTGTGTGACTTGATTAGTAGGCCTTTTAAATAAATGAAGAAGAAAAATGACACAAAAGAGCTTGTGGTGTAGTGGCAAAGTGGCGCCACTTAGGGAGCAGGGAGGTGGCGTCATTAGCAGGCAAGGGAATCCAAGGTTCGAGTAGTGGCATGGTATTTTGTTGGGGATTTAATTTTTGCCTTCTAGATGGTTAGTAGTAGCGTTGGATGTGAACTCTGAAGGAAGTGTTCATGAGAGAAAATTAAGGAAGGGATAAAAGAGCTTATCTTAGAGAAAATTTAGGATGAGATTGAGGAGTTATCAGGGAGAAAAGTTAGGAGCTGAGAAGTGTGAAGAGTTGGTGCCGTTGTGAGAAGTGGGAAGTGTATAAATTCGGCTTATGAGGGTAAATGAGTGCCATTTTTGGGTCTTTTAGGGGGTATTACGAATTTTCATTGTGGCTTTCGGCATTTGGAGAGTTTTGCAAATAAGTTAGTCTTTCTTTTCTTTACCGAATATCTTGTAGTTACCCTCACACAAGCACATTTGATCTTTTCTTTTCTCCCCCTCATTCTGTTCTTCTGTTGCCGAAATCTTCCATTGCCGAAAAACCATCATTCCTTTTTGTCGAATTCTCTCTTAGCCAAACTTTTCTATTGCCAAATTACCATCGTCTTCTCTTGCCGAAATCCCCAATTAGTGCCGAATCTTTGTTGTTTTTCTCTATCACAAATCAGTTGGTATCTACTCTCAGTCAAGGTTAAAAGCCGAATCTCGTTTGGTAGGCCGCAGAATCTAAGGTTGGATTCGGTAAGTATTCTGTTAACTCCCCTTAGTACATTTTGTTGAAAGCCGAAGGGCTATCTAACCCCTCTTTGTCGTTACCATGTATTAACAAGGGTGAGATTCAAAGAATCGCAAGTGCGGTAGGTAAGGATTGCTATCAAGGCAGTAAGTATTCTCGACTCAGTTAGGGTTTAGTAAATGACCGAATCTATTGTGGCTCATAGGGGTGACTTATGATCAATATGGGTCACTTGGTTTTGACGATATAGGTGTTTGGGTGCAGATCTAGAGGTTAATCGCCAATAGTAGCAAAGGAAGGGCTACTAGAACGTGAGGCACACGGTAAGGGTACGGTGAGGTTTCGGTTTTTGGTTAGTATGTGTTAACGCTTTGGTTAATCGCTAGTAATGTCAATTGTAGGTTCGTGACTAAGGTGTCTGCAGCACGCGAGGTTACCAGGTGTGTACAAACACTACACACACGATATCGACAATGCCGAAAAGCTGAAAAGCCGAAAGTGGCTAAACGGGCCCAGTGGGCCCTAAGGCTAAGTTTGATAAAATGGTTTGGTTGATTATACGAATTAAGTTAGCCATGCTTGATACATGATATGGATATGTTTTGGGCCTAATAGGCCATATGATGAGATTTGGGCCTAACGGGCCGTAAGGACATGAAATGGGCTTGATGGGCTTATGGGGGCGTAGACAAGTATGTTAGGGTTAATGGACTTTAGGCCTAGCTTGAACAACTTTGTAATTTCATAAGACTTAAGCTAATTAAACATGTCTGTGGACAAGTCGATTAGTTAGAGTGTGGTAACCGACATATGCATGTCTAGGATTGGATCTAGTGAGAGCTTGGTACTTAAGCGGTCCGAGTGACCCACCTCCTCTTTCTCGAGATCCTACCGGTGCATAGTGTTTGTTCACTTTAACCATGAGGACTTGTTTATGGGCCAAAGTTTATAACTAAAACCCGAGAGGGACCAAATACCATTATATTTGTAAAATTACTAAAATACCCTTATATTTGTAAAATTACTAAAATAACCTTATATTTGTAAAATTAGTAAAATACCCTTATATGTGTAAAATTACTAAAGTACCCTTAGATTGGTAAATTACCAAAATACACTTGTTTTGCAAAAGTACCAAAATACCCCTATTTTGCAAAAGTACCAAAATACCCCTATTTTGTAAAAGTACCAAAATACCCATGTCTTGCAAAATTACCAAGATACCCCTAATTTGCCAAACTACCAAAATACCCCTGTAGGGTAGAATTACGAAAATACCCCTGGGTAGTGAAATGACGAAAATACCCCTATGTGACGGATATGAGTTTATGGATGTTACTCATGTGCATGCCGCATTCATATGATATTCTGTTTAGGATGCATATGGGTGGAAATTATGATACGGAGGAAGAATTTGAGGATCGCATAGTCGCTTGACGACCGTGGATCCACCGGTGGCTTTAAGCCCAATATATGATTAGCAGCTTTGTTGCAATGTTCTGTAGTACTGCAACCGGGCTACCCATGGTGTGTAGCGGAGGGTTGGGTCGAGCTAGAATTCCCCACAGGAGCCATAAGGTTGGAAGGGAAATGGTGTGTGTAGAGGATGGATTTTTGGGGTGGGTTTTGCATTATCTTGTTTGTATATGATGCGATATGATATGGTATGAGGTCATTGTGGGCTAAGGCCCAAGACCACCGATTTTGTTAGGGCTTAGGCCCAATGTGAATATTTGTATGTGATTTGATTGCCAAGGGTTGTACACACTGAGTTTTGAAACTCACACCCTTTAATTTAATGTTTTAGGTATTCCCGAATAGACGGGTCGACGTGGGAGAGGACTCGGAGATGGCCACACTACAAGCTATTCAAATGTTTTAATTTATTCAAATGATTCTATTTTAAATACTTTGTTTTTTTTTTCATTGGATTGTAATAAGGCCATGTAACTCTTATTTGACTTTGAATTTTGGATTTATTATTATTGTTGTTTCAACTACCCACTTAAGAAATTTCATAAAATTATTAAAGTGTTAATATGGTTTTCGAAATAATCTTTTGTTTTGGGCTTTTGGGCCTTAAATGGTTAACTAGTAAATTGTTTTGAAGTGCGCCTTTAATGTGACATTCCAGATTCGGGCCTAACTTCTAGGCAGGGTTTGGGGTGTTACAGATTGAAGCGGCCGGCATGAACTTATATAAATCTGTCTCCTTCAGGGAGGCTATGCTTGATTCCTTCCGCTTCTTCGGCATTTGATATAGCTCAAGGGTTTTGGGGATGTATTGGAAAAGAGAAGTAGGGAGAAATGAAAAGTTGAAAGTTAATAGGAGAAGAGAGAAGGGAGGGGGGTTTAAATAGATTTTCAAACCTGGTACAATCCCACGCCCGTGTTCCTTAGGCGTGTCGATTCACACGGTTGCCTCGCACGGCCGTGTGTCTAGGCGTGTTGGTTCACCCACGCCCGTTTTACAGATTGCCACGCCCGCTGGTGATAAGTCAGTGTCGTCCATGGCCGCATCATACAGCCGTGGCATTTCGTCGGTGCCCTTGGGGCGGTGGTTGGAGTCTGTGACTTCGAAGATTTGATTCTCTCTGACTCGTACCACCTCTGCCATGTCAGTACAGTGATCCGGGGCATCCACAGGGCCATGGCCACGGTCGTGTGCAAGGCCGTGTGGCCTAGAATTCTGTACTTTTGGTTAGTTTATGGTTTAGGTACTATAAAGAAAGGATAAAATAGAATAAATAAGAAAAAATAAAAATGTAAAAGTTAATGGGGTTAGTGCTCGGGTTGCCTCCCGAGAAGTGCTCATTTAAAGTCTTAAGCTAGACTCTCCTCTCGTTTGCATTGTCAGGGTGGTTTGAGGAGTTGGAAGTCCTTCCTCATGCTATCAGTTTTATCCTCGTGAAAAAGTTTAAGTCGAGATGCGTTTATAGTAAAAGTACCAAAAATAGGATTACTTACCTCGACTATTCCGTATGGGAAAACACTGGTTACCCTAAAAGGTATTTCTTTGTTTGTGTTAGGGTCCGGAGGAGATATTCGAGGATCTGCCTTATCTAACAGTACCTGGTCTCCTATTTTGAAGTGGTTTGTTGTTCCTATGAGCTCTTCTGGGGGCTCCTTCGATTTTACCTTGTGTGGTTCCGGTTCTTCGTCGTGTATCCCTAATTTTTTCTTAAAGTGTGTCTTCCACTCGTCTAGATTATCGATCTGAATCCTTTGATCTTCATGAACTACTTCCTTGTTGGCATGGGGTTTAGGATCGGGTTCAGTTGTATTCTTTTGTGGTGCTTCCTGAAAATAAGGGTTAACCGAATGGTTATTAGTAGATTTTACGTTCTCACCTTGATTACTCGATGTTCTGGCTGAGTCGAGAGCCTTAAGGGTGACCGTCTCATTACCTACATGAAGTATGAGTTATCCTGCATCAACATCAATTTTAGTCCTTGCAGTTGCTAAAAAGGGTCTTCCTAAAATTAAGGGAATCGAATTATCCTCATCCATGTCTAAGACAACAAAATCTACTAGGAAAACGAATTTGTCAATTTTTACAAGAACATCTTCGATAATACCCCTAGGAATTCTAACAATTTTATCAGCTAATTGAATGCTCATCCTAGTTTGTTTGGGTTTCCTAGACCTAATTGTTTAAACAATTTATAAGGCATGACATTTATGCTTGCCCCTAAATCATTAACGCATTATCAACGCTAGTCTACCAATTAAACATGGAATTGTAAAACTCCCGGATCTTTTAGCTTTTGTGGTAGTTTATTCTCAGTAACATTCTTTGAGCATACTGCGTTTAATTCCACATGTGGATCCTCGCCTAACTTGCGCTTGTTCGTCAATAGATGTTTTAAAAATTTCCTCGAATCGCATCTCGTGAAAGAGCTTCAAGTAGCGGTAAGTTAATATGTAATTTCTTTAAAAGTTTAAGAAACTTATCGAACTGTTCCTATGTGTCGTCTCTCGTTAACGCTTCGGGATATGGTATGCGAGGTTGGTACTCCTTGATTACCGGTTTTGGTTTTTCTTGTGTTACCTCAACTTTACCTTTTTCTACCTCGTTTCCTTGTATTGACCGGTAGGTTCGTCTAATCCTTCACTTTCTTGAGTCATTATGGCTTGGATTTGCTCCTTTGGATTAATCTCGGTGTTGCTTGGTAGACGTCCTTGCGATCGTTCAGACATCAGCTTCGCGAGTTGTCCAACTAACTTAGGAACTTCCTCAACTGACTTAGTGACTTCCCTAACTTGGCTCTCGATCCCTTTGATCGATGCTTGTTAGGTCTTAAGGGTGGTTTCAGTATCTTGGAGACGGTTTTCTGTGGATGCCATGAATCTTGTCGACATCTCTTCAAGGTTCGGCTTTCTTCTCCCGTGGATATGACTCGATTTTGGAAATTTGAGGAGGTTGTTGTCTTTGATTTCCTTGATTTCCTTGACCTCCCCACGAAAAATTTGGGTGGTTCCTCCAACTCAAGTTATAATTATTACTATAAGGATTATTAGATCTGAAATTGTTACCTATATAGTTCATCTGCTCACTCTCTGTGCCGGTTGGTAGTGTGGGTACTCGTGGATTCGCCACGGTTCCACTTACGTCGCCTCATGTATTACTAGATGTACTGCGAAGAACACAAACTATCAAGCTTTTTATTCATCATCTCTACTTGTGTTGATAGCATGGTTAATGCATCTATGTTGAAAACTCCTACTGATTTTGTTGGTTTGGTCCTTGTAACTCGCCACCGATAGTTATTCGCTGACATCTCTTCAATAAACTCGTAGGCTACTTCAAGAGTTTTATTGTTCGTGGTTCCACCGTGCATTTGAATCAATTAGTTGCCTCTCGTCGAGGGGTTTACACCGTTATAGAAAGTTTGGACTTGGAGCCACAAGGGTAAACCATGGTGCGGACACCTTCTCAAGAGATCCTTATATCTCTCCCATGCGTTATATAATGTCTCTAAATCCATCTGTACAAAAAAAGAGATGTCATTCCGTAATTTGGCCGTTTTGGCCGGTGGGAAATATTTTAATAAAAAAATTTCGGTCATTTGATCCCATGTAGTGATTGACTGATGGCTGTCGATTCCACCAATATAAACCTACACCTAGTGCAAATTTCAGCAAGATAGGAGTAGGGTCGATCCCACGTAGATCGTTTTTTTGTAAAATCGTCTATCTCTTGACTGAGTTAATGTCCGGGCAATTGTCGTGTGCCGCGACGTTTGGGGGAAGTAAAGTATTAAACACAAAATGCAGACACAAAACTAAAAACGTAAAAAGTGACAGATTAAATAAGAAAATAAGTTGAAATAGTCTGAAAAGAATTCGATAAAACTTAGCTCAGCCTCAAGCACGGGTTTTTCCGTCTTTGACCCGATCCTCGAAATTAGATGAACTCGTCTTTTCCGATAAGCTAGTTATAGCTACCAAGGACGCCTTGGGAACCAACTCTTCCTTGTGTAAATTAGCTATGGAACGTCCTATAACTAACCCTTACCGATCGAACAACCTACGAAACGTTCGTGGTTTAGAACTCCGGTAGTTTGCGCTCTAGAAGAGCCTAGCTCGAACCAATGCCCTCAAACGTTGGGAAATTTAAATCCGGTTACTATTTCCCTTGACGGAACCAAACAGCAATCCCCACTCGGCACGCCAATGTGTTCACGGAAGACCAATTAGACAATCGATCCTTTCGGAATTCCAACTGTACGTCTAGTCGTGCTAACTCAAACGACGTCTTTTTTGACTTAGTACGACTTGACTTTATTAGCTGACGAAGTCATACTCTTAATCCGGAGAAATAATAAGTATCGGAATTTGGGAGTTGAATAGCTCGGGTTCGTAACTCACGGGTTTTTGACGGGGTTAATACCGCTTAAAGTCGAAAAGGGGTTTAGTGTGGCATGATTTTACTCATGCTTGAAGGTTGTGGAAAGTGTTTGGGCTTTTGTAAAGGATGATGGAATTTGGAAAGGAAAGGGGTTTGGAGGGTAATTAAACCAATTTTGGGAAAAGTAACAAAAGGAATTGAAATGGGCAGAATGTTGGACGTTAGTTTGAAGAAAAAAACAAAAGAAATCCTATTCTAAATTGAAATAGGAAAAGACAAAGAGAAGAATAAAACTTCAAATAGGAATAGGAAAGAACTAATTGATTGATGATTATCCAAATACAAATAACCCCTATTTATACTAATGGATTTACTAAAAATAGGCTAGATTAATTAATATAAAATCTAAAATAATAAAATTAAAAATAAATAAACTTAAAATAGAATTTCCTATTTTTGGCTTTTTACAAAGTCAAAATTATTTGATGAGTCCTTGGCTTCCTCCATCTTTTGATTTGGCCCTATTTCCATGACTTTCTCTCAATTTAGCCCTTTTAGCATGCTTTCGATCAATTGCATCCCTGATAAGAATTAAATTATAAAAATACTAATTAGCAGGGACTAATTCAGAAATAAACCGAATTATACACAAGAAATTATGCAAAATAATCATGTTATCAAATCCCCCCTACTTAGCTCATGCTTGCCCTCAAGCATGTTGTTCTTTCAAACATTAGAATTAATTCCACAATTTATTAAGACCCGAGCCTCTTTTCTCTCATCTTTACTCAATGTAGACAACATAGGCAAAAATAATTAAATAAATGCTCAGATCATATAGTTTAATCAACAAGACAAGTGTCATAAAATTCGACATATGCGAACTAGATAATTTCCATTAAATAGAGTTTGAATCCAATAAATTGCAATGCATTATTAATATATTTTTAGAAAAATAAACTAGACATGGTCGACCTTTTACGCGAACTAGGATGACAACCCAAGCACCCTATCCCGGTTACTCAGTTCAAAATACTTTATTATTCGACTCTGTTAGCGGAATGTTATTAAGTCATCGACTCGTCACTCGAACCTTTTTACGCGAGATGAGATGACAACCCAAGCACCTCACCCCGGTTACTCAATCCGGTCACATTTTTTAGATTTTCATTCATAACTTGAGCCTTTAATTATTTATTTAATTTTCATTTTCATTCATTTTTTTTTTCATGCACAAGCAAATATTTTTTCAAACAATCAATTCATGAAAATCTAGCTACATACATCAACCTTAAAACACAAGTGTCAATTAATCTATATACTTGAGCATTTTAAAAAAAAACTTGCCCAATTGTCCATGTTGACTAAGTATGAGATTAAAGGCTCAATGTCAAATAAACTGTTGAATAAATTTAATGCAAGATTGAACATATGCAAAAAGAGGAAACATGCGGCAAAACCAATCAACCATCCATGCATACTTACTATATTCATCCCCTACTTATTCTAAGCTTGTCCTCAAGCATGTGTCATATTATAGATAAAAATCAAGACTCAAATAAACAAAAATGAAAAGTTCGTAGTACTCCCCATGTGTGTCTTCACCGATTTTGTCGATGTTGGGGGTAACGGCTTGCAGGGGATATCAAGGATTGTGGAGACTTGATTTTCCATCATTCCAAGTCTCGCTCGATTCGAAACTTAAACGTGCCTCTCTCTCTTGTTCTCTAGTATTGACGTGTGGACGTTGGTGAAAAATCATATTTTCGTGAGTAGTCCGTGTACCTTTGAGTCCCTCCATCCGTCGAACCACCTATTGAGGATCACCTTGGCCCGTTATCAAGTCCTCGTTGGCTAAAGTGAATAGATACTATGCACTAGGTAGGATTCTAGAGAAGAGGAGGTGAGTCATTAAGACCGCTTCAGTACCAAGCTCTCCCTAGATCCAATCCTAGACATGCATATACCCATTGCCACACCTTAACCTTATAGAAAAGAGGGGGGAAAGACGGCGACGGTAGTGCAGTGGCGTCGGTGATGGTAGTGCGACGGCGATGACGATGGGTGCTGCGACGGTGACGGAGATGGTGACGGCAGCGTGGGTTGGTTGTGGGGGAGAGGGTTTGTTTTGAGGGTGTTTTTGGGTAAGTGTGGATGGGTTGAATGGATGAGTATTGGGTTTGGGTTTTGGTGTTTTATGAAGGTTAAGTAGTTGGGTTTTTTTTTTTTAGGTGAATATTCGTCACCAAATTAGCATGTCGTGCCCGCGCCACTACTGTTATCCGACTTTCGGGAAAAGTTCATGCTCTCCATTATTTTCCTGAAAACATCAAATTAATTAAACTAAGTAAAAATTTATTTATCTACACCCTAGATTTACTAAAAAAAATTAAAATTAAATGAATGAGAAGAAATTTGGGTTGCCTCCCAAAAAGCGCTTTTGTTTAACGTCGTTAGCTCGACGACCTTAAATGTTATCTGTTTGGCTTATTGAGAATTAATTTCTCCATTTTGTGCACTCGGATGTCATTGCAGAAAGGTTTCGACCTTTTTCCACTATCCTTGAAGCCCTTCCCGGGTTCCTCTATCATTAGTGGATTGAGGAGTATTTGAGCTTCTTCGTTCAAGTTTGCATTTTCTCTCGCCGGAATACTTGTACGTTCTAGAAATGATTTCACTCTAATTTTGAGGCTTTCATGACACTTCACGCATCGGTTTTTGAATTATCGATAATTCCTCTTGTTTAACATCAAGATCAGTATTCCTGCAAGGCACAATTTGTAACTTTTCATTGGGATGTCCCATATCCTCATAAACATTAAACCTAACCACTTCGCCATCAAATTCCATGGTGAGTGTTCCACTCAAACGTCAATTTTCGTTAAATGCGGTACTCAAGAATGGTCTTCCAAGCAAAATGTCGACGATTTAGTTGAGTTATCATCTTCCATATTAATAATGTAGAAATCATGCGGAAAAACTAATTCGTTAACTTTAACAAGGACGTCTTCAAGTAACCCTTCGGGATAGACGACTGACCTGTTCGCCAACTGGATTATTACTCCTATTTCTTTTAAAGGACCCGTGTTAATCAACTTATAAGTAGAATAAGGCATAACATTAATGGAAGCCCCTAAATCACACATGGCTTTCTTAATGCCTACATTACCTATCTTACAAGAAATAGCAAACATACCTTGGTCCTTGCATTTGGGAGGAACTTTCTTTTGCAGTACTGCGGAGACATTTTCTCCAACACTTACTCTTTCATTACCTATCAACCTTCTCTTGCTAGAACATAATTCTTTAAGGAATTTCGCATAACGAGGGATTTGTTTGATAGCGTCGAGTAAAGGGATATTTACCTCCACCTTTCTGAATGTCTCGAGAATTTCTTTTTCCTCCTTCTCTTTCTTATCTTTGGCAAGTCTTCCTGGAAAAGAAGGTGGCATCACAATTGGTTTCTGAATTTCTGACTCCGGCCTAGCTGTTGGATCCATCACTTGCCTTTCTCGTTCCTTGTCTTGCCCACGACTTTTGGTTGGCACCATTTCTAGAACCTTTCCGCTACGAAGAGTTATTGCGCTTGCATTCTATCGAGGATTTGGCTCTGTCTGGGAAGGTAATTTACCTTGAGATTCCAAACGATTAACTGCCATCGAGAGTTTACTAACCTGATTGGTCAACTCTTGTATTGATGCGTCTGTCCTCTATTGATATTTTGCAGCATCGGTAGCAAGTCTTTCCATAATAGCTTCTAGAGATGTGCTCGGCTTGGGTTGCTGTTGTGGTGGTTGCAGAGGTCTCGGTTGGTACGATTGATTATATCGGGGATTACCTCCGTAACTCAAGTTGGGGTGATCCTTCCACATAGGATTATAGGTGTTGGAGAAAGGATCATAACGTCTTTGAGGAGGTCCCGTAAAACCTCTGACAGCATCAACATGTGCCATTGAATTGTCGTTAAGGATTGGGCACGAATCTGTTGGATGTTCAGATGTAACGCAAATTCCGCATAGTTGGGTCGGATTCTTTTTCTCTGTAAGCAAAGATTGAACAACATTGGTAAGCTTATCCAACTTATCTTCTAAAGATGAAACGTTTACCCCATGAACCCGTCTTGTGGGTTCCGAATTCAGCCGATATTGTTGCGAATTCGTCGCCATGGTGGATATCAGTTCTCTCGCCCTTTGAGGAGTCATAGTGACAAGTGCCCCTCCACTAGCAGCATCGATCATTTTCATTTCCATAGGGAGCAATCCCTCGTAGAAATACTGAAGGAGTGACTGTTCGGTCAACCCGTGTTGAGGATAACTTGCGCATAGTTTTTTGTACCGCTCCCAATAGTCATAGAGCGATTTATTCTCTATTTGGCGAATTCCCACTATGTCCCTCCGAAGTTCGGCTGCTCGTGATGCTGGAAAGAACCTGTCAAGAAAAACACGAGATAAGTCATCCCACGTTGTGATAGAACCGGGAGGTAAGTAAAACAACCATTCTTTTCTTTGTATCAACTAAAGAAAAGGAAAGGCCCGGTTTGATTTCATCTTCTGTACTCCCTGGGGTTTCATGCTTGAGCAGACCATGTGGAACTCTCTCAAGTGGGTATGCAGATTTTCATTCTTCAAGCCTCGAAAGGTGGGCAAAAGGTGAATCAAGCTTGACTTCAGCTCGAATGGGGTTCCTCCGGTTGGATAGTTGATGCATAACGGTGTTTGCTCGTTGGGAGCAAATGCTAGTTGACGAATGGTTCGGTTTGCCATCTTTTCCGTTCACCGAGGTTGCCTTTTGTTTCAAAAAAGTGGTTCGGTCTCGAGTTCAACCACTTCGACTTGTTTCCCGTCGAATTGCCTGCATGCACGATTACTTCGCCAACTTTTCGATGTCGGACTCTAGGATCCATTGTCCTAGTTCAGCTTCTGCTTTACTTGCACGTTTAAGAGCTTCCATCTCTTTTCATCGCGCTCGCGCTAATTTCTCGATCTCTGGGTCGTATTCGAGATCTCCAGATGAAGATCTGGCCATGAAGACATTTTAAACAATTATAAGTGTTGCGGTCCCCAAACGCGGCGCCAAAAAATTGATGGTCATCGATTCCACCAATATAAACCTACACCTAGTGCAAATTTCAGTAGTATAGGGAGTAGGGTCGATCCCACGCAGACCGGTTTCTTCAGAAATCGTCTATCTCTTGACCAGGTTAATGTCTGGGCAATTGTCGTGCCCGCGACGTTTGGGGGGAAGCATTAAACCTGAAACAGACACAAAAACTAAAAACGTAAAAAGTGACAGATTAAATAAGAAAATAAGTTGAAATAGTCTGAAAAGAATTCGATAAAACTTAGCTCAGCCTCAAGCATGGGTTTTTCCGTTTTTGTCCTCAAAATTAGATGAACTCGTCTTTTCCAATAAGCTAGTTATAGCTACCAAGGACACCTTGGGAACCAACTCTTCCTTCTGTAAATTAGCTATGGAACGTCCTATAACTAACCCTTACCGATCGAACAACCTACGAAACGTTCGTGGTTTAGAACTCCGGCAGCTTAGCGCTCTAGAAGAGCCTAGCTCGAACCAATGCCCTCAAACGTTGGGACATTTAAATTCGGTTACTATTTCCCTTGACGAAACCAAACAAAGAATCCCCACTCGACGCGCCAATGTGTTCACGGAAGACCAATTAGACAATCGATCCTTTCGAATTCCAATCAGACGTCTAGTCGTTGCTAACTCAAACGACGTCTTTTTGACTTAGTGCGACTTGACTTTATGAGTGAAGTCATACTCTTAATCCGGAGAAATAATAAGTATCGAAATCGGGAGTTGAATAGCTCGGGTTCGTAACTCACGGGTTTTTGACGGGGTTAATACCGGCTTAAAGCGTAAAGGGGTTTAGTGTGGCATGATTTTACTCATGCTTGAAGGTTGTGGAAAGTGTTTGGGCTTTTGTAAAGGATGATGGAATTTGGAAAGGAAAGGGGTTTGGAGGGTAATTAAACCAATTTTGGGAAAAGTAACAAAAGGAATTGAAATGGGCGAGAATGTTGGGCGTTATTTTGAAAAAAAAAAAAGAAATCCTATTCTAAATTGAAATAGGAAAAGACAAAGAGAAGAATAAAACTCCAAATAGGAATAGGAAAGAACTAATTGATTGATGATTATCCAAATACAAATAACCCCTATTTATACTAATGGATTTACTAAAAATAGGCTAGATTAATTAATATAAAATCTAAAATAATAAAATTAAAAATAAATAAACTTAAAATAGAATTTCCTATTTTTGGCTTTTTACAAAGTCAAAATTATTTGATGAGTCCTTGGCTTCCTCCATCTTTTGATTTGGCCCTATTTCCATGATTTTCTCTCAATTTAGCCCTTTTAGCATGCTTTCGATCAATTGCATCCCTGATAAGAATTAAATCATAAAAATACTAATTAGCAGGGACTAATTCAGAAATAAACCGAATTATACACAAGAAATTATGCAAAATAATCATGTTATCATTGACCCTCGTGGTAACGAGTTTAACCACTGTTTGGCTTTATTTCTTAATGGAAAGGGAAATAACCGAAGTCGTATGGCATCATCAGAAACGCCATTTATTTTGAAGGTATCACAGAACTCTAAAAAATTAGCTATATGAGTATTTGGGTCTTTGTCCTGTAAACCATCAAATTGAACAAATTGTTGAATCATTTGTATAGTGTTAGGCTTTAATTCAAAATTATTTGTGGCTATAGCAGGCCTAACAATACTTGATTCTGCTCCTGTTAAATGAGGTTTAGCATAATCATACATAGTATGCGGAGCATTATTCTCTCCCACATCTTGTGGTTGAGGATTATTTTCGTCCATCCCTTCAATAGGATTGGACCTGTCTTCTCGCTCTTCTTCTGTGTAATTTAGGGCTCGCCTAATTTCTCTGTGATTCCTACGAACGGTAGCATCAATATCACTGTCGTATACTAGTGGTCCTCTCGGGTTCCTTCTAGTCATAAACTAGAGGTACCTGCTAGGAAAAAGAAAGAAAGAAAATTTAGCAAAGTTAAAATTTAAACTTAAAAAAATAAAAGTAAATTGCAGAAAATAAAAAAAATAATGGCTAAAGTAATAAAAATAGAGCTTTCTTAATATTTTAGTTCCCCGGCAACGGCGCCAAAAACTTGATCGTTGTATTTCAGAGTTTTAAATTTATAATGATCGATCCTGGAACTAACTATAACAACGATTGAGGCAAGTGCACCTATCGAACAGTAGTATAGCTTATGCAAGACCGGATTGTCGAACCCAAAGGAACTAAAAGTACTATTACTAACTTTCTTTCTATTATTTAGCCTAAAATAAGTGAAGTTGTTTATTAATCTAAATTAACTAATTACTAAGCTAAAGACGCAAAGAAAAAAAAGAATGAATTGGAGAAATACCTGGGAAAAACTCAGTTGATTAAGACGATACCCTTAGGAAGAATCTACCTAGACTTCACTTGTTATCTAACACCGAACTGCACGATTTATTCACTTGACTTGATCCGTAGGACTCCTAATTTATATTAAACCCTCTCTCGAGGCGAATAACGTCTAACCCTAGGTTGATTAATTGAAATCTCTTTCTAATTAAAACCCCTAGAATAGCAGTAAATCGATCTATGGACTCCCATATTAGGTTTCACCCTAATCCGGCAAAATCTCGTCACCCTATCCCTAGGCACGCGATCAACTCCGCTTAATTATGCTAGATCTACTCTTAAGCAGGGACTTTTGCTCCACCACCTAAGCACATTCAACTTGAATTAATATCCACGAAATATCAACACAAGAATTAAGCACACATAATCAAGAACAAATCAAATATTTATCATATAGTTTAGCAAACAATAACAAGATTCATCTAAGTTTCATCCCCCTCAGGTATCTGAGGGTTTAGTTCATAATAATAAAGAAAAACATCTCAGAAGAAAAGATAAAACAAAACATAAGAAATCCCTAAAACTCCTGAAGGAATTGAAGGAGAGATCCTCCATCTTGAGTAGAATTTCTGGCTTCGGAGATGGATCACCGGCTATCCCTTGAGAGTTTCCCACAAATCGACTTTTTCTCGGCTCGGCTCCTTGGCCTAGCTAACCGCCTCTTTTTAGGTTATACCTAGGGTCTTTATATAGGCTTTTGAAATAGGTTTCTTTGCCCCTAAGTATCCTTTTCCGAGTGAAATTACTCTCCTCCACTCAGCGGCAGGGCACGGCCATGGCACACGCCCGTGTGAATCGTGGCGAGTAGTGTTGGACTCGTTAATGTGGCATGGCCGTGTAGATCAACTTCAGGCCGTGTTCTAGTATATTTGAGGAGGCACGGCCGTGTGGGATTTAGTCCAGGCCATGTCGATTTCTTCTTTGGCCCATTTTGGTCCGTTTTGAGCCCGTTTCTCGTTCTTTTTATTCTCGGGTGCTTTCCTGAGTATAAGACATGAAAAGAAAGGATTAAGAGCACCTTTTTACATAAATCAAGGGATAAATCATCCAAAAGTATGCTAAATTTGGGATTAAAATATGTTACTATTTCGGTTTATCATGTATGAAAAGATATTAAGGTAAGTATTAGTGTTTTGATATTGAATTGAATGTATGTGAATTTGTGATTAATATGATATTTGAATATTGAATAATTGTGGTATTGAATTGAATAAAATGGAATTGAATTGAGTATTATTTGTTATTATATTAATATTGAATTGAGATTATGATGATTTGTGACTATTGTGAAATTGAAATTGAAATGTATAATTACTGTGAATTGATAAATGAATTGAATACCCTATTAACTGTATCGGGCTGAGTCGGATATAGTTGGCATGCCATAGGATTGGAAGTGTTCAGGGATACTTCGACCTCGAGTCGATGAGGCACTATATGTGTCGTAATATTGCTTCGGATAATTCCGATAAGGCACTATGTGTCGTATTATTGCTTTGGATTAAATCCGATGAGGTACTGAGTACCGTATTGTTTACTTCGGTATAGCCGATGAGGCACTGAGTGTCGTACTGGTGTGTTTTTGTTGGATTTGCGTATCCGTCCGAGTCCGAGTCATGTTAATAGGGGTGTACAACTGTATTGAACAATTGGTTGTTATTGAATGGTATTGAATGATATTGAATATGGATTGGAATGAACAATGAAATGAAATATGCAATTGAAATGCATGAAATTGCATGAATCATGGATTCATGAAAAGGATATTGATATTGAAATTGAATTGAGTATCTTATTATGAAAAGTTATTGAATAGCAATTATGAGATTGATATAGAAGAGATGATAATTGAAAGTGTTATGAATGATATGTATAAGAAATTGATTAATTGTTTGAATGATTATGTTTGTGTGAATATATATATAAACAATATGAATTTTTGCTTAATACGTATTCGGAGTATAGAAATACCACTGAGTTTATACTCAGCGTACGATTTGTTTCCGAGCGCAGGTTAGGTAAAGTTAGATCGTTGAATCAGCATCCAGAGCCGATCCCGAACTCAAAGTGGTGATGTACATTTCTTTTTGGTAAATGGCATGTACCTAAGATGTTATACTTGTCATTTTGGATAATGTTTGTAAATGAAGTATAAGCTAATATTGGTACTTATATAAATATGTTTTGGGTTATAGCTATTAAATGATATATTTTGGTTGAAATTAGTATAGTCTTATATTTGGTTCAAATGGTGGTTTTTGAATTAATTTGGATATTATGGTTAAAGTATTTATATAAATAAATAGGTTAGGTCATTAGATTGATTAATTTATGAAATGTATGTTATTTAATTGTGTAATGTTTATATTTGAACTGAAATGACTGGCAATACTCTGTAACCCTATTTCGGCGACGGATAAGGGTTTGGGGGTGTTACAAGGAAGACACTCATTCGTCTCGACCTTAGATTTCAACTGTGACAGGAAGAACACTGAACAATCAAGTTATGGTGGTAGGACGGAATACATGACCCTGCGCGACACTCAATTAGTCGCTTTGATTTGAACTTTGGTATGCCAATATTCAACACTAGGAACACTTATAGGGGAATGACATCAAGTTCCAACTATTGGCAATCGACAAGTGATTTTGGATGTTTTGACAAATACACAAGAAGGGATGATGTACTCCCTACGACGTCCATCAGCGATGGGACATCCCACACGGTAGATATTAGTGGGTCTGAAAATGAAGATTGTAATAAATCCGATGTCGATTCAATTCGGGAGCCCAATGCTGATGATTTAGAAATTGCATTATTTTCTGAACCGGAGCCGATTCCAAAAAAACCAGAAGATAGTAAAGGAGATGGAGATCTTGACGAAGATGTGGAAGAAGATTCACGGTTCATGATGTACTCGTCTCCAGCCCACATGCATAATGAAGAACTATTGGCAAAGGATGGGTTGGAGTTGGAAAACTACCACATAGGAGGTCGAGCCACGTGAGTTCTTTATTGGATTCGGGGGATTTGGAAGTGGAAAAGGAGTTTTTACTAAAGATGGTTTTGTCGCTACTGTGAAGCGATACAACATCAAGAACGGGGTGAACTTCCACGTGGTTAAATCCCGATCTAAAAAGTTCGAAGCTAAGTGCGTAATGCGAGACAATAGATGCGCATGGAAAATCATGGCCTCTGTTAAGAAGAAGACGGGGTTGTGGACGATAAAAAAGTTTACTACTCCGCATACGTGTGTTGTCACGGGTATTTCACAGGATCATTCGAGGTTGGATTCAGAGATGATCGCGGACATAATACTACCTACGGTGAAAGCGAGTCCCAAGATTGTTGTGTCAGTTTTAATTACAAATATTCATAGCCAATTCGATTACACGCCTTCGTACCATAATGAGTGAATAGCAAAGCAGAAGGCATTGGAGAAGATACACAATGGGTGGGACACGTCATACAACGAGGTTTGGCAGTGGTGTCGGATGCTAGAGAGGTACGTCCTAGGTTGTGTAATCGATCTGAAAACGAGGCATGCGTACTACAACGACCGGTTGCTCTGTGGATGCCGAGTGTTCCACCATCTGTTCTGGACTTTCAAGCAATGTCAACAAGCATTCCAGTACTGCAAGCCACTAGTACAAATTGACAGTACCTTTATGTACGGAAGATATACCCATCAGTTGTTGTTGGCTGTAGCACATGATGACAATTGGAGAATCCTACCAATTGCTTTTGTAATAACGCCGAGAGAGTCAACAGACTATTGAGATTTCTTCTTGTCCAGGTTGAAGAGGCATGTTTTCCCTCAACTCGATCTATGCGTCATCTCCGATCAGGGACCCAAAATATTGGCGACAATTAAATGACAAGGAAGCCTCTGGGACCGTACACACTATAAGTATTGTCTAAGGCGTGTTGCGTCAAACTACTACGGAGAATATCTCTCTATCACTGAGCGAGTAGAAGTGATCAATATAGGTATGTAATCACCACTATTAAATATTCTTTGATTTGAACTTCATATTATTTGGTTTGTAATCGCCATTACTCACTTCTCTCGATAAGGTACAACCTCATGAAAACTCGTTTCCATGAAAAGTTGGAAAACTTACGGTCAACTAATAAAACAGGGGCAAGCTACCTCCCTAACATACCATTCAATCAATGGACACAATCCTACGATAGAGGTTTATGATATGGCCACCTGACGACAAACTTGACGGAATGCATCAATTCCTTTTTAAAGAGAATGTGTCATTTGCCGATAACCTCAGTTGTGAGAGAGACATATTTCTGTTTGGCGGAACTTTTCCCAAAGTGAACGGAAAATTATGTTGGCCAATTGCAGGGAGGCCAAGTATGGAGCCCGAATGTATTGAAAAACTTAGGAAGGTTAAGGCACGAGCGAACTGCATGCATCTAGTGTGTCACTTGCACAAAGACGTATGGTTTTAGGCTAAGAAGGACGGACACGGCTCATCTCTCCTCGTACCAGTATTGTATGTGTTTTTAACAAGAACACTCGTCGGATATGTATAGGACACACTGGAATACATCAAAAAAAAAGGTCAGACACGGTCCCGACATGGGTGTCTAAAAATAGACACGTGACAAACGCAAGAAAAGTAGATGGTGGCTGACGGGCGACGGCTGAAATTTTGGCTTTCAAAAGTAGCAGATAAAGAGTCAACGACGGGAAGAAGATGATGTAAAGAAGAACTATGAAGTTTAGGGTTTCCTATTAATGAAACGGTAAGTTTTACTAACAGTCTATTAATGAAACACTTAGTTTTACTATCAGCCTATGTAAACGTTGGAAAGACTTAAAAGTTAAAACATTAAATAGTCAATCAAAATAGTAAAATAAAAACTAAACCAAATTAGCTTATTTGATAAGCTTTCGAGCTTTGTACTTGCTTTACTGCCTTTGACGTTTCCATTTATCACATTTCAAAAAATATTTTAAACATTCATCACTCTTATTTCCATTTTCCTACTTTCAACAGACATGGAAGTTTGAAGTAATTGAAGGTAAGTTTAATATTTTATTTTGTTTATGTTTTGAATGGGTTACATTTTTTTAAGATAAGTTTGAATGGGTTACATTATTTTATTTGTTTAGTTACTTTTTTTTTGTATATTTGTATGTTAAATAATTAATTTGTGATGATCACTATTGAAGTATACATTGATTTTTTTATTTTTGTTAATAATTTAGGTTTTTAATTATGACATCTCAAAGTGGTAGTGGAAGTGTTGGCTCATCAAATAATGTTACTAATACTAGTGTGTCTCAAGATGATATTAGTAACACTCCTCTTTGGAGATATGTTACTAAATTATCGAAAATTATTTAAGGAGGCGGGAATGTTAGTTTTGTGTGTAATTTTTGCAATGCTACATTTAATGGGCCATACTCTAGGGTTAAAGCACATTTATTGAAACTAAATGGGTAAGGAATTCGAGTGTGTCCTATAGTAACACTACAATATCTTGCTGAAATGCAAAAAATAGTTGAAGATGCAAAACTCAAGTTGCAACCAAAAATAGTCTCATTGCCACCTAGTTCTCAAACATTAGCATTTTTCTTTGGGACAAACACAACATCACTTCAAGGGCATAATTTAGGTTCTAAAAGAAGAAAAGGCCCTGTAGAACAATCGTTAAACCTTGCTGCTCAAGAGAATTCAGATAGTGAAATTGCTCGAATGTTTTATTCAGGTGGATTGCCTTTTCATCTAGTTAGGAACCCTCATTATGTTAATGCATCCACCTTAGCAAGTAAGAATTCGATTTCAAGTTATATACCTCTAGGGTATAATTCTTTAAGTACTATATTGTTGTAAAAAGAACGAGCAAACATAGAGAAGTTGTTACAACCTATAAAGGGAATGTGAAGGGAAAAAGGTATTAGTCTTGTATGTGATGGATGGACAGATGCACAAAGACGACCATTGATTAATTTTATGGTCGTTTCTGAAGATGGAGCTATTTTCTTGAAAGTCGTCAATTGTGAAAAGGAGTACAATGATAAGTTTTATATGGTAACTTTAATTAAAGATGTCATAAGTGAGGTTGAAACACAAAATGTTTTACAAGTGATAACCGACAATGAACTGGTTTGTAAAATCGCGGGATCAATTAGTAGAGACACAACATCCTCATATCTTTTGGACACCTTGTGTGGTACATACTCTTAATCTTGCTCTTAAAAATATGTGTGCTACAAAAAACACCGAAAAGAATGAGGTTACATATGATGTTTTGTGTTGGATAAATAATGTTGATGATGATGCTATCTTTATAAGAAACTTCATAATGAATCACTCTATGAGGTTGCCAATATTTAATTCTTTTGTGCCTTTGAAATTACTTGTTGTAATGGATACTCGATTTTCTTCTATGGTTGTGATGTTTAAAAGACTCAAGCTCATTAAATGGGGTCTTCAAAATATGGTTATTAGTGATGAATGGTCTACTTATAGAGAAGATGATGTTTCCAAAGCCTCTTTGGCAAAGGAAAAAAATTTGGATGACCTTTGGTGGGATAAGGTTGATTATATCCTTTCTTTTACGGGACCTATATATAATATGCTTCGAATTATAGACACATACAGGCATACTCTTCACTTGGTTTATGAGATGTGAGATAAAATGATTGAAAAAGTGAAGACAAGCATTTATAGGTATGAAGGGAAGGAAATAGAGGAAAGATCAATCTTTTATGAAGTGGTATATGATATTCTTATTGATCGATAGACTAAGAGCAATACACCACTTCATTGTATGGCTCATTCTTTAAATCTAAGGTAAACTTAGATAGCATATATTCCATTTATGCTTGTTTTTATTCTTTTATACTTTTTTATTTATTATTAAATAAAAAATTAAATTTATTCATTTACATAAGTATTATTGTAGTGATTGGCTTAATGAGGTTCCAAATCACCTTCCTCCACATAAAGATGTAGCAATCTCAGAGGAAAAGAATAAGTGCTTAAGAAGATATTTTCTTTCTACCGAAGAAAGGAAGATAGCTTTCCAAGAGTTTGCAAGATTTTCGGGAGCACTAGATGTTTTTAGTTCATTTAATTCACTACAAGATAGTTGGCTTTTCGATCTCAAGTCTTGGTGGTTAGTTCAAAGGGCTTCAATACCTTTGCTCCAAAACTTAACTTTGAAACTTCTTGGACAACCTTCTTCATCATCTTGTTATGAGAGGAATTGGAGTACATATTTGTTTCCTCAACGTGTCGAAGATTTAGTATTTATGCATGCTAATCTTTCATTACTTTCAATAAATACTTTTCATTATAAAGAAGTAGAGAACAAGATATGGGATATTGGAGGTGATGTATTTAACTCATTTGAAGGAGTTGGAATTCTTGAAGTTGCTAGCTTATCTCTTGATGAACCAGATAGGAGATGGTATTTTTTGCCAATGAAGAAGAAGATATGGAAAATGCTAATGCTATGAAATGAACTAGAAAATTGCTCTCTTTTTGCTTCTTTTTGTACAAGTCTTCTTAGGGATATAGGTTGAACCTCAAATTTAGATTTGATATGACATGTTTTGTGTAATGAACTTGGAAAATGTATTGCTATGTTTTGTCATATTTTATGTAATGACAAGAGAACTTAATGGAAAAGAATTGATTATATATTAATGGAAAATATCAATATTTTTATTTACATTAAGTATTTTAACATAAATATATATAAATATTAAAAATATTTTTTTATCCGTGTCCTCATTTTTTAAAAATTATCGTGTCATCGTGTCTGTATCGTGTCATACCCGTATTGTGTGTCCATGTCCATGCTTCATAAGTTTCGGGTAACAGAGTTTGACAGATCGAACGAAGGTATTGTCGGGGGAGTGTATCATATACACCTGAGACAAAGGACTTGCGATTGTGGGAGATTTGACGCACTTCGTTTTCCATGCACTCATGCAATTGCAGCATATAGCAATCAACGCTTGGATCCTATGAGTTTTGTGGACGAAGTGTACAAATTAGAAAACTTGTACAACGTGTGGAGACATATTTCCCCACTAGTCCTAGATGAACGTATGTGGCCACCTATATCGAGCGCTCCATTTAAGTTGTTACCTGATAGGTCATTGCGTCGCAAACCAAAAGGTTGATCAATGTCGACTCAAATATGCGACAACATGGATATTCGAGAGAAGACAAACCAACCGAGGTTATGCGGGTGGTGTAAGAACTCGGGCCACACAATGTTGTCATGTCCAAATCGAATGGACGGTGCAAACTAGAAAACATCAATTTTATTGTAATTTATAAATGTGTGGTTTTGTGGAATTATAACAAATATCAACTTTAATTTTGTAAAATGGGCAAATACCAACTTTAATTATGTGAAATGATAACAAATACCAACTTGGATGAAAAACCATATTCTTTTAAAAACATAATAATAAAAATCATACCTATACAAAAAAAAAAAACATTCAATACAATGATAAAAGAAATTAGTCTAAATACCGGTCAAAATTTGTGTCACATCGGGGTGGTCGATGATTGTGCGTTGGATTCCTTCTTGGTTCAACCTCTGGTTGAGGTTGTGGTCATTGAAGCTGTGGTCTCGGTAGGTCATGTTCTTCGCCTTTGGTTGATTGCGATCTGTGCATCCTCAGTTGCCACCGTACATCCTCCAGTCTAAGAATAGGTGGTTGGGAAGATGATCCACTTTGGTAGAACAATGATCTCAGAGGTATTTGCGTCACAAACTGAAAATGGGTATAACTATGTTGTGTCCCATACAACGATAGCATAATGAGTGGACTCCCGTTCGATGCCTGAAACATAGACAGCCTATACGTCGTCATTGTTGGAAATGTAGATGGCATGGACGTGTAATATATCGAGGACGGAGCTCCAAAAACAAAACTTGGCATAGAAGTAGAAGTAAAAAAAATGTGGTGGAATATATGATGCTTGTGTGAAAATGATAAGGTTAGTATATGCACCAGAATAAGACGGTACATACTAACCTGTGGGTGGTATGACCATCGATAGTGTGACCGTCGGTGCCTGTTCTTACGTAGTTGCTGATGATGGACTTGCCTCGTCAGTCTTTGGATGTATAGAGGCCCATTCTGGCCTCCTCGTATGCAGTTGCAGACCCCTCGCCTCTTCCCTGTACAAGTATCGCTTACCATGGATCATAAACCATGGCATGTACTCCAGAGCTAACTTCGAAACAACAATAGCCTCGTGAGTAGGTAAGAAATCGTACCTATTATTCCATATGTTGATATATTGAGCGTGAAATACCAACCAATTCTCATCCGTCAACCCTCGCAAGTTGATACGATACAGATCATCAAGGTCTTGAGGTGCCACGAGAATCAACTGTCAAAACCCGAACTGTCGCAACACTCTATCTGACTCGTGCATCTCGACGATAGCATACACTACCAATGGCACCTTCACATGCTAGATGTTCGGATTCACAAAGAATTCTTCAATGATGCATTCTCAAATTGTCAGATCCTCATATGGTGTCCATTCAAACTATATTAAAATAATCAAAACTTTAGTGCTATATATATACTACAGAATCTCTAATCGACTACTTTAATTAATACAATATAATACTTTAATTAATACTCTATCCGACTCGTGCATCTTGACGATAGCATACACTACCAATGGCACCTTCACATGCTAGATGTTCGGATTCACAAAGAATTCTTCAATGATGCATTCTCAAATTGTCAGATCCTCATATGGTGTCCATTCAAACTATATTAAAATAATCAAAACTTTAGTGCTATATATATTACAGAATCTCTAATCGACTACTTTAATTAATACGATATAATTCAAACTTAAATAAATTCATGCATCCGTTTTCGATCGTTGGTCTAACAGAAGTCGTATTTCTCACAGCTCATTCAGTAATCCTGTGTAACTCGGCTCATGGTTCCACCTATTGAAATAATTTGTTAGCATAATAATATTTAAATTAATTTTATTATGGACACCATATCATTTGATGAATTTTACCTTGTTATGAGTGAGAATGTATATGGGTAGTTCGCTCGAGGACGTAAAAATGGCAACTGGTACCGCGCCCATGACTACAATAGTAGAATACAAACACCAATTTTAATTTTCTGTGACTGCGTTGCTCGACACATCTCCCAATACAATATTGCCAACACGGCGGACCCCCAACTGAGTTCGTAGTAGACGAGTTTTAGCAGCGACCTTAGATGGATGAGATTTCGTGACTTATCCGGCATTAGGATGCCCCCGATGATCTGAAGGATGTATGCCCGAGCGTGTCGTTCTCTTTCGACTTCAGCCGAATCCTCATCTAGCCCTCCGAAGTTTCTTCTTAACCAACTCATTTCGATCTGTAACACCCCTTAACCCGTATCCATCGCTGAACTACGGTTATGAGGCGTTACCGAACTAGACACAGTTTAGCACAGTCATTTATGGAATAAACCCAATACGCATATTTAAATTTTTCCATATCAACAAATAATGTTCAAGACTTACGTTACAAACTAGGTTTCATAATGCAACACATCATTACTTATAATCTATACAAGTTTCGAATCAAGCTTCCACATAACCACACCAAATTTCATATGTTAAATGATATATATACATCTATTTCATTAGTCGAATATCAACATATCTTTTATACCTTATACAAATATGCATAATAAAAACGAATAGATCCATGATACTCTATTTGCTTTTCATTCACATATGTGACATTTGAACCTTATAGCATAACCAATCATACACATCATGTTATTGTAATATGCGCAATGTCCCTAAAACAAAAGCCATGTCAAACCCTAATTATCAATTCATCCTACCTTATTAATTAATGGACACAAGATTGTTGAATAACCTACCAAACACACATATGATATGTAACTAGTCCAAAGAAAAAAATATATAAATACAACTAATTCATTGACCATATATTCGGTCCTCAATTTAAAACTCTAATGATCAACCCAAAACATAATTATAAACATTTTCATGATCATCTTTAAATTTTAACCAAGCACATAATAATCTAAGTAGAAAAATTCACACGAGCTAATATGCATACTCATACATATATATATAATACATATAAATGATTATTACTATATAACCACATTTAACTTCCAAGCATAATATGCACACATCTTATATCAAAGATTAAAACAAACCATTATATCAAACATACAAACGATACTTAACCAAAAGTAATAGCCTTATTCGCAAGGCCATATATACATATATACATTTACAAAACCGAACATCATTCATTCAAGTCATAATTCAGCCTATACATGTCTTTGATTCGAAAAGTAAACATTTATACCAAAGAGAGTGATAGTGTGGTCGACTTTCTTGATGATCCTCTCGAGTCCGTAGTCAATCAACGATCTATAAAACAGAAAGACAAATATACTGAGTAAGCTCACTAGCTTAGTAAGTTTTAAGTTAATGGTAATACAACGTCCAAACACTTATACATCTATAATAGTTACCAATAACAATGAAAAATAAACATTTCAATACACAAATTCATATAAGGCCGAATACCATAGTTCATTAACCTAATTGTTTCACTTCTTTACCTTAAACTTATATTTTATCAAAATACAAGGTATATGTAATACATTAATCACATTGTTTCAATCATATAAATCCACCATTCACATTGTCTATGTTATCCCAATCAAAATCATATTACATTAGACATTTCTATTCATAATCGAATCTACCAAAGTATTGTATTCAATCTCAATTTCAATCACATACTACTCATACTATTTGATCATAAGCTCAATTTCACATAATACCATTTCTCTCAGTATTATTCAAATTCAATTAATATTAAACATAACTTACCTTACTCTCGGTAAATGAAAAAGGGACTTACGCTTACCCGAGCGCTTACTCGATACCTTAATCTGCGTTTCACCATGAGTAATTTAAGGTTTCTCCATTTAAAAACGCTACACACCGCATCAAGCTCGCTAGGCATCAAAGCACGAAATGTAACACCGGCAAGACAAAGCACCGCTAGGCACAGAGCCCGAAATGTAACACCTAAGACAAAGCTCTAGGCACAGAGCTCGATATACAACACCGGCAGACAAGGCACAAGTAGGCACAAAGCTCGATATATAACAGCACAAGGCCTCAAGTAGGCTTAAAGCCCAAATGTTACAACTCAATTCATCAACTCACATTTCTTAACACATACATTACTATCAAATCGTATTCACAAAATCAATTCACCTGTCATGTCAAATATACTAATTCACATTGTATTTAAAAACATATTCATTCCAAAATTAAACATACACATACGGCTATCATATGCTATTTACCCAAATTAATCACATAATTTGATTTCATACATTTTTTTTATTATCAACTTAATGAACTTTAACTTAAGAACTTACCTCGACTGTCGACGGATCGCATAGACCGGCTATTCGAGAACCTTTGTCTTCCCCCGATCCAAATCCGTTTTTCTTTGTTCTTGATCTAAACATATTAAAATTTAGCTCATTCAAGTACATTTCATCTCAATTTAGTCCCTAAGCATATAATTAGGCAATTTACCATTTTACCCCTACTATTTCACATTTTCACAATTTAGTCCTATTTGCATAAAACACAAAATACACAAAATTTCTCAACACTACTTAAGGGCCGAATATGTATAGGGACTATACAAGTCCATTTCTTTCATTTATTTCGCAAATAAGCCCCTCTAAAATTTATTTTTTCAATTTAGTTCAAAATACTCAAATTCACTAAAATTTCCAATACAAAATATACTAATCTTTAACATATCTTTAAAATAAAATTATCAAACATAAAAACTACATGAACACATCAATGGCCGAATATCAAACATGCTTAGATTCAAAAATTTCAACATGGGTAAGTTACCGTCAAGCAACGATCTCAAAAACGCTCAAAATTAACAAAAACCGACTAAAAACTCACCTTGAATTTTAGCCTAGAAGTGCCGAAAATCAAAGAACCCCAAAGCTTATTTCATCCTTCAATATTCGCCATGAGAGAGTGAAAAGATGATGGCTTTGTTTATGTTATTTTAACATATATTATAAGTAATTATTCAATTACTAATTTAACCTTTAAAATAAAATAAAACTAACATATAACTTAAGGTTATTCTTGACATAAGCCACCCACTAACTCAAAAAATGGGTTATTTACCTTTTTAATACTCCACTTTAAAAAGCCATTATCAAATAGACACTTTTCACTATAGCTTGAGACTTTTAAAATTTACGCGATTAAATCATTTTTATCAAATTAAGCACCCAAACGATGAAATTTTTCTACGAAACTTTCACACATATTAATTCACATATAATAAACACAAAATAAAATATTAAAATATTTCTGGACTCGAATTCGTGGTCCCGAAACCACCATTCGATTAGGGTCAAATTCGGTCACATACAACTCTCCTCTTAAGGATTTTCGTCCCAGAAAATCTTACCGTTAAACAACATCGGATATTGTTGCCTCATTGAGTCCTCAGGCTCCCATGTAGCCTCTTCAACTCCGTGTCGATTCCATAGTACTTTCACTAATGGAATCCTTTTGTTTCTTAACTCTTTTATTTCCCGAGCTAAGATACGGATCGGTTCTTCCTCATACGTCATATCAGGTGTCGGATTTCAATCTCGAGACGGGGTTATCACATGTGATGGATCCGATCCAGATTCTACGAAGCATCGAAGCGTGAAATACATCGTGTATCTTTTCTAACTCGTAAGGTAACTTCAATCTATAGGCAACAGGCCCAATACGTTCGATGATTTCATACGGTCCAATAAATCTCGGACTCAGTTTGCCTTTCCGACCAAAACGAAGTACTTTCTTCCACGGAGATACTTTCAAGAATACCCGATCTCTTACTTGAAATTCTATATCTTTACGCTTTCAAATCACTTAAGACCGTTGACGATCGATCTGACTTTCAAACTATCTTTGATTATAGCCACTTTACTCTTCGGTCTCTTTAATCAAATCGACCCTAGTATCTTATTCTCACCGAGCTCGGTCCAAAGACAAAGGCGCATTTACACTTGCGGCCATTTAGAGCTTCATAGGGTGCCATTTTGATACTTGATTGAAAACTTTTATTATAAGCAAATTCAATCAAAGGTAAGTACCTTTCCCACGTACCTTCAAACTCGAGAACGCAACATCTCAACATGTCCTCAAGTGTTTGAATAGTTCGCTTCGGATCGACTGGTCTGTCTCACGGGTGAAAGGCGGTACTAAAATGGAGTTTAGTACCTAAAGCATCCTGCAACTTCTTCCACAATCACGATGTGAATCTCTGGTCTCTGCTCTGAGATAATAGAACTCGGTACACCATGTAATCTCACAATTTGAGATATATACAACTCAAGCAAGTTTATCGAGTGAATAATGCATGCATTTAACCTGTACAAAATGAGTTGATTTGGTCGGATCTATCTACTATAACCCAAACCGCATCTTTCTTGCTCGGTGTCATAGGCAACCCGGATACAAAATCCATAGTGATTCTATCCCATTTCCATTCAGTATCATGATCGGTGAAGCAACCTGAAGGCACTTGATGCTCGGCTTTTACTTGCGACAAATTAAGCACTTTGACACAAATTCGATATATCCGTTTCATGCCAGCCACCAATAAAATGCTTTCAAATCATTATACATTTTCGTACTACCCGATGTATCGATAATCGACCACTATGAGCCTCACTCGAATCATCTCGAATCAAATCCGAGTTCTTTGGAACACACATTCGGCTTTTAAAGTTCAAACAGTCATTTGCATCAATTTGAAACTCTGATTCCACACCTTTTTCACACCGAATTCGGCTAGCAATCAAATCTTTGTCAACTTTCTCATGCATCACAAATTTGCTTGAATAAACATCGATCTTGCTTGTAACTCGCTTATGATCGAACCATCACTAGACATAACCATCTGTGCGTTCATCGCACGAAGATAAAATAATGATTTCCGACTTAATGCATCTGCAACAACATTAGCTTTTCCCGGATGGTAGTCAATCACTAACTCATTCAAAGAAGCATCACTAAAAATAACAAATTCTTTACCCGATTCAGTCTGAGCTAACACTCGGAGCTTCGGTCAAAAGGGCTTTCACCGCTCGAAACTTTCCCGACACTTTTCCGACCACTCAAACTTGACATCTTTCTCAGTAGTAGCCTTGTCAAAGGTGTAGCTATCATGGAAAAGCCTTTGACGAATCGTCAGTAGTATCCCGCAAGTCCCAAAAAGCTCCAAATTCGAGACATTCTTCGGTGGTTTCCAATCAAGTATAGTTGATATTTTGTTCGGATCAACCCGATACACAAATTGAAACAACATGACCCAAAAAGTGACTTCCTTCATCCGTAACTCACACTTACTTGAACTTTGCATACAATCGCTGATCCCGTAAAGTCAGTAATACTAATCTCAAGTGTTCAAAGCGTGTCGGTTTCATCTTTAGAGTAGATCAAGATATCATCAATAAACACTACTACAAACCGATCCAAAAACTGCCTCGAAACTCGATTCATTAAGTCCATAAAAACAAGCAGTGCATTAGTGAGTCCAAAAGGCATAACGAGAACTCAAAATGTCCGTACTGCGTCCTAATGCGCTTTTTGGCACATCTATATCTCTCGACTCATGAATCGATAATAACCCGATCTCAAATCTATTTTCAAAATACCAAGCCCCTTTCAACCGATCAAACAAATCATCAATCCGAGGTAGCGGATTCTTTATAGTTACCTTATTCGATTGCCGATAATCAATGCACATTCGCATCGTTCCATCTTTCTTTTTCACAAAAAGAACTGGTGCACCCAAGGAGAGAAACTTCGGTCGTGCAAAGCCCCTATCTCATTAACTCTTGCAATCGTGTGCTTTCAACTCTTTTAACTCGATTAGGTGCCATCCGATACGGCTATCGAAATCGTAGTCATTCCCTGTACTAATTCAATGCCGAACTCAATCTCTCGTCTTCGGTGGTAAACCCGGTAGCTCTTCAGAAACACATCCGGTATTCACACACAACCTGCATGATTCAATCGCTTTTCATACACTTTATTATCCATTACACATAGGCCAAATAAGCTTCGCACCCTTTTCTCACATACTTCCGGCTAACATCGAGGATATTATCAGTAGGAAACCCACTTAAATCACTGGATTCAATTCTCGATGATCTCACCGCTCGACATCTCAAATCAATAAGCTTTCTTTTGCAATTCACCATCGCATCGTGCGAAGTTAACCAATCCATTCCCAAAATTATATCGAACTCATCAAAGGGCAACAACATTAAATCGGCTGGGAAACAAGAATCTCGAATCATTAACGGGCAACCTTTACACACTTTATTAACAAGTACACATCTACCCAAAGGGTTGGACACACGAATCACAAACTCGAGAGACTCAATCGCGTAGTCTTCATCGAATACTAGAGTTTCACATACATATGAATGAGTCGAACCAGATCAATCAATGCAATCACAGTAGTATCATAAAGGGTGAAAGTACCGGTAATGACATCAGGGGAGGAAGCATCCTCTCTGGCTCGTGTAGCATAAGCTCTAGCTGGAGCTCTAGCCTCTGATCGTATTGCGGTGTCCTTCATCCTCTCTCGATCGCCACCTACGTTGCTCGAATGTCCGAGTGGCCTACCCCAGTCTTTGGCACCGCTTGCTCGGTCTAGTGTTCTGAGTCGTATTTTGCTCGGCTAACATCGGACACTCTCAAATAAAATGATCTGACGATCCACATTTAAAGCAGGACCGATCACGAACTATACAACTCCCAGGATGCCATTTCCCACAATGTTTACACTCGACCCGCTTACGTGGAACATTACCAACGCTTAGCTACCGGGTGGCTCGGGAACTCACCGGAGGTCGATCACGCCTAGGCAAGTCTGAAGTGGCTTTATGTCGATCGGGTCATCTCTGAACTTCTTGTGCACGGAATGGAAAGTTTTACTCGATGATCTTTTCCGAAAGTGTCTCTAGCTTCTACTTCACTTTTCTTTTCTCCTTTCCGAGCTCTTCACTTTACAAGCTCGCTTTCGACTAATGTCACAAACTCTTTGATTTCAAGAATGCCAACAAGTAACTTTATGTCTTCATTCAGCCGTCTTCAAATCTTTTACACATAATGGCTTCGGTAGATATACACTCCCGAGCGTAACGGCTCAATCAAAAACTTCCGCTCATATTCTCATCACGAATCATGCGACCTGCTTTAATTCTAGAAATTCTTTTCGCTTTACGATCGATGAATCTCTCCGATCGATATATTTCTTACGGAACTCAATTTGAAAGAAGTCCCAAGTTACTTTTTCTTTCGGAACCACAGAGATACCAAAGTGTTTCCACCAGTGATAGGCAGTGTCACGAAGTAGAGATATAGCACACTTTAGGCATTCATCTGGTGTACAGGATAGCTCATCAAGTACCCGAATAGTGTTATCAAGGCACATCTTGGCTCACTCTGCGTCATCATCATCATTGGCCTTGAATTCCTCGGCCCTATTTTTTCTGATTTTATCAACGGGAGGCCTGCTAGATCTCATCGGATCTATCATCGGGGGTGTTGAAGGTACCGGAGTTGGATTATTCAGGGTGGAGGTTGTTGTACAGTAGGATTAGTTCAATAAACTGGGTAAACCATTCGCTTCATCATCGATAGAAGGCTTGTTTAGCCTCCCCCTCATGGCTACCTAAAATCGGTCGAGAGTCTAATGGCACCGATCCACTTGCGAGACCAGCGCAACACTCTCCACATCATCAGCCACGGCTCTATCGTGGATCGGGATCCATTTACTATATAAAATACAATTGAAATTGTCAAAGTCACCACACTATCATATATACAATTCAAAGGCATGTATAGCTAGACTCATACACACTACTTGGTAGTCCTAGAATCGACTAAACCGTAACTCGATACCAATAAAATGTAACACCCCTTAACCCGTATCCATCGCTGAACTACGGTTATGAGGCGTTACCAAACTAGACACGCTTTAGCACGATCATTTATGGAATAAACCCAATACGCATATTTAAATTTTTCCATATCAACAAATAATGTTCAAGACTTACGTTACAAACCAGGTTTCATAATGCAACACATCATTACTTATAATCTATACAAGTTTCAATCAAGCTTCCACATAACCACACCAAATTTCATATGTTAAATGTATATATATACATCTATTTCATTAGTCGAATATCAACATATCTTTTATACCTTATACAAATATGCATAATAAAAACGAATAGATCCATGATACTCTATTTGCTTTTCATTCACATATGTGACATTTGAACCTTATAGCATAACCAATCATACACATCATGCTATTGTAATATGCGCAATGTCCCTAAAACAAAAGCCATGTCAAACCCTAATTATTAATTCATCCTACCTTATTAATTAATGGACACAAGATTGTTGAATAACCTACCAAACACACATATGATATGTAACTAGTCCAAAGAAAAAAAAATATAAATACAACCAATTCATTGACCATATATTCGGTCCTCAATTTAAAACTTTAATGATCAACCCAAAACATAATTATAAACATTTTCATGATCATCTTTAAATTTTAACCAAGCACATAATAATCTAAGTAGAAAAATTCACACGACCTAATATGCATACTCATACATATATAATACATATAAATGACTATTACTATATAACCACATTTAACTTCCAAGCATAATATGCACACATCTTATATCAAAGATTAAAACAAACCATTATATCAAACATACAAACGATACTTAACCAAAAGTAATAGCCTTATTCGCAAGGCCATATATACATATATACATTTACGAAACCGAACATCATTCGTTCAAGTCATAATTCAGCCTATACATGCCTTTGATTCGAAAAGTAAACATTTATACCAAAGAGAGTGATAGTGTGGTCGACTTTCTTGATGATCCTCTGAGTCCGTAGCTGAATCAACGATCTATAAAATAGAAAGACAAACATATACAGAGTAAGCTCACTAGCTTAGTAAGTTTTAAGTTAATGGTAATACAACGTCCAAACACTTATACATCTATAATAGTTACCAATAACAATGAAAAATAAACATTTCAATACACAAATTCATATAAGGCCGAATACCATAGTTCAATACTTCTTTACCTTAAACTTATATTTTATCAAAATACAAGGTATATGTAATACATTAATCACATTGTTTCGAATCATATAAATCCACCATTCACATTTTCTATGTTATCCCAATCAAAATCATATTACATTAGACATTTCTATTCATAATCGAATCTACCAAAGTATTGTATTCAATCTCAATTTCAATCACATACTACTCATACTCTTTGATCATAAGCTCAATTTCACATAATACCATTTCTACCGTATTATTCAAATTCAATTAATATTAAACATAACTTACCTTACTCTCTGGTAAATGAAAAAGGGACTTACGCTTTGCCGAAGCGCTTACTCGATACCTTAACTACGCTTTCACCTTGAGTAATTTAAGGTTTCTCCATTTAAAAACGCGTCACCGATCAAGCCCGCTAGGCATCAAAGCCCGAAATGTAACACCGGCACAAAGCCTACTAGGCACAGAGAGTCTAAATGTAACACCTAGAAAAGCACCAAGAGGCACAGAGCTCGATATACAACACCAAGCACAAGGCACCGCTAGGCACAAAGCTCGATATATAACACCGCACAAGGCCTCGCTAGGCTTAAAGCCCAAATGTTACAACTCAATTCATCAACTCACATTTCTTAACACATACATTACTATCAAATCGTATTCACAAAATCAATTCTGTCATGTCAAATATACTAATTCACATTGTATTTAAAAACATATTCATTCCAAAATTAAACATACACATACGGCTATCATATGCTATTTACCCAAATTAATCACATAATTTGATTTCATACATTTTTTTATTATCAACTTAATGAACTTTAACTTAAGAACTTACCTCGATCGTCGACGGATCGCATAGACCTAGCTATTCGAGAACCTTTGTCTTCCCCGATCCAAATGCTTTTTCTTTGTTCTTGATCTAAACACATTAAAATTTAGCTCATTCAAGTACATTTCATCTCAATTTAGTCCCTAAGCATATAATTAGGCAATTTACCATTTTACCCCTACTATTTCACATTTTCACAATTTAGTCCTATTTGCATAAAACACAAAATACACAAAATTTCTCAACACTACTTAAGGGCCGAATATGTATAGGGACTATACAAGTCCATTTCTTTCATTTATTTCATAAAATAAGCCCCTCTAAAATTTATTTTTTCAATTTAGTTCAAAATACTCAAATTCACTAAAATTTCCAATACAAAATATACTAATCTTTAACATATCTTTAAAATAAAATTATCAAACATCAAAAATACATGAACACATCAATGGCCGAATATCAAACATGCTTAGATTCAAAAATTTCAACATGGGTAAGCTACCGCTCAAGCAACGATCTCAAAACGTCAAAATTAACAAAAGCAGACTAAAAACTCACCTTGAATTTTAGCCTAGAAGTGCCAAAATCAAAGAACCCCAAAGCTTATTTCATCCTTCAATATTCGGCCATGAGAGAGTGAAAAGATGATGGCTTTGTTTATGTTATTTTAACATATATTATAAGTAATTATTCAATTACTAATTTAACCTTTAAAATAAAATAAAACTAACATATAACTTAAGGTTATTCTTGACATAAGCCACCCACTAACTCAAAAAATGGGTTATTTACCTTTTTAATACTTCACTTTAAAAAGCCATCATCAAATAGGCACTTTTCACTATAGCTTGAGACTTTTAAAATTTACGCGATTAAATCATTTTTATCAAATTAAGCACCCAAACGATGAAATTTTTCTACGAAACTTTCACACATATTAATTCACATATAATAAACACAAAATAAAATATTAAAATATTTCTCGAACTCGGATTCGTGGTCCCGAAACCACCATTCCGATTAGGGTCAAATTCGGTCTGTTACACGATCCAACCTCCATAAATTGTCTCCCAAACCAAACCCCAAAATTCATCGCATGCGCATCTCCAATCGGCCGCAACTGTAACTATACGTCCTCTAGAGTGATAGTACACTCGTCGCATGAAAGATAAAATATATGCGTCTCGGGTCTCCACCTTTTCACCAACGCGCTTACGAGTGTTAGGTCCAACTTACACCCCCGACATACAAGGGCCACGTGCAAAAAAAATCGGCTTCCCTCAAGTACGATTCGATCAAGGGTGATGGAAGAGTGGGTAGATTACGGATATAACACTACAAAATTTGATCTTTCGCATATTTACAAAAAAAAAATTTAAATATAACAATGAAATAAAAAAAATTAAACAACATTGAAATATATTAAAAAATATTCTTACTATTTACAATTGATCAACCGAAATGTGCTTGTCATCAAAGTGGATTAGAGATCCAGCCATTTCTAATTTCGAAAAACAAGAATTAATTTTTAATAAAAAATTTATTTACGAAAATATTAAGATAATTTTGATAAAAAAATATAATTTAGAGAGAAATAAAATTGAAGTAAGAATTTAACAGAGAATTTGAGAGATTTTTTAGAGTGATTTGAGAATTTTGAGAGATATCTGAGAGAAATTTGTGAGAAAAAAGTAGAGGGGTTTTATAGGGTTTAGGAAGATGTAGCCGTTGGGAGTGGGGGCGCCAACGGCTACTTTAATTAGCCATGGGAAAAGTAGCCATTGTGGGGTTACTATTAGGAAAACGCTTTTAGATGAGTTGACAAAAACGCACGCGTCCAGCTGGAAGCATTTTACTAGCAACAAGCTGAAAACGCTTCTAGCTAGAAGTGTTTTTCTACATTTCACCTGAAAATACTTTTAGCTAGAAGCGTTTTCGTTAAATCAACTTATTCTTGTAAATTTCCCAAAAATTGACCTAATAAAGTAATTTTTTTTTTAAAAATCGACATTTATGAGTATTTTATTCTTTAAATAAAACAAAAAAGAAATTGCCATAATAATAATAAAAACAATAAATGAGAGAGAGAAGAAAATATAATTAGGAACGTGGGATTCCAGAAGATTTGATATTTATGTAATTGTTAAGCCTCTAGAAGGGTGGGACCTGGCCTACTCTGGTCTGAACTGTGATTCTATCAATATCAACCGTTGCGTTAGCGTATATTTATTTCCTTCTAGAAACCAAAATTTTCTTTTTCAATATAATAAAATTTTCCAATGCGTCAAACACGGTAGCAACAGCAATAGTAGCCCACCCTTCCCTCCTTCTATTTTATCTTATTTTTTAATTATTACTTATGAAACTTTCTGATGTATATAGCAAAGGCTTAAATAACCCAAAGTCAGTACCAATAAAAACTTTCTTTTGAATTTCCGTTTTGTTTTTTGTGGTTTGGTAATTACAGATTATTAATGGGTATCCGAAGAAGAAGAAGTAAAGTTGTTGACGTGTCTTCTTTCTTGCTCTTCGAGGCCACCGGCGATTCGGAATCTGGTTGTAGTTCCGATCCAGCCATGGTTGATATCAGTCACGATGATGATGGTGATGATGATGATGCAGAGTCATGTAGCTGTGATACTGCACCTGATGTTGTTCATGGTGTTAGAGAGGTTGGTGGTAGCTTAAAAAACAAATTTGCAAATGTTGTTGAAGGCGTCGATGATGAAGATGATGATGACGACGACGATGGGGTGGTGGAGCAAAAGGAGGTTCAATTGTATAAAAAAAGTTGCAGGGATGATCAACGTATTGAAGGAGTTGGTGTGGGGAAAGAAAAGAAATCCTCTTCATCAGCTGAAAACTCAAACTCAAGCGAAACCATGAATGAGATGGAAAAGAACAGGCTTTTTTGGGAAACTTGTTTGGCTTCCTAGAAAATCTGGGTTTTCTTCCTTTTTTTCGTTCTTATTTTTTTTCTCGCTAGCTAAACAAGCTTTCATCAGTCGTCTTTTTCTTTTTGTTACATATTACCGTATTTTTTAGTTCTTTCGCCTTGTAGGTTTGTCGTTATTTTTAAAAAATTGAAATTAATGCTAATTGTAAATATATAAACATGATTTTATAAGGAAAAGAAAATCAAATGAATCAATAGATGTTTATTTCTTTTATAAATTTAATTTTGCAGTTAATAAAGTTTGTAGGCAATGAATATTTCTGGCATTTTCTGATATGGATTCGAATTATGAATAATTGTAACAAAAATGCAGTAAGTGTTAGCATTACATTTTTTATTTTTTGATAATGGTGTGTGATAAATATTTGTAAATATTGATAAAAATATCTAATGGTATCAAAAACTAAAATTGAAGTTATTTATTAAAAGAAAAAAGAAAAAGAGTGAACCATTTGGTTAATCTAAACATATGAAATGGGAGTGGGTACTATTTTGAATTTACGTGATATTACATTTTATTCTTGTTTTATAAAATGCGGAGAAAATCACATCATTCCCAAAATTCACATACCTAATTATAGTGTTTAAGTTAATAGAATTGGAAGCAGAATATATGTTTAAAAAAAAAAAAAGACAAAATCACCGTATTGTTTTAATAAATCTTTTTCAACTTTTTTTATTATTATTTAATATAAAAAATTAATTAAATAAGAAAATGCATGTTGAAGCTAACCTTCAACTCCACATTAAAAACCTTTTACTTCAATGATTGCAGCTGAAAACTAACTTTCAAACACCCAAGGTGGGGTTCGGGTAAAATTGTAGATTTAGTGTATGCTAAATTTGTAATTTCATCCTATAATTCAATTTTCACTCTTCATTTACCCCACATTGGTAACTTTTATATATGTGAAAAGTACTCGTGAAGTCGGGACTAAATCATATTAACTCCTATTTTATTAAATGTACTATTTAACAGAATCAAGGTTCAACTATCTTCTTACTTGCTCTTAATATTATATCACTTCCTATTTTGACTTTTTTTTTAAAAATTTTATTATAAAATTCTTCAAATTGTTCTCTCAACGAACTGTTGAAAATTTTGTAAAATGAAAAATTCTTCTTTTAGTCCCTTTAAAAGATACATAATTTTAAGTTAAATCTTTTGAACCCTCGTCATCTTCCATGATGGTGGTCGTCCTCCCTTTGCTTCCCTTTCAATGGCATCTGTATGGGCATACTAGCCGACCGCTGGATTGGAACCCAGATTGATCGATCTGAGTAAACTGATTCATACTCTCTTTTTTTTTTTTTTTTGATAAAACCCCTAATTTTTGTTTAATTTTGGTTAAAACGCGAGCTTAATTTCGCGCAAAAAAGAGGGTAAAGTGGAGTGACTTGAAAAAAGGGAAAAAGTAGTAGTTGAAAAGCTTGATTTTTGTGTAATTTTGTTTGACAGAGGACACTGGTTTTGTGGACGAACATGTCTGGGGTTGAGGAAAATGAAATGGGTATTTCTTGTTTTTGAGGAAAAAGGCAATTTTTTTAGTTAAAATTCCTGATTTTTGTGTAAATTTGGTTCACGCGAACATGTCTAGGGTTGAGGAAAATGAAATGGGTATTTCGAAAGTAATGAACGGTGTTTTTGTTTCCCGTCGGGGTTTTCACCCTTTTTCCCTTTTAGTCAAAACAAGTATCCCAATCTACGCCTGGCCTTAACCAAAATTACTTCAATTCAACTGCTGTTCCGCTCTGTCGGTTAGAGCCGAACCAGCACCAGCTTCCGGCAATGGCAACCATAAACACTAGTCAGCTGGAGCAAGTTCTGTGAAGAAGAAAGCAAAGAGGCGAAAAGATTCGGATTTTGTATTAACTTTTCTCATGTCCCGAAATCGGTTTATTCGAACCAGATGATGGTAATGGGGAATTGGTTGAGGGTGGTGTGCTTTTGAGGTTCGATGCGAATGGAGTAGGGCCTAGGGGTGTTGAAACGGTGTATTCAGTTAATTCAATTTAACTTCTTCTTTTTTAATACATTGAAATATTCGGTTAAATCAGTTAGAAATTTAATGCTTTTTTGGTCTTTTAATTAAAATAAGTATAAAATTAATGTATTTTTTTAATAGTTTAAAAAACTTTAAATAGTGGTGAAAATAACAAATAGGACAATAGAAACGCTACATAAATTTTGAAAATTAACAACCAAACAAAAAGTTAACAACCAAACAAAAAGTTAACAATTATATATAATATATATTATTTATTTCAGTTAATTATGAAATTTCAAACTGAATTAAATGATTACCGAATTTTAAAAAAAAATTATTAATCAACTAACTACTGATTAATTGAATTAGATCGGTTAATTCAATTTTAACCGAACTATGAACACCCCTAGCTTGGAGAAAGTTTAGCCAAATGGAAGATGAAGGAAAATTTTATAATTTTTAAAGGATTAAAAAAATAATTTTTATTTTGTCCATTTTTTAGTGAAAAAAGGTTGACGTGGTAGGTCCAATGAGCAATCCGTTAATGAGATAATGGTTTGGTGACCATTTTGAATAAATTTTTGTAACAACAATGATTAAATTGACAAAAAAAAAATTTTAGAGTGACCAAAATAAGAACGATACTATTTTAAGGTGACTAATTAAGTAGTTTACCCAAGAATAAAATAAGACTAATATGTAACAAAATTAATATTTATTGTGCAAAAAATGGCATAAAATTTATTTATTTATTATCTGCAATTCAACTCCAAACAAAAAATTTTATTTATAAAACCATAAAAAAACTTCAAAATATTAACTCCGTTAAGCAATAAATAATAAATATTAATTCTGTTTAAATTTGATGTTATTTTATTATTTTTAATGATTCATAAATTAAATTAATCCATTTAATATTAACTAATTTAATTTGCTTCCAACATTCTCCCCCAACATAAATTTAACATAAAAATATTAAATATAATTATTAATAATTAACAAAAAAGAAAAAAAGAATGCGAGTGGCTACGATGTTTAGTAAAAGTCTGAGGTTTAAACGTTAAAATTTCATTAGTTTTGAATGAAATATTGATATATATATATATATATATATAAAAGTTGCTTCAATTCTATTTTTGATTGGTTTTATATTGTCATTAGACTAAGAAGCAATTGATTCTATATCAGATAATTTAAAACAAAGATACCCTAATATAAATATTTAAAATAAAAATTAATAAAATCCCAACAACATATATTATCATAGATTGCTAGAAAGGAGATTATAAGACAATTACATACTGAAATTAGCTAGTGCACAACCAAGTCTAAATGACTTTTGATGGACCCCTATTCACTACAAATCAACCATATCTAAAACATTACACCTTTCCCTGTAACTCCCTAATTTTGCACATCTGCCTAGATGTATTATACAAGTACATTAACATCCGACCCCATTTTATCCAATCTTAATCCAGTCGATGTTAGAATTCCGGGACATGCCGAACACAACACTAACACCCCACAAAGTTCAGCCCTTGCTGAACCAATGATTCAAACAAACAATCCCCAGAAAACCAATACTTCCCCTACCTGAATTTCAACCAAAACCCAACTTTATCGATTTACCAAAGCAACTGTGATCGAAAGGATGTTGGTATTGTTCTAAATAACGTTGAGTGTTGTAGACTCGACTAGTTTGTCCATCATATCCACACCATCATTGTCCTCGCCATCACTTGTAGTTGAGCCCGAATTCTCGTTCTTGCTATCGGTAAATGAAATGCTGGACTCGAGATTGCAGCCCGTCCAACTTCCTGGAGGAGTACTAGTATGTGATTCATCAGATGGTTTCTCCAGAAAACTATAGGTGGCGTCCTTGTTATTCTCATCATCCGGTTGCCTCAAGAAGCATTCCTCTATTTCACCGAATGCCTCTACTCCGTCTTCCTCGTCATCTCCGCTATAGTTACCGTAAAGGGAATTATCATAATCAGATATAGGCCCTTCGCAGCTCATATCCATCTCATCTAAACTACGACAATCGAACTCCTTGTCTGTATGATGATCGAATGAATGAGATGAACTCGCGGTCTCTTCTCGTTCTCGTAGCGTTTTCATTATCAAGGTCTTGAGCAAGTTCATTACTTGAACAGCATGCATCAGAGCCGTCAACGGATCCGACATCTGTTCCAAGAGAGAAAAACAATCAAATACAAATGCTTTATATTTACAAAAGCAGTTTTAAATTACAATCTTTAATCCAACAATGTCCCAAATATATATACCTGAGTCATATTTGGTGCAAAAACCATAGCAATATTCCTTGCATTCATCTTGTTCGTTTCCTCCTCTTCCACGACATCTGCCATAAGATCGACTGCCCAATTGAGCAATCCGGCTTCCGTTGGCTTCAGTTGCTTCACGAGCTCAACGCACTCCTCTTCGTTATCGCAATGAAGAACCTGTTCTGGGGAAAGTCCATCCAACACACCTGCAGGAAGCTCCCTGAACCAGGCTTTGATAAGGCCTGCAAGGCAATGAACATCGATATTATCCGGCACAATGCCACGGTTCAACTGATCTCTTACAAGCTCCTCTTGGCTGTTCTCAGGATTTATCCTGAAAATCCCTTCTGCCTGAAAACAAGAACAAATTAAACAGCAATAACATCATATAACCAGGGTAATTGCATATAGATGTAAATACTAAGTACTAAAGCTGGGACTAAAATGAAAATAATGAAAACCTGAAGCCCTCCTTGTAAATAAAGCCGCTCCTGCATCAGCAACAGTATAGTGGGGACCCTGTTCCCTTTTGGATCCAATGAGCATTGCATTGATTCCGCTGAGACCCCAAACACACTCGCACTGCAAAGAAAAAATATATTTGCAATTAAGGACTACGTGGTTAAAATATAGAGAAAAGTGATAAAAGAGGATATTCTGGTTGGTCCTTCAACAATGCTCAAATTTGGGATTTAGTCCCTGTATTTTAATTTGCCATAATTTAATCCACTTTTTATAATCCCATTAGATAGTTCAAATTTGGTTAAAATTTTGATTCTTTTTTTAAAAGCACCTCTTTTATCTGAAATGTATTTTTTTGTGTTAAAAAAGAAAAATTCATGTTAGTATATTAACAGAAATAAATTAACGGCCTTAATTATGCTAAGGGATCAAAACGATAATTTAACCTAAAATTGAATTCAGATAATTATCAAACAAAATTTCTTTGAAAATCCAAAAAAATTTCACAATAAATATTGGTAGATATTTTTTTAAAAAATGACTAAAACATTACATATCAATATATAAAATAGAAATTATTATTTTATAAAAATTATATATAAATATATAACAGTTAAATATAATTAAGACAAAAGGTCTAACTAGAAATTATAGTTTAATTAAAAATTTACATATCTTTCTGGTGATTCCTTTTTTAAGTTTCTAGTTACTAAAAAGGAGAAAGAAAATTTTCATAAAAAATAATATGGTAAATTGCATTTCTAGTCCTCTAAAAATTTGACAATTCAATTTAAAATTTTGAGCATAAAATTTTCACTCTAGCACTTCATATTTGTATTTCAAAAAAATAAACACTTGAAATATATTTAAAAAAGAAGAAGAAGCAACAAGGAGAAATTACCTAGCGGATGGAACCCGACCCGGTACCTCAACTTGGAATTCAAGGGGAAGACCCAAGAACCCATTGAAGCGATCAAAGGTAACATGGCTTACGTGTCGGACGTTGGTTGGCCACCCGATTTCCATGTTATTAACGGCGGAATGCATCGCTTCATCTTCTCCATCAACACGACAAGACACCATGGATTTCCTTAAAGCGGCTAAAAGCAACGCCGCAACGGAAATCTGGTTCTGCTGCTGCTCTTCCTCGGAGTTCTTAGCTCCTCGCTTCTTACCACTGCCACCACCACCGTAGCCACCTCCTTTGGTCACCATTACTGGAGCAGTCATTATCTCAATCGGCTTCGGATTTCTCTCTCCCTCTTAAGAATCACGAGGTTTTAAATTTGGTAACGAGTTTTTTGTTGTGTTGCATTTAAGTATAGGAGAGTTTGTAAGTGAAAGAGGTTTTATTTATTTATTTATTTATTACTAACGGCCACTTGTTTTTCAAATTTTATCTTTTTTACTTTATCTACAGTGAACATTTGCATTTGGCCTTGTGGTTGTCCTAATATTTCGAGAATGCCACGTACCCAAAACGCACAATTATACGGACTTTTCTGGTTAAATTTTGCTTTTAGTCCCTCTATTATATGTAGCCTGTAGATTTAGTCTCTGCACTTTAATTTAGTCATTTTTAATAATATACTCTTCAATTTTAAAATTTCAGTCTTCACTAAATAGTAATTGTTAAATTTATTAAGTTCTTCTATTTTCGAATCTTGGTATTGCTAATATATTATCATTATGTCAACTTATTATTTTTCACATATTATTGGCAAAAAACCAATTAATGGACTTAACAATTCTAGTTTGCGTCAAACTAAAATTTTGAAAGATGAAAAGCATAGAAAATAAAATCGATCCAATTGGAGAATATGAATTAAATCTATAACTTTATGTATAATTCAAGACTATTTATAAAATTTAACTGTTATCGTTTGAATTGATATTATAATTTCAAAATCTAAAAAGTATAGAGACTAAATTTGACCAAATTAATATATATATATATATTAAAATTGACAAAATTAAAATGTAAAAACTAAACCGAGAGTATAGGATTAATAATAGCATTTGACCTAATCATTTTTATCCCTTAGCATGTTTTGATTCGAAAAGTTTAATTACTTTTGGTTATATTATTAAATATATCATCATTTATGAGAATTGAATTAAATCAAAATTTTATATAAAAAATTACTTAAAATAAAAATTCACATATAAATAAATTCATGTTAAATTAAAATTGATTTAGTTTTAAGATATATCAAAAAGAAAGAAAAAAAAACCTCAGTTATAGGTAATTTAACAAATTCATATAATATTATAGACAAATGTTAAGTTTTCTTAACTAATAGTGATATGAAAAAAATGTAATATAATAGACAAATACAGTTGAGATGTTAAAAAATATATTGAAAATTTGAAAATTTTAATTCAATAATATTTATTATTTATTTGTCTTTACTTATTTAAAACATAATATCAATCATTAATAATAATCATAAAATTTATATAAGTATAATCTAAAAGGTAAACAACACTTAAATAATAAACTATTAGTAATTTTACGTTTTGGTTATTCAATTTTTAAAAGTTATAAAATGATCACTGAATTATTTAAAAGTTCTCATTTAAGCCACTAAATTATACGAAAATTTTTAATTAAGTCACGGATTGTTAAGTATTATTTTAAAGTTCGGCTAGCGAGCTCCTAGTAACAATTAGTACGGTCAATCAGTACACATTGACAAGTAGAAGAATATATCTTAGATCCAAGTCGATATGACAATCAATGCCGAAGATCAGAGAAGAAAGTTGTTTGGATTTTGGTTCATAGATTCATGACATTCAAAGTTGTTTCATGAAAAAAGAAACTAAACTGTAGAAAAGAAAGGGAAGGGGAGCTTTCGATTGGTGCAAGTGGTATGAACAGAGAAGGCCATACAATAATGCTTTTAATAGTTTAGTAACTTAAATGAAAACTTTTCAATAATTCAATGACCATTTAAATTACTAGTTTTTAAAATTATCATTCCATTTAAAAGAAATTATATCCATTTAAATTATATACACTCAACATAGTTTTTTTCACCATTGATAATTAGTAAGTGTATGATAAGTGGGACATAATTTGGTGTTTATTGGGGACAAAGCTAGGAATTTGTAATTGAAGTCAAAATAAAATTTTCTTAGTTTGGGGAGCCAAAGGTAAAAAAAATATTTTAAAAAGACTTAAATTTAATATTTTATAATTAAAAGGACTAAAAATGGCATTATACCAATAATCTAAGGGTCAAGGCCATTCCCGTGTGTTTATTATTTATAATTGATTTACTAATCTTTACTGTCACAATTATAATTAAAATCAGGATAAATTTCAAATTTATATATGAGATTTGGTCCGACGTTGAATTAATACATGAACTTTGATTCGGTATCATTATATATATGAAATTTGAATTGATTTTCATATGTATACATAAAATTTTGATTTTAATTCAATTGTACACGTTTTAAAAAATAAATACATATATTTATTTTAATATTGGAATAATATAATTATTTATGTATGTAATATATCAATGTAAAATGGTGCTAATTCGATAATATTGTAAATGATTTGTGAAAATTGAATCAAATTTTAAAGTATAAAATTGCACAGAATTAAAGTTCACGTATGATATTACACAAGTTTATGTAGATGGCATAAAATCACTTATAAAATTTAAAAAAAATCAATTAGATTAAATAAAATGAGTGCTAATATCTTTTTATTTGTTTGATATTTGAAACCACATTTTTAAAATACAAATATTAATCTATACCCAAATTAAAATACAGGATGTTTGTGTTTTTTTTTTTAATTAAATTTTGTCTTTAAATTTTTAATAAAATATTAATTTTGGGGAAAAAATCAAGAGTTGATTTATTTTAATTTTTAAGGAATGAGAATTAAAAAGGTAAAAACTACTAATTTAGATTAATTAATTAAAAAAACCCTAATAACAATAATTAAACAAAGAAAAGAAAATTAAGGTAAAAAAAAAAAAAACAAAGAAAAGAAAACACATTACTCATTTCCCAAAGAAATCCTTGAAAATACAACATTTGGCTCTTCAATGTTGTATACTTTTGATTGGAAAATTAATATCTTTTATTTAGTTAATTTATAAAATTATTATTAAATAAAGGCAAATAGAGCCGTTGACGAAAAATGACAGGTGCTTGGGATAAAAAGGAGAAGGACAATCTTTGATTTGATACTTTATATTTCCAATAAGGTTTACTTCCTTTTTTTTATGTCTTTCATTCCCTCGCGTGATTCAAGGAATTACCTCATATTATGGTTTTATTCATAATTTGATCCCTAAATTCGGATTAATCTTTACTGGCACCTCAATTATTAATTTTATCCTAGTTTACCAAAAAAAAAAAAAAAAAACAATAGCAGCCAGTAAGGACATGACACCTGGTGTATTCTTATGGGAAAACATATTCGTTTTGGATGAAATTGGACAAAATTGATAATTTAAGTAGACAAAAAATCTTTAAGGATCAAGGTAAAATTGAAGTGTAGTTTAGGGGCTAATTTACTAATAAAGTTTATATTATATTTCTTTATGCATTTAAAATAGAACAGTATGCTCTACAAAAATATAAAATGATAAAGTTACACGGATTAAACAATTTGCTAAATTTGGTCAAAATTTGCTATTAGTCCTTGTACACTTTTTAAGTTGTGCATTTAGTTCTTGTACTTTAGTTTAATCAATTTTAGCTCCTAGATTTTAATTTAATCAACCCTAAGCCATATGCTTTTCGAATTTTAAAATTTCAATCTTAATGCCTACGATAGCCATTAAATCTATTATTTGATTTTTTTTTGTGAGTAATGTGTGCAAATAATAATCTAGGATAGCATTACACGTGTAATAATATGTTTGCCACATTAGATTTTGGAAGTACCATAACCTAATGAATTTAACAACTACTATTTAATAAGGACTGAATCAAAAAATATATGGATTGAAAATGATCAAATTGAAATATATAGACTAAATCCATAACTTATACAAAATACATGGACTAATAACAAATTTAACCGCTAAATTTATTTCAGTCACGTAAGATTAAGTAATAAATTTGTACTGTACCCCTTTATTAATTTTGTTTTAACCCTAATGAAGTTTATCTTAACTTTTTAAACAATGTCCCTTTTGAAGGGCCCATCCAACCACTGTCATGATTTTCCCTTTAAAAAGCAATAAGCAATATTTAATTAAGGGTAATCAAGCTGGCATTAGAAATGGAAATCATGATTAAGGAAGCAACTAATGTGGAAAACAAAGTTAAATATAATGTATACCTTTATATTTCATCTCTCTATTTTATCAATTTCAAAAAAAAATTAAAAAATTGATTCTCTTAATTTACATAAATGGAGAAACTAATTTATTCAAAAACTTTTAAATTTTACTATTAAATTGCTAACTTAAAAATCATTACTTCAACATGAATGAGGAATTGGTTTTGTTGGTTAAAGTGGTTGCTGGAACGATGAAAATGTGCAAGTGTATACACTCGTGACAAGAACTCTTTAAAGTAGAAAATGTGATGCAAATAAATAAAAGAGAATTAACTATCAAATTTAATATGCTAAAAATTATAAAATTAAAATGAACACAAAAAATGCAAGTCTTGAAGAGTTTATCACAATTAGCATGCCTGTGTTAGAACAATCGTCCTTCTAAGCTTAGAATAATTCACACACGTTTAAAGATGTTATGGAAATTCCATGGCTAAATTGATCATTTATTAACCCTAATCAAAATTAGTAAAATATTTAGCTTAATTAATTATTAAACCTATCTCACATATTTCTATGTTTAATAGACTTAGAATTCATAAGCTAAACATATTACTGGGTTATGTAAGGTAATAGTAATTTTGGTATTATTACAAATTCAATCCATACATGATTAAACATCACACCATGCAAGTAGTGTGTCGATTAAGTAAATCTGGTTAAGATTAATTAATTAATTTATACATCTCTTTTACATTAAACATACACAAGAAATTGAATGGTGATTTTACTTGCATGAATAAATTGATCAAAAGCACAAAACAACTTTTAACAGAATTGAATAAAATAATCTATAAAAATCAGATCATTCTAACACTAACGAATTTAAGTAATCATGATTATATTAGAATGAAAAAAACTTAGTTGAAATCATGTTTATGGATTGAACAAGAACAAAAATTAAAAGGGAAGAAGAAACTGTAGTCGATTATGGACGTTCCCGAGGCATAAATTGCTTGCTCCCTCCTTAGATCTTCTGTCTTGCCGTCACAACTAAGCCAAGCACCCTCAATATAGCCGAATTATGGCTACTCTCACGGCCTCACAAAACTCTTTCTCAAGAGGAAGAAAAATGGTATGGAGAAGAGAGAAAAGGAAGCTCAAATGGAGAGAAATGAAGAATTAATGGGATGCTTTGAAAGCCAAACAAGGGTCCTATTTATACTAGTTGGTGATGGCTAAAAATCGCAGTTAGGAGCCTTGAATTTCTCCGGCCATATATTGTGGAGAAAGGGGTTGGGTGGTTTTTCTATAATTAGCTAGATGCTTGAATGTGAAAGCTTAAGAAGTGGAGGGGTTGGAATGGGTATGAGGAAAAGTTTAGGGCTGTTTTGCAATTGTTTAAATTAGCTGTTTCAGCTTAAAATAGCTGATTTGGGCAGCAAATTGGGTCGACTTGGGCTGCTCTCTCTCTTGTGGATCAGTCCCCTTCAAGTTGAATTTTATGGGCTCCATTCTCTACATAAAGTTGTCCAATTAAATCACCATAATTGAGAGCTGGGCCAATTGCATTGTAGGAGTCCAAAATTAATTATTTTTTCGGGCGTCCATAGCTGTTAAATTTTTCAGCTAAAACTTCGAAGATGCCCCAGCAATATTGTGCAAAGCTGCTCAAAATTAACAAAATTACGTAAGTTTAATATCAAAATAATTAAAATTCAAGATGTGTCTTCAATTTAATTATTTTATAACGTAAGCACAAAATTCGATAGAAAATACTTGAAATTTTCATGAATTAATGCTTAGAAGGTGCTGAAAAAATCTATATATTTCAGTGTCTCTAATTGCCTTAAGCCTTTAAGTACTTATATTCGAGTTTGTGTAATCAATAGGCATGAGTCTTCAATCTTAACATATACGTATGCATACTATGAGGTTGAATTATGGATGGTTGTATGCGGGATAATCTTATTGTTTAGTTTATGGAATATTTTTTACCCATTTATTTTGAGTTTGTTTAATGATGGATTGTATTTGGGAAGGTTATTAATATTTTATATAACTAACAAGTATTTTAAATTTTAGATTTATTTATTTATTAATTATTTGTTATCTGTAAATATTCTATATTTATCAAAAAAAATTTCAAAAAATAACGATAAATCTAAAATGGTACACTAAAACATATTAATACCAATAGGTGCCGGTACTAAAAGAAAAATAGCATACTCATCGGTATAGTACTAAATACTTGATATTGATTTTGATATATAGAATTGAAATTTACATGATATGTTGGTAATTATTTTTGTAATATTAAAACAAAAGATCATAAATAGTTTTATATATTCTTCACAAAAACTAACGCTCACAAGTTACTGCAAATTTTGGTAGTTATCGACAGGGGCGAAGCCAGAACAATTTTTTAGGGGGCGGATGAAATTTTAATTTTTTATAGTTTATATCTTTATAATTTGTAAAGGATTAAATCAAATTTTTATAATTTTAGGGGGCCAAAGTGCAATTTTACCTTTACTAATTTAAAAATTTTAAAAAATTTTAAGGGCCTAAATAGCAATTTTACGTTTTAGGGGGGCCGGGGCCTATGCCAGCCCCCCTAGCTTCGCCCCTGGTTATCAATACTCTTGTTTATTTAAAAAAAATTGTAATTAGTACACAATTAAGATAAATAAATAAAAGCAAAACTCAACTTTTAGTAATAAAATAAAGTATAAATTACAAATTTATTTAGTTTAAATTATATAATGGAGGCATAAAATAACAAGCTCTAAGGCTGAGATTCTTTTAGGTTTTTTACATGAATAATATAAAATAAATCATTTTATATAATATTTACGAGAATAGACAAGATCAACAGTGCAATACAGGTGCCGCTTCGCCAATCAGTGGCACCATTTTATTTTATTTTTTTAAAAATCAATTTTTTGGATGCCGCGGCACCAGTATTTAGAAAAAAAATACGAGTTTTTTTTAAACAGTATATAAAAAAATTGAAAAAAATATTTTTTTATTGGTGCCGCCGATGTATCAGGCAGCATCCAAAAAGTTTTTTAAAATTTTTTAAGTTGAAACAAAAAAAAAAGTTGGTGTTTTAAATTTTTTTCGGGTATTAAAAACACAGGCATGTGACCGAAGGGTCACATCCGCGTTAGCCGTCAGGCTGGTGCCGCCGATATGGTCACATGCTCGTGTTTTAATACTCGAAAAAAAATAAAACACCAATTTTTTTCATTTTCAACTAATTTTTTTTAAAAAAATATTATTTTTTATTATAAAAGGGGTTGCATCCATTGTTGTTTCAGAAAATCTTTTGAAGCTCTTCACTCTCTTCAATTGTAGTTTAGTTTTGAACCTCCTCCTCTCCCTCATCAATTAAGTTTATTAAAAAAAATTAACATTTTAATTGTTTTATATGACAATTTATTTTGTTTCATATGGTTTAGTTTAATTATTTTTTTATTGTTAATTTATTAAGTTTTTTTTCTTCTATTTTTTTAGTTTCAAAAAAAATGGAGAATCATTTTTTTGCAGCAATTCATTTCGATGGTGTTATTTTACAAACAACCGTTGGTTGTATTTATGAAACTCATCAAAAAATCGGGATGAGATTCAATAGGAATGTGTCCATCGGTTTTATGAAAGAGAATGTCAGTGAAAATTTTTTTGTAACGACCCTATAGTCAGGGGTGTCGGAAAGTACATTCCCGAGACTCCATTCCCATAAATCCGACTCGTAAATATTTACGAAGCTAATTGTGTAGTTAAATAGGTTCCGTTGAAGTGAATTTGCTTGAATTATAAGTTGATTAAGTGTAGGGATCAAATTGCATAAGTATTAGAAGTGGATTTATAAAATTAAAATTTATTAAAGGACTAATGTAGTAAACATACATTTACTTAATGTAGTGGACGACATATGTTATATATACTATATATTAAGAAATTTTTTAATAACTAAATGAATATATATATATGTATTATATAATAATGATAATAGTTATATAATAATAGTTATAATGATAATAATTATATTAATAGTATAGTAAGTGGAAACATGCAAAATTAAGAAAGAAAAAGAAAGAAAAAGAAAAGAAAGGGAGAAAGGAAGAATTAGGGGTGAGTATTCGATCGAGTCGAGTCGAATCGAGTCAAAAATTTTCGAGTTAGTCGAGTTAACAAATCATATTTTAGCAACCGAACTCAATTTGATTTTTTTTTTAATTCGAATCGAATCGAGTCAAAAAATTTCGAGTCAAATCGAGTCGAGTTAACGAATCCTATTATTTATACTTAATGTTGCGATTAGATGGACCGATTATTTAACTAGTAGACGAAGTACAAGATTATTTAACTACATGAACAATATAATGATTCTACCTCTTAACTTAATGGGTAAACATTTATCAAAACGATGTAGTTTTGCCTTTTAACTTAATTATTTTGAATTTTAACTTTTAAAAAAGTAAACATTTATCAAAACGATGTAGTTTTGTCTTTTCTTATTCGGATTTTCGGATAACTCGAATTGTGTAATTCATATTCGAGTTAAACCGAAAAACTTAATTTTTTATTCGAGTTGATCCGAATAACTTGATTAACTCAAATAACTCGAACTATTTAATTCAAAATTTGAAATTTTTATCGAGTTTTTCGAATCGAATCGGATTTTGCTCACCCCTAGGAAGAACCACGCACCGCCTAGGGTTCCAAATTTTTCCAAGTTCAATTGATTAGTTAATTTAGTTTCTTTTCATGTAACTTTTATGTTTTTGAAATTTCGGTGTTAAGTATACTACCAGATCAATGTTGAAATTTTAGCATTGATTAAGATCTTAAATGTTGTTAATGTTGAATAGTTTTAGTACTAAGGATTAAATTGATAGATTTTTAAGCTAGAAATGGAAAAGGATTAAATTGTAGAACAAATTGTAAATTTTGAGTAATAGGGACTAAATTGTGTAAAATTTGAAATTTAGGGGTTTAATTGAAAATAGGGAGCTAAATTTAGCTTAAAGTGAAATTAGTATGAAAATATAGGATTAAATGTGAAGAATTAAAATTAGTCTCGGTTTAGGGACTAAATTGGAATTTAGGAAAATATTGAGTAAAAATTGAAATATTTAATGTGAAATTGAATTGTGTTGTATTGATGTATTTTAATTGTTTTAATTCAGTAGCTAACGTTGTACCGGAATCCTCGACTAAAATGGGGAAGGATAAAATCGATGTCGAATAGCTCGGAATCCACGGTTTGTATTTCTATAAATCCGAACCTAGTTGTTAATTATTGTAATTCGATTTAATGTATATGGTAAGTGATTGAGGTGAGTATTTGGCATTTTGATAGTTGATTGAAATGGATTGAATTGGTATATACATTATGAATGTATTGATTAATTGAATTGAAATGAATATATGTGCAAAATATGAGAATTGGATATTGGTTGTATTTGAAATGTGAAATTAAACCCTATTAACTGTATCGGGCTGAGTTGGATATAGATGGCATTCCATAGGATAGGAAGAGTTTAGAGATTTCTTCAGCTTCGAGTCGATGAGGCACTGAGTGCCAATTTGCTTCAGTTTAACCGATGAGACACTGAGTGTCAATTTATATAGCGCTAGGCGCAGTTATTACTTCAGATTTATCTGATGAGGCACTGGGTGCCAAACTAGTGTGTTGGTTGGATCCATGTATCCGTCCGAGTCCGAGTTGTGTTAATAGGGGTAATTAAATAATAAGGTTCTATAATCGATATTGAATGGTATTGTATGTGAATTGGAAATGAGATAGTGAATTGAAACATGAAAAATTAGATATGTTGTGATTAAATGAAATACATGAGTTAATTATTCATGAATGGAATATTGAATGGATAATGCCAATGTATAAACAAATGTGGTTTGATATGTGAAAATTTATTTATATAGCAACTGGTGTGAATTGGGACATTTGTTAAACAAATTAAATATGATAGCATGTGTAAATTGGATATAGTATGAAATGATATTCTACTATGTATGCAACAACCCGTTTTTAGTAAAATCAGAACAGTGGTTTTGGGACCACAAATCTGAAGTCAAAATATTTATTTTATTATTATTTTAATGTTTACAGCATGATAGCATGTATGTGTGAAAATGTCATAAAGAAATTTTATCGTTTGATTGGTCAATTTGATAAAAAGGACTAAATCGCGTAAAGTGCAAAAGTGATGTTCTATTAGCTAAAGGTGTCTAATAACTATGGATCATTAAAGTGGAGGTCCTTATGTTGTAATTAGATCATTAAAATAGTAAGTTGACATTAATGGACATGAAATGGATGATATAAATGTTTTATCATTAAGGTTAGTTTGGTAATTCATGAAATAAAGGTTAATTAATAAAACAAAAATTATAATTTGGTGTCATCTTCATCCTTTAGCCGAAATTAGCAACAAGAAAAGCCATTTTAGGGCTTAAATTTCGGTAAGCCATTATTCTTCAATTAGGTATGCATTTTTAAACCGTTTTTAATGATTTCTATATTTTTGTGATCGTTTCTTCGTATTCTAGCTAGCCCGTACCTTAGATTTCGAAACTGTTAAAGATTTATCATGTTTCCATTGTTGAATGTTTGAGTAATTTGATGATTTATGATAGATTTGGAAGGTTTAATGTTAGATTAATAGCTTTTGTAAAGTGATTTTTGACAAAAATGTCAAAAAGGGATTAAATTGAGAAAATGTGAAATGTGGTAGTTAAAAGTGTGAATAAATGAGAAATATGGGATAATATGAGTACTATAGAAATTCGGCTAGCATGGGTTGTGGTTAAATTGCATGAATTTGTGATTTTATGAAATAAGGATTAAATTGTAAAAGATGTGAAATATTAGGGGCAAATGTGTAAAACTGCCTTAAAGTGAAATTTGGACTAAATTGAATAGATCGAATGCTGAATGTGCTAAATTTGATAATATATAGATCAATATAAGCTAAATTGTAAGTTCGTATAATTAGAATTGAATCTTTAAATACTTGTAAATTATTTGAAATGGAAGTATAATTGAGTAAATGGTATTACTGAGTTCGAATGCCTAATTGATGATAATTATTGAATACCGAGTCCCGTTTGAACCGTAGAAAGTCGTAGGATACGAGTGACATGTCACTAGGGTTACTGTTTTGGTCGAGATCCTGCATATGTTGCGACTCACCACAGCTCGTATGAGCTTACTGATATATCAGCTCATAAGAGCTTACTGTTTTCAACTCGTCAAAGCTTACCGTTTCAGCTCAATAGAGCTTACTGTCCATCAGCTCAAGAGGAGCTTACTGTTCATAGCTCGAAAGAGCGGAAATGATAATGAATTGACGGATTACTGATTTATATACATAAAGTATATCACCCGAGTATCCCTCGATATTTTAATAGGTTCAACGGGCATAAATTCTGTTATTGGTTATGTGATAAAGCTATGTGTTTATACGGATGAGTTACTGTTATCGACTGAATTATTTTTTATATGATTGAGAGTGAATGGTTACAAATGATGTACGTGATATATGAATTTGATATGATACAATGTATTGAGTATTAAATTGAGATAATGGATGATTATATGCGCTTATGTGACTAACTTGTTGATGAATGCTTATGTTTAGACATTTTTTAATTGAATTGGTTATACCTTAATTATTGACTTGATTATGTATAAATGGTAAGTTTAATTCTAAATTATACGGGCTTACTAAGCTATAAAGCTTACTCTGTTTTTTTTCCGTGTTTTATAGAGGTTTGATAGCTCGCTCGATTCGGATAAAGTCAGAGATACGCATCACACTATCCAGTTGCCGATTGGTACCTTTGAACTCATGGATATATGTAAATATGACATGTATAGACTAGTTATAAAGATGATAGTTATGGTTACTTGAGCTAGTGATTTTGGTACATGTTATGGTATAAGATAAAGCCATTTGATTTGGCTTAACTTGGTATAATGCTTTGGTTGCATATAAGTATTCAAATATGTGTATGAAATGTTATGGAATAGCTGCCTATTGAGTTACAAAATGTTGCAAATTATGCTTGTGCAGGTATGTAAAAATAGGGTGGCAAAATAGCTTTGCAAATAACCTATTTTTGTCCACACGGGCAGAGACACGGGCGTGTGTATCAGCCGTGTGTGACACACGGTTATATTACACGGCCGTGTGTCCCCTGGTGTTGAAATTAAAATGAAGTCAGTATGCTCCACAGGGTCTCACATACGGGCGTGTGATCGGCCGTGTGGCACAAGTCAGTATACCCCATAATTGGCACATGGCCTAGCACACGGGCGTGTGACTTAGCCGTGTTGCATAAGTCAGTATACCCTATAGGTTTGGCACGGCCTAGCATACAGCCTGGCACATGGGCGTGTGTGGCCACTTCAAAGGGTACACGGGCTAGACACATGGGTGTGTGGTTAACCGTGTGACCCAAGTCAGTAGCCTCACTTGTTTGGACACGGGCTGGGACACAGCCATGTGCTCCCATTTCGAATGTCCACACGGTCTGTGACACGGGCGTGTCTGGTGGCCGTGTGAGACACACGGCCTGACTATACGGGTGTGTGTCCCCTATTTTGAGAAAAAAATTCTAAGTGTGGAAAAGCTTCCCGATTTATCGGTTTAGTCCCGAACCCCTTTTAATGCATGTTTAAGGCCTCGTAGGCTCGTTTAAGGGACACTATAATTGATTGTGATAAAATTGTATTTGAATTGATAAATTGTATATGAAATGTATGTTTTAAAGTGTTGTAAGTCCGGTAATACTCTGTAACCCTATTCTGATAGTGAATACGGGTGAGGGGTGTTACAATGTATGAATTCAAAATGTTAGTATATGGTAGTTGCGATCTTAGACAATAATATGTGTTTATAATTCAATTGTGCATTTTGTATTCTCTTGTCTTTAAATGTTCGGATTATAGAAATATCACTGAGTTTTACTTAGCGTATGGTTTTATTTTTAATGTGCAGGTTAGGTACTTCACTTTTGATCGCCGACTCAGCATCCAACAACGATCCCGATCTCAAATATGGTGATGTTTATCTTTTGTAATGGCATGTACCTAGGATGTATTTGGGTTTTTAATGAATTTGGTATATGTTATGTAGTTGAGTTTGAGTATAATGTTGTTTGATATGTATATAAACACATGTTATGTTTGAAGCCATAATTTGGGCATGTTGTTTTGAACCTAAGATTTTTAGGTGTATGTGAATTTACTAATGATGTTTATGTGGTTATGAACTAGGGTAAATGGAGTGATTTTGGTATGTTTGGAACTTTGATTTGAATGATGTATTGATGATATGTTTTAATGATATAAATGTGGTACCAATGAGGGTGATTTGGTTAGGCACCTAGGATGAATGTTTTGGCATATTTTGAGTGTGTTTAATCGTGTTTTGAATAGGTTAAACGAATGGTTTTTGAGTTGCTTAATGCCCAAGCAAGTAGGAAATGGTAAACTTGTGGTTTAAGGCACAATTTAGGTCCACACGGCCAGACACACGGGCGTGTGACTTGGCCATGTGAGAACCACGGCTAGCATACAGGCGTGCGAGGCCATTTCGAGAGTTACACAGCTTAGTACACATGCATGTGGATTGGCCGTGTGACCCAAGTCAGAGAGTTACACGGGCACGGAAACAGGTTGGGGACATGGCCGTGTGTCCTTACTTTGAGTGCCCACACGGCCTGAGACACGGGCGTGTGACCCCTGCAGTTAAATTTTTCTAACTTTTTCCTAAAACTATCAAATGTTCCCGAATTAGTCCCAAATCGTTTCTAAAGTGATTTTTAAGCCTCGAAGGCTTGAATGAAGGACATTATGCATGTCCATGATGAATTATATTATGATTATTGAAATGTTTAGAAATGAATGATTTAGATTACGTTTATTTGGTAATGCTTCGAAACCCTATTTCGGCGACGGATACGGGTTAGGGGTGTTACAATTTCCCAGCGTTATGCAAGGAGAATGACAAAACTGTTCTACAGATTTTCAGTTTCATCAAATCATATCAAATTATTAAGATGAAACTTCTGGATGATGATGACGTTGAGATAATGGTCGTATTGTATTACCCGCTAGGGAGGTTGAACACTGAATCGATTCAGTTATTTGCTGAGTTAGAAGATGCGAAGCTTGTTGAAAATGTAACACAATTAAGTCAACAATATGGAGTTGAAGACCCGCGTATAGAGGTTCTCAGGTCGTCTTTGCACGGTTTTGATATCGATCTCAACATTGGATGTTCAAATTAGTACAGTGGTGGATTACAGATACATTCAGTCATTATTGAAATCGATGCGCTTTTTGTAAAGATAGATCCGATAATAATGATAGTTCTAATAACAAATGTGAAGATTTTAGTGACTCAAATTTAGATGATGTCCCAGAGGATATCGACGACGAAGGATCGGTTGGTGGAAATGATCATGCCTTTTCGGTTGGAAACCCGAGTCGTGGCATTGTTATACGTAATGATCCTAAGGCCCATATGTCGATCGTTGATCCCAATGCGACACATGCTTTCGAGTTCCTCGAGTACCTGAACATCATACCTGCTAAAGAAGATCCTAAATCGGAAGATTTGTTCATGGGTCAAAGATTTACGAGCAAAAATGAGTGTGTCGATGCCATCAAGTGCTATAGTTTGAAGGTTTCTATCGACTACAGGGTGGTTGACTCTAAACCAACGATTTATGTTGGTGAGTGTTAAAAGTTGACAGAAAGGTACAAGTGGCAGGTACGAGCTACATTTATCTAGAGGTCACAGCAGTAGGAGATACGAAAATTTGTTGGGCCTCATACATGCACTTCTGCTCGTATGATGCAGGACCACCAGAAGCTTGACTCAAAAACCATCTGCAGTTACATATTGGCAATGGTTAAAGATGACCCCACTATTGTTGTATCTTCGCTGATTACCGAAATGCAAGAACGATTCCACTACTGAGTTTCATACCAGAAGGCATGGTTGGCTACATAGATGGTTATGGATCAATTGTATGGAGATTGGGATGCTTCATACAATGAACTCCAAGGGTGGATTGCTGCAATGTGAGAGTACGTTCTAGGGACTTTCATTAAGTTGCAGACATTACCTTATTACGACCGAGACAACCAACTACATCCGGGAAAAAGAACTTTTCACCGAATGTTTTGGATAGTCGATCCCAGCATTAAGACCTTTTCCCACTGTAAGCCACTTATGCAGGTAGATGAAACTTGGCTGTATGGGAAATATACGCAGATCCTCCTCATTTCGCTTAAACAAGATGGGAACAAGAACATTCTACTGATAGCCTTTTCCATTGTCGAAGAAGAGAACTCGGAGTCGTGACAATTTTTTGTGGAGAACTTGTGAAGATATGTTGTGACTCAAGATAATGTTTGCATCATTTCAGATAGATCAAATGGGCTAGTTGCCACAATCAGGTGTTCGGGTGTTCCATGAAGATTTGTGTACTTCCACAAGGAATTCAAAAATACGGATTGACAAAGACAAGTTGTGAGGATGGGTAATTCAAAAATCTATGGTTTGGGAGTATGGAGCCCTGACAATGGGCTCTAAGTTGCGATAACAGTTCGAGATCTGGTCATATGAAATCCAATCTAGCGGAGGACGTTAACGTGGTATTTAAGCATACACGACATCTCCTAATTGCATTTGTATTCTCAGCTACTTTTTATCGGTTGGCCACACTGATGCCGAAAATGGGGCTTAAACAAGTAAATCAAATGAATGCGGGGTTTGTGCACATCGAGCATATTAGGAAGGCAATGGCGGTCAACATTCGAAAAGTGAGAACCATGAATATTCAATTATATTCTCGACATTATGAAACATTTCGAGTAACAGAGACCATCAGTTATCGACCGGGTATCCCGCCTAGGTCATACGGAGTTGATCTCCTAAATAGGTGATGCGACTGTGAGAACTTTCAGACACTTCATTACCTGTGTGCGCATGTCATTGCAGCATGTGCTGACCACTCTATCAATGTCATACAATATATTGATGAGGTATACACACTGAAACTCACATTACGTATTTGGGAAACGAGTTCCCAACAATGTGGGATGTGTCAACGTGGGAAGTTCCCCCGCCGAGTTTTGAGATGGTCCTAGACCGCAATCTCCGTAGGAAGCTCAAAGGTCATCCACATGTCACTTGGATAAGAAATGACATGGACATAAGAGAAAGGGTCAACACTAAACATTGTGGCGTGTGCAAATCAACGGGTCATAATCGAAGCAAATGCCCGTATCGAGGGTACCACCTGGGAGAGTCGTCTTAGCCGAATAGAATGTGATTTATGTAGTTAATTTTCATTATTGTATCAACTTCAATTATTTAGATATATTTGCATTATATTTTTGTTTTTCTATTGAATTTTCATTCTTGTATCAACTTAAATTATATACATATATTTGCATTATGTTTTTGTTTTTCTATTGAATTTTCATTCTTATATCAACTTCAATTATTTACATATATTTGCATTATGTTTCTATTTTTCTATTGAATTTTCATTCTTGTATCAACTTCAATTATTTAGATGAACTTGTAAAATATTTGAATGAACTTTAGCTACTTGATGGCCACGTATATTTGCATGAACTTGTTTCAAAACATTTCATTAATATGAAACAAACTTTAGCTTGGAATAAAATATGTCAAATTTCATTAATAAATGGAACATTACAATAAACCGAATTATTTGAATTAAAACCATCAAAATCTATGGTTTGACGGGGTTGTCCGTGGGGTGTATCGTTGTAGTGGCCTTCTTTCACGTTGCGGGTGCTCCTGATGGTCAATTTTCGTCTTACTCGAAACTACGATGTCATCACCTATAGGCGATCCTCGGGGTGTATTGAGCAAACTTGAAAAATCATTGGTCACAAATGCTTGCTCGTGAGGGGTGTAGTATTGGGGTTGGGATGGGTTAAACATGTCAAATACTATTTGTGAGGTTAGCTGCTAATAAGAACTACAACCGCCCATCTTTGGATCCATTGTGTAACCCGAGTACTTTGGGGCAAAACTACAACCCCCATCTCCGGATGATAGGAACTACTGGTCGAGTGTGTGTATAATAATAAAGGAGTCGGCTCAGACTTGTGCCAACTCCCCATCTCCGGGTGTGTGTATGACAACGACTCATTGGGTTGGGGCTGGGGCTGGGGTGGTGGAGAAGATTGCTAACGAGGACGGGGTTATAGAGGACCTTGTCGTTCTATATGTGAAGGAACTAACATCAATCGATCACCGTATAAGTAGGGCAACCCATTCTTTACGTACCACTTCTGGTAGTCCATCGAGGAAGTGAAATCAGGAAAACATGACACTAAATTACACATTCTTTCCAACTGAGCGTTCCACAACACAATAAATGGTTGATGCTCTAACGCCCAATTCTTTACATGTTTCCCCTTCTTGTCAATTTTGTGGACTTCTTTTCCCAATTGTATAGGAACATCCAGAATATGTTGACTACACTTGAATTGATGAAGCACTTGATCCCCGGCATACCACTCCTCCATTTGAAAATTTATAATGGGTGCGTTGACACACCATACGATTGCATCTTCTCTAGTCGATGGAGGAATGACGGAAGCAACATCTGGTGCGATACACGACATCCACACGAACTGCACAATTAAACACATGATTAGAATACTAATTACATCGTAATTTAATAAATAAACTAATTACATGACATTATTATAAGGCAATTTTTTTAAAAATAAATTACCCCATCCCCGATGTATCCCTCGATCATCTGTTAATATATAATTAGTATTTCCGACTTCCCAATGTTTGAACTACTATACCATCTAAAAAGATAAACCAAAGTTGTTAGAAAATAATTTAATGAAAAGAATCTTAACCCAAGTCTAACTTTTTTTTTTTACCTATTCACAAGTGAGAACACATGTACTTGGTGACCCATTGATGCCAGAAATGGCATCCTGTATGGCGTCCAAGATTGTAGTAGTATCAGGTAGCCACCTATATTGACAATTTTGTGCTTTGTCGCCCGACAAAGCTCACGATATAGCGTAACTAGTACTGCGGAACCCCAACTGTATGAACGGACACATTGCAATGAACTAAGTAAGGGCAGGTACATCAAGTGGACTCTATTATTATTCAAATCCAACATAAGTACCCCTTATAAGCTGTAGTATATAGGCCCGAGCACTGTATCATCTCAATCTTGGTCGCATCATCTGATAATGTTTCAAAATTTGCCCTCAACCACGAAAATTTTAAACTCGTAAATTTTTTGGTACCATCACTGGGAGAGCGTCCAAGCAAGTAATAGCAGAGAGTCGTAGGATATGTTATACCTCTTGTATCGGTTACCGCATCACCATCCATGGGGAGCCCTAATTGTATTGTGACATCCTCCAATGTGATGGTGCATTCCCCACATGGTAAGTGAAAGGTGTGCGGATTTGGGCGCCACCACTCAACTAGTGCTGATATTGAATCGCCCCTCACCTCAAACACACGATATAATGTCGTTGATCCAAATCCCACGGCATCTAAGTAGAGCATAATCCGTGCGTCCGATCAGTAGCTCGGACCATGGCTACGCGGCCTCAACATGTGGTATAGACCCTAATCATATTACAAAATTGGTTAAGAATGAGAAATTAAATTAAAAAAAATCACGTACAACTATGTTAGAAATTATGTACAACATTAAAACATTCTCTTACTGGTAAATGTATCGTCCTAACTATGTGATCTTGTGCAGTAAGTAAAGAACTCATATCGATATCTGCAAAAACTATAAGAAATTCTTTTATTCAACTTAACAAATAACAATATAAAAATAATGCTTTGTACTAATACTTAAAACTATTAATTTTATCTAAATTTACATTAAAAAATAATATCAACCAATAAAAATGTGAAATATAATATAACTACATATCTAAAAAAAATTGATACTTTTAACACAATTCTAAATGTTTGTAATATAAAAAAAAATTAAATATACAAATTAATTAGTACAAAAACCTACTAATATAACTAATTATACTAAAAAAATTAACCATATTTTTTATTTAATTTTTGAGGATAATAAATTAAATAGTAACTTATTAATAAAAAATATAACATACTTTATTTAACAATATTAAACTACTATTAACCATATTAATTAAAAAAAAAAAAAGGAAGGGAACAAAAGAAACATAGATTGGTTGTGCTGGGGTGAGGGGACCTTCAACTTAAATTTGCTGTGTGGGGGTTGGGGACCAAACCAACCTCTTTTATAATTCTAAATGTTTGTAACACAATTTTAAATGTTTGTAATATAATAAAAAAATTAATTAGTACAAAACCTATTAATATAATTAATTATACTTAAAAACATTAACCATATTTTTTATTTAATTTTTGGGGATAATAAATTAAATATTAACTTCTTCATAAAAGAAATATAACATACTTTAACAATATTAAACTACTATTAACAATATTAATTAAAAAAAAACAAAAACAAATGAAGGGAAGGAAGGAAACATACCTTGGTTTTGATGGGGGTGAGGGGAACTTCAAAGTTTTTTGTGTGTGGAACCAACCCCTTTTATTTTTTTTTAGCTTAAAACGAAAAAAATTGGTGTTTTAAAATTTTTTCGAGTATTAAAACATGAGCTTGTGATTGAAGGGTCAAATCTGCGTTAGCCGTCACGTTGGTGTCGCTTTTTTTTTCTTTTTTTTTTTGTTTCAGCTTAAAAAATTTTAAAAACCTTTTTGGGTGCCGCCTGACACATCGACGATACCAATAATTTTTTTCGATTTTTTGTATACTATTTAAAAAAAACTCATATTTTTTGTTCTAAATTGACAGCAGCCAAAAAAAATATTTTTTTTCAAAATAAAGTGATACCGCCAATTGGTCAGGCGACACCTGTATTACACTGTTAATTTTACCTATTCTCGTAAATATATTCCTATTATCCTATTTTCGTATATATTAATTTATTTTATATTATTCATATAAAAACCCAATACTTTTACATAAGCCGTTGAGCTTCGATATTGTGTTAAGTATGACTCCTATTTTCAGTCAAATTTGAGAAGTAATCTTCTAGTTAAACTCTGTTTATTTGTTTCAATCAAACACTGATTAGTTAGATTATTTTATTATTATTTGACCTATGAATTTAGCCTATAAATAGACTCTTTTACAACCTTAGAAAATACACCCATTAGATATTAGAACTCATAACACATTTAGAGAATTTTGTGTTTACGTTTTGAGGGTTCTTTGTTTTCGGGTTTTCGGGGTTTAGTTTTTTATCTCCATCTTTTGCACTCTTCGTTCTGTTGCCGTTATAGTAAAATTATATTTGCCCGTGGTTTTTTATCCTCTTTGGAGGGGTTTTTCCACGCTAAATTTGTGTGTCCAATTTCTCAATTTATTCCGCTATTATTACTTGTTCATTGCTTAATCGGGTCGATCCTAACAAGTGGTATCAGAGCTAGTTCAATTTTCATAGATCAGCCCATTCAGATTTGGCAGCAACAAGGTTTGAAATTGAGAAGTTCGATGGTGAGACAAATTTCAATCCGTGGCAAGTTCGGATGATGGCAATCCTAGTTCAATCCGATTTGAAAAAGGTTGTTACCCGGAAAAAACCTGAGAATCTAAATAAAATAGAATGGGAAGAGCTTGATGAAAAGGCTTTGTCTGCAATCCAGTTGTGCCTCGCGAATACGGTATTGCATGAGGTATTGATGGAGAAGAACTCATCTGCCTTGTGGAAAAGGTTAGAAACTCTTTATGCGACTAAGTCTCTGGCTAACTGCTTAGTGTTGAAACAACGCCTATTTACGCTTCGCATGAACGGCGGTGAGCTTCTTAGAGATCACATCACCAATTCATTACTCTTTTAAATGATTTAAAGAATGTTGAGGTTCATATTGACGATGAAGGTCAGGCTATGCTATTATTGTGCTCTTTACCCCCTTCATACAAGTCTTTCAAGGAGACCCTGATTTATGGCAGAGACAAACTCTCGTTCGAAGATGTGAAGGGTCATTTGTTGAGTAGAGACAAACTCGAAAATGAGCTTCATTTGGATAGCAAGGCAGATAGGCAAGCTTCCGTTTTGATAGCATCAAAGAAACGAGACAAAAGGTGTCGCTATTGTAAAAGGTTAGGTCACGTCAAAGCAGATTGTTATAAACTACGAAAGAAAAGAGCTGCTGAGAGTAACGAGGAAGATGTAGCTGGTGCTAATTTGGCCGATGAAAGCGGTGATGATTTCTTGTTAGTGTCAACGAGCGATAACTCCAAGCTCACGTCCGAGTGGGTCCTAGATTCGGGATGTTCTTTCCACATGTGTCCCAATAGAGAATAGTTCTCCACATATAGTTCAGTTGAAGGTGGAGTTGTGTGCATGGGAAACGATTCATCTAGTAAGGTAATTGGTATTGGTACTGTTAAAATTAGGATACACGATGGGACGATTAAGACACTCTCAGATGTCAGGTATGTACCTGATTTACGAAAGAATCTCATCTCCTTAAGTATTTTAGACTTGAAAGGATGCAGAATCAACATCGATTCGAACGTCATTAAAGTATCTTGTGGAGCTCTCATTTTGTTAAAAGGTAAAAGAACTGGCAGTCTTTATATTCTGGAAGGTTCTACAGTGACCGGTGAAATCGGACGTCCCTCGTCCGTTACAGAGTCGAAGTCAACTCATTTAGAGCGAAGGCAATTTGGTCATAGGAGGGAAAAAGGTATGACCGCTTTCGTTGAAGAGAGGTTCTCTTTTGGATGCAGAGTTTTGAAAAGTTAGGCACCTTGTGTTCGTGAAAATCAAACCCGGGTTAGTTTTGATTTGGCGGTGTACAAGTCGAAGGCTAGAAGTCTTCCAGCTTCTAAGCACAGATTTGACTCGCTTAATTCACTTTGCATGGTTCAAGATAGGCTCGTGGCGGGTTTTGCAAAGATGGCATTGTGGAAATATGAGTCAAGGTGGAGATTTGTTAAGTATGACTCCTATTTTCAGTCAAATTTGAGAAGTAATCTTCTAGTTAAACTCTGTTTATTTGTTTCAATCACTGATTAGTTAGATTATTTTATTATTATTTGACCTATGAATTTAGCCTATAAATAGGCTCTTTTACAACCTTAGAAAATACACCCATTAGATATTAGAACTCATAACACATTTAGAGAATTTTGTGTTTACGTTTTGAGGGTTCTTTGTTTTCGGGTTTTTGGGGTTTAGTTTTTTATCTCCAACTTTTGTACTCTTCGTTCTATTGTCATTATAGTAAAATTATCTTTGCCCGTGGTTTTTTATCCTCTTTGGAGGGGTTTTTCCACGTTAAATTTGCGTGTCCAATTTCTCATTTTATTCTGCTATTATTACTTGTTCGTTGCTTAATCGGGTCGATCCTAACATATTGTCTTTCAATCAATGTCAAGCTACCATTTAAAATAATAATAATTCATCATTAATAAGAAATAACGTCGGTGATGATAGAAAATTATCACAAAATTTTTTGAGACGCCACAAAATCATTTGTCATCAAAATATTTTAGAGCTAAATTTTAGCTTGAAACATATAGTGACATAAATATGACATTTTTTGAAATTATCATATAAGATATGCCACCAATCATTAAACATGACTTATTTCTTTTTGTCGTATTTGTAGTATTTTTGTGACATTATTTTAAGCGTTACATGGAATATTTATCACCAATTGATATATTTGTTCTAGTAGATTTTTATCATAAATTGTAAAAAGTTCTATATATTAAAACAAGATAGTTTTCTATAATATATATAAAAAAACAAGTTTAGAAAATTTTTTGAATCGATGAGAATATGTTTTATTGTTCATTATATTACTAAATAGATAATATATAAAGTATTTTTTTTAAATAATAGACTTTTTATTTAATTAGATAGTTGAGTTGAAGTTGAATTCAATGTATTAGTAATAAGCAATATTAATTAACTATTAATAGATAAAATCATATAATGATAATTTTTTTTGCATAGAATGTCGTTTTTGGGTTGATCTAAAAAATTGAGTATATTAATAAATTATTAATAGTAAATATTATTTTTAATTAATTATAATTTAATTAGTGTTATATTTATATAACAATTAAAATTAAGATTTACGATTATAAATAACATCTGACACTTAAGTATTTTCAAACAAATTGCATCTGAATAATATCACCAAAAAATAACATTGGTAAGTTTGAAGTGTTTAAAAAATAATGGAGTATTAAAGTATCGGTTTTTCGAATAAAAAATTTCAAGTCATATTCAAATCACAATATCACCGGAGAGAGATGAAAGATTAATTTAGTCGATGATGAGGTAAAATTATGATATTTTTCATTACATAGTTATTTAATTTATTATACATATTATACTCAATTTATTTTAAACTCACCCTTATTCACTTTCACCTATCATTCTATTGTCTAAGTTAAAATTTTCACTTTATAAGTGTACGTTATATTTAATTTTATGATATTTTTCCAATTACTATAATAATTTTATAAAAATATCCAATTTACAACAATAAATTATTATTATTTATTATTATAAGTTTATAAATTTTTAGGTAATTTGCAACTCCAAAGTAATTAATTTCATCAAAAGACCAATGTTGATCGAAGATGATAACGAGGATGATAGATTGAAGAAGAAGAAAAAAAAAAGTGTAACACCCTTTAACCCATCAAGAAGATACCCATCAAGAAGATATGGCGTATGTCATTCAGTCAGACAGATCCCCCAACAGACTAGAGCATTACTGACGGAGTCAAATCCTTTGGCTCCACTTAAGTCTTTGAGAAAAAGGTTTCCTTTTAGTTTAAAACTATTATTTTTTCTTTTATTTGAAGCATCTTTAAAGGAAGTAATAGGAATTATACAAGAAAAGTTCTATTATCCAACCACTACCCATTTATGGCATATGCATATAAAAGATAAGTTCATAAACTACAATTCAAGGGAGTTTGGTGTACACTTTCTTAGTAAGGGGCAATTCTCTTTTTAAGACAAAACAATAAAAACGACGAAGTTACTAGCTAAAGTTAAATAAAAAAACATATGTTTAACACCGAAAACCCGGCCCAAAAGTTTCGACCGGATTCCGAAGGTCACATTGGCCATCGAAATAGCCAAAAACAAAACGATGATCAAAATTCGAACTTTTTTTAAGATATCATTTTCTTTTCACATTTAACAAAAATTCGTAATTATCCTTTCTTACATACCAAATATTAGTTTTTCTCGTAGCTTAAACAAATTAAAAACCAAATTACGAAATCCCTAATCGGTTTGCAAATATTTCAGAATTAACAATTTGATAGCCGAGGTTCTAAAACAAGTGTTACAATAGAAAATCTGTCAATTTTACTATTATTTGAAAACCATAAAATCGACATTTAAAAACTTGATCACTTACTAAAGCAGAACCGTCTCAAAACCAGTGACATGCACGAAATCTCAATTTACACTCCAAACCAAAATAAAACCATACCACAGTTCTTAGAAAAATTAATTACAGTCTGAAAGAATTTAGTTTATTAAAACTTATGAAAGACTTTATTTAATCAAACCAAAACGTGTCATTCAGAGACCTCCGACTTGCCAAATCCAACACCTAACCTCGAAGGTTACCTGAAATGGAGAAAACTAAACGGGTGAGCTACGAAAGCTTAGTGTGAGTCTAAAACAAATGTAACTAAACAGTGCAGTAATAAATAATTGAACAATCATGCAAAACCCCAAATTTGAATCATATTTGTATATCACTTCAGAATAAAACATCATAATATGTTAACATTTAGTAGATGTACATAAACCGAGTCATATAGTAGCAAACAACCGAACAACCATACAACAATCATTTTCTATTCATGTCGGAACGAAGCATCACTTTATGTTATCACAACCAAATTGGGTTATAATAATGCAAATCATGATCAAATGTAACCAATACCAAAATATCAACCTATCTAACCTCTACACACCATCTTCGTAAATATCACACACACACCATTAGGGGTATACTAAACCCTTTCCAACCTCTACACACCGATATTGGGTTATGATGGACCCATCCAACCGATACACACCATAAAGTGGTCATATGCCACATGATTGTTATGCAGCCAAGCTGCTAACACTATCGCGGTTTTACCACCATAGTATAGTAATGCAGTTAAACTACCAAATCAAACTTCCTTCTCTTCATGATCATATCTTGAACACAATGCCAGTGCAAATCACATCATTAGTACGAATAATTTCCGAATCAAACGTGTTCATATTCATTTTTTGATCATCCACATCATACTCATGACCAATACAAATCAACAAAGTCAATAACATGCATGATTTCATATTAACACATCCAATAAATCTTATATCACATAATCAATTTAACGAATCATAATAACCAAAACTTATACATAAGTATGAATGCATAAACATATCCACCAGAAACACACACATCACAGTTAACTAACAATCAGTATTCATGTCCCTAACATACCTACAGAGGCTTAGACGTGTAAGGGATCACTCGGAGATGGAAATGAAGCAGTTTGCAAACAAGGTGACAAAACTGCAAAAAAAGAACCACATGGCCGTGTGTTCAAGCCGTGTGGGTGAGTCCAAACTGTGTAACAGGGGTACATGGCCGTGTGACTGAGAGACACGCTCGTGTGAATGAGGGACACGACCGTGTGGGTAGAATGTGTAACTCACTGTCCCGTGTGACAAAATTACAAAATTAAGAAGCACGGGAGACACGGTCGTGTCTCAAGCTGTGTGGAAACTCCCCAGGCCGTGTGCGATCGATAAATTCCCTAACAGTGGTCACACGGTCATGTGGCATGCCCGTGGGACCTATTTCAAGGTGTGACAAAAACATTACCCTAAATTTTAAGGCAACACATAGCCGTGTGGACCGCCCGTGTGCGGCACACACCTGTGTGTTTCATAAACCACCCCAAATCTTGCTGCAACTCACGAAAATCAGTATCGAATTACCTTTAATTACATGTGTTTAAGAGCACACACATCCAAAACACTTAACCACTAAAGCATATCACCTAACTTTTTTTGCTTCAATATAGAAAAATATACGAATCTAATAAAAATAATTCTAAATTATCAGTTCCATAACAATTAACATAATTTTAATCTTAAAATTACACATTTTAACTATTCTAAATCAAATTAATTATCAAACAAATTAGAAGATTTGAACTAATTTTAAGAAGCACTAAAACATTAATGAAAACTTCACTGTTTGGTGGTGGTACTTTAGTATAGCATCTCGTAATATATATAGCTAACGTGAAATCAAGTTTATCAGTGTGTTTGCAAATTTCATAAAGAATAAAATCAAATAAATGAATAAATTTAATAATATATATTTTCAATTGGGTATCCTAACAACCATTGATTCCTAATACTGACATAAATTTTTTTACACTCACAAAGTCACTCTCATGTCTCTCAAAGTTCAACCACATATTAGATCATCCAAAAGTGAATAACAGTAGCTTAACAACTAACAGAGCACTCAACGAAAACCACTTTAATATGAAAAAATAAGAGCATAATACAAAATTTAACATTAGCTAAAAAAAATCATGAATTGAAATATTGTAAATAATTCCATTAAAATCTTTGAGCAATGCTAACACTTAGAACATAAATAGATTTAGTTTTCATTTATCGGTAATTAAAAAAATATGAATTAAACAAATAAACAACAATTAAAATAGCTAAACAAAGTATCTATCGAAACCAAACAATTAGCCCTACCATATAACTATAGGAATTAGCCAACTTATGAACAATCATACAATTTTACAGTTAACACCAAAACATACAAAAGTTAGAACCCATACACACCGATCACAAATGATTAGAACACACACTTGAAATGCGCTTCCAAGGCACTAAGAATCGACTGTTTGCCTTTACCCTACCTACCTGATTCGACGTCCGATTAAATGAATAATAAGGGTACAAACTAAGCTTCTGAAGAACGGCAACCAACAACATTGTTGAAATAAAAAAGAATAAAAATTGAAAGGAAAACCAAAGTCCAAATCTGAAAATTGGGAAGAGAGGGAGACTAACGTGAGAGAGAGAGAGAGAGAGAGAATGAAGGAACGTGATGAATTTTTTTAGGGATTTCCCTATTTTCCAAAAATAACAATAAAATAACATAAAATAACTTTAACAAAATAGGACAAAACCAACCTATCAAAATTATTATTATCATTCATCATTTTTTATAACAAAATTAAATAAAAAATTAACCTCATTTAAGCTTACTCAAGGACTCGAACACGAGACCTAAGGGTAAGCTAACACCTTACCACCACAAAAACAATCTCATTCTGTTCCTAAACACAAAAACTAACTTAAAAATCCAACCGAACCGCTGACCCAACCAACAGACCCTAATTCTTCTAACCCTCAATTTCGAGATGTTAAAACTCACCCCTCTTTAAAGAAATTTCGTCCCCGAAATTTCCCGCTAATATCATATTCGCTAAAATGTCAAAGTCGCTACCACACTTCCGTTGCGCACTCTGATCCCAACACACTACCAACCCATACTTAACCTTACAAATTCCTACGAACAGTCTTAAAGATCTAGTTTTACTACCACACAAAATACCTCAACCAACAAACAAAAAAGGTCAAACTAAGCCCAAACAGAACAAAACACAAATCAAGTAACCCACCACAGTACCTGTCTCGTTGTCGGTTCTAGTTCCCTGATTTCGAGTCTTCTTCAGGGCTTGCCCGTGAACAGGTGGTCGACGAGGGCAATCTATAATTCGATGCTCTGTGGACCCACATCTGAAATACGTCTCCGACTTTTTCCTACACTCGCCTAGATGGCGCTTTTTATAGTACCCACATACCGGCATGTCTAAACCACTATTAGAACCACTCACATTATTTTTCCCAACATTTTGCTGAGTTCTAACCAGCTTCGTAGATCGCTGCTCTAAACTGGAAAGATTAGAACCTCTCTTATTTCGAGCTTTACCTTTCCCTTTACTCTGACATTCTGCACACTTACCTTTATCTACCCCCTTGGACCTTTCCAACATAGTCTCGAAGAGTTTATCTAAGACTCCCAATACCGACTGGGTCAACGTATCAACACCAGTCTCCAAATTACTACCACTAGTAGCTAACGTAACCATAGCGACCCTCGTCTCTTGAGCAGACACACGCCCCAAAAAACTGAGGACTCATCCAAAGTCCCACTAGGCTAATCCTCACAATTTTGTTTTCCATCAAATTCCATAATAGTTCCCGAGTCTAGAATCTTAGGGTATTTACAATTCCAAAACACAATACAAGAAATTATTCAAAAGCCCTACAATTCTAATCTTACGGTTTCAGAGTTTTTTTATGAACCACTAACCTAACCAGCAGACCCTAATTCTTTTAACCCCTAATTTTTGAGGTGTTACAGTATGTATACGCCATTTTCCAAATAGCCATGCATGATAAAAAAAAAAACAAGTGGCTTACTCGCAAGCGCTGCTCTGGTGTAGTCCCCTTCACTGATTCCTCTTCTACTAGAAATACGCCTGTAGAAGGATAAGTAATGAAGTAAGTTTAATTGAACTTAGTGAGTTCCAAAAATGAACGCAAATAATTTATGGAAATACTGCTAATCAACAAGCATCAATACCCATAAGAAAAACAGACTTATTAGTGAGACTCTGTCGTACTGACACAATACATCAATAATACTATCTACAGTTTACTGGTGTAAACATTTTGCCAATTTAAATATAACACACACTGTAACACCCCAAACTCGGGCTAGAAGTTTAAGCCGAATCTAGAAGAGTTAACCCAACATATTGAAAATTTATTTTAGGATATTTAGAAAACACTCAAACTGTTACTTGATTAGTAACGAAAAATCTTTTTGGGGTTTTAATTTTAAAAACCAAAATCCGTTTAGTCGACTTATGTGATTTTGTAGTTTCAAGTAGAAATTATCAGTCACTGACGAGATTGTCAAAACCAAGACAAGTTCAAAAATAGATTACAAATCGAAAGGATCAAAACATTTTTATATCAAAGAAAAACAATCCGACCTCCACACGCCGTCCGTTCCTAGGTCAGAGGTTTACCTGAACAGACAGAAATGAGACAAAGGGGTAAGTTACAAAGCACAGTGTAAAACCAACCCCAAATACAAATAAATAGGATAAAGACATATAATTTGAAATAACGCAGATAATTTAATAGGGATCATATAACCAGACGACACAGATCACATAACCTGAACGACACAGATCGTATAACCAAGACAGAACAGATTGGAATATTGTAGAGATTTTCATAATGATAATACAACAAAACACAACCAAAATAGAACAGAACAGAGTAGAACGGAACAACGCAGAACAAAATATGAATGTTTATGCTGATGCAGTATTTTCAAAACAATTTAGAATGCAGATTTATCAGAAACCATCCTATCCAACTCCACTACACACCAAAATAGAGTTCTCCAGAACTCATCCAACCGAATCACACCAACAGATAACTGTGGACAGTGCCACCTGAATTTGTAGTCACAATTTCCAGACCAGATATATGTGGTCAAACCACTATATTATAGCCAAGCTGCCAGAACAGAATTGTGGATAAACCACCAGATAATACAGATCATTAAACTGCCAGAAACTTCCTCTTTTCACATCAAACCAAGTCCCATGCAATGTGTCATGGCATGCATATACAGAACCGGAGTGATGAGCATGTAAGTCATGCTATCATTCAATAACAGAATTAGTAGACATGGGAGTCTATGTTTTATAAAACAGACTTATCAAACCTCAAAAGATTATATCAGATTTGCCATGAAGTCACGTGCACAATTATAAATCAGAATCAGTAACAATCAATCTAACATATTTAGATATCGTATATTCTTCACCAATAGAGTAACGTAGAGGGTTATAAATCAAAATCAATAACAATCAATCTAAAATATTCAGATATCGCATATTTTTCATCAATAGAGTAACGCAAAGGTCTACTATCAAACCTAACATAATACAGATCGTACATGGATAATTCACATACATTATACAATAGCACATTGCGTTCTGACAGATCCTACGTACTTAGGTTCAACATAGCAGACATACGTATAGTTAACAAGTTGTTCATCATCAGATCATCAGATATCAAGTTATATAGTCTAATTCAGATCGTGTAGACCCTATAGTAGGCCTGCATTCGTTTCGGACGACGCTTGTGGCCCAAGAGTAAAATTCCAATAATGGTCCACACGTCCGTGTGGTCTTAATTCGCAAATAATGGGTTACACGACCAGGTCACATGCCCGTGTCACTGGCTCATGTGAACCCTACACATCTCATAACCACACACGGTCTGGGCACACGCTCGTGTGCCCCCAATTTTTGTGAAAAGTGAGTTACACGGCCTACTACACAGCCTGACACACGACCGTGTGAGCTACACGACCGTGTGGTGTTGACAGTTTGTTTTCCAACGACTAAACTCGGAATAAAAATTGGGTTTTTGATAGCCACCTGATACATATTTGAAGTAGAAGCAACATGGATGGGTTCCCGTCCCTAAACGACAAGCAATTATCCAACAAACGATTAATTCACAGTCAAATCGCTAAAAACTAACATTCCAAAATCGAAGTTACATCGAAAAACTTTCAAAATCAAACTTGAAATCAAACTTACCGACCAACGAATTAAACTAGAAGGAGAAGTCAAACCCTGTACAGAATCAGTTCGACATAATATAGGAAAAAAATGTAGTTTGAAGAGAAGAACCAAAACGAAGAAAGAATAAAGAAAGAACGGAGGAATGAAAGAAAATAGAAATGAAAAGTAAAAAGAAAATAGAATAATGTCATCAACCCAGAGGGTTTTTGGGACGTTTAATTAACCACTCGAAACTAACTACTAGCCAAAGAAATTAAAAAACAACACACTCCCTATTGCTTTCACAAGGATTCGAACACCAGACCACAGAATACACATAAGCTTAACAATCAAACCAGCAAGCTCATTCTTATCATCAATTGGTTGAATTTAACTTATAACCCACATGTCCAAAGATAGAGATTTAATCAAAAGTAGCAAAATTTCAAGAGGTAGGGTTTGAACCTAGAACCTCACACATATAACCAGAACACTAAACCACTGAACCAGATCAATCCACTTGTCAAAAATTTCCTAAAATCTAAATTCAAAATTGAGGGATGACCACTCATGGTTTCAAACTTAATTTCTTCTAACCCAGTTTTTGGGATGTTACACACATAGTACACGGGCGTTTACTGTCCACCAACTCATGTGTATCTCTCATAGTCATGCATGTGTAACACCCCTATCCCGTATCCGTCGCCAGATTAGGGTTAAAGGTGTTACCAGACATATCAGAAACTTTTACAAATAATTCATAATACAATTCATCATATCACATCATAATGTCCCTTGAATAGGTCCTTAAGACCTCAAACATGCTTTAGAGTAGGGTCGGGACTATACCGAACCCTTACAGAAATTTATCGGAAATTTAAAACTTTTCTAAGTTTCAGGGGTTACACGCCCGTGTGGGCAGGCCGTGTGCCTCCCACGGCTGCTAGACACGCCCATGTGTCTCCCCCGTGGTCGAACCTGACTTAACTCCATGGCCACCAAGCACGCCCGTGTACCTTGGCCGTGGTCGATCCTGACTAAACCACACAGCTATTAGGCACGCTCGTGTGCCATGGCTGTGCACTCTTAGCTAAATATTGACTTACACCCACGGTCATCAGGCACGCCCGTGTGCCACAACCGTGTGGCAAAATAGGCCGTTTGCAAGGCCAAAATGCCACCCACATAGGGTCATACCTACAAGCAAATTACCAATATATCTCATGCACATTTGACAACCAAGAACCTATCAAAGTACCCATCCAAACTCTACAATCAAAACCAATTCCATTCATGACGATTTACAAGACTAAAACTTATACAAACACAAGCATAATTCATCCATACATTTACCATAAACTTAACCATTCCATATGCTATCAAACCATACCAAAACATACACCATTTTATCATATTCATTAAAGCATATTACCAACACATAACTAGCCAAATCACATGGCTAAGTTCATACCCCATATTTACGGATCTTGTCAACCGGAGGCTTATTCAACAGATTCGGATACATAACAGGTGGCACAACTGTAGTCTGAGGGGGATTAACCGGGGGCGGAGGTTGTGAAACAGTCAGGTTATTTCTTACGAATTGAGTAAACCATTCACTCATCATCTGGAAGAAAGCTTGTTTAGCTTCTCCCTCTTGACCGCCCGTAATCGGTCTCGGATCAGAGGGTGCTGTCCCTTCAGCGGGAGTAGGCACATTACTTTCTACGTCGTCAGCTACAACTCTTTCGGGATCCATTACTATACGAAAATCACATTTTATACATTAGGATTCATCACACTAGCACAATTCAGAAATATGGCATGTATAGCTAGACTCTGACACGCTACGTTAGTCCGAGAATCGACTAAACCGTAGCTCTGATACCAACTAAATGTAACACCCCTATCCCGTATCCGTCGCCAGAGTAAGGTTAAAGGTGTTACCGACATATCGGAAAATTTTACAGATAATTCATTATACAATTCATCATATCACATCATAGTGTCCCTTGAATAGGTCTTCAAGACCTCAAACATGCTTTAGAGTAGGGTCAGGACTATACCAAACCTTTACGAAAATTTCTTGGAAATTTAAAACTTTTTTAAGTTTCAAGGGTTACACACCCGTGTGGGCAGGCCGTGTGCCTCCCACGGCTGCTAGACACGCCCATGTGTCTCCCCCGTGGTCAAACCTAACTTAACTCTACGGCCACCAAGCATGCCCGTGTACCTTGGCCGTGGTCGATCCTGACTAAACCACACGGCTATTAGGCACGCTCGTGTGCCATGGCTGTGCACTCTTAGCTAAATACTGACTTACATCCACGGTCATCAGGCACGCCCGTGTGCCACAACCGTGTGGCAAAATAGGCCGTTTGCAAGGCCAAAATGCCACCCACATAGGTCATACCTACAAGCAAATTACCAATATATCTCATGCACATTTGACAACCGAGAACCTATCAAAGTACCCATCCAAACTCTACAATCAAAACCAATTCCATTTATGCCGATTTACAAGACTAAAACTCATGCAAAAACAAGCATAATTCATCTATACATTTACCATAAACTTAACCATTCCATATGCTATCAAACCATACCAAAACATGCACCATTTTATCATATTCATTAAAGCATATTACCAACACATAACTAGCAAAATCACATGGCTAAGTTCATACATCAAACTTAGACCAAAATACTAGCTTATACATGCCATATCTAGCTATATACATTTCCAAAAGATACCAAATTGAGTTTGCGTAGTGTGATGACAATCCTTGACTGTCCCCGAGCCTTCAGTAGCTTTGACGATCTATAAAACAGAGAAAACACACACAGAGTAAGCTTTACAAAAGCTTAGTAAGTCATATACAAATAAACTTAACTTAAAATGCACATAACATATTTATACAATGACAATAATGGTTCTCATAGTGTATACATCTCATATAGAGTTTGGCTCAATTGTTTAGCCATAATTTATCACATACTTCAAGTCATTACCACATATAGACATAATTTATCTCAGCATAATTTCACATATCATCTCATCATTCCATTGCACATATTCGCTTTAGTAAGTTCATATACATACTTACCTTTCATACACACCTTGTGTACTTATTAAACGTACCTGAAACGGATTTATAATTCACGTAACCTTTCGTATCACAGACTTGCCCGTTGAACCATTCGGAATCTAATAGGATACTCAGAAAAATCAGAATAATCGTACAATGCCAACGTCCCAGATGAGGTCTTACATACACTTAAACATTGATGCCACTGTCCCAGACAGGGTCTTACACGAATGAATACGATGCCAATGTCCTAGACATGGTCTTACACGTAAAGCTCATATCGATGCCAACGTCCCAGACGTGGTCTTACACTGAATTTCAAATCAATGCCAACGTCCCAAACGTGGTCTTACATGATATATCAGAAGAGATACCTATATCATGACATAGCTAATCCTATCTATTCCTAGGTTCGTACGGGACTTCTCAAACATTGCCATTATGCCGTTCTTATCTTGAAATTCTCATATACATCATCTCATAAACATTCATCGTTATCAATAGTTATATGAACATACACAATTCATTACAAATACATTTATTTGCATAATGACTTAACTCGGATTCGATTTAACGGAAATGGAAACTGCTACTTGGTTACTTTCGCTTTCCCGCGATCTAAGTCCGATTGCTTTGGTTCTTGATCTATACATATTCAGATTCAACCCATTCATTCATCAATTCATTCAATTTAATCCAAATTCACATATTTAGGGCAATTTACACTTTAGCCCTCATATTTGCACATTTTATCAATTTAATCCATTTTTCTCAAGACATCAAATATACACAATTTGTTCACACACATGCATAGCCGAATCTCCCTAGGGACTATATGAGTCCATACTTTTCATCAAATTTAGAATTTAGTCCTCCAAAATAATATTTTCTCAATTGAGTCCCACATACTCAAATTTAACAAAACTTCAAATACAAAACATGTTAATCACTTACAAATACATCTTATTTCATCATATAACCTCACAAAGCTTATGAACTCATCAATGGAACTTTACAAAATATACATCAATTCTCAAAATTCAAGCATGGATCTTGAAGTAGATGAAGCAACGATTACAGAAACGTAGAAATTATCAAAAACTGAACAAAACTCATACCTCAATCAAGTGAGACAAGGACCGAATGTTTCAAAGCTTTTCTTCTTTTCTTTCTTTTGTGTTTTTGGTGGAAGATGATAATAATAAAGCCTTCCTTTCTTTAATTATAATGTTTTCATTATAATAATATATGACTTATAATATAATATAAATTTTAACTTAATAAATTCATATATAAAAACATATATATTATCATTTCATTACCTAATACCGTCCACTACATTTGCTAAAAGGGCAATTTACAACATAAGGCCTCATGTTTATAAAGAGACATCAATTTGACCACTCAATCAAATAAAAGGCCACTTTCACCAATTATGCAATTTAGTCCTTTGCTCAATTAATCACACAGATGGGCAAATTAACTCACAAAAATTTATCACATGCTTAATCACATATCGTAGGCACAAAAAATAATATTAAAATAATTTACTGACTCAGATTTGTGGTCCCAAAACTACTGTTCCGACTAGGGTATAAACCGGACTGTTATAATTCTTCCCCCTTAGGGATTTTCATCCCCGAAAATCTTACCGTTAAACAGATTAGGATATTGCTATCTCATTGAATCTTCAGGTTCCCATGTAGCCTCTTCTATTCCGTGTCGATGCCATAATACTTTAACTAACGGAATTCTTTTATTTCTCAATGCTTTTACATCACGAGCTAAGGTACAGATCGGTTCTTCTTCATATGACATATCAGATCGGATTTTAATTCCAGATGGAGTAATCACATGTGACAGATCGAAATGATATCTACGGAGCATCGAAACATGAAATACATTATGTATCTTTTCTAGCTCGGATGGCAACAACAATCGGTACGCAACTGGTCTAACTCGTTCAATAATTTCATATGGCCCAATGAATCTCGGATTTAACTTGCCTTTACGTCCGAATCGGAGTACTTTTTTCCACGGAGATACTTTCAAAAACACTTTATCACCGATCTCAAATTCAATATCTTTTCTTTTTAAATCCGCGTATGACTTCTGGCGATCAGATGCTGCTTTCAGACTATCTCAGATTATTTTCACTTTCTGTTCAGTATCTTTTATCAGATCAACCCCGTGTATCTTATTTTCACTGAGCTCGGTCCAATACAGAGGTGTGCGACATTTACGTCTGTACAAAGCTTCATAAGGTGCTATTCTGATGCTCGACTGAAAACTATTATTATACGCAAACTCAATCAATGGCATGTATTGTTCCCACGTACCGTTAAACTCAAGAATGCAGCATCTCAACATATCCTCAAAAATTTGAATGATCCGTTCGGATTGACCATCCGTTTGCGGATGAAAAGCTGTACTAAAATGCAATTTCGTGCCTAAGGCCTCTTGCAATTTCTTCTAGAATTGAGATGTAAACCTCGAATCTCTATCAGACACAATGGATAGTGGCACCCCGTGCAATCTTACAATCTCAGAAATGTAAAGTTTAGCTAACTTTTCAAGTGAGAAATCAGATCGTACCGGAATAAAATGGGCAAATTTTTTCAATCTATCAACTACGACCCAAATCACATCTTTCTTTCTTGGAGTCAGGGGCAATCTCGAAACAAAATCCATCGTCACTCTGTCCCATTTCCATTCAGGAATCAGAATCGGTTGTAACAAACCAGACGGAACCTGATGTTCAGCTTTTACTTGCTGACAGACCAAGCATTTTGACACATAGTCAGAAATATCTTGTTTCATACCTGACCACCAGTAGTGTTGCTTCAAATCGTAATACATTTTTGTGCTTCCTGGATGAACAGATAAGCGACTACTATGAGCTTCACTCAGGATTAGCTATAACAACTCAGAGTTTCTTGGAACACAGATACGATCTCGAAATCTCAAGCAATCATCAACAACTCTAAATTCAGAATCAGAATTCGAATCACACTGAGCTCGTTTTGCTAACATTTCATTGTCAACTTTCTGAGAATCACATATCTGTTGTAAAAACAACGGTTTAGCTTTCAATTCAGCCATTACGGAACTATCATCAGACAGGTCTAACTGAGCATTCAAAGCACGCAATGCAGACAGTAATTTCTGACTTAGTGCATCGGCAACGACATTTGCTTTACCCGAGTGATAATCTATCATAAGCTCGTAGTCTTTCAACAACTCTAGCCATCTTCTCTGTCGCAGATTCAAATCTTTCTGAGTCATCAGATATTTCAAACTTTTATGATCTGAAAATACGTGACATTTCTCACCAAATAGATAATGGTGCCAAATCTTTAATGCAGACACAATCGCAGCTAACTCAAGGTCATGTGTCGGATAATTCTTCTCACGAGGCTTTAACTGTCTTGAGGCATAAGCTATTACTTTTCCTTCCTGCATCAATACACATCCCAGACCATTCAACGAAGCATCACTGTATAATACAAACTCTTTTTCCCGATTCTGGTTGTACTAACACTGGAGCTTCAGTTAACAGAGTTTTCAACTGATCAAAACTTTTCTGACATTTATCGGACCATTCAAATTTCACATCTTTCTGAAGCAATTTAGTCAACGGAGTAGCTATCGTCGAAAAGCCTTTTACAAATCTACGGTAATAACCAAAGAAGTCCCGTAAAAACTACAAATTTCGTGATATACATTCTTGAGGTTTCCAATCCAGTATAGCAGAGAACTTGCTTGGGTCGACTCTTATTCCAGAGGCCGATACAATGTGTCCCAGAAAACTGACTTCACGTAACCAAAATTTGCATTTGCTGAATTTCGCATACAATTGCTTTTCTCTCAGAGTTTGCAACACAATTCTCAGATGTTCGGCATGTTCAGTCTCATCCCGTGAATAAATCAGAATGTCATCTATGAATACAACAACAAATCGATCTAGGTACGGTATGAAAATTCTGTTCATCAGATCCATAAAAACAGCAAGAGCATTTGTTAGTCCAAATGGCATAACTAAAAATTCATGATGCCAGACTGCTCAAGGCGCTTTTGAATATCGAATCTTTTACTCGCAACCGTAGTAACCCGATATCGATCTATCTTCAAAACACACAGAACTCCTTTTAACTGATCAAACAAATCGTCAATCCTGGGCAATGGATATTTGTTCTTTATGGTCACTTTGTTCAACTGACGGTAGTCAATGCACATTCTCATCGTGCCATCTTTCTTTTTCACAACCAGAACGGGAGCACCCCACAGTGAGAAGCTCGGTCTAGCAAACCCTCTGTCAGTCAACTCTTGCAACTGTGACTTTAACTCTTTCAACTCTGTTGTCGCCATTCTATACGAAGCTATCGAAATAGGTGTAGTGCCAGGCAACAATTCAATACCAAATTCAACTTCACGTATAGAAGGCAAACCCGATAGTTCTTCAGGGAATACATCAGAAAACTCACAAACAACTTGCACTAATTCTGTAACATCCTGAAATTTGGGAATTTATGTTTTACATTATACCATGTGATAGGCTAGTCAATAGTGTTAATTGTGTATGTTTAGGGGCCCTAAGAAGACTTGGGATTGAGTTGGGCCTTAGCAAAATTTTTGTGTTTAAGCACTTTAAGGAGAGAAGGTAAGTGGCATCAAGGCTTAAGGAATTAAGTATGTAATTTTGCTAGCATAAATGGAGCATTGGCAAGGTGGTTGTGGCGTGAAATGGCAGAGGGGAGAACTTGGGTTCGAATCCCACCTAGTGCAAATATTTTGGATTAAATTTTTTTTGTGCTATATGGTAAGTGTCAGCCATGGCATCAAAGATGGTAAGGAAGACTTTTTATTGAAGGAAAGAACACAAGGGAGAAGAGTAAGGAGAGAAACAAGGGAAGAATAAGGAAAGACATAAAGGAAAAAGGTAAGGGAGGGGACTTGTTGGTCGATTTTGAGGAAGGTGTTTGGGAAAGAATATTTTTGGTCAACCATCATCTTTTGGGTGTTATGGGCACACGGTTTTGTTAGAGGGAAGGGAGAGTCGAAATTTCTATAGCTTATTTGCAAGATTGTGCATGAAAGGTTGGTTTTCTTTTAACATTTTTGTGCATTTTTTCCAATCTTTTTCCTTTGTTGCCGAAACACAAAATGACCAAAACACTCAATCCATTTTGGTTCACTTTCTTTTAGTAATAGCCGAACCTCTCTAATACTCCTTTGTCCATCACTTCTTTTCTTTTTTTTTTTACCATTTCCTCAACCATTCTCCTTTTCTCTTAAATCGACACTACTTTGTGGCTGAACCTTCCTTGTTCCTTTCTCTTCAATAGCCGAATCTTTATCATCTTCTCTCTTCTCCATCTTGCGTGTTGGGCATTTCTTCTTTGGTTGAATCGGGTAAGTGGCTTCGTTCTTTTCCTTTCATTTTCTTCTCTTCCTAGCCGAATGTGTGTCCATCACTATTCAGTTGTTTCACTTTGTTCTAAACCGAAATATCATCCCCTCCCAAACTCTCAAATCTTGATCATTTTCTTCTTATAGTATTCTTGTGGGTTGGCCGAATACCACATCATTACCGTTTCATCTCTAGTCATAAGTCCAATCGGTGGGAATCGGGTTCATCATCGATTAAGGTAAGGAGTCTCTTCATAGTCCATTCGATATCGCTACTCGGTTATTGTGTTAAACAGAATGATAGATTTGACTAATCGATTGTTATAGGGATTAAATCACTCGTTTTCTTTACTCGTTGACCCTTCGGAAGTAGTGGTAAGCCGAAACCTTTTCCTTAGACAATCGTTTTCTATCTTCGTAATATCGTTCTGACTAAGACTTTTCCAATGGAGGCAAGTGGTAGCGATTTGAAAATAAAATTGATAAGAGAGCAAAAAGGGAGTGGATTTGCGATTCCTACTCCTAAGTTCAAGCGTAGGGCGGTATCGGCGGTTTGGGATTTTCCACCGGGTTGTGGACCATCATCCGGTGAGAATAGGCAAATCGTGGTCGTTCACGATACTAAGGGTAAGCATTTTAGATCGTCTGATTTAGTTTTGGATTAATAAAATCTCGTTTGTTGGTTAATCGAGTGTAATGGTGATTTAGGTGCCGACGATCAAGAAGGGTTAGTCCTCACCGTAACCAGGTGTGTAATCTCACACCGAAATCCGTAGATTCGAGATTCGATATTATGTTGGAAAAGTAGATCGTTATTATTTACAGAGTTAAAAATCATAATATGGCATAAATCAAGTAACTTGCTTAAATTAATATTATTTCTAAAAATCTGTCAAAATCGGTATTAAATTGTTAAATTACAAAAATGCCCCTATGGGCCGATTTACTAAAATGCCCCTTGGGCCGATTTGCTAGAATGCCTTAGTGGGCCGAATTATTAAAATGCTTTAATGGGCTGAATCACCAAAATTGTTCAATAGAAAATGGTTGTTATATAAATATGGATATTTTATTTAGTTATGTATGTTGCATTTTTTTTACATTTTGTGTGGGATGGGAAAATTGTATGAAGAGTAGTGTAGCCTGGTGGCATTGCCACAAATTGTATATTATTGTGCCTAAATTATGAGTTCAGTGGTTTGACCACAAAAATAAAATGCTATAGCAGTTTGACTGCAAATTTGGTGTGAGCGGTGGAGTGAGTTGACTTGATCCCCACAGGTGTGATTGGCTGGTCGGGGGTGTGATGGATGGATGGGTTGGGTTGCATACATATACTACATTTTAATTATTTCTATGTAAATGGGCTTAGGCCCAAGATTATGCTATGCGGGTTCAGGCCCAGTGGATGACGGTAAGGGGATTATACACTGAGTTCTTGTGACTCACCCCCTTCTTTCTTAACCCTTGCAGGTAATGCTCCGTAATGAGGACTTGGGCCCATGGATGACTCGGTGGAGGCCATACTTTGGAAATAATATTTACAAATATTAGTAAACTACTTTTCCGCTTTATTTCACTATTTTTACTATTTGGGTTTTAAGTTGTAATCAGGCCTCTGGAATATTTTTATTTTGCTTTATGTTTAGTCGTACTTATTATCTTGCTTGAATTGTTTTAAAATGGGGATTTTTCTAAAATCATAAATAACGGTTTCCAAAATTGATTAACAAATGGTTTTCATAATGGATATGCATTAATAATTTAACTTGGATTCTATTTCAAATTATCAACGTCATTTCTCAAAAGTCACAGTTTTAAAGTTCACTAGTTCGATTTTCGATTCATCAATCAACCTCTCGAAATTGGTAGTGTTTTATCAAATATTTATAACCAAACTTGTTTTCTTGACCATGAACAAATAACGCCTATTTTAGTAAGAATCACATGTTCTTTATACGTTTTCTTCATGTGATATGTCAGATCCGGTCATACCGCATAGGCCGGGTTTGGGGTGTTACAAATTCAACTTTTCTTTCAGATACTTTTGAGTCAATTACATAGGCAAAATAAGCTTCGTAACCCTTTTTCACATAACTCTGAGCTTTCAATACAGATATCACAGTAGGCAATCCATTCAAATCATTAGACTTAATCCTGACTATTTCATCATTCGGACATCTCAAATCAATGGTCTTTCTTTTACAGTTCACAACAGCATCATGCAATGTCAACCAGTCCATACCCAGAATGATATCAAACTCATCAAATGGAAAAAGCATCAGATCAGCAGGGAAACAGATATCTCGAAACATTAACGGACAATTCTTGCATACTTTGTCAACAAGGACACTTTTACCTAAGGGGTTCGATACTTTTATAACAAACTCAGTAGACTCTACAGGCAAAGTCTTATCGAATACTAAGTTCATGCATATATAGGAATGAGTAGAACCAGGGTCTATTAATGCAATCACAGAATTATCGTAAAGTGTAAATATACCCGTTATAACATCAGGAGACGAAGCTTCCTCACGAGCTCGGATGGCATACGTTCTGGCAGGGGCTCTAGCTTCAGATCTCACAACAGTATCTCTCGTAGTTCTCTGACCACTACTGACATTTCTGACATTTCGCGAAGATCTACCTCTCGCTGGAGCATTATCAGATCTTGGGTTCTGAACGGTCTTTGGCTCAATAGACTCTGGGCAATCACGAATAAAAAGATCTAACGATCCACATCTAAAGCAAGCCCGATCATTCAATCTACAACTACCTGGATGCCTTTTTTCACAATGCTTACACTCTGGTCTTTCAGAACGGACATTTCCAACACTTGCTATTGAAGTTGCCGGAGTTTTAGAGCTCAACTGTGATCTAGCTCGATCTCTATTTGATTGTCCCACATTAGCCTTTGAAAGACTATGCTCATCTCAGAATTTTTTCGAAGCAGGCTGAAATGATCTACTCTGAAATCTCTTTCTCACATCTCTAGTGTAACACCCCAAACCCAGTCAACACACCACGACCGAATCTGGCATGTTACGGAGTGAAAATGTTTTGAGTAAAACAAGTTTGCCGATTTATTTCTATTGAAAACTCCTTTACCGTTTAAAAGGTTAGAAAACCCCATGTAGAGTATAGTTGAAATCGTTTTTGGTTGCTTTAAAACCCGGAAAAACCCTCTTTTGTTGGAAATCCATTTGTTGTTTATAGTTTTGGAAAACCTTTCGATACTTATTAAAAACCAAGTGAGTTAAGCATAGTCGAGTTAAGAACCATTTGTGTTTGGAGTTGTTTAAGAAATTAAATTTGAAAATCACTTAGGTTAGTTTGTTATCATCTTGTATAGATTATTACCTGATGGTAAGGTTTGAAAACTCGGAAGAAATATAATTTTGAAAACGTTGCTTTTTACCGGTTATTTAAGCAAATCAAATTATTAAGCACATGCATAATATAATCAAAATAAAAGCAAGTATATAAAAAAAAACCCAAAATAATACTTAGCGCCCTTATTACAAAACCAAAACCAAATTTAAAGTAAATAAATAAAAACCGAAATTTTAATTTAAAGTCAAAACCCGAAAATAAGTAGCATGGCCACCTCGAGTCCTCCCGGCCCAAATCCGCGATCTAAGCCTCATCTGCAAAATATAGGGAAGGGGTGAGTCACCGAGACTCAGTGTATATAAATCCCCAACCCGATAGTGCAAGCACTTACGCAAATCATCGTGAAACATGCAAATCATGCAACCCCAAAACCTAACCATCCGATCTCCTTTATCTACCCCGTGTGGTCAAAACCACCGGTGGTCAAAACCACCGTGACCAAAGTCACAAATATATAAGTATGGTCAAAACCATCGTGTGGCCGTAGTCACAAATCAAGTGATGGGGCCAACCCATCGTGGTGGTCAAAACCACCGATGACAATCCCGTAATCAATCATGTGGGGCCAACCCATCGTGGGTACCAAACCACCGGGACGAGTCACAATATCCATATGTGGTCAAAACCACTCGTGACCGTAGTCACAAATATCATAAATGTGGTCAAAACCACCGTGGTCAAAACCACCGGGACTTAGTCACAAATAATAGTATCAAAGCGGGGCCAACCCGCCAGGTGGTCAAAACCACCGGTGACACCCAAATAATTCTTCCTCTCCTCTCAACAATCCCACCATCATGTCCATATCAATCGTGGCATAATAACGTATGATGATGCAAATAACACATGGCATAGCAAAGAAACAATGACATGATAGCATATATCGAGATCCATAATCGTGGGACTTACCCGAGTCCACGCTCATGCCACAAAGCATAGCTACCGGTTTCAATGGCTATTAACAAGAACATAATAAACATATCATACTAACGAAGTGTGTAAGCGTTACACACCGACTATTCGTGAGATCTAAGTGAAATCTCGAAACTACACGAAACTAACGAGATCCCAAACGCTTGCCTTCCCCTTTCTTCTAACGCCGATTTGGTTTCCAACCAAATCCCGGCTACGTGATGAACCTTCCTTTACAATCGGCCAAGCACTAGCACAAAGATAATTAGCCTTCGGCTTTTGAAAGAATAGGAAACAGATCCGAAACGTTAGAACCCTTACCTAGATCGGCAATCAAATCCTGAAGATCCACTGACTCAGGTTGCACTCCTCCCTACAATCGGCCAAGTACCACTATCATTGGCCTAAGCCTTCGTTATTAATCACAACAAGAAATGTCGAACCCGTAGAACACGTACCCCCTTACCTTACTGACAGATTCGGCCACCAATCTCTAAAGTTCGGCACCCCCTAATGATGTTAGGGATTTTGGCTACCAATATAGAACAAGAAGAGTTTAAGATTTGGATCTATAACGAATGGAGAAATAGAAGAGAAGTGGGATTTCGGCATTGACCAAATCAATCAAGAAAAGAAGAAGAAATTACTTACCAGGAGATTCAGCTATAACCCCATAAGAAAGAGATAGATTCGGCCCTTCAAGGAGGATTAGAACACGTGAGAAGAAAAGAAAATGAGGCTAAGGGTATTCGGCCAAAATACTTGATGAAAACGAAAGAGAACAACAACAAGGCTTCCGGCTTTTGAAGATTGAAGAGATGGAGAAGAAAATAGAACCAAGATTCGGCAAAGAAGAGAAAACGCAACTCATAAAAAGGGTTAGGGAGTTTCACTAACCAAAGAATGAAGAGATAGAAGAAAAGAAGGGATGGGGATATGGTTTTCTGGCTAGCAATGTTTGAACCAAAGAAGAGAAGATGATGGATATATGGTTTCGCTTTTCAAGGAAATGGCAAGGGTGGTTCGCCAAGCACCAAGAATGTCGAAAGAGAAAACCAAAGTGAGAAGGAAAGCAAGAGGGGTTTCGCTTATGACTCAAACTCAAGAGAAAAGGACTCTCCCCATTTGCCAAATATTCCCTAAAACCACCATAGACATTCGGCACACCCCTTCCCAAGCACCAAAACCGATTACTCCTCCTCCCCACACCCAACTTTCGCCAACACTAAGTCTCCCTTAGCCGATTCCTCAAAATCCTCCTAACCCCTCACTCAAATGAGTTTGAAAGGTTCAAACTCCTAAATTTCCTCACCTTCATCTGCTCAAATCTGCTTTGACTCCTTCCATCCTTATCTTCCAGAGTCCATCCCGAGCACACCACTTCCTCGACTTGGCGTCAAAATAATAAGCGTAAAATGAGATTTCTTGGCCGCTCGAACCTGAGCTCCCCCTTCCCTGCATGTGGTGTCACCTTCCTGGTACCTTAGTGGCGCCTCCTTTGCCACTTTGCCACTAGGTTCTTTGTGTCTAAACCCTCCAACAATTTCTTTTAACCCCTAACTTCCTTAGCTTCCTCTCTCTAAGCACTAAAACAAAAATTTTAGCCATGACTCAGGCCTAACCCGAGGTCATGCCTGGACCCCAAAACATGCTACACTAGCACAGTAGGCATATCATCACATGTAAACACATACAAAATGCAGAGACCCCGATTTAAGGATGTTACATCTAGCTTCAGACTCAGCTTTTCTTTTATCTTTTCTGAGTGCCTCGGCTTTACATGCTTGATCAACAAGTACCACAAACTCTTTTATCTCTAAGATTTCGACTAGCAAACGGATATCTTCATTAAGGCCATCTTCGAATATTTTTCACATTATAGCTTCAGATGATACACATTCACGAGCATATTGACTCAGTCTGACAAACTCTCGTTCATATTCCATAACAAACATACGACCCTGTTTCAAGTCCAGGAATTCATTTCGTTTCTGATCGATGAATCTCTCACTGATATATTTCTTTCAAAACTCAATCTGAAAGAAGTCCCATGTCACCCGCTCTTTCTTTTCATACAATGAAATTAGGGTTTTCCACCACCGATAGGTCAGCATCCCGTAATAGCGAAACAACACATTTAATACTTTCATCCGGTTAAAAACATTTCATCGAATACCCTGGATTGTGTTTTCTAACCGTAACTCGGCCTTTTCAAAGATCATCATCATTAGTAGCCCAACTCTTCAAATTTCATATTTACTGGATCTTGTCAACCGGAGGCTTATTCAATAGATTCGGATACATAACAGTGTGGCACAATTGTAGTCCGAGGGGATTAACCGGAGGCGGAGGTTATGAAACAGTCGGGTTATTTCTTACGAATTGAGTGAACCATTCACTCATCATCTGGAAGAAAGCTTGTTTAGCTTCTCCCTCTTGACCGCTCGTAATCGGTCTCGAATCAGAGGGCGCTGTCCCTTCAGCAGGAGCAGGCACATTACTTTCTACGTCGTCAGCTACGGCTCTTTCGGGATCCATTACTATATAAAAATTCCATTTTATACATCATGATTCATCACACTAGCACAGTTCAGAAATATGGCATGTATAGCTAGACTCTGACACGCTACGTTAGTCCGAGAATCGACTAAATCGTAGCTCTGATACCAACCAAATGTAACACCCCTATCCCGTATTCGTCGCCAGATTAGGGTTAAAGGTGTTACCGGACATATCAAAAACTTTTACAGATAATTCATAATACAATTCATCATATCACATCATAGTGTCCCTTGAATAGGTCCTCAAGACCTCAAACATGCTTTAGAGTAAGGTTGGGACTATAGCGAACCCTTACGAAAATTTCTCAGAAATTTAAAACTTTTCTAAGTTTCAGGGGTTACACGCCCGTGTGGGCAGGCCGTGTGCCTCCCACGACTGCTAGACACGCCCATGTGTCTCCCCCGTGGTCGAACCTGACTTAACTCCATGGTCACCAAGCACGCCCGTGTACCTTGGCCGTGGTCGATCCTAACTAAACCACACGGCTATGAGGCACGCCCGTGTGCCATGGCTGTGCACTCTTAGCTAAATACTGACTTACACCCACGGTCATCAGGCATGCCCGTGTGCCACAACCGTGTGGCAAAACAGGCCATTTGCAAGGCCAAAATGCCACCCACATAGGGTCAAACCTATAAGCTAATTACCAATATATCTCATGCACATTTGACAACCAAGAACCTATCAAAGTACCCATCCAAACTCTACAATCAAAACCAATTCTATTCATGCCAATTTACAAGACTAAAACTCATGCAAACACAAGCATAATTCATCCATACATTTACCATAAACTTAACCATTCCATATGCTATCAAACCATACCAAAACATGCACCATTTTATCATATTCATTAAAGCATATTACCAACACATAACTAGCCAAATCACATGGCTAAGTTCATACATCAAACTTACACCAAAATACTAGCTTATACATGCCATATCTAGCTATACACATTTCCAAAAGATACCAAATTGAGTTTGCATAGTGTGATGACGATCCTTGACTGTCCCCGAGCCTTCAGTAGCTTTGACGATCTATGAAATAGAGAAAACACACACAGAGTAAGCTTTCCAAAAGCTTAGTAAGTCATATACAAATAAACTTAACTTAAAATGCACATAACATATTTATACAATGACAATAATGGTTCTCATAGCATATACATCTCACATAGAGTTTGGCTCAATTGTTTAGCCATAATTTATCACATACTTCAACTCATTACCACATATACACATAATTCATCTTAGCATAATTTCACATATCATCTCATCATTCCATTGCACATATTCGCTTTAGTAAGTTCATATACATACTTACCTTTCATACACACCTTGTGTACTTATTAAACGTACCTGAAACGGATTTATAATCCACGTAACCTTTCGTATCACAGACTTGCCCGTTGAACCATTCGGAATCTAATAGGATACTCAGAAAACTCAAAATAATCATACAATGCCAACGTCCCAGACGAGGTCTTACATGCACTTAAACATCGATGCCACTGTCCCAGACAGGGTCTTACACGAATGAATACGATGTCAATGTCCAGACATGGTCTTACACGTAAAGCTCATATCGATGCCAACGTCCCAGACGTGGTCTTACACTAAATTTCAAATCAATGCCAACGTCCCAAACGTGGTCTTACATGATATATCAGAACAAATACCTATGTCATGACATAACTAATCCTATCTATTCCTAGGTTCGTACGGGACTTCTCAGACATTGCCACTATGCCGTTCTTATCTCGAAATTCCCATATACATCATCTCATAAACATTCATCGTTATCAATAGTTATATGAACATACACAATTCATTAAAAATACGTTTATTTGCATAATGACTTACCTCGGATTCGATTTAACGGAAATGGAAACGGCTACTCGGTTACTTTCGCTTTCCCGCGATCTAAGTCCGATTGCTTTGGTTCTTGATCTATACATATTCAGATTCAACCATTCATTCATCAATTTATTCAATTCAATCCAAATTCACATATTTAGGGTAATTTACACTTTAGCCCTCATATTTGCACATTTTATCAATTTAATCCATTTTTCTCAAGACATCAAATATACACAATTTGTTCACACACATGCATAGCCGAATCTCCCTAGGGAATATATGAGTCCATACTTTTCATCAAATTCAGAATTTAGTCCTCCAAAATAATATTTTCTCAATTGAGTCCCACATACTCAAATTTAACAAAACTTCAAATACAAAACATGTTAATCACTTACAAATACATCTTATTTCATCATATAACCTCACAAATCTTATGAACCCATCAATGGCACTTTACAAAATATACATCAATTCTAAAAATTCAAGCATGGGTCTTGAAGTAGATGAAGCAACGATTACAGAAACGTAGAAATTATCAAAAACCGAACAAAACTCATACCTCAATCAAGTGAGACAAGGGCCGAATGTTTCAAAGCTTTTCTTCTTTTCTTTCTTTTGTGTTTTCGGTGGAAGATGATAATGATAAAGCCTTCCTTTCTTTTATTATAATGTTTTCATTATAATAATATATGACTTATAATATAATATAAATTTTAACTTAATAAATTCATATATAAAAACATATATATTATCATTTCATTACCTAATACCATCCACTACATTTGTTAAAAGGGCAATTTACAACATAAGGCCTCATCTTTATAAAGACACATCAATTTGACCACTCAATCAAATAAAAGGCCACTTTCACCAATTATGCAATTTAGTCCTTTGCTTAATTAATCACACAGATGGGCAAATTAACTGACAGAAATTTATCACATGCTTAATCACATATCATAGGCACAGAAAATAATATTAAAATAATTTACTGATTCAGATTTGTGGTCCCGAAACCACTGTTCCGACTAAGGTATAAACCGGACTGTTACAGCATGTTTACAAATGTCCCTTCCTTGTGCAAGACTCGGACACATAATTCAGAATTCAAAATAAAAAATCAGTCATATTCATATTCATATCATCCTTGTTAAGTTAAACACATGTTCTCCCACAAAGCCGGGTCGTGATCTGCCAGTTCGATTTGCAATATAGCTGCCCTATCGAAGGCCTCACAAACATATTTCCTTTCCATATTTTCACATATCACAATTTTTCTAGTATTGGACTCGTGCAACAATAAGGGTGTTTTTACATCGATAATGTCTATACTCATACATACAACATTGGTTTATTACACATGCGTCCAGACGCAACACATCGACTTATTTACAGTAGGGACAACTTACCGTACACAACCCACATATCATGGAAGTATCTTAACTCAAAGGAAGTAAGAAGGAACTCACCAGCAAGTTTCAAAACAGAATCTACTCTATTAGTCTTTTGCCTCGATTGCTCGGACCTTCACTAGCTTCTTGAGCTAAATAAGAAATAATTATAACCATTAAACCATTTATCTAATTTAATCATGCATGCACTAATGCAAAAACATAAATCCCTTCGATAACCACCTAAGTGCTCTCCAAAAGTTACCAGTAAGCTGGTACTTAACAAGAGCATTTTGACTAGCTACTGGAATCTCCTTTGTCTTCTTTAATAAAAATACCTTAAAAATTTCCAGAGACTTAGCAATGAATGCATAGAAAAATAAAGGTAAAACGTACCAGCTATTGACATCCTTATATAGCACAAAGAGCGGGACAAAGCTTAATGGGGGTCAGAAAATCCCACTATAACCCTTGAAACCCAAGAATAGACTTGCCTAGAATTTTGAAACCTAATCATCTACCAAACATAACAACTACCACTAATAAGCTTAGTGAGTAGTAAAATGTTGCTTGCATACTAAAACAAGTCAACTAAACAAATCATACTCTAGTTCAATCCCAACTAGGTCTTAACTAAACTCTAACGATACTCATCGAGCCATCGTTTTCATGCTAAAACACGGAAAACAAATCTATCGATCTGAAAACTAACAAGCTCACCCCAAAGTATCTGGGGTTGGCAGATTGTCTTCCAAAAGAGACTGTCAAACAGCAAATTCTAGTGAGGTGTTCCGCAATTGGACGTACTACCGAATCCACGCAATACACCACTCAGACACTTAACAAATAATTCACCAATCTCATCCTTTTTCTACCCTGGCTTACTCAACTATATGCCAAACAATATATAAATACGGTCTACGCCGCGCGGGCTATTATAAAAAGATTAAGATAGAAGATGATGACGAGAATGATTGATTGAAAAACAAAATCAAGATAGAAAATAATGATGAGAATGATAGATTGAAGTAGAAGATTGAAATAAAAATAAAAATATATATTTAAAATATTATCATTTATTTTAATTTCTTAGGAGGTTTGATTTTTTAACTTATCTAAATATACCTTTATTTTAATTAGGAAGTTGAATTTTTTTTTAAATTATATTTAATTTATTCCATATTTTTATAATATAATTAGATCTTTTAATAATATCAATACTCGTCTCGCTTATGAAAATACACTATTATAAAATTAGAAAATATATTATGATCATCTCATTCAGATTAAATAAGTTGATTTTGAACAAATTTGTAAAGTTTAATTTTATTATATTTGACACAATTTAAATTTAATTTTTATTTAAAAAAATTCATTTGGTTTTAAATTAGAAAAAATAAATATAAAATGTTCAAAAATGGTTTTTAATATTAAAACTAAAAAATGAATTTAATGTTTTAATACTAAATTTAAAAATTAATATTTAATTTGATAAGTGCACATATTTTATACCTGAACATTTAACATTTTCCATAATCCTTAGGTAAAATATTGCATTTTAGTTTAGATTCTTATTCCAAGTCTCATTTGCATTTATTTATCTTTTAAATGATTTTTTCTTTTATTTTATGCATTTTTAGATGATTGAATTTAATTTAATTTAGATATTTTGAACTTGAAATAGGTGCATGGAAGCTACCATTGAAAGATTAGATTAAGAATTGAGAATTGAGGCAGAGCGTAGCCGAAAATGAGGAGTTTGGAGCCCCGACACAACATTTTGGCGGCCCTGTGCGCGAGCAGCGATGCCCCAGTATGAGAAGAGAAGGACCTTCGTTGGCGTCCCCGCACTGCCTGACACCCAAACACCAAACCTCGAGTGCCCCTATGCCAATTTTGGCGCTCTAGCACTGAATCCCTCCATTTTGGCTTGAAATTCCGCATATTGATCATGTTTCAAGGGCATCGTGGTCATTTGCGAGTTTTATGACCTAAATCAAGTTTCTGTAACCTAATTTGGATTGAATAAATATTATAAATACTCTATTTTAAGAGGGAGTTAGGACTTTCGGTCATTTAGGGACCAAATAGCTATATTTGTTTACTTTACGTTCTTTTGATTTTATGGCTTACCAAACTCCCCTTTTCTAGTCAAAGGTTTTAGTGAAGTTTGATTTAATAAATTTGTGAGACTTATTTGCGCTTTAATTCTTTTTTGTTCTTTGGTATTCATGCATCTTTTGTGTTAATTATAACTGCTCAAGTTTATTAAATATCCGACCGATATTTGATAGCTTAGAATGGTTGCCTTGTCAATTAAGATAATTAAATTTGTAATTGTTTAATTTATTCTAATACTAGTAACAAACTGCATAACTTGTTTATGTCGTAGTCTACATTTATATGGTGTGGATGTGTGGTTTAGCTTAAATGAACCCTATTAACACGAGCTTGTTGGTTAGAATCAGGTCTCTTTAGTTCTTAATGTTGCCAGTAAGTTAAATCTTGGGCGTTGAGTTACGAGGTTATCTATTGGTTAGAGAAGTAATTTCAAACGAGTTGTCTCTTGTTATTGAACATGTAAGGAGAGATTGGTTGCTTGGCATTGAGTTAGCAATTAAAACTAATTTATTAAAGGCATTGAAGTTATCTTTGCGTCGATAATCAAATTCATAAATCAACCGAAGATTTACCTTTGGCTAGAGCTTTTTCCCATCGATTTTCCCAAATCTTTTAATTATAGCTTTCTTCAATTTAAGCTTTCAATTTAAATTTAGTTTTAATTTAATTTTAAGTTTTCAATTGCATACAGACCAACCCCTTACAATTTACTTTTATCGTTTTTGCTTGAAGAAATAAAGTTATTACCGATCTTTGTGAATATGAGCCTACTTGTTACTTTTAATAATTACTATTTTTTCAAGTAGGTTTTATTTTTGTAGGTCTTGACAGCCTAACATAATTCAATAATTTCAATACATTAAAATCATAATTAATTTGATCTATTATTAGTGTATACATCCAAATTAAATCAAAATATAATCTCAGTTCTCAAAATACTTTTTGCATTTTGGAATTCCATATTTAAAATATTTACAAAAATTTTAAGATAGAATTGTTGTTTTACCTTTTTCAAATTTAAAAATATTATTAATTATTTTTATTTTTTTAAAGTATTTTATTTTTTGAATATTATATATTAATTATTTTTAATAATGAATATGAAATAAAAATATTTTTTAAAATAATAAAAATATAAGCACGTATATTCACGTGAGATCAAGAACTAATTTCTAAAAAAGTACATAATTAAAAAGTAAAAATAAAAATATGTAAAAAAAAATCCAGCATGAAGATAAATGAAATGTATTTTTTTATAAAAAGATTGAATTTTAATCAAAACCAAAATTTTATGGTTATAATTAAACAAAAACTAAATTTTCATGTACATATTTGTACCAAATAAAAATTTAATTCTTATATTGTACATTGGATCATTAAATCATTTGATAGATTAAGGTTTATCCCTATTTTTTAAATTATCTCTAATGAATATATATTATAAATCAAAGGTGGCAAATGGGCGAGTTCGATTAGGCTTGGATTGGGCTTTCTTTAGATTCAGATTTTCTGAGGCTCAGATATTTTCAAGTTTGGATCAGCGTGAGCTTAGATTTTCTCAAGCTTGGGTCCTTTTGAACTCAAATTTGTCGAGCTCAAATCGAGCTCGGTGAGTTTTGACGAATTGAAATAATTTTGAATTTTCTAAGGTATAAACAATTTTAATTTCGAATTTAATAATTCATTTTATTTCTACACAATGACAAGGTAATTCAAATTTCCCTTATAAAAAATATAAATTATATATATTTAATAGATTTATTTTATATAAAATAATTAAATTGCTTATTGTATGTAAAATTATTATTGTATGATATGTATATAAATTGACAAAAATATATTTTTATTGTTTATTGTTGTGTAAAATTGATAATTGAATAATTTTTATCTTTCTTATTAAATTTATAAACATAATACTCATATTCTAAAATAGTTATTCCAAAATCCAAATATATTATACTAACCAAATAATATTCTCATTATTAACTGACCTGCCACAATTCGTTGTAGCAAATTAAGTTCTTTTTAGCACTTAATGAGCTTGTATTCAAGTAATTCTAGATCTTTCTATTTAGTTTTTAGATTTAGTTAGTTTTGCATTTAAATTTAATAAAATGAACTTTTAATGTGTTTTATGACCTGTTAAGCCAACATGGGCCTAAGGAGGAAACTAACATGTTAATTAAGTGTGTAGGACAAAGTTTTAGGCCAATGGGTCAGTGGACTGTCCCGGGTGTCACAACATTTAGAGTGAATGCCGCGACACCCAACTTCGAGCCTAAAAGGGGAGCATTTAGCCATTGATGTCGTGACACCCAACTTGTAACGCCCCAAAATATAGGGGGTTAAATGAAATAAATAACCAATAAATAAATTAGTCTTGATGGATAATTAGTTAGTGCACTCCCTAGAGATCCTAGGTTCTTACTTCTTTCCACTCCACTCTTATTTCTTTTCTTTTTTATTTCAGCAAGCTAGGTTGTAAAACACTCTTAAAATAAATCTTAAATAGGGTAAAAATATAATAAAAATAGGTAGTAGTCCAAATGGTTAAGTAGTTACTTATCTTTTACATCTTAGGTTCAAGCCATATCAAACTCCCCTATTTTTCCTTTTAATTTCGATAGCAAGGGTAAATTACCCTGCAACCCTTTAAAAGTTTAAAAACCTTACTATTTAATCCCTTTTTTCCTAATAACATCAGGATTTTATTTTATTTTCCATTCCAAATTAGAATTCCTCCCTCTTTCCTCTATATCTTCATCTTTTCTTTTCTCCCCTTTTCTTTTCGTCATATTTTTAATCCATTGCTGAATTATTATTGCCTTTCCCGAATTAAAGTCAATCTCCATTAACTCATTTTTCTAATAGGATCGAAATTGTTATTAGAAACATTCCAAATCCTAGTCAAGAATCGGTAATACAACTCAATCCCGATGTTTAGATCTCGAATCTTTAAAGAATTCTTATCTAAGAATAATCTTGCGATCAATTAAACGATCTTTCTCGATTTTTCATCGGAACTTTCGACCATCTTGTTTTATCTTGAAATCAACCGTTAATCCTTGTGTAGTTGTCGGTTGAAGGACCCATTTTAGGTACCCGGATCAAATTTGAACGAGAGAGACGTCGCTCGGTCTCTCGATGAAAGGTGTGTGTTCTTTTACAAGAGAATTGAGGCAAAATCGTGCCTAGGATAGGGCCACACAGCCATGTCTCCCTACAAACCTTAGGATAGTTCGCTTCTCACATGGGCATGACCCTTCCACATGGGCGTGTGGACCACACGGGTGTGTGGACCACACGACCTACCACACAACCACGTGCTCTGGAAACCCTAGTGTAGTTCATGAACCACACGACCTCAGTTTGTTACACAGCTTGGCCACATGGTCGTGTAACCCTTTCACACAGCCTAGCCACATGGTCATTGTAACACCCCAAACCCGGCCTAAAAGTTAGGCCTGAATCTGGTGTGTCACATGGAAGTAAAAACCATCTTTGCGATTATTAAAAACTTGCTTGAGAAATACAGCCTCTTTATTAAAACCAAAAACACTTAAGCAATTGTTAACTACTTTAAAACATAATAATCTTTAAAAACCTTTTCGCTTATGGAAGCATATTTGAAATAAACAATTTACTAAAAATGTGACGTTTATAAATAGAGTTGCAGAAGCATTTTGAAAACGTTGCGGAAACGTAGATAAAATACAAGTATTTTGAAAATATCGTTAATAGTTCGAGAGAAAATATCCGTGTTAAAAATATTTGTAAAAGTTTATTTTCAAATCCATTTGTTAATCGATTTTGGAAACCATTGTTTAAGTTTTTAGAAAATTACCCTTTTTAAACAATTTAAAAATAATAATAAAAACATCCCAACCAAAAAAAAACAAAAATAAAAATAGTCCAGAGGCCTTATTACAACATTTAACCCAAAATAGTAAAGTAATAAAATAAACGAGAAAGAAGTCTAAAGTCCAAATAAGCCATTTCCGAAGTATGGCCTCCCTCGAGTCATCCATAGCCCAAGTCCATATCATCAAGCATAACCTACAAGGGTTAAGAGAAAGGGGGGTGAGTTACAAGAACTCAGTGTGTAATCCACTTACCAAATCCACTGGGCCATATCATCAAAGCATTTTATTGGGCTTGAGCCCATTAACGAATTTAACAATATAGTAATTAAAAATGCATGCACAATGCAATTCCCAACCAAGCCTAAATTTCCATCCGCTATACACCACCCGCACTAACCAAAGACACCTGTGGGGATCAAGTCAACCCACCCCGCCAACACACCAATCGCAGCATAAAGCCATTTAAAATGTTTGTGGTTTGAGCCACCCGAACTAGAATTTGTAGCAGAGCCATCCGAACTAGAATTTGTGGCAGAGCCACCCGAACTAGATTGTGGTAGAACCACCAGAACTTCTCTTCAATTTAATCCCAACCCATGCAATCATGTATACATAAACAAAGCTTAACAATTTACATATGATAATTTCAACATAAGGCCCATACTACAAGTTGGCCCATTTCTCAATTTGGCCCATATGGTAATTTATCAAATCGACTCCTTAAGCAATCTAGCAATTCGGCCCATTAAGCAATCTAGCAAATTGGCCCATTAATCAATCTAGCAAATTGGCCCATTAATCAATCTAGCAATTTGGCCCATTAATCAAAATATCAGATTGGCCCATTTATCAAAATATCAGATTGGCCCATTTATCAAAATATCAGATTGGCCCATTTATCAAAATATCAGATTGGCCCATATAGCAATTTCGTAATTTCGATAATTTACCCACTAAGGGTAATTCGGTAATTTTGCAACCTGAGGGTATTTTGGAAATTTCGCAACCTAGACTTAACTACTAATGTGGAGCATAAAAATCGAAACTGTCCATCTGCGTCGTACTAACTAAATTGACTATAACTTGAGTTATGAATCTCGAAATCTAACTCTGTAAATTTTTCTTGAGACTAGACTCATATATCTTCTTACTATAATTTTTCCAGAATTTTTGACTTATCCATTTAGTACAGTTTATTCCTTAAAGATTCCCTTGTTTCACTGTCCAACAATTCTAACATTTCTTACCCAAAATTCAAATATCTCACTGTACAATTTTCATATACTGCTCCCACTTGTTTCTAATGAAAATAGGCTCACTAATGAATCCATACATATGAATTATAACCCTTAATTCACTTTGTACAATTTTATACGATTTTTCCAAGACAGATCAGGGAACCACAAAGTCATTCAGAACCAGTCTCACTCAAATTAACATATCTCAGAATATAAAAATCCTTTTCCTTCTCCGTTTCTTCCATATTAAAATAGACACAGTAAGCTTTAATCTGATATCTTATTCACTTTGTAATTCCTTTTCTCCTATTTTTCGTGATTTTTCAAATACACGTCACTATTTCTGACTGAAACTATTTTATTACGAAATACGATTACCATTACGATCATATGCACGCCCGAGTGTTCACGGATGCCGGTTTTCAGTTTTCTTCGGTATTTTGACCAAATCACAGAACATATCATACAAAATTTCAGAGATATGTGAGATTACACACCTTAACAAACATGTATTCGGAAGGTACGGGATTACACACCTGATTTTGATTTCCTAAAGAACCACTCGTCGATGACCTAGAACAATACCAACCAAAAGTTAGCCTCGGATTTCCAAAAGATTTCATATCACTTACACTTGAATCACTTACCACTATATCAGAAGGTAGAAATATATCAAGTGATTTGTCCCTAAAACATATAGTCGATTAGTCGAAACTTCAATCCGATTTGCAACATAGCCAAATAGAGATATAACGAAAAATCCAAAAATGAACCCCCTTACCTTATCGATATTGGATCCAATTTCCACCGTTTAACTTCGGCTAGAACAATACACGGTCTCCCACTAGAATACTACAAAAGGGAGAATGATCTCGTTTGAGAGAGTAGAATAAAATGATGGTCTCGGTCAATATGACCATCCCAAACCAAAACATAGATTCGGCATTAGGAGAAAAAAATAAAAAGTTGAATAGAGTACTTACCGATTGGTCAAGGGGTGAGTGACAATTCGAATGAAAAGAAAGATTAATGAAGAAATGGAGGTTTCAAGCTATGGAGAAGTAATGGGCACAATATTCGGATATGGAGGAAAGGATTAGAATAGAAGAGATGCTTGAAGGATTTTTGCGAAAAAAGACAAGAAGGAAGAAGAAGGAGAATGATTCACTAGCTTGATTTCCAAGAAAGATGAAAGAACAACTTTTGTTCTCAATTGTTGGTGTACAATCGGCAACAAGAAGAAAAGAAGAAGAGAATATGCACACTCCAAGTTGAAAATTCGGCAAGAGGGGATATGGAGAGAAGAGAAATGTCACAAAAGTTGCATAATGAAATTTGACCCAAAACTAGCACTAAAGCCTTGCCAACACTAACAAAATTCGGCTCTCACCCCTTTAGCCCCAAAAACCGTCCACATTCAAGCTATAAGAGTAAAAATTTTGCCAACCATTCTTTCCATAGCATTCTCCACAAAATAAGCCACTTGTTCCCCTTATATGCCTTATTTAATTGATTCCTTTCCCCAACTTCAACCTTGCCTTTTTCTTTTAGCCACCTTACCAAAATAATGAAGTCAACCTTGCCATGAATACCTCTTGGCCGACACTTAAGGAAAGGGTGCAAAAATATAAGTCAAAATTTGCACACAAAGTGATTCGAACCTCTTCCCTTAAGGTACTACATGTGGCGCCATAACCCTTTTACCAATTGCTCATTTATGCTAGCAATTTACGCTTTTATTTCCATAAGCCTTGATGCCACTTACTATCTCTCCTTAATAGGCTTAAACACAAAATTTTACTAAGGCTCAACTTGAACCCGGAACTTCATAGAAACCTCGTAACTTTCCAAAATTACCTTCTTAATAAGTCCAACTTGAAATAATGTCGTTCTCTTGTTCTCAAAATTTTAAAACGCTTCTACGCTCAAGGCCCAATGGGCCCAATCCTACTAGGCCCAATTTCGGGATGTTACAGTCATGTATCCCTGTTTTTAAATTTTACAGTTTTGCCCCTATTTTTTAGATTTTTAAAATTTTTTACCCCTATTTTCTAGATTTTACAATCTTGCCCCTATTTTTCAGATTTTATAGTTTTGCCTTTATTTTCTAGATTTTATAGTTTTGCCCTTATTTTTTTAGATTTTATAGGTTTGTCCCTTATTTTTTAGATTTTATAGTTTTTCCCTTATTTTTTAGATTTTACAATTTTGCTCCTATTTTTTAGATTTTACAGTTTTACCCATATTTTTTAGATTTTATAGTTTTGCCCCTATTTTTATAAATTTTACAATTTTGACCCAAAATTATATAATTTGTTCATATTAGTCCCTGAATGGTTCCCGGACTATCTTTAGTGATTAATTTATTCAATTAAGCCCCTAATAATATGAATAATGCTAGAATCCATGATCTAAATGACTAAAATAATATGATATTTATATATATTTGAATGAATTGTAAATAAATATGTTTAATGTATCTATATTTGTGATTGCTCGTATAACATGCTTTATGATACCGCTAAATTGGATCCTTGAAAAACATATGTTTTGGGTTACTGTATCGATTAGTTGAGAGCATAATTATTGCTGCCATATTTGATCTGTTATAAGCATGTTATCCGTTTCCATTTTAATCTGATATAAGTATGCTTTATGTTACCATTAAACCAAATACCTAATAAGCATGAGTTTTGTTATTGAATCGATCTGATATAAACATATTATTTGCTACTGTACTGAACTATTATATAAGCATATTGATTGTTACCGTATTGTTCTATTAAAAGCATAATTAAGTGCTACAGTATTGATCCATTTTGAGCATGTCATACTGCATTGTGATACGAGTCTCAAGGCTTAACTTCAAGCCCATGGATGTGATGAGCTTACACTACTTCAAGCCCAACAACAAGGTCAAAGGTTAAGCAAATCAAACCAAGATTCGACCAAAGCCAGTATGTAAGGATGAATTTTTTCGAGGAAACCAGGAATGATACATGTACGGAATGGGTGAAATGTATTAAAGTCAATTCAACCAAGCTATCAATTTTCAAGCTGAAAATATCAGTAAACTTGTGACAAATTTTTGGATGGTATCTAGGCATTTTTGGATTAAAATTTCTTATAGCATCCAAAGATCTTTCTCTTATCTTCAAAACGCACTTTAAATCACTCGATTTTGAGTTCAGAAACTCAAGTTATGACCGTTTTAGTGAAGACTGCGCGAACAAAATTTCTAGACGAGATTATTATGGAAATTACGAGTTCAGGGCTTTTAATTTGAGTTTAAATCATATTGAGTTCAAGTTTTAGGCTTACTTTTTATTCTATATGAGCCCAATATTGTATTTATTAGCTCTTATTATTTTATTATTATTATTTTATTTCAAATTTTTTATAATTATTAAGTATTTTAAGTTATTTAGGAGTTTTATGTCAACAAGAAAGTTTAGTTTAAAGCTACTTCTTTTTTAAGTTAATTAGAGTTCTAGTATACTTAAGTGTTTTATTTATATTTATTTATCTAGCCTATATAAAGGTCTTTGCATTGTACCCAATTCAACCAATTTATTATTATTCAACAACTTCTCTTTCGAGTTAATAAATTCTCTTTGAGTTTTTCCTTTCAAGAATTTTTCTTGAGTTTTCTTTTAGAAGAGTTTTAACAATCTTTTCAGGTTGTAGGGATTATCTTCAAACTTTTTCTTGCCAAGTTTTCTTTCTTGTAGAAGAAATTAGAGCCGCTTGAAGAAGGTTGTGGATTCTTCTTATTTCCAAAGCTCTTTAGGACTTCTGCACATCACGTTCCATCTTTTCCATCTATCTTCTTTATTTTCTTCTTTATTGTTCTAATATTTGATTTATTGTTCTATTTTATGTATCTTAGTTATTTATTTTAATTGCTTTCGTTAATTTTTTATCTGACTTGGATTTGTTTGCGTTTCAAGTTTTGTCAAAATCTAAGTTTCTTTCCGAACATTTAGAGCTCTAAGTTAAATTTGCGAATTGGACAAACTTACAGTGCTATTTCTGCTATCATCCGTATCAACTAGCCATCTCCTTAAATAGAATTGTAGGCGACATAATAATCCTTCTAAGTATTTGAATAAAATGTTCAGTTTGATTCTTTTACGGGATTATGGACTCATTTAGATTATCTACTGAAGTAAGTTGTCTTTCTCGCAATGTAAATGTTCTTACAATACCACTTATCATTAGTTTGAACTTAGACAATCAATGAGCTAATATTTGCTTGTCACAATTTCACTATGTGTGCAAAACATGAAAGAAAGAAACACACAAGATATAGTACTGAAATATGAAATTAACTTTATCTATTTATTTATCGTTCAAATACATAGAAAACAATTACATGTTTACTATAATATTGACACATTTCCCAACACATATATGTTGTAATTGGAGTAGGATGATTTAGTATTTATTATCTGCATACTTATGTATTTGTATTACTGATGAAATGTTTGACCATTGAAATGTAAGTTGGCTAGATGTTATTTGCATATTTATATACATATATTGGCTTGAAGTGTGTTGTTGATGCTTATGTTCTTATGCTCTGAATTATAAATGTTCCACTAAGCCCTATTGCTCAGTGTGCAGTTTGTTTGTTCCGTGCACAGGTACAAGTATTTTCGAAACCCCAGGAAAGTAAAGTCTGCATCTAGACTACGACAAGTGACTCGATCAAAGTTTAAATAACCCTTTTTATTTTGCAAATGACATGTACCTAAGAGTATTGGTCAAATGATGAAAATGGTCTAAAACAACTTGTATATATATGTGTAATTAAGGAGTTTGGTTATGATATGTTTTGTATGTGAAACTATTGGTTTGAGAGTTATGTTTGTGCATACTTAAGGGTTGGGAATGATTTGCATATGGCCTTGGTTATTATAATTGTTGGAAATCATTGGAAACAGAGGATTTGGGGTTTGTCTTCAGTGTCACGACATTAAAACCTGAATGTTGCGATATTACATTACTCATCAAGATGTCACATGCTCGAGGTCGCGATGACGGCCCTATTTAGTTTTGAAAACTTTACAAAATAGTCCTCAGGTTGAGAAGTTTGGTTACTAACTTCAAATTCTCGACACCAAACCCTTGAAGTCACAACATTCACCTGAAATGCTTTAAAAACCTTACATTTTGGTCCTTTTTCAATCTCAGGATATTGTTAAGCTTTCATAAGCTCGTATGTGACCTAAAAGTGATTATTTATTGCCTATAAAGCATTTTTTACATGTAATTGATTAGAAAATATGGGTATTTGAGTATGTTGATCGTAGTTGCTCCGGCAACAAATGTGACACCTTGTATCTCAGACCCGATGATCGAGTCGGGTAATAAGGTGCTACACTAACGCATGGATCGAATGTCTAGAACAAGTTGTGGAAAATTATTTTCCTTGGCTTTAGTTGGTCATTCGGGTCATAAGATGGCAATGTTTGTAAATCAACCATAGTTCCTAGCACATACTCTTGTATTGCGGCCAACCATCCCTGAAGTTCATTGTACGACGCATCCCAATCACCATACAACTGTTCCATCACCATTTGTTTAGCCTACCATGCTTTTCTATGTGACACTTTGTACTGAAACCGGGATTGCATGCCTGCAATCAGGATTGATACAGGAATTGTGGGCATGTCTTTCACCATTGGCATGATGTAACTACAAATTAAATTCGCATCAAGTTTCCCATTATCTTGTGACATCTTTACAACAGTGCATGTATGAGTCCCTACATATTTCCAAATCTCTCAAAGTCATGTCATCTGTATCAGTGCAACTCGTACACGTCAATTCCACCCTTTTGTAGACCTTCAACACTTCTCAATATACAATATCGGTTTAGATACAACGACTTTGTAGTCCACTGACACTTTCATATTATACTTCTTGATAGCAGCTACACATGACTCCTTATTTGGGAATTGTTGACTTACAACCAACTCTTTTTATTCAAAATTTGGCACCAACTTGAGGAAATGTATTATATTTGGTTATTTTGGGAACTCAAATGCATGCGCAACATCAGGATCTATGCTCAGCATGTGGGCTGAAGGTTCGTTTCGTATAACAATGCCACGAGTTAGATTCCCAAGAAGAAGGGTATCTACATTATCATCATTGCCTTCACCTTTGTCATCGATATCATCTGGAACCTCATCGAGATCGGGGTCACTAAATTCCTTCCCCTGGTGATCGGGACCATAATCATTATTGAGTGTTTCTTCACTATTTGCATGGGTGCCAATCACCATTGTATGCATTTTTAAATAAGGACACAAATTAGGGTTATTAAACAGAACATAAACATTGTGTGAATTGCCATTCGATGTTAATGTTGCTCCATAATCACACGGTTCTACCCACTTAACATTCAAATCAAAGTCAAACCTATGTATAGAAGATTGCCTATCCATAGAGCTCTCGAAACTCTCCATGTCATCATCCTCTACAAGTTGCATCTCCCCATATTTGCACGAATTTGATGAAACTGGAAATTTGTTGTATAGTCTAGACATCCTCCTCCCACAATGTCAAGCAATTTTCGCACCAATCTTTTGTTTAATTTCATTAAGTTTTACTCCCTTGTTAAACCTCATTTCTATTTGATGACACAATTCAAATATACAACCAACTTCTGTATGAAAAATTACCTCATCGAAATGGGCGTATACAAAGAATTGGTTGTTTATATTCTATACTAAACCTCTAAAATAAAACAAAAACAAAAATATACATTAGTTGCTATTAAAATATTTTATACATTATTAAATCAATAAAAAATTGTATATCAAACAAAATAATTTGCATGTCATCCTATAAATTATTATCACCATATAATAACATAATTATACCTAATAGTAAAAAAAAGAAATAACATAAAAATCAATTAAAATCTAACCTTATCAACTCAACCTTTGCAACTATTTAGACAGTGGCGTATGTAGGATGCCCCGACCCCCCCTAAAATGGAAAATTGTCCATTATGCCCTTTAAAAGTTTTAAAATTTTAAATTAGTAAATGTAAAATTGCACTTTGCCCCATAAAAAATGATAAAAATTTGATTTAATCCTTTGAAAATTATAAATATATAGACTATTAAAAATTAAAATTTAATTTTGGCCCTACCTAAAAATATTTTCTAGCTTTACCCTTGTGTTTAGAACCTAATATTTCTTAAGAACTTATTTTTTTTCTCTCGGTTTGTTTCAAAGATCCAAAACAACCAGAGCTTTTGATTTTTTTTCACTGGGAAGGAAGGTAATACTAATTTTGTGTCGCTTTCCTTGTTGACAACACCATTCAATTTTTATTTGCTCGTTACCCAAGCACGCGTGGAGAAGGGTCAGGGTAAAAAAGTGGTGTCGTCACCCTATATGGGGACACTAGTATTTTCTACCATAATATACTATCAGGGAAATTGGAAAATATATTGGGAAATTAAAATTTTGGGTGTTGCCACAAATTGTTTTTTTTCAATTGAAATCATTTACTCATTATAGGTGTACTTTTTGGGTTGGTGTCGTTTGACAACATGACGACACTGTGCTCTATTGTTCAAAACAACTCATTCTCGTAAATAATTTGCTTTGCACCACATTTTCGTAATTATTTTGTTCGAATTATTGATAAACCCCCCTAAATATTAAGTCCAAAATAAAAAAAGAAATTAAACTCAATACTCAAATACAATTTGTAAAAGGTAAGCCCAATTCAAAATCTAACTTAATAAAAATTATATTTTATTAAGATATTAAATTTTGACTAATATTCTATGTATTGCTAGTTATAGACATGTATTGTAATATACTAAATTACACATAACTATTGATGCTATATATTTTATTATAATTTATAATATATATAACTATATATATTAATAGTTTTAGTCATAGTTATATACTATATTATTATATTATGTAATACTATATCATTTACTATAGTTAACAATTAAAATCGACTTAACTGACCAAATTGAGTTAATTCAAGCAAATTAATTGGTCAATTCAATTTTGATTTTGGAAAGGTTGTGAAGCATATCTGGCCTTTGTGTCTGATTCTGGTTCTGTAAAGCTTTCTGTTAAGGATATTCAAACTGTAAAAGACTTCCCGGATGTTTTCCCAGAGGAACTGCCGGGGATACCTCCGAACAGGGAGGTTGAGTTTGGCATTGAACTTTTGTCGGGTGCAGCTCTTGTGTCGATTTCCCCTTATTACATGGTGCCAAAAGAGCTTATGGAACTAAAAGCCCAACTTTAGGAACTTCTCGATTGAGGGTTCATTCGACCGAGTGTGTTCCTATAGAGAACATTGGTTCTGTTTGTCAAGAAAAAAGATGGCATGATGAGAATGTGTGTGGATAATTGTCAGCTAAATAAGTTGACGGTAAAGAATAGATATCCACTCACGAGGATCGACGACCTGTTTGATCAATTCCGGGGAGCATCCGTGTTCTTCAAAATTGATCTTTGTTCCAGGTACCATGTAACACCCTTTACCCATATTCAATGCCGGAACAGGGTACGAGGCATTACTAGGCTTACACGCGATCAATCATACAACTCCGAGACTTGACTTTCTACTACCAATTTAAAACTTTTCATAATATCTCTTAAACAAGCCTATATGGCCTAAGTTCTCTCTTTAGGAATGGGTCGGGATCAAATCGAACCCTTCTGAAGCCCTATAGAAAACCTTAGAATTTTTTCACTAAACAGTCCACACGCCCATGTGGAGTAACGGACACGCCCGTGTGGCATATCACAAGCCCGTGTTCCACACTCGTGTGGAATTATTTTTCAATTCGAACCTACAGGGGTTTTCACACGGCCGGACACACGCCCGTGTCCCTGGCCCGTGTCCCTCACACGGCCTCGACACGCCCGTGTGCTCCACCCGTGGTCGACACTGACTTGCATCACACGGCTTGTCACACGCCTGTGTGTCTGGCCTGTGGTCGACACTGACTTGTATCACCAACATGCAGCGGACACACGACCTATCTGCGCGTCCATAAGGCTGACCGTGTGTCATACACGGCCTAGACACACGTCTGTGTGTCTACCCATATGGACAAGAACAAGGCTATTTGCCAAGCTCTTTTTATCACCCTAACTCATACAAACATAAATCACATTCAACCATCAATCCATTCATGCATACCTTAACCAAGCAACCCAATCATGCATCATACACATTCATGAATAACCTCATCTTTTCATGGATTAATAATAATGAGCCATCAACTATGGCCTTATACAAAAGAGTTCATCTTTAAGAGAGCTAATACACTTGGCCTAAAAAACATAATATTTCACTAAGTCTAGTCCCTATACATGCCATACTCAAAATGCTAAGTCTAAATATACCAAAAGGTGCTGTTAGTGTGGCTGATCTTCTGATTATCTTCGTATCCCGAGCTAGCTCTTTGACACTATAAAACAAGGGAAAAGAAAGGGAGTAAGCTTTAAGCTTAGCAAGTCTACATGTAAACAATAAGCATCATACCATATGCTAAGCAACCACAACCATTATATATTATGTAAGAACAATTTACAATTTCATAATCATGCTTGCTCATCTCATCTCTTACCACATTCCAACCATAAAACATATATATGTTGCTCACATTTACTTTCACATATACCCTTCACTCATCACCACAAAGCCACATGAAATATTTACTTAGACAAGTTTCTCGATGAACCCTTCGGAATAATACTACATACCCGGTGGATTCGCACACAGCCCACCATTAATCAATAATAAGGTGGTATCACACACAGCCCACCAACAATATTAATTACGGAGGTATCGCACATAGCCCACCAAATAATAATATAAACGATGGTATCGCACACAGCCCATCGGGAATAAATAATAAGGTGGTATCGCATACAACCCACCAACAATAATAATTACAGTGGTATCGCATATAGCCCACCAAATAATAATATAAACGATGGTATCGCAAACAGCCCATCGTGAATAAATAATAAGGTGGTATCGCACACAGCCCACCAACAATAATAATTACGGTGGTATCGCACATAGCCCACCAAATAATAGTTACAGATATTTTTTCAGCACTTACATTTCAATTCCGAGGTTCATACGAGAAATTTCTCATTATCTACCAATTTCAATCAATCTCACTAATAATTGATCTCATTCATACAATTTATCAATAGGTAACAACATAAGTATTAAGGATGTATCGTTTACACGTAAACTTACCTCGGTGCAAAATATGTTAATCGACGGTTTAGTCCGTAACCTTGCCTTTTCCTCGGTCAAGGTTGTTTCCGCGCTCTTCCTGATCTATAATAATAAAATCTACTCATTCAATCACTATATGACTCATGATACATCAAAATCTCTACCTAGGCAAAAATGACCATTTTGCCCTTATACTTTGGCAAAATTACGATTTTGCCCCTAGGTTCGTAAATCATTTTTCATCACATTTTCTCATTAAAAAAACCTAGATGAACATTTATTTCTCTTATAAAAATTCATAAAACCCATCATTTCATGCGTTTATTACTCAATTACAACCTTTACAAATAAGTCCCATTTAGGTGTTTTCATGGTAACACCTTTCACAAAAGTTATTCCTTAACCCACTAACATTCATTTTCTTTTATAAAAACTCAGCAAACAACATAAACACCCGCAAGGCAAATCCCTAAACTTTTAGCCATTTTACAAAATAGTCCCCTCTCTAGCTAGCTTAAGCTTTAGGGGTTCAAAAAGTACAAAAATTATCAAAAAATAACCATCAAGAACACTTACTAGCAAGGAGAATAAGTTGCTGAAATTTCAAGCTCCCAAGACCCTTCTTTGTGTGTAAAAATCGGTGGAAGAAGAAGATAAGTGAAAAAGATGACAACCTTTTCTTTATTTTATCTTATTTTATTCATTTTTAGTCACCTAATTTCACCAAACTTTTTACCAAAATTAATGCTCTTGTCTCCCTTGTCCCTATGGCCGGCCAACACCCTCTCATTGGCCTAATTGCACTTTAAGGACCTCCAATTTAATATTCTATGGCTATTAGACACCTCTAACTTGTAAAATAGAACTTTCACACTTTATGCGATTTAGTCCTTTTTTACAATTAAGCATAAAATTGCTAAAATTTAAACACTAAAATTTCCATGCATCCTTATAATTATGCCATAACACATAAAATGATATTAAAAATAATTTTATTCAACCCCGGGTTCATGGCCCTGAAACCACTGTTCCGACTAGCCCCAAAATCGAGCTATTACAACTCTCCCCCTTTAGAGATTTTCGTCCTCGAAAATCTTACTGGTAAAAAGGTTTGGGTACTGTTCTCTCAGGGCTTCTTCCGGTTCCCACGTAGCCTCTTCTACACCATGTTTTTGCCACAACATTTTCACTAAGGCTATATTTTTGTTCCTCAACTGTTTAACCTCTCGAGCCAAAATCTTAACTGGTTCCTGTTCATAGGTCATATCTGGTCGTATCTCAATCTCGGTAGGAGGAATCACATGCGAAGGATCAGAACGATACCGTCGCAACATTGACACATGAAACACGTTGTGAATTCTCTCTAATTCTACCGTAAAGCCAACCGGTATGCTAGTGGCCCAATCCTTTCAATAACCTCTTACGGTCCTATGAATCGTGGACTCAACTTGCCCTTTCGACCAAATCGCAATATTTTCTTCCACGGAGATACTTTCAGAAATACTTTATCGTCCACTTGAAACTCGATTTCGTTCCTTTTTAAATCCGCGTATGACTTTTGTCAATCTGAAGTAGCTTTCAGACTATCACGGATCACTTTCACCTTCTCCTCGGTTTCTCTAACTAGATCAACCCCGTGAATTTGTTTCTCACTAAGCTCGGTCCAATACAAAGGAGTTCGGCACTTGCGACCATATAAAGCTTCATACGGTGCCATCCGTATGCTCGACTGATAACTGTTGTTGTAGGCGAATTCAACCAAAAGTAGATATTTTTCCCAACTACCTTCGAACTCTAAAACACAGCATCGGAGCATATCCTCAAGAACTTGAATTACCCTTTCGAATTGGCCATCGGTTTGCGGATGGAACGCGGTACTAAAATTCAATCTTGTACCCAAGGCTTCCTGTAACTTCTTCCAAAACCATGAAGTAAATCTTGGATCTCTATCCGAGATACTAGATATAGGTACCCCATGTAATCTTACCACCTCAGTGACATACAACTCAGCCAACTTATCAAGTGAGTAATCCACATGCACCGGTATAAAGTGAGCCGATTTCGTCAATATATCCACAATAACCCACACAACATCTTTCTTTTTCGGAGTCATAGGTAACCCCGTTACGAAATCCATTGTGATTCGATCGCATTTCCACTCCGGAACCATCGCTGGCTGAAGTAATCCCGAAGGTACTTGATGCTCGGCTTTCACTTCTTGACAGATCAAACACTTTGTAACAAACTCGGAGATGTCTCTTTTCATACCCGGCCACCAATACAACTTCTTCAAATCATTGTACATTTTTGTGCTGCCCGGATGTACTGACAAGCAACCATTGTGTGCTTCATGTAAAATTTTCCGGATCAACTCATCATTCTTTGGTACACAAACTCTATCATGAAACATCAAATAATCATCTGAACCAACCCAAAAATCAAAGTCATTTCTCGATTCGCACTGAGCCCTCTTAACTTGCATTTCTCTATCATTCTTTTGAGCTTCACATATCTGCTGAAGAAATAATGGCCTAGCCCTCAACTCGGCCAATACACCACCATCATCAGACAATGCTAAGCTCGTACTCATAGCTCTCAAAGCATACAGGGATTTTCTGCTCAAGGCATCCGCGACCACATTCGCTTTCCCCGGATGGTAATCGATTACTAATTCATAATCCTTCAATAATTCGAGCCACCGCCATTGTTGCAAATTCAAATCCTTTTGGTCCATCAAGTATTTCAAACTCTTGTGATCGGTGAAGATTCAGCACTTTTCACCATACAAATAATGACGCCAAATCTTCAAAGCGAAAACGATCGTAGCCAACTCCAAATCGTGAGTCGGATAATTCTTCTCATGCGGTTTTAGCTGTCTCGAGGCATAAGCTACTACTTTTCCCTCTTGCATTAGCATACAGCCAAGACCATTTAATGACGCATCACTATAGACCACAAACTCCTTTTCTGACTCAGGTTGTACTAACACCGGAGCTTCAGTCAACAAAGCTTTCAGTTTCTCAAAACTCTGTTGGCATTTGTCTGTCCACTCAAACTTAACATCTTTATGTAGCAGTCTTGTCATCGGTGTAGCAATCATGGAGAACCCTTTAACAAACCGTTTGTAGTAACCCGATAAACCCAAAAAGCTCCTAATCACTGACATATTCCTCGGCTGTTTCCACTCCACAATAGTCGAGATCTTACTCGGATCAACTCTAATGCCATCACCTGACACAATGTGTCCTAAGAATCCAACCTCTCGGAGCCAAAACTCACTCTTGCTAAATTTAGCATACAACTGCTTGTCTCTTAGAGTCTGCAAAACAGTTCTCAAGTGCTCTGCATGTTCACTCTCATCCCGAGAATAAATTAGTATGTCGTCAATAAGCACGACTACGAATTTGTCTAAGTACGGTCGGAAGATACGGTTCATTAAATCCATAAAGACCGCAGGAGCATTTGTTAATCCAAATGGCATGACAAGGAACTCATAGTGGCCATACCTCATCCAAAATGCAGTTTTCGGCACATCTTGCTCCTTAACCCTCAACTGGTAAAAGCCAGACCTCAAGTCTATCTTAGAAAATACCGTAGCTCTCTTCAATTGGTCAAACAAATCATCGATCCTTGGCAAAGGATACTTATTCTTCATTGTTACTTTGTTGAGTTGTCTGTAGTCTATACACAACCTCATCGACCCGTCTTTCTTCTTCACAAAAAGTACCGAAGCACCTCACGGTGAATAGCTCGGCCTTGCAAAACCCTTATCCGTTAACTCTTGCAACTGAACCTTTAACTCTTTTAATTCTAACGGTGCCATTCTATACGGGGTAACCGAAATAGGTGCTGTACCCGAAACTAACTCAATACCAAACTCAACCTCTCTAACTAGAGGCAATCCGGGTAACTCTTCCGGAAACACATCCGGATACTCGCACATCACAGGCATAGATTCAATCTTTACCTCTGACTCTTGAGTATTCAACACAAAGGCAAGATAGGACTCATACCCTTTTCTCATGTTTTTCTCAGCTACCATAGACAAAATCACTACAGGCGAACTATCCGATTTACCTGATTCAACCCGAATGACATCTCCATTTACAAATCTCAATTTAATAAACTTACTACCACAGTTTTCTAAAACATTATGAGCAGTCAACCAATCCATACCAAGAATCAGGTCAAATTCATCAAACGACAACAACATGAGATTTGCCGAAAAACAATGACCTCTAATTGTCAAAGGACAATTCCTACACACCTTGTCAACTAGCACATGTTTGCCTAACGGGTTTGACACTTTTACTACAAATTTTGTCGACTCGACAATCATACTTATGCTAGATACCAATTTCATGCAAATATAAGAATGGGTAGACCCCGGATTAATCAAAGCAACAACAGAGATATCATGAAGAGAAAAAGTACCCGTTATCACATCGGGGGATGATGCCTCTTCACGAGCGCGAATGGCATAAGTCCTTGCAGGTGCTCTACCCTTTGATCTCACAGTATAATCTCTGGGTGCACCTCTACTATTACTCCCACCTCCCGGGTTCTTTTGTGGCCTACCCCTCGAAGATACATTGCTTGCCCTTATTTTTTATTTTCTATCCTTCTCATCCCTCTCTGGACAGTTCCTAATGAAATGGTCGGGGGAACCACACTTGTAGCAATTACGGTTTTTTCCCCAACACTCCCCCGTATGTTGCCTACCACAATTTGGACACTTTGGTTTATTTGACTTTGGATTGCCTACGCTTGCCATCGAGGTGGCTTGAACTCTTGAGCCCGAATATGCATTACTTCGATCTCGGTGTGAATACCCAACTGAAACAGTCGTTCGATGGTTCGTCTCTTTAGATCTTTTTTATTGAATTTGGAGCGATTTAATCATTAGCATCTTCCTCGCATCTCGGGCCTCAATCATGGCTCTTCTCTTTTCCTTATTCAACTCCTCAGCCTTACAAGCTCTATCGACCAACACCAAGAATTCTTTCAATTCCAAGATCCCAACTAGTAGTTTGATATCCTCATTCGGCCCATCTTCAAACCTCTTGCACAAAATAGCTTCCGTAGACACACACTCTTGTGCATACTTGCTGAGCCTAACAAACTCGCGTTCATACTCTGCCACAGTCATTTTTCCTTGCTTCAATTCAAGGAATTCTTTCCGTTTCTGATCTACAAATCTCTGACTTATGTACTTCTTTCGGAACTCTTCTAGGAAGAAGTCCCATGTCACTCTCCCCATCGGTACTACGGATGTCAGCGTTTTCCACCAACGATATGCCGAGTACCTCAGTAAAGACACGACACATTTTAAGCTCCCTTCAGGCATGCAAGAGAGTTCATCGAATACCTACATAGAGTTCTCAAGCCAGAACTCCGCTCTCTCAGGGTCATCATCTATGTTGGCTCTAAATTCCTCGGCCCTTTGTTTTTGAATTTTATCGACCGGGGGTTTGTTCATTCTCACCAAATCTATACCTTGAGGAGCCACGGGGACTGGCTGAGGTATAGGTGGGGGTGGAGGAGGTTGAGCATTAGAGTTTGCTCGTACAAACCCAGTGTACCAATTACCCATCATGTGGAGAAAGGCTTCTCGAGCCTCTTCTTCTTAACCCAAAGTCTCGGGTCTACTTTCTACAGGCGCGGCCCCTTGCGCGGGAGCTGATGCATTACTAGCAGCATCATCAGCAGCAGCTCGGCCGGGATCCATTCACTATACGAAAACATAGTTCAATATGATCAGGAGTCACCACACTATCAATATATATTTATGGCATGTATAGCTAGACTCTCACACGCTACGGTAGTCCGAGAACCGACTAAACCATAGCTCTGATACCACTAAATGTAACACCCCTTACCCGTATTCAATGTCGGAATAGGGTACGAGGCATTACTAGGCTTACACGCGATCAATCATACAACTCCAAGACTTGACTTTCTACTTCCAATTTAAAACTTTTCATAATATCTCTTAAACAAGCTTATATGGCCTAAGTTCTCCCTTTAGGAATGGGTCGGGATCAAATCGAACCCTTCTGAAGCCCTCTAGAAAACCTTAGAAAATTTTCACTAAATAGTCCACATGCCCGTGTGGAGTAAGGGCCACGCCCGTATGGCATATCACATGCCCGTGTTCCACACCCGTGTGGAATTATTTTTCAATTCGAACCTACAAGGGTTTTCACACGGCCGGACACACGCCCGTGTCCCTGGCCCGTGTCCCTCACACGGCCTCGACACGCCCATGTGCTCCACCCGTGGTCGACACTGACTTGCATCACATGGCCTGTCACACGCCCGTGTGTCAGGCCCGTGGTCGACATTGACTTGTATCACCAACATGCAGGGGACACACGGCCTATCTGCACGTCCATAAGGCTGACCGTGTGTCACACACGGCCTAGACACACGCCCGTGTGTATACCCGTGGGGACAAGAACAAGGCTATTTGCCAAGCTCTTCTTATCACTTTAACTCATACAAACATAAATCACATTCAACCATCAATCCATTCATGCATACCTTAACTAAGAAACCCAATCATGCATCATACACATTCATGAATAACCTCATCTTTTCATGGATTAATAATAATGAGCCATCAACTATGGCCTTATACAAAAGAGTTCATCTTTAAGAAAGCCAATACACTTGGCCTAAACAACATGACATTTCACTAAGTCTAGTCCTTATACATGCCATACAGAAAATGCTAAGTCTAAATACCAAGAGGTGCTGATAGTGTGTGTGATCTTTTGATTATCTTCGTATCCCGAGCTGGCTCTTTGACACTATAAAACAAGGGAAAAAAAGGGAGTAAGCTTTAAGCTTAGTAAGTCTACATGTAAACTATAAGCATCATACTATATGCTAAGCAACCACAACTATTATATATTATGTAAGAACAATTTACAATTTCATAATCATACTTGCTCATCTCATCTCTTACCACATTCCAACCATATAACATATATATATTGCTCATATTTACTTGCACATATACCCTGCACACATCACCACAAAGCCACATGAAATATTTACTTAGACAAGTTTCTCGATGAACCCTTCGGAATAATACTACATACCCGGTGGATTCGCACACAGCCCACCAACAATAATAATTACGGTGGTATCGCACATAGCCTACCAAATAATAATATAAACGATGGTATCGCACACAGCCCATCATGAATAAATAATAAGGTGGTATCGTACACAGCCCACCAACAATAATAATTACGGTGGTATCGCATATAGCCCACCAAATAATAATATAAACGATGGTATCGCACACAACCCGTCGTGAATAAATAATAAGGTGGTATCGCACACAGCCCACCAACAATAATAATTACGGTGGTATCGCACATAGCCCACCAAATAATAATTACGGATATTTTTTCCGCACTTATATTTCAATTTCGGGGTTCATACGAGAAATTTCTCAATATCTATCAATTTCAATCAATCTCACTAATAATTGATCTCATTCATACAATATATCAATAGGTAACAACACAAGTATTAAGGATGTATCGTTTACACGTAAACTTACCTCGGTGCAAAATGTGTTAATCGACGGTTTAGTCCGTAACCTTGCCTTTTCCTCGGTCAAGGTTGTTTCCGCGCTCTTCCTGATCTATAATAATAAAATTTACTCATTCAATCACTATATGACTCATGATACATCAAAATTTCTTCCTAGGCAAAAATGACCATTTTGCCCTTATACTTTGGCAAAATACGATTTTGCCCCTAGGCTCGTAAAACGTTTTCATCACATTTTCTCATTAAACAAACCTAGCTAAACATTTATTTCTCTTATAACAATTCATAAAACCCATCATTTCATGCATTTATTACTCAATTACAACCTTTACAAATAAGTCCCATTTAGGTGTTTTCATGGTAACACCTTCCACAAAAGTTATTCCTTAACCCACTAACATTCATTTTCAACTATAAAAACTCAGTAAACAACATAAACACTCTCATGGAAAATTCCTAAAATTTTAGCCATTTTACAAAATAGTCCCCTCTCTAGCTAGCTTAAGCTTTAGGGGTTACAAAAGTACAAAAATTATCAAAAAAATAACCATCAAGAACACTTACTAGCAAGGAGAATAAGTTGCTAGAATTTAAAGCTCCCAAGACCCTTCTTTGTGTGTAAAAATCGATGGAAGAAGAAGAGAAGTGAAAAACATGACAACCTTTTCTTAATTTTATCTTATTTTATTCATTTTTAGTTACCTAATTTCACCAAAATTTTGACCAAAATTAATGCTCTTGTCTCCCTTGTCCCTATAGCCGGCCAACACCCTCTCATTGGCCTAATTGCACTTTAAAGACCTCCAATTTAATATTCTATGGCTATTAGACACCACTAATGTAACACCCCTTACCCGTGCCCGAAGCCGGAACCGGGATTGAGGCATTACCTAATTAATCTCACTTGATATCTCGAAACGGGATATAAAATTTCGTTTAAACTCATCACTTGCACGTACTCGGCCTAAGAGGCCCCAAACATACCTCCGAGAGGTATCTAAACTATTCTGGGAGTTTTTACGAGCTCGGGAACTTTTCAACAAAACAGGGGCCACATGCCCGTGTTGGTCTAGAGACATGCCCGTGTGCCCCTAAGACATGTCCGTGTCATCCACTCGTGGTCGACCCTGACCAACTTCACACGGCCTAGACACGCCCTTGTCTTCCACCCGTGGTCAATTCTGACTAACTTCACACGGTCTAGACACGCCCGTGTCTTCCACCCGTGGTCAATTCTGACTAACTTCACACGGTTTAGACACGCCCGTGTCTTCTACCCGTGGTCGATTTAAATTCCACAATTAATGTCCAGACTTCACACGGCCTGGGCACACGCCCGTGTCTCTAGCCCGTGGAGCACACTGACTTGCAAACCTAGTATGCAAGGGGACACACGGTCAATTCACACGCCCATTGGGCTGACCGTGTGTCACAAATGGTATAGACACACGCCCGTGTGTCTATTCATGTGGACAATTAGATGGCTATCTACCAAGCCATTTGTCACCCCACATTGCACACATGCAAATACCAATCTATCTCAACACAATTCACAACCCAAAGGCATATCCAAGTACTCAATTCAACAACCATACACGAGGGCATAACTTCAAAACAAAAATCACTTTCTTTAATCATAAAAAATTGCCAAGTATCGGCCTAACTTAATAGACCATTACGAAAGGAGGTTTTGATGCCTTACAAAGCCAACACTTTGGCCAACAATTACGACCTAACAAAATACTCGAGTCCTATACATGCCATACTCAAAATAAGTCTAAATTGTTATACCAAAGTGGTGTCGATAGTGTGATTTCTGAACTCCTACGTCCCCGGTCCTTGAGTTATCATGGCAATACTACAAGGAAAAAGAGCAATAAAAGGGGTAAGCATAAAGCTTAGTAAGTTTGCATGGATATGAATAGCAACAATAAGCTCATAATATAATCCATTCATGACATTAACTAACTATACACAAGTCATAGGCTTCTTGCCATACTTACTCACAATTGCCCTTATTTAGCACATAACGTACCACATATCGTGATCGTTTCTTCGTGACTCGTTCACAAGTACCTGTATTCACTCATTTCTACTTCTAACCCATCTACTTATCCCTTTAATCACCAGGGATAGTCAAAGACGCATATTTAACATTGTTCATGTAGGGACGAAGCAAATGCCACATCCCCGAGGTGGTCTTACATGGAGTTACTTCTAAACGCCAATGCCATATCCCGGTTATGGTCTTATATGGACTTTCACATCAAGTATCGATGCCATATCCCGGATATGGTCTTATACGATTTTCATATTCATTACCGAAGCCATATCCCGGATATGCTCTTATACGGGATCTCAACTCAATACCGAGGCCATGTCCTGGACATGGTCTTATACGGGACCTTATCTATTTCATATCTCGATGATAGCATTTTCATATTCATATGGTCCACTAGGACTTCAACATCTCATTCAACATCAATTTAATGGAGTGTCATGCATCAATATGATATCAAGCATTCTCAATTATGCTAACATAAATGTTGTAATAATCACATACAAACTTACCTCGATTTCAAAATGAGCTAGCTCGACGGTTTAGTCCGAGACTTTGTTTTTTTCCCGATCGAGGCAGATTCTCAGTTCTTCTTGCTCTATAATAGTAATTTAGCTCATTTTAATCATCTCATTAATAAAAGCATTTCAATAATCATGCTTAGATAAAATTACTATTTTGCCCTTAGACTTTGGCAAAATGACCATTTTACCCCTAGGCTCGGAAATCAATTCTAATCAAATTTCTACCTTTAATGAGCCTAGGTGATCATTTATTTCTCTTATGGCTATTATTAAAACCCAACATTTCACACATTTACTACCAATTTTACAACCTTTACAAAAAGGTTCATTTAGGTGTTTGCATGGCAACACCTTTCACAAAAGTTGTTCATCTAACAACTAAGACTCATTTTCTTCCATAAAAATGCAGCAAATCACATACAAGCTCTCATGGCAAAACTCTAAAGTTTTCACCATATTGCAAGACAGTCCCCTCATTAGAAAGCTTAAGCTTTAGGGGTTCCAAATGTGCAATTTTTATCAAGAAATGATCACTAATGCACTTACTTGCAAGGAGAGAAGCTTGCTGAAATTTTTGAGCTCTAAAACCCCTTAGTTTGCTGTCAATTTTGGTGGAGAAGAAGAGAGAAAAAGATGATATCTTTTTCCTTTCCTTATTTTATTAATACAAGACAAATTATCCACCTAACTTCAACAACTTTGACCAATTTTGACTCCTATTGTCCCCTATGGCCGACCAACCATTATAAAAGGGGTTAATTGCCCTTTAAAGACCTCAAATTAATATTCTATGGCTATTAGGCACCTTTAGCTCATAAAATGGAACTTTCGCACTTTATGCGATTTAGTCCTTTTTCGCGATTAAGCATGAAATCGCTAAAATTAAGGCACCAAAATTTCATACACTTATACTATCATGCTTTGACTCATAATATAGCCTGAAAATGAATTTCTCAAATCTCGAATTAGTGGTCCTGAGATCAGTATTTTGACTAGCCCCTAAATCGGGCTGTTACAATTCTCCCCCCTTAAGGATTTTCGTCTCCGAAAATCTTACTAGTGAAAAGGTTGGGGTATTGGTTTCTCATCGTTTCCTCGGGCTCCCATGTAGCATCTTCTATTCCGTGCCTTTGCCATAAAACTTTCACCAGGGCTATGCTTTTGTTTCTCAACTATTTGACCTCTCGCGCCAAAATCTTAACCGGCTCTTCACCATAACTCAAGTCCGGTTGTATCTCTACCTCTGTTGGTACAATGACATGTGAAGGATCTGAACAGTACCGGCGCAACATGGATACGTGAAAGACGTCATGAATCTTTTCTAGTTCAGGTGGCAAGGCCAACCGATAAGCTACCGGTCCAGTAACACCCCATATCCGAGTCCGAGGCTTAGGCCAGATACGAGATGTTACTATGCTTGAACTTGCTAAATCAAGTACTTACGGGCTATAAAATTTCGTTCCGAATTAAGAACTTATCTTTCTTAATCAACTTGTACTTTTCATGGGCCTACGAGGCCTTAAACTCATGTCTGTAAACTTTCGGAACTCAATCGAAAACTTTTCATTAAAACAAGGGTCACACGCCCATGTGAGTTGGGACACGCCCGTGTAAACCTGAGACACGCCCATGTCTCCTAACCGTGCTTAAAACTCGAGCTTCGCCAAACTTCACACGACCATGGAATGCCCGTGGTCCCGGCCCGTGAAAACCTTTAGCATTCTCGACTTATAACATACGGCCATGGCACGCCCGTGGACTTAGACCGTGTACTACAACTTGATAATCTGACTTAAGGTGCAATGGTGCAGGGTACACACGGCTTAGACACACGCCTGCAGGTCCGACCGTGTGGGCACTTAGAGGCTATTTACCAAGCCAATTGCCACCCTGAAATCAAGAGAAAATTCATACTATCTCAACAACTCAAATCACTACAACTTTAATGAACAATACAACATGCTCCATTGATATCAATAACATACATACTTAGTCAATCTTGGCCAATCATTTAGCCATTTACAAAAGAATAATAATAAACTTGATAGCCCATGCTTTTGCCTTTTCTAAGATATATACTCAAAATGAAATGTTTCCTATACATGCCATACTTAATAAAAACAACTTGTGTACCAAAATAGCGGTTGATAGTGTGATTCGAGCTCCGACTTCAACGATCCACAAGTTAGCTTATGGGACTACATAGAAAGAAATAATAAAAGACGTAAGCATTTAGCTTAGTAAGTTTGCATAATGCACATAGCAACATACTTGCTTAATATAAACCATTTGACATAAACAATGGCATCATAAATTTCAGCTATAAGGCTTACTTACTCATACTTGATTCTTACATATCTCATGAAACTTACTAGTCTCATACTTGAGAGGTAAACAATGTACTGTATCACTTGATCACATTGATCAAAGATACTTTAACATAATAATCATAATCTCCGATTCATCATTCATAACATGAATAATACTCATTTTCACTTGATAATAACTTTGCTTACTTAGCTTTCTTGTTATTTCATTTGAGCTTAACTCGTTTGCCCGATGAATTTATATGAATAACCGAGGATACTAAATCTCATCTAAATTTCGAGGCCATGACTTAACATGGACTTATACGAAGTCTTTATTGTTCTCACCAATGCCATGCCTTAACTTGGACTTATATGGGATCTCTTTCTCTTGATAACTTTTCAATGCCAAGCTTGCCTTGGACTTACATGATAATTTACTCAATGCCAAGCTTGCCTTGGACTTACATGATAACTTATTCAATGCCAAGCTTGCCTTGGACTTACATGATAACTTATTCAATGCCAAGCTTGCCTTGGACTTACATGATAGCTTGCTTGCTTGCCGATGCCATGCCTCGGCTTGGTCTTATACGGACTTTCTTGTTTCAAGTGGTAGATCGAGTATCCTACGTTACTCAACTTCAATCGGGGCTTTCTCATGCTTGATCTCATTAATTTCTTTGTTTAACATAACATTGAACATTTTTCATAATAACATTATACATTATACTAAGCAATTTAACGATATAAATCATAAAGCTTAGAAATCATATAAACTTACCTCAATATACAAAATGTATGTAGATATGCAATTTAGTCCTCGATTTTGTCCTTGCCTCAGTTTCGATCCGGGCTTCATTTTTCTTGATCTATAGTCATAAATAGATCATTTAATACTCACATTGACTAAATTGACTCTTAACTCATACTTTGGCAAAATTACTATCTTGCCCCTATACTTTCTCATTTTTGCACTTTTGCCCCAAGGCTCGTAAAATAATTTTCATTCAACTTTCTTAGACTACATGCTTAGCTGATTCATTTTCTCTACTATAGCCATTATCAATTCTCATTATTTCTAATAGGTATGACTAATTTCAAAACTTTTACAAACTAGTCCCTATGCTCATTTTTCATGAAATTCACTTAGAAAAAGATGTTTATCTAACATCAAACTCTCATAAACTTCCATAAAACATCATTTAGCATGCATGTCATTCATGGGTAGATTTTTGAACATGCATCTTAGCTCATTTTATAGCTAAAAATAGCTAATTCATAATACGAGGACTTCAAAAACACGAAGAATATTAAAATCGGGACTAAGATGAACTTACTAGAAAGCTTGAAAGATGAGCAAACCCTAGCTATGGTTTCTTTGAAAATTTCGACAATGAGGAAGAAGATGATAATGATTTTTGTCATCTTTTTCCTTTATTAATCATTTAATAGGTAAATGACCAAAATGCCCTTCTCTTAAAAATATCACCATTTACTAACTCATGTCCAATTTTGTCCAAAAATTATGATTTGGGCAAATTGCTATTTAAGGACTTATAATTGCTATTCTAGAGCTATTTCATACAAAATGCTTCTAGAAACTCACATTTTACAACTTTTGCAATTTGGTCCTTTTTGACCATTCAACTTCAATTGAGCAAAATTGCTTCATGAAACTTTCACACTAACATGCAAACATGGCATGAACCTTAAAAAATCATAAATTCACCTCGGATTCGTGGTCTCGCACCACTATTCTGACTAGGCCCTAAATCGGGCTGTTACAGGTCCTATCTTTTCGGTAATCTCATAAGGTCCGATAAAGCGCGGACTTAGTTTGCCCTTCCGGCCAAATCTGAGGACTTTCCTCCAAGGTGATACTTTCAAGAACACTTTATCACCGACTTTGAATTCTATCTCTTTCCTTTTCAAATCTGAATAGGACTTCTGCCTATCTGAGGTGACTTTCAGACAATCACGTATCACTTTTACTTTTTCATCAGATTCCTTAACCAGATCGACCCGTGTATCTGTTTCTCTCTGAGTTCTGACCAATACAAGGGCATGCGGCACTTACGCCCATAAAATGCCTCATAAGGCGCCATCTTCAAGCTTGACTAAAAACTGTTGTTGTAGGCGAATTCCACCAACGGTAAGTATTTCTCCCAACTACCTTGGAATTCTAAAACGCAACATCGAAGCTTGTCCTCAAGTATCTGGATTACCCTCTCCGACTGTCCGTCGGTTTGTGGATGGAAGGTCATCTCGAAATTTAATTTCGTGCCCAAGGCTTCTTGCAACTTTTTCCAAAACTGTGACGTGAATCTCGGATCTCTATCCGATATGATCGACAACGGTACACCATGGAGTCTTACTATCTCTGACATGTACAAGTCTGCCAATTTATCAAGCGAATTGTCGACTCGTACTGGTATAAAATGGGCTGACTTTGTGAGTCTATCAACCACTACCCATACTGCATCTTTCTTCTTTGGAGTCAACGGTAAGCCCGTCACGAAGTCCATGGTGATATGGTCCCATTTCCAATCAGGAACCATAATGGGCTGAAGTAAACCCGAAGGTACTTGATGTTCAGCCTCCACTTGCTGACAAATCATACATTTCGATACAAACTCAGAAATATCTTTCTTCATACCAAGCCACCAATACCATTTCTTCAAATCATTGTACATCTTCGTGCTGCCTAGGTGCACATTCAAACATCCGCTATGCGCTTCATGCAAGATTTTGCGAATAAGTTCGTCATTTCTAGGTACACAGACCCTATCTCGAAATGTCAGACATCCATCAGGATTTACTCGAAAGTCTGATTCAACATTCGACTCACATAAAACTCTCTTGGTTTGCAAATTGCTATCATCTTTCTGAGCTTCACCAATCTCTTGGAGAAACAATGATTTAGCCTTCAATTCGGCTAAAATGGAACCATCACCCAACAAGATCATCTGAGTTTTCATGGCTCTTAGTGCAAACAATGATTTTAAACTCAGAGCATCGGCGACTACGTTCGCCTTCCCCGGATGGTAGTCAATCACCAATTCATAATCCTTAATCAGTTCTAACCACCTTCGTTGCCTCAAATTCAATTCTTTTCGAGTCATCAAGTACTTTAGGCTCTTATGGTCGGTGAAAATCCGACACCTTTCACCATATAAATGATGTCTCCAAATTTTTAACGCAAACACAATTGCGGCCAACTCTAAATCATGAGTCGGGTAGTTCTTTTCATACGACTTCAATTCCCTAGAGGCGTATGCAATCACCTTACCCTCTTGTATAAGTACACAACCCAATCCGTTCAGGGATGCATCACTGTAAACCATAAATTCTCCCCCCGGTTTAGGTTGCACCAAAACAGGAGCCTCAGTCAACAGTGTCTTCAATTTCTCAAAACTCTGTTGGCACTCTTCTATCCAAACAAACTTCACATGTTTCTGCAAAAGTCCAGTCATCGGGGTAGCTATCATGGAAAACCCCTTGACAAAACGCCTATAATAGCCAGCTAGGCCTAGAAAACTCCTTACTTCCGTTACGCTCCTCGGTAGTTTCCAGTCAATAATCGCCAAAATCTTACTCGGGTCTACTCTAATTCCATCTCCCGAGACAATGTGCCCCAAAAATCCCACCTCATTGAGCCAAAATTCACTCTTACTGAATTTGGCATACAATTTCTCTTCTCTCAGAACTTGCAGAATCGCACTCAAGTGCTCGACGTGTTCGTTCTCATCTCGAGAGTAGATCAATATGTCGTCGATGAAGACCACGACAAATTTATCCAAGTATGGCCGAAAAACGCGATTCATCAAATCCATGAAGATCACAGGGGCATTCGTTAGACCAAAAGGCATGACCAAAAATTCATAGTGGCCATACCTAGTCCTAAATTCGATTTTACATCCGAGTCCTTGACTCTCACCGATAGTACCACGACCTCAAATCTATCTTGGAAAACACCGTGGCTCCCTTCAATTAATCGAATAGATCATCGATCCTTGGCAACGGGTACTTGTTCTTCACAGTTACCTTGTTAAGTTGCCGATAATCTATGCATAGTCTTATAGAACCATCTTTCTTCTTCATGAATAAAACGGAGCACCCTACTGAGAAAAACTCAGCCTTTGCAAAACCTTTATCCGCCACTCTTGTGACTCGCTTCTTTTAGCTCCTTTAACTAACTCGGTTGGAGCCATTCTATAGGGAGCAATAGAAATAGGGGCGATGCTGGAGCTAACTCAATCCCAAATTCGATCTCTCTAACTGGGGGTAGTCCTGGTAACTCTTCCAAGAAAACATCTAGGTACTCACATACCATGGGTACCGACTCAATTCTCAAATCAGTCTCTTTCGTGTTCAACATAAAGGCAAAGTAAGCCTCGTACCCCTTTCTCAAATACTTTTGAGTCGACAGGGTTGACATCACTATTGGTAGCCTATCTGGCTTATCTGATTCAACACGAATAAGATTACCATTTTCATCTCTCAACTCAATATGCTTCTTCCCACAATTCACAACTACTCCATGAGTAACTAACCAATCCATCCCAAGGATGACATCAAACTCATCAAACGGTAATAACATAAGGTCGACTGGGAAACAATGACCCTTAATCATCAAAGGGCAACCTTTGCAAACTCTATCAACCAATACACACTTGCCTAGGGGATTAGACACTCTTATTATGAATTCAGTAAACTCTACTGGTGCAAGAGACTAATTTAATGCATATGTATAAGTGGGTGGATCTCGGATCAATTAAAGCTATAACACGAGTATTATAGAGAGAAAAGGTACCCGTGATTACATCGGGGGAAGATGCCTCTTCACGAGCACGAATGGCATATGTCCTCGCCGGTGCTCTACCCTCGACTCTAGCAGCTTGCTCTCTAGATGGATTCTTGCTACCCATTTCATTTCTCGGGTTTCTCAGTGGTCTTCCCCTAGCAGTACTTCCCGATCTTGCATACTGAGGCTTTTCTTTCTTGCCCACCTCGGGGCAGTCTCTAATAAAGTGGTCTAAGGACCCACAACGGAAACATGCTTTCTCGTTAGCTCGACACTCACCAGAATGGCGCCTGCCACACTGAGGACATTCTGGTCTACTTGGTCGAACGTTGCCCACACTAGAAACTGAAGTGGTCTGCCCTTTCGACCCCGAAAATTGCTTGCCTTTTCTTCGAGTTGAAAACCCCGCTGAAGCGACTGGTCGAGTAGTAAAATCCCTCGACTTCTTAGATGAGGACTGATGAGACTTATTAAGTTGTCTCTTCCTCGAGTCACGAGACTCATTCTCAGCTCTTTTCTTCTCTTTAGCCAGCTCTTCGGCTTCACAGGCTCTATCTACCAACACTACAAATTCCTTTAGTTCGAGGACTCCCACGTATAAATGGATATCTTCATTTAATCCGTCCTCGAATCTCTTGCACATGACGGCTTCGGTAGACACGCACTCCCGTGCATACTTGCTAAGCCTTACGAACTCCCGTTCATAGTCGGTTACTGACATACGACCTTGCTTCAGTTCTAAAAACTCCTTCCTCTTATGGTCGATGAACCGCTGACTGATGTACTTCTTTCGGTATTCCTCTTGGAAAAATTCCCAGCTAATTCTCTCCCTCGGCACCACCGACATCAGGGTGTTCCACCATCGATAGGCTGAATCTTTCAGGAGAGATACCGCACACTTTAAGCACTCCTCAGGTGTGCAGGATAACTCGTCGAATACCCTGATGGTATTCTCGAGCCAGGATTTCGCTTTCTCTGGGTCATCGTCCTTATTTGCCCGAAATTCCTCAGCTCCTTGCTTCCGAATCTTATCCACCAAAGGCCTTTCACTTCTCACGACCTCAACCACTTGAGGAGCTACTGGAGCGGGTTAAGGAATTGGTGGGGGTGGAGGGGGATGAGCGTTAGGATTTGCTCGGGTATACTCAGTATACCAGTTGCTCATCATGTGGAGAAAGGCTTCTCGAGCCTCTTCCCCCTGACCCAAGGTCTCGAGTCTACTATAAGTTGGTGCGGTCCCTTGAGCGAGAGTCGGCGCATTACTCGCAGCATCATCGGCTGCAGTTCGGTCTGAATCAGAATCCATATACTACATAAAACAAAATTTTATACGTCAAGAGTCATCACACTATCATTACTCAGACACCCTTACATATGGCATGTATAGCTAGACTCGTACTTACGCTACGTTAGTCCTAGAACCGACTAAACTGTAGCTCTGATACCAATAAATGTAACACCCCTTAACCGTGCCCGAACCCGGGACCGGGATTGAGGCATTACCTAATTAATCTCACTTGACATCTCGAAACGGGCTATAAAATTTTGTTTAAACTCATCACTTGCACGTACTCGGCCTAAGAGGCCCCAAACATACCTCCGAGAGGTATCTGAACTATTCTGGGAATTTTTACGAGCTCGGGAACTTTTCAACAAAACAGGTGCCACACGCCCGTGTTGGTATAGGGACATGCCCGTGTGCCCCTAAGACATGTCCGTGTCATCCACTCGTGGTCGACCCTGACCAACTTCACACGGCCTAGACACGCCCGTGTCTTCCACCCGTGGTCAATTCTGACTAACTTCACACGGTCTAGACACGCCTGTGTCTTCCACCCGTGGTCAATTCTGAATAACTTCACACGGTCTAGACACGCCTGTGTCTTCTACCCGTGGTCGATTCAAATTCCACAATTAATGTGCAGACTTTATACGGTCTGGGCACACGCCCATGTCCCTAGCCCGTAGAGCACACTGACTTGCAAACCTAGTATGCAAGGGGACACACAGTCAATTCACACGCCCATAGGGCTGACCGTGTGTCACACACGGTATAGACACACGCCCGTGTGTCTATTCATGTGGACAATTAGATGGCTATCTACCTAGCCAATTGCCACCCCACATTGCACACATGCAAATACCAATCTATCTCAACACAATTCACAACCCAAAGGCATATCCAAGTACTCAATTCAACAACCATACACAAGGGCATACACTTCAAAACAAAAATCACTTTTTTAATCATAAAAATTTGCCAAGTATCGGCCTAACTTAATAGAGCATTACGAAAGGAGGTTTTGATGCCTTACAAAGCCAACACTTTGGCCAACAATTACGACCTAACAAAATACTCGAGTCCTATACATGCCATACTCAAAATAAGTCTAAATTGTTATACCAAAGTGGTATCGATAGTGTGATTTTTGAACTCCTACGTCCCCGATCCTCGAGTTATCATGGCAATACTACAAGGAAAAAGAGCAATGAAAGGGGTAAGCCTAAAGCTTAGTAAGTTTGCATGGATATGAATAGCAACAATAAGCTCATAATATAATCCATTCATGACATTAACTAACTATTCACAAATCATAGGCTTCTTGCCATACTTACTCACAATTGCCCTTATTTAGCACATACCGTACCACATATCGTGATCGTTTCTTCGTGACTCGTTCACGAGTACCTGTATTCACTCATTTCTACTTCTAACCCATCTACTCATCCCTTTAATCACTAGGGATAGTCAAAGACGCATATTTAACATCGTTCATGTAGGGACGAAGCCAATGCCACATCCCCGAGGTGGTCTTACATGGAGTTACTTCTAAACGCCAATGCCATATCCCGGTTATGGTCTTATATGGACTTTCACATCAAGTATCAATGCCATATCCCGGATATGGTCTTATACGATTTTCATATTCATTACCAAAGCCATATCTCGGATATGGTCTTATACGGGATCTCAACTCAGTGCCGAGGCCATGTCCCGAACATGGTCTTATACGGGACCTTATCTATTTTATATCTCGATGATAGCATTTTCATATTCACATGGTCCACTAGGACTTCAACATCTCATTCAACATCAATTTAATGGAGTGTCATGCATCAATATGATATCAAGCATTCTCAATTATGCTAAAATAAATTTTGTAATAATCACATACAAACTTACCTCGATTTTAAAATGAGCTAGCTCGACGGTTTAGTCCGAGACTTTGTTCTTTCCTGATCGAGGCAGATTCTCGGTTCTTCTTGCTCTATAATAGTAGTTTAGCTCATTTTAATCATCTCATTAATAAAACCATTTCAATAATCATGCTTAGATAAAATTACTATTTTGCCCCTAGAATTGGCAAAATGACCATTTTACCCCTAGGATCGGAAATCAATTCTAATCAAATTTCTACCTTTAATGAGCCTAGCTGATCATTTATTTCTATTATGGCTATCATCAAAATCCAATATTTCACACATTTACTACCAATTTTACAACCTTTACAAAAATGTTCATTTAGGTGTTTGCATGGCAACACCTTTCACAAAAGTTGTTCATCTAACAACTAAGACTCATTTTCTTCCATAAAAATACAGCAAATCACATACAAGCTCTCATGGCAAAACTCTAAACTTTTCACCATATTGCAAGATAGTCCCCTCATTAGAAAGCTTAAGCTTTAGGGGTTCCAAATGTTCAATTTTTATCAAGAAATGATCACTAATGCACTTACTTGCAAGGAGAGAAGCTTGCTAAAATTTTTGAGCTCTAAAACCACTTAGTTTGCTATCAATTTTTGTGGAGAAGAAGAGAGAAAAAGATGATATCTTTTTCCTTTCCTTATTTTATTAATACAAGTCAAATTATCCACCTAACTTCAACAACTTTGACCAATTTTGTCTCCTATTGTCCCCTATGGCCGAAAAACCATTAGCAAAGGGGCTAATTGCCCTTTAAAGACCTCAAATTAATATTCTATGGCTATTAGGCACCTTTAGCTCATAAAATGGAACTTTCGCACTTTATGCGATTTAGTCCTTTTTCGCAATTAAGCATGAAATCGCTAAAACTAAGGCACCAAAATTTCATACATTTATACTATCATGCTTTGACTCATAATATAACCTGAAAATGAATTTCTCAAATCTTGGATTAGTGGTCCCGAGATCACTGTTCTGGCTAGCCCCTAAATCGGGCTGTTACATCTAACTTGTAAAATAGAACTTTCACACTTTATGCGATTTAGTCCTTTTTCACAATTAAGCATAAAATTGCTAAAATTTAAGCACCAAAATTTCCATGCATCCTTATAATTATTCCATAACACATAAAATGATATTAAAAATAATTTTCTTCAACCCCAGGTTAGTGGTCCCGAAACTACTATTCCGACTAGCCCCAAAATCGGGCTGTTACATACCATCAGCTCAAGGTTAAAGAGATTGATGTGTATGAGATTGCTTTTAGGACTTTTTATTGGCATTACGAGTTCTTAGTTATACCCTTTGGTTTGACGAAAGCTCCGGCTGTGTTTATAGATCTGATGAATCGAGTATTTCAGCTGCATCTGGATTAGTTTGTCGTTGCCTTCATCGACGACATTTTAATTTGTTCTAATATTGAGAGTGAGCATAATGAGAACCTTCAAAAAGTTCTACAGATACTCCGTAAGAAAAAAACTTTACGCTAAGTTTAACAAGTGTGAATTTTGGTTGCAAGAGGTTACCTTTCTGGGGCATGTTGTTTCAGTTGAGGGGATCCGAGTAGATCCTAAAAAAGTCAAGGCTGTGGTCGAGTGGAAACAACCAAGGAATGTGTCTGAGATTCAGAGTTTCCTTAGCCTAGCAGGTTACTATCGGAGATTCATTGAGGGATTCTCGCTTATCACAGCTCCCCTAACTCATGCACTTGTTCTGATATAGCCTGAATCTGGTAGAGTATTTTTTTTGTTACAACGATGCTTCACATGTCGATTTGGTGGTGGCTTACGCATCTCGGCAAATTTAGTCACATGAAGGTAATTAACCCATGCACGGCCTTAAGTTGGCTGCGGTTATCTTTGCACTAAAGATCTAGGGGCACAATCTATATGGTGAGAGGTGTATCATTTACACTGGCCATAAGAGCCTCAAGTATCTATTGGCTGAGAAGGATTTGAACCTTAGACAATGTAGATAGATTGAGTTGCTTAAGAACTACGACTGCACGATAGAGTACCATCCCGGTAAGGCCAACGTTGTGGCTGAAACTCTTAGTGGTAGAGCGATGACTGATTTAAGAGTGATGTTTGCTCGTTTGATTTTGTTTGATGACAATAGTCTGCTGGCTAAGTTGTAGGTTAAACCAACTTGGTTTGATTAGATTCAAGCTAAAAAATTGAGTAATGAGTCTCTAGTTTCTCGTTTTCATCAGATTGAGGATGGTGGGACTTCTGATTTCGGATTAAACAGCGATGGGGTTCTGTGTTTCAAGGGTCAGATCTGTGTGTCTAATTATGTTGATTTGAGGTAATTGATTATGCGGGAAGTGCATAGTAGCCTTTATGTTATGCATCCCAATGGGAATAAGATGCATAGAGATAACCAAGAATTATACTAGTGGCCTAGTTTAAAACGGGAGGTAACTGCCTTTATCTCTCATTGTTTGACATATTAGAAGGTTAAGGCTGAGCATCAGCTACCTTCAGGTTTCCTACAACTAATTAAGATTCCCTTTTGGAAGTAAGAGCGTGTGACTATGGATTTTGTTAGTAGGTTACCCTTGACACCCACTAAGAAAGATTTAGTTTGGGTCATCATTGATTGATTGACTAAGTTTGCTCACTTCCTTCCAATCAGGACTGATTATTTGCTTCAGAGATTGACTAAGTTGTATGTCTCTAAGATCGTATGATTGTATGGAGTGCCAGTTTCAACCATCTCTGACAAAAACCCACGTTTTACTTCTTGATTCTAGAAGAAGCTTCACGAAGCCGTAGGAATTTGATTGGATTTCAGTATAGCATATCATCCTTAGACCGATGGACAGTCTGAGCGAGTCATTCAGATTTTGGAGGATATGCTGCGGAATTGTATAATAGACTTCTGGGGTAGTTGGGAGGAGTATCTGTCGCTGGCTGAGTTCACGTATAATAATAGCTTTTAGCTAAGCATTCAGATGGCACCTTACGAGGCTCTGTATGGTCATAAGTTTTGTATCCCTCTGTGTTGAAATAAGTTAGGTGAGCGTCAGGTTCTAGGTCTTGAACTAGTATCTGAGACTGAGAATACGGTTAGATTGATTTGTGACCGTCTTAAGACAGCTTCTGACCGGCAAAAATTGTATGCAGATGTAAAAAGGTGAGATATTGAGTATTCTGTGGGTGATCAGGTATTTCTGAAAGTTTCTCCATCGAAAAAGGTTCTTCATTTCGGATGTAAGGGCAAGTTGAGCTCGAGGTTTATTGGACCTTATTGTATTCTAAAATGTATCAGACCTATCGCTTATCAGCTAGGGCTACCTCATGAGTTGGATCGAATTCATGATGTGTTCCACGTTTCTATGTTGAGACGGTATCGGTCTGATCCGTCTCACATTGTTCCAGTTGAAGAGATTGAGGTAAGACCAGATCTGACTTTTGAAGAAGAGTCTGTTCAGATTCTGGATCGAGACATCAAGGTTCTGAGGAGGAAAATCGTTCATTTGGTTAAGGTTCTCTGGCAGAATCATGACACTGAGGAAGCCATTTGGGAATATGAGGATTCGATTCGTCAACAATACCCGTATCTGCTTGAGTTAGTAAATTTTGAGGCCAAAATTTCTTTTAAGGGGAGAGAGTTGTAACGCCCCAAAAATTTGAGTGTTGTTTGTTAAATTCTGACATAATTAAGTCTCAGTATCTGTGGCTAAGTGCTCTGTTTGTATGTTAGAGGTCAGGGGTTCAAACCTCACTGTTAGATTTTTTTTATTTTCTTTAACTTAACCCTTAGCGTTGAACGTTTGACTTAAGTCTATTTCAGCATTAATTTGTGTCAAGAATGAGCCTGCTAGTTCAATGGTTAAGCTTCTGTATACTTTCTAGTTCTGTGTTCGAATCTTTGCGCATGCGTTAAGGAAATATTTTTATGCTACTTGGTAAAAGCCTATTAGTTTTTGTTGTTTTAAAAACCATGTTCTTTAACGTTTTTTTCCTTTTTCTTATTTTGTTCTTTTCTTTTCTTCTTTAACATTTATTTTCTTTTCTTTTTGCTTGCTTCCGTAAATTGTTACAAGGTTTAATTGGGAATTCTGTGTTGTTTGTTGCGTTGTTTGAAAGGTTGTTACGTAAGTTCTGTCATTATTCTATTTTGTTTTCATGAAATTTCGTTGTTGTTATTCAAAGTTAGAAATTATTGTTATTTGTCTGAATTTCCATTAATTGTGAGATTGGGGGGTTTTGTTAGGCAAAGGTCTTGGGGGAAACGTTTCTCTAGTAGTCTAAGTTCAAGTAATTATTATTGATTCGTCGGTAAGTGTTAGTTTTCTATGGGGGTTTGCGTTGAAGCTTTTGACATGTTGGGTTGATTGTTGTTCTTATGTGAATTGTTTCGTTTAATTCGTTGATTAAACCTCTAGTTTTCGTTTTTAGTCTTTGGAATCACTCTTGTTGCTTCTGCGTTGAATCCGTATCAGGTGTGTAACGAAAACTCGATTTTCTGTGAATTGCGAACACTAGAAAACATGGCTCCCAATGCCATACGGTCGTGTGTCAAGCCGTGTGGTAGGCTGTGTAACTCACTGTTTTCAAATTGAAGGCACACGGCCATGTGTCCAAGCTGTGTAATTCATTGTTTTGGATTTAAGGTTACACAGGCTAAGGACACGGGCGTGTGTCTATGCCGTGTAACTCACTGTTTTGGATTTAAGGTCACACGTGCCAAGGACGTGGGTGTGTGTCCAAGCTGTGTGAAGGGTTGTGAGTCACACGGGCATGTGCTTGGCCGTGTTCCAGATCGTGTAACTCACTATTTTGAGCCACACGACCGTGTGGGCCAAAAATAAAAAACTTCTGCTAGGGCCATAATCGTCGTTAGGATCTAACGTAGGCCTACTGTAGGGTCCGTACGATCTAAATTAGACATTGAAATTGTTATCTGACAATCTGTTACTGAGTAATCTGTTATCCTGATATATACATTGTTTATGAGATTTGATAAATCAGTGTGATTGCATTACATGATCATGATCTAAAATAGTATTATTGTATACTTGTATCTGATATCTGTTAATGTTACATCTTCATCTATATTGGGACTGTATAAAGAAGGAAGTTGGGCAGTTTAATAATCTGCCAAATCCAGTGGCTAAGCCGCGTACATTTTTAATTCTAGCGAGTTATCGCATTCTAATCTGGCAGCTAGGCTGCAATTATTCTGAAACGTGACATGCAGTCACTATGCAGTGTGTAGGGATGAATGGGTACTTGAAACCCTATATGGTGTGTAGGGATGGATGGAGATGGTGTGTAGCAGTTAAGGGTAGGAATTTGCATCTCTATCTGAACTGTTCTACAATTGTATTTGATATATTCTATTTCTATATCTGATTCTGAGAATTGATTGACTAAAGACAAATTGAAATCACATCTGTTATATTACTATTTAATTGAGAAAATAAGTTACACACTAAGTGAAAACTCATTTAGTCTGTTTGTTTGGATTACAGGTAATCCACAGACTTAGGCGGCTTGGTGTGGCAGGAGCTCGGTTAATTTCCCATAGTTATTTTACCATTTTTTATAAACTTATGCTATTGTGTGTTATTTTGGATTACACCTTGAAGGTTTGAATTTCTATGTTGATTTAACTAATTACATTATTTTCGACTGTTGATTTCTAGTAGTAAAAGGTTGGTTTGTTCTGATATGAATTGATGTAGCCTCCAAACTTGGTCTAAACTTCTAGGCCGGGTAGGGGTGTTAAAGATACATAATATATTAATTATTATATATTTAATAGATTTATTTTATATAAAATAATTAAAGTACTTATTGTATATAAAATTTATTATTATATGATATGTATATGAATTGACAAAAATATTTTTTTATTGTTTATTCTTATATTATATCGGTAATTGAATAACTTTTATCTTTCTTATTAAATTTATAAACCTAATACTCATATTCTAATATATTTATTTCAAAACTCAAATATATTATACTAGGCCAAAATCCAAATAATATACTCATTATTATCTAAACTCAAAATAAACTAATGGCTTAATGTAGTATTTGGTACCTGAACTTTATCAAATCTTCTAATATGGTATCTCTACTTTCAAAATGCCTATTTTGATACCTATATTTTTTTGTCGTTTAGCAATGTGATACCTTTAACTAATGATGTTAATCTTTTACTTGTCAAAACACGTCAACCACAAAAATTATGACACATGTCACTTTTTTGTTAGATTTTTTTATTTAAAATAATTCAAAAGACCTTAAAATGAATTACACCCAAAAAAAATAAAGACAAAAAAAAACAATAATAAACATTAAAAAATAACTTATGACAATCTAATGAATGGGTTTATAAAAAATCGTGAACTCTATTTTTATTAAAGTAATAAAATTAAAAGTTTTTACATTTTTTTCTCTCTTTTTCTTTCTCTTCTCTTCTCTTATTTTTGTCATGAAGAACCTCAGTCGTCATTGCCATTCAGTCAATGTATAGCTTCCGATCAGTCCTATTTGCTTGGTTTGGTCAATATTAATAGTTGTCTCATTGAGTTTGTCAAGCCTTAGATCTTCCATTTCATGGTCGTTGAGTTGATCCTTCTCCTTAGCTATCACTGTTTTGTCGACTTTGACATTTCTTAGATTTAAAGAGGTGCAAGCCCAAAATGTTCGATGGAGGAGGCATTAGGGCAATGTTCTAAAAGAACCCATACACTCTCCTTCTTTCTTTCACTTAAAAACTTTGTGCTGGGGTTCAAGAAATTTCCCTTTTTTTGTGAAATTTTCAAATACATATGCATGTTTAGTTACGGCCTGAGCAATTTTAATCTTTTTTTATGATCCCTATTCTTCTCCCAATTCAAAATTTAATTTAATAAAAATATATTTTTTTAAGATATTAAAATTTTAATAATATTTTGTGTATTATTTATTTTAGACATGTGTTTTAATATACTAAAGGGTAAATTACACCAACAGTCACTCAACTTTGGGGTAGCTGACAAAACAGTCACTTAGGTTTCAATTCAGTCACTCAATTTTCGAAAAATAACAAAGCAGTCACCACTAACCCTTTTCCGTTACAGACGTAATGGAGCTATCATTTTCTGTTACAAACTTAACGAAGCTACCATTTTCTATCCCCCTATCACTGCTCTCCCATCCCTCTCCCTCTTCCCCACCATCCCCCCTACTTTGATTCTTTCTTCCTCCCCCCCTCTTCCCCACCATGTTTCACCAAACTCGGGAACCACATCTTCACATTTGGTTAGCACAAAATCAAGCCTAGCAAGTCTAGGTGCTGCATGTTGTTCACCTTCCTTAATTCTCATCACAAACCCAAGAAAAGAAAATCTCAAAAAATAGTCCAGGCTACCTTGTTGCAGCCACCAAATTCGAATAAATTGTCAGATTAGTCTCCCATAATTCTCCAAATTTCATGGGTGCATATTTAGTGTTTATCTGAACTTTTTAATTCATTCCCTTATCCCCCATTGGAGGAAATGTAATCTACAAAAAATCTCTCAAGTATGAACATTCTTTCTTAGTCCTTTTCCCTGTAACTCCATAATGGAGCTTTGGACTCGAACACAGGCAGAATTTCATTCTTTTCCTATGGCACATCCCCGGCTCATAAATTTTCATTTGAACTTTGCAACTAAAATCTCCAAACCCAAGTTCAAGTTCTAATCACCATTTGGATTCACGGTAGATTTTTTCCCCTTTACTAATATGCAGAAGCTATCATATTGTTAAATTTTGTAAATTTGATTTAAACCCATAATCCTAATCCTTCATAGGCTTATATGAATTCAAACATCAATCATTTTAGGCATCAACACAACAAAACTGAACAATGGAAAAAAAAGGCAAAGATAAAGAGCTTTGAGATATACCGCGAAAACGATGCTAAAAGCCAACAAATACTGAACAAGGAAACCAAGAACATCCCACTTGGGACCTTCCCATAAATCAGGCTGAAGGCCCGGAAGATCTGGGAACAACTTACCATCAACCAAAATCTCAGACGAACTCCCACCAACGTCCTCTAATCCAACTCCAACAGCAATGTTTGATTCTTCAATCTTCGCTGTCCTTTCAAGCTAATGTTCCTCATCTTGTTCTTTTGTGGTGAGATTGCTCCTCCGGTTCTTGCTGTCGAAGCATCCGGTTTGGGAAGAGAACTTTTTGGCAGCAGAGGTCAAGTGGATGGTGGGGAAGAGGGAGAGGGATGAGAGAGCAGTGATAGGGGATGGAAAATGGCAGCTCCATTAAGTCTGTAACGGAAAATGGTAGCTTCGTTACGTTTGTAATGAAAAATGGTTAGTGGTGACTGTTTTGTTATTTTTCAAAAGTTGAGTGATTGAATTGAAACTTGAGTGACTATTTTGTCGCTACCCCAAAGTTGAGTGACTGTTGGTGTAATTTATCCTATACTAAATTACACATAATTGTTGATACTTACGTTATATTGTCATATTATAATCTATTGTAGATGTATTATTGATAATTAATAAAATGTAATCATTATACCAATTGTTGAATATATGTATTAATAAAGATAGTATTTTTCTATCTATATTATAAAGATTTAGAATTTATTTGAAACTTTATATTCATGATAAGTACAACTATATTGATAAATTTAATGGCTAAGTTGTTAAAATATTAATTGTCCGGAGAGTTATATATATTAATGCTACGTTTGGTTACTAGTGTAATAACACGAAAAAAAGCTTATTTAACACATATGTTCTAAAGTAGTTAGACATAAAAGAAAGAATAATTATTACGAATTTAAATATGCAATTAGAAAGATGAGTAAAAACTCATTGTAGAAAAAATAAGACCTCTTTAAACTAAGTGAAAAGTTTTCTTTTTTGTTTGCCACAAACAAGTCATATGAGTGGCTAAAAATTATCACTTGTGATTAATTTTTAACTAACCAATAACTAAAATATGTGGATACAATAATGCTTCAACCAAACTTAACATAATAGTTTTAGTAATAGTTATATATATATATATATATATTATGTAAATAGTATATCATCTATTATAGTTAGCGTTTAAAACCGATTTAACCGATCAGATTGAATCAATTCAAGCAAATCAATTAATAACTTTGGTTTTGATTTTGGCCCAATTAATAATTGTTTTTTGATACAATGACCAATTAATAGTTAAATATATGTATTAATAGTTTTAATATGTATTATTACATTAAGTAATACTACATCACATAGTATAATAGTAATACAAAATCTTTTAATTATTAATTATTTTTGTTATTAATAAAATTTTAATATAAATATGTAATGCTTAGGAATATATTTTTATAAAATAAATAATTTTTATATAATTATATTAATTATTAATATTTATTATGGTTCTACAATTATGAATTCTAGGTTTTTCAAGTTTTGGATAGAATTTATTTTGGGTTCGATTTCAGATTCAAATTTTTTTGAGTTTAAATCTATAATGGGCTTAAACTTTCTTAAACTTAAATTATTCCGAGTTCATTGTTGAGTTGAGAACGTTGACGTTTTACTGTTGCAACAGTAAATAATTTGTAGAGGCTGAAAGGAGGATTAAAAAGAAAGTTAATCGTGGAGTAAATATATCTCTTTCGTGTCCTAGTCGTGGTCTCCCAAGGTAAGCGATCCAAGAACTTGTTAGCTTTTCCTCCAAGTTCCAACTCAACTCTGCCACTCCAAGAACTTGTTCTCTCCAACACTGACTCTTTTCTTCTCCATTATAAAAAGTAACTAAATCTTCCTAAAAATTTCAATTCTAATCAAGATTTCCAGCATTCATAAACGCCGCCGTATCCACCCCAAGATGTTGCTCAGAATCCGCAGCCGAGACGGCCTGGAACGTGTCCAGGTCGGCGGTCCTCACGTTTCAATCTCCCAATTGAAAGCCTTAATCGAATCCCAACTCCAAATCCCCATTCATAACCAAACCCTTTCCACCGATCGCAATCTTCTCTTGGCTAAAACCCCCGCCGACCTTCTCCGTTTCACCGACATGTCCGACCCCTCCCGTCCCCTCTCCTCCTTGAACCTCTCCCACGGCTCCGTCGTTTTCCTCTACTACCAGGGCGAACGCACCGTCCGCGGCGGACCCCCCGTCTGTCCCGCCGGATCCTTCGGGCGTAAGATGACGATGGACGACCTCATCGCTAAGCAGACACGGATCACCCGCCAGGAATCGCCTCACTGCGATTCGGTTTCCTTCGACCGCGATTCCGCCAATGCTTTCCAGCGGTACGTCAACGAAACGCTGGTGTTCGCCGTGAAACGCGGCGGCTTTATGTACGGCACCGTCTCCGAAGAAGGTAGGGTGGAAGTCGATTTCATTTACGAGCCGCCTCAGCAAGGGATGGAAGATGATTTGATTCTCTTGAGGGATCCCGAAGAAGAGAAATTGGTTGATGCCATTGCTGCTGGGTTAGGTAGGAAGAGGGTAGGGTTTATTTTTACCCAGACGATAATGCAGGACAAAAAGGACTATAATTTTTCCAACAAGGAGGTTCTACAGGCGGCTGAGCTTCACGCTGAGAGTGGGCTGAAGGAGTGGGTGACTGTTGTGGTGAAGCTGGAAGCCAATGAAGATGGGGATGCCGATGTACATTTTGAAGCTTTCCAAATGAGTGATATGTGTGTTAAGTTATTTAAGGAAGGATGGTTCGTGACCGAGTTCGGGGAAGACGATGATCCAAAGCTTTCCAAGATGAAGAAAGAAGTCGTCGTAGGTGGGAAGGATGTTAAGGAGGTTGATAATGATTTCTTCTTGGTGGTGGTTAAGATTATCGACCATCAGGTGCATAATTCTTTATTGATCATCTGATATTAACCAATTCATGTTGTTGAATTAGTTGCTTTTTATGGTTAATACTTGTGTTTGTGATTAACCTATTGATCTCCAAGGTGTGAGTGTTGCATGTGAAGTTTGCATTTTCACTATAATTTTAGCTGTTGAATTGCTTGCTCAATTTATCATGGGTGCTAAGGGTGGTTAATGATTCAGCTAAGGCAAATAATGCTGGATGTAAGTAGTTTAAAAATGTGGCATAAAGGAATGTGAGTAGGGAGAGAGGAGCCATACATAATATTATCAAAACTAGCTTTTCTGCACATGGTTTGTGTATGTGAAGAAGGAAGTAACATATATAGTTAATGTAAAGCCACACTGATGTTATTTTTAAATGGTCTCTCGGAATTGAAGGGGCATGAGGGAGAAGTTTCAATGTAGTTTTTTATTACATCTTTCTTTTATTTTAGTTCTTACCATATACATAAGATAGATTGATTTTTGTATGTGATGGTGGTAGGGGTCTTCCCTTAAAATTATAGATTGTTTTAGCTCCTGCTGCCGGTTTGCCTTCACATTTAGGTTGGATTATATGATTAATCAGTTATTCTATCTAGTATTCGACTCTTCAAGTCTGGTTGAGGTTAGAAACTCAGGTTAGATCTAAGGTTAGTGGAAAGTTGGAAGTCATTTTTGGCTTTGGTAATGGGGTAGTATTTTTGCCAAGTAGAACCAATAGGTTCAATATATCTAGTTTCTTTTATAATGTATGTTGTAGTTAGCCTCTATAGTTATAAGGTCGATGATATCCAATGAATTGACCTCCCACCTGCATTGCATTTGTTGGACAAAACCTTAACATGGTCTGAGACCCTATTGGATACTTGATTATCTGATAACCATGAATATAATGCTCAGCTCTTTTTGTCCTACAGCCATTAAATTTCGTGTATTGCTGCTCTACAATTAGTATTTAAGTTTGGAAGTAGACATGATTGTCTGGTCTTGATTGTTGTCACTCTGAGATTGATGCCTTGCACCATACCGGACAATCACTTTTGAAACAAGTGAAATCACCCTTGTTAGGTGTGTAACTATGTGCAGCGCTAATATTAGAGTATAAGGCTCCTGAAAAGCATCATCGACTGTCATTTTCTGCTAGCAGACTTGTATGTGGCTTAACGAAGTCCACCTGTGGTCGCTACTAGTCTTACAATAAATACAAGAGTGGTTGTTATTATGTTTTTATTTCTCAGGTTGGAGTTGGACCTGTGTTTTACTTAAGAACTTACTCTGAAACACAAATGAATGGTTGCTTTCAATGCAGGGACCTCTTTCATCAACCTTTCCTATTGAGAACCGGAACAACCTCACGACGATGAGGACACTGAAGAATCATCTAGATAGGACAAAGAGCCTTCCATTCGTGAAGCGTATCGCGGATTTCCATTTGCTGCTGTTTCTAGCCATGTCTCATGGTCTTGGTTCCGATGTTCCAGCACTAGCAGTGTGTGTTAGCACAGAGACAGCAGTACCAGAAGGTTACCAGCTCCTAATCGAGTCCATGGCCAACACATCCTGATTCACTTATTATGCTTGGTTGTTTATTGGAAAGTACTGTATATTTATGATCATAACAACTTACTCTTTGCCATTGTTTACTAGCATCATTACCAATCTCAGTTATTCCTAGAATCTTAACATTATGCTTTACATTCAAAGCTGAAAATTGGTGAGCTCTCTGATACGAAATTTATGATTAAAAAAAGGTTTTCAAGTGATTATTTTTAATTGACAACTATATATAAAAGCTTACCGATACAGATTTTGCTAGTTATTTGTATTTGAGGAGAATACATGCCACTGGTTTCTTTAATTTTTATGAAAAAAGTAATTTAATTTTCAAATTAGTCTATTTTGAATAAAAATATAAATTAAATTAAATTTGAATTGATTGAGAGCTGGGATCATTATCTAAAAAATATTTTTATATTAATATTTTATGTACTTTATAATTAAATATGCATTAAAATATATTTTTGATATATAATTAATTAATCTGATTTAAAATAATAATTTTTTTTTCAAATTTGAGATGAATAGCTTAAAATTTAAAGACTTCATTAAATAACATTTTTTTTTTCAGTTTTTGAACTTTTGTATGTTTCATATTTTAAAAATGATTTAAAATGAAGTTTTTTTTAAAAAAAAATATTGTTTATAAGTTTACTAAAAATACAAAAAAAAATTTAAAATATATATTTTTAATATTTATATACTTTTAAAGAGTAAAGGATGAAATTGACATAAAAAAGAATATAGCGACGTCTTAAAATTAAAGTATAAAAGAGTATTAAGGACCTTTAATATTTTTTTGTTTAAGCTTTAAAAGAAAAAATACTTTAGAAAGTAGTGTAAATTATTGTTAAAAATAATATTTAAGGTGAGTATTTGATATAATAAAAGTGTATTATTTTTTATTTAAAAAACAATAGAAATAAAGATTTTATTATTCGCTTACGAACCCAACCGACTCTAATTGTAAAACCTCCAAAAGAAATTTAATATTAGTATAAGAGGGAAGGGTCAGTATTTATTTTTGGACACATACAGAAAGTAACTGAATTTTGGTTGAAGATATATATTTTTTCAAAATGAAAAATCCAGAAGAGTAGTCATAATTCATAAAGCGTTTTTATTATTTTCGCTCTCCCTTCCCATTCCATATTTGAATTTAAATGGAGATGACGACTTTTAAGAGTAAGAAGAATAATCAGAGACTTGAAAACACACCCTCCTTTCCATTTCCATTCATTCTTTCTCTGTCGAAAGGTTCTTGAGTGATGGCGTCCCAACAACACCTGGAGAAGATGCAGCTCCGTCAGAACTATAGGAATCTTTGGCACACTGATCTCATCACTACCATTCATCGCCACCCTCTTTGTATAAACTTATTTCTCTTTTTTGCTCTCTTTTTCTTTTTCCTTTTTCTAGTTTTTTGTTTTATTGATTCTTTTTTTCTTTCCTTTTTTGTGTTTTTCGTCAGATTGTTGCTTTGCTTTATGGTGGTAAGTAATTCCGGATTTTTCTTTTTATTATCTTTTTTTCCGCATTGTAGATCTGCTACCTTTGTCTTCTCAATTGTGTGTTTTTCTGTAGTGTTTCTCATTTATAATTAGTTGCAATAGGGGTTTTGCCAATCATGTTTTAGGCTTTGAAGAATAGGAGAGTGACCTAGTGTTCACTTTGCTTACTTTCATGTTTCTGTTCCTGAATTTGGATGATCAATTATCTTTTCAGGAATGCTTCGTTTCACTTTTTCGCCTTATGCTTGATAGTATTTAAATTTTAATGATGTTTGATGGAAGATATTAGATATCTTTTCGCCATGGAAAATACTCCCTTCTTGCCTCGGCTTTTTACTGGTTTAGTGGGTGGTGGTGAGCAAGAAAACCTAAAAAAACGAAAAGCAATTCCAACCATAGTGTTCTGTTCCATTTCACTTCGGTTTTATTTAGTTCAGTTTGGTCACTGTTCATTAGTTAGAAAGCCATAGTTATCCTAACTCAACTGAATTTCATTTTTTATTTAATTTATAATACAAAAATAACTATTTATATTTAAATTAGTAAAAAAACCTTTGAATACTATTGTGATACCATTCACACACTCTAGAGTTGAGACTCAGAAAAGTAGAGGGACTCTGGTAAAGAAGGATGAGAGCTTAGTGTGTCAGGATTTCTAGAGAGAGGAAAGAAGTTCTTATACTATGTTGCACCTTGGGGGTATTTATAGGTAAGTGAGGGTTCTTGGGTGGTCTCTTAAGGAGATCGCATCTGTTAATAGCGGATGGCTTAACAGAGGATCTAATTGGGTGGTTAAGGATGGACGGTCCCTATTGTGGGTGGTATGAGGCATGCAGATCGATGGTCACTGAGTGACTACCGGATGGTACAAGACGGAGGGTCACTCACAAGTGTCTCCCCGGTTGGTTCTCATGTTGCCACGTGTCCCAATTGGGGTAGGGGTATAACAACTATATATATTTAAAAAAGTTAAAAAAACTGATGAACAAAACTGATCAGAACCTCTGTGAACTTTGATTCCTCTTGGCCATCTTTGATATTCGATTTCAGTCTGGTTTCTGAAAAACCAAATTACTGCGTTGTAACCGCAAATATTTTTCAAAATCAATCTGAAGTGAGCCATTACCACCCTTACTTTTTAGCTCTTTCCTGGTAAATGATGTGCTGAATTTCTGCATAAGCTAAAACCCTTCCCTCTGTCCCTCGCCTTTTTTTAGTTTCATTAGTTTAACACTTTAAAACCGTCTAATCATACTTCTGTTGTAGTGGTCCATGTGCATCCTACATGCTCCGGAAACGAGCGCTTTATGATGACATGTCAAGGTAATTGACCCATTTCGTTCATCTTTGAAGTACAATTCAATGGTATAACATCTTGTTTTCAACATAGCCTCTTGTCTTTGTTGTAGGTATACATGTTGTGCTGGTTATATGCCATGTAGTGGTAGGTGTGGAGAGAGTAAATGTCCCGAGTTTTGCCTTTGCACTGAGGTAGGAAAGGAAGTTTGTTTATGTGGTCTGTATTGCTTTTTCTGTTACTTCAACTAGTGCCTTAATTTTTAGAATCTAAGATTTGTATATTTGTGTTTTAATTTCCAGGTTTTCCTCTGTTTTGGAAACTCTGTGGCCTCTACCCGATTCCTCTTGCAAGATGAATTCAACATTCAAACAACAAAATGTGACAATTGCATCATTGTAATCTTTCTGCTCCTACATCTGTTTCTTTGATCTGTAATTATTTTTGCACTTCCTGGCTATTGATTAAACATATTGCCCCTTGATATACAGGGTTTCATGTTCTGCTTACAACAAATTGCATGCATATTCTCCATAGTTGCAATGATTGTTGGAAGCGATGAGATTCAAGAGGCATCACAAATACTGAGTTGTTTGGCTGATATGGTTTACTGCACGTAAAGTCTTACATTCCTTTCAGCTCTATCAATGTCTTTGCTAGTTTTCCTCAGAGATACCATACTGAAAGTAGTCCTTTATTTTGCTTTTTTTTTTTTCCAGGGTCTGTGCATGTATGCAGGTATGAAGTGCATCTAACACATGCAAATGGGAAACTTATTATCCTTTTTTGGAACCATGTCTTAACATTTTCTCTTGTTACAGACGCAACATAAGGTTGAAATGGACAAACGAGACGGCAAGTTTGGTCCACAACCAATGGCAGTCCCCCCTGTTCAGCAGATGTCTCGCATTGATCAACCAATTCCTCCTGCAGCTGGCTATCCACCAGCAGCATATGGACAGCCTTATCCAGCTCAAGGTTACCCGCCCGCTGCATACCCTCCTCCTCAGTACCCACCATCTGGTTATTCTAGGTAAATATTTCTCTGGGTTACTTGTTGGTTGCAAGCACTAGTGTGGGTTACTAAGACATGGATAGGGCTTTGATTTGCATGCTGCAAATTACATAGTGATATATTTTTAAGCGTGATTTGCTTTTCGTGTTGCTGATTTGAACAGCTAAAGGTTTAAAAAGTAGATATACCATGAACATGTCTGCTCTCAATAGTTTATGCAAATTTGTAAAAGTTAAGACATTATATCGGAACCGTCTTATTGAGGTGATATAGTCAACGGTCTTTGATCCAATTGCACAGCTTCTACTGGGGGAATTTTTTATTTGGAAATGATAAAACCCTGCCTTTTTTCTCACATCTACGGCGGTAATGAGTTAATTGCTTTTAAAGCATGTCTTAGATCGGCTATAAAACGAATTGTTTAGGTAGTTTGTTTACAAAGCAAGGTCGATCAGCCTTATCCTTAATCACATGCTCAACAATCTTTTCTTTTCAATCAATATCTTATTGCTTCTATACAATTTATCAAATATACATGTATTGTGCAGTTGGAAAAGAAAATTGAATAGATTTTAAGGGCTAATTTACTTTTGCTTTTGTAAAGTACAAAATTTTTTGTATAAAATTACTTAGCTTTTTTTACATTATGATATTAAGAGAGGCAAAGAAGATGACAGAGTTTAAACCCGCCCCATCTAGATGACAAATAGAAGCTCTAACTACTTCAAATAATTCTTAGCTTGGTTTAAGATTCTAAACGTTTAGCTTTGCTATCAAAATTATTTTTGAAAAAAATGAAATATATATTTTGGACATGATATTGTAAAGTAAATATATATATTTCCAAAAATCCAAAGCTAAATAGCAACAACAAATAAATAATTTAGTTCAAATGTGATTTTCAAGAATTAAGAGTTCGTTTGATTCATGGAAAATAACTTCTAGAAAATGATTTTTGAAAAATTTGATATTTTATTGTGTTTAGATAATTTTATATAAAATATTTTCTGTTGTTGGACAGATTTTAAAAGAAAATATAAATTTGCAAGCATTAAACATTTCAATGATACTCCTTTCAAAATTCTTTATTAACATAAACTTATTTGTATTTCATTTAAAATAATAATAATCCTTTTTTTTTGTATTTACATTAAATAACATTTATTGATAAATTGAAGTAATTACAAGTTGGTTGTCTAAAATTCAATATAATCACCAAAAATGAGGAAAGAAAAAGTTGATATAGAAGTAGGTGAATCGTGAATCCGGTAAAATTAGTTACTCTTCAATGTCGTCCCCAACTTCATCATGGAGAACCAACGCGTGTGGAGTAACTTTGATGTTGCCTGCCTTGTTTCTTGGGATGTCAAAGAGATGAAAAAAATATAGGTCCAAGCTTGGTGTAAGCAGTCATAATTGAGACTAGAGGTGAACGTTCGATCGAATCGAATCGAATAAAAAAATTTCGAGTTAATCGAGTTGACGAATCATATTTTATCATCTTAATTTGATTTGAAATTTTCTCGAATCGAGTCGAGTGAGATAGAATTCAAATCGAATCGAATCGAATATATTTGTTAGAGTTAAGTTTTAAAATATAATTTTGGATCCTTGTAACTATTGTCACCCATCGTAATAAAATTTGTCCACTTTAACTAATTTTTTTATTAACTTTCATCACCAAATAATTTATTTATTAATCTTTTATATACGGGTTAGCTTCTTTGCTTGTTTAGTTGTTTCAATTATCTTCAGATTCTTGTCACTATGTATTTTGGAATTAAAAAATATATTAAATGTAAAAATGTGATTTTTTTTTAATGAAAGTTATTTTAAAGATAAAATGTGAAATTGATACCAATATAAAATTTTAACACGAATATTTTATGGCATAATTAATAATTCAATTTTAATATAAATATTCAATATGACTAAACAATTCAATAATATAAATAATATAAAATGTGAAATTTAATTTAATAATATAAATAGTAGATATAAATAAAATTATTACTATTTATGTTTAGTGATTTTTTTTGGATAATTTTATTTTTTTATTCGAGAGTAAAGGGTGAGAAGTAAAAGTTTAGGGGAAAAATAAAAAATTTTGGAGAATAAAAGTTTGAGGGAAAGTAAATAGGGGGAGTAAAATTTTGAAGGGAAAATATTAAAAAAAAATTGGAGGGGAGATGGGTTTGGGTAGATGGGAAGGGAGTAAAAGTTTTAGGGGAAAAGTGGGAGGGAGTAAAAATTTTGGGGGAAAATAAAAAGTTTTGAGGGTTTTTTGGAGTAAAATTTTGAGAAAAAGTAAATGGGAGAGTAAAATTTTGGTGGAAAATGGATTTTGGGTAGATTGGGGGGTTGGGATGGGAGGGGAATAAAAGTTTTGGGGGGAAAGTGGGAAGGAGTAAAAGTTTTGAGGGAAAAGTAAAAAGGTTTGTGAGTTTGGGGTAAAAATATAAAATATTATAGTTTGATATTCGAATTATTTGAATTCGAAAACTCAACTCGATTCGAACTCGAAATTCGAAAAAAAAATCGAGTTGACTCGAATAACTCGATTCGTTTAACTCGAAATTCGAATTTTTTTTCGATTTTTTCGAGTCACTCCTAATTGAGACTCAAATGCCAAGATATGGTTATACCAACATTCCCTGTAAAGATCCCCATACTTATTAAATTCAGATTCTGAGAGCCTTTAAGCATCATTTAACAGTCATTGAGTTGCCATTTCTCCACAAAAGACTCGACGTCTGTTAAAATAAAGCAAAACCAAATAGTTAGAGATAAAAATAAATTAACAAAGAATTGAGATTCAAACCACAAGGCCAAAGACCCCTTAAATTAATGTAATTGAAACTGATCGAATCCAAATATATAAATATTAATGTAATTGAAACCAATCTATGTTTATAAAAAAAAACTTATTCAATTTAACTAAATTAATTTATTTCATCTAGTTTAGAAATAGTTAAATTGTTGCAAATTATAGAAAAAGAAGGTAGAAAAAAAGTGGAGAATTAGCTATAATATATCGAAACTATATATAAAAAATTGTCTTAAAATAAACATCTTAGGATGAGGTGTATTGAAATTACTCTTTATATTACTAAATTCTAACACAATTGGAAATATAAGATTGCTAATATTGGAAAATATGTCCATATTGTAGTAAATATGTAATTGTTTTCTATGTATTTGAACGATGAATAAATAAATTTTACATTTCACTGTTATATTTTTTGTATTTCTATCTTTCATATTTTACATGCATAACAAAATTGTGACAAGCAAATATTAGCTCATTGATTGTCTAAGTTCAAACTGACGATAAGTGGCACTGTAAGAACGTTTACATTGCGAGAAAGACAACTTACTTCAATAGATAATTTAAATGAGTACGTAATCCCGTAAAAGAATCAAAGTGAGCATTTGATTCAAATATTGAAAAAGATTATTATGTTGTGTTCAATTTCAATTGAGGAGATGGTTAGTCTTGGCTATCGGAGCAATTAGTCTGTGGGTAGAGACATAGATGTATTCATTGAAAGAACGATACATTGGACTGGATCCAATATGAGTAATTCTGAATCGTTTGTAAATTAATTCACTTGTGACATTCATGGTATGATTTACCTAAATCCTGAGTTAATCACTAACCATGCATATGTAGCTCATGTGCTTTGATATAAGTAGAGGCCAATGCTATAAAGATGATTGAGACGATAGCCGATATGTTGGATACATGACTTGTGTATAACATGGCTTTACTAGCAACAATGAAATTCATAACTCAATTAAAGAGTTAACGATATCCTCTCATTGACATTGTCTGGATTGATAAATATGGAACGTGGCCACGGGTTATTAGTTCTCGAACTAGCAATTTATCACAATCATTTGTTGACAGTGATCATATTAATCATTAAGAAGACACAATGGTGACAATGAGATAAAATAGGATTGTATTAAGTGAATGAATTTAACTCAAAGGAATCAAGGATATCTTATGAGGGTAACACACATGACTAGGTCATTGGACAAAACAGTTGGATGAATTGCTTTAGTAAAGAGTATACAATAAGGAGTTTTCAATCATGGTACTTCTTGTGGACTGACTCCATGATTAAGTAATTGCGAATTATCGAAACGATACTTCTGAACATAATTGCAATTACTAGATTCTAATTGTATGTGTCTAATTGGTCCCTCCGCTAGCTCAACAAAAGCTCGATCGGACTGTATTTGAATCAGAAGAAAATTCTACGACTTTGGAAGTAATTTAATTGAGTCGATTTGTTCGATGTGAAATTAAATTTAGTGGTTGTAAGAATTGTTCAACTAGAGAATTTGATTAAAGAATTTTCTTGAAAAATTAATTTCAAATCTAAGTGATTTTTGGGAAAATTAATTTTGATCAAGTAAAATTAAATTATTAAAATTAATATGATATTTTTGGAAATTAATTTTGAAGTCAGACAATTGGCCAAATGGGTAATTAAAATTGAAAATTGGACCTAAGATCATAAATTGGGCCCGAGAGTCCAAAACCGAAACCAAGATCCAAAAACTGGTCGAACTGGGTCTGGTATGTGAAACGGGGCCAATGGTCCAATCGGTGGCTAAATCGGATCGATCGGGTGTCATTGGTTGGGACCGAATCGATAGCAACCAAACCAGCTTGGGGTGCCAGCGGCTATGACAGCGACATTTTGGTGGCCGACAAATGATCGGCCACGGTGGGTCTTTGGTGGTTGAATAGCGGAAGAATTACACTCTTACTGATACTCTACTACAGAATATGATTTCAGATTAAATATTATAAAAAAATATTATTTTAATAGATTTAATAGTAAATTAAATTTAATACTTATTTTAATAGTATTTTATGAATTTAATATTAAAGTGATTAAGTTTAATCATAATTGAACTCTCTAAACTTTCCCTATATAAAGAGAGTTTTGAGTCATTATTTTACACACACTTGAATTCAAAAGAAAGTTGTAGAGAGAAAATTCTCTGAAGAAATTATTTCAGAAAATTTCTAGAGATATTTTTCTTATTTATAACTTGACCTAAAAGTTTAGAGAAATTACGAAATTACACTACTAGTAATTTTTGTGAAAAATTTTCTGATTCGAAGCGAGCCTATACTCGATAGACGTGGGCTTGAGGATAGCGGAGAAGACTACTCAGTCAAATCGTTCATCCTAGACGAATCGAAAATGTACAATTTTGATTAAATGTTTATTACTTTAGATATCACAACCAAGTTCATGTTTTGGAAAAAAAAATTAAAACTCCGATTTTCTCCTAAATTTATTTTTCGTTGCGTTTTTCAAACCTGATTTACCAACAACTAACTCAAAGTAGTTTTTAGAATGGTTCTGGAATTGGACTGAACTGACCAATTGAATCTTGAATTGGTAGCCCAACCAATACCAAAAAATCGGAGGAAGATTGAACCAACACAAAAATGGTTGAACCGATAAAAAAATAATTGAACCGAGTAAAAAATTGATTAAAAATCAGTTGAATCGAATTTAAATTAGTTTAAATATTTAATTATTTACAATTTATAAAATGAATGTTTATTTATATTATTATTTATTTGTATTTGTCGTTTTTTTATTATTATTTTTATGATTTTTCTATGCATTTTTGAATGTTTGTAATTTTTTAGAATTTTTAATTTTAAACTAGTTGAACCGACGGTAGAATCAAAAATCGATGATTTGGTCGATTCGACGACTAATATAGTTCTTAAAACATTGATTTTCAAAATCAAACAAGGGAATGTAATTTTGAAATTTTATAATATCACCAAGAATGTAAAATTCTATGGTTCCAAGATTGTAAAATTCTTAGGGTAATGTAAGATTCCAACATAGGATTTTCATGTTTGAGTTTCAAATATTATTTTAAGGCAGCATTCTCACATTCTTAACAGTATCAAATAAGATTTTATTCTTATTTTGATACATGCAAGAATGCGTTGAAACTCAAAATTAATTTCACCAAAGCTACTCGTTTTCAAGTCTAAAAGATCAATCGATTTGCAATGCATTTTTGGATGGGGTCAATACATTTCTTTTTGTAACACCTCAAACTCACTCCTAAAGTTCAGTTGGATCTGGAGCATCATAATGGTTGTCGGTGCCACTCGCTCGATTAATCATTCAATTATTACACAATAAAACATAAAACATAAACATACAAATAATAAATCATTTAACAAAATCCTACTTATAAAAAATTTAAAAAGATTAAAATCATTTAACACAGCTTAATCAAACAGTCAAAGAATTAACCAATATAACCAACCAATCTAATGGTTCTAAGTACATGCCAATTTATAGATTATGGATTGTGGAAACTATTTGACAATGATGCTTAGCCACGAACTATTTATAACTTGCACATGAAATTAAAAACCCAAACATTAAGTTTTTCACAGCTGAACGGTGATCTCTAAATTCTAACATTACCATATATTAAAGTTAATTAAAAAGTAATTGAAAAACAAATTTTAAACACTTTGAATAAGGTTTTTAGTAAAATCCATGAAACATTTTTAAAACAATGTAAAAACAAGATTTCTACTATTCGTACAATTTCATAAAATATTTTTAATGACAAATTGTAATTTTTCAATAACATTATTCTTATTATTTTTATCAATTTTCATAACATGTCGTTTAAAATTATCTCAAGTAATAACACATGTAGAAAATGCATTTAAATACACAACTACCCAATTGAACACCGAACAATCAATGAAAAAGGTACAAGACACTTTTTTATAACAATAACAATACTTCAATGCATGTTATAAGCAACTTCCGGACGCATAAGGCAATTTACATAATAAATAAATAATATGGGGTTCTTTATACCTTATGGCATTCTAATTATATCCGAAAACTTTACGACAATGTTACTAGGCATTTAGGAATCATTTAAAAGCAATTTTATAAATACATAAAAAATCTTTTCATCAGTTTTACAAAGTAATTTTAACACATCAAGCAATTAAATTGACCATAATATAAGACAATTAAAAATCAAATATCACAAACTAAATTTCTAAACGTTTATTACTTAGAAGCGACCAACCGTTAATGACCTTAGCTTTCGATGATTTGCTTACCTCTTTCACTTCAATGTAGAAAAACATACGAACTTATTAAAACTAAACCTAAATTACCAAATTCATCGCAATTAATCTAATTTTAATCTTAAACAAATTTAAATTATGATTATTTAATAAAGATAATGAATACACTTTATTAACTAAGTGAATAATAATTCTAAAACTTGAAATATTTTCAAATACAAAATTTTTATTCTAATAACAAAATTTTTATTCACTTAAATTTGGAAAGGGCATTTAATAATTAATGAGATCATATTTTTATATATTTTAATAACAATTTTTTCAATTACCTTATTATTAAAAAATTGTTTAAAAGTATTTCATGCATTCGCATGAATTAATGGAAATTGTGCTCAAATCATCAAAATTGAAACGACTACACGTCAACACTAATATAAATCAAGTACAACAAATCTAAGTTTTACTAAACGAAATCACATTTTCCTAACAAATTTTAAAATTTTTCTAATTTCATTAATACATACATGCTACTAAGCTAAATAAAAAAGAGATAAAAATGCTAAATTCAATAAATATACTATATATTATAACCCAATAAGGCCACATCAGGATAGCATTAAGGCATATATACTACTACATATAACAATATATATTACTATTATAAACTTAACAATATCATCATACTATATCTTAATAATGACACCCATACATCATATAAACATTAAACCAACAATCAACATTAATATCGAAAATAAAATGGAAAATTTTACCGACAAACCCGACAGTGCAACATCAATTTCTTGAGGAGATCAAGGTTTGCAACAATAGTAAATGACAACAAAGGAGACAATTAGAGAAGCAGACTGCTTATGCAAATAACAAAAATGATGAAGCAAGCGGTGCAAGGTTGGCTTGGAGCTGGGGTTATGACTAGGTTAATTGCTTGGAGACAAATGAAAGGTTGTTTCCTTGTTTCCCACATAGTTTAGGTCTATGTATATGACATTATGTTTTCTATAACTACCATATATATATATTATATCTTTGATTTTTTTTATTAATAAAATGGCTCCAAGGGAATTTTTCTTTCAAGAATAGTTTCTTGTGATTTTGTTGATAGGCTTTTGCTTCAATTCTTCAAGGATTCTTGAGGGAGTTCACCATAACTTCAGTTAGTCTAACTCAAGTTAATTGGGAAGATTGATTAAAAGTCATTATAGTTCTTTGTTGGTGCAAGTTCATCAAAGGAGGCTAGGCTACTTATCTATCTATCTTGTTGCCCTTCACCTATCATCTTCTACCTTCGGTTTCATCATTCCATTCTTCCATCTTTGTTTCTTTTATTTAATTCTAAAAATTATTTATTGGTTCTTAATGTACTGAATGTTCAAAAGTCCTTGTTGCCATGACTTTCTTCCTTTCTAAGAAAGATTGTTTATCATTCAATTCACTCTAAGTTAATTGTTCGGGTTTTGCATCATATTTCATTTTATTCTAAGTAAAATAAATTAAAATGTTTTTTTATTAAAATAGAAATAACATGTTCAAGGATGAAGTTTTCATTCTTTTTGTTGGCTTTAATCTCCCAAGCTTTTGATATAGTAATATTTAATATAAATTTCATTACTAAGTCATTTAGTGATTACACATTTCCAATGACTTGCAAATACTCAAAAACATATTTTAGATGTGTTTCATAGTGTATCAAATGTTTTTGAGTCAATATACTTTAAGGCACTTTAGTAGTCAAGTCTCAAGACATAGGACTCTAAATCTTGAAAAGAGCAAATTAGTAGTCAAACATTGCCTTAGGGGAGCAAATTTAGAATCTTACCCTAAAAGTCTCAAGAAATTCACCCATGTCTCAAGACATAGGCTTGGTTGTCTCAAGACATGCAAGTTTCAAACCAAAGTTTTGCTCCAAGGATGTAATGTCTCAAGACAACCCTTCAAAGTCTCAAGATGCATACTTCTAACGACTATATAATGCTTATTTTTCAGCTAAGTTTCGAGACATAAGTTGCAGGGACGCTTTTTTAGCCTAAGATTAATGTTTCCGATGACTCTATTTCACCCTTAACAACCAGAAACGTCCATAAACTTGTTCCTTGGTATAAATACTCTTCAAGAATACTTCAAGACATATAAGAGAAACATCAAAGCTTAAAGATCAAAGTCTTAAAATTTTCATTCTTTCATTTCTTTTGTTTGTAACCTTTAGGAGCTTTGTGTCAAATCTTTTACCATTCACATATTTGTTTTTAGAGCTCAAACTTGTAAACATTGACCTTCTTAGAGGTTGTTATTGTTTATTTTTCATTTCACCAATTGTAAATTGAGAAGGTTTTAATTGAACCATAAAAACTAAGAAATGTTTTAATTTAGCCATTAAAGCTTGGGGAAAAGTTCTATTTAAGCCTTAAGAAAGAGATAGTGTTGTAATGGTTATACTTTCTCCTTGAAAGGTATCAATTCTAATAGTGAATTGGAAAATACTTAGTGGTGGAAAGCTAAGGTAGTGGAGATAGGCAATTGGGGTCGTACCACTATAAATTCATTGTGTAAGAACTTTTCAAAATACCAATTTATCCCACCTCTTGGTATTTTCCAACCTAACACTTTTTTTATCATTTTGGTTTAGTTTCTTCTTAAACCATAACAAATAGCATTTTTAATAAAAAAACACATTTTCTTCTGTAAGGATATTATTATGGGATATTATCTTTTAGCAATTTGATTCCTAATGGGATATTATAGAATATTATTATGGGATATTATTTCTTAGCAATTTGATTCCTAATGGGATATTATAGGATATTATTATGGGATATTATCTTTTAGCAATTTGATTCTTACGTAACTGCTACTGTATCGATATATATATACCTTTAAGATCTATCAATAAAATTCAAGAGATTACCCTATTCTTGTCATGGCATTTGAGCAAGGTTTTTAACACACAAAAATTTCTTTCATCATTCTAAATGGATGGTTGCGAGTCTTCTCCTCCTTCACCACCACCGGGTAGTGAAATTTCTTGGTTTTATTGTTGAGCAATGATAGTCGCTTTTGGCTGTGTTTGGTAATAAACAATCAACTTTCACTCGGTTGAATGGTAAGTCCAAGAATAATTGGATTGTTGATATGGGGTGTTCATATCATGTTACTGGTGATCTTATCTATTTGATAAATGTGAGAGATGTTGTAACATGTCCCGTAGGACACCCTGATGGCCAAACAATGGTGGCTACCCAATAATGAATGGTTAAATTGATAAACAAAATTCACTTAAAACACATTCTTTACGTTCCTAAATTAAACTGCAATTTAATTTCAGTTTCCCAGTTGAATGATGATAAAAACTGTTTTGTCCAATTTTCTACTAATATAGTGCTATTTAGGACCTTCATTCGAGGGAGTTGATTGGAGTGGGTGAGAGACGGGATGGACTTTACTATTTTCGGTAAGTTTCAACGGTAAAAACAGTTTTGGTTGAAGCTTCATCCTCTTTGGAACTTTGGCATAGAAGATTGGCTCACCCTTCCTAGAAAGTAGTAAAGTTACTTTAGTAACTCTAGAGATCATCTGAATAAAGCATGTGAAACTTGTCATTGTGCTAACCAAACTAGAAATAGCTCTCAAATTAGTGAACAGAAAATCACTTGTAATTTTTATTTAATTCATTATGATTTATGAGAGTTTTATGGCACTCCATCTTGTGGATCTCATTATTTTTTGACATTAGTTGATGATTCCTCTCGTGTTGTTTGGGTATATCTATTGGTTAATGAAAATGAGTGTAACAACCCGATTTTAATGATATCAAAACACTGGTTTTGGGACCACAATTATGACGAGTAAATTAATATTTTATTGTCTACGGGAACATATTAAGGTCGTGTTAAAATTTCGTTAATAAGCTTTGATGTTTACATAGTTAATTAAGTGAAAAGGACTGAATCGTAAAAAAGTGTAAAAGTTGAGTTCTATTAGTTAAAAGGGCTAAATGACTATGGAAATGGAAGTATATGGACTTAAATGGTAATTATACAATTCATAAGGTTAGTGGATGTGTATGGCATGGTGTTTTTGAAATTTTGTTAGTTTTTAAAGGTTAATATGGTAATTAGGTAATTAAACTTAAAACTAAAACAAAATAAACAAGGTATCATCTTTTATTTTATCATCCCTAAACTGATTTTAAGGAAGAAAACCTCCATGGATGAATGCTTAATTCGGCTAGGTTCTTTATAGTGCATGGTATGTGTTTTTCATTCCATTTTTAATGATTTTTATGTTTTTGAATTCATTGTAGTTTAATCTAGCTACCCCAGGGGTTAATTTGTAAAACTGTTAAAGGTTGAGGGTTATTCCATGAATGTTCTTGAATGGTTTTTGATGTTACATGATATATTATGAATTTTTGTTGAAAAATAAACAAGTTTTGTTAAGTAATTTTTGGTAAATTTTGGAATTAGGGACTAAATTGTTAAAGGTATAAATTCTAGGGTTTTATTGTGAAATGATGATAAATATGAGAATTTTCAAGGTCCCTTGCATGTTTGGTTAACATGGAATTAGATCAAAATGGTTATATTTTAAGTTATAAGCTTAAGGACTAAATTGTGAAAAAGTTAAAATGTTAGGGGTAAATTGGTAATTTGCATAAATATGAAATGTGGATTGAATTGAACGTTTGAGGTTAATTGAAGTATTTAATTGAATATAATTATCTATTTAGGTCAAGATAAATCTCAACCGGACATAAATCGAGGAAAGACGAAAGGTTCAAATTAGCTCGATTTAACTTCTACGCCCCTAGTCATCGAGGTAAGTTCGTATGAACTATGATAGTTTTAATGTTAGCTAAATTGATTAGTTGCTATGTTGTTTATAATGTAAATGATCGATACTTAAACCTATCAATACAATGAAGAATTTACGGATATCAGATCCTGGTTGAACCTTAGGAATTCTTAAGATACGAATGACATATCATTAGGGATTTCATGTTTCGGGTGATGGTTTTGGATGTCATACTGATGGCTGAGGTCCTGCATTTGTTGTAGGTTCTCCATAGCTCGTGTGTGCAGCATCGTGTAGCCTACATTCCGACCCACAGCTCGTGTGAGCAGGCCTATTTCACAGCTCGTGTGAGCAATGATGTAAAGGAAAGGTTACGGTTATATGTAAAGGCACACTTCATGTGAGCTTTCTCGAGTATCCGATGAAATTCTAGATGGTATGGTAAGTATTAAATGGAATTAAACATAGTCTTATGGAAAGAATGCATGAACTAAATGATGTACTTCATATGGAAAATGACTTATCTTATGGTTAGTTCATTTGAATTATTTACAAGTGCGCTAACTTGTGTATTGATGGTGATGGATAGGCTTGTGCCAAGCTTATGGTTTGGATTACATTATATTTATGCTTTATATTATGCAAATGAAATGGTAAGTTATGTTTTGATTTATACGAGCTTACTAAGCATTAATTGCTTATGTAGTTTCTTTTCTATGTTTTATAGATTTTCGAAAGCTCGTCGGAGATCTATCACACTATCCAAAAGTCAATTCGGTATTTTTTGTGCATTTTGGCCAAGGTTTATAATGGCATGTATAGGGTGGTATATAATGGTGTTTTTGATGAACATGTAAAACGATAACTTGGTATGTTTGTGATTTGATGGTTATGGATTGTTGATGGACTTATAATACTTGCTTAGGTAAGTCTTTTTGGTCACTTATTAATAATGGGTGTCTATGGAATATTGGTATAAATTGTTGGTTTGAGAATGGTCAATTTGTGGTATGTTTTAGGTAAGTAACTGAATAGGTTATCATGAATGAATTGGTACAATGTTGACATGTTTTGATGGTTGATGTCTTGGTATATTGAGGTGTCTTTGAAAGACATATTGGTTGGTTGAATTAGGGTCTTGATATGGCATTTTGATGTGTGTTTTGGTTATGTTTAAGTCTCATTAAAGTGTGCTTAAATGGGTTGAAAGATTGTGCATGGAATGGTCTTGGAAATGGCTTGATTTTAGGTAAATTTGGGTCCACACACCCTGAGACACGGGCGTCTGACTCAGCCGTGTGAGACACACGGCTTGACGACACGGCCATGTGTCATCTGATGAATTTCTTGGGTTGCAAGTCAGAGAGTCACACGGCCTGGCACACGGGCGTGTGACCCTACTCAGAAAGTTACACGGGTGAGGACACAGTCGTGTGTCCCTAGTTTGAAGGTTACGCGGCTTGAGACACGGGCGTGTGACCCCTGTTTTGCAAATTTTGCATGTTTTTCCTAAGATTTCCAAATTGTTTCAAATTGGTCCCGATTTGCTCCTATGTTATTTTTAGGACTCGAGGGTTTGAGTTAGGGACTGTATATATGTATATGATTGGTTTATGTTGTAATTATATATTATTGAATGATATTACATTTAAATGTTTTCAATTGCACAGTAATGCTCTGTAACCCTAATCTGACAACGAATACGAGTTAGGGGTGTTACATTTAGTGGTATTAGGTAAATGTCACACCCCAAAATTAGGCCTAGGAGTTTTGAGGGTATTTTAGGGGTTTTAACTTTAGTGTGCTCGAGAATTTTGTAGGCATGGTAACCAGAAATGTTTTCGTCTAAGGCTTTTATAAAATTAAATCAATTTTTGAAAATGGTATGTAAAAGATCATTAATTTTTAAATAATAATTGATTTGTAAAAGGGGCTAATTTTTGAGTGTTTATAAGGCAGTTAAACCAAAACATTAAAATACTAATATCTTCCCCCCACCTACAGATTTCGTGATAGTTTTCTCTCTTTTATTTTGTTTATCGACGGTTGCTCTCCCAAGCTCTTCCTATTCAAATTTTGATTCCCAAACTCCATTCCCTTGATTTCTTTCATTCTCACAACATTAAACCTTCATAGAATTTTAATAAAAACACCCAAGACACCATTGAATTTGTCATCTCTCAAGCTTGTGGGATTTTTGGATTTCTGACTAAACCTCTTTTTTTCTTCCATCGACGATAACAATTCATCTTTCTATTAGTTTTAGATGTTATCTGGTCTTTTAAACTGAGTTTTTAGCCATTAAATCGCATGTTTTGAATAAAAGCCGAAAATTGGGTTGTTAATGGTGGATTCCGGGATCTTGTGTAAAAATATGGTTTCAAAGTGGTTTTCAATTAATTTTAAAGTGGTTAGAAGGATTCTAAACCCACTTTCAAGTTTTATTGAAGAATTTTAAGGATTTAATGAATTTTCGTGAAAATTGCCATAATATGTCTAAAAATTTTGATACTATGAATTGGGTAGTTTTGCATAGCTCAAAGGTTGAGAATCAGTCGTAGGTAAATAATTAGATGAACGGAATCTGTTTTAGGCAAAAATATTAAGTCTAGACTGATATAATTGGGTTTTAATTTTGCTATGTCGAAAGTTTCAATTCCAAGAGAATTTTGCTTAGACTTGTGTTTTTGACTGATTTAGGAGAGTCTTTGATTGAATGTTGATTGTGCTGTTGTGTGATTTATTTTTTTGAAGCTTCAGACTCGTTAAGACCTTTTACGAGTAAAGCAAAAGGCAAGGAAAAGTTAGTTTGAGCTTTTGGCGACTAGAAGAAAGGGTGAACGGTGAGTGTTTGGAATCGCTACTTGTAGACGCAGTTCATTGCGTTAATTGAGAACTTAAGAGTAGCCTAAACCCCTACTCTAAGTTTTGAGTGTAAGCTTTCTTATATTCCCTGATTATGTGTTGTGTAACAAGAATTATAATGTGATATTGTAACATGTGAAAAATGATTGTGGTAACTATTGCGAAAGTGTTAATTGTGGGCATGTTGTTGTAATAGCCCCAAACCCGACCTACAAGTTTATATCGAATTTCAGAGGTTACATTGGCCACCCAAATTAGTGCGGTAAATCACTGTACTGAAACAATACAGTTAAACTGCCAATTCTGTCTTCCTTCTCTTCACAACCAATATCCCAAAATTTTATGCAATTGAAGGAATGCACACAGTTCGCTAACAGACTTATAGAAACAATGATTCATACTCAGTCGGAAAGATTTAGAATTAATAATACTTGTACATATTTAATAAGTACGAACAAGGAGGTATTTCAAGCTCATTCATCATCTCACATTAGTACATTTCTCGATTATTTAAACTCATCTCACACAAACACACACGTACTTGAATCCGAGTTGTAGCGGAGTCCCAAACACACTTACCAAGGCTTAACCAAGAGTCGGATTACACAGAAACATAAAACGAGTCAATTTAAAACATAGAATAGAAATATGCGAAACACAGCTACACGACTGTGTGGAAGAATTCAGATCGTGTGGGGGTCTACACGGCTATGTGAAAGAGGCACACGCCTGTGTGAAAGAGGCACACGATCATGTGGTGGAGACACATGCCTGTGTGATCGAGTTGCATGGCCGTGTGAGTAGCCCGTGTAACTCACTTTGCAATTGTGCAAAAATTAGCAAAATTAAGAAGCACTGCTGACACGACCGTGTGGCAAACTCACACACCTGTAGGGCTAAGAAACATGGCTGTGTGTCCAAGGCACATGCCCGTGTGAAAATTGACAAAATCCTCAATTAATAGCCCCACGACTGTATGGCACTGGAAAACGTCAAAAACCCTAATTTCACAGCGTCACATGATCGCGTGGACCACCCGTGTGCAGCACACGCCCATGTGGCCACCTGTGTGGTCACGATACCACATCGATACATGCTGAAAATCGTGAATTTCCCTAACAAATTGATTCCTAACATCAATAATATTGAAAACACACACCGAAATTAATTGGAGATAATGCATTTCACCATCTAATCAACCCCTAACCACTTTAATTTCAGAAACACACCTGATTCGCAATATAAAGATCCCAAAGATTGACCGATGCACCACAATAACCTCAATCTGAACCTCAATATAACACACACAAAAGCTCATCAGAACATAAAGTTTACAGTACCAATTGGAATGAAAGTAAAGCAATCCATAACTCAAAACTATACTTATCCGGAAAAATTTTGTCGACGAAAGTGTAAAACAAATTAGCGAACAAGAAACAGAAATTGAGTATCGCAAAGGACACTAAATTGGCAACAAGGGAACCAAATTTTCAAAGGCAAAAGACCAGAATTTCAAATTGATGGAGAGAAAACAAAAACGTAAGAATAGGAGATGTGAGAAAAATAGAACGTGATAATTTTTTTTTCGTTTTGAGAAAACTTCCTATTTTCAAATAAAAATAAAAATAAAAATAAAAAATTAATTATTTAAAAATGTAAAACAAAACAAAACAAGAATAAAATCAATTCCTCATTAACACACATGAGGACTCAAACCTGAGACTTAAAGGTAAACTAACACATCCACAACCACTGAACCAACAGACTCAATCTGTTCCCAAACAACAAGGAAAACATAAAAATTCTATACGAAACCATTGACTTATTTGCAAACCTAAATCCTTCTAGCCCCTAAAACCGGGATGTTACAACTCACCCCTCTTTAAATAAATTTCGTCCCCGAAATTTCCTACTAACTGAATAGTTGCCTAAACATCGGACTTGCTACCATGCTTCCGCTGCGCACTCTCATCTTGACACATACACATACACATACACTTAACTATTAGACCAAATCAATGTACTTTTCTATCACATACACATAACACTTATCGAATAAATTCCTAACCTTACACTTACAGTCCATTCTATTACCACCCGATCATCACACTATCTATGAAAAATCCAGTTACAACAAAGGCAACACAACACAAAAATCCAATTACCCTACAACCATACCTGTCTTAATGTCGATGAGGACACTCCCTAATCCGATGCTCCGAGGACCCGCATTTGAAACACGCTCCCAACTTTTTTCGACAATCGCCTGGATGGCGCTTCTTACAATGCCCACAAATCAAATCATCCATGCCACTAACAGAACCTATAACACCACCTCTGCTAACATTCAGCTGAGATCTCACATGCTTCGCAGATCGAGGCTCCGACATCGAAGGACTACGATCCCTTTTCTTCCCACACTCTACACACCTACCTTGCACCATTACTCTGGTACTCTCTAAGCTAGCCTAAAAAACTTTCTCTAAAACTTCTCTCACTACCCGAGTCAACGCCTTCCTACCAACCTCCAAGTTATCGTTTGTAACACCCCAAACCCGGCCCATTCGTTACGACCGAATTTGAGATGCCACTGCGGAAAAACGTTTGAAGACTGATTTCACTTTTGGGAAAAACATTAAAAATTTTGTCATTTGAAAACCATGTCCAATTAAAAATTCTAAATAATATAAGCTTGACAAAAATATCCAAATTAAAAGCACTTCCAAATAATAATTTAATGGTCGTCTAGCTTAAACATAATAAAAATGCTCAAATAGAAATACTTAAATACTTTAATCGGGCCTTATTACAATAAATAATTAAACAAAAGTTCTTAGTAATAAATCAATAAAATAAAGAAGATGTCTTCTGCATGGGCCACCTTGTATCCACTCCAACCCGGTCCAATCACCACGAATCATCTGCGATGTTTAATAAAAATTGGGTGAGTCATACAGACTCAGTGTGTAATTAATCCACTGAATTCCACCCACATGTTAACCACATATTAAACCATATATCAGATAACAAATATCATATTCACATGTTAACACATTCTGGGCTTGGCCCATATTCATATCACATTCATCTAATAGGGTAGTTAACCACATAATTTCCACATACTAGGCTTAGCCCATTTCCACATTGATCCACATTCATATACTGGGCTTTGCCCATTTCCACATTAATCCACATATCATATTGGGCTTGGCCCATTTCCACATATGTTCACATACGAAATCATGCAATTATGAAGCCCAACCCAAACCTAGGGTCCATCCGCTACACACCCCTTATCCAAATTACCACACACCAGGGGATTATCAAATCACCCTCTCCTTTTCACTCCAAAGGCAATCACTGCCGTCCACGTGCAATTAAGCACAATAGTCCACAACGCGACCTCAGTCAGCGCCAATCCACGATGTAGCCGTAGCTAACACAAAAACCACGATGGGACACATAGTCACTCATCAACCACGATATGGCACATAGCCGATATCAACCACGATGAGGCACATAGCCACTCATCAAGCCACGCGAACTAAATCGCAATTAATCCACAACGTGACCTCAGTCAACGCCAATCCATGATGTAGCCGTAGGTAACACCAAAACCACGATGGGAATCATAGTCACTCATCAACCACGATATGGCACATAGCCGTTATCAACCACGATGAGGCACATAGCCACTCATCAAGCCACTCGAACTAAATCGCAATTAATCCACAACGTGACCTCAGTCAACGCCAATCCACGATGTAGCTCAAGGCTAACATCAAAAACCACGATGGGACACATAGTCACTCATCAACCACGATATGGCACATAGCCGATATCAACCACGATGAGGCACATAGCCACTCATCAAGCCACGCGAACTAAATCGCAATTAATCCACAACGTGACCTCAGTCAACGTCAATCCACGATGTAGCCGTAGCTAACACCAAAACCACGATGGGACACATAGTCACTCATCAACCACGATATGGCACATAGCCGATATCAACCACGATGAGGCACATAGCCACTCATCAAGCCACGCGAACTAAATCGCAATTAATCCACAACGTGACCTCGACCAACGTCAATCCACGATGTAGCTCGGGGCTAACATTAAACCACGTGCTCGAAGTACACCCGCATTCTTCTTTCATATCCCAACCCATGCACATGCCACATAAAATAATGATACAATGTAATGATGCATGAGCATGTTCATCAAGCATATTATCACATATTCATATTAATAATCACATATCATCGTGTTTGGTACTTACTGATTATCGACATACCCTTGAGGGTATCCTTATCACAATTTCCACCGCACTAGTTAGCACATTCATAACACGTACACATTTCACATACATATCATATACCCGAGAAAATGGTGGGTTAATCACACACCGATCACTTTGAGAACTATGCTTTCGATCACGATGCTATCACTAGGCGATACTACGGCTATTTGCCTACTTTCTTGTTCGTGACGGTCCACACCCCCCTGGCCAATCCCTAACTGCCGAGACGGATCTCTTCTTAAACTTCGGGATAGGGACCTTCCCTTTCCCTTCTTGAATGGTATTCGCCTCCATCAACACACTTAATCGTAACAATCGATTTAATCATCAATATACGAATTCTTAACCAAATATCCACAACTTATCATACTTACCGAAAGGGTCTTGAAATCCCAAAAGCTTGATCTAATGCTTAGATCCTTAATCCCTACATTTGATTAATCACCTACTACTTTAATAAAAAGCCATTCGCCATAAATCCAAATCCTAGTAGGATTAGTATACTTAAACTTACCTTGTTGCCGTTTTGACTTAAGAATCAAGTCTTGAAATCTCTGTTATACTCTTCTTGCATTCGCCAAGCATTGAATCAATTAACTTGGTTAGTTTTCGCTTTTGAATAATTAATGAACACATATATTTACCAAACATGGCATTGGCCGAATGCTATAGACACTTACCTTGTGGATTTTAAATCCCAAACTCACCGAATAACTAGGGAACACGTGGCCTATGGTGTACCTTCGGAAAAGAACTTCTCCTTCCTTGTAGTCGACACTTAGTAAATCTCGAAAGATCTCTTCAAAGTTTCGGCAACAAGATATTAATGGGGTTAGTCCTAGATTTCGCAAATCTTAAGAAAAAGGATGAAACCGAATGAGATCTTACCCTTACTTGAAGAAATCGATTGCACCTTCACTTCAACCTTCAGAGATTCGGCTATGGCTAGATGATGACCTCACAAATTTCGACTTTTGGAGGGATTAGAAAGAAAAGAGAAGGAAGAATAAAGATGGAGGATTCGGCTAGATCACAAGGTATTTCGGCTTGGCAAAAATAAAAGAAGAAGAAGATTTGGTGAAGAGAATTCGCAGAGGCTTTCAAAGAACAGATAATAATAATGCAGAATGGCCTCTCTTTTCCTTTTATAGCCGAAATTATCATCTAAGGAGTCCCTTACTTGGCCACCACTCTTCTATTTTAATAGCTTTATCTCTTTATTCAAATTAAAAGAATTTAATCCAACAATTATCTCTTGAAAATAATGATAAATAAATTCCTTATTTATCCACTATTTATAAAATAATAAAAGCTCCTAATTTATAGCCATGTGCCGTGCACCTCTCTGCTCCTTGTAGCAAAATAAAATTTCTTTTATTTGCTTCCCATGTGACTCGAACTTAGGCCCAACACCTTGCATGTGGCGCCATTTCCAGAGGCCCTAAGTGGCATCTTCAGGCCACTTTTCCAAGCCTATTTGTGTGTCAAATTTCACAAACTTTTTCTTTTAAGGCCACCTTGCCTTAATTTCCCCTTTTAAACCTTAAAACTCGTCATTTCTAGGTCATTTCTAAGTTTCCAAAAATTTTCGATCGGCTCAGAAACTTGACATTTCCTTACATTTCCAAGTTTCCAAAAATGTTCACTTTCCATTTTCCTTACATTTCCTAGTTTCCAAAAATGTTCACCTTCCATTTTTAAACTTAACATTTCCATACATTTTTAGGTTTCCAAAAATGTTCATTTCTAATTTATTTTCACTCATTTCCGGGTTTCCAAAAATATTCAAAATTTATTCATAATACTTAAAACATGTCACTTCATACAATTAAACCGAAAATGCATAGGCCCTATTTTAGGATGTTACGCTTCTACCCTCCTTAAAAATAATTTCGTCCTCGAAATTACTTATTAACGAATAATCGTACCTCTTAACTCATCGCACTACGCTTATGTCACGCGCACTATGATCTTAATAGAATCATCATACTTCCTTCGAACTTAACCTTAAAATAATTCCAATTCAATCGATCTGCCGGGACACCTTGTTTGATAGTGAGCCACCATCGATAAGCTTCGTCTCGGAGCAACGAGACAGTGCCTTTCAGCTTTTCCTCATCAATGCAGTCCAAATTGTCCATTATTCTTTCGATCGCTTCCAACCAATACTCACTACGTTCGGAGCTACTCCGATACTCCTCTAAAAACTTTAGCCCCGTTGGACCTAAGTCTTTCCGATCTGACTTCCGAGCTCCACTTCTCATGCTAGCTCCGCCACACGTTCTAGTACTCGCAACATAGCTCGCGACACCGCTTCATCTTCTCCTATCGGATCTTGATCCTCCGTGCCCACACCGCGGCGTGACACATCGTTTCTCGACCCATGGCGAGACCCTCTGGTTGCGATATCGCCATTCTACCTCTACTGCGTCCACGACGACCACGCCCCTAGAACTCATTTCTAACGTCACGACTTATCCGATTAAAAAGTTTTATGTATCAGACTTTTGTTCCACTTATTAACCGCGAACAATTTTATGAAGTAAAGTATTTAGTAGTTCTTTCGATTACACAAAGGTTCAGTTCAAGTTCATTACTCTAACTCAGGGAGTCAAATTCACATTCATAAGCAGAGACACATTCATTCACTACACTTCTATGGTCATTTCAGTCCTTTCCCAACCCAGGGGTAATTTCGTCATTCGTCCTACCAGGGTATTTTCGTAATAAATCAGGGTCAATTTAAAAATCTTTACAAATCAAAGGTTATTTCAAAATTTACAAAAACTCGAGGTTTATTTTGAAAATTTGTTTTCCAAATCAGAGGTGTTGCAAAAATTTTAGAGATCGGGGTTATTTCGGTAATTTTGGAAGTTAGGGGCAGTTCCGTAAATTTTCCAAATTAGGGTATCTTGTTATTTGTAAAACAGAAGTTTTTGATATCTTTGTAAAGTAGAAATATTTTAACAAAAGTCGAGGGTATTTTTGAAAATCTTAAAAACTAAGGGTATTTTAGTAATTTACAATACAGGGGCATTTTTGTAATTTTGTAAATCGGAGATATTTTGGAAATTTTTTTACAATAATCTTTTACTACAATTAAAAGGGTAATTCAGGGATTTTAAAACTAGGGTTTTTATCATGGCTAGTCCCTTTCGGGTTTTAATTATCGGGTTTAGCCCGTGAATAAGTCCTCTTGGTTAGGGTGAACCATAGCTACGCACTGCAGTGGGATTCGAGTAAAGAGGAGGTGAGTCGCTAGGACCGCTTAAATACCAAGCTCTTCATCGAATCCACTCCTAGACATGCGCACAATGGTTGCCACACCCTAGCTCTCTGCGACTTACTTCACAAAGTTTAATAGGCCTTAAGTCTTATGCATGTGTTTGAGTGCACTAGCCCTAGGGTTCAATAGCCCTAATATTCTAATCTACGAGCCCAAATAAGCCCATAATAGTTCACATAAACAAGTCACTTCAATAATTAGAAGTACTTACCGTGGACTTCGTAGGAGAGATACAGTGCCATGCTAGAATAACTCAAAAGTTTATGAAAGCCCATACTTTTGAAAAGCCCATCTTTGAAAAAAATTATTTTGGACCCAAAACCCTCAAAGCCGAGTTTTGAACCGGGCTCGATACCAATTTGTAACACCCCAAACCCGCCCATTCGTTACGATCGAATTTGAGATGCCACTGCATGAAAAACGCTTGAAGACTGATTTCGGTTTTGGGAAAAACATTAAAAATTTTGTCATTTGAAAACCATGTCCAATTAAAAATTCTAAATAATATAAGCTTGACAAAATATCCAAATTAAAAGCACTTCCAAATAATAATTTAATGGTCGTCTAGCTTAAACATAATAAAAATGCTCAAATAGAAATACTTAAATACTTTAACTGGGCTTTATTACAATAAATAATTAAACAAAAGTTCTTAGTAATAAATGAATAAAATAAAGAAGATGTCTTCAGATGGGCCACCTCGTATCCACTCCAACCCGGTCCAATCACCACGAATCATCTGCGATGTTTAATAAAAATTGGGTGAGTCATACGGACTCGGTGTGTAATTAATCCACCGAAATTCCACCCACATGTTAACCACATATTAACCCATATATCGGATAACAAATATCATATTCACATGTTAACACATTCTGGCTTGGCCCATATTCATATCACATTCATCTAATAGGGTAGTTAACCACATAATTTCCACATACTAGGCTTAGCCCATTTCCACACCGATCCACATTCATATACTTTGGGCTTTGCCCATTTCCACATTAATCCACATATCATATTGGGCTTGGCCCATTTCCACATATGTTAACATACGAAATCATGCAATTATGAAGCCCAACCCAAACCTAGGGTCCATCCGCTACACACCCCCTTATCCAACCTACCACACACCGGGGATTATCAAATCACCCTCTCTTTTCACTCCAAAGGCAATCACTCGCCGTCCACGTGCAATTAAGCACAATAGTCCACAACGCGACCTCGATCGGCGCCAATCCATGATGTAGCCGTAGCTAACACCAAAACCACGATGGGACACATAGTCACTCATCAACCACGATATGGCACATAGCCGATATCAACCACGATGAGGCACATAGCCACTCATCAAGCCACGCGAACTAAATCGCAATTAATCCACAATGTGACCTCAGTCAACGCCAATCCACGATGTAGCCGTAGCTAACACCAAAACCACGATGGGACACATAGTCACTCATCAACCATGATATGGCACATAGCCGATATCAACCACGATGAGGCACATAGCCACTCATCAAGCCACGCGAACTAAATCGCAATTAATCCACAATGTAACCTCAGTCAACGCCAATCCATGATGTAGCTTAAGGCTAACATCAAAAACCACGATGGGACACATAGTCACTCATCAACCACGATATGGCACATAGCCGATATCAACCACGATGAGGCACATAGCCACTCATCAAGCCACGCGAACTAAATCGCAATTAATCCACAACGTGACCTCAATCAACGCCAATCCACGATGTAGCCGTAGCTAACACCAAAACCACGATGGGACACATAGTCACTCATCAACCACGATATGGCACATAGCCGATATCAACCACGATGAGGCACATAGCCACTCATCAAGCCAAGCGAACTAAATCGCAATTAATCCACAACGTGACCTCAGTCAACGTCAATCCACGATGTAGCTCAAGGCTAACATCAAACCACGTACTCGAAGTACACCCGTACCTTCTTTCATATCCCAACCCATGCACATGCCACATAAAATAATGATACAATGTAATGATGCATGAGCATGTTCATCAAGCATATTATCACATATTCATATTAATAATCACATATCATCGTGTTTGGTACTTGCCGGATTATCGACATACCCTTGAGGGTATCCTTATCACAATTTCCACTCGCACTAGTTAGCACATTCATAACACATACACATTTCACATACATATCATATACCGGAAAATGGTGGGTTAATCACACACCGATCACTTAGAGAACTATGCTTTCGATATCGATGCTATCACTAGGCGATACTACGGCTATTTGCCTACTTTCTTGTTCCGACACTGTCCACACCCCTATGGCCAATCCCTAACTCGCGAGATAGATCTCTTCTTAAACTTCGAGATAGGGACCTTCCTTTCCCTTCTTTAATGGTATTTACCTCCATCAACACACTTAATCGTAACAATCGATTTAATCATCAATATACGAATTCTTAACCAAATATCCACAACTTATCATACTTACCGAAAGGGTCTTGAAATCCCGAAAAGCTTGATCTAATGCTTAGATCCTTAATCCCTACATTTGATTAATCACCTACTACTTTAATAAAAAGCCATTCGCCATAAATCCAAATCCTAGTAGGATTAGTATACTTAAACTTACCTTGTTGCCGTTTGACTTAAGAATCAAGTCTTGAAATCTCTCTTATACTCTTCTTGCATTCGCCAAGCATTGAATCAATTAACTTGGTTAGTTTTCGCTTTTGAATAATTAATGAACACATATATTTACCAAACATGGCCTTGGCCGAATGCTATAGACACTTACCTTGTGGATTTTAAATCCGAAACTCACCGAATAATTAGGGAACACGTGGCCTATGGTGTACCTTCGGAAAAGAACTTCTCCTTCCTTGTAGTCGACACTTAGTAAATCCCGAAAGATCTCTTCAAAGTTTCGGCAACAAGATATTAATGGGGTTAGTCCTAGATTTCGCAAATCTTAAGAAAAAGGATGAAACCGAATGAGATCTTACCCTTACTTGAAGAAATCGATTGCACCTTCACTTCAACCTTCAGAGATTCGGCTATGGCTAGATGATGACCTCACAACTTTCGGCTTTTGGAGGGATTAGAAAGAAAAGAGAAGGAAGAATAAAGATGGAGGATTCGGCTAGATCACAAGGTATTTCGGCTTGGCAAAAATAAAAGAAGAAGAAGATTTGGTGAAGAGAATTCGGCAGAGGCTTTCAAAGAACAGATAATAATGCAGAATGGCCTCTCTTTTCCTTTTATAGCCGAAATTATCATCTAAGGAGTCCCTTACTTGGCCACCACTCTTCTATTTTAATAGCTTTATCTCTTTATTCAAATTAAAAGAATTTAATCCAACAATTATCTCTTGAAAATAATGATAAATAAATCCCTTATTTATCCACTATTTATAAAATAATAAAAGCTCCTAATTTATAGCCATGTGCCGTCCACCTCTCTGCTCCTTGTAGCAAAATAAAATTTCTTTTATTTGCTTCCCATGTGACTCGAACTTAGGCCCAACACCTTGCATGTGGCGCCATTTCCAGAGGCCCTAAGTGGCATCTTCAGGCCACTTTTCCAAGCCTATTTGTGTGTCAAATTTCACAAACTTTTTCTTTTAAGGCCACCTTGCCTTAATTTCCCCTTTTAAACCTTAAAACTCGTCATTTCTAGGTCATTTCTAAGTTTCCAAAAATTTTTGATCGGCTCTGTAAACTTGACATTTCCTTACATTTCCAAGTTTCCAAAAATGTTCACTTTCCATTTTCCTTACATTTCCTAGTTTCCAAAAATGTTCACCTTCCATTTTTAAACTTAACATTTCCATACATTTTCAGGTTTCCAAAAATGTTTATTTCTAACTTATTTTCACTCATTTCCGGGTTTCCAAAAATATTCAAAATTTATTCATAATACTTAATACATGTCACTTCATACAATTAAACCGAAAATGCATAGGCCCTATTTTAGGATGTTACATCGTTACCCGTAGCTGGTATCAACACGGCACCCTCTGACTTCTAAGTATACACACGTCTCGGAGAAGCAGATGAGCTATTAATAGTCACACTAGGTTGACCTTCATGACCTTACTTATTACCAGAATCCATATCGGTCTTTTAACTAAACTTAAAAGATCTACAATTCCAAAATCGAACACAAAAATAAATATCTAAACATCACAGTTCTATTCTTAAAGAACTAATCTTACAATCTCAGAGTTTCACATGGACCAGCATCGAAGTCTCAGGCATTTCATTTTCGTAACACATTTTCAAAACACAAATTATTTTCAAAGCACTATGGTATGTTTTGTCAAAAATATTTTTAACACACGTATACGGACACGTAAAAACACAGGTCGAGTTTTTGCAAACCTGGTTCTGATACCACTAAATGAAACACCCCAAAACCCGACCTAGAAGTTTAGACCGAATTCCGGAGGTTGCATTGGCCACCCAAAGTGGTGGAAATATAAAGTCTGATATAATCATAGAAAATTCTTTGCTAAACTAATATTCCATAATCTTAGTAAGTTAGCTAAATCTTAGTTATATTTTGAAACAATATTTAATTGGCGTTAAAAATAATTAGAAATAAATCAAATTGACGTTTGTTGTACAGTTTCAAAATATATCAATTTTGCCAATTGTAACTCGAAATTTCAAATTAGAAATTGTATGGAAAAGATGTTGTTTTCTCAAATACGTATGAACTTTGAAACAATAGCAGAAAACCTAATTAAAAACCTTGTGCAAAAATTTCAAAATGTTGTTGAAAACCGAAAACACGTAGTTTAATGAAAAGTTCAAACCCTAACTCGTACCACAGTTTGTATAATCACTTTACACATAATCTTAAAACCAACTGTATTAAACTTATGAAAATTTTAACTAAAACAAACCAAACCAAAACTTTCTGAGACCTTTGATGTTCCGAATCCAGAGCTTAACCATGCTTGTTACCTGAAAGGAAAGAAACTAAGAGAGGGTGAGCTACGCGAGCTCAGTGTGAGTCCAGAACATAAGCAAATGGAAAAAGACGGAGTAACACAATGAATGTTCCAGAAAAGTATATGTATACAAATAACATACGAAAATCTCAAACCAGTAATTTGATATACTAAATTTTTACATTAACAACACAATTATATTATTCCAACATTTCCTTGGACAAACATATACTTAGTTATGTAATGAATACAACGAATCAAAAACCCACCCCCAACCAACCAAACACCACTCCGACCACCCTGCACACCATAATATGTGGAACTAAGTCACTCCAATATCAATATGCAGCTGATCTGACATATGTATAAATTAGTCCAGTAAATCGCTGTACAGAAACAATGCAGTGAAATTACCAATTCAGTCTTCCTTCTTTTCACAACCAATATCCTAAAATTTTATGCAAATGAGGAATGCACACAGTTTGCTAACAGACTCACAGAAATAGTGATTCATACTCAGTCGGACAGATTCAGAATTAATAACGCTTGTACACATTTAATAAGTAAGAACGATGAGGTATTTCAAGCTCATTCATAATCTCATATTAGTACATTTCTCGATTATTTAAACTTATCTCACACAAACATACACGTACTTGAATCCAAGTTATAACGGAATCCCAAACACACTTACCAAGGCTTAATCGAGAGTCAGATTACACAGAAACATAAGACGAGTCAATTTACAACATAGAACATAAATTTGAGAAATAGAGCCACACGACCATGTGCCTAGGCCGTATGGAAGAATTCAGACCGTGTGGGGGTCTACATGACAGTGAGAAAGAGGCACACGCCCGTGTGTTTGAGTTACATGGCCGTATGAGTAGCCCGTGTAACTCACTCTGCAATTGTGTAAAAATTAGCAAAATTAAGAAGAAGTGCTGATACGGCTGTGTGGCAAACTCACACACCCGTGTGGCTAAGAAACACATCCGTTGTCCAAGGCACACGCCCGTGTGAAAATCGAAAAAATCCCCAAACAGTAGCCACAATGCCGTGTGGCACTGGAAAATGTCAAAAACCCGAATTTCACAATGTCACACGGTCGCATGGACCGCCCGTGTGCGGCACACACTCGTGTAGCCACAAGACCATACCAATACAGGATGAAAATCATGAATTTCCCCAACGAATCGATTCCTAACATCAATAGTACTAAAAACACACACCGAAATCAATTAGATATCATGCATTTCACCATCTAATCAACCCTTAACCACTTTAAATTCAGAAACACACCTGATTCGCGATATAAAACACCTAAAAATCGATTGATGCACCACAATAACCTCAATCTAAACCTCAGTATAACGTGCACACAAAAACTCATCAGAACATAAAGTTTGTAGTACCAATTGGAATGAAAGTAAAGTCAATCCATAACTCAAAACCACACTTACCCGAAAAACTTTTGTCGATGAAAGTGTAAAACAAATTGGCGAACAAGAAACATAAATTGAGTACCGCAAAGGACAATAAATTGGCGACAAGGGAAGAAAATTTTCAGAAGCAAAAGACCAGAATTTCAAATTGATGGAGAGAAAATAAAAACTTAAGTATAGAAGATGTGAGAAAAATAGAATGTGATAATTTTTTTTCCTTTTGAGAAAACTTATTTTTAAATAAAAATAAAAATAAAAATAATTAATTAAAATTGTAAAACAAAAAAAAAACAAGAATAAAATCAATTCCTCATTAACATACATAAGGACTCAAACCCAAGACCCAAAGGAAAACTAACACACCCACAACCACTGAACTAACAAACTCAATCTATTCCCAAATAACAAGGAAAACATAAAAATTCTATACGAAACCATTGACTTATTTGCAAACCTAAATCCTTCTAACCTCTAAAATCGGGATGTTATAGTTGTACTTGCCGACTGATAGAGATAGTGTTATGTTTATAATGTGAATATGCAATAAGAAAGTGCAAAAAAACGGTAAGTGATTATGTGGTTTAATGTGGATACTTTGGCCTTGTGATTCTATAGGACCATTGTATATAGTTTGCATGCCATAGGATTATGAGTACTCATATTTGTGTCATGTTTTGGGGTGCTAAGGCTTGGGATAGTTTAGAGAGATAAGGGAATATTAGCTAAGATCCATTCACCGGGACATGTTTGGTGTTTTGGAAAGTGTTAGTTATGTGCTACACTTTTGGGATATGTTCAACTCAATGAGTCATTTGGTGTGTTGGAGATCCGTGTATCCGATGTGTGGTGATAGAGCCCATTCTTTTGTTTCATAACCTCAAGTGTCAATGTATCATTAAATGTAATACTGTAAGATGTGATGTATGCATAAATGTGTGGTCATAATGTTGAATAAGCTATTAGATATTGCATGAATGCTATAGTATATTGATATGGTCTTAGTATGTGAATGTGCCTTTGTCGTGTTCCTTTAACGTATGACTTCATGTTTACTTGGTGGTTATTCTGACCATTTACTGAGCTTGTAAAGCTCATCCACTCCTTTTTAAACATTTGCAGGCTGATAGTGTTGCAGTGTGAGTGGTGCGGAGTATTCCAAGGGACTGATCCAAGTAGTTAGAATTTGAATAGGTGAATTATAATTATTATTTTGAATTATGGGAATAAGACAATGTGGTAGAATTTTGGGTTGTTCATTTCCATGATGTTTTAGCTGAACTTTTCCATGATGTATTGAATATTTTCGTAACTTATTTGCTCTTAGAATTTAAGGACTTGGACCCTATCAGGTTGATTCTTGCTTGGATATATTTTTGATGTTTTGAATTGTCATTTTGGTTGTTTTGACGATGGTTTGATGAGGTAATTGATGCATGGTGAATAGTTATTAGTTAGAATGAATTCAATGCCTTATTATGCTGTATTTTTGTTGTTTGGAGCAGAGGTATCGATATTCGGGTTTTAAAAATGATACCATTTGATATTTCGAATATGTAGGAAGTTAGTAACACAATTTGGTATCGATACCATATCACAAGTATCAATACTCGGGAAAATAAAACAGATACTCTTTGAAATGTATCGATAAATTATTGGGTTTTGGTTTTAAGTGAAAAATAGAATGCTAATTTGGTACCACTTTTCAGAGTGGTATTGGTACCATCCATGAGTATTATCGATACCATTGATTCAGTATCGTTACCTACGTGTTTAATTCAGAATTTTTTTTTGTGATTTAAAAGCATGTTTAACTTTTGTTTTAAGTTCGATTGATGAGTGCTTAGCATGCTTTAATGATGATTGGAGTATGTTTGACTTAAAATTCTTACAAAATGCTAAAATAAAATATGTTTGCTTAACAATGAGACAATTTATAATGCGCATGATGTGTGACGGTGGTGTAGCGTCCTGTTACTCGGGCTCGACAACCGGATTGGGTATAGGGTGTTACAACAAAACAATGAAAATATTTTACGAAAAATATTTTACATGCAAATAAACGGACCCTAAATGATAAAGATGTTGATGCAATATTTTAGATTGCAAGTTCCTTTGTGGGAGAATACCTCTTATTTTGACCAAAATTTATTTTAGTTTTTCTTCTCCTGATTAATTTTTTTTTTGACCTAGATGCTACGAATTTCAGTCTATAAATATGTTTTAATTACTCTAGGTTTTACAGAAAAAATCATTTAGATTGAGAGAATTTTTTTCTTTGTTGATACGCCGTAAAAGTAACATATTTTAATCCCATTCTTGATGCGTTTTTTGATGATTTATTTTATAATTTAGTGAATTTGATGCTCCTAATCCTTTAGTTTCATGTTTCTATACTTAGGAGAGCATAGGGGAGCAAAAGGAGCAGAAAACAGGCCAAAATCGGACCAAACGAGCTACTTTCAAGATCCACATGGCCTGGCCATTCCCACACGGGCTGAGCACACGCTCGTGTGAGCCATACAGGCTGGCCACACGCCCATGTGCTAGCCCGTGTCGATATCGCTCCCTGTTTCTCTTTTACACGAAAAAAGCCAATTTTTAGGGTTTTCGAGCATTCTAAAGTTTATAAATACACCATAGAAGAAGATCTAAAGGGGCACGCAAAGTAGAACAAAGAAATTACTCGAAGAACGCCGTCGGAATCAACTCAGAAGCAGGATCTCCTTCAAGATTTAAGATCTCCATTCAATTTCTCTTGAATTTTTTGGGTTCTTTATGTCTTGTTGTTTTCCTAATTTTGAGATGTTTTCTTCCCAAATTATGAACTAAATTCCCTAGATACATAGGGAAGATGAAACCTATGATGAATATTATTATTTGATTTTTCTGAGTTACATGATAAATATTTGTTCTTGATCTCAATTATGTGTACTTACTTCATGTGTTAATGTTTTCAGGATATTAGTTCATGATTGATGTGCTTATTTTAGTGGAGCAAAATTCCCTATTTAAGAGTAGATCTGGCATAATTGAGTGGAGTTGCATGCAATCCTAGAAATAGGACGTCATAAATCTACCAGATTAGAGTCAAATCTAATAGGGGAATCCGTAGATTGAGTTAATGCGACAATAGGGTTTTTAATTAGAAAAAGATTTCAATTAATTAACCTAGAGTCAGTTATTTTTACTCTCGAAAGAGATATTAATATAATTTAGGGATTTCTACGGATCAAGGCAAGTGAATAAATCATTTAACTCAGATTCAGAATAATAAGTGAAGTCTAGGTGGATTCTTTCCTGGGTATCATCTTTATCATTGGTTTTCTTCGAATATTTTCCCAATTCATTCTCTGTCGAGTCTTTAGTAATTAGTTTAATTTTAGATTAAAAACAACCCTTCAATTTATAGGCTAGATAATAGAAAGATAGTAAGTACTAGTACTTTTAGTCCTCGTGCATACGATATTCCTGATTCACCAGCTATACTATTATTCGATAGGTGCGTTTGCCTTTGTCGTGATTTTAGTTAGTTAAGTGAATCACATCATCAAGTTTTTGGTGCCGTTGCCGGGGACTAAAATATTAGGGACACTTAATTTTTATTACTTTAGCCATTTTTATTTTATTTTTTTTAGTTTAATCTTTGTTTACTAACTTTTCTTTTTGTTTGCTTCTGGCAGGTTCCTTTAGTATATGACTAGAAGAAACCCGTCAGGACCTCTCGTATTTGGCAGTGAGATTGAAAGTACAGCTTGTAGAAATCGTAGAGAAGCGAGGCAGAGTCGACAGAGTATAGTAGAAGAGCAAGAGGAAGTTATTGTTATTACTGAGGAGATGACTGAAAATTAGAATAATCAGCTACCTCCTGTGGTTGCCGCAAATCCTGCTCCTCGTACTATGTACGATTATGCCAAGCTCAATTTAACTGGGGCTGAATCGAGTATTTTTAGACCTGCTATTACTGCAAATAATTTTAAACTGAAACCTAACACTATTCAAATGATTTAACAGTTTGTTTAGTTTGATGGTTTGCAGGACGAAGACCCAAATACTCATTTGGCTAATTTCCTAGAATTCTGTGATACTTTTAAGATAAATGGCGTTTCTGAAGATGCCATTCGCCTTCGGTTGTTTCCCTTCTCATTGAGGAACAAGGCTAAGCAGTGGTTGAACTCTCTACCACGAGGTTCTATCACTACATGGGAGCAAATAATCGAAAAATTCTTATTAAAGTTCTTTCAACCGGTTAAGACAGCCAAGCTGAGGAATGATATCTCTTCCTTTGTGCAAATGGATTTAGAGACCCTATATGATGCATGGGAGAGGTATAAAGACTTATTGAGAAGGTGCCCCCACCATGGGTTACCTCAATGGCTACAGGTTTAAACTTTTTACAACGGTTTGAACCCCTCAACTAGGCAACTGATTGATGCAGCCGCCGGTGGCTCTGAATAACAAAACACCTGAAGCGGCTTATGAGTTTATAGAGGAGATACCACTGAATAATTAACAGTGGCAAGTCATGAGAACAAAGCCGATGAAAGCAGTCGATGTTTTTAACGTTGATGCGGTCACCTTGTTATCAAATTAGGTAGAATTTTTGAGTAAAAAGATTGATGGTTAATATGGTTCTACGCAGGTACATCCCGTGATGTAGTGTGATACAAATGGAGGAGGGATGAATAATCCAGAATGCCTGTCCTACAACCCTAGCACAGTGAATGAACAAGTCAACTATATGGGCAATAATTCTAGACCTCAAAATAATCCCTATAGTAACAGTTATAATGCAGGTTGGAGGAACCATCCCAGTTTTTCGTGGGGTGGTCAAGGAAATCAAAGACAACAACCCCCTCTAGGCTTCCAACAACAACCTTACCCTCAAAAGAAGAAGCCAAACCTTGAGGAGATGTTGACGAAATTTATTTCGATGTCACAGACCCATTTCCAAAACACCAAAACAACACTCAAAAATCAACAAGCATTGATTCAAGGGCTTGAGAATCAAATCAGTCAATTGGCAAAGATGATTTCAGAATGACTACAAGGTAGCTTGCCAAGTAACACCGAAACTAACCCAAGAGAGCATCTTCATGCAATTACTGTTCGAGATGAAGAAGGGTTAGCTGAATCTGAATCTGAACCAAGGCAAGAAACTGTGGTAAACAATGGTAAGGTTGAGGTAAGCTACAATGAGCAAAAACCGGTAAGTGAGGAGTATAAACCTCGTGTACCATATCTAGTTGTGAAAAGTAAAGACCACACAAACGAACAATTCGGTAAATTTCTTAAACTTTTGAAAAAGTTACATATTAACTTACCGTTTATTGAAGCTCTCTCGCAGATGCCCAATTCAACAAAAAATTTAAAGGAGCTTTTGGCAAACAAATAAAAGTTGGATGATTCATCACACGTAGAGCTAAATGTAGTTTGCTCGGCTATCTTACAGAATAAATTACCCCATAAGTTGAAAAATCCAGGGAGTTTTACTATTCCTTGCTTAATTGGTAGTTTAAGTGTTAACAATGCTTTAGCTGATTTAGGGGCGAGTATAAATGTCATGCCCTATAAAATGTTTAAACAACTAGGTCTTGGGAAACCCAAACAAACTAGGATGAGCATTCAATTGGCAGATAAAACTATTAGATTTCCTAAGGGTATTGTTGAAGACGTGCTTGTTAAAATTGATAAATTTATATTCCCAGTTGACTTTGTTGTTCTAGACATGGATGAGGATAGTGACGCACCTTTAATTTTAGGACGACCTTTTTTAGCAACTGCTAGAACTATCATAGATGTTGGTACAGGTGAACTAATGCTTTGTGTAGGAGATGACACGATTATTCTCCAAGTTCGTGATTCTGCTAAGATATCTAGTGATCGAGATGATATTACAAGTTCTGTTAATGTTAATAACATCGTGGCTCAACATTCTTTGCAGGAAACACCTAGGAAAAACATGATAGAGCCACGGTCCAGTTTGTATGACAAAAACAGAACAAATCATGAAGAAATAAGACTACAAATCGATGAACTAGATGAATGGTGGACACACGTCAAGGAGAAACCGAGAATACACGATGAACCAAAGTGACTCCATGATAAGCTTAAGGATGGAATGAATCAATTTAAGGTTGGAGATCAGGTGTTGTTAGATGAAACCGACCCTTGAATAACCACTTCAGAGTCTAACGCAAATGGAGTGACTCCTTTTACCGTACTCAATGTCTTCCCATACGGTACAGTCGAAGTAACTCATTCTCATTTTGGCACTTTTAAGGTAAACATTACTCGACTTAAACCTTATTTGAATAAAAGAATTAACAGCGAGAAAGAGGAGTCTCGACTCCGCGAACCACCATGACCATGCGAATACGAGGTAAGTCGAGCTTAGACTTTAAATAAGCGCTTCTCGGGAGGCAACCCGAGTGCTAACACTGCTAATTTCTTAACTATATCTCACAACATTTTTAAAATTAATTTAAATTTAAAAATAAAAAGGTTTTTAAAACCCACACGGCCTGGACACACGGGCGTGTCCTAGGCCGTGTGGATCTTTTGACATAGTTTTAAATTTTGAAAAAAATCGAAAGTGAGTTACACGGCCGTGTGGAGCCTGGGACTTAATTTTTCCAAAAATCGACAGAGACACGGGCTAAAATAATCCACACGGGCGTGTCCTAGGCCGTGTGAAACCTGGATCTTAATTTTTTAAATTTAAAACAAGTCAGAGAGTTACATGGGCAAGGCACACGGCCGTGTGAGGTCACACGAGCGTGTGGAAGGTCACACGGGCATGGGAGAAGTGAAGGAGATTGCACACGGCCGTACAACACAGCCGTGGTGCACCACACGGCCTGGACACGTAGGCGTGTCCTAGGCCGTGTGAAATCTGGGCTTTCTTTTTTAATCTACATGGGCTAAACAGAGGCCACCCGGCCGTGTCACACGGGACTCACACGACCGTGTCCTTCTTAAAAAACCGTAAATAATTTTATTTTACTATTGCTTTGTCTTCTTCCTCCCATCTCCATTGCAAGCCCTAGCCGCCGCTCCCTACCTCCACTTTCGACCAAACCGCCGACCACCACCTTTCCCCTATCCTTTCCTCCTCCATGCTAACCCCACCCCTCACCCCCCAAAACCTCCCCACCCCTTCCCTTCTTTCCCTCCGTCAAAACACAACCCCCACGAGCCAACCCTTCCCTCCCCCCTCTATTCTCCCTCGTCTGTCCAGCCCCGACCAGCCCAAATCCCCTCCCTTTCCCCTCCCCAAGCCGTCGAACCACCCCCAAGCACACCCCCACTACACCGCACGCAACCCCGACCACCCAGCCGCCGTACACTCCACCATAACAGTCGGTTTCCCCCTTTCCCCATTTTAGTTATTTATTTTATTTTATTTTATTTTTTGTTACTTTTAATTGATATGTTCTATTTTAGATTCTGATTATGCATATTAATGTCTTAAATTTCTTTCTTAGTTTTTTATTATTATGATTCTATAGTTTGATTATATTTTTCTTCATGGCTACCTTCAATTTGTGTTATAATATTGACAATTGTTTTCTTTCTAATATGGTCAGTCTCTGTCAGTTACTATATATTTTATTATTCTCTTTATTCCTCTTACTTATTATTGTTAGTATTCTTCTTTGAAGTATGACCTGATTTATTTCTAGTTCTGATTCTGTTCTTTCATTTCTTTTTCTTCTTCTTCTTCTTATTATTTTTTTATCAATTCCTTTCAAACTTAGTTTCACTATTTGGTTTTGGCATGTTTGAATTTTCGTCCACACTATTTTAGGAGTAATTTATTATTTAGGACTATTTGGATTTTCTTTTGTGATGCTTTATTTCTTATAGAATTCTTCTTTTTTTTTCAGGCATACTATGACGAACACACGCGGTAAGACCAAAACTGTCGTCCCCGCTTCGAAAAAGGGGAAGGGCCCTGGTGGGACCTCCTCCTCGAGCGCATCTGCCAAGGCTCACCACCACTTTTTCTGATTTGCGATGGGCCCTCAGGAGGATTTATATTAGCTCCTTCGCGTATGATCACTCAGCCTAGGCCGCTGTATTTATTGGGCTGTGTTGGAGCAGGTTGACTCGCTGATGACGTACGCGCCATTATCGCCACAGCTCTGTGGGATAGATTCTTTGCCATCATTGAGCCCACCTACATGGAGCTGACATTGGAGTTCTGCTCGACATTTTTGGTACAGCAGGTCATGACGGTTTATGACGAGCTAGGCACCATCACTTTTCGCCTGGGTGGTTTGGTGCGACATATGAGCGTCCCAGAGTTCGTTGCTACTATGGGACTCTACACAAAGGAGTTCATGAGCACCAAGGACTTCTTTCAGCTTCATCGACACATCCATCACTCACCATCACGATGTTGGACCGATCTTACAGCGAGCCAGACACCATATGACGCGAGTCGCTCGAAGGCGACTTCTCTTTCTCTAGCCTTACGGTACATTCACGCATTCCTCGCTCACACCTTGATAGGACAGAGAGAGAGCAATGGATTCGTTAGCACGCACGACGCATACTTTCTTTGGAGCATGGCCCACGACCATATTATTGATTTGGCGTACTTCATCGCTTTATCTTTCCGCCATCAGATTGACCGCCATAGGAGGGGCCCCATCTGCTTAGGCCTTTATGTGACTCGCCTCGCTCGACACTTCGATCTCATCGACACACTGGATCAGTCCTTTACACTCACATTGGTAGGCCAGATGTCCCCTCAGGGCATCTCAAGCATGATACACATGAGGATGATCGAGCGGTGTCGTAGAGTGGATCCTCCTCAGTACAAATTGTTTCATTCTGACGTTCAGAATGACTCCGAGGACTTCACTGATGATGTTCCTCTCTATCACGAGGATCCACCTCAGCCTCCACCTTTGAGTCACCGACCTGTTGCAAGCTTCTGAGGAGTATCTGCCGAGGAGTTTACTAGCTTTCGTCAGTACTATGTTCAGAGGTTGGACAGTATTGACGCGACTTTGCAGCAGATTTGTCAGCATTTTTATATTTCTCCTCCAGCACCGACAACTCATGATGCTGATGCGTCTGCTGATGAGGACCATTGAGCCCATTTATTCTTATCTTATCTTATTTTATTTTATTTTATTTTTAGTTTTTATTTTTATTTTTCTGCTTATTTGTATTTTCCTTGACTTTTTCGCTTTTATATTTTGAACTGTATTTTTTTTATTATGGTTGTTTCTAATCGAGTAACCCTTTAATCTTCTTCAGCATTGTGTTTATTTTCTTATCAGTTGCTCAGAATCATGCACTACATCTACATTTCTCTACAATTTCGCTTTTCACTATTTTGGGCATTTCATCCAATATTCAGGGCAGTTTCAACTATCTCCCTCTCTTATGATATTTTTGTTTCTACTGTGATTATCTATTTTTGTACATTGAGGACAATGTAAATCTTAAGTGTGAGGAGGTTATTTATATGATTATTTGAAAATCCCTTAATTATGCCTTGTGTTTAAGTAATTTTCTCATATTACTATTAGAATGAATTTTATCGATTTGTGATTATCATTGATGTGTTTTAGATTAAATTCATAGGTGATTGTGCATTGATTGTTTAAACTTTAAGACATGAGAGAATCAAGCATGATAAGTCTACTTTGAGAATTAAACTTTGTTAGGTTGTTTCCCTAAATTTAAGTATTACCTTGAAGTTTTAGATTTGCAAGATTGACATCAAAAACCATAATTTTTGTGAGATTTTTTAGAGCATATATTCTTCTTGCTCACTTTATTATTGGTTATGAGTGTGTCAATACTGATTGGTATTCTAGAACTTGCTTTGATTATACATGTCGAGACCACACCTTTGATTTGATATACAGAGATGATAAAGGCACCTAGGTTTTAACCCACTTATCCCATAAAAAGCCTACCTTCATAATTAACCCTTAGTGAAACCCTTTGAGCCTAAAACACCATTCTTGATTTACCCATTAATGTTAACCCATAACTCATTTTTTTATTCGTTGATAATTCTTCCCATTTTATTGACTCCCTTTTTGTCGAGATTTGATTTGATTAATTGCCTAGCTATGTTCTTTTGCTTTATTTGATGAGTTATTTCTTATTGATCTCAAAAAAAAAAAGAATAAAAAATTATTATTATATTCATTTACATTTATTGATTATTACATAGTTATATGTCGATTGAGCTTGAACAATTATATTCATATTTTGAGAAGAAGCTCATGTTTTATTGAATAGTTTCGATTGATGTAATTTAGCATTTGTTTATTTTTATAATTTGGTAATTTATCAATTCGATCTCTATTCTAATCCTCTTTTTTAGCCTTTATCCACACCTTTTACCCAAGCCCCATTACAACTCTTTAAAGACATTTTGATTTGTGTATTATCTCATTTTATGGTGGTGGAGATTTGATTTTCATGCAAGCTTATGGTAATGACTTTTCATGTTTGACTTTAGAGTGCTTAATTTTTTAACCTTAAACACTTTGAGTGATTTGAGTGAATCATTAGTGAGGATGTCAATTCTTGTCGGTTTTGAATTAAAGGTAATTACTTAGATAATGGGAAATACCTATATTTTCATGCTTTAAAAATGTGTGACTTAGATTGTTTGAATCTTTAGTGCTCTTTTAGTTGAATTATCAATGTATGATTATTTGTGAATTATGACAAAACATTATTGATGAGAATTAAGAATTGAGAAAGTTTAATTTTTAATTGCGAGTTGAAGATTTTACTTGAGGACAAGCAAACGCTTAAGTGCGAGGATATTTGATAAACCATAAAAGTAACATATTTTAATCCCATTCTTGATGCATTTTTGGATTATTTATTTTATAATTTAGTGAATTTGATGCTCCTAATCTTTTAATTTCATGTTTCTATACATAGGAGAGCATAGGGGAGCAAAAGGAGCAGAAAACAAGCCAAAATCGAACAAAACAAGCTATTTTCAGGATCCACACGGCTTGGCCATTCCCAGAAGGGCTGAGCACACGCCCGTGTGAGCCACACGGGCTGGCCACACCCCATGTGCCAGCTCGTGTCAATATCACTCCCTGTTTCTGTTTTACGCGGAAAAAGCTAATTTTTAGGGTTTCTGAGCATTCTAAAGTTTATAAATACACCCTAGAAAAAGATCTAAAGGGGCACGAAGAGTAGAACGAAGAAATTACTTGAAGAACGCCGTCGGAATCAACTCAGAAGCAGGATCTCCTTTAAGATTGAAGATCTCCATTCAATTTCTCTAGAAGTTTTTGGGTTCTTTATGTCTTGTTGTTTTCCTAATTTTGAGATGTTTCCTTCCCAAATTATGAACTAAATTCCCTAGATACCTAGGGAAGATGAAACCTATGATGAATATTATTATTTGATTTTTCTGAGTTACATGATAAATATTTGTTCTTGATCTCAATTATGTGTACTTACTTCATGTGTTAATGTTTTTAGGATATTAATTCATGATTGATGTGCTTATTTCAGTGGAGCAAAAGTCCCTGTTTAAGAGTAGATCTGGCATAATTGAGTGGAGTTGCATGCAATCTTAGAAATAGGACGACATAAATCTACCGGATTAGAGTCAAATCTAATAGGGGAATCCATAGATCGAGTTAATGCGAAAATAGGGGTTTTAATTAGAAAGAAATTTCAATTAATCAACCTAGAGTCTGTTTTTTTACTCTCAAAAGAGATATTAATATAATTTAGAGATTTCTACGGATCAAGGCAAGTGAATAAATCATTTAACTCAGATTCAGAATAATAAGTGAAGTCTAGGTGGATTCTTTCCTGAGTATCATCTTTATCATTTGTTTTCTTCGAATATTTTCCCAATTTATTCTCTTTCGAGTCTTTAGTAATTAGTTTAATTTTAGATTAAAAACAACCCTTCAATTTATAGGCTAGATAATAGAAAGATAGTAAGTACTAGTACTTTTAGTCCTCGTGGATACGATATTCCCGACTCACCAGCTATACTATTATTCGATAGCTTGCCTTTGTCGTGATTTTAGTTAGTTAAGTGAATCACATCATCATTTGTTTCGAAGGGTTTTTATTGTGGTGTTTCAGGTTTTTCTTTTAATTATCTCCATCTTTTGTACTCTACTTTATTATAGTGAAATCTCTTTTTGTCCGTGGTTTTTTTATCCTCTTTTGAGGAGGTTTTCCCCATAAAATATATTATAATTATATTGTTTTGAAACAATTTGAGGTTAACTCTAACGTGATCTTTTTTAAAGGGAAAGCACAATAGGTCCAACATGAAACTCTCTTAACCCAATTCTTGCATGGATACTTGTAACGCCTCGAATTTGGGCCTAGAAGGAATGGGCCTTGAGCGTGGGATCAGCTAGGAGACTGCACATAAATATCTATGTGTGCAAGAAAATGACACAAGTTGCTTGTTTTCTTTAATGGATATGTGATTTGGGTGTGTTTGAGAGTGTTGGAGAAGTCCTGGGTTCAAACCTGGGCTTTAGCAAATTTTTTGATTTTTGCTCTTAAGTGAATCTTGGCCTTAGCTTGAAGGCTTTATAAATATTTTTGGTGAAATCATGACATAAGGAGTCTGCTGGTAAAGGTGGAAAGTGGCGTGTGGAGTGTAATAGTGGTCTAAGGTTCGAATCCCTACTTATGCAAATGGAGATTTTTTTACTGTTTGCCATGGGAGGAGGTTGTGTTTGACCGAAACACCAGAAGTTTGAACAGATTTGAATGGGGTTGTTATTAGCCGAATTTGGGGAGTGAAAAGGGGATTTTCGGTTGTTGAGGTCTGTGAACAGGGGTGATTTTAGGAGGAAAGAGAGGAATTCGAATTTGGGGGAGTGGTGGTGCCGAAATGGGATTCTTTTCAACCATTCGGTTGTCTTTGGAGCCTCTAGCCATTCGGTCATGTTTTTCCCCCTTTACTGAATTCTTTGAGGTCTTTTGCCGAATCTTTTTTTTTTTGCTACTCTCTCGAATTCTTCTATTCTTCTCCACTTTTCTTCCTCTAGCATCTATTTTTTTGCCGTTTGCACTTTTTGTCAATTTCTGGTAAGTCAAGTGCCTCTCTGTACCTTTCGGGTCTTTTTCTTTTCTATTTTTTTTCCCGAAAGGTGTCAATTACCGAAACCTCCCATTTTCTTTTCTCATTTCCATATTCCCCATTTCCAAAATTAATCTCCTCCTCTTAATTCTCCTTCATCTTCCCTTCTTGATTTGGCTTCTCTTCTTACTTGGACTGAAACCCAAGTGCTGTCCCCCTCTGTTTCGGTTTTGCAACGACTCTGTCAATCGGTAAGTGTTCAAAATCCATCTTCTGCTTTACTTTTAAAACCGAATGCACCTATGCTCTTCCTTTCTTTTCCAAAACGAATAACCCCATTAACCGATTGTTATTTCATTCTTCACGTACTGCACTCATTGCGATTCTAGGGTCTTCCTTAAGGGAGTGGTGTAGTGTGAACGGTTTGGAGGAGTCACACTTTCGTTCTCAACGTCCGGTAAGGTAATAAGGTTACCTCATGTTTTTGGGGTTGGCCGAATATGCCCTACCACTTACTAATCTATTCTTGACTGTACTTTAGAAAAGAAGCGAAGGCGTGTGATCGTTTCTGAACAGCGATCGTTTGGGGATTAAGGTCACCTTAATTCAAACAAGGTTGAGTGCTCGTAGATCTTGGAACGACTCTGTAAAAAGGTGTGTAATCACACTATCATTTCTAGGAGTCGGCAAAAGCTGAAAAGCCGAAACTTCGGCAGTTGAGGCCTCACGAGTGTACGATCGCTCGTGCGGTAAACCGAGCCCACAATCATGGGCGATAGACTGTAGAGGCCACCACGAGCGTTCTCGTGTTCTTGGGCCGTTATGGGCCTCGTTTGGCTAAGAATGGGCCGTGTGGGCTCAATGGGCTCGTGCGCCCCACACGGAATAAATCTACGATAAGTGGCAAATATTGGACTGGGCTATAACGTTCGCATAGCCGTGACTGAATATGGGCTAAATAGGCCACACGAGCATGTGGGCCCACTTGGGCCGAATATTGGGCTTTGGGCCCATTTACATCGTTTTGACCATATATGTTATCTTGTCGCTCGAGGCGACTGTAGATCTTCGGGAAGGTTGTTATATGACCGTAATACCCCTGTAGGGAAAAATGACTGTAATGCCCCTGTAGGGTAAAATGACCGTAATGCCCCTGTAGGGTATAATGACCGTAATGCCCCTGTAGGGTAAAATGACCGTAATGCCCCTGTAGGGTAAAATGACCGTAATGCCCCTGTAGGGTAAAATGACCGTAGTACCCCTGTAGGGTAAAATGACCGTAGTACCCCTGTAGGGTAAAATGACCGTAATGCCCCTGTAGGGTAAAATGACCGTAATACCCCTGTAGGGTAAAATGACCGTGATGCCCTTGTAGGTAAAATGACTGTAATACCTCTGTTAGGTGAATTGACCGATATACCCCCAAAGGGTAAAATGACTATTTTTCCCCTCGAGGGTAAATGATTAATTTGTTTGCGATGTAAATAATTGATTTGTCTTTGACGTAAATGACTGATTTGTCTGTGATTTGTATGGCTGATTCTGAGCATGGCATTTTGCATACACGACATACTGCATGGGGTTAGGATATTGTTATGGAGGAAGTATCAGATCGTGGCTCGCCACAATCATCATTCTTGGTGGCTTTGCCACATATCTGCATGGCGGCTTTGTTGTGATCTTTTATCATATCGGTAGCTTTGCTTGCGATACCGTTCTTTGGCGACTTCTTTGCGATGCTCTTGATGGTCGTGTGCGGGTCATATCATCGCTCTCGATGGCTTTGTGCCGATCATATTACCGTTACTGATGGCTGTGTGTCGATCATGTTACTACTACCGATGGCTTTGTGCCAATCATATTACTGTACTCATGGCATTATAGCTATCCTGTATATGGCTCTTAGCCATTCTTATTGCTAGCAACTTTGCTGCGATACTAATTAGTGTCGCAACCGGTGCTGATATTGGTGTGTTGGCGGGGTGGGTCAATCTTATCCCCACATGGTGTGTTGGTTGGTACGTGTGGTGTGTTGGCTGGATTGGGATGGGTTGCATGATTGCATTGTTGCATTTCTGTTACTGATAATGTCACTGTATTGGGCTTAGGGCCACATGTATTCTATTTCTGATTTTAATACTGTATCGGGCTTAGACCCACATCGTTATTCAGATGGGCTAAGGCCCATATCGCATCATTCTCGAGCAGGCTCGGCCTAGAGCTGCTCGCATGTATTACTGATTGAGTGATAGGGGATTACACACTGAGTTCTCATAACTCACCCTTTTCTTTTAACTATACAGGTAATCCCCAGTCTTAGGCGGTTTGGGGCTGCGAGGGACTCGGAGGGGGCCACACGATCGAGGATGTTTGATTAAATGTGGTTATTTAAATATTTTACATTGGGTTGATATTTTTGTAATAAGGCCTCTGGTGATTTTTAATTTCTTTTAATTTGGTTTTTAATTTCTTATTTTGAACTTCCAAATGGATACCAACAAGTTTTCACAACTAATAACTGTTTTACAAGGCAAACACATATTTTCAACTTCAAGATACCCGTAAATAGAGTAGCTTCCGCGAATTTAAACCAACAGTAACAAACATGGTAATCGTTTTGCTAAGTGTTGGTTTTTATAACTTACCAATTGTTTCCCAAGAAATAAAAACTAAATGGATTTTAACTCGAATGATTTCTCCCAATAAACCTTGATTTCGAAAAACACTTCGATGTGACACGCCAGATTCAGCCGTAACGTTTAGGCCGGGTTTGGGGTGTTACAATACTACTACAATTTTCTATTAATATATGCATGCATTGCCATTACTAAAAAAATCTTACCTGATTAAATTCAAAATTCAAAATATATTTGAAATATGGAGTTTAAAAAAATAAGAAGAAATTTACATTTCAATTCTTTAGTTACCCGAAATCATGTTTGTGAACGAATTTACTATTTAAAAAAAAGTTTTTCATAATTAATGAATCTGTTATTGTTATATCCTATAATATATTTAAATCTAGTAAACCTATAATTCATAAAGGTTATTCATCATAAAAAAAATTATTGGGAAAACTAACAAAACAGAATAGTGCCTAAAAAAATGACAACTTGAAACCTATGTTTCACGGTTTCAAAATGTTAGCTATTAAAACAATATATTTAGTTTATAAAAGACAAACACTATATATAAGGTAGCTCTCTCCATTAATTTTAAGCATTAGAAATTAAAGAATTCAATAAACATTATTTACCCTTATTTCTTTGATATTAGAAGCATTTCAAATGGAATTTCGAGGAGTAATATTTATTCTTTTTCTTTTTCTTCTACTTGGAGTTGATTCCAATGCCTTCCCAATGAATTATTTGATAAGTAAATAGCCAGGACAACCATATGTTAATTTCAGGCAATTTTCTGGATATATTGAAGTGGATGAAAATGTTGATGGTCGAAGTCTTTTTTACTATTTTGTTGAAGCTGAGAAAGATCACAATTTGGTTAACTGGAGGTTAAGTTCTTTAAATTCCTTTTATTTTAGTTTCTGGTGTTATGCGGATTTCCTAGTAGGTATCCTATATGAATAAGTTAGAAAAATTTCACTATGAGCAAGTTAAAGCCAATAGGAAGCTAGGGCTTTGGCCCCATCAGTTCAATGTTACAATTTCATTTTTAGCCTCTCCCAAAAATTTATAATTAAATTTAATCCCCTTTTGCCCCTTCAAATGGAAACATTATCACTTTTTTCCCTCGTTAGAAAGTAATGATTAAATTTAGCCCATTTCCATGCAAAGGTTTTAGGTTTATGTCCATGCAAAGGTTCAAATTCTAGATCGAGATGCCAACGTCTTGAAAAGGAAAATTGTCCCTCTGGCTAAGTTTCTATGGTGGAATCATGGCACTGAGGAAGCCACTTGGGAATCCGAGGATTCTATCTGTCAACAATATCCCTACCTGTTTGAATCAAGTAAATTTTATGGTCAAAATTTATTTTAGGAGGAAAGAGTTGTAACACCCCAAATGTTTAAATATTGATTGTTGAATTCCACCGTAATTAAGTCTCTATATCTGTGGTTATGTGCTTTGTTTATGTGTTTAAGGTTAGGAGTTTGAGTCTCTATTTTGTTAAGGCTTACTATTTTGTTTTGATTGAATCCTTACCTTTGAAGTATTGACTTAAGTTTAATTCAGTGCAAATTTGTGACAAGAATGAGTCTACTGGTTCACTAGTTAAGCATTTTTCTACTTTTTGGTCTTGTGTTCGAGTCTCTACAGAAGCGAAGTGGAGATGTATATTTTTTTCGTTTTGCTGAATGCGTTTGGTTAAATCTTTTTAAATTAACTGCATTAAAAATTTCCCCTTTCTTGTTCTCTCACCATCCCTCCTCCTTTCTCTTCTATTTTTCTTTTTCTTTGTTTCTTTTTCTTTTTCTTTTTCCTTTTCTCTGCTTTGGAATTGCGACTGTAGTGTTGGTTGTGTGATCGGGTAAGTACGCATGTCACTACTGCCAATTGAAACATTAATTGTGTGACTTTCATTGATCATAGAACTTCTGTTATACGATGGTTCATTCATTTTTATTTTGTTTAAACCTTCTTTTAAGCGATCGTTTGGTTTATTTTTAGGAGAGGATATTGAAAGCAATGACCCTCAATGCACTAACTCTAGTAATTGTTGTTGATTTTGTCTGTAACTCTGGTTTCGTTGAAGGTTTTGCGTTGAAAGTTTAAGAATAGTTTTTCTACGCGTAATTGTGTATTGTTGTCAATTAAGTTGTTTAATTGAGTTATTGAATGGTCGTTTTAGGCTTCGGGATTTTTCTAAGTTGGTCTTACTTCAAAACTACTTCGCGTGTGTACCGAAAACTCAATTTACTGTAAATTTTGAACATCGAAACACATGATTATCGACGCCACACAGACGTGTGCCAGGCTGTGTAACTCACTATTCACAAATGGGAGATGCGCGGGCTAGAGACATGGGCGTGTGTCTAGATCGTCTGTGGTTATGTGATGTGCGGGATTCACACGAACCAAGGACAAAGGCATGTGTCTAGGCCGTGTAACTCACTGTTTGCGAATTAGGACCACACGGGCAGCTAACACGGACATGTGGACCAATATTTGGAATTTTTCCCTCGGGCCACAATCGTTGTTTGAAACGAATGTAGGCCTTCTGTGGGGTTCGTATGAACTGAATTAAACTGTATAAACTATTATTCTGTGACATGAGACTGAGTATTAAAAATATGTGTGTCTGTTGCGTACGATAATTGTTAATGATATTGATTTATTTTGTACGAGTATGAATTGTATCTAAGTGCTCGTATAGGCCTCTGTATTAGCTGTCATTTGAAATCTGCATCTGCACTGGGTGAGAATTTAGAAAAGGAGGAAGTATTATGTTCTAAGACAGTGACTAAACCACTGGTATCTATATTATGATTTGGCAGAAAGTTTGCAATTACTGAAACGTGTCAGACCGACACTATGTAGTGTGTAGGGTTGGATGGGTATTAAATACCTTATTTTGGTGTGTTGAGTTGGTCGGAGATGGTGTGTAGTAGATGGGGTGAGGTAAATTACATCTGTCCTGATCTATTCTGTATCTGAAATGATTCACTTTATTATCCACCTGAACTGTATCGATCTATTAAATTGAATGAATTGTCTCCTGAATCTAATTCATCATCTGAACTTGGAAATCTACTAGTTTATCACTCTGCTGGAATATATAATTGGTTCTTTTATTGAAGTATTAATTCATTTTGTTGTTGAATGATTTATAGGTAACCTACAGTCTTGAGCAGGTTAGCGGATCGGAAGCTCGGTCACACTGCTTAAAATGTTTAGTACTACTAGTATTATTAGTTAATTTTTATATTTTCAACTTTGTAAAATGATAAACCTCGAACTGCTTGTTATGTTTTCTTTTAAATCCTTTGTGACTGACTCTGGAAGATTTAAAAAGTTAAGTTTCGAAAGTTATGTTTGAGAAATTTTTGATGTGACTCTCCATACTAATTTAATGTATATTTTTGGTACACCTCTTTTACTTTAGTAAGAGCGCGCACAAATTATAACTCAAACTCATAATGTAGGTAATACCCATGACCAATAAGTAAAAAATTAGTGTTTTTAAAATTAAGGTGCATTTAAAAAATCACATAGTAATTGAATTTGAATATAGTTGTTTGTATAATTTGATTTTGATATAATTGCTTCTAATTACACACATCTAGTATGTGTTGAATAATCACTATAATTAGTGGGTCTCGTTGAATTCGGTGCAATTGAAGCACCCAATTTACATTCCAAATCTCGGAAGAAGATGAGAATCAAAATAATTATGTGGATAATTACAACAATTACACTAAAATACAATTAAATTATGACTTTCCCTCAAACATGAGATGTTATTTTATAGAATAATAATAGTATTTTAAATTTAGGATATTTTAAAATATAATTATATGTTATTTTTTACTAATTTTTTGAATAATTTAACATATTTATCAGAGTATAAAACCAAAGAGGTAAAAGCCATTGCAGAAGTGAGGTTTGCTCAACAACCGTTCATAAGGTTAGATAACATATGAAACACCTACTTTGAAAAAGTAGGATAAATAGGTTATAGTAGCCAAAATCCAGAAGCCTTATAAAAAGGATTGTTAAGGGTTTTTAGCAGAAGAACATGGAGCTTCTGACATAATCCTTCAACCTGGGAAGCTGAGGAATAGAAATGGCTCCCAGAGACCATGGCTCGACGATGTCTCTGAATCATCATAAATTGCCCAACAAAATATGCCATCCAAATAAAAATGATTTTTACCTTTGTGCTCATGCTGGAATGGTTGTAAGTTTACATATTTTTCTTTTAGTTGATAGATGATTGATATTACAATAGTCTCAATAATTTTGTTATTTTTTTTTTTGTTGATTGATGATTGTAAAAATCATTATTCTTCGGATGACATACTTTGTTGTCAATGATAGTACTTGCACAATAAAAAATCATAAGCTTTAGCGACTACAAGAGTGGTCATGCCTGACATTTATTAAAAAAATCCCTAGGTAGAACATTGTCAGGAGATCCTTGCTGGAAAAACTTGGTATGATGGTTTTTTTGTGCAAACTTAGGATTCCAGTCCTCATCAAGGAACATGCAAGCCTATTCTAGTAGAAATGTCTTATCCAAGCTCCATTTGTTTTATTGAAAACCATTTCTGGGAAATGATTTCTGTAAAATTACTTACTCTTCTGGAAAAGTTAATATTTTTGGTGTATTGATGAATTTGTGCAAAATATTTTTTTTTATTTGGCAAATTTATTGAAAATATTTCATAAAAGCTGCTTGTAATAGCCCGATTTAGACCTTAGTCGGAACAGTGATTTCGGGACCACAAATCTGAGTCAGAAAAATATTTTAATATTGTTTTTGGTATCTACAGTATGTGAATTAATATGTGTGAAAATTTCGTGTGAAAATTTTATCGTTTGAGAACTTAATTTGTGAAAAAGGACTAAATCGCGTAAAGTGTAAAATTAGGGTCTTATTTGTTAAAAGTACTTTATAGCTATGAAATTGAAATATGGGAGTACTTGCATGTTAATTAGTCCTTTATTGACATAGTGGAGGTTGATGGCTTGGTATTTTTGAAATTATTAAATGTTTTAAAGGTTAAAATGGTAATTAGGTAATTAAAGTTAATAATAATAAAACAAAAGCCAAATTTTCCTTCCATTCATCTTCTTTAGCCGAATGTTACAAGAAGAATAGCCATTTTTGAGGGTTTTATTCGGCCAAGCTTTAAAGTTCAATTAAGGTATGGTTTTTGTCCCCTTTTTAATTATTTCTACATTTTTAAGCTCGTTGTAGCTTAATCTAGCTAGCCCGTATTTCTGTTTTTGAAATTGTTATAAATTTTGAATGATGCCATTGTTGAATGCTTGGTTGTTTAGATGTTTTATGATAGATTATTAAATTTTGAAGCTAGATTAACAAGTTTTATAAAGTGATTTTTGACAAAAATGTCAATTAAGGATTAAATTGAGAAAAGTGTAAAATTCATGGTTAAATGTGTGAATAAACTAAAAATATGGGCTACTAGTAGTATGGGTAAAATTTGGCCTAACATGGATTTAGTGAAATTTTGTGTTATTTTGAAATAAGGACTAAATTGAGAAAAATGCGAAATGTTAGGGGCTAAAATGCAAATTGCCCATTTATATGTTCTTGAATGAAAATTGAATGAAATGTTGAATAAGTAAGTTAATTTTGATATTAATTAGATTGGCAAAAGTTGAAATTGGATTTGGCTCGGGAAAATCGGAAGTTATCGATTAGTCGTTCCGGTCCATTCGCGTCCGTACGAGGTAAGTTCATAAGTAAATAAATGCTGTTAAATTTGAATGTATATATGTTATTATGTGCTGAATTGATCTTTAATGAATATATGTGTATATGCCAAATTGTTAATGAATATATGTGTATATGCCAAATTGAATTTAGAGTTGGAGAACTAGTTACGAGCTTGAATCGATATAATTACGACGTCCGAAAAAGCCCCGTACGAACCATAGGAATAGTTAGGATACATATGTCATGGCATAGGATTCCGATATGTGTTATCGTGTAAGACCACGTCTGGGACGTTGGCATCGATTTGAGATTTATGTGTAAGACCATGTCTGGGACATCGACATCGTATTTGATTTCGTGTAAGACCACATGCGGGACGATGGCATCGATATTGATTACATGTAAGACAACGTCTGGGACGTTGGCATTGTACGAGTTTTTTGAGCTATCCAAGTATCCTATTTGATTCCGAACGGTTCAACGTGCATTCCGAGAAATAAATGAGTATATGAATGTGCATCCGAATCAGGTATGTTGTGATGAATATGAATTTGAGCAATGAAAGTGAGTATGAATATGATTAGTTGTTATATGATAATGAATGATGTGTTATATATGCTCGTTAAATGAAATTATGGTCCTATGTTTCGGACATGAGAATTATGAAACACGAAACATGGTTTTGATGTGTGATTTGTTATGGTTATTCGGGTTTGGAAGTGTATAAAAAGAATTTTGTATCATCCCAAACCCGGCCTAAACGTTACGACCGGATCTGGCATGTCACATGGAAAGGGTGTTCAAAGAAACTTCGCCATTTCTTAAAAACTTCGCGTTTTGTTTTCATTTCGAAAACCGGATTTAGTTATAAGGTTTTCTTGCAAATTTTACTAACAACCGAAAACAGGTTTTGTGATACGAAAAATCGAAACTAGTGGATTTCAGAAACGTGACATTTGAAAACAAAGTTTCTAGTTCTAAGAAAATTTCCGAATTTAATTATTCATCGGCTTGTTATTCGTTTGTTTATATTTTTGAAAATGATTGCTTATATTTTTAGGAAAACTCTTAATTTAACATTTCATAATATATAATAACCGCATTAAAATCCAAAAACCCAAATTAAAATCCCGGAGGCCTTATTACATAACAAATTCCCAAAATTTAAAATAAGTTTAAATAAAGAAAATGAGGTTTACGAAAGAGATAATGCATGGCCACCTCAGAGTTTCCCCGGCTCCAAATCCTCGAACTAGGGATTACCTGCAAAATTAAGCAGAGGGGTGAGTTACGAGAACTCGGTGTGTAATTCCCCTTATGAACGACAACTGGGCCTAAGCCCACAGAAGCAGATTGGGCCTTACCACTAACCACATGGCATATCAAATAGTGAATGCAATGCAACCCAGCCCAACCTAGTATTCCATCCTCTACACTCAGCTCCATATGTCCAACCTCAACACACCTGTGGGGATTTCTACAATCAACCCTCCATCCGCTACACTCCTCATTGGTAGTCATGCTGACAGTCATGCTGCCCAAAGCCAATATAATGTGATAGAGTCACCGAAATATGTGGCCTAGCCATCGAAACAATGTGACAGAGTCACCGATATATGTGGCACCGAGCCATCGAAATAATGTGACAGAGTCACCGATATACACTGCCCCTTTTAATCAATATCATATCCCAATCCCATGCAACATATAACCATAATGTAATGAATGCAACGTATGTCAATGTAAATCGAATAATCAGAGCATACATATATTCATGATCCAGTATATACATGACACAATCAGATGGTAACTAACCTGGCATCTCTGATTATACCCCCCAAGGGTAACTCAATAGCCGTTGCCGATGTTTCAGCTTTCAAACAATTCATATACTTATTATTAATCCAAAAAACGGTGGTGTGAGAATTACACACCTGATTACGCGATGAACTAAACTCTTCTAAACGTTGCTACTCTCACTAGCGGGAATAACCACTATCTGCCTATCCCAAACGGATGTCGGCTCTCTACCACAACCTGGCAGGAAGTCTCGAACCGCCGACACAGCATGTCGTTTGAACTTGGGAGTAGAGACTACGAGTCCACTCCCCTCAGGCTCCTTTAACGCACCCTCCTTGGATCGGCTAGCACTCGCATCCATGAAGAGAGTCTTGATCAGTACAGTACTTTCAGAGAGAAACGTTGATTGTTAAACCAGAAGGTTTTGGTTATGGCAGAATAAAACGGATAGAGTCTAATCGCAAAGAACTAGAGAAAAACTCCTTACCTTGGTTAACAAGAAGTCGTACAATACCAAGTTTGGCTATGGACTAAACCAAAGGAACCCTAAAGTCGGCTGAAGAGATTCGGCTATAGATCAAGATCGAAGAAACCAAGAGATGCTCAACGAGTCCCCTTTTTGCCACCAGTGAAATCGAAATGACTACCCTAGCACTGAGGAGTATTCGGCCTAGAAGGAAAAAATCACTGTTTGAGAGATTTTTACGTTCGACTCACAAAGAACTGGGAGAAGAAGAGATGAGAAGTAAGCTTCGGCTAGAAGAATAGAACAAAAAGAAACAAAACGAAAAGAAAAGCAAATGGGCAAGCTGGGTTTCGGCTATGGAGAAAAGAGTGTAAAAAAAGAAGAAGAAGGGAATTGAACAAAAAGGAAGATAGTGAGGGAAGATTCGGCTAACAACAAGAAAATGGTTCGGTTATGGAGAAGAAAACGAATAGTAGGAGATGAAAGAGAGGTTCGGCTATGGCAATAGAGAGAACAAAATGTTAAGGAGGTTTGGCTATGGTGTTTCCGACATCCAAGGGAAAATAGTGTCTACCACAAATAGAAGAAGAGAAGAAGAAAGAGTTTCTAGAATGATTAAGGTTCGGCAAGAAGAAATGGAAGCAACACAAAACTTAAAAACACTCTAAGCCAAAATGCCCAAGAGGTTAATATTCTCTCAATTGAATACTTGAAGGAACGGCACTCTCCCCCCACTTATGATCGAATATGCTACCCAAATTTGCCTAAGGAACAAAAGGGAATTTCGGCACACCCACACACACTATTCAAACCGAACATGCTCTCACAAAAGACCCCTTTCTTGACCGAAATTCTCCCCTCAAAGACCCCCATATTCGGCCAACACCTCCACCAACTTGAATCCCACAATCCTCTCCTTGTTTTACTCCAGAATCCACTCCTCATCACCCATTCAAACCAATTTGACTGATTCAAATCCTCCCTAGAAGAGTCCAACGCCAACTTCACCACTTCTTCATCTTGACACAAAATGAAACTCCCAAAATGCAGTATGTGGGATTCGAACCTTCTCCCTCTCTGCTTCCCTTGTGGCGTCATCCCCTGGCTCCCTAAGGCGCCACTTTGCCACTCTACCACACTCCTCTTTGTGACATCAAATTACAACCAAACATGCTTAAGGCCTGCATCCATTGGCTCTCCCCCTAAAGTGCCCTAAAAACAAAAATTTTACCAAAGCTCTGACTCGAACCCGAGCCTCCCCAAGACCCCCAAACACACCCAAAAAACAAGCATAGCTAGCCAAACGCATGAAATAGTGCAAAATGCAGAACCCCAAATTCTAGGATGTTACAAAATTGATATATTTTTATGAATAATCTGTAATAAATGACCATGATTCGGTTGGTATGTAATGAAATTGTGAAAGCTTAATTTTATGAAGGAACAAATGGTTAATATATGAATTTGAAAACATGGTTTATATGTTCATCCATAATTAAGCCTAGTGAAGTTATCTAATGTGGTCTTAAGAAATTACGATTATGATGAATGTATATGTGGTTGAGATTTGTTAAATTCGGCCTAGTTATATTGAATTATAAACATTATTGAAATGATTTATTTGCTTATGGCTTACTAAGCTTTCAAAGCTTACTTTGTGTGTTTTTCCTATGTTTATAGATTTTTCGGAGATTTGCTCGGGTTGGAAGTCGGTGGAGATCTCATCACACTATCCAGTATTCGTTTCGGTAAATAAATGCTTTGAGATTGGGTTATGTGGCATGTATAGGCTAGCTTTGATATATTTGGTTTTGAAATTTGTATATATATATAGCCATGCGAAAATGGCTTGATTATGATGTTCATGGTTGTGTATTCGGTCATGTCATAAGTTTAAATTGGAAGTATGTTTCATGGTAAATATGTTTGTAATGTTGGTTATATGATTTGGCAATGAGATATGGTAAGTATGATCTATAATCGGCTTTATAGTTAGCTCAATTTGGAAGTATGAAAAGTGCTATAATTTGGCTTGGTAATAAGGTAAGGTGATGAATATATATATATTTGATTGAGTATTGGTTATGTTGATTTGGTTTGAAATGGTAAAGTATACACATTTATTATGCTTGAATGGTTTTGAGTTTTTAGTTACGGTTCATGATGGATAATGATGATTATATTTTGAGTATGTTTGATGGACATTTGAATAGCTAAAAGTGACATAGTAGTCTTGATATTAGGTTATGAGATAGCATGTTTAGCTTAAAATGCAAGTGATGGAAATGTTATGACACATTAAGATTAAATTGATGACCGAATAAGTGTTTATTTGGATGGTTGGACATATGAGGTTTAAACATGATAATTTGCATGCGAAATAGGTATGCTAGAATTGTCATTTGTGTTTAAAAGGGTCAACTTTTATTTTGATAAAATGGTTAATGATAATATGTTAACTTGCGCATGTACTTGTAAAGTACAAGACCATATTTTATTATGTGGTAATGTTTGATAATGTCTCATGTATAGATGTTATTTAGGTCATAAGGTTATATGGTTTGGCTCTTGGAATTATAAAGCATATGTAATATGATTCGATATATATATGTATATATATTAGTTGGTTCTAATATGGAATTTATGATACGAAAAACATGGCTTTGTGATATGTTAGTTTAGTTTGGAATGTGAATTGATAAATGACATTGATTAGATAAATTATTAAAATATGTTCTGTATTTGTGAAAGAGTTAAATAAACATGATTGGATGTGGCAAATTGGCCTTGCAATTGGCCTATACTTGCCCACACGGTTGAGCACACGGGCGTGTGTCTCGACCGTGTCTCTCAAAGTTGCAATTCGAAGCAAGTCAGGAAGCCACACGGGCTGGACACACAGGCGTGTCTTGTGGCCGTGTGGACAAGTAAGTATGTATGCCCTGTTTTGCCACGGCTTAGACACACGGGCGTGTTTAATACTGTGTGTAGCACACGGCCTGCCCACACGGGCGTGTGACCTCTGTAACTTTGAAAAATGTTTAAATTTTTGGAAAAAAAATTGTATGTGCTTGGTTTAGTCCCGACCCCTTTCCAATGCATGTTAAGGTCTCATAGACCTTTAAAAAGGGACTCTATGTATGTGATTTGCTATGATATGATAATAGTGTATTGTATGTTTGTGAAATGATCGTAAAAGTTCCGATATGTCCGGTAATACCTCTTAACCCTATTCCGGCTATGGTTACGGGTTAGGGGTGTTACACTCCTTTCATGAAACAAACATACATTTGATATTTTATTATATTTTCCTTGTTCAATTGAGTTTATTTTATAAAGCTTATTTATATTTTAATTAATCATATTTTAGTTTTAATTTATTTAATTAAGCTTAATTGTCAATTTCGTACATTAGGGAATATAAATTTATGTTTAATTAAGTTGAAAGTGGTAAATATTTATTTTGAATATTATTTGGATGAGTAAGTTGAAAAATGATTTAGTTTGATAAATATTGGAGTAAGGACCAAATTATAAAATTTGTAAATTTTCGAATTCTAAGTGTTTGAGTAGTAAAATCTAAAACATTGTAGTAACTAAATTATATGATTATGAAATATGAAAATTTGGAAAGTTGAGCATAAAATAGTAAAGTTTGAAAGTATAGGGGCTAAATTGTAAAGATTTCAAAACTTGAGTTTTAGGACTAATTTACATTATTTGATAATTTACAATTTTGAAAAAAAGAATATGAAAGTTTTACTACTAAAAAATCAAGCACCAACTTTTTTGAAATTTTGACAATTTTAGTTGTAATGACTAAATTATAAAAATTTGGAATTTTTAGAAAAAAGGATCGTTTTGCAAAATTGTACAAAACAAGGTTTAGGACTGAACTGCAGAATAATAAAATCTATTTTTGAGGAATTAAATTGTAGAATAGTAAAAATTTAGATTTTAGGGACTGAATCGTAAAAAATATAAAATTAGAATATAAGGGTTTTTTTTTTAACAAAGAAGAGAACTTTCCCTTTATTGCTTCGGAAGCTTCTATTTTTTGTTTCTTTGACAGTGAAGACAATGAACAGAGCTTTACCAATTTGGAAAATATCTTACGGAGAAAATTTTGGTAAGACATTATCCTTAAAAAAGACTTGATTTTACCTTTTTCGGAGAATGATTTTCTTTGGTAATTCATTTTCTACCAAACAAACACAATAAATGTCACACCTCAAAATTGAGCCTAAGAGTTTTGGGGGTATGTTAGGGATTTTATCTTTAGTGTGCTCGGAAAGTTTGTAGGCATGGTAACCGAAAATGTTTTCGTCTATGGCTTTTAGAAAATTAAATTAATTTTTGAAAATGGTGTGTAAAAGATCATTAATTTTTAAATAAGGTATGATTTGTCAAAGTGGTTAAACTTTGAGTGTTTATAAGGTAGTTAAACCAAAACATTAAAATCAACCTAATATCTTACCCCCCACCTACACATTTCACCATTGAATTTCTTCCATTCTCACAACATTAAACCTTTATAGAATTTTAAGAAAAAAAACTCAAGACACCATTGAATTTGTCAACTCTCAAGCTTGTGGGTAACAATTTGTTTAATAAAAAAACTCAAGACACCTTTATAGACTTCATTTTTCTTCTATCGAAGGTAACAATTTGAATTTCTATTAGTTTTAGATGTTATCTGGTCTTTTAAACTGAGTTCTTAGGCATTAAATTGCATGTTTTGAATAAAAACTGAGAATTGAGTCGTTAATGGTGGATTCCGGGATCTTGTGTAAAAATATGATTTCAAAGTGTTTTTCAATTAGTTTTTGAAGTGGTAAGAAGGTTTCTAAACTCACAGTAAAGTTTTATTGAAGAATTTTAAGGATTTAATGAATTTTCGTGAAAATTGCCATAACATGTCGAAAAATTTCGATACCATGAATTGGATAGTTTTGCATACTTTAAAGGTTGAGAATCAGCTGTTGGTGAATAATTAGATGAACGGAATCAATTTTAGGCAAAAACATTAAGTGTAAACCGAGATAATTGAGTTTTAAGTTTGTTATGTCAAAAGTTTCAGTTCCAAGAGAATTTAGCTTAGATTTGTGTTTTTTTATTGATTTAGAAGAGTCTTTGGCTGAATGTTGATTGTTTTGTTGTGTGATTTACTTTGTTGAAGCTTTGGATTCGCTAGAATCTTCTATGAGTAAAGCGAAAGGCAAAGAAAAGTTAGTTTGAGCTTTCGGCAACTAGGAGAAAGGGTGAACAGTAAGTGTTTGGAATCACTACTTGTAGATGTGGTTCATTGCATTAATTGGGAACTTAAAAGTAGCCTAAACCACTACTCTAAGTTTCGAGTGTAAGCTTTCTTATATTCCCTGATTATGTGTTCTGTAATAAGAATTATAATGTGATATTATGACATGTGAAATATGATTGTGATGGCTATTTTTGAAAGTGTTAATTGTGGGCATGTTATACTTGTCGATTGACAGAGACAATGTAATTTTTATAATGTGAATATGCAGTGAGAAAGTGCAAAAAAAACGGCAAGTGATTATGTGGTTTAATGTGGATACTTTGGCCTTGTGATTATATAGAACCATTGTATATAGTTGGCATGCCATAGGATTATGAGTACTCATATTTGTGTCCTGTTTTGGGGAGCTACGGCCCAGAATAGTTTGGAGAGATAAGGGAATGTGGGCTAAGCTCCATTCATCGGGACATGTTTGGTGTGTTGGAGAGTGTTAGCTATGTGCTACACTTTTGGGATATGTTCGACTCAATGAGTCATTTGGTGTGTTGGAGATCCATGTATATGATGTGTGGTGATAGAGCCCACTCTTATGTTTTATAACCTCAAGTGTCAATGTATCATTAAATGTAATACTGTAAGATGTGATGTATGCATAAATGTGTGGTCATAATGTTGAATAAGCTATTAGATATTGCATGAATGCTTCAGTATGCTGATATGGTAAACTTAGCATGTGAATGTGCCTTTGTCGTGTTCTTTAAATGTATGACTTCATGTTTACTTGATGGTTATTTTGACCATTCACTGAGCTTGTAAAGTTCATCCACTCCTTTTTAAACCTTTGCAGGTTGATAGTGTTGCAGTGTAAGCGGTGCGGAGTATTCCAAGGGACTGATCCAAGTAGTTAGAATTTGAATAGGTGAATTATAATTGTTATTTTGAATTGTGGGAATAAAGAAATGTGGTAGAATTTTGGGTTGTTCATTGCCATAATTTTTTATCTGAATTTTGCCATGATGTATTGAATATTTTCGTAACTTATTTGCTCTTAGGATTTAAGGACTTGGACCCTGTCAGGTTGTGTAACCTCCCAAACCCAGCCTAGACATTATGGCTAGATTGAGAAGGCTACATTAGCCACCGAAATGGCTAAGAAAACTTATGTTACATTTGAAGAACTTAAATAAACTCATTTTAGAGAAAATCGTAGTTGTACTTTGAGTTAGCTTAAAAACATTCATTCATTAGGTCGTGTATACTTAGGATTCATTTTATTGTTGATAGTGTTGTTTAAGAAAAACCATTTTTCAAGGCATTCTGGAAACTTAGTTGCCTTATCGATTTGTTTTTCAAAAATGGTTCCTTTGCAATGCATCGGAAACTAGGGAACAATATCAAATTCTACTTAAGCCCGATATCATGAATTATCCTGTTATTATGCTTAAGTAACCCATGCATGCAAAAATCCCAGAAGAAAAGTTACCAAGCCACAGACCTGAAGTCATTAAAAAAAATTACAAACCCAAACCAATAGAAACTGATTAATACTTATTAAATATGGTCTGAGGTCCAAGGGGATTCTCCGAATGCCGAGTCCGGTCCTAATTTCGAGGTTTACCTGAAAAGTTAAACACTATTGGGGGTTAGCTTATGAAAAGCTCAGTGTGAGTCGAACAATTATTTAAACAAACATAAATATCGAATACAGTGAAACATATTAGCTTTAACAGAAGAAAATAGAACCATCATAGGAATTTCATATCATTACATAGCCATTATCAAATTGATGTCAAATGGTGTATGAGCATGGGTCATCATTCATTCGAGTAACAATCATTAATTTTGATACCATTTAATACAGTACGTAGCATAAATAAATAACATTTGAATATATCGTGACCATGATGCAATGCAAAAAGGTTCCTACCCATACCATCTGCTACACACCACGAGTTCCCCAGAACCCGTCATCCGAACTCCAAAACAGTATGGGCTTAAACCCATTGTGGTTAAAACCATTGATAACAATATGCAAAAAATTCTGCCAGTAAAAATGCGATAAATCGTCATTCCCCTCGGTACTTCAGGTGCAGTGCACTGACTACGAATAATGCGGACTTAATATGCCGCCGGTACTCCACGGACCTCCTTTGTCAACCACAAAATCCCAACCCAATGCATATGCAATATGTGACACAGTCTCATACATAATCATATCTCATACTTTCCACATTCATTTGACATGCTTAGCATATCCTCAATAATCACATACTTTCAGTAAATGGAACAATGTTCCAATCTTTCAAATTAACATTGTGTTGGTATCAATCAATATCGTTCAATTTCAGATACTTTACGGATTTTCATTGTGCATAAATAGCACCCTTTTCAGTACACAAGATAAAAAAATGTAATGCATTTAAATCATACATAAGCTTAATATCTCAACAAATTATATCAATCAGTCAAACCTTCTCATATCTCCTAACTCAAATATGCAATTACAAACTCAATCAAACATTCATACTATCAAAATAGCAATTTTGCCAACATGTCAATATTTTAAGGCTCGAAACATACCTGGTTCGGCCACTCTCAAAATAAATAATTTGGCTATTAATTTAATCCAATTAGCAAGCTAATTTATCAAATATAACATGATATTTAACATTTTCAAACAATTTTATGAGTTTAGGACCCCACACCTTATTTTTCGCTTCCCTGCAGCACACTAGCAAATCTTCCAATTTTCCTTAATAATTCCTTAAATGAACCTAAACCAAAATTCAGTATAAATTCAATAAATTTATCATTAAATCAGCCCACAAACACCCACTTATGAGTTCAAACCAATCGTTTAAATTATAACAATTTTATGAATCCAAACTAGTTAGATTCCTTACACTGTATCGATTCGAATCGTACGTACAATTGTTCTTCGCCTTTACGGATGATTTGGGGCGTTTGGGTCAACACCTAATTAAATAATATACTATAAAATCAGTAGCTAATCAATGATTAAATTTCTTCATTTAATCAATTCATAACCTTTACCTAACAACTATGTCAAAATAACAAACTAGTTTACAATTAATCGCACTTACACTTCCCGAATTGTGAGATTCGAATGGCTAATTGATCAAGAATGTATTTCCCTAATTAAAATTAAAGTATTATTAGGAGGATTCAAGAACAAAATTTAATGCTGGAAAAATATTGGTAAGACCCAAGAAACAAAATAGCCTCCTTTCTTGCACATAGGCGCACGCATCACCACCCATGGTGGCCAAAATTGGGGCTGAATTTTAAAATGGTTTGAGATCTCATTAAAATATGGAAAAATATCTTTAAAATAATTTAAAATCCAAAAAATTCCAGATCTGGAAATTTTGGTTTTTAATTGACAAGATTAATCAAGAAATTGAAGAGAAAATAGATCTTACCCAAGCTAGTTGAGAGAAACAGCAGTGGAACTTTCGTGGCAATGTTCAGGATCAATCTTGGGGTTCAAGATTTCAGATTTGGGGCTAATTTAGATGAGGATAAATGGAAGCAATAAAGTAAATGAGATGGTGCACAATCTTGATGTAAAAAGAAAAAGAAAGAGATGGTAAAATGGGAGGTATATGCGAAGACAACAATGGGAGAAAGAAAGAAAATTGAAGAGAAAAGAGGAGAGGAAGAGGGTGAACGGCTAGGGTAGAGAGAATTGAATTAAAGGCTGAAAAATAAAATAAATTTTCATTTATACTTTGGGTTCAAGGGTATGGATGGCACGCACATTAAAAAACAAGGGATTTTGTAAAATTTAATTATTTTACAAGGGAAAGGAATCAAACTTGGGACCTCACTTAATTTTCTTGTTTTTTCCATTTATCAATTAACCACTAGGCTATTTCCTTATTTTTTGAAATAATTTTTCAATATTTATTTTAAAAGCGGGGCATGTCACAGACTAGGGTTTAAGGCAAAATTTACAAAATAATAAAAATGGTGAGAGAGAAGGGATTTGAACTTGGGTTTCAAGAAACGTTTGACTAACACTTGACCAACAAATAAATACCTCATTTATTTCCTAAAAATGCATAGATAATTTCAAAAATTAAGGCATGACCACTCTCTCTCGATTCACAAACCTAATTCTACTAACCCTCGATTTTTGGGATATTACAGGTTTATTCTTGCTTGGATATATTTTGATGTTTTGAATTGTCATTTTGGTCGTTTTGGAGATGGTTTGATGAGGTAATCGATGCATGTTGAATAGTTATTACTTAGAATGAATTCAATGCCTTATTATGATGTATTTTTGTTGTCTGGAGCAGACGTATCGATATTCAGGTTTTAAGATTGATACATTTTGATATTTCGAATGTGTAGGAAGTTAGTAACACAATTTGGTATTGATACTATATCACGAGTATCGATACTCGGGGAAATAAAACAAATACTTTTTGGAATGTATCGATAAATTATTGGGTTTTGGTTTTAAGCGAAAAATAGAATGCTAATTTGGTACCACTTTTCAGGGTGGTATTGGTACCATCCATGAGTATTATCGATATCTACGATTTAGTCGATTCTCAAACTGAACGTAGCATGTATGGAGTAAAGAAATACATGCCATTATATAACTTGTGATAGTGTGATAACTCCTGACTCAAATTGAACTATGTTTTCATATAGATAAGATGTCATCCAACTGAGTTGATTCCGATGAAGTAGAAAGTAACGCACAAGCCTCCGTTAATGGAGCAACTTCTAGTTGTAGTAGCCCGTGACTGAGGGCCAAAGAGAAGAGGCTAAAGAATTCTTCTTCCAGATCATGTCTGAGTGGTTTACAGAGTTCGTGAGAACGAACCCGTTGGCTCAACGACCTCCAAGCAAGCCTCTATTTGATAAAATTAAAAGGTATGGGGCTGAAGAATTCCGCGGTTCAGCTGAAGACAATCCAGATAAAGCTGAATTTTGGTTAGAGAACACGGTGAGGGTTTTCGATGAATTATCTTGTACAATAGATAAAGCCTCTATTTCAAACCTACAAGGGTTTTCACACGGCCTGACACATGCCCGTGTCAATGACCCGTGTCCCTCACACGGCCTAGACACGCCCGTGTCCTCACCCGTGTGTGAAAACCTAGGTATTCTATTTATGACGTCAGCAACCTTATAAGGGGCACACGGCCTAGGCACACGCCCGTGTGTCTAGCCCGTGGTCGACACTAACTTGCAACACTAACATGCAGGGGACACACGGCCTGGTCACACACCCGTGGGGCTGACCGTGTGTCATACACGGCCTAGACACACGCCCTTGTGCCTACCCGTGTGGACAAGAACAAGGCTATTTGCCAAGCTCTTTTTATCACCCTAACTCACACAACATAAATCCATTCAACCATTTACCAAGCAACCCAATCATGCATCATACACATTCATGAATAACTTCATCTTTTCATATATTGATAATAAAGAGCCATCAACTATGGCTATTTACACAAAAGTTCATCTTTAAAAGAGCCAACATCCTTGGCCAAAACAACAAAACATATCACTAAGTCTAGCCCCTATACATGCCATACTCAAATTGCTAAGTCTAAATATACCGAGATGAGCTAATAGTGTGGATGATCTTCAAATTATCTTCGTATCCCGAACTGGCTCTTTGACACTATAAAACAAGGGAAAAGAAAGGGAGTAAGCTTTAAGCTTAGTAAGTTTACATGTAACCAATAAGCATCATAACATATGCTAATCAATCAATAACATCATATACTAAGCAATAACAATTCATATTTCCACAATCATGCTTACTCATTTCATTTTTTACCACATTCCAACCATCTAACAATTATATTGCTCACATTCACATGTACACATTCCCTGCACTTATCACCACAAAGCAACATGAAACATTCACCTATACCAATTCTCAATGAATCCCATCGGAATAATACTAAGTACCCGGTGGTTTCACACAGAACCCACCTTTAATCAATAATAGGGTGGTATCGCACATAGCCCACCAACAAGAATATTTACGGTGGTTTCGCACATAGCCCACCAAATGATAATATAAATGATGGTATTGCACACAGCCCATCGTGAGTAAGTAATAAGGTGGTATCGCACACAGCCCACCAAAAGAATAATTACGGATATTTTTCTCCACTTACATATCTATTTCGAGGTTCATACGAGAATTACTCACTATCTATCAATTTCAATCAATCTCAATCATAAATGATCTCATTCATACAATGCACCAATAAGTAACAACATATGTATTATAGATGTATCGTTTACACATAAACTTACCTCGGTGCAAAACGTATTAATCAACGGTCTAGTCCGTAACCTTGCCTTTTCCTCAGTCAAGGTTGTTTCCACGCTCTTCTTGATCTATAATAATAAAATTCACTCGTTTAATCACTTTATAATTCATGATACATCAAAATTTCTACTTAGGCAAAAATGACCATTTTGCCCTTATACATTGGCAAAATTATGATTTTGCCCCTAGGCTCATAAATCGCTTTTTCATCACATTTTCTCATTAAATAAGCCTAGCTGAACATTTATTCCTCTTACAACAAGTTACAAAACCAATTATTTCATGCATTTATTACTAAATTACAACCTTTACAACTAAATCCCATTTAGGTGTTTTCATGGTAACACATTTCACAAATGTTGTTCCTTAACTCACTAACATTCATTTTCTTCCATAAAAACTCAGCAAACAACATGAACTCTCTCATGGCAAGTCCCTAAACTTTCAACCATTTTGCAAAATAGTCCCCTCATTAGCTAGCTTAAGCTTTGGGGGTTCCAAAAGTACAAAAATTATCAAATAAAACCACCAAAATCACTTACTTGAAAGAGGATAAGTTGCTGAAATTTTAAAGCTTTCAAAACCCCCCCTTTTGCTGGTATTTTTGGTGATGAAGGTGGTGAAGAAAAGATGATATCACCCTTTTCTTTATTTTATGCTTAAAAAGCAATTTAGTCACCAAATTTTACCTAACCAATTGACCCATTTAATATCCTTGTCCCTATGGCTGGCCATCACTTCCTCAATGGACTAATTGCACATTAAGGACCTCTAATTTAATATTCTATGGCTATTAGACACCCCTAGCTTGTAAAATAAAACTTTCGCACTTTATGCGATTTAGTCATTTTTCGCAATTAAGCATAAAATCGCTAAAATTAAAGCACCAAAATTTTCATGCATCCTTATAAATGTGCCATAATACATAAAATAATATCAAAATAATTTTTCTTCAACTTTGGATTAGCGGTCCCAAAACCACTGTTCTAACTAGCCCTAAAATCGGGCTGTTACAACTCTCCCCCCTTTAGAGATTTTCGTCCTCGAAAATCTTACCGGTAAAAAGGTTTGGATATTATTCCCTCATGGTTTCTTCCGGTTCCCACGTAGCCTCTTCTACGCCGTGTTTTTGCCATAAAACTTTTACTAAGGCTATACTCTTGTTCCTTAATTGGTTAACCTCTCGAGCCAATATCTTAATTGGTTCCTCTTCATAAGTCATGTCCAGTCGTATCTCAATTTTCGTTGGAGGGATCACATGTGAAGGATCGGAACGATATCACCGCAACATCGACACATGAAATACATTGTGTATTCTTTCTAACTCTACCGGCGAAGCCAACCGATAAGCCACTGGTCCAACCCTCTCAATAACTTCATACGGTCCTATGAATCGCGGACTCAATTTGCCCTTTCGACCAAATCTCAATATTTTCTTCCACGGGGATACTTTCAGAAATACTTTGTCGCCCACTTGAAACTCAATCTCTTTCCTTTTTAAATCCGCGTATGATTTTTGTCGATCCGAAGCAGCTTTCAGACTATCACGAATCACTTTCACTTTTTCTTCGGTCTCTTTAACTAGATCGACCCCGTGAATTTGCTTCTCCCTAAGCTTGGTCCAATACAAGGGAGTCCGATACTTGCGACCATATAAAGCTTCGTACGGTGCCATCCGTACACTCGACTGATAACTGTTGTTGTAAGCGAACTCAACCAAAGGTAGATATTTTTCCCAACTACCTTCGAACTCTAACACACAGAATCGGAGCATATCCTCAAGAAGTTGAATCACTCTTTCGGATTGGCCATCGCTTTGATGATGGAACCCGGTGCTAAAATTCAATCTTGTACCCAAAGCTTTCATCAGCTTCTTCCAAAACCTCGAGGTAAATCTCGGATCTCTATCTTAGATAATAGATATAGGTACTCCATGTAATTTTACCACCTCATCTATATATAGCTCGGCTAACTTATCAAGTGAATAATCCACACACACCGGTATAAAGTGAGCCAACTTCGTTAATCTATCAACAATAACCCATACAGCATCTTTCTTTTTCGGAGTCATAGGTAACCCCATTACGAAATCCATTGTGATTCGATCCCACTTCCACTCCGAAATCGTCACCGGCTGAAGTAATCCCGAGGGCACTTGATGCTCGGCTTTCACTTGTTGAAAAACTAAACATTTTGTAATAAACTCAGAGATGTCTCTTTTCATACCCGACCACCAATACAATTTCTTCAAATCATTTTTGTGCTACCCGGGTGTACTGAAAAACAACTACTATGTGCTTCATGTAAAATTTTCCGGATCAACTCATCATCCTTAGGCACACAAATTCTATCATGAAACATCAAACAACCATCTGAATTCACCCAAAAATTAGAGTCATTTTCTGATTCGCACTGTAACACCCCTTACCCGTATTCGATACTGGATCCGAGTACGAGGCATTACTGGTCTTATCTCGCTTAAACATACAACACTGGATTATCACGTTCAGTCCCAATTTAAAACTTTACAATCACATTCATAATATTCTTATGATAGCCTACGGGGCCTTAATCATACAAACGAAGGACCTCAGAATAAAACCGGGAACTTCGGAAGACTTATAATAATTTTGCTAGAATAGGGCCACACGGCCGTGTGGAGGGAAGGGCATGCCCGTCCCACATATCACACACCCATGTTCGACACCCGTGGTCGACACTGACTTGCAACACACGGCCTATCACACGCCCGTGTGTCTATCCTGTGGTCGCCTCTGACTTGCATCACATGGCCTGTCACACGCCCGTGTCCTTCAATCGTGTGACGAATTAAATTCCAATTTCAAGGTGCAGACTTCACACGGCCTGGGCAAACACCCATGTCCCTGGCCGTGCCTTCCAAACGGCTGAGACACATGGCCGTGTCTTTGCACGTGTGTTTACTACTGAGCTTACTGGCTTGTAAAACTAACATGCAGGGGACACACGGCCTAACCACACACCCATGGGGTTGACAGTGTATCACACACGGCCTAGACACATGCCCGTGTGCCTACCCGTGTGGACAAAAACAAGGCTATTTGCCAAGCTCTTTTATCACCCTAATTCACTCAAGTTTAATTCCACTTCTATCATCAAAACCTTGCATACATATTCATACCAAACAACCACACCATATACTTTACACACTTATGAATAACCTTTCATTTCATTGATTGATAGTAAAGAGTCACTTACTATGGCAATATACAAAAGAATTCATCTACAGGGAGCCAATACACACTTGGCCAAAATAACAAAACATATCACCTAGTCTAGCCCTTATACATTCCATATTTAAAATGCTAAATCTAAATATACCGAGATGAGCCGATAGTGTGGGTGGTCTTCCAATTAACTTCGTATCCCGACCCGGCTCTTGTACACTATAAAACAAGGGGAAAGAAAAGGGAGTAAACTTTAAAGCTTAGTAAGTTTACAGGTAAACAATAAACATCATGACATGTGCTAATCAATATATAGCAATTCACAATGAGTAAAAGCATTCCACAATTCAAGATCATGCTTACTCATTCTTTTCTAACCACATTTCAACCATATCACAACCAAATGCTCTTATTAATTATCATACATCCCTGTTCTTATCACACAAGATCAAATGAAACAACACATCATAATTTTACGATAAGCCATTCTTAAAAATATCAAACACTCTGTGGTTTCGCACTTAGCCCACCATTTGTCTTGAACAGAGTGGTAACACACAAAGCCCACCAACAAGAATATTTATGGTGGTATCGCACATAGCCCACCAATTGATAATATAAACGATGGTATCGCACACAGCCCATCATGAATAGGTATAAAGGTGGTATCGCACATAGCCCACCTTTATATAGTACGGATAATAATCTACACTTATATATCTATCTCCACATTCATATTCTACCAAGTCCAATTCATTTAAATCGTAAGTAATCTCAATCACACCATACTCCAATAAATAACAACATGTGTATTTAAGATGCATCGTTTACACGTAAACTTACCTCGGTGCAAAATGCGTTAAATTGCGGTTTAGTCCGTAACCTTGCCCTTCCCCCGGTCAAGGTTAATTCCGCGCTCTTCTTGATCTATAACGACAAAATTCACTCATTTAAACATTTTATGATCATAATGCATCTCAATCTCTACTTAGGCAAAAATGACCATTTTGCCCTTGTACTATGGCAAAATTACGTTTTTGGCCCTAGGCTCGTAAATCACTTTTCAACACATTTTCTCATTAAACAAGCCTAGCTGAATATTTATTCCTCTTACAACTACTCACAAATCCAACCATTTCATGCATTTATTACACAATTTCATTCTTTGCCTTCAAGTCCTATTTAGGTGTTTTCATGCTAACACCTTTCATAAAAGTTGTTTCTCATCTCCCTAGCATTCATTTTCTTCCATAAAAACTCAGCTAGCAACATAACCTCTCTCATGGCAAGTCCCTAGACTTTCAACCATATTGCAAGTTAGTCCCCTCACTAGCTAGCTTAAGCTTTGGGGACTCCAAAAGTACAAAAATTATCAAAGAATACTATCAAAATCACTTACTTGTAGGGAGATAACTTGGCTGAAATTTTAAAGCATTCAAAACCCCTCTAAGCTTGAAATTTTCGGTAGAGATGAAGAGTGAATAGTGAAAGATGGTAGTTTTTCTTTTTAGCATATTTTATTCATATTTTCTCACCTAATTTCACCCAATTTTGACTAAAATTAATGCTTTTGTCCCCTTTGCTATCTATGGCCGGCTAACACATTTTCTAGGGCCTAATTGCACTTTAAGGACCTCCAATTTAGTAGTCTATGGCCATTGGACACCTCTACCTTGGAAAATAGAACTTTCGCACTTTATGCAATTTAGTCCTTTTTCACAATTAAGCATGCTATCGCTCAAATTAAAGCACCAAAAGTTTCAAATAGCCATATATTAATACCATAACATAGAAAATAACATCAGAATAATTTTCCTTAACCTCAGTTTAGTGGTATCGAAACCACTGTTCCGACTAGCCCCAAAATCGGGCTGTTACAACTCTCCCCTCCTTTAGAGATTTTCCCCCTCGAAAATCTTACCGATAAAAAGGTTTGGATATTGATCTCTCATGGCTTCTTCTGGTTCCCACGTAGCCTCTTCCACACCGTGCTTTTGCCACAACACTTTTACTAAAGCCATACTCTTATTCCTCAACTGTTTAACCTCCCGAGCCAATATCTTAATCGGCTCCTCTTCATAAGTCATGTCCGATCGTATCTCAATTTCTAACGAAGTAATCACATGCGAAGGATCAGAACGATATCGTCGCAACATTGACACGTGAAACACATTATGTATTTTCTCTAACTCTACCGGCAAGGCCAACCGGTATGCCACTGGCCCGATCCTTTCGGTAACCTCGTACAGTCCTATGGATCGCGGACTCAATTTGCCTTTACGACCAAATCTCAATATTTTCTTCCATGGGGATACTTTTAGAAACACCTTGTCGCCCACTTGAAACTCGATTTCTTTTCTTTTCAAATCCACGTACGACTTTTGTTGGTCTGAAGCAGCTTTTAGACTATCACGGATCACTTTCACTTTCTTTTCGGTCTCTTTAACTAAATCAACCCCGTGAATTTGCTTCTCACTAAGTTCGATCCAATACAAGGGAGTTCGACACTTATGACCATACAAAGCTTCGTACGGTGCCATCTGTATACTCGACTGATAACTGTTGTTGTATGCAAACTCAACTAAAGGTAGGTATCTTTCCCAACTACCTCCAAACTCTAACACACAGCATCAGAGCATATATTTAAGAACTTGAATTACTCTTTCAGATTGTCCGTCAGTTTGAGGATGGAACGCAGTACATAATTCAACCTTGTGCCCAAGGCTTCCTGCAACTTCTTCCAAAACCTCAAAGGAAATCTTGGATCTCTATCCGAGATAATAGATATAGGCACCCCATGAAGTCTCACTACCTCAGCAATATACAACTCGGCCAACTTATCAAGAGCATAATCAACACGCACCGGTATAAAGTGAGCCGACTTCGTTAGCCTATCAACAATAACCCACACAACATCTTTCTTTTTTGGAGTCATAGGCAGCCCCGTTACAAAATCCATGGTGATTCGATCCCACTTCCACTCGGGGACCATCACCGACTGAAGTAATCCCGAAGGTACTTGATGCTCGGCTTTCACTTGCTGACAAATCAAACACCTCGTCACGAACTCAGAGATGTCTTTTTTCATACCCGGTCACCAGCAAAATTTCTTCAGATCATTGTACATTTTCGTGCTAATGGGATGTACTGACAAATAACCACCGTGTGCTTCATGTAAAATTTTCCGAATCAACTCATCATCTTTTGGTACACAAATCCTATCGTGAAACATCAAACAACCATCTGAACTCACTCGAAAATCAGAATCATTTCCCGATTCACACTTAGCTCTCTTAGCTTGCATATCATCATCATTCTTTTGAGCCTCACATATCTGTTGAATAAATACTGGTCTAACCTTCAGCTCGGCTAATATAGCACCATCAACGGACAACGCTAAGCTCGTACTCATGACCCTCAAAGCGTACAGAGATTTTCTACTCAAGGCATCTGCCACTGCATTTGCTTTCCCCAGATGATAATCAATCACTAGCTCATAATCCTTCAATAATTCGAGCCACCGCCGTTGTCGCAAATTCAAATCCTTTTGATCCATTAAGTACTTCAAACTCTTATGATCCGTGAAGATTCGACACTTTTCACCATATAAATAATGGCGCCAGATCTTCAAAGCGAAAACGATCGTAGCCAACTCCAAGTCATGAGTCGAATAATTCTTCTCATGCGGTTTTAGCTGTCTCGAGGCGCAAGCGACTAACTTACCCTATTGCATCAACACACAACCAAGACCGTTTAATGATGCATCACTATAAACTACAAATTCTTTTCCCGACTCCAGTTGTACCAAAACCGGTGCTTCAGTCAACAAGGTTTTCAATCTCTCGAAGCCCTGTTGGATTTTTTCAGTCCATTCAAACTTAACATTTTTGTGCAACAGTTTCGTCATCGGGGTAGCAATCATAGAAAACCCCTTTACGAACCCTCTGTAGTACCACGCTAAACCCAAAAAGCTTCTAACTTCCTACACATTTTTGGCGATTTCCACTCTACAATAGCCGAGATCTTACTAGGATCAACTCTAATACCATCACCCGACAAAATGTGTCCTAGAAATCTGACCTTTCGGAGCCAAAACTCACTCTTGCTAAACTTAGCATATAACTGCTTGTCTCTTAAAGTCTGCAAAATAATTCTCAGGTGTTCTGCATGATCATTCTCATCCCGAGAATAAATTAGTATATCGTCGATGAAGACAACTACAAACTTGTCCAAATACGGTCGAAAGACACGGTTCATTAAATCCATAAAAATCGTAGGGGCGTTCGTTAAACGAAATGGCATGACAAGGAACTCATAATGACCATACCTCGTCTGAAATGCAGTTTTCGGCACATCTTGCTCCTTAACCCTCAACTGATAATAACCAGACCTTAGATCTACCTTGGAAAACACTGTAGCTCCCTTCAATTGGTCAAACAAGTCATCTATCCTTCGCAAAGGATACTTATTCTTCACTGTCACCTTGTTAAGCTGTCTATAGTCTATACACAACCTCATCGACCCATCCTTCTTCTTTACGAAAAGTACAGGGGCACCCCACGGTGAATAGCTCGGTCTTGCAAAACCCTTATCCGTTAACTCTTGCAACTGAACTTTCAATTCTTTCAACTCCAGTGGTGCCATCCTATACGGAGCAACCGAAATAGGTGATGTACCCGGAACTAACTCAATCCCAAACTCGACCTCTCTAACTGGAGGCAATCCAGGTAACTCTTCCGGGAATACATCCGGATACTCACATACCACCGGCACTATCTCAATCTTTACTCCAGACTCTTGAGTATTCAGCACAAAGGCGAGATAGGACTCATATCCCTTCCTCAAGTATCTCTCAGCTACCATAGATGAAATTATCACAAGCATACTATCTGACCTACCTGATTCAACTCAAATAACATCCCCATTTTCACATTTCAATTCAATAAATTTACTACCACAGTTCACTAAAACAGTATGAGTGGTCAACCAATCCATACCAAGAATCAAGTCAAATTCATCAAACGGCAACAACATAAGATTTTTCGGAAAGCAATGACCTCTAATTATCAATGAAAAATTCCTACATACCCTGTCAACTAGCACATATTTGCCTAACGGGTTTGACACCTTTACTACAAACTCCGTAGACTCGACAATCATACTTATTCTAGATGCTAATCTCATGCAAATGTAAGAATGGGTAGACCCCATATCAATCAAAGCAATAACAGAGGTATCATGAAAAGAAAAAGTACCCGTTATCACATCAGGAGATGATGCCTCTTCGCGAGCGCGAATGGCATAAGTCCTTGCAGGTGCTCGACCCTCTGACCTCACAGCAGAATCTCGAGGCGCACCTCTACCACTAGTCCCATCTCCCAAGTTCTTTTGTGGTCTACCCCTTGAGGATACATTGCTGGATCTTATATCTTGCTTCCTTTCCTTGTCATCTCTCTCAGAGCAATTTCGGATGAAATGATCGGGGGAACCACACTTATAACAATTCCGGTTGTTTCCTCAACACTCCCCAGTGTGTTGTCTTCCACAATTTAGACACTCTGGTTTGGACTTCAGATTGCCAACACTTGCCATCGAAGTGGTTTGAACTTTCGAGCCTGAGTATGTGTTACCTCGATCCCGATGTGAATATCCAACTAACGTAGTCATCTGAGGGTTTACTTCCTTGGACCTCTTCGATTGGGCTTTGTATGATTTACTCACTGGCCTTTTTCTTGAATCTCGGGCCTCATTCACGGCCTTCCTCTTTTCCTTACTCAGTTCTTCAGCCTTACATGCCCTATCCACATACACCACAAATTCTTTTAGTTCCAAAATCCCAACTAAAAGTCTAATATCCTCATTCAGCCCATCTTCAAACCTCTTGCAGAAGATAGCTTCTGTTGACACACATTTTTGTGCATACTTGCTGAGCCTAATAAACTCATGCTCATATTCTACCACGGTCATTTTTCCTTGCTTCAATTCAAGGAATTCTTTCCTCTTCTGGTCCACAAATCGTTGGCTTATATACTTCTTTCGGAACTCCTCACAAAAGAAGTCCCACGTCACTCTCTCCTTTGGAACCATCGACGTTAACGTCTTCCACCAATGATAAGCTGAGTCTCTCAGCAAAGACATAGCACATTTTAAGCTCTCTTCAGGTGTGCAGGAGGGTTCATCAAACACTCTCACCGAGTTCTCAAGCCAGAACTTCGCCCTTTCAGGGTCATCGTCTATATTGGCTCTGAATTCCTCAGCCCCATGCTTCCGAATCTTATCTACCGGGGGCTTGGTTATTCTCACTACATCTATACCTTGAGGAGCCACAAGAACTGGCTGAGGTATAGGAGGGGGTGGAGGAGGTTGAGCGTTAGGATTTGCTCGCACATACTCCGTGTACCAGTTACTCATCATTAAGAGAAATGCTTCTCGGGCCTCGTCTCCTTGACCCCTAGTCTCAGGTCCACTCTCTACAGGCGCGGTCCCTTGCGCAGGAGCCGGTGCATTACTAGCTGCGTCATTAGCAGCCATTTGATCGGGATCCATTTACTATATAAAAATAAAGTTTAGAATTGTCAGAAGCTACCACACTATCAATATACGCTTATGGCATGTACAGCTAGACTCTAACACACACTACGGTAGTCCGAGAACCAACTAAACCATAGCTCTGATACCACTAAATGTAACACCCCTTACCCGTATTCGATACCAGAACCGAGTACGAGGCATTACTGGTCTTATCTCGCTTAAACATACAACACTGGATTATCACGTTCAGTCCCAATTTAAAACTTTACAATCACATTCATAATATTCTTATGACAGCCTACGGGGCCTTAATCATACAAACGGAGGACCTCGGAATCAAACCGGGAACTTTGAAAGACTTATAATAATTTTGCTAGAACAGGGCCACACGCCCGTGTGGAAGGAGGGGCACGCCCATGCCACATATCACACGCCCGTGTTCGACACCAATGGTCGACACTGACTTGCAACACACGGCCTATCACACGCCCGTGTGTCTAGCCCATTGTCGCCTCTGACGGCCTATCCTTCGACCGTGTGACAAATTAAATTCCAATTTCGAGGTGCAGACTTTAAACGGCCTGGGCACACGCCCATGTCCATGGCCGTGGCTTCCACACGGCTGAGACACACAGCCGTGTCTCTGCCCGTGTGTTTACTACTAAGCTTACTAACTTGTAAAACTAACATGCAGGGGACACATGGCCTAACCACACACCCATGGGGTTGACCGTGTATCACACACGGCCTAGACACATGCCCGTGTGCCTCCCTGTGTGGAAAAAAACAAGGCTATTTGCCAAGCTCTTTTATCACCCTAATTCACTCAAGTTTAATTCCTCTTCTATCATCAAAACCTTGCATACATATTCATACCAAACAACCACACCATATACTTTACACACTTATGAATAACCTTTCATTTCATTGATTGATAGTAAAGAGTCACTTACTATGGCAATATACAAAAGAATTCATCTACAAGGAGCCAATACACACACTTGGCCAAAATAAACAAAACATATCACCTAGTCTAGCCCCTATACATGCCATATTCAAAATGCTAAATCTAAATATACCGAGATGAGCCGATAGTGTGGGTGGTCTTCTCATTAACTTCGTATCCCGACCTGGCTCTTGTACACTATAAAACAAGGGGAAAGAAAAGGGAGTAAGCTTTAAAGCTTAGTAATTTTATAGGTAAACAATAAACATCATGACAGGTGCTAATCAATATATAGCAATTCACAATGAGTAAAAGCATTCAACAATTCAAGATCATGCTTACTCATTCTTTTCTTACCACATTTCAACCATATCACAACCAAATGCTCTTATTAATTATCATACATCCCTGCACTTATCACACAAGATCACATGAAACAACACATCACAATTTTACGATAAGCCATTCTTAAAAATATCAAACACTCTGTGGTTTCGCACTTAGCCCACCATTTGTCTTGAATAGAGTGGTAACGGACAAAGCCCACCAACAAGAATATTTATGGTGGTATCGCACATAGCCCACCAATTGATAATATAAACGATGGTATCGCACACAGCCCATCGTGAATAGGTATAAAGGTGGTATCGAACATAGCCCACCTTTATATAGTACGGATAATAATCTACACTTATATATCTATCTCCACATTCATATTCTACCAAGTCTAATTCATTTAAATCGTAAGTAATCTCAATCACACCATACTCCAATAAATAACAACATGTGTATTTAAGATGCATCGTTTACACGTAAACTTACCTCGGTGTAAAATGCGTTAAATTACAGTTTAGTCCGTAACCTTGCTCTTCCCCCGGTCAAGGTTAATTCCACGCTCTTCTTGATCTATAACGACAAAATTCACTCATTTAAACATTTTATGATCATAATGCATCTTAATCTCTACTTACGCAAAAATGACCATTTTGCCCTTGTACTATGGCAAAATTACGTTTTTTCCCCTAGGCTCGTAAATCACTTTTCAACACATTTTCTCATTAAACAAGCCTAGCTAAATATTTATTCCTCTTACAACTACTCAAAAATCCAACCATTTCATGCATTTATTACACAATTTCATTCTTTGCATTCAAGTCCTATTTAGGTGTTTTCATGCTAACACCTTTCACAAAAGTTGTTTCTCATCTCCCTAGCATTCATTTTCTTCCATAAAAACTCAGCTAACAACATAAACTCTCTCATGGCAAGTCCCTAGACTTTCAACCATATTGCAAATTAGTCCCCTCATTAGCTAGCTTAAGCTTTGGGGACTCCAAAAGTACAAAAATTATCAAATAACACTATCAAAATCAGTTACTTGTAGGGAGATAACTTGGCTGAAATTTTAAACCATTCAAAACCCCTCTAAGCTTGAAATTTTTGGTGGAGATGAAGAGTGAATAGTTAAAGATGGTAGCTTTTCTTTTTACCATATTTTATTCATCTTTTCTCACCTAATTTTACCCAATTTTGACTAAAATTAATGCTCTTGTCCCCTTTGCTATCTATGGCCGGGTAACACATTCTCTAGGACCTAATTGCACTTTAAGGACCTCCAATTTAGTAGTCTATGGCCATTGGACACCTCTACCTTGAAAAATAGAACTTTCTCACTTTATGCGATTTAGTCTTTTTTCACAATTAAGCATGCTATCGCTCAAATTAAAGCACCAAAAGTTTCACATAGACATATATTAATACCATAACATATAAGATAACATCAGAATAATTTTCCTTAACCTCGGTTCAGTGGTCTCAAAACCACTGTTCCAACTAGCCCCAAAATCGGGCTGTTACACGCACTGAGCTCTCTTAGCTTGCATCTCACTATCATCCTTCTGAGCTTTACATATCTGCTGAATAAATAACGATCTAGCCCTCAACTTGGCCAATATAGCACCATCATCAGACAACGCTAAGCTCGTACTCATAGCTCTCAAAGCATACAGGGATTTTCTGCTCAAGGCATCCGCAACCACATTTGCTTTCCCCGGATGGTAACCAATTAATAACTCATAGTCTTTCAATAATTCGAGCCACCGCCGTTGTCCCAAATTCAAATCCTTTTGGTCCATCAAGTACTTCAAACTCTTGTGATCGGTGAAGATTCGACACATCTCACCATATAAATAATGACGCCAAATCTTCAAGGCAAAGACGATCGCAGCCAACTCCAAATCATGGGTCAGATAATTCTTCTCATGTGGTTTTAGTTGTCTCGAGGCGTAAGCTACTACCTTACCCTCTTGCATTAACACACATCCGAGACCATTTAATGACGCATCGCTGTAGACCACAAACTCTTTCCCCGACTCAGGTTGTACTAAAACTGGTGCCTCAGTCAATAATGCTTTCAATATCTCGAAACTTTGTTGGCATTTCTCAGTCCATTCAAACTTAACATCCTTTTTCGTCATTGGGGTAGCAAACATGGAGAACCCCTTTACGAAACGTCTATAGTACCCCGCTAAACCCAAAAAGCTTCTAATCTCCTACACATTCCTTGGTGGTTTCCACTCCACAATAGCCGAGATCTTACTCGGATCAACTCTAATGCCATCACCCGACACAATGTGTCCTAAGAATCCAACCTCTCGGAGCCAAAACTCAATCTTGCTAAATTTAGCATACAACTGCTTGACTCTTAAAGTCTGCAAGACAATTCTCAGGTGCTCTGCATGCTCTCTCTCATCCCGGGAATAGATTAATATATCGTCGATAAAAACATCCACAAACTTATCCAAATATGGTCGGAAGATGCGGTTCATTAAATCTATAAAAATCGCAGGAGCATCCGTTAAGCCAAATGGCATGACAAGAAACTCATAATGGCCGTACCTCGTCCGAAATGTAGTTTTTGGCACATCTTGCTCTTTAACCCTCAACTGGTAATAGCCAGGCCTTAGGTCTATCTTAGATAACACCGTAACTCCCTTCAATTGATCGAACAAATCATCTATCCTTGGCAAAGGATACTTATTCTTCACTGTCACCTTGTTAAGTTGTCTGTAGTCGATGCACAATCTCATCGACCCATCCTTCTTCTTTACAAAAAGTACCGGAGCACCCCACGGTGAATAGTTTGGTCTTGCAAAACCCTTTTTCGTTAACTCTTGCAACTGAACTTTCAATTCTTTCAACTCCAATGGTGCCATCCTATACGGGGCAACCAAAATAGGTGCTGTACCCGGAACTAACTCAATCCCAAACTCGACCTCTCTAACTGGAGGCAATCCGGGTAACTCTTTCGGGTACACATCTAGATACTCGCATACCACTGACACTGATTCAATCTTTATCTCTGACTCTTGAGTATTCAGCACAAAGGCGAGGTAGGACTCATACCCCTTTCTCAAGTATTTTTCAGCTACCATAGATGAAATCATTACAGGTAAACTATCCGATTTAGCTGATTCAACCCGAATGACATCTCCATTTACACATCTCAATTCAATTGTAACATCCAAACCCGGCCTAGACGTTACGGCCGAATCTGGCGTGTCACATCAAAGTGTTTTTCAAAATCAAGGCTTGTTGGGAGAAATCGTTTGGGTTAAAATCCATTTAGTTTTTATTTCTTGGTAAACAATTGGCAAGTTATAAAAAACAACACTTAGAAAAATGATTACCATGTTAGTTACTGTTGGTTTAAATTTGCGGAAGCTACTCTATTTACGGTTATCTTGAAGTTGAAAATATGTGTTTGTCTTGTAAAACAGTTATTAGTTTTGAAAACTTATTTGTATCAGTTTGGCAGTTTCAAAATAAGAAATTAAACCCAATTAAAAGAAAATAAAATCACCAGAGGCCTTATTACATAAATATCAACCCAATATAAAAAGTTAAACAACTAGGTCTAAGATAAAATACTAGCGAACATGTGGCCACCTCCGAGTCCCTCGCAGCTCCAAATCATCTAAGGCTGGGGATTACCTGTACAGTTAAAAGAAAAGGGTGAGTTATGAGAACTCAGTGTCAAATCCCCTATCATGCAATCAGTAATATATGCATTAACAGTCTGGGCCTGAACCCTTTTCAGTAACAGAACACTGTGGGCTTTAACCCAAAATAGTAACAGTGTAGTGTGGGCTTTAGCCCATTACGATGATCGTAATCGAAAAGAATACATGTGGGCCTAAGCCCAATACAAGTGATGTCGATGCTGTAAATACAACAATACAATCATGCAACCCATCCCAATCCAACCAACACACCACCCGTACCAACCAACACACCATGTGGGGATAAAATCGACCCACCCAGCCAACACACCAATATCAATACCGAATGCGGCACTAATCGATGCTCGCAACAAAGTCGCCAAGATGTCGGAATGGCTAAGAGCCGTAAACAGGATAGCTATAACGCCATGAGTACAGTAATATGATTGGCACAAAGCCATCAGTAACGGTAATATGATCGGCACAAAGCCATCAGTAGCATCGCAGCAATGCTGCCAGCAACGGTATCGTAGCAAAGCTGCCAGTAATAGTGATTGTGGCAGAGCCACCAGTACGGTACTTCCTCCATAGCAGTATCCCAATCCCATGCAGTATGTCGTGTATGCGAAATGCCATGCTCAGAATCAGTCATACAAATCACGAACAAATCAATCATTTACATCGCAGACAAATCAATCATTTATCCTCGAGGGGCAAAATAGTCATTTTACCCTTTGGGGGTATATCGGTCAATTCACCTAACAGAGGTATTACAGTCATTTTACCTACAGGGGCATCACAGTCATTTTACCCTACAGGGGTATTACGGTCAATTTACCCTGTGGGGTATTATGGTCATTTTACCCTACAGGGGCATTACGGTCAATTTACCCTACAGGGGCATTACGGTCAATTTACCCTACAGGGGCATTACGGTCAATTTACCCTACAGGGGTATTACGGTCAATTTACCCTACAGGGGCATTACAGTCAATTTACCCTATGAGGGTATTACGGTCAATTTACCCTATGGGGGTATTACGGTCAATTTACCCTATGGGGTTATTACGGTCATTTTACCCTACAGGGGCATTACGGTCAATTTACCTTATGGGGGTATTACGGTCATTTTACCCTACAGGGGCATTACGGTCAATTTACCCTACAAGGGCATTATGATCAATTTACCCTACAGGGGCATTACGGTCAATTTACCCTATGGGGGTATTACGGTCATATAACAACCTTCCTGAAGGTCTACAGTCGCCTCGAGCGACACAGATAACATATATGGTCAAAACGGTGTAAATGGGCCCAAAGCCCAATATTCGGCCCAAATGGGCCCACACGCTTTTGTGGCCCATTTGGCCTAAATTCCAACACGACTATCCGAACTACATAGCCCAATCCAGTTCCTACCGCTTTTCGTAAATTTTATCCGTGTGGGGCCCACAAGCCCATTGGGCTCACACGGTCCAAGTGCACGAGAACCCTCGTGGTGGCCTTTTCAGTCTACCGCCCACGGTTGTGGGCTCGGTTTTACCACCCGAGCGATCGTACGCTTGAGAGGCCTCAAATGCCGAAGTTTTGACTTTTCTGCTTTTGCCGATTCACAGCGGAGATAGTGTGATTACACACCTTTTTACGGAGTCATTCCAAGATCTAGGAGCACCCAACCTAGATTCATCGAGATCCAATGTTAGTCTTTAATTGTTAGGGTAACACCCTCTTAACAACACTTAATCCGAAATACCCTTCTTACCTTGTTTGAATGAGGGTGACCTTAATCCCTCAACGCTCGCTGTTCAGAAACGATCACACGCCTTCGCTGCTTTCCTAAAGTACAGTCTAGAATCGATTAGAAAGTGGTAGGGCATATTCGGCCAACCCCAAAAATATAAGGTAACCTTATTACCTTACCAGACGTTTGAGAACGAAAGTGTGACTCCTCCAAATCGTTCACACCTCACCACTCCTCGAGAAAGACCGTAGCATCGCAATGAGTGCAGTACGTGAAGAATGAAATAACAATCGGTTAATGGGGTTATTCGATTTTGGAAAAGAAAGGAAGAGTATAGGTGCATTCGGTTTTAAAAGAAAAGCAGAGAATAGTTTTTGATCACTTACCGATAGTCAGAACCTTTGAAGTAGATCGACGTAGAGAAGGATTATCAACAGTGATATTTGGCCAACAAAGAATAGAAGATGAATAGAAGTTAAAAGAAGAGAAGGGAAGGTTCGACTACGAGAGAAAGAAAATATCAAAGATGAGGAGAAGAATGACACGAATGGTCAGAAGGGAAATGACACGAGTGGTCAGTTTCGTAGTACAGATAAGACTTGAGAGAAACCAAAATGCAAAAAGTGAAAAACCCCAAACTCTCAGCAAAGAAATTCGGCACTCACCTATCAACACTCACAAGAACCGAACAAGGAAATCCTAGTGCCGGAAATGCTCCCTCTTTTTGTAACACCCCTAACCCGTAACCGTTGTCGGAATAGGGTTAAGAGGTATTACCAGACAAACGAAAACATTCACAGACATTTCATATCATGATTCAACAAAACAAACCAAAGTGTCCCTTAAATAAGTCCACGAGACCTTAAACATGCTTTAGAAATAGGCCGGGACTAAACTGAACACATACGGGAGTTCTCGGAAATTTAAAAATTTTTCAAAGTTACAGAGGTCACATGCCTGTGTGGGCAGGCCGTGTGCCTCCCACGGCCTTAGACATGCCCGTGTGTCTAAGCCGTGTCAAAACAGGGCATACATACTGACTTGTCCACACGGCCTGAGACACGCCCGTGTGCCTCACCCATGGTCGACACTGACTTGCACCACACGGCAAGTCACACGCCTGTGTGTCTTGCCTGTGGTCGAGTCTGACTTGTTTTGAAATGCAACCACGAAAGACACGGTCGAGCCACACGCCCGTGTGCTCAACCGTGTGGGCAATTATAGGCCATTTTCAAGGCCAAAATGCCACCCACACCTTGAGTCTTCCCTATAAGCACAATTATACATCCAACCAAGCTTCCAAGGCAACCAATACATACCAAATATTCATCATTCCTAACTATTCAAGAACATTTCAATCATACCATCTTATATACTATTTAGTTTAACTTATTCACAAGTATTTCTAAACATGACCCATCACAAATTTACCATTTCATTATGACATCCATCCATCAAATATATATATACTTACTTTGCATCAATAAGCTTACCATAATTTTGACCATTTCACTAGCCATCAAACCATACCAAAACTAAGCATTCTAAGACATAACTATTCATTCATATCACAACCATTTATCTAGACTTATCACATAGCTATATACATAACACTCATTTTTTATTCATACCTAATTCTCTTGAATCAAATTATAGCAACCCACCATAGCAAATCATACTAAGCATATCACACATATATATCATAACCAAAACTCATTAAACTTAAACATAATATTTAGCCATTTTCGCATGGCTATATATATATACATGTCCCAAAATCAAACATTCCATCTATGCTCTACATGCCATATGCCAAATTCATCTTAGTAAAATACCGAAAGAAACAGTCGATAGTGTGATAAGCTTTGCTGACGACCCCCGAGCTCGTAACGACTCCAAAAATCTATAAAACAGAGGTAAACAAAAACACACACAGAGTAAGCTATTTAAGCTTAGAAAGTTTTAAGCAAAAACATATATAACAACAATTACATATTAACATTTTGTTAACAATGCCGAATATGCATAATATCAAATACAAGTTATCATTTACTACTAGATCACATTTTAAACTCATATACATATAACATATGGCTGAATGTAATCAATCATATACATATATAAATTTTCACTTTTATTATTACAAACACATCAATAAGTTGAATCATTTATATGTTCAAATAGATTAACACATAATTCATGTTCACATAACCTTTTATCATTTCAAATAACCAACTTACCTTGTTTCCATATAAACAAATAACTAACACATACCTGAACCTGTAATTCAATTCCACATTCGGTCTTTACTTCACATTACCCATTGAACCGTTCGGAATTAAAAAGGATACGCAGATAGTCGGAAGCTCGTACAATGCCAACGTCCCAGACGTGGTCTTACATGTAATCACATATCGATTCCACTTTCCCAGACAGGGTCTTACACGAATCAAATATGATGCCAATGTCCCAGACATGGTCTTACACGTAAACACAAGTCGATGCCAACGCCCTAGATGTGGTCTTACACGATAACACATATCGAAAATCCTATGTCATGACATATGTATCCTATCTATTCTTAGGGTTCGTACGAGACTTTCGGACATTGAATCTCGATCGAATCGAACTCGAAACATAGTTCCCTATCTCATATTCACATTCGGCCAAACACATATATATTCGAATAATTCATTACATAACATAACATATATATATATTCTCAAGTTTAACAACATTTAAATGCTTATAGACTTACCTCGGATGTTGTCAGACGGTTTAATCATCTATTCGACTACTTTCGATTTCCCCCGATCTAATTCCTTTTTCTTTCGTTATTGATCTAAATAAATTCAAATTTAACTAATTTAATCACACATTCATTCAATTTAATCCAAAAACAAACAAATGGGCAAAATACCATTTTGCTTCTGACATTTTACACTTTTTGCAATTTAGTCCCTATCGCATAAAACAGAAAATACACAAAATTTCACATCACCATAGCTAGGCCGAATATCACCCATGCCTTTACAAGTCCATACATTTCATTTATTTTACATTTTAGTCCCTCAAAAATTTATTTTTATAATTTAGCCCTAATTACTCAAATTCATCAAAAATTCCAAGACAAGACATGTTAATCCTTCACATATCTTTAACATTTCATCCTCAAACAACAAAAATCACAAGCTATCATCAATGGCATAACACAAAATCATCATCAATTTCAAAAATTCAAGCATGGGTCTTGTAGTATTCGAAGCAACGATTACAAAAACGTAGAAATTATGAAAAACCGAAACCGAAACATACCTCAATTTGCTTGAACAAGGGCCGAACTCTAAGCTTTCTTATTTCTTTTTCTTTTCTTTTTTTTCGGTTCAAAGAAAGATGAAAAACATGGCTTTTAATGTTATGTTTTATTATATTAACATTATATTATGTTATTTATTATTTTAACTTATATAATTAATATATAAAAACTATATATTAACCATAATGCCATCCACTACCATTATTATTGGGCTAATTGCATCATAAAACCTCCAAATTATAAAGACAACAAAAATTAGGCACTTTCTTATTTAACCATCAAATTTTCATTTTACGCGATTAAGCCCTTTTCTCTAATTAAGCACACAAACAATAAAATTAATTCACGAAACTTTCACACATGTAAATTCACACATAATAAACACTGAAAATAATTTTAAAATATTTTTCAAACTTGGATTCATGGTCCCGAAATCACTGTTCCGATTAGGGTCAAAATCAGGCTGTTACAACTCTCCCCCCTTAGGGATTTTCGTCCCCGAAAATCTTACTGGTGAATAGGTTCGGATAACGCTCTTTCATTGTATCCTCTGACTCCCAAGTTGCTTCCTCAACTCCGTGCTTATGCCACAGTACCTTAACTAACGAAATTTTCTTATTTCACAATTCTTTAATCTCGCGAGCCAGAATACAAATCGGTTCTTCTTCATATGTCATGTCGGGCTTAATCTCAACCTCTGTCGGACTAATCACATGTGAGGGATCAGATCAATATCTACGGAGCATCGAAACATGGAATACATTGTGAATCTTTTCTAATTCAGGTGGCAACAGCAGTCTATAAGCAACTGGCCCGATACGCTCTATAATCTCATACGGCCCAATAAATCTCGGACTCAATTTACCTTTACAACCAAATCTGAGTATTTTCTTCCACGGCGAGACTTTCAAAAACACTTTATCTCCGATCTAAAACTCTATATCTTTTCGTTTCAAGTCTGAATATGATTTCTGACGATCCGATGCTGTTTTCAGACTATCGCGAATCACTTTCACTTTCTGTTCAGTCTCTTTGATCAAATCAACCCGTGTATTTTACTTTTACTGAGCTCAGTCCAATACAAAGGTGTTCGACATTTACGATCGTACAAAACCTTGTAGGGTGCCATTTTCATACTATACTGAAAGCTATTATTATACGCAAATTCAATCAAATGTAAGTATCATTCCCACGTACCTTAAAACTCGAGAATGCAACATCTCAACATATCCTCAAGTATCTGAATGATTCGTTCGGACTGACCATCTGTTTGCGGATGGAAAGCTGTGCTAAAGTGTAGTTTCGTACCTAAAGCATCTTGTAATTTCTTCCAAAACCGAGATGTGAACCTCAGATCTCGATCCGAAACAATAGAAATAGGCACTCCGTGTAATCTCACAATCTGAGAAACATATAATTCAGCCAGTTTATCAAGCGAATAATCTGTAGAAACCGGAATAAAGTGAGCCGATTTAGTTAATCTATCCACAATAACCCAGATTGCATCTTTCTTGCTCAGTGTCAACGGTAAACCAGATACAAAATCCATTGTGACTCTGTCCCATTTCCACTCGGGTATCATAATAGGCTGAAGTAACCCAAAAGGTACCTGATGCTCGGCTTTTACTTGTTGACAGACTAAACATTTCGAAACAAAGTCAGATATGTTGTAACACCCTAAACCCGACCTAGAAGTTAGGCCCAAATCTGGAGTGTCACATTAAGGTGTTTTTCGAAAACCATGTTTTCATTGAAAACCCTTCTTCAATTTAAAACCTTCTACCGTATAAAAATCCCGATTTTTGTTGCTTGTTAACCAAAACAAGATTTGCTCAAAGTCGTTCCCTTGCAAAAATGTTATTATTTTTAAAACCTTGTTTGTTGTAGAAGTTTGACTTAAAGAATTGCGGAAACATGATATTTCGAAAACCGTTGTTGTTTTAAAAACCAGTGTTTAATCATTTAACAATTCATACTTAGCAGAATTACCAAATGAAAGTTTAAAAAGAAAAAAAAATCCAATGGCATTATTACACAAAATATTAACCCCAAAAATAATATAAAATAAATTAAAACCAAAATTACTAAGTTTCGTTAAGAAGCAAACTGACGTATGGCCACCTCCGAGTCCTCCACAGCTCCAAATCCTCTAACGCTGGGGATTACCTGCACGGTTAAAAACGGGAGGGGTGAGTTACGAGAACTCAGTGTGTAATCCCCTATAACGATCACTATCTGGGCCTGAGCCCATACGGTATCGGTTTGGGCCTAAGCCCTATTCGGTAAAAAGCTGGGCCTGAGCTCCAAAATCATCTCAATGTATGTGGATATGTGCCCACCCCAATCCTACCAGCCGTCTAACTCTTCACCCGTACCAACCATTCGCACCATGTGGGGACCATGTTAACCCACCCAGTTAATCCTCACCAATATTGCAGTCAAGCTGCTAATCACGGTATATGTGGCTGAGCCACTAAAACGGTATGTGGCAGAGCCACTACAACGGTACTTCCTCCAATCATCAAACCCAACCCATGCAACATGATATGAATGCAATGTATTACAAGTATAAACAGTATAAATAAAAATCACATACACGATACTTAACCACAATCAGTATTAGAAATATAAACAGTATAAATAAAAATCACATACACGATATTTAACTACAATCAAGGGCATAACAGTCATTTTGTCACCTAAGGGTATAATGGTAATTTTCACCTCTTTGGGGGTGTTTCGGTAATTTACCCATCGAGGGTATTTCGGTAATTTGCCCACTAAGGGTATTTCGATAATTTACCCACTAAGGGTATTTCAGTAATATTGTAAACCAAGGGTATTTTAGTAATTCTTTAAACCAAGGGTATTCTAAACAGAGATAAGGATACAAATGGGCCTAGGGCCCATTCTTGGCCCAAATGGGCCCACACGCTCGTGTGGCCCATTTAGCCCAAATCTAGCGACATATGTGAGATTCACATAGTCTAGTCCAATATCTACTACACAATCATACAATTTATTCATATGGGCCCACATGGCCCAAACAGCCTATACCCACAAGAACACTCATGGTGGCCTCAACTATCGTGTCGAAGCTCCCACACGTGCGCTCGCACGCTCATGTGGCTACCATCACCGTGTGACTGGCATTTCGGCATTTACCGCTCTACAGCTAGAGTAGTGCGAAATACACACCTGATAGGAATCTGAAGGTAATCCGCGCTCTGAACACTGTTTTACGCAGAAGCCAACAATGATCGCACCCTTGACCCCCAAGATCAACGAATGATCCAACGCCTAACCCGAACGAGCACGCCACAAAGCGAAAGGGATAAGACAATAAAGGTATGCTTACTCTTCTCATGGTTTGCTCTATTTAAAGCCAACTTCTCACCTTCCCTCTTGCTAGCTTCCCGATGTGGGATACCTCCTTCAGCAGAGTTTAAATCCATCACAACCTCTTGCCATCCCAACTTAGCAAAATAAATATCCCTTTTTGCTTGCGATGGGATTCAAACTCAGGCTCCTCTGTAACTTACTCCACGCTGCTAGCCACTTTACCAACTAGCTCCTTGTTGTCTTAAAACATGCGCAACTAAATATAAGCCTATGGGTCAAAGTCTAAGTTCATTTAAAAAGACAACAAAAAGAATTGCAAGCGCCAAGACTTGAACCTTGGACCCCTTCCTTCCTCTATGGCGTCATTCCCTTGTCTCCCGTGTGGTGCCATTTGCCACTAGACCACAACTCCTTTTGTGTCATTTTTCTCCACATTTTATTCTTAAAGCCTACTTACTAACTCCTAAGGTTTTATCCACCTAAAACCAAAATTTTTCCTAAGCTCAGGTTTGATCCCGGGACTTGATGGAAGCCTCCTAGCATTCTATAATCACTCACCTAATAGGTCCAACTTGCATTAGCGCCGTTCTCTTGTTCTCAAAAAAAATTTAAATACTCCCATGGCCAAGGGCCAATAGGCCCAATTCTACTAGGCCCAAATTCGGGTCGTTACAAATCTACCCCCTTAAAGAAATTTCGTCCTCGAAATTTCCAACTAACAGGGTAGTCGTGTAACAACTACCCCACTACGCTACCGCTGCACACTCTCATTCCAATAACACTAATACACTTTTATATTAATCTTGAAACCTCTTCACACAACCAAACATCTAACCATAGAAGCAAACAGATATTTATCACACATGCATACAATTTCTATATTCAAACATCACATCCAAACAAAAACACACACAGAATAAATACCAAAATTACAGTCCAGTATCTAAGAAACCACAGTATTTCTAACTACTACTTTTCAACAACAACGATTTGAAACTTACAGTTTCTCGGAGACTCGACTCAAGTAGCCTGACTTTTAGGAACATATTCAGAAAAACATTTCGATTACTTCAAATCTTTTCAAACCTTTTTGAAACAATACTTTCAGAAATTCAATTTTGAAGACCCAAACCACAGCCGAGTTTTGTAACCCGAGCTCTGATACCATTAAATGTAACACCCCAATCCCGGCCTAGAAGTTAGGCCCGAATCTGGCGTGTCACATTAAGGTGTTTTTCGAAAACCATGTTTTCATTAAAAACCCTTCTTCAATTTAAAACCTTCAACCGTATAAAAATCCCAATTTTAGTTTCTTGTTAAACAAAACAAGATTTGCTCAAAGTCGTTCCCTTGCAAAAATGTTATTATTTTTAAAACCTTGTTTGTTGCGGAAGTCTGACTTAAAGAATTGCAAAAACGTGATATTTCGAAAACAGTTGTTGTTGTTTTAAAAACTAGTGTTTAATCGTTTAACAATTCATACTTAGCAGAATTACCAAATGAAAGTTTAAAAAGAAAAAAAAAATCCAGTGGCCTTATTACACAAAATATTAACCCCAAAAATAATATAAAATAAATTAAAACCAAAATTACTAAGTTTCGTTAAGAAGCAAACTGATGTATGGCCACCTCCGAGTCCTCCACAGCTCCAAATCCTCTAACGCTGGGGATTACCTGCACGGTTAAAAACGGGAGGGGTGAGTTACGAGAACTCAGTGTGTAATCCCCTATAACGATCACTATCTGGGCCTGAGCCCATACGGTATCGGTCTGGGCCTAAGCCCTATTCGGTAAAAAGCTGGGCCTGAGCGCCAAAATCATCTCAATGTATGTGGATATGTGCCCACCCCAATCCTACCAGCCGTCTAACTCTCCACCCGTACCAACCAATCGCACCATGTGGGGACCATGTTAACCCACCTAGCCAATCCTCACCAATATTGCAGTCAAGCTGCTAATCACGGTAAATGTGGCTGAGCCACTAAAACGGTATGTGGCAGAGCCACTATAACGGTACTTCCTCCAATCATCAAACCCAACCCATGCAACATGATATGAATGCAATGTATTACAAGTATAAACAGTATAAATAAAAGTAACATACACGATATTTAACCACAATCAGTATTACAAGTATAAACAGTATAAATAAAAATCACATACACGATATTTAACCACAATCAAGGGCATAACGGTCATTTTGTCACCTAAGGGTATAACGGTAATTTTCACCTCTTTGGGGGTGTTTCGATAATTTACCCATCGAGGGTATTTCGGTAATTTACCCACTAAGGGTATTTCGATAATTTACCCACTAAGGGTATTTCAGTAATTTTGTAAACCATGGGTATTTTAGTAATTCTTTAAACCAAGGTATTCTAAACAGAGATAATGATGCGAATGGGCCTAGGGCCCATTCTCGGCCCAAATGGGCCCACACGCTCGTGTGGCCCATTTAGCCCAAATCTAGCCACAGATGTGAGATTCACATGGTCTAGTCCAATATCTACTACACAATCATACAATTTATTCATATGGGCCCACGGGCTCATTGGGCCCACATGGCCCCTTTCGGCCCATCGTGGCCCAAATAACCTATACCCATAAGAAAACTCATGGTGGCCTCAAGTATCGCGTCGAAGCTCCCACACATGCGCTCGCACGCTCGTGTGGCTACCATCACCGTGTGACCGATATTTCGGCATTTGTCGCTCTACAGCTAGAGTAGTGCGAAATACACACCTGATCGGAATTTGAAGGTAATCCGCGCTCTGAACACTGTTCTGCGCAGAAGCCAACAATGATCGCACCCTTGACCCCCAAGATCAACGAATGATCCAACGCCTAACCCAAACGAGCATGCCACAAAGCGAAAGGGAGAAGACAAGAAAGGTATGCTTACTCTCCTCATGGTTTGCTCTATTTAAAGCCAACTTCTCACCTTCCCTCTTGCTAGCTTCCCGATGTGGGATCCCTCCTTCAGCAGAGTTTAAATCCATCTCAACCTCTTGCCATCCCAACTTACCAAAATAAATGTCCCTTTTTGGTTGCGATGGGATTCGAACTCAGGCTCCCCTGTAACTTACTCCACGCTGCTAGCCACTTTACCAACTAGCTCCTTGTTGTTTTAAAACATGCGCAACTAAATATAAGCCTATGGGTCAAAGTCTAAGTTCATTTAAAAAGACAACAAAAAGAATTGCAAGCGCCAAGACTTGAACCTTGGACCCCTTGCTTCTTCTATGGCGTCATTCCCTTGTCTCCCATGTGGCGCCATTTGCCACTAGACCACAACTCCTTTTGTGTCATTTTTCTCCACATTTTATTCTTAAAGCCTACTTACTAACTCCTAGGGTTTTATCCACCGAAAACCAAAATTTTTCATAAGCCCAGGTTTGATCCCGGGACTGCATGGAAGCCCCCTAACCTTCCAAAATCACTCACCTAATAGGTCCAACTTGCATTAGTGCCGTCCTCTTATTCTCAAAAAAATTTTAAACGCTCCTATGGCCAAGGCCTAATAGGCCCAATTCTACTAGGCCCAAATTTGGGTCGTTACAAATGTCTCGTTTCATACCAAGCTACTAATAAAACTGTTTCAGATCATTATACATTTTCGAACTCCCAAGGTAAACAGACAACCGACTGTAGTGAGCTTCGTTCAAAATTATTTGGATCAACTCTAAATTTCTCGGAACACATATTTGGTTTCTGAACCTCAAACAATCATTTGTATCAACTCGAAACTCAGATTCAACATTCGATTCACATTGAGCTCGCTTTGCTAACAAATCATTATCAACTTTCTGAGCATCACAAATTTGTTGAACAAACAACGGTCTTGCTTTTAATTCATCTATTATTGAACCATCTTCAGATATAACCATATGCGTATTCATTGCATGCAAAGAAAATAATGATTTTCGACTTAAAGCATTAGCAACAACATTAGCTTTTCTCGGATGATTGTCAATCACAAGCTCGTAGTCTTTTAACAACTCTAACCATCGACGTTGTCTCAAATTCAGATCTTTCTGAGTCATCAAATACTTCAGGCTTTTATGATTAGAATAAACATGACATTTCTCTCCGAACAAATAGTGACGCCATATCTTCAATGCAAACACAATAGCTGCCAATTCCAAATCGTGTGTCGGGTAGTTCTTTTCGTGCGGCTTTAACTGTATCGAGGCATAAGCTATGACTTTGCCTTCCTGCATCAAAACGTAACCCAGACCACTCAAAGATGCATCACTATAAATGAAAAATTCTTTACCCGATTCTGGATGAACTAGCACTGGAGCTTCGATCAAAAGAGCTTTCAACTGATTGAAACTTTTCTGACACTTTTCTGACCACTCAAACTTAACATCTTTCTGTAAGAAATTCGTCATTGGTGTTGCGATCATAGAGAAACCTTTCACAAATCGTCTATAATAACCGGCAATTCCCAAAAAACTCCAAACTTCAGAGACATTTCTCGGAGGTTTCCAATCAAGTATAGCTGAAATTTTACTCGGATCAACCCGAATACCCGATGCTGATACAACATGGCCCAGAAAACTGACTTCGCGTAACCAGAACTCACATTTACTGAACTTTGCATACAACTGTTTATCTCGCAAAGTCTGTAACACAAGTCTCAGATGTTCGGCATGTTCGATTTCATCACGAGAGTAGATCAAAATGTTATCTATGAATACTACACAGACCGATCTAGATACTGTCTGAAGATCCAATTCATCAAATCCATGAAAACAGCAGGTGCATTAGTAAGTTCGAAAGGCATTACCAGAAACTCATTGTGTCCGTACCTCGTTCGGAAAGCAGTCTTTGGCACATCAGAGTCATTAACTCGCAACTGATAGTAGCCTGATCTCAAATCTATTTTTGAAAATACTGTAGCCCCTTTCAACTGATCAAACAGATTAGCAATTTGTGGCAACGGATACTTATTCTTTATAGTCACCTTATTGATCTGTCTGTAGTCGATACACATTCTCATAGTTCCATCTTTCTTTTTCACAAATAAAACTGGTGCGCCCCAGAGAGAGAAACTTGGTCACGCAAAACCTCTATCTGTCAACTCTTGTAACTGAGCTTTCAATTCTTTTAATTCTATAGGTGCCATTCTGTATGGAGCTATCGATATCGGAGTCGTCCCTAGCACTAATTCAATACCAAATTCAACTTCTCAAATAGGTGGCAAACCCGGTAATTCTTTAGGAAACACATCCAAATACTCGCACACAATAGGTACTGATTCAATCTTTCTTTTGGTTACTTTACTATCAAGCACATATGCAAAGTAAGCGTCGCAACCTTTTCTTACGTATTTCTGAGCTAACATCGAAGATATCACTGCTGGTAAACTATTTAGATCATTAGATTCAATCCGAATAATCTCACCATTCTGACACCGTAAATCAATAGTCTTCTATTTGCAGTTTGGGACTCGGTATGGCCATTACGAGTTCCTAGTGATGCCGTTTGGGATGATGAATGCACCAGTTGCTTTCATGGACCTGATGAACCGAGTATTCCAGCCCTACCTGGATCGGTTCGTGGTGGTATTTATAGATGATATCTTGGTGTATTCGAGAATCGAGGATGATCATGATGCACATCTCTGAATTGTTCTTCAGATTTTAAGGGAGAAGCAACTGTATGCTAAGTTCAGCAAGTGTGAGTTTTGGCTGCGAGAAGTGACATTTCTTGGCCACGTGGTGTCTGCCGAGGGGATCAGGGTGGATCCTTGAAAAATTGAAGCCGTACTGGATGGAAACCACCTAAGACCGTATCTAAAATTTGAAGCTTTCTGGGTTTGGCAGGGTATTACAGACGTTTTGTTGAGGGGTTTTCCTTAATTGCTGCACCTCTGACTAAGTTGCTGCGTTAAAGGGTACCGTTCAATTGGACTGATAAGCAGCAAGAGAGTTTTGGGAAACTGAAGAAAGTTCTGACTGAGGCCCCTGTTTTGATTCAACCAGAGTCTGGGAAGGAATTTACTATCTACAGTGATGCATCACACATTTGATTGGGTTGTGTACTGATGCAGGAGGGTAAAGTGGTTGCTTATGCATCTCGTCAGCTTAAGCCTCACGAGGGGAATTACCCTACTCACGACTTAGAGTTAGCCGCGATGGTATTCGCACTGAAAATTTGGAGGCATTACTTATACGGTGAAAAGTGTATTATCTACACCGATCACAAGAGCCTCAAGTACCTCTTCACTCAGAAGGAGCTGAATCTTAGGCAGCGAAGATGGGTAGAGCTACTTAAAGATTACGACTGCTTGACTGAGTATCACCCAGGTAAGGCTAACATGGTAGCTGACACATTGAGCCGTAGGGCTATATCTGATTTGAGAGTAATGTTTGCTCGTCTCAGCTTGTATGACGATGGTAGCTTGTTAGTTGAGCTTCAAGTGAGACTGACATGGACTGAACAAATTAAGGGGAAACAGTTGGTGGATGAGTCACTGGTTTCTCGCTTTCGACAAGTTTAGAGTTGAGAGACTACAGATTTTGGGTTGAATGGTGAGGGAGTACTGTGTTTCCGTGAGAGAATCTGTGTACTGAAGGATTCTGAGTTAAGACAGTCTATACTGCGAGAGGCGCATAATAGTCCATACGCTATGCATCCCGGCGAAACAAGTTATATCAAGACCGCGTGAGTCAGATCGTGCGGCCAGTGAAACGCGAAATTCTCGAATTTGTGAGTAAGTGCTTGGCATGCCAGCAAGTTAAGGCTGAGCATCACCTGCCTTCTGGAATACTGCAGCCAGTTAAGATTCCACTTTGGAAGTGGGAGAGAGTAACCATGGATTTTGTGAGTGGGCTGCCCTTAACGCTTAATAAGAAGGATTCGGTATGGGTCATTGTAGACCGGTTGACTAAATCTACCCATTTTATACCAGTCCACACTAACTACTCGTTGCAGAAGCTGGCAAATTTGTATGTAGCTGAGATTGTGAGATTACATGGAGTACCGGTTTCCATCATATCTGACAGAGACCCTCGATTCACGTCTCGATTTTGGAAGAAATTAAATGAGGCTTTTGGGTACTAGGTTAGACTTTAGTACTGCGTTCCATCCTCAAATAGATGGTCAGTCAAGAGGGTGATTCAGATACTGGAGGACATGTTAAGAAGCAGTGTTATTGATTTCTGAGGTAGCTGGGAAGACTATTTACCGTTGGCAGAGTTCGCATATAATAACAGCTACCAATCCAGTATTCAAATGGCACCGTACAAGGCGTTGTATGGTCGTCGGTGTCGTACCTCTACCTGTTGGACTGAACTGGGCGAGCGGTGAGTTTTGGGGCCAGTGTTAGTTTTTGATACCGAAGAAAAGGTAAAACTGATTCGAGACCGGTTGAAGGAGGCGTCTGATAGGCAGAAGGCCTACGCAGGTCTTAAACACCGAGAGATCGAGTATTTCGTGGGAGACTCCGTATTTCTTAAGGTCTCTCCATGGAAAAGGATACTGAGGTCTGGGCGGAAGGGTAAGCTTAGCCCTAGGTTCATTGGGCCTTACCGTATACTGAAGCGGGTGGGACCAGTCGCCTATCAACTTGAGTTACCTCTGAAATTGGATCAGATTCACGATGTGTTCCATGTCTCCATGCTGAAGCGTTACCGCTCTGATCTCACACATATAGTACTAGTCGAGGAGATCAAGGTTAGGCCAGATCTGACTTTCGAGGAGAAGCCAGTGCAGATATTGGACCGTGAGGTTAAGGTACTAAGGAAGAAGTCGATCCCACTGGTTAAAGTGCTTTGGTGGAATCACGGTACCGAGGAAGCCACGTGGGAGCCTGAGGAGGCGATGCAACAACAATACCCTCACCTATTCTGACCAGGTAAATTTCGAGGCTGAAATTTCTCTTAAGGGGGTAGAATTGTAACGCCCCAAAAATATAGGGTCTTTAGTTTTGGATGTTCTGACACAAATGCATGTTTGGTATGTTGGTTAAGTGATTTAGGAGTGTTTGGGAGTGTCTGAGAAGTCCTGGGTTCAAGCCCTGGCTTTTGCAAAATTTTTTGTTTTTCTCTTAAATGAACCTTGGCTTTAGTATGTAGGCTTTAAGAATATTTCTGTTCAAAATATGACACACAAAGAGCCTGTTGGTACAGTGAAGGTGGCGTTACAAGTGTGGCAATGAGTCTAAGGTTCAAGTCTTGGGATGAGCAATGGTGTATTTTATTTTGCAGCTAGGACTGCTAGAGTTTGTGTTGCAGTGGGAGTCTGATGGATGAGAGGTTTGAATTGGTCATGAAGAGATTGTAAGAGCGATATGGGGAGTGATATGGGGAGAGGTTTGTGGAGAAAAGTTAGGAATTTGATGTGTGTGGGATGCGTAGTACCGAATGGGGAGTGCTAGTACTCAGAAATTCGGCAAATATAGTTTTTGAGGGTAGTTCTGGTTTTGATTTTCTCTCTTTTGGGTGTTTTATTCCTTTTATGTTTCCTTCTGGCCGAATGGCTGTTGTTTCTTGGTAACATAAAATCATTTTGGTTAATTCCTGGTAAGTGGGTTTCTTTCCTCTGCTATTCTCATATTTGCCGAAAGTGTCAATTACCAAAACCGCTCATTTTCTCTTCTCATTCCCATATTTTCCCTTTACCGAAACTATTCTTCTCCTCTTGGTTCTTCTTCATTTGTCCCTTTTAGCCGAATATAGTCTCCTTCTTCCCTAATATTCTACTTTTCCTTCGGACTTCTCTGAGCCGACCATCCCTTCTTCTTCCCCTTCGGGTTCTTGTCTGCTACTCGGTATTGGTGGATTGTTTCGGTGCACTGGGGGTGGTGGTTCGGTCTTGCTGGAGTTTTAACAAATCGGTGGGGTGCGTTGGGGTAAGAGATCCTGAGGAACGAAGTAGGGCAAAGATTATTCAAGTCATCAAACTCTGTCTCTCATTAAGGGTAAGATCACTACCATACTCTTAGATTAGGCCGAATATTCCTGTGATTGGTAAGTTAGCATTTGTGGATTAAGGCCACATAATTGATCACTATTTTGGTTAATAAGATCTGTTTTGATACAGATATTCGGCAAAGGCGTGTGATCACTTCTGGATAGTAGTTTTGGAGGACTAAAGTCGCCTCATTCAAGCAAGGTAAGGAAGGTGGTTTGGATTAAGTGCCCATAAGAGGGTGTTTTACCCTATTGATTAAAGATTAACATGGGTCATGTTTGAATTTAGGTTGGGTGCTCGTAGATCTTGGAACAACTCCGTAAAAAGTTGTGTAATCACACTATCTCCACTATGAATTGGCAAAAGCCAAAAAGCTGAAACCTCGACATTTGAGGCCTCACGAGCGTGCGATCGCTCGTGTGGAAAAACCAAGCCCACAACCTAGGGCGGTAGACTGAAGAGGCCATTACGAGTGTTCTCGTGCACTTGGGCCGTTATGGACCTCGTTGGGCCGAATGGGTCGTGTGGGCCCAATGGGCTCGTGGGCCCCACATAGATTAAAGTTAGGAAAAGTGGCCGAAATTGGATTGGGCTATGCAGATCACATAGCCTTGATTGAATTTGGGTCAAATGGGCCACACGAGCGTGTGGGCCCATTTGGGCTGAATATTAGGCTTTGAGCCCATTTACACTGTTTCGACCAAATGGATTATTTGTGTCGCTCGAGACGACTGTAGGCCTTCGAAAAGGTCGTTAATTGTACCGAGACCCCTAATGAGTAAAATGACTGAAATACCCCTAATGAGTAAAATGACTGAATTACCCCTAGTGAGTAAAATGACTAAATTACCCCTGATGAGTAAAATGATTGAAATACCCCTAATGACTAAAATGACTGAATTACCCCTAATGAGTAAAATGACCAAAATACCCCTAAAGGGCAAAATTACCGTTTTACCCCCAATAGATGAAAATGACTATTTTACCCCTAGAGATAGATTGACAGATGAAAATATGTACTGTATGACTGTACTGAGTAGGTCATGTTGCATACACGAAATATTGATGACATGGCATACTGCATGGGGTTGGGATTCTGTTTGGAGGAAGTATCATTCATCGTGGCTCTGCCACACATATCGACATCTTTTGGTGGCTCTGCCACAATTACTGTTATTGGTGGCTTTGCCACATATCTCAGATCTTGGCGGCTCTGCTTGCGTTATTACTCTTGGCACCGTGTCTTTGCAATATTGGTGTGAGGGTTGGGTGGGTCAACTTTGTCCCCACATGGTATGTTGGGTTGGTACGGGTGGTGTGTTGGCTGGATTGGGATGGGTTTGCATTCTTGCACCATACTGATACTGTATCGAGCTTAGGCCCACACTGTTACTGTATTGGGCTAAGGCCCACACTACACTATTACTGAACAGGGCTCAGGCCCAGACTGTTACAGCATGTATTACTGATTGAGTGATAGGGGATTACACATTGAGTTCTCGTAACTCACCCTTTTCTTTTAACTTTACAGGTAATCCCCAGCCTTAGATGATTTGGAGCTGCGAGGGACTTGGAGGTGGCCACATGTTCGCGAGTATTTTAATTTAGACTTAGCTATTTAAATATTTTCTATTGGGTTGATATTTATGTAACAAGGCCTCTGGTGATTTGAAACACCCCAAACCCGGCCCACGAGCTTTGACCAGATTTGGTATGTTCCTCAAGTAAACCGGTTCAAAGTTCTTCTGTTACTTAGGGGAGAACTTGTGTGATAACAAAAAAATATTGTTTGTGGGTTGGGCTTGAGTTGAAAACAAGTTTGTTTTATGTTAAAAACCCATTTACCTCGAGTGACAAAATATTTAAAGTTTATTTTTAAACTAAATTGACTTAAGCTCTAATAAAATTTCGTTACATAGCAAATAGAACAGAAATTAACATAGTTCGCTATGGCCTTATTACATCAAATAAAACCCAAAATAAAATTTATAAAGTGCTTAAATAAATTAAAATGTCCAAATTAAATAAAACTTCAAGTTGAGCATGGTCACCACAAGTTCTCGCCGTCTCGGTCCATCACTGCTTCATCACCTGAAACATGTTCCCACAACGCAGGGTGAGTCAAACAGACTCGAGTGTGTACACAAACACTAAATCAAAATAGAATCGGGCATACAAATGTTACACATTCATATCATAGCATACAAATTATGATGCATTCCCAAACCCAAACCTAATTAGCCATCCGCTACACTCCCTGTACCAACCTCGCACACCGTGGGACTACTAAGTCGACCCTCCTTCCGCTACACTCCATATCGCGGTCTTAGGTCACCGCATTCGTGGTCTTAGGTCACCACATTCAGATATCACAGTCTTAGGTCACCGCGTTCGTTGTCTTAGGTCACCACATTCACTTCCCCTTTTCAATAACCCATATGCCCCATTTAATAATATGCATAAATATGCCAGAGTTCACATTCTTATTCTTACTCTTATGTTACAATTAACATAGTTCATAATCCTAGTAGGAGTAGGAAACGTACCTGAGTACTTTGTACCATAACATGGTACCTTAGCCACTTTCATATTCTTAATATCACATATATTAATTATACATAGCCACAAAACATATTATGAAGTAGTGTGGGTACACACTGATCCGCTTAACAATTTCCTTGAAATCCCAAAATCGATCTACCGCTTAGATCCTTAATCCCTACATTTGATTAATCACTTACTAATTTAATAAAAAAGCCATTCGGCCATAAATCCAAATTCTAGTAGGATTAGTATACTTAAACTTACCTTGTTGCCGATTGGAACACCAACAAATCCTGTTGATCCTTGTTTTCCTAGGAATGTCGAAATTCCTATAACCTTACGTTAGATTTATTCTAATCATCAGGACATAAAACATGGCCTTTGGCCGAATATACATGTGTCTTACCTTAATCTTAGAAATCCCAAACCTTCCTCCTTGTAGTCGATAAATCACAAAATCCCAAAGCTTTCCTTCAAAGTTTCGCCAACATGAATATGTCATTAGAATCTTGACTTTCTGTTAAAGAAAAGAAGATAATAGCAATAGATCCTTACCCTTTTATATGGAAATCGGCAACACCTATGCTTGATGCCCCTCCAGATTCGGCTTTTGAATGGATTGGAAAGAAAGAAATAGGAAGAAAAGAAAGGTGAAGAAATTGGCTTACTTTGCTAGAGTTTTCGGTTTTGGCAAAATAGCAGAGAAGAGAGAATTTGCTAGGAAAATTCGGCAGAGAGAGGAGAATTGCTTAGGAATTTCGGCAAAGGAAAGGTGAAGGGATGGATGGCCTCTTTTCCTCTAGTAGCCGAAATTACTAGCTAGAGTCCTTTACTTGGCCACCACTCTCCTTTATCTTGATAACTTTATCTCCTCAATTTAAAATAATTAAAGAATAATCCTTATTTATCTCTTGGAAATAATCTAAAATAAAATCCATTGTTTATCCTCATTAGCCGAAATTTAAAGAGGATAAAACTCCTCTTTTAAGAGCCTTCATGCCATCCAACTCCCTTGCTCCTTGTAGCAAAATAAAAATCTTTTATTTTGCTTCCTATGTGACTCGAACCTTGGCCCCTTTCTCTTTGGACATGGCGTCACTTGCTAGGCCCTAAGTGGTGCCTTGTAGCCATTTTACCAAGGCTATTTGTATGTCATATTTCACATACATTTTCTCTTAAGACCACCTTGCCTTAGTTTCCCCTTTTTGAACTTTAAAACTTAACATTTCTATGACATTTCCAAGTTTCCAAAAATTTTCGTTTTCCTCTTTAAACTTGACATTTCCTTTCATTTCCAAGTTTCCAGAAATGTTCGCTTTCCTCTTTTGAATCATTTCTAAATCATTTCCTTACATTTCCTAGTTTCCAAAAATGTTTGCTTTCCTCTTTTGAATCATTTCTGAATCATTTCCTTACATTTCCTAGTTTCCAAAAATGTTCAGAATACATTCATAACACATAAGACATGTCATTTCGCACAATTAAACTGAAAATGCATAGGCCCTTTTCAGATGTTACGCTTCTACCCCTTAAAAAATAATTTCGTCCTCGAAATTTCCTAGCTAAAATAATTGAGGGTATTGCCGTCGCATTGCCTCCTCTGGCTCCCACGAAGCTTCCTCCGATCCATGGTTGCGCCATAACACTTTGACTAGAGGAACTGACTTCCTTCGTAACACTTTCACGTCTCGTTCCAAAATCTGAATCGGCTCCTCTTCGTAGGATAAGTCCGGCCTTAGCTCCACCTCTTCAACCGGTACTACGTGAGATGGATCCGATCGATATCGACGCACCATGGAAACATGGAATACGCCGTGCATCTGCTTCAACTCCGGCGGCAACTCTAATCGATATGCCATCGGTCCAACTCGCTTCAACACTCGGTGTAGGGCCTATAAACCTTGGGCTTAACTTCCTTTGCGACCAAACCTCATCACCTTCTTCCAAGGCGAGACTTTCGTAAACACTTGATCTCCCACTTCAAACTCTATTTCCTTCCGCTTTAAGGTCTGCGTCACGACTTCTCGCCTATCGAGGCTTCTTTTAACCGTGTCTCCGAATTGTCTCAACCTTCTCTTCGATTACGCCACAAACTCTGGGCCCACAACTCGATGTTCTCCTAACTCAATCCAACAAGTAGGTGTTCGACATTTCTGACCATACAACGCTTCATATGGTGCCATCCGAATGCTAGCCTGATAGTTGTTGTTGTAGGCGAAACTCACCTAAAGGCAAATAGTCTTCCCAACTTCCTCGGAAATCCATCACACACCTCTCAACATATCCTCCAACACTTGTATAACCCGTTCAAACTGCCCGTCTGATTGTGGATGAAAAGCCGTAGTGAAGTCTAACTTAGTGCCTAAAGCTTGATGAAGTGCCCTCCAAAACCGAGACGTAAACCTTGGGTCCCTATCAGAGATGATCGATACCGGTACTCCGTGCAACCTCACAATTCCCACTACATATAATTTGGCCAACTTCTGAAGAGAATAATCCATTCTTACTGGAATGAAATGCGCGGACTTGGTCAAACGGTCCACTATTACCCATACCGAGTCCTTCTTAGTAGGCGTAAGGGGAAGCCCACTAACGAAGTCCATGATGATTCTCTCCCACTTCCACTGCGGAATCTCGATTGGTGAAGTAATCCCGATGGAACTTGGTGTTCACTTTTAACTTATTTGCGACACGCCGGACATTTTCCCACAAATTCAATAACTTCCCGCTTAAGATCGTGGCCACCAAAACTGCCTTTAGATCCTGTACAAACTTAGTGCCTCTGGGATGCATAGCATAAGGGCTACTATGCGCCTCTCGAAGAATCTTTTGTCTTAACTCCTCGTCCTTTGGCATACAGACCTTTCCCTTGAAGCACAATACTCCCTCATCATTAACACCATAATCCTCTAACTCTCCGTTCTGCACTTGCTGTAGCTTAGCATTTAAGTCCTCATCCACCAACTAACTTTCCTTTACCTCATTTAACCATGTTGGTTTGACTTGCAATTCTGCCAATTGGCTGCCATCATCATACAGACTCAAGTGTGCGAACAACGCCCTCAGATCCGATACAACCTTCCGACTCAGGGCATCCGCTACTACATTTGCCTTGCCCGGATGATACTCTAACGAACAATCATAGTCCTTCAATAATTCTACCCACCTTCGCTGTCTCAAGTTTAACTCCTTCTGAGTCAACAAGTACTTGAGACTCTTGTGATCCGTGTAAATTATCGACTTTTCTCCATAAAGATGGTGTCTCCACACCTTAAGAGCGAAGACCACTACCGCCAATTCCAAGTCGTGGGTTGGGTAGTTAACCTCATGAGGCCTTAACTGTCGAGACGCATAAGTGACCAATTTTCCATCTTGGATTAGAACACACCCTAATCCCGTATGCGAAGCGTCACAGTATACCACAAACTCCTTTCCTGCCTTCGGCTGAATTAACATTGGAGCGTCAGTCAAGACCTTCTTGAGCTTCTCAAAGCTCTGATGCTGTTGCTTATCCGTCCATACAAAGGGTACTTCCTTCTTCAATAACTTTGTCAAAGGCGCGGCTATTGACGAGAACCCTTCTACAAACCTCCTGTAATAGCCTGCCAAACCTAAGAAACTTCGGATTTCAACCACGGACCTAGGTGGTTTCCAATCCAACACTACCTCGATCTTTCTAGGATCCACCCTTATTCCCTCTGCGGATACCACATGTCCTAAGAATGCCACCTCCTTAAGCCAAAATTCACACTTGCTGAATTTGGCATAGAGCTTCTTTTCCCTTAATACTTGTAGCACTATCCGTAGATGCTCGTCATGTTCTTCCTCAGACTTGGAGTATACTAGGATATCGTCGATGAACACAACAACGAACCGATCCAAGTAGGGTTGAAAAACCCGGTTCATCATATCCATGAACGCGGTTGGGGCGTTCGTCAACCCAAACGGCATTACTACAAACTCATAATGGCCGTATCTTGTCCTAAAGGCAGTCTTATGGATATCTGCCTCCTTTACCTTCAACTGATGATATCCCGACCTTAGATTGATCTTTGAAAATACGGCGGCCCCCTTAAGCTGAACGAACAAGTCGTCTATCCTTGGCAAAGGGTACTTGTTCTTGATGGTCAGCTTATTCAACTGACGATAGTCTATGCACATTCGCATAGTCCCATCTTTCTTCTTCACAAACAAGACCGGTGCTCCCCATGGAGACACACTGGGTCGGATGAACCCACGATCCAGCAATTCTTGAATCTGGGCCTTGAGCTCAACTAACTCCTTTGGCGCCATTCGGTATGGGGCGATTGACACAGAGTCGCTCACGGTAGCAAGTCTATTCCAAATTCCACCTCCCTATCTGGGGGTATTCCTGGTAATTCCTCTGGAAACACATCCACGAAGTCCCTTACCATTCTAACTCCATTGACTCCTTCCTCCTTTCCATCTAACGCACTTACCAAGGCTAAAAACGCCTTGCACCTTTTCCGAACCATCCTTTCAGCTTTTAGTGCCGAAACTACATTAGACAAGTAGTTTCTTCTTTCTCCTATCATGATAATCACCTCATCCTATGGGGTTCTTAGTTCCATTCATTTAGCCGCACAATCCAACACGGCTCGATGCTCTACTAGCCAGTCCATCCCAAGTATGAGGTCAAATTCTCCGAAGGGTAACTCTATTAAGTCAGCCCGAAAGTTCACTCCCTGAATTTCTAGGGGTACACTCCGAAAGATCTTATCCACCACTACAGTTTGGCCTAATGGGCTTACTACAGTCATCTTCCTATCAGAGAGTTCAGATTCTAGGCCTAGTGTTTCGACTACGCTACATGCAACATAGGAATGGGTCGAGCCCACATCAATCAGAGCATAATAAGGTTTCCCAAATATAAGGAACGTACCGGATATGATGTCCGGCGCGTCTCCATCCTCCCTCCGGCGAACCGCATAAACCAAACCCGGTTGCCTTGCCTCGATGTAGCAAAGACACCTCGCCCGGTGTTCCTCGTCCTCTGCCAAAGACCATTACCTCTATTATTCGGACCACGACCACGTTGGGGCTGCTGTCCACCTCTACCACTGATGAACATTACGAGAGTCTGGCCGACTCTCCTCCTAGCTTCTTTGGACAATCCTTAATCATGTGGTCCTTAGACCCACACTGAAACATCCTCCGTCTTTTCCAACACTCTCCTAAGTGTTTCTTCCCACACTGGTCACAAAGACGATCATCGCCCTCTGTCAGAGCTTAGCGACCTCGCGACCTATCAACTCTAGGCCTTTTATTCCCGAATGATCCTCGACAAACCAAAGCCTCTTTTACTGCTGTTCTAGTCGGTTCCGCTTTGTAGAATCCTTAATCCCCTCGGCTACCTTAGCTTTCTCTACTAAAGCGTAAAACTCGCTTCTCGATGCGGAGCTATCAACGACCTTAAATCATCCCTCAAACCATCCTCAAATCAGACACACCGTTCATGCTTCGTAGCCACCACTCCTCGAGCATAACGGCTCAGCCTCAGAAACTCCGCTTCATATTCTGCCACGGACTTTTTCCCTTGAACCAGCCCCATAAATGCCTTCCTTTGCTCATCCGTATACCGAGTACCGATATACTTCTTCTGATAAGCCGTCTTAACATAGTCCCATGTCAGATCCTCAGCTGTGGCACCATCACGAACTGTGAGCCACCATTGGTACGCTTCATCGCGTAGGAATGCCACCATTCCTTCGACTTCTCCTCGTGGGTCGATCCACTCATCCATAATCCGCTTCGGTTGCCTCCAACCAATATTCACCGTCTTGGCGCTACACCGGATCGCCACGGAACACCTCACTCCGTTGGCTCAAGTCGCTCAGTGCATGACTTTCGAGCTCCCATGTTTCCTCCAAAGACCACCACCATTTCTAGCACTCGCGGCCACGGCTGCGACATAGCATCCTCCCCGTCTCGATCTTGTTGTTCAAAGACAAAAGCCGGTGGTGGTGGTGGCGGTGGTACTTCATTTTTAGATCCTTGACCCGATCTAACGGGTTCCGAGACAGCCATTCTACCTCTACCGCATCCTTGTACGTTACGTCCACGTCCTCTAGAACTCATTTCTATTATCGCGATCTGATTAAGAAGTTTTATGAATTAGTCCTCGTTTCACTTATTATCCGCGAAGAAGTTTTATGAGAAGAATTTTAGGAGTAGTTCTTTCGTATTCATACATGCACACAGTCTTTGCATTCATACATCCATCAATCAATTATGAACTTCCGTTCATTCAGAGAAATGTTGTAGTTTCCATTGTTGCTGCTTTTTCCACTACCTAGGGGTATTTTCGTAATTTGTCCTACAGGGGTATTTTTGTAGTTTTTCAAGATAAGGTTCCTTGTTGATTTTGTTAATAAGAATGTGTTGGTAACTTTGAATTCTGGGTATTTTGGAAATTTTAAAATCCAGGGTATTTTGGAAATTTTGAATCTTGGGGTATTTTTTGGTAATAAACCGTGGTAAATTTGTAAAGTCTAATAATTTAGGGTATTTCAAAATTTGCAAAACTTCGAGGGTTCTTTTTGAGACTTCTATTTTCCAAAACGGTGATGTTGCAAAAATTCGAAATCGTAGTCATTTTTGTAATTTTGTAAGTTAGGGTAATTTTGTAATTTTCCAAAATTCAAGGTATTTTTGATAGTTTGAAAATTAGGGTTTTTTAACATTTCTAAAATAATGAAATTTTGGCAAAACTGTTGGGTAGTTGGTCATTTTATAAACCAAGGGCATTTTTGTAATTTTACCACTAGGGGTACTTTTGTAATTTCACAAATCAGAAAAAATTTTTCGAGAAAATTTTGTAAAGATAGTTTTCACAATTTAAAAGAGTAATTTTAAGAGTTTTAAAACTAAGGTTTTGATAAAAACATGGCTAGTTCCCTTTCGGGTTTTAGTCATTGTGTTTAGCCTATGACCGAGTTCTCTTGGTCGGGGTGAACCAAAGCTACGCACTGTAGTAGGATTCGAGTGGAGAGGAGGTGAATCACGCGGATCGCTTAAGTACCAAGCTCCCACCGAAACCGGTCCTAGACATGCGCACGAGGTTGCCACACCCACCGAGTCTTCTTGGTTAGGGTGAACCGAAAGCTACGCACTGCAGGATTCCAGCCAAGAGGAGGTGAGTCACTAGGACCGCTTAAATACCAGTGCTCTTCCTGATCCAATCCTAGACATGCGCATGGGGTTACCACACCCTAACTCTCGCGACTTAGCCATAGGTTTGTTTAGGCATTTAAGTCTTATGTATTTGTGTTTGAGTAGACTAGACCTACGATTCAAGTACCTATCATACTATTCTACGTTCCATTACATTTCTACCCTTCTACGATCATATTAAAAATCACACAAGGGATAGGGTACTTACCGGTGGACCTCGGGTCGGAGACTTGGGTGCCATGCCGAAAACCTACTGATTTCATAAAATATTTTTATAAAACTTATTTGGGCTCGATTCGAAAACGTTTTGGGCCTTAAACCTCAGGCCGAGAGTTTGAAACGGGCTCTGATACTAAACTGAAACACCCCAAACCCGACCCACGAGCTTTGACCAGATTTGGTATGTTCCTCAAGTAAACCGGTTCAAAGTTCTTACATGTTTAGGAGAACTTGTGTGATAACAAAAAATATTGTTTGTGGGTTGGGCTTGAGTTGAAAACAAGTTTGTTTTATGTTAAAAACCCATTTACCTCGAGTGACAAAATATTTAAAGTTTATTTTTAAACTAAATTGACTTAAGCTCTAATAAAATTTCACACATAGCAAATAGAAATGAGAAATTAACATAGTTCGCTATGGCCTTATTACATCAAATAAAACCCAAAATAAAATTTATAAAGTGCTTAAATAAATTAAAATGTCCAAATTAAATAAAACTTCAAGTTGAGCATGGTCACCACAAGTTCTGCCATCTCGGTCCATCACTGTTCATCACCTGAAACATGTTCCCACAACAGGGTAAGTCAAACAGACTCAGTGCGTACACAAACACTAAATCAAAATAGAATCAGGCATACAAATGTTACACATTCATATCATAGCATACAAATTATGATGCATTCCCAAACCCAAACCTAATTAGCCATCCGCTACACTCCCCCGTACCAACCTGCACACCGTGGGGACTACTAAGTCGACCCTCCTTCCGCTACACTCCATATCGCGGTCTTAGGTCACCGCATTCGTGGTCTTAGGTCACCACATTCAGATATCGCGGTCTTAGGTCACCGCGTTCGTGGTCTTAGGTCACCACATTCACTTCCCCTTTTCAATAACCCATATGCCCCATATAATAATATGCATAAATATGCCAGAGTTCACATTCTTATTCTTACTCTTATGTTACAATTAACATAGTTCATAATCCTAGTAGGAGTAGGAAACGTACCTGAGTACTTTGTACCATAACATGGTACCTTAGCCACTTTCATATTCTTAATATCACATATATTAATTATACATAGCCACAAAACATATTATGAAGTAGTGTGGGGTACACACCTGATCTGCTTAACAATTTCCTTAAAATCCCAAAATCTGATCTACCGCTTAGATCCTTAAACCCTACATTTGATTAATCACTTACTAATTTAATAAAAAAGCCATTCGGCCATAAATCCAAATCCTAGTAGGATTAGTATACTTAAACTTACCTTGTTGCCGATTGGAACACCAACAAATCCCAAAGTTGATCCTTGTTTTCCTAGGAATGTCGAAATTCCTATAACCTTACGTTAGATTTATTCTAATCATCAGGACATAAAACATGGCCTTTGGCCGAATATACATGTGTCTTACCTTAATCTTAGAAATCCCAAACCTTCCTCCTTGTAGTCAATAATCACAAAATCCTGAAGCTTTCCTTCAAAGTTTCGGCCAACATGAATATGTCATTAGAATCTTGACTTTCTGTTAAAGAAAAGAAGATAATAGCAATAGATCCTTACCCTTTTATATGGAAATCGGCAACACCTATGCTTGATGCCCTCCAAGATTCGGCTTTTGAATGGATTGGAAAGAAAGAAATAGGAAGAAAAGAAAGGTGAAGAAATTGGCTTGCTTTGCTAGAGTTTTCGGTTTTGGCAAAATAGCAGAGAAGAGAGAATTTGCTAGGGAAAATTCGGCAAAGAGAGAGGAGAATTGCTTAGGGAATTTGGGCAAAGGAAAAGTGAAGGGATGGATGCCCTCTTTTCCTCTAGTAGCCGAAATTACTAGCTAGAGTCCCTTACTTGGCCACCACTCTCCTTTATCTTGATAACTTTATCTCCTCAATTTAAAATAATTAAAGAATAATCCTTATTTATCTCTTGGAAATAATCTAAAATAAAATCCATTGTTTATCCTCATTAGCCGAAATTTAAAGAGGATAAAACTCCTCTTTTAAGAGCCTTCATGCCGTCCAACTCCCTTGCTCCTTGTAGCAAAATAAAAATCTTTTATTTTGCTTCCTATGTGACTCGAACCTTGGCCCCTTTCTCTTTGGACATGGCGTCACTTGCTAGGCCCTAAGTGGTGCCTTGTAGCCATTTTACCAAGGCTATTTGTATGTCATATTTCACATACATTTTCTTTTAAGACCACCTTGCCTTAGTTTCCCCTTTTTGAACTTTAAAACTTAACATTTCTATGACATTTCCTTACATTTCCAAGTTTCCAAAAATTTTCATTTTCCTCTTTAAACTTGACATTTCCTTTCATTTCCAAGTTTCCAGAAATGTTCGCTTTCCTCTTTTGAATCATTTCTAAATCATTTCCTTACATTTCCTAGTTTCCAAAAATGTTCAGAATACATTCATAACACATAAGACATGTCATTTCGCACAATTAAACTGAAAATGCATAGGCCCTTTTCAGGATGTTACATGATTTGATTTTCTTTTTATTGGGTTTAATTTCTTTTTTTGAAACTACTAAACTGATACAAATAAGTTTTCAAAAATAATAACTGTTTTCAATGACAAGCAAACGTTTTCAAAATTCAAAATGCAAAAAGTGGAAAACCCCAAACTCTCAGCAAAGAAATTCGGCACTCACCTATCAACACTCACAAGAACCGAACAAGAAAATCCTAGTGCCGAAAATGCTCCCTCTTTTCCCCTAGCCAAATTTCACTAAGGCCTTAGAGTCCCATTCAGCCACAACTCTCCTCACACTTCAAACTTCTTGAAAATCTCCACAAATCACTCCACTTATCCCTCCTTGATATCCTCCATAACAACTCCAACACCAATTCAAACTTCACATGGCAGAGTTTCAGTCCAACTCCACTTCTCCTGCTGTAAGGAAATAAAATAAATATTCTTTTGCATACCAAGGGATTCGAACCCAAGCTCTCCCCTCAGCCAAATCACGCCACTGCCACCAAGCCAAAAGCTCATCTTGTGTCTCATTTCCCCTACAATTATTTATAGAGCTTACCTGCTAAGCTCAACCCCCTTTAATTAAGAAAGAATAAATTTTTGCTAAAGTCAAGGCTCGAACCCAGGGTTCTCACACACTTCCATACACACCCAAATCACTTAGCCACTGAAGCAGACAGACAATTGTGTCATTTTCTTGCACACATAAACTTTTATGTGCAGTCTCCTAGCTGATCCCACACTCAAGGCCCATTCCTTCTAGGCCCAAATTCAGGGCGTTACATCAATAAACTTACTACCACAGTTTACTAAAACATTATGAGCAGTCAACCAATCCTTACCAAGAATCAGGTCAAATTCATCAAATGGAAATAACATGAGATTTGCCGAAAAATAATGACCTCTATTTTTCAAAGGACAATTTCTACACACCTTGTCAACTAGCACATGCTTGCCTAACGGGTTTGACACTTTTATTACAAATTCCATAGACTCAACAACCATACTCATGCTAGATGCCAAATTCATGTAAATGTAAGAATGGGTAGACCCCGGATTAATCAAAGCAACATCAGAGATATCATGGAGAGAGAAAGTACCCGTTATCACATCTGGAGATAATGCCTCTTCGCGAGCGTGAATGGTATAAGTCATTGTAGGTGCTCGTCCCTCCGACCTCACAATAGAGTCTCTAGGCGCACCTCTATTACTAGTCCCACCTCCCGGGTTCTTTTGTGATCTACCCCTCGAAGATACATTGCTTGGCCTTACTTCTTGCTTTCTTTCCTTCTCATCCCTCTCAGGACAGTTCCGAATAAAATGATCGGGTGAACCACACTTCTAACAATTACGGTTATTTCCCCAACACTCCCCAGTGTGCTGCCTACCACAATTTGGACACTTTGGTTTATTTGACTTTGGATTGCCCACGCTTGCCATCGAGGTGGCTTGAACACTAGAGCCTGAGTATGTGTTACCTTGATCTCGATGTGAATATCCAACTAATGCAGTCGTCCGAGGGTTCATTTCCTTGGACCTCTTTGATTGAGTTTGGTACGATTTACTCATTGGCCTCTTTCTTGCATCTCGGGCCTCACTCATGGCTTTCCTCTTTTCCTTATTTAGCTCCTCTGTAACAGTCCGGTTTAGACCCTAGTCGGAATAGTGGTTTCGGGACCACAAATCCGAGTTAGAAAAATATTTTAATATTTGGTCATTTATGTGCTTAATTTGAGAAAAGGATTAAATCGCGTATAATGAAAATTTAGTAGATATTCTTAAAAGGGTCGAATAGTGGTTGTTCTTTTAATATAGAGGTTTTATGTTGCAATTATACCATTGAATATATGCATGGACGGTAGTGGACATGTATTTAAGTGTTTTAATTAATGTATCATTAAGGGTAAATATGGAAATTGATGAATTAAAGTGTATTAATAATAAAAACATGAAAATGGCTAGTATCATCATCTTTTCTCCACTGAATTTAGAAAGAAAAGAATAAGGGTTTTAAGCTTTCAAACATTCGGCCACGGATGTTCTTTGATTCAAGGTATGTTTTTCTTCGGTTTTTTATAATTTCTACGTTTTTATAACCGTTGCTTCGTGTTCTTCAAAACCCATGCTTCAATTTTGTGAATTGATTAACATTATGAAAAGTGCCATTGATGAATCCATGAGTTTTGTGATGTTTGATGATGTAATATGAAATATATGTGTTAGATTAACATGTTTTGTCTTTGGAGTTTTGGTGATTTTGAGTAATTTAGACTTAATTGAGAAAATAATATTTTGAGGGACTAAATTGTGAAATAAATGAAATTTATGGACTTGTATGAGCATGGGTAAAATTCGGCCAAGCATGGGTTGTATTGAATTATGTGAATTTTGTGATTTTGGGAAATAGGGAATAAAATTTCAAAATGTGAAAATATGAGGGCTAATTTGTAAATTGCCCTAAATATGTGTTTTTGGATTGAATTGAATGAATTAGTAAATAAATGAGTTAAATTTGAATATGTATAGATCAAGAACCGAAGAAAACAGACTTAGATCATGGCAAATCGAAAGTAATTGAGTAGCCGAGTTTGTTTCTGTTTATCCGAATCCGAGGTAAGTCTATATACAAATAAATGTATTTACATTGATATATGTATGTTCATATGAAAATTTATAATGATGAATGTATATGAGATTTTGAGTACATGAAATCTGAGATAGTATCGACATGGTGTGAACATCCGAAAAAGTCCCGTACGAACCTAGGAATAGATAGGATTACATATGTCATGACATAGGTTTCCGATATGTGATATCGTGTAAGACCACGTCTGGGACGTTGGCATCAATATGAGACATCGTGTAAGACCACGTTTGGGACGTTGGCATCGATTTGAGATTTACGTGTAAGACCATGTCTGGGACATTGGCATCGTATTGGTTCGTGAAAGACCCTGTCTGGGACAGTGGCATCGATATCTGATTACATGTAAGACCACGTCTGGGATGTTGGCATTGTACGACTATTCCGAGCATTCTGAGTATGCTATTTGATTTCGAACGATTCAACGGGCAAATCTGAGAAATGAACGTCTACATGAAATGTATAAACGAATCAGGTATGTTTGAATTGTACACTAAGCAAGTGTATGAAAGGTAAATGTTTATATGAACTTGCCTAGATGAGATATATGAATAGATTTGATAAGGTAAATGTGTTATATGTGTGAATGAGCTATGATCTAGTGAAGTACAAGGTGATGTATATATGTTGGTAAGCAAATGGCTAATCAAATGAGCCAAGGAGAATTATGAATGTGCAAATGAGCTATTAGTGATCTTATATTTTAGATGAATAATGAATGCTTATATGTTAAGTTTATTTGTATATGGCTTACTAAGCTTTTGGAAAGCTTACTTTGTGTGTGTTTACTCTGTTTTATAGGTCGTCAAAGCTACGAGAGACTCGGGGATTGTTGAGGATCGTCATCACACTACTCAAATCACATTTTGGTACCTTATGTTCATATATATAATAAGTATGGCATGTATAGTCTAGTTACAATGGATTAAGTTTATGATTTGTAATAGCCATGTGATATGGCTAGATAAATGTTGGTGATATGTATGAGTGATCAAGCCTTATAATGCTTGGTTTTGGTATGGTTTGATGGCTAGTGAAATGGATTTGGTTATGGTAAGCTTATTGATGCATAATTAGCATACTATTGATGGTAAGTTTGTGATGGATTATACTTTGAAGTGCTTGAGGTTATATTGAGTTAAATGGCTTATAATTTGTTGTGATGAAATGCTCTTGAATGAGTTGAGAATGATGATCATTTTGGCATGTAGTGGTTGCCTTTGATGCTTGGATTGATGCCTAATTGTGATTGTAAGTGAAACCCAAAGTATGGGTGGCAATTTGGCCTAGTAAATGGCCTATAATTGCCCACACGGTTGAGCACACGGGCATGTGGCTCGACCGTGTCCCCCGTGGTTGCATTTTAAAAACAAGTCAGGCTTGACCACGGGCTGGACACACGGGCGTGTGACTGGCCATGTGATGCAAGTAAGGCTCGACCACGGGCTGGACACACGGGCGTGTGACTGGCCATGTGATGCAAGTAAGGCTCGACCACGGGTGAGGCACACGGGCGTGTCCACGGCCGTGTGGACAAGTCAGTATGCATGCCCTGTTTTGGCACAGCTTAGACACACGGGCGTGTCTGAGGCCGTGGGAGGCACACGGCCGTCCCACACGGGCGTGTGACCTCTGTAACTTTGAAAATTTTTTAAATTTCCGAGAATTTCTATATGTGTTCGGCTTAGTCCCAGCCCTATTCTAAAGCATGATTAAGGTCTCGTAGACCTATTTAAGGGACACTTTGATTTGATTTGATAAATTATATTATGAAATGTCTGTAAAAGTTTTTGATTCGTTCGGTAATGCCTTTAACCCTAGACTGGCGATGGTTACGGGTTAGGGGTGTTACATCCTCGGCCTTGCATGCCCTATCAACCAACACCACAAATTCTTTCAATTCCAAGATCCCAACTAAAAGTCTGATATCCTCATTCAGCCCATCTTCAAACCTCTTGCACAAGATAGCTTCTATGGACACACACTCTTGTGCATACTTGCTGAGCCTAACAAACTCGCGCTCATATTCTGCCACAGTCATTTCGCCTTGCTTCAATTCAAGGAATTCTTTCCGTTTCTGATCCACATATCTCTGGCTTATGTACTTCTTTCAGAACTCTTCTAAAAAGAAGTCCCACGTCACTCTCTCCCTTGGAACTACCGACGTTAACGTTTTCCACCAATGATATGTCGAGTCCTTCAGCAATGACACGGCGCACTTCAAGCTCACCTCAGGTGTGCAGGAGAGTTCATCAAATACCCTCATCGAGTTCTCAAGCCAGAACTCCGCCCTCTCGGGGTCATCGTCTATGTTAGCCCTGAAATTCTCGGCCCCTTGCTTCCGAATCTTATCTACCGGGGGTTTGGTCATTCTCACCAAATCTATACCTTGCAGAGCTACGGGGACTGGCTGAGGTATAGAAGGGGGTGGAGGAGGTTGAGCATTAGGATTCGCTCGTACATACTCTGTGTACCAATTACTCATCATGTAGAGAAAGGCTTCCCAAGCCTCTTCTCCTTGACCCATAGTCTCGGGTCTACTCTCTACAGGCGCGGTCCCTTGTGCGGGAGCCGGCGCGTTACTAGCATCGTCATCAGTATCATTTCAGTCGGGATCCATTTACTATATAGAAACAAAGTTTAAAAATTGTTAGAAGTCACCACACTATCAATGTGCGTTTATGGCATGTATAGCTAGACTCTTACACACGCTACGGTAGTTCGAGAACCGGCTAAACCATAGCTCTGATACCACTAAATGTAACACCCCTTACCCGTATTCAATGACGGAACCGGGTACGAGGCATTACCGGACTTAACACACTTGAACATACAACTTTGATCTATAGAATTTCATTTCAAATTAAAACTTTCCAATTTTCATTCATAACATCTATATTATGGGCCTACGAGGACTTAAACATGCAAATGAAGGATATCAAAATTAAACCAAGAACTTTTGAGCACTTAATTTTTTTTGCCTAAACAGGGGCCACACGCCCGTGTGAAATGGGACACGCTTGTGGGGGCAGGCCGTGTGGTCACATACGCCCATGTCCCCAGCCCGTGTGGGATTTATTTTTCATTTTGAACCTACAGGGGTTTTCACACGGCCTGACACATGCTCGTGTCAATGACCCGTGTCCCTCACACGGCCTAGACACGCCCTTGTCCTCACCCGTGTGTGAAAACCTGGGTATTCTGTTTATGACGTCAGCAACCATATAAGGGGCACACGGCCTAGGCACACGCCCGTGTGTCTAGCCCGTGGTTGACACTCACTTGCAACACTAACATGCAGGGGACACACGGCCTGGTCACACACCCATGGGGCTGATCGTGTGTCATACATGGCCTAGACACACGCCCGTGTGCCTACCCGTGTGGACAAGAACAAGGCTATTTCCCAAGCTCTTTTTATCACCCTAACTCACACAACATATATCCATTCAACCATTTACCAAGCAACACAATCATGCATCATACACATTCATGAATAACTTCATCTTTTCATATATTGATAATAAAGAGCCATCAACTATGGCTATTTACAAAAAGTTCATCTTTAAAAGAGCCAACATCCTAGGCCAAAACAACAAAACATATCACTAAGTCTAGCCCCTATACATGCCATACTCAAATTGCTAAGTCTAAATATACTGAGATGAGCTGATAGTGTGGATGATCTTTAAATTATCTTCGTATCCCGAACTGGCTCTTTGACACTATAAAACAAGGGAAAAGAAAGGGAGTAAGCTTTAAGCTTAGTAAGTTTACATGTAACCAATAAGCATCATAACATATGCTAATCAATATATAACATCATATACTAAGCAAGAACAATTCATATTTCCACAATCATGCTTACTCATTTCATTTCTTACCATATTCCAACCATATAACAATTATATTGCTCACATTCACATGTACAAATTCCCTGCACTTATCACCACAAAGCAACATGAAACATTCACTTATACCAATTCTCAATGAATCCCCTCGAAATAATACTAAGTACCCGGTGGTTTCGCACACAGCCTACCTTTAATCAATAATAGGGTGGTATCGCACATAGCCCACCAACAAGAATATTTATGGTGGTTTCGCACATTGCCCACCAAATGATAATATAAACGTTGGTATTGCACACAACACATCGTGAGTACATAATAAGGTGGTATCGCACACAGCCCACCAAAAGAATAATTATGGATATTTTTCTGCACTTACATATCTATTTCGAGGTTCATACGGAAATTACTCACTATCTATCAATTTCAATCAATCTCAATCATAAATGATCTCATTCATACAATGCACCAATAAGTAACAACATATGTATTATAGATGTATCGTTTACACATAAACTTACCTCGGTGCAAAACGTATTAATCAACGGTCTAATCCGTAACCTTGCCTTTTCATCGGTCAAGGTTGTTTCCGCGCTCTTCTTGATCTATAATAATAAAATTCACTCGTTTAATCACTTTATAATTCATGATACATCAAAATTTCTACTTAGGCAAAAATGACCATTTTGCCCTTATACATTGGTAAAATTACGATTTTGCCCCTAGGCTCGTAAATCATTTTTCATCACATTTTCTCATTAAAAAAGCCTAGCCGAACATTTATTCCTCTTACAACAACTCACAAAACCAATTATTTCATGCATTTATTACTAAATTACAACATTTACAACTAAATCCCATTTAGGTGTTTTCATGGTAACACCTTTCACAAAAGTTGTTCCTTAACTCACTAACATTCATTTTCTTCCATAAAAACTCAGCAAACAACATGAACTCTCTCATGGCAAGTCCCTAAACTTTCAACCATTTTGCAAAAGAGTCCCCTCATTAGCTAGCTTAAGCTTTGGGGGTTCCAAAAGTACAAAAATTATCAAATAAAACCACCAAAATCACTTACTTGTAAGAGGATAAGTTGTTGAAATTTTAAAGCTTTCAAACCCCCCCTTTTGCTGGTATTTTCGGTGATAAAGGTGGTGAAGAAAAGATGATATCACCCTTTTCTTTATTTTATGCTTAAAAAGCAATTTAGTCACCAAATTTCACCTAACCAATTGACCCATTTAATATCCTTGTCCCTATGGCCGGCCATCACTTCCTCAATGGCCTAATTGCACATTAAGGACCTCCAATTTAATATTCTATGGCTATTAGACACCCCTAGCTTGTAAAATAGAACTTTCACACTTTATGCAATTTAGTCCTTTTTCGTAATTAAGCATAAAATCGCTAAAATTAAAGCACCAAAATTTTCATGCATCCTTATAAATGTGCCATAATACATAAAATAATATCAAAATAATTTTTCTTCAACTTCAGATTAGCGGTCCCAAAACCACTGTTCTGACTAGCCCCAAAATCGGGCTGTTACAGGGATACTTGAGCTTACAGAATTTTTGGTTTTGGTTGATAGAGCACATAAGGCCGAGGAACTTAGTAAAGTAAAAAAAAAGTCAATTATGAGGCTCGTGATATGGGAAAATGACCTATGGGAAAATCATTCTCGCATCCATCGAAGAAATTAAAGGAATTCCACAATCATTCATCAGCTTCGGGAGGTTACTCTAGGAGAGACAAAAGGAAAGTAGCATACAAGTTCGAGACCTCAGGCTACATCTGTAGAAAGTGTGGGTAGTGTCAAGAACAACAAGCCTGAATGTTAGTAATGTAATAGACGACACTTCGGTGAATACAAATTGAAAGATGGATCGTGTTTTAAATGTGGTTCCTATGATCAATTTCTTAGAGATCGCCCTGAAAAATCAAATATAGAGAAGGCTCAGAGTACTTGTTCGAGTAATACGGCTGCGAGAGGGAGGCCACCCCGAAACACTGAAAATGCAGGTTGCAGTAGAACTGGAAAGAAAGATTCTACTGTTAGATCTAAGGCACAGGCACCAGCTAGGGCTTATGCGATTCGTGCTCGAGAGGAAGCTTCAGTACATGATGTGATCACTGGTACATTTTCTATCTTTGATACTAATGTTAATGCTTTGATTGACCTGGGGTCAATCCACTCATATGTATGCACAAATTTAGTGTTGGATAAGAAAATACATTTCGAGTCTACTGAATTTGTGGTTAAAGAAACGAACCCTCTAGGTCAGTTTGTATTAGTTGATAAAGTCTATAAAAACTATCATTTGATGTTTGAGGTTGCAACTTTCCAGTCGATTTAATGTTGTTACCAGTTGATGAGTTCAACGTGATTCTGGGTATGGACTGTTTAACTCTGCATGATACTATTGTGAACTGTAGACGAAAGCATATCGTGTTAAAATGTCAGAACAGGGAAAGGATCTAAATTGAATCAGATAGATTGGATGGTACATCTAATGTAATCTTAGCTATGACAGCACAGAAATATGTTAAAAAGGGTTGTGAAGCGTATCTACCTTACATATTTGATTACAGGGTTTCAAAATTGAAGTTAGAATCAGTTCCGACTATATATGAGTTTACAGATGTATTTACAGAAGAATTTCCAGGGTTACTGCCGATCAGAGAGGTTGAGTTTTCTATTGAATTAGTGTCGGGAACATCTTTTAAATCGATAGCTCTATATAGAATGGAACCTATAGAGTTTAAAAAGTTGAAAGCTCAGTTGTAAGAATTAACAGATAGAGGCTTTATTCGACCCAATTTTTCTCCTTGGGTGCTCTTGTTTTGTTTATTAAGAAAAAGGACGGGTCAATACCATTGTGTATTGACTATCGACAACTCAATAAAGTTGCGATCAAGAGAAAAATCATTTTCCACGTATAGATGATTTGTTTGATAAGCTGAAAGGTGTGCAGTGTTTTCTAAGATCGATCTCTGTACTGCTTTCAGAACAAGGTACGGACATTATGAATTTCTTGTTATGTCATTTGGTTTGACCAATGCACCTGCTCTGTTTATAGACTTGATGAACAAAAAATTCAGATCGTACTTAGACAAATTTGTTGTTGTGTTCATTGATGACATTCTGATCTATTCCCGAGATGAGACAGAGCATGCCCAGTATTTGAGAATTATTTTGTAGACTTTACGTGAAAAACAGTTGTTCGCTAAGTTTAGAAAATGTGAGTTCTAGCTCCGAGAAGTTGGATTTTTGGGACACGTGGTATCGATAGACGGTATTAAAGTTTATCCGAGTAAAATCTTAGCAAATGTGTACTGGAAGTCTCCAAGAAATGTTTTAGAAGTCAGAAGTTTTCTGGGTTTAGCCGGATATTATAGAAGATTTCTCAAAGGATTTTCGATGATTGCTACGCCGTTGACGAAACTACTTCAAAAAGATGTCAAGTTTGAATGGTCTAAAAGGTGTCAGTAAAGTTTTAACTAGTTGAAAGCATTGTTAATCGAGGCACTTGAGTTGGTTCAGCCAGAGTCCGATAAAGAATTTTTTATTTATAGTGATGCTTCATTAAATGGTTTAGGTTTTGTTTTGATGCAAGAAGGAAAAGTGGTAGCGTATTTTTCTCGACAGTTGAAACCGCAAGAAAATAATTACCCGACTCATGATTTAGAGCTTGTAGTTGTTGTATTTGCTTTAAAGATTTGGCGATACCACTTGTACGAAGAAAAATGTCATATCTTCACGAGTCACAAAAGCATGAAGTATTTAATGTCACAGAAAGATTTGAACTTGAGATAGTGTAGATGGCTTGATTTGTTGAAAGATTATGATTTGGTCATTGATTATCATCCGAGAAAGGCTAATTTCGTTGCTGATGCCTTGAGTAGAAAATCTCTATTTGCTTTGTGAGCTTTGAATACACAGTTGACATTGATTGATGATGGCTCAATTTTAGCTGAATTGAAAGCAAGACCGATGTTTTTACAACAAATTTGTGATGCTCAAAAAAGTGATGCTGAATTAATCTCTAAACAGAAATAGATTGAATTGACACTTGACTCAGATTTTCATGTTGGTTCAGACGATAGTTTGTATTTCAAAAAAAAATTATGTTCCGAGGAATTCTAAACTTATTCAGAAGATTTTACAAGAAGCTCACAATAGTAGCTTATCGATACATCCTGGTAGCAATAAAATGTACGGTGATTTGAAAAAGATGTGTTGGTGGCCTAATATGAAACGGGAGATTTCAGAGTTTGTATCAAAATACTTAATCTATCAACAAGTTAAAGCCGATCATCATGTACCTTCTGGTTTATTACAACCTGTGATGATTCCAGAGTGGAAATGCGAACGTGTTACGATGGATTTTGTATCAGGATTGCCTTTTTCTTCGAGAAAGAAGGATGTTGTATGGGTCATTGTAGGTCGTTTAAAAAAATCTGCACATTTCATTCTAGTACGTACAGATTTCTCACTTGAGAAGCTAGCAGAATTGTACATTTCAGAGATTATTAGACTACACGGTGTACCGATTTCTATTATCTTTGATAGGGATCCACGATTTACGTCTCGATTCTAGAGTAAGTTACATTAAGCTTTGGGTATTTGACTGCATTTTAGTACAATGTTTCATCCACAAACCTATGGTCAATCTGATAGAGTAATTCAGGTACCCGAGGATATGCTTCGATGTTGTATTTTAGAATTCGAAGGTAACTAGGAAAATTTTCTATCGTTGGTGGAATTTGAATGCAATAAAAGTTATCATAAGAGCATTAAAATGGCACCGTATGAAGGTTTGTATGGTCAGAAATGTTGAGCGCTGTTACACTAGACTGAGCTGAGCGAGAAAAAGTTATTTGGTGTTGATTTGATTTGGGAATCCAAAGAAAAAGTCAAGATGAGATGTGACAGTTTGAAAGCGGCTTCTGATCGCCAGAAATCTTGCGCGGATTTGAAAAGAAAAGATATAGAGTTTCAAGTCGGCAGCAAGGTATTTCTAAATGTATCGCCTTGGAGAAAAGTTCTCCATTTTGGTCGAAAATGAAAGCTTAGTCCGAGATTTATCGGGCCGTATGAGATCATTGAGAGGATTGAACCAGTAGCTTATTGGTTGGCTTTGTCGTCAGAGTTAGAAAAGATTCATAATGTATTTCATGTGTCGATGTTATGACAGTATCGATCAGATCCTTCACATGTGATTTCACCTATAGATGTTGCGATTCAGCCAGATATGACGTACAGTGAAGAACCGATCAAAATTTTAGCTCGGGAAGTTAAAGAATTGATAAATAAAAGTATAGCTTTAGTTAAAATTCTTTGGCAATGAAATGGAATCGAAGAGGCTACCTGGGAACTAGAAGAAGCTACAAAAGTACAATACCTGAACCTATTTTCTGGTAAGATTTTCAGGGACAAAAATTCCTTTAGGGGAAAGAGTTGTACCAGCCCGATTTCAGTGATATCATAACAGTGGTTTTGGAACCACAATTTTGACAAGTAAATTAAAATTCCGTTAAGAAATTTTGATGTTTACATAGTTAATTAAGTGACAAGGACTGAATCGTAAAAAGTGTAAAAGTTGAGTTCTATTAGTTAAAAAGGCTAACTGACCATGGAAATGGAAGTAAATGGACTTAAATGGTAATTATACTATTCATAAGGTTAGTGGATGTGTATGGCATGGTTTGGTTGAAATTTTGTTAGTTTTTAAAGGTTAATATGGTAATTAGGTAATTAAACTTAAAACTAAAACAAAATAAACAAGGTATCATCTTTTATTTTGTCATCCCTAAACCAATTTTAAGGAAGAAAACCTCCATGGATGAATGCTTCATTTGGCTAGGTTCTTTATAGTGCATGGTATGTGTTTTTCATTTCGTTTTTAATGATTTTTATATTTTTAAGTTCGTTGTAGCTTAATCTAGCTAGCCTGGAGGTCAATTTGTAAAGATATTAAAGGTTGAGGGTTATGCCATGAATGTTCTTGAATGGTTTTTTATGTTAAATGATAGATTACAAACCTTTGTTGAAAAATAAACAAGTTTTGTTAAGTGATTTTTGGTAAATTTTGGAATTAGGGACTAAATTGTTAAAGGTATAAATTCTAGGGTTTTATTGTGAAATGATGATAAATATGAGAAGTTTCAAGGTCCCTTGCATGTTTGGTTAACATGGAATTTGACTAAAATGGTTAGATTTTAAGTTATAAGCTTAAGGACTAAATTGTGAAAAAAGTTAAAATATTATGGGCAAATTGGTAATTTTGCATAAATATGAATGTGTATTGAATTGAAAGTTTGAGGTTAATTGAAGTATTTAATTGAATAAATTATCTATTTAGATCAAGATAAATCTCAACCGGACCTAAATTGAGAAAAGGCGAAAGCTTCGGAATAGCTCGATTTAACTTCTACACCCCTAGTCATCGAGGTAAGTTAGTATGAACTATGATTGTTTTAATGTTAGCTAATTTGATTAGTTGCTATGTTATTTATAATGCAAATGATCGATATACAAACCTATCAATACTATGAAGAATTGACAAATATCGAGTCCTGGATGAACCTTAGGAATTCTTAGGATACGAATGACATGTCATTAGGGATTTCATGTTTCGGGTGCTGGTTTTGAATGTTCTACCGATGGCTGAGGTCCTGCATTTGTTGCAGATTCTCCACAACTCGTGTGAGTAGCATCGTGTAGCTTACATTCTGACCCACAACTCGTGTTAGCAGGCCCATTTCATAGCTCGTGTGAGCAATGATGTAAAGGAAAGGTTACGATTATATGTAAAGGCACACTTTGTGTGAGCTTTCCCGAGTATCCGATGAAATTCTAGATGGTTCAACGGGTAAGAAGGGATTGACATGGTAAGTATTAAATGGAATTAAGCATAGTCTTATGGAAAATGATGTACTTCATATGGAAAATGACTTATCTTATGGTTAGTTCATTTGAATTATTTACAGGTGTGCTAACTTGTGTATTGATGGTGATGGATAGGCTTGTGCCAAGCTTATGGTTCGGATTACATTATATTTATGCTTTATATTATGCAAATGAAATGGTAAGTTATGTTTTGATTTATACGAGCTTACTAAGCATTAATTGCTTATGTAGTTTCTTTTCTATGTTTTATAGATTTTCAGAAGCTCTATTTGGTTGGAAGCTCGTCGAAGATCTATCACACTATCCAGAAGTCAATTCAGTAGTTTTTTTGCATTTTGACCAAGGTTTATAATGGAATGTATAGGGTGGTATATAATGGTGTTTTTGATGAACATGTAAAATGATAGCTTGGTATGTTTGTGCTTTGATGATTATGGATTGTTGATGGACTCATAATACTTGCTTAGGTAAGTCCTTTTGGTCACTTATTGATAATGGATGTCTATGGAATATTGTTATAAATTGTTGGTTTGATAATGGTCAATATGTGGTATGTTTTAGGTAAGCAATTGAATAGGTTATCATGAATGAATTGGTACAATATTGACATGTTTGATGGTTGATGTCTTGGTATATTGACATGCCTTTGAATGACATATTCGCTTGTTGAATTAGGGTCTTGATATGGCATTTTGATGTGTGTTTTGGTTATGTTTAAGTCTCATTAAAGTGTGCTTAAATGGGTTGAAATATTGTGCATGGGATGGTATTGGAAATGACTTGATTTTAGGTAAATTTGGGTCTACATAGGCGTGTGACTCAGTCGTGTGAGACACACGGCCAGGCGACACAGTCGTGTGTCATCTGATGATTTTCTTAGTTTGCAATTCAGTGAGTTACATGGCCTAACACACGACCTATCACACAGGCGCCTGGGGCAACTCAGAGAGTTACACAGCCTAGCACACGGGCGTGTGACACTACCGTGTGACCCTACTCAAAGAGTTACACGGGTGAGGACACGAGCTGAGACATGGCATGTCCCTAGCTAGAAGGTTACATGGCCTAAGACACGGGCATGTGTCTTAGCCGTGTGAGGCACATGACCTGGCCACACAGCCGTATGACCCCTATTTTGCAAATTTTGCATGTTTTTCCTAAGCTTTCCAAATTGGTCCCGATTTACTCTATTATTTTTAGGGCCTCGAGGGTTTGAGTTAGGGACTATATGTAAGTATATGATTGATTTATGTTGTAATTATATTCTTGAATCATATTACGTTTAAATTTTTCTGATTGCACGGTAATGCTTCGTAACCCTAATTTGGCGACGGATACGGGTTAGGGGTGTTACAAGGAGGTTTTCAAAGTTTTCATGTCATTCATTGCTATGGTTGATCATCAAATTTCTCAACAAATAAAGTATGTTAGAAGTGATAAAAGAATGGAATTTAATTGTCTCCAGGATTATTTTTGAAACACCCCTAACCTGTATCTGTTGCCAAATTAGGGTTACGGAGCATTATCGAATAATTGGAACATTTAATCTTAATTTCATTCAATATCATAAACTTAACATAAACCATTCTTACATACACACACCATCCCTATTGTAACAACTCGTTTTTTAGTGGTGTCAGAAATAGTGGTTTCGGGGCCACAAATCCAACGAATAAGTTCATAAATATTATTATTTAATATTTACGAGTCAAATATGGTTTTAAAAAGGTTTTTGATATGGTAATTTATGTTATATAAATGATTAATTAAGTTGAAGTGGTAAGATCTTAAATTCAAGTGGTTTTAGAAAATGAGGTATCGGGACCTCGTTTCGATAAACTGAGCCGTAAATAGTTATATTTACGGGATTTCATTAAGGTTGTATTAAAGTTTTATTAAGAAATTTTAATGTTTCGATAGTTAACCAATTAAAATGAACTAAATCGTTAAAAGTGTGAAAGTTGAATTCTTCTAACTAAAGGCGTTTAATAGCTATGAAAAAGTAAATTTATGGACTAATATAGTAAATATAACATAATATAGTTGAGTGGGCGGTTGATGATGATTATTTTTAGTTTATATGATATATTTTAATATTAAAAAAATTAAATAATAATTATTAATTAAGAAAAAGAAAAACAAAACATAATTTTGTTTTGTGTTCTTCTTCTTTAACGGGAAGAACTCCATTTTTTGAAAAATGAGATTCATCCAATCCATTTTCTATGCATGGGGGAGATTTTGAGGTCTGTTTTTAATAATTTTTATATTTTTGAGATCATTGCAACTACGTCTAGCTAGCCCGTACCTTCATTTTTGAAACTGTTAAAGATTTTGAATGTTGTCATTGATGAATATTTGTGATTTTAGGTGTTAATGGATGAATTTTAAGTATTAGTTGTTATTTATAAGTATTTTATTAAGTGATTTTTGATGAATTTACCGATTAGGGATTAAATTATTAAATTAGTAAAAATACAAGGACTTGGTGTGAAATTGTTGTAAAAATAGGCTGAAATGGAAGCTAACAATATTCCGCTGTTAGGGATTTGCAATGAAAATGGTTAAATTGCATGTTTTAGGCTCAGGGACTAAATTGAATAAAAGTAAAATATTAGGGACAATTTTGTAAAAATGTCAAAAATGACTAAATTGCATAAAGCAATTTTTTTTACTATCTAAATTAATAAATTGAATGAAATTATTAATTTAGATCAAGACTGAGTGGAAAATAGAGGAGAATGGAAAATTACCAAAAAAAGCCCCTATACTTCGACATTTCTGCGATTTGGCCAGGTAAGTTCGTATGGTTAGAATTTAACATCAATCTGAATTTTTAAGTAGATTAAAATGGTACAAAATATATATTTATTTTTAGTTTTTGATAATTAATGGTAATTTGAGATATAACATAGAATTTGATGCTCGGTTTGGATTGAACGCGAGATAGAGTACAATCTTGATTTGGTGTGTTACGGGGATTCGGAGTGGAGATAGTATTGGAGGCAAATATTTGTATATTACCCGAGTAAACTGAGTTTCAGCATTTGTTGCAAAATCTCGTGCTATACTCTCTATTTGGCGTGTTTCGAATGGATCAGCTCTTATGAGCTTCTGTTTGGCGTGTTTCTGTTGGATCAACTCTTATGAGCTTCTGTTTGGCATGTTTTTGTTGGATCAGCTCTTATGAGCTTCTGTTTGGCATGTTTCTGTTGATCAGCTCTTATGAGCTTCTGTTTGGCGTGTTTCGGTTGGATTAGCTCTTATGAGCTTCTGTCTGGTGTGTTCAGTTGATCTGATGATGTACTCTTATCCGTAAGTCGTTCTTCGAAAGGAAAATCTCGATAAGGTAGTATGTTTAATGAATTTGAAAGATTTTTTATTTATTGAATATTGATCTAAACATAGATGAATTCATCTGATTATAAATCTCAGTAAGGTAACTTATTTATTGATTTTGATGGAATTGCCATATATTTAAGCTTGAATTGAATGTTTCAATTCTCTGATTGAGATTGTGGATGACAGGAACACATATGGTTAATTTTTGTGTTTATACTTTGTACTATGCAAATGAAAAGATGTAATTTCTTATGAAATGATTTATCATGTACTTGATTCCAAAAGAGTTGTGTATAAATGTACTAACTTGTGTATTGATGATGACGATTAGGCTTGTATCAAGCTTATGGTTATGGTTGATGTTTATGTTTATGTCTTGTGTTATGCAAATGAAATGGGTGAGAAAAGGTAATGAAATGGTAAGTTCACAATTGAAATGCAATGTGATAAGATAAAAGGATTGATGAATTAAAGGACTTGCCTATATGTGAGAAATTTACTTATGCTAAAGGTGAATTTACCTATGTCACGAATAATCATACTAATTCATGAATTGATAATGTAATTAAGCTTATGCTAAGTAAATGAAACGAAAAGTAAGTAAGTGAAATGATTCATCATTTTAAGAAAAGATTGATGATTATGTAGTACAACTTATAAGATCTTTTTATGTTATGAATAGAAAGTATATGTGAGTTGATAGTTTTATAGTTTGATTAATCTTGTGGCATTGGTAAAGCTTTACATTTTTCGTATAAATTTCATATATATGATGAAATGTTATGTTTAATATTCATACGAGCTTACTAAGCATTCATTGCTTACGTAGTTATTTTCCTTTACTTTACAGATTATAAGAAGCTCGGTCGGGTTGGAAGCTTGTCGGAGATCTATCACACTATCTAGCGATTATATCGGTAGTTTTTAATGTCTTGATCAAGGTTACAATGGCATGTATAAGTGGACTTGTGTTTGATGAACTAGTTATTCTGTTTGGCTTGTAAATATGGTAATATGTTTGGTGTGCTTTTGACATTTGATGCCTTGATGGTTGGTGTTTTTATTTCCAAATTGATGCATGGGTTAAATGGCCAAAGTGGTATGTGCTGGCATGGTTGAATGTGGTCAATTAGGTTATGTGTTCATATGGAGATTAGTTAAGGTTGTTTGGATGAAACATGATCAGTTTGATGAAATTGTAAGTATGAATGCTTGGTTGTGATTGAGGTGCCTAAATGGCAAATTGGTTGAATGGAGTTATGGTATATTGAAATGGTCTTATTATGCATAATTTAGCACGTTTTGGTGCCTTGATCATAGGTTCATTTGGTGTGTTGGTACTTGTTGAAATTGGGTGAAAGAAAAGGCTTGATTTTAGCCTATTTCTTGTCCACACGGCCTAAGACACGAGCGTGTGTCTCAGCCGTGTGTGACACATGGCCAGGCGACACGGTCGTGTGTCCCCTGTAGGTTGTTAATGGTTGCTTTTCAAAAGTTGCACGACCTAGCACACGATCCGGCACACGGGGGTGTGAGGCCATTCCGAGAGTTACACGGGCGTGTGGCTTGGCCGTGTGACCCAAGTCAGTTGGTTATATGGGCACGGGCACAGGCCGAGACACGATCGTGTGTCCCTATTTCGAATGCTACACGGCCTGAGACACGGACGTGTGTCTCAACCGTGTGAGCCACACGGCCTAGTGACACGCCGTGTAACAACCCAAACCCGGCCTAGATGTTATGGCCAAATCTGGCGATGTCACATAATAGCGTGTTGAAACTAAGTTGTTACGAAAAAACCGTTTTCATTTATTTACTCTTGTTGACTCCAAAATTGCTTACTTATTTAATCGATTGTTTTAAAACACAATTCGTTGCGGAAGCTTTAGAAATCATTTATTTTATGAAAAACCGAGTTAATTAGGTAAATCCGTCCATCTTAGAAAAACCCCTTTATTTTAGAGAAAACCGTGTGTTCGTTGAGTTTGTGCAATTTTTAAATCCACGAAAACAGTCTAAAATCCGAAATAAAAGCAAACAGTCCAAAAATTTCAATTTAGATAAAAAATAACCTAGAAAATAATTAAGAAATAAATACCAAAACTGAAATTAAAACAGTTTAAAATACGTGTGGCCACCGCCGAGTCCTCCACTGCATCGATCCGTCAAGTCTGGGGATTACCTGTGCATATTAAACAAAAAGGGTGAGTTTACGTAAACTCAGTGTGTAATCCCGCAGAAACAAACAAATAATCAGTATTCACAGGTGCACGCATTTGAATGCAGTCTTGGGCCTAAGCCCTTTCAATGATCGATGACGATTTGGGCCTTAGCCCATCACATAGATGCGCAAGATAACAATTATGCAAAGAGCAAAATCCTACCCAACCAGCCTCTACACACCATCTCCGTCCAACCCTACACTCCATGTGGGGATATAATCAACCCACCCATCCCTACAGTCCAAAGTAGTACCGAATGCGGCAATACAGATGGTTTGCAAAACTGAAATGCCAATAAATTAGGCTTAAAGCCTTTCAAAGACACTTCTTCCGAATAACAACCCCAACCCAATGCAATGCAACACACAATGGATGACATGCTATTATGCAATTTCAAGACATTTATTCATTCTGAGATATTAACATGCCCAATCTGAGATATCATTCGATTAATTTCACACATTTAGGGGTCTAAGTAGCTCTTGCCGACCCTACAGTAGGTTCACAGTCGACTTGGGTGACCCGTGCAACCTTAAAAACATTTCGATAAAAATGGGCCCACATGCCCATGTGATCTACCCGTGTGGGCCCACACGCCCGTGTGGCCCACTCGGCCCAAATTGGCCTTGGCCTTGTGATCCATTTTTAAAGTAACCCATGCTAGCTCAATACTCATATATGTTTTCACTATTTACTTATATGTTCATTCAAAGCTGTCTACTTGAGTCATTATCACTAAATTATTTATATCTTGAGCTAAAAAATTCCAAATTAAGATATGCTTGATGTTTTTGAAACTAGACTCAAAAAACTTTCTACCATAAAAATTTCAGAATTTATAGTTTATCAAATAAGTACAGTAAAATCTTTAAAGTTATCCCTATTCTGCTGTTTGACAGCTTCGACCTTTCCTTACTAAAGATTATTTATCTCTTATTACGGAATTTAGATGATGTTTCTGTTTATTTCTATTGAAAATAGACTCATTAAGGATTTAAAAATATAAATTTAAGCCCCTAATTATATTTTTACAATTTTTGATGATTTTCTAAAATCAGAACAGGGGAACCCGAAATCATTCTGACCTTGTCTCAAAACATTTATTATAACTCATGATTTACAATTCCATTGCTTACACTGTTTCTTCCATGAAAGACAAGACTCAATAAAATTTAATTTCATATTTTATTAAACCTCTAACTCAATTTACACTATTTTTTTATGATTTTTCAAAGTTAGACTACTGCTGCTGTCCAAAACTGTTTTAGTGCAAAATGCTGATTTCCTAGTTTTTAACACCCTTATTTCCTTTCTCTACAATTTTTCACATCATTTTCTCTTATATCTCGACAGTAAGCAATTTTGGCTTTTCGCCGAACCCCGTTTTCTACGTTTCGGGTACACACCTGGTATCGTTTTGATGCCTAATCACTCCCGAGCACTTCAAGGCCTAAAATAAAGATACTCAACATCAATTTAATGGATTTACAAGCGAATTGACAACCAAGAACGAACAGAAAGCCAACCTACCGCCAACGATAACCCTCCATTTAACTATTGTTAAAACGAGAACACTGAATTCACCAGTCTAAGCCTCCCCCTACACCCAAATTGCAGAGAAAAAACATTACCACTTCAGTCACTAAGAGATTCATGACAGAAACGAAGAGAAACACTTACCGAAACTAAGCGAGCACTAACCGCGTGCGAAAACGAAGGAAAATAAATGGATTAGGGAAAAATCAAGAACAAGAAAAATCAGAGAAAGATGGAAAAACTCAGAGAATTTTGGCAAGAGGAGAGGGAGAAGAATAAACGGCATAAATTTTTTTTAGGAAAAGGGAGCCAAAATTCGATTATGGGAAAAAATAAGATAAAATCCATATAACCCCCAAAATCCCTTAATCTTCTCCCCTAATTCCCACTTCACATCCACTACTCAGAATCCCCCTATTACACAACTCTATCCCGAAATTTGAGCAAAAAAAATAATACATTTGCCTGCGAAGGGATTCGAACACAAGACCTCCACCATAATAACACACTACTTAACCACCAGACCAGTAGGCCCATTCTGATGTAATTTACCCAACATTTAAACTTAAGCCCTTTGCACAAGGTTAAGGCTTTATTTATAAAAATACCAAAATTTTCCCAAGTAAGGCTTGAACTTGGGACCTCACTCACACACCCAGAACACATAACTACTGAAGCAGATAAACATTGTGTGTCAAACATACACAAAATCAAAAATTAAAATTTTGGGGCGTTACAGGCCGTGTGATCTCTGTAGTGTAAATTTTCTAACTTTTTCCTAAACTTTCTAAATGTTTTCAATTTAGTCTCGGACTGTTTCTATTGTATTTTTACGGCATCGATGGCTCGATTAAGGGACGTTATGAATGTATTTGACTGAAATTAGAATATGTATTACATTGATATATGAATTGAATGGTTTACTGTTTTGTTTGTTCGGTAATGCTCTATAACCCTATTTCGACTATGGATACGGGTTAGGGGTGTTACACCTATATTGAGCCCTCGAGGCCCAAGAAATAGCTTAAAAATAATTCGGGACTAAATTGAAATCATTCGAAAAGTTTAGGAAAAAGTTACAAAAATCTGGTTACAGGGGTCACACGACCGTGTGGCCAGGCCGTGTGCCTCACACGACTGAGACACACGCCCATGTCTCAGGCTGTGTAACAATCGAACTAGGGACACACAGTCGTGTCCCAGCCCGTGTCCTCATACGTGTAACTCTCTGAGTAGGGTCACACGACCATGTCACACGCCCGTTTCTCAGGCCGTGTAACAATCAAAATTTCCCCACACGCCCGTGTGCCAGGATGTGTGCTAGGCCGTGTAACTTACTGACTTGCACCCCAAAAACTCATCATATAACACATGGTCAGGTCACTAGGCCGTGTGCCTCACACGGTAGAGCCACATGCCTGTGTCTCAGGCCGTGTGGACCCAAAATGAATCTTAAACAACAAGTTTACCATTTTAGATTTACTTGGACTCTAAGTAATCCATTTACCAACCAAAAGACCTATTCAAATTGACATTAAACAAGCCCAAAAACATGCCAAATCAACCTCCTAAGTCTCTAACCAATGTGTCCTCATTGATAGCACAAGTATATACAAATATACATTAACATGAAAAATCAATCATAACTTATTAATTCACCGAATCTAACACATAACCAATGTACCTATAATAGGCACCTCAAACACAACATTGCTTTAACACATAACATTCATATTTGCATCCAAAATAATTGACCTCATACACATGTATCATATAAGTTAACAATTAGTATTTAAGATCATACCAAATGTTTTACATATCCAAAACAAATAATAATAACACAAAAGCCTATTACATGCCATATAATCTGAAATAAACGTTCCAAAAACTACCAAAATTTATGGATAGTGTGACTTGAGTGCCGACCCGATCGTCCAACCTTCCGAGTATCTACAAGAATAATAATTAAAACAAGTAAGCTCAATGAAGCTTAGTAAGTTCGATGTTTTAAAACGATAAATATTATCGAAGTAAGTACAACAATTCAAATAGTAATATTAATACAACCATGAATGTTCCCTGTCATCCACAGTCTCAACCGATAAATCATAAATGTTCAATTTAATACACAAATATATGGAAAATCCATCAAAATCACTCAACAAGTTACCTTACCGAGATTTTCAATTCAAGGAACGACTTACGGATAAGAGTACATCGACAATCCAACCAAACCACACCAGATGCTTATAAGAGCTAATCCATCCATAACACACCAATGCTCATAAGAGCGAATCCCTTCGAAACACACCAACGCTCATAAGAGCTAGTCCAATCGAAACACACCAAAACATAGAGTATAACACGAGAGTTCGCAAAAAAATGTATAACACCATATCTCGATTGTACTTTACCCCGCGTTCAATTCGATCCAAACATCAAATTCAATAATATTTCTCAAATAACCTTTCATCATCAATAATATAAATATATCTATTGTACCATTTTATATTATTCAAAAATTCATATAGATGTTATATTTTAAACCGAACGAACTTACCTGGACTGAATTGTAGTAGTTATGGAGGTTCAGGGACTATTCCGTAATTTTTCCTTTTCCACGAGTATCAACTGGGTCTTGATCTAAAATATAAAATTTCTCAATTATCAGCTTACATTTCACATTCCAATTCATTTTATATTTAATACCCTTTTATTTTTCAAATTTACACAATTACCCCAAACTTTTACAATTTTTGCAATTTAATCCATTAACTTGAAAATCATCAAATTAATTGTTTTTTCTCAAGTCAAAATTATAGCCGAATATTCTAGGCCCTTATACAGTCCCGAATAAACATCAAATTCACTATCAAACCCTAAAATTTTAACATTTTCACAATTTAATCCTAAAATCAAAATCTAACAAAAATCACTTCACAAAATCATCAAACAACACAACCAAAGCTTCAAATACATGGTTATCCTCAAAAAAATTCAAGATTAATCAATGGAAACTTCTAAAAATTTTAACAGATTCAAAAACGAAGGTACAGACTAGCTGGACCTAGTTGTAACGATCTCAAAAACATAAAAATTACAAGAAATAGAATCAAAATGGACTTACACGCAAGAGTTAACAATGGCCGAACCTCCAAGTTGAGTTCCTATGGTGTTTCAGCAAGATGAATTGAATAGATGAAGAAGAAATGTAATTTTCTTCATTTAATTTTGTTTTGATTTCATAGAATTTACCATTTTGCCATTAAAACATGTAATATTTTATAATTTTAATACATAATGCCGTCCAATGTCAATACTAAGGGCTATTTACTACATTGGTCCTTTCTAATTTAATAATTAAGCCCTTAAATCACGAAAATGTTATAATTACTACATTTTGTAGCTTTTTCAATTTAGTCATTTTTCTTTAATTAACTATCTAAACGTTAAAATTTCTTAACCAAATTTTAATACGACTCTAATAAATCTATAAATATTCTTAAAATAATATTTACGAGTCGACATGATGGAAATTTGTGGTCCCGAAACAACTGTTCTGTCACCATTAAAAATCGAGCTGTTACAATTTTCTTGCAAATGACATTATTTTTCAAACATCTTCTATAACATCTCCACTTTAAAAGAAGAATATTTATGGTAGAATTCCTTGAATAAGTGATCTATAAATAAATAGTAGTATAAGAAATTGTGATCGTTTTTAGAGAAAACTATCTGATATGAAAACATAGAAAATTATTAGTATGAGCATGTAGTTAAGTTAAAAATCTGGTATCGAGCTCAGGGACTAAATTGAATAAATTGGAAAAGTATATAGACTAAAGTGCAATTATCCTATTTTTATTTTGATAGAAATGACTTAATGACAATTTTACCATTACTTAAAAAAAATCAGTGGTTTCATGATGGCTTTTAAATGATAATTTTATTAAATAATTATTATTTAATATTTTATTTAAAATATCAATATCTTATTAAGTACTATTATACTATAAATAAAAAAAGATGACCATCTTTCTTTATTTTTCTTTCTTATTCACGAAAGTTGGGGAAAGAAGCAGAAAAAAATTCTTTCATCATTTTCCTTCAAATTCAAGCATAAGATATGGTTTTTCTTAAAAATTTTCATAGATTTTGAATCTTTGAAGCTTATTTTACATATATGTACCAATAGTTTTTTATTTTATCAAATATATTGAAAGTTTCCATTAAAGGATATTTATTGAAGCTTAGAAAACGTAAGTGAAATAAGTACATTTTTTTATAGGAAATGATTAGAAGATGTATTCTAGCTTGTTAGAAGTGTGAAGAAGAAATAAAAATGGATAGAAAGTTTACTTGGTACATTTGGTCATGGTGAAGAAGAAATAGAGAACCTTGGCTACTTTTTGTAATATTGGTGCTAAATGATAGCTTGTAAAGCAGTGAGTATGTAGTGAAGACGGAATTGAAAACGGATAATCAAGTCAAAAGACATGCGAATTTCAGGCTAGGAAACTTAAGTTGTCAAATTGATTAACCATTCATATTTAAATTTTTTTTATTAGTTTTAGTATTAGAATGGATAAATGATATTTTTTCGTATTGAATTGCTCCTATTGTAACTAAAAACGAAGTGAGCATCTTGAAGGAGTAAAGCGATTAAAACTTAGATTTGTGCTAATATATTATTTTCATTACATAAAGCTTTAGAATATTTAGTTTACTATGACTAGTTATATTAATTTTATTCTATTTTTATAAGTTTTGGATGAGTTTGAATGATTTAGTTAATATTTATAAAATTATGTTTCGCGATGAAAACTATATTTTTCAAATGATTAAATTAGCAAATTCATGGTTATGATTTGAATTTGAGTATTATTATAACAGCACGATTTTGGGTCTAGTCGGAACAGTGGTTTCGGGACCACAAATTCAACGCAGTAAAATTTATTTTTATGATATTTTTATGGTCTACAGTTTTATGGAATGATTTCGTGAAAATTTCGTTCGAAAATTTTGACGTTTGGGCACTCAATTTAGTTAAAAGGACTAAATTGCAAAAGGTGCAAAATGTGTGTTCTAGAAGCTAGAGGTGTCTAATTGCTATGAAATTTTAAATTAGAGGTCCTTAGATGGTAATTAGACCATTGGTTAAGTTGGTGGACAAAAATGGACATGATTAGGTGAAATTTCAAAGTTATGCATTAAGGGCATTTTGGTCATTTGGTAAATAAAGCCAAAATAAAACAATTAAAAGATGTTCATCTTTCTAATTTCATCCCTCATAGCCGAATTTCAAGGGTCACCATAGCTAGGGTTTTGGCCAACTTTCAAGCTCAATTGTAAGTCCGTTCTTGCCCCGTCTTTCATGATTTTTATGTTTTTGAAGTTGTTAAAACCTAATCTAGCTATTTCATGGACTAATTTGAAGAGATGTCAAAGTCTAAAATTTTACCCATGTTAGATATTTGTGTATTTTGATGTCTAATGGTAGATTATGCAAGTTTGATGTTGGATAAACAACATTTACTAAGTGATTTTTGATGAAAATGTTAAATAAGGACCTATTTGTAAAAGTTGTAAAATGTGTGTAAAAATGTGAATAAAATGGGCTGTTATGAGCATGAAATAGGTTCGGCTAGGCTTGGGTGTAATGAAATTGAATGAAAATCATTTTACGAGCCTAGGGACTAAAATGTAAAAAGTTGAAAAGTTAGGGGAAAAATATAATTTTTTCCATAAGGTGTTTTTAGGATTAAATTGAATAATGTGATAATTGAATAAGATAAATTTGATATTATAGATCAAGAAAAATGAGATTCTGACCTAGACCGGGGAAAGAACAAGACTGTGGACTGAATCGAACAATTATCCATTTTGTACCGAGGTAAGTTCGTATGTTAAAAAGAAGCTTAGAATAATTGTATTTAAATGCTTTAATATTGCATGAATTGTATGTTTGATTTTTTGAATGAGTATAATCCTACGAACGAGTCTGAAGACGAATCGACAAGCAAGAAATCCTGTTTGAACCTTAGGAATATGGTAGGATACAAGTGACACGTCACTAGGGTCATTATGTGTTATGTGATTATGTGATCCGGGTGCTGGTCTCATACGTCCTACCGGTGGCTGGGTATACTGGCATATGTTGCGGATACTTGACAGCTTGTGTGAGCAAAGACCGCAGTAGCTACGTCTTGACTGACAACTTGTGTGAGCAGGCTTGTCGATAACTCGAGAGCAAGCAATTATGTAATATGAGACTTAGGTAGCTTTGGGTACATAAAGCTCATACTTAATAAATGTGTGAAATTTTGAATATGAGGTAAGTTCTTATGATGGAATAGATTATGATCATGAGACCATGGTAAATCTACATTTAACTATGTTATAATAATTGAATGTTATTCGCATGGTAAGGTTGCTTATTTCTTGCATACGAGCTTACTAAGCTATATAGCTTACTCTGTTTATTTTCCATGTTTTTATAGTGTCGCCAAGCTAACTCGGAATCAGAGATCATCGGAGATTCGGATCACACTATCAAACTCTCATTTTGGGTATTAATGGTCTTAGCATTTTTAATGTATGGCATGTATAGGGACTTGGTCATTTTGTTATATGTGCCATTAGTAATGTGGCCAAATGTATTGGCTTATAATGGTTAATGATTTCATTTTGTATATGGCCATGTAAGTTGGCTAATGTTGGTTAGGAGTAAATTCATATGTTGATACCATTCATGATTATGGAAACTTGCATGAATTGTGTCGATAAAATATGATGTTAAAGCATGTTAGATGTTGGAATGTGGATGTGATGTTAATACCTTGGTTGTGGATGTTTTGGTTGCCTAAGTATGCTATGAATTGCGTCATTGAATTGGTGTGAGTGTAGGTGTAAATAAGGGTGGCAAATGGCTTGGTAAATAGCCTTATTTTTGTCCACATGGGTAGACACACAGGCATATGTCTAGGCCGTGTGTGACACACGGTCTACCCCACGGGCATGTGTTTCAGCCGTGTGTCCCCTTCACCTTAATTGTTGCAAAACAGAATGTCCAGAATTAACCACATGGGTAGAGACACGGGCGTGTGTCTTAGCCGTGTGTGCTACACGGCCTTGAACACGGGCGTGTGTCTTGGCCGTGTGAAACATGCACCTAATTCGAATTAAATTAATTAACCACACGGCCCAGCACACAGGCATGTGGCACGGCCATGTGGCACAAGTCAGAGAGCACCCTAATTTGAACACGGTCTGAAGCACGGGCGTGTCCCAGGGTCACACGGGCGTGTCCCTTGGACCACGCGGGCGTGTGACCCCTGCTTCTAGCAAAAAAAATTCTAAGTTTTGTAAAAAATTTTGGAGTTCTCAGTTTAGTCCCGAACCACTTCTAAAGTATGTTTTGGGCCTCGTAGGCTCGTAATAGGGACTTCAAGATTGAATATGAATGACTTTAATTTGCACGCAAATTTATGACTCGAAATTGTGTGAATGCTTGTGTTGTAAGTCCGGTAATGTCTCGTACCCTATTTTGGCATTGAATACGGGTAAGGGGTGTTACATTTAGTGGTATCAGAGCTATAGTTTAGTAGGTTCTCGGGCCAACATAGCTTGTGTAAAAGTCTAGCTATACATGCCATATATGAATTTTGATAGTGTGACGACTCTAGACAATTTAAACTGTGTTTTCATATAGTAAATGGATCCCGACTGCGAAGTGGCTGATGACATCGAAAGTAATGCGTCGGCTCCTGCCCAAGGGACCGCGCCATCCGAAACTAGACCTCTGACAATTAGTCAAGGAGGAGAGGCTAAGGAAGCCTTCTTCCAGAGATTAAATGAGTTGCTTGCCAAGTTTGTTCGGACAAATTCGGCTACCCAACATCCTCCACCCCTACCTAACCCTCAACTGATTCTCGTATCTTCTCAAGGTGTGGAAATGGTAAGACTGAACAAGCCTCTAGTCGATAAGATTCGAAAGCAAGGGGCTGAAGAATTTAGAGCAAATGTCGATGATGATCCCGAGAGGGTAGAATTCTGGCTTGAGAACTCTATTCGGGTATTTGATGAGCTTTCTTGCACACCGGAAGAGTACTTGAAATGTGCTATATCACTCCTATGGGATTTGGCATATCATTGGTGGAACACTTTAGTATCGGTAGTACCAAGGGAAAGAGTTACTTAGGACTTCCTCCAAGAGGAGTTCAGAAAGAAATATATCAGCGAACGGTTTATTGATCAGAAATGCAAAGAGTTCTTGGAGCTGAAACAAGGTCGAATGACTGCGACTGAATACGAGTGAGAGTTTGTTAGACTCAGTAAGTATGCTCGGGAATGTGTTTCAATAGAGGCTATCATGTGTAAGAGATTCAAAGATGGTTTGGATGAGGATATCATACTATTCGTTGGGATTTTAGAACTGAAAGAATTTGTTGTGCTAGTTGAGCGAGCTTGCAAAGCTTAAGAGTTGAGCAAAGAAAAGAGAAAGCTGAGTTTGAAGCTAGATACTTGAGAAAGAGGCCAATGAATAAGTCATTTTAGTCTTCGTCAAAGAAATAGAGGGATATGCATACTCGTTCGAATGCTTCAGCTGGGTATCCCAACAGAGATCGTGGGAAGCAATATTCGGGTTCTAAGGCCCAGACTACGTCTATAGCGAGCGTTGGTAACGCTAGGTCTAATAAGCCTGAATGCCAACACTGTGGTAGGCGACACCCCGATGAATGTAGGATGAAAAACAGGGCTTGTTTTAAATTTGGCTTCCAAGATCACTTCATTCGGGATTGCCCTGAAATGGTTGAAAAGGATAATTTTTAGAATGCAAGATCGAGTAACACTACTGCTAGAGGGAGACCAGTGAGAAATACGGGAAATGGAACCAGTAGCAGAGGTGTATCCAAGGATTTAGCTATGAGATCGGAAGCTAGAGCACCTGCTAGAGCTTGTGCCGTTCGTGCTCGCGAGGATGCATCCTCCCTTGATGTGATCACTGGTACATTTTCTCTTTATGATACTAATGTAGTTGCATTAATTGATCCTAGATCAACTCATTCCTATATTTCCATGAATTTGGTATCTAGTAAGAATTTACCTGTTGAGTCTACTGAGTTTGTGATTAAAGTGTCAAACCCCTTAGGCAAATATGTATTAGTCGATAAAGTTTGCAAGGGTTGTCCTTTGATGATTCGGGGTTACTATTTTTCGGCTGAATTAATGCTTTTGCCATTTCATGAGTTTGATGTGATTCTTGGAATGGATTGGTTGACACTACATGATAGAGTAGTGAATTGTAGACGAAAAGTTATTGAATTGAAATGTCAAAATAATGAAATTCTTCGGGTTGAATCAGATGAGTCGGGTGAATTGCCTGTTGTAATTTCGTTTATGTCGGCTCAGAGGTATGTAAGAAAGGGTTGTGAAGCATTTCTTGTGTATGTACTGAATACGAAAGTGTCCAAATTGAAGATTGAATTGCTACAGGTAGTTTGTGAATATCCGAATGTGTTCCCAGAAGAGTTGCCAAGGTTACCACCGGTCAGAGAGGTGGAGTTTGCTATTGACTTGGTACCGGGGACTGCACCAATATCGATTGCTCCGTATAGAATGGCTCCGACTGAATTGAAAGAATTAAAAGCTCAGTTACAAGAGTTGACAGATAAGGGTTTTGCAAGACCGAGTTTTTCTCCCTTGGGTGCACCAGTATTATTCGTCAAGAAGAAAGACAGATCTATGAGACTTTGTATCGATTATCGTCAGCTCAACAAGGTTACGATAAAGAACAAGTATCTCTTACCGAGGTTTGATGATTTGTTCGATCAGTTGAAAGGGGCAACAGTATTTTCGAAGATAGATTTAAGATCCGGCTATTATCAGCTGAGAGTTAAAGACTCGGATGTGCCGAAAACCGCGTTCTGATAAACCGTAAAAGTAACATATTTTAAACCCACATTTAGTATGCTTTTGGATGAATTATCCTTTATTTTATATAATTTGTTGCTCTTAATCCTTTCTTTTCATGTCTTATGCTCAGGAAAGCACCCAAGAATAAAAAGAACGAGAAATGGGCTCAAAACGGACCAAAATAGGCCAAAGAAGAAATCGACACGGCCTGGACTAAAGCCCACACGGCTGTGCCTCCTCAATATACTAGAACACGGCCTGAAGTTGATCTACACGGCTGTGCCTCACTAACGGAGTCCAACACGGCCTGGCCACGATTCACACGGGGGTGTGCCATGGCCGTGTCCCTGCTGCGGCCAAGAGGAGTTTTGCTCGGATTTGGATGCTTGGAGGCAAAGAAACACACTCTAAATTCTAATTAAACCCCCAAATAGGAATTGCACTCAAATTAGGATACTTGGAGGCCAAGTAAGGCATCTCAAAGCTTATATAAACACCCTAGGGGGCAACTTATTTGGGGAGTTCGGCAGAAGCCTTCTGCCAGGGCTTTTGTCAAGGCGGTTAGATAGGCCAAGGAGCCGAGCCGAAAAGGTCAGATTTGTGGGAAACTCTCAAGGGATAGCCAGTTGATCCATCTCAAGAAGCCGGAATTCTACTCAAGACGGAGGATCTCCTTCAATTCCTTCAGGGAGTTTTAGGGATTTCTTATGTTTTGTTTTATCTTTTTTTCTGAGATGTTTTTCTTTATTATTATGAACTAAACCCCTCAGATACCTGAGGGGGATGAAACTTAGATGAATCTTGTTATTGTTTTCTGAATTATATGATAAATACTTGATTTGTTCTTAATTATGTGTGCTTAATTCTTGTGTTGATATTTCGCGGATATTGATTCAAGTATGATGTGCTTAGGTGGTGGAGCAAAAGTCCCTGCCTATTCATAGATCTAGCATAATTACAGGGGAGTTGTTCGCGCACCTAGAGATAGGGTGACGAAGCGTTGCCGGATTAGGGTGAAACCTAATATGGGAATCCATAGATCGAGTTAATGCGATTCTAGGGGTTTTAATTAGAAAGAGATTTCAATTAATCAACCTAGGGTTAGTCGTTATTCGCTTCGAGAGAGGGTCTAATGTACATTAGGGAATCCTACGGATCAAGTCAAGTGAATAAATCGTGCAGTTCGGTGTTAGATAACAAGTGAAGTCTAGGTGGATTCTTCCTAAGGGTATCGTCTTAATCAACTGAGTTTTTCCCAAGTATTTCCCCAATTCATTCTTTTTGTCTTTGCGTCTTTAGCTTATTAATTAGTTAATTTAGATTAATAAACAACTTCACTTATTTTAGGCTAAATAATAGAAAGAAAGTTAGTATTAGTACTTTTAGTTCTTTTGGGTTCGACAATCCGGTCTTGCCTAAGCTATACTACTGTTCGATAGATGCACTTGCCTCAATCATTGTCATAGTTAGTTTCCATGTTCGATCATTATAAATTTAAAACTCTGACTTCACAAATGATCAAGTTTTTGGCGCCATGTTGCGGAACCAAATATTAAGAACACTCAATTTTTATTACTTTAGCCATATTTTATTTTTGCAATTAAATTTTATTTTTATTTTTTTGCTAATTTTTCTTTTATTTGCTTTTGTCGTAATTTTAGTTTATAGAGGAGATGGCACCAATAACTACCATGGTAAGTTATGAGGACAAAGCCAACAAAAGCGAATAATATCTACAACCTCGACCCAAAGAACTGGCTATCAACCCAGTTAGAGATGTTACATAAAAATTTTGATGGTTTATACGGTTCCTCGCATGCACATCTAGTTATGCAGTGTGAAACAAGCGGAGGCGTGGCTAATCTTGAATACCCACCCTACGGATATGACATAGAGAACGAACAAGTCCACTATATGGGTAACTATGCTAGACCTCAAAATATTTTTTATGATAACACTTATAATGCAGGTTGGAGGTACCATCCCAATTTCTCGTGGGATGATCAAAATTTTCAACAACCACCTCACCAACAGGAAGAGGAGTCGAACATTGAAGAGATGCTGACAAAATTCATGGCAGCCACAGATACCCGTCTCCAAGACACTGAGACAACACTTAAAAACCAACAAACATCGATTGAAGGGATCAAGAACCAAGTTGGGGAACTTACTAAGTCAGTTGGGGAAATTACTAAGTCAGTTGGACAACTTGCAAAGATAATCTCAGAACAACTACAAGAAAGCTTGCCAAGCAACACTGAAACTAACCCAAAAGAGCAAATTCAAGCCGTAACAGCTCATGACAGTGAAAGGTTAGTGGAATCTGACCCAAGGCAAGAGCCTGTGGTAAGTGAAGGTAAGGTTGAGGTAAGCCATGATTTACCAAACCCGGTAATTACAGAGTACCAAGCTCATATGCCATACCCCAATGCGATAAAGAAAGACCACACAGAGGAACAATTCGATAAATTTCTTATACCTCCAAAGAAGTTTCTTATTAACTTGCCGTTTCTTGAAGCTCTTTTCCAAATGCCAGATCCTAGACCTCGTGTCAATAAAGAAGAAAATCATGAGGAACGAAAGCTTCGGATCGATGAACTAGACGAATGGAAGACACACTTCAAGGAGAGACTAAAAATACACGAAGCAAAAACGAGGCAACTCCACGAGAAACTTAACGATGGGACAAACCAGCTTAAGATAGGAGATCAGGTACTCAAAATCTTCTCAGATGGAACAGTCGAGGTAACTAATCCTAAATTTAGCACTTCTAAGGTAAACACTACTCGACTTAAACTTTATATCCACAATAGAATTAATCGCATGAGAAAGGATTTTCACCTCCTCAAACCACCATGACCATACGAATGAGAGGTAAAGTCTAGCTTAAGACTATAAACGAGTGCTTCTCGGGAGGCAACCCGAGCACTAACCTTATTAACTTTTACATTTTTATTTTTTCTTATTTATTCTATTTTATCCTTTCTTTATAGTATCTAGCTTTAAACTAACCAAAAAGTGCAGATTTCCAGGCCACACGGCCTAGCACACGGCCGTGGCCGTGGTCGTGTGGATGCCCCGATTGCCGTCTCGACATGGCGAGAGGTGGTACGAGTCAGAAAGAATCAAATCTTCGAAGTCACGGACTCCAACCACCGCCCCACGGGCACCGACAGAAAGCCACAGCCGTTCGACACGGCCGTGGACGACACTGACTTATCACCAACGGGCGTGGCAATTAGTAAAACGGGCGTGGGTGAACCAACACGCCTATACACACGGCCGTGCGAGGTGGACGTATGAATCGACACGCCTAAGGAGCACGGCCGTGGGGTTGTACCAGGTTTAAAAATCTATTTAACCCCCCTCCCTTCCCTCTTCTCCTATTAACTTTCAACCTTCAACTTTTCATTTTTTCCTACTCCTCTTCTCTATACCCTTGAACTACACCAAAACAATGCCAAAGAAGCGGAAGAAGCCAAGCAAAGTCTCCCTCACGGAGATCGATCTACATAAGTTCATGCCAGCCGCTTCAATCACTCGACAAGCCAAGGGTCTTTGAGGCCATTTATCTTTTGTTTTACTTTTATATTCTCCTTTATTTTCCTTCTCTTTGACCATCTTATGCTTAATTTAGGTTATTTCAATTTAGTTTCTTAGTGTCAGGTTCTAAAGGCTACTTGGGAATCACACCACGACCGCCACCACCACCTCACCACAGACTTAGAGGTTACACCCACCTCGCGAACCATCCAACAATAAGGACACTACGGTCCATTAATTTTTCTTTTAATTTTATTTTAATTTTCAATTTATTTCACTTTAGCATGCTTTTCTTTAATTTTATTAGTATAGTTTTAATTATTGTGTCCTAATAATCCCTGGCTAATCCTCCATGAGCTACCCAATTTCTTCATCTAGCGCAGGATCGTCATCCAGAACGGCCCCTCCAACTTATCTTTCACCTCCGACTCAAGGAATCCATCCAAAATTCAGGAAGTTTCACTTTTCTCCATATCTTTTGAATTTATACTTAATTGTCTATATATATAACTTTGTACATTGAGGGCAATGTACATCTTAAGTGTGGGGGGTGAACAACCTAAAAAGGTGCCTAACTTTTTTCATTATTCTCAAATTTCTGAAATTAGGTGCCAAACTTTTTTCATTATTCTCAAAATCCTGAATTTAGTCTTGTTTTTAAGTAAATTTCTCATATTATCATTAGAATGAAATTTCCATGGTTTATGATTTTTATTGATATGTTTTAGATTAAGTCATTGATAATTGTGCATTGATAATTAAATTCTAAGAATACTAGAGAATCAAGCATGATAAGTATATTTTTCAGAAATTAAAAATTTTCCAGGTTCTCTACCTGAATTTGAATATTACTTTGAAGTTTGAAATTTACGAGGTTGATGTCCAAAATACCCATAATTTTTGTGAGATTTTGAGCCTTATAGAGCATATATTCTTTTTCATGCTCACTTTATTGATTATGAGTATGTCAACATTGATTTGTTAATCTAGAACTTGCCTCGTTTATACATATCGAGACCACACCTATGATTTGATATATAGAGACGATTAAGGCACCTAGGTTTTAACCCACTAACTCCATTAAAAGCCTACCTTCACAATTAACCCTTAGTGAACCCCTTTTAATCCTAACAACCCTTTTTATTGACATAACCGCTAATATTAACCCAAAACCCTTTGTATTTGTTATCACCATTCTTTTTCGACTTCCCTTATATCGAGATTTGATTTGATTAAGCTACCTAATTATTTCATCTTAACATATGAATAGATGTATTATATATAAAAAAAACACGAAGTATATTCATTATTAGTTTTATTAGTTATGTGATTAAGTGAGCTTATACGTTTGAATTCCAAATATTGAAGAAGAAGCTCGTATTATTAGTTTAAAGTTTCAATCCATTATGTAAATATTTAGTTTATTGTTTCTAGTTAGGTATTTTATCAATTCAATCTCGATTCTAACCTTCTAATTCAGCCTCTATCCACATCTTAACCCTAGCCCCGTTACAACCCTGACAAAGACCTTTTGATTTGTGCATCATCTCATATTATAGTGGTGGAGATTTGATTTTTAGGCAAGCCTATGGGATTAACTTTTCATGTTCGACTTTTGAGTGCCTAAATTTTGAACCTTAAAGACTTTGAGTGATTTGAGTGAATCTCGAGTGAGGATGTCAATCCTTTTCGGTTTTGAATTAAAGGTAATTATTTAGATAAGGGGAGACGCCTATATTTTCGAGCTACAAATCTATGACTTAGATTATTTAAATCCTTAGGACTCTTTGAATTGAATTATCCATGTATAAATTATCTATGAATTATGATGAAACATTGTTGATAGGAATTATGAATTATAGAAAGTTCGTTTTAATTGTAAGTTGAGAATTTTGCTTGAGGACAAGCAAAAGCTTAAGTGTGGGGGTATTTGATAAACCGTAAAAGTAACATATTTTAAACCCACATTTAGTATGCTTTTGGATGAATTATCCTTTATTTTATAAAATTTGGTGCTCTTAATCCTTTGTTTTCATGTCTTATACTCAGGAAAGCACCCAAGAATAAAAAGAACGAGAAACAGGCTCAAAACGGGCCAAAATGGGCCAAAGAAGAAATCGACACGGCCTGGACTAAAGCCCACACGGGCCCGTGCCTCCTCAATATACTAGAACACGACTGAAGTCGATCTACACGGCCGTGCCTCACTAACGGAGTCCAACACGGCCTGGCCACGATTCACACGGGCGTGTGCCATGGCCGTGTCCCTGCCGCGGCAAGAGAAGTTTTGCTCGGATTTGGATGCTTGGAGGCAAAGAAACACACTCCAAAGTCTAATTAAAACCCAAAATAGGAATTGCACTCAAATTAGGATACTTGGAGGCCAAGTAAGGCATCTCAAAGCTTATATAAACACCCTAGGGAACAACTTATTCGGGGAGTTCGGCAGAAACCTTCTGCCAGGGCTTTTGTCAAGGCGGTTAGCTAGGCCAAGGAGCCGAGCTGAAAAGGTCAAATTTGTGGGAAACTCTCAAGGGATAGCCAGTTGATCCATCTCAAGAAGCCAGAATTCTACTCAAGACGGAGGATCTCCTTCAATTCCTTCAGGGAGTTTTAGGGATTTCTTATGTTTTGTTTTATATTTTCTTCTAAGATGTTTTTCTTTATTATTATGAACTAAACCCCTCAGATACCTGAGGGGGATGAAACCTAGATGAATCTTGTTATTGTTTTCTAAACTATATGATAAATACTTAATTTGTTCTTAATTATGTGTGCTTAATTCTTGTGTTGATATTTCGCGGATATTGATTCAAGTATGATGTGCTTAGGTGGTGGAGCAAAAGTCCCTGCCTATTCATAGATCTAGCATAATTACAACGGATTTGTTCGCGCGCCTAGAGATAGGGTGACGAAGCGTTGCCGGATTAGGGTGAAACCTAATATGAGAATCCATAGATCGACTTAATGCGATTCTAGAGGTTTTAATTAGAAAGAGATTTCAATTAATCAACCTAGGGTAAGTCGTTATCCGCTTCGAGAGAGGGTCTAATGTACATTAGGGAATCCTACGGATCAAGTCAAGTGAATAAATCATCTGGTTCAGTGTTAGATAACAAGTGAAGTCTAGGTGGATTCTTCCTAAGGGTATCGTCTTAATCAACTGAGTTTTTTCCAAGTATTTCCCCAATTCATTCTTTTTGTCTTTGCGTCTTTAGCTTAGTAATTAGTTAATTTAGATTAATAAACAACTTCACTTATTTTAGGCTAAATAATAGAAAGAAAGTTAGTATTAGTACTTTTAGTTCCTTTGGGTTCGACAATCCGATGTTGCCTAAGCTATACTACTGTTCGATAGGTGCACTTGCATCAATCGTTGTCATAGTTAGTTTCTAGGTTCGATCATTATAAATTTAAAACTTTGACTTCACAGCGATCACATTCAGAACGAGGTATGGGCATTATGAATTTCTTTTCATGCCTTTCGGACTAACTAATGCTCCTGCTATTTTTATGGACTTGATGAACCAAATCTTCCAACCGTATTTAGATAAATTCGTGGTTGTATTTATTGATGATATTTTGATTTGTTCTCGAGATGAGACTGAGAATGTCGAGCACTTAAGAACCGTATTGCAAACTTTGAGAGATAAGAAATTATTTTCTAAATTCAGTAAAAGTGAGTTTTGGCTCCGAGAAGTCAGATTTTTGGGATATATTGTTTCAGGAGATGGTATTCAGGTTGATCCGAGTAAGATTTCCGCAATTGTTGATTGGAAATTACCGAGGAATGTATCCGAGGATAGAAGCTTTTTGGGCTTACCTGGGTATTATCGACATTTTGTTAAGGGATTCTCGATGATTGCTACACCTATGACAAGACTGTTACAGAAAGATGTTAAGTTCGAATAGACTGATAAATGTCAAAAGAGTTTTGAACAGTTGAAAGCATTGTTGACTGAGGCGCTGGTGTTAGTGCAACCTGAGTCGGGAAAAGAGTTTGTAATTTTCAGCGACGCGTCATTGAACGGTCTTGGTTGTGTGTTGATGCAAGAGGATAAAGTGATAGCTTATTCTTCGAGACAGTTGAAACCGCACAAAAAGAATTATCCGACGCACGATTTGGAATTGGCTGCCTTTGTGTTTGCTCTAAAGATTTGGCGACACCATTTATTCGGGGAGAAGTGCCACATCTATACCAACCACAAGAGCTTGAAGTATTTGATGACTCAAAAGGATTTGAACTTGTGACAAGGGAGATGGCTCGAGTTATTAGAAGATTATGAGTTGGTAATTGATTATCATCCCGAAAAGGCGAATGTAGTCGTCGATGCTTTAAGTAGGAAATCTTTGTTTGCTTTGAGAGCAATGAATACACGGATGACTTTATCCAATGATGGTTTGATTCTAGCCGAGTTAAAAGCTAGACCGGTATTTCTTCAGCAAATTTATGAAGCTCAAAAGTGTGACGAAGAACTTCAAGCTAAGAGAGTTCAGTGCGAATTGACTAGTGATTCAGATTTTCAAATTGGGGCTGATGATTGTTTGATGTTTCGAAGTAGGATTTGTGTACCGAGAGATACTGAGCTTATTCAGAAAATTCTTCATGAAGCACACAGTGGTTGTACGTCTGTTCATCATGGAAGTACGAAGATGTACAATGATTTGAAGAAACTGTATTGGTGGTCAGGTATGAAACGAGATATCTCTGAATTTGAATCGAAATGTTTGATTTGTCAACAAGTAAAAGCCGAACACCAAGTAACTTCGGGTTTACTTCAGCTACTAATGGTACCCGAGTGGAAATGGGACAGAGTTACGATGAATTTGTAACTGGTTTGCCTTTGACTCCGAAAAAGAAAGATGTCGTATGGGTTGTGGTTGATAGATTGACGAAATCGGCTCATTTTATACTGGTATGTACGGATTATTCACTTGATAAATTAGTTGAGTTGTATGTTGCTGAAATTGTTAGGTTACACAGGGTGCCTATTTCTATTATTTCGGATAGAGATCCGAGGTTTACTTCGCATTTTTGGAAAAAGTTGCAAGAAGCTTTGGGTACGAAATTGAACTTTAGTACCTCATTTCATCCACAAACTGACGGTCAATCTGAAAGAACAATTCAGGTACTCGAAGATTTCGCTGTTGTGTATTAGAGTTCGAAGGTAGTTGGGAAAAATATCTACATTTAGTCAAATTTGCTTATAACAACAGTTTTCAATTGAGTATAAAGATGGCGCCGTATGAGGCATTGTATAGCCGTAAGTGTCGAACTCCATTGTACTGGACCGAGCTCAGTGAGAAACATATTCACGGGGTCAATTTGGTTAGAGAGACAGAAGAAAAAGTGAAAGTAATTCGTGATTGTTTGGAAGTAGCTTCGGATAGACAGAAATCGTACGTGGATTTGAAAAGAAAAGAAATTGAGTTTCAAGTTGGTGATAAAGTATTTCTGAAAGTATCTCCGTGGAAGAAAATTCTGAGATTTGGTCGCAAAGGCAAGTTGAGTCCGCGTTTCATTGGGCCGTATGAGGTTATTGAAAGAATAGGACCAGTGGCATATCGGTTAGCATTGCTGACAGAGTTGGAAAGGATTCACAATGTATTTCATGTGTCGATGTTGCGACGTTATCGATCAGACCATTCGCATGTGATTTCTCCGACAGAGGTTGAAATTTGACCAGACATGACTTATGGTGAGGAACCGATAAAGATTTTGGCTCAGGAAGTCAAACAGTTGAGAAAGAAAAGTATAGCTCTAGTGAAAGTTTTATGGCAACGACACGGGGTCGAAGAGGCTACGTGGGAATCTGAGGAAGCTATGAGAAAACAGTACCCAAACATCTTTTCTGGTAAGATTTTTAAGGACGAAAATCCCTAAATGGGGGAGAATTGTAACAGTCCGATTTTGGGTCTAGTCGAAACAGTGGTTTCGGGACCACAAATTTGATGCAGTAAAATTTATTTTTATGATATTTTTATGGTCTACAGTTTTATGGAATAATTTCGTGAAAATTTCGTTTGAAAATTTTGACGTTTGGCCACTTAATTTAGTTAAAAGGACTAAATTGCAAAAGGTGCAAAATGTGTGTTCTAGAAGCTAGAGGTGTCTAATTGCTATGAAATTTTAAATTAGAGGTCCTTAGATGGTAATTAGACCATTGGTTAAGTTGGTGGACAAAAATCGACACGATTAGATGAAATTTCAAAGTTATGCATTAAGCGCATTTTGGTCATTTCGTAAATAAAGCCAAAATAAAACAATTAAAAGATGTTCATCTTTCTAATTTCATCCCTCATAGCCAAATTTCAAGAGTAACCATCGCTAGGGTTTCGACCAACTTTCAAGCTCAATTGTAAGTCCGTTCTTGCCACGTTTTCATGATTTTTATGTTTTTGAAGTTGTTTCAACCTAATCTAGCTATTTGATGGACTAATTTGAAGAGATGTCAAATTCTAAAATTTTACCCATGTTAGCTATTTGTGTATTTTGATGTCTAATGGTAGACTATGCAAGTTTGATGTTGGATAAACAACATTTACTAAGTGATTTTTGATGAAAATGTTAAATAATGACCTATTTGTAAAAGTTGTAAAATGTGTGTAAAAAAGTGAATAAATGAAAAAATATGGGCTGTTATGAACATGAAATAGGTTCAGCTAGGCTTGGGTGTAATGAAATTGAATGAAAATCATTTTACGAGCCTAGGGACTAAAATGTAAAAAGTTGAAAAGTTAGGGGCAAAAATGTAAATTTTTTCCATATGGTGCTTTTAGGATTAAATTGAATAATGTGATAATTGAATAAGCTAAATTTGATATTACAGATCAAGAAAAATGAGGTTCTGACCTAGACCGGGGAAAGAATAAGATTATGGACTGAATAAAAAAATTATCCATTTTGTACCGAGGTAAGTTCGTATGTTAAAAATAAGCTTAGAATAATTGTATTTAAATGTTTTAATATTGCATGAATTGTATGTTTGATTTTGTGAATGAGTATAATCCTACGAACAAGTCTGAAGACAAATTGACAAGAAGGAAATCACGTTTGAACCTTAGGAATAGGGTAGGATACAAGTGACATGTCACTAGGGTTGATAAACTGAAATAGTAACATATTTTAATCCCACATTTAGCATACTTTTGGATGATTTATCCCTTGATTTATGTAAAAAGGTGCTCTTAATCCTTTCTTTTCATGTCTTATTATCAGGAAAGCACCCAAGAATAAAAAGAACGAGAAACGGGCTAAAAACAGACCAAAATGGGTCAAAAAAGAAATCGACACGACCTGGACTAAAGCCCACACGGCCGTGCCACCTCAAATATACTAGAAAAAGGCCTGAAGTCGATCTACATGGTCGTCCCTCACTAACGGAGTCCAACTCGGCCTGGCCGTGATTCACACGGGCGTGTGCCATGGCCGTGCCCCTGCCGTGGAGGAGAGTAATTTCACTCGGAAAAGGATACTTAGGGGCAAAGAAACCTATTTCAAAAGCCTATATAAAGACCCTAAGTATAACCTAAAAGGGGGCGGTTAGCTAGGCCAAGGAGCCGAGCCGAAAAGGTAAGATTTGTGGGAAACTCTCAAGGGATAGCCATTTGATCCATCTCCGTGCTTTAAATTCTACTCAAGACGGAGGATCTCTCCTTCAATTCCTTCAGGAGTTTTAGGGATTTCTTATGTTTTGTTTTATCTTTTCTTGATATGTTTTTCTTTATTATTATGAACTAAACCCTTCAGATACCTGAAGGGGATGAAACCTAGATGAATCTTGTTATTGTTTTCTGAACTATATGATAAATACTTCATTTGTTATTGATTATGTGTGCTTAATTCTTGTGTTGATATTTCGCGGATATTAATTCAAGTTGAATGTACTTAGGTGGTGGAGCAAAAGTCCCTGCTTAAGAGTAGATCTAGCATAATTAAGCGGAGTTGATCGCGCGCCTAGAGATAAGGTGACGAGATTTTTTCGGATTAGGGTGAAACCTAATATGGGAGTCCATAGATCGATTTACTGCTATTATAGGGGTTTTAATTAGAAAGAGATTTCAATTAATCAACCTAGGGTTAGATGTTATTCGCCTCTAGAGAGGGTTTAATATAAATTAGGGAGTCCTATGGATCAAGTCAAGTGAATAAATCGTCTGGTTCAGTGTTAGATAACAAGTAAAGTCTAGGTGGATTCTTCCTAAGGGTATCGTCTTAATCAACTGAGCTTTTCCCAAGTATTTCCCCAATTCATTCTTTTTGTCTTTTCGTCTTTAGCTTAGTAATTAGTTAATTTAGATTAATAAATAACTTCACTTATTTTAGGCTAAATAATAGAAAGAAAGTTAGTATTAGTACTTTTATTTCCTTTGGGTTCGACAATCCGGTCTTGCCTAAGCTATACTACTGTTCGATAGGTGCACTTGCCTCAATCATTGTTATAGTTAGTTCCAGGATCGATTATTATAAATTTAAAACTCTGAAATACAACGATCAAGTTTTTGGCACCGTTGCCGGGGAACTAAAATATTAAGAAAGCTCTATTTTTATTACCTTAGCCATTATTTTTTTTATTTTCGGCAATTTACTTTTATTTTTAAGTTTAAATTTTAACTTTGCTAAATTTTTTCTTTCTTTCTTTTCCTATCAGGTACCTCTAGTTTATGACTAGAAGGAACCCGAGAGGACCACTAGTATACGACAGTGATATTGACGCTACCATTCGCAGGAATCACAAAGAAATTACGCGAGCCCTAAATTACACAGAAGAAGGACGAGAAGGCAGATCCAATCCTACTGAAGGGATGGACGAGAATAATCCACCACCACAAGATGTGGCAGAAAATAATGCTCCGCGTACTATGTATGATTATGCTAAACCTCATTTAACAGGAGCAGAATCAAGTATTGTTAGGCCTATTATAGCCGCTAATAATTTTGAATTAAAACCTAACACTATACAAATGATTCAACAATTTGTTCAATTTGATGGTTTACAGGACGAAGATCCAAATACTCATATAGCTAACTTTTTAGAGCTCTGTGATACCTTCAAAATAAATGGCGTTTCTGATGATGCCATACGTCTTCGGTTATTTCCCTTTTCATTAAGGAATAAAGCCAAACAGTGGTTAAACTCGTTACCACGAGGGTCAATCACTACATGGGATCAAATGACAGAAAAATTTTTATTAAAATATTTCCCACCACCAAAACAAATTAAATTACTTTAATGATATCTCTTCTTTTGTGCGAGATGGATTTAATGACATTATATGACGCATGGGAGAGATATAAGGATCTCCGAGAAGGTGTCCGCACCATGGTTTACCCTTGTGGCTCCAAGTCCAAACTTTCTATAACAAATGTAAACCCTCAACGAGGCAACTAATTGATTCAAACACCGGTGGAACCCTGAACAATAGAACTCTGAAGCGACTTTACGAATTTATTGAAGAGATGTCATCAATAACTATCGCGGCGGTTACAAGGACCAAACCAACAAAATCAGCCGGAGTTTTCAACACGATCAAATAACCATGCTATCAACACAAGTAGAGATGATGAATAAAAAGCTTGATAGTTTGTGTTCTTCGTAGGTACATCCAGTAATGCAATGCGACGTAAGTGGAACCGTGGCGAATCTTGAGTACTCACCCTACCAATCGGGCATAGAGAGCGAACAGATGAACTATATAGGTAACAATTTCAGATCTAATAATAACCCATATAGTAATAATTATAACCCAGGTTGGAGGAACCACCCAAATTTTTCGTGGGGAGGTCAAGGAAATCAAGGAAATCAAAGACAACAACCTCCTCAAAATTTCCAAAATCAGCCCTATCCACAGGAGAAGAAGCCGAACCTTGAAGAGATGCTGACAAGATTTATGGCATCCACAGAAAACTGTCTCCAAGACACTGAAACCACCCTTAAGACCCAACAAGCATCGATCAAAGGGATCGAGAGCCAAGTTAGGGAAGTCACTAAGTCAGTTGAGGAAGTTTCTAAGTCAGTTGGACAACTTGCGAAGCTGATGTCTGAACGATCACAAGGGCGTCTACCAAGCAACACTGAGATTAATCCAAAGGAGCCAATCCAAGCCATAACAGCTCAAGAAAGTGAAGGATTAGACGAACCCAGTCGAATACAAGGAAACGAGGTAGAAAAAGTTTCTTAAACTTTTAAAGAAATTACATATTAACTTACCGCTACTTGAAGCTCTTTCACAGATGCCAAATTTGAGGAAATTTTTAAAACATCTCTTGACGAACAAACGCAAGTTAGAAGAGGATCCACAAGTGGAATTAAACGCAGTATGCTCAGCAATGTTACAGAATAGACTACCACAAAAGCTAAAAGATCCAGGGAGTTTTACAATTCCATGTTTAATTGGTAGAGTAACTGTTGATAATGCGTTAGCTGATTTAGGGGCAAGCATAAATGTCATGCCTTATAAATTGTTTAAACAATTAGGTCTAGGGAAACCCAAACAAACTAGGATGAGCATTCAATTAGATGATAAAACTGTTAGAATTCCTAGGGGTATTATCGAAGATGTTCTTGTAAAAATTGACAAATTCGTTTTCCCAGTAGATTTCTTTGTCTTAGACATGGATGAGGATAATTCGATTCCCTTAATTTTAGGAAGACCCCTTTTAGCAACTGCCAGGACTAAAATTGATGTTGATGCAGTAGAACTCATACTTCGTGTAGGTAATGAGACAGTCACCCTCAAGGCTCTCGACTCGGCCAGAACATCGAGTAATCAAGGTGAGAACGTAAATTCTACTGATAACCATTCGGTTAACCCTTATTTTCATGAAGCACCACAAAAGAATACAATCAACCCGATCCTAAACCCCATGCCAACAAGGAAGTAGTTCATGAAGATCGAAGGATTCAGATCGATGATCTAGACGAGTGGAAGATACACTTCAAGGAAAAATTAGGGATACACGGCGAAGAACCGGAACCACACAAGGTAAAACCGAAGGAGCCCCCAGAAGAGCTCATAGGAACAACAAACCACTTCAAAATAGGAGACCAGGTACTGTTAGATAATGCAGATCCTCGAATATCTCCTCTGGACCCTAACACAAACAAAGAAATACCTTTTAGGGTAACTAGTGTTTTCCCATACGGAACAGTCGAGGTAAGTAATCCTATTTTTGGTACTTTTACTATAAACACATCTTGACTTAAATTTTTTCCCGAGGATACAACTGATAGCATGAGGAAGGACTATCAACTCCTCAAACCACCCTGATGATGCAAACGAGAGGAAAGTCTAGCTTAAGACTATAAACGAGCGCTTCTCGGGAGGCAACCCGAGCACTAACCCCATTAACTTTTACATTTTTATTTTGCCTTATTTATTTTATTCTTTCTTTATAGTACCTAACTATAAACTAACCAAAAGTACAGAATTCTCGACCACACAGCCTTGCACACGGCCGTGGCCGTGGCCGTGTGGATGCCCCGGATCACCGTACTGACTTGGTAGAGCTGGTACGAGTCAGAGAGAATCAAATCTTCAAAGTCACGGACTCCAACCACCACCCCACGGGCACCGACAAAATGCCACGGTCGTGCGATGCGGCCGTGGACAACACTGACTTCTCACCAACGGACGTGGCAATTAGTAAAACGGGCGTGGGTGAACCAACATGCCTATACACACGGCCGTGCGAGGCGGCCGTGTGAATCGACACGCCTAAGGCGCACGGGCGTAGGGTTGTACCAGGTTTGAAAATCTATTTAACCCCCCTTCCTTCCCTCTTCTCCTACTAACTTTCAACCTTCAACTTTTCATTTTTTTCCTACTCCTTTTCTCTATACCCTTGAGCTACACCAAATTAATGCCAAAGAAGCGGAAGAAGCCAAGCAAAGCCTCCCTGAGGGAGACCAATTTATATAAGTTCATGCCGGCCGCTTCAATCACACGACAAGCCAAGGACGTTGAAGGCCATTTCATTTTTATTTCATTTTTCTCTTTTACTTCAATTTCCTTATCTTTACTTCTCTTTTGCTTAACTTAGTTTATTTTACTTTAGTTTCTTAATTTTAGGATCTAAAGGCTGCTACGAAAGCACCACACCTCCGCAGCCTTAGAGGTCATAACCACCTCGCGAACCATCCAACAATAAGGACTCTTCGGTCCATTCATCTTTCATTCTAATTTAACTTAAATTTAAATTTTCCTTCTCTTTATCTTTCTTGTCTTTAATTATATATTTAGTTTATTTTAAATGTGTCTTAAGAATTCCTGGCTAATTCCCCACGAGCTACCCAATTTCTTTATCTAGCGCAGGATCGTCATCCAGAACGACCCCTCCAACATATCGTTCATCCAACTCAAGGATTTCATCCATAATTTAGGGAGTTTCACTTATCCCCATATCTTCTGATCTAAAAATTATATTTATATTATCTATCTTTGTACATTGAGGGCAATGTACATCTTAAGTGTGGGGGGGTGAATCTTAGACGTGCCTAACTTTTTGCATTATTCTCAAATCCCTGAATTTAGTCTTGTTTTTAAGTAATTTCCTCATATTACTAATTAAGAAGAAATTTCTGATGATTTATGATTTTTATTGATATGTTTTAGATTAAGTCATTGATAATTGTGCATTGATAATTAAATTTTAAGATACTAAAGAATCAAGCATGATAAGTCCATTTTTTTTCAATTAAAATTTGCTAGGTTGTCAAACTGAATTCAAATATTACTTTGAAGTTTGAAATTTACGAGGTTGATGTCAAAAATACCCATAATTTTGTGAGTTTTTGAGCCTTATAGAGCATATATTCTTTTTCATGCTCACGTTATTGATTATGAGTATGTCAACATTGATTTGTTATTCTAGAACTTGCCTCGTTTATACATATCGAGACCACACCTATGATTTGGTATACAGAGATGATTAAGGCACCTAGGTTTTAACCCACTAACTCCATTAAAAGCCTACCTTCACAATTAACCCCTAGTGAACCCCTTTTAATCCTAACAACCCTTTTTATTGACATAACCACTAATATTAACCCAAAACCCTTTGTATTTGTTATCACCATTCTTTTTTTACTTCCTTTATATCGAGATTTGATTTGATTAAGCTACCTAATTATTTCATCTTAGTATATGAATAGATGTATTATATAAAAAAATTCAGTATTAGTACGATGAAAGGTGAGCTTGTACAGTTAAAGTCTATTTATTGAAGAAGCTCGTATTATTAGTTTAAAGTTTCAATCCATTATGTAATTATTCAGTTTATTGTTTCTAGTTAGGTAATTTATCAATTCAATCTCGATTCTAACCTTCTAATTCAGCCTCTATCCACACCTTAACCCTAGCCCCGTTACAACCCTGACAAAGACCTTTTGATTTGTGCATCATCTCATATTATAGTGGTGGAGATTTGATTTTCAGGCAAGCCTATAGGATTAACTTTTCATGTTCGACTTTTGAGTGCCTAAATTTTGAACCTTTAACACTTTGAGTGATTTGAGTGAATCTCTAGTGAGGATGTCAATCTTTGTCGGTTTTGAATTAAAGGTAATTATTTAGATAAGGGGAGACGCCTATATTTTCGAGCTACAAATCTATGACTTAGATTGTTTGAATCCTTAGGACTCTTTGAATTGAATTATCCATGTATAAATTATCTATGAATTATGATGAAACATTATTGATAGGAATTATGAATTATAGAAAGTTCGTTTTAATTGTAAGTTGAGAATTTTGCTTGAGGACAAGCAAAAGCTTAAGTGTGGGGGTATTTGATAAACCGAAATAGTAACATATTTTAATCCCACATTTAGCATGCTTTTGGATGATTTATCCCTTGATTTATGTAAAAAGGTGCTCTTAATCCTTTCTTTTCATGTCTTATACTCAGGAAAGTACCCAAGAATAAAAAGAACAAGAAACGGGCTCAAAACGGACCAAAATGGGCCAAAGAAGAAATCGACACGGCCTGGACTAAAGCCCACACGGCCGTGCCTCCTCAAATATACTAGAACACGGCCTGAAGTCGATCTACATGGTCGTGCCTCACTAACGGAGTCCAACACGGCCTGGCCATGATTCACACGGGCGTGTGCCATGGTCGTGCCCCTACCGTGGAGGAGAGTAATTTCACTCGGAAAAGGATACTTAGGGGTAAAGAAGCCTATTTCAAAAGCCTATATAAAGACCCTAAGTATAACCTAAAATGGGGCGGTTAGCTAGGCCAAGGAGTCGAGCCGAAAAGGTAAGATTTGTGGGAAACTCTCAAGGGATAGCCAGTTGATCCATCTTCAGAAGCCAGAATTCTACTCAAGACGGAGTATCTCTCCTTCAATTCTTTCAGGGAGTTTTAGGGATTTCTTATGTTTTGTTTTATCTTTTCTTCTGAGATGTTTTTCTTTATTATTATGAACTAAACCCTTCAGATACCTGAAGGGGGATGAAACCTAGATGAATCTTGTTATTATTTTCTGAACTATATGATAAATACTTGATTTGTTCTTGATTATGTGTGCTTAATTATTGTGTTGATATTTCACGGATATTAATTCAAGTTGAATGTGCTTAGGTGGTGGAGCAAAAGTCCCTGCTTAAGAGTAGATCTAGCAAAATTAAGCGTAGTTGATCGCGCGCCTAGAGATAGGGTGACGAGATTTTTCCGGATTAGGGTGAAACCTAATATGGGAGTCCATAGGTCGATTTACTGCTATTATAGGGGTTTTAATTAGAAAGAGATTTCAATTAATCAACCTAGGGTTAGACGTTATTCGCCTCGAGAGAGGGTTTAATATAAATTAGGGAGTCCTACGGATCAAGTCAAGTGAATAAATCGTCTGGTTCAGTGTTAGATAACAAGTGAAGTCTAGGTGGATTCTTCCTAAGGGTATCGTCTTAATCAACTGAGCTTTTCCCAAGTATTTCCCCAATTCATTCTTTTTGTCTTTTCGTCTTTAGCTTAGTAATTAGTTAATTTAGATTAATAAACAACTTCACTTATTTTAGGCTAAATAATAGAAAGAAAGTTAGTATTAGTACTTTTAGTTCCTTTGGGTTCAACAATCCGGTCTTGCCTAAGCTATACTACTGTTCGATAAGTGCACTTGCCTCAGTCGTTGTTATAGTTAGTTCCAGGATCGATTATTATAAATTTAAAACTCTGAAATACAACGATCAAGGGTCACTATGTGTTATGTGATTATGTGATCCGGGTGTTGGTCTCGTACGTCCTACCAGTGGCTGAGTATACCGGCATATGTTACGGATACTTGACAGCTTGTGCGAATAGCACCGTGTAGCTATGTCTTGACTGACAGCTTGTGCGAGCAGGCTCGTCGATAACTCGAGAGTGAGCGATTATATAATATGAGACTTAGGTAGCTTTGGCTACATATGTGGCAGTTAGTGTGCAAATTTTCCCGAGTATCTGACATTGTTATTCCGAGTTATTCACGGGTATGTCAAAGATGAGAATATGTGCAAGATCATTTCGAGATGGCTCAGGTATGTACTTAAAGCTCATGCTTAATAAATGTGTGAAATGATGAATATGAGGTAAGTTCTTATGATGGAATAGATTATGATCATGAGACCATGGCAAATCTACATTTAACTATGTTATAATAATTGAATGTTATTCGCATGGTAAGGTTTCTTATTTCTTGCATACGAGCTTACTAAGCTATATAGCTTACTCCGTTTATTTTCCATGTTTTTATAGTGTCGCAAAGCTAACTCGGAATCAGAGATCGTCGGAGATTCAGATCACACTATCAAACTCTCATTTTGGGTATTAATGGTCTTAGCATTTTTAATGTATGGCTTGTATAGGGACTTGGTCATTTTGTTATATGTGTCATTGGTAATGTGGCCAAATGTATTGGCTTATAATGGTTAATGATTTCATTTTGTATATGGCCATGTAAGTTGGCTAATGTTGGTTAGGAGTAAATTCATATGTTGATACCATTCATGATTATGGAAACTTGCATAAATTGTGTCGATAAATTATGATGTTAAAGCATGTTAGATGTTGGCATGTGGATGTGATGTTCATACATTGGTTGTGGATGTTTTGGTTGCCTAAGTATGCTATGAATTGTGTCATTGAATTGGTGTAAGTGTAGGTGTAAATGAGGGTGGCAAATGGGTTGGTAAATAGCCTTATTTTTGTGTGCACGGGTAGACACACGGGCGTGTGTCTAGGCCGTGTGTGACACACAGTCTGCCCCACGGGCATGTGTTTCAGCCGTGTGTCCCCTTCACCTTAATTGTTGCAAAATAGAATGTTCAGAATTGAGCACACGGGTAAAGACACGGGCGTGTGTCTTGGCCTTGTGAAACCTGCACCTAGTTCGAATTAAATTAATTAACCACACGGCCTAGCACACGGGCGTTGTAATAGCCCGGTTTATACCCTAGTCAGAATAGTTGTTTTGGGACAACAAATTCGAGTCAAAAAAATATATTAATATTATTTTCCTTATTTATAGCATGTAAATTGATATGTGTGAAAGTTTCGTATGAAAATTTTATCGTTTGTGTGCCAATTTGATAAAAGGACTTAATCGCGTAAAATGAAAAAGTGACTTGCTATTTGTTAAAGTGCTATATTGCTATGGCTTTTATTATGTGGGGTCCTTAAAGTTAAATTTGACCATTTAACATTAGCATGGACGGTAATGGACTTTAATTATATGATTTTTATGTTAATTTATAATGGTTAAAAGGGTAAAATGGCTTTTATAATGTATTAAATAAAGTAAAACATAAAATGGCCATTATCATTCATCTTTTGGCTGAATGTTGAAGAAAAAGAAGCCATGGATGAAGCTTTTATATTCGGCACTCTTGAAGCTTAATTCGGGTATGTGTTTTGCTCGATCTTCGATAATTTTTACGTTTTTGAGATCGTTGCTTCGAATATTACTTAGCCCATACTTTAATTTTTGAAACTGATGATAAATTTGAGATTTTCCATTATTTATAATGTGATGAATTTGTAGTTTGATGATGAAAAATAAATCTTTGATGTTTGATTATCATGTTTAATTAAGTGATTTTTGATAAAAATCAAAATTAGGGATTTATTTGTGAAATTTGAAAGTTTAGGGGCTTAAATGTGAAATAAATGAAAGAAATGGGCTGCTAGGGACCTTAGTGAAATTCGACCAAGCATGGGTGTGGTGAAATTTTGAATATTTTGTGTTTTGTGAAATAGGGACTAAGTTGCAAAAATGTGAAATGTTAGGGGCTAAAATGCAAATTGCCCATTTATATGTTCTTGGATGAAAATTGAATGAAATGTTGAATAAGTAAGTTAATTTTGATATTAATTAGATTGGCAAAAGTGGAATTCGGATCTAGATCGAGGGAAAGTCAAAAGATCAGATTAGTCGACTTAATTTGTCATTACTACGAACGAGGTAAGTTCGTATTTTAATAGACATTACAAAATCATGTTATAAATGCATATTATTTGTATGATTGAATTCAATGCCGAATGGTAATGCAAATGTATGTATTTTGAAAAAAGTTATATATATGTTATTATGATATTGAATTGTTCGAGAAGCAGAATATATGATTACGGGAAAGTTTTGATAATGTGACGACGTCCAAAAAGCCCCGTACGAACCCTAGGAATAGTAGAGGATACATATGTCATGACATAGGATTCCGATATATGATTTCGTTTAAGACCACGTCTGGGACGTTGGCAACAATTTGAGATATCGTGTAAGATCGTGTTTGGGACACTGGCATCGATCAGAGATTACGTGTAAGACCATGTCTGGGACATCGGCATCGTATATGATTTTGTGTAAGACCCTGTCTGGGACAGTGGCATCGATATTTGATTACTTGTAAGACCATGTCTGGGACGTTGGCATTGTACGAGCTTTCCGAGCTATCCAAGTATCCTCATTGATTTCGAACGGTTCAACGGGCATTCCGAGAAATAAGTGATTAAGTGAATGACATTTCGATTCAGGTACGTTGAAATGTATACAATATTTGATAATGAAAGGTAAGTATGTATGTGGAAAGAATGTTATGTGATGTATATGTAAATGAAATGTGAATATGTGCAAATGAAACATGAACAAATGAATAAGATGTGATTTATAAAGTGGCATATGTGAAATTGTCAGATACTCTATGAATGAAAGGTGAATTTGGGTATAAGTGATGATATGTGATTCATATGAGAAAGATATGTGAATAAATATGTTATTTCCCAAAATGTGCTCATTTGGCTATATGAAAGTGAGAGTTGAATGTTATATGAGAATCGAATTGAATAAGCTTGTGAAAGTTAAAGTTAGTAAGTAATTAAGTATATTATTGAATGGTGATGACTTGATATGAAATCATGTTATAAACTTGAGATAAGTTGTGTTTTGGCATGTGAGATAGCATATCATGCTTATGGCATTGTAATGAAATTATTTGTTATGTTAAGTTTATTAAGATACGAGCTTACTAAGCTTTCAAAGCTTACTATGTGTGTTTTTCCTATGTTTATAGATTTTCAGATATTTGCTCGGGTTAGAAGTCGACGGAGATCGCATCACACTATCTGGCTAATGATTTCGGTATTTATACACTTTATGACTTGGTTATATGCCGTGTATAGGCTTTATGATTGTTTGATGAGTATTTGTAATTTGGGTAATTGATGCCTATGTGTTTGATGCAATTTGCCATGAGATGTGGCTCGAAAATCGATGTTAGCTTTGATGTGTATATGTTGCCTTATGTAATGGCATAGTTTGGTATGGTTGATGATGGTTCAAGTTGTTTTACTTGATTATTTGGTAGGTGTTGAATAATTGCTTATAATGCATGATCTTAAACATGATCAATGAATGGTTAGTAGATGATTTATGAGTTGAGCTTGGTGTGTGATTGATGATAAAACACATATTTGAAATAGGTTGAATTGATGAATGTGATATGTGTTTTGTATAGGAAATGGTTATGATTTGAGTTGATGAAATGGAGAGAATTGGTATGGCATGTTTGGTGTATAAAATAACATGTTTTGGCTGCCTATTAATTGTATTGAAATGGTACAAAATGATGTGGTTTAGGTGTGCATGAGGAGGGTGAGAAATATGGTTTAAACCAAGCCTAATTTCGTGCCACACGGCCTGAGCACATGGGCGTGTGACTCAACCGTGTGACCCCTGCTGCTTAAATAAAACAAGTCAGTGTGTTCCACGGTCTAGACACACGGGCGTGTTTGGTGGCCGTGTGGTGCAAGTTAGAATGTATGCCCTATTTTCACACGGCCTGTGACATGGGCGTGTCTGGTGGCCATGTGAGGCACACGGACTGTTCATACGGACATGTGATCCCTGAATGCTTGAAAATTTTAAGTGATTCCTAAAGTTTGAAAATGTGATCGGTTTAGTCTCGAACCTTCTCTAAAGCATGTTTAAGGTCTCGTAGACCTTCTAAAGGGACTATATGAGTATGAATTATTATGAAATGATGTTGTATAATTGATGTTGTGAAATGAGCGTAAAATGTTCCAATATGTTCGGTCATGCCTCTTAACCCTAGTCCGGCGACGGATACGAGTTAGGGGTGTCACAATTTGGTTGGTATCAGAGCTACGGTTTAGTCGATTCTAGGACTACCATAGCGTATGTGAGTCTAGCTATACATGCCATATTTAACCTGCGATAGTGTGATATCTTTCGACTCTGACGAAAATTGTTTTGATGAGACAAATAAGTTTTCCAACCGAGCTAATTCTGATAGTACAGAAGTAAATACTCAAATATTTGAGTGAAAATGTGTTGATGATGAGTTGAGACTCATAAATGCATGAATAAGAATACAAGATATTATGTTGTTGATAAATGCTGTGATGATATGAGTATATGAGTTGTGATATGTGGCCTATGACTACTATATGAAACGCTTTGATTATGAATTAGTGATTTGAGTTGGCATATGAACTATGTGTTAAGTACAAAAGTGATTATAAGCAAATGATTATTAAATGTTTTGAGAATGTGAAATTAGTAATGAACTGGCTATTCGTAATAGTATGTGTTATGTGCATTTATGTGCGAGTTAAATCTGAGGCGTTACTACCCTCACCCCCTTATCAGTGAAATGTTTAAATGAAATCTGTAAGATTTTGGGATGAATAAGCTCACGAGTGTGGAGTTACAGAAGTCCGTGATTGAAAGATTAGTAATGTGGTCAGAAAAGAGAATGAATCAAAGAAATGAAGACAAGACTAAAAGAGATATTGGATAGTTCTCGAACACTATTCGATTATGCAAAGTCATTGTTATAGAAGAAGTTAATTCTGACTAAATGACCTATTCAGGTATGTTATCTAAAGAAAGTATTAACTGGAAGTTTTTCTGAATTTATTTCTGTTAGTGAAGGGATAATGTGAAAAATTTTTATGACAGAATTAGACAGTTGAATAATGATTGAATTGTATTGATGGTTGAATGCAATGGTTATAGTCGAGGCAAGATTACTATGATTCCTTCGGGCATTCTATGTGTACATTTATCCTCGTAGTATATGTGATCAATTTAATTTCGTAAAGAAAATCTTATCGTATGAGAACATTAGCTAAACATATTAATAGACGAAAGCATCGTTGATCTGTTTGGGTTATGTTTGACATTGTTATGTCTTTCTTTGATAATTTATTCCATTGTGTGGATATGAAAATCGACGGTAAAATCTGTATAAGGCTAATATTCTGTTTCTACTAATTATTGTTCTGTTGAATATACGTGAAGATTATATTGCTTCTGTTACTGTGGATTTTAGTATTTATGAGTGACATTGTTCTTTCTGGACATTTTTTGGGATATCATCGGAATTGATATCATTCTATATGGGTTGTAATTTTTAGATATCCTGTGTAACTCCAAATGTTGAAATTTCGCTATTCCGGTTTTCTTATGATTCCATGTGATTATATACAAGAGATCTTTATTTGACAGAGATGACTATGTCTATTATGATTATAATTTCTGGCTTGAATTGTGAGAGTACAGTGGTATCGTCCTCAGAGTTATAGAAGTTGTGTTTCTGCAATGGTTGCTATTTAAATTATATTTGATTCTTTTCTATGTTCAAATGCTTCATTAACAGCCGGGATAATATTTATTATAGGGTTGAGACATCGTTCTTAGTAAGGCCCAATGATTTCTATTTGGTTAAAGTGATTTTAGTATAATTCAGAGTTTCGATGATTAATTTATGAGACAACTTCATTATAAACTCTTTTCTAGTTCTCGTGAAGGTTCGACATTGATAAAAGTGAAAATGATAGAAGATCAAGATCAATTTGTATAATGATATGTCTGGGGTTATCCTTTTAATCAGAAGAAATATTTCTTCGAAAAGACCGATTCAGTAGTTAGTATGATCTAAAATATTTGATTGAAAAGTTAATTAGGTTATATGTGTTTGAATCTATCTACAAACTGGAAATAAATTTTGAACGTACATGTATGAATTGAAGGATAGTCTGCAGGAAGAATTTGTATTCTTGAAGACTTGATACAGAATTATATCTATCGGAACGATTCTATCTAAGAAATGTTATGGTAAATTAAAGTTAGTTCAATTGTTGAAACTTTCTTTTGCACGAAGATAATTTCAGCCGAAACATCAGTTTTGGTTCAGTCTGAGTTAAATAAAGAGATTATGATTTTCGGCCATACGTTATTGAATGGTTCAAAATGTGTTCTAATACAGGAATGTGCAGAGATATCTTGTGATTCTATACAGTTAAAGTTGCATAAAAAGAGTTATGTGACATATTTGATGACTACAAAAGTTTAAAAATTTAATGTCAGAGAAAGATCCGAACTTGGCAGAGCAAGGTTAGCTCGAACCGTCGAAAAACTTTTGAGTCTGTAAATAATTATTATCCGAGGAAAACAATTATAGTTTCGGATGTTCTGAATGGGAAACTCTTGTGTGCTTTATGAGCGACGAATATGTGATTGATCTTATCAGATGATGAACAGTTGTTAGCTGAGATAGAAGCTAAATAGATGTTATTTAGCGAGGTTGTGAAACTTAGAAATGTGTTATCAAATTATAAGTTAAATAGGGGTTCAGCATAAATTGATTTTTGATTCAGAACTTCAGATGTGGAATCGATGATTATTTGTTGCTTCGAGATAAAGTGTCTATACCGAGAAGCTCTGTGATCATGTGTCAGAGTTTTAAAAAATTAAATAACGAGAATGATCGAACCTGGAATCTAACTATGACAACGATTGAGTCAAGTGCACCTATCGAATAGTAGTATAGCTTAGGCAAGACCGGATTGTCGAACCCAAAGGAACTAAAAGTACTAATACTAACTTTCTTTCTATTATTTAGCCTAAGAATTAAGCGAATGGTTGTTTAATCTAAATTAATTAACTACTAGACTAAAGACTCTAAGACAAAGAAGAATGAATTTGGGAAAATAACTTGAGGAAAAACCAATTAATTAAGACGACACCCAAGGAAGAATCCACCTAGACTTCACTTGTTATCTAACTCTGAACCAGACGATGTATTCATTTGACTTGATCCGTAGGATTCCCTAATTTATATAAAACCCTCTCTCGAGGCGAATAACGTCTAACCCTAGGTTGATTAATTGAAATCTCTTTCTAATTAAAACCCCTAGAATTATATTAACTCGATCTATGGACTCCCATATTAGGTTTCACCCAAATCAAGCAACGCCTCGTCACCCTATCTCTAGGCGCGCGATCAACTCCGCTTAACTATGCTAGATCTACTCTTAGGCAGGGACTTTTGCTCCTCCACCTAAGCACGTCAAACTTGAATCGATATCCGTGAAATATCAACACAAGAATTAAGAACACATAATTAAGAACAAATCAAATATTTATCATATAGTTCGATGTCGATAACAAGATTCATCTGAGTTTCATCCCCTCAGTGTCTCGAGGTTTAGTTCATAACAATAAAAGAAAACATCTCGAGAAGAAAAGATAAAACATAACATAAGAAATCCCTAAAACCCCTGAAGGAATTGAAGAGGAGATCCTCCGTCTTGAGTATAATTTCACTTCTCTTGAGATGGATCAACTGGCTATCCTGAGCGAATCCCCACAAATCGCCTCTCTCTCGGCCTAGCAAGACGCCCCTAAACGATAGCTTTGGGCTCCCCTTTCGAGTCATACTTAGGGTGTATTTATAGGCTTTTGGAATGTGTTTCTTTGCCCCTAAGTATCCAAATCCGATTGAAATTGCTCTTTGCCACGGCAGGGGCACGGCCTCTAGCACATGCCCGTGTAAGTCGTGGCCAGGCCGTGTGGACTTCGTTGATGAGGAACGGCTGTGTATCTCGTGGCTAAACCGTGTTCGAGATTATTGAGGAGGCACGGCCGTGTGGTCTTAGGTTCAGGCCGTGTCGATTTCGTGCTTTGGCCCATTTGGCTCGTTTTAAGCCCGTTTCTTGTTCTTTTCATCCTCCGGTGCTTTCCTGAGTATATAACATGAAAAGAAAGCATTAAGAGCACCTTTTTACATAAAATAAGGGATAATTCATCCAAAAGCATGCTAAATGTGGGCTTAAAATATGTTACTTTTAAGGTTTATCAAATACCCCCACACTTAAGCTTTTGCTAGTCCTCAAGCAAAATTCTCAACTTAGAATTAAAACGAACTTTCCATAATTCATAATATTTATCAATAGTGTTTCATCATAATTCAAGGATAATTTATAAATGGATAATTTAACTCAAAGAGTCCTAAAGATTCAAACAGTCTAAGTCATACATTTGTAGCACAAAACATAGGTGTTTTCCCTCATCTAAATAAATACCTCTGGTTCAAAACTGACAAGGATTGACATCCTCACAAAAGATTCACTCAAATCACTCAAAGTGTTTAAGGTTCAGAATTAAGCACTCAAACGTCAAACCTGAAAAGTTAATCCCATAGGCTTGCATGAAAATCAAATCTCCACCACTGTAATTTGAAATGATACACAAATCAAAAGGTCTTTGAAAGGGTTGTAACGGGGCTTGGGTTAAAGGTGTGGATAAAGGCTAAATTAGAGGGTTAGAATCGAGATCGACATGAAAAATTACCTAACTAGAAACAACGAACTAAATAAAAGTGATTACATCAATTGAAAACTAATAATACGAGCTTCTTTTTCAATAAATAGACGTTTAATTATACAAGCTCGCTTTTCATCATACTAATACTTAATATACTTCGATTTTTTTTTACATCATAAATACATAACAAAGGATAAATTACTGAAAAAAAAAACATAGTTAGGCTATTAATCAAATCAAATCTCGATATAAGGGTAGTTAAAAGGGATGGTGATAACAAATAAAACGGGTTTTTGGGGTTAGTATTAGTGGGTAAGTCAATAAAAAGGTTGTTAGGATTAAACGGGGTTCACTAGGGGTTAATTATGTAGGCAAGCTTTTAGTGGAGTAAGTGGGTTAAATCCTAGGTGCCTTCATCATCTCTGTTTATCAAATCAAAGGTGTGGTCTCGACATGTATAATCGATGCAAGTTCTAGAATATCAAATCAATGTTGACACACTCATAATCAATGAAGTGAGCATGAAAAAGGATATATGCTCTTATAAGGCTTAAAATCTCACAAAAAAATTATGGGTATTTTGATGTCAACCTCGTAAATTTTAAATTTCAAAGTAATATTCAAATTCAGGTAGACAACCTTGAAAAAAAATTAATTTTCTGAAAAATAGACTTATCATGCTTGATTCTCTAGTATTCTTAGAATTCAATCATCAATGCACAATTATCAATGACTTAATCTAAAACATATCAATAAAAATCATAAATCATGGAAATTTCATCCTAATGATAATATGAGAGAATTACTTAAAAACAAGACTAAATTTAGGGATTTGAGAATAATGCAAAAGTTGGCATCCTTAAGATTCACCCCCCCACACTTAAGATGTACATTGCCCTCAATGTACAAAGATAGATAATATCATTATAAAATCTTAAGATATGGGAAGAAGTGAAACTTCCTGAATTTTTGGATGGCATCCTTGGGTTGGAGGTGAAAGATAGGTCGGAGGGGTCGTTCTGGATGACTTATGTAGCAGTGAATTACTCCTAGTGATTTGTTCATTTTTACGGAGTGTGCAATTGAATCTGCAAAGTCATCAGTTAGATGTCTCGAGGGCATAAAAAATGTTAGGCATGCTCGAAGGTTAGATAACAAATGATAAATACAGTTCAAAATATAAAAAGTGCAAAAGTTTAAATTAAAAATTAAAATAATAAACTTAATATAAAGAAAAGAAAACTAAAAATAAGAAAAATAAGAGGACTCAGAGGTCCTCATCATCTGCCGGGTCCTGCGGTTGTGTCGATGAAGAAATATGGAAGTGATGGCATATCTGCTGGAGGGTGGCCTCGATCCCGTCAAAACGTTGAGCGGTGTCGGTGAACTGCGAGAGTCAAATGCTACTCGAACCCCAGGAAAAGCGTGCAAAGATATCCGTCGCTGAAGCCGCCGCATGAGAGGATCGCCGCTCTCGGGATTGGTGCCTCTCACGTGGGACATCGTCGAATGTCCTCGGGCTCCTCCTCGTCAGGAGAGATGGCTAATCAGTACTGAGAAGGGTCGGTCCCACGACGATATTTAATCATCCTCATGTGTAACATCATTTGGATGCCCTGAGGTACCATCTGGCCGATCAGTGTTAGGGAGGAGGTCTGAGTCTCGGTGTTGAGGAGGCCAAAGTGTCGAGCCAGCCGGGTGATGTATGGCCCCATCTATAGAATCCCCTTTACATGCGGCTCCGTTTGGTCTTTGAATTGCACGAGCTATGAAGTAGGCGAGGTCAAAAACGTGCCCGTTTGACAAGCACGATAAGTAGTAGACGCGTCGTGTGTATTCATTCGCCACGCCCGGTGCTCTCACGTCGACCCGTAATGGTGTGAGCTAAAATGGAGTGGATGTACCGCAGGGAGGGGGCAAGGCTCGTCGCCTTGGGTGGCCCAGTCGTAAATGCTCGTATTGGGGCTAAGCCGTGCCAACAATACGGGGTCAAAGATGGAACTGGCGGTTTAGCTCAGAGAGTGGATTTTTTGCTACAAACTCATTTGTATAGAGTCCGAGTGCCGTCCCGATTTGTGGTACGTTTAGTCGTCGTACCGTGCCCCCTAGCCAGAATTGAATTGTGCCTGGGTCATCGTATTGTGCCATCACTGTCTGTAGGGTAAAAGTGGCGCAAAACTCTAGGGTGAGATCCAAAAATGTGGGCTCGATGATGGAGAAAAATTGTTCCACAGCTCGGTTGAGAGAAGTGCTCGGATATCGTCTGCTAGCCCGACCTGTTCCAAAGCGTCCTAGTCAATGCACCTACCGGTGCCGAGAGGTCGTGCTCGAAAAGCCCTGTATCGTTCCTCCTGGGCTTCCTGAGTAAATTGGAGGAAGCGGTGTCGCACTTCGAAAGAGGCACTGGCTGAGGACGAGCCGGGTCCCTTTCTTTTCTTAGTGGGGGCGGCCGTGGTTCGTTTTCCTCTCGATGATGACATTATACTTGAAAATGGTGAAAATTCAAGTAATGTTTGTACTAAATCAAATCAAGCACTTTTATCAAGACCCGAGATATTTAAAAGCTAAATATGATTATTCTATCTATGAGCAACCAATTCTATCTAAGAAATATCTAAAGCAAAAATGTTCAAAATAACAATCAGAATGAATTTGCAAGAGAGTAAATAACACTAAATAGGTGACAAAAAGCTAGATAAAAATGGGAACGAATTCTAGAATTTTAAGAAATTATTCTAAAAGAAAATAAATAAACAAAATATTATAAACAAAATATTCTAAAATTTAAATCAAACAATCAGTGAAGAAATGAAGGAAACTAGCAGAGTTTTGAGGGTGTGGTGGTGTGAATCAACGAAACACGGGCTGAGCACAGTGATGCTGTAATTTTCTGGAGGTGCACGGCGGTGGCGAGGGCGTGGGTTGCTTGCAGGACGGCGGAGGCAAGGGCGTGGGCGCTTTTTTGTATGGGTTTTGGAGAGAAGGGAAGGTTGATGGGTTTTGGGAGTTAAAATGTGGGTGATTTTTGGGTATGGTGGCTGGATTTGGGAGAAAGGGGACTGAGAAAATCGATTTAGGGTTGGTTTGGGGAAGATGAGTGGTTAAGTTGCTTAAATAGGGGTGGGAGCACGGGCAAAGGCCACGCCTGTGCTCAATTTTAATTAGCCCGTGTTTTTCGTGATTTTGAATTTTTGGGCGCGTCGGGGTGTTCGCAGCGTCCGTGGTTAAAGTGGCACGCCGTGTTCTTATTCACACAAATCATTTAGAACGGGCGTGTCCAAATTTGTGTTTGGCAAGTCGATAAAGTCCACGGTTGCTCGGCCGACAGGCGTGGGGATTTGTCGTAGCCCGTCTTTGGGAAAAAATTTCTTTTGTCGAAACTGGTTATAGATATCGCCCGTGTTTAGATCCGTGGCTTCCACACGCCACGGCACGCCCGCAATGGTCTTAAAACACATGCTTTATTGGATTAGATAATATGTAGTTAGATGCTAACAATTAAAATTATAATGTTAGTAAAGTTAGTGCTCGGGTTGCCTCCCAAGAAGCGCTCGTTTAAAGTCTTAAGCTAGACTTACCCTGTTTTTATTTCTAAAAGAAGGTTCACGTAGCTGAAGCTCCTCTCTCATATTCCTAAAATCTTCACCATTATAGATTTTGAGTCGGTGACCATTTACCTTAAATGTGCCCTGAGTTGGATGAGTTACCTCGATTGTACCATAGGGGAAAATTGTTTTGATCACGAATGGACCTGACCATCTTGATTTCAGTTTCCCAGGGAACAATTTAAGCCTTGAGTTGTATAGCAGGACCAAGTCCCCTACTTTGAATTGTTTTGATTTCTTTAGACGAGCATCATGTTGTCACTTTGTTGCCTCCTTGTATAGTTTTGAGTTCTCGTAGGCATCAGCTCTCCATTCGTCTAGCTCGTTCATCTGCATCATTCTTTTCTCTCCTGCAGTTTTAAGATCGTAATTTAAGAATTTTATAGCCCAAAAGGCTTTATGTTCTAACTCGAATGGCAAATGACAACTTTTTCCGTAGACAAGTTTGTATGGGGATGTCCCTAGGGGGTTTTAAATGTTGTTCTATCGGCCCATAGGGCATCATCTAGTTTTAATGCCCAATCTTTTCTGTTTGATTCAACCATTTTTTCGAGAATATGCTTAAGTTCTCGATTTGCTACTTCAACTTGCCCACTGGTTTGAGGGTGACATGGGGTAGCTATCCTGTGGTGTACTCCATATTTTTTAAGACTTTATCAAATTGAGTATTACAAAAATGAGTACCCCTATCACTAATGATGGCTCTAGGTGTTCCAAATCGAGAGAACAGTTTCTTGAGAAACTTAAATACTATTCTGGCATCATTGGTAGGTAAGGCTTCGGCTTCTACCCATTTTGACATGTAATCAACTACTACTAGGATGTACTTATTTCCGAATGAACTAGGGAATGGACCCATAAAATCAATACCCCATATGTCAAATATTTCATATGATAGCATGTATGTTTGAGGCATTTCATCGCGTTTAGAAATATTACCTTTTCTTTGGCATTTATCACACAGTAGCGATTACTGTTGGCATCTTTAAATAGAGTAGGCCAATAAAACCCTAATTCGAGTATTTTATGTCTTTGTCTTAATGCCGTGTAATGTCCTCTGAAGGTCTGAATGGCAATGTTCTAGGATCTTGCTTGCCTTACGCCTTTATAACGCATCTTTGAATTACGATCTGCATATATACGGAAAAAGAAAGGGTCCTCCCGAAATAGTTCTTCACATCGAGAAAAGAATCGCTTCTTTTGATGATGTGTTAGCTTTTTCGGTAGGGCGTTAGCGGCTAAATAATTACGCAATATCTCAAACCATGGTACCTCGGAGCAGGTTATAGAAAAGATTTGTTCCTCGAGGAATGAGTCGTTTATCTCTCTTTCATCAAGTACTTAGATGTGCGGGTTCTCAAGCCTAGAGAGGTGATCTCACAGAAGAGATTCTCGGCTCCTTCTTATCCCGAATTTCCAAATCAAATTCCTGTAAGAGTAAGATCAATCGTATGAGTCGGGGTTTTGCATCAGGCTTATTTAAAAGATAACGAAGAGCTGAATGGTAAGTGTAAACGACAACTTTAGATATTATTAGATATTGCCTAAATTTGTCAAATGCAAAAACTACAGCTAGCAATTCTTTCTCTGTAGTGGTGTAGTTTTCTTGTGCAGGAGTCAATGTTCTGTTGGCATAATAAATTGGCTGAAAAAGCTTGTTTCTTCGCTGTCCCAAAACTGCACCTACTGCAAAATCACTTGCTGATCGTTGCATTTCAGAGTTTTAAATTTATAATGATCGATCCTGGAACTAACTATAAGAACGATTGAGGCAAGTGCACCTATCGAACAGTAGTATAGCTTAGGCAAGACCGGATTGTCGAACCCAAAGGAACTAAAAGTACTAATACTAACTTTCTTTCTATTATTTAGCCTAAAATAAGTGAAGTTGTTTATTAATCTAAATTAACTAATTACTAAGATAAAGATGCAAAGACAAAAAGAATGAATTAGGGAAATACTTGGGAAAAACTCAATTGATTAAGACGATACCCGTAGGAAGAATCCACCTAGAATTCACTTGTTATCTAACACTGAACCAGACGATTTATTCACTTGACTTGATCCGTAGGACTCCCTAATTTATATTAAACCCTCTCTTGAGGCGAATAACGTCTAACCCTAGGTTGATTAATTGAAATCTCTTTCTAATTAAAACCCTAGAATAGCGATGAAATCGATATATGGACTCCCATATTAGGTTTCACCCTAATCCGGCAAAATCTCCGCACCCTATCTCTAGGCGCGCGATCAACTCTGCTTATTTATGCTAGATCTACTCTTAGCGGGGACTTTTGCTCCACCACCTAAGCACATTCAACTTGAGTTAATATCATGAAATATCAACACAAGAATTAAGCACACATAATCAAGAACAAATCAAGTATTTATCATATAGTTTAGAAAACAATAACAAGATTCATCTAGGTTCCATCCCCTTCGTATCCAAGGGTTTAGTTCATAATAATAAAGAAAAACATCACGAGAAGAAAAGATAAAACAAAACATAAGAAATCCTAAAACTCCTGAAGGAATTGAAGGAGAGATCCTCCGTCTTGAGTAGAATTCAGCCAACGAAGATGGATCAACTGGCTATCCCGTGAGAGTTTCCCACAAATCTGACCTTTTCGGCTCGTCTCCTTGGCCTAGCTAACTGCACCCTGTCAAAGGTATTAGGCTCCAGCTTCTGCCGAACTCCCCGAATAAGTTGCCCCTTAGGGTGTTTATATAGGCTTCGAGATGCCTTACTTGGCCTCCAAGTATCCAAATCTGAGTGGAGTTCCTACTTGGGTGTTTAAATAGACTTTGGATTGTGTTTCTTTGCCTCCAAGTATCCAAATTCAAGCAAAACTTCTCTTGGCCGCGGCAGGGACACGGCCATGGCATACGCCTGTGTGAATCGTGGCTAGGCCGTGTGGACTCCATTAATGAGGCACGGCCGTGTGGTCTTGGGCCCAGGCCGTGTCGATTTCGTGATCTGGCCCATTTGGCCTGTTTTAAGCCCGTTTCTTATTCTTTTCATCCTCCGGTGCTTCCCTGAGTATATAACATGAAAAGAAAGGATTAAGAGCACCAAATTATACCAAATAAGGGATAAATCATCCAAAAACATGCTAAATATGGGACTAAAATATGGTACTTTTACGGTTTATCAAATACCCCCACACTTAAGCTTTTGCTTGTCCTCAAGCAAAATTCTGAACTCATAATTAAAACAAACTTCCCTTAAATCATAATAGTCATTAAAAATGTTTCGTCATAATTCAAGGATAATTCATACATGGATAATTTAAGTCAAAGGGTGCTAAAGATTCAAACAATCTAAGTCATACAGTTGTAGCACAAAACATAGGTGTTTTCCCCTCATCTAAATAATTACCTCTGATTCAAAACCGACAAAATTGACATCCTCACTAAAGATTCACTCAAATCACTCGAGGTGTTTAAGGTTGAAATTAAGCACTCAAAAGTCAAACATGAAGAGTTAATCCCATAAGCTTGCATGAAAATCAAATCTCCACCTCTATAAAATGAGATGATACACAAATCAAAAGGTCTTTAACTTGAGGGTTGTAATGGGGCTTGGGTTAAGGTGTTGATAAAGGTGAATTAGAGGTTAGAATCGAGATTGACACGAAAAATTACCTAACCGAAACAATGAACTAAATAAAGGTAATTACATCAATTGAAAAAAATACTAATACTACGAGCTTCTTCTTCAATATTTGGAATTCAAACGTATAAGCTCACTTAATCACAAAAATAATAATGAATAACGACTATACTTCGATTTTTTTTTAAGAACGAATCATAAATACATAACAAAGCATAAATTACTGAAATAAAAAACATAGTTAGGCTATTAATCAAATCAAAATCTCGATATAAGGGTAGTCAAAAGGAATGGTGATAACAAATAAAATAGGTTTTTGGGTTAGTATTAGTGGGTGAGTCAATAAAAAGGGTTGTTAGGTTTAAACGGGGTTCACTAGGGGTTAATTATGAAGGTAGGTTTTTAGTGGAGTAAGTGGGTTAAATCCTAGGTGCCTTTATCATTTCTGTATATCAAATCAAAAGTGTGGTCTCGACATGTATAATCGATGCAAGTTCTAGAATAACAAATCAATGTTGACACACTCATAATCAATGAAGTGAGCAAGGAAAAGATTTTATGCTCTATAAGGCTCAAAATCTCGCAAAAATTATGGGTGTTTTGATATCAACCTTGTAAATTTCTAACTTCAAAGTAACATTCAAATTCATGTGGACAACCTAGAAAATTTTTAATTTCTAAAAAATAGACTTATCATGCTTGATTCTCTAGTATTCTTAGAATTTAATTATCAATGCACAATTATCAATGACTTAATTTAAAACATGTCAATAAAAATCATAAATCATAGGAATTTCATTCTAATGATAATATGAGAAACTTACTTTAAGAAACAAGACATAATTCAGGATTTGAGAATAATACAAAAAGTTTGGCACCCAATTTCAGAATTTGAGAATAATGAAAAAATTAGGCACCTTTTAGGTTGTTCACCCCCACACTTAAGATGTACATTGACCTCAATGTACAAAGTTAGATAATAACACAATAATACTAAAATCATAAGATATGGGGAGAAGTGAAACTTCCTGAATTATGGATGAAATTAATGAAAAGAAACCAGATAGGATTGGAGGTGAACATGGGGAAGCGCCTCGAACCGTTTGAACTTGAATCCTCAAGGTAGCCGGTCTGATTTTATTGTATCCTAAGCTAAATCTAAATGGTATGAAGAATAAGAAGAAAATAATAAAGAAAATAAAAATAAAAATAAAAATAGAAGTAAATAAAAATAAGAATAAAAGTAAATAATGGAAAATGAAACAAGAAAGACAACAGAACAAGAAAAAGGAAGAAGGGGGGTCTAAATAGAGATTATGGATCTGGTGGTTGCCCCCGCCCTTGTACCTTCCTGTGATGGCCACACGGCCACGGCCACGGCTGTGTGCAAGGCCGTGTGGTATGGAAATTTGTACCTTGGTTAGTTTATGGTTAGGTGCTAAAAGGAAAAATAAAAGTAAAAATAAAAAAATGTAAAAATTAATGGGGTTAGTGCTCGGGTTGCCTCCCAAGAAGCGCTCGTTTATAGTCTTAAGCTAGACTTTACCTCTCATTCGTATGGTCATGGTGGTTTGAGGAGGTGAAAATCCTTTCTCATGTGATCAATTTGGTTGTGGATATAAAGTTTAAGTCGAGTAGTGTTTACCTTAGAAGTGCTAAATTTAGGATTAGTTACCTCGACTGTTCCATCTGGGAAGATTTTGAGTACCTGATCTCCTATCTTAAGCTGGGTTGTCCCATCTTTAAGTTTCTCGTGGAGTTGCCTCATTTTTGCTTCGTGTATATTTAGTCTCTCCTTGAAGTGTGTCATCCATTCGTCTAGTTCATCGATCCGAAGCTTTCGTTCCTCATGATTTTCTTCTTTATTGACACGAGGTCTAGGGTCTGGCATTTACGAAAGAGCTTCAAGAAACGACAAGTTAATAAGAAACTTCTTTGGAGGTTTAAGAAATTTACCGAATTGTTCCTCTGTGTGGTCTTTCTTTATCGCATTGGGGTATGGCATATGAGCTTGGTACTCTGTAATTACCGGGTTTGGTAAATCATGGCTTACCTCAACCTTACCTTCACTTACTACTGAGCTCTTACCTCGGGTCGATTCCACTAACCTTTCACTTGTCATGAGTATTATTCTGGCTTGAATTTGCTCTTTTGGGTTAGTTTTAGTGTTGCTTGGCAAGCTTTCTTGTAGTTGTTCTGAGATTATCTTTGTAAGTTGTCCAACTGTGTTAGTAAGTTGTCCAACTGTCTTAGTAAGTTCCCCAACTTGGCTCTCGATCCCTTAAATTGATGCCTGTTGATTCTTAAGGGTGGTCTCAGTGTCTTGGAGACGGTTATCTGTAGCTGCCATGAATTTTGTCAGCATCTCCTCAAGCTTCGACTCCACTTCCTGTTGGTGAGGTGGTTGTTGAAAATTTTGATCATCCCACGAGAAATTGGGATGGTACCTCCAACCTGCATTATAAGCGTTATCATAAAAATTATTTTGAGGTCTAGCATAGTTACCCATATAGTTGACTTGTTCGCTTTCCATGCCATGTCCGTAGGGTGGGTACTCAGGATTTGCCACGCCTCCGCTTGTTTCACACTGCATAACTGGATGTGCCTGCGAGGAACCGTATAAACCATCAAATTTTTTATGTATCATCTCTAAATGGGTTGATAGCCTGGTTACTGGGTCGAGGTTGTAGATATCGGCTGCTTTTGTTGGCTTTGTCCTCATAACTTTCCACTGGTAGTTATTCAGTGCCATCTCCTCTATAAACTAAAATTTTCCTGACAAAAGCAAATAAAAGAAAATTTAGCAACGTAAAATAATAATAATAATAATGGCTAAAGTAATAAAAATAGAGTTCTCTTAATATTTTAGTTCCCCGGAAACGGCACCAAAAACTTGATCGTTGTATTTCAGAGTTTTAAATTTATAATGATCGATCCTGGAAATAACTATAACAACGATTGAGGCAAGTGCACCTATCGAACAGTAGTATAGCTTAGGCAAGACTGGATTGTCAAACCCAAAGGAACTAAAAGTACTAATACTAACTTTCTTTCTATTATTTAGCCTAAAATAAGTGAAGTTATTTATTAATCTAAATTAACTAATTACTAAGCTAAAGACGCAAAGACAAAAAGAATGAATTGGGGAAATACTTGGGAAAAGCTCAGTTGATTAAGACGATACCCTTAGGAAGAATCCACCTAGACTTCACTTGTTATCTAACACTGAACCGCACGATTTATTCACTTGACTTGATCCGTAGGACTCCTAATTTATATTAAACCCTCTCTCGAGGCGAATAACGCCTAACCGTAGGTTGATTAATTGAAATCTCTTTCTAATTAAAACCCTAGAATAGCGATAAATCGATCTATGGACTCCCATATTAGGTTTCACCCTAATCCCAAGCAAAATCTCGTCACCCTATCTCTAGGCGCACGATCAACTCGCTTAATTATGCTAGATCTACTCTTAAGCGGGGACTTTTGCTCCACCACCTAAGCACATTCAACTTGAATTAATATCCGCGAAATATCAACACAAGAATTAAGCACGGATAATCAAGAACAAATCAAGTATTTATCATATAGTTCGAGAAAACAATAACAAGATTCATCTAGGTTTCATCCCCTTCGTATCTCCCGAAGGGTTTAGTTCATAATAATAAAGAAAAACATCACAGAAGAAAAGATAAAACAAAACATAAGAAATCCCTAAAACTCCCTGAAGGAATTGAAGGAGTGATCCTCCGTCTTGAGTAGAATTCCGGCTTCTGGAGATGGATCAACTGGCTATACCTTGAGAGTTTCCCACAAATCTGACCTTTTCGGCTCGGCTCCTTGGCCTAGCTAACCGCCCCCTGTCAAAGGTATTAGGCTCTGGCTTCTGCCAAACTCCCCGAATAAGTTGCCCCTAGGGTGTTTATATAGGCTTCGAGATGCCTTACTTGGCCTCCAAGTATCCAAATCTGAGTGGAGTTCCTACTTGGGTGTTTAAATAGACTTTGGATTGTGTTTCTTTGCCTCCAAGTATCCAAATCCGAGCAAAACTTCTCTTGGCCGCAGCAGGGACACGGCCATGGCACACGCCTGTGTGAATCGTGGCTAGGCCGTGTGAACTCCATTAATGAGGCACGGCCGTGTGGTCTTGGGCCCAGGCCGTGTCGATTTTGTGATCTGGCCCATTTGGCCCGTTTTAAGCCGTTTCTTGTTCTTTTCATCCTACGGTGCTTCCCTGAGTATATAACATGAAAAGAAAGGATTAAGAGCACCAAATTATACCAAATAAGGGATAAATCATCCAAAAACATGCTAAATGTGGGACTAAAACATGTTACTTTTACGGTTTATCACTCGCATCACACATTAGTTCAAAGGGTAGATTCCAATCAGGTGCAATTATAATCGGAGCATTTATTAGTTTGTCTTTAAGGATATTAAATGCATCTAAACATTCCTGATCAAAATTGAAGTGAACATCTTTTTCTAGTAATCTTGTTAAAGGTTTAACTATTTTAGAGAAGTCTTTAATGAATCTTCTATAAAATCCAGCATGCCCTAGGAAGCTTCTGATAGCCTTTACTGATATAGGGGGAGGTAATTTCTCTATGGTTTCGATTTTTGCTTTATCCACCTCGATCCCTTTACTAGAAATTTTATGTCCTAGCATAATCCCTTCTCGTACCATAAAGTGGCATTTTTCCCAATATAAAATAAGGTTTGTTTCCTCACATCTCATTAGAACTCGTTTTAAATTTTTAAGGCAAAGATGGAAAGAATTACCGAATACCAAGAAATCGTCCATAAATACCTCCATAATGTCTTCTACAAGTTCGTCAAAGATTGCCAACATGCAACGCTAAAAAGTAGCAGGAGCATTACATAATCCAAAAGGCATTCTACGATAAGCAAACGTACCGTATGGGCATGTGAATGTTGTCTTCTCTTGATCTTTAGGTGCTATTGGGATTTGGAAATAGCCGGAGAGTCCATCTAGGAAGCAATAGTACATATGCCCAGATAACCTTTCTAACATTTGATCAATGAAGGGCAGAGGGAAGTGGTCTTTTCTAGTGGCGTCGTTCGCTTCCTATAATCGATGCAAACTCTCCAACTTGTGACTGTTCTGGTGGGAATTAGTTCATTCTTTTCGTTGGCTACCACCGTCATGCCCCCTTTCTTTGGAACAACCTACACAGGACTTACCCAATTGCTGTCAGAAATAGGATAAATTATTCTAGCATCTAGAAGTTTAATTACCTCAGATTTCACAACTTCTTTTACGTTGGGATTCAATCATCTTTGAGGTTGCACACATGGCTTGTATTCCTCTTCCATTAAAATTTTGTGGGTGCAAAACGATGGGCTTATTCCCTTAATGTCAAAGATTTTCCAAGCTATAGCTTTCTTATGTTCCTTTAGTACCTGTATTAACTCATATTTTTCCTTGGGTTCTAATTACAAGAGATAATTACAGAGTAGCGTAGAATTGTCCCCAAGGAATGCGTTACTCTAAATGTTTGATGCTCGCTTTTAATTCTAATTTGGGTGGTTCATCAATGGAGGTTTTTGTTTTAGTTTGTCATTGACTTCAATGATCTCTTTTCCGTTTGTCTAGATGAAGATGTTTTTAAATTTAGCTCATCGACTTCATCTTCTTCTTCCTCTTCTTGAGTAAGACAGTTCCATCGTGTCATCATGTATGATTTCCTGTAATGAGTTTTGAATAATATGATCGATGGTATCAACAAAATAATAGGAATCATCTTGTTCTCTAGAATATCGCATAGCATCATAAATTTGAAAAATAATTTCCTCCTCGCCTATCCTTAATGCAATTTTACCATCACCTACATCTATAACAACCTAGCAAAGTAGCTAAGAAAGGCGCCCTAAAATTAAAGGAACTTCAATATCCTCATCCATGTCAAGCACAACAAAATCAACAGGGGAAAATAAATTTATCAATTTTTACCAAGACATCTTCGATAACTCCTCTAGGATATTTAATAGATCTATCATTAACCAAATACTCATCCTAGTGGGTTTTGGTTCCCCAAGATTTAATTGTTTAAACATTTTATAAGGCATTAAATTAATACTGGCACCTAGATCAGCTAATGCTTTCTTAATATTTAAACTACTAATTAAACAGGGAATAGTAAAACTTCCCAGGTCTTTTAATTTGGTAGGTAATTTGTTTTGGAGGATGGTGAACATTCTTCATTAAGCTCCACCGTTGATATTTCTTGAGCTTTCTTTTATTAAATCGGGAGTTCTTTTAAGAATTTTGCGTACGTCGGCATTTGTGAAATGGCTTCAACAAAGGGTAAGTTAATATGTATTTCTTTAAAAAGTTCAAGAAATTTACTGTATTGGGCATCTAATTGGTCTTTCTTCAACTTTGCTGGATATGGGATTGGTGTTTTACTTTCTTTGCACACTGGAGTTACGTCCTCAACTCCCTCATCCTTTGCTTTGTCATCTTCATGTGGTATTTTTTTCTTTGGTTCGACTAACTCCTTTCCACTTCTCAGTGTAACCGCCTTTACCTGTTCGGTTCCTTTAGAAAAAATCTCTGATCGAATTTCAGAAACTATCTCAGTAAGTTGTCCAACTGTGTTAGCAAGTTGTCCAAATGACTTAGTGAGTTCCCCAACTTGGCTCTCGATCCCTTTGATTGATGCCTATTGATTCTTAAGGGTGGTCTCAGTGTCTTGGAGACGGTTATCTGTAGCTGCCATGAATTTTGTCAGCATCTCTTCAAGGTTCGGCTTCTTCTCCTGTGGATAGGGCTGATTTTGGAAATTTTGAGGAGGTTGTTGTCTTTGATTTCCTTGATTTCCTTGTCCTCCCCATGAAAAATTTGGGTGGTTCCTCCAACCTGGATTATAATTATTACTATAAGGATTATTATTAGATCTGAAATTGTTACCTATATAGTTCATCTATTCGTTCTCTGTGCCGATTGGTTGGTAGTGTGGGTATTCGCCATACAGTTCCACTTGCGTCGCCTTTGTAGTCTTTGGATGTACTGCGAAGAACACAAACTATCAAGCTTTTTATTCATCATCTCTACCTGTGTTGATAGCATGGTTACTGCATCGATGTTGAAAACTCTGGCTGATTTTGTTGGTTTTGTCGTTGTAACCTGCCACTGATAGTTATTCGATGACATCTCCTCTATGAATTCGTAGAGGTCGCTTGGGAGTTACATTGTTCGGGTTCCACCGTGGAATCAATTAGTTGCCTCGTTGAGGGTTTACACCGTTATAGAAAGTTTAGACTTGGAGCCACAAGGGTAAACCATGGTGTGGACACCTTCTCAAGAGATCCTTATATCTCTCCCATGCGTCATATAATGTCTCTAAATCCATCTGCACAAAAGAAGAGATATCATTTTGTAATTTGGCCGTTTTGGCCGGTGGGAAATATTTTAATAAAAAATTTTCGATCATTTGATCCCATGTAGTGATTGACCCTCGTGGTAAGGAGTTTAACCACTGTTTGGCTTTATTCCTTAATGAAAAGGAAAATAACTGAAGCCGTATGGCATCATCAGAAACGCCATTTATTTTGAAGGTATCACAGAACTCTAAAAAATTAGCTATATGAGTGTTTGGGTCTTCGTCCTGCAAACCATCAAATTGAACAAATTGTTAAATCATTTGTATAGTGTTAGGCTTTAAATCAAAATTATTAGCAGCTATAGCAAGCCTAACAATACTAGATTCGGCTCCTGTTAAATGAGGTTTAGCATAATCATACATAGTACGTGGAGCATTATTTTCTGCCACATCTTGTGGTGGTGGATTATTCTCGTCCATCCCTTTAGTAGGATTGGATTCTCCTTCTCGCTCTTTTTCTGTGTAATTTAGGGCTCGCCTAATTTCTCTGCGATTCCTGCGAGTGGTAGCTTCAATATCACTGTCGTATACTAGTGGTCCTCTTGGGTTCCTTCTAGTCATAAACTAGAGGTACCTGTTAGGAAAAGAAAGAAAGAAAATTCAGCATAGTAAAAAAAACAAAATAAAAAAAAATAAATTGCGGAAAATAATGGCTAAAGTAATAAAAATATAGTTTTCTTAATATTTTAGTTCCCCGGTAATGGTGCTAAAAACTTGATCGTGTGTCAGAGTTTTAAAAATTTAAATAACGAGAATGATCAAACCTGGAAACTAACTATGACAACGATTGAGGCAAGTGCACCTATCGAATAGTAGTATAGCTTAGGCAAGACCGGATTGTCGAACCCAAAGGAACTAAAAGTACTAATACTAACTTTCTTTCTATTATATAGCCTAAGAATTAAGCAAATGGTTGTTTAATCTAAATTAATTAACTACTAGACTAAAGACTCTAAGACAAAGAAGAATGAATTTGAGAAAATAACTTGAGGAAAAACCAATTAATTAAGACGACACCCAAGGAAGAATCCACCTAGACTTCACTTGTTATCTAACTCTAAACCAGACGATGTATTCATTTGACTTGATCCGTAGGATTCCCTAATTTATATTAAACCCTCTCTCGAGGCGAATAACTTCTAACCCTAGGTTGATTAATTGAAATCTCTTTCTAATTAAAACCCCTAGAATTACATTAACTCGATCTATGGACTCTCATACTAGGTTTCACCCTAATCCGGCAACGCCTCGTCACCCTATCTCTAGGCGTGCGATCAAATCCGCTTAACTATGCTAGATCTACTCTTAGGCAGGGGCTTTTGCTCCTCCACCTAAGCACATCAAACTTGAATCGATATCCGCAAAATATCAACACAAGAATTAAGAACACATAATTAAGAACAAATCAAATATTTATCATATAGTTCAGCAAATGATAACAAGATTCATCTGAGTTTCATCCCCCTCAGGTATCTGAGGGTTTAGTTCATAACAATAAAAGAAAACATCTCAGAAGAAAATATAAAACAAAACATAAGAAATCCCTAAAACCCCTTGAAGGAATTGAAGAGGAGATCCTCCGTCTTGAGTATAATTCCGGCTTCTTGAGATGGATCAACTGGCTATCCCTGAGCGAATCCCCATAAATCTGCCCTCTCTGGCCTAGCAAGACGCCCCTAAATGATGGCTTTGGGCTCCCCCTTTCAGGTCATACTTAGGGTGTATTTATATGCTTTTGGAATGTGTTTCTTTGCCCCTAAGTATCCAAATCCGATTGAAATTTCTCTTTGCCACGGCAGGGGCACGACCTCTGGCGCACGCCCGTGTAAGTCGTGGCCAGGCCGTGTGGACTTCGTTGATGAGGCACGGTCGTGTATCTCGTGGCTAGACCGTGTTCGAGATTATTGAGGAGGCACGGTCGTGTGGTCTTAGGTCCAGGCCGTGTCAATTTCGTGCTTTGGCCCATTTGGCCCGTTTTAAGCCCGTTGCTTGTTCTTTTCATCCTCCGGTGCTTTCCTGAGTATATAACATGAAAAGAAAGGATTAAGAGCACCTTTTTACATAAAATAAGGGATAATTCATCCAAAAGCATGCTAAATGTAGGCTTAAAATATGTTACTTTTACGGTTTATCACTTTGAGACTGTATAACCAATATTATAGGTGGCTCACAATGTCAGTTAGTCTAATCGTACGAGAGTAACATGATTCACGACATTCTGAGATATGGTATTGATGAATGAGTGTGAACTGTGATATTTCTGACTTTGTTAATTATAGAAATAGAATGTTGATGAATTCTGTATCAGGATTATCCTTATCATTGAAAAGGGATAGAGTTATCTGTTCCTGAGATGATAAGTCTGCACATGGTACCAATCATCATTGTTTTGGATTGAGATCTGAAACTCATATTGTGTTTCTGAAGGAAATTACAGTAATCTGTGAGTATAAGATTGCATTGAAATCGGGAAACGTAATTCAAATTCTCGAAATATTTATTTGTCACCGTGTTTTAGAGTTTCAAAGCAACTAAGAAAGACTGTTGCTGTTATAAGCAGTTACCAAACTCCGTTATTTCAAGATCGAGCTTTGTGAGAAAATGATCCATGGGATTAATATCGTCAGAGAAATTGAGCAGAAAGTGAAAACAATTTAATACAGTTATAAGCAGTCTCAGCTAGAGATGATGTACATCGAAAGCTAGATCAGAATTTCAGTTGTGAGATTAAAAAGATTTGAAATCCGAAGCTATGTGTGAATTTGAAATGTATTGTGTGGAAGCAAATCCTTAATCTACTTTCTGGGAAGATTTTCGGGGACGAAAATCCCTAAAGGGGGAGAGTTGTAACAGCCCAGTTTATACCCTAGTAGGAATAGTTATTTTGGGACCACAAATCCGAGTCAAAAAAATATTTTAATATTATTTTTCGTATTTATAACATGTGAATTGATATTTGTGAAAGTTTCGTATGAAAATTTTATCGTTTGTGTGCCAATTTGATAAAAGGACTTAATTGCGTAAAATTAAAAAGTGACTTGCTATTTGTTAAAGTGCTATATTGCTATGGCTTTTATTATGTGGGGTCCTTAAAGTGAAATTTTACCATTGAACATTAGCATGGACGGTAATGGACTTTAATTATATGATTTTTATGTTAATTTATAATGGTTAAAAAGGTAAAATGGCTTTTATAATGTATTAAATAAAGTAAAACATAAAATGGCCATTATCATTCATCTTATGGCCGAATGTTGAAGAAGAAGAAGCCATGGATGAAGCTTTTATATTCGACACTCTTGAAGCTTAATTCGGGTACGTGTTTTGCTCTGTTTTCGATGATTTTTACGTTTTTGAGATCGCTGCTTCGAATATTACTTAGCCCATACTTTAATTTTTGAAACTGATGATAAATTTGAGATTTGCCATTGTTGATAATGTGATGAATTTTTAGTTTGATGACGAAAAATAAACCTTTGATGTTTGATTATCATTTTTAATTAAGTGATTTTTGATAAAAATCCAAATTAGGGATTTATTTGTGAAATTTGAAAGTTTAGGGGCTTAAATGTGAAATAAATGAAAGAAATGGCTGCTAGAGACCTTAGTGAAATTCGGCCAAGCATGGGTGTGGTGAAATTTTGAATATTTTTTGTTTTGTAAAATAGGGACTAAGTTGCAAAAATGTGAAATGTTAGAGGCTAAAATGCAAATTGCCCATTTATATGTTCTTGGATGAAAATTGAATGAAATGTTGAATAAGTAAGTTAATTTTGATATTAATTAGATTGGCAAAAGCAGAATTCGGATCTAGATCGAGGGAAAGTCAAAATATTGGATTAGTCGACCTAATTTGTCATTACTACGAACGAGGTAAGTTCGTATTTTAATAGACATTACAAAATCATGTTATAAATGCATATTATTTGTATGATTGAATTCAATTCCGAATGGTAATGCAAATGTATTTATTTTGAAAAAAGTTATATATATGTTATTATGATATTGAATTGTTCGAGAAGCAAAATATATGAATAAGAGAAAGTTCTGATAATGTGACGACATCCAAAAAACCCCGTACGAACCCTAGGAATAGTAGAGGATACATATGTCATGACATAGGATTCCGATATATGATTTCGTGTAAGACCACGTCTGGGACGTTGGCAACGATTTGAGATATCGTGTAAGACCGTGTTTGGGACACTGGAATCGATCAGAGATTACGTGTAAGACCATGTCTGGGACATCGGCATCGTATATGATTTCGTGTAAGACCCTGTCTGGGACAGTGGCATTGATATTTGATTACTTGTAAGACCACGTCTGGGACGTTGGCATTGTACGAGCTTTTCGAGCTATCTGAGTATCCTCATTGATTCCGAACGGTTCAACGGGCATTCCGAGAAATAAGTGATTAAGTGAAAGACATTCCGATTCAGGTACGTTGAAATGTATACAATATTTGATAATGAAAGGTAAGTATATATGTGGAAAGAATGTTATGTGATGTATATGTAAATGAAATGTGAATATGTGCAAATGAAACATGAACAAATGAATAAGATGTGATTTATAAAGTGGCATATGTGAAATTGTCAGATACTATATGAATGAAAGGTGAATTTGGGTATAATTGATGATATGTGATTCATATGAGAAAGATATGTGAATAAATATGTTATTTCCCAAAATATGCTCATTTGGCTATATGAAAGTGAGAATTGAATGTTATATGAGAATCGAATTGAATAAGCTTGTGAATGTTAAAGTTAGTAAGTAATTAAGTATATTATTGAATGGTGATGACTTGATATGAAATCATGTTATAAACTTGAGATAAGTTGTGTTTTGGCATGTGAGATAGCATATCATGCTTATGGCATTGTAATGAAACTATTTGTTATGTTAAGTTTATTAAGATACGAGCTTACTAAGCTTTCAAAGCTTACTTTGTGTGTTTTTCCTATGTTTATAGATTTTCAGAGATTTGCTCGGGTTGGAAGTCGACGGAGATTGCATCACACTATCTGGCTAATGATTTCGGTATTTATACACTTTATGACTTGTTTATATGGCATGTATAGGCTTTATGATTGTTTGATGAGTATTTATAATTTGGGCATTGATGCCTATGTATTTGATGCAATTTTCCATGAGATGTGGCTTGGAAATCGATGTTAACTTTGATGTGTATATGTTGCCTTATGTAATGGCATAGTTTGGTATGGTTGATGATGGTTCAAGTTGTTTTACTTGATTATTTGGTAGGTGTTGAATAATTGCTTATAATGCATGATCTTAAATGTGATCAATGAATGGTTAGTAGATGATTTATGAGTTGAGCTTGGTGTGTGATTGATGATAAAACACATATTTGAAATAGGTTGAATTGATGAATGTGATATGTGTTTTGTATAGGAAATGGTTATGATTTGAGTTGATGAAATGGAGAGAATTGGTATGGCATGTTTGGTGTATAAAATAACATGTTTTGGCTGCCTATTAATTGTATTGAAATGGTACAAAATGATGTGGTTTAGGTGTGCATGAGGAGGGTGAGAAATATGGTTTAAACCAATCCTAATTTCGTGCCACACGGCCTGAGCACACGGGCGTGTGACTCAACCGTGTGACCCCTGCTGCTTAAATAAAACAAGCCAATGTGTTCCACGGCCTAGACACACGGGCGTGTCTGGTGGCCCTGTGGTGCAAGTTAGAATGTATGCCCTGTTTTCACACGGCCTGTGACATGGGCGTGTCTGGTGGCCGTGTGAGGCACACGGCCTGTTCACACGGACGTGTGATCCCTGAATGCTTGAAAATTTTAAGTGATTCCTAAAGTTTACAAATGTGATCGGTTTAGTCCCGAACCTTCTCTAAAGCATGTTTAAGGTCTCGTAGACCTTCTAAAGGGACTATATGAGTATGAATTATTATGAAATGAGCGTAAAATGTTTCGATATGTCCCGTAATGCCTCTTAACCCTAGTCCGGCGACGGATACGAGTTAGGGGTGTTACAGGCATGTGGCACGGCCGTGTGGCACAAGTCAGAGAGAACCCTAATTTGAACACGGTCTAAAGCACGGGCGTGTCCCAGGGTCACACGGGTGTGTCCCTTGGACCACACGGCCGTGTGAGACCTGCTTCTAGCAAAAATTTTCTAAGTTTTGTAAAAATTTCCTGAGTTCTCGGTTTAGTCTCAAACTACTTCTAAAGTATGTTTTTGGCCTTGTAGACTCGTAATAAGGATTTCATGATCGAATATGAATGGTTTTAATTTGGACACAAGTTTATGACTCGGAATTGTGTGAATGCTTGTGTTGTAAGTCTGGTAATACCTCGTACCATGTTCTGGCATTGAATACGGGCAAGGGGTGTTACAATTATGATTTTAGATGATTGAGCAAGAAAATGTTTAATATGTTTTATATTGGAAGCCTAATTCTATATTAGGCGATATGTGATTTGAACATGGAACAAAATTGAAATGAGAATTATATGAAAATGGATCATAAATTTTGGTTTTTACCCCCATTTCACTAAGTTAGACTAGATCAGATATAGTTGGTATGTCATAGAGTCTTTACATTCGAGGATTTAGAACTCCCCAATTACCAGAAGGTCGAGGGAGAAAAAGTCAACTTGGTCAGGTTTTATTATTATGAGCCCCAATTCCGAGAGGGTTGTGAACTACTTTGATAACCATCGTTGTTGAATAACTCGAGGTGGTGGATTCGTGTATCTGATTTTGAGTCTAAACCTTTGTGCGGGGTCTAAATTGAAAGAAAAGTAAAAAAAACAAAAGTTTTATTTATTCGAATTTTCATATCATGCAACTTAAATTAATTACGCGATTTTGAATTTGATTAAAAAAAAGCTTATTCTTATATGGAGTTGATGAGAAGTCTACCATTCTAGCATGTCTGTGTCTGCTATGCAAGCATGCCTATGTCTCTTTTCTTTGGATTTTTTCATTACGTATTTTCTTTTTTATTCTTTTGGCAACAGTTTTTTATTTTTTTGGTGGAGTGGATCTGAGTTTTTTGGCTTAAAAAAATGGAGAATGAATTAGCAGATCTTTTTTTGAAAGATGTTGAAGATGAGGGTCTGCTGGTTCAGAGAGATCCCGATTCTCATGTAGTGGAAAATAATTTTAGTTTGGTTGGTTGTTTTCTGACGGAGAGTATAGTACATTATCCTGCTATGAAAAGGACCATAGTGAATGTCTAGCATCCTGTCAGAGGACTTCAAATCTCAAATTTGGGTGATAAAAGATTTCTTTTTAAAGTATTCCATATGATGGATTTGGATCGAGTTCTAAATGATGCGTTGTGGACTTTTAATAGCCACCTCTTAGTGTTCCATCGATTGGGGGAAGGGGAAGATCCGATGAAGGTTCCACTGATTTTTGTTAATTTTTGGGTCGAAGTTCATGAGTTACCAACGAGTTTTTTCCCAGAGGTTGTTGTGTGACGACTGGACGAACTTTTAGGCAAGTTCCTGGAATATGATTCAAAGAATCTGAGTAAGGGTGTGCGAAACTTTCTTCGGATCAAGGTTCAATTGGATGTTAGGAGGCCTTTGAAGTGGAAGAAAAATATTATTTTTGCATCGAGAAACTGTACTTATGTCAGTTTCAAATATTACAGATTAACTATGTTTTACTTTTATTGTGGTCGCCTTGGGCACAATGACTCCTTCTATCAAATCAAGATGTCAAAAGGAAAAGAGTCTATCGAGTTAGGATGGGATATATCCCTTCATGCGTAGTTTAGGAGAGTTGCTGCTATGCAAAGTGTGTGGTTGATAGAAGATACTGATGGGGGCAGATTTGGGGGTTATAGTCAACAATCAAATATGGAAAATGGATTTTAGGAATGGATTTGTAGAGGTTTAGGAGTGCGGTTGGATCCTATATTAAGACTTAACTTGGAATGGGGTAACAATAATCTGGGGCAGGAAGGAGGTAAGGCTAACATGGAGTTCGATGCGGATGAGATTCCGATTGAAAATGGCAAAGGAAAACTCGAAGTTTTACTGGAATAGAAGATGTGATAGTGGTGAGGGAGGAAAGACCAATGGGAAGAGCCCATTTTCTATCAGTGGCTACCAAGAGGCAAGCCGATCGGTCACAATAAAAATCTTGAGTTGGAATGCCCGTGGTTTGGGGAGCCTACAGGTAGTTAGAAGAGTTCGACATTTGCTAAAGATGTATAATCCCCAGTTAGTCTTCTTTATGAAGACTAAATTGAATGATAAAAGAATGGAGAATGTTCGAAGGTGATTCGATTACTTTAATGGGTTCGATGACTCTACGGATGGTTTGCGAAGTGGTTTAAGCGTAGCTTCGAAAGGTAATAGAACTATCTTCCTTATAAGTTACTTAGTGTATCATATTGATGTGGATGTTTAAGAGTCTAAGAGTAATTTACAATGGCGTTTCACATGGTTTTATGAGGCTCCTTATGATAGAGGAAGAGAGGATTTGTGGAGGATTTTAAAGTCATTGAGGACCTCGCAGGATTCCCTATGGGTGGTATGTGGGGATTTTAACGAAATCTTGTACTCCTTTGAGAAAATGGAGGGTGCTCCTAGGGATGGGAGGAGGATGGAAATGTTTCGAGAAGTTTTAGAGGACTATTACTTAGTGGATGTGGACTATTTTGGATCATGGTATACATGGGAAAGAGGGAATCATTCAGATACAAATATTAGAGATAGGTTGAACAGAGGAGTGGCTAAAAAAGGATTGTTGAATTTGTTCCCTAACTTAATGGTACGACATTTACCGTACTCGTATTTAGATCATTGCCCCCTCCTTATCCAGATGGAGCAGGACATTCATCAAAGAGTTATGCGGTTTCATTTTGAGGCATGGTGGGTAATGGAAGAGTCTTTTGAGGAAGAGGTTAGGAAGTTATGGGGTGGTGATGAAAGCGATTTGTTTGTGAAGCTTGAGCGGGTTCAAAACGGGTTACGTAAATGGGCCAAATCGACTTGAAGGGAAAGGGACGGGCTTCGCCACAAATTGACTAGTAAATTGGGTGACTTGTTGGAAAATGAGAGGGATGATATTACCCTAGAAGAGTTGATTGACACGAAAATTAAGTTGAATTCAGATATTGATAAAGACAAGATGTTTTGGGAGCAGCGAGCGCGTGTAAATTGGCTACAGTTGGGAGATAAAAACACAACTTTCTTCCATAAGTATGCCTCGCAAAGAATAAGGACTAATGAAATAGAGGGACTAAAGTATGAAGATAGGAGAGTTGTGACAGAGGAGTTTGAGATGGAGATAATTGCGAGAAACTACTTTCAGGAGTTATTTACTACTAGTGGGAGAGTGATCACCGATTATATGTTGGATGGGGTGAGGAAGCGTATTTTTGATAATGATAATCTAATGTTGATTGAAACGTATACTGAGGAAAAGATTGTTACAACCTTGAAGGGAATAGGACCTACAAAAGCTTCTAGTGATGATGGTTTTCCGGCGCTATTTTTCCATCGATGTTGGCATATCGTGGGCAGAGAGATTGTTTTTTTCTATTTGGAGGTTTTAAATGGAGGTAAGGTGCTTGACTATCTAAACATTACCAATATTGTTCTAATCCTGAAAATTCCCCATCCTTTAAACATAAAGAATTTTAGGCCTATAAGCTTATGCACTGTACTTTACAAATTGATTGTTAAGACGATAGCAAATCATTTTCAACGGGTGCTGGAAGGATGTATTGATAGTGCCCAAAGTGCATTTGTGTCAGAGAGATTGATTTCTGATAATATTCTGGTGGCCTATGAGGTTCTGTACTCTTTTAAACAAAAATGTTTGGGCAAAAAGGGGTCTATGGCATTAAAGGTAGACATGAGTAAGGCGTATTATCGGGTTGAGTGGAACTTCCTTCATGTAATGATGGAGCGTATGGATTTTTCCATGTCTTGGACTGGTTTAATCATGAGGTGTATGTCATTTGTTTCATATTCGATAATTGTTAATAGCAAGGTAGGGGAAGTTTTCAAACCAAGTAGGGGGCTTCGCCAAGGGGATCTATTGAGTCTGTTTCTTTTTTTATTTGTAGTGAAGGCTTATCGGTTCTGATGAATGAGGCGTTGAATGGGGGCTTGCTTAAAGGTATCAAGGTTAGTAGAGGAGGGCCACTAATTACGCATTTACTTTTTGCTGACAATTGTATGTTATTTGGTGAGGCAAATGAAAGGGGGTTCATGCTTTAAAGAATATTTTGAAGGAGTATGAAGATTGCCCTGGGCAGTGCATAAATTACGAGAAGTCAATAGTTTTTTTAACTCAAATGTGGTCAAAGGGGACAGTTTTTTTCAACTCCGTAACATGATGGGGAGAAGTAAGAAATTGGTATTTCAAATTTTAAAAGACCGGTTCAAACAGAGAATTGATAGTTGGAGAATAAGATTTTTATCTCAAGGGGGTAAGGAAGTTTTCATTAAAGCAGGCCTCTAAGCTATTCCTACGTACTCTATGATGTGTTTTTTGTTACCTAAATCACTTTCTGCTAAAATGGAAGGTATTATGTCTAGGTTATGGTGGAAAAAAGGGCATGGCCAGAGAGGTATCCGTTGGTGTGAGTGGATTAGGTTGTGCGAATTGAAAGAGGTTGGAGGTTTAGGTTTTTGTAGCCTAGCTAAATTTAACTTAGTGTTATTAGCGAAGCAAGGTTAGCGTCTTATACATCATCCAAATTCGTTATTAGCAAGGGTTTTAAAAGCAAAATATTATCCTAAGAGTATTTTTTGAATGCTAGGTTGGGGAATTACCGTGGTATATCTGGCAGAGTATTTGAGCCTCTAGGGGCCTTCTGGAGATAGACCTTTGTTGGAGAGTGGGCAAGGGTGACAAAATCAATGTGGTAGAGGATGCTTGGATCCCTGGATTTGTTACTTACAAAATCAGTGGTTTTGTTCGTGGTAATGGAATAACTAGAGTTGTAGAATTCATTGATAGCTTGCATAAATCTTGGAAAGAAGATGTGATCTGGGATACCTTTTTCGTTGAAGATGCAGATAGAATTTTGCGGATCACTCTGGCCACAGTGGAATACGATGATCTATTAGTGTGGAAAGGTTAATCTTCGAGCAAGTTTTCAATTAGAAGCGCATACAAATTATTACTTGACTCAATAATTGACTCTAATACCCATAAGGTACATAATGCAGTTAGGTTAGGGATAACCATGGGCGTTAACAATTATAAAGAAATGTCAGGCCGATGTTGAAGACAAGTCAAAAATATGAGCTTATATTAGAGAAATACACCAGATTAAGGGTCGATTTAACAAGATCTGGTTTAAGCATATTCCTAGACGGGTAAATCAAACAGCTCACATTATTGCCATAGAGAGTTTAAAGAGAGAAGAGTAGTTTTACCTGGAACAAAGTGTGCCTTCTTACACCACCGCTTCGTTGGGACTGGGAAGGCAGGGGGATCGTGAACCTGACTGAGAATCTCTAAGGTCTTTCATGCTATCAGAGAAGAAGATAGAGGATTCTAACGAAAAGTAGCTTCTCCGAAGAACTGCAACCGACAGCAATAATGTGAGATTTGAGGAGTGGTGGGTGGCAGTTTCATTAAATTTTGACTGGACTGTGGGACTTTTAGTTTCCTTTTTTCAATTTATTTTGTGTTTTCTTTTGCCTAATGGGTCTCGCTGTTGGGCTTCTGTTATCTGTTAAACTTTATTGTTTGGCTCAAGTGTCTGGGTCTAGTTTTTTTCAATAAAGTTCAGTCCTATTTTTTTTAAAAAAAAAAAAGCTTATTTTTTTATTCAGTTTTGTCAAAATCATAATAATAAAGTTTATCAATATTAGAATTTTATTTTATCGTGATGTTTTTAATAATATTTATAATCATGTTTTAATTTATTTCCATCAATTAATTATGTAATGATTTTTATGATATCAGTTCCACTAAGCATAAAAATTGCTCAGCCTATGGTTATCTCTTTTTTCATGCACAGGTAATTAGATTCAATAGGTCATTCCAACAGCATCTAAAAAATCGAAGATCAACTCAAATAGTGTTGGTGAAAATTTTACTTTGTAGCTGGTATAAATGGCATGTACCTAGGCTTGTATATATATAATATTGTACCGTAAACTAAATTTAAATATTTTTGTTATGTTTTCTTTGCTAGTACTTTATAACTAATGTTTTGATGAAATAGTAAAGCGTAGAAATCTAGTTTATTGATATGTTTTAAGAAATCAAAGTGATGGGAATTGATTTGGGAGATGATTTGAGTGTGGATATATTGTGAAATCCAAATTTTGAAAGGGGTTTTACGTCAAATATGCATAAATGCTATCGAAATTTTTATAAAATAATTTTACCACTACGTTTCCATTTTGATAAAGAAAGATATAAAAGTAAGTTGCTTCGGTAATGGAATGTGACATTTTATATTCAGATCCAACAATTGGATAGGGTATAAGGTCTCAACAAAATGGGAGAGTGGAGAGGGAACATCAGCATATTTTAAATGTAGCTCGTGCTTTGTGTTTCCAAGGAAATCTGTATATAACTTTTTGAGGGGAGTGTGTGTTGGTTGCTTCTCATAACATTAATCGAACTCTTTCACCTCTTCTTCACAATAAAACACCCTATGAAATGTTGTTTGGTAATCCTCCTTTATTTGATTATTTTCGTGTGTTTGGTTGCTTATGTTTTGCTCATACTCAACGTTCTAAGGGTGATAAGTTTGCTAGTCTAAGTCGAAAGTGTGTTTTTGTTGGCTATCCTTTTGGAAAAAAGGGTTGGTATTTATATGATCTGGATTCTAAGATGTTCTTTGTGTTCCGCGATGTGAAATTTTTGAGGATTTTTTTTCATATTTGGATAGGAATGTTGCAACCATTGAGCCTGACAATGTTGCTCTGCCATATGGGAGTCCAAACGTAATTTTCTATACATATTTTGGTGAATTAGAGGTTTTCCAACCCACGACAGTTCCTCCGCTTCCTACTTCGCAGCCTATGAGCTCGCCACCTGCGAGTTCTCTAACACCTGTGGTATCTTCTTCTTCCTCTAATGACACGGTGGTACAGGGGACTTGGGGTAATGATACATTTGAATTGGAATGAGGGCATAGGGAGAAATTTCCATTTGTGAGGTTCCAGGATTTTTCCACTCATACTGTCATAAAGAAAAGTCTATCTCCCACCTCACTTGCTTCAGAGCCTTCCTCAGGTACTCTATTTCTTATAGCGCATTATGTTAATTGTGACAAATTTACTATGAAACATTGAAATTTTCTTATAGCTATTACTGCAGGGAACCACAATCTTTTAAAAAGGTTGTGAAGGATGTAGGATGGCGTGATGCTATGCAAAAGGAGATTTGTGCTCTGGAGGATAATGACACTTGGTCTATGGAAACACTTCCTCTTAGAAACAAAGCACTAGGTAGTAAATGGGTGTACAAGATTAAATATAACTCCGATGGTAGTATTGAGAGACTTAAAGCTCTTATTATTGTTTTTGGTTATCACCAGGTAGAAGGTATTGACTGTAATGAAACTTTTGCATCTGTGGCGAAAATGGTGACTGTTCGAGCTTTCTTAGCTATTGCAGCTTCAAAAAATTTGGAGTTATATCAGATGGATGTCCATATTGCCTTCCTACAGGGTGATCTTGATTAAGAGGTTTACATGAAGCTTCCTCCAAGTTTTGCTCCTGATAAGCTTGGAAAGGTTTTTCATTTGCACAAGTCTTTGTATAGATTGAAACAAGCTCCTAGGTGTTGGTTTGCGAAGCTTGTTACTGCACTGAAAGGGTATAGATTTCTTCAATAATATTTTGATTATTCTCTCTTTACATACACTAAAGGATATGTACACATTAATGTGCTAATTTATGTTGATGATTTGCTTATTTCTGGGAACGATTCTACTGCTTTGAAAACCTTTAAGGGGTATCTCAAATCTTGCTTCCATATGAATAATCTTGGGTGTTTTGAAATATTTTTGGGGATAGAGGTAGATCGTAGATATTTGGGGTTATTTCTTTGTCAAAGGAAATATGCACTTGATATTACTTCAGAGGCAGGCCTTTTGGGAGCAAAGCTCGCAGGATCGCCAATAGAGCAAAATCATAAATTAGTGCAAGTTACAGGGACAGTTCTGTTGTTTCCTAAGTTGTACAGACGATTAATGGGTCGTTTGATTTATTTAGCAGTAACCAAACCTAATTTAGCATACTCGGTTCATGTTTTATACCTATTTATGCATGAGCCAAGGTAGGAGCATTGGGGCACGGCTCTGCGTGTTGTCCGGTACTTGAAAGGCTCTCTTGGCCAATTGTCACACCCTAACATCGGTGGATCTGAGAAAAAGGCGAATAGATGTGAAGTTACATGTTTTGGCGCACTATTGTAGTATAGTTCGCCATTATTCAGAATATTGACAAGTTAAATCTTGGCGCATATGTATCCGCCCATGTAGAATCTAAGGTTTTCACCTCAAGATGTTTCTCAATTGAAGAAAGGGTACACCAACCGAAGAGTACACATTAGAATTTTTACTAAGAATTATGCGCATATCGAGCATATGAGAAAATTTGAGAAATTAGACTGTTTTTAAGAGCACGCCTTATGAGAGTTACTGCCAAAGGTATGGTACGTCTGATTTACTCGAATGCTGTGCAAGGTGGGTTCTATAACGTGATTGGTTGAGGGTCAACTAAATGAATTGACTATCAAACAAAACCTGTATCAAATTCTCTTTTATATTTCTCTTGGTTCTTGTAAGGCATTTAAAGGACAATTTATGTATATACTCGACACTTGTCAAAATTCACTAAGAGGAATTAAGTGTATATATATATGGTAAGAAGGGAACATTCAGATGTTTTTTCTTCTTTCTGTTCCATACTCCGACTCTTCTTCTTAAACCTAAATATTCTTTTTTTCTTCGTTAAATTGGAAGATACCATTTTTAGGTTAATTGGTGAATATTTCAAACTTTTGTTGTTGCTGCTGGTTCGGGAAGGACAATCAGAGTTTGGAACTCGGAGTTATAATAAAGGTGAGTTTCAAGTGAGTCTTTAACCTAACTCATAGATGTTAAATTTACAATGGTTATTCGTATGTTGGTATCTTCTCGGAAAACTAATGAATGCATGTGTGTGTGAAGTATCGTAAAGGTTTTGCATGTTTACAAATGAGATATATGAATTGCTGCATGAATAAGATTATGTGTGGTATGTACGCATGTGAAATTAGGTATGGAAAAGTATGAATTTTTCAAAAGTGTATGAATGAATCTAGGTAAGTGTGTTCTGTGTTAAATGAGTAAAACAACCATTTGTGATGCCTCCAATTGGGCAGGTACATTACTAACCGAACTGGCAGATCACGACATGCAGATATGTGTAAGACCATGTGGTAGATATCCATGGCATCATATGGCAATGAGAATAATCATGGTGTAGCCTCCAGTAAGATGTAAGTCGAACTGGCAGATCACAACATGAAAATATGTATAAGACCATGTGGGAGAAACCCATGATACCTTCTGAGATAGACCGCCGGGATAGTAAACATGTAATGTTCTACAAAGCCTTTGTGGCGTATTTTGAAAAACCTTTGTGGCGTATTCTGTGATGCCTTTATGGCATATTCTGTGATACCTTTGTGGTGAAATTTGTTATGCCTTCATGGTAAAAATCTGGTTAACTACTCTTGTGGTGAGATCTGGATAAACTTTGAGACTCCTCTGCTAATTGACTCTATGATAAAGATCTAGTAAGTTTGAAGATAGCTATGTTTGGTCAACCTTGTGGTGAAATTGAATATGCCTTGGGGGCATTTCCTGAAAAGAGTTTGCAGCAGTGTTTCTAAAAAGAGAATCTGCCATAATAACTCGTCAGTACAGAGAACTTGGTGTAATCATAGATATGGGTGGCCTATGTTGTAACACCCCTTACCCGTGTTTAACGCCGGAACAGGGTACGAGGCGTTACCGGACAATAACACTTGCAACTAAACAAATTCAAGGCATAAATTTTCGTTTAAAATTTAAAACTTTTATCCTATATAATCAAGTCCCTAAAATGGGCTTATGAGGCCCAAAACATGCTTTGGGAGCGATTCGGGACTAAACTGAGAACTTTTAAAACCATTGGAACATTTAGAAAATTTCCTTGTTTTGGAGAGTCACACGCTCGTGTGGGCAGGCCGTGTGGTTACACCCGCCCATGTGGCCTAGGACACGTGATAAACCGAAATAGTAACATATTTTAGGCCCACATTTAGTACGCTTTTGGATGAATTATCCCTTATTTTATGTAATTTGGTGCTCTTAATCCTTTCTTTTCATGATATATACTCAGGAAAGCACCAGGGGATGAAAAGAACGCAAAACGGGCTTAAAACGGGACAAATGGGCCAAAGCATGAAATCGACACGGCCTGGGCCAAAGATCACACGGCCGTGCCTCACTGATCATCTAGAACACGGTCTTCCCTCGATTCACACGGCCGTGCTTCATTAAAGAAGTCCGAACACGGCCTGTCCATGATTTACACGAGCGTGTGCCATGGCCGTGCCTCTGCCGTGGAAAAGAGCAATTTCATTCGGGAAAGGATACTTAGGGAGAAAGAAACGTATTTCAAAAGCCTATAAATACACCCTAAGTATGACCTGAAAGGGGGAGCCCAAAGCCATCGTCTAGGGGCGTCGTGCTAAGCCAGAGAAGGCAGATTTGTGGGGATTCACTCAGGGATAGCCAGTTGATCCATCTCAAGAAGCCAGAGTTATACTCAAGACGGAGGATCTCCTCTTACATTCCTTCAAGGGGTTTTAGGGATTTCTTATGTTTTTTTTTATCTTTTCTCTTGAGATGTTTTCCTTTATTGTTATGAACTAAACCTTCGGATACCCGAAGGGGATGAAACCTATGATGAATCTTGTTATTTGATTATTTGAATTATATGATAAATACTTAGTTTGTTCTTAATTATGTGAGCTTAATCCAAATTTAATGTGCTTAGGTGGAGGAGGAATAGACCCTGCCTAAGAGTAGATCCAACATAATTAAGCGGAGTTGATCGCACGCCTAGAGATAGGGTGACGAGATTTTGCCGGATTAGGGTGAAACCTAATATGGGAGTCCACGATCGATTTCTTCGCCATTCTAGGGGTTATTATAAGAGAACGAGAGTTCCACTAATTAACCTAGGGTTAGACGTTATTCGCCTCGAGAGAGGGTTTAATATACGTTAGGGAGTCTTACGGATCAAACTAAGTAAATAAAATCATATGGTTCAGTGTTAGATAACAAGTGAAGTCTAGGTGGATTCTTCCTAGGGTATCGTATAAATCAACTGGGTTTTTCCCAAGTTATTTTCCAAATTCATTCTTCTTTGTCTTAGAGTCTTTAGTTTAGTAGTTAATTAATTTAGATTAATAAACAACTTCACTTATTTTAGGCTAAATAATAAAAAGAAAGTTAGTATTAGTACTTTCAGTTCCTTTGGGTTCGATAATCCGGTCTTGCCTAAGCTATACTACTGTTCGATAGGTGCACTTGCCTTTAATCGTTGTCAGAGTTAGTTTCCTGGTTCGATCATTCTTTTATAAATTTTAAAACTCATATTTACAGCGATCAAGTTTTTGGCGCCGTTGCCGGGGAACTAAAATATTAAGAAAACTCTATTTTTTTTACTTTAGCCATTATTTTTTTATTTTTCTTTTTCGCAATTTATTTTTATTTTTAGTTTTTAGTTTTGCTAAACTTTCTTTCTTTCTTTTCCTTGCAGGTACCTCTAGTTTATGACTAGAAGGAACCCGAGAGGACCTTTAGAATACGACAGTGATATTGAAGCTACCGCTCGAAGAAATCACAGAGAAATTAGGCGAGCCCTAAATTACCAAGGAGAGCGAGAAGACAAATCCAATCCTACTGAAGGGATGGACGAAAATAATCTTCCACCACAAGATGTGGGAGAAAATAATGCTCCTCGTACTATGTTTGATTATGCTAAACCACATTTAACAGAGCCGAATCTAGTATTGTTAGGCTCGCTATAGCTGCTAATAATTTTGAATTAAAGCCTAACACTATACAAATGATTCAACAGCTTTTTTCAATTTGATGGTTTACAGGCGAAGATCCAAACGCTCATATAGCTAATTTTTACAATTACAGCGATACCTTCAAAATAAATGGCATTTACGATGATGCCATACGACTTCGATTATTTCCCTTTTCATTAAAGAATAAAGCTAAATGATGGTTAAACTCGTTACCACGAGGGTCAATCACTACATGAGAACAAATGACCAAAAAATTTTATTAAAATATTTCCCACCGGCCAAAACGCCAAATTACGTAATGATATCTCTTCTTTTGTGCGATGGATTTAGAGACATTGTATGCGATGCATGGGAGAGATATAAGGATCTCTTGAGAAGGTGTCCGCACCATGGTTTACCCTTGTGGCTTCAAGTCCGACTTTTATAACGGTGTGAATCCTTCAACAAGGAAATTAATTGATTCACCACGGTGGAACCTTGAACAATAGAACTCGGAGGCAACCTACGAGTTTATAGAAGAGATGTCATTTGAATAACTATCGATGGCAAGTTACAAGGACTAGGCCAACAAAATCAGCCAGAGTTTAAAACCTCGACGCAGAAAACCATGCTATCAAATCGGTAGAGTTGATGAATAAGAAGCTTGATAGTTTGTGTTCTTCACGGTACATCCAAATATGCGATGCGACACAAGTGAAAGCGTGGCAAATCCACGAGTACCCACCCTACCAACAGACACGAGAGCGAAACAGATGAACTATATAGGTAACAATTTGAGATCTAATAATAACCCATATAGTAATAATTATAATCCAGTTGGAGGAACCACCCAAATTTTTCGTGGGGAGGACAAGGAAATCGAAACCAAAGGCAACAACCTCCTAAAATTTCCAAAATCAGCCCTATCCGCAAGAGAAGAAGCCGAATCTTGAAGAGACGAACAAATACATAGCATCGCAGAGGCTCGCTCCCAAAAGATCGAGACAACATTAGATAATCAACAAACAACAATCAAAACGATCGAGAGTCAAGTTGGGGAATTCATTAAGTCAATTGAACAACTTAACGAGATGGTTTCGAAATTCGATCGGCGGTTTTCTCTAAAGAAACGAGCAGGTAAAGGCAGTTACACTAAGAAGTGGAAAGGAGCTAGTCGAATCGGAGAAAAAAGAATGCCACCCGTAGATGACAAAGCAAAGGATATGAGAATTGAGGATGTAATTCCAGTACATAAAGAAAGTAAACCACCGATCCCATATCCAAAGAAGGTTGAAGAAAGAACGATTAGACTCCCAATATGGTAAGTTTCTCGAGCTTTTAAACAAATACATATTAACCTACCTTTTGTCGAAGCCATTTCACAGATGCCGACATACGCGAAATTCTTGAAAGAACTCCTGACGAATAAAAGGAAGCTTGAAGAAATATCAATGGTGGAGCTTAATGAAGAATGTTCAGCCATCCTCCAAAACAAGTTGCCAACCAAATTAAAAGACCCAGGAAGTTTTACTATTCCTTGTTTAATTGGTAGTTTAAATGTTAAAAAAGCATTAGCTGATCTAGGTGCCAGTATTAATTTAATGCCTTATAATATGCTTAAATGACTAGATCTCGGGGAACCAAAACCCACTAGGATGAGTATTCAGTTAGCTGATAGATCTATTAAATATCCTAGAGGAGTTATCGAAGATGTCTTGGTAAAAATTGATAAATTTATTTTTTCCCGTTGATTTTGTTGTGCTTGACATGGATGAAGACATTGAGGTCCCCTTAATTCTAGGGCACCCTTTTTTAGCTACTGCTAGGGCTGTTATTGATGTAGGTGATTGTCAACTTGCATTAAGGATAGGCGATGAGGAAATTAGTTTTCAAATTTATGATGCCATGAAATATTCTAGAGAACAAGATGATTCATGTTATTTTGTTGATACCAATGACCATCTCATTCAAAACTCATTATAGGAAATCCTGCATGAGGACACGATGGAACTGTGTCTCACTCAAGAAGAGGGGGAAGAAGATGAAGCTTTTAAGCTAAAATTATCATCAAAACAAATGGAAAAAGAAAGCATCGAATTTGATGATGATTTCAAACAAAAACCCTCTGTTGATGAACCACCCAATTTAGAATTAAAACAACTGCCAAAGCACCTAGAGTACACATACCTTGGGGAAAATTCTACGTTACCAGTAATTATCTCTTGAATTAGAACCCAAGGAAAAAGAGGAGTTGATACAGTGCTTGAGAGAGCATAAAAAGCCATAGCTTGGAAAATCTCTGACATTAAGGGAATAAGCCCAACATTTTGTACCCACAAAATTTTAATGGAAGATGAGTACAAGCCATGTGTGCAACCACAAAGACAACTAAATCCCAACGTAAAAGAAGTCGTGAAAGCCGAGGTAATCAAACTTCTAGATGCTTTGGAATAATTTATCCTATTTTTGACAAAGAAGTGGGTGAGTCCTGTGCGAGTTGTCCCAAAGAAAGGAGGCATGACCGTGGTAGCTAACGAAAAGAATGAACTAATTCCTACCAAGACAGTCCACGAGTTGGAGAGTTTGCATAGATTACAGAAACCGAATGACGCCACTAGAAAAGATCACTTTCCCTACCCTTTATTGATCAAATGCTAGAAAGGTTATCGGGACACATGTACTATTGCTTCCTAGATGGACTCTCCTGGCTATTTCCAAATCCCAATAGCACCGAAGATCAAGAGAAGACAACGTTCACATGCCCATACTGATGCGTTTGCTTATCGTAGAATGCCTTTTGGATTATGTAATGCTCTCTGCTACTTTTCAAATTACATGCTAGCAATCTTTGATGAACTCGTGGAAGATATCATGGAGGTATTTATGGATGATTTCTCGGTTCTGGTAATTCTTTCCATCTTTGCCTTAAAAATTTAAAACGAGTCCTAATGAGATGTGAGGAAACAAACCTTGTTTTAAATTGGGAAAAATGTCACTTTATGGTACAAGAGGGAATAGTATTAGGACATAAAATTTCTAGTAAAGGGATCGAGGTAGATAAAGCAAAGATTGAAACCATAGAAAAATTACCTCCTCCCGATTCGGTTAAGGCCATTAGAAGCTTTTTAGGACATGCGAGGATTTTATAGAAGATTCATTAAGGATTTTTCTAAAATAGCTAAGCCTTTAACAAAATTACTAGAAAAGATGTTCCTTTCAATTTTGATCGGAATGTTTAGATGCATTCAATATCCTTAAGGATAAACTAATAAATGCTCCAATTATAATTGCACCTGATTGGAATCTACCCTTTGAACTAATGTGTGATGCAAGTGACTTCGTAGTAGGTGCGATTTAGGGACAACGAAGAGGCAAGCATTTTCAGCCAATTTACTACGCTAGCGAACACTAACACCACGCTTTGAAAACTATACCACCACAGAGAAAGAATTGCTTGCCGTAGTTTTTGCTTTTGATAAATTTAGATAGTATCTAATATTGTCTAAAGTTGTCGTTTACACTGACCATTCAGCTCTTCGTTATCTTTTAAACAAACCTGATGCAAAACCCAGACTCATACGATGGATTTTACTCTTACAGGAATTCGACTTAGATATACAAGATAAGAAGGGAGCCGAGAATCTTGCAGCGGATCACCTTTCTAGACTTGAAAATCCACACACCAAAGAACTCGATGAAAGTGAAATAAATGATTCATTTCCCGAAGAACAACTCTTTTCTATAACATATTTTGAGGTACCATGGTCTGCAAATATTGCGAATTATTTAGCAGCTAACGTCTTGCCAAGGAAATTAACACATCACCAAAAGAAGCGATTCTTTGCTAATGTGAAAAATTATTTTTGGGAAGATCCCTTTCTTTTTCGCATATGTGCAGATCAGATAATTCGAAGATGTGTTACAAAGACAGAAGCGAGCAAAATCTTGGAGCATTGCCATTCAGGACCATCAGGAGGACACTACAGTGGTATTAAGACAGCACACAAAATACTCGAATCAGGTTTTTATTGGCCCACTCTATTTAAAGATGCCAACAGGTATGTTACCTCGTGTGATAGATGCCAAAGGATAGGTAATATTTCTAAACGTGATGAAATGCCTCAAACATATATGTTATCATGTGAAATATTTGATGTATGGGGTATTGATTTCATGGGACCATTCCCTAGTTCATTTGGAAACAAGTACATCCTAGTGGCAGTTGATTACATGTCAAAATGGGTAGAAGCGGAAGCTTTACCTACCAATGATGCTAGGGTAGTAGTCAAGTTTCTCAAGAAACTATTTTCCCGATTTGGCACACCGAGAGCCATCATTAGTGATAAGGGTACTCATTTCTGTAATACTCAATTTGCAAAAGTCCTAAAAAAATATGGAGTATACCACAGGACAGCCACCCCATATCATCCTCAAACCAGTGGGCAAGTTGAGGTAGCAAACCGAGAACTTAAGCGCATTCTAGAAAAAATGGTTGAATCAAATAGAAAAGATTGGGCAGTTAAAGTAGATGATGCTTTATGGGCCTATAGAATAGCATTTAAAACACCTCTAGGGACATCCCCATACAAACTTGTATACGGGAAAAGCTGTCATCTACCATTCGAATTAGAACACAAAGCTTTTTGGGCAATAAATTTTTTGAATTCTGACCTCAAAATTGTAGGAAAGAGAAGAATGATGCAGATGAACGAGCTGGACGAGTGGAGAATGGAAGCCTATGAGAACTCAAAACTGTACAAGGAAGCAACAAAGCGATGCCACGATGCTCATCTCAAGAGATCAAAACAATTCGAAGTAGGAGACCTGGTCCTACGATACAACTCAAGGCTTAAACTATTTCCGGGAATCAAGATGGTCATGCCCATTTATGATCAAAACATTTTTTCCATATGGCACCATCGAGGTAACTCATCCCACTAAAGGCACATTCAAGGTAAATGGACAGCGACTTAAAATTTATAATGTTGCAGATTTTGGAGATATGAGAGAGGAGCTTATGCTCCATGAGCCTTCTTTTAGAACCGAAAACAGGGAAAGTCTAGCTTAAGACTATAAATGAGCGCTTCTCGGGAGGCAACTCGAGCACTAACATAATTTATTCTCATATTTCGCTTTAAATTTATTTTCTTTTCTTCTTTTCTTTCTGAACACTTAGTTATAAACTAACAAGGGGCGCAGAATTCCAGGACACACGGCCTTACACACGGCCGTGGCCGTGGCCGTGTGGACCATAAGAATCCCCGTACTGACATAGCAGAGGCCATGAGAATCAATTCCAACCACTTTTCGACGTCACGGATCCAACCACTACACCACGGGAACCGACAAAGGGGCACGCTCGTGCCTTACAATCGTGTGAAGCTACTGACTTGCCACCACGGGCAGAACACACCTGTGTCTTCCAACCGTGGTCGACTCGAAAACAAACGTAGAGAATCAACACACCCTGCGACACGGCCGTGTGATACGGCCGTGTGAATCGACACACACCCTCAACCCACGGGCGTGTTTCTTGTTTTTAGGTTCTTAAGGCTGCTTGGGAATCATGCCACTTCCACCATCACCAACAACTCCGTCACCTTCAAAGTCACACCCACCTCTCGAACCATCTACCATAAGGATTCTCAGGCCCCTTTATCTTTTAAACTTAGTTTATTTTCCTTCTTAGTCTCCTTCTCTTTATCTTTCTTGTCTTTAATTATATTATTAGTATATTATTAAGGTTTCTTTAGATTTCTTGGCTAATCCTGCATGAGACTCCCAATTTCTTCATCTAGCGCAGGTTCGTCATCCAGACGGCCCATCACCACCACCAAAGGCACAATCTCCTCTCAAGGAATCATCCGAAAATTCAGGAAGTTTTCACTTATCCCCATATCTGATGATTTTATTACAAGGTTATTATATATCTTTGTACATTGAGGGAAATGTACATCTCAAGTGTGGGGGGCTGAACAACCTAAAAAGATACCTAACTCAATCCATAAATTTAGTCTTATCTTAAAAGTAATTTTCTCATATTACTAATTAGGATGAAATTTCTGATGATTTATAATTTTTATTGATATGTTTTAGATTAAGTCATTTATAATTGTGCATTGATAATTATATTCTAAGAATACTAGAGAATCAAGCATGATAAGTCTATTTTTCAGAAATTAAAAATTTTCTATGTTGTCGAACTAAGTTTAAATATTACTTTGAAGTTTGAATTTTACGACGTTGACATCAAAATACCCATAATTTCTGTGAGTTTTTGAGCCTTATAGAGCATAAATTCTTTTTCTTGCTCACTTTATTGATTATGAGTATGTCAACATTGATCTGTTATTCTAGAACTTGCATCGATTATACAAGTCGAGACCACATTTTTTTGATTTGATATACAGATATGATAAAGGCACCTAGGATTTAATCCACTTACTCCACTAAAAGTCTACCTCCACAAATTAACCCCTAGTGAACCCCTTTTAATCCTAACAACCCTATTTATTGACATAACCACTAATATTAACCCAGAACCCCTTTGTTTTTGTTATCACCATGTAACACCCCAAACTCGGACAAGACACCACGCCCGAATCTGGTATGTTACGGGGAAAAACGTCATTGAGTGATCAGATTTTTTTTTTCTCGTTTAGAAGTGGGGTGAAAACATAGTGAATTTGAGGAAAGTTTGAGTAGGCTTGTTTGATTAGATTTTGAAAACTTATCCAAGTATATAGTTAAAGCGAGTTGATTTCATTTAGCACTTCCAATAGTTTCTTAGTGCCATTTTGAAACATTTTAGACTTAGTAGAAAATCGAGTTTGATTTGGAAATCATTTGAGTTTATTGTATAGCAAAACATAGCGAGATACCCGATGGTATAGTTTAAAACACATTGCGATATAATTTTGAAAACGTTGTCTTTCCAAGTTTTAGTAAAATTTCATGCCAAGTTATTTGTTAAGCGGGTTGAGAATCTAATTAAAACATACCCATCATAAAACATAATTTAAAGGCCTTTTACAAATCCAAATTAAAACCCAAATAACAAGAATTAAACTAAAGTACCCAAATGATAGAGTTGAAGTAAAACTTTATTAAGCATGGCATGAGCACCTCGAGTCCACCCCGCTCCATGTCCGCGTCTTCACGAATCACCCGAAATGTCAAAGGAGGGGGTGAGTCGAGTGACTCAAAGCATAAATCCCGCTCCCGATGAAACAACATGCTAACACACATCATACATAGCAACATAATTAATGCAACCCGATCCTAACCATCCGTATCGCTTTTTCTACCCCGTGTGGTACCAAACCACCGGTGGTGCCAAACCACCGGTGACATATAGTCACAATGTGTTACCAAAACACTTTGGTGTCCCAAAGACACAAATGTGTGCTACCAAAGCACCGGTGACCGTAGTCACAATAATCGAATGATGGGGCCAACCCATCGTGTGATACCCAATCACTAGCGATTTATCCCATATCTCATGTGGGGCCAACCCACGGTGGTGTTAACCACGGGGACAAGTCGCAATGAGGTGCCCAACCTCTGGTGTCCCAAAGACACAAATGTGCTACCAAAGCACCGGTGACCGTAGTCACAATAATCGAATGATGGGGCCAACCCATCGTGTGATACCCAATCACTAGCGACGATCCCATATCTCAAAGTGGGGCCAACCCACGGTGGTGTCAAACCACGGGGACAAGTCGCAATGAGGTGCCCAACCTCCGTGTCCCCAAAGACACAAATGTGCTACCAAAGCACCGGTGACCGTAGTCACAATAATCGAATGATGGGGCCAACCCATCGTGTGATACCCAATCACTAGCGATTTCATCCCATATCTCAAAGTGGGGCCAACCCACGGTGGTGTTAACCACGGGGACAAGTCGCAATGAGGTGCCCAACCTCCGTGTCCCAAAGACACAAATGTGCTACCAAAGCACTTTGGTGACCCAAAGTCACAAAGTGTGTTACCAAAACAACGTGCTCACAAAGACAAAATATCACCGCTCCCTCCACTCATATCACCCATCAACATACCATACTCATGTAATCATGCATATCATACAAATCATGCATATCATGCTAATATGTTTGACTCATGCCCCATATCACATACATACATAGTCATGATACCATATAGATCATCAAGAAACTAGTAACAATCTTGACTTACCTTGGATACGTACACATACCCCGTTTGGGTATCCAATAATCCATCATACTTTCGTCATGATTTTAATAGGCAAACAGGTTTAATAACAATATCACTAAGTATGGGTGTGTTAGTTACACACACATAAAACGAAAAACCTTAATCCAACGAATCGAGTTAAAGCCCCCTTGATTATCTTGCACCTAAAACTTGATTTGGTTTCCTACCAAATCTCGAACCAAGCAGATTCCTCTTTGACAAACGGCACACCCTATTACAAGAACAGTTAATCTCTTGAAACCTTAGACTCAATCAAGACTAAATGAATAAACCATGAATAACATCTTACCAACACTTACCGATCAATCAAATCCGGATAAAAGTTTTGTCGATCGCTCCGAATCCCGAATGCCCTATATCGAAATGTTCAACAAATGATTATTTCCTTCAACCGAATTCAACATAGGCTCTTAGTCAAACCGAAAACAACATAGCACTTAGAGAGTGGGAAATGGCCATTCGGCCAAGAACTTACCCCCAACACCAACCACCAATCGGTCAACCACACTAGGAGAGAACAAAAAGAGATTCGGCCAAGCCTTGCACCAAAAGAAGAACAAAAGATCCGGCCAACAATAGCAATGGGAAAAAGGAGAACAGGAGAGTACTTACGATTCTTAGAAAAGGAAGAAGTGAAGAAAATGTTTTAGGAACTAACTTTCGGCTAACAAGGTGCTAATAGGAGAAAGAAGATATGAGAACACTAGGGTAATGGTTTCGGCTCAACACACATGAAAAGAAAGGAGAAAGAATGGGAAGGAGCATTCGGCTAGCAAAGAAAGTTAGGAGAAAAACAAGCAAATTTCGGCAAGTTCTTGAGAGGTTTGGTCTTTCGGTTTCAAGATTGAAAATGGAAGAACTCTCTCTTGAAATTTCGGCAAAGGTAATTGAGAAGAAGAGAAGTGGATGGAATGAAGGTAGTTTCGGTTTGTCAACGAAAGAAGATGAAGATGTGCTTTTAGTGAATTGAGTTTCGGCTAGCAAGAGAAGAAATGGAAAAGAATGGTTTGGAGAGATGGAGTTTCGCACAAGGTTTCAAAAAGAGAAGAAAATGGAGATGGGATGCTAGGTTCGGCTTGTCAAAGGATATTGAGAGAAAACAATAGTCGATTCGGCAATAAGACTACTTGGACTTTCGGTTCCAAAAAAAAAAAAACGAGGCAAGACTCTTTAGAATTTTCTGGCTTAGGCTAAAGACAAAAAGAAGAAGTTTGCTCATAAACTTTTGACCGAAACACCAAAATGCCAAAAATGAAATTCGGCACACCCTTCCTACTCACTTACCACAACCGGCCAAACACTCCCCAAGCTCCCCAAGTTTCGACCAACACCTCCAACACACCCTAAAAATTCGGCCATAATCCCCATTCACTCACAACCACACACTTAAACCACCTTGACCAAGTCTTCCTCCTAAACTCACTCTCCACTCTCCATTTGAATGTGTAGACTAAGTCCAAGGTAGAATTTGAACTACATACAACCTCTTCCTTCCATGCCACAAAAAGAGTGCAAAAAGTGGCCACTCCATGCAGCTTGAACACAAGACCTCTCCCCTGCAGATGACGCCACACTCAAGCCCCCAAGTGACGCATGCCTTGCCACTCCACTAGCTTTTCTTTTGTGCTCAAGAACACCAATTAATATTCATATATCCCACTTCATCAACTCCTCTTACTTAAGCCTAAAAACAAAAAGTTTCCCACCTACTCAGACATACCCCTAGTCTACAATTAAGCCCCTAAGACACCAAAATAGCAACATAGCAAGCCAACACATGCAAAACATGCCATAATAAAAATAGCCCCTAACCCGGGATATTACAGTTCTACCCCCCTTAAAATAATTTCGACCTCGAAATTACCTGATCAAAAGAGTTGCGGGTATTGCTGTCTCATCATATCCTCGGGTTCCCACGTCGCTTCTTCCACGCCATGATTCCGCCAAAGAACCTTAACCAAAGGCACAGACTTCTTACGCAGAACCTTCACATCTCGATCAAGAATCTGCACAGGTTCCTCCTCCACGGTCAAATCTGGATTTACCTCGATCTCTTCCACTGCTACTACATGCGACGGATCTGAGCGATAACGTCGAAGCATCGAAACGTGGAATACGTCGTGAATCTGACTAAGCTCTGCTGGCAACTCAAGCTGATACGCTACTGGTCCAACTCATCTCAATACCTTATACGGCCCAATAAACCTCGAACTTAGCTTGCCTTTCTTCTCGAACCTCAACACCTTCTTCCAAGGTGAGACCTTCAGAAACACTCGATCCCCACAAAGAAACTCTATATCTCTTCGCTTAAGATCGGCGCCAAGACTTGCGGTCCGAAGCTTCCTTCAATCGAGATCGAATCGACTTAACCTTGTCTTCGGTCTCGGCCAACCAACTCGGGTCCCAACAACCGCGTTCACCTAACTCCGTCCAACACGTGGGTGAGCGACATTTCCTACCATACAACGCCTCATACGGTGCCATCTTAATGCTCGCTTGGTAATCGTTGTTGTAGGCAAACTCATTAATGGTAGAAACTCCTCCCAACTACCTCTCAAATCCAAGATACAACCTCTCGGATATCCTCTAAGACTGAATAACCCTTTCGATTGACCGTCGATCGCGGGTGAAAAGCCGTCTTTGAAATCCAAACGAGTACCCGAGCCCGATGCAACGCTTTCCGAACCTTGACGTAAATCTAGGATCCCTATCCGAGATTATCGAAACCGCACACCGTGCAACCTTACTATCTCGACACATATAGCTTCGCTAAGCCACGAAGTGAGTAGTCAACCCTCACCGGAATAAAGTGAGTGATTTAGTCGATCGATCCACCACTACCCAAATGAATCTTTCTTGCTTGGCGTAAGCGGTAACCCACCGACGAAATCCTGGTTATCCTTTCCCACTTCCATCGAGGAATTTTCACAGTGCAAGCAACCCCGACGGCAATCGATGTTCACCTTGACTGTGACAAGTCGGACACTTCCCAACAAACTCTGTCACCTCCTTCTTCAAGCCGAGGCCACCAAAATCGCTCTCTAAGATCCCTATACATCTTACTACCTCCGGGATGCATAGCATAAGGATCGCTATGTGCGTCTGAAGAATCTTCTCGCCTCGACTCAACATCTTTAGGCATACAAGCCTTACCTTGAAAACACAGAACCTCATCACTAGACAAGCGTAACCCTCCAAACCACCATTCTCGCACTTGTAACCTCCGCGCACTCGTAACCTCATCCAATAATCTGTTTCTCTACGATCCGCTCAACCCAAGTAGGCTTAACTCGCAACTCTGCGAATACTCCCATCGTCATACAAGCTCAAGTGGGCGAACAAAGCTCTTAAGTCCGAAACAACCTTGCGACTCAACGCGTCGACCACCACGTTAGCCTTGCCCGGATGATACTCAATCGAACGATCGTAATCTTTCAAAGAACTCGACCCATCTGCGCGCCTCAAATTCAAATCCTTCGAGTCGGTAGATACTTGACTCTTGTGATCTGTGTAGACTATCGATCTCTCCCCGTACAAGTAGTGCCTCCAAATCTTTAAAGCGAAGACTACAAATGCTAGCTCCAAATCGTCGTCGGATAATTGACCTCATGTGGCCTCAACCGTCGAGAAGCGTAAGCCACAACCTTACCTTCTTGTATCAAAGACACAACCCAAGCCCGTATGTGATGCATCGCAATAGATCATGTACTCCTTACCACCTCAAAGTTGAATTAAAACGGAGCCTCGGTCAAAATCTTCTTTAACTTGTCGAAGCTTTCCTGCTGCTTCTCGGTCCACACAAACGGAACTTCTTTCCTCAAAGAACTTGGTCATCGGCGCGCTATCAACAAGAAACCCTCAACAAACCTTCGGTGAGTATCCGCCAAACCTGAAAACTCCGAATCTCACCCATCGACTTAGGCGGCTTCCAATCCAAAATCGCCTCAATCTTACGAGGATCCACTCGAATTCCCTCACCGACACTACATGACCCAAGAAAGTCACTTCCTAAGCCGAACTCACACTTACCGAACTTAGCATAGAGTCGCTTTTCCTCAAAATCTGCAACACCACTCGCAAATGCTTATCATGCTCTTCCCCGTCTTTGAGTACACTAAGATGTCGTCTATGAAAACCACGACGAACCGATCCGAGATCTTCGTTGGAACACCCTATTCATCATGTCCATAAACGCCGCCGGTCGCGTTAGTCAACCCGAACGGCATTACGAGTAAATTCGTAGTGCCCATACCGAGTTCAAACGCTGTTTTATGGATATCGCCTCCTTAACCTTCAACCGATGATACCTGGACCTCAAGTCGATCTTGAGAATACCGCGGCGCCCAACTGATCAAACAAGTCATCTATCCGTGGCAACGGATACTTGTTTTTAATCGTCGACTTGTTCAATCAAGCGGTAGTCTATACACATCCGCATCGAGCCATCTTTCTTTTTAACAAAGAGTACCGCGCACTTACGGCGAAACACTTGGCCTAATAAAACCTCGATCCAATAACTCCTGGATCGAGCCTTAAGCTCCACCAATTCCTTTGGCGCCATCCTATACGGAGCAATAGACACTTTGGCAGCGATTCGGGTAATGCAGATCAATCCCGAACTCCACCTCGCGATCTGGCGGCAAACCCGAAAGCTCCTCGGAAAAACATCGATAAACTCCTTAACGGTGCGAGACCTTCTCCACACCCGACTCTTTAGCCTCCAAGGCATACACATGAACCACATACGCTTCACGGCCTTTCTCGACCATCTTCTCTCGCCTTGAGCGGATACCACATTTGATAAGTAATCTCTCCTATTACCTATCATAGCCACCTCTTCACCCTCGACCGTCTTAAGAACCATGCGCTTGGCGCGCAATCCAACCTCGCTTTGGTACTTGACCAACCAGTCCATCCCAAGAATCGGATCGAACTCCCAAACGGCGGTTCCATCGATCGGCAAACAAACACTACCCCTTGGAGTTCTAAGGGTACCTCTCTAAACAGCTTTATCTACTACTACGAGTGACCTAGAGGGCTAATCACGGTCATCCGCCTAGAAGATATCTCGAGCCTAAATCCATGGTCTCTACTATACTACGGCAACATAAGAGCGCGTTGAACCCACATCAATCAAAGCGGTATAAGGAGAACCAAAAATCGAAACGTACTGGGTTATGACGTCCGGTGCGTCGCCTCTCTCTCGGCGCCTCGCGGCATACACTAATCCAGTCGTCTAGCATCGAACTACCGCACCTCTGCCCGGTGCTCCACGGCCCCGACCAGACCCATTACCACCTCTGCCATTACCACGGCCCCTCTGCGGTGGCGGTCCATTACCTCTGAATCGACACGGCCCCGCCTCTCGGGTGAATCCTAGCCAACCTACGCGGACAGTCCCCTTACACTGCTCGAGAACCACACTCGAAGCAACCTTTTCCTCCACCCAGCCAGCCCACCCCAATGAGATTTTCCGTCATCGATCACATCACGGCGGTCCCTCGCTTAGCGACAACAAACCTAGCGGTGGTTGGTTCGGCCCACTCGGTCTAGCCCTCTTCTGCGGATTACCCGACGACCCAGAGGACCCAAAGCTCCTCTTATGTCTATTTCGGTCCATGCCCCGCCTCACCGACTCCTTAACACCCTCGGCCACCTTAGCCTTCTCAACTAAGACAAAGAAACTCGCCTCTCTGGCGAGGAGCAATCAGCAGACCTCAAGTCGTCTCGCACCCATCCTCGAACGAACACACCTCTCATGCTCGGTGGCCACAATGCCCTCGGCATACCTACTCGGCCAGGAACTCACCCTGCGTGCTCGACACCGATTTACTCCCCGAACAAGCCTCGAGAAAAAGCCTTTATTTGGGAGTCGATATAACTAGCTCCGATGTATTTCCTTTGATATGCACCACGAAATAATCCCATGTTAGATCCTCTGCTTTGCCACACTTCGTCTCGAATCGTGAGCCACCATCGATATGACTCATCCCGGAGAAGCGTCGATGCCCTTCACTTCTCTTGAGCAAGTCAAGTCGGATCGTCCATGATCCGCTCGGTTGCCTCCAACCAATATTCGGCGATCTTTGGGAGCAACACCGAAACACCTCGGAAGAATTCGGCCCCATTGGCGAAAGTCGCTCGAGAACAATTTCCTAACTCTGCGTTACCACCAACACCACTACTCTTTCCAACACTCGCGGCATCGCTCAGTGACACGCTGCGTCGTCCCGGTCGATCTTGGAACTCACCACCTCCACCGGTGGCGGAACCGGTATCTCATTTTCTCGAACCACGACCCGGATCCTACGGGCTCGAAACCGTCATCCTACCACGACCTGCCCACGACCACGTCCACCTCTAGCGCTCATGACTAAACTTCCTACGTATCGATTAAGAATTTTTATGCATCGATATTTATTCCACTTGTTTAAAAGCAAGTCTTATGAATATTTTAAGAGGATTTGTTCTCGCGAGTTCACGAGAATCCTACTCGGTTTCAATCTCTAAAGTAGTATACTATTACTATTCATCAAATCATATCACATCCAATCAATTCACAAGCAATAGTGCACTGGTACTTACAGGCGGCCCAGTGCAGGAGACTCGGTGCCATGCCTTTCAAACCATACTTTAAGAATAAAGACTAACAAAACAACCTTTTGAAAACATTTTGGGCCTCAGGCCCACAGCCGAGCCTTTGAACTTAGCTCTGATACCACAATTGTAACACCCCAAACTCGGACAAGACACCACGCCCGAATCTGGTATGTTACGGGGAAAAACGTCATTGGATGATCAGATTTTTTTTTCTCGTTTAGAAGTGGGGTGAAAACATAGTGAATTTGAGGAAAGTTTGAGTAGGCTTGTTTGATTAGATTTTGAAAACTTATCCAAGTATATAGTTAAAGCGAGTTGATTTCATTTAGCACTTCCAATAGTTTCTTAGTGCCATTTTGAAACATTTTAGACTTAGTAGAAAATCGAGTTTGATTTGGAAATCATTTGAGTTTATTGTATAGCAAAACATAGCGAGATACCCGATGGTATAGTTTAAAACACATTGCGATATAATTTTGAAAACGTTGTCTTTCCAAGTTTTAGTAAAATTTCATGCCAAGTTATTTGTTAAGCAGGTTGAGAATCTAATTAAAACATACCCATCATAAAACATAATTTAAAGGCCTTTTACAAATCCAAATTAAAACCCAAATAACAGTAATTAAACTAAAGTACCCAAATGATAGAGTTGAAGTAAAACTTTATTAAGCATGGCATGAGCACCTCGAGTCCACCCCGGCTCCATGTCCGCGTCTACGAATCACCTGAAATGTCAAAGGAGGGGGTGAGTCGAGTGACTCAGTGCATAAATCCCGCTCCCGATGAAACAACATGCTAACACACATCATACATAGCAACATAATTAATGCAACCCGATCCTAACCATCCGTATTGCCTTTTCTACCCCGTGTGGTACCAAACCACTGGTGGTGCCAAACCACTGGTGACATATAGTCACAATGTGTTACCAAAACACTGGTGTCCCAAAGACACAAATGTGCTACCAAAGCACTGGTGACCGTAGTCACAATAATCGAATGATGGGGCCAACCCATCGTGTGATACCCAATCACTAGCAGACGATCCCATATCTCATGTGGGGCCAACCCACGGTGGTGTTAACCACAGGGACAAGTCGCAATGAGGTGCCCAACCTCGGTGTCCCAAAGACACAAATGTGCTACCAAAGCACTCGGTGTGACCGTAGTCACAATAATCGAATGATGGGGCCAACCCATCGTGTGATACCCAATCACTAGCGAGCGATCCCATATCTCAAAGTGGGGCCAACCCACGGTGGTGTCAAACCACGGGGACAAGTCGCAATGAGGTGCCCAACCTCTGGTGTCCCAAAGACACAAATGTGCTACCAAAGCACTGGTGACCGTAGTCACAATAATCGAATGATGGGGCCAACCCATCGTGTGATACCCAATCACTAGCGACGATCCCATATCTCAAAGTGGGGCCAACCCACGGTGGTGTTAACCACGGGGACAAGTCGCAATGAGGTGCCCAACCTCCGTGTCCCAAAGACACAAATGTGCTACCAAAGCACCGGTGACCGTAGTCACAATAATCGAATGATGGGGCCAACCCATCGTGTGATACCCAATCACTAGCGAGGCGATCCCATATCTCAAAGTGGGGCCAACCCACGGTGGTGTTAACCACGGGACAAGTCGCAATGAGGTGCCCAACCTCTGGTGTCCCAAAGACACAAATGTGCTACCAAAGCACTGGTGACCCAAAGTCACAAAGTGTGTTACCAAAACACTCGGTGCTCACAAGGCTACAAAATATCACTTTGCTCCTCTCCACTCATATCACCCATCAACATACCATACTCATGTAATCATGCATATCATACAAATCATGCATATCATGCTAATATGTTTGACTCATGCCCCATATCACATACATACATAGTCATGATACCATATAGATCATCGAGAAAACTAGTAACAATCTTGACTTACCTGGATACGTACACATACCCCGTTTGGGTATCCAATAATCCATCATCTTGTCATGATTTTAATAGGCAAACAGGTTTAATAACAATATCACTAAGTATGGGTGTGTTAGTTACACACCATTAAACGAAAAACCTTAATCCAACGAATGAGTTAAAGCCCCCTTGATTATCTTGCACCTAAAACTTGATTTGGTTTCCTACCAAATCTCGAACCAACCAGTTCCTCTTTGACAAACGGCACACCCTATTACAAGAACAGTTAATCTCTTGAAACCTTAGACTCAATCAAGACTAAATGAATAAACCATGAATAACATCTTACCAACACTTACCGATCAATCAAATCCAGGATAAAAGTTTTGTCATTGCTCAGAATCCCGAATGCCCTATATCGAAATGTTCAACAAATGATTATTTCCTTCCAACCGAATTCAACATAGGCTCTTAGTCAAACCGAAAAACAACATAGCACTTAGAGAAGTGGGAAATGGCCATTCGGCCAAGAACTTACCCCAACACCAACCACCAATCGGTCAACCACACTAGGAGAGAACAAAAGAGATTCGGCCAAGCCTTGCACCAAAAGAAGAACAAAAGATCCGGCCAACAATAGCAATGGGAAAAAGGAGAACAGGAGAGTACTTACGATTCTTAGAAAAGGAAGAAGTGAAGAAAATGTTTTAGGAACTAACTTTCGCTAACAAGGTGCTAATAGGAGAAAGAAGATATGAGAACACTAGGGTAATGGTTTCGGCTCAACACACATGAAAAGAAAGGAGAAAGAATGGGAAGGAGCATTCGGCTAGCAAAGAAAGTTAGGAGAAAAACAAGCAAATTTCGGCAAGTTCTTGAGAGGTTTGGTCTTTCGGTTTCAAGATGAAAAATGGAAGAACTCTCTCTTGAAATTTCGGCAAAGGTAATTGAGAAGAAGAGAAGTGGATGGAATGAAGGTAGTTTCGGTTTGTCAACGAAAGAAGATGAAGATGTGCTTTTAGTGAATTGAGTTTCGGCTAGCAAGAGAAGAAATGGAAAAGAATGGTTTGGAGAGATGGAGTTTGACACAAGGTTTCAAAAAGAGAAGAAAATGGAGATGGGATGCTAGGTTCGGCTTGTCAAAGGATATTGAGAGAAAACAATAGTCGATTCTAAAATAAGACTACTTGGACTTTCGGTTCCAAAAAAACAAAGAAAGCGAGGCAAGACTCTTTAGAATTTTTGGCTTAAGCTAAAGACAAAAAGAAGAAGTTTGCTCATAAACTTTTGACCAAAACACCAAAATGCCAAAAATGAAATTCGGCACACCCTTCCTACTCACTTACCACAACCGGCCAAACACTCCCCAAGCTCCCCAAGTTTCGCCAACACCTCCAACACACCCTAAAAATTCGACCATAATCCCCATTCACTCACAACCACACACTTAAACCACCTTGACCAAGTCTTCCTCCTAAACTCACTCTCCACTCTCCATTTGAATGTGTAGACTAAGTCCAAGGTAGAATTTGAACTACATACAACCTCTTCCTTCCATGCCACAAAAAAGAGAGTGCAAAAAGTGGCCACTCATGCAGCTTGAACACAAGACCTCTCCCCTGCAGATGACGCCACACTCAAGCCCCCAAGTGACGCATGCCTTGCCACTCCACTAGCTTTTCTTTTGTGCTCAAGAACACCAATTAATATTCATATATCCCAGCTTCATCAACTCCTCTTACTTAAGCCTAAAAACAAAAAGTTTCCCACCTACTCAGACATACCCCTAGTCTACAATTAAGCCCCTAAGACACCAAAATAGCAACATAGCAAGCCAACACATGCAAAACATGCCATAATAAAAATAGCCCCTAACCCGGGATATTACACACCATTCCTTTTGACTACCCTTATATCGAGATTTGATTTGATTAATAGCCTAACTATGTTTTTATTTCAGTAATTTATCTTTTATTATGTATTTATGATTGTTCTTAAAAAAAAGACGAAGTATATTCATTATTAGTTATGTGATTAAACGAGCTTATACATTTAAAATCCAAATATCGAAAAAAGAAGCTCGTATTATTAGTATTATTAGTTTTCAATTGATGTAATTATTATTATTAGTTCATTAGTTCTTAGTTAGGTAATTTGTCAATTCAAACTCGATTCTAACCCTCTAATTCAGCCTTACTCCACACCTTAACCCTAGCCCCGTTACAACCCTAACAAAGACCTTTTGATTTGTGTTTCATCTCATATTTCAGTGGTGGAGATTTGATTTTCATGCAAGCCTATGGGATTAACTCTTCATATTTGAATTTTGAGTGCCTAAATTTTGAACCTTAAAAACTTTGAGTGATTTGAGTGAATCTTTTGTGAGGATGTCAATCCTTATCGATTTCAAATTAAAGGTAATTACCTAGATAAGGGGAGACGCCTAAGTTTTTGAGCTACAAAATCTATGACTTAGATTGTTTGAATTTTTAGGACTCTTTGAGTTGAATTATCCATGTATAAATTATCTCTGAATTATGATGAGACACTATCAATAACTGTTATGAATTATAGAAAGTTCGTTTTAATTGTAAGTTGAGAATTTTGCTTGAGGACAAGCAAAAGCTTAAGTGTGGGGGTATTTGATAAACCGAAATAGTAACATATTTTAGGCCCACATTTAGTACGCTTTTGGATGAATTATCCCTTATTTTATGTAATTTGGTGCTCTTAATCTTTTCTTTTCATGATATATACTCAGGAAAGCACCAGGGGATGAAAAGAACGCAAAAGCGGGCTTAAAAGCAGACAAATGGGCCAAAGCATGAAATCGACACGGCACAGGCGAAAGATCACACTACACAGTGCTCACCGATCATCTAGAACACGGTCTTCCCTCGATTCACACGGCCGTGCTTCATTAAAGAAGTCCAAACACGGCCTGTCCACAATTTACACAGGCGTGTGCCATGGCCGTGCCTCTGCCGTGGAAAAGAGCAATTTCATTCGGGAAAGGATACTTAGGGAGAAAGAAACGTATTTCAAAAGCCTATAAATACACCCTAAGTATGACTCGAAAGGGGGAGCCCAAAGCCATCATCTAGGGCGTCGTGCTATGCCGAGAAGGCGCGATTGTGGGGATTCACTCGGGGATAGCGGTTGATCCATCTCAAGAAGCCAGAGTTATACTCAAAACGGAGGATCTCCTCTTCAATTCCTTCAGGGGGTTTTAGGGATTTCTTATGTTTTGTTTTATATTTTCTCTTGAGATGTTTTCCTTTATTGTTATGAACTAAACTTTCGGATACCCGAAGGGGATGAAACCTATGATGAATCTAGTTATTTGATTATTTGAATTATATGATAAATACTTAGTTTGTTCTTAATTATGTGAGCTTAATCCAAATTTAATGTGCTTAGGTGGAGGAGGAATAGACCCACCAAGAGTAGATCCAACATAATTAAGCGGAGTTGATCGCACGCCTAGAGATAGGGTGACGAGATTTTGCCAGATTAGGGTGAAACCTAATATGGGAGTCCACAGATCGATTTACTGCTATTCTAGGGGGTTATTAGAAGAGAACGAGAGTTCCACTAATTAACCTAGGGTTAGACGTTATTCGCCTCGAGAGAGGGTTTAATATATGTTAGGGAGTCTTACGGATCAAACTAAGTAAGTAAAATCATATGGTTCAGTGTTAGATAACAAGTGAAGTCTAGGTGGATTCTTCCTAGGGTATCGTCTAAATCAACTGAGTTTTTCCCAAGTTATTTTCCAAATTCATTCTTCTTTGTCTTAGAGTCTTTAGTTTAGTAGTTAATTAATTTAGATTAATAAAAAACTTCACTTATTTTAGGCTAAATAATAAAAAGAAAGTTAGTATTAGTACTTTTAGTTCCTTTGGGTTCGATAATCCGGTCTTGCCTAAGCTATACTACTGTTCGATAGGTGCACTTGCCTTTAATCGTTGTCAGAGTTAATTTCCATGTTCGATCATTCTTTTATAAATTTTAAAACTCTGATATACAGCGATCAACACGCACGTGCCCTCCACCCATGTAACTCTCTGTTTATGACGTCATCATTCGTTTTGGATCAAACGACCAAGTCACACACCCGTGTGCTAGATCGTGTCCTCCACACGGCTGAGACACACGGCCGTGTCTCTGCCTGTGTGGTCAAGAAGTTGGTTATTTTCCAAGCCAATTTCTACCCTATCATGCCCATACTTGAGTATAACTTGAATGACACATTTCATGACATATTAAAGCTACCAAAACATCCACCACACACACGTAACAAGTCATAGCATACAATTTACTCAACCATGGAATGCATCATCATGAGTTTTTTGCATAACCAATTTATTGGCCACATTAAATGGCATTATACAACAATGAACTCTGAATATCATGGGTCATTATTCTAGGACAACTCATAGTAACATATACACATGACCGAGTTCCCTATACATGCCATAACCTTAAGTATAAAATCATTGATACCTAAATTGTAAGCTTGATAGTGTGATAGGTTCTCCGGCGATTTCCAACCCGAGCTAACCTGAGTACATTATAAACACGAAAAACAACGAAGTAAGCTCTAAAGCTTAGTGAGTACCTATGTAAATGATAAAAAATTGATTATCATGCTTTTAACAATCCTCATTATAAGCTCTCAAGATAATACCATCATTATTGCATAAAATTTCACAATTCATTTATGTTCATCTTGAGCTGTTTACTCGAGTTACAGTCACTAAATTTTTTTTATCTAGATCTACGGAACTCAAAATTAAGATCCGCTAATTTTTCCTGAAACTACACTCACATATCTTCTTACCATAAAATTTACAGAACTTTTGGTTTAGCCAATCAGTACAGTTTATTCTTTAAAGTATCCCCTGTTTTTCTATCTGACAGTTCCGACCCCTCTTCACTAAAAATTAATTATCTAATTGTACAGAACTCGAATGATGTTACCGTTTTTTTTTATTGAAAATATACTCATTAAGAAATTCAAGAATATAAATTTTATCCCTTGATTATTTTTTTACAATTTTTAATAAATTTCCCAATTAAAAACAGTGGATTCAGAAATAATTCTGACCCTGTCTCACTAAAATCCAAATATCTCACCATATGAAATTCTTTTGCTTAATTTGTTTCTTTTATATAGAAATAGACTCAATAAGATTTAATTTCATATCTCATTAAACCTCTAATTAAATTTCTATCGTTTTTTTGTGACTTTTCAAAGTGATACAACTGCTGCTGTCCAAACTGTTTTATTGCTAATTTTACTCTTTCATGTTTCCTTTATATTAATTTTCATTTACTCACATATAACACCAAAGTATATCCATGGTTAGCCATTCCAATAACTAGTCATTATCAAATTTTTGCAAGCCATTCATTGGCCAATTTAACCTATACTTCAACAACAAAGACTTGAACATATCATTTCTCAATTTAATTTGGCCTAAAAGCCTCACACATGATCATCAATCACATTTACCACATATTCATACATCATAAGCATGGACTTATAATCACAAGGTCATTCTCATAGGTATAACTTACTCGTTTACATTCTTACCAAAATTTGATCACATACCGAGCACATTGCTCATGAGTGTATACATACATATACCTGCACTTAATCGTCACATATTCACATTCCAAATACATATCATAGACATTTCTCACAATTACATGCACTTATAACCCTGCACTTGTCACCACATTGTCACACGTAATTTCACTTAGTAAAATTTTCCCGATGAACACTTCGGAATAATACCGGATACGCGGTGGTATCGCACATAACCCACCAATAATCACATATACACGGTGGTATCGCACACAGCCCACCAATAATCACATATACACGGTGGTATCGCACACAGCCCACCAATAATAATAAATACGGTGGTATCGAACACAGCCGACCAATAATCACATATACAGTGTTCATCCGTATCCTTTTTCTATTCCGAAGATTCATCCGAGAATTTCCTCACTTTTCATCATTTTAATAAATATCAATAATATTCACTCACATTTCACATAAGACATTAATATGTAAAAACATAAATAAAAAGGATGTATCATTTACATATAAACTTACCTTGACTTAAAATGGCGAAAGGGACCGAATCGTCCAATATTCGTCTTTCCCCCGTTCTAATTCCGAAACTCATTTTTTTCTTTATTATTGAGCTTGAAAGCTTGAAAACCCTAGCCATGGTGTCCATAGCAACATTCGGCCAACACATGAAGAAGATGAACATGTTTTTGGCCTATTTTCCCTTTTTATTTCTTTTAATTACCAAATGACCAAAATGCCCTTCATTAAAACCTTTAGTATTTTATCCATCCTTGTCCATTTTTGTCCAAATTAAAATATAATGGTCTAATTGTCATTTAAGGAACTCCACTTTAAAAACTCATTTCAAATAAGTACCTTAGCTTCTAGAACTCACATTTTTCACATATTGCAATTTAGTCCTAATTATCAAATTGGACACCCAATCGATAAATTTTCTTAACGAAAATTTCACACAATCATTCTATCACACTATAAACTTTAAAACTTAATCGCAATAAGTTTTTCTACTTTGGATTTGTGGTTTTCGAAACCACTATTCCATTTAGGCCCTAAATCGGGCTGTTACAACTCTCCCCCCTTTAGGGGTTATCGTCTCCGAAAATCTTACCAGAAGAAGTTGTTTCCAATTCTCATGAAACGCTTTCACTAATTTCTCAAAATCACAAATCGATTTAGCTTCATATATCTCTTTCCAATAACCTTTGAAATTTAGCACACAGTGCCGGAGCATATCGTCAAAGACCTAAATTATTCTCTTAGGAACACATATACCCAGTTGATCTGTCAAATAAGAACTCATTACCTATTGAAACATTCATGCGAATTTCATCAAACGATCAACATTCTAACAACATCATCCATTTCAGGGATGGAGGTAATCCCGATATGAAATCTATAGTGATTATATCTGTAGTACACCAGTATTATCACTGACTACAATAGTCCTGAGTGCTCTTGATGTTAGGCTTACTTGCTAACAAATAGACATCTGAACATGAATTTAAAAATATCGTGGTACATACTCAATCACCAGAAAACTTACTACATATCACTGCTCACCTTACTGCCCTTGAATAAATAGACGTGCTATTTCTAAGCCTCGTACGAAAACTTCTACATAAGTTCTAGATTCATTTGTACGCAAATTTCATTTACTAACACATTCCTGAACCTCTCTAACCCGTAAGGAAAAAAACATCGCTTTAACTTTCAATATAGCTAAAATTAGATCATTATTAATTAAGGTTAACTGTATAACCCATTCAGAACATAAACAAAGATTCTTCCATTCAACATCTATAATTATATCGGCTTTTCCAGAAATAAATTAATAACTACTAGCGATCTTCCAATAGCTAGGGTCTTTAACACTATTTAACTTCAGATCTTTCTATAACATTCGTTACTTTAATCCTTGAGATTAGAGAACAGGTGACACCTTTCGTCAAATAAACGATATCACCAAATTCTCAATATGAACATAAAAGTGATAGTCTCTAAATCACTGGTCGAACAGTTCTCTTTTAATGTGGTATTAACCATATAAAAATATGAACCATCACTTTAAATTTTAGTACTATTTATACCCAGTTCAAGCAATAATACTTAACTGAAAAACATAAACCTTTTTCTCAACTCAGGCTAAATCAGAATTGGTGATTCTGTTAATCATGTTTCAACTGTTTCTAACTTTACTAATAAGTAATACCACTAATTAGGCTTCTCAAGCACGATGTTCCCCCTCCATTACACCACTTGATTAACATTAATATTTTCTGATTTTCACATTTACCAATGTCAACTCAATTACAACTAGGAAGGACGGTGCATATCCAAACCGTCTTCCATTACTAATCATCACAATGTTGAACTTTGATAAAGCCATAACCATCAGATATTTTTAAAATCAAAATGCCAAAATAAAGTCAACATTTCAACTATATAGATAAATAATATTCCAGCTATAAAACTATACCGAAATTTAAGAACACAACTCCTGCCAAATGATAAATACCTCAACGAGGTCTTAGAGTAATTTCGAAAGAAACATCACTCGTTCATACTACAATCAATTGTAACAAAAGCAACACAATCTTGTTGTACACTAAACATAACAATGACCAGTAGGAACCGGATACCATCATCACACAAATTCTATCATCATCTTTTTTTAATAAAAGAAATGAAATACAAGTGAAAGATAGGAAAATGCCGAACATAATCCAAACAGGTCAATAAGGCCTTCGCCTACCCGTATCTTTAGCTATCATACCTCTTGCGATAAAAGTTTTACTTGAAAATAAATAACCTCATATACCTCTGAGATTTATCGAACACATAATATACCTAGAAGGAACTAAGGTAGTTTCCTCAACTATAATCACTGCACTTAGCTATCAATACAATTCGAACATTATCTCACTGTCTAATTCTGTCATCATTAGGTTTATATTATTCCATCCACTATCATAAACCAACTCAGAAAAACTTCCAATTAGTACATTCTTTAGGTATCATACCTGTATGTTTTGTTTCATCAAAGTTGACTTCTTTAACCTTAGCCTTGCATAATCCGAATGGTCTTCAAAATGATTGAATATCTCTTTTAGTTCTATCCTTACTTATCGACTCATTCTTTTATCTGGCCACCATAATAGTTGATACGCTACTAAATTCTTTAGTCTCTCATTTGTGAGTTCATTCAACATAAATCTCATAAAATTTCATCATAACACACCAGTTGTTTTAGGCAATTTAACACACATATTCATGTTACACAAATTTTTCGATTATCCGCGTTTATATATACATTCCATAAATCTCAAAAATTTTTCTTATTGCATTCACCTAACCACACAAGTTAGGCACATTGCATCATGTGAATGCCAAACAAACATGAATGCTTGTCATAATATAAACCTTCATTTAGTTTCGCTTTCCCATATTAGTTTCATACCTCAATTATCGAACTTTAAGTATCCATTTACAACATGTAATTTACTATCGCATCCTGCCATACAAAATATTTCTTTAATAAAATCATTCATTCAAGCTCAATTTCATGTTCACTACAAATTTATCCTTTAAATCCTCGTACACTTTCATTTACTACTCTTAGTCAAATTAGAGAACGTCTTATGAAATTGGGTACTTCGTTTTGCATAATATGATAGTTCAACTATGGTCTTTCACATATACACATATTACACACCGAAGCCATAGCCCAGCTATGGTCATATACAAAAATCACATAGTCACATTTTTCACATGCTGCCATGGTCAACCCATGGTCTTTATCGTCAATCCATCACATGTCTCTAAACGAAAGTACTCGCTTCCAGTGTTCTACTCGGTTTACACATTTAATTCCTTTTTCATAACTTCTCAACATTTATAACATTTTATCTATTGCATAAAATCACCATAATTCATCGAAATACGACATTCAACCAGGACAGTAATATTGTACCCAAAATTCTCAAATTATGGTTATTTCATTTTATACATCATCACATACATATTATGAACTCTTATTCGTACCTTACCACAATTCAACTTATCACAAACACATTTTCAAACATCTATGTCAATGTCAGCATTTTCGAAAATAGCTCGGTTGGAAAGCACCTCTGTCTCAACAAAATAATTTCGTTAGAGCCCGGAGATATCACACTATCACGGTCCACAAATGGCATGTATAGCTAGACTCTTACTCATGCTAGGTTAGTCCGAGAACCAACTAAACCATAGCTCTGATACCACTAAATGTAACACCTCTTACCCGTGTTCAACGCCGGAACAGGGTACGAGGCGTTACCGGGCAATAACACTTGCAACTAAACAAATTCAAGGCATAAATTTTTGTTTAAAAATTAAAACTTTTACCCTATATAATCAAGTACCTAAAATGGGCCTACGAGGCCCAAAACATGCTTTGGGAGCGATTCGGGACTAAACCGAGAACTTTTAAAACCATTGGAACATTTAGAAAATTTCCTTGTTTTGGAGAGTCACACGCTCGTGTTGGCAGGCCGTGTGGTTACACCCGCCCATGTGGCCCAGGACACGCCCGTGTCCTCCACCCGTGTAACTCTCTGTTTATGACGTCATCATTTGTTTTGGATCAAACGACCAAGTCACACACTCGTGTGCTAGACCGTGTCCTCCACACGGCTGAGACACGCGGCCGTGTCTCTGCTTGTGTGGTCAAGAAGTTGGCTATTTTCCAAGCCAATTTCTACCCTATCATGCGCATACTTGAGTATAACTTGAATGACACATTTCATGATATATTAAAGCTACCAAAACATCCACCACACATACGTAACAAGTCATAGCATACAATTTACTCAACCATGGAATGCATCATCATGAGTTTTTAGCATAACCAATTTATTGGCCACATTAAATGGCCTTATACAACAATGAACTCTGAATATCATGGGGTCATTATTCTAGGGCAACTCATAGTAACATATACACATGATCGAGTTCCCTATATATGCCATAACCTTAAGTATAAAATCATTGATACCTAAATTGTAAGCTTGATAGTGTGATAGGTTCTCCGGCGATTTCCAACCTGAGCTAACCTGAGTACATTATAAACACGAAAAACAACGGAATAAGCTCTAAAGCTTAGTAAGTGCGTATGTAAATAATAAAAAATTGATTACCATGCTTTTAACAATCCTCATTATAAGCTCTCAAGATAATAACATCATTATTGCATAAAATTTCACAATTCATTTATGTTCATCTTGAGCTGTTTACTCGAGTTACAGTCACTAAATTATTTTTATCCGCTAATTTTCCCTGAAAATAGACTCACATATATTCTTACCATAAAATTTACAAAATTTTTGGTTCAGCCAATCAGTACAGTTTATTCTTTAAAGTATACCTTGTTTGGCTATCTGACAGTTCTAACCCCTCTTCACTAAAAATTAATTATCTCATTGTACAGAACTCGAATGATGTTACCGTTTGTTTCTCTTGAAAATAGACTTATTAAAAATTCAAGAATATAAATTTTATTCCATTATTGTTCGTGTACAATTTTTAATGAATTTCCTAAGTCAGAACAAGGGATTCCGAAATCATTCTGACCCTGTCTCACTAAAATCCAAATATCTCACCATATGAAATTCTTTTGCTTATTATGTTTCTTTTATGTAGAAATAGACTCAATAAGATTTAATTTCATATCTCATTCAACCTCTAATTCAATTTACACCATTTTTTTGGGGATTTTTGAAAGTGATACAACTGTTGTTGTCCAAACTATTTTATTGCTAATTTTACTCTTTCATGTTTCCTTTATATCAATTTTCATTTACACACATATAACACGAAAGTATATCCATGGTTAGCCATTCCAATAACTAGTCATTATCAAATATTTACATGCCATTCATTGGCCAATTTAACCTATACATCAAAAACAAAGACTTGAACATATCATTTCTCAATTTAATTTGGCCTAAAAGCCTCACACATGATCATCTATCACATTTACCACATATTCATACATCATAAGCATGGACTTATAATCACAAGGTCATTCTCATAGGTATAACTTACTCGTTTACATTCTTACCAAAATTTGATCACATACTGAGCAAATTACTCATGAGTCTATACATACATATACCTGCACTTAATCGTCACATATTCGCATTCCAAATACATATCATAGACATTGCTCACAATTATATACACTTATAACCATGCACTTGTCACCACATTGTCACACGTAATTTTACTTAGTAAAATTTTCCCGATGAACACTTCGGAATAATACCGAATAAACGGTGGTATCGCACACAGCCCACCAATAATAACATATACACGGTGGTATCACACACAGCCCACCAATAATCACATATACACGGTGGTATCGCACACAGCCCACCAATAATAATAAATACGGTGGTATCGCACATAGCCCACCAATAATAATAAATACGGTGGTATCGCACACAGCCCACCAATAATCACATATACAGTGTTCATCCGTATCCTTATTCTATTCCGAAGATTCATCCGGGAATTTCCTCACTTTTCATCATTTTAATAAATATCAATAATATTCACTCACATTTCACATAAGACATTAATATGTAAAAACATAAATAAAAAGGATGTATCATTTACATATAAACTTACCTTGACTTAAAATGGCGAAAGGGACCGAGTCGTCCAATATTCGTCTTTCCCCCGTTCTAATTCCGAAACTCATTTTTTCTTTATTATTGAGCTTGAAAGCTTGAAAACCCTAGCCATGGTGTCCATAGCAACATTCGGCCAACACATGAAGAAGATGAACATGTTTTTGGCCTATTTTCCCTTTTTATTTCTTTTAATTACCAAATGACCAAAATGCCCTTCATTAAAAATTTTAGTATTTTATCCATCCTTGTCCATTTTTCTCCAAATTAAAATAATGGTCTAATTTCCATTTAAGGACCTCCACTTTAAAAACCCATTTCAAATAGGTACCTTAGCTTCTAGAACTCACATTTTTCACATATTGCAATTTAGTCCTAATTTTCAAATTGGACACCCAATCGATAAAATTTCTTAACGAAAATTTCACAGAATCATTCTATCATACTATAAACTTTAAAACTTAATCGTAATAAATTTCTCTACTTCGGATTTGTGGTTTTGGAAACCACTGTTCTATTTAGGCCCTAAATCGGGCTGTTACATATGTGTTCGTTAGATCTAAGTTTGTTTACGATATGTAAGGAAGTTATCTAAATTGTTTGGTATCCACCAAATCTGAGTAGTTTTCATGTTAGGTATAGAGGTTATTTGGAGTCTAAGCTATCTGCCAAGTTGGGCGTTCTTATGGTGTGTAACATGGTTGTCTGGAATTCCACAGGAAGACTTAGAATGTTCCATCCATCATAATAAGTTGTGATCAGAGTCAATTTAAGATATGATCTTATTGGTAACCTGATTACTGTCAAATTCACTGTGAGAATCCATATGAAGTTCTTCAATAAAAGATCAATTAGTATACGTATCCGCCAATAATAATATTTGTGAGTACCCCATCCTGGGGAAAGTATTTAACATCCGCCTGTGTGAGAATTCGCCGGAGATAGGTTCTGTATGTGTAACACCCCTTACACGTATTCAACGCCGGAACAGGGCTCGAGGCATTACCGGACTTATAACACAAGCATTCACACAATTCCGAGTCATAAATTTTTGTCCAAATTAAAACCATTCATATTCAATGATAAAGTCCCTATACGAGCCCACGAGGCCCAAAACATGCTTTGGAGATGGTTCGGGACCAAACTGAGAACTTTAGAAATTTTTACAAAACTTAGTAAATTTTTGCTACATGCAGGGCTCACACGCCCGTGTGGTCTAAGGGAGACGCTCGTGTGACCCTGGGACACGCCCGGGCTTCAGACCGTGTTCGATTTAGGGTACTCTCTGACTTGTACCACACTGCCGTGACACACACCCGTGTGCTAGGCGTAGCACACACGGCTGAGACACACGCCCGTGTCTCTACCCGTGTGCTCAATTCTGGACATTCTATTTTTCAAAATTAAGGTGTAGGGGACACACGGCTGGAACACATGCCCGTGGGGTAGACCGTGTGCCACACACGGCCTAGACACACGCCCGTGTATCTACCCGTGTGGACAAAAACAAGGCTATTTACCAAGCCATTTGCCACCCTTGTTCACACATACACTTACACCAATTCAAAGGCACAAAACATATCATACTTAGGGAACCAAACATCCACAATTATGACCAACACATGCCGATAAAAAATCAACATCTATCATACTCACAACCTTTATTAAGCCTCAATTGACAACTTTCAAGATACCTAATTGTACACCACTTTATCATCTCATCAATAAACCACATTGCCAAACATTTCACATTCATGTCATAAATCACATTTCTATCATTCACCAAGTATACCATGACCATATCACCAAAGACATTAGCACATATATATCTATACTTAGGCTTACAACCATGATAGCCCAAATAAGCTAATCTACATGGCCAAATATCAAAACAAGCCTTTGACAATCACAAGCCAACACGTTGGCTACAATCACAATGACACATTTAACAAAATGACTAAGTCCCTGTACATGCCATAAACTCAAAATACTTGAATTCATCAATACCCAAAGTGATAGCTTGATAGTGTGATAGGATCTCCAGCGATCTCCAATCCAAGCTAGCTCAATGACACTATAAACATGGGAAAGGAATAGGGTAATCTATATAACTTAGTAAGTTCATATGCAAATAATACAAAAAATTATTCATACATTTGACATATAAATAACTTAACAAATATTAACATAAATGTCATTAAGATTTCATGAGTATAACTTACTTAATCACATTTTTACTAATAGTTCATCCTATAAATAACATAACATATATCAACATAAATATCATTAAACTTCATGAGCATAACTTATTCAATCACTTCCTTACCAATAGTTCATCATATACCGAATCCATTTTCTTTGAGTTTTTCGTACATACCTGTACTAACTCTTAACATAATCACGTACTTTCTCATCCTCGACGTACCCGTTGAACATTTCGTTAACATTTCCCGTTGAACCATTTTGGAATACTAAAGGATACTCGGGAATCTCGTACACACAGTACCGTACCAATGCCATATCCGAGATATGGTCTTACATGTAATCTCGTATCGATACCAATAGGCCGGCTATGGTCTTATACGAAGTCTCATATCGATGCCATATCCCAGATATGGTCTTGCACGTAATCTCAGTAACCCTAATGTCATGACATTTGTATCATATCTATTCCTAAGGTTCAATCGGGATTTACTCGCTTGTCAAAACTTCGTCAATTTCATATATAGAGCAAATCATACAATTCATGCAATAAAAAAACATTATAAATACAATTATAACGTTGCATTATTTACATACAAACTTACCTCGATACAAAAATAACAGAAATGGACCTAATCGTCAAACATTTTGGTTTTCCCCCGATCTAGACCCGAACTTCATTTTTCTTGATCTATAATACCAAATTCATCTCATTTAATCATCACATTATTCATTTAGGCCCAAAAGTCATATTATGGCAAAATTACATTTTTGCCCCTAAACTTTTGACATTTTACACTTTAGTCCCTATGCTCGTAAAAGGAATTTCATTCAATTTCTTAAAAACCCAAGCCTAGTCGGACCATTTTCATACTCATAACAGCCCACATTTCTCATTTATTCACATTTTTCTACTCATTTTATAACTTTTACAAATAAGTCATTTTTGACATTTTTACCGAAAATCACTTAGCAAAAGTCATTTAACAAACAACAAACATGCATTTTCTACCATCAAACATCAAAATACACACATATTCAACATGGGTAAAACCCTAGACCTTGATCATATCTTAAATTAGTGGTAGAAATAGATAGATCATGTTACAAGGATTTCAAAAACATAAAAATCATTAAAAACGGGGCTAGAACGGACTTACAATCGAGCTTGAAAGCTTGAAAAACCCTAGCCATGGTTCTCCTTGTAAAATTCAGCCAAGGGAGGAAGAAGATGGACAAGATTTTGGCTTTATTTTGGCTTTTTAATTCATTTAATTACCAAATTACTAAAATGCCCTTGATGAAAAACTTTAGAAACATACCTAACCATGTCCATTTTTGTCCATTTTTGTCTTTTATCTTATAGTGTAACCAAGCTAGCTCGGGATTGGAGATTTTTCGGAGATCCATACACACTATCTACAGTAATTATTTTGGTACCAATGAATTCAAGTATTTTGAGTTATGGCATGTATAGGGACTTGGTCATTTTGTTATGTGTCATAATTGATTTAGCCAAATGTGTTGGCTTATGTTGGTTGATAATTCATTTTGTAAATGGCCATTGAAATTGGCTAATATTGGTTTAAGTACATATATGCATATGATGATGCTTTTCATGGATGTGGGAAATTGCATGATATGAGTTGATTAGCATGAAATGTTTGTGTATGATAAATGATAGCATGTGAATGGGGTGTTGATGCCTTAGTTGTGGCTGATTTGGTTGATAGTATATGCTTGGATTGGTGTTGCTTGTTGTTGTATAGGTTGGTGCAAGTAAGGGTGGCAAAATGGCTTGGTAAATAGACTTATTTTTGTCCACACGGGCGAGTGTCTAGGCTGTGTGTGACACACGGTCTGCCCCACGAGCATGTGTTCCAGCCGTGTGTCCCCTGCACCTTAATTAAGGTAAAACAGAATGTCCAGAATTGAGCACACGGGCAGAGACACGGGCGTGTGTCTCGACCGTGTAAAGTCTGCACCTATTTTATGAAAAATTATGGAAATTAAATCAACCACACGGTCTAGCACACGGGCGTGTGGCACGGCCGTATGGCACAAGTTAGAGAGCACCCTATTTTAAACACGGCCTGTAGCATAGGCGTGTCCCTTAGACCACTCGGGCGTGTGAGCCCTGCAACATGAAAAATTTTCTAAGTTTTGTAAAATTTTCTAAAGTTCTCAGTTTAGTCCCGAATCCCTTCCTAAGCATGTATTGAGCCTCATAAGCTCGTTTTAGGGACGATATGAATGTATGTGAAAATTTTTAAATTTGGATTGAAATTACGTCTCGGTTTTGTATGTTTACTTGTGTTTAAGTTCGGTAATGCCTTGTACCCTGTTTCGGCGTCGAATACGGTTAAGGGGTGTTACATTTAGTGGTATCAGAGCTACGATTTAGTTAATTCTTGGACTAACGTAGCGTGTGTAAGAGTCTAGCTATACATGCCATAAATGAACTGTGATAGTGTGATGACTCCTTACAATTTTAAATTGTGTTTTCATATAGTAAATGGATCCCAATCGAGCTGAGGCTGATGAAGTTGAAAGTAATGCGCCGGCTCCCGCTCAAGGGGCAGTACCATCTGATAGTAGACCTCCTATGGTTAGTTAGAGAGAAAGGGGTAGGGAAGCCTTTCTCCACATGATGAATGAGTGGTATACGAAATTTGTTCGAACAAATCTGAATGCCCAACCTCCTCCACCCCTACATATTCCTCAGCAGGTTCCCGTAGCTCCACAAGGTTTGGAATTTGTAAGAATGAACAAGCCCCCAGTTGATAAGATCCGAAAGCACGGGGCTGAAGATTTCAGAGCTAATGTGGATGATGATCTTGAGAGAGCCGAGTTTTGGCTCGAAAACTCCATTAGGGTATTTGATGAGTTTTCATGCACACTGGATGAATGTCTAAAATGTGATATGCCACTTTTGAGAGATTCAGTATACCGTTGGTGGAAAACCCTTGTGTCAGTAGTACCGAGAGAGAGGGTTAATTGGGAATTCTTCCAAGTTGAGTTTAGGAAGAAATATATCAGCTAATGGTTTATTGATCAGAAATGCAAGGATTTTTTAGAGCTGAAATAGGGTCGAATGTCAGTAATCGAGTACGAGAGAGAGTTTGTTAGGCTCAGTAAGTATGCTCAATAGTGTGTTTCCACCGAGGCTATCATGTACAAAAGGTTCGAAGATGGGTTGAATGAGGACATCCGATTGTTAGTTGGAGTTCTTGAGCTGAAAGAATTTGTGGTGCTATTCGATCGAGCTTGTAAAGCTGAAGAATTAAGCAAGGAGAAGAGAAAAGCCGAGTCTGAGGCTAGAGATGCAAGAAAAAGGCCAATGAGTAAGTCATTTCAATCTCAGTCTAAGAAATCGAGATATTTGTATGTTCGATCGAGTGCTTCAGTTGGGTATCCCAACAGAGATCGTGGGAAACAATACTCGGGTTCTAAAGCCCAAACTACATCAGTAGCGAGCATTGGTAACGCTAAGTCTAGTAGGCCTGAATGTCAACACTGCGGCAGACGACACCCCGGCGAATGTAGAATGTATGACGGGGCTTGTTTTAAGTGTGGCTCTCATGACCACTTTATTAAATATTGCCCAGAGATGGTTGAAAATGATAAGTTTCAGATTACAAGATCGGGCAACACTGCCTCTAAAGGGAGACCACCAAGGAACACGAGAAATAGAGCTAGTAGTAAAGGTGTGACAAAAGATACAGCTGTAAGATCTGAGGCTAGGGCACCTGCTAGAGCCTATGCTATCCATGCTCTCGAAGAAGCGACATCTCCCGATGTTATCACTGGTACTTTTTCTCTCTATGATACTAATGTTATTGCATTGATCGATCCTGGATCGACTTAATCTTATGTTTGCATGAAATTGGTAGCTAGTAAGAACTTGTCTGTTGAGTTTACTGAATTTGTGATTAAAGTGTCAAACCCCTTAGGCAAATATGTGCTAGTTGATAAAGTTTACAAGAATTGTCCATTGATGATTCGAGGTCATTGTTTTTCAGCTAATCTAATATTGTTTCCATTTGATGAGTTTGATGTCATTTTGGGTATGGATTGGTTGACATTGCATGATGTTGTAGTGAATTGTAGACAGAAAATTATTGAATTGAAATCTGAGAATGGTGAAATTCTTCGAATAGATTCAGATGAGTCGGGTGAGTTACCTGTTGTGATTTCTTCAATGACTGCCCAAAGATATGTGAGAAAGGGTTGTGAAGCTTATCTAGCTTATGTGTTGAATACAAGAGTGTCTAAAATAAAGATTGAATTAGTACCAGTAGTTTGTGAATATCCGGATGTGTTTCCAGAGGAGTTACCTGGGTTACCTCTTATCAGAGAGGTTGAGTTTGGTATTAATTTAGTACTAGGGACTTCACCGATATCGATCGCTCCATATAGGATGGCTCTAACTGAATTGAAAGCTTAGTTGCAAAAGCTGACAGATAAGGGTTTTACGAGATCGAGTTTTTCACCATGGGGTGCACCGGTGTTATTTGTCAAGAAGAAAGGTTGAACCATGAGACTTTGTATTGATTACCGACAGCTCAACAAGGTGACTATAAAGAACAAGTATCCTTTGCCGAGGATCGATGACTTGTTTGATCAGTTGAAAGGAGCAACGGTATTCTCAAAGATTGATTTGAGATCTGGCTACTATCAGTTGAGAGTTAAAGAGTCAGATGTGTCAAAAACTACTTTCAGGACAAGGTATGGGCATTATGAATTTCTTGTTTTGCCTTTTGGATTAACTAACACTCCTGCCATTTTTATGGACTTAATGAATCGAATTTTCCGATCGTATTTGGACAAATTTGTGGTTGTGTTTATTGATGACATTCTGATTTATTCCTGAGACGAGGCCAAACATGCCGAGCACTTGAAAACTGTATTGCAGATTTTGAGAGATAAGAAGTTGTTTGATAAATTCAGTAAAAGTGAGTTTTGGCTCCGAGAAGTCAGATTTTTGGGACATATCATTTCAGGTGATGGTATTTGGGTTGATCCCAGTAAGATTTCGGCAATTATTGATTGGAAACCGCCAAGAAATGTGTCCAAAGTCAGAAGCTTTTTGGGCTTAGCCAGATATTACCGACGATTTGTTAAAGGATTTTCAATGATTGCTACTCCTATGACAAAGTTGTTGCAAAAAGATGTCAAATTTGAATGGACTGAAAAATGTCAGCAAAGTTTTAAGAAGTTGAAGGCATTATTGACTGAGGCACCAGCTTTAGTGCAAGCTGAACTGGGAAAAGAGTTCGTAATCTATAGTGATGCGTCACTGAATGGATTAGGATGCGTGTCAATGCAAGAGGGCAAAGTGATAGCTTATGCCTCAAGACAGTTGAAACCGCACGAGAAGAACTATCCGACGTATGATTTGGAATTAGCCGCCATTGTGTTTGCTTTGAAAATTTGGAGACACCATTTATACGGTGAGAAGTGTCATGTCTTTTCTGATCATAAGATTTTAAAATACTTGATGACTCAGAAAGATTTAAACTTGCGGTAATGGAGATGGCTCGAGTTATTGAAGGATTATGAGCTAGTGATTGACTATCACCCGGGTAAGGCAAATGTAGTCGCAGATGCGTAGAGTAGAAAGACTTTGTTTGCTTTGAGAGCGATGAATACACGGTTGACTTTATCCAATAATGGTTCGATCCTAGCCTAGTTGAGAGCTAAACCATTATTCCTTCAACAAATTTGCGAAGCTCAAAAATGTGACAACGATTTGCAAACCAAAAGAGTTCATTGTGAATCGAATAGTGATTCAGATTTTCATATCGGATCCGATGATTGTTTGATGTTCCGAGGTAGAATTTGTGTACCAAAAAAATGATGAACTTATTCAGAAAATTATTCATGAGGCGCATAATGGTTGTTTATATGTGCATCCGGGTAGTACAAAAATGTATAATGATTTGAAGAAATTGTATTGGTGGTCAGGTATGAAACTAGATATTTCAAAGTTTATTTCGAGATGTTTGATTTGTCAACAAGTGAAAGCAGAACACCAAGTGCCTTCGGGTTTACTTCAGCCAGTGATGGTACCCGAGCGGAAATGGGACAAAATTACGATGGATTTCGTAACGAGTTTACCTTTGACTCCAAAAAAGAATGATGTTGTTTGGGGTCGTTGTCGATATGTTGAAGAAATCAGCTCATTTTATACCGGTACGTACCGATTACTCACTTGACAAGCTAACTAAATTGTACATTGCTGAAATTGTGAGATTGCACGGAGTGCCTATTTCTATTATTTCGGATAGAGATCCGAGGTTTACATCTCGATTTTAGAAAAAGTTACAAGAAGCTTTGGGTACAAAGTTGAACTTTAGTACCGCATATCATCCACAAACCCATGGCCAATCAAAGAGAACGATTCAGGTTCTCGAAGATATGCTTCGTTGTTGTGTTTTGGAATTCGAAGGTAGTTGGGAAAAATATCTACCTTTAGTCAAATTTGCTTATAACAATAGTTTTTAGTCGAGTATAAAGATGAAACTGTATGAGGCATTGTATGGCCACAAGTGTCGAACTCTGTTGTATTGGACAGAGCTTAGTGAGAAATTGATTCATGGGGTTGATTTGGTTAAGGAGACCGAAGAGAAAGTGAAAGTAATCCGTGGATCGTTTGAAAGCGACTTGGATCGCGCAAATCCTACGCGGATTTGAAAAGAAAAGAGATCGAATTTCAGATTGGTGATAAAGTATTCCTAAAAGTATCTCTATGGAAGAAGATTCTGAGATTTGGCCGTAAAGGCAAGTTAAGTCCACGCTTCATTGGGCCGTATGACGTTATTGAAAGAATAGAGCCAGTGGCATATCGACTAGCTTTACCGACAGAGTTGGAAAGAATTCATAATGTGTTTCCTGTGTCGATGTTGCGATGATATTGTTCTGATCCTTCACATGTGATTTCTCCAACAGAGGTTGAGATTCGACCCAATATGACTTACGGTGAAGAACCGATCAAGATTTTGGCTCGGGAAGTTAAACAGTTGAGAAATAAAAACATAGCCCTAGTTAAAGTTTTGTGGCAACGACACGGAGTCGAAGAGGCTACGTGGGAACCTGAGGAATCTATACGAAAACAGTACCCAAACCTATTTTCTGGTAAGATTTTTGGGGACGAAAATCCCTAAGGGGGGAGAGTTGTAACAACCCGATTTTGGGTCTAGTCGGAACAATGGTTTCAGGACCACAAATCTGATGCAGTAAAATTTGTTTTTATCATATTTTTATTGTCTACAATTTTACGAAATGATTTCGTGAAAATTTCGTTCGAAAATTTTGACGTTTGAGCACTCAATTTAGCAAAAAGGACTAAATTGTAAAAAGTGCAAAAGTTGAGTTCTACATGCTAGAGGTGTCTAATTGCTATGAGATTTTAAATTAGATGTCCTTAGTTGGTAATTAGACCATTTGTTAAGTTAGTGGACAAAAACGGACATGGTGAGATAATATTTCAAAGTTTTAAGTAAAGGGCATTTTCGTCATTTGGTAATTAAATAAATTAAAAAGCAAAATCAAGCCAAAATCCTTGTCCATCTTCCTCACCATAGCCAAAAATTAGAAGGGAAGCCATAGCTAGGGTTTGGCCACTTTCAAGCTCGATTGTAAGTCTGTTCTTGTCCCGTTTTTAATGCTCTTTACATTTTTGAACTCGTTATCATACGATCTATCTATTTCTACCATTATTTTGAGTTATGGTTGATGTCTAGGGTTTGACCCATGTTATACATGTATGTTTTTTGATGGCTAATGGTAGGTTATGCATGTTTAATGTGTGATGGACAACTTTTACTAAGTGATTTTTCATGAAAATACCTAAAAAGGACCTAATTGTAAAAAGTTGTAAAATGGGTAGTAAAAACCTGATTTAATGGAAAATGTGGGCTGCTATAAGCATGATATTGGTTCGGCTAGGCTTGGGTTATCAAGAAATTGAATACATTTCATTTTACGAGCCTAGGGACTAATTTGTAAAAATGTGAAACTTTAGGGGCAAAAAGTTAATTTTTCTATAATGTGATGTCTGGAATGATTTGAGTAATGTGAATATTAAATAAGCTAAATTTTCTATTATATATAAAGATAAACGAAGTTCGGACCTTGATCGGGGAAAGAATAAGGTGTTTGATGATGAAATCCTTTTCTACTATTTTGTACCGAGGTAAGTTCGTGTGTAAATAAAGGCAATGTTATATTTGTATTTTTATATGTTTTATTATACATGAATTGTATTAATGACAATGTGGATACGTTTGATGATGAAATGACAAATGAGAAATCTCGTTTGAACCTTAGGAATAGATTAGGATACGAGTGACATGTCACTAGAAAACCATGTGATATATGTGGTATATGTGATTTATGTGATCCGGGTGCTGGTCTCGTACGTCTACCAGTGGCTGGGTAGTCCGGCATGTGTTGCGGATATCGGCGGCTTGTGTAAGCAAAGATGCGTGAATTACGTCTTGGACCGGCGACTTGTGTGTGAGCAGCGTGATTAGCTTCGAGAGCGAGCCCTATGTGTTATGAGATATGAGGTAGCATTGGCTACGTATGTAGGCACTTATGTGCAAGACTTTTCGTGTATCCGATTAGTATTCCAAGTGTTCAACGGGTATGTCAAAGACGAGAAAGAATATGATATGTTACAAGTTGGTACAGGTATGTACGAAAAACTCATAAGAATGAGCTCGGTATGTGATGAACACTTGGTAAGATTAAGAATGATTAAGTTATGTTTATGAACCTATGATGACAATTGTGTAACTTGTGTTATAGTAATTGTATGATATTCATGTTTAATGTTGTTTACTGTTGCTTATTATTTGCATGTGAACTTACTAAGCTATAAAGCTTGCTCCCCTTCCTTTCCTTTATCTTATAGTGTAACCAAGCCAGCTCGAGATTGGAGATTTGTCGGAGATCCATACACACTATCTACAACAATTATTTTGGTACCAATGAATTCAAGTATTTTGAGTTATGGCATGTATAGGGACTTGGTCATTTTGTTATGTGTCATAATTGATTTAGCCAAATGTGTTGGCTTATGTTGGTTGATAATTCATTTTGTAAATGGCCATTGAAATTTGCTAATATTGGTTTAAGTATATACATATATATATATATATATGCATATGATGATGCTTTTCATGGATGTGGGAAATTGCATGATATGAGTTGATTAGCATGAAGTGTTTGTGTATGATAAATGATAGCATGTGAATGGGGTGTTGATGCCTTAGTTGTGGCTGATTTGGTTGATGGTATATGATTGGATTGGTTTTGCTTGTTGTTGTGTAGTGTAACAGCCCAATTTAGGGGCTAGTCGGAATAGTGGTCTTGGGATCACTAATTCGAGATTTGAGAAATTTATTTTCACGTTATATTATGAGTCAGAGCATGATAGTATATGTGCATGAGAATTTTGGTGCTTTAATTTTAGCGATTTCATGTTTAATCGCGAAAAGGGACTAAATCGCATAAAGTACGAAAGTTCCATTCTATAAGCTAAAAGTACCAAATAACCATAGATTGTAAATTTGAGGTTTTTAAAAGGTAATTTAGCCCTTTTTAAAGGCTTGGCCGACCATAGACATCATAGGGGACAAAAATTGACCAAGTTGGACAAAGTTGGTGATGTTTGGTGGACTAAATTGTTAGTTTAATATTATAATAAAGAAAAGATGATATCCATGTTTTTGTTCATTCTTCACCACCGAAAATAGCAAGCAAATAGGGGTTTTTGAATGCTCAAAATTTCAGCAAGCTCTCGTCCATTCAAGTAAGTGTTCTAGTAACCTTTTCTTGAAAATAGTTATACTTTTGAGACCCCTAAAGCTTAAGCTTTCTAAAGAGGGGACTATCTTGCATTATGGTGAAAAGTCTAAGGACTTTCCATGTGTGCTTTTAAGTTGTTTGCTGCATTTTTATGGGAGAAAATGAGTCTTGGTTGTTAGGTGAACAACTTTTGTGAAAGGTGTTGTCTTGAAAACACCTAATTGGACCTTAATGAAAAGGTTACAAATTTGTAGTAAATATGTGAAATGTGGAGTTTTGATGATAGCTATAAGAGTATTAAATGTTCACCTAGAATTGTTGAAGGTATAAATGTGATTAGAATTAATTTCCGAGCCTAGGGGCAAAATGGTCATTTTGCCAAAGTCTAGGGGCAAAATAGTAATTTTTCCTAAGTATCATGATTGAGATGTTTTTATTAATGTAGTGATTAAAATGAGCTAATTTGGTATTATAGAGCAAGAAGAATCGAGAATCTGCCTCGATCGGGGAAAGAACAAAGTTGTGGACTAAACCGACGAGCTAACTCATTTTGAAAACGAGGTAAGTTTGTATGTGACTATTGCAACATTTATGTTAGCATATTGAGAATGCTTGGCATTATATTGATGCATGAAGCTCTGCTAAATTGAGTAGTTAATGTTGAATGAGAGGATGAAGTCCTAGTGGACCATATTGATTACGAAAATGCTATCATCGAGATATGAAATAGATAAGGTCCCGTATAAGACCATGTTCGGGATATGGCCTCGGCACCAAGTTGAGATCCTGTATAAGACCATATCTGGGATATGGCTTCGGTGATGAATATGAGAATTGTATAAGACCATATCCGGGATATGGCATCGATACATGATATGAAATCCCCATATAAGACCATATCCGGGATATGGCATTAGCATCTAGAAGTGGCTCCATGTAAGACCACCTCGGGGATGTGGCATTGGCTTCGTACATACATTAATGACGATGAATATGCGTCTTTGATTATCCCTAGTGATTAATGGGATAAGTAGATAAGTTTAGAAGTAAAAATGAAATCGTACTAAAGTCATTGGAATGAGTGAATACAGGTACTCGTGAAAGAGTCACGAAGAAATGATTACGATATGTGGTACGGTATGTGCTAAATAAGGGCAATCCTAAGTAAGTATGTCAAGAAGCCTTTGACTCGTGTATGATTAGTTAATGCAATGGATGGATTATATTATGAGCTTATTATTGCTATTTATTTCCATGCAAACTTACTAAGCTTTATGCTTACTCCTTTCATTGCCCTTCTTCCTTGTAGTATCGCCAAGATAACTCGAGGATCGTGGACGTAGGAGTTCGGAAGTCACACTACCGACATCACTTTGGTATAACAATTTAGACTTATTTTGAGTATGGCATGTATAGGACTCGAGTATTTTGTTAAGTTGTAATTTTTAGCCAAAGCGTTGGCTGTGTATGTTACTAAAGTCATTTTGTAAATGGCCTTAAGTTAGGCAAATACTTGCCAAATTCTTTTGCTTAATGAAAGTGATTTTCTTGAATTTTAAGGCCTTGTGTGTGGATATGTCAGAATGCCAAGGTTTGGTACACGGGCCAGGGCCACGGGCGTGCCAAGGCCGTGTGAAATTAGTCAGTGTCGACCACGGGTGGAAGGCACGGGCATGCCTTAGGGGCACATGGGCGTGTCCCTAGACCCACACGGGCGTGTGACCCATGTTTTGTTGAAAAGTTTCTCGAACTCGTAAAAGTTTTTGGAATAGTTCCGATACCTCTCGGGACTATGTTTAGGGGCTCCTAGGTCGATTATGTGCAAGTGATCGATTTAAACGAAATTTTATAACCCTATTCGAGATGTTTAAGCAAGATTAGTTAGGTAATGCCTCAAACCCTATTCCGACTTGAATATGGGTAAGGGGTGTTACATTTAGGTTGGTGCAAGTAAGGGTGGCAAAATGGCTTGGTAAATAGCCTTATTTTTTTCCATACGGGTAGACACACGGACGTGTGTCTAGGCCGTGTGTGACACGCGGTCTGCCCCACGGGCATGTGTTCCAGCCATGTGCCCCCTGCACCTTAATTGAGGTAAAATAGAATGCCCAGAATTGAGCACACGGGTAGAGACACGGGCGTGTGTCTCGGCCGTGTGTGCTACACGGCCTTGGACACGGGCGTGTGTCTCAGCCGTGTGAAGTCTGCACCTATTTTATGAAAAATTATGGAAATTAAATCGACCACACGGTCTAGCACACGGGCGTGTGGCACGGCCGTGTGGCACAAGTCAGAGAGCACCCTATTTTGAACACGGCCTGTAGCCCGGGCGTGTCCCTTAGACCACACGGGCGTGTGAGCCCTGCAACATGAAAAATTTTCTAATTTTTGTAAAATTTTCTAAAGTTCTCAGTTTAATCCCGAACCACTTCCTAAGCATGTATTGAGCCTCGTAGGCTCGTTTTAGGGACGATATGAATGTATGTGAAAAGTTTTAAATTTGGATGGAAATTACGTCTCGGTTTTGTATGTTTGCTTGTGTTTAAGTCCGGTAATGCCTCGTACCCTGTTCCGGAGTCGAATACGGGTAAGGGGTGTTATAGATAATATATTTTCCAAATATATATATATAAAACAAAACAACCTCTAGTAGAAATGGAAGAATAGCCTCACATAAATTTTCACCAACAACTTTTATTCCAAACATAATAGAATAGAATCTTAAAGAGAGAGATAAGAAATGCGGCTCATCAACCAACCAGACCAACAGTGCTTTCATCTATCATTATAATCAGCTAGCATTCTAATACGATAAGAATTTCATCAGAAAACGAACAATCACATATATCTCTGAGGATAAATGAATATATAAAATACCCAGAAGAGATCATCATAATCTATTCAATTACAACTGTTACACTCAGACATCTTTACGATTCAAATATCATTTCTCAGACTAATTCTGTCATCACTAATCTCGTATTATTCCATTCACTAATGAAAATCAATCCGAAAGAAATTCCAGCAAATACATACTTTAGACATCATACCTGAATGAGTCGATTAGCCGAGATTAACTTTTTCTTTAACCGTGACATTGCGAAATCCAAATGATCTTTAAAATAACCTAGCATCTTTTCTAGAACTGTATTCACTTGCCAAACTATTCTTAACTCTGACCATATTATCAGTTATTCCGTTACTAACTCTTTAGTCTCTTACTTATGAGCTCATTCAACTTAAATCTAGTGAAATTTCGTTATAAAATACCACATTGGTAAGGGGGTGAGGTCGTAAAACCTCTAACTCGACTCTCATAAATACACACATATAACTTAGCATTCATCATCAACATAATATCTTCACAATCATATAATTCACTTTAAGCTAATTAACATACATATTTATGTTACATGAACTTTCCGATTATCTTTATTCAAACAAGTATACTTAAACATACATTCCATAAATTTTGAGTAAGTTTACTTATCGCATTCACTTAATCAAATAAGTTAGACACATAACATCATATGAATGCCAAACAAACATGGATGAGCTTATCACAATATGAACTTTCATTTCACTTCACCTTTCCATATTTCAAAAATAATTCCCATTGAACTATTGTAATTTTGATGGATACTCGGGTAGTATACTCAAGGTATGCATGTCAACAATCCGTCAATTCATATTCAAAAGTGCCCGTTTCGTACATATTTATAGAGCACACCCTCGAGCCACATATGATATAACAGGATTACCAGTCCAGGCTAAATCCTTTCAGTAACGTATGCTCTAAAGGGCTTACTCTGGATTACCCGTCCGGGCTAAATCCATTTAATAACATATGCTCGAGAGGGCTTAATTCAGGATTACCCTTCCGAGCTAAATCCTTTTTGCAACATTTAGAACATTTTATCTGTTTCATAAAATCACCATAATCCATCGAAATACAATGTTCAACCGGAACAATGACATTTTATTCATATTTCTCAACTTATGGTTATTTCATTTTGTACATCATCACATGCATATCATGAACTCTTATTCATACATTTCCAAGTTTCGACTCATCACAAACACAATTTCAAATATCTTAGTATCACTTTCAGTGTTTTCAAAAATAGCTCGGTTGGAAAGCATCTCTGCCTCAACAAAACAATTTCATCAGAGTTGGGAGATATCACACTATCACAAGTAGTAATATGGCATGTATAGCTAGACTCACATACGCTACGTTAGTCCGAGAATCAATAAAACTGTAGCTCTGATACCATTAAATGTAACACCCCTTACTCGTATTCAACGCTGGAACAGGGCTCGAGGCATTACCGAACTTATAACACAAGTATTCATATAATTCCGAGTCATAAATTTTCGTCCAAATTAAAACCATTCATATTCAATCATAAAGTCCCTTATACGAGCCCACGAGGCCCAAATCATGCTTTGGAGATGGTTTGAGACCAAACCGAGAACTTTAGAAATTTTTACAAAACTTAGAAAATTTTTGCTACATGCAGGGCTCACACGCCCGTGTGGTCCAAGGGACACGCCCGTGTGACCTTGGGACACGCCCGTGCTTCAGACCGTGTTTGATTTAGGGTGCTCTCTGACTTGAGCCACCCGGCCGTTCCAAACGCCTGTGTGCTAGGCCATGTAGCACACACGGCTGAGACACACGCCCGTATCTCTGCCCGTGTGCTCAATTCTGGACATTTTGTTTTTCAAAATTAAGGTGTAGGGGATACACGGCCAGAACACATGGCCATGGGGCAGACCGTGTGTCACACACGGCCTAGAAACACGCCCGTGTGTCTACCCGTGTGGACAAAAGCAAGGCTATTTACCAAGCCATTTGCCACCCTTGTTCATACATACACTTACACCAATTCAAAGGCACAAAACATATCATACTTAGCAACCAAACATCCACAATTATGACCAACACATGCTGATACAAAATCAACATCTATCATACTCACAACCTTTATTAAGCCTCAATTGACTACTTTCAAGATACCTAATTGTACACCACTTTATCATCTCATCAATAAACCACATTGCCAAACATTTCATATTCATATCATAAATCACATTTCTCTTATTCACCAAGTATACCATGACCATATCACCAAAGACATTAGCACATATATATCTATACTTAGGCTTACAGCCATGATAGCACAAATAAGCCAATCTACATGGCCAAATATCAAAACAAACCTTTGACAATCACTGTAACAGTCCGGTTTAGACCCTAGTCAGAATAGTGGTTTCGGGACCACAAATCTGAGTCTGAAATATATTTTATTATTATTTTTTGTGTCTACAGTATGTGATTATGCATGTGTGAAAGTTTCGTGAATTAATTTGTTCATTTGTGTGCTTAATTTGATAAAAGGATTTAATTGCATAAAATGAAAAATTAGCATGCCATGTGTTAAAAGAACCTATGTGCTATGTGTTTATTAATATGAAGTCCTTATGATGTTATTATGTCAATTTTAAGTTAGTGGACAATTATGTCCATAGTTTAAATGTTTAACCATTAATATTCATTAAGGGCAAAAATGGAAATGAATAATTAATATGTTTATAATAAAACAAATAATAAAAATGATGAGATTATGCTCATCTTTGTGCCGAATTTGAAGAAAAAGAAAAGAAAAGAAACCAAGCTAGGTTTCGGCTCTTGTTCATCTTGATTCAAGGTTAGTTTTTGTTTGGTTTTTGATAATTTCTACATTTTTGTAATCGTTGCTTCGAGTACTTCAAAACCCATGCCTTAATTTTGGAATTTGATGAAGAATTTGAAATGTGCCATTGATGAATGCTTGAGCTTTGTGATCTTAGTTGATGAAATATGAAATATATGTGTTAGATTAACATGTTTTGTCTTTGGATTTTTAGTGAATTTGAGTAATTTGGACTAAATTGTGAAAATAATATTTTGAAGGACTAAAATGTGAAATAAATGAAATATATGGACTTATATGAACTACATGAATATTCGGCCAGGCATGGGTAATATGAAATTTTGTGTATTTTGTGATTTTGTGAAATAGGGACTTAAATGTCAAAATATGAAAATATGAGGGTTAATTTGTAAATTACCCTAAATGTGTGTTTTTGGATTGAATTGAATAATTTGGTGAATAAATGGGTTAAATTTGGATATGTATAGATCAAGAACCAAAGAAAATAGATTTAGATCGAGGAAAGTCGAAAGCGATCGAGTAGTTGAATCCGTTCGTTTATTGCGAATACGAGGTAAGTCTATATACAAATAAATGTATTTGTGATGATTTCTTCATGTTCATGTTGAATGGATTTGGAAGATATACATATGAAACCCGAGAAAGTATCTACAAAGTGTCAAGGTCCGAAAAGTCCCGTACGAACCCTAAGAATAGATAGGATTTATATGTCATGACGTAGGGATTTCGATATGTGATATCATGTAAGACCACAACTGGGACGTTGGCATTGATTTAAGATTTATGTGTAACACCATGTCTGGGACATTGGCATCGTATTTAATTCGTGTAAGACCCTATCTGGGACAATAGCATCGACATTTGATTACATGTAAGACCACGTCTGGGACGTTGGCATTGTACGAGTATTCTGAGTTATCCGAGTATCCTATTTGATTCCGAATGGTTCAACGGGCAATTCTGAGAAATGAAATACTATGTGAAATGCGTAATCATTTCAGGTACGTTTGAGATGTACTCTATGTTTTAGTATGAAAGGTAAGTATATGTGAATTTTCTAATGAGAAATATGTGCATAGAAATGTTAAGACATAATGTGATATATGTATGAATGTGATATGATCCAAAAGAATTACATAGAGATGAGATTTGTTGATAAGCAAATGGTTAGATACCATTGAGCTAGAAAGGAGAAATATGAATAAGCTATTGAGATATGTTAAAGGTTTTGCGTTTGAAATGGTTATAAATTTTTATTATGTTAAGTTTATTTGTATATGGCTTACTAAGCTTTTCAAAGCTTACTTTGTGTGTGTTTGCATTGTCTTATAGATCGTTAAAGCTACGGAAGGCTCGGGGATCGTCGAGGATCATCGCCACACTATCAGACTCCATTTTGGTACCTTTTGAATGTGTACATAGTTAAATATGGCATGTATAGGCTAGTTAGTTTGGATTATGTTTTAAGTTGTATATAAATAGCCATTTGATATGGCTAGATAATGATTATGATATGAGTGAGTAATTCATGCTAAATGATGCATAGTTTGGTAAGTTTGGTGGGTAATGGTTGAACTGATGAAATGGTCAAATTTATGATAAGTATTATGATGTAAAGTTGGCATATTATTGATGAAAGATTGTCACATTGAATTGGTAAGTTTTTGAATGGTTTATACGTAGAAATTCTTGTGATGAGATTGAGATAAATGTTGCATAAGTTGGTATGTTTGATATGTTCTTGAATGGTTAGAAAAGATGGTCATTTTGATATGATTTAAATTGGTATAATGCTTGTTGGTATAAACTAATGTGTGGGTGGCAATTTGGCCTTGTAAATGGCCTATAATTGCCCACCCGGTTGAGCTCACGGGCGTGTGGCTCGATCGTATCCTTCGTGGTTGTAATTCAAAACAAGTCAGACTCGACCACAGGCTGGACACACGGGCGTGTGACTGGCCGTGTGGTGCAAGTCAGTGTCGACCACGGGTGAGGCACACGGGCGTGTCTCAGGCTATGTGGACAAGTCAGTATGTATGCCCTATTTTGCCACGGCTTAGACACACGGGCGTATCTGAGGCCGTGTGAGGCACACGACCTAACCACACGGGCGTGTGACCTCTGTAACTTTGAAAATGTTTGATTTTTGGAAAAAATTTGTATGAACCCGGTTTAATCCCGACCCCTTTCTAACACGTGTTTAAAGTCTCGTAGACCTCATTAAGGGACTATATGCGTGTACTCTGCTATGATTTGACGATGATATATTTATCATGATGCGAAATGTTTGTAAAAGTTTCTGATTGTCTGGTAATGCCCCTTAACCCTAAACCGGCGATGGTTATGGGTTAGGGGCGTTACATTTGATTGGTATCAGAGCTACGGTTTAGTCGATTCTAGGACTAACATAGCGTGTGAGAGTCTAGCTATACATGCCATATATAAGAACTGTGATAGTGTGATGAATCCTGACGTATAAAATGTGTTTTTCGTATAGTAATGGATCCCGAAAGAGCTGTAGCTGACGATGTTGAAAGTAATGCACCTGCTCCCACTCAAGGGACAGCGCCATGTGATTCGAGACCGGCTACTAGCGGTCAGGAAGGAGAGGCTAAACAAGTCTTCTTCCAAATGATGAATGAGTGGTTCACTCAATATGTTAGAACAAATCTGGCTGTTTCACTACCTCCGCCCCCACCCAATCCTCCTCAGACTTCTGTTGTACCACCGGTTATGAACTTGAATCTGTTGAATAAGCCTCCGGTCGATAAAATTCGTAAATATGGGGCTGAAGAGTTCAGGCCTACCAATGAAGATGATGCTGAGAAAGCTGAGTTTTGGCTCGAGAACACAATTCGAGTGTTTGATGAAATGTCATTGACTCCTGATGAATGTATAAAATGTGTTGTTTCCTTGCTACGAGATGCAGCTTATCAGTGGTGGAAGACTTTGATTTCTATTGTTCCAAAAGAACGAGTTACATTAGATTTCTTTCAGTCTGAATTTCGGAATAAATATATTAGCCAGAGATTTTAGATCAAAAACGAAAAGAATTTCTGGAATTGAAACAGGGTCGCATGTCTATCACTAAATATGAATGAGAATTCGTGAGATTAAGTCAATATGCTCGGGAATGTTTTTCGACTGAAGCCATAATGTGTAAGCGGTTTGAAGACTGCCTGAATGAAGATATTCGTTTGTTAGTTGGAATTCTGGAAATAAAAGACTTTGTTGTGCTTGTTGATCGAGCATGTAAAGCTGAGGCACTCGGAAAAGATAAAAGAAAAGCTGAGTCAGAAGCTAGAGATGTGAAAAAGAGATTCTCAAGTAAAACATTTCAGTCTGCATCAAAGAAATTCAGAGATGAATATAGTCGTTCAAGGACTAATGTGGGACATTCAAACAGAGATTGAGCTAGATCACAGTCGAACTCCAAAGCTCCAGTAACTTCGATGGCTAGTGTGGGAAATGTCCGATCTGAGCGACCTCAATGTAAGCATTGTGGTAAAAGACATCCGGGTAGTTGTAGATGTGGATCACTAGATCATTTTATCCGAGATTGCCCTGAATCTGTTGAACAAGAAATTGTACAGAATCAGAAGTCAGATAATGCTTCAGCTAGAGGTAGACCTTCTAAAAACACAAGAAATGTTAGTGGCAGTCAGAGAACTACGAAAGATACAGTTGCGAGATCTGAAGCTAGAGCACCTGCCAGAGCTTACGCCATCCGAGCTCGTGAGGAAACTTCGTCTCCAGATGTTATTACGGGTACATTTACTCTTTATGATACTTCTGTGATTGCATTGATAGATCCGGGGTCTACTCATCTGTATGTATGCATGAACTTAGTATCCAATAAGACTTTGCCTGTAGAGTTTACTAAATTTGTTATTAGAGTATCGAACCCCTTAGGTAAAAGTGATTTGGTTGACAAAATGTGCAAGAATTATCCGTTGATGTTTCGGGATATTTGTTTTCCAGCTGATCTGATGCTATTACCTTTTGATGAGTTTGATATAATTTTGGGTATGGATTGGTTAACATTGCATGATGCTATTGTGAACTACAAACGAAAGACCATTGATTTGAGATGTCAGAATGATGAAATAGTTCGAATTGAATCTAATGATTTGAACGGATTACCGGCTGTAATATCAGTGATGAAAGCTCAGAGTTATGTGAAAAAGGGTTGCGAAGCTTACTTTTCTTATGTGATTGATTCGAGAGCGGCTGAAAAGAAAGTTGAATCTGTTCCAGTTGTTTGTGAGTTCTTTGATGTATTTCCTGAAGAATTACCGGGATTGCCTCCGATACGGGAAGTTGAGTTTGGTATAGATTTAATGCCGGGAACAACTCCTATTTCGATAGCTCTGTATAGAATGGCACCAACAGAATTGAAAGAGTTGAAGTCTCAGTTACAAGAGTTAACCGATAGAGGATTTGCATGACCGAGTTTCTCACCTTGGGGATCTCCCGTTCTATTTGTGAAAAAGAAATATGGCACGATGAGAATGTGCATTGATTACCGTCAGTTGAACAAAGTGACAATAAAGAACAAATATCCTCTGCCTAGAATTGATGATTTGTTTGATCAGCTGAAAGGAGCCACTATGTTTTCAAAGATAGATCTAAGATCGGGGTATTATCAGTTGCGAGTAAAAGATTCAGACATTCCGAAAACTGCTTTCAGAACGAGGTACGGGCATTATGAGTTTTTAGTTATGCCTTTCGGACTAACAAATGCTTCTGCTATTTTTATGGATTTGATGAACAGAATTTTCAGATCGTACTTAGATCGATTTGTTGTTGTATTCATTGACGACATTTTGATTTATTCACGTGATGAAATTGAGCATGCTGAACATCTGAGAATCATGTTACAAACTCTGCGAGATAAGCAACTGTATGCAAAATTCAGTAAATTTCAATTTTGGTTGCGAGAAGTTAGTTTTCTGGGGCATATTGTGTCAGCATCTGGTATACGAGTTGATGCGAGCAAGATTTTAGCTATTTTGGAGTGGAAGCCTCCGAGAAATGTGTCTGAAGTTCGCAGTTTTCTGGGACTTGCTGGTTATTATCGACGATTCGTAAAAGATTTTTCGATGATTGCAACTCCTATGACGAGATTGCTTCAGAAAGATGTGAAGTTTGAATGGTCCGAAAAATGTCAGAAAAGTTTTGATCAATTGAAAGCCCTTTTAACTGAAGCTCCAGTTTTGGTACTGCCAGAATCGGGTAAAGAGTTCGTGATTTTTAACGATGCTTCGTTGAATGGTTTGGGTTGTGTTTTGGTGCAAGAAGGCAAAGTTATAGCTTATGCCTCGAGACAATTAAAATCGCATGAAAAGAATCATCCGAAACACGATCTTGAGTTAGTCGCGATTGTGTTTGCATTAAAGATTTGGCGTCACTATCTTTTCGGTGAAAAATGCCATGTGTTTTCGGATCATAAAAGTCTAAAATATTTGATGACTCAGAAAGATTTGAATCTGCGACAGAGAAGATGGTTAGAACTGTTGAAAGGTTACGAGCTTGTAATAGATTATCATCCAGGTAAAGCAAATGTTGATGCTGATGCATTGAGTCGAAAATCATTGTTTGCATTATGTGCGATGAATGCTCATTTAGACTTGTCTGATGATGGTTCATTTTTGGCTGAGTTGAAAGCGAAACCGTTGTTTTTACAGCAAATATGTAATGCTCAGAAAATTGATAACGAAATACTAGCTAAACGAGCTCAGTGTGAGTTGAACTCTGATTCTGAATTTCGAGTTGATGTTGATGATTGTTTGAGGTTTCGAGATCAGATTTGTGTTCCGAGGAATTTAGAGTTGATTCAGTTGATATTGAAAGAAGCTCATAGCAGTCGCCTATCTGTTCATCCGGGAAGTACAAAAATGTACAATGATTTGAAGTAATGTTATTGGTGGCCTGGAATGAAAAGAGATATCTCAGATTATGTATCGAAATGTTTAATCTGTCAGCAAGTTAAAGCTGAACATCAAGTGCCATCTAATTTGTTACAACCGATTTTCATTCCTGAATGGAAATGGGATAAAGTGATAATGGATTTTGTTTCAGGGTTGCCTTTGACTCCGAGAAAGAAAGAAGCAATCTGGGTCGTAGTTGACAGATTGACGAAATCAGCTCATTTTATTCCGGTGAAAACGGATTACTCACTTGATAAATTAGCTGAGTTGTATATTTTCGATATTGTGAGATTGCACGGGGTGCCACTATCCATTGTGTCTGACAGAGATCTGAGGTTTACTTCACGATTCTGGAAGAAACTACAAGAGGCTTTAGGTACTAAATTGCATTTTAGTACAGCTTTTCACCCACAGACGGATGGTCAATCTAAGCGAATTATTCAGATTCTCGAGGATATGTTGAGATGTTGTATTCTTGAGTTTAATGGTACATGGGAACAATATTTACCATTGATTGAATTTGCATACAATAATAGTTTTCAATCGAGCATCAAAATGGCACCTTATGAGGTTTTTTACGGATACAAATGTCGAACACCTTTGTATTGGACCGAGCTCGGCGAGAATAAGATACACGGGGTCGATTTGATCAAAGAAACTGAACAGAAGGTGAAAGTGATTCGTGATAGTCTGAAAGCCGCATCAGCTCGTCAGAAATCATATGCAGATTTGAAACAAAAGGACATCGAGTTTGAGATCGGGGATAAAGTGTTCTTGAAAGTGTCTCCGTGGAAGAAAATACTTCGTTTTGGCAAGAAAGGTAAATTGAGTCCGAGGTTCATTGGGCCGTATAAAATTATTGAGCGCATCGGACCTGTTGCATACAGATTGTTGCTACCACCTAAGCTAGAAAAGATTCATAATGTATTTCACGTAGCAATGCTTCACCGATACAGATCTGACCCATCACATGTGATTTTTCCATCTGAGATTGAAATTCGATCCGATATGACTTACGAGGAAGAATCGATCTGAATTTTAGCTCACGAGGTGAAAGAATTCAGAAATAAGAAGATTCCGTTAGTAAAAGTGTTATGGCATCGACACGGAGTGGAAAAGGCTACGTGGGAGCCTGAAGATACTATGGGACAACAATATCCGAATCTGTTTAACGGTAAGATTTTCGGGGACGAAAATCCCTAAGGGAGAGAATTGTAACAGTCCGGTTTAGACCCTAGTCAGAATAGTGGTTTCGGGACCACAAATCTGAGTCTAAAAAATATTTTAATATTATTTTCCGTGTCTACAGTATGTAATTATGCATGTGTGAAAGTTTCGTGAATTAATTTGTTCGTTTTTGTACTTAATTTGATAAAAGGATTTAATTGCATAAAATGCAAAATTAGCATGCCATGTGTTAAAAGAACCTATGTGTTATGTCTTTATTAATATGAAGTCCTTATGATGTTATTATGCCATTTTTAAGTTAGTGGACAATTATGTCCATAGTTTAAATGTTTAACCATTAATATTCATTAAGGGCAAAAATGGAAATGAATAATTAATATGTTTATAATAAAACAAATAAGAAAAATGATGAGATTATGCTCATCTTTGTGCCGAATTTGAAGAAAAAGAAAAGAAAAGAAACCAAGCTAGGTTTCGGCTCTTGTTCATCTTGATTCAAGGTTAGTTTTTGTTCGATTTTTGATAATTTCTACGTTTTTGTAATCGTTGCTTCGAGTACTTCAAAACCCATGCCTTAATTTTGGAATTTGATGAAGAATTTGAAATGTGACATTGATGAATGCTTGAGCTTTGTGATGTTAGTTGATGAAATATGAAATATATGTGTTAGATTAATATGTTTTGTCTTCGGATTTTTAGTGAATTTGAGTAATTTAGACTAAATTGTGAAAATAATATTTTGAGGGACTAAAATGTGAAATAAATGAAATATATGGACTTATATGAACTACATGAAAATTCGGCCAAGCATGGGTAATATGAAATTTTGTGTATTTTGTGATTTTGTGAAATAGGGACTTAAATGTCAAAATGTGAAAATATAAGGGTTAACTTGTAAATTACCCTAAATGTGTGTTTTTGGATTGAATTGAATGATTTGGTGAATAAATGGGTTAAATTTGAATATGTATAGATCAAGAACCAAAGAAAACGGATTTAGATCGAGGAAAGTCGAAAGTGATCGAGTAGTTGAATCCGTTCGTTTGTTCCGAATACGAGGTAAGTCTATATACAAATAAATGTATTTGTGATGATTTATTCATGTTCATTTAATATTGAAATGTGTTGAATGGATTTGGAATATATACATATGAAACTCGAGAAAGTATCTACAAAGTGTCAAGGTCCGAAAAGTCTCGTACGAACCCTAGGAATAGATAGGATTTATATGTCATGACATAGGGATTCTGATATGTGATATCATGTAAGACCACGTCTAGGACGTTGGCATTGATTTGAGATTTACGTGTAAGACCATGTCTGGGACACTGGCATCGTATTTGATTCGTGTAAGACCCTATCTGAGACAGTGGCATCGACATTTGATTACATGTAAGACCACGTCTGGGACGTTGGCATTGTACGAGTATTCCGAGTTATCTGAGTATCCTATTTGATTCCGAATGGTTCAATGGGCAATTCTGAGAAATGAAATACTATGTGAAATGCGTAATCGTTTCAGGTACGTTTGAGATGTACTCTATGTTTGAGTATGAAAGGTAAGTATATGTGAATTTTCTAATGAGAAATATGTGCATAGAAATGTTGAGACATAATGTGATATATGTATGAATGTGATATGATCCAAAGAAATACATAGAGATGAGATTTGTTGATAAGCAAATGGTTAGATACCATTGAGCTAGAAAGGAGAAATATGAATAAGCTATTGAGATATGTTAAAGGATTTGCATTTTAAATGGTTATAAATGTTTATTATGTTAAGTTTATTTGTATATGGCTTACTAAGCTTTTCAAAGCTTACTTTGTGTGTGTTTGCATTGTCTTATAGATCGTTAAAGCTACGGAAGGCTCGGGGATCATCAAGGATCATCACCACACTATCAGACTCCATTTTGGTACCTTTTGAATGTGTACATAGTTAAATATGGCATGTATAGGCTAGTTAGTTTGGATTATGTTTTGAGTTGTATATAAATAGCCATGTGATATGGCTAGATAATGATTATGATATGAGTGAGTAATTCATTCTAAATGATGCATAGTTTGGTAAGTTTGGTGGCTAATGGTTGAACTGATGAAATGGTCAAATTTATGATAAGTATTATGATGTAAAGTTGGCATATTATTGATGAAAGATTGTCACATTGAATTGGTAAGTTTTTGAATGGTTTATACTTAGAAATGCTTGTGATGAGATTGAGATAAATGTTGCATAAGTTGGTATGTTTGATATGTTCTTGAATGGTTAGAAAAGATAGTCATTTTGATATGATTTAAATTGGTATAATTCTTGTAGGTATAACCTAATGTGTGGGTGGCAATTTGGCCTTATAAATGGCCTATAATTGCCCACACAGTTGAGTACACGGGCGTGTGGCTCGACCGTGTCCTTCGTGGTTGTAATTCAAAACAAGTTAGACTCGACCACGGGCTGGACACACGGGCGTGTGACTGGCCGTGTGGTGCAATTCAGTGTCGACCACGGGTGAGGCACACAGGTGTGTCTCAGGCTGTGTGGACAAGTCAGTATGTATGCCCTGTTTTGCCATGGCTTAGACACACGGGCGTGTCTGAGGCCGTGTGAGGCACACAGCCTGACCACACGGGCGTGTGACTTCTGTAACTTTGAAAATGTTTGATTTTTGGAAAAATTTTGTATGAACCCGGTTTAATCCCGACCCTTTTCTAACACGTGTTTAAAGTCTCGTAGACTTCATTAAGGGACTATATGCATGTACTCTGCTATGATTTGACGATGATATATTTATTATGATGCGAAATGTTCGTAAAAGTTTTTGATTGTTCGGTAATGCCCCTTAACCCTAAACCAGTGATGGTTACGGGTTAGGGGTGTTACAATCACAAGCCAACACGTTGGCTACAATCACAATGACACATTTAACAAAATGACTAAGTCCCTATACATGCCATAAACTCAAAATACTTGAATTCATCAATACCCAAAGTGATAGCTTGATAGTGTGATAGGATCTCCGGCGATCTCCAATCCGAGCTAGCTTAATGACACTATAAAACTTGGGAAAGGAAGGGGGTAAGCTATATAACTTAGTAAGTTCATATGCAAATAATACAAAACATTATTCATACATTTGACATATAAATAACTTAACAAATATTAACATAAATGTCATTAAGACTTCATGAGTATAACTTACTTAATCACACTTTTACTAATAGTTCATCATATAAATAACATAACATATATCAACATAAATATCATTAAACTTCATGAGCATAACTTATTCAATCACTTCCTTACCAATAGTTCATCATATACCGAATCCATTTTCTTTGAGTTTTTCGTACATACCTGTACCAACTCGTAACATAACCACGTACTTTCTCATCTTTGACATACCCGTTGAACATTTCGTCAACATTTCCCGTTGAACCATTTTGGAATACTAAAGGATACTCAGGAATCTCGTACACACAGTACCGTACCAATGCCATATCTCAGATATGGTCTTACATGTAATCTCGTATCGATGCCAATAGCCCGGCTATGGTCTTATACGAAGTCTCATATCGATGCCATATCCCAGATATGGTCTTACACGTAATCTCAGTAACCCTAATGTCATGACATTTGTATCCTATCTATTCCTAAGGTTCAACCGGGATTTACTCGCTTGTCGAAACTTCGTCAATTTCATCCATAGAGCCAAGCATACAATTCATGCAATAACAAAACATTATAAATACAATTATAACGTTGCATTATTTACATACAAACTTACCTCGATACAAAAATAACAGAAATGGACCTAATCGTCAAACATTTTGGTTTTCCCCCGATCTAGACCCGAACTTCGTTTTTCTTGATCTATGATATCAAATTCATCTCATTTAATCATCACATTATTCATTTCAGCCCAAAAGTCACATTATGGCAAAATTACATTTTTGCCCCTAAACTTTTAACATTTTACACTTTAGTCCCTAGGCTCGTAAAATGAATTTCATTCAATTTCTTCAAAACCCAAGCCTAGCTGAACCATTTTCATACTCATAACAGCCCACATTTCTCATTTATTCACATTTTTCTACTCATTTTATAAATTTTATAAATAAGTCATTTTTGACATTTTTACCGAAAATCACTTAGCAAAAGTCGTTTAACAAACAACAAACATGCATTTTCTACTATCAAACATCAAAATACACACATATTCAACATGGGTAAAACCCTAGACCTTGATCATATCTTAAATTAGTGGTAGAAATAGATAGATCATGTTACAAGGATTTCAAAAACATAAAAATCATTAAAAACGGGGCTAGAACGGACTTACAATTGAGCTTGAAAGCTTGACAAACCCTAGCCATGGTTCTCCTTGTAAAATTCGGCCAAGGGAGGAAGAAGATGGACAAGATTTTGGCTTTTTAATTCATTTAATTACCAAATTACTAAAATGCCCTTGATGAAAAACTTTAGAAACATACCTAGCCATGTCTATTTAAGTATAATTGTCTAATTACCATTTAAGGATCTCTAACTTAAAATCTCATAGTAATTGGACACCTTTAACATATAAAAATCAAATTTTGTACTTTTTGCAATTTAGTCCCTTTAACTAAATTGAGTGCCCAAACGTCAAAATTTTCGAACGAAATTTTCACGAAATCATTTCATAAAATTGTAGACCATAAAAATATAATAAAAATAAATTTTTCTTTGTCAAATTTGTGGTACCGAAACCACTGTTCTGACTAGACCCAAAATCGGGCTGTTACAGTATGGATACCCTTCTGAGGAATGCAACCATTTTTCGAAAAGGAAATGAGATCCACATTGAGTGAGAAATCGAAAATCTTCCTAATGAATGAATTGTGTGTTTGGTGGTAAAGTGTGGAAGTTGGTGTATATGTTTGCGCCTGGTATTAGAAAGGTAACCTGAGTTAAAAATTTACTAGTTTCATTTGAACTTACAAGCGACTATTTGTGATATAGGTTCTGATTAAAGAGTTGGTATGCCAGAAGGGACCAAGTTAGGATTGCGCCAAGGTAGCAGTTCGAGTTGCGACATTATGCATATAGAGGGCACCGTAAGAACATGGCGCTTAGTACACTACACCATGAAAAGTCAATCTTTACCAAAGTTTTAAGTTGTAACGTCTTATGTTGTTTTTTTGAAAATTTGATGTAATTATTAAATATCCTCTTTTTAAAAAAAAGTAAGTTTTAAAATGGTTTTTCTCCAGTTGTAATTTTTTTTCAAAGTGTTTATGTGTTGTAACATCTGATATTTGGATCCAGTGATTCGGGTCTTACAGAGGGTGTTACACCAAGGGATTCTTTTGAGATCTGATAGCGATTTGTCCTTGAAAGGGTGGTGTGATTCGGATTGGGTTGCTTGTCTGTTAACTCCGCATTTGCTTACTGGTTGGCTTGTCTTTCTGGGACAATCTCCTATTTACTGGAAAACTAAGAAACAACATATTGTTTCCCATTCTTCTACTGAGGCTGAGTATAGGTCTATGGCTTCCGTCACTTATGAGCTCAAATGGTTGAAAGCCTTGCTATTGAGCTTAGGTGTTCATTATTCAAAAGCAATTCTTTTATTTTGCGATAGTCAATCTGTAATCTATGTTGCATATTGCATAAAATCTCATATTTCACGAGCATACTAAACATATTGAAGTGGATTGTCATTTTGTTAGAGATACAATCCAGGACGGGTTGCGTACACTTCTTATGTTCTGACCTCCAATTAGTTGGCTGACATTTTTACAAAGGCGCTTGGTAAACTGCAATTTGAATATATTCTCAACAAGTTGTGCAGTTATGATATGTATGCTTCAACTTGAGGGGGGTGTTAATATATTATTATGGGATATTATCTTTTGTCATGCTTCAACTTGAGGGGGGTGTTAATATATTATTATGGGATATTATCTTTTAGCAATTTGATTCCTAATGAGATATTATAGGATATTGTTATGGGATATTATATTTTAGCAATTTGATTCCTACGTAACTATTATTGTATATATATATATATATACCTTTGAGGTCTATCAATAAAATTCAAGAGATTACCCTATTTTTGTCATCTTCTTTCTTCCGTTGTCACTTTGATTAAAACAGAAGTTCTAGTTGCCTATCCCTCTTTTCCTATTTCAGATTAATTTGAGAAATAAGATATGGAATAAATTACTAGAGAGATGCTTAAAATAAAATATTATAAATTTCAACATTTTGTATAGTAATAATAAATAAAAAGAAAGAAGCAAAATCTACAATTTAGTAAAAGGTAAGCTACATATTTAGTCATTTATGTATGATTTAAATTATGGTTTTGTCAACAAAATTTAAAACGTTACGATATGGTCACTAACATTATCAAAAGTTACAATAAGATCACTCACGTTATCGATTTGTTATATTTTAGTAACTAAGTTACTAACCATCATTAATGATGTAATGAAAAGCTAACATGACACGTTATATTATCATTTCAGACGAAAACTTTAGATTAGAATGCTCAACTAGTCCCTCCACTTTTTGAGCAATTTAATTCTTTTTTATTTTATTTGATTTGATTTTAATTTCTTTTTTCTTTACAAAATATTCGACAAGCAGAGAAATAAATTTACACAATTAGTTTAACACCATTAAGTAAGAATTTAATATTTGACCAGCATCACACAAATTATAAGATTAGTTGTTCGGTAAAAAAGAAAAAGAAAAAGTACTTGTTTACTTAAAACCGTTCAGTTTTTTTCTCTTTTTCTTTTATCTCAACCAATTTCTTTCAATATCCTCGCAACATCCTTGCCTCCTAAAATCTTTCGTAAAGAAAAAAGGAAAAGGAAAGAGAAAGTTAAAGTTAAAGAAAAAAAAGATAGAGATTTAAATTTCTCGAAATAAAAAAAAAAGTATAGAGATTAGATATGCAATTTAATCTAAAATTTTCGTAAAAAATAATGATATAATGTGTCAAGTTAATTTATCATTACAATGTTAATGATAATTAATGGCTTTAACAATCAAAATAACTTTTAGTAATCATATAGTACTTTTAATAACATAAGTGACCATATTATAACTTTTTAAACTTTGATGACCAACACATAAATTAAACAATACATAAGTGACTAAGTTTATATTTTACCCTCGATAAAATCTTATACTCCATCCAAATAAATCAAACATAATAATATAATAATATTCCAAGAAATAAATTTACATTTATTTAACAAAACACACAAAACATTTACTATCTACGCATGGAAATTTTAACAGAAGACTTGGGTGATATAAAAGAAAGAAAAAGGAGTAAAGCGATGTATCCACTTCTTTAATTTGGAGATTGACACCAACTTCTGAAGTTGTTGCTTGTTTTCAAGTAAATGGAAAGAAGAGAATCCAATTGATTGGATTTTTTAACAGACATTTCATTAATCTCAGCTTTTTGCTATTAATTCCAAAATGCATCTAAAGAAAGGAGGAGAGAAATAGGTGAAGAAAACAATGAAATCCACACAATGTTAATCGTAAATGTATTATCAAGTGGGGGAGTTTAAAACAACCCCCAAACACCAAAACTTTGTCCAAATCATTTAGCATCAATTCCATACCTTAACTACCATTATCATATACAAAAAAAAGAAAAAGAAGAAGCAAGAACTATCAAAATCCACTCCAAAAAAAAAAAGTAGTTGGCAAAAATATAACAACTCTGCATTGAATAGCTAAAATTTTCTTTTCCTTTTTTTTTTTTTTTCATTGCGGTAATTTCCCGGATTTTCATGTATATATACAAACCAACTCCTTAAAAGATGATAAACAAAAAAGCTGCTTTTTTTTTTTTTTTTGTTGGGAAGACAGGTATAACTACAAAGCAGTAATTTGAGAATAATCACCAAAGACTTCAGGGATCCCAGAGGCAGCCCACAGCCTCTCATTAAACGTTTGTTGCATATCATCAGGAACAAAACTTGTTCTACAAAGCGGACATGTTTTCTGATCATACCCCATCCAACGGTCCAAACAGCTCCGATGGAAAATATGGCGGCAGTTGGTCAGCCGCCTGATCTCATCCTGCCCTTCGAAGTCGTACAAGCACACGGCGCAGCTCTCCGGCGGGTCGACGAGGTCGGAGAACTTGACGACGGGTAGGAGTTCCCGGATGAGGAGAGCAGAGACGGGGGCGGCGGAAGCGTGGTGGGTTTCAGGGGCGTATTCGCGCCAAGGAATGTCGGGTTCGAGGAAATCGGGGAGACCCAAATAGAGGAAGAGAGTGGAAATGAATTTGCGAAGGTAAGCAAGGAGAGAAAGCGTGTGGAGAAGCAATCTTGGAAGAAGAAGCTCAGAGTAGGCTACTGGGAAACCCATGTTTTTGTTCTAACTTTAGATACAATGTGAGATAAGCTATGGTTTCCGACGCTTTGGGTTTTCTTTCTTCTTGAGTGATAGATAAATGGGAAGAGATGGAGAGAGTTGGAGTGAGTATATATAGAGATTTTCCAACTCAAAGAAGCTCACTTCAACAATAAAAGAATATTTTTGGATTCATCTTTGTAAGCTTTTGCTTTAAGGTTTAATTTAATTTTAAAAATGTTTATTTTTGTTTTCACAAACAATGAATAAAAATTCCGAAATTATAATAATAGATAAGAGTGGGTAAAATGAAATGATTAAATAAAAATGATTGTGACCAAACCTAAAATTCAAACCGCACTGCCAACCACCCTTGCTTTTATCATAAAGTTGACAGATTCTTGTGATTTCATTAGGGCATACTTTTATTTTTGCCTATTTCTATTTTTATTTATGCATTAATTTTAATTATAATAATAAATATGTATTAATTGTAATTGTGACTAAATAAACAGAAAAAGTTTGGAAAGCAAATAATAACAAGTCCAGTAGAAAGGTACCTTTCAAAAAAAATAATAATTTGAAGTTAATTATATATAAATATTAATATAAAATTAAATTGTAATTTTTTATAATAATTATATAAGTTTTTGGAATTCATACCATTTGAATCTAAATAAAAAGAATATCAAATCTCAAATTCAGACAATTTTTTTTTCCTTTTTTGTTAATTCAAATTTACATGCAAGGAATGTTAAAGCATACTAAAATAAAAATAAAAAAATGAATTTTGAGAGGGCTAAAAATGAAACCTAATTCTTCAAGAATTTAAATTTTAAGTGAATGAAATGTGTAGTATAAATATCAAATGATGAAATAGGGTGGACCACATAAATTAATAAATGAAAGATACATACCATCTAAGCGTTGATAAAGATCACTATTATGATTAGTCTTTCTGAAAGGGTTTATTTTGTAAAAGAATGTATCAAAAATTTATAAATAAATAATTTAGTTTTTGTATATTAGAAATGGATCAAATTTTTAACAAAATGAATCAGTTTGCTCTTTAATCTATTATACAGAAATTAGTTTATCTATTTTTTGAATGAATAAAATAAAATACAATCTAACTCTTAAGAGACTTCATGATACTTTTACCGCTATCCCCTTAATCAAGCAAATCATATTAACTGAACACCTTAAAAATCCTAACATATTACTTCTTCTTTTTTACCCAAAAACAACTATTTTGCTATCGCCAAAAAAAAATAGCTATTTGGCTAATTAATACCATAAATTTACTTATCTCATAAAATATTTACTGGTACTCCTCTTCGTTAAGTTTGTTGCCTAAACAATAATTGCAATCTTAATTATTTTATTAACTATTCATTTATGTTAAACTAGTTTTATTTGATAATATTTTTTGATATAACAAATTAATATGTTTTTAAATAAAAATTAAAGTTAAATAAAATTGGCAAAATAATAAAATCAAGTCCAAATGGTTTCAATTATGTTAAACATTTTCAATTAAGTTAAAACTGTTTTAAAACAAGTTAGTATTGCTCCATGCCAAAAAGTACCGATACTTTTTGGTCAAATATTAATAATTTTCAAAATATCAATACCCATTCTAAAATCGATACCAAATTGACATTCTGTTTTCAACCAATTCAGCTAAGTATCGATCCAGTATCGATACTTTTCATATGATATCAATAAAAGCTCATTGGTATCGATATCTTTAGCTTCAACGGTCACTAAAGTTTGCATTAAATGCAAAAATTATCGATACCTTTTTAGTTGGTATCGATACTCGCTATTGCAGGTGAATTAAATGCACTAGTTTTTAGATCTCCAATGGCTCTATTCATATCTCCAACAACCACAACGGTTGGAAATCAATTAGGGGTATAAATACCAGCTTTCAAAGATCCTACAACAACAAGAGAAACCATCAAGCTTAAAGATCAATAAAAAACAACCTTAGTGCTTAATTTTTTCATACTTTTCTTGTACACACTTGTGAGCTTTCATTGTTATTCTTTAGCTCAAGTGTATTCTTGTTTATTTATGCTTAATTGGCAAACTTTTTGATCTTGTAAGGATTACTTCTTAGTTTAATATTTGTTATTCTCTTTAAGAGGATTAAATCTTAAGGTTTGGGTAGAAACCTTAAGAGAGTTGCAATTTCATATTTTGGGTAGAAATCTTAAGGAAAATTGTAAGGTTAAACCTTATCCTCAAAGGTTGTCAAATTAGTGAATTTGGAAAAATTCTTAGTTGTGGAAAGCTAAGGTAGTAGAGTAGGCAATTGGGGTCGAACCACTATGAATCATTGTGTTCTTTGTTGATTATTTTTTCTCTGCTTCCACAATTTTCTTAAGAGCCAATTCATCTTCCCTCTTGGCGATTTCGAGTTGATCATTCGAGCTAACAATTTATTATTATTTTAAACTTTTCATAGTATTAGAATTGATAATCGAATTTATCTTTTTTATTACTTCAAATTAACTCAAATAAACACTTCTTGCCTATTCTGATAACATATTCGAGCAAGATATGTCATATTCAAATCCAAAATACATTTATCAACTTTCATTATTATTCATTAAGAATATTGCAAAATCAATTAAATTGTGCAACCAAAAATTATTGTCTAATATGTTTACCTTTATACTCTAATATATAAATTTTTTTCCCTTATATTAACAAAAATCATTGTTGCAGTCATGCAATAAATTATTTATATGAAGATAAGAAGCACAATTTTCTATATTTTTAAAACTATAATAATATTATATTCTAAAATTTTTAATTAATTAAAAATTTGAATAATATATACTATCAACCCGTGCATTTCATGATTATGTAGACTAATCCAAATCTATATGAAAGATTGATTAAGAGATTTCAAAGTTACTTATGATTTTAACACCTAATTACACGACTAATTAAAGTTGGTTTTTCTTTTCAATTACAAGGTTCAACTATATTAATAGTTAAAATTATAAAATCTACCCATATTCAGATTTGAACTTGTAAAAATTGTGGCGTCTCTTTCTTGATTAGAGGTGTTCATTAATAGGGCTGGATTGGATTCAAACCGGAGCTAAGTATGATATTAACACATTTTATATTGTCTCAAGTTCGGTCTAGCTTGAAATATAGACTTAAAATTTTGCTCAAACCCACCCATTTTTTGTAAATGACTAACCCAAGCCCATTTTATGTCCATCTATATTATTTTTTTATTTTTTATTGAAAATATTTATATTATTCTTTTTTTTTCATTTCTTAGAATTTTATATATAAACATTTTAAATTTTTTTAAAGTTTACATTATAGTATGACATGTTACTATAGATTTAATTTTGCGTGTTATAAATTACATAATATAATATATTGTAAAATTAGAAAATGAGTTAGAGCGGGACGGGCTCGGGCCTTGAATGAGCCAGAGTTCGGTCTATATTTTAAACATGTCTAATTTTGTTGTTCAAGTCTAATATCTTTGTGCAAACCTTCCTAAATTTTGAACAGGCCTTCGAGCAAGTTTAGATGAATAGTTCGACTCATGAACTTATCTATTTTTTATATTAAGGTTTTGTTGATAAAGTTGAGATTCTTTTATGATATCCATAAATGAGAAAAGAAATGTGTTTTTTCTTTTTCTTTTTTATGATGCAATCATAGATTTTAACCCAATTATAAGATTTTAGAATATATAATAAGATTTTATATTTTTAATAAAATTTGAGTAGCACGTATATGTTAGATTATTTTTCTATGTATTTAACATAAAGTTAATATATCTTTTCATTAAAAAAATTCAAAATTCAACCATTGTCCCCTTCACCCCTTCCACATGTTATGTTCTAAACTTGCATGTGTGAATAACTCCATCAATCATCATATAGCAACGAAAACTACGGATTCTCAATTATCAAGAAATGGGTCATAAAGGGAAAAAAAGAAAAAGGAAAAGGAAAAAAGAGCTATGGTGGTGAAATGCCCTATACATAAAGAGGGGTTCTTGGTTCCACCAATCATCTTGGTGATGCCCCCACAACGCCAATGAAGAAAACGGTACAAAAAGTAATTATAATATGATATAATATAATATGAACACATAAATGTATTAAAATTTATAATTATATTATATATATAAACGGAATAAAAGAAAAATTATGTATGGACATGGCGTGTGGGGTTGACACATCAAATGGTGTGTCATTTGTCCCACTAACGCATCAAATGAAATGGCCTTTTCCCGAATGATTTGTGACAAAGTTTCTAGGTACCATTCGTTTCTTCAATCACCTTTTTTTTTTTTGTCTTATGATCCACCCTCGACTTAATTAATTAGTTAATGTAAGTTAAGATTATTGTATTAATCAGTGTGAATATATATATATAATCATCATCTCAATCCAACCCACATGATTCTTACATGCTATTATATACCTATAATTATCAAAATCTATTTGTTAATGCATGAAAAAGATCTCACACACATCTTCTGAATAATTTTACTTAATTAGTTATAAAAAAAATTTTGATATCTAACAAGTCCGTGGAAGGGTCGAGGAAGTGGAGAAGAGGGTGTCTGGTTAACGAGGCATGAGTAGAGCTGCAGGCAACTGATAGAGGAGGGTAGGGGCATGAGAATATGGCTAAAAATTATTATTGTGGATGCATCCGTCCGTCGGTCCATGCTGCTGGTATCGACCTAAAATGCCAGTCTCCCTCTGACAAATGCCCTATACAGCCACGACAAGCGCTGGCCCACCCAATAGCTCACCCCATATGTGGCGGGCAACCCCACTCACTCACTCACCCACCCACCCGACCGAGCGGAGCTCGATCTCACCAGTCACCTCCACTACCTTTGTCTCATTCCTTGTCTCTGTCTCCATGCCATCCACTCCCAACGGGAATCTCAAGATTCTTCCTTTAAATATTATCATAACTGCCCCTCCTTGTCTCTCTGCTTTTCTTTTATCTCAATATCAGTAATTGATATTTTTGCCTCCTTTTTATTTAATTGTTCACTGTTGTTTTAAATTTTAGTACAAGGATTCTTCAATCTTTAATCAAGTACTTTACCAAAGAAAGAGTTTTCGTAGTTAAATCGCAAGTCCAAGTATATTTTGAAAGATGAAAAGCAAAACAGGCACATATATATATATATATATATATATATATATATATATATATATGCATGGGATGAGATGGGATGGGACTGAAAAAGGCCTTCTGGCATTTGTCGTGATTAGGAACATATTAACAAAGGTAGGGCAGGCCAGCTAAATCCAACCAATATCTCTTTTTAACTCTTAATCTACTACTGTACAAATGTTGTTAAGGCAAATGTTATCATCCCACTTGCCCTCTCATCTTACTTAATAATTTTGTCCATTCCTATGTTTTGCAGCTGTTTTATTCTGTTCTCTGATTCTGCCCCATACTTAGCCCAAAACCCATGTTTTTTGTAGGCGATTAGCTCTCAGATCCTGACTCATCTTAACCCCCTCCCCCAATTAATATATGTAATATCACTATCAGGAGTTGCATCGTAAGATGGAACTGGGTATCAAAACATGTCTGCATTCCAACTTTAGATGTCAGAATTTGTCTCTAACAATTCAAATCCTAATAATGTAATAAAGGATAAACTGAAGTGAACAATGGATATTTAAGCAGACAATTAACAGCAACTTGCATTATAAAGACAATTGCAGAGAAAAAAAAGGTGTACTTTCTGGGTCATGCTTAAATTGACATGTGACATGTGAAAGCATGTTCATCATTGGCGATATGGACTGACGACCACCACGTGGCTTCTTTTCCGTATGTCCTTTTCCCTTTGTTTCGGGAAATTAAAACCATTAATCATCTTTTCTTTCTTTCACAACCTATTTTTACTTTTAAAAGGATTATATATTATATACATTTTTGTTTTTAAATATAGTAAGTCATATATTATAATTCAATTAAGGTTCTTTATTTTTATTTTTTATTTTTAGATTTACTTGTTTTATTTTATTACTTTTATATATTATTTGACAAGTTTTTAAGATTTTTCATTAAGATTTCTAAATTTTTTAAGAATTTTTAAATTATTTCCATTATTTTAAATATAAAATATTTATTTCTATATCATAAAAATTTAAAATTAAATAAATAAAGAATTCATTTCAATTTTTGATAACCATGATTTTTGAATTTGTTTTCCATAAATTGTTTAAATTCCCTGATTTGAGTCGATTTTCAGTTTGGTTGAGTTTTTTTTATTATCAACCTTACCATAAGAAACCTTTTAAACTTAATTAGATTATGAGACGTTAGAAGACTTTTTTATGTAAAAATTATATTTATAAAAAATAATGTAAAAAATTAATTCATCATAGTTGAAATGGTAGAGTTGAGATTTTAGGGATTTTGATGTTCTAGGTGGAGGTGCTCATGAGTTGGGTTCGGGTAGTGCCTATGTATGGAACTAATACCATATATGGTTGTCTAAGCTCACAACCTAATTCAAAATATGAGTATCAAATTTTGCTCAAACCTGCTTATATTTGTTAATAGCTAACTTAAATCTATTTAGGCTCATCTATATTATTTTTATTTTTTAAAATATAATTATTTAATTTTATTTATTAAGTATATATATATTTTACTATTATTATATATTTGTCTTTTATTCGATTCATAAACATAAATAATCTAATAAATTTTTAATATTTATATTAAATAGTATAATATATTTAATATTTTTATATAATATAAGTTACATATAAGAAAAATAAATGAAAAATATATATTATAAACTTGAAAATGGATTGGGTTCAAGTTTTGAAGCTCAAGTTTGACTCATATTTTAAACATGCTTAATTTTTTATGTCCAAATCATTTTTCAGGCTTAATTACATTTTTGTCCAAACCATTCCAAATTTTGAGTAGGCACTTGATTTAGATAGATAACCTGACCCTTGAGCAAGTTGCATTATGTGTGTGTTTCCTTTTTTTTTTTTTGAATTACTTTTTATAAATTTTATATAGAAATATAAAAGGATAAAAGTAATTTTGTTATTTTTAAAATGAATGATTTTTAAATATTTTTCTAAGTGAATTAGTGTTAGATTAACTTATGATACCAAATCAATGAAGAACTTAATAATAGTATAGATTAATATATTTTTAATAAAAACATTATGTTAAACATAAACACTCATAATTTTATTCATTATTTGTAATACACTAAATAAATATATTACTATCTTAATAATCTTAAAAATAGAATTAGAGTAGTTGATAAGAATTTGGTTGGAAAAGTAAAATTGAGATCTTAAAATTTTAAGTGTTGAAGTTTGAATTTCACCGTGTAAATATCACGGGTAAATTCTTAGTCCAAATTTTTATTTTAGTTATTAAACTAATTTAAATTCTGATTATATTTATATCGATGTGTTATTGTAATGAATAATCTTTATATATATATATATATATATATACATACATGTGCCTTGCTTCCTACCAGAGTTCATCCAACTATACATGCAATCACATTCACATTCATAATTCAACAATCCATAGTAGATTTTCCTTTTTTTGTCTGACAACTGTGTACAGTTAAAATTATTGCAAAATGCAAACCCTAAAAATGTGTCTTTAAATGGAGGATCACAACCATTAAAATTTAAGAATTATTTTCATGGAAAATTTGAGTGGGGACTTGGAGAATGTTTAATTATTTATAAATTAAGATCATTAATTAATTAATTGACATTTGTACTGGCTATGTTGTTAATTAAGTAAAAAAAGAAGAAGAAGGAAGAAATAGCTTAGGCATGGTTCAAGTGGTATACATTTGAGTGATGACAGAGGGATGAGCTCGCATAGCACTCTTTTAAACAAGTTGCCAAACTACTAAAGATAAGCATGAACAATTACAATGAGTTAAGCCTGCATCAGATCATAATTAAAAAAATATCAACACAGCTATGTTTATTAATATATATTTAATTAAGACATAAAAGATACGAAAGGAAAGTGAAGAAATGAAGCATATCTGACTGTCTGTACCCTCCAAAAACACTGTTTGATGAAAGAAGATGGAATGTGGTTAACAGATAAGTATGTTGTACTATTTGTTGGCTTTTTCAACAGTTTCTGCACTGTGCTCCACTGTATACCCACGTTGTAGTTCTAGTTGTAGTTCATTTAAAAGCTTTTACAATGGCTCCCTACCCACCGAGTCGGGTCCCCAAAGTTATCTAATTTCTGGCATATGCCCACCCACACTGGAGACGACCTCAACTGACCCATCAATGTATTGCATCTGGGCTTTGAAGAACTATTGAAGAATGAAACAATGAACATGGGAAACACAATCACTTTTTTTTTTTTTTTTTTCAACTGTTGAACAATGATGCCACCACTGTTTTGCAATAGGGACTTGGGAATTATGGGTCTTTTAACAAATAACAAATTATAGGCTGTATGATGCAGTATCCTAGTACTCTTTAATGAACTTTTAGGTCCACCTTTGTCAATCTTGACATGATAGATATTGTCAGTTGCAAGTGTCATGCCTACCCTTTTTTTAACTGTTCATCTTTCTTTCCCACATCACCACTGAATTCTTTTGATGTTATTTTGTCAAATATTACATCCTTCCACAACTCATGATGACTGATATCATAACATTTACTCTTAAAAATTATATTTATAAAAATAAATGAGACATGTGAGAAATTTGTTGTTGTTGTTGTTAATGTATAAAAACAGAACTTATAATTCATTAAATTCATGAAGCGAGAGTGCTTTGCTTCATAAAAGATGTAATGAATATCATTTAACTTTTACTTGAATCTCCAAATTAAGCTTCCAAGAAATCCCCAAAGTCATCACCTCAACAAGAAAAAAAAAACGCCCTCAAACAAATGAATCCCCACCGGAACAGGTTTTAGTTGTTTATATATTATTCGTATCTCCTCGCTGTTCGCCAAGCTTGGTATCGCAAGCTTGTAACCCAAGCGGGGGCAATAAGGTGGTGGGACAAAGGCTCATTCTTCCGAGTCGGATTCCTTGAGGTTTAACTTTGGCTTGCCCGTTCCAAGCTTAGACTTGAGTCATGGGGTTTGAATGTAGACTCTGGGTTTCGTGCCTCCTAGAGTGGAGGGTAATGCGTGAGGCTGGTTTTACAGAGCAGCGAATATCTCCCGCTCTTGGCAGTGGAAGGACAACAAGCTTGTTCTACTTGGATCCTACATGGCTTGGTTGGTTGATCCTGACTGGACCATTATCTTCTTCTTTTTTTCTCTGCTAAAAGCTGATCAAGTTCATTTTTGTGAAAGATTATCCAGTGTTTTTATCGATAAACTTTAGGAGACTTAGTGAGTAACCCATTATTATTTAACTCACATGATGCAACTTATATAGGCAGCCGGTGTCGTTGTAAAACTGAACCCCTCACAACTGACGGTGAGTTTCAACTAAGGGACCCATTCGAACAATGAAAACGTGATATGCGACCACATTGGTTAAACAATGTAAAACATATCACTTACTTTTACCCCAAATCTGCAAATTAAGTTTTCCAAGAATTCCCCAACTCAAAACTAGAATCCCACGTTCGCTAGTATGAACAAATCTTATCTTTTTATATTATACCCTCTTCTCATTAATGGTAGCCGAGCCGAGTAACGTAAGCTTGTAACTCGAGTGAGGGCTTTAAGGTAATGGAACACAGGATTGATGACTTGCTTTGTCGGATTTCAAGTGGCTTGAACTCTGGCTTGCCCGTACCAAGCCGGGAACTGAGCTATGGGACTTGAGTGAAAACTCTGGGTCTCGTGGATCCTAGAGTGGAGGGTACTACGTCAGGCTGGCTTCACAGAGCAACGACAACATCTCGTTCTCGGCAGTGGAAGGATAACAGGCCTGATCTGCTTGGGGTCCATCTTGGCTTAGCGGGCTTACCGATGAACCATTACGTTATAAGGGATGACTTGCGAACAAGATGACTCCAGCTGGTGGGATGCGCATTAGAAATAAGGCTATCGTTATGCTACGGCCGATTATATTAACCCAGCTTTGTTTAAGTTCTTTAAACAGACTAGTGTGGGTGAATAAAAAAAACTTTGCAAAAAATAATTTTTAAGAACTTCTATATTGGAACCAAGTGAGGCATTGTTAAAATGGTATTTCATCTCTCAAGCTAAAATCTTAATATAATATCGGGTAAATTATAAAATTAGTCATCCAACTATTATACCAATAAAATGTTTTAAAATTTATATTTATATCAGTATTAAATACCAATAAAATGATTAAAAATTAAAAATATTTTTTTATGGGAATCATTTTTGAATCCGTCACTGTATGAGATAGTATTATACTGATGGAGAAAAACCCTCAACAAAGGCTTTGAGGGGTAGCAAACATTAAAGCAGTTTTTACTAACAGAATAGCCGCCAGTACAGTCTAAAAGCATATGCCAACGGATTCTGGTCGTTGCTAAAATCTTATACCAACACACCCCAATAGCAATGACACAAATTCCATTGGGGTATTCTGATTGACCAACAATATAGGTCTTTGAGCCTTATATCCCCGGCTTTTGATGCTTATAGCGACGAATTATGTCCGTCAATAAATGGAAATTTTGTTGTAGTGAAGTCTTCTTCATGGTCTTTTCCCCTTAAATTATTTATTTATAATATTATTACTTTAATAAATAATTTTTATGTTAGAAAATGAGAAAATAGATATTCATTTATTTATAAATATATTTTTTTACAATTTTGTATACTTTTTTTTATAAAATATTATGTATTTTTATCAAAAATGAACTTTTAAATTTTTTTACTTTTATTCTTTTAAGAGTCAAGACTAAATTGGCAGAATGTGTAAACTTGATGGCTAAATTCATTAAAGTTTTAGATTTAGGGCTAAATTGATAAAATCTATAAATATTGAAGAACTAAATTTGTTATTATACTAATAAAAAAGTCACTTTTAGTGATTTAACGAAAGAGTGACCAAAATATTAAATTTTAATAACATTAGTGACTAAAATAGATATCTTTAAACCTAAGTGTAACATCCCAACTTTCAGTGATGCTGGAAAATGCGGTTTCGAAACCCCATTTCTGTAAACCGGGTCCATAAATATTAAATATGAATATTTACAGAGTTTGTATAAAAGTATATTAAAGTTCGGTCCGATAATTTTGTTGAATTAATAGTTAATTTAGGTGTATGGACTAAATTGTAAAAGTCCAATCACTATATATTTTTAATCAGCCAAAGATTTAGGGACTTAAACTGCAATTAGCCAAAGGTCCAAAATGATAATTAAACCATTTTGTAATATGAATTAGTGCTTGATGATGGAAGATTCCACTTATATACTAATTAAAGATGGATTAAGTTAATAAGGTGATTAAGGATTTAAATAAAGTATATATATCAACTATTAGTGGAGCATTTCATCTTCTTCACTTTCTCCTAGCCGGGCATGCTTAGAAACTTAAGGAAAAACCATTTTTGAAGCTCTTAACTTCCGACCCTTAATTGGTAAGCAATTTCAAGTCCTTTTATTCTAATTTTTATATTTTTGAGGTTATGGCAGCTTGATTTAGCTAGTCTATGTACCAATTTGTAAAACTATTAAATTTTTTCAAAGTTGCCATTGTTGATTTCTTGAAGAATTTGGTGTAAAATTGATAGATTTTAAGTTTAGATTATGAAAATGACTAAATTGTAAAGTTTAATTGCTAGTTTTGCATATAGGGACTAAAGTGAATAAAATGTAAAATTATTATGAAAATTCAATATATATAAAGAGTAGAGGGTCCCTAATGAATGTAATTGAAGCCAGATTTTAAATCGAGGCTAAAAATTGAAAGTTGTTGCTATTTTGAATTTAGGGATTAAATTGAATAAAAAGTAAAACTTAAGGGTATCGAAAAATGAAATTATATAGGTTCATTCATGTCATGACATAATGTGTAAATGTTTGGTATTGATGGATTGTATGAAATAATTGTATAGATCATAAAAATTGGATCAAATCGGAGGTAATCGATGAAAAGCTATGTAACACCCCTCACCCGACCCAGTCGTCAGACCTGAGTTACGGGATGTTACTTCTGTTACCAGAACAATTTACATTTAAAAATTCAACAGAAATTCATTCAATCCTCATTTCTTAATATAAATACATGCACCACACATTAATCAAGTAAAATCGAGACTTAAATAAGCTTATGAAAGTTGTAAATTTGACTCGAGCATGAATAAGGATCAAACTATAAACTTTCAAAGTTTGAGCATGGGTATCGATACTCAAATCAGGTATCGATACCATCTTTAATTTCGATGTTGCAAAAATCAAGTTAAGATACATAAGTATCGATACTCAAGTTAGGTATCGATATCGTTTTGGCATTCTGCCAATTTTAAAATTTGAAAACAAGCCAATTTTTATGAATACCTTTATAAGTATCGTTCCTTGGAAAAAATAAATATTGATACTTATATGGGTATCGATACCAAATTGGCATTCTGTTGATTTAAAATACTGTTCATTTGGTAAAGTATCTATACTTCAACCTATAATATCGATACTTTTTTCCAGAAGGTTAAAACTCTCATGTTTGATACCATTTCTCATGCTCAAACCAAAACCAATTAAAAAAGAACCTTAAGTACACATATAACCTGTATAAATCACCATTCAAGCATACACCAACATCCCATATTAAAAATTTTAACTATCAACAACCAATATACCACCATTTTCGCACCTTTTCACATACAAACATATCCATACAACATGCCTTAAATGGCCCTTAAAATACAACTTTCATCTATACATTTCATGTCAAATAATCTATACACAACCTCAATACCTACTCAATCATCTTTTCACCAATCATGCAAATAACTATTACTTTCACATTGCATACCACCCACATTCATTAATTACTCTAGCATCACCATTAACTTTATCACCAAAGTGTTTTTATCTAAAACCTTACACATTACAAATATGTACACTTAAGTACATAACATATACCATTCAAAATATATGACACATTCAAGATCCAAAGTACCAACATCATTTAAGTACATATAAACATAACATTGCCTATATACATGCCACATAATTGAGTCTAGAATGATTAAAAGACTACCGAATCGAAGACTTGATAGTGTGAGCTCCAAAGTGCTCCGATTGTCTCATTCCGCAAAAGACAACTACAAAATAGGAAACATAGCCGAGTAAGCATTATGTATGCTTAGTAAGTTCATAGGAGTTAAACAGTAAACTCACCTCAATTCAAAATTAACATATCAAATTAGCTACATGAATATAATTTCTTGTTACTACATTTCACAATAACAAGGTGAGTACGTCAAATAACCGAGACATAAACATTTCAATTAGTACTGATTAATCCCATTCAGTGCCATTCAATCAAACTCATCAATTACATTTCATTCACACCATACTTATATCATATAAACATTTCCAAAACACTACATATTATCATTTAGTCGTTTCCCTTTTGTATTAATTGATTAGCCCGATGAACTATAATAAATAGATACGAATATGCAGGTAATTACCACACTTGATTGCTTGTTCGAGTGATAACTCCGATACACACCTAAGCATTGAAGTGCTAAGCTCGTAGGCATTATATGTCATAAGAGATGACATCTCTCAAGAACACACCAAGGTCTTCGTAGAAACAATCAGTAACAGTAGTCTCTGTATAGACAAAGCTCGATAATTCACAACAAAGGTTGGATTCCAGTATAAACAGTGAATTCTCTGTATATCAACTCATTACATACTATATCTTGTACAACGCACAAATAACCCTATTGACATATCAATTGTATCCTATATTTTCTTACTTTCATCCGGGCACATTCACCTTTAAGTCCCTTTTTTAAATCTGATTTCAATCTCATCCCTCTTCTGCCATATAGCACCTATATTTACAGAAATTTCATGCCAATTTTGAAGTAATTACACTTTAATTCCTATACTCAAATTAACAAATTTCGCTTTACAAAATAATCCCTTTTTCATTTCTAAGCTTATAAACTAACATTTAAACACCAAAATTTTTAAAAATCATCAATGGAAACAATTTAAAACTTTAACACTTTCTCAATTTAATCCCTGGGCTAACTAAATTAAGCTCCCGAGATCTCAAAAACATAAAATTCATGAAAAGAAGTTTAGAATCACTCCCCATGCAAAGATGAGATCTTGGCCGAATTTTTCCTATCTTCAATGGTGGAATCGATGGAGAAGGGTAAAATGAAGATGATGACTTATTATTTTATGCATTTAATGATTTTATTTACTTTATAAAAATCAATTAACATTAGTTTAACATATAATCCCTTCAAAATTAAACACTAACCATCAATGTCAAAAAATTATGGTCTAATTCCACTTAAACCCTTGAAAAATTAAATTTGAAGTTTTTTTAACTAATAAAAATTAATAGCGATTAACTTTTACGATTTAGTCATTGTACCTTAATTCCTAGTCGATCAATAACATTACCAAACCAAAAATCCATACAACACTATAATAGACTCATAAATATTAATAAATAATATTTACTAATTCAATGGGTTTCAAAACCACCATTTCTGGCACCACTGAAAAATGGGTTGTTACAATTCTCCTCCCTTAGGAAATTTTATCCTCGAAATTTTTACCTGAGAATAGATTCAAATACTAAGATTTCATTGATTCCTCTAGTTCCTACGTAACTTCCTCAATACCGTGTCAGTGCCATAACACTTTCACAAATGGTACTCGCTTATTCCGTAATCCTTTCCCTTCCCGAGCTAAAATTTTCACTAATTCATCACCGTAAGTTAAATCGGGTTGCAACTCTATTTCATCTTGACAAATCACGTGGAAGGGATCGGAATGGTAACGACATAGCATCGACTCGTGGAACATATTGTGAATCTTCTCTAATTTCAGAGGCAAATATAATTGATATGCGACAGGTACGATTCTCTCGAGAATCTCCTACGGCCTAATAAATCTAAGAATGAGTTTCCTTTTTCTGCCAACTTGTAGGATCTTTTTCTAGGGCGGGACTTTTAGAAATACCTTATCACCAGTCTGAAATTTGATGCCTTTTCCTTTCATATTAGTATATGATTTATGACAGTCTGAAGTGACTTTTAAACAATCTCGAATAATTTTGACTTTTCCTTTAGTCTCGCAGATCAAATCAGTTCCTGTGAGTTTGCTTGCACTCAAATCGAACCAATACAATGGAGTTTTGCATATGTGCCCATATAAGGCCTCACACGGTGTCATTTTTATGACCATTTGGTAGTTGTTATTTTAAGTAAACTCAGCTAACGACAGAAATTTCTCCCAACTACCTTCAAACTCAATGATACAACATCGCAACATATATTCTAGAATATGTATTACTTGTTTTGATTTTCCTTCTATCTAAGGATGAAAAGTTGTACTAAAGTTCAAATTAGTCCCTAGAGCTTCGTGTAACTTACCCCAAAATCTAGAGGTAAACCTTGGTTCGCAATCAGAAATAATGGATAATGGTACACTGTGTAATCTAACAACCTTAGAAACATACAACTCAGCTAGTTTCTTAAGTGAATAATAAATTTTGACCAGAATAAAATGAGTTGATTTCGTCAATCTGTCAATAATTACTCTAACAGCCTGATTTTTGGGCCTAGTCGGAACAGTGATTTTGGGACCACAAATCCGACATAGAAAAGTTCATTGTTATTATATTTTTATGGTCTACAGTTTCACGAAATGATTTCGTGAAAATTTCGTTCGAAAATTTTGACGTTTGGGCACTCAAATTAGTCAAAAGGACTAAATTGTAAAAAGTGCAAAAGTTGAGTTCTACATGCTAGAGGTGTCTAACTGCTATGAAGTTTTAAATAGAAGGTCCTTAGATGGTAATTAGACTATATGTTAAGATAGTGGACAAAAATGGACATTGTGAGATAAAATTTCAAAGTCTTAAGTGAAGGGCATTTTGGTCATTTGGTAAATAAAAGAATAAAAAGGGAAAATCAAGCTAAAATCTTGTCCATCTTCTCCCCAAAGTGCCAAAATTTACAAGACACCATAGCTAGGGTTTTCTTCAACTTCCAAGCTTGTTTGTAAGTATATCCTAGCCCCGTTTTTAATGCTCTTTATGTTTTTGAAGTCATATTCACCTGGTCTTTCTATTTCTACCATTATTTTGAAGTAGGGTTCATGTTTGAAATTTGACCCATGTATGACATGCATGTGTTTTGATGTTATATGGTAGAAAATGAAAGTTTGATGTGTAATAAACAACTTTTACAAAGTGATTTTTCATGAAAATACCTAAAAAAGGACTTATTTGTAAAAAGTTATAAAATGGGTAGTAAAAATCTAATTTGATGAAAATTATTGGCTGATATGAGCATGTAGATGGTTTGGCTAGGCTTGGGTAACAAATAAATTGAATGCATTTCGATTTACGAGCCTAGGGACTAAATTGTAAATATGTCAAAATTTAGGGGCAAAAATGTAATTTTTTCATAATGTGATGTTTGGACTGATTTGAGTAATCTGAATATTAAATAAGCTAAGTTTGCTATTATAGATCAAGAAAACGAAGTTCAGACCTTGATCGGGGAAAGAATAAGGTGTTTGATGATTAAATCATTTCCTACTATTTTTGTACCGAGGTAAGTTCGTATGTAAATAATGCATCGTTGTTTATGCTTTAATTACTTTAGAATTGCATGAATTGTGATTTAGTCTTTAAATGTAATTTGAAAAAGTTTCGACAAGTGAGAAATATCCCGGTTGAACCTTAGGAATAGATAGGATACAAATGTCATGACATTAGGGTTAGTTTAGATTTTGTGTAAGACCATATCTGGGATAAGGCATCGATATAAGACTTCGTGTAAGACCATAGCTGGGCTATTGGCATCGATATGAGATCCCATGTAGGACCATATTTGGGATATGGCATTGGTATGGTACTGTGAGTATGAGATGTCCCGAGTATCCTTTAGTATTCCAAGTGGTTCAACGGGTAGTTCAAAGGAAACATTAAAGTTGTGAAAGACTATGGTATGATGTGAAAGATTATATGGTAAGTTGCAAGTTGGTACAGGTATGTGCATAAAACTCATGCTTAATGAGCCCGATATGTGATAAAACCTCGATTTGGTTCGATTGAGTAAGTTGTGATGTTAAGATTTTAATAACATCTATGCGAAGCTTGATTATGAATTCGCAATGACATTTATGTTGATTACTTTATGTTAAATGTATGTTAAAGTGTGTATGATGATTATTATTTGCATAGGAACTTACTAAGCTTTAAAGCTTACTCCCTTTCTTTTTCCCTTGCCTTATAGTGTCACCAAGCCAGCTCGGGGATCGAAGACGGTCGAAGATTCATTCACACTATCAAAATATCATTTTGGGTACTTATGATTTCAATATTTTGGAGTTATGGCATGTATAGAGACTTGGTCTTTTGTTATGTGTCATAATTAATTTGGCCATAAGTGATGGCTTCAATAGTTGATAATTCATTTTGTAAATGACCATTGAAATTGGCTAATATTGGTTAAGTATATATGCATATGATGATGTCTTTCATGGATGTGGATTTTGCATGGTTTGAGATGATAAGTTTAAGATGTTGTATGTGATTGAAAATAGCATGTGAATGGGATATATTGATATCTTATTTGTGGTTGAATTGGTTGTATGAACATGCTTGGATTGGTGCTATGTTTTGTTGTGTAGGTTGGTGCATGGAAGGGTGGCAAAAAGGCTTGGTAAATAGCCTTATATTTGTCCACACGGATAGACACACGGGCGTGTGTCTAGGCCGTGTGCGACACACGGTCTACCCCACGGGCATGTGTTTCGGCCGTGTGTCCCCTGCACCTTAATTGTTGCAAAACAGAATGCTCGATGTGAGCACATGGGCGAGACACTGGCGTGTGTCTCACCAGGTGGACGACGACACGACCTTGAACATGGGCGTGTGCCCTGGCCGTGTGAAGTCTGCACCTTTTTATGAAAAATTATAAAAATTTAATCGATCACACGGCCTAAGCACACGGGCGTGTGACCTTAATTTGATGATGATGTCATAAACAGAATGCTCCCTAATTTGAACACGGCCTGAAACACGGGCATGTCATAGGGTCACACGGGCGTGTCCCGAACCCACACGGGCGTGTGACCCTTTTTTCATGAAAATTTTCTAAGTACTCTAAAAGTTTCCAAAGTTCTCGGTTTAGTCTCGAACCACTTTCGATGCATGTTTTGGGCCTCGTTGGCTCGTTCTAGGGACGATATGAATGTTTTTGAAAGGTTTTAAATTTGAGTGGAAATTCATGTCTCGGTTTTGAATGTTTGCTTGTGAATAAGTCCGGTAATGCCTCGTACCCTTTTCCGGCGTCGAATACGGGTAAGGGGTGTTACAATTACCCAGATCAAATCTTTCTTTTCTGGTCTCGAAGGCAAACTCAATACGAAATCCATCGTAACTCGTTCCCATTTCCACTCTGGAATCATAACAAGTTGTAACAAACTATATGAAACCTGATGTTTTTGCTTTCACTTTCTCACATACCAAACACTTTGGTATAAACTCTGAGATATCACGTTTCATTCTCGACCACCAATAAGTCTGTTTCAGATCGTTATACATTTTGTTGCTGCTCAGATGTATAAAATAAGTATTGCTATGTGCCTTGTGTAAAATGTCTTCTTTTAGTTCAGAATCATTCGGTATACACAATCGGTTGCGGAAATACAAATTGTCATCATCACTAATACTGAACTCAGTTGTCTGTGCATTATTAACCAATTCTTGTTTAGCTTGCAACTCTGAAACATCCTTTTGTAACTCATGAATTCTCTACAGGAATAACGATTTCGCCCTTAGCTTGACTAAAACAGAACCATCACGTCTCATAGTCAATTGGGTATTCATAGCTCTCAATGCAAATAGAAATTTCTGGCTCAAAGCATTAGGTACCACATTAGCTTTACCTGGATGATAATTAATGACCAGGTTGTTATATTTCAACAGTTCAAGCCATCTACGTTGCCTCAAGTTCAATTTTTTCTAAGTCATTAGGTATTTCAAACTTTTTTGGTCGCTAAAGATATGAAATTTCTCATCATCCAAGTAATGTCACCAAATTTTCAAAGCAAGAACAACGACTGCTAATTCCAGATCGTGTGTCGGATAGTTCTACTCGTGTGGGTTCAACTATCGGGAGACATAAGCTATTACTTTACCATCCTGCATCAACACACAACCTAATCCGTTTAATGAATCATCACTATAAATGATGAATTCTTTCCTGGATTCAAGCTAAGTCGAAGCTAGAGCTTCGGTTAACATGGCTTTCAATCGATCAAAATTCTTGTAACACCCCTTACCCGTCTTCAAGTCGGGACAAGGTTTGAGGCATTTCCTAACTAATCTTGCTTACAGATCTCGAATAGGGTTACAAAGTCTCGTTTAAACCCATCACTTGCTTATACTTGGCCTAAGAGGCCCTAAACATACTTTCGAGAGATATCGGGACTATTCCGGGGACATTTACGCGTTCAAGAAACTTTTCAACAAAACAGGGGTCACACGCCCGTGTGAGTCTAGGGACACGCCCGTGTGTCCTTAAGACATGCCCGTGTCTACCACCCGTGGTCGAAACTGACTAATTTCACACGGCCTCGACACACCCATGGCTTTGGCTCGTGTGCCAAACCTTGGCATTCTGACTAATCCACACGACCCACACACACGCCCGTGTGTTTCAACCGTGTGGTGATTTAAATTCTAAGTGCAAGGTGCAGACTTCACACAGCCTGGGCACACGCCCATGTGCTAGCCGTTTCGCTCACACGGTCTAGACACACGCCTGTGTGTCTACCTAGGTGGAAAATTAGAAAGCTATCTACCAAGCCCTTTTCCACCCTACATTGCACACATACATACACCAATTCCGTTCAACATAATTCATGACCCAAGACACATCTAAATACTCAATTCAACATCCATACACCAGGACATACTTGATCGTTGTGTTTATGCGATGTCAAAGTCTTAAAATTTATAATAAGAATGATCAAACCTAGAAACTAACTATGACAACGATTTGAGGCAAGCGCACCTATCGAACAGTAGTATAGTTAAGGCAAGACTGGAATGTCGAACCCAAAGGAACTAAAAGTACTAATACTAACTTTCTTTTTATTATCTAGCCTAAAATAAAGGGAATTTGTTGTTTAATCTAAATTAACTAATTATTAAACTAAAGACTCTAAGACAAAGAAGAATGAATTTGGGGAAAATACTTGTGGGAAATAACCAATTGATAAAGACAATACCCAAGGAAGAATCCACCTAGACTTCACTTGTTATCTAACTCTGAACCAGTCGATTTATTCATTTGACTTGATCCGTAAGATTCCCTAATGTATATTAAACCCTCTCTCGAAGCGAATAACGTCTAACCCTGGGTTGATTAATTACAATCTCTTTCTAATTAAAACCCCTAGAATTGCATTAACTCGATCAATGTAATCCCATATTAGGTTTCACCCTAATTCGGCAAAATCTCGTCACCCTATCTCTAGGCGCGCGATCATCTCCGCTTAATTATGCTAGATCTACTCTTAGGCAGGGACTTTTGCTCCTCCACCTAAGCACATCAAACATGAATTAATATATCGGAAATATCAACACAAGAATTAAGAACACATAATTAAGAACAAGTCAAATATTTATCATATAGTTCAGCAAACGATAACAAGATTCATCTTAGGTTTCATCCCCCTCAGGTATCTGAGGGTTTAGTTCATAACAACAAAAGAAAACATCTCAGAAGAAAAGATAAAACAAAACATAAGAAATCCCTAAAACCCCCTAAAGGAATTGAAGGAGAGATCCTCTGTCTTGAGTATGATTCCGGCTTCTTGAGATGGATCAATTGGCTATCTTCAAGTAAACCTCCACAAATCTGCCTCCTTTAGCCTAGCAAGACGCCCCTTGACAACAGCCTTGGGCTCCCCCTTTTAGGTCATACTTAGGGTGTTTATATAGGCTTTGGAATGTGTTTCTTTGCCCCTAAGTATCCTAATCCGAGTGAAATTTCTCTTTGTCACGGCAGGGGCACGGCCATGGCACACGCCCGTGTAAATCGTGGGTAGGCCGTGTGGAGTCCGTTGATGAGGCACGACCGTGTGGTCTTGGGCCCAGGCCGTGTCGATTTTGTGATGTGACCCATTTGGCCCGTTTTAAGCCCGTTTCTTGTTCTTTTCATCCTCCGGTGCTTTCCTGAGTATAAAACATGAAAACAAAGGATTAAGAGCACCAAATGACATAAAATAAGGGATAATTCATCCAAAAGCATGCTAAATGTGGGCTTAAAATATGTTACTTTTACGGTTTATCAAATACCCCCACACTTAAGCTTTTGCTTTTCCACAAGCAAAATTCTCAACTCATAATTAAAACGAACTTCCTTCAATTCATAATATTCATCAATAATTGGAAACACGAAAATTTATACACTTTTTCATGCCCTTTTTAACTCAAATTTATGTAGTTTCGATTAAATTCTTGTCGGAAAATAATTAAATATTATAAAATAATTAAATTGTGCTAAAAATATGAAAATGATGAATTTTAATTAATTTTATAGTTAATTTTGACTAATTTTGACTATTTTCGACAGATTCGCACAAAGGGCGAAAATTGGCTCAGCAGACAATGCTCGAAGAATAAAATCGAGAAGCAATTTGAAGTATCGAGGCAAATTTATTTCTAGCCCAAGAAGGTCCGAGTATGAATACTAAATCATAATATAATTAATTTTAATTAATTCCCAATTTAATTTGGGCTAAATAAATTAATCTTAATTAATTATGGAAAAAGGGCCCAGTTGAACCGCACTGGTTGAACCAATTTCAGTGAACCGAACCAGCCACTAAATGGGCAGCCCAAACCGTCCATATGCTGACCCAAATCAGCCTATTAGCTGATTAATTAAGCTTGCAAAGAAGCCCTTGAAGACTTTTCAAAGTTGCATTCAACCCCATCCACAATTAATGGCTTTGTAGATTTGCCCCATGCCATATTTAGCAAAGTTGAATCCATCAACTTTGCCACATAGATGGCCGGACAAGGGGGGTCTCTTTGGCTGATGGGATTTGATATTTTTAGCAGCCACAATCAGCTATAAAAGCCACCCCTTGCTGATCATTCAAAGCATCCCTCAATCCTTCATTTCTCATTCACTCTCTCATTCTCTCTTCTCTCCATTCTCTCTTCTTTTCCATTCCATTTCCCATCCTTCTTGTGCCGATTTCCCCTCTTGGAAAAGAGGTGTTTTTCCAGACATTTGGAGTAGAAATTGGAGTGTTCATAAGCCACCTTGATAGCCGAGGACAATGGAGAACGAAGAATGGAGCAATCAGTCAAGCCACGGAGAAACACCGGATTTGCTTCTTGTTCCCTATCTCTTTAAATTTCGTTGTTGTTTTGAAAAACATGTTTATGAATATTTATGCTATTGGAATGGTTAATTTAATCAGCTTAGCTTGAATTTAATTCGTGTTGGGTTGATTGCATTTTGTCCTCTTAAATTAATAAAATTGTGTTTATACTGTTATAGGCCTCGGTAAAATGCTTGATTAAGTAAAATCATGCTTAAGTTATTCTGGCATTTTAATTGTTTAGATAACTAAAGAATTAATTATTTAAACGCATTGAAATTGTAATTAATGGACACAATACTTAATCTGTGCATGTTTAATTCTTCTAAGGTAGCTGAAGATTAAATTAGCATTGTATTTGGCGATACATATGCCTTGCATAACTTGCAAGATTTTTGTGATTAAATTGTTTCAAGGTAAGGATACTTTGTTACCTCACATGATCTTTTATATGCTTAATAAGTCGAATTAATCGGTTGAATCACATAGGAATATGCGAGAGATTGTTTAATTTAATAAGTATGTATGTGCAATAACATGTAAATATGTTCATAAGTTAGCAAATTACCGAGTTGCCGTGATTTATTCGTAACAAGTATAAGCATGAATTTAATGATTCTAAGTTAAGAAATGTAATTAATCCAACACAATTATATCATCTTGATTAAAATCAGCTTTTGAAATCGTGCATAAGAATTTCTATATTTTATTTATTTTACTTTGTTTTTTTTTCTAGTTTTTAATCATTTCTCAAAACCAAATATTTTTCCCTCACCAAAGTGTTTAAAAAATCATTTTCATAAATAAGTCTTTTACAGTCCCTGTGGGTACGATAACTCGACATTTACTTGTCACTTTATTACTTGTTGTGATTGTGTACACTTGCACATTTTCACCGTTCCAATAATGTTTCATCATAATTCAAAGATAATTTATACATGGATGATTCAACTCAAAGAGTCCTAAAGATTCAAACAATCTAAGTCACACCTTTTGTAGCACAAAACCTAGGTGTTTCCCCTCATATAAATAGTTACCTCTGATTCAAAATCGACAAGGATTGACATTCTCACTAAAGATTCACTCAAATCACTCGAGGTGTTGAAGGTTCAAGAAAAAGCACTCAAAAGTCAAACATGAAGAGTTAATCCCATAGGCTTGCATGAAAATCAAATCTCCACCACTATAATATGAGATGATACACAAATCAAAAGGTCTTTAACAGGGTTGTAACGGGGCTTGGGTTAAAGGTGTGGATAAAGGCTGAATTAGAAGGTTAGAATCGAGATTGAATTGACAAATTATCTAACTAGAAACAATGAACTGAATATAAATAATTACATCAACTTGTAATAATAATACCACTACTAATACGAGCTTCTTTTTCAACAATTGGAATTTAGATGTATAAGCTCACTTGATCACAGAACTAATAATGAATATACTTTGATTTGATTTTTTTTTAAGAACAAGTCACAAATACTTAATAAATGATGAATTTACTATCGAAATAATTAGGCAATCGATCAAATCAAATCTCGATATAAGGGTAGTCAAAAGGAATGGTGATAACGAAAATGAAGGGTTTTGGGTTAATATTAGCGGTTGAGTCAATAAAAAGGGTTGTTAGGATTAAACGGGGTTCACTAGGGGTTAATTGTGAAGTTAGGCTTTTAGTGGAGTAAGTGGGTTAAATCCTAGGTGCCTTCATCATCTCTGTATATCAAATCAAAGGTGTGGTCTCGGCATGTATAATCGATGCAAGTTCTAGAATAACAAATCAATGTTGACACACTCATAATCAATAAGGTGAGCAAGAAAAAAAATATATGCTCTATAAGGCTCAAAATCTCACAAAAATTATGGGTATTTTGATGTCATTCTTGTAAATTTCAAACTCCAAAGTAATATTCAAATTCAGGTAGACAACCTAGAAAAAAATTTTAATTTTGAAAAATAGACTTATCATGCTTGATTCTCTAGTATCTTAAAGTATAAATCATCAATGCACAATTATCAATGACTTAATCCAAAACACATTAACAAAAATCATAAATCAAAGGAAATTTCATTCTAATCATAATATGAGAAACTTACTTTAAGAAAAGGAATAATTCAGGATTTGAGAATAATGCAAAAAGTTTGGCACTTTTAAGATTCACCCCCCACACTTAAGATGTACATTGCCCTCAATGTACAAAGATAGATAATAGCAAAATAATAATAAAATCATAAGATAGGAAGAGAAGTGAAACTTCTTGAATTTTGGATGGAGTCAATGAAAAGAAACCGGATAGGAATTGGCAAAGGTGAACGTGGGGGAGTGCCTTGAACCGTTTGAATTTGAATCCTTGAAGCAGCCGGCCTGATTTTATTGTATCCTAAGCTAAATCTAAATGGCATGAAGAATAAGAAGAAAATAATAAAGAAAATAAAAGAAAAATAAAAGAAATAAAAATAAAAATAAAAATAAAAATAAAAGTAAATAATGGAAATTGAAAGATGAAAGACAATTGGAAAAGAAAAAGGAAGAAGGGGGTCTAAATAGAGATGCAGCCCGTGTTTTGGGAAAAATTTTGTCCTGTTGCCACACATCTATGGCCACGCCCTTTTACCTACCTATGGTGCCCACACGGCCACGGCCACGTCCGTGTGCAAGGCCATGTGAGTATGGAAAACCTGCGCCTAAACAATGGAAATAAATAAAACTAAACTAATTAGTAGGGTTAGTGCTCGGGTTGCCTCTCGAGAAGCGCTCGTTTAAAGTCTTGAGCTAGACTTACCTGTTATTCGCATAATCAGGGTGGTTTGAGGAGGTGAAAATCCTTTCTCATGCGATCTATTCGGTTTTTGATATATAGTTTAAGTCGAGTAGTGTTAACCTTAAAAGTGCTGAATTTAGGACTAGTTACCTCGACTGTTCCATCTGGGAAGATTTTGAGTACCTGATCTCCTATCTTAAGCTGGGTTGTCCCATCGTTAAGTTTCTCGTGGAGTTGCCTCATTTTTGCTTCGTGTATTTCTTTGAAGTGTATCTTCCACTCGTCTAGTTCATCGATCCGAAGCTTTCGTTCCTCATGAATTTCTTCTTTATTGACACGAGGTCTAGGATCTGGCATCTGCGAAAGAGCTTAAAGAAACGTCAAGTTAATATGTAACTTCTTTGGAGGGTTAAGAAATTTACCGAATTGCTCCTCTGTGCGGTCTTTCTTTATCGCATTGGGGTATGGCACACGAGCTTGGTACTCTGTAATCACCGGGTTCGGTACATCATGGCTTACCTCAACCTTACCTTCACTTACCACAGGCTCTTGTCTCGGGTCAGATTCCACTAACCTTTCACTGTCATAAGCTGTTACGGCTTGAATTTGCTCTTTTGGGTTAGTTTCAGTGTTGCTTGGCAAGCTTTCTTGTGGTTGTTCTGAGATCAGCTTAGCAAGTTGCCCGATTTGATCCTTGAGCTCCTGTGTCGATTTTTCAAGTTGATGTTTAAAGGATGTCTCGGTATTCTGAAAACGTGTTTCTGCGGCTGCCATGAATTTTGTCGGCATCTCCTCGAGGTTTGGCTTCTTTCCCGTGGGTAGGGTCATTGTTGGAAGTCCGGAGGAAGTTGCGGTCTTTGACTACCTTGATCATCCCACGAGAAATTGGGATGGTACCTCCAACCTGCATTATAAGTGTTACTATAAAAATTATTTTGAGGTCTAGAATAGTTACCCATATAGTTAACTTGCTCGCTCTCCTTGCTCTGTCTGTAGAGTGGGTACTCAGGATTCGCCACGCCTCCACTTGTTTCGTACTGCATAACTGGATGTACCTGCGAAGAACCGTATACACCATCAAATTTTTTATGTAACATCTCTACCTGATTTGATAGCATGGTTACTGCGTCAAGGTTGTAAACTCTGGCTGCTTTTGTTGGCCCTCTCCTCATACTTTGTCACTGATAATTATTCAGTGCCATCTCCTCTATAAACTAAAATTACCTGTCAAAAGCAAATAAAAGAAAAATTAGCAAAATAAAAATAAAATTTAATTGCAAAAATAAAATATGGCTAGAGTAATAAAAATTGAGCTTTCTTAATATTTTAGTTCCCCGACAACGGCGCCAAAAACTTGATCGTTGTGTTTATGCGATGTCAAAGTCTTAAAATTTATAATGAGAATGATCAAAACTGGAAACTAACTATGACAACGATTTGAGGCAAGCGCACCTATCGAACAGTAGTATAGTTAAGGCAAGACCGGAATGTCGAACCCAAAGGAACTAAAAGTACTAATACTAACTTTCTTTTTATTATCTAGCCTAAAATAAAGGGAATTTGTTGTTTAATCTAAATTAACTAATTATTAAACTAAAGACTCTAAGACAAAGAAGAATGAATTTGGGGAAAATACTTATGGAAAAAAACCAATTGATAAAGACAATACCCAAGGAAGAATCCATCTAGACTTCACTTGTTATCTGACTCTGAACTAGACAATTTATTCATTTGACTTGATCCGTAAGATTCCCTAATGTATATTAAACCCTCTCTCGAAGTGAATAACGTCTAACCCTAGGTTGATTAATTGAAATCTCTTTCTAATTAAAACCCCTAGAATTGCATTAACTCGATCTATGGAATCCCATATTAGGTTTCACCCTAATCCGGCAAAATCTCGTCACCCTATCTCTAGGCGCGCGATCAACTCCGCTTAATTATGCTAGATCTACTCTTAGGCAGGGACTTTTGATCCTCCACCTAAGCACATCGAACTTGAATTAATATACTGGAAATATCAACACAAGAATTAAGAACACATAATTAAGAACAAGTCAAATATTTATCATATAGTTCAGCAAACGATAACAGGATTCATCTTAGGTTTCATCCCCCTCAGGTATCTGTGGGTTTAGTTCATAACAACAAAAGAAAACATCTCAGAAGAAAAGATAAAACAAAACATAAGAAATCCCTAAAACCCCTTGAAGGAATTGAAGGAGAGATCCTCCGTCTTGAGTATGATTCCGGCTTCTTGAGATGGATCAACTGGCTATCTTCAAGTAAACCTCCACAAATCTGCCTCATTTAGCCTAGCAAGACGCCCCTTGACAACAGCCTTGGGCTCCCCCTTTTAGGTCATACTTAGGGTGTTTATGTAGGCTTTGGAATGTGTTTTTTTGCCCCTAAGTATCCTAATCCGAGTGAAATTTCTCTTTGTCACGGCAGGGGCACGACCATGGCACACACCCGTGTAAATCGTGGGCAGGCCGTGTGGAGTCCGTTGATGAGGCACGGCCATGTGGTCTTGGGACCAGGCCATGTCGATTTCGTGATGTGGCCCATTTGGCCCGTTTTAAGCCCGTTTCTTGTTCTTTTCATCCTCTGGTGCTTTCCTGAGTATAAAACATGAAAACAAAGGATTAAGAGCACCAAATGACATAAAATAAGGGATAATTCATCCAAAAGCATGCTAAATGTGGGCTTAAAATATGTTACTTTTACGGTTTATCAATACTCTTCAAGAAAAATCGCTTTCATTAAGCAAAAGAATTTGCCAAGTATTCGCCTAACTTAAGGCCATTTACAAAATGACTTTAGTAACATACATAGCCAACACTTTGGCTAACAATTACAACTTAACAAAATACTTGAGTCCTATACATGCCATACTCAAAATAAGTCTAAATTGTTATACCAAAGTGATGTCGATAGTGTGATTTCCGAACTCCTACGTCCACGATCCTCGAGTTATCTTGGCAATACTACAAGGAAGAAGGGCAATAAAAGGGATAAGCATAAAGCTTAGTAAGTTTGCATGAATATAAATAGCAAAAATAAGCTTATAAAATAATCCATCCATGACATTAACTAACCATACACGAGTCAAAGGCTTCTTGACATACTTACTTACAATTGCCCTTATTTAGCACATATCGTGCCACAAATCGTAATCGTTTCTTCGTGACTCATTCATGAGTACCTGTATTCACTCATTCACATGGCTTTAGTACAAGTCTCATTTATACTTCTAAACCAAACTACTTATCCCATTAATCACTAGGGATAGTCAAAGAAGCATATACATGGTCATTAAGCTAGCTACGAGGCCAACGCCACATCCCTGAGGTGGTCTTACATGGAATCGCTACTAAATGCCAATACCATATCCCGGACATGGTCTTATATGGACTCTCACATCAAGTATCGATGCTACATCCCGGATATGGTCCTAAACGATTTTCATGTTCATTTCCGAAGCCATATCCCAGATATGGTCTTATACAGGATCTTGACTCGGTGCCGAGGCCATGTCCCGGGCATGGTCTTATACGGGACCTTATCTAATTCACATCTCGATGATAAAAATCCCATATTCATTATAGTCCATTAGGACTTCAACATCATATTCAACATCAATTTCTCATTTCAATGGAGTATCATACATCAATGTGATACTAAGCATTTTCAATTATGCTAACATAAATATTTCATTATTTACATACAAACTTACCTCGTTTTCAAAATGAGCTAGTTAAATCGGTTTAGCCCAAGACTTTGTTCTTTCCCCGATCGAGGCGGATTCTCGATTCTTCTTGCTCTATAATAGAAAATTAGCTCATTTTAATCACTACATTAATAAAAGCATCTAAATAATCATGCTTAGGCAAAATTACTATTTTGCCCCTAGACTTTGGCAAAATGACCATTTTGCCCCTAGGCTCAGAAATTAATTCTAATCACATTTCTACCTTCAACAAGCCTAGGTGAACATTTAATACTCTTATATCTATCATTAAAACTCAACATTTTACATAGTTACTACAAATTTTGTAACCCTTTCAACAAGGTCCAAATAGGTGTTTTCAAACAACACCCTTCACAAAAGTTGTTCATCTAACAACCAAAACTCAACATCTTCCATAAAAATGGAGCAAATAAAAATGGAAGCTCTCATGGAAAAACTCTAAAATTTTCACTATTATGCACAATAGTCCCCTCATTTGAAAGCTTAAGCTTTAGGGATCACAAAAGTACAATTATTTCTAAGAAAAGTTCACTAGAACACTTTCTTGTGAAGAGATGAGTGTGATGAACTTTTGAAGCTTTCTACCTCCTATTTGTTGCTAATTTTTGGTGGAAGAGTGAAGGAGAAAAGATGATATCTTTTCTCTCCTTATTTTATTAATACTAGTCAAATAAGTCACCAACTATCACCAACTTTGACCAAAATTGTCCATCTTTGTCTCCTATGTAATCTATGGCTGGCCAAGCATATATTGGGGTTTAATTGTCTTTTATATACCTCCAATTTACATTCTAATGCTATTTGGTACCTTTAGTTTATAGAATGGAACTTTCGCACTTTATGCGATTTAGTCTTTTTTCGCGATTAAACAAGAAATCGCTAAAATTAAGGTACCAAAATTCTCATGTACATACACAATCATAATCTAATTCACAAAATATCATGAAAATAATTTTCTCTAATCTCGGATTAGTGATCCCGAGATCACTATTCCGACTAGCCCCTAAATCGGGCTGTTACAATTCTGTTGGCACTTTTCTGACCAAACAAAATCAACATTAACAACATTGTCAATGGTAAAGAAATCATTGAAAAGCCTTTAATGAATCATCTGTAATATCCGAGTAATCCCAGGAAACTTCTCAGTTCAGTAACAATTTTTGGAGGTTTCCAGCTCAAAATTACAGAAATCCTATTCTGACCAACTCAGATGCCATCCACAAAAATTATGTGTCCCAAAAATCCAACCTCTCAGAGCCAAAATTCATTACTGAACTTCACGTACAACTTTTTATCTCATAGAATTTGTAATACAATTTGCAAATGGTGAGCATGCTCAATCTCGTCCCTTGAGTAAATTAAAATATCGTCGTTAAATACGACAACAAATCTATATAGTTATGACTGAAGTATCTGATTCATCAAATCCATAGACGCGATAATGGCGTTAGTTAGACCAAATGACATTACAAGGAACTCGTAATGACCGTATGTAGTTCTTTAACTCGAAACTGGTAATAACTTGATCTGAGATTAATCTTTGAGAATATAGTAGCTCCTTTCAACTGGTCGAACAAATCATCAATACAAGGTAACAGATATTTGTTTGTTATAGTCACCTTATTCAGCTGTCTGTAATCGATACATAGTCTCAAAGTCCCGTCTTTCTTCTTCACAAACAGAATTGGCGCACCCCAAGGTGACACACTTGGTTGAATGAACCCACGGCCTATCGATTCCTGTAACTGTTCTTTTAATTCTTTCAACTCTATTGGTGCCATTCTATACAACGCGATAGATATCAGAGCAGTCCCTGGTACTAAATCAATAATAAATTCAACTTTCCATTTTGGTGGTAACTTAGGTAATTCTTTTGGAAACACATCGGTAAACTCATTAACTATTGATACCTAATTAATCTTCAATTTTGACATTCGAGAATCTAGTATATAAGCAAAGATACGCTTCATAACCTTTCCTAACCAGTTTCTGAGCAGAAATCGTCAATATAACATTGGTAGTACAATCAGTTTTGTCAGATTCAACAGTAATTATCTCACCACTCTGACATCTTAGAATAATATGTTTTTGTCTACAGTTTACAATACATCATGTAGAGTCAACTAGTCCATACCCAATATAACATCAAATTAGCCAGAAATAAATAGTCCTGAATTTTCAGCGAACACTTTCTACATATCATATTAACTATGACCCAATTGATTCATTAGTCTAACGCCAAATTCAACTGATTCTACCAATATATTCTTATCTTTTACTAATACAGCACAAATATACAAATGTGTTGACCTACGATAAATCAATGCATATACAGTAATATCAAAGAGAGAGAAAGTACCATCAATGACATCTGGGGCAAAAGCTTCCTTCCGAGCTCGGATAGCTTAGGCTCTAGAGGCGTCCGAGCCTCAGGTCTAATAGTCGAATCCTTGGTCTCACTTCATGTCATTCTAGTGTTACTATTTTGTCAAGTCCATCTACCTTTCTTAGGAGAAGACATCAGTTTAACAGTCTGATTGTCAGCAATGCTTGACTTTCTTGGGAGGTTCTTCAAGAAATGATCGTTAGAGTCGCATCTAAAACAAGCCCCACTTTTAACTCGACATTGACTGCCTCTGGATGTACTAACGTCCAGAGTGTGAAAAATGCAGTAAAATATATATAAATGAGGCAGTATCTGCAAGTATACGGGTCCAGTTGTAATATAGTTACAAATGAGTAGGTGAATACTCTAAGGATCGTACTAAAGGGAGGCTAGTGCTAGATCAATTTTAACCTAAACACCGAAAGATCTAATTAGTACTCGAATTAGGTTATATTACACAAATATAAATAAAAGGGATTTTTTGGGTTTATATAATAATAAAATATAGCAAATAAATAAATATCAAGAAATTGAAAAGTGGAATTAATCAAATATATTTACGGGTGATTAGCTCGTTTTGATAATCTTAATCAACTGTCGTTTTGGGTTCCTCGTCAACCAACTAGTCGATATCCTAGTAGGATCTTTTGATATGTCCACTAGAATAACAAGTGAGCAAGGACTATATATCTTCCGACCTCACAGTCCAGACTATTTTGGGGTGAAAGTGTTCACGAATAGGCTGTACCAATTTTGGGTTAATTCCTACCTTGATGACTTCCTAGGGTTGTCAAGCCTAGGGTTTAGGTTCTTCCTTTCTCAAATATCTAATCTGTTGAGTAACCCTGTAAAACAATTAATAGATCATACCTCCACTCGCTAATCCCTCATAGAGGGATTAGTTCCTCATGTTTTTCATAAACAATATAAAGTCTATATAAAGTGTAAACATGATAAGTGAATCGAAAGTATAGAGTTTAAGAAAAAGCTTGATTTGTATTGCCAATAAAAGTGAATCCACAAGAGTTGATTGTATCCTCAAATCATATCTCTCGAAATAAAACAAAGAACAAACTAAAAATAAATCTAAAACCTAAAAAAAGAGAAGAACTAAATTGAAATTTAAAGGGAGAATCTAAGCTAAGTAATTTATGTCCATAACATGTGACAAGTGAGCCTATTTATAGATTTTAGGTAGTTTTCATCCTTAACCCTAGGTTAGCTGACGTTCCTGTAACGCGTAGGTTTGTGCAAGTGTACACAGTCGTTATCAAGTAATAAGTAAGTATCAAGTTATCGTCTCCACAGGGATTGTATTTGTGCTAAGTCCCTTAATTTGTAAAATTATATTAACAATTTGGTAAATAAAAACACAATATAGTTGAGAAGTGGTGATTAAAATATATTAAACTAAATGCAATGATCCCTAATGCAAATTATCCTAAGTATGCAAACTATATGAATGAAATAGATTTTAGTAAAATTAAACACAATTTGCAACAATTATAACATAAATAAACTAGGACAATTTACTTTAATTAAACTCAATTTATTATCAACATGCTTAATAACATTCGGAAAAACATTCCATGGCAACTCGATCTTTCATGAGTTTGGAAACCACATTAGGTCCTTTCGAAATCCTTTACTTAGTAAATAAGCATTTTACTGATCCTTATTTACTAAGGGTTTCTTAGCATTCGTGTGAGGTAACGGGGACGTGTCAGGTTTGAAACAGTTTAATCTCACAAAAATAAAAAACTATGCAGATAACAGAGCTTGGTCAGAGTTGTTATGCAACCTACAATTTAATCGGGTCAGGATCTAAATTGAGCATGCACATTTCAATTTTGTGTCCATTAGCCTTTATCTGGTTAGGATCGCTCAGCTAATTCAGGTGCATTTCAATCATGCATGAACGAAATACAGACTTGATTTTAATTGAAAACATGATCGATTGAGGCACAAACATTATAAGCATGAATCAAATAAATATTATTTAATCAAAGCAATCATCCTAGCTTAAATAAAATTAAGCTAACATTGTTGTAAACAAGAACAAAGAACATATAGCAAACATATTTAGATTAAATTAAAGAAAAGAAAGATTAAACCCAATTCAACGTGGCTGTCACCCAAGACTTTGACTGACGAGGCTCCTTCGTTCCTTTGCTTTGCTCCTTTGCTGATGGCTCTCCAAGGTGGTCGACCAAGGGTTCTTTAAGAGGCTGAATTGCTAAAATCTCTATGAAGAGATGATGCTAGGCATGGGAATGGAAAAGGCTAAGAGAATTTGGAGAGAAGAGAGAATGATGAATGATGAGAATGAATGAGGAATGATTGAGGGATGATTCAGGGATGAATGAGGGATGCTGAATGAGGGAATGAGAGGGACTTATTTATAGGTGAGGAGAGGGGGATAGTTTGCTAAAAATAGTGGATGTTAACCTCTTGAAATCTCCTCAAATTGTGGCTGGCCATGCTTAGTGGCTTTTGACTTGATTTTTTCTTGATTTTTAAGCAATTTTGGATGCCACACAACTCAGGACTGATACTCGGTCAATCGTAAATCTTCGGGCAAATCTCTAATTTCTTCAACATTGCAAGGACCTTGTGTAATTAAACCAAAGAATGGTTTAAATGGACAGCCATGTGTAGCCGAATATTGGGTTGACTTGGTCTCCAATTTGGACGGTTTTGTAATCCAGCAAAGCTATCAGACCTGTCCAGAATAAACCAACAAGTTAGAGGACCAAAGAATAAAATTTATCCAATTTAATTAATGAATTAAAACCCAAATTATTAATGAAATATTTTAAAATAAATTATTAAATATAATTTATATTTTATTATTTAATTTAGTCATGCATGGCCCACTTTATATCTTAAAAAATATAATATATTCAAATTAATATAAAATAAGCCATTTATTGCATGAAAACTATATAATAAAGCATAAAATCACATTTTAATAATTTCTATGTCCTAATTTCATATTTTCACATATTTCATTAATTTATTAAACAATTACTTAGTTTTAACAATGGATTTAAGTAAAAAGGTGATAAATTACAAAGGAAAAATCCTATATATTTTTCCGTTTACAGTTCCCGAGCTTTAAGTTTGATTGTGCAGACCAAAACGCCCCCTGGCTTGTATTAATTCTTGTCCCGAGCCGATGTCGCAACACATCAGGACTTGTGTCGTGATATAGAAGTCAATATACTCTACTTGGGATGTCTTCAGAGGTATGTTGCGACACCCTTAGATTGTGCCGCGACATCGAAGGTAGTCTCAAAATTTCTCCATTCTGCTCCCTATGTTGTGACGTCGAACCCTCCGTGTTGCGACATAGTGACCACTATCAGTTTAGCACGCCTTCTAATGGTCTCCTGCACACTCACGAAGTTCATTAGCTCACCCTTAGGTCTCATTTGGCCCCTAAGGTCAATAAAAGACTCAATTTGCATATTATATTGAATTCAATTAAACTTTCGAAAACATTATTAAAACCTAATGATAATGCTTGCTTTGAAGCTCTTAAAGTGCGAAAATTAGTTTAATCTGCTACACTAAATTACGGCAGATCAAACACTCACCACCATGAGTTTTGCCACAATGCTCACAAACAAGTCTACCAACATTGCGAATGTAACACCCCTTACCCGTGTCCGACGCCGGGACAGGATACGAGGCATTATCGAACTTAAACAAAAACCTTTATACAAAACCAGCTATAAAATTTCATTCAATTTAGCATTCCTCATTCACATGCAAATCGCCCCTTATATGGGCCCACAAGGCCCAAAACATACATTGAGAACTGTTCGGGACTAAACCGAGAACTTAGGAAACTTTAAGAAGACTTAGAAATTTTTTTCATCAAAACAGGGGTCACACATCCGTGTGGCTTGGGACACGCCCATGTGGGTAGGCCGTGTGGTCACACACGCCCATGTCCTTAGCCTGTGTGACTCTCTATTTATGACATCATCAACAAAATTGGGTCACACGGCTAAGTCACACGCCCGTGTGCTTAGGCCGTGTGGCGAATTAAATTTCGAAAAATAAATGCAGACTTCACACGCCCTGGGCACATGCCCTGGGCACACGCCCTGGGCACACGCCCATGTCCCGGGGTCGTGTTCTCCACACGGCTGAGACACACGGCCGTGTCTTTGCCCGTGTGGCCAAGAAAATGGCTATTTTCCAGACCATTTGGCACCCTCATTTACACATACTTAAACACAACTTCAATCCATCCATCCCAAACACATATAACCACATCACATAAAACCTTTAGTATAAGCACACACGTATAAATAGGCATTACAACTCATTAACCAATATGAACCAACACATTTGGCCAAATCAAATGACACATACACAATTGACTAAGTCCCTATACATGCCATATACTCAAAAAGTTTTGCATTCACTTATACCCAACATGATAGCTTGATACTGTGATAGCATCTCCGGCAATCTCCAACCCGAGCTAGTATAAAACCCTACATGATATGAGAAAGGAAGGGGAGTAAGCTATAAAGCTTAGTAAGTATGTATGTAAATAATAAAAAAATTATTACCATGCTTTTAACAATCCTTATTTTGAGTTCTCAAGATAATGCCATCATTATTGCATAAAATTTCTCAATTCACTTATGTTCATCTTGAGCTGTCTACTCAAGTTACAGTCACTAAATTACTTTTATCTGTAGCTACGGAACTCCAAATTAAGATCAGCTAATTTTCCTTGAAACTAGACTCACATAAATTCTTACCATAAAATTTCTAGAATTTTTGGTTTAGCCAATCAGTACAGTTTATTCTTTAAAGTTTCCCCTGTTTTGCTGTCCGACAGTTCTAACCCCTCTTCACTAAAAAATTATTTTCTCATTGCAAAGAACTCGAAAGACGTTCCCGTTTGTTTCTCTTGAAAATAAACTCTTTAAAAAAATTCAAGCATATAAATTTTATCCCTTGATTATTTTTTTAAAATATTTAATGAATTTCCAAAAAAATTCAAGCATATAAATTTTATCCCTTGAATAACCGTCTCTTTTATGCGAAAATAGACTCAATAAGCTTTAATTTCATATCTTATTCAACTTCTAATTCAATTTCCACCATATTTGGTGAATTTTCAAAGTGATTCAACTGCTGCTGTCCAAACTGTTTTATTGCTAATTTTACTCTATCATGTTTTCTTTGTATTAATTCTCATTTACACACTTATAACACTAAAGCATATCCATAGTTAGCCATGCCAATAGCTAGTCATCATCAAATATTTACAAGCCATTCATTGGCCAATTTAACTTATACATCAACAACAAAAACTTGAACATTTCATTTCTCAATTTAATTTGGCTTAAAAGCCTCACACATGATCACAATCCACATTTCCCACATATTCTTACATCATAAGCATGGACTTAGCTCTTTGTCATTGATGCATAAACTTAGCTCTTTGCCTGCTGAACTACTCAGAATATCAAAGGATACTCAATCTCATCATACATGTATCATGATGCCAATGCCATATCCCAGATATGGTATTACACAGGATCTCATATCTCGATGTCGATGCCATATCCCAGGTATGGTCTTATACAAGATCGTTCATAGATGTCGATGCCATGTCCCAGAAAAGGTCTTACACAAGATCTTCCTTTGGTGTCGAGGCCATGTCCCAGACATGGTCTTATACGGGACCTCCTTTATTCGGTGCCGATGCCATGTCCCAGACATGGTCTTATACGGGACCTACATTCGGTGCCGATGCCATGTCCCAGACATGGTCTTATACGGGACCTTTCTTATTCAGTGCCGATGCCATGTCCCTTTCTCATACTGTGACATAGGTATCCTTGTTATTCCGAATGTTCAACCGGGACTTCAACTTAACACATTTTCATCAAATTCTCATCAAGGCATCATTAGTTGATTTCATAGAAATAATATTCATTTCTCATAATATCAAGCAATTAAAAAAAAAACATAAAAACATTATGTAGCTTTAATTTCACACAAACTTACCTCGATACCAAAATGATAAGAAGAGACCTAACCGTCAGTTACTCGTTCCCCTCCCCCCCCGTTCTAAGTCCGAACCTCATTTTCTTTGATCTATAACATCACATTTAGCTTACTTATTAGTCACGTTATTCATTGTGACCCAAAAATCATACTATGGCAAAATTATGTTTTTGCCCCTAGGCTCGTAAAATGATTTTTATTTGATTTCCTTGTATTTTAGGCCTAGCCGAACCATTTTCATAACTATAGCAGTCCACAATTTGCATTCATTTACACATTTTTCAACTTTTTACAAATTAGTCATTTTATGTGATTTTATTGAAAATCACTTAGTAAAAGTTATTTACTAAACACCGAGCATTCATATTCTACCATTAGACATCAAAGCACATGCATGTCATCCATGGGTGAATTTTTAAACACAAACCCTAGCTCAAAATAATGGTAGAAATAGCTAAACCGAGTTACGGGGATCTCAAAAATGTAAAGAACATTAAAAACGGGGCTTGGATGCACTTACTATTGAGCTTGAAAGCTTGAAAACCCTAGCCATGGCTTCCCCCATGCTAAATTCGGCCAAGGAAGAAGATGGAAAAAGGTTTTTGGCTTTTATTTTGTCTTTTAGTCCATTTAATTACCAAATTACCAAAATGCCCCTAACTTAAAAATATCCTATTTCACTTATCTAATGTCCATTTTTGTCCAACAATTTAACCAATGGTCTAATTTTCATTTAAGGACTTCCAATTAAAAATTTCATAGAAATTGGACACTTTTAACATGTGGAACTCAACTTTTTCACTTTTTACAATTTAGTCCTTTTGACTAAATTGAGTGCCCAAACATCGAAATTTTCGAACGAAATTTTCACGGAATCTTTACGTGAAATCTTAGACTATAAAAATATAATAAAAATAAGATTTTTTTCCTCATCAGATTTGTGGCCCCAAAACCACTGTTCTAACTAGGCCCAAAATCGGGCTGTTACAGCGAACACTACCAACACTATCTGTCGGGGTAGTCTGAAATCTTGAGTTACTTGGTCTTGGCTTATTTCTTCCCGCAAACCCTAATAAAGTGGTGAAGAAACTAAAAGTTTCTCTCGATTTCTTAAGTGGAGAAACCAAAAACGGTTTATACATGCTTAGTTTATCAGAGTCCCGAAGCTTCATTTCGGTCTGTTTCCTCTCGTTACAAATATCCTCCATCTTCTAAGCTCGTTTAGACAAAACTTCAAATTCTCTCAATTCTAGAGCTCTGATCAACACTCAAATTTCATCATTTAGTTCATATTCAATACGAATGCACATATCAATTTCCGTTGGTATGATCTCACAGGCATATTTACTCAACCGGACAAATTCTTACTCATACTCAGCTACAGATATGCTTCCCTACTTCAACTCAAGAAATTCTCTTTTTCTTTTCCAGATGCAATCTACTGATGTATTTCTTCTAGAATTCAAATCAGAAAAAGTCTCAGTTACCTCTATCTCTCAATACAATCGCTATTAACGTGGACCACCACTGATAAGCTCCATCTTTTAATAATGAAACGACACATCTCAAACAGTCATCAGGAGTACAAGCCATTTCATCGAAGGCTCTCTGTGTGCTCTCTATCTAGTATTCAGCCCTGGCCAGATCATCTCCTGTTTTTCCTTGGAACTCTTCAGCCCCACATTTTCTAATCTTTTCAATTGGAGGTCGTCGCACACTTTCTGTATTCTGAGGATAAGGGGGTGCCACAGGAGGTACATTAAGAGGCGTAGGTAATGGAGCCATTGGGTTAGCATGCATAAATTTGGTAAACCACTGATTCATCATCCCAAAGAAGACATTTCTTGCCTCATTTTTAGGCATTTGTGAAATGGGTATACTGTGACTTGCTCCCTGATTTGAAGCCGAAACAATACTATATACTTCATCAGAGACGACATGATTTGATTCAGTCAACATCTTTTATATTTATAATAAAACCGAGTCAGATCGGATCAGAAGATATCACACTATCACAAGTTATCGTGACATGTATTTTCTAGACTCGATACGCGCTACATTCTGTCCTAGAATCGACTAAATTGTATCCTTGATACTAGAAGAAAAATATTTATATTAAAATAGTTTTTAACCAATCATCGTTCATGCATACACAAATCCACTAACCATTTCTATAATCGAGGGCCTTTACGGCCATGCACAGTGGCATGTTTCTCTTTCCCAAGCTTCATACATTCCTTGAAACATGTCACACACATCGCAAGGTGCTGAGCTAAACTGATGAGCTTGCAAACTAATGAGCTCACAGACTGGTGAGCTCGTAAAGTAGTAGAGGCGGCTCACCACATGCAAGGTGGAAAACATGGGACGGAAAAAGAAAAGCGGAGTGGTTCGCGAAGAGGGGCTAAAAATATAGCCAAACCAAAAACATGTGTAATAAACGTGTTCACTAAGTTCCATTCGAACCCCATTTGGTCAAAACACTCAAATTTACCAATTCAAAGATTTGGGGTGTGACATTGATACTTTTTGAATAGGTATTGGTACCATATAACATGTATTAATACCAGATATTTACATGAAGATTTTTTAAACCTTGAAGCTAAAAACTCCTAAGTTTTTCATTTTCTCCACCATTAGCAAATTAACCTTGAAGCAAAAAGAATTCAAATTTTTTAAAATCGTCCCTATCCTCCCGAGTCGATCACCAATCTCTTCATCCGATTAAGGTTTTTGTGTTTTCAAATCAGCTATGGGATCTAAACTTAAATCATTTTGTTTAATTAATTAAAGTGTTAGGAAGTAGGTATTCAAAATATGCGAACCCCCAGTGTGCGAATTGATCTGCCACAAATTGATGTGGCAATTAGGCTTTTTCGATGCATTTAAGGAGCTTTTTCTCGAGCAAAATAGAGTTTTTAGCATAGTTTTTCGTTATTTTTATTATTTTCATATTTTTGAGTAATAAGTGAAAATGTCTCATTTTTGTCTATTTTTTTTTACCTAAATTGGCCTATAGTGCCATTGGGAGGCCTAACGTGTGTTTGAGTGATGTAGGGATATGTCGAAGGTAAAAAACGAGCAAGAACGACATCTAGGACAAGGGTATTGCGATATCCAACCCTTGGAATCGCGATACCTCCGATAGTGTAGAAGACCAAGGATTCTCTTCAATGGTATCATGATATCCCCTTTGGGTATCGCAATATCCACCTCCCAAGGAACACCCCAAGTTTCAACATTGCCTGAGATATCACGATATCCTTTTTTGGGTATCGCGATATCACTTTCTTCAGGGGAAAAAACTTGGACAAAAATGGTCATCTTTTTCTACTCGATCCACCAATTACACAAGGCCCATGTAAAGGCATTTTTGGCAAAGAAAAGTCATCATAATATGGTTAAAAACAACTAAAAAATGTTGAGGAGGAGAGAGACACATATTAGCTTAGTTTTAGGTTTAGTTTTCTTTAGTTTTTCTCTACACTTTTCTAGGGTTTTTATTTTTCTCTTCTGCTACCTTAGATTAGAGTTTATTTTTCTGAATTTACTTCTTATTCTTATTGTTCTTAGTGTTAGTTAAGTTAGTTAACACTGTAGCTAAGATTTATTTACATTTCAAGTCCCTATACCTTGCTTTCAAGACTCTTTAAGCTTTAGTTTAATACATTTCAGTTTATTTTACTTTTAATTTGTTAAAACTTGTTCCTTTTATGTTTCTTGCCTTAGATTTCTCTATTAAATGCTTTCAGTTTCATGCTATTTAAGTTTTCTTACATAAAAATCTTAACTTTTATATTTATCTCAAGCTTTAGTTTTATTGCTACCTTGTTTTCCATGTTTATGTTTATTTTCTTTACTTTGAGCATGTGTAGCTAAACATTTAAAGAGGTTGGTTAATGGAGATGTGGGTAAACTAACATCCCTTAGACAAATGACTAAATCGTAACAAATTGGATTAATTTGAATAGAACTAAGAACTTAGGTAGTGATGCCCTTAAAAGAATATCAAGATAAAGTGATACTGGAAGGTAATCTTGTCGCGCACCAGTTCGTTAGTCACGGATTAACTGGTGAGATCGAAAGATAAACCAGACCTAATTCGTCTAAGTCGGTAAAATTGAGATCAGAAGATAAAATGGAGCCACTTGGTAATTTACGCGATTTATGTCCCTAGTCCGAGATTTGGTGAACCACATCTAAGTCAACCAACCCCCATTAGTTATTTGTTGGATACTCCCTCTAGTTTTACATTTCATGCAATTTAGTCCTTAAAGTAGAATATTTAAATTGTCGTACTATAAAATCGTATTAATAGCCACTTAGACTCTATCATGTATACTAGTTATTGCTCAACCGCCTCTTCCTTTGGGTTCGACCATTTGGAAAACTTCGTGTTCCATCGGAACTATAAGTATTACAACTGACACTGTACACTTGTGATCGTGTGTCAGAGTCTTAAAAATTTATATAATGAATGATCTAGCCTAGAAACTAACTGTGACAACGATTGAGGCAAGCGCACCTATCGAACAGTAGTATAGTTTAGTGGCAAGACCGAATGTCGAACCCAAAGGAACCAAGAGTACTAATACTTGACTCTCTTTCTATTATTTAACCTAAGATTTAAAGAATTTGTTGTTTAAACTAAAATTAACTAACTACTAAGCTAAAGATGCTAAGACAAAGAGAATGGATTGGGGAAAATATTTGTGGGGAAAACCAATTGATTAAGACAATACCCGAGGAAGAATCCACCTAGACTTCACTTGTTATCTAACTCTGAACCAGATGATTTATTCACTTGACTTGATCCGTAGGATTCCCTAATGTATATTAATCCCTCTCTCGAGGCGACCAACGTCTAACCCTAGGTTGATTAATTGAAATCTCTTTCTAATTAAAACCCCTAGAAATGCATTAACTCGATCTATGGAATCCCATATTAGGTTTGACCCTAATCCGGCAGATTTTCGTCACCCTATCTCTAGGCGCGCGAGCAACTCCGCTTAACTATGCTAGATCTACTCTTAGGCAGGGACTTTTGCTCCACCACCTAAGCACATCAGTACTTGAATCAATATCCTGGAATATCAAAGCAAGAATTAAGAACACATAATTAAGAACAAATCAAGTATTTATCATATAGTTCAATAAAACGATAACAAGATTCATCTTAGGTTTCATGCCCTCGTATCTCGAGGGTTTAGTTCATAATTATAAAAGGATACATCTCGTAAGAAAAGATAAAACAAAATATAAGAAAAACCTAAAACCCCTGAAGGAATTAAAGAGAAGATCCTCCGCCTTGAGTATGACTCAAACTTCTTGAGATGAATCAACTGGGTTTCTTCGAGTAAATTCCATAATTCGACCTCTCGGCTCGGCTCCTTGGCCTAGCCGACGCCCCACGCAGGCTTCTTTCACGAACTCCCCGCTTAAGTTGCCCCTAGGGTGTCTATATAGGCTTTGGAATATGTTTCTTTGCCTCCAAGTATCCTATTCCGAGTGAAATTCCTCTTTGTCACGACAGGGACACGCCCATGGCACACGCCCATGGCACACGCCCGAGTGAATCGTGGCCAGGCCGTGTTCGAACCTGCTGAAGGAGCACGACCGTGTGGTCTTGGGCCCAAGCCGTGTCGATTTTGTGATATGGCCTATTTACTCTGTTTTAGGCCCGTTTCTCGTTCTTTTCATCCTCCGGTGCTCTCCTGAGTATAAAACATGAAATTAAAGGATTAGGAGCACCAAATTACATAATTCAAGGGATAAATCATCCAAAAGTATGCTAAATGTGGGTTTAAAATATGTTATTATTACGGTTTATCAAATACCCCCACACTTAAGCTTTTGCTTTTCCTCAAGTAAAATTCTCAACTCACAATTAAAACAAACTTCCTCGATTCATAATATTCATTAATAATGTTTTGTCATAATTCACAGATAATTTATACATGGATAATTCAACACATAGAGTCCTAAAGATTCAAACAATCTAAGTCATACATTTTTGTAGCATGAAAATGTAGGTGTTTTCCCTCTTCTAAATAATTACCTCTGATTCAAAATCGACAAGGATTGACATCCTCACTAAAGATTCACTCAAATCACTCGAAGTGTTTAAGGTTCAGGAAAAAGCACTCATAAGTCAAACATGAAAAGTTAATCCCATAGGCTTGCATGAAAATCAAATCTCCACCACTATAATATGAGATGATACACAAATCAAAAGGTCTTTAACAGGGTTGTAACGGGGCTTGGGTTAAAGGTGTGGATAAAGGCTGAATTAGAGGGTTAGAATCGAGATTGACTTGACAAATTACCTAACTAGAAAAATGAGCTAATAATTACATCAACTAAAAACTTGTAATACTAATAATACGAGCTTTTTCTTCAAGATATGGAATTTAAATATGTAAGCTCACTTACCAATAAGACTAATAAAACTAATAATGAATATGCTTCGTCATTTTTTTAAGAACAAATCATTAAATATTTACAATAATAAGAAAGTACTTTAACAACTGAAATATAGAACATAGTTAGACAATTGCTCAAAATCAAATCTCGATAAAAAGGGTAGTCAAGAAGAATGGTGATAACAAATACAAAGGGTTTGGTTTAAAATTAGTGGGTGAGTCAATAAAAAGGGTTGTTAGGATCAAAAGGGGTTCACTAGGGGTTAATTGTGAGGGTAGGCTTTTAGTGGAGTAAGTGGGTTAAAACCTAAGTGCCTTTACCATCTCTGTATATCAAATCAAAGGTGTGGTCTCGACATGTATAATCGATGCAAGTTCTAGAATAACGGATCAATGTTGACACACTCATAATCAATAAAGTGAGCAAGAAAAAGAATATATGCTCTATAAGGCTCAAAATCTCACAAATATTATGGCTTTTGATGTCAACCTCGTAAATTTCAAACTTCAAAGTAATATTCAAATTTAGGTAGACAACCTAATTTTTTTTTTATTTTTGAAAATAGACTCATCATGCTTGATTCTCTAGTATCTTAAAGTTTGAATCATCAATGTACAATTAACTATGAATTAATCCAAAACATATCAATAAAAATCATAAATCACAGGAAATTTCATTCTAATCATAATATGAGAAAATTACTTAAGAAACAAGACATAATTCAGGATTTGAGAATAATACAAAAAGTTAGGCACTTTTTAGTTTCACCCCCCACACTTAAGATGTACATTGCCCTCAATGTACAAAGATAGATATAGATACAAAATAATAATAGAATCATAAGATAGGGAGAGAAGTGAAACTTCCTGAATTTTGGATGGAGTCAATGAAAAGAAACCGGATAGGATTGGGTGGAGGTGAATGTGAGGGAGCGCATCGAACTGTTTGGATTTGAATCCTCGAAGCAGCCGACCTGATTTTATTGTATCCTAAGCTAAATCTAAATAGTATGAAGAATAAGAAGAAAATAATGAAGAAGATAAAAAATAAAAGTAAAAATAAAAGTAAATAATGGAAAATGAAAGAAGGAAGACAACTGGAAGAGAAAAAGGAAGAAGGGGGTTTAAATAGAGATGCAGCCCGTGTTTTGGGGAAAATTTTGTCCTGTTGCCACATGTCTACGGCTACGCCCTTTTACCTACCTGTGGTGCCCACACGGCCACGGCCACGGCCGTGTACAAGACCGTGTGAGTATGGAAAACTTGCGCCTAAACATGGAAATAAAAAAAAAACTAAACTAATTAGTAGGGTTAGTGCTCGGGTTGCCTCCTGAGAAGCGCTCGTTTAAAGTCTTGAGCTAGACTTACCTGTTATTCGCATAATCATGGTGGTTTGAGGAGGTGTAAATCCTTTCTCATACGATCAATTCGGTTATTGATATATAGTTTAAGTCGAGTAGTGTTTACCTTAAAAGTGCTGAATTTAGGATTAGTTACCTTGACTGTTCCATTTGGGAAGATTTTGAGTACCTGATCTCCTATCTTTAGCTGGGTTGTCCCATAGTTAAGTTTTTCGTAGAGTTGCCTCGTTTTTGCTTCGTGTGTTTTTAGTTCCTCTTTGAAGTGTGTCTTCCACTCGTCTAGTTCATCGATCCGAAGCCTTCGTTCGTCATGAATTTCTTCTTTATCGAAACGAGGTCTAGGATCTGGATCGGTTGGGTAGTTTTGTGGTGTTTCCTGTACAGAAGGTTGAATCAAATGATTATTAATAGAGTTTATGTTTTTACCTTGATTACTCGATGTCCTAGCCGAGTCAAGAGCGTGAAGAGTGATCGTTTCGTCGCCTACACGAAGTGTGAGTTCACCAAATTGTTCCTCTGTGTGGTCTTTCATCATTGCATTGGGATATGGCACACGAGGTTGGTACTCTGTAATTACCGGTTTTGGTATATCATGGCTCACCTCAACCTTACCTTTATCTGCCACATTTTCTTGCCTTGGTTCTAGTTCATTTAACCCTTGTGGTTGTTCTGCTATGATCTTGGCAAGTTGTCTTAACTGGTTCTCGATCCCTTGAACCGATGCTTGTTGATTTTTAAGTATTGTCTCGTTGTTTTGAAAACGGGTTTCTGACACTGTGATAAATTTTGTTAGCATCTCCTCAAGGTTCAGTTTCTTTTCCTGCTGGTGAGGTGGTTGTTGAAAACCTATATAGTTGACTTGTTCGTCCTCTGTGCTAGGGTTGTAGGATAGATATTCTGTGTTGTTCACCCCTCCTCCATTTGTATTGTACTGTCTTACCGGATGTACCTGCATAGAACCATACAAACCATCAATTTTTTATTTAAAAACTCTACCTGGTTTGATAGCATGGTTACTGCGTCGAGGTTGAAGACACTGGCGGCTTCTGTTGGCTTTGTCCTCATGAATTGCCACTGATAATTATTCTGTGCCATCTCCTCTATAAACTAAAATTACCTGTCAAAAGCAAATAAAAGAAAAATTAGCAAAGTAAAATAATAAAAAATAAAAATAAAAATAAATTGCGATAAAATGGCTAAAGTAATAAATATTGAGCGTTCTTAATATTTTAGTTCCCCGGCAACGGCACCAAAAACTTGTTCGTGTGTCAGAGTCTTAAAAATTTATATAATGAATGATCTAGCCTAGAAACTAACTGTGACAACTATTGAGGTAAGCGTACCTATCGAACAGTAGTATAGTTTAGTGGCAAGACCGGAATGTCGAACCCAAAGAAACCAAGAGTACTAATACTGACTCTCTTTCTATTATTTAACCTAAGATTTAAAGAATTTGTTGTTTAAACTAAAATTAACTAACTACTAAGCTAAAGACGCTAAGACAAAGAGAATGGATTGGGGAAAATATTTGTGGCGAAAACCAATTGATTAAGACAATACCCGAGGAAGAATCCACCTAGACTTCACTTGTTATCTAACTCTGAACCAGACGATTTATTCACTTGACTTGATCCGTAGGATTCCCTAATGTATATTAATCCCTCTCTCGAGGCGACCAACATCTAACCCTAGGTTGATTAATTGAAATCTCTTTCTAATTAAAACCCCTAGAATTACATTAACTCGATCTATGGACTCCCATATTAGGTTTGACCCTAATCTGGCAGATTTTCGTCACCCTATCTCTAGGTGCACGAGCAACTCCGCTTAACTATGCTAGATCTACTCTTAGGCAGGGACTTTTGCTCCACCACCTAAGCACATCAGTACTTGAGTCAATATCCTAGAATATCAAAGCAAGAATTAAGAACACATAATTAAGAACAAATCAAGTATTTATCATATAGTTTAGCAAACGATAACAAGATTCATCTTAGGTTTCATCCCCTCGTGTATCCGAGAGGTTTAGTTCATAATTATAAAAGAATACATCTCAGAAGAAAAGATAAAACAAAACATAGGAAAAACCCTAAAACCCCTGAAGGAATTAAAGAGAAGATCCTCCGTCTTGAGTATGACTCCGGCTTCTTGAGATGAATCAACTGGGTTTCTTCGAGTAAATTCCACAATTCTGACCTCTCTGGCTCAGCTCCTTGGCCTAGCTGGACGCCCCGACAGAAGGCTTCTGTCGAACTCCCCCGCTTAAGTTGCCCCCTAGGGTGTTTATATAGGCTTTGGAATGTGTTTCTTTGCCTCCAAGTATCCTATTCCGAGTGAAATTCCTCTTTGTCACGGCAGGGACATGCCCATGGCACATGCCCGTGTGAATCGTGGCCAGGCCGTGTTCGAACCTGCTGAAGGAGCACGGCCGTGTGGTATTGGGCCCAGGCCGTGTCGATTTCGTGAAATGGCCCATTTACTCTATTTTAGGCCCGTTTCTCGTTCTTTTCATCCTCCGATGCTCTCCTGAGTATAAAACATGAAATTAAAGGATTAAGAGCACCAAATTACATTATTCAAGGGATAAATCATCCAAAAGTATGCTAAATGTGGGTTTAAAATATGTTATTATTACGGTTTATCAACTTGCAGTAAAATCATGATTTAAAAATAGTTTTATAAATTCAGTGTTTTAATGAGCTTGCGTAGAGCCGATCACGAATCACCTTGTGTGCGAGCCGCCTGTTATGCGAACCCCCATGCTATGCGACCCCCTGAGTTGCGAACCCCCTGTGCTGCAACCCTTGTATTGTAGACACTTAAAGAGTTGCATGAGAACTTTTAGTAAATGCTAGGTGAACCCTTAGTATAATCGCGCGAACCCCTACATACATTGATATACATGTGAACGCAGCTGTAATTGGATAGGCGAACCATAGGTTATATGTATATATGCGAACCCTCACGTAAATTATGGTATGAGAATTGCATGTGCGAACCCCCTTGAGTTGTGAACTCCCTTGCATGTGCGACCCTTTCGTACCACAAACACCCCTAAGTTGTAAACACCTATAGTGTAGACCCCTATAGGCAACCCCTGTGTGGGAACCCTTATGCGAAACCCATGAGTGTAAACCCCCATGAATGCGAACCTGTATGCGAACCTGTAGGCGAAGCCATAGGAAAATCCTCTTAGGACTAAGTATGCAAACTCTCAGTTTATACATATAAATCATGCGAACTCTAAGTAACTATACGGTCCATATATATAATGCAAACCCATAGGAATTGTTATGCAAACCCTATAGGAAATATAATGCGAATCCTGTTGTAAGTGGATAGGTGAGTTGTAGCTTGTATATACATATGTGAACCCTTATGTGAACCCTATATAGCAAACCTTAGATACCATATGATGTGAGTCTTACATGTTGTACTATGCAAACCCCTAAGGAGTGATATGTGAACCCCCCATGCGAATCCCCATGTGGACCCCTACATGAGCGACCCCTTATGCATGAAAACCCTAGATGCGAACCATACGTGTGAACCATGATGGATGTAAACCATAGATGTGCGAACCCCTAGGTGCATGCCTAGATGTGCGAATGCCTAGGTTTGAACCCATATATGTGAACCCTAGATATGAACCCTATATGTGTGAACCTTACTTATGTATGTACTAGTTGAACTAAGAATGTTAATTCACATAAAAATACTATATATGTGAAATTATTTTTAGATCGCTTAAATTAATTGTATATGTTTCACCAAAAAAAAAAAATTGTATATGATAATTTGATGTGAATAAATGCATGAACACATGCCATTAAATGATAGTTGAAATATTGAATGTAGCATCGACTGATGATAAATAGCATAATATGCTAAGTACATGTGCATAATTACATGAAAGTGGGTACAGAGTGTACCAGCCCAATTTAGGGCCTAGTCAGGATAGTAGTTGTGAGACCACGAATCTGAAGTAGAAAATATATGTTTTATGGTTTTTATGAGGTCTATGACATGTTTGCATGGTTGTGTGAAAATTTCATGAAGAAATTTTATGATTTAGTGATTAATTTATCCTTTAGGACTAAATTGAAAAAGATGATATTCTAGAAGTTTTAAGTATGAGATAGCATTAGAAAATTTATTTGAGGTCCTTATATAGCAATTAGACCATTATATCTTATGATGGACAAAAATGGACATGGGAAGGAAAAATCTCAAAAAAGGGCCTTAAGGGCATTTTAGTCATTTGGTTAATAAATTAATAAAAAGGGGAAAAGAAGTAAAAAATGGTGTCCATCTTCTTCCCTAAGTGCCGAAATTTGGAGGAGAAGCCATAGCTAGGGTTTTGTTCATTTTCAAGCTCAAAGTAAGGGCATCTTAGCCCCCTTTTTGATGTTTTTCGTATTTTTAAGATCCCCGTAGCTCGATTTAGCTATTTCTACCATTATTTTGAGATAGAGTTCATGTTCAAAAATTTACCCATGTATGACATGCATGTATTTTGATATTTAATGGAGGAATATGAAAGTTTGATGTGTGATGAACATCTTTTTCTAAGTGATTTTCATGGAAAACTCATAAAAAGGACTTATTTGTAAAGATGATAAAATGTGTAGTAAAAATCAGTTTTGAAGGAAAATATGAGCTATTATAAGCTTAATATGGGTTCGGCTAGGCTTGGGTAAGCAAGGAAATGAGTACATTTCATTATACGAGCTTAGGGACCATTTTGTAAATATGTGAAAGTTTAGGAGCAAAATTATAATTTTTTCCAAAGTGTGATGTAGGGTTGTTTTAGTCAATGTGATCATTAAATAAGTGAAATTGTCATTATAGATCAAGAAACACGAAGTCCGGACCAAAACCGAGGAAAGAACAAGTTGGTGGACTAAATTGAACAATTATACATATTTTGGTACCGAGGTAAGTTTGTGTGTAATAGTTTAAAATCAAGTTATTATGCTTTTAAATGCTTGACGTTTCGTGAACTGTATATTATTTCTATGAAAGTGGTTATTAAGGTCTCAATGAAAGTATGATGAAGTTATATTATGTTGAAATCCCGGTTGAACCTTATGAATAGAAAGGATACCCTTGTCAAGACATGAGATTTATAAGGTCCCGAATAAGATCATATCTGGGATATGGCCTCGGCATCGAATTGAGATTCTGTATAAGACCATATCTGGGATATGGCATCAGCATCGAATAGTGATTCCGTGTAAGACCACGTTCGGGACCTAGCTTCGGTATGAAATCGTGTAAGACCATGTCTGGGACATGGCATCGATACACGATCTCGTATAAGACCATATATGGGATATGGCATCAACATCGATAAGAGATCCCGTACAAGACCATATCTGGGATATGGCATTGGCATCTTTTAACGTGTATGACAAATTTCGGGTATCCTTCGATATTCCAAGTGGTTCAACGGGGTAAAGAGCTAAGTTTATGTTCAAGATGGTAAAAGTGCTAAAGTTATGTGATGAAGTGGTACAGGTACATATGAGAAACTCACGAGAAATGAGTCCGATATGTGTTATGTAATTGGTAAGAGTAAGCATGAGTAAGTTATATCAATGTGCTTGAGAACTTGTGTTATTACTTAAAGTAAAGTATGAATGTGTTACAAGATTTTCATGTTGATATCTATTACATGCAAACTTACTAAGCTTTATGCTTACTCCCTTTCTTTTCCCTTTCCTTGTAGTATCGCCAAGCTAGCTCGGGGATCGTAGGACGTCGAAGCTCGACTCACACTATCAAGTTATTCTTTTGGGTATAGTAAAATTTGATTATTTTGGGTATGGCATGTATAGGAACTTGGTCATTTTGTTAAATGTCGTATTGGTTAGCCAAAGTTTTGGCTATTAATGTTACTTATTTCATTTTGTAATTGGCAATTGGAATTGGCCAATACTTGTTACGTTATATCTATTCAATGATGATGAAATTCATGAAGTGTAAGCTTGTGCATTTGAATGTGTAAAGTGTGAAGTATATGCATGATGAATGTAGTATGAATTTATGGTGTGAATGTCTTGGTTGTGAATATTAGAAGTGCATTATTGCTATGTTATGTGTTGCTAGAAAATGGGATAAGTGTGGTTGTTTTTCAGGGTGGCAAAAGGCTTGGTAAATAGCATTATAATTGTCCATACGGGTAGACACACGGGCGTGTGTCTAGGCCGTGTGCGACACACGGTTTGTCTCATGGGCGTGTAGCCTGGCCGTGTGTCCCCTGCATCTAAATTGCGAAAAATTTAGTTCGTCACACGGGCTAGCACACGGGCGTGTGGCTTGGCCGTGTGACCCTAAGTGTCTGCTGATGTCATAAATAGAATGTCAAAGTTTTCACACACGAGCTAAGACACGGGCGTGTCATGGCCGTGTGAGGGACACGGGCCATAGACACGAGCATGTGCCACGACGTGTGAAAACCCCTGTAGGTTCGAAATGAAAAATAAAATCTGCACGGGCTAGGGACATGGGCATGTGTGACCACACGGCCTGCCCATATGGGTGTGTTCCTTTCCACACGTGCGTGTGGCCCTGTTTTGAGTAAAAATTTTCTAAGTGTTTGCAAGTTTCCGGTTCCGTCCTGATTCGCTTCATTTGTTTGTTTCGAGTCTCATAGGCCTGTAATAGGGGCTATATGGTCATGAATAAAGAGTTTTAAAGTTCAAAGAAATTTATGGTCAATTTTGTACGACCTAAGTAAGTTAAGTCCGGTAATGCCTCGTACCCGATTCCATCATCGAATACGGGTAAGGGGTGTTACATTTAGTGGTATCAGAGCTATGATTTAGTCAATTCTTAGACTAACATAGCGTAAGCACGAGTCTAGCTATACATGCCATACGTATAAGTTTTTATATAATGATAGTGTGACGACTCCTGACGATTTAAATTATGTTTTTATATAGCAAATGTATCCCGACAGAGTAGTGGCGGATGATGTAGAAAGTAACGCGCCGGCTCCCGCCCAAGGGACGGTGCCTGATAAATCAAAATAGTAACATATTCTAAGCCCACATTTAGTATGCTTTTGGATGATTTAAGCCCCGATTTATGTAAAAAGGTACTCTTAATCCTTTCTTTTCATGTCTTATACTCAGGAAAGCACCAGGGGATGAAAAGAACGCAAAACAGGCTTAAAACGGGAGAAATGGGCCAAAGCATGAAATCGACACGGCCTGGACCAAAGATCACACGGTCGTGCCTAACTGATCATCTAGAACACGGTCTAACCCCGACTCACACGGCCGTGTCTCATTAAAGAAATCCGAACACGGCCTGGCCATAATTTACATGGGCGTGTGCCATGGCCGTGCCTCTGCCATGGAGAAGAACAATTTCATTCGGGAAAGGATACTTAGGGAGAAAGAAACGTATTTCAAAAGCCTATAAATACACCCTAAGTATGACCTGAAAGGGGGAGCCCAAATCTATCGTCTAGGGGCGTCGTGCTAAGCCAGAGAAGGCATATTTATGGGGATTCACTCAGGGATAGCCAGTTGATCCATCTCAAGAAGCCGGAATTCTACTCAAGACGGAGGATCTCTCCTTCAATTCCTTCAGGGGGTTTTAGGGATTTCTTATGTTTTGTTTTATCTTTTCTCTTGAGATGTTTTCCTTTATTGTTATGAACTAAACCTTCGGATTACCCGAAGGATGAAACCTATGATGAATCTTGTTATTTGATTATTTAAATTATATGATAAATACTTAGTTTGTTCTTAATTATGTGAGTTTAATCCAAATTTAATGTGCTTAGGTGGAGGAGGAATAGACCCTGCCTAAGAGTAGATCCAACATAATTAAGCCGAGTTGACCGCACGCCTAGAGATAGGGTGACGAGATTTTGCCATATTAGGGTGAAACCTAATATGGGAATCCATAGATTGATTTACTGCTATTCTAGGGGGTTATTATAAGAGAACGAGAGTTCCACTAATTAACCTAGGGTTAGACGTTATTCGCCTTGAGAGACGGTTTAATATATGTTAGGGAGTCTTACGGATCAAACTAAGTAAATAAATCATATGGTTCAAGGTTAGATAACAAGTGAAGTCTAGGTGGATTCTTCCTAGGGTATCGTCTAAATCAACCAAGTTTTTCCCAAGTTATTTTCCAAATTCATTCTTCTTTGTCTTAGAGTCTTTAGTCTAGTAGTTAATTAATTTAGATTAATAAACAACTTCACTTATTTTATGCTAAATAGTAAAAAGAAAGTTAGTATTAGTACTTTTAGTTCCTTTGGGTTCGATAATCCGGTCTTGCTTAAGCTATACTACTGTTCGATAGGTGCACTTGCCTCTAATCGTTGTCAGAGTTAGTTTCCAGGTTCGATCATTCTTTTATAAATTTTAAAACTCTGTTTTACAGCGATCAAGTTTTTGGCACCGTTGCCGGGGAACTAAAATATTAAGAAAACTCTATTTTTATTACTTTAGCCATTATTTTTATTTTTTGCAATTTTATTTTTAGTTTTAATTTTAAATTTGCTAAATTTTCTTTCTTTCTTTTCCTAGCGAGTACCTCTAGTTTATGACTAGAAGGAACCCGAGAGGACCTTTAGAATACGACAGGTGATATAAAGCTACCCGCTCAAGAAATCGCAGAGAAATTAGGCGAGCCCTAAATTACCAAGGAGAGCGAGAAGACAGATCCAATCCTACTGAAGGGATGGACGAAAATCATCTTCCACCACAAGATGTGGGAGAAAATAATGCTCACAGTACTATGTTTGATTATGCTAAACCTCATTTAACAAGAGCCGAATCTAGTATTGTTAGGCTCGCTATAGCTGCTAATAATTTTGAATTAAAGCCTAACACTATACAAATGATTCAACATTTGTTCAATTTGATGGTTTACTGGGAAGACCCAAACGCTCATATAGCTAATCTTTTAGAGTTCTGTGATACCTTCAAAATAAATGGCGTTTCTGATGATGCCATACGTCTTCGATTATTTCCCTTTTCATTAAAGAATAAAGCTAAACAGTGGTTAAACTCGTTACCACGAGGGTCAATCACTACATGGGAACAAATGACCAAAAATTTTTTATTAAAGTATTTCCCACTGGCCAAAACGGCCAAATTACGTAATGATATATCTTCCTTTGTGCAGATGGATTTAGAGATATTATACGATGCATGGGAGAGATATAAGGATCTCTTGAGGCAATGCCCACACCACGGTTTACCTTTGTGGCTCCAAGTACAAACTTTTTATAATAATGTGAATCCTTCAACGAGGCAATTAATTGATTCAGCCGCCGGTGGAACTTTGAACAACAGAACTCCTGAGGCAGCCTACGAATTTATTGAAGAGATGTCGCTGAATAACTATCAGTGGAAAGTTACAAGAACAAGGCCAACAAAAATAGTCGGAGTTTACAACCTCGACGCAGTAACCGTGCTATCAAATCAGGTAGAGTTGATGAATAAGAAGATTGATAGTTTGTGTTCTTCGCAGTACATCCAGTCATGCAAAGGCGACGCAAGTGGAACTGTGGCGAATCCTCGAGTACCCACCCTACCAACCGGGCACGTAGAGCGAATGCAGATGAACTATATAGGTAACAATTTCGGATCTAAAAATAACCCATATAGTAATAATTATAATCCAGTTGGAGAAACCACCCAAATTTTTTGTGGGGAGGACAAGGAAATCAAGGAAATCAAAGACAACAAACTCCTCAAAATTTCCAAAATCAGCCTATCCACGGAAAAAAGAAGCCGAATCTTGAAGAGACGCCGAACAAATTCATAGCATCCACGTAAGCTTTGTCTCCAAAAAATGAGGTAACACTCGACACCCAACAAACATCGATCAAAAGATCGAGAACCAAGTTGGAGGACTTACAAAGGCAATCGGGGAAATTACCCAGTCAGACGGAGAAATTGCAAAGCTAAAATCCGAATGACCACAAGGGCATCTACCGAGTAATACTGAAATTAATCCAAAGGAGCAAATCCAAGCCATAACAGCTCAAGAAAGCGAAGAAGTAGACAAACCTAGTCCAACACAAGAAAACGAGGTAGAAAAAGGTAAAGTAGAGGTAACACAAGACAAGCCAAAACTGGTAATTAAGGAGTACCAACCTCGCGTAGCTTACCCCGAGGCATTAGGAAGAGACGACACAGAAGAACAGTTCGGTAAGTTTTCTAAACTTTTAAAGAAATTACATATTAACTTACCATTACTTGAAGCTCTTTCGCAGATGCCAGATTCTAGGAAATTTTTAAAAGATCTTCTGACAAACAAACGGAAGTTAGATGAGTCGTCACATGTGGAACTTAACGGAAAGTGCTCAGAAATTCTCCAAAATAGGCTACCACAAAAGCTAAAAGATCCAAGGAGTTTTACAATTCCATGTTTAATTAGTAGACTAACTATTGATAATGCGTTAGCTGATTTAGGGGCAAGCATAAATGTCATGCCTTATAAATTGTTTAAACAATTAGGTCTAGGGAAACCCAAACAAACTAGGATGAGCATTCAATTAGCTGATAAAACTGTTAGAATTCCCAGGGGTATTATCGAAGATGTTCTTGTAAAAATTGACAGATTCGTTTTCCCAGTAGATTTTGTTGTCTTGGACATGGATGAGGATAATTCGATCCCCCTAATCTTAGGAAGACCCTTTTTAGCGACTGCCAGGACTAAAATTGATGTTGATGCAGGAGAACTCATACTTTGCATAGGTAATGAGACAGTCACCATCAAGGCTCTCGATTCGGCTAGAACATCGAGTAATCAAGGTGAGAACTTAAATTCTACTGATAACCATTCGGTTAACCCTTATTTTCAAAAAGCACCACCAAAAATACAACTGAACCCGATCCTAAACCCCATGCCAACAAAGAAATAACTCATGAAGATCAAGGGATTCAGTTTGATGATCTAGATGAGTGGAAGACACACTTCAAGGAGAAATTAGGGATACACGACGAAGAACCTGAACCACACAAGACAAAACCAAATGAGCCCCCAAAAGAGCTAATAGGAACAATAAACCACTTCAAAATAGGGGACCAGGTACTGTTAGATCAGGTAGATCCTCAAATATCACCTTCGGACCCTAGCACAAACAAAGAAATATCTTTTAGGGTAACCAGTGTTTTCCCACACGGAACAGTCGAGGTAAGTAATCCTATTTTTGGTACTTTTACTATAAACACATCTCGACTTAAATTTTTTCACAAAGACACAAATAATAGCATTAGGAAGGACTTCCAACTCCTCAAACCACCCTGACAAAGCAAACGAGAGGAGAGTCTAGCTTAAGACTATAAACGAGCGCTTCTCGGGAGGCAACCCGAGCACTAACATAATTTATTCTCATATTTTGCTTTAAATTTATTTTTCTTTTCTTCTTTTCTTTCTGAACACTTAGTTATAAACTAACAATGGGTGCAGAATTCCAGGACACACGGCCTTACACACGGCCGTGGCCGTGGCCGTGTGGACCATAAGAATCCCCGTACTGACATAGCAGAGGCCGTGCGAATCAATTACAACCACTTTTCGACATCACGGATCCAACCACTACACTACGAGCACCGACAAAGGGGCACGCCCGTGCTCCATAACCGTGTGCAGCTACTGACTTTCCAACCACGGGAAGAACACGCCCGTGCCTTACGATCGTGCGAAGCTACTGACTTGCCACCACGGGCAAAACACGCCCGTGTCTTCTAACCGTGGTCGACTTGAAAACAAACGTAGAGAATCAACACACCCTGCGACACGGCCGTGCGATGCGACCGTGTGAATCGACACACCCTCAACCCACGGGCGTGGTAAATTGCCAGACTTGAGACTCTATTTAAATACCATGCCCCTCTCCTTTCTCTCCTTACCTACTCCTCTTCTTCTTCTTCCTTTCTTTCTTTTCTCCCTTTTTGTTTCTTTTTCCTTTTCCTAATAAATCCTCAGACTCTTGAGCTACAAAAAAATCATATCCATGGCAAAGAAGCATAAAAGGCCAATCTCCTTAAAGGAGATCGATTCACCTGAGTTCATGCCGGCAGCTTCATCCAAACAACAAGCCAAGGGTCTTTGAGACCAATTATTTGTTCTTTTATTTTTATCTTCTCCTCTATTTTCTTTATCTTTACTTCTCTTCTACTTAATTTAGTTTATTTTGTTTTAGTTTCTTATTTTTAGGTTTTTAAGGCTTCTTGGGAATCACGCCACTTCCACCATCACCAACAACTCCGTCACCTTCAAAGTCACACCCACCTCTCGAACCATCTACCATAAGGATTCTTAGGCCCTTTTATCTTTTAAACTTAGTTTATTTTCCTTCTTAGTCTCCTTCTCTTTACCTTTCTTGTCTTTATTTATATTATTAGTATATTATTAAGGTTTCTTTAGATTTCTTGGCTAATCCTCCACGAGCCTCCCAATTTCTTCATCTAGCGCAGGTTCGTCATCCAGACGGCCCATCACCACCACCAAAGACACAATCTCCTCTCAAGGAGCCATACGAAAATTCAGGGAGTTTCACTTATTCCCATATCTTATGATTTTATAATGATATTATCTATCTTTGTACATTGAGGGCAATGTACATCTTAAGTGTGGGGGGGTGAACAAACTAAAAAGGTGCCTAACTTTTTTTTCATTATTCTCAAATTTCTAAAATTAGGTACCAAACATTTTGCATTATTCTCAAATCCCTGAATTTAGTCTTGTTTGAAAGTAAATTACTCATATTACTAATTAGGATGAAATTTCGATGATTTATAATTTTTATTTATTTGTTTTTAGATTAGTCACTTGATAATTGTGCATTGATAATTAAATTCTAAGAATACTAGAGAATCAAGCATGATAAGTCTATTTTTCAGAAATTAAAAATTTTCTAGGTTGTCGAACTGAGTTTAAATATTATCTTGAAGTTTGATTTACGAGGTTGACATCAAAATACCCATAAATTTTATGAGTTTTTGAGCCTTATAGAGCATATATTCTTTTTCTTGCCCACTTTATTGATTATGAGTATGTCAACACTGATTTGTTATTCTAGAACTTGCATCGATTATACATGTCGAGACCATATTTTTTTTTTTATTTGATACACAGAGATGATAAAGGCACCTAGAATTTAACCCACTAACTCCATTAAAAAGCCTACCTTCACAATTAACCCTTAGTGAACCCCGTTTAATCCTAACAACCCTATTTATTGACATAACCGCTAATATTAACCCAGAACCCTTTTGTTTTTGCTATCACCATTCCTTTTGACTACCCTTATATCGAGATTTGATTTGATTAGTTGCCTAATTATGAACTTTAGTAATTTATCCCTTATTATGTATTTAGTTTGTTTTAAAAAAAAAGAAGTATATCCATTATTCATTATTAGTTATGTGATTAAATGAGCTTATACATAAATTCCAAATATCGAAGAAGACGCTCGTATTATTAAGTACTATTAGTTTTCAATTGATGTAATTATTATTAGTTCATTAGTTCTTAGTTAGGTGATGTGTCAATTCAATCTTGATTCTAACCCTCTAATTCAGCCTTACTCCACACCTTAACCCTAGCCCCGTTACAACCCTAATAAAGACCTTTTGATTTGTGTTTCATCTCATATTTCAGTGGTGGAGATTTGATTTTCATGCAAGCCTATGGGATTAACTCTTTATGTTTGACTTCTTGAGTGCCTAAATTTTGAACCTTAAACACTTTGAGTGATTTGAGTGAATCTTTAGTGAGGATGTCAATCCTTGTCGATTTCGAATCAGAGGTAATTAATTAGATAAGGGGAGACACCTATGTTTTCGAGCTACAAAATCTATGACTTATACTGTTTGAATTTTTAGGACACTTTGAATTGAATTATCCATGTATAAATTATCTCTGAATTATGATGAGACACTATCAATAGGAATTATGAATTACAGGAAGTTTGTTTTAATTGTAAGTTGAGAATTTTGCTTGAGGACAAGCAAAAGCTTAAGTGTGGGGGTATTTGATAAACCGAAATAGTAACATATTCTAAGCCCACATTTAGTATGCTTTTGGATGATTTAAGCCCGATTTATGTAAAAGGTGCTCTTAATCCTTTCTTTTCATGTCTTATACTCGTGAAAGCACCAGGGGATGAAAAGAACGCAAACGGGCTTAAAAACAGGACAAATGGGCCAAAGCATGAAATCGACACGGCCTGGACCAAAGATCACACGGTCGTGCCTCACTGATCATCTAGAACACGGTCTAACCCTGACTCACACGGTCGTGTCTCATTAAAGAAATCCGAACATGGCCTGGCCACGATTTACACGGGCGTGTGCCGTGGCTGTGCCTCTGCCGTGGAGAAGAACAATTTCATTCGAGAAAAGATACTTAGGGAGAAAGAAACGTATTTCAAAAGCCTATAAATACACCCTAAGTATGACCTGAAAGGGGGAGCCCAAAGCTATCATCTAGGGGCATCATGCTAAGCCAGAGAAGGCAGATTTGTGGGGATTCACTCAGGGATAGCTAGTTGATCCATCTCAAGAAGCCAGAATTCTACTCAAGACGGAGGATCTCTCCTTCAATTCCTTCAGGGGGTTTTAGGGATTTCTTATGTTTTGTTTTATCTTTTCTCTTGAGATGTTTTCCTTTATTGTTATGAACTAAACCTTCAGATACATTCGGGGATGAAACCTATGATGAATCTTGTTATTTGATTATTTAAATTATATGATAAATACCTAGTTTGTTCTTAATTATGTGAGCTTAATCCAAATTTAATGTGCTTAGGTGGAGGAGGAATAGACCCTGCCTAAGAGTAGATCCAATATAATTAAGCAGAGTTGATCACACGCCTAGAGATAGGGTGATTTAGATTTTGCCGATTAGGGTGAAACCTAATATGGGAATCCATAGATTGATTTCTTCGCTATTCTAGGGGTTATTATAAGAGAACAAGAGTTCCACTAATTAACCTAGGGTTAGACGTTATTCGCCTCGAGAGAGGGTTTAATATACGTTAGGGAGTCCAAACTAAGTAAATAAATCATATGGTTCAAGGTTAGATAACAAGTGAAGTCTAGGTGGATTCTTCCTAGGGTATCGTCTAAATCAACTGAGTTTTTCCCAAGTTATTTTCCAAATTCATTCTTCTTTGTCTTAAAGTCTTTAGTCTAGTAGTTAATTAAATTAGATTAATAAACAACTTCACTTATTTTAGGCTAAATAGTAAAAAGAAAGTTAGTATTAGTACTTTTAGTTCCTTTGGGTTTGATAATCCGGTGTTGCCTAAGCTATACTACTGTTAGATAGGTGCACTTGCCTTTAATCATTGTCAGAGTTAGTTTCCAGGTTCGATCATTCTTTTATAAATTTTAAAACTCTGATTTACAACGATCAGTGCCAACTAAAAATGAAAATAGACCAATGACTGTGAGTTAGAGAGGAGGAGAAGAGGCTAGGGAAGCCTTTCTCCATATGACGAATGCTTGGTATACGGAGTTCGTTCGAACGAACCCGAATGCTCAACCCCCTCCACCCCCACCTATCCCTCAGCCTACCCCTATTGCTCCCCAAGTCGTAGAAGTGGTAAGAAGGGAAAAGCCCCTGGTTGATAGAATTCAGAAACAAGGAGCTGAGGAATTTCGAGCTAATAAAGATGATGATCCGGAAAGATCAGAATTTTGGCTTGAAAATACTATTAGAGTATTTGACGAACTATCTTGCACACTCAAAGAGTGTATGAAGTGTGTGGCGTCTCTCTTAAGAGATTCGGCTTACCAGTGGTGGAACACCCTTGTGTCGGTCGTACCAAGGGAAAAATTTAATTGGGAATTTTTCCAAGAAGAGTTCCGAAAGAAATATATTAGCGAAATGTTTATCGACCAAAAAAGAAATGAATTCCTTGAGCTAAAACAAGGTCGAATGACGGTAACCGAATATGAACGTGAGTTTGTAAGGCTCAGTAAATACGCTCGGGAGTGTGTATCCACTGAAGCCATTATGTGTAAAAGGTTTGAGGACGGCTTAAATGAGGATATCCGATTGTTTGTTGGTGTTTTAGAACTAAAAGAATTTGTTGTGCTAGTAGAGAGAGCGTGTAAGGCTGAGGAATTGGCCAAAGAGAAAAGAAAGGCTGAAATCGAGTCTCGTGACTCGAGGAAGAGACAATTGGATAAGTCATTTCAATCCTCGTCCAAGAAATCAAGAGAGTTCATTACTCGATCAGCTGCTTCAGTTGGGTTCTCAAACAAAAGTAAAGGTAAATAGTACTAGGGTTCTAAAGCTCAGACCACTTCAATTGCTAGTGTTGGCAATGCTCGACCAAGTAGACCGAAATGTTCACAGTGTGGCAGACGTCACCCCGGTGAGTGCCGAGCAAACGAGAGAGCTTGTTTTAAGTGTGAATCACAAGATCATTTTATTAGAGATTGTCCAGAGATGGATGAAAAAGAGAAATTTCAGAGTGCAAGATCGGGTAGTACTACTAGAGGGAGACCACAGAGAAATTCGGGAAATGGAACGAGTAGTAAGAATACACCTAGAGAGCAGACTGCAAGATCTGAGGGTAGAGAGCCTGCGAGGACTTATGCCATTCACGCTTGCGAAGAGGCGTCATCCCCTGACGTGATTACGAGTACATTTTCTCTTTATAATACTCCGGTTGTTGCTTTAATTGATTCGGGATCTACCCACTCGTATGTTTGCATGAAATTAGTAACTAATATGAACATGCCTGTAGAGTCTACATAATTTGTGATAAAAGTGTGAATTAGTTGACAAATTTGACAAAGTATGTAAGAATTATCCTTTGATGATTAGAGGTCACTTTTTTTCAGCTAACCTTATGCTTTTTCCGTTTGATGAATTTGATGTAATACTTGGTATGGATTGGTTGACCATTCATGATGTGGTGGTAAATTGTGGAAGGAAGTTTATTGAATTAAAATGTGAAAATGGGGATATTCTCCGCGTTGAATCAGATGAACAGGACAAATTGCCTGTAGTGATTTCTTATATGTCTGCTCAGAAATACGTAAGAAAGGGATATGAAGCTTATCTTGCCTTTGTGATGAATGCCAAAGACTCAGATTTAAGAATTGAATCAGTGCCGATAGTATGTGAGTATCCAGATGTATTTCTGAAAGAATTGCCAGGATTACCTCCGGTTAGAGAGATTGAATTTGGAATTGAGTTAGCACCTGGTACTGCGCCAATTTCGATTGCTCCGTACAGGATGGCTCCGACTGAGTTGAAAGAATTGAAGGCCCAACTACAAGAGTTGACGGATAAAGGTTTGAAGGGAGCCACTGTGTTTTCCAAGATAGACTTGAGGTTCGGTTATTACCAGTTGAGAGTCAAAGACTCAGACGTGCCAAAAACCGCATTTCAGACAAGGTATTGTCACTATGAATTTCTAGTTATGCCTTTTGGATTAACTGACGCCCCTTCCGTGTTTATGGACTTAATGAATCGCATCTTTCGGCCATATTTGGACAAATTTGTTGTAGTCTTTATTGATGATATATTGGTTTAATCTCGTGATGAGAACGAGCATGCTGATCACTTGAGGACGGATCTACAAATTTTACGGGATAAACAATTATATGCCAAGTTTAGTAAAAGTGAATTTTGGCTTAAAAAAGTCGAATTTTTAGGGCACATTGTTTTAGGTGATGGTATTCAAGTTGACCCGAGTAAGATTTCAGCGATTGTTGATTGGAAACCGCCGAAGAATGTATCAAAGGTTAGAAATTTTCTAGGTCTGGCTGGTTATTACAGACGGTTTGTCAAAGGATTTTCCATGATAGTTACACCGATGATGAGGTTATTACAAAAAGATGTAAAGTTTGAGTGGTCAGAAAAATGGCAATAGAGTTTTGAAAAACTAAAGGCAATGTTGACTGAAGCTCCTGTTTTAGTACAACCTGAACCGGGAAAAGAATTTGTGGTTTATAGTGATGCATCTTTGAATGGATTGGGTTGTGTACTCATGCAAGAGGGCAAGGTGATAGCTTATGCCTCTAGACAGTTAAAGCCGCACGAGAAGAATTACCCGACACATGATTTGGAGTTAGCTGCCATTGTATTTGCATTGAAGATTTGGAGACACCATTTGTATGGTGAGAAATGTCGGGTATTTACTGACCATAAAAGTCTAAAATATTTGATGACTCAAAAAAAAATTGAATCTAAGGCAACGAAGATGGTTAGAGTTGATAAAGGATTACGAGGTAGTGATTGGCTACCACCTGGGAAAGGCGAACGTGGTCGCCGATGCCTTGAGTAGGAAATCTTTGTTTGCATTGAGGGCTATGAATACATGATTGGCTTTATCAGATGATGATTGTATTCTAGCTGAGTTGAGAGCTAGACCGATGTTTCTCCAAGAGATTTGTGAAGCTCAAAAAGGTGACATTGAAATGCAAGCTAAAAGAGTTCAATGTGAAACGAGAATGGAGTCAGACTTTCGGATTAGTTCTGATGGATGTTTGATGTTTCAAGATAGGGCCTGTGTACCGATAGATGATGAGCTTATTCGAAAAATTTTGCACGAAGCACATAGTGGATGTTTATCTGTTCATCCAGGTAGTACAAAGATGTATAATGATTTGAAGAAATGGTATTGATGGCCGAGTATGAAGAAAGACATTTCTTAGTTTGTATCGAGATGTTTAATTTGTCAGCAAGTGAAAGCTGAACACCAAGTACCCACCGATTTACTTTAGCCTATTATGGTTCCCGAGTGAAAATGGGACCGTATTGCTATGGATTTTGTGACGGGTTTACCGTTGACACCGAAAAAGAAAGATGCTGTGTGGGTTGTGGTTGATAGGCTTACGAAATCAGCTTACTTTATACCGGTACGCATTGACTATTCGCTTGATAAGTTGGCAGATTTGTATGTGTCAGAAATTGTGAGATTACACGGAGTACCGTTGTCGATTATTTCGTATAGAGATCTGAGATTTACATCACGATTTTGGAAAAAGTTGCAAGAAACCTTGGGCACAAAGTTGAGTTTTAGTATAGCTTTCCATCCATTAACCGACGGACAGTCGGAGAGGGTAATACAGATACTTGAAGACATGCTCCGATGCTGTGTTTTGGAATTTCAAAGCAATTGGGAAAAGTATTTACCGTTAGTGGAATTTGCCTACAATAACAGTTTTTAGTCGAGTTTAGAAATGGCGCCTTCTGAGGCATTTTATGGGCGTAAGTGCCAAATGCCCTTGTATTGGACCGAACTCAGAGAAAATCAGATTCATGGAATCGATTTAGTCAGAGAAACCGAAGAGAAAATAAGAGTGATTCGTGATTGTTTAAAATCCGCTTCGGGTAGACAAAAATCCTACGTGGATTTGAAACGGAAAGAGATTGAGTTTCAAGTTGGTGATAAGGTGTTTTTGAAAGTGTCACCATGGAAGAAGGTTCTCAGATTTGGCCAGAAAGGCAAATTGAGTCCACGCTTTATCGAGCTGTATGAGATTACCGAGAAGATAGGGCCAGTAGCCTATCGATTGGCTTTGCCACCTGAGTTGGAAAGGATCCATGATGTGTTCCACATGTCTATGTTGCGCCATTACCGATCAGATCCTTTACATGTGATTGTACCGACAAAGGTTGAAATTCAACCTGACATGACTTATGGCGAAGAGCCGATTAAGATTTTGGCACGGGAAGTCAAACAGTTAAGAAATAAAATTATAGCTCTTGTGAAAGTATTGTGGCAAAGACACGGGGTAGAAGATGCTACATGGGAACCTGAGGAGGCTATGAGAAACCAATATCCAAACCTTTTTACCGGTAAGATTTTCGGGGACGAAAATCCCTAAGAGGGAGAACTGTAACGGCCCGATTTAGGGCCTAGTCAGAATAGTGGTTGCGAGACCACGAATCCGAAGTATAAAATATATGTTTTATGGTTTTTATGAGGTCTATGACATGTTTGCATGGTTGTGTGAAAATTTCATGAAGAAATTTTATGATTTAGTGATTAATTTATCCTTTAGGACTAAATTGCAAAAATTGAAAAAGATGATATTCTAGAAGTTTTAAGTATGAGATAGCATTAGAAAATTTATTAGAGGTCCTTATATAGAAATTAGACCATTATATCTTATGATGGTCAAAAATGGACATGGGAAGGAAAAATCTCAAGAAAAGGGCCTTAAGGGCATTTTAGTCATTTGGTTAATAAATTAATAAAAAGGGGAAAAGAAGTAAAAAATGGTGTCCATCTTCTTCCCTAAGTGTCGAAATTTGGAGGAGAAGCCATAGCTAGGGTTTTGTTCATTTTCAAGCTCAAAGTAAGTGCATCCTAGCCCCATTTTTGATGTTCTTCGTATTTTTGAGATCCTCGTAGCTCGATTTAGCTATTTCTACCATTATTTTGAGCTATAGTTCATGTTCAAAAATTTATCCATGTATGACATGCATGTATTTTGATGTTTAATGGAGGAATATGAAAGTTTGATGTGTGATGAACATCTTTTTCTAAGTGATTTTCATGGAAAACTCATAAAAAAGGAGTTATTTGTAAAGATGATAAAATGTGTAGTAAAAATCAGTTTTGAAAGAAAATATGAGCTATTATAAGCTTAAGATGGGTTCGGCTAGGCTTAGGTAAGCAAGGAAATGAGTACATTTCATTATACGAGCCTAGGGACCATTTTGCAAATATGTGAAAGTTTAGGGGCAAAATTATAATTTTTGCCAAAGTATGATATTTGGGTTGTTTTAGTCAATGTGATCATTAAATAAGTGAAATTTTCATTATAGATCAAGAAACACGAAGTCCGGATCGAAACCGAGGAAAGAACAAGGTGGTGGACTAAATTGAACAATTATACATATTTTGGTACCGAGGTAAGTTTGTGTGTAATAGTTCAACATCAAGTTATTATGCTTTTAAATGCTTGACGTTTCGTGAAATGTATATTATTTCTGTGAAAGTGGTTATTAAGGTCTCAATGAAAGTATGATGAAGTTATATTATGTTGAAATCCCGGTTGAACCTTATGAATAGAAAGGATACCCTTGTCAAGACATGGGATTTATAAGGTCCTGAATAAGACCATATCTGGGATATGGCCTCGGCACCGAATTGAGATTCCGTATAAGACCATATCTGGGATATGGCATCGGCATCGAATAGTGATTCCGTGTAAGACCACGTCTGGGACCTGGCTTCGGTATGAAATCATTTAAGACCATGTCTGGGACATGGCATCGATACACGATCTCGTATAAGACCATATCTGGGATATGGCGTCGACATCGATAAGAGATCCCATATAAGACCATATCTGGGATATGGCATTGCCATCTTATTACGTGTATGTCAAATTCCGGCTATCCTTCGATATTCCAAGTGGTTCAACGGGGTAAAGAGCTAAGTTTATGTTCAAGATGGTAAAAGTGCTAATGTTATGTGATGAAGTGGTACAGGTACATATGAGAAACTCACAAGAAATGAGTCCGATATGTGTTATGTAATTGGTAAGAGTAAGCATGAGTAAGTTATATCAATGTGCTTGAGAACTTGTGTTATTTCTTAAAGTAAAGTACGAATGTGTTACAAGATTTTCATGTTGATATCTATTACATGCAAACTTACTAAGCTTTATGCTTACTCCCTTTCTTTTCCCTTTCTTTGTAGTATCGCCAAGCTAGCTCAGGGATCGTAGGACGTCGGAGCTCGACTCATACTATCAAGTTATTATTTTGCGTATAGTAAAGTTTGATTATTTTGGGTATGGCATGTATAGGAACTTGGTCATTTTGTTAAATGTCATATTGGTTTGCCAAAGTGTTGGCTATTAATGTTACTTATTTCATTTTGTAATTGGCAATTGGAATTTTCCAATACTTGTTTAGTTATATCTATTCAATGATGATGAAATTCATGAAGTGTAAGCTTGTGCATTTGAATGAGTAAAGTGTGAAGTATATGCATGATGAATGTAGTATTAATTTATGGTGTGAATGTCTTGGTTGTGAATATTAGAAGTGCATTATTGCTATGTTATGTGTTGCTAGATAATGGTATAAGTGTGGTTGTTTTTTAGGGTGGCAAAAGGCTTGGTAAATAGCATTATAATTGTCCACACGGGTAGACACACGGGCGTGTGTCTAGGCCGTGTGTGACACACGGTCTGTCTCATGGGCGTGTAGCCTGGCCATGTGTCCCCTGCATCTAAATTGAAAAAAATTCAGTTCGTCACACGGGCTAGCACACGAGCATGTGGCTTGGCCGTGTGACCCTAAGTGTCTGCTGACGTCATAAACAGAATGTCAAGGTTTTCACACACGGGCTAAGACAAGGGCGTGTCGTGGCCGTGTGAGGGACACGGGCCATAGACACAGGCGTGTGCCAGGCCGTGTGAAAACCCCTGTAGGTTCGAAATGAAAAATGAAATCCGCACGGGCTAGGGACATGGGCATGTGTGACCACAAGGCCTGCCCATACGGGCGTGTTCCTTTCAACACGGGCGTGTGGCCCTGTTTTGAGTAAAATTTTTCTAAGTGTTTGCAATTTTTCAGTTTTGTCCCGATTCGCTTCATTTGTTTGTTTCGGGTCTCATAGTCCCGTAATAGGGACTATATGATCATGAATGAAGAGTTTTAAAGTTCAAAGAAATTTATGGTCGATTTTGTACGACCTAAGTAAGTTAAGTTCGGTAATGCCTTGTACCTGGTTCCAGCGTCGAATACGGGTAAGGGGTGTTACACATAGGACAGAGGAGTTCCGTAGGAGATAGTGGCTATTTAAGTGCACACCGAAAGTCAGTACTGCATGAAGTAGGCGGCAATGTCATAAAAACCAGATAAATTGGGATGATACTTTAAAAAGCCATCAAAATCGGGCAACCGGGATGGTAAGTTTTTGTAGTAAAAGTCATCATCACAAATGACAAGTGAACGACCATCTTCATTGAAAAATCAGGGGTGATTAGTTTTTAATGTGTTTTGGTGTGTCGAGCAATGCTCGAGGGTGGTTAGGATGAATGGGTGGGAAATTAAAAATATAATTGCATCTCATCATGAGCATATCTTATACATGCATGGATTTATCAACTAATTCTTATATTATGTTTAATTTGTTATTATGCTACAAATTAAATGTTATATTGCTTGAATTTTTATATATAATGGTTTAAAACTTAGACTCACACTAAGTTGTCATAAGCTCACTCCCCCTTTCTTTACCTTTTAGGTAGCGCAGAGAACTAGGTCTTGGAATAGCATCGGAGGAACCTCAGATTAGCAACTTGTTTTTCTTCATATTTAAAAGTTCTCATTAAAGCTTTTCCGTAATCGTTTTGTTTTTGGGTAGTAATTATTAATTATTCTTGCTTTTAAATCTTAGGTTTTGGATTATTTAGCTTATTTATATTAAACATGTTACTTAAGTATTACTCTGATATTTGCATGATATTCAATTTAGAAAACTATTATTTTAAATGTTTTCCGCTACTTCACAAAATACTTAAAGTTTTGATAAATATTTTTCTTAAAAAACTTAATCGTTTTCAAAACGCCACGATAATAATATCATAATTAAATTTCTAAGAAAAGTCGACTTAATGAATGAATGTTTTATAAAAATAGAAGATTAATTTCGATACAAATCAACACAAGTAAAATGATGTCTTTACAGGATCACTTTGGTTATCAAATGTAATGCCTTCGACTTAGCCGAAACTTTTAGGCTGGGTTGGGGGTGTTACATTAAGTGGTATCCGAGTCAAGATTTTCTAAACAGCGGTTTGAACTTTTGAAGGAGTATGCATGCATAGGAACAAATTTTTTTCATAATATAGCAAGTCTTTATTGAAAAACTAGTCTGAGGAGTTCGATGCTAGGTATTGTAGAAAACTCTCTAGTAGTAGAAAAAAAACCTTAGATAGAAATGTAGTACAAACTGAAAACTTGAATTAAGTACTAATTGCTTGAAAACTTGAATGTAACACCTTCGACTTAGCCGAAACTCCTAGGCCAAGTTGGGGGTGTTACAAGTCTTTTCTAAGATTGATTTGAGATCGGAATATTACTAGTTGAAAGTAAAGGATAGTGACATATCGAAAATAATGTTTCATACGAGTTACGATCACTACAAATTTTTAGTGATGCCTTTCAGACTGACAAACGCTCATGCGACATTCATTGATCTTATGAACAGCATCTTTCAGCCTTATCTAGATCAGTTCGTGGTAGTATTCACTGATGACATCATGATATACTCGAGGTCAAAAGCTGAGCACGAGAAACATCTTAGAATTGTTTTGCAAGTTTTGCAAGAGAAGCAATTTTACGTGAAACTTAGTAAATGTGAATTCTGGTTACCTGAGGTCGTATTCTTGAGACATGTTATTTCAACAGAAGGAATCCATGTTGATCCAAAAAAGATCGAATCTATCTTCCAGTGGAAAACACAGAAAAATGCCAAAGGTTCGAAGTTTCCTTGGTTTGGCCGGTTATTACCGAAGATTCATAAATGAATTTTATAAGATAGCTATGCCAATGATGATGTTACTACAAAAGAGCGTACCATTTAATTGGAGTGATCTTTAACACCCCTAACCCGTCTCTGTTATCAAATTACGGTTACGGAGCATTACTAAACAAATTAGAACTATTAACTTCAAAATAGATCAATAATGTTATTTAATATTAATTACCTAAAACTCATTATAAATCTAGAAAACATATACATTTGGGCCTTAAATTGAGCCTTCGAGGCCCTAAAAATAGTTTAGAATCAATTCGAGACTAATTTAAAACAATCAGAAAATTTGGGAAAAAGTTGAAATTTTTGAAAATAGGGGTCACACGGCTGTGTGGTATTCGAACAATGGGACACACGGTCGTGTCCCAGCCTGTGTCTTAAATCGTGTAATTCACTGAGTTAGGTCACACAGCCGTGTTGCAGACCGTGTGCCAGACCGTGTAACTCTCTGACTTGTGTTACACGTTCGTGTCGCATGTCGTGTGCTAGATCGTGTAACACACTAACTTGAAATAATAAATGACACACAACCGTGTAGCTAGGCCGTGTGTGTCACATGATCGTGTGATAGCCTGTGTCCCAGGCTGTGTGCTTCACAATTTGACCCTAAGAACAAGCCATTTTAAGTCCAAAACTTGCCCAACCATCTACTCCACTTATGCACACATTCAATATACTTTAATACACTTCAACACATATAAACATACCAATTCAATCAACCTATTTCTCTTAACCAATATGCCATTCAAAGGCACCACATTTATACCAAAACAACTTCAACCAAAACAAGGCTATAATGTCAAATCTCAAGCGCAAAACATAGTCAATTTAGCTACCTAATGACATCACTTGTCAAACCATTCACATTCCATTAAAGCATACCAAAATGACCAAAGGTCATAAACTTGCAAAAGCATTATAAATCCAGCAAACAAAATATACACTCCAAAAGCATATTCATACCAAATTGATCATTAACATATTCAAACTACCATTATATAAGGTCCTATACATGCCATTTATAACCTTGGCCAAAATAACTCAAAAACTACCAAAGTGATTGCTGGATAGTGTGATGGATCTCCGAAAAGCTTCCAATCGATTGAGCTTCTGATAATCTATGAACAAAGGAAAATAACTATGTAAGCAACTAGTGCTTAGTAAGCTCGTATAAACTCAAGTAAAAACTTACCATTCTTAAACTTAATTTATAAATTATGCATAACATCATTACCAAGATCATAGGCTTAGTAAAATCCTATATAAGCACCATCAAACTCACAAGTTAGTAAGTTCATACATGATACATATAAGTTCAACCATATCATAAGAAGATTTCCATGTACACATCATTCATCACATACTTATTTTGTTACATTCACATCATTTGCATTCATCAAATTTACCATTTCAATAGATTATGATCAAACATCCATTTGTATACATACCTTGCCATCTACCTTTAACTACCCGTTGAACTGTCTAGAATTACATTGGATACTCGGGAATGCTCACACCTAGTGTGGCTTTCCATATAACCGTAACCTTTCATTTTCAATAGTTCTTACACGAGCTGTGAAATTGGTCTACTCACACGAGCCGTGGATAGGAATGCTAGCTACACGATGCTGCTCACACGTGCTATGGAGAATCCACAACAAATGCAGGACCTCAACCATCGGTAAGACATTCAAGACTAGCACCCGAAACATGAAATCCCTAATGACATGTCATTCATATCTTAAGAATTCTTAAGGTTCAAACGGGATCATTTATCCGTCCATTAACCAAAACATCGATATATTCATATAATCAAGTTAGTTTATACTAACATAATAGAACAAATAATCAATCAAATTATCATTAATAAGATTATAATTCATACGAACTTACCTCGATAACTATAGTCACAAAAGTAGAGTTGGAGACTAATCCATAGCTTTCGACTTTCCTCGATTTAAGTCTGATTCTTGTTTATCTTGATCTAAGTAGATAATTTCATTCAATTAAGTACTTCAAGTAACCTCATGTATTTAACTCAATCTATAATTCATATTATCATGAAATTACAAAATTACCCCTCTTATTTTAACTTTTTCACAAATTAGTCCTTAAGCTCGTAACTTGAAATTTAATCATTTTAACCTAAACCCATGTTAACCAATTCTACTAGGGGTCTTGAATAGCCCATAATTACCAAAAATTCACATTAAAACCAATGAATTTTACACTTTTAACAATTTAACCCCTAATCCAACATTCAAAAACCACTTAACAAAACAAGTTTTTTTAATAACCAAGATTAATAATCTATCAACTAACATCAAAATAAATTAAAACTCAACTATGGAAAGTTCCTAAACCTTTAAAAAATTTGCAAATTAACCCTCGGGCTAAGTAGTTTAAGCTAAAACGAGCTCAAAAACATAAAAATCAATAAAAAATAGGGCTCAAATACATACCATGCGTGTGAAAAAAATTAAAATCGAAGCTTTCTCCCCTTCTTTAATGGCTAACCGGTTTGGGATAGAAAAATGGAAAAGATGATAACGCTTTTACCCTTTTCTTTTGTTTAACATTTTAATTTAATTATCAAATCACCAAGTTAACCTTTAAAATCCATTAAAATTTCATTAAAACCTATCCATAAACATCCACTAACATGGTATAATTACCTCCTAAGTCCATTAAAGTTCCTTTCCATAATCATTTAATCCTTTTAACTAATAGAACTCAACTTTTGCACCTTTTTCAATTTAGTCTTTTTTACCTAATTTTCTTATTAAACTTCGAAATTACTTAACAAAAATTTAATACTACCTTAAATTAACCCATAAATATTAACTAAATATTAAAATAATAACTCACTTGTCGAAGTCGTGGTCTCGAAACCACTGTTTTCGACACCATAGAAATTGGGCTGTTACATGATTAGTGTCAGGATAGTTTCGAAAAGCTGAAAGTGAACCAAAGCACTTGTAACACCCTATACCCGACTTGATTTACCAGGTCCAAATATAGGTTGCCACTAGACTTAAACACTTAAAAGAAATTTTAAAATGGGCGAAGACTTTACTAAACATACTTTTTACCTATTTATCATTATTCTAAGTCACATATTCTAAAGATAAACGTTTACTTGATTACAACTGATTCTCAATGATAGTATAAGGCAATACCACTTAAAATTTATTAAAACAGACCCAATCGCAGCGTATAATACTATTCACCATTTGAAAACATATTCTTAATTGTATACATAATATCACTCTACGATCAACTACTTTGGCACGTTCCTAGCTTGGTCCTTTCTTGCAAACTGGTTCAAACCTAATAACATGCATTGCAAATAAACACTCATAAGTTCAATAGAACTTAATAAGTCCCAACCGTTATTACCTTTTAATGTTATTCTTGAAATATTTGACTTCCTTTTAGATTTCCTTTTGGACTTCCTTTTAAACTTTGGCGGATACTTTTCTGATTCCTAGTTGGTGGATAACCATACATCAATCTTATACACACTTCAATCGATTGGCGGATCACAGACTTTATACCCTATTTCGAATCCCTTTACACAATTTCTTTACAGATAGTAGTTGGATGCACTTCTCAAAATGATACTCAACGAATGCTACTCTTGACGGATTCCTTTACACGATGCAACGATTTCCAGAACACCAGTTACATCACATCTTCAATCAGTCCAAACAAATAGACTCGCTTAGAAGAATATAACATTTTAATTCACTGCGGCAGAGTTTGTAAGAATAGAGTGAAATAGGAAAGATTGGTGTGATATATGAACTATAAGTTAGCCTAATGTGCGAAACAAAAAGAAAAATCCAAAAATGAAATTAGTACAAGTAGAAAAAGTCTTAAACTAGCGAAAAAACATTCATGAGTGAGATGTAGTGAAAAAGAGAAAGTCACAAAGTCACAAAAGAAAGAAAAACTCGTTCATTAGTGCACAAAAACTCGTAAGGCTAGCCGTAGTTACTATGTCATGCTATGACTTCCTATATATGGAGAGACAAGGAAGGTGAGAGAAGGAGAAATAATGTGGTGAGCGGGTAAGGGTCACTAATGGGCGAAGAATAGGGATCAATACAATATGCCAAACTATTTTTTTATTTGTAACCCTCTTGATCCTTACTATCTTTGAATTCCATACCTGTCCTAAGCTTCAGAATGTTACAAGCTGAAAAGTCCTTTGTGACTTAAATATCATTATACATGAATGAACATCATACTAAACATATGCATAAATGACTATTTGTATTCTGCTCGGATAATCAAAGTACTTGTACGATTTATTGATGGACTCCTACGGGTGAGACCCTTAATACATGTATATTTTGTAACATACTGAACTTAGATGTGTGAGATCAAAAGTGGTCAGTCTGATACTCATCATGTTAAAGTTGTTACTAAGCATGAAATGTTTAAGTCATATGCTCCGAAATCAATACTTGTATGATATTTGCTCAAGGGTCATCGCCTTTATTTCTTATTTTTGTTTATGTTGCTTGAGGACAAGATATTACTTAAGTGTGGGAGAGTTTGATCTGTTGTAATTCGGTGTAGCAAATTAAACTAGTTTTTGCATTTAAGAAGATACAAGCATTTTCTTTTTGTTTTAGTTAAGTTTTCTTAGTTTTATTTACATTCAATAAAATGTGCAAATTGAGTCTTTTATTGACCTTAGGGGCCGAACGAGGCCCAAGGGTGAGCTAATGCACTTTGTAAGTGTGCAAGAGACCATTAGAAGGCATAATAAATGAATATTGGTCACTATGTCGCAACACAGATGATTTGATGTTGCAATATAGGGAACAGAATTGAGAAAACTCAAGTCTGCGTTCAATGTACGACACAGACTGAGGGTGTTGTGACATACCCCTGAAGGCGTCTCAAGGAAGAGTATATTGTCACCTCTGTCGCGACACATGTAACATCCTGAATTATTGGGCCTTTGCGTTTAATATGTTGTTATGCTTAATGTGTTAATTGGAGTGTTTAAGGGGTTCAGATTGGGCTCAGGGTTGGGCCGAGGCCTTAATCAAATTTTCTGTTCGGACACTCTAGTGGAAATCCTGATAGGATAGGGCTTAAAAGATGTTATCTTTGATTATAAGACACAGATGGGCTTGTGGCCCAGTGGCAAAGTCGCGCCACTTAGAGAGCAGGGAGGTGGCGTCAGCTGATGAGGCTCAAGTTCGAGTCACATGAAGCCCAATTATTTTAATTAAGATTTGTTAATTTTTGGCATTTAAGTGGGTAGAGTGGGACGAAAATGATGCTTGAAATTAGGAGGATTAATTTGAGTGGAAAATGCAAATAATATGGCAGATAAAGGGAGGAAGAGGTGGTGTGATCTAGGCTTCTTTTGGAGATGTGATCAGATAAAGATAAGGGAGGAAATTTAGGATTTATCTGCTGGTCACAGTGGTGGCCGAAATTCCAACACTGAGGGTGAGGAGGAATCGATTTTAATATGGCTAAGGGGTGCCAAAATTTCCCTTGATTAGTAGCTTAGTTTTAGTTTTAAAAAATGGGCATTTTCGTTTTTTAGGGAGTAGGTGCCGAAATTTTGTGTTTAAGTGAGGGGAATACCTTTTTATTTTCGGCATTAGGGTTTTATTCTTCCATTCTTTTCTTCAATTCTGGCATTTGGGTTTTCTCTCATTCTTTTCTCTCATTCTCTGCTTAAGCCAAAATCCCTAATCCTATTCTCTCATCTCCACTTTTAGGCAAAAGATGAAATTCCATTATTTTCTCTGCTTTCATCTCCATAGCCGAATACCCTTGTCTATTCCTTTCTCTTTGTCGATTTCTTCATCAAAGCTGAATCTTCATAGATCTCTTGAGATCATCTTTTCTTTTTGATCTTATCAAAAGCCGAAATTCTCTAGGAGTTGCCGAATTCCCTGTGTTAAGGTAAGTGCCGAATTCTTCCTTCACTTCTTCTCTTTCAATTTTTGGAGGCCAAAGCCGAAAGGCTAATTGATGTGGCAAGGTTATCCCTTGAGTAACGTTTTGATTGTTCTTGTGTTCACATCTTGGGGCGACATTTCGAGAAATCGGAGTAGATCGAATCATTTAGATTCCAAAAGCCTAAATCGCTAGTCTCTAAGTCCCATACCTCTTTTCGGGATTTCAAGGTAAGGGGTTCTCTTTAGATTTTCGTTAGGATCGGCTATTGTATTTGTGATCTTAACCATATGTTATGGATTAACAACCATATGTTATGATGGTAGCAATCGATAAGGTCTTTTGATGGAATCAAATATCGATCAGGCGAAGGAGGGGATTGGATCGGTTAAAACAATCCCTAAGTTAAAAAAAAGCAGCGATATCGCTAGTTTGGGATTGGCGCCAAAGTTGTGGACCGGCTTTAACAAAATCTTAGACAGCTTAGCGATCGTATCGGCTTACGATAGTGTCGACATAGAAGGTCTCGTCTTGATCAGAATCGTGTGTGTAGATCTCTATCACACTAATTAATCTGTACTATATATGTTATGGGCTAAAAGCCGGGAAAAGGCTGTATGGACAGTCGTATTACCCGAAAAGGATAGGCAAAGGATGCCAGGTACGTAACCATAGAAACTTCTATGTAAAAACCTGTGATCTTTTAGGTAGTATACTATTTTGAATTTGCATGGATGTATGCATGGGATAGGGTTAATACGATGAAGGGGAAGAGCATGTTAATAGGTCACTGGGTGATTGGTGGTTAAACCATAAACTGTACAATTAGGTCACAATAGTGATCGGTGGCTAAGCCACGTTAAATTTATTCCTGATTTTTAGGAATAGGCAGCATGACTGTCGATATGGTGTGTAGCGGTTGGTAGGTTGATTGTAGAAATCCCCAAGGTGTGTTGGCTGGTACGGGCTGGTGTGTAGAGGATGGATTTCTAGGTTGGGTTGGGCTATGTTGCATGTAAATATTTTGTTGCCATAATGTGTTTGTGGGCCTAAAGCCTTTTATGTGTTTTTGAGATTTGCACACTGAGTCTTGGTGACTCACCCCTTTATTTTCCCTGACTTTTCAGATGAGCAGTAGATCGTGGACATGGGAGCCGAGGCGGACTCGAGGGGCCATCAAGTCTTATATTTTCATAGACTATTTTCAGCTTTTCTTTAAGTTTTCAATTTTGGGACTATTTATGTAATAAGGCTCCATAGCTTAGGTTTAAATTATACTTGTTAATATCTTTATTCTATTTTTTTTTAAAATTTAACTTTATGTTCAAAGACTTATCTATAAGAAGTAATAATATGAGATTTCCAAAAACCATCAAAGCAAAGGTTTTCTTCAAATATCACTTATTCTAGCGAATACCTAAATAAACAAACTGAATTTTCAAAAATCATCCAAGTGAAGTATTTAACGTTAAACCCCGTAGCATACCAGATCTGGTTGTAGCGTTTGTGCCGATTTTGGGGTGTTACATTTTGGTATCAGAGCCCAGTTGCAAAACTCGGGCTGTGAAATGGGTCCAGTAGTAGGTTATAAAGTTGGTGAATATGCTTTGGTTGAGATATGGCCTTGAGTCTCATCGGCACCGATCCACGCAGTAAGTATTCTAACTCTTGATGTGATATGCATGTTGGGTTGATGGGCTTTATGGACGTAGACTAGCATGTTAGGAATTAATGGACTCTAGGCCTAGTTTAAACAAACTCTTTAAATTCATAAAACTTAATCTAACTAAACATGTCCGTAAACCAGTCGCTGGGTTAGGGTGTGGCAACAGGCATGCGTATGTCTAGGATTGGATTCAGGGAGAGCTTGGTACTTAAGCGGTCCTAGTGACTCACCTCCTCTTCGCTGGAACCTACCTGGTGTGTAGTGACTGTTCACTTTAGCCACGAGGACTTGTTGACGGGCCAAAATTTATAATTAAAACCCGGAAGGGACCGGCCACCCTATTTCGTAAAATTACTAAAAATACCCCCTAGTTTTGTAAAATTTCTGGAATACCCTTGATTTGTGAAAATTTCCCAGAATACCCCAGATTTGTAAAACTACCAAAATTTGTAAAATCACCGAAACACCCCCGGTTGGCAAAATTACCAAAATACTCATGTTTTGTAAATTTACCCGAAAAACTCTAGATTTACAAAAGTACCCGGTTTACGAAATCATCGAAATTTGAGAAATTACCACAATATTCTCGTTTTTAAAAAAAGATATACCAAAATATCTCTATTTCGAAAAATCACCAAGATACCCTATTTTGTGAAATTAAGAAAAATACCCCGTAGCAAAGAACTACGAAAATAACCCTGGGTAGTGAAATGACGAAAATACCCTTATGTGATGAATGTGGGTTCATGGATGCTACTTGTATGTTGATGTATGATGGTTGAATGTATGTGGAACTAGGAGATATAAACTTGAGACTTGAAACCCGTAGATATAATTTCAAATCGAAAGAACTACTCTTAAAACTACTCATCCATAAGATTGTTCGTGGTTAATCGATGGAAGAAATTAATAATTCATAAAATTTCTAATCGATAAATGCGAATCGGTAGAATGAGTACAAGGGGTCGTGGGCGCCTGCGCGTGTGGCCGTGGTAGGGGTAGGATGGCTGTGTCTGAACCAGTAGGATCTGGTTATGGGTTTGGAAACGAGATGCCAGTACCACCAGCTGCGGAGGTGGAATTTCAGGACCAGACGGCCGGAGATCATGCGGTATCCCAAGCGATGTTAAGGGTTTTAGAGAGCGTTGCTGGGGCAGGCATGGGCACAAGAGCCCTAAAATCTGTGTCGGAGCGACTTAGAGCTAATGGGGCAGAAGTTTTTAGGGGAATTTCTGGAATAGCCCCGAGTACAGTTGAGTATTGGTTGGAGGCGGTTGAGCGTATAATGGATGACCTGGATTTCACGGAAGATGAAAAACTGAAAGGGGTTGTATCTCTCCTACGGGATGAAGCTTATCAATGGTGGCTTACGGTTAAGGATGGTACGGTGGCTGACCATATCACTTGGGATCTCTTCAAAACAGCGTTTCAGAGTAAATACATTGGGACAAGTTATGTGGATGCGCAGCGTAGAGCATTTCTGAATCTGGTGCAAGGAAGTAGGTCGGTGGCTGCGTACGAAGCAGAATTCTTATGCCTTAGCCGTTATGCTCGAGGAATGGTGGCCACAGACCATGAACGTTGTGTTCGATTTGAAGATTGTCTGAGGGATGATTTACGTGTATTGATAGCTCCACAGCGGGAGAGGGAATTTGCTGTGCTTGTGGAAAAATCTAAGATAGCTGAGGAGGTGAAGCGGACAGAGAAACTAAATCGAGATAGAGATAGGGGTAGAAGTAAGAGGAATTTTGGATCGTCAGGGGCAGCTGGGCGTACTCGAGAAAGGCCTAGGTCGGGACGGGTCGAGGCGGGAGGAGAGACTGCTCTGGCATTAGTCGACACGAAGTGTGCTCGATGTGGTAAATTCCATGTAGGTGAGTGTTGGGCGGGCGGTGGGAAGTGCTTTAGGTGTGGATCTACGGACCACCAAGTTAGAAACTGTTCGCAGACAACGGGCGATGAAGGGCCCACGGGTCAAGGGAATGCACAAATGAGAAGAGGTGGTCGTGACCATAGAGAGATCGTGGTCCAGCTAGGTGGTAACGGTTTGGTCGAGTCGTGGAGCACCGTGCCAAGGGACAGAAACACCGAGGCGAGACAATGGGGTTAGTCTATCTTTGCCGCCAGACGTCGAGAGAAAAGGTGGCGACGCCGGATGTTATAACCGATGACGTTTTTAATTTTTGGTTTGCCTTACACTCGCATTGGTTGATATTGGTTCGACGCACTCCTATGTTGCTAGTGCTATAGCGGGAACTTTGAACTTAGATTATGAGACTTCTTCTAGGAAAGGATCGTAGTGAGCCCTTTAGGACAAATCGTAGTGGTGAACAAATCGTATAAGGATGTACCCTGGAAGTTCAAGGGGTAGCTTTTGGTGATCGATGGAACTGCCGTGTGGGAAGTGTTTGACACATGTCGGCAGTAAAGGCGGAACATTAATTACCATCGGGGTTGTTGCAACGTGGTGAAGATTTCACAATGGAAGTGGGAAAGGATCACAATGGACTTTGTTAGTGGGCTACCCTCACGCCTACTAAGAAAGATTCGGTCTGGTGATTGTTGACCGCTTGACGAAGTCATCTCATTTCATACCAAGACGTGTCGATTACTCTGCGCAGAAATTGGCTAAGCTATACATAGCGAAGGTAGTGAGGTTGCATGGGGTACCAGTATCAATCATATCGGACGGGGACCCTAGGTTCACCTCACGATTTTGGAAGCGTTGCATCAAGCGTTGGAGTACGGTTGGATTTGAAAGATGACGTTTCATCCTCGCATCGATGGATATCGGCGGGTAATCCAAATCTTAGAGGACATTTTAAGAGGATGTGTCATTGACTTCAGGGGTAGTTGGGAAGAGTTCTTACCATTGGCGGAGTTTGCGTACAACAATAGCTACCAGTCAAGTATTCAGATGGCGCCCTATGAAGCATTGTACGGGTGGAGGTGTCATACACCTACCTGTTGGACGAAATTAGGAGAACGTCGAATTTTGGGTCCAGAATTGGTTACCGAGACAGAAAAGAAGGTAGAGTTAATTCGGGCTCGATTAAAGGAAGCGTCAGACCGACAGAAGTCCTATGCTGACCTGAAGCGTAAGGACATAGAATTTGCAGTGGGTGACAAGGTGTTCTTGAAGGTGTCGCCATGGAAGAAAAAACTGAGGTTCAGACGGAAAGGTAAATTAAGTCCCAGATTTATCGGGCCTTATCGGGTGTTGAAACGAGTGGGACCAGTAGCTTATCAGCTAGAGCTACCTTCTGAGCTAAGGTAGATTCACAATGTATTCCACATCTCTATGTTAAGACGCTATCGTTCGGATCCATCCCATGTGGTGCCTGTGGAAGAAATCGAAGTAAGACCCGACCTATCCTTTGAGGAGGAACCCATGGAAATCTTAGATCGTGATGTCAAAGTACTGCGAAGGAAGACGGTTCCGTTGGTTAAATTTTTATGTCGGAATCACAGTTCTGAGGAGGCTACTTGGGAACCAGAGGAGACGATGCGACAACAGTACCCGCATCTATTCTGATCAGGTAATTTCAAGGCCGAAATTTCTTTAAGGGGGTAGAACTATAACATCCTGAATTAATGGGCCTTTGCGTTTAATATGTTGTTATGCTTAATGTGTTAATTGGAGTGTTTAAGGGGTTCAGATTGGGCTCAGGGTTGGGCCGAGGCCTTAATCAAATTTTCTGTTCGGACACTCGAGTGGAAAGCCTGATAGGATAGGGCTTAAAAGATGTTATCTCTGATTATAAGACACAGATGGGCTTGTGGCCCAGTGGCAAAGTGGCGCCACTTAGAGAGCAGGGAGGTGGCGTCAGCTGAGGAGGCTCAAGTTCGAGTCACATGAAGCCCAATTATTTTAATTAAGATTTGTTAATTTTTGGCATTTAAGTGGGTAGAGTGGGACGGCAATGATGCTTGAAATTAGGAGGACTAATTTGAGTGGAAAATGCAGATAATATGGCAGATAAAGGGAGGAAGAGGTGGTGTGATTTAGGCTTCTTTTGGAGATGTGATCAGATAAAGATAAGGGAGGAAATTTAGGATTTATCTGCTGGTCACAGTGGTGGCACAAATTCCAACACTGGGGGGGAGGAGGAATCGGTTTTAATATGGCTAAGGGGTGCCGAAATTTCCCTTGGTTAGTAGCTTAGTTTTAGTTTTAAAAAAGGGGCATTTTCGGTTTTTAGGGAGTAGGTGCCGAAATTTTGTGTTTAAGTGAGGGGAATACCTTTTTATTTTCAGCATTAGGGTTTTATTCTTCCATTCTTTTCTTCAATTCCAGCATTTGGGTTTTCTCTCATTCTTTTCTCTCATTCTCTGCTTAAGCCGAAATCCCTAATCCTATTCTCTCATCTCCACTTTTAGGCAAAAGACGAAATTCCATTGTTTTCTCTGCTTTCATCTCCATAGCCGAATACCCTTGTCTATTCCTTTCTCTTTGCCAATTTCTTCATCAAAGCCGAATCTTCATAGATCTCTTGAGATCATCTTTTCTTTTTGATCTTCTCAAAAGCCGAAATTCTCTAGGAGTTGCCAAATTCCCTGTGTTAAGCTAAGTGCCGAATTCTTCCTTCACTTCTTCTCTTTTGGTTTTTGGAGGCCAAAGCTGAAAGGCTAATTGATGTGGCAAGGTTATCCCTTGAGTAACGTTTTGATTGTTCTTGTGTTCACATCTTGGGGCGACATTTCGGGAAATCAGATTAGATCGAATCATTTAGATTCCAAAAGCCAGAAATCGCTAGTCTCTAAGTCCCATACCTCTTTTCGAGATTTCAAGGTAAGGGGTTCTCTTTAGATTTTTGTTAGGATCGGCTATTGTATTTGTGATCTTAACCATATGTTATGGATTAACAACCATATGTTATGATGGTAGCAACTGATAAGGTCTTTTGATGGAATCAAATATCGATCAGGCGAAGGAGGGGATTGGATCTATTAAACCAATCCCTAAGTTAAAGAAACGAGCGGTGTCAGTAGTTCGGGATTGGCCGCCAGGTTGTGGACCGGCTTCGGAACAAAATCTTAGACAGTTAGCAGTCGTATCGGCTTCTGATAGTGTCGACATAGAAGGTCTTGTCTTGACTGTAATCAGGTGTGTAGATCTCTATCACACTAATTAATCTGTACTATATATGTTATGGGCTAAAAGCCGGAAAAGGTCAGATGGATGATCGTATTACCCGGGGGTAGGCAAAGGATGCCAGGTACATAACCATATAAACCTCTCTATGTGTGTATCGATGTATGTAAAAACCTGTGATCTTTTAGGTAGTATACTGTTTTGAATTTGCATGGATGTATGCATGGGATAGGGTTAATACGATGAAGGGGAAGAGCATGTTAATAGGTCACTTGGTGATCGGTGGTTAAACCACGAATTGTAAAATTAGGTCACAATAGTGATCGGTGGCTAAGCCACGTTAAATTTATTCCTGATTGTTAGGAATAGGCAGCATGACTGTCGATATGGTGTGTAGCGGTTGGTGGGTTGATTGTAGAAATCCCCAAGTGTGTTGGCTGGTACGGGCTGGTGTGTAGAGGATGGATTTCTAGGTTGGGTTGGGCCATGTTGCATGTAAATATTCTGTTGCCATAATGTGTTTGTGGGCCTAAACCCTTTTATGTGTTTTCGGGATTTGTACACTGAGTCTTGGTGACTCACCCCTTTATTTTCCCTGACTTTTCAGATGAGCAGTAGATCGTGGACATGGGAGCCGAGGCGGACTCGAGAGGCCATCAAGTCTTATATTTTCATAGACTATTTTCAGCTTTCCTTTAAGTTTTCAATTTTGGGACTATTTATGTAATAAGGCTCCATAGCTTAGGTTTAAATTATACTTGTTAATGTCTTTATTCTATTTTTTTTAAAAATTTAACTTTATGTTCAAAGACTTATCTATAAGAAGTAATAATATGAGATTTCCAAAAACCATCAAAGCAAAGGTTTTCTTCAAATATCACTTATTCTAGCGAATACCTAAATAAACAAACTGAATTTTCGAAAATCATCCAAGTGAAGTTTTTAACGTTAAACCCCGTAGCATACCAGATCTGGCCGTAGCGTTTGGGCCGGGTTTGGGGTGTTACAACACAAGTCCTGGTGTGTCGCGTCAATGACTCTATGACAGAAATTAAATACAAAGAAAGGGCATTTTGGTCTACACAATCAAACCTAAAGCTCGAGAACATCAGCTAACCTAGGGTTAAGGACGATGACCACCTAAAAGCTATAAATAGGATCCTTTGGCACATGTTATAGACATCATTCCTTTAGCCTAGATTCTCTCTATAAAATTTAGTTTAGTTTTATTTTATTCATAGGTTTTAGATTTCATTTATTTGTTCTTGTTGATTTCAAGAGATCTGAATTGTGGAAGCATTCAAACTCTGTGGATTCGTGCTTAATTTCAATACAATCAGGCTCTTTCATTTACTTTATCTTGTCGATTTAATTAGCACGCTTTCTCTTTATATTGATTTCATATTGTCTATGGAATTCATGAGGAACTAATCTTTCTGTGGGGGATTAGCTAGTGGAGGTATTATCTATACCAACTAATCTTTGAACTGGCCACACTCGCCCGTGTGCTAGGCCGTGTCAAACCTGTAGGGTATACTGACCTATGCAACACGACCAAGTCACACGCCCGTGTGCTAGGTCGTGTGCCAGTTAGGGGGTATATTGACTTGTACCATATAGCCGATCACACGCCCGTGTGTGAGGCTGTGTGGAGCATACTGAGTTCACTTCAATTTCAACACCAGGAGACACACGGCCGTGTAACATGACCGCATGTCACACACGACTGAGACACACGCCCGTGTCTTTGTCCGTGTGGACAAAAATAGGCTATTTACCAAGCCATTTTGCCACCCATTTTGCACATACCTATACAAGCTCAAATAGTTCCATTTCAAGACACAAATAAGTAGCCAAATATCATCAACCAATATTCAATTCATACCATTTCATTAACTAATTCACATATACAATTCAATTAACTAAACCATTCCAAACATGCATTATCATTCACCAATTCACAAGCACATAGTTTCACAAATTATCAACCCTTTTAGTAATCAAATTACCTAATATCATTAAGCATTATCAATTCAACCTCAATCACACAATATAGGTCAATTACCAAACTCAAAATAGAACCATGTGCACATTTATAAACATCATCAAATTCATCATCACAAGCCAACTCAAATGGCCAAAATACATTTTTATCAAACATACCAAAATGACTCAAGCCTATACATGCCATATACCATATTTACACAACTTCAAAAGTACCAAAATAGATGTCTGATAGTGCGATGAAGTCTCTGACGATCCCCGAATCCGAGCTAGCTTCGAAATACTATAAAACATAGAAAGAAATAAACAAAGTAAGCTATAAAGCTTAGTAAGTTTGTATGTAAAATGAAATAATCTCATCATTCATTAACATTTCTAAATAGATAACATAAATTGCATTAATGTATCAATCACTAAGTTAACATAAAGTTCTCAACTTCCATTAGCTCGTTATTCCAATAGTTTTTCGTACATACCTATACCGATACGTATCTATTTCTCACCAATTCACTTATCAAAATCATCCAAGTTTATAAATGTTTACGGTACGAGTACATCGATTTTTTGATGCCATAGTCCAACTATGGTCTTACACATACAATGCCATGGTCCTGCCGTGGTCTTACATTCACATGCCATAACCCGGTTATGGTCTTATTTTTCGATTTGCCATAGCCCAGCTATAGTCTTATTTAATAATTCTTCTTACTTGAAGCGTACATTTAATTCAAAATCTTCCAAATTTAACCAATAAGATAAGTAAAATCACATTACCATCCTTCAATTAAATAAATACACATTTAAGTTCAATTATACGGACTTACCTCGCGTACAAAAATGACGAAACAGACCGACTATTCAATTACTTTACTTTTTCCCGATCTAAGTCCAAATTCCTCTTTTCTTGATCAAAATAGCCAAGTGAAGTTGCCAAAATTTTGAAAGCTTGAAAATGGATTTCTTTCCCTTATACAATCGGTTGGAGAAGATGATGATAATATAAAATGGTTTTTATTTTATTTATTTTTCATTAATTAATCAAATTACCTTTTTAACCTTAATAACATTTAATAACTACACCAAATACCACTCCACTATCATCCACTAACTCTCAAATGGGTTAATTACCACTTGAAAACCTTTAATTTAAGGTTCCATAGCTATTAGACACTTTTAACTAATAGAACAACACTTTTGCACTTTACGCTATTTAGTCCTTTTTATCAAATTGAGCAACCAAACGCTAAAATTTCTTAACGAAAATTTCACACCATCATATATTCATGGTGTAAAACTTAATTTAATAATAAAATAAATATTTTGACTTCAGATTTGTGGTCCCGAAACCACTGTTCCGATTTGACCAAAAATGGGCTATTACATTCTCGATCCAGTAGCAAGAACTGCTTAATAGATCATGGAACTTCCATTAGAATCCTCATATATAGTTAGTTTAATAATGTTTCAACTACGTGTGACTCCCAAACAGGGCCTTTCACTCACACCATACTGTTCTTACACCTTTCATCATCCTCACTCATCAATAATCACAACATAAAGGGCTATAAGACTTACCAGAATGTTGAATCATCCATTGATTAAACAAGGTCTTAGCCCTATCTTATCGAAGAAGAAGAGAATATTTAGGTTAAAAGAACCATAATGTAAAGTAGAAAGTAAAGTCATCAGGAATGTCTTTCCTTTTACTAAATATAAACTCCCTCTCCCATTACTATGGACCTTGACAAGTGACGATTCCTACCTAACCCAAAACTTCTGATTTTCCCACAAAAATCTGGGGGAAGGTAGAAAGTATTCGGTAAAGATCTACTTTACTGTTGACTAGTCATGTAGAGGGTCAAACCAATCCAACTAACTCCCAACTAACCCCGTCACTCAAACCAACTTGCATAGTGCTCCAGTAAACTTAGCATACTATACCATGGTGGTCACTCGTGTATGACGTGGTCTTAAAGACAGTTAAGTCTCCTACATCATTCTTATACACTTGATAGGCTCTTAGAGCTCAGCCAAAACTCTGGGCATACATTTTCTTCACTTAAAGATGCTCTGTAACTAAATCCTTAGATACCGCCAATGGGCAGATACTTTAACTCTAGCATGTGCCAATACCCTAACTCACCATCAGGCCAATAGGGTGGCGGATTATGCTACCACAAAATGCCAAATTGTTTACATACATACTTTATTCACCTTTTTGGATCTACCACTTTTGGAGTGTGACAACACCAATCTTAACCTTACTCGAATCAAGGAAAGACTTTTTGGTTTATATTGACACTTCGTTGAATGGTTTGGGTTGTATTTGAATGCAATATGGAAAAGTGATAGCGTATGTGCCCCGACAGTTAAAAAACACACGAATATAACTATCCAACGCAAGATTTAGAGCTAGCCACTGTGGTTTTTGGTCTAAAGATCTAGAGGAACTATTTGTACAGTGAGAAGTGTCATAATTATACAGATCATAAAAGCCTTAAATATATCCTATCCCAAAAGGAGCTGAATTTGCGACAACAGCGTTGGATCGAGCTATTCAAAGATTACGACGGCGTCACTGATAATCACCCCAATCAAGCTAATGTTGTAGCAGATACGTTGAGCAGGAAAGCAATGGTTGAATTGTAGAAAATTTTTTCCCAACTCAACATTAGCAGTAACGGTAGCTTGTTAGTCGAATTGGGAATCAAACTAATGTTGTTTGATCAAATATTTGAGGCACAACTTATCGATGCCAAGTTGTTTGAGAAAACAAAAATGGTTCAATAAGGCATGGTTGAGAATTTCAGTATAAATGATCATGGTCGTTTGAGATTTCGAACTAAATCTGTGTTCCTAATGCAATTAATTTGAAAGAGCTGATTGTAACAGCCCGGTTTTGGGGCTAGTCAGAACAATGGTTACGAGACCACTAAACTGAGGTCGAGGAAAATTATTTTGATGTCATTTTATGTGCTGTAGCATAACTTTATGGATGCATGAAAATTTTGGTGTTCTAATTTGAGTGATAGCATGCTTAATTTCGAAAAAGGACTAAATCGCATAAAGTGCGAAAGTTCTATTTTATTGGATAAAGGTACCTAATGGCTAAAGAATGTAATTTGGAGGATTTTAAAGTGCAATTAGGCCATTTATTTAGTGATGGCTGGCCATAGGGTGCATAGGGGACAAGAGCATTAATTTTTAGTCAAATTTGGGGATAGTTGTTGACTAGTTGACTAAAATATGATAAAATAAGGGAAGGCTATCATCTTTTTCCCTTCACTTCTTCTTCCACCGATTTTTACACTCAAAAGAAGGGTTTTGAAGGCTTTGAAATTTTAGCAACTTGTCCTCACTCTAGTAAGTAATTTTTGGTGGTGTTAATTGATAATTTTTTTGTTTTTGGAGTCCCCAAAGCTTAAGCTAGCTATTGAGGGGACTAATTTGTGATATGATTGAAAGTATAGGGACTTGCCATGAGAGAAATTATGTTGATAGCTGAGTTTTTATGGAAGAAAATGAATGTTAGGGAGGTGAGAGACAACTTTTATGAATGGTGTTAGCATGAAATCACCTAAATAGGGCTTGAATGCAAGGATTTAATTTGTGTCACAAATGCATGGAATAGTTGGAATGGTGAGTAGTTGCAAGAGAAATAAATGTTCATCTATGCTTGTTTATTTAGAAAATATGGTGAAAAATGATTCACGAGCCTAGGGGCAAAATTGTAAATTTTGCCATGGTATGAGAGAAAAATGGTCATTTTTGCCCAAGTATAAATTTTGGTGCATCATGATTGTAAAATGTTTTAAATGAATGAATTTTATTGTTATAGATCAAGAAGAACGCGAGATTAACCTTGACCGGGGAAAAGGCAAGGTTACGGAATAAACCACAAATCGACACGTTTTGCACCGAGGTAAGTTTACGTGTAAATGATGCATTTTATATGCACATTATTATTGTTGATTAGCGCATGACACAATTAAGAATATATATAATTCAAGTAGATAAAAAGTGGTAGATATTGAATAACTCTGATATGAATGATGGAATGGATACGTGAGTGTGTTATATCAATATTTGATGGTGGGCTAAGTGCGATACCACCTTGTCGCTAAATTATGATGGGCTATGTGCGATACCATCGCCTATTAATCCTTTGGTGGGCTGTGTGCGATACCACCGTAATTAATCCTTTGGTGGGCTGTGTGCAATACCACCGTAATTAATCCTTTGGTGGGCTGTGTGCGATACCACCGTAATTAATCCTTTGGTGGGATGTGTGCGATACCACCGAGTAACGTGAACATGAGTAATGTATTTCGATATAGTGATGCGTTGTATTATGTGACCTTGTAATGCTAAGTGCAGGGAAACTTTTAATGAATGTATGCATCATGCTTGAGATGTGGTTGGAATGTGTGAATGGAAGAAACGAGTAAGCCTGATCTTGAATGTAGATTGTTTCTTGCTTAGAAAATAATATTATGGAAGTGTTTATTTCATGTTAAAATGTTATATTGTTTACATGTAAACTTACTAAGCTTAAAGCTTACTCCCCTTACTTTCCCTTGTTTTATAGAGCTTAAGAGCCGAGCCGGGATACGATGATAACCAAAAGACCGCCCGCACTATCAGCTCATCTCAGTATACCTAGACTTAATGATTTTGTAGATGGCATGTATAGGGGCTAGACTGGTAAAATTATTTTGTTATTTTGGCCAAAGGTGTAATGGCTCTTGTTAAGACATTTAATTTGTAAATTGCCATGCATGATGGCTCATTTTACCATTTATGAAATTACAAGTTATCTATGGGAGTTCATGTTGAAGTTATGAGATGTTTACTAGTATGTTGAATGGATTCATGTAGTGTAAGCTATAGGGGTACAAAGAGTTTGGCAAACAACCTTATTCTTGTCCACGTGGGTAGACACACGGGAGTGTGTCTAGGCCGTGTGCGACACACGATCAAGCCATGGGCGTGTGCCCAAGTCGTGTGAAGTCTGCACCTTGAAATTTTAAATTGAATGGTCACACGGTTAAAGCACACGGGCGTGCCTAGACTTTGGGGAAATAGTGAGAGGCGACCACGGACCAACCATATGGGCGTGTGTCCAGGTCGTGTGACCCAAGCCAGTGTCGTCCACCGGTGTCGAACACGGGCGTGTGACTAGGCTTTGAGACTGTGTGTGTGTAGTCAGTATTTACCACGGTTGAAGAGCTTGGGCGTGTGAGCCCTGGATAAAAGAGAAAATTTGAAGAGGTTGAAAAAGTTTCGGTATAGTCTCGAGAGTCTTCGTGCTTACGAGTGAGGTCTCATAAGTCGAGAACGAGGTTGTTAAGGCGACTAGAGAGAGTATTCATGATAGGTCTAAGTGGCGATTATAAGGACTTTATTAAGGTAACGCCTTGAGCCTGGTCCCGGCGTAGAACACGGGTAAGGGGCATTACATTTAGTGGTATCAGAGCTATGGTTTAGTCAGTTCTAGGACGACCGTAGCGTGTGAAGGAGTCTAGCTATACATGCCATAAGCGTATAATGATAGTGTAGTGGCTTCTGATGATCTTAAACTTTTTTATGTAGTATATGGATCCCGATCAATCGGCTGCTGATGATGCAACTAGTAATGCACCGGCTCCTGCGCAAGGGACCCCGCCTGTGCAGAGTGAACCCGAGACTAGGGGTCAAGGAGAAGAGGCTCGGGAAGCCTTTCTCCAAATGATGAGTAACTGGTACACTGAGTACGTACAAGCGAATCCCAATGCTCAACCTCCTCCACCTCCTCCTATACCTCAGCCAGTTCCTGTGGCTTCTCAAGGTATAGAAGTGGTGTGGACAACTAAGCCCCCGGTAGACAAAATTCGTAAGCAAGGGGCTGAGGATTTTCGAGCTAATATAGATGATGACCCTGAGAGAGCGGAGTTCTAGCTGGAGAACTCAATGAGGGTTTTTGATGAACTCTCCTGTACACTTGAGGCGACCTTGAAATGCGCTATATTTTTGCTGAGGGACTCGGCATACCATTGGTGGAAGACGTTGACATCAGTGGTCCCTAAAGAGAGGGTAACGTGGGACTTTTTCTTGGAGGAGTTCCGAAAGAAGTACATAAGTCAACGGTTTGTAGATCAAAAACGGAAAGAATTCCTTGAGTTAAAGCAAGGAAAAATGACTGTGGCGTAATATGAGCGCGAATTTGTTAGGCTCAGCAAGTATGCGCAAGAATGTGTATCCACGGAAGCTACCTTATGCAAGATATTTGAAGATGGGTTAAATGAAGATGTCAGACTCTTAGTCGGGATTTTAGAGCTAAAAGTATTTGTGGTATTGGTGGATAGGGCTAGTAAGGCCGAAGAATTGTGTAAGGAAAAGAGGAAAGCCCTGAGTAAGGCTCGAGATGGGAAGAAGAGGCTGATGAGCAAATCATACCAAGCTCAATCGAAGAGGTCCAGGGAAGTGAACCCTCGGACAACTACATCAGTCGGGTATTCACAGAGAGAGCAAGGTAACACGTATTCGGGTTCAAGAGTTCAGGCCACCTCAATGGCAAGTGTGGGTAATCCAAGGTCCAAACTAGAGTGCTCAAGTTGTGGCAGACATCACACTGGGGAGTGTTGGGGAAGCAATCGAAATTGTTATCAGTGTGGATCCCCCGACCATCTCATCCAAAATTATCCTGAAAGGGATGACAAGGAGAGGAAGCAAGAGATAAGATCAAGCAGTGCATCCGTTAGAGGTAGGCCACAAAAGAACCCAGGAGGTGGAACTAGTGCTAAAGGTGTATCACGAGACACCACTGTGAGGTCAGAGGGTCGGGCACCAGCAAGAACTTATGCTATTCACGCTCGAGAAGAGGCGTCATCACTGGATGTAATAACAGGTACATTTTCTCTCTATGACACTTCTGTTATTGCTTTAATTGACCCGGGATCAACTCATTCTTATGTTTGTATGAGATTGGCATCCAGTTTGAGTATGACTATTGAGTCTACTAAATTTGTGGTGAAAGTGTCAAACCTACTAGGTAAACAGGTGTTAGTTGACAAGGTGTGTAGGAACTGTCCTCTGATAATTAGGGGTCATTGCTTCCCGGCAAACCTTATGTTGTTGCCGTGTGATGAATTTGATTTGATTCTTGGTATGGATTGGTTGACTGCCCATAGTGTTTTAGTGAATTGTGGTAGTAAATTTATTGAATTGAAATGTGAAAATGGAGATGTTATTCGGGTTGAATCAAGTGAGTCAGATAGTTTACCGGTGATGATTTCTTCCATGATAGCTGAGAAATATCTGAGAAAAGGGTACGAATCTTATCTCGCTTTTGTATTAAACACTCAAAAATCTGAAGTAAGGATTGAAATAGTACCGATTGTATGTGAGTATCCAGATGTATTCTCGGAAGAGCTGCCTGAATTACCCCCAGTTAGAGAGGTCGAGTTTGGAATTGAGTTAATTTCGGGAACAACACCCATTTCGGTTGCTCCGTATAAGATGGCCCTGCTAGAGTTGAAAGAACTGAAAGTTCAGTTGCAAGAGTTGACGGATAAGGGTTTTGCAAGACCGAGCTATTCACTGTGGGGTGCCCCAGTACTCTTTGTAAAGAAGAAAGATGGGTCGATGAGATTGTGCATAGACTACAGACAACTCAACAAAGTAACTGTGAAGAACAAGTATCCTTTACCGAGGATAGATGATCTATTTGATCAACTGAAGGGAGCTACGGTGTTCTCCAAGATTGACCTGAGGTCTGGTTTTTACCAGTTGAGGGTTAAGGAACAAGATGTCTGAAAACAAAGATTGAGCGCGAGGTATGGACATTATGAGTTTCTGGTCATGCCGTTTGGTTTAACGAATGCTCCTGCGATTTTTATGGACTTAATGAACCGTGTCTTCCGACCGTATTTGGATAAGTTCGTGGTCGTCTTTATTGATGACATATTGGTTTATTCTCGAGACGAGAGTGATCATGCAGAGCATTTGAGGATTGTCTTACAGATTTTGAGGGACAAGCAATCATATGCTAAATTTAGTAAGAGCGAATTTTGGCTTCGAGAAGTAGGATTCCTAGGACATATTGTGTCAGGTAAAGGTATTAGAGTTGATCCGAGAAAGGTCTCAGCTATTGTGGAGTGGAAATTACCGAGGAACGTGTCGGAGGTCAGAAGCTTTTTGGGTTTAGCGGGGTACTACAGGCGGTTCGTGAAGGGATTCTCTATGATTGCTACTCCAATGACGAAACTATTGCACAAGGATGTTAAGTTTGAATGGACTGAAAAATGCCAACAGAGTTTCGAGATTGAAAATGTTGTTGATGAGAGGCATCGGTTTGGTACAACTGAGTTGGGAAAGGAGTTTGTGGTCTCAAAGATGTGCGTCGTTAAATGGTCTCAGTTGTGTGTTGATGCAAGAGGGTAAGGTAATCGCTTACGCCTCGAGACAACTAAAACCATATGAGAAGAATTATCCGACTCATGATCTAGAGTTGGCCGCAATTGTTTTCGCGTTAAAGATTTGGCGACATTACTTATATGGTGAGAAGTGCCGAATCTTCACGGATCATAAGAGTTTGAGGTACTTGATGGATCAAAAGGAATTAAACTTACGGCAATGACGGTGGCTTAAATTATTGAAGGACTACGAGCTAGTGATCGATTACCACCCGGGGAAAGCGAATGTAGTTGCGGATGCTTTAAGTAGAAAATCCTTGTATGCTTTGAGAGCTATGAGCACGAGTTTGTCATTGTCCGATGATGGTGCTATACTGGCCGGGTTGAGAGCTAGACCACTATTTGTTCAATGAATATGTGAGGCTTCAAGGAATGATAGTGAGATACTAGCTAAAAGAGCTAAGTGTGAATCAGGAATTAATTCTGAATTCCGGGTGAGTTCGGATGGTTGCTTAATGTTCCATGATAGAATTTGTGTGCCTAAAGATGACGAGTTGGTCCGAAAATTTCTACGGGAAGCACAAAGTAGTTACTGTCCAGACACCCCGGGTAGCACGGAAATGTATAATGATCTGAAGAAATTCTACTGGTGGCCGGGAATGAAAAGAGACATCTCAGAGTATGTAACAAGAAGTCTAATTTGTCAACAAGTGAAAGCGGAGCATCAAGTGCCTTCGGGATTAATTCAGCCAGTGATGGTTCCCGAGTGGAAGTGGGATCGAATTACCATGGATTTTGTTACGGGCTTGCCTATGACTCCGAAGAAGAGAGATGTTGTGTGGGTTATTGTTGATAGATTAACGAAGTCGGCTCATTTTATACCTGTACGTATTGATTATTCGCTAGAGAAGTTGGCCGAGTTGTATGTTGCAGAGGTAGTAAGATTACATGGAGTGCCTGTATCTATTATCTTGGACAGAGACCCGAGATTTACTTCGAGGTTCGGAAGAAGTTACAGGAGGCCTTGGAGTGCGAGGTTGAATTTCGATCGCATTTCATCCTCAAACCGATGGTCGATCACCGAGAGTAATCCAAGTTCTTGCGGATATGCTCCGATGTTGCGTGTTAGAGTTTGAAGGTAGTTGGGAAAGATACCTACCCTTGGTCGAATTCGTTTACAACAATAGTTATCAGTCGAGCATACGGATGGCACCGTATGAAGCCTTGTATGGTCGTAAGTGTCGGACCCCTTTGTTTTGGACCGAGTTGAGAGAGAAGCAAATTCATGGGATTGATTTAGTTAAAGAGACTGGGGAGAAAGTGAAAGTTATCCGGGATAGTCTGAAGGCTTCTTCGAACCGAAAAAAGTCGTACGCGGATTTGAAAAGAAAAGAAATTGAGTTCCAAGTGGGTGACAAGGTATTTCTAAAAGTGTCGCCGTGGAAGAAAATACTGAGATTTGGTCGAAAAGGTAAATTGAGTCCGAGATTCATAGGGCCGTATGAGATTACCGAAAGGATTGGGCCAGTGGCATATCGGTTGGCTTTACCGGTAGAGCTAGAGAAAATCCATAATGTGTTCCATGTATCAATGCTAAGGTGTTATCATTCCGATCCTTCGCATGTGATTCCTCCAACAAAAATTGAGATAAGACCGGATATGACATATGAGGAAGAGCCGATTAAAATCTTGGCTCGAGAAATGAAACAGTTGAGGAATAAGGACATAGCCTTAGTAAAAGTGTTGTGGAAAAAAACACAATGTAGAAGAGGCTACGTGGGAACCGGAGAAAGCCATGAGAGAGCAATATCCAAACCTCTTTACCAGTAAGATTTTCGAGGGCAAAAATCCCTAAATGGAAGGAGAGTTGTAACAGCCCGATTTTGGGGCTAGTCGGAACAGTGGTTATGAGACCACTAAACCAAGGTCGAGGAAAATTATTTTGATGTCATTTTATGTGCTGTAGCATAACTTTATGGATGCATGAAAATTTTGGTGTTCTAATTTGAGTGATAGCATGCTTAATTTCGAAAAAGGACTAAATCGCATAAAGTGCAAAAGTTCTATTTTATAGGATAAAGGTACCTAATGGCTATAGAATGTAATTTGGAGGATTTTAAAGTGCAATTAGGCCATTTATTTAGTGATGGCCGGCCATAGGGTGCATAGGGGACAAGAGCATTAATTTTTAGTCAAATTTGGTGATAGTTATTGACTAGTTGACTAAAATATGATAAAATAAGGGAAGGCTATCATCTTTTTCCCTTCACTTCTTCTTCCACTGATTTTTACACTCAAAAGAAGGGTTTTGAAGGCTTTGAAATTTCAGCCACTTGTCCTCACTCTAGTAAGTAATTTTTGGTGGTGTTAATTGATAATTTTTGTGTTTTTAGAGTCCCCAAAGCTTAAGCTAGCTATTGAGGGGACTAATTTGTGATATGGTTGAAATTCTAGGGACTTACCATGAGAGAAATTATGTTGATAGCTGAGTTTTTATGGAAGAAAATGAATGTTAGGGAGATGAGAGACAACTTTTATGAATGGTGTTAGCATGAAAACACCTAAATAGGGCTTGAATGCAAGGATTTAATTTGTGTCAAAAATGCATGGAATAGTTGGAAAGGTGAGTAGTTGCAAGAGAAATAAATGTTCATCTATGCTTGTTTATTTAGAAAATGTGGTGAAAAATGATTCATGAGCCTAGGGGAAAAATCGTAAATTTTGCCATGGTATGAGGGCAAAATGGTCATTTTTGCCTAAGTATAGATTTTGGTGCATCGTGATCGTAAAATGTTTTAAATGAATGAATTTTATTGTTATAGATCAAGAAGAACGCGGGGTTAACCTTGACCAGGGAAAAGGTAAGGTTACGGAATAAACCGCAAATCGACACGTTTTGCACCAAGGTAAGTTTACGTATAAACGATGCATTTTATATGCACATTATTGTTGTTAATTAGCGCATGACACAATTGGAAATATATATGATTCAAGTAGATAAAAAGTGGTAGTTATTGAATAACTCTGATATGAATGATGGAATGGATATGTGAGTGTGTTATATCAATATTTGATGGTGGGCTAAGTGCGATACCACCTTGTCGCTAAATTACGATGGGCTATGTGCGATACCATCGTCTATTAATCCTTTGGTGGGCTGTGTGCGATACCACCGTAATTAATCCTTTGGTGGGCTATGTGCGAGACCACCGTAATTAATCCTTTGGTGGGCTGTGTGCTATACCACCGAGTAACGTGAACATGAGTAATGTATTTCGATATAGTGATGCGTTGTATTATGTGACCTTGTAATGCTAAGTGCAGGGAAACTGTTAATGAATGTATGCATCATGCTTGAGATGTGGTTGGAATGTGTGAATGGAAGAAACGAGTAAGCCTGATCTTGAATGTAGATTGTTTCTTGCTTAGTAAATAATGCTATGGAAGTGTTTATTTCATGTTAAAATGTTATATTGTTTACATGTAAACTTACTAAGCTTAAAGCTTACTCCCCTTACTTTCCCTTGTTTTATAGAGCTTAAGAGCCGAGCCGGGATACGATGATAACCAGAAGACCGCCCGCACTATCAGCTCATCTCGGTATACCTAGACTTAATAATTTTGTAGATGGCATGTATAGGGGTTAAACTAGTAAAATTATTTTGTTATTTTGGCCAAAGGTGTAATGGCTCTTGTTAAGACATTTAATTTGTAAATTGCCATGCATGATGGCTCATTTTACCATTTATGAAATTACAAGTTATCTATGGGAGTTCATGTTGAAGTTATGAGATGTTTACTAGTATGTTGAATGGATTCATGTAGTGTAAGCTATAGGGGTACAAAGAGTTTGGCAAACAACCTTGTTCTTGTCCATATGGGTAGACACACGGGAGTGTGTCTAGGCCGTGTGAGACACACGATCAAGCCATGGGTGTGTGGCCAGGCCGTGTGAAGTCTGCTCCTTGAAATTTGAAATTGAATGGTCACACGGTTAAAGCACACGGGCGTGCCTAGACCGTGGGGAAATAGTCAGAGGTGACCACGGACCAGCCATATGGGCGTGTGTCCAGGTCGTGTGACCCAAGTCAATGTCGTCCATGGGTGTCGAACACGGGCGTGTGACTAGGCTTTGAGACCGTGTGTGTGTAGTCAGTATTTACCACGGTTGAGGAGCATGGGCGTGTGTGTCTACACACGGGCGTGTCACATTTTACACGGGCGTGTGAGCCCTGGATAAAAGAGAAAACTTGAAGAGGTTGAAAAAGTTTCGGTATAGTCTCGAGAGTCTTCGTGCTTACGGGTGAGGTCTCGTAAGTCGAGAACGAGGTTGTTAAGGCGACTAGAGAGAGTAGTCATGATAGGTCTAAGTGGCGATTATGAGGACTTTATTAAGGTAACGCCTTGAGCCTGGTCCCGGCGTAGAACACGGGTAAGGGGCATTACACTGATACTTCGCGAAGCACACGATATTCCTTTTGCTAGGCATCCTGGTGGCGAAAGTGTATTGTGAATTGCGGGAGACATATTGGTGGTCTGGTATGAAAAGAGAGATTTTTTAATATGTTGCCAAATGTCTAACCTATCAGTAGGTAAAAGCAGAACATCAAGTTCCCACTGGTTTACTTCAGCCCATCTCTATTCCTGAATGAAAATGGGAGCGAATTAGAATGGATTTCGTGGTAGGTTTACCGCTATCTTCGAGTAAAAGAAATGTTATTTGGGTGATAGTTGATCGATATACAAAGTTAGCCCATTTCCTGGCAGTTAAAAAGGATTTCTCACTTCCGAAATTAGCTAAAGTCAACATTTGTAAAATAGTTAGATTGCACGGTGTGCTGGCATTAATCATTTCTGACCGAGATCTTCACTTCATTTCAAGATTCTAGAAACAACCATAAATCTTTAGGTACAAGATTGAATTTTAGCACGACTTTTCACCCTTATTCGGATATCAAAGTGAGTTATTCAGATTTTAGAAGATATGTTACGAGCCTATGTAATCTATTTTGAATCAAGCTGGGAATATTTACCATTAGCTGAATTTGTGTATAATAACAGTTTCCGGTCGAGTTTTCAAATGACTTCGTATGAAGCATTATATGGTCTTCGGTGTAGATCACCTATTTGTTGGTCAAATTCGAGCGAAAGAAAGATAGTGTAACACCCCTAACCCATATCCTTCGTTGAAATAGGGTTACGGAGCATTACCGAGACTTTTAGAACATTTTTAGATAATTCACGCTAATTACTATTCATTAACCGAGATCATTCATAACATCCCTTAAATGGACCCTCGAGGCCCAATATGAACAGTAGAAACAAATCGGGACCTCTAAGAATTTTTCGCAAAATTACAAAAATTTTCTAAGTTGCAGGGCTCACACGCCCGTGTGGTTAGGCCATGTGGTCACACACGCCCGTGTCCCTAACCCGTGTAACTCTCTGACTTGCAAAGCATGAAAAAATTGAAGTCACACGGCCAAGTCACACGCCCGTGTGCTAGGTCGTGTGGCGAATTTAATTTTCGAAATCAAGGTGCAGTTTTCACACGCCCATGTCTAAGGTCGTGTCAACCACACGGATGAGACACACGCCCGTGTCTCTACCCGTGTGCCCAATTATGAGCATTTTGTTTCTCATTTTTAAGATGCAGGGGACACACGGCCAGGCCACACGTCCATGGGGCAGACCGTGTATCACACATGGCCTAGACACACGCCCGTGTGGACAAAATATAAGCTATTTACCAAGCCATTTTGCCACCCTCCTTTGCACACACATACATAACTTCAAATGATACAAATAATAGCATAATTAGGTAGCCAATACAACCATAACTAAGGCAGAAACATGTCATTTCAACAACGACGTCTAACAACTCATAACATTATATTTTGTCAAACCAAATCATACGAAATTTTACATCCATAAGCATCAATATTATTCCTTTCAATATGCATTGCCTTGCCTAGGTTCACTAGCTTATTAATAAGCCAAATCATAAACATTTAACATCTCTGCTATTAGGCCACAATAAAGCATTTAGCAAACAATTACAAACCACATCACAAAAGACATTAGCACATATATATATGTATACATATCCCAAAACATAATCATCACTAGCCATTCCAATGGCTAGATTACAATAATCATTTACATTTACATGCCAATATGGCCAATATAACCTATACATGCCATTACAACCATAATTGATTTACCATATTGTACCGACATGGGTCGATGGATAGTGTGAGTGATCTCCGCCAAGCTTCCAATCCAACGAGCTTCCAATCTACTCTAAAACAGGGAATTAAAACTAAGTAAGCATAAAATGCTTAGTAAGTTCGTATAACATGGTACTTAACTTACCATTCATCCTATTTTGAGGTAACTATGTAAGGAATATTCAATCAATTTGACCTCAAGCCCTACACACATCCTCATTGCCCTTGTTAGTCATATCATCCATAAGATCATTTAAACATGTATGAGCTCAATAACAATTAAGTTTCCAGGCACATATGCTTTCCACAACATGTATTCATTTATCATGTATAAATCATCTCTTATTATTACAAGTATAGTTTCATAGTAGTTCGTCTCGAGTTCAGCTTATTTCATGTCAGGACCTTACTCATATTTTTCGAATATTAAGGTCACACAAGTAGTAGTACACACAAGGTGTACGAGTCTATAATCAAGGATGAACTTATATTCATCAATCAAATTCCAAGTACAAATATCATCGTATCATATTTCCATGTATCAATTATCACATATCATCATTTTCGTGTATTTCAGGTAGATACATGTAATAACTCATTTATTATTCATATCTTCTCATGTCAAGAGTTTTACCCATTGAATCTTTCTAGAATATCGATGGATACACTGGTAGTACACTCGAGGCGTACAAATCAGAATCCATCAATTCATGTCCATTAATACCTATAAGGTACAATTTCTGAGAGTACACTCTCGAGCCACACATGTATACAACAGGATTACAAGTCCAGGTTAAATCCTTTTTATGATATATGTTCTAAAGAGCTTGATCTGGATTACCCGTCCGGGCTAAATCCAATCCATAACATATGCTTGAGAGGACTTATATCAGGATTACCCGTTCGGGCTAAATCCTCTCAGAGATGAGGTCAACAGGATTACTCGACCGAGCTAAATCCCTCCAGCAACAAATGTAGGGCCTCATTCTTTTCAGGAAATCACATATCCATCGATTTTCCATTTTATTCAACTGGGATTTAAACATTTTCCTCAAGCATTATCAGGCATGTGATTATTTCATACATCCACAACATTCATATAATTCAAATAAACACATTCCGCATTCATTTGAAGCATATAAGTAACATTCTCATCGTTTATCCTTTATCATCTATCGGGCATTATCATTTAATTTAAACATTTTCATTTATCGGGCTTGATCGGATATGTAATCATTTCACTTTTTTATAACATTTATACAATATACATAAACACAATCAATGCAAGCATATAAATATACACAATTTAGTTACACAAACTTACCTCGACAAAGGTTCGTGTACAAACATCTACTAATCCGACATTTTCCTCTTTTCCTCATTCTAACTCCGAATTTGGTCTATCTGGATCTATACGATTAAATTTAACATAAATCTATCACATTTCATATTCAAGTGGACTCATTTTACATCCTAGGCAAAATTACCATTTTGCCCCTCACTTTTCTATAAATTCCCATTTCGTCCCTAGGCCCAAAAAATGAAACTTGTGCAAATTACTCCCTATTCAAAGCCTAACCAAAGCCCCATTGCAAAATTTATAGCACATGTATTCATAAAATTTTAGAATTTTTCCTTCAATTTTACAAGTTTACATTTTAGTCCCTAAATCATGTTTTCATCAAAAATCACTTTGTAAAAGTTGTTTATCTATCAATAATCTTTCATTTTCTACCATAGATTTCTAATTTCCAGCATATACATCCATGACCCATTTTCCATACATTGATAACTTTTCAAATTAATCCCCCAAATAGAGAGATTAAGCTATCCCGATTCTAAAAATATCAAAATTACTAAAAACGGGACAAGGAAACTTACCCAATTAGGCCTTGAAAGTTTCTTTCACTCACCTAGGGTTTCCATGTGTTTTAGGTTGAAGATGATGATAATAAGATGATATATTTTCTTTTCATCTTTTAATTAATTAAGTATTTGCTATTTCCAATTTAGTCCTTGCCCTTTTTCTATATTTCCATGGATGAGTCACCAAGAAAAATCTACATACTTTTCTTAATGGCCTAATTACCATAAAGGACCTCTAGTTTTGAATCCCATAGCTATTTAATCCTTATAGCTACTAGAATTTAACTTTCGCATTTTATGCGATTTAGTCCTTCTCGTAATTAAGCAGTAAATCGATAAAATTTTTGTATCAAAATTTTCATACGACATGTTTATCATAATACAGACCATATAATAAAATAAAAATAAACTTTATTTTCGGCTCAGATTTGTGGTCCCAAAACCGCTATTTTGATTTCATCGAAATTGGGATGTTACAGATAGTCGGACTGAAGTTGAATCAGGAAACTGAAGATATGGTTAAACTGATCAAGGGTAGATTAAAGCAACATCTGATATGCTGATCTAAAACGAAGAGATATTGAGTACTCGATGGGCGATAAAGTATTTCTAAAGGTTTTTCTGTGGAAGAAAGTTCTACGGTTTGGTCGTAAAGGAAATTCAGCCTTAGATTCATCGAACTTTACAAAATCATAGGAAGGATTGAACCAATGGCATATCGATTAGCGTTACTAGCGGAATTACAAAAGATTCACGAAGTGTTTCATGTCTCGATGCTCAAGAGATATCGATCGGATTCGTCTGATTTTATTCTGATAGAAGAAATTGAAATTCAACCTGACTTATCCTTTGAGGAAGAACCGGTTAAATTTTTTTCTCGAGAAGTAAAGAGCTGAGAAATAAACATGTTCCACTTGTGAAAGTTTTATGGCATAGTCATAGTGTGGAAGAGCCGACCTGGGAATCGAAGGAGACTATGAGATCTCAGTATCCCCACCTCTTTCCAGGTAAATTTCAGGGACAAAATTTCTTAAAGGAGGAGAATTGTAATGACTCGAAAGTCAGTGGTGTTAAGAAATACGATTTTGGGAGCCCGTTTTTGTAAACCAAAATCGTAAATATTTAATATAAGGTGAATTGAATTTTGGATAGGTAATTTTGCTGAATTAGTGATTAATTAAGGTGCGGAGACTAAATTGTAAAAATGATAAAAGTTCAATTGTTATATATTTTTTAATTAGAACATGGACTAAAGCCTAAAGTGGAAATTATAACATCTTAGAAATGATAGTGGACGATGAACAACTAATATATATAATATAAATGTTATAAAAATTATAAATAAAATAAAATAAAATATATGGTAAAAAGATGTAAGTGGAGAGAAAGAGAAAAGAATATCCTTCCTTCTTCTATCAACCTATTCTCCGTAGCTTAGGAGAAGAAAACTTTCGGCCATAAGGGTTTTAAATTTGAAGCTTCAATTGGTTAGTTCAATTTAGTCATTTTCTTATAATTTTTATGTTTTTGAGATCGTGGGAGCTTAATCTAGTTAACCTTTGTCTCAATTTGTTAAATTGTTAAAGTTTTAGAAATTTACCATTGTTGATTTCCTGAAGCTTTAGGTATTAAATTGATAGATTTTAAGCTTAGAGGTGAAAAAGGACTATATTGTGAAGTTAATCAATAGTTTTGTATAATAAGTAATAAAATGCATAAATTGTAAAACTTGCTATAGGAGGTCCTAAATGGACTATAGTGAAATCAAATTGAAATTTGGAGTTCTAAATTGAAAGTTATGTTAGTCCCGATTTTTTAGGGAGTAAATTAAATAAAATGCAAAATTTGTATAAAATGACATTTGATTGTGAAATTGATTGTATATTGATGGTTTTATGTGTTTATATTAATCCGTAGCTAACATTGACCTGGATTCCTCAAAAAGGAAGAGAAAAGATAAAGTCGTTGACTAATAGCTTAGAGTTTACAGTTTGTATTTCTATAATTCGAACCACTTCAATTGCCGCATATCTATTTTATTTTGCATGGTAAGATCATTAGGTGAGTCAAAATTGATAAATTGAGATGAGTATATATATGATTTGAATGAGTATTGAGATATAGGATTAAATTGAATAAAATTATAAATATCATGATTTGATGAGAATGTAAAAATTGACTTTAAATCGAATTGAATCATGTTATGGTACATGTGAATTTTTTACTAGAATATGAAATGAAATTGATGAGTTGTGAAATTGAGCTATATGTGAAATTGAATAACTATTACCCTATTAACAGTTCAGATATAGTCAAATATAGTTGTCATGCCATAGGATAGATTGGTACAAGTTACTTCGACTACAAGCCGATGAGTGCTAGGCACATTTCTACTTCGAATATACTGATGAGCACATAGTGCAATTTATTTACTTCGGAATTGTTCGTTGAGGCATTGGGTGCCAATATGGTGTGTTGGTTGGATCCGTGTATCCATTCGAGTCCTAGTCAAGTTGCTTTTCCTTAATTTTTTTGAAACATCGAATCTCAAAATGATATTGATACTGAACTAAAGAATCGATACTCAAATTAGAGTACCGATACTTTTCAAGGGTATTGATACATTTTATCTTTGTTTGGTTTTTACAAAAGAAACAGAATCTTAAAATGGTATCGGTACCTACCCAAGGGTATTGATACCTGTTATGAAAATTTGAAAACTTTCCAGATAGGTCCTACTTCATGCCCAGGTCAACATAAGAGCCTTCGTAAGCTCGATTAAAGCTCAGTTTCAATTATACATCATATGTATGAATTTATAATATGATTGGATGTATTTATGACTTATCTATAAATGAATTGACGATAGTTGCTCTAACAACAGATGTGACATCTCGATGCTCGGAACCAATGATCGGATTGGGAAAGGGGTGTTATAGGTGTAACACCCCAAACCCGGTCTATGCGTTAAGACCAGATTTGACATGTCACACGAAATGAACATACGTAAAGTCTTTTTAAAGATTTAAAAAAAACGGGTTTTTTTAAAAAAACTTTTTGACGTGGAGTTTATTGAAAACCGAGGTTGATTGGTAAATCTAATAATTTAAGACGTAAGGATTTATAAATTGAAAACTTAGAAAAATTTATTTAATATTCCGAGAAATTTAAAGAAAAGAGTTCGAAAGAAATTTTGAAAACAAAAATTTTAAAAGAATTGTTACAGAAAATTTCCGAGTTAAAAATATTTAAGAATGAAACCTTTTTCGCACGTATATTTGAGGAAAACGTTTATTTCTATTTTGAAGGAAATTAATTCCGCTTAAGTATTTAAATCATAGTTATAAAATCCATCCACAAGTAAAACATCCATAAAAATTTAACCAGAGGCCTTATTACAACATAACTTAAATAGCAAATAATAAAAAGTACTTCAAGAAATCCGAAATTTAAATAACCCATTATTCGTAGTATGGCCTCCACTGAGTCGTCCCCGGCCCAAGCCTCCATCATTGATCATTACCTGAGAAGGGTAAGGAAAACGGGGGTGAGTTACTTAGAACTTAGTGTGTAAACCACTTACCATCGTCCATCACCAAAATCCAATTTAGCATTTATTGGGCCAAAACCCAATACAAATATAACATAATAACATGTATTAAATGAATGTAATATGCAATTCCCAAACCAAACCTAATTTCCATCCGCTACACACCACCCATACCAACCAGCACACCTGCGGTGAGCTTTAGTCACCCACCGTGCCAACACACCAAAATAGGCATTAAGCCATTTATCAATTTGTGGACAAGCCACCAGATTTACAGAGTTTTCATGGCATTTTCCATTTTTCAGATTTGTGGCAGAGACACCAGAATTTTGTAGCAAAGCTACCAGAATTTCTCTTCGTCAATATCCCAACCCATGCAAATCATGTATATAATATGCATATTCATTTACAACAATCCATTCATATAATTATTACGAACAATATGGCCCATTATAAAAAAAAATTTCCACAATCTGGCCCATATCACTCTTTTTGGCCCATAAACCAAATATCACATTTGGCCCATATATCAATTATGACATTTGGCCCATATATCGAATCTCACATTTGGCCCATATATCAAATATCACATTTGGCCCATATATCAAATATCACATTTGGCCCATATATCAAATATCACATTTGGCCCATATATCAAATATTACATTTGGCCCATATATCAAATATCACATTTGGCCCATATATCAAATATCACATTTGGCCCATATATCAAATATCACATTTGGCCCATATATCAAATATCACATTTGGCCCATTAAGGGTAATCTCGTAAATTTTACAGTCTTAATACCGATTTCATAGTCTTTACCATTTTAGTAATAATTATGCCATTTTTCCCGATGTCACTAACATGTGATTTAATCAAACGATTAACACGATATAATTATCTAACCCATGGAATACGGTGTGAGATTACACACCTGATTACGGCAAGCACTACACTTTCCTGATCGTTGACACATAAAAATATTTTTAACTCTCGATTAGATCATTCACACTAATAATAATTTATTCTAAGATAAACAGTCTAGGATTTTTACCCTCGGAATCGCGAATAACTACTATTTGCCGGTTCTCCCCGGTTGACGATTCACAACCCGTTGGAAAATCCCGAATAGCTAATGGTTCAGAACTGCGAACAACCTCGAATAGTTGATTCTCACCGGATGAGGGTCCACAACCCAGTGGAAAATCCCGGATTGCCGAAACAGCCCTTCGTTTGTATCTAGAGGGGATCGCGAATCCGCTCCTTTTCTGATCACTATTCACCAGTCCTTTTGATTCAATCTTGTTTGCCTCCATTGACAAATGAATATTAGTCCAAACTAATACTTCGTAATTAAAACGATTGGTCGTAATGAGTGAAGTCGGCTTACCACAAAATCCTTTCGTTCAAAGGATGAGAATCGAGTGATAGAGTCCCTAAGATAAAAATCGGTTAATCGCCCTATCTTCAATAATAAGTAAAATGAAATCCTAGAAAGTAATTCTTACCTTAGGTTTTTGAACCGAATCCTAATGATAACACGATGACTTCAGACACTCCAAGTTTCGGCCTTCCACTAAGTTTCAATTGATCAAAGTGTGAGTAGAAGAAAAACGGTTGAGAAGGAATTATGTGTGAAGTAAAAGGTTCGGCTATAGTGAAAAATTGGAGAGGATGATGCTTAATGATATTCGGCCATGGTGATTATTAAAGAGGGAATGATGTTGAGAGTTTTTGCAAGAAACAAAAGAAGAAGAAAATAAGGTGTTTAGATTTCGGTTCTTTTCAAGAATGGAAGATGAATAAAGAAAAGGTTTTGAGACTAGTGTGCATTCGGCAAAGAAAAAAAGAGAAGAAAAGAATAATGGCCCTTCAAGGTTATGTGGTTTCGGCACAAAGAGGAAATAGTTTGTAGAGAATGAACAAATAAGACCGAAATGGTCAAAAAATGAAATGGCCAAAAGAAAGCAAAGGTTTACCTATTGTTCATGGTACATTCGGCTAGGGAGAGGAAATTGGAGAGAAAAATTTTGAAGAGAAACACAAAAATGCCAAAGTGACCAACTTGCACCTAAACCTTACCAAAAGCCAACAAAAAAATTCGGCCACCCCCTAGCCCCTAAAACCGTCCAAGTGCATGGCCACATGGTCAAAGTTTGGCCACCCTAAACTTTCCATAACATTTTCCTTGTTATAAGCCTTGTGTTCCCCCTTCATGCCTTTTCCATTTGATTCCCTTCCTTAAAATTAAAACTTGCCTTTTCTCTTAGCCACCTTACCATAAAAATAAAAGTCCAATTTACCATATGTACTAGACTTGGCCGACACTATGAGGAAGGAAAGCAAAAAAATAACATTCTCATATGTACATCAAGGGATTCGAACTCCTTCTCTCAAGGAACACATACGGCGCCATCTCCTCTTTACTACTAGCTCACTTATGCTAACTTTTACCACTTAATTACCTTAAGCTTTAAGGTCACTTGTTCCATTTCATTAAAGTACTAATTACCAAAATTTATTCCAAATCCAAATAAATCCCGAGCCTTCTCGAGACTATAAAACACACACACATTGGATAGTTTAACTAGCTGAGCACCAAAATAATGCAACATATAAAAATTCAATTTTTTTTTAGGATGTTACAATTCTTGAATAAATCCCCGATCCAACAATTCTTGAATTTGAGCTTTAAGCTCCGCTAACTCCTTCGGCGCCATCCGATAAGGAGCAATGGACACCGGAGCCGTTCCGGGCAAAAGTTCAATGCCAAACTCTACTTCTCAGTCTGGAGGTAAACCCGGAAGTTCCTCGGGAAAGACATCCGAAAACTCTTTCACCGTTCTAACACCTTCCACTGATAATTCCTTGACATCCAAAGCACAAATGAAGGCTAGAAATGCTCCACACCCTTTTCGCACCAACATTTCTGCCTTTAAAGCAGATACCACATTTGCTAAATAGTTTCTCCATTCGCCCATCATCACCACTTCCTTATCTTCCAAAGTCCTTATCGACATCCGCTTTGCAGCACAATCCAAGTGCGCACGGTGCTTCACCAACCAGTCTATGCCCAAAATAAGGTTGAACTCTCCGAAAGGTAGTTCCATCAAATCTGCCAAAAATATTTCTCTTTGAATTTCTAAGGGCACGTCTCTAAACAATTTATCCACTATCACAGACTATCCTAAAGGACTAATTACCGTCATCTTTCTATCAGTAATCTCAGATCTAATGTTCAGGTTTCTAGATATAGCGCTAGCAACATACGAATGGGTAGATCCGATATCTATCAAAGCAGTAACAGGTACATCAGAGATGAAGAACGTACCAGTTATCACATCAGGTGCATCGCCGTCCTCTCAGCGTCTAACCGCATAAACTAACCCTGGCTGCCTCGCCTCTGCGTTACCCCTGAAGCCATTACCTCTACCCGGTGCGCCTTGACCTCGACCTGCGCCATTACCACCTTGACCTGTTCCACGGCCCCTCGGTGGCTGTTGAGCGCCTCTAGCTGGCTGTGTATCGAGCTTCTTGATTCGGAGCAGTCTGTCGATGACAATTCTTAAGCTGATGGTCCTTAGAACCACATTTGAAACACCCACCGGTTCTTTTCCAGTACTCACCAGGGTGTCGTCTTCCACAGTTAGCACATGGTTGAATCTGATGGGTAGCCACAGGTGCTCTAGCTTGAGCTGGCTCATCATTCCTGGGCCTCTTCTGAAACCTTTTAGCGGAACCCGAGTACTTAAAGTCCCTCTTGCCTCTGCCTCTTTCTCGGTTCTGACGTTCTGAGCTCTTAGCCTCTTCAGCTATTTTGGCTTTCTCTACTAGCGTGGCAAAAGTCCTTTCTTGTTGCGGGGCTATCAGTACCTGCAACTCATTATTCAGTTCATCCTCAAAATGTACACAGCGCTTATGGTCAGTTGGCACTATAGTCTGAGCATAACGACTCAAACGTAGAAATTCGGCCTCGTAAGCTGCCACCGTCTTATTTCTTTGAACCAGATTTAGGAATTCCTTCCTTCAGGCATCCACATAGCTTGCCCCGACATACTTTCCTTAGAATGCAGTTTTGAAGAAATCCCAAGTAACTCGTTCAGCCTGAGTGCCTTCTCGAACAGTAAGCCACCATTGATACCCCTCGTCCCTCAACAAGGACACAGCTCCTCTTAGTTTCTGCTCGGCAGTACACTCTAGATCGTCCATAATCCGCTCCACAGCCTCGAGCCAATATTCCACGACATTTGGGGCAACTCCAGAGATACCCCTAAAAGTCTCAGCACCATTTGATCTGACCCGCTCCAATATTGAACCACGAGCTACTGGCCCTGATCTAGCCCCAGCGACCCTTTCCAAAACTCCTAACATTGCTTGGGACAGAGCAATGTCTTCCCTCATACGATCGTGGGATCCATTATCCGACACAGGTGACGCCGGTGCGTCTATTTCTGGCATATGTCCCGATGCCTCAGACACAACTCTAGCACCTCGGCCTCTACCACGGCCACATCTACCACGTCCACGTCCTCTAGCGCTCATTTTGACTAATTCGGTTTAATCTGATTACAAGTTTTATGAATCAGTATACTATTTTAGTGTTTATTAACGATATTTATGAGATATAAGAGATAGAGTTGTTTTCGTAAACGCATCCTATAGTCTCAATCTCTATAGCTTCAACACCTAAAACTAGATGTTCTAGAGTGTTCCTATAGTCATATCATAATAATAAGAATTATTCAGTTCACTTACTTGACTTGGTGCCGGATACTCGTGGTGCCATACTACCTTTAAAAACATAAGTTCTATAATTCAAAACAGTTTTGAACCATAAATGTTTTTGAGCCCAAACCACAACCGAGTTTTGAAACTGGGCTCTGATACCATAAAATGTAACACCCCAAACCCGGTCTATGCGTTAAGACCAGATTTGATATGTCACACGAAATGAACATACGTAAAGTCTTTTTAAAGATTTAAAGAAAATAGGTTTTTTTTAAAAAAAACTTTTTGACATGGAGTTTATTGAAAACCGAGGTTGATTGGTAAATCTAATAATTTAAGATGTAAGGATTTATAAATTGAAAACTTAGAAAAATTTATTTAATATTCCGAGAAATTTAAAGAAAAGAGTTCGAAAGAAATTTTGAAAACAAAGATTTTAAAAGAATTATTACAGAAAATTTCCGAGTTAAAAATATTTAAGAATGAAACCTTTTTCGCACGTATTTTTGAGGAAAATGTTTATTTCTATTTTGAAGGAAATTAATTCCGCTTAAGTATTTAAATCATAGTTATAAAATCCATCCACAAGTAAAACATCCATAAAAATTTAACCAGAGGCCTTATTACAACATAACTTAAATAGCAAATAATAAAAAGTACTTAAAGAAATCTGAAATTTAAATAACCCATTATTCGTAGTATGGCCTTCACTGAGTTGTCCCCGGCCCAAGCCTCCATCATTGATCATTACCTGAGAAGGGTAAGGAAAACGGGGGTGAGTTACTTAGAACTCAGTGTGTAAACCACTTACCATCGTCCACTGGGCCAAAATCCAATTTAGCATTTATTGGGCGAAAGCCCAATACAAATATAACATAATAACATGTATTAAATGAATGTAATATGCAATTCCCAAACCAAACCTAATTTCCATCCGCTACACACCACCCGTACCAACCAGCACACCTGTGGGGAGCTTTAGTCACCCACCCCGCCAACACACCAAAATAGGCATTAAGCCATTTATCAATTTGTGGACAAGCCACCAGATTTAAAGACTTTTCATGGCATTTGCCATTTTTCAGATTTGTGGCAGAGCCACCAGAATTTTGTAGCAAAGCTACCAGAACTTCTCTTCGTCAATATCCCAACCCATGCAAATCATGTATATTATATGCATATTCATTTACAACAATCCATTCATATAATTATTACGAACAATATGGCCCATTATAAAAAAAAAATTTCCACAATCTGGCCTATATCACTCTTTTTGGCCCACAAACCAAATATCACATTTGGCCCATATATCAATTATCACATTTGGCCCATATATCGAATCTCACTTTTGGCCCATATATCAAATATCATTTGGCCCATATATCGAATCTCACATTTGGCCCATATATCAAATATCACATTTGGCCCATATATCAAATATTACATTTGGCCCATATATCAAATATCACATTTGGCCCATATATCAAATATCACATTTGGCCCATATATCAAATATCACATTTGGCCCATTAAGGGTAATCTCGTAATTTTTACAGTCTTAATATCGATTTCATAGTCTTTACCATTTTAGTAATAATTATGCCATTTTTCCCGATGTCACTAACATGTGATTTAATCAAACGATTAACACAATATAATTATCTAACCCATGGAATACGGTGTGAGATTACACACTGCTTACTGATAAGCACTACACTTTCCTGATCGTTGACACCTAAAAATATTTTTAACGCTCGATTAGATCATTCACACTAATAATAATTTATTCTAAGATAAACGGTCTAGGATTTTTACCCTCGGAATCACGAATAACTACTATTTTCCGGTTCTCCCCGGTTGACGGTTCACAACCCGTTGGAAAATCCCGAATAGCTAATGGTTCAGAACTGCGAACAACCTCGAATAGTTAATTCTCACTGGATGAGGGTCCACAACCCGGTGGAAAATCCCGGATTACCGAAACAACCTTTCGTTTGAATCTAGAGGGGATCGCGAATTCGCTCCTTTTTTTATTACTATTCACCACTCCTTTTGATTCAATCTTGTTTGCCTCCATTGACAAATGAATATTAGTCCAAACTAATACTTCGTAATTAAAACGATTGGCCGTAATGAGTGAAGTCGACTTACCACAAAATCCTTTCGTTCAAAGGATGAGAATCGAGTGATAGAGTCCCTAAGATAAAAATCGATTAATCGTCCTATCTTCAATAATAAGTAAAATGAAATCCTAGAAAGTAATCCTTACCTTAGGTTTTTGAAACGAATCCTAATGATAACACGATGACTTCGACACTCCAAGTTTCGCCTTCCACTAAGTTTCAATTGATCAAAGTGTGAGTAGAAGAAAACGGTTGAGAAGGAATTATGTGTGAAGTAAAAGGTTCGCTATAGTGAAAAATTGGAGAGGATGATGCTTAATGATATTCGGCCATGGTGATTATTAAAGAGGGAATGATGTTGAGAGTTTTTGCAAGAAACAAAAGAAGAAGAAAATAAGGTGTTTAGATTTCGGTTCTTTTCAAGAATGGAAGATGAATAAAGAAAAGGTTTTGAGACTAGTGTGCATTCGGCAAAGAAAAAAAGAGAAGAAAAGAATAATGGCCCTTCAAGGTTATGTGGTTTCGGCACAAAGAGGAAATAGTTTGTAGAGAATGAACAAATAAGACCGAAATGGTCAAAAAATGAAATGGCCAAAAGAAAGCAAAGGTTTACCTATTGTTCATGGTACATTCGGCTAGGGAGAGGAAATTGGAGAGAAAAATTTTGAAGAGAAACACAAAAATGCCAAAGTGACCAACTTGCACCTAAACCTTACCAAAAGCCAACAACAAAATTCGGCCACCCCCTTAGCCCCTAAAACCGTCCAAGTACATGGCCACATGGTCAAAGTTTGGCCACCCCAAACTTTCCATAACATTTTCCTTGTTATAAGCCTTGTGTTCCCCCTTCATGCCTTTTCCATTTGATTCCCTTTCTTAAAATTAAAACTTGCCTTTTCTCTTAGCCACCTTACCATAAAAATAAAAGTCCAACTTACCATATGTACTAGACTTGGTCGACACTATGAGGAAAGAAAGTAAAAAAAATAACATTCTCATATGTACATCAAGGGATTCGAACTCCTTCCCTCAAGGAACACATACGACGCTATCTCCTCTTTACTACTAGCTCACTTATGCTAACTTTTACCACTTAATTACCTTAAGCTTTAAGGTCACTTGTTCCATTTCATTAAAGTACTAATTACAAAAATTTATTCCAAATCCAAATAAATCCCGAGCCTTCTTGAGACTATAAAAAACACACACATTGGATAGTTTAACTAGCTGAGCACCAAAATAATGCAACATATAAAAATTCAATTTTTTTTTAGGATGTTACAATAGGTAACCTGACATGTATATATTTTTAGCTCGAACGAGTAGTTGGTGCGGTGTAGATACTTGTGTATCCGAGTCCGTTTACTAGGGTTCATTAGGTAAAACAGTTTATATGAAATGAGATGAAATGATCTTGATGCTCAAATGGAATAATGTTGAATGAATTGAGCATAATACCTTTAATATGTATGTGATTGTTCTATCTTTATATTGAATGAGCTTTTGAGGTTAGTTATCCAAATTGACATGAATTAGCATGTTAAATAATTATGACATTATATGGTTTTAATTGTAAGTTAAAGCTCACTTTGTTGATGTTTTATTTTGCCATGTCTAGCCAAATTATTCTAAGTTATGGTAGCTTATTGTATTTATATAAAAAGATAAAGTAAGTTTTGTTTAATACCTAGAAATTTACTAAGCATCCTATATGCTTACCTTGTTTGTTTTCCATTTTCCTCGTAGATCGTCACCTTGCAAAACACATCAAGATGGATTATTTCAAAGCTCACACTATCACCAAATCGATAGTTATACGATCATTTTGAGTCTAGGTTGTGGTATGTACATAAGTGTCATGGTGTGTATCTTAATATGTGAAGGTGTTTAATACTTGGCAAGTTGACTTAACCATTACATATAATATGTCATGTTGGACATATATGTATTTTTATGCCAAAGATGTGATGATCTATAACTATATGGATGACATGTGAAATGACATGGAATGAGGTTGAAATGGTGGGTTGTTTTATAGGTGAATGAGATGAAAATGTATTTGAACATTTCTAACTTGAAGTATGCTTGTAATATGTGGCCTACTTTTGACATTTGATAGCTATGCTTAAGGCTTATAAGCCATAGATGTACATAGTATACACTAGTTGTAACATCCTTTTGTTAGTGGTTTCGGAACCAAAATTCTAACGAGTGAGTTATTGTGTTAATATTTATTCAATGTCTACGGGATTATATTAAGGTCATATTAAAATTTTGTTAAGAAATTCTGATGTTTAAATGGTTAATTAAGTAAAAAGGACTAAATCGTAAAAGGTTTAAAAGTTGAATTCTATTAGTTAAAAGGGCTAAATGGCTATAGAAATGAAAGTTAATGGACTTGAGTGGTAATTATACCATAAAATGTGTTAGTGGATAGTTATGGACAAGGTTTAGTTGAAATTTTTAATTATTAAAAGGGTAAAATGGTAAATTAATTAATATAAACAAAACAAATAGCTAAAATGCTATCATCTTCTTTCTTTTATTCTGTTTCAATCGAAATCACCATTGAAGGGGGACAAAGATTCAGTTTTGATTTTTTTTCATGCATGGTATGAATTCAAGCCTCGTTTTTAATGATTTTTATGTTTTTGAGTTCGTTTTAGCTTAATCTAGCTAGCTCGGGGGTTAATTTGCAAAAATTTTAAAGGTTGAGGGACTTTTCATGGATTTTTTTGGATGTGTTTTGATGTTAGTTGATAGATTATTAATCTTTGTTGTAAAATAAACATGTTTTGTTAAGTGATTTTTGATGAATTTTGGAAATAAGGATTAAATTGTTAAAAGTATAAATCTATGGGTTTTGTTGTGAATTGTTGGTAATTACGGGTTGTTTCAAGGTTCCTTGTAACATTGGTTAAGTTGGATTTAGGCTAAAATGAGTTATATTCTAGTTATGAGCTTAAGGACTAAATTGTGAAAATTTAAAATGTTAGGGATAATTTCGTAATTTTACATAAAAATGAATTATGGATTAAATTGAATATTAGAAGAACTTAATTGAATGAAATTATTTATTTAGATCAAGATAAACCACAATCAGACTTAAATCGAGAAAAAGCTAAAGCTTGGGATTAATTCGGATTCCACTTCTACGACCTTAGTTATCGAGGTAAGTTCGTATTAACTATAATCATTTTAATGTTAGCAAAATTGATTATTTGCTATGTTTTTTTAATATAAATTAATTTGAATATAAGTGTATCAATGCTATGATGAATTGACGGATAACAAGTCCCGTTTGAACCTTAAGAATTTTTAGGATACAAGTGACGTGTCATTAAGGATTTCATGTTTCGGGTGCTGGTCTTGAATGTCCTAACGATGGCTAAGGTCCTGCATTTGTTGCGGATTCTCCACAGCTCGTGTGACTAGCATCATGTAGCTTACATTCCAACCCATAGCTCATGTGAGCAGGCCCATTTCACAGCTCGTGTGACCATTGATGTAAAGGAAAGGTTACGGTTACATGGAAAGGCACACTATGTGTGAGCATTCCCGAGTATCCAATGTAATTCTAGATGGTTCAATGAGTAAAAAATGAAATGAAATGGTAAGTATGCGAATGGAATGAATCATGATCTTATGATATTATTGATGAGTTAAATGATGTGTTTATATATGGAAATCTACTTATCTTATGGTTGAATTCATTTGTATCATGGAAAAGTGTACTAACTTGTGAGTTTGATGATGTTGTATAGGCTTATACTAAGCTTATGGCATTGGTAATGATTTATGCTTAATCTATGAATTGTATAAATGAAATGGTAAGTTATGTTTAAGTTTATACGAGCTTACTAAGCACTCGTTGCTTATGTAGTTACTTTCCTTTGTTTTATAGATAATCAGAAGCTCGATCAGTTGGAAGCTTGTCGGAGACCTATCACACTATCCAGCAATCATTTCGGTAGTTTTTGAGTATTTTGGCCAAGGTTAATAATGGCATGTATAGGAATTTTGTAATGGTAGTTCATGGATGTGTAAAGGATGTTTTGGTATGTTTAGTGTAACACCCCTTACCCGTATTCGACGCCGGAACAGGGTACGAGGCATTACCGGACTTAAACACAAGCAACCATACAAAACCGAGACATAATTTCCATCCAAATTTAAAACTTTTCAAATGCATTCATATCGTCCCTAAAACGAGCCTACGGGGCCCAAAAGATACAGTGGAAGTAGTTCGGGACTAAACCGAGAACTTTTGAAAATTATACAATGCTTAGAAAAATTTTCAAAAAAACACAGGGCCACCCGCGTGACCCTTGTACACGCCCGTCCTACAGGCTGTGTTAAAAATAGGGAGCTCTCTGACTTGTGCCACACGGCCGTGCCACACGCCCGTGTGCTAGGCCGTGTGGTCAATTTAATTTTCATGACTTTTCATAAAATAGGTGCAGACTTCACATGGCCAGGGCACACGTCCGTGTTTGAGGCCGTGCCATCCACACGGCTGAGACACACGCCCGTGTCTCTTCCCTTGTGCTCAATACAGAGCATTCTATTTTGCAACAATTAAGATGCAAGGGAGACACGACTAAAACACATGCCCGTGGGGCAAACCATGTGTCGCACACGGCCTAGACACACACCCGTGTGTCTACCCGTGTGGACAAAAATAAGGCTATTTACCAAGCCATTTTTCCACCCTTACTTGCACCAACCTACACAACAACAAGCAACACCAATCCAAGCATATACATACAATCAAATCAGCAAAAAACAAGATATCAATACATCATTCACATGCTATCATTTATCATACACAAACATCACATATATCTCAACTTAAATCATGCAATTTCCCACATCCATGAAAAGCATCATAATATGCATATATATATACTTAAACCAATATTAGCCAATTTCAATGGCCATTTGCAAAATGAATTATCAACCAACATAAGCCAACACATTTGGCTAAATCAATTATGACACATAACAAAATGACCAAGTCCCTATACATGCCATTACTCAAAATACTAGAATCAATGGTACCCAAAATACTAAGTTAATAGTGTGAATGGATCTCCGAAAGTTTCTGATCCCCGAGCTGGCTTGGTGACACTATAAGACAAGGGAAAAGAAAGGGGAGTAAGCTATATAGCTTAGTAAGCTCCTATGCAAATAATAAGCATTATAATCACACATGTATCATACAAATAAACATGATAAACTTGGCATAAATAGTATCAAGATCTTCTACTCATAACTTACTCATTCATAACCTTACCGAGGGATTCATCACATATCGAGCTCATTAGTAAATGAGTTTTACGTACGTACCTGTACCAACTCGCAACATAATCATAAACTTTCACAACTTTGACATACTCGTTGAATTTCCCGTTAAACCACTTGAAATACTAAAGGATACTCGGGACATATTGCACACACATAGTACCATACCAACGCCATATCCTAGATATGGTCTTACATAGGATCTTGTATCGATGCCAATAGCCCAGCTATGGTCTTACACGAAGTCTCTTATCGATACCATATCCCAGATATGGTCTTACACGAAATCTTAATAACCCTAATGTCATGACATTTGTATCCTAACTATTCCTAAGGTTTAACCGGGATTTCTCGCTTGTTCAACTTTGTCGATTACGTTCGAAGAGTAAATCACAATTCCTACAATATTAAAGCAATTAAAGCATAAATAACAATGCATTATTTACATACGAACTTACATCGGTACCAAAATAGTAGAAAAGGACCTAATCATCAAACACCTTTTTTTTCCCCCGATCTAGGTCCGAACCTCGTTTCTCTTGATCTATAATAGCAAATTTAACTCATTTATTATTCACATTATTCAATTCAGTCCAATAATCTTATTATGGAAAAATTATATTTTTGCCCCTAAACTTTGACATATTTACATTTTATTCCCTAGGCTCGTAAAATGAAATCTATTCGATTTCTTCAAGACCCAAGCCTAGCCGAACCTCTTTCATGCTTATAACAGCCCACATTTTTCATTAAATCAAATTTTTACTACCCATTTTACAACTTTTTACAAATATGTCATTTTTAGGTATTTTCATGAAAAATCACTTAGTAAAAGTTGTTTATCTAGCATTAAACTTGCATAATCTACCATTAAACATCAAAACGCATACATGTCTAACATGGGTCAAACCCTAGACATCAACCATAACTCAAATTAATGGTAGAAATAGATAGATCGGATGATAACGACTTCAAAAATGTAAAGAGCATTAAAAACGGGGCTATGATGTACTTACAATCAAGCTTGGAAGTTGAACAAACCCTAGCTATGGTGGTCTTCAAATTTTCGGCTATGGTGAGGAAGATTGTAACACCCCTTACCCGTATTCAATGCTAGAACCGGGTACGAGGCATTACCAGACTTATCTCACTTGAACATAAAACTTTGGGCTATAAAATTTCATTCCACTTAAAACTTCTCATTCATATGCATAACATCCTTACTATGGGCCTACGAGGCCTTAAACATACATTCTGAAGGTTTCGAAATTAAACCGGAAACTTTAACACTCTTATAAAATTTTAGCCTAAACAGGGGCCACACGCCCGTGTGAAAATTGGGACACGTCCGTGTGGTAATTCGCACGCCCGTGTTCCTCACCTATGGTTGACACTGACTTGCATCACACGGCCTATCACACGCCTATGTGTTTAGCCTGTGTCCCTCACACGGCCTCGACACGCCTGTGTCTTAGCCCGTGTGCCAAAACCATGGCATTCTGTTTATGACATCATTACCTCACTATGGTCGCATGGCCAAGGCACACGCCCGTGTCCTTGGACCGTGTGTCGAATTAAATTCCTAATTTTAGGTGCAGACTTCACACGGCCTGGGCACATGCCCATGTCCATGGTCGTTCCCCCCCACACGGCTGAGACACACGGTCGTGTCTCTGCCCGTGTGTTTACTACTAAGCATACTGACTTGCAAACCTAGCATGCAAGGGGACACACGGCCGATCAACACGCCTATGGGGCTGACCGTGTGTCACACACGGCTTAGACACACGCCCGTGTATCTACCCGTGTGGACATTAAAAAGGCTATATTCCAAGCCAAATGCCACCCTACATAGCAACCATACTTATACCCATTCATTTCAACATAACTCATGACCCTAAGGCACTTCCAAAAACTCAATTCAAAGCATCCACACAAGCATAAACTTCATAATTTCATCATCATTGAATATAAATAAACTTGTCATGTATTGGCCCAATTCCAATGACCATTTACAAAGTGACTTTGATAACATAAATAGCTAACACTTTGGCTATCAAAATGGCATAACAAAATACCCAAGTCCTATACATGCCATACTCAAAATAAGTCGAACTTCTTATACCAAAGAGATGTCGATAGTGTGATTTTTGAACTCCGACGTCCCACGATTCTCGAATTATCTTGGCAATTCTACAAGGAAAAATGGGAAATGAGAGGGGTAAGCATAAAGCTTAGTAAGTTTGCATGAAAATAAATAGCAACAATAAGTTCATAATGACATCAGTTCATGGCATTAGATAACCACACAAAGTCATAAGCACTTTGCCACAACTTACTCGTACTTGTTCTTATCTAGCATATACCATGCCACATATCGTAACATTCCTCGTGAATTATTCACGGGTACCTGTATTCAATCAATCACATGACTTTAGTACTAATCTCATTTCTATTTCCAAGCTTATCTATTTATCCCACTAATTCACTAGGGATACTCAAAGACGCATATTCATCGTCATTAACATAAACACGAAGCCAATGCCACATCCCAGATGTGGTTTATATGGGGTCACCTCTGAGTGCCGATGCCATATCCCAGATATGGTCTTATACGAAATCTCACTTCAAGTATCGATGCCATATCCCGGATATGGTCTTATACGATTCTCATATTCAATACCGAAGCCATATCCCAGATATGGTCTTATACGGAATCTCAATTCGATGCCGAGGCCATGTCCCCGACATGGTCTTACACGGGACCTTATCCATCTCATGTCTCGATAATAGTATTCTCACATTTATTATAGTCCAACCGGGACTTCAACATCTCAACTTTTATCATCTTTCTCATTCAACACCAATACTCAATTTCATAGAATATCATGTATCATTATAATATCAAACATTCTTAAACATACTAGCATAAATGTTGAATTTATCACATACAAACATACCTCGATTTCAAAATAAGCTAGATCGTCGATCTAGTCCGATACTTTGTTCTTTTCCCGGTCGAGGTAAATTTTTGGTTCTTCTTGATCTATGATAGGAAATTAGCTCATTTAACAATCACATTAATAAATGCATTTCAATAACCATGCTTTGGCAAAATTACTATTTTTCCCTTAGACTTTTGCAAAATGACCATTTTACCCTAGGCTCGAAAATCAATTCTAATCAAATTTATACCTTTATCGAGCCTATGTGAACATTTATTTCTCTTATGGCTACCATCAAAACTCAACATTTCACACATTTACTACATATTTTACAACCTTTACAAAAATGTCCTGATCGTGTGTCGAGAGTCTTAATATTTATATAATGAATGATCTAGCCTAGAAACTAACTATCACCACGATTGAGGCAAGCGCACCTATCGAACTGTAGTATAGCTTAGTGGCAAGAACGGAATGTCGAACCCAAAGGAACCAAAAGTACTAATACTGACTTTCTTTTTATTATTTAGCCTAAGAATTAAGATATTTGTTGTTTAATCTAAAATTAACTAACTACTAAGCTAAAGATGCTAAGACACAGAGAATGAATTGGGAAAATACTTGTGGGAAAAACCAATTGATTAAGACAATACCCGAGGAAGAATCTACCTAGACTTCACTTGTTATTTAACTCGAACTGCATTTATTTATTCACTTGACTTGATCCGTAGGATTCCCTAATTTATATTAATACCTCTCTCGAGGCTACTAACGTCTAACCCTAGGTTGATTAATTGAAATATCTTTCTAATTAAAACCCCAAGGATTGAATTAACTCGATCTATGGACTCCCATATTAGGTTTGACCCTAATCCGGCAGATTTTTGTCATCCTATCTCTAGGGTTGCGATCAACTCCGCTTAACTATGCTAGATCTACTCTTAAACAGGGAATATTCCTCCATTGTCTAAGCACATCAATATTTGAATCAATATCCTAAAATATCAAAAAAATATTTAAGAACACATAATTGAGAACAAATCAAGTATTTATCATATAGTTCAGAAAATAATAACAAGATCCGTCTTAGGTTTCATCCCCCTCAGGTATCTGAGGGGTTTAGTTCATAATCATAAAAGAATACATCTCAGAAGAAAATATAAAAAAAAACATAAGAAAACCTAAAACCCCTTGAAGGAATTGAAGGAGAGATCCTCCGTCTTGAGTATGATTTCAGCTTCTTGAGATGAATCAACTGGCTTTTTTCGAGTAAATCCCACAATTCTAGCCTCTCTGGCTTGGCTCCTTGGCCTAGCTGGACGCCCCCTTCAAGGTTGGCCTTTAGGGTGTTTATATAGGCTTTTGGAATGTCTTTCTTTGCCTCTAAGTACCCTATTCCGAGTGAAATTCCTCTTTGTCACGGTAGGGACACGCCCGTGCAACACGCCCGCGTGAATCGAATCAAGGCCGTGGTCGAGCCTGCTAAAGGGGCACGACCGTGTGGCTTGGGCCCAGGCCGTGTTGATTTCCTACTTTGGCCTATTTGGTCTGTTTTTAGCCCGTTTCTCGTTCTTTTCGACCTCTATTGCTCTCCTAAGTATAAAACATGAAATTAAAGGATTAGGAGCATCAAATTCCACAATTCAAAGGATAAATCATCCAAAAAGCATGCTAAATGTGGGATTAAAATATGTATAAATTACGGTTTATCAAATACACCCACACTTAAGCATTTGCTTGTCCTCAAGCAAAATTCTCAATTTACAATTAAAATTAACTCCCCTTAATTCATAATCTTCATCAATAATGTTTCATCATAATCCATAGGTAATTCATACATTGATAATTTAACCAGAAGGTTCCTAGAGATTCAAACAATCAAAGTCATAGTTTTTATAGTACGAAAAATAGGTGTTTCCCCTTACCTAAATAATTACCTTTAATTCAAAATTGACAAAAATTGACATTCTCACTAAAGGTTCACTCAAATCACTCAAAGTGTTTTAGGTTCAAAAATAAGCACTCAGAAGTCGAACATGAAAAGTTAATCCCATAGGCTTGCATGAAAATCAAATCTCCACCACTGTAAAATGGTATGATACACAAATCAAAAGGTCTTTTATGGGTTGTAACAGGGCTTGGGTTAAAGGTGTGGATAAAGGCTTGAATTAGAGGGTTAGAATCGAGATTGACCTGACAAATTACCTAACTAGAAAGTTGGACTAATACTGAATAATTACATCAATTGAAAACCTAATACTAATAACATGAGCTTCTTCTCAAATTATGAAATTAACTGCTTAAGCTCCAATAACAAATAAGTAATAATGAATAGATTCCTAATAAATATTTTTTTAAGAACAAATCAAATAATAAAATGTGGATTCAACTACTGAAATGAATAAAATAATTAGGCAACCGATCAAATCAAAACTCGATATAAGGGTGGTCAAGAGAAATGGTGATAATAAATACAAGATGGGTTTTGAGTTAATATTAGTGGGTGAGTTAATAAAAGGGTTGTTAGGATCAAAGGGGTTCACTAGGAGTTAATTGTGAGGGTAGGCTTTTAGTGGAGTAAGTGGGTTAAAACCTAAGTGCCTTTATCATCTCTGTATATCAAATCAAAGGTGTGGTCTCGACATGTATGATCGAAGCAAGTTCTAGAATAAAAAATCAATGTTGACACACTTATAATCAATAAAGTGAGAAAGAAAAAGAATATGCTCTAAAAGGCTCAAAATCTCGCAGAAATTATGGGTTTTGATGTCAACCTCGCAAATTTCAAACTTCAAAGTAATATTTAAATTTAGGAAAACAATCTAGAAATTTTAATTACGGAAAATAGACTTATCATGCTTGATTCTCTAATATCTTAAAGTTTAAATCATCAATGCACAATTAACTATGACTTAATCCAAAACATATCAATGAAAATCAATAGAAGTTTTATTCTAATTAGTAATATGAGAAAATTACTTAAGAACAAGGCATAATTTAGGAATTTTCAAATAATATTAATAGTTCCCCCCCCCCACACTTAAGATGTACATTGTCTTCAATGTACAAAGATATATAATGACAATATAATAGAAAAATCATAAGAGAGGGAGATAAGTGAAACTTCCTGAATTTTGGATGAAATCCATGGAGTAGTTGACGCGGAATTGTAGATGTAACAAAGTGGAATGCATAATTCTGAGCAACTATTAAGAAACAAAAACACAACTGTGGAAGAAGGTTACGGGATTACTCGATTAGGAATAATTATAAAAACTAAAATAAAGTTCAAAATATAAAAGATAAGTCTTTGAAAATATGGTAATAAACATAAGGAAAATAAACTAAAGATAAAAATAATAAAAAATAATAAAAATAATAAAAATAAAAATAAGAATAAAAATAAAGGTAAAGATAAGAATAGGGATTGGGGCACACGGTCAGGGGCCACGCTCGTGTAGCTTTCTCAATGTCGGCCATGGCCTATGGGCACGGGCGTGTCACACGCCCGTTTGATTTACTCAGTTTCGACCACGGCCGTATCGCACGGCCGTGGCATTTTATCGCAGTCCGTGTTATGGGATAAGTTTTGTCCTATTTCCACACGGCCACGGCCACACCCGTATGCAAGGCCGTGTGGTAGGGAAACCTGCGCTTAAAATTTTTGTTAGTTTTTAGTTAGATGCTAAAATTCGAAAATATGGACGTTAGTGGGGTTAGTGCTCGGGTTGCCTCCCGAGAAGCGCTCGTTTAAAGTCTTGAGCTAGACTTACCTGTTATTCGTATGGCCATGGTGGTTTACGGAGTCGAAACTCATTTTTCTTACTATCAATTCTATCAAAATATGGTTTGATTCGGGTAATATTTACCTCAAAAGTACCAAAATTAGAATGAGTTACCTCGACCATTTCGTATGGAAAGACCTTAAGTACCGTAAAAGGAGTCGCACCGGTTGTATTAAGCTCTGAAGCGGCTATTCGAGGGTCAATTGTATCTGACAGTACCTGGTCCCCAACTTTGAAGTGATTGGTTCCACCTTTAATACTCGATGTCCTAGCCGTGTCAAGAACTTGAAGAGTGATTGTTTCGTCACTTACACGAAATATGAGCTCACGTGGTAGTTTATTTCGTAGAATTACTGGGCACACTGCGTTTAGCTCCACATGCGACGTATCGTCTAACTTCCGTTTGTTTGTCAAAAAATCTTCTAAAAATTTCCTTGAAACTGGCATCTGCGAAAAAGTTTCAAGAAACGACAAGTTAATATGTAATTTATTTGGAAGTTTAAGAAATTTACCGAATTGTTCCTCTGTGTGGTCTTTCTTTATCGCCTTGAGGTATGGCACACGAGGTTGGTACTCTGTAATTACTGGGTTTGGTTTATCATGGCTTACCTCAACCTTACCTTCCTCTACCACATTCTCTTGCTTCAGTTTTGGTTCATCTAACCCTTCACTATCGTGAGCAGTTATTGCTTGAGGTTGCTCTCTTGTGTTAGTTTCGGTGTTGCTAGGCAAGATACCTTGTGGTCTTTCTAAGATCAGCTTAGCAAGCTGACCTATTTGATTCTCGAGCCCTAGAATCGACGCTTGCTGATTTTTAAGCGCTATTTCAGTGTTTTGGAAGCGTGTTTCTGACACTGAGATAAATTTTGTTAGCATCTCCTCAAGGTTCGGCTTCTTTTCTTGCTGGTAAGGTGGTTGTTGAAAACCTGGAGGAAGTTGCGGTCTTTGATTACCTTGACCACCCCACGAGAAATTGGGATGGTACCTCCAACCTGCATTATAAGCGTTACTATAAAGATTATTTTGAGGTCTAGAATACTTACCCATATAGTTGACTTGTTTTTTCTCTGTGCAAGGGTTGTAGGATAGATATTCTGTGTTGTTCACCCCTCCTCCATTTGTATTGTACTGTATTACCTGATGTAATTGCGTAGAACCATACAAACCATCAATTTTTTTATTTAAAATCTCTACCTGGTTAGATAACATGGTGACCACGTCAAGGTTGAAAACACCGGCTGCTTTATTAGGCTTTGTCCTCATGACTTGCCACTGATAATTATTCAGTGACATCTCTTCAGTTTCTGCGAGCGGTATGTTCTATTTCACTGTCAAAAATCAAGGGTCCTGACGGGTTCCTCCTAATCATAAACTAGAATTACCTGCCAGAATCAAATAAAAGCAGAATTAGCAAAGTTAAAATAAAATAAATATAAATTGCAAATAAATAATATGGCTACAGTAATAAAAATTGAGCGTTCTTAATATTTTAGTTCCCCGGCAACGGCGCCAAAAACTTGATCGTGTGTCGAGAGTTTTAATATTTATATAATGAATGATCTAGCCTAGAAACTAACTATCACCGCGATTGAGGCAAGTGCACCTATCGAACAGTAGTATAGCTTAGTGGCAAGACCGGAATGTCGAACCCAAAGGAACCAAAAGTACTAATACTGACTTTCTTTTTATTATTTAGCCTAAGAATTAAGAGATTTGTTGTTTAATCTAAAATAACTAACTACTAAGCTTAAGATGCTAAGACACAGAGAATTAATTGGGAAAATACTTGTGGGAAAAACCAATTGATTAAGACAATACCCGAGGAAGAATCCACCTAGACTTCACTTGTTATTTAACTCAACCTGCATTTATTTATTCACTTGACTTGATCCGTAGGATTCCTAATTTATATTAATACCTCTCTCGAGGCTACTAACGTCTAACCTTAGGTTGATTAATTGAAATCTATTGCTGATTAAAACTCCTAGGATTGCATTAACTCGATCTATGGACTCTCATATTAGGTTTGACCCTAATCCGGCAGATTTTCGTCATCCTATCTCTAGGGTTGCAATCAACTCCGCTTAACTATGCTAGATCTACTCTTAAACAGGGAATATTCCTCCACTACCTAAGCACATCAATACTTGAATCAATATCCTAAAATATCAAAACAAGAATTAAGAACACATAATTAAGAACAAATCAAGTATTTATCATATAGTTCAAAAAACAATAACAAGATCCGTCTTAGGTTTCATCCCCTCGTATCCGAGAGGGTTTAGTTCATAATCATAAAAGAATACATCTCAGAAGAAAATATAAAACAAAACATAAGAAAACCCTAAAACCCCCTGAAGGAATTGAAGGAGAGATCCTCCGTCTTGAGTATAATTTTGGCTTCTTGAGATGAATCAACTGGCTTTCTTCGAGTAAATCCCACAATTCTAGCCTCTCTGGCTTGGCTCCTTGGCCTTGCTGGACGCCCCCTTCAAGGTTGGCCTTTAGGGTGTTTATATAGGCTTTAGGAATGTCTTTCTTTGCCTCTAAGTACCCTATTCCGAGTGAAATTCCTTTTTGTCACGGTAGGGAAACGCACGTGCAACACGCCCGAGTGAATCGAATCCAGGCCGTGGCTGAGCCTACTAAAAGGGCACGGCCGTGTGGCTTGGGCCCAAGCCGTGTTGATTTCCTACTTTGGCCTATTTGGTCCGTTTTTAGCCCGTTTCTCGTTCTTTTCGACCTCCGTTGCTCTCCTAAGTATAAAACATGAAATTAAAGGATTAGGAGCATCAAATTCCATAATTCAAAGGATAAATCATCCAAAAAGCATTCTAAATGTGGGATTAAAATATGTATAAATTACGGTTTATCAAGTCCTTTTAGGTGTTTTCATGGTAACACCTTTCACAAAAGTTGTCCATCTAACAACTAAGACTCATTTTCTTCCATAAAAATGCCGCAAACAACTTAAAAGCTCACATGGAAAAACTCTAAACTTTTCACCATATTGCAAGATAGTCCCCTCTTTAGAAAGCTTAAGCTTTAGGGGTTCCAAAAGTACAACTATCATCAAGAAAAACAATTAAAATCACTTGTAGGGAGAAGAGTTTGCTAAAATTTTTGAGCTTTAAAACCCCTATTTTGCTTGTGTTTTTCGGTGGAAGAAGATGAGTAAAGTGAAGGATATCATCTTTTCTTTATTTTAATATAAAACAATCAATTTAGTCACCAAACCTTTACCAACTTTGACCAATTTTGACTCCCTTGTCCCTTATGGCCGGCCAACCATGATTTAAGGGGCTAATTACCCTTTAAATACCTCCAATTAATATTCTATGGCTATTAGACGCCTTTAGCTTATAAAATAGAACTTTTGCACTTTTTGTGATTTAGTCCTTTTTCGCGATTAAGCATGAAATCGCTAAAATTAAAGCACCCAAATTTTCATGCACTTATATAATCATGCTCTAACTCATAAAATAACATGAAAATAATTTTCTCCGACCTCGAACTAGTGGTTCCGAAACCACTATTCCGACTAGCCCCTAAATTGGGCTGTTACAATTCTCCCCCTTAAGGATTTTCGTCCTCGAAAATCTTACCGGTCAAAAGGTTGGGAAACTGGTTTCTCATGGTCTCTCCGGGCTCCCAAGTAGCCTCTTGTATCCCATGTCTCTGCCATAGCACTTTAACAAGGGCTATATTTTTGTTTCTCAGTTGTTTGACCTCTCGTGCCAAAATCTTAACCGGCTCTTCACCATAAGTCTTGTCCGGTTGAATCTCTACTTCTGATGGCACAACCACATGTGAAGGGTCCAAACGGTATCAGTGTAACATGGACACGTGGAAGACATTGTGTGTAACACCCCTTACCCGTATTCTACGCCAAAACTGGGTACGAGGCGTTACCGTACTTCACTAACATGATCATACAACTTTGGGCTATCAAATTTCATTCCAAATTAAAAAAATTTCATTTACAATCAATACATTCTTATTAAGGGCCTACGAGGCCTTAATCAAGCATACGGAGGGTTTTGGAACCCAACCGGGAACTTTTGTGAACTTAAATTTTTTTGCCTAAACAGGGCCCACGCACCCGTGTGAAATGGGACACGCCCGTGTGGGCAGGCTGTGTGGTCACACACGCACATGTCCCTAGCCCGTGTGGGATTTATTTTCATTTCGAACCTACAGGGGTTTTCGCACGGCTGGACACACGCCCGTGTTCATGGCCCGTGTGCTCCACACGACCTATACAGCCCGTGTCCTTGCCCGTGTGTAAAAACCTGGGTATTCTGTTTGTGACGTCAGCAATTTCACAAGGGACACACGGCCTAAGCACACGCCTGTGTGGCTAGCCCGTGGTCGACTGACTTGAAACACTAACATGCAGGGGACACACGGCCTCGTCACACACCCATGGGACTGATCGTGTGCCACACACGGCCTAGACAGACGCCCGTGTGCCTACCTGTGTAGACATAAACAAGGCTATTTTCCAAGTTCTTTTTGCCACCCTAGCTCACATGACGTATTTCCATTCAATACATCATCAAGCAACTCAATTTGTGTAACAACACTTTCTTGAATAACCTCATATTTCATAACTTAAACATAATGAGCCATCAACTATGGCCATATACAAAAGAATTCATTCTTAAGGTAGCCAATACATTCTTGGCCAAAATAACAAAACAATTCACTAAGCCTAGCCCCTATACATGCCATACTCAAAATGCTAGTTCTAGATATACCAAGATGAGCTGATAGTGTGGGTGGTCTTCCAATTATCTTCGTATCCCGACCCGGCTCTTTGACACTATAAAACAAGGGAAAAGAAAGGGAGTAAGCTTTACGCTTAGTAAGTTTACATGTAAACAATAAACATCATAATATGTGCTAATCAATAAATAGCATTACATACTAAGGAAGAACAGTCCACTTTCATGATCATGCTTACTCATTTCATCCCTTACCACATTTTGAGCATATTACGAGCCAAATGCTCACATTATTTAACATACAACCCTGCACTTATCACCACATAATCTCATGAAACCACACTCAACAACTTCATAATAAGCCATTCATAGTATTACCTAACACTCGGTGGTTTCGCACTTAGCCCACCATTTAACTTTAATGGGGTGGTATCGCACATAGCCCACCAACGAGATTATTTACGGTGGTATCGCACTTAGCCCACCAAACGATGGTATCGCACACAGGCCATCATGAATAAGTATTAAGGTGGTATCACACATAGCCCACCAACAAGAATGATTAAGGTGATATCGCATACAGCCCACCATTAGTTACTACGGATAACATTCCACACTTACATATCTAATTCAACATCCATAAGGAATTTATTCATTTTCTACCACATTCAATCCATTTAAATTGTAAGTGTTCTCAATCATACAATGCAACGATAACCAACAACATATGTATTTAAAATGCATCGTTTACACATAAACTTACCTCGGTGCAAAATATGTTAATTTCCGGTTTAATCCGAAACCTTGCCTTTTCCCCGGTCAATGTTAATTCCGCGCTCTTCTTGATCTTTAACAAAAAAATTCACTCATTTAAATCATTTTATGATCACAATGCTTCATAATCTTTACTTAGGCAAAAATGACCATTTTGCCCTTGTACTATGGAAAAATTACAATTTTGCCCCTAGGCTTGTAAATCATTTTTCAACACATTTTCTCATTAAACAAGCCTAGATGAACATTTATTCCTTTTACAACAACTCACAAAACCATTTATTTCATGCATTTATTACACAATTTCAATCTTTGCATTCAAGTCTTATTTAGGTGTTTTCATGCTAACACCTTTCACAAAAGTTGTTTCTCATCTCCCTAGCATTCATTTTCTTCCATAAAAACTCAGAAAACAACATAAACACTCTCATGAAAGTCCTTAGAATTTCAACCATATTACAAATTAATCCCCTTATTAGCTAGCTTAAGCTTTGGGGGTTCCAAAAGTACAAAAATTATCAAGAAAGACCTCTAAAATCACTTACTTGCAAGAGAGTTGCTTGGCTGAAAGTTTGGACTCCAAAACCCTCTAATTTCCTTCAAATTTCAGTGGTAGAAGAAGAATGAATAATAAAATATGAGATATCATCTTTTTATCTTATTTTATTCATTTTTTTATCACCTAATGTCACCAAATTTTGACTAAAATTAATGCTCTTGTCCCCTTGCTTCCTATGGCCGGCCAACACACTCTATATTGCACTTTAAGGACCTTCAATTAATATTCTATGGTCATTAGACACCTCTACCTTGAAAAATAGAACTTTCGCACTTTATTTGATTTAGTCCTTTTTCACAATTAAGCATTCAATCGTTAAAATTAAAGCACCAAAATTCCCATGCATTATTATAAACATGTTATAACACATAAAATAATACCAAAATAATTTTCCTCAATCTCAGATTAGTGGTCTCGAAACCACTGTTTCGACTAGCCCTAAAATCGGGCTGTTACAACTCTCTCCTCATTTAGAGATTTTCGCCCTCGAAAATCTTACCGGTAAAAAGGTTTGGATATTGTTCTCTCATGGCTTCTTCCGGTTCCCACGTCGCCTCTTCCACATCATGTTTTTTCCACAACACTTTTACTAAAGCTATGCTCTTATTCCTCAACTGTGTAACCTCCCGAGCTAAAATCTTAATCGGCTCCTCTTCATAAGTCATGTCCGATCGTATCTCGATTTCCGATGGAGGGATCACATGCGAAGGATCAGAACGATATCGTCTCAACATCGATACATGAAACACATTATGTATTTTCTCTAACTCTACCGGCAAAGCCAACCGATATGCTACTGGCCCAATCCTCTCGGTAACCTCATACGACCCTATGAATCGTGGACTCAATTTGCCCTTCTGACCAAATCTCAATATTTTCTACCACGCGGATACTTTCAGAAATACTTTGTCGCCCACTTGAAACTGAATTTCTTTTCTTTTCAAATCTGCATACGACTTTTGTCGGTCCGATGCAGCTTTCAGACTATTACGGATCACTTTCACCTTCTCCTCGGTTTCTTTAACTAAATCAACCCCATGAATTTGTTTCTCACTAAGTTCGGTCCAATACAAGGGAGTCCGACACTTGCGACCATACAAGGCTTCGTACGGCGCTATCCGTATACTCGACTGATAACTGTTGTTATATGCAAACTCAACCAAAGGTAGGTATCTTTCCCAACTACCTTCAAACTCTAGCACACAGCACCGGAGCATATCTTCAAGAACTTGAATTACCCTTTCAGATTGACCATCAGTTTGGGGATGAAACGCAGTACTAAAATTCAACCTTGTACCCAAGGCTTCCTGCAGCTTCTTCCAAAACCTCGAAGTAAATTTTGAATCTCTATCCGAGATAATAGATACGGGCACTCCATGTAATCTCACCACCTCAGCAATATACAACTCGGCCAACTTATCAAGTGCATAATCAACACGCACCGGTATAAAGTGAGCCGACTTCGTTAGTCTATCAACAATAACCCACACAGCATCTTTCTTTTTTGGAGTCATAGGCAACCCCTCACAAAATCCATGGTGATCCGATCCCACTTCCACTCGGGAACCATCACAGGCTGAAGCAATCCCGATGTTACTTGATGCTCGGCTTTCACTTGTGACAGATCAAACATCTTGTCACGAACTCAGAGATGTCTCTTTTCATACCCAGCCACCAATAAAGTTGCTTCAAATCATTGTACATTTTAGGTACTCTTTGGGATGTAATTGACAAATGACCACTGTGTGCTTCATGTAAAATTTTTCGGATCAACTCATCATCTTTAGGTACACAAATCCTGTCGTGAAACATCAAACAACCATCTGAACTCACCCGAAAGTCAGAATCATTTCCCGATTCATACTTAGCTCTCTTAGCTTGCATCTCATTATCATTCTTTTGAGCTTCACAAATCTGTTGAATAAATAATGGTTTAGCCCTTATCTCGGCCAATATAGCATTGTCATCAAACAATGCTAAGCTCGTACTCAAGGCCCTCAAAGCATACAGGGACTTTATACTCAAGGCATCCGCCACTACATTTGCTTTCCCCAGATGATAATCAATTGCTAGTTCATAGTCCTTTAATAATTCGAGCCACCACCGTTGTCGCAAATTCAAATCCTTTTGATCCATCAAATACTTCAAACTCTTATGATCGGTGAAGATTCGGCACTTCTCACCATATAAATAATGACGCCAAATCTTTAATGCGAAAACAATCGCAGCCAACTCAAAATCATGAGTCGAATAATTCTTCTCATACGGTTTTAACTGTCTCGAGGCGTAAGCTACCACCTTATCCTCTTGCATCAACACACAATCGAGGCCATTTAATGACGCATCACTGTAGACCACAAACTCTTTCCCCGACTCAGGTTGCACTAAAATCGCGCGCTTGACCAACAATGTTTTCATCTCTCAAGCTCATTGGCATTTCTCGACCCATTCAAACTTGACATCCTTATGCAACAGTTTCGTCATTGGGGTAGCAATCATGGAAAACCCTTTTACGAACCGTCTGTAGTACCCTGCTAAACCCAAAAAGCTCCTGACTTCTGACACATTTCTCAGTGGTTTCCACTCTACAATAGCCGATATCTTACTCGGATCAACTCTAATACCATCACCCGACACAATGTGTCCTAAGAATCTGGCCTCTCGGAGCCAAAACTCACTCTTGCTAAATTTAGCATACAACTGTTTGTCTCTTAAAGTATGCAAAACAATTCTAAGATGCTCTGCATGATCACTCTCATCCCGAGAATAAATTAGTATATCATCGACGAAGACAACTACAAACTTGTCCAAATACGGTCGAAAGACTTGGTTAATTAAATCCATAAAAATCGTAGGAGCATTCGTTAAACCAAATGGCATGACAAGAAACTCATAATGGCCATACCTCGTCCGAAATGCAGTTTTCGGCACATCTTGCTCCTTAACCCTCAACTGATAATAACCAGACCTTAGATCTATTTTGGAGAACACTGTAGCTCCCTTCAGTTGGTCAAATAAATCATCTATTCTTGGTAAAGGGTATTTATTCTTCACAGTCACTTTGTTGAGTTGTCTGTAGTCTATGCACAATCTCAGTCTTGCAAAACCCTTTTCCGTTAACTCTTGCAATTGAACCTTCAATTCTTTCAACTCCAATGGTGCCATCCTATACGGGGCAACCGAAATAGGTGCCATACCCGAAATTAACTCAATCCTAAACTCGACCTCCCTAACTGGAGGTAATTCGGGTAACTCTTCTGGGAACACGTCTAGATACTCGCATACCACCGGCACTGATTCAATCTTTACCTCTGACTCTTGAGTATTTAGCACAAAGGCGAAATAGGACTCGTATCCTTTCCTCAAGTATTTTTCAGCTACCATAGTTGAAATTATCGCAGGCAAACTATCCGATTTACCTGATTCAACCCGAATGTCATCTCCATTTTCACATTTCAATTCAATATACTTGCTACCACAGTTCACTAAAACATTATGTGCAGTCAACCAATCCATACCAAGAATCAAGTCAAATTTATCAAACGGCAACAACATAAGGTTTGCCGGGAAACAATGACCTCTAATTGTCAAAGGAAAATTTCTACACACATTGTCAACTAGCACATGTTTGGCTAACGGGTTTGACACTTTTACTACAAATTCCGTAGACCCAACAATCATGCTCATACTAGATGCCAATTTCATGCAAATGTAAGAATAGGTAGACCCCGAGTCAATCAAAGCAATAACAGAGGTTTCATGAAGAGAAAAAGTACTCGTTATCACGTCTGGAGATGATGCCTCTTCGTGAGTGTGAATGGCATAATTCCTTGCAGGTGCCCGACCCCCCGGTCTCATAGTAGAATCTCGAGGCATACTTCTACCACTAGTCGCACCTCCCGGGTTCTTTTGTGATCTACCCCTTGAAGATACATTGCTAGATTTTATCTCTTGCTTCCTTTCCTTGTCATCCCTCTCAGGACAATTTCGAATAAAATGATCCGGGGAACCACACTTATAACAATTCCGGTTGTTTCCCCAACACTCCCCAGTGTACTGCCTACCACAATTTGGACACTCCGGTTTGGACTTCGGATTGCCCACACTTTCCATCAAAGTGGCTTGAACTCTTGAGCCCGAGTAGGTACTACCTCGATCTCTATGTGAGTATCCAACTGGTGCAGTCGTTTGAGCGTTTACTTCCTTGGACCTCTTCGATTGGGATTGGTATGATTTGCTTATTGGCATTTTTCTTGCATCTCAGGCCTCATTCACAGCTTTCCTCTTTTCCTTATTCAACTCCTCGGCTTTACATGCCCTATCAACCAACACCACAAACTCTTTTAACTCCAAAATCCCAACTAGCAGTTTAATATCCTCATTTAACTCGTCTTCAAACCTCTTGCACAAAATGGCTTTTGTAGATACAAACTCTTGTGCATACTTGCTGAGCCTAACAAACTCGCGCTCGTATTCTGCCACAGTCATTTTTCCTTGCTTCAATTCAAGGAATTCTTTCCGCTTCTGATCCAAGAATCTTTGGCTTATATACTTCTTTCGGAACTCTTCCAAAAAGAAGTCCCACGTCACTCTCTCCCTTGGAACCATCGACGTTAGAATTTTCCACCAATGGTATGCCGAGTCCCTCAGCAAGGACACGGCGCATTTTAAGCTCTCCTCAGGTGTGCAAGAGAGTTCATCAAATACTCTCATTAAGTTCTCAAGCCAGAACTCTGCCTTCTCGGGGTCATCGTCTATATTAGCTCTAAACTTCTCGGCCCCTTGCTTCTGAATCTTATCTACAGGGGGCTTAGTTATCCTTACTAAATCTATACCTTGAGGAGCCACTGGAATTGGCTGAGGTATAGGAGGGGGTGGAGGAGGTTAAGCGTTTGGGTTTGCTCGTACATACTCCGTGTACCAGTTACTCATCATTTGGAGAAAGGCTTCCTTGGCCTCTTCTCCTTGACCCCCAGTCTCGGGTCCACTCTCTACAGGCACGGTCCCTTGCGCGGGAGCCGGTGCGTTACTAGCTACGTCATCAGCAGCCGTTCGATCGGGATCCATTTACTATATAAAAACAAAGTTTAAAATTGTCAGAAGCCACCACACTATCAATATACGCTTATGGCATCTATAACTAGACTCTAACACACGCTACAGTAGTCTGAGAACCGACTAAACTATAGCTTTGATACCACTAAATGTAACACCCCTTACCCGTATTCTACGTCGGAACCGGGTACGAAGCGTTACCGTACTTAACTCACATGATCATAAAACTTTGGGCTATCAAATTTCATTCCAAATTAAAACTTTTCCATTTACAATCAATACATTCTCATTAAGGGCCTACGAGGCCTTAATCAAGCATACGGAGGGTTTCGGAACCCAACCGGGAACTTTTGTGCACTTAATTTTTTTTTGCCTAAACAGGGCCCACATGCCCGTGTGAAATGGGACACGCCCGTGTGGGCAGGCTGTGTGGTCACACACGCCCATGTCCCTAGCCCATGTGGGATTTATTTTCATTTCGAACCTACAGGGGTTTTCACACGGCCAAACACACGCCCGTGTTCATGGCCCGTGTGCTCCACACTACCTAGACACGCCCGTGTCCTCGCCCGTGTGTAAAAACCTGGGTATTTTGTTTGTGACGTCAGCAATTTCATAAGGGACACACGGCCTAAGCACACGCCTGTGTGGCTAGCCCGTGGTCGACTGACTTGAAACACTAACATGCAGGGGACACACGGCCTCGTCACACACCCATGGGACTGACACACGCCCGTGTGCCTACCCGTGTGGACATAAACAAGGCTATTTCCCAAGCTCTTTTTTCCACCCTAGCTCACACAACGTATTTCCATTCAATACATCATCAAGCAACTCAATTTGTGCAACAACACTTTCTTGAATAACCTCATATTTCATAACTTAAACATAATGAGCCATCAACTATGGCCATATACAAAAGAATTCATTCTTAAGGTAGCCAATACATTCTTGGCCAAAATAACAACACAATTCACTAAGCCTGGCCCCTATACATGCCATACTCAAAATGCTAGTTCTAGATATACCAAGATGAGCTGATAGTGTGGGTGATCTTCCAATTATCTTCGTATCCCGACCCGGCTCTTTGACACTATAAAATAAGGGAAAAGAAAGAGAGTAAGCTTTACGCTTAGTAAGTTTACATGTAAACAATAAACATCATAATATGTGCTAATCAATAAATAGCATTACATACTAAGGAAGAACAGTCCACTTTCATGATCATGCTTACTCATTTCATCCCTTACAACATTCCAAGCATATTACGAGTCAAATGCTCAAATTATTAAACATACAACCCTGCTTTTATCACCACATAATCTCATGAAACCACACTCAACAATTTCACAATAAGCCATTCATAGTATTACCTAACACTCGGTGGTTTCGCACTTAGCCCACCATTTAACTTTAATGGGGTGGTATTGCACATAGCCCACCAACGAGATTATTTACGATGGTATCGCACTTAGCCCACCAAACGATGGTATCGTACATAGCCCATCATGAATAAGTATTAAGGTGGTATCATACATATCCCACCAACAAGAATGATTAAGGTGATATCACATACAGCCCACCATTAGTTACTATGGATAACATTCCACACTTACATATCTAATTCAAAATCCATAAGGAATTTATTCATTTTCTACCACATTCAATCCATTTAAATCCTTAGTGTTCTCAATCATACAATGCACCAATAAGCAACAACATATGTATTTAAAATGCATCGTTTTCACATAAACTTACCTCGGTGCAAAATGTGTTAATTTGCGGTTTAATTCGAAACCTTGCCTTTTCCCCGGTCAAGGTTAATTCCGCGCTCTTCTTGATCTATAACAACAAAATTCACTCATTTAAATCATTTTATGATCACAATGCTTCATAATCTTTACTTAGGCAAAAATGACCATTTTGCCCATGTATTATGGCAAAATTACGATTTTGCCCCTAGGCTTGTAAATCATTTTTCAACACATTTTCTCATTAAAAAAGCCTAGCTGAACATTTATTCCTCTTACAACAACTCACAAAACCATTTATTTAATGCATTTATTACACAATTTCAATCTTTGCATTCAAGTCTTATTTAGGTGTTTTCATGCTAACACCTTTCACAAAAGTTGTTTCTCATCTCCCTAGCATTCATTTTATTCCATAAAAACTCAGCAAACAACATAAACACTCTCATGGCAAGTCCTTAGACTTTCAACCATATTACAAATTAATCCCCTCATTAGCTAGCTTAAGCTTTGGGGGTTCCTAAAGTACAAAAATTATCAAGAAAGACCTCTAAAATCACTTACTTGCAAGAGAGTTGCTTGGCTGAAAGTTTGGACTCCAAAACCCTCTAATTTCCTTCAAATTTCAGTGGTAGAAGAAGAATGAATAGTAAAATATGAGATATCATCTTTTTATCTTATTTTATTCATTTTTTTATCACCTAATGTCACCAAATTTTGACTAAAATTAATGCTCTTGTCCCCTTGCTTCCTATGGCCGGCCAACACACTCTATATGGCCTAATTTCACTTTAAGGACCTTCAATTTAATATTCTATGGCCATTAGACACCTCTACCTTGAAAAATAGAACTTTCGCACTTTATGCAATTTAGTCCTTTTTCACAATTAAGCATTCAATCGTTAAAATTAAAGCACCAAAATTCCCATGCATTATTATAAACATGTTATAACACATAAAATAATACAAAAATAATTTTCTTCAATCTCAAATTAGTGGTCTCAGAACCACTATTCCGACTAGCCCCAAAATCAGGCTGTTACATTGTGAATCTTTTCCAGCTCAGATGGCAAGGCCAAACGATAAGCTACCGATCCTATCCTCTGGGTAACTTCATAAGGTCCGATAAAGAGCGGACTCAATTTGCCTTTCCAGCCAAATCTGAGGAATTTTCTGCATGGTGATACTTTCAGTAACACTTTATCACCTACTTGGACCTAAATATCCTTCCTTTTCAAATCCGAGTAGGATTTTTGTCTATCTGAGGCCGCTTTCAGATATTCACATATCACATTTACTTTCTTTTCAGTTTCCCTGAGCAAATCAACCCCGTTAATCTGATTCTCTCTGAGTTCTATCTAATACAAGGGCGTTCGGCACTTACGCCCGTACAATGCTTCATAAGGTGCCATCTTCAAACTTGACTGAAAATTGTTGTTGTAGGCAAATTCCACCAACAGTAAGTATTTTTCCCAATTACCTTGGAATTCCAAAATGCAACATCGAAGCATGTCTTCAAGTATCTATATCACTCTTTCCAACTACCTGTCAGTTTGCGGATGGAAAGCTGTACTAAAACTTAATTTCGTGCCTAAAGCCTCTTGCAACTTTTTTCCAAAACTGTGACGTGAATCTCAGATCTCTATCTGAAATGATCGACAACGGTACACCATGAAGTCTTACTATCTCTGATACGTACAAATCCGCCAACTTATCAAGAGAATAATCAACTCGTACTGGTATGAAATGGACTGACTTCGTAAGTCTATCGACTACAACCCATACAGCATCCTTCTTTTTCGGTGTCAATGGTAAACTCGTCACGAAGTCCATAGTAATACGGTCCCATTTCACTCGGTAACCATAATAGGCTGAAGTAGACCCGAAGGTACTTGGTGTTCAGCCTTCACTTGTTGACAAATTAGGCATCTCGATACAAACTCAGAAATGTCTTTCTTCATACTCGGCCACCAATACCACTTCCTCAAGTCATTGTACATCTTCGTGCTGCCTGGGTGCACAGTTAAACATCCACTATGTGCTTCATGCAAAATCTTTTGAATAAGTTCATCATTTCTGGGTACACAGACCCTATCTAGAAACATCAAACATCCGTCAGGACTTACCCGAAAGTCTGACTCAACATTTGACTCACTTAGAACTCTTTTGGCTTGTAAATTGCTGTCATCTTTCTGAGCTTCACAAATCTCTTGGAGAAACAATGGTCTTTCCCTCAACTCAGCTAGAATAGAACTATCATCTGACAAAACCATCCGCGTATTCATGGCTCCCAGCGCAAACAAGGATTTTCTGCTCAAAGCATCGGCGACCACGTTCGCCTTTCCCGGATGGTAATCAATCACTAGTTCATAATCCTTGATCAGCTCTAACCATCTTCATTGCCTCAAATTCAATTTCTTTTGAGTCATCAAGCATTTTAGACTTTTGTGGTCGGTGAATATCTGACACCTTTCACCATATAAATGGTGTCTCCATATCTTTATTGCAAACACATTGGCAGCCAACTCTAAATCATGGGTCGGGTAATTCTTCTCGTGCGGCTTTAATTTTCTAGAAGCATATGCAATCACCTTGCCCTCTTGCATAAGTACACAACCCAATCCATTCATGGATGCATCATCAAACCATAAATTCTCTTCCCTACTCAAGTTGCACCAAAACAGAGCCTCGATCCAACAATGCCTTTAGTTTCTCAAAACTCTGTTGGCACTTTTCTGACCAATCAAACTTCACATATTTTTTCAATAATCTCGTCATCGGAGTAGCTATCATGGAAAACCCCTTGAAAAAATGCCTATAATAGTCGGCTAGGCCCAGAAAACTCCTCACTTCAGTTACGCTCCTTGGTGGTTTCCATTCAACAATTGCTAAAATCTTACTCGGGTCGACTCTAATTCCATCTCCCGAGACAATGTGCCCCAAAAATCCAACTTCCTTAAGCCAAAATTCACTTTTATTGAACTTGGCATATAATTGATTATCTCTCAAAATTTGCAAAACCATTCTCAAATGCTCGGCATGTTCGTTCTCATGTCGAGAGTAGATTAATATATCATCGATAAATACCACCACAAATTTGTCCAAATACGGCCGAAAAATACGATTCATCAAGTCCATGAAAACGGCTGGGGCGTTTGTTAAGCCAAAAGGCATGACCAAAAATTCATAGTGGCCATACCTCATTCGAAATGTAATTTTTGGCACATCCGAGTTCTTGACTCTCAACTGATAGTACCCGGACCTTAAGTCTATTTTGGAAAACACCATGGATCCCTTCAATTGATCAAACAAATCATCAATTCTTGGCAACGGGTACTTGTTCTTCACAATTACCTTATTAAGTTGCCGATAATCTATGCATAACCTCATAGAACCATCTTTCTTCTTCACAAATAAAACGGGAGCACCCCACATTGAAAAACTCGGTCTTTCGAAGCCTTTATCCGTTAGTTCTTGCAACTTTGGTTTCAATTCTTTTAGCTCGGTTGGAGCCATTCTATATGGAGCAATAGAAATGGGGGCGGTACCCGAAGCTAACTCGATCCCAAATTTGACTTCTCTAACTGGAGGTAACCTTGGCAATTCCTCTGGGAAAACATTCTGATATTCACACACTATGGGTACCGACTCAATTTTGAACTCAATCTCTTTAGCATTCATCAAAAATGCAAGGTAAGCTTCATACCCCTTTCTTAAATACTTCTGAGTCAACAAGGATGATATCACTACTAGTGATCTGTCTTACTTATCTGATTTAACACGAATAAGATCCTCACTTTCACATTTTAACTCAATAAACTTCTTTCCACAATTTACAATCATCTCATGAGTAACTAACCAATCCATCCCAAGGATGACATCGAACTCATCAAACGGTAATAGCATGAGATTAGCAGGAAAACAATGACCCCTAATCATCAAAGGGCAATCTTTGCATACTCTATCGACCAACACACATTTGCCTTGGGGATTTGATACTTTTATCACAAATTTAGTAGACTCTACAGGCATGTTCATGCTAGAGACTAATTTCATACAAATATACGGGTGGGTAGACCCTAGATCAATTAAAGCTACAACATGGTTATCATAGAGAGAAAATGCACCCGTGATTACGTCAGGGGAGGACGCCTCTTCGTGAGCACGAATGGCATATGTTCTCGTCGGTGCTCTACCCTTAACTCTCGCAATCTTCTCTCTAGATGAATTCTTGCCTCTCATCTCATTTCCGGGTTTCTCTGTGGTCTTCCACTAGCAGTATTTCCCGGTCTTGCATTCTGAGGTTTCTCTTTCTCACCCGCCTCAGGGCAATCTCTGATAAAGTGGTCTAGAGACCTACACTTGAAACAAGCCTTCTCGTTTGCTCGGTACTCACCAGAATGATGTCTACCACACTGCGGGCATTCCGGTCTACTCTGTCGGGCATTGCCAACACTAGCAACCGAAGTAATCTGAGCCTTAGACCCCTGAGAATTGTTTGCCCTTACTTCGGTTTAAAAACTCGGCCGAAGTGGCTGATCGAGTAGTAAAATCCCTTGATTTCTTAAATGAGGATTGGTAGGACTTACTCAGTTGTCTCTTTCTCGAGTCACGGGACTCAATCTCAGCTCTTCTTTTCTCTTTGGCCAACTCTTCAGCCTTACAGGCTCTATCTACCAACACCACAAATTCTTTTAGTTCGAGAACTCTAACATAAAAATGGATATCCTCATTTAACCCGTCCTCGAACCTTTTGCACATGATAGCCTCTGTTGATACGCACTCTCGAGCGTATTTGCTAAGCCTTACAAACTCACGCTCATATTCAGTCACCGTCATTCAGCCTTGCTTTAATTCCAAGAACTCTTTTCTTTTCTGGTCGATGAATCTCTGACTAATATACTTCTTCTGGAATTCCTCTTGGAAGAATTCCCAGTTTATTCTCTCCCTTGGTACCTGATAAACCGTAATTTATACATACTTTAATCCCACATTTAGCATGCTTTTTTGATGATTTATCCTTTGAATTGTGGAATTCGATGCTCCTAATCCTTTAATTTCATGTTTTATACTTAGGGAAGCATAGGAGGATGAAAAGAACGAGAAATGGGCTAAAAACAGACCAAATGGGCCAAAGTAGGAAATCAACACAGCCTGGGCCCAAGCTAAACGGCCGTACCCCTTTAGCAGGCTCGACCACAGCCTGAATTCAATTCACACGGGCGTGTTGCACGGCCGTGTCCCTACCGTGACAAAGAGGAATTTCACTCGGAATAGGGTACTTAGAGGCAAAAAAAGACATTCCAAAAGCCTATATAAACACCCTAAAGGCCAACCTTGGGGGGGCGTCCAGTTAGGCCAAGGAACCAAGCCAGAGAGGTCAGAATTGTGGGATTTACTCGAAGAAAGCCAGTTGATTCATCTCAAGAAGCCGAAATCATACTCAAGACGGAGGATCTCTCTTTCAATTCCTTCAGGGGGTTTTAGGGTTTTCTTATGTTTTGTTTTATCTTTTCTTCTGAGATGTATTCTTTTATGATTATGAACTAAACCCCTCAGATACCTGAGGGGGATGAAACCTAAGACGGATCTTGTTATTATTTTCTGAACTATATGATAAATACTTGGTTTGTTCTTAACTATGTGTTCTTAATTCTTTTTTTGGTATTTCAGGATATTAATTCAAGTATTGATGTGCTTAGGCAGTGGAGGAATATTCCCTGTTTAAGAGTGGATCTAGCATAGTTAAGCAGAGTTGATCGCAACCCTAGAGATAGGATGACGAAAATTTGCCGGATTAGGGTCAAACCTAATATGGGAGTCCATAGATTGAGTTAATGCAATCCTAGGGGTTTTAATTAGAAAGAGATTTCAATTAATCAACCTAGGGTTAAACGTTAGTAGCCTCGAGAGAGGTATTAATATAAATTAGGGAATCCTACGGATCAAGTCAAGTGAATAAATCGTCTGGTTCAGAGTTAAATAACAAGTGAGGTCTAGGTGGATTCTCCCTTGGGTATCGTCTTAATCAATTGGTTTTTGCCACAAGTATTTTCCCCAATTCATTCTCTGTGTCTTAGCGTCTTTATCTTAGTAGTTAGTTAATTTTAGAATAAACAACAAATCCCTTAATTCTTAGGCTAAATAATAAAAACAAAGTCAGTATTAGTACTTTTGGTTCCTTTGGGTTCGACAATCCGATCTTGCCACTAAGCTATACTACTGTTCGATAGGTGCACTTGCCTCAATCATGGAGATAGTTAGTTTCTAGGCTAGATCATTCATTATATAAATATTAAGACTATCGGCATCTACGATCAAGTTTTTGGCGCCGTTGCCGGGGAACTAAAATATTAAGAATGCTTAATTTTTATTACTTTAGCCATTTTTATTTTTGCGATTTACTTTTATTTTGTTTTTAACTTTGCTAATTTTTCTTCTTTTATTTTGTTCCTAGCAGGTACCCCTAGTTTATGACTAGAAGGAACCCGATAGGACCCTTAATTTACGACAATGATATTGAAGGTACCGTTCACAGAAATCATAGAGAAATAAGGCGAAGCTTAAATTACATAGCAGAAGAGCAAGAAGACGAAACCAATACCACCGAAGAGATGGCTAAAAATAATTCGCTACCTCCGGAGGTGGCCGAAAATCATGCTCCTCGAACTATGTATGATTATGCTAAACCTAATTTAACAGGAACTGAGTCAAGTATTGTTAGACCTGCTATTGCTACAAATAATTTTGAATTGAAACCTAAAACTATACAGATGATACAATAATTTGTTCAGTTTGATGGTTTGCAGGATGAGGATCCTAACACACACTTAGCAAATTTTCTAGAATTCTGTGATACCTTCAAAATAAATGGCGTTTCTGATGATGCCATCTGTCTTCAATTGTTTCCCTTTTCTGTGAGGAAAAAATTAAAAATAGTGGTTGAATTCTCTTCCACGAGGGTCAATCACTACATGGGATCAAATGACAGAAAAATTCTTGTTAAAATATTTTCCACCGGCCAAAACGGCCAAGTTGAGGAATGATATCTCTTCTTTTGTGCAGATGGATCTAGAAACACTATATGATGCTTGGGAGAGATACAAGGATTTGTTGAGAAGGTGCCCTCACCATGGGTTACCTTTGTGGCTTCAGGTTCAAACCTTCTACAACGGTGTGAACCCCTCAACGAGGCAATTGATCAATTCAGCCGCCGGCGGAACGCTAAACAACAAAAATCCTGAAGCAGCCTACGAGTTTATAGAAGAGATGTCACTGAATAACTATCAGTGGCAAGTCACAAGGACAAGGCCAACAAAATCAGCCGGAGTTTTCAACCTCGACGCAGTAACCATGCTATCAAATCAGGTAGAGATGTTAAATAAAAAGATTGATAGTTTATGTGGTTCTTCGCATGTACATCCAGCTATGCAGTGCGATATGTATGGAGGAGGGTTAAACAATACAGAATATCCACCTTACATCTTGAGCGTTGAAAACGAGCAAGTTCACTATATGGGTAACAATTTCAGAACTCAAAATAACCCTTATAGTAATACTTATAATCCAGGTTGGAGGAACCACCCCAATTTTTCATGGGGTGGTCAAGGAAATCAAAGACAACAACCCCCTCCAAACTTCCAACAATAGCCCTACCCACAGGAAAATAAACCAAACCTTGAGGATATGCTAGCAAAATTCAGTTTAGCGTCAGAAACTCATTTTAAGAATACCAAAACGACATTGAATACTCAGCAAACATTAATTCAAGAGCTTAAAAATCAACTAAGACAGCTGACCAAGTTAGTTTCCGAAAGGCAACCAGGTCGTTTATCTAATAATACCAAACCACAAGAGAAAGTAAAGGCAGAAACATTAAGGAGTGGGAAGGAATTGGTTGAAAGAGAAAAGAAGATACCACAAGAAACTAATAAGGAGAAAAGTGAGGAAACTGAGAATGTAACACCAGTACATCAAGAATTTAAGCCACCAATCCCATATTCGGAAAAGATGAAGAAAGATCGCTTAGACGTACAATACAGTAAATTTCTTGAACTTTTTAAACAGTTACATATCAACTTACATTTTGTTGAAGCTATTTCGCAGATGCCGACGTACGCAAAATTCCTAAAAGAGCTTCTAACAAATAAAAGGAAGTTTGAAGAGATATCAACAGTGGAATTTAATGAAGAATGTTCAGCCATCCTCCAAAATAAGCTACCAACTAAATTGAAAGATCCAGAAAGTTTCACTATTCCCTGTTTAATTGGTAGTTTAAACATCGAGAAAGCACTAGCTGATCTAGGTGCCAGTATTAATTTAATGCCTTATAAAATGTTTAAGCAACTTGGTCTTGGGGAACCAAAACCCACTAGGATGAGTATTCATTGGTGTGAGATCTATTAAATATCCTAGGGGAATTATCGAAGATATTCTGGTAAAAGTTGATAAATTTATATTTCCTGTTGATTTTGTTGTGCTTGACATGGATGAAGACGTTGAGGTACCTTTAATTTTGGGCGCCCCTTTTTAGCTACTGCTAGGGCTGTTATTGATGTAGGTGATGGTAAACTTGCGCTAAGGGTAGGCGACGAGGAAATTATTTTTCAAATTTACGATGCTATGCGATATTCTAGAGAACAAGATGATTCCTATTATTTTATTGATGCCATTGATCATTTTATTCAAGATTCTTTGTAGGAAATCATACATGACGACGCGATGGAACTGTGTCTTACCCAAGGTGAGGGGGTAGATGATGATATCGATGAGTTGAATTCTAATACATCTTCCTCTAGACAAAAGAAAGAAGAGGACATTGAAATCAACAACGAACTAAAACAAAAACCCTCTATTGATGAGCCACCAAAATTAGAATTAAAACAGTTGCCAAATCACTTAGAATATGCATTCCTCGGGGATAACTCTACGCTACTAAAGAATCATCTCTTGAACTGGAACCCGAAGAGAAAGACGAGTTGTTACAGGTACTAAGGGAACATAAAAGAGCCATAGCTTGGAAAATTTCTGACATTAAAGGAATAAGCCCATCATCTTGCACCCACAAAATTTTAATGGAAGATGAGTATAAACCATGTGTGCAACCTCAAAAATGATTGAATCCCAATGTGAAAGAAGTTGTTAAAGCTGAGGTAATTAAACTTCAAGATGTCGGAATAATTTATCCTATTTCTAACAGTACTTGGGTAAGTCCTGTGTAGGTCGTTCCAAAGAAAGGAGGCATGACTGTTGTAGCCAACGAAAAGAATGAATTGATTCCTACAAGAACAGTCATAGGTTGGAGAGTCTGTATTGACTATAGAAAGTTGAACGACGCCACCAGAAAAGATCACTTCCCTTTACCCTTTATTGATCAGATGTTAGAAAGATTATTTGGGCATATGTACTATTGCTTCTTAGATGGACTCTCCGGCTACTTCCAAATCCCAATAGCCCCTGAGGATCAAGAAAAGACAACATTTACATGTCCATACGGTACGTTTACTGTAATAGCCCGAGTTAGGGCCTAGTCAGAATAGTGGTGCGAGACCACTAATCCGAGGTGAATTTATGAGTTTTTAAGGTTCATGCCATGTTTGCATGTTAGTGTGAAAGTTTCATGAAGCAATTTTGCTAAATTGAAGTTGAATGGTCAAAACGGACCAAATTGCAAAAGTTGTAAAATGTAAGTTTCTAGAAGCATTTTGTATGAAATAGCTCTAGAATGGAAATTATAAGTCCTTAAATAGCAATTTGCCCAAATTATAATTTTAGGACAAAAATGGACATGAGCTAGTAAATGGTGATATTTTTAAGAGAAAGGCATTTTGGTCATTTACCTATTAAATGATTAATAAAGGAAAAAGATGATAAAAATCATTCATCTTCTTCCTTGTGTGGGTGCCAAAATTTTGAAGAACCCATAGCTAGGGTTTGTTCATCTTTCAAGCTTGCTAGTAAGTTCATCTTAGCCCCGTTTTTTGATATTCTTCGTATTTTTGAAGTCCAAGTAGCATGAGTAAGCTATTTTTAGCTATAAAGTGAGCTAAAGTGCATGCTCAAAAATCTACCCATGATTGATATGCTTGTTAAATGATGTTTTATGAAAGTTTATGAGAGTTTGATGTTAGATAAACATCTTTTTCTAAGTGAATTTCATGAAAGATGATAGTATGGACCATTTTGTAATAGTTATGAAAATTATTCATACATGTTAAAAATAGAAAGAATTGATGATTGTTATAGTAGAGAAAATGATTCAGCTAAGCATGAAGTTTAAGAAAGTGGAATGAAAATTATTTTACGAGCCTTGGGGTAAAAGTGCAAATATGAGAAAGTTTAGGGGCAAAATAGTAATTTTTCCAAAGTATGATTTAAGAGTCAATTTAGTCAATGTGAGTATTAAATGATCTATTTATGACTATAGATCAAGAAAAACAAAGTCTGAATCGAAACCGAGGTAAGAACAAGGTCGAGGACTAAATTGCATACCTAGCTACATTTTGTATATTGAGGTAAGTTTGTATGATTTCTAAGCTTTATGATTTATATCATTGAATTGCTTAGTATAATGTATTATGTTATTATGAAATCGTTTAACGTTAAGTTAAACAATGAAATTAATGAGATCAAGTATGAGAAAGTCCGTATAAGACCAAGCCGAGGCATGGCATCGGCAATCAAGCAAGTTTATCATGTAAGTCCAAGGACCCAAGCTTGGCATTGACAAGTTTATCATGTAAGTCCAAGGACCCAAGCTTGGCATTGACAAGTTTATCATGTAAGTCCAAGGATCCAAGCTTGGCATTGAACAAGTTATCAAGAGGAAGATTTCATATAAGTCCATGTCAAGACATGGCCTTGAAACCAAGATGAGATATCCCATGTCAGACCATATCCAAAATATGGCTTTAGCATCAAGTTCATGGTAAGAGATTTGGCATTCTCGGTTATTCATAGGAATTCATCGGGCAAATGAGATAAGCTCACAAGAGATAACAAGAAAGTTTAGTAAGCAAAATCATTATCAAGTGGGGACAGATATTAGTCATATTATGAATGATAAATAAAGATTATGATTACTATGTTAAAGTATGCTGATCAAGTGATACAAGTATTTTGTTTACTTCACAAGTATGAGACTAGTAAGTATTACAAGGCATGTAAGAACCAAGTATGAGCAAATAAGCTTTATAATTGAAATTATGATACCATTGATTATGTCAAATGGTTTATTTAAGCAAGTATGTTAATATGTGTCTTATATGCAAACTTACTAAGCTAAATGCTTACGTCTTTAATTCTTTCTTTTCATGTAGTCCCGCCAAGCTAAACTGTGGATCATTGAAGTCGGAGCTTGTAGCACACTATCAATCGCCATTTTGGTATAGCCAAGTTGATTTTAAGTATGGCATGTATAGGAAACATTTCATTTTGAGTATATGTCTTAGAAAGGGGCAAAAGTATGGGCTGTCAAGTTTGTTATTCTTTTGTAAATGGCTAAGTGATTGGCCAAGTTTGACTAAGAATGCATGTTATTAATATCAATGAAGCATGTTATATTGTTCATGAAAGATGTAATAATTGAGTTTCTAAATTGAGCTTGAGTTTGGTCTTAATTTCAGGATGGCAATTGGCTTGGTAAATAGCCCCTAAGTGCCTACACGGTTAGACACACGGGCGTGTGTCTAGGCCGTGTATAAATTGCACCTTAGTCTTATAAGTCAGAATAGGCCACGGACCAATCCCACGGCCGTGTGTTAAGGCCGTGCATGACACACGGTTAGAACTTGGGCGTGTGCCCGGTCATGTGTTATAAGTCAGAATGCTAAGGTTTTTCACACGGGCTAGGACCACGGGCGTGCTGGCGCCGTGTGAAATTGGCGAATCACGAGTTTTAAGGGCACGGTTTGAGGACATGGGCATGTATGCCTATGCACAGGCGTGTATTATATTACACGGGCGTGTAACCCCTTTTTAAAAGAAAAGTTTTTCGATAAGGTTCCGAAAGTTTACCAGTACAAGTTTAAGGCCTCGTAGGCCCATGAAATGTACGAATTGTTTAAGAATGAGAAGTTTTAATTTCGGAACGAAATTTTATAGCCCGTAATGTCATAATTAAGCAAGTTCAAGAATAGTAATGTCTCGTATCCGGTCTGAGCCTCGGACTCGGGTATGGGGTGTTACATTTAGTGGTATCAGAGCTATGGTTTAGTCGGTTCTAGGACTAACATAGCATGAGCATGAGTCTAGCTATACATGCCATACGTAATAATGTTTTTATAATGATAGTGTGACGACTCCTGACGACTTAAATTGTGTTTATACATATAGTAATGGATCTCGACTGAGATGTGGCGGATGATGTGGAAAGTAATGCACCAGCTCCCACAGAAGGGACGGTGCCAAATGAGAATGTGAATAGACCCACTACAGTGAGTCCAGGAGGAGAAGAGGCTAGAGAAGCCTTTCTCCATATGGTGAACACATGGTACACGGAGTTCGTTCGTACGAACCCGAATGCACAACCCCCTCCACCCCCGCCTATTCTGCAACCTATTCCTGCAGCCCCTCAAGTGATAGAGGTGGCAAGAGGAGTTAAACCTCCAGTTGATAGGATTAGGAAACATGGGGCTGAAGAATTTCGGGCTAGAAAAGATGACGATCCGGAAAGAGCTGAGTTCTGGTTAGAAAATACCATCAGGGTATTTAATGAGTTGTCATGCACATCTGAGGAATGCATGAAGTGCGTAGTCTCTTTTCTAAGAGATTCTGCTTACCAATGGTGGAACACCCTTGTGTCGGTAGTACCGAGGGAAAAGATCACATGGGAGTTTTTCCAAGAAGAGTTTAAGAAAAAGTATATTAGTCAAAGGTTTGTGGACCGAGAAAAGAAAAATTCCTAGAATCAAGCAAGGCAAGATGTCGTTGGATCGACTATGAGCGTGAGTTTGTAAGACTCAGCAAATACGCTCGAGAATGTGTGTCCACTGAGGCCATCATGAGCAAGAGGTTTGAAGATGGATTAATGAGGACATCAAATTGTTTGTTGCTGTCCTAGAATTGAAGGAATTCGTGGTACTAGTCGAGAGGGCTTGCAAAGCTCAAGAACTAGTAGAAGAGAAGAGAAAATCTCAAGCGCAGTCTCGTGACTCCAAAAGAGACAATGGAATAAGTCATTCCAATCCTCATCCAAGAAGTCAAAAGAATTCCCTACCCGATCGGCTACTTCCACTAGATCTTCATGGAAGGACAAGAGTAAGCAGTATTTGGGAAATAAGGCACAGACTACTTCAGTCGCTAGTGTGGGGAATGTTTAATTTGACAGACCCGAATACCCACAGTGTGGTAGACACCATTTTGGAGAATACCGAGCGCACAAAAATGTATGCTTCAAATGTGGTTCGCAAGACCACTACATAAAATATTGTCCAGAGATGACGAAAGAAGAGAGAGCTCGAAATCCAAAATCTGGGAGTATGGTCAGAGAAAGACCGCAGAGAAACCCAGGAAGTGGGGTAAGAGGAAGGGGTAAACCTAGAGAGCAGGTTGTGAGACCCGAGGGTAGAGCACCTGTGAGGACTTATGCCATTCGCGCTCGCGAAGAGGCATCTTCCCATGAAGTTGTTACGGGTACCTTTTCTCTTCATGATATTAAAGTTATTGCTTTAATAGATCCTGGATCCACACACTCCTATATTTGCATGAGATTAGCATTCGATTTGAGTATGCCTATAGACTCTATAGAATTTATTATTAAAGTGTCTAATCCCTTAGGCAAGAGTGTGTTAGTTGATGAAATATGTAAAGATTGTCCATTAATGATTAGAGGTCATTTTTTTAAAGCGAACCTTATGTAGGATTGAGTCAGTGCCAATAGTATGTGAGTACGTGGATGTGTTTCCTGGAATTGCCAGACTACCACCACCAGCTTAGAGAGGTTGAGTTCAAAGATTGAGCTAGCTCCGTGATCGTACCAATATCTATTACTCTTTTCTGAATGGCTCCAACGGAGTTGAAAGAGTTGAAGACACAAACAAAGAGTTAATGCACAAAAGGCTTTGCAAGGTCAAGTTGTTCTCCCCGGGTGCTCCAGCTTTTATTTGTGAAAAGAAGGATGGCACCATGAGATTGTGCATAGATTACTGTCAGCTTAATAAAGTGACAGTAAAGAACAAGTACCCTTTGCCAAGGATCCATGATTTGTTCGATCAATTGAAGGGAGACAATGTGTTCTCCAAGATAGACTTGAGATCGGGTACTACCAGGTTGAGAGAGTAAAGGACTCGAGACGTGTCCAAAACAAATTTTTCAACAAGGTATGGGCATTATGAATTTTTAGTCATGCCTTTTGGTTTGACCAATGCTCCTACGGTATTCATGGACTTAATGAACCGCATCTTCAGACCATACCTTGACAAGTTTGTAGTCATTTTTATTGACGACATACTGATTTATTCCCGAGATGAGAATGAGCATGCTGAGCACCTACGGACAGTTTTATAGATTCTTCGAGAAAATTAGTTGTATGCCAAGTTGAGTAAAAGTGAGTTTTGGCTCAATGAAGTAGGATTTCTGGGACACACTGTCTCGGGAGAAGGAGTTCGAGTAAACCCAAGTAAGATTTCAGCCATAATGGACTGGAATCCTCCGAGAAATGTCTCTGAGGTTAGAAGTTTCCTAGGCCTAGCCGGCTATTATAGACAATTTATCAAGGGGTTTTCCATGATTGCAACCCCGATGACGAAGTTGTTATAGAAAAATGTGAAGTTCGAGTGGACAGAAATATGCCAACAAAGTTTCGAAAAATTGAAAGCATTATTGACAGAAGCTCCAATTTTAGTACAACCTGAGACAGGGAAGGAATTTGTGATTTACAGTGATGCATCCTTAAATGGATTAGGTTGTGTACTTATGCAAGATGGAAAAGTTATTGCTTATGCCTCCAGACAGTTGAAGCCTCATGAGAAGAATTATCCGACGCATGATTTAGAATTGGCTGCCATAGTCTTCGCATTGAAGATATGGAGACATCATCTATATGGTGAGAAATGTTAGATTTTCACTAATCATAAAATTTTGAAGTACTTGATGACGCAGAAAGAGTTGAACTTAAGACAACGGAGATGGTTAGAGTTAATAAAAGATTATGATATGGTCATTGATTACCATCCCGGGAAGGCGAATGTGGTCGCCGACGCTTTGAGCAGAAAATCCTTATTTGCATTAAGGGCAATGAATTCACGGATGACTTTATCCAATGATGGTTCTATTCTAGCTGAGTTGAGAGCTAGACCAATTTTCCTCCAATAGATCATTGAAGCCCAAAAAGAGGATAGTGAATTGCAAGTTCAGAGAGATCAGTGCGAGACAGATGTTGAGTCTGACTTCCGGATTAGTCCCAATGGAAGTCTGATGTTCAAAGGTAGAGTTTGTGTACCGAGAAAAGAAGAGCTTATTCAGAAAATTTTGCATGGGGATCATAATGGATGTTTATCTGTACATCCGGGTAGTACCAAGATGTATAATGACTTGAAGCAATAGTATTGGTGGCCGAGAATGAAGAAAGATATTTCAGAATTTGTTTCCAAGTGCTTGATTTGTCAGCAAGTAAAGGCTGAACACCAAGTACCTTCGGGTTTGCTTCAACCCATTTTATTTCCGGAGTGGAAGTGGGACCGTATTACTATGGATTTTGTAACGGGTTTACCACTATCTCCGAGCAAGAAAGATGCCGTATGGGTTGTAGTTGATAGACTCACGAAATCAGCCCATTTTATACTTATTCGAGTGGACTACTCCCTCGACAAGTTGGTAAACTTGTATGTTTCAGATATAGTAAGACTTCATGGAGTTCCCTTGTCAATCATATCGGATAGAGATCCGAGATTCACATCCAGATTTTGGAAGAAGTTACAACAGGCCTTGGGTACAAAGTTAAACTTTAGTACCGCTTTTCATCCTCAAACTGACGGTCAATCTGAGAGGTTAATTCAAGTGCTCGAGGATATGCTCAGATGTTGTATTCTTGAATTTCGAGGCAGTTGGGAAAAGTTCCTCCCATTAGCAGAATTTACCTATAAAAATAGTTTTCAGTCGAGTTTAAAAATGGCACCTTATGAGGCTCTTTATGGGCGTAAGTGCAGAACACCTTTGTTTTGGACTGAACTCAAAGAAAACCAAATTCAAGGGGTTGATTTGGTTAGAGAAGCTGAAGAGAAAGTGAAAGTGATACGAGAATGTTTAAAAGCTGCCTCAAACAGACAAAAATCCTATTCGGATTTAAAGAGAAAAGAGATAGAGTACCAAGTCGGGGATAAAGTTTCCTTGAAAGTGTCACTGTGGAGAAAAGTTCTCAGATTTGGCCGGAAAGGCAAGTTAAGCCCACGTTTTATTGGACCATATGAGATTACCGAGAAATTTGGGCCGGTAGCTTACCGATTGGCTTTGCCATCAAAGTTAGAAAAGATACATGATGTATTTCACGTGTCTATGTTGCGACGCTACAGATCAGACCCTTCACATGTAAATACCCCGTCAGAGGTAGAAATCTATCCCGACATGACTTATGGTGAGGAACCAGTCAAGATTTTGGCTCGAGAAGTCAAGTAGCTAAGAAATAAAAACATTGCCCTAGTGAAAGTATTGTGGCAAAGACATGGGATAGAAGAAGCTACGTGGGAACCAGAAGAGAGTATGAGAAACCAGTATCCAAATCTGTTTGCTGGTAAGATTTCTGAGGACGAAAATCCCTAAGGGAGGGAGAATTGTAACAGCCCAATTTAGGGCCTAGTCGGAATAGTGGCGCGAGACCACTAATCCGAGGTGAATTTATGAGTTTTTAAGGTTCATGCCATGTTTGCATGTTAGTGTGAAAGTTTCATGAAGCAATTTTGCTAAATTGAAGTTGAATGGTCAAAACGGACCAAATTGCAAAAGTTGTAAAATGTAAGTTTCTAGAAGCATTTTGTATAAAATAGCTCTAGAATAGCAATTATAAGTCCTTAAATAGCAATTTGCCCAAATTATAATTTTAGGACAAAAATGGACATGAGCTAGTAAATGGTGGTATTTTTAAGAGAAGGGCATTTTGGCCATTTACCTATTAAATGATTAATAAAGGAAAAAGATGATAAAAATCATTCATCTTCTTCCTTGTGTGGGTGCCGAAATTTTGAAGAACCCATAGCTAGGGTTTGTTCATCTTTCAAGCTTGCTAGTAAGTTCATCTTAGCCCCGTTTTTGATATTCTTCGTATTTTTGAAGTCCCGGTAGCATGAGTAAGCTATTTTTAGCTATAAAGTGAGCTAAAGTGCATGTTCAAAAATCTACCCATGATTGATATGCTTGTTAAATGATGTTTTATGGAAGTTTATGAGAGTTTGATGTTAGATAAACATCTTTTTCTAAGTGAATTTCATGAAAGATGATAGTATGGACCATTTTGTAATAGTTATGAAAATTGGTCATACATGTTAAAAATAGCAAGAATTGATGATTGTTATAGTAGAGAAAATGATTCAGCTAAGCATGAAGTTTAAGAAAGTTGAATGAAAATTATTTTACGAGCCTTGGGGTAAAAGTGCAAATATGAGAAAGTTTAGGGGAAAAATAGTAATTTTTCCAAAGTATGATTTAAGAGTCAATTTAGTCAATGTGAGTATTTATGACTATAGATCAAGAAAAACGAAGCCCGGATCGAAATCGAGGCAAGAACAAGGTCGAGGACTAAATTGCATACCTAGCTACATTTTGTATATTGAGGTAAGTTTGTATGATTTCTAAGCTTTATGATTTATATCATTGAATTGCTTAGTATAATGTATTATGTTATTATGAAATCGTTTAACGTTAAGTTAAACAATGAAATTAATGAGATCAAGTATGAGAAAGTCCGTATAAGACCAAGCCGAGGCATGGCATCGGCAATCAAGCAAGTTTATCATGTAAGTCCAAGGACCCAAGCTTGGCATTGACAAGTTTATCATGTAAGTCCAAGGACCCAAGCTTGGCATTGACAAGTTTATCATGTAAGTCCAAGGATCCAAGCTTGGCATTGAACAAGTTATCAAGAGGAAGATTTCATATAAGTCCATGTCAAGACATGGCCTTGAAACCAAGATGAGATATCCCATGTCAGACCATATAAAAAATATGGCTTTAGCATCAAGTTCATGGTAAGAGATTTGGTATTCTCGGTTATTCATAGGAATTCATCGGGCAAATGAGATAAGCTCACAAGAGATAACAAGAAAGTTTAGTAAGCAAAATCATTATCAAGTAGGGACAAATATTAGTCATATGATGAATGATAAAATAGAGATTATGATTACTATGTTAAAGTATGCTGATCAAGTGATACAAGTATCTTGTTTACTTCACAAGTATGAGACTAGTAACTATTACAAGGCATGTAAGAACCAAGTATGAGCAAATAAGCTTTATAGTTGAAATTATGATACCATTGATTATGTCAAATGGTTTATTTAAGCAAGTATGTTAATATGTGTCTTATATGCAAAATTACTGAGCTAAATGCTTACGTCTTTAATTCTTTCTTTTCATGTAGTCCTGCCAAGCTAAACTATGGATCATTGAAGTCGGAGCTCGTAGCACACTATCAATCGCCATTTTGGTATAGCCAAGTTGATTTTAAGCATGGCATGTATAGGAAACATTTCATTTTGAGTATATGTCTTAGAAAGGGGAAAAAGTATGGGCTGTCAAGTTTGTTATTCTTTTGTAAATGGCTAAGTGATTGGCCAAGTTTGACTAAGAATGTATGTTATCAATATCAATGAAGCATGTTATATTGTTCATGAAAGATGTAATAATTGAGTTGCTGAATTGAGCTTGAGTTTGGTCTTAATTTCAGGATGGCAATTGGCTTGGTAAATAGCCCCTAAGTGCCTACACGGTTAGACACATGGGCGTGTGTCTAGGCCGTGTATAATCTACACCTTAGTCTTATAAGTCAGAATAGGCCACGGACCAATCCCACGGCCGTGTGTTAAGGCCGTGCATGACACACGGTTAGAACTTGGGCGTGTGCCTGGTCGTGTGTTATAAGTCAGAATGCTAAGGTTTTTCACACGGGCTAGGACCACGGGCGTGCTATGGCCGTGTGGAAATTGGCAGAATACTGAGTTTTAAGGGCACGGTCTGAGGACATGGGCGTGTATGCCTATGCACGGGCGTGTCTTATATTACACGGGTGTGTAACCCCTGTTTCAAAGAAAAAAATTTCGATAAGGATCCGAAAGTTTACCAGTACAAGTTTAAGGCCTCGTAGGCCCATGAAATGTACGAATTGTTTGAGAAGTTTTAATTTTGGAACGAAATTTTATAGCCCGTAATGTCATGATTAAGCAAGTTCAAGCATAGTAATGTCTCGTATCCGGTCTGAGCCTCGGACTCGGGTATGGGGTGTTACATTTGCTTATCGTAGAATGCCTTTTGGATTATGTAATGCTCCTGCTACTTTTCAGCGCTGCATGCTGGCCATCTTTGATGAGCTTGTGGAAGACATTATGGAGGTATTTATGGATGATTTTTCAGTATTTGGTAATTCTTTCCATCTTTGCCTTAAAAATCTAAAACGAGTTTTAATGAGATGTGAGGAAACGAATCTTATTTTAAATTGGGAAAAGTGTCACTTCATGGTTCGAGATGGAATTGTTTTAGGACACAAACTTTCTAGTAAGGGGATTGAGGTTGATAAAGCAAAGGTTGAAACCATAGAAAAATTACCTCCTCCTAGTTCAGTTAAAGCTATTTGAAGCTTTTTAGGACATGCTGGATTTTATCGAAGATTTATTAAGGATTTTTCTAAAATAGCTATGCCTTTAACAAAACTACTAGAAAAGGATGTGCCTTTCGATTTTGATCAGGAATGTCTAAACGCATTTAACACCCTTAAAAATAAATTAATAAATGCTCCAATTATAATTGCACCTGATTAGAATTTACCCTTTGAACTAATGTGTGATGCGAGTGATTTTGCAGTAGGTGCAGTTTTGGGACAGCGGAGAGATAAGCATTTTCAGCCAATCTATTATGCTAGCAAAATGTTGACGGCCTCACAAGAAAACTACACCACCACAGAAAAAGAATTGCTAGCTGTGGTTTTTGCATTTGACAAATTTAGACAGTATTTGATATTATCTAAAGTTGTCGTTTACACTGACCATTCATCTCTTCGTTATGTTTTAACTAAATTCGATGCAAAACCTCGACTCATAAGATGGATTTTACTCTTGCAAGAATTTGATTTGGAAATTCAAGATAAGAAAGGAGCTAAAAATCTCGCAGCAGATCATCTCTCTAGGCTCGAAAATCCACATATCGAAGAACTAGATGAGAGTGAGATAAATGAATCATTTCCTGAAGAACAACTATTCACTATATCTAACTCCGAGGTACCCTGGTTCGTAGACATTGCAAATTACTTAGCTGCTAACCTCCTTCCAAAAAGGTTAACACATCAGCAAAAGAAGCGACTCTTTGTTGATGCGAAAAACTATTTTTGGGAGGATCCTTTTCTTTTCCGTATATGTGCAGATCAAGTAATTCGGAGATGTGTTACAAAAGCATAAGCAAGCAAAATATTAGAACATTGCCATTCAGGACCTTCAGGAGGACATTACAGCGAGATCAGGACAGCACACAAAATGCTCGAATTACCTGTTCTCTGACATTTATTTGAATCTTTAGGAACCTTCTGGTTAAATTATCAATGTATGAATTACCTATGAATTATGATGAAACATTATTGATGAAGGTTATGAATTGAGAAAATTCTATTTTAAATTGTAAGATGAGAATTTTTCTTGAGGACAAGTAAAAGCTTAAGTGTGGGGGTATTTGATAAACCGTAATTTATACATATTTTAATCCCACATTTAGCATGCTTTTTGGATGATTTGTCCTTTGAATTGTGGAATTCGATGCTCCTAATCCTTTAATTTCATGTTTTATACTTATGTAAGCATAGAAGGATGAAAAGAACAAGAAACGGGCTAAAAATGGACCAAATGGGCCAAAGTAGGAAATCAACACGGCCTGGGCCAAAGCTACACGGCCATGCCCCTTTAGCAGGCTCGACCACAGCCTGAATTCGATTCACACGGGCGTGTTGAACGGGTGTGTCCCTGCCGTGACAAAGAGGAATTTCACTCGGAATAGGGTACTTAGAGGCAAAGAAAGACATTCCAAAAGCCTATATAAACACCCTAAAGGCCAACCTTGGGGGGCGTCTAGATAGGCCAAGGAGCCAAGCCAAAGAGGTCAGAATTGTGGGATTTACTCGAAGAAAGCCAGTTGATTCATCTCAAGAAGCCAAAATCTTACTCAAGACGGAGGATCTCTCCTTCAATTCCTTCAGGGGATTTTAGGGTTTTTTTATGTTTTGTTTTATCTTTTCTTCTGAGATGTATTCTTTTATGATTATGAACTAAACCCCTCAGATACCTAAGGGGGATGCAACCTAAGACGGATCTTGTTATTATTTTCTGAACTATATGATAAATACTTGATTTGTTCTTAACTATGTGTTCTTAATTCTTGTTTTGGTATTTCAGGATATTGATTCAAGTATTGATGTGCTTAGCAGTGGAGGAATATTTTTCTGTTTAAGAGTAGATCTAGCATAGTTAAGCGGAGTTGATCGCAACCCTAGAGATAGGATGATGAAAATCTGCCGGATTAGGGTCAAACCTAATACGGGAGTCCATAGATCGAGTTAATGCTATCCTAAGGGTTTTAATTAGAAAGAGATTTCAATTAATCAACCTAGGGTTAGACATTAGTAGCCTCGAGAGAGGTATTAATATAAATTAGGGAATCCTACGGATCAAGTCAAGTGAATAAATCGTCTGGTTCAGAGTTAAATAACAAGTGAGGTCTAGGTGGATTCTCCCTTGGGTATCGTCTTAATCAATTGGTTTTTCCCACAAGTATTTTCCCCAATTCATTCTCTGTGTCTTAGCGTCTTTAGCTTAGTCGTTAGTTAATGTTAGAATAAACAACAAATCCCTTAATTCTTAGGCTAAATAATAAAAAGAAAGTCAGTATTAGTACTTTTGGTTCCTTTGGGTTCGACAATCCGGTCTTGCCACTAAGCTATACTACTGTTCGATAGGTGCACTTGCCTCAATCGCGGAGATAGTTAGTTTCTAGGCTAGATCATTCACTATATAAATATTAAGACTATCGACATCTACGATCAGTACCACCGACACAAGGGTATTCTAATAGGCTGAATCTCTCAAGAGAGATACTACACACTTCATGTAACAGCCCAGTTTAGACCCTAGTCAGAATAGTGGTTTCGGGACCCCAAATCCGAGGTCATAAAATATTTTATTATTATTTTTGGCGTTTCTAATATGTGATTGAGTATGTGTGAAAATTTCGTGTGAAAATTTTATCGTTTGTGTGTCGAATTAGGAAAAAAGACTTAATCGCATAAAATGTAAAAGCTGTGCGCTGATTGTTGAAGTGTTTATTTGGCATGGTTTATTGAATGGGAAGTCCTTATGTGGTAATTAGCCCTTTGGTAGTGAAGATGGACATAAATGGCCATTAAATGAATGAATTATAATGTTTTAAACTAAGGGTAAAATGGTAAAATTTGTATTAATGTTAATAAAATTAAAACAAAACAAAATGTAGTCAATTTTTTTTCATCTTTACACCAAATATCAAGAATAAAAAGAGAACTTTCATGGCTATTTAGGGTTTGGTCAAGAGAAACTTCAATTGGTATGTGATTTTTTGTCAGTTTTTGATAATTTCTACGTTTTTGTGATCATTGCTTAGTGCTCTAGCTAGCCCATGCTTTAATTTTAGAATTTGATGGTGATTTTGAGATATGCCATTGATGAATGTTTAAGCTTTGTGATAGTTGATGATGAATTATGAAAGATATGAGAAAGATTAACATGTTTTGTCTTTGAATTTTTGGTGAAATTGAGTAATTTGGGCTAATTTGTGAAAATAATATTTTGAGGGACTAAAATGTGAAATAAATGAAATGTGTGGGCTTGTATGGACATAGGGAGAATTCGGCTAGGCATGGGTGGAATGAAATTTTGTATATTTGATGATTTTATGAAATAGGGACTAAAGTGTCGAAATGTAAAAATGTGAGGGCTATTTTGTAAAATGCCCTAAATATGTGTGTTTGGACTAAATTGAATGAATTAGTGATTAAATGAGCTAAATTTGAATATGTATAGACCAAGAAAGGAGAGATTCAGATCGAGATCGAGGCAAAGACAAAGTACTCGATTGATTGGCTAGTTTCGGTATTTCGACGTCTGAGGTAAGTTCGAATATAATATGTGTTGTTAAATTATGTTTTAGTACTATGGAATGAATATTTATGTGATTATTGGATTAGAAATGCTATGTGTGGAATTGAGTTAGATGGTACTAAGTGTGCGTAATTAGAAACGAGACAGGGATGATAAGCACTGTGTGTACGAAATAATAGAAGCTACAGCTTTAATGATTGGTACTGTGTGTGCGATACCGAATTATGTTCGGTTTTATATTATGGCACTAAGTATGCGATGTTATTTAAGCTTCGGCTATGAAATGGAGCACTAAGTGTGAGATTGAATTGAAGAGATAGTGATCAGTGAATAAATTATGGTATCGAGCATTGAATAATAAGAACTTTTGTTAACTAAGTGTTGGAAAAGGTATGTTTCGAACCTATGTGGTTGATGATAATGTTTAAGATTGAATAGATGGATGTATGAGTATATGGTTGAGGATGATATCGTGTTTAGTTGTGAATCTATCTAAGTGATGATTTATTTATGTATTGATATTGTATTTTTGAGTAATATGTATTATATTACGAACTTACTAAGCTCTAAAGCTTACTGTGTGGAATGTTTCTCTATTTTACAGTGTTTTTAAAGCAAGCTCGAATTTGGGGATCGTCGGTGACTCAATCACACTATCGGCTATCTATTTTGGTACTTTTGAAAGATGTATATACTTGGTATATGGCATGTATAGGCTAGAAGTTATGGTATGTTTGGAATGTTTGGCCTTTGCCATGTGACATGGCTTGGAAATTGAATGATGTTGGTGTCTATATGTAGGCTATGAAAATGATGAATGAGGTATGAAATAGTGAGAATGAAAATGGTATAATTCATGCTTGAATTGGTTGTTGAAAATTTTGGTTTAAATGTAGAGTTTTGATATGAATTGCATGATGCTTGACTTAAATGATTTGGAATGTGAAATTTGGTATTTTGGATGAACTTATTTGAGATGAAATTGAGTATGGAAATAGATGATATAGATGATGATTATTTGGCGCATATATTGGTATGTTTTGGTTGCCAATTAAGGTATAAATGCATGAGATTTGAAGCTTGTAGGTGATTCCAAAGTGTGGTTGGTAATTTGGCCTTGAAAATGGCCTATAATTGCCCACACGGTTGAGCACACGGGCGTGTGACTCGATCGTGACTTTCGAGTTTGCAAATTGAAACAAGTCAGGCTCGACCACGGGTTGGGCACACAGGCGTGTGACTGGCCGTGTGGTGCAAGTCAGTGTCGACCACAGGTGAGGCACACGGGCGTGTCTCAGGCCGTGTGGACAAGTCAGTAGGTATGCCCTATTTTGCCACAGCTTGGACACATGGGCGTGTCCGAGGCCGTGTCACGGGCGTGTGACCTCTGTAACTTAGAAAAATGTTTGAATTTCAGAAATTTTCGTATGTGTTCGGTTTAGTCTCGACCCCCTTCTAACATGTGTTTAAGGTCTCGTAGACCTCATTAAGGGACCAATTGAATTTGAATTGCTATGTTTAAATTTGGAATGATATGGAATGTTCTGAATTGATCGGTAATGCCTCTTAACCCTATTCCGGCGACAGTTTTGGGTTAGGGGAGTTACATTAGATTGGTATCAGAGCTACGGTTTAGTCTATTCTCGGACTAACATAGCATGTGTGAGTCTAGCTATACATGCCATATATATAATTGCGATCGTGTGATGAATCCTGATAGTTAAAAATGTGTTTTTATATAGCAAATGGATCCCGATCGAGCAATTGCTGATGATGTAGAGAGTAATGCACCTGCTCCCGCTCAAGGGACGGTGTCGGCCACATCTAGGCCGAATGATAGTAGCCAAGAGGGAGAGGCTAAGCAAGCCTTTTTCCAAATGATGAGTGAGTGGTTTTCGGAGTTCGTTCGAACGAATCTGGCTGCTCCACAACCTCCACCCCCACAAGTACCCGTTGTGCCACAAGTTGTAGAATAAGCCTCCTGTATACAAAATACGAAAGTATGGGGCCGAAGAGTTTAGGGCCACAACTGATGATGATGCCGAGCGAGCTGAGTTTTGGCTCGAGAATACCATTTGAGTGTTTGACGAGATGTCGTTAACTCCTGGTGAATGTATTAAATGTGTTGTTTCCTTGTTCAGAGATACGGCATATAATTGGTGGAAAACGTTGATATCCGTGGTTTCGAGAGAGAGAATCACCTGGAATTTCTTTTAAGCTGAATTCTGAAAAAAGTACATCAGTCAACGATTCATAGATCAGAAACGTAAAGAGTTTCTAGAGCTAAAATAGGGTCGTATGTCAGTTACTGAGTATGAACGGGAGTTTGTGAGATTAAGTCAGTATGCACGGGAATGTGTTTCGACTGAAGCTACTATGTACAAACGTTTCATTGAAGGGCTGAATGAATACATTAAATTATTGGTTGGAATACTTGACATAAATGAATTTGTTGTGTTAGTTGAAAGAGCCTACAAAGCGGAAGAGCTTAATAAAGAAAAGAAGAAAGCAGATTCTGAGGCTAGAGATGAAAGAAAAAGATTGATGAGTAAGATGTCTCAACCTTCGATGAAGAGATTTAGAGATGCAAGCAATCGTTCAAATGCTTTGTTTGGACATTCAGGTAAAGATCGTGTCAGACAGAGTGTTAGTCAAAGAGTTCAAATTTTGACAGAATCGAGTGTCGGTAGTGTTAAAAGCAACAAGCCTGAGTGTAGACAGTGTGGAAGAGGACACGTCGATGAATGCTGGGGAAAATACAATAATAGAACTTGTTATAAGTGTGGATCCCGAGATCATTTCATTCGAGATTGCCCAGAGTTTGCTGAGAAAGACAATGTTCAGAACACGAGACCGAGTAATACGACGGCTAGGGGCAGACCACCTAGAAACACCAAAAATATGGGTGGAAGTCAAAGAGGGACTACGAATACAGCTATGAGATCAGAGGCGAGAGCACCTGCCCGAGTGATCGTTGCTCAAACTAACTATGACAACGAATAAGGCAAGCGCACCTATCGTTCGGTAGTATAGCTACGGCAAGACCAGAAATATCGTATCCTCAAGGACCAAGAGTACTAGTAGTTACTATCTTTTTATTATCTAGCCTAAGTATTAAGAGAATCGATGTTTAATTAAATAATTACTAAACTAAGGATGCTAAGACACAGAGAGTGAATTGGGAAAATACTTTTGGGAAAACTAATTGATTAAGACAATACCTGAGGAAGAATCCACCTAGACATCACTTGTTATTTAACTCGAACTGCACGATTTTATTCACTTGACTTGATCTCAGAGGATTCCCTAACTTATATTAATACCTCTTTCGAGGCTACTAACGTCTAACCCTAGGTTGATTAATTGAAATCTCTTTCTAATTAAAACCCCTAGTGTTGCATTAACTCGATCTATGGACTCCCATATTAGGTTTGACCCTAATCCGGCAAATTTTCATCATCCTATCTCTAGGGTTGCGATCAATTCCGCTTAACTATGCTAGATCTACTCTAAAACAATGACTTTTGCTCCACTGCTTAAGTACATCAATACTTGAATCAATATCATGAAATATTAAAACAAGAATTAAGAACACATAATTAAGAACAAATCAAGTATTTATCATATAGTTTAGAAAACAATAACAAGATCCGTCTTAGGTTTCATCCCCCTCAGGTATTTGAGGGGTTTAGTTCATAATTATAAAAGAACACATCTTAGAAGAAAGTAAATAACAAAACATAAGAAAAACCCTAAAACCCCCTGAAGGAAATTGAAGGGAAGATCTTCCGTCTTGAGCATGATTCCGGCTTCTGAGATGGATCAACTGGCTTTCTTGGAGTAATCCCATGTGTTCAGCCCTCTCTGGCTTCGCCTTCGACCAAAGACCCTGACAGAAGGCTTCTGTTAAACTCCCCCTTTAGGTTGCCCTCTAGGGTGTTTATATAGGCTTTCGGGGTGCCTTACTTGGCCCACAAGTATCCTAATCCGAATAGAATTAAAACAGGTCAAGGCAGGGGCACGCCCGTGTGGAACGCCCGTGTGAGTCGAGCCTAGGCCGTGTTCGGGCCTGCTAAGGTGGCACGGTCGTGTGGTTACCTCCAGGCCATGTGGATTTCTTCCTTTGGCCCATTTTCTCTGTTTTTGGCCCATTTCCTGTTCTTTTCATCCTCCGATGCTCTCCTAAGTATAAAACATGAAATTAAAGGATTAGGAGAATCAAATTCCACAATTCAGGGAATAAATCATCCAAAAGTATGCTAAATGTGGGATTAAAATATGTATATATTACGGTTTATCAAATACCCCCACACTTAAGCATTTTCTTGTCCTCAAGCAAAATTCTCAACTCACAATTAAAATAGAATTTCCTAAATTCATAATCTTCATCAATAATTTTTCATCATAATTCATAGGTAATTCATACATTGATAATTTAACCAGAAGGTTCCTAAAGATTCAAACAATCAAAGTCATAGTTTTTATAGTACGCAAAAATAGGTGTTTCCCCTTACCTAAATAATTACCTTTAATTCAAAATCGACAAAAATTGACATCCTCACTAAAGGTTCACTCAAATCACTCAAAGTGTTTAAGGTTCAAAACTGAGCACTCAGAAGTCGAACATGAAAAGTTAATCCCATAGGCTTGCATGAAAATCAAATCTCCACCACTGTAAAATGATATGATACACAAATCAAAAGGTCTTTAAAAAGGGTTGTAACGGGTTTTGGGTTAAAGGTGTGGATAAAGGCTGAATTAGAGGGTTAGTATCGAGACTGGATTGTTAAATTACCTGACTAGGAAAATAATTAGAACTTAAATAATTACATCAATTAAGAGTTCATCACTAATAACACGAGCTTCTTCTCAAAATGTAAAATTAAACTGCTTAAGCTCCAATAACAAAGAAGTAATGATGAATAAAGTTCGTTTTTTTTTAGAACAAATCAAGTACAATAATAATAAGATAGAATTTAACAACTGGAGTAAAGAAAATAGTTAAGTAACCGATCAAATCAAATCTCGATATAAGGGTAGTCAAGAGAAATGGTGATAACAAATACAAAGTGGGTTTTGGGTTAATATTAATGAGTGAGTCAAGAAGCGGTTTGTTAGGATTCAAAGGGGTTCACTAGGGGTTAATTATGAAGGTAGGCTTTTTATGGAGTAAGTGTGTTAAAACCTAGGTGCCTTTATCATCTCAGTATATCAAATCAAAGGTGTGGTCTTGACATGTATAATCGAAGCAAGTTCTAGAATAACAAATCAATGTTGACACACTCATAATCAATAATAAAGTGAGCAAGAAAATATATGCTTTAAAAGGCTCAAAATCTCACAAAAATTATGGTTTTTGATGTCATCCTTGTAAATTTCAAACTTAAAGGTAATAATTAGATTCAGGTAGACAACCTAACAAGTTTTTAATTTTGAAAATAGACTCATCATGCTTGATTCTCTAGTCTCCTAAAGTTTAAATCGTCACTGCACAATTAACTATGACTTAATCCGAAACATATCAAAGAAAATCATAAATTAAAAGAAATTTCATTCTAACAGTAATATGAGAAAATTACTTAAGAATAAGACATAATTCAGGGATTTTCAAATAATACTGTAGTTAACCCCCCCCACACTTAAGATGTACATTGTCCTCAATGTACAAAGATAGATAATAGCAACATAGTAATAAAATCATAAGATAGGGAAAGAAGTGAAACTTCCTGAATTTTGGATGGAGTCAATGTAAAGAAACGGTAAAGTTGAAGAGAGGTGAAGGTGGGGAGGATACTCCGGTGGTGGTCTGGTCATTCGTTAACAGCCCCTTAAACCTAAATTAAAGAAATGAAAATATAATAATATAAATTAAAGACGAGAAAGATAAAAGAAAAGAAATTAAAAATGCAAATAAGAGAAAAATAAAAAATAAATGGACTCAAAGGTCCCACGGGCGTGTAGAGGATCACACGCCCATGTTCTTTAGTCAGTGTCGACCACGGCCGCATCGCAAGGCCGTGGTGTTTTATCGCAGCCCGTGTTTTTGGGAAAAGTTTTGCCCTATTTCCACACGGCCACGGCCACGCCCGTGTGCAAGGCCGAGTGGGTAGGGAAACCTGCGCTTAAAATTTTGGTTAGTTTTTAATTAGATGCTAAAATTCGAAAATATGGACGTTAGTGGGGTTAGTGCTCGGGTTGCCTCCCGAGAAGCGCTCGTTTAAAGTCTTGAGCTAGACTTACCTGTTATTTGCATAATGGTTGTTTGAGGAGCATATTATAGGGCATGACATTAATACTTGCCCCTAAATCATCCAAAGCATGGTTAACATTTAAACTACCAATTAAACAAGGAATAGTAAAACTCCCTGGATCTTTCAATTTTGTTGGTAGCTTATTTTGGAGAATAGCTGAGCATTCCTCGTTAAGTTCCACTGTTGATAGCTCTTCAAACTTCCTTTTATTTGTTAAAAGCTCTTTTAATAATTTTGCGTACGTAGGCATCTGCGATATAGCTTCAACAAAAGGTACGTTAATATGTAATTATTTAAAGAGTTCGAGAAACTTACCGAATTGTGCGTCCATGCGGTCTTTCTTCAACTTTGCTGGATATGGGATCGGTGGGTTATACTCTTTAGGTTCTGGTATTACATTCTCATTTACTTCCTCACCTTTTTCCTTATTAATTTCTCGTGGCATCTTCTTTTCAGCTTCAACCAACCCCTTTCCACTCCTTAGTTTAATTGCCTTCACATGTTCTTTTGGGTTGGTGTTACTATGTAAGTTACCTGGTTGCCTTTTGGAAACTATCTTGACTAATTGTCCAATTTGATTCTCAATCCTTTGAATCGATTCTTGTTGAGTTTTCAATGCCGTTTCGGTGTTTTGGAAGCGTGTTTCTGACACCGAGATAAATTTCGTTAGCATCTCCTCAAGGTTCGACTTCTTTTCCTACTGGTAAGGTGGTTGTTGAAAACCTGGAGGAAGTTGCGGTCTTTGATTACCTTGACCACCCCACAAGGAATTGGGATGGTTCCTCCAACCTGCATTATAAGTGTTACTATAGGGATTACTTTCAGGTCTAGAATTGTTACCCATATAGTTGACTTGTTCGTTCTCTGTGCTAGGGTTGTAGGTTAGATATTCTGTGTTGTTCACCCCTCCTCCATTTGAATCGTACTGCATTACCGGATGTACCTGCGTAGAACCATATAAACCATCAATTTTTTTTATTTAAAAGCTCTACTTGGTTAGATAACATGGTGACCGCGTCAAGGTTGAAAACACCAGCTGCTTTATTAGGCTTTGTCCCCATGACTTGCCACTGATAATTATTCAGTGACATCTCTTCGGTTTGAGCGTTATGTTCTATATCACTATCAAAATTCAAGGGTCCTGACGGGTTTCTTCTAGTCATAAACTAGAATACCTGCCAGAAGCAACGAAAAAGAAAAATTAGCAAAGTAGAAATAAAATAAAAATTAATTACAAAAATAAAAATGGCTAAAGTAATAAAAATCAAGTGTTCCTAATATCTTGGTCCCCGGCAACGGCGCCAAAAACTTGATCGTTGCTCAAACTAACTATGACAACGAATAAGGCAAGCGCACCTATCGTTCGGTAGTATAGCTATGGCAAGACCGGAAATATCGTATCCTCAAGGACCAAGAGTACTAGTAGTTAATATCTTTTTATTATCTAGCCTAAGTATTATGAGAATCGATGTTTAATTAACTAATTACTAAACTAAGGATGCTAAGACACAGAGAGTGAATTGGGAAAATACTTTTGGGAAAACCAGTTGATTAAGACAATACCCGAGGAAGAATCCACCTAGACTTCACTTGTTATTTAACTCTGAACCAGACGATTTATTCACTTGACTTGATCCGTAGGATTCCCTAACTTATATTAATACCTCTTTCGAGGCTACTAACGTCTAACCCTAGGTTGATTAATTAAAATCTCTTTCTAATTAAAACCCCTAATGTTGCATTAACTCGATCTATGGACTCCCATATTAGGTTTGACCCTAATCCGGCAGATTTTTGTCATCCTATCTCTAGGGTTGCGATCAACTCCGCTTAACTATGCTAGATCTACTCTTAAACAGGGACTTTTGCTCCACTGCCTAAGCACATCAATACTTGAATCAATATCTTGAAATATGAAAACAAGAATTAAGAACACATAATTAAGAACAAATCAAGTATTTATCATACAGTTCAGAAAACAATAACAAGATCCGTCTTAGATTTCATCCTCCTCAGGTATTTAAGGGGTTTAGTTCATAATTATAAAATAATACATCTCAGAAGAAAGTAAATAACAAAACATAAGAAAAACCCTAAAACCCCCTAAAGGAAATTGAAGGGAAGATCTTCCGTCTTGAGCGTGATTCCGACTTCTGAGATGGATCAATTTGCTTTCTTGGAGTAATCCCCTGTGTTCAGCCCTCTCTGGCTTCGCCTCCGACCAAAGACCCTAACAGAAGGCTTCTGTCGAACTCCCCCTTTAGGTTGCCCTCTAGGGTGTTTATATAGGCTTTCGGGGTGCCTTACTTGGCCCACAAGTATCCTAACCCGAATAGAATTAAAACAGGTCAAGCCAGGGGCACGCCCGTGTGGAACGCCCGTGTGAGTCGAGCCCAGGCCGTGTTCGGGCCTACTAAGGTGGCACGGCTGTGTGGTTACCTCCAAGCCGTGTGGATTTCTTCTTTTGGCCCATTTTCTCTATTTTTGGCCCATTTCCCATTCTTTTCATCCTCCGATGCTCTCCCAAGTATAAAACATGAAATTAAAGGATTAGGAGCATCAAATTCCACAATTCAGGGAATAAATCATCCAAAATTATGCTAAATGTGGGATTAAAATATGTATATATTACGGTTTATCACCGAGCCTATGCTATACGCGCACGAGAAGAAGCGTCATCTCCAGACGTCATTACTGGTACTTTTAGTCTATTTCATACTGATGTGATTGCATTGATAGATCCAAGTTCTACTCATTCCTATGTGTGTGTGAATCTAGTATCCAGTAAGACTCTACCTGTTGAGTCTACTGAATTCGTGATTAGAGTATCGAACCCCTTAGGCAAGTGTGTCTTGGTTGATAAAGTGTGCAAGAACTGCCCATCGATGTTTTGGGATATTTGTTTTCTGGCTAATTTGATGTTGCTACCTTTCGATGAATTTGATATCATTCTGGGTATGGATTGGCTCACTTTGCATAGTGCTATTGTGAATTGTAAATGGAAGAGCATTGATTTGAGAAGTTAGAATGGTGAAATAGTTTGAATTGAATCCAGTGATTTGAATGGGTTGCCGGCTGTTATATCTTTGATGAAAGCTTTGAACTATGTGAAGAAGGGTTGCGAAGCTTATCTCGCATATGTGATTGATACAAAAGCGACTAGAAAAGAAAGTTGAATCTGTGCCTGTGGTTTGTAAATTCCCTGATGTGTTTCCTAAAGAACTACCGGGATTACCTCCGATACGAGAAGTTGAATTTGGTATTGATCTAGTGCCGGGAACGACTCCTATCTCAATAGCTCCGTATAGAATGGCACCAACTAAATTGAAAGAGTTAAAGTCTCAGTTGCAAGGGTTCACAGATAGAGGATTTGCACGATCGAGTTTCTCGCCTTGGGGTGCTCCTGTGTTGTTTGTGAAAAAGAAAGACGGCACTATGAGGATGTGTATTGATTACCGACAATTGAACAAAGTGACGATAAAGAATAAGTATCCCTTGCCACGTATTGATGATTTATTTGATCAGCTGAAAGGAGCTACAGTGTTTTCTAAGATAGATTTGAGATCGGGCTATTATCAGTTGAGAGTTAAAGAATCAGATGTACCAGAGACTGCTTTCAGAACGAGGTACGGACATTATGAATTCTTAGTTATACCTTTTGGACTAACGAATGCTCCTGCAGTGTTTATGGATTTGATGAATCAGATATTTAGACCGTATTTGGATCGTTTTGTGGTGGTGTTCATTGATGATATTCTGATTTATTCATGTGATGAGACGTAACATGCCGAGCATTTGAGAATTGTGTTACAGACTCTATGTGAGAAGCAATTGTTTGCATAGTTCAGCAAATGTGAATTTTGGCTGCGTGAGGTCAGTTTTTTGAGACATATTGTATCAGCTACGGGAATACGAGTTGATCCGAATAAGATTTCAGCTATTTTAGAATGGAAGCCTCCGAGAAATGTGTCTAAAGTCCGTAGTTTTCTAGGACTAGTGGGATATTATAGGCGGTTTGTGAAAGGTTTCTCCATGATTGTGACTCCTTTGACGAAGTTGTTACAGAAAGATGTTAAATTCAAGTGGTCAGACAAGTGCCAACAGAGTTTTGAACAGTTGAAAGCATTGTTGATAGAGGCACCCTTGTTAGTTCAACCTGAGTCTGATAAAGAATTCATAGTTTCCAGTGATGCATCGTTGAATGGTTTGGGCTGTGTGCTGATACAAGAAGGCAAAGTCATCGCTTACGCTTCGAGGCAGTTAAAACCGCATGAAAAGAACTATCCGACACATGATTTTGAATCAGCTGCGATTGTATTTGCATTAAAGATTTGGTGTCACTACCTATTTGGTGAGAAATGTCATATATATATACTGATCACAAGAGCTTGAAGTACTTGATGACTCAGAAAGATTTGAATCTGTGACAGAGAAGATGGTTAGAGCTTTTGAAAGACTACGAGCTTGTAATTGATTATCATCCGGGTAAAGATAATGTTGTTGCTAATGCTTTGAGCCGAAAGTCTATATGTGTTTTGCAAGCAATGAGTACTCAGATGGATCTATGTGATGATGATTTGATTTTGGCTGAATTGAAAGTAAAGTCGATGTTTATATGTCAGATTCGTGATGCCCAGAAAAGTGATGATGAGATGATAGCAAAACGAACTCAATGTGATTTGAATTATGATTCAGAATTTCGATTTGATAATGATGATTGTTTGAGATTCAGAGATCAAATTTGTATTCCGAGAAATTCAGAGTTGATTCAATTAATTCTGAACGAAGCTCATAATAGTCGTTTGGCCGTTCATCCGAGAAGTACGAAAATGTATAATGATTTGAAATAATTTTATTGGTGGCATGGTATGAAACGGGACATCTCAGAGTTCGTTTTGAGATGCTTGGTTTTTTAGCAAGTTAAAGCTGAACATCAAGTCCCATCTGGTTTATTACAACCGATTATGATTCTTGAGTGGAAATGGGAGAGAATCACGATGGACTTTGTGTCGGGATTGCCTTTATCTCCAAGAAAGAAAGACGCGATCTGGGTGATAGTTGATAGATTGATGAAGTCAGCTCATTTTGTTCCGGTGAGAATAGATTATTCACTTGATAAATTAGCTGAACTGTATATTGCTGAGATTGTGAGATTGCACGGGGTGCCACTATCTATTGTATCTGACAGGGATCCGATATATACCTCGTGGTTTTGGAAGAAATTGCAAGAGGCATTAGGCACAAATATGCATTTCAGTACTGCATTTCATTCGCAAACAGATGGACAATCCGAGCGGATCATTCAGATTCTCGAAGATATGTTGAGATGTTGTATTCTTGAATTTGAAAGTACTTGGGAAAAGCATTTGCCGTTGATTGAATTCGCATACAATAATAGCTTTCAATCTAGCATTAAAATGGCACCGTATGAGGCTCTTTATGGTCGAAAATGCCGAACTCCTTTGTATTGGACTGAGCTGAGTGAGAATAAGATTCACGGGGTTGATTTAATAAAAGAGACTGAGCAGAAAGTGAAAGTGATTCGTGACAGTTTGAAAGCAACATCAGATCGTCAGAAGTCCTATGCAGATTTAAAACGAAAAGATATTGAATTTGATGTTGGTGACAAAGTGTTTTTGAAAGTGTCTCCGTGGAAGAAAATACTTCGATTTGGCCGAAAAGGCAAGTTGAGTCCGAGGTTCATCGGGCCGTATGAGATCATCGAACGAATTGGGCCAGTTGCTTATAAGTTGTTATTGCCACCTGAATTAGAGAAAATTAATAATGTGTTCCATGTATCGATGCTTCGAAGATATAGATCGGATCCATTGCATGTAATTGCTCCTACTGAGGTTGAAATTTAGTCACATTTGTCGTATAGTGAAGAACCGATTCGAATTTTGCAATGTGAAATTAAAGAGTTGAGAAACAAGAAAATTTCTTTAGTGAAAGTGTTGTGGCACAAACACGGAGTTGAAGAGGCTACGTGGGAGCCTCAAGATGTAATGAGAGAGCAATATCCAAACCTATTCACTGGTAAGATTAACGGGGACGAAAATCCCTAAGGGGGGAGAGTTGTAACAGCCCGGTTTAGACCCTAATCGGAATAGTGGTTTTGGGACCACAAATTCGAGGTCGAAAAATATTTTAATATTATTTTTGGCCTTTATAATATGTGATTGATTATGTGTCAAAATTTCGTGTGAAAATTTTATCGTTTGTGTGTCGAATTAGGAAAAAGGACTTAATCACATAAAATGTAAAAGCTGTGTGCTGATTGTTGAAGTGTTTATTTGGCATGGCTTATTAAATGGGAAGTCCTTATGTGGTAATCAGCCCTTTGGTAGTGAAGATGGACATAAATGGCCATTAGATGAATGAATTATAATGTTTTAAACTAAGGGTAAAATGGTAAAACTTGTATTAATGTTAATAAAATTAAAATAAAACAAAATGTAGTCATTTTTGTTCATCTTTCCACCAAATATCAAGAAGAAAAAGAGAACTTTCATGGCTATTTAGGGTTCGGTCAAGAGAAGCTTCAATTGGTATGTGACTTTTGTTCGGTTTTTGATAATTTCTACGTTTTTGTGATCGTTGCTTAGTGCTCTAGCTAGCCCATGCTTTAATTTTAGAATTTGATGGTGATTTTGAGATATGCCATTGATGAATGTTTAAGCTTTGTGATAGTTGATGATGAATTATGAAAGATATGAGAAAGATTAACATGTTTTGTCTTTGAATTTTTGGTGAAATTGAGTAATTTGGGCTAATTTGTGAAAATAATATTTTGAGGGACTAAAATGTGAAATAAATGAAATGTGTGGGCTTGTATGGACATAGGGAGAATTCGGCTAGGCATGGGTGGAATGAAATTTTGTATATTTGATGATTTTATGAAATAGGGACTAAAGTGTCGAAATGTAAAAATGTGAGGGCTATTTTGTAAAATGCCCTAAATATGTGTGCTTGGACTAAATTGAATGAATTAGAGATTAAATGAGCTAAATTTGAATATGTATAGACCAAGAAAGGAGAGATTCGGATCGAGATCGAGGCAAAGACAAAGTACTCGATTGATTGGCTAGTTTCGGTATTTCGACGTCCGAGGTAAGTTCAGATATAATACGTGTTGTTAAATTATGTTTTAGTACTATGGAATGAATATTTATGTGATTATTGGATTAGAAATGCTATGTGCGGAATTGAGTTAGATGTCACTAAGTGTGCGTAATTAGAAACGAGACAGGGATGATAAGCACTTTGTGTGCGAAATAATAGAAGCTACGGCTTTAATGATTGGCACTGTGTGCGCGATACCGAATTACTTTTGGTTTTATATTATGGCACTAAGTGTGCGATGTTATTTAAGCTTCGGCTATGAAATGGAGCACTAAGTGTGCGATTGAATTGAAGAGATAGTGATCAGTGAATAAATTATGGTATCGAGCATTGAATAGTAAGAACTTTTGTTAAGTAAGTGTTGGCAAAGGTATGTTTCGAACCTATGTGGTTGATGATAATGTTTAAGATTGAACAGATGGATGTATGAGTATATGGTTGAGGATGATATCGTGTTTAGTTGTGAATCTATCTGGGTGATGATTTATTTATGTATTGATATTGTATTTTTGAGTAATATGTATTATATTACGAACTTACTAAGCTCTAAAGCTTACTGTGTGAAATGTTTCTCTGTTTTACAGTGTTTTTAAAGCAAGCTCGAATTTGGGGATCATCGGTGACTCAATCACACTATCAGCTATCTATTTTGGTACTTTTGAAAGATGTATATACTTGGTATATGGCATGTATAGGCTAGAAGTTATGGTATGTTTGGAATGTTTGGACTTTGCCATGTGACATGGCTTGAAATTGAATGATGTTGGTGTCTATATGTAGGCTATGAAAATGATGAATGAGGTATGAAATAGTGAGAATGGAAATGGTATAATTCATGCTTGAATTGGTTGTTGAAAATTGTGGTTTAAATGTGGAGTTTTGATATGAACTGCATGATGCTTGACTTAAATGATTTGGAGTGTGAAATTTGGTATTTTGGATGAACTTATTTGAGATGAAATTGAGTATGGAAATAGGTGATATAGATGATGATTATTTGGCGCATATATCGGTATGTTTTGGTTGCCAATTAAGGTATAAATGCATGAGATTTGAAGCTTTTAGGTGATTCCAAAGTGTGGTTGGTAATTTGGCCTTGAAAATGGCCTATAATTGCCCACACGGTTGAGCACACGGGCATGTGGCTCGACCGTGTCTTTCGAGTTTGCAAATTGAAACAAGTCAGCTCGACCACGGGCTAGACACACGGGCGTGTGACTAGCCGTGTGGTGCAAGTCAGTGTCGACCACGGGTGAGGCACACGGGCGTGTCTCAGGCCATGTGGACAAGTCAGTAGGTATGCCCTGTTTTGCCATGGCTTGGACACATGGACGTGTCCGAGGCCGTTGAGGCACACGGCCTACCCACACTGGCGTGTGACCTCTGTAACTTAGAAAAATGTTTGAATTTCAGAAATTTTCGTATGTGTTCGGTTTAGTCCCCACCACCTTCTAACATGTGTTTAAGGTCTCGTAGACCTCATTAAGGGACCAATTGAATGTGAATTGCTATGTTTAAATTTGAAATGATATGTAATGTTCTAAATTGATCGGTAATGCCTCTTAATCCTATTTTGGCGACGGTTTCGGGTTGGAGGTGTTACACTTCATGCACTCTTCAGGCGTGCATGACAACTCATCAAATACCCTGATGGTATTCTCAAGCTAAAATTCTGCCTTTTCTGGGTCATCGTCTTTTCTAGCCCGAAATTCTTCTGCTCCTTATTTCTAGATCTTATCGACCGGAGGCCTTTCTCTTCTTACTACCTCAACCACTTAAGGAGCTACAGGAGCAGGTAGAGGAATAGGTGGAGGTGGAGGGGGTTAAGCATTAGGATTTGCTCGAACATACTCGGTGTACCAGTTGCTCATCATTTGGAAAAAGGCTTCTCGAGCCTCTTCTCCCTGACCCATAGTATCGGGTCTACTCTCTACTGGCGCGGTCCCTTGCGAGAGCTACAGATTATCGGCGGCATCAACAATGCAAGTCCAATCAGGATCCATTACTATATAAAAATACAATTGAAACCGTCAGGAGTCGTCACACTATCATTACACAAATACTCTTACGCATGGCATGTATAGCTAGACTCATACTTACGTTACGTTAGTCCGAGAATTGACTAAACCGTAGCTCTGATACCACTAAATGTAACACCCCTTACCCGTATTCAACGCCGGAACTGGGTACGAGGCATTACCAGACTTATCTCACTTGAACATACAACTTTGGGCTATAAAATTTCATTCCACTTAAAACTTCTCATTCATATGCATAACATCCTTACTATGGGCCTACGAGGCCTTAAACATACATTCTAAAGGTTCCGAAATTAAATCGAAAACTTTTACACTCTTAGAAAATTTTAGCCTAAACAGGGGCCACACGCCCGTGTGAAGAGTGGGACACGTCCGTGTGGTATTTCGCACGCCCGTGTTCCTCACCCGTGGTCGACACTGACTTGCATCACATAGCCTATCACATGCCCGTGTGTTTAGCCCGTGTCCCTCACATGGCCTCGACATGCCCGTGCCTTAGCTCGTGTGCCAAAACCATGGCATTCTATTTATGACGTCATCACCTCACTATGGTCACATGGCCAAGGCACACGCCCGTGTCCTTGGACCGTGTGTCGAATTAAATTTCTAATTTTAGGTGCAGACTTCACACGGCCTGGGCACACGCCCATGTCCATGGCCGTTCCCCCCCCACACGGCTGAGACACACGACCGTGTCTCTGCCCGTGTGTTTACTACTAAGCATACTGACTTGTAAACCTAGCATGCAAGGGGACACACAGCCGATCAGCACGCCCATGGGGCTGGCCGTGTGTCACACATGGCTTAGACACACGCCCGTGTATCTACCCGTATGGACATTAAAAAGGCTATATTCCAAGCCAAATGCCACCCTACATAGCAACCATACTTATACCCATTCATTTCAACATAACTCATGACCCTAAGGTACTTCCAAAAACTCAATTCAAAGCATCCACACAAGTATAAACTTCATAATTTCATCATCATTGAATATAAATAAACTTGTCATGTATTGGCCCAATTCCAATGACCATTTACAAAATGACTTTGATAACATAAATAGCCAACACTTTGGCTATCAAAATGACATAAAAAAATACCCAAGTCCTATACATGCCATACTCAAAACAAGTCTAACTTGTTATACCAAAGAGATGTCGATAGTGTGATTTCTGAACTTCGACGTCCCACGATTCTCGAATTATCTTGGCAATACTACAAGGAAAAAGGGAAATGAGAGGGGTAAGCATAAAGCTTAGTAAGTTTGCATGAAAATAAATAGCAATAATAAGTTCATAATGACATCAATTCATGGCATTAGATAACCACACAAAGTCATAAGCACTTTGCCATAACTTACTCGTACTTGTTCTTATCTAGCATATACCATGCCACATATCATAACGTTCCTCGTGAATTATTCACGGGTACCTGTATTCACTCAATCACATGACTTTAGTACTAATCTCATTTCTATTTCCAAGCTTATCTATTTATCCCACTAATTCACTAGGGATACTCAAAGACGCATATTCATCGCCATTAACATAAACACGAAGCCAATGCCACATCCCAGATGTGGTCTTATATGGGGTCACCTTTGAGTGCCGATGCCATATCCCGGATATGGTCTTATACGATTCTCATATTCAATACCGAAGCCATATCCCAGATATGGTCTTATACAGAATCTCAATTTGGTGCCGAGGCCATGTCCCCGACATGGTCTTACACGGGACCTTATCCATCTCATGTCTCGATGATAGTATTCTCACATTTATTATAGTCCAACCGGGACTTCAACATCTCAACTTTTATCATGTTTCTCATTCAACACCAATACTCAATTTCATAGAATATCATGTAACATTATAATATCAAACATTCTCAAACATACTAGCATAAATGTTGAATTTATCACATACAAACTTACCTCGATTTCAAAATAAGCTAGATCGTCGATCTAGTCCGATACTTTGTTCTTTCCCCGGTCGAGGTAAATTCTTGGTTCTTCTTGATCTATAATAGAAAATTAGCTTATTTAACAATCACATTAATAAATGCATTTCAATAACCATGCTTTGGCAAAATTACTATTTTGCCCATAGACTTTTACAAAATGACCATTTTACCCTAGGCTCGGAAATCAATTCTAATCAAATTTCTACCTTTATCGAGCCTAAGTGAACATTTATTTCTCTTATGGCTACCATCAAAACTCAACATTTCACACATTTACTACATATTTTACAACCTTTACAAAAAAGTCCTTTTAGGTGTTTTCATGGTAACACCTTTCACAAAAGTTGTTCATCTAACAACTAATACTAATTTTCTTCCATAAAAATGCAGCAAACAACTTAAAAGCTCACATGGAAAAACTCTAAAATTTTCACCATATTGCAAGATAGTCCCCTCTTTAGAAAGCTTAAGCTTTAGGGGTTCCAAAAGTACAACTATCATCAAGAAAAACCATTAAAATCACTTACTTGTAGGGAGAAGAGTTTGCTGAAATTTTTTAGCTTTAAAACCCCTATTTTGCTTGTGTTTTTCGGTGGAAGAAGATGAGTAAAGTGAAGGATATCATCTTTTCTTTATTTTAATATAAAACAATCAATTTAGTCACCAAACCTTTACCAACTTTAACCAATTTTGACTCCCTTGTCCCTTATGGCCGGCCAACCATGATTTAAAGGGCTAATTTCCCTTTAAAGACCTCCAATTAATATTCTATGGCTATTAGACGCCTTTAGCTTATAAAATAGAACTTTTGCACTTTTTGCAATTTAGTCTTTTTTCGCGATTAAGCATGAAATCGCTAAAATTAAAGCACCAAAATTTTCATGCACTTATATAATCATGCTCTAACTCATAAAATAACATGAAAATAATTTTCTCCGACCTCGAATTAGTCTTTCTGAAACCACTATTCCGACTAGCCCTTTAATCGGGCTGTTACAAAGATGGACAAGAATTTTGGCTTTATTTTCCCTTTTTATTCATTTATTTACCAAATAACTAAAATACCCTTCACTTAAAACTTTGAAATTTTATCTCACCATGTCCATTTTTTTCCACTAACTTAACAAATGGTCTAATTACCATCTAAGGACCTTCAATTAAAAATTTCATAACAATTGGACTCCTCTAGCATGTAGAACTCAACTTTTGCACCTTTTACAATTTATTCCTTTTAACTAAATTGAGTGCCCAAACGTCAAAATTTTCGAACGAAATTTTCACGAAATCATTTCGTAAAACTGTAGACCATAGAAATGTAATAAAAATAAACTTTACTACGGCTGATTTGTGGTCCCGAAACTACTGTTCTGACTAGACCCAAAATCGGGCTGTCACATTTAGGCTTTTGGAAATTATGGTTGATTTGGTGTACTTTAATGCATTATCACTTGTGTTATTTTGGTAATTTTTAAGTGCTTGTTTATAAGGTCCTTTTGGCAAGTTTGTGATGACTTGTAAATGGTCATTTGTTGCATCATGTGGTAGATAATTGAATTAGGTTTTTATGCTAAAAATATGGTAATGTTGACTTGTTTTGGTAGTTGATGTTTTGATACAACTGTGATGCCTTTGAATGGCATATTGGTTAGATGAATTAGGGTGTTTGAAATGGCATGTTTATGTGTGTTTGAATGATGTTTAAACCCTTTGAATGTATGCCCAAATGGTATGGATGGCTAGGTATGATTTAGCTTTGAAATGGTATGAATTTAGGGTCAAATTATGGATCACACGGCCTAGGGCTCGGGCTGTCACACGGCCGTGTCGTGTGTCATTTGTAAAATTCTATTGTTTCAAGTCAGTGAGTTACACGGCCTAGCACACGGCCTGGCACACAGCCGTGTGTGGCAACTCAAAGAGTTACACGGCTATGTGACCCTACTCAGTGAGTTACACAGCTGAGAACATGGGCTGGGACACGGCCATGTGTCCCTTTGTTCGAATGTTACATGGCCTGGACTATGTCACACAGCCTGGCCACACGGCCGTGTGACCCCTGTTTTCCAATTTTTCTAACTTTTTCTTAAAACTTTTGTTTTGTTTCAAATTAGCCTCGAACTGCTTCTAAGCTATTTTTAGGGTCTTAAAAGCTCGATTTAGGGACCGATTGCATATGTTTGATTCTATTTAATGTGATTTACTTAAGTAATGTTTAATTATTATATTGAGATGTATTAAGGTTAAATGTTTTCTAATTAATCGGTAATGCTCTGTAACCCTAATCCAGCGACGGAGACGGGTTAGGAGTGTTACATAAGTATATGTAAATGGAGTGAAATGACACATATTCAATGTGGTATGACATAGGTGAAGATTGGTATTTGAATGGTTTGGATGTTATGTTCTAATGAAATTAATTTGTTTAAGTTCAATTAATATATAAGTATTGTGTGACTTGATAAGAAGTAGAATTTGATTGTTTGAACTTGTTTGGTTTGTTTTGAACCAAGTGAAAGTAGTATTCAGTGTACATATTGAATGGTTGTAGTTGGAAATGATGAAATAGGTACCAAAATGTGCATTTTGCAAAAAATAGGGGTCATGTCGCGACCTCGAACTTTTGATGTCACAACACCGCCATCACAATGAGTGATGTCTGTTGGAAAACAAATCAGTTCAAAAATAGTTTTCTTGTGTAACACCCCTTACCCGTGTCCGACGCCGGGACAGGATACGAGGCATTACCGGACTTAAGTTGCTTAAATATACAACATCGGGCTATAAAATTTCATTTCAACTTAGAACTTCTCATTCATATTCATAACATCTTTATTATGGGCCTACGAGGCCCTAAACATACATACGGAAGGTTTCAAAAATAAACCAAAAACTTTTGCGCACTTAGAAAATTTTTGCCTAAACAGGGCCACACGCCCGTGTGGAATGGAACACACCCGTGTGGGCAAGCCGTGTGGTCACACACGCCCATGTTCCCAGCCCGTGTGGATTTTATTTTCTTTTCGAACCTACAGGGGTTTTCACACGGCCGGACACACGCCCGTGTCTGTGGCCCGTGTCTGTGGCCTGTGTCCCTCATACGGCCTAGACACGCCCGTGTCCTCACCCATGTGTGAAAAACCTGGGTATTCTATTTATAACGTCAGCAAGCTCTTAAGGGCACATGGCCTAGGCACACGCACGTGTGCTGGCCCGTGTGGCAAATCAAATTCTCACAAATTTGATGTAGGGGACACACGGCTTATTAACACACCCATGGGGCTGACCGTGTGTCACATACGGCCTAGGCACACTCCCGTGTATCTACCCGTGTGGACAATTAGAAGGCTATCTACCAAGCCAATTGCCACCCTGAAAAATAAACACACTTATACCACCACAAGAAACACACAACATAGCAATGATACACTACGAAGGATCGCTAATCATCATTCATACACTTCACATTTTACTCCATCAATTGCACGAACTTTCACTTTATAAAACTCGTCATCAACAAGATATAGAACTTAACAAATATCGGCCAATTCCTAATGGCCATTTACAAAATGAGTGTATAACATTGATAGCCAACACATTGGTTTCCAAATATGACATCACACAAGATGACCAAGTTCCTATACATGCCATACTCAAAATAAATCAACTTTACTATACCAAAAGAATAGTTGATAGTGTGATCCGAACTCCGACGTCCTACGATCCCCGAGCTAGCTAGGCGATACTACAAGGAAAAGGGAAAAGAGAGGGGTAAGCATATAGCTTAGTAAGTTTGTATAGATTAAAAATAGCAACATAAGTACTCATGGTAAAATCCATTCATCTCATAGAACAATAACAACACAAGTTCTCAAGTACTTTGACATACTTACTCATACTTACGCTTATCCATCACATAACACATTACGGTTTCATAACTCGTATTTTACTCATGGTACCTGTGTCACTTCATCACATAATTTAGTATTTATGCTATCTTGAACATATACTTAAATCATTATCATCCTTAACTTAAATGTAACTCTTTTTCATCTTTGCATACTTAACTCTTTTTCCCGTTGAACTACTCGAAATATCAGAGGATACTCAATCTCATCATACATGTATCACGATGCCAATGCCATATCCCAGATATGGTCTTACATGGGATCACCTCTTGATGCTGATGCCATATCCCAGATATGGTCTTACACGGGATCTCTTAACTCGATGTCGATGCCATGTCCCAGACATGGTTTTATACGAGATCATACATAGATGTCGATGCCATGTCCCAGACATGGTCTTACACGGGACCTTCCTTATTCGGTGCCAATGCCATGTCCCAGACATGGTATTATACGGGACCTACATTCGGTGCCGATGCCATGTCCCAGAAATGGTCTTATACGGGACCTACATTCAGTGCCGATGCCATGTCCTAGACATGGTCTTATACGGAACCTACGTTCGGTGCCGATGCCATGTCCCAGACATGGTCTTATATAGGACCTACATTCAGTGCCGATGCCATGTCCCAGACATGGTCTTATACGGGACCTTCCTTATCTCATGTCGTGACATAGGTATCCTCATTATTCCGAATCTTCATCCGGGACTTCAACTTGGCATATTCTCATCATTTTCTCATCGAGGCATCATTAGTCGACTTTCATAAAAATGATATTCATTTGTCATAATATTAAGAAAAATTTAAAATATAAAATCATTATGTAGCTTTAATTTCACACAAACTTACCTCGGTACTCAAAATGTGTGTAGATGTTCGATTTAGTCCAACACTTTGTTCTTGCCTCGATTTCGATCCGGGCTTCGTGTTTCTTGATCTATAATAACAATTTCACTTGTTTAATACTCACATTGACTAAATTGACTCATGAACCATACTTTGGAAAAATTACGATTTTGCCCCTAAACTTTTGTATAATTACACTTTTGCCCCTAGGCTCGTAAAATGATTTTTATTCAACTTTCTTGTATTTTAAGCCTAGCCAAATTATTTTCTTAACTACAACAGCCCCAAATTTTCACTATTTCACTCATGTATAACCATTTTTATAACTTCTACAATTTGATCCTTTTATGCATTTTTCATGAAAATCACTTAGAAAAAGATGTTTATCACACATCAAACTTTCATATTCTTCATTAAAACATCAAAATACATGCATGTCATACATGGGTAAATTTTTTAACATAAACCCTAGCTCAAAATATAGCTAGAAATAGCTAAATCGAGCTACGAGGATCTCAAAAATACGAAGAACATTAAAAACGAGGCTAGGATGCACTTACTATCAAGCTTGGAGGTTGAAGAAACCCTAGCTATGTCTTCCTTGCAAATTTCGGTACTTGGAGGAAGAAGATGAACAAAATTTTGACTTATTTTTCCCTTTTTAATTCATTAATTAACCAAATGACTAAAATGCCCTTAAGGCCCTTTCTTGAGATTTTTCCTTCCCATGTCCATTTTTGTCCATCTTGACATTTAATGGTCTAATTGCTAAATAAGGATCTCTAGTAATTTTTATAATTCTATTTCATACTTAAATCTTCTAGAAACTCATATTTCCTAATCTTTGCAATTTAGTCCTATTGGACAAATTGATCACTAATAAATAAAATTTTCTCATGAAATTTTCACACAATCATGCAACCACATCATAAGCCTCATAAAAATCATAAAACACATATTTCTACTTCAGATTTGTGGTCTCACAACCACTATTCTAACTATGCCCTAAATCGGGCTGTTACATCTTGCACATCGAAAATTAAAAATTTTGAAAATCGACCCAGTTTGTGATATTTATAGCAATAAACCCTAGACTAAAATCGTACCTCTATTTTCGGATAGATGGATCATTATCGTTCATAGCTTTCAACCAAACAATCTTCTCCACTATTCTCGTACCATGAATTGTTTTGAGTTTAGGCTCGAACTATTCGAATCAAACACAGAACTTAGGAATAGTTTTCTTTTCTTTGGGTTGAAAACGAAAATTCTCATCTCAAATAGAAACCGAAAAAATTATTATTCTAGAAAACATATTTAATTTTTAGAGAATAAAAATTTTCTCTATTTTCGGGAAGAATAATGATATCTTAAAGTTGTGTTTATAGCACTACCGATGCCATATATTTATAGAGAGAGAAGGTAGAACCCTTATTGAATTATTGTAACACCCCTTACCCGTATTCGACGCCGGAACAGGGTATGAGGCATTATCGAACTTAAACACAAGCGTTCATACAAAACCGAGACATGAATTTCCATCCAAATTTAAAACTTTTCATATACACTCATATCGTCCCTATTACGAGCCTACGAGGCCCAAAACATACATTAGGAACGGTTCGGGACTAAACCGAGAGCTTCAGAAACTTCTGGGAAAACTTAGAAAATTTTCATCAAAAAGGTCCACACGCCCGTGTGGGTGAAGGGACACGCCCGTGTGGCATATCACACGCCCGTGCTTCAGGCCGTGTCTAAAATAGGGGACATTCTGTTTATGACGTCATCAACCAAATAAGGTCACACGACCAAGGCACACGCCCGTGTCCTTAGGCCGTGTGGCGAATTAAATTCCAAAAATTAAGTGCAGACTTCACACGGCCTGGGCACATGCCCATGTCCTATGGCCGTGTCTCTCACACGGCCGAGACACACGGCCGTGTCTCGTGCCCGTGTGTTTACTACTGGGTATTCTGTTTTGCATTAATTAGGGTGCAGGGGACACACGGCCATAACACACGCCTATGGGGCAAGCCGTGTGTCACACACAGCCTAGACATAAGTGTGTCTACTCGTGTGGACAAAATAAGGCTATTTACCAAGCCCTTTTTCCACCCATAATTGCACCAACCTACACAACATCAAAACCACACCAATCCAAATATATATATATAACTTCAAGGCACTTAACATGGCATAACTAAGTTTACAACCATAATCACATGCAACATATCATCATTCAACCATCAATAACCATAGGCCATATCATAATAGCATTGGCACATGCATGCATATATGAATAGGTTTACAACCAAATAATCATTATGGGCCACATATCATGGCCTTATACGAAATGAATCAAATATCATCTTAAGCCAACACATTTGGCTAAACCAATATGACATATAACAAAAAGACCAAGTCCCTATACATGCCATACTCAAAATGTTGAGACTAACTATACCCAAAAGTTTTAATTGATAGTGTGATCGAGTCTCCGATGTCCTTCGATCCTCGAGCTAGCTTGGCAGTACTATAAGAAAATGGAAAAGAAATGGGAGTAAGCATAAAGCTTAGTAAGTTTGCATGTAAATAATTAACAACATTAACCATGCATTATTGTACACATAACATAATATAATCTATCACAATGTCATCAAGTATCATAGATACATTTTATATCATGTCATTTACATAATGTACAATAAAACTCGTGATCATGATTTATTCATTCACTTCTTACCGAGGTCTCATCGATTTATAATCTCAATATGTATGAGCTTTGTGTACATACATGTACCCTTTCAACATGTTCGTACCTTGTCATTTCGTTGACATAATCTTTGGACTACCCGTTGAACCACTTGGAATACTAAAGGATACTCAGGAATCACATATACATAGAATCATACCAATGTCATATCCCCGATATAGTCTTACATGGGATCACATATTGATGCCTATAGCCCAGCTATGGTCTTACACGATTCTCATATCGATGCCATGTCCCAAACATGGTCTTATACGAAATATCATAACGATGTCATATACCAGATATGGTCTTACACGTAAACTCATAACCCTAATGTCATGACATTTGTATACTAACTATTCCTAAGGTTCAACCGAGATTTCGAGGTATCAAATCTTCATCGAATCGTCATCGAGTCAACATTAATCAAATCCACAAGGACAGTTACACAATTCATGTAATATTAAAGCATTAAAATACCTAATGATGTAATGTTGCATTATTTACACACGAACTTACCTCGGTACCAAAATATGGCTAACTATTCGATTTAGTCCACAACCTTGTTCTTTCCTCGGTTTAGGTCCGGACTCCGTTTTTCTTGATCTATAATAGCAAATTTAGCTCATTTAATTATCAAATTGTTCAAATCAGTCCAAAAACCGTACTTTGGAAAAAATATAGTTTTGCCCCTAAACTTTCACATATTTACAAATTAGTCCCTAGGCTCGTAAAATGAAATGTGTCCATTTTCTTTGTTACCCAAGCCTAACCGAACCTAACACATGCTCATAACAGCCCACATTTTCCTTCAAATCAGATTTTTTTACTACTCATTTTACAACTTTTACAAAAAGGTCCTTTTTAGGTGTTTTCATCAAAAATCACTTAGTAAAAGATGTTTATTACACATCAAACTTTCATAATCTACCATGAAACATCAAAACACATGCATGTCACACATGGGTAAATTTTTAAACATGAACCCTAGCTCAAATAAATGGTAGAAATAGCTAGATCGGTTGATAACAACTTCAAAAACGCAAAGAACATTAAAAACGGGGCTAGGATGCACTTACTATCAAGCTTGGAAGTTGAAGAAAAACCCTAGCTATGGCTCTTCTAATTTTCGGCACACTTGAAGAAGATGAGCAAATTTTGCTTTCTTTTTCCCTTTTTATTCTTTTATTAACCAAATGACCAAAATGCCCTTTTTACTAAACTTTCAAATTTTACCTATTCATGCCCATTTTTGTCCATAAAAATAAAAATTGGGCAAGTTGCTATTTAAGGACCTCTAATTAATAATCCAAAGCTATTTCATACTTAAAAAGCTTCTAGAATCTCATATTTTGCAACTTTTGCAATTTAGCCCAAAAAGTCAAATTGGACACTTATTCACAAAATTTCTTCATGAAACTTTCACACAATCATGAAAACATGTCATGGACCTCAAAACAATCATAAAAAAATTTTTCTACTTTGGATTTGTAGTCTCAAAACCACTATTTCGACTAGACCCAAAATCGGGATGTTACAATTATAGAATTTTATTTCAACTAGAAAAATGAAATTCTAGTTCAACTAAGATGTAGAGGGCGGGAATCCTAGTTAATTATACTATGGTTTGTTGTCCCCCTTATTACATAAGGGGCTTTTGGGTCTCTTCCATATTGGGTCCAATTACAAGTACTTCCCGACTTATAACCCAATACTTTATAATTTGATCCAACCTAATATTTATTTTTCTATATTTCTCAAAAATAAACTTCAATGTATTTCCAATTAAATAATTTTCTTAACCTAATTCTAATTTCGTTAAAATCATGACGACTTTACCATAAAAGAATCTATGAGAAAATATATTTATTTTTTTTGCATTCAATGGTTCACTATGACCAAATGATTTATTTTCATTTTTGAACTTCATTTAATTTGAAAAACATAAATTTCTTTTTCATGTCATTTTCATTTTGGAGAAAACCACAATCATTTCCAAATATTTCCTAGTTCTCAATTTCTATTCATTTGTATTCATTTATGTTCATTTGATTCAACATGCAATTCATTTATGGTTTCAACGAACTAGCGGATGGACCGATTGGATATATGCAATTGAGGCTCAAATGATTTATAATTAAGTTGCAAATTTTCACCTATTAATTATAAACTCATTTAGTCACAAAGTCATTCCACTATAATATCGTGACTGAGCTTTCCCCAACAACATACCATTACGAAAGCAACTCGATTATTGCTCGTCCAATGACCTTATCCAAAGTGTGTTGCCCTCATAGGATATCCTTAATCTATTTGGGATAATATTCGTTCTCCCAATATGGTCCTAGTTTATCTCATGGTAACCATTACATCTTCCTTCATGAAAAGTCAATTACTATTAAATAGTAATCGAGTCATCCATCAAAAAGACAAATGACCCGTGGCCATGTTTACTTTTCATCAACCATGTAATGCCAATGAGAGGATATCATTTACTCATGTATCGGGCTATGAATTCCATTGTTGTGAATGACGCTACATACTACAGAAGTCGTACACCCAACACACCAACTTTCGATTTCTTATATATTTGAACTCAGGCTTTTACTTACATCAAAGTGTACAAGTCATGCATACATAGTCCTTCATCCACTTAGGATTTAGGTATGCCACACTGTGAACGTCACAAGTGAATAAATCCATAAACGGATTTAGCATCTATTCTTCTTGGGTTTAGTCCGATGTACTATCAGTCCAGTCAGTCATATCCATGTCTTTATCTTTTGGGAATCATCCGCTCCAATGCCCAAGATAAAGCATCTCCCCAATTGGACTTGATAGACGACATATTAGTTTTTCAATCAGTTTGCTCATTTTCGATTAGAAGAAGGACATGTTTAGGTTCGTCTACTAATATAAGTTGTCTTTCTTTATTACGATCCGACCACGTAATACCGTTTAGTATTAGTTAAACATTAGACAACTAGTGAGCAACATTTACTTCCATTATCCTTTACTTGCAAAAATCACGTGAGAACAATATACAAAGTATTAATGTAATTCATGAATACTTTTATTAACCAATTTGTTCGAAAAAAAATTATAAGTTTGCTTAGACAAAAATACTACACTTAGGGCACCAGGTCCAACAACGCTGTGACAAGTTTAGGCTTGCCGTTGCGACATGACATACTGTGATGGCCACGTCGTGACGAAAACCTGATGAAGTTTCGACATTGATCCATACATTTTAAAATCCTTGAATTTTGGTCCTATTTCGTACTTGGGTTAACAAAAGAGATTATGTAAGCTTGTTTAAGACTCAGAAATGATTGTTTAATCATGTTAGAATGTGATTGACACTTAATTGCATGTGTGAATGATTATTTTCTGCATAATTAACTGTAGTTACTTCGACAAGGAATGTACCATCCTATAACTCAAACCTAGTGATCAAGTCGGGCGAGGAGTGTTACACTAGGTGACCAAACCAGAAACACACTAATAGTTGGATAACTATTTTTATTATTTACCTTATAGTATTATTTTAGTGTAAACTATATAAAGAGTTACTCAACTATTAGTGTGTTTCTGTTTTGGTCACCTAGGTTTCTAAAATTTTATATTTGTCACTAACGTTATCAAAATTTAATATTTTGGTCACCTTTCCATTAAATCACTAACATAATATTGGCATGGCTTTTTTATTAGCATAATAACAAATTTAGCTCTCCAACGTTTACAAATTCTATCCATTTGGTCCTAGTTCTAAAAAAATTCAACAAATTTATCCCTTAACTTTATACATTCTATCAATTTAGTCTTGATTCTTAAAAATAAAAAATAAAAAAATTATTTAAAAGTTAAATTTCTATAAAAATACATACAAAATTGAGGATGAGGTCTTAGAGGCCTAGCAGGTGAAAGGCCATGTTGGTAGCTCTATAACTGATTCCTTATTCAATGGCACAACAATGGAGGATGTGGAAATCGATGAGTTTGGATCAAGGGTTATTGGTGCTAGTGGTTGTGGTTGTGGGAGAAGGTGATGTCTAGTGCTTGGTAAATTTGGCGAGGACTAAGAAACAAGGACAGATGTATAATGAACATATTATTATTTATAAAATAAAACTAAAAAAGGGGGGGAAAGCTTGAATCTAGTTTAAGTCTTGTTTGTGGATTTTTTAAGAAAATTGTTATATTTATAAAATTATTATTTGAATAAATAAATTTCATGTTAGAAAAAAAAAAGAGAGAAATGGGTAACATTTATTTAATAATTTATTTATAATTTTGTATGTATTTTTATCAAAAACCAAACTTTTAAATATATTTTTTAAGTTTTAATTTTTAATTTTTAGGAATAAAGACTAAATTGATAGAATATGTGAAGTTGAGGGTTAAATTTGTTAAACTTTTTAGAATTAGGACCAAATTGATAGAATCTATAAATATTGGATGGCTAAATTTTCTATTATGCTAATAAAAAATGCCACATTAGCTTTTCATTAGTGATTTAATGGATGAGTGACCAAAATATTAAATTTCAATAACGTTAGTGACTAAAATAGACACTTTTAAACTTGAATAACCAAAATAGAAACATGCTAATAGTTGAGTGACTATTTATACAGTTCACCCATTATTTTATTAAAAATGAAAAGACAAATATATTGTATTAATATTTTTTACTTTATAAAAGTAAGTGTTTTAATAATTTCAAAAGTGAGTTAGTACTTAATTGACTCGTAAGAGTAACTTAATTAAGGGTTTAATAGAAGTATAGATAGATTATAGTATTATTTTATTAAAAATGAAAAGACAAAAGTACCTTTGTATTAATATTTGTTACATTATAAAAGAAATGACATTTTAACAATTTCAAAAAAGAATTGGTGCTTGGTTAATACATGATACTAACTCAATTAGGGACCTAATATAAGATTATAGTATTATTTTATCAAAAAATATGGAAAGATAGAAATACTTTTGTATAACATTTTTTATTTGGCATAATTGTAAAAAAAAACCCTATCGTTTGGGGGCTTTTGGTTTTGTATCATTGACCTTTTTATTTTCTGATTGATACCCTCAACATTACAATTTTTTAAGAAATCAGCCTAATTTTAATTGTAGGTCAATATAATAACTCATGTGGCATGCCACATAAGCGCACAACATCATAGATGACATCATCTATTTAACAAAATTTTTTCTCTCATTTTTTCTCTTGCCAAACACCACTTTTTTTTCTTCAAAATACATGGTTGCTGCCATTTTTTTCTCTCATTTTCTCTCTTGCCAAACACAAACACATCTACGAAAAGACTCAACCACCACCGCATACTGTTCTTTCTTCAATGAAAATCGCCACACTTCCCTTTTTCTTCTAAAACAACCTATTCAAGAACCCTGCAATGGCCAAACATATTCATTATTTTAACATCATATAACATAATATCTAAGTGAAAATCATAGTATTAAACGAATGTAAAGAAGAAGAATAAAAATAATAATAAAAGAAGACGAAGACGATAGTGAACGAGTAAAATAGTTCATTCTGTTGATAACTGTAGCTGTTGAGATAAGATATGAGCTTTCTAAATCTTTAGGATTGGATCTAATTAGCGTTTCTTCCAGTATTCAAAAATTCAATATTTCATCAAATCCAATAAGAGAAATTTATAAAAATAAACTATCCAAAGCTATATAAAAAAAGCAGAAAAAACAAATGGGGTGAAAATGAAAAGGAAAAAAACCAAGCAAGAAAATCAAACGCTTACTAGAAGAAGGAAAAGATTAAAGCAAATAAACTTTAAAAGAAAAACAAAGAGCATGAGACAACTTACAGCTATGAACAAAGCGAGGAAAAGGAAGAACAAAGAAAAAAACCCAAAATCCCAAATCGATAAAACAAAAGAACCAAATTCAAATTGCTTCAATCCTTAAGCAGCTTGAGAATGAGAAACACTGGGAAAATGGAGTTTTAGAGTCAAAAGATGGAAATTTATGTAAAGCTCGGAAGCTACGATTAAGATTATCTATAAAGAAAATTAGATTGTCACACCAAAAATAATAAAAATTATATTAAAGAAAATTAAAGATTAAAAAACAAAAGCAAGAAAAAAGAGAGAGTGATTAAAGGTTTGATACGTGCGTGTGTGAGATTCTTGTAGATGAAATGAGCCAACTATATGTCTTAAAAGAAGAAAAATGGTGTTTGGCAAGAAAGAAAATGAGAGAAAAAAAATGGCAGCAACCATGTGTTTTGAAGAAAAAAAGTGGTGTTTGGCAAAAGAGAAAATGAGAGAAAAAATTTTGTTAAATAGATAACATCATCTATGACATCGTGCGCTTATGTGGCATGACACATGAACTATTATATTGACCTACAGTTTGATTAACGTTGACCATTAAAATTGAGCTAATTTCTTAAAAAATCATAATGTTGAGGGTGTTAATCAAAAAATAAAAAGATCAATGGCACAAAACCAAAAGCCCCAAACGTTGAGGGTTTCTTTTTGCAATTATACCTTTTTATTTTAATATTTTAATAATTTCAAAATTGATTACTGCACTCTTTAACTCGTGAAAGGATTTAATACAGGTATATAGAGGCAAAGCAAGTTTATTGCGACTATTTTATTGATCATCCTTAGGGGTATCTACTGATACTGCCCAAGCCAGCTTTAGCTGAATAACCCATAATCGACACTCAAATCCAGCATGATGCCGCCGGTGTTGTTAACCCAGGCACGTTTCAAGCAAAGAGTTGCACTATGGGCCTTGAGTGCAGCCTGTGGCCGGTAGAGTTTTGGAGTTTAGGGGAAAGACCTGACCCACACCTGCCATCCAACATGGCTCAGGCTCAGTGGATTGGATCAGATTGGCATATATGAATGTTTGAGACCGTGACAAAAGGCTAAGTTGCTTATCGAAAAGTGAATAAGCAAACATTTCAAATTTTATTCATTATTTAAAAACAGTACTTTCACAATCCCACAAAATGATATACGGACCAATCGAACAAGAGTTTCACTGACTTTTATCAAACAAATAAACTATTCGGGGAGAACAATATGAGAAAGCAAATACATGGAACAAATAACTTAATCACTATGCTCTATGGCCGATGACAAAAGCTGCTGAGAAAAACAATACCATCTTAAGCCTTCAAGCAGCAACCTGACCAAAAAGCCACTTGCGGATCTGCAATTAGAGAAACAGGGAAAGAATGAAAAATGTATTAATTTAAGGGTCAAAATCAAGCTATGCTAAACTTATATGATCAGAATTACAAAACCTTGAACTTTCCACACAAGCTAGAAGTTAATTAGAGAAACAATTTCTCCATTCAAGCTATGAAATCATGGATAACCAAGAAACTATAGGTGGAATTAGTATAAGAGAAACAAGTTTGAAATAATCTAAATGTATCTCAAAATCTAACAAAACCCACCTCTGGAAGTTTCTTATTGAATGCAACATCCAACCGTGCATCCAAGGTATTCTCAAACACAATTTTTCCATCTCGAGATGCTATGACTACACCTCCAGAGCTGCAAAATTTTAAAAAGAAATAAGTATTAGCATTCCATCTCTGATCTTGTTCAGCGAAACACATAATAATATACCGAATACCATCTCTGCTCATAATCTATAAGGAGAAACGTTGGTACAGAATACCAAAAATTAATATATATATATATATATATACCAGAAAGGTCCGTGAGCCTCAGCATGATGATGGAAAAAACCATGATGATGAGAAGGGCCAGGGGGAAGATGGACATCATCAATGATTATCTCTGGTGGATGAACATTCACTTTAGAAGCATATTCCTCCTTTGCTGAATCCAGAACAGACTCCACCAAATGCAAATCTTCTTTGCGACAACGGAGTAGGACTCCAGGCTCTTTCAGTCTAACTAAACTCTGCAATAAAAGTTATTCAAATCAAAACCTCCCAAGAGTTTTACCTAATATTGCAACTTTCCAAGAAAGGGTTAATGATCCAGAAATGCACAGACCTGAGCAATTAGATCTTTCAAAAGCCTTTTGTAAACATGGTGATCATGGCTCACATTGAGAAGGTCCTTGGATGCTGATTCTTTCATTGCATTAACCACATCATCTTGAGCCTGAAGGACCTTGATCCTAGATGCATTAAGCTGCATCGAATACTCACTGCAACAATTAGAATAAAATTGAATATTTTTCACACAAGAATGGGTATATTCCTAATTGTTAACTCCTGAGTGCCAATTCTGCATCAAAACAATCTAAAATCGCTTCACTTTCACATCAATTATCACCACGATAATCAATCTTCTACAAGGTTCTATAAAACCCAAATCACATTAAGTTTTGGATTACTAACTACAATAGTGCCGTTTTGAAATCTGACTAATTTCCAATAAGTTAAGTGTTATATTTTGGTTATATTTAAGTAGAAATGTTAACCTCACTTTGAATTCAACCTAATATCCACTAAAACATAGAGATCCAGTGCGATAAATAAACTGAAGTAAAAACAGAAATTTAGACAGCAGAAAAAAGGGAAAAGTAAAGTAAATTGAAGAACTCACATTTTCTTTCGGATTTCAACTTGCTTCTCCTTCTTCTCGTACTCCTGCCTAATCTTCTTCTTCTCCGCTTCCACCAATTGAAGCTTCTCGATGTTGAACTCCTAAAATACACATCATTGTACAATCAATTTTTCACCATAATATCCAAAAAGAAACAAAAAGTGAATAAAATATAGAGAATTGAAGTACCTCTTCAGCGGAAACAGAGATCTCGTTAGCCTTTTCCTCCGCTTCCTGGCGGATAAATCTCACCATCTGCTGGATCTGCTTGGATACATCAGCGTCGTTCATTTTGGCAGGGATCTTGATTTGATCTTTCGATGAACTTACCAGAGAAAACTGTAGAAGACGACGATGTTTGGCTGGTATTTGATAGAGGTAAGAGAAATGAATCCAACTCTATCGCTGAACCAGTTTTTATTTTTCTTACGTGCTCCGTATATGTGTCTGATCAAGGGCCGTTCGTTTAAATAAAACAATTCTGACCGTCTCATTGTGAGGAATTACCGAATTAATCAAGCCTCGCATTTTATCTCCGCTGTAGATTTTCTCTCTCCTTTTTCCACGGGATGATTTGAAGTTACGGTACCTTTTTAGATTTACTAGATTTTTTCCTCACATGCGTTGTTAAGGAATAAATGCGTTTTTTTCTTTTATAAATTTTATATTTCATGTAAATAAAAGAGGTTGAAAATAGTAAAGAAATTTAGAGAAAGTAAATTATTAATATTAAATTAAAATTTGAAAATAATAATAACTATGAAAGATATTTACATTAAATTAATAAATATATTTAATAATAATTATTAAAATTTTATATGTTAAATCTCTTTTTATTTTTTTTAAAATTCGTCTTTCATCTATTTATAACTTCATGTATAATAATAATAAAATAGAAAAGAAAATATAAAAGAACATTTGTTTTGCACGGAATAAATAACTTTTAAAAAATAACATAATATTATATTATATCATCATAATTAAAATAATCTTACATATATCTCCAGTGCTATTGGCCTTTGAATATTTATACTACTAATAGATATTATTTATAAATTTAAACTTAGATTTTAATTGATATATAATTCTAACACTAATTAAGTGATAATTAAAAGATAAAATCAATCTCTATCTATATACTTAGACTTCTAGTCAAGTTATATTTTATTTTATTACGTTAATAAATATGAAAATAAAAAATTTTACTTATAAAAAATAAAAATATATAATTTTTAAAATAATATTTTAAACTTATTTATTAGTTATTTTGGCTTTTTGATAATGAGTATGCTTAGACTTTTATTCAAGTTATAACTCTATTTTAGAGTCAACAAAAATTATCTCAATTTATTTATAAATAAAGTTATAACTAATAATTCTAAATTAAATTATAAATATTTTTAAATGCCAATTTAATAATATAATAGAAAATAAAGGATATTCAATAATTTTTCAAAACTCATGCTTTTATATAGATTATAGATTAGATTGCACGTTCATTATTCGGAGAAAATAATTATATAATAAATTTATTAAAAGATGACATACAAATTAAATAGGATTTTGGTTAAACAAATTAAGCAGGGCTTTGGTTGAATTGATAAAATAGAGATAGTGGGTATTAAGGTGTTTTGGGTTCAAATTTTATTGCATATATTTTTAAATTTATCAAAATATAAAAAAAATATAAATATCCTTAAAATAATATTTGTTGCTTTGTGAAATAAATAAACTTTTGGCAAATCTACAATTGAGTTAAAACTCAATTAATGGGTGACACCAACTCAATCAAATGTATTATTATATAATATATTTTTAGAAATTTAGCCTTTGTTTGATTTCTAACAATATTTTATATTTTCATTTTCAAAAAATAGTTTTAATTGTCGATTGAGTCTTAGCTAGTTGGCATCGGCATTATTGCCAGTGCAAGAGGATGTGGGTTCGAGTACACTGAAGTGCATTATCATTTTATTTAAGAGTTGGGAGGAATTATGGATGATTCTAAGCATTGTATCAAAAAAAATTAGGAATCATGATGCTATACTCATATAAAAGAAAGTAAATAAATAATAATAATAATTTTCGTTTTCTGTTTTTAAAAAAATTAAAAAGCACATTTGATAAAGAAAAATAAAAAATTGTTTTCAATAATAAAAGTATGAAAACATATTTGATAATTATTTTTCTACAATAAAAAAAATACATTTATATGGATTTAAACTTAGGATATCAAGCTTAATATTTGAATTTGAACTAAATTATCAGTTTAATATTTAAAAAATATTTTTACCAATTTGAATCCAATGCTAAAAATCATTGTATAGACTGTACATTTCAACTTTTGAATTTGGTGGGCCTTTGATTTTATTAGAAATTAACTAAACCAACATTTGAATGTAATTTACAACTAAATTAAATCAAACATGCAAACAAAGAATTTTTTTTTTGAAACATAAATTAGATTGGGCTTTTATAATTGATAAAACGTCTTACAAAATAAAACTTTGGCCCGTATGAACATGGCCCAAAAAAAATGAAAACCAAAAAACAGAACAAAATAAACCTCTAAATACTATGGCCCGAAACCTTCACAAAACAGAAAAATCCTGGAAAATTTAAAATTCAAAAATCACTGTTCATTTGCCCAATCGATTCCATCATCACCGTAGACCTATCTTGTCTATCAATTCGATAATTAAGGCGATTCATCATTTCCAAGGAATTAATCGCGCTCGCTACCTTTTGCATTACACCGATGGCCATCTCTTCACCATTTCCATCTTTCTTTCCTTCGCATACCGCCTCTCTCCTCTTCCGCTCCTCTCATGCTTTGAACCCCCCAGTCAACAACCCTTCAATCGTCAAATCACCCATCAGTAAAGCTTCTGCAAAATGATTCCCCATATCTCCTCCAGACCCCTTATCTTCTTAGAAAACAGGGTTCATGGTCCCTATCTGTACATCTACTCCATTTCTAGATCTGCTTACTCAAAACGTCTTCCCTCTCTTTACCCCCTCCTCTCTTCACAAACAAATCCTCTGTCAGATTAGTCCACCCCTGCCTCCTCAACGATCTGGTACTTGGCAAACTCCGGAACTCCCCCAACCAGGTAAAACTCTCTCAACGATTTTAGAGTTTCCGTGGCTAAAATATGGGCTAAGTTGTTTGATTCTCTTGATATATGCTCGAAAAGGCAGATCTCAAACTTGTTTTGTAACTGCTAAATATCATGAATAATGGCCCCTATCATTGATCTATCTATCATCTGTTTTCTGCATTTCTTTATTATTGACAACGCATCACCTTCGATAATTGTTTTTCTCCAACGCATGTCGACTCCGGTGCGCACCGCCACGCTACAAGCGATTGCCTCAGCCGCGAAGGCAGATGGAACATTATCGTGTATCATTGAGAGTGAGAGCAAGACTGATCCTTTCTTATCTCTAGCCACGACACCCACTGTTGTTCGACCCGAAGAACTATCGAACGATGCATCAAAGTTAATCTTGACAAACTGCTTTGAAGGGGGTTTCCATTTTTTAACCTCAACCTGAACTTTTTTCGTTATTGTTACGTTTTCAACCACATCTAATTCAAGAATGTAATTTCTGATGAATTTTACTGTTTCCTCCATAGGTCTCTGGATTCTCTCATGAACACCCTTATTTCTTTCACCCCAAATAGCCCACAAGATGCAATAAAATAGTCTACACTGTCTAGAGGTGCCCTCCTCAAAAACCCAGGTAAGCCATTCCTTAAACCCCATATCCAAATTCTTTAAGAAATCCAGAAGAGATAACTGCTTCCAAATTTCTAATGACACAAGACATTCCCGGAATAAATGGTTTGTATCCTCTGCTCCTGCTCCGCATCGAGGACAAAGAAGTATGTTCGACAGCCTCCTGTGGTGCATGTTAACTCTTGTAGGGAGATAATTCCACGAGATTTTCCAAGTTGTAATTTTGATCTTAGAAGGTAGATTGAGTAACCAGAGCTTTTTGTAAAAATTCTTGTAGACTGTTTGTAAGGCATAAGCCGTAGGATCCCCGTCAATATATTGTAATAGTTTGTAGGCGCTTCGTACAGAGAATTCTCCCGAGGGCTCCCCGCTCTAGGCCAACACATCATCATTCGGTTCTTTTGCTAATGGGATGCGCAAAATCTTATCAACTATGAACTCCGGAATGGTAGCCTCTAACACCTCATTTCTCCATTTCCTACTGCTATGATCAATCAAATCGGTCACTTTAAAATCATTTAAACTGTTAACATGAAAGCTTAATCTGGAATTTTGCAAATCTGGTACCCAAGCATCATTGAAAACAGAGATTTCTGAGCCATTACCCACATTCCAACAAAGTCCCTCCTTTAACACCCCTCTAGCGGCCCATATACTTTTCCATGTAAATGAACTGTTATTCCCCAAACTAAAGTTAATGAAAGTTGTGTTTGAGAAATATTTAGCTTTATAAACCCTCACTGCTAAGGAATCTGGATTATTCATAAAACGCCAACCTTGTTTTGCCAATAATGCCACATTAAATTTGGCCAAACTCCTGAAACCCATTTCACCATCCTCCTTTAAGCAGCACATGTTCTTCCATTGACACCAATGAATACCCTGTCTTCCATAACTCTTTTGCCACCAAAATCTTGCAATAGTTTTCTCGAGTTCATCGCAAAAAGAATTTGGTAGTAGAAAGCACGACATAGCATATGTAGGAATGGCTTGAAGAACTGATTTTATAAATACCTCTTTTCCGCCTTGAGATAAAAACCTAGTGCACCATCCTTTGATTCTGAGTATAAACTTTTCTTTGAGAGCTTGAAAAGAGTCTTTTTTGCGTCTGCCAACCAAACTTGGGAGGCCTAAATATTTTTCCATATTTGTTGATGGTCTCACTCCCAGAATTCCCAGCACTTCTTCCTTTCTTGCTTCAATTGTGTTTGAACTGAAAAAAATCGAGGATTTGCTGAAATTTACACATTGGCCTGAACAGTCACCATATTCTTTCAGAATCCCTTTAAACATTCTGGCTCCCTTTCTTGTTGCTTCTCCAAAGAGAATGCAATCATCTGCAAATAGTAAATGTGTAATCGTTGGTCCACTCCGACTTACTTTTGCCCCTATTATTCCACCTTCTTTCTGCGCCATCTTCATCAAAGCTGATAATCCTTCACTGCAAAATAGAAAGAGAATTGGACTTAAGGGATCCCCTTGTCTCAATCCCCTAGTAGCTTGAAAAGATTCTCCCCTGATCCCATTAACATTAACAGCAAAAGATGCGGTAGTGATGCATTTTAGGATTAACTCCACCCACTTTTTGTCAAACCCTATTTTCAGCATAACTTCCCTAATAAAAGCCCATTCGACCCTGTCATACGCCTTACTCATATCAAGCTTTACTGCCATGAACCCTTTATTCCCCGTTCGCTTTCTACGAAACGTATGCAACATCTCGTACGCCACTAAGGTGTTATCAGAAATTAATCTGCCTGGAACAAAAGCACTTTGTGATTCGTCGATACACAATCCCATTACTCCTTGAAGTCTCATTAGCAATCGCTTTTGCCACAACTTTATAAAGGACTGTGCATAAACTGATTGGCCTAAAATTTGATAGGTTACTGGGATTTTGAATATTTGGTATAAGCACAATATCCATAGAATTCAGTTGACCAAAACTCTGACCATTGTTCAAAATTCCCAAACAAAAAGAAATAACATCCTTACCCACAATATGCCAATATTTTTGAAAAAACATTGCTGGAAACCCATCAGGTCCTGGTGCTTTAGTTGGCCCCATATCTTTTAAAGCTGAAAACACCTCTTCTTCTGTGAAAACGGATAAAAGTGAAGCGTTTATATTTGAAGAAATTTTCTTCTCAATGCCTTGAAGTAAATGAGAAAAATCACCAACTCCTCTAGACATGAAAAGACTTCTGAAAAAAGAAGATGCTGATTCTACAATCTCATTCTCCTCTGTAGTCTCCCTTCCATTTTCCAGTTCTAATCGAGTAATTGTGTTCATCCTCTTTTGTGCTGATGCGTATTTATGGAAGAATGCCAAATTTTTATCTCCCGCCTTAAGCCAATTGGCTCTAGCTCTCTGCTCCCAATAGATTTCGTCCCTATCAATTTCCATATTCAATCGAATCCTGGTGTCAATAATCCTTTCCAAGGTGTCATCATCTCTATCTTTTGCCATCAGCAATTCAAGATCTTTGGACAGCTTCTTCTTTAGCCCCTCTTTCCCCCTTTTTATTGAACGTTCCCATTCTGTAAGATTCTTTTGTAGATTTTCTAATTTCTTCACAATTGATCCTGGAGTTGATTCCTAAGATTGTCTAACTCTTGTCTCAAAAGATTCTTCTGTGACCCACCAGGCCTCAAACTTAAACTGTGAAGTTCTAGATCTGGTTTTTTCAGTCATTGTATTAATAAGAAGAGGACAATGATCCGACATCGAATGAGGAAGATGATAAATCATACCTGTTGGGAAAAGAGTTCTCCATCCTTCATTCGCAACTCCTTTGTCTAATCTTTCTCTAATATTTGTTGCTACAAAATTTCCTCTTTCCCAAGTGAACCATACCCCCGAAAATCCTAAATCTTCAAGCTGACAATCTTCTAATGCTTCTCTGAATGACTCCATCTTCTTTTCCTCTCGTGGAATCCCTCCCTTCTTCTCAGAAGAATATAAGATCTCATTAAAATCCCCACATACTATCCATGGATGATTTTTATCTTCCCCTAATTTTCGTAACAAATTCCATGAATCATCTTTATTATGTCCATAGGGAGAACCATAGAATCCTGTAAATCGCCAATTTGCATTTAGATTTTCATCACTGACCATGACATCAATGTTATTAGTTGAGAAGCTCCTTAAAGAAACCGAAAGATCTTCCTTCTATGTTAAACTTAGCCCGCCACGTGTACCATTTGCATCAATATCAATCCCATTTGAAAAACCACACCTCACCATGAATTTCTCCATTCGTTTCCTGTCAATTTTAGTCTCCATTAAGAAGACCATTTAGGGATTCTGCTGCTTTAAGAAATTACGCAGCCTCCTAGTAGCCCGTGGACTCCCCAATCCACAGACATTCCAACTTATGCATTTCATTGCGCCTGGCGAAACGCCAATCGGCGGCGCGCAGATCTTTTAGTTTGGAAATTATCACCCCGTCTCGTTTCATCGACTTCATCAACTGAAAAATCCCCTTCACAAACCATTTTTCCTTCTCGTTTTCATTCTCTTTAGACTAACATCTAGACTTTCTCTACTCGATTTTCCAAAACAATTTCTGAGGATTTTCGCTTTTTTATATCTCCTTGCGTTTCCATCATCAACATTGGTTGTACTCTTTCCAATCTCTTCCATCGGGTTCTCTTTGCACAAATTTGGTTCTTTGATTCGCTATGACTTTCCTCTTGAGACAAATCAGCTTCTATAGAATTAATTTCTTCCTGTCCCGAAGGCCTTTCGTCTTTATTTTAGAAATCAATTCTATTCTGATTTTCCTCATTTATAAGATCCATGTCTCCTATCTTTCTCATTGAAAGATGATCCCCCTCTTCTCCTGTATAACTGCATTGCTTTCTTCCAATTTTAGATAAAGCATTAAGTTTCGCACACTCATTCCCAACTAAGGTTGATTCTACTTTTAGAGCCAATGAAAAAGGTGGATCAGTTTTGACTTTATTTTTCCTTTTAGGATCTAACAATTGGCAATCTTCAAGACCATGACCCATTCTTCCACACCCAAAACAGAAAATTGGTAACTTTTCATACTTAAAAGGGACCCATAACTTATTTGAATTTCCTGTAGAAACAAAGATGCCACGTCTAAGGGGTTTTTTAACATCAAGATTAATTCTAAGACGGCATACTTCTTCGTTAATTTCAGATCTGATAACTCCACCAAAAGAAACTCCTATTGCATGAAGTAAATCTTTTTTATCAAATTCAGGGGAATAACCTACTAACTTTAACCAAAATGGGGAAGAAATTAACCTAATCTGTGATCTCTCAATTGGCTGTAATAATCTGTTAAAAAGAACCAGATTCTTCTGAAACAACCACGGTCTCCCCTCCAGAATCATCTCTAAGTCTTCTTCCAAATAAAAAATAATTAAAAATAAATTCTGACCTGCTAACTTGAATTCAAACTTCTTTTTTGTCTTCCAAATACTCTTCATCTGGGCTTTAAAACTTTCTGGATTGTATAACTTTGTCGTCCATAGTGAACAGATCAGAGTTGGCTTATCACTCGGAGTAACAACTGATCCCTTTACTGATAATTGGATCAATTCTTCAGCAAGAATGGAAATCTCCTCCCTTTCTACCCCCTCGTCACCACCGATCTCCGCCATCCCAAGCCACAACAGTTGCTATTTTCTCTAGGACTCTTTGGAGAGCACTCTTGGCGATTTTAAGGTTTTTTTTTGTCAATAGTTACATGCAAACAAAGAATTAAATAGACAAAATTAACCAAATTTAAATATAAAAATAAAGGGAAAAAATATTATTTAAGTATTTTTAATAGGAAAATATTATCTTAGATAAATGAATCATTAAATGATTTTATTCGTGAATATAAACGAACCAAAAACACGTCTATTCAAACGCAATCGTTTAATAATTTATATTCATTTATTTAATTTAATAAACAACTGTTTACAAATAATTAGTCCAACGTTTGGTTGATTTACGGTGAAGAATTTAATGCTAGAATAATTGGAAATTGATTTTTTATAAATAAAATCAAAATTTGAAATAAAATTTGGTCTTGTTTTTATAAATTGATGTTGACCGAGTTGAGAGTTGAGTGGAGATAAGTTTTTCGGCCTAATTTATCTTCAAGCCTCGATCGCCTTTTAAGCCTAAAAATCTAGTCAAGCCCAAGTTTGTTTAAGTCCGATATTGAAGCCCATTTTCAGTCTAATTTTAGCCCAATTACACAATCTCATTGATGACCACTTTTGTTTTTTAGTTATGCCAAATCTTTGTTTAGTTTCAATTTTAATGTTGGGCCCGTTGGAAGCCCACTTGCTCTAGGGTCTTTTTATTTTGTGTTTTCGACTCAAAAGTCCATTCTCTAATAAGATTTTAAGTTAAGGTTGGCAGTCAATGTGAACACAGGGAGAAGAAAAAGTCGAAACAATTATAGAATGAAAAAAAAAATATTTGGAGCAATTTTGATTAATAAATAAGGTCAAACAAGTATTAGGTAAAATTACTATGGCATAAACATAAATTTAGCCCCTTCATATTTTCTATCTAAAAGCAAACAATTTGACTAAATTTTAAAGTTTGAGGGCCAAAATAAACCCCTACAAAATAATAAGGGTCGAAATGATAAATGAGTAAATATTAGGGGCTAAATTTAACATGATGCCAAAAATTAGGAGTATATGGTATAAAACCTGCAAAAAAAAAAAAAAAAAAAAGAAAAATGAGAGTGGGTTAGAATAAATACAGTAAGTAGTTAGTGCAAATAAACCCTTCCATGTTTTTAAGTTTTTTTTGTCTTTTCATATAACAAGTTTAGTCCCTATATGTTCTTGTTTCTAATTTTGAAATTTTGATTAAATTAATTACTCATTTAGTCCTTCATCTTCTTATATGTTTTCTAATTAAATCTTTTTTCACATTTTAAATTTAATTTTCATTATTTTCATATATTTAGTGCTTTCGATTATTTTATTTTATTTTCTGTAACATCCCAACACCTGACCCAATTATTGGATCTAAGATGTGAGATGTCACATTCATTACCGGGGTGACTACAACTTCAATTGCATACCAAATAAACAATTTACACAAGCCATTATGTTCAATTCTTAATTATAATATGTTATTTAATCAAATCCAGGTTTTAAATTAGTTTAAGAAAGCTCTTTTGAAAGACAAATGTTAATTGAAGGACTAAAATGTAAAATTTTCAAAATACTAAGTTGATGTCTTGACCATGAGGGAATCCTGAGCGTGATAAACCATAATTTACACATATTTTAACCCCATGCTTGGCTTGATTTTGGATGAATATTCATTAGATTTGATAAATTCGATGCTCCTAATCTCTTAATTTCATGTTTTATACTTAGGAGGGCTTAGGAAGTCGAAAGGAATGAGAAACGGGCCAAAAAGGGACAAAATAGGCTTACATTAGAGACTCACACGGCCTGGGCTATCATCCACAGCCGTGTGTTTTGAGCAACAACTAAGACACGGCCTGGACTATCGACCACGGGCAGATCACACGGCCATGTGTGGCGAGCAGGATCAACCACGGCTAAGGGAGTCCACCACGGGCGTGTCACACGGGCGTGTCCCTGCCAAAATCAAGATGAGTTTCATTCGGAATAGGATACTTGTGGGCCAAGAAAGGCATCTCAAAGCCTATATAAACACCCTAGGGGACAACTTAACAGGAGAGCTCGACAGGACGTTGAATAGACGCCGAGTAGAAGGAGAAAATACTCTAAGACAGCCGTCGGGAACATCTTAGGAGAAAGGATCTCCATTAAGACGGAGGATCTTCCATCAAGTTCTTTAGAAGTTTTTGGGTTTTCTTATGTTTTGTAGTTTTCCTTATTCCATGATGTTTCCCTCTTTTATTATGAACTAAATCCCTTAGATACCTAAGGGGATGAAACCTAGATGAATCTTATTATTATTTGATTTATGAGATAAATACTTGTGCTTATTCTTAATTGTGAGTTCTTATTCTTGTTTTGATAATTCAGGTTATTGATTCAAGTTCGAATGTGCTTATTCAGTGGAGCAAAAGTCCCTGTTTAAGAGTAGATCAACACAATTAAGCGGAGTTGATCGCAACCCTAGAGATAGGGCGACGAAAATCTGCCGGATTAGGGTCAAACCTAATAAGGGAATCCATAGATCGAGTTAATGCGACAATAGGGGTTTTAATTAGAAAGAGATTTTAATTAATCAACCTAGAGTCAGTTGTTAGTAGCCTCGAGAGAGTATTAATATAATTTAGGGATTTTTACGGATTAAGCCAAGTGAATACATCGCATGAATCAAAAGTAATAAGTGAAGTCTAGGTGGGTTCTTCCTTAGGTATTGTCTATCTCATATAAGTTGTCCAAAAGTATTTTCTCAATTTACTCTCTCTGTCGCGTTCATAGTTAGTTAAATTAGTTAGTAGATTTTAGATTAAAAATAAATCCCCTTAATTATTAGGCTAGATAATAAAAAGATAGTTAATACTAGTACTCTTGGTCCTTGAGGATACGATATTCCGGACTCACCACAAATTATACTCTTGCTCGATAGGTGCGCTTGCCTTTGTCGAAATAATAGTTAGTTTCGAGGTCCATCAAGTTTTTGGCGCCGTTGCCGGGGACTAAGATATTAGGAAAACTAATTTTTTATTACTTTAGTCATTTTATTTATTTTCAATTTTTTTTTTATTTTATTTTAACTTTGCTAATTTTTCTTTTATTTGCTTCTGGCAGGTAATTCTAGTTTATGACTAGAAGGAACCCGTCAGGACCATTACTCTTTGACGGTGATATTGAAGGTACCGTTCGCAGAAACTGAAGAGAAATCAGGCGAAGCCTACAGTACATACAAGAAGAGCAAGAGGACAACACCAATACTACCGAAGAGATGGCTGACAATAATCCGCTACCTCCTGTGGTTGCCGCAAACCCGGTGAATCAAAATCCTGCTCCTCGTACTATGTATGATTATGCTAAACCTAATTTAACATGAACCGAATAAAGTATTGTTAGACCTGCTATTGCTGCAAATAATTTTGAACTTAAACCTAACACTATACAAATGATTCAACAATTTGTTCAGTTTGATGGTTTGTAGGATGAAGATCCAAACAATCACTTAGCAAATTTTCTAGAATTTTATGACACTTTCAAAATAAATGGCGTTTCTGATGATGCAATTCGTCTTCGGTTATTTCCCTTTTCATTAAGGAACAAAGCTAAACAGTGGTTGAACTCGTTACCTCGAGGATCAACCACTACATGGGATCAAATGGCCGAAAATTTTTTATTAAAATATTTTCCGCCGGCTAAAACGGCTAAGTTGAGGAATGATATCTCTTCTTTTGTGCAGATGGATTTAGAGACACTTTACGACGCATGGGAGAGATACAAGGATTTGTTGAGAAGGTGCCCTCACCATGGGTTACCTCTATGGTTACAAGTTCAAACCTTTTACAACGGTTTGAACCCCTCAACTAGGCAGTTGATTGATTCAGCCGCCGGTGGAACCCTAAATAACAAGACTCCTGAGGCGGCTTATGAGTTTATAGAGGAGATGTCACTGAATAACTATCAGTGGCAAGTTATGAGAACAAAGCCAACAAAAGCCGCCAGTATTTTCAACCTCGACACATTAACCATGCTATCTAACCAGGTAGAACTGTTAAATAAAAAGATTGATGGTTGGTGTGGTTCTTTGCAGGTACATTCAGTGATGCATTATGATACGAATAGAGGAGGAATAGACAACACAGAATATCCATCCTACAACCCTAGCATAGAAAATGAACAGATAAACTATATGGGTAATAATTCTAGACCTCAGACTAATCCCTATAGTAACACTTATAATCCAGGTTGAAGGAACCATCTCAATTCTTCATGGGGTGGTCAAGGAAATCAGAGACAACAACCCCTTTCAGGCTTCCAACAACAACCCTACCAGCAGGAGGAAAAACCGAGCCTTGAAGATATGCTAGCAAAGTTTATTTCGATGTTAGAGACTCATTTTCAGAATACCAAAACAGAGTTGAAAATTCAGCAAGCATCGATTCAAGGGCTTGAGAGTCAAATTGGACAACTAGTTAAGTTAGTTTCCGAAAGGCGACCAAGTAGTTTACCTAGTAACACCAAACCTAAACCAAAAGAGCATGTGAAAGCAGTTATGCTAAGGAGTGGGAAGGAGTTGGTTGAAGCTGAAAAGAAAATGCCACAAGAAACTAATAAGGAAAGGGTGAGGAGGTAAACAAGAATGTCACACCGGTACTTAAAGAGTATAAACCACCGATCCCATATCCAGCAAAGTTGAAGAAAGATCGCATGGACGCACAATTCGGTAAATTTCTTGAACTTTTTAAACAACTACATATTAACTTACCTTTTGTTGAAGCTATTTCGCAGATGCCGACATACACAAAATTCTTAAAAGAGCTTCTAACAAATAAAAGGAAGTTTGAAGAGCTATCAACCGTGGAACTTAACGAGGAATGTTCAGCTATTCTCCAAAATAAACTTCCAACAAAATTGAAAGATCCGGAAGTTTTACCATTCCTGCTTTAATTGGTAGTTTAAATATTGAGAAAGCATTAGCTGATTTAGGTGCCAGTATTAATTTAATGCCTTATAAAATGTTTAAGTAGCTTGGTCTTGGGGAACCAAATCCCACTAGGATGAGTATCTAATTAGCTGACAGATCTATTAAGTATCCTAGGGGAATTATTGAAGATGTTTTGGTAAAAGTTGATAAATTCATATTCCCTGTTGATTTTGTTGTGCTTGACATGGATGAGGATGTTGAGGTACCTTTAATTTTAGGACGCCCATTTTTAGCCACTGCTAGGGCTGTTATTGATGTAGGAGATGGTAAACTTGTGCTCAGGATAGGTGACGAGAAAATTATTTTTAAAATTTATGATGCTATACGATACTTTAGAGAGCAAGATGATTCCTGTTATTTTATCGATGCTATTGATCATTCTATTCAAGATTCTTTTCAGGAAATCATATATAAGGACACGTTGGAACTGTGTCTTGCCCAAGTAGGGGAGGCCGATGATGATACCAATGAAATGGGAGAAGTAAAAATTTCTTCCCCAAGACAAAAGAAGTATGAGAGCATGGAAATAAATAATGAACTAAAACAAAAACCCTCTATTGAAGAACCCCCCAAATTGGAATTGAAACAGTTACCAAATCACTTAGAGTATGCATTCCTCGGAGATAATTCTACACTACCGGTAATTATTTCTTCAGAATTGGAACCCAATGAGAAAGACGAGTTAATACAGGTACTAAAGGAGCATAAAAGAGGCATAGCTTGGAAGATTTCTGACATTAAAGGGATAAGCCCATCGTTTTGCATCTACAAAATTTTAATGGAAGATGAATATAAACCATGTGTGCAACCTCAAAGACGATTAAACCCCAACATGAAGGAAGTTGTTAAAGCTGAGGTAATTAAACTTCTAGATGCTGGAATTATTTATCCTATTTCTGACAGTACTTGGGTAAGTCCTGTGTAGGTTGTTCCAAAGAAGGGAGGCATGACTGTTATAGCCAACGAGAAGAATAAATTGATTCCAACAAGGACAGTCACAGGTTGGAGAGTTTGCATTGACTATAGGAAGTAAAACAATGCCACGAGAAAAGATCACTTCCCCTTTCCCTTCATTGATCAGATGTTAGAAAGATTATCTGGGCATATGTACTATTGCTTCTTAGACGGACTCTCTGCCTACTTCGAAATTCTAATAGCTCCTGAGGATCAAGAAAAGACAACATTTACATGTCCATATGGTACGTTTGCTTATAGTAGAATGCCTTTTGGATTATGTAATGCTCCTGCTACTTTTCAACGATGCATGCTAGCCATCTTTGATGAACTCGTGGAAGATATTATGCAGGTATTTATGGACGACTTTTCGGTATTTGGTAATTCTTTCCATCTTTGTCTTAAAAATTTAAAACGAGTTCTAATGAGATGTGAGGAAACAAACCTTATGCTTAATTGGGAAAAGTGTCACTTTATGGTTCGAGAAGGGATTGTATTAGGTCACAAAATTTCTAGTAAAGGGATTGAGGTTGATAAAGAAAAAATTGAAACCATAGAAAAATTACCTCCCCCTAGTTCAGTTAAGGCTATTAGAAGTTTTTTAGGACACGTTGGATTTTATAGAAGATTTATTAAGGATTTTTCTAAAATAGCTAAGCCTTTAACTAAATTACTAGAAAAAGATGTGCCTTTCAATTTTGATCAGGAATGTTTAGATGCATTTAATACCCTCAAAAATAAATTAATAAATGCTCCGATTATAATTGCACCTGATTGGAATTTACCCTTTGAACTAATGTATGATGCGAGTGATTTTGGCAAGAGGTGCGGTTTTGGGACAAGAGACAAGCATTTTCACCAATTTATTACGCTAGCAAAACATTGACACCACAAGAAAAAATTGCACCACCACGTAAAAGAGTTGCTAGTCATGTGGTTTTTGCATTTGATAAATTTAGGCAAGATTTGATATTATCTAAAGTTGTCGTTTACACCGACCATTTAGCTCTTCGTTATCTTTTAACTAAATCTGATGCAAAACCTCGACTCATAAGATGGATTTTACTCTTACAGGAATTTAATTTGGAAATTCAGGATAAGAAATGAGCTGAGAACCTCGCGGCAGACCATCTTTCTAGGCTAGAAAATCCACATATCAAAGAACTCGACGAAAGTGAGATAAATGACTCGTTTCCTGAGGAACAACTCTTTGCTATCTTCGACTCTGAGGTACCTTGGTTTGCAGATATTGCGAATTATTTAGTCTGCTAACATCCCGCTGGGTGGGGTTAACACATCATCAAAAGAAGCGATTCTTTGCTGATGCGAAAAACTATTTTTGGGAGGACCCTTTTCTGTTTCGTATATGCGTAGATCAAGTAATTCGGAGATGTGTTACAGAGGCAGAGGCAAGCAAAATACTAGAACATTGCCATTCAGGATCATCAGAAGGACATTATAGTGGGATTAGGATAGCACACAAAACGCTCGAATCAGGTTTTTATTGGCCCACTTTGTTCATAGACGCTAACAGGTATGTTGCTTCGTGTGATAGATGTTAGAGAACAGGTAATATCTCTAAACGCGATGAAATGCCCCAAACATATATGTTATCATGTGAAATATTTGATGTATGGGGTATTGATTTTATGGGTCCATTCCCTAGCTCATTTGGGAATAAATACACCTTAGTAGCAGTTGATTATATGTCAAAATGGGTGAAAGCTCAAGCCTTACCTACTAATGATGCTAGAGTGGTAGTAATATTTCTTAAGAAACTCTTCTCTCGATTTGGAACACCTAGAGCAATTATTAGTGATAGGGGTACTCATTTTTGTAATACTCAATTTGATAGAGTCTTAAAGAAATATGGAGTACACCACAGAACAGCTACCCCTTATCACCCTCAAACTAGTGGACAAGTGGAAGTAGCAAATCGAGAGCTTAAGTGTATTCTAGAGAAAACAGTAGAATCAAACAGGAAAGATTGGGCATTAAAAGTAGACGATGCTTTATGGGCCTATAGAACCGCTTTTAAAACCCCAATAAGAACATCCCCATACAGACTTGTCTACGGAAAGAGTTGTCATCTACCGTTTGAATTAGAGCACAAAGCATTTTGGGCTACAAAATTTTTAAATTATGATCTTAAACTTGCAGGTGAGAAAAGATTGATGCAGTTAAACGAGCTAGATGAGTGGCAAGCAAATGCCTACGAGAACTCACGGTTATATAAAAAAGCAACAAAGCGATGCCATGATGCTCTTTTGAAGCAACCTAAGCAGTTTGAAGTTGGAGATCTTGTTCTACTATACAATTCGAAGCTCAAGTTGTTCCCTGGAAAGCTTAAATCAAGATGGTCAGGTCCATTCGTAATCAAAACCATTTTTCCCTATGGCGTGATCGAGGTAACTCATCCAACTCGTGGCATATTCAAGGTAAACGGTCAACGCCTTAAACTATATAACGGTGAGGATTTTAGAGATATTAGAGAGGAGCTTTGGCTCCGTGAACCTCCATAACGAGCGGATACAAGGTAAGTCTAGCTTAGGACTCTAAACAAGCGCTTCTCGAGAGGCAACCCGAACACTAACCCCATTAATATTCATATTTTTGATTTTAGCACTTAACTAAAAACTAACCAGATTAATAAGTGCAAGTTTCCATACCACACGACATGACGCACGGGCGTGGCCATGGCCGTGTGGACACCACGGGTAGGCACATCGGCGTGGCGGAGACCGTGCGAGCCAAGGACGAAAATTTTTCCCAAAACACGGGCTACGGTAAAACACCACGACCGTGCGAAACAGCCGTGGTTGAAACTGACTCAAAAACACAGGCTGTGATAAAAGGCCACGGTCGTGTGATATGGCCGTGGTCGACACTGAGTAAGTGACACGAGCAAGTAACATGCTCATGCCTATAGGGCGTGGTCGACACTGACTAAATTAACACGGGCGTGCTAACAACCACACGGGAGTGGGAGAAGCGAACAAGATAGTACACGGTCGTGCGAGACGGCAGTGTGATCCAACACGCCCAGGTAACACAGGCGTGGGACACAACTCACACACGCTTAAATTCAAAATTCTCGAGACACGGGATAAATAAAGGAAACACGGGCGTGGCCCCTAACCGTGTTCCCTATTTCCTATTTAAACCAACCCACTATTCATCTTCTTCCCAAATCCTTATCCTCAAAACCCTAGCCGTTTTCCCCTCCCCTACTTAGTCTGGCCATCACCGTCGACACCCACCCCAAGGTTTCTCCTCTCTGTTTTTCCTCATTCCCTTTCTTCTTTCCCCCCTCTTCTTCTCCACACAAGTCCACGCCCGTGCAACTCCTTTCTCGCAGACCACGCCCGTGCACCACCGCCACGACCGTGTGCCACCACCTCGACCGTGCCGTTTCCTTCAACACCTCCATCGGTTCCCCTCTTCACCATTGATTACTTATTTCTTTAAATTTTATATTATCACTTGTTCATAATTTCATAATTTAAATTCCTATTTATTACTCATTTTCTTGTTATTTAGTTTGGGTTAGTTTGATAGTTTGTTATTTTAGTGTTACTAATGCTATTAAACTCGCTTCGAATGAGGACTAGTATTTACATTCTACACTATTTGATGAAATATAATAGGATTCTACTAGAATAGAACAATTGATTGGATGGTACTGATATTGGATTTAGGGAAACTCTGTTGCATTTTCAGATACATAATGTCTTCTTCCCGCGGTAAGAAAACCGCAGTCCCTATTTTGAAAAAAAACGAAAGGGGCCCGGTTCATCATCGGCACGCGTATCTGTCGAAGTGCGACACCCATTTCTACAGTTTCATCCAGGAACCCAAGAGGAGCTTTCAGATACTACGGGCGCGACCCCTCGGCATGGGGAGATGCATCGATTGGGCCACCCTGGTGTAACACCCCATACCCGAGTCCGAGGCTCAGACCGGATACGAGACATTACTATGCTTGAACTTGCTTAATCATGACATTACGGGCTATAAAATTTTGTTCCGAAATTAAAACTTCTTATTCTTAAACAATTCGTACATTTCATGGGCATACGAGGCCTTAAACTTGTACTGGTAAACTTTCGAAACCTTATCGAAAAACTTTTCTTTGAAATAGGGTTACACGCGTGTAATATAAGACACGCCTGCATAGGCATACACGCCCATGTCCTCGCATCGTGCCTGCTTAAAACTCGAGATCCTACCAATTTCCACACGGCCATAGCGCGCCCGTGGTCCTAGCCCGTGTGAAAAACCTTAGCATTCTCGACTTATAACACACGGCCATGGCACGCCCGTGGACTTAGACCGTGTACTATATCTTGATATACTGGCTTAGATCACACGACCGGGCACACGCCCAAGTTCTAACCAGATGTCATGCACGCGGCCTTAACACACGGCCGTGGGATTGGTCTGTGGCCTATTCTCGACTTATAAGACTAAGGTCCAGGTTTATACACGGCCTAGACACACGCCTGTGTGTGTCTAACCGTCTGAGCACTCGTGGCTATTTACCAAGCCGATTGCCATCCTGAAATAAAGACCAAACTCAAGCTCAATTCAACAACTCAATTATTACATCTTTCATGAACAATATAACATGCTTCATTGATATTAATAACATACATTCTTAGTCAAACTTGGCCAATCACTTAGCCATTTACAAAAGAATAATAAACTTGACAAAACCATACTTTTGCCCCTTTCTAAGACATATACTCAAAATGAAATGTTTCCTATACATGCCATACTTAAAATCAACTTGGCTATACCAAAATGGCGATTGATAGTGTGCCATGAGCTCCGACTTCAATGATCCACAGTTTAGCTTGGCGGGACTACATGAAAAGAAAGAATGAAAGACGTAAGCATTTAGCTTAGTAAGTTTGCATATAAAACACATATCAACATACTTGCTTAAATAAACCATTTGACATAATCAATGGTATCATAATTTCAACTATAAAGCTTATTTGCTCATACTTGGTTCTTACATGCCTTGTAATAGTTACTAGTCTCATACTTGTGAAGTAAACAAGATACTTGTATCACTTGATCGAAGATACTTTAACATAGTAATCATAATCTCTATTTTATCATTCATCATATGACTAATATTTGTCCCCACTTGATAATGATTTTGCTTACTAAACTTTCTTGTTATCTCTTGTGAGCTTATCTCATTTGCCCGATGAGTTCCTATGAATAACCGAGAATACCAAATCTCTTACCATGAACTTGATGCTAAAGCTATATTTTGGATATGGTCTTACATGGGATATCTCATCTTGGTTTCAAGGCCATGTCTTGACATGGACTTATATGAAATCTTCCTCTTGATAACTTGTTCAATGCCAAGCTTGGGTCCTTGGACTTTCATGATAACTTGTTCAATGCCAAGCTTGGGTCCTTGGACTTACATGATAAACTTGCTTGATTGCCGATGCCATGCCTCGGCTTGGTCTTATACGGACTTTCTCATACTTGATCTCATTAATTTCTTTGTTTAACATAACATTAAACATTTTCATAATAACATTATATATTATGCTAAGCAATTCAATGATATAAATCATAAAGCTTAGAAATCATACAAACTTACCTCAATATACAAAATGTAGCTAGGTATGCAATTTAGCCCTCGACCTTGTTCTTGCCTCGGTTTCGATCCGGGCTTCGTTTTTCTTAATCTATAGTCATAAATAGATAATTTAATATTCACATTGACTAAATTGACCCTTTACTCGTACTTGGGCAAAATTACTATTTTGCCCCTATACTTTCTCATATTTGCACTTTTGCCCCAAGGCTTGTAAAATAATTTTCATTCAACTTTCTTAGACTACATGCTTAGCTGATTCATTTTCTCTACTATAGCCATTATCAGTTCTCGTTATTTCTAATAGGTATGACTAATTTCAAAACTTTTACAAACTAGTCCATACTATCATATTTCATGAAATTCAGTAAGGAAAAGGTGTTTATCTAACATCAAACTCTCTTAATCTTCCATAAAACATCATTTAACAAGCATGTCATTCATAGATGAATTTTTAAACATGAATCTTAGCTTATTTTATAGCTAAAAATAGCTAATTCATAATACGAGGACTTCAAAAACACGAAGAATATTAAAAACGGGGCTAAGATGAACTTACTAGCAAGCTTGAAAAAAATGAAGAACCCTAGCTATGGAGTCTTCAAATTTTCGTCAAGGGAAGGAAGAAGATGAATGAAATTTTTATCATCTTTTTCCTATTTTAATCACTTATTAGACAAATAACCAAAATGCCCTTCTCTTTAAAAATTTCTATTTTACTAACTCATGTCCATTTTTGTCCAAAATTTATAATTTGGGCAAATTGCTATTTAAGTACTTATAATTGCTATTCTAGAGCTATTTCATATAAAATGCTTCTAGAAACTCACATTTTACAACTTTTGCAATTTGGTCCTTTTTGACCATTCAACTTCAATTTAGCAAAATTGCTTCATGAAACTTTCACACTAACATGCAAACATGGCATGAACCTTAAAAACTCATAAATTCACCTCGAATTCATGGTCTCACACCACTATTCCGACTAGGCCCTAAATCGGTCATTACAATTCTCCCCCTTAGGGTTTTCGTCCTCTCGAAAATCTTACCAAAGAAAAAGGTTTGAATCTCGCTTCTCATACTCTCTTACTCGGTTCCCATGTGGCTTCTTCTATTCCATGTCTTTGCCATAATACTTTCACTAAGGCAATACTTTTCTTTCTTAGTTGATTCACTTCCCGAGCTAATATCTTGACTGGTTCTTCACCATAAGTCATGTCGGGATGAATCTCTACCTCTGACTGGGGAATTACATGCGAAGGGTCCGATCGGTAGCGTCTTAACATTGACACGTGAAACACATCATGTATCTTTTCTAACTCGATGGAAAAGCCAATCACATAAGCTACAGCCCAACTTTCTCGGTAATCTCATAAGGTCCAATAAAACGTGGACTCAACTTGCCTTTTCAGCCAAATCTGAGAACTTTTCTCCAAGGTGACACTTTCAAGAAAATTTTATCTCCGACTTGATACTCTATCTCTTTTCTCTTTAAGTCCGAATAAGACTTCACATGCATGCGATGCGACTTTTAAACTTTCTCGTATCACTTTCACTTTCTCTTCAGCTTCTCTAACCAAATCAACCCCGTGAATTTGGTTTTCTTTAAGTTTAGTCCAATATAAAGGAGTTCGGCACTTATGCCCATATAAAGCCTCATAAGGCGCCATCTTTAAGCTCGACTGAAAGCTATTATTGTAGGCAAACTCTACTAATGGGAGAAATTTTTCCCAATTGCCTTGGAATTCAAGAATACAACATCTGAGCATATCCTCGAGTACTTGAATTAACCTCTCTGATTGACCGTCAGTTTGAGGATGAAAAGCGGTACTAAAGTTCAACTTTGTACCCAAGGCCTCTTGTAACTTCTTCCAAAATCTGGATGTGAATCTCTGGATCTCTATCCGATATGATTGACAAGGAACTCCATGAAGTTGTACTATTTCTCAAACATACAAGTTTGCCAACTTGTCTAGTGAGTAATCAACTCAAATGCAATTATAAAAATGGGCCGATTTCGTAAGTCTATCAACCACAACCCATACATCATCTTTCTTGCTCGGAGACAACGGTAAACCCGTTACAAAATCCATAATAATCTGGTCCCATTTCCACTCCGAACTAAAATGGGTTGAAGCAAACCCGAAGGTACTTGGTGTTCAAATTTTTACTTGCGACAAATCAAGCATTTGGAAACAAATTACTCAAATATCTTTCTTCATTCTCGCCACCAATATCATTTGCTTCAAGTCATTATACATCTTGGTACTACCCGGATGTACAGATAAACATCCATTATGGGCCTCATGCAAAATTTTTTAAATAATCTCTTCTTTTTTCGGTACATAAACTCTGTCTTTGAACGTAAGACTTCCATTGGGACTAATCCGGAAGTCAGACTCAACATTTGTCTCACACTGAGCTCTATTAACTTGCAATTCACTATCCTCTTTTTGGGCTTCAATGATCTCTTGGAGGAAAATTGGTCTAGCTCTCAACTCAGCTAGAATAGAACCATCGTCGGACAAGGTCATCCGTGAATTCATTACCCTTAATGCAAATAAGGATTTTCTGCTCAAAGCGTCGGCGACCACGTTCGCCTTCCCGGGATGGTAATCAATGACCATCTCATAATCTTTTATCAACTCTAACCATCTCCGTTGTCTTAAGTTCAACTCTTTCTGCGTCATCAAGTACTTCAAACTTTTATGATCAGTGAAAATCTGACATTCCTCACCATATAGGTGATGTCTCCATATCTTCAATGCGAAGACTATGGCGTAATTTTAAATCATGCGTCGGATAATTCTTCTCATGAGGCTTCAATCTATCTGGAGGCATAAGCAATAACTTTGCCTTCTTGCATAAGTACACAGTCTAATCCATTTAAGGATGCATCGCTGTAAATCACAAATTCTTTCCCTGTCTTAGGTTGTACTAAAACTGGGGCTTCTCTCAACATTGCCTTCAACTTCTCGAAACTTTGTTGGCATCGTTCTGTCAACTCAAACTTCACATTTTTCTGTAACAATTTCATCATCGGGGTTGCAATCATAGAAAACCCCTTGACGAATCGTCTGTAATAATCAAGCTAAGCCTTAGAAACTTCTAATCTCGGTGACATTCTTCTATGGTCTCCACCATAATGGCGAGATCTTACTTGGGTCTACTCGAACCCCTTCTCCCGAGACAATATGTCCTAAATCCTACTTCCTCGAGCCAAAATTCACTTTTATCGAACTTGGCATATAACTCGATTTTCTCAAGAGTCTCAGAAATCGTGTCAGTAGGTGCTCAAAGATGCTCATTCTCATCTTAGGAATAAATCAGTATGTCGTCAATAAAAACGACTACAAACTTGTCGAGGTATGGTCTAAAAATGTGGTTCATTAAGTCCATGAATACTGCAGATCATTGGTCAAACCAAAGGGCATGACTAAGAATTCATAATGCCCATACCTTGTTCGAAAAGTCGTCTTGGACATGTCAATCCTTTACTCTCAACCGGTAGTACCCGATCTCAAGTCTATCATAGAGAACACGGTGGCTCCTTTCAATTGATCGAACAAATCATCGATCCTTGGCAATGGGTACTTGTTCTTTATCGCTCACTTTATTAAGTCGACGGTAATCTATGCACAATCTCATAGTGCCATCCTTCTTTTTACAAATAAAACCGGAGCACCCTGGGGAGAACAACTTGACCTTGCAAAGCCTTTATCTGTTAACTCTTGCAACTGTGTCTTCAACTCTTTCAACTCCGTTGGAGCCATTCTATTAGGAGTAATAGATATTGGTACAGTACCGGGAGCTAGCTCAATGCTGAACTCAACTTCTCTGATTGGAGGTAATCCCGATAATTCTTCAGGAAAGACATCCAAGTACTCACATACTATCGACACTGACTCAATCTTTGACCCGGTTTCTTTATCATTCATCACAAAGGCCAGATATGCCTCATACCCTTTTCTCATGTATTTCTGTGTCGTCATATGGGAAATCACAATCGGCAACCTACTCTGTTCATCTGATTCTATGTGAAGGGTGTCCCCATTCTCACATCTCATCTCAATGTATTTCTTCCCACAATTAACTATTACATTATGGGCAGTCAACCAGTCCATACCGAGAATGAGGTCAAACTCATCAAATGGTAACAACATAAGGTTTGCTTTAAAACAATGACCTCTAATCATTAATGGACAATCTTTACATACTTCATCAACTAACACACTCTTGCCTAAAGGATTAGACACCTTAATCATAAATTCTGTAGAGTCTATAGGCATACTCAAATCGGATACTAATTTCATGCAAATGTAAGAGTGTGTGGATCTGGGATCTATTAAAGCAATAACTTTGATATCATGAAGAGAAAAGGTACCCGTAATAACATCATGGGAAGATTCCTCTTCGCGAACGCGAATGGCATAAGTCCTTGCAGGTGCTCTACCCTCGGGTCTCACAGCCTACTCTCTAGGGTTACCTCTTCCCCTTGCCCCACTTTCTGGGTTACTCTGCGGTCTTCCTCGGACCATACCCCCGGATCTCGGGTTCTGAGTTCTTTCTTCTTTCATCATCTCTGAACAATCTTTTATATAGTGGTCTTGAGAACCACATCTAAAGCATGCATTTTCGTGTGCTCGACATTCCCCTAAATGGCGTTTGCCACAATGTGGGCATTCGAGTCTATCGAATCTAATGTTCCCAACACTTGCAACTAAAGTAGTCTGTGCTTTATTCCCTGAATATTGCTTGCTCTTGTCTTTCTTTGAAAACCCAATGGAAGTAGCCGATCGGGTAGGGAAATCTCTTGACTTCTTGGATGAAGATTGGAATGACTTATTCCACTGTCTCTTTCTAGAGTCACGAGACTTCGTTTGAATTTCTTCTTCTCTTTTACTAGTTCTTCTGGCTTTACAAGCCCTTTCGACTAGCACCACAAATTCCTTGCTTTTAGGACAACAACAAAATGGTTTGATGTCCTCATTCAAATTTCATCTTCAAATCTTTTACTCATGATGGCTTCGGTGGACACACATTCTCGAGCGTATTTGCTGAGTCTTACAAACTCACGCTCATAGTCAGTCACTGACATCTTGCCTTGCTTCAGTTCTAGGAATTCTTTCCTTTTCTGGTCCACAAACCTTTGACTGATATACTTTTTCTTGAACTCTTCTTGGAAGAATTCCCATGTGATCTTCTCCCTTGGTACCACTGATACAAGGGTGTTCCACCATTGATAGGCGGGGATCTCTTAAAGGGAGACTACACACTTCATGCTTTCTCGGTGTGCATGATAATTCATTAAATACCCTGATGGTATTTTCTAACCAGAACTCAGCTCTTTCTGGATCGTCATCTTTTCTAGCCCGGAATTCTTCTGCCCCATGTTTCCTGATCCTATCAACTGGAGGCTTAACTCCTCTTGCCACCTCTACTACTTGAGGGGCTACTAGAATAGGTTGTGGAATAGGTGGGGGTGGAGGGGGTTGTGTATTTGGGTTCGTACGAACGAACTCCGTGTACCATGTGTTCATCATATGGAGGAAGGCTTCTCTAGCCTCTTCTCCTCCTCATTGACTCACCGTAGTGGGTCTAAACTCGTTCTCATTCGGCACCGTCCCTTCAGCGGGAGCTGGCGCATTACTTTCCACGTCATCCGCCATATCTCCTTCAGGATCCATTTACTATATATAAACATAATTTAAATCGTCAAGAGTCATCACACTATCATTATAAAAACATTCTTATGTATGGCATGTATAGCTAGACTCGTGCTCGTGTTACGTTAGTCTTAGAACTGACTAAACCGTAGCCCTGATACCACTAAATGTAACACCCCATACCCGAGTCTGAGGCTCAGACCAGATACGAGACATTACTATGCTTGAACTTGCTTAATCATGACATTACGGGCTATAAAATTTCGTTCCAAAATTAAAACTTCTTATTCTTAAACAATTCGTACATTTCATGGGCCTCTGAGGCCTTAAACTTGTCTTTAGTAAACTTTCGGAACCTTATCGAAAAACTTTTCTTTGAAATAGGGGTTACACGCCTGTAATATAAGACACGCCCGTGCATAGGCATACACGCCCATGTCCTCGCATCGTGCCCTTAAAACTCGATGATACGCCCAATTTCCACACGGCCATAGCACGCCCGTGGTCCTAGCCCGTGTGAAAAACCTTAGCATTCGACTTATAACATACGACCATGGCACGCCCGTGGACTTAGACCGTGTACTATATCTTGATATACTGACTTAGTTCACACGACCGGGCACACGCCCAAGTTCTAACCGTGTGTCATGCACGGTCTTAACACACGGCCGTGGGATTGGTCCGTGGCCTATTCTGACTTATAAGACTAAGGTACAGTTTATACATGGCCTAGACACACGCCCGTGTGTCTAACTGTGCAGGCACTTAGGGGCTATTTACCAAGCCAATTGCCATCCTGAAATTAAGACCAAACTCAAGCTCAATTCAGCAACTCAATTATTATATCTTTCATGAACAATATAACATGCTTCATTGATATTAATAACATACATTCTTAGTCAAACTTGGCCAATCACTTAGCCATTTACAAAAGAATAATAAACTTGACAGCACCTACTTTTACCCCTTTCTAAGACATATACTCAAAATGAAATGTTTCCTATACATGCCATACTTAAAATCAACTTGGCTATACCAAAATGGCGATTGATAGTGTGCCACGAGCTTCGACTTCAATGATCCACAGTTTAGCTTGGTGGGACTACATGAAAAGAAAGAATTAAAGACGTAAGCATTTAGCTTAGTAAGTTTGCATATAAAACACATATCAACATACTTGCTTAAATAAACCATTTGACATAATCAATGGTATCATAATTTCAACTATAAAGCTTATTTTCTCATACTTGGTTCTTACATGCCTTGTAATACTTACTAGTCTCATACTTGTGAAGTAAACAAGATACTTGTATCACTTGATCAGCATACTTTAACATAGTAATCATAATCTCTATTTTATCATTCATCATATGACTAATATTTGTCCCTACTTGATAATGATTTTGCTTACTAAACTTTCTTGTTATCTCTTGTGAGCTTATCTCATTTGCTCGATGAGTTCCTATGAATAACCGAGAATACCAAATCTCTTTCCATGAACTTGATGCTAAAGCCATATTTTGGATATGGTCTTACATGGGATATCTCATCTTGGTTTCAAGGCCATGTCTTGACATGGACTTATATGAAATCTTCCTCTTGATAACTTGTTCAATGCCAAGCTTGGGTCCTTGGGCTTTCATGATAACTTGTTCAATGCCAAGCTTGGGTCCTTGGACTTACATGATAAACTTGCTTGATTGCCGATGCCATGCCTCGGCTTTGTCTTATACGGACTTTCTCATACTTGATCTCATTAATTTCTTTGTTTAACATAACATTAAACATTTTCATAATAACATTATATATTATGCTAAGCAATTCAATGATATAAATCATAAAGCTTAGAAATCATACAAACTTACCTCAATATACAAAATGTAGCTAGGTATGCAATTTAGCCCTCGACCTTGTTCTTGCCTCGGTTTCGATCCGGGCTTCATTTTTCTTGATCTATAGTCATAAATAGATCATTTAATAGTCACATTGACTAAATTGACCCTTTACTCATATTTGGGCAAAATTACTATTTTGCCCCTATACTTTCTCATATTTGCACTTTTGCCCCAAGGCTCGTAAAATAATTTTCATTCAACTTTCTTAGACTATATGCTTAGCTGATTCATTTTCTCTACTATAGCCATTATCAATTCTCGTTATTTCTAATAGGTATGACTAATTTCAAAACTTTTACAAACTAGTCCATACTATCATATTTCATGAAATTCATTAAGGAAAAGATGTTTATCTAACATCAAACTCTCTTAATCTTCCATAAAACATCATTTAACAAGCATGTCATTCATAGATGAATTTTTTAACATGCATCTTAGCTTATTTTATAGCTAAAAATAGCTAATTCATAATACGATGACTTCAAAAACACGAAGAATATTAAAAACGGGGCTAAGATGAACTTACTAGCAAGCTTGAAAAAAATGAAGAACCCTAGCTATGGAGTCTTCAAATTTTCGGCAAGGGAAGGAAGAAGATGAATGAAATTTTTATCATCTTTTTCCTATTTTAATCACTTATTAGACAAATGACCAAAATACACTTCTCTTTAAAAATTTCTATTTTACTAACTCATGTCCATTTTTGTCCAAAATTTATAATTTGGGCAAATTCCTATTTAAGGACTTATAATTGCTATTCTAGAGCTATTTCATACAAAATGCTTCTAGAAACTCACATTTTACAACTTTTGCAATTTGGTCCTTTTTGACCATTCAACTTCAACTTAGCAAAATTGCTTCATGAAACTTTCACACAAACATGCAAACATGACATGAACCTTAAAAACTCATAAATTCACCTCGGATTCGTGGTCTCGCACCACTATTCTGACTAGACCCTAAATCGGGCTGTTACACCTGGAGCAAGTACAACTTGCTGATGCCATTCGGGCCCTACTGTCCACCGACCCTTGGGAGCAGTTCTTCAGTATTGTCGAGCCCACATACCTCGAACTAACATTAGAGCTTTGCTCCACTTTCCATTTGTAGGAGGTGATGACAAACCACGACGACCCAGGCACCGTACAGTTCTGCCTAGGGGGTTTGGTTCGCGAAATGAGTGTCCCTGAATTTGGAATCGCTCTGGGATTCTACACAGAAGAGTTCATGGAGGAGAATGAACTCGACACTCTCCACCGCCACATTCACTATTCACCTTCCAAATGTTGGCAGGCCTTGGTTCCAGTTTTAGCAACATACGATCCTAGTCGCACCAAAGCGACCGCTCTTCCCCCATCACTACTGTACCTCCATTCCCTCCTCGTACATACATTGACAGGAAGGCGCGAGAGCACCGACGTTGTTAATACCCACGACGCCTATTTTCTGTGGAACATGGCGCACGGCCACATGTTCGACCTTGCCTACTTCATTGCTCTCGTCATCCAGCATCAGACGGAGCGGCATCGTAAATGGGTAATTTCCATGGGGCCCTATGTGACACGACTCGCGAGACACTTTGTCCTCCTCAACACCGCGGCACAATCATCTTCCCTCACCTTGATAGGCCAGATGGCTCCACAGCGCATCTCGACCATGATAAACATGAGGATGATCAAGCGTCGCCGTGGGACCGATCCTCCCCAATACCGTCTAGCCCATACCACCGAGGAGGAGGAGCCTGAGGACATTACTGACGATGTCCCCCCACCACACGAGGAGCCACTATCGAGCAATCGCCCAGTTCATGCGGCAGCTTCTATTTCAGACATATCTGAGCGCCTAACACGATTCGAGCAGTAATGCTTCCAGCGTTTCGATCAAATCGACGCCACCCTCCACCATATATGTCAGCACCTTCACATTTCATCGCCGCCCCCACCTTGCGAGCCATCTGGCGATGAGGACTTCTGAGTCCTCTTTCTTTTGTTATTTTCCTTTAAATTTTAGAATACTAATTTTCATTTTATTTTTATTTTTATTTTCATTTTATTTTTGACTCATGTTTATTTTAAGTTATTTTTAGGTTTCATAACCACTATTACCCAATTTACATCTTTTGGCAATATTTGAGTAATCCTTCCAGTCTAAAGAACCCAATGATTTAATCACAGTTAAAAAGACTAAAATAGCACTCTGGAATACCCAACTCTAATGAGGAAAATCTACCACGCCTCCTTCAAGTTATTCTACACTTCCAACTCAAGAAATCCATCCAAAATTCAGGAACTTTCACTTCTCTCTCTCTCTTATGATATCATGCTATTAATCTATAGAACACATATCTCTGTACATTGAGGGTAATGTACATCTTAAGTGTGGAGGGGCGAATTTTATTTCAAGTTCCTAACTTTTTGCATTATTCTCAAAACCCTGAATTATGCCTTGTTCTTGAGTAATTTTCTCATATTACTAATTAGAATGAAATTTCTTTTGATTTATGATTTTCACTGATATGTTTTGGATTAAGTCATAGTTAATTGTGCATTGATGACTTAAACTTTAAGATATTAGAGAATCAAGCATGATAAGTCTATTTTTCGTAATTAAAATTTCTAGGTTGTTGTCCTAAATTTAAATATTACTTTGAAGTTTGAAATTTGCAAGGTTGACATCAAAAACCATAATTTTTGTGAGATTTTGAGCCTTTTAGAGCATATCCTTTTCTTGCTCACTTTATTAATTATGAGTGTGTCAACATTGATTTGTTATTCTAGAACTTGCTTCGATCATACATGTCGAGACCACACCTCTGATTTGATATACTGAGATGATAAAGGCACCTAGGTTTTAACCCACTTATTCCACTAAAAAGCTTACCCGCTTAATTAACCCCTAGTGACCCCTTTGAAACCTAATCAACCATTTCTTGACTCACCCATTGATATTAACCCAAAACTCACTTTGTATTTGTCATCACCATCTCTCTTGACTACCCTTATATCGAGATTTGATTTGATTGGTTGCTTAACTATTTTCTTTATTTTAGTTGTTAAATTCTATCTTATTATTATTGTATGTGCTTATTCTTAAAAAAAAATGAAGTATATTCATTATTAGTTCTATGTTATTTGAGCTTAAGCGCTAATATTACATTTTGAGAAGAAGCTCGTGTTATTAGTGATAAATTCTTAATTGATGTAATTATTTAAAGAAGCTCGTGTTATTAGTGATAAATTCTTAATTGATGTAATTATAAGTTTTAGTTATTTTTCTAGTTAAGTAATTTATCAATTCAATCTCGATACTAACCCTCTAATTCAACATTTGTCCACACCTTTAACCCAAGCCCCATTACAACCATTTAAAAGACCTTTTGATTTGTGTATCATCTCATTTTACAGTGGTGGAGATTTGATTTTCAGGCAAGCCTATGGTATTAACTTTTCATGTTTAACTTTTTGAGTGCTTAATTTGAACCTTAAACACTTTGAGTGATTTGAGTGAATCTTTAGTGAGGATGTCAATTCTTGTCGATTTTGGATCAAAGGTAATTATTTAGATGAGGGGAAACACCTATGTTTTTGGCTACAAAAAATTATGACTTAGATTGTTTGAATCTTTAGGACTCTTTTAGTTAAATTATCCATGTATGAATTATCTATGAATTATGATGAAACATTATTGATGAGAATTGTAACACCCTGGTTTTAGGGGTTATGCGCTTGGAGCATAGCTCGAGCAGTTAGTAGGCTTATGGTCATGTTGAAGGAATTTTTAGGGGGTTTGGAGAACCCTAGAAGGCAAGGGAAGACTTGGGAAAATTTTGGATTTTAAGTAATAAAGGGGAGCTTGGCTTTGGGAGGCCTTAAAAGAATTAATTGTGGAGTTTAGGACGCAAGAAAGGCATTGGCAAAGTGGCGTGGAGGCGCTGCTTGGGGGCTTTGGAAGGTAACGCCTAAGGGAGCAAGGGTTCGAGTTGCTGGGGCAGCAATTTTGGCTTTATTTTTGCGTCAAGAGACTGGGCTAAGTAGGCCTTAAGAATAAATGTCCAAGTTGATGGACATGAAAGTCCAATCGGGAGAAGTGGCTCTTGGGCGCTACTTAGGCGCTGAGGAGGAGAGAGGTCGCGGTTTCGAGGGCTGCTGCGAAGCATTTGGCGTTTTATTTTTCGTTTTGGGCGTTGGGCTTTGTAAGGCCTTAAAGGTATATAGCGAGGATTCGGACAAGGAAGATGGGCTGGTGGAATGGCTAGCGTGCGGCACTTAAGCCGCTGGAGGAGAGCAAGGCGCGGGTTCGAGCGCCTGGAGCTGCAGTTAGCGTTCTTATTTTTGTTGGTGGTTATGGGCTCGATTAGAAAGGGTTTAAAATAAAATGTTTGGGGTTTCTAGCATAAAAATCAGTCGCCGCTGAGTGGCTGGCGCTGGGAAAGGAGCAGCAGCTTGGTCCCAGGTTCGAGCCAAGGAAGCTGCATTTTGGAGTTTGAATTTTTATTTCTTTTTGGGCAGCAAATTGAAGTGTTGGACGGCTAGAAGACTCTTTTTTTGGAAGAGGATAATATGTTTTTATTATTTTTTATTTATTATTTATTAATTAGATTAAGTGGAATTATTATTATTTATTTTTTTTAAATAATAATGGGATAATATGAGCATTTTTTTTTATTGGAGGATAATATGAGTTTTTTTAGGATTATTATAGGAGATAATCAAGGATATTATGAAGATTAAAAGAATTATTGGATTATTAGTAGAGTATTCAAATGGAATTGAATTAGTGAGGTGTTGGCCAAATTTTGGAGACTTCAAGGGGGGTTGGCCGAATGCTATAAATAGGGGAGGGTAGAGTGCTAGTTGTTCATCAAGTCTTTTGCCTCTCCCTCTTGGTGTGCCGATTTCTCCTTTGGCCTTTGTAGCCAAATAATTCTTTTGTTTTAATCCCTTGGTAGCCGAAATTTCTCCTCTTTTATTAGTTTGCACCTTGGCCGAATTCTAGGTGTGGTGTGGATCTCTTCGGATTCTTCTCCTCAATCGTTGGTAGTCAGATTTGGGTGTGGTCGGTTGCAAAAAGGACCATTCCGTAGTCCTGAGATTTGATTGGAAATCAAATCACCTTGAGGAGCAAGGATATTTAGGAACATAGATCAATTCTCCGGATTCGAGATATTTTGGTAAGCAATATTTGGTAAAGGTTCAACATTTAGTTTATGACACGGAGGTTTAACTGCTTATCCGATTAAGTGACTTTCGATGGAGGCGAATACCGGTCCAAGGTGGGCAAGGGAAAGCTCCCATCCCAAAGTTCAAAAGAGATCCGTTCTGCTGTTCGAGATTGGCCACGAGTGTGGGCCAACAAAGAAGAAACGTTAAGCGTAGCGTCGTAGTTTCGCTGAGACGATAGTGTCGAGGATCGAGAGTCTAGAACTCCTAGTAATAAGGTGTGTAACTAACCCATTTGTTTCCGGGTTTTATGTGTTATATGTTTTACTAACAAGTGCAGAGAGTAAATGTGCCATATATACCCCTAAAGGGTATAAGCGATGACCAGTTAGTATCGGATCTATTGCGGTGTGATTATTTGTTTATGAGTATGTTTATGGACATTAATAAGCATGTGCATGCATGATCACGATTATATTTTATGTGGCATGTGCATGGGTGGGTTATGAAAAGAAGGTGCGGGTGTACTTCGAGTGCGTGGTTGATGTCGACTTTGTGCTACATCGTGGATTGGCGCCGATCGAGGTCGTTGTGGATCTTTGCGATTTAGTTCGCGTGGTTACCTTGATTGATATCGGCTTTATGCCATATCGTGGCTTGATGGATTCTTTGTGTGCTCCATCGTGGTTTGATGTTAGCTATACGCTACATCGTGGATGGCATTGGTTGCCTTTTTGGAGGAAAAAGGAGAGGGTGACTCGATAGTCCCCGGTGTGTGGTAAAAATTTGGATAAGGGGGTGTGTAGCGGATGGACCCTAGGTTTGGGTTGGGTATCATGTTGCATTGTTTCTTTATAAAATGATATGGAATGGGCCAAGCCCAATATGACATGTGGTTAGGTATGTTTGGGAACATACGTGGAAATGGGCCAAGCCAGTTGATATGTGGTTTATTGAGAAATGGGCCTAGCCCGGTATTTGAGTATGATTTGAATGTGGGCCAAGCCCAGTTGTGGTAATTGTTAAAATGATATATATATTACTTGTTGCATTTGATAATTGGGATATTATGTGGCTAAGCATGTGGGTGGATTTCAAGTGGTTAACTTACACATCGAGTCATTGTGACTCACCCAATTATTTATCCATCATCGCAGGGAGAGTCGTGATTAGTGGGCGGGTTGGAGTGGATACAAGGTGGCCCATGCGACGCATTTTTATGCGATGGATGTTTTATTTGATTTAATTATTTTATATTATCAGTTTGGGTATATATTGGATGTAATAAGAGCCACTTTCGTTTTAAAGTACTTTATTTATTATTGTTGAAGTTTATACTAGACTTAGAAATATTTTTATAAATGATTAGTATCATACCAACTTATAATAAAGTTTTAATTCAAATCAAGCTTGTATCATTTAATAATTTTTGTGGACATAATTTTCCAAAGATAATAAATTTTCATGTATTAAATTCTAGGTAAAGAAACATATTTTCACTAACATAACCAGATTCGGTCGTAGTGAATAGGCCGGGTTTGGGGATGTTACAGATTGGTATCAGAGCCCGGTTCAAAACTCGGCTTTGAGGGTTTTGGGCCCAAAAACGTTTCAAAATGGGCTTTTTAAAAAAAATGGGCTTTTAGGAAATTATTTTCAGGTTATTCTGGCATGGCACCTGTACCTTCAACCCGAGTCCACTGTAAGTACTTGGACTTGTTAAGTAATTTGATATGTGAATTGTTATGGGCTTAGTTGGGCTCGTAGATTAGTGAACTAGGATCTGTTGAACCCTAGGACTAGTCTACTCAAACATATGCATAAAACTTAAAGCTACTAAACAAACCTGTGATTAAGTCGCCGAGTTAAGGTGTGGTAACCATTGTGCGCATGTCTAGGAGTGGATCCTAAGAGCTTGGTACTTAGCGAGTCCTCGTGACTCACCTCCTCTTGCTGGAATCCTACAGTGCGTAGCTACGGTTCACCTTAACCAAGAGGACTTGTTCATAGGCTAAACCAATTATTAAAACCCGAAAGGGATTTGCCTCACTGCTTTAAAGTCCTTAGTTTTAAAATTTCTAAAAAAAAAAAAAAAAAAAAAAAAAAAACCACAGTAGGAAAATGGCGAAATTACCCACAGGTAGGGAGGAAACTTGATTGCTCGAAAGAACTACTCTCGGAAACTTCATTACATAAAATTGCTCGTGGATAAAATAGTGAAACAATAATTTCTAATGCATAAAACTTTTTAAGCAGTTAAATCGCGACGATAGAGATGAGTTCTAGGGGCGCGGTAGAGGTAGAATGGCGACATCGGAATCGATAGGGTCCGCCATGGGTCGAAAAGTGAAGTGCCGCCGCTGTGTGGACGTAGAGGGCAAGACCAGACGGAGAGAAGATGACGCAGCGATGCGCGGGCCATGTTACGAATTTTAGAGCGTGTAGCGAGAGCTAGTAGAGGAAATGGAACTCGAAAGTCGGTGTCGGAAAGGCTTAGATTGAACGGAGTCCGAGATCTTTAGAGGAATATCTGGAGTAGCTCCGAACGTAGCGGAGTATTGGCTAGGAGCGATCGAAAGAATCATGGACGATTTGGACCGCACCAATGAAGAAAAGTCAAGGGTCTTTGTTTCGTTGCTTCGCGACGAAGCTTATCGTTGGTGGCTCATTTGTCAAGCAAAGTGTACCAAAGATCATCACGAGATTGGGACTTCTTTAAGGTTAAGTTTGAAGGAAAGTACGTAGGAGCCGCTTATTTGGACTCGCAAAGGAAAGCGTTTCTAAATCTAATACAAGGAAGTAAGTCGATAGCTGAGTACGGCGGAATTCGTGCGACTTAGTCGGTATGCTAAGGGAATTGTGGCCACCGATTATGAGAGGTGCGTCCGGTTTGAAGACGGATTGCGAGATGAACTTCGAATGGTGATTGCTCCAGAGAGGAGAGAGACTTCGGTGCTAGTGGAGAAAGCTCGGATCGCTGAAGAGGTTAAGAAGACTATAAGAGAAAACCGAGAAAAGAATAGGAGCGAGAATAAGAGAAATATTGGACCGTTAGTATCGCTTGGTAATGTCCAGAAAAGACCAAGGACCGAGAACCCTGTAAGTGCACTTGTACCAGTGGATCGGAATCGTTCTTGTGCTCGATGTGGAAGACCTCACACAGGAGAGTGTTGGGGAAATAGTAAAGAATGCTTTCGGTGCGGATCTAAGGCACATTTAGTTAAGAATTGTCCTCAAGCGACGAGGGGTCGTGGTTCAAGTCATGGAAGGAATGGTTCTAGTCAGAGCCAACCAAGGATGTGATATCTGGTAAGCTCCTTTGCTTTGGTACATGCTTTAATTACTTGGTTTGATTACGATTTAGCCTTTTCTGTGTTGCTAAGAGAGGTGTTTCGAATTTTGAGCGCGAACTTAGAGATTGTGTAGGTACGATAGCCTTAGTAAGATCAGAGTGCGCAGCGTAAGCGTAAGGAGGTAAGATAGGTGGTATGGACGTTTGTTAGTAAAGTAATTTCGAGGACAAAATTATTTTAAGGAGGGTAGAATTGTAACACCCTGGTTTTAGGGGTTATGCGCTTGGAGCATAGCTCGAGCAGTTAGTAGGCTTATGGTCATGTTGAAGGAATTTTTAGGGGGTTTGGAGAACCCTAGAAGGCAAGGGAAGACTTGGGAAAATTTTGGATTTTAAGTAATAAAGGGGAGCTTGGCTTTGGGAGGCCTTAAAAGAATTAATTGTGGAGTTTAGGACGCAAGAAAGGCATTGGCAAAGTGGCGTGGAGGCGCTGCTTGGGGGCTTTGGAAGGTAACGCCTAAGGGAGCAAGGGTTCGAGTTCTTTGGGCAGCAATTTTGGCTTTATTTTTGCGTCAAGAGACTGGGCTAAGTAGGCCTTAAGAATAAATGTCAAGTTGATGGACATGAAAGTCCAATCGGGAGAAGTGGCTCTTGGGCGCTACTTAGGCGCTTTGGAGGAGGAGAGGTCGCGGTTTCGAGGGCTGCGAAGCATTTGGCGTTTTATTTTTCGTTTTGGGCGTTGGGCTTTGTAAGGCCTTAAAGGTATATAGCGAGGATTCGGACAAGGAAGATGGGCTGGTGGAATGGCTAGCGTCGGCACTTTAAGCTACTGGAGAGCAAGCAAGGGTTCGAGCGCTGGAGGCTGCGATTAGCGTTCTTATTTTTGTTGGTGGTTATGGGCTCGATTAGAAAGGGTTTAAAATAAAATGCTGGGGTTTCTAGCATAAAAATCAGTGGCCGAGTGGCTGTGGCGCTGGGGAAGGAGCAGCACTTGGTCCTGTTCGAGCCAAGGAAGCTGCATTTTGGAGTTTGAATTTTTATTTCTTTTTGGGCAGCAAATTGAAGTGTTGGACGGCTAGAAGACTCTTTTTTTTGGAAGAGGATAATATGTTTTTATTATTTTTATTTATTATTTATTAATTAGATTAAGTGGAATTATTATTATTTATTTTTTTTAAATAATAATGGGATAATATGAGCATTTTTTTTTATTGGAGGATAATATGAGTTTTTTTAGGATTATTATAGGAGATAATCAAGGATATTATGAAGATTAAAAGAATTATTGGATTATTAGTAGAGTATTCAAATGGAATTGAATTAGTGAGGTGTTGGCCAAATTTTGGAGACTTCAGGGGTTGGCGAATGCTATAAATAGGGGAGGGTAGAGTGCTAGTTGTTCATCAAGTCTTTTGCCTCTCCCTCTTGGTGTGCCGATTTCTCCTTTGGCCTTTGTAGCCAAATAATTCTTTTGTTTTAATCCCTTGGTAGCCAAATTTCTCCTCTTTTATTAGTTTGCACCTTGGCCGAATTCTAGGTGTGGTGTGGATCTCTTGGATTCTTCTCCTCAATCGTTGGTAGTCGATTTGGGTGTGGTCGGTTGCAAAAAGGACCATTCAGTAGTCCCGAGATTTGATTGGAAATCAAATCACCTTGAGGAGCAAGGATATTTAGGAACATAGATCAATTCTCCGGATTCGGGATATTTTGGTAAGCAATATTTGGTAAAGGTTCAACATTTAGTTTATGACACGGAGGTTTAACTTTTTATCCGATTAAGTGACTTTCGATGGAGGCGAATACTACAAGGTGGGCAAGGAAAGCTCCCATCCCAAAGTTCAAAAAGAGATCCGTTTCTGCTGCTCGAGATTGGCCACTGTAGGGGCCAACAACCAAGAAACGTTAGCGTAAAGTCGTAGTTTCGCTAGACGATAGTGTCGAGGATCGAGAGTCTAGAACTCCTAGTAATAAGGTGTGTAACTAACCCACTTTGTTTCCGGGTTTTATGTGTTATATGTTTTACTAACAAGTGCGTAGTAAATGTGCCATATATACCCAAAGGGTATAGCGATGACCAAAGTTAGTATCGGATCTATTGCGGTGTGATTATTTGTTTATGAGTATGTTTATGGACATTAATAAGCATGTGCATGCATGATCACGATTATATTTTATGTGGCATGTGCATGGGTGGGTTATGAAAAGAAGGTGCGGGTGTACTTCGAGTGCGTGGTTGATGTCGACTTTGTGCTACATCGTGGATTGGCGCCGATCGAGGTCGCGTTGTGGATCTTTGCGATTTAGTTCGCGTGGTTACCTTGATTGATATCGGCTTTATGCCATATCGTGGCTTGATGGATTGCTTTGTGTGCTCCATCGTGGTTTGATGTTAGCTATACGCTACATCGTGGATGGCATTGGTTGCCTTTTTGGAGGAAAAGGAGAGGGTGACTCGATAGTCCCCGTGTGTGGTAGGTCGGATAAGGGGGTGTGTAGCGGATGGACCCTAGGTTTGGGTTGGGTATCATGTTGCATTGTTTCTTTATAAAATGATATGGAATGGGCCAAGCCCAATATGACATGTGGTTAGGTATGTTTTGGGAACATACGTGGAAATGGGCCAAGCCCAGTTGATATGTGGTTTATTGAGAAATGGGCCTAGCCCGATATTTGAGTATGATTTGAATGTGGGCCAAGCCCAGTTGTAGTAATTGTTAAAATGATATATATATTACTTGTTGCATTTGATAATTGGGATATTATGTGGCTAAGCATGTGGGTGGATTTCAAAGGTTAACTTACACACTTCGAGTCATTGTGACTCACCCAATTATTTATCCATCATCGCAGGAGAGTCGTGATTAGTGGACGGGTTGGAGTGGATACAAGGTGGCCCATGCGAAGCGATTTTATGCATTAGATGTTTTATTTGATTTAATTATTTTATATTATCGGTTTGGGTATATATTGGATGTAATAAGAGCCACTTTCGTTTTAAAGTACTTTATTTATTATTGTTGAAGTTTATACTAGACTTAGAAATATTTTTATAAATGATTAGTATCATACCAACTTATAATAAAGTTTTAATTCAAATCAAGCTTGTATCATTTAATAATTTTTGTGGACATAATTTTCCAAAGATAATAAATTTTCATGTATTAAATTCTAGGTAAAGAAACATATTTTCACTAACATAACCAGATTCGGTCGTAGTGAATAGGCCGGGTTTGGGGATGTTACAAGAATTATGAATTGAGGAAAGTTAATTCTAATTGTGAGTTGAGAATTTTGCTTGAGGACAAGCAAAAGCTTAAGTGTGGGGGTATTTGATAAACCATAATTTACACATATTTTAACCCCATGCTTGGCTTGATTTTGGATGAATATTCATTAGATTTGTTAAATTCGATGCTCATAATCTCTTAATTTCATGTTTTATACTTAGGAGGGCTTAGGAAGTCGAAAGGAACGAGAAACGGGCCAAAAAGGGACAAAATGGGCCTACATTAGAGACTCACACGGCCTGGGCTATCATCCACGGTCGTGTGTTTCGAGCAACAACCGAGACACGGCCTGGACTATCGACCACGAGCAGATCACACGGCCGTGTGTGGCGAGCAGGATCGACCACGGCTAAGGGAGTCCACCACGGGCGTGTCACACGGGCGTGTCCCTGCCGAAATTAAGATGAGTTTTATTCGGAATAGGATACTTGTGGGCCAAGAAAGGCATCTCGAAGCCTATATAAACACCCTAGGGGGCAACTTAACAGGAGAGCTCGACAGGGCGTCGAATAGATGCCGAGTAGAAGGAGAAAATACTCCAAGACAGTCGTTGGGAACAGCTTAGGAGAAAGGATCTCCATCAGGACGGAGGATCTCCCATCAAGTTCTTTAGAAGTTTTTGGGTTTTCTTATGTTTTGTAGTTTTCCTTATTCCATGATGTTTCCCTCTTTTATTATGAACTAAATCCCTTAGATACCTAAGGGGATGAAACCTAGATGAATCTTATTATTATTTGATTTATGAGATAAATGCTTGTGCTTATTCTTAATTGTGAGTTCTTATTCTTGTTTTGATAATTCAGGTTATTGATTCAAGTTCGAATGTGCTTATTCAGTGGAGCAAAAGCCCCTGTTTAAGAGTAGATCAACACAATTAAGCGGAGTTGATCACAAGCCTAGAGATAGTGCGACGAAAATCTACCGGATTAGGATCAAACTTAATAATGGAATCCATAGATCGAGTTAATGCGATAATAGGGGTTTTAATTAGAAAGAGATTTCAACTAATCAACCTAGAGTCAGTTATTAGTAGCCTCGAGAGAGGTATTAATATAATTTAGGGATTTCTATGGATTAAGCCAAGTGAATACATCGCATGAATCAAAAGTAATAAGTGAAGTCTAGGTGGATTCTTCCTTAGGTATTTTCTATCTCATATAAGTTGTCCAAAAGTATTTTCCCAATTTACTCTCTCTGTCGCGTTCATAGTTAGTTAAATTAGTTAGTAGATTTTAGATTAAAAATAAATCCCCTTAATTATTAGGCTAGATACTAAAAAGATAGTTAATACTAGTACTCTTGGTCCTTGAGGATACGATATTTCGGACTCACCACAGCTATACTACTGTTCGATAGGTGCGCTTGCCTTTGTCGAAATAATAGATAGTTTCGAGGTCCATCAGAGCGGTAGGGCTCAGTGGTACTTTCATAATTCAAATCAATAATACAATAAACATAGCATGTCAAGAATACAATCAAAATATGATTAGTTTTCAACAATTTAAATTACCATTCATGTCTCATGTACCCAAAATTCATGCCTTATCTCATTTGATAAACACATGTAAATATATCATACTATGTTTTCTATCATCATATCACATTCACTTTTATTTCATGATATATCACTTATTCATTTCATTATTTCATTTCTTTCTTGAATTTATTTATTCGTTTCATACTCATAGTAGCCCTCAGGCTTGTTTAAACATGTTCGCATGATCTTTCACATGTTATCATTTGTCACGTTATACATATACACGAAATACTATTTTCATCAACATTTCATATCAACTATCATTTATCAAGTTTATCTTTTGTAATCCCTATTAACCTAACACGGACTAAAGATGAAAACACGAATCATCCAATCATGACACCAATATATCTGGCACCCAATGCCTCATTGGAATCTCTGAAGTATAAATTGCGCTCTACGCCTCATCGATATGAAACGAAGTAAAGTGTGCTCTGCACCTCATCGGCATGTCCGAAATATAATATGAGATCCGTGCCTCATCATTATAAACTGAAGTAAGTTTTCTAACACTAATCCTATGGCATGCCAACTATACTCGACTTTGCCCAAGACAATCAATAGGGTAATCGATGATTCAAACACACACACACACTTACACACACATTCATGATCACATATCATAATTTCACATAATAATCATTTTTACCATGCTCATCTCTATTCAATTTAGATATTTCATATCACCTCATATAAACCAATTCATGAGACAAGTAAAATGCTTACTTTAAACAAGCTAGTTTGTAACAAATCATGTATATATATTAGGGGTGTTCAAACGGTTGGTTCGATTATTAGCCGAACTGAATTACTATTAATTGAATTAACTGAAATGTAAAAATCTTTAACCGTTAACCGAACCAAATTTTTTTTTCAAATACATTAATCGAACCGAAATATTTCGGTTAATTCGATCAGTTAACCGAATTAACTGAAATTTATATGTTTTTGTCTTTTGGTTAGGATATGTATAAAACATATAAAAAAATACATTTCTAATGTTAATTTTTTTAATAGTTCAAAAAATATATATTATATATAATATAATATTTATTTTGATTAATATAAAAAATAATTGTTAAAAAAATACATTGTTAATATTAAAAATATATTATATATAATATAAATTATTTATTTCTGTTAATTACCCTATTTCTAACCGAATTAATCGATAACCAAAATTTCAAAAAAATCATTAATTGACCTCTGACCGAACTAAATTCGGCCACCAACTGATTAACTGAATTAGATCGGTTCGACCGGTTAATTCGATTTTAACCGAACTATGAACACCCCTAATATATATATTGAACTCAATTCATTAAAGTACAAATCGTATGTGTTACTCATCTATGCCTCTTGCCTTTCCTTTCTCTCGAGACGACCTAACATCGTCTTTGGCTACGTCTGATAATTAAATTATAAAAATAGTATTAGGTTCCACTCATTTAAATGAAAACATATAATCAAGCATATTTTTCATTTTATTTGTAACACTCCATACTCGACTTGATCACGGGGTCTGAGCTATGGAATGTCACGACCATTACTGGTGAAATTAACGTCACATAAACATCATAAAACCATTAATACATGCAAATAAGTATAATCACATTCTTATTAAGCTACATAATCATTTCTCAGTCCCACACGAGCTTACGAAAGCTCTTTTGCTAACCCGAAGGTGAATTAGGACCAAATTGTAAACTTTTCAAAATCTCAGGCCAACGTTACGACTTCATGGTTTCCATGTTGCGACATCATCAACTCGGTGAGTCAAGTCGTAACTTCAAGTATATTGATGTCACGACGGTACTCACTATTGGTCTATGTCATGATGTCAGGAGTTTGTGGTCACAACGTTGCCCTTGTTTTTGGCAAAATACACATTTGGTACCTATTCACTTGTTTCCAACCAAAGCATATTATCACATTCATTCATTTTCCAATTCCACCTACACCAAAACATAACAAAACATGCTAAAACAAGTCTGTAACATTTGGGATTAACCATTTAACATAACATACCATACATGATCTTTAATGACATTCAACTGAACATTTGATCATGTAAACATATTAACAATGTTATTCAACACATGCTTACCTATACATTTTTGTGCACCAAGAACCTATATGACCTTAATATGAGCCAAAGCAAAACATACTCCAATTATGTTTCAAGCATAACATTCAATTATACCAATTCCAATCATTCATCAAATTAGTTACACTAATTACCTCATTTTGTAATCTTTCACACACCAAATCATACAAGGTTATATCTTCATTCGTACTATCATGAAACATGATCAATGCCATACATATACCAAGTAATAAGGAAATTGTATTACACAAGATTAACCATACCACAATTGCCATATAACCAACTATCCAAAATGACCATTTGCACACTAAGGTGTCCCTATATACATACCACAAGATTTGAAGTCAAAAGAACATAATTCTACCATCTTTTGATAGTGTGAGCTCCTCGCTGATTTAGCTTGGTAAGTTCCGCAAGGTAACGATCTACAAGGGATGGAAAACAACTAGAGTAAGCATACCAATGCTTAGTAAGTTCAAATGGAATTACTATACTTACCTTCATCACTTTAAGTATGATAACTAACAATCAACTTGGCATACATATTGACTATCCTTGGCACATAATGTCTTAACTAGTCACATGCCAACATTAACATCCAAAGATGTTAGACATATTTACTTATAATGTATAACATCACTTGATAACAAAGTAAATACACGCCATATATCATGATAAGTATATACCATTTCATACTCAATACATTTCAATCTTTTCCATTTCAATTACAATGAATATTTCCCAATGGAACTCTAATAAAACAAACTCAGATACATAGGTCACTAAGTTGCTTGTCCGAGCTGAAAACGTATCAGGTTACTCATTCGGGCTAAACCTATGTTACATATAACCTGATAATCTGCAACAATGCTAGATCTTGTTAAATAACTAGAGAATCTGCAACAAGGCTCGAGAATCTTCAACAAGACTAGATCTCGTTAGATAGCCCGAGAATCTGTAACAAATGCTAGATCTCGTTATAACATGTAAAATCTCTGAGCAAGCACCCGTATAACCTTATTGGCATGCCAATCGTATACTAAGCTTGTACTAAGCTCACATTGGCATCAATTACATATATCTCAACATTATACTTGTAATCAATCATTTTCATACATTTATACCCTTTAGTTATCCACATGTTTCAATTTAATCCTTTCTAACCTTATGTACTAAATTACTAATATATTACTATATAATTCACATACATATACATATATACATCAAAATTAGATGCAAGTATATAAACCATACAAAATGAGTTAGTAAGTTCCAAGTGAACTTACCTGTTCAAAATATGAAATGAGTGGATACTTCAGGGACTAATTCACAATTTTAGCTTTTCCCTTATTAGCTCCACTTTGATCCAAATCTTGACCTATACAATTATTTTATATCACCAATCAATACCAAACATTTTAATAGTATACCATGATATGCATGATCTCATATAATTCTATTTTTTGATTTCCTTCGTATTTTACATTTTATTCAATTTAGTCATTAAACTCGGGAAAGGCATAACTTTTAATTCCTAGCTTCAGATTAAAATCTGATTTCATATATTCTCATTAGGGACCTTATACTTTCTATTTCTAACATAATTTCATGACAAATTTTACATTGATTCAATTTGATCCCTAATATAACAAAGTTAACAAACAAGCTAAATTAGCTTTATAATCTAATGTTTTTCATGTTCTAAACTTAAAATCTATCAATTTCAAGTCTAATTCTTCAAGAAATCAAAAATGGAAACTTCCTAAAACTTTAACAGTTTCAAAAATTGGTAAATGGGCTAGCTAAATCAAGATCCCATGACCCCAAATCCATAAAATTTACAAGAAAAGGACTTGAATTTGCTTACCAAATAATGGTCGAATGTTATAGAAATTTCCTTAGGTTTTGTTCTTCTTTGGTACGACAATGGTGGAATGAGGAAGATGATAACATCTTTCCTCTTCCTCCACTAACTTTATATATATATATATATGTTAATTAGGGACTAATTAATCTAATTTAATTTGGTTTAATCATGGTTTACTTACATTAATTTAATTATTAGTTTAACTTAATGAAATGACATCATCATCCACTAACTTTTACTTTATAATGGTTTATTGATCATTTTGGCCCTTTGGTTAATTTCCATTTAAGCCCTAAAGCCTTTTGTCAATTAAAATTCTATATTAATTAACTTTACAATTTAGTCCCTAAGCCTTAATTAACTATTAATTCAACAAAATTACTTAACCAATCTTTAATTTATTTTTATATTAAATTCATAAATATTCATTTTTAATATTTACAGACTCAGTTTACGGAAATGGGGTTCCAAAATCGCATTTTTTGGTACCATTGGAAATACTCATATTTTTTCATATCTAACATCGAATCAAAATCCGATTTTCATATTCTTTCATTGGGGACCCTATACTTTTTTATCTATAAATTAATTTCACGATAACTTTCAATTTATTCAATTTAGTTCCTAATGCCAAAATTAATTAAACTTTCATTTCCAATATAATCTCACAATCTTCTATTACAATTTCAACTAAATCCAAACTTAACAATTACATATATACTAATTTCAAGCTTTAATCTCACAAACCTCATATATGGAAAGTTGATACAAACTTAAAAATCTCAAAATCTAAGGATTGGGTTAATTAAATTAAGCTTAATGGATCATGAATCTATAAAGATCTTAAAGAAAAGTGCTTAATTACCTTTGTAATTTGGATCAAATTGAAAAAGATAAAAACCCTTTCTTCTTTTCAACTATGGATGACAAGTTTTGGGAGAAAGGTAATCACTTATTTTCCCACTAACATTTTCTCTCTCTCTATTTACTTAATTAATGTGTAATTAAGTTTAATTAGTTTAGTTTATCATTTATTAATCCTGTTTAGTTAATGATTAACCTTAGTTAATTAAATGTAACATCCCGATTTAGGGCCTAGTCGGAATGGTGGTACGAGACCACAAATCTGAGGGTTATGAATGAGTTTTTGAGGTTTATATTATGTATGCATGCTAGTGTGAAAGTTTCATGAAACAATTTTGTGAAATTGTGGTTGAATTGTTCAAAAGGACTAAATTGCAAAAGTTGCAAAATGTGTGTTTCTAGAAGCTATTTGGGTGAAATAGCTTTAGATTATTAATTTGAGGTCCTTAAATAGCAATTTACCCAAATACTAATTTTTGGACAAAAATGGGCATGGATGAGTTAAAATTGAAAGTTTATCAAAAAGGGCATTTTGGTCATTTATCAATTAAGTGATTAAAATATGTGAAAAGATGATAGAAATTCATTCATCTTCTTCCCATAGCTGCCGAAAATTAGAGAATCCATTGTTAGGGCTCCTTCAATTTTTCAAGCTTGCTAGTAAGTGCTCTTAAGCCTGGTTTTTGATATTCTTCGTATTTTTAAAATCATAGTAGCATGAGTAAGCTATTTATAGCTATTTGGTGAGCTATTATGGATGTTCAAAAATGTACATATGTATGACATGCATGTATTTTGATGTTTTATGGAAGAATATGAAAGCTTGATGTAGTAGAAACATCTTTTGCTAAGTGATTTTCCAGGAAAATGCATGTAGGGACTTAGTTGTGAAAATCTTAAGTTTGGTCATACATGGGTGATTTAGTGAGATTTGATGAATGCTTTACCTGAGTAAGTGGTTCAGCTAAGCATGAAAGAGTAGAAAGTTGAATAAAAATCACTTTACGAGCCTTTGGGACTAAAGTGTAAATATGAGAAAGTTTAGGGGCAAAATAGTAATTTTGCTAAAGTATGAGATGTGGGTCAATTAGTCAATGTGTGTATTGAATAAGCTGATTTATTCATTATAGATCAAGAAAGACAGAGCTCGGATCGAAATCGAGGCAAGACCAAGGTGGTGGACTAAATTGCATATTTCTGTACTTTTGAGTATCGAGGTAAGTCTATGCATAAACAATGCATTCATACTTACAATTTGTTGATGATAGCTAGTGTGTAGCTAATTCGAGATTGATTTAGAACCTATGTGGTTCAAGTAGAATGAATGTAGTAGAAATGGTGAATGAATGTATGATCGAGAATGATTGGGAATCTATGTGGTTTAAGTAGACTTGTGCATGTGTTGTGATAATGCTAGATGGTAGGCTAAGTGCGATACCATCCTAATGCATATTGACGATGAGCTAGCTATGTGCGATGCTATCGTGAGGTATATCATCTAGTGAGCTATGTGCTGAATCACTACGAATACCGTTGTGGTAGGCTAAATCACGATACCACCTTATTAATCAAATGTGGTGTGCTAAGTGCGAAACTACCGAGATATTGGTGTGTGGATTAGCTGTGTGCATTAACTGTGTGTATTAACTGTGTGGATGAGCTGTGTGGATTAGTTATGTAAACTAGCTGTGTGGATGAGCTGTGTGGATTAGTTATGTAAACTAGCTGTGTGGATAAGTTATGTGGATTGACTGTGTGGATGTATTGCGATAAATAATGATGTGTTGCATATTACGTAAATGTGATATTGAATGCAGGGGTGCATTTCAATGGTTATGAGTATGTGACTCATGATGTGTTGGAAATGTGGTAAGGGATAAAAAGAGTAAGCATAGTTGTGAATTACTTGTTGGTATAATGCTAATGGTTGCTTAGCTTATACTATGTTGCTTATTTGTTTATGTGTAAACTTACTAAGCTCAAAGCTTACTCTCTTTCTTTTCCCTTGTCTTATAGATTAAAAGCGTTGAATCGAGATACGAGGATCATTAGAAGATAGCCCACATATCAGCACACTTTGGTACATGAAACTTAATGTTTTGTATATGGCATGTATAGGGGCTAGATAAGTTAGTAAATTTTGTTGTAAATGGCTAAGATGTGTTGGCCTTTAGATGGATAGCTTATTTTGTATAATGCCATGGTTGTTGGCTATTACATTATATGAAAGAAAGATGTAGTTTTCTATGTGAGAATGCACTTCAATTTGAGTTGATTATGATGGTGTTAGATGAGTATATGTTGTGTATGTTAGAAGGGTGAAAAGAACTTGACACTTAGTCTTGTTCTTGACCATGTGGATAGACACACGGGCGTGTCTCTAAACCATGTGTGACACACGGTCAGCCCACGGGCGTGTGCTATGGCCGTGCGTCCCCTACATGTTAACATTGTAACTCAGGATAGTCCACGGGACAAGGCCACGGGCGTGTCCAGACCGTGTGGATTTAGTCAGTGTTCACCACGGTTGGAGAGCACGGGTGTGCCATGGCCGTGGGGCAATTGGCAGAATGCTCGAGTTTTTAGCACGGCTAGGGAACATGGGCGTGTGTGTCCATGCACGGGCGTGTCTAATCTTGCATGGGCGTGTGAGACCTGTATAAAAGGAGAAAAATTTTAAGGATCGTAAAAGTTCCGGATTAGTCTCGAGAGCCCTCGTGTGTATGAGTGAGGCCTCGTAAGTCGAGAATGAGGTTATAGAGAGTAATGACGTTGAGCCTAAGTGGCGATTAAGTGGGTTGAGTTCGGTAACGCCTCGGGCCCGGTTCCCAGCGTAGAACCCGGGTAAGGGGTGTTACATTAAAGGTAAGTGGATGTTGACTAAAGTCCACTAACTCATTTCATGTAATGGTTAAATAACGATTTAGGTCTTTTGATTAATTTCTAATTAGGTCTTCAAGCATTTTTTAATTTAAAATTCAATAGAGATTATAATTTTACAATTTAGTCCCTAAACTTTAATTAATGATTTTCTCAGTTAAATTACTTAACCTATCTTTAATATATTTTCATACTCACTTCATAAATATTCCTATTTTATCCTTATGGACTCAGTTTATGGAAATGGGGTTCCGAAACCGCATTTTTCGACACTAACAAAAGTCGGTCGTTACATTTTTGATTTCATTCATTTTTATTTTCTTTAAAAATCATTTGTTTCTTTTTGACTATAATATTTCACTTATATGATTTATTTTACTTGATTTGTTTATTTTGTCTATATTTCACAATTATATTTTAGATTTAATTCTTTTTAAAAAAACTTAGAATTTAAATTCTAATTTTCTTTAAATTTGGTTACGCTTTTATATTAATACTTAGGAGGTGTTTGGTTTGCCGAATCTTAGATTATGTTCCGTAATAAAATTACGTGAATGTAATATTATGGGTAAAATGTGAGATTACTTTATATGGTTCATTTGGCTGGAATGTGATATTCAAGTGTTTGGTTGACGGAATGCAAGATTACCAAAAAGCAAAATTTACTATATTATCCTTGTTATAAATTTTTTTTTTTACAAGTTTACTTCTTTCAACATTGTTTAGTCTCAAATTTTTATAATAATTAAATGACTTAATAAATTTATTTTGATTACACTTTATTTTATCATATGAATTCAATTTTTTGAAGGATAATATAAATTCAATTGAACCACCACTAAACATAATTATGAATATTTATTTATATAGTTATCAATAAAATAAAGTATGAGTATATATCTCAACTATATGTGCGAAATTACTTATCCCAAATCCTCTATTAAGAAATAAAGCCATGAGTATATATATATATATATATATTAAATTTCAACATAATCACCCCTTAGGACATACTTATCAATCCTCAAATTATATTAAACAAAATCTCACATAGATATTCTATCAAATAATTGGTCTGCATATCCAATAAACTCACAATGTAAATAGAAAAAACTCAATTTTGCAAAAATAAATTAGACCCAAAATTCAAATTTCACGGCAAGCCATGAACCGGCATTCCTTCCTTCAATAAACCTAATAAAGATCATGCTTTATGCACCAAACACAACGAGAATTTATCAAAAGGAACATCGTTCATCATCAAAGAAAAATCAAGTCCACTTACCTAAAAATGAAGAAGCATTGGAAAATACTAAAGAAGAAACCCATAAATTAAAATGGAAAAAGGATATAATTTTCATGAAGCAAATTAATCACTAGATATAACCAATACTCCTAACAGATAACATAAAATACATTGTAGTAAATAATTAGTTTTCACGAGAAAAAGGGGATTGACTTTTAGTAATGTAGAAACATAGAGGAAAAGAAAAGGAGACAGGGTGAATGTCTTAAACTTGGGAGGAAAAGTTTAGGGATTTCAATTTTAACTTACGAGAGAAAAAATAGAAGAAAAAAAATATATTTTGATTTTTGTCTTTAAACACAATAAAAAGGATTATATTGATAAATATAATAAAAAGATAGGGTAATTTTGTCTTAAAATTTAGATTCCACTCGTAATCTCATATTTAAAATTACCTAAGAAAGAGCCCGTAATGAGATTACACCCTATATTACAAGATGGTCAGAATGTTGAAATCCAAACACTATAATCTTGTTCTGGAATGTAAGATTACAGGCCGTAATATTATATTAGAAAACCAAATGTCCTTTTTGAGTTTTATCAGGGCTAATTTTTTTTATTCTTAGCATTCAAATTTGTTTTGCTTCATTTTGGCAGCACTTATGACTCGACTGTTAACGAAGAATGAAAAATTTGTATTGACTGAAGCATGCTAACAGAGTTTTGATAAGTTGAAAGCGGTTTTAATTGAGACCCCCGTTTTGTCTCAACCAGAATCAGAAGTGGAATTCGTGGTGTTCACCTATGTGTCCTCATGCAGCATGGAAAAGTTATCGCTTATGCATCCCTCCAGCTCAAGCCGCATGAAAAGAATTACCTAATGCATGATTTTGAGTTGGCCGCAGTCGTACTTGCATTGAAGATTTGGAGATATGATCTGTATAGGGAGAAGTGTCGCATATTTTCAGACTATAAGAGTTTGAAGTATCTGCTCACTCAAAAGAAATTGAATCTACGGCAACGGTGTTGGATAGAGTTGTTAAAGGATTATGATCTGACAGTCGAGTACCATCTGGGGAAGGAAAATGTAGTGGTAGATGCGTTGAGTAGAAAGTTTGTATTAGGATTAGCTTCCTTGCAAGCTAGAGTCCGCTTGGCGGATGACGGGTCTCTCCTCGCTGAATTGATGGTACGACCTATTTTTCTTCCCCAGATCGTGGAGGCTTAGTTGAAAGATATAAGGTGCAAAGTGTTGAAGCAGTGATAGGGTCTGATTGTAACACCCTATACCCTGTCTGGTCGCCGGATCCTGAGCTATGGAACGCCACATTAGCCACCTAAGTGACTCTCTGTTTAAACCCAACCTAGCCTCCAGCACACCATAAGTTAAATCAGAAAAACATGTTTAGATTTAAGAAAACACAAGCTCGTGAACTTACATCGCTTGCTTCATGGTATGCAGTAGCAATAACATGTGAACCTACAACGCTTGCAAGAACTTAACTACTCTTTCCCTGAATACATAAATATTTTTTGAAAGGAATTAAGGATAGATGAACCCTAAGTTTTGTAAAATAGTATACCCTGTGAAACGCAGTAGTTCAACTATCAAACATTAGGGTTCGCACTATTGCTTAGCTCACGCACTCTATGTCTTTCATGGGATAAGTTTCCTTAAATAGGGTAGGTATTCACAAATGACCCTTATGTGTTTAGATTATATGAACACATTTCACAAGGTCTCTCCTATTCCGTGAATCAGAAACTATTAAGGGTTCGCAAGTAGCAGTTCACCAATCATTAGGGTTCGCACTTAGCACAGTTTGACAACCCTGCCACTTCGCAGCAACTTTGGCGAACTCTATATAAGTTCGTCAGTTTTGATTATATCACATGTTTTTGCTTATGGCGAACACTCTATTAGTAATTTAGAAACTTAGGCATGAACTTGTAAACTAAGAAAAAATCAATCAAACTTGAACTATATTCATATACTTAAAATTCAGGTGTGTTTATATTTAGTTTTATCGGTTTGCAAATAAAAACATAAAAAACTAAGTCCTAGAAATATCAGTGAAATCAACAGATTGAAATATATTTCTAAGCCTAAGTGGAGTCCTATATTGCCTTTATGTCCAGACTTCGCTTGTTTCACCTTTCCAGCATTTATGCTTCGCCTGGATCACTCACCTCACCGTTACCCACCGTGCGATCTAACTATCTACAGCGTTTAGAAAGAAGTATGTGAGCTTTTGTGAACTCAATGAATATACAGGAAAAAATAACCACGTAGCACACACAAGACATCAGTTAAATAAGAGTTTTAGCAAAGTTACTATTCTGTAAACTGGGTTCACCATATTTACGTGAAGTCTGGTTTGCAGTTACTCACTATCAGTTATCTAAAAAGAATAAAACATAATATTTCGAAAAAAACACAATCTTATTCACATGTTCTTTCCTGTTGGATAAGCGGATCTCCTTTTAGCTCCTCACTTTGACTCAAAGAGTCTTAACATGTCCCATAAGTGTAGCATAAAGCTAAGCACTCTATAAAACATTAACATGTCCTGATGAATGGAGTTTAGCTCGACATTCCCTTATACCTCCAAACTTGTCTCAAGGCCTTTCGCCCAAATCAAAAAACATAAAGGTGAATACTCACAATCTTATGTCATGCCATTATTTTCAACAGTTGCAGACGATTATAGTGTCAAAACATTTACTTAAACATAGAGCTCACAATTCATTAGGAGCTTGTAGATCACTGTTCATATCTAGCTCGCAATATAGAGCTCGCACATCACTGTTCATAAAAATACATATTTAACACAATCACAAAATTTTTTTTAGAGAAGACTTACTCTCGGAACTTAGGATAAAACATTAAGCTCCTGTTTAACTCTATGGTTTGCACATACAAGTGGCGATCCCTGAACACTCACCAGTTTGCTGAAAGCTTTTAAACAAGCTTCGCTTTTCCCTTGTCTTTGCTTGTAGATGGTTCTGTCAGGTTCGCAATTTCACAAACATACACAAGTCACTAATAGCACATTAAAACTCATACATAAACACAAACGAACCTAGGTTCACACATGCTAGTCTTTTGGCGAACCTAGTTTCCTTTGTTGTGAACCTTTCTTTATTACTTCTAAACAAAACTCAATAGAGAAACAGAGTCTTACCTTAAATCCTAAGAGCTACGTTTTGGGTTCTTGTTTTCGTAGAAACTTGACAATAAGATAGTCGATGAAGAAATTTGAGATATTTTTGTCATTCAACATAATATGGAATTTTTAATGAAAAGACCATTCATGCACGTAACTCTTTCCTACTTCTATTGCAGCTAGAACCCAAAACACTTGTATCAGACCGAGATCCAAGGTTCACATCCAAGTTCTGAAAATAGCTACAAGAGTCCTTGAGGGACTAAACTGTAGTTTAGCACAGCTTTCCATCCACAAACCAATGGTCAATCTGAAAGGGTGATACAAGTGTTAGAAAACATGCTAAGGAGTTGCATAATTGATTTTGGAATAAATTAGGAAAGGTACTTGCCTTTGGCAGAGTTCGCCTACAACAATAGTTACCACTCCAACCTCGGCATGTCTCGTTTTGAGGCTTTATATGGAAGGAAGTGCAAATCTCCAGTCTATTGGATGGATCTTAGCTAAAGAAAGCTTGTTGGCCCTGATTTGGTTCGTGATACAGAGGAAAAAGTACTAGTTATTCGCAACCATTTAAAGATTACTCTAGTTTTCCAAAAAGCTTATGCTGATCGAAAAAGGAAGGAGAATTCTTATAAAGTTGGCGATAAAGTGTTCCTTAAGGTCTCGTCTTGGAAGAAGATCATTCAATTTGGCGTGAAGGGAAGCTTAATCAGCGGTTCATAGGACTTTTTGAGATCCTTGAGCACGTGGGACCTGTAGCGTATCATTTAGCACTTCCTTTAGAATTGTAAAAGATTTAAAACGTTTTTCATGTCTCGATGTTAAGGAAATATCTTTCAGATCTAGATCATGTGGTGCAACTAGAGACCTTGAGGTGGAGCCAAACCTATCCTACGAAGAAGAACTAATTCACATATTGGATAGAGAAGTAAAAGAGTTTAGAAAAGAAAGATTCCTTTGGAAAAGGTTCTTTGGAGAAATCACAAGCTAGAAGAAGCTACATGGGAAAGAGAAGCTTTTATAAATAGAAACAATGTAATTATATTATGAGATTTGTCTGTCAGTCCTTGTAATGGAAATATCTTGTACAACGATTATAATCATCCACTGTATATTTTGTTGTAATCTAGTTGGAAGATCATTTACCATCAATATATAATGGTTGAAAATTTTGTGTAAGTAATTTTAGTGTAAGTTTGTATTAGTGTTGTAACACCCGAGATTCGGACCCAACAAATCGGTTTGGGTTGAGGGCGTTACATGATTCGTTCATTTTAGTATCTACAATAAGTGGAATACGTACAAGATGCATGTCAATTCTTATCTAGGACATGTGTCATTTTGCATGATACCTGGAGAACCTCGATGATTGTGTCCGATTAGTGGAATCGTATGTGATTGAGTGGAATCGTGTGTGCATGCAATATGATTAGGTATCTTGCTTAGAGTGAGATTATGGGCTAATTCTTATATAAATAGGACAGAAGAGTAACAGAGAAAAAGACTTTGTTTTTCTTTTCTTTGTTCATCTTTGTTATTTTAGAAGAAACCTAGAGTGTTCTTCGTTACTTGAGGAAGGAACTAGTTATTCAGTTTGATTAGAAACTAACCTTTTCAAGCCAATTGTTGGTAAATTCTTGAATCCTTCTTTAGTTTAATACTAGGGAATAAAATAGTAGTTAGAACCGTTTATATAGGTTTTCACTGGAAGTTCTGGAGGAAAGGAAACTTCCTTTTGGTTAACTGATTGCATGGTATCGATTCTCATTTTTACGATTATGTTTTGTTTGTTTCTGTATTTAATAGAATGTTTGATTTTATTTAGCTAAAGAAACGGGAGAAGGTCCTAGTGCAAAAGGGAAAGAACCCATATAGTAGACAAAGCTTTTCCTGGTAACCTTTGGTGAGTTCTTTTCGCTTGTGTTCCTAATAAATCCTAACTAAATCAATAATAAGGTTGTATTTTTGGTAAGTTAGTTTATTATAAATCAGTTGTGCATGAATGTGTTAACAAAACTGGAAAGATAATAATTGTATGTGCATGAGCGATTAAAAATGGACACTCTTCCTTAGAGCACAAGCTTCGTATCCGAAATGGAGGAATAGGGGAAATGGATGAAACTATTGAGAAGTGAATCTGATGGGATGTAACATCCCAAACCCGTCTCTATCACTGGATTAGGGTTACGGAGTATTACAGTACAATTCAGAATATTTAACTTCAAAAAGAAATAATTATGCAATTAATTAATAACTTTCAATAGCTCATTTTAACTAAGATAAGAGTACACTTATGGGCCTTAAATAGAGCCTACGAGGCCCTAAAAATAGTTTGGGAACGTTCGGGGATCATTTTGAAACAAATCAGAAAAGTTTAGAAAAAATGACAATTTTTGAAAACAGGGGTCACACGGCTATGTGGCTAGATCATGTGACAAAGCCTAGGCCGTGTGGCACAGGGACATGCCCGTGTGTTCAACTGTGTGGCAGGCCAATTAACTTTTGAAATAATTTCACACGGCCGTGTTGCATGCCGTGTGCCAGATTGTGTAACAATTGAAATACCCTCACACGGTTGTGCCGCAGGCCGTGTGCCAGCTCGTGTGTATATTCGAAATACATGACCATGTGGCAGCCTGTGTGCAACACACGACTATATGGCAGCCTGTGTCCCAGGCCGTGTGCCCCTAATTGTGCATTCAAATACAAGTTTACCAAAACGTGCTTACTTGGGCATCAAGCAACCCATTTACTAGTAATTAAACCTACTCAAAACACAATTAAACAAGCTCAAAACATTCCAAAATATCCAACCTAAATGCCTAACCAATGTGCCCTCATTGACATCACAATTCAATAAACAAATTTATCTACAATTCATACTAAATAAGTTGCATTCAAACTTATAGTTTCGTACATAAAGACACTTACCAAACTTACCATTTCATTCCATCTATTCACACACAATCCTAACATAATTCAAACCTTTCCAAAAGAATTATACCAACTAACCAAAAACATAGTTATATACACATTTCATCCCAAACACCAAAAGCACATACATAAATAATTCAAAGCCAAGTTTAAGCAACTTTACATCAACCAAATATGTAACACATAAAAATATGTATTCAACATCAATACAAAAAAAACCTATTATATGCCATATAACCCAAAGATAACATAACAAAAAATACTAGAAATATATCCAGATAGTGTGATTCTTTGAGTTGATCCGATCACCCGATTCCACAAAAACATATCTACAAGAAAATAAGAGAAAAATACATGAGTAAACTTCAATAGAGCTTAGTAAGTTCAACAATTAAAACGATAAAACTTACCGTATAAACATAGCAATTACATTAACAAGATTAACAAATAATAGTTCCTGTCAACCACAGTTCTCTTAACAGGTGAGTTTGTACATATCCATAAACAAGTAACATAATATAATTAATCACATGAGGTCAATCAATATTAAGTTTTGATAATATCAATAAATCATGAAATTTACTACACAAATCAGTAACAAGTCATTGATCACTAGAAAGTTTGCCTGATGAACGATATAACAGATACGAGTACGCGGTCATCCACCCAAAACACGCCAGAAAGATCAAATGAGCCAATCTAACCAGAAACACGCCTTGGCACCAAGTGCCTAGCCCGTAGGTTGTCAGCCCTCCGAAAACATGTGAAGGCACCAAGTGCCAAGCCCGAAGGCTTTATATTCGCCTCCGGTAACACGCCAGAATCACTGTAAATATAACACGATAGTCCGCAACAAATGTTGAGCATAGGTATATTCAATGGACAGTAACAAGTCAAATATCATCATCTCAATCAAATCTCGTACTGCGTGAAATATAACCTATTGGCATGCCAATTGTACTTTATCCTACGTTCATCTGGCTCAAATCAAATCATCGTTTAACAATGTTTGAACAATTTTTTTCTCAATTCATAACAATTTATAACAGAACAATTATACCAAAAATATTCAAAAATCAATTTCACAATCAATATAATATTTCAAATTATTCTAAATTAGACCGAACGAACTTACTAGGGCTAAACTGCAGAAACAACAAAAGTTCAGTGACTATTCTACAACTTTTCCTTTTCCTCAATTATCAACTTGTTCTTGATCTATAATATAATTTATTTCAGTTATTAGCCTCAATTTCATATACTATTCAATTTACTACATATAACTTCTTATTTACAATTTGGGTTTAGGGTTTAGGGTTTAGGGTTTAGGGTTTGGGGTAACATTTACACATTATTCAATTTAATCCCTAAAACCAAATAAAACTTATTTCTACAATTAAATTCTTTACCCATGTAACCAACCTTTTATCCATCTTATTACAACCATTAAGTTTCAAAAATTCACAAGAAAATCAAGCAAACTTCAACATTTTACTTATTTAGTCCCTAAACTCAAAATTACTAAAAATTACTTTACAATTTAATCATATCTAACCACCAAGCTTCCATCAAAAGTATAAACATCAAGAAAACATCAAAAGCATCAATGGTAATTTTTCTAAGCTTCAACAATTTCATAAAATAATCCCTATACTAGTTAAGTATCATTACAACTAACTCAAAAACATGAAATTCATGAAGAATTAACCAAGAAATACTTACATGCATCCAAGAATAGCAAAACCAAAGCTCCCAAACCTTAGAACAATGGTGTTTTCAGCCAAAAAATAAAGGGAGAAAGAAGATGATAACCCCCACTATTGTTTTGTTTCATTTTTATGTTTTAATACTTTATTATTAATTAAATCTTAAAAATTAACATATAAAATGTATAAAAATCCACTTTTTAACCGTTCCACTATATAAAAATGGTATAATTACGATTTGAATCCTTTCACCTATGATAATTAAGCCATTTAATCATTATAAATCAATAGCGATTAAGTTTTACATCTTTTACAAATTAGTCCTTTTTCTTTAATTAACTATCTAAATGTTAAAATTTCCTAACCAAAATTTAATACTACCCTAAGGACCTCGTAAATATTAAATATTAAATAATTAATATTTATGAACACACACATCAGAATTGTGCTCCCGAAATCACTGTTTCTGACACCACTAGAAAATGAGCTGCTACATGGGAGAAATGTATGGACAATATGAAATGATATGTGATATGCCCCCAGTAGAGCATGTAAATGAAAACCGTGATTGGTGAATGCCCTGGACTTGCGGGGGAACATGTAAGTGTTCGAATTAATAAGGAGGATTTGCTGAGGTTCGGTTGGATAAATGAATACAGGCTCTATGAATCAATACCGTGTGTCTGAAACCGTAGCTCTTCAGAGCGTTGAATGGATCAGAAACTAACTCAAGGAAGAGGGTCCATGAACTTTTCCATACAAAGAATGCATTACATAAAGTTCTGCACGTGAATTGTGTGTAATTAGAATGGGAATCTACATGATATGTACTTATTTGTGATAAATATTCCACATGTGAACTAACTTTTATTATGCTTGAAATTTTCCTGTGATTTATAAATAGATATAGCTAACATTCATATGTAAATTGGAGCCAATGGTGACTTGCACTTAGAAGTGGATAGTATCCGCTAATGAATAGTGACTAGTTTGTGATATGTATCCGCCAACGGATTGTACACAATTATAATGCTGCATCCATAAGAAAGATGTTTGGTAATATAAAATGTTTTAATTATTTAGATTAATCTTGTTTCCTTGAAACCTTGATTTAAAGGTTATTGATTATCCTTGGAACTCACTAAGTTCATTTTGAACTTACCTAGTTTCCTCTACCATTTTAGGAGTTGTAGATAATTGCGAACTCTGGTAAGGGACTCGACTAGACAGTGGACTCATTTCTGAGCCATTCATTTTTTAGTTGTAACATGTATATCAATCGGGGTGGCCTGTAGTCTAAATCTTTTTTTGTTGAACACTGGGATTCCTTTCATATAATATTCTGTATAAATCAAATGATGGCATTTCACCAAATTATTAATGTAACAACCCATTTTTTAGTGAAGTCGAAACAGTGGTTTCGGGACCATAAATCCGACCCAAAATATAATTTATTTTTATTTTATTATATGGTCAGTAATATGATAGATATGTCGTGTGAAAAATTTGACACGAAAATTTTATCGATTTAGTGCCTAATTACGAGAAGGACTAAATCGCATGAAATGCGAAAGTTGAATTCTAGTAGCTATAAGGATCAAATAGCTATGGAATTCAAAACTAGAGGTCCTTATATGGTAATTAGACCATTAAGAAAAGTATGTAGATTTTTATGGTGACTCATCCATGGAATTATAGAAAAAGGTCAAGGACTAAATTAGAAATAGCAAAAACTTAATTAATTAAAAAGATGATAAAAGATATCATCTTATTTTATCTCATCTTCAACCTAAAAACACATGGAAACCCTAGGAGGGAGAAAAGAAGCTTTCAAGGCCTAATTGGGTAAGTTCCTTTGTCCCGTTTTTAGTAATTTTGATATTTTTGAAACCAGGATAGCTTAATCTCTCTATTTAGGGGATTAATTTGAAAAGTTATCAAGGTTTGGAAAATGGGTCATGGATGTATATGCTGGAAATTAGAAATTTATGGTAGAAAATGAAAGATTATTTATAGATAAACAACTTTTACTAAGTGATTTTTTATGGAAACTTGATTTAGGGACTAAAATGTAAACTTGTGAAATTGAAGGAAAAATTCTAAAATTTTATGTATACATGTGCTGTAAATTTTGTAATGGGGCTTTGGTTAGGCTTGGAATAGCGAGTAATTTGCACAAGTTTCATTTTCTGGGCCTAGGGACGAAATCAGAATTTATGTAAAAGTTAAGGGCAAAATGGTAATTTTGCCTAGGACGTAAATTGAGTCCCTATGAGTATGAAAAATGTGACATTGATTATTAAAGCTATTTATATAGATCCGGAAAACACAAACTCGAGGCTAGATCGAGGAAAAGAAAAGATTTCGGATTAGTAGATTTAATGCGAACAAGTGTCAAGGTAAGTTCGTGTAACCTAAACGAGCATGTAATTATGTTAATTGAGTGTCGTATTGTATGTAATGTAATTTATATTGATGTGTATTATTTAATTTCCACATGAAAAATAAAATACATGCTTGAAAGGGTGAAAACTGAAAAGAGGTTAAGTCCCGATTGAATATTGAGTTCAAATGGATGGATGTGCTTTCTTGAAATGAACGGGGTCCTGCATTTGTTGCGGACGGGATTTAGCTTAGACGAGTAATCCTATTGATCTTTTCATATAAAGGATTTAGCCCGGATGGGTAATCCTGACACGAAACCTCTCAAGTAAACGTTATGATTTGGGTTTAGCCTGGACTGGTAACCCTAATTAAGCTCTTATGAGCACACGTTATATAGAGGATTTAGCCTGGACTGGTAATCCTGTTACACGATATGTGACTCGGGGGTGTGTCCCATGACTAAGTGCCATAAGGGGTATCCTTGAATGAGAATTGATGGATTAATGAATCGTACACCTCGAGTGTACTACTTGAGCATCCATCGGAATTTCAATAATTCAATGGACATAGAACTCTTGACATGGTATGGAAATTGTGTGATCAAATGGTAATGACTTGAAAGAATATTGCATGATGAGCTCATCTATGTTTACTTGATTGATATGAAGATTTTGATGACTAACATGTTTGATTGAGTGCATGTGCTTAGGCCATATTGCTAGTGGATGGAAATCATGTTATTGTGTGCTTATATTTAATAAACAAAATTGGTAAGTTTAGTTTCCGTTATACGAACTTACTAAGCATGTAATGCTTACCCCCTTTATTTTCCCATGTCTTATAGTGCTCGAAAGCTCGCTAAGGTTGGAAGATCATTGGAGCATCGTAACACTAGCAACTAGCATTTTGGGTATACTCAGTAAAAATCATTTTGGTATAATGGCATGTATAGGACAACTTGGCCAATAGTGGCTTGAAAATGATGTTTTGTAATCTAGCCATTGGAATGGCTAGTAGTGGTTCATTTTGGTATAACTAAGTAGATTATTTTGATACATAAATACACATGTGTTATATTAAGTATATGTGGTCTAATGTTGTTATTGCATAAGTTAAACTAAGGTAAGTTTATAAAAACTTGTGCTTGAAATGATATGCCATGTTGAATGATGGAATTGCTTAGTTTGAATGCTTGAATTGGTTGGTATTGGGTGTGTGTTTCAAGGGCAGGTTTTGGGTGAAATTTTGGGTGAGAAATGAAGCTAGAAATGGCTTCATTTTGTCCACACGGGCGTGTGTCTGGACCGTGTGTGACACACGGCCTGGTAACACGGGCATGTAGTTAGGCCGTGTGTTCCCTGCACCTAAATTTTGAGAAACAGAATGCTCAGAATTGAGCACACGGGCGTGTGTCTCAGCCATGTGTGCCACATGGCCTAGGACACGGGCGTGTGTCTTGGCCGTGTGAAACCTGCACCGAATTCGAATTAAATTAAATTACCACACGGCCTAGCACACGGGCGTTTGGCATGGCCGTGTGGCGCAAGTTAGAGAGCACCCTAAATCAGACACGGCCTGAGGCACGGGCGTGTCTAAGGATCACACGGGCGTGCCGCTTGGACCACACGGGCATGTGAGTCCTGCACCTTAGAAAATTTTTGTACTTTTGCAAAAGATTCTTAGAGGTTCCAATTAAGTCCCGATTCGATTTTAATGCTCGTAATGGGCCTCGAGGGCCTGATCAAGGGACGATATGGATGATATTGGTAAATGAATAGTAATTGTATGAATTATCTGAAAAATATTCTGAATGTTCTGGTAATGCTTCAAAACCCTGTTTCAGCGACGGGTACGGGTTAGGGGTGTTGCAATTAACTTTTATGTTATTTACACTTTGGCATACTGATCTATCGCAATTTATTTTTAGCAGATTAAACCACTTTTCGTACTTAAGGAGCTTGTACAAAAACAATTTTATTATGTTTTTCTTAGTTTTTCACTTTTAGTTCTCGAATAATAAAAAGTGTGATTTGAGCCATTTATATGACCTTAGAGGCCAAAGTAGGCCTAAATGAAGGCTAACATATTTGGTGAGTGTGCAGGACATCATCCGGAGGCACGAGAACACGAGACTGGTTGCCACGTTACAAAATAGAAGGTTGACATCACAACATAGTGAGCAGGATACCTAAAAGAGTAAGATTGCCTTCGATGTCACGATATAGCCAAAGGATGTCGAGACATAGCCCTGAATCCAAGCTTGAGCTTTTAAACTACCACCAGTGTCGCAACATAGGCTTGAGGATGTCGCGACACCACCTTGGTGTGAAGAATTAATGAGCTGAAGGTGTTTTAATCTGCACAACAAACTTTAACGAGGAAATGCCAGCCGAAGTAGGTCAATGAATGACGACTAACCCTAAATCTATAAATAGGCTTCACTGAACACTTCTAAACATCTTTTTTATACCTTTAATCTTTTATTCTAGTTAAGGTTGCAACTTTTATTTAGTTTTTAGTTTTTAGTTTCTTGTGCACTTAGGATTTCTATATAGGGTTTCTTAGCGGATCATCTGGTTGGGAAAGCAAGAACTTAAATCCTAGGTCTGGCAACCAGTGGAAGTCATCAAGTGGGAATGAACCCAAAATTAGTATTGTCTATCCGTGAACACCTTACCCCGATCCACTCTGAATTGTGAGGTCGAGAGATAAGTAACTCTTGCCGACTCGACAACAAATTAGTTTTCCATCTTTGTTTTTATGCAATTTATTTATTTTTCTTATAAAATGATTTTTCTTCATTTTATGTGTAACACCCTCAACCCAATCCTATTTGCTGGATCCGGATCTTGGGCATTACTAACGAATACAAACACAAACTTAGTCTACTTATATGAATTACAATCAATTACGACTTACTTAATTACAAAATTTCCAACTTGAATACATAAGCATGTACAAGAAGTAAATACAACTACAACACGCGGTAATTAAAATACAACATTATTTTATTTGAAACCCTAATCTATTATAGACACCCCAAGTATGGAATTCTCAGTAAAAATTCATACTTTGAATGCACCAACAAACTTGCTCGCAATAATTGCTCATTGTTATTGATGAATCATTGTGACGATCTTATTGTTCTTGTCGTTCAACTTTTCTCTTGCGAAAGCTTTTTTCAAATTTCATTCTTCATTCACTATAGATTAACATGCCTTACTCTGAAATCATTAATTACCGATCAACATCTTCGATACATCACTTACAATCTTCAATATGATCTTTCATAAAACTTTATCCATTTCCTTTCCAAAGGTCCATACAAACGAAACATCGTTACTCTTGCATACATAACTCTAAGCCATCATTTTAGCACAATTCATGAATGATCATGTATGTAGATAGCATATACCTCCTTCAAATATCAAATTTGGAATCCTTACTCAGAAAACACTCTTCTTATGTTGACCCATCACCTCTGTATATCTTTTCAATTCATTATTCACAATTTTATCATGGTCTTGTATATTACTTTACCATAAGCCATAGAGACACCATGCCTTACTGATCTTTCTGATCACACTTGCGAACCATACTGAATCCGCCAAAACAATTTAAGACAGAATCCGCCACAAGAATTATTCCCTTAGGGTATGCCACTGAAAGCCTTACTATGACATGCCACAAGGGCACTATTTTCAAAATTTGCCATGTAAGTCGTTCCTTCAGAGTGCGCCACAAGGGCTCATCTCTTAAATTATTGCCACAAAGGCTATCATTGCAGGGTTTGCCACAGAGGCTATCCCTTTATAATTCACCACAAAGACTTTTTTTGCATGACATGTTTACGATATGGATTTGCCTAAACTCACATTACGTGAGGTTTGCCCATCATCATCTTGGGACACGTAGAGAACCCCATTAGGTAATCACCGTCCTTTAGTTCATTTCGAAAGGTGTCATGACCATTGACTTTTCCTTCAAGATTCATATCAAAGATCGTGTTTTTGGTCCAGGTGGACCCCTTTAGACTCCACCGCGGTGGACAAACACAAACTCACTTGACAGACCCTTCATGCATTGACACAATCCACATTCATCTTTAAAACCACAACTTACTCTTGACAGAGCATACCCATAGCATACATCTAAGACACACATATACAACTAAACCTAAACTTCTTAGATTCCAAACCAATAAATGCATTCTATCCTCAGCAATCATTCATATAATTGCACGACTATCATACTATACTTTTCTAGCTTCGGTTTTATTGTTCAATCAGTTTCTACAGATCTATATCATTTGAACAATATTCATGCAAGAGTCAGCTTAAAGACTTACATGAGAACCACAGATAGCAGCTTGAACTCCAGATCCAACAAGGAACTGCAACAATCACTACTTATAATACATAAGAACACCATTAAAACTCATTTGTAACCTTTACCATCATCACAAACACAGATAACCCTTATATAAAGCCTTACTTCTTCATCTTACTATTCATGCATTTATTCTGACTTAATTTTTCATAACTTTAACATATGTAGCCAAAATACTTACCTTGACATGGAGTAGTCGCTAACAAATATCCCAATTTGCAACTCTAACTTAGAGAGAAGGTAATACTTTAGGTTTTTTTTTAAGATTTTGATAGTAGTGTTTCTTGAAAAAAAAGAGGAAGAAAACTCCCCTTTTCTTTAACCTGATTATCCATTAATGTAATCTAAGTCTTTATTGGGACTTGACAAATGTCACATACTGAAATTTTTTATCCAAAGGTATACAACTTCCGAGAAAACTAATTGAGTATCCCCTTATATTTTAATTATCTTGGTTCACATTTAGCTGGTTCCTAACCAGCTTACCTTGATACTTAACTTGTATAGTATTACAGTAAAAGGGGACACTATGCTTTTGACGTGAACTCATACCCTCCATACCTTTTTACATGGCCATTATCTTATTCCAACTAACATAGAAATATGATATAGAACCTTCATTAACTTAAACACATAACCGTATACACCCACTCTATACGCCAAAAGATATACTTGGGCGGATACTATTTCTCCAATCATACTACTTTAGGACTATATGCCAAACCTTGTACTCGCCAGAATCGGGGTGTTACTGTCACGTGTGAATATGATCTGCAAATAAATAATTAAGAATGCTATGGAAAAGATGTTATGACAACATATTGAAGGTTTACGATGTTGATTTGGAAGGTTGAGATTACTAAGAATCTGCTCTTACTTTCAGTAATGCCTCAGCAAAATCATACTTAATCTACTACTTAGAAGAGACCTAAAGTGACTTGCTTCTTTTGAGAGTAAGATCTCAAGTTACCTAGCCTGTGTCTATAAGCCTTAGCATGGTGCCCTGCACTGATTTGTCTTCATTCCATATGAACATTGCTCTATGTCTAGAGTCTACTACAAGTATCTATTGAGTACTTGCTCATATAATTCAATTACGGTCTAACTAATCCAACCTTTTCAGAATTAGATTCAGTTTTATGGGCATACTGCACATTCATCTATGTCTAGAGAATATACACATACATTTAGGAATTTAAAATAATTGAATGAAACAACAGATTAAGTCAAATATATGTTTCAGCTATTAAAGAAAATAAAATTTTTCATCATGTAACCCCAACCCTATGAGATTTAGCTCATGGGTCGGCGATTAAAATTGAAGTCGAAATAACACCCAACATTGTTTTGATCAAATTAATTCATGGAGAACATAATAAGAAATAATGGAATAACTTAGGAAGATGGTTGTCGCCAAATCAATCCGCAATCCAGCAGTGTAGTGTCCTGTAGTGGTTGAGAAGGATTGCCTTCGATCTCCCTTTTTCGTCTCTACTAAGCCGCTACACTCAATTGTAGCCTCCGGATCTCCACTTAGGGCTTTCTCATTTGGCTTTTTATAGGCTTTTTTCTTCCTAAAATAGCTCCAAAACCCCACGATATCTTCCCCTTGTTTTTAGGCAGATTTTTCTGGTACAAGTAGAGTTGGGATGAAATTGGTCTACGATGAGTGTTGACTCGATCATCTTCCTGAATTGCCACGACATACAAAATGGCAAACTGTCTAACCAATTTCCTCATCAAACCTTCACTCCTTTATTTCTTTCACCATATCCTGCACCTGTCAAACCACCAAACACAACCTTCCCACACGTAATTAAAAATATCTAGCATGTAAAAATAGTCCAAGCTCCTAATGCAAATGATAAAAATACTAATAAAATGTCCTAAAATACCACTAAATGTACCCAAGTACAAGAAATTAGCTAGGTTTAAAGGCATGAAATATAACTCTTTTCGAGAGTTATCAGTTACATTATGTTTTATCGTAATATAATTTAATTAAAATACTAATTAGATCTATTAATGTCAAAGTTATTATTAATTTAATATCTGCCTCCCTTGGGTACGATCCTCGGAGTACTTCTATACTTCATTGTATAAACTATATTTCAACTTGACCCATATACTTGCAAAATCGCGTAACTCTTATATTTGGTTACAGGTTTTACACTCTAGACGTTAGTCTGTCCAAAGTCGGTCAAGTTGTTGGCACTATTGCCGGGGAGACAACATTACCGAGTTAGTTTTAATTTTTGCGTTTAATAGAATAATTATGAAAAGTTTAAATTATAGATATGATTGTATTTTCTTATTTTCTTTAATTAATTTACTTTACTAACTTCTTCTTTCTCCTTGTAAATCTTAACATATGCCTTGAGGGAGAGGAACACCCATCTAGTTAGTCACTGATTCATAAAGACTAAATCGACAAAGACCTTTTAACTATGGATGAGTCAGATTACATATGGTTTGATGATGAAATGAAATGTGATGAAAAAATATACGATGAGGGAGTATATAAAGAATAACAGGTCATGGAAAATAAAAAATTGTTCATGATAGAGCTGAGTCAGGGCGGAAACGAAGCCTCAAGGCATTAGTGGAATAATAAACAAGGTACTGATATAGTCGAACATCCACACGAGTTCACTGGTAATTTGTATGAGACACTTGAAGAAGATCATGATATGGCCGAACATTAAGACAAGCCTCCCTGTAATTTGTATGAGATACCTTCATGTGAAACCACCAAGACGGTCAAATCTGAGGTACTATCAAACATATCAGATAGGGTGACGCTAATGATGAAAATGATGCAAGAAATATCCAAAGCGCTGCCTCCAAGGAAAGAGGATGTGTCTGACGCCCACAACTTGGATCATGAGAACCCTTGTATGATCAATAACCCTGATAAGATTCATGGTGAGATTCAACCTGAGCTTGTGACTGAAGATAATGTGGATGAGTTGAACATAGTTGAAACGGTTTCTGATCCAATTTACATAACAATTGATGTAGTCGCTAATGTAAAAGTAGAAGTAACCACTAACATGGAGCTTAAACTGGTCGTGAATGAAAGTGTAAAAGAGCCAATACACTTTCTGGCCATAATAGAGAAGGTGCCAGCCAAAGAGATCAATGAGTTTGCTTCATTCTCATTTAGCAAGGGCAATAAAGCTCGGGTGACCAAAACTTCACGCAGCATGGAGGGGAGGAAGCTTAAGGCAATAATACCCCAGAAAACAATTTGGGTTTGGCTTGGATTTGGTACTAAATGGCTCACAGTATGGATGTTCCGTCGGTCGAAAATAAGGCAAAATCATCGAAATCGACCAAAGTGGTTGGTTTATATACATCAATAGAAAAACAAATGTCGAATCAAGGTGTCAAGAACTTCTATGGTGGCAACACAGATCGTCCCAGTTTTTAAACAACTTCTATTTCTTGTTTTAAATTTTGTTTCGCTTCTTTTATTACTTTAGCTGATTATTTTATTTTTACTTTATTTATTAATTCTTTTCCTTTATATTTTATTGCATATTTCATATTTCTTGTCATAGTATTTTCTTGTAGGTACTTTCTGTCCACTTGGAGCAAATGAATCCTGATGTTAATATAACAACAAGGATTTCACCTTTCCGGGGAAGTTTTCTTGTTTACGCCTTAATTATTTTATAGTAAGAGCCATGTATGCTCTAAAGTGTGGGGAGGGGGAGTACATCATGACTCATTTATTTTAGGATCTATTTTAATGTAAACTATTTAAAAATAGTTTTTGTGTGTACTGAACACCTTGAAAATCAGGAGAAAGGCTAAAAATAGGGTCATGGTTGCAACACGGAACCTCTATGTCACAACACCACCTAAAGATTTGAAAAATCAAGCAATCCAGCTCAATGTCACGACATGGAACCTCTTTGCCACGACATGTATCCTCTACCATTTTAGGGGTTGTAGATCATTTGTGGACTCTTGTAAGGGACTCAACTAGACTACAAAATCGTTTGTGAGCCATTCATTGTTCAGTTGGAACATGTATATTGACCAGGGTGGCCTGTAGTCTCAGTCTCTTTTGTTGAACGTTGTATAAAGAAAATTTGGGATTTCTTTCATATAATATTTTGTATAAATCAGATGATGGCACTTCGCCAAATTATTAACTTTTATGTTATTTACATTTGGCGTACTCTTATTTTTCCCTTTAAAATTTACCTTTTAAACTATAATCTGCCACACGATATTTTAAAATTGGTTTGCTAATTCATATTGAATGGCATAACTTTGGAACCTTTATTTTTGGGCTTTACGTAATGATTTCTGTTTTCTCGATAACATTACTATTCGTTAATTGGCCCGTCAAATTAGGGGTGTTATAGCCTCCTACATCCTAGTTGAACTAGGACTTCATTTTTCTAGCTAAAATAACATTCTACAATTCAACAAGTGTTTTACCTTTTCTCCCTATAAATATATGGCATCGGTAGAGCTATTAACACAACTTTCAGATATTGTTATTCTGCACGAAAATAGAGAGACTTTTATTCTCTAAGAATTAAATATATTTTCTAGAATAACAATCCTGTCGGTTTCTATTTGAGAAGAGAATTTTTGTTTTCACCCCAAAAGAAAAGAAAATTATTTCTAGTCTGTGTTTGATTCGAATTGTTCGAGCCGACACTCGAAGCAATTTGTGGTAAGAGAATAGCAGAGAAGATTGTTTGGTTGAAATTTGGGAATGACAAGGATCCGTCTATCTAAAAACACATGTATGGTTTTGGTTTAGGGTTTATTGCTATAAATATCACAAACCGGGTCAATTTTTTTTAAAAAAAATTATTTTCTACTATGCAAGAAAGCTGTTTTCAAACTGGATTTTTTCCCAACGCCATATATAATCAAAAGAGTACTTTACAAACTTTGCTAATTCAGTGAATCACTTTTTAGATGCTGGAACTACTTCTCGTATTCTCGAGGATCACCTAAACCTATGCCCGGAGAAAACAAACCCTATGCTGAGTGATAGGGCACAATGGTACTTTCATAATCCAAAATAGTATAACACAAACATAGGTAATATATTTTAAGTCAAATACATGTATACATATATGCACTCAATATCTAAGTAAGTTCCAAAACATCAACCATTCTCACCATTATACCATTCATGAATGCATACTCATAATCATGCTAGAATAACCTATACAATATTGCCATAACCATGAGAAATTCCATTTACTTATCAATTATCAATCCTTGAACTTATCCAATTCAATATAATTCATTGATCAAATACATACATTTATTTACCTTTAGTAGTACACCATCTAATGTATACTCAATTAACAACACTTACCTGTTTCATTACCTTTCAATCTCTTTTCTGGAGACGTTTGACTCATTTACATTTGTACCAGCCCTTAGGGTTTGTTTTCAACTGATTTTTGCATTAGAGTACACATGCTCCTTGTCCATCTAGTTTTTCCGAGTACATATGCTCTTTTTTTCACAAATGAGCATATTACTGCATGTACTACAATTTTTTTTTCTTTGAGCATTTGATACTTATTTTCAACTCCTTAAACTTATTTTCAAAGAATATTCTGGATAGACTGAGTCTAGTGTTTGGGAAAATTTAGAGATAATTATGAGAGAAGGGATGGCTTATTATTGCAAGGTTTGAGTAAAATCAAGCCATATAGTCTCAAAGTTGGGTTTCAAGGGATAAATATTTGTTAAGGTTGGCTTGAGAGACTTAAACAGTCCAAACAAAAGTTTGCCTAAATCATTTTCAAAATTCCATGCCTCCTAGGATTTCGCCTCAATAAATTACCAAGTCAATTCTAGAGACTTCAACTTTTATGCATGCTTAGCTTTCCTAATGAATTAAAAATTTTATGGTTCGTTTTACATACTTTATTAAGAGTAACATTTATGTCATAATTTAGCTAACATAGCAATTATTGAGATAATAGAACTTTATTTATACTAAATTTTAGCATAATTAACAAAAATTCATATTTTTGAGCAAAATATAACTTAATCATAATTGGATAAGAAAAATGAGTTCTGAAAAAAAAAAGCAATTTCACTTTTTGGTCCCCCTACTTAAGATGAACAATGTCCCTATTGTTAAAAACAATAAGGAATGGAAATACAGAAGTGAATAGATACTGTACACCAGGTAAGATCCCAAGAAAAGGAGGTGAGTAAATTTTGACTGCTTAAGTACCATGCTCTTCCTAGACAGATCCAACAGACATGTACATATCTATTGCCACACTTCTTATTTTGCAAATTGTTCAATTTTATTAATGATTTCAACCTCTTGTTTTATGATGCGAGAAATAAAAATATCCTAATAGAACTTAAAGCCTAAAAACTTAAAATATCCTAAGAAAAATAAAATAAAGTAAAGACAATATCCCCTTTTTATTTATTTATTTGCAGACCCCTCAGAATCCGACCTGTAACACCCCTTACCCGTGTTCTACGCTGGAACCGGGTACGAGGCATTACCGGACTTAACTCACTTGGACATACAACTTTAAGCTATAAAACTTCATTCCAACTTAACATTTCTCATTTACAATCAATACATTCTCATTAAGGACCTACGAGGCCTTAATCACGCATACGGAGGGTCTCGGAACCCAACCGGGAACTTTTGTGCACTTAATTTTTTTGTCTAAACAGGGGCCACACGCTCGTGTGAAGTGGGACACGCCCCTGTGAACAGACCGTGTGGTTACGCATGCCCATGTCCCTAGCTCGTGCGGAATTTATTTTCATTTCAAACCTACAGGGGTTTTCACACGGCCAGACACACGCCCGTGTTCTTGGCCTATGTGCTCCACACGGCCTAGAAACGCCCGTGTCTTCGCCCATGTGTAAAAACCTGGGTATTCTATTTGTGACGTCAGCAACCTTATATGGGGCACACGGCCTAGACACACACCCATGTGGCTAGCCCGTGGTCGACACTGACTTGAAACACTAACATGCAGGGAACACACGGCCTCGTCACACACCCATGGGACTGCCCGTGTGTCTCACACGGCCTAGACACACGCCCGTGTTCCTACCCGCGTGGACAAGAACAATGCTATTTCCCAAGCTCTTTTCATCACCCTAGCTCACACAACATAATCCCATTCAACAAATCACTAAGCAACCCAAAATTGCAACATACACTTCCATGAATAACTTCATCTTTTCATAAATTAGTAATAATGAGCCATCAACTATGGCAATATACAAGAGAGTTCATCTTTAAAGGAGCCAATACATACTTGGCCAAAATAATAAAAAAATTCACTAACTCTAGCCCCTATACATGCCATACTCAAAATGCTAGTTCTAGATATACAGAGATGAGCTGATAGTGTGGGTGATCTTCCAGTTATCTTCGTATCCCGACCCGTCTCTTTGACACTATAAAACAAGGGAAAAGAAAGGGAGTAAGCTTTAAGCTTAGTATGTTTACATGTAAACAATAAACATCATAATATGTGCTAATCAATAAATAGCATTTCATAATAAGTAAGAACAATCCACATTCCAAGATCATGCTTACTCATTTCATCTCTTACCACATTCCAACCATATCACAAGCCAAATGCTCATGTTATTTAACATACATCCCTGCACTCATCACCACATGATCACATAAAACAACACATCACAGTTTCACAATAAACCATTCATAGTAATACCAAACACTCGGTGGTTTTGCACATATCCCACCAATAATAATATTTACGGTGGTATCGCACATAGCCCACCAACAAGAATATTTACAGTGGTATCGCACATAGCCCAACAAATGTTAATACAAACGATGGTATCGCACACAACCCATCGCGAACCAGTAATAAGGTGGTACCGCACATAGCCCACCAACAAGAATATTTAAGGTGGTATCTCACACAGCCCACCATTAACTACTACGGATATTAGTCCACATTTACATATCCATTTCAACGTTTATACGAAAATTATTCATTATCTATCGAATTCGATCCACTTAAATCGTAAATGTTCTAAATCATACAATGCACCAATAAGTAACAACATGTATATTTAAGATGCATCGTTTACACATAAACTTACCTCGGTGCAAAATGTGTTATTCGACGGTTTAGTCCGTAACCTTGCCTTTTCCTCGGTCAAGGTTGTTTCCACGCTCTTCTTGATCTATAATAGTGAAATTCACTCATTCAATCACTTTATAAATCATAATACATCAAAATCTATACTTAGGCAAAAATGACCATTTTGCCCTTATACTTTGGCAAAATTACGATTTTGCCCCTAGGCTCGTAAATCATTTTTCATCACATTTTCTTATTAAAAAATCCTAGCTGAACATATTTTTCTCTTACAACTACTCACAAATCCCACTATTTCATGCATTTATTACCTAACTACAACATTTACAACTTAGTCCCATTTAGGTGTTTTCATGACAACACCCTTCACAAAAGTTGTTTCTCATCACCCTAACATTCATTTTCTTTCATGAAACTCAGATAACAACATAAACACTCTCATGGAAAGTTCCTAAAATTTCAACCATATTTCAAATTAGTCCCCTCATTAGCTAGCTTAAGCTTTGGGGGTTCCAAAAGTACAAAAATTATCAACTAAAACCACCAAAATCACTTACTTGTGTGAGGATAAGTTGCTGAAATTTCAAAGCTTTCAAAACCCCCTCTATGCTGGTATTTTTGGTGGTGAAGATGATGAAGAAAAATGGATGATATCATCCTTTCTTATTTTATTTTATTTCCTTCAAATTAGTCCACCTAACCCACCCAATTTTGACCAATTTTGAGTCTATTGTCCCCTATGGCCGGCTATAAACATTAGGAAGGTATAATTTCACATTCAAGACCTTCAATTTAAAGTTCCTTATCTATTTAATACTTCTAGCTTGTAAAATGGAACTTTTGCACTTTATGCGATTTAGTCCTTTTTCACAATTAAGCCTTAAATCACTAAAATTAATGCACCAAAATTTTCATGCATCCTTAAAAACATGTTATAACATCAAAAATAACATCAAAAATAATTTTCTTCGTCCTCGGATTAGCAGTCTCGAAACCACTGTTTCGACTACCCCCAAAATCGGGTTGTTACAACTCTCCCCTCCTTTAGAGATTTTCGTCCCCGAAAATATTACCGGTAAAAAGGTTTGGATATTGTTCTCTCATGGCTTCTTCCGGTTCCCACGTAGCTTCTTCCATACCGTGTTTTTGCCACAACACTTTTACTAAAGCTATGCTCTTATTCCTCAACTGTTTAACCTCTCGAGCTAATATCTTAATTGGCTCCTCTTCATAAGTCATGTCCGATCGTATCTCAATTTTCGATGGAGGGATCACATGCGAAGGATCAGAACAATATCGCTGCAACATCGATACTTGAAACACGTTGTGTATTTTCTTTAACTCTACCGGCAAAGCCAACCGATATGCCACTGGCCCAATCCTTTCGGTAATTTCATACGGCCCTATGAATCGTGGACTCAATTTGCCCTTTCGACCAAATTTCAATATTTTCTTCCACGGGGATACTTTCAGAAATACCTTGTTGCCTACTTGAAACTCGATTTCTTTCCTTTTTAAATCAGCATACGACTTTTGTCGGTCTGAAGCAGCTTTCAAACTATCACGGATCACTTTCACCTTCTTCTCAGTCTCTTTAACCAAATCAACCCCATGAATTTGTTTCTCACTAAGTTCGGTCTAATACAAGGGAGTTCGACACTTGCGACCATACAAGGCTTCGTACGGCGCCATCCGTATAATCGACTAATAACTGTTGTTGTAAGCAAACTCAACCAAAGGTAGGTATCTTTCCTAACTACCTTCGAACTCTAGCACACAGCATCGGAGCATATCCTCAAGAACTTGAATTACCCTTTCCAGTTGGCGTCGATGCAGGGATGAAACGCAATGACTAAAATTCAACCTTGTGCCCAAAGCTTCCTGCAGCTTCTTCCAAAATCTAAAAGTAAATCTCGAATCTCTATCTGAGATAATAGATATAGGCACCCCATGAAGTGTCACTACCTCAACAATATACAGCTCAGCCATCTTATCAAGCGAATAATCTATTCGCACCGGTATAAAGTGAGCCGACTTCGTTAGTCTATCAACAATAACCCACACAGCATCTTTCTTTCTCGGAGTCATAGGCAACCCCGTTACAAAATCCATGGTGATCCAGTCCCACTTCCACTCGGGAACCATCACTGGTTGAAGTAATCCCGAAGGTACTTGATGCTCGGCTTTCACTTGTTGACAGATCAAACATTTGGTCACAAATTCAGAGATGTCTCTTTTCATACCCGACCACCAATAAAATTTCTTCAAATCATTGTACATTTTCGTGCTACCGGGATGTACTGACAAGTGACCACTGTGTGCTTCATGTAAAATTTTTCGGATCAACTCATCATTTTTAGGTACACAAATCCTATCATGAAACATAAAACAACCATCTGAACTCACCCGAAAGTCAGAATCATTTTCTGATTCGTACTTAGCTCTCTTAGCTTGCATCTCATTATCATTCTTTTGGGCCTCACATATATGTTGAATAAATAATGGTCTAGCCTTCAACTCGGCTAATATAGCACCATCCTCAGACAATGCTAAGCTAGTACTCATAGCTCTCAAAGCATATAGAGATTTTCTGCTCAAGGCATCTGCGACTACATTCGCTTTCCCCGGATGATAATCAATTACTAGCTCATAGTCCTTCAATAATTCGAGCCATCGCCGTTGTCGCAAATTCAAATCCTTTTGGTCCATTAAGTACTTCAAACTCTTATGATCGGTGAAGATTCGACACTTCTCACCATATAAATAATGACGTCAGATCTTTAATGCGAAAATAATTGCAGCCAACTCCAAATCATGAGTCGGATAATTCTTCTCATGTGGTTTTAGTTGTCTCGAGGCGTAAGCTACTACCTTACCCTCTTGCATCAACATACAACCGAGACCATTTAATGATGCATCATTGTAGACCACAAACTCTTTCCCCGACTCGGGTTGTACTAAAATCGGTGCCTCAGTCAATAATGTTTTCAATCTCTCAAAACTCTGTTGACATTTCTCAGTCCATTCAAACTTGACATCCTTATGAAATAGTTTCGTCATCGGGGTAGCAATCATAGAAAACCCCTTTACGAACCGTCTGTAGTACCCCGCTAAACCCAAAACGCTTCTGACTTCCAACACATTTCTTGGCGGTTTCCATTCCACTATAGCCAAGATCTTACTCGGATAAACTCTAATACCATCACCCAACACAATGTGTCCTAGAAATCTGACCTCTCGGAGCCAAAACTCGCTCTTGCTAAATTTAGCATACAACTGTTTGTCTCTTAAAGTCTGCAAAACAATTCTCAGGTGCTCTGTATGATCACTCTCATCCCGAAAATAAATCAATATGTCATCGATAAAGACAACTACAAACTTATCCAAATACGGTCGGAAGACACGGTTTATTAAATCCATAAAAATTGCAGGAGCATTTGTTAAACCAAATGGCATGACAAGAAACTCATAATGGCCATACCTCATCTGAAATGCAGTTTTCGACACATCTTGCTCCTTAACCCTCAACTGGTAATAGCCAAACCTTAGGTCTATCTTAAAGAACATCGTAGCTCCCTTCAGTTGGTCAAATAAATCATCTATCCTTGGCAAAAGATACTTATTCTTCACAGTCACTTTGTTGAGTTGTCTGTAGTCTTTGCACAATCTCATCGACCCATCTTTCTTCTTTACAAAAAGTACAGGAGCACCCCACGGCGAATAACTTGGTCTTGTAAAACCCTTATCCGTTAACTCTTGCAACTGAACTTTCAGTTCTTTCAACTCTAATGGTGCCATCCTATACGGAGCAACTGAAATAGGTGCCGTACCCGGAACTAACTCAATCCCAAACTCGACCTCTCTAACTGGAGGTAATCCGGGTAACTCTTTCGGGAACACATCCGGATACTCGCATACCACCGGCACTGATTCGATCTTTACCTCTGACTCTTAAGTATTCAGCACAAAGGCGATATAAGACTCGTATCCTTTCCTCAAGCATTTCTCGGCTACCATAGTTGAAATTATCACAGGCAAATTATCCGGTCTACCTGATTCAACACGAATGACATCTTTATTTTCACATTTCAATTCAATAAACTTGCTACCACAGTTCACTAAAACATTATGAGCCGTCAACCAGTCCATACCAAGAATCAAGCCAAATTCATCAAACGGAAACAACATAAGATTTGCCGAAAAACAATGACCTCTAATTGTCAAAGGACAATTCCTACACACCTTGTCAACTAGCACATGTTTACCTAATGGGTTTGACACCTTTACTACAAATTCCGTAGACTCAACAATCATACTCATACTAGATGCCAGTTTCATGCAAATGTAAGAATGGGTAGACCCCGGATCAATCAAAGCAATAACAGAGGTGTCATGAAGAGAAAAAATACCCGTTATCACATCTGGAGATGATTCTTCATCGCGAGCGCGAATGGCATAAGTCCTTGCAGGTGCCCGACCCTCCGGTCTCACAGTAGAGTCTCGAGGTGTACCTCTACTACTAGTCCCACCCCCTGGGTTCTTTTGTGATCTACCCTTCGAAGATACATTGCTTGATCTTATCTCTTGCTTCCTTTCCTTGTCATCCCTCTCAGGACAATTCCGGATGAAATGATCGGGTGAACCACACTTGTAACAGTTTCGGTTATTCCCCCAACACTCCCTAGTGTGTTGCCTTCCATAATTTGGACACTCTGGTTTGGACTTCGGATTGCCCACACTTGCCATCGAGGTAGTTTGGACTCTCGAGCCCGAGTGTGTGTTACCTCGATCTCGATGTGAATATCCAACTGGTGCAGTCGTTCGAGGGTTCATCTCCTTGGACTTCTTTGATTGAGCTTGGTATGACTTAGTCATTGGTCTTTTCCTTGTATCTTGAGCCTCGCTCATGGCTTTCCTTATTCAGTTCCTTGGCCTTACACGCCCTGTCAACTAGCACCACAAATTCTTTTAACTCCAAAATCCAAACTAGAAGTCTGATATCCTCATTCAGCCCATCTTCAAACCTCTTACACAAGATAGCTTCTGTAGACACACATTCTTGTGCATACTTGCTGAGCCTAACAAATTCGCGCTCATATTCCGCCACAGTAATTTTTCCTTGCTTCAATTTAAGGAATTCTTTCTGTTTCTGGTCAACAAATCGCTGACTTATATACTTCTTTTGAAACTCTTCCAAAAAGAAGTCCCACACCACTCTCTCCTTTGGAACCACCGACATCAACGTTTTCCACCAATGGTATGCCGAGTCCCTCAGCAAAGACACGTCGCATTTTAAGCTCTCCTTAGGTGTGCATGAGAGTTCATCAAATACTATCATTGAGTTCTCAAGCCAGAACTCTGCCCTCTCAGGGTCATCGTCTATTTTAGCTCTGAATTCCTTGGCCCCTTGCTTCCGAATCTTATCTACCGGGGGCTTGGTTATTCTCACTAAATCTATACCTTGAGGAGCCACAGGAACTGGCTGAGGTATAGGAGGGGGTGGAGGAGGTTGAGATTTAGGGTTTGCTCGTACATACTCAGTGTACCAATTACTCATCATTTGGAGAAAGGCTTCCCGATTCTCCTTGACCCATAGTCTCGGGTCTATTCTTTACAGACGCGGTCCCTTGTGTGGGAGCCGGTGTGTTACTAGCTGTGTCATCAGTAGCCGCTCGATCGGGATCCATTTACTATATAAAAACAAAGTTTAAAATTGTCAGAAGTCACCACACTATCAATATATGCTTATGGCATGTATAGCTAGACTCTAACACACGCTACGGTATTCCTAGAACCGACTAAACCATAGCTCTGATACCACTAAATGTAACACCCCATACCCGTGTTCTACGCTGGAACCGGGTACGAGGCATTACCGGACTTAACTCACTTGGTCATACAACTTTAAGTTATAAAACTTCATTCCAACTTAACATTTCTCATTTACAATCAATACATTCTCATTAAGGGCCTACGAGGCCTTAATCAAGCATACAGAGGGCCTCAAAACCCAACCGGGAACTTTTGTGCACTTAAATTTTTTGTCTAAACAGGGGCCACACGCCCGTGTGAAGTGGGACACGCCCGTGTGAACAGACCGTGTTGTCACACACGCCCATGTCCCTAGCCCGTGCAGAATTTATTTTAATTTCAAACCTACAGGGGTTTTCACACGGCCGGACACACGCCCCTGTTCTTGGCCCGTGTGCTCCACACAGCCTAGACACGCCCGTGTGTAAAAACCTGGGTATTCTGTTTGTGACGTCAGCAACCTCATATGGGGCACACGGCCTAGACACACGCCTGTGTGGCTAGCCCGTGGTCGACACTAACTTGAAACACTAACATGCAGGGAACACACGGCCTCGTCACACACCCATGGGACTGCCCGTGTGTCTCACACAGCCTAGACACACGCCCGTGTGCCTACCTGTGTGGACAAGAACAATGCTATTTCCCAAGCTCTTTTCATCACCCTAGCTCACACAACATAATCCCATTAAACAAATCACTAAGTAACCCAAAATTGCAACATACACTTCCATGAGTAACTTCATCTTTTCATAAATTAGTAATAATGAGCCATCAACTATGGCAATATACAAGAGAGTTCATCTTTAGAGGATTCAATACATACTTGGCCAAAATAACAAAAACAATTCAATAAGTCTAGCCCCTATACATGCCATACTCAAAATGCTAGTTCTAGATATAGCGAGATGAGCTGATAGTGTGGGTGATCTTCCAGTTATCTTCGTACCCCGACTCGGCTCTGTGACACTATAAAACAATGGAAAAGAAAGGGAGTAAGCTTTAAGCTTAGTAAGTTTACATGTAAACAATAAACATCATAATATGTGCTAATCAATAAATAGCATTTCATAATAAGTAAGAACAATCCACATTCCAAGATCATGCTTACTCATTTCATCTCTTACCACATTCCAACCATATCACAAGCCAAATGCTCATGTTATTTAATATACATCCCTGCACTCATAACCACATGATCATATAAAACAACACATCACAGTTTCACAATAAACCATTCATAGTAATACCAAACACTCGGTGGTTTCGCACATAGCCCACCAACAAGAATATTTACGGTGGTATCGTACATAGCCCACCAAATGTTAATATAAACGATGGTATCGCACACAGCCCATCGCGAACCAGTAATAAGGTGGTATCGCACATAGCCCACCAACAAAAATATTTAAAGTGGTATCGCATACAGCCCACCATTAACTACTACGGATAATATTCCACATTTACATATCCATTTCAACGTTCATACGGAAATTATTCATTATCTATCGAATTCGATCCATTTAAATCGTAAATGTTCTAAATCATACAATTCACCAATAAGTAACAACATGTATATTTAAGATGCATCGTTTACACATAAACTTACCTCGATGCAAAATGTGTTATTCGATGATTTAGTCCGTAACCTTGCCTTTTCCTCGGTCAAGGTTGTTTCCATGCTCTTCTTGATCTATAATAGTGAAATTCACTCATTCAATCACTTTATAAATCATAATACATCAAAATCTATACTTAGGAAAAATGACCATTTTGCCCTTACACTTTGGCAAAATTACGATTTTGCCCCTAGGCTCGTAAATCATTTTTCATCACATTTTCTTATTAAACAAGCCTAGCTGAACATCTTTTTCTCTTACAAATACTCACAAATCCAACTATTTCATGCATTTATTACCTAATTACAACATTTACAACTTAGTCCCATTTAGGTGTTTTCATGACAACACCCTTCACAAAAGTTGTTTCTCATCACCCTAATATTCATTTTCTTCCATGAAACTCAGATAACAACATAAAAACTATCATTTCAAGTCCCTAAACTTTCAACCATATTGCAAATTAGTCTCTTCATTAGCTAGCTTAAGCTTTAGGGGTTCCAAAAGTACAAAAATTATCAACTAAAACCACCAAAATCACTTACTTGTGTGAGGATAAGTTGCTGAAATTTCAAAGCTTTCAAAACCCCCTCTATGCTGTATTTTCGATGGTGAAGATGATGAAGAAAAATGGATGATATCATCCTTTCTTATTTTATTTTATTTCCTTCAAATTAGTCCACCTAACCCACCCAATTTTGACCAATTTTGAGTCTATTGTCCCCTATGGCCGGCTTTCAACATTAGGAAGGTCTAATTTCACATTCAAGACCTTCAATTTAAAGTTCCTTATCTATTTAATATTTCTAGCTTGTAAAATGGAACTTTTGCACTTTATGCGATTTAGTCCTTTTTCGCAATTAAGCCTTAAATCACTAAAATTAATGCACAAAAATTTTCATGCATCCTTAAAAACATGTTATAACACATAAAATAACGTCAAAAATAATTTTATTCATCCTCAGATTAGCGGTCTCGAAACCACTTTTTCGACTAGCCCCAAAATCGGGCTGTTACACGACCCATCTTTTGCTTCATCGTCCTTATTTTTGCTTGAATCGCCTCATTCATTCCTTGACATTGGAGTCCATGGATCAAATATAAAGTCTGGAAATTCAGACACAAAAACAAACGGGTTGTGAAAGATTTTCTTAAAAGCAGTTCTAATTGAGTCATCCTGTATTTTTGAGTATCTCCAATAAGCTTGTTTCTGCCACTGCATGTGTTGCAGGATAACCATCATAGTAGATTGTTCACTTCATGGAATAGTACTAGACGAAGGGACTCTTGGTGTCAGAGTTAGAAAATATATTAAGGGTGGTTTCGGTTTTGGGTAGGTAGGTGAGTAGCTAATGGTAAGGTTTAGAGGTGGAAGGGGTGGCAGTTTTAAAGATAGTTTAGGTGCAGTGGTTGGTGCCTTCGAATGAAGGTGTTCGACGGTGGTGATTTAGGGAGTTAAGGGCTATGGCATTAATAGGTTAAGGGAGATGCACTATAGGGCTATTGGTGGAGCAAGGTAAGGGATGCAGGTTTGTGCGGAAAAGGGTTGAATATTTCCTTTCCTAATAGTGTCTTAAGCCCAATAGCAGCACCTTTTTGGATCCTAAGTTCCTGTATTGAAACTAAACTAAAAAAAATCAAAGAAATTAGTTCTTGGGTAAAAAATTAACCCTTTATTTAACAAAACAAATAAATAAATTCTTCAGACTACGTAGAAAAATATTTTTTGAAAAATTACATTAAATTAAACTCACAGGAAAGACTGGAGGGGTCATAGATGGTCCTACATAAGTCTCAATCTCCTAGACAGAATTTTAATAAATATAATGATCTAAAGAAATTTTTATCTAAGTTTGTCATTTTATTCAAATGGAAAGAAACTGAAAAATATAAAATAATGATAGAGAAAGTGAAGAGAACTCTCTCTATTTTATTCAGAATCATCATTGACCGAGACAGTGTCACAGGGCCATCTATCATACCAAGCATACTTATTTAGGAAGTAATCATACTCTTGCCCAGCAAATTTGTCCAACATTTGATTTGGGAAAGAAAACCGAAAATGATCTTTTCTAGTGACCTTGTTTAACTTCTTGTAATCCATGCAAATCTTCCAACTGGTGACTCGAAAATATGCTATAATCCATCTGGTACCCTTCTTTTGCTTTTCCAAAACCACAAGTGACTTTTCTTGATTCTTGGTGAACTCAATTGAAAGAATGATAGGTAAAGTAAAAGATAGACCCAAATAATCATATTCCAAATGAGGAGGCAAAATCTTCAGTTCCAATTCAATTGGCTCTTCAATCAATGCTTTTGGTTGTGTGTACTCTCGAGATTATAACTCTAATGATTCCAGTGGAACTTCCTAAGTGAATCCCTTTGTTTTAGATTCTAACAAAGCCAAACATTCCTTGTTTTCATCATCACTTAGCAAATCCGCTAGCAGAATACATTCTAATAGATTGTCTAGAGAATTGAGTTTCAATTCTGTAGAAACCAATGATTTTATCTCGGAAATATCTTAGCAGTCTTCAACTACATCTGGGGATTTAGTAACATTAAAGACATTACAAGTCACCTCATTATAAAATAATTCTTTAAATTGAGTATCTTGTTGTTTCTTTTGGAATCGTTGAGAATATGGTAGTGGTGAAATCTTAGCTTTAACAACTCAACTCTTGTATGGAAATTTTTCTGCATCTGACAAGGGTGTTAGATTATCAGAATTGACTGGTTTAGAGTTTGCCTCATCAAGGATCATTGAATTTGACTTCTGTGAAATAGGAGTTTCAACACTCGGTTGAACTTCCTCTTTTTCTTAAGTTACAACAGGCTCATCTTCAACCTCGACTTCCTTAGGCTCCAATGTCTTTCCACTCCATATAATGACAACTTTGTAAAGCTCTTTTCTCCTACTTCTCAGATTTTCAATGTCACTCGGCAAAACACCTTGGGGGTCTGCTTTTGAACTCATTGGTAGTCTTTCCACTTGGTTCCCTAAATTTTTCAACATTACTGCCTGGATTTGGATCAGTGCATCATTCTTCGTTATGTACGCCTTCAGTAAATCCTCAAGATTACTTGAAGATTCAGATGGTGGGGATTGTTGCACTTGTTGAGAATATTCCAGTGGATAATTTAGTCAAGATGGCATAGAAGGGTTACTAGAGTCCACCAATTGATTACTCCAAGGAAAATTTGGATGATACTGCCATGAAGAGTTGTAAAAATTCTATTGCAAACCATTCCAATTCTAATTTCCCATGTAATATTTTGACTCTTGATTCGATGGGAAATTTTTAAAGAAATGGCCATCTCCACAGTATTCATAAAAAATATTCTCAAACTGGTTTGGCTGTTGACCTGTCAGATTACCATTGAAACCATTAATAGTTATATTCTTAAGCATAGAAGACATAGAGGATACCTGGGCTGCCAAAGAAGTAAGTGCATCAACTTCATGTATTCCAACAATTTGTCTTCTTGAAGCTACTCGGTTGGTTGGCCACTGATAGCCATTGCTAGCAATTCTTTCAATAATTTTGTAAGCCTCATTGTAAGACTTAGAAAGAAGAGCTCCATTTGCCGAAGCATCCACCATCATTCTAATATGAGCATTATGGCCAATATAAAAAGTCTTCATTTGAACACAATAAGGAATACCTTGGTGATGGCACTTTCGTAATAACTCATTGAACTGCTCCCATGCCTCATATAAATATTCTTCGTCAATTTGTTGAAATGAAGTGATTTCATTTTGGAGCTTGGCGGTGAGAGATGGAGAAAAGCATTTTATTAAGAAACGTTCAAACAACTTTTGCCATGTAGTTACAAAACAGGACGGTAGGGAGTTCAACCACGCTCGCTCTCTATCTCTTATGCAGTATGGAAATAATTTCAGTCTCAAGGCGTCCTTGGTCACCCCAGTCATTTTGAATGAGTCGCTCACTTCCATGAATAGCCGAAGATGAAGATGTGGATCTTCAGTAGACATTCTACTAAATTGACCCATATTTTGCAATATTTGGAACATTAGCTTTAGTTCAAACTGTGGTGCCCGTTGAAAAGAGGAATGGTATATTGTCGAATGGCACAGTTTCCGTCATCGACAACAATGATCAGATTGTGAGCATTATAAGCAAATGCTCCTCCTTGAACATGTTGTAGAGGATCCATTATCACCTAAATAATAACAAAAACTATTAAAGTAAAAATAAAATAAAATAGAACCAAATTTCAAGATAATTAATTTCACAAATATTTGTCTAAAATAACAGTTCCGGGCAACGACGCCAAAAATTTGGAACGACAGAAATGTGTAAGTGTACACAATCGCAACAAGTAATAAAGTGACAAATATTGTCGAGTTATCGTACCCACAGGTACTGTGAAAGAGAATATTTATGAAATGCAAATTTAAACAAATTGGTGATGAAAAATATGTTGATTTGAAGTGGTGAAATTAAAACTAAAAAAAATTAACTAAGTGCTAACTAAGAAAATTAAAAGTAAAATTCCAATGCACGATTTCTAAAAAAGAGTTTAATCAATATGACATAAATGTGTTAGATTAATTTTATTATTTAACTTAGAAAATTATTAAAATTGTGTTCATGTTGTTACGAATAAGTTCACGGCAACTCGAAAACTTGCTAACTAATGCACATACTTACCTACTAAAACTCAATAATCTCTTAACCATATCCCTATATCAATTCAAACGATTAATCAAATTTTAATATGCAAGTAAACGATCAAGTGAGGTGACAATACATGTCTATATTGAAACAATTTAATCACAATAATCTTGCAAGTTATGCAAGACTAATATATTGTTTAATACCATCGCTAATTTAACCCTCAACTACCTTAGAAGATTAAACATGCACCAGTTAAATATTATGTCCATTAATTACAATTTCAATTCATTTAAATAATTAATTCAATTTTTACCTTACAATTAAAATGCAAGCATAACATAAGTATGATTTTATTTAACTGAACAATTTACTGAGACCTAATAACAACACAAACACATTTTTAATAATCTTAAGCGGGCAGAATGTAATTAATCTAACACGAAAGGAATTTAAGTCATTTTAATTAATTGAAGAACAACAACAAAAATATCTATGTTCATGATCAAAACAAAACTAAAACAAAGATTAAGAGAAAGGAACTAGAAAAACAAATCTCGGTGGTTTTCTGAAGCCAGACTAGTGCGCTCCTCTCTTCTCTGCTTGTTCTATTGATCCAAGGCCTTCACGAAAACTTGAGTGCTGCTACTCTAAGAGGCATGCAAGCTCTTTTTCAAGAGGGGGAATCAGAAAAGGAATGAAGAATTTTGGAAAGCAACTAGAAGGGGAAAAAATAGAAAATGTGTGTGAAAGAGATGTGTTAAGTGAGGGATGAAAAATGAGGAGGTGAAGAGGGATTTTTATAGTGGGAGATGGCTGATAAATTAGCTAAAAATAGTAGCCAACCCCCCTTCCCATGGCCGACCATGCTAGGTGGAAGGATTGGTTGACTCAAACTTGCTTTTTTTACATTGTGACTAAAAATAGAAGGCATGAAAATGAGAGGAGTTTGAATGACATTTAGGAAAAGTTCAAGGGCTGATTTGCAAGCATAAAAATCAGCTAAAATAAGTTGATTTGGTCAGATAATGTGGATGGTTTGGGCTACCATTTTCTTGGTGGATCAATCTTCTTCACTTAGCTCAATTGGACCCCTTTCTCTTCATCAGGCTTATAATTAAATTTAACCCAATTTGTGTTGGATGAAAAATAATTATTAAATGTGTTCAAGCAATATAGTTGGGCCGTCCATGGCCAAAAAATAACCAGCCATACTCTTGGATCGATTGATACGATAATTGCTTCAACGGTCCATGTAACACCCCTTACCCGGGTCCGACACCGAGACCGGATACGAGGCATTACCATGCTTAATCTTACTTAACACTTCGAAACGGGCTATAAAATTTCATTTAAACTCATCACTTGTACATATTCGACCTAGGAGGCCCTACACATACTTCCAAGAGGTACCGGAACTATCCCGGGAACTTTTACGAATTCGAGAAACTTCTCAATAAAACAGGGGCCACACGCCCATGTGAAGTGGGACATGCCCGTGTGGTCACACACGCCCATGTCCCTACCCCGTGTATAAAATCATGAGTATTTTTTTTGTGTCACACGGCCTAGGCACACGCCCGTGTGACTAGCCCGTGGGCGACATTGACTAATTTCGCACAGCCTGGACACGCCCGTGGCCATGGCCCGTGTACTAAAACTTAGCATTCTGACTTATCCACACGGCATATACACACGCCCGTATGCTTCAGCCGTGGGCAAATTAAACCGCAAATGTAAAGTGCAGACTTCACACGGCTTGGACACACGCCCATGTGCTAGCCGTGCCTCCCACATAGTCTTGACACACGCCCGTGTGTCTACCCATGTGGACAATTATCAGGCTATCTACCAAGCCCTTGCCACTCTACATTGCATACATTCATACATCATCACATAGCTCCACATAGCATCAATACAACTCTTGAATTAAAGACATTTAATTCATACAATGAATTCTTCATCCCAAACACAATGGAGAACTATTTCCAATGCAATTTCAATCTACTTAAGCCATCATCTATGGCTATTCACAACCCAAACATAACTCACTTATGCCAACACATTTGGCTATATTAACTATGACTTAGTCAACTTTAAAAGAGGTCCCTATACATGCCATGACTCAAAAGAACTTGAAACATCATACCAAGCTTCTACTCGATAGTGTGAAAACATCTCCGGCGGCATCCAACCCGAGCTAGTTAAAAATAACCTATAAGAGATGGGAAAAGAAAAGGAGTAAGCAATAATGCTTAGTAAGTTCATCTGCATAAAACTGACAAATACCGATATTCATTGAATATATACAACCGCAAGGTATTATAATGAGTTTTTCCAATAAACTCATGGTTACTTACTCAACTATTCTTGAAGCTCACTCATTCTATCTCTTACCACATTCTTACCATGCCTCAAGCCAACTGCTCGTGTTAATTAGCATACATTCCGGCACTGGTCACCCCATGATCATGTAGAACAACACATCCAGCATTTTCTAAGCCACTCATACTACTAAACTCTCGGAGGTTTCGCACTTAGCCCTCCATTGATCTCTAGTAGGGTGGTATCGCACATAGCCCACCAATGATCTCTAGTAGGGTGGTATAGCACATAGCCCACCAATCATTTATAAGCGATGGTATCGCACACAGCCCATCAATTACTAATTAATCAGGTGGTAACGCACATAGCCCACCGATAATAATATGGTTGATGGTATCGCACATAGCCCATCACTAACCATTAATAAGGTGATATCGCACATAGCTCACCATTATTATACATTCAGGGATAGTTATCCACATGTATTTCTCTATTTTAAATGTTCATCAGAGAACGTCCTCACACACTACTATTCTTACTTAACTTTCTACGATATTCGTCCGCATTCACACAATGCATCAATAAATCTATCTCATGCAACTAAGGTGCATTGATTACACATAACCCAATAGGAGTTCATCATATACTGAATTCATCTCAATTCAATTCTAACACACACTTGTGTTTCTCGTGGTGCAGCCACATACTTTCTCATTTTTGACATACCCGTTGAATCACTCAAATTGTTAAACAACACTTTTTGAGTTTCATACACCTAATGTCACACTGACATCATACCCCAATAGGGTCTTACATGCATTAACATATCGATGCCATGTCCCTGACATGGTCTTATACGAATTCTCACACCGAGGCCATATTCCAATATGGTCTTACACGGGACCTTAACTATCATCATATCATGCTATATACATTTTCCATTGCTCTTAGATTCAATTCTCTTGACGTCTCATCAAAATATATTTCATACATTCATAGAGTAAATATACATTCCATACAAATTGGAATATCAAATTAACTCATACGTAATTACAACATTTGCATATGAACTTACCTCGATGTCGAAAGGGTCGAAAGGGACTTTTTGCCCACATTTCTCTTTTTACCCATTCTAGGTCTAAATCTCGTTTTCTTTGATCTAGATCAATGGAATTCACTCATTTAACCACTTATAAATCATAATACACCGTAATCTACACTTAGGCAAAAATGACTAATTTGCCCTTTATACTTTAAGCGTATATGATTTTGCCCCTAGGCTCGTAAATAAATTTTCATCACAATATCTTATTAAACAAGCCTAGCTGAACATTTCATCCTCTTACAACTATCCACCATTCAAACTATTTCATGCCATAATGAACAAATTACAACCTTTGCATTTTAATCCCAAATAGGTGTTTTCACAACATCACCTTTCACAAAAGTTGTTTATCATCATCCTATCATTCATTTTCTTCCATAAAAACTCATCAAACAACATAAAATCTATCATGGTAAGTCCCTAGACTTTCAACCATATTGCAAACTAGTCCTCTCATTAGCTAGCTTAAAAAATACAAAAATTATCAAAAATAACCATCAAAATGACTTACTTGTAGAGAAAATGAGTTGCTGAAATTTCAAGCCTTCAAAGCCATCCCATGGGTGATATTTTTGGTTGGAGAAGAAGATGAAATAAAAAGATGATAGCTTTTGCTTATATCATCTTATTTTATTCATTTTCTCTGACTAATATCACCAACTTTTAATCATAAAAAATGCACTTGTCCCCTATGCATCCTATGGCCGGCCAACTCACTTAACAAGGCCAAATTACACATTTGGGACCTCCAATTTATAATTCATAGCTATTTGGCACCTTTAGCAAATAAAATAGAACTTTTGCACTTTATGGGATTTAGTCCTTTTTCGCGATTAAGCAAGAAATCGCTAAAATTAAAGCACCAAAATTTTCATGCACCCTCATAAACATGTTATAACACATAAATTAACATGAAAATATTTTTCTCTAAACTCGGATTAGTGATCCCGAGATCACTGTTCCGACTAGCCCCCTAATCGGGCTGTTAAAATTCTCCCCCTTAGGGATTTTCGTCTGCGAAAAATCTTATCTGGAGGAGTTGCTACCAACATTCTTAAAACGTTTCCATCAACTCTTGAAAATCACAAATCCACTTATCCTCAAGTTTCTCTTGCCAACGACCTTTAAGCTATAATACACAAGGTCGAAGCGAAACTTGAGACCTAGGTTATTCTTCCCCTAGGGCATATACTCAGTAATCCACCAATTTGGAACTCTGTACATATCCAAATGATCATTCGGATCTTTACCGGTTGATCCACTACAACTTGAATGACATTCCCCTTCTTGGGAACTTTGTCAAACCAAATTTGAAATCTATAAAGTTTTATCTCACTTTCCCATTAAAGCATTCACCGACTGTAATAGTCTTGACTTGTACGCTTTGAAAACTTAGCTTTTAGTGATCAACTACTTTTGACCATAAACTCAATCATATCGTGAAATGTACTCTATTGTCAAAACATTTATGCACATAACTGTACTTTCTTATTCTTGCATTAGTAGATATGCTACTACTGAATCTCATACCAAAGCTTCTGTATAAGTTCTGGATTAATCATCATTCAAATTCTATCTCGAGGAAACATCAACAACGGAAATCTTATCCAACCTGGATTTTATCATCTTAAATAAACTCATTCATAGCTTATTTAAAATACCATTTACTAAATCACTTCTGATCTCCTTTGTTTTGAAAGGAAGACTCACTATAGTCATTAACCTCGTTGAAACTAGGATGTTACCAACTAAGGTCAACCAAGTAACTAACTCGCATTGCTTAACATGGATCTTTCATCCAGACATCTGTACTATGTCTACTATCTGAGAAGTATTACAATAACTATACACACCTTTGTAATGGTTCAAGCTGTTTCCACTATTTCATTTTCAAAATTTCTGCAGCATAAGATACTCTAACTCATCAAAATTCAGAAAATACATATCAATTTTTCCATGGATCATTTCATAACATCTAACTCACTACACATACATAAAATTGATCGTCTCAGGATCACCAATCTGGCAACTCTTTTTCTCGATTCAGACTGAACTCAGTACTAGAACTTTCAATTAATAGTTCCTTCTATAGCTTTCAACTCGACCATCACGGTTTGAACATTTCAATGAGCATACCTTTGTATCATGCTCCCTACTCACTACACACAGAATTTTATTCTCCTTATTGATTCATGCGTAAATATACACAAAACTTGAATCATATTTCAATACATTAATCTACTCTTTTCTCCACACTGAGAACATATTTCAAGCACACTCTCATCTGAGTTTCTCTTTCTATGCTAATCTAAAACCTTTTCCATCGTCATATCTCACGATAGCAGGGACATCTCGATCGAATTCATTAACTCTATTCGGCTTACCCGAAAACCCATCACACAACGTGAAACTTGTGATTTCACTCCTTATACTAGAATCATCTCCAACTTCCCCCTCAAAGCACCCAAATAGGGTTACGAGAAGATAAAGGAATGTCGATTTCAATTAACTAAATCGATAATCGTTTAGTTTGATTTTTTTTCAGTCAGCTAACATTCTCACATAATCATAATTTATGAGAAGAACAACTACATCAGTCCTGAAAGGCAACAAATATTTATACATAATACCCAATGAGATCATTATAACCCATCCATGGCATTAACTAACCATGCACAGATCACAGGCTTCAAGCCAACTTACTCATACTTGCCCTTTATTTAGCACATACCGTGCCACACATCGTACTCGTTTCTTCTTGACTCGTTCACGGGTGCTTGTATTCACCCGTTCACATGGATTTAGTACAATTCTCATTTTTACCTCTAGACTCATCTATCTGTCTCATTGATCACTAAGGATAATCGAAGACGCATATTCATCGTCATTTATGTAGGTACGAAACTAATGCCACATCCCCGAGGTGGTCGTATATGGAGTCACCTCTAAATGCCAATGCCATATCCCGGATAAGGTCTTATATGGACTTCTACATCAAGTATCGATGCCATATTCCAAATATGGTCTTATACGAAATCATAACTTGGTGCTGAGGCCATGTCTCGAACATGGTCTTATACAGGACCTTATCTATTTCATATCTCAATGGTAGCTTTTTCATTATAGTCCTTTAGGACTTCAACCTCATGTTTAACAACAATTACTCTATTTAGTAGAGTATCGTGTATCAATGTGATACAAAGCATTCTCAATTATGCTAACGTAAATATTGCATTAATCACATACAAACTTACTCAACTTGACTCTCATAACATCTTATCATAATTAAACAGTGGTAAGGGGGTGAGGTTGTAGAGTCCCTTAACCTAACTCTCGTGACTACATACATATGATTTAATATTCATCATCAATGAAATATCATCATAGTCACACAACTCGCTCCAAGTGAGTTTTCACGTTTATCATGCTACAATTGTTTCTATCACTTATACTTTCGAACAGTGACTTCACTTACTCAAGTTCCACCTTAATGTCTACTTGAGTAATCAACATTAAAATCTAATTTCTCTTACCATTGCTTATCAATTTAGAGAATGTCTTACGAATTTTGAGTACGTCGTTTACCTGATTGCCATAGTCCAACTATGGTCTTACTCGTATCACAACGTCATAGCCCAGCTATTTCTTTACATGTCATCATGATGCCATAGCCTCGCTATGGTCTTACACGAAATCTCATATCAATACCAATGTCATATCCTCGATACGGTCTTACATGGAACTCATGTCGATGCCGATGCCATATCCCAGATATGGTCTTGCACGGAATCTTATATCAATATCGACGCCATATCCCAGATATGGTCTCACACAATTTCATGCCAAAGCCAGGTCCCGGACGTGGTATTACACGGAATCATTATTCGATGCCGACGCCATATCCCAGATATGGTTTTACACGGGATCACGTATCGTTGCCAGTGCCATGGCCCAGACATGGTCTTATATGGGATCACATGTATTGCCATGGTCAAACCGTGGTCTTATTCATCAATTTACCATTAAACGACTGTACTCATCTCTTGCATCCTACTTAGTCAACTTCTCAGTTTAACTTCCACACTATAATATGTGTGGCTTCATAACAGAGTCATAAAACAAAACATCATGTATTCTCTACTTTAACAGTTACATGTGAGATTTAACCATGTGGACATATTTATCATACATCATTCAAGCAGTTGTACATACACACATATCCCATTCTCTGGATAAATTACTCATTATATGCACTTAACCCAATAGGTTGGGTACACAACACCGTACACATATCAAACCAATATAGGTAAGCTTATCACTTCATAACTCTCATTCCTCAACCTGGAGTTATATCATTCCATACCTTATCGTACACATGTCATAAACTTCTATTCATATTTCTCTAAATTTCAACAGTGCATAAGTACATTTCAATTACCTCATTTCCACTTACAACCTTCTTGAAATTAGCTCGGTTGGAAATCATTTCTGTCTTATCGAGACAATTTCGTTAGAGCCAGGAGATATCACACTATCTTGGTCCACATATGGCATGTATAGCTAGACTCTTACTCACGCTAGGTTAGTCCGAGAACCGACTAAATCATAACTCTGATACCACTAAATGTAACACCACTTACTCGAGTGCGACACCGAGACCGGATACGAGGCATTACCATGCTTAATTTTACTTAACACTTCGAAACGGGCTATAAAATTTTGTTTAAACTCATCACTTGTACATATTCGGCCTAGGAGGTCCTACACAAACTTCCGAGAGGTACCGGAACTATCCTGAGAACTTTTACGAATTTGAGAAACTTCTCAATAAAAAAGGGGCCACACGCCCATGTGAAGTGGGACACGCCCGTGTGGGCAGGCCGTGTGGTCACACACGCCTATGTCCCTACCCCGTGTATAAAATCATGAGTATTCTGTTTGTGTCACACGGCCTAGACCCACGCCCGTGGGCGACACTGACTAATTTCGCACAGCCTGGACACGCCCGTGGCCATGGCCTGTGTACTAAAACTTAGCATTCTGACTTATCCACACGGCATATACACACGCCCGTGTGCTTCAGCCGTAGGCAAATTAAACCCCAAATGTAAAGTGTAGACTTCACACGGCTTGGACACACGCCCATGTGCTAGCCGTGCCTCCCACATGGTCTTGACACACGCCCGTGTGTCTACCCATGTGGACAATTATCAGGCTATCTACCAAGCCCTTGCCACTCTACATTGCATACATTCATACATCATCACATAGCTCCACATAGCATCAATACAACTCTTGAATTAAAGACATTTAATTCATACAATGAATTCTTCATCCCAAACACAAGGGAGAACTATTTCCAATGCAATTTCAATCTACTTAAGCCATCATCTATGGCTATTCACAACCCAAACATAACTCACTTATGCCAACACATTTGGCTATATTAACTATGACTTAGTCAACTTTAAAAGAGGTCCCTATACATGCCATGACTCAAAAGAACTTGAAACATCATACCAAGCTTCTACTCGATAGTGTGAAAACATCTTCGGCGACATCCAACCCGAGCTAGTTAAAAATAACCTATAAGAGATGGGAAAAAGAAAAGGAGTAAGCAATAATGCTTAGTAAGTTCATCTGCATAAAACTGACAAATACCGATATTCATTGAATATATACAACCGCAAGGTATTATAATGAGTTTTTCTCATAAACTCATGGTTACTTACTCAATTATTCTTGAAGTTCACTCATTCTATCTCTTACCACATTCTTACCATGCCTCAAGCCAACTGCTCGCGTTAATTAGCATACATTTCTGCACTGGTCACCCCATGATCATGTAGAACAACACATCCAGCATTTTTAATAAGCCACTCATACTACTAAACTCTCGGTGGTTTCGCACTTAGCCCTCCATTGATCTCTAGTAGGGTGGTATCGCACATAGCCCACTAATGATCTCTAGTAGGGTGGTATAGCACATAGCCCACCAATCATTTATAAGCGATGGTATCGCACACAGCCCATCAATTACTAATTAATCAGGTGGTAACGCACATAGCCCACCGCTAATAATATGGTTGATGGTATCGCACATAGCCCATCACTAACCATTAATAAGGTGATATCACACATAGCTCACCATTATTATACATTCAGGGATAGTTATCCACATGTATTTATCTATTTCAAATGTTCATCAGAGAACGTCCTCACACACTACTATTCTTACTTAACTTTCTACGATATTCGTCCGCATTCACACAATGCATCAATAAATCTATCTCATGCAACTAAGGTGCATTGATTACACATAACCCACTAGGAGTTCATCATATACTGAATTCATCTCAATTCAATTCTAACACACACTTGTGTTTCTCGTGGTGCAACTACATACTTTCTCATTTTCGACATACCCGTTGAATCACTCAAATTGTTAAACAACACTTTTTGAGTTTCATACACCTAATGTCACACTGACATCATACCCCAATAGGGTCTTACATGCATTAACATATCGATGCCATGTCCCCGACATGGTATTATACGAATTCTCACACCGAGGCCATATTCCAATATGGTCTTACACGGGACCTTAACTATCATCATATCATGCTATATACATTTCCATTGCTCTTAGATTCAATTCTCTTGACGTCTCATCAAAAGATATTTCATACATTCATAGAGTAAATATACATTCCATACAACATTGGAATATCAAATTAACTCATACGTAATTACAACATTTGCATATGAACTTACCTCGATGTCGAAAGGGTCGAAAGGGACTTTTTGCTCACATTTCTCTTTTTACCCATTCTAGGTCTAAATCTCATTTTCTTTGATCTAGATTAATGGAATTCACTCATTTAATCACTTATAAATCATAATACACCGTAATCTACACTTAGGCAAAAATGACTAATTTGCCCTTATACTTTGGCAAAAGTACGATTTTGCCCCTAGGCTCGTAAATAAATTTTCATCACAATAACTTATTAAACAAGCCTAGATGAACATTTCATCCTCTTACAACTATCCACCATTCAAACTATTTCATGCCATATTGAACAAATTACAACCTTTGCATTTTAATCCCAAATAGGTATTTTAACAACATCACCTTTCACAAAAGTTGTTTATCATCACCCTATCATTCATTTTATTCCATAAAAACTCATCAAAAAACATAAACTCTATCATGGTAAGTCCCTAGACTTTCAACCATATTGCAAACTAGTCCTCTCATTAGCTAGCTTAAGCTTTGAGGACTCCAAAAATACAAAAAATATCAAAAATAACCATCAAAATGACTTACTTGTAGAGAAAATGAGCTGCTGAAATTTCAAGCCTTCAAAGCCCTCCCATGGTTGATATTTTCGGTTGGATAAGAAGACCAAATAAAAAGATGATAACTTTTGCTTATATCATCTTATTTTATTCATTTTCACCAACTTTTAATCATAATAAATGCACTTGTCCCCTATGCATCCTATGGCCGGCCAACTCACTTAACAAGCCAAATTGCACATTTGGGACCTCCAATTTATAATTCATATCTATTTGGCACCTTTAGCAAATAAAATAGAACTTTCGCACTTTATGGGATTTAGTCCTTTTTCGCGATTTAGCAAGAAATCGCTAAAATTAAAGCACCAAAATTTTCATGCACCCTCATAAACATGTTATAACACATAAATTAACATGAAAATATTTTTCTCTAACCTCGGATTAGTGATCCCGAGATCACTGTTCCGACTAGCCCCCTAATCGGGCTGTTACAGTCCAAGCTTCGCAATGTGTCTGTCGAGCCAATTTTTCACCCTTTGTGCAAAACTGTCGAAAATAAATTAAATTGTGTAAATTTATTATAAAAACAATTAAAATTCAATATGTTTCATAATTTGAGTGCAAATTAATTATTTTATAATTAAAATATAAATTTCGACAAAAAATATAAAGAAACCACATGAATTAGAACTCAAAAGGTGCTGAAAAAGTCTATATATTTGTGTGTTTCCAGTAGACCGAGGGTAGTATTATGTATACAGAGGTGCATTTATAGAAACATGTTTTTCAAATGTCAAATAGTAATACACACTACGAATATGTCTGTTTTATCAAACATTAATGTTGTAAGATTTTATTCTACCTTTGAAAGCTTGTAACAAACTATAAATGTTTTATTCAAACCTATTGTTTTAGAAATGATTTTAAATAAATAAGAGGTACATTTAGTAAGATTTTTCGCAGATAAAAAAATTTAGTTAAGTATGTAAGTATTGTGAAATCTTATATTCAGATTCAATAAATCAGGTGGGTATAGGGTGTTACAATCTTTTTCAGAGATCAATTATACTAATATAGTACTGATTCCAAAGTAGTCTAATCCTGTTAATATGACGCATTTTTAGACTGATTAGCCTTTGCAATGTCTTGTTTAAAATAATTTCCAAGGTAATTTTCCATAGATTGCAAATGATCATGCCGGATTGCATTGATGAGGCACAAAGTGCATTTGTACCGGAGAGGTTGATTACGGATAATGTAATAGTGGATTTCAAATTGTTGCATTCTTTCAAGAAGAAAAAGGGTGGATGGAAAGGGTCTTTTGCATTGAAGTTGGATTTGAGTAAGACGTATAATAGAGAGGAGTGACACTTGATTGAGGAGGTAATGCTTAAGATGGGTTTTGGTGAGGCATGGGTCAAGTTGGTAATTTGATATGTAAAATTCGTCAAATATTCAGTGGTTCTGAATGGGACACTAAGAGAGAAAATCTCCCCTTCTAGAGGACTTCAATAAGGTAACCCGTTGTGCCCTTTCTTATTTCTTTTTTGTAGTGAGGGTTTATTAGCTCTATTACGATTAGCTTGTCAAAAAGGTTTGGTGAAATGAGGGAAAAAGATTCATTCAGGACCTATAGTATCACATTTGTATTTAGCTGATGATAGCTTAATTTTTGGGGATGCATCTTTAGACGGGGCAACACGCGTGAAAAATATTTTAAAAGAATATGAAAGTTGTCATGGGCCACTGATTAATTTTAATAAATCCCTTGTCTATTTTAGTTCGAATGTAAGTGCAGGAAATTGTCAACTAATAGAAAGGGAGTTAGGTGTGAGGAGCTCTATGGATCCTGAGAAATATTTAAGGCTGCCTATGGTAGTGGATCGAAACAAAAAAGTTAGCTTTCCGAAATATTATGGATTGTATTCGAGGTAAAATTAATGGATTGTGTAATCGATGGTTATCGTAAAGGGGTAAGGCAATTTTGATCAAATTAGTGTTGCCAGCGATCCCCACATATGTCATGTCCTATTTTTTTATTGCCAAATTCTGTTTGAGGAAATAGAAGTTGTATTTTGTCATTATTGGTGGCAAAAATCATAGTCGAATTGAGGGATTCGTTGATGCTCATGGGAGAGGTTATGTAATTTGAATGAGGGTGGGGGATTGGGTTTTTGGAAACTAGAGAAGTTTAATGTAACACTTTTGGCCAAGCAGGGGTGACAATTGATTTGTAATCTTGCTTCATTAGTAGCACCTGTTTTGAAAGCAAAATATTATGCAAGTAATGAATTTTTAAAAGCACGTGTTTTAAAGTATTTGGGCAACAAAAAGGGGCTCTTGTTGAAGGGGAGTAGCTGACAAGTTGGTGATGGAAAATTAATTCTAGTTTGGGATGTAGACTGGGTGCTTGGAGATAGACCCTACATAATTAGATCACCACGAGTTAATAAGGTAAATTTTGTGGCTGATCTGATTCACGAGTAGAGTGGGAAATGGAAGGAAAGTGTAGTCAGTATCACCTTTAATGAACAGGAAGCTAGGAGAATATTGAGTATCCCGTTGATGTAGTACATGTTATTGGACAGGTTGAGATGGTGTCCCGAGAAATCTAGAGAGTATACGTAGGGGTGAGCAAAATTCGATTCGATTTAAAAAATTCGATAAAAATTTCAAATTTTGAATTAAATAGTTCGAGTTATTTGACTTAATCAAGTTATTCGGATAAACTCGAATAAAAAATTAAGTTTTTCGGTTTAACTCGAATATGAATTACACAATTCGAGTTATCCGAAAATCCGAATAAGAAAAGACAAAACTACGTCGTTTTGATAAATGTTTACTTTTTTAAAAGTTAAAATTTAAAATAATTAAGTTAAAAGGCAAAACTACGTCGTTTTGATAAATGTTTACCCATTAAGTTAAGAGGCAGAATCATTATATTGTTCATGTAGTTAAATAATCTTGTACTTCGTCTACTAGTTAAATAATCGGTATCTAATCGCAGCATTAAGTATAAATAATAGGATTCGTTAACTCGACTCGATTTGACTCAAATTTTTTTGACTCGATTCGATTCAAATCGAAAAAAATTCAAATTGAGTTCGGTTACTAAAATAAGATTTGTTAACTCGACTAACTCAAAAATTTTTGACTCGATTATACTCAACTCAATCGAATACTCACCCCTAAGTATACGGTGCATAGTGGGAATCGACTAATATTGCGGGGCTTTCTAGGAACTGAAAATGATTTGTACAAAGACATAGATCCAGAAAAAGGACTTTTTGCAGACAATTATGACAAACAAAGGTGCCAGATAAAATGAAAATTATAACCTGGAGAGTTTTACATAATCATATACCTACTAGATCTAATTTGTAGGTTAGAAGGTTAGTAAATGGTGTTGTATGTTTGCGTTGTGGAGGGGTAGAAAAGACTACTTCTCATATTTGCCGAGACTGTCCTTATGCAGCACAAGTATGGCAGCAGCTGGGTATCATATGAAATTTGAATCAGACAGGGGAGTCATTGTTTCAATGGCTCCAACAGTTGCTTTCAAGGAATACTCAGCAACAGGCACTGCTTATTGTCATTATCTGGGAATTACGGTTATCGAGAAATAAGTTATTACATAAGGCAAAAGGCAATCCACTAGTGAACTATGTAAATTCATAATGAGGTATATAAGAGAACAAGAAATGTTGGAGGATTCTTACCCGAGAAGCGTGATTAATGAAATAGAGAAATGGCAGCCTCTAACATAACTGTGGTTAAGGTTAACTTCCTACAGCGACCTGGAAGCATCAAGTTCGGGAATAATCATTAGGGACACCAAAGGTTTGATAATGGTGGCAGCATGCAGTTGGATCAGAAACATATCGTCTATGGAAGCGGCAGAAACTTTGGCAGCCTTTCAGGCCGTCCGATTTGCCCAAGAGATAGGGTTTCGCAAAGTCGAGGTTGAAGGAGACTCACTTGTGATTATTTCAAAGTTCAGGATGCAAGGGTTAAACAGATCGCAGGTTAGTAATTAAATCTGAGAAGTTAAACAGATTGTAATGGGTTTTGAACGTTTCAAATTCCAACATATCAAAAGGGATGGTAATAGGGTGGTTCACCTGTTGGCGAAAGAGGGTTTCATTCAAAAGAGGAGCGCTCAATGGGTAGAGGAGGGGTCGATGCGATTCGAGAGATAGTGGTGGCCAAGGAAAGGGGACTGTCTAGTGCCACTTAATAGTCACGATCAGAATGGAGACAGAGTTGCAACAGAGGATGAGAGCAAGTGTTTCATTGAGTCGTTTCAAACCAGAGCATGTCGTTGAAATCTATGGAGGGAGTTGAAGCGGTTTTCTTGCCTGGCATGCAAAGGAAGAAGAAGGATTTTTAATTTTGCTGGTTTTTATTGTTTTTTTTGGAAGCCAAAGAGACTTTTTGTTTTGTTGGTTTTTTTGGTTTGGTAAAAGCATGCCAGCATTTAAAAAATTAAAAATCATTTTACAAAACCACTCTAAAATAGATGAAAATAATTAAAGTTATTTTACAAATAAGTCATTATGCCTAGATAAAATGCTTTTTTTTTAATTGATAAAAATAATTAAAGTTAAAATATTTTATAGGATATTTAACTAAATATAAAATCAATTTTAGTTGAGATTAGTAAAAGTTCAAATTCAATTCAATTTTAACCACTTATATAACATTTATACTTTTTAATTTGTAATGACTTTCTGCATATTTTATATATAATATTTTCTATTTATCATATAATATTGGAAAATAAATTATGTAAAAATACTGTAAAACAAACCTCGGTCATATTCCAACCGAATTACATGTAAGAATAATTTGCATTGTAATTTTCATTCATCGTGATCCGCATATAGTAACAATTGCATAGGCCCCCTTACCGACCACAAATGCATAGACCCTCTTATGATGCCATGGGGCTTGTCATGCTTCATCTGCTAGTTTTTGCCTCCTTCGCTTTTTACTTTTTGTCTTTGTGTTGCCTATGTGCTCTCTCTTTTGACATCAACAATCTCCCCACCAGGTTTCTTTTTGTTTCTTTTTCTCTCAATTCCTATCAATCCAATATAGCCACAAAACGATAACCCTGATCGGCTGAACCTCCTCAATGCCAAAAACTCAAAACAAAGTATAATGTGATAATTCTTCATACAGCCTCATGCTGTCTTTTGCTTGAATTATGATCCAACTGCCCTCAGCGTCTCTGTCTCTCTTACTCGTTTTCATCGCCATTTATAATAGCTACAATTGTTGACGCCTACAAGACGATTGGACAGTACCAAAAGCAAAACATTATAGCAATATTATATAGTGAGACCTTCAATTGCAGCAGCGATATCATTTACCCAGCTCAAATTCCAGGTTCAACCTATCAAGCCCAAACGCCGCCAGTGTAAACAAACCACCATTTCTTCCTCTGTATCCACGCCAGCTGCCACTACTGCCTCTGCTAAACAACTACCCTGATTCAGGTTTCTCTGGGATTTTGACGTGGAAACCCGACGCGCCAATCTGATAGCTCTTGGAGTTGCATTGCTTCCAAGCCTCTCCCACTCCTCGGCCTTAGGCTCGCAGTGTTTGACCGAGTCTTTGTGGGGTTTGAAGAACCGACATTCTCCGGACAGTATATCACCCGTCATGGACTTCACGGGCGGGAAGACTCTCTCCAACAGTCACTCTCCGTCGAGTTTCACCAAGTTCAATTCTGCCTTCACAGCGGGACTTTTAAACCCGATGTCCCCACCACCGAACAAGACACGGTCCAGCCCAGTCGTTTGTGAACTGATTGCTAGCTCCTCCGATATCCACCCAAGAACTCAAACCAAAAACCAAGCTCTGATCCAAGTGCCTATTTTCGATCCCAGACAAAATCAAACTCCGCCGGTCATTGATAAGCGGGCATTGACCATGCAACAGATTTCGGATCTTTTGTCTACCCGTAGTCCTGGGAACAAGTTTAACGACCCGGGTTCAAGTGATATAAAGCTGACGTTGAGTTCCAAGGATGGGATTAGCGTGTCAATGAACGTCCACAAGCAAATACTGGTGGCTCACAGTAGGTTCTTTGAAGTTAAGTTATCGGAGAAATTGGCAAAGTACCAGTGGAATGGATCAGCTGAGGCGTACATGGTGGAAATAACAGATTGTGATGACGTGGAGGTTTATATAGAGACTTTGAGGTTGATGTATTGTAAATATTTGAGGAAGGAATTAATGAGAAATGGCATTTCTAAGAATCTTAAAATTTTGAAGGTAAATTTATATATAACTATTTGTAAATGAAATTTTTGGTTACTTGGATTCTTGAAACTTGGCATGAACCCACTTGAACTCCGAGTTTATGGCATTGATTGAAAGAAGTAGGAAATTGTGTTTTGCCTTGTTTTGATTCTCAGCAACTGAATTGGGTGCTCTTGCGGTGCTTTTGCTTGTCAGGTTGCAGTGGCAATAGGATTTGATGCCGCGGTTCTATCTTGCTTGGAGCACTTGGAAGCCGCTCCTTGGGCTGAGGATGATGAAGAAAAAGTGACTTGTGCATTGGCAGAGCTCCGCCTTGAAAATGTTGGAGCAGGGGGTGTTTTGAAGAGGGTCTCTGTTGAAGCTACAAATGGAACTGGTGAGGTTGGAGATAATGAACAAGTGCTTCTCAAGCTCTTGCATGTGGTTCTAGAAGGTAAAGATGAGAAAGCAAGGCGTGAAATGAAAGGTTTGGTCTTGAAGATGCTTCGTGAGAATTCATCTCCGAATGATCTGAGGAAAGAGTCATTGTATTCAGCTTGTGATGGCTGTCTGGAACTGCTCCGACACCATTTTCTCCGAGCAGCTTCGTCTGATTTGCAGGATGTGAGTCAGATTGCAAGACAGGCAGATAACTTGCACTGGATGTTGGACATTTTGATTGATAGGCGGATTGCTGAGGATTTTCTAAAATCATGGGCTTCCCAGTCCGAATTATCTGATGTTCATTCCAAAGTTCCAGCCGTCCATAGGCATGGTGTCAGTAGAGTTACAGCACGGCTATTTGTGGGGATGGGGAAGGGGCAGTTGTTGGTACCGAAGGAAGTGAGGTACATGCTTTTACAAACATGGTTGGTGCCATTCTATGAAGATTTTGGGTGGATGAGGAGGGTATCAAAAGGTCTTGATACCCATTCAATTGAGGATGGTCTTAGTAGCACAATTCTCACTTTACCTCTGGCTTGGCAGCGCGAGATTTTGCTTGCTTGGTTCTACAGATTCTTGAACTCTAGTGAAAATTGTCCCAACATTCAAAGAGGATTTGAAGTTTGGTGGAGGAGGGCTTTCTGGCAGCGCAATGGTGACCAACTACCAACGCAATTACACCTTACAACTCCAACAAATGCGAACTCATAAAGTTGCCATTTCCATGGTGCAGAACCTACTTTAATGGGCATGTTTTTGTTTGTTTTTCCAATACTTTGTCTTCAATCTATATTGATGGCTCTGTTCTTAAGTCTTGTTGTATGCCGAACAGAGAACCATAGAGAGGGATATGGAAGCCATTAAACATATTGCTAGGATATTAGGGGCTTGGAAGCTTAACTCAGAACTTAGTTACTGGCTTATTGCTAGGCTGATAATTGATAGCCTTGTATTCTCCTTCAGCCCTTGTCCATTATAGGAACATTTCTCTATGTTGTTAATGATCATTTTTAACTATTTGTTTAGAATTCCATTTTTGGTACATTTTCAGACGCATGAAAATAACAATTGCCATCGGAGTCTAAAGCCAACCAGGCCCGACTTTGGGGTCATCTCGAGGTGCGGCCGACTAAAGCTTAAGGTTGTAAGGGGCCTAAAATATTATTTTTCAGTTTTTAAGTGGCTCAAAAATTTTCTATTTTAACCTTTAAAAGTAATAAATAAATAAAAAAATAACTTTTAAGGGGCTCCAAAAGAATTTTTTTCCCCAGCTTTTAAGGTACTTAAAACTTTATTTTATTGTTTTGCAAAGAACAAACCTGACGCGAACTATAGGATATAATATTTTCAGTTGCTTATTTAATTTGGCAAATGCTATGAAAAAAAAAATGAAAGAAAAGGCTTTGGCTCAAAGTTAAATCAACAGGACACCAATCAAAGCACTCTGCTGACTCTTAAGTCTTTCGGCTCTTGTTCTCTGCTGGGATGAACATTCAACAATCCCATTTGATTGTCCTAAATTTATAAATTGGGCTCACTAGTTGTTCGAGCCATTGGCCCACACTTGGATTGGCTGGGCTGCTCAGCTCAGTTATAGCCTTTTTTGAGAAAACACACTTTTGCCTAACACTGGGTTCAACGTCTCTTCCATCTCAAGTCATTCACGGAATCACTCAAAGCTTCTCACATATAATATTATTGGAGCCATACGTAGTACGTACCGCAAGTAGACTATATTTTCATATATCATATATACGTCAGCTCGTATAACAAGCTGGTTAGGAGGAAATTGCATGGAAAGTATTGAATTGTGGGCTTCTGTGGGGATGATGAATGGATGAACCTCACTTATGAACATCATGGTTGGATATAATTAATTATGTTAAATCATGGTTATTCACAAAACAATCTTCCATGGCTTGGAGAATCAATGGTCAATTACGGCACTTGTTAAAACATACGACAGAAATTGGGTAGCTTTTTATATTTGGAGAAAACATCAACGCTAAGAAATTTCCGGAGGATAAATAAAGTAGTGAAAAGAAATATCTTTGTCACCGTATGGAAAAGTAGGAATATACTTTACGTTAAATATATAATCTGTTGAATAGTCTGCTGCAGCATTATGAGTATGTGCACTATCAAATTCTAAATCTTAAATTAGCAGCTTCAGCTATCATATGTCTTTTCTCCCGATGTCGCCATCGCTTAGCTAGTTGGGATTAATTCCCAAGATTCTGGATAATATTGAGACTAATGGTTTAAAAATGAGGGTAAAAGGACTTTTTCAAGAATAAACAATTTAGTCTTTTTCAACTTCGAAAATGAGTAATTAAAAATAATTATTTAAAGTATTTATTTTTTAGTTAATTTATCATACTTTTGATTGATATAATAATTAATTTAACACTCAATATTTACACTTTTTTTAGTCATAATTTAAAAAAGTTCAACAAACTTAGTCCTCGTTAGATTTTAAAAAAAATTAGAATCATGACAAATTTGATAGAATATGTAAATATTAAATACTAATTTTTTTTTTTTTTAGAATTAGAACCAAATTGACATAATGTGTAAATATTAAGAGTTATTATACCAATCAAAAGTAGGATAAATTGGAAGTAAAAACAAACATTATGATTAATTGTCCTTAGTTGCTCACTATCGAAATTGAGAGAGATTAAATTGCTCTAATTTCTTTGAGATGGGCCAATTTGCTCAATTTTGAAGTTGAGAGGACTCTAAGATGTCTTTTTACCTAAAAATGAGAAAATCTTTGACTACAAGGTGTAGAAGAAGAAATTTTATGAGCCAATTACAAAATGGCATGTGTCAAGCTAAAATTATAGTAGGCCAAAGTTAAAGTTATCATGGTGAAAATGGTGACATCATAACTATGTCATAATTATTTTTCTTTAATTAATTTAGTTAATAGATAAATATTAAAATTTTATACTATCACTAATTAAAAATAAAATAATAAAATAATTATTTTATCAATAAATTAATTAAATTAATAAGAGAGAAATAATAAATAAAATAGTTTAAATTCTCGTAGAACAATTAAATGTAGTTAAATTTTACAAGAACTCTTTTTTATTTATGTGATTGGATCAAATGAAGCAGTTAAATTCTACAAGAACTCTCTTTTATTTGTGTATTTGACATCATAAAAAGGGGTCACCCTAAGCCATTCTAGACATTCACAAGTTTAAGAAGCCCAAAAAATCTCTACAAAATTCTTTGACGAAGCCTAAGAACCTGAAGAAGTTCTGGAGAGCACCACACACGTTCTAAAGAAAAGTCACCTTTCGATCTAGTTTAGTTGTGGAGGAGAAGACAAAAGCTATTTCTGAAGAAAATCGCCTTTCGACTCATTTCAACTGAAGAAAATAGGTCCAAACCCGTTCCAAGGGCAAGTCAAGCCAACACTTGAAGCAATCCACATTCATCTAAGATTAAGTTAGACAACCCTTAGAATGAAGCCAAACTGGAGAGAATAATCAAAGGATATTTTTCTTTGTATTCGAGAAGTTTCTAGAGATTGTAACATTATTTCAAAGTTATCAATAAATTTGAATCTGAATTTTCAAGTCAAGTTTTGACTCAAAATTTGTATGTACAAATTTCTGGCACGCCTAGTGGGACAATCTTTGCCTTTTATCTCTTCTATCGAAAAGTCAAAGTTCAAAGTTGCGATTGCCTCAAAGAAGATCATCAATAAATCCGCTCAAGTTAATCTTGCAGCCAGTTCGGCTTCATTATCAAGCACCAATGTCCCTGCTCATCCATATGGCACTAGGCAGAAGACCAAAGCTCTCATTGAGTTATTCGGTCAAACTTCTTCAATGCTCAGTGATAATCCACTCTATGATTCTTCTTCACCAGCTCGTGAGCTAGAAGAAGTTTCCCCTCGTGGATCAAATGTAGCCCATCGATTATCATTTAAGTGAAAAGATGTCTAATCAAGTGACCATGCCATTCCAACATCTTCCTCAAAGCCCAATTTTGGAGTGATGAATGTCATGACAACAAACACCATATCCTTGGAAGAATAGGTGGCATTCTTAGTAAAGATGGTGGAAAGTCTCACTGCAAGCCTTAAAGAAAAAGATGACCAGATGACCTTCATGATGAAAAGGCTATTTGATCTTACTGGGAAGAGGCTAGTCAATGAAGAAGTCCAACATGAGAATATACCATAAGACAATCTAATGTGCAATTTTCCGAAGATCCTCAACCAACAATCAATGAAGTTGTCACCACCAATCAACTCAAGGAGCTCATCAAAGAAATTGTCAAAGATCAAGTTGATTGTGTATCTCAACCATCATACACATATGCCAAGCCGTACTTCTACAGGATTGATCGCCTCAAAATGTTAGCAAGCTACCAACCTCCAAAATTCCAATAGTTTGATGAAAAAGGGAATCCAAGCTCATTTTGTGGAGCTTGCAATAACGTCGAAATTGATGGTGACATCATGGTTAAGCAATTTGTTTGATCACTAAAAGTATATGCCTTTTACTAGTACAGTAACCTTGAGCCTAGAAAAATTGATAATTGGGAACAATTTGAATGTGAATGTTTCAATAGATTTTACAACACTCGTCGCATTGTTAGCATGATCAAGCTTATTGGCACATGATAGTGGAATGATAAACTAGTCATTGACTACATCCACTGCTGGTGGAATCTAAGTTTGAATTGCAAGAAAAGATTGTCATGATATTCAACCCTTGATATGTACATCCAAGGAATGAATTGGGGGATTGCGTTACATTCTTTAAGGCATCAATCCAAAGACCTCTGAAGAGTTAGCCCGCTAGCTCATGATATGGAGTTGAGTATGAAAGTTGCTAGAAATTTAGAGCCTTTGGTCCAAAAGACAAAAAGAAACAAGAAACTCGAAAGGGGGCAGGACAGTTGTAACATCCCAATTTTTTAATTAAAGTTTGTAAAATTATTTCAAGAATGAGCTATTGAATTAATGGTTAAGAGATAGTAAGGAGTTGGTACATTTGTCTTGGAGACCCAAGTTTGATTATTTTCCCTTGCAAATTGATTAATTTTGCTATTATTTTTCCTCCCACTCCCCTGTGTGTGTGATGTCCTGTAACACCCCTAACTTGTATCCATCGCCGAAACAAGGTTACAGAGTATTATCGGAACTTTCAGAACATTCACAAATATTTCATGTAAATTTCTATTCATTAACAAAGACTATTCATATCGTCCCTTAAATGGACCCTCGAGGTCCAATACGAGCATTAGAATCAAGTCGGGACTTAACCGGAACCTCTAAGAATTTTTCGCAAAATTTTAAAAATTTTCTAAGTTACAGGGCTCACACGCCCGTGTGGTCCGAGGGACACGCTTGTGCTACAGGCTGTGTTCGACCCTGTGTAACTCTCTGACTTGTGCACACGGCCATGCCACACGCCCGTGTGCTAGGCCGTGTGGTTAATTAAATTCTTTTGAAATTAGGTGCAGGTTTCACACGGCCAAAACACACGCCCGTGTTCTAGGCCGTGTGGCACACACGGCTGAGACACACGCCCGTGTCTCTGCCCGTGTGCTCAACTCTAAGCATTCTGTTTCTCAAAATTTAGGTGCAAGAGACACACGGCCTAACCACACGCCCATGTACTAGGCCGTGTGTCACACACGGTCAAGACACACGCCTGTGTGTCTGCCTGTGTGGATAAAATAAATCCATTTCTAGCTTTATTTCTCACCCAAAATCACACCAATGTCCTGCATTAAAACTCACATCCAAATACCAACCATTTCAAGTATTCAAATTAAGCAAACTCTATCATTCCACAAGGCATATCATTACATGCATACATGTTTATAATCTTACCTTGGTTTAATCCATATGTTAGACATAATTTGATCAATTTCTTAACATATATGAAGCTAACATAGTATGACATTACAAGTACATCAAAACAAGCCATTACTAGCCATTCTAATGGCTAGATTACAAACATCATTATCAAGCCACTAATAGCCAAGTTGTCCTATACATGCCATTATATCAAAATGATTTTACTATGTATACCCAAAATAAGCTAGTAGATAGTGTGGCGATGCTCCAATGATCTCCAACCTTCGCGAGCTTCCGAACACTATAAAACAGGGAAAAATAAAACGGAGTAAGCATTACATGCTTAGTAAGTTCGTATAACAGAAACTAAACTTACCAAATCACATTTATTAACATCAAGCATACAATAACATGCTTTTCATCAAATTGGCAAATTTACCTAAACACATACACTCAATCAAACAAGTTAGTCACATAATGTTCACATATGCATCAAGTAAGGATAGATGAGCTCATCATGCAATATTCTTTCAAGACATTATCATTTCATCTCATAATTCTCTCATCATGCCAAGAGTTTTGTCCGTTGAACCATTGAAGTTCTGATGGATGCTCAAGTGGTACACTCGAGGTGTACGATTCAATAACCTGTCAATTCTTTTTCAAGAGTACCCATTAGGGCACTTAATCAAGGAACACACTCTCAAGCCACATATCGTATAACAGGATTACCAGTCTAGGCTAAATCCTAATTGTAACGTATGCTCAGAAGTATTATATCAGGATTACCCGCCGGGCTAAATCCTTTCTATAATGAGGTCAATAGGATTACTCGTGTAACAGCTCGATTTAAGGGCTAGTCAGAATAGTAATCTCGGAAATCACTAATACGAGTTTAGAAAAATTATTTTCATGTTATTTTATGTGTTATAACATGTTTATAAGGATGCATGAAAATTTTGGTGCTTTAATTTTAGCGATTTCTTGCTTAATCGCGAAAAAGAACTAAATCGCATAAAGTGCAAAAGTTCTATTTTATTTGCTAGAGGTGCCAAATAGCTATGGATTATAAATTGGAAGTCCCAAATGTGCAATTTGGCCTTGTTAAGTGAGTTGGCCGGCCATAGGGTGCATGTAATATCCTGAAATAGGGGTTAGTTGTGATTGAATTGTTTTGCATGAGTATGGACTGTGGTGTTGTTATTTGAGGTGTTTTAAGAGCTAGTTATAAGTCTAGAGTAGGCCCAGGTGGCAAGAAAATTTTTGCTTTTAAGTTTTAAGAAAAGGGAGCTGAAGGAGCTAGGGGTTAAGTGTAATTTGTGGGGTATTTTAGCACAAGAATTGGCTTGGCAGAGTGGCAAGGAGGCGCCACTTAGAGCCTGGTGATTGACGCCACATGCGGGGAAGGGAGAGCTCGAGTTCGAGCAAACAGAATTTCATTTTCGCTTTGCATTTTGACTCCAAGGGGGAGGAGTTGTGCTCAGCACAAACTCTATCAGATAAGCATGGACTAAGTCAAAATATTTAAATGGGTGGCAAGGAGAAAATTTAGAAACTTGTGGAATTCAAATTCATTTGAATTAGTGACCAGGAGGAATTTGGGGAAGTGGCCGAATTTTGAACTCCTGCTTAGGGGGAGTGTTCGATTTTGGAGAGTCAAGGGGGTTGCCGAAATTCTTTAGTGGCTAGATGACATTTTTGGCTAGCCTTTGTTTGTGTATCAAAAGCCGAAAACCCCTTTTTGAGCATTGCCGATTTCTCCCTAGTGCACCATAGTGAAACAAAAGCCGAAAGATCATAGGTGTGTGTCGATTTCTCTCTTAGGCATTTGGCCGAACCTCCTTTAGAGCCCCTCTCTCATCCTTTATTTTCTTTGTAGCCGAAAAGCAACCCTCTTCCCCTCATCTTCTCTTCTTCTCAAGTGTTTGGCCAAATCTCCCTCTCTTCCATCTTTCTTTTTCTTCTTTTCATAACTGCTCAAAACCACATCTTCTTCTTTACTTTCTTTTGCCGAAACTTTTTGAATCTCCTTTCTTTAAGCCTAAGCCGAATACTAAATATCTTTCTCCCATCTTCTTCTTTTCACTCTAGCCGAATCCCATCTATTTATTTTCTATCAACCATAGCTGAAACTCCCTTCATCATTCAACTCTTTGTCGAAATTTCTTCCATTCTTTCTCATATTGTGTTGGCCGAATATCAACAAGGGTGGATCTCTTTTGGTTTTTCTCCAATCGATTTTGAAAAGGGGTAAGGGTTCTTGACCGAAACTACATTCTCACTTTCTCTCTTCTCTGTCGACTCATATGGTAGGAAAAGCCGAACTTCGGCATTTGTGGGTGTTTTGCTAACCATCTATAGGAACCGATTTCTCCTAGGTTCTCCGGGATTTTAGAAGCAGTCGATCTAAGCATCTTTTCTCTGTCAATCGGATTCAGTAAGTCAAGTGGTAAGGATCCATAATGTTTTAATCAATCTTGTTGTTATTTAGTTAAGCCGAAGGCTATTGAAAGTGAGTTTGGTTGTTGGCCGATCGTAGGGGGAGGAGCAGTCTCGCATACCTTGCGTTGTGATTTGTTTTCGTAAGGAAGAAAGGTAAGGGTGGTGTAGTTTATGCGTAATCTCACCCTTCAGGATTTGTTAGTATAAGCCGAATGGCCTATGTTACTAACCTTAGTGTTGGCCGAATGTAGGATCAAGGGATTTGGTGCAGGAGATCGGTCCTTCAGGATTTAGTGCTTACGTTAGTGACAGGTGTGTAACATACACACTTCATAACTAAGTAAATATGTTAATAACCTAAATGTGTTAAAAGTCAGAACTGTGTAGATCTTAATATGATGCCTTATGGGTATGAGCAAGGATTCGGGTAAGTCCGTTTCGATATGACTTTTGCGATATGGTGCATAATAATATGATTTATGATATATTTGCTTTATGTTGCACGTTAAAGCATGATGGCATGATTTGCACTTGTAATGCATTGGTATGGGTGATATGAGAGGAGGGGGAAGATGATATCCGTGACTTTGGGTCACCAGAGGTTTGGCACCTCCAGAGGTTTGGTACCACAGATTATTTTGTGACTTTGGGTCACGGAGGTTTGGCACCTCATAGCAACTTGTCCCAGTGGCTTAGCACCACAAAGGGTTGGCCCCACGCATGATATTTTGGGATCGCCGCCGGTGATTTGGTATCACACGTGGGTTGGCCCCACACTCAAATTATTGATATTTCGTGACTTTGGGTCACCGGAGGTTTGGCACCTCATAGCGTCCTCGCCTCGGTGGCTTAGCACCACAAAGGTTGGCCCCACATTTGATATAACGGGATTGATGCCAGTGATTTGGTATCACACGTGGGTTGGCCCCACAGATGGATTACTCGTGACTTTGGGTCACTAGTGGTTTGGCACCACATTATTATTGGATATCGTGACTTTGGGTCACCAGTGGTTTGGCACCACCAGTGGTTTGGTACCACACGGGGTAGAAAAGAAGTTATGGATGGCTAGGTTTGAGTGCATTATATATATTGCTTGGTTATGATTTGTGTAAGTACGTTGCATTAATCGGGAGGGGGATTATGCACTGAGTCTTGGTGACTCACCTTCTCCCTTATCTTTTCAGGTGATTCATAGATCGCGGATGAGGAGCCGGGTAGACTCGAGGTGGCCATGCATTAAATAAACTCAGTTTTTACGTGGACTTTGGTTGGGTACTTTATTTCATTTTAATTTGGTTTCACTTTTATTTTGGGTTTGTAATACGGCCTTTTGATTATGTTTGGATTATTTTTATGCTTTGGAATTGTGTTAAACTTAGCTAAGTAAGTCACATGGTTAACTTAATAATTTGAGCCAAGGTTTTCTAGACTCAAGAACGCAATGGTTTTCAAATCTTTACCATTGGGTAAAACAAATCAACTGATAATAACAACAACTCAAATGGATTTCAAACTTAAGTTTTCCACTTTCAACTTAACTGATTTCTAAATAGTTAAGGAAGGAACATCGGGCTTTAAAATGACTTAAGCATTTTCTAAACCTATGGATCGACAACTAAGTTTTAAAGATTTATTACCGGGATTTTAAAGTATATCATGGGTTTTAACTAATCATGCACTGGTTTCTACAAACATAAAACAACAAATAGTTTTTCACTGAAAACAAACCGGTAACCTGTTTCCTTCAAAACAATTTCCTCTGTGACATGCCAGATTCGGTCGTGGTGTGTTGACCGGGTTTGGGGTGTTACAGTGCATAGGGGACAAGTGCATTTATTATGATTAAAAGTTGGTGATATTAGTTGGAAAGATGAATAAAATAAGATGATATAAGCAAAAGTTATCATCTTTTTATTTAGTCTTCTTCTCCAACCGAAAATATCAACCATGGGAGGGTTTTGAAAGCTTGAAAATTTTAGCAGCTCATTTTCTCTACAAGTAAGTCAATTTGATGAATATTTTTGATGATTTTTGTATTTTTGGAGTCCTCAAAGCTTAAGCTGGCTAATGAGAGGACTAGTTTGCAATATGGTTGAAAGTCTAGGGACTTACCATGATAGATTTTATGTTGTTTGGTGAGTTTTTATGGAAGAAAATGAATGATAGGATGATGATAAACAACTTTTGTGAAAGGTGTTGTTATGAAAACACCTAATTGGGATAAAAATGCAAAAGTTGTAATTTGTTCATTAAGGCATGAAATAGTTGGAATTGTGGATAGTTGTAAGAGGATTAAATGTTCAACTAGGCTTTTTTAATAAGAAAATGTGATGAAAATTTATTTACGAGCCTAGGGGCAAAATCGTAATTTTTGCCAAAGTATAAGGGCAAATTAGTCATTTTTGCCTAAGTGTAGATTATGGTGTATTATGATTTATAAGTGATTGAATGAGTAAATTCCATTGTTCTAGATCAAATAAAACGAGATTCGGACTTAGAACCGGTGAAAAGAGAAATGTGGGCAAAAAGTCCCTTTCGACCCTTTTCGACATCGAGGTAAGTTCATATGCTAAATTATGAAATTTAAGTGAAGTACTTAACATTTTGATGTTGTATGGATTGTTTAATTGCCTTTATGTATACGTTAAGTATGTTTTGACGGAATGTCGAGAAATGAGAGTCTTATTTTTAATTTAAGACTAGTGGGAAAAGAAATTAGCATGATATGATGATAATTTAGGTCCCGTGTAAGACCATATTGAAATATGGCCTCGGTGTAAGAATTTGTATAAGACCATTTCGGGGACATGGCATCGATATGTTAATGCGTGTAAGACCCTATCGGGGTATAATGTCAATATGACATTATGTGTATGAGACTCAAGAGTGTTATTTAACAATTTGAGTGATTCAACGGGTATGTTGAAAGAGAGAAAGTATGTGGTTGTACCATGAAAAGCACAAGTATGTGTTAGGACTAAATTGAGGTAAATTCGGTATATGATGAACCCTTGGTGGGTTATGTGTAATCAATGCACCTCAGATGCATAAGTTATATTTATAAATGCATTGTGTGAATGCGAACGAGTATCGTAGAAAGTTAAGTAAGAATTTTAGTGTGTGAGGATGTTCCCGGATGAACATTTGAAATAGAGAAATACATGTGGATAACTATCCATGAATGTATAATAACAGTGAGCTATGTGCGATATCACCTTATTGATGGTTAGTGATGGGTCAGGTGCGATACCATCAACTATATTATTAACGGGTGAATGTGTATGCGTTACCACCGATTAATCATTAATCGATGGGCTGTGTGTGATACCATCACTTATAAAAATCATTTGGTGGGCTAAGTGCAAAACCACCATAAGTATAAATGATTGGTGGGCTATGTGCGATACCACCCTATTAGAGATCGATGGTGGGCTAAGTGCAAAACCACCATAAGTAGTATGAGTGGCTTATTGAAAATGCTTGATGTGTTGTTTTATGTGACCATGTGGTGACCAGTGCAGGAATGTATGCTAATTAACACGAGCAACTGGCTTGTGGCATGGTTAGAATGTGGTAAGAGATAGAATGAGTAAGTTTCAAGAATGGTTGAGTAAGTAACCATGATGTTTAAGAGTAAAACTCATTATAATACCTTGTGGTTGGGTATATTCAATGAATATTAGTATTTGTCAGTTATATGCAGATGAACTTACTAAGCATTATTGCTTACTCCTTTTCTTTTTCCCATCTCTTATAGGTTAATTTAACTAGCTCGGGTTGGAGGCCGCCGGAGATGTTTTCATACAATCGAGTAGACGCTTGGTATGATGTTTCAAGTTCTTATGAGTCATGGAATGTATAGGAATGTAACACCCCAAACCCAGCCTAAAAGTTAGGCCCAAATCTAGCGTGTCACATTGAAGAGTTTTTTGAAAACCCTGCTTTCATTAGAAACCCTTCTTACAACTTAAAACTTTCTGCTATTCAAAACCTCAGATTTCGTTTGCTTATTATCAAAACGTGGTTTATTAGAAATAATTCTTGGAAAACATTGTTATCTTTAAAACCTTGTTTGTTGCGGAAGCTTAATTTAAAACAGTTGCGGAACGTGATATTTTGAAAAACAGTAGTTATTTCTGAAAAATCGTGTTCTACTTCTAGCAATTATAAAACAATCAATAAAATCCCAAAACTTAAAGTTTAGAAATCTTAAGGCCTTATTACAAAATTAATAACCCAATAAATTAAACTAGAATAAAATAGGAGTTGCTAAGTTTAACTTTAAAGCCAATCAGACGTGTGGTCACCTCCGAGTCCCTCGCAGCTCCGATCCGTCTAAGGCTAAGGATTACCTGCACAGTTAAAAATGGGGTGAGTTTATGAAAACTCAGTGTGTAATCCCCTTACTAGAGTATCACCAAGATATCTGTAAGCGAAAACTCGGGCCAAGCCCTTTCAACAAGAATAAAGATGCGATAAAGATCAGAGCATACGTGGGTCAAAGCCCACTACGAAATTATTTGGGTCACAACCCATAACAGTATCAATTGGGCCTAGCCCAAACCAATAATAGAACAAGTGGCCTAATCCCAGTACAGTGACAGATCTCATAAACAGATATGCAGCAGTATGAGGATGCATCCCACCCCGATCCAACCAAACACACCACCTGTACCAACCCTACACACCACGTGGGGACCAAGTTGATCCACCCAGCCCTACACACCAATAACGCAGCTGGGCTGCTAATATCAACGAAGCAAAGCTACTAATAACAGTATATGTGGCTAAGCCACTAGAATCAGTATACGTGGCAAGGCCACTAAATTGGTAAAACGTGGCATAGCCACCAGTACAATACTTCCTCAAAAATACAAATCCCAACCCCATGCAATATATCGTGTATGTCATGCTCAATCATTACACATGCATGCAAAATGGCCATGCTCAGTAACAGTCATCTAAACATATATTAACAAAGATATCACCACACGCCCACAATAAGTCGATTAAACTCATAGTTATACAATAACAATCAAATCACCAAATTCACAAGTCTAAATCAATCATTTACCTACAAGGGCAAAATAGTCATTTTACCCTATAAGGGTATTTCGGTAATCCTATCCTTTCGAGGTATTTTGGTAATTCTACCCTTCAGGGGTATTTCGATAATTAGACCCTACATGGGTATTTCGGTAATTCTACCCTATAGGGGTATTTCCATAATTTCGCAAATCGGAGTATTTCGGTAATTTCGCAGACCGAGGGTATTTTGGTAATTTTGCAAATCAAGGGTATTTTAGTAATTTTACAAATCGAGGGTTATTAACGACCCAACAGAAGGTCCACCGTCGCCTCGAGCGACTTAGGAAATCTAAATTGACTTAACGACGAAGATGGGCCTAAGGCCCATTACCCTGCCCAAGTGGGCCCACAGAGTCGTGTGGCCCATTTAGCCTAGAAACAACCACGGCTATGCAACGGCATAGCCCAAATCAATAACTTATCGCATCACAGACATTTTATCTATGTGGGCCCACAAGCCCATTGGGCCCACACGGCCCCCTTTTGGCCCCCAAAGCACCTAGGTCATGTGTGCGACATGATAAGCCTATCTATTTCCCATTTAACAGTGTGACTTGCATTCGCGGGCCCTACGACCCATTGGGCTCATCGAGGCCCATTCAAGCCCAAGTGACCCACTACGGCCCAAGCCCATGAATTCGCTCATGGTGGCCTTTCTCATCACACGCTCACGCTCTATGAGCTCGGTTCACCACACGCGCGATCGCACTCTCTTATGGCATCATTTGCCTGTATTTCAGCTTTTCGGCATAATGCCGATCAACAGTCAAGATAACACAATATAAGCACCTTCGGCTTTTCAACCAATTAACGATTAGAATAGTGTATACGGATACACACCTTATCACGTAAAGTACTGAATACTAACGAGCGCCGTCACCTTCACTAGAGCGATCAAACTGCATTTGCCCAGTTAAACCAAGGTATTCTAAACAGAGATAATGATGCAAATGGCTTAGGGCCCACTCTTGGCCCAAATGGGCCCACACGCTCGTGTGGCCCATTTCGCCCAAATCTAGCCACAGATATGATATTCACATAGTCCAGTCCAATATCTACTACACAATCATACAATTTATTCATATGGGCCCACGGGCCCATTGGGCCCACTTGGCCCAAGGCAGCCTAAACCCATGAGAACACTCATGGGGGCCTCAACTATCGCGTCGAAGCTACCACACATGCGCTCGCACGCTCGTGTGGCTACCATCGCTGTATGACCGGCATTTCGGCATTTGCCGCTCTACAGCTAGAGTAGTGCGAAATACAGACCTGATAGGGATCTGAAGTTAATCCACGCTCCGAACACTGTTCTATGCAGAAGCCAACAATGATCACACCCTTGACCCCCAAGGGGTGTGTCGATCAACTTCGATCACCACCACCGCGACCCAACGGCATACAGATCAACGAATGATCCAACGCTTAACCCAAACGAGCACGCCACAAAGCGAAAAGGGTAAGCCAAGAAAGGTGTGCCTACTCTCCTCATGGTTTGCTCTGTTTAAAGCCAGCTTCTCACCTTCCCTCCTGCTAGCTTCCCGATGTGGGATCCCTCCTTCAGCAGAGTTTAAATCCATCACAATCTCTTACAGTCCCAACTTAGCAAAATAAATATCCCTTTTTGCTTGCGATGGGATTCGAACTCAGGCTCCCCTGTAACTTAATCCACGCCGCTAGCCACTTTACCAACTAGCTCCTTGTTGTCTTAAAACATGCGCAACTAAATATAAGCCTATGGGTCAAAGTCTAAGTTCATTTAAAAAGACAACAAAAAGAATTGCAAGCGCCAAGACTTGAACCTTGGACCCCTTGCTTCCTCTATGGCGTTACTTCCTTGTCTCACATGTGGCGCCATTTGCCACTAGACCACAACTCCTTTTGTGTCATTTTTTCCACATTTTATTCTTAAAGCCTACTTTCTAACACCCAGGGTTTTACTCACCTAAAACCAAAATTTTTCCTAAAGCCCAGGTTTGAACCCGGGACTTTATGGCAGCCCCCTAACCTTCCAAAATCACTCACCTAATAGGTCCAACTTATATTAGTGCCGTTCTCTTGTTCTAAAAAATTTTAAACGCTCCCATGCCCAAGGCCCAATGGGCCTAATTCTACTAGGCCCAAATTCGGGGCGTTACAAATCTACCTCCCTTAAAGAAATTTCGTCCCCAAAATTTCTAGCTAACAGGGTAGTCATGTAACAACTACCGCACTACGCTACCGCTGCGTACTCTGATTCTAATATCCCTATCACATTTTAACTAGAATTTGGAACTCCCTACACATACTCAAAACACCTAACCATTAAAGCAGATAGATATCTCATTCGCAACCAATTTCTATATCCAAACATCATATCCAAACCAAACACACACAGAATAAATACCAAAAATACAGTCCAGTATCTAAAGAAACCACAGTATTTCTAACTACTACTTTTCAACAACAATAGTTTTAGAAACTTACAGATTTGGTGCCGGAGGCTCGGTGTACCACACTTTCAGAAAACGATCAATACAACATTTAAGAACTTCAAACCTTTTCAAGGCTTTTTGAAACAACACTTTCAGAAATTCAATTTTGAAAACCCAATCCACAGCCGAGTTTTACAACCGAGCTCTGATACTATTAAATGTAACACCCCAAACCCAGCCTAGAAGTTAGGCCCAAATCTGGTGTGTCACATTGAAGAGTTTTTCAAAAACCCTGCTTTCATTAGAAACCCTTCTTACAACTTAAAACTTTCTGCTATTCAAAACCTCAGATTTCGTTTGCTTATTATCAAAACGTGGTTTATTAGAAATAATTCTTGGAAAACATTGTTATCTTTAAAACCTTGTTTGTTGCGGAAGCTTAATTTAAAACAGTTGCGGAACGTGATATTTTGAAAAACAGTAGTTATTTCTGAAAAATCGTGTTCTACTTCTAGCAATTATAAAACAATCAATAAAATCCCAAAACTTAAAGTTTAGAAATCTTAAGGCCTTATTACAAAATTAATAACCCAATAAATTAAACTAGAATAAAATAGGAGTTGTTAAGTTTAACTTTAAAGCCAATCGGATGTGTGGTCACCTCCGAGTCCCTCGCAGCTTCGATCCGTCTAAGGCTGAGGATTACCTGCACAGTTAAAAACGGGGTGAGTTTATGAAAACTCAGTGTGTAATCCCCTTACTAGAGTATCACCAAGATATCTGAAGGTAAACTGGGCCAAGCCCTTTCAACGAATAACGACAAAGAAAGATCAGAGCATACGTGGGTCAAAGCCCACTACGAAATTATTTGGGTCACAGCCCATAACAGTATCAATTGGGCCTAGCCCAAACCAATAACAGAACAAGTGGGCTAAGCCTGAGTGCGAAGGATGATCTCATAAACAGATATGCAACAGTATGAGGATGCATCACACCCCGATCCAACCAAACACACCACCCGTACCAACCCTACACCCCATGTGGGGACCAAGTCGACCCACCCAGCCCTACACACCAATAACGAGCTGGGTCATACATCAACGCAAAGAAAGTCGCTAATAACAGTATATGTGGCTGAGCCACTAGAATCAGTATACGTGGCAAGGCCACTAAATCAGTAAAACGTGGCATAGCCACCAGTACAGTACTTCCTCCAAAATAAAAATCCCAACCCCATACAATATGTCGTGTATGTCATGCTCAATCATTACACATGTATGCAAAATGGCCATGCTCGTGAATACCATCTAAACATATATTAACAAAGATATCACCAAACGCCTACAGTCAAGTCACTTAAACTCATAGTTATACAATCACAGTCAAATCAGTCAAATTCACAGTCTAAATCAGTCATTTACCTACAAGGGCAAAATAGTCATTTTACCCTATAAGGGTATTTCGATAATCCTATCTTTTTGGGGTATTTCAGTAATTCTACCTTTCAGGGTTATTTTGGTAATTCTACCCTACATGGGTATTTCGATAATTCTACCCTATAGGGGTATTTCCATAATTTCGCAAACTAGAGTATTTCGGTAATTTCGCAGGCCGGGGGTATTTTGGTAATTTTACAAATTGGGGGTATTTTAGTAATTTTACAAATCGAGGGTTATTAACGACCCAATAAAAGGTCCACCGTCGCCTCGAGCGACTTAAGAAATCTAAATTAACTTAACGGCGAAGATGGGCATAAGGCCCATTACCCTGCCCAAGTGGGCCCACACACTCGTGTGGCCCATTTAGCCTAGAAACAACCATGGCTGTGCAACGGTACATCCCAAATCAATAACTTATCGCATCAGGACATTTCATCTGTGTAGGCCCACAAGCCCATTAGGCCCACACAGCCTCCTTTCGGCCTTACGCGGCCCAAAGCACCTTGGTCATGTGTGCGACATGATAAGCCTATCTATTTCCCATTTAACAGTGTGACTTGCATTCAAGGGCCCTACGACCCATTGGGCCCATCGAGGCCCATTCCAGCCCAAGTGACCCACTACGGCCCAAGCCCATGAATTCGCTCATGGTGGCTTTTTTCATCACACGCTAACGCTCCGGAGCTCGGTTCACCACACGCGCGATCGCACTCTCGTATGGCATCGTTCGCCGGTATTTCGGCTTTTTGGCATAATGCCGATCAACAGTCAAGATAATACAATATAATCACCTTCGGCTTTTTAACCGATTAACGAATAGAACAGTGTATACGGATACACACCTTATCACATAGAGTACTAAATACTCACGAGCAGCGTCACCTTCACTAGAGCGATCAACTGCATTTGCCCAGTTAAACAAAAGTATTCTAAACAGAGATAATGATGCGAATGGGCTTAGGGCCCATTCTCGGCCCAAATGGGCCCACACGCTCGTGTGGCCCATTTAGCCCAAATCTAGCCACATATATGAGATTCACATAGTCCAGTTCAATATCTACTACACAATCATACAATTTATTCATATGGGCCCACGGGCCCATTGGGCCCACTTGGCCCAAGGCAGCCTAAACCCATGAGAACACTCAAGGGGGCCTCAACTATCGCGTCGAAGCTCCCACACGTGCGCTCGTACGCTCGTGTGTCTACCATCACCGTGTGGCCGGCATTTCGGCATTTACCGCTCTACAGCTAGAGTAGTGCGAAATACACACCTGATAGGGATCTGAAGTTAATCTGCGCTCCAAACACTGTTCTGCGCAGAAGCCAACAATGATCGCACCCTTGACCCCCAAGGGGTGTGTCGATCAACTTCGGTCACCACCACCGCAACCCAACGGCATACAAATCAACGAATGATCCAACACCTAACCCAAACGAGCACGCCACAAAGCAAAAGGGGTAAGCCAAGAAAGGTGTGCCTACTCTCCTCATGGTTTGCTCTATTTAAAGCCAGCTTCTCACCTTCCCTGTAACACCCCTTACACGGGTTCTATACCGGGAACCGGGCCCTTGGCGTTACCGAACTCAAACCGCTTAATCGCCACTTAGGCTCAACGTCATTACTCGCTATAACCTCATTCTCGACTTACAAGGCCTCACTCATACATACGAGGACTCTCGAGACTAATCCGAAACTTTTACGATCCTTAAAATTTCTCTTTTATACAGGTCTCACACGCCCGTGCAAGATTAGACATGCTCGTGCATGGTCACACACGCCCATGTCCCTAGACCATATCTAAAAACCTAAGCATTCTGCCAAATGCCCCACGGCCATGGCACGCCCGTGCTCCCTAACCGTGGTGAACACTGACTTCCCTCGTACGGCCTAGAGTCTAGACACACGCCTGTGTGGCTAGCCCGTGGCCAACACTAATGAATCCCACACGCCCTAGGCACACGCTCGTGTGACTAGTCCGGGGTCTATTCTGTTTTCAAATATTAACATGCAGGGGACGCACAGCCACAGCACACGCCCGTGAGCTGACCGTGTGTCACACATAGTCTAGACACACGCCCGTGTGTCTATCCACATGGTCAAGAACAAGACTAAGTGTCAAGTTCTTTTCACCCTTCTAACATACACAACATATACTCATCTAACATCATCATAATCAACTCAAATTGAAGTGCATTCTCACATAGAAAACTACATCTTTCTTTCATATAATGTAATAGCCAATAACCATGGCATTATACAAAATAAGCTATCTATCTAAAGGCCAACACATCTTAGCCATTTACAACAAAATTTACTAACTTATCTAGCCCCTATACATGCCATATACAAAACATTAAGTTTCATGTACCAAAGTGTGCTGATATGTGGACTATCTTCTGGTGATCCTCGTATTTCGATTCAACGCTTTAAATCTATAAGACAAGGGAAAAGAAAGAGAGTAAGCTTTGAGCTTAGTAAGTTTACACATAAAAAATTAAGCATCATAGTATAAGCCCAACCACAATTAGCATTATACCAATATATAATATACAACTATGCTTACTCTTTCTATCCCTTACCATATTACCAACACATCATGAGTCACATGCTCATAATTATTGAAATGCACCCCTGCATTCAATATCACATTTACACAATATAAAACACATCATTATTACTCAATAATACATCCACATAGCTAACTCACATAGCTAATCCATAGAGCTAATCCACACAGCCAATATCTCGGTGGTTTCGCACTTAGTACACCACAATTAATTTATAAGGTGGTATCGCACTTAGCTTACCACAAAGGTAATCATCGTGATCTCGCACATAGCCACTAAATGATATACCTAAGATAGCATCGCACATAGCCAGCTCATCGTCAATATGCATTCGGATGGTATCGCACTTAGCCCACCATCTAGCATTATCACAACACATGCACAAGTCTATTTACCCAATTACTCATCCATTCACATCTATACTACATTCATTCTACTTGGACCACATAGGTTCCCAATCATTCTCATTCATTCTCATTCATACTACACCCTAGCTAGCATTTACAAATTGTAAGTATGAATGCATTGTTTATGCATAGACTTACCTCGATACTCAAAAGTACAGAAATATGCAATTTAGTCCACCACCTTGGTTTTGCCTCGGTTTCGATCCGGGCTTCGTCTTTCTTGATCTGTAATGAATAAATCAGCTTATTCAATACACACATTGACTAAATTGACCCACATCTCATACTTTAGCAAAATTACTATTTTGCCCCTAAACTTTCTCATATTTACACTTTAGTCCTGAAGGCTCGTAAAGTGATTTTTATTTAACTTTGTACTCTTTCATGCCTAGCCGAACCACTTACTCAACTAAAGCATTCATCAAATCTCACTAAATCACCCATGTATGACCAAACTTAAGATTTTTACAACTAAGTCCCTACATGCATTTTCATGGAAAATCACTTAGCAAAAGATGTTTCTACTACATCAAGCTTTCATATTCTTCCATAAAACATCAAAATGCATGCATGTCATACATGTATACATTTTTGAACATCCATAATAGCTCACCAAATAGCTATAAATAGCTTACTCATGCTACCGGGACTTCAAAAATACGAAAAATATCAAAAACCGGGCTTAGGAGCACTTACTAGCAAGCTTGAAAAATTGAAAGAACCCTAACAATGGCTTCTCAAATTTTCGGTAGCTATGGGAAGAAGATGAATGAATTTCTATCATCTTTTCACCTATTTTAATCACTTAATTGATAAATGACCAAAATGCCCTTTTTGATAAACTTTCAATTTTAACTCATCCATGCCCATTTTTGTCCAAAAATTAGAATTTGGATAAATTGCTATTTAAGGACCTCTAATTAATAATCTAAAGCTATTTCACACATATAGCTTCTAGAAACACACATTTTGCAACTTTTGCGATTTAGTCCTTTTGGACAATTCTACCACAATTTCACAAAATTGCTTCATGAAACTTTCACACTAGCATGCATACATAATATAAGCCTCAAAAACTCATTCATGACCCTCGGATTTGTGGTCTCGAACCACTATTCGACTAGGCCCTAAACCGGATGTTACATTCCCTCCCTGCTAGCTTCCCGATGTGGGATCCTCCTTCACAGCAGAGTTTAAATCCATCACAACCTCTTGCCGTCCCAACTTAGCAAAATAAATATCCATTTTTGCTTGCGATGGGATTCGAACTCAGGCTTCCCTGTAACTTACTCCACGCCGCTAGCCACTTTACCAACTAGCTCCTTGTTGTCTTAAAACATGCGCAACTAAATATAAGCCTATGGGTCAAAGTCTAAGTTCATTTAAAAAGACAACAAAAATAATTGCAAGTGCCAAGACTTGAACCTTGGACCCCTTGCTTCCTCTATGGTGTCACTTCCTTGTCTCTCATTTCGCGCCATTTGCCACTAGACCACAACTCTTTTTGTGTCATTTTTTTCCACATTTTATTCTTAAAGCCTACTTTTTAACACCCAGGGTTTTACTCACCTAAAACCAAAATTTTTCCTAAAGCCCATGTTTGAACCCGAGACTTTATGGCAGCCCCCTAACCTTCCAAAATCACTCACCTAATAGGTCCAACTTGCATTAGTGCCGTTCTCTTGTTCTCAAAAATTTTAAACGCTCCCATTCCCAAGGCCCAATGGGCCCAATTCTATTAGGCCCAACTTTGGGGCATTACAAGGGACCTCTTTTAAAGTTGACTAAGTCATAGTTAATATAGCCAAATGTGTTGGCCTAAGTGAGTTATGATTTGGTTGTGAATAGCCATAGATGATGGCTTAAGTCGATTGTGATCATGGTAGAAATGGTTCTCCCTTGTGTTTGGGATGAAGATTTCATTGTATGAATTAAATGTCTTTAATTCAAGAGTTATATTGATGCTATGTGAAGTTATGTGATGATGTATGAATGTATGCAAATGAGAGTGACAAAGGCTTGGTAGATAGCCTGCTAATCTCCCACATGGGTAGACACACGGGCGTGTGTCTAGACCGTGTGGGAGGCATGGTTAGCACATGGGCATATGCCCCAAGCCGTGTGGATAAGTCAGAATGCCAAGGTTTGGCATACGGGCTAGGGCCACGGGCGTGTCAAGGCCGTGTGTATTTAGTCAGTGTCGACCACGGGTGGAAGACACAGGCATGCCTTAGGGGTACACGGGCGTGTCCCTAGTTCAACACGGGCGTGTGGCCCCTGTTTCGATGAAAATTTTCTCAAGTTCGTAAAAGTTTTGGGACTAGTTCCAAAACCTCTCGGAGGTATGTTTAAGGCCTCGTAGGCCGAGATTGAGTAAGTGATAGGTTTAAATAAAATTTTATAGCCCATTTCGAGGTGTTAAGTGAGATAAGTTAGGTAATGCCTCAAACCTGGTCCCTGCTTTGGACGCAGGTAAGGGGTGTTACAACTCGTCCGAGCTAAATCCGTCAGCAACAAATGCAGGACCTCATGCATTTTGGGAAAGCACATATATTCATTGGAATTCAATATTCAAACGAAACTTAACCTTTTTTCAATCATTTCAAGCATGTATTCATTCTTATATTGTAACATCCAAACAATTCACATAAATAATAATCACATTTCATACAACACAACATTTAATTTGACATAATTACATGCTCGATTAAGTTACACGAACTTACCTCGACACTTGTTCGCGTATAAAATCTACTAATCCGAAACCTTTTCTTTTCCTCAGTCTAACCTCGAATTTGTGTTGTCTGGATCTATATAAATAAATTTAATCATCAATTTCACACATTTCATATTCAGTTGGACTCAATTTACGTCCTAGGAAAAATTACCATTTTGCCCCTAACTTTTCGATAAATTCCAATTTCGTCCCTAGGCTCGGAAAATGAAATTTATGCAATTTACTCCCTATTCCAAGCCTAACCAAAATTTCAATATAGAATTTACAGCACATATTTTCTATAAATTTCAGAATTTTTCATCAATTTTCACAACTTTACATTTTAGTCCCTAAATCATGTTTTCATCAAAAATTACTTTGTAAAAGTTGTTTATCTATCAATAACCTTTCATTTTCTACCATAAATTTCTAATTTTCAACATATTCATCCATGACCCATTTTCCATACTTTGATAACTTTTCAAATTGATCCCCAAATAGATAGATTAAGCTATCCCGGTTTCAAAAATATCAGAATTACTAAAAACGGGACAAGGAAACTTACCCAATTAAGCCATGAAAGTTTCTTCTCACTCTCCTATGGTTTCCATGTATTTTAGGTTGAGGATGACATAAAAATAAGATGATATCTTTTATCATCTTTTTAATTAATTTAATTATTTCAATTTCCAATTTAGTCATTGCTCTTTTTTTAAATATCCATGGATGAGTCACCAAAATATCTACATACTTTTCTTTAATGGTCTAGTTACCATATAAGGACCTCAAGTTTTGAATTCTATAGCTATTTAATCCTTATAGCTACTAGAATTTAACTTTTGCATTTTATGCGATTTAGTCCTTCTCGTAATTAAGCACATAATCAGTAAAATTTTCTTATCAGAATTCTCACATGAAATTTCTAACATATTACGGACCATGTAATAAAATGAAAATAAATTTTATTTTTGGTTCAAATTTGTGGTCCCGAAACCATTGTTCTGATTTCACTGAAAAATGGGCTGTTACATGTTCAACCTAGGTTTATATGTTATTTTTCATTAAGTTTTTCAGCCTATTCATTTTGTTTTTCCTCCCTTATCGTGCAACCATCCTTCTCTCTCAAGAATCTCCCATTTTCTTCTTCATTCTTCCGTCCAAACAAGGGTGTTTTCCACCATTGTTGTGCCTCACCAAATCAGCCTCTTTCCATGCCACTGTTTATGATGATGTGTCGCCCCTTTGTGCACCACTTTTGGGTTGCTATATTTTTTATTTTTGTCGCACATTTACAACAACGTTTTCTTCAATTCTCTTCTATTTAAAGTAACCCTTAACCTTGTCAATTAGGAGTGCATCTGATCTTGCTCATTTGACATCTCAAGTCTAGTTAACATGAAACGTAAGTGCGGATTTAAGCGAGTTATTGTGCCGTATTAATTTTGTTAAAGTTTCTGATTGGGTCGATCTAAGACATTTAATTGATAATTAGTTATTTATTTTAAAGTTTAATTTAATCGTAGGTGCTGAACTAAACATCCTGGATCAGTAGTGAAGTCAGATATCATTCACACCCTCGTTTCGCATCAAATCAGTGTAAATTTGTTTGTCGTTTCGAATCTAAAAATTTATTAATGTGACACTGCTTTGGCTGAACCCTTAGGGGTGTTTCAAGGCTGGTCATTTATTGTATTTTAATGTATTAAGTGTTGTTTTTGAATCTAGGCTCATCTAAAGCTTAAGTGCAAAAGTACATATTTTATAGTTTACAGTTGTAGATTGCGAATTAAGGTGTGGGTCTTTACCTTTGCTAAATTAGTCTAAAAATCTTAAAATATTTTTTAAAATGGTAGTTATACTTGCTAGTTTTGGCATGGCTGAATGGCCTAAGTGTTAATAAATGGAGTGCTGAGCAAGGTACATATTTAAATAGGAAGCCCGATTGTAGAAGGCCCTATTGAGACTGATTGAATTATGTATGAGTTGTATGTATTGTATGATTTTGTTCTATAATTTGGTTAACCACATGTTGGATATGTCATATCTCCAATTGCTAAATATGTGGTGAAAATTGTGCATTGAATTCATGTACAGCATGCTGAATTTTTGAAACATTGATTAATATGCACGTAATATGCCATAATTGACATTGAGCTTGTATGTATTTAAATTACATACCATATGTTATGTTGACTGTATGGAAAGCATGTATGCATGCCTCTGTTACTGTTAAACAAAAGGTATGCATGGTATACACCGATACTGTTTATTGGTATGCATGTTAAGCATGCCATTGTATCGAAACTATTATTTGAAGCATGATATGTTTATTGATTGTATGTCATATTGCATTTGCATGGGGTGGGTATTTGTGGTTGACGGAGGAGTTCTGTGGAGTACCGACAACATTTTAAGTCCACAATATTGTTGTCAGTGCACTACACCGGAGTACCCAGGAGATTGGGTGATTTAATCGCATCTCTAGCAGCTTGTCTAAAATACTAGTGTCTAGTCCACATTACTGGCTGCTTGACTGCATTTTTACTGGCAATTTATCTGCATTATTTTTACTTGTGGTTTATCCACATCGAGCTTCGGCTCGTAGTGTTTGGATCTCGGTAGATGGGTTTTGGGGAACTCATGGGCTGTAGCGGATGATCAGGTAGAAACCTTTTGTTTTGAATCATACAACATAACATGCTTATACACTGACTGAATATTTCTATGCAACAGTATGGATTGGTAACGTTGACTATTATATCCGAAATGAATGATTATATGATTTTTTTTTGTAATTTTGACTCAAACTAAGCTTCCTTAAGCTCACCCCTCTACTCTTAAACTTTTCAAGTAAATGCTTGAGACTAGGATTGGACTCGGCATGTGGACAATCTTTCGGACTTTTGACTTCTTTATTTTTAAAACAATTTCCATTAAAGCTTTTCGCTGGTTGGGATTGTAAATTTGTTATTTAGGACTGTGGCTTGGTAGTTTTTGGTTTGGGATTTTTATGCATACATTATTCATTCAAGTAGTTTGAATTTAATAACCAATAATTGCATGTTATTCGGTTTAAGTAAAATTTGACATAATTGTTGATTTTCCATTGCATTATACTACCACAAGTTTTACAAAATAAATCAATAACACAATGGTTTTACTAAAACATCACTATTAATAATAAAATGAATCGTAAAGTATAGACGACCTAACAAATGAAGGTTTTAACCTAACTCAAAGTAACAACCACAGTTTTCTTAAAATTAGATTAGTTGGTCTTCTTAGTCATTCCAGTGGCTAATGTAGCCTTCTTAATTTTACCATAATGTCCAGGTTGAGTTAAGGAGTTTACACCCATTCTCGATAAAGGAGAAAGCAAGCAGTCTATGGCCATAAAATCAAAACCTCTAATGGTATCTCCCAAAAAAAATAATCTCAAGAAAAAAAACCTTCCCAATCTCAAGATAGGAAAAAGAAGAAGCACCCCTTTGTTGATTCAAACGTTGCAACAATGCTAGAACAACTTCTTAAAAACAAACTAATCTAATTTCCAGAGAGGAAGTGACTTGAAGAAGCTGATAAATTTGATGATCCAAACTATTGTAAATATCACTATTTGATCGGTCATCCTCTTGAGAAACGCTTTGTCTTTAAGTATGAAAGTTAGTAGCTCTAAGAAGATGGAAAGGTTAAGTTTGAGGAATAAGCAGTGTCATCACACTTGACATCAGTCGAAATGACTCCTCAACCAAATGTGGTGATAAAGTTTGGCTCTTTCGATCCCATTATTTTCACCAAAAAAGCGAGTTGGACAATCAATCTGCGTGAGAATGAGGCAAGCATCTTCCTCAAAAAATCAATCATGATGATGGTTGGACACTTGTCACACATCAAATAAGTCAAAGGAAGTATGCCACAAAACCTTTGAAAGTCTTAATATCAACCAAGATGATCTCCAAGTCAACCAAGCCAACAAATCCTAGAGTGTCCCAAAGAAAGAAAAGGCCCGCTGAAAATGCAAACTCAATAAAGCCCATAACATTGAATGAATTCATGTCACCTTCATTTAGAGATGAAGATTTCATTCCTATGACTTGCAATCATATTGGTGATGGTAAAGATTTCGAGAGTGAAGGAAAATATGACACCACGGGGTTACAAATCGGTGATCACTCTAGTGTACGAAAGATCAACTTCACTGACGAAGACTTATTGTTAGGATCCACTTCTCATAATAGGCCTTGGTTCATTATTGGATATGCTTGTGAGCCAAAAGTGAATCGAATCTAAGTTGATGATGGTTCAATAGTTAACATAATCCCTTTAAGACAATAAAATATTTGAGAGACCTTCTTGATGAGTTGATGCAAATTCATTTGATTATCAAGGATTCAGCCAAGGGGGCAAAGAATTCTCGGCAAACTCTGATTTCAACTTTTTATCAGAGATATGGAATCAAGCCCATTTTTCCATATGATTGATGCTAAAACAACACATGAAATGTTGTTGGGGCGACCATAAATTCATCAAAATGGTGTAGTTTCCTCACCCCTTCATCAGTGCTTTAAGTATAATAGCAATGGTCAAGTTAAAATAGTTGTTGCAGATATGAAGCCATTTTCTAAAGTAGAAGTTCACTTTGTCGATGCCAAGTTTTATTTGGAGAGTTCATTTGCAGAAGAAACATCGAGAAAGGATACGTTAGATGATGAAATAACCCAAGGTTTGAAAACTTTGACTCTTCCTCTTAGTAACATGGAGAAATAAAAAATCCTTGAACCTCCACTGAAACTATACGTTAGGCATATCGGGTCTCCTTGTGTACATGGTAGTGTTCTTTCTTATAGAGACAAAGGCTTTGATCCCAATGCATATAAACTCCTTACTAATGTTAGTTACAAGCAAAAGGAGGTGGTGAAGTTGGCACTCGTGAAAGATGAGCCAAGTAAAAGGACTTAAATAGTTTTGTCAAAATTCATCAAGTATGACAAAAGAAATCAGATTGTGCTAGAACCTCTAAAGCAAAACTTGGATTTACTTAGTTGAAGTCGAAGATTTGTAGAGAAACTTTAGTGCATGTAACATCAGAAGAAGTTCTAGAAGAGCAAAAAGGTCATACAGTACCTCTAAATCTTCAGTATTTAATCGATTGGGAGAACCAGTAAGAAGGCGTTCGATGTTTGACCACCTAATTCTTCAGTCTCCTCAAAAGTTAATTTTTGAACGAATCAAAGGAGAAATACTTAAGCCATCTATTACCAAACCAGCCTCCATTCATTCAAGACTTGGGGGTTCAAGTTTTGGAAACACTAGCTGCATTAAGAAAAGAAATGCTCACACTTCAAAATAACCAAGGGACTTTCATAACAATATTCCTTCGCAGATGAAAATATGCTCAGACTAAAGATAACTACTGGTGAAATGTTAAAAGCTACACAACACATAGTAGTCATAACCAATATGACCAAGAAGGAAGAATGTGAAGATATGGAAGTCCTTGTGGCTTATCATTTATCCACGAAAGAGATTGATGAAGAGTCTCAAGAGGAGGAAGCTCAAGAAGCTCCTTCATTATTTGGAAAAGGGAAATCAAACCACTATTAGTGAGTTGAAACAAGTTGATATCAATGGAAGTCCGTCTTCAGAAGAAAGAGAAGAAACCTATCTCAATCTCTTAAAAAAATATCAAGATATATTTGCATGGACATACAAAGAAAAGTCAGGACTTGATCCAAGAGCAGTTGTCCATCATCTGTCCATCATGAAAAGTGTTTGTCCAATTAAACAAGCTCAGTGACGATATCCTCTTGAGTTGATTCCTCAAATTAAAGTTGAAGTGAACAACACATTGAAGTTGGCTTTATCAGAAAAGTCAATGTTAGAAAATTCTGGTTAAAAAATTGGTTTTCTGTCACAATGGAAAATAAAAATTTTGAAAACCAAGTCAATTTTTTATATTTATAGCAATAAAATTTTCTCAAAAAGTACTTGTTCTTTGTGCGAGACGGATCCTAGACTCTCCCGACTTTGAACCGAACGACCTTTTTCACTATTCTCGTACCATGAATCACTTCTAGTGTGAGCTCGAACAATCACGAATCAAACACAGAACCAGAAACAATTTATCACTTTCAATAGGAAAGTAATTATCTCTTAATAGATACCAATATAATTGTTATTCACAGAAAATAGAATTTATACTTAGAAAATAAATTATCACTATTTTTGGGCAAAATAACAATATTGAGAACTATTGTATGTATAGCCCTACCAGTACCATATATTTATCACTTTTAGTAGGAAAATAATTCTCTCTCAATAGAAACCAATAGAATTGTTATTCCCAGAAAATAAAATTTATACTTAGAAATTAAATTATCACTATTTTCAGGCTGAATAACAATATTGAAAATTGTTGTATGTATAGCTCTACCAATACCATGTATTTATAGGAAGATATAGGACAATCCTGGTTGAATTAGTATAACACAAATAATATCCATTTAATAGAAAAACTAGCCTTCTAGTTTAACTAAAAGAAAGGGGCCACAGACCCTAGTTAAATATACTAGGGCTACCGCCCCTCATATGTATTATAAGGGGATTTTGGGTCTATCTTGTATTGGTCCAATTATATTTGCTTTCTACACTTTTAACCCAAAACTTTATAATTTAATTCAACCTAATATATGTGTTTTTATTTTCCAAAATAAATATTTTTTTAATTTAATTAGATAAATTAATTTTCAAATTAAATAATTTTCTCAACTCAAATCTAATTCTGTAAAAGTCATGACCACTTTACCGTGAAAGAATCTATGAGAAAATATATTTAATTTCCATATTCAACTGATTCACAATGAACAATTAATTTAATTCTATTTTTGAACTTCAATTATTTGGCTAAATAATAAACTTAAATTAATTCTCAAGTCATTTCCATACTTAGTGATAAAACACATTCATTTCCGAATGTGACTCATTTCTCTAACTTCATCATTTTCATCTATTTCTATTAATTTGATTCTACATGCAATTCATTTTTGGTTTCAACGAGCTACCGAAGAGAACGATTGGACATTTGTAATTAAGACTCAAATAATTTATAATTAAGTTTCAACTTTTCACCTATTAATTATAAACTTATTTAGTCACGAAGTCATTCCAGCATAGTATCGTGACTGAGCTCTCACTAATTACATATCATTATGAAAGCTACTTATTCAATGTTCGTTCAATGACCTTATCATAAGTGTGTTACCCTCATATGATATCCTTAATCTCTTTGGGATAAATTCATTATCCTAATATGATCATATTTTCTCTCATGGTAACCATTACATCTTCCTTCATGAAAAGTCAATTACTATCAAATAGTAATCAAGTTATTTATCACAAAGACAAATTACCTGTGGCCATGTTTGCTTTTCATCTATCATGTAATTCCAATGAGAGGATATCATTTATCCATTTCTTGGGCTATAAATTCCACTATTGTTAATAATGCTACATATTGCAGAAGTCGTATACCCAACGCATTAGCTTTTGGTTCCTTATCTATTTGAATTTAGGCTTTTAGTTACATCAAAGTATACGAGTCATGCATACATAGTCCATCATCCACTCAGGATTACTATGAAAATCAAAAGTGAATAAATCCATAAACGAATTTAGGATTTATTCTATTTAGGTCATACTCGATGTATTGTCAGTCCAGTCACATATATGTCTATTTCTTTTGGGAGCCATTTGCTCCAATGCACAAGATAAAGCATCTCTCCAATTGGACTTGATAGGGCCATATTAGTATTTCAATAGGTTTGCTCATTTCTAATTAGACTAAGTACATGTTTAGGTTCATCTACTAATATAAGTTGTCTTTTCGTATTACAATCCGACCACATAATACCGCTTAGTATTAGTCAAATATTAGATAACTAGTGAGCCAATATTTGATTCCATTTTTTTATGTGGAAAAACCATTGAGGACAATATACAAAAGGTATTAATGTAATTTATGGATAATTTTATTAAATCAATCTATTAAAAAAATACAAGTATACAAAACGAATATACTACACTTAGGGCACCAAATCTAACAATCAAATACCCTACTTGGATGTAACACCCTTAACCCGTATCCGTTGCCAAAATAGGGTTTCAAAGCGTTACTAGGATTTACAGATCATTTAAAAAAAAATTTCGCTTCATATAATATTTATACTTGAAATCAATCAAAGATAATCGTATATACATGTCATCATACATATCAATCTCTTACCATTTCTTCAATAACATATTTCATTTAATTTCAACATCAATAACCTTATTATCTAAACATGTCACACTTGAATGTATTACTCATCTCAACTTACATAATTTCCATGTATCAACATATCAATATATTAATGTATATGTATATATATAAATATTTCATGTATCATCATTTTCATGTATTTTATGTATATTTATTCCGGTAATAGTTCATTTCGAACTTAACATTACTCAAATTCCATGTACATATACTTTCCACACCGTGTGTGTACAAATCATTATATTTCAGGCAAATACGGGTAATAATTCATTTCATGCTCATATCTTCTCATGTCAGGATTTTACCCGTTGAATTTATTTAAATATAAATGGGTACACATATTTCAGATCAATACCAATTATAACCATAAGTCTTTCAATATTAATTTCATATGTCACTTACCAATCTTTGTCAAATTAGAGAATGTCTTATGGATTTGAGCACGTCGTTTTCTTAATGCCACAATCCACTTTGATCTTGCACATATATTTCCATGGCCCTGCCATGGTCTTTACACTTTATCACAATGCCATAGCCCAGCTATGGTCTTTCACTTTAATTACGATGCCATAGCCCAGCTATGGTCTTACACGTACACACATATATTGCCATGGTCCAAACATGGTCTTACATTCACAATTGCCGTAACTCAGTTATGATCTTTTCATTGAAATGCCATGGTCTTATCCGTCAATTCATCACTGGTCATGGAACGATCGTACTCAATCCAGCATTCTGCTCAATTTGAACTCTTGCTTCGATTTTCATATTATCATACTTATCATAATAAAGATATGGAATAATACATTATATAATCTCAAATTTTAACATTCAATCATAAAATCTCAACCATATGAACTTACCTGGCTAAATTGCAGAAATACCAATATTCAGGGGCATTTTGGGAATTTTTCTATTTTCCTCGATTTTTCACCCGATCTTAATCTAAATTAGTAATTTCATTCAATTTATTAATTTAAACGCTAAAACAATTCATTTCCTTCAATTTTGTCATTTTTTACATTTTTACAAAATTACCCCTAAAGTTTTACTTTTATTCAATTTAGTCCCTAAGCTTAAAACATGCAAATTAGCCATTTTTAAAGTAAACACATACTAGATGAATATTCATAAATTTTCCTCCTCCTCCCCTCCATTCCACATCCTCAATATACATATAATTCCATTATTTATTTATATGTTCATATCAAATTGTCCACTTGAGTCATAGTCACTAAATTATTTATATCTTGAGCTAAAAAATTCCAAATTAAGATCCGCTTATTGTTTTTGAAACTAGACTCAAATATATTTCTACCATAAAATTTTCAGAATTTATAGTTTATCCAATAATTACAGTAAAATCTTCAAATTTTTCCTTGTTCTGCTGATTGACAGCTTCGACCTTTCTTTACTAAAAGTTAATTATCTCTTAATACGGAATTTGGATGATGTTCCTATTAATTTATATTTAAAATATACTAATTAATAATTTAAAATTCAAATTTAAACCCCCAAGTATTTTTATACAATTTTTAATGATTTTCCAAAGTCAAAGCAGGAGAACCCGAAATCATTCTGACCTTGTCTCATAAAATTTATTATATCTCATAATTTACAATTCCATTGCTTACACCGTTTCTTCTATGAAAAACTACACTCAATAAAATTTAATTTAATATTTTATTCAACCTATAATTCGTTTTCTACAATTTTTGGTGATTTTTCAAAGTTAAACTACTGCTGCTGTCCAAAACTGTTTTAGTGCAAAATGTTGATTACTAAGTTTATAACACCCGTATTTCTTTTCTCTACAATATTTCCCATCACTTTCTCTTATTTTCATTCACTAACATATCAATAAAATAAAAAAAAATATATAAGAAAACTCTACATTAACATCAATTCCATGCTTTTTCAATAATATCAAACTTAAAAATGTATTGAAATCTTGATGTTCTTACCTCTTCTTATTGATTTCAATCTTTAACTTGATTTTATCTCTCCTCCAGCTTCTATTTCTTGAATCTAACTTGATATTATAGCTCCCCATAGTCTCCTTGTCATCTTTCTCTCTTGATGGCTATAGAAATTCTTTTGATTTCTAAGTAAAAATGGTGGATTTTTGGTGAAAGGACCAAATTGTAAAGAAAGTAAAACTTTCTTTCTTTCTCTCTTGTTCTCATGTTGATGCATGGAAAGGAAGGATGATAATTCTTCATCTTTCCTTCCTTTTAAACTAAAAAAATAATAATAAAATATCTCATTAATAAAATAATATTTATCTAATTAAATAATTATAAAATATCATCAATACCATCATTGCCTTCTAGATTTCTCTCTCTTTCTAATTGACCATTTTGCCCTTTATTATCTTTTAAAATTCCATCCTTGAGTCATCATTTAATTTGGTAAAATTGTAATTTAGTCCCTCATAATTCTTCACCTATTCAATTTGGTCCTAATTCATCCATTTTCCTTAGTTTCTAGATCATTCCACCCTTAAAATATTTGTACTATTGGTCCTTCAACTTTTTCATATTTACACTTTTACCCCCAAGTTTTAAGTATTTACTCTTAGGCAACAGAACTTTTCTCACTTTTACAATTTAGTCCTTTCCTGAATCAAGATATCATAATATACTTCCCGATGTTGTCATAACTCAAAATTTCCCTTTTTGTCACTTTATTTTCTTATTTTACTATATCAAAGATAATATCTTATTGTAGAAATTTTCAGGGTATTACATTGGATCTTTGACATTGTCCCATTAAGAAAGAAGAATGGAAAAATAAGAATTTGCGTAGATTTCAAAGATCTAAACAATGCTTGTCTAAATGATGATTTTCCCTCCCTTTGACAAAGTTAATGGTGAAAGCTATAATCGGCCACAAAGCTTTTTCTTCCATGGATGGATCGCCGAGCTATAAATTAGATTCTTATGGCTCCTGGAAATGAAGAACTTACCGCATTTCGAACTCCAAAAGGAATATACTATTACAAAGATATGCCTTTTGGGTTAAAGAATGTTGGTGCTACATATTTGAGAGCAATGTAGAAGATTTTTGACGATATGTTGCACAAAAATGTTTAATGTTATGCGGATGACATGGTTGTGAAGTCCAAGGAAAGAGTTAATCATCTGATAGATCTATGTCAAATGTTTGAGCGACTATGTAGATATCTAATAACTATAGAATATAGAGTTATCTTCAACACTTCTTGTAACGCCCTCAACTTGATTCGATTAACCGGATCCAAATCTTGGGTATTACCACACAAATATAGACACATCCTTAATTTACTTCTACGATTTACAAATAATGACAACTTACTTAACTACAAATTACAAAACTAAAATACATAAGTAAATACAATGAGTAAATACAGATGCAACATGTGGTAATTAAACTACAATGATATCCAAATTGAAACCCTAATTTATTATAGATACCCCAAGAATTTCTAAGGAGTATTTTAGTCATTGAACACACCGTGAAACTTCCTCTATATGCATAACGGCCTAATATGTGACTCCTTAGGTGTAGTCCTAGCATCGTCCATCCTGGCACAAACTCATATCAATTCACTTGTAATAAAACACATACCCAGATAAGTTCATAAAAAATTAGTGAGGAAAACATCATTTACCTATGTCATTTTTGCACAACTCCACTGGTAACTTATTTAGATGATTTTATCGTTCTGAACCTTTAACTTAATCACTCGTGAATATTCCCTCAATTTCTACTCTCATTTACAAGTCAGACTCAAAACTCAATTCTTACCCATCAACATCTTCAATACGCCACTTACCTCTTTCAACCTGATCTTTCATAAGTCTTTACTCGTTTCCTTTGTAGAGGTCCATATGACCAAAACACCGTTACTCTTGTATTCGAAACTTTAAGCCATCGTTCCAGAATCCATGTTTGATCATATACACTGTAACACCCCAAACCCGGCCCATTCGTTACGACCGAATTTGAAATGCCATCATGAAAAACGTTTGAAGACTGATTTCACTTTTTTGGAAAAAACATTAAAAATTTTGTCATTTGAAAACCATGTCCAATTAAAAATTCTAAATAATATAAGCTTGATAAAAATATCCAAATTAAAACTTTATTATAAGCTTTTAAAATATAAGTTGCCAAAATTAAAAGCACTTCCCAATAATAATTTAATGGTCGCTCTAGCTTAAACATAATAAAAATGTTCAATCACTTTAATGGGCCTTATTACAATAAACACTTAATCAAAATACTGAAAATATAACTACTTAATTAATTAAAATATCTTTCTGCATGGAAATCTGCTTCTGCATGGCCACCTTTGTATCCACTCCAACCCGCTCCAAAAATCACGATCACCTGCGATGTTTAATAAAAATTGGGTGAGTCAAACAGACTCAGTGTGTAATTAGTCCACTGAATTTCACCCACATGTTAACCACATATTAACTCATATATCAGATATCAATTATCAAATTCACATGTTATCACATTATGGGCTTGGCCCATATTCATATCACATTCATATAATAGGGTAGTTAACCACATAATTTTCACATACTGGGCTTAGCCCATTTCCACACTGATCCACATTCATATAGTGGGCTTTGCCCATTTCCACATTAATCCACATATCATATTGGGCTTGGCCCATTTCCACATATGTTCACACACGAAATCATGCAATTATGAAGCCCAACCCAAACCTAGGGTCCATCCGCTACACACCCCTTATCCAAATTTACCACACACCGGGGATTATCAAATCACCCTCTCCTTTTCACTCCAAAGGCAATCATCGCCGTCCACGTGCAATTAAGCACAATAGTCCACAACGCGACCTCGATCCAAGCGCCAATCCACGATGTAGCCGTAGCTAACACCAAAACCACAATGGGACACATAGTCACTCATCAACCACGATATGACACATAGCCGATATCAACCACGATGAGGCACATAGCCACTCATCAAGCCACGCGAACTAAATCGCAATTAATCCACAACGTGACCTCGATCCAACGTAATCCACGATGTAGCTCAAGGCTAACATCAAACCACGTACTCGAGTACACCCGCATCTTCTTTCATATCATATCCCACCCATGCACATGCCACATAAAATAATGATACAATGTAATGATGCATGAGCATGTTCATCAAGCATATTATCACATATTCATATTAATAATCACATATCATCAGGTTTGGTACTTACCGGATTATCGACATACCCCTTGAGGGTATCCTTATCACAATTTCCACTGCACTAGTTAGCACATTCATAACACATACAAATTTCACATACATATCATATACCCGGAAAACGGTGGGTTAATAACACACCTGTCTATTTAGCGAAATCCCGAACTACTCGAATCTAACACGATCTAGAATCCCGAAACTCTTCTTATTCCCGTCGATTTGCTCCTAAGAACCAAAGTCAGAAATCGATCATCACCTAAGCTCATAAAATGGCCTATGGCCGAATATCAATACTTCCTTACCTTGCTTACCAAATCTCGAAAACTACTCCTTGCTCTTGAACTGTCGAAATCCCTAAGTGAAACCACATCAAAATCGGCTTAAGCATAAATTCATAGAAAAATAACCCTTGGCCGAATACCATACTTGCTTACCTTAATCGCTTGCATCCAAAAACTCCTCTAATACTCCTCTTGTCTGCTATATACAAAAGACACAATGGTAAGGTACTATGAATATTCGGCTATCCATAGAAATCAAGACCACCCTTGATTTCTACATACCAAAGAGATAGAAGAACGGTTAGGAGAGAACTCTTACTTACTATAGAGAATCGATTGGAGCAACCTTCAACCAATGACACCTCCGGCTTCTATCACTTGCGACAGAGAAGAGAGAATATGGCCACCGAAGATTCGGCTAAGCCCTTAAAAAGGTGATTCAATATTCGGTTATCTCTTACAAGTAGATGTAGATGGAAGAAAAGAGGTATAAAAGTGGCTAAGAGATTTCGGCAATGGCTCTCAATGGAGATGAAACATTCGGCTAAGGTCTTGAATGATAAAGGGTCATTCGGCCATTCAAGCAAAGGTGTAAAATTGGGGTTGAAAGAAAATAAAGATGAAGAAGAGTATGTAGAGGAATTTCTACACACACTAAAATGAAGAAAAAGAACCCAAAAACACCTATAACCCTTTTAAATAGTTTCTGCCCTATCTCCTCTTCATGGCCGAATTTGCTTACCCAAAAGAGCCCCATGCTTGGCCACCACGTCAACTCATTATCATATCCCAATTTAATCTCCTACTATGTCTCTTCAACACCCATTCAAATTAAATTGAATTTAATCTACAATTATCTTACCTATTTAGAATAATAAATCACATAATTATCCCCAAAGATTCACCAACTTAAAATAAAATAAACAATAATATCCCTTACTAATATCCCATTTAATCTCTTATCCTATCTCCTAAAATAAATAAAATAAAATCTCATTTGATCTAAATAAAGCCATAATTATCCTATATTAAAATAAATAAAACTACACTTATCCTACTCTTAGCCGAAATTTAAGAGGAGAAATAAGCTTAATCCTCACCCAAGTAGAAGTCCATTTGCCATTCAACCTCTCCCTTCCCCGCCTCGCCTTGACGCATCGCAAAAATAAAACCACCCTCCTTGCTCACTCACAAGCCTCGAACCCAAGACTGCTGGAGCCCTTGGACGCAAGTCGCAGATAACGCCCCAGAGCCACTTTGCCAAGGCGTTTTTGTGACATAAACTCGCCCCAATTCGTTTTAAGACCTCTTTGCCTAGCTCCCCTTGCCTTAACGCCGAAAACAAAATAAAAACACGCCTATCTGCTGTCAACAAGGCTCGAACTCGAGCCCTCTTGAAGCTCCCTTTGCCGCAAGCGCCCAAGCCACTTTACCGTGCTCACTTTCATGTCCAAAAGTCCTTACAATTATTCTTAAGGCCTCCTTAGCCCAACTCCCTTTTAACGCCAAAAATAAAAGTCCATTGCTTCCTACGTTGCTCGAACCCAAGACCAAAGACAACGTCATTTCCAGTGCCCTTAAGTGGCGCCTTGCGACCACTTTTACCAAGGCCTGCTTTATATGCCAAACACGCCTAAGATTTTTCCCTTAAGGCCTCCCCGGCCTTGCTCCTTTAACGATAAAAATAAAAACTCCCAAGTGCGATTCCTGCACTCGAACCTCCTCCCCTTGGCACTCCACTTGACGCAAACTCCCAAAACCCTGTGTGGCGTCCCTTGCCACTTTACCACACGGCTACTTGTGTCCTAAACTCCCAAAACTTTTCTTAAGGGCTCCTTCACCCACTCCCTTTTATACTTAAAATCCAATATTTTCCCAAAACTTTCACCTGCACCCTAGGGTTCTTAAAACCCTTAAAACACCTCCAAATACACTTAAAGCCTACTACACTTGAGTTATGCTCCAAACGCACAACCCCTAATCTAGGATGTTACAGTTCTACCCTCCTTAAAATAATTTCGTCCTCGAAATTACTTACTATCAAACAATCGTGCATTCTTAACTCATCACCCTACTCTACCCCTGCGCACTCTGATCTTAACAAAACTAACACATTCCTTGGATACTATCTCAAGATTCGCATTCAAAGTTCCTTACACTTCACTAGCATACAAACACGAACTATCTTTAAAGCAATAAATAATATTCTAAAAACAAGGAACTTACCCGCTATCACATCCTTGGTTGTCTCACATCCGAACCTTCAGCTCCTCTGCTTAGGGTTCCACGACCTTGACCTCGAGCCCTATCCATCACTTGAGGACATTTCTTAACCAAATGAACCTTAGATCCACACCGGAAACATGCCTTACTATTTCCCCAACATTCTCCTGCATGAGCTCTTCCACACTGAGCACATAAACGACTCCGATTCTCAGAAGCTGGCACAGGTGCTCGTACAGAATTCTCGATCCTTGGTCTTTTCTGAACATCCTCAGATGGCACTGATGGTCTAAAACTCCTTTTGTTCGAATTCTTATTCTTCTCTCGGTTCTGCCTCGCAGTTTTCTTAACTTCTTCAGCTATCCGAGCTTTTTCCACTAGAATCGCAAAGTCTCTTTCTCTATGCGGAGCAATCAACACTCGTAGCTCATCACGCAACCCATCTTCGAATCGGACGCACCTTTCATACTCAGTAGCCACGATCCCCTTGGCGTACTGACTTAACCGCACAAATTTTGCTTCATATTCTGCTACCGACTTACTTCCTTGAACCAAGTTTAAAAACGCCTTCCTTTGCGAGTCTAAATAACTAGCTCCAACATACTTCCCTTCAAACTTAACCTTAAAATATTCCCAATCCACTCGATCTGCCGAGACACCTTGTCTGACAGTGAGCCACCATCGATAAGCTTCATCCCGGAGCAACGAAACCGCACCCTTCAGCTTTTTCCTCATCCTGTGCATACCAAATCGTCCATTATTCTTTTGATCGCTTCCAACCAATACTCCGCTACGTTCGAGCTACTCGAATACTCCTCTAAAAATCTCGGCTCTGCTCGACCTAAGCTTTTCCGATCATCGACTTCAACTCGATTCCTACACTAGCTCCAACCACTTGCTCGAGCACTCGCAACATAGCCCGCGATCATCGCGTCATCGCCTCTGTCTGATCTTGATCCTCCGCGCCCATCGGCGGGCGCGGCACATCATTTTCTCGACCCATGGCGGCACTCTCACCGGTTCCGATCATCGCCATTCTACCTCTACCGCGTCCACGACGACCACGTCCCTAGAACTCATTTCTAACGTCGCGATTTATCCGATTAAAAAGTTTTATGTATCGACTTTTGTTCCACTAATTAACCGCGAACAATTTTATGATATACGAGATATTTAGAAGTAGTTCTTTCGATCACACAAAGGTTCGCCTCAAGTTCACTACTCTAACTCGTGAGTCACATTCACATTCATAAGCAGAGACACATTCATTTCTCCATGAAGTCACATTCATTCACAACATCATTCACTACACTTTTATGGCCATTTCAATCCTTTCCCAACCTGTGGGTAATTTCGTCATTCGTCCTACCAGGTATTTTGGTAATAAACTGTGGTAAATTTGAAAATCCTTACAAATCAACGATATTTCAAAATTTACAAAAACTCGAGGTTATCTTAAAAATTTGTTTTCCAAATCGGTGGTGTTGCGTAAATTTCAGTAAATCGGGTCATTTTGGTAATTTTTGTAAGTCGTAGGCATTTTCGTAATTTTATTTTTTTTAAATCAAATTTCGCAAAATAGAGATTTATTATTTTTGCAAAGTAGGAATATTTTAGTAAAAGTTGTGGTAGTATGGAAATTTCAAAAAAATTCAAACCAGAGGCATTTTAGCAATTTCACCACTAAGGTATTTAGGTAATCTTGCCAACCGAATAACTCGAAAAAATATTTTTCCAAAGTCTAATTTAGTGTTTTCAAATCAGAAAGGGTAATTTGGAGATTTAGAAATTAAGTTTTTGTAAATAGTAAGGCTAGTCCCTTTGGGTTTTAATCATTGGTTTGGCTTCTGGTGACTAAGTCCTCTTGGTTAGGGTGAACCGTAGCTACGCACTGTGGAGGATTCGAGTAAAGAGGAGGTGAGTCGCTAGGACCGCTTAAATACCAAGCTCTTATCGAATCCACTCCTAGACATGCGCACAATGGTTGCCACACCCTAGCTCTACGACTTAGTCACGGGTTTGTTTAATGGTCCTTAAGTCTTATGCACTTGTGTTTGAGTAGACTAGTCCTAGGGTCCAATAGCCCTAATCTACTAATCTACGTTCCCATAAAAGCCCATATAGTTCACATATTCAAACCACTTCAATAGCCAGAAGTACTTACCTGGTGGACTTCGGGCCGGAGATACAGGTGCCATGCTAGAATAAACCTGAAATAAAAGCCCATATTTTGAAAAGCCCATTTTTTTTTGAAAACTATTTTCGGGCCCAAAACCTCAAAGCCGAGTTTTGAACCGGGCTCTAATACCAAACTGTAACACCCCAAACCCGGCCCATTCGTTACGATCGAATTTGAAATACCACTGCGGAAAAACGTTTGAAGACTGATTTCACTTTTGGGAAAAACATTAAAAATTTTGTCATTTGAAAACCAAGTCCAATTAAAAATTATAAATAATATAAGCTTGATAAAAATATCCAAATTAAAACTTTATTATAAGCTTTTAAAATATAAGTTGCCAAAATTAAAAGCACTTCCCAATAATAATTTAATGGTCGTCTAGCTTAAACATAATAAAAATGTTCAATCACTTTAATGGGCCTTATTACAATAAACACTTAATCAAAATACTGAAAATATAACTACTTAATTAATTAGAATATCTTTCTGCATGGAAATCGCATTCAGTGGGCCACCTTTGTATCCACTCCAACCCGCTCCAAAAATCACGATCACCGCGATGTTTAATAAAAATTGGGTGAGTCATACGGACTCGATGTGTAATTAGTCCACTTTGAATTCCACCCACATGTTAACCACATATTAACTCATATATCGAGATATCAATTATCAAATTCACATGTTATCACATTCGCTTGGCCCATATTCATATCACATTCATATAATAGGGTAGTTAACCACATAATTTCCATATACTTGGGCTTAGCCCATTTCCACACCGATCCACATTCATATACTTGGGCTTTGCCCATTTCCACATTAATCCACATATCATATTGGGCTTGGCCCATTTCCACATATGTTCACACACGAAATCATGCAATTATGAAGCCCAACCCAAACCTAGGGTCCATCCGCTACACACCCCTTATCCAAATTACCACACACCAGGGATTATCAAATCACCCTCTCCTTTTCACTCCAAAGGCAATCACCGCCGTCCACGTGCAATTAAGCACAATAGTCCACAACGCGACCTCGGCCAATGCCAATCCACGATGTAGCCGTAGCTAACACCAAAACCACGATGGGACACATAGTCACTCATCAACCACGATATGGCACATAGCCGATATCAACCACGATGAGGCACATAGCCACTCATCAAGCCACGTGAACTAAATCGCAATTAATCCACAACGTGACCTCGACCAACGTCAATCCACGATGTAGCTCAAGGCTAACATCAAACCACGTGCTTGAAGTACACCCGCATCTTTTTCATATCATATCCCACCCATGCACATGCCACATAAAATAATGATACAATGTAATGATGCATGAGCATGTTCATCAAGCATATTATCACATATTCATATTAATAATCACATATCATCGTTTTGGTACTTACCGAATTATCGACATACCCCTTGAGGGTATCCTTATCACAATTTCCACTGCACTAGTTAGCACATTCATAACACATACACATTTCACATACATATCATATACCCTAAAACGGTGGGTTAATCACACACTGTCTATTTAGCGAAATCCCGAACTACTTGAATCTAACACGATCTAGAATCCCGAAACTCTTCTTATTCCCGTCGATTTGCTCCTAAGAACCAAAGTCAGAAATCGATCATCACCTAAGCTCATAAAATGGCCTATGGCCGAATATCAATACTTCCTTACCTTGCTTACCAAATCCCAAAACTACTCCTTGCTCTTGAACTATCGAAATCCCTAAGTGAAACCACATCAAAATCACCAAGCATAAATTCATAGAAAAATAACCCTTGGCTGAATACCATACTTGCTTACCTTAATCGCCTGCATCCAAAAACTCCTCTAATGCTCCTCTTGTCGGCTATATACAAAAGACACAATGGTAAGGCACTATGAATATTCGGCTATCCATAGAAATCAAGACCACCCTTGATTTCGACATACCAAAGAGATAGAAGAACGGTTAGGAGAGAACTCTTACTTACTATAGAGAATCGATTGGAGCAACCTTCAACCAATGACACCTCCGCTTTTATCACTTCATGCAGAGAAGAGAGAATATGGCCACATCAAGATTCGGCTAAGCCCTTAAAAAGGTGATTCAATATTCTTTATCTCTTAAAAGTAGATGTAGATGGAAGAAAAGAGTATAAAAGTGGCTAAGAGATTTCAAATGGCTCTCAATGGAGATGAAACATTCTGGCTAAGGTCTTGAATGATAAAGGGTCATTCAACCATTCAAGCAAAGGTGTAAAATTGGGGTTGAAAGAAAATAAAGATGAAGAAGAGTATGTAGAGGAATTTCACACACACACTAAAAGGAAGAAAAAGAACCCGAAAAACACCTATAACCCCTTTAAATAGTTTTGGCCCTATCTCCTCTTCATGGCCGAATTTGCTTACCCAAAAGAGCCCCATGCTTGGCCACCACGTCAACTCATTATCATATCCCAATTTAATCTCCTACTATGTCTCTTCAACACCCATTCAAATTAAATTGAATTTAATCTACAATTATCTTACCTATTTAAAATAATAAATCACATAATTATCCCCTCAGATCCACCAACTTAAAATAAAATAAACAATAATATCCCTTACTAATATCCCATTTAATCTCTTATCCTATCTCCTAAAATAAATAAAATAAAATCTCATTTGATCTAAATAAAGCCATAATTATCCTATATTAAAATAAATAAAAGTACACTTATCCTACTCTTAGCCAAATTTAAGAGGAGAAACAAGCTTAATCCTCACCCAAGTAGAAGTCCATTTGCCGTCCAACCTCTCCCTTCCCCGCCTTGACGCATCAAAGCAAAAATAAAACCACCCCTCCTTGCTGCTCACAAGCCTCGAACCCAAGACCTGCTGGAGCCCTTGGACGCAAGCTGCAGATAACGCCCCAGGCCACTTTGCCAAGGCATTTTTTTGTGACATAAACTCACCGCACTGTTTTAAGACCTCCTTGCCTAGCTCCCCTTGCCTTAACGCCGAAACAAAATAAAAACACGCCATCTGCTGTCAACAAGGCTCGAACTCGAGCCCTCTTGAAGCTTCCTTTGCCGCAAGCGTCCAAGCCACTTTGCCAGGCTCACTTTCATGTCCAAAAGTCCTTACAATTATTCTTAAGGCCTCCTTAGCCCAACTCCCTTTTAACGCCAAAAATAAAAGTCCATTACTTCCTACGTTGCTCGAACCCAAGACCAAAGACACGAGCATCATTTCAGTTCCTTAAGTGGCGCTCTTGCAATTACTTTTACCAAGGCCTGCTTTATGCCAAACATGCCTAAGATTTTTCCCTTAAGGCCTCCCCGGCCTTGCTCCCTTTAACGACAAAAATAAAAACTCCCAAGTGCGATTCCCGCACTCGAACCTCCTCCCCTTGGCACTCCACTTGACGCAAACTCCCCAGCACCCAGGTGGCGTCCCTTTCCACTTTACCACACGGCTACTTGTGTCCTAAACTCCCCAAAACTTTTTCTTAAGGGCTCTTTCACCCAGCTCCCCCTTTTATACTTAAAATCCAATATTTTCCCAAAACTTTCACCTACACCCTAGGGTTCTCAAAACCCCTAAAACACCTCCAAATACACTTAAAGACTACTACACTTGAGTTATGCTCCAAACGCACAACCCCTAATCTAGGATGTTACATACACAGATGACAAGTACATTCCTTCTGATAGTTAGAAAAATCATTATTCAGAATACGTTTATTTTATGTTTACCCATTACCTCTTATATATCTTATCACTTCATTATTCACAGTCAAATCGTGGCCTTGTAAAACTCTTTATCGTAGTCCATAGAGACATTATGCCTTTTTGATTTTTCTAATCACACTTACATGCCAAAATGAATGCGCCAAAATAGTTTAATACTGAATTTGCTACATGAATCATTCCTTTAAGGTACGCCATTGAGAGCCTTATTAGGATACGCCACATGGGCACTGCTTTTAGACTTCGCCATGTAATCCGTTCCTTCAGGTTTTCGTCATAAAGGCTATCACATCAAAATTTGTCACACATGTTATTTATTCATAGTTCGCCATGAGGGCATTTCTTAAGAGTGCGCCACGAAGGCATTCCTTACAGAGTTTTCCATAAAGGCTTTTCTTTCATATTTCGCCACAAAGGCTTTTCTTTCATATTTTGCCACAAAGGCTTCTATTTCCTTACGTGCTTATTATATGGATTCACCTAGACTCACATTACGTGAGGTCTACCCATTATCGTCCTGGGACTTGCAGGGAACCCCATTGGGTAGTCATCGTCCTTTAGTTCCTTTTCAGAGGGTGCCATGGACATGGGCTTTTGCTTCAAGATTCATATCAGAGGTCGTGTTTTTAGTCCCGATGGACCCCTTTAGACTCCACCGTGGTGAACAGACACAGACTCACTTGACCTACTCTTCATGCATTGACACTATTTAAGAAATGACAGGTAAATAATGTGATAAGTTCATAAGTATGCATTGACACTTTGATCCATTAACAACACTCTACTAACTCATATCTCATCACATATATTCCATTTGTGCTCATACAATCATATTTCATCATTAGAATACTTATCATATACTTAACTTGTTAGATTCCATGCAGATTACAATGAAGGACCCAACAAACATTCATACAATAGTATAATCTTCATATTATATTTTTCTGATGTCGGTTTCATAGTTCATTTGATTTCCACTGAAAATCTAGCATAAATAGTATACATGCAGGAGTTAGTTTAGGGACTCACCTTATTCTCACCTACTGCAGCTCAAAACTCTAGATCCAAGCTTTCATCACGCAAATAAGTAGCAACTACTGCTAGAGAACACAGAAACCTATCAAGATCTATACATATACCCCCTTTTCCATCATTTCTAACGTTGGAAATCCTCAAGCAAGGCCTTATATCTTCATCTTACTGATTTACCAGATCCAACACACTTACTTTTTCATAATATAATAGGCAGAGTCATAAATCTTATCTTGACATAGAGTAATCACTAGTGAAGATCCAGATCTACAACTCCAACTTGAAGGTGAGAGAAATATTGTAAGTTCTTTAATATTCAAGTAACAATACTTATTAAGGAAGGAAGAAGAAAAACTCTCCCTTTTCTAACCTGAGTATCAATATAAATAACCTAAGCCCTTTTTGGAACCTGACACATGTCTTAAATATTCAAGATTGCCTTAATAAAAATGGTTTACAACTATAAATGAAAATTCAATATTTTATGTTTCTAGTCCAACCCTTCATTCCATCCTAACTTTCTCGTTAGTACACAACTAAATTGATAACCCAATAAACTGGGCGTACAATACCTTTTGCGATAACCCAATTCACTCAAAAATCCTCATTATTCTTACCAATCTCTTCTTCTTTAAAACTAAACACATTCAAAGAATAATCCTTGCATAATACTTTAACATCAACTATGCACCCGACCTATACGCCAAAAGCATCTATTGGGCAGATAGGGTTTCACCACTCAAACTACTTTTGGGTTACCCGCCTTACTCAAGACCCATTAAAAATGGGTTTTACACTTCTATACTAATAATTCATGTAAATTTTGAGTGGCTGATAACAAATTTTGGAGTTTTTATTATAATTTTGTCATGTTGGGTGATACTAAGATAAATTTGTTATTTTGATCATTTTATATACTAAAACACGACTTTTACAGTTTTGAAGACAACTAGTGCACTGAAAGTAAAGGCAGTCTTGAAGTTCACCTTTTGATGCTCAATGTTGTAACATATCTACAGCATAAGCCATTGATCTGTTGTAATTTGATATGACAAATTAGGCTTTCTTGGTATACTTAAGGAGCTTATTCTCAATCAAAGTTGTAACAGCCCGATTTTGGGCCTAGTCGGAACAGTGGTTTTGGGGCCACAAATCCGACGAGAAAAAAATCTTATTTTTATTATATTTTTATGGTCTACGATTTCACGGAAATATTTCGTGAAAATTTCGTTCGAAAATTTTGATGTTTAGGCACTCAATTTAGTCAAAAGGACTAAATTGTAAATAGTGCAAAAGCTGAGTTCCACATGTTAGAAGTGTCCAATTTCTATGAAATTTTAAATTGGAGGTCCTTAAATGGTAATTAGACCATTGGTTAAATTTTTGGAAAAAAATGGACATGAGATAAGTGAAATAGGATATTTTTAAGTTAGGGGCATTTTGGTAATTTGGTAATTAAACGGACTAAAAGACAAAATAAAAGCAAAAAACCCTTGTCCATCTTCTTTCTTTGCCGAGTTTAGCATGGGGGAAGCCGTGGCTAGGGTTTTCAAGCTTTCAAGCTCAATAGTAAGTGCATCCAATCCCCGTTTTTAATGTTCTTTACATTTTTGAGATCCCCGTAACTCGATTTAGCTATTTCTACCATTATTTTGAGCTAGGGTTTGTATTTAAAAATTTACCCATTGATGACATGCAAGTTCTTTGATGTCTAATGGTAGAATATGAATGCTCAGTGTGTAGTAAACGACTTTTACAAAGTGATTTTCGATGAAATCGCATAAAAGGACTAATTTGTACAAAGTTAAAAAATGCATGAAAATGTGTGAATGAATGCAAATTATCGACTGCTATAGTTATGAAAATGGTTCAGCTAGGCCTAAAATACAAGGAAATTGAATAAAAATAATTTTACGAGCCTAGGGGCAAAAGTGTAAATATGATAAAGTTTAGGGGAAAAAACATATTTTTTGCCATATTATGATTCCTGGGTCACAATGAATAATGTGACTAATAAGTAAGCTAAGTGTGATGTTATATATCAAAGAAAACTAGATTTGGACTTAGAACGGGGGAAAAATGAGTAACTGACGGTTAGGTCCCTTTTTGCCATTTTGGTATCGAGGTAAGTTCGTGTGTAAATAATACAACATTATATTATATACTTAATATTTTGATATTGCATGAATTGTATATATATGTTTCTACGGATTCTATTGATTATGATTTGGCGAAGAATCGAAGAATTAGAATCCCGGTTGAACCTTAGGAATAGAAAGGATACCTTGTCACGAAATTAGATTAATAAGGTCCCGTGTAAGACCATATCTGGGATATGGCCTCGGCACCGAATTGAGATCCCGTGTAAGACCATATCTGGGATATGGCATCGGTATCAAATAGTGATTCCGTGTAAGACCACGTATTGGACCTGGCTTTGGTATGATCTCGTGTAAGACCATATCTGGGATATAGTGTCGACATCGATATCGGATCCCCTATAAGACCATATCTGGGATATGGCATCAGCATCGACATGCGGTCTCGTGTAAGACCATATCTAGGATATGGCGTCGACATCGATATGAGATCCCGTATAAGACCATATCTGGGATATGGCATCGGCATTAGCATGTGTTCCCATGTAAGACCATATCTGAGATATGGCATTGGCATCTTACTACGTGTATGACAATTTCTGAGTATCCTTCGATATTCCAAGTGGTTCAACGGGATAAAGAATTAAAGTTTATGTTAAAGACGGGAAAATGACTAAAGTGTCAATGAATATGAATATGTGACGATTAAGTGCAGGAATACGTATGTATACACTCATGAGCAATGTGCTCGGGATGTGATCAAATTTTAGTAAGAAGGGAAATGAGTAAGTTATACCTATGAGAATGACCTTGTGATTATAAGTCCATGCTTATGATGTAAGAATATGTGGGAAATGTGATTGATGATCATGTGTGAGGCTTTTAAGCCAAATTAAATTGAGAAATGAAGTGTTCAAGTCTTTGTTGTTGATGTATAGGTTAAATTGGCCAATGAATGGCTTGTAAATATTTTATGATGACTAGCTATTGGCATGGCTAACTATGGATATACTTTAGTGTTATATGTCTGTAAATGAGAATTAATACAAAGAAAACATGATAGAGTAAAATTAGCAATAAAACAATTTGGACAGCAGCAGTTGTATCACTTTGAAAATTCACCAAAAATGGTGGAAATTGAATTAGAAGTTGAATAAGATATTAAATTAAATCTTATTGAGTGCATTTTTGCAGAAAAGAAACGATGTAAGTAAAATAATTTCATATTATGAGATATTTGAACTTTTATAAGACAGGTTTAGAGTGATTTTGAAATCCCCTGTTCTGACTTGGGAAATTAATTAAAACTTTTACAGAAATAATAAAGGGATAAAATTTATATACTTGAATCTCTTAACAAGTATATTTTCAAGAGAAACAAACAAGAACGTCTTTTGAATTCTTTACAACGAGAAAATAAATTTTTAGTGAAGAGGGGTCAGAACTGTCAGACAGCAAAACATGGGAGACTTTAAAGAATAAACTGTACTGATTGGATGAACCAAAAATTCTGGAAATTTTATGGTAAGAAGATATATGAGTCTAGTTTCATAGAAAATTAGCGGATCTTAATTTGGAGTTCTGTAGCTACGGATAAAAATAATTTAGTAACTATAACTCGAGTAGACAGCTCAAGATAAATGTAAGTAAATAGTGAAATTTTGTGTAATTATGATGGTATTACCTTGAGAACATATTGTGAGAATTGGTGAAAAACATGTTAATAAGTTGCTTATTATTTGCATACAAACTTACTAAGCATTGTAGCTTACTCCACTTCCTTTCTCATATCTTATAGGGTTTTATGCTAGCTCGAGTTGGAGATCGCTGGAGATGCTATCACACTATCAAGCTATCATCGTGGGGTAAAAGTGAATATAGACCTCTTAAGTTTATGGCATGTATAGGGAATAAGTCAATTTGTGATTGTGTCATTGTGATTTTGCCAAAGCTATTGGCTTGTAATGGTTAAAGGTTTAATGTAATGTGTAGCCATGTGAATCGGCTTATATTGGCTAATTGGTTATAAGCCTATATCTTTATTCATATGCATATGCCAATGTCTTGTGATGTGGTGGGTACTTATTTGGTACATGTGATAGATTGTAGTTTATGGCCTAAAGACCTAATGGTTGAATGTGGCCCAATAGTCTTATTATTGAATGTGATTTGGTATGTTTGGATTCGGGAAAGCATGATGTTAAGAGTATGTATATGATGATATTGACATGATATGTTATTGTTTGTGTTTGGTTGGTCTAAATGCATTTATATGCTTAAGGTTATGCCATGTGATGTTGTGTGAGTATGTGCAAGTGAGGGTGGCAAAATGGCTTGGAAAATAGCCTTGTAATTGTCCATACGGGTAGACACACAAGGCAGTGTCTAGGCCGTGTGTGACACACTGGTCACCCCCATGGGCGTGTGTTCCGGTGTGTGTCCCTGCACCTTAGTTTAGGTAAAACAGAATGTCCAGACTCAAAGACACAGCAGAGACACGGGCGTGTGTCTCACCGTATGGAGGACACGGCCTAAGCACACGGGCGTGTGACTTGGCTGTGTGACCTCTTTTGATGATGACGTCATAAACAGAATGTCAAGGTTTTCACACACGGGCTAAGACACGGGCGTGTGGCCCTATTTTGAGCAAAATTTTTCTAAGTGTTCGTAAGCTTCTGGTTCAGTCCCAAACCACTCTATATGTATGTTTCGGGTCTCGTAGGCCCATAATAGGAACATTATGAACACGAATGAAAAGTTTTAAGTTGGAATGAAAAAAATTATGGCCCGATTTTACATGATTAAATATGTTAAGTCCGGTAATGCCTCGTACCCAGTTCCGGCATTGAATACGAGTAAGGGGTGTTACATTTAGTGGTATCAGAGCTATGGTTTAGTCGATTCTCAGACTAACCTAGCGTATGTGAGTCTAGCTATACATGCCATATTACTACTTGTGATAGTGTGATATCTCCCGGCTCTAACGAAATTATTTTGTTAAGACAGAGATGACTTCCAACCGAGCTATTTTTGACAATGCTAAAAAATGATATTGATGTGACTGAAATGTGTTTGTGATGAGACAAAACTTAGAAAGGTATGAATAGAAGTTCATGATATGTATGTGTTAATGTACGAAGTGAGATAACCATGAGTTGAGAAATGCGGAAACGTGGAATAAAATGAAAGTTTATGTGGTGATAAGCCCATTCATGTTTGCTTGGCATGCATATGATGATATATGCCCAACCTATTTGATTAAGTGAATATCATAAATACACTTACACAAATTGACGGAATGTGTGTTTATGTACACTTGTTTGAATAAGTGTAATCAGTATGTTAATGTGGTTGAATTTTATGTTTACTTGTTAAATTACAGATAATATGATGTTATGCTTTACGTCTTTGTTAACGTAGGAAATGAGTGCGATCGTTCAATGATGAATTGATGGATAAGACCATGGTTGGACCATGGCAAAGTATGGAATGTAAGACCATAGCTGGGCTGTGGCATTTCAGTGAAAATACCATAATTGGGTTATGGCATTATAATAACGTATAAGACCATAGCTGGGTTATGGCATTGTGATACGTGTAAGACCATGTCTGGGACATGGCATTGATATGAGACTTTGTGTAAGACCATAGTTGGACTATGGCATCAAGTAAACGACATACTCAAACCCATAAGGCGTTCTCTAATTTGACAAATGTTAGTAAGTAAATTCATTGTTTGAAATTGTGGATAGCAGAAAACATTCGTAAAATGAATAAGTATATTAAATTGTCTGAAGTGAATTATGTGATTATGATGATATTACGTTAATGATGAATGCTAAGTCATATGTGTGTATTCATGAGAGTCAAGTTAGAGGCTTTACGACCTCACCCTCTTACCAGTGATGCTTTATGACAAAATTTTACGAGAACCATGTTGAATAAGTTCATAAGTGTGAAACTAAAGAGTTCAATGATGAAATAATTAGTAATGTATACAGAGATGAGAATAGTTTGGAAAGTGAAAACAGCTTTAGAAGAAATATCAGAATGTTTTAAAGATTACATAGATTATGCAATGTCACAGATAAAGAAGAAGCTAGTCTCGGCTATTCGATTCAATTGAGTTATGTGTATTTAAAGTATTCTCAAGTATAGTAATGAATTTTGTGCATTCACGAGTATATAGACGGATAGTCTGAATGAGGAAATTATATTCTGGAAAGTATGATACAGAGATATGTTTATTGGTTTGTTCTAATCGAATGATGTTATTATGAGTCAAAGCTGTACCGATTGATAAAGTCATCACATTTATGAAAATTTGAATGATCTATGCATGTTAGCAAAGTTCTAAACAGTTGAAAGTATTATTAACCGAAGCTCTAGTTCTGAGTTCGGTTTGAATTGAGTAAGGAAATTGTGATTTTTCAATGATGTACTATTGAACAAATCAGAATATGTTTTAATACAAGAATGTAAAGAAGTAGTTTGCACTTTTAGACGGTTAAAGTCACATGAAAAAGAACTGTTCGACTAATGATTTAGAGACGACCACTTTTATATCTGTGTTGTGAACTGGGTGATTTCGTATGATCGATGAAAAATGTCATATGTTTCCTTATTCTAATGGGTTAAAGTATCTAATGTCACAGAAAGATCTGAAATTAAGACAACTGGATGTTTGGAAATGTTAAAAGACTGTGAGTAATTATCGATTTACCTTTTGGAAAGCAAGTATGGTTACACATGCTTGAATGGAAAATCTTTTTTTTTTTTTTTGTGAGTACTAGTTACTTGATTGATCTTATTTGATGATGGACTAGTTCTAACTAAGTTAAAACCTTAAGCGATGCTTTCTTTGTGAATTGAGAAGCTCAGAAATGTGATAGAGAGCGGTGAACTAAACGAGTACAGTGTGAAACAACTTTCTATTCTGAATTTCAGGTTGGACTTGATACCTGTTATTATTATTGTTCTGAGATAGAATTCCCGTACTAGGTAATCTAGAGTTTGTACAGAAGTTTTGTACGAGACTCAGTAGTAGCTCGTCGGCTCATCCAAGAGTAATAAACTGTGTATTCATATAAAGTAGATGTGCTAATGATTGCGTATGTTACATGATATTTTGGATCCGTATTTAGATGAGGATATGTTGACAGATAAAAGTCAAAAATCAAGTGTATTCAGGACTAATACAGTCAGTGGTTGTGCGAGAGTGATAATGAGATAAAGTTACCATAGATTTCATATCGGGATTGACATTATTCCCGAAAAGGAAGATGTTAATTTGTTTATGGTTGATCATTTGACAAAGAAAGATCCGTATGATCATTTCATTATGTACAGATTTCTTATTTGATAGATTAGCCGAGTAAAATGTTTCTGAGATTATTCGATTATGCAGAATGCCAATTCCATTATGTCGGATAGAGATCCGGAGGTTACATCGCAATTATGGGATGAGCCATAGAAAACTCTGAGTATACAGTTGCATTTTGGCACAGTAATTTGTTTTTATATCAATGATAAGTCTAAGAGAGTAGTTCAGATTTTGACAGTGTACTCCGGCACTGTGTGCTAAAGTTTAAAGGATATTGGAAAGAGATATATGAAATTAAATCGACTTGTAATTCTGAGAAGATTAGTGAAAGCGTTTCATGAGAGTTGAAAGCAACTTCTTCTGGTAAGATTTTCGGGGACGAAAATCCCTAAAGAGGGGGAGAATTGTAACAGCCTGATTTTGGGCCTAGTCGGAACAGTGGTTTTGGGGACACAAATTCGATGAGAAAAAAATCTTATTTTTATTATATTTTTATGGTCTACGATTTCACGGAAAGATTTTGTGAAAATTTCGTTCGAAATTTCGACGTTTAGGCACTCAATTTAGTCAAAAGGACTAAATTGTAAATAGTGCAAAAGTTGAGTTCCACATGTTATAAGTGTTCAATTTCTATGAAATTTTAAATTGGAGGTCCTTAAATGGTAATTAGACCATTGGTTAAATTTTTGGACAAAAATGGACATGAGATAAGTGAAATAGGATATTTTTAAGTTAGGGGCATTTTGGTAATTTGGTAATTAAATGAACTAAAAGACAAAATAAAAGCCAAAAACCCTTGTCCATCTTCTTGCTTGGCCGAATATAGCATGGGGGAAGCCATGGCTAGGGTTTTCAAGCTTTCAAGCTCAATAGTAAGTGCATCCAAGCCTCGTTTTTAATGTTCTTTACATTTTTGAGATTCCCGTAACTTGGTTTAGCTATTTCTACCAATTTTTTGAGCTAGGGTTTGTGTTTAAAAATTTAACCATGGATGACATGCAATTACTTTTATGTCTAATGGTAGAATATGAATGCTCGGTGTGTAGTAAACGACTTTTACTAAGTGATTTTCGATGAAATCGCATAAAAGGACTAATTTGTAAAAAGTTGAAAAATGTATGAAAATGTATGAATGAATGCAAATTGTGGACTGCTATAGTTATGAAAATGGTTTGGCTAGGCCTAAAATACAAGGAAATTGAATAAAAATCATTTTACGAGCCTAGGGGCAAAAGTGTAAATATGACAAAATTTAGGGGCAAAAACATAATTTTTCCCATAGTATGATTTCTGGGTCACAATGAATAATGTGACTAATAAGTGAGCTAAATGTGATGTTATAGATCAAAGAAAACGATGTTCAGACTTAGATCGGGGGAAAAACGAGTAACTGACGGTTAGGTCCCTTTTTGCCATTTTGGTATCGATGTAAGTTCGTGTGTAAATAATACAACATTATATTATGTATTTAATATTTTGATATTGCATGAATTGTATATTTATGTTTCTACGGATTCGATTGATGATGATTTGGCGAAGAATCGAAGAATGAGATTCCCGGTTGAACCTTAGGAATAGAAAGGATACCTTGTTACGACATTAGATTAATAAGGTCCCGTGTAAGACCATATCTGGGATATGGCCTCGGCACCGAATTGAGATCCCGTGTAAGACCATATCTGGGATATGGCATCGGCATCGAATAGTGATTTCGTGTAAGACCACGTCTGGGACCTGGCTTCGGTATGATCTCGTGTAAGACCATATCTGGGATATGGCGTCGATATCGATATGAGATCCCCTATAAGACCATATCTGGGTTATGGCATTGGCATCGACATGCGATCTCGTGTAAGACCATATCTGGGATATGAGTCGACATCGATATGAGATCCCGTGTAAGACCATATCTGGGATATGGCATTGGCATTGGCATGTGATCCCATGTAAGACCATATCTGGGATATGGCATTGGCATATTACTACGTGTATGACAATTTTCGAGTATCCTTCGATATTCCAAGTGGTTCAACGGGATAAAGAATTAAAGTTTATGTTAAAGACGGGAAAATGACTAATGTGTCAATGAATATGAATATGTGACGATTAAGTGCAGGAATATGTATGTATACACTCATGAGCAATGTGCTCGGGATGTGATCGAATTTTGGTAAGAAGGTAAACGAGTAAGTTATACCTATGAGAATGACCTTGTGATTATAAGTCCATGCTTATGATGTAAGAATATGTGGGAAATGTGATTGATGATCATGTGTGAGGCTTTTAAGCCAAATTAAATTGAGAAATGAAGTGTTCAAGTCTTTGTTGTTGATGTATAGGTTAAATTAGCTAATGAATGGCTTGTAAATATTTGATGATGACGAGCTATTGGCAAGGCTAACTATGGATATACTTTAGTGTTATATGTCTGTAAATGAGAATTAATACAAAGAAAACATGATAGAGTAAAATTAGAAATAAAACAGTTTGGACAGCAGCAGTTGTATCACTTTGAAAATTCACCAAATATGATGGAAATTTAATTAGAAGTTGAATAAGATATGAAATTAAATATTTTTGAGTCTATTTTTGCATAAAACAAACGGTGTAAGCCCACTAATTTCATATTATGAGATATTTGAATTTTTATAAGACAGGGTCAGAGTGATTTCGAAATCCCCTGTTCTGACTTGAAAAATTAATTAAAAATTTTACAGAAATAATAAAGGAATAAAATTTATATTCCTAAATCTCTTAACGAGTCTATTTTCAAGAGAAACAAACGGAAATGTCTTTTGAGTTCTGTACAATGAGAAATTAAATTTTTAGTGAAGAGGGGTCAGAACTATTGGACAGTGAAATAGGGGAGAATTTAAAGAATAAACTGTACTGATTGGCTGAACCAAAAATTCTGGAAATTTTCTGGTAAGAAGATATGTGAGTCTAGTTTCAGAGAAAATTATCGGATCTTAATTTGGAGTTCTTTAGCTCTGGATAAAAATAATTTAGTGACTGTAACTCGAGTCGATAGCTCAAGATAAACATAAGTAAATAGTGAAATTTTGTGTAATTATGATGTTATTACCTTGAGAACATATTGTGAGAATTGGTGAAAAACATGTTAATAAGTTTCTTATTATTTGCATACAAACTTACTAAGAATTTTAGCTTACTCCCCTTCCTTTCTCATATCTTATAGGTTTTTATGCTAGCTCGAGTTGGAGATCGCTGGAGATGCTATCACATTATCAAGCTATCATCGTGGGGTAAAAGTGAATATAGACCTCTTAAGTTTATGGCATGTATAGGGAATAAGTCACTTTGTGATTGTGTCATTGTGCTTTAGCCAAAGGTATTGGCTTGTAATGGTTAAAGGTTTAATGTAATGTGTAGCCATGTGAATCGGCTTATATTGGCTAATTGGTTATAAGACTATATCTTTATTGTAACACTCCAAACCCGACCTAGAAGTTAGGCCCGAATCCGGCGTGTCACATTGAAGTGTTTTAGCGAAAACCTTATTTTCATTGAAAACCCTTCATAAAGTAAAATGTTGAGTACAAACCCCTTTTTAGTTGCGGAAGTTTTATTTAAAAAAAAAACAATTTGTATAACTTGGTATTTAATAATGGAGTTGCGGAAATGTAATAATTGAAAACAGCCCTAGCTTAAGAAAAACTTGTTAAGTTATGATGAAAGTCCATGTTTTAAGAAAACGATCATATGTTATAGTTATTTCGAAAACCATGTTAAACTTTAGAAATTAATTCAAGTTTAATAACTAGGCAGTTGAAACAATAATAAAACCCAAATGTAAAGTCAAATTGGAGATACAAGGCCCTTTTTACAATCCAAACCAAAATAATTTCAAAATACTAGGAATTTTAAAGAAAATCCAAATAATAATATCTTGCTAGCTGGCCACCTCTAAGTCCCACCATTTGTCGAACCGCCTACTGAGGGTCACCTGAAAAGTTTGAAAAGGAGGGGGTGAGTTTCAAAAAACTCAGTGTGTACAACCCTCAACGAGTATAAAGTAATCATCAGTCATTTTAGGCTCGAGCCCAACTTAGCAAAGAAGGCCTTTGGGCCAAGCCCATATCACATCAATATCACAATAATATCATGCATGCAATGCCAGTGCAAACCCTCCCCAAATAATCCAAATTGCTACACAACATTTCCTTCCAACCTTATACACTGTGGGGATTTCTAAATCGACCCACCCATCTCTACATACACAAGAATGGTAGCCCGATTGCGGTACTACCTAACATTGTAGCAAAACTGCTTATCATATAATGGGATTTAAAAAGCCATCGGTGGATCCAAAGTTGTCAAGCAACCATGCGATCCTCATATACTTCCTCCGTTCCACAATTCCTAACCCTTATGCAACCTAAACAGCATATCATATGAATGCAACAAATGTACATGTAACATCCATAAATCTTACATTCAACACATAGGGGTATCATAGTCATTTCACAAATCAATGGTATTTCAAAAATTTTACAAATCGGGGGTATTTTGGTAATTTTGTAAACTAAGGGTATTTCAGTCATTTCACTATCCAAGAGTATTTTTGTAAATCTACCCTACAGGGGTATTTTTATAATTTCTTTCATCTCGGGTTTTAGTTATGAACTTTGGCCCATCAACAAGTCCTTGCGGCTAAAGTGAACAGACACTATGCACCAGGTAGGATCCCAGAGAAGAGGAGGTGGGCCACTAGGACCGCTTAAGTACCAAGCTCTCCCTAGATCCAATCCTAGACATGCATATGTCCATTGCCACACTCTAACCTAGCGACTTGTCTCCAGACATGTTTGATTATTAACTTAAGTTTTATGCTATTTAAGAATTTATCAGAACTAGGCCTAGAGTCCATTAAACCCTAGCATGCATTTCTAGAATCCCATAAGGCCCACTAAGCCCAATCATGTCCATATAGCCCATTAAGCCCAATCATGTTTATGTAGCCCATTAGGCCCGATCATAATCAAATCATACAACCATCCATCATTCAATTTCACATATCACTCTTGTCGATTTGGGCCCACGAGCTCGGCAGGCCCATTTAGCCCCGTCTGGGCCGGTCGGCCAAACAGTGGCCTGAGACCATGAGATCGCTCTCTTGGCCTCTGTAATCGTATCGGTGCTCCCACACAAATGTTCGCACGCTCGTGTGATTGCTGGCGCCAACCTTTCGGCTTTTCGGCTTTTCGGCACTCCGAGTTTTCGGGATTTCGCCGATTTGTCGTGTGTGAAGTGTATGTACACACCTTCAACTTTATATTAAACTATCGAATCATAAGGTAGAAGTACACAACTTACCACCTGGAGTACTAATTGCTCATAATCGTCAGAACCTTGATCGACTGCGATTTGCCTATTTAATCCGAGGTCCGCTGTAGTCCCCCTTCCGCATCTAGCCGAAAAGTCCCGAACCGCAGACACCTTACGTCGCTTAAACTTGGGAGTAGTGGTCACTTGCTCACACTTAGTCGGCATCTTTACTGACACTTTACTAGATCCCCCTTTGCTCATCGTAAATTCCTTATCAATCGACCAAATGAATGTAATAGCTAGTCCCAGAAGATTTAGCCAATGCGAGGAGAATAAAAGATTTGAAAGAGGGAGAGAATGAATATTCGGTTAAGTAACTGAAAAAAAAGGATTGCTTTGATCAATTTGTGGAAGAAAAGGGGTGGCACACAAGGGATTCGTCAAAAAGGAATACTGGACTTTAGGGACCAAGAATATTCGGCACAAAAGAAATAGACTAGAAGCCAAGGAAAGAAAAGAGTTTGATGAGGAGGAAGGGAAGAAATCGGCGCAAAATAGAAGAGGAAGAATAAGGGATTTCGGCTTTCAGATATTTGGAGAGAAAAGTAGTTTTCGGAAAAATAAAAAGAAAGAGTTTGGCATTAGCCTAGAACCCCAAAATCGACACCTATTTATAGCCTATAGCCGAATTTCCTATCCCCAATTTCCCAATTCGACTCAACCTCTTCCACATATCTCATCTCCTAATTTTTCTCCACGATAACTCCCCAATCCTTTTCCTAAATTTTCTCTTCTGATCACTCTCCTTAGAGTCCATCATCACACCATTTCCAACCTTCTAAAAGGCCAAAATTAAACTCCTAAAAAAAACTAAGCTAGGATTCGAACCTAGGATCTCATTGCTGGCCCATAATGCCTCCTTCCTATACCTTAAGTGGCGTCACTTAGCCACTCCACCACAAGGCTCTTTGATGCCATTTTTCCCTATTTTTATCTAAAAGCCCAACTACTCACCGCCCTGGTTCCTTTAATAATTAATTAAAAATTCCTTCTCCTCAAAGTTTGAACCCAGCACTTCTCCAATACCCCGAGACACTCCAAGTTTATTAAACCCTTAAAGCCAACATGTCATTTATCATTTTCTTGCTCACTTAAAAATTTTCTGAGACCCAAAGCCCAAAGCCCAATAGGCCCAATTCTACTAGGCCCAAATTTGGGGCGTTACATTTATTCATATGCATATGCAATGTCTTGTGATGTGGTGGGTACTTATTTGGTACATGTGATGGATTGCAGTTTATGGCCTAAAGACCTAATGGTTGAATGTGGCCCAATAGTCTTATTATTGAATATGATTTGGTATGTTTGGATTCGGTAAAGCATGATGTTAAGAGTATGTATATGATGATATTGACATGATATGTTATTGTTTGTGTTTGGTTGGTCTAAATGCATTTATATGCTTAAGAATGTGCCATGTGATGTTGTGTGAGTATGTGCAAGTGAGGGTGGAAAAATGGCTTGGAAAATAGCCTTGTAATTGTCCATACGGGTAAACACACGGGCATGTGTCTAGGCCATGTAGGACACACGGTCAGCCCCATGGGTATGTGTTCCGGCCGTGTGTCCCCTGCACCTTAATTTAGGTAAAACAGAATGTCCAGAATTTAGCATACAGGCAGAGACACGGGCGTGTGTCTCAGCCGTGTGGAGGACATGGCCTAAGCACACGGGCGTGTGACTTGGCCGTGTGACCTCTTTTGATGATGACGTTATAAACAGAATGTCAAGGTTTTCACACACGGGCTAAGACACGGGCGTGTGGCCCTATTTTGAGCAAAAATTTTCTAAGTGTTCGTAAGCTTCTGGTTCAGTCCCGAACCACTCTATATGTATGTTTCGGGTCTCGTAGGCCCATAACAGGGACGTTATGAACACGAATGAAAAGTTTTAAGTTGGAATGAAAAAAATTATGGCCGATTTTGCATGATTAAGTATGTTAAGTTCGGTAATGCCTCATACCCGGTTCCGGCATTGAATACAGGTAAGGGGTGTTACAAAAGTAGCATCTTTTCCATATTTTTTCTTAATTTTTTGATTTTAAGTTAATAAGAGTAAATATCTTATTTTTACTCATTTTGAGACCCAATTTGACCAATAGTGCCATTGGGAGCCATAACGCATGGTTGAGTAAAGTAGAGAGGTGTTGAAGGTTGAAAACAAGTGAGAACGGTAACAAAGGACAGGGTATTGCATTATCCAAACCTTGGAATCGCGATACCTGCAATAGAATCGAGATTAGAGACCACTCTTCAATGAAATCGTGATATCCACTTTGGGTATCGCAATATCCACCCTCCAAGAAAACCCCCATGTTTGAAATTATCTGAGGTATCACGATATTTTCTTCCTTGGTATCCCGATATTGATGTTGTGAGGAGACAAAACTTGAAAAAAAAGGTAGTATTTATCCACCTGAAGCATCAATTATTAAAAGGCCCATTCAAGGGTATTTTGGGCACACAAATTGGGTTAGAATAGCTTCTATATCAACCAAATTTTGGATGTGAAAGAGAAGAGGCTACATTACCTTAGTTTAGGTTTTATTTTCCTTAGGTTTTCTCTTAGCTCTTCTTCCTCTTCTTCTAGGTTTTTTTTTATTTTCATTTCCTTAGCTGTAGATTTTACATTTCCCAGTAACTTTTCTTATTGTTTTAGTTGTTCTTAGTGTTAGTTAAGTTAGTTATCACTGTAGCTTAGGTTTATTTGCACCTTTAGTCCCTGTACCTTGGTTGTAAGACATTTTCAGATTTAATTTAATGTATTTTAGGTTCTTTTACTTTTTATTTGTTAACTTTTGTTCCTTTTATGTTTATTAGTTTAGATTTTCTTCTTGAATGCTTTTCTTTACATGTCTTTTAAATTTTCTTGTATAAATATCTCAACTTTTATATTTTTCTCAAGCTTTCCTTTAATGGCTTATTTGCTTTTTATTTTCATGGTTGTTAGTTTTATTTCTAGCATGAGTAGCTAAACTTTCTAGCGTGTGACCTTGGTTTACATGAAAAATTTCTAAGTTTCCAGAATTTTCGTATGATATCGATTTAGTCCCGAACCTCAACTAAAGCATGTTTAAGGCCTCGTAGGCCCTTATAAGGGACAATGTGATTCTAATTAAATGATATTGAGTATGAATGCATAAATGTATGAGATATGTATGTTAAATGATATGTATTGATCGATAATACCTCGTAACCCTACTCCGGTGACAAATACGGGTTAGGGGTGTTACATTTATTGGTATCAGAGCTATGGTTTAGTCGATTCGAGAACTAACGTAGCATGTGTGAGAGTCTAGCTATACATGCCATATATAACATGTGATAGTATGATGATTTTTGACAGCTTAAATTGTGTTTTCATATAGTAATGGATCCCGAACGAGCGATAACTGATGATGTAGAGAGTAATGCGCTCGCTCCCGCTCAAAGGACAGCGCCTTCTGAATCTAGACCCGTGTCTAGTAGTCACGGAGGTGAGGCTAAAGAAGCCTTTTTCCAGATGATGAACGAGTGGTTCACTCAATACGTCCGGACAAATCCAGCTGCTCAACAACCTCCACCCCCTCTTATTCCTCAAACTGTACCTGTAGCTCCTCAAGGAGTCGAGCTTTTAAGATTGAATAAGCCTCCAATTGATAAGATCCGTAAACACGGGGCTAAAGAGTTCAGGGCTAATGTTGATGATGACCCTGAGAGAGCTGAGTTCTGGCTTGAAAATACTATCCGAGTATTTGATGAACTTTCATGTACGCCAGCTGAATGCTTAAAGTGCACTACTTCTCTTCTGAGAGACTCTGCGTATCAATAGTGGAATAGTTTAGTATCGATAGTGCCGAGAGAGCGTGTGATCTGGGAATTCTTTCAGATCGAGTTCTTGAAGAAATACATCAGTCAACAGTTCCTTGACCAAAAGCATAAAAAAATTTTAGAATTGAAATAGGGTCGTATAATTGTAACCGAGTACGAGAGAGAATTTGTACGGTTAAGTAAATATGCCCGAGAGTATGTTTTGACTGAAAAGATAAGGTGAAAGCGGTTTGTTGATGGGCTGAACGAAGACATTAAACTTCTGGTCGGGATATTGGATTTAAAAGAATTCGTTGTGTTAGTTGAACGTGCTTGCAAAGCTGAAGAATTGGGCAAAGAAAAGAGAAAGGTTGATTCGGAAGCTAGAGATTCGAGAAAGAGATTGATGAATAAACCCTATCACTCTTCATCAAAGAAATCCCGAGATTCGTATAGTCAATCAAATGCACCAGTGGAGTACTCTAATAGAGATCATGGGAAGCAATTTACGGGTTCAAAAACTCCAGCTATGTCAGTGGCAAGTGTGGGTAATGTTAGACCAAACAAACCTGAATGTGGACAATATGGAAAACGACATTTTGGAGAGTGTAGACTAAATGATAAAGCCTATTTTAGATGTGGTTCGCACAAACACTTCATTCGAGATTGTCCTGAGTTAGATGAGGAAGATAAATCTTAGAGTGCAAGACAAAGCAACATGACTGCGAGAGGAAGACCATTTCGTAATGCTGGAAATGTGAGTGGTGGTAGAGGTGTGGCACGAGATACTGCTGTGAGATCCGAGGCTAGAGCACCTGCTAGAGCCTACGCTATTCGCGCTCGCGAAGAAGCGTCATGTCCAGATGTTATCACCGGTACTTTCACTCTCTATGATACTAATGTGATTGCATTGATAGATCCAGGATCAACTCATTCTTATATATATATGAATTTAGTATCTAGTAAGACTTTGCCTGTAGAGTCTATTGAATTTGTGATTAGAGTATCGAACCCCTTAGGCAAATGTGTTTTGGTTGACAAAGTCTGCAAGAATTGTCCGTTGATGTATTGAGATTTCTATTTTCTGGCTAATATGATGTTGTTTCCATTCGATGAATTTGATGTGATTCTGGGTATGGATTGGCTAACGATGCATGATGCTATAGTGAATTGTAGACGAAAGACAATTGAACTGAAATGTCAGAATAATAAGACTATTAGAATTGAATCAGATGATCTGAACAGTTTGTCAGATGTGATCTCGTCTATGTTAGCTCAGAGATTTGTGAGAAAGGGGTGTGAAGCTTATCTTGCTTATGTACTTGATACGAAAGTGATAGAAACAAAGATTGAATCAGTATCAGTTGTGTGCAAGTATCCAGATGTATTTCCCAAAGAGTTACTGGGTATACCACCTATCAGAGAGGATGAGTTTGGTATTGAATTAGTACCGGGAACAACGCCGATATTGATAGCTCTGTACAGAAAGGCTCCGATAGAGTTAAAAGAATTGAAAGCTTAGTTGCAAGAATTGACAGATAGAGGTTTTGCTAGACCGAGTTTTTCTCCCTGGGATGCACCAGTGTTATTTGTGAAAAAGAAAGATGGCACGATTAGAATGTGTATAGACTACCGACAACCCAACAAAGTGACGATCAAGAATAAATACCCTTTGCCACGAATAGATGATTTGTTTGATCGATTAAAAGAGGCAACAATGTTTTCGAAAATTGATTTGAGATCAAGTTATTACCAGTTGCGAGTTAAAGACTCAGATGTGTCAAAAACTACATTTAGAACAAGGTACGGACACTACGAATTTCTTGTTATGCCTTTTGGACTGACAAATGCACATGCTGTTTTTATGGACTTGATGAACCGGATTTTCAAGTCGTACTTAGACCGATTCGTATTTTTATTTATTGATGACATCTTAATTTACTCTGGTGACGAATCTGAGCATGCTGAGCATTTGAGAATCGTGTTACAAACTTTTAGAGATAAATAGTTGTTTGCAAAGTTTAGCAAATGTGAATTTTAGCTACGAGAGGTTGGTTTTCTGGGACATATAGTTTCAGACGTAGGTATCCGAGTTGACCCAAGCAAAACTTCTGCGATTGTTGATTGGAAGCCTCCGAGAAATGTATTCGAAGTCCGTAGCGTTCTGGGACTAGCCAGTTATTATAGACGATTTGTGAAAGGCTTCTCAAGTATTGCGACTCCAATGACACAATTGCTTCAAAAAGATGTTAAATTTGAGTGGTCAGAAAAATGCCAGTAGAGCTTCGAGCAGTTGAAAGCATTATTGACAGAAGCACTAGGGTTAGTTCAGCTTGAGTCGGGTAAAGAATTCGTAGTTTTTAGTGATGCATCGTTAAATGGTCTGGGTTTTGTTTTGATGCAGGAAGGCAAAGTTGTAGCTTATGCCTCGAGACAGTTGAAACCGCACGAAAATAATTATCTGACGCACGATCTAGAGTTAGCCGCAATAGTATTCGCATTGAAAATTTGGCGTCATTACTTGTTTGGTGAGAAATGCCATATTTATACCAATCACAAAAGCTTGAAATATCTAATGACTCAGAAAGATTTGAATTTGCGACAGCGGAGATGGCTAGAATTACTAAAAGACTATGAATTAGTGATTGATTATCATTCGGGGAAAGCGAACGTAGTTGCTGATGCTTTGAGCCGGAAGTCCTTATTTGCTTTATGTGCTTTGAACACACAACTAGCTTTGTCTGATGACGGTTTGATAGTAGCCGAGTTGAAAGCGAGACCGTTATTTCTATAGCAGATTTGTGAGGCTCAAAACTTTGAAAATAAATTGCAAGCAAAACAAGCTCAGTGTGAGTCGACTTCTGATTCAAAGTTTCGAATAGGGCTTGGTGATTGTTTAATGTTTCGTGATAGAATATGTGTACCAAGAAATTCTGAGCTCATTTAGAAGATTCTAAACGAAGCACACAATAGTTGCTTATCAGTACATCCAGGAAGCACGAAAATGTATAATAATTTGAAACAGCTTTATTGGTGGCACGACATGAAACGAGATATCTCAGAAGTTGTTTTGAAATGTTTGATTTGTCAGCAAGTCAAAGCTGAGGATCAAGTGCCATCAGGTTTATTACAGCCTATTATGGTTCCTGAGTGGAAGTGAGATAGAGTAACAATGGATTTCGTATCGGGTTTGCCCTTATCTCCGAAAAAGAAAGATGCGATCTGGGTTGTTGTTGATAGATTGACGAAATCAGCTCATTTCATTCTGGTATGTATAGATTTCTCGCTTGATAAATTAGCTGAGTTGTATATTTCAGAAATTGTAAGAGTTTACATCGAGATTTTGGAAGAAATTACAAGAAGCTTTGGGTAAGAAGCTGCATTTTAGCACTGCATTTCACCCGCAAACGGATGGTCAATCTGAAGGAGTTATTCAGATACTTGAGGATATGTTGCGTTGTTGCATTCTTGAGTTTGAAGGTAGCTGGGAGAAATATATACTGTTGATTGAATTTGCTTACAATAATAGCTTCCAATCGAGTATAAAGATGGCACCATACAAAGCTCTATACGGTCATAAATGTAGAACACCATTGTACTGGACTGAGCTTAGTGAGAATAAGATTCACGGGGTTGACCTGTTCAGAGAAACAGAAGAAAAAGTAAACGTAATTCGCGATAGTTTGAAAGCATATTCGGATCAAAAAAAATCATACGCAGACTTGAAACGGAAAGATATTGAGTTCCAGATCGGGGATAAAGTGTTTTTGAAAGTGTCACTGTGGAAAAATATATTACGGTTTGGTCGGAAAGGGAAATTGAGTCCGCGATTCATCGGACCGTATGAAATTACTGAGCAAGTTGTGCCAGTGGCATATCAGCTGTCCTTACTGTCTGAGTTAGAAAAGATGCATAATGTGTTTCATCTGTTGATGCTTCGACGATACCGATCCGACCCTTCACATGTCATTTCCCCGACCGAGGTTGAAATTCAGTCGATGAAGAACCGATTTGAATTTAAACTCGTGAGATCAAAGAGCTGAGAAATAAGAGAATCGCATTAGTAAAAATATTATGGCATCGACACGGGGTTGAAGAAGCTACATGGGAACCCAAAGATGCTGTGAGAAAACAATACTCGAACCTATTCACCGGTAGGATTTTTGGGGACGAAAGTCCCTAAGGGGGAGAGTTGTAACAACCCGTTTTTAGTCAAATTAGAATAGTGGTTTTGGGACTAATAATCTGAGGTCAAAATATTTATTTTATTATTTTTTAATGTCTACAGCATGATTGAGTGATTGTGTGAAAATTTCGTCAAGAAATTTTATCGTTTAAATGCTTAATTTGATAAAAAGGACTAAATCGCGTAAAGTGTAAAACTTGTGTTCTAATAGCTAAAGGTGTCTAATAGCTATGAAATATTAAAGTGAAGGTCCTTATGTAGTAATTAGACCATTTTTAATGTTTTTGGACATTTATGAACATGCATTAAGTAATTTTGATGTTTTATAACCAAGGTTAAATATGTAATTCAATAAATAATCTTAAGTAAAATATCATAAAATTTGATATCATCTTCTTCATGTTATCTTTCCACCGAAAATTGAAAGGAGAAAATCCATAGATAGGGTTTCAAGTTTCGACCATAAATCTTTAAGCATGTAAGTCCATTTTTGCTCGGTTTTTAATAATTCCTATGTTTTTGTGATCGTTGCAACTAGTATTAGCTAGCCCAGGGACTATTTTGCAAAACTATTAAAGATTTTGAATGATGATATTGATGAATACATGTGTATTTTGAAGTTTCTTGATAGATTATGAATATTTGGTGTTAGTTAAACAAGTTTTGTTAAGTGATTTTTTATGAAAATGCAAATTAGGGGCTAAAATGTGAAATGTTGAAAATGTGTGGTTGAAATGTGAAATAAATGAAAAATATGGGCTGCTAGGGACCTATATGCAATTCGACCAAGTATGGGTTTTATTGAAATTATGTGAATTTTGTGTTTTGTGAAATAAGGACTAAATTGTAAAAGTTGTGAAATACTTGGGGTAAAAGTTTAAAAGTGCTTTAAAGTGTGATATGGACTAAATTGAAAGAAATGTGATTGAATAAGTTAATTTTGAATTCATATAGATCAAGAAAGAAAGAATTTGAATTTAGATCGGGGGAAAAGCAAGGTTATCGGATTGAATAAGTTGATTTGAAGTCAGTATGCTCCACACGGTCTCACACACGGGCGTGTGACTGGCTGTGTGGTACAAGTCAGTATACCCCTTAAATGGCACACGGCCTAGCACACGGGCGTGTGACTTGGCCGTGTTGCATAAGTCAGTATACCCTACAGGTTTGACACGGCCTAGCACATGGCCTGGCACACGGGCGTGTGTGGCCACTTCGAAGGGCACATGGGCTAGACACACGAGCGTGTGGTTGGCCGTGTGACCCAAGTCAGTATGTATGCCTTGTTTTCACACGGCTTGAGACACAGGCGTGTCTACTAGCCGTGTGAGGCACATGGCCTGTTCACACTAGCGTGTGACCCTGGTATACATGAAAAATTTCTAAGTTTCCAGAATTTTCGTATGATATTGGTTTAGTCCCGAACCTCTTCTAAAGCATGTTTAAGGCCTCGTAGGCCCTTATAAGGGACAATGTGATTGTGATTAAATGATATTGAGTATGAATGCATAAATGTATGAGATATGTATGTTAAATGACATGTATTGATCGGTAATACCTCATAACCCTACTCTAGTGACGGATATGGGTTAGGGGTGTTACAACATCTCTTTGGTGGAAATGAACTCTGAAGGGACAATATGTGTGGTGAACTCTAAAAAAATAGTAGGTATGATGAACTCTAAAGGAAAAACCCTTGTGGAATATCATTGTTGTGAGCTCCGTAAGAAATATTATGACATAAACTGCATGGTATTAAGACAAGAGCATATAGACTGAAATGCGCTAGAGCATATGGAAAACTCAAAGTATAGGCTAAATGGACTAGAAGAGAAAATGTAGGTAAAGGCTACATCTGGAAAAATTCAAGAATGTACCCTTTATTTTTGTACTAAAGTACTCATGAAATCTTGAGGAAATGATGACTTGGAGTATGTATGAAAGAACCATGGCATCCTGTTTATTTGGACATCTGCAATGGGAATGGTGAAGGAATCAACAAAGTGTAGGGGAAAGAGTGTAAGTAAGGAATCGAAGATGTAGAGGTATGGCATGATTTCAGAATAAGTTGTGACATCTATGGTACGAAAAATGACATTCTGGGAAGGTATTCGCTAAAGGCTAGTTGAGAAACAAAGAACAGTGAGATGGCTAATTGAATTGCCAGATGTGAAATACAAAAATGATTCAGGTAAATGGGTGTTTATCTCACTAAGTTCTCTCGAATTTATTTCTATGTGTAATGTTTCAGGTGAGCTCTTAAGGGTCTACGCTTGGAGGGACGACACCAAGGTTATGCCAAGGAGTGGCGAGGCGGGCTATTATGCATATAGAGCAACTTTGTTGGCATGTTTGAGTCTGAGTTGTTTTATAGAATTCTTTTACATGAAATAGTTATAATAGACCAGAACATCAATTCAATCATAATTGTAAATAAATTCCATGTGTATACCATTTGAATTCTCGTATTATTCACACATATGTATTTATTAGAGAAATTTATAATTAAACAGTTATAATCGAATGTGAATTTGTATAATTTAGTTTAGGGCGTTACACCTACACATCCGACGATCGAGGGTGTTATCATCTGAAAGCAGAGCACGCCCATCGCCCGAACAGGCACCTAGAGAATCGCTCCCAAGAGAAGAAATAGGTAGATAATTGAGGAAACCGACTTGAAGGATAATAGCTCCAATACATAGTTACATGTTTTCGTATTTTACTTTTATTTATTTGTGCAGCATGTAAACTATTAAACTAAACTATCTTTTGGACTTATTTTTTGTTTTTAGATTTAGTATTTTGGTTGTTTTGTGTTTTTTTTTTGTGTGTTTGTTTTATGTGCAATGGTTTACCCTTAAAGACTAAATAACATTCACGAGCTTCAACAAGGAGGTGGACCCCTAAGCTAGTTTGACACTCCATTCTAGGTAAATCTGGCAACCTCCTATCTTTTTCGGGAACACATTAGGGAAAATGTGTAGTCTAAGTGTGGCAGGATGCACATAGTTTTATTTGTTTTATTTTTCTTGCTTTTATGTTATGTTTTGTGTTTATTTTTAATTTTTTTCCTTTTTAAAAAAAATTCAAAATTACGAAAAATATTTTTCGTTTTTCATTTTTTTATTTTGTGTACTTGCATGGTGTTTGGGCTACAATTAGGTAATAAGTCATTAGTTGTAAATATTGAATAAGTACATAGAATTTCCAAACTTGTAAATTTTGAATGATGCTAGATAATTTGTTATTCTTAATGGTAGACTAATTAGTTCAATTAGTTAATGTGTATAATAGGGTGGAGGCAATAACCTAAATGAAAATGTATAAAGTGTACCATAGGATGAATAAAGTATATGGATCCTTGCAGATAAATATTTTGAATTGTTAGTTGTTCGTTTAAATATATGTACGCTTGAAAGAATTGATGTTAGGTGATTGATTCGAGAAAGACCTTAGGCATTATTTGAAATAACCTAGGCCTAAAAGCTTAATGTTGTTATACACCCCTAGTTCCCATATCCTTGAGCCTTGAGTACCTTTTCTTGTAAGCCTTGTTATCTAAGCCTTGAGCCTATATGAGTCTAGCATTCAATCCTTCTCAATTCCATTCTCCAAAATGCACTACGTAATGGACGTCGGGCCATGGACAATGAGGGCTAGGTAAAAATATTATGTTGGCTTTGCGTGCGAAAAAGAAAATGAATGGATTACGTGAGCTAGTAAGTATTAAAAAAAAGTGAACAAAAGAGTGCAAAATAAAAAAAGAGCTAAATCAAAATGAAGCTCTAAAAAGAAAATTTTTCGATTCACAATTATAATTTTTTTTATGTACTAACATCACATAATTTCTTCACATTTTGAAGAAATAAGGTAGACGAGGGCAGGAGAAATAAGGAGGCAAGCTCATAAATAAATTGAGGAAGAGTAGGGAACGATGTCTTGTACTTAACCGTTTCTAATGCTTGAACCTCTTTTGAGTGCCTATTGTTTCAATTCCAAACCATCTTAAGCCCTAGGACGCTATAGCCTAGAAGCTCTTTGGGACCCAAATAAGTCACCAACACAATAATTCGTAAATATTTTGCATTTATTTGAACGAATATGACCAATTCTTTTTAAATATCTATGAGCGACCCGCATAATTTATTTTGATGGATAACACTTATACATATGTTCATTTCCATTGTCTTTACACCTATTGACATTTTAACTTAGTGAACTAACCATGTTTGTATTAGGAATAAACAAGTTAGCTAGATATCAGTCTTAAGTTGCATGTGAGGTAGTTCCCGTACGAGTTTGATATCTTATCGCTATGTGACTTAATTATCTGATTTAGCCCAAGTGTCGTCTGTTTTTTTTCTGCATGTTTAGTGTGTTTTCTTGAGGAAAAAAAAGAGTTAAGTGTGGGGGAGTTTGATATGTTTTAATTTGATATGGAAAATTAACCTTTCCCGGTATACTTAAGGAGCTTATTCTCAAGCAAAGTACGTCTTTTCCATAGTTTTTGGTAATTTTTAGATTTTAAGTTAATAAGTGTAAATGTCTTATTTTCACTCATTTTGAGACCCAATTTGGCCAATAGTGTCATTGGGGGACCTAACGTATGGTTGAGTGATGTAAGGACGTGTTGGAGGTTGAAAACGAGCGAGAACGGCACCAAATATTACAACTAACATATCACACTTGCAGTAAAGCCGCGATATTTATATTTTATTTTAATTCCCATGTGTTGATTTCACATCTGTCCATCGACGATCGAGGGAGAGGTGGTCAGCCATGAAGAAGTATGTTGATATATGGTCATCTTTTGGATGCCCAAATATGGCTTACTGGACTTTTGCAACTTTCTTGACACAACTCTAAAATTGGGTTAGCAAAATTAGACAGCCTGTTAGGGAGGAAAGAGTTCAAATCGTCCACTAGGGAGGAAGAGGCCTAATCGTCCATAGAGGTGCCCAAAACCATCATCAAAAGACTTGGTAAACATGAAAGATAAACAAAAAAAATCCCTCAATTGACCGCCCACAATTCAAGCTTTCTCACTCTTGAATCAAGTATGAATCAAGTAACTCCCTCAACTTCTTCCAAAGCCATCCACTCATTTTCCTTAAAGAAAGAGCCAACCACATGTGTAGAGAAATTCAAGGCTTCCATTTGCTAAAAATAGCCGACCCCTTCAAGTATAAATAGGGGCTAGCTATTCACTCATTTCACTCATCCATCATTCATCATATCTTCTTCCATTTTCTATTCTTCCTCTTCTCATTTGAGAGAGAAACATAAGAGTTTGAGAGGAGCATTTCAGAAGTTCTTCGAGTGACTGCCTCCATTGCCGCCCTTGTGAACGCTAAGAGAGAAATCAATAATTAGAGACAACAATAAAATAAAATACTAAGTGTGATGTCTGCAAGTGCGACAAGTAAGTTGTAATATAATTGCACAATGCAGTACGGAGTATTCCGAGGATCGAACCAAAGAGAGTCGGCGATTGAACAATTTCTACTAACGAGCATGTAAGATAGGGAGTCTAACAAACTAATCTCTAAACATTATAGTATGACAAACCATAAAGTCAAGAATAATTATACCAATTTACGAGCTAGTTACCGATGACTAAATTATCAAACGTGTAAAGTTTCGAAACTAACAGATAAATAACAAATGGTTGTTAATTGATTTCGATGTGGTTCATCAATCCTCAAATTAGGGATCTAGATTGCTTAAACTCATAAAATGGTTCCATTTTACCTCTTAGTCTCAGTTTTACCAAATTAGACAAGTTAATCTGATATCTCTCTCGATCTCACCGGCTAACTCGAGACTAACGAATTGGTGCTTAACGAATTGGTTCTTGGATTTTTACTCTAAAAAATATAAAAGAAAAGTGATGAAAGGTATCCAACAATAAAATAGAGAACAAGAAACATAAAAGTTGAACTCTTTAACAGATTAAATTAAAAGAAACTAAAATATATTAAACTAAAAGGTTGAAATGTCATTACAGGCAAAGAAATGGACTAAATGTGCAAATAAATCTAAGCTACAGTGTTACCTAACTTAACTAACTTGAAAGATAACAAGAATAAGAAGAAAAATGCAGAAAAATAAACATTACAATTATGTAGAAAGATGGAAAATAAGAAACCCTAGAAAAGTGCAAAGAAAACTAAAGGAAAACCTAAGAGAAAATTATCTAAAACTAAGCCTAAGTGTGTCTCCTCTCTCCTCAACCAAATTTGATTTTTCTTTAGTAGAAATTTTTTGACCCTCTTTGTGTCTAAAATGCCCTTGAATAGGCCTTCAATAATTGGTGCTTCATTTGGAAAAAGACTACACTTGGCATCATTTTTGTCCATTCATGATGTTGGTATCATGATACCCAATGATAGGATATCGCAATACCGTCGTTAGTCTTGACTTAGGGTGCTCCTTGGGCAGGTGGGTGTCGCAATACCCAAACTGGATATTGCGATACTACTATAGGTGGTTTTAATCTTTAGGGCCTGTTTGAGGTATCACAATTCCATGGGAAAGATATCGCGATACCCTCTCCTTTGGTTATGTTCTCACTCGATTCTGGTCTCCAACACGTCCCTACGACACTCAGTCACATATTAGGTCCCCCAATGACACAATTGACCAATTTGGGTCTCTAAATAGGTAGAAAGAGACTTTTACACTTATTAAATTGAAATTCTAAAAACTACGAAAAACTACAGAAAAGACACTGATTTGCTCGAAAACAAACTTTGTAAGTATAACAGGAAAGCCTAATTTTCCATATCAAATTACGATAGATCATCGAGCAGCAAAATTCGGCACCTTGTGGAGCAATTTTTCATAAGAGAAAAGGAGAAGAAAGGAGCAATGGAAACACAAGCTGTGTTACGAAGAAACATTGGATTTTTCTTCTAGTTTCATTCCCTTTAATCTTTTTATTTTCTCTAAGTTGATGAACACAATTGCCAATTATTTTTCTGCTTTCAATTTAATTAAAATGACTTCATTCTATTGATGTTAGATTGATTGCATTCTTTTACCTTAGATTGTTATTATTCTATTAATGTTGTTATGTGCTTTGGTTGCTTATTCATTCAAATAAAAACATGAACATGCTACTCATGTATTATGAAAGTAGGGAAGCAATTGAATTAATTATTTAATCCAAAAAAGATTGTAATTAATTGACATAATATTTTAATGGTGCATGTTGGATCATTTAAAGATTCAATTAGTAATAATATTAAACAATATTGTTACCTTGCATAAACCTTGTATGATGTCTGCTTATGAAATTATAAAGTTGCTTGAACATAGAAGTATGTTAGAGAAACTTAATAATTAAATAAGTATGACTTCATAATGTATTCATATTGGGTTAGTAAATAGTCGAATTGCCATGGTTTTCTTCCGTAACATCATTGACATTACTTTAATAATTTTAAGTTAAAAAAGGCAATTAATGTAACTCCTTCATGTCATTGTAATTAAATTTTGTGAATTGTTGCTTATTATTATGTGTTTACATTTTCATTTATTTTTAGCATACTTAGTAATTTATTTAGGTTAATTAGTAAAATAAAATTGCTCTTTATTATTTTCAATCACCAACTTGTCAAGTAATAAATTTTAGAATATTTGCCTATACGGTCCCTGTGGAGACGATACTTTTTACTTACTACTTTATTACTTGTTGACGACTGTGTACAATTGCACATCATTCGAATATTTTGCGACAATATCAACTATAGATGAATCTAAAGTGCGCATTAAGCGTATCCTCAAGCAAGTTATTGGGGTTCATTGTTTGACACCGTGGGATTGAGATAGACCAGTCGAAGATAGAGGCAATCATGAAAATGTTGGAGCCACGCAATCTCCATGAACTCAAAATTTTACAAGAAAGATTGGCATACATTTGGCGTTTCATATAAAACTTGGCGGGTCGATGTCAACCATTCAACCATAAGATAAAGAAAGATATTCATATTACCTAGAATAAAGCCTGTAGCAAAACTTTCAAAGCTATTAAAGCTTATCTCCTAAGACCCTTGTTCTAAAGGCACCCAGACCTTGACGATCTTTAATACTTTATATTGTTACACAAGAATGTTCATCAGGAGAATTGTTGGAGCAAGAAAATGATGAAGGGAAAGAAACTGCACAATACTAACTTAGTAGAAAACTAAATGGACCTAAGTTGAATTGTTCTCCAATTGAGAAGACTTGTTTAGAATTGATGTATGCAATTATGAAGTTAAGGTATTACTTGCAAGCACATTCTATTCGTTTGATTTCACGGGCACACCCTGTAACACCCCAAACCCGGTCAATACACCACGACCGAATCTGGCAGGTTACGGGGAAAATCGCGTTTGAGGGGTTAGGTTTCAGGTTAAAGATTCGATGAAAAACTCTCTGTCATATTTTATACTTGTCAAAATCTTGGGCATGATTGCTTTAAAACTGGTAGTGAATTTTGAAAACCCAAAAATTTGAAAACTTGGTTGACTCCATAAGTAAGACAAATACATATCGTTTGAGAATCCCAAGTAATCTCCTTCTTAATGCTTAAAAACATTTTGGGTTTAGTGTGAAGAAAATCTCTAGTTCTAGAAATTGTTTGAGTGGCATTTATTTTTAATGTTTTAGGGTGATACCCGATGGTAAAGTTTTAAACATATCGCGTTGTAGTTTGAAAACCTCACCTTTCCAAGTTTTATCCAATATTAGTCCATTACTTTGTTAAGGCATATTTGAACTCACATTTAAACATATAAATAACCAAAGCATAGTTTTAAAAGGCCATTTACAATTCCAGCAAAACCAAATGAAAATAAAGGAAATAAAGTACCAAGTATTTAAATCAGTGCAAATCTGAATTTATTCATGGCATGAGCACCTCGAGTCCACCCGGCTCCATGTCCGCAATCTAAGTGTCACTGAACGATAAGGGAGAAGGTGAGTCGCAAGACTCGGTGCATAAATCCCCTCCCAGTAATGTAACATGCTAGCACACATCATATCATAGCAATATAATTAATGCACCGACCTAACCATCCATAACACCTTTTCTACCCCGTGTGGTACCAAACCACCGGTGGTGCCAAACCACCGGTGACCCAAAGTCACGATATCCATCAATGTGGTGCCAAACCACTTTGGTGACCCAAAGTCACGAATAATCCAATGATGGGGCCAACCCATCGTGTGATACCAAATCACTAGCGACAATCCCGTATCTCATAAGTGGGGCCAACCCATGGTGGTGTCAAACCACGGGGCGAGTCGCAATGAGGTGCCAAACCTCGGTGTCCCAAAGACACAAGTGTGATACCAAATCACCGGTGACCGCATCCACGAATCGGATGATGGGGCAACCCATCGTGTGATACCAAATCACCGGCGTCAATCCCGTATAATCAATCGTGGGGCCAACCCACCGTGGTGCTAAGCCACTGGACGGGCGAGACGCCGAGGTGCCAAACCTCTGTGACCCAAAGTCACAAAATATCATCTGTGGTGCCAAACCACCGGAGGTGCCAAACCTCCCGTGTCCCAAAGACACGGATATCATATTTCCCCCTCCTCTCATATCACCCATACATGTCATACTCGATGCAAATCATGTAAATCATGCAATCATGCTAATATGTTTAATATCGTATCTCATATCACATACATCTGCAATCATGATATCTTATACCATTAATAGAACTCATAATGAGACGGACTTACCCAGATCCGTGCACATACCCCATCGGGTACCCTGTAAACCATCATACTGTTTTGGTCTTACCAAGGCAATCGGATTAATTAAATATATTACTATGTAAGAAGTGTGTTAGTTTACACACCTGCTAACACGCGAGCTTTAAACTTAACAAATCGATCTACAATCTTAACACAGCTTGCTCCTAGAATCGGCCAAACATGGGATTAGTCACTTATACCATTCGGCCAAAACCCAATAAACCAAAGGGGTTAACATTCAACCCTTACCTTGCAAATGGGTTGGTTTCCTACCAAACCCCGAACCAAACGGTGGTTCTTCTGACAATCGGCCTTCCTCTAAAACACAAATAATCAGTCTCACAAGGCTATGACTTTAACGAAAACAAAAAGAATAAACTAAAAGAACTCGTTCTTACCACCACCTACCTATTGCTTTACAGAGAAAGAAGGCCCCTCTCGATTGCTCCCAAAATCCAGAAGTCCTACAATCCAATCGGTTACAACACAAGAGATTAACACCCTTCAACCAATGCCAAAATCGGCCCTTAATCAAACCCAAATCGATTGGGAAAAAGAAAGAGAGAAAATGACCATTCGGCCAAACTCTTACCTACCACCAACCGAAAGAAAACAAGAACCTAACACGCTCACCACCCTTCTAATATTCGGCCACCAAGGAACTACTAAGAGAGAGGAGAGTTTCGGCCAAGAGGAATGGAAGAAACAAATGGAGACAAACGGCTTGAGCTTTGAACAAAAAGACAGGAATAAGAGATGAGTAGAGAGTGGGGACTTTCGGTTTGAAAGCAAATAGATGAAGAAAGTGTTTTGGAGGATAAGATTCGGCTACCAAAGTTTAAGAAGGGAAAAAGAAAAATGTGAGAAGGAGAGATACTAAATTCGGCTTGACACAAAGTGAAGAAGCAAAGAAATGGAAGGGTGAATAGCAAAAGAAGCAAAACACAATTGTGTCTTCAAGATGACATTCGGCTATAAATGAAAGTCAAGAGCAAAGAACAAAGCAAATTCGGCAAAGGTTGTCAGTACTTTCGGTTTCAAGAAAGAAAATGAAAAAAATGAGAGAACACTCTTTAGAAAATTCGGCTAACAAAAGACCAAAGAAAGAACTTTTGCTTGACACTCCAAAGACCGAAAATGCACAAAAGCCTAAGTGAATTTCGGCTAACACCCCCCTAACTCACTCACCCAACCGGCCACTCCCTAAAACTCTCCTAAAATTCGGCCACATCTCCCCCAAACACTCCACACCACCACTTCAAATTAGTTTGAACTAGTCCACTTCCTACAATCACTCTCCACCCACCATTTGAGCATTTGACTTGGTCTTAGGCGAGTTTGAACGCCTACAACTCCTCCCCTCCATGCCGTCAAAATGAGAGCAAAAATGTGGGATTTTATAACTTGAACACAGGACCTCCACCCCTGCAAGTGACGCCAAACACAAGCCCCAAGTGGCGCATGCTTTGCCATCTTACTAGCTCAACTCTTGTGCTAACTTTTCACCTAAAATTATTTATAAACCCCACTCCTTCACTCTCCTCTCACATAAAACTTAAAACCAAAATTTTTTCTACCACTCCGGCTTATACTAAGCTTACAACTAAGCCCCAAAACAAGACAAAAGCAACATTGCAAAACAACCACATGCAAAACAATGCAATAACAAAATAGCCCCTATCCTGGGATGTTACACAGTTTCTACCCCTAAAAAAAATAATTTCGGCCTCGAAATTACCCGATCAAAAGAGTTGAGGGTACTCGCTTTGTCTCATCACATCCTCGGGTTCCCACGTAGCTTCTTCCACGCCATGGTTCCGCCATAGCACCTTTACCAGAGGCACCGACTTCCTACGCAAAAACCTTTACATCCCGATCTAGGATCTGCGCACGAGTTCCTCCACCATGGTCAAATCCGATTCACCTCGATCTCTTCCACTTTGCTCGACATGCGATGGATCTCAACAATAACGCCTAAGCATCGAAACGTGAAATACATCGTGAATCGACTCAACTCGGCCGGCAACTCAAGCCGGTAAGCTCACGGTCCCACTCGTTTGATTACCTTATACAACCCAATAAACCTCGGACTTAGCTTGCCTTTCCTTCCGAATCTCAATACTTTCTTCCATGGCGAGACCTTCAGAAAAACTTGATCCCCCACAGCAAACTCTATATCTCTCCGCTTGAGATCGGCATAAGACTTCTGCCTATCCGAAGCTTCTTTCAATCGAGCCTGAATCAACTTAACCTTGTCTTCGGTCTCTGCAACCAACTCTAGTCCCAACAATTGGCGTTCACCCAACTCCGTCCAACATGTAGGTGAGCGACACTTTCTACCATACAACGCCTCATATGGTGCCATTTTGATGCTTGCTTGGTAACTATTATTGTAGGCGAACTCAGCTAATGGCAGAAACTCCTCCCAACTACCTCTGAAATCCAGAACACAACCTCTCAGCATATCCTCTAAGATCTCAGATAACCCTTTCCGATTGCCTGCCGTCGATTGCGGGGTGAAAAGTCTTTGAAATCCAAGCGCGTACCCAAAGCCCGATGCAACGCTTTCCGAACCTTGACGTAAATCGGGATCCCTATCCGAGATAATCGATCTTGGCACACGTGCAATCTCACTATCTCTCGACACATACGCCCGCCCAACCTCAAGTGAGTAATCAACCCTTCGGAATGAAGTGAGTGATTTAGTCGACGATCCACAATTACCCAAACCGAGTCTTTCTTGCTCGGCGTAAGAGGTAATCCACCGACGAAATCCATAGTTATTCTTTCCCACTTCCATTGTGGAATCTTCATTGGTCAAGCAACCCCGATGGCAACCGATGCTCGACCTTGACCTGCTGACATGTCAGACACTTCCCTACAAACCCCGTCACTTCTTTCTTCAGACCCGGCCACCAAAATTGTTCTCTTAGATCTCTATACATCTTGCTTCCTCCGGGATGCATAGCGTATGGGCTGCTATGTGCGTCTGAAGAATCCTCTGCCTCGACTCAACGTCTTTCATACATACAAGCTCGCCTTGAAAACACAACACTCCATCACTAGATAAATCTGTAACCCTCCAAACCACCATCCCGCACTTTGAGACCTCTGCGCACTCAAAACCTCATCTTCCAATCTGTTTCTCTCTCGATCTGCTCAACCCAAGTAGGCTTAACCTGCAGCTCTACCAGAATACTTCCGTCGTCATACAAACTCAGATGGGCAAACATCACTCTTAAGTCCGAAACAACCTTACGGCTCAACGCGTCTGCCACCACGTTAGCCTTGCCCGTATGATATTCAATCGAACAATCATAATCCTTGAGCAATTCAATCCATCTGCATACGCCTCAAATTCAAATCCTTCGAGTCAAAAGATACTTTAGACTCTTGTGATCCGTGTAGACTATCGATCTCTCTCCGTACAAGTAGTGCCTCCAAATTTTCAAGGCGAAGACTACCGCTAACTCCAAGTCGTGCGTCGGATAATTGACCTCATGTGGCCTCAACTGCCGAGATCGTAAGCCACAACCTTACCTTCTGCATCAAAGACACAACCCAATCCCGTATGTGATGCATCGCAATACACTGTGAATTCCTTCCCACCTCGGGTTGAATTAAAACAGAGCTTGGTCAAAATCTTCTTTAGTTTGTCGAAACTCTCCTGCTGCTTCTCACCAAACAAATGGAACTCCTTTCCTTAACAACTTGGTCATTAGTATTGCGATCAATGAAAAACCTTCTACAAATCTTCTGTAGTATCCTGCCAAACCCGAAAACTCCGAATCTCACCATCGACTTAGCGGCTTCCAATCCAAAATCGCCTCAATCTTCCGAGGATCTACCCTAATCCCCTCACCGACACTACATGACCCAAGAATGTCACCTCCCGAGCGAACTCGCACTTACTAAATTTTGCATAAAGTCGTTTCCTCGAGAATCTGCAGTTACTATTCGCAAGTGTGCATCATGCTCCTCCTCTGTCTTTGAGTATACTAAGATGTCGTCAATAAAAACCACTACGAATTGATCCAAATCTTCTTTGAAACACCCTATTCATCATATCCATGAATGCCGCCGCGTTAGTCAACCCAAACGGCATTACGAGTAAATTCGTAGTGCCCATACCGAGTACGGCAAACGCCGTCTTGTGGATATCCGCCTCCTTCACCTTCAATTGGTGATACCTGGACCTTAAATCAATTTTTGAGAATACCGAAGCACCCTTCACCGATCAAACAAGTCATCTATCCGCGAGAAGCGGATACTTGTTTTTGATCGTCGACTTGTTCAATCAAGCGGTAGTCTATACACATCCGCATGGTACCATCTTTCTTCTTAACAAAGAGTATCGCGCTCCCAAGGTGAAACACTTGGCCTAATAAAGCCTCGATCCAACAACTCCACGGATCTCGAGCCTTTAATTCCACTAACTCCTTTGGCGCCATCCTATACGAAGCAATAGACACGCGCAGCTTCCGTGAATGCATCTATCCCGAACTCCACCTCACGATCGGTGGCAAGCCCTAAGTTCCTCTTGAAACACATCAACAAATTCTTTAACTGTCCGGACCTTTTCCACAAGCAGATTCCTTAGCCTCCAAGGCATACACGTGAACCACATACGCTTCACGACCCTTTCGACCATCTTCTCGCTTTGGAGCGGATACCACGTTGGATAAGTAATCTCTTCTATTACCTATCATGACTACCTCATCACCCTCACCGTCTTTAGAACCAAACGCTTAGTCACGCAATCCAATCTAGCACAGGTATTTAACCAACCAGTCCATCTCGAGAATCGGATCGAACTCCCCAAACGGCGCTTCCATCGGATCGACCCACAAACACTACCCTTGGAGTTCTAGGGGTACATCTCTATCTGACTTATCTACGACTACTGAGTGACCTAGAGGGCTAATGACTGTCATCCGCCTCAAGTAGTTTCGAGTTTAAGTCCATGGTCTCTACTATGCTACTAGCAACGTATGAATGCGTTGAACCCACATCAATTAAAGCGATATGGAGAACCAAAGATCAAAAGCGTCTGCGGTTATGACGTCCGGTGCGTCGCCTCCTCTCTCGTCTCGCCGCATACACCAACCCAGCCGTCTTGCCTCGAGCTACCGCACCTGCCGCGGTGCTCGCGGCCCGACCGCAACCATTACCTCCTCTGCGCCATTACCACGACCCTCGCGGTGGCGGTCCATTATTCTGAGCTCGAATCGCGGCCGCCCGCTTCGGGACCGAATCCTAGTCAACTTACGCGGGCGACAAATTTCACACGGTGATCCAAAGAGCCACACTCGAAACATCCTTTTCCACCGGTCCAAAGAACCTCCCAATGAGATTTCCCACAACGGTTTACCACATGCGGGTCCTCGATTACAAAGAACGCACCTACGGCATCGATTCGCCCACTTTGTCTAGCTCTTTCTGCGATTACCCGGCGACCCGGAAGATCCAAAACTCCTCTTATGTCCTGCTCCTATCCATGTTTTGCCTCACGATTCTTTAACACCCTCGGCTACCTTAGCCTTCTCAACGGGATCGCAAACTCACGCTCTGGCTGTGGAGCAATCAGCGATCTTAATTGTCTCTCGGACCATCCTCGAATCGAACACACCTCTCGTGTTCGGTAGCCACAATGCCCCTAGCATACCTACTCGGCTTCAAGAGTGCGCGCTGCACTCGACCACGGACTTACTCCCCGAACTAGCCTCAAAAATGCTTTTCAGTGCGTCAATGTAGCTAGCTCCAATGTACTTTTTCTCGATAAGCGACCTAAAATAATCCCAAGTGAGATCCTCCGCTGCAGCCCGTCTTGAACCGTGAGCCACCACTGGTATGACTCATCCCGAAGGAGCGATACTATCCCCTTCACTTTCTCCTCGGCAAATCAGTCCAGATCATCCATGATCCGCTCCGTCGCTTCCGGCCAATACTCGGCCGTGGCTTTGAGCAACACCGAAACACCTCTAAATACCTCGGCCCCATTTGCTCGAGTCGCTCGAGCACGCATTTCCTAGCTCCTACGCCTCCACCTACTCCACTACCCTTTCCGAACTTCAAAGATCGCTGCGACATCGCTGCGTCATCCCCATCGATCCTCGAAATTCACCACCTCCACCGGTGGTGGTGCCAGATCTCATTCTCGACCCACGGCACCCTCTACCGTTCGAAACCGTCATCCTACCCCAACCACGCCCACGTGTATTACGACCACGCCCACCCCGAGTGCTCATGACTACGATCCTCGACTTAGCCGATTCGTAAGTTTTATGCATCGATATTTATTCCGCTATTTAAAAGCACGATCTTATGAATATTTCTTATTAAAGAAATTTTTGTTTTCGCAAGTCGTGGACCCAGTGGTTTCAGATTTCTAAAGTAATTGCTAGTCATTCCATCATATTACACCAACATCGATAATCACAAGAATAATAAGGAGTACTTACAGGCGGATTGGTGCAGAAGACTCAAGCCATGCCTTCCAAACCATATACTTTGAAGCAAAAACATTTAAAAACAAAAATTCTTAAAACATTTTGGGCCTCAGGCCCACAAATGAAACCTTGAACTTGGCTCGATACCACAATTGTAACACCCCAAATCCGGTCCAATACACAACGACCGAATGCGGAGTTACGGGGAAAATCGCGTTTGAGGGGTTAGGTTTCGTGTTAAAGATTCGATGAAAAACTCTCATGTCATATTTTATACTTGTCAAAATCTTGGGCATGATTGCTTTAAAAGCTGGTAGTGAATTTTGAAAACCGGAAATTTGAAAACTTGGTTGACTCCATAAGTAAGACAAATACATATCGTTTGAGAATCCCAAGTAATCTCCTTCTTAATGCTTAAAAACATTTTGGGTTTAGTGTGAAGAAAATCTCTAGTTCTAGAAATTGTTTGAGTGGCATTTATTTTTAATGTTTTAGGGTGATACCCGATGGTAAAGTTTTAAACATATAGCGTTGTAGTTTGAAAACCTCACCTTTCCAAGTTTTATCCAATATTAGTCCATTACTTTGTTAAGGCATATTTGAACTCACATTTAAACATATAAATAACCAAAGCATAGTTTTAAAAGGCCATTTACAATTCCAGCAAAACCAAATGAAAATAAAGGAAATAAAGTACCAAGTATTTAAATCGATTGCAAATCAATTTATTCATGGCATGAGCACCTCGAGTCCACCCTTACTCCATGTCCGCAATCTAAGTGTCACCAAACGATAAGGGAGAAGGTGAGTCGCAAGACTCGGTGCATAAATCCCCCCAGTGTGTAACATGCTAGCACACATCATATCATAGCAATATAATTAATGCACCCGACCTAACCATCCATAACACCTTTTCTACCCCGTGTGGTACCAAACCACTGGTGGTGCAAAACCACTGGTGACCCAAAGTCACGATATCCATCAATGTGGTGCCAAACCACTGGTGACCCAAAGTCACGAATAATCCAATGATGGGGCCAACCCATCGTGTGATACCAAATCACTAGCGACAATCCCGTATCTCATAAGTGGGGCCAACCCATGGTGGTGTCAAACCACAGGGACGAGTCGCAATGAGGTGCCAAACCTCTGGTGTCCCAAAGACACAAGTGTGATACCAAATCACTGGTGACCGCAGTCACGAATCAGATGATGGGGCCAACCCATCGTGTGATACCAAATCACCGCGCGTCAATCCCGTATAATCAATGTGGGGCCAACCCACCGTGGTGCTAAGCCACCGGGGCGAGGCGAGGTGCCAAACCTCTGGTGACCCAAAGTCACAAAATATCATCTGTGGTGCCAAACCACCGGAGGTGCCAAACCTCTCCGTGTCCCAAAGACACGGATATCATATTTCCCCCTCCTCTCATATCACCCATACATGTCATACTCGATGCAAATCATGTAAATCATGCAATCATGCTAATATGTTTAATATCGTATCTCATATCACATACATTCGCAATCATGATATCTTATACCATTAATAGAACTCATAATGAGACGGACTTACCCGGATCCGTGCACATACCCCATCGGGTACCCTGTAAACCATCATACTGTTTTGGTCTTACCAAGGCAATCGGATTAATTAAATATATTACTATGTAAGAAGTGTGTTAGTTTACACACCTGCTAGCACGCGAGCTTTAAACTCAACAAATCGATCTACAATCTTAACACACCTTGCTCCTAGAATCGGCCAAACATGGGATTAGTCACTTATACCATTCGGCCAAAACCCAATAAACTAAAGGGGTTAACATTCAACCCTTACCTTGCAAATGGGTTGGTTTCCTACCAAACCCCGAACCAAACGGTGGTTCTTCTGACAATCGGCCTTCCTCTAAAACACAAATAATCAGTCTCACAAGGCTATGAATTTAACGAAAACAAAAAGAATAAACTAAAAGAACTCGTTCTTACCACCACCTACCTATTGCTTTACAGAGAAAGAAGGCCCCTCTCGATTGCTCCCAAAATCCGTAAGTCCTACAATCCAATCGGTTTACAACACAAGAGATTAACACCCTTTCAACCAATGCCGAAATCGGCCCTTAATCAAACCCAAATCGATTGGGAAAAAGAAAGAGAGAAATGACCATTCGGCCAAACTCTTACCTACCACCAACCGAAAGAAAACAAGAACCCAACACGTTCACCACCCTTCTAATATTCGCCACCAAGGAACTACTAAGAGAGAGAGAGTTTTGGCCAAGAGGAATGGAAGAAACAAATGGAGACAAACGGCTTGAGCTTTGAACAAAAGAAAGGAATAAGAGATGAGTAGAGAGTGGGGACTTTCGGTTTGAAAGCAAATAGATGAAGAAAGTGTTTTGGAGGATAAGATTCGCTACCAAAGTTTAAGAAGGAAAAAGAAAAATGTGAGAAGGAGAGATACTAAATTCGGCTTGACACAAAGTGAAGAAGCAACGAAATGGAAGGGTGAATAGCAAAAGAAGCAAAACACAATTGTGTCTTCAAGATGACATTCGGCTATCAATGAAAGTCAAGAGCAAAGAACAAAGCAAATTCAAAGAAAGGTTGTCAAGATTTCTGGTTTCAAGAAAGAAAATGAAAAAAAATGAGAGAACACTCTTTAGAAAATTCGGCTAACAAAAGACCAAAGAAAGAACTTTTGCTTGACACTCCAAAGACCGAAAATGCACAAAAGCCTAAGTGAATTTCGGCTAACACCCCCCTAACTCACTCACCCAACCGGCCACTCCCCAAAACTCTCCTAAAATTCGGCCACATCTCCCCCAAACACTCCACACCACCACTTCAAATTAGTTTGAACTAGTCCACTTCCTACAATCACTCTCCACCCACCATTTGAGCATTTGACTTGGTCTTAGGCAGAGTTTGAACTGCCTACAACTCCTCCCCTCCATGCCGTCAAAATGAGAGCAAAAATGTGGGATTTTCGCAACTTGAACACAGGACCTCCTCCCCTGCAAGTGACGCCAAACACAAGCCCCAAGTGGCGCATGCTTTGCCATCTTACTAGCTCAACTCTTGTGCTAACTTTTCACCTAAAATTATTTATAAACCCCAGCTCCTTCAGCTCCTCTCACATAAAACTTAAAACCAAAATTTTTTTCTACCACTCCGGCTTATACTAAGCTTACAACTAAGCCCCAAAACAACACAAAAGCAACATTGCAAAACAACCACATGCAAAACAATGCAATAACAAAATAGCCCCTATCCCTGGATGTTACACACCCTCTCAAGTATCTCATGTCCAAAACTGAGCTTAGTGGAAGATTGACTAAATAGACACTTTTGTTACAAGAATTCAACATCACCTATGTTCCTGAGAAAGCAGTTAAAGGGCAAGCGCTCGCTGGTTTCTTGCAAATCATCTAATCCCTGATGATTAAAAATTCTCTAAAGATCTCCCTGATGAAGATTTTCTTTTCATTAAAGTTCCAAGACCATGTAAGCTATTCTTTGATGGGGCCACTCGTCAGGATGGAGCTGGGGCAGGCATTGTCTTTGTCACTTCAAAAGGGGATGTATTACCATATGCATTCAATCTTACTCAAAATTGCTCTAATAATATGGCAGAATATCAAGTGTTCATCATTGGATTAGAGATGGCCATAGATATGAAAATCACATGGCTCAATGTGTTTGGAGATTCAAAGTTTTTCATTAACTAACTGCTTTCACTTTATGAAGTCAAAAAGTCAGAACTTCTCATATATGTCAACTACGCAAAGAAATTCTTAGAGTGGTTTGATAATGTAAGTTTAAAGCACGTGTCAAGGAAAGAGAATAGACAAGTAGATTCTCTTTCCAACCTTGCATTATCTTTTACACTCCTAAATCTAGAAGTAAAATTTCCTCTATGCAAGCGATGGGTTTTACCACCAATTCTACTTGTTGAAGATGGGGACACTTAATCAAATGTTGTTTTAGTCTTTGAAGTTGAAACAAAATATTGGAGATAATTGCTGATTGATTACTTAAAGCATGGGATGCTATTAAACAATCTGAGGCATAAAATAAAAGTGAAATGTCGAGCTCCTCGATTCATCTATTCAAAGGTACACTGTAAAGCCGCTTATTTGATGGAGTTTTTCTTTGATGCTTGGGAGAATAAAAGGCATCACAAGCCTTACACGAAGCTCACTTTAGAGTATATTAAAATCAGGGGCTAGGCTACAATTTTAAGTCAAAAGGATGGGGTACTACTGGCCTGCAATGGTAAAAGACTGCATGGACTATGCCAGAAAATGTAGAACTTGTCAATTTCATGATAACTTCATCCTTCAACCTCTTGAAGCCATTGCATCCAACAACCATATCTTGACAATTAAATGCCTGGGGACTTTTAACACCCTTACCCGACCCGTTCACCGAATCCAGGTATGGAGCGTCACAAATAAATTGGGTTCGTGTACAAGATTAGAACTCATTATTTTAAAATCAGACTGTATTACCTATTTATAAAAAAAATACAATAAGGACAAAAAATTTAAATAAAAGTTCATTGTCTCAACTCCATATTCTAAAGGAACTACATAGATTCAATATATTCGTCCCCATGACAAAGTGTAACAGCCCGATTTTGGGTCTAGTCGGAACAGTAGTTTCGGGACCACAGATCCAACGCAATAAAATTTATTTTTATTATATTTTTATGGTCTACAATTTTATGGAATGATTTCGTGAAAATCTCTTTCGAAAATTTTGACGTTTGGGCACTCAATTTAGTAAAGGGGACTAAATTGCAAAAAGTGCAAAATTTGAGTTCTATATGTTAGAGGTGTCCAATTGCTATGAGATTTTAAATTGAAGGTCCGTAGATGGTAATTAGAACATTGGTTAAGTAAGTGGAAAAAAATGGACATGAAGTAAGAGAATTTTTATATTTTAAGTTAAGGGCATTTTGGTCATTTGGCTAATTAAATGAATTAATAAGTAAAATAAATGCCAAATTTAGTTCATCTTCTTCATGCTAGCGTCGAAATTTCAAGGGTGTCCATATCTAGGGTTTGGCCATCTTTCAAGCTCGATTGTAAGTCTGTTCTTGCTCCATTTTTAATGCTCTTTACATTTTTGAAATCGTTGTAACCCGATCTATCTATTTCTACCACTAATTTAAGAAATAATCAAGGTCTAGGGTTTGACCGATGTTAGATACTTGTGTATTTTGATGTTTAATGGTAGATTATGCAAATTTAATGTTAGATAAACAACTTTTACTAAGTTATTTTCAGTAAAAATGTCAAAAAGGACCCATTTGTAAAAGTTATAAAATATGTAGTAAAAGTGTGATTTAATGGAAATTGTGGGCTTTTATGGGTATGAAAATGGTTCGGCCAGGCTTGTGTATTAAATAAATTGAACACGTTTCATTTTACGAGCCTAGGGACTAGATTGTAAAATGTCAAAAGTTTAAGGGCAAAAATGTAATTTTTCCATAATGTGATTTTTGGACTGAATTGAATAATGTGAGTATTAAATTAGTTAAATTTTTTATTATAGATCAAGAAAAATGAGGTTCATATCTAGACCGGGGGAAAAACAAAGTGTTTGACGATTAGGTCAAATTCTACTATTTTTGTACTGAGGTAAGTTTGTATGTAAATAATGCATTTTTATATTTATGTTTTAAATGCTTTAAAGTTTTATGAATTGTGATTGAATCTATGGAAGTATTCGTCAAAGTTTCGACAAACGAGAAATCCCGGTTGAACCTTAGGAATAGAATAGGATACAAGTGACATGTCACTAGGAACCCATGTGTATATGCGATTATGTGATCCAGGTGCTGGTCTCGTACGTCCTACCAGTGGCTTGTAGTCCGGCATGTGTTGCGTATACCTGACAGCTTGTGTGAGCAGCACTACATAGCTACGTCCTGACTGACAGCTTGTGTTTGCAGGCCCATGAATAGCTCGAAAACGAGCCTATTTGTGTTATGAGATATGAAGTAGCTTTGGCTACATATATGGCACTTATGTGCAAGACTTTCGAGTATCCATTAATATTCCGAGTGTTCAACGGGAATGTCAAAGTTGTGAAAGGATATGGTTATGTTGCGAGTTGGTACAGGTATGTACGTAAAACTCATAATTAATGAGCTCGATGTGTGATGAAACCTTGGTAAGGTTATGATTGAGTAAGTTATGACTATAAGATTTTAATAACATTCATGCCAATTTTCATCATGATAATTTGTATGTTAAATGTGTGGTTATGATGCTTATTATTTGCATATGAACTTACTAAGCTATATAGCTTACTCCCCTTTTCTTTCCATGTCTTATAGTGTCACCAAGCTAGCTCGGGGTTCGGAGATCGTCGGAGATCCACTCACACTATCAACAATTAATTTGGTACCAATGAATTTAACATTTTCTGTTATGGCATGTATAGGGGACTTGGTCATTTTGTTATGTGTCATAATTGATTTGGCCAAATGTGCTGGTTTATATTGATTGAAAGTTCATTTTGTAAATGGTCATTGAAATTGGCTAATGTTGGTATAAGCAATTTATATGATGATGCATTTCATGGATGTGGGAATTTACATGATATGAGTTGATAAGTATGTAATATTTATGTATGATAGATGGTAGCATGTGAATGATGTGTTGATGTCTTGGTTGTGGTTGATTTGGTTGTATGTATATGCTTGAATTGGTGCTATGTTATATGGTGTAGGTGTGTGTATTAAAGGGTGGCAAAATGGCTTGGTAAATAGCCTTATTTTTGTCCACACAGGTAGACACACAGGCGTGTGTCTAGGCTGTGTGTGACACACATCTTGCCCCACAGGTATGTGTTTTGGCCGTGTGTCCCCTGCATCTAAATTTTGAGAAACAGAATGTCCAAAATATAGCACACGGGCAGAGACACGGGCGTGTGTCTTGGTCGTGTGTGCTACACGGCCTTGGACACAGGCATGTGTCTCGGCCGTGTGAATTCTACACCTATTTTATGAAAAATTATGAAAATTAAATCAACCACATGTCCTAGCACACGGGCGTGTGGCACGGCCGTGTGGCACAAGTCATAGAGCTCCCTGATTTGAACACGGCCTGTAGCACAGGCGTGTCCCATGGTCACACGGGCGTGTCCCAAATCCACACAGGCGTGTGACCCCTGTAACATGAAATTTTTTCTAAGTTTTGTATAATTTTCTAAAGTTCTCGGTTTAGTCTCGAACCACTTCCAATGCATGTTTTGGGCCTTGTAGGCTCGTTTTAGGGACGATACGAATATGTGTGAAAAGTTTCAATTTGGATGGAAATTTATGACTCGAAAATGTATGTTTGCTTGTGTTTATGTCCGGAAATGCCTCGTACCCTGTTTCGGTGTCGAATACGGGTAAAGGGGTGTTACTGTAACACCCCTAGCCCGTATCCGTCACTGGAATAGGGTTAAGAGGCGTTACCGAATGAACGGAGACTTTTACGGACAATTCATAACATAATTCATCATATCACATCAAAGCGTCCCTTAAATAGGTCATCAAGACCTTAAACATGCTTTAGAATAGGGCCAGGACTAAACCGAACACATACGGAAATTCTCGGAAATTTAAAAATTTTTCTAAACTGCAGAGGTCACACACCCGTGTGGGAAGGCCGTGTGTCTCCCACGGCCTCGACACGCCCGTGTGCCTAAGCCATGTCAAAACAGAGCATACATACTGACTTGTCCACACGGCCTGAGACACGCCCTTGTGCGTCACCCGTGGTGGACTTGTACTTGCACCACACGGCTAATCACATGCCCGTGTGTCCAGCCCATGGTCGCTACTGACTTGTTTCACTTGGCAAACTTAAACAACACGGTCAAGCCACACACCCGTGTGCTCAACCGTGTGGGCAATTATAGGCCATTTTCAAGGCTAAAATGCCACCCACACTTGGGCATTCCTACAATTTCAAACAAGCATTATTCCATACACAATTGGCAACCAAAATCATGTCAAATGTTTAACTTATCATCTCATTCAATATCATTGCTGTTCATGCCAACTTGTATACTAATTTGCATAACCAATTCACATATAAAACTAATCATATTACATCCTCAATTTGCCACATTCATAGAACCATATCATTGTTCAAACATATATACTCATATTGCATCATTATGCTTACCATTCATATGACCATATCAAAACCATGAATCCATACCAAAATCAAGCATCATTTACCAAAATTACTCATGCATATTACCAACATTATCTAGCCACATTTCATGGCTATTTACACATCTCAAACATACTCCAAAACAACTAGCTTATACATGCCATATTTAGCTATTTATACATTCAAAAGTACCAAAGTTGAATTTGATAGTGTGGTGATGATCCTCGACGGTCCCCGAGCCTCTCGTAGCTTTAACGATCTATAAAACAGAACAAACACACACAAAGTAAGCTTTCAAAAGCTTGGTAAGCCATATACAAATAAACTTAGGATAAAATGCATATAACCATATTGATACATTGACATTAATGTTTCTCAATGCATATCCATCACATACTCTTTGGCTCATTTACTTAGCCATGGCTTGCCACATTCTTCAACCCAAATATTACTTATACACATAGCTCATTCAAGCAAATATTCACATATTATCTCATCATTTCTATACACATATTCACCTTAGTAAGTTCATATAGACACTTACCTTTCATACACACATAGTGTACTTTTCAAACGTACCTGAAACGGATATACAACTCACATAGTCGTTCATTTATCGGACTTGCCCGTTGAACCGTTCGGAATCTAATAGGTTACTCAGAGTGCTCGGAATAGTCGTACAATGCCAACGTCCTAGACAAGGTCTTACATGTACTCAAATATCGATGCCACTGTCCCAGATAGGGTCTTACACGAATCAAATACGATGCCAATGTCCCAGACATGGTCTTACACGTAAATCTCATATCGATGCCAATGTCCCAGACGTTGTCTTACACGAAATGTCGAATCAATGCCAACGTCCCAGATGTGGCCTTACATGATATCAAATATCGGACACCTATGTCATGACATATGCAATCTTATCTATTCCTAGGTTCATACGGGACTTCTCGGACACTGATAAATTGTCGATATATGTAATAACCCGGATTTCATATACATTCCATCTCAATGAATATTCATAGGAATTCAAATCTCATATATGTACAAATAATTCAATTCAAATACATTTATTTGTATATCGACTTACCTCGTACGGAAAGAACGGAAACGAACGGCTATTCAATGATTTTTGACTTTCCTCGATCTAAATCCGTTTTCTTCAGTTCTTGATCTATACATATACAAATTTAACCCATTTATTCAATAACTCATTCAATTCAATCAAAAGACACATATTTAGGGCAATTTACAGATTAGCCCTCACATTTTCACATTTGGACAATTTAGTCCCTATTTCACAAAATCACAAAATACACATAATTTCAAGTTACCCATGCCTAGCCGAATCCCCATGTAGCTCATACAAGTTATTACATTTAATTTATTTCACAACTTAGTCCTTCAAAATATTATTTTCTCAATTAAGTACAAATTACTCAATTTCATCAAAACTCCAATGACAAAACTTGTTAATCAAACACATATCTTTCATTTTTCACCATCAAACATTACAAAACACATGAGTTCATCAATGATACATTTCAAAATATTCATCAAATCACAAAATTGAAGCATGGGTTTTGAAGAACACGAAGCAACGATTGCAAAAACGTAGAAATTATCAAAAACCGATCAAAACCCATACCTTAATTTAGCCAAACCATAGCCGAAACCTAGATGTTCTTCTTTCTTCTTTTTCTTTGCTAATTTTCGGCACAAAAGATGATAATCCATGCTATTTTCATGCTTTTGTTTCATTAATAATCATGTAATTTACAAATGACCAATATACCATTAATGAAACAACTTTATCATCTTATAATGCATGGAAATAAATGTCCACTTACTAATAGTGGCATAATAACCTTTTAAGGACCTCATATAATAAAGACATTAACAAATAAAATTCCTTACAAAAAGCATGCTAATTTTGCATTTAATGCAATTTAATCCCTTTCTCAAAATAAACACACAAACGGACAAATTAACTTACGGAACTTTAACACATGCTTAATCACATATCATAGGCACAGAAAATAATATTAAAATATTTTTTTGACTCGGATTTGTGGTCCCGAAACCATTGTTTCGACTAGGGTCTAAACCGGACTGTTAACAATTCTCCCCCTTAGGGATTTTCGTCCCCGAAAATCTTACCGTTAAACAGATTCGAATATTGTTGTCTCATTGAGTCTTCAGGTTCCCACGTAGCCTCTTACACTCCGTGTCGATGCCACAGCACTTTTACTAACGGAATTTTCTTGTTTCTCAACTCTTTCACTTCACGAGCTAAGATACGGATCAGTTTTTCCTCGTATGTCATATCAGATCAGATTTCAATCTCAGAAGGAGTAATCACATATGACAGATCAGATCTGCATCGTCTAAGCATCGATACATGAAATACATTATGAATCTTTTCTAGCTCAGGTGGCAACAACAATCTGTACGCAACCGGCCCAACACGTTGGATAATCTCATATGGCCCAATGAACCTCGGACTCAACTTGCCTTTACGTCTGAATTGGAGTATTTTCTTCCACAGAGATACTTTCAAGAACACTTTGTCACCAATTTCAAATTCTATATCTTTTCGTTTCAAATCTGCATAAGATTTCTGACGATCAGACGCTGCTTTTAGACTATCACGGATTACTTTCACTTTCTATTCAGTGTCTTTTATCAAATCGACCCCCTGTATCTTACTTTCACTGAGCTCAGTCCAATACAGAGGTGTTCGACATTTGCGTCCGTATAAAGCTTCATAAGGTACCATTTTAATGCTCGACTGAAAACTATTATTATAAGCAAATTCTATCAATGGCAGATATTGTTCCCACGTACAATCAAACTCAAGAATGCAACATCTTAACATATCCTCGAGTATCTAAATAATCCATTCGGATTGACCATCCGTCTGTGGATGAAATGCTGTACTAAAATGTAATTTAGTACCTAAAGCTTCTTGTAATTTCTTCCAGAATCGCGAAGTAAATCTCGGATCTCTATCTGACACAATAGACAGTGGCACCCTGTGCAATCTCACAATCTCAGAAATATAAAGCTCAGCTAACTTATCAAGTGAGTAATCAGATCGTACCGGAATAAAATGGGCAGATTTCGTCAATCGATCAACTACGACCCAAATTGCATCTTTCTTTCTTGGAGTTAAAGGCAATCCAGAAACAAAGTCCATTGTCACTCTATCCCATTTCCACTCGAGAATTAGAATCGGTTGTAACAAACCAGATGGAACCTGATGTTCAGCTTTAACTTGCTGACAAACTAAACATTTCGAAACAAAGTCAAAAATGTCTCGTTTCATACCAGACCACCAATATTGTTGCTTCAGATCATGGTACATCTTTGTACTTCCCGGATGAATAGATAGACGACTATTATGTGCTTCATTCAAAATCAACTGAACTAACTCAGGGTTTCTCGGAACGCAAATTCGATCTCGGAACCTCAAGCAATCATCAACATCAACTCGAAATTCAGAATCAGAGTTTGAATCACACTGAGCTCGTTTCTCTAGCATTTCATTATCAACTTTCTAAGCATCATATATTTGTTGTAAAAACAATGGTTTCGCTTTCAATTTAGCTAACACTGAACCATCATCAGACAGATCTAAATGAGTATTCATAGCACGTAATGCAAACAATGACTTTCAGCTCAATGCATCAGTAACAACATTTGCTTTACCCGGATGATAATCTATCACAAGCTCATAGTCTTTCAATAGCTCTAACCATCTTCTCTATCGCAGATTCAAATCTTTCTGAGTCATTAAGTATTTCAGACTTTTATGATCTGAAAAGATGTGACATTTCTCACCAAACAGATAATGACACCAAATCTTTAATGCGAACACAATCGCAGCTAGCTTAAGGTCGTGTGTCGGATAATTCTTTTCATGAGACTTTAATTGTCTCAAGGCATAAGCTATAACTTTGCCTTCCTGCATCTAAACACATCCCAGACCATTTAATGAAGCATCACTGTAAATCACGAATTCTTTACCCGATTCTGGCTGTACTAGCACTAGAGCTTCGGTTAACAAAGTTTTCAACTGATCGAAGCTTTTCTGACATTTATCGGACCATTCAAATCTCACATCTTAAGCAATTTAGTCAACAGAGTAGCCATCATCAAAAAGCCTTTTACGAACCTTCGATAATAACAAGCAAGTCCCAGAAAACTGCAAACTTTAGACACATTCTTCAGAGGTTTCCATTCTAAAATAGCAGAAATCTTGTTCGGATCAACTCGTATTCCAGAGGCCGATACAATATGTCCCAGAAAACTAACTTTACGCAACCAAAATTCATATTTACTGAATTTCACATATAATTACTTATCTCAAAAATTTTGTAACACAATTCTCAGATGCTCGACATGCTCGTTTTCATCATGTGAATAAATCAAAATATCGTCAATGAAAACAACAACAAACTAATCTAAATACGGTCTGAAAATTCTTTTCATCAGATCCATAAAAACAGCAGGAGCATTAGTTAATCCGAAAGGCATAACTAAAAACTCATAATGTCCGTACCTCATTCTGAAAGTAATTTTCGGAATGTCTGAATCTATTACTCTAAACTGGTAGTATCCCGATGTCAGATATATCTTTGAAAATACGATAGCTCCTTTAAGCTGATCAAAAAAATCATCAATTCTGGGCAACAGATATTTGTTCTTTATTGTCACTTTGTTCAATTGAAGATAATCAATGTACATTCTCATCGTGCCATTTTCTTTTTCACAAACAGAACAGGAGCACCCCAAGGTGAGAAACTTGGTCTTGCAAACCCTCTATCTGTCAATTCTTGTAACTGTGATTTTAACTCTTTCAACTCTGTTGGTGCCATTCTATACGGAGCTATCGAAATAGGAGTTTTACCAGGCAACAGATCAATACCAAATTCAACTTCACGTATCGAAAGTAATCCCGGTAGTTCTTCAGGAAACACATCAGAAAATTCACAGACAACTGGCACTGATTCAACTTTCTTTTCAGATACTTTCGAGTCAATTACAAAAGCAAAATAAGCTTCATAACCCTTTCTCAAATATTTCCGAGCTTTTAACACAGATATCACAGTAGGTAATCCATTCAAATCATTAGACTCAACCCGAACTATTTCATCATTCTGACATCTCAAATCAATGGTCTTTCTTTTGCAGTTCACAACAACATCATGCAATGTCAACCAGTCTATACCCAAAATTATGTCGAACTCGTCAAAAGGTAATAGCATCAGATCAGCAGGAAAACAGATATCTCGAAACATCAACGGACAGTTCTTGCATACTTTGTCAACCAAGACACTTTTAGCTAAGGGGTTTGATACTTTTATAACAAATTCAGTAGACTCTACAGGCAAAGTCTTACTGAATACTAAGTTCATGCATATATACAAATGTGTAGAACCAGGGTCTATCAATGTAATCACAGAAGTATCATAAAGAGTAAATGTACCCGTAATAACATCAGGAGATGAAGCTTCCTCACGGGCTCGGATGGCATATGCTCTAGTAGGCACTCTAGCTTCAGATCTTGCAACAGTGTCTCTCGTAGTTCTCTGGCTACCACTGACATTTCTTGCATTTCGGGAAGGTCTACCTTTCGATGAAACATTATTAGATCTCGGGTTCTGAACAATCTCTTGTTTAACAGACTCTGGGCAGTCTCGAATAAAATGATCAAACGATCCATATCTGAAGCAAGCCCGGTCATTCAATCTATAACTTCTCGGATGCCTTTTACCATAATGTTTACATTCAGGTCGCTCGGATCGGACATTTCCAACACTTGCCATTAAATTTGCTGGAGCTTTGGTATTCGACTGTGATCTAGCTCGATCTCTACTAAATTGTCCCATATTAGCTCTTGAACGGTTATGCTCATCTCTGAATTTTTTTGAAGCAGACTGAAATGATTTGCTTGGAAAGCTCTTTCTCACATCTCTGGTTTCAGATTCAGCTTTTCTTTTATCTTTCTCGAGTGCCTCAGATTTGTACGCTCAGTCAACTAGCACAACGAACTCTTTTATTTCCAGAATACCAACTAGCAATTGGATATCTTCAATTAGGCCATCTTCAAATCTTTTACACATTATTGCTTCCGACGATACACATTCTCGGGCATACTGACTTAGCCTCACGAACTCTCGTTCGTATTCAGTAACAGACATGCGGCCCTGTTTCAAATCCAGAAATTCCTTTTGTTTCTGATCAATGAATCTCTGACTAATATATTTCTTCCGGAACTCAATCTGAAAGAAATCCCATGTGACCCGCTCTTTCGGAACAACAGAAATCAAAGTTTTCCACCACTGATAAGCTGCGTCTCGTAACAAAGATACAACACATTTAGTACTTTCTTTCGGAGTCAAAGACATCTCATCAAATACTCGGATAGTGTTTTCTAACCAAACCTCGGCTTTTTCAGCATCATCGTTACTAGTAGCCCTGAATTCTTCAACCCCATACTTACGGATTTTTTCGACCGGAGGCTTATTCAACATATTCAGATTCATAACCAGAGGTATAGCAGAAGTCTGAGGGGGATTAAGCGGGGGCGGAGGTTGTGAAACAGTCGGGTTATTTCTCACAAACTGAGTGAACCACTCACTCATCATCTGGAAGAAATCTTGTTTAGCTTCTCCCTCTTGACCGCTCGTAGCCGGTCTCGAATCAGATGGAGCTGTCCCTTGAGCGGGAGCAGGCGCATTGCTTTCTACATCGTCAGCTACGGCTCTTTCGGGATCCATTTGCTATACGAAAATCACATATTACACGTTAGGATTCATCACACTATCACAGTTCAAACATATGGCATGTATAGCTAGACTCTTACACGCTACGTTAGTCCGAGAATCAACTAAACCGTAGCTCTGATACCATCCAAATGTAACACCCCTAACCTGTATCCGTCGCTGGAATAGGGTTAAGAGGTGTTCCCAGACGAACGGAGACTTTTACAGACAATTCATAACATAATTCATCATATCACATCAAAGCATCCCTTAAATAGGTCATCGAGACCTTAAACATACTTTAGAATAAGGCCAGAACTAAACCGAACACATACAAAAATTCTCAGAAATTGAAGAATTTTTCTAAACTGTAGAGGTCACACGCCCGTGTGGGAAGGCCGTGTGCCTCCCACGGCCTCAACACGCCCGTGTGCCTAAGCTGTGTCAAAACAAAGCATACATACTGACTTGTCCACACGGCCTAAGACATGCCCGTATGCCTCACCCATGGTGGACTCGTACTTGCACCACATGGCCAGTCACACGCCCGTGTGTCCAGCCTGTGGTTGCTACTGACTTGTTTCACTTGGCAAACTTAAACAACACGGTCGAGCCACACGCCCGTGTGCTCAACCGTGTCGGCAATTATAGGCCATTTTCAAGGCCAAATTGACACCCACACTTGGGTCATTCCTACAATCTCAAAAATGCATTATTCCATACACAATTGGAAACCAAAATCATGTCAAAAGTTCAACTTATCATCTCATTTAATATCATTGCTATTCATGCCAACTTGTATACTAATTTGCACAACCAATTCACATATAAAACTAATCATATTACATCCTCAATTTGCCACATTCATAGAACCATCTCATTGTTCAAACATATATACTCATATTGCATCATTATGCTTACCATTCATATGGCCATATCAAAACCATGAATCCATACCAAAATCAAGCATCATATACCAAAATTACTCATGCATATTACCAACATTATCTAGCCACATCTCATGGCTATTTACACATCTCAAACATATTCCAAAACAACTAGCTTATACATGCCATATTTAGCTATTTACACATTTAAAAGTACCAAAGTTGAATTTGATAGTGTGGTGATGATCCTCGACTGTCCCCGAGCCTCTCGTAGCTTTAACGATCTATAAAACAGAACAAACACACACAAAGTAAGCTTTCAACAGCTTAGTAAGCCATATACAAATAAACTTAGCATAAAATGCATATAACCATATTGATACATTGACATTAATGTTTCTCAATGCATATCCATCACATATTCTTTGGCTCATTTACTTAGCCATGGCTTGCCACATTCTTCAACCCAAATACTACTTATACACATAACTCATTCAAGCAAATATTCACATATTATCTCATCATTTCTATACACATATTCACCTTAGTAAGTTCATTTAGACACTTACCTTTCATACACACATAGTGTACTTTTCAAACGTACCTGAAACGGATATACAACTCACATGGTCATTCATTTATCAGACTTTCCTGTTGAACCATTCGAAATCTAATAGGTTACTCAGAGTGCTCGGAATAGTCGTACAATGCCAACGTCCCAGACGAGGTCTTACATGTACTCAAATATCGATGCCACTGTCCCAGACAGGGTCTTACACGAATCAAATACGATGCCAATGTCCGAGACATGGTCTTACACGTAAATCTCATATCGATGCCAACGTCCCAGACGTGGTCTTACACGAAATCTCGAATCAATGCCAACGTCCCAGATGTGGTCTTACATGATATCAAATATTGGACACCTATGTCATGACATATGCAATCCTATCTATTCTTAGGTTCATACGGGACTTCTCAGACACTGATAACTTGTCGATATATGTAATAAACCGGATTTCATATACATTCCATCTCAATGGATATTCTTAGCAATTCAAATCTCATATATGTACAAATAATTCAATTCAAATACATTTATTTGTATATCGACTTACCTCGTACGAAAAAAAAGGAAACGAACGGCTAGTCAATGATTTTTGACTTTCCTCGATCTAAATCTGTTTTCTTCGGTTCTTGATCTATACATATACAAATTTAACCCATTTATTCAATAACTCATTCAATTCAATCCAAAGACACATATTTAGGGCAATTTATAGATTAACCCTCACATTTTCACATTTGGACAATTTAGTCCTTATTTCACAAAATCACAAAATACACATAATATCAAGTTACCCATTCCTAGCTGAATCCTCATGTAGCTCATACAAGTTCTTATATTTCATTTATTTCACAATTTAGTCCTTCAAAATATTATTTTCTCAATTAAGTACAAATTACTCAATTTCATCAAAACTCCAAAGACAAAACTTGTTAATCAAACACATATCTTTCATTTTTCACCATCAATCATTACAAAATACATGAGTTCATCAATGGCACATTTCAAAATATTCATCAACTCACAAAATTGAAGCATGGGTTTTGAAGAACACGAAGCAACGATTGCAAAAACGTAGAAATAATCAAAAACCGATCAAAATCCACACCTTAATTTAGCCAAACCATAGCCGAAACCTAGATGTTCTTCTTTCTTCTTTTTCTTTGCTAATTTTCGGCACAAAAGATGATAATCCATGCTATTTTCATGCTTTTGTTTCATTAATAATCATGTAATTTACAAATGACCAATATACCATTAATGAAACAACTTTATCATCTTATAATGCATGGATATAAATGTCCACTTACTAATAGTGGCATAATAACCTTTTAAGGACCTCATATAATAAAGACATTAACAAATAAAATTCCTTACAAAAAGCATGCTAATTTTGCATTTAATGCAATTTAATCCCTTTCTCAAAATAAACACACAAACGGACAAATTAACTTACGGAACTTTAACACATGCTTAATCACATATCATAGGCACAGAAAATAATATTAAAATATTTTTTTGACTCAGATTTTTGGTCTCAAAACCACTGTTCCAGCTAGGGTCTAAACCGGACTGTTACAGTTACATTTAGTGGTATTAGAGCTATGGTTTAGTCGATTCTCGTACTAACGTAGCGTGTGTAAGAGTCTAGCTATACATGTCATATATGAATTGTGATAGTGTGATGACTCCTGACAATTTCAAAATGTGTTTTCATATAGTAAATGGATCCTGACCGAGCTGTAGCTGATGATGTAGAAAGTAATGCGCCGGCTCCCGCTCAAGGGGTAGCGTCATCTAAAAATAGACCTCCTACGGTCAGTCAGGGAGGAGGGGCTAGGGAAGCCTTCCTCCAAATGATGAATGAGTGGTATTCAGAGTTCGTTCGAACAAATCTGAATGCTTAACCCCCTTCACCCCTACCTATTCCTTACTCGATTCCCGTAGCTCCACAAGGTATGGAATTTGTAAGATTGAATAAGCCTCCGGTTGATAAGATTCGAAAGCTTGGGGATGAAGATTTCAGAGCAAACATTGATGATGATCTCGAGAGGGCAAAATTTTGGCTTGAGAATACTATCAGGGTATTTGATGAGTTATCATGTACACCCGAAGAATGCTTGAAATGTACTATATCATTATTGAGGGACACAACATATCACTGGTGGAAGACACTAGTATCTCTGGAACCGAGAGAGAGGGTTACATGGGAGTTATTTCAAGAAGAATTCTAAAAGAAATATATCAGTCAGCGGTTCATCGATCAGAAACGTAAAGAATTTCTTGAGCTGAAACAAGGCCGAATGTCGGTGACAGAGTATGAGCGAAAATTTGTCAGGCTCAGTAAGTATGCCCGAAAGTGTGTTTCCTCCGAGGCTATTATGTGTAAAAGGTTCGAAGATGGGCTGAATGAGGACATCCGACTATTGGTTGGAATCTTGGAACTAAAAGAATTTGTTGTATTGGTTGAACGAGCTTGCAAAGCCGAAGAGCTAAGCAAAGAGAAAAGAAAGCCCGAGAGTGAGACTAGAGATGCAAGAAAAATGCCGATGAGTAAGTCATTTCAATCTCAGTGAAAGAAATCTAGAGAAATGTATTCTCGTTCGAGTGTATCAGCTGGGTATTCATACAGAGACCGCGGGAAGCAACATTCAGGTTTTAAATCTCAAGCTACTTCAATGGCAAGTGTGGGTAATGTTAGGTCTAACAAACCCGAATGTCAGCATTGTGGAAGAAGACATCTCGGTGAGTGTAGGATGAATGACCGAGCTTGTTTCAAGTGTGGTTCAAGAGCATTTTATCCAAGATTGCCCTGAGATGGTTGAGAAATAATGATTTTCGAGTGCAAGGCCGAGTAATACTACTAACAGAGGTAGGCCATCGAGAAACACCGGGAATGGAGCTAGCAGTAAAGGTGTAACGAAAGATACAGCCATGAGATCTGAAGCCAGAGCACCTGCTAGAGCGTATGCCATTTGTGCTCGTGAGGATGCATCATCTCCCGATGTGATTACTGGTACATTTTCTCTTTATGATACTAATGTTATTGCATTGATCGATCCTGGATCGACTCATTCTTATGTTTGTGTGAATTTGGTATCTAGTAAGAGTTTGCATGTTGAGTCTACTGAATTTGTGATTAAAGTGTCAAACCCCTTAGGCAAATATGTGCTAGTTGATAAAGTTTGCAAGAATTGTCCTTTGATGATTCGAGGTCACTGTTTTCTGACTAATTTAATGTTGTTTCCATTTGATGAGTTTGATGTTATTTTGGGTATGGATTGGTTGACACTACACGATGCTGTAGTGAATTGTAGACGGAAAATTATTGAATTGAAATGTGAGAATAGTGAAATTCTTCGAATTGATTCAGATGAGTCGGGTGAGTTACCTGTTGTGATTTCTTCAATGTCTTCCCAAAGATATGTGAAAAAGTGTTGTGAAGCTTATCTAGCTTATGTATTGAATACAAAAGTGTCTAAAATAAAGATTGAATCAGTACCGGTAGTTTGTGAATATCTGGATGTGTTTCCAGAAGAGTTACCTGGGTTACCTCCGATCAGAGAGGTTGAGTTTGCTATTGATTTAGTACCCGGGACTTCACCGATATCGATTGCTCCGTATAGGATGGCTCCGATTGAATTGAAAGAATTGAAAGGTCAGTCGCAAGAGTTGACAGATAAGGGTTTTGTGAGACCAAGTTTTTCTCCCTGGGGTGCTCCAGTGTTATTTGTAAAGAAGAAAGACGGATCTATGAGACTTTGTATCGATTACCGATAGCTCAATAAGGTGACTATAAAGAACAAGTATCCTTTGCGGGGGATTGATGACTTGTTTGATCAGTTGAAAGGAGCAACGGTATTCTTGAAAATTGATTTGAGATCTGGCTACTATTAGTTGAGAGTTAAAGAGTCGGATGTGCCGAAAACTGCTTTCAGGACAAGGTATGGACATTATGAATTTCTTGTTATGCCTTTCAGATTAACTAACGCTCCTGCCGTTATTATGGACTTAATGAATCAAATTTTTCGACCGTACTTCTATAAGTTTGTGGTTGTGTTCATCGATGACATCGTAATTTATTCTCGAGATGAGTCCGAGCATGCCGAGCATTTGAGAACTATATTACAGACATTGAGGGATAAGAAATTATTTGCTAAATTTAGTAAAAGTGAGTTCTGGCTTCGAGAAGTCAGATTTTTGGGACATATCGTTTCAGGTGATGGTATTCGGGTTGATCCAAGTAAGATATTGGCAAATGTTGAATGGAAACCGCCAAGGAATGTATCTGAAGTTAGAAGCTTTTTGGGCTTATTCGGTTATTACCGACGTTTTGTCAAAGGATTTTCGATGATTGCTACTCCTATGACCAAGTTGTTACAAAAGGTTGTTAAATTTGAATGGTCCGAAAAATGTCAGCAAAGTTTTGAGAAATTGAAAGCATTACTGACTGAGGCAGCAGTTTTAGTACAACTTGAATCGGGAAAAGAGTTTGTAATTTATAGTGACGCTTCATTGAATGGTTTGGGTTGTTTGTTGATGCAAGAGGGCAAAGTGGTAGCTTATGCCTCGAGACAGTTGAAACCGCACGAGAAGAATTATCTGACGCATGATTTGGAATTGGCCGCCATTGTTTTTGCTTTGAAAATTTGGCGTCATCATTTGTATAGTGAGAAATGCCATATCTTTACTGATCATAAGAGTTTAAAATATTTGATGACTCAGAAAGATCTGAACTTGCGACAACGGAGATGGCTCGAATTACTGAAGGATTATGAACTAGTGATTGACTATCATCCGGGAAAGGCGAATGTAGTCACAGATGCTTTGAGCAGAAATTCCTTGTTTTATTTGAGAGCTATGAGTACGAGATTGAGTTTATCTAATGATGGTTCGATTCTAGCTGTAACAGCCCGATTTTGGGCCTAGTCGAAATAGTGGTTTCGGGACCACAAATCTGACACAGAAAAGTTCATTTTTATTATATTTTTCTGGTCTAAAATTTAACGGAATGATTTTGTCAAAATTTCGTTCGAAAATTTTGACCTTTGAGCACCCAATTTAGTCAAAAGGACTAAATTGTAAAAAGTGCAAAAGTTGAGTTCTACATGCTAGAGGTGTCTAATTGCTATGAAATTTCAAATAGAAGGTCCTTAGATGGTAATTAGACCATTTTTTAATATAGTGGACAAAAATGGACATGGTGAGATAAAATTTCAAAGTTTTAAGTGAAGGGCATTTTGGTCATTTGGTAAATAAAAGAATAAAAAGGGAAAATCAAGCTAAAATCTTGTCCATCTTCTCCCGAAAATGCCAAAAATTAGAAAAACACCATACCTAGGGTTTTGCTCAACTTCCAAGCGTGATTGTAAGTGCATCGTAACCCCATTTTTATTGCTCTTTATGTTTTTGAAGTCGTTATCATTCGATCTATCTATTTCTACCATTAATTTAAGGAAAGATCAAGGTTTGGGGTTTGACCCATGTTGGATGTTTGTGTATTTTGATATCTAATGGTAGATTATGCATGTTTGATGTGTGATAAATAACTTTTGCTAAGTGATTTTTGATGAAAATGCTTAAAAGGACCTATTTGTAAAAGTTATAAAATATGTAGTAAAAGTGTGTTTTAATTGAAATTATAGACTATTATAGTTATAAAAATGGTTCTTCTAGGCTTGTATGTTAAAGAAATTGCATACGTTTCATTTTACGAGCCTAGGGGCAAAAATGTAAATCTGTCAAAGGTTAGGGGCAAAAATGTAATTTTGACATAATGTGATTTTTGGACTGAATTGGACAATGTGAATAATAAATAAGTTAAATTTTCTATTCTAGATCAAGAGAAACGAGGTTTGAACCTAGATCGGGGGAAAAACAAAGTATTTGATGATTAGGTCCCATTCCTACTATTTTTGTACCGAGGTAAGTTCGTATGTAAATAATGAATTTTTATTTATGCTTTAATTGCTTTATCATTATATTAATTATGATTTACTCTTGAATGAAATTGACAAAGTTCGACAAGCGAGAAAAAGATCCCGGTTGAACCTTAGGAATTGTTATGATACAAATGTCATGACATTAGGGTTAGTTGAGATTACGTTTAAGACCATACCTGGGATATGGAATCGATATGAGATTTAGTGTAAGACCATAGCTGGGCTATTGGCATCGATATGAAATCCCATGTAAGACCATATCTGGGATATGGCATTGGTATAGTACTATGTGTGTGAAATTTCCCGAGTATCCTTTAGTATTCCCAGTGGTTCACCGGGAAACTTAACAGAAAAGTTTAAGTTGTGAAAGACTATGGTATGATGTGAAAGATTATGGTAAGCTGTAAGTTGGTACAGGTATGTACATAAACTCATGCTTAATGAGCTCGATATGTGATGAAACCTCGGATTGGTTTGATTGAGTAAGTTATGATGTTAAGATTTTAATAATATCTATGCTAAGCTTGATTATGAATTCACAATGACATTTATGTTAATTTACTTTATGTTAAATACATTTTAAAGTGTGTATGATGCTTATTATTTGCATAGGAACTTACTAAGCTTTAAAGCTTACTCCCTTTCATTTTCTCTTGTCTTATACTCTTACCAAGCCAGCTCGGGGATCGAAGACGGCTGGAGATTCATTCACACTATCAAATTATCATTTTGGGTACCTATGAATTCAATATTTTGAGTTATGGCATGTATAGGGACTTGGTCTTTTTGTTATGTGTCATAATTGATTTGGCCATAAGTGATGGCTTCAATAGTTGATAATTCATTTCGTGAATGATCATTTGATATTGGCTAATATTGGTTAAGTATATATGCATATGATGATGTCTTTTATGGATGTGGATTTTGCATGGTTTGAGATGATAAGTTTGAGATATTGCATGTGATAGGAAATAGCATGTGAAAGATATATTGATATCTTGTTTGTGGTTGAATTGGTTGCATGAATATGCTTGGATTGGTGCTATGTTTTGTTGTGTAGGTTGTTGCATGGAAGGGTGGCAAAAAGGCTTGGTAAATAGCCTTATATTTGTCCACACAGGTAGACACACGGGCGTGTGTCTAGGCTGTGTGCGACACACAGTCTGTCCCATGGGCATGTGATTCGGCCGTGTGTCCTCTGCACCTTAATTGTTGGAAAATAGAATGCTCAGTAATGAGCACACGGGCAGAGACACGGGTGTGTGTCTCAGCCGTGTGGACGGCACAGCCTCAAACACGGGCATGTGCCCTGGCCGTGTGAAGTCTGCACCTATTTTATGAAAAATTAAGAAAATATAATTGATCACACGGCCTAAGTACATGGGCATGTGACTTGGCCGTGTGACCTCAATTTGATGATGACGTCATAAATAGAATGCTCCCTAATTTGAACACGGCCTGAAGCACGGGCGTGTCATAGGGTCACACGGGCTGTCCCAAAACCACATGGGCGTGTGACCTCTTTTTCATGGAAAAGTTTTCTAAGGTTCTCGGTTTAGTCCCGAACCACTCCCAAAGCATGTATTGAGCTTCGTTGGCTTGTTTTAGGGATGATATGAATGTTTCTAAAAATTTTTAAATTTGATCCGAAATTCATGTCTCGGTCTTGAATGTTTGCTAGTGAATAAGTCCGGTAATGCCTTGTACCTTATTCCGGCGTCAGATACGGGTAAGGGGTGTTACATTTAATGGTATCAGAGCTACGGTTTAGTCGATTCTCAGACAAACATAGCGTGTGTAAGAGTCTAGCTATACATGCCATAAATGAACTGTGATAGTGTGATGACTCCTGACAACTTTAAATTGTGTTTTCATATAGTAATGGATCCCAATTGAGCTGATGTTGATGAAGTCGAAAGTAATGCACCGGCTCCCGCTCAAGGGGCAGCGTCGTCTGATAGTAGACCTCCTACGGTTAGTCAAGGAGAAGGAGGCAAGGAAGCCTTTCTCCATATGATGAATGAGTGGTATACGAAATTTGTTCGAACAAATCCGAATGCCCAACCTCCTCCACCCCCACCCAGTCCTCGATCAGTTCCCGTAGCCCCACAAGGTATGGACTTTGTAAGGATGAATAAGCCCCCGGTTGATAAAATTTGAAAGCATGGGGCTGAAGATTTTCGAGCTAATGTGGATGATGATCCCGAGAGAGCCGAGTTTTGGCTCGAAAACTCCATCAGGGTATTTGATGAGTTGTCCTGCACACCAAATGAGAGTTTAAAGTGTGCTATCTCGCTTCTGAGAGATTCTACATACCATTGGTGGAATACACTTGTATCTGTAGTTCCGAGAGAAAGGGTCATTTGGGCATTTTTCAAGAGGAGTTTCGAAAGAAGTATATTAGCCAACGGTTCATCGACCAGAAACGTAACGAATTTCTTGAGCTGAAACAGGGTCGTATGACAGTGACCGAATATGAGCGAGAATTTGTTAGACTGAGCAAATATGCTCGAGAGTGTGTTCTACGGAGGCTATTATGTGCAAAAGGTTTGAGGATGGCTTGAATTAAGATATTCGTGTGTTAGTCGGGATCTTAGAGCTGAAAGAGTTTGTGGTATTGGTTGAACGGGCTTGTAAGGCCGAAGAATTGAACAAAGAGAAGAGGAAAGATGATCTTGAAGCTAGAGACTCGAGGAAAAGACCGATGAGTAAGTCATTCCCATCTCAGTCTATGAAATCGAAAGAGATGTATTCCCGTTCGAATGTTTCAGCAGTGTATTCACACAGAGATCGTGAGAAACAACATTCGAGTTTTAAATCTCAAGGTAGCTCGATGGCATGTATGGGTAATGTAAAGTCTAATAGGCTCGAATGTCAACATTGTGAAAGAAGACATCCCGACGAATGTAGAATGAATAACCGAGCTTGTTTTAAGTGTGGTTCTCAAGATCATTTTATCTGAGATTGCCCGGAGATGGCAGAGAAAAAATAAATTTCAAAGTGCAAGGCCTAGTAATACTGCTTCTAGAGGAAGATCCCCGAGGAATACTGGAAATGGAGCCAGTAGTAAAGATGTGATGAAAGAAACCGCGGTGAGATCCGAAGCTCGAGCACTTGCTAGAGCCTATGCCATCCGTGCTCGCGAAGAAGCGACATCTCCTGATGTTATTACTGGTACTTTTTCTCTTTATGATACTGACATTATTGCATTAATTAACCCTAGATCCACTCATTCGTATGTTTGTATGAATTTGGTAAATAATAAGAAATTGCTTGTTGAGTTTATTGAATTTTTGATTAAGGTGTCAAACCCTTTAGGCAAGCATGTTTTAGTTGACAAAATATGTAAGAAATGTCCTTTGATAATTAGAGGTCACTGTTTTCCAGCTGACTTGATGTTGTTGCCATTTGATGAGTTTGATGTCATTTTGGGTATGGATTGGCTAATGTTGCATGATGTTATAGTAAATTGTAGATAGAAAGTTATTGAATTGAAATGTGAAAATGGTGAAATTCTTCGGGTTGAATCAGATGAGTCAGATAGATTGCCTGTGGTGATTTCTTCAATGTCAGCTCAGAAATGTATAAGAAAAAGGTTTGAAGCTTACCTAACCTACATGTTAAACACGAAAGAGTCTGAATTGAAAATTGAATCGGTGTTGGTGGTGTGTGAATATTCGGATGTTTTTCCAGAGGAGTTGCCAGGATTGCCTCCAATTAGAGAAGTTGAGTTTGGTATTGAGTTAGTCCCCGGTGTTTCACCGATATCGATTGCTCCGTACAGGATGGCTTCAACCAAATTGAAAGAGTTAAAGCAAGAATTGACAGATAAGGGTTTTGCGAGACCAAGTTATTCTCCCTGAGGTGCTCCAGTGTTGTTCGTAAAGAAGAAAGACGGGACTATGAGACTTTGTATAGATTATCGACAGCTCAATAAGGTAACCATTAAGAACAAGTATCCTTTACCGAGGATTGATAATTTATTTGACCAACTGAAAGGAGCGACAGTGTTCTCAAAGATAGATTTGAGATCTAGCTACTACCGGTTGAGAGTTAAAGAGTCAGATGTGTCGAAAACCGCTTTCAGAACAAGGTACGGGCACTATGAATTCCTTGTTATGCCCTTCGGACTGACGAATGCTCCTGCAGTTTTTATGGACTTGATGAACTGGATTTTCAGACCATACCTAGATAAGTTTTTAGTGGTGTTCATTGATGACATACTAATTTATTCTCATAATGAGTCCGAGCATGCCGAACACTTGAGAACTATTTTGCAGACTTTGAGAGATAAGAAGTTATATGCTAAGTTCAGTAAAAGTGAGTTTTGGCTCCGAGAAGTCAGATTTTTAGGACATATTATCTCAAGTGATGGTATTCGGGTTGATCCAAGTAAGATTTCGGCAATTGTTGATTGGAAACCGCCAAGGAATGTATCTGAAGTTAGAAGCTTTTTGGGCTTAGCCAGTTACTACCGCCAGTTCGTCAAAGGGTTTTCGATGATTGCTACCCCTATGACCAAGCTGTTGCAAAAAGATGTCAAATTTGTATGGTCCGAAAAATGTCAGCAAAGTTTTGAGAATTTGAAGGCTTTATTGACAGAGGCACCAATTTTAGTGCAACCTAAACGGGAAAGGAGTTTGTGATTTATAGCGATGCGTGTTGATGCAAGAGGGCAAAGTGATAGCCTATGCCTCGAGACAATTAAAGCCACATGAGAAGAGTTACCCGACGCATGATTTGGAGTTAGCCGCCATTGTGTTTGCTCTAAAAATTTGGAGACATCATTTGTACAGTGAGAAATGCCATGTTTTTACGGATCACAAGAGTTTGAAATATTTGATGACTCAAAAAGACTTAAATTTGCAGCAACGAAGATGGCTTGAGTTACTGAAAGATTATGAGTTGGTGATTGATTATCACCCGGGTAAGGCGAATGTAGTCGCAGATGCCCTGAGTAGAAAATCTTTGTTTGCCTTGAGAGCAATGAACACGAGGTTAACATTGTCTGATAGTAATTCGATTATAGCTGAGTTGAGAGCTAGACTGTTATTTCTTCAGCAAATTTGTGAAGCTCAAAAATGTGACCGTGATTTGCAAGCCAAGAGAGCTCATTGTGAATCGGTTAGTGATTCAGATTTTCATGTCAGATCCGATGATTGTTTGATGTTCCGAGGTAGAGCTTGTGTACCGAAAAATGATCAACTTATTCAGAAAATTCTTCATGAGGCACATAATGGTTGTTTATCTGTGCATCTAGGTAGTACGAAAATGTATAATGATTTGAAGAAATTGTATTGGTGGTCTGGTATGAAAAGAGATATCTCCGAGTTTGTTTTGAAATGTTTGATTTGTCAACAAGTAAAAGCCGAACACCAAGTACCTTCAGGTTTACTTCAGCCAGTGATGGTACCCGAATGGAAATGGGACAGAATTACGATGGATTTCGTAACTGGATTACCTCTGACTCCGAAAAAGAAAGATGTCATTTGGGTTGTTTTTTTTTTGATAGATTGACGAAATTGGCTCATTTTATTCCTATACGTACCGATTATTCGGTTGATAAGCTAACTGAGTTGTACATTTATGAGATTGTAAGATTGCACGGGGTGCCTACTTCGATTATTTTGGATAGATATCCGAGATTCACTTTGAGATTTTGGAAGAAGCTACAAGAGGCTTTCGGTACGAAATTGAATTTTAGTACTGCATTTCATCCACAGACCGACGGTCAATCCGAAAGGGTAATTCAGATACTTGAAGATATGCTTTGATGCTGTGTTCTAGAATTTGAGGGTAGTTGGGAAAAATATCTACCATTGGTCAAATTTGCCAATAACAAAAGCCATCAGTTGAGTATAAAAATGGCACCTTATGAGGCATTGTATGGCTGCAAGTGCCGAACACCTTTGTATTGGACTGAGCTTAATGAGAAACAGATTCACGGGGTTGATTTGGTTAAGGAAACCGAAGAGAAAGTAAAGGTAATCCATGATTGCTTGAAAGCAGCTTCAGATCGACAAAAGTTATACACGGATTTGAAAAGAAAAGAGATTGAGTTTCAAGTTGGGGATAAAGTATTTTTGAAAGTATCTCCGTGGAAGAAGATTCTCAGATTTGGCCGTAAAGGCAAGTTGAGTCCACGTTTTATTGGGCCGTATGAGATTATTGAAAGAATAGGGCCAGTGGCATATCGGTTAGCGTTACCAACAGAGTTGGAAAGAATTCATAATGTGTTTCATGTGTCGATGTTGCGACAATATCGTTCTAATCCTTCACATGTGATTTCTCCGATGGAGATTGAGATTCGACCGGAAATGACGTACGGTGAAGAACCGATTAAGATCTTAGCTCGAGAAGTTAAATAGTTAAAAAATAAGAGGATAGCCTTGTGAAAGTTTTATGGCAACGACACGGAGTCGAAAAGGCTACGTGGGAACCTGAGGAAGCTTTGAGAAAATAGTACCCGAACCTATTCTCTGGTAAGATTTTCGGGGACGAAAATCCCTAAGGGGGAGAGTTGTAACAGCCCAATTTTGGGCCTAGTCGGAACAGTGGTTTTGGGACCACAAATCCGACATAGAATAGTTCATTTTTATTATATTTTTATGGTCTACAATTTCACGGAATGATTTCGTGAAAATTTCGTTCAAAAATTTTGACGTTTGAGCACCCAATTTAGTCAAAAGGACTAAATTGTAAAAAGTGAAAAAGTTGAGTTCTACATGCTAGAGGTGTCTAATTGCTATGAAATTTTAAATAGAAGGTCCTTAGATGGTAATTAGACCATTTGTTAAGATAGTGGACAAAAATGGACATGGTGAGATAAAATTTCAAAGTTTTAAGTGAAGGTCATTTTGATCATTTGGTAAATAAAAGAATAAAAAGGGAAAATCAAGCTAAAATCTTGTCCATCTTCTCTCTCAAGTGTCGAAAATTAGAAGAACACCATAGCTAGGGTTTTGCTCAAATTCCAAGCTTGATTATAAGTGCATCCTAACCCCATTTTTAATGCTTTTTATGTTTTTGAAGTCGTTATCATCCGATCTATCTATTTCTACCATTAATTTAAGGAAAGATCAAGGTCTAGGGTTTGACCCATGTTGGATTTTTGAGTATTTTGATGTATAATGGTAGATTATGCATGTTTGATGTGTGATAAATAACTTTTGCTAAGTGATTTTTGATGAAAATGCTTAAAATGACCTATTTGTAAAAGTTATAAAAATATGTAGTAAATGTGTGTTTTAATGGAAATTATGGGCTGTTATAGTTATAAAAATGGTTCGGCTAGGCTTGTAAGTTAAAGAAATTGCATATGTTTCATTTTACGAGCCTAGGGGAAAAATGTAAATATGTCAAAGTTTAGGGGCAAAAATGTAATTTTTCCATAATGTGGTTTTTGGACTGAATTGGATAATGTGAATAATAAGTAAGTTAAATTTTCTATTATAGATCAGGAGAAACGAGGTTCGAACCTAGATTAGGGGAAAAACAAAGTATTTGACGATTAGGTCCCATTCCTACTATTTTTGTACCGAGGTAAGTTCGTATGTAAATAATGCATTGTTATTTATGCTTTAATTGCTTTCTCATTATATGAATTTTGATTTACTCTTGAATGAAATCAAAAAAGCTTGACAAGCGAGAAAAAGATCCCGGTTGGACCGTAGGAATTGTTAGGATACAAATGTCATAACATTAGGGTTAGTTGAGATTACATGTAAGACCATATCTGGGATATGGCATCGATATGAGATTTCGTGTAAGACCATAGCTGGGCTATTGGCATCGATATGAAATCCCATGTAAGACCATATTTGGGATATGGAATTGGTATAGTACTATGTGTGTGAAATTTCCCGAGTATCCTTTAGTATTCCTAGTGGTTCAACGGGAAACTTAACAGCAAAGTTTAAGTTGTGAAAGACTATGGTATGATGTGAAAGATTATGGGAAGCTGCAAGTTGGTACAGGTATGTACATAAACTCATGCTTAATGAGCTCAATATGTGATGAAACCTCAAATTGGTTCAATTGAGTAAGTTATGATGTTAAGATTTTAATAACATCTATGCTAAGCTTGATTATTAATTCACAATGACATTTATGTTAGTTTACTTTATGTTAAATACATGTTAAAGTGTGTATGATGCTTATTATTTGCATAAGAACTTACTAAGCTTTAAAGCTTACTCCCTTTCTTTTTCTCTTGTCTTATAGTCTCACCAAGCCAGCTCAGGGATCGAAGTCGGTCGGAGATTCATTCACACTATCAAATTATCGTTTTAGGTACCTATGAATTCAATATTTTGAGTTATGGCATTTATAGGGACTTGGTCTTTTTGTTACGTGTCATAATTGATTTGGCCATAAGTGATGGCTTCAATAGTTGATAATTCATTTTGTAAATGGCCATTTGATATTGGCTAATATTGGTTAAGTATATATGCATATGATGATGTCTTTTATGGATGTGGATTTTGCATGGTTTGAGATGATAAGTTTGAGATGTTGTATGTGATAGGAAATAGCATGTGAAAGATATATTGATATCTTGTTTGTGGTTGAATTGGTTGCATGAATATGCTTGGATTGGTGCTATGTTTTGTTGTGTAGGTTGGTGCATGGAAGGGTGGAAAAAAGGCTTGGTAAATAGCCTTATATTTGTCCACACGGGTAGACATACGGGCGTGTGGGACACAGGGTCTTTCCCATGGGCATGTGTTTCGGCCGTGTATCCCCTGCACCTTAATTGTTGCAAAATAGAATGCTCAGTAATGAGCACACGGACAGAGACACGGGCGTGTGTCTTAGCCGTGTGGACGGCACGGCCTCAAACACGGGCATATGCACTGGCCGTGTGAAGTCTTCACCTATTTTATGAAAAATTATGAAAATATAATTAATCACATGGCCTAAGTACACGGGCGTGTGACTTGGCTGTGTGACATCAATTTGATGATGACGTCATAAACAGAATGCTCCTTAATTTGAGCACGGCTTGAAGCACGGGCGTGTCATAGGGTCACACGGGCGTGTCCCGAACTCACACGGGCGTGTGACCTCTTTTTCATGTAAAATTTTCTAAGGTTCTCGGTTTAGTCCCGAACCACTCCCAAAGCATGTATTGAGCTTCGTAGGCTTGTTTTAGGGATGATATGAATGTTTTTGAAAAGTTTTAAATTTGATCAGAAATTCATGTCTCGGTCTTGAATGTTTGTTAGTGAATAAGTCTGGTAATGCCTTGTACCCTATTCCGGCGTCAGATATGGGTAAGGGGTGTTACACTAGCTGAGTTAAGAGCTAGACCGGTATTTCTTCAGCAAATTTGCGAAGCTCAGAAGTGTGATACAGAACTTCAAGCTAAGAGAGTTCAGTGCGAGTCGAATAGTGAATCAAATTTTCAAATTGGGGCTGATGATTGCTTGATGTTCCGAGGCAGTATTTGTATACCGAGAGCTAATGAGCTTATCCTGAAAATTCTTTATGAGGAACATAGTGGTTGTCTATCTATTCTTCCGGGAAGTACGAAGATGTACAATGATTTGAAGAAACTGTATTTGTGGTCAGGTATGAAACGAGATATCTTTGAATTTGTATCGAAATGTTTGATTTGTCAACAAGTGTAAGTCGAAGACCTAGTACCTTCGGGTTTACTTCAGCCAGTAATGGTACCCGAGTGAAAATGGGATAGGATTATGATGGACTTCGTAACGGGTTTACCTTTAGCTCTGAAAAAGAAAGATTTTGTCTGGATTGTTGTCGATAGATTGACGAAATCAACTCATTTTATTCTGGTACGTACCGATTACTCACTTGATAAGCTAGCTGAATTGTACATTGCTGAAATTGTGAGATTGCACGGAGTGCCTATTTCTATTATTTCGGATAGAGATCCGAGGTTTACTTCACAATTCTTGAAGAAGTTGCAAGAAGCTTTGGGTACAAAGTTGAATTTTAGTACCGCATTTCATCCGCAAACTGATGGCCAATTTGAGAGAATGATTCAGGTTATCGAAGATATGCTTCCTTGTTGTGTTTTAGAATTCGAAGGTAGTTGGGAAAAATATCTACCTTTAGTTGAATTTGCTTATAACAACAATTTTCAGTCGAGTATAAAGATGGCACCGTACGAGGCTTTGTATGGCCGCAAGTGTCGAACTCTATTGTATTGTCAGAGCTTAGTGAGAAACAGAGTAATGGGGTTGACTTGGTTAGAGAATTTGAAGAAAAAGTAAAGGTAATTCGTGACTGTTTGAAACCCGCTTCAGATCGACAAAAGTCGTATGCAGATTTGAAAACAAAAGTGATCAAATTTTAGATTGGTGATAAAGTATTTCTAAAAGTGTCTCCGTGGAAGAAGATTTTGAGATTTGGCCGTAAAGGCAAGTTGAGTCCGCGTTTCATTGGGCAGTATGAGGTTATTGAAAAAACAGGGCCAGTGGCATATCGATTAGCTTTGCCGACAGACTTGGAAAGGATTCACAATGTATTTCATGTGTCGATGTTGCGACATTATCGATCAGACCCTTCACATGTGATTTCTTCGACAGAGATTGAGATTCGACCGGATATGACGTATGGTGAAGAACCGATCAAGATCTTAGCTCGGGAAGTTAAACAGTTGAGAAATAAAAGTATAGCCCTAGTAAAAGTTTTATGGCAACAACATGGGGTCGAAGAGGCTACGTGGGAACTTGAGGAAGCTATGCGAAAACAGTACCCAAACCTATTTTCTGGTAAGATTTTCGGGGACGAAAATCCCTAATGGGAGGAGAGTTGTAACAGCCCGATTTTGGGTCTAGTCGGAACAGTGGTTTCGGGACCACAGATCTGACGCAATAAAATTTACTTTTATTATATTTTTATGGTCTACAGTTTTATGGAATGATTTCGTGAAAATCTCATTAGAAAATTTTGACGTTTGGGCATTCAATTTAGTAAAGGGGACTAAATTGCAAAAAGTGCAAAATTTGAGTTCTATATGTTAAAGGTGTCCAATTGCTAAGAGATTTTAAATTGAAGGTCCTTATATGGTAATTATACCATTGGTTAAGTTAGTGGACAAAAATGGACATGAAGTAAGAGAATTTTTATATTTTAAGTTAGGGGCATTTTAGTCATTTGGATAATTAAATGAATTAATAAGTAAAACAAAGGCCAAATTTAGTTCATCTTCTTCATGCTAGTGCCAAAATTTCAAGGGTGTCCATAGCTAGGGTTTTGCCATCTTTTAAGCTCGATTGTAAGTCCGTTCTTGCTCCGTTTTTAATGCTCTTTACATTTTTGAAATAGTTGTAACCCGATCTATCTATTTCTACCACAAATTTAAGAATTAATCAAGGTCTAGGGTTTGAACCATGTTAGATATTTGTGTATTTTGATGTTTAATGGTAGATTGTGCAAATTTGATATTGGATAAACAACTTTTACTAAGTGATTTTCGGTAAAAATGTCAAAAAGGACCTATTTGTAAAAGTTATAAAATATGTAGTAAAAGTGTGATTTAATGGAAATTTTGGGCTGTTATGGGTATAAAAATGGTTCAGCTAGGCTTGTGTATTAAAGAAATTGAACATGTTTCATTTTACGAGCCTAGGGACTAGATTGTAAAATGTCAAAAGTTTAGGGGCAAAAATGTAATTTTGCCATAATGTGATTTTTGGACTGAATTGAATAATGTGGTAATTAAATGATTTAAATTTGTTATTATAGATCAAGAAAAACGAGGTTCAGATCTAGATCGGGGGAAAAACAAAGTGTTTGACGATTAGGTCAAATTCTACTATTTTTGTACCGAGGTAAGTTCGTATGCAAATAATGCATTGTTATATTTATGTTTTAAATGCTTTAAAGTTGTATGAATTTTGATTGACTCTATGGAAGTATTCGTCAAAGTTTCGACAAGCGAGAAATCCCGGTTGAACCTTAGGAATAGAATAGGATACAAGTGACATGTCACTAGGAACCCATGTGTATATGCGATTATGCGATCCGGGTACTGGTCTCGTACATCCTACCAGTGCCTGGGTAGTCCGACATGTGTTGCGGATACCTGACAACTTGTGTGAGCAGCAATGCGTAGCTACGTCCTGACTGAAAGCTTGTGTGAGCAGGCCCGTGAATAGCTCGAAAGCGAGCCTATTTGTGTTATGAGATATGATGTAGCTTTGGCTACATATATGGCACTTATGTGCAAGACTTCTGAGTATCCGTTAATATTCTGAGTGTTCAACGGGAATGTCAAAGTTGTGAAAGGATATGGTTATGTTACGAGTTGGTACAGATATGTACGTAAAACTCATAATTAATGAGCTCGATGTGTGATGAAACATTGGTAAGGTTATGATTGAGTAAGTTATGACTATAAGATTTTAATAACATTCATGCCAATTTTCATCATGATAATTTGTATGTTAAATGTGTGGTTATGATGCTTATTATTTGCATATGAACTTACTAAGCTATATAGCTTACTCCTATTTTCTTTCCAAGTCTTATAATGTCACCAAGCTAGCTCGGGGTTCGGAGATCGTCGGAGATCCACTCACACTATCAACAATTATTTTGGTACCAATGAATTTAACATTTTGAGTTATGGCATGTATAGAGGATTTGGTCATTTTGTTATGTGTCATAATTGATTTGGCCAAATGTGTTGGCTTATATTGGTTGAAAGTTTATTTTGTAAATAGCCATTGAAATTTGCTAATGTTGGTATAAGCAATTTATATGATGATGCCTTTCATGGATGTGGGAATTTACATGATATGAGTTGATAAGTATGTAATGTTTGTGTATGATAGATGGTAGCATGTGAATGATGTGTTGATGTCTTGGTTGTGGCTGATTTGTTGTATGTATATGCTTGAATTGGTGCTATGTTATATGGTGTAGGTGTGTGTATTAAAGAGTGGCAAAATGGCTTGGTAAATAGCCTTATTTTTGTCCACACGGGTAGACACACGGACATGTGTCTAGGCCGTGTGTGACACATGGCTTGCCCCACGGGTATGTGTTTCGGCCGTGTGTCCCTTGCATCTAAATTTTTAGAAATAGAATGTCCAAAATATAGCACACGGGCAGAGACACGGGCGTCTGTCTCGACCGTGTGTGCTACACGGCCTTGGACACGGGTGTGTGTCTCAGCCGTGTGAAGTCTACACCTATTTTATGAAAAATTATGAAAATTAAATCAACCACACGGCCTAGCACACGGGCGTGTGGCATGGCCGTGTGGCACAAGTCAGAGAGCTCCCTAATTTGAACACGACCTGTACCACGGGTGTGTCCCATGGTCACACAGGGGCGTCCCAAATCCACACAGGCGTGTGACCCCTGTAACATAAAAACTTTTCTAAGTTTTGTAAAATTTTCTAAAGTTCTCAGTTTAGTCTCGAACCACTCTAATGCATGTTTTGGGCCTCGTAGGCTCGTTTTAGGGACGATACAAATATGTGTGAAAAGTTTTAATTTAGATGGAAATTTATGACTCGAAAATGTATGTTTGCTTGTGTTTATGTCTGGTAATACCTCATACCCTATTCCGGCGTCGAATACGGGTAAGGGGGTGTTACACGAAGTGTCTAAACGTACTCCCTTCCTATGTGCATGACACTTTATTATCGGAGCTCGTTGATCCAACGCAGTCTAGCTTAGTCCCTTCTCGATTTCCTTATCCCATTATTCCTACAAAACACAGGCCAACACTTTAGTTAGTCTAATGAACTTAGTTAGTTTATTCACTACCAAATACGTATATCACCCCTTCTTTATTGAGGTAAAATCTTAAAACAAAATGAAATACTTTAACTACTTATTTTTACTCAAACTTTAGCGCCTTATCTAAATTGACGGACTCTCATACTCCTTTTGCCTTACTTTCATTGTGGTTCGACCACTAATACCATAAGTTCCTAGTCGAGCTTATGTCTCGATGATAGGGTTTTGGTGGTTTTCTAGAGGTTTTGTCATCTTGGCAGATGCTCACTTTACCTACATACTTCTAGGAATGAATCATCGTTTCCCATTACCCCGAGGCTAAGTTTTGAAATCTCGAAGCTTATCAAGATGTACCTCAATCATCCTCCTTAGAGTGGGGTTCAACAGTACATTCTATCCTCAAAATAGAGCTCCCAACATATGGTTTTCCTTTTTGTTGAATCTCTTATCTCATAATAGTTTGGTGTATTTATCGTCATTTCTTCAATAAGGCTACTAGTAAGCCCCACCCCACTTTGGCTGACTTAATCTCATTTTACCTTTCTTTATCCTACCTACACTCGAATTGCAAAGTTGTTAGGATTACTCCTTTGTAATTTGCCCTGCTCGCTATACATTTTTTTAAGGTGAAACACATCCGTCTACAGAGAATCGTTCCGGCCAACGACTTCCATCAGACGGTTATCTCAACGACCCTTCAAATTTACGCTCTCTCCTATGTGAGGGTTTTCTTTCGAAACTAACTCCATGGTGGTTATACTTGTGATAGATCATTCTCTAAGAGGAATAGTCTTGAAATACATATCTATCACTTGGTACCTTTTATTGGTATCTCTCTCTCATGTGCCAAATTTTATTGAACGCTTTCTGGCGATTCTTAATGGCAGATCTTCAGCTGCAATCCTTGGACACATCTTCTCTCGTTTGTCTTTACTCCAATCAATACTGGTACGACATTTCCCTTGTATGAATCTTATTTACCACACATATGACCTTCTAGCTTTCATGATTACTACTTTAGCAGTCTTTTCTCACTTTTATTTTGTTTTTCATTTATCGTCAAATTCCTCTGAATGTTGACTAACTATTGCTTGCCCAAACTTTTCATTTTTCTTCTAACCATTTTTCCTTGTTCACTGGATTTCCCACGATTACTATTATGGTTATTCATCCCACGTTTAATGTCTCGATAGACTACCCCCTATTTATTATCTCGGTGGATGACCCTGTGTTTAATGTCTTGACGGACAACCCCGTAATTATTGTCCCGGCAGACCACCGCGTGTTTATTGTCCTGATGGACTACCTCGCGTTTAATGTCCTGGCAGACTACCCCATGTTTATTATCCCAACGGACTACCCGCGTTTAATGTCCTGGTAGTCTATCCTGCATTTAATGTCTCGATGGACTACCCTGCGTTTAATGTCTTAGAGTACCCCATGTTTATTATCCCGACGGACTACTCCGCGTTTAATGTTCCAGTGAACCACCCCGTATTTATTGTCCCGGTGGACTACCCCACGTTTATTGTCCCGACAGACTACCCTGTGTTTATTTTCCCAATGGACTACCCCGTGTTTATTGTCTCAGCAGACTACCCCGAGTTTAATGTTTGTTTTTAATGTCTCGATGGACTACCCCGTGTTTATTGTCCTGGTGGACTACTACGCGTTTATTGTCCTAGTGGACTACTCCTCGTTTAATATCCCAGTGGACTACCTCGCATTTAATGTCCCAGCGGACTATACTAATATCTAATAAAATTATCCCTTTTTCCCAATCATAACTTCGTCTAACTCGTCGATGATTCCCTTCCATGTTCCACTATTATAAACATGCATTACATGCATTTCATAGATGAAATACCATGGAATCATAGTCAATTCATGCACACTAAACTAAAGTGACGGATACCTATATGCTTATACAATCTTAAACATACTTACCATTCCAGGGTTGAAGTGTAGAAACTCACTTGATGTTTCTTTACTTTCTCAGCTTAGCCTTTCCCGAACGCTAGAGCTTCCATTTTCTTGGTAGCTGTAACAGCCCGGTTTAGACCCTAGTCAGAACAGTGGTTTCGGGACCACAAATCCGAGTTTGAAAAATATTTTAATATTATTTTCCTTATTTACAGTATGTGATTAAGCATGTGTGAAAGTTTTGTGAATTAATTTAATCGATTGGTTGTTTAAATTGAGAAAAGGGCTTAATTGCGTAAATTGAAAAAGTGACTTGCTATTTGTTAAAGTTCTAAATTATTATGTTCTTTTAATGTGGAGGCCTTAAAATGAAATTAGGCCATCATAAATTCAAGTGGACAGTAATAGAAAACCATTATATGGTTTTCTAATTATTTCATAAAGGTTAAAATTGGTAATTGATAATTTTGTTAATATAATTAAAACAAAACCAAATTTTGTATCATCTTTTATGATACTTAGCCGAAAATAACAAAGGAAAAGAAAGTTTATGAGTAAAATAGGGTTCGGCACTTTTGTCTGTTGATTAAGGTATGTTCTTTGCTCGATTTTTGATAATTTCTATGTTTTTTGTGATTGTTGCTTCATTTTCTCTTAAGACCATGCCTTAATTCATGAAATTGATGATGATTTTGAGTCATGCCATTGTTGATGTTGTGAGCTTTGTGATGTTAAATGGTGAAATATGGAAGCTTGATGTTAAATAAATATGTTTTGTATTGGGATTTTTTATTAAATTGATTATTATGTACTAATTTGTGAAAATGATAAATTGAAGGACTAAAATGTGAAATAAATGAAATATGTGGGCCTATTTGAGCCAAGTGTATATTCGGCCAAGTTATAGTGTAATTAAATTTTGTATATTTTGTGACTTTGTGAATTAGGGACTTAAATGTCAAAATGTGAAAATGTGAGGGTTAATTTGTAAAATGCCCTAAATATGTGTAAATGGATTGAATTGAATGATTTGGTGAATAAAAGATTAAAATTTGAATGTGTATAGATCAAGAACCAAAGAAAACAGAATTAGATTGGGGGAAATCGAAAGTAGTTGAATAGCCGTTCATTTTCGTTCTTTCCCGTACGAGGTAAGTCGATATACAAATAAATGTGTTTAAATTGAATTATTAATACTTTTATGTGAATGAATTGTGATATATGGCTATTTGAGCTGAATATGTGAAATCTGGAAAAGTTCCAATAACGTGACGATGTCCAAAAAGTCCCGTACGAACCTTAGGAAGTATTTAGGATACATATGTCATGACATAGGTTTCTGATATGTGTTATCGTGTAAGACCACGTCTGAGACGTTGGCATCGATTTGAGATTTATGTGTAAGACCATGTCTGGGACATCGGCATCGTATATGATTTTTTGTAAGACCCTGTCTGGGACAGAGGCATCAATATTTAATTACATGTAAGACCACGTCTGGGACATTGGCATTGTACGAGCTTTCCGAGCTATCCGAGTATCCTTATTGGTTCTGAATGATTGAACGGGCATTCCGAGAAATGAATGAGTATACGAATGTGCATCCGAATTCCGGTACGTATGTATGTATACGAAATTTGGCAATGGAAGATAAGTATGAATATGATCATTTGATATGTGAGCTACATGAAAATGTGATATGTTGATAAGTAGGTGGTTATGATCAATTGAGTTAGATGAGAAATATGAATTTGCTATTGTGTTATGCCATAGTTCATATGAATGAAATAGTTTATAATTGTTTATGTGATAAGTTTATTTGTATATGGCTTACTAAGCTTTTGAAAGCTTACTTTTTGTGTGTTTGCATTGTTTTATAGATTATCTAAGCTACTAGGAGCTCGGGGATCATCGAAGATCATCATCATACTATTGAACTATATTTTGGTACCTTTTGAAAATGTACATATTGAAGTATGGCATGTATAGGCTAGAAATGTTAAGATATGTTTTGAGACATGTATATATAGCCATGTGATATGGCTTGATAATGAATGTGATTATGGGTGAGTTTAGTCCATGCTATGTGATGCAAAAGTTGGTATGTTTTGATGTGCTCATGAATGATTAATTTGGTGGGTTTCATGGTTAATTTTGGGAAACTGAAATGGCGAGAAATGCTATGAATTGAAATGGATTTATATGATGTATGAATCACATGTCTTTGATGTGACGTTGGTATTTGGAATTGGTATGATTGAACTGGATTTTTGCATATAGAAATGAATAATGTTGTTATGGGTCAAATTGTGCATAATTTGGTATGTTTTGGCTGCCTTTGGGGCATGAATTGATGCTTGTTTGATGCTTGTAGGTATGACTCAAAATGGGTGGCAATTTGGCCTTGCAAATGGCCTATAATTGCCCACACGGTTGATCACACGGGCGTGTGTCTCAATAGTGTCCTTCACTGCTCCAATTCGAAGCAAGCCAGACTTGCACACAGGCCAGACACACGGGCGTGTGACAAGCCGTGTGAATCAAGTCGATCTTGCACACGGGCGGACACACAGTATAATGAGCCACTCGCTTTTGATTTCCCGATCTAATTCTGTTTTCTTTGGTTCTTGATCTATACACATTCAAATTTAACTCTTTTATTCACCAAATCATTCAATTCAATCCATTTACACATATTTATGGCATTTTACAAATTAACCCTCACATTTTCACATTTTGACATTTAAGTCCCTAATTCACAAAATCACAAAATATACAAAATTTAATTACACTATAACTTGGCCGAATATACACTTGGCTCAAATAAGCCCACATATTTCATTTATTTCACATTTTAGTCCTTCAATTTCTCATTTTCACAAATTAGTACATAATAATCAATTTCATCAAAAATCCCAATACAAAACATATTTATTTAACATCAAGCTTCCATTTCACCATTTAACATCACAAAGCTCACAACATAAACAATGGCATAACTCAAAATCATCATCAATTTCATGAATTAAGGCATGGGCTTAAGAGAACACGAAGTAACGATCACAAAAACATAGAAATTATCAAAAACCGAGCAAAGAACATACCTTAATCAATAATCAAAAGTGCCGAACCCTATTTTGCTCATAAACTTTCTTTTCCTTTGTTATTTTTGGCTAAGTATCATAAAAGATGATACAAAATTTGGTTTTGTTTTAATTATATTAACAAATTATCAATTACCAATTTTAACCTTTATGAAATAATTAGAAAACCATATAATGGTTGTCTATTACCGTCCACTTGAATTTATGATGGCCTAATTTCATTTTAAGGCCTCAACATTAAAAGAACATAATAATTTAACACTTTAACAAATAGCAAGTCACTTTTGTAATTTACGCAATTAAGCCCTTTTCTCAATTTAAACAACCAATCGATTAAATTAATTCACAATACTTTCACACATGCTTAATCATATACTGTAAATATGAAAAATAATATTAAAATATTTTTTAGACTCGGATTTGTGGTCCCAAAACCACTGTTCCGACTAGGGTCTTAACTAGACACACGGGCGTGTGATAGGCCATGTGATTCAAGTCAGTTTTTCACACGGGCTGAGACATGATCCAAGGCACGGCCGTGTGAGGCACACAGCCTAGCCACATGGGCGTGTGCCCTGTTTTTAAAAGAAAAATCTTCTAAGTTCCGCAAAGTTTCCGTATGAGATTGGTTTGGTCCCGGACCCTCTCTAAAGCATGTTTAAGGTCTCGTAGACTTTCTAAAGGGACTATATGTGTATGAATCATTATGAAATGATATTGTATGATTGATATTGTGAAATGAGATTAAAATGTTCCGATATGTCCGGTAATGCCTCTTAACCTTAGTCTGGCGACGGCGAAATGATGTTGTATGATTGATATTGTGAAATGAGATTAAAATGTTCCGATATGTTCGGTAATGCCTCTTAACCTTAGTCTGGCGACAGATACGGGTTTGGGGTGTTACAATTTATTGGTATCAGAGCTACGGTTCAGTCAATTCTAGGACTAACGTAACGTGTGAGAGTATAGCTATACATGTCATATATACAAACTGTGATAGTATGATGAATCCTGACAGATAAAATGTGTTTTCTATATAGTAAATGGATCCCGAACGAGCCGTAGCTGACGATGTTGAAAGTAATATGCCTGCTCCCGCTCAAGAGACAGCGCCGTCTGATTCTAGACTGGTTACTAGCGATCAGGAAGGAGAGGCTAAACAAGCTGTAACACCCCCAACCCGTATCCGTCGCCGAAATAGGGTTACGAGGCATTACCAAGGTGTACAGAACACTTACAGATAATTTGAAATCAATATCGTTCAAATAACGAGACTAATTATAAACGTTCCTTTAACGAACCCTCGAGGTCCAAATCATGCATTAAGATCGAGTCGAGACTAAACTACGGACACACAGCCGAACTATACGCCCATGGTGTAACAGTCCAGTTTATACCCTAGTCGGAACAGTGGTTTTGGGACCACAAATCTGAGTCAGTAAAATATTTTAATATTATTCTCTGTGTCCTTGATATGTGATTAAGTATGTGCTAAAGTTCCGTGAATTAATTTGTTTGTCTGTGTGCTTAATTTGAGAAAAGGACTAAATTGCATAAAAGGGTAAAAGTGGCTTTCTATTTGATTAATGGCCAAATTGATGTGGCTTTATTATTGTGAAGTCCTTAAAAGGCAAATAGTCCATTTTTAGTTATAGTGGACGGCATTAAGTGTGGTTATGCATATATGTGTGTTTTACATTAATTTTATAAGTTAAAAGTTTATATTATATATAATATTATAACAAAAACATTATAATAAAAGAAAAGGGGGGCATTATCATCATATATTGCCGAAAAAAACAAATAAAAGAAGAAAAGAAAAATATAGCTAGGTTTCGGTTGGTTTTAAGCTTGATTAAGGTAAGTTTTGACTTCGGTTTTTGATATTTTCTACGTTTCTGTAATCGTTGCTTCACGCTCTACAAAACCCATGTCTCAATTTTATGAATTGATGAATATTTTGCAAAGTTCCATGGATGAACATATGAATTTTGTGATGTCTAATAGTGTTATATGAAAGCTATATGTTACATGAGCATATGTTGTTCTTGAATTTTTGATGAATTTAGCTAAATAGGGCTAAATTGATAAAATAGCATTTTGAAGGATTAATTTGTGAAATAAATGAAATTTTTGGACTTGTATGAAATACATGAGCATTCGGCTAAGCATGGGTATATGGTGATTTTTTATATTTGATGTTTTGAGAAAAATGGACTAAATTGATAAAATGTGCAAATGTGAGGGCTAAAATGTAAATTACCCTAAATGTGTGTTCATGAATTGAATTGAATGAATTAGTGAATAAATGGATTACATTTGAATATGTATAGATCAAGAGCCGAAGAAAATAGACTTAGATCGCGGAAAGGCGAAAGTAGATGAATAACCGAGTCCGAACGAATATCTGAATCCGAGGTAAGTCGGTATAAATGTATTTGAATTGAATTATTTGTGTAAATATGAAATTTGGATTGCTATGAATATCAATTGTGATGGAATGTATGCAAAATCCGAATATGTATATATAGATCAACAAGTTGACAATGTCCGAGAAGTTCCGTTTGAACCTAAGAGGAGATAGAGTTGTATATGTTATGGCATAGGTGTCTGTTATGTGATATCGTGTAAGACCACATCTGGGACGTTGGCATCGATATAAGATTTATGTGTAAGATCACGTCTGGGACGTTGGAATCGATATGAGATTTAAGTGTAAGACCACGTCTAGGACGTTGGCATCGATATGAGATTTACATGTAAGACCATGTCTAGGACGTTGGCATCGATACGAGATTTACGTGTAAGACCACGTCTGGGACGTTGCCATCGATATAAGATTTACGTGTAAGACCATGTCTGGGACGTTGGTATCGATATGAGATTTACGTGTAAGACCACGTTTGGGACGTTGGCATCGATATGAGATTTACGTGTAAGACTATGTCTGGGATATTGGCATCGATATGAGATTTACGTGTAATACCACGTCTGGGACGTTGGCATCGATATGAGATTTACGTGTAAGACCACGTCTGGGACGTTGGTATTGATATGAGATTTACGTGTAAGACCCTGTCTGGGACAGTGGCATCGATATCTAACTGCATGTAAGACCACGTCTGGGACGTTGGCGTTGTATGACTATTCCGAGCATTCCGAGCACCCTATTAGATTCCGAACGGTTCAATGGGCAAGTCTGAGATGTGAATGACTAAGTGAACTATATAATGATTCAGGTACGTTGAAAGGTACACTATGTATGTGTATGAAAGGTAAGTATACATATATAAATTTACCAAAAAGAATGTGAATATGGATTTGATGAGATAATATGTGATATATAAGCTTGAATGAGCTATGTGCATAAGTGATGCTTGATTTGAGAAATGTGGTAAGTGATGGCTAAATAAATGAGCCAAAATATATGTGATGAATTTTGCACATGAGAGGTATTAATGTCGATGTATAAATGTAGCTATGTGCATTACGTGCTAAGTTTATTTGTATATGGCTTACTAAGCTTTTGGAAAGCTTACTCTGTGTGTATGTTTACTCTGTTTTATAGGTCGTCAAAGCTACGAAAGGCTCGGGAATCATCAAGGATCGTCATCACACTATCAAACTCAACTTTGGTACTTTTGATTGTGTATATAACCTAATATGGCATGTATAGGCTAGTCATTTGGTATATGTTTGAGATGAACTTAGCCATGTGATGTGGCTAGTTATATGTTGGTATTATGTAATTATGAATATGGTATATGATGTTTTTTTTGGTATGATTACATGACTATGAAATGGTCAAGTTTATGGTAAGCATATGGATGAAATTTGAGTATGTATGTTTGATCAAAGAAATGGTAATATGGAAGGTAAATGTAGATGAATCATGCTTGAATGTATATGTGTTCTGGTTGTGCAAATTGGATAAGATGGCATGTTGATCTTTTGACATGATTTTGAATGTCAATTGTGCATAAAATGAATTGGTGGATGGCTTGTAGGTTTGACCCCTTGGTGGGTGACATTTTGGCCATGCGAGTGGCCTGTTTTGCCATCACGGTTGAGGCACACGGGCGTGCCTAGTGGCCGTGGGATTTAGTCAGTATATAGCCTAAGAGTACACGGCCATGGTACACGGGCGTGCCTAGTGGCCGTGGGGATAAGTCAGTATACCTGCCCTGTTTTGGCACGGTCAGGACACATGGGGGTGTCTTGTAGCCGTGGGAAGCACACGGCCTGACTGCACGGGCGTGTGACCTCTGCAGTGTTCAAAAAGTTTTAAATTTTTTATAATTTTTGTATACGTTCGGTTTAGTCCCGACCCTTCTCTAAAGCATGCTTAAGGTCTCGGTGACCTATCTAAGGGACATAGTGGTTGTAATTGATGACTTACAATATGAAATGTCTTTAAACATTTCTGATCGGTCCGGTAACGGCTTTAACCCTAATCAGGCGATGGATACGGGTTAGGGGTGTTATATTTGGTTGGTATCAGAGCTACGATTTAGTCGATTCTCAGACTAACGTAGCATGTCAGAGTCTAGCTACACATGCCATATATCTGAACTGTGATAGTGTGATGAATCCTGACGTGTGAAATGTGATTTTCGTCTAGTAATGGATCCCGAAAGAGCCGTAGCTGACAATGTAGAAAGTAATGCTCCTGCTCCCGCTTAAGGGACAGCGTCATCTGATCCAAGACCGGCTACGAGCGGTCAAGAGGGAGAAGCTAAACAGGCTTTCTTCCAAATGATGAGTGAGTGGTTCACTTAGTTCGTAAGAAATAATCTGGCTGTTTCACAACCTCCGCCCCCGCTTAATTTCCTTCAGACTTCTGCTATACCTCCGGCTATGAATCTAAATCAGTTGAACAAGCCTCCGGTCGACAAAATTCTTAAATATGGGGCCGAAGAGTTCAGGGCCACCTGTGATGATGATGCCGAGAAAGCCGAGTTTTGGTTAGAGAACACTATTCGAGTATTTGATGAGATGTCACTGACACCTGAAGAATGTATAAAGTGTGTTGTTTCTTTGTTACGAGATGCAGCCTATCGGTGATGGAAGACTTTGATTTCTATGGTTCCAAAGGAACTGGTTACTTGGGATTTCTTCCAGTATGAGTTCCAGAAGAAATACATCATTCAGAGATTCATTGATCAAAAACGGAAAGAATTTCTAGAATTGAAACAGGGTCGTATGTCCGTTATTAAATATGAACGAGAATTTATGAGATTGAGTCAGTATGCTCGAGAATGTGTATCAACCGAGGCAATGTGTAAACGGTTTGAAGATGGCTTAAATGAAGATATTCGTTTGCTTGTTGGGATTTTGAAAATAAAAGAGTTTGTTGTGCTTGTTGATCGAGCGTGCAAAGCTGAGGCACTTGGAAAAGATAAAAGAAAAGCTGAGTTTGAAGCTAGAGATGTGAGAAAGAGATTTCCGAGTAAATCATTTCAGTCTGCTTCAAAGAAATTCAGAGATGAGCACAGACGTTTAAAGGCTAATGTGGGACAATCGAATAGAGATCGAGCTAGGTTACAGTTGAGCTCTAAAGCTCCAGTAACATTGATGGCTAGTGTAGGAAATGTCCGATCTGGTCGACCTGAATGTAAGAATTGTGGTAAAAGACATACTGGAAGTTGTAGATTGAATGATCGAGCTTGTTTCAGATGTGGATCGTTAGATCATTTCATTCGCGATTGCCCAGAGTCTGTAGAGCAAGAGATTGCTCAGAATCTGAGATCTAAAAATGCTCCAGCGAGAGGTAGGCCTTTTCGAAATGTAAGAACTGTTAGTGATAGTCAGAGAACCTCGAAAGACGCTATTGTGAGATCTGCAGCTGCCAGAGCGTATGCCATTCGAGCTCGTGAGGAAGCTTCATCTTCTGATGTTATAACTAGTACATTTACACTTTATGATACTTCTGTGATTGCATTGATAGACCCTAATTCTACTCATTCGTATATATGCATGAATTTGTTATCCAGTAAGACTTTGCATGTAGAGTCTACTGAGTTTGTTATAAAAGTATCGAACCCATTATGTAAAAGTGTTCTGGTTGACAAAATATGCAAGAACTGTCTGTTAATGTTTCGAGATATCTGTTTCCCTGCTGATCTGATGCTATTACCATTTGATGAGTTTGATATAATTCTTGGTATGGACTGGTTGTCATTGCATGATGCTGTTGTGAACTGTAAAAGAAAGACTATTGATTTGAACCGTCAGAATGGTGAAATAGTTCGTATTGAGTCGAATGATTTAAATGGATTGCCTGCTATGATATCTGTATTGAAAGCTCAGAGTTATTTGAGAAAGGGTTATGAATCTTATTTTGCTTATGTAATTGATTCGAAAGCGTCTGAAAGGAAAGTTGAATCAATGCCTGTTGTCTGTGAATTCTCTGAAGTATTTCCTGAAGAACTACCGAGATTACCTCCGATACGTGAAGTTGAATTTGGTATTGATTTGTTGCCTGGTACGACACCTATTTCGATAGCTCCGTATAGAATGGCACCTACAGAGTTGAAAGAATTGAAGTCACAGCTGCAAGAATTAACTGACAGAGGGTTTGCTAGACCAAGTTTTTCACCGTGGGGTGCTCCCGTTCTATTTGTGAAAAAGAAAGATGCGATTGGGGTCGTAGTTGATCGATTGACGAAATCTGCCCATTTTATTCTGGTGAAATCTGATTACTCACTTGATAAATTAACCGAGCTTTATATTTCTGATATTGTGAGATTACACGGGGTGCCATTGTCCATTGTATCAGACAGAGATCCGAGGTTTACATCGCGTTTTTGGAAGAAATTTCAAGAAGCTTTAGGCACGAAATTGCATTTCAGTACAGCTTTTCACCCGCAAACGGATGGTCAGTTTGAACGAATTATTCAGATACTCGAGGATATGTTAAGATGTCGCATCTTTGAGTTTAATGGTTCGTGGGATCAGTAACTGTCATTGATTGAATTTGCATATAATAATAGTTTTCAGTCGAGCATCAGAATGGCACCTTATGAAGCTCTGTACGAACGAAAATGTCGAACACCCTTGAATTGGTCTGAACTCAGTGAAAATAAGCTACACGGGGTTGATTTGATAAAAGACACTGAACAAAAAGTGAAAGTAATCCGAGATAGTCTGAAAGTAGCATCTGATCGTCAGAAATCCTACGCAGACTTGGAAAGAAAAGACATTGTGTTTAATATCGGTGACAAAGTGTTTTTGAAAGTATCTCCACGGAAGAAAGTACTCAAATTTGGACGTAAAGGCAATTTCAGTCCTAGGTTCCTCGGACCTTATGAGATCATTGAGCGTGTTGGACCTATTGCGTAAAGATTTTTGTTGCCATCCGAGCTAGAAAAGATTCATACTGTATTTCACGTGTCAATGCTTCGTCGATACAGATCCGATCCGTCACATGTGATTACTTCGTCTAAGTTTGAAATCCGATCTGATATGATATGTGAGGAGGAACCGATCCGTATTTTAGCTCGTGAAGTGAAAAAGTTGAGAAAAAAGAAAATTCCGTTAGTTAAAGTATTGTGGTATCGGCATGAAGTGGAAGAGGCTACATGGGAGCCTGAAGATTCTATAAGACAGCAATATCTGAACCTATTCAACTATAAGATTTTCGGGGACAAAAATCCCTAAGGGGGGAGAATTGTAACAGTCCGATTTATACCCTAGTCGAAACAGTGGTTTCGGGACCACAAATCCGAGTCAGTAAAATATTTTAATATTATTTTCTGTGTCTTTGATATGTGATTAAGTATGTGCTAAAGTTCCGTGAATTAATTTGTTTGTCTGTGTGCTTAATTTGAGAAAAGGACTAAATTGCATAAAAAGGTAAAAGTGGCTTTATATTTGATTAATGGCCAAATTGATGTGGCTTTATTATTGTGAAGTCCTTAAAAGGCAAATAGTCCATTTTTAGTTATAGTGGATGGCATTAAGTGTGGTTATGCATATATGTGTGTTTTATATTAATTTTATAAGTTAAAAGTTTATATTATATAATATAAGTTATAATATTATAACAAAAACATTATAATAAAAGAAAAGGGGGCCATTATCATCATATATTGCTGAAAAAAAAAAGAAGAAAAGAAAAAGAAAGCTAGGTTTCGGTTGGTTTTAAGCTTGATTAAGGTAAGTTTTGACTTCGGTTTTTGATAATTTCTACGTTTCTGTAATCGTTGCTTCATGCTCTACAAAACCCATGTCTCAATTTTATGAATTGATGAATATTTTGCAAAGTGCCATGGATGAACATATGAATTATGTGATGTCTAATAGTGTTATATGAAAGCTATATGTTAGATGAACATATGTTGTTCTTGATTTTTTGATGAATTTAGCTAAATAGGGCTAAATTGATAAAATAGCATTTTGAAGGATTAATTTGTGAAATAAATGAAATGTTTGGACTTGTATGAAATACATGAGCATTCGGCTAAGCATGGGTATATGGTGATTTTGTATATTTGATGTTTTGAGAAAAATGGACTAAATTGATAAAATGTGCAAATGTGAGGGCTAAAATGCAAATTACCCTAAATGTGTGTTCATGAATTGAAATGAATGAATTAGTGAATAAATGGATTACATTTGAATATGTATATATCAAGAGTAGAAGAAAACGGACTTAGGTCGCGGAAAGGCGAAAGTAGTTGAATAACCGAGTCCGAACGAATATCCGAATCCGAGGTAAGTCGATATACAATTAAATGTATTTGAATTGAATTATTTGTGTAAATATGAAATTTGGATTGCTATGAATATCAATTGTGATGGAATGTATGCGAAATCCGAATATATATATATAGATCAACAAGTGGACAATGTCTGAGAAGTTCTGTTTGAACCTAAGAGGAGATATAGTTGTATATGTTATGGCATAGGTGTCTGTTATGTGATATCGTGTAAGACCATGTCTGGGACGTTGGCATCGATATGAGATTTACGTGTAAGACCACGTCTGGGAAGTTGGCATCGATATGAGATTTACGTCTAAGACCACGTCTAGGACGTTGGTATCGATATGAGATTTATGTGTAAGACCATGTCTGGGACAGTGGCATCGATATCTGATTGCATGTAATACCACGTCTGGGACGTTGGTGTTGTATGACTATTCCGAGCATTCTGATCACCCTATTAGATTCCGAACGATTAAATGGGAAAGTCCGAGATGTGAATGACTAAGTGAACTATATAATGATTCAGGTACGTTGAAAGGTACACTATGTATGTGTATGAAAGGTAAGTATACAGATATGAATTTACCAAAAAGAATGTGAATATGGATTTGATGAGATAATATGTGATATATAAGCTTGAATGAGCTATGTGCATAAGTTATGCTTGATTTGAGAAATGTGGTAAGTGATGGCTAAATAAATGAGCCAAAAGATATATGATGAATTTTGCACATGAGAGGTATTAATGTCGATGTATAAATGTAGCTATGTGTATTACGTGCTAAGTTTATTTGTATATGGCTTACTAAGATTTTGGAAAGCTTACTCTTTGTGTGTGTTTACTCTGTTTTATAGGTCGTCAAAGCTACGAAAGGCTCGGGAATCATCAAGGATCGTCAACACACTATCAAACTCAACTTTGGTACTTTTGAATGTGTATATAACCTAATATGGCATGTATAGGCTAGTCATTTGGTATATGTTTGAGATGAACTTAGCCATGTGATGTGGCTAGTTATATGTTGGTATTATGTAATTATGAATATGGTATATGATGTTGTTTTTGGTATGATTACATGACTATGAAATGGTCAAGTTTATGGTAAGCATATGGATGAAATTTGAGTATGTATGTTTGATCAAAGAAATGGTAATATGGAAGGTAAATGTAGATGAATCATGCTTGAATGTATATGTGTTCTGGTTGTGCAAATTGGATAAGATGGCATGTTGATCTTTTGACATGATTTTGGATGTCAATTGTGCATAAAATGAATTGGTGGATGGGTTGTAGGTTTGACCCCTTGGTGGGTGGCATTTTGGCCATGCGAGTGGCATTTTTTGCCATCACGGTTGAGGCACACGGGCGTGCCTAGTGGCCGTGGGATTTAGTCAGTATATAGCCTAAGAGTACACGGCCATGGTACACGGGCGTGCCTGGTGGCCGTGGGGATAAGTCAGTATACCTGCCCTGTTTTGGCACGGTCAGGACACATGGGGGTGTCTTGTAGCCGTGGGCGGCACACGGCCTGACTGGACGGGCGTGTGACCTCTGCATTGTTCAAAAAGTTTTAAATTTCTGAGAATTTTTGTATACGTTTGGTTTAGTCCCGACCCTTTCTCTAAAGCATGCTTAAGGTCTCGGTGACCTATCTAAGGGACATAGTGGTTGTAATTGATGACTTACAATATGAAATGTCTGTAAACATTTCCGATCGGTCTGGTAACGCCTTTAACCCTAATCCGACGACGGATACGGGTTAGGGGTGTTACACATGGGGTAGACTGCTTGTCACATACGTCCTAGACACACGCCCGTGTCTACTCGTGTTGACAAAAATTAGGCTATTTTCCGAGCCATATTTCTCACTCACTTGATCCTTTATCTTTACCAACATTTTAATACAGTCAAGAACCAATTTAAGATATTCAACCAAGCCTTATACTTATTACCATTTGTTAGTCGTACACTTCATATAAATAACAAGAAACGCATATAGGCTCAATTCTTATTAAATTCCTCTTATACCTATACTTTTTCACATTATGTATTCATATCACATATAATAGTCATACCTCTGTATTTCATATACATTTTCATAACAATTTGTCTTGGTTTCTAACTACTTCATATTTGAGTTCTACTCATCAAATCATTTGAACATCATCTTTACACAAATAGTACCCTTGAGGTGTACAAATATATAATCACAAATGAACTCATTCATCAACCAAGATTTATGTTCATGTCTCATCAACTCGTTTTTCCTTATATCACATAATTCCATGTAACACTTACCAAACTTTGTCAAATTAGTGAACGTCTTACAGAATTGGTCAGCACCGGTATGCACTAAATTTTACTGATAATCATTGATGTCATAGCATAGCTATGGTCTTTTCACTAGAATGCCATAGCTCAGCTATGGTCTTACATCTTCACTATCATTATGCCATGGTGAAACCATGACTTATCCGTCAATTCATCACATAGTCATATTCAATTACACTTAGTCGTTACATGATCACATGTATTTTCACTTAGTCAATTTCTCGTTGAACTCATCGGAATAATAACAGATACACGGTGGCCTGCATATAGTACCACCCTTGTAGCCGAAGCTATCTGGTGCACATAGTAGCCTGCACTTAGTACTACACATGTGACCAAAACCATCACTTACACATAGTGGCCTGCACTTAGTACCACACATGTGATCGAAGCTATCGGGTACGCATAGTAGCCTGCTCTTAGTACTACACATGCGACCTATCCGTCTGGTACATGTAGTAGCCTGCACTTAGTACTACACACGTGACCTAAAACCATCTCGTAGCTCTCTTGTACACATAGTGGCCTACACTTAGTACCACACATGTGACCTAGCTACCTCATTCGTATCTTTTCTATTCCGAAGGTTCAACCAAGAATTCGCACTTTTCAACATTTTACCAATTCATCCATAATCAATCACAATTCATAATTTAAATCAAATAATTACTCCATATTCATCCATATCTCATATAATATAACAAAATATTAAAAACTAAATAAAAACGATGTATTATTTATATACAAACTTACAAATTCAATTTTTATATCATTACGATAATCACAATTTCATAGTAAATATTCGAAATAAAACATTATATCATTTCTAATTTAACATTTGTCGATTATGATCGGGCATGTGATCAATTTATACACAAGTCATTCATATATTTTTCCTCCTCCTCCTCTCCATCCACATCCTTAGTATAAATAACACACTTGCAAGTAACATTATCTATAATTTTCACTATATACTTATATGAATATTCAAGCTGTCCATCCATGTCACAGTCGCTAAATTATTTTCATCTTGAGCTACAGAACTCCAAATTAAGATCCGCTAATTTTCCCTGAAACTAGACTCACATATCTTATTACCATAAAATTTTCAGAAATTTTTGGTTTAGCCAATAAGTACAGTTTATTCTTTAAAATAACCCCTATTCCGCTGTCCAACAGTTCCGACCCCTCTTTACTAAAAATTAATTATATCATTGTACAAAATTTGGATATTCCTATTTATTTTTTTTGAAAATAGACTCATTAAGGATTTTAAGAATATAAATTATAACCCATAATTATTTTCATACAATGTTTTATGATTTTTCAAAGTCAGAATAGGGGAACCAAAAATCATTTTAACCTTGTCTCACAAAATTTATTATATCTCATGATTCACAATTCCATTGCTTGCATCGTTTCTTCTATAAGAAACTAGACTGAATAAGGTTTAATTTCATATTTCATTCATCCTCTAATTCAATTTCTACAATTTTTGGTGATTTTTAAAATTTAGACTACTGCAACTGTCCAAAACTGTTTTAGTGCAAAATGTTGATATTCATTTTGCCCCAAATTTCACAGTTCATACAATTCAGTCCTTGCTCAATTAACCCCTCAATTGAGCTATTTTTTCTCAATTAATACTTTATTCTATCATTTTAAACTATTTCATAACCCTTGGAAATCAAAACTTTAGCACTAGACCTTAATTCCAAACTCTTTCACTATTAGGTCCTAAAGTCAATTTCCATCAATTTTACTTGATAAAATCATCATATATCAAAATTAAAGCTTCAATTCTATGTTTATTCATCATATGCTTCCAGCACTCATTCATAGAAACTTTAAAAATTAGTCATGGAATAAAAAACTAATGACATAGTAAGTTGGACCCAATTGTAAAAGTCTAAAAACTTAGAAATTTCAAGGAGAAAGCAAGAATTAAACTTACATGAAGCTAAAGTATGAAATCCAGCTTGAACCCTCTTCCATGGCTGTTTTCAGCTGATGAATATGAAGAAAAATGATGAGAATTCTAGATATTCCAATTTGGTCCCATTTTTATTTAACTAATTTTGACAATTTTCCAATTTTGCCCTTATTTCACCCATTTCCTGATTTTTCTTAGCTATTGCTGCCCAAAATATCTCCTTTGGGCTTATTTGCAATTTAGGTCTTCCTCATTTGACAATTGAGCTATTTAATCCTTCTAGCAACTTTTACACTTTTTTCAATTTAGTCCTTTTTATTTATTTAACCATCCGAACGTCAAAATTTTCTAACGAAATTTTAATACTACCTTATTAGACTCCGTAAATATTCATAAAAATATTTATGGCTCGGTTTATAACACTGAGATCTCGATACCTCTTTTTCTCAATTTCTTGACCAAATAAATCTTTATAGAACACAATTACTATTTCAAAAATCCTTTAAAAGCTACATTTGGCTCGTAAATATTAAATAATATAATCTATGAATTTATTTTTTGGATTTGGTGGTCTCGAACCACTATTTCCGACACCGCTAAAATTTGGGCTATTACCCAAGCCTTCTTCCAAATGATGAATGAGTGGTTCACTCAGTATATTAGAGCAAATTCGGTTGTTCCTCAATCTCCACCCCCACCTAATCCCCCTTAGAATCCTATTGTACCTTCGGTTATGAATCCGAATATATTGAATAAGCCTCCGGTCGATAAAATTCGTAAATATGGGGGCCGAAGAGTTCAGGGCCACTAATGATGATGATGCTGAGAGAGCTGAGTTTTGGCTCGAGAATACGATTTGAGTATTTGATGAGATTATGTGTACTCTTGATGAATGTGTGAAATGTGTTGTTTCTTTGTTGAGAGATGCAGCTTACCAATTGTGGAAAACTTTGATTTTTGTTGTTTTGAAAGAACGAATTACCTGGGATTTCTTTCAATCCGAATTCCGAAAGAAATATATTAGTCAGAGATTCATTGATCAAAACCGAAAAGAGTTTCTTGAATTGAAACAGGGTCGTATGTCTGTTACAGAATACGAGCGAGAATTTGTAAGATTGAGCAAGTATGCACGAGAATGTGTCTCGACTGAGGCAATAATGTGTAAAAGGTTCGAAGACGGCTTGAATGAAGATATCCGTTTGTTAGTCAGAATTCTGGAAATAAAAGAATTTGTTGTGCTTGTTGACCGAGCGTGTAAAGCTGAAGAACTTGGGAAAGAGAAAAGAAAAGCTGATTCGGAAGCTAGAGAGATGCAAAAACGAAGAAAGAGTGAGTCATATCAGTCGGCATCAAAGAAATTTCGAGATGATTATAGCCGTTCAAAGACTAATGTGGGACATTCGAGTAGAGATCGTGCAAGATCACATTCGAGCTTCCGAGCTCCAGCTACTTCGATTAAAAGTGTTGGAAATGTCAGATTTGAGCGACCTGAGTGTAGACATTATGGTAAAAGACATCTGGGCAATTGTCGATTAAATGATCGAGCTTGTTTCAAATGTGGATCTTTATATCACTTTATCCGAGACTGTCTCGAGTTTGTTGAGCAAAAGATTGTACAGAATCTGAAGTCGAAAAATGTTTCAGCTAGGGGTAGACCTTCCAGAAACACGAGAAATATGAGTGGTAGCCAGAGAGCTACGAAAGATACAGTTGTGAGATCTGAGGCGAGAGCGCCTGCCAGAGCTTATGCTATTTGAGCTCGTGAAGAAGCTTTGTCTCCAGACGTCATTATTGGTACTTTTACTCTTTATGATACTTCTGTGATTGCATTGATAGATCCAGGGTCTACTCATTCATATATATGCATGAACTTAGTATCCAGTAAGACTTTGCCTATAGAGTCTACTGAATTTGTAATTAGAGTATCGAACCCCTTATGCAAGTGTGTTCTAGTTGACAAAGTGTGCAAGAATTGTCCGTTGATGTTTCGAGATATATGTTTCCCGGCTAATCTGATGTTATTACCCTTTGATGAATTTGATATAATCCTGGGTATGGATTGGCTAACTTTGCATGATGCTATTGTGAACTGCAAACGAAAGATTATTGATTTGAGATGTCAGAATGATGAGATAATGCGGATTGAGTCCAGTGATTTAAATGGGTTACCGGCCGTAATATCTTCGATGAAAGCTCTAAATTATGTGAAAAAGGGATGTGAAGCTTATCTTGCGTATGTGATTGATACGAAAGTGACAGAAAAGAAAGTTGAATATGTACCTGTAGTTTATGAGTTCCCTGATGTGTTTCCTTAAGAATTATCGGGATTACCTCTGATACAAGAAGTTGAGTTTGGCATCGAATTAGTGCCGGGGACGACCCCTATCTCAATAGCTCCATATAGAGTGGCTCCGACAGAATTAAAAGAATTGAAGTCTCAGTTGCAAGAATTGACAGACAGAGGTTTCGCACGACCGAGCTTTTCTCCTTGGGGCGCTCCCGTTCTGTTTGTGAAAAAGAAAGATGGCACGATGAGAATGTGCATGATTATCGTCAGTTAAACAAAGTGACTATTAAAAACAAATATACTCTGCCCAGAATTGATTATTTGTTTGATCAACTGAAAGGAGCTATTGTGTTTTCAAAGATAGATCTGAGATCGGGACACTATCAGTTGAGAGTGAAAGATTCAGACATTCTGAAAACTACTTTCAGAACGAGGTACGGACATTATGAATTTTTAGTTATGCCTTTTGGACTAACAAATGCTCCTGCTGTCTTTATAGACTTAATGAACAGAATTTTTAGACCGTATTTAGATCGATTTTTTGTGGTATTTATTGACGACATTTTGATTTATTCGCGTGATGAAATTGAGCATACTGAACATTTGAGAATTGTGGTACAAACTCTGCGTGATAAGCAATTGTATGCAAAGTTTAGTAAATGTGAGTTCTGGTTGCGCGAAGTTGGCTTTTTGGGACATATTGTGTCAGCATCCAGTATACGAGTTGATCCGAGCAAGATTTCAGCTATTTTAGAATGGAAGCCTCCGATAAATGTGTCTGAAGTCCGCAGTTTTCTAGGACTTACTGGTTATTACTAACGGTTCGTAAAAGGCTTTTCAATGATTTCAACTCCGTTGACGAGATTACTTCAGAAAGATGTGAAATTCAAATGGTCTAAAAAGTGTCAGAAAAGCTTTGATCAGTTGAAAGCCCTATTGATTGAAGCTCCAGTGCTAGTACAGCCAGAATTCGGTAAAGAATTTGTGATATATAGTGATGCTTCGTTGAACGGTCTGGGATGTGTTTTGACGCAGGAAGGAAAAGTTATAGCTTATGCCTCGAGACAATTGAAACCGCATGAAAAGAATTATCCGACTCACGACCTTGAGCTGGCTGCGATTGTGTTTGCTTTGAAAATTTGGCGTCACTATCTGTTCGGTGAAAGATGTCACGTATATTCAGATCATAAAAGCCTAAAATATCTGATGACTCAGAAAGATTTTAATTTGCGATAGAGAAGATGGTTAGAACTGTTAAAAGACTATGACCTAGTTATAGATTATCATCTAGGAAAAGCAAATGTTGTTGCTGATGCTTTGAGTCAGAAATCACTGTTTGTGCTACGTACGATGAACGCTCATTTAGTTCTATCTGATGAAGGTTTGGTTTTATCCGAATTGAAAGCAAGACCATTGTTTTTATAGCAGATTTGTGATGCTCAAAAAGTTGATAATGAGATAATAGCAAAACGAGCTCGGTGTGATTTGAACTCTGATTCTGAATTTCGATTTGATGTTAATGATTGTCTGAGATTCTGAGATCGGATTTGTGTTCCGAGAAATCCAGAGTTGATTCAGTTGATCTTGAAAGAAGCACATAGCAGTCGCTTATATGTTCATCCGGGAAGTACGAAGATGTATAATGATTTGAAACAACTTTACTGGTGTCTTGGAATGAAAAGAGATATCTCTAATTTTGTTTTGAAATGTTTGATCTGTCAGCAAGTTAAAGCTAAACATCAGGTGCCATCCGGTTTGTTACAACCGATTATGATTCCCGAGTGGAAATGGGATAGAGTGACGATGTATTTTGTTTCAGGTTTGCCTTTAACTCTGAGGAAGAAAGATGCAATCCGGGTTATAGTTGATAGATTGACAAAATCAGCTCATTTTATTCCCGTGAGAACGGATTATTCGCTTGATAAGTTAGCTGAGTTATAAATTTATGATATTGTGAGATTGCACGGGGTGCCACTACCTATTGTGTCTGATAGAGATCCAAGTTTTACTTCGCGGTTTTGGAAGAAACTGCAAGAGGCTTTAGCTACGAAATTGCACTTCAGTACTGCTTTTCACCCGCAGACGGATGGTCAATCCGAGCAGATTATTCAGATACTCGAGGATATGTTGAGATGTTGCATTCCTTAGTTTGAAGGTATGTGGGAACATCATTTTCCATTGATTGAATTCGCGTATAATAATAGTTTTCAAGCAAGCATTAAAATGGCACCATATGAAGCCTTGTATGGTAGGAAATGCCGAACACCTCTGTACTGGTCTGAACTTAGTGAAAATAAGATCCACGAGATTTATTTGATTAAAGAGACTGAACAAAAAGTAAAAGTGATACGAAATAGTCTGAAAGCAGTGTCTGATCGACAGAAATCATATGCAGATTTGAAACGAAAAGATATTGAATTTGAGATCGATGATAAAGTATTTTCGAAAGTGTCTCCGTGGAAGAAAATACTCCGATTCGGCAGAAAAGGCAAATTGAGTCCGAGATTCATCGGGCCGTATGAGATTATTGAGCGTATTGGGCCAGTTGATTATAGGTTGTTGCTACCATCTAAGTTAGAAAAGATTCACAATGTGTTTCGTGTATCGATGCTTCGACGATACAGATCAGATCCTTCGCATGTAATTTCTCCGTCTGAGATAGAGATTCAGTCCGATATGACTTATGAAGAAGAACGATCTGTATCTTAGCTCGCGAGGTTAAAGAATTGAGAAATAAGAAAATTCTATTAGTAAAAGTAATGTGGCATCGACACGGTGTTGAAGAGGCTACATGGGAGCCCGAAAATGCTATGAGACAACAATATCCGAATCTGTTCAATGGTAAGATTTTCAGGGACGAAAATCCCGAAGGGGGGAGAATTGTAACAGCCCGGTTAAGACCCTAGTCGGAACAGTGGTTTCAGGACCACAAATCTGAGTCTGAAAAATATTTTAATATTATTTTTCGTATTTACAGTATGTGATTAAGCATGTTTGAAAGTTTTGTGAAATAATTTAATCGATTGGTTGTTTAAATTGAGAAAAGGGCTTAATTGCGTAAATTGTAAAAGTGACTTGCTATTTGTTAAAGTGCTAAATTATTATGTTCTTTTAATGTGGAGGCCTTAAAATGAAATTAGGCCATCATAAATTCAAGTGGATGGTAATAGACAACCATTATATGGTTTTTCTAATTATTTCATAAAGGTTAAAATGGTAATTGATAATTTTGTTAACATAATTAAAACAAAATCAAATTTTGTATCATCTTTTATGATACTTCGCCGAAAATAACAAAGGAAAAGAAAGTTTATGAGCAAAATAGGGTTCGGCACTTTTGGTTGTTGATTAAGGTATGTTCTTTGCTCGGTTTTTAATAATTTCTATGTTTTTTTGTGATCGTTGCTTCGTGTTCTCTTAAGCCCATGCCTTAATTCATGAAATTGATGATGATTTTGAGTTATGCCATTGTTGATGTTGTGAGCTTTGTGATGTTAAATGGTGAAATGGAAGCTTGATGTTAAATAAATATGTTTTGTATTGAGATTTTTGATGAAATTGATTATTATGTACTAATTTGTGAAAATGATAAATTAAGGACTAAAATGTGAAATAAATGAAATATGTGGGCTTATTTGAGCCAAGTGTATATTCGGCCAAGTTATAGTGTAATTAAATTTAGTATATTTTGTGATTTTGTGAATTAGGGACTTAAATGTCAAAATGTGGAAATGTGAGGGTTAATTTGTAAAATGCCCTAAATATGTGTAAATGGATTGAATTGAATGATTTGCTGAACAAAAGAGTTAAATTTGAATGTGTATAGATCAAGAACCAAAGAAAACAGAATTAGATCGGAAATCGAAAGTAGTTTAATAGCCGCTTCATTTCCGTTTCTTTCTGTCATTTATAAGTCGATATACAAATAAATTTGTTTAAATTGAATTATTAATACTTTTATGTGAATGAATTGTGATATATGGCTATTTGAGCTGAATATGTGAAATCTGGAAAAGTTCCGATAATGTGAGGACGTCCGAAAAGTTCCGTACGAACCTTAGGAAGTAGTTAGGATACGTATGTCATGACATAGGTTTTTGATATGTATTATCGTGTAAGACCACGTCTGGGACGTTGGCATCGATTTGATATTTACGTGTAAGACCATGTCTGGGACATCGGCATCCTATATGATTTCGTGTAAGACCCTGTCTGAGACAGAGGCATCGATATTTAATTACATGTAAGACCACGTCTGGGACATTGGCATTGTACGAGCTTTTCGAGCTATTCGAGTATCCTTATTGGTTCCGAACGGTTCAACAGGCATTTCGAGAAATGAATGAGTATACGAATGTGCATCCGAATACCGGTACGTATGTATCTATATGAAATTTGGCAATGGAAGATAAGTATGAATATGATCATTTGATATGTGAGCTACATGAAAATATGATATGTTTATAAGCAGGTGGTTATGATCAATTGAGTTAGATGATAAATATGAATTTGCTATTGTGTTATGCCATAGTTCATATGAATGAAATAGTTTATAATTGTTTATGTGATAAGTTTATTTGTATATGACTTACTAAGCTTTTGAAAGCTTACTTTTTGTGTGTTTGCATTGTTTTATAGATTATCGAAGCTACTAGGAGCTCGGGGATCATCGAGGATCATCATCACACTATCGAACTATATTTTTGTACCTTTTGAAAATGTACATATTGAAGTATGGCATGTATAGGCTAGATATGTTAAGATATGTTTTGAGACATGTATATATAGCCATGTGATATGGCTTGATAATGAATGTGATTATGGGTGAGTTTAGTCCATGCTATGTGATGCAAAAGTTGGTATGTTTTGAAGTGCTCATGAATGGTTAATTTGGTGGGTTTCATGGTTAATTTTGGGAAATTGAAATGGTGAGAAATGCTATGAATTGAAATGGATTTATATGATGTATGAATCACATGTCTTTGATGTGAGGTTGGTATTTGGAATTGGTATGATTGAACTGGATTTTTGCATATAGAAATGAATGATGTTGTTATGGTTCAAATTGTGCATAATTTGGTATGTTTTGGCTGCCTTTGGGGCATGAATTGATGCTTGTTTGATGCTTGTAGTTATGACTCAAAATGGGTGGCAATTTGACCTTGCAAATGGCCTATAATTGCCCATACGGTTGAGCACATGGGCGTGTGTCTCGACAGTGTCCTTCACTGCTCCAATTCGAAGCAAGCCAGACTTGCACACAGGCCAGACACACGGGCGTGTGACAAACTATGTGAATCAAGTCAGTGTTCCACACGGGTGTGTGACAGGCCATGTGATTCAAGTCAGTTTTACACACGGGCTGAGACATGATCCAAGGCACGGCCGTGTGAGGCACACGGCCTAGCCACATGGGCGTGTGCCCTGTTTTCAAAACAAAATTTCTAAGTTCCGCAAAGTTTCCTTATGAGATCGGTTTGGTCCCGAACCCTCTCTAAAGCATGTTTAAGGTCTCGTAGACTTTCTAAAGGGACTATATGTGTATGAATCATTATGAAATGATGTTGTATGATTGACATTTTTAAATGAGAGTAAAATGTTCCGATATGTCCGGTAATGCCTCTTAACCTTAGTCCGGCGACAGATACGGGTTAGGGGTGTTAAAGCAACTAAGCATTACAACCAAGATCATAAATTAAACTTAGCATTTTTCAATGTAAAATTTAGTTTTCCAGAAAAATGTTTAACCCCTAAAATGTTTTCTGGAAATCCTTATCTTCATTTTCTTATCCTTACATATACAGAAAGACTAAGAACCTTAACAGCTTATTGAATTCTCTACTTTTCCAACTCAAACTTCATGATTATCACTGTTGGATCTGATGCCTAAGTGTAGTATTTTCGTCTAAGTACACTTGTAATTTTTTTTCAAACAGATTGATTAATAAAATTATTTATGAATTAAAGTAATATAATTTGTATTATTATCCTCAAATGGTTTTTGCATGCAAGGCAAAATAGAAACAAATGTTGCTCATTGGTTGTCTAAATGTTTAATTAATACTAAGCGGTATTAGGTAGTCAGATCGTAGTATGGAAAGACAGCTTGTATTAGTAGACGAACCTAAAAATATCCTCAGCTTGTATTAGTAGACGAACCTAAAAGTGTCCTTAGTCTAATCAGAAATGAGCAAACTGATTAAAAGATTAATATGTCATCTATCAAATCCAATTAGGGAGATGTCTTGTCTTGGGCGTCTGAATGAATGAATCCAGAAGATAGAGACATAGATGTGACTGACTGGACTACCAGTACATTGGACAGGAACCAAGCAGAATAGATCTTGAATCCGTTTATGGATTTATTCACTTGTTATGTTCATAGTATGGAATACCTAAATCCTGAGTGGATGGCGGATTATGTATGTGTGACTTGTACACTTTGGTGTAAGTAAAAGCCTGAATTCAAATAGATAAGGAACCGAAGGCTGGTGTGTTGGGTGTACGACTTCTGTAGTATGTAGCATCATTCACATCAGTGGAATTCATAGCCCATAACATGGGTAAATGATATCCTCTCACTGGGATTACATGGTTGATGAAAAGTAAAAGTAGTCACGGATCGTCCGTCTTTACGATAGATGATTTGATCACTATTTGATAGTGATTGACTTTTCATGAAGGAAGATGTAATTGTTACCATGAGATAAAATAGGATCATATTGGGAGAACGTATATTATCCCAAATAGATCAAAGATATCTCATGAAAGTAACACATTTATGACAAGGTCATTAGACAAACACTGAGTAGTTGTTTTTGTAACAGTATGTTGTTGGGGAGAGCTCAACCACGATACTATAGTGGAATGACTTCGTGGCTAAATGATTTTATAATTAATAGGTGAAAAATCAGAACTTAATTATAAATAATTTGAGCCTCAACTAAATATGTCCAATCGGTCCCTCCGTTAGCTCGTTGAAACCAGAAATGAATTGTGTATTTGAATAGAAATAAACGGAATGAATAGAAAAAGAGAAATAGGAAACATTTAGGAATGATTATGGTTTCCTTCGAAATGGAGAAATGGAATTAGGTTTCAAAAAATGGAAATGGAAATTTGCAATCCTATATAGGATTACTTGAAAAATTATGGAAGAATGAGTTTATGTTTTTGGATTGTTTTGAAGCCTGAAAATGAAAATAAACCATTTAGTCATACTGAACATGTTGATTGTGACATATTGAACGGATTTTCTCAAAATTTTATCAGGGGTAAAATTGTAAAAATTTTATCGGAGTAAATTTGGGATGAGAAAATTATTTAATATGTAAATATTAAAGTTTGTTTTGGGAAATAGAAAAACTGAATCGGGTTGGATCACATTATAGAGTACTGGGTCAAAAAGGCCCAATAAGTACTCGTAACTGGACCCGATGTGAGAGAGGCCCAAAATCCCTTATATAACATGAACAGGGTGGAACATGTAACGCTCTCAACTCGACCCTATTCACTGGGTCCGGATCTCGGGTGTTACTAAACGATACAAAACATTTAACAGAAATAGTTTGCAATTTCTCATTTATACAAAAACCTATTATTTGAAGTTCTAAAAGTACAACTTAACATTTGAAATTTAAAATAAAATATATGATAAATAATTTATTATATCAGATTTGATACAGATCTTTACAAGATAGAAAATTATTTTAAGACAGGCTCGAAGGGTGTATTCAAGACTGTGCCACAAATCCACTGTATGCATAACTGCCCACTCCGCCACAAACTTGGCATACTCCTGGCATTATCCCTCCAGGCGAAGTCTCTTCTACATTCCTGAAAAGAAATAATAAAAAAACCTTGTAAGTACAAGAGTACTTAGTGAATCCCACTGTAACCATACAAGTATGGATACTTTGAAATCTTGTATGAATTTCTATGAGCCAACCATATTTTGCATCCATTAATTCGGCTGATGTCATCACCGTTTTATCATTCTTTTATACTCAAGTTATCATGCCCTTATCATACTTAATCTTTCATATCTTGTTAACTGAGAAATCCTTCCAATCAATTCATGAATCTCTTATTCCATAATACTTACCTAACAGGACATACCCTTAGAAACTACTTCCAACACTCATCACCTTAACCCATTCTCTTATTTCAAAAACGGCTCACTAACATTATCTTAGGCGGATATATATATATATGACATATACTTATGCAGAGTTTCATACCATTGGTTCACACTCAGACATACCCTGATCTAGCTCTGTACACATATCCCTATTGATAGTTCACAGCGTATAACATCCAGATGAGCTCCATATCATGCTATAACAGATTTTCAAAATTCAAAATAGCATTGACTCAGATTTAGAATAAACTTAGAAAAAGATGTGATACCCCTTACTTTTCATACTTACAGATCATCATAACAGATACCCCTCATGACATACAAACACACATCTCTTTTTCATGGAAAACCTTTAAGACTTAATTCAATTCTTATTCCAGAGCATATCAACACCTTATCTTGGTTATACTTATTACAAAACTACTAGAACTTACTCATATCTTACCATAGAGACAAACATTCATATTCATAGCTTGCAAAAATTCTTGACAGTCCACGTCACATAAACTTAGCAGAATACACCATACAAGCAATTCGATAGAACATGTCACTAAGGTGATCCATTAGGTAACCACCATTCCTTATTTCGTTTTCAGAGGGTGTCATGGTCATAGAATTTTCTTTTAGAGTTCATATCAAAGTTCATGTTTTCAGTCCCGATGGACTCCATCAGACACCACTGGGGTGAACAGACACAAACTCTCTTGATAGACTCTTCATGCATTAATACAATCTAAATTCAACCTTTTACTTCACGAACATACACCCAAACAGAACACACATCTCATAGCATACATTTCAAACATATACATACTCAGCCATACTTCAATGTTTCAATACTTGTGCACCAGTAATCACATCACATACTATACTCTTCATGACTTCAGATCCATAGTTCAATCAAATTTCTATAGATGACTCACAATATGAACAATATACAAGCAGGAGTTGGTATAGAACTCACCTGATTCTCTCTTACTGTAAATCAAACTCTTGATCCAGATATCTCTCTCGAACCAGCAGAAATTACTGCTTAAGAATAGAATTTCACCATTACTACTCTTATACATACAAGTTCCTTATCATTTCAATACATGACAATCTCATGTAGAAACCTTATAATTACAGTCTCACTATTTAGTTACCAAATATAGATTTACTTATTCAATACATAACATGCAGATCTAAAGTACTTACCCTGATGCAAAATAACTACTGATCATAAAAGAACCTTAGCCTCTAGATCATCGAGGTAGGATACATTTAGATTTAAAGAAGGTTTCAGTAGATAACACTTAAGAAAGAGAAGGAGGAAGAAAGAAGAACCCCTTTTAGAACACATTCTCACATATAAATATGACTCATCTTGCTTAGTGGAATTTAACATGTGTCATGCATATCAGAACTTGCCTTCTTATTGGCCTACAATTTCTGAAAAAAAAGTATAAATAAGTTCCCTTCATCAAACTTATCAGGCTGAACTATACATTTGGTTTCTAACCAAATTACTTAAAGTCTAACTAGCATAGGATTCCATACAAACCAAGCGTATTATATCTTTGGCGAATACTCATCCCACATTTCCCTTTTATCCCTTAACATGAACACCTCTTTAATATAGCAGAATATCATGAAATCAAATTCTTACTAACTCACGTAGAGATTACTATATGCCTATACGTATTCACCCAAACAATCATTTGGGCAGATATCACTACGCCAGAAAGACTATTTACTGCTAGACGTAGAAACTTTGGATCCGCCAGATCTGGGGTGTTACACAACCCTAGTAGAAATACAAGGGTGAATCATTCACCCCTCATCTACTTTAAGTAGGATGTTATTTTTCTATTTAAGATAAACCTCTACAACTCTACAAGGGTTCTACCTTTTCTTCCTATAAATAGATAGCACCGGTAGAGCTATTAATACAACTTTTGAGTGATTTTTATTCTACCAAAAAATAGAAAGAATTTATTCTCGAATTATAAACATATTTTTCAGAATAATAATTTTACTGGTTTCTAATAAAGAAGAGTGAATTTTCGTTTTCATCCCAAAAGGAAAACTTTTTCTAGTTATGTGTTTTGATTCAATTGGTTCGAGCCTACATCGAAGCATTTCGTGGTACGAGAATAGCGGAGAAAATCATTTGGTTGAAAGCCAAAAAACATGAAGGATCTTCTTATCCAAAAACATAGGTACGAATTCGGTTAAGGTTTATTGCTATAAATATCACAAACTGGGTTGGTTTTCAAAATTTTAATTTCCCACTGTGCAAGAAAACCTTTGTTAAACAAGTTTTTTTCCAACAACCACCCCATGCAGAGCTTCCCATAACTATCTCTTTTTCGAAGCAACCAAGAAAGAAGATGAATAAGATAGGAAAATGAATCAAAATGGAGATGAATCCTCACTAGAAAGTCACTTCTAGCTATATATAGTCCCTCGCCATGTTAGAGTTGCTAGAATTATTTTCATCATATTAAAGTTGTAAGGGTTTTGTCCACCATGTTGCTGATGCAAAGTTCGAAATGTGCCCTTTTCTCGCCATGTTGATGTTGCAAAGTTCGAAGTGATCCCTCCTCTCTCCATGTTGAAGTTGCAAGGGCTCTTCCTGCCATGTTGATGCTGCAAAGTTTAGAATGTGCCCTCCTCTCATCATATTAAAGTTGTAAGGGTTCTTCCCGCCCTACTGATGTTGTAAAGTCCAAAATGGGTCCTACCCTCACCACGTTGAGGGTGCAAAACTTCTATCTGCCATGTTAATGATGCATAGTTCAATTAGGGCCCTCCTATCGCCATATTGAAGTTGAAAGGGTTCTTCTCGTCATGTTCATGTTGCAAAGTTTGAAATTGGTTCTCCTCTCGTCATGTTGAAGTTGCAAAGGTTCTTCCCATCATGTTCATTTTGCAAAATTCAGAATAGGCCCTTCTGTCACCATGTTGAAGTTGTAAAGGTTCTTCCTGCCATCTTGAAGCTGCAAAGTTCGAAATGCATCTTCCACTCACCATGTTGAAGTTGAAAAAACTCTTATTACCATTCAGAACGGATACACCTTGGTCATCACAAATGTTGCCCACCTTGCTAAGTCAGTGTTAAAAAAAAATGAAACAAATCTCTGCTTTGCCACATCGATGTTGAAAAATCAAAATTGATCTTAGCTCGTGTAGCATATGCCTCGATCATCACCAAAGCTTTGGTGGGACAATATAGCATGTCTTTTGCCCACTCCCAATACTTGTCAAAGTCTCAAAAAAAAAAAATTTTTTTAAGTCACCTTGCTTTCCCTTCTTGATTGTACACCTTTGACTTTGATGGTTGATTAATGTCCGCGCATCATGATGAGTCATTATCATATGATTATTTTAGACTATATCTTACTTACATTTGCTTATTTTCTTGAGTATTTTTATATATTTTAAATTCATTTTAGTGATTTGACTTTTTTTGTTTGTATTGTAAATATTGTGTGTTTTTAGTGTTTTTCACTCATTTAGTTTCAATAAAATATTCCATGTGAAATTTGCAGGTAAAACAAGTTTGGGAAGAAGATGTCAATACATGAAACCATGAGATTAAATGCATTAAGCCTAAAGTTGATCCAAGATGATGAGTGAAAGTTCAATGCTTAAAGATTCAAAATTTGTAATTTGTACACATTCAGAACTTCCAATCGAAACATTTTTTAGTGTTTCGATCATGTCTCAAGCTTCAAAACTTCATTTTAGGTGTACTTTATATCATTAGAAAGGGAATTTGAAGATATATAAAATATTGGATCACCAACACCAAAATGCATCACGAAGAAATCCAAAAGTAAATATAAAGTTACAAGTTTCACATTGATGGACAGTTTTGACACATTTTCGTGTTTGGATCATATCTCCTAACATACATGGAGTTTGGAGTTGAAATTTCCATAGTGAATAGACAAGATGCAAACTATCAATAAATTTTCTTGGACTTTTCCCATTGGGAGACGTTAACTTGGATAAAATAAGTCATCATTTAACATGTGAAAAATGACTCAAAAGATGACAAAGAAGTAGGCCTAGAAATTTATTATTAGCAAGTCCTTTGCATTGTCATTTTCCTCTTCACAAACCTCTATAAATAACCTTTGGTTTTAGAATAGGAGGCATATTGAAGTTGAGAACAAGACCATTTTCTTGTTAGTATTTCTTTGTTGTTTTATCCTTGTAAAATATTAAGTTTCTTATATCTAATATATCTTTTTCATATAAGTTTGAGTTGTTTAATTTTGTTATGTTATTCTAAGTTTTCAATGCTGAGGTGAAAAGATGAAACTCTTGGCAAAAATTAAGGTAAATTTCATACTCATCATTTGAGCTAAAATTAATTATCAATCACTTTTTATAACCATACTTGTAAAGTAAGATATTTAATTTGTTATAGACAATATATGGCACAATGAATGCTTGGATAAATTAACCTTAATTTGTTGTAGACATAAAAATTGACATAATAAATATTTGAAATCTTTTTTATAAGTCTTGAAGTTATCAAGTGATTATAATATTATATGTTATATTTTTGGACTGAACTTAAACAGTTAAATTGTCATATTGCACCATCCTTTGATTATGGATTCATTTGCTAAACTATTGGACTTATTGGGCAATCATTTTGGGCACTCCTTCGATGGACATACATTTGCTCATGGATTCATATGATTAATTATTGGATGTACATTGCTAGATTATCCGATTGAGACCTACATTATGTAACACCCCTAACCTGTATCTGTCGCCAGAATAGGGTTACGAAGCATTACCGGAATATACAGATCAAGTAAATAGATATTTTATTTTATACAATATTCATGTCAGAAATCAAACATAAAGTCCCTTATATGAACCCTCGAGGTCCAAAACATGCATTTGAAACGAGTCGAGACTAAACTGGGTACTAAGAGAATTTTTCGCGAAATCTCAAAATTTTTCCAAGATGCAGGGGTCAAACGCCCGTGTGGTCACGCCTGTGTCTCAGGCCGTGTAACTCTCTGACTTGGGTCACTCGGCCAAGTCACATGCCCGTGTGCTAGGCCGTGTATAGGTGCAGGGGTCACATGGCCAAGTCACACGCCCGTGTGCCAGGCCGTGTGGTCAATTCTGGGCACTCTGTTTTGACATTTTAAAGATGCAGGGGACACACGGCCAGGTCACACGACCATGTGCTAGGCCGTGTGTCACACACGGCTGAGACACACACCCGTGTCTCTGCCCGTGTGGACGAAAATAGGTTATTTTCCAAGCCATATTTCTCACCCCATTTTGTCATCCTCCTACACCAAAACTTTAACACATTCACAAGCTATTATAGGTCATTTAACCCAACTCAAGATCAAGTCCTATACATGATATAATACCTCATATAATCAAGTATACACACTTACTTAAATTACCAAGTTAACATATATGCATATCTTATCAAATATGCTAACTTAATTCAATCATCAATATGCCAATATAATTTCTATCAATCAACCATTTCAAACACATACCAAACATATCCATCACAAGCCATTCCAATGGCTAGTTACAATTAAAGCATTTATATGCAAATATTGACCAATTAACCTATACATGCCATTATAACCATAATTGATTTACCATATATATATACCAAAATGGGCTGATGGATAGTGTGAGTGATCTCCGCCAAGCTTCCAATCCAACAAACCTCTGAATTACTATAGATTAGGGGAAAATAAAACAGAGTAAGCATGAAATGCTTAGTAAGTTTGTATAACATGGTAATTAACTTACCACTCATTTAAATTCAATATAAAGATACAAGGCACATTCAATCAACTTGATCACGAGCCCTAACACATATCCTCATCACCCTTGTTAGTCATATATTTCATATAAATATCAACAAACATGTATGGGCTCAACAATAATTAGATTTCCATGTACATATACTTTCCACATCATGTATTCATATAACATGTACAAATCATATCCTTATATTTCAAGTACATTTTCATAATAATTCTTCTCGAGTTCAGATTATTTCATGTAGGAACTTTTCCCATTAAATCATTGAAATGTCAGTGTCACACGGGTAATGCACTCAAGGTGTACGAATTTATAATCATGGATGAACATATTCATCAAACAAATTCCATGTTCGTATATTATCATCTCGTATTTCCATATATCATGTATCATCATTTTCATGTATTTCAGGCAGATATGTGTATTAATTAATTTCATGTTCATATTTTCTCATGTCAGGATTTTGCCCGTTGAATCATTGAAAACATCGATGGATACACAGGTAGTGCACTCGAAGTGTACAAATCAGAAATCCGTCAATTCATATTCAGGAGTGCTCTTTAAAGCACATAATCGGGAAATCCTCTTTCAAGCCATATAACAGGAAGCTCACAAAGAGCCATTAATCGGGAAGCTCACAAAGAGCCTATCAGGAAGCTTATCCGGGCTAAATAATAAGAAGCTCATAAGATCCATAATCAGGAAGTTCACAAAGAACTTTTAATCAGGAAGCTCATGAAGAGCCTTTAATCAGGAGCTCTGGATAGCCATATATCGGGAAGTTTAAGCGAGCCATATCAGGACGCTCACAAAGAGCTGCGGTAGTCCGCAACACATGCAAGATCACTACCGATCAGGATGCTCGCAGGAACCATGTAATGGGAAGCTCGAGAGGGCTTATAACAATATGCTCATAAGAGCTATAGTGTGTCCGCAACATATGTAGGACCACTACCAATCGGGAAATCCTATATCCATCGAATTCCATTATTCAAACGGGATTTAATATTTATCGGGCTTTGTCGGATATGTAACCAATTTCATATATTTGGCATTTATACAATTCACATACACAACATTTAATTCAAGCATATAAATATACACAATTTAGTTACACGAACTTACCTCAACAAATGTTCGTGTACATAAAATCTACTAATCCGACATTTTCTATTTTCCTCGTTCTAACTTCGAATTTGGTCTATCCGAATCTATATGAATAAATTTAACATTAATTCATGTTGATTTCAATTCAATTCAGATCTTAGGCAAAATTACCATTTTTCCCCTAAATTTTAATTAATGATAATTTCGTCCCTAGGCTCGGAAAATGAAATTCATACAATTTAATCCTTATTCCAAGCCTAGCCGATTTTTACATGTAAAATTTACAGCCCATTAATTTCATAAATCTCAGAATTTTTTCATGAATTTTACATCTTTTCAATTTAGTCCCTAAATCAATTTTTCATCAAAATTCCCTTTACAAAAATTGTTTATCTATTAATATCCTTTCATTTTCTACCATAAAACTTCATAATTCATCTATGTTCATCCATGGCAAAACCCTAGTACCTTGATAACTTTACAAATTAATCCCTGAGATAGCTAGATTAAGCTATTACGATCTCGGAAATATAAAAATCATTAAAAACGGGCAAGAATAATTACCTAATCAAGCAAAATAAGTTGGCTTGAGCTTAGGTTTCCATGGCTAGGGTTTCTATGCTTTTAATTTGGGAAAGATGATATAAATGATGATATTCTTTTTTTATCATTTATCATCTTTTATTATTTCACTTTCCAATTTCATCATTTTCTTTATTTTAATTTCCATGGATGAATCATCATCCTTAACCACTAAGCATTTTTAATGGTATATTTGCCATATAAGGACCTCAAATTTTGAATTTCATTGCTATTTAATCCTTTTAACTATTAGAACTCAACTTTTACACTTTGTGCAATTTGGTCTTTTATCAAATTAAACATGTAATAGGTAAAAACATTTTACGAAATTTTTATACGATATTACTATCATACTATAGACCATAAAATAATATAAAAATAATTTTTCTTCCGAAATCGAATTTGTGGTCCCAAAATCAGTGTTCTGATTTTACCGAAAACGGGCTGTTACATATTATTGAGTAGATTCTAATTGAGTAATAACATTGAGTACTAAAATTTAAATCTTAATATGACACCAAGAGTTGATCCTCTAAGCTCAGTATATTTTCTTCCAGGTATTTGTTTTTATTTAATTTCTTGTGTTGACTTTTATTTTTAGTTCTAATGTCTCACTACTTTGATTAATGATACTCATTTCAAAGTTAAGTGTTAAATTTTTATTCTAACATAATACTTATAATATTGTAAGTTCTAATCAATTTTCCTGTAAATCGATCTCAAACTTTCAAAATTTTATTACTTGAATATAACTTGCACTTGGATTATAAACCTAAAAAATCCCTGTCACATCACATATCTCAACCATCGCTAAAACAATATAGCACATCTTCAGTCCACTCCCAACATTTGATGAAGTTTACAAAAATCTTGAAGTCAACCCTCTCTCTTCTTGACTGTAGACCTTCGACTTCAACAATTAATAGTCGTCGTAGCCTAAAAAAACAATACACGAAAGTTAAAAAAAAAAGCTTTGTGAAAGAATGTCAGCTCCAACGCTAAAGGGGATGAAAAATTGAAAATTGTACTCCTTTCTGCTTGCTTCATCGATACGATCAACTCCAACCTGAGATTTGTTGAAGATAAAACATTTAGCACTGTGCAAGGGATTAGCCGAATAAAAGAAGTAGAGGATTTGAAATTGGATGCTCTTTGGGATATTAAACAACAACAGCCAGACCCATAGATCCTATTTATAGTGATCCAAAACAGAGTCCCGATTGGAGTATAAATTAAAGCTGAAAGCTGAATTTAAAGTCGAATTCATTTGAATCACGCTGGCGATAATTATTTCGAGTCTTGGTGAAACTATAAAGCCTGAAGTTTAATTCGTTTTAATCACATAAAGAAAAGTAGGATTTGACTCAAATTACAATTGGAAGGGTAATGCACGTGAATATAAAAAAGAAATGTTTGATATGGACATGCTGATTGAAGGAATTTAGTGGCCGCAAATTGATTAAAAAAACAATTAATAATTTCTTTTTTATTTTTGGCATCAAATTTGCTAAATGAAGATTAATAATTTTTTTTTTAATAAATAAGTTCAAAGTACATGTAATTTTAACGATGATACTGTACTATTTCAAAATTCGGAAAAAAAAAATTACAACATATATCAAGTCAAAATTATTGTGGATCTTATTATGATAAAAATGATGACATCATATCTATGTCATAATTATTTTTCTTTAATTAATTTAATTAAGAGATAAATATTAAAATTTTATATTATTACTAATTAAAAATAAAATAATTAAGTGATAATATTAAATAATTATTTTATCTTTAAATATTCATAAGTTCAAGAAACTCAAGAAATCTTTGTAGAATTCTCTAAATAAGCCTAAGAAGAAATTTTGAAGAGCACCACACACGTTCTAAAAAAAAAAAAGTTATCTTCTTATCCAATTCAGTCGTGGAGAAGAAGACCAAAGTTGTATTCGATCTTTTTCAACTATAGAAAGGAGGTCTAAATCTTTTTCAAGAGCAAGTCAGGCCTACGCTTGAAGCAATCCACATCCATCCAAGACCAAGTTAGACGACTCTTGGATCGAAACCAAACCGGAGAGATCAAAGCCAAACTGGAGAGAAGAATCAAATGATATTTTTCTTTATATTCGAGAACTTTTTTAGATATTGTAACTTTCTTTCAAGGTTATTAATAAATTGACTCTGAATTTTCAAGTTCACTTTCACAAATTAAATATTAAAAGTAATTGATGAAAATATTCTTATACAATATTTAATTTTACAATATTTATTTTAAACATTTTAAATTTTATTAATTAGCATATTTGAAACAATAAAATTTTAAATTTAATTATTCGACTCCTTAATATTATTATACTCTTCGATATAATTTGAGATTCTTTTTCGTGCTTAACTATTCTATCTTATTCTTTAACTATAAAAATTTGAAGTCTCTTTCTTGTCAGGTAACAAGTATAATTTTTTATTAGGGTTAATGCACCATTTGTTTTTTAAAGTTACACTTAAGGGAAAGGATTGGATGAAACAGTTACGCCACATCATCCATATCCCTTCCCAATCAATTAATGACATGTCAGCTAATTTTTACATGTCATTTACAGGAAAGGATTGGATGAAACAGTTACGCCACGTCATCCATATCCCTTCCCAATCAATTAATGACATGTCAGCTAATTTTTACATGTCATTTACACCTCATTTGATTAGATTTTTTAATCATTTAATGACATGTCTCATTTACACCTCATTTAATTAGATTTTTTAATCACAAATCCCTAAAATCTCAATTAAAAATTATTCAACCCTAATAACAATTCTATCTTCACCTCTCTGCCTTACTGCTAACGTCTCTGCCCTGTTGTTAACGTCTCTGCCTGCTATTATTTTTTTTCCGGCAACTAGTTTCGGTGGCAGTCTTTATGCTTGTCATGCCTCTATTTAAAGCTAGTGGCGGTGTCTTGCTTCGATGGCACCACCCAATATTTCATCTTCACCTTGGCCAAATGTCATAAGTGTTTTTGCCTTTACCTTCTCTATTTTTATGCAATTTCTTGTCAAATATACACACCTTTCTTTTGTGATTTATAATTTAGTTTTCTATCTTGTTTAGATTACGCCTCATGAAGATGTTATAGAAGTTTCTCAAGCTCGGTTTTGGGAACTAGTGCCTGGTCATGTTGTTGGATCCCTTTCACTTGGTATTTTTATCATTAATCTCATGCCTTTCCAAAATGTTTTTAATCCATTTTTGGATGTTTAATGTTACATTTCTTATCGAAACTTTGAGCAAGTGAAAAAGAGATGGATGATCGGCGGATACTAGAGTATGTGCATAATTTGTACCATGAATTTGGAATACATGATTTGACAAAGGTAAACCGATTATGCATGAACTTCATCCCCTTTACGCTGCTTTTTCATTGTATTTATGAGATTGGTGATGGGAAAAGAACCTTGTATTGTAGTCATTTTGTCATCCCAAATGGATAGATTATGACTAGGGGGAATCTTCTTCTTGGGTCAAATTGACCGTTCAAAAAGTAATATTTCATATTAATTTATATTATTTCTCTAATTAAGAAATTTTGTGGGGTTTCATCTGTTGGCTTTTATTATTTATTTTTCTCTTTCTTCTCATAGATTTGGCTTTAATCTTGGACTTAGTCTTGCCATCAATTTTTCCTTATGATAACCCTTGTATAATTTTGTCTTGTGTGAGATCATAATAGTTAATTGAACTTGACATGTTTGTACGGGATTCTGAAGCTTCAATTACTGTTTTGCTGCTTCAATTACTCTTCCTATGCTTGCTAGAGCAACTCGGTCCACAGCTCTTATACTCGATTTTTGCCAGCTTTTGCATGATGGAAGAATTTGGCAATAAAGTCACCAAACTCCAGCAAACTCCAGCAAGGAACCAAACTCCAGCAAGGAGCAACAAGAACGCTACAGCTAAGCAAGTGCCTGTAATAACTATTACTTTGCCTTTGTTCTCTTCAAGTTTCTGGTGAATGAAATTGCAGGTTTTAGAAAGGCCACCTTCAAAAACAATATGCTATAATGTTTATCATTGTGATTCAATTTACAAACAAATTACGTGTTGATATTGTGCATATTTAGTTGAGCTTCGATTTTGGCTATTCTGTTCAACAATCGATTTAATATAGCAACTAATTGGTTATTGTGGATGTTTCACTTGCTCAGCGATAAATTTGTGCGGATTTTAAGTTGATTGAGATGAGGTTCAAGGTTCAGTCTCTATATTTGTAAATCTTTCCTCCTTTCCCCATTGCAATTTAATTATTCAATTGTATAAAAAAATTGGTTATTATTAAAGTAACATGATCTTTGTTTAGATAACCGATTGAAACTAGAACAAATAATCTAAAACTAATATTTTCAATGATTTATAAGCGCCTTTGATAATCCAACATAAAAAGCAAGATAGAATGAAAAATACATCGAATTACCAAAATAATATACTTATAAAAATATTGATTGAACTTATTCCATATTAAATAATAACTAAAACAAAATACAAGATAACACTATAAAAACCATATAATAGTATTATTCTTAAAACATTATGAAAGAATTACAAATAATAATAAAATTGAAGTATTTCTCATGAATTATCATCGCTTTTTTTTTGAGATTCTAAACCATTTGAGAAATGTTCCTGCATTAAAAGTTTTATACGATTAGATAAACCTTTGAATTATATAAATAATAATTTGTGACAATATAAGTAAAAACATATTACTTGAGTCTTGAATAGCGATGGATCATTCTCTTCCAAAGAATTTAGTATAACTCATGTTAGATGAAGAATTGAACCTCCAATTTGAAGAAAAATCCTACATAAAAATATTTTTACAATACATGACTTAAATATTTACGACTTTTGACATTTAAAAAGAATAATGCATTCAATTAATACCTGTAGAGGATGAAAAAAGTGATTATGGTAGTTTGGAGTCATTAACATTGGGATTTGATGATAGAAAGAATAACCATGAGTTTGAGACTCCATTGGGAGAGGCACTACTGGAGAACCTTCGTGCATAAGTGATTTGTTTTGTTTCCCTTAGTCAAAATAAAAATTATTTGTTAAATTCAAGACATAAATTAATTAAATAACATAACAAATAGATGCAAATATAATAATAAAGGAAAGCATACTCACTTGATATTTTCTCCTTATCTTTTGAAACTTGAGAGAGCATTGCCTTCTCTGTTTTTTTCTTTTGATTTTTCTCGAATTGGCTTTTCATTCGAGAATTTCTTGAACCCTTTGTTTTGACTCATACAGGATCAAACATTAATTTTTCACTTGATCTCCCATTGCCATCATTGATAGCATCTTGAAAAGATGTATTCTTTGAAATTTCCGAATCATTAGCTTCTTGCATAGTTGCCATCTCCTTTTCAACTAAGTGAAATGCCTCAAATAGTTTTTCTTTGACAATTTGAGCACACTTAGGAGTCAATGAACCTTTGTCAAAAAGGTTGTAACCGATATGATTCAACTCACTGAGGCGCAATAAACAACTAGATTTTTCTTCATGTGCTGATGAGGCTCTAAAATCACTTGCCAACAACGACTTTGCTTTTTTTGTCCATCTCCTAAGTATATATTTTTCGGGTATCTCTTTAATGTTATTCATAAGAAAAACCCATAAAGCATGATGACAAAGTAATCCAAGACTTTCAAACATATTACAACTACATGAGATAGTGCTATTCGGAACATCAAACTCCACACAGTAAATTCTTTCACGTCCATCTTCAGTCATATGATATAAAGAAATATTTTCGATATTACTAAATTCAACACAATTCAAGCCTATGCAATCCATCAAATCCTCTTCAAACCTTTTAAACATAGCAAGAGTGTAAACATTGGATGCATGCTTCAAAATCCCACGTCCATTAACTTTGTTTGGTGCTCCATTTTTACATTGAAAATCTTGATTTAACTCTATCTCATAAAATTCTTTTGCCTTTTCCTCATAATGTTGTATAACCTGAATAAGAGATAAAGAGCAATTCATAATCTGATGTAATATGCTATTCATACTCTCGCTTCTTTGAGTGGATCTAATTCGAGCCGAAAAATATCTATGCTAAAGGCAGGGCACCATTTTACGCGAAGCTCATATAGTCTCTTAAGCCAAGCATGATCTTGAAGTTCAAAATTTTCAATCATGGTAGCCCAGCTTGATTCAAACTCTGTTTCACTTTCACATCCATAAAATCATTTATTAAATTGTGCTTTGAACTCGGCGTTGACAAAACAACTAGCAAGATGTTGTTTAGCATTATTTGAAATATGCCACATGCATAATCTATGAGAAGATTCTGGGAGGACAATCTCTACTTCTTTCATCATTGCTTGATCTTGATCGGTAAAATTACTTTTCGGTTGTCGATGGCCCATGGCTTCTAAAAATGTTTCAAATAGCCAAGTAAATGACTCAGTGGTTTCATTCGATAAAAAAGCACAACCGAACAAAACAGTATTCCAGTGATTGTTGATTCCGATAAATGGAGCACAAACCAAATTATACTTATTGGTTCTATACGTGGTATCAAACACAAGAACATCTCCAAAACAATCGTAATCCAATTTTGGTCTTCCATCTCTCCAAAAAAAATTAGCTAGTCGATTATTCTGGTCCACTTGCATTGAATAGAAAAACATAGGGGCTTCAGCTTGCTTATGTTTGAAAAAATTGATAATGCTCTGTGCATCCCCTGCTTCAATCAGTTTCTCTCTTTCAATTCTCAAGAAATTATGACGATCTCGTTTGGTAAATGTAATATTTTCAAACCCAATCTCCTTCCTGAGAAACGAATATGAACTTGTTTGTTTAATTCCTGCAGCAACCATTGAACGAATAACATCTCAATGTCCTTCCAAAATTTTTCTTCCTGATCTTAAATTAATTCTTTCTTCTGAAGTTGTTAAGTGGGGATTATGATAATCATTAAAGTAAGAAACAACCCAAACACCTTTTTCTATTGTAAAATGAATTTTAGCTTGACAACCTGTCCTTGTCTCTGGACGATTAAATTTTTTCACTTTGCCAATATCTTCGTGTTCATGATACCCAGATTTCGAGCATAAAAATTCACGTTGTCTTATAGGTTCAGTCATACTTCGTCTCTTATTTCCTCTTCGAATACTAAACCCCTTACTCAAAGAAATCTGATTATAAAGATTATAAGCCTCTTCTTCGAAATGCACTTTCAGTCCCACTTTTATTTCTTCAACAGAATTATCTTGTTTACCGACAAGAAGAACTATTTCATCTTGATTTGTCTCCATAAATGAAAATTATAAATTAACAAAACCTGAGAATAAATTTTAATATATAATAAAAAATCATGATAATACAAGAAATCGTTAAAAAACTTAAAAGAACAATTCAAATCTAATAAAAACACGGCTCAAAAATCATATAATTTTTTTTAGTACGCTAAGTCATTATTATAAAAAATCACAATTATTTCAAAGAATCTAAATAGAACTATATTTCAAACAAATGAAAATCAAGTGGAAATACTTAACATCCCAAACTAAATCACCCAACCAGCCTTGAATAACCTAACATGTTGATCCAATTGAGCATAATGCTAGAATTCACTAATTTTATCTAGAACTATTTAATTATATTGTATTACATGAAAAGCTATCTAAAGATTAGATCTTTGTTTTCTGCTCAAGAATTGTTTAAACTATTCATTTAATTATTAGGAACTAGCATTGACTTTCTTGCTTTCCTATCTATTTTATCATAATAGAAAGAAAGAAAAAACCTCACCTGTAAATTAAATTGTAGCAGCCACACCGAAAAACCAAAGCAAATCAATAGCAAAGCAAAGAGCATTCTTGTCGGAAAAAATAGCAGCGAGAGGCGAAGATGGTAGAGATGTGAAGCGAGTAATTGAAGCGAATAATAGCAGCAGTAGGCGTAGACGCATCAGGCGCAGACATTAGCAGCAGCGCAGAGAGGTGAAGATAGAATTGTTATTAGGGTTGAATAATTTTTAATTGGGATTTTAGGGATTTGTGATTAAAAAATCTAATTAAATGAGGTGTAAATGAGACATGTCATTAAATGATTAAAAAATCTAATCAAATGAGGTGTAAATGACATGTAAAAATTAGCTGACATGTCATTAATTGATTGGGAAGGGATATGGATGACGTGGCGTAACCGTTTAATCCAATCCTTTCCCGTCATTTACACCTCATTTGATTAGATTTTTTTAATCATTTAATGACATGTCTCATTTACACCTCATTTAATTAGATTTTTTAATCACAAATCCCTAAAATCCCAATTAAAAATTATTCAACCCTAATAACAATTCTATCTTCACCTCTCTCGCTTTACTCGCTAACGCCTCGCTCGCAAACGCCTCTGCTGCTATTATTGTGCTTCAATTACTCGCTTCACATCTCGCCTCGCCGTTAACGTCTCTCTGCGCTTGCTTCCCTGTTGCTATTATTCTGCTTCTATTACTCTGCTTCACATCTCTACCCTGCTGCCCTGCTGCTATTTTTTTCCAACAATTGCTACTACTTTGCTGTTGATTTGCTTTGGTTTTTCGGCGTGGCTGCTACAATTTAATTTACAGGTGAGGTTTTTTTTTCTATTATGCTAAAATATATAGGAAAGCAAGAAAGTCAATGCTAGTTCCTAATAATTAAATGAATAGTTTAAAATATTCTTGAGCAGAAAACAAAGATCTAATCTTTAGATAGCTTTTCATGTAATATAATATAATTAAATAGTTTTAGATAAAATTAGTGAATTCTAGCATTATGCTCAATTGGATCACCATGTTAGGTTATTCAAGGCTGGTTGGGTGATTTAGTTTGGGATGTTAAGTATTTCCACTTGATTTTCATTTGTTTGAAATATAGTTCTATTTAGATTCTTTGAAATAATTGTGATTTTTAATAATAATGACTTAGCGTACTAAAAAAAATTATATGATTTTTGAGCCGTGTTTTTATTAGATTTGAATTGTTCTTCTAAGTTTTTTAACGATTTCTTGTATTATCATGATTTTTTATTATATATTAAAATTTATTCTCAGGTTTTGTTAATTTATAATTTTCATTTATGGAGACAAATCAAGATGAAATAGTTCATCTTGTCGAGAAACAAGATAATTCTCATTGAAGAAATAAAAGTGGACCGAAAGTGCATTCCAAGAAGAGAGGCTTATAATCTTTATAATCGGTTTGCTTTGAGTAAGGGGTTTAGTATTCAAGAGGAAATAAGAGACGGTATGACTGAACCTATAAGACAACGTGAATTTTTATACTTGAAATCGGGTATCATGAACACAATGATATTGGCAAAGTGAAAAAATTTAATCGCCTAGAGACAAGGACAGGTTGTCAAGCTAAAATTCATTTTACAATAAGAAAAAGGTGTTTGGGTTGTTTCTTACTTTAATGATTATCATAATCGCCACTTAGCAACTTCAGAAGAAAGAATTAATTTAAGATCAGGAAGAAAAATTTTGGAAGGACATTGAGATGTTATTCGCTCAATGGTTGTCGCAGAATTAAACAAACAAGTTCATATTCGCTTTCTCGTGAAGGAGATTGGGTTTGAAAATATTACATTTACCAAACGAGATTGTCATAATTTCTTGCGAATTGAAAGAGAGAAACTGATTGAAGCAGGGGATGCACAGAGCATTATCAATTTTTTCAAACATAAGCAAGCTGAAGACCCTATGTTTTTCTATTCAATGCAAGTGGACCAGAATAATCGACTAGCTAATTTTTTTTGGAGAGATGGAAGATCAAAATTGGATTACAATTGTTTTAGAGATGTTCTTGTGTTTGATACCACGTATAGAACCAATAAGTATAATTTGGTTTGTGCTCCATTTGTCGGAATCAACAATCACTGGAATACTGTTTTGTTCGGTTGTGCTTTTTTATCGAATGAAACCACTAAGTCATTTACTTGGCTATTTGAAACATTTTTAGAAGCCATGGGCCATCGACAACCGAAAAGTATTTTTACCGATCAAGATCAAGCGATGATGAAAGCAGTAGAGATTGTCCTCCCAGAATCTTCTCATAGATTATGCATGTGGCATATTTCAAATAATGCTAAACAACATCTTGCTAGTTGTTTTGTCAACGCCGAGTTCAAAGCACAATTTAATAAATGATTTTGTGGATGTGAAAGTGAAACAGATTTTGAATCAAGCTGGGCTACCATGATTGAAAATTTTGAACTTCAAGATCAGGCTTGGCTTAAGAGACTATATGAGCTTCGCGTAAAATGGTGCCCTACCTTTAGCATAGATATTTTTCGGCTCGAATTAGATCCACTCAAAGAAGCGAGAGTATGAATAGCATATTACATCAGATTATGAATTGCTCTTTATCTCTTATTCAGGTTATACAACATTATGAGGAAAAGGCAAAAGAATTTCGCCAGATAGAGTTAAATCAAGATTTTCAATGTAAAAATGGAGCACCAAACAAAGTTAATGGACGTGGGATTTTGAAGCATGCATCCAATGTTTACACTCTTGCTATGTTTAAAAGGTTTGAAGAGGATTTGATGGATTGCATAGGCTTGAATTGTGTTGAATTTAGTAATATCGAAAATATTTCTTTATATCATGTGACTGAAGATGGACGTGAAAGAATTTACTGTGTGGAGTTTGATGTTCCGAATAGCACTGTCTCATGTAGTTGTAATATGTTTGAAAGTCTTGGATTACTTTGTCATCATGCTTTATGGGTTTTTCTTATGAATAACATTAAAGAGATACCCGAAAAATATATACTTAGGAGATGGACAAAAAAAGCAAAGTCGTTGTTGGCAAGTGATTTTAGAGCCTCATCAGCACATGAAGAAAAATCTAGTTGTTTATTGCGCCTCAGTGAGTTGAATCATATCGGTTACAACCTTTTTGACAAAGGTTCATTGACTCCTAAGTGTGCTCAAATTGTCAAAGAAAAACTATTTGAGGCATTTCACTTAGTTGAAAAGGAGATGGCAACTATGCAAGAAGCTAATGATTCGGAAATTTCAAAGAATACATCTTTTCAAGATGCTATCAATGATGGCAATGGGAGATCAAGTGAAAAATTAATGTTTGATCCTGTATGTGTCAAAACAAAGGGTTCAAGAAATTCTCGAATGAAAAGCCAATTCGAGAAAAATCAAAAGAAAAAAACAAAGAAGGCAATGCTCTCTCAAGTTGCAAAAGATAAGGAGAAAATATCAAGTGAGTATGCTTTCCTTTATTATTATATTTGCATCTATTTGTTATGTTATTTAATTAATTTATGTCTTGAATTTAACAAATAATTTTTATTTTGACTAAGGGAAACAAAACAAATCACTTATACACGAAGGTTCTCCAATAGTGCCTCTCCCAATGGAGTCTCAAACTCATGGTTATTCGTTCTATCATCAAATCCCAATGTTAATGACTCCAAACTACCATAATCACTTTTTTCATCCTCTACAGGTATTAATTGAATGCATTATTCTTTTTAAATGTCAAAAGTCGTAAATATTTAAGTCATGTATTGTAAAAATATTTTTATGTATGATTTTTCTTCAAATTGGAGGTTCAATTCTTCATCTAACATGAGCTATACTAAATTGCTGGAAGAGAATGATCCATCGCTATTCAAGACTCAAAGTAATATGTTTTTACTTATATTGTCACAAATTATTATTTATATAATTCAAAGGTTTATCTAACCGTATAAAACTTTTAATGCAGGAACATTTCTCAAATGGTTTAGAATCTCAAAAAAACTGATGATAATTCATGAGAAATACTTCAATTTTATTATTATTTGTAATTCTTTCATAATGTTTTGAGAATAATACTATTATATGGTTTTTATTGTGTTATCTTGTATTTTGTTTTAGTTATTATTTAATATGGAATAAGTTCAATCAATATTTTTATAATTATATTATTTTGGTAATTCGATGTATTTTTCATTCTATCTTGCTTTTTATGTTGGATTATCAAAGGCGCTTATAAATCATTGAAAATATTAATTTTAGATTATTTGTTCTATTTTCAATCGGTTATCTAAACAAAGATCATGTTACTTCGATAATAACCAATTAAATTTTTTATACAATTTGAATAATTAAATTGCAATGGGGAAAGGAGGAAAGATTTACAAATATAGAGACTGAACCTTGAACCTCATCTCAATCAACTTAAAATCCGCACAAATTTATCGCTGAGTAAGTGAAACATCCACAATAACCAATTAGTTGCTATATTAAATCGATTGTTGAATAGAATAGCCAAAATCGAAGCTCAACTAAATATGCACAATATCAACACATAATTTGTTTGTAAATTGAACCACAATGATAAACATTATAGCAGATTGTTTTTGAAGGTGGCCTTTCTAAAAATCCAAACATAATATTCATATATTAGAAAAAAGTTACATGATTTCATTAGTTTATATGTCATAATCCATATGTTATAAAATTTTACAACATTAAAAAGTTACAACATTGTAATGACATTCTATCATGTCATTATACCATCCAAATATTACAAACCCAAAAAGTTACCAAACTGAAAGTTCATATGCATTGACTTGTCCACTTTGGAGTGTTTCCTCTGAGATGGTCAATATGTATGAAATTTCAATTGGCAAATCCTGTCTTATTTCTCTTCTCTGAAAAACCATTAGATGAGACAAGTCCATAAGTTCCAAAATCATATATGGTCACCTGAAAGTGAAGTAGACTTTCACTCCCCAAAATCAATGTGTTAACTTTCGTCCCTGCATTTGAAGCTATAGCATCAAGTTGAGCAAGAAACCATGCCTGAAGAAGACATTCTAAGCCCTTTTTATTGTCTTGATGATTGCAGCTCTTGACTTCTTGGCAAGGAAATTCGTAAGAAAGTGCAAAGAACAACATTCTCATGAGTTGACCAATTTACTAGTCATAAAGAGGTTCTTGAACTAGATATTGGGAGTGAGTTTTGTGACCTATGAGTTTTATGACCATTAAGCATTTCAAGCCCATTCCCAATAGCCTTATCATTTGCAACCAATTTGAAGTGGCAAGGAGAAAGTGAAAGTACAGGAATTTCCTTCTTCAAAGCATCATTATACCCATTTGAATGAACCCCTGCATACATGAGAACATTCTTTCAAAAACCTTTTCCATAAATGAAAGTGACAATAGTAATGTCAGTTTTTTCTCCTCTCCTTATAAAACTAACACCAAAAGACATTGAATAAAGTAAAGCAATAAGAAGAAACACATTGAACAGAAGGTGAATCCTTAAGTTGGAGAAAGAAGCACCCATCAAAGTATTTAGCAACAACAAATTTGCATCTACAGTTTGCATCTACTAGAAGAACCCTAAATGCTATATTCATTCAATAACTCAGGCTAATAAGCACCAAGTTGATACCAACGCACTAATAACTCAGGCTCAGGATTGCCAAAAAATCCACCAACATCAGCCACTGTGAAAGTTTATCTAACATCAAAAGGGAGAACGTGCAAAAGTTTTTAACTTTTTTCATTTAAATAGCATGCATACCAGAGAATGTCATTCCAGAACCAAGCATCAAATCCATTGGGACTGAAACCCGAGTCCGATCCTAATCCGCCGAATTATCACTAGTCCGCATCGCTTTATACCTTTGACTTCCAAAGAAAGAATGCTCTGACAAGACAAAAGGTATGTCCTTACCATCTCCACGCTTTAGAAGGCCTTTAGTTGTTGCCATGTGGAAGTAATATCCATAGGCATTATGTAACTCCCGATCTTCCACTCTACCAAGATGTAAAGCATCTCTTGGCATTGTCACCTAACCACAGCAAAAGTTTAGTCATTTGTGCTATTTTGCCTGCTAATATGCAATTTTTATGAGTACACACACACATCTATATATAAGAACAAGGTATGACTGCTTTTTTGCAGAAAAAATTCTACAGTATTTCCATGGTTTTCGCAGTGCAGCCACGGTAGATAAACAATACTCAGAAATAACTTCACATCCATCTTCATGGAAATGCAGTTTTGCAAGTGAAATGCATACATCACAATTTGAGCCAGTGCCTTTATCTGGGGGTCAACTTGCCTGTGTTAAACTTGTTGCATCAGAAATGACAAATGGTACATGTAACACCCCTAACCCGTAGCCGTCGCCGGAATAGGGTTAAGGTGTATTACCGAACAAACTGGAACATTTACAATCATTTTACAACACAAAGTATATCCTCATTCAAACATATCAAGATATATACATGTAGTCCCTTTATGAGGTTTACAAGACCTTAAACACATGTTAGAAAGGAGTTGGGACTAAACCGAACACATACAAAATTTTCTGAAAATCAAACATTTTTCAAAGCTACAGAGGTCACACGCCCGTGTGGGTAGGCCGTGTGCCTCACACGGCCTCGGACACGCCCGTACGTCCAAGCCGTGGCAAAACAGGGCATACATACTGACTTGTCCACACGGCCTGACACACGTCCGTGTGTCTCACCCGTAGTCGACACTGACTTGCACCACACGGCCAGTCACACGCCCGTGTGTCCAGCTCATGGTCGAGTCTGACTTGTTTTAAAATACAACCACGAAGAACACGATCGAACCACACGCCCGTGTGCTCAACCGTGTGGGCAAATAAAGGCCATTTTCAAGGCCGATTTGCCACCCACACTTTGGGTCACACCTACAAGCATAAATCAACACAATTTCATACCCCAAATGACATCCAAACATACCAAATCATAGTCAATATAATCTCTTAGCATCATCATACCTCATCCTATACAATTCCATCTCAACTTGCCATTACAAAGTAACAATTACACATACAAAATCATGTAATTTATGCATCATTTTATCCATTCCATTTCATGTCATGAGCATAATACATTCTTATCACCAAAACATATTATAAGGTCATTCACTTAGAACTCACATACACATCATGATCAATCTTTACTCAAACCCAAAGCATGTACCAAATTCATTAACTTGTCTAGCCATATCACATGGCAAGATCCAAACATCTCAAAATATATACCATATTTACTAGCATATACATGCCATATTTAAATATATACATCTACCAAAAGTAACAAAATAAATAGCCGATAGTGTGATTTAGTCGCTGACGATCCCCAAATTCGAGCTAGCTTTAAATATACTGTAAAACAGAGAAAACATCACACAGTAAGCTTTAAATCTTAGTAAGTATGTAATATAATACATTTAACTCTATGATTTAAAATCAATATACAAAATAAACCATCACATAGATTATATTACAAGAATTGCACAATCTCATCCTTAGCCATATGCTTACAAAACTAACCATTTGTCCATAAATGATATCATCAACCACATAGGTTCCGAACATACATTTGCCAACACTTAGTTAACATTCATTCTTCCTACTCAATGTTCGATACCACATCTCGATAAATCTTCGTTATTTATTCGATTTATTCGCACACTTAGTGCCCAATTCATAGCCGAAGCTTAAATATCATCGCACACTTAGTGTCTTTATTTTAAACCGAATTTATCTCGGTATCACACACACAGTGCTAATCAATAAAGCCGAGGCTTCCATTACTTCGCACACACAGTGCTATTCACCTCTTTCCCGATCCTAATTACGCACACTTAGTGCCACATTTCTCAATTCCACATATAGCATTTTTAATTCAATAATCACTTATTCATTCATTTCATAGCTCTTAGACATATATTTAACAGTTCGTATTATATTCGAACTTACCTCAGACGTCGAAGTAACGAAACAAGTAAATTAATCGGGCACTTTATCTTTGCCTCGATCTCAATCCAAATTCCTCTTTTCTTGATCTATACATATTCAAATTTAGCTCATTCAATCACCAAATCATTCAATTTACTCCAAACACACATATTTAGGGCATTTTACAAAATAGCTCTCACATTTTCACATTTCGACACTTTAGTCACTATTTCATAAAATCACAAAATACACACAATTTTATTGTACCCATGTTTAGCCGAATATTTCTCATGCTCATTCAAGCTCACATATTTCATTTATTTCACATTTTAGTCCTCCAATTTACACTTTTCTCAATTTAGCCCAAATTACTCAAATTCACCAAAAATTCAAAGATAAAATATGTTAATCTATCACATATCTTTCATATTTCATCACCAACTATCACAAAGCTCAAGCATTCTTCAATGGAATATTACAAAATCTTCATCAAATTCTAAAATTAAAGCATGGGCTTAAGAGAACACGAAGCAACGATCACAAAAACGTAAAAATTATCAAAAATCGAGCTCAAAACATACCTTGATTGAGCCAACTTCTAGTCGAACCCTAATGTTCTTTCTCTTTTCTTTTTCCTTAGCAAATTTCGGCAATAAAGATGAACACTCCACCTATTTCATGCTTTTTTTTTTATTTTTAATTATTCTTTAATTCATGTTTTACCATTATAACCTTATTAATATCATTTAAATTTTCATTAACTAAAGCTCATTTTTGTCCATCCATTTAACATATAGATTAATAACAACATAAAGACTCACGTTTTAATAAGCCATGCCAAATTAACACTTTAACAATCAGTACACAGCTTTTGCATTTTATGCGATTAAGTCCTTTTTGTAAATTAAGCACACAATCGATAAAATTTTCACACAGAAATTTCACACATGCTTAATCACATACTGTAAACACCAAAAATAATATTAAAATATTTTTCTGACGTCGGATTTATGGTCTCAAAACCACTATTTCGACTAGGGTCTAAACCGGGCTGTTACAACTCTCCCCCCTTAGGGATTTTTGTCCCTGAAAATCTTACCAGTGAATAGGTTCGGATATTGTTCTCTCATAACATCTTCAGGCTCTCACGTAGCCTATTCAACTCCGTGTTTGTGCCACAACACTTTCACTTATGGAATTTTCTTGTTTCTCAATTCTTTAATCTCTCGTGCCAAAATTCAGATCGGTTCTTCACTATACGATAAATCTGACTGAATCTCAACCTCAGTAGGAGCAATCACATGAGATGGATCATATCTGTATCGTCGAAGCATCGATACGTGAAACACATTGTGAATCTTTTCTAACTCAGGTGGCAACAACAATTTATAAGCAACCGGTCCAATTCGTTCAATAACCTCATACGGCCCGATGAACCTCGGACTCAATTTGCCTTTTCTGTCAAAATGAAGTATTTTCTTCCACGGAGACACTTTCAAAAACACTTTATCACCGATCTAAAATTCAATATCTTTTCATTTTAAATCTGCGTACGACTTCTGACGATCTGAAGCCGCTTTCAAACTGTCACAAATCACTTTCACTTTCTGCTCGGTTTCTTTGATTAAATCAACCCCGTGAATTTTATTCTCACTAAGCTCAGTCCAGTACAATGGAGTTCAGCATTTTCGATCGTAAAGAGCCTCATATGGTGCCATTTTGATGCTAGATTGAAAAATTTATTGTACGCGAATTCAATCAATGGAAAATGCTTTTCCTACGTACTTTCAAATTCAAGAATGCAACATCTCAACATATCCTCGAGAATCTGAATGATCCGCTCGGATTGACCATCCGTCTGCGGATGAAATGCAGTATTGAAATGCAGCTTTGTGCCTAGAGCTTCTTGTAGTTTCTTCCAAAACCGCGAAGTATATCTCGGATCTCTGTCAGATACAATAGATAGTGGCACCCCGTGCAATCTCACAATCTCAGAAATATACAATTCGGCTAACTTATCAAGTGAATAATTTGTTCTCACCGGAACAAAATGAGCTGATTTTGTCAATCTGTCAACTATCACCCAGATTGCATCTTTCTTTCTCGAAGATAAAGGTAGTCCCGACACAAAGTCCATCGTGATTCTCTCCCATTTCCACTCAGGAATAATAATCGGTTGTAACAAACCAGATGGAACCTGATGTTCAGCTTTAACTTGCTGACATATTAAACATTTCGAAACAAACTCTGAGATATCCCGTTTCATACCGTGCCACCAATAAAACTGTTTCAGATCGTTATATATTTTTGTACTTCCCGGATTAACATCCAAACGACTATTGTGAGCTTCGTTCAAAATCAACTGAATCAACTCTGAATTCGTCGGAACACAAATCTGATCTCTGAATCTCAAACAATTATCATTATCCACTCGAAATTCTGAATTAGAATTCAAACCACATTGAGCTCATTTTGTCATTATCTCATTATCACTTTTCTAGGCATCACAAATCTGATGTATAGACATCGGCCTCATTTTCAACTCAGCCAAAATTGAACCATCATCACACAGATCTATTTGAGTACTCATTGCTCGCAAAGCAAATAAAGACTTTCGACTCAAAGCATCAGAATCAACATTAGCTTTTCCTGGATGATAATCAATTACTAATTCATAGTCTTTTAGTAATTCTAACCATCTCCGCTGTCTCAAATTTAATTCTTTCTGAGTCATCAGATATTTCAAACTCTTGTGATCAGTATAAATGTGACATTTCTCACCAAATAGATAATGACGCCAAATCTTCAATGCAAATACTATTGCACCTAATTCAAGATCGTGCGTCGGATAATTCTTTTCATGCGGCTTTAACTGTCTCGAAGCATAAGCTATAATTTTTCCCTCTTACATCAGCACACAGCCCAAAGCATACAACAATGCATCACTGTAAACTATAAATTCTTTATCCGATTCAGTTGAACTAATACCGTGCCTCTCATCAACAATGCTTTCAACTGTTCAAAACTCTACTGGCACTTTTCTGACCACTCGAATTTAACATCTTTCTGTAACAACTTCGTCAAAGGAGTCGTAATCATCGAAAAGCCTTTCACGAACCGCCTATAATATCCCGCTAGTCCCAGAAAACTACGGACTTCAGACACATTTCTCGGAGGCTTCCACTCCAAAATAGCTGAAATCTTGCTCGGATCAACTCGTATTCCCGCAGCTGATACAATATGTCCCAAAAAACCAACCTCACGCAACCAGAATTCACATTTGCTAAACTTTGCATACAATTGTTTCTCACGCAGAGTCTGTAACACAATTCTCAAATGCTCGACATGTTGCGTCTCATCACAAGAATAAATCAAAATGTCATCAATAAACACCACGACAAATCGATCCAAATACGGTATGAATATCCGATTCATCAAATCCATAAACACTGCAGGAGCATTCGTTAGTCCAAAAGGCATAACTAAGAATTCATAATGTCTGTACATCATTCTAAAAGCAGTTTTAAGCATATCTAATTCTTTAACTCATAGATGATAATAGCCCGATCTCAAATCTATTTTAGAAAACACTGTAGCTCCTTTCAGCTGATCAAACAAATCATCGATTCGCGGTAGAGGATATTTATTCTTTATCGTCACTTTGTTCAACTGCCGGTAATCAATACACATCCTCATACTTCCATCATTCTTTTTCACAAACAAAACAGACGCACCCCAGGGCGAGAAACTCGGTCGTGCAAATCCTCTATCTGTCATGTAATATCCAGGGATAGGGGCTATTTTGTTATGACTTTGTTTGCATGTGTCTGGTGTGCTATGTTGCTGTTTTGATGTTGTAGGGGCTTAGTTGTAAGCTAGGTGTAAGCTTGAGTAGGTGGGGAAATTTTAGTTTTAGGCTTAGGTGAGGGAGTCAAGAAGTGGGGTTTATAAATATTATTTGGTGATTGAAAGCACAAGAAATGAGCTGGTGGAGTGGCAGGATAGGCGCCACTTAAGGCTTGTGTGTGTGACGCCACTTGCAGGGGAGAGGTCCTGAGTTCAAGTTGCAGAAGTCCCACTTTTTGCTTCCATTTTGACGCCAAGGTGGTTGAGGTTGGACCAAGTCAAGTGTTTGAATGGTGGGTGGGGAGTAAATTGTGGAGGTTGACTAGTTCAACTAGTTTGAATGTGTGGCTTAGAGTAATTGTTGGTAGTGGCCGAATGTTGGGGAGTTTGTGGAGAGAGTGGCCGGTTTTGGTAAGTGGGGAGGGGTGATAGCCGAAATTCACTTAGGCACTTTTGTGCATTTTTGGTCACTTTGTGTCAAACCAAATTTCTCTCTTTTGTCAATAGTAGCCGAAATTCCAATTGATTTCTCTTTTCATTTTCTTCCTTGAAATCGAAAGTACAGACAACCTTTGCCGAATTTACCTTGTTCTTCCTAGTTCTCTTGCGTAGCCGAATGCACTCTTGCATTTCTTTTTCTTTTTTTCACTTGCATAAGCCGAAACTAGTATTCTCTTTTTCTTATATTTTTATCTCTTCTCTTTTGAAACACTTGTGCCGACATCACATTACTTCTTAGCCGAATTCTCCATTTATTTCTTCTCATTTCTACTTGAGCCGAATTTTTCTTCAACTTTTGGCCGATTTCTCTTCTTCTCTTGAACCACATTTCGTTTGCTTTATTTTTAGATTATAGCCGAATCCCTCCCTGGTGTTGCTGAAATTTCTCTTCTTTCTTTAGTTGCATCTTGACCGAATAGTTGTGTGGTGTAGACCTCTTCTAGTTCATTTTCATTTGAGTTCAGAAGAAGGTAAGTGCTTGGCCGAATGGCCATTTCTCCCCTCCTTGTTCTTTGTCGTTTGTGGGTTGGTTAAGAGCCACTTCGTGTGGTTGAAAGGAGTTAACCTCTTGTTTGGAACCATTTTGTATAGGACATTCGGGATTGTGAAGCAGTCAAGCAAAGCAATTATCTTTGGGTAAGCAATTGGTAAGTGGTGGTAAGAGTTGGTTCTTTTAGTCTATTCATTTAGTTTTCATTAAGCCAAGTTATTAAAGGATTAACCGCTTTATTTTTAGGGTGAGGCCGATTGTCGAGGAACCATTGTTTGGTTCGGGTTTGGTAGGAAACCAAACCATTTGCGAGGTAAGGGTTTAATGTTAACCCTTTGGTTTATCTATTCGGCCAAATGGTATAAGTGCTAATCTCTGTTTGGCCGATTATAGGAGCAAGGTTGTCGAGGCTATCGAGGGTTTTAGATCGGTTCTTTGGTTAAAGCTTGTGTTCGAACAGTGTGTGAGACTAACACACTATCTACTTAGCGATATGTTTAATAACCTGCTTGCACTGTTAAGATCAAAACAATATGGTTGATGGATATGGTACCCAATGGGGTATGTGTACGGATCCGGGTAAGTCCGTTTCATTACGAGTTCTATTAATGGTATATGATATCATGATTGCTGAGGTATGTGATATGAGATGTGATATTAAACATATTTGGTATCACATTGTGTCTTTGGGACACCAGAGGTTTGGCACCTCATAGCGTCTCGTCCCAGTGGCTTCGTACCACAGTGGGTTGGCCCCACAGTTGAGATACGGGATTGACGCCAGTGATTTGGTATCACACGATGGGTTGGCCCCATCATTGGATTATTCGTGACTTTGGGTCACCAGTGGTTTGGCACCACCAGTGGTTTGGTACCACACGGGGTAGAAAGGTGATATATGGATGGTTAGGATCGGGTGCATTGATTGTATTGCTTTAGTATGATGTGTGTTGGTATGTTGCATATACCGGGAGGGGGATTTATGCACTGAGTCTTGCGACTCACCTTCTCCTTATCATTTCAGTGACACTTAGTTGCGGACATGGAGCCAGGGTGGACTCGAGGTGCTCTTGCCATGAATAAAAATCGAGGTTGCAATCGTTTTAAAACTTGGTACTATATTTTATTTATTTTCACTTGGGTTTTATTTGGATTGTAAAAGGCCTTTTAACTTTATGTTTTTGTTATTTACATGCTTGTATTGGATTTTAAATATGCCTTAACAAATTAATGGGTAAAATTTGGCTAAAACTTGGAAAGATAAGGTTTTCAAACTACAAAGCGAAACATTTTAAACTCTACCATCTGGTATCACCACTTGAAATTTAAGATGAACGAAACCCGGATGTTTTTTCAAACTTAAGATTTTCCACCCTAGGTTCAGAAAGTTTTGAAGCAACAAAAGAGACACTTGATTTCTAAATGATGCAAAACAGAGAAATGGTTTTATCTATGGGTCCAACTAAGTTTTTAAGCACCCAAGCTTTCAAAATAAAATAGGAGTTTTTAAGCAATCATGCCCAAGATTTCTATAAGAACAAAATGTGCAAAATAGAAAGAATTTGCATCAAACTTTTAACTGTAAACCTAAACCTCTCAAATACATTTTTCCCGTAACATACCGTATTCTACGTGGTGTATGGACCGGGTTTGGGGTGTTACAATTATGGTATCAGAGCCAAGTTCAAAGGCTCGGCTGTGGGCCCGAGGCCCAAAATGTTTTGAAAAGTTGTTTTAAGAGTTTTGTTTTTAAATATGTGGTTGAAAAAGGCATGGCACCGAGTATCCGGCACCAGTTCGCCCAGGTAAGTACCCCTCACTATTGCTTGTGATTTTGATATTGATGGGATTGTATGATTAGCAATAGTGGATTACTGTAGAAACTAAAACTGATAGGATTCTGTGAACTCGCGGAAACAAAGCTTCTTTAATATTTATAAGACTTTCTATTAAAACAGTGGAATAATTACTGATGCATAAAACTCTTAAACCAGTTACGTAGAGATTTTAGTCATGAGTGCTCGAGGTGGACGCGGTCGTGGACGAGGTCGTGGTAGGATGACGCTTTGAACCCGTAGGATCCGGTCGTGGTCGAGAATGAGATACCGATCGCCACCACCGGAGGTGGTGAGTTTCAAGATCAAACCGGGGATGATGCGTTGTCGCAGCGATGATCTTTGCGGGTTTTGGAAAGGGGTAGCCGGAGTAGGTGGAGGCGCAGAGTCGGAAATGCGTACTCGAGCGACTCGCGAACGGGGCGAGGTATTTCGAGGTGTTTCGTGTTGTTGCTCAAAGACGGCCGAGTATTGGTCGGCGCGACGAGCGGGTCATGGATGATTTAGACTGATCGCTGAGGAGAAGGCGAAGGGCATAGTATCGCTTCTTCGGGATGAGTCATACCAGTGGTGGCTCACGGTTCGGACAAGATCTTTGCAGAGAGGATCTTACGTGGGATTATTTTAAGGTCGCTTATCGAAAAAGTACATTGGAGCTAGCTACATCGACGCACAAATGTAAAAGCATTTCGAGGTTAGTTCGTGGAGTAAGTCCGTGTCGAGTCACGAGGCCGAAGTTCTTGAGGTCGAGTCGGTATGCTAAGGGCATTGTGGCTACCGAACACGAGAGGTGTGTTCGTTTTGAGGATGGTCTGAGAGACGAGTTGAGGTTGCTGATTGCTCCACAGTAGGAGCGTGAGTTTGCTGTCCTGGTTGAGAAGGCTAAGGTAGTTGAGGGAGTGAAGGAGTCGGTAAGGCGGGGCATGGATAGGAAATGACATAAGAGGAGTTTTGGATCTTCTGGGTCATCAGTAATCCTCCAGAAAAGGGCTAGACAGAGTGGGCCGAATCAGTCTGTAGGTTTGTTATCGCTAGTCGTGGACCGCCGCAGATGTAACCGCTGTGGGAAATATCATTGGGGAGGATGTTGGACCGGTGGAAAAGGGTGTTTCGAGTGTGGCTCATTGGATCATCGTGTGAGGGACCGTCCGCGTAAGTTGGCTAGGGTTCACCCGAGAGTCGTGGTCGTACTCGGGCCAGAATAATGGACCGCCACCGCAGAGGGTCGTGGTAATGGCGAGGAGGTAATGGTTCTGTCGGGCCGTGGAGCACCGGCGGCAGGTGCAGTGTAGTAATCGAGGCCGCATACTGGGTTAGTGTATGCAATGAGGCGCCGAGAGGAGGGCGACACACCGGACGTCATAACCGTGCGTTCTTGATCTTTGGTTCTCCATTTACCGCTTTGATTGATGTGGGTTCGACGCATTCTTACGTGGCTAGTAGTATAGTAGAGACCATGGACTTAGACTCTGAACTACTCCTAGGCGGATGACCGTAATTAGCCCTCTAGGTCACTCAGTAGTTGTAGATAAGTCATTTAGGAGGTACCCCTAGAACTCCAAGGGTAGTGTTTTTGGTCGATCTAATGGAACCGCTGTTTGGGGAGTTCGATCCGATTCTTGGGATGGACCGGTTGGTTAAGTACCAAAGCGAGGTTGGATTGCGCGCTAAGCGCATGGTTCTTAAAGCGTCGGAGGGTGATGAAGTGGTTATGATAGGTAATAGGAGAGATTACTTATCTAATGTGGTATCCGCTCTCAAGGCCGAGAAAATGGTCGAAAAAGGCCGTGAGGCGTATGTGGTTCATGTGTATGCCTTGGAGGCTAAAGAGTCCACAGTAGAGAAAGTTCGATGACTTGGGGAATTTGCGGATGTGTTTCTGAGGAGCTTTGGGTTTGCCACCGGATCGTGAGGTAGAGTTCGGGATAGATCTCATTGCCGGAATCTGCGCTTAGTGTCTATTGCTCGTATAGGATGGCGCCAAAGGAGTTAGTGGAATTAAAGGCTCGAGATCCGGAGTTGTTGGATCGAGGCTTTATTAGGCCAAGTGTTTCACCTTGGGAGCGCCAAGATACTTTTGTTAAGAAGAAAGATGGTACCATGCGGATGTGTATAGACTACCGCCAGATTGAACAAGTCGACGATCAAAAACAAGTATCCGCTGTCGCGGAGATGACTTGTTTGATCACCAAGGGTGCTGCTTCGGTATTCTCAAAAATTGATTTAAGGTCCGGGTATCACCAATTGAAGGTGAAGGAGGCGGATATCCACAAGACAAATAAGCTTCGCACTTCATGGGGCACTACGAATTTACGTAATGCCGCTTTGGGTTGACTAACGCTACGCAGCAGCATTCATGGATATGATGAATAGGTGTTTCAAAGATTTTTGGATCGGTTCAGTAGTGGTTTTTATTGACGACATCTTAGTATACTCAAAGACAGAGGAGGAGCATGATGCACACTTGCGAATAGTAATCTGCAGATTCCGAGGAAAAACAAACTTTATGCAAAATTTAGTAAGTGCGAGTTCGCTCGGGGAGGTGACATTCTTGGGTCATGTAGTGTCGGTGAGGATTAGGGTAGATCCTCGGAGATTGAGGCGCTTTTGGATTGGAAGCCGCTAAGTCGATGGTGAGATTCGAGTTTTCTGGGTTTGGCAGATACTACCAAAGATTTGTAGAAGGTTTTTCTTTGATCGCAGCACCAATGACCAAGTTGTTAAGGAAAGGGGTTCCATTTGTTTGGATCGAGAAGCGGCAGGAGAGTTTCGACAAACTAAAGAAGATTTTGACCAAGCTCTGCTTTAATTCAACTCGAGGTCAAGGAATTCACAGCAGTGTATTGCGATGCATCACATACGGATTGGGTTGTGTCTTTGATGCAGAAAGTAAGGTTGTGGCTTACGCATCTCGGCGATTGAGGCCACATGAGGTCAATTATCCGACGCACGACTTGGAGTTAGCCAGTAGTCTTCGCCTTGAAAATTTGGAGGCACTACTTGTACGGAGAGAGATCGATAGTCTACACAGATCACAAGAGTCTAAAGTATCTTTTGACTCGTAAGGATTTGAATTTGAGGCAGCGCAGAGATGGATTGAATTGCTCAAGGATTATGATTGTTTGATTGAATATCATCCGGCAAGGCTAACGTGGTGGCGCACGCGTTGAGCCGTAAGGTTGTTTCGACTTAAGAGCGATGTTTGCCCATCCGAGATTGTATGACGACGGAAGTATTCTCGCAGAGCTGCAGTTAAGCCTACTTGGGTTGAGCGATCGTAGAGAAACAGATTGGAAGATGAGGTTTTGAGTGCGCAGAGGTCTCGTGTGCAGGATGGTGGTTTGGAGGGTTACAGATTTATCTAGTGATGGAGTGTTGTGTTTTCAAGGCGAGCTTGTATGCCGAAAGACGTTGAGCCGAGGCGCAGGATTCTTCAGACGCACATAGCAGCCCATACGCTATGCATCCTGGAGGAAGCAAGATGTATAGAGATCTAAGAGAGCAATTTTGGTGGCCGGTCTCAAGAAAGAAGTGACGGGGTTTGTAGGGAAGTGCCCGACATGACAAAGAGTCAAGGTGAGCATCGATTGCCGTCGGGGTTGCTTCATCCAAAGAAGATTCCACAATGGAAGTGGGAAAGAATAACTATGGATTTCGTCGGTGGATTACCTTTTACGCCGAGCAAGAAAGACTCGATCCGGGTAATTGTGGATCGTCGACTAAATCACTCACTTCATTCCTGTAGGGTTGATTACTCACTTCGAGGTTGGCGAAGTCGTATGTGTCGAGATAGTGAGATTGCACGGTGTGCGAAAGATCGATTATCTCGGATAGGGATCCCGATTTACGTCAAGGTTACTCGAAAGCGTTGCATCGGGCTTTGGGTACGCGCTTGGATTTCAAAGACGGCCACCCGCAAATCGACGGCACGAAAAGGGTTATACAGATCTTAGAGGATATGCTAAGAGGTTGTGTTCTGGATTTCTGAGGTAGTTGGGAGGAGTTTCATTACATTAGTGAGTTCGCCTACAATAATAGTTACCAAGCAAGCATCAAAATGGCACCTTATGAGGCGTTGTATGGTAGGAAGTGTCGCCACCTACATGTTGGACTGAGTTGGGTGAACGCCAATTGTTGGGACCAGAGTTGGTTGCGAGACCAAGACAAGGTTAAGTTGATTCAGTGCTCGATTGAAAGAAGCTTCGGATAGGCGGAAGTCTTATGCCGATCTCAAGCGGAGAGATATAGAGTTTGCTTGTGGGGATCAAGTTTTCCTGAAGGTCTCGCCATGGAAGAAAGTATTGAGATTCGGAAGGAAAGGCAAGCTAAGTCCGAGGTTTATTGGGCCGTATAAGGTACTGAAACGAGTAGGACCAGTAGCTTACCAGCTTGAGTTGCCAGCGGAGTTGAGTCAAATTCACGATGTATTTCATGTTTCGATGCTTAGGCGTTATCGTTCAGATCCATCGCATGTCGTAGCAGTGGAAGAGATCGAGGTGAATCCGAATTTGACCATGGAGGAGGAACCTGTGCAGATCCTAGATCGGGATGTAAAGGTTTTGTGTAGGAAGTCAGTGCCTCTGGTAAAGGTGCTATGGCGGAACCATGGCGTGGAAGAAGCTACGTGGGAACCCGAGGATGTGATGAGATACCAGTACCCTCAACTCTTTTGATCAGGTAATTTCGAGGCCGAAATTATTCTTTTAGGGGGTAGAACTGTAATATCCAGGGATAGGGGCTATTTTGTTATGACTTTGTTTGCATGTGTCCAGTGTGCTATGTTGTCGTTTTGATGTTGTAGGGCTTAGTTGTAAGCTAGGTGTAAGCTTGAGTAGGTGGGGAAATTTTAGTTTTAGGCTTAGGTGAGGAGTCAAAGAAGTGGGGTTTATAAATATTATTTGGTGATTGAAAGCACAAGAAATGAGCTGGTGGAGTGGCGGGATAGGCGCCACTTGAGGCTTGTGTGTGTGACGCCACTTGCGGGGAGAGGTCCCGAGTTCAAGTTGCGAAGTCCCACTTTTGCTTCCATTTTGACGCCAAGGTGGTTGAGGTTGGACCAAGTCAAGTGTTTGAATGGTGGGTGGGGAGTAAATTGTGGAGGTTGACTAGTTCAACTAGTTTGAATGTGTGGCTTGGAGTAATTGTTGGTAGTGGCCGAATGTTGGGGAGTTTGTGGAGAGAGTGGCCGGTTTGGTAAGTGGGGAGGGTGATAGCCGAAATTCACTTAGGCACTTTTGTGCATTTTTGGTCACTTTGTGTCAAACCAAATTTCTCTCTTTTGTCAATAGAAGTCGGAATTCCAATTGATTTCTCTTTTCATTTTCTTCCTTGAAACCGAAAGTACAGACAACCTTTGCCGAATTTGCCTTGTTCTTCCTAGTTCTCTTGGGTAGCCGAATGCACTCTTGCATTTCTTTTTCTTTTTTTCACTTGCATAAGCCGAAACTAGTATTCTCTTTTTCTTATATTTTCATCTCTTCTCTTTTGAAACACTTATGCCGACATCACATTGCTTCTTAGCCGAATTCTCCATTTATATCTTCTCATTTCTACTTGAGCCGAATTTTTCTTCAACTTTTGGCCGATTTCTCTTCTTCTCTTGAACCACATTTCATTTTCTTTATTTTTAGATTATAGCCAATCCTCCCCGGTGTTGCCGAAATTTCTCTTCTTTCTTTAGTTGCATCTTGACCGAATAGTTGTGTGGTGTAGACCTCTTCTAGTTCGGTTTTCATTTGAGTTCAGAAGAAGGTAAGTGCTTGGCCGAATGGCCATTTCTCCCCTCCCTTGTTCTTTGTCGTTTGTGGGTTGGTTAAGAGCCGATTCTGTGTGGTTGAAAGGAGTTAACCTCTTGTTTGGAACCATTTTGTATAGGACATTCGGGATTGTGAAGCGTCAAGCAAAGCAATTATCTTTGGGTAAGCAATTGGTAAGTGGTGGTAAGAGTTGGTTCTTTTAGTCTATTCATTTAGTTTTCATTAAGCCAAGTTATTAAAGGATTAACCGCTTTCTTTTTAGGGTGAGGCCGATTGTCGAGGAACCATTGTTTGGTTCGGGTTTGGTAGGAAACCAAACCATTTGCGAGGTAAGGGTTTAATGTTAACCCTTTGGTTTATCTATTCTGCCGAATGGTATAAGTGCTAATCTCTGCTTGGCCGATTATAGAGCAAGGTTGTCGAGGCTATCGAGGTTTTTAGATCGGTTCTTTGGTTAAAGCTTGTGTTCGAACAGTGTGTGTAGACTAACACACTATCTACTTAGCGATATGTTTAATAACCTGCTTTACTCGTTAAGATCAAAACAATATGGTTGATGGATATGGTACCCAATGGGGTATGTGTACGGATCCGGTAAGTCCGTTTCATTACGAGTTCTATTAATGGTATATGATATCATGATTGCTTGAGGTATGTGATATGAGATGCGATATTAAACATATTGGCATGATCGCATGATTTACATGATTTGCATCGCATGACATGTATGGGTGATATGAGAGGAGGGGGAATATGATATCCGTGTCTTTGGGACACCAAAGTGGTTTGGCACCACCAAAGTGGTTTGGTACCACAGATGATATTTTGTGACTTTGGGTCACGGAGGTTTGGCACCTCAGCGTCTCGTCCCAAAGGCTTAGCACCACGGTGGGTTGGCCCCACGGTTGATATTACGGGATTGACGCCAAAGTGATTTGGTATCACACGATGGGTTGGCCCCATCATTGGATTCGTGACTTTGGTCACCAAAGATTTGGTATCACATTGTGTCTTTGGGACACCGCAGGTTTGGCACCTCATAGCGTCTCGCCCCGGTGGCCGCACCACGCTGGGTTGGCCCCACAATTGAGATACGGGATTGACGCCGCTGATTTGGTATCACACGATGGGTTGGCCCCATCATTGGATTATTCGTGACTTTGGGTCACCAAAGTGGTTTGGCACCACATTGATGGATATCGTGACTTTGGGTCACCAGTGGTTTGGCACCACCAGGTGGTTTGGTACCACACACGGGTAGAAAGGTGATATATGGATGGTTAGGATCGGGTGCATTGATTGTATTGCTTTAGTATGATGTGTGTTGGTATGTTGCATATACCGAGGGGATTTATGCAATCGAGTCTTGCGACTCACCTTCTCCTTATCATTTCAGTGACACTTAGTTGCGGACATGGAGCCGGGTGGACTCGAGGTGCTCTTGCCATGAATAAAAATCGAGGTTGCAATAATTTGTTTTAAAACTTGGTACTATATTTTATTTATTTTCACTTGGGTTTTTATTTGGATTGTAAAAGGCCTTTTAACTTTATGTTTTGTTATTTACATGCTTGTATTGGATTTTAAATATGCCTTAACAAATTAATGGGTAAAATTTGGCTAAAACTTGGAAAGATAAGGTTTTCAAACTACAAAGCGAAACGTTTTAAACTCTACCATCGGGTATCACCAATCGAAATTTAAGATGAACGAAACCTCGATGTTTTTTTCAAACTTAAGATTTTCCACCCTAGGTTCGAAAGTTTTGAAGCAACAAAAGAGACACTTGATTTCTAAATGATGCAAAATAGAGAAATGGTTTTATCTATGGTTCCAACTAAGTTTTTAAGCACCCAAGCTTTCAAAATAAAATAGGAGTTTTTAAGCAATCATGCCCAAGATTTCTACAAGAACAAAATGTGCAAAATAGAAAGAATTTGCATCAAACTTTTAACCAGAAACCTAAACCTCTCAAATACATTTTTCCCAGTAACATACCGTTCGATTCGTGGTGGTGGTGTATGGACCGGGTTTGGGGTGTTACATGTCAACTCTTGCAACTGAGACTTCAACTCTTTCAATTCTGTCGGTGCCATTCTATACGAAGCTATTGATATAGGAGTTGTTCCCGGCACTAAATCAATACCAAACTCAACTTCTCGTATCGGAGGTAATCCTGGTAGTTCTTCAAGAAACACATCTGGGAACTCGCAAACTACAGGTACAGATTCAACTTTCTTTTTAGTCACTTTTGTATCTATCACATACGCAAGATAGGCTTCGCAACCCTTTTTCACATAATTCAAAGCTTTCATTGAAGATACAATAGCCGGTAACCCATTTAAATCACTAGATTCAATTCAAACTATCTCACCATTCTGACTTCTCAAATCAATACTCTTTTGTTTACAATTCACAATAGCATTATGCAAAGCAAGCCAATCCATACCCAGAATTATATCAAATTCATCGAATGGTAGCAGCATCAAATTAGCCGAAAAATAAATATCTCGAAACATCAACGGACAGTTCTTGCATACTTTATCAACCAGAACACACTTGCCTAAGGGGTTCGATACTCTAATTACAAATTCAATAGACTCAACAGGCAGAGTCTTACTAGATACTAGATTCACACACACATATGAATGAGTAGACCCTGGATCTATCAATGCAATCACATCAGTATCAAACAGACTAAAAGTACCAGTTATGACGTCTGGAGATGTCGCTTCTTCACGAGCGCGAATAGCATATGCCCAGGCAGGTGCTCTCGCCTCGGATCTCACAGTGAAACACCCCAAACCCGGCCCACGAGCCCAGACCGGATCTGGTATGTTCCTCGAGTAAAACGTTTCAATTTCATGTCTATTACTTTGGAAAATTTGGGTGGTTTTATAAAAATACCGAGTTGTTTTGGGGTTTAATCTTTAATTCGAAAATCGTTTGTGTTTAGGTGTCTAAACATTTAAATTTTATTTAAAAAAAATGGCTTAAACTTTAAATTGATAAAATTCGTATCATACTAAATAATTAAAATGCATGCATAAACAGTTTCATACTAGTGGCCTTATTACATCAAAGGAAACCCGAAATAAATCCAAAATACTTGAAAATAGAAAGTCCAAAATAAAATAATTTCACATCTTGAGCATGGCCACCACGGAGCTCCCGCCGACCCGGGCCCATCACTGAGTGTCACCTGAAAAATATCCCACAACGGGGTGAGTCAAAAAGACTCAGTGTGTACAACCAACACTAAATCCCAACGATTTAGGCATAACAATTCATACATATACAAATAGCAATTAAATATAATGATGCAATCCCAACCCAAACCTAGATAACCATCCGCTACACATCACCCGCACCAACCATCACACCGTGGGGATTACTAAATCGACCCACCCATCCGCTACACATCATCGAGCGCGCTGCGCAGACGACGCTCTCATCGCCTTATATATTGTGGCATAGCCACCGATAATATATTTTGTGACATAAGTCACCATATTCAAATTATGTGACCAAGTCACCACATTCGAATATTGTGACCGGAAGTCACCACATTCATATATTGGGGTATAAAACCACCAATCACTTCCCCTTTCATAATCACCCATATGCCCCATGTCATACAAATCATGCAATTATCAGGGCTTAGGCCTTATTTCACATTCTTATCAATATTCACATACATGCCATATTCCACATGTTCATAACATTTATTAACATGATGTTAAGATTACGTACCTGAGTACTTTGTACCATTGCATGGTACCTTAGCCCACTTTTCCTATTATTATTAACACATATATTAAAATAATACCGTAAATCAATCAAGATTCAGTGTGGGATACACACATGATATACTTATCGTTTTCACTGAAATCCCAAAAATCCCGATCTAACGCTTTAGATCCTTAATTCCTACATTTAGTCAATCGCTTAATGCTTAGCAAAAGCCTATTCGGCTATATGATCAAATCAAGGATTATTGCAACCAAAATCCTTACCTTTTGTCACGATTTGATTACTAATCAAATCTCGAAACTCTGTGATATTCCCTCTTGCAATCGGCTAGACATTAATTCCCTTAACTAGTTAGTTTTCGGCTTTTGAATAAATAAGAAACAGATCTAAGTCACTAAATAGGACCTTGGCCGAATATCATATGCACTTACCTTGTGGATCTAAATATCCCGAAATAGCTACTTGATTATGGTATCTGCCAAAATCCGTGAGACATGTGTTAGATCCAAAACTAACATTTAATCACAATACATGGCCTTTGGACCAAAACCATATGACTTACCTTAAATCCCGAATGATCCTTGCTTGTAGTCGATAATAGGCAAATCCGAAACCTTTTTCATAGTTTCACCAAAGAACAATAGTAGAGATTAGATCTTAGATTTCACAAGCCTAAAAGAAAAAGAATGGAAATCGAATTTGATCTTACCCCTCATCAAGAAATCGACAACACCCTTGTCCGTCACCACGTAAGATTCGGCTATGGGATTCAATGAACAATCGGCTAGGATCTAGTAAGTACTTAGTTTCGCTTTTACGAACTTGTGAGAAGAAGGAGAGAAGGGTTGAGCAATTCAAGAATCGGTGATAATCTTTGAAGAAGAAAAAGATGGAGAAGTCGGCTAGGCTTTCTTGAGTTTTCGGCTTTTGGCAAAATAAAGAGAAGAGAAGTGTTGCTAAAGAATTCGGCAGAGGGAAAAAGAGAAGAAAAGAATGAAGAATGGCCACCCTTTTCCCCTTTTTGCCGAAATTACTCTACCTAGAGCCCCCTATTCGGCCAACTCTCCCTATTCTGATAACTTTATCTCTCACCTTTTTCAAATTAATAAAAATAATCCAACATTTATCCCCTATCTTAATTAATTATCACCATTTATCTCTTAAAAATATTAAAAGGATTAAAGCTCCTAAAATTTAGCCTTAGTGTCGTCCCTTGTCGCTCATTTCTGCTGCAAAATAAAACCTTTATTTGGCTTCCTTGTAACTCGATCCTTGGCCCCGCACTCATGCTTGTGGCGTCACTCATCGGGCTTTAAGTGGCGCCTCCTTGCCACTTTTCCAAGCCCATTTATGTGTCATATTTCCCCAACAATTTCTCTTAAGGCTACTCGCTAGCTTCCTCTTTTGAATTTAAAATCTAATAATTTCTAAAGCATTCACTACACTCTAGGGTTCACAAAAATTCATAAAACACATTTAACACACACATAGACATGCTCTCACATTTATTTAAGCACAAATGCATAAACCCAAAATCCAGATGTTACAGCTTCTACCCTCTTAAAATAATTTCGTCCTCGAAATTACCCGCTGAAATAATCGAGGTATTGCTGTCGCATTGCTTCTTCCGCTCCCCACGAAGCTTCTTCCGATCCATGATTGCGCCATAACACTTTGACTAAAGGAACTCGACTTCCTTTTTAGCACTTTCACATCTCGCTCCAAAATCTGATTCGGCTCTTCCTCGTAGGACAAATCTGGTCTTAGCTCCACCTCCTCAACTGGTACTACATGAGATGGATCCGATCGATAACGACGTAACATAGAAACATGGAATACGTCGTGCATCTGCTTCAACTCCGAAGGCAACTCTAATCGGTATGCCACCGGGTCCAACTCGCTTTAATACCCGATAAGGTCCTATAAACCTTGGACTTAATTTCCCTTTGCGACCAAATCTCATAACCTTCTTCCAAGGCGATACCTTAAGAAACACTTGATCTCCCACATCAAATTCTATCTCCTTTCGCTTAAGATCTGCATACGACTTCTGTCTGTCAGACGCTTCCTTTAACCGTGCCCGAATTACCTCAACTTTCTCCTCGGATTCTGCCACAATCTCTGGACCCAAAACTCGCCGTTCCCCAATTCCGCCCAACACGTAGGTGTGCGACACTTTCGTCCATACAACGCTTCATACGGTGCCATCCGAATAATGGCTTGATAGCTGTTGTTGTATGCAAATTCCGCTAACGGCAAATATTCTTCCCAACTTCCTCTAAAGTCTATTACACAGCCCCTCAGCATATCCTCTAACACTTGGATTACTCGCTCGCATCGCCTCGTCCGATCGTGGATGAAAAGCCGCTCAAGTCTAATCTGCGTGCCTAAAGCTCCGATGTAGTGCTTTCCGCAACCGAGACGTAAACCTTGGATCCCTATCCGAGATTATCGATACCGGCACTCCATGCAACCTCACAATTTCCGCCACGTATAACTTCGCCAACTTCTGTAAAGAATAATCAACTCTTACTGGGATGATTTGTCAATCGGTCCACTATCACCCATACCGAGTCCTTCTTAGTAGGCGTAAGGGGAAGCCCACTAATGAAGTCCATGGTGATTCTCTCCCACTTCCACTGCAGAATCTTTATCGGCTGAAGCAATCCTGACGGAACTTGGTGTTCAGCCTTGACTTGCTGACACGTCAAGCATTTCCCTACAAATTCGGTAACTTCCCGCTTAAGACCAGGCCACCAAAACTGTTCCCTTAGATCTCTGTACAACTTACTACCTCCAGGATGCATACATAAGGGCTACCATGCGATTCCCGAAGAATCCTCTACCTTAACTCCTTAGTTTTTGGCATACAAACCTTACCCTTGAAACACAATACTCCCTCGTCATTGATACTATAATCTTCCAACTCTCCACTCTGCACTTGCCGTAGCTTAGCACTTAGATCCTCATCCATTAATCGACTTTCCTTCACCTCATTCAACCATGCCGGTTTGACTTGCAACTCGCTAATAAACTTCCATCATCATACAAGCTAAGATGTGCAAACATTGCCCTCAGATCCGACACTACTTTCTGACTTAGGGCATCTGCCACTACATTCGCCTTGCCCGGATGATACTCTATAGAACAATCGTAGTCTTTCAATAACTCCACCCACCTTCGCTGTCTCAAGTTCACTCCTTCCGAGTCAACAGATACTTAAGACTCTTGTGGTCCTGTGTAGATCACTGACTTTTCTCCATATAAATAATGCCTCCACACCTTAAGAGCAAAGACCACTGCCGCTAATTCCAAATCATGCGTCGGGTAGTTAACCTCGTGTGGCCTTAATTGCCGAGACGCATAAGCGACTACCTTCCCATCTTGCATCAATACGCATCCCAATCCTGTGTGAGAAGCGTCACAGTACACCACAAATTCCTTTCCTGCCTCCGGTTGAATCAAGACCGGAGCTTCAGTCAAAACCCTCTTAAGCTTCTCAAAGCTCTCCTGTTGCTTATCTATCCAAACGAAAGGTACCTCCTTTCTCAACAGCTTTGTCAAAGGTGCGGCTATTGATGAAAATCCTTTCGCAAACCTTCTGTAGTAGCCTGCCAAGCCCAGAAAACTCCGAATCTCTGCAACCGACTTGGGTGGTTTCCAATCTAGCACTGCCTCGATCTTCCTAGGATCCACTCTTATCCTTTTTGCAGACACTACATGCCCTAAGAATGCGACCTCCTTAAGCCAAAATTCACACTTGCTGAACTTGGCGTAGAGCTTCTTCTCCCTTAACACTTGCAACACAATCCGGAGATGCTCATCATGTTCCTCCTCAGACTTGGAGTATACTAGAATATCGTCTATGAACACAACGACGAACCGATCCAAGTAAGGTTGAAAAACCCGGTTCATCATATCCATGAACGCGGCTGGGGCGTTCGTCAATCCAAACAACATTACTACGAACTCATAATGCCCGTATCTTGTTCGGAAGGCTGTCTTATGGATATCTGCTTCCTTCACCTGAAGTTGATGATATCCAGACCTTAGGTCTATCTTTGAGAATATCGCTGCCCCCTTCAGTTGGTCGAACAAGTCGTCTATCCTCGGTAACGGGTACTTGTTCTTGATGGTCAGCTTATTCAACTGATGATAATCTATGCACATACGCATAGTCCCATCTTTCTTCTTCACAAACAAGACCGGTGCTCCCCATGGAGACACACTGGGTCGAATGAACCCACGGTCAAGCAACTCTTGGATTTGAGCCTTGAGCTCAACCAATTCCTTCGGTGCCATTCTATACGGAGCGATAGATACCGGCGCTGCCCGTGCAAAGAAAGTCAATTCGAACTCCACCTCCCTATCAGGGGGTATTCCAGGTAATTCCTCCGGAAAGACATCCACAAATTCCCTTACTATTCTAACCCCTTCAACACTTGTTTCCTTAGTGTCCAAGGCATTGACCCACATCAGAAAAACCGGACATCCTTTCCTTACCATCTTCTCTGCCTTAAGAGCGGATACTACATTCGACAAATAGTTCCGTCTTTCGCCCATCACCACAACTTCCTTATCGTCGGGAGTTCTCAACGACATGCGTTTAGCGGTGCAATCCACATTCGCACGATACTTCACTAACCAATCCATGCCTAAGATTAGATCAAACTCCCCGAATGGTAGTTCCACTGAGTCAGCTGGGAACTGCGTCCCCTGAACTTCTAAAGGCACTTCCTTAAAGAGTTTATCTACTATCACGATGCACTACTAAAGGACTAAGTACAGTCATCTTCCTAGGTACAAAGATATCAAAGTTCACATGCAAAGTTTCGCGAATACTTTACTAGCAACATAGGAATGAGTTGACCCTACGTCTATCAAAGCAATAAAAGGTAACTCAAAATAAGGCGTGCACTGTTATAACATCGTCAGTGCATCGCCGTCTTCCCGACAAATCGCATATATACCCCTGGTTGTCTAGCCTCCGTATTACCAACACCTCTACACGGTGTTCCACGTCCTCTTCGGCACCATTTCCTCTCGCCATTCGGACCACGACCTGCTGCCGAGGTCAGCTGTCCCCTTTTCCACTGATTAGAACCTTGACTCGTTGGTGGCCCCGCCTCTATTTGTATAGGGCGGTCCTTAATCATGTGTTCCTTAGACCCACACTTAAAGCATCCTCCCGTCTTCTTCCAACACTCTCCTAGGTGCCTCTTCCCACACTGATCACAAGTACGATACTGCCCTCCTGTCATAAATTACTGCCCTCGCGGCCCATCAACTCTAGGCCTCTTCTACGTATTCCCAGATGACCCCGACGACCCAAAACCTCTCTTTTGCCTGCTTCGGTCCGTATTCGCGCTTACGATTCTTTAACCCCTTCGGCTACCTTAGCCTTTTCCACCAACACTGCAAATTCCTGCTCCTGCTGCGGAGCTATCAACAACCTTAGATCATCCCTAAGGCCGTCCTCAAACCGGACACATCGCTCATGCTCCGTAGCCACGATACCTCGAGCATATCGGCTCAACCTTAAGAATTCAGCCTCGTACTCCGCTACGGACTTGTTCCCTTGAACCAGCCCCAGAAATGCCTTCCTCTGTGCATCAAGAAACTAGTTCCAACATACTTCTTACTGCACGCCACTTTAACATACTCCCAAGTGAGATCCTCACCGTGGCACCATCCCGAATCAGAGCCACCATTGATATGCCTCATCGCGAAGTAGCGACACCATTCCTTCGGTTTCTCCTCGGCGGTCGATCCAACTCATCCATAATTCGCTTACGCCGCTTCCAACCAATACTCGGCCGTCATCTGGGTGCCACACCGATACACCACGAAACACCTCACCCCATTGGCTCGGAGTCGCCGGTGCTGATTTCTCGAGCTCCCATACCTCCACCTCTCCCACCCACCATCTCAAGAACTTGCAGCATTGCTTGCGATACTGCATCACCCCCCGTCTGATCTTGCTACTCAACACCAATAGTTGGTGGTGGGGGTGGTGGTACCTCATTTTCGGACCCTTGTCCAGACCTAACGGGTTTCGATATGGCCATTCTGCCTCTACCATGTCCTCGCACATTACGACCGCGCCCCCTAGAACTCATTCCTATGATCGCGCTTTAATCTGTTTTAAGGAATTTTATGCATTAGTCTTTGTTCCACTGATTATCCGCGAAGAAATTTTATGAAAAGAAGTTGAGAAGTAGTTCTTTCGATCGATCAAAGTTTCAAGTCTTCCATCCTAATTTAGAGGAGCACATTCATTCAACACACATTCATCATTCAAACATTTTCGTCTTATTCCTATCTCAGGGGTATTTTCGTCATTTCACCTACAGGGGTATTTTGGTAATAAATCGGGGTCAATTTAAAAATTTTGTAAATCAGGGGTAATTTCGTAAATTTTCCAATTTAGGGTTCCTTGGTGATTTTATGAAATAAGGGTATTTCGGTAATTTTGAAATCCGGGGGTATTTCGGTAAATTTTTTTTAACTAGGGTGGCTGGTCCCTTTCGAGTTTTAATTATAGGGTTTAGCCCATCAACGAGTCCTCATAACTAGGGTGAATAGTCACCACGCACTGGTAGGATTCAGCCGAAGAGGAGGTGAGTCGCTAGGGTCGCTTAAATACCAAGCTCTCCACTGAATCCACTCCTAGGCATGCGTCGCCTATTGCCACACCCTAACTCGACTAAGGTGAGCAGTCACTACGCACTGCAGGTAGGATTCCAAAGGAAGAGGAGGTGAGTCACTAGGATCGCTTAAATACTAGGCTCTTACGGATCCAATCCTAGACATGCGTATGACGCTTGCCACACCCTAGTCTTGCGGCTCGTTAACTGGTTTGTTTAGTGAAATTAAGTCTTATGAAAATTTAAGAAGTGGTTTAAACTAAGCCTATAGTCCATCGTAGTCTATTTAAACTAGTCTACGTCCCATAAAGCCCATAAAGCCCACATGTATATCACACAATGGTTTAGGGTACTTACTCAGCGGACTTGGGTGGAGACGCAGTGCCATGCCGAGCTAATGCACTGTTATCCTTTAAAAAACATATATGTTTCAAAAGCCCATTCTTAGAAAACATTTTGAGCCCAAAAACCCAGGAGCCGAGTTTTGAACTCTGCTCGATACAAAATGAACACCCCAAACTCCGCCCACGAGCCTGCATCGATCTCGGTATGTTCCTCGAGTAAAACGTTTCAATTTCATGTCTATTACTTTGGAAAATTTGGGTGGTTTTATAAAAATACCGAGTTGTTTTGGGGTTTAATATTTAATTCAAAAATCATTTGTGTTTAGGTGTCTAAACATTTAAATTTTATTTTAAAAAAATGGCTTAAACTTTAAATTGATAAAATTCAGTATCATACTAAATAATTAAAATGCATGCATAAACAGTTTTCATACTAGTGGCCTTATTACATCAAAGGAAACCCAAATAAATCCAAAATACTTGAAAATAGAATGTCCAAAATAAAATAATTTCAGTGTTTGAGCATGGCCACCACTTGAGCTCTCGCCGACCCTGGTCCATCACCGAGTGTCACTGAAAAATATCCCACAACTGGGTGAGTCAAACAGACTCAGTGTGTACAACCAACACTAAATCCCAACGATTTAGGCATAACAATTCATACATATACAAATAGCAATTAAATATAATGATGAAATCCCGAACCCAAACCTAGATAACCATCCGCTACACATCACCCGTACCAACCATCACACCGTGGGGATTACTAAATCGACCCACCCATCCGCTACACATCATCGAAGGCAGTCGCTGTAGACGATGTGCTCATCGCCCTTATATATTGTGGCATAGCCACCGGATAATATATTTTGTGACATAAGTCACCATATTCAAATTATGTGACCGAAGTCACCACATTCAGATATTGTGACCGAAGTCACCACATTCATATATTGGGGTATAAAACCACCAATCACTTCCCCTTTCATAATCACCCATATGCCCCATGTCATACAAATCATGCAATTATCAAGGCTTAGGCCTTATTTCACATTCTTATCAATATTCACATACATGCCATATTCCACATGTTCATAACATTTATTAACATGATGTTAAGATTACGTACCTGAGTACTTTGTACCATTGCATGGTACCTTAGCCCACTTTTCCTATTATTATTAACACATATATTAAAATAATACCGTAAATCAATCAAGATTCAGTGTGGGATACACACCTGATATACTTATCGTTTTCACTGAAATCCCGAAAATCCCGATCTAACGCTTTAGATCCTTAATTCCTACATTTAGTCAATCGCTTAATGCTTAGCAAAAGCCTATTCGGCTATATGATCAAATCCCAAAGGATTATTGCAACCAAAATCCTTACCTTGCTGCCGATTTGATTACTAATCAAATCCCGAAACTCTATGATATTCCCTCTTGCAATCGGCTAGACACCAATTCCCTTAACTAGTTAGTTTTCGGCTTTTGAATAAATAAGAAACAGATCTAAGTCACTAAATAGGACCTTGGCCGAATATCATATGCACTTACCTTGTGGATCTAAATATCCCGAAATAGCTACTTGATTATGGTATCTGCCGAAATCCCCATAGACATGTGTTAGATCCAAAACTAACATTTAATCACAATACATGTCCTTTGGCCGAAAACCATATGACTTACCTTAAATCCCGAATGATCCTTGCTTGTAGTCGACAATAGGCAAATCCCGAAACCTTTTTCATAGATTCGGCCAAAGAACAATAGTAGAGATTAGATCTTAGATTTCGACAAGCCTAAAAGAAAAAGAATGGAAACTGAATTTGATCTTACCCCTACTGAAGAAATCGACAACACCCTTGTCTGTCACCACAGAAGATTCGGCTTTGGGATTCAATGAACAATCGCCTAGGATCTAGCAAGTACTTAGTTTCGGCTTTTATGAACTTGTGAGAAGAAGGAGAGAAGGGTTGTGAAATTCGGCAATGGTGATAATCTTTGAAGAAGAAAAAGATGGAGAAGTCGGCTAGGCTTTCTTGAGTTTTCGGCTTTTGGCAAAATAAAAGAGAAGAGAAGTGTCATAAAGAATTCGACAGAGGGAAAAAGAGAAGAAAAGAATGAAGAATGGCCACCCTTTTCCCCTTTTGCCGAAATTACTCTACCTAGAGCCCCTATTCGCCAACTCTCCTATTACGATAACTTTATCTCTCACCTTTTTCAAATTAATAAAAATAATCCAACATTTATCCCCTATCTTAATTAATTATCACCATTTATCTCTTAAAAATATTAAAAGGATTAAAGCTCCTAAAATTTAGCCTTAGTGTGAGTCCCTTGTCTTTGCTCATTTACGTGCAAAATAAAACTTTTATTTTGCTTCCCTTGTAACTCGATCCTTGGCCCTGCACTCATGCTTGTGGCGTCACTCACTGGGCTTTAAGTGGCGCCTCCTTGCCACTTTTCCAAGCCCATTTGTGTGTCATATTTCCCCTACAATTTCTCTTAAGGCTACTCTGCCTAGCTTCCTCTTTTGAATTTAAAATCTAATAATTTCTAAAGCATTCACTACACTCTAGGGTTCACAAAAATTCATAAAACACATTTAACACACACATAGACATGCTCTCACATTTATTTAAGCACAAATGCATAAACCCAAAAACCAGGATGTTACACACAGCTGTATCGGTAGTCCCTCTCTGACTTCCACTCATATTTTCGGTGTTTTTGGGTGGTCTACCTCTAGTCGTCGTATTACTCGGTCTCACATTCTGGACATTATCTTTCTCAGTTAACTCTAGGCAATCTCGAATGAAGTGATCTCGTGATCCACATTTATAGCAAACTTTATTATTATACTTGCCCCAGCATTCTCCAACATGTCGTCTCCCACACTGTCTACACTCAGGCTTGTTGCTTTTAACACTTCCAACACTTGATTCAATCTGAAATTGAGTTCTTGGACCAACACTTTGCTTCACCCGATCTCTACTTGAATGTCCAAACAAAACATTTGAACGATTAGCTGCATATCTAAATCTCTTTAACGAAGGTTGATACGACTTACTCATCGACCTCTTTCTTTCATCTCTAGCCTCTGAATCCGCTTTCTTCTTTTCTTTGCTAAGCTCATCAGCTTTGCAGGCTCTTTCAACTAACACTACAAATTCATTCAAATCAAGTATTCCAACCAACAATTTAATGTCTTCATTTAGCCCTTCAATGAAATGTTTACACATAGTAGCTTCGGTTGAAACACATTCTCGTGCATACTGACTTAATCTCACAAACTCTCGTTCATATTCAGTAACTGACATACGGCCCTGTTTCAGCTCAAGAAATTCTTTACTTTTCTAATCAATGAATCGTTGACTGATATACTTCTTTCAGAATTCAACTTGAAAGAAATCCCAGGTGATTCTCTCTCTTGGAATCACGGATATCAACATTTTCCACCAATTATATGCCGTATCTCTCAACAATGAAATAGCACATTTCAAGCATTCATCAAGAGTCAATGACATCTCATCAAGCACTCAATTGTATTCTCGAGCCAAAACTCAGCTCGTTCAGCATCATCAACAATCGTAGCTCTAAACTCTTCGGCCCTATACTTTCGAATTTAATCTACAGGAGGCTTACTAAATCGGATTAGATCTGTCACTTGTGGCACTACAGGTACTTGTGGGGGTGAAGGTTGTTGAGCAGCCAGATTCGTTCGAACGAACTCTGAAAATCACTCACTCATCATTCAGAAGAAGGCTTGCTTAGCCTCTCCCTCTTGGGTACTAGCAATCGGCCTAAACTCAGCCGGTGCTGTCCCTTGAGCGGGAGCAGGCGCATTACTCTCAATATCATCAGTAACTGCTCGTTCGGGATCCATTTATTTTACGGAAACACATTTTTAACTGTCACGATTCATCACACTATTGTAATTATATATATAGCATGTATAGCTGGACTCACACGCGCTACATTAGTCCTAGAATCGACTAAACCTGGCTCTGATACCAATAAAATATAACAACCCTAACCCGTAACTGTCGCCGAAATAGGGTTAAGGAGTATTACCGAACAAACCAGAACATTTACAATCATTTTAAACCACAAAGTATATCCTCATTCAAACATATCAAGATATATACATATAGTCCCTTTATGAGGTTTACAAGACCTTAAACACGTGTTAGAAAGGGGTTGGGACTAAACCGAATACATGCAAAATTTTTTGAAAATCAAACATTTTTCAAAGCTACAGAGGTCATACGCTCGTGTGGGTAGGCCGTGTGCCTCACACGGCCTCGGACACGCCCATGCTGTAACACCCCATACCCGAGTCCGAGGCTCAGACTGGATACGAGACATTACTATGCTTGAACTTACTTAATCATGACATTACAGGCTATAAAATTTCGTTCCGAAATTAAAACTTCTCATTCTTAAATAATTCGTACATTTCATGGGCCTACGAGGCCTTAAACTCGTACTGGTAAACTTTCGGAACCTTATCGAAGAACTTTTCTTTGAAACAGGGGTTACACGCCCGTGTAATATAAGACACGCCCGCAGCATAGGCATACACGCCCATGTCCTCGGGCCGTGCCTAAAAACTCGATGATTCGCCAATTTCCACACGGCCTTGGCACGCCTGTGGACCTAGACCGTGTACTACATCTTGATATACTGACTTATTTCACACGACCGGGCACACGCCCATGTTGTAACCATGTGTAATGCACGGGCTTAACACACGGCCGTGGGATTAATCTGTGGTCTATCCTTACTTATAAGACTAAGGTGCAGTTTACGCACGGCCTAGACACACGCCCGTGTGGGCACTTAGAGGCTATTTACCAACCCAATTGCCACCCTGAAATTAAGATCCAATTCATACTCATTTACAATAACTCAATACTACATCATCCATGAATAATACTACATGTTTCATTGATAATTTTAAACATACACACTTGGCCAATCACTTAGCCATATACAAAAGAATAACCAACTTAATAGCCGATACTTTGGCTCTTCTTAAAACATTTACTCAAAATGTAACACTACCTATACATGCCATACTTAAATAAACAACTTGGCTATACCAAAATAGCGATTGATAGTGTGCTCCGAGCTCTGATGACGGTGATCCTCAATATTAGCTTGGTGGGACTACATGGAAAGAAAGAATGAAAGACATAAGCATTTAGCTTAGTAAGTTTGCATAATACACATAGTAACATTCTTACTTAATAAAGACCATTTGATATAAACAATGGCATCATAAATTCAGCTATATAAAGCTTATTTACTCATACTTGATTCTTACATAACTCATGAAACTTACTAGTCTCATACTTGATAGGCAAACAAAGTACCTGTATCACTAGATCACATTGATCAGCATACTTGAACATAATACTCATAATTTCTAATTCATCCTTCATAACATGAATAATATTCTTTTTCACTTGATAATAACCTTACTTACTTAGCTTTCTTGTTCTCTCTTTAGAGCTTAACTCGTTTGCTCGATGAATTTATATGAATAACCGAGGATACTAAATCTCATCTAAATTTCGAGTCCATGACTTAACATGGACTTATACGAAGTCTTTCTTGTTCTCACCAATGCCATACCTTAACTTGGACTTATATGGGATCTCTTTCTCTTGATAACTTTTCAGTGCCAAGCTTGCCTTGGTCTTACATGATAACTTGTTCAATGCCAAGCTTGCCTTGGACTTACATGGTAACTTACGCAATGCCAAGCTTGCCTTGGAATTACATGATACTTACTCAATGCCAAGCTTGCCTTGGACTTACATGATAACTTACTCAATGCCAAGCTTGCCTTGGACTTACATGACATCTTATTCAATGCCAAGCTTGCCTTGGACTTACATGATATCTTGCTTGCTTGCCGATGCCATGCCTCGGCTTTGTCTTATACGGACTTTCTTGTTTCATGTGGTAGATCGAGTATCCTAAGTTATTCAACTTCAATCGGGGCTTTCTCATGCTTGATCTCATTAATTTCTTTGTTTAACATAACGTTAAACATTTTTCATAATAACATTGTACATTATACTAAGCAATTCAATGATATAAATCATAAAGCTTAGAAATCATACAAACTTACCTCAATATACAAAATGTAACTAGGTATGCAATTTAGTCCTCGACCTTGTTCTTGCCTCGGTTTCGATCCGGGCTTCGTTTTTCTTGATCTATAGTCATAAATAGATCATTTAATATTCACATTGACTAAATTGACCCTTTACTCATACTTGGGCAAAATTACTATTTTGCCCCTATACTTTCTCATATTTGCACTTTTGCCCCAAGGCTCGTAAAATACTTTTCATTCAACTTTCTTAGACTACATGCTTAGCTGATTCATTTTCTCTACTATAGCCATTATCAATTCTCATTATTTCTAATAGGTATGACTAATTTCAAAACTTTTACAAACTAGTCCATACTATCATATTTCATGAAATTCATTAAGGAAAAGATGTTTATCTAACATCAAACTCTCATAATCTTCCATAAAACATCATTTAACAAGCATGTCATTCATAGATGAATTTTTGAACATGCATCTTAGCTTATTTTATAGCTAAAAATAGCTAATTCATAATACGAGGACTTCAAAAACACGAAGAATATTAAAAACTGGGCTAAGATGAACTTACTAGCAAGCTTGAAAAAAATGAAGAACCCTAGATATGGAGTCTTCAAATTTTCGGCAAGGGAAGGAAGAAGATGAATGAAATTTTATCATCTTTTTCCTATTTTAATCACTTATTAGACAAATGACCAAAATGCCCTTCTCTTTAAAAATTTCTATTTTACTAACTCATGTCCATTTTTGTCCAAAATTTATAATTTGGGCAAATTGCTATTTAAGGACTCATAATTAATATTCTAAAGTTATTTCATACAAAAAGCTTCTAGAAACTCATATTTTGCAACTTTTGCAATTTAGTCTTTTTTTATCATTCTATGTTAATTCCACAAAATTTCTACATGGAACTTTAATACTATGATGCAAACATGTCATAAACCTTAATAACTCAATTTTACTGACTCGGGTTTGTGGTCTCACACCACTATCCCGACTAGGCCCTAAATCGGGCTGTTACAATTCTCCCTCTCTTAGGAATTTTCGTCCTCGAAAATCTTACCAGCAAATAGATTTGGGTTTTGGTTTCTCATGCTCTCTTCTAGTTCCCACGTAGCTTCTTCTATTCCATGTCTTTGCCACAATACTTTTACCAGGGCAATACTTTTATCCCTTAGCTGCTTAACTTCCTGAGCTAAAATCTTAACTGGTTCTTCACCATAAGTCATGTCGGAACGAATCTCTATTTCTGACTGGGGAATTACATGTGAAGGGTCTGATCGGTAGCGTCTTAACATTGACACGTGAAACACATCATGTATCTTTTCTAACTCTGATGGCAAAGCCAATCTGTAAGCTACAGGCCCAACTTTCTCGGTAATCTCATACGGTCCAATAAAACGTGGACTCAACTTGCCTTTTCGGCCAAATCTGAGAACTTTTCTCCAAGGTGACACTTTTAAGAAAACTTTATCTACGACTTGATACTCGATCTCTTTTCTCTTTAAGTCCGAATAGGACTTCTGTCTGTCCGATGCAGCTTTTAAACTTTCTCGTATCACTTTCACTTTCTCTTCAGCTTCTCTAACCAAATCAACCACGTGAATTTGGTTTTCTTTAAGTTCAGTCCAATAAAGAGGCGTTCGGCACTTACGCCCATATATAGCCTCATAAGGCACCATCTTTAAGCTCGACTGAAAACTATTATTGTAGGCAAACTCTACTAATGGGAGAAACTTTTCCCAACTGCCTCGGAATTCAAGAATACAACATCTGAGCATATCCTCGAGCACTTGAATTAACCTCTCTTATTGACCGTCAGTTTGAGGATGAAAAGCGGTACTAAAGTTCAACTTTGTACCCAAGGCCTCTTGTAACTTCTTCCAAAACCTAGATTTGAATCTCGAATTTCTATCCGATATGATTGATAGGGGAACTCCATGAAGTCTTACTATTTCTGAAACATACAAGTTTGCCAACTTGTCTAGTGAGTAATCAACTCGTACAGGTATAAAATGGGCTGACTTCGTAAGTCTATCAACCACAACCCATACAGCCTCTTTCTTGCTCGGAGCCAACGGTAAACCCATTACAAAATCCATAGTAATACGGTCCCATTTCCACTCTGGAACTAAAATGGGTTGAAGCAAGCCCGAAGGTACTTGGTGTTCAGGCTTTACTTGCTGACAAATCAAGCATTTGGAAACAAATTCTAAAATATCTTTCTTCATTCTCGGCCACCAATACTGTTGCTTCAAGTCATTATACATCTTGGTACTACCCGGATGTACAGATAAACATCCATTATGGGCCTCATACAAAATTCTCTGAATAAGCTCTTCTTTTCTCGGTACACAAACTCTGTCTTTGAACATCAGACTTCCATTGGGACTAATCCGGAAGTTAGACTCAACATCTGTCTCGCACTGATCTCTCTGAACTTGTAATTCACTATCCTCTTTTTGAGCTTCAATGATCTCTTGGAGGAATATTGGTCTAGCTCTCAACTCAGCTAGAATAGAACCATCGTCGGACAAAGTCATCTGTGAATTCATTGTCCTTAATGCAAATAGGGATTTTCTACTCAAAGCATCAGCGACCACATTCGCCTTCCCAGGATGGTAATCAATGACCATCTCATAATCTTTTATCAACTCTAACCATCTTTGTTGTCTTAAGTTTAACTAATTCTGCGTCATCAAGTACTTCAAACTTTTGTGATCAGTGAAAATCCAACATTTCTCACCATATAGGTGATGTCTCCATATCTTCAATGCGAAGACTATGGCAGCCAACTCTAAATCATGCGTCGGATAATTCTTCTCATGAGGCTTCAATTGTCTGGAGGCATAAGCAATAACTTTGCCTTTTTGCATAAGTACACAGCCTAATCCATTTAAGGATGCATCGCTGTAAATCACAAATTCTTTCCCTGTCTCAAGTTGAACCAAAACTAGGGCTTCCGTCAACATCGCTTTCGGCCGAAACTTTGTTGGCATTTTTCAGTCCACTCAAATTTCATTTTTTTCAGAACAATTTAGTCATCGTGGTTGCAATAAATAGAAAACCCCTTGACGAATCGTCTATAATAGCCATTCACTAGACCTAGAAAGCTTCTAATCTCGTAGATATTCTTGGTGGGTTCCACCATTATGGCCGAAATCTTCTGGGTCCACTCGAACTCCTTTTTCCGAGACAATATGTCCCGTAAACCCTACTTCCTTGAGCCAAAATTTGCTTTTCTTGAACTTAGCACATAATTGATTTTCTCGTAGAATCAGAAAACCGTCCGTAGGTGCTCGTGTATGCTCATTCTCATCTTGGGAATAAATCAAGATGTCGCCAATGAAAACGACTACAAACTTGTCAAGGTATGGTCTAAACATGCGGTTCATTAAGTCCATGAATACCGCCAGGGCATTGGTCAAACAAAAGGGCATGACTAAAAATCATAATGCCCATACCTTGTTCTAAGGTCGCTTTAGGCACATCCGATTCTTTTACTCAGTATTGGTAGTACCACGATCTCAAGTCTATTTTGGAGAACACAAGTGGCTCTTTTCAACTCGATCGAACAAATCATCGATTCTAGGCAATGGGTACTTATTCTTTCTCGTCACTTTATTAAGTTGATTGTAATCTATGCACAATCTCATAGTGCCATCTTTCTTTTCACAAATAAAACCGGAGCACCCTGGAGAGAACAACTTGACCTTGCAAAGCCTTTATCTCACAACTCTTGTAATCGCGACTTCACTCCTTCAACTCCGTTGGAGCCATTCTGTAAGAAGTAATAGATATTGGCGATCAAGACGGAGCTAGCTCAATGCCAACTCAACCTCTCTAACTGGTGGTAGTCCCGGCAATTCCTCGAAACACATCCACGTACTCACATACTATTGGCACCGACTCAATCCTTAACTCGTTTCTTTTTCATTCATCACAAAGGCCAAATATGCTTCATACCCTTTCTCATGTATCTCTGTGCCGTCACATGATAAATCAATTCTGACAATCTACTCTATTTATCTGATTCTATGTGAAGGGTATCCCCATCCTCACATCTCATTTCAATGTATTTCTTCCCACAATTAACTATTACATTATGGGCAGTCAACCAGTCCATACTGAGAATGAGGTCAAACTCGTCAAATGGTAGCAACATTAGGTTTGCTTTAAAACAATGACCTCTAATCATTAATGGGCAATCTTTACATACTTCATCAACTAACACACTCTTGCCTAAAGGATTAGATACTTTAATCACAATTTCTGTAAACTCTATAGGCATACTCATATCAGACACCAATTTCATGCAAATGTAAGAGTAGGTGGATCCGGGATCTATTAAAGCAATAACTTTAACATCATAAAGAGAAAAGGTACCCGTGATAACATCATGGGAAGATGCCTCTTCGCGAGCGCGAATGGCATAAGTCCGTGCAGGTGCCCTACCCTCGGGTCTCGCGGCCTGCTCTCTAGGGTTACCTCTTCCACTTGCCCCACTTCTGGGGTTTCTCTGCGGCCTTCCTCTGACCATACTCTCGGATCTCGGGTTTTGAGTTTTGTCCTCTTTCATCATCTCTGGATAATCTTTTGTGTAGTGGTCTTGGGAACCACATCTGAAACATGCATTTTCATGCGCTCGGCATTCACCGAGATGACGTCTGCCACACTGTGGGCATTCAGGTCTGTCAGATCGAATATTCCCTACACCGCAATCGAAGTAGTTCAGGCTTTGTTTCCCCACTCTGCCTACTCTTGTCTTTCTTGGAAAATCCAGTGGAAGTAGCCGATCGGGTAGGGAAATCTCTTGACTTCTTGGATGAAGATTGGAATAGCTTACTCCACTGTCTCTTTCTCCAGTCACGAGACTCCATTTCAGACTTTCTCTTCTCTTTTACTAGCTCCTCGGCTTTACAAGCCCTCTCTACTAGTACCACAAATTCCTTTAGTTCTAAGACAGCAACGAACAGTTTGATGTCATCATTTAGCCCATCTTCAAATCTCTTACTCATGATGGCCTCGGTGGATACACATTCTTGAGCGTATTTGCTGAGTCTTACAAATTCACGCTCGTAGTCAGTTATAGACATCTTGCCTTGTTTCAGTTCTAGGAATTCCTTCCTTTTCTGGTCCATAAACCTTTGACTGATATACTTTTTCTTGAACTCTTCTTGGAAAAATTCCCACGAGATCTTCTCTCTTGGGACTACTGATACCAAGGTGTTCCACCATTGATAGGCAGAATCTCTTAAAAGAGAAACTACGCACTTCATGCACTCTTCAAATGTACATGACAGCTCATTAAATACCCGATGGTATTTTCTAACCGAGTCCACTCTTTCCTGATCATCATCTTTTCTAGCCTGTAATTCTTCCGCCCCATGTTTCCTGATTCTATCAACCGGAGGCTTCTCTCCTCTTACCACCTCTACTACTTGAGGGGTTATTGGGATAGGTTGAGGAATATGTGGGGGTGGAGGGGGTTGTGCATTCGGGTTTGTACGAACGAACTCCGTGTACCATGTGTTCATCATATGGAGGAAGGCTTCTCTAGCCTCTTATCCTCCTCCTTGACTCACCGTAGTGGGTCTATTCTCGCTCTCACTCTAAGACCGTCCCTTCACGGAGCCGCGCGTTACTTTCTACGTCATCCGCTATATCTCTTTCGGGATCCATTTACTATATATATAAACATAATTTAAGTCGTCGTGAGTCGTCACACTATCATTATAAAAACATTCTTACGTATGGCATGTATAGCTAGACTCAGCGTGCTCATGCTACGTTAGTCCTAGTTACGACTAAAAACCGTAGCTCGATACCACTAAATGTAACACCCCATACCCGAGTCTCGAGGCCTCGATCGATACGAGACATTACTATGCTTGAACTAACTTAATCATGACATTACAGTTATAAAATTTCGTTCAAATTAAAACTTCTCATTCTTAAATAATTCGTACATTTCATGGGCCTACGAGGCCTTAAACTCGTCTTCGTAAACTTTCGTAACCTTATCGAAAAACTTTTCTTTGAAATGTGGGGGTTACACGCCTGTAATATAAGACACGCCTGCATAGCATACACGCCCATGTCCTCGCATCGCGCCTAAAAACTCGATATTCTACCAATTTCCACACGACCTCAGCACGCCCGTGGACCTAGACCGTGTACTACATCTTGATATACCGACTTATTTCACACGCCACGCACACGCCCATGTTCTAACCGTGTGTCATGCACGCCTTAACACACGGCCGTGGGATTAATCCGTGGTCTATCCTTATTTATAAGACTAAGGTGCGCTTTACGACGCGGCCTGACACACGCCTGTGTGTCCAACCGTGGGTACACTTAGAGGCTATTTACCAAGCCAATTGCCACCCCGAAATTAAGATCCAATTCATACTCATTTACAACAACTCAATACTACATCATCCATGAATAATACTACATGTTTCATTGATAATTTTAAACATACACACTTGGCCAATCACTTAGCCATATACAAAAGAATAACCAACTTAATAGCCTATACTTTGGCTCTTCTTAAAACATTTACTCAAAATGTAATGCTACTATACATGCCATACTGAAATAAACAACTTGGTTATACCAAAATAGCGATTGATAGTGTGCTCCGAGCTCCGATGATGGTGATCCTCAATATTAGCTTGGCGGGACTACATGGAAAGAAAGAATGAAAGACATAAGCATTTAGCTTAGTAAGTTTGCATAATACACATAGAAACATTCTTACTTAATAAAGACCATTTGATATAAACAATGGCATCATAAATTCAGCTATATAAAGCTTACTTACTCATACTTGATTCTTACATAACTCATGAAACTTACTAGTCTCATACTTGATAGGCAAACAAAGTACTGTATCACTAGATCACATTGATCAAAGATACTTGAACATAATACTCATAATTTCTAATTCATCCTTCATAACATGAATAATATTCTTTTTCACTTGATAATAACCTTACTTACTTAGCTTTCTTGTTCTCTCTTTGGAGCTTAACTCGTTTGCCCGATGAATTTATATGAATAACCGAGGATACTAAATCTCATCTAAATTTTGAGGCCATGACTTAACATGGACTTATACGAAGTCTTTCTTGTTCTCACCAATGCCATACCTTAACTTGGACTTATATGGGATCTCTTTCTCTTGATAACTTTTCAGTGCCAAGCTTGCCTACTTGTTCAATGCCAAGCTTGCCTTGGACTTACATGGTAACTTACGCAATGCCAAGCTTGCCTTGGACTTACATGATACTTACTCAATGCCAAGCTTGCCTTGGACTTACATGATAACTTACTCAATGCCAAGCTTGCCTTGGACTTACATGACATCTTATTCAATGCCAAGCTTGCCTTGGACTTACATGATATCTTGCTTGCTTGCCGATGCCATGCCTCGGCTTTGTCTTATACGGACTTTCTTGTTTCATGTGGTAGATCGAGTATCCTAAGTTATTCAACTTCAATCGGGGCTTTCTCATGCTTGATCTCATTAATTTCTTTGTTTAACATAACGTTAAACATTTTTCATAATAACATTGTACATTATACTAAGCAATTCAATGATATAAATCATAAAGCTTAGAAATCATACAAACTTACCTCAATATACAAAATGTAGCTAGGTATGCAATTTAGTCCTCGACCTTGTTCTTGCCTCTGCTTTCGATCCGGCTTCGCTTTTTCTTGATCTATAGTCATAAATAGATCATTTAATATTCACATTGACTAAATTGACCCTTTACTCATACTTGGGCAAAATTACTATTTTGCCCCTATACTTTCTCATATTTGCACTTTTGCCCCAAGGCTCGTAAAATACTTTTCATTCAACTTTCTTAGACTACATGCTTAGCTGATTCATTTTCTCTACTATAGCCATTATCAATTCTCATTATTTCTAATAGGTATGACTAATTTCAAAACTTTTACAAACTAGTCCATACTATCATATTTCATGAAATTCATTAAGGAAAAAATGTTTATCTAACATCAAACTCTCATAATATTCCATAAAACATCATTTAACAGGCATGTCATTCATAGATGAATTTTTGAACATGCATCTTAGCTTATTTTATAGCTAAAAATAGCTAATTCATAATACGAGGACTTCAAAAATACGAAGAATATTAAAAACTGGGCTAAGATGAACTTACTAGCAAGCTTGAAAAAAATGAAGAACCCTAGCTATGGAGCCTTCAAATTTTCGGCAAGGGAAGGAAGAAGATGAATGAAATGTTATCATCTTTTTCCTATTTTAATCACTTATTAGACAAATGACCAAAATGCCCTTCTCTTTAAAAATTTCTATTTTACTAACTCATGTCCATTTTTGTCCAAAATTTATAATTTGGGCAAATTGCTATTTAAGGACTCATAATTAATATTCTAAAGCTATTTCATAAAAAAAGCTTCTAGAAACTCATATTTTGCAACTTTTGCAATTTAGTCCTTTTTTATCATTCCATGTCAATTCTACAAAATTTCTACATGGAACTTTAATACTATGATGCAAACATGTCATAAACCTTAATAACTCAATTTTACTGACTCGGGTTTGTGGTCTCACACCACTATCCCGACTAGGCCCTAAATCGGGCTGTTACACGTGCGTCCAAGCCGTGGCAAAACAGGGAATACATACTCACTTGTCCACACGGCCTGAGACACGTCTGTGTGTCTCACCCGTAATCGACACTGACTTGCACCACACGGCCAGTCACACGCCCGTGTGTCCAGCCCGTGGTCGAGTCTGACTTGTTTTGAAATACAACCACGAAGAACACGATCGAACCACACGCCCGTGTGCTCAACCGTGTGGGCAAATAAAGGCCATTTTCAAGGCCAATTTGCCACCCACACTTTGGGTCACACCTACAAGCATAAATCAACACAATTTCATACCCCAAATGACATCCAAACAAACCAAATTATAGTCAATATAATCTCTTAGCATCATCATACCTCATCCTATACAATTCCATCTCAACTTGCCATTACAAAGTAACAATTACACATACAAAATCATGTAATTTATGCATCATTTTATCCATTCCATTTCATGTCATGAGTATAATACATTCTCATCACCAAAACATATCATAAGGTCATTCACTTAGAACTCACATACACATCATGATCAATCTTTACTCAAACCCAAAGCATGTACCAAATTCATTAACTTGTCTAGCCATATCACATGGCAAGATCCAAACATCTCAAAATATATACCATATTTACTAGCCTATACATGTCATATTCAAATATATACATCTACCAAAATTACCAAAATAAATAGCCGATAATGCGATTTAGTCGCTGACGATCCCCGAACCCGAGCTAGCTTTAAATATACGGTAAAACAAAGAAAACATCACACAGTAAGCTTTAAAGCTTAGTAAGTCCGTAATATAATACATTTAACTCTATGATTTAAAATCAATATACAAAATAAACCATCACATAGATTATATTACAAGAATTGCACAATCACATCCTTAGCCATATGCTTATACAACTAACCATTTGTCCATAAATGATATCATCAACCACATAGGTTTCGAACATACCTTTGCCAACACTTAGTTAACATTCATTCTTGCTACTCAATGTTCGATACCACATCTCGATAAATCTTCATTATTTGTTCTATTTATTCGCACACTTAGTGCCCAATTCATAGCCGAAGTTTAAATATCATCGCACACTTAGTGCCTTTATTTTAAACCAAATTTATCTCGGTATCGTACACATAGTGCTAATCAATAAAGCCGAGGCTTCCATTACTTCGCACACACAGTGCTATTCACCTCTTTCCTGATCCTAATTACGCACACTTAGTCCCAAATTTCTCAATTCCACATATAGCATTTTTAATTCAATAATCACTTATTCATTCATTTCATAGCTCTTAGACATACATTTAACAATTCGTATTATATCCAAACTTACCTCAGACGTCGAAGTAACGAAATGAGTCAATTAATCGAGCACTTTATCTTTGCCTCGATCTCGATCCAAACCCCTCTTTTCTTGATCTATACATATTCAAATTTAGCTCATTCAATCACCAAATCATTCAATTTACTCCAAACACACATATTTAGGGCATTTTACAAAATAGCCCTCACATTTTCACATTTCGACACTTTAGTCCTTATTTCATAAAATCACAAAATACACACAATTTCATTGTACCCATGTTTAGCCGAATATTTCTCATGCTCATTCAAGCTCACATATTTCATTTATTTCACATTTTAGTCCTCCAATTTACACTTTTCTCAATTTAGTCCAAATTACTCAAATTCACCAAAAATTCAAAGACAAAATATGTTAATCTATCACATATCTTTCATATTTCATCACCAACTATCACAAAGCTCAAGCATTCTTCAATGGAATATTACAAAATCTTCATCAAATTCTAAAATTAAAGCATGGGCTTAAGAGAACACGAAGCAACGATCACAAAAACGTAAAAATTATAAAAAAACTGAGCTCAAAACATACCTTGATTGAGCCAACTTCTAGCCGAACCCTAATGTTCTTTCTCTTTTATTTTTCCTTAGCAAATTTCGGCAATAAAGATGAACACTCCACCTATTTCATGCTTTTTTTTTATTTTTAATTATTCTTTAATTCATGTTTTACCATTATAACCTTATTAATATCATTTATATTTTCATTAACTAAAGCCCATTTTTGTCCATCCATTTAACATATGGATTAATAACAACATAAAGACTCACATTTTAATAAGACATGCCAAATTAACACTTTAACAATCAGCACACAGCTTTTGCATTTTATGCGATTAAGTCCTTTTTGCAAATTAAGCACACAATCGATAAAATTTTCACACAGAAATTTCACACATGCTTAATCACATACAGTAAACACCAAAAATAATATTAAAATATTTTTTTGACCTCAGATTTGTGGTCTCAAAACCACTATTCTGACTAGGGTCTAAACCGGGCTGTTACAGTACATTCACAATGCGTGAGAGTGTCTTTGCAAGTAATGTTTTTCCTGTCCTTATAATTAAGGTTTTAAATTTTAAACCAAAAAAAAACACGAGAATAATCAATAGAAGCAACAAGAAGTTATTCAAAGATATAAGACTCAGATTTGAACCAAAGGTGGGACCTATTAACAATACATTGCTCTTATCCAAATTTCAACAAAATCATTGGCAACATGTTCATCATTGTCACCCAATTCGGATGCCATGGCATTGAGATGCAAGTATTTATTCTAGGAAGGTAAACCAAATAGACAAGCAATCATTATAAAGCATTCATAATTAAGTTAACATAAATCGGACATGAAACTAAAATAAATTATATAAACCACTAATTGATGACTCATTGGTTACCGAACTGATTAAACAAGAAGACCGTAAAGCACTAACTCGCTTTTTCTCGAGGAATGGTATATCCTTTTATAGTGGTTGTAATCGCCACGATAACACCTATTAAGATGAGTAGAACTTCAATAAAACAATGAAACTGAATGAAAACTGCTTTGTTGAAAATTTTAACAATGCTAGGCATTTTTTCCAAAAATTCTAAAAGTTCTCATAAAAAAATGTTATAATAATAATTACAGGCCATAAAAGTTTAATAAATGATTGCAGAAAGGATTTCAACTTGGAAGGAAGTTTAGGGGGATGGCAGGAGGGGAAAAGAAAAAGGTGTTATCTTTTTCCTTATTAGTGTAGAAATTAAAAGTGTTTGGATGTGCTGCTTCAATCTCCTTGGGAAATCAATCCTTCCGACAAAATGAGGAAAGTGGATGCGAATCAAACATTCAACAAAAGAATAGTTATTTTATTTATGATTTTAAGATTAACTTTTTCTTTCCTTCCATTATCCATATCTTTTACAAAACATGTGTAGCTAAAAATAAAAATCCCCTTTCTTTCCTTCCCTCCATTGTTCTCCCTTCCATTCTAACAAATACAGAGAAGGAAACCTTGAAAAACCTTTCTAAGACGAAAAGGCTTCCTTACCCACATTCATTGAGTAATCTCTCTTACGTTGAAGCAAAGTTAAGATTTATTTGTTCAAAATTCAGAACATACTTAACCAGAAAAGTCAAGGAATTCAATTCAAAACAGGCATTGGAAGTAGAAGGAAGGATTTACCTTCTTTGCCTTTTGTTGGCCGATGACAAATTCTACAAGTTTTATTGACTGAAGAAAAAGAAGAAAAAATGAAGAATAGATTGACCTAGGTCTTTTCTGCAATCAAAAGGAAAAAGGGAAACATAGAGATGAGAAAAAAAAATTACCTATGAACGGAGGGAGAAGATGATGGTTGTAGTGCTTCTTCATTCTCTAGGTAGAGATGAGGGCAAAAATTGAAAAGGGGAAAAAAATTACTTTGCACGGGAATGAATAGCTATTCAATGGTGAGGGAAGGGAATGGCTATTCAGCCTTTTCCCTGTAATACACCCTGAATAGATTCGGGCTGTAATAGCATTACAGCCAACAAACTAATGGTTGGTGGTGGGCCCGCGGAATTGGGCTGGAATCTATTCTTAAGCCCCCCAACCAAACATGCTATAAGTATTATAGGAGCGGCCAAATCTATCTTAAGGAAACTGTGTAAAACAGGGATCAACATCTAGTAAAACTTCTTTTTTCTTTTTTATTTCTTGTTTTTGTTATGTTATTTATTGGTTTTTCATATCCGATAATTTAAATATAAATTATTCAATTTATTTTATTTTATATATATAAATATTTTTTATTTATATTTATATGTTTTTATTCGCTAACGTGTTTTTGTCCAACACAACATTTATAATAAATTTATACACCCTCAAATAACTTTCTTAATAAAAATTTCTCTAGTTTGTAAACCTATTTTGGTGATGAATTTCAAAATGTTTGTTGGCATTGCCAAGGCATGCATGAGTATTTTAAACATAGATGTAGTTTTAAAAATAGCATCAACGAAACATATTGTTTGAAACTAATAATAATAATATATATATATAATATGTACGAAATAAAAATAAAATAAAATAATTTAATTTAATTTAATTGTAAGTCAAAATAAATTTAAATAAGTAAATACATGTAATTAATAATATTAAATCCACTGCTTTTCAACTCATATTGCTCATGTTAGGAATTATTATTCAAACATATAATGTCAAAATGTGTTATCATGTTAGTGAATGAAATTTTGAAAATTAAAAATAGAGTTATAAAATATTTATTTAACAATTAATTGGACCATAGGTAGAGTAATATTTTTTTTTTAAAAGCTCTAATAAATCTTAATTTGATGAAGAGTTAATTTGTGACACCAAACTCAGGTAACAATTGAATTATATGTAAAGTTAAAATGTTATTTATGTCAACAGCATGAGTTCAAATATCATTATTTGAAATTTTATTGGTATTATTTAAAATGTAAAAGGACAAAAGTACTCTTATAAGAATATAATTTATTTCAAATATGTAAAAGTAGTTTAGTAATTTCTCCAATCGAGTTGGCATCTGGTTGATTTATGGCACTAATTTAATCAAGGTTTTAAATAATTGTACAGATGTAAAAAGAAAAAAAAAAGTATCATTGTAAGAATGTAACTTATTTCAAATCTGTAGGAGTAGTTTAGTAATTTTCGCAATTAAATTGGTGTTCGTTTGACTCGTGACACCAACTAGACTTGTCCAAGAATCGGATAACCCACCTGGCTCGACTGAGGCCGAGTTTGGACAAAAGTTTTTGTACAAATAATTAAAAAATAATTTTAAAATTTTTAATTTAATTATAAAATATCAATTAAAATATATTTTTAGAGAGTGATTTTTTATTTTTTTTTTAAATTAGAAACAAGTGGTTAATAAAGAGAAAGTAAAGTTTTTGGCATGACTAAAGAAACAAATTAAATGGAAGTAGCAAAAGAAAACAGTGTTTTTGGATTGAGATATGGAAATCCCATATTTCACTTTCACTTAACCTTTTCAAAACAAGGAGACTGACTAACTTCCTTTATGCCTCTTAACTGCCTGCCCCACAATAATTTTATTTTAGTTTATTTTTTGGGGGCGTATACATGAAGAGCAGTTTGGTTTAGAGAAAGTATGATCCATGGCACTGCTCTTCACTGTCTACTCAACAACTATTTTGGGTGATTTAAGATATATAAGAAAAATAGGTTTATTAATTGCCTCCACCAAACTAGTGACGAAATTTGCAATGTCTCCCGCTCTAGTGGGAATAAAAAGGAAAGGGTGGTAAAGCCAAATTCAATTATTGACAATGTGGTCCAACAAATGGATGAAACAAATTAGTGATAATAACAAAGCAATTGTTAGAATATACTACATTTGCTTTATAATTTTGTCAATCCCTTCAAGGCATGCAAATATCCAAAGAGTGAGATGGCATAACGTGGTGGATGCCCATTCACACTAATAGATATCAAAGTCAGATATTTTGTGATGAGTTAGTTATCAATCAACAACACATAAATAGCTGAAATATTTTGTTCATTTCCATCTTAAATTAGCTTTCGTAAGCCGAAAGTTCTGGTGGAATTACAAAGCAAGAGGGCAAGAATGTAACATTAATAAGTTGGAAGTTTTAAGAGCAAAGTTGGCATGGTTTAATATTTTGGAGCATTATAACCTCCATTTCAAACGTATACTTTCTCAATTTCACATCATCTTAATCAAATTTTATAATAATGGGGCCTTATATTTAATTCATTCAAAGGTTTTGGAGTAGATAATAGGGAAAAGAAAAAAGAAAAACACCCAAAATCCGTAGAATATAAATTTGGGGACCAAGCTAAGTTAGACACGCCATGATGCCAAGGGAAACACAGACAGACAACCCTATACTCCAAGCACCCGTACAGACCATTCTCCAATCAAACACCCATAATCACACACACCGATCCATTAATATTGACCCCAAATCAATAATAAATTAATTAAAAACTCACACAGTCAATAAAACTATATGCATGCACAGATGCATGCAGTGGTCAACCAGCCATTGAAAACACTTGCATTTTAGCTTTATGACTATCCTATAGGATGGTCCAATATTGTGAACCTAAACTAGAAACTTGGGAAAAGGGTGGAGGTTGATGATGAAGCGAATGGAGCAGCCTATAAAGCTCAAGGATTTTTACAAGCTCAAAAGTATTGTGCTCTGCTCAGGCTCAGATGGGCTCAACTTCCAAAGTTCGCCCGTCTTCTTTTAAATACTCTATTATATATTACAAAAAAAAAAAAATTGATTTTAAACGGAGGAATCCTAAATTTTAAGAATATATAAATTTATTAAAAAATAATATTAGCATTAAAAAAAATCACAAGTTAATTAATCATTGAAAAAGTAAAAACTCTCTCCGAATAAATAATTCATATTTTGATTTTGTTTTGTAGGTTTAGGAAAAATTTGGGTAAGCGGCGGAGGACCAATTTCTCTAGACAAGTTAATTAGTCATTGGAAAAGAAATGTATGCATTTAAGTTTTGCTTTTAGACAAGGGGGTCTTGGCCCCAATTTCTTTTAGAAAATTTCAATACCTCTTTGATAATTTTTAATTAGGTCTTAATTTTTTAAAATTCTTATTAAATCCTTTAATATTTTTAAAATTTTAATCAAACCCTAAAATTTATTTTCAATACCCCACCATTACTTTTAGAGTAGTAGAAGAAGAAGAGTTAATGCAATGGGGTTAGCCGGTTGTGAAGAACCAAAAAAAAAAAAACAACAACAACAAAGGGGTTAAAATATGATAGGGTAATATTGAAACCGTGAGGGTGAGAAAGCCTAAGGCTGCCCATGGATATTAAAGCATTTATTTTATTTTCATCATAAATAAATAAGTAATAATTAAAAACAACAAAAATTGTGTTCCCATCTAGGGTGTAATCAAGCCAAGACGAGCTTGAATATTGTCAAGCTCGAGTTTGAGCTCGATACTCAACTCAACCTTAATCAAACTTTTATTTTTAAGCTCGAGTTCAGTTCAGGATATAATCAAATTACTCGAGCTTGATTAAACTTGTTTACCAATTTTTGTATTCGAGCTTAAACTCAAGTTTGAGCTCGGTTCAATAATTAAGCTTAAGATTAATAATACATATTAAGGGTAATAATGTAATTTAATAATATACAAATATGAAAAGCTCGAAAAAGCTCACGAACCATTCGAGTCAAGTATTACTAAGCTCAAATTCGACTCGATTGATAGCTCAAGCTCGGCACAATAATTATCGAATCGAGTTTAAATTTTTTCGAGTCGAACTCAAGTAACTTGCGAGCACCAATATCTCATTTACACCTCTAGTCCCATGTCATGGGCAATGAAAAGAGTGATAGGTAATAGAGAAATTGATTAAATATTATATGGACAAATAAAAACATTGGACCTCACCCTCATAGTCATCACTATATTCTCCTCGTGGTTCAGATCGATGTTCTTTCATTTTTTATAAATTCTGGAAAATATATTGATACAATGCTTACTTCTACCCATAATTTTTTTTCAACCCTTAAATTGGAAGAACAATATACTTAACTGTGCTTGAATTCACGTCCACCTCATTGTTACAATAACAACCGTACTAACAAAGCTAAAGTTATATTTTTAGATTTTATATATTCTGTTCACTTTCTATAACTTTTAAAATATATATTAGTTTTCTAAATATATTTTTATGGATTTTTATATATTTTTTTATTTTTATAATTTTGTTAAAAATAATATATTTGATAATTTTTTAATTGTTATATATTTTGGGATTTTTATATTTTCCTTTTATATATTTTTTATTTTTAATACAATACCTACTTCTATTCATAATCCTTCCGACCCTTAAATTGCAAGAAAAACGTGTTTAAATACACTAAAAATCGCGTCTTTTTCATTGTTGCAATAGCAAATGCCCCAACAAAGCTAAAGTTATATTTTTTTTTTATTTTTATATATTTCTTTCCTTTTTTATAATTTAAAAATTTATATTAGATTTATAATATATTTTTACGGATTTTTATATTTTATATTTTTTTGTTAAAAATTATATGTATTTTATTTTTTAAAATTGTTATATATTTTTAGGTTATTTTATATTTTATGGATTTTTGTATATTTCTTTTACATAAATTTTTATATTTTTGAATGCAATTCTTACTTCTACTCATAACCTTTCTCAACCCTTAATTTGGAGGGGAAATGCACTTAACTGCACACAAACTCATGTATTCCTTGTTGCTGCAATTAAAACAATACCAACAAAATTAAAGCTATATTTTTTAATTTTTTAATTTTTATATTCTATAATTTTTACGTATGTTTTTAGATTACATATCTTATTTTTCTATTTTTAAATTTATATATTTTGTAAAAAAGAACATGTTTTCATTGGCTAAATTAATTTTCCGAAAGTAACACTTTTTTTTAAAGGTTTGTTAAATAACTGGACTAAAATTTTATGGGAATGATACTTTAGTGACAAAATGGCAAAAAAAATATGGAGGACTAAATTATTAATTAAGCTTAAAAAATTAAAAATTATTTAAGAAAAATTAAATGTGGCGGCTGGTAGTTTTGATAGCGAAATACTAGGGATTACTTTTATGTGTACCTGCTTTAGTAATTTGGAAAGCAGAATATTATCTTTTTAATCAACATTATTTTACTCTAATATCAAACATTTTACTAGTTCATTAATTTATTCCTTGATTCTAAGTTTATTTTATTGTTCTTTGTGAAATAATTGAGGTGGATCGATGAAGGATTGTTTTTTTTACTAGGGTAGGATGCCTATTTTGGCTTTTTTCACATCGTTAATGCATTGACCCACTTGAGCTAGAGGGGATATAGAGAAGAAAAGGCAACCATACATGGAATAGGAGAGAGAAAGAGGCATATATGAGAAACTATGATCATGGCTACATACAAGGGTCATCATCCCACCTCTATATCTGATCTGCTATTAGAAACTTCGTTAACAAAAGTCTATCTTTGTTTTAATCCTTCGTGGATTGAATCTTGATGGAATTGTAATTGCAGAATCAGCATAAACTTTTTTATCAGTATCTTAGAAGCAAGTGGGCGAGAAGCATAAAAGAAGGGAAGATCAAAAGAAAAAAAAAAAAAAAAAACTTTGGGTTACATGGTTAGAGAGCTCTGTGAAGATAAACCAAGGAATATTGTCTCATCAACTGGGTTTTGTTACTCAGATGTTTCATCTGGTAGCTCCCATCCGGTGAGTCAGATCCAAGGCTTTGAATCCAACCCAGACCCAGATATCTTCAACTTGGCAACAGGCATGCAGATGATAGGGTTTTCAAAGAATCTACCGCAACAAGGTGACAGCTACACGGCGGTGTGGAAAGGGTCCTTGAACAAACATGGAAGCAACCCTGATCCTTCATCCAATACAATCAATGAGTCAACAAGCGATTTCTATCAACATGAATTCCACAAACCTGAGTTCACAGCTGGGATATCTGAAACTGAGACTAGTAATGGGAATCTAATAGTGGGAGCGGAGACAGGTCCTTGGCAAGAGAACAGGTTGCTTGTTGATGATTCTTCTTATAGATGTGTTTTTCCTTGTGAAGGAAACGAGAGGCCGAGTCAGGGTCTTTCACTCTCTCTTTCATCAAATAATCCTTCGACTATCGGCCGACAGTCTTTCGAACTCGGACAAACCACCAGTCACAGCAATCATGATCAGCAACATGATATGAGGTTTATTGGTTCAAATTCTAGAGATGGTTTCTTCGAAAAGGCTGCAAATATCCAACAGCAACAACAACAAACCATCCAAAGCGAATTTCTGGAAGAAGCTGCGAATTTACATCATCAGGGGCAGTTCCAAGTGGGGAGTTCAAAGTACTTGGTCCCAACTCAGGAACTTTTGAATGAGTTTTGCAGCCTCGGAACAACGCAAGTTGATGCATCAAAGGAAAAACAGATCCATAAGACCAAACAGTGTGATGATGACAATGGAGCCAGTTCTTCAAGGAAGCAACCCCTTTATTCTCTTAACTTCATGGAGTTGCAGAAAAGAAAAACCAAGCTGCTTTCAATGCTGGAAGAGGTATGACATGTGTATTTCACTTTCAACTTTTGATCCTCAAAGATCATTACTTTTTTTCCACAACCTTTTTTTTTTAAAAAAATAAAAAAGTCATGAAATTTTATTTTACTGGGTGTTGATTGAAATGGGGATCTCCATATTTGGTTTCTTGAACTAATTTATTGACTTGGGTCCTTCCCATAAATGCCGACACCGTGACAATTCTTGCTTTTCATTTACTTTCAGGAACCTCAAATCCTTTTTCTTTTACCATGCCTTTGTTTTGTATGTATCCCCATGCTTATTTTTCACTCCTGTATCCCTTCCTCTCTTCTCATGTATCTTTAGGTGGATAGAAGATACAGACACTATCGTCATCAAATGAAAGCAGTGATGTCTTCCTTCGAAGCAGTGGCTGGCAGCGGGGCTGCGTCAGTATATTCAGATATAGCCTCCAAGGCCATGTCAAGACATTTTCGATGCTTAAGGGATAGGATTGTTGGTGGGATTCAAGCTACAAGGAAGGCCATGGGAGAAAAAGACCCGGTTGCACCGGGCACAACGAGAGGCGAAACACCAAGGCTGAAGATCATAGATAAAGCTTTGAGGCAACAAAGGTGTTTTCAACAGATGAACATGATGGAGAATCAGCCATGGAGACCCCAAAGAGGCCTACCTGAGAGATCTGTTTCTGTTCTTCGAGCTTGGTTGTTTGAGCATTTTCTTCACCCGTAAATATCTCTATTTCTCTCCTTCTTACTACAAGACTCAATCATTTTATTTTTGTCATCTTATTTCCATCAATAGCTTCCTTTTCCTATATATTTGATTGGGTCAACTTCTCTCTGTTATTTTAATTAATGTAGATTTGATTCCGTTAAGATATATTTATGTATAGGGCCCATCTTTCCCTTACCATCCATGGCTGGTGCCAAGTTTCAATACTAACTCGTATTTCCATTAATTGAAGGTATCCCAGTGATGTTGATAAACATATCTTAGCCCGCCAAACTGGTCTCTCAAGAAGCCAGGCATGTTATTTTATTTTCTTAAACTCCCCATGAATTAATTTATGTTATCGATGGAGCATGTCTTGTTGGGATCTTAAATTTTTATTATTATCATATGCAATTATTTTATTTGTATCATATCAAGATATCATAATATTATAGTTGATCATTCATAATATTATAGTTTCTATTCATGTTTCCAATAGGTATCCAATTGGTTCATTAATGCGAGGGTAAGGCTATGGAAACCAATGGTGGAAGAAATGTACATGGAAGAAACGAAGGAGCACGAAAACAACATGGCCTCCTCAGATGCAGTTACTACTATCGATGGTGATGATAATATTGGGCGGCCTAATCCAAATATTCTTCTCACCGATCAGAAACCCACACCGGACCAGCTCGTTCGAATTGATTCAGAATGTCTATCTTCAATTGTCAGTAGTGACCCAGAAAAAAATGATGCAAAAAGTGCCAAAACCCTTCAAAACCAGCACTTGCATCAACATCATTATCAGAAACAAAGTTTTGAAAGCTCTGGTATAATGGAGTTGGAATTCTCTTCCTACAGTCATCATCACACATCGGGTGGAGCATCTTATAATGGAAGTGATTACAATGCTAACCAAAGTTGTTTCAATGGCGGAGGAAGTGTATCATTGACGTTAGGGTTGCAACAACATGGTGGGACTGGGGTGAGCTTAGCCTTCTCGCCTGCAGCACAAAGTTCAATTTTTTACCCTAGAGACCACATTGAAGATTGTCAACCAGTACAGTACTCACTTCTTGATGGTGAGGCACAGCATTTGCCTTACAGGAGCTTGATTGGTGCACAGTTGCTTCATGATTTCACTGGATAGCTAGGTATTAGAAAAAGAAAAGAAAGAATGGAAATGGTAGATAAGTAGTTTAGGCAACAATGGTAAATACTGAATACATATATATAGCTACATTAATTTAATGGCTGGTAGCTAGCTCTTTTGAATTGGAAGAGCATGTCTATTTACTACAAGGCTAACTTGGAATTATTACCAGCTATTGATGCTAGGTTATACAGATATTTGTTTCCTCTTTGGGTTGAATCTGTTTTGCTAAAACTTTAACCTATTACATCACTTTGTTAGTCTCTTTCTCTATCTGCCTAAGTGTTTCAATTCAACTTTTCAACATTTTCTTTTGGGGCCCAACTAGATATTTTTATTTTCATTTTTTCACCTTTTATATAAAGAAAAATTAATTTAGCTACACAATTTGGTTTGAGGGACCTTAGCTTTTTAGATCAAGACAACTCCCCCCACATAAGAATTACAGGATATGTGTGGTGGTTTCAATTGTTGTGGTCCCTAATTCATCTTCAAGGAACTGATATTTCATGTAAACTACCAACATGCTTTTATGGTTTTATGCTACTGATGGAAAGCTACCTTTTCTAGCTTCTTTTTATATGTATGCAGTGAAAAATTCATTAGGTTTTTCTTCTTCTTCTTTTTTACACAAAAAGGGTTGATTTGAAAAAGAAAACCCCTAATGAATTTCCATTTCCCAACAATAAATTATTGCAAATCACCTAGTTCCTACACAGCAAATAAACCCCAATTCCACACTCTATTTTTAGCTGTGGTCTATAATTCATATCTAAAAACTGTAATATCCCAAAAATCAGGGTTAGTATAATCGAGTTTGTGAATCGAGAGAGAGTGATTATGCCTTAATTTTTTAAATTATCTATGCATTTTTAGGAAATAAATGAGGTATTGATTTTTTGGTTAAGTGTTAGTGTAACATTTCTTGAAACCCAAGTTCAAATCTCTTCTCTCACATCATTTTTATTATTTTGTAAATTTTGCCTTAAACCCTAGTATGTGACATGCCTTATTTTTTAAAATAAATATTTCAAATTATATTAAGAATGAGTTATTGGTTTGATGGTTAAGCATTAGTGAATTTATCCTTAAGGTCCTAACTTCAATTCTCTTCCTATGTAAATAATTTAATTTTTTGACAAAAACACCTTGTTTTAATGTGTGGGCCATCCAAGCCTAGTTAACTTAGGTATAAATATTATTTTTTTTACTAATAATCAGCCTTTAATCCTCCTCCTCATTGCCCTAGTCGTTCCTCTCCTCCTCTCCTTCTCTTTGATTTTAATTTTTTTTTTCCTTTCCTCCATTGTTGTCGTCGCCTACACCTAGTTTTACCATCTCTTTTTTTTTCCTTTTTCTTTTTGCCACAAGATTTGTTAACATATTCTCCACCATATTGCTGTCATTTTTTCTCATTAAAATTAGCCCCAAATCTGAAATCTTGAACTCCAAGATCGATCCCGAACATTGCCAAGAAAGTGTCATTGCCGTTTCTCTCGACTAGCTTGGGTAAGGTCTCTTCTCTCTTCAAGTTCCTAATTAATCTTGTCCATTAAAACCTAAATTTCTAGATTTGGAATTTGGGAGATTTTAAATGATTTCAAAGGTATTTTTCCAGATTTTAATGAGATCTCAAACCGTTTTAAAATTTAGCCTCAATTTTGGCCACCGTGAGTGGTGGTGCGTGCACCTATGGGTAAGAAAAGGGGCTGTTTTGTTTCTTTCTTCTTGCTTATATTTTTCCAGCCTTAATTTGAGTTTTTTAACCCTCCTAATCAGTTTTTAAACCTATTTCAATTAGGGAAAAACGTTCTTGATGGATTGGCCATTCAAAACCCACAAATCGTGAAGCGTAAGTGCAATTAAGGGTAACTAGTTTGTTATTTCGACATAGTTGTTGGGTAAAGGTTATGAATTGATTAAATGAAGGAATTTAATCATTAATTAGCTACAAATTTTTCAGAATATTATTGAATTAGGTGCTGACCGAAACGCCCCAAATCATCCGTAAAAGCAAAGAACGATTGTACATACGGTTTGCATCGATACAGTGTAAGGAATCTAACTAGATTGGATTCGTAAAATAGTTATAATTTCAACGATTGGTTTGAACTCATAAGTGGGTTTTTGGGGCTGGTTTAATGGGAAATTGATTGAATTTATACAGAATTTTGGTATAGGTTAATTTAAGGAATTATTAAGGAAAATTGGAAGATTCGCTAGTGTGCTGCGAAGAAGTGAAAAATAAGGTGTAGGTCCTAAACTCATTAAATTATTTGAAAATGTTAAATATCATGTTATATATGATAAATTAGCTTGTTGATTGGATTTTCTTAATAGCCAAATTATTGATTTTGTGAGTGGCCGAACCAAGTATGTTTCGAGCCTTAAAAGATTGACATGCCGACAAAATTGCTAGTTTGATAGTATGAATGTTTGATTGAGTTTGTAATTCCATATTTGAGTTATGAGATATGAGAATGTTTGACTGAATGATATAATGTGTTGAGATATTAAGCTTATGTATGATTTAAACGCATGGGATATTTGTTATATTGTGTACTGAAAAGGGTGCTATTTATGCACAATGAAAATCCGTAAAGTATATGAAATTGAACGATATTGATTGATACCAACACAATGGTAATTTGAAAGATTGAAGCATAGTTTCCATTTACTAAAAGTATGTGATTATTGAAGACATGCTGAGCATGTCAAATGAATGTGAAAAGCATTGAGATGTGATTATGTATGGGATTGTGTGACATATTGCATGTGCATTGGGTTGGGATTTTTGGTTGATAGAGGAGTTCCGTGGAGTACCGGCGGCATATTAAGTCTGCATTATTCATAGTCAGTGTACTGCACCTAAAGTACCGAGGGGATTAACGATTTTATCGCATATTATATGTTATTGGCGATTCTATTGCACTATTTGATATCCGACAGATTTTTTGCATTATTGATTATTCGGTGGTTTTACCACATCGAGCTATGCTCATAATGTTTTGGAGTTTGGCAGACGGGTTCTGGGGAACTCGTGGTGTGTGGCGGATGGTATGGGTAGGAACCTTTTTGCATTGCATCATGTGCACACCATATTAGAATGTTATTGATTTATGCTACGCATTGTATTTTGTTGTATTGAATGGTATCGAAATTAATGATTGTTACTCGAATGAATGAGGACCTATGCTCATACACCGTTTGACATCAATTTGATAATGGCTATGTAATGACATGAAATTCCTATGATGGTTCTGTTTTCTTCTGTTAATGCTAATATTTTTCACTGTATTTGATGTTTTTGCCCGTTTAAATAATTATTCGACTCACACTGAGCTTTTCATAAGCTCACCCCCTAATAGTGTTTAACTTTTTAGGTAAACCTCAAAATTAGGACCGAGCTCAGCATTCGGAGAATCACCTTTGACCTCAGACTATTCTTAATAAGTATTATTAAGTCTTTATTGGTTTTGGCTTGTAATTTTTAATTATCTCTGATCTGTGGCTTAATAACTTTTCTTTTGGGGAATTTTGCATGCATGGATTACTCAAGCATAATAATTCGATAATGCATGATATCGGGCTTAAGTAAAATTTGATACTGTTCCCTAGTTTCCACTACATTGCAAATGAACTATTTTTGAAAAATAACTTGATAAGGCAACTAATTTTCCAAAATGACTTGAAAAATGGTTTTTCAGCTGCATTAGTTTAACTTTGAGTTTCTTTTTAAAGAAGAGGGACAAGCAAACGATTTTTCTAAAACAACATTATCAATAATAAAATGAATCCTAAGTATACACGATCTAATGAATGAATGCTTTTAAGCTAACTCAAAGTACAACTACGATTTTCTTTAAAATGAGTTTATTTTAGGTCTTCAAAAGTAACGTAAGTTAGCTTAGCCATTTCGATGGCTAATGTAGCCTTCTCAATCTAGCCATAACGTCTAGGTCGGGTTTGAGAGGTTACATTTAGTGGTATCAGAGCCTTGGTTCAAAACCTCGGATTAAGTTTTTAAATTTAATTAAGTCTGCATGCATGCATACATGAAAAAGGGGAAATTTGGGAAAACCAAGCCACATAGAATTTTGAAAATGATATTCTACAAAGAAAATCAGGTCCGAGACTCCAATGCCGATTGCCATAGAAAAGATGTTGTTAAGTTATAGGTAAACACTTGAGGTGTATTACTGTAGGCATAGAACTGAAATAGTTAGTATTTAATTTTTCTTTGAAATTGTAAGATAGGAAACTGAAAATTGACTGAAGTTAGCTAGTGATTATTTTCTCTGAAATTGTAGATCAAATTTAAGATCATAGGATACGTAATTAACAACTATAGAAAGAGGAACCATGGGGCTCACTGTCGAGCTACCCAATTTGAGTCATTTGCTTCTCAAGGAATTGTGCCTAACCCTAAGAAGGCTGACATCGTGATTGAGCCTACTTCTGAAGGCGAAAACCAGGAGGTTGGGGAGGATGCATTGTTTGTCCCAAGTGATATTAAGAGTTTTAAAAAATGTTTTCAAGATTATGGTTGAAAAGACTAATATGGAGGGAGAGACTAAACGTTTGGAGTACAAAAGAAAGGAAAAGAATAAAGTTTGGAAAATGAGAGAGTCTGCTTCCATTGGACTAAATCCTTGACCTTTAAAGTGGGCCAAATGAGTCAGACCTCAACGAAAGGTTGTAGTAGTTATTATTGGAGAAATTGTTAGATTAGCTAGGATTTCGATTTGCAGATATTGTGGTAAGTGTAATCCAGTAGAGTTTCTATCAAAATTGGGAATTGGGGTATAGGAATCTGTTAGTAATGTTTCCTTAATAAGATATGTAAATTATATATTGGGAATTTAAGGAGACGCATTGTCTGGAATTGTGTTGGAATCAGAGTTGTGCAGCGAAAGCTTGGTGGCCTAGTTTGAAGGAAAAGGTGTAACAGATTTTGTGACCAAGAAACTTTTGAGGATGAAATTTCATTAAGGAGGGGAGAATTGTAACATCCCAAAACTCGGTGGTTAGTAGAATCGAGTTTATGAATCGAGAGAGATGATCATGCCTTAATTTTTTAAATTGTCTATGCATTTTTAGGAAATAAATGAGGTATTGGTTTTTTGGTTAAGTTTTAGTGTAACGTTTCTTGAAACCCAAGTTCAAATTCCTTCTCTCGCATTATTTTTATTATTTTGCAAATTTTGCCTTAAACCCTAGTATGTGACATGCCTTGTTTTTTAAAATAAATATTTCAAATTATATCAAGAATGAGTTATTGGTTTGATGGTTAAGCATTAGTGAATTTATCCTTGAGGACCTAACTTCAGTTCCCTTCCCATGCAAATAATTTAATTTTTTGACAAAAACCCCTTGTTTTAATGTGTGGGCCATCCAAGCCTTGTTAACCTAGGTATAAATATTAATTTTTTTACTAATAATCAGCCTTTAATCCTTCTCCTCATTGCCCTAGCCGTTCTTCTCCTCCTCTCTTTCTCTTTGATTTTAATTTTTTTTCCTTTCCTCCATTGTTGTTGTCGCCTACACTTAGTTTTACCATCTTTTTTTTTTCCTTTTTCTTTTTGCCACAAGATTTGTTAACATATTATCCACCATATTGCTGTCATTTTTCCTCATTAAAATCAACCTCAAATCTGAAATCTTGAACTCCAAGATCGATCTCAAACATTACCAAGAAAGTGCCATTGTCGTTTCTCTCGACTAGCTTGGGTAAGGTCTTTTCTCTCTTCTATTTCTTAATTAATCTTGTCCATTAAAAACCTAAATTTCTAGATCTAGAATTTGGGGGATTTTAAATTATTTCAAATGTATTTTTCCAGATTTTAATGAGATCTCAAACCATTTTAAAATTTAGCCTCAATTTTGGCCACCGCGAGTGGTGGTGCGTGCACCTATGGGTAAGAAAAGGGGTTGTTTTGTTTTTTGGTTCTTGCTTATATTTTTCTAGCCTTAATTTGAGTTCTTTAACCCTCCTAATCAGCTTTTAAACCCATTTTAATTAGGGAAAAACGTTCTTGATGGATTGGCCATTCGAAACCCACAAATCGTGTAGCGTAAGTGCAATTAAGGGTAACTAGTTTGTTATTTTGACATAGTTGTTGGGTAAAGGTTATGAATTGATTAGCTGTGGTCTATAATTCATAGCTAGATATCTAAAAACAATTTGTATTAAAGGAAGAAGTTATTGTAGGAAGATTGTGCCCTAACAAGAAGTAGGCTTTTCAATCTTGCATGGAATTTGGCTTTAACAAAATAGGCAAATTATTAATCTACTAAAAGCATGAGGGTTTAACCTAACAAAAACTAGAAACATGCAGTTAAATCAACCATTACAGTTATTGCATGCATTAAATCAACCATTACAGTTATTGCATTCAAGGCGTGGTGGTGAATGTTAGATTGGTAATTGGAATGCCTGGTTTTCATGTTATAATAACTTTTGTGACAATTGTATTGTTTAACTGGAACTACTATTTTGTTGCTTTTAAACAGAATAGTTTGATTGAAGCAAAAAAAAAAAAAAAGGACTTATGCATAGCTTATTTATTAAAGTTACATGGACATGAGCCAAATTCACTCTATATGGATGGCAAAGGCAATGAAAAATGGTTCATGTAGAAATTAATTTGATCCAATTGAAGTTATTGCAATTGATGAACAAGTCTAGCAAGCATTTAGGTCATCAACTTGTCCAAATAAGGGAGAATGAAGCCCAATTCGGCAAGGACATTTGGGCAACTCAAAATTCACTTTTGGGAGATTTATTAAAGGTCCCTACAGTTGCAAATAAATCAGAAATCAACACACAAGCTTTACCCTTGAAACCGTCCACCACCTTGCTTGATTCAAGCATGATTTCATGCATGAATCAAACAACTAAATAACCCCTATCTCCACAATTCATGGCCGGCCATGAGAAAGAGAAACTTAAGGGATTTTAAGCTATTTTTAGCAAACCTACTAGCCATCCATCCACTATAAATACTACCTTCATTTCACTCATCCATCATCCCTCACTTAACATTCATTCTTCATTTCTCATTTTCATCACATTTCCTTCCTTTCACGCATAGTCATCCCCATTTTCCCTCTCCATTAGCTAAGTAATTCCTAGAGAGAAAATTTTCTCTTGGCCAGTCACCTTGAGGAGCAGTCGTGAGAATTGTAGGAAGCTTCCATGATTAGTGATCACACTATCAAAGAGTTTATTCTTCCTTTTGCTTTTCCTTAATTATTCATTATGTTTGTAAATTTCTTTGTTGTTTTCTCATTAATGATGATAGCTTAATTTTGTTTAGCTAGAATGGTTACATTTATTAAATAAAGTTCACTGAGTTATGTTCATGATGTTCTGTGCCTCAATCATTCATATTTTCAATTAAACTCAAGCATGTATTTCATTCATACGTGATTGAATGCATTAGAATTTGTTGAGCAGTCCTAGCCAGACGACGACTAATTAACATAATAATTGAAAAGTGCATGCTTAATTTAGATCCTAACTCGACTAAATTGAAGGTTCATAATAACTCGAAAGAGCTCTATTATATTGTATAGTTTTTAGGTTTATGTGATTAAATTGTTTCAAACCTAACCCGTCCATGTTACTGCACATGAATTCTAAAAAACCCTTAGTTAAATATGATCAGTAAAATGCATGTGTTTCTAAGTAAAAGATTTCGAAAGGACTTAATTTTGGTTTCACACTTATGAAAGATCGAGCTGCCTTGGATTATTTTTTTCGGAACATTGTAAGCATGATGAAAATGAACTAAATTAAATAATGTAATTATTCTAGACTATGCATGTTATCATTGTTAAAATCTTATGAATTTTGATGCTAAATCCATCTCATTCATTTTATTGCATTGCATTTAGGTTAAATTGCATTAAGGATCACTTTGCATCTAGATTATTTAATTTAATTTAATCACCAATCACCTCAAAAATAGTGTTTTCTTACCAAATTGCTAGTATTAATTTTACAATTAATTGATTAACATACACAGTCTCTGTAGAAACGATATTATTATTATTACTTGAAACGACTGTGTGCATTTGCACAAACCACGCATTAAAAAGGAATAATAATAATAATAATAATAATAATAATAATAATAATAATAATAATGATGATGATAATAATGCTTCTGTAGCACTGTTTTAAACCATGTAAAGACTCCATTTGTTTTTCCTTCAAATGGTCTTGGCTGTTGCGATGACTATAAGTGAGGGAAAATACATATTTTTTTACATGGGTTTTTGCTCTTGTAAATGTTATATTGAGCAGCAAAATTCAATGGTTTATTGAGAGAGATATGTTATAATTTCAGCAGTGAAAAAAGGGATTTTGGAACTGAAAAGGACAGACTCGAATTCCATTTCTTGCTCATAAAAATAGAATATCGGTTTTGTCAAATTTCAGAGAGCTGAGATGGAGGACTAATCATAATCATCTCTACTACTATTTAATAAAAAAAATTCTATTACTTTTACGCGAGTAATTTCATCTTATTATTTTATTTTATTTTATTTTATAATATATTACTAAAGCCTTATTTGATTTTAATATAATTTTTTTTATAAATATATTTTTTACATAAATTTTTTCACTCGTAGGTGTGTCATAATCTAATATAAATAAATAAATGTAAAGTTAGGAATTTTATATTAGAAGCGAAATAAATTTATAAGATTTTGAAATCAAAGTTAAAAATTTTGTGTTAAATTAAAAAGACCAAAAATGATTTTTTTTTAATTTAACCTACTATTAAAAGATCTTAAATTAAATTATTAATTTTTGGAGGCTAAAATTGCAAATTTTCATTTAATCAAGGAATTAAAAATGTTTAAATTAAATTACTAATTTGTTCAGTTTGGTTGTTGTCCCTCGTAGCAATGTTATCTTCAATGTTTAAACTTGTATTCTCTCATTGGAATACAATGTGCCTTACCACTGCACCAAACACTTCTAATTTAATTTTTTTTCATTTAAAAAGGGACTAAAACCCTTGCCTACTCAAATTTGGTTCGACTCCATTACTTTTTTATCCATCATTATCCAATACATGTTTAATCACCATTTACAAGTTGATTTTCACATTTAATAGATGTGTACTGTGCATTTGAATGATTATAATTATATTAGATATTAATAGATGAAAAAGTAATGAAGTGAATTTTAACCCATATTTATAAACTCCAATCAAGAATAATTAAATTATTTTTTAAAAAAATGTCCTGCTTTTGATTGATTCCATTTTGCATTTCATCCTTCGCTTGATATATATTATTCTTATTGTTATGATATTTTCTTGGTCACGAAATTTTTTATAATTTATAATTTATTAAACTATTTTTTCCTTTATTGTGCAAGGGCAGTTGTCATGTTGGATTAAACAATTTATAACTAAATTATAAGTGTTGGGAATCGACTCATATAAACAACGAGAAAGAAGGAATAGATAAAATTGGGCATACAAATTTACATGGAAAAACTCCTCTAATCAAGAGGATAAAAAAAACCACGGGCAAAGGAGACTTCACTAATGAGAAAAAAATCAAAGAGTACAAGATGGAGAAATTCAAAACAAGAAATTCAAAACAAACCCTAACCCTGAATACAAAGCTCTCTGGCTAAAACACAAAATTCCCTTAAACCTCTCTAAAACTCTCTCTTGATTTTTTCTCTAACGTTGTGTTATGTTCTTCTTGTTATCTTTTCCTAGGGTTACTAAGGCCCCTTAAATAGGTTAAGATTTTAGTTCGAATATGACTATAATATCTCTGGTGTAATCAGAGTTTAATTGGGAAAAGTAACCATGTTGAGAGTCTAATACGTGACTGCTTTAAGTTTGGAATTCGTCGCATCATCGTGATGTCCTATGCTTTGCCTCTGTTTCAAATGTTGTCGTGTCATTGCAAGGTCGCCTCTACTTTGACTCGTTTGACCAAAAAATGCGAGACACACTCCACAAATCTCCACCTTGACTCGTATTTTAACATGTCTCATTTGTTTGGCCCCGTCATAGGCCTAACTCGATCTTTGCAAGATACTGACCAATCCAAATAGTGATTGAACTTGGAAATTGGATGTAACACCCCTTACCCGTGTTCGAAGCCGGAACCGGATACGAGGCATTACCTAACTTAACTTGCTTAAATTTATAACTTTGGGCTATAAAATTTCGTCCCAACTTAAAACTTTTTCATTTACAATCAATATTTCCCCCTTATATGGGCCCATGGGGCCCAAAACATACATAGAGGATTGTTCGGAACTAATCTGAGAACTTAGGAAACTTTAAGAAGACATAGAAAATTTTTCATCAAAACAGGGGCCACACGCCCATGTTGTTTAAGGGACACGCCCGTGTGCCCCTGAGACATGCCCGTGCTCCTCACCCGTGGTCGACACTGACTTAATACACACGGCCGGACACACGCCTGTGTCCCTGGTCCGTGTCCTTCACACGGCCTCGACACGCCCGTGTCTTAGCCCGTGTTCCAAAACCTTGGTATTCTGTTTGTGACGTCATCACCTCACTAAGGTCACACTGCCAAGGCACACGCCCGTGTCCTTAGGCCGTGTGTCGAATTAAATTCCAATTTCTAGGTGCAGACTTCACACGGCCTGGGCACACACCCATGTCCATGGCCGTGCCTCCCACACGGCTGAGACACACGGCCGTGTCTTTGCCCGCGTGTTTACTACTGAGCATACTGACTTGCAACTCTAGCATGAAAGGGGATACACGGCTGAGCACCACGCCCATGGGGCTGACCGTGTGTCACACACGGCCTAGACACACGCCCGTGTGTTTGCCCGTGTGGACAATTATATGGCTATCTACTAATCCATTTTCCACCCTAGCAAGAAATCACACTCATACCAAATCAATTCAATATTTAAGGTGACCATATGATACCTCTAAGAACTCAAAAGAATCAAGACATCCATAAAAACATACACTTCATGAGATCCATCATCATTGAATATATGAACATATCAAGTATAGGCCAACATCCCATGACCTCTTACAAAATAGATTGAACAACTATAATAGCCAACACATTTGACTTGCAAATATGACATAACAAAAAGACCAAGTCCTATACATGCCATACTCAAAATGAATCTAGTTTGGCTATACCAAATAGTGGTCAATAGTGTGATCTCCAACTCTGACGTCTACGATTTCTCGAGCTATCTTGGCAATACTACAAGGAAAAGGGCAATGAAAGGGGTAAGCATAAAGCTTAGTAAGTTTGCATGAAAATAAATGACAATAACAAGCTCATGATAAAACCCATCCATGGCATTAATTAACCACACACAAGGTTATAGGCTCCTTGCCATACTTACTCATAATTTCCCTTATTTAGCTCATACCATGCCACATATCGTAAATATTCTTCGTGAATTACTCACGGTACACAATGTTAACTCAATCACACAGCTTTAATAAAATTCTCGTTTCTATTTCTAAGCTGATCTATTTGTCCCAATAAATCACTAGGGATGCTCAAGGATGCTTATTCATAACCATTAGCATACACACAAAGCCAATGCCACATCCTGGATGCGGTCTTATATGGGATTACTTTTGACTACCGATGCCATATCCCGGATATGGTCTCATACGGAACCTCACCTCAAGTATCGATGCCATATCCCGGATACGGTCTTATACGATTCTCATATTCAATACCGAAGCCATATCCCGGATATGGTCTTATATGTAATTTCAATTTGGCACCGAAGCCATGTCCCCGACATGGTCTTACACGGGACCTTATCTATCTCATGTCTCGATAATAATATACCCACATTCATTATAGTCCAACCGGGACTTCAACATTTTAATTTCTTAGAATATCGTACATCAATATAATGTCAACCATTCACAAACAATACGAGCATAAATGTTAAATTTATCACATACAAACTTACCTCGATTTGAAAAATAAGCTAGATCGTCGATCTAGTCCGAGACTTTATTCTTGCCTCGATCAAGGTTGATTCTTGGTTCTTCTTGCTCTATAATAGAAAATTAGCTCATTTCAATCATCACATTAATAAGAGCATTTTAATAACCATGCTTTGGCAAAATTACTATTTTGCCCTTACACTTTGGCAAAATGACCATTTTACCCCTAGGCTCGGAAATCAATTCTAATCAAATTTCTACCTTTAAGAAGCCTAGGTGAACATTTATTTCTCTTATGGCTATCATCAAAACCCAACATTTCACACATTTACTACAAACTTTTCAACCTTTACAAAAAGGTTCATTTAGGTTTTTTCATGGCAACCTCTTTCACAAAAGTTGTTCATCTAACAACTAAGACTCATTTTCTTCCATAAAATGCAGCAAATAACAATGAAAGATCTCATGGAAAAACTTTAAAATTTTCACCATATTACAAATTAGTCCCCTCTTTAGAAAGCTTAAGCTCTACGGGTTCTAAAAGTACAACTATCATCAAGAAAAACCATTAAAGTCACTTACTTGAATGGAGAAGAGTTTGCTGAAATTTTGAGCTTTCAAAACCCCTATTTTGCTTGCTATTTTCGGTGGAGGAAGATGGGGAGAAAAGATGATAAAGATGGGGAGAAAAGATGATATCTTTTCTTTTTATATTTTATTAATACAAGTCAATTTTGTCACCAACTTTTACCAACTTTGACCAATTTGTCAATTGTTGTCTCCTATGGCCGGCCACCCTTTCCTTAGGGGTCTAATTGCCCTTTAAAGACCTCAAATTAATATTCTATGGCTATTAGGTACCTTTAGCTTATAAAAAAGAACTTTTGCACTTTATGCGATTTAGTTCTTTTTCGCGATTAAGCAAGAAATCGCTAAAATTAAGGCACCAAAATTTTCATGCATACATATAAACATGCTCTAGCTCATAAAATATCATAAAAGTAATTTTCTCTAACCTCGGATTAGTGGTTTTGAACCACTATTCCGACTAGCCCCTAAATCGGGCTGTTACAATTCCCCCCTTAACGATTTTCATCCCCGAAAATCTTACCGACGAAAAGGTTGGGATATTGGTTTCTCATAGACTCTTCGGGCTCCCATGTAGCCTCTTCTATTCCATGTCTCTACCATAACACTTTAACAAGGGCTATACTTTTTTTTCTCTGCTGTTTAACCTCCCGTGCCAAAATTCTAACCGGCTCTTCACCATAAGTCAAATCTGGTTGAATCTCTACCTCTGTTGGTACTATGACATGTGAAGGGTCTGAACGGTATCGGCGCAACATGGATACGTGAAAAACATCATGAATCTTTTCCAGCTCAGGTGGCAAGGCCAAACGATAAGCTACCGGTCCTATCCTCTCGGTAACTTCATAAGGTTCGATAAAATGTGGACTTAATTTGCCTTTCCGGCCAAATCTGAGGACCTTCCTCCATGGTGATACTTTCAAAAATACTTTATCACCGACTTGGAATTCAATCTCTTTCCTTTTTAAATCTGAATAGGACTTTTGTCTATCTGAGGCCGCTTTCAGACATTCACGTATCACCTTTACTTTCTTTCCAGTTTCCCTGACCAAATCGACCCCGTGTATCTGATTCTCCTTAAGTTCTATCCAATACAAAGGCTTCCGGCACTTACGCCCGTACAATGCCTCATAAGGCACCATTTTCAGACTTGACTGGAAACTGTTGTTGTAAGCGAATTCCACCAGCGGTAAATATTTTTCCCAATTACCTTGGAATTCCAAAACACAACATCGAAGCAAGTCTTCGAGTGTTTGTATTACTCTTTCCGACTGCCCGTCGGTTTGTGGATGAAAAGCTGTACTGAAGCTCAATTTTGTGCCCAAGGCCTCTTGTAAATTTTTCCAAAACCATGACGTGAATCTCGAATCTCTATCCGAAATAATGGACAACGGTACTCCATGAAGTCTTACTATTTCAGTCACGTACAAGTCCGCCAACCTATCAATCGAGTAGTCAACCCGTACAGGTATGAAATGGGCTGACTTCGTGAGTCTATCAACCACAACCCACACAGCATCTTTCTTTTTGGGCGACAATGATAAACCTGTTACGAAGTCAATAGTAATACGATCCCACTTCCACTCGGGAACCATAATGGGCTGAAGTAGACCCGAAGGTACTTGGTGTTCAGCCTTCACTTGCTGGCAAATTAGGCATCTCGACACGAACTCAGAAATGTCTTTCTTCACATCGGGCCACCAATACCACTTCCTCAAATCATTGTACATCTTCGTGCTGCCTGGGTGCACAGTTAAGCATCTGCTATGTGCTTTATGCAAAATCTTACGAACAAGTTCATTATTTCTGGGTACACAGACCCTATCTCGATACGTCAAACATCCATCAGGGCTTACCCGAAAGTCTGACTCAACATTTGACTCACATAGAACTCTTTTGGCTTGTAAGCTGCTGTCCTCTTTCTGAGCTTCACAAATCTCTTGAAGAAATAATGGTCTAGCCCTCAACTCGGATAGAATAGAACCATCATCTGACAAAACCATCCGCCTATTCATGGCTCTCAGCGAAAATAAGGATTTTCTGCTCAAAGCATCGGCGACCACGTTTGCCTTTCCCAGATGGTAGTCAATCACTAACTCATAATCCTTGATCAGCTCTAACCATCTTCGTTACCTCAAATTCAATTCCTTTTGAGTCATCAAATATTTTAGGCTTTTATGGCCGGTGAATATCCGACACCTTTTTCCATACAAATGGTGTCTCCAATTCTTCAATGCGAACACAATGGCGGCCAACTCTAAGTCATGGGTCGGGTAATTCTTCTCGTGCGGCTTTAATTATCTAGAGGCATATGCAATCACTTTACCCTCTTGCATAAGTACACAACCCAATCCATTCAGGGATGCATCACTGTAAACCACAAATTCTCTTCCCGGCTCAGGTTGCACTAAAACAGGAGCCTCAGTCAACAACGCATTTAGTTTCTCAAAACTCTATTGACACTTTTCTGTCCAATCAAACTTTACATCTTTTTGGAAAAGCCTCGTCATCGGGGTAGCTATCATGGAAAACCCCTTGACAAAACGCCTATAATAGCTGGCTAGGCCTAGAAAACTTCTTACTTCAGTTACGCTCATCGGCAGTTTCCAATCAACAATTGCTGCAATCTTACTTGGGTCGACTCTAATCCCATCTCCCGAGACAATGTGCCCCAAAAATCCTACTTCCTTAACCCAAAATTCACTCTTGCTGAGCTTGGCATACAATTATTTTTCTCTCAAAATTTGTAGAACCATACTCAAATGCTCGGCATGTTCGTTCTCATCTCTAGAGTAGATCAGTATATCATCGATGAAGACCACGACAAATTTATCCAAGTATGGCCGAAAAATGCGATTCATTAGGTCCATGAAAACGGCAGGGGCATTCGTTAGACCAAAAGGCATGACCGAAAATTCATAGTGGCCATACCTAGTCCTAAATGCGGTTTTTGGTACATCCGAGTCCTTGACTCTGAGCTGATAGTACCCTGACCTCAAATCTATCTTGGAAAATACTGTGGCTCCCTTCAATTGATCAAATAAATCATCGATTCTCAGCAACAGGTACTTGTTCTCCACAGTTACCTTGTTAAGTTGCCGATAATCTATGCATAATCTCATAGAACCATCTTTCTTCTTCACGAATAAAACAGGAGCACCCCACGGAGAAAAACTCAGTCTTGCGAAACCCTTATCCGTTAGTTCTTGCAACTGTGCTTTCAACTCTTTTAGCTCGGTTGGAGTCATTCTATATGGAGCAATAGAAATGGGGGCGGTACCCAGAGCTAACTCAATCCCAAATTCAATCTCTCTAACCGGGGGTAACCCTGGCAATTCTTCAGGGAAAACATCTGAATACTCACATACTATAAGTACCGTCTCAATTTTCAACTCAGTCTCCTTAGTATTTATCACAAAAGCAAGGTAAGCTTCGTACCCCTTTCTTAAATACTTCTGAGCCAACAAGGATGACATCACTACTGGTGACCTGTCTTGCTCGTCTGATTCAACACGAATAAAATCCCCATTTTCACACTTCAACTCAATAAGCTTCATTCCACAATTCACGATTACATCGTGAGTAACTAACCAATCCATCCCAAGGATGAAATCAAACTCATCAAACAACAATAACATAAGATCAACCGGAAAGCAATGACCCCTAATCGTCAAAGGGAAACCTTTGCATACTCTATCAACCAACACATACTTGCCTAGGGGATTAGACACTCTTATTACAAATTCAGTAGACTCTATAGGCATGCTCATGCTAGAGACTAATTTTATGCATATGTATGAGTGGGTAGATCCTGGATCAATTAAAGCTATAACACGAGTATCATAAAGAGAAAATGTACCCGTGATTACGTCAGGGGAAGATGCCTCTTCACGAGCACGAATGACATATGTTCTCGCCGGTGCTCTACCCTCGACTCTTGCAGTCTGCTCTCTAGATGGATTTTTGCTACTCATCTCATTTCCCAGGTTTCTCTATGGTCTTCCTCTAGTAGCGTTTCCCGGTCTTGCATTCTGAAACTTCTCTTTCTCGCCCATCTCGGGGCAATCTCTGATAAAATGGTCTAAAGACCCACATCTGAAACAAGCCTTCTCATTCGCTCGGCACTCACCAGAATGACGCCTGCCACACTATGGGCATTCCGGTCTACTCGGTCGAACGTTGCCCACACTAGCAACTGATGTGGTCTGCACTTTAAACCCCAAAAACTATTTGCCCTTACTTCGATTTGAAAACTTGACCGAAGTAGCTGGTCGAGTAGCAAAATCCCTCGATTTCTTAGATGAATATTGGAGTGACTTATTCAGCTGTCTTTTCCTCGAGTCACGAGACTAAATCTCAACTCTCATTTTCTCTTTAGCCAACTCTTCAGCCTTACAGGCTCTATCTACCAACACTACAAATTCTTTTAGTTCGAGAACTCTGACATATAAACGGATATCCACATTCAGCCCGTCCTCGAATCTCTTGCACATGATAGCCTCGGTAGACACGCACTACTGGGCATACTTGCTAAGTCTTACGAACTCCCGTTCGTAATCGATCACCGTCATTCGGCATTGTTTTAATTCCAATAACTCTTTTCTCTTACGATCGATGAATCTCTGGCTGATATACTTCTTCCAAAATTCCTCTTGAAAGAATTCCCAGCTAACTCTCTCCCTTGGTACCACCGACACAAGGGTGTTCCACCACCGATAAGCCGAATATCTCAAGAGAGATACCGCACACTTTAGGCACTCCTCAGGCGTGCATGACAATTCATCAAATACACTGACAGTATTTTTGAGCCAGAATTCTGCCCTTTCCCGATCATCATTCTTACTAGCCCGAAATTCCTCGGCTCCTTATTTTCTGGATCTTATCGACCGGAGGCCTTTCTCTCCTTACTGCCTCAACCACTTGAGGAGCTACCGGAGCGGGTTGAGGAATAGGTGGGGGTGGAAGGGATTGAGCATTAGGATTTGCTTGAACGTACTCAGTGTACCAGTTGCTCATCATATGGAGAAAGGCTTCTCGAGCCTCTTCTCCCTAACCCAAGGTCTCGAGTCGACTATCTGCTGGCGCGGTCTCTTGAACAGGAGCCGGTGCATTACTCGCAGTATCATTGGCTGCAGTTTGGTCTGGATTAGAATCCATGTACTATATAAAAACACAATTTAAAACGTTAGGAGCCATCACACTATCATTACTCAAACACTCTTACATATGGCATGTATAGCTAAACTCATACTTACGCTACGTTAGTCTGAGAATCGACTAAACTATAGCTCTGATACCACTAAATGTAACACCCTTTACCCGTGTTCGAAGCCGGAACCGGATACGAGACATTACCTAACTTAATTTGCTTAAACTTATAACTTTGGGCTATAAAATTTTGTCCAAACTTAAAAAATTTTCATTTATAATCAATATTTGCCCCTTATATGGGCCCACGGGGCCCAAAACATACATAGAGGATTGTTCGGAACTAATCCGAGAACTTAGGAAACTTCAAGAAGACATAGAAAATTTTTCATCAAAATAGGGGCCACACGCCCGTGTTGCTCAAGGGACACGCCCGTGTGCCCCTGAGACATGCCCGTGCTCTTCACCCGTGGTCGACACTGACTTAATACACACGGGCGGACACACGCCCGTGTCCCTGGTCCGTGTCCTTCACACGGCCTCGACACGCCCGTGTCTTAGCCCGTGTTCTAAAACCTTGGTATTCTGTTTGTGACGTCATCACCTCACTAAGGTCACACGGCAAAGGCACATGCCCGTGTCCTTAGGATGTGTGTCAAATTAAATTCCAATTTCTAGGTGCAGACTTCACACGGCCTGGGCACACGCTCATGTCCATGGCCGTGCCTCCCACACGGCTGTGTCTCTACCCGTGTGTTTACTACTGAGCATACTGACTTGTAACTCTAGCATGCAAGGGGATACACGGCCGAGCACCACGCCCATGGGGCTGTTCGTGTGTCACATACGGCCTAGACACACGCCCGTGTGTCTACCCGTGTGGACAATTATATGGCTATCTACCAAGCCATTTGCCACCCTAGCAAGAAATCACACTCATACCAAATCAATTCAATATTTAAGGTGACCATATGATACCTCTAAGAACTCAAAAGAATCAAGACATCCATAAAAACATACACTTTATGAGATCCATCATCATTGAATATATGAACATATCAAGTATAGGCCAACATCCCATGACCTCTTACAAAATAGATTGAACAACTATAATAGCCAACAAATTTGACTTGCAAATATGACATAACAAAAAGACCAAGTCCTATACATGCCATACTCAAAATGAATCTAGTTTGGCTATACCAAATAGTGGTCGATAGTGTGATCTCCAACTCTGACGTCTACGATTTCTCGAGCTATCTTGGCAATACTACAAGGAAAAGGGCAATGAAAGGGGTAAGCATAAAGCTTAGTAAGTTTGCATGAAAATAAATGACAATAACAAGCTCATGATAAAACCCATCCATGGCATTAATTAACCACACACAAGGTTATAGGCTCCTTGCCATACTTACTCATAATTTCCCTTATTTAGCTCATACCATGCCACATATCGTAAATATTCTTCGTGAATTACTCACGGGTACCTGTGTTAACTCAATCACATAGCTTTAATAAAATTCTCGTTTCTATTTCTAAGCTGATCTATTTGTCCCAATAAATCACTAGGGATGCTCAAGGATGCTTATTCATAACCATTAGCATACACACGAAGCCAATGCCACATCCCGAATGCGGTCTTATATGGGATTACTTTTGACTACCGATGCCATATCCCGGATATAGTCTTATACGGAACCTTACCTCAAGTATCGATGCCATATCCCGGATACGGTCTTATACGATTCTCATATTCAATACCGAAGCCATACCCCAGATATGGTCTTATACGGAATTTCAATTTGGCACCGAAGCCATGTCCCCGACATGGTCTTACACGGGACCTTATCTATCTCATGTCTCGATAATAGTATACCCACATTCATTATAGTCCAACCGGGACTTCAACATTTCAATTTCTTAGAATATCGTACATCAATATAATGTCAACCATTCACAAATAATACGAGCATAAATGTTAAATTTATCACATACAAACTTACCTCGATTTCAAAAATAAGCTAGATCGTCGATCTAGTCCGAGACTTTATTCTTGCCCCGATCAAGGTTGATTCTTGGTTCTTCTTGCTCTATAATAGCAAACTAGCTCGTTTCAATCATCACATTAATAAGAGCATTTTATTAACCATGCTTTGCCAAAATTACTATTTTGCCCTTACACTTTGGCAAAATAACCATTTTACCCCTAGGCTCGAAAATCAATTCTAATCAAATTTCTACCTTTAACAAGCCTAAGTGAACATTTATTTCTCTTATGGCTATCATCAAAACTCAACATTTCACACATTTACTACAAACTTTACAACCTTTAAAAAAAGGTTCATTTAGGTGTTTTCATGGCAACACCTTTCACAAATGTTATTCATCTAACAACTAAGACTCATTTTCTTCCATAAAATGCAGCAAATAAAAATGAAAGCTCTCATTGCAAAACTCTAAACTTTTCACCATATTGCAAATTAGTCCCCTCTTTAGAAAGCTTAAGCTCTAGGGGTTCTAAAAGTACAACTATCATCAAGAAAAACCATTAAAGTCACTTACTTGAATGGAGAAGAGTTTGCTGAAATTTTGAGCTTTCAAAACCCCTATTTTGCTTGCTATTTTCATTGGAGGAAGATGGGGAGAAAAGATGATATCTTTTCTTTCTATATTTTATTAATACAAGTCAAGTTTTTCACCAACTTTGACCAATTTGTCAATTGTTGTCTCCTATGGCCGGCCACCCTTTCCTTAGGGGTCTATATTCCCTTTAAAGACCTCAAATTAATATTCTATGGCTATTAGGTACCTTTAGCTTATAAAATAGAACTTTTGCACTTTATGTGATTTAGTCCTTTTTCGCGATTAAGCAAGAAATCGCTAAAATGAAGGCACCAAAATTTTTATGCACACATATAAACATGCTCTAGCTCATAAAATATCATAAAATTAATATTCTCTAACCTCGAATTAGTGGTTTCGAAGCACTATTCTGACTGGCCCCTAAATCGGGCTGTTACATTGGAAGACTCTTATTCAAAACGGTCATACATTTCTTGCTCATATGACCAAGCCGTATATACCACAACTGAGTTAAATCCAACTCCATAATAGACATGGAAATTGTTGCTGCACCAGTCACTAATGAACCTTGCAGATAGAGACTAACGGTTTTTTAACCTTTCATCAAAACAAGAGCCCCACGAGATACCTTAATGCCACTTGACTCAATGGTGATTCTACAATCGTTCGAGTTTAACATAACCAAGGAGATGAGGTTTTTCTTTAAATCAGGCGCATGCCTGACACCTGACAATGCCCTGATAATCTCATCATGCATCCTGATATGAACAGTACCAATACCAATTATCTTACAGGGTGAATTATTCCTTATGAGTACAACTCCACCTTCAATTGGACTATATGTGGAGAACCAATCCTTTTTGGGACACATATGGTAAGAAAACACCGAACTTAGGACCCACTCAAATGTAAGCTTAGACCTTTCAATCGTAGACACCAACAACCAATCATCCCCATTGTCCTCGGCCACACTAGCATCGACTACCTCAGCCTTTTGGTTTCTATTATTATTCACTCAGCAGGCCTCATGTTCTTATTTAGTAGCTTATAACACTCTGCCTTAATATGACCTAACTTCTTGTAGTAGCCACATATCTTGTGTCGATTCCTCGACTTCGATCTAATCTTGTTTCTCGCAACCAAAATTGAGGCTTGTCCGTCTGACTATCTATTTGAACCTAACTAATTGTCGAGTTTATCTTTGCTCAACGATTTTTCCTTCGCGTCCTCAAACGAGAGTTTATCGTTACCATAAATCAGGGTATTATTGAAAGTCTTATATGAAGGGGGTCAAGAGCATAATAATAGCATAGTTTGATCTTCATCATCTATATTAGCCTCTACCTTTGGCCATACAGAACGTGTATAGGCGCTATTTCAACACTAATCAATTAGCCAACAACTTTGTCATGTAAAGGGTTTCCAACTTCTTCCATAAGGCAGATGTTGTTTTCCTATAAGCACCTCCTGCAACACATTTTTTGTCACACCTAGTTTCCTTTAAATTCAAAAATTAGAAATAAGTGGGGTTAAATTGAAGGAAGCCATAAGTTGGTGGTTAAATTGATAGAAGTCATAAGTTGGTGGTTTCTGTTGAAAAAAAAAAGAAAAGAAAAGTTAGTAACTAGTTAGGACAGGGTTGAAGTCCAATGCTGGTTCGGTTGGATTAAAACCAACTGGCTCCTTAGTGTGAGACAAAATGATTACCAAAGGATAGTTTTGATAAGGTTAATAACTGAGCGAGAAGGGCTATATATAGTTGGGAAATGGCTTCACAAGGAGAATTCTTCTCAATTTTGTTTTATTTTCTTCTCTTATTCATCTTCTTCTTTGGTTGCTCAAAGAAAAGACAGTTAAGGGGAGCTATGCATGGAGTGGTGATCATGAGGTTTGGGTTGGAAAAAAGGAGAATCTGGTGAACTACTAAGGTTCTAAGTTTTTCAGTGTTTGTAAGTTTAAGAAATAAAGCAAAGAATTTATAGAACCTTTAAGTGGGTTTACATGTTTCTAGAAACTGTGTTTTAAAGTTGAATACTAAGTTTATTTTATGACCTTGGTTGTCAAGCTTAGCTGCCAAGAGAATGGAAGTTTTGGCATTCGAAAAAGCTAAGATAAGAGGACAAAGAGCATCAGGTGAGTTTCTGTGCTCTATAACTAGGATAATGCATACTCTCTATTGGATGTGAATATTGGAAAAAATCTGATTTGAAAACGGTTTTCTTGCACAGCGAAAAATTAAAATTTGAATATCAACCCGGTTTGTGATATTTATAGTAATAAACCTTAACCAAATTCGTACCTGTGTTTTTAGATAAGCGAATCCTTGATGTTTTCCAGCTTTCAACCAAATTATCTTCTTCGCTATTTCGTGCCACGAACTGCTTCAAGTGTGGGCTCGAACCAATTGAATCAAAATATAGAACTGGAAAAAGTTTTCCTTTTGCGGTGAATAAGGAAATTCTCTCTTATTTAATAGAAACCGGTAAAATTGTTGTTCTGAAAAATATATTTATAAGATAGGAATAAATTCTCTCTGTTTGTCAGCAGAATAAAAATATCTCAAAAGTTTTGTTAATAGCTCTACTAGTGCCATCTATTTATAGGAAGAGAAGGTAGAACCCTTGTAGAGTTGTAGAGGTTTATTTTAAATAGAAAAATAATATCCTACTTAGAGTAGGAGAAGGGTGAATGACTCACCCTTGTATTTCTACTAGGGTTGTTGCCCCCTTCATGTCTAATTACGAGTACTTCCAAGGCTTTTTTGACCTAATACTTTGTAATATGATCCAACCCGATTCAGTTTTTATATTTCTCAAAATAAACTTTAACATTTATATATTATATAATTTTCTCATCCTAGTTTTACTCCAATAATATTTTGATGATTTTACCCTCTAGTAAAAATTCGAGAAAATTCATTCAATCTGTCACAATTCAAAATGTTCACTATGACCAAATGGTTTATTTTCATTTTCGAGCTTCAAAAAAGTCCAAAAACATAAACTCATTCTTCCATCATTTTTTAGTAATCCTATATAGAATTGCAAATTTCCATTTTTGGAAACCTATATTCATTTCCAAATGATTTCATTTCTCCATTTCAGAGAAAACCATAATCATTCATGAATGTTTCTCATTTCTCTTTTTCTATTCATTTCGTTCATTTCTATTCAAACACGCAATTCATTTATGGTTTCAACGAACTAGCAGAGAGACCGATTAAACATATGTAGTTGAGGCTCAAATGATTTATAATTAAATTCCCACTTTTCGCCTATTAATTATAAACTCACTTAATCACAAAGTAATTCCACTATAGTATCGTGACTAAGCTCTCCTCAACGACACACCATTACGAAAGCAACTACTCAATGCTCGTCCAATGACCTTGTTATTAGTGTGCTATCCTTATAGGATATCCTTGATCTCTTTGGATAATATATGTTCTCCCAATATGATCCTATTTTATCTTATGGTAACCATTACATCTTCCTTCATGAAAAGTCAATCACTACCTAATAGTGATCACGTCATCCATCCCAAAGACAGACGACTTATGGCCATGTTTACTTTTCATCAACCATGTAATGCTAATGAGAGTATATCATTTACCCATGTTTTAGGCCATGAATTCCATTTTTTGTGAATGACATTACATACTACAGAAGTCGTACACCTAACGCACCAACTTCTGATTCTTTATTTATTTGAACTCAGGCTTTTAGTTACATCAAAGTGTACGAGTTACGCATACATAATCTGCCATCCACTAAGGATTTAGGTACGTCACACTATGAATGTCACAAGTGGATAAATCCATAAATGCATTCAGGATCTATTCTTCTTGGGTCCTACCCGATGTATTGATAGTCCAGTCAGTCACATCTATGTCTCTATCTTCTGGGAGTCATCCGCTTCGATGCCCAAGATAAGACATCTCCCCAATTGGACTTGATAGACGACATATTATTCTTTCAATCAGTTTGCTCATTTTTAATTAGACTAAGGACATTTTTAAGTTCGTCTACTAATACAAGTTGTCTTTCTATACTACAATTCGACCATGTAATACCGCTTAATATTAGTTAAACATTAGACAACCAATGAGAAACATTTGTTTTCATTTTGTTTTGCATGCAAAAACCATGTGAGGACAATATACAAAGTATTAGTGTAATTTATGAATAATTTTATTAACCAATCTATTCGAAAAAATTACAAGTGTACTTAGATGAAAATACTACACTCAAGACATCAGATCCAACAGTGAATACTTGTTATGCATAAGGATGAGTAGGTTTATGAGTATCTGCAAGGGTGTCGTATGTATTAAATGTATATAATTTTATGCTTGAAAAGTTGCGTACTCCATGATAAAATGTTTTAGAATTGCATGTAATGCCTGTTTATATTTTGTGGAGTACGGAAGGGATTTATCGACGAGTTAGATGAAGTTAGGACTTAGGAATGAGAATTTCTGTTAGATACCGTCATACGGTGTTGCTAAGTGCAAACTGTGATGTGCGAAGCTTCGAGCCTTGCAGAAGGGACATTACAGTGTTCGAGCATCAATGTTAGGAATGGCGAAATGGAGGAATGGGTGAAGGAATAGGGAAAATGGAATTCTGTTAAGATATCGCCATACAGCGATGTTGAGTGTAATCGTGATGTGCGAAGCGCTGGGCCTTACAAGGTTGACACTTTAGTGTTCAAGCATTAAGGTTAGACATAAGATGAATCAATATTGATGGAAATTAGGTTCCGCAGAGAAACACCATGATGACGATCAATAGGCTCTATGGGGCGACACCGCGATGGCGGTAAGGTCCTACGGGGCGATACCTCAAAAAAGGTCTAACGTGTAAGACCATAGCTCAGCTATGGCAACTAGTACAGTCCACCAGGATAGTAAACACGGGGTAATCTATTAGGACAATAAACACGAAGTAGTTCGCCAAGATAATAAACACGGGGTAGTTTGTCGAGACAGTAAACACGGGGTAGTCCATCGGGACAGTAAACACTAGGACATCCACCAAGTCATTAAACATAGGGATAAAGTGTGTAAAATCATGGCTCGACTATGGCAAAAGAGAGATAATTCGTCGTGATGGTGAACATGGGGTAGTCCGCCAAGACGTTAAACATAGGGTATATTGTGTAAGACCAAAGCTCAATTATGGCAGCATGAAGAGTCCGCTAGGACATCAAATATGGGATAGTCTGTCCAGACGACAAATGCAAGTAGTCTGCCAGGACTATTAATATGGAAAGTCATGTAAATCAGGAGAATTACGAATATTGTTAGGAGATAGCCAACCAGCTAATTTAAGGAAACCACCAAAAAGAAACAAAGGTAATAGAAATGGGAAAAGTTCGTGCATTGGTGAACAAAGGGGCCAATAGGGCATACGATGATAACCCAGTTAAGATCTGTTAGGGGAAAATACATCTTTAATGCCTTGTGGATAGGCAATAGAAGGGGATCTATCTATAGGTCGCGCATTGGTGAACATATTTTATACTAAAACCAAGGTATCGCAAGTAAGGCAAATTATGAAGAAGTAATTCGAAACAACTTTTCAACCCGAATGTAGGGTGAAACTAGATTTAGTCCGCCAGAGTGGCGGGAGACCTCATTAGTTATCCCAATGGATAGAACATCAGCAAGTCCTTCGGAACTATGGTAGGAAAGGGAGTATATAATGGACTAAACAGACTTAGAATAATCACTAATGGAGAGATACGCACGAGCTAGCAAGAGGGTAGGACAAAGGACTACCTTATAAGTATAGTGTGGAAAGAAGAATCCACACTTGGTATGGATAAAAAAATACAAGTAAAGGAAGCGTAGAGTCCGTAGATATGATGAGTCATCTGAGGAATCATTCAAAACTAGTTAAAAGCTGATAGGATGGTTTAGGGAAAGATCGCTTAACGATCTAATCGCCAATAGATAAGTTCAAAAAATAAATTAGAGACTACTAGGTCGGGTTGAGAGAAGTTACCCCAAAATGAGTAGGGAGTTAATTGTATTTAGTTTATTTTCATTTATTACCCCTGTGAGACGGGGTCTTGGGACCATGAAAAATTTGCAAATGTACACAATCACAACAAGTAATAAAGTGACAAGCAAATGTCGAGTTATCGTACCCACAGGGACTGTGAAAGAAAAATACTTATGAAATGTAAACCAAACACTTTGGTGATGGGAAAAATATATTGTTTTGAAGAAGTGATTTAAAAATTAAAAATTAATTAAGTAATTAAAATAAAAAAGTAAAAATTTCAATGCACGATTTCAAAAAAATAAGTTTTAATCAATATGAAATAATTGTGCTAGATCGATTACATTCCTTAACTTAGAATTACTAAACCCATGTTCATGTTGTTACAAATATTTTCATGGCAACTTGGTAATTTGTTAACTACTGCACATACATACTTACTAAATTAACCAATCTCTTGAACATTTTTCAATGTCAATTCAAAAAATTAATCAATCTTCATAAGCACATATAACATTAAGTGAGGTAACAGTATATTTCTATATTGAAATATTTTAATCACAATAATCTTGCAAGTTATGCAAGGCTAATGTACCGTTTAATACTGTTGCTAATTTAACCTTCAGCTACCTTAGAAGATTAAACATGCACCAATTAAATATTGTGTCAATTAATTATAATTTCAATATGTTTCATAATTAATTCATTCGTTACCTTATATTTTATAATGCAAGTATAACATAAGTATGGTTTTATTTAATTGAACAACTCACCAAGGCCTATAACAACACAAACATGATTTTAATAATTCAAGTGGACAGAATGCAATCAATCTAACATGAATTAATTTGAGCCATTTTAATTGGTAGAAGAACAACAAAACAATTATTCATATTCATGATAACATAAACAAGAAAATTAAAGAGAAAGGAACTAGGAAGCAAATCCAGTATTTCTCTAAAGCTAGACTAGTGCGCTCCTCTTCTTCTCTGCTTATTTTGTTAAACCGAGGCCTCCACGAATAATTGAATGATGCTATTCCAAGGTGGAAGAAGGTTCTTTTTCAAGAGGGAAATCGGCAAGGGAAATGGACAAGAAAAAGGGAAAAACAAAGAAGAGAAAGTAAGTGAAAGAGAGAGAGATGTGTGGGAATGGAGGTGTGTTGTGTAACACCTCTAACCCATATCCGTCGCCAAAATAGGGTTACAGAGCATTACCAAAACATTCGAAAACATTTACTGATAAATCATGCAAGTTACTATTCACATTCTGAAATCATTCTTAACGTCCTTTAAATGGACCTTCGAGGCCCAATACTAGCACTAGAAACAAGTCGGGACTTAATCGGAACCTCTAAGAATTTTTTGCGAAATTACAAAAATTTTCCAAGGTGTAGGGCTCACACGCCCGTGTGACCCTGGGACACGCCCGTGCTAGAGGCTGTGTTCGACCCCGTGTAACTCTCTGACTTGCACACAAGGCCATGCCACATGCCCGTGTGCTAGGCCGTGTGGTTAATTAATTCAATTCGAAAGTAGGTGCAGGTTTCACACGGCCAAGACACACGCTCGTGTCTCTGCCCGTGTGCTCAATTTTGAGCATTCTGTTTCTCAAAATTAGGATGCAGGGGACACTCGGCCTGGCTACACGCCCATGTACTCGGTTGTGTGTCACACACAGTCTGGACACACGCCCGTGTGCATGCCCGTATGGACAAAATAAAGCCATTTCTAGCTTCATTTTCCACCCAAAATCACACCCAAAACTTGCACTTAAAACACACATCTAATACCAACCAAGTCAAGCATTCAAAACAAGCAATTCCATCATTCAACATGGCATATTATTTCGAGCACAAGTGTTTATAAAATTACCTTGGTTTAACTTATGCAATAACAACATTTGATCATATATACTTAATGTAACAGCCCGATTTTGGGTCTAGTCGGAACAGTAGTTTCGGGACCACAAATCTGACGCAGTAAAATTCATTTTTATTATATTTTTATGGTCTACGGTTTTATGGAACGATTTCGTGAAAAATTCGTTCAAATTTTTGACGTTTGGGCACTCAATTTAGTTAAAAGGACTAAATTGCAGAATGTGTAAAATGTGTGTTCTAGAAGCTAGATGCATCTAATTGCTATGAAATTTTAAATTGGAGGTCTTTAAATGGTAATTGGACCATTATACTTTATTATGGAAAAAAAATGGACATGGCTAGGTGAAATTTCAAAGTTTGGCATTAAGGGTATTTTGGTAAAATGGTAAATAAAGATAAAATTAACTAAATAAAAGATGTTCATCTTCATCAAATTAGTCCCTTGGCCGAAATTCACAAGAGGAGTCCATAGCTAGGGTTTTTTCATCTTCCAAGCTCGATTGTAAGTTCGTTCTTGCCCCGTTTTTCATGATTTTTATGTTTTTGAGATCCTTGCAACCTAATCTAGCTATTTCAAGGACTAATTTGAAAGAAAATTAAAGTCTAAAATTTTACCCATGTTAGATATTTGTATATTTTGATGTCTAATGGTAGATTATGTATGTTTGATGTTAGATAAACAACTTTTATTAAATGATTTTTGATGAAAATGCCTAAAAGGACCTATTTGTAAAAGTTGTAAAATATGTAGTAAAAATGTGAATAAATGAAAAATGTGAGCATGAAAAAGATTCGGCTAGGCTTGGGTAATGAATAAATCGAATGAAAATCATTTTACGAGCCTAGGGACTAAAATGTAAAAAGTTAGAAAGTTAGGGGCAAAAATGTAATTTTTGCCATAAGGTGTTTTTGGGATTTAATTGAATAATTTGATAATTGAATAAGTTAAATTTGATATTATAGATCAAGAAAGACAAGGTTTTGACCTAGACCGGGGAAAGAACAAAGTTGTGGACTAAATCGAACTATTAGCCATTTTGTACCGGGGTAAGTTCGTATGTTAAAAATAAGCTTTAGAATAATTGTATTTAAATGCTTTAATATTGCATGAATTGTATGTCTGATTTTGTGAATGAGTTCAATCTTACGAATGAGTCTGAAGACGAATCGACAAGCAAGAAATCTCGTTTGAACCTTAGGAATAAGGTAGGATAGAAGTGACATGTCACTAGGGTCATTATGTGTTATATGATTATGTGATCCGGGTGCTGGTCTCGTACGTCCTACCGGTGGCTGAGTATACTGGCATATGTTGCGGATACTTGACAACTTGTGTGAGCAGCACCGTGTAGCTACGTCTTGACTGACAGCTTGTGTGAGCAGGCCCGTCGATAGCTCGAGAGCGAGCGATTATGTGATATGAGACTTAGGTAGCTTTGGCTACATATGTGGCACTTAGTGTGCAAAGCTTTCCCGAGTATCCGACATTGTTATTCCGAGTGGTTCACGGGTATGTCAAAGATGAAAGTATGTGTATATTCATTTTGAGATGACTCAAGTATGTGTGTAAAGCTTATGCTTATTAAATGTGTGAATTGATGAATATGAGGTAAGTTTTGTGATGGAATAAGTTATGATTATGAGATCATGGTAATTGTACATTTAATTATGTTATATAATTTGAATGTAATATGCATGGTAAGGTTACTTATTTCTTGCATACGAGCTTACTAAGCTATATAGGTTACTCTCATTCATTTCCCTTGTCTTATAGTGTCACCAAGCTAGCTCTTCGGAGATCCATACACACTATCGATAATTATTTTGGTATCAATGAATTCAACATTTTGAATTATGGCATGTATAGGGGACTTGGTCATTTTGTTATGTGTCATAATTGATTTGGCCAAATGTGTTGGCTTATGTTGGTTAGAAGTTCATTTTGTATAAGGCCATTTGAAATTGGCTAATATTGGTATAAGTATATTCATATGATGATGCCTTTCATGAATGAGGAAACTTGCATGATTTGAATTGATAAGTTATGTGATGTTTATGTATGTTAGATGTTAGCATGTGAATGATGTGTTGATGTCTTGGTTATGGATGATTTGATTGTATGGATAAGCTTGAATTGGTGCTATGTTATGTTATGTAGGTGTGTGAATTAAAGGGGTGGCAAATGGCTTGGTAAATAGCCTTATTTTGTCCACACGGTTTGCCCCACGAGCATTTAGTTCAGCCGTGTGTCCCCTGCACCTTAATTGTTGCAAAACAGAATGTCCAAAATTGAGCACACAGGCATGTGTCTCGGCCGTGTGTGCTACACGGCCTTGAACACGGGTATGTGCCCCGGCCGTGTAAAGTCTGCACCTATTTTATGAAAAATTATGAAAATTAAATCAACCACACGGCCTAGCACACGAGCGTATGGCACGGCCGTGTGGCACAAGTCAAAGAGGTTCCTAAATTGAACACAGCATGTAGCACGGGCGTGTCTCAGGGTCACACGGGCGTGTCCCTTGAACCACATGGGCGTGTGACCCCTGTAACATGAAAATTTTTTTAAAGTTCTCGGTTTAGTCCCAAACCATTTCCAAAGCATGTTTTGGGCCTCATAGGCTCGTATTAGGGACTTTATGATTGAATATGGATGGTTTTAATTTGGACGCAACTTTTATGTCTTGAAATTTCTGGAATTCTTGTGTTATAAGTCCGGTAATGCCTCGAGCCCTGTTCCGGCGTTGAATATGGGTATGGGGTGTTACACTTAACATAACACTTGTGTATATATATCATCATAATAACTTACTTAGTCATTCCAAAATAAACTATTACTAGCCAGTCCATTGGCTAGGTTACAAAACATCATTTTCAAGCCACCTATGGCCAAGTTGTCCTATACATGCCATTATACCAAAATGATTTTACTAAGTATACCCAAAATGACTAGTTGATAGTGTGACGATGCTCCAATAATCTCCAACCTTCACGAGCTTTTGAGCACTATAAAATAGTGGAAAATAAAACGGAGTAAGCATTACATGCTTAGTAAGTTCGTATAACAGAAACTAAACTTACCAATCTCGTTTATTAAATCTAAGCAAACAATAACAAGTTTTCCATCCATTTAGCTAATTTGCCTAAACACATACATCCAATCAAACATGTTAGTCACAAAGTTTACATATACATTAAGTAAGGGTAGATGAGCTCATCATGCATTATTCTTTCAAGTCATTATCATTTCATCTCAAAGTTCTCATGCCATGTCAAGAGTTATACGTCCGTTGAATCATTGAAATTTCGATGAAAGCTCAAGTAGTTCAATCGTGGTGAACAATTCGATAATCTGTCAATTTCTTATTCATGGATACCCATTAGGGCACTTAGCTAAGGAACACGCTCTCGAGTCACATATCGTATAACGGGATTACCAGTCCAGGCTAAATCCTTTATGTAATGTATGCTCAAAAGAGCTCGATTAGGATTACCAGTCCAGGCTAAATCTTAATCGTAACGTATACTTAAGAGGTATTATTTCAAGATTACCCGTCCGGGCTAAATCCTTTCTATAACAAGGTCAATAGGATTACTCGTCCGAGCTAAATCCCGTCCGCAACAAATGCAAGACCTCATTCATTTCAGGAAAGCGCATCTACTCATCGGAACTCAACGTTCAATCGGGACTTAACCATTTTTTCACTATTTCAAGCATGTATCAATTTTCCATCATAGCATACAAGTAAAGCACATCAATATGAATCACATTACATACAAACACAACATTCAATTAACATAATTACATGCTCGATTAAGTTACACGAACTTACCTCGACACTTGTTCGTGTAAATAATCTACTAATCCGAAATATTTTCTTTTCCTCGATCTAGCCTCGAGTTTGTGTTTTCCGGAACTATATAAATGAATTTAACCATCAATTTCACACATTTTATATTTAAATGGACTCAATTTACGTCCTAGGCAAAATTATCATTTTGCCCCTAACTTTTCCATAAATTCCAATTTCGTCCCTAGGCCCGGAAAATGAAACTTGTGCAAATTACTCCCTATTCCAAGCTTAACCAAAGCCCATTTACAAAATTTACAGCACATGTATTCATAAAATTTCAGAATTTTTCCTTCAATTTCACAAGTTTACATTTTAGTCCCTAAATCATGTTTTCATCAAAAAAACACTTTGTAAAAGTTGTTTATCTATCACTAATCTTTCATTTTCTACCATAAATTTCTAATTTCTAGCATATACATCCATGACCCATTTTTCATACCTTGATAACTTTTCAAATTAATCCCCCAAATAGAGAGATTAAGCTATCCCGATTCCAAAAATATCAAAATTACTAAAAACGGGACAAGGAAACTTACCCAATTAGGCCTTGAAAGTTTCTCTTCTCTCACCTAGGGTTTCCATGTGTTTTAGGTTGAAGATGATGAAAATAAGATGATATATTTTCTTTTCATCTTTTAATTAATTAAGTATTTGCTATTTCCAATTTAGTCCTTGCCCTTTTTCTATATTTTCATGGATGAGTCACCAAGAAAAATCTACATACTTTTGTTAATGGTCTAATTACCATATAAGGACCTCTAGTTTTGAATTACATAGCTATTTGATCCTTATAGCTACTAGAATTTAACTTTCACATTTTATGCGATTTAGTCCTTCTCGTAATTAAGCACTAAATCGATAAAATTTTCATGCCAAAATTTTCACATGTCATATTTATCACAATACGGACCATATAAAAAATAAAAATAAATTATATTTTTGGGTCGGATTTGTGGTCCCGAAACCACTGTTCCAATTTCACTGAAAAATGGGTTGTTACATGTTGAATGAGGTAGCAAATGTGGGTATTTATAAGTGTGAATGGTTGCTAAAAATATCAAATAATTAGCAGCCACACACTCTTCCTTGGTCGGCCATACAACAAGCAAGTTCGAATGTTTCGAACTTGTTATTTTAAGCTAGGGGCAAAAGTTTGAAGGCACGAAAAGTGGAGGGGTTTCAATGGAGTTTAGGGAAACTTTGAGGACTGTTTTGCAAGCATAAAAATCAGAAAAAATCAGCTGATTGGGTTAGGTTATTGGATGGTTTGGGCTGCCAATTTGCTTGGTGGATCAGTATTCTCTTCTTAGCATTTTGTGCCACTTTCTCTTTAGGCTTTATATTAATTTTTAATCGAATTAACTTTGGATAAAAATTAAATATAAAGTATAGAAAAAAAAATCATAATTTGGACCGTCCTTGGCTGGAACAATATTTAGCCCTGCTCTTGGTTCACTCGATGCAAAAATTTCTCCAACGGTTCAAGCCTTTCGAGGTGTTTGCCGAGTCAATTTTCACCTTTTGTGCAAAACTGTCGAAAATAAACCAAATTTGTGAAAATTTATTATAAAAATAATTAAAAATCAATATATTAATAATTTAAGTGTAAATTAATTATTTTATAATTAAAGTGTGAATTTTGACAAAATTTACTATGAAACTACATAAATTAGAGCTCAAAAGGTACTGAAAAAGTATATATATATATATTTTTGTGTTTCCAGGTCTATGTATGAGTAATCCAGTTAAAAAACTCCCCAAGTTCTTTTCGAACTTATAGAATCTGGTTTATGTATGCAGGACTCGGGTTGAGTAGGGATCTTGATGAGGGACTAAGATAGATCGTGTTAGATCAATGATCAGTGTCAGTAAGGTGTCATGCACATAAGAAAGGGGGTGCCTTCATAGGCTTCACCTCGAGGTCAAATATATTGTAACCAAGTAGTTTCCTTAGAGTCCGAAATTTGAAACAGCGAACTTTTATTTAATTTTATTGTTTCTATTGTAAGACTTTTTATTAGTAAGTAATACATTCGTTTCTTTTTAATAGTGAGTTAAAAATTTGTAGACCAACTCGGTTCGTTTGTGACACTCCATACCCTGATCCAGCAATCGAGTTGGGTAAGGGTGTTACATTTTTTGTAAGACACAACTAAATTGTAGATAGAGCCTTCTCATCAAGCTTATCCCATTCCGGTTGATCCTAATCCACGGGCTTTTGCCCTGTAATGACTTTTTTTAGGCCATTCTGAACTAGTATTGCAATCATCTGAACTTGCCATAAACTGAAATTTGTGATCTCGTCAAACTTCTCGATATCAAATCTCATTTTTGCCATCTCTGAACAGGTTAATTATGGAATCCTAACCAAGCTCTGATACCAATTTATTGGGGATTGACCCATATAAACAACAAAAAAGAAAGAATAGAGAAAATTAGGAACACAAATTTACGTGAAAAAACTTCGATCAACCCGTATAAACAATGAGTAAAAAGGAATAAAGAAAATTGTGCACACAAATTTACATAGAAAAACTCCTCCAATCAGAGGATAAAAAAATCACGGGAAAATGAGACTTCACTAATGAAAAAACAATCGAAGAGTATAATATGGAGAAATTCAAAACAAACCCTAACCCCGAATACGAAGCTCTCTAGCTAAAACACAAAATCCCCTTAAAACTCGCTAAAACTCTCTTGATTTTTTCTCTAACGTTGTGTTATATTCTTCTTGTTATCTTTTGCTAGGGTTACTAAGGTCCTTTAAATAGGCTAAGATTACAGTAATACTGTGACTATAATATCTTTGGTGTAGTCAGAGTTTAACTAGGAAAAGTAACCCTGTTGAGAGTCTAATACGCAATTGCTTTAAGTTTGGAATTTGTCGTAACGTCCCAGGCTCCTTGTCACGACATTGCCTCTATTTCAAGCATTGTCGCGTCGTTGTGACATCGCGTGATTCCTCGTCGGAATGTCGCCTTTGGTTTGACCGAAAAATGCAAGACACACCCCATAATAGGTTTAAAAAATAAAAAAAATATTTGGTATAGTGTCAATGGAGTTTTTAGACTCCATTAATAGGGTCAGGGGTTGTGAAGTGTCCTATAAAGGTATAATAAAATATTTAAAAAATAAATATTTTGAAAAATGAGGAACATAATAATTTTTTAAAATTATTTGTGAAATAAAGAAAAATAATCACCAAATATTAACCTTAAAAAAATAATAGTTGCCCACAGTTGTGCCCTTACTGCTTCCTTTCCACACCAATTTGATAATATAGAAATTAAAATACTACATAAATAGATATGAATCTGTCAATAATTGATGAACGTACTATTTTTAAGCTAAAATGATGCATGCAACACACATTCTGTTAGCTGGGAATTTTGATAAATATAATTATATTAATTATTAAATTTAGTTGATAAATTAACTGTAATTAGTATGTTTTACATTACAAAATTTATTTAACTCCTCCACTGTTGGCATAATTGGGGTTTACCAATAGTAACAAAAACTCCCAGAACACTGAAATATCTAAAATGACCCAAAAGCAGCAAGGGCTTTAGTTTAGGCTTTGGGTTCGCATTTCAATGATTTAATAACATTGCCCCCAATAACACCCAGTGATTTGGTCTTTAGGGACTACATATTAGCTGTTTGTTGCTTACCCGACATGAAATTTGGTATTTTATATATAAAATAAATTAACAAATTTAATCCTTAACCTTTACACATTTATTCAATTTATCTCTTACTCTTTTTTTTTTGAAGTAAATTAATTTTTTTTAAACTAATAAGGTTAAAAGTTCAACAAGTCTTAGTAACAAATTAAAAAAAAAAATCAACTAAGCCGTTTTAAAATTTAAAATTTATTAAAAATATAAAAATTATAAACAAAATTTATAAAAAAAATTTGTATTAAAAACTAACAATACCAACCCAATAAAAGAGTCGGGGTCACTTTTGTTAAAATCTTATAACCATTAGATTTTAATGGGTTGGTACTGTTATCTTTTAATAATTATAAAATTTTTATTACTTTTTTTATAATTTTTTTTTATAATTTTTATGATTATTCAATAATTTAAAATTTTAAAATATCTTAATTGATTTTTTTAATTTGACACTAATGTTTTTTTTTTTACTCTTTAGTCTTATTAGTTTCAAAAACTTCTAATTTACTTTAAAAAAAAGTTGGGGCCAAATTAAATAAATGTGTAAAAGTTGAGTGCTAAATTTGTTATTATACCTTATATATAAACACCACAATTTAACGGAAAGGTTGTTTTGCTCACTCATCTAACCTACAGAGGTTAAGGTACCTTTTTTTTTTTTCGTAAAAAGACTAAAATGCAATCTAAAGTATAATAAAAAAACTTTTACAGGCTTCAAATATAATTCCATACGAAAATTCCAGACAACAGAATAAGATAGGAGAAGAATTGGAGGGTGGGACTTGTTGCTTTTTTTTCTTCTAATATTATGTAAGGTTAAATTTGATATTTGAATTTGGAAAATTTATTTACATTGGAGTCTAAAATTTTTTTAGTCCAAGTTAGGCCCCAAACTTGGTAAATGATCTCACATTGAGACTTCAACTTTTTTTTTATCCAAGTTAATCATTGAAAACCCTAAAATTCAAGCCTTAACATGGAAACAAATGTCAAGTTCAAACCTTAATGTGAGAACAATTGTTAAGTTTAGGGTTTTGAACTAAAAAATATTCAGGCCTCAATGTAAGAAAAGTTATTAAGAACAGATCTCAGTGTAGGAATAATTGTCAAGTTTAGGACTTAACTTGAACTGAAAAAAATTGTCAAATTCAAAGCCCAAATGACTATAATTAAATAATTTATGAAAAAGGGGAGCAGGTGGACCACTAAAGATTCCTTAACTGGGTTTGGGCTTTTGGAGTAATCATCAATTAACAGACTCCCAGCAATGAAACCAAGCGTCCCCTGTCTTGGATCAAAGGATCTTCTTCTTCTACTCCACTACTACTATATTGATGTCTGCAGATGCTATTAAACACATTTGTGGTCCCATCCCTAGGGTCCAGTGCCTAGATTCCTTCAATTCAATTAACTTGTTCAAACATGCCACACAAAAACTTTACCTTCATACTCTGGAATCCAAGGATCCATGTTCTCTCTTCCACGACTGAATGAATTGTACTTCGTTGGAGGGGGACACTGGTAATATCATCAAAAAAGGGTGTCTGCAACACTAGTTTCTAACTTTGCATGCGAGTTTTTGTTTTGGTCTCTTCTGCATTTCTTTTTTATCACGCCGACTGTTGCCAAAGCTTCTATTTAAAGCTGTCAATTAAATGTATCAGCCCTTTTTTTCACTGAGACTCCGATCTTTTACTCCTTTCGTTAGTAACGTCTGATTTCGAATGGCCTCATTTTGTTAGGGACATACAGATATTACCGCATTAACATCATAGTCAACCTCATTGTTTTTACATGGCTTGTTCTGTTTTATCAAACATATGATTCTGGTCGCTGGATGCTTCAGCAAGACATGTTTTTTTAACATGTTTATTTAGGTTGTAAATAACCACTACTATCAAAGACATTGCTCCCACACTAAATGAAGGTCTAAAATTGGATGCAGCTGCACTTTCTTATACAATCTATATAAGTACCTTGGTTTTCCCCATTTACACTGTCTCTACTCTTGCATACAGATGATGATTTGGGGGACATAAAATTAGTAAACATAAATGAAAGAAACTGTATAAAAACAATCAATCAACTTTTAATAACTATATTTCACTCACCTCACCATCCTTACATACACCCACATCTATCACCATCCTTCTTCGCTCCTTTGATTCCATAACCCTGCAACAGTTTCTCCTCGGAGACTGCCAATTAAAAAACCCCATAGCCATGTCAGTATGAATAGTATTCTCTAGACGAAAATCTTAAGAATAATTGATTAGAGATTGACCTTTTCAAGAATAAGTGCAAATGAAGTAACAAATAATGCAACTTACTCTGTCCCACAAATGAGGGTCCGGTTTCTTATGTACGATCACTGTTTCAAGCTCATCAGGATTAGCCATCTTCCATCTGCAAAGAGGATGAGGAACATGGTGTCGCTCGTATTCACTCACAGTTTTGTTCAGTTCAGAATCCATTCTTACACTTGACATGTAGAACACAAAAGGTTTTTGGCATGGATTTCGGCTAACAGGGCGAGTGTTGAATGCATATGCTGTGTAATCTGCTCTTTTGTACCAATTCAAGAATGTTCTCGAAGGCATTTCTATCTCCCGTGGTGAAAAGATCCCTCTAAAAACTTGAACTGCAAAACCCCATGAAACCGAAATGGTCCAACTCTTGGTTTTGTCATAGCAGATGGACTGCTGCATGATCCCTGCGGAATCCAATTTTGTAGGCAACATAAGGCGCTGAAGGGCTTGAACCCTGCTCACATTGGGGAAAATTGGCTCAACAACATCAAGGTGATGTAGTGACACCAATGGAGTGACTGGATGCGCGGCGAGGAGTCCGAACAAGTTCCCATACACATCATACTGATTGCAATGCATAAACCAATAGGCAATGAACTTAGAATCAGATATTGTTTTCAATGACAAAATCTTTTAAGTAAAAAAGTAATAGCATTAACATTAGTGGAACCAGCAAGAAATCATCCACTTTGAGCACTAACATGGAACATATCTCATAGATAAAGACACTTGATCTACAAATGCACACAACTCAAACAACTGACTCATGTGCGCCACGAATATATGGGGAGTTGGTGTGGGGGTTGGCTCCCCCGGTTCCTTGAAGGTCTTTTTTCTTACAGTCAAAAGAGCGTGGCAACCACGTACCAGAATATCGACTGACCAAAAGACGACATAATTGTGACAAAACCAAACCAGGTCTAAAACCCTATCAACACGTGGGTTCCACCTCCGCACCCACGTCTAAGACGAAAAATGTGCACTTAACTAATCACCCACCCCAGGCGGATGACACTGAAATTATTGTGCATTAACCGCTGCTTCACCGCCCAATGTGGCAGCGCCACCGGAACTTTACATATCGGGAAATGAGTATCTACTCTCATTACACTTCATTAAGTAGCTTAAGCATTACATTCAAACATGATTAACTTACCCCAAAACATAATTAGATATAAACATTTAAGTATTAAACTTATATCAGAAAAAGCTGGACAACCCATAATAATGCACTTTACCAAGTCAAAAAAAAAGAGTGATAAAACTGAGTCACCGACCTGGTGGAAACCGAGTTCCTTGGTGAGTGGGACACCGAGTTCAGCCATACAAGCCTGCATTCGATCATCCGAGCCGTACAAGCCGGGGTACCTCTGGATACACTTGTCTTGCATCTTTGCCAAGGCTTTGGCCAATGGGTAGCTAATGGCAAAGCCTCCGCCGCCGTAAGCCATGCCGTAGGAGAAAAAAATGTTCTGAATATGAGATTCCGACAAGCTTCCGATGTAATAATACTGAGTATGATCATATTTCCTCAAAATCCTGACCAGATTATCGGTGATGAAAACGGTGTCATCGTCGCCCATCACGAACCACCGGACGTTATCCATCTTCATCCTCAAAGTCTCCGTCACGATCCTCGAGATCCGAATCGCGGAACGGTGCCCCTTCCGGTTGGTGTAAGGGAACTTGGAAGTGTCGCTGGAGACTCGAAACGGTGGAAGGGTTCGGTTGTCTTGGGCAGAGTATTTGACGCGATCGTCCAGCCAAACCACACCACGCATTTGGTTTGGCTTGTACCAAATCTTGATGTACTCTTTTCTCTGCTGCCATAGCTTGGAAGAAGCCGCGATTCCAAAGACCACGTCGTGAATTTCCGTCGGCTTTGGCTTCGGTGGAGCTTGTCCCATTTGCATTACTACCTTTTGTTTTTCTCGGACATCACGACGGCCGTGATGGGGTGGAGCTGTCACAGCCGTCTGATTGAGAACCAAGGGTGCAGATGTGAAGCTTGTAGAGCGACGAAGATAGGAAGTAAATGGGGTATGGTGGAAGGTTTGTTGAGCAGAGGTTGTTAAGAGCTTGAGAGTGTAGAGAAAGTAAGTAAGCGAGACAAAGAGGATGGAGCAGACCATGAGCTTAGGAATTGGTCGGTTCGGGTGTCCAGAAACAAGTGAGTGGTTGCCTGAAGAATTTCTCAACTGAACCTGATCCCAAACCATCTGTGAAACTTTGTTGGAGTCTGTCATTCCGTTCAAGAAAACTAAAATTAGTTTTCTTCTGCATGCACTTTTAGATTCTGTTGAGGAAGAACATGATGGGTTTGTAGGAGAAAGGGTGAAAGATTAGAAAATACCCAGAAAGAATGGATTTTAAAAGAAAAATGAGACATGAAGAAGATTTATGAAGAGCAAAAAGGAGGAGTTTGTAGCTGTGGAGAAGTAAATGTGATGGATTACATTATTGCCAGGTTGCAAACTACCCCCGAATTGGAACTACACCAAGCAATTCAATATATATTTATCTTTATTTCTTTTTCTTTTTGGTGTGTGACTCAGTAAGATTTGTGGAAACATAAGTTTCTTTTTTATTTTTGGTTGAATAGATTATAGAACCTAAACATTTCGCAGCTGACCTTCCATAATTTTGACATTTTGGATTATACTGACAACTTTATAATTTTATTTAATCATATAATATTTTAACTTTTGAAGGCAAACCATCTGCCCAATTCAGTGCTCCATTATAGAATCATGCCACTTTGACTAAATCCATAACTACACTTAGTCAGGGGTAAAATTAATAAAAATAAATTATTATTATAATAAATAACAAATAAATTAAATTAAATCAATGCGTCATACTTTTTAATCTAATATGGTTTCAGCTGTCCTTGTTTGGGCACATAAGCGTTTGAATAAAAATATAAGTTTAAAAAATGAATTTAGACAAAAAATAAAGTTTATTTAAAACATGGGTCAGGCCTCGGTTAATGTATTTTTGGTCTAGACCCGAACTGATCCGAATTTGCAATTAAAAAACCGCTGGTGTTTTGCTGTTGTTTTCTTACTTTTTACTATAGTTTTGCTATCTTTTTACTATTATGTTGGTACTATTTTGTTGTTGATGTTTAGATATTGTATAACACTTGTTTTATTGTTAATTTTCCTACTATTTTAGAGGAATTTGTTTGTTAAGTTGCACTTATCTTAGTGTTATTTAAGTATAAAGAGTTTTTTTTTTTATTTTCAATTTGTTGGAATATTTTAATATTTTTAGTATATTGGTTGTACTATAATCTTTTATATAAATAAAAAAAATTTAATACGGGCTGGGCCCGAGTTTTAGCATTTTTATTCGGGCCAGACTTGGGGAAAAATTTAGGTCTATTTTTCAAACCAAACCCGTGCCTATCAATTAGGCCTAAATTTTGGTTAGGGCCCGTCCCGAACCTGATCCAACCCGGCCTATAGACAACTCTAGTTTTAGCCCACGCTCCCTGTAAGGTTGATTATTTGATTGTATCAAATTTAAATTAAAGGAAAAATAATAATGTTAAACTATGCTTTAAATCCTTACATACTTCGTACATTTGGAATTTAGTCTCCTACTATTATTTTTAGGAATTTAATCTATCTACTTTTCGGATTTAAAAATTTCGGTCTAGTTGTTACCACCAATAAAATTCTTCTATTAAGTTCTTTAGTGTGACATTTTGAAATTAAAGAAAATATGCACTTGGTAGTCATGTAAAAATAAAAATAACATTGAAAATATTGAATAGGATTTTTATTCTTAAAAACACCCATTCTAATTTGTGATGATAAAATACTTTTTTTTTCTATTGGAATAGTGTTATTAAGAAAAATTGACATCAACATTTTAATTGAAATAGTTAATAATATTAACGATTTAGACTAACTAAAAACAATATAAAAATAGAGGGACAAAATTATGTCACAAATTAAAGTATATAGATTAAATCTCAAGTTTTAACATAGTCTAGGTGCTAAATTTGAAATTTAATCATTGTCTTATAATATTACTTTTAGGCATTCAAATTATATATGACCACATAATATTTTAATTAAAAAATTAATTATATTAATTATTAACACTAATTAATAATATTATAAAGATATATGAACCAAATTATATTAGAAATGAAAGTAAAAAAATTAAATCTCAATTTTAGGTATAATAAATGAACCGAAATTAAAATTTAACATTTTTTAAGATGAAAAAGAAACCCTCATGCATGTCCTTTTCTTTTTTATATATAGTTATATAGATTATATAAAATAAAAATAATCGAAGTTTTCATATAAGATAAAATCAAACAATTAAACTTTCTTATCAAAACAAAATTCTGTTTGAATCTGATGAAAGCAAACCCCAAGTCATTGGATTTAGAAAAGAAAAAAATAAGGGTTAGTATTTGTTATATTAATAGTATATTTTTTATTCTATAAGCAATTTTAAAAATTTGTCATGCGTCTTTTTTTAAATATATATCTTTTTAATATTTTAATATACTTTATGGGATATTTGTCAATCTTTTAATTTTGTTTGTAAAGTCTAAAAACTTCATTTTTAATGTACCAAATATTTTAAAAAAAAACACTGTTGGTACAAAAATATGTTATTTTGAATCCAAGGTTAAAATATGTTATAGGTAACTATATTCTTCACAATTTTTAAATTTAATTCTCGTACTTTTATTTTAAAGAATTTAGTCTTTCTATTTTTTAGATTTCAAAATTCATATCTAATTGTTAGCATTGTTAATTTTTTGCTAAATTTTTTAAAATGAAAAATACTCACTTAGTAGCAATATAATTAAAAAAAATTATGTTGTAATGGACCCAAATTTAACAAAATATTTTTAATAGTGTTAACAGTTGGACCTGAATTTTAAATTTTGAAAAATAAAGAGACTAAATTTCTAAAAAGAAAAATAAATGGACTAAAATTTAAATTTACAAAGAGTAGAATAACTTAAGATATATTTTAACTTAAACCTTAATTATATAATATTTATATTTTTATGTAATTTATACACACAAATAAATATCAAACCTCAAAAAGTTAATCATTTGGTTTAATGTTGCAGATATATTCATGTTATCAAAGCACAACCTGATAAACTAGTATCATGCTATTTTTAGCTATTTTATTTTTATATAAAGTATGTTTGAGTAACCATTCAAAAAAATTATAAATTGAAATTAATATTTTAAGTAATTTAATTTTTAAATGTGGTTGGTAATTTTTAATAAAATTTATGTGTTAATTTTTTAATAAAAAAATATTGAAAATAATAAGTAGATAAAAGTTACTTATCACTTAATGAAAAATTAATTTATATTCTCATGTGATGCATGGGTCGGTTATGTATATATAACTTTTTATATTTAAAACTCAATATAATTTGTGTAAAAATATCACATTAAGATTAAAGTGAAAACCAATGTAGCCAAATGTTTAAGTTATTAGATTTTATGAAAATTTTATAAGTTAAATGATGATATTAATATGGGTTAGTATTTAGTACATTAACGGTGTACTTTTTTTATTCCACAAGTAATTTTTAAAAAATTATCATACGTCTCTTTTTTTAATATTTTACTATATACTATAAGACACTTGTCAATCTCCTAACATTGCTTATAGAGTTTAAAAACTCTACTGACAGTGCGCCAAATATTTTCCCTATTAATATATAAAATATTATTTTTGTGGAAATACAATTAAGATACTAATACAATAATTACTATTATATTATGCGATATTAAAAATTGATTGTTAAAATATAATTTTCATATAAATTCAAAAATACGGTCAAATTAGAAAACTTCAATATAAACTATTATGTGTAATGACTAATGTAGTAATTTTACTATTGTAATTTCAAATAATTGAAAGAATGAGCAAATTTGAGGGCTAATTGTCACATCCCAAAAAAATGGGGTTAGTAGAATCAGGGTTTGTGAAATCGAGAGTGGTCACACCTCGATTTATAAGGTTATCATTGTGCGTTTATTAAATAATGGCTAAGTGTTAGAGAGTCATCCTTAGAGACCCAAGTTCAAGCTCCCTTCCTCCCATTTTATTATTTTCGGCAAACTAGAGTAAAGTTACAGTCCGAAATAAATATATACGATTAAGAAATAAAATTAAATAAGAAATGAGCTTGTGGCTCAATGGTAAAAAGTTAGAGCATTTATCATAAGGGCCCAAGTTCAAACCACCCCTTCCCCCCTTTTAATTTCGTAAATTTTTAGCAAAATCGTCCTAAAATATATATAAGATTAAGTGTCTAAAATAAGCAAAAAATGAGCTATAACTTCAATGGTTAAACGTTAGTACCTCTTCTTAGAGGTTCAAGGTTCAAATCCTTCCCCTCTCATTATTTCTAATTTTTCAACAAACCCTTAATTCTAACCCTAATTGTCGTCCCTTGTTCTTAATTTGGGTAAATTGCATGTGCCACCCCTAGGGTTTACAAACCTTAGGAATTTAACCAATTCTTTCCTAGTTAGAATTCATATATTGTCCTTCCTCAAAATTCCAATATAATTAGAATTCCACCATCTTTTTCTCTTATTTTTCTAATTAGATTTTTATATTACCCTTTTTAAATCCTAATAGAATTTGTTCTCCCTCTTTCTATTTCTTCTCTTTTTCTTTTCTTTCCCTTTTCTTTACTTCATATTTTCATCCTAATTGTTGATAATTATTTTGCTTTCTTGAATCAAATCATCCTTCATTCAATCGTTCTTTTTAACGGTTTTGTAATTGTCATCAACAACATCCCTACCTTTGCCAAAAATTGGTAAGTACATCTCGTTTCCTATGTTTAGATCCCAAATTTTTGTAATATTATTATCCGACGCTAATCTTACATTCGATTAATCAATCTTTTACGATTCTTGCCAAATCCTTTTACTATCTTGTCAAATCTTGAAACCAACCGTTAATTCACATTTAAATGTTGTTTGAAGGATCGAATTTAAGTGAATCAGATCAAAATTGGACGTGAGGAATATCGATTAAATCAGTGATGAAAGGTATGTGTGTTCTTTTCCAAGTGAATTGGTGGAAAATTATGTGAAGTTTAAGGCCACATGGTCTCCCACACGGGCATGTGGACCACACAATTGGATCACATGACCATGTGCCCTCATAAATCTTAGGCTAGTTTGTGAACCACACAGCCACAACCCTTCCACACGGTTGTGTCCCTCTTGTAGGGTAACTATAGCGTTTGTTACACGACTACAGCCTGGCCACACAGTCGTGTGACCCCTATTTTACAGTTTTGCCCAAAATTTTGTAAATTGTTCAATTTAGTCCTTGTATAGTCCTAGAATTGTTTTTATAGATTTTATTCACTTAATTGATTCCTTGATATTATGAATATGCTACAATATGTGAGTTGATGAATAAATTGCTACTGTTATAATGTATGATATGTGAATGTTACATGTCTACTGTCACTGTATTTCTGATAAATTGTTACTCTTATTCCTGTCACTAAATTACTAATTGCATGTTCAACACACCTATTGCTACTGTTGAACTGAACACATGTTAAGCATGTCTATTGTTTTTACATGATGCTGTTACAAGTATGTCATACTACATTTGCATGGGGTGGGATGATTGAAAAGAGGAAGTACTGACAGTTTAATAATCTGTAACACTGGTGGTTTATCGACAAACTACTGGAAGCTTGTCTGAAAACTTTTTAACTAAAAATATTGGTGGTTCATCCACAATTTTTACTACCGGTAGTTTATCTACAAATACTGGTGGTTCATCCACAAACTGGAGTGTTATTTGATGGATGAGTCCTAGGAAACTCTTACTGTGGAGTGTAGCGAAGTATGAGTAGGAACTTTACTGTTACTTATGCATTGCATCTACATTCATAAGCATGCTCAAATGAACTGTCAAATTTTGCTTTGCTATACGATTGTAATTGTTCTAAAAATTGTTATTTTGCATGCTTTGGTTATTGTTCCGCACTAGTTTTCTTGTGATTGGACTCAAATTGAGCTTCTTAAGCTCACCCCCTTAACTTCTATATTTACAGAAAACCCACAATGTTAGGACGCAGTCTTGTCATCCAGAAGACTTGGCTCAGATTGTTTTTAAATAAAAGCATTTTAGGGTTTGTAACAACCTATTTCTTAGTGGTGTCAGAAATAGTGGTTTCGGGACCACAATTCCGACGAGTTGTAACATCCTGATTTTGGGCCTAGTCGGAACAGTGGTTGCGGGACCATAAATTTGACATCAAAAAATTTATTTTATTATTTTTTTGATGTCTACAGTATGATACTAATGTTGTGTGAAATTTTCATAAAGAAATTTCCTCGTTTGAGTGCTCAATTTGATAAAAAGGACTAAATCGCGTAAGGTGCAAAACTTGAAGTCTAATTGATAAAGGAACTAAATAGCTATAGAATTTTAATTGGAGGTCCCTAATGTGAAATTAGGCCTTGTTTAGTGTGGTGGCCGGCCATAGGGACAAGAAAAGACATGGTCAATTGGTTAGGTGAGGTTTTGGTACTTAATTGATAAATTAAAAAAAATAAGAAGAAAGATGATAACACATATCATATTCATCATCTTCTACCGAAAATACCAGAAAAAAGGGGGTTTTGAAATCTTAGAAATTTCAGCAACTTATCCTCTCACAAGTAAGTGATTTTGGTGGTTTTATTTGATAATTTTTGTTCTTTTGGAACCCCTAAAGCTTAAGCTAGCTATAGAGGGGACTATTTTGAAAAATGGTTGAAAGTCTAGGGTTTTTCCCTGAGAATATTCATGTTGTTTTCTGCATTTTTATGGAATAAAATGAATCTTGGTTGTTAAATAAACAACTTTTGTTAAGTAATTTTCATGAAAACACCTAAAATGGACCATTTTGTAAAAGTTGTAAGATAGGTGGTAAAGGTGTGAAATAATGCAAATTGTGGACTGCTATAGTTATGAAAATGGTTCGGCAAGGCCTAAAATACAGGTAAATTGAATAAAAATCATTTTACAAGCCTAGGGGCAAAAGTGTAAATATGACAAAGTTTAGGGGCAAAAATATAATTTTTCCATAATATGATTTTTGGACTGAATTGAATAGTATAGTAACTAAATAAGTCAAATGTGATATTTTAGATAAATAAAAATGAGTTTCGGACTTAGAAAGGGGGAAAGACGAATATTGGACGACTCGGTCCCTTTCGCCATTTTAAGTCGAGGTAAGTCCGTGTGTAAATAATACAACATTATATTATGTAATTAATATTTTGATATTGCATGAATTGTATATATATGTTTCTACGGATTTGATTGATGATGATTTGGTGAAGAATCAAGAATGAGAATCCCGGTTGAACCTTAGGAATAGATAGGATACAAATGCCATGACATTTGGGTGATATGTGTGCTAGTGTAAGACCATGTCGGGGACATGGCATCGGCCACATTATGAGAGCCAGTGTAAGACCATATCTGGGATATGGCATTGGAATTCTACTACGTGTATGACAATTTCTGAGTATCCTTCGATATTCCAATTGGTTCAACGAGGTAAAGAATTAAAGTTTATGTTAAGGATGGAAAATGACTAAAGTGTAAATGAATGTGATTATCTGACGATTAAGTGTAGGTATATGTATGTATACACTCATGAGCAATGTGCTCGGTATGTAATCGAATTTTGATAAGAATGTAAACGAGTAAGTTATTCCTATGAGAATGACCTTGTGATTATAAGTCCATGTTTATGAGGTATGATTACGTAGTAAATGTGATTGATGATCGTGTGTGAGGCTTTTAGGCCAAATTAATTTGAGAAATGATATGTTTAAGTCTTTGTTGTTGATGAATAGGTTAAATTGGCCAATGATTGGCTTGTAAATATTTGATAATGACTAGTTAATGGAATGGCTAACCATGGATATACTTTGGTGTCATATGTGTGTAGATGAAAAATTAATATAAAGGATACATGAAAGAGTTAAATTAGCAATAGAATAGTTTGGACAGCAGCAGTTGTATCAATTTGAAAACTCACCAAAAATGGTAGAAATTGAATTAGAGGTTGAATGAGATATGAAATTAAATATTATTGAGTCTATTTCTACATAAAATAAACAGGATAAGCAAAAGAATTTCATATGGTGAGATATTTGGATTTTAGTGAGACAGGGTTAGAATAATCTCGGAATCCCCTGTTCTGACTTGGGAAATTCATTAAAACTTTTAAAAAAATAATCATGGGATAAAATTTATATTCTTGAATTTCTTAATGAGTCTATTTTCAATAGAAACAAACAATAACATCATTCAAGTTTTTTACAATGAGATAGTTAATTTTTAGTGAAGAGGGTTTGGAACTGTCGGACAGCGAAATAGGGGAGACTTTAAAGAATAAACTATACTGATTGGCTAAACCAAAAATTATGTAAATTTTATGGTAAGAAGATATATGAGTCTAGTTTCACGAAAAATTAGCAAATCTTAATTTGGAGTTTCGTAGCTCCGGATAAAAATAATTTAGTGACTATAACTCAAGTAAATAGCTCAAGATGAACATAAATGAATTGTAAAATTTTATGTAATAATGATGGTATTATCTTGAGAGCTTACAATGAGGATTGTTAAAAGCATTGTAATCAATTTTTAATTATTTACATACATACTTACCAAGCTTTATAGCTTACTTCATTGTTTTCCGTGTTTATAATGTACTAAGGTTAGCTCGGGTTGGGAGTCGCTGGAGAATCTATCACACTATCAAGCTTACAATTTAGGTATTGATGATGTCATACTTAAGGTTATGGCATGTATAGGGAACTTGGTCATGTGTGTATGTTACTATGAGTTGTCCTAGAATAATGAACCTTGATGTTCGGAGTTCATTGTTGTATAAGGTCGTTTAATGTGACCAAATAAATTGGTTATGCTATAAACCCATGAGGATGCATTCCAGAGTTGAGTAAATTGTATGCTATGACTCGTTACGTGTGTGTGGTGTATGTTTTTGTAGCTTTAATATGTCATGAAATGTGACATTCAAGTTATACTCAAGTATGGGCATGATAGGGTAGAAATTGGCTTGGAAAATACCCAACTTTTTGACCACACCGGTAGAGACACGGCCGTGTGTCTCAGCCGTATGGAGGACACGATCTAGCACACGGGTGTGTGACTTGGTCGTGTGATCCAAAACGAATGATGATGTCATAAACAGAGAGTTATACAGGTGGAGGACACGAGCGTGTCGTGGGCCACACGGGCGGGTGTAACCACACAGCCTGCCCACACGAGCGTGTGACTCTCCAAAATAAGAAAATTTTCTAAATGTTTCAATAGTTTTAGAAGTTCTCGGTTTAGTCCCGAATCGCTCCCAAAGCCTGTTTTGGGCCTCGTAGGCCCATTTTAGGGACTTGATGATATAAGATAAAGTTTTAAATTTTAAACAAAAATTTATGCCTTGAATTTGTTCAGTCACAAATGTTATTGTCCGGTAACGCCTTGTACCCTATTCCGGCGTTGAACACGGGTAAGGGGTGTTACACGAGTGATACTGTAAATATTATTATTTAATGTTTACGAGTCAAGTATTAATATACAGTGAATTTTGATTTGATAATTTCATTTAATTGGATAATTAGTTAAGTACAAGTGGTTTGCCCCTAAAGTCAAGTGGTTTTGGAAAATGAGGTATCGGGACCTCGTTTCCATAAACCAAGCCCATAAATATTTATATTTTATAGAGTTTTTATATAGGTGTATTAAATTTTGATTTGAAAATATTAGTGATTAAATGGCTAATTTAGGTATAAGGACTAAATTGTAAAAATTGTAAAATTTAATCGCTTTAGAATATTATTAGTTATATGGCTTAAAATGTAAATATTTGAGGATCAAAGAGGCAATTGACCACTTTTTAATGATAACGGACGGTGGATATTTATTTTAAGGGAAATTTATATATTAAATAATGTTTTAATATTAATAAAATATAAAAAACATAATTTAAAGTTATTATCTTCATCAGTTTCAATCTTCCACCTATTTTACTCAAAAGAGAAATGCACGAACAACCATGGTTGAAGTCTTAAGTTCGACCAAACTTCCATCTTTTCTTGGTAAGTCGTTTTTAATCTATTTCTTGTAATTTTTATGTTTTTGATATCGTTACAACTAGGTCTAGCTAACACGTATCTCTAATTTCAAAAATGTTAAAGTTTTTAAAACTTGCCATTGACAAATCTTAGATGTTTTTGATAAAAATTGGTAGATTTGGAAGCTATGAAATGTTTAAGGACTATTTGATAAAGTAAACTTTGCTAATTTTGCATTTAGGACTAAATTGTGAATATGCCAAAAGTAACATTAAATTTCTATAAAATTGTATTTATGAGGACTGTAAAAGGATATAATTGAAATTGGAATGAAAAACGAAAGCAATTACTTAGTGCTCGTCCAATGAATTTGTCATAAGTGCAACCTTTATATGATATTCTTGATCTCTTTGGGATAATATTTGTTCTTCCAATATGATCCTATTTTATCTCATGATAATCATTACATATTCCTTCATGAAAAGTCAATCACTATCAAATGGTTCTGTCCAACGTACTGCCAGTCACATCTATGTCTCTATCTTCTAGGAGTCATCTGCTCCGATGCCTAAGATAAGACATCTCCCCAATTGGACTTGATTGACAACATATTAGTCTTTTAATCAGTTTGCTCATTTTCGATTAGACTAAGGACATGCTTAGGGTCGTCTACTAATACAAGTTTCCTTTCCGTACTATGATCCAACCACGTAATACCGCTTAGTATTAATTAAACATTTAGACAACCAATGAGCAATAAGTGCTTCCATTTTGCTTTGCATGCAAAAACCATTTGAGGACAATTTTATACAAAGTATATTAATTTAATTAATGAATTTAATTTGTCCGAAAAAATTACAATTGTATATTGACCAAAATACTACACTTAGGGCACCAGATCCAACGCCCTCACCCCTAAAACTTCTCTACACCATTGTTTATATTTTACTTTCATTTTTTAAACTTTTTCAATTGATAGATTTATTTTTGTTTGGGATGACCAATGTGCTAGTTTTAAGGTGTGTTTAAGTTCATGATGATGTGGTGGCGCTTCGAGACCCATATATTTCATTTGTTGTGTCGGGAGAGAACCATTGCAATAGAAGCCCATCTCATTGATCAAGCTTCGAGTTCGTGATGCTTATACGGTTACGAGTTGTAGTCTAACTATGAGTCCTAGTTGACGGGCGTTAATGTGTGGTCATGGCTTGCAGTATGACTTGGAAGCCCACTTGGCGGTGGTTATGCGGTCAAGGATTCAAGTTTTGGCTCACCAGAAGAGGATGCTTTGTAAAACCGATATGTAAGTTTGACATGATAATCATAGGGAAAAACTCAGGGGCCTCCCAGTATAATCCACTTATTTTTTTCTCCATCACCCCCAAAGGCAATATCGTTAACCTCCCTCTTGTCCGAAATCAGTGATGAAGTTGGGGCAAGTGCACCGTCAGGGGGCGAGCGACTGTCGCATTGGACAAAAGCTGGAGGTCGTTTCAACTTGACAACAGTTGTTGTGATTAAATCATTGACTAATAACTACAATCGTTGTCACCCTGGTTTGACCGCTAGCTTGTAACACCCCTCACCTGTATTTAAAGTCGGAATAGGGTTACGGAGCATTACCGGACTTATAACACAATTTAAACATACATTTCACAATCATTTTCCAATTCCATATAAACATCATTCATAAACAATCATATTGCCCTTAATACGAGCCTACGAGGCCCAAAACATGCTTTTGGAGTAGTTCCGGACTAAATCGATAACTTAGGAAACTTTTAGAAAACTTATAAAAATTTTCAAAATACAGGGGACACATACCCGTGTGGCTCGGCCGTGTGAGAACGCCCGTGTCACAGGCCGTGTGGACATTTGAAATGGGATCACATGGCTGTGTCCTAGCCCGTGTCCGACCCCGTGTAACTCTCTGACTTGGGTCACACGGCTAACACACACGCCTGTGTAACTAGCCTGTGTGCCCTAGAAATGGCACACGCCCGTGTGCCAGGTCGTGTAATAGGCTGTGCCAAGCCTATAGGGTTTATTGACTTGTGCCACACAGCTATGACACACGCTCGTGTGCTGTGCCGTGTGGAGTATACTGACTTGATTTCAAATTTAACACCAGAGGACACACGGCCATGTAACATAACCGTGTGTCACACACAGCTAAGACACACACCCGTGTCTCTATCCGTGTGGACAATAATAGGCTATTTACCAAGCCATTTTGCCACCCAAATTGCATGTACCTACACCAACCCATTTGACACCAAAACATAGCATATATATAGGCATTCATCTAACTCAACCAAGCATAAATTATACCATTTCAATACCAACAACACAAGGTATACAATCTCACAACACACAATCCAATTTTATACCAATTTCACTTTCTCAAATCATCAACATAGTCATTTTCTAAACGTGCATTGTTTTATCTAAGTTCACAAGCATACTAATTCTCAATTAATCAACCATTTGACATCCACATCACCTATAATCAACAAACATCACATATCCATCATTTAACCCAAACCAAAGTTATATATACATATGAATGCACAACTAAATCAACCAATCAAGCCAACTCTCATGGCTATATACAAAACAAAAACATTAACATTTACAAGCCATTACAATTGGCTAAATTCATTATCAAACCATATGTAACAACCCAAATTTCGGTGAAATCTGAATAATGGTTTCGGGACCACAAATTCGAGCTAAAAATAAAATTTATTTTTATTTTATTATACGGTCCGTATTATGTTAGAAAAGTCATGTGAAAATTTTGATACTAAAATTTTATCGATTACGTGTTTAATTAGGGAAAGGACTAAATCGCATAAAATGCAAAAGTTAAATTGTAGTAGCTATAAGGATTAAATAGCTATGGAATTCAAAACTTGAGGTCCTTATATGGTAATTAGACCATTAATGAAAGTATGTAGATATTTGGAGATGACTCATCCATGGAAAAATAAAAAAAGGCTAAGGACTAAATTGGAAAGATGAAAAGTTATTAAATGACAATTCAATTAAATGAAAAAGAAAACAATTTCATATCATCTTCCCCAAATATTTCCATGGAAACCCTACGAGAGAGGAAGAAGACTTATCAAGCTTAATTGGGTAAGCAATCAAGCCCCGTTATTAGTAATTTTGGTATTTTTGAAACCGGGATAGTCTAATCTATCTATTTGGAGGATTAATTTGAAAAGTTATCAAGGTATGAAATTTGGGTCATGGATGAATATGCTGAAAATTAGAAAGTTATGGTAGAAAATGAAAGGTTGTTGATAGATAAATAACTTTTACAAAGTGGTTTTTGATGAAAACATGATTTGGGGACTAAAATGTGAAGTTGTGAAATTTGATGAAAAATTCTGATATTTTATGAATACATGTGCTGTAAATTTTGTAATGGAATTTTGGTTAGGCTTGGAATAGGGATTAAATTGCACAAGTTTCATTTTCCGGGCCTAGGGACGAAATGGAAATTTATGGAAAAGTTAGGGGCAAAATAGTAATTTTTCCTAGGATGTAAAATGAGTCCACATGAATATGAAATGTGATAAATTGATGTTAAATTTACTCGTATAGATCCGGATAGACCAAATTCAGAGTTAGAACGAGGAAAAGAGAAAAATGTCGGATTAGTAGATTTACGTACACGAACATTGTCGAGATAAGTTCGTGTAACTAAATTGTGTTTATTTACATGCTTGCATTGATTGTGTTTATGTAAATTGTATAAATTTAATAAATATGTGAAATGATTACATATCCGATTAAGCCCGATAAATGAAAATATTTAAATTAAATGATAATGGCCGATAGATGATAAAGGATAAACGATGAGAATGTTACTTATATGCTGGAAATGAATGTGGAATGTGTTTATTTGAAATATATGAATGTTGTGGATGTATGAAATAATCACATGCTCGATAATTCTTGAGAAAAATGTTTAAATCCCGGTTGGATAAAATAGAAAATTGATGGATATGTGATTTCCTGAAATGAATGAGGTCCTGCATTTATTGCTGACGGGATTTAGCTCGAACGAGTAATCCTAATGACTTTATTACAGAAAGGATTTATCCCGGATGGGTAATCCTGATATAAGTCCTCTCGAGCATATGTTATGGATTGGGTTTAGCCCGGACGAGTAACCTAGGTCAAACTCTCTAGAGCATATGTCATAAAAAGGATTTAACCTGAATTGATAATCCTGTTGTATACATGTGTGGCTCGAGAGTGTACTCTCTGAAATTGTACCTTATGGGTACTATTGGACATGAATTGACGGATTCTGATTTGTACACCTCTAGTGTACTACCAGTGTATCCATCGATATTCCAGATAAATTCAATGGGTAAAACTCTTGACATGAGAATATATGATTAAGAAATGAGTTATTACATGTATCTAACTGAAATACACGAAAATGATGATATGTGATAATTGATATATGGAAATATGAGACGATGATATTTGTACTTGGAATTTGGTTGATGAATATAAGTTCATTCTTGATTATAGACTTGTACACCTTGAGTGTACTACTACTTGTGTGACCTTAATATTCGAAAAATATGAGTAAGGTCCTGACATGAAATGAGCTGAACCCGAAATAAACCATTATGAAACTATACTTGTAATAATAAGAGATGATTTATACATGTTAAATGAATACATGTTGTAGAAAGCATAAGTGCATGGAAACTTAATTGTTGTTGAGCTCATACATGTTTTGATGTTACTATGGAATATATGACTAACAAGGGCAATGAGGATGTGTGTAGGGCTTGAGGTCAAATTGATTGAATATGCCTTACATACTTACCACAAAATAGAATGAATGGTAAGTTAAGTACCATGTTATACGAACTTAATAAGCATTTTATACTTACTTAGTTTTATTTCCCTGTTTTAGAGTAAATCGGAAGCTCGTTGGATTGAAAGCTCGGCGGAGATCACTCACACTATCCATCGGCCCATGTTGATACAATATGGTAAATCAATTATGGTTGTAATGACATGTTTAGGTTATATTGGTCATATTGGCATGTAAATGTAAATGATGTTTGTAATCTAGCCATTGGAATGGCTAGTAATGGTTTGTTTTAATATACTTGTAATGTCAAACTATGGTAGCTACATATATGTTAAGTAGTTGATCAAACTATGTCTAACTTGAGGTCTTAACTAAGGTAAGATTATAGACATGTATGCATGAAATGATATGCCATGATGAATGATGGAATTTACTTGATTTGAATGCTTGAAATGGTTGGTATTAGGATGTGTGATTCAAGTGCAGGTCATGGGTATGATTTTGGGTGAGAAATGAAGCCAAGAATGGCTTTATTTTGTCCACACGGGCAGACACACGGGCGTGTGTCTAGACCGTGTGTGACACACGGCCTACCCCATGGGCGTATGGCCTGGCCGTGTGTCCCTGCACCTTAAATTTGAGAAAATTGAATGCTCAGAATTAAGCACATGGGCAGAGACACGGCCATGTGTCTCAGCCGTGTGGGAGACACGGCCTTAAATACAGAACTGTGTCTTGGCCGTGTGAAACCTGTACCTAATTTCGAAATAGTTTAATTAACCACACGACCTAGCACATGGACGTGTGGCATGGCCGTGTGCACAAGTAAGAGAGTTACACGGGGTCGAACACGGCCTGTAGCACGAGCGTGTCCAAGGGTCACACAGGCGTTTCCCTTAGACCACACAGGCGTGTGAGACTTGCACCTTGGAAAATTTTTGAAATGTCGCGAAAAATTCTTAGAGTTTCCGATTAAGTCCCGACTCGATTCTAATGCTTGTATTGGGCCTCGAGGGTCTATTTAAGGGACGTTATGAATAATCTCAGAAAATGAACAGTGATTGACATGATTTATCTGAAAAGGTTCTGAAAGTTTCATTAATACTCCGTAACTCTGTTCCAGCGACGGATACGGGTTTGGGGTGTTACTCCATAACCCAAAATAACCAAAGTTCCTATACATGCCATATACTTAAGATAGTTAAGTTCAAAAGTACCAAAGTGGTAGTAGGATAGTGTGATGAAGTCTCCGAAAATCCCGAATCCGAGCTAGCTTTGATTTCACTATAAAACACATAAAATAAACAAAGTAAGCTATAAAGCTTAGTAAGCTCGTATGAAAATAATAAGCAAAACTCACCATTTAATTTACCATTCAAAACATGTATATAACATACCACAAATTAATTAACCACAATGTTAACATGTATTAAATCATCGATATAACCATGAGTTCACTTCTTTCAAAAGTTCGATACATATACAGTTTCCGTACATACCTGTTTTGATACATATCTATTCTCACCATTTCATATATTTGATATACCCGTTGAACCATTCGAAATACTATCGGATACTCGGGAATCTCGCACCCTAAGTGCCAATATAAATATAGCCGAAGCTATCTCTATAAACCTAGCACCCGAAGTGCCAATATATATATAGCCGAAGCTATCTCGATAATGCTCACTCTCGAGCCAATAAACGGGTCTGCTCACACAAGCTGACGATCATGAGTAGCTACACGGTGCTGATCACACAATCTGACGAGAATCCGCAACATTTTCCGGATAACTCAGCCACCGGTAGGACGTACGGACCAGCACCCAATCACAATATAACCCATAATGACATGTCATTCGTATCCTAATCTATTCCTAAGGTTTAACCGACATTTCCAATGCCAAATCTTCATCGAATATGTCTGCAAGGTCGTAATCACAATTTATGCAATATTAAAGCATTTAAAACACAAATATAACAATGCTTATTACATACGAATTTACCTCGGATGCAAAAACGAAGAAACGGGTTGATTAGTCCAAAACCTTGTTCTTTCCCCGATCTAAGTCCGTATTTCGCTTTTCTTGATCTAAATGTAATCAAAATTAAATTATTTAATAATCTCTCTATTCAATTTAGTCCAAATTTCACTTTAAGGCAAATTTACATTTTTGCCCCTAACATTTCAACATTTTTACAATTTAGTCCCTATTTCATAAAATCACAAATTCATGCAATTCAACCATAACCCATACTAGCCGAATTTCAATTAGGTCCCTAGCAGTCCATATTTTCATTTATTTCATGATTTAACCACAAAAAATACACATTTCACAATTTAATCCCTAATTGGACATTTTACTAAAAATCACTTAACAAATGTTGTTTACCTAACAACAACCATGCATTTTCTATCATTAAAAATCAAAACACATGCTCACTCATCAATGGCAAAACTCTAAATCTTTAACAGTTTTACAAATTAGTCCTTGGGCTAGCTACATTAAGCTGCAACGATCTCAAAAACATAGAAATCATTAAAAACGGGACAAAAACCATACCTAAATGAGCATGAGAAGCATGGCCGAATGTCAAGCCTTAAACATGGCTATTCTTCCTTCAAAATTCAGTGGAAGAAGATGACTATGAGTGGAAATTTTGTTTTATTTTATTTTATTTTATTAACCTTATTTACTAAATACCAAAACTAACCTTATTACTAATTTAAAATTTCAATAATGCCAAGCCATTAGCATCCATTATCACATTAATGGACTATTTACCACATAAGGACCTTTACTTTAAAGTTCTATAGCTATTAGACACCTTTAGCTATTAGAACACTACTTTTTCACTTTATGTGATTTAGTCCTTTTTATCAAATTAAACACTCAAACGATAAAATTTCTAAACGAAACTTTCACACAATCATATTATCATGCTGTAGACATTAAAATAATAATAAAATAATTATTTCGACTTCAGATTTGTGGTCCCAAGACCACTGTTCTGATTTGACTAAAAACGGGCTGTTACAACTCTCCCCCTTAGGAATTTTCGTCCCCGAAAATCTTACCAGGAAAGAGATTAGGGTACTATTTTCTCATAGCTTCCTCATGTTCCCACGTAGCCTCTTCGAAACCGTGCCTTTGCCAAAAAACCTTTACTAAAGCTATGCTTTTATTTCTCAATTCCTTAACCTCTCGAGCTAAAATCCTGATTGGTTCTTCGTTATACGTCATATCAGGTTGAATTTCTATCTCAGTCGGAGAAATGATATGCGATGGATCTGATCGATACCGTCATAACATCGACACATGAAATACATTGTGGATCTTTTCTAACCTTGACGGTAACACTAGCCGAATGCCACTACTCCTATTCTTTCGATGATTTCATACGGCCCGATGAATCGCGGATTCAATTTGCCTTTACGACCAAAACGAAGGATCTTTTTCCACGGAGATACTTTCAAGAATACTCTATCACCGATTTGAAATTCAATGTCTTTACGTTTCAAATCTGCATATGATTTCTGTCGATATGAAGCTGCTTTAAAACTACCGCGAATTACTTTCACTTTATCTTCAGTCTCTCTGATCAAATCTACCCCGTGAATCTTTTTCTCACTAAGTTCGGTCCAGTACAACGGAGTTCGGCATTTACGACCATACAAAGCTTCATACGGTGCCATTTTAATACTCGATTGAAAACTGTTGTTATAAGTAAATTCAACCAATGGAAAATATTTCTCCCAGTTGCCTTCTAATTCTAAAACACAACAACGAAGCATATCTTCGAGAATTTGAATCACTCTCTCAGACTGACCATCGGTTTGTGGATGAAATGCGGTGCTAAAGTTCAACCGCGTACCTAGAGCTTCTTGTAATTTCCTCTAAAATCGCGATGTAAACCTTGAATCCCTATTCGAAATAATCGAAACTGACACCCCGTGCAATCTAACGATCTCTGAAATGGACAATTCAACTAATTTATCAAGCGAATAATCAGTATGTACCTGAATGAAATGTGCAGATTTCGTCAGTCGATCAACGACAACTCAAATAGCATCTTTCTTCTTCGGAGACAGGGGTAATGCCGATACGAAATCCATCGTAATTCTATCCCATCTCCACTTTGGTATCATCACAGGCTGTAGCAATCCCGAAGGCACCTGATGCTCAGCTTTAACTTGCTGACAAACCAAACATCTCGACACAAAATCTAAAATGTCTCATTTCATACCCGACCACCAATACAACTATTTCAAATCATTGTACATTTTAGTACTCTTCGAGTGAACAGACAAACAACTATTGTGTGCTTTGTGCAGAATTTTCTGAATGAGGTCAGAATTCTTTGGTACGCAAATTCTATCTCGGAACATTAAACAATCATCGGATCCAATCTGATAGTTTGAATCACTAGTCGACTCACATTGCACTCTTTTAGCTTGCAACTCGTTGTCGCACTTTTGAGCTTCACAAATCTGTTGAAGAAATACCGGTCTAGCTTTTAATTCTACTAAAATCGAACCATCATCAGACAAATTTAATCGTGTACTCATCGCTCGCAAAGCATATAAAGATTTTCTACTCAGAGCATCTGCGACTACGTTCGTTTTCCCCGGATGATAATCAATCACTAACTCACAGTCTTTCAACAGCTCGAGCCATCTCCGTTGTCGTAAATTCAAATATTTTTGAGTCATGATATATTTCAAGCTATTATGATCGGTAAAGATATGACACTTTTCACCGTACAAATAATGTCGCCAAATTTTTAATGCGAAAACAATAGCGGCCAACTCTAAATCATGCATCGGATAATTCTTAACATGCGGTTTCAACTGTCGAGGAGCATAGGCTATCACTTTTCCCTCTTGCATCAAAACACAACCCAAACTGTTCAATGACACGTCATTGAAAATCACAAACTCTTTACCCGACTCAGGTTGAACTAAAACTGGTGCCTCAGTTAACAATGCTTTCAACTGTTCAAAACTCTGTTGACATTTTTCGGACCACTCGAACTTCACATCTTTCTGTAGCAATTTGGTCATAGGTGTAACAATCATCGAGAACCCTTTAACAAAACGCCGATAATAACCAGCTAACCCCGGAAAGCTTTTGACTTCAGATACATTTCTTGGTGGTTTCACGTCAACAATGGCTAAAATCTTGCTCGGATAAACTCGTATGCCTTCAGTTGAAACAATATGTCCCAAAAATCTGACTTCTCGAAGCCAAAACTCACATTTGCTGAATTTAGCGAACAATTGCTTATCTCTTAAGGTTTGTAGCACAATCTTCAAATGCTCAGCATGCTCAGACTCATCTCGTGAATAGATCAGAATGTCGTCAATGAATACAACCACAAATCTGCCTAAATACGGTCTAAAAATTTGATTCATCAAGTCCATAAAAACGGTAGGAGCATTAGTTAATCCGAAAGGCATAATAAGAAATTCATAATGCCCGTACATCCGAATCTTTTACTCTCAACTGATAATAACCTGATTGCAAATTAATCTTCGAGAACACTGTTGCCCCTTTCAACTGATCGAACAAATCATCGATTCTTGGCAAAGGATACTTGTTCTTTATTGTAACCTTGTTGAGTTGACGATAATCAATACAAAGTCTCATTGATCTGTCTTTCTTCTTTACTAACAACACTGGCGCACCCCAGGGCAAAAAACTAGGTCGTGCAAAACCTCTATCTGTTAACTCTTGTAACTAAGCTTTTAACTCTTTCAATTCGGTTGGAGCCATTCTGTATGGAGCTATAGATATCGATGATGTTCCTGGTACTAATTAAATAGCAAACTCGACCTCTCTGATCGGTGGTAACCCCGATAACTCTTCTGAAAACACATCCGAATACTCACAAACAATTGGCACTGATTTAATTTTTGATTCAGACACTTTTGTATCTAAAACATAAGCAAGATAAGCTTCGCAACCTGTTCTCACATATCTCTGAGCTGACATAGACAAAATCACAATAGGCAATTCATTCGACTCATCTGATTCAATTCGAATGATTTCACTATTCTGGAATTTCAATTCAATAGTCTTTCGTCTACAATTCACAACAGCATCATGCAACGTCAACCAATCCATATCTAGAATTACATCAAACTCATCAAACGGTAAAAGCATCAGATTTGCCGAAAAATAATAACCCCGAATCATCAAAGGACAACTCTTGCAAACTTTATCAACTAAAACATATTTGCCTAAGGGGTTCGACACTTTAATCACAAACTCGGTAGACTCAACACGCAAACTCTTACTAGACACCAAATTCGTACAAATATATGAATGAGTCGATCTAGGATCAATCAATGCAATAACATTAGTGTCATAGAGAGAAAATGTACCGGTAATAACATCTGGTGATGACGCATCTTCGCGAGCGCGACTTGCGTAAGCTCTAGCAGGTGCTTTGGCCTCGGATCTCATAGCAGAGTCCTTAGTCATTCCTCTACTACTAGTCACATTCCCTGCATTTCTAGGTGGCCTCCCTCTATTAGCTGTGTTGCTCGGTCTTGCATTCTAAAACTTATCTTTCTTGGCTAACTCCGGGCAATCTCAAATGAAATGATCTTGCGAGCCACATTTAAAACAACCCCTATTATTCATCCAACACTCACCAAAATGTCGTCGACCACACTGTTGACACTTGGGTTTATTGTTTCTCACACTGCCAACACTCGATATTGATGTAGCTTGAGCTTTAGGACTTGAGTATTGTTTTCCACGATCTCTGTTTGGATACCCGATTGAAGTATTCAAACGAGTATACGAATCTCTTGATTTCTTTGACGAAGATTGATATGGCTTATTCGTCGATCTTTTTCTCAAATCTCTAGCCTCGAAATTTGCCTTTCTCTTTTCTTTGCCAAGTTCTTCAGCTTTACAGGCTCTGTCAACTAGCACTACGAATTCTTTCAACTCTAGAATTCTGACTAACAATATGATATCCTCGTTCAAACCATCTTCAAATCTTTTACACATAATGGCCTCAGTTGAAACACATTCCCGAGCATATTTACTAAGTCTTACAAACTCTCGCTCGTATTTAGTTACAGACATACGGCCTTATTTCAACTCTAGAAACTCTTTACGTTTTTTATCGATAAACCGCTGACTAATATATTTCTTTCTGAACTCATCTTGAAAGAATTCCCAAGTGACCCTTTTTCTCGGCATCACTGATACTAGAGTATTCCACCATTGATACGTAGTGTCCCTCAGAAGTGATACGGCACATTTTAAACAGTCATCTTGTGTGCAGAATAGTTTATCAAATACTCTGATAGTATTTTCAAGCCAAAACTTTGCTCTCTCAAGATCGTCATCAACGGTAGTTCTAAACTCTTCAACCCCGTATTTTTAGATTTTGTCAACAGGTGGCTTGTTCAATCGTAAAAGTTCTACACCTTAAAGAACTATGGGAACTGATTGGGGATTAGGTGGGGGTGGAGGTTGTTGAGCAGCCGGATTTTTCTGAACAAATTCTGTGAACCACTCATTCATCATTTAGAAGAAGGCTTATTTAGCCTCTCCTCCCTGGCTACCCGATACGGGTCTCGATTCTAATTGCACTACTCCGTGAACAGAGGCAGGCGCATTACTTTCAACATAATCAACTACAACTAGATTGAGATCCATTTACTATATAAAAACACGATTTAAATTGTCAGGAGATATCACACTATCACAGGTTATATATGGCATGTATAGCTAGACTCTCACATATGCTACGTTAGTCCTAGAATCGACTAAACCGTAGCTCTAATACCAATAAATGTAACACCTCTCACCCGTATTCAAGGCCAGAATAGGGTTACGGAGCATTACCAGACTTATAACACAATTTAAACATACATTTCACAATCATTTTCCAATTCCATATAAACATCATTCATAAACAATCATATTGTCCTTAATACGAGCCTACGAGGCCCAAAACATGCTTTAGGAGTAGTTCGGGACTAAATCGATAACTTAGGAAACTTTTAGAAAACTTATAAAATTTTTCAAAATACAGGGGACACACGCCCATGTGGCCCGGCCGTGTGTCTCACACGGCCAAAGACACGCCCGTGTCACAGGCCGTGTGGACATTCGAAATGGGATCACATGGCCGTGTCCCAGGCCGTGTCCCAGGCCGTGTCTGACCTCGTGTAACTCTCTGACTTGGGTCACACGGCTAACACACACGCCCGTGTGACTAGCCCGTGCGCCCTACAAATGGCTACACACGCCCGTGTGCCAGGCCATGTGCTAGGCCGTGCCAAACCTGTAGGGTATACTGACTTATGCCACACGGCCATGACACATGCCTGTGTGTTGAGCCGTGTGGAGTATACTGACTTGTTTTCAAATTCAACACTAGAGGGCACACGGCCGTATAACATAACCGTGTGTCACACACAGCTAAGACACACGCCCATGTCTCTGCTCGTGTGGACAAAAATAGGCTATTTACCAAGCCATTTTACCACCCAAATTGCATGTACCTACACCAACCCATTTGGCACCAAAACATAGCATATATATAGGCATTCATCTAACTCAACCAAGCATAAATTATACCATTTCAATACCAACAACACAAGGCATACAATCTCACAACACACCATCCAATTTTATACCAATTTCACTTTTTCAAATCATCAACATAGTCATTTTCTAAACGTGTATTATTTTATCTAAGTTCACAAGCATACTAATTCTCAATTCATCAACCATTTGACATCCACATCACCTATAATCAACAAACATCACATATCCATCATTTAACACAAACCAAAGTCATATATACATATGAATGCACAACTAAATCAACCAATTAAGCCAACTCTCATGGCTATATACAAAACCAAAACATTAACATTTACAAGCCATTACAATTAGCTAAATTCATTATCAAACCATAACCTAAAATAACCAAAGTTCCTATACATGCCATATACTTAAGATAATTAAGTTCAAAAGTACCAAAGTGGTAGTAGGATAGTGTGATGAAGTCTCCAAAAATCCCGAAACCGAGCTAGTTTTGATTTCACTATAAAACACAGAAAATAAACAAAGTAAGCTATAAAGCTTAATAAGCTCGTATGAAAATGATAAGCAAAACTCACCATTTAATTTACCATTCAAAACATGCATATAACATACCACAAATTAATTAACCACAATGTTAACATGTATTAAATCATCTATATAACCATGAGTTCACTTCTTTCATAAGTTCGATACATATATAGTTTCCGTACATACCTGTTTTGATACATATCTATTCTTACCATTTCATATCTTTGATATACCCGTTGAACTATTCAGAATACTATTGGATACTCGGGAATCTCGAACCCTAAGTGCCAATATAAATATAGCCGAAGCTATCTCGATAAACCTAGCACCCGAAGTGCTAATATATATAGCTGAAGCTATCTCGATAATGCTCACTCTCGAGCCAATAAACGGGTATACTCACACAAGCTGACGATCATGACGTAGCTACACGGTGCTGCTCACACAAACTGACGAGAATCCGCAACACATACCGGATAACTCAGCCACCGGTAGGACGTACGGACCAACACCCAATCACAATATAACCCCTAATGACATGTCATTCGTATCCATCTATTCTTAAGGTTCAATCGAGATTTCCAATGCCGAATCTTCGTCGAATATGTCCGCAAGGTCATAATCACAATTTATTCAATATTTAAGCATTTAAAACACAAATATAACAATGCTTATTATATATGAACTTACCTCGGATGCAAAAATGATGAAACGGGTCGATTAGTCCAAAACCTTGTTCTTTCCCCGATCTAAGTCCATATTTCGCTTTTCTTGATCTAAATGTAATCAAAATTAACTTATTTAATAATCTCTCTATTCAATTTAGTCCAAAATTTACTTTAAGGAAAATTTACATTTTTGCCCCTAACATTTCAACATTTTTACAATTTGGTCCCTATTTTATAAAATCACAAATTCATGCAATTCAACCACAACCCATGCTAGCCGGATTCCTATTAGGTCCCTAGCAGTCCATATTTTTCATTTATTTCACAATTTAACCACAAAAAATACACATTTCACAATTTAATCCCTAATTGGACATTTTACTAAAAATCACTTAACAAATGTTGTTTACCTAACAACAACCATGCATTTTCTATCATTAAAAATCAAAACACATGCTCACTCATCAATGGCAAAACTCTAAATCTTTAACAGTTTTACAAATTAGTCCTGGGCTAGCTAGATTAAGCTGCAACGATCTCAAAAACATAGAAATCATTAAAAACAAGACAAAAACCATACCTAAATGAGCATGAGAAGCATGGCCGAATGTCAAGCCTTAAACATGGCTATTCTTCCTTCAAAATTCGGTGGAAGAAGATGACTATGAGTGGAAATTTTATTTTATTTTATTTTATTAACCTTATTTACTAAATACCAAAACTAACCTTATTACTAATTTAAAATTTCAATAATGCCAAGCCATTAACATCCATTATCACATTAATGGGCTATTTACCACATAAGGACCTTTACTTTAAAGTTCTATAGCTATTAGACACCTTTAGCTATTAGAACACTACTTTTGCACTTTATGTGATTTAGTCTTTTTTATCAAATTAAACACTCAAACGATAAAATTTCTAAACGGAACTTTCACACAATCATATTATCATGCTATAGACATTAAAATAATAATAAAATAATTATTTCAACTTTGGATTTGTGGTCCCGAAACCACTATTCTAATTTGACTAAAAACGGGCTGTTACATAGCTTCTCTCCACAGCCACCGTCACTTCCTCCTTGATAGTGTTCTTCTATCCAAATCTATCACCGTTTCAAACAATAAGAAGGTTATCTATCCTGATTTTGGTGGAGATAGAGAAAAAAAAATAAGTTGGTTATACTGGAAAGCCCGTGACTTTTTCCCTACGATTATCATCTCAAACTTTAGTATCGATTTTACAAAACATCCTCTTCTAGTGAGGAAAAACTTGAACCCGTGGCCGCATAATCACTTTCAAGTGGACTCCCAAGTTATACTCCAAACCATGACCCCGCAGTAACATCCGTCAACTAGGAGCCCTACTTATATTTCAACCTGTGACAGTATATGCACCGTGAACTCTGGGCTTAAGTTGCATTGTGATAGGCTTCTAGGGAAATAGTTCCATCCCGACGCGATAGATGAAATGTATAGGTCTTTGAGCGCTATCGCATCATCGTCAATTGAAATATATATTTGAGCTTTCACAATGTCTACCTCAAACAAAAACACAAATAAATTGGCCTCCTATTATTTTCACCCCTAAACCCTTAAAAAAACCCAAACAAAATCCAAAATCTAATTACTACCTTAAAAACCTTAAACCATAAAAAACCCTAACCATAACCCAAACTAAACAACCTTAAAAACAAAAACTCAGCTGCTGGACATGTTTTCCCCTCTGTATTCAAAGCCGGTCTATTCCGATAAATATGGTAAAAATCGACCTAACCCCTCAATTAACTTTTATAATAAACATTTATGCCTAATTTAGCCGTTATTTAATAGTAGAAAATTTGCATCTAACAACCAAATAAGGGAAGTAAATGAAAATGGAAAAAAAATGAAGCACTGCAATGACGTACAAAGAAAATTTCTTATGATTTTCACAAAATTTAAATATTTTTTATAATTTTAAATCATTTTTAAATTTTTAATGATTTTCACAATTTTTAAATTTTTACAAAATTTAAATTAATTTTGCAACTTTTAAATATTTTTATATTTTAATAAATATTAAATATTGAATTAATTTTTTACAATTTATATATATTTTATATTTTTTAAATTTTTATAATATTATTAATTCCAGCTAATTTCTTTTCATTTACCGTATTTTTGTAATTTTTATTTTCATAATTTTTTTATAATTTATATGTTTTTCTAGATTTTCTATACATTTATTCCTATTTTTATATTTATTTAATGTTTATATATATTTGATAAAAAATACTTATTTACAAAAAAAATGCCACGTGCACTATGTGATTGACCATCAACTTTTCTTTAAGGTCTGTTAAAAAATGGATCAAAAAAATATAATGGAGGCAAACTTTTAAGTACTAAATTAGAAAACAAGTGTACTTTAGGAACTGAATTGGGCCAAAAAAAATTAGATACAAAGTATAAAAATGAGTATACTTTAGGAGCCAAATCATAAATTAAGTCTTTTCAATTTAGAAATTTGAAAATCAATATGAATATGTATATTTTTGAAAATCTCTCCTTTAAATATATGTAATCTACTTTTAGACGAAGAATTTTAAAATTTTTGAGATTTTTAAAATTCTAATATTTTAGAATTTATCAATTCAATATGCTAGTATTTAGAATTATTTTGCTTGGATAAATAATTAATTTAGGAAAAAATAGTTTATTGAAATTTTACAGTTAAAAATAATTATAAACAAAGAATAATTATATTAAAAATAAAAAAATATAAAAAAATCAATATGAATATCATTATATTTGTAAAAATAGTTTTAATAAAATAAAATTTTAAAATATATATTAAAATTAAATAAAAATGATATTTTTTACAAAAATAAAAATTATTTTTGAAATTTAACTTTTTATCTTAAGATGAATTACGTGTATTAAATTAAAAAGTTATTAAAATTTTTGAAAAACCACTCATTAAATGGAATCTTAAAAAAAAAAATGAATTACTAGAATTGCTTTTGAAATGACTCACAAGATTTAAATTTCTCCACCAAACAGGGGCGAAGTCAGGGGGCTGGCATGGGCCCCGGCCCCCCTAAAATGTAAAATTGTTATTTAGACCTTTAAATTTTTTTAAAAATTTTAAATTAGTAAAGGTAAAATTACACTTTGGCCCCCCCTAAAATTATAAAAATTCAATTTAATCCTTTACAAATTATAAAAATATAAATTATAAAAAATTAAAATTTCATTCGCTCCCTAAAAAATTATTCTGGCTTCGTCCCTGCCACCAAACAAATAGATTTACTTTTAAAATTTTACAAATCTTAATACAAATAAAAACTCTCCTATAAATCTATCATCCAAACACAACAGAGGAATTTATTTGATGGAAAGATTAATGAATGAAGACCATCGTCGTAAATTAAATATAAAAAAAAGGCGATTATACAATAAATTATAAACTTATTTTAAAAGAAAATGGTGAGAGGATGGGGACTACTCTATCATATCATGAACTGCGAAAAGAAAAGAAAAAAAAATGGTTTTGCGAAGCTTTATCGAAAAGTTAAGGTTGCAAAAAGTTCTTTTTTTGGAGAACAAAATTCATATTTAATTAGTGAGCTTTTATGTCTAATTGCTACTTTGTTTTTAGAAATTAAAGATCTGATACTTTATGTCTCATCATATCATATCAAAAGCAAGACCAGTGTTCAATAAAAAAAGGAAAAGAGGGGAGAAAGAAAAATAAAGAAGAAAGAGCGGTGGATTTGTATGGCTTAATATGATGTATTAGATGCAACAAGAGGCTCAGTTGAAGAAACTAGGTTTTAACTCTCTGCCATATATGGAGAGGTTGAGGTTTAGCACCAACTTGTCTGCTTGGTTTATGAAATTTACTCCACTTGTACAATGCACAAACAACCGATTTAAAGCCTCTATTTTCTCTGCTCTTTTATTTGGAAAACTATTTCTTTAAACAACTTTGCCGGCTGTCATGGAATTCGAGTGGATAAATTCTCATGTTATGAGCTTTTGGGCATTGTTGAGTGACTACCCTTGATTGGAAACATACAAATTCATCTAAAATATACACAACAAGAGAGTAACGATAAAGGAAAAGAAGAAGATTGCTTAATACATAAATTTACTCGTGGTACAGTGCTTAATGTGATCACTAAGTACAATGTGTTTAAGCCTCCCTCAAGTATGTTTTCCAGTGAAAATGATGGTGATTTGGACTGGCTTTAGATAGCACAGAGACAATGGAGTGAAAAGCAGTTGCTGCTATTCTCGACTTTATCTGGCCTCTCTTTGGGATAGGCCTTGTGCCCCTGGGACTCCCTCGCCCAACTGCACCACCTTCAACATATTTCACCTTGTTCTCCATGATATTCTTTGAGCAGCTCCTGTTTAGAAATTTGATGAATGAGCTAGGATTGCAAATGCCTGCTTCACTGCTTTGGTTGCTAGTTTATATAACAAGGTATTATGTAAATTAGAATACCAGGGGCCGGCGAGGATTTGATTAATATGGAAGAGGGAACAAGGAATATAAGTTGACTTTTGGAGATCGGTGGGAGTTGGGTGACATGCCAGCCAATTTGTCAGGCTGTACAAGATTCCTTGTGGCTCAACTTGAGACAGGACTAAATTCCTAGTATTATTTGGTGACTGTCTGAATTAGTCATTTGGATAATGACATTGAATCTGTTTGCTCTGAAACACGTGTGGATTTCAAAGATATTTGGGAGCTCTGCTATGAATCTTGGTGCTGGTTTCTGGTATGCTTCTTAGTGGATAAGTAGAAGGTATGTCGGGGAAACGTTTGAATTATATAATGTATAGGTATGATTCAATTTTTCTGTTTTTTATTCATCATGACAGAGCGACATGTTTGTTTAAATGCAATTTGCCCTGGTTTTCTGAGGCAAGGATTTGTAGGTATGAATATTTAATGGTTGTTCATGTTAGCAGGGAGGCCGTGGTATTGCCATAGCCAACAGGTCGAGCTACCTTGTTATAATATGTCTACTTGATTCGGGATCACATGGTCAAGCAGTTGATTATCTAGACAGAATGTCATAAACTCTGAGAGAAAGACAGAGCCTCGCATGTTAAGTGTATTCAGCGACAGAGCCTCGCATGTTAAGTGTATTCAGCGGCTCCCTCTTCGGTGCTATGTATGGTTCCTTGGAAACCTCGAAACCACAACATTTATTCTCCTCGGTATCTTTTATGAATCAATGAAATAAAATATTTCTACAAGCACAGCAAGCAATGACTGATATTTTTAAAATTTAGAAACATGCGCACATCTCTCCGTAACAACTCAATATTGAAATGCCTCATAATTCTTTTCAACCCTACAGGGTTCTAAGGTGCCTACATGCCATACTACAGTTCGATTTACACAGTATGCTTGGCACCATTCATAAGCCTACTGGTGGCAACTGATGTCAGAATTTGGGAATTGACGGCTCGATGGCTTGTTTGCCATAGCAATGAAAAGCACAATCTACAGCGCTACAATCTCAAAAGTTCTATTCAGGTTGTCGACAAAGGTTCATTATTTACATAGATAGGGCATTCAGCAACGCTTCGTATATGAGAGCAGTCAGTTATCATCAGCATCACGGCGAGACCATGTTTCTAAGAGTGAAAAGGCAACCAGTGGTCCAAGAATAGGTGGCTGTGGTGGAGGTTTGCTGAAGGCAACAATAGGCTCAGTCTGGTCGTTACTGACGGACCCTGTTTCCTTAGAGCCATTATTATCCGATTTCCTCGGTGTTGAAGTAGCCACAGTACCTGGTTAGAGTGATATGTTAAATTTAAAATGTGTCTGCTTACAAAAATATAGCCAGAACAAAACAATGAGATGTAGAGGGAACATACCCCATGATCCAGCCAAAGGGCAGATTTGTTTGAATTTGTATATTGAAGGCAACAATGAAGCAGTTCCACCGCGCATGTAGATTTTTATGTTCTTGTGGTTGTCTAGGGAAGACAAAGAGTTAAAATATTAAGAAACTAGTAGCCATGGAAAAGCAGAACACATTGCAAAGAAAGAAAATTAACTTCTTTTAAAGAGTTGCAGTTGAATTCCAATGGGAAAGGCAGAGTTTAGGCAAACAAATGTCACAGCCATCTTTAACATCAATCAACCAGACAATCATAAAGATTCAAGCTTTCCCTTTTCTTTACAATGGTGAAATTAATCTCCATTCATTAGTTTTCCAAAGGAAAGCAAGAAAATCCAAGAAACTTCTGATAACAAAGCAGCAAATTCTTAGATCAGGCTGCAAAAGCTCCCATCTGAATTCTGTTTCATACTTAAACAAACAAACAAATAAACCCAGATCTTCAAAATGATAAAAGTGGTCAGAAATTTAAGGGAAAAATAAAAAGGTTATATGTAGAAAAGTTGATCAATAACAGGTACCTGGAAGAGTGTCTGCTTCCGCTGCAGCAATAAAAAAACTGAAACAGGCCAACAACGTTGTGTTTCTGAGTTTCCGATTGATATTGGAAAAACAGAGGGAAGCCTCGAGAATTTTCTCAGTTCTTGATTTCTGAATGCTTACGTGTATCAATCTGGATCTTTCAATGTCTGTTTTATGTTTTGGGCCGTTGGATACTGAAAAATTTTAATGTATGCAATTTAGTTGCTTTATTTTTATTTTGAAGAACTTAATTTAAAAAAAAAAAATATTATTGTAAATTTTTTTGTTAAAATTTTTTTGTGTGATATTTATTGGACAAAATTATACAAATTATAAAAATTGAAATAAGAAAAAAAAAATGGAACTAAAGAAATATCATAAAACAAATATACGAATATATCAAAATTTGTGTAAAACATATTATTAAGATGTAAAGATTTATATAAAATTATAATACTTTACACATGAAAATATAATACCAACTATCTATTTTTTTTATATTTAAATTAAATCATTATGATAAATTGTGTAAAAGCATGTTATGAATTTATATATAATATGAACAAAGTTATGAAAACTAAATTACAATAGTAAACTAAGTATAAGCAAAACATAATATAATACACAAAAAACATGACTCAAATTAAAAGATGAGAAATAAACAAATTAAAAGTTTTAAAAATTAAATTAAATTTTATCAATTAATAATAATGTCTAAACGCTTTGCAACTTTGAAAGAAAAACGCTTAAGCAGCATAAATTACGTTTTTTATATGATTACTGTCAGTTGTATTAACGTTTCAAAAACATAATTGACTGTATTTAAAAAATTACCCAACAATGCCTAAATGGTTGCCTAATTTTTTAGGGTAAATTTGAGGTATATGTCAAATTTATAAATATGTAGAGTTTCAGGTTGTTGTTTTTTTAGATATTTAGAGAAATAAATTGGTTTTGAAGAGAAATAGAAAACACGTTTAGAACTTTTTGTGTGTGTTGGGTGTTGGAAATTTGGAGAAAAAAATTTATTTTGTGTTTGTGTTTGAGGTAGAAATTGTGATAGTTTTAAAGTATATTTGAGTTCACGGTGATGCCATAACACTCGGTGACCCACACATTTCATCTGCCGTGTCAGGATGAAACCATCACCATAGCAGTCCATCGCATTGCAACTCAAACTCCCAGTTCACTGTGCTTATACGGTCATGGGTTGAAGTATAACTAAGGCTTCTAGTTGACAGTGGTTATGTGATCACGTGTTAGAGTATAACTCGAGGCCCAGTTGTCATTGGTTATGCGATCATGAGTTCAAGTTTCATGATACTGGAAGAGGATGCTTTATAAACCCCATATATAAGTTTGAGACAATAATCATAGGGAAAAACAAAAGGGCTTTCCAATATAATGAACTTATTATTTTTATCCATCTCAACTAAAAGCAGTATCATTAACGTAATTGTACAAAACCTGTGACAGAGTTGGATGCAAGAGGACTTTCAGGAGAGGAGTAACTGTGGCGATGGAAAGAAGCTAAAACTTGAGTCAGGGTGGCAGCGGTTCTAGTTACTAATGAGTTCTTTAATCTTAGCAACCGCTATTGGTTCGAAAGGACTTTCAACTTTTCTCCATCGTCACAATCACTCTTCCCCCTGAAAGTCCTCTTGTCCCTAACTGTAACAGCCCGATTTAGGGGCTAGTCGGAATAGTGATCTCGGGGTCACTAATCTGAGAATTTAAAAATTTATTTTCATGTTATATTATGAGTCGGAGCATGATAGTATATGTGCATGAGAATTTTGGTGCTTTAATTTTAGCGATTTCACGTTTAATCGCGAAAAAGGACTAAATCGCATAAAGTGAGAAAGTTTTATTCTATTAGATAATGGTACCAAATAGCCTTAGAATGTAAATTGGAGGTCTTTAAAAGGAAATTAGACCCCCAATACATGCTTGGCCGGCCATGGACTAGCATAGGAGGCAAAGATGGACAAAAAATTGGTCAAAGTAGTTGATAGTTGGTGACTTGTTTGACTAGTTTAATATTAGAAAAAAGAAAGAGAAAATATCATCTTTCTCTCCATCTTTCTCCACTGAAATTTGCAAGCAAAATAGGGGTTTAAAAGCTCACAATTTTCAGCAAGCTCTCCTCCATTCTAGTAAGTGATTTTGATGATTTTTTTTTTATGATAATTGTTCTTTTAAGACCCCTAGAACTTAAGCTTTCAAATGAGAGGACTATTGTGCAATTTGATGCAAAGTTTAGAGTTTTACCATGAGAGCTTTCATTGCTTTTTTGCTGCATTTTTATGGAAGAAAATGAGTCTTAGTTGTTGTATGAACAACTTTTGTGAAAGGTGTTGTCTTGAAAACACCTAATTTGGACCTTGATGAAAAGGTTACAAAATTGTAGTAAATATGTGAAATGTTGAGTTTTGATGATAGCTATAAGAGTATTAAATGTTCACCTAGACTTGTTGAAGGTAGAAATGTGATTAGAATTTATTTTCGAGTCTAGGGGCAAAATGGTCAATTTGCCAAAGTCTAGGGGCAAATAGTAATTTTGCCTAAGCATGATTATTGAAATGCTTTATTAATGAGATGATTAAAATGAGCTAAATTGTTGTTATAGAGTAAGAAGAACCGAGGATCCGCCTCGATCGAGGAAAGAACAAAGTCTCGGACTAAATCATCGAGCTAGCTCATTTTGAAATCGAGGTAAGTTTGTATGTGATTAATGAAATATTTATGTTAGCATAATTGAAAATGCTTGGTATCACATTGATGTATGATACTTCATTGAAATGAGAAATTGATGTTAAGTATGATGTTGAAGTCCTAGTGGACTATAATGAATATGGGATTGCTATCATCGAGATGTGAATCAGATAAAGTCCCGTATAAGACCATGTCCGAGGCATGGCCTCGGCATCGAGTTAAGATCCCGTATAAGACCATATCCGGGATATGGCTTCGGAAAAGAATAAGAAACTCGTTAAGACCACATTCGGAATGTGGCATTGATAATTGATGTAAAAGTCCATATAAGACCATATCCGGGATATGGCATTGGCATTTAGAAGTAACTCCATGTAAGACCACCTCGGGGATGTGGCACTGGCTCCGTCTCCACATGAACGACGTTGAATATACGTCTCTGACTATCCCTAGTGATTAAAGGGATAAGTAGATGAGTTTAGAATTAGAAATGAGATTTGCACTAAAGTCATATGAATGGGTGAATACAGGTACTCGTGAATGAGTCACGAAGAAATGTTTACGACATGTGGCATGGTATGTGCTAAATAAGGGCAATTGTGAGTAAGTATGGCAAGATGCCTATGACTTGTGTATGGTTAGTTAATATCATGGATGGATTATTTTATGAGCTTATTATTGCTATTTATATTCATGCAAACTTACTAAGCTTTATGCTTACCCCTTTCATTGCGCTTCTTCCTTGTAGTATTGCCAAGATAATTCGAGGATCGTGGACGTAGGAGTTCGGAAATCACACTATCAACATCACTTTGGTATAACAATTTAGACCTATTTTGAGTATGGCATGTACAGGACTCGAGTATTTTGTTAAGTTGTAATTGTTAGTCAAAGTGTTGGCTATGTATGTTACTAAAGTCATTTTGTAAATGGCCTTAAGTTAGGCAAATACTTGGCAAATTCTTTCGTTTAATGAAAATGGTTTTCTTGAAATGTATGCCCTTGTGTATGAATGTTGAATTGAGTATTTAGATGTGTCTTTGGGTCATGAATTACGTTGAATGGAATTGGAATATGTATGTTTGCAATGTAGGGTGGCAAAGGGCTTGGTAGATAGCCTTCTAATTTTTTACATGGGTAGACACACGGGCGTGTGTCTAGACCGTGTGAGCGGCACAGCTAGCACATGGGCGTGTGCCCAGGCCGTGTGAAGTCTGGACCATGCACTTGGAATTTAAATCGCCCCACGATTGAAACACACGGGCGTGTATGTGGGCCGTGTGGATTAGTCAGAATGCCAAGGTTTGGCACACGGGCCAAGGCCACGGGCGTGTCAAGGCCGTGTGAAATTAGTCAGTTTCGACCACGGGTGGTAGACACGGGCATGTCTTAGGGGCACACAGGCGTGTCCCTAGACTTACACGGGCGTGTAACCCCTATTTTGTTGAAAAGTTTCTTGAACATGTAAATGTCCCCGGAATAGTCCCGATACCTCTCGGAAGTATGTTTAGGGCCTCTTAGGCCAAGTATAAGTAAGTGATGGGTTTAAACGAGACTTTATAATCCTATTTGAGATGTTTAAGCAAGATTAGTTAGGTAATGCCTCGAACCCTGTCCCGGCTTGAAGACGGGTAAGGGGTGTTACATTTATTGGTATCAGAGCTACGATTTAGTCGGTTCTAGGACTAACGTAGCGTAAGTACGAGTCTAGCTATACATGCCATATGTAAGGGTGTCTGAGTAATGATAGTGTGATGGCTCCTGACGTATGAAATTGTGTTTTATGTAGTATATGGATTCTGATCCAGACCGAACTGCAGCGGATGATGCTGCGAGTAACGCGCCGGCTCCCGCTCAAGGGACCGCGCCGACTAATAGTAGACCCAAGACCTTGGGTCAGGGGAAAGAGGCTCGAGAAGCCTTTCTCCACATGATGAGCAACTGGTATACTGAGTATACCCGAGCAAATCCAAACGCTCAACCGCCTCCACCCCCACCAATCCCTCCACATGCTCTAGTAGCTCCTCAAGTATTTGAGGTGGTGAGAAGAGAAAGACCTCCGGTGGATAAGATCCGGAAGCAAGGAGCTAAGGAATTTCGGGCAAATAAGGACGATGGCCTGGAGAAAGCGGAATTTTGGCTCGAGAATACCATTAGGGTATTCGATGAGTTATCCTGCACACCTGAGGAGTGCTTAAAGTGTGCGGTATCTCTCATGAGAGATTCAGCCTATCGATGGTGGAACACCCTGGTGTCAGTGGTGCCAAGGGAGAGAGTTAGCTGTGAATTTTTCCAAGAGGAATATCGAAAAAAGTACATCAGTCAGCGGTTCATCGACCATAAGAGGAAGGAGTTCTTGGAACTGAAGCAATGCCGTATGTCAGTAACCGACTATGAACGGGAGTTCGTAAGGCTTAGTAAGTATGCACGGGAGTACGTGTCTACCGAAGCTGTCATGTGCAAGAGATTCGAGGACGGATTAAATGAAGATATTCATTTATACGTGGGAGTGCTCGAACTAAAGGAATTTGTAGTGTTGGTAGATAGAGCCTGTAAAGTCAAAGAGTTGGCTAAAGAGAAGAGAAGAGCTGAGAATAAGTCTCGTGACTCGAGGAAGAGACAACCGAATAAGTCTCACCAATCCTCACCTAAGAAATCGAGGGATTTCGCTACTCGATCAGTCACCTCAGTGGAGTTTTCAACCCGAAGTAAAGGCAAGCAATTTTCGAGGTCGAAAGGGCAGACCACATCAGTTGCTAGTGTGGGCAACGTCCGACCAAGTAAACCGGAATGCCCTCAGTGTGGCAGGCGCCATTTTGGTGAGTGTCGAGCTAATGAGAAAGCTTGCTTCAGATGTGGGTCCTTAGACCACTTTATCAGAGACTGCCCTGAGGTGGGCGAGAAAGAAAAGCCTCAATATACAAGATCGGGAAGTACTGCTAGGGGAAGACCACTGAGAAACCTGAGAAATGAGGTGGGTAGCAAGAATCCATCTAGGGAGCAAGCTGCTAGAGTCGAGGGTAGAGCACCGGCGAGGACATATGCCATTCGTGCTCTTGAAGAGGCATATTCCCCCGACGTAATCACGGGTACCTTTTCTCTCCATAATACTCGTGTTATAGCTTTAATTGATCCGGGATCCACCCACTCTTATATATGCATGAAATTAGTCTCTAGCATGAGCATGCCGGTAGAGTTTACCGAATTCATAATAAGAGTGTCTAATCCCCTAGGCAAGTGTGTGTTGGTTGATAGAGTTTGCAAAGGTTGCCCTTTGATGATTAAGGGTCATTGTTTCCCGGTCGATCTTATGTTATTACCGTTTGACGAGTTTGATGTCATCCTTGGGATGGATTGGTTAGTTACTCATGGAGTAGTTGTGAATTGTGGGAAGAAGCATATTGAATTGAGAGATGAAAATGGTAATCTTATTCGTGTTGAATCAGATAAGCCAGATAGGCTACCAGTAGTGATGTCAACCTTGTCGACTCAGAAGTATTTAAAGAAGGGATACGAGGCTTATCTTGCCTTTGTGTTGAACACTAAAGAGACTGAATTGAAAATGGAGTCGGTACCCATAGTATGCGAGTACCCAGATGTTTTCTCGGAAGAGTTGCCAGGGCTACCTCCAGTTAGAGAGATCGAATTTGGGATTGAGTTAGCTCCGAGTACTGCCCCTATTTCTATTGCTCCTTATAGAATGGCTCCAACCGAGCTAAAGGAGCTAAAAGAACAGTTGCAAGAGCTATCGGATAACGGTTTGCAAGCCAAGAGAATTTTATGTGAGTCGAGCGTGGAGTCAGAATTTCGGGTAAATCCTGATGGATGTCTGACATTTCGGGATAGAGTCTGTGTACCTAGAAATGACGAGCTTATTCATAAAATCTTGCATGAAGCACATAGCGGATGTTTGAATGTACACCCAGGCAACACGAAGATGTACAATGATTTGAAATGGCTTGGTATAAAGAAAGACATTTTCGAGTTTGTATCGAAATGCCTGATTTGTCAGCAAGTGAAGGCTGAACATCAAGTACCTTCGGGTTTACTTCAGCCCATTATGGTTCTTGAGTGGAAATGGGACCGTATTACCATGGACTTGGTGACGGGCTTACCGTTGACTCCAAAGAAGAAAGATGCAGTATGAGTAGTGGTTGATAGACTCACAAAGTCAGCCCATTTTATACTAGTACGAGTCGACTATTCGCTTGATAAATTGGCAGACTTGTATATTTCAGAGATAGTAAGACTCCATGGTGTACCATTGTCGATCATTTCGGATAGAGATCCGAGATTCACGTCACGGTTTTGGAAAAATTTGCAAGAAGCCTTGGGCACGAAATTAAATTTTAGTACAGCCTTCCATCCACAAACCGGCAGACAGTCGGAGAGGGTAATCCAGATACTTGAGGACATGCTTCGATGTTGTGTTTTAGAATTCCAAGGTAGTTTGGAGAAATACTTACCGTTGGTGGAATTCGCCTACAACAATAGTTTTCAGTCAAGTTTGAAGATGGCGCCTTATAAGGCATTCTATGGGCATAAGTGCCGCACGTCCTTGTATTGGTCAGAACTCAGAGAGGAACAGATACACGGGGTCGATTTGGTTAAGGAAACTGAAAAAAAAGTAAAAGTAATACGTGATTGTCTGAAAGTCGCCTCAGATAGGCAGAAGTCCTATTCAGATTTGAAAAGGAAAGAGATAGAATTCAAATTCGGTGATAAAGCGTTCTTGAAAGTATCACCTTGGAGGAAAGTCCTCAGATTTGGCCGGAAGGGCAAATTAAGTCCGCGCTTTATCAGACCTTATGAGATTACCGAGAGGATAGGACCAGTAGCTTATCGGTTGGCCTTGCCACTTGAACTAGAAAAGATTCATGATGTCTTTCACGTATCCATGTTGCGCCGATACCGTTCAGATCCTTCACATGTCATTGTACCAACAGAGGTAGAGATACAACCGGACTTGACTTATGGTGAAGAGCCGGTTAAGATTTTGGCGCGAGAGGTCAAGCAGTTGAGAAACAAAAGCATAGCCCTTGCGAAAGTTTTATGGCAAAGGCACGGAATAGAAGAGGCTACATGGGAGCCCGAGGAAATAATGAGAAACCAATATCCCAACCTTTTTGCCGGTAAGATTTTCGGGGACGAAAATCTTTAAGGGGGAGAATTGTAACAGCCCGATTTAGGGACTAATCAGAATAGTGATCTCGGGGTCACTAATCTGAGAATTTAAAAATTTATTTTCATGTTATATTATGAGTCGGAGCATGATAGTATATGTGCATGAGAATTTTGGTGCTTTAATTTTAGCGATTTCACGTTTAATCGCGAAAAAGGACTAAATCACATAAAGTGCGAAAGTTCCATTCTATTAGATAAAGGTACCAAATAGCCTTAGAATGTAAATTGGAGGTCTGCATGAGAATTTTGGTGCTTTAATTTTAGCGATTTTACGTTTAATCGCGAAAAAGGACTAAATCACATAAAGTGCGAAAGTTCCATTCTATTAGATAAAGGTACCAAATAGCCTTAGAATGTAAATTGGAGGTCTTTAAAAGGCAATTAGACCCCCAATACATGCTTGGCCGGCCATGGACTAGCATAGGAGGTAAAGATGGACAAAAAATTGGTCAAAGTAGTTGATAGTTGGTGACTTGTTTGACTAGTTTAATATTAGAATAAAGAAAGAGAAAATATCATCTTTCTCTCCATCTTTCTCCACCGAAATTTGCAAGCAAAATAGGGGTTTGAAAGCTCACAATTTTCAGCAAGCTCTCCTTCATTCTAGTAAGTGATTTTGATGATTTTTTTTATGATAATTGTTCTTTTAAGACCCCTAGAACTTAAGCTTTCAAATGAGAGGACTATTGTGTAATTTGATGCAAAGTTTAGAGTTTTACCATGAGAGCTTTCATTGCTTTTTTGCTGCATTTTTATGGAAGAAAATGAGTCTTAGTTGTTGTATGAACAACTTTTGTGAAAGGTGTTGTCTTGAAAACACCTAATTTGGACCTTGATGAAAAGGTTACAAAATTATAGTAAATATGTGAAATGTTGAGTTTTGATGATAGCTATAAGAGTATTAAATGTTCACCTAGACTTGTTGAAGGTAGAAATGTGATTAGAATTTATTTTCGAGTCTAGGGCCAAAATGGTCAATTTGCCAAAGTCTAGGGGCAAATAGTAATTTTGCCTAAGCATGATTATTGAAATGCTTTATTAATGAGATGATTAAAATGAGCTAAATTGTTGTTATAGAGCAAGAAGAACCGAGGATCCGCCTCGGTCGGGGAAAGAACAAAGTCTCGGACTAAATCGTCGAGCTAGCTCATTTTGAAATCGAGGTAAGTTTGTAAGTGATTAATGAAATATTTATGTTAGTATTATTGAAAATGCTTGGTATCACATTGATGTATGATAATTCATTTAAATGAGAAATTGATGTTAAGTATGATGTTGAAGTCCTAGTGGACTATAATGAATATGGATTGCTATCATCGAGATGTGAATCAGATAAAGTCCCGTATAAGACCATGTCCGGGGCATGGCCTCGGCACCGAGTTAAGATCCCGTATAAGACCATATCCGAGATATGGCTTCAAAAAAGAATAAGAAATTCGTTAAGACCACATTCGAAATGTGGCATTGATAATTGATGTAAAAGTCCTTATAAGACCATATCCGGGATATGGCATTGGCATTTAGAAGTAACTCCATGTAAGACCACCTCGGGGATGTGGCATTGGCTTCGTCTCCACATGAACGACGTTGAATATACGTCTCTGACTATCCCTAGTGATTAAAGGGATAAGTAGATGAGTTTAGAATTAGAAATGAGATTTGCCCTAAAGTCATATGAATGAGTGAATACAGGTACTCGTGAATGAGTCACGAAGAAATGTTTACGACATGTGGCATGGTATGTGCTAAATAAGGGCAATTGTGAGTAAGTATGGCAAGATGCCTATGACTTGTGTATGGTTAGTTAATATCATGGATGGATTATTTTATGAGCTTATTGTTGCTATTTATATTCATGCAAGCTTACTAAGCTTTATGCTTACCCCTTTCATTGCCCTTCTTCCTTGTAGTATTGCCAAGATAATTCGAGGATCGTGGACGTAGGAGTTCAGAAATCACACTATCGACATCACTTTGGTATAACAATTTAGACTTATTTTAAGTATGACATGTATAGGAGTCGAGTATTTTGTTAAGTTGTAATTGTTAGCCAAAGTGTTGGCTATGTATGTTACTAAAGTCATTTTGTAAATGGCCTTAAGTTAGGCAAATACTTGGCAAATTCTTTCGTTTAATGAAAGTGGTTTTCTTGAAGTGTATGCCCTTGTGTATGAATGTCAAATTGAGTATTTAGATGTGTCTTTGGGTCATGAATTACGTTGAATGGAATTGGAATATGTATGTTTGCAATGTAGGGTGGCAAAGGGCTTGGTAGATAGCCTTCTAATTTTCTACATGGGTAGACACGCGGGCGTGTGTCTAGACCGTGTGAGCGGCACGGCTAGCACATGGGCGTGTGCCCAGGCCGTGTGAAGTCTGGACCATGCACTTGAAATTTAAATCGCCACACGGTTGAAACACACGGGCGTGTGTGTGGGCCGTGTGGATTAGTCAGAATGCTGAGGTTTGGCACACGGGCCAAGGCCACGGGCGTGTCAAGGCCGTGTGAAATTAGTCAGTTTCGACCACGGGTGGTAGACACGGGCATGTCTTAGGGGCACACGGGCGTGTAACCCCTGTTTTGTTGAAAAGTTTCTCGAACGTGTAAATGTCCCCGGAATAGTCCCTATACCTCTCGGAAGTATGTTTAGGGCCTCTTAGGCCAAGTATAAGTAAGTGATGGGTTTAAACGAGACTTTGTAACCCTATTTGAGATGTTTAAGCAAGATTAGTTAGGTAATGCCTCGAACCCTGTCCCGGCTTGAAGACGGGTAAGGGGTGTTACACTAACTCTGTCACAAGTTTTGAACAATGAGGTTAAAAATATTGCTTTGGTGGAGATGGAGAAAAAAAATAAGCTGATTATACTGGAAAGCTCTTTAGTTTTTCATTATGATTATGGCCTCAAACTTATGTATGGGGTTTATAAAGCATCCTCTTCGGGTGACATGAAACTTGAACTCGTGACCGCATAACCACCATTAATTAGGCTCTTGACTTATACTCCAACCCATGACCGTATAACCACATTCAATTGGGAGCCGTATTTATACTTCAACCCATGACTGTATAACCACCATGAACTAGAGTCTGAGTTGCAATACGATGGGCTCATAAGGTGATGGTTCGATCCCCACACCGCAGATGAAATGTGGGGGTCTCCGAGCACCATCACATCTTTGTGAACTCAAACACACCTTAAAACTATCATGCTATCTCCTTCAAACACAAACCCAAGTAAATCTTTCCGTCCAAAAATTTCAACACTAAAAAAAAAAATTTAGGAGAGAATTTTTTATTTTGTAAGGGACGGTGGCTGAGAGAGTTGGAGTAGGGGTAGTAAAACCCCCCTTTATATAGGCAATAGGGGGGAATTGACAAAAAACAATGTGGGACCCAATCTAAAAATTATCATGGGATTCCAAGGATGTTTGAAAATTATCCCGAGATTACCGGGTTTTAGAATTTTTTCATTGGTTAGGGTTAGGATTGAAAATGAGATGGAAGAAAACCCGTAAAAAATTCCCAAAATCGTAAACCTAACCTTAAAACAGATATTCTCAGGCCAAATAATTCCGAATAAAATTCAAACATCACATCCCAATTTTAAAAAAAAAAACGCTTCTAAAAGGACACAATTTTTAAAAACTACTCAAACTTGTCATGACCAATCTTTTCCAAGATTTTGAAGTTATATTTGATATCCGAGGGTATTATTTGCTACAAAATGAGCCACCATTTTTTTGGACAACTTCCATATTGAAATTTCGAGTAGATTATTTCCATAAGGAGATTTGCATAAGGAGAATGTTGTTTATGTTAAAGACCTGAATTTAAAAAAAAAATCAATCCAAAAAACTAAATTAGTTCAAGTAAGTTTCATTGTTGTTGTTTTTGGATAATTCATACTCTTTTTTTTCTAAATAATATTTTCATTTTAAACATGTGAAACAAGTTATTTGGTTGAAGGAGTAGATGAATTAGAGCCGCTATTTATTACGACGGTCAAATTTATGATACCGAAATTGGGTTTGTTTTTGCATCAGCCAAATCTATAGAATATGCTTTCAACCGGAGCATAAAATTCATGAGCTTCGGTCAAGAATTAGAAGGAAAGTGACAAATTCAAGCCGGAGAAAATTTCAAGCTTGAAATATAGATATCTAACGTCATTGAACCCCATTAGATATGATATATTTGAGCTCAGAGGCGACATAGAGGTCATGGCTGTTAGCTTGATAATTCAACTTAAAATCACCAAGAGGGAGAGAAAATTGGCCTCTTAAAAATTTATGGTTTCTGTGAAAAATATATCCTCGGTAATGAAAAATATATCGCAAAGAAAAGAGAAACAAAAATAAAGAACACACAGATTTTACGTGGAAACCCTTTCGAGAAAAAACCACGGGCAGAGGAGAAAAAAATTCACTATGTCGAATTCGAATCTATTTACAAGAGGAATAGACTATGTCTATTTATAGGCTTGTAAAGCCATATTCTAATAGGAGTGTAGTAAGATTGAAACTCCTTGTTCTAATCAATATCCAATAGATGGAGTTTAATAAGGTTTAAAAAACCTTATTTAAAATAAAATAAAAGAAGTGTAGTTCTATAGGGATTCTTCTTTTATTTTATTTTACCATTGTATTTTATTTAAATAAGGATTCGGGTCACTTAATTCTAACAATCTCCACCTTGACACGAATTCTAAATAAACAAGTTCTTCATCACGAACTCTCAACGAATAAGTTCTCCACCTCTTCCATAAAACCCCTTAAGGGTTTAACTTCAACAATGAACACCAACCAAGTCTAAGCAATGCTCAAACTTGGTTATAGGAAGTGACTTAGTCATCATATCTGCAGGATTTTCATGAGTACTAATTTTGCTCACAATAATATCACCACGAGCAATAATATCACGAACAAAATGATACCGAACATCAATGTGTTTTGTTCTCTCATGAAACATTTGATCTTTTGTAAGGAAGATGGCTGTAACATCCCAAAAACGGGGCTATTTGGAAATAAATTATTTTTCTTATGTATGAACTGCTGAGTCATTATTTATGGAATAATAATGATCAATTTAAGGCTTTGTGTTGGCTCGATTTGGTAGGAAATTTTAGTTTTTAACTTTTAAAAGAAGGGAGCCTTGGTAAGTGGTGTTATAAGAATAAATGTGGGTATTATTAACACTAATTAGGCCTTGGTAAAGTGGCAAAAAGAAGCCCACTTAAGAGCTACATGTGACGCCACATTAAGGGGGAAGGGAGAGCCTTGGTTCGAGTCACAAGGATCCCTCCTTTTTTTTGCATTTTGGATGGACGGCACTTGTGGAGAGTTTTTCTCTCCTCAAATTCTTTTTATTTTGGATAATAAAGGGGTTTTTATTAAGGGATAATTTAAGCATTTTTAATTAGTTTTAATTTGCTTAAACCTTTTGATAATACAAGAGATATGATAATTGCATCAAGGATATTATTTAAATTAAAAGGGATTATTAGGTGATTAATTCAAAATTATTTGAATTAAATTAAATGGGTGGCTTGGAGCAAAAATAGGTGATGGCCGAATTTCAAACTCCTTGGTGGAGTAGTGTGGACGGCAAGGGTGCTTGGTGGCTATAAATTCGTGAGTTGATCTCCTTGTTTTTCTTTTCTTCAAATTTTTGCTAAGTGCCGAAATCCCTAGCCCTCTTTTGCTCTTACGTTTTCACCATTCTCTCAAGCTCTTTAGCCGAAACTTCCTCCCTCCCCTATTAACTCTCTCTGGCCGAATATACCATTGGAAGTGCCGAAATTCTCTTTTCTTTTTGGTAGCATCTTGGCCGAATAGCAAGCAGGAATAATCTCCTCTAGACTCTCCTTCAATCGGTTGAAGAGGTGGTAAGTGATCTTGGCCGAATGTCCATCCTCCCTTTTCTTTCTTTTTCTGTCGATTTCTTTTACAAGGAGAGGTGCCGATTTCGGCAATAGTTAAGTCTTCTAAACAAGTGGTAACCGATTCTTGTTAGGTGCTCAGGGAAGTGAAGCAGTCGATTCGGGCCCGATCTCTAGTATTCGGTTTGTGGTACGTAACGGTGAGATCTACTTTAATGGTCAGTTGATATTCGTTTTAGCCGAAGGCTACTAACTTTTTGAGTGCCGATTCATGAAATCAGAAGCAGATTTGGGCAGTTGAGTGTTGCGGTTGGTGTCCAAAAGTGTGAAGGTGAGATTTCGGGTTCACAAGGAACCCCTCCTAATAATTTGATTTGGCCGAATAGGCCATAAGACTAATCCATAGATTTGGCCGAATATAGGGCAAGTGGATCTGTGGTGACCAACGCTTTCTTTCGGGATTTAGGACTACCATCGATATCAGGTGTGTACATACACACTTTTAATAGTTAATAAAGTGTATTAAGTGTATGTTATGTGTAAATCTGCTTTATGTAGATACGGCTTTAGTGCCTTAAGGGTACAAGCGAGGATACCGGTAAGTCTCTATTTGTATGAGATTGATAATAATGCTTTTGGGAAGCATGGATTATTTGATACATGTGACATATGTATGTTCTGTTGTTAACCGCTTGACATGGGTTGATGAGAGGAGGCGGTGATATCGTCTTGACGAAGAGCACGGTGCTTTGGTAGCACACTCGTGACTATATGTCACCGAGGTTTGGTACCTCCGCAGGTTTGGTACCTCATAGCGACTTGTCCCCGTGGTTAACACCACCGTGGGTTGGCCCCACTTGAGATATGGGATCGTCGCGCGGTGATTTGGTATCACCACGATGGGTTGGCCCCATCACCCGATTTGTGTCTACGGACACCGGTGCTTTGGTAGCACATTGTGACTATATGTCACCAAAGGTTTTGGCACCACCAGTGTTTTGGTAACACATCGTGACTACGGTCACCAAAGTGGTTTGGTACCACATGGGGTAGGCAAAGGTGTTTGGTTGGCTAGGTTGGGTACACGATACTTTGCTTAATTAATCGTTATATGTTGTGTATGAAATGTTGTATTAACCAAGGGAAGGGTTACATATCGAGTCTTGGTGACTCACCTTCTCCTTTAACATTTTTCAGTGACTCGTAGATGGCGGTGGAGGAGCCGGTTGGACTCGAGGTGGCCATGCAAAGGATTCAAATTTATAGAACTTTAAATTTCTTTATTTTTACTTGGGTTGTAATAAGGCCTCCATAAACTCTATTTGTGTTTTTCTTTTATGTTGGATATTTGCTTTAAACTATATTATTAAATTGAACTAAAAATCACATGTTTTCTTAAATTAACACGAAAATGCTTTTTAGTGCCATCAGGCACACTTGAAACCGTATAACAGTTGGACTTAATTAAAATTCCAAATCAAATCTAAGAGTAGCTTTGACAAGACAACCAAAAACGAGGGTTTTCAATGAAAATAAAATGTTTTTCAAATGGTGTTCACAAGGTTTTACTCGGTAACAAGTCAAATTCGGTCGTAGTGTTTGGGCCGGGTTTGGGTTGTTACAGACTGGTATCGAGCCCAGTTCAAAGCTTTCACTGTGGGGCCCAAGGCCCAAAAATGTTTTTGGTAGGCCTTATGGTGTGATTTCTGGGTTTTTAAGCGGCATGGCCCGAGTCTCCCAAGACCGATCCGCCTGTAAGTACATCTAAACCTTTACGTGAATTATATTACGTAGAAGGGTAGGAAGCATGGAACGAGAGATAGACTTATAGGACTTGGACCCTAAGGCTAGATTACTCAAACACAACGAAGCATAAGACTTAAAGAACTAAACCAACCTATGACTTAGTCAATGAGCTAGGGTGTGGTAACCCCCATGCGCATGTCTAGGATTGGATCCGGAGAGCTTGGTATTTAAGCGGTCCTCGTGACTCACCTCCTCTTCGCAGTATCCTGCAGTGCGTAGCCGGTTCACCCTAACTCGTAAGGCTCGGTGGTGTGGTAACCTCTCGTGCGCATGTCTAGAAAGGTTCGGTGAGAGCACGGTATTTAAGCGGTCCGCGTGACCCACCTCCTCTTCACTTGAATTCTGCCTGGTGCGTAGCTTTGGTTCACCCTGACCAGGAAGGCTCGGTCATAGGCTAAAAATAATGATTAAAACCCGAGAAGGGAATTAGCCTTGTTTTTCGAAAAAGAAGGAAATAACCAGCCCTAATGTTTTCAAAACTTATCCAATAACCCTCTCAAACCCTAGAACACTACGTATACAATGTTTTTCTCGGAAAACTTGATTTGTGAAAATTACAGAAATACCCTTAGGAGTAAAATTACCAAAATGCCCCCGACCCATAAAATATTAATTCGACGGTTTTGCTTAAAAATTTCAACTATTTTACAAATATCAAGTAGCTTAGCTTTGGAAATCATCAAGTAAAATATTTTGGTTCGGAAAATTACTAAACTACCTGTAGGAAAAAACGAAAATACCCCCAGGTTAGAAGTGGCGTAAATGTCCTGGTGAGTGAATAGGTATGGAAAGTATTAAGGAATGGATGCATGGACTTCTTTGTGTGAACTAGGATAGGAAAGCTGAAACATTGTTTGCTCGAAAGAATCTCTGATTAAATCTCATCCATAAAACTTCTTCATGAGTAATAAAGTGAAACAAATGCTAACGCATAAAATTTTTCTTAATCGATTAAAAGCGCGGTAGATAGAATGAGTTCTAGAGGACGTGGGCGCCGTGGGCGTGGTAGGGTAGGATGACGGTGTCCGAACCCGTCAGTCGGGACAAGGTTCGAAAATGAGGTACCATCGCCACCACCACCTCCTACTTTTAGAGCCGAGGCCGCCGAGCGCACCGGTGGCGAGTCGGTGTCATCGCAAGTCGTGTTCTGAGTCTTGGAGATGGTGGTGAAATTTGGTGGAAATGTTGGAGCTCGGAAATCTGTTCCCGGCGACTCCGATCTAACGGAGCGGAGGTATTAGAGGTGTGTCGAGTGGCACCTAGTGCGCCAGAATCATGGCTAGAGTCAACCGAAAGGATCATGGATGATCTTGACTTTGGCCGAGGAAGAGAAGTCGCTGAAAGAGCGATGTCGCTTCTAAAGGATGAAGCGTATCGATGGTGGCTAACGGTTCGAGATGGGGCTACAAAGCAGATGATTTGACTTGGGAGTATTTCGAACCGCCTATCGAGAAAAAGTATGTGGGCATTAGCTACACCGACGCCAAGCAGAGAAAGGCTTTTCCGGGATTAGTTCAAGGAACTAAGTCCGTGTCGGAATATGAGGCGAATTTCTAAGGTGAGTAGATATGCGAGAGGCATCGTGGCTCTGCGAACATGAGCGCCGTGTCCGCTTTGAGGACGGACTCAGAGATGACTTAAGGTTCTTGATTGCCCCACAAAGCAGTTCGTGAGTTCTCATCTCTAGTGGAGAAGGCTAAGGTAGCCGGAAGGAATCAAGGAGGTCGTGAGGCGTAGCTATAGCAAGAACAATCGTAAAGAAGTTTTGGGTCACCGGGTCAAGCGGTAGTGCTCGAGAAAAAGGCTAGGCCAAGTGGGCCCAATCAGTGACAGCAAGGCCTGGCGCTAATCGAGAGGCCGACTCGGTCAATCGCCGTGGAAAGACCCATTGGGGAGGATGTTGGACCGGTGACAAAGGATGCTTTGAGTGTGGATCTTTGGAGCATCGCGTCGAGATTGTCCCCAAAACTAGCAAAGAAGCGACCGAAAGGGACGAGCACCGTGCTTAGGATAGAAATGTAGGACCACGGAGGGTCGTGGTAATGGTAGAGGAAACAACGGTCCTAACCGGTGAGGTCGTGGAACTCAAGGCGAGGTTCAGGCAACACAGAGGCTAGGCGGCTGGCTTAGTTTACGCAGCGGGTGTCGCGAAGAAGGTGACGCACCGGATGTTATAACCGATGACGTTTCTAATTTTCGGTTTTCCTTATGTTGCATTGATTGATGTGGGCTCGGCGCACTCGTACATTGCTAGTAGTGTGGTAGGAACTATGGACCTAGACTCAAAGCGCTTCTAGGGAGATGACCAGTAGTTAGCCCCTTAGGTCACTCCGTAGTCGTCGAGATAAACTTTATAGAGCGTACCCTAGAACTTCAAGGGGTAGTATTTGTAGCTGATCTAATGGAACTACCGTTTGGGGAGTTCGATTTGATCCTTGGTATGGATTGGTTGGTTAAGTACCAAGCGAGTTTGGATTGCGCAGCTAAGCGCATGGTCCTTAAGACGACTGAAGGTGATGAAGTGGTTATGATAGGTGATAGAAGGAATTACCTATCCAACGTAGTGACTGCCTTAAAGGCTGAAAAGATGGTCAAGAAGGGTTGTGAGGCGTATTTGGTTCAAATCTGTGCTTTGGAAGCTAAGGGGTTAGTAATTGGAGAGGTCCGAACGGTTGGGGAATTTGCTGATGTGTTCCCAGAAGAACTTCCGGGTTTGCCTCCGGATCGAGAAGTCGAATTCGGTATAGACTTGCTACACAGAACGGCACTGTGTCCATAGCACCATACCGAATGGCACCAAAGGAATTGGTGGAGCTAAAGGCTCAAATTTAGGAGCTCTTGGATAGAGGGTTTATCGACCAAGTATATCTCCGTGGGGAGCACTGTGTTGTTTGTCAAGAAGAAGGACGGTTCTATGCGGATGTGCATCGACTACCGCCGATTGAACAAGTTAACGATCAAGAACAAGTATCCGCTGCCTCGGATTGACGACTTGTTTGATCAAGCGAAGGGTGCCTCGGTGTTTTGAAGATAGACTGAGGTCGATATCATCAACTTAAGGTAAAAGAGGTGATGTTCACAAACGGCATTCAGAACTCGGTATGGGCATTTTGAGTTCTTGGTAATGCCATTCGGGTTGACCAATGCACCGGCGGCATTCATGGACTTGATGAACAGAGTATTCCAGCGAAGACTTGGACCATTCGTCGTGGTGTTCATAGACGACATATTGGTTTATTCAAAGACGAAGAAGAGCATGATAAGCATTTACGGATAGTTACGCAAGTATTGAGGAGAAGCGGTTGTATGCCAAATTCGATAAGTGTGAATTTTGGCTTAGGAAAGTGGCTTTCTTAGGTCATGTGGTATCACCAAGGAAGGAATTAGAGTAGACCCTCGCAAGATTGAGGCGAGATTGGAGTGGAAACCACCTAGGGCGGTGGGTGAAATCTAAGCTTTACGGTTTAGCAGGATACTATCGGAGATTCGTGGAAGGATTCTCTCTAATAGCAAATACCAAGTTAACTAAGTTGCTAAGGAAAGGTGTCCCATTTGTATGGACGGAGAAGCGAAAGAAAGCTTTGATAAGTTAAGGAAGATTTTGACTAAGCTCCGGTTACAGTGCGACTGAAGCGAGAAAGTTATTCACGATTTATTGTGATGCATCTCACACCGGTTTGGGTTGTGTGTTGATGCGAGGATGGGAAGGTAGTAGCCTATGCATCCCGTCAATTAAGATCGCATGAGGTTAACTACCCAACTCACGACTTAGAGTTAGCAATGGTCGTCTTCGCTCTGAAGATATGGAGACATTACGTATGGAGAGAAGTCAATGGTCTACGGATCACAAAAGCTTGAGGTATCTTCTGACTCAGAAGGATCTGAATCTGAGACAGCGTCGATGGATTGAACTACTAAAAGACTACGATTGTTCAATCGAGTACCATCCGGGTAAGGCTAATGTGGTAGCTGACGCATTGAGCCGGAAGGTGGTAACGGACTTAAGAGCAATGTTCGCTCGGTTAAGTCTATATGATGATGGAAGTCTCTTGGCAGAACTTCAAGTAAAGCCGACTTGGATTGAGGAGATTAAAGAAAAGCAGTTAGTGGATGAAGGCTTGAGCTCTAAGAGGGTACAAGTTCAAGACGGTGGTTTGGAAGGATACAATCTGTCTAGTGAAGGAGCGCTTTGTTTTCAAGGGCGAGTATGTATGCCAAAGGATACGAGAATTAAAGCGAAAAATTCTCCAAGATGCACATAGCACCCATACGCTATGCATCCCGGTGGAAGCAAGATGTATGGAGATTTGCGAAAGCAGCTTTTGGTGGCACAGGTTGAAGCGTGAGATAACGGAGTTCGTAGGGAAGTGTCCGACGTGTCGTCAGAGTTAAGGCCAACATCACACCATCGGACTACTACTACAACCGATAAAGATCCTCGAAGGAAATGGGAGAGGATCACCATGGATTTTGTTAGTGGGCTACCCCTTACGCCCACTAAGAAGGATGCGATTTGGGTAGTTGTGGATCGCCTAACTAAATCGGCTCACTTCATGCCGGTGAGAATGGATTACTCACTCCGAAGCTAGCTAGCGGGCGTATGTGGGTGAAATAGTGAGGTTGCATGGCGTGCGATGTCGATTATTATCTCGGATAGGGATCCCAGATTTACGTCAAGGTTTTGGAAAGCATTGCATCAAGCTTTAGGTACACGGTTAGATTTCAAGATCGGCTTTCCATCCACAATCGACGGACGATCGGAAAGAGTGATACAGATTTTAGAAGACATGCTAAGAGGCTGTGTTTTGGATTTTAGTGGTAGTTGGGAGGAGTACCTACCATTAGCGGAATTCGCTTATAACAATAGTTATCAAGCGAGTATTCAAATGGCTCCATACGAGGCTCTATATGGACGGAAGTGTCGTACTCCTACATGTTGGACAGAGTTGGGAGAAAGACAAGTTCTGGGTCCAGATTTGGTAACCGAGACGGAAGACAAAGTCAAGGTGATTCGGTCTCGTCTCAAGGAAGCATCGGATAGGCAGAAGTCTTATGCCGATCTCAAACGCAAGGAAGTAGAGTATGCTGTGGGAGACAAAGTCTTTACGAAAGTGTCGCCTTGGAAAAAGGTGTTGAGGTTTGGACGGAAAAGGGAAGTTAAGCCCAAGGTTCATTGGGCCATATCTTGTTGTGAAGCGAATAGGACCAAAGTGGCTTATCAGCTAGAGTTGCCGCAGAATCGAGTCGATTCATGACGTATTCCATGTATCAATCTTTGAGGCGGTATCGGTCGATCCTTCGCACGTTGTGCCATGAGCGAGATTGAGGTGAACACGGATTTATCTTTTGAAGAAGAACCGGTTCGATTGTAGACCGAGATGTGAAAGTTCTACGTAGGAAGGCGGTGCCTTTAGTAAAAGTGTTATGGCGGAACCACGAGTGGAAGAAGCTACGTGGGAGCCCGAGGAGGTGATGCGGCGGCAATACCCCCATCTCTTTTGATCAAGGAATTTCGAGGACGAAATTTATTTTAAGGGGGTAGAATCTGTAACATCCCAAAAACGGGGCTATTTGGAAATAAATTATTTTTCTTATGTATGAATCACTTTGAGTCATTATTTATGGAATAATAATGATCAATTTAAGGCTTTGTGTTGGCTCGATTTGGTAGGAAATTTTAGTTTTTAACTTTTAAAAGAAGGAGCCTTGGTAAGTGGTGTTATAAGAATAAATGTGGGTATTATTAACACTAATTAGGCCTTGGTAAAGTGGCAAAAGAAGCCCACTTAAGAGCTACATGTGACGCCACATTAAGGGGAAGGGAGAGCCTTGGTTCGAGTCACAAGGATCCCTCCTTTTTTTGCATTTTGGATGGATCGGCACTTGTGGAGAGTTTTTCTCTCCTCAAATTCTTTTATTTTGGATAATAAAGGGGTTTTTATTAAGGGATAATTTAAGCATTTTTAATTAGTTTTAATTTGCTTAAACCTTTTGATAATACAAGAGATATGATAATTGCATCAAGGATATTATTTAAATTAAAAGGGATTATTAGGTGATTAATTCAAAATTATTTGAATTAAATTAAATGGGTGGCTTGGAGCAAAAATAGGTGATGGTAGAATTTCAAACTCCTTGGTGGAGTAGTGTGACGGCAAGGGTGCTTGGTGGCTATAAATTCGTGAGTTGATCTCCTTGTTTTTCTTTTCTTCAAATTTTTGCTAAGTGCCAAATCCCTAGCCCTCTTTTTGCTCTTACGTTTTCACCATTCTCTCAAGCTCTTTAGCCAAACTTCCTCCCTCCCCTATTAACTCTCTCCGGCCGAATATACCATTGGAAGTGCCAAATTCTCTTTTCTTTTGGTAGCATCTTGGCCGAATAGCAAGCGTGAATAATCTCCTCTAGACTCTCCTTCAATCGGTTGAAGAGGTGGTAAGTGATCTTGGCCGAATGTCCATCCTCCCTTTTCTTTCTTTTTCTGTCGATTTCTTTTACAAGGAGAGGTGCCGATTTCGGCAATAGTTAAGTCTTCTAAACAAGTGGTAACCGATTCTTGTTAGGTGCTCAGGGAAGTGAAGCAGTCGATTCGGGCCCGATCTCTAGTATTCGGTTTGTGTTGTGCGTAACGGTGAGATCTACTTTAATGGTCAGTTGATATTCGTTTTAGCCGAAGGCTACTAACTTTTTGAGTGCCGATTCATGAAATCAGAAGCAGATTTGGGCAGTTGAGTGTTGCGGTTGGTGTCCAAAAGTGTGAAGGTGAGATTTCGGGTTCACAAGGAACCCCTCCCAATAATTTGATTTGGCCGAATAGGCCATAAGACTAATCCATAGATTTGGCCGAATATAGGGCAAGTGGATCTGTGGTGACCAACGCTTTCTTTCGGGATTTAGGACTACCATCGATATCAGGTGTGTACATACACACTTATAATAGTTAATAAAGTGTATTAAGTGTATGTTATGTGTAAATCTGCTTTATGTAGATACGGCTTTAGTGCCTTAAGGGTACAAGCGAGGATACCGTAAAGTCTCTATTTGTATGAGATTGATAATAATGCTTTTGGGAAGCATGGATTATTTGATACATGTGACATATGTATGTTCTCGTTGTTAAGCGCTTGACATGGGTTGATGAGAGGAGGGGCGGTGATATCGTCTTCGACGCGAGCACCGGTGCTTTGGTAGCACACTGTGACTATATGTCACCGAGGTTTGGTACCTCCGCAGGTTTGGTACCTCATAGCGACTTGTCCTCGTGGTTAACACCACCGTGGGTTGGCCCCACTTGAGATATGGGATCGTCTGCGCCGATGATTTGGTATCACACGATGGGTTGGCCCCATCACCCGATTTGTGTCTACGGACACCGCTGCTTTTGGTAGCACATTGTGACTATATGTCACCAAAGTGGTTTGGCACCACCAGTGTTTTGGTAACACATCGTGACTACGGTCACCAGTGGTTTGGTACCACATGGGGTAGGCAAAGGTGTTTGGTTGGCTAGGTTGGGTACACGATACTTTGCTTAATTAACTGTTATATGTTGTGTATGAAATGTTGTATTAACCAAGGGAAGGGTTACATACTGAGTCTTGGTGACTCACCTTCTCCTTTAACATTTTTCAGGTGACTCGTAGATGGCGGTGGAGGAGCCGGTTGGACTCGAGGTGGCCATGCAGTGGATTCAAATTTATAGAACTTTAAATTTCTTTATTTTTACTTGGGTTGTAATAAGGCCTCCATAAACTCTATTTGTGTTTTTCTTTTATGTTGGATATTTGCTTTAAACTATATTATTAAATTGAACTAAAAATCACATGTTTTCTTAAATTAACACGAAAATGCTTTTTCGTGCCATCGGGCACACTTGAAACTGGTATAACAGTTGGACTTAATTAAAATTCCAAATCAAATCTAAGAGTAGCTTTGACAAGACAACCAAAAACGAGGGGTTTTCAATGAAAATAAAATGTTTTTCGAAATGGTGTTCACAAGGTTTTACTCGGTAACAAGTCAAATTCGGTCGTAGTGTTTGGGCCGGGTTTGGGTTGTTACAATGGCACTCACCATCGTCGCAAAATATCATGCTGATTTGAAGGTCTTCATTGAGCTCACTAAAGAGTCCCTTCAACCAAATAGCTTCTTTACAAGCCTCGATGTCGCCATGTACTCGGCTTGATGGTAGACAAAGCGTCAGTAGTTTGCAAAGTAGCTTTCCAACCGATTGCACAACCTCCGATTGTAAAGACATAACCAAAGTGAGAGATCTTCTTCTATCAAGGTCTCCACCAAAATCAGCATCAACATACCCAATGACTCCATCTCTAGTTCTTCCAAACTGTAAGCAAACATCGTAGTACCTCGTAAGTATCTTAAAATCCATCGAATCGCTTTCCAATGTTCTTTACCGGATTCGCCATGTATCTGCTAATCGCACCGATCGCATATGATAAATGCGGGCGTGAACAAACCATAGCATACATGAGAGATCCCACTACACTAGAGTATGGAACATGTGACATGTACTCAATCTCATCATCGATTGCGAGAGACAAAGCCGATGAAAGCCCGAAATGGGTCACTAAAGGAGTACTAACGGAGCTTAGCACTCTGCATATTAAACACCGCAAAGAAGTTTCTCAATATACCCCTTCCGACTTAGGTACAATTTACTTGCTTTTCTATCTCTAAGAATCTCCATACCAAGTATCTTCTTTGCTGGTCCCAAATCTTTCATCTCAAATTCTTCACTTAGTTGGGCTTTGACCTTTCTTATCTCCCCTTTCTCTTTTCTTATCAACATGTCATCAACATAAAGAAGTAGATACATAAAAGAACCATCACTTTTTTTCTTAAAGTAAACACAACTGTCAAAACTACTTCTTTTAAAATCATGAGAAGTCATAAAAGAATCAAACCTCTTGTACCACTGTCTTGGTGATCAAGCTTCAAACCGTAAAGGGACTTTTTCTCATAAGCAAACATAGTCCTCTTTTTCTGAGACTGTAAAACCCTCTGGTTGTTGCATGTAAATATCTTCCTTAAGTTCTCCATGCAAAAATGCAGTTTTTACATCTAATTGCTTAAGCTCCAAATCATGCATGGCCACAATACCAAGAAAAGCTCGAATCGAACTATGCTTCACAACTGGGGAGAACACATTTGTGAAGTCCACTTCTGGAATTTGACTGTAACCTTTTGCAACAAGCCTTGCTTTATATCTGGGTTCTTCAACTCCTAGAGTCCCTTCTTTCTTTTTAAACACCCATTTACAGTGAACAACCTTTTTACCTTTAGGAAGTTTCACAAGATCCCATGTTTTGTTTTTATGGAGTGATTCCATATCCTCTTGCATAGCAAACATCCACTTTTCTGAATCTTCACAGCTAACCGCCTCAGAATAATTAGACGGCTCTTGGTTTGCATCTATATCTTCGGCCACATTTAAAGCATAAGCAACTAGATCGGCCTCAGCATACTTCTTTGGAAGTTTAATTTCTCTTCTAGTTCTGTTTTTGGCGATAGAGTATTGTGGTGAAGAAGCAACTCTATTCTCAATTTTTGTAATCGGCTTGAGGAGTCGACTCTGTATTAATCTGATGCTCCACCGCTTTTGATTTTCTTTATTGGAAGAGTCTTTAAGAGATAAGTTAGGTAGCATATCAGTTTCATCAAAAACAACATCTCTGCTAATCACAACTTTTCTATTTTCAGGACACCATAACTTATACCCTTTTACACCAGCTTTATAACCAAGAAAAACACATTTAAAGGATCTCGGTTTCAATTTTCCATTATCAACATGAGCATACGCAGGACACCTAAAGATCTTTAAATCAGAATAATTAGCAGGATTACCAGACCATACCTCTTGTGGAGTCTATTCCTCAATGGCAATGGATGGAGATCGGTTGATCAAAAAACATGCAGTAGAGGCTGCTTCGGCCCAAAACGACTTTGGTAAGTTGGAATTTGACAACATACATCGAACTTTCTCCATGATCATTCTGTTCATTCATTCTGTAACACCGTTTTGTTGTGGAGTATGACGAACTGTCAAGTGTCTCACGATCCCTTCTAACTTGTACAGTTTATTAAACTCATCAGAACAAAACTCTAAGCCATTGTCTGTGCGGAGGTGTTTTATTTGTTTTCTCGTCTGTTTTTCAATCATAGTTTTCCAAGACTTAAATGCAGAAAACACATCGCTTTTCTATTTCAGGAAGAATGCCCAAACTTTTCTGGAAAAATCATCAATAAAAGTTAGCATATAATTAGCTCCACCTCTTGAAGGAACTCTTGATGGCCCCCACAGATCAGAATGAATATACTCCAACGTTCCCTTCGTGTTATGGATTCCTCTGGTGAATCGAACTCTCTTTTGCTTCCCAAAAATGCAGTGCTCACAGAACTTCAGTTTGCAAATTCCTTGCCCATCAAGAAGTCCTCTTTTGCTCAATTCTGCCATGCCATTCTCACTCATATGCCCTAGGCGCATATGCCAAAGTTTAGTAATATCATCATCTGATAAGGAAGAGGAAGCGACAGCTGCATCACTAATAACAGTAGAACCCTGCAAAACATATAACTTGGCGGTCTTTCTCCGCCTTTTCATCACAACGAGGAACCTTTGGAAATCTTCAAAATCCCACTTTCACCGTGTATTTGTACCCTTTTGAATCAAGAGTACTTAACGAAATTAAATTTCTCTTCAATTCTGGAACATGTCGTATGTCACTAAGTGTTCTGACAACTCCGTCAAACATCTTAACTTTAATTGTTCCAACACCTGTGATTTTACACGAAGCATTATTTCCCATCGAAACAACACCTTCAAACATTGTTTCGTAAGTTGTAAACCAATCCCGATTGGGACTCATGTGGAAGGTGCAGCCTGAATCAAGTATCCACTCCTCGCTCACTTTAGAATTATTGACAGAAGTGACTAGAAGTTCACCATCGCTGTAGTCTTCTACAACATCAGCTTCACCGAAATTTTCTAGTTGTTTTCCCTTTTGATTCGTAGCCTCCCTTTTAATCTTGTTCTGTAGTTTATAGCACTCAGATTTAATGTGCCCTTTCTTCTTGCAGAAGTTACAAGTTTTACCTCTGTTTGAAGACTTCGATCTACCCTTAGATTTACCGCGAGGATTCCGTTCCTGTGTCCTTCCACGATCATCATCAGCATTTCGATCTTGTCTCCCACGAACAATGAGACCCTCTCCCTGAGAGTCGGGTTTAACCACAAGATGTTTCATCTTATCATACGAGGTTAAAGAATCATAGACCTCATCAACTGTGAGAGACTCACGACTATATAAAATCGTGTCTCTGAAGGTTGAATAAGACGGGGGCAACGAACAAAGTAGAATCAACCATAGATCTTCCTTATCATAACAGAACCTCCATTGCCTCCAAGTTTGAGAGAATTTCTTTAAACATCATTAAGTGTTCGTGCCTACGACGCACCTTCCTCCAAACGATGAGCATAAAGACGTTGCTTCATATGCAACTTGCTGGTTAGAGTTTTCGACATACATATTTGTTCTAGCCTCTTCCATAATGCCGCGGGGTCTTCTTCTCCTTCATCACATCTTGCAAAATTTCGTTAGACAAATGCAGATGTAACTGTGTTAACGCCTTTCGGTCCTTGCGCTTTTTCTCTTCCTCCGTCAATGTCGAAGGCATCTTATCTACCCCTAGCAGGGCTTCCTCTAAATCCATCTGTGCAAGAACTGCCTGCATCTTTATTTGCCACAACGCAAATATGGTGTTGCGATCCAACAGTGGAATTTCATACTTTAAAGACGCCATTACCGTTATCGAGATGAAAAAACTCGAAAGCTCGGATACCAATTTGTGAAAAATATATCGTCGGTAATGACAAATATATCGCAAAGAAAAGAGAAACAAAAATAAAGAAAACACAGATTTTACGTGGAAACCCTTTCGGGAAAAAACCACGGGCAGAGGAGAAGAAAATTCACTATGTCGAATTCGAATCTATTTACAAGAGGAATAGACTATGTCTATTTATAGGCTTGTAAAGCCATATTCTAATAGGAGTGTAGTAAGATTGAAACTCCTTGTTCTAATCAATATCCAATATATGGAGTTTAATAAGGTTTAAAAAACCTTATTTAAAATAAAATAAAAGAAGTGTAGTTCTATAGGGATTCTTCTTTTATTTTATTTTACCATTGTATTTTATTTAAATAAGGATTCGGGTCACTTAATTCTAACAGTTTCTAAGAAAAAGATAGAGACAATGAACACTTCGATTTATAGTGGTTTGACCCCAATTGCCTACTCCACTACCTTAGCTTTCCACAACTAATGAATTTCCCAAATTCACTAATTTGATAACCTTTGAGGACAATGTTTAACCTTACAAACTCCCCTAAGGTTTCTACCCAAACCTTAATATACAAACCCTCTCAAAGAGTAAAATACAAATAGAAAATTAAGAAGAAATCCTTCCAAGATTAAATTGTTTGCCAATTAAGCACAAATAAACAAGAAAACACTTGAGCTGAAAGAATAACAACGAGAGCTCACAAATGTGTACAAGAAAAGTATGAAAGTTGAGCACAAAGGTTTATTTATTGATCTTTTAGGCTTGAATTATCTTTCTTATTATTGTAGGATCTTTGGAAACTGGTATTTATACCCCTCAATTGATTCGAACCGTTGTGGATGTTGAAGATATGAATATAGCTGTTGGGGATGTAAAAACCAATGTATTTAATTCACTTGTAACATCGAGTATCGATACCAACTAAAAAGGTATCAATAATTTTTGAATTAAATGCATTATTCAGTGACCGTTGGAGCTGAAGATATCGATACCTGAAAAATTTTATCGATATCATATGAAAAGTATATATACCAAATCGATACTTAGCTGAATTTGTGAAAAACTGAATGTTAATTTGGTATCGTTTTTAAAAGGGGTATCAATATTTTGAAAATTATCGATACTTTTTGGCCTGGAGCTATACTGACTTATTTAAAAAATAGTTTGACTAGTTAAAAGAATTTTTACTTTATTAAAATAATTTTAACTTGATTTTAAAGTTGATTCAAAAAATTTCTAAGAGTTCAAAGTAAGGATTGAAAATTTTATCTCTTAGACTTCATTTGAGAAATCATTTTGTCAATCTTGTTCAACTTTAACTTTGATTCAAAAATACTTTAATTTGTTTTATCAAAACATATTATCAAATAAAGCTTAGTTTAATAAAGGCGATGCTCGATTTGCATTGCTCTAGTGGATCAATTATACTAGAGTTATATGTAACAATGCATTTTTTAATGGTATAAAAGACAGTGGTTTCTGAACCTCATTCTCTGATGATCGAGCCCGTAAATATTATTATTTAATATTTACGAGTTAATTATATTATTATATTGAATATTGGTTTGTCGAAATTGTTAATTGAATAGTTAGTTAAGGTACAAGTGTTTTAACCCTAAAGTCAATGGTATTGGAAAATAAGGTATCAGAATCTCATTTTCGTAAACTAAGCTTATAAATATTTTTATTAAATATTTATGGAGTTATTATATAGGTGAAATAAATTTTGGATAGAAAATTTCGTCGAATTAGTGACTAACTAAGATACAAGGACTAAATTGTAAAAGTGGTAAAAGTGAATCGCTATGAATTTTTAATTAATTGAAGAACCAATTGAGAAATTGGACCATTTTTTATAAGAAAACGGTGGTGGATGATGTTGGAATCCACTATCTTATGTTAATTTGGCTTGTAGTTAAACTAATTAAACTTAGTTAATATAAATGGTAATTAGTCAAGCTTAATTAAAATATGTAAGTAAAATATAATAAAGAAATGGGAACATTCATCATCTTTTTCATCTCTCCATCACCATAGTCGAACCTTGAAGAAAAGAAAATAGGGTTTGAACGTCCAAGCTTAGTCCTTTGATTTTTAAGGTAATTCAAGTTCTTTTTTTTTGTAATTTTTATGTTTTTAAGATTCCGGGAGTTTGATTTAGCTGATGCATGTATCAATTTGTGAAACTGTTAAAGTTTTCAAAAGTTTCCATTGTTGATTTCTTGAAGTTCTTGGTGTTAAATGGATAGATTTTAAGCTTAGATAGGAAAAAACACTAGCTTGTAAAGTGAAATTTGTTAATTTTGAGCATAGGGACTGAAGTGTAAATATTTCAAAATTGATATGAATTTTTTGTAATTATAGATAATAGAGGGTTATATAAAGATAAAATTGAAATTGGATTGAAAAACAAAGCTTAAATGTGAAAGATATCACTATTTTGATTTTATGGACTAAATTAAATAAAATACAAAACTTTAGGGAATCTCCAAAAAAATGAAATGAAATTGATATATGTTTACAATAGGTTGTTAAAAGATATTTAGAATTGATAAATGGAAATGAATTATTATAGATCGAGATTTGAGTCAATAGGAAGATAATCGAGAAAAAGGAAAAATTGCAATTAGTCCTTGACACCTTGATTGCTTGTTGTTTTTCCAGGTAAGTTCATATTAAACTTACTTTATTAATTCATAATATGTTTGTGTTATATTGTGTAATTTTCTAGTTGTATTGTCGTGATTATAATGTTTTTGGCATCAAATGGACTCAATCGTAAAATATGAATTAAATGATAAATCTAAATAAGTATATGCCATTGAATAGATGTGAACAACTATGTAATTGAATAATATTTTTGTGATGATGTTACCAGGTTTAAAATATATATGGATTGTTATTCGATATATGAAAAGTGTGTATATGGTTATAGAGTTGAAATGTTACAAAAACTGTAACGGTGCCTGTATGAATTTAGTAAACGATTAGAATACGAATGACTTGCTATTAAGGTTCAAAAGAAAATCGGGTGTTGGTAAGATATTTCTTTATCGATGGATGAGATCTAGCACATGCTACAGACTCTCGATAGCTTGAGTGAGTAGCCTTGAATAAAGTTTGTAAAACTAAACCTGACCTACAGCTTGTGTGAACAACCCAAATACCACAACTTGTGTGAGCAAGTACAACTTGTGTGAGAAAATTAGTCCCTTGTATACAAAGTTAGTTTACTATAGTTCTCCGAGTGAAATGGTATTTAATCAGAAAAGAATTGGTTGGAAAGATTGAGAATGAATCTAGTTGATATGTTTATAAAATGTATGTAATTGAATAGCATGAGATTATTTGGTAGATGTATATGATTTTAATACCATGATCTTATTATGCTATTATACTAACTTGTTGAATGTTTTGTGAACTTGCATACGACTGTATAAGGATACCAAGGGAATAACATGCTATATATGTTGTGTTTCTATTGTTTAATTCATTGTAAAGTCAAGGTAAGTGAAGTCAATTTTCGTATGAACTTACTAAGCATTTGATAGGCTTACCCTGCTGTTTTTCCTTTCTCTATAGATTTTCGATTTGCAGAGCATGTCAATCGGATCAACTCGAAGATCGCACTATCCTATTGTTAGCATGGTAGTCTTTTACTCGTTTCAAGCTCAGTTCTGTGGCATGTAATAGGGTGTTATTATATATGTGTGAAATGTAATGATAGATGGTTTTGAATCTTGTTTATGATTAATGTTGGTTTGTTAATGGTTATATTAATGTGTACCAATGATAGTATCAAGCTAACTGTGTATGGTTAATAAGAATACCAAGTTTGAAAGTTATTTGGTATGACTACGGTAAGGATTTATGGATGAATGGTTTGTATAAACCTTGTTAAATGTTTGATTTTGAAGCTAATGTGCATATTGTCGGAAAAAACCCCGGTTTGAAAACGATTTTCTTGCACATCGAAAAATTAAAATTTTGAAAATCGACTCTGTTTGTGATATTTATAGCAATAAACCTTAACTGAATACACACCTGTGTTTTCTGATAAGCGAATCCTTAATGTATTTTGGATTTCAACCAAACGATCTTCTCCGCTATTCTCATACCATGAATTGGTTTGAGTTTGGGCTCGAACTAATTGAACCAAAACATAGAACTAGAAAAAGTTTTATTTTGGGGGTGAAAACGAAATTTCTGTCTTCTTTAATAGAAACCGGTAAAATTGTTATTCTAAAAATATGTTTATAAGTTAAGAATAAATTATCTCAATTTTTCGAAAGAATAAAAATATCTCGAAAGTTCTGTCAATAGCTCTATCGGTGCCATCTATTTATAGGAAGAGAAGGTAGAACCCTTACAGAGTTGTAGAAGTTTATTTCCACTAGAAAAATAATATCCTAGATAAGATATAGGGGGCGACAACCCTAGATACTCTGTAATATGATCCAACCCGATTTAGTTTTTTTATTTCCCAAAATAAACTTTAATATTTACATATTAAATAATTTTATCATCCCAATTTTACCCTAGTAAAATTTTGATGATTTTACCCCCGATAAAATTGTGACGATTTTATCCCCGGTAAAATTTCGAGAAAATTAGTTCAGTATGTCACAACTCAACATGTTCACTATGACTGAATGATTTATTTTCTTTTTCGAGCTTCAAAATAGTCAAAAAAACATAAATTTATTCTTCCATCATTTTTAAGTAATCCTATATAGGATTGCAAGTTTCCATTTTCATTTTCATTTCCATTTTTGGAAACCTACATTCATTTCCAAATGATTTCATTTCTCCATTTCAAGGAAACCATAATCATTCTTGAATGTTCCCCATTTATCTCTTCCTATTTCAAACACGCAATTCATTTCTAGTTTTAATGAGCTAGCGGAGGGACTGATTGGACATATGTAGTTGAGGCTCAAATGATTTATAATTAATCTCTAACTTTTCACCTATTAATTATAAACTCATTTAGTCACGAAGTCAGTTCACTATAGTATCGTGACTAAGCTCTCCTCAACAACATACCATTACGAAAGCAACTACTCAGTGCTCGTCCAATGACCTCGTCATAAGTGGTTACCCTCATAGGATATCCTTAATCTCTTTAGGATAATATCCATTCTCCCAATATGATCCTATTTTATCTCATGGTAACCATTACTTTTTCCAACAATTATATCTTCCTTCATGAAAAGTAAATCACTATAAATAGTGATAAAGTCATCCATCACAAAGACGAACGACCTGTGGCCACGTTTACTTTCCATCAACCATGTGATGCCAATGAGACGATACCATTTATCCATATTTTGGGCTATGAATTCCACTATTGTGAATGACGCTACATACTACAGAAGTTGTACACCCAACGCACCATGTTTTGGTTCCTTATCTATTTGAACTCAGGCTTTTACTTACATCAAAGTCTACGAGTCATGCATACATAGTCCGACACCCACTCAGGATTTAGGTATGTCACACTATAAACATCACAAGTGAATAAATCCATAAACATATTTAGGATCTATTCTGCTTGGGTCCTGTCCGATATACTGTCAGTCCTATCAGTCATACCTATGTCTCTATCTTCTGGGAGTCATCCGCTCCGATGCCTAAGACAAAACATCTTCCCAATTGGACTTGATAGATGACATATTAGTCTTTCAATCGGTTTGCTCATTTTCGATTAGACTAAGGACATGTTTAGATTTGTCTACTAATACAAACTATCTTTCTATACTACGATTCGATCACGTAATACCGCTTAGTATTTGTTAAACATTTAGACAACAAATGAGCAACATTTGCTTCTATTTTTCTTTACGTACAAAAACCATGTTAGGACAATAATACAAAGTATATTAATTTAATTCATGGATAATTTTATTAATAAATTTATTCAAAAAAATTACAAGTTTGCAAAGGAATATACTACACTCAGGGCACTAGATCCAACAGTCTCCCACTTGCCCTAGTGAAGTAGATGGGCTGTATTCTGCATTACCATGCTCTTCACGTGTTTCTCAAAACTCCTAGCTAGTAGAGTCTTGGTAAACAGGTCCGCAAGGTTGTCCTCAGATGCGACCTTAACTACATCCACAATTCCCTCTGCATCTGCCTCCCTTATGATATGATACTTTTTGTAAATATGTTTTGTCCTCTTGTGGTTTCTCGTCTCCTTGGTATTAGTATTGTCGCACTGCTGTCGCAATACAATGTGATAGCTTTTTCCATACCAAGAGTGACTTCAAGATTCGTGAGGAACTTTCAAAGCCATATTGCTTTTTTGGTAGCCTAAAAAATAACCCCATATTTGGCCTCTATAGTGGAGTCAGTAGTACAAGTCTACTTTACACTTCTCCATACAATGGACCCACCGCCTAGGACAAAAAGACAGCCCGGTGTTGATTTCCTTAAATCTCAACATGTTTGGAAGTCAAAATCAGTATATCCGATAGGAGTAAGGTCTCCTTTGGAATACACAAGCATATAATCCCTCGTTCTCCGTAAATACTTGAGTATATAATTAATTGCTTGCTAGTGTCTTGGACCTGGATTCGCCTAGTATCGACTTACCAACCCTACTGCAAAACATATATCTAGGCATGCGCATAGAATAACATACATGAGACTTCCTACTACCGAAGCATAAGGAACCTTTCTCATGTTTTCTCTTTCTTCCGCTATATTAGGACAGTTCTCTAAAGAGATATGAAATCCCAATACGAAAGTTTGATTTCTCTATTTCAAATCGGTCATTGCATAACACTCTAATATATTGTCTATGTATGAAGGTTGAGACAGTGCTATCATTTTGTTCTTTCAATCCCTTAGGATTCGAATACTTAGAACAAAATTAGCTTCTACCAAGTCCTTCATGCTAAATTTTTGGGTTAACCATAGTTTAACCGATGATAATATCCCTACATCATTTCCAATGAGTAGAATGTCATTGATAAACCATAATATATACATATTTTAATCCCACATTTAGCTTACTTTTGGATGAATTTTGATTGAATTTGATGAATTCGATGCTCCTAATCTCTTAATTTCATGTTTTATACTCAGGAGAGCTTAGGGAATCGAAAGGAACGAGAAACAGGCCAAAAAGGGGCAAAATGGGCTTACCTTAGAGACTCACACGGCCTGGACTATCACCCACGGTCGTGCGTTTCGAGTAACAACCGAGACACGGCCTAGAACATCGTACACGGCCAGATCACACGGCTATGTGTGGCAAACAGGATCGACCACGGCCAAGAGAGTCGACCACGGGCGTGTCACACGGGCGTGTCACACGGGCGTGTCCCTGCTATAGCCAAGATGAGTTTCATTCGAAATAGGATACTTGTGGGCCAAGAAAAATATTTTGAAGCCTATATAAACGCCCTAAGTATAACCGAAAAAGCATCTTTGGTCGGAGGTGAAGCCAGAGAGGGCTGAACACAGGGGATTACTCCAAGAAAGGCAGTTGATCCATCTCAGAAGCCGGAATCACGCTCAAGACAGAAGATATTCCCTTCAATTTCCTTCAGGGGGTTTTAGGGTTCTTCTTATGTTTTGTTATTTACTTTCTTCTGAGATGTATTCTTTTATAATTATGAACTAAACCCCTCAAATACCTGAGGGGGATGAAACCTAAGACGGATCTTGTTATTGTTTTCTGAACTATATGATAAATACTTGATTTGTTCTTAATTATGTGTTCTTAATTCTTATTTTAATATTTCAGGATATTGATTCAAGTATTGATGTGCTTAGGCAGTGGAGCAAAAGTCCTTGTTTAAGAGTAGATCTAGCATAGTTAAGCGGAGTTGATCGCAACCCTAAGATAGGATGACGAAAATCACTTGGATTAGGGTCAAACCTAATATGGGAGTCCATAGATCGAGTTAATGCAACACTAGGGGTTTTAAGTAGAAAGAGATTTCAATTAATCAACCTAGGGTTAGATGTTAGTAGCCTCGAAAGAGGTATTAATATAAATTATGGAATCCTACGGATCAAGTCAAGTGAATAAATCGTCTGGTTCAGAGTTAAATAACAAGTGAAGTCTAGGTGGATTCTTCCTTGGGTATTGTCTTAATCAACTGGTTTTTCCCAAAAGTATTTTCCCAATTCACTCTCTGTGTCTTAGCAACCTTAGCTTAGTAATTAGTTAGATAAATATCAATCCCCTTTATTTTAGGCTAGATAATAAAAAGAAAGTCAGTGCTAGTAATTTTAGTTCCTTTGGGTTCGACATTCCGGTCTTGCCACTAAGCTATACTACTGTTCGATAGGTGTGCTTGCCTCAATCGTGGTGATAGTTAGTTTCTAGGATCGATCATTCATTATATAAATATTAAAACTCTCAGACACGTTCAAGTTTTTGGCGCCGTTACCGGGGACAAAGATATTAGGAAAACTTGATTTTTATTACTTTAGCCATTCTATTTATTTGCAATTTATTTTTATTTTATTTTATTTTATTTGAACTTTGCTAATTTTTCTTTTTCCTTGCTTCTGGCAGGTATTCTAGTTTATGACTAGAAGAAACCCGTCAGGACCTTTACTTTACGATAGTGATATAGAAGGAACTGTTCGCAAAAATCGAAGAGAAATTAGGCGAAGCCTACAATACATACAAGAAGAGCAAGAGAACGATACCAACACTACGGAAGAGATGGCTGATAATAATCCGCTACCTCCTGTAGTTGCCGCAAACCCGGTTAATCAAAATCCTGTTCCTCGAACTATGTATGATTATGCTAAACCTAATTTAACAGAATCAATCAAGTATTATTAGACTGCTTTGTCATTTGCAAATAATTTTGAATCAAACCTAACACTATACGAGATGATTCAACAATTTGTTCATTTGATGGTTTGCAGGATGAGGATCCTAACACACACTTAGCGAACTTTTTGGAATTATGCGATACGTTTAAAATTAATGGCGTTTCTGATGATGCCATTCGCCTTCGGTTATTTCCCTTTTATTTAAGGAATAAAGCCAAATAGTGGTATACTTCTCTTCCACGAGGATCAATCACTACATGGGAGCAAATGACCAAAAATTTTTGTTAAAATATTTTCCGCCGGCTAAAATGGCTAAATTTAGGAATGATATCTCTTCTTTTGTGCAGATGGATTTAGAGACACTTTACGATGCATGGGAGAGATACAAGGATTTATTGAGAAGGTGCCCTCATCACGGGTTACCATTATTGCTACAGGTTCAAACCTTCTATAATGGTGTGAACCCCTCCACTAGGCAGCTTATTGATGCAGCCGCCGGTGGAACCCTAAATAATAAAAACCCTGAAGCGGTTTACGAATTCATTGAAGAGATGTCACTGAGTAACTATCAGTGGCAAGTTATGAGGACAAAGCTGACAAAAGCTGCCAGTGTTTTCAACCTCGACGCAGTAACCATGCTATCAAATCAAGTAGAACTCTTAAGTAAGAAAATTGATGGTTTGTGTGGTTCCTCCCAGGTACATCCAGTGGTGCAGTGCGATACAAATGGAGGAGGGTCAAACAATACAGAATACCCACCCTACAAACCGGGCATAGAAAACGAACATATGAACTATATGGGTAATAATTCTAGACCTCAAAATAACCCTTATAGTAACACTTATAATCTAGGGTGGAGGAACCATCCAAATTTCTCATGGGGAGGTCAAGGAAATCAGAGGAAACAACCCCCTCCAAGCTTTCAACAACAACCCTACCCACAAGAGAAGAAGCCGAACCTTGAAGAGATGCTGACAAAATTCATCGCGGTGTCAGAAACCCATTTTCAAAACAACGAGACAATGCTCAAAAATCAGCAGGCATCGATTCAAGGGATCGAGAACCAGTTAGGTCAGCTAGCTGAGCTAATCTCAGAACGACCGCAAGGTTGCTTGCCAAGCAACACTGAAACTAACCCAAAGGAGCAAATTCATGCCATTACTGAGCATAATAGTGAAGGGTTAGTAGAATCCGAATCTGAGCCAAGGCAAGAACCCATGGTAAATAAAGGTAAGGTTGAGGTAAGCCACGATACACAGAAACCTGTCATTAAAGGATACACACCTCGAGTGCCATATCCCAATGCGATGAAGAAAGACCACACAGAGGAACAATTTGGTAAATTTCTTAAACTTTTGAAGAAATTACATATTAACTTACCGTTTCTTGAAGCTCTCTCACAGATGCCAGATTCAAGGAAATTTTTAAAAGAGCTTCTGACAAACAAACAGAGGTTAGTCGAGGCATCGCATGTGGAGCTAAACGCAGTGTGCTCAGCAATTCTACAAAACAAACTACCACGAAAATTAAAAGATCGAGGGAGTTTTACGATTCCTTGCTTAATTGGTAGTTTATCTATTGATAATGCTTTAGCAGATCTAGGGGCAAGCATCAACGTTATACCTTATAAACTGTTTAAACAACTAGGTCTAGGGAAACCCAAACAAACTAGGATGAGCATTCAATTAGCTAATAAAACCATTAGAGTTCCTGGGGGTATAATCGAAGATGTGCTAGTAAAAGTTGATAAACTTATATTCCCAGTAGACTTTGTCGTTTTAGACATGGATGAGGACAATAATGTTCCTTTAATTTTAGAAAGACCCTTTTTAGCAACTGCCAGAACTAAAATTGATGTTGGTACAGGAGAACTTATACTTCGTGTAGGTGACGAGACGATCACTCTTCAAGCTCTTGACTCGTCTAGGACGCCAAGTGAAAAAGGTGAGAACATAAATTCTATTACTGACCATTCGGTTCAACCTCCCTTTCAGGAAGCACCTCAAAAGTACACATCTGAGCCAGATCCTAGATCACATGCAAACAAGGAAGTGATTCATGAGGAATGAAGGCTTCAGGTCGAGGAACTAGACGAGTGAAAGACACATTTCAAGGAGAAACTAGGAACACACGAAGCAAAACCAAGGAAACCCCCAAACGAGCTTATAGGAACAACAAATCACTTTAAAATAGGAGATCAGGTATTGTTGGAAAAGACAGACCCTCGAATCACCGTTCCAGACCTTAATGAAGAGATCCCTTTACTGTGCATCAATGTCTTCCCATACGTAATGATCGAGGTAACTAATCCTAAGTTCGACACTTTTAAAGTAAACACTACTCGACTCGAACCATATATTGTTAGAATTGATAGCAGGAAAGAGGAGCTTCAACTCTTCAAACCACCATGATTATGAGAGGTAAGTCTAGCTTAAGACTTTAAACGAGCGCTTCTCGGGAGGCAACCCGAGCACTAAGCCCTTTAATTTTCATATCTTTGATTTTAGCACCTAACTAAAGACTAACCAAGTTAAATAAAGCATAGGTTTCCGTACCACACGGCTTTGCACACGGGCGTGGCCGTGGCAATGTGGGCATCACATGTAATAGCCCAATTTAGGGCCTAGTCGAAATAGTGGTGCGAGACCACAAATCTAAGTTAGTAAATTGAGTTCTTAAGTTTTATGACATGTTTTCATGATAGTATTAAAGTTCCATGTAGAAATCTTGTGAAATTGACATGGAATGATCAAATAGGACTAAATTGCAAAAGTTGCAAAATATGAGTTTCTAGAAGCTTTTTGTATGAAATAGCTTTAGAATATTAATTAGAAGTCCTTAAATAGCAATTTTCCCAAATTATAATTATTGGACAAAAATGGACATGAGTTAGTAAATTGTAAATTTTTAAAGAGAAGGGCATTTTGGTCATTTACCAATTAAATGATTAAAATAGGAAAAAGATGATAAAAATTTCATTCATCTTCTTCCTTGGTGCCGAAAATACTGAAGAACCCCATAGCTAGGGTTTGGTCATCTTTCAAGCTTGCTAGTAAGTTCATCTTAGCCTGCTTTTTAATATTCTTCGTATTTTTGAAGTTCTCAGATTATGAATTAGCTATTTTTAGCTATAAATGAGCTAAGATGCATGTTCAAAAATCTACCCAATAGTGACATGCTTGTAAAATGATATTTTATGGAAGTTTATGAGAGTTTGATGTTAGATAAACATCTTTTCCTTAGTGAATTTCATGAAAAATGATAGTATGGACTAATTTGTAATAGTTATGAAATTGGTCATACCTATTAGAAATGGTGAGAATTGATGATTGTTATAGTAGAGAAAATGAATCAGCTAAGCATGATGTTTAAGAAAGTTAAATGAGAATCATTTTACGAGCCTAGGGGCAAAAGTGCAAATATGAGAAAGTTTAGGGGCAAAATAGTAATTTTTCCAAAGTATGAGTTAAGAGTCAATGTAGTCAATGTGAGTATTAAATGATCTAATTATTATTATAGATCAAGAAAAATGAAGCCCGGATCGAAACCGAGGCAAGAACAAAGTTGAGGACTAAATTGCATATCTACACACATTTTGTATATTGAGGTAAGTTTGTATGTTTTCTAAGCTTTATGATTAATATCATTGAATTGCTTAGTATAATCTAGAATATATTTTAAATTCCATGAGATTGTTTAAAGCTATTTTAAACAAAGAAATCAATAAGATCAAGCATGAGAAAGTCCCGATTGAAGTTGAATTACTTAGGATACTCGATCTATCACATGAAATGAGAAAGTCCGTATAAGACCAAGCCAAGGCATGGCATCGGCAATCAAGCAAGTTATCATGTAAGACCAAGACAAGTCTTGGCATTGAAGAGTTATTATGAGATGAAGACCCATATAAGCCCAAGCCAAGGCATGGCATTGGTGAGTCTCCACGCAAAGTTATCATGTAAGTCCAAGACAAGTCTTGGCATTGAAAAGCTATAAAGAGATAGAGATCCGATGTAATTCCAAGCCAAGGCATGGCATTGGTGAGTAACAAGAAAGATTTCATGTAAGTCCAAGCCAAGGCTCGACATTGACAAGTAAAGATACCAAGTAAGACCATGTCGAGACATGGCAATGGTAAGTTCCCAAGGGAACTCATAAGGAAGACTTCGTGTAAGCCCATGTCAAGACATGGAATCAATACCAAGTAAGAGATCCCATGTAAGACTATATCAAGGATATAGCATTGGCATCAAGACACATGTGTTTTGAGATTTAGTATCCTCTGTTATTCATAGTAATTCATCGGGCAAAAGAGTAAAGATTAAATGAGAAAGTAAGAAAGTTAAGTTAGTAAAGTTATTATCAAGTTATGCTAGTTAGAGTTAATTAAGAGTATTATTCATGATATGAATGATGAAGTTGAGATATGCTTATCATTGTAAAGTATACTGATCTATGTGATCAAGTGATACAGGTATCTTGTTACCGTACGAGCATGAGAATAGTAAGTACCATGAGATATGTAAGAATCAGTAAGAGTAAGTAAGCTTAAATACTTGAGATTTCATAATGCCATTGTTTATGATGAATGGTTAATGTTAAGCAAATATATTGCTATGAGAATTACATGCAAACTTACTAAGCTAAATGCTTACGTCCTTTATTCTTTCTTTCCATGTAGTCCCGCCAAGCTAATCTCGTGGATCATCGTCATCGAAGATCAGAGCACATTATCAATCGCTATTTTGGTATAGCCAAGTTGTTTATATTAAGTATGGCATGTATAGGAAACATTTCATTTTGAGTTATGTTTTAAAACTAGCCAAAGTGTTGGCTATCAAGCTTAGTATTCTTTTTGTATATGGCCAAAGAGATGAGTCATGAATGATTAAGTATGTATGTTTTAATCTATCAATGAAGTATGCATCCTTGTTCATGTTAGATGTAATACTTGAGTTGCTGAATTGAGCATGAGTTTGGTCTTGATTTCAGGGTGACAATTGGCTTGGTAAATAGCCTCTAAGTGCCTACACGGATGGACACACGGGCGCGTGTCTAGGCCGTGTGCACCCTGCACCTTTGTATCTTAAGTCAGAATAGACCACGGGCTAATCCCACGGCCGTTTGTTTAGACCGTGTGTGATACATGATTAGAACATGGGCGTGTGCCCCGGCCGTGTGAACAAGTCAGTATATCAAGGTATAGCACATGGTTTCAGTCCACGGGCGTGTCAAGACCGTGTGAGATTAGTCAGTCTCGACCACGGTTGGGAGACATGGGAGTGTCTTAGGGGTACACGGGCGTGCCCCAAGCCACATGGGCGTGTGACCCATGTTTCGAGCAAAAGTTCCCGATTGTATTTTGAAAGTTCCCGAATATGTGTTTAAGGCCTCATAGGCCCATGATATGTACGTTTTGACTAAGAAAGAAGAGTTTCTATTTCAGAACAAAATTTTACAGCCCGTAAGTACATGTTTAAGTGAGTTCAAGCATGGTAATGTCTTGTATCCAGTCTTAGCCTTGGACTCGGGTATGGGGTGTTACATTTAGTGGTATCAGAGTGGCGCAGCGGAAGCGTGGTGGGCCCATAACCCATAGGTCCAAGGTTTAGTCAGTTCTAGGACTAACGTAGCACGAGCACGAGTCTAGCTATACATGCCATACGTAAGGATGTTTTTCTAATGATAGTGTGACGACTCCTGACGACTTAAATTATGTTTATACATTTAGTACATGAATCCCGATAGAGTTGTGGCGGATGACATAGAAAGTAACGCGCCGGCTCCCGCTGAAGGGACGGTGCCGAACGAGAATGAGAATAGACCCACTACGGTGAGTCAAGAAGGAGGAGAAGAGGCTAGAGAAGCCTTTCTCCATATGATGAATACATGGTATACGAAGTTCGTTCGTACGAACCCGAATGCGCAACCCCCTCCACCCCCACCTATTCCTCAACCTATCCTAGTAGCCCCTCAAGTAGTAGAGGTGGTAAGAGGAGAGAAGCCTCCAGTTGATAGAATCAGGAAACATGGGGCAGAAGAATTCAGGGCTAGAAAAGATGATGATCCGAAAAAAGCTGAATTCTGGTTAGAAAATACCATCAAGGCATTTAATGAGTTGTCATGCACATCTGAGGAATACATGAAGTGTGTAGTCTCTCTTTTAAGAGATTCTGCCTATCAATGGTGGAACACATTGGTGTCTGTGGTACCAAGGGAAAAGGTCACATGGGAATTCTTCCAAGGAGAGTTCAAGAAAAAGTATATCAGTCAAAGGTTCGTGGACCAGAAAAGAAAGGAATTTCTAGAGTTAAAGCAAGGCAAGATGTCTGTGACTGATTATGAGCGTGAGTTTGTACGGCTCAGCAAATACGCTCGAGAATGCGTGTCCACCGAGGCCATCATGAGTAAGAGATTTGAAGATGGGCTAAATGAGGACATCAAATTGTTTGTTGCTGTCCTAGAACTGAAGTAATTCGTTGTGCTAGTAGAGAGGGCTTGTAAAGCCGAAAAACTAGTAAAGGAGAAGAGAAAGTTTGAAATAGAGTCTCGTGACTCTAAAAAGAGACAGTGGAATAAGTCATTCCAATCCACATCCAAGAAGTCAAGAGATTTCTCCACCCGATCGGCTACTTTCACTTTGGGTTTTCAAGGAAGGACAAGAGTAAGCAAAGATTCGGGAAGTAAGGCACAGAACCTCCTCGCTAGTGTGGGGAACATCTGATTGGATAGACCCGAATGCCCACAGTGTGGCAGACGTCATTTTGGAGAATGTCGAGCACATGAAAATGCATGTTTCAGATGTGGTTCCCAAGACCACTACATAAAAGATTGTCCAGAGACAATGAAAGAAGATAGAGCTCAGATGCCGAGATCCGGGAGTGTAGTCAGAGGAAGACCGCAAAGGAACCCAAGAAGTGGGGCAAGTGGAAGGGGTAACCCTAGAGAGCAGGCTGCGAGACCCGAGGGTAGGGCACCTGCGAGGACTTATTCCATTCGCACTCGCGAAGAGGCATCTTCTCCTGACGTTATTACGGGTACCTTCTCTCTTCATGATGTTAAAGTTATTGCTTTAATAGATCCCAGATCCACACACTCTTACATTTGTATGAAACTAGTATCCAGTATGAATATGCCTATAGATTCTACAGAATTTACGATTAAGGTGTCTAATCCTTTAGGTAAGAGTGTGTTAGTTGATGAAGTATGTAAAGATTGTCCATTAATGATTAGAGGTCATTACTTTAAAGCAAATCTTATGTTGCTACCATTTGATGAGTTTGACATCATTCTTGGTATGGACTGGTTGACCACTCATGATGTAATAGTTAATTGTGGGAAGAAATATATTGAGACGAGATGTGAGAATGGGGATATTCTCCATATAGAATCGATGAGCAAAGTAAATCACCGACAATGATTTTTCACATGACGACACGAGAGATACATAAGAAAGTGCACGAGGCATATTTGGCCTTTGTGATGAATGATAAAGAAAGAGAGTTAAATATTGAATCGCATCGATAGTATGTGAGTACGTGGATGTTTTTCTCGAAGAATTACCGTGACTACCCCCAGTAAGAGAGAGAGATTGAGTTCGGCATTAAACCGGCTCCCAGATCTGTACCAATATCTATTACTCCTTACGTAATGGCTCCAACGGAGTTAAAGGAGTGAAGTCACGATTGCAAGAGTTGACAGATAAAGGCTTTGCTAGGTCAAGTTGTTCTCCTAAGTGTGCTGCAGCTTTATTTGTGAAAAGAAAGATGGCACCATGAGATTGTGTGCATAGATTACCGCTGACTTAATAAAGTGACGGTGAAGAACAAGTACCCATTGCCTAGGATCGATGATTTGTTCGATCAATTGAAAGGAGCCACTGTGTTCTCCAAAATAGACTTGAGATTAGGGTACTATCAGTTAAGATTAAAGGAATCAGACATGTCTAAGACAGCTTTTTGAACAAGGTATGGGCATTATGAATTTTTAGTCATGCCTTTTGGTTTGACCAATGCTCCTGCGGTATTCATGGACTTAATGAACCGCATTTTTAGACCATACCTCGACAAGTTTGTAGTCGTTTTCATTGACGACATACTTGATTTATTCCCGAGATGAGAATGAGCATGCCGAGAGCACCTACTTTACGCTTTATAGATTCTACGAGAAAATCAGTTGTATGCCAAGTTCAGTAAAAGCGAATTTTGGGTCAAGGAAGTAGGATTTCTGGGACATATTGTCTCGGGAGAAGGAGTTCGAGTAGACCCCAGTAAGATTTCGGCTATTATGGAAGCCACCGAAGAATGTCTCTGAGGTTAGAAGTTTCCTAGGCCTAGCCAGCTATTATAGACGTTTCGTCAAGGGGTTTTCTATTATTGCAACCCCGATGACTAAATTGTTACAGAAAAATGTGAAGTTTGAGTGGACAGAAAGATGTCAACAAAGTTTCGAGAAACTGAAAGCGATGTTGACAGAAGCTCCAATTTTAGTACAACCTGAGGTAGGGAAAGAATTTGTGATTTACAGCGATGCATCCTTAAATGGATTAGGCTGTGTACTTATGCAAGAAGGCAAAGTGATTGTTTATGCCTCAAGACAGTTGAAGCCTCATGAGAAGAATTATCCGACCCACGATCTAGAGTTGGCTGCCATAGTCTTCGCATTGAAGATATGGAGACACCACCTATATGGTGAGAGATGTCGATTTTCACCGATCACAAAAGTTTGAAGTACTTGATGATGCAGAAAAGAGTTGAACTTAAGGCGCGGAGATGGTTAGAGTTGATAAAAGACTATGAGATGGTCATTGACTACCATCCAGGGAAGAAGGCTAATGTGGTCGCCGACGCTTTGAGTAGAAAGTCCCTATTTGCATTAAGGGCGAGAAATTCACGAGATGAATTGATCCACGATGGTTCTATTCTAGCCGAGTTGAAAGCTAGACCAAAGATTCCTCCAAGAGATTTTTGAGGCTCGTAAAGAAGATAGTGAATTGCAAGTCAAGAGAGCTCAAAGCATGAGACAGATGTTGAGTCCGATTTCTGATTAGTCCCAATGGAAGTCCGATGTTCAAAGATAGAATTTGTGTACCGAGAAAGGACGAGCTTATTCAGAGAATTTTGCATGAGGCACATAACGGATGTTTATCTCAGTACATCCGGTAGTACCAAAATGTTTAATGACTTAAAGCAACAGATATTGGTGGCCGAGAATGAAGAAAGATATTTCGAGATTGTTTCCAAATGCTTGATTTGTCGACAAGTAAAGGTCAACACCAAGTACCTTCGGGTTTGCTTCAACCTATTTTGGTTCGGAGTGGGAATGGGACCAGACATTATGGATTTTGTAATGGGTTTACCATTATCTCCGAGCAAGAAAGATGTTTGTATGGGTTGTAGTTGATAGACTCACGAAGTCACTCATTTCTTACCTGCGACGAGTTGATTACTCACTAGACAAGTTGGCAAACTTGTATGTGTCGAAAATAATAATGCTTCACGGTGTTCCGTTGTCAATTATCTCGGATAGAGATCCGAGGTTCACATCCGATTTTGGAAGAAGTTGCAAGAGGCCTTGGGTACAAAGTTGAACTTTAGTACCGCTTCTCATCCTCAAACCGATCGGTCAATGAGAGGTTAATTCAAGTACTCGAGGATATGCTCGGATGTATATTCTTGAATTCCGAGGCGATTGGGAAAAGTTTCTCCCACGGTAGAGTTTTCCTATAATAATAGTTTTCAATGAGTTTAAAGATGGCGCCTTATGAGGCTCTATATGGGCGTAAGTGCGTAACGCTTTATTTTGGATCGAACTCAAGGAAAACCAAATTCACGGGGTTGATTTGGTTAGAGAAGTCAAGAGAAAGTGAAAGTGATACGAGAATGTTTAAAAGTCGCATCGAGATAGACAGAAGTCCTATTCGAACTTAAAGAGAAAAAGATAGAGTATCAAGTCGGAGATAAAGTTTTCTTGAAAGTGTCACCATGGAGAAAAGTTCTCGATTTGGCCGGAAAGGCAAGTTGAGTCCACGCTTTATTGGATCGTATGAGATTACCGAGAAAGTTGGGCAGGTAGCTTATCGATTGGCTTTGCCATCAGAGTTGGAAAAGATTCACGATGTGTTTCACGTGTCCATGTTGCGACGCTACCGATCGAGATCTTTCACATGTAATTACCCCGTCGAGAGATAGAGATTCATCCCGACATGACTTATGGTGAAGAACCGCTTAAGATTTTAGCTCTGGAAGTCAAGCGGCTAAGAAATAAAAGTATTGCCCCGTAAAAGTATTATGGCAAAGACATGGAATAGAAGAAGCTACGTGGGAACCAAAAAGAGCATGAGAAACCAGTATCCAAACCTATTTGCTGGTAAGATTTTCGAGGACGAAAATTCCTAAGAAGGGGAGAATTGTAACACTGATTTAGGGCCTAGTCGAATAGTGGTGCGAGACCACAAATGAAGTTAGTAAATTGAGTTCTTAAGGTTTATGACATGTTTGCATGATAGTATTAAATTTCTATGTAGAAATTTTGTGAAATTGGCATGGAATGATCAAATAGGACTAAATTGCAAAAGTTGCAAAATATGAGTTTCTAGAAGCTTTTTGTATGAAATAGCTTTAGAATATTAATTAGAAGTCCTTAAATAGCAATTTTCCCAAATTATAATTATTGGACAAAAATGGACATGAGTTAGTAAATTGTAAATTTTTAAAGAGAAGGGCATTTTGGTCATTTACCAATTAAATGATTAAAATAGGAAAAAAGATGATAAAAATTTCATTCATCTTCTTCCTTGGTGCCGAAAATACGAAGAACCCCATAGCTAGGGTTTGGTCATCTTTCAAGCTTGCTAGTAAGTTCATCTTAGCCCTGTTTTTAATATTCTTCATATTTTTAAAGTTCTCGTATTATGAATTAGCTATTTTTAGCTATAAAATGAGCTAAGATGCATGTTCAAAAATCTACCCAATAGTGACATGCTTGTAAAATGATATTTTATGGAAGTTTATGAGAGTTTGATGTTAGATAAACATCTTTTCCTTAGTGAATTTCATGAAAAATGATAGTATGGACTAAGTTGTAATAGTTATGAAATTGGTCATACCTATTAGAAATGGTGAGAATTGATGATTGTTATAGTAGAGAAAATGAATCAGCTAAGCATGATGTTTAAGAAAGTTAAATGAGAATCATTTTACGAGCCTAGGGGCAAAAGTGCAAAAATGAGAAAGTTTAGGGGCAAAATAGTAATTTTTCCAAAGTATGAGTTAAGAGTCAATTTAGTCAATGTGAGTATTAAATGATCTAATTATTATTATAGATCAGGAAAAATAAAGCCCGAATCGAAACCGAGGCAAGAATAAAGTCGAGGACTAAATTGCATATCTACACACATTTTGTATATTGAGGTAAGTTTGTATGTTTTCTAAGCTTTATGATTAATATCATTGAATTGCTTAGTATAATCTAGAATATATTTTAAATTCCATGAGATTGTTTAAAGCTATGTTAAACAAAGAAATCAATGAGATCAAGCATGAGAAAGTCCCGATTGAAGTTGAATTACTTAGGATACTCGATCTATCACATGAAATGAGAAAGTCCGTATAAGACCAAGCCAAGGCATGGCATCGGCAATCAAGCAAGTTATCATGTAAGACCAAGACAAGTCTTGGCATTGAAGAGTTATTATGAGATGAAGACCCATATAAGCCCAAGCCAAGGCATGGCATTGGTGAGTCTCCACGCAAAGTTATCATGTAAGTCCAAGACAAGTCTTGGCATTGAAAAGCTATAAAGAGATAGAGATCCCATGTAAGTCCAAGCCAAGGCATGGCATTGGTGAGTAACAAGAAAGATTTCATGTAAGTCCAAGCCAAGGCTCGGCATTGACAAGTAAAGATACCAAGTAAGACCATGTCGAGACATGGCAATGGTAAGTTCCCAAGGGAACTCATAAGGAAGACTTCGTGTAAGCCCATGTCAAGACATGGCATCAATACCAAGTAAGAGATCCCATGTAAGACTATATCAAGGATATAGCATTGGCATCAAGACACATGTGTTTTGAGATTTAGTATCCTCTGTTATTCATAGTAATTCATCGGGCAAAAGAGTAAAGATTAAATGAGAAAGTAAGAAATTTAAGTAAGTAAAGTTATTATCAAGTTATGCTAGTCAGAGTTAATTAAGAGTATTATTCATGATATGAATGATGAAGTTGAGATTATGGTTATCATAGTAAAGTATACTGATCTATGTGATCAAGTGATACAGTATCTTGTTACCGCATTTGAGCATGAGAATAGTAAGTACCATGAGATATGTAAGAATCAAGTAAGAGTAAGTAAGCTTAAATACTTGAGATTTCATAATGCCATTGTTTATGATGAATGGTTAATGTTAAGCAAATATATTGCTATGAGAATTACATGCAAACTTACTAAGCTAAATGCTTACGTCCTTTGTTCTTTCTTTCCATGTAGTCCCGCCAAGCTAATCTCGTGGATCATCGTCCACCGAGCTCTGAGCACACTATCAATCGCTATTTTGGTATAGCCAAGTTGTTTATATTAAGTATGACATGTATAGGAAACATTTCATTTTGAGTTATGTTTTAAAACTAGCCAAAGTGTTGGCTATCAAGCTTAGTATTCTTTTTGTATATGGCCAAAGAGATGAGTCATGAATGATTAAGTATGTATGTTTTAATCTATCAATGAAGTATGCATCCTTGTTCATGTTAGATTTAATACTCGAGTTGCTGAATTGAGCATGAGTTTGGTCTTGATTTCAGGGTGGCAATTGGCTTGGTAAATAGCCTCTAAGTGCCCACACGGATGGACACACGGGCGTGTGTCTAGGCCGTGTACACCCTGCACCTTTGTATCTTAAGTCAGAATAGACCACGGGCTAATTCTTCGGCCGTTTGTTTAGACCGTGTGTGATACACGGTTAGAACATGGGCGTGTGCCCCGGCTGTGTGAACAAGTCAGTATATCAAGGTATAACACACGGTTTCAGTCCACGGGCGTGTCAAGACCGTGTGAGATTAGTCAGTGTTGACCACGGTTGGGAGACATGGGCATTTCTTAGGGGTACACGGGCGTGCCCCAAGCCACATGGGCGTGTGACCCCTGTTTTGAGGAAAAGTTCCCGATTGTATTCCGAAAGTTCCCGGATATGTGTTTAAGGCCTCATAGGCCCATGATATGTACGTTTTGACTAAGAAAGAAGAGTTTCTATTTCGGAACAAAATTTTACAGCCCGTAAGTACATGTTTAAGTGAGTTCAAGCATGGTAATGTGTCGTATCCAGTCTTAGCCTTGGACTCGAGTATGGGGTGTTACATCACGGATTTACACACTGGCATGGCAGAGGTCGTACGAACCAAGGACGAAAAATCCCCAAATCACGAACAGCTATAAAATGCCACGGCCGTGCGATACGGTCGTGGTAGACAATGAGAAAGCCACACGGGTATAAGCCACGCCGTGCTTTGAGGCCATGGCCGACACTGAGAAAGAGACATGGGCGTGGAAACCTCTACACAGGCGTGGGAGAAACGAACGAGCCACCACACAGCCGTGCGATACGGCCGTGTGATCGAAGATGTCCACATCACACGGGCGTGGGCAGCAACCAGGTCCTTGATTCTTATTTAAGACCCCCCTTCTTCTCACTTTCTCCCCAAATTCTTCTTCAACCAACCCCCAGCCACCACACCCCTTTCTCTTCTCACTATTCTCTCCATTCACTTTCTGTTCCCCTTCCCCTTATTCCTTTTCTTTCACCATCCTCACCACCATCCCCATGCCGAAGAAGCGAAAGGACCCTAGCACAGTCTCCCCGTGTGAGACCGATCCACATAAGTTCATACCGGCCGTTTCATTTACTCGACAAGCCAAGGACATTTGAGTCCATTTATTCTACCTATGTCTTTTCTCTTCTCCTTTATTTTCCTTCTCTTTATTTTTCTTATCTTTAAATACATGTTTAGTATATTTTGAATTTTTCTTATTATTTCCTGGCTATTTCTTCACGGGTTACCCAATTTCTTCATCTAGTGCAGTGATTGTCGGAAGCCACCATACCACCACTAGAGACGCCTCCTTCAACTTATCTTTCACCTCCGAATCAAGTTTCCACACTTTCAACCCAAGAAGTTCATCCGAAATCTAGGAAGTTTCACCTCTCTAGCTCTCTTATGATCTATTACTACATGGTTATTATCTTTCTTTATACATTGAGGACAATGTACATTTTAAGTGTGGGGGGGGTGAATTTTATCTTGAAAAGTGCCTAACTTTTTGCATTATTCTCAAATCCCTGAATTATATCTTGTTCTTAAGTAAATGTTCTCATATTACAGTTAGAATGAAATTTCTTTTGATTTATGATTTTCATTGATATGTTTTGGATTAAGTCATAGTTAATTGTGCAGTGATGATTTAAACTTTAGGAGACTAGAGAATCAAGCATGATGAGTTTATTTTCAGAATTAAAAATTTGTTAGGTTGTCTACCTGAATCTAATGATTACCTTGAAGTTTAAAATTTACAAGGTTGACATCAAAAGCCCATAATTTTTGTGAGATCTTGAGCCTTTTAGAGCATACATTTTTCGTGCTCACTTTATTGATTATGAGTATGTCAACATTGATTTCTTATTCTAGAACTTGCTTCGACTATACATGTCGAGACCACACCTTTGATTTGATATACTGAGATGATAAAGGCACCTAGGTTTTAACCCACTTACTCCATAAAAAACCTACCTTCATAATTAACCCCTAGTGAACCCCTTTTGAGACTAACAAACCATTTCTTCACTCACCAATTAATATTAACCCAAAACCCACTTTGTATTTGTTATCACCATTTCTCTTGACTACCCCTATATCGAGATTTGATTTGATCGGTTACTTAACTATTTTCTTTATTTCAGTTATTAAATTCTATATTATTATTGTACTTGATTTGTTCTTTAAAAAAATAAAAAAATTTAGGAATCTATTCATTATTACTTCTTTGTTGTTAGAGCTTAAGCAGTTAATTTTATATTTTGAGAAGAAGCTCATGTTATTAGTATTAAGTTTCAATTGATGTAATTATTAAAGCTTTAGTTACTCTTCTAGTTAGGTAATTTATCAATTCAGTCTCGATACGAACCCTCTAATTCAGCCTTTATCCACACCTTTAACCCAAGCCCCGTTACAACCCTTTTTAAAGACCTTTTGATTTGTGTATCATATCATTTTACAGTGGTGGAGATTTGATTTTCATGAAAGCCTATGGGATTAACTTTTCATGTTTGACTCTTGAGTGCTTATTTTTGAACCTTAAACACCTTAAGTGATTTGAGTGAACCCTTAGCGAGGATGTCAATTTTTGTTGATTTTGAATTAAAGGTGATTATTTAGGTAAGGGGAAACACCTATTTTTCGTATTATAAAAACTATGACTTTGATTGTTTGAATCTTTAGGAACCTTCCTGTAACACCCCTTACCCGTAATCCCCGCCTGAACTGGGCCCGAGGCGTTACCGGATTAAAACTACTTGATCATCACTTAGGCTCAACGTGACTACTCTCCTTAAGTCACCACGACAACCTCATTTTCGAGTTACGAGACCTTACTCAAACACACGAGGGCTCTCGAAACCATATCGGAACTCTTACTATCTTAAAAATTTTTCTCCATCTAGACAGGGACTACATGCCCGTGCTAGATGATACACGCCCGTGTGTAGTCACACACGCCCATGTCCACAACCCGTGCACAAAACTCAACCATTCTGCAAAAGTCCCACGGCTAGGTCACACGCCCATGTTCACCACCCGTGGTGCACACTGACTACTTCACACGACCTTAAAGTCTAAACATACGCCCGTGTGGCTAGCCCGTGACCAACACTGAATAACTCACACGTCCTAGGCACACGGTTGTGTGACTAGTTCGTGGTCTATTCTGACTTAAAATACTAACTGCGCAGGGACACACGCCAAGTCACACGCCCATGGGCCGACAGGTGTCACACATGGTCTAGACACACGCCTGCAGTGTGTCTACCCACATGGACAAGAACAAAGCTATTTGTCATGCCCCTTCTCACCCCTCTAGCATACACAACATGTACTCATTCAACACATCCATAATCAACTCAATTTGAAATACAGTCTTACATGGATAACTACATCTTTTCATATAATAAAATAGCCAACAACTATGGCATTATACAAAATAGATTATCCATCTAAAGGCCAACATAACTTAGCCATTTACAACCAAAAATCACTAACTTGTCTAGCCCCTATACATGCCATATACAAAACGTTTAATCCAATGTACCAAAGTGTGCTGATAGTGTGGGCGATCTTCCAATTGATCCACATATCTCGATTCAACTCTATTACTCTATAAGACAAGGGAAAAGAAAGGGAGTAAGCTTTGAGCTTAGTGAGTTTACACATAAACAATTAAGCATCATAATATAAGCTAAACAACAATTAGCATTATACTAACATAAATAATTCACAACTATGCTTACTCTTTCTATCCCTTACCACATTTCCAACACATCATGAGTCACATACTCATAACCATTGACATACACCCATGCATTCAATATCGCATTTACACAATATACAACACATTATTATTTCACAATAACACATCCACACATCTACACTACTCACTAATACATCCACACAGCTACTCTCTCGGCGGTTTCGCACTTAGCCTACCACAATCGATACAATAAGATAGTATCGCACTTAGCCTACCAATAAGGTAATCATAGTGGTCTCGCACTTAGCCCACTAAATGATATACTTAGCGATAGCATCGCACATAGCCCAGCTCATCGTTGCTAAGTATTGGGGTAGCATCACACTTAGCTTACCATCAAGCATTATCACTACACATTCACATATCTACTTTGTAGTTCATTCATTCATTCGTTCACTATAACTAACTCATTCATTCCACATGAACCATATAGGTTCTCAACCATGCTATACTCTTGCTAGAATTTACAAAGTATACGCATAATGCATCGTTTATACGTAAACTTACCTCAGTACTCAAAAAGTATGGAGATGTGCAAATTAGTCCACGACCTTGCCCTTGCCTCGGTTTTGATCCGGGCTTCGTCTTTCTTGATCTATAATGACAAATCAACACATTCAATACACACATTGAATAAATTGACCTTTATCTCATACTTTAGCAAAATCCCCATTTTGCCCCTAATCTTTCTCATATTTACACTTTTTCCCCAAGGCCCGTAAAGTGATTTTTATTCAACTTTCTAGCCTTTCATGCTTAGCCGAATCACTTGCTCAATTAAAGCTATCATCAATTCTAACTAATTCTCACATGTATGACCAAACTCAAGACTTTCACAAACTAGTCCCTACATGCATTTTTCATGGAATTCACTTAGTAAAAGATGTTTCTACAACATCAAGCTTTCACATTCTTCCATAAAACATCAAAATACATGCATGTCATACATGGGTACATTTTGAACATCCATTTTAGCTCATCATATAGCTAAAAATAGCTTACTCATGCTACTAGGACTTAAAAATATAATGAAGAATATCAAAAGCGGGCTAGAATACACTTACTAGCTAGCTTGAAAAGTTGAAGAGCCCTAACAATGGCTTCTCTCAAATTTTCTAAGCCTTGGAGAAGAAGATGAATGAATTTTGTCATCTTTTCTCCTATTTTAATCATTTAATTGTCAAATGACCAAAATACCCTTTTTGACAAACTTCCTAATTTAACTCATCCATGTCCAAATTTGACCAAAAATTAGAAATTGTGAAAATTACTCATTAAGGACTTCTAATTGATATTCTAAAGCAATTTCACACAAATAGCTTCTAAAATCTCACATTTTGCAACTTTTGCAATTTAGTCCTTTTGGACAGTTCAACCGCAATTTAACAAAATTGCTTCATGAAACTTTTACACTAGCATGCAAACATGGCATAGACCTCAAAAACTCATTCTTATGCCTCGAATTTGTGGTCTCACACCACTATTCTGACTAGGCCCTAAATCGGGATGTTACAACTCTCCCCCTATTTTAGAGATTTTCACCCCCCGAAAATCTTACCAGTAAAGAGGTTTGGATGTTGCTATCTCATAGCCTCTTCCGTTTCCCACGTAGCTTCTTCCACACCGTGTTTCTACCATAACACTTTCACTAGTGCTATGCTCTTATTCCTCAACTGTTTCACTTCTCGAGCCAAGATCTTAATCGGCTCCTCTTCATAAGACATATCCGGTCTTATCTCAATTTCTGTCGAAGGAATCACATGTGAAGGATCAGAGCGATACCGTCGCAACATCGACACATGGAACACATTATGAATCTTTTCCAATTCTATCGGCAAAGCCAACCGGTATGCTACTGGCCCAACTCTATCTGTAATCTCATATGATCCTATCAACCTTGGACTCAATTTCCCTTTTTGTCCAAATCTCATGATTTTCTTCCATGGGGACACTTTTAAAAACACTTTGTCACCCACTTCCAACTCAATCTCTTTTCTTTTCAAATCCGCGTACGACTTCTGTCGGTCCAAAGTAGCTTTCAGACTATTACGGATTACTTTCACTTTCTCTTCAGTTTCTTTCACTAGATCGACCCCATGGATCTGCTTTTCACTAAGTTCGGTCCAATACAATGGAGTCCGACACTTACGACCATACAAGGCCTCATACGGAGCCATCCGTATACTTGACTAATAACTGTTGTTGTAAGCAAATTCGACCAAAGGTAGATATCTTTCCCAACTACCTTCGAATTCTAACACACATCATCGAAGCATATCTTCAAGAACTTGAATCACTCTTTCAGACTAACCATCAGTTTGTGGATGGAATGCAGAACTAAAATTTAACCTCGTACCCGTGGCCCCTTGCAACTTCTTCCAAAACCTCGAAGTAAACCTCGGATCTCTATCCAATATTATAAACACATGCACACCATGTAACCTCACAATCTCTGCAACATACAATTAGGCTAACTTGTCCAGTGAATAATCAACACGTACTGGAATAAAATGAGCCGACTTTGTCAATCTATCCACAACAACCCACACAACGTCTTTCTTTTTCGGAGTCATAGGCAACCCCGTCACAAAATCCATGGTAATCCGATCCCATTTCCACTCGGGAACCATCACTGGCTGAAGCAATCCCGAAGGAACTTGATGCTCAGCTTTCACTCGTTGAAAAATCGGACACTTTGTCACGAACTCGTAGATATCTCTTTTCATACTCTCTACCACCAATAAAATTTCCTCAAGTCATTGTACATTTTAAATGCGCCGGTGTCTTGACAAATAACCACTATGTGCCTCATGCAAAACCTTTCGGATCAATTCTTCATCTCTAGGTACACAAATTCTGTCATGGTATAACAAACAACCATCCGAACCCACTCAAAAATCAGAGTCACTTTCTGATCCACACTTAGCTCTCTTAGCTTGCATCTCACTATCATTTTCTTGAGCCTCACATATCTGTTAAACAAACAGTGGCTTAGCTCTCAACTCTACCAATATAGCACCATCATCAGACAATGCTAAACTCGTGCTCATAACTCTTAGAGCATACGAGGATTTCCTACTCAGGGCATCCGCAACCACATTTTCTTTTCCGGGATGGTAATCAATGACTAACTCATAGTCTTTCAATAACTCGAGCCTCCGCCTCTGTCGCAAATTTAAATCTTTCTGATCCATCAAATACTTCAAACTCTCGTGATCCGTAAAGATTCGACACTTCTCACCATATAAGTAATGTTGCCAAATCTTAAACGCGAAAACAATCGCAGCCAACTCTAGATCAAGAGTCAGGTAATTCTTCTTGTGCGATTTTAGTTGTCTCGAGGCGTAAGCAACTACCTTACCCTCTTGCATCAACACACAACTGAGACCATTAAACGACGTGTCATTGAAAACCACAAACTCTTTCCCCGATTTTGGTTGAACCAAAACCGGTGCCTTAGTCAACAATATTTTCAATCTCTCAAAACTCCGTTGACATGCCTCCGTCCAATCATACTTGACATCCTTATGCAACAATTTCATCATCGGGGTAGCAATCACTGAGAACCCCTTTACGAAACGTCTGTAATATCCCACTAGTCCCAAGAAGCTTCTAACTTCCGACACATTCCTCGGCTGTTTCCAATCCACAATAGCCAAAATCTTACTCGAGTCGACTCGAATACCATCACCCAACACAACGTGTCCTAAAAATCCAACCTCTCGGAGCCAAAACTCACTCTTGCTAAACTTATCATACAACTACTCATCTCTTAAAGTTTGCAAGACAATTCTTAAATGTTCCTCATGATCGTTCTCATCCCGAGAATAGATCAATATGTCGTCAATAAAGACAACCACAAACTTATCCTGATACGATCGAAAGACACGGTTCATCAAATCCATAAAAATCACTGGTGAATTCGTTAAACCAAACGGCATGACCAAAAACTCATAATGGCCATACCTTGTTCGAAATGCAGTTTTCAACACATCTTGCTCTTTCATTCTCAACTGGTAATAACCAGACCTCACGTCGATCTTGGAGAACACTGTAGCTCCTTTCAGTTGATCAAAAAGATCATCAATCCTTGTTAAAGGATACTTATTCTTCACCGTCACTTTGTTAAGTTGCTTATAGTCTATACACAACCTCATAGACCCATCTTTCTTTTTCACAAATAGTATCGGAGCACCCCACGGTGAGTAGCTCGGTCTTGTAAAACCCTTATCTGTCAACTCTTGCAACTGAACCTTCAGTTCTTTCAACTCTAAAGGTGCCATTCTATACGGAGCAATTGAAATAGGTGTCGTTCCCAGAACTAACTCAATCCCAAACTCGACCTCTCTCTCTGGAGGTAATCCGGTAACTCTTCCTAAATACATCCTGGATACTCATATACCACCATCATCAGTATCAAACTTTACTCCAACCTCTTGAGTATTCAAAATAAAGCGAGATAGGACTCACACCCTTTTCTCAAACATTTCTCACCACTAGGGAAGAAATTATCACCGGTAGACTATCCGATCCACCGATTCAACCTGAACAACATCTCCACTCTCACATTTCAATTCGATAAACTTACTACCACAGTTCACTAAGACACTATGGGTAGTCAGCCAATCCATGCCAAGGATTAAGTTAAACTCATCAAACGGCAACAACATAAGGTTTGCCGGAAAGTAATGACTCTTAACCAACAAAGGACAATTCTTACACACCTTGTCCACTAACACGTATTTTCCTAACGGGTTTAACACCTTAACCACAATGTCCATAGACTCAACGGTCATACTCAAACTAGATGCTAATCTCATGCAAATATAAGAGTGAGTAGACCTTGGATCAACTAAAGTAATAACAAAGGTGTCATAGAGAGAAAAAGTACCCGTTATCACATCTGGGGATGATGCCTCTTCGCGGGCGCGAATGGCATAAGTCCTCGCAGGTGCCCGACCCTTCGGTCTCACAGCAGAGTCTCTGGACGCACCTCTACCACTATTCCCACCTCTCGGGTTCCTTGGTGGTCTACCCCTTGCAGACACATCACTAGGTCTCATCTCTTGTTTCTCTTCCTTATCATCCCTCTCAGGGCAATTTCGGATAAAGTGGTCAGGGGAACCACACTTATAACATTTTCGGCTGTTTCCCCAACACTCTTCGGTGGGATATCTACCACAATTTGGACACTCCGGTTTGTTTTTCGTATTGCCCACACTTTCCATCGAGGTAGCTTGGACTCTCCAACCCGGACGAGTGTGGTCCAAGTCTCGATGTGAATATCCCACTGATGCTATCGTCCGAGGATTCACTTCCCTGGATCTTTTTGACTGGGCTTGGTACGACTTGCCCATTGGCCTCTTTTTCGCATCTCGGGCTTCACTCACAGCCCTTCTCTTTTCTTTACCCAACTCTTCGGCCTTACTTGCCCTCTCGACCAACACAACAAACTCTTTCAACTCCAAGATACCAACTAGGAGTTTGATATCCTCATTCAGTCCATCTTCGAACCTCTTACATAGAATGGTCTCCGTCGACACACATTCTTGGGCGTATTTGCTAAACTTAACAAACTCACGCTCATATTCTGCTACTGACATTCTTCCTTGCTTTAACTCAAGGAATTCCTTCCTTTTTCGATCAGTAAATCATTGGCTTATGTACTTCTTCCGGAACTCTTCCAGAAAGAAGTCCCACATCACCCGCTCTCTCGGGACTACTGACGTCAACGTCTTCCACCAATGGTATGCCGAGTCCCCCATCAAAGACACAGCACACTTCAAGCTCTCTTCAGGTGTACATGAGAGTTCATCAAACACTCTCATTGAGTTCTCTGGCCAGAACTCCGCCCTTTCAGGGTCATCATCTACCTTAGCTCTAAACTCATCAACCCCGTGTTTCCTAATCTTATCCACCGGGGGTTTCGATATCCTCACTACATCATTACCTTGAGGAGCCACTAGATTTGGCTGAGGCATAGGAGGAGGTGGAGGAGGTCGAGCATTAGGGTTCACTCGAACATAATCCGAGTACCAATTACTCATCATCTGGAGAAAGGCTTCCCGAGCCTCTTCCCCTTGACCCCTAACCTCGGGTCCACTCTCTACAGGCGCGGTTCCTTGCACAAGAGCCATCACATTACTAGCTGCTTCATCAGCAGTCGATTGATCGGGATCCATATACTATATAAAACAAGGTTTAAAATCATCAGAAACCACCACACTATAATTGTACACTTATGGCATGTATAGCTAGACTCTTACACCAGCTACGGTAGTCCTAGAACCGACTAAACCATAGCTTTGATACCACTTAATGTAACACCCCTTACCCGTAATCCCCGCCAAAACTGGGTCCGAGGCGTTACCGGATTAAAACTACTTGATCGTCACTTAGGCTCAACGTGACTACTCTCCTTAAGTCACCACGACAACCTCATTTTCGAGTTACGAGGCCTTACTCAAACACACGAGGGCTCTCGAAACCATGTCGGAACTCTTACTATCTTAAAAATTTTCTCTGATATGTTTTGGATTAAGTCATAGTTAATTGTGCAGTGATGATTTAAACTTTAGGAGACTAGAGAATCAAGCATGATGAGTTTATTTTCTGAATTAAAATTTTGTTAGGTTGTCTACCTGAATCTAATGATTACCTTGAAGTTTGAAATTTACAAGGTTGACATCAAAAACCCATAATTTTTGTGAGATCTTGAGCCTTTTAGAGCGTACATTTTTCGTGCTCACTTTATTGATTATGAGTATGTCAACATTGATTTGTTATTCTAGAACTTGCTTCGATTATACATGTCGAGACCATACCTTTGATTTGATATACTGAGATGATAAAGGCACCTAGGTTTTAACCCACTTACTCCATAAAAAGCCTACCTTCATAATTAACCCCTAGTGAACCCCTTTTGAGACTAACAAACCATTTCTTGACTCACCAATTAATATTAACCCAAAACCCACTTTGTATTTATTATCACCATTTCTCTTGACTACCCCTATATCGAGATTTGATTTGATCGGTTACTTAACTATTTTCGTTATTTCAGTTATTAAATTCTATATTATTATTGTACTTGATTTGTTCTTAAAAAAATAAAAAATTTAGGAATATATTTATTATTACTTCATTGTTATTGGAGCTTAAGTAGTTAATTTTATATTTTGAGAAGAAGCTCATGTTATCAGTATTAAGTTTTCAATTGATGTAATTATTTAAGCTTTAGTTACTCTTCTAGTTAGGTAATTTATCAATTCAGTCTCGATACTAACCCTCTAATTCAGCCTTTATCCACACCTTTAACCCAAGCCCCGTTACAACCCTTTTTAAAGACCTTTTGATTTGTGTATCATATCATTTTACAGTGGTGGAGATTTGATTTTCATGAAAGCCTATAGGATTAACTTTTCATGTTTGACTCTTGAGTGCTTATTTTTGAACCTTAAACACCTTGAGTGATTTGAGTGAACCCTTAGCGAGGATGTCAATTTTTGTTCATTTTGAATTAAAGGTGCTTATTTAGATAAGGGGAAACACCTATTTTTCGTACTATAAAAACTATGACTTTGATTGTTTGAAACTTTAAGAACCTTCCTGTAACACCCCTTACCCGTAATCCCCGCCAGAACTGGGTCCGAGGCATTACCGGATTAAAACTATTTGATCGTCACTTAGGCTCAACGTGACTGCTCTCCTTAAGTCACCACGACAACCTCATTTTCGAGTTACGAGGCCTTACTCAAACACACGAGGGCTCTCGAAACCATATCAGAACTCTTACTATCTTAAAAAATTTCTCCATCTAGACAGGCACTACACGCCCGTGCTAGATGATACACGCCCGTGTGTAGTCACACACGCCCATGTCCACAACCCGTGCACAAAACTCAACCATTCTGCCAAAGTCCCATGGCTAGGTCACATGCCCGTGTTCACCACCCGTGGTGCACACTGACTACTTCACACGACCTTAAAGTCTAAACATACGCCCGTGTGGCTAGCCTGTCGCCAACACTGAATAACTCACACGTCCTAGGCACACGCTCGTGTGACTAGTCCGTGGTCTATTCTGACTTAAAATACTAACATGCAGGGCACACACGGCCAAGTCACACGCCCATGGGCTGACCGTGTGTCACACATGGTCTAGACACACGCTCGTGTGTCTACCCACATGGACAAGAACAAAGCTATTTGTCATGCCCCTTCTCACCCCTCTAGCATACACAACATGTACTCATTCAACACATCCATAACCAACTCAATTTGAAACACAGTCTTACATGGATAACTACATCTTTTCATATAATAAAATAGCCAACAACTATGGCATTATACAAAATAGATTATCCATCTAAAGGCCAACATAACTTAGCCATTTACAACCAAAAATCACTAACTTGTCTAGCTCCTATACATGCCATATACAAAACTTTAATCCAATGTACCAGAGTGTGCTGATAGTGTGGGCGATCTTCCAATTGATCCACGTATCTCGATTCAACTCTATTACTCTATGAGACAAGGGAAAAGAAAAGGAGTAAGCTTTGAGCTTAGTGAGTTTACACATAAACAATTAAGCATCATAATATAAGCTAAACAACAATTAGCATTATACTAACATAAATAATTCACAACTATGCTTACTCTTTCTATCCCTTACCACATTTCCAACACATCATGAGTCACATACTCATAACCATTGACATGCACCCCTGCATTCAATATCGCATTTACACAATATACAACACATTATTATTTCACAATAACACATCCACACATCTACCCTACTCACTAATACATCCACACAGCTACTCTCTCGGTGGTTTCACACTTAGCCTACCACAATCGATACAATAAGATAGTATCGGACTTAGCCTACCAATAAGGTAATCATAGTGGTCTCGCACTTAGCCCACTAAATGATATACTTAGCGATAGAATCGCACATAGCCCAGCTCATCGTTGCTAAGTATTGGGGTAGCATCGCACTTAGCTTACCATCAAGCATTATCACTACACATTCACATATCTACTTTGTAGTTCATTCATTCATTCGTTCACTATAACTAACTCATTCATTCCACATGAACCATATAGGTTCTCAACCATGCTATACTCTAGCTCGCATTTACAAAGTATACGCATAATGCATCGTTTATACGTAAACTTACCTCGGTACTCAAAAAGTATGGAGATGTGTAATTTAGTCCACGACCTTGCCCTTGCCTCGGTTTCTATCCGGGCTTCGTCTTTCTTGATCTATAATGACAAATCAACACATTCAAAACATACATTGACTAAATTGACCTTTATCTCATACTTTAGCAAAATCTCCATTTTGTCCCTAATCTTTCTCATATTTACACTTTTGCCTAAGGCCCGTAAAGTGATTTTTATTCAAATTTCTAGCCTTTCATGCTTAGCCGAATCACTTGCTCAATTAAAGCTATCATCAATTCTCACTAATTCTTACATGTATGACCAAACTCAAGACTTTAACAAACTAGTCCCTACATGCATTTTTCATGGAATTCACTTAGTAAAAGATGTTTCTACAACATCAAGCTTTCACATTCTTCCATAAAAAATCAAAATACATTCATGTCATACATGGGTACATTTTTGAATGTCCATTTTAGCTCATCATATAGCTAAAAATAGCTTACTCATGCTACTAGGACTTCAAAAATACGAAGAATATCAAAAACGGGCTAGAATACACTTACTAGCTAGCTTGAAAAGTTGAAGAGCCCTAACAATGGCTTCTCTCAAATTTTCGGCAGCCTTGGAGAAGAAGATGAATGAATTTTGTCATCTTTTCTTCTATTTTAATCATTTAATTGTCAAATGACCAAAATACCCTTTTTGACAAACTTCTTAATTTAACTCATCCATGTCCAAATTTGTCCAAAAAATAGAAATTGTGAAAATTACTCATTAAGGACTTCTAATTGATTTTCTAAAGCAATTTCACACAAATAGCTTCTAGAATCTCACATTTTGCAACTTTTGCAATTTAGTCCTTTTGGGCAGTTCAACCGCAATTTAACAAAATTGTTTCATGAAACTTTCACACCAGCATGCAAACATGGCATAGACCTCAAAAACTCATTCTTATACCTCGGATTTGTGGTCTTGCACCACTATTCTGACTAGGCCCTAAATCGGGATGTTACACTTCAAGTTAAATTATCAATGTATGAATCACCTATGAATTATGATGACACATTATTGATGAAGATTATGAATTGAGGGAAGTTAATTTTAATTGTGAACTGAGAATTTTGCTTGAGAACAAGCAAATGCTTAAGTGTGGGGGTATTTGATAAGCCGTAATATATACATATTTTAATCCCACATTTAGCTTACTTTTGGATGAATTTTGATTGAATTTGATGAATTCGATGCTCCTAATCTCTTAATTTCATGTTTTATACTCAGGAGAGCTTAGGGAATCGAAAGGAACGAGAAACGGGCCAAAAAGGGGCAAAATGAGCTTACCTTAGAGACTCACACGGCCTGGTCTATCACCCACGGCCGTGCGTTTCGAGTAACAACCGAGACACAACCTAGAACATCGTACACGGCCAGATCACACGGCCGTGTGTGGCAAACAGGATCGACCACGGGCGTGTCACACGGGCGTGTCCCTGCTATAGCCAAGATGAGTTTCATTCGGAATAGGATACTTGTGGGCCAAGAAAAACATTTCGAAGCCTATATAAACGCCCTAAGTATAACTTAAAAAGCGTATTTGGTCGGAGGCGAAGCCAGAGAGGGCTGAACACAGGGGATTACTCCAAGAAAGCCAGTTGATCCATCTCAGAAGCTGGAATCACTCTCAAGACGAAAGATCTTCCCTTCAATTTCCTTCAGGGGGTTTTAGGGTTATTCTTATGTTTTGTTATTTACTTTCTTCTGAGATGTATTCTTTTATAATTATGAACTAAACCCCTCAAATACCTGAGGGGGATGAAACCTAAGACGGATCTTGTTATTGTTTTCTGAACTATATGATAAATACTTGATTTGTTCTTAATTATGTGTTCTTAGTTCTTGTTTTAATATTTCAGGATATTGATTCAAGTATTGATGTGCTTAGGTAGTGGAGCAAAAGTCCCTGTTTAAGAGTAGATCTAGCATAGTTAAGTGGAGTTGATCGCAACCCTAGAGATAGGATGACGAAAATCTGCCGGATTAGGGTCAAACCTAATATGGGAGTCCATAGATCGAGTTAATGCAACACTAGGGGTTTTAATTAGAAAGAGATTTCAATTAATCAACCTAGGGTTAGACGTTAGTAGCCTCGAAAGATGTATTAATATAAATTAGGGAATCCTACGGATCAAGTCAAGTGAATAAATCGTCTGGTTCAGAGTTAAATAACAAGTGAAGTCTAGGTGGATTCTTCCTTGGGTATTGTCTTAATCAACTGGTTTTTCCCAAAAGTATTTTCCCAATTCACTCTCTGTGTCTTAGCAACCTTAGCTTAGTAATTAGTTAGATAAATATCAATCCCCTTTATTTTAGGCTAGATAATAAAAAGAAATTCAGTACTAGTAATTTTAGTTCCTTTGGGTTCGACATTCCGGTCTTACCACTAAGCTATACTAATGTTCGATAGGTGCACTTGCCTCAATCGTGGTGATAGTTAGTTTCTAGGATCGATCATTCATTATATAAATATTACAACTCTCAGACACGATCAGTCATCAAAATATAGAACGAGAAAGTCCACCTTTGCATCCCTTAAACATTTGTAAACACAAGGTTCATCTATGTTTTGCTCAAATCTAAAAGCCTTGATTACTTGATCAAATATTTGATTCCATGAGCGGGATGCTTGCTTAAGCCCATATATGGATCTGAGAAGTTTGTAAACTTTATGCTCATTTCCTTTAGCTATATATCCGGTGGGTTACATTCTGTAGATGCTTTCTTCAATATAGTCATTCAAAAACGTTGTCTTGACATCCATTTGCTAGGTCTCGTAATCAAGAGTTGCTACAATGGATAGTAATATGCAGATTGACTTGAGCATGAAAATTGGGGAGAAGGTTTCTTCATAATCGATACCTTCTTTTATGTGTATCCTTTTGCTACAAGTCTAGCCTTATAAGTTTCAACTTTTTTGTCCGTATTTCTTTTCCTTTTGTTGATCCACTTACACCCTATGTGTTTTATCCTTTCTGGTAAGTCTACAAGTTCCTACACTAAGTTGGAATACATAGATTCCATCTTAGCTTTCATAACTATTTCCCAGAGCTTGAATTAGCATTCTGTATCGCTTCTTCATATATGAGTGTTATTCAGTAGACTCAGTGTTAAAAACACTTCTGCTAGATTGGAAGAACTCAAGCCTACGAGAGACCTTCCTACTACAACGAAGCTACCTATGCTACTGATTATTGGCAAGTTTACTATTAGGAGTTGGTTCTGGAATCGTTTTCGTAGGGTTTTGTATATTTCCTGAAAGCTCATTGAGTATCTTTTTACTCTGAGATTTGAATTTATCAAAGGTTTCATTCTTACGGTGCATCAGGTATACATACCTATATCTAGAATGGTCATCAATAAAGGTTACATAATACTCGTAACCACCTCTCGCACTAACGCTCATGAGGCCACATATGTCAGTGTGCACAAGTTCTACGAGTTTTCAGCCCTCATTCCTTTTGCATTAAAAGATCGCTTATGCATCTTACCTTCCAAGAAAGATTCACATTGTGCAAGATCAACTTCTTTAAGCGAACTTAAGATGCTGTCTTTCACAAGTCTAATGATTTTTTCTCGATTAATATGACCAAGTCTCAAATGCCAAATGTACGGTTCTCATTAGAGTGAGAAGTTTTAAGTCTTTTATTTGATATTTCAGTCTCAAGCAGTGTGTACATCTTTGGTTTGAAAAAATAGACATTATTTGACACTCATCCATTACAGATAAGATTGTAATTTATTAATATTGCAATTCCATTATTAAAAATCACAGCTAAGCCGTCTTTAAATAAACATGCAACAGAAATTAAGTTTCTTTTGAAACTTGGTTCATAGAAAACGTCTTTTAAAATAATCTTCCTAAAATTATTAAAATAAAAGTGTACATCTCCCACTGATTCAGCTGCCACACTTGTCTCGATCCCAATCCACAACGATAAGCTCTTATCTCTAAGATCTTTCATCTCCTCAAACCCTTGTAGAGAAACACAAAAATGATTAGTGGCTCTCAAATCAATAAGCCAGTGGAATATTGAATCTTCCACTAAACAAGCTTTTATGATGAAGAGTTCCATACCTTTGCCTTTGGTAGCTATGTATTCCTTCCACTCTTTACAATTTGCCTTGAAGTGCCCTTTCTTGCTACAAAAGAAGCATTTAGACTTAGATAAGTCTTTAGGATTTTTGGTTCTTTTCCTTTCCAATTGTGCTGGACTAGAGACCTTATCCTTTCCTTTCTTAACGCGCTTTCCCTTCCTTTTTAAGGAAGAAGTGACGGCTATATTCGCTTCTGCTTTTCGGATCGGCTAACCATTGATCAACATTAACTCATAGAATTGTAACTCCTTCATGAGTTGTGTATGCATCCGATTTTTATTGCCAAGGTTATATGCGGCTCGAAAACTAGCAAAATCCTTTGAGCTTTTGAACACCATATCAATTTGAAGTGTTTTGGTTCAGATTGGCCTCATTGTCCGCGACCTCGACAAAGTAGCCTAAAAGAGTGATCATATGGTCTTTGACCAGAGTGCTGGGCTTTTTTTGGGCATTCATTAAGCTAGTTATGGTAGACTGTCGAGCCAAGGCAGCTTGGCCTTCGAACTTGTCTTCTAGCTTATCTAGAATTGCTTTAGCAGTCTTACAACTTTCCAGTTTCTTATACAGAGTACTGGTTACGCTTGCTAGCATATAGCAACGAGCTATCTCATCAGACTCTTCCCAATGTTTTCTAGCCTCTACTAAGTTGCCGGTGGGCACTTATTATCAAGAACTACTTTAAGTTTCTCACAGCTCAGGACAATTATCAAGTTCCTTTTCCATTCTTTATAGTTATTTCTATTTAGTTTATTTTCAGCGAGTATGTTCAATAAGGGAGTTGGTGTCATTTTTTAACTGAAAATAAAACATTCATATATTAATATCTTTGTATTAAGAAAATGTTTGAAAATGTTTTCCAACATTACAATATGCGCTAAGATGATGCATGTGTCCTACATTAAACCTTGAAAACATTTGTAAGCCATTGCAACGATAATTCCCACACCCATTGAAGCAAGCCATTGTGGGGTGATCCTGATCAACTAGTAAGAACATGGATTTCGATCCAATTAGTACAAGAACCTAATTCCTTAGGCATTCACACGTCCTAATAATCATGTAACGTTTGGCCATTTTTCTAACTTAAGTAGAGCTCCGTGGGGAGTTACTTAACTAGAAGATCTTGAGTGAATAACCATGAACTCAACACCAATCACATAATGCACCACAAATGAGTCATCGTGGGACCATCTCACTGAGTTCCATGCTTTGACTAGTTGTCCTATTTTGAAGATATAATTTCTTGACTTATCGGATGACAATGCCTACAATAAGGGCCAGTCCAATTATATAGAATTTCTTGACTTATCATATGACAATGCCAACAATAAGGGCCAGTCCAATTATCATTTGATCACAAGAGAATTCTTCTTACTTTCAGGAAATCTCCTTAGTGAAATCCACATAGCAATCTTACCGTGGGGTAGTGCAGCTGCCATGCCATCACAAGAGATCATTGATGGAGGCAGTAGGTTTTGTTTAAGAACCTTCTCCCACTCAATATTTTAAAAACATGCAAGGTTCTTAATTCCCAGTTTCAATCATGTATGATCAATATATGCATGACAAGTACATGTGACATTCTTTCCTAAACTATATGACATGCTTATCTCATGTATGCATGACATGCTTTGACAATTTTATAATATTCACATTTATTCATTAACAAGAGTCAATCAAACAATTTTGATTCTCCATAGTTTTTCTTTTAGGGAAAAACTGAAGAAGTAAATGTGACTCGTGCACCAAGTAAGTTCTAGGAAAGGGAGGTGATTCGTAGTTGACAACTTAAAAACCAAGCATTTCCTTGCCAGATCCAATCCTAGACATGCACTTTCTCATTACCATAGTTCTCATAGTAATCAAATAGCCTAAAAAAGCGAATGAAACAATATCCTAGATTATCTAGGATATAGGGGGCAGCAACCCTAGTTAATGTTACTAGGGTTTTGCCGTCCCACCATCTTACATGAGGGTTTTGGGCCTCCCACACATTAGGGTGACAACCCTAGTTAATGATACTAGGGTTTTCCCCAATTGGACTTGATAGATGACATATTAGTCTTTCAATCGGTTTGCTCAATTTTGATTAGATTAAAGACATGTTTAGGTTCATCTACTAATACAAGCTATATTTTTGTATTACGATCCGACTATGTAAAACTGCTTAGTATTAGTTAAACATTTAGACAACCAATGAGAAATATTTTCTTCTATTTTTCTTTGTGTTCAAAAACCATGTAAGGACAATAATACAAAGTATATTAATTTAATTCATGAAAGTATATTAATTTAATTCATGAATAATTTTATTAATCAACCTATTTAGAAAAATTATAAGTTTACAAACGAATATACTAAACTCAGGGCACCAGATCCAACAGTCTCCCACTTGCCCTAGTGAAGTAGATGGGCCATATTTTTCATTGTTAACGTCGATGAAGGTGGTCCAAGTTTGACAACAGTTCGAGTTAATGCTAGAATGGAATAAGAAGCAAAAGTCCAACCACATGGTTGTGCGGTGGGTTCACAACATTGTTACAAAGCTTTTATCATGAAATCAAGGAATCATCAATGGGAAGGCATTCATTGGTTTCAGCCCTCGATTTCAACTTTGGCACACAGTCCATGCAACAGTTAGGGTTTGTCGATAACCTAAACTTCGACACTTGGCACGACATTCAGTGAGTGCTTTTGATTTCAACTTTAAGATATCGATGTTTTATGTAGAAAACACTTATACGAGTATGTCATCAAGTTACACGGGTGGGCAATTCGTAAGTGATATTGGTTTTAACATAGGGTATACAAGAACAGATGATGTACTCCCTACAACTTGTGCCGGTGAAGGGACATCCAACCCTAGACATGCAACTGGGGTTGATAACAAACAGAGAGCTGAGAACAAAGAGGAATCTAAATCCAATAATGATCCAATTTGGGTGTCTGGCCCGAATGGTTTGAAAATTGCATTATTTTATGAACCAGAGTCAGTTCCTTGTAGAGAGTGGTTCTGACGGTGAAGGTTCAGACAATGCTGGTGGAACCCATTTGGATTTCACACCATATGCACCTCTACCCCACATGCATCATATTGACTTACATGCTGAAGGTGGGTTAGAATTTCTAGAACTTCCTCATAGGAGATTAGGCCATGCAAGTTCTTCATTAAATGTTAGCGAATTACAAGTTGGAATGCAATTTTCTTTGAAAGATGCTTTTCTTGCAGCAGCAAAGTGGTTCAACATAACACATAGGGTCAACTACCATTTTACAAAATCCCAATCGAAAAAATTTGAGGCCAAGTGCGCAATGCGTGTTGGAAGATTGGGTTTGTAAAATGCAACGAAAAATAGGTTTAAGGGAAAACTAGAGTTTTAAAAAAAAATTCCAAAACAAGAACTTGGTTGTGTTATCTAAAGTAATAAACACTTAATCAACATTCATAACTTTTTTTATTCATCTAGGATGAACGCTTCGACCGAGTAATCTTCTCCGCTATCATCAAGCTCACGTTTGTTGAGTGTGAGCTCACTTCGAATCAACAATCTTTTTCACAAAATTACCAATGGGGCAATTTCATAATTTCTCTAAACTTTTGGGGTCAAGTTATAAATAACAAAAAATATCTCTAGAAATTTTCTAGAATAATTTCTTTAGATATTTTTATCTCTACAACTTTTCTTGAATTCAAGTGTGTGAGAATAATAACCCAAACTCTATTTATATAGGGAAAGTGTAAAGTATTCAACTAGGATTGAAATTACCCATATTAATATTAAATTAATAAACTACTATCAAGATAAATATTAAATCAAATTTGATATCTTACATTAATACTAAATTAATAAAATACTATCAAGATAAATATTAAATTAAATTAAATATTGAATTTATTAAAATAATATTATTTTTGGAAAAATTAATTTGAAATCAAGTTACCCTATAGAGTCCCACTAGGAATATACTTTTTCCATTACTTTACCGCCAACCATCTTTCGGTCACCGGATTGTTGCTATCGCAACCTCCATGCTCGGTGGTTCCATCACTGACGTAACTTCCCCCCGACACCCCGAATCATCGCTATTTTTCTTGAATGGCCTGGTGATCCGTCACGGATTACTCTACTATTTACATCCCTTTTTACAAGTAACTTTAACTTATTTAATAGTGGATCAAATCATCTTAGTATATATCTATGTTTTCATGCTTGAAGTAGTGATTTATGTTTTTCAGTAGTTTTTATTACATCTTAAATATCTAAATAAGCTTATGGGGTTATGTAGGTCAAATTGAGAGCTAAAGATACACATTCGGGTCAAAATTGTTGCCCATGTCGTGACACTAAGACACTGATGTCGCAACATTGAAGACAGAAGCAAAAAAATCCTGGAACAAAACTGCCTCTGTGTCGCGACGCTGACCTATGTTTCTGCGCAGCCCAAAATCCTTACACACGTTAGTTGAGATTTTTAAGGGTAATTTAAGGTCTTTTTACAACCTAAAACCCTAATTCACATTATAAACAAAGGGGCACTTTAGTCTTGTGGATTTTTGGCCTATATAAACAACATTATACACAGATGGAAGGGGGTCATTCTTAGTTTTTTTTTTGTTTCATTCTTAGTTTTTACTTAGTTTACATGATGTTATTATAATTGGAAGATTCTATTCTGAAGTGAGACTTTCGTGAGCGAAGATTATTTCGGAGCCATGCTTTCATCGGTTAATCCATGAGCATCTCCTCCTCTTGTTCTATTATTTATATCTATTTCATTAACCTGGCTAATTGAATACTTGTGTAAATACTATAATAATTTGTGTTTATTTATATTATGCATGTTTCAACTGCATACGCCTAATTAATTTTTGGAAGGTAGAGTTTCTAAACGGATAAGTTGGTTTGAAAAAAATCACTTAAACCTTAGGATTGGTGACCCTAAGAAGTCATGTAGGTAGATATAAACCCAAAGTCAATATAGTCTACTGTGAATCCCTCAACCTGACCTAGTCTGACCTATGACATCGAGAGACAAATAGTTCTTGCCGACTCATTAAGTTAGATGGACGTCGAGAGGCACAACTAGGCTGGTGACTAGCTGATTGAATAGAGCCCTACATCAATAGTTAATTAGGTAAAGTAATTGGATCTAGGCTAAACGAATTTGTGTAGTCAAAATAAGGAGTAGGAAAAGTGGCTATATTAATCTAGGATTAGATTTAGACTTAGTTCAATTTAATTTGTTTATTATTATCATCTTGTTTCTATATTAACACTACTAATTCGTGACTCGAGTAGATTAGTAATTATTTCTGATAATTGTCTTAATAGTAGTTTTTCCAAAACTGCAATCTGTAGGGTACGATCCTCGGAGTACTCCTTGTACTTCGTTGTACCAAAACTATATTAAAATTTGAACCATACACTTGAGGTCACCTGGCCGGCTTGGTGCCTCTTCTTGAGGCTACTGATGTCATGGCTGGGGTGGGGCTGGCCATTCGAATGATCGTCACTACACCCAGCCTCCCCTTTTTCTTGACCAGTAAGTACCAGCCCAAGCCAGTCGTTCACACGACCAACCATACGGGGTGCATGCATTCCTCAGAGAGGTGTTCACATGCTTTGCCTGATGCTGTTGATGGGGTTGGCTGAGACCCCTAGCAATCTATTCAAACAAGTTTCTGCCATGGTCAGGGTACTGTAACGATATGTGTGCAAGTGTACAGTTGTTCAAGTAATAAGTAAGTAAAAATGAGTTATCGTCTCCACAGGGACTGTGTATGTTAACCGATAATTTGTAAAATTATAAATTCACAATTTGGTATAAAAACACAATATTTTGAAAGGTGATGTTTAAACTAAGTGAAGTTAACAAGATGCAAAGATTGATACCTAATGCAATTTTAATTTAAATGCAAATTATCTAAATGTATGAATGAATGGCTTTAGCAACAAAAACAATCAACATAAAATAGGCTAGTATAATTATATTAACCAACTCAATTCATTTTCATCATGCTTAACAATGTTTAGAAATATTCCATGGCAACTCGATCTTTCATGAGTTTGGAAACCAAATTAAGTCCTCTCGGATCTTTTAATTAGTGAAATATGCATTTTACTGATAATATTAAACTAAGTTTTTCTTAGTATTTATGTCAGGTAAGAGGGACATTTACGTTTGGAACAGTTTAATCAAATAAACCTAAATTATGCAAGATAATAGAGCTAAATAAAGATATTATGAACCTCTAACTTAGTAGTGTTTAATGATCTAAATTGAGCATTGTACTTTTCAATTATGTGTCCATTAGCCGTTGTCTGGTTAGGATCAGTCAACTAATCTGAATGCACCCAATCACGTATGAATGAAATACATCTTGATTTTAATTGAAAACATAATCGACTTTGGCACAAACATGTTAAACATGAATCAAATAAATACTATTGAATTAACATAATCATCTTAGCAAACAGAATTAAGCTAACATTGTTGATGTCAAGAACAATAAGTGCATAGCAAACATAATGAAATTAAATAACAAGAAGGAAAGAGTAAACTTTAGTTCAGTTCAGCAGCCTTTCGGATCTTTCTGACTGATGTGTTCCTCCGTTCTGTTCGTTGCTCTTTTGCTAAGGTTTCTTAATTTGGCCGACCAAGGTGGTGCCTTGGCAAAGCTTTTGTTGGCTAAAGAATGGAAAGGAAAATGGGACGGCTATGCAAACAAAAAGAAAAGTGAAATGAAAATAAGAGAGTGAGAATGATGAATGAGTGACGAGGGATGTGTTATGAATGAAGGGATGCTTTGAAAGGTAAAAGATGTGTGGTATTTATAGGTGAAGGTAAGGGTGAAGTTTACTAAAAATAGAATCACATCTCCCTCGAGTAATTGCAATTATGTCCAGAAGCATCATTTCGATAATTCGTAATTTACTTAATCATGGAGTCAGTCCACAAGAAGTATCATGATTGAAAACTCCTTATTGTATACTCTTTACGAAAACACTTCATCCAACTGCTTTGTCCAATGACCTCGTGATGTGCGTGTCACCCTCATATGATATCCTTGATTCCTTTAAGTTAAATCCATTCACTCAATACAATCCTATTTTATCTCATTGTCACCATTGTCTCTTCTTAATGGTCAAGATGATCACTTTCAACTAATGAATACGATAAATTGCTCGTTCGAGAACTAGCAACTCATGGCCATGTTCCATATTTATCAATCCACATATTGCTAATGAGAGGATATCGTTAACTGTTTAATCAAGCTATGAATTCCATTGTTGCGTATAAAACCATATCATACACAAGTCATGTACCCAACATATCGACTATCGAATCGATCATCTTTAGAGCATAAGCCTCCACTTATATGAAAACATATGAGTTACATACGCATGGTTAGTGACTAATTCAGGATTTAGCTAATTCACAGAATGAATGTCATAAGTGAATCAATTCACAAATAGATTCAGAACTAATTCAAATTGGTCCAGTCCATTGTATCATTCTTCTAATGAGTACATCTATGTCTCTAGCTATGGAGTCAACTACGTTGTTAGCCAAGATTCACCATCTCTCTAATTGGAATTGTAGACAGCATAATAATCCTTCTAAGAATTTGAATTAAATGCTCACTTTGATTCTTTTACGGGATTACGGACTCTTTTAGATTATCTACTGAAGTAAGTTATCTTTCTCGCAATGTAAACATTCTTACAGTGCCACTTATCATCAGTTTGAACTTAGACAATCAATGAGCTGATATTTTCTTATCATAATTTTGCTATGTATGCAAAACATTAAAGACAGAAACACAAAAGATATAATAGTGAAATGTGAAATTAACTTTATCTATTTATTCATTGTTGAAATACATAGAAAACAATTACATGTTTACTACAACATGGGCACATTTTCCAACAATGCGTGACAACAGATGTTCATGGAAAATTATGACATCTATGAGAAAGAAGATGGGGTTCTTTACAATTAAAAAATATAATGCTCCACATACTTGTGTTGTTGTAGGTGCGTCACATGATCATCTAAGATTGGATTCTGACCTTACATATGACATTGTCTTACTCATTTTGCAATACTCGTGATATTGTAGGTATGACACAAGATCATCCCAAATTAGATTCTGACATGATCTGTGACATTATATTACATATGGTGAAAACGAGTCCTAGGATTTTCGGGCTAGTTTTGATGTCAAATATTCGTAGTCTATACGATTACATCGTGTTGTATTACAAGGCATGGGTCACAAAATAGAAGGCTATGGAAAAGATGCATAACAGGTGGGATAAATTTAGTTAAGACTTTGAGCAAACTTTATTTTTGCTTTTTATTATTTTGAACAAACTTAGCTTTGTTCTTTCATTTTTTTGAATCATGTGAAGAGCTTGTACATCTTTTCATATTTTTCCTCAAACTTTGATCGCTAAGACAAATTTAGTTAAGATAGGTGCAAAAGAATAGGATAAAAACAAAGATTGATCCCTAATGCAATTTTAATCTGAATGCAAATTTTCTAAATATATGAATGAATGACTTTAGCAACAAAAACAATCAACATAAAATAGGCTGAGATAATTATATTAATCAACTCAATTCATTTTCATCATGCTTAACAATGTTCAGAAATATTCCATGGCAACTCAATCTTTCATGAGTTTGGAAACCAAATTATGTCCTCTCGGATCTTTTACTTAGTGAAATATGCATTTTACTAGTCATATTAAACTAAGGGTTTCTTAGTATTTATGTGAGGTAATAGGGACATTTACGTTTGAAACAATTTAATCACATAAACCTAAAAACTATGCAAGATAATAGAGCTAACTAAAGATATTATGAACCTCTAATTTAGTCGGGTTTAATGATCTAAATTGAGCATTGCATATTTCAATTATGTGTCTACTAGCCGTCGTCTAGTTAGGATTGCTTAGCTAATCTGAATGCACCCAATCACGTATGAATGAAATACATCTTGATTTTAATTGAAAACATGATCGACTAAAGCACAAACATGTTAAACATGAATCAAATAAATATTATTGAATTAACATAATCATCATAGCAAACAGAATTAAGCTAACATTGTTGATGTCAAGAACAATAAATTCATAGCAAACATATTGAAATTAAATAACAAGAAGGAAAGAGTAAACTCTAATTCAGTTCAGCAGCCTTTCAGATATTTCTTACTGATGTGTTCCTTCGTTTTGTCTGTTGTTCTTTTGCTAAGGTTTCTTAATGTGGCCGACCAAGGTGGTGTCTTTAGAAAACTTTTGTTGGCTAAAGAATGGAAAGAAAAATGGGACGGCTATACAAGGGAAAAGAAAAGGGAAATGAAAATAAGAGAGCGAGAATGATGAGGGATGAGGGATGTGTTATGAATGAAGGGATGCTTTGAAAGGTGAAAGGTGTGTGGTATTTATAGGTGAAGGTAAGGGTGAAGTTTACTAAAAATAGCATCACATCTCCCTTGATTCTCTCCTTCCTATGGCTGGCCATGATGTGTGGAAAGGTGGGCGATTTAGTTGCTTGATTTGAGCTCAAGATTATGATATATTTAGCCAGGGTTCGAAAGTTTGAAAGGTAAGACTTGTGTGCCAATTTTTGATGTCTTTCCAACTACAGAGACCTTCAAGAAAATATCCTAAAGCTGATTTTTTGGGCAGCCATTTGCTTGTGCCAAAATTGGGCTTGACTCATTCTTGTTGGACGGTTTCTTAGTCCAATAATTAATCAGACATGTCCATCATGTAGTAGCACTTTTACTGAGTCAAATTAACATCCTTATGACCCAGTTTTGCATGGCATTACCATCCAGATGAGGTGGATGTATGCATGTCCATGCAACATTATATTAATATCATCTTCCATGGTCCCACTACATAGTGAAAATTCACATATTAATAATTAACATGAAAATAATATAAATTATACACAAAAATCATTTAATAAAGCATAATTTCATATACTTTATAAATTCATGTCCAATATTAATATTTAAGTAAAGTTCACTTAATTCAATAACAATTAGTCAAGATTAACATATTTATTAAGTCAAAAGCTGGTAAAAATATATAGAAATACCATATATAATTTCGAGTTTACAGGCACCATCAACTAGTCATTCACATGCCTGGCTGGTACGATAGCTGGTTCGACTATTGCCAGTTCAGTTGGGCCTAGTGACGGCTTGACCAGTCTAGTCCAACCACTGGTTGGACCGTCGGCCCAATTTATTATATCGGGCCCGATTTAACTAGTTTTAGGTCTTGTTCTCGGTTTGTTCTCAAGTCCAATTTTCAAGCTTAATTACCAAATGATCCAATTGTCTGACTTGAAAAGTAATTTTCAAAAATATCATATTTATTTTAATTAATTTGATTAGTTTAATTTTATTTGATAAAAATTAATTTTCCCAAATATCACTGAAACTTTCCAAATTAAATTTTCATGAAAATTCTTTAATCAAATTCTCTAGTTGAGCAAATTCTCACGATCGCCTAGTTTAATTCCCCATTCAACAAATCGACTTAATTAAATTATTTTCGAAGTCGTAGAATTTTCTTCTAATTCAAATGCAGACTGATCGAGCTTTTTTGAGCTAGCAAAGGGACCAATCAAACATATACAATTAGGCTCGAGTAATTGCAATTATGTCCAGAAGCATCGTTCTGATAATTTGTAATTTACTTAATCATGGAGTTAGTCCACAAGAAGTACCATGATTGAAAACTCCTTATTGTATACTCTTTACGAAAACACTTTATCCAACTGCTTTGTCTAATGACCTCGTCATGTGCGTGTTACCCTCATATGATATCATTGATTCCTTTGAGTTAAATCTGTTCACTCAATACAATCCTATTTTATCTCATTGTCACCGTTGTCTCTTTTTAATGGTTAATATGATCACTGTCAACTAATGACCGTGATAAATTACTCGTTCAAGAACTAGCAACTCATGGCCATGTTTCATATTTATCAATCCACGCATTGCCAATGAGAGGATATCGTTAACTGTTTAATCGGGCTACGAATTCCATTGTTGCGAGTAAAACCATGTCATACACAAGTCATGTACCCAACATACCGACTATCGAATTGATCATCCTTAGAGCATAAACCTCCACTTTTATGAAAATGTATGAGTTACATATGCATGGTAAGTGACTAACTCAGGATATAGTTAAGTCACACAATGAACGTCACAAGTGAATCAATTCACAAACGGATTCAGAACTAATTCAAATTGGTCCATTCAATTGTATCATTCTTCCAATGAGTACATCTATGTCTCTACCTATGGAGTCAACTGCTCTATTAGCCAAGATTAGCCATCTCCCTAATTGGATATGTAGACGACATAATAATCCTTCAAAGTATTTGAATCAAATGCTCACTTTGATTCTTTTACGGGATTACGGGCTCTTTTAGGTTATCTACTGAAGTAAGTTATCTTTCTCGCAATGTAAACATTCTTATAGTGCCACTTATCATCAGTTTGAACTTAGACAATTAATGAGCTCATATTTGCTTGTCACAATTTCGCTATGTATGCAAAACATTAAACACAGAAACACAAAAGACATAATATTGAAATGTAAAATTAACTTTATCTATTTATTCATTGTTGAAATACATACAAAACAAGTACATGTTTACTACAATATGGGCACATTTCCCGACAATGCGTGACAACAGATGTTCATAGAAAATTATGGCATCTATGAGAAAGAAGATGGGGTTCTTGACAATTAAAAAATATAATGCTCCACATACTTGTGTTGTTGTAGGTACGTCACATGATCATCAGAGATTGGATTCTGACCTGATATCTGACATTGTTTTACTCATTTTGAAATACTCGTGTTGTTTTAGTTATGACACAGGATCATCCCAAATTAGATTCTGACATGATCTGTGACATTATATTACCTATGGTGAAAACGAGTCCTAGGATTTTCGTGTCAGTTTTGATGTCAAATATTCGTAGTCAGTACGATTACATCGTGTCATATTACAAGGCATGGGTCACAAAGTAGAAGCCTATGGAAAAGATGCATAACAGGTGGGATAAATCATATATATGTTTGTGGAAATGGTGTCAGGTACTGACTCAATACGTCACAGGTTCCATACCGATTTGCAAATGGAGCCTGCATATTTCTGCGACCATTTGGTCCAAGGGAAAATATTTTTCCATCTTTTTTTTGGACATTCAAATAATGCATTGAAACATTTCTATACTATAAGTCATTAGTAAAAATTGACGACACATTCATGTACAGGAGATATGAGTATCGGTTGTTGTTGGCTATTGCACAGGATGGTAATTAATAAATCCTGCCAATAGCTTTTGCAAAAACGTCGGGAGAGTCCGCAAATGAATGAAAGTTCTTCTTTACTAACTTGAAAAGGCATGTTGTGCCGCAACCCGATATATGCATAATTTCTGATAGGGGACCCGGAATACAGGTCATAATTGAACGAAGTGGAAGCCTCTAGGACTGTACACATCAAAGGCATTGTATACAACATATATGGTCTAACTACATGAGCTAATATCATTCAAATGTTTAGCGGAAACAAGTTATTAACATGGGTATGTAGTTGCCACTATTTACTATATCATTCTTTGACATATACATTATTTGATTTCATGGATATACTCTTTGTTTTTTTCGACAGGGTGTGAGCTTATCCTACATCGTTTCCATGAAATGTTGGAGAACTTGCAGGCTATAAACGAACTAGGCGTAGGATACCTCAATGGGATACCCAATGAGCAGTAGACTCAATCATATGGTGGAGGTCTACGATATGAGCACATGACAACGAACCTAGTCGAATGCATATATTCCATATTGAAGGGAACACATCATTTACCGGTAACCTCGATGGTCAAAGAAACATATTTCCGCTTAGCAAACTTATTTCAAAAGCAAGAAGAAAAATATGTTGGATAGATAAAGGACGGTCATGTTTGGTGCCAGGATGTAATGAAAAAAATTAGAGAAAATGTATAAAAAGTGAACTCTATGTTTGTAGTGTGTCACTCCCATCCAAATCAAACATTTTTGGTTACAGAGTTCCATTGACCTAACGAAGGTATTACCTGAGGATCGTATTGTGTATACCTAGGACGAAGGACCTGCGACTGTAGGAGATTTCAATCGCTTTGTTTTCCATGTGCACATGCAATTGCTGTATGTGCTTGGAAACATTTAGATTGCATGATCTATGTTGACAAAGTGTACAAACTAAAACAAATATATAAAGTACGAAAATTTGAATTCCTACCAGTCTCAAATGAAAGTATGTGGTTGCCTGTATCGAGCGCTCCATTCGAGTTGGTACCGAATATTTTGTTGCGTCGCAAGCCAAAAATTCGACTAAATTCTACTCAGATATGTGACAATATGGGTATTCAGGAGACGACAGACCAATTGAGGTTATGCAATTATTGTAGGAACCTACGACATACTAAGCCAACATGTCCACACTTGGGGAAAACATCGAGGACAAAACCTAATTAACACATTTATTCATTTTTTTGATAGACATACAAAAAAAGAAACAAAATAACAATTTGTTCATTTTCTCATTCCTTCTCATTTTTTAGCAAATTGTAAATATTGATATATTATTGATGTAAAATACAGTAGAATACAATATAAACAAATTTTTCATTTTTTTCGTAGATTGTAAATAAATAAGTATACACTATTGATATGAAAATTACAATAGAATACAATAACCCAAATTTTTAATTTTTTTCTTTAATTGTAAATAAGTATATTATTGATGTAAAATACACTAGATCAACTTTTTTGTATAATTTGAATAAGTACATTATGGATGGAAAAAATGTAATAGAATGCAAATTAAAAGTTAACAAAGTAAATGATGGTTTATATGAAAAAAAATTTAAAAAAATCATCCACATCGTCAGGCCAAATGTGTGCCACAATCTAGTGGGTATCGGTTGTGAGGAGGATTTCTTCATAGTTGGTGTTTCATCTCCTCATCTTTGTTATCTTCATCTTCACCTCGACCTTCATCTTCATCTGTATCTTCATTTTCTTCTCGCTCCTCCGTGCTTGAGTGTCGTGTCATCCTTGGTTGTCATTGTAAATCGTCCCTTTGAGTAACCGGGTGTGTTTGCAATACTATCGACGGATAACTGTATGGTGTCGCATAACCCGGTTGTGGATAAAATGTTGGAATTATCGGAGATGGAAAATATGTTGGTGTTTTTTTTTTAGCATTTGCTCTCTATATGGTGCTAGTCATAAATATGGTGCAAAAAATACACTTGTAGAAGGTGTTGATATATGGTACAATGGTGCATAATGTAGTGCTTGTGTATAAAAAATGGGGTTAGTGAAAGCACCAGAGTAATATGAACAATACTAAAAAAGAGGTGGTGCAGCCATTGGTGCCACTTGTGGGTTTGGAGCTGATGATGACTCCACAGAGGCATGTACTCCCAACCTAGGATTCATGCGGGTTCGTCTTGGACTTGTAACACCCAAAACTTGGCCCAGACGTTATGGCCGAATCCGGGAATGTCACATCAAAGACACAATCTCAAACAATTTTGCTAAGTTAAAATTTAAGGCCTAAAAGCCCAAAATCCTTGACACCTTGTTAAGTAGCGATAAAAGCCCATTTAATTATTTTAAGTATCCCGAAAACCATGTTTAAACATAAGAAATTACTCAGTTTAATAATTAAGTAAACAGATTGAAACAACAAAACTCAAAATCCAAAGTCAAAAGCGAGTACAAGGCCTTATTACATCTAATGAAAATAAAGCAATTAAAATCATGTCTTTTGAAACAAATAAATAAAACTTCTAAGTATCTTGTAGTGTGGTCGTCTCCGAGTCCTCTCCCACGTCGAGTTGCATCGAGGATCGCTCAAACATTTAATAAAAAGGGGTGAGTTTCGAAACTCAGTGTGTACGACCCTTGGTAATCCAATCAACATACAATTATCACATTGGGCCTAAGCCCTATAAAAAATGGTGGTCTTGGGCCTTAGCCCATAACGTCCTCATATCACATCAGTAACCCTGCACACCATTTCCCTTCCAACCCTACACACCTGTGAGGATATAAATATCAACTCACCCATCCCTACACACCAAAGGTAGCACCAGCAGCGGCACTACTCAAACATTGCAGCAAAGCTGCTATAATGGGCTTAAAGCCATCGGTGGATCCACGGTCGTCAAGCGACTATGCGATCCTTAAATCTTCCTCCGTACCATCAAAACCCACCCAAGTGCAACATATATTCCATGAATGCAACATACATATTTCCACCCATTCAGCACTTAGAGGTATTTTAGTCATTTCACTACCCAGGGGTATTTTCGTAAATCTACTCTACAGGGGTATTTAGGTGATTTTGCAAAACAGAGGTATTTTGGAAATTTTGTAAATCAGGGATATTTTGGTGATTCCGCAAGTCAAGGGTATTCTGGCAAATTTACAATCAGGGGTATTGTAACACCCCAAACCCGGCCTAAACGTTACGACCGAATCTGGCATGTCACATGAAAGGAATGTCTAAAAACTGTGCATTCGTTAAAAAGCTCATATTCTTTATAGTTGTGGTGAGAAATCGAGTTTAAGAAATTTTGAATAAGAAATGGTTTATTATCATTTTAAGAAAATCCCATATTGATCATTTAATAATAAGCAATAAACAAATTGAAAAGTCAAACCAAATAAAATACCCAAGGCCTTATTACATAACAAAACTCAAATAAAAATAAGTCCAAATAAAAGAAACGAATTTACGAGTAAACATATGTATGGCCTCCACGAGTCCACCTCGGCTCCCAAATCCATGATCTAATGATTACCCAAAAATTTAACTAAGGGGTGAGTCATCGAGACTCGGTGTGTAAATCCCCATCCAACAGCCCCCTACACAATTTCATATGAAAATATGCATATCATGCACCCAAACCTAGCCATCCGCAACTCCTTTTTCTACCCCGTGTGGTACCAAACCACTGGTGGTGCCAAACCACTGGTGACTTAAAGTCACAATATCCGTCAATACATGTGGTGCCAAACCACTGGTGACTTAAAGTCACAATATCCGTCAATACATGTGGTGCCAAACCACTGGTGGTGCCAAACCACTGGTGACCCGAAGTCACAAAGCAAATGATGGGGCCAACCCATCGTGTGATACCAAATCACCGCGCATTTATCCCATATCTCAAAGTGGGGCCAACCCACGGTGGTATTAACCACAGGGACGAGTCGCTATGAGGTGCCAAACCTCTTGTGTCCGAAGACACGAATGTGATACCAAATCACCGGGTGGTGCCAAACCACCGGTGTCCAAGACACGAATCATCAAGTTGTGGGGCCAACCCACGTGTGATACCAAATCACCGCGCATTTATCCCATATCTCAAAAGTGGGGCCAACCCACGGTGGTATTAACCACGTGGACGAGTCGCTATGAGGTGCCAAACCTCTGAGGTGCCAAACCTCTAGTGACCGTAGTCACAATGTGGTACCAAACCACTGGTGCCCGTCGACACGAATATCACTGCCCCCTCCACTCATATAACCCATGCAATATGACATAATAATTCGTGTATGCAGTATGTCATGTATGCTAGACATATATCAAATATAAGTATAACATGAATTACCATCATAATCAGATAGACATAAAACACCATAATAACCCTAATCAACCTCTAAGGGTATAACTGTAATTTTACCTACCAAGGGCATTTTCGTAATTTACCCACCAAGGGTATATCGGTAATTTACCCACCAAAGGCATTTTCGTAATTTACCCACCAAGGGCATTTTCGTAATTTACCCACCAAGGGTATATCGGTAATTTACCCACCAAGGGCATTTTTGTAATTTACCCACCAAGGGTATATCGGTAATTTTGCACCTGCAATGGCCTTTCCCAAAGGCCCAAATGTCGCCCCGAGTGACTCAATACCATTTCCTGGTCAGCATCTGACAATTGGGCCTAAAACTCGATTCTGGCCCATTCGGGCCCACACGCTCGTGTGGCCCACCTAGCACAAATCTAGCCATGTATATAAGTTCCACCTAGTCTAGTTCACTATATTCTACACAATCGCACAATTTACTCATAAGGGCCTCACGGGCCCATTGGGCCCACTTCGCCCATCGCGCCCAAGCAAAATTTCCCCAACCCACAAGAATACTACGATGGCCTCAACTATCGCGTGAAGCCCCACACGCACGCCGCACGCTCGTGTGGCTACTATTGCCGCGGACCGCACTTCGGCATTTTGCCGCTCTACAACTAGAGTAGAGAGAGTTACACACCGATAGGACTATGGTGTTAATCCGCGCCTCCGACCACTCCTGTGCCCAAACGCCTTCCAAGGTGTGTCAACCCTCCTCCCGGAATGCTCTTTATATAGCTAGTTCTTCACCTTCCTTCTTTGTATCTTTCCGATGTGGGATCCCTTCACAAGATAGAGTTTAAATTCAATCAAAACTCTTGCCGTCCGCATCATAAAATAAATACTCCTTGCTTCTCATGAGATTCGAACCAGTGCTCCGTTGCAACATAATCCACGCTGCTAGCCACTTGGCCACAAGCTCCTCTTGTGTCTTAAACCATGCGCAACTAAATATAAATCTATAGCCAAATTCTCGAGGTCCAAGTAAAAGAAAACCAAAATGCAAAAGCCAAGACTTGAACCTTGGACCTCCTTCCTTCCTTGTGGCGTCACTCCTTGCCTCTTAAGTGGCGCACTTTGCCACTACACCACACACTCCACTTGTGTCATTTTTCCCACATTTTATTCTTAAGGCCTACCCGCCAACTTCCGTGGTTTTTTTCACCTAAAACCAAAATTTCCCCAAAGCTAATATTTGATCCCGGGACTTCATAGAAGCCCTCTAACCTTCCAAAATAACTTACCTAATAAGTCTAACTTGCATTAATGCCGTTCTCAAAAAATTTTAAATCAAGGCCCATTGGGCCCAATCCTACTAGGCCCAATTTCGGGATGTTACAGGTATTTTAGTAATTTCTCAAATCTAAGGATATTTTGGTAAATTTTAAATCAGGGGTATTTGGTCCCTCTCCGGGTTTTAGTTATGAACTTTGGCCCATAAACAAGTCCTCGCGGCTAAAGTGAATAGACACTATGCACCAGGTAAGATTCCAGAGAAGAGGAGGTGGGCCACTAGGACCGCTTAAGTACCAAGCTCTCCCTAGATCCACTCCTAGACATGCATATGTCCGTTGCCACACTCTAACCAAGCGACTTGTCCACGGACATGTTTAATTATTAGAATTAAGTTTTATGCAGTTTGAGAGTTGTTCAGAACTAGGCCTAAAGTCCATTAAACCCTAACATACTTGTCTACGTCTTCATAAAGCCCATCAAGCCCATTTCACGTTCATATAACCCATTATGCCCAATTCACATCCTTATGGCCCATTAGACCCAAATCTCATTCATATGGCCCGTTAGGCCCAAAATAATTCCAGATCATGTAACATACAGGCCTAACTCAATTCATATAATCAAATCAATCAATTTTATCCAACTTAGCCTCAGGGCCCACTGGGCCCATTTAGCCACTTTCGGCTTTTCGGCATTGCCGATATCATGTGTGTGTAGTGTTTGTACACACTTGGTTACTGCGACGTGCTATACTATCCTTGGTCTTGAACCTACAACCAACTAACCTTCAATCAATCACCCATACTTAAACAAAATATCTACCAAAAGTCAAACCTTATCAGTAACCTTACCGTGTGCCACCGGTTCTAATAGCCCTTCCTTAGCTACTAATCAGGAGTATCCCCTAGATCTGCACTCACACACACACCATCAAGATTCGAGTGACTCATAATCCACACAAGTCACCCCTATAGATCAAACTCACATTCGGCCATTCACTTAAACCACAATCGAGTTGAGTACACTTACCCTTGCTAACGATCCTACCACGCTTGCGATCTTTGAACCTTATCCATGTTATCACAGAGTTAACAACAGGACAGTTAGATAGCCTTTCGGCTTTTAGCAAAACGTACAAAAGAGGTTAACCGAATACTTACCAAATCCCCTTTCGATCCTGTGGCCTAGATAGCTATTAACAAGATTCGGCTTTCAACACTTGACTGAGAGTAGGTAACAATCGATTTGTGATGGAGGAACAACCACCAAGATTCGACACTATTAGGAATTTTGGCAAGAGAAAAGATAGTGGTAATTCGGCTATAGAAGAGTTTGGCTATGAGAGAATTCGACACAAAGGAATTCGGCTTTAGGAGATTTCGGCAATGGGAGAGTTTGGCTATGGGAGGAACCGATTTAGGGGAAGAAAAGAAAGAAAAAGAATGGAAAATTCGGCATTACCTAGGACCCCAGATTCGGCACACACACATTTATATAGCCTATAGCCGAAACTTAGCCACCCCTAAAGTCCAATTCGGCACCACTTCATCCACTGCTCATCTCCTAATTTTTCTCCATGATATCTCCCTTATCCTTCTCCTAAATTCTCTCTACTGATCACTTCTCCTTAGAGTCCCTCTACACGCCACTTCCAGCCTTCTAGAAGCCTAAAATTAAATTCCAAAATAAAACTAAGCTAGCACTCGAACCTCAGATGTAACATCCTCAAATAGGGGTTAGTGTATTTGAATTGCTTTGCATGAGTTTGGACTATTGTGTTATTAATTGAGGTGTTCTGAGGGCTAGTTATGAGCCAAAGGTAGGCCCGAAATCAGAGGAAAATGCTTGTTTTTAAGTTTTAGTAAGGGGCCGAGGGAGCTAGGAGCTAAGTGTAATTCGTGGAAAATTTAAGCACACGAATGCCTTGGTAAAGTGGCAAGGAGGCGCCACTTGGGGCCTTGAGGGTGACGCCACATGCGAAAGGGAGAGCTCGAGTTCGAGCAAAGAGAATCTCATTTTCTCGCTTAGCATTTTGACGCTAAGGGGAGGAGTTGTGCTCAAGACAAACTCTGTCGAGATAAGCTTGGAATAAGTCAAATTAATTTAAATGGGTGGCAAGGAGAAAATTTAGGAGCTTGACTAATTCAAACTCATTTGAATTAGTGGCCAGGAGAAGCTTAGAGTAGTTGCCGAAATTTGAACTCCTGTTTGAAGAGGAGTAATCGGTTGGGAAGCTCGAGTAGGGGTTGCCAAATTTCTTAGTGGTTAGGTGATCATTTTCGGCTAGCTTGGAGGGCCTCATTCTTTGTTTTGTGTCAAGCCAAAAACCCTTTGAGCCTTGCCGATTTCTCCCTAGTGCACCATATCAAAGTAAAAGCCAAATCCCTTTTTGTTTTTAGCATCTGTCGAGATCTCTTGTATGCACCTAGCCGAATCCACACAAGAACCATTTGGAAACTTTCTTTTCCCTTTGAAACCAAAACCTCACTTGACATCTTCTTCTCTTCTCTTTTACAATTAATTAAGGTGCTTGGCCGAACCTCTCTTTCTCCCATCTTTCTTTTTCTTCTTTTCATAACTCAAGCAAAACCACATCTTCTTCTCTTCTTTCTTTTTGCCGAAACCCCTTAGTCCCTTTTTCTTTAAGCCTAAGCCGAATACCATTTATATCTCTTCCCTTTCTCTTCTTTTGTTTTAGCCAATGTTATTTGCTTTGCTCTTCTATTAACCATACTCTATTGCCGAAATCTCCTTGTTTTCTTCTTGTCTATTTTGGCCGAATATCACTCAAGCCTAGATCTCTTTTGGTTTTTCTCCAATCGGTTTTGGAAGGGGTAAGTGTTCATGGCCGAATTTCTTTTGTTTCGCTTCTCTTCTCTCTGTCGACTCTCATGGAAGCAGGAGTTGAATTTCAGCATTTGATAACAAGATTACTAATCACCTTTGAAAACCGATTTCTTTTAGGATCTCCGTGATTACGGCGCGTAGATCTGAGCCATCTATTCTCTGTCAATCGATTTCTTCAAGTCTGTGGGGGAGGATCAGTCTCGCATATTTTGGTGTTGTGATTAGTATTCAGAGAGCATTAAGGACACGGGACCTAGTGCAGTAGATCGGGTCTTTGGGATTCAGTGATTGCGTTAGTAACAGGTGTGTAAACGCTTACACACTTTATTAGTTTAACGATGCTTATTATGTTACTGTATAACCCCTTGTATTAGTGACTTTACCTTGCGGCATAAGCTTGGATTCCGGGTAAGTCCCCTATTATGTGATTTACGATATATATATATATATATGTCATCATGTTCTGCTAAATGCTATGTAATTTATGTTTTGCATGACCATTCGATATTATGACATGTATGTGATAAACATGATGATGGGTTGATGAGAGGAGGGGGAATGACTTATTTAGACTGTCACCAGTGGTTTTGACCACAAGATGGCTTGGCCCCATCAGTTGATTTGTGACTACGGTCACCAGTGGTTTTGACCACACTATTGATATGATTTGTGACTAAGTCTCAGTGGTTTTGACCACCAGTGGTTTTGACCACACGATTGATATTTGTGACTACGGTCACCAGTGGTTTTGACCACACATGGATTATTATGACTCATCCCAGTGGTTTGGTACCACAGTGGGTTGGCCCCACATGATATTACGGGATTGTCATCAGTGGTTTTGACCACACGATGGGTTGGCCCCATCATTGATATATATGTATTTGTGACTTCGGTCACCAGTGGTTTTGACCACACGGGGTAGTTAAAGGAGATTGGATGGTTAGGTTATGGGTTGCATGATTTGCATGTTTTGCTAATGATCTGTGTAAGTGGTTGAATTATCGGGTTGGGGATTTATACACTGAGTCTTGGTGACTCACCCCTTCCCTTACATTTTGCAGATGAGGCATAGATCGCGGATATGAAGCCGGGGAGGACTCGGGGTGGCCATGCAGATTTGTTTTCGGGTTTTCGACTCTAACTAATTTTTTCGGTTTATTTGATTTTCCCTAAATTTGGTTTTGGTTTTGTAATAAGGCCGCTAAGTTTATTTTGGTTTTATTTTCACTTGATTTTATTCTGCTTATAAATTACATGTTAGGTTTATGGATATGATAAAATTAACCGGTAAAAAGCAAGGTTTTCTAAACTATATCTCTTCGGGTTTTCAAACGTTACCATCGGGTAACAACAATCATAACATAATCAGAGGTAACCTGGATGATTTTACAAACTCTAAATCTTTCTCTCAACTTCAAAGGCATATGGATAAACTCTCCACACAACCGTTTTTAGTCAAAATCAAACATTTTTCTAACTTTGGTATTAACAAATGGGTTTCCAAACATGAGTTTTCCCAAATTTCTTAACACCTATAAGACAATCTTAACATCACCTACTACTAAGTTTTTACCTGTATACGATAAAAGGGTTTTATAAAATCTAACCGGTAACTTGTGTTTCCAAAAATGTTTTCACTCTGTAGCATGCCAGATTCGGTCGTGGTGTGTTGACCGGGTTTGAGGTGTTACAATTTTGGTATCAGAGCCAGGTTTCAACAGCTCGGCTGTGGGCTCGAGGCTCAAAAATGTTTTATAAAGGATTATGGAAGGCTTTTATAGAAAAAGTACAGTGGTGAAAGCATGGCACCAAGTCTCCGACATCAATCCGCCCAGGTAAGTACCCCAAACTATTGCTTGTGATGATATGATTGTATGGTTATGATGATGACATGATTGAGTAGTAATAGGAACTACTTTAGAGACATAAACTATAGGATGATGTGTACTCCCGAAACAACCCCTTATTAAAACTTCTCAGAAAACTGTGCTCTAAAAGACAGTGGAACAAAAGTCTAATGCACAAAACTTTTAATCATCTTGAATATATCAGTAGATATGAGTGCACGTGGACGTGGGCGTAACACTTGTGGACGAGGTAGGGGTAGGATGATAGTCTCGGAATCGGTAGGGTCCGGACATGGGTTAAAAAACGAGGTACCACCGTCGCCAGCTGTGGGCGCGGAATATCGTGGATCGATGGTGGTAATGATGCGGTGTTGCGCATCGTACTACGAGTCTTGGAGAGGGTTCGAGTGCGTGGAGTAGGAAATGGAGCTTGGAAATCGTGGACCGAGCGACTCAAGGCTAATGGTGCAGAGGTATTTAGAGGTGTATCTGGTGTGGCACCTAGTACAGCGGAATATTGGTTGGAGGCGACGGAACGCATCATGGATGATCTGGATTTTTCAGCTGAGGAAAAGTGAAGGGCATAGTATCTCTCTGCCGCGAGATGAGTCGTGCTCGCTGGTGGCTCACGATTAGGGATGGAGCGATAGCGAGATGACCTCACTTGGGAGTTCTTTAGGGCAGCCTATCAGAGGAAGTACATAGGGGCTAGCTATGTTGATGCGCAGCGTAGAGCTTTCTTGAACTTGGTCCAGGGTAATAAAATTGTAGCAGAATATGAGGCAAAATTTCTTCGGTTGAATCGGTATGCACGGGGTATTATGGGCACAGAGCATGAGCGTTGTGTCAGATTTGAGGATGGGCTAAGGGACGAGCTGCGGATGATAATTGCCCCACAGCAGGAACGAGAATTTGCCTTTCTAGTGGAGAAAGCTAAGGTTGCTGAAGGGGTAAAACAGTCTGTAAGGCGGAATCAGGATAGGGGTTGGAATAAGAGGAGTTTTGGATCATCTGGGTTTTCTGGGAACCAGCAGAAAAGGGTTAGATATAGTGGGCCGAATCAAGCTGCTGGAGGCTTATCTTTGCTAATACTCGATGGCGCGCGCGGTGTGCTCGATGTGGGAAGTCTCACACGGAGAATGTTGGGTGTAACAGGGGATGCTTTGAGTGTGGATCGATGGGGCATCGAGTTAGGGATTGTCCACAGAGATTAGCTAGGCTGCAGTCTGAGGATCAGAATCGTGCACAGTTTAGGAGGGATAATCAGCAGCCCCAGAGAGGCCGTGGTTCAGTCAGGGGAGGTAATGGCTCTGGTAGGGGTCGTGGAGCATCGGGCAGAGGTGTAGGTGGTACAGAGGTGAGACAGCCTAGGTTGGTCTACGCAGCGAGGCATCGAGAGGAGGGCGACGCACCGGACGTCATAACCGGTACGTTCTTAATTTTTGGAGTACCTTATAATGCTTTAATTGATGCTAGTTCGACGCACTCGTACGTTGCTAGTAGCATAGTAGAAACCATGAACTTAGACTCTGAGATTACTTCTAGGAAGATGACTGTGATAAGCCCTCTATGTCACTCTGTAGAAGTAAGTAAACTATATAGGATGTACCCTAGAACTTCAAGGGGTCGTGGCTTCCGTGACTTGATGGAACTGCTTGCTTGGGGAGTTCGATCCGATTCTCTGGATAGATTGGCTAGTTAAGTATCAAGCTAGTTTGGATTGCGCGGCTAAGCGCATGGTGTTGAAGACCATGGAAGGTGTTGAGGTGGTGATGATAGGTAATAGGAGAGATTACTTATCTAATGTTATCTCTCTGCTGAAGGCCGAAAAAATGGTTAAAAAGGGTTGTGAATCATTTTTGGTGCATGTTTGTACTTTGGAAGTTAAAGATGTAGCTGTGAAGAATGTCCGAACTGTAGGGGAATTTGCTCGATGTTTTTCCAGAGGAACTCCCGGTATACCTCCCGACCGCGAGGTTGAGTTCGGTATAGACTTGTTACCCTGAATCACGCCAGATCTATTGCTCCATATAGGATGGCGCCAAAGAATTAGTGGAGTTAAAGGCTCGATTCGTGGAGTTGTTGGACAGAGGTTTCATCCGACCGAGTGTATCACCTTGGGGAGCTCCAAAGGCTTTTGTTAAAAAGAAGGATGGTACGATGCGGATGTGTATAGACTACCGCCAGCTGAACAAGTTGACAATCAAGAACAAGTATCCGTTGCCCAGGATTGATGACTTGTTTGATCAACTCAAGGGTGTATCGGTTTTCTCTAAGATCGACCTTAGGTCAGGGTATCATCAGCTCAAGGTGAAGGAGGCTGATATTCATAAGACGGCATTTCGTACTCGGTATGGGCACTACGAGTTTTTGGTAATGCCTTTTGGTTTGACCAACGCGCCGACAGCATTCATGGACATGATGAATCGGGTGTTTCATTTGTATTTGGATCGGTTCGTCGTAGTGTTTATAGACGACATTTTGGTGTACTCAAAATCTGAGGAGGATCATGACGCGCATCTTCGGGTAGTTCTGCAAGTTCTGAGGGAAAAGCAGTTATACGCCAAGTTTAGTAAGTGCGAGTTTTGGCTTAAGGAGGTAACTTTCTTGGGTCATGTGGTATCAGCTGAGGGAATTAGGGTGGATCCTCGTAAGATTGAGGCGGTATTGGATTGGAAACCACCCAAGTTGGTTGCGGAGATTTGGAGTTTTCTGGGTTTAGCAGGATATTACAGGAGGTTCGTGGAAGGTTTCTCTTTGATCGTAGCACCGTTGACTAAGTTGTTGAGGAAAGGGGTTCCGTTTGTGTGGACGGAGAAACAGCAAGAGAGTTTTGACAAGTTGAAGAAGATTCTGACTGAAGCTCCGGTTCTGATTCAGCCTGAGGCAGGAAAGGAATTCACTGTTTATTATGATGCATCACATACTGGCTTAGGGTGTGTGCTGATGCAAAGTGGAAAAGTGGTAGCGTATGCATCTAGGCAGTTGAGGCCTCATGAAGTAACTACCCGACGCATGACTTAGAATTAGTTGCAGTGGTTTTCGCCTTGAAGATTTGGAGGCATTACTTGTATGGGGAGAAGTCAATAGTGTATACGAATCATAAGAGTCTGAAGTACCTCTTGACTCAGAAGGATTTAAACTTGAGGCAGCAAAGGTGGATAGAGTTGTTGAAGGACTACGATTGCTCGATTGAGTACCATCCGGGTAAGGCTAACGTAGTAGCGGATGCGTTGAGCCGTAAGGTGGTAGCTAACTTGCGGCGATGTTTGCTCACCTCGCTTTTATGATGATGGAAGTCTTTTGGCGAGAATTGCAAGTAAAGCCGTCTTGGATTGATCAGGTTAAGGAGAAACAGCTGACAGATGAGGTTTTGAGTGCTCGGAGGTTACAAGTGCAGGATGGTGAATCTGAGGGGTACAACTTGGATAGTGATGGAGTACTGCAATTTTAGGGGAAGGTATGTATGCCTAAGGATATTGAATTGAGACAGCGGATTCTTCAGGAAGCTTATAGCAGCCCATACGCTATGCATCCTGGAGGTAGTAAGATGTATCGTGATTTGAGGGAACAATTCGTGGCGTGTCTTAAGCGAAAGTAACGAGTTTGTAAGTAAGTGTTTGACATGCCAAGCAGTTAAGGCCGAGCATCGACTGCCATCGTATCATTGCGGTAAAATGGTAAAGATTCCACATGGAAGTGAGAAAGGATTACGATGGATTTTGTCGGTGGGCTTCCCTTACGCCTAGCAAGAAGGACTCGGTTTGGGTTATAGTGGATCGTTTGACTAAGTCGACTCACTTCATACCCTGTAAGGTTGATTATTCGCTCCAGGTTAGCCAAGTTGTATGTGGCAGAGATAGTACGGTTGCATGGAGTACCTGTGCCAATTATTTCGGATAGGGATCCCAGGTTCACGTCGAGGTTTTGGAAAGCTTAGCATTAGGATTTGGGCACAAGGTTGGATTTTAGCACGGCTTTTCATCCGCAATCGGATGGACAGTCTGATGCGAAGGGTAATCCAGATTCGGAAGATATGTTAAGGGGTTGTGTTCTGGATTTCAGCGGTAGTTGGGAGGAGTATCTACCTTTGGCGGAGTTCGCTTATAACAATAGTTATCAAGCGAGTATTCAGATGGTACCATATGAGGCACTATACGGGTGGAAATGTCGTACTCTGACGTGTTGGACAGAACTGGGTGAACGGCAGATGTTGGGTCCGGAGTTGGTGGCTGAAACAGAGGATAAGGTTAAGATAATTCGAGCTCGTCTTAAGGAAGCGCCGACAGCGTAAGTCTTACGCCGATCTTAAGCGCAGGATATTGAGTATGCAAAGATGGGTGATAAGGTCTTTCTCAAGGTATCGCCTTGGAAGAAAGTATTGAGATTTGGTCGGAAGGGCAAGCTATGCCCTAGGTTCATCGGGCCATATACGATGTTGAAGCGAGTGGGACCGTAGCTTATCGCCTTGAGTTGCCGCAGAATGAGTCGATTCATGACGTCTTTCATGTTTCAATGCTTAGGCGCTATCGATTAGATCCGTCCCCATGTGGTACCAGCTGAGGAGATAGAGGTGAGCCCCGATTTGTCTTTCGAGGAAGAACCGCATGCATTTTGGATCGGGATGTCAAAGTTTTGCGTGGGAAGTCGGTACTTCGGTGAAGGTATTATGGCGGAACCATGGCACGGAAGAGGCCACGTGGGAACCGGAGGATGTGATGAGACAAAGAATACCTCAACTCTTTTGATCGTAATTTTGAGGCCGAAATTATTTTTAAGTGGGGTAGAACTGTAACATCCTCAAATAGGGGTTAGTGTATTTGAATTGCTTTGCATGAGTTTGGACTATTGTGTTATTAATTGAGGTGTTCTGGGGCTAGTTATGAGCCAAAGGTAGGCCCGAGTCAGAGGAAAATGCTTGTTTTTAAGTTTTAGTAAGGGAGCCGAGGGAGCTAGGAGCTAAGTGTAATTCAGGGAAAATTTAAGCACACGAATTGCCTTGGTAAAGTGGCAAGGAGGCGCCACTTGGGGCCTTGAGGGTGACGCCACATGCAGGGAAGGGAGAGCTTAGGTTCGAGCAACAGAAATCTCATTTTCTGCTTAGCATTTTGACGCCAAGGGGAGGAGTTGTGCTCAAGACAAACTCTGTCGATAAGCTTGGAATAAGTCAAATTAGTTTAAATGGGTGGCAAGGAGAAAATTTAGGAGCTTGACTAATTCAAACTCATTTGAATTAGTGGCCGTGAGAAGCTTGGAGCAGATTCTTTAAATTTGAACTCCTGCTTGAAGAGGAGTAATCGGTTGGGAAGTGAGTAGGGGTTGCCAAATTTCTTAGTGGTTAGGTGATCATTTTCGGCTAGCTTGGACGGCCTCATTCTTTGTTTTGTGTCAAGCCAAAAACCCTTTGAGCCTTGCCGATTTCTCCCTAGTGCACCATATCAAAGTAAAAGCCAAAATCCCTTTTTGTTTTTAGCATCATCGAGATGTCTTGTATGCACCTAGCCGAATCCACACAAGAACCATTTGGAAACTCTCTTTTCCCCTTTGAAACCGAAACCTTACTTGACATCTTTTTCTCTTCTCTTTTTCGGCAATTAAGGTGCTTGGCCGAACCTCTCTTTCTCCCATCTTTCTTTTTTTTCTTTTCATAACTGCTCAAAACCACATCTTCTTCTCTTCTTTCTTTTTGCCGAAACCCCTTAGTCCCTTTTTCTTTAAGCCTAAGCCGAATACCATTTATATCTCTTCCCTTTCTCTTCTTTTTGTTTTAGCCGAATGTTATTTGCTTTGCTCTTCTATTAACCATACTCTATTGCCGAAATCTCCTTGTTTTCTTCTTGTCTATTTTGGCCGAATATCACTCAAGCCTAGATCTCTTTTGGTTTTTCTCCAATCGGTTTTGGAAGGGGTAAGTGTTCATGGCCGAATTTCTTTTGTTTCGCTTTCTTCTCTCTGTCGACTCTCATGGAAGCGAGTAAGTTGAATTTCAAAGATTTGATAACAAGATTACTAATCACCTTTGAAAACCGATTTCTTTTAGGATCTCCGAGATTCTCGAAGCGATGAGATCCGAGCCATCTATTCTCTCACAATCGATTTCTTCAAGTCCGTGGGGAGGATCACCTCGCATATTTTGGTGTTGTGATTAGTATTCGTGAGAGAATTAAGGACACGGGATCTAGTGCGTGATCGGGTCTTTGGGATTCAATGATTGCGTTAGTAACGTGTGTGTAAACGCTACACACTTTATTAGTTTAACGATGCTTATTATGTTACTCAGATAACCCTTGGTATTAGTGACTTTGCCTTGCGGCATAAGCTTGGATTCCGGGTAAGTCCCCTATTATGTGATTTACGATATATATATCTATGTCATCATGTTCTGCTAAATGCTATGTAATTTATGTTTTGCATGACCATTCGATATTATGACACGTATGTGATAAACATGATGATGGGTTGATGAGAGGAGGGGGAATGACTTATTTGGACTGTCACCAGTGGTTTTGACCACAAGATGGGTTGGCCCCATCAGTTGATTTGTGACTACGGTCACCAGTGGTTTTAACCACACTATTGATATGATTTGTGACTAAGTCCCAGTGGTTTTGACCACCAAAGTGGTTTTGACCACACGATTGATATTTGTGACTACGGTCACCAAAGTGGTTTTGACCACACATGGATTATTATGACTCGTCCCGTTGGTTTGGTACCACAAAGGGTTGGCCCCACATGATATTACGGGATTGTCATTAGTGGTTTTGACCATACGATGGGTTGGCCCCATCATTGATATATATGTATTTGAGACTTCGGTCACCAGTGGTTTTGACCACACGGGGTAGTTAAAGGAGATTGGATGGTTAGGTTATGGGTTGCATGATTTGCATGTTTTGCTAATGATCCGTGTAAGTGGTTGAATTATTGGGTTGGGGATTTATACATCGAGTCTTGGTGACTCACCCTTCCCTTACATTTTGCGAGATGAGGCATAGATCGCGGATATGAAGCCGGGAGGACTCGGGGTGGCCATGCATTTGTTTTCGGGTTTCGACTTTAACTTATTATTTCAGCTTTATTTGATTTTCCCTAAATTTGGTTTTGGTTTGTAATAAGGCCGCTAAGTTTATTTTGGTTTTATTTTCACTTGATTTTATTCTACTTATAAATTACATGTTTGGTTTATGGATATGATAAAATTAACCTAGGTAAAAAGCAAGGTTTTCTAAACTATATCTCTTCGGTTTTCAAACGTTACCATCGGGTAACAACGATCATAACATAATCGAGGTGACCTAGATGATTTTACAAACTCTAAATCTTTCTCTCAACTTCAAAGGCATATGGATAAACTCTCCACACAACCGCTTTTAGTCAAAATCAAACGCGTTTTTCTAACTTTGGTATTAACAAATGGGTTTCCAAACATGAGTTTTCCCAAATTTCTTAACACCTATAAGACAATCTTAACATCACCTACTACTAAGTTTTTACCAGATACGATAAAAGGGTTTTATAAAATCTAACCGGTAACTTGTGTTTCCAAAAATGTTTTCACTCCGTAGCACGCCAGATTCGGTCGTGGTGTGTTGACCGGGTTTGGGGTGTTACATCAGACCTCCCTGCATGCATATGTCGCCACCTCTCTACACCCTAGTGGCGTCACTTAGCCACTTCACCACAGGCTTCTTTGTGCCATTTTTCACTTATTTTTATTTAAAAGCCCACTACTCACAACCCTGATTCCTTAATTAATTAAATTAAGAATCCTCCACCATAAAACTCGAACCCAGAGCTTCTCCAACACACCTACACTCTCCAAATTCATTAAACCTTTAAAGCCGTCATGTCATTTGTCATTTTCTTGCTCACTTAAAATTTTTTTTATGAAACCCAAAGCCCAATGGGCCCAACTCTTCTAGGCCCAAATTCGGGGCGTTACAGGACTCCTACGACAACGTTGCCTAGTCCTTTCCTCCTCTGGTAGTAGATATGGCTTACATGATGTCTAAACCATGTCATGTACTTTGGAAAGGTCGCCAATTCCAGTGCAAGAATTAGTTCTCACATAGGTATGAAATTGTACCCATTCTCCCAAATGTAGATATATTTCTCGTGGAATTTCGCCTAATGTTCTTCAGTTCTCTCCTACAAGTTGACCTTCTGCTGTTCTTTATAGTCCTGGGGTGATGGCGAAATACTTTGCCTAAACCTAAATTGGCGTATCACTTGATTGGATTCATGCATCTCCACCATCGTGAAAACGACCAATGACACCTTCACATGCCACATATAACGATTGGCCAAAAATTCGAATGGGATGTATTCTTGAATTCTCGGATCAGCGTATGACATCTATTCAAACTATAGTACGAAATTATAAATTTTATTATCTACCTAATACTAAATTTCAAATACTTGCGTAAATATTATATAATTTAAAATTCAAAAACTAACATTGGCTTTTAATCGTTGATCTAACAGTAGTAAGATATCTTTGAGCTTGTCCGCTATACCAAAACGACTCGCCTCATTTTTCAACCTATTCAAATAATATGTTGTTTCAAAAATATAATAATGAAAAAAATATTATGATAACTATGTTATGAAATGAATTTTACCTTGTTACGAGTGGGAAAGAATAATGGGTGTTTACTCGGGGACGTAAAAATGGTAGCCGGTACAATGCCCATGACTGCAGAAGGAGTATACAACCACCTATTTTAATTTTTTGTGGTTGCATCGCCCGGCACACGAGTATGCAACCACCTATTTTAATTTTTTGTAGTTGCATCGCTCGACACATCTCTTGATAAAATATGGCCAACACAACTGATCCCCAACTGAGTCGTCTCGCTTCTTTCAGTTCTCGTTCAACAACACTCGCGGAGCTATCAATGTAATTGAAAATTTATTCCAACTATTTCATCTCTATCCAGCTACCAACAAACTTGTCCGGCACCTTGCCTAATAGTTACTCACAAATTGCGCTCCAATCACTAACGGCCATTGCCCCCCGTAACGACTAGCTCAACCAACCGGTAAACTGAGTTATAAAGCTAAGCTATTGAGTATAATTGTACACTCATCGCACGAAATATGGAATGTGTGTGTCTCTGGTCTCCATCTTTCCACCAAAGTGATGATAAGTGTGGGATCCAATTTAGTCCCTCCGAGCATACGAGACACGTACAAGAATCTTGCCTCTTGCAAGTGTTGTTCAATAACACGTGGTGCCCTCGCAATTAAATTGTGCATGTACGTCTCTAAAATCTGATATTTGGCATGATTATATAAAAAAATTATAAAATTAATAATGTTAACAACTTAAAAATGAAATTAATTAGAAATAAAAAATTTCATAATATTTTCTTACCTTTTGAAATAGGACAGAGAATATGTGCTTCTCATCGAAACGAATAAGTGGAACTGCCAATATAAAAATCAATTAAAAACAAAGAAATTACGAAATATAAAATTAAAACAACAAGATTTTGAGAGAAATTGAATGAGATTTTGAGAGAAATTGAATGAAATTTTGAGAACTAGAAATTTGAGAGATTTGAGAGGATGGATGAATTGAGAGAACTAAGAGAATTAGGAGAATCATATTTGAATGAAAAAGGATAAAAATGGATTGGGTTTATATTGCAAATAAACTAGTCATTTTTAGCCATTGGAAAAAAGACCATTGGGAATAGTTACTGTTGGCTGAAAACTATCTCTCCAAAATTGGCCTATTTTGTAACACCCTTTACCCGACCGAAATCACCGAGTCCGGATGTCAAATGTTACGGCATACAAACACTTAGCATAAACGTTTAAAAAATCTATGTATGATCCTTTTTCAACATATCTCTTTTGTATTATTAAATATTTTCTACATAAAAGAAATAAAGAAGACATTCAAGAATAGAGAAGACTTTTAAAATAATGTAAGACATTACAACACAAAGGTTCATTAAAGACAATCTAATCTTGGCGTAGTATACATCTTACTCCTAAGATATCCTCTGTATGCATAATAGCCCCACTCGTCATTTCTTTGGCGTATTCCTGGCTTGGTCCCTCTTGGGGTAGTTACTCTCACAGCAAGACTTGAAAAAAGAACAAACACTGTGTAAGTTCACGCAAACTTAGTGATTTTTTTTCGCATAGAATACCTTGGAACCTTTCTATTTGAATTCCTCATCTTGCAAATTCTTGATCACATCTTTGTCATTGGCGGATACTTTCATAATATCCGATATATATCTATACGCCAACTACCGTACTTAATGTATCAACTTTCACTTCACACATTGGTTGACTCTAGATCTTACTAGACGATATATATATCTTTTTTTTATCTTAGAACAAGAAAGGCACTTATCAAAAGAATATCTATACAAATCCCACTTTCAACAGATTTCCTCTTCAAACAAATATCTAACATTTTTCCCAGAATGGTTGTTCACAGATACTATTCCTTGGCGGATACTTTCTAACTGATCTTACATTTGGCGGATTCCCATATTGAGTTTGATAACTATTAGAATACCAATCAGATCATATCCTTATTCAAACCCAAAACAAACTCATATTGATGATGAAGCATTAAAGATCATTCAGAAGAATTCCAAACATCTATGTTACATAAGACAAGAACGCCCAAATTGACAAACGGATCAGATTCTGAATAACCCCAGAATGAGACATGATACTATTCATATATGGAAGATAGCATAGAGCTCAGATTTCGACCCCATATAAAGTAGACAAACTCAGACCAACAAAAACTTATACCTTTCATAACTACGAATACGCCCATATCCTATATTGCCAGACTACTATGGCAGATTCCCTTTTTAGAAATATAAATACATACTTTCTTTCAGGAAATGTCCTCTAAGACTCATTCAATTTCATCACAAGGCTAACCAAACCAAGTTAACTTTAGACTTATCAGATCCTTATCGTAGAATTATCTATCGAAGAAATCTCAGAACTTACCCAAATCTTACCACAAAGGCGGATAACCAGATTCTGCCACGTAGGCATCCCTTAATATGCCACATAGGTGTTTCAGAATTTTCCAAAAAGGCAACATAGAACATGAAGCTAAGGCTTAGCAGATCATGCCATACAGAGAACACACAGAATCACGTGTTTACTATTCCGGCAGACTTTCATAGAAGGTGCCATAGGTTTCTCCCTCATGGGTTTATACATATCTTCATGTTGTGATCTGCCAGTCCCATTTACATATCGCCGAAGGCATCACCATGAGTATTCTTATTATCATATTATGCCATGGGTCTCAGCCACAAGGATTTACACATCCTCATGTCATGATTTTCTAGTCCAGTCTTTATCTCACTAGAGGCAACATTATGAGTGTATTTGTTGTCATATAATGCCATGGGTCTCTACCACATGGACTTACGCATATCTTCATATCGTGATCCGCCAGTCTGGTTAACAATATAACTGCCCTACTAGAGGAATCACAAAGGGATGTTTTACTCAAAAGTTACTTACCCAGATTTGTTCACATACCTAACTGATTCTTACTTTCTCATATCAGATATCACAGGCAAGCTTATATAACTTCCTACTCAAATAGTATGTAACAGCCCGCCTTTGAGTCAAATCAGAATAGTGGTTTCGGGACCACAAATCCAAAGTTAAAATATTTATTTTATTATTTTATTATAGTTTACAACATGATTGAATTATTATATGAAAGTTTCGTAAAGAAATTTTACTGTTTGAATGCTTAATTTGGTAAAAAAGACTTAATCGCGTAAAATGCAAAAGTTGCATTCTATTGTTAAAAGTGTTTAATTGCTATGAATTATTAAACGAAAGGTCCTTATAATTTTATTAGACCATTGATAGTAGAATTTGACATAGATGGCCTTATATTAGATATTTTGAATGATTTTTCATTAAGGCTAGAATATAATTAGCATAATTATTATATGTTAAATAAAACAAAAACCTATTTTCTCATTATCATCTTTACTTAACCGATTTTGAAGAAGAAAAATAAGAAAAATTTTGCTTCCTAGGGTTCTGTAACACCCCAAACTCGGCCCAAACGCTACGACCAGATCTGGTGTGCTACAGGGTTTAACGTTAAAAACTTCACTGGGATGATTTTTGGAAATTCAGTTTGTTTATTTAGGTATTCGCTAAAATAAGTGATATTTGAAGAAAACCTTTGATTTTTCTTTGAACGTGTTTGAAAATCCCATATTATTACTTCTTATAGATAAGTCTTTGAACATAAAGTTAAATTTTTTTTAAAAAATAGAATAAAGACATTAACAAGTATAATTTAAACCTAAGCTATGGAGCCTTATTACATAAATAGTCCCAAAATTGAAAACTTAAAGGAAAGCTGAAAATAGTCTATGAAAATATAAGACTTGATGGCCCCTCGAGTCCGCCTCGGCTCCCATGTCCACGATCTACTGCTCATCTGAAAAGTCAGGGAAAATAAAGGGGTGAGTCACCAAGACTCAGTGTGCAAATCCCGAAAACACATAAAAGGCTTTAGGCCCACAAACACATTATGGGCCTTGGCCCATACACAATGGCAACAAAATATTTACATGCAACATGGCCCAACCCAACCTAGAGATCCATCCTCTACACACCACTCCCGTACACAAACCAACACACCTCGGGGATTTCTACAATCAACCCACCAACCGCTACACACCATATCGATAGTCATGCTGCCTATTCCTAACAATCAGGAATCAATTTAACGTGGCTTAGCCACCGATCACTATGTGACCTAATATTACAGTTCGTGGTTTAACCACCGATCACCAAGTGACCTATTAACATGCTCTTCCCCTTCATCGTATTAACCCTATCCCATGCATACATCCAAGCAAATTCAAAATAGTATACTACCTAAAGATCACAGGTTTTTACATACATCGATACACACATAGAGAAGTTTCTATGGTTACGTGCACTGCATCCTTTGCCTACCCTTTTTGGGTAACACGATCATCCATACAACCTTTTTCCTAGCTTTTAGCCTATAACATACATAATACAGATAATTAGTGTGCTAGAGATCTACACACCTGATTACAGTCAAGACGAGACTGTCTATGTCGACACTATCAGAAGCCGATACGATTGCTAACTGTCTAAGGTTTTTTTCTGACGCCGGTCCACAACCCGGTGGCCAATCCCAAACTGCTGACACCGCTCGTTTCTTAAACTTAGGGATTAGTTTAACAGATCCAATCCCCTCCTTCACCTGATCGATATTTGATTCCATCCAAAAGACCCTTTTCAGTTGCTACCATCATAACATACGGTTAAGATCACAAATACAATAGCGAATCTAACGAGAATCAAAAGAGAACCCCTTACCTTGAAATCCCGAAAGATGGAGTTTAGAACCTAGCGATTTCTGGCTTTTAGATCTAGACGATCTACTTCGATTCCCGATATGTCGCCCCATACATAAACACAATAAACCCACAATCCATTAGCCTTTCGGTTTTGTCTTCAAAAACCGAAAGAGAAAAAGAATGGAACAGAAGAAATCGGCACCTACCTTTATAGATAATTCGGCAACTCCTAGAAGATTTCGGCTTTTGAGAAGATCAAAAAGAAAAGACGATCTCAAGAGATCTATGCAGATTCGGCTTTGATGAAGAAATCGGCAAAGAGAAAGGAATAGACTAGGGTATTCGGCTTATGGAGATGAACACAATGAGATTTCGGCTTTTGCATAAAAGTGGAGATGAGAGCTTGGGATCAGGGGTTTCGGCTTAGCAGAGAATGAGAGAAAAGAAAAAGAACAAACCCTAATGCCGAAAAATAAAAAGGTATTCCCCCACTTAATCACAAAATTTTGGCACCTACTTCCTAAAACTGAAAATGCCCTTTTGATGACTTAAAGTTGAGCTACTAATCAAGGGAAATTTTGGCACCCCTTTGCCATACTAAAACCGATTTCTCCTCCCCTTCAGTGTTGGAATTTTGGCCACCACTGTGATCAGCAGATAAATCCTAAATTTCCTCACTTATCCACCTGATCACATCTCCAAAAGAAGCCTAGATCACACCATCTCTTCCTCCCTTTATCTGCCATATTATCTGCATTATCCACTCGAGTAAATCTTCCTATTTTTAAGCCTTATTGCCGTCCCTCTCTACTCATTTAAATGCCGAAAATTAGCTAACATTTAATTAAAAGAATTGGGCTATATGCGACTCGAATTTGGGCCTCCCTAGTTGACGCCACCTCCGTGCTCTCTATGTGGCGCCACTTTGCCACTGGGCCACAAGCCCATTTGTGATTTAAAACACAGATAATATCTTTAAGCCCTATCTTGTCAGGCTTTCCACTAAAGTGTCCAAACAAAGAAATTTGACTAAGGGCTCGGCCCAACCCCGAGCCCACCCAACCCCTTAAACACTCTAATTAACACATTAGAGATAACATAAACATCACAGCACACTAAACGCAAAGGCCCATTAATTCAGGATGTTACAGTTCTACCCCCCTTAAAGAAATTTCGGCCACGAAATTACCTGATCAGAATAGATGCGGGTATTACTGCCGCATCGCTTCCTCCGGTCCCCAAGTAGCCTCCCCAGAATCGTGATTTCGCCACATAACCTTAACCAACGGAACCGTCTTTCTCCGTAATACTTTGACATCACGATCCAAGATTTCCACTGGCTCCTCATCAAAGGATAAATCGGGTCTTACTTCAATTTCTTCCATCGACACCACATGAGATGGATCCGAACGATAACGTCTTAACATAGAGACGTGGAAAACATTGTGAATCTGACTTAGCTCAAAAGGTAGTTCTAGCTCATAAGCTACTGGTCCCACTCGTTTCAATACCCGATAAGGTCCGATAAATCTGGGACTTAATTTACCTTTCCGTCCGAACCTCGAGATTTCTTCCATGGCGACACTTTCAAGAACACCTTGTCACCCTCTCGCAAATTCTATGTCCTTACGCTTCAGTCGAAGATAGGACTTCATCGGTCCCGACGCTTCTTTAACCGAGCCCGAATTACCTCAACCTTCTCCTGCTCTCTGCGGTAACCAACTCCGGACCCAAAATCGGCGTTCCCTAATTCCGTCCAACAGGTAGGAGTACGACACCTTCGCCCGTACAATGCTTCATAGGGCGCCATCTAAATACTTGACTGGTAGCTATTATTGTATGCAAACTCCGCCAATGGTAAAAACTCTTCCCAACTACCCCTGAAATCAATGACACATCCTCTCAACATGTCCTCCAAGATCTCAATTACCCGCTCGATCGTCAGTCGGTCCGAGGATGAAACACTCATCAAATCCAACTTCGTACCCAACGCTTGATGCAACGCCTTCCAAAATCGTGAGGTGAACCTAGGGTCCCTGTCCGATATGATTGATACTGGTACCCCATGCAACCTCACTACCTCCGCTATTTATAGCTTAGCCAATTCTCGCAGAGTAATCGACACGTACTGGTATGAAATGAGCAGATTTCGTCAAGCGGTCAACAATCACCCAGACCGAATCTTTCTTAGTAGGCGTGAGGGGTAGCCCACTAACAAAGTCCATGGTGATCCTTTCCCACTTCCATTGTGGAATCTTCACTGGCTGCAACAACCCTGATGGTAACTGATGTTCCGCCTTTACCTGCTGACAGGTCAAACACTTCCCCACAAATTCGGTCACCTCTCGTTTTAACCCCGGCCACCAGAACTGATCTCGCAAATCTTGATACATCTTACTTCCTCTAGGGTGCATAGCGTATGGACTACCATGCGCTTCCTGCAAAATCTTATGCCTCAACTCAAGATCTTTCGACATACACACTCTCCCTTGAAAACATAATAGCCCTTCCTCATTCATACTAAATTCCGTTGATCCTTTACTTGATCCTACCGGAAACTTCTCCTTTAGCAACTCGTCAGTCTGCTGTTTCTCCTTAACCTGACTGACCCAAGAGGGTTTCACTTGAAGTTCAGCTAATAAACTCCCATCATCATATAGACTAAGGTGAGCAAACATTGCTCTCAAGTCAGAGATTACTTTACGACTTAAGGCATCCGCCACCACGTTAGCTTTACCCGGATGGTATTCGATCGAGCAGTCATAGTCCTTTAGCAACTCGATCCACCTCCTTTGCCTTAGATTCAACTCCTTCTGGGTCAAAAGGTATTTTAAGCTCTTATGATCGGTGTAAATGACAGATTTCTCCCCGTATAGATAATGTCTCTAGATCTTCAGAGAAAAAACTACTGCCGCCAATTCCAAATCATGTGTGGGATAATTTGATTCATGCGGTCTTAACTGTCGAGATGCGTACGCAACAACCTTTCCACCTTGCATTAACACGCATCCTAGCCTCGTGTGTGAAGCATCACAGTAAATCACGAACTCTTTTCCAGCCTCCGGCTGAATCAACACCGGAGCCTCCGTCAAAATCCTTTTTAACCTCTCAAAACTCTCTTGTTGCTTACTAGACCAAACAAATGGAACCCCTTTCCGTAACAACTTAGTCAACGGTGCTGCAATCAATGAAAATCCTTCAACAAACATTTTGTAATACCCGACCAAACCAAGGAAACTCCAAATTTCTACTACCGACTTAGGCGGCTTCCAATCCAACACCGCTTCAATTTTCCGAGGGTCAACCCTAATCCCCTCCGCCGACACAACGTGACCTAGAAAAGTAACTTCCCTTAGCCAAAATTTGCACTTATTGAATTTTGCATACAACTGCTTCTCCCTCAGAATCTGCAGAACCACCCGAAGATGTGAATCATGCTCCTCTTTCGATTTTGAATAAACCAGAATATCATCTATAAACACCACGACAAACCGATCCAAGTAGGGTTGAAATACTCGGTTCATCATATCCATAAACGCTGCTGGTGCATTAGTCAACCCAAATGGCATTACCATGAATTCGTAGTGACCATAGCGAGTCCTAAAAGCCGTCTTATGAATATCCGCCTCTTTAACCTTAAGCTGATGGTACCCTGACCTCAGATCTATCTTGGAAAATACTGAGGCTCCCTTCAACTGATCGAACAAGTCATCGATCCTTGGCAACGGGTATTTGTTCTTGATCATCAATTGGTTCAACTGACGATAGTCAATGCACATATACATTAATCCATCCTTCTTCTTAACGAATAACACCGGCGCTCCCCATGGTGACACACTCGGTCGGATAAACCCTCTATCCAGCAACTCCTGAATCTGCGCTTTCAATTCCACCAACTCCTTCAGTGCCATCCTATACGGAGCAATAGATACTGGTGCCGTTCCCGGAAGAAGATCAATACCAAACTCCACTTCACGATCTGGGGGTAATCCCGGGAGCTCTTCTGGGAAAACATCAGGAAATTCCCTCACCGTCCTAACATCCCCAACAGATAGTTCCTTGGCTTCCAGAGCCCGAACAAACATTAAAATTGCCTCGCATCCTTTCCTCACCATCCTTTCTGGTCTTAAGGCAGACACCACATTTGACAAACAGTTCCCCCTTTCACCTATCACAAACACTTCGCCACCCTCGGGAGTTTTTAACACCATACGCTTGACTGCACAATCTAAATTTTCTTGATACTTCACTAACCAATCAATTCCTAAGATCAAATCGAACTCCCCAAATGGCAGTTCCATTAGATCAGCCCGAAAAGCTACCCCTTGTACTTCCAGGGGTACATCCTTATACAGTTTGTTCACCATTACAGTTTGTCCTAAAGGGCTCACTACAGTCATCTCCCTAGAAGAAGTCTCATAATCTAAGTTCAAAGTTCCCGCTATAGCACTAGCAACATAAGAGTGTGTCGAACCAATATCAACCAATGCAGTGTAAGGCAAACCAAAAATTAAAAATGTACCGATTATAACATCCGGTGCGTCAGCCTCCTCTCGACGTCTGGCAGCATAGACTAACCCTGGCTGTCTCGCCTCGGTGTTTCCCCTTGGCCTTTGGCTCGGTGCTCCACGGCCCCGATCGAACTGTTACCACCTGCGGCTAGACCACGACCTCTCTGTGGTCGCCGACCACCTCTTCCGGTACTGCATTCCCTTGACTCGTGGGCCCTTCACTGCCCCGTTGCTACGGACAGTTTCTAACTTGGTGGTCTGTAGATCCACACTTAAAGCACTTTCTACTGCCTGCCCAACACTCACCTACGTGGAATTTACCACATCGAGCACACTTCACGTAACCGACTAGCGCAGCAGTCTCTCTTCCCGCCTCGGCCCGTCTGACCTAGGCCTTTTCTGAGTACGCCCAGCTACCCCTGACGATCCAAAATTCCTCTTACTTCCACCCCTATCTCTATCTGGATTTAGTTTCTCTGTCCGCTTCGCCTCCTCAGCTATCTTAGCTTTTTCCACAAGCACAGCAAATTCCCTCTCCCGCTGTGGAGCTATCAATACACGCAAATCATCCCTCAGAACATCTTTAAATCGAACACAACGTTCATGGTCTGTGGCCACAATTCCTCGAGCATAATGACTAAGGCGTAAGAATTCCGTTTCGTACGCAGCCACTGACCTACTTCCTTGCACCAGATTCAGAAATGCTCTACCCTGTGCCTCCACATAACTCGACCCAATGTATTTACTCTGAAATGCCATTTTGAAGAGATCCCAGGTGATATGGTCAGCCACCGTACCATCCTTAACCGTAAGCCACCATTGATAAGCTTCGTCCTGCAGGAGAGATACAACCCCTTTCAGTTTTTCCTCTTCCGTGAAATCGAGATCATCCATTATACGCTCAACCGCCTCCAACCAATACTCAGCTGTACTCGGGGCTATTCCAGAAATTCCCCTAAACACTTCTGCCCCATTCGCTCTAAGTCGCTCCGACACAGATTTTCGGGCTCCTGTGCCCATGCCTGCCCCAGCAACCCTTTCTAAAACCCTTAACATCGCTGGGACACCACATCATCTCCGGCCGTCTGGTCCTGAAATTCCACCTCCACAGCTGGTGGTACTGGTATCTCATTTCCAGACCCATAACCAGATCCTACTGGTTCAGACACAGCCATCCTACCCCTACCATGGCCACGCGCAGGACGTCCACGACCCCTTGTACTCATTCTACCGATTCACATTTATCTGATTAGAAATTTTATGAATTATTAATTTCTTCCACTGATTAACCACGAACAATCTTATGGACAGTAGTTTTAAGAGTAAATCTTTCGAATTCGAAATTATATCTACAGGTTTCAGTCTCAAGTTTATATCTCCTAGTTCCACACACATTCAACCATCATACATCAACATACAAGTAGCATCCATGAACCCACATTCATCACCTAAGGGTATTTTCATCATTTCACTACCCAGGGGTATTTTCGTAATTCTACCCTACAGGGGTATTTTGGTAATTTGGCAAAATAAGGGTATCTTGGAAATTTTGCAAAACAGGGGGTATTTCGGTAATTTTACAATCCAATGGTATTTCAATAATTTTGCAAACAGGGGTATTTTAGGAATTTTGCAAATATAAGGGTATTTTAGTAATTTTACAAATATAAGGGGTATTTTAGTAATTAGCTTTAGCCCATAAACAAGTCCTCGCGGTTAAAGTGAACAAACACTATGCACCAGGTAGGATCTCAGAAAAGAGGAGGTGGGTCACTTGGACCGCTTAAGTACCAAGCTCTCACTAGATCTAATCCTAGACATGCATATGTCGGTTACCACACTCTAACCCAAATGATCGGTTTTACTTAACATGTTTAGTTATATTAAGTTTTATGAATTTAAAGAGTTTGTTTAAACTAGGCCTAGAGTCTATTAATTCCTAACATGCTAGTATACATCCATAAAGCCCATCAACCTAACATGCATATCACATCCAGAGTTAGAATACTTACCTGCGTAGATCGGGTGCCGGTAGACTCGAAGGCCATATCTCAACCAAAGCATTTTCACCAACTTTATAACCTACTACTGGACCCATTTCACAGCCCAAGTTTTGCAACTGGGCTTTGATACCAAAATGTAACACCCCAAACCCGGCCCAAACGTTACGACCAGATCTGGTATGCTACGGGGTTTAACGTTAAAAACTTCACTTGGATGATTTTCGGAAATTCAGTTTGTTTATTTAGGTATTCGCTAAAATAAGTGATATTTGAAGAAAACCTTTGCTTTTTCTTTGAACGTGTTTGAAAATCCCATATTATTACTTCTTATAGATAAGTCTTTGAACATAAAGTTAATTTTTTTAAAAAAATAGAATAAAGACATTAACAAGTATAATTTAAACCTAAGCTATGGAGCCTTATTACATAAATAGTCCCAAAATTAAAAACTTAAAGGAAAGCTAAAAATAGTCTATAAAAATATAAGACTTGATGGCCCCTCGAGTCCGCCTCGTCTCCCATTTCCACGATCTACTGCTCATCTAAAAAGTCAGGGAAAATAAAGGGGTGAGTCACCAAGACTCAGTGTGCAAATCCCGAAAAAACATAAAAGGCTTTAGGCCTACAAACACATTATGGGCCTTGGCCCATACACAATGGCAACAAAATATTTACATGCAACATGGCCCAACCCAACCTAGAGATCCATCCTCTACACACCAGCCCGTACCAACCAACACACCTCGGGGATTTCTACAATCAACCCACCAACCGCTACACACCATACCGATAAATGCTGCCTATTCCTAACAATCGGGAATCAATTTAACGTGGCTTAGCCACCGATCACTATGTGACCTAATTTTACTGATTCGTGGTTTAACCACCGATCACCAAGTGACCTATTAACATGCTCTTTCCCTTCATCGTATTAACCCCTATCCCATGCATACATCCAAGCAAATTCAAAACAAAGATACTACCTAAAGATCACGTGTTTTTACATACATCGATACACACATAGAGAAGTTTCTATGGTTACGCACTGCATCCTTTGCCTACCATTTTTGGGTAACACGACTGTCCATACAGCCTTTTTCTGGCTTTTAGCCCATAACATACATAATACAGATAATTAGTGTGTTACAGATCTACACACCTGATTACAGTCAAGACGAGACTTTCTATGTAGACACTATCAGAAGCCGATCGATCGCTAATCGTCTAAGGTTTTGTTCTGGACGCCGGTCCACAACCCGGTGGCCAATCTGAACTGCGACACCGCTCGTTTCTTAAACTTAGGGATTGGTTTAACAGATCCAATCCCCTCCTTCACCTGATCGATATTTGATTCCATCCAAAAGACCCTTTTCAGTTGCTACCATCATAACATACGGTTAAGATCACAAGTACAATAGCGAATCTAACGAGAATCCAAAGAGAACCCCTTACCTTGAAATCCCAAAAGATAGAGTTTTGAGCCTAGCAATTTTTGGCTTTTAGATCTAGACGATCTACTTCGATTCCCGATATGTCGCCCCACACATAAACACAATAAACCCACAATCCATTAGCCTTTCGGCTTTGTCTTCAAAAACTGAAAGAGAAAAAGAATGGAACAGAAGAAATCGGCACCTACCTTTACAGAGAATTCAGCAACTCCTAGAAGATTTTGGCTTTTGAGAAGATCAAAAAGAAAAGACGATCTCAAGAGATCTATGCAGATTCAGCTTTGATGAAGAAATCGGCAAAGAGAAAGGAATAGACTAGGGTATTCGGCTCATGGAGATGAACACAATGAGATTTAAGCTTTTGCATAAAAGTGGAGATGAGAGCTTGGGATTAGGGGTTTCGGCTTAGCAGAGAATGAGAGAAAAGAAAAAGAACAAACCCTAATGCCGAAAAATAAAAAGGTATTCCCCCACTTAATCACAAAATTTTGGCACCTACTTCTTAAAACCGAAAATGCCCTTTTGATGACTTAATGTTGAGCTACTAGTCAAGGGAAATTTCGGCACCCCTTTGCCATACTAAAACCGATTTCTCCTCCCCTCGTGTTGGAATTTCGCCACCATCGTGACCTGCAGATAAATCCTAAATTTCCTCACTTATCCACCTGATCACATCTCCAAAAGAAGCCTAGATCACACCACCTCTTCCTCCATTTATCTGCCGTATTATCTGCATTATCCACTCGAGTAAATCTTCCAATTTTTAAGCCTTATTGCCATCCCTCTCTACTTATTTAAATGCCAAAAATTAGCTAACATTTAATTAAAAGAATTGGGCTATATGCGACTCGAATTTGGGCCTCCCAAGTTGACGCCACCTCCTTGCTCTCTATGTGGCGCCACTTTGCCACTGGGCCACAAGCCCATTTGTGATTTAAAACACAGATAATATCTTTAAGCCCTATCTTGTCAGGCTTTCCACTAAAGTGTCCAAACAGCAAATTTGACTAAGGGCTCGGCCCAACCCTGAGCCCAGTTTGAACCCCTTAAACACTCTAATTAACACATTAGAGATAACATAAACATCACAGCACACTAAACGCAAAGGCCCATTAATCAGGATGTTACAGGTTCGGTCATTTGGAAATTAAATTGGTAAGTGATTTTGACTCGGTTTTTGATGATTCTATGTTTTTGAGATCGTTGCTTCGTATTCTAGCTAGCATGTACCTTAATTTTTAAAATTGTTAATGATTTCATGAAGTGCCATTGTTGAATGCTTGAGCTTTTAAATGGTTGATGATGGATTTTGATTAATTGTCGATAGTTAAACTAATTTTGTAAAGTGATTTTTGACAAAAATGCAAAATAGGGATTAAATTGTGAAAATGTAAAATGTGGTGTTTAAAAGTGTGAATAAATTGGAAATATGGGCTACTAGTAATATGAGGAAAATTTGGCTAAGCATGTAATTGTATTAAATTGCATGAATTTGCAATTTTATGTGATAATGACTAAATTGTAAATGATATGAAAGTATAGGGGCAAATGTGTAAATTTTCCAAAAGATGAATTGTGGACTAAATTGAATAGATTGAGTGCTGAATGTATTGAATTTGATAATTTATAGATCAAGAAAAGCCTAGATCAAGTTTAGTCCAGGGAAAAGGAAAGATTGACGAATAGCCGATAGTTTTTATCCGGGCAATACGAGGTAAGTTCGTATAATTAGAATCAAACTTTAAATACTTGTGTTTATTTGAAATGTATGTATATGATTGAGTATTTGATATACTTGGAATACAAATGCTTAATTGATAAAGATTGATTATTACCGAGCCCCGTTTGAACCGTATGAATTCGAAGGATACGAGTGACATGTCACTAGGGTTATCGTCTTGGTCGAACTCTTGCATTTGTTGCGGACTCACCACAGCTCGTATGTGTAACACCCCTTACCCGTGTTCAACACCGAAACAGGGTACGAGGCATTACCGGACAATAACATTTGCAACTGAACAAATTCAAGGCATAAATTTTTGTTTAAAATTTAAAACTTTTATCTTATATCATCAAGTCCCTAAAATGAGCCTACGAGGCCCAATACATGCTTTGGGAGCGATTCGGGACTAAAACGAGAACTTTTAAAACTATTGGAACATTTAGAAAATTTCCTTGTTTTAGAGAGTCACACGCCCGTGTGGGCAGGCCGTGTGGTCACACCTGCCCGTGTGGCCCAGGACACGCCCGTGTCCTCCGCCCGTGTAACTCTCTATTTGTGACGTCATCGTTCATTTTGGGTCACACGACCAAGTCACACACCTGTGTACTAGATCGTTTCCTCCACACGGCTGAGACACACGACCGTGTCTCTGCCTGTGTGGTCAAGAAGATGACTATTTTCCAAGCCAATTTCTACCCTATCCTACCCATACTTGAGTATAACTTGAATGAAACATTTCATGACATATTAAAGCTACCAAAACATCCACCACACACACGTTACAAGTCATAGCATTCAATTTACTCAACCATGGAATGCGTCATCATGAGTTTATAGCAAAACCAATTCATTGGCCACATTAAATGGCTTGATACAACAATGAACTCCGAATATCATGGGTCACTATTCTAGGACAACTCATAGTAACATATACACATGACCAAGTTTCCTATACATGCCATAACCTTAAGTATAAAATCATCGATACCTAAATTGTAAGCTCAATAGTGTGATAGGTTCTTCGGTGACTTCCAACCCGAGCTAACCTGAGTACATTATAAACACGAAAAACAACGGAGTAAGCTATAAAGCTTAGTAAGTACGTATGTAAATAATAAACAATTGATTACCATGCTTTTAACAATCCTCATTATAAGCTCTCAAGATAATACCATCATTACTGCATAAAATTTCAAAATTCATTTATGTTCATCTTGAGCTGTTTACTCGAGTTACAGTCACTAAATTATTTTTATCCAGAGCTAAAAAACTCCAAATTAAGATCCGATAATTTTCCCTGAAACTAAACTAACATATCTTCTTACCACAAAATTTCCAGAAGTTTTGGTTCAGCCAATCAGTATAGTTTATTCTTTAAAGTCTCCCCTGTTCTGCTGTCTGACAGTTCCGACCCCTCTTCACTAAAAATTAATTATCTCATTGTAAATAACTCGAATGACATTATAGTTTGTTTCTCTTGAAAATAGACTAATTAAGAATTTCAATAATATAAATTTTGTCCCATGATTATTTTTTTACAATTTTTAATGAATTTACCAAGTCAGAAAAGGGGATTCCGAAATCATTCTGACTCTGCCTCACTAAAATCAAATTATCTCACCATATGAAATTATTTTGCTTATTATGTTTATTTTATGTAGAAATAGACTCAATAAGATTTAATTTCATATCTCATTCAACCTCAAAATCGATTTCCACCATTTTTGGTAATTTTTCAAAGTTACACAACTGCTACTGTCCAAAGCTATTTTATTTCAAATTTCACTCTTTCATGAAACATCATAACAATATGCTCACATTCAATAACATAATTTGATTAGCATGAATAATAAAAAACTTTATCACTTCACTTACTCGTTTTAATCCTCACCAAAATTCATCACATATCGAATTCATTGCTCACATGAAATTCCACTTAGTCGAATTTTCTCGATGAACACTTCGGAGTAATTACGGATACACGGTGGTTTCGCACACAGCCCACCAATATTAACAGATGCACGGTGGTATCGCACACATCCCACCAATAATAATAGATGCACGGTGGTATCGCACACAGCCCACCAATAATAATAGATGCTATCCGGTGCACATAGTAGCCTGCACTTAGTACTACACATGTGACCATAGCCATTTTATTCCACAATCTCACATAGAACCATATCTCGATGCCATAGTCTAACTATGGTCTTACACGATTTCACTTAGTCACACTTTGCCACGACTCATTCATGGTCTTTTCTGTCAATTCATCTTTTAGTACCGAACGAAAGTGTTCAACTTTGCGTTCGCTAGTCTCGAACATCGGATTTTCATTGTACAACAAATATTATAATTAAATTCACAAATTATTCATCAATTTATCAAATAAACATTTATGATTAACATACGAACTTACCTCGGTATGAAACGACGAAATAAGTCAATTACTCGATTATCTTGCTTTTCCCCCGATCTAATTCCAAATCTCATCTTCCTTGATCTATAACAACACATTTAATTTATTTATTCATCATGCTATTCAAATTAGCCCAATTTCACATTTTTGGTAAAATTACATTTTTACCCCTAAACTTTGTCATATTTAAACTTTTGCCCCTAGGCTCGTTAAATGAAATGTGTTCAATTTCTTTGCTACCCATGCATAGCCGATTGTTTTTCATGCTTATAGCAGCCCACATTTTCCATTATTTCACACCTTTACTGCCTATTTTACAACTTTTACAAAATGATCCATTTTAGGTGTTTTCATGAAAATCACTTAACAAAAGTTGTTTATTTAACAACCAAGATTCATTTTCTTCCATAAAAATGCAGCAAACAACATGAATATTCTCATGGCAAAACCCTAGACTTTAAACCATTTTGCAAAATAGTCCCCTCATTAGCTAGATTAAGCTACAAGGGGTCCAAAAATACAAAAATCATCAAAAATGATCATCAAAATCACTTACTTGTGAGAGTTAGAAGTTGCTGAAATTTTCAAGCTTCCATAGCCATTTCCTTTGGTAAGAATCGGTGGAGAAGAGAGAGTGAAAAAGATGACAACTTTTTCTTATTTTATTTTATTACATCAATTTAAGTCACCTAATTTCCACCAACTTTGACCAATTTGTATTTTCTTGTCCCCTATGGCCGGCCAACTCTTTCCTAAGGGCCTAATTGCATATTAAGGACCTCCAATTTAAGATTCTATAGCTATTTGACACCTTTAGCTTATAGAACAAAACTTTCGCACTTAATGCGATTTAGTCATTTTTTAAAATTAAGCATGCAATCACTAAAATTAATTCACCAAAATTTTCATGCACTCATATAATCATGCTATAACACATAAAATAATATTAAATAATTTCTTCAACCTCAGATTTTGGTTTTGAAACCACTGTTCCGACTAACCCCAAAATCGTCATTTATTCTGATATGAGCTTCTTCGATATATCGGCTAGTAAGAGCTTCTTCGTTCTCACTTTCGTATGAGCTTCTTCGTTTCAGCTCAATAGAGCTTACTATCCATCAGCTCAGGAGGAGCTTACCGATCATGCTCAAAAGAGCAGAAATGATAATGAATTGACGGATTATTGATGTATATCACCCGAGTATCCTTTGAAGTTCTAATGGGTTTAACGGGCATAAATACTATTTATACTGATAAGTACTATTATTGAATGAATTATTGATTATATGATTGAAAGTGAAATGTTGAGTATGATGTACATGATATATGAATTTGGTATGATGTATATATATTGAGTATGGAATTGAGTTAATGGATGGTTTCATGTATTTTAAATGACTAGCATGTGATGAATGATCGTGTTTAGGCATTTGGTAATTGAATTGATTACACTTTGATTATGTATAAATGGTAAGTTTAATTCTAAATTATACGTACTTACTAAGCTATAAAGCTTACTCTGTTTCTTTTCTATGTATTATAGAGGCTCGATAGCTCGATCGTTTCGGACAAGTCGGAGTTACACATCACACTATCCAGTTGCCGATTGGTACTTTTGAACTTGTGGATAATTGTAAATATGGCATGTATAGGCTAGTTTCAAAGTTGATAAATATGGTTAATTGAGATTATGGTTTTAGTACATTTTGTGTAAGGTTAAGTCATGTGGTTTGGCTAAACTTGATAGTATGTTTGGTATGTTTTGTCAAATGTTGATGGAATGGAAATTATGCAAATGATGTCTTGTTATTTGAAAGGTTTATGAACGGAAGATGTATGATATTAGTTAAGCTTTTGAATGGTAGGAAGAAATGGTATTATATGTGTACGAATTGTTATGGAATGGCTGCTATTTGGGTTGTAAAATTGTTACCATTATGATTGTGTATGCTTATGATAATAGGGTGGCAAAATGGCTTTGCAAATAGCCTATTTTTGTCCACACGGGTAGGGACACGGGCGTGTGTCTCAGCCGTGTGTGACACAAGGCCATGTTACACGGCCGTGTGTCCCTTGGTGTTGATTATGAATTGAAGTCAGTATTCTCCACACGGCCTCACACACGGGCGTGTAACCGGCCGTGTGGTACAAGTCAGTATACCCCCTAAATGGCACACGGCCTAGCACACGGGCGTGTGACTTGGCCGTGTTGCATAAGTCAGTATACCCTACAGTTTTGGCATGGCCTAGTACACGGTCTAACACACGGGCGTGTGTGGCCACTTCTAAGGGCACATGGGCTAGACACACAGGCGTGTGGTCAGCCGTGTGACCCAAGTCAGTATGTATGCCCTGTTTTCACACGGCCTGGGACGCGGGCATGTTTGGAGCCGTGTGAGGCACACGGCCTGTCCACACGGGCGTGTGACCCATGAAATGTTGAAATTTTTCTAAGTTTCAAAAATTTTCGTATGTTACCGGTTTAGTCCCGAACCACTTCTAATGCATGTTTAAGGCCTCGTAGGCCCTTATAAGGGACAATGTGTTTGTGATGGAATGGTTTTAGAATATGAATGCATAAATGCATGAGTTTTGTTTGTTAAGTGATGTGTATTAATCGGTAATACCTCGTAACCCTATTTCGGTGACGGATACGGGTTAGGGATGTTACATAGTACCCCACACATATCATCCTTACTCATGCAGAATCTTTACATTACTTTGCATACACACTTACCACTTGTCTGAGATATTATCATCATATATATCTTTAATTGAATAGTCCACATGCAAGAGCCAAGATAGAGGCTCACTTGATACTCACCTAGACTGCAGCGTGGAGTTCCAAACTCAAACATCCCTCTTGAACCAACAACAACAACTGCTTAAAGAACATGGAACCATCATTAAAACCCATTTAAAAACAAATTCTCCTATTCATAATTTCAATAAATTGATTTATGGATTAGGTTTTGAAATCAAATTTTTTGGCACCGACTAAAATCGGGTTGTTACATGTTGTGTCTCGAGGCAAGGTCTTTTATGTCTCCATACTAGGTCTCGAGAACAGCCTCCCCTATTTTCCTATTTTGCTTCAATGTTTGAATGTCTCAAGACAAGAGGTTCTTGTCTCGTGACCTATAGCAGGGCAAAATCTATTTAGCTTTGATGTACTTTTGTCTCAAGACAAAATCCAGTTGCCTCGAGACTTAGGAACAATTTTCTCCAGACTATAAAGATATGTCTTGAGACATCAAGCCCTTGAATGCAAAATTCAAGTGGAATTTGTTCTAACAATCTTGAGACTTGTTCTTTATGTCTCAAGACTCAGTGACCAAATGGTCAAAATCCTGCACTTCTAAATATCTAAAATCTTAACCAAATGAACCTAAACGTACCTAAAATGTACCACAAAACATATTCATCCAATTAACCTATCTAAACATGTTTAAACATTACCAAATCTTAAATTTCAATACTTCATTAATAAACCAACCAATTTGGAAATTCAAACTCACATAATCAAGCATAATTAACTAGTAATAAAAAGATAAAATTCAACCAATATAACATTATAGGTCACTTACCAAAAGTGCCCATCATAACTTAGGCAACAAGCCAACCAACCTAGGCACATGCCGTAAGACCTTAAACAAAATAGGATTGTAATAGCTTCTGAGCTGAGGTGGAGAGTTGGGTGCTTGACTGCAAAATTTCTATAGCCTTTATCTGAGACCTGCACAAAGAAACAAACAAATATGTGCACTAGGCAATGGTTACTCAGTGGTGCTAACATAACTCAAATTCAATTATAAACATAACAAAAATTTTAATAACTTAAGTAACATAGTAACTCAAGTTAACCAACTAACCATTTCATGCTAATATCAAAGATACATATATAATGATAATTTATTTACCATCTCATCTTATTCTTATCAATACTTTACTCAATTTCTCAAAATAATTTCCGATGCACCCTGAAGGTAATTGTATCTAGCTTGACATATCAAAATCATGTCTCATGTTAACATCAATATCTTATATCAATTCAATAAATGTTCAATATATCATTTTTACATTATAATCCCTGTTAACCAAATTGGATATAAGAACGAATACTTGGATGAATCCACCATCACACCAAATATACATCAAAATGCTAATTAGGCAGAAGTGCACGAATCCCACTAATTACACTAGAATACCCTTGTACCACTAGGGTATTTGAGTTGGTGATATTTTTATGATCCCCATGGTATTAGAGAACTATCACAAAATGTACACGCCCAACACTAAATCTCTCACCTATTAATACGAACTCAATGGCATGCCAACTATGTAACAACCTAATTTCAGTGAAATCGGAACAGTGGTTTCGGGACCACAAATTCGAGCCGAAAGGAAAATTTATTTTTATATTTTTGCATGATTTTCATTTAGATAAGAATGTCATATGAAAATTTTGATAAGAAAATTTTATCGATTAAGTGTTTAATTACGGGAAGGACCAAATTGCATAAAATGCAAAAGTTGAATTCTAGTAGCTAGAAGGATCAAATAGCTATGGAATCCAAAACTTGAGGTCCTTATATGGTAATTAGACCATTAATCAAAATTTAGTAGATATTTTTGATGAATCATCCATGGAAAAATTAGAAAAGGTTAAGGACTAAATTTGAAATTAAAATAATTAAAAGATGATAAATAATTAAAATAGAATTAAAAACATTTTATATCATCTTCTTCCCCAAATATTCCATGGAAACCCTAGGAAAGAGAAAACAAGCTTTCTTGGCTTAAATTGGTAAGTATTCAACTCCCGTTTTTAGTAATTTTTATATTTTTGAAACCGGGAGAGTCTAATCTATCTATTTGGGGGATTAATTTGAAAAATTATCAAAGTATAGAAATTATGTCATGGATGAATGATCATCATGTCAGAGTCTTAAAAATTGATATAAAGAATGATCGAGCCTGGAAACTAACTGTGACAACGATTAAGGCAAGTGCACCTATCGAACAGTAGTATAGCTTAGTGGCAAGACCAGATTGTCGAACCCAAAGGAACCAGAAGTACTAATACTGACTCTCTTTCTATTATTTAACCTAAGAAACAAGGGAATTTGTTGTTTAATCTAAAATTAACTAACTACTAAGCTAAAGATGCTAAGACAAAGAGAACGAACTTGGGAAAACACTCGTGAGAAAAACCAATTGATTAAGACGATACCCAAGGAAGAATCCACCTAGACTTCACTTGTTATCTAACTCTGAACCAGACGATTTATTCACTTGACTTGATTCGTAGGATTCCCTAATGTATATTAATCCCTCTCTCGAGGCGACCAACGTCTAACCCTATGTTGATTAATTGAAATCTCTTTCTAATTAAAACCCTTAGAATTGCATTAACTCGATCTGTGGACTCCCATTTTAGGTTTGACCCTAATCCGGCAGATTTTCGTCACCCTATCTCTAGGCGCACGAGCAAATCCGCTTAACTATGCTAGATCTACTCTTAGGCAGGGACTTTTGCTCCACCACCTAAGCACATCAGTACTTGAATCAATATCCTGGAATAACAAAGCAAGAATTAAGAACACATAATTAAGAACAAATCAAGTATTTATCATATTGTTCAATAGCGATAACAAGATTCATCTTAGGTTTCATCCCCTCGTATCTCGAGGGTTTAGTTCATAATTATAAAAGAATACATCTCGGAAGAAAAGATAAAACAAAACATAAGAAAAACCTAAAACCCTAAAGGAATTAAAAGAAGATCCTCTGTCTTGAGTATGACTCAAACTTCTTGAGATGAATCAACCGGCTTTCTTCGAGTAAATTCCACAATTCTGACCTCTCTGGCTCGGCTCCTTGGGCTAGCTGGATGCCCCGACAGAGGGCTTCTGTCCAACTCCCCCTTTTAGGTCATACTTAGGGTGTTTATATAGACTTTGGAATGTGTTTCTTCGCCTCTAAGTATCCTAATTTGAGTGAAATTCCTCTTTGTCACGGCAGGGACACGCCCTTGGTACACGCCCGTGTGAATCGTGGCCAGGCCGTGTTCGAGTCTATCAATGAGGCACGGCCATGTGACTTTGGACCAGATCGTGTCAATTTCTGTCTTTGGCCCATTTGGTCCGTTTTAAGCCCGTTTCTCGTTCTTTTCATCCTCCTATGCTCTCCTGAGTATAAAACATGAAATTAAAGGATTAAGAGCACCAAATTACATAATTCAAGGGATAAATCATCCAAAAGTATGCTAAATGTGGGCTTTAAAATATGTTACTATTACGGTTTATCAAATACCCCCCACACTTAAGCTTTTGCTTGTCCTTAGGCAAAATTCTCAACTCACAATTAAAACGAACTTCCTCAATTCATAATATTCATCAATAATGTTTTGTCATAATTCACAGATAATTTATACATGGATAATTCAACTCAAAGAGTCCTAAAGATTCAAACAGTCTAAGTCATACATTTTTGTAGCATGAAAACGTAGGTGTTTTCCCTCTTCTAAATAATTACCTCTAATTCAAAATCGACAAGGATTGACATCCTCACTAAAGATTCACTCAAATCACTCGAAGTGTTTAAGGTTCAGGAAAAAGCACTCATAGGTCAAACATGAAAAGTTAATCCCATAGGCTTACATGAAAATCAAATCTCCACCACTATAATATGAGATGATACACTAATCAAAAGGTCTTTAACAGGGTTGTAACGGGGCTTGGGTTAAAGGTGTGGTTAAAGGTTGAATTAAAGGGTTAGAATCGAGATTAACTTGACAAATTACCTAACTAGAAAAATGAGCTAATAATTACATCAACTAAAAACTTGTAATACTAATAATACGAGCTTTTTCTTCAAGATGTGGAATTTAAATATGTAAGCTCACTTACTAATAAAACTAATAATGAATAAACTTCGTCATTTTTTTTAAGAACAAATGATAAACCGCAATAGTAACATATTTTAAGCCCACATTTAGCATGTTTTTGGATGATTTAAGCCTTGAATTATGTAATTTGGTGCTCTTAATCCTTTGTTTTCATGTTTTATACTCAAGAAAGCACCGGAGAATGAAAAGAACGAGAAATGGGCTTAAAATGGACCAAACGGGCCAAATCACGAAATCGACACGGCCTGGGCTCAAGACCACATGGTCGTGCCTCATTGATGGACTCGAACACGGCCTGGCCACGACTTACACGGGCATGTGCCAAGGGCGTGTCCCTGCCATGGCAAAGAGAAATTCTATTCGGATTAGGATACTTAGAGGCAAAGTAACACATTCCGAAGCCTATATAAACACCCTAAGTATGACCTAAAAGAGGGAGCCCAAGGCTTTTGTCAGGGGGCGTCCAACTAGGCCAAAGAGGGCAGATTTGTGGGAATTTACTCAAAGAAAGCCAGTTGATTCATCTCAAGAAGCCGGAATCATACTCAAGATGGAGGATCTCTCTTCAATTCCTTCAGAGGGTGTTAGGGTTTTTCTTATGTTTTGTTTTATCTTTTCTTCTGAGATGTTTTCTTTTATCATTATGAACTAAACTCCTCAGATACCTGAGGGGGATGAAACCTAAGATGAATCTTGTTATTGTTTTCTGAACTATATGATAAATACTTGATTTGTTCTTAATTATGTGTTCTTAATTCTTGTTTTGATATTTTCGGGATATTGATTCAAGTTTGATGTGCTTAGGTGGAGGAGCAAAAGTCCCTGCCTAAGAGTAGATCTAGCATAATTAAGTGGAGTTGATCGCACGCCTAGACATAGGGTGACGAGATTTTGCCGGATTAGGGTGAAACCTAATATGGGAGTCCATAGATCGAGTTAATGCAATTCTAGGGGTATTAATTAGAAAGAGATTTTAATTAATCAACCTAGGGTTAGACGTTAGTAGCCTCGACGGAGGTATTAATATAACTTAGGGAGTCCTACGGAACAAGTCAAGTGAATAAATCGTCTGGTTCAGTGTTAGATAACAAGTGAACTCTAGGTGGATTCTTCCTTGGGTATTGTCTTAATCAATTGGTCTTTCCCACAAGTATTTCCCCAAATTCATTCTTCTTTGTCTTAGAGTCTTTAGCTTAGTTAATTTAGATTAAACGACAATTCCCTTTATTTTAAGCTAGATAATAAAAAGAAAGTTAGTATTAGTACTTTTAGTTCCTTTGGGTTTGACAATCCGGTCTTGCCTTAACTATACTACTGTTCGATAGGTGCGCTTGCCTCAAATCGTTGTCATAGTTAGTTTCCAGGTTTGAGCATTCTCTTTATAAATTTTAAAACTTTGACAAATCACAGCGATCAAGTTTTTGGCGCCGTTGCCGGGGAACTAAAATATTAAGAAAGCTCAATTTTTATTACTTTAGCCATTTTTATTTTATTTTTTGCAATTTAGCTTCATTTCTTAGTTTGTTTTGAACTTTGCTAATTTTCTTTCTTTTATTCCTTTCAGGTACCTCTATTTTATGACTAGAAGGAACCCGACAGGACCCCTACTTTACGACAGTGTAATTAAAAGCACAGTTCGCAGAAATCGTAGAGAAATAAGACGAAGCTTAAACTACATAGAAGAAGAGCAAGAAGACAAAATTAATACTACTGAAGAGATGGCTGAGGACAATCCGCCACCTCCAGAGATAGCCGACAATCATGCTCCTCGAACTATGTATGATTATGCTAAACCTAGTTTAACAGGAACTGAGTCAAGTATTGTTAGACCTGCTATTGCCGCAAAAAATTTTGAACTAAAACCTAACACAATTCAGATGATACAGCAATTCGTTCAGTTTGATGGTTTGCAGGATGAAGATCCAAATAATCACTTGGCAAATTTCCTAGAATTTTGTGACACTTTCAAAAAAAATGGCGTTACTGACGATGCCATCCATCTTCGGTTATTTCCCTTCTCTTTGAGGAATAAAGGCAAACAGTGGTTGCATTCTCTTCCACGAGGGTCAATCACTACATGGGATCAAATGACTGAAAAATTTTTATTGAAATATTTTCCGCCAGCCAAAACGACCAAGTTAAGGAATGATATCTCTTCTTTTGTGCAGATGGATTTAGAGACACTTTACGATGCATGGGAGAGATACAAGGATTTGTTGAGAAGGTGCCCACACCATGGATTACCCTTGTGGCTACAGGTCCAAACTTTTTACAACGGTGTGAACCCCTCAACAAGGCAATTAATTGATTCAGCCGCCGGTAGAACTTTGAATAACAAAACTCCTGAAGTAGCCTATGAGTTTATAGAAGAGATGTCATTGATTCAGACGCAAGTGGAGGCGTTGTGAATCCTGAGTACCCACCCTACCATCCGGGCACAGAGAGCGAACAGATGAACTGTATGGGTGTAACATCCCAAAATTGGGCCTAGTAGAATTGGACCTATTGGGCCCATTGGACCTTGAGCGTAGAAGCGTTTTAAAATTTATGGGAATTTGAGAATGGCATTATTTCAAGTTGGACTTATTAGGAGGGTGATTTTGAAAAGTTACGAGGGTTTTAGGAAGTTCCGGGTTCAAGTTAGGCTATAGGTAAATTTTATGTTTTAGCACTTTAAGGAGATATAGTAAGTGACCTCAATGTTTATGGAATTAAATGAGTAACGTGCTAGCATAATTGAGCATATGGCAAAGAGGTTATAACATTAAGTGAAGAGTATGGAGGGAAGAGGTTCAAATCCCATAATGTGCAAATTTTGACTATTATTTTTGTATTCTTTCCTTAAGTGTCGGCCAAGCTAGTAAATAGGGAAAGTTGGACTTTTTAATTTTGGCAAGGTGGCTAAGGATATTAGGAAAGGATGAAGGTAGCGAAAGAAATCAAAAGAAAAGGCTAGGGAACATGTTGGCCCAAAGAGAGGAAAATATTTTGGAATGTTTTTGATGGCCAAAATGTTTGACCTTTTTGGTTTGGTGTACACGGTTTTGAGGGGGGTAAAGGGGAGTGCCGAAAATCCTTTAGGCATTTGGTAAGTTTTAGTGCTTGAGAGGTTACTTTTCTTCTTAGCCTTTTGGTGATTTTTATTTTTTCCAATTCCTTTTCTCTTGGCCGAAACCTCCTAGCACATTTGTGCAACTTTCTTTCTCTTTTGTTGGTCGAAACATTCATCTCTTGCATCACCTTCCCTTGATAGCCGAACCATCTAGCATCCATCCATCACCCATTCTTTTCTTTTAACCATTTCTTCAATCTTTCCTCTTCTCTAACATCGACATAACTTTAAGATCACATCTTCTTGTTTGATTTTCTTCCAAAGCCAAATCTAGTATCATTCCATCTCTTCACTACTTCTTTTCTTTTTGCCTTGGACAATCTCTTCCTGATCGAGTTGTGATCTTAGTGGGTGGCCGAATATCATTCTAGTCATAAGTCAAATGGTGGAAATCAAATCCATTATCAACAAGGAACCAAATCGCCCGATCACCTATCCCTCGTAATAAGAGACTCGGATTGTTGGTAAGTGATATGGATTGTAAATCAATCGCAATACTTGTTTGAAGTTCTATTTTGGGATTTGGACTAATTGTTGACCGATTGTACCTTTAGGTGCCGCGGAGAGTTTCGTGTTACGAATCCCGAATAAGGTGTGTAATCCCGTACCCTTCCAAATACATGTTTGAGATGGTGTGTAATCTCATACCTCTCTGAAAGTTTGTATGAAATGTTCTATGATTCGGTCGAAATACCGAAGAAAACCAGAAACCGGCATCCGTGACCACTCGGGCGTGCGTATATTCGTAGTGGTAACCATATTTTTGCAATGAAACAGTTTGGTCAGCAGTAGTGATGTGATTTCGAAAAATCATGAAAAATAGGATAAAGGGAGTTAGAAAGTGAAAAAGATATTGAAATAAATCTTACTGTGTCTATTTTTATATGAAAGAAACAAAGGAGGAAGAAAAATTGTATATTCTGTGATATGTTAATTTTAGTGAGACTGGTTCTGATTGACTTCGTGGTTCCCTGTTCTGTCTTGGAAAAATCATTTAAAATTGTACAAAGTGAATTATGAGTTATAATTTATATTTGTAGATTCCTTAGTGAGCCTATTTTCAATAGAAACAAGTGGGAGCAACATATGAAAACTGTACAGTGAGATATTTGCATTTCGGGTAAGAGAGGTTAGAACCGTTGGTCAGTGAAACAAGGGAAACTTTAAGGAATAAACTGTACTAAACGGATTAGCCATAAATTCTGGAAAAATTGTAGCAAAAAGATATATGAGTCTAGTTTCAAGGAAAATTTTCGGATGTAAATTTTGAGTTTTCTAACTCGAGTTATAGTCAATTTAGTCAGTATGACGCAGATGGACAGTTTCAATTTTTTTTAAGCCTCACATTAGTAGTTAAGTCTAGGTTGCCGAATTACCAAAATACCCTTGGAGGGTAAATTACCGAAATATTCTTGGGTTGCGAGATTACCGAATTACCCTTAGTGGGTAAAATTACCGATTTACGAAATGTCCTTATGGACCGATTCTTAGAAATGCCCTATGGGCCGAATTGATAGAATGCCTTAGTGGGCTTTGAACTACAAAGCTCAATAATGGACCGATTCATCGTATTAAATTACTAGACTAATGGTTGTTATACATGTGGATATTTTATGTTGTTATGTGTATTGCATCATCACATATTGCATGGGATGGGAAACTTGAATGAAGAGAAGTATAGGCGGTGGCATTGCCACAAATTCGATATGGGCTATGTGCCAATTTAAATATGGCTTTGTGCCATCGTGATTAAGGCTGTGTGCCGATTATGTTACCGTAAATGATACTCTGGTGGCTAAGCCACAAAATTATTATAAATGGCGACTTGTCTGCAAATTGGAGAAGATCAAGCGGGCGGGTTGACTTGATCCCCACAGAGAGACTGGTTGAGTACGGGGAGAGGCTGGTTGGATGGGTTGGGTTGCATACATTTGCTTCATATATATATGTTCTGTTATGAAAGTGGGCTCCGCCCAAGATGTTGCTATATGGGTTCGGGCCAGATGGATGACTGGTAAGGGATTTCTGCACCGAGTTCTAGTAACTCACCCCTCCTTTTAATCTCTGTAGGTAATGCTCAGTGTGAGGACTTGGGCCCATGGATGACTCGGTGGAGGCCATAATTCAAAAAAATGGTGTTATTGAATTTTAAATTTCTATTTCCGTTTATTTTATTATTTTGCTATTTTGGTTTAAGTTGTAATAAGGCATCTGGGATATATTTTAAATTGCTTTATGTTTAGTCGTACTCATTATATTGCTTGAATTGTTTTAAGGGGGATTTTCTAAAATCATAAATATGGTTTTCAAAAAATTGATCAACAAATGGATTTTTAAACAAACTTGTACAAATAATTTAACTTGATTATTTTCCTACAAATTATCAACGAGATTTTCAAAAGTCACGGTTTCAAAGTTCACTACCTTGATTGTTGACTCATCAATCAATCTCTCAAAAATACTTGTAATTTATCTACGTTTCCGTAACGATTTCAAAATGCTTCTGCAACTCTATTTCTAAACATCACATTTTTGTAAAATGTTTATTTCAAATATGCTTTCGCCACCAAAAAGTTTTTTTAAAGATAATTACATTTTCAAGTAGTTAACAATTGCTTAAGTGTTTTGGGTTTTAACAAAGAGGCTGTAATTCTCAAACAAGTTTTTCCATGTGACACGCCAGATTAGGGCCTAACTTCTAGGCTGAGTTTGGGGTGTTACATTTTATGGTATCAGAGCTCGGTTGCAAAACTCGGCTGTGGTTTGGGTTCAAAAGTGTTTTCAAAGCTGATTAAGAATTTTAATTTATAAAAACAAGTTCTAAAGGAAGTATGGCACCACGGGTATCCAGCACCAAGTCAAGTAAGTATGTGTTTTTATTTTATGATTATTGTGTTAGTACTGTGGTAGGAAAATTCCACAAAATAGAATGCTATAGAACTTTTAGCTTTAGGAGCTAAAACTATAGAGATTGAGCCTTTAGGATACGTTTTGCGAAAAACAACTTTAGTTCCTATACTCCATAAAATATTGTTTAATAAACACTGAAATAGTACACTGATTCATAAGACTTTTAATCAGATTAAATCGATTTAGCAAATATGAGCGCTAGAGGACGTGGACGCGGTAGACATGGCCGTGACGCTGGAGTTGTATCTGAGGCATCAGAACATATGCCAGAAATGGACGTACCTACATCACCCGTGACTGAAGCTGGGTCACACGATCATACGAGAGAGGACGGCGCACTGTCCCAAGTAATGTTGTGAGTTTTGGAAAGGGTTGCTGGAGCCAGAACTGGGCCAGCAGCTCGTGGGTCGATACCGGAACGACTCAGATCGAATGGAGTTGAGGTTTTTAGGGGTATCTCGGGTGTAGCCCCAAATGTAGAAAAGTACTGGCTTGAGGCGGTGGAGCGAATCATGGACGATTTGGATTGCACCGCCGAGCAGAAAATGAAAGGAGTGGTGTCTTTGCTCAGAGACGAGGCGTATCAGTGGTGGCTCACTGTTTGGGAAGGCACTCAGGCCGATCGCATTACCTGGGAATTCTTCAAGACTGCATTCCAAGGAAAGTATGTCGGGGCTAGCTATGTGGATGCCCGAAGGAAAGAGTTCCTGAATCTGGTCCAAGCAGGTAAATCTGTGGCAGCATATGAGGCAGAATTTCTACGTCTGAGTCGGTATGCCCGGGAAATAGTGCCGACCGATTATAAACGTTGTGTGTGTTTTGAGGACGGGTTGCGTGATGAGTTGCGGGTACTGATAGCCCCACAGAAGGAGAGAAATTTTGCCACATTGGTGGAGAAAGCCAAAATAGCTGAGGAGGTTAAACACTCGGAGAGGTAAAACCGAGACAAGGATAGGGGCAGGAACAAGACAGACTCTGAGTACTCAGGTCCTGCTAGAGGTTTTCAGAAAAGGGCCAAAAATGAGGGACCAGTTCGAGCGGGTGCTCCAGTTGCTACTAATCAGATACAGCCTTGTGCTGATTGTGGGAGACTTCACTCGGGTGAATGTTGGAAGAGAACCGGTGGTTGTTTCAGATGTGGTTCCAAGGACCATCAGTTTAGAGATTGCCCTCGACAACTGCTCATACTCAAGGTGATCAGTAACGATGTTGCGCAAAGAAACTAGAGCGCTCAACAGGTAGTTGAGAGGCCGTGGGCCAGGTCGAGGAGGTAATGGCATCATCTAGGAGAATGCTGGAGGAGGTCAGGAGCATGCTTGAGATGCGGGTCTAAGGAGCATAAGGCTCGGGATTTGTTTCATCACCATTAAGTTAGGTATGTTTTGGTTGGACATGATGTTTGAATGTAGAAAATTTTAGGTATAAGTGGCAGATAACTGTTTGCTTCTGTGGTTAGATGTTTGGTTGCGTGAAAGAGGATTCAAGATTATGTTAAAAGTACATTGGTGTTATTAAGATCAGTCTTGTGTAAAGCATAGTGGTGTGATTTGAGCGATGCGTTTAGTAGTTGGTTGGAAATTTTTAGGACGAAATTTCTTTAAGGGGGTAGAATTGTAACATCCCAAAATTGGGCCTAGTAGAATTGGACCTATTGGGCCCATTGGACCTTGAGCGTAGAAGCGTTTTAAAATTTATGGGAATTTGAGAACGGCATTATTTCAAGTTGGACTTATTAGGAGGGTGATTTTGGAAAGTTACGAGGCTTCTAGGAAGTTCTGGGTTCAAGTTAGGCTATAGGTAAATTTTATGTTTTAGCACTTTAAGGAGATATAGTAAGTGACCTCAATGTTTATGGAATTAAATGAGTAATGTGCTAGCATTATTGAGCATATGGCAAAGAGGTTATGGCATTAAGTGAAGAGTATGGAGGGAAGAGGTTCAAATCCCATAATGTGCAAATTTTGACTATTATTTTTGTATTCTTTCCCTAATTGTCGGCCAAGCTAGTAAATAAGGCAACTTGGACTTTTTAATTTTGGCAAGGTGGCTAAGGATATTAAAAAAGGATGCAGGTAGGGAAAGAAATCAAAAGAAAAGGCAAGTATAGGGAACATGTTGGCCCAAAGAGAGGAAAATGTTTTGGAATGTTTTTGATGGCCAAATGTTTGACCTTTTTGGTTTGGTGTACACGGTTTTGAGGGGGGTAAAGGGGAGTGCCGAAAATCCTTTAGGCATTTGGTAAGTTTTAGTGCTTGAGAGGTTACTTTTCTTCTTAGCCTTTTGGTGATTTTTATTTTTTCCAATTCCTTTTCTCTTGGCCGAAACCTCCTAGCACATTTGTGCAATTTTCTTTCTCTTTTGTTGGTCGAAACATTCATCTCTTGCATCACCATCCCTTGATAGCTGAACCATCTAGCATCCATCCATCACCCATTCTTTTCTTTTAACCATTTCTTCAATCTTTCCTCTTCTCTAAAATCGACATCACTTTAAGATCACATCTTCTTGTTTGATTTTCTTCCAAAGCCGAATCTAGTATCATTCCATCTCTTCACTACTTCTTTTCTTTTTGCCTTGGACAATCTCTTCCAGATCGAGTTGTGATCTTAGTGGGTGGCCGAATATCATTCTAGTCATAAGTTAAGTGGTGGAAATCGAATCCATTATCAACAAGGAACCAAATCGCCCGATCACTTATCCCTCGTAATAAGAGACTCGGATTGTTGGTAAGTGATATGGATTGTAAATCAATCGCAATACTTGGTTGAAGTTGTATTTTGGGCTTTGGACTAATTGTTGACCGATTGTACCTTTAGGTGTCGCGGAGAGTATCGTGTTACGAATCCCGAATAAGGTGTGTAATCCTGTACCCTTCCAAATACATGTTTGAGATGGTGTGTAATCTCATACCTCTCTGAAAGTTTGTATGAAATGTTCTATGATTCAGTCGAAATACCGAAGAAAACCAGAAACCGGCATCCGTGACCACTCGGGCGTGCGTATATTCGTAGTGGTAACCATATTTTTGCAATGAAACAGTTTGGTCAGCAGCAGTGATGTGATTTTGAAAAATTTCGAAAAATAGGATAAAGGGAGTTAGAAAGAGAAAAAGATATCGAAATAAAGCTCACTGTGTCTATTTTTATATGAAAGAAACAGAGGAGGAAGAAAAATTGTATATTCTGTGATATGTTAATTTTAGTGAGACTGGTTCTGATTGACTTTGTGGTTCCCTATTCTGTCTTGGAAAAATCATTTAAAATTGTACAAAGTGAATTATGAGTTATAATTTATATGTGTAGATTCCTTAGTGAGCCTATTTTCAATAGAAACAAGTTTGAAATAAAACCTCGATGAGACAACAATTTGTTCAGTTTGATGGTTTGCAGGATGAAGATCCAAATAATCACTTGGCAAATTTCCTAGAATTTTGCGACACTTTCAAAAAAAATGGCGTTACTGACGATGCCATCCGTCTTCGGTTATTTCCCTTCTCTTTGAGGAATAAAGGCAAACATTGGTTGCATTCTCTTCCACGAGGGTCAATCACTACATGGGATCAAATGACCGAAAAATTTTTATTGAAATATTTTCCGCCGGCCAAAACGACCAAGTTAAGGAATGATATCTCTTCTTTTGTGCAGATGGATTTAGAGACACTTTACGATGCATGGGAGAGATACAAGGATTTGTTGAGAAGGTGCCCACACCATGGATTACCCTTGTGGCTACAGGTCCAAACTTTTTAAAACGGTGTGAACCCCTCAACAAGGCAATTAATTGATTCAGCCACCGACGGAACTTTGAATAACAAAACTCCTGAAGCGGCCTATGAGTTTATAGAAGAGATGTCATTGAATAACTACCAGTGGCAAGTTACAAGGACAAGGCCAACAAAAGCAAACGGAGTTTTCAACCTCGACCCAGTAATCATGCTATCAAATCAGGTAAAGGTGGTAAATAAAAAGATTGATGGTTTGTGTTCTTCGTAGGTACATTCGGTCATGCAGTGCGACGCAAGTAGAGGCGTGGTGAATCCTGAGTACCCACCCTACCATCCGGGCACAGAGAGCAAACAGATGAACTATATGGGTGTAACATCCCAAAATTGGGCCTAGTAGAATTGGACCTATTGGGCCCATTGGACCTTGAGCGTAGAAGCGTTTTATAATTTATGGGAATTTGAGAATGGCATTATTTCAAGTTGGACTTATTAGGAGGGTGATTTTGGAAAGTTACGAGGCTTCTAGGAAGTTCCGGGTTCAAGTTAGGCTATAGGTAAATTTTATGTTTTAGCACTTTAAGGAGATATAGTAAGTGACCTCAATGTTTATGGAATTAAATGAGTAATGTGCTAGCATAATTGAGCATATGGCAAAGAGGTTATGACATTAAGTGAAGAGTATGGAGGGAATAGGTTCAAATCCCATAATGTGCAAATTTTGACTATTATTTTTGTATTCTTTCCCTGAGTGTCGGCCAAGCTAGTAAATAAGGCAAGTTGGACATTTTAATTTTGGCAAGGTGGCTAAGGATATTAGGAAAGGATGAAGGTAGGGAAAGAAATCAAAATAAAAGGCAAGTATAGGGAACATGTTGGCCCAAAGAGAGGAAAATGTTTTGGAATGTTTTTGATGGCCAAAATGTTTGACCTTTTGTTTGGTGTACACGGTTTTGAGGGGGTAAAGGGAGTGCCAAAATCCTTTAGGAATTTGGTAAGTTTTAGTGCTTGAGAGGTTACTTTTCTTCTTAGCCTTTTGGTGATTTTTATTTTTTCCAATTCCTTTTCTCTTGGCCGAAACCTCCTAGCACATTTGTGCAATTTTCTTTCTCTTTTGTTGGTCGAAACATTCATCTCTTGCATCACCTTCCCTTGATAGTCGAACCATCTAGCATCCATCCATCACCCATTCTTTTCTTTTAACCATTTCTTCAATCTTTCCTCTTCTCTAAAATCGATATCACTTTAAGATCACATCTTGTTTGATTTTCTTCCAAAGCTGAATCTAGTATCATTCCATCTCTTCACTACTTCTTTTCTTTTTGCCTTGGACAATCTCTTCCTGATCGAGTTGTGATATTAGTGGGTGGCCGAATATCATTCTAGTCATAAGTCAAGTGGTGGAAATCGAATCCATTATCCACAAGGAACCAAATCGCCCGATCACCTATCCCTCGTAATAAGAGACTCGGATTGTTGGTAAGTGATATGGATTGTAAATCAATCGCAATACTTGGTTGAAGTTGTATTTTGGGCTTTGGTCTAATTATTGACCGATTGTACCTTTAGGTGCCGCGGAGAGTATCGTGTTACGAATCCCGAATAAGGTGTGTAATCCCGTACCCTTCCGAATACATGTTTGAGATGGTGTGTAATCTCATACCTCTCTGAAAGTTTGTATGAAATGTTCTATGATTCGGTCGAAATACCGAAGAAAACCAAAAACCGGCATCCGTGACCACTCGGGCGTGCGTATATTCGTAGTGGTAACCATATTTTTGCAATGAAACAGTTTGGTCAGCAGCAGTGACGTGATTTTGAAAAATCACGAAAAATAGGATAAAGGGAGTTAGAAAGTGAAAAAGATATCAAAATAAAGCTTACTGTGTAACATCTTGGATTTTGGGGTTCTGCATTTAATGTGTGTTGTGTGTGTATGCTATGCTCTGTGTGTTAACTTGGTATGTTTGGGGGTCCCGGGAAGGCTTGGGGTTAAGCCTGAGCCTTGGTGAAAACTTTACTTTTAGGCACTGTAGGGGAGAGCTAGTTGAGGTAGGTCTTAAGGGTATTTCATTGTGTGTGGATAACACAAGTAGAGAGTTGGTAAAGTGGCAAGGATGCGCCACTAAGAGTGCTTGAATTGGCGTCCCAAGGGAGAAGCTACAGAGAGAAGGGGTTCAAGTCGCATTGTCTGCATTGTGGAGTTTTGTTTTTGCATCAAGGGAGATTGGGTGGTGGAGTTTGGCTAGGACACTTCAAGGGGGGAAGTGTTGAATGGGTCAAATATTCGAATGAGTGGCCGTGAGTGAAAGGTGGGATTTGAATCATTCAAACTGATTCAAATGGTTGATCAAGAGTGATTGTAGGAGGCAATAAAGGAGATGGAGGTGGGGGAGAGTGTTGGCCGAATTTTGGGATGTGTTAAGGGGGAATTCGGTCAAGGTTGAATCCTTGGGTGGTTAGGCATTCGGTTTTGGTGAAGGGGTTTAGGTGCCGAAACTGTGAGGTGTGTATAGAAAATTTGGGTGCTGAGAGCTTCTCTTTTCGGTATTTGGTGTTTTCCATTTTGTTAATTTGCATTCTTTTCTCTGTTGGCCGAAACTCCTAATCATACTTCTATATTTCTTCTAAAAGCCGAACCTCATTCCTCATTCTTTTTTCTGGACCGAATAGTCATCTACTATCATTCATCTCTTCAATTTTGTTTTTACTCTAGCCGAATCTCCCTAGTCATTTCTTTTTGTTTCTTCATTGCCGAAACCTATCCCTCATCTTCTCGTCACCATTTGTTACGAGTTTCTTCTTCAAGCTGAAGCATCCATTTGTTTCATACTCCTTCTCTTTTCTTCTAAGGGCCGAACCTCTTTTTGTGTCAGGAGTTAGCACCCTTTCTGTCGACTTTGCTGATTGCCGAACGTAGATCTTCCATTTCGCACTCTAGTTTCGTGATAGAAAGTCGCATCTCCATCGTCTTTTCTTTCAGTGGTCTGCTTTCAAGAGGGCTTTGGTAAGTGTTCTTGGCCGAATAGGCTATATGAGGTTTCCTATTCACTTGATTGGCCGGAAGGCCACTTCCTTGGATCCATCTATCATTGGGAAGTCAATTCTAATTTGATGATGTTGTAGGGACTCAAACGATTTCTTAGGCCAAATAGTTGACGTTCGGCTTCTGTTGATCTAGGTAAGCGACTTCTTTGATATGAGTATCTACCTTTCGTTCTTTTCATTACTTTAACCCGGTTCTCTGATCAAGATCTGTCATGGATTCGAATGTCAGTCAAAGAAAGGAAGGGGTTGGACCCGTAGTTTCAGCCCCTAAGTTCAAGAAATGATCTGTATCGGCAGTACGAGACTGGCCACCGGGTTGTGGACCGACGTCAGAACAGAATAAGCAGATCGCAATCGTTCCCTCTTCCGAGAGTGTCGATAGTGTTGAGAGCTTAGTCCTCCTCGTGTTCAGGTGTGTAATATTCACACCTCTTTGTTGTTACTTTTAAGTATGTGTATGTACGGTGAGATGCCAAAATAACGGCATTAGTTGTTCTTCTATATATGGTAAGTAAAAGCGAGACATCAGGTTAGTGATTTGTATTTGTGATAATTATGCGATTATTTTGACATGAGTTTATGTTGCATTTGATACATGTTGAGATATGTTGCATGCTCACACCATGATTTCATGTTGCATGGGGGAGAATATGCCATGAATAGAAGGGGAAGTGTATCTGGTGGCTTGTGCCATTTCAGCCTGGTGACTATGTCACAATTCTGATAACCTGGTGGCTTGCGCCATTTCAGCCTGGTGACTCTGTCACAACTCTGATAATCTGGTGGCTTGTGCCATTTTAGCCTGGTGACTTCGTCACAATTTTTGACGGTGAGCAGTATGACTGCCATCAATGGTGTATAGCGGATGGAAGTTAGGTTGGAATGGGTTCTGCATCATCATGCATATGTTATTGTGCTATTCTGTACTGTGGGGGCTAAGGCCAATCTGTTCTAACGGGCTTGAGCCCAATAAGGGGTGTTTGGTTATTGCACACTGAGTCTTTTGACTCACTCTGTTTGTTAACATCTGTACAGGTAACACTTAGTTCAGCAGACCATACCGGAAGGGACTACGAGGTGGCCACACACGGTTTCTTTCTTTTTAAATAGAACGTTATTTTCTTTAAATTTTCAGGATTTTGGAAATGTAATAAGGCCACTTCTAATTTGGGTAAATTTTAATTTTAATCTTTGGACGTATTTAATATATATTACTCGACAAAATGTTTTTATAAAATACGAGCTTAATTTTTCTTCTCAATCTGACAAACAACACTTCTTTTAAAAACAAAAGAGATTTAGCCACCAACTTTGGGCTTAATCTAGTAAATGATAGGTGTTTTAAACTTTCACTTAAAACACAAGGTTTGATTAATTAAAATTTTATCTTAAATAAATATTGGGCTTGCAATTAAACCATGGAACTTTAGGCTTTTAAGAAAGTTTAAATTAAAGACCTTCTAAGACTCGTAACTCTTTTAGCAGTCTTTCCTAGTGACATGCCAGATCCGGTCGTAGTGTTTGAGCCAGGTTTGGGGTGTTACATTATGGTATCAGAGCCAGATTTAAAAGCTCGGCCTTGGGTTTTGGGTTCAAAATATTTTCCAAATTTTGTATCTAAGACGGTTTAAAAAGAAAAGTACATATTGACCTATTTTCTGGAAGTATGGCACTCGAGTCTCCGGCCCAAGTCTGCCAGGTAAGTTTTCTGATTGTTAAGTGAATTGCATGAGGTAGTTGTATGATATAGATATCTCGTTATGGATGTTGGAATTTAGAAACTCTATTGTAGAGATGAAAACCCTTAGGTATGTAACATCTAGGAAATTGGGGTTCTGCATATTATGTTTTGTGTGTTTGGTAGGCTCTATATGTTGATTTGTTATGTTTAGGGGCCCCGGGAAGGCTCGGGGTTAAGCTGAAGCCTTAGTGAAAATTTTCTTTTTAGGCTCTTTAGGGGAGAGTTAGTGGAGGCAAGACTTAAAAGTGAATACTTGTGGTTGATGACACAAGAAGTGAGGTGGTAAAGTGGCAAGGGGACGCCACTTAGAGTGCAGAGTTGTGGCGTCACAAGGGAGCAGCAGGGGGAAGGAGTTCGATTCGGAGCAGCAGCATGCAAGAACTTTATTTTTTTTCGCTTGAGAGACTAAGGTGGTGGTTTCAGTTTGTACTCTTCAAGGGTGAGAGTTGAAGGAGTCAAAAGGTTTGAATTGAAGCGAGGAGAGGAATTGGTGGAGCAAGAATCGGTCAACAAGTTTGAAGGGGTGATGGAGAGGGGAAGTAGGAGGAAATCGTGGAAGGGGGTGTTGGTTGAGAGGTTGGACGAATTTGGGATGTTGTGTGAGTGTGTGTACACGGTTTAGTGTGGCTAAGGGGGGCAGAACTTCTTTTCGTACTCATAGGTATTTCGGTTGTGCATTGTTGTCATAAGGGTGTGCCGTTTTCCTCAAGTGGCATTTTTTGAGTCTTGCGTAGCCAAGTTTGATAGTGAAACACTTCCTTTTTCTCTTGTTTTTTAGGAACATTTGCTTCCTTTCTGTTTTACCAAAACCGAATCATCCTTTTTCACTCTCACTTTTGCATTCACTTCTTTTGCAACCAAAAGCCGAAACATTCTTTCTCCTTTACCTTGCTAGCCGAAACTCCTTGAAGCCACCCCCTCTACCGAACCTTTTCTTTCTTATAGTTTCTTAAACCTCATAACCGAAACTTTCACCTTACTCTTTGGTATTTCATCCTTCTCTTCTATTTTCTTCTTCTAAAGCTGAAATCTATTTTTTATTCCCTCATCTTTGTGCTTTGTTTTCGTCTTCCCTTGACTCTTCTTCAAAACCGAATTGGTAAGTGCTATAATCAAACTTGATTTTTTGTTTACCTTCTCTCTTCTCTTCTTTATTTCGTGTTATGTGAAAACCAAATCTCCTTTTTGTGTCAAGGGTTGGCACCTTTCCATTGATTCTTGGTAATAGTCGAATATAGACTCTTTATTCGGCATACTCTTGTGGCAAAGGGTGTGTTCCATCATCTTGGTTTCGTGTGGCCTGCTTTCAAGGGGGTTTTGGTAAGTAGTTGTTAGCCGAATGGGTGGTAAGGGTTTCTTTATCGACTTGTTTGGCCGAAGGGTCACTTCTTTTGATCTACTTAGGAGAACTGATTCTAACATGGTTATTATTTTAGGGACTCAATCGGTTTCCTGAGCCAAGTCTGCTACCATTCGGTTTTAGTTGATCAAGGTAGGGGATTTTATCGATTTGGGTTCTTATTCCCTCTGTTTCCTTTCAATGCCTTAACTCTGTTTCCTGATCAAGAATCTTTCATGGATTCGAATGCCAGACAAGTAAAAGAGGGGGTTGGGCTCGTAGTCACTACCCCTAAGTTCAAAAAGCGTGCGGTATCGGCAGTACGAGATTTTCCACCGGGTTGTGGATCGGCTTCGAAGCAGGATAGGCAGATCGCTGTGATCCCTGCGAGTGAGGGTGTTAGCGAGATTGATAGCTTAGTTCTCTGTGTTTACAGGTGTGTAGTTCTCACACCTTTTTCTGTTGTTTTATTTAACATATAAATACATATGCTTTGCTAAATGCCGAAACTTTGGCATATACTGCTGTTACCCATGGAGGGTAAAACCAAGGCACCGGGTTAGTGACTTCTGAATATGCTATATAAGCAATTATGTTGACATGAAATTATGTACACTCTAAACATCTAATATATATCGATATCTGCTGCATTCATACATCATGATTTTATGTTGCATGGGAATGGGTATATGCTATGTAATGAAGGGGAAGTGTATCTGGTGACTATGTCACATTAATCTGGTGGTTTTTGCCACACTCTGTTCTAGTGGCTCTGCCACACTCTATTCTGGTGGCGATGCCATTTCAGCCTGGTGACTCTGTCACAATTTGATGATGAGCAGCTAACTGCAGTATGACTGCCATCGATGGTGTGTAGCGGTGAGGGTCGATTGTAGAAATCCCCATTGGTGTGATTGGCAGGTAAGGGTGGTGTGTAGCGGATGGATAACTAGGTTGGGATGGGATTTGCATCATAATGCATTATCTGTTATACTCTGCTAAATGGGCCAAGGCTCAATCTGATTCTGTATGGGCTCTGTCCAAAATGATATGTGTGGGCTGAGGCCTAATTACGGTGAATAATGAGTAATTGCACACTGAGTCTTCTTGACTCACCCCCTCTGTTTAAATGTTGCAGGTAATTCTTAGTTCAGCGGATATGGGCTGGGATCGACTCTGAGGTGGCCATGCACTTTATGTTTAGTAAAATTTTGCTTTTCTCCTCTTAAACTTATTTACTTAAATTTTGGGATTTTGTTATGTAATAAGGCCACTTTTAACTTAGTTTAATTTCGATTTAAACTTAGACGTTTTAAGTACACCATAATCGATAAGACAGTTTTTTAAAAAAAAATGTAATTGAAAGTATTTTTAACAAACTTCGGGCGTAATCTAACGTAGCAACATGAGCTTACGAACGACACCTAAAATTGGGTTAACGGAAAATTTTTCTTAAATGATTATTGAACTTTCAAATGAACTACTGATATGGAGTTTTCCAAAAAGTAACTTAAAAGTTTTTCTTAAAGATCGCTTAGTTATATAAATTCTTCCTAAGTGACATACCAGATCCGGTCGCGGTGTTTGTGCTGGGTTTGGGGTGTTACAATTTGGTATCAGAGCCTTGTTTCAAAAACTCGGCCATGGGTTTTGGGTTCAAAATGTTTTTACGAAGTTGGTCTGAAAATGATTTAAAATATATATATATATATAAATATGCAAGTTTTCTATAAGCATGGCACCCGAGTCTTAGGCACCAAGTCCGTACGGTAAGTTCTTCTGACTAAGTTGGGTGGATTGCATAAATTAGATATGATGTGCTATGAAATGCAGAATTAAGAAACTCTACTTTAGAGATGGAAACCTTTAGGTATATGTGTGTTTTGCGAAAACTACTTAAAACTCCATTCTCATAAGATTACTCATTAATCAACAATGAAAAGAAAAGCTAATGCATAAAATTTGTAAACCAGATTAAAACGAATCCGTAGATATGAGTGTGAGAGGACGTAGACGTGTTGCACGCGGCCGTGGTAGAGGCCGGGGTGTTGAGGCTGAGTTCTCAGAAGCAAGGCAGGAGCCTGAGGGTGAAGCACCAGCATCACCTGTGGCTGATGTGGGATCGCAAGATAAAACTTGTGGGGATGATGCCCTCTCTCAAGCAATGCTGCGTGTGTTGGAGCGAGTAGTTGGGGCGAGCTCTGGGGCGAGCTCTGGGGCAATAGCTCGAAAGTCTATTCCTGAGCGACTTCGAGCAAATGGGGCAGAGGTATTCAGGGGTATTTCTGGTGTGGCCCCAAATGTAGCTAAGTACTGGCTGGAGGCAGTCGAGGGAATTATAGATGATCTAGACTGCACAGCAGAGGAGAAATTAAAAAGAGCGGTGTCTCTTCTCCGGGACGAGGCATATCAGTCGTGGCTTACCGTAAGAGAGGGTACTCCAGCGGATCGAATTGACTGAGATTTCTTTAAGACGGTATTTCAAGGGAAATACGTTAGGGCAAGTTATGTAGATGCTCAGAGAAAGGCATTCTTGAATTTGGTACAAGGGGCAAATCTATGGTGCATATGAGGCGCAATTTCGCGATTGAGCCGTTATGCCCGAGGAATAGTTGCGATGACTATGAACGCTGCGTACTGCGGTTTGAGGATGGGTTCTGAGATGAGTCGGGTGTTGATAGCTCCGCAGCGAGAAAGAGATTTTGCCACTCTGGTTGACAAAGCTAAAATAGCTGAAGAGGTTAAGCGGACTGAGACTCAGAACAAGGAGAAGAATAAGGGTAAGAATAATAGGAGTTTTGGGTCGTCGGGGTCGTCTGGAGGTTTTCAAAAGAGGCCTAGGTTTGATGGGCCACCTCGAGTTGTGAGACCTGAGGCAATGGGCCAGTTTCGATCATGTGCTCTGTGTGGGAAAATGCATTCTAGAGAGTGTAGGAAAAGAACTGGTGGATGTTTCAGGTGCGGATCTATGGACCATATGGTTAAAGATTGTCCACAAGTAGATCAAGTGCGGTCAGTTAGACAGTGTTTTGATCAGTTCAAGAGAGGTGGTCAGCAGTCACAGAGAGGTCGTGGTCCGATTGGAAGTGGGAATGGTTTTGGTCGGGGGCGTGGAGCACCGGGCAGAGATGCTGGGAATACAGATGCGAGACAGCCTGGGTTAGTCTATGCAACTAGATGTCGAGAAGAGGGTGATGCACCGGATGTCATAACTGGTACGTTTCTCTTTTTTGGATTGCCCTTTACTCCATTGATTGATATTGGTTCGACGCATTCCTATGTTTCTAATATGGTGTCTGGAACTTTAAACATGAACTCTGAGATTGCTTCTAGGGAGATGACTGTACTTAGTCCTTTAGGACAATCTGTAGTGGTAAATAAACTCTTTAGGAATGTGCCTCTAGAAGTACAAGGGTTGGTTTTCCCGGCTGATTTGATGGAACTACCATTCGGGGAGTTTGATTTAATTTTAGGTATGGATTGGTTGGTAAAATATCGAGCAAACTTGGATTGTGCTGCTAAGCGCATGGTGTTAAGGACCCTTGAGGATAATGAAGTTGTAGTGATAGGCGAAAGGAGAAACTACTTGTCCAATGTAGTGTTTGTTTTAAAGGCGGAAAGAATGGTGAGAAAAGGATGTGAGGCTTTCTTAACTTTCGTTCGTGCTCTTGAGGCCAAGGAGTTGACTGCGAGGGATGTCAGAACAGTGAAGGAGTTTTTCGATATTTTTCCAGAGGAGCTTCCAGGGTTACCTCCGAATCGCGAGGTGGAATTCAGTATTGATCTTCTTCCGGGAATAGCGCCAGTGTCTATTGCCCCATATAGAATGGCACCGAAGGAATTGGTGGAGCTGAAAGTGCAGATTCAAGAATTGTTGGATCGTGGTTTTATCCGACCAAGTGTATCTCCGTGAGGAGCATCGGTGTTATTCGTGAAGAAAAAGGACGGGACGATGCGTATGTGTATTGACTACCGCCAATTGAATAAGTTGACCATCAAGAACAAATACCCACTACCGAGGATTGATGATCTGTTTGATCAGCTCAAAGGGGCTTCAGTTTTCTCAAAGATAGATTTGAGGTCAGGTTATCATCAACTTAAGGTCAAAGAAGCGGATATTCATAAGACAGCCTTTAGAACTCGTTATGGTCACTACGAGTTTTGGGTGATGCCATTTGGGCTGACAAATGCACCAGCGGCATTTATGGACATGATGAACCGAGTGTTCCAACCCTATCTAGACCGGTTTGTTGTAGTGTTCATAGACGACATTCTAGTATACTCCAAGACGGAAGAGGAGCATGATTCGCATCTTCGGGTGGTTTTGCAGATTTTGAGAGAGAAGCAGCTGTACGCCAAATTCAGTAAGTGTGAATTCTGGTTAAAAGAAGTTACCTTTTGGGTCATCTTTGTATCTCTTGAGGGAATTAGGTTGATCCCCGAAAAATTGAAGCTGTGTTGGACTGGAAACCGCCCAAGTCTGTGGCAGAGATTCGAAGTTTCTTGGGATTGGCTGGGTATTACAGAAGGTTTGTTGAGGGATTCTCCTTGATTGCAGCACCCTTAACCAAGTTGTTGCGGAAAGGGGTATCCTTTGTTTGGACTGACAAGCAACAGGAAAGCTTTGAGAAGCTGAAAAGGATCTTAACAGAGGCTCCAGTTTTGATTCAGCCTGAGGCTGGGAAGGAGTTCATTGTCTATTGTGATGCTTTGCACAAGGGATTAGGGTGTGTGTTAATGCAAGATGGGAAGGTAGTCGCGTATGTGTCTCAGTAGTTAAGATCGCATTAGTTGAACTATCCCACGCATTATCTGGAGTTGGCTACTGTAGTGTTCGCTTTGAAGATCTGGAGACATTACCTGTACGGGGAGAAGTTTATTATCTACACCGATCACAAGAGTTTAAAATATCTCCTCACTCAGAAGGAGTTGAATTTGAGGCAGCGGAGATGGATTGAACTATTAAAGGATTATGACTACTCGATCGAGTATCATCCAGGTAAAGCTAACGTGGTGGCGGATGCGTTAAGTCAAAAAGTGATATCGGATTTGAGGGAGATGTTCGCCCATCTCAGTTTGTATGATGATGGGAGTTTGTTAGCTGAACTCCAAGTGAAGCCGACGTGGATAAGTCAGATTAAGGAGAAGCAGTTATCGGATGATGTCTTGAGTGCTCGAGTTTTGCAAGTACAGAATAGTGGGGTAGAGGATTACAGCTTAAACAGTGATGGGGTATTGTGTTTCCGTGAGAGGGTCTGCGTGCCGAAAGATGTGGAGTTGAGGCGAATGATTCTTCAGGAGGCGCATAGTAGTCCTTACGCTATGCATCCTGGTGGGAATAAAATGTATCGGGATCTATGTGAGTAGTTTTGGTGGCTTGGTTTGAAGCAGGAGATTACCGACTTTGTGGGTAAATGCTTGACGTGTCAGCAAGTGAAAGCAGTACATCAGTTGCCTTTAGGGTTATTACAGCCGGTGAAGATTCCACAGTGGAAATGGGAGAGAATCACGATGGATTTTGTTAGTGGGCTACCTCTTACGCCTACCAAGAAGGATTCGGTATGGGTGATTGTTGATCGGTTGACAAAGTCCACTCATTTCATACCTGTTTGTGTCGACTATTCTCTGCAGAAGTTGGCTAAGCTGTATGTGGCAGAGATTGTGAGGTTGCATGGGGTACCAATGTCGATCATATCAGATAGAGACCCCAGGTTTATGTCGCATTTTTGGAAGGCGTTGCATCAAGGATTGGGTACAAGACTAGATTTCAGCACAGCTTTTCATCCACAGACCGATGGTCAGTCGGAAAGGGTAATTCAGATCTTGGAGGATATGTTGAGAGGTTGTGTCATTGATTTCAAGGGTAGTTGGGAGGAGTTTCTACCGTTGGCAGAATTCGCTTAAAACAACAGCTACCAGTCTAGTATCCAGATGGCGCCCTATGAAGCATTGCATGGACGGAGATGTCGTACTCCTACTTGCTGGATAGAATTGGGTGAGCGTCAGATGTTGGGTCCAGAATTGGTTTCGGAGACAGAAGAAAAAGTTAAGTTGATTCGAACTCAATTGAAGGAGGCTTCCGACAGGTAGAAATCCTATGCTGATCTGAAGCGTAAGGATATAAAATTTGCAGTGGGTGATCAAGTCTTCCTGAAAGTGTCGCCTTGGAAGAAAGTGTTGAGGTTTGGACGGAAAGGCAAGCTAAGTCCAAGGTTTATCGGGCCTTATTGGGTATTGAAACGTGTGGGACCTGTGGCGTATTAGCTTGAGTTACCTTCAGAATTGAAACAGATACATGATGTGTTCCATGTCTCGATGTTGAGGCGCTATCATTCGGATCTGTCTCACATTGTGCCGGTGGAGGAAATTGAGGTAAGACAAGACCTGTCCTTTGAAGAGGAACCAGTGCAGATCGTGGATCGAGACGTTAAAGTGTTGAGAAGGAAATCAGTCCCGTTGGTCAAAGTCTTGTGGTAAAATCACGTTGTGGAAGAGGCAACGTGGGAACCAGAGAATGTTATGCGTCAACAATACCCTCATCTCTTCTGATCAGGTAATTTCGAGGCTGAAATTTCTTTAAGGGGGGTAGAACTGTAACATCCGGGAAATTGGGGTTCTGCATATTATGTTTTGTGTGTTTGGTAGGCTCTATATGTTGATTTGTTATGTTTGGGGGTCCCGTAAAGGTCAGTTAAGTCAAGCCTTAGTGAAAATTTTCTTTTAGGCTCTTTAGGGAGAGAGTTAGCGGAGGCAAGACTTAAAAGTGAATACTTGTGGTTGATGACACAAGAAGTGAGGTGGTAAAGTGGCAAGGGGATGCCACTTAGAGTGCAGAGTTGTGGCGTCACAAGGGAGCAAAGCGGGAAGGAGTTCGATTCATGTGGCAGCAAAGATGCGGGAACTTTATTTTTTCGCTTGAGAGACTAAGGTGGTGGTTTCGGTTTGGACTCTTCAAGGGTGAGAGTTGAAGGAGTCAAAAGGTTTGAATTTAAGGGAGGAGAGGAATTGGTGGAGCAAGAATCGGTCAACAAGTTTGAAGGGGTGATGGAGAGGGGAAGTAGGAGGAAATCGTGGAAGGGGGTGTTGGTTGAGAGGTTGGCCGAATTTGGGATGTTGTGTGAGTGTGTGTACACGTTTTAGTGTGGCTAAGGGAGGGGCGAACTTCTTTTGGTACTCATAGGTATTTCAGTTGAGCATTGTTGTCATAAGGGTGTGCCATTTTCCTCAAGTGGCATTTTTGGAGTCTTGCGTAGCCAAGTTTGATAGTGAAACACTTCCTTTTTCTCTTGTTTTTTAGGAACATTTGCTTCCTTTCTCTTTTACCAAAACCAAATCATCCTTTTTCACTTTCACTTTTGCATTCACTTTTTTTGCAACCAAAAGCCGAAACATTCTTTCTCCTTTACCTTGCTAGCCGAAACTCCTTGAAGCCACCCCCCTCCGCCGCACCTTTTATTTCTTATAGTCTCTTAAACCTCATAACCGAAACTTTCACCTTACTCTTTGGTATTTCATCCTTCTCTTCTATTTTCTTCTTCTAAAGCCGAAATCTATTTTTCATTCCCTCATCTTTGTGCTTCGTTTTCGTCTTCCCTTGACTCTTCTTCAAAACCGAATTGGTAAGTGCTATAATCGAACTTGATTCTTTGTTTACCTTCTCTCTTCTCTTCTTTATTTCGTGTTATGTGATAACCAAATCTCTTTTTTGTGTCAAGGGTTGGCACCTTTCCATTGATTCTTGGTAATAGCTGAATATAGACTCTTTATTCGGCATACTCTTGTGGCAAAGGGTGTGTTCCATCATCTTGGTTTCGTGTGGCCTGCTTTCAAGGGGGTTTTGGTAAGTAGTTGTTAGCCGAATGGGTGGTAAGGGTTTCTTTATCGACTTGTTTGGCCGAAGGGTCACTTCTTTTGATCTACTTAGGAGAACCGATTCTAACATGGTTATTATTTTAGGGACTCAATCGGTTTCTTGAGCCAAGTCTGCTACCATTCGGTTTCAGTAGATCAAGTTAGGGGATTTTATCGATTTGGGTTCTTATTCCCTCTGTTTCCTTTCAATAACTCTGTTTCCTGATCAAGAATCTTTCATGGATTCGAATGCCAGACAAGTAAATGAGGGGGTTGGACTCGTAGTCACTACCCCTAAGTTCAAAAAGCGTGCGGTATCGGTAGTACGGGATTTTCCACCGGGTTATGGATCAGCTTCGGAGTAGGATAGGCAGATCGTTGTGATCCCTGCGAGTGAGGGTGTTAGCGAGATTGATAGCTTAGTTCTCTGTGTTTACAGGTGTGTAGTTCTCACACCTTCTTCTGTTGTTTTATTTAACATATAAATACATATGCTTTGCTAAATGCCAAAACTTTGGCATATCTTTGCTTTTTACCCATGGAGGGTAAAACCAAGGCACCAGGTTAGTGACTTCTGAATGTGCTATATAAGCAATTATGTTGACATGAAATTATGTACACTCTGAACATCTAATATATATCGATATCTGCTGCATTCATACATCATGATTTTATTTTGCATGGGAATGGGTATATGCTATGTAATGAAGGGGAAGTGTATCTGGTGACTATGTCACATTAATCTGGTGGTTTTTGCCACACTCTGTTCTAGTGGCTCTGCCACACTCTGTTCTGGTGGCGATGCCATTTCACTGGTGACTCTGTCACAATTTGACGATGAGCGCTAGCTCGCAGCGTGATCGCCATCGATGGTGTGTAGCGGTGAGGGTCGATTGTAGAAATCCCCATTGGTGTGATTGGCAGGTAAGGGTGGTGTGTAGCGGATGGATAACTAGGTTGGGATGGGATTTGCATCATAATGCATTATCTGTTATGCTCTGCTAAATGGGCCAAGGCTCAATCTGATTCTGTATGGGCTCTGCCCAAAGTGATATGTGTGGGCTGAAGCCCAATTACGGTGAATAATGAGTAATTGCACACTGAGTCTTCTTGACTCACCCCCTCTGTTTAAATGTTGCAGGTAATTCTTAGTTCAGCGAATATGGGCTGGGATCGACTCTGAGGTGGCCATGCACTTTATGTTTAGTAAAATTTTGCTTTTCTCCTCTTAAACTTATTTACTTAAATTTTGGGATTTTGTTATGTAATAAGACCACTTTTAACTTGGTTTAATTTCGATTTAAACTTAGACGTTTTAAGTACACCATAATCGATAAGACAGTTTTTTAAAAAAAATGTAATTGAAAGTATTTTTAACAAACTTCGGGCATAATCTAACGTAGCAACATGAGCTTACGAACGACACCTAAAATTGGGTTAACGGAAAATTTTTCTTAAATGATTATTGAACTTTCAAACGAACTACTGATCTGGAGTTTTCCAAAAAGTAACTTAAAAGTTTTTTCTAAAGATCGCTTAGTTATATAAATTCTTCCCAAGTGACATACCAGATCCGTTCGTGGTGTTTGTGCCGGGTTTGGGGTGTTACAAGGTATGTATGTGCCTTACGAAAGAACTACTTATAAACATTATCCTCATAAAACTACTCGTTAATAAACAGTGAAAAGAAATGCTGACGCATAAAATTTGTAATCAGAGTAAGACGGAGCGATAGACATGAGTGGTAGAGGATGTGGACATGTTGCACGCAGCCGTGGGAGAGGCTAGAGTACCGAGGTTGAACTCTCAGAAGCGAGAAATGAGCCTGAGGGCGAAGCACCCGCAGCACCTGTGAGAGAAGCAGGATCGCAAGACAGAACTGGTGGGATGATGCCCTGTCTCAAGGAATGCTGCGTGTGTTGGAGTGAGTGGCTGGGGCAAGCACTGGAACAGCAACTCGGAATTCCATCCCTGAGCGACTCCGAGCTAATGGAGCTGAAATGTTTAGTGGCATTTCTGGGGTGGCTCCAAATGTGGCCGAGTATTGGCTAGAGGCAGTCGAGAGGATTATGGGTGATCTGGACTGCACGGCAGAGGAGAAGCTGAAAGGTGCGGTGTCTCTACTTCGGGATGAGGCATATCAGTGGTGGCTCACCGTAAGAGAGGGTACTCCGGCGGACCGAATTGATTGGGATTTCTTTGAGATGTCATTTCAAGGGAAATATGTTGGGGCCAGTTATGTGGATGCTCAGAGGAAAGCATTCTTGAATTTGGTACAAGGGGGTAAATCAGTAGCTAGATATGAGGCAGAATTTTTGCGTTTGAGCCGCTACGCCCGGGGCATAGTGGCGACTGACTATGAGCATTACGTGCAGTTCGAGGATGGGCTACGGGATGAGTTGAGAGTGTTGATAGCTCCGCAGCGAGAGAGAGACTTTGCTGTCTTAGTTGAAAAAGCAAAAATAGCTGAAGAGGTGAAGCGGACCGAGATCTAGAACAGGGAGAAAGACAAGGGTAAGAAATAAGAGAAGCTTTGGGTCATCGGGAGGTTTCCAAAAGAGGGCTAGGTTTGATGGGCCAGCTCGAGTTGTGAGGCCTGCGGCGATGGGTTAGTTTCGATCATGTGCTCTGTGTGGGAGCAGGCATTCGGGGGAGTGTAGGAGGAGAACCGGTGGTTGTTTCAGGTGTGGATCTATGGATCACATGATTAAGAATTGTCCACAAGTAGAACAGGAGCGGCCAATGGGACAGAGTTTTGATCAGTTCAGGAGGGGTGGTCAGCAACCACAGAGGGGTCGTGGTCCAGCTAGAGGAGGGAATGGTTTCAGTCGGGGTCGTGGAGCACCGAGCGAGAGGTGTCTTTGGGAATACGGAGGCAAGACGGCCGGGTTAGTTTATGCGACGGACAGAAGAGGGTGATGCACCAGACATTATAACGGGTACGTTCCTCATTTTCGGTTTGCCCTTTACTGCATTTATAGATGTTGGGTCGACGCATTCCTATGTTGCTAGTGTGGTGTCTGGAACTTTAAGAATGAACTCTGAAACTGCTTCTAGGGAGATGACTGTACTTAGTCCTTTAGGACAATCTGTAGTGGTAAACAAACTTTTTAGAAGTGTGCCTCTAGAGGTACAAGGGTCGGTTTTCCCAGCTGATTTGATGGAACTACTGTTCGGGGAGTTCGATTTGATCTTAGGCATGGATTGGTTGGTAAGGTATCGAGCAAACTTGGATTGTGCTACTAAGCGCATGGTGTTAAGGACTCCTGAGGATAGTGAAGTTTTGGTGATAGACGAAAGGAGAGACTACTTGTCCAATATAGTGTCTGCTCTAAAGGTGGAACGAATGATGAGAAAAGGGTGCATGGCTTTCTTAACTTTTATCAGTGCATTGGATGTAAAGGAGGTGACTGTGAATGAGGTTAGAACAGTAAAGGAATTTGTAGATGTCTCTCCTGAAGAGCTTCGGGGTTGCCTCCGGATCGTGAGGTGGAGTTCGAGACTGAGCTACTTCGGGGGCGTCTCGGTGTCCATCGCCCCTTATAGGATGGTGCCAAGAAACTGGTTTGAACTTAAAGCTCAAATCCGTGAGAGTCGTTGGATCGTGGTTTTATCCGACCCGATGTATCCCCGTGGGAGCGCCATATGCTATTTGTGAAGAAGAAAGACGAGTCCATGCGAATGTGCATTGATTACCACCAGTTCAATAAGTTGACAATTAAGAACAAGTACCCGTTGCCGAGGATAGACGACCTGTTTGATCAGCTCAAAGGGGCTTCGATCTTTTCAAAGATAGATTTGAGGTCGGGATATCATCAGCTGAAGGTTAGGGAAGCGGATGTTCACAAGACGGCTTTCCGAACTCGTTATGGTCACTATGAGTTCCTTGTGATGCCGTTTGGGTTGACAAATGCACCAGCTACGTTCATGGATATGATGAACCGGGTTTTCCAACCCTATCTGGACCGGTTTGTTGTAGTGTTCATAGATGACATTCTGGTATATTCCAGGACAGAAGACGAGCACGATTCGCATCTTCGGGTGGTTTTGCAGATTTTGAGGGAGAAGCATTTGTAGGCCAAATTTAGCAAGTCACGAGTTTTGGTTAAAGGAAGTTACTTTTAGGACATGTGGTATCGGCGGAAGGGATTAGGGTTGATCCCGGAAGATTGAAGTCATGTTAGGTTGGAAACCGCCTAAGTTTGTGGTGGAGATCCAAGTTTTTGGGATTGGCGAGTTACTCTGAAAGATTTGTTGAGGGTTTCTCCTTAATTGCGGCACCCTTAACTAAGTTCTTGAGAAAAAGGTACCATTTGTTTGGGTGGCAAGCAACATGAAAGCTTTGAGAAGTCAAGAGGATTTTGTGAGAGGCTCGGTTTTGATTCAGCCTGAGGCCGGAAAAGAGTTCGTAGTTTATTGTGACGCTTCACACACGGGGTTAGGGTGTGTGTTAATGCAGGATGGGAAGGTTGTTGCGTATGCATCTCGGCAGTTAAGACCGCATGAGATGAACTATCCCACGCATGATTTGGAGTTGGCTGCGGTAGTTTTCGCTATGAAGATCTAAAGACATTATCTGTATGGAGAGAAGTCCATTATCTACACCGACCACAAGAGTTTGAAATATCTTCTAACTCAGAAGGAGTTGAACTTAAGGCCGCGAAGGTGGGTGGAGCTGTTGAAGGACTATGACTGCTCAATAGAATACCATCCGGGAAAAGCTAACGTGGTGGCAGATGCGTTAAGTCGGAAGGCAATAACAGATTTAAGGGCAATGTTTTCTCATCTCAGTCTGTTTGATGATGGAAGTTTGTTAGTTGAACTTCAAGTGAAACCGACGTGGGTAAATCAGATTAAAGAGAAGCAGTTATCGGATGATGTCTTGAGTGCTCGACTTCTGTAAGTTCAGAATGGTGGGGTAGAAGATTATAATTTGAACGGTGATGGGGTTTTGTGTTTCCGTGAGAAGGTTTGCATGCCGAAGGATGTCAGGTTGAGGCATATGATTCTTCGGAGCGCGCAGTAGCCCTTACGCTATGCATCCCGGAGGGAATAAGATGTACCGGATCTGCGTGAGCGATTCGGTGGCACGATTAAAGCGAGAGATTACGGAGGTTGTGGGAAAGTGTTTAATGTGTTAGCAAGTAAAAGCGGAGCATCAGCTGCCTTTGGGGTTATTACAGCCAGTGAAGATTCCACAGTGGAAATGGGAAAGGATCACTATGGACTTTGTTAGTGGGCTACCGCTTACGCCTACGAAGAAAGATTCGGTATGGGTGATCGTGGATCGGTTGACAAAGTCTGCTCATTTCATACCTGTTCGTGTCGACTATTCTCTTTAGAGGTTGGCTAAGCTGTATGTGGCAGAAATTGTGAGGTTGCATGGGGTACCAGTATCGATCATATCAGATAGAGACACTAGGTTTACGTCGCGGTTCTGGAGGGCACTGTATTAGGCATTGGGTACTAGGTTGGACTTTAGCACAGATTTTCATCTGCAGACTGATGGTCAGTCTGAGAGAGTAATTCAGATCTTGGAGGATATGTTGAGAGGTTGTGTCATCGAATTCAGGGGTAGTTGGGAGGCGTTCTTATCGTTGGCAGAATTCGCATACAACAACAGCTATCAGTCTAGTATTCAGATGGCACCGTATGAAGCGTTGTATGGTCGGAGGTGTCGTACTCCTACTTGCTGGACAGAGTTGGGTGAGCGTCAGATGTTGGGTCCGGATCTGGTTTCGGAGACAGAAGAGAAATTTAAGTTGTTTCGAACTCGGTTGAAGGAAGCGTCCGACAGGTAGAAGTCCTATGCTGATCTGAAGCGTAGGGACATAGAATTTGCAGTAGGTGATCGGGTTTTCTTAAAGGTTTCACCGTGGAAGAAAGTTCTAAGGTTTTGTCGGAAGGGTAAGCTGAGCCCAGGTTCATCGGGCCTTATCGTGTGCTGAAGCGTGTGGGACCGGTAGCTTATCAGCTCGAGTTACCTCCAGAATTAAGTCAGATTCATAATGTATTTCATGTTTTGATGCTGAGGCGCTACCACTCGGATCCATCTCATATTGTGCCAGTGGAAGAAATCGAAGTAAGGCCTGACCTATCCTTTGAAGAGGAACCAGTTCAGATTTTGGATCGTGACGTTAAGGTATTGCGAAGGAAGACGGTTCCGTTAGTTAAGGTATTGTGGCGGAATCACGGTTCAGAGGAAGCTACGTGGGAGCCAGAAGATGTGATGCGACAAAGAATACCCTCATCTCTTCGAAGCGGTAAAAATTTCGAGGCCGAAATTTCTTTAAGGGGGGTAGAACTGTAACATCCTGGATTTTGGGGTTCTGCATTTAATGTGTGCTGTGTGTGTATGCTATGCTCTGTGTGCTAATTTGGTGTGTTTGGGGGTCCCGGGAAGGCTTGGGGTTAAGCCTGAGCCTTGGTGAAAACTTTACTTTTAGGCACTGTAGGGGAGAGCTAGTTGAGGTAGGTCTTAAGGGTATTTCATTGTGTGTGGATAACACAAGTAGAGAGTTGGTAAAGTGGCAAGGATGCGCCACTAAGAGTGCTTGAATTGGCATCACAAGGGAGAAGCTGCAGAGGGAAGGGGTTCAAGTCGCATTGTCAGCATTATGGAGTTTTGTTTTTGCGTCAAGGGAGCTTGGATGGTGGAGTTCGGCTAGGACACTTCAAGGGGGGAGTGTTGAATGGGTCAAATATTCGAATGAGTGGCCGTGAGTGAAAGGTGGGATTTGAATCATTCAAACTGATTCAAATGGTTGATCAAGAGTGATTGTAGGAGGCAATCAAGGAGATGGAGGTGAGGGAGAGTGTTGGCCGAATTTTGGGATGTGTTAAGGGGGAATTCGGTCAAGGTTGAATCCTTGGGTGGTTAGGCATTCGGTTTTGGTGAAGGGGTTTAGGTGCCGAAACTGTGAGGTGTGTATAGAAAATTTGGGTGCTGAGAGCTTCTCTTTTCGATATTTGGTGTTTTCCATTTTGTTAATTTGCATTCTTTTCTCTGTTGGCCGAAACTCCTAATCATACTTCTCTATTTCTTCTAAAAGCCGAACCTCATTCCTCATTCCTTTTTCTGGACCGAATCGTCATCTACTATCATTCATCTCTTCGATTTTGTTTTTACTCTAGCTGAATCTCCCTAGTCATTTCTTTTTGTTTCTTCATTGCCAAAACCTATCCCTCATCTTCTCGTCACCATTTGTTACGAGTTTCTTCTTCAAGCTGAAGCATCCATTTGTTTCATACTCCTTCTCTTTTCTTTTAAGGGCCGAACCTCTTTTTGTGTCAGGAGTTAGCACCCTTTCTGTCGACTTTGCTGATTACCGAACGTAGATCTTCCATTTCGCACTCTAGTTTCGTGATAGAAAGACGCGTCTCCATCGTCTTTTCTTTCAGTGGTCTACTTTCAAGAGGGCTTTGGTAAGTGTTCTTGGCCAAATAGGCTATATGAGGTTTCCTATTCGCTTGATTGGCCGGAAGGCCACTTCCTTGGATCCATCTGTTATTGGGAAGTCGATTCTAATTTGATGATGTTGTAGGGACTCAAACGATTTCTTAGGCCAAATAGTTGACGTCGCTTTAACACGTTGATCTAGGTAAGCGACTTCTTTGATATGAGTATCTATCCTTCGTTCTTTTCATTACTTTAACTTGGTTCTCTGATCAAGATCTGTCATGGATTTGAATGCCAGTCAAAGAAAGGAAGGGATTGGACCCGTAGTTTCAGCCCCTAAGTTCAAGAAACGATCTGTATCGACAAGATGCAGAGGCGCCACGGGTTGTGGACCGGCGTCCGAATGAATAGGCGGATCGCGATCGTTCCCTCTTCCGAGAGTGTCGATAGTGTTGAGAGCTTAGTCCTCCTCGTGTTCGTGTGTAATATTCACACCTCTTTGTTGTTACTTTTAAGTATGTGTATGTCACGGTGAGATGCCAAATAACGGCATTAGTTGTTCTTCTATATATGGTAAGTAAAAGCGAGACATCAGGTTAGTGATTTGTATTTGTGATAATTATGCGATTATTTTGACATGAGTTTATGTTGCATTTGATACATGTTGAGATATGTTGCATGCTCACACCATGATTTCATGTTGCATGGGGAGAATATGCCATGAATAGAAGGGGAAGTGTATCCGTGGCTTGTGCCATTTCACCACAGTGACTATGTCACAATCGATAATCTGGTGGCTTGTGCCATTTCACTGGTGAATCATCACAACTCGATAATCGGTGGCTTGTGCCATTTCGGCCTGGTGACTTCGTCACAATTTCTGACGGTGAGCAGCATGACTGCCATCAATGGTGTATAGCGGATGGAAGTTAGGTTGGAATGGGTTCTGCATCATCATGCATATGTTATTGTGCTATTCTGTACTGTGGGGGCTAAGGCCAATCTGTTCTAACGGGCTTGAGCCCAATAAGGGGTGTTTGGTTATTCCACACTGAGTCTTTTGACTCACTCTATCTGTTAATATCTGTAAAGGTAACACTTAGTTCAGCAGACCGGGCCGGAGGGGACTACGAGGTGGCCACGCACGGTTTCTTTCTTTTTAAATAGAACGTTATTTTCTTTAAATTTTTGGGATTTTGGAAATGTAATAAGGCCACTTCTAATTTGGGTAAATTTTAATTTTAATCTTTGGACGTATTTAATATATATTACTCGACAAAATGTTTTTATAAAATACGAGTGAAAGTTTTCTTCTCAATCTGACAAACAACACTTCTTTTAAAAACAAAAGAGATTTAGCCACCAACTTTGGGTTTAATCTAGTAAATGATAGGTGTTTTCAACTTTCACTTAAAACACAAGGTTTGATTAATTAAAGTTTTATCTTAAATAAATATTGGGCTTGCAATGGAACCACGAAACTTGAGGCTTTTAAGAAAGTTTAAATTAAAGACCTTCTAAGACTCGTAACTCTTTTAGCAGTCTTTCCTAGTGACATGCCAGATCCGGTCGTAGTGTTTGAGCCGGGTTTTGGGTGTTACATACTGTGTCTATTTTTATATGAAAGAAACAGAGGAGGAAGAGGAATTGTATATTCTGTGATATGTTAATTTTAGTGAGACTGGTTCTGATTGACTTTGTGGTTCCCTATTCTGTGTTGGAAAAATCGTTTAAAATTGTACAAAGTGAATTATGAGTTATAATTTATATGTGTAGATTCCTTAGTGAGCCTATTTTCAATAGAAATAAGTGGGAGCAACATATAAAAACTGTACAGTGAGATATTTGGATTTCGGGTAAGAGAGATCAGAACCGTTGGTCAGTGAAACAAGGGAAACTTTAAGGAATAAACTGTACTAAACGGCTAAGCCAAAAATTCTGGAAAAATTGTAGTAAGAATATATATGAGTCTAGTTTCAAGGAAAATTTACGGATTTAAATTTCGAGTTTCCTAACTCGAGTTATAGTCAATTTAGTTAGTATGATGCAGATGGACAGTTTCAATTTTTTTAAGCCTCACATTAGTAGTTAAGTCTAGGTTGTCGAATTACCAAAATACCCTTGGAGGGTAAATTATCGAAATACCCCTGGGTTGCGAGATTACCGAATTACCCTTAGTGGGTAAAATTACCGATTCACTAAAATGTCCTTATGGACCGATTTACCGAAATGCCCCTATGGGCCGAATTGATAGAATGCCTTAGTGGGCTGAATTACAAAGCTCAATAATGGGCCGATTTATCGTATTAAATTACTAGACTAATGGTTGTTATACATGTGGATATTTTATGTTGTTATGTGTATTGCATCATCACATATTGCATGGGATGGGAAACTTGAATGAAGAGAAGTATAGACTGGTGGCATTACCACAAATTCTGATATGGGCTATGTGCCAATTTAAATATGGCTTTGTGCCATCGTGATTAAGGCTGTGTGCCGATTATGTTACCGTATATGATACTCTGGTGGCTAAGCCACAAAATTATTATAAATGGCAGCTTGTCTGCAATTTGGAGAGACTGGCGGGGTGGGTTGACTTGATCCCCATAGGAGAGACTAGTTGGATGGGTTGGGTTGCATACATTTACTTCATATATATATGTTCTGTTATGAAAGTGGGCTCCGGCCCAAGATGTTGCTATATGGGTTCAGGCCTAGTGGATGACGGTAAGGGATTTCACACTGAGTTCTAGTAACTCACCCCTCCTTTTTAATCTCTGTAGGTAATGCTCCGTAATGAGGACTTGGGCCCATGGATGACTCGATGGAGGCCATAATTCAAAAAAATGGTGTTATTGAATTTTAAATTTCTATTTTCGTTTATTTTATTATTTTTCTATTTTGGTTTAAGTTGTAATAAGGCCTCTGGGATATGTTTTAAATTGCTTTACGTTTAGTCGTACTCATTATATTGCTTGAATTATTTTAACGGGGATTTTCTAAAATCATAAATATGGTTTTCAAAAAATTGATCAACAAATGGATTTTTAAACAAACTTGTACAAATAATTTAACTTGAATTTTTCCTACAAATTATCAACGATAGTTTCAAAAGTCACGGTTTCAAAGTTCACTACCTTGATTGTTGACTCATCAATCAATCTCTCAAAAATACTTGTATTTTATCTACGTTTCCGCAACGATTTCAAAATGCTGCTGCAACTCTATTTCTAAACATCACATTTTTGTAAAATGTTTATTTCAAATATGCTTTCGCCACCAAAAAGTTTTTTTTAAAGATAATTACATTTTCAAGTAGTTAACAATTGCTTAAGTGTTTTGGGTTTTAACAAAGAGGATGTAATTCTCAAACAAGTTTTTCCATGTGACACGCCAGATTCAGGCCTAACTTCTAGGCTGGGTTTGGGGTGTTACAATGGGTAACAACTTTAGATCTAACAATAACCCTTATAGTAATACTTATAATCCAGGTTAGAGGAACCACCCCAATTTTTTATGGGGTGGTCAAGGAAATCAAAGACAACAACCCCCTCCAAATTTTCAAAATCAACCCTACCCATAGGAAAAAAAGCCGAACCTTGAGGAGATGCTGACAAAATTCATAGCAGTCTCAGAAACCCGTCTTCAAAAAGCTGAGACAACACTTGAAAGTCAGCAAGCATCAATTCAAGAGATCAAGAATCAGGTAGGTCAACTTACAAAGATCATGTCAGAACAACCACAAGGTAGATTGCCAAGCAACACTGAAACTAACCCAAAGGAGCATATTCAAGCCATATCAGCTCATACTAATGTAGGGTTAGATGAGCCCAATCTAAGGAAAGAAAGTGTGGTAGAAAAAGGTAAGGTTGAGGTAACCCAAGAAAAGCCAAAATCGGTAATCAAAGAGTACTAACCTCATATACCATACCCCGAAGCAATGAGGAGAGACGACACAGAGGAACAGTTCGATAAGTTTCTTAAACTTTTAAAGAAATTACATATTAACTTACCATTACTTGAAGCTCTTTCGCGGATGCCAGATTCTAGGAAATTTTTAAAAGAGCTCTTGACAAACAAGCGAAGGGTAGACGAAACATCGCATGTGGAGCTAAACGCAATGTGCTCAGTAATTCTACAAAATAAACTATCACGAAAATTAAAAGATCTAGGGAGTTTTACAATTCCATGCTTAATTGGTAGTTTATCTATTGATAATCGTTAGTGATTTAGAGCAAGCATAAATGTCATGCCTTATAAAATGTTTAAACAACTAGGTCTAGGGAAACCCAAACAAACTAGGATGAGCATTCAATTAGTGATAAAGCTGTTAGAATTCCTAGGGTATAATCGAAGATGTGCTAGTGAAAATTGATAAATTTGTATTCCCAGTAGACTTTGTCGTTTTAGACATGGATGAGGACAATAGTATCCCTTTAATTCTAGGAAGGCCCTTTTTAGCAACTGCCAGGACTAAAATTGATGTCGACACAGGTGAACTCATACTCTGTGTAGGTGACGAGACAGTCACTCTTCAGGCTCTCGATTCGGTTAGAACATCAAGTAAACAAGGTGAGAACGTGCATTCTATCAATAACCATTCGATTAACCCTTCTTTTCAGGAAGCACCACGAAATAACACAACTGAACCCAATCCTACATCTCATAACAATAAGGCAATAACTCATGAGGATCGAAGGGTTCAAGTTGATGACCTAGACGAGTGGAAGACACATTTCAAGGAGAAACTAGGAATACACGAAGTAAAACCGAGGGAACCACCAGACGAGCTAATAGGAACGACAAATCACTTCAAAATAGGAGATCAAGTATTATTAGATAAAGCAGACCCTCAAATATCTTCTTCTAACCCTAACACAAACAAAGAACTCCCTTTTAGTGTAATCAAGGTTTTCCCATACGGAACAGTCGAGGTAAGTAATCCTATATTTGGCACTTTCAAAATAAACGCTACTCGACTTGAATTATACACGGATAATAGGACAGATAGCATGAGGAAAGATATTCAACTCTTCAAACCACCCTGATTATGCGAATGAGAGGTAAGTCTAGCTTAAGACTATAAACGAGCGCTTCTCGGGAGGCAACCCGAGCACTAACTCCATTAAATTTTACATTTTTATTTTTACTTTTATTTTTCCTTTTTAGCATTTAATTTTAAACTAACCAAAGTGCAGATTCCCATACCACACGGCCTTGCACACGGCTGTGGCCGTGGCCATGTGGACACTACGAATTTTTGTACTGACATAGATGAGGTAGTACGAGCCAATGACGGAAGATTCCCAGATCACAGACGACTCTAAATTGCCACGGTCGTGCGATATGGCCGTGGTCGACACTAAGGGAAGTCACACGGGCTCCAACTAACTCGCCACGGCCGTGCGATGCGGCCGTGGTCGACACTGGTTGATCCTACACGGGCGTGGTGACCCAAACATGGGCGTGGGAGAAATGAGAGAAGCATAACACGGCCGTGCGACATGGCCGTGTGACCCAACACGCCCATGGTACACGGGCGTGGGAACGTACCAGACTTGAAATTTCTATTTAAAACACCCACCCCTCCCATCTCTTCCATCCCATTTTCTTTTCCCTTTCTTTCTCAGACCGTTCCATACTTTTCTTCTTTAGTCCTTCCCTAAACCCTTGACCTCCACCACATCTATGTCGAAGAAGCGGAAGGATCCAAGCAAAGTATCCCTGTGGGAGATCGATCTATATAAGTTCATGCTGGCCGCTTCAATTATTCGACAAGCCAAGGGTCTTTGAGGCCATTTAATTTTTCTTCTTCTTTACTCTTCTCCTTTATTTTCCTTATCTTAACTTCTCTTCCACTAAATTTAGTGTATCTTATTTTATTTTATTGTTTTTAGGCTCTTCAGGCTGCTTGGGAATCACCCCACCACGACCTCTGCCAACATCACCACGGCCTTAGAACTCACACCCACCTCGCGAACCATCCAACAATAAGGACTCCTTAGTCCATAAGTCTTTTCTTTTTCTTGTTATTTACTTTTTACGATCTTTCTATTTATCTTTCTTGTCTTTAAATAATTAATTAGTTTATTTTGAAGTTTTCTTAGTATTTCTTGGCTATTTCTTCACGGGCTACCCAATTTCTTCATCTAGCACAGCGGGCAGCCCCCATACCACCACCAGAGACGCCTCCTCCAACTTATCTTTCACCTCCGAATCAAGTTTCCACACCTCCAAATCAAGGAATCCATCCAAATTCAGGAAGTTTCATCTCTCCCTATCTTTTATGAATTTCTATCTATCTTTGTACATTGAGGGCAATGTACATCTTAAGTGTGGTGGGGTAAAACTTAAAAGTTTCAAACTTTTTGCATTATTCTCAAATCCTGAATTATGTCTTGTTTCTTAAAGTAAGTTTCTCGTATTATGATTAGAATGAAATTTCCTGTGATTTATGATTTTTATTGATATGTTTTGGATTAAGTCATAGTTAATTGTACATTGATAATTTAAACTTTAAGATACTAGAGAATCAAGCATGATAAGTCTATTTTTCAGAAATAAAAAAAAATTTAGGTTGTCTACCTAAATTTGAATATTACTTTGAAGTTTGAAATTTACGAGGTTGACATCAAAAAGCCATAATTTTTGGTGAGATTTTGAGCCTTATAGAGCATATATTCTTTTTTCTTGCTCACTTTATTGATTATGAGTGTGTCAACATTGATTTGTTATTCTAGAACTTGCATTGATTATACATGTCGAGACCACACCTTTGATTTGATATACTAAGATGATAAAGGCATCTAGGTTTTAACCCACTCACTCCACTAAAAAGCCTACCTCCATAATTAACCCCTAGTGAACCCCTTTTGATCCTAACAACCCTTTTTATTGACTCACCCACTAATTTTAAACCAAAACCCTTTGTATTTGTTATCACCATTCTTCTTGACTACCCTTTTTGTCGAGATCTGATTTTGAGCAGTTGCCTAACTATGTTCTATATTTCAGTTGTTAAAGTACTTTCTTATTATTGTAAATATTTAATGATTTATTCTTAAAAAAAATGACGAAGTATATTCATTATTAGTTTTATTAGTCTTATAATTAAGTGAGCTTACATATTTAAATTCCACATCTTGAAGAAAAAGCTCGTATTATTAGTATTACAAGTTTATGTAATTATTAAGGATTAGCTCATTTTTCTAGTAAGGTAATTTGTCAAGTTAATCTCGATTCTAACCCTCTAATTCAGCCTTTATCCACACCTTTAACCCAAGCCCCGTTACAACCCTGTGAAAGACCTTATGATTTGTGTATCATCTCATATTATAGTGGTGGAGATTTGATTTTCATGCAAGCCTATGGGATTAACTTTTCATGTTTGACTTATGAGTGTTTTTCTTGAACCTTAAACACCTCGAGTGATTTGAGTGAATCTTTTGCGAGGATGTCAATCCTTGTCAATTTTGAATCAGGGGTAATTATTTAGATAAGGGGAAACACCTATGTTTTCATGCTACAAAATGTATGACTTAGATTGTTTGAATCTTTAGGATTCTTTGAGTTGAATTATCCATGTATGAATTATCTATGAATTATGATGAAACACTATTGATGAATATTATGAATCGAGGAAGTTTGTTTTAATTGTGAGTTGAGAATTTTGCTTGAGGACAAGCAAAAGCTTAAGTGTGGGGGTATTTGATAAACCGCAATATTAACATATTTTAAGCCTACATTTAGCATGCTTTTAGATGATTTAAGCCTTGAATTATGTAATTTGGTGCTCTTAATCCTTTGTTTTCATGTTTTATACTCAGGAAAGCACCGGAGAATGAAAACAACGAGAAATGGGCTTAAAACGGACCAAACGGGCCAAATCACGAAATTGACACGGCCTGAGCCCAAGACCACACGGCCGTGCCTCATTTATGGACTCGAACACGGCCTGGCCACGACTTACACGAGCGTGTGCCAAGGGCGTGTCCCTGCCGTGGCAAAGAGAAATTCTATTCGGATTAGGATACTTAGAGGCGAAGTAACACATTTCGAAGCCTATATAAACACCCTAAGTATGACCTAAAAGAGGGAGCCCAAGGCTTTTGTCAAGGGGCGTCCAGCTAGGCCAAAGAGGGCAGATTTGTGGGAATTTACTCGAAGAAAGCCAGTTGATTCATCTCAAGAAGCCGGAATCATACTCAAGACGGAGGATCTCTCTTCAATTCCTTCAGGGGGTTTTAGGGTTTTTCTTATGTTTTGTTTTATCTTTTCTTCTGAGATTTTTTCTTTTATCATTATGAACTAAACTCCACAGATACCTGAAGGGGATGAAACCTAAGATGAACCTTGTTATTGTTTTCTGAACTATATGATAAATACTTGATTTGTTCTTAATTATGTGTTCTTAATTCTTGTTTTGATATTTCTGGGATATTGATTCAAGTTTGATGTGCTTAGGTGGAGGAGCAAAAGTCCCTGCCTAAGAGTAGATCTAGCATAATTAAGCAGAGTTGATCGCACGCCTAGACATAGGGTGACGAGATTTTTTCAGATTAGGGTAAAACCTAATATGGGAGTCCATAGATCGAGTTAATGCAATTCTAGGGGTTTTAATTAGAAAGAGATTTCAATTAATCAACCTAGGGTTAGACGTTAGTAGCCTCGACGGAGGTATTAATATAACTTAGGAGTCCTACGGAACAAGTCAAGTGAATAAATCGTGCAGTTCGATGTTAGATAACAAGTGAAGTCTAGGTGGATTCTTCCTCGGGTATTGTCTTAATCAATTGGTCTTTCCCACAAGTATTTCCCCAAATTCATTCTTCTTTGTCTTAGAGTCTTTAGCTTAGTTAATTTAGATTAAACGACAATTCCCTATATTTTAGGCTAGATAATAAAAAGAAAGTTAGTATTAGTACTTTTAGTTCCTTTGGGTTCGACAATCCAGTCCTACCTTAACTATACTACTGTTCGATAGGTGCACCTGCCTCAAATCATTGTCATAGTTAGTTTCCAGGTTCGATCATTCTCTTTATAAATTTTAAAACTTTGACAAATCACAGCGATCAACAAATCATTAAATATTTACAATAATAAGAAAGTACAACTGAAATATAGAACATAGTTAGGCAACTGCTCAAAATCAAATCTCGACAAAAAGAGTAGTCAAGAAGAATGGTGATAACAAATACAAAGGGTTTTGGTTTAAAATTAGCGGGTGAGTCAATAAATTTTTTTTTAAGATCAAACGGGATTCACTAGGGGTTAATTATGAAGGTAGGTTTTTAGTGGAGTAAGTGGGTTAAATCCTAGGTGCCTTTATCATCTTAGTATATCAAATCAAAGGTGTGGTCTTGACATGTATAATCGATGCAAGTTCTAGAATAACAAATCAATGTTGACACACTCATAATCAATAAAGTGAGCAAGAAAAAGAATATATGCTCTATAAGGCTCAAAATCTCACCAAAATTATGGGCTTTTGATATCAGCCTTGTAAATTTCAAACTTAAAAGTAATAATTAGATTCAGGTAGACAACCTAAAAAAAATTTTAATTTCTGAAAAATAGACTTATCATGCTTGATTCCCTAGTATCTTAAAGTTTAAATCATCAATGCACAATTAACTATGACTTAATCCAAAACATATCAATAAAAATCATGAATCAAAGGAAATTTCATTTTAATCGTAATATGAGAAAATTATTTAAGAACAAGATATAATTCAGGATTAGAAAATAATGAAAAAAGTTAGGCACTTTTAAGATTCACCCCCCCACACTTAAGATGTACATTGTCCTTAATGTACAAAGATAGATAAAAACATTATAGTAAGAGGGAGAAGTAAAACTTCCTGATTTTTGGATGGATTCCTTGAGTTGGAAGTGTAGAAATTTGATTTGGAGGTGAAAGATAAGTTGGAGGAGGCGTCTTTGGTGGTGGTGTAGTGGCCGCCAACAATTTCTGTGCTAGATGAAGAAATTGGGTAACTCATGAAGAATTAGCCAGGAAATAATAAGAATAATTCAAATTATACTAATTATATATTTAAAGAAAATAATAAAAAGAAAGAGTTTAAAAAGTGAAATAAAACGAAAAGAAAAGATTAATGGACTGAGAAGTCCTTATTGTTGGATGGTTCGCGAGGTGGGTGTGACGATGAAATGTGAAGGTGCTGACATATCTGGTGCTGTTCGTTAACAGCCCCTTGAACCTAAATTAAAGAAATCAAAATATAGTAATATAAATTTAAAGACGAGAAGGATAAAAGAAAAGAAATTAAAAATTAAAATAAGAGAAAAAGAAAAATATAAATGGACTCAAAGGTCCCACGGGCGTGTCGCACGCCCGTGTAGATTTCTCAGTTTCGACCACGGCCGAATCGTACGGCCATAGCGTTTTATTGCAGCCCGTGTTTTGGGATAAGTTTTGTCCTGTTTCAACACGGCCACGGCCACGCCCGTGTGCAAGGCCATGTGGTAGGGAAACCTACGCTTAAAAATTTGGTTAATTTTTAGTTAGATGCTAAAATTCAAAAATATGGACGTTAGTGGGGTTAGTGCTCGGGTTGCCTCCCGAGAAGCGCTCGTTTAAAGTCTTGAGCTAGACTTACCTCTCATTCGCATAATCATGGTGGTTTGAGGAGGTGAAAATCCTTTCTCATGCGATCAATTCAGTTATTGGTATATAGTTAAAGTCGAGTAGTGTTTACCTTAAAAGTGCTGACTTTAGGATTAGTTACCTCGACTGTTCCATTTGGGAAGATTTTGAGTACCTGATCTCCTATCTTAATCTGGGTTGTCCCATCGTTAAGTTTGTCGTGGGGTTGCCTCATTTTTGCTTCGTGTGTTTTTAGTTCCTCTTTGAAGTGTGTCTTCCACTCGTCTAGTCCATCAATCCGAAGCCTTCGTTCCTCATGAATTTCTTCTTTATTGACACGAGGTCTAGGATCTGGCTCGGTTATGTAGTTTTGTTGTGTTTCCTATACAGAAGGTTGAATCAAATGATTATTAATAGAATTTATGTTTTTACCTTAATTACTCGATGTCTTAGCCGATTCAAGAGTGTGAAGAGTGATTGTTTCATCGCCTACACGAAGTGTGAGTTCACCGAATTGTTCCTCTGTTTGGTATTTCATCATTGCATTGGGATATGGCTCACGAGTTTGGTACTCTGTAATTGCCGATTTTGGTATATCATGGCTCACCTCAACCTTACCTTTATCTGCCACGTTTTCTTGCCTTGGTTCTAGTTCATTTAACCCTTTTGGTTGTTCTACTATGATCTTGGCAAGTTATCTTAACTGGTTCTCGATCCCTTGAATCGATGCTTGTTGATTTTTAAGTATTGTCTCATTGTTTTGAAAACGGGTTTCTGACACTGCGATAAATTTTGTTAGCATCTCCTCAAGGTTCGGTTTCTTTTCCTGCTGGTGAGGTGGTTGTTGAAAACCTAGAGGAAGTTACGGGCTTTGATTACCTAGACCATCCCTGTAACATCCTGAAATATTGGGCCATTGTGTTTAGTAAGTGGTTATGTTAGTATAAGTGTTAGGGGTCCAGTATGGGCTCGGGATCAGACTGAGGTCTTGGTTAAATTTTCTGTTTGGACACTATAGGGTTTAAAAGATGGTATCTGTGGGTTAAATTACAAAGTGGGCTTGTGGTCCAGTAGCGGGGGGCGCTGAAAAGGAGCTATAAGGTGGCATCATTAGCAGGTGAAGAGGCTCAAGTTTTTGGCCGCTTGGGGTCCATGTATTTGGACCATTTTTGGCACTTAAAAGAGGAGCAGGTTGGACAACAATAGTGCTTAAAAATAGGGAAATTTAATGAATGGGATAATGTAGATAATATGGCGGATAAGGAGGTTGATGAAGGGAGGAGTGTGAGAGGTGGTTTCGGCTGGGATTCTGTATGAGTCAGTGTGGATTAAGTCAGAAGATAGGATGATGAAGATAAGAGAAAAACGTGGGTTAAGGATTTGAGAGTAGGTGGTGGCCGAAAGTTGGACTCTAAGGACTAGGGGGAGAAATCGATTTTGATAAGGCTAAGGGGTGCCGAATTTTCATTATTTCCTAGGGCATAGTTTTATTTTTATTTTCCTTCTCTTCTTTTCTCCTTCTAATTTCGGCAACTAAGGGTTCTTCTTCTTCTTTTCTTCTCTTTTCCTGCCAAAAGCCAAAAATTCCCTTAAGCATTCTTTCTTTTCACACTTGTCTGCCACAGCCGAATCTGCCCTAGCCTTGGCAAAATCCTTCTTATACTATTCCTATCACTTCTTTACGTTTGATATTGTTCTTTCCCCTCGATTAATTCTTTCTAAAGGCCGAAATCATAAACCCCATTTGATCTCTTCATAAAGTCGAACCCCCTCTGTTAGGAGAAGTCGAATCTGTTGGTGTTAAAGGTGAGTGCCGATTTCTTCTGCTTCTTTTCTTTTTCGGTTTTGAGACCATAGCCGAATGGCTAGATGGTGGTTAGGGCCATCCATAGTTTGACATTTTCCCTGATCTCGTGTTTTTTCTTTGGCGGCATTCCGAGATTTGAAGGAGATCTAGTCGCCTAGGTTTCTAAGCTAGAAATTGGTAGCATTCGAACCATATTATTTTCGGGATTTCAAGGTAAGGATTTCGATTCTCCTTAAGTTGATCAATCGGGTTCTTTTTCGTTATTCGTGCCTTAACCTAATGTTTCGTTAAGCAATCATCATAGTACCTTCTGACCAAGGTCATTCATGGACTCGAATGTCAGCAAATCAAAGGAAGGGGTTGGATCTGTGGTCCCAGCCCCAAAGTTCAAGAAACAAGCGGTGTCAGCGGTTCAGGATTGGCCGTCGGGTTGTGGATCGGCTTCGGAGTAGAATAGTAGATGATAGCGCGATCGTATCGGCTAATGATGGTGTCGACATAGAAAGTGTCGTCTTAACTGTGTCAGTGTGTAGATCTCTATCACACTACTTAACTTGTATATATACATATGTTATAGGCTAAAAGCTGGAAAAATAGGTCAGTATGAGCAAATGTGTTACCCAAAAAGGGTAGGCAATGGATGCCAGGTATGTGATCATAGAAACTTCTCTATGTGTATCGATGAATGTGCTAGATTGTAAATCCTTAAGTGGTATATTGTTTGATTTTGCATGAATGTACGCATGGGAGGGGATTAATATGACTAAGGGGGAAGAGCATGATAATAGGTCACTTGGTGATCGATGGTTAAACCACGAATTGAAATGTTAGGTCACAATAGTAATCGGTGGCTAAGCCACGTTAAATTCATTCCTGATTATTAGGAATAGGCAGCATGTCTGTCGATGTGGTGTGTAGCGGTTGGTGGGTTGATTGTAGAAATCCCCAAGGTGTGATGGTTGGTACGGGCTGGTGTGTAGAGGATGGATTTCTAGGCTGGGATGGGCCATGTAGCATACATATGTTTTGTTACCATTGTGTATGGGCAAAGGCCCATAATGTGTTTGTGGGCCTCAAGCCTTTTATGTGTTTTCGAGATTTGCACACTGAGTATTGGTGACTCACCCTTTTATTTTCCCTGACTTTTCAGATGAGCAGTAGATTATGGACAAGGGAGCTGAGGCGGACTCGAGGGGCCATCAAGTTTTATTTTATTTATTTTCATGAATTATTTTCGGTTTTCTTTAAGTTTTAATTTTGGAACTATTTATGTAATAAGGCCCTATGGTTTAGGTTATCGCTTTATATTTGACAGTGTTTACAGTTTATAAATTTATGCTCAAGGACTTAAAACATAAAAAGTAATAAAATAGGTTTTCCGAACACGTTCAAAGAAAAAGCAAAGGTTTTCATCAGATATCCTATTTTTAACAAATGCCTAAGTAAAGAAACTGAGATTTTCAAAAACCGTTAAAGCAAAGTTTTTACAATAAACCCCGTAGCATACCAGATCTGGTCGTAGCGTTTGGGCCGGGTTTGGGGTGTTACATTTTGGTATCAGAGCCCGGTTGCAAAACTCGGGCTGTGAAATGGGTCCAGTAGTAGTTTATGAAGTTGGTGAAAATGCTTTGGTCGAGATATGGCCTTCGAGTCTACTGGCACCCGATCCACGCAGTAAGTATTCTAACTCTTGATGTGATATGCATCTTTGGGTTGATGGGCTTTATGGACGTAGACTAGTATGATAGGAATTTATGGACTTTAGGCCTAGTTCAAACAATTCTTTAAATTCATAAAACTTAATCTAACTAAACATGTCCGTAAACCAATCGCTAGGTTAAAGTGTGGCAACAGGCATGCGCATGTCTAGGATTGGATTCAGGGAGAGCTTGGTATTTAAGCAGTCCTAGTGACTCACCTCCTCTTCGCTGGAATCCTACCTGGTGCGTAGGATAGATATTCTGTGTTGTTCACCTCCTCCATTTGTATTGTACTGTATTATCAGATGTACCTGCATAGAACCATACAAACCATCAATTTTTTTATTTAAAAACTCTACCTGGTTTGATAGCATGGTTACTGCGTCGAGGTTGAAGACACTGGCGGCTTCTGTTGGCTTTGTCCTCATGAATTGCCACTGATAATTATTCAGTGTCATATCCTCTATAAACTAAAATTACCTATCAAAAGCAAATAAAAGAAAAATTAGCAAAGTAAAATAATAAAAAATAAAAAATAAAAATAAAAATAAAAATAAATTGCGATAAAATGGCTAAAGTAATAAAAATTGAGCGTTCTTAATATTTTAGTTCCCCGGCAACGGCGCCAAAAACTTGATTGTCATGTCAGAGTCTTAAAAATTTATATAAAGAATGATCGAGCCTGGAAACTAACTGTGACAACGATTGAGGGAAGTGCACCTATCGAACAGTAGTATAGCTTAGTGGCAAGACCGGATTGTCGAACCCAAAGGAACCAGAAGTACTAATACTAACTCTCTTTCTATTATTTAACCTAAGAAACAAGGGAATTTTTTGTTTAATCTAAAATTAACTAACTACTAAGCTAAAGATGCTAAGACAAAGAGAACGAACATGGGAAAACACTCGTGAGAAAAACCAATTGATTAAGACGATACCCAAGGAAGAATCTACCTAGACTTCACTTGTTATCTAACTCTAAACCAGACGATTTATTCACTTGACTTGATTCGTAGGATTCCCTAATGTATATTAATCCCTCTCTCGAGGCGACCAACGTCTAACCCTAGGTTGATTAATTGAAATCTCTTTCTAATTAAAACCCCTAGAATTGCATTAACTCGATCTATGGACTCCCATATTAGGTTTGACCCTAATCCGACAGATTTTCGTCACCCTATCTCTAGGCACGCGAGCAACTCCGCTTAACTATGCTAGATTTACTCTTAGGTAGGGACTTTTGCTCCACCACTTAAGCACATCAGTACTTGAATCAATATCCTGGAATATCAAAGCAAGAATTAAGAAAACATAATTAAGAACAAATCAAGTATTTATCATATAGTTCAGCAAACGATAACAAGATTCATCTTAGGTTTCATCCCCCTCAGGTATCTGAGGGTTTAGTTCATAATTATAAAAGAATACATCTCAGAAGAAACGATAAAACAAAACATAAGAAAAACTTTAAAACCCCCTGAAGGAATTAAAGAGAAGATCCCCCGTCTTGAGTATGACTCCGGCTTCTTGAGATGAATCAACTGGCTTTCTTCGAGTAAATTCCACAATTCTGACCTCTCTGGCTCGGCTCCTTGGCCTAGCTGGACGCCCCAACAGAGGGCTTCTGTCCAACTCCCCCTTTTAGGTCATACTTAGGGTGTTTATATAAACTTTGAAATGTGTTTCTTTGCCTCTAAGTATCCTAATTTGAGTGAAATTCCTCTTTGTCACGGCAGGGACACGCCCTTGGCACACGCCCGTGTGAATCGTGGCCAGGCCGTGTTCGAGTCTATCAATGAGGCACGACCGTGTGACTTTGGACCAGACCGTGTCAATTTCTGTCTTTGGCCCATTTGGTCCGTTTTAAGCCTGTTTCTCATTCTTTTCGTCCTCCTATGCTCTCCTGAGTATAAAACATGAAATTAAAGGATTAAGAGCACCAAATTACATAATTCAAGGGATAAATCATCCAAAAGTATGCTAAATGCAATATCCCAGATCAGGGGTTATGCATTTGGAGCATAATTCATGAATTAATAGGCTCAGTGTATGGGTGAGTGTGTTTAAGGGGTTTGGAGAACCTTAGGAGATAGGGAGAATGCATTGGAAAATAATTGGATTTTAAGTTAAAAAGAGGGCTAGGCTGAAGAGGCCTTAAGAAAAGTTTTGGGGAGTTTAGAACACAAGGAAGTCATGTGGTAAAGTGGCTTGGGACGCTACCCTAGGGGGCATGGAAGGTTGCGTCACATGGAGTGCCAAGGGGAGGATGTTCGAGCTGCAGAAATTGCACTTGGGAACTTTTATTTTTGCATTAAAAGGGGAACTAGGCTAAGGAGGGCTTAAGGAAATTTGCAAGGGATTTATGGCATAAGAAAGGCCTTGGTAAAGTGGCTGCAAGGCGCCACTTAGGGCCCTGGTGATGACGCCATGGCAAGGGCCTTGGTTCGAGTAGCGTGGAAGGCAAATGGGTGTTTTTATTTTGCTTTTGGTGTTAAGACAAGGGGGAGCTAGGGAAGGAGGTCTAAAAAGGAATTTTGGGGAGTTTATGTCACAAAGGAGCCAGCAGCAAAGTGGCTTGGGGCGTTATCTGTAGCTTGTGGCAAAAGGGCTCAGGTTTGAGTCTTGATGGTAGCATAAGGAGTGCTGTTATTTCCACTTTTTGCGTCAAGAAGAGGGAGCTTGACTAGGTAGGCCTTAAAAGAATAAGTGGTGGAGTGATGGCATAAGAAACCGCCTGGTAAAGTGGCAGCAAGGCGCCACTTAAGGCTCTGGGAATGACGCTGTGCGTGTCTTGAGTTCGAGTCGCGTGGGAAGCGAAATTTTGATGTTTTTATTTTTGGTCACTTTGGCGTTAAGGGAGAGAGCTAGTGGGGCGGCATTTGGACTCTCAAATATATGAGGATAAAGCTTGGTTATTTTATTTATTATTGGCTAAGAATAGGAGATAAATGAGGTTTATTTTATTTATTTAGAATAAGTGTGGACTTATTTTATTAGTTTAAATAGGTAGATAAATGTGGGTTATTTTATTTATTTTAAATGGGAGGATAAGGGATAATGTGAGGGATTAGTTTATTTTATTTGTTAAGGTGATAAAAGAGTAATAAGTGGGATTTGATAAGGAGTTGGAGTTAGTGGCCGAATGTGGACTCTTTAGGGGTGGTAGTGTGTGCCGAAATTCCTTTAATTGAAGCATTCATCTTTTTCTCCCTTTTAGTTGCTTTGCCGAATTTCTTCTTACTTTCTCCTCTTCATCTTTATTTTCTTTCCACCCTGATTCTATACCTTTTTCTAATATGACCGAATACCCCTTGTCATCTAGATCATTAGCCGAATCTCCATTGAATTTTTCCACTATATTGTTTCTTCTCTGTAAAGCCGAACCTTATAAGCCTCTCCCAATCCTCTTTTTATTTTGGTTAGCCGAAACCTCTTTTTCCCATTGTTCTTGATTGCCGAATCTTACAGTCTCTCTTTCTCTCTTCTATTTCTCGAATCGTGGAGGCCGAATCTTCTAGTGTGGTGCCGTGACTACTTTCTCTTCAAGCAGGCGATAGTACCGAAGGAAGGGAGCATTAAAGGAGGTCTTTCGGGATTTGATTCATCAAGGTAAGCCTATGTAGTTTCGGCCAAGGGCCAATTTTTTTATGGATTGTGGGGTTAAGCCGATTTTAACATTTACTAATAGGGATATCGACAGCTTCAGGAACAAGCAGGTATTCGGGTTTTGGATAGGCAAGGGATAAATCGGCAGAGATAATCAAAGCCTTCGGGATTTGGTAGGAGACCAAATCGGCATTAAGGGAGGATGAAAAACTCCGTTCATCGTGTTAGAATCAAATAGTTCGGGATTTCGCTAAATAGTCGTGTGTGATTAACCCACTTGCTTTCCGGTTTATGGTATATTGTATGTGTTGTGTAAATGCTAATATGTGCAATGGCGATTGTGAATGGTTACCCTTAAGGGGTATATCGGAAATCAGGTCAGTGTTAATTATTAAGAATGTCAATATGCCAATGAGAATATGTTTGTATGCCGAATAGCATGTGTATGCATTATTTTACTATGTTATGACATTATCATATGTTGCATGTGCATGGGATGGGATATGAATGTGACTATCGAAGGAAAGCGTGTACTTTATGTACATGGTCTAATGTTAGCCTTGTGCTACATTAGCGCTTGATGTTAGCTATGTGCTTCATCAAGGGAGGTGTTGGCTAGGTGTCACATCTCGGCGGATGATAGCTGTGTGCATCACCGTGGATTGAGGATGACCTCGAGTCACCTCGTGGATATTGACATGTGGGGTCACTCAGGTGATCGGTGGCTTAGCCACGGCCTTGAGCAAAGCAGTCCGCAAGGTAAGATATGTGGGATCACTTAGTTGATCGGTGGATTAGCCACGGCCTTGGGCAGCAGGTCTGCCAAGGTAGGTGTAATGGATGGACCCTAGGTTGGGTTGGGTGCACTTTGCATAAACTCATTATCTGTTATATGGATTAATGTGGATATGGGCGAAGCCCAATAAGTGAAATAATGTGAATAAGTGCATTGATATCTGGCATGTGGGTTCACATGTGGTTTGTTATGTGGGTGGAGTTCAAAGTGGATTAATTACACACCGAGTCCAGTATGACTCACCCAATTTTTACCAACATCGCAGTGAGAAATGTTGATCGGACCGGGTTGGAGTGGATACGAGGTGGCCCATGCAGAAGACGTTTTATTTATTTAGAACAGTATATTATTAAGTATTTTTGTTAAATTATTTATTGTAATAAGGCCCAGTTAAAGTATTCGAGCATTTTATTACGTTTAAGCTAGATGACGATCAAATTATTATTTGGAAATGTTTTTATTTTCGGAAATTTATATCTTTAAAATATTTATTAAAGTTTTAACTCGAATATTTTGTACTAATCAAATTTTTACTTTGCATTTTAATTATAAAATGTTGTTCTAAAGACAATGAATTTCTATGTTTTTACCTTAAGTTAAAATATTTTTCAAACGGTTTCCGCAGTGACATACCAGATCCGGTCAGGGCTTGTGGGCCGGGTTTGGGGTGTTCTGATTTGCATCGAGCCCTGGTTCAAAACTTCGGCTTTGAGGGTTTTTGGGGCCCAAAAATGTTTTCAAAGATGGGCTTTTCAAAAATATGAACTTTTTTGAAAATTTTCATGTTATTCTGGCATGGCACCTGTATCTTCGACCCGAAGTCCACCAGGTAAGTACTTCTGGCTTCTGAAGTGATTTGAACATGTGAACTGTATGGGCTTTTATGGGAACGTAGATTAGTATATTAGGGCTATTGGACCCTAGGACTAGTCTACTCAAACACAAGTGCATAAGACTTAAGGATCATTAAACAAACCTGTGATTAAGTCGCCGAGCTAGGGTGTGGTAACTGTTATGCGCATGTCTAGGAGTGGATTCAGTAAGAGCTTGGTATTTAAGCAGCCCTAGTGACTCACCTCCTCTTTACTCGAATCCTACCTGGTGTGTAGCTACAGTTCACCCTAGCCAAGAGGACTTATTCACGGGCTAAACCGATAACTAAAACCCGAAAGGGACTAGCCTTAATGTTTTATAAAAACCTTAGTTTTTAAATCTCCAAATTACTCTTCTTGATTTAAAAACACTAAATTAGATTTTGGGAAAAATATTTTTCGAATTATCCCCGGTTGGCAAAATTACCTAAATACCCCTGGTTGTGAAATTACTAAAATGCCCCTGGTTTGAAATTTTTTTTGAAATTTCCATACTACCATAACTTTTACTAAAATATTCCTACCTTGCAAAAATATTAAAAATCTCTATTTTGCGAAATTTGATTTGGGAAGAATTTACGAAATTGCCCCTAACTTACAAAATTACCAAAATGACCCCGATTTACAAATTTCGATTTGAGAAAATTTTCAAAGTAACCCTGAGTTTTGAAAATTTTGAAATACCCTTGATTTGTAAAGATTTTCAAATTGACCTCGTTTATTACCAAAATACCCACCAGAGGACAAATGACGAAATTACCCATGGGTGGGGAATGGATAAAATGTCATCGTGGTATGGTGAATGCTGTGGATGAATGAATGTGACTCTATGGATGAATGTGAATGTGATTCTCTGAATTAGAATAGTGAACTTGAGTGAAAACCTTGTTTGATCAAAAGAACTACTTCTAAGTACTTCTTATCATAAAAAAAGCATGCGTGGGATAATCGAGTGGAACAAAAGTACTAATGCATAAAACTCTTTAATTAGATTAAATCGCGACGCTAAAAATGAATTCTAGGGGACGTGGTCGCCGCGTGACGCCAGTAGAGGCGGGATGGATGGCATCGGAACTCGTTGGATCGGGTCAAGGGTCTGAGAATGAGGTACCACCACCACCACCAGCTTTTGGTGTTGGCGCACAAGATCGGACGAGGATGATGTTTGTATCACAGTCGTGGCTTTGAGTCCTCGAAATGGTGGCTGGTGCTGGAGGAAATATGAGAGCTCGAAAGTCCGTACCCGAACGACTCCGAGCCAACGGAGCTGAGGTGTTCCGTGCCGTATCTGGCGTGGCACCCAGTACAGCTGAGTATTGGTTGGAGGCAACGGAACGAATTATGGATGAGCTGGATCTGACCCCTGAGGAGAAGTTGAAAGGGATGGTGGCGCTGCTACACGATGAAGCGTATCAGTGGTGGTTCACAGTTCGGGATGGTGCCACAGCTGAGGATCTCACTTGGGATTATGTTAAGGCGGCATACCAGAAGAAGTACGTCGGTACTCACTACATTGATGCTCAGAGGAAGGCATTTCTGGGGCTCGTTCAAGGGAATAGGTCCGTGGCAGAATACGAGGCCGAATTCCTAAGGTTAAGTCGATATGCTCGAGGAGTGGTGGCTACGGAGCATGAGTGATGTGTCCGGTTCGAGGACGGATTAAGAGATGACCTGAAGTTGTTGATAGCTCCACATCAGGAGCGGGAGTTCGCTATGTTAGTAGAGAAGGCTAAGGTAGCTGAGGGGATTAAGGACTCTGTGAGACAGAACAGGGATAAGGATAGGAACCAGGATAAGAGGAGTTTTGGACCGTCAGAATCGCCTGAGAGTCTTCAGGAAAGACCGAGGGTTGAGAATTCTGCTCGTGGTTCTAAGCCAGCTATTGGAAATCCAGACCGTCCGTGTGCTCGGTGTGGAAGGTATCATGTTGGCGAATGCTAGAACCGGGATCGGGAGTGTTTTAGGTGTAAGTCTAAGTCTCATCTGATTAAAGATTGTCCTCAGGATCTGAATAGGGCTCGAACAGCAGGCCAAGATTATGAGCGACATGTGCGAGAGGTGGTCAACAAGCGACAGGGGTGCGTGGTCCGAACCATGGAGGAAATGGTTCAGGCCGAGGACGTGGAGCACCAAGCAGAGATGCTGAAGGTGCAGACGCGAGGCAACCAAGGTTGGTTTATGCAGTTGGCCGTCGCGAGGAGGAAGAGGTGCCAGATGTGACAACGGGTACGTTCCTTATTTCTGGAATACCCTTAATTGCTTTTATTGTTGTAGAGTTTTCTTGTATTGCTAGTGAAAGTGTTTGAAGCCTTGCATGTGAACTTAGAGATTGCGCATAGGAAGTATGATGGTTTTATAAAATTAGAGTGCGCAGCGTAAGCATAGTGTGGTGAGTAGGGGTGCAATTAGCTAAGTAATTTCGAGGACGAAATTATTTCTAAGGAGAGTAGAACTGTAATATCCCAGATCAGGGGTTATGCATTTGGAGCATAATTCATAAATTAATAGGCTCAGTGTATGGGTGGGTGTGTTTAAGGGGTTTGGAGAACCTTAGGAGATGGGGAGAATGCATTGGAAAATAATTGGATTTTAAGTTAAAAAGAGGAGCTAGGCTGAAGAGGCCTTAAAAAAAGTTTTGGGGAGTTTAGAACACAAGGAAGTCATGTGGTAAAGTGGCTTGGGACGCTACCCTAGGGGGCATGGAAGGTTGCGTCACATGGAGTGCCAAGGGAGGAGGTTCGAGTGCAGAAATTGCACTTGGGAGCTTTTCTTTTTGCGTCAAAGGGGAACTAGGCCAAGGAGGGCTTAAGGAAATTTGCAAGGATTTATGGCATAAGAAAGGCCTTGGTAAAGTGGTCTGCAAGGCGCCACTTAGGGCCCCGTGATGACGCCATGGCAAGGGCCTTGGTTCGAGCAAAAGTGGAAAGCAAATGGGTGTTTTTATTTTGCTTTTGGCGTTAAGACAAGGGGGAGCTAGGGAAGGAGGTCTAAAAAGGAATTGTGGGGAGTTTATGTCACAAAGGAGCCAAAGAAAAAGTGGCTTGGGGCGTTATCTCGTAGCTTGCGGCAAAAGGGCTCGAGTTCGAGTCTTGATGGCAGCATAAGGAGTGCTTTTATTTTTCGCTTTTTGCGTCAAGAAGAGGGAGCTTGACTAGGTAGGCCTTAAAAGAATAAGTGGTGGAGTGATGGCATAAGAAACCGCTTTGGGTAAAGTGGCGACAAGAAGCGCCACTTAAGGCTCTGGGAATGACGCTGTCTGTGTCTTGAGTTCGAGTCGCGTGGGAAGCGGAATTTTGATGTTTTTATTTTTGGTCACAGCGTTAAGTGAGAGAGCTAGTGGGATGGCATTTGGACTCTCAAATATATGAGGATAATGCTTGGTTAATTTATTTATTATTGGCTAAGAATAGGAGATAAATGAGGTTTATTTTATTTATTTAGAATAAGTGTGTGGACTTATTTTATTAGTTTAAATAGGTAGATAAATGTGGGTTATTTCATTTATTTTAAATGGGAGGATAAGGGATAATGTGAGGGATTAGCTTATTTTATTTGTTAAGGTGATAAAGAGAGTAATAAGTGGGATTTGATAAGGAGTTGGAGTTAGTGGCCGAATGTGGACTCTTTAGGGGTGGTAGTGTGTGCAAAATTCCTTTAATTGAAGCATTCATCTTTTTCTCCTTTTAGTTGCTTTGTCGAATTTCTTCTTACTTTCTCCTCTTCATCTTTATTTTCTTTCCACCCCTGATTCTATACCTTTTCTAATATGACCGAATACCCCTTGTCATCTAGATCATTAGCCGAATCTCCATTGAATTTTTCCACTATATTGTTTCTTCTCTCCTAAAAGTCGAACCTTATAAGCCTCTCCCAATCATCTTCTTATTTTGGTTAGCTTGAAACCTCTTTTTCCCATTGTTCTTGATTGCCGAATCTTACAGTCTCTCTTTCTCTCTTCTATTTCTCGAATCATGGAGGCCGAATCTTCTAGTGTGGTGCCGTGACTACTTTCTCTTCAAGCGGCGATAGTGCCAAGGAAGGGAGCATTAAAGGAGGTATTTCGGATTTGATTCATCAAGGTAAGCCTATGTAGTTTCGGCCAAGGGCCAATTTTTTTATGGATTGTGGGGTTAAGCCGATTTTAACATTTACTAATAGGGATATCGACGGCTTGAGAACGAGCGTATTCGGGTTTTGGATAGGCAAGGGATAAATCGGCAGATAATCATCAAAGCCTTCGGATTTGGTAGGAGACCAAATCGGCATTAAGGGAGGAGGAAAAACTCCGTTCATCGTGTTAGAATCAAATAGTTCGGGATTTCGCTAAATAGTCGGTGTGTGATTAACCCATCGCTTTTCCGGTTTATGGTATATTGTATGTGTTGTGTAAATGCTAATATGTGCAAGTGGCGATTGTGAATGGTTACCCTTAAGGGGTATATCGGAAATCAGTCGGTGTTAATTATTAAGAATGTGAATATGCCAATGAGAATATGTTTGTATGCCGAATAGCATGTGCATGCATTATTTTACTATGTTATGACATTATCATATGTTGCATGTGCATGGGATGGGATATGAATGTGACTATAGAAGGAAAGGGTGTACTTTATGTACGTGGTCTAATGTTAGCCTTGTGCTACATTAGCGCTTGATGTTAGCTATGTGCTTCATCAAGGAGGTGTTGGCTAGGTGCCACATCTCGGCGGATGATAGCTGTGTGCATCACCGTGGATTGAGGATGACCTCGAGTCACCTCGTGGATATTGACATGTGGGGTCACTCGGGTGATCGGTGGCTTAGCCACGCCTTGAGCAAACAGTGTCCGCAAGGTAAGATATGTGGGATCACTTAGTTGATCGATGGATTAGCCACGGCCTTGGGCGGCCAGTGCGCCAAGGTAGGTGTAACGGATGGACCCTAGGTTGGGTTGGGTGCACTTTGCATAAACTCATTATCTGTTATATGGATTAATGTGGATATGGGCGAAGCCCAATAAGTGAAATAATGTGAATAAGTGCATTGATATCTGGTATGTGGGTTCACATGTGGTTTGTTATGTGGGTGGAGTTCAGTGGATTAATTACACACTGAGTCTGTATGACTCACCCAATTTTTACCAACATCGCAGGTGAGAAATGTTGATCGGACCGGGTTGGAGTGGATACGAGGTGGCCCATGCAGAAGACATTTTATTTATTTAAAACAGTATATTATTAAGTATTTTTGTTAAATTATTTATTGTAATAAGGCCCAGTTAAAGTATTCGAGCATTTTATTACGTTTAAGCTAGATGACGATTTAATTATTATTTGGAAATGTTTTTATTTTTGGAAATTTATATCATTAAAATATTTATTAAAGTTTTAACTCGAATATTTTGCACTAATCAAATTTTTACTTTGCATTTTAATTATAAAATGTTGTTCTAAAGACAATGAATTTCTATGTTTTTACCTTAAGTTAAAATATATTTCAAACGGTTTCCACAGTGACATACCAGATCCGGTCAGGGCTTGTGGGCCGGGTTTGGGGTGTTACACTAAATGTGGGCTTTAAAATATGTTACTATTACAGTTTATCAATGAATATGCTGAAAATTTAATATTTATGGTAGAAAATGAAAGGTTGTTGATAGATAAACAACTTTTACAAAGTGAATTTTGATGAAAACATGATTTAGGGACTAGTTTGTAAAGTTGTGAAATTTAAGAAAATTCTAAAATTTATAGAATATATGTGCTGTAAATTGTATATTGAAATTTTGGTTAGGCTTCAAATAGAGAGTAAATTTTATGAATTTCATTTTCCGAGCCTAGGGACGAAATTGGAATTTATAGAAAGTTTAGGGGCAAAATGGTAATTTTGCCTAAGATGTAAATTGAGTTCAAATGAATATGAAATGTGAGAAATTGATGACTAAATTCATTTATATAGATCCGGATAACTCAAATTCGAAGCTAGATCGAGGAAAAAAGAAAGTTTCGGATTAGTACATTTTCTTGTACGAATTATTATCGAGGTAAGTTCGTGTAACTTAATTGAGCATGTAAATATGTTGTATTTGTATAGAATGTGATTTATATTTATATGAATTATTTAGATGTTACAATATAAGAAATGAATACATGCTTGAAATTGTTTGAAAAGGGTTAAGTTTCCTTTGAATATTGGATTTCGATGGATAATGTGATTTCCCTTATTGAATGAGGTCTTGCATTTGTAGCTGACGGGATTTAGCTCGGAAGAGTAATCCTATTAACCTCATTACAGAAAGGATTTAGCCTGGACTGGTAATGTAACACCTCTAACACGTACCCGTCGCTGAATTAGGGTTAAGAGGCATTACCGGGCATATTAGAACATTTTACGCTCACTTTAGAACATCAATCATACAACATTATTTCATAATAATTCATACTCATATAGTCCCTTTAGAAGGTCTACGAGACCTTAAACATACTTTAGAGAAGGTTCGAGACTAAACCAATCTCATACAAAAGTTTTACGGAACTTAGAAAATTTTTCTTTCAAAACAGGGCACACGACCGTGTGGCTAGGCCGTGTGCCTCACACGGCCGTGCCTAGGACCATGTCTCAGCCCGTGTGCAACACTGACTTGGGTCACACGATCTAGCACACACCCGTGCTTCTTACCCATGTGGCAATCTGACTTGCTTCGAATTGCAACCTTGAGAGACACGGTCGAGACACATGCCCGTGTGCTCAACCGTGTGGGCAAATATAGGCCATTTTTAAGGCCAATTTGCCACCCAAAATTTGGGTCATACCTACAAGCATCAAACAAGCATCAATTCATGTCCCAAAGGCAGTCAAAAACATACCAAATCATGCACAATTGACCCGTAACAACATCATTCATTTCCATATACAATTTCAACTCAAACATACAAATTCAAAGTACTAACTTCACATAAAAAACATGTGATTCATACATCATATTAATCCATTTCAATTAATAGCATTTCTCTTCATATCAATTTCCCAAACCAACCATGAAATTACCAAAATTGACCATTTCTTTTGGCCATTCATGAGCACATCTGATCATTATGTCAGAGTCTTAAAATTTATATAATGAATGATCTAGCTTAGAAACTAACTGTGACAACGATTGAGGCAAGTGCACCTATCGAACAGTAGTATAGTTTAGTGGCAAGACCGGATTGTCGAACCCAAAGGAACCAAAAGTACTAATACTAACTTTCTTTCTATTATTTAGCCTAAGAATTGAAGTGAATTATTGTTTAATCTAAAATTAACTAACTACTAAGCTAAAGACGCTAAGACAAAGAGAATGAATTGGGGAAATACTTGTGGGAAAAACCAATTGATTAAGACAATACCCAAGGAAGAATCCACCTAGACTTCACTTGTTATCTAACTCTGAACTAGACGATTTATTCACTTGACTTGATCCGTAGGATTCCCTAATGTATATTAATACCTCTCTCGAGGCTACTAACGTCTAACCCTAGGTTGATTAATTGAAATATCTTTCTAATTAAAACCCCTAGAATTGCATTAACTCGATCTATGGACTCCCATATTAGGTTTGACCCTAATCCGACAGATTTTTGTCAACCTATCTCTAGGCGTGCGAGCAACTCCGCTTAATTATGCTAGATCTACTCTTAGGCAGGGTCTATTCCTCCTCTACCTAAGCACTTCAATACTTGAATCAATATCTGAAATATCAAAACAAGAATTAAGAACACATAATTAAGAACAAATCAAGTATTTATCATATAGCTTAGAAAACAATAGCAAGATCCGTCTTAGGTTTCATCCCCCTCAGGTATCTGAGGGTTTAGTTCATAATCATAAAAATATACATCTCAGAAGAAAAGATAAAATTAAACATAAGAAAAACCCTAAAACCCCCTGAAGGAATTGAAGAGAAGATCTTCCGTCTTGAGTATGACTCTGGCTTCTTGAGATGAATCAACTGGCTTTCTTCGAGTAAATCCCACGTTTCTGACCTCTTCGGCTTGGCTCCTTGGCCTAGCTGGACGCCCCCTGAAGGTTGGACTTTAGGGTGTTTATATAGGCTTTTGGAATGTGTTTCTTTGCCTCTAAGTACCCTAATTCGAATAAAATTATTCTTTTCCATGGCAGGGACACGCCTATGGCACACGCCCGTGTAAGTCGAGTTGTAGGCCATGTTCGAGCCTACTAAAGGAGGCACGGCCGTGTGGTGAAACCCCAGGCCGTGTCGATTTCTCACTTTGGCCCATTTGGCCTGTTTTAAGCATGTTTCTCGTTCTTTTAATCCTCCTATGCTCTCCTGAGTATAAAACATGAAATTAAATGATTAAGAGCACCAAATTCCATAATTCAAGGGATAAATCATCCAAAAGCATGCTAAATGTGGAGATAAAATATGTTACTATTATGGTTTATCAAATACCCCCACACTTAAGCTTTTGCTTGTCCTCAAGCAAAAATCTCAACTCACAATTAAAACAAACTTCCTCAATTCATAATATTCATTAATAGTGTTTCATCATAATTCATAGATAATTTATACATGGATAATTCAACTCAAAGAGTCTTAAAGATTCAAACAATAAAAGTCATAGTTTTTGTAGCACAAAACATAGGTGTTTCCCCTCATCTAAATAATTACCTCTGGTTCAAAATTGATAAGGGTTGACATCCTCACTACAGATTCACTCAAATCAATCGAAGTGTTTAAGGTTCAAAAATAAGCACTCAGAAGTCGAACATGAAAAGTTAATCCCATAGGCTTGCATGAAAATCAAATCTCCACCACTATAATATGAGACGATACACAAATCAAAAGGTCTTTAAAAAGGGTTGTAACGGGGCTTGGGTTAAAGGTGTGGAAAGGCTTGAATTAGAGGGTTAGTATCGAGACTGAATTGACAAATTACCTAACTAAAAAGTTGTACTAATACTAAATAATTACATCACAGAAACCTAATACTAATAGCATGAGCTTCTTCTAAAGATGATGAAATTAACAGTTTGAGCTCAAGTAACATAGAACTAATAATGAATATACTTCATTTTTTTAAAGAACAAATCAAGTACAATAATAATAAGATAGAATTTAATAATTGGAATAAAGAAAATAGTTAAGTAACCGATCAAATCAAATCTTGATATAGGGGTACTCAAGAGAAATGGTGATAACAAATACAAAGTTGGTTTTGGGTTAATATTAATAGGTGAGTCAATAAAAGGGTTGTTAGGATCAAAGGGGTTCACTAAGGGTTAATTATGAGGGTAGGCTTTTTATGGAGTAAGTGGGTTAAATCCTAGGTGCCTTTATCATCTTAGTATATCAAATCAAAGGTGTGGTCTCGACATGTATAATCGATGCAAGTTCTAGAATAACAAATCAATGTTGACACACTCATAATCAATAAAGTGAGCAAGGAAAAGAATATATGCTCTAAAAGGCTCAAAATCTCACAAAAAAATTATGGGCTTTTTGATATCAACCTTGTAAATTTCAAACTTCAAAGTAATAATTAGATTCGGGTAGACAACCTAACAAAATTTTTACTTCTAAAAAATAGACTTATCCTGCTTGATTCTCTAGTTTCCTACAGTTTAAATCATCACTGCACAATTATCAATGACTTAATCCAAAACATATCAATAAAAATTATAAATCAAAGGAAATTTCATTCTGATAGTGATATGAGAAAATCACTTAAGAAACAAGGTATAATTCAGGATTTGAGAATAATGAAAAAAGTTAGGCACTTTTAAGATTCACCCCTCACACTTAAGATGTACATTGCCCTCAATGTACAAAGATATATAAAAGCAATATTTTAAGAAAATCAAAAGAGAGGGAGAGAAGTGAAACTTCCTGAATTTTGGATGGAATCCTTGGAGGATGATTAATGATGATGACTTAGGTATAGGTGAATGTGGTGGTGAATACTCCAGTGACGTGTTCATTGTTGGAGTTGCAAATTGAACCTATTTAAACTACGAAGTCATCAGTTAAATGTTCAGGGAGTACTATTTAATAGATGTTGCTAGAGATAATCGAGATTTAGACAGCCAGTGATAAAAGAAATTAAACTGTACTAATAAAAGTTTTAAACAAGAAAGGCAAAAAGTTTTAATTAAGAATGAAAATAGACTAAAAATAAAAATGAAAAATAAAGAAAATAAAAGGACTCAAAGGTCCTCGTCATCGGAGTGATCTCGAGGTGGTGGTGGTGGCGATATGTGAAAAAGCTGATAATATCGACCACGGCCGCCTCGCACGGCCGTGTGGATTTATCTCAGCCCGTGTTCTTTAGGCAGTTTCAATCACGGCCGCGTTGCACGACCGTGGCATTTAGTCGGAGCCCGTGTCTTGGGGAAAATTTTCATCCTGTTTCTACACGATATCCGCCACACCGATATGCATACTCGTGGTGTCCACACGGCCACGGCCATGCCCGTGTGCAAGGCCGTGTGGTATGGAAACCTACGCCTAAAAATTTGGTTAGTTTTTAGTTAGATGCTAAAATTCGAAAATATTGACGTTAGTGGGGTTAGTGCTCGGGGTGCCTCTCGAGAAGCGCTCGTTTAAAGTCTTAAGCTAGACTTACCTCTCATTCGCATAATCAGGGTGGTTTGAAGAGTTGAACATCCTTCCTCATGCTATCTATCCTATTATTAGTATATAGTTCAAGTCGAATAGCGTTTATTTTAAAAGTGCCAAATTTAGGATTACTTACCTCGACTGTTCCGTATGGGAAGACATTGATTACCCTAAAAGGGATTTCTTTGTTTGTATTCGGGTTAGGAGGAGATATTCGAGGGTCCGCTTTATTTAACAATACCTGATCTCCGATTTTGAATTTGTCTGTCCCATAGAGTGGCTTTGGTTCTACTTTGTGTGATTTTGATTTTTCCTTGAAATGTGCCTTCCACTCATCTAGTTCATCAATATGAAGCCTTCGATCCTCATGAATTATTTCCTTGTTGTTATGAGGTATAGGATCGGGCTCAATTGTGTTGTTCCGTGGTGCTTCCTGAAAAGAATGTTTAACTAATTGGTTATCAATTGAATTTACTTTCTCACCTTTATCACTTGATGTTCTGGTGGAGTCGAGAGCCTGAAGACTAATTGATTCGTCACCTACACGGAGTATGAGTTCTCTGTACCAACATCAATTTTAGTTACGCGATTGCTAAAAGGGTCTTCCTAAAATTAAGGGGGTACTATTGTCCTCATCCATGTCTAAAACTACAAAGTCTACTGGGAATACAAATTTATCAATCTTTACGAGAACATCTTCGATTATACCCCTAGGAATTCGAATAGTCTTAGCAGCTAATTGAATGCTCATCCTAGTTTGTTTGGGTTTCCCTAGACCTAGTTGTTTAAACATTTTATAAGGCATAACATTTATGCTTGCCCCTAAATCAGCTAAAGCGTTATCAATAGATAAACTACCAATTAAACACGAAATTGTAAAACTCCCTGGATCTTTTAATTTCCGTGGTAGTTTATTTTGTAGAATCACTGAGCACACTGAATTCAACTCCACATGTGACGACTCATCTAACCTCCGTTTGTTTGTTAGAAGCTCTTTTAAAAATTTCCTCGAATCTGGCATCTGTGAAAGAGCTTTGAGAAACGGTAAGTTAATATGTAATTTCTTTAAGAGTTTAAGAAACTTACCGAACTGTTCCTCTGTGTTATCTTTCTTCATTGCTTCGGGATATGGTATGCGAGGTTAGAACTCTTTGATTACCGGTTTTGATTTATCATGACTTACCTCGACCTTACCTTCCTCTACCACATCCTCTTGCCTTAATTTGGGCTCATCTAACCCTCTACTATCATGAGCGGTTATGGCTTGAAGTTGCTCCTTTGGGTTAGTTTCAGTGTTGCTTGGCAATCTACCTTGTGGTCGTTCTGACATGATCTTGGTAAGTTGACCTACCTGATTCTGGATCTCTTGAATCGATGCTTCTTGATTTTTGAGTGTTGTTTCGGTGTTTTGGAAACGGGTTTCTGACATCGCGATGAATTTTGTTAGCATCTCCTCAAGGTTCGGTTTTTTCTCTTGTGGGTAGGGCTATTGTTGGAAGTTTGGAGGGGGTTGCTGTCTCTGATTTCCTTGACCTCCCCACGAAAAGTTGGGGTGGTTCCTCCAACCTGGATTATAATTATTACTATAGGGGTTATTTTGAGATCTAAAATTGTTACCCATATAGTGAGCCTGCTCGTTTTCAGTGTTCAGGTTGTAAAGTGGATATTCTGTGTTGCTCATTCCTCCTCTATTTGTATCGCACTGCATAACTGGATGTACCTGTGAAGAACCACAAAAACCATCAATTTTTTATTTAACATCTCTACCTGATTTGATAGCATGGTCACTGCGTCGAGGTTAAAAACACTAGCGGCTTTTGTTGGCCTTGTCCTCGTGACTTGCCACTGATAATTATTAAGTGACATCTCTTCAATAAACTCGTAGGCGAATTTCTCGGGTGTTTTGTTATTCAAGGTTCCGCCGTCATTTGAATCAATCAACCGCTGGTTGAAGGATTTACACCATTATAAAAGGTTTGGAGTCAGTAGCCACAAGGGGTAATCCATGGTGTGGGCACCTTCTCAATAGATCTTTGTATCTCTCCCATGCATCATAAAGTGTCTCTAAATCCATCTGCACAAAAGAAGAGATATCATTCCTTAACTTAGCCATTTTAGCCTAGAAAAAATATTTTAATAAAAAATTTCGGTCATTTGCTCCCATGTAGTGATTGACCCTCGTGGAAGAAATTCAACCACTGCTTTGGCTTTATTCCTCAAAGAAAAGGGAAATAATCAAGACGAATGGCATCATCGAAACGCCATTTATTTTGAAGGTATCACGTAATTCAAGAAAATTTGCTAAGTGTGTGTTAGGATCCTCATCCTGCAAACCATCAAGCTGAACAAACTGTTGTATCATCTGTATAGTGTTAGGTTTCAATTCGAAATTATTTGCAACAATAGTAGGTCTAACAATACTTGATTCAGTACCAACTAAACTAGGCTTAGCATAATCATACATAGTACGAGGAGCAGGATTTTGATCCATCGGGTTTGCGGCAACTACAGGTGGTAGCGGATTGTTATCAGCCATCTCTTCGGTAGTATTGGTTTCGTCTTCTTGCTCTTCTTCTATGTAATTTAAGCTTCGCCTTATTTCTCTACGTTTTCTACGAATGGTACTTTCAATATCACTATCAAAAATCAAGGGTCCTGACGAGTTTCTTCTAGTCATAAACTAGAAATACCTGCCAGAAGCAAAGAAAGAGAAAAATTAGCAAAGTTAAAATAAAATAAAATATAAAAATAAATTGCAAATGGCTAAAGTAATAAAAATTGAGCGTTCTTAATATTTTAGTTCCCCGGCAACGGCGCCAAAAACTTGATCGTTATGTCAGAGTCTTAAAATTTATATAATGAATGTTCTAGCCTAGAAACTAACTGTGACAACGATTGAGGCAAGTGCACCTATCGAACAGTAGTATAGTTTAGTGGCAAGACCGGATTGTCGAACCCAAAGGAACCAAAAGTACTAATACTAACTTTCTTTCTATTATTTAGCCTAAGAATTGAAGTGAATTATTGTTTCATCTGAAATTAACTAACTACTAAGCTAAAGACGCTAAGACAAAGAGAATGAATTGGGGAAATACTTGTGGGAAAAACCAATTGATTAAGACAATACCCAAGGAAGAATCCACCTAGACTTCACTTGTTATCTAACTCAACTGCATTTATTTATTCACTTGACTTGATCCGTAGAATTCCCTAATGTATATTAATACCTCTCTCGAGGCTACTAATGTCTAACCCTAGGTTGATTAATTGAAATCTCTTTCTAATTAAAACCCCTAGAATTGTATTAACTCGATCTATGGACTCCCATATTAGGTTTGACCCTAATCCGGCAGATTTTTGTCACCCTATCTCTAGGCGCGCGAGTAACTCCACTTAATTATGCTAGATCTACTCTTAGGTAGGGTCTATTCCTCCTCTACCTAAGCACTTCAATACTTGAATCAATATCTGAAATATCAAAACAAGAATTAAGAACACATAATTAAGAACAAATTAAGTATTTATCATACAGCTCAGAAAACAATAACAAGATCTGTCTTAGGTTTCATCCCCCTCAGGTATCTGAGGGTTTAGTTCATAATCATAAAAATATACATCTCAGAAGAAAAGATAAAACAAAACATAAGAAAAACCCTAAAACCCCCTGAAGGAATTGAAGAGAAGATCTTCCGTCTTGAGTATGACTCCGGCTTCTTGAGATGAATCAACTGGCTTTCTTCGAGTAAATCCCACGATTCTGACCTCTCCGGCTTGGCTCCTAGGCCTAGCTAGACGCCCCCTGAAGGTTGGCCTTTAGGGTGTTTATATAGGCTTTTGGAATGTGTTTCTTTGCCTCTAAGTACCCTAATCCGAATAAAATTATTCTTTTCCATGGCAGGGACACGCCCATGGCACACGCCCGTGTAAGTCGAGTTGTAGGCCGTGTTCGAGCCTGCTAAAGGAGGCACGGTCGTGTGGTGAAACCCTAGGCCGTGTCGATTTCTCACTTTGGCCCATTTGGCCCGTTTTAAGCCCGTTTCTCGTTCTTTTCATCCTCCTATGCTCTCCTGAGTATAAAATATGAAATTAAAGGATTAAGAGCACCAAATTCCATAATTCAAGGGATAAATCATCCAAAAGCATGCTAAATGTGGAGATAAAATATGTTACTATTACGGTTTATCAACATAAAAAACATACCAAATTCTACTACCACATTCATAATCAACCATCTCAAATGAGCAAATACATTTCCTTTAACATCCCAAAAATTAGGGGTTGTGATTTTTGTACAATTGTATGTTGGGCTTGCTCTGCGGGTTATTTCAGGGTATTTAAGGGCTCTAGGGAGGCCTAGGGTCGAGTCAGAGCCCTGGTAAAATTGTGGTTTTTAGGCTCTTTAGGAGGGAGGACTGCTGGAAGCAAGGCTTAAGGGAATTTGTTGGGGTTTTGCTAACACAAGTGGCCACATGGTGGAGTGGTGGTGGCGTCAACATGGGAGCAAGGTGGAGTGGGGTTTGAATCCCACAAGCAGCATAGGAGGAGTTTTATTTTATGCTTTGGGGGGAGAAGAGGTGGAGTTTGATTAGAACTCTACAAGGTGGAGGGAGACTTGGTCAATCGGTTTGAATGGGAGGTGGAGAGTGAATGGTGGAGCAAAAAGAGGAGAGAATCAAGGGATAGGGGAGTGTGGAAGTGTTTGGCCGAATGTGGAGTGTGTGGGGGATGAGAATTTCGGTTGAGGAGGGGACTAGGTAGCATATTCGGTCATTGAGTAAGGGAGAGTGTCGTTTTTCTAAGTGTTCTTTTGAGAGAAATTTTTACCTTTTTGCATTTTTGGCTAAAGCATTTCGGGTCTTCTTGTTGCAATTTTCTTTACCGAAACCTCAACCTTTCTATTCTCTTCTTCTCATTTCTTTTTTTTCAAACACTTTCTTTTCATTTGTTGTCGCCCAAACGCCTGTAGCCGAATTCCTTTCTGACATCTTTTCTTCCAGTAGCCGAATCTCTTCAACACCCATTCTTCATCTTGTGTTCTTTAATTGGTAAGTATCTATTTTCATATTCTTTCTTTTTTCCTTTGGCATTATCTTTCTTTCTTGGACCGAATGCCATATTTTCACGGTCTTTATTCTTCTTCCCTCTCTACTTAGCTTAAGTCGAACTTCTTCCTGGGATGTAGACTGAATTTCTTTGGCAAACAACGGGCATAGGCTATCAACTTTGGTCTTGGGTAAAGGTGAAGTTTTTCGATTACCTCTTTATTTTGGTGTTAAGGTATTTATGTGACCTTTTTCTGGGGGAGTTAGCTTCGGTCTCCTTCTTTCCCGTAGGAGGGCCGAATGTTGCTTGGATGCTAACCACTTGGATGCATCAATTACTCTCTTGTAGGAATGTGTGGTGGTAGCCAGGAAGGAAGGCCGAATCTTGGAACTTTGTAAGGGAGATCACGTTTTGGGGTAAGTGATTCTTGTGGTGTAGTGAATTCAAGTTTATGGAATCTTTGAAAATTTGGGGCTAACTTTTGATCGTTGTTATGCTAGGGGCAACGAGGGTGGTTCTTTCAGCCATCTAAACCAGGTGTGTAGTCTCACACCCACCTCGATGATTGCATGTGATGTTCTGTGAAGCGGCCAAAAGCCAAAAAGCCGGCAACTGTGACCACTCGAGCATGCGAACGCTCGTGGGGGTAAATTCAGCCACGAATGATGGCAATAGATCGTCGAGAGTGTCACGAGCACTCTCGTAAAATTGAGGCTGTAATAGGCCAAATCGAGCCGAAACAAGCCAAATGGGCCCAATGGGCTATCCGACCCACATGGGCGTAATTGATGGAAAACTGTCAAAGGATAAGTGCGGTTGCGAAATCTGAAAATTTAAGACCGAAACCATGTGTAATGGGCCACACGAGCGTGTGGGCCCAGGCCCAGTTATACTGTAGAGACCTAAAAAGGGGTCCCATGTTGCTCGAGGCGACAATAGGCCTCCAGAAAGGTAGTTAGATGAAGAAATTACCGAAATACCCTTAGAGGGTGAATTACCGAAATACCCTTGGTGGGTAGAATTACCGAAATACCCTCGGTGGGTAAAATTACCGTTATACCCTTAGGGGTTGATTTAACTGTTATAATGGTACATTATTGCATGCACTGAATTAATATGTCACTACATATTGCATTGGGATGGGATATTGTATTTGGAGGAAGTGATTGATCTGTTAGGGTCGCACGGGTCGCCCGAGACGACTGTGGACCCACCGATTTGATTGTTAGGGTCACATGGGTCGCCCGAGACGATTGTGGACCTACCGACGGCTTTAAGCCGCTTATATTCTGGTAGCTTTGCTGCATTGATATTAGCAGCTCGGCTGCATTCTTGGTGTGTAGGGCTGGGTGGGTTGACTTGGTCCCCGCAGGTGTGTAGGGTTGGTACGGGGGTGTGTTTGGTTGGATTGGGGTGGGCTGCATTCTCTGCTTGTATTATCATGTTTATAGGGCTAAGGCCCAGATTGTCACCGAATAGGGCCTCGGCCCAGACTGCTTCCGTATGGGCTCGGGCCCAGTTAATGACCGATTAGGGGATTACACACTGAGTTCTCGTAACTCACCCCTCTGCTTTAACCTTGTAGGTGATCCCCAGCGTTAGAGGATTTGGAGCTGCGGAGGACTCTGTTGTGGCCATACATCGGAGTACGTCTCACAAACTTTAGTAAATTTTAGTTTTTCTTCATTTTAAGATTATTTTAGTTTGGGTTTAATATTATGTAATAAGGCCATTAAATTTTATCTTTCTTTTAAACTTTCATTTCAGATATATTCGAAATATAAATGATTAAACTGTGGATTTTCTTAAAAACACAATAATTATTTTCAAAATATCACATTTCCGCAATTCACTGAATCTGATTTTTGTTATAAACAAAGTTTTCGGAAATAATAATAATAACGTTTTTACAAGAAAACCGTGAAAGCAAAATTGAATTCCACAATCAACAAAGCTCGAAGTTTCAAAAAGGATACGAACTTTTTAACGAACGCGCGGTTTTTAAACAACCCTTCTATGTGACATGCTAGATCCGGTCATAACGTTTAGGCCGGGTTTGGGGTGTTACATTTCCAACCATAATATCAAATACCATAGCCTATACATGCTATATAACCAAGTCATAAAGGGTATAAATACCGAAATCATTAGCCAGATAGTGTGATGCGATCTTCGCTGACTTCCAACCTAAGCAAATCTCCGAAAATCTATAAACATAAAAAGAAAAAACACACACAGAGTAAGCTTTGAAAGCTTAGAAAGCTCGTATATTAATAAACTTAACATAACAAATAATTTCATTACAATGCCATAAGCATGATATGCTATCTCACATGCCAAAACACAACTTATCTCAAGTTTATAACATGATTTCATATCAAATCATCACCATTCAATAATATACTTACTTACGTACTAACTTTAGCTTTCACAAGCTTATTCAATTCGATTCTCATATAACATTCAATTCTCACTTTCATATAGCCAAATGGGCACATTCTGGGAAATAACATATTTAATCACATATATTTCTCATATGAATCACATATCATCACTTATACCCAAATTCACCTTTCATTCATATAGTATCTGACAATTTCACTTATGCCACTTTATAAATCACATCTTATTCATTTGCTCATGTTTCATTTGCACATATTCACATTTCATTTGCATATACATCACATAAAATTCTTTGCACATATATACTTAACTTTCATTATCAAATATTGTATACATTTCAACGTACCTGAATCGGAATGTCATTCATTTAATCACTTATTTCTTAGAATGCCCGTTGAACCGTTCAGAATCAATAAGGATACTCGGATAGCTCGTAAAGCTCGTACAATGCCAACATCCCAGACGTGGTCTTACATGTAATTAAATATCGATGCCACTGTCCTAGATACGGTCTTACACGAAACCATATACGATGCTGATGTCCTAGACATGGTCTTACACGTAATCTTTGATCGATGCCATTGTCCCAGACACGGTCTTACATGATATCTCAAATTGTTGCCAACGTCCTAGACGTGGTCTTACACGAAATCATATCTCGGAATCCTATGTCATGACATATGTATCCTCTACTATTCCTAGGCTTCGTACGAGGCTTTTCGGACGTAGTCACGTTATCAGAACTTTCTCGTATTCATATATTCTGCTTCTCGAACAATTCAATATCATAATAACATATATATAACTTATTCAAAATACATACATTTGCATTACCATTCGGCATTGAATTCAATCATACAAATAATATGTATTTATAACATGATTTTGTAATGTCTATTAAAATACGAACTTACCTCGTTCGTAGTAATGACAAATTAAGTCGACTAATCCGATATTCTGACTTTCCCTCGATCTAGATCTGAATTCCGCTTTTGCCAATCTAATTAATATCAAAATTAACTTACTTATTCAACATTTCATTCAATTTTTATCCAAGAACATATAAATGGGCAATTTGCATTTTAGCCTCTTAACATTTCACATTTTTTTTGCAATTTAGTTCCTATTTCACAAAACACAAAATATTCAAAATTTCACCACACCCATGCTTGGCCGAATTTCACTAAGGTCTCTAGTAGCCCATTTCTTTCATTTATTTCACATTTCAACCTCATATTTTACACATTTCACAAATTAGTCCAAAATTGACATTTTCACTCAAAATCACTTTATTAAACATGAAAATCTATCAACACATATTTATTTTTCATTATCAAACACAAAAATAATCAAGCTTTCAACAATGGCAAAACACAAAATCATCATCAAATCCAAAAATCAAGGTATGGGCTAGCTAAAACACAAAGAAACGATTTCAAAAACATAAAAATCATCAAAAACCGAGCAAAACATATACCCGAATCAAGCTTCCAAAGGTGCTGAATATTCAAAGCTTTCAAAGCTTTATTTTCTTCTTATGTTTCAGCCAAGAAAGATGAATGCATGGCCATTTTAGTTTTTGTTTTATTTTATTTCATGTTATTTCTTAATTTACAAAACTAACCTTAATGATTTTAAATGATAAAACTTATAATATAAGCCCATTACCGTCCATGCATGTTTCCAAGGGTGAAATTACATCTTAAGGACTCCACATTATAAAAAAATAGCAATGTAGCACTTTAACAAATAGCAAGTCACTTTTGCATTTTACGCGATTAAGTCCTTTTATCAATTTAAACAACCAATCGATAAAATTATTTCACGAAACTTTCACACATATCAATTCATAAGCTGTAAACACATAAAATAATATAAAAATAATTTTATGACCTCAGATTTGTGGTTTCGAAGCCACTATTCCGACTAGGGTCTAAACCGGGCTGTTACAGGTAATCCTGATATAAGTCCTCTTGAGCATATGTTACAGATAGGATTTAGCCTGGACAGGTAATCTTGATTAAGCTCTTGTGAGCATATGTTGAAAACAGGATTTAGCTTGGACAATTAATCCTGTTATATGATATGTGGCTTAAGAGTGTGCTTTATGATTAAGTGCCTAATGGGTACTCCTGAATATGAATTGACGGGTTATTAAAATTGTACATCTTGAGTGTACTATCTGAATATCCATCGAAATTTCAATGACTCAACGGATAAAACATTTGACATGATATGAGAATTATGAGATGAAATGGATAATGTCTTGAAAGAATAGAGCATGATGAGCTCATCTATGTTTATTTGATATACATGAGATATGTAACAAACTTGTTTGATTGAGTGCATGTGTTTAGGAAATTTGACAAGTTGATAGAAAACATGTTATTGTATGCTTAAATTTAATAAATGAGATTGGTAAGTTTTATTCTTGTTATACGAACTTACTAAGCATATAATGCTTACTAGGTTTTATTCCTCTATTTTATAGTACTCGGAAGCTCGCGAAGGTTGGTGATCGGTTGGAGCATCATCACACTATCTACAATCTTATTTTGGTATAAATAGTAAACTTATTTTGGAATAATGGCATGTATAGGTTAACTTGGCCATTGTTGGCTTGAATATGTTGTTTGTAATCTAGCCATTGGAATGGCTAGTAATGGTTTATTTTGGTGTATTTATAAGGCATTATATCATGATAAACACATATATGTTAAGTATGGTTGATTAAAAGATGTTTAATGTATAAATTAAATCAAGGTAAGATTATAAACATATATGCATGCAATGATATAACATATTAAATGTTAGAATTTGCTTGAATTCAATACTTGGACTGGTTGGTATTTGAATGTAAGTTTTGATGTAGGTTCATGGCAAAGTTTTGGGTGAGAAATGAAGCTAGAAATGGCTTTTTTTTGTCCACACGGGTAGACACACGGGCGTGTGTCTTTACCGTGCGTGACACACAGTCTGGTACACGGGCGTGTGATTAGGCCATGTGTCCCCTGCACTTTAAATTTGAGAAACAAAATGCTCAGAATTAAGCACACGGGCAGAGACACGGGCGTGTGTCTCAGCCGTGTGTGCTACACCTGTAACACCCTTAACTCGTACTCGTCACTGAAATAGGGTTTCAGAGCATTTCCAAATCATTCAGAACATTATTCTATTAAACTATGTAAATTTACTATTCATTTATCGAGATCATCCATAATGTCCCTTGATCGAACCCTCAAGGCCCAATACGAGCATTTTAAAATTGAATCGGGACTTAATCGAAACCTCTAACAATTTTTCGTAAAATTACAATTTTTTTCTAAGGTGCAGGACTCAAATGCCCGTATGGTCCAAGGGACACGCCCGTGTGACCTTGGAACACACTCGTGCTACAGGCCATGTTCGATTTAAGGTGCCCTCTTACTTGTGCCACACGGCCATGCCACACGCCCGTGTGCTAGGCCGTGTGGTCAATTAATTTAATTCGAATGAGGTGCAGGTTTCACACAGCCAAGACACACGCCCGTGTTCTAGGCCGTGTGGTACACACGGCTGAGACACACGCCAGTGTCTCTGCCCATGTGCCCAATTTTGAGCATTCTGTTTCTCAAAATTAAGGTGCAGGGGACACACAGCCTAACTACATGCCCGTGTTACTAGGGTCCAAGACCTGCTCTTGAAACACACATCCAACACCAACCAATTCAAGCATTCAAATTGGGCAATTTCTATGATTCACAAGGCATATCACTACAAGCATACATGATCACAACCTTACCTTAGTTTAACTTAGGCATTCCCAACATTGATCACATATTTTTAACATAACACATGTGTGTATATGTATATCATAAAAATCTACTTAGTCATACCAAAATGAACCAATACTAGCCATTCCAATGGCTAGGTTACAAAATAACATTTTAAGCCACTATTGGCCAAGTTGTCCTATACATGCCATTATACCCAAAATGATTTCACAAAATATACTCAAAATGCTAGTTGATAGTGTGACGATGCTCCAATGATCTTCCAACCTTCACAAGCTTCCGAGCACTATAAAACAAGGGAAAAATAAACGGAGTAAGCATTATATGCTTAGTAAGTTTGTATAACAAAAACTAAACTTACCAATCCTGTTATTAAATTTAAGCACACAACATCATGTTTTCCATCCATTAGCAAAATTTCCTAAGCACATGCCTTCAATCAAACATGTTAGTCACAAGACTTACAACATGTCAAGTAAAAATAGATGATCTCATCATACAATGTTCTTTCAAGTCATTATCATTACATCTCAAGATTTTCATGCCAAGTCAAGAGATTCATGCCCATTGAATCATTGAATTCCGATGGATGCTCAAGTAGTACACTCAAAGTGTACGGTTCCGTAATCCGTCAATTTCTTATTCAAGAGTACCCCTTAGGGCACTTGACCAAGGAACACACTCTCGAGCCACATATCGTATAACAGGAGGCTAAATCCTTTATATAACGTAAGCTCAGAGGAGCTCGATTAGGATTACCAATCCAGGGTTAAATGCATACTCGAGAGGTACTATATTAGGATTACTCGTTCGGGCTAAATCCTTTATATAACAAGGTCAATGGGATTACTCATCCGAGCTAAATCCCGTTCGCACCAAATGCAGGACCTTATTAGTTTTGGGAAAGCGCATATAATCATCGGAATTCAACATTCAATCGGGACTAACCCTTTATCACCATTTCAAGCATGTAGCAAATTTTCCATCATATCATACAAGTAAAGCACATTAACATAAATCACATTACATACAAACACGACATTCAATTAACATAATTACATGTTCGATTAAGTTACACGAACTTACCTCGACACTTGTTCGCATAAATATCTACTAATCCAAAATCTTTTCTTTTCCTCGATCTAGCCTCGAGTTTGTGTTTTTCGGATCTATATAAATGAATTTAACTATCAATTTCATACATTTCATATTTAAATGGACTCAATTTATGTTCTAGGCAAAATTACCATTTTACCCCTAACTTTTCCATAAATTTTGATTCTGTCTCTAGGCCCAGAAAATAAGACTTGTGCAAATAACTACATATGTAATATCCGGGATTTGTAGCTTATGCATTAATGCTAAATGGTATGAAGTAGCATGCCTATGTGTGTTCTGAATGTGTTGTATGAATTGTGTGAACCTTAGAGTGTAGGTGAATACCTTAGAAATTATTCGATTTTAAGTTTAAAAGAGGAAGCTAGGCAGAGGAGGCCTTAAGAAAATTAGTAGGGGAAGTATGACTCAAAAATGGGCTTGTTTAAGTGGCTTGGAGGCACCACTTAAAGCCTCTGTAAGTGACGCCACAAGGAGTGTCAGAGAGGCCTAGGTTCAAGCTGCAAGGGAAGCAAATAGGAGAGTTTTATTTTGCTGCAAGATTGAGCAATGAGTGACTGGCAATGAATGGGGCACTAGGGGATGAGTTTAAAATGTGGTCTAATCCTTTTAAAATTTCAGCTAAAGTAAGGGATAATTGATGATTTATTTTAAATTATTTTGATTGTGCAAGGAAGAGGAAAAATAGGAGAATAACAAGGGATTTGATAGTGAGAGGAGGAGTTGGCCGAATAGGGGACTCTAGGTGGAGTAATTTCGGCAAAAAGGGGGAAGTGAGGCCATTCTTAATTCTTTTCTTTTCTCTTTTGTTCCTCTGCCGAATTCTCTAGCAAATATCCTCTCTTCTCTTTTATTTTGTCAAAGCCGAAATACCCTGTGTTCTAGCCGAATCTCCATCAGCAATCTTCTTCTTCTTTTTCTCTCAATCTTCCAAAGTCGAAAGTAGGTTCTTTTTAGACCATAGCCGATTGGTTCATTAAAACCCCAAATACCGAAACTTGTGTGATCATCATCTAGCCATAACCGAATATTGCTGTGGATTCAAGCAAGGGAGCAATCGATTTTAGTACTAAGGGTAAGATCAGTCGTTATTCGATTTTCAATCCTTTCTCCTATTAGCCGGAAGTTGAATCTAATCCCAGTGATGCTCTTTGGCTGAATCATTGAAGGAGAATCTCGGGATTTCTTCTAAGTCGACAACAATAGAAGATCATTCGGGTTTTGGTTAGCTAAGGTAAGAAACGCATGATCTTAGGCCAAAGGCTATTTATTAAAGTTCATTGAAGTGATTGGAAATTGGAACTAACCCATGTCTATAGGGATTTCGACAACTTCATAGTCAGACACCACTTTCGGGATTTAAGATTCGCAAGGTAAGGAGGTGTAATATTCGGCCATATTGGTTATTATGTTAGCCGAATCTGACCATGGTTATTTAGGGGCAGTCGATAGTGGTATACAAGGATTTCGGGATTCAAAATCGTAAGGTAAGGGCATATACACATTCGGCCAAGGCCTATTTAGTGACTTAGATTTAATTCTTATTTACTTAGAAGCCGAAAACTAATCCGTGAAGTGATTTAGTGCTAGCCGATTGCAAGAGGGATTATCTCGGAGTTTTGGGATTTGATTAGTGATCAAATCGGCAGCACGGAACTGGGGATCTAGATCGGGATTTCTGGGATTTCAGTGAACTCGTTAAGTAAACCAGGTGTGTACCCCACACTATCTCTTAATAGATTTATGGTAATGTTTTAATGCATGTGTTAATAAGAATGTGAAAGATATGGCTAAGGTACCATGCAATGGTACAAAGTACTCAGGTACGTTTACCCACTCCTACTATGAGTATAATATGATCTGTTATGGCACACATGTGAAACTATAAGAATGTCAATAAAGAATATGGCATGATATTGCATGTTTTGTATGGCATGGGCATATGGGTTATATGGAAAGGGGAAGTGATTGGTGGTTATATACCCCAATATATGAACGTGGTGGCTTGGTCACAATATTCGAATGTGGTGACTTTGGTCACGTTATCTCGAATGTGGTGTCTCATGACACAAAATAATTATCCGTGGCTATGCCACGAATATTATAAGGGCGATGAGCACGCCGATCGCAAATGATCGCCTTCGATGATGTGTAGCGGATGGAGGGTTGACTTAGTAGTCCCCACGTGTGCAGCGAGGTTGTACGGGTGATGTGTAGCGGATGGTAACTAGGTTTGGGTTGAGTTTGCATCATCATTTTATTATTTAATTATATGCATATGTATGAACCGATATGCCAAACTATTGGGATTTAGTGTTGGTTACACATTGAGTCTGTTTGACTCAGGCCCGTTGGGAATATTTTTCAGTGACACTCGGTGATGGACCTGGGTCTGGCAGGGAGCTTAGTGGTGGCCATGCTCAAACACAAAGATTATTTTCAATTTGGACTCTTCATTTTCTTATAAGTATCTTGGATTTATTTCTGGTTTTGCTTCGATGTAATAAGGCCACTAGTATGCATGCATTTTAATTATTTTATTATGATACAATTTTTATCAATCTAAAGTTTAAGCAACTCTTCTTAAAAATAAATGTAAATGTTTAGACACCTAAACACAAATGATTTCTGAATTAAAGATTAACCCTAAAACAACTCGGTATTTTTATAAAACCACCCCAAATTTTCCAAGTAATAAACATGAAATTAAAACGCTTTTACTCGATGAACATACGGATCCGGGTGCGGCTCGTGGGCGGGTTTGGGGTATTTCAAATTGGTATCGAGCCGGGTTCAAAACTCGGCTCTGGGGTTTTTGGGCTCCAAAACGTTTTCTACAAATGGGCTTTTTAAAGGATAACAGGTGTGTTAGCTCAGCATGGCACCTGCGTCTCTGGCCCAAGTCTGCGGTGTAAGTACCTAAACCATTGTGTGATATACATGTGGGCTTTATGGGCTTTATGGGACGTAGACTAGTTTAAATAGACTCGATGGACTATAGGCTTAGTTTAAACCACTTCTTAAACTTTCATAAGACTTAATTTCACTAAACAAACCCGTTAACGAGCCACAAGACTAGGTGTGGTAAACCGTAAGACGCATGTCTAGGATTGGATCCTAATAGCTTGGTATTTAAGAAGTCCTAGTGACTCACCTCCTCTTCACTGGAATCCTACCTGCAGTGCGTAGTGATTGCTCACTTTAGTCGAGTTAGGGTGTGGCAATAGGCGACGCATGCCTAGGAGTGGATTCAGGGAGAGCTTGGTATTTAAGCGATCCTAGCGACTCACCTCCTCTTCACTGAATCCTACAGTGCGTGGTGACTATTCACCCTAGTTATGAGGACTCGTTGATGGGCTAAACCCTATAATTAAAACCCGAAAGGGACCAGCCACCCTAGTTTGGAAAAAAAATTACCGAAATACCCTTATTTCATAAAATCACCAAGGAACCCTGAATTGGAAAATTTACGAAAATACCCCTGATTTACAAATTTTTAAATTAACCCCAATTTATTACCAAAATACCCATGTAGGTGAAATGACGAAAATACCCCCAGGATAGGAATAGGACGAAAATGTTTGAATGATGAATGTGTGTTGAATGAATGTGCTCCTTTAAATTAGGATAGAAGACTTGAAACTTTGATCGATCAAAATAACTACTTCTAAACTTCTTTCATAAAATTTCTTCGCGGATAATCGGTGGAACAAAATACTAATGCATAAAAATTTCTTAATCGAGTTAAAGCGCGATCGTGAGACATGAGTTCTAGGGGACGTGGTCGTAATGTGCGCGAGGACGTGGTAGAGCGAGAATGACCGTGATCGGAACCCGTTAGGTCCGGACAAGGGTCCGAAAATGAGGTACCACCACCTCCACCACCACCGTTGGTGTTGGCGCAAAGAAGATCGGGACGGGGAGGATGTAGTATCGCAGCAATGCCGCGAGTTCTTGAGATGGTGGTGGAGCGGTGGAGGTATGGGAGCTCGTAAATCACTGCCCGAGTGACTCCGAGCCAATGGGGCTGAGGTGTTTCGTGGTGTATCTGGTGTGGCACCCAGTACGGCTGAGTATTGGTTGGAGGCAACCAAGCGAATTATGGACGAGCTCGATTTAACTACTGAGGAGAAACTGAAAGGGATGGTGGCACTACTTCGCGACGAAGCATATCAATGGTGGCTCAAAGTCCGGGATGGTGCCACAACTGAGGATCTTACTTGGGAATATGTTAAGGCGGCGTATTAGAAGAAGTATGTTGGTACCAGTTATATTGATGCGCAGAGGAAAGCATTTCTAGGGCTGGTTCAAGGGAACAAATCCGTGGCGGAGTACGAGGCTGAATTCTTAAGGCTGAGTCGGTATGCTCGAGGGATAGTGGCTACGGAGCATGAACGGTGTGTCCGGTTGGAGGACGGACTTAGGGATGACCTAAGGTTGTTGATAGCTCCGCAGCAGGAGCGGGAATTTGTCGTATTAGTGGAGAAGGCTAAAGTGGCCGAAGGAGTTAAGGACTCTGTAAGGCAGAACTCTGATTGGAATAGGCAAAAGAGAGGATTCGGATCGTCTGGGTCATCTGGGAATGCGCAGAAGAGGCCTAGAGTTGATGGGCCACGAGGTCAGCAAGTTGTGACAGGAGGGCAGTATTGTACTTGTGATCAGTGTGGGAAGAGGCACCTAGGAGAGTGTTGGAAGAAGACAGGGGGATGTTTCAAGTGTGGGTCCAAGGACCACATGATTAAGGATTGTTTTATAAAAATAGACGGGGGCCGACCAACAGGTTAAGGTTCTAATCAGCCGAAGAAGGGGGACAACAAATTTCGCAGGTCGTGGTCCGAATAACAGAGGTAATGGTGCTGGAAGAGGACGTGGGACCCCGGGCCGAGGTGTTGGCAATGCCGAGGCAAGACAGCCGGGTCTAGTGTATGCGGTTCGTCGGAGGGAGGACAAAGACGCGCCGGACGTCATAACCGGTACGTTCCTTATAGCGAACAAGCCTTATTTTGCTTTGATTGATGTGGGCTCGACCCATTCCTATGTTGCATGTGGTGTAGTTGAAGCACTAGGCATAGACTCTGAACTATCTGATAGGGAGATGACTGTAGTAAGCCCATTAGGCCAAACTGTAGTGGTGAATAAGATCTTTCAGAGCGTACCCTTAGAAATTTAGGGAGTGATATTTTTTGCCGACTTAATGGAACTTCCCTTCGGAGAATTCGATCTCATACTTGGCATGGACTGGCTAGTAGAACACCGAGCTATATTGGATTGTGCAGCTAAACGAATGGAGTTAAAGACGCCGGAGGATGAGGCGATAATTATGATAGGAGAAAGAAGAAACTACTTGTCTAACGTAGTCTCTGCCTTAAAGGCTGATAAAATGGTTCGGAAATGGTGCAAGGCATTTCTGACTTTTGTTAGGGCGATGGATGCCAAAGAAGGGGGAGTTAGTGGAGTTAGAATAGTAAAAGAGTTTGTGGATGTCTTTCCTGAGGAGTTACAGAATACCCCTGACGGGAGGTGGAGTTTGGAATTGACTTGTTTGCTGCCGAACGGCGCCAAAGATCTATCGCTCCATATAGAATGGCACCGAAGGAGTTGGTTGAGCTTAAGGCTCAAATCCAAGAGTTGCTTGATCGTGGTTCATTCGACCCAGTGTGTCTCCATGGGGAGCACCTGGCTTGTTTGTGAAGAAGAAAGATGGGACTATGCGTATGTGCATAGATTATCGTCAGTTGAATAAGCTGACCATCAAGAACAAGTACCCTTTGCCAAGGATAGACGACTTGTTCGATCAACCTTAAGGGGCAGCGGTATTCTCAAAGATAGACCTAAGGTCTGGATATCATCAGCTTAAGGTGAAGGAAGCGGATATCCATAAGACGGCTTTTCGGACAAGATACGGACATTATGAGTTCGTAGTGATGCCATTTGGTTTGACAAACGCCCCAGCCGCATTCATGGATATGATGAATCGGGTTTTTCAACCCTACTTGGATCGGTTCGTCGTTGTGTTCATCGACGATATCCTAGTATACTCCAAGTCTGAGGAAGAACATGACGAGCATCTCTGAAAAGTGTTGTAAGTGTTAAGGGAGAAGAAGCTATATGCCAAATTCAGCAAGTGCGAGTTTTGGCTTAAGGAGGTTGCATTCTTAGGGCATGTGGTGTCTGCAGAAGGAATAAGGGTGGACCCTAAGAAGATTGAGGCAGTACTAGATTTGAAACCACCTAAGTCTGTGGCTGAGATTCGAAGTTTCTTGGGATTGGCAGGCTACTACAGAAGGTTTGTGGAAGGATTTTCTTCAATAGCCGCACCGTTGACAAAGTTGTTGAGAAAGGAGGTACCTTTCGTTTGGACAGATAGGCAACAGGAGAGCTTTGAGAAGCTTAAGAGAGTTTTGACTGAAGCTCCGGTTTTGATTCAGCTAGAGGCAGGGAAGGACTTTGTGGTGTACTGTGATGCTTCTCACATAGGATTAGGATGTGTTCTAATGCCGGACGAGAAGGTTGTAGCTTATGCATCTCGACAACTGAGGCCACATGAGGTTAACTACCCGACGCATGACTTGGAACTGGCGGTAGTGGTCTTTGCTCTTAAGGTGTGGAGGCACTACCTTTATGGAGAAAAGTCAGTGATCTACACGGACCACAAGAGTCTTAAGTATCTGTTGACTCGTAAGGAGCCGAACTTGAGACAAATGAAGGTAGGTGGAATTACTGAAGGATTATGATTGTTCCATAGAGTATCATCCGGGCAAGGCGAATGTAGTGGTAGATGCCTTAAGTCGGAAAGTGGTGTCGGATCTGAGGGCAATGTTTGCACATCTGAGCTTGTATGACGATGAAAGTCTGCTGGCAGAGTTGCAAGTTAAGCCGTCATGGCTGAATGAGGTAAAGGAAAGTCGCTTTAGTGGATGAGGACTTATGCTAAGTTGCAACAAGTGCAGAGTGGAGAGTTGGAAGATTATGGTATTAATAACAAAGGAGTGTTGTGTTTTAAGGGTAAGGTCTGTATGCCGAGGAACAAGGAGTTAAGGCAGAGGATTCTTCAGGAATCGCATGGTAGCCCCTATGCTATGCATCCCGGAGGTATTAAATTGTGAGGATCTAAGGGAACAGCTTTTGGTGGCCTGGTCTGAAGAAGGAAGTTACAGAATTTATCGGCAAGTGCTTAACGTGTCAGCAAGTTAAGGCTGAACACCAAGTTCCGTCAGGATTGCTTCAACCGATAAAGATTCCGCAGTGGAAGTGGGAGAGAATTACCATGAACTTCGTTAGTGGGTTTCCCCTTACGCCTACTAAGAAGGACTCGGTATGGGTGATAGTGGACCGGTTGACCAACTCTGCGCACTTCATTCTGGTAAGAGTTGATTATTCTTTGCAGAAGTTAGCAAAGTTATATGTGGCGGAAATTGTGAGGTTGTATAGAGTGCCACTATCAATTATTTTAGATAGGGATCCAAGGTTTACGTATCGGTTTTGGAAGGCTCTACATCAAAGCTTTGGGCACTAAATTGGATTTCACTACGGCTTTTCATCCACAATCGGACGGGCGATCAACGCAGTAATCCAAGTGTTGGAAGATATGCCGAGAGGTCAGTGTGATAGACTTCGAGAGGAAGTTGGGAAGAATATTTGCCGTTAGCGGAATTTGCATACAACAACGGCTATCAAGCCGATGATTCGGATGGCACCATATGAAGCGCTGTATGGACGAAAGTGTCGCACTCCTACGTGTTGGACGGAATTGGGGGAACGACGAGTTTTGGGTCCAGAGATTGTGGTAGAATCTGAAGAGAAAGTTGAGATAATTCACGCACGGTTGAAGGAAGCGTCTAACAGGCAGAAGTCGTACGCAGATCTTAAGAGGAAAGAAATAGAATTTGATGTGGGAGATCAAGTGTTTCTTAAGGTATCACCTTGGAAGAAGGTGATGAGATTTGGTCGCAAAGGGAGGTTAAGTCCAAGGTTTATAGGACCATATCAGGTATTGAAGCGAGTTGGACCAGTGTCATACCAGTTAGAGTTGCCTTCGGAATTGAAGCAGATACACGACGTATTCCATGTGTCCATGCTACGTCATTATCGTTCGGATCCATCTCATGTAGTTCCGGTTGAAGAGGTGGAATTAAGGCCAGATTTGTCCTATGAGGAAGAGCCGATTCAGATCTTGGAACGAGATGTGAAAGTGTTGCGAAGGAAGTCAGTTCCTTTAGTCAAAGTGTTATGGCGCAATCATGGATCGGAAGAAGCTTCGTGGGAGCCGGAAGAAGCAATGCGACAGCAATACCCTCACTTATTTCAGCCAGGTAATTTTGAGGACGAAATTATTTTAAGGGGGTAGAACTGTAATATCCGGGATTTGTAGCTTATGCATTAATGCTAAATGGTATGAAGTAGCATGCCTATGTGTGTTCTGATTGTGTTGTATGAATTGTGTGAACCTTAGAGTGTAGGTGAATACCTTAGAAATTATTCGATTTTAAGTTTAAAAGAGGAAGCTAGGCAGAGGAGGCCTTAAGAAAATTAGTAGGGGAAGTATGACTCAAAAATGGGCTTGTTTAAGTGGCTTGGAGGCGCCACTTAAAGCCTCTGTAAGTGATGCCACAAGGAGTGTCAGAGAGGCCTAGGTTCGAGCTGCAAGGGAAGCAAATAGGAGAGTTTTATTTTGCTGCAAGAATGAGCAGTAGTGGACGGCAATGGGGCACTAGGGGATGAGTTTAAAATGTGGTCTAATCCTTTTAAAATTTCGGCTAAAGTAAGGGATAATTGATGATTTATTTTAAATTATTTTAATTGTGCAAGGAAGAGGAAAAATAGGAGAATAACAAGGGATTTGATAGTGAGAGGAGGAGTTGGCCGAATAGGGGACTCTAGGTGGAGTAATTTCGGCAAAAAGGGGGAAGTGAGGCCATTCTTAATTCTTTTCTTTTCTCTTTTGTTCCTCTGTTGAATTCTCTAGCAAATATCCTCTCTTCTCTTTTATTTTGTCAAAGCCAAAATACCCTGTGTTCTAGCCGAATCTCCATCAGCAATCTTCTTCTTCTTTTTCTCACAATCTTCCAAAAGCCGAAAGCAGGTTCTTTTTAGACCATAGCCGATTGGTTCATTAAAACCCTAAATGCCGAAACTTGTGTGATCATCATCTAGCCATAACCGAATATTGCTGTGGATTCAAGCAAGGGAGCAATCGATTTCAGTACTAAGGGTAAGATCAGTCGTTATTCGATTTTCAATCCTTTCTCCTATTAGCCGGAAGTTGAATCTAATCCCAGTGATGCTCTTTGGCTGAATCATTGAAGGAGAATCTCGGGATTTCTTCTAAGTCGACAACAATAGAAGATCATTCGGGTTTTGGTTAGCTAAGGTAAGAAACGCATGATCTTAGGCCAAAGGCTATTTATTAAAGTTTATTGAAGTGATTGGAAATTGGATCTAACCCATGTCTATAGGGATTTCGACAACTTCATAGCCAGAGACCACTTTCGGGATTTAAGATTCGCAAGGTAAGGAGGTGTAATATTCGGCCATATTGGTTATTATGTTAGCCGAATCTGACCATGGTTATTTAGGGGTAGTCGACAGTGGTATACAAGGATTTCGGGATTCAAAATCGCAAGGTAAGGGCATATACACATTCGGCCAAGGCCTATTTAGTGACTTAGATTTAATTCTTATTTACTTAGAAGCCGAAAACTAATCCGTGAAGTGATTTAGTGCTAGCCGATTGCAAGAGGGATTATCTCGAAGTTTCGGGATTTAATTAGTGATCAAATCGGCAGCAAGGAACTGGGGATCTAGATCGGGATTTCCGGGATTTCAGTGAACTCGTTAAGTAAACCAGGTGTGTACCCCACACTATCTCTTAATAGATTTATGGTAATGTTTTAATGCATATGTTAATAAGAATGTGAAAGATATGGCTAAGGTACCATGCAATGGTACAATGTACTCAGGTACGTTTACCCACTCCTACTATGAGTATAATATGATCTGTTATGGCACACATGTGAAACTATAAGAATGTGAATAAAGAATATGGCATGATATTGCATGTTTTGTATGGCATGGGCATATGGGTTATATGGAAAGGGGAAGTGATTGGTGGTTATATACCCCAATATATGAACGTGGTGGCTTCAGTCACAATATCTGAATGTGGTGACTTCGGTCACATAATCTGAATGTGGTGACTTATGTCACAAAGAGTTTATCTGGTGGCTATGCCATAATATATAAGGGCGATGAGCACGTCGACTGCAGCGACTGCCTTTGATGATGTGTAGCGGATGGAGGGTTGACTTAGTAGTCCCCACGGTGTGATGGTTGGTACGGGTGATGTGTAGCGGATGGCATCTAGGTTTGGGTTCGGGAATGCATCATTATTTGTAAATTGTGATATGTATATGTTTGATCTGATATGCCTGAATCATTAGGGCTTAGTGTGGTTGCTATACACTGAGTCTGTTTGACTCACCCCGTTGTGGGAATATTTTTAGGTGACACTCCGTGATGGACCCGGTCGGCCGGAGCTTAATGGTGGCCATGCTCACTCTCAGCTTTTATTCTACTTTATTTTATTTTGAACTTTAAGTTTGAATTTCATTTCGGGTTTTACCGTTGATGTAATAAGGCCACTAGTATGAAACTGTTTATGCATGCATTTTAATTATTTAGTATAATACGAATTTTATCCACTTAAAGTTAAGCAACTTTTCATAAAAATAAATTTTAAATGTTTAGACACCTAAACACAAACGATTTACGAATTAAAGATTAATTCCAAAACAACTCGGTTTTTTATAAAACCACCCAAATTTTCCAAAGTAATAGACATGAAATTGAAACGTTTTACTCGAGGAACATACCAGATCCGGTCTGGGCTCGTGGGCCGTGTTTGGGGTGTTACATCGGTTTTAAAAATACTAAAATTATTAAAAACGGGACAAGAGAACTTACCCAATTAAGCCTTGAAAGTTTCCCTCTCTCTCCTAGGGTTTCCATAAAATTTTAGGTTGAAGATGATAATAATAAGATGATATTTTCTATTATCTTCTTTTTAATTAATTAAGTTTTTGCTATTTCCAATTTAGTCCTTGACCTTTTTCTATAATTCCATAGATGAGTCACCATGAAAAATCTACATACTTTTCTTAAGGGTCTAATTACCATATAAGGACCTTTAGTTTAGAATTCCATAGCTATTTGATCCTTATAGCTACTAGAATTCAACTTTCACATTTTATGCGATTTAGTCCTTCTCGTAATTAGGCACTAAATCGATAAAATTTTCATGTCAAAATTTTCACATGTCACGTCTATCATATTACGGACCATATAATAAAATAAAAATAAATTATACTTTGGGTCAGATCTGTGGTCCCGAAACCATTATTCCGATTTCACTGAAAAATGGGCTGTTACAACACGGCCTAGAACACGGGCGTGTGGCTGGCCATATGGTGCAAGTCAGAGAGCTACACAGGATCGGACACGGCCAGTGACACGGGAGTGTGCCCTGTCCACACGGGCGTGTGTGCCCTGCACCTTTCAAAATTTTCCATGTTTTTCGAAAAATTCTATGAGTTCTTGATTTAGTCCCGATTCAATTTTAATACTCATATTGGGCCTCGAGGGTCCATTTAAGGGACATTGTGAATAATCTCGGTAAATGAATAGTAATTGATGTGAATTATTCGTAAATGTTCTAAAAGCTCCGGCAATACTTTGTAACCCTGTTTCGGCGACGGACACGGGTTAGGGGTGTTACAAACTATACCTGTGACTCTATCCGACAACGATAATAGGGTAAATATCAACATTATTAATTGTATAATATCATCAAGAATATATATGTATATTCATTTAATCAATTGTTCACAAATCATCGAATTAAGTACAAACATTCCTGTTGAACACATTTGTAACACTCCTAACCCGTCTCTGTCGCTGGATTAGGATTACAGAGCGTTACAGTACAAAAAGAACATTGAACTTCAAAGAAAAAATAATTATGCAATTTAATATCTACATCCAATATTTGAATATAACCATAGTAAAATTACATTATCGGGCCTAGAACCGAGCCTTTGGGGCCCTAAAAGCAACTTGGAAACAACCAGGGATCAATTTGAAACAAGACAAAAAGTTTTGGGAAAAACATGAAAATTTGGAAAATAGGGATCACACGACCGTGTATCTGGGTCGTGTGGCATAGCCTAGACCGTGTGGACATTAGAAGTTACGAAATAAGACTGTGTCCTAGCCCGTGTGTCCGCCCGTGTGGGTATTTGAAATAGGGCCATACAGTCATGTCGTAGGCCGTGTGCGAGACCGTGTTACATATGACTTGAGACACAACGCCGTGTCACAAGTCGTTCCTCAAACCGTGTGAAACCTGCACCTAAAAACAATAGTGACACACGGCCATGTGACAGCCCATATCCCAGGCCATGTGCAACATAAGTTGCCCCTAAAACAAGTCATTTCAAAACCAAATCTTGCACACCAAGACACACCAATTCTACAAGCATTCACATGTTTAAAACACAAATCAAAACATAAAAAACATGCCAAATATCCACTCATCATCAAAAGGCATCTCAAATCACACAACAATTCAATTCATTCAAAGCTACATTATAACCTAAATTTACATCACCATATCAACACATCATTTAACCACTTCAATCCTGTAACACCCCAAACCCGACCCAAACACCACGACCGGATCTGGTATGTCACTAAAAATTTTGGAAGAACATGTCGTATTTTCAGAAAAAATATTTTTCTAAAGTTTATCTTCTTATTCGAGAGAAATTTAATAGTTGATAGTTTAAATAAAATATGCCTTTATAAATTAAAAACCCAAATTTAAATAGATACATTAGTTCAATAAGAATTTAAATAACTAAAAGTAATTAAAGCCCAAAGTAAAACAAAACATAAACTAGTGGCCCATAGCCTTATTACAACGAGATTTAAAATCCATTAATTAAAAATATAAAGTATTAACTTGAGACTTTTTGCTAGATCCAGTTGGTCTTTTGCATGGCCACCTTGCGTTCCTCTCTACACTGGTCCGAAGCACTAGGTATCACCTGAAAGGTTAATTAATAGGGTGAGTCGCGAGACTCAGTGTGCAACCCTCATGCACCACTAGATTTTGGCCTTAGGCCCATAAAACAGATTAATAATTCCATTTATAAAAAAATAACAAATAATATGCAAGGCCCAACCCATTTGCCTAGGTTTCCATCCGCTACACGCCCCCGTACCAGCCATTCACACCATTGGGGATTTCTACAATCGACCCACACCGCTACACACCAAGATGGCAGTCATGCTACTCATCAACATATTATGGCCGAAGCCCTTATAACAGATCACGGCATTAGCCGCTACAACATATAACAGATCACGGTATAAACCGCTACACATATAACGTATAACTTCCTCCTTTCATCAACCCAACCCATGCAGTCATAAAATCAATATGCTTTTATCATATAAAGTCAAACATTCATTGACCTGGTGATTTGCTTCACCCTTTTCGGGTTTCCAACATTAAACCGAGATATCGGTATTTATCACAACATATAAACTTATGAGCATACATTAACAATCAGATCTAGATGGTGGGGAAGTATTACACACCTGTTATCGCGAAGTACTAAACTCTTAGTCGGTATCCTTGCTATACGGATTTATAACTTGGTTCAACCAAAAGCCGGAAAATCACGAAAATTGACCTCCCCTATAATTGGCCAAAGGTTAGTAAATCCCAAATTTTCACACTAAAATCAATAGATCTCCTTACCTTGAAATCCCGAAATTAGAGACTAACAATTTTCGGCTTTTAGATCTAGACGACCAAGTTTCCTTCAAATCCCGGAATGCCGCCCAACATAGAACCATTAAACTATTAGCTTTTCGGCTTTTGCCTTTAAAAAAACCGAAATAGAACGTGAGAGCTTAACAAAAGTCGACGCTTACCTTAGCATGGGGATCCAGCTAGCACTAGAGAGAAGATTCGGCAATGCCAAAGGAAAATATTTAATGCCGGAAGAATAGAACTATTCTCACAAATGGGATGAGTAGAGAAAAACTATGGAGATTTCAGCTTTTTAGAGAAATCGGCTCAAGAGAAAAAAAATGGAGAAGAGAGTGAAAGGAGAGGTTTCGAACACGAAGAAATTGAAGAAAAGAAATTGTAGAGGGAAAGGCTAAGAATTTTGGCACAAAGAATGAAGAGGAAATTAGGGTTTAAATGCCAGAATCAATGAGATATCCCCCCCTATTTATAGAAATTTCGGCACTTACCTAACCTTGCAGATAAATCCTATCTTTTCTCCTTTATCTTAATCTACTAGCTCATCTAAAAGAGACTTAATTATCTCTAACTCCTCCCTCCTTTATCAGCATATTATCCACATATTTTAATCATTAAAACCCCTAAATTTTAGCCTTGTTTCCATCCACTCCACCTAATCCTAATGCCCAAAATTTAGCTAACTTAAATTAAAGAATTGGGCTCCATGAAACTTAAATTTGGGCACCTTACTCCCTTGTGTGGCGTCAACTCCTAAGATTGGGCCACAAGCCCACTTTGGTATTTTAAACATAGATACTACCTTTTAAACCCTATAATGCCCAAATAGATAATTTTAATCAAGGCCTCTACCTAAGCCTGAGCCCAATTTGGACCCCTAACACTTAAATTAACACATTAAACATATCCACCCATTAAACGCATAGGCCCAAAAATTCAGGATGTTACAAATCCCATATAAATAAGTCATAAGCCAAATATCTAAAATGCATTTAAAAATGACCAAAAGACATAAACATACTTATGCATTTACAAGTTAAAACAAAACATATATATACAATAGACATAACCACATCATATTGGCAAAATAGCATAATCAAAAACTCCTATTACATATAAGTCCTATAACCATAGCCAAAATAACCAAAAACTACCGAAGTGGTTAATAGATAGTGTGATAGAGCTCCGACAATATTCCAACCAATCGAGCTTCCGATGATCTACAAAACAGAGAAAACAACTACCTAAGCAACTAATGCATAGTAAGTCCATATAATAAACTCAAACTTAACTGAACATAAAATTATAAAGTCATTCAACCATGCTCGTTAAATCTTATAGACATTTTGTGTAACACTCCCCTAACCTGTATCCATCGCCGGAACAGGGTTACAAAATATTACTAGAGTTTTCAAAACAATTACATATAATTCATGTTAATTACTATTCATATTTTGAGATTATTCATATTGTCCCTTAAATGGACCCTCAAGGCCTAATATGAGTATTAGGATTGAGTCGGGACTAAATCGGGAACTCAGAGAATTTTTCACAAAAGTTCAAAAATTTTCCTAGATGCAGGGCTCACACGCCCATGTGGTCCAAGGGACACGTCCGTGTGACCCTAGGACATGCCCGTGCTGCAGGCCGTGTTGGAAACTATGTAGCTCTCTGACTTGTGCCACACAACCAGCCATACGCCGGTGAGCTAGGCCGCGTGGTTAATTAAAATTTTCAAAATTAGGTACAGGTTTAACACAGCCAAGACACACACCCGTGTTCTGGGCCGTGTAGCACACACGCCTGAGACACACGCCCATGTCTCTGCCCGTGTACTTAGTTCTGAGCATTCAGTTTCTTAAATTTAAAGTGTAGGAGACACATGGCCTAACCACACGCCTGTATACCAGGCTGTGTATCACACACAGTCATGACACACGCCCGTGTGTCTACCCGTGTGGACAAAATAAAGCCATTTCTAACTTCATTTCTCACCCAAAAATTTTCCAATAACCTACACCAAAACTTACATTCATAAACCAACCACTCCAAGCATTATAATCAAGCTAATTCAATCATTTAACATGGTATATCATTATATGCACACATATTTATATTCTTACCTTCGTTTTGTCTATATGTTAAATATAATTTAATCAACCATACTTAACATATATGAACCTACCATAGTATGACCTTATAAGTATATCAAAACAAACCATTACTATCCATTCCAATGGCTAGATTACAAACATCATTTTCAAGCACACAATGGCCAAGTTAACCTATACATGCCATTATACCAAAATAAGTTTACTAATTATACCAAAACAAACTAGTGGATAGTGTGATGATGCTCCAACCGATCACCAACCTTCTCGAGCTTCCGAGCACTATAAGCAGAGAAAATAAAACCTGGTAAGTATTATATGCTTAGTAAGTTCGTATAACAGGAACTAAAACTTACCGATCACATTTAATAACATTAAGCATTCAATAACATGCTTTTCATCAATTTGGCAAATTTACCTAAACAAACATACACTCAATCAAGCAAGTTAGTTACATAAATTTCACATATACATCAATAAGCATTAATGAGCTCATCATGCTATATTATTTCAAGACATTATTCATTTCATCTCATAATTCTCATATAATGTCAAGTATTTTATCCGTTGAATCATTGAAATTCCGATGGATATTCAGATAGTACACTCAAGGTGTACAATTCAATAACCGGTCAATTCATATTTAGGAGTACCCATTAGGGCACTTAATCAAAAAGCACACTCTCGAGCCACATATCATATAACATGATTACTTGTCCAAGCTAAATCCTGTTTCCAACATATGCTCACAAAAGCTTAATCAGGATTACCCGTTCGGGCTAAATCCTATCTGTAACATATGCTCAAGAGGGCTTATATCAGGATTACCAGTCCAGGCTAAATCCTTTCTATAATGAGGTCAATAGGATTACTCGTCCGAGCTAAATCTCGTCAGCAACAAATGCAGGACCTCATTCAATAAGGGAAATCACATTTATCCATCGAAATCCAATATTCAAACATAACTTAACCCTTTTCAAACAGTTTCAAGCATGTATTCATTTCTTATATTATAACATCCAAATAATTCACATAAATATAAATCATATTCTATACAAATATAACATTCAATTCAACATATTTACATGCTCAATTAAGTTACACGAACTTACCTCGATAATAGTTCGTACAAGAAAATATACTAATCCGAAACTTTCTCTTTTCCTCGATCTAGCTTCGAATTTGAGTTATCTGGATCTATATAAATGAATTTAATCATCAATTTCTCACATTTCATATTCATTTGAACTCAATTTACATCCTAGGCAAAATTACCATTTTGCCCCTAAACTTTCCATAAATTCCAATTTCGTCCCTAGGCTCGGAAAATGAAATCCATGCAATTTACTCCTTATTCCAAGCCTAATCGAAATTTCAATATAAAATTTACAGCACATATATTCTATAAAATTCATAATTTTTCTTCAATTTTCACAACTTTACAATTTAGTCCCTAAATCATGTTTTCATCAAAATTCACTTTGTAAAAGTTGTTTATCTATCAACAACCTTTCATTTTCTACCATAAATTTCAAATTTTCAGCATATTCATTGATGGCAAAATTTCTATACTTTGATAACTTTACAAATTGACCCCATAAATAGATAGATTAGACTATCCCGGTTTCAAAAATATAAAAATTACTAAAAAACGGGGCTTGAATACTTACCCAATTAGGCCAAGAAAGCTTGTTTTCTCTTTCCTTGGGTTTCCATGGAATATTTAGGGAAGAAGATGATATAAAATGTTTTTAATTATATTTTTATTATTTATCATCTTTTAATTTTATTACTTTTCAATTTAGTCCTTAGCCTTTTTCTAATTTTTCCATGGATGAATCATCAAAAATATCTACTAACTTTTCTTTAATGGTCTAATTACCATATAAGGACCTCAAGTTTTGGATTCCATAGCTGTTTGATCCCTCTAGATACTAGAATCCAACTTTTGCATTTTATGCAATTTTGTCCTTTCCGTAATTAAGCACTTAATCGATAAAATTTTCTTATAAGAATTTTCATATGACATTCCTATCTAAATGCAAATCATGCAAAAATATAAAAATAAATTTTCCTTCAGCCTCGGATTTGTGGTCCCGAAACCACTGTTCCGATTTCACTAAAATAGGGTTGTTACATTTTGCTTTCCTATTCACAACAATCCACATAGTTATTAGACAACTTAAAATTATAACATCCATGAAACATAGCATATATTATGAAATGAATTCCATACATCTATCTTTCATTACTTGTTTAATTGATTTCCTTTTCAATCCATTTGCTCATAACAAACTTTCCATTTCATATGATCATTAACATGAATAACTCCATATGTATGCCTTTCCATTAAACTTTACTTAGTCGTTGAACCATATAGAATAACATTGGATACTCGGGAATGTTCACACAAAGTGCGCCTTTTCATGTAACCGTAAACTTTCCAATAGTGCTCACATGAGCTATGAAATGGGTTTGCTCACACGAGCTGTGGATCGGGATGTTAGCTACATGATGCTACTCATATGAGCTGTGGAGAATTCGCAACAAATGCAGGACCTCAGCCATCGGTAGGACATCCAGGACCAGTACCCGAAACCTTACAATCCCTAATGACATGTCATTAGTATCGTAAGTATTCTCATGGTTCAAACGAGACTATTAAACTGTCAAATATCCAAAGCATCAAAATATTAACAAATTAAATTTTATTTTACATAAAATTAAATAACATACAATTCAAACAATAATTATTAAGCTTATGACTCATACGAACTTACCTCAATCACAATGTTTGTTACAGCAAAGTGGAAAACTAATTCGAAACTTTTGCTTTCCCTCGATCCAAGTCCAGTTGATTCTTTTCTTGATCTAAATAATAATTTAACTCAGTTAAGTAATTCAAATAGCTTAACTTTATAGATTCTAACTTACAACCCATTTTAATATAAAATTACAAATTTACCCCTAACATTTTAAATTGTGTACAATTTAGTCCCTATACCTAAAGCTTACAATTTAACCACAATTGATAAAATTTCATGCTAGCTGATTTTCATAGGGTTCCCTAACAACCTATATTTCTCACAGTTTCACATTACTACCAGTGAATTTTACTCTTTTAACAAATTAATCCCTAAACCTTAGAATCACTAAAAATCACTTAACAAAACATGTCAATTTAACAACCAAATTTAATAATCTATCAAGTCAATTCAAAACACATTCAAAATCAACCAGGAAAAGTCCCTATACTTTTAATAAATTTACATGGGCTAGCTAGATTAAGCTAATATGAGCTCAAAAACATAAAAATCACCAAAAATGGACTAAGATTACATACCACGCAAGTCAATAATGCTTGACTGAAAATTTCTTTCTTCTCTAATGGAGGATTCGACAAAGGAAGAAGGAAGATGATAAAAAAAATGGTTTAATGACTTTTTTTTACTTAATTTATTATTTAATTATCTAATTACCAAATTGTCCTGTAATAAACCTATCCATAAACATTCACTAACTTAGGATATGGTATAATTATAATCTAAGTCCATTAATTTAAATTACACATACATTTGATCCTTTTAACTAATAGAAATTAAATTTTGCACCTTTTTCAATTTAGCCCTTTTTACTTAATTAACTATTTAAACCTTAAAATTTCTTAACGAAAATTTAATGCGACCTTAATATAACCCTATAGACATTAAATAAACATAAAAATTCTAACTTTCTCTTTGAAATTATGGTCACGAAACCAGTATTTCTGGCACCACTAAAAACGGGCTGTTACAACTCTCCCCCTAAAGGAAATTTTGTCTCCGAAAATATTTCCAAAAAATAGGTTCAGGTATTGCACTTTCATAGCTTCTTTTAGTTCCCATGTAGCTTCCTCGACTTCGTGACGATGCGAAAGAACTTTAACCAAACCTATGTGTTTATTTCTTAATTATTTAACTTTCCGAACCAAAATTCTGATCAGTTCCTCATAGTACGACATATCAGCCTAAATTTCTACATCGACGGGCGAAATCACGTGTGAAGTGTCAGATCAGTACCATCGTAACATCGATACATGAAATAAGTTGTGATTTTTCTCTAATTTAGATGGTATGGCTAAACAGTAAGCTACTGGTCTAATTCTCTCGATGATCTCATATGGGCCGATGAAAATTGGATTAAGCTTCCCTTTTCGGCCAAAATGGAGAACTTTCCTCCAAGGCGATACTTTTAAGAACATTTTGTCACCGACCTGAAATTCAAGTTCTTTCCTTTTTAAATCGGCATATGACTTTTGACGATCGAAAGCAGCTTTCAAACTATCTCGTATCACCTTAACTTTTTCTTCAATTTCTCAAATTAATTCAGTACCAAAAAGCTTTTTCTCACTCAATTCAGTCTAGTATAATGGAGTTCTACATTTCTGACCATAAAAAGCTTCGTATGGTGCTATTTTAATACTCAACTGGTAACTGTTATTATACGCAAATTCAACCAACAAAAGAAGTTTCTCCCAAGCTACCTTCAAATTCCAAAATGCAACAACGGAGCATATCTTCGAGTATCTGAATCACCCACTCAGATTGACCATCGGTCTATGGATGGAATGTGGTACTAAAATGTAATCTAGTGCCTAAATTTTCATGCAACTTATTCCAAAATCTAGAAGTGAATCGTGGATCTCAATCGAAAATAATAGATTACGGCACCCCGTAAAGTCTGACAAATTCAACAACACACAACTCTGCTAACTTCTCGAGTGAATACTCCGTACGTACAAGTATGAAATGTGCGGACTTAGTCAGACGATCGACAATAACCCAGATGGCATCTTTCTTTTTCAGAGATAACGACAATCCTGATACGAAATCTATAGTAACCCATTCCCATTTTCATTTTGGAATCATAGCAGGCTGTAGTAATTTTGAAGGTATCTGATGCTCGGCTTTAACTTGCTGGCAAATTAGACATTTTGATACAAACATTGAAATCTCACGTTTCATACCTGGCCACCAGTACATTTGTTTCGAATCACCGTACATTCTATTACTACCAGAATGAATTGAGTAACTGCTTCTATGAGCTTCCTGAAGAATCTTCTGTTTGATAACATAATTTTTTGAAACATACAATCAATTTCGAAAGTACAAGCTATCGTCTGAACCAATGTGAAAATCTAAATCTAATAACGTTTTAATCTGTGCTCGTTTGGCAATCAATTCAGTATCATTTTTCTGAGCTTCACAAATCTATTACAGAAATGTCGGTTTAGCTTTCAATTTAGCTAAACTAGAATCGTCACCAACAAGCGTCAATTGAGTATTCAAAGCTCTTAATGCAAATAATGACTTTCAACTCAGAACATCCGCGACAATATTAACTTTCCCCGAGTGATAGTCAATAATCAGATCATAATCTCTCAACAGCTCTAACCATCTACATTGTTGAAAATTCAATTCTTTTTGTGACATCAAGTATTTCAAACTTTTATGGTCGGTGAATATATGGCATTTTTCCCCGTATAAATAGTTTCGTAAAATTTTTAAAGCAAAGACAATAGCTACCAATTCTAAATCCTGTGTCGGGTAGTTCCTCTCATGCAGTTTCAATTAACGGGAAGCATAAGTTGCAACTTTGCATTCCTGCATCAAAACACAAGCCAAACCATTAAATAAAGCATTGCAATAAATCAAAAACTCTTTGTCAGACTTTGGCTGAATCAACACAGAGGCTTCGGTTAACATCACTTTCAACTAATCGAAGCTCTGCTGACATTTATTAAACTAAACAAATTTTACATCTTTCTTGAGTAACTTCGTCAATGGTGAAGCAATCATCGACAACCCTTTAACAAATCTTCGATAATACCCAGCCAAACGTAGAAAACTTCTGATCTTAGTGATACTTTTCAGAGGCTTCCATTCCAAAATAGCAGATATTTTGCTCAGATCCACTCTAATGCCATTAGCTGATACCACGTGTGTAACAGCCCGATTTTATATAAATCGGAATAGTGGTTTTGAAACCACAAATCTAATGTCAAAAATTATTTTAATATTATTTTATGTGTTTAAAGCATGACAGCATGTATGTGTGAAAATTTTGTGAGCTAATTTTATCGATTGATTGCTCAATTTGAGAAAAATGACTTAATCGCGTAAAATGAAAAAGTTGCATACTATTTGTTTAAAGTGCTTAATTGCTATGGTTGATTAAATTAAAATTCCTATGATGATATTAGACCATTGGTAGTGTTAATGGACATTAATGGACATGCAATATAAATTTCTATGCTTATTCATTAAGGTTAAACTTGTAATTTGGATAATAAAGGTTAATAAACAAAACAAAATTCATAAATTGTGTTCATCTTTTTCTTGGTGACCGAATATAAAATTAAAAAAAATAGGTTGGAAGCTTGTTAGGGTTCGACACTTGCAAGGCTTGATTGGTAAGTGTTTTGAGCTCGATTTTTAATGATTTTTATGTTTTTGTAACCGTTGCAGCTCAATCTAGCTAGCCCGTATCTTTAATTTTGAAATTGTTAAAGATTTTAAGAGTTTCCATTGATGAGCTTATGTGTTCTTTGGTGTTTGAAGATGAAATATGAATTTTTGATGATAGATTTTCATGTTTTGTAAAGTGATTTTTGATGATATTTCATAATAAGGATTAAATTGCGAAATATACAAATTGAGTGGTTGAAATGTGAAATAAATGAATTTTTTGGGCTGCTAGGGACCTATGTGTAATTCGGCCAAGCTTGGGTTTAATGAAATTATGTGAATTTTGTGTATTTGTGAAATAGGGACTAAATTGATTAAATGTGAAAATTTAGGGGCTAATGTGTAAAAAGGCCTAAATGTGTGTTTTGGACTAAATTGAAAGAATATAAGATTGAATAAGTTAATTTTGATTATATTTAGATCAAGAAAAGAGGAATCCGGAATTAGATCGGAGGAAAAGCAAGGTTATCGAGTAGTCGATCAGATCCGTCAAATTCGAATACGAGGTAAGTTCGTATGTGGAAATTTCATTATAAATATATGTTAAATGCTTTGATATTGAATAAACTGTGCTTATGAGATACGGACAATGTTTGAATTGTGAATACGACTCTACGGATATGTTCGACGATGAAATTGACAAGTGTAAATTCCCGGTTGAACCTTAGGAATAGTCTAGGATATTAATAACATGTCATTAGGGTATTAAGTTGGCTTCGGGCCATGATATCGGTACTTTGGGTGCGAGTTATACCTTGATTTGGCTACGGGCCATGGTATAGTTATTTTGGAGAGGAGTTACCTTGATTTGGCTACGTGCCATGGAATAGGTACTCTGAGATAAGTTACCTTGATTTGGCTATGGGCCATGGTATAGGTACTTATCGATTGATATATTTTAGTGTCTGAATTCTATTTCGAATGGTTCAATGGGTAAACGAATGTTGTGGTTTAGAAAGAGGTTAGTACGAGGCGATACAGGTACATACAGAACCTATTCGAGTATTAAATAGAGAAAGTTGATTGAGATGGTATTGGATCATGTTTTGAGACATGAGAAAGGTTTGTAGTTAATGTGTATATGTTGATGTTATGTAAAATTGGCTGATTTGAATTTATTTGATGAACTAAGTTATTCACTTACGAGCTTACTAAGCTATTAAGCTTACTTTGTCTTATTTTTCTATGTTTTATAGTGAATCAAGGCTAGCTCGGATCTGGGAGTCGTCGGAAACATCATCGCACTATCAGACATCTATTTGGTACTTTTGAGTTGTAAATATATGGTATATGGCATGTATAGGCTACTTGTTGTATTTTGGTTGTGAATATAGCCATGAGGGTTGGCTTGTTAATGATGTTAATATTGTTGTGTGTTTAGCTAATAGAAATGGCTTATAAATGTATATGTTTTGGTTCTATACATAGCCATGAGTGATGGCTTATTTTGGCATGTTTAGTATGAAAATGGTTATGGTTTTATAGTTGCAAATGGTTAATTGATTTATGGAGTTTAATGCTTGAGAAATGCTTTGGTGAAGTATGAATTTAGAAGTTGAGTTGATAAGTATTTGAATAGGTAATTGGCATTGAATTGAGTATTGAATTTGGTTGAAATGGATATGGTATGAATTGTAATTTTGCTTGATGATTTTGGTTGCCTATTGTATGATGAAATGGTACCATTTTGGTTGCTTAATTGAGCATGAGAAAGGGTGGCAAATTGGCCTTGCAAATGGCCTATTTTTGTCCACATGGGCGAGAACACGGGCGTGTGTCTCAAGTGTCACGACACACAATCATGCTACGTGTAACACCCCAAACCCGGTCAATACGCCCACGGCCAAATTTGGTATGTCACGGGAAAGCGTTTTGAGGAAAAAGCGAGTTACTGATTAAATTTTAGTGAAAAACTTTTAAATTCGTAATAAAAATTAAGTTGAAAACGATATTTTACTTTGCAATTCCGTAAATAGATTTTTAAAACTTAGTCGCAGACTTAGATTAAGTAAACCATTTATAAATTAAAGAGAAACTAAAGCAATTAGGTTAAAAATCGTATCTAATAGAAATTTGGAAACTTAAGTTTTGTAAAATAGTTTGAGTTATCGAAAATACTTAAGTTGTTAAAATTATCAATTTATTTAGGTTACCCGATGGTAACGTTTTAAAAATCATCGCGCTTTGTATTTTAGAAAACTTTGTTCACATATCATTAAATCAATCATGTAATTTGCCAATTATTCCTAAAACAAATCCAAAGCATATAAATAATCCAAAAAAACATAATTAAAGAGGCCTTATTACAAACCCATAAAATGAAAACCAAATTAAAATCAAGTACCCAAATGGAAGTTCATGTAAAACCAAATTTCATTGCATGGCCTCCTCGAGTTCATCCTAGCTCCTCATCCTCGAATTCTGAATTACCTGAAAAAGTAAGGAAGAAGGTGGGTCACCAAGACTCAATGCATATTCCCTCTCCCGGTAAATACCACATACTTACACAAATTATAACCAAGCAATATATATATTATGCACCCAACCTAGCCATCCGTAACTCCTTTTTCTACCCGTGTGGTACCAAACCACTGGTGGTGCCAAACCACTGGTGACCAAAGTCACAAATAATCAAGTTGTGGGGCCAACCCACTTGTGATACTAAATCACTGGCGACAATCCCATATCTCAAAAGTGGGGCCAACCCACGGTGGTGTTAATCCACGAGGGACGAGTCGCTATGAGGTGCCAAACCTCCGGTGTCCCAAAGACACAAATGTGATACCAAATCACTTTGTGACCAAAGTCACGAATAATCAAGTTGTGGGGCCAACCCACGTGTGATACCAAATCACCGGCGACAATCCCATATCTAAAAAGTGGGGCCAACCCACGGTGGTGTTAATCCACGGGGACGAGTCGCTATGAGGTGCCAAACCTCACGGTGTCCCAAAGACACAAATGTGATACCAAATCACCGGAGGTACCAAACCTCACGGTGTCCAAGACACGAATATCAATCTTCCCCTCCTCTCATATTGCCCATACCAATGCAATAGATAAACAAATCATGTCAATATACTTTGATATGAACATATAACCAATACATATCGTAGATCGTGATATTAAACAACATATAGCAACATCATATCGAAACGGACTTACCCGTATCCTTGCTCATACCCATCAAGGTATCATATCAATATCTCATAGTTTAAGGCTTTAACAACTTGAATAGTTATTTAACACACATATATATATATATAAACCAAGTTATAAAGTGTGTAAGATACACACCTTTCACTACATAAGTACAAAAATCCGAAGACCAGATCTACGCACTAGATCACCTTGTCCTACAATCGGCCAATATTTAAATTATAAACAAAGGCCATTCAGCCATACTACTAAATCCCAATGAGTTATCACTTGAAATACCAAGTCTTACCTAAAGCTTACCCAAAACGATTTGACAAAGAAACGAGGCTTAGATTGATTGCTTCCAACGTCCCGAGGAGCCTAAAAGAAATCGATTTCTAAGAATGATTAGAACCTTGCAACAATTTCCCAAAATTTGGCCTTTGTCCACAAGAGGAACAACATAGAAACAATAAAAGACTAAGGAAAAATGGCCATAACACTTACCTATCTTCCAAAACCGATTGAAGAAAACCAAATGAAGTCCTACCCTTAAAGAAATTTGACCAAGACAAATCAAATAGGATATGAGAGTTTTTGTAACATCCCAAATATGGGGTTATTTGGAATTTGATTATTTTTGATATTGTTAATGGAATAATAGAACTTAATTTAAGGCTTTGAGTATGCCCGGTTTGATAGAAAAATTTCAGTTTTAATTTTAAAAAGAAGGGAGCCTTAGCAAGTGGGTGTTATAAGAATAAATGTGGGTAATTTAACACTAATTAGGCCTTGGATAAGTGGCAAAGCAAGCCCACTTAAGAGCTAGCATGTGACGCCACATCAAGAGGAAGGGAGAGCCTTGGTTCGAGTCACAAGGATCCCTCTTTTTGCATTGTGGATGGACGGCACATGTGGAGAGTTTTTCTCCCTTTGGTTTCTTTTTATTTTGGATAATAAAGGGGTTAATATTATTATTATTAAGGGATAATTTAAGCACTTTAAATTGGTTTTAAATTGCTTAAAATTGGTGATAATAAGGGATGTTATTATATTGATAATAAGAGGATAAAAAGAAGATATTAGTTGGATTATTATTGGATTAAGAGGGGATTAATTCAATTAAGTTTGAATTAAATTGAATGGGTGGCTTGGAGCAAAATAAGGTAATGGCCGAATTTTAAACTCCTTGGTGGAGTAGTGTGGGCTGGCAATGCTACTAGAAGGGTGCCGAATGTCTATAAAAGGAGCAACCTAGCACCATTCTCTTCTTTTTCTTCATTTTGCTACTTGCCGAAATCTCTTAAGCCCTCTTCATTCTTCTTTTATTTTTTTTTCCAGCCTCCCAAACCCCTTTAGCCGAAACTTCTATTCCCTCTCATCTCCACTATTTTCCTTCCTTCAATAAGCCGAATACACCCCCTTGAAGTGCCGAATCTCACACTCCTTCTTGGCGGTGTGGTTGGCCAGAATACTAAAGGAAGTATAAGACCTGCAAAGTTAGCTCTCAATCGGTTTGAGGAAGGTAAGAAGGGACTTAGTCGAATGGTTTTGTTATTCTCTTTTATGATTACGTCGATCTAAGCATGGGGAAAGCAGGAGTTCGGCACAAGACCGATAGTTGGCTTATTTTTGGTCTAAACCGAAATGTTGTAGGGACTCGAGATATTTGGAATCGGGCGATCAAGGTTCCATCTTCTACCAACCGAATTTGGTAAGTGTAGGTAAGGCTTATATTGGTATTTAAAAGCCGAAGGCTATGGTTATTAGTGCTATTAATTGACTAAGTGAAGTTTGTAACCAGATTCGCAAGTCGGACGCTAAGACTAGTATTCAAAGCGAGTAGGTAAGGATTCGGGTTCAAGCAATGACCCTAAAAGGATTATCTGGTTTGGCCGAATGGCCCATGTCACTAACACTATTTTGGCCGAATATAGGGGCTAGTGGATCTAAGGTGGCCGACTTCTTCATTCGGGATTTAGATTATTCGGGGGTGACAGGTGTGTACATACACACTTATAACAGTTAATGTTGTGTTATATATATATATATATATATATATATATTGTATGTAAATCTGCTTGATGTAGATGCAGATTGGTACCTTAACGGTACAAGTGAGGATCCCGGTAAGTCTCTGTTGATATGAGATTACTTTAATGCTTTTGGGAAGCAAGGTTTATTGACACATGTGATGAATGCATGAGATCCATTTGTTAACTTGTTTACCTACTATGGGCTATATGAGAGGAGGCGGTGATGTTTCGTCTTGTGAGCACCGGTGTTTTGGTAACACACTGCGTGACTATATGTCACGGAGGTTTGGTACCTCCAGAGGTTTGGCACCTCATAGCGACTTGTCCCTGTGGTTTAACACCACCGTGGGTTGGCCCCACTTGAGATATGGGATCGTCTGCCGGTGATTTGGTATCACCACGATGGGTTGGCCCCATCACCCGATTTGTGTCTACGGACACGGTGCTTTGGTAGCACATTGTGACTATATGTCACCAGTGGTTTGGCACCACCAGGTGTTTTGGTAACACATTGTGACTACGGTCACCGGTGGTTTGGTACCACATGGGGTAGACAAAGGCGTTTGGTTGGCTAGGTTGGGCACACGATACTGCATAATTAAGCGATATATGTTGTGTATGAAATGTTGCTTTAAGCGGGGAAGGGTTACATACTGAGTCTTGGTGACTCACCTTCTCCTTTAACATTTTTCAGGTGACTCGTAGATGGCAGTTGAGGAGCCGGTTGGACTCGAGGTGGCCATGCAGTGGATTTAAATTTATAGAACTTTAAATTTGATTAATTTTATTTTGGGTTGTAATAAGGCCTCCATAAACTTTATTTGTGTTTTTTTTATATGTTGGATATTTACTTAAAACTATATTATTAAATTGAATTAAATCACATGTTTTTTTTGTTAACACGAAAAAGTTTAATCGTGCCATCGGGCACACTTGAAACTGGTATAACAATTGGACTTAATTAAATTTCCAAATTAAATCTAAGTGTAGCTTTGGCAAGATAACCGAAAACGAGAGGTTTTCAATAAAAATTAAATAGGTATCGAAATGGTGTTCACAAGGTTTTTCTCCGTAACAAGTCAAATTCGGTCGTAATGTTTGGGCCGGGTTTGGGTTATTCTGAGCACTGGTATCGAGCCAGTTCAAAGCTCATTGTGGGGGCCCCAAGGCCCAAAAATGTTTTAATAGGCCTTTTGAATTGTTTTTGGGTTTTAGCGGCATGGCCCGAGTCTCCGGCACCGATCCGCCCAGGTAAGTACATCTAAACCTCCTTGTGAATTATATTCGGTAGAAGGGTAGGAAGCATGGAACGTAGATAGACTTGTAGGACTTGGACCCTAGGTTTAGACTACTCAAACACACAAACAAGACATAAGACTTAAAGAACTAAACCAACCTATGACTTAGTCAATGAGCTAGGGTGTGGTAACCCACATGCGCATGTCTAGGATTGGATCCTAAGAGCACAGTATTTAAGCGGTCCTCGTGACTCACCTCCTCTTCGCAGTATCCTGCAGTGCGCGTAGCTTCGGTTCACCCTAACTCGGAGGGCTCGATGGTGTGGCAACCTCTCAGTGCATGCATGTCTAGAAAGGTTCGGTGAGAGCTTGGTATTTAAGCGGTCCGCGTGACCCACCTCCTCTTCACTCGAATTACGCACAGTGCGTAGCTTTGGTTCACCACGACCGGGAGGGCTCGGTCATAGGCTAAACACAATGATTAAAACCCTAAAAAGGAAATTAGCCTTGTTTTTGAAATAGAACGAAGCAACAAGCCCTAATGTTTTCAAAACTTGTCCAATAACTCTCTTAAACCCTAGAACATTACTTTTACAACGTTTTTCTGGAAAACTTGACTTGTGAAAAATTACAAAAATACCCTTAGAGTAAAATTACCAAAATGCCCCTGACCCATAAAATATTAATTCGACGGTTTTGCTTAAAAATTTCAACTATTTTACAAATACTCAATAACTTAGCTTTGGAAATCATCAGTAAAATATTTTGGTTCTGGAAAATTACGAAAATACCCTCAGTAGGAAAAAGACGAAAATACCCACAGGTTAGAAGTGGCGTAAATGTCCGATGAGTGAATAGGTATGGAAAGTATTAAGGAATGGATGCACGAACTTCTTTGTGTGAACTAGGATAGGAAACTGAAACATTGTTTGCTCGAAAGAATCTCTGATTAAACCTTATCCATAAAATTTCTTCGCGAGTAATAAAGTGAAACAAATGCTAACGCATAAAATTTTTCTTAATCAGTTAAAAGCGTGGTAGATAGAATGAGTTCTAGAGGGCGTGGGCGCCGTGGGCGTGGTAGGGGTAGGATGACGGTGTCCGAACCCGTCAGTCGAGACAAGGTTCGGAAAATGAGGTACCACTTGCCACCACCACCTCCTACTTTTAGAGTGAGGAGCCGGAATGGCCCGGTGGCGAGTCGGCATTGCAAGTCGTGTTGCGAGTCTTGGAGATGGTGGTGTGGGCGGTGGAAATGTAGGAGCTCGGAAATCTGTCCCGGCGACTCCGATCTAACGGAGCGGAGGTATTCCGAGGTGTGTCGAGTGGCACCCAGGTCTGTGGAATCTTTGGCTAGAGTCAACCCCAGAAAGAATCATGGATAACCTTGACTGACCGAGGAAGAGAAGCTGAAAGGGGGCGGTGTCGCTTCTAAAGGATGAAGCGTATCGGTGGTGGCTTACGGTTCGAGATGGGGCTACAGAGATGATTTGACTTGGGAGTATTTCGAACCACCTATCGGAAGAAGTATGTGGGTATCGCCTACACCGACGCCGCAGAGAAAGGCTTTTACGGGTTTAGTGCAAGGAACTAAGTCCGTGTCGGAATATGAGGCGAATTTCTAAGGCCGAGTAGATATCACGAGAGGCATCGTGGCTCTTGAACATGAGCGCCGTGTCCGCTTTGAGGACGGACTCAGAGATGATTTAAGGTTCTTGATTGCCCCACAAAGCAGTTCGTGAGTTCTCATCTTTAGTGGAGAAGGCTAAGGTAGCCGAGAAGGAATCAAAGGAGGCCGTGAGGCGAGAACTATAATAAGAACAATCGGAAGAGAAGTTTTGGGTCACCGGATCAAGCGGAAGTGCTCGAGAAAAAGGCTAGGCCAAGTGGGCCCAATCGGCGACAAGGCCCACGATCGCTAATCAAAGGCCGACTGGTGCAATCGCTGTGGAAAGACCCATTGGGGAGGATGTTGGACCGGTGACAAAGGATGTTTTGAGTGTGGGTCTTTGGAGCATCGCGTCGAGAGATGTCCCCGAAACTAGCTAAGAAGCGGCGGAGAGGCGTAACTGCTCGGGATAGAAATGTGGAACCACGGAGGGTCGTGGTAATGGCGGAGAAACAACGGTCCTAACCGAGGTCGTGGAACTCAAGGCGCGAGGTTCAGCAACACGAGAGGCTAGGCAGCTGGCTTAGTTTACGCAATGAGGTGTCGCGAAGAAGGTGACGCACCCGGATGTCATAACCGACGCGTTTCTAATTTTCGGTTTTCCTTATGTTGCATTGATTGATGTGGGCTCGGCGCACTCGTTACATTGCTAGTAGTGTGGTAGGAACTATGGACCTAAACTCAAACCGCTTCTAGGAGATGACCAGTAGTTAGCCCCTTTAGGTCACTCCGTGATCGTAGACAAACTCTATAGAGGCGTACCCTAGAACTTCAAGGGGTAGTATTTGTAGCTGATCTAATGGAACTATCGTTTGGGGAGTTCGATTTGATCCTCGGTATGGATTGGTTGGTTAAGTACCAAGCGAGTTTGGATTGCGCGACTAAGCGCATGGTCCTAAAACGGTGAAGGTGATGAAGTGGTTATGATAGGTGATCGAAGGAATTGTCTATCCAATGTAGTGACCGCCTTGAATTTGAAAAGATGGTCAAGAAGGGTTGTGAGGCGTATTTGGTTCAAATCGTGCTTTGGAAGCTAAGGGGTTAGTAATTGAAAAGGTCCGAACGGTTGGGGAATTTGTTTGATGTGTTCCCGGAAGAACTTCCGGGTTTGCCTCGGATCGAGAAGTCGAATCGGTATAGACTTGCTACCGAACGGCACTGTGTCCATAGCACCATACCGAATGGCACCAAAGGAATTGGTGGAGCTAAAGGCTCAAATTCGAGAGCTCTTAGATAGAGGGTTTATACGACCAAGTATATCCCCGTGGAGAGCACTGTGTTGTTTGTCAAGAAGAAGGACGGTTCTATGCGGATGTGCATCGACTACCATCGCTTAAATAAGTTAACGATCAAGAACAAGTATCCGTTGCCTCGGATTGACGACTTGTTTGATCAACCGAAGGGTGCCTCGGTGTTTTCAAGATAGACCTTAGGTCGGGATATCACCAATTAAGGGTGAAGGAGGTGATGTTCATAAAAGCGGCATTCCGAACTCGGTATGGGCATTTTGAGTTCTTGGTAATGCCATTCGGGTTGACTAATGCACCGCGGCATTTATGGACTTGATGAATAGAGTATTCCAAGAATACTTGGACCATTCGTCGTGGTGTTCATAGACGACATATTGGTTTATTCAAAAAGCAGAAGAGGAGCATGACAAGCATTTACGGATAGTTACGCAAGTATTGAGGGGAAGCGATTATATGCCAAATTCGGTAAGTGTGAATTTTGGCTTAGGAAAGTGGCTTTCTTAGGTCATGTAGTGTCACCAAGGAATTAGGGTAGACCCTCGCAAGATTGAAGCGGTATTGGAGTGGAAACCACCTAGGGCGGTGGTAATAATCTGAAGTTTTCTGGGTTTAGCGGGTACTATCGGAGATTCGTGGAAGGATTCTCTCTAATAGCAAATACTGTTAACTAAGTTGCTAAGGAAAGGTGTCCCATTTGTATGGACGGAGAGGCAGCAAGAAAGCTTTGATAAGTTAAGGAAGATTTTGACGGAAGCTCGGTTTTGGTACACTGAAGCGAGAAAGTTATTCACGATTTATTGTGATGCATCTCACACCGATGCAGGATGTGTGTTGATGCGAGGATGGGAAGGTAGTAGCCTATGCATCTCGTCGATTAAGACCGCATGAGGTTAACTACCCAACGCACGACTTGGAGTTAGCAACGATCGTCTTAGCTCGAAGATATGGAGACATTACACATGGGGAGAAGTCGATAGTCTACACGGATCACAAAAGCTTGAGGTATCTTCGACTCTGAAGGATCTCGACTGAGAGACAAATGTCGGTGGATTGAACTACTAAAAGACTATGATTGTTCAATCGAGTACCATCCGGGTAAGGCTAATGTGGTAGCTGATGCATTGAGTCGGAAGGTGGTGATGGACTTAAGAGCAATGTTCGCTCGGTTGAGTCTATATGATGATGGGAGTCTTTTGGCGGAACTTCAAGTAAAGCCGACTTGGATTGAGGAGATTAAGGAAAAGCAGTTAGTGGATGAAGGCTTGAACTCTAAGAGGGTACAAGTTCAAGACGGTGGTTTGGAAGGGTACAGTCTGTCTAGTGAAGGAGTGCTTTGTTTTCAAGGACGAGTATGTATGCCAAAGGATACAGAAGTAAGGCAGAAAATTCTCCAAGATGCACATAGCAGCCCATACGCTATGCATCCTGGGGGAAGCAAGATGTATGGAGATTTGCGGAAAGCTTGATTACTCGTGGCACAGGTTGAAGCGTGAGGTAACGGAGTTCGTAGGGAAGTGTCCGACGTGTCGGCAGGTTAAGGTCTGAACATCGGTCACCATCGGGACTACTTCAACCGATAAAGATCCTCAATGGAAATGGGAGAGGATCACCATGGATTTTGTTAGTGGGCTACCCTTACGCCCACCAAGAAGGATGCGATTTGGGTAATTGTGGATCGCTTTGACTAAATCAGCTCACTTCATGCCTGGTGAGAATGGATTACTCACTCCGAGCTAAGCTGGTATATGTGGGTGAAATAGTGAGGTTGCATGGCGTGCGATGTCGATTATCTCGGATAGGGATCCCGATTCACGTCAAGGTTTTGGAAAGCGTTGCATCAAGCTTTAGGTACACGGTTAGATTTTAGTACGGCTTTCCATCCACAATCGACGGACACTCGGAAAGGGTGATCTGATTTTAGAAGACATGTTAAGAGGTCATGTCTTGGATTTCATGGTAGTTGGGAGGAGTACCTACCATTAGCGGAATTCGCTTATAACAATAGTTATCAGCGAGTATTCAAATGGCTCCATACGAGGCCCTATATGGACGAAAGTGCCGTACTCCTACATGTTGGGCGGAGTTGGGAGAAAGACAAGTTAGGTCCAGAATTGGTAACCGAGACGGAAGACAAAGTCGGGGTGATTCGGTCTCGTCTCAAGGAAGCATCGGATAGGCGTAAGTCTTATGCCGATCTCAAACGCAAGGAAGTGGAGTATCTTTGTGGGAGACAAAGTCTTTCTCGAAAGTGTCGCCTTGGAAAAAGGTGTTGAGATTTGGATGGAAAGGGAAGTTAAGCCCAAGGTTCATCGGGCCATATACGGTTGTAAAGCGAGTAGGACCGGTAGCTTATCAGCTAGAGCTGCCGCGAAGCGAGTCGATTCATGACGTATTTCATGTGTCAATCTTTGAGGCGGTGTCGGTCGGATCCTTCGCACGTTGTGCCAAAGAGCAGAGATTGAGGTGAACTCGGATTTATCTTTTGAGGAAGAACCGGTTCAGATTGTAGACCGAGATGTGAAAGTTCTACGTGGAAGGCGGTGCCTTTAGTAAAAGTGTTATGGCGGAACCACGGAGTGGAAGAAGCTACGTGGGAGCCCGAGGAGGTGATGCGCGACAATACCCCATCTCTTTTGATCAAGGAATTTCGAGGACTAAATTTATTTTAAGGGGGTAGAATCAGAACATCCCAAATATGGGGTTATTTGGAATTTGATTATTTTGATATTGTTAATGGAATAATAGAACTTAATTTAAGGCTTTGAGTATGCCCGGTTTGATAGAAAAATTTCAGTTTTAATTTTAAAAAGAAGGGAGCCTTAGCAAGTGGGTGTTATAAGAATAAATGTGGGTAATTTAACACTAATTAGGCCTTGGATAAGTGGCAAAGCAAGCCCACTTAAGAGCTAGCATGTGACGCCACATCAAGAGGAAGGAGAGCCTTGGTTGAGTCACAAGGATCCCTCTTTTTGCATTGTGGATGGACGGCACATGTGGAGAGTTTTTCTCCCTTTGGATTCTTTTTATTTTGGATAATAAAGGGGTTAATATTATTATTATTAAGGGATAATTTAAGCACTTTAAATTGGTTTTAAATTGCTTAAAATTGGTGATAATAAGGGATGTTATTATATTGATAATAAGAGGATAAAAAGAAGATATTAGTTGGATTATTATTGGATTAAGAGGGGATTAATTCAATTAAGTTTGAATTAAATTGAATGGGTGGCTTGGAGCAAAATAAGGTAATGGCCGAATTTTAAACTCCTTGGTGGAGTAGTGTGGACGGCAATGCTACTAGAAGGGGTGCCGAATGTCTATAAAAGGGAGCAACCTAGCACCATTCTCTTCTTTTTCTTCATTTTGCTACTTGCCGAAATCTCTTAAGCCCTCTTCATTCTTCTTTTATTTTTTTTTTCCAGCCTCCCAAACCCCTTTGCTTGAAACTTCTATTCCCTCTCATCTCCACTATTTTCCTTCCTTCAATAAGCCGAATACACCCCCCTTGAAGTGCCGAATCTCACACTCCTTCTTGGCAGTGTGGTTAGCCGAATACTAAAGGAAGTATAAGACCCTGCGAAAGTTAGCTCTCAATCGGTTTGAGGAAGGTAAGAAGGGACTTAGCCGAATGGTTTTGTTATTCTCTTTTATGATTCTGTCGATCTAAGCATGGGGAAAACAGGAGTTCGGCACAAGACTGATAGTTGGCTTATTTTTGGTCTAAACCGAAATGTTGTAGGGACTCTGAGATATTTGGAATCGATTTATCAAGGTTCCATCTTCTACCAACCGAATTTGGTAAGTGTAGGTAAGGCTTATATTGGTATTTAAAAGCCGAAGGCTATGGTTATTAGTGCTATTAATTGACTAAGTGAAGTTTGTAACCAGATTCGCAAGTCGGACGCTAAGACTAGTATTCAAAGCGAGTAGGTAAGGATTCGGGTTCAAGCAATGACCCTAAAAGGATTATCTGGTTTGGCCGAATGGCCCATGTCACTAACACTATTTTGGCCGAATATAGGGGCTAGTGGATCTAAGGTGGCCGACTTCTTCATTCGGGATTTAGATTATTCGGGGGTGACAGGTGTGTACATACACACTTATAACAGTTAATGTTGTGTTATATATATATATATATATTGTATGTAAATCTGCTTGATGTAGATGCGGATTGGTACCTTAACGGTACAAGTGAGGATCCCGGTAAGTCTCTGTTGATATGAGATTACTTTAATGCTTTTGGGAAGCAAGGTTTATTGACACATGTGATGAATGCATGAGATCTGTTGTTAACTGTTTACCTACTATGGGCTATATGAGAGGAGGGGGCAGTGATGTTTCGTGCTGACGAGCACCAGTGTTTTGGTAACACACTGTGACTATATGTCACCAGAGGTTTGGTACCTCCAGAGGTTTGGCACCTCATAGCGACTTGTCCCCGTGGTTAACACCACCGTGGGTTGGCCCCACTTGAGATATGGGATCGTGCGCGGTGATTTGGTATCACACGATGGGTTGGCCCCATCACCCGATTTGTGTCTCACGGACACCAGGTGCTTTGGTAGCACATTGTGACTATATGTCACGGTGGTTTGGCACCACCAGTGTGTTTTGGTAACACATTGTGACTACGGTCACCAGTGGTTTGGTACCACATGGGGTAGACAAAGGCGTTTGGTTGGCTAGGTTGGGCACACGATACTCTGCATAATTAACTGATATATGTTGTGTATGAAATGTTGCTTTAAACGGGGGAAGGGTTACATACTGAGTCTTGGTGACTCACCTTCTCCTTTAACATTTTTCAGGTGACTCGTAGATGGTGGTTGAGGAGCCGGTTGGACTCGAGGTGGCCATGCAGTGGATTTAAATTTATAGAACTTTAAATTTGATTAATTTTATTTTGGGTTGTAATAAGGCCTCCATAAACTTTATTTGTGTTTTTTTTATATGTTGGATATTTACTTAAAACTATATTATTAAATTGAATTAAATCACATGTTTTTTTTGTTAACACGAAAAAGTTTAATCGTGCCATCGGGCACACTTGAAACTGGTATAACAATTGGACTTAATTAAATTTCCAAATTAAATCTAAGTGTAGCTTTGGCAAGATAACCCAAAACGCAGAGGTTTTCAATAAAAATTAAATAGGTATCGAAATGGTGTTCACAAGGTTTTTCTCCGTAACAAGTCAAATTCGATTACGTAATGTTTGGGCGGGTTTGGGTTGTTACTGATTTAACTATGATTTTGAAAGAAAACAATTGATATTCGGCTCAAAAGAGATGAAGAATTAGTATGGCAAAGAAGAAAAGAAAAGAAAAAAAATGAAAAGGGAAGAAGGATGATTCGGCTTTAGCAACTAATGAAAGAAAAATCAAGGGGAAAGGGAAAGAAAGAGATTCGGCCAAGAAGAAAGTAAAAGAAATGTTGTGATTTTGAACAATATTCAAAAGAAAGAAAAGAGAGAAAATGGGATTAAGAGATTCGGCCAACACCTATTTTACTAAAGAAGAAAAGTGCACAAAAATGCACAAAGTTCAAATGTAGTTTAGGTTTCAAAAGGAAAAATGAGAGAAAGAGAATGGTATTTGGTTCAACACAAAAATGAGAGCTAAAATCCAAAGCAAATTTGCACAAAAATGCCTAGGTACATTCGGCCAAAGAAGGAGTTTTTGGAGAGAAAAGAAACAAATGCCAAAAGGTGCACAAATGCTAAAGTTGGCCAACTATCCTTCCCAAACCTCCTATCAATATTCGCCACCCCCTAGCCATACATGCCGTCCACATACATGCACTAAAGGCCTTGGAATAGTTTCCAAAACATCTTCCTTAAGCCAAGCCTTGAAATCCTCTACATTCCCAAAGTTGAAGGAATTTTATCCCCAAAATCTAGCAATTCTATCCCTTATTTCATGCTTACCATAACCTTAAGTCTTCTTGTCATAAAAGAAAGTTGTCCATCTTATCCATATGTATAGTTGACCGACACTTAATGCTAGGATGTACAAAAATAAAATCCTCAATATGCTTTCCATGCTACTCAACCACTTCCCTCAAGCAACCTTTCAAGCTCCTTATCCACTATGCCACTAACTCCTCATGTGCTTTAATTTAACACTTAAATTATCTTAAGTGTCAAGCTCACTTAATCCACTTCACTAAATTTTCCACACTAAAAATTATTCTAGCTTAGCTAATATTTCCAAGCCTTCACACAAATATACTAAGCACACAATAACAATCATATCCGAGCTAACACAAATAACAAGATGATACTCTAATATTTTTAGGATGTTACAACACGGCCGTGTGTCTCCTGGTGTTGAAATTAAATGAAGTCAGTATGCTCCAAACGGTCTCACAATTGGGCGTTTGACCAGCTGTGTGGTACAAGTCAGTATACCCCCTAAATGGCAAACGGCCTAGCACACGGGCGTGTGACTTGGCCGTGTTGCATAAGTCAGTATACCCTATAAGTTTGGCACAGCCTAGTACACGACCTGGCACATGGGCATATGAGGCCAATTCGAGGGGCACACGAGCTAGACACACAGGCATGTGGTCAGCCGTGTGACCCAAGTCAGTATGTATGCCCTGTTTCCACACGGCCTGTGGCACAGGCGTGTCTAAAGCCGTGTGAGGCACACGGCCTGTTCACATGGACGTGTGACCCCTAAATGATTGAAAAATTTCTAAGTTTTCCAAGAATTTTGTATGTTATCAATTTAGTTTTGAACCACTTCTAAAGCATATTTAAGGCCTCTTAGGCCCATATAAGGGAGAATGTGATTGTATTAAATGATTTATGAGAATGAATGCTTTATGTTTGATAAATGTATGCTATATGTTGTGAATTGATCGGTAATACCTCGTAACCCTATTCTGTCGGTGAATACAAGTGAGGGGTGTTATATTTATTGGTATTAGAGCTACGGTTTAGTCGATTCTAGGACTAACGTAGCGTGTGTGTGAGTCTAGCCATACATGCCATATATACTTTGCGATAGTTTGATGATTCCTGACAGCTTAAATTGTGTTTTCGTATAGTAATGGATCCCGAACGAGCGATAGCTGATGATGTAGAGAGTAATGCACCCGCTCCCGCTCAAGGGATAGCGCCTACTAAATCTAGACCCGTGTCGAGTAGTCATGGAGGTGAGGAGAAAGAAGCCTTTTTCTAGATGATGAACGAGTGGTTCACTCAGTATCTCTGGACAAATCCAGCTGTTCAACAACCTCTACCCCTACATATTCCTCAACAAATCCCTGTTGTTTCTCAAGTTATAGATCCGATATGGATGAATAAGTCGCCAGTAGATAAGATACATAAACATGGCACTGAAGAGTTTCGGGCTACTGTTGATGATGATGCTGAGAGAGCTGAGTTTTGGCTCAAAAATACGTTTCGGGTATTCGATGAATTATCTTGTACTCCTCATGAATGTATTAAATGTGTTGTACCTTTGCTGAGAGACACCGCTTATCAATGGTGGAACACATTGATATCTGTGGTTCCGAAAGAACGGGTTACCTGGGAATTCTTTCAGACGGAGTTCCGAAAGAAATAAAAAAGTCAGCGATTCCTTGATCAAAAGCATAAAGAGTTTCTTGAATTAAAATAGGGCTGCATGACTGTCATTGAGTATGAAAGAGAATTTGTATGGTAAAGCAAGTATGCTCGAGAGTATGTGTCTATTGAGGAGATTATGTGTAAACTGTTCGTTGACGGGTTGAACGAAGATATAAAACTACTAGTCGGAATTCTAGAGTTAAAAGAACTTGTTGTTTTGGTTGAAAGGGCTTGTAAAGCCTAAGATCTTAGCAAAGAAAAGAGAAAAGCAGATTCAGAAGCTAGAGACTCGAGAAAAAGATCAATGAGTAAGCCGTATCAATCTTGGTCAAAGAAATCCAGAGATTCGTATGCTCGTCCAAATACTTCAAATGAATATTCGAGTAGAGATCGTAGAAAACAATATTGTAACACCCCAAACCCAGCCTAGACGTTATGATTGGATCTGACGTGTCACATCACATGTCGTTTGAAAATCATGCTTTCAATGGAAACCTTTCTTACAATTTAAAACTTTCTACCATTTAAAACCTCAGATTTCGTTGGTTAATTTCAAAACAAGATTTGCTCAAAGTCGTTCTCTTACAAAATATTATTATCCTTAAAACCTTGTTTGTTGCGGAAGCTTAATTCAAAACAGTTGCGGAAACGTGACATTTTGAAAACAGCAGTTATTGTTTTAAAAGCCCATGTTGAATATACTAGCAGGTCGAGATTAAAGAAAACACCATATAAAAAGTTAAAAAAAATTCCCCAAATGGCCTTATTACATAAATATTAGCCCAGTAAATTAAAATAAAACAAATTAAATTAAAGTAGCTAAGTTTATCTTTAAAACATATCGGACGTGTGGCCACCTCCGAGTCCCTCGCAGCTCCAAATCCTCTAAGGCTGGGGATTACCTGCACAGTTAAAGGAAAGGGTGAGTTACGAGAACTCGTGTGTAATCCCCTATTACGATCCGCATGCAGGCCCAAGCCCATACGGTGACGATGCGGGCCTAAGCCCTATTCGATGCTGATGCGGGCCTAAGCCCAAAATCATATCAATGCAAAACAAACATGTAACCCAACCCAGTCTAGCCAACACACCACCCGTACCAACCAACACACCATGTGGGGACCAAGTCAACCCACCCAACCAGCACACCAATAACGCAGTCTAGCTACTAATACAATGCGAAAAAAGTCTTATATAATATATACGTGGTTTGAGCCACTAAAATCGTTATATCGTGGCAAAGCCACTAGATCGATGAAAGTGGGCGAGCCACCAATCTGATCTTCCTCCAAAATCCATAACCCAACCCAATGCGAGATGTCATGTCATAAATAACCCATATATGCAGTGCATCACAATCATAAACAATCATAGAAATATTACACATACACCACTGATACTACCACTAAGGGTGTAACGGTCATTTAGTCGGTTGGGGTAAAATAGTAATGTCACCCCTCAGGGGTATTCTAGTAATTTTACCCATCGAGGGTATTTCAGTAATTTCACCATTGAGGGTATTTCAGTAACTTCGCCCATTGAGGGTATCTTGGTAATTTACCCATCGAGGGTATTTCAGTAATTTACCCATCGAGGGTATTTCAGTATCGGCCTTTTCGATGGCCTACAGTCGTCTCGAGCGATGGCTATGCGAATCTCGTAACCCAATTCCTTATTAATCACTTTCGTGAGTCTTACCCAAATAGAACGCATGGGCCCAATGGCCCATCTCGGCCCAATGAGGCCCACTACGACCTAAGCCCACGAGAATGTTCGTTGTAGCCTCAATGGTCTATTGCCAACAGTTTTGGCTCAGGTTATCTTTACGAGCGCTCGCACGCTCGAGAGCCCACAGTTGCCGAAGTTTTGGCTTATCATTTTTTCAGCTTCAGCCGATTCACAGTTAATCCGGGGTGTGAATACACACCTTCATTCATCACTTTACAGTAACAGCATGGGAGTATGATTACATGTAATCGAAGATCAAGTTGAGGTATTACGTACTTCTAAAGTCTTATAATTTTTTCGAAGAAAGGAGAGGTATTACGTACTTCTAAAGTCTTATAAATTTTTCGGTTTACGGTATTTACTATATACATAATTAAAATTTCATTATGTAGGACCGTGAGCGAGTTGGAACAAGCGTGACAAGAACAAAAATTCACGCACACGCGAAGTCCGTAAGTTTTGCTTGTGTAGCTGAGGCCGAGGTATTATAATTTATTAATTATGTCAAATATTAATGAATTTATACTATTAATTTATATTCTTTACGCTAAAATGTAGGAAGCCTCGTGCGGTCAAAAGTTGGGCGCCTTGACTTTTTGACATTACGTATAGGAAGAAGGATGGATCTCCGATGACATCCGAAGTCAGAAAATTATGGTATATTTACTTAATAAAATTCTTCAATTACAAGTTATGTTGCATTCCTTCTTATTATATATTTCGTTTCTAACTCTTTCATTGATTTATTAGGGTAAACTAAAGGAGAAGAAGGCGGAGTATGAAGCGATCGCTTCGACCGATAGTTCTGTTAATCTTGAGGAGATTGATAACGAATTATTACCGTTTTGGGTCTGAAAGGTACGATTTGCTTTCCCGATAGTTCTGTTAATCTTGAGTATATTTATAATAGAATTGTCACTGATGTTTTTGGTTTTGAAAGGTATGGTCGGTGCGATTACAAGGATCTGGTGTTACCCGACCCAATATTTTGATTCGGCTCCGAAGAATACATGCCTTCCGAGTCAATCTCGTCTTTGAAGTTCAAAGGCTCAAAGACCGAGATAGCTCGGATGCAAGAGAGCACGGTTGAGCAGAGGCAGTAAATTGCTGATGTTCAACAAAAATATGAAGAACTCCAAACCTTGAGTTAGAGCGGATGTAGGCGGCAAATGCAAGGGAGGCGGAGGCGGCATTGATGCTAGCGAGAGCGAGCGAAGCAATACGATGAGCTCGGCTACGGCTTGACAAATGATGCGAGATGTTTGTGATCGCAGAGGCCGCCATCTCAGACATGTACTTTCTCGTTGTTTGATTATTTTAAAACATTATTACATTTAACATTATTATAAGAATACTTTCAGCTATAATGCATTTAGTTTATTGAATTTCAAGTTTCATTTACAATCAATGCATTTGGTGTGATTTATATTCTACATTTGCTGTTTTGGGTTGGAATTATATGCTATAATTACTGTTATTGGTTGGTTTTTAGTGTAGGAGGGGTATGATATAAAACAAATTGTACACTGCAAATCTGTACAAATTAGCGGCGTTTGTGAAAAAAACACCGCTAAAGGTCATGACTTTTAGCGACGTTTTTTGGAAAAGCTCCGCTAACGGTCATGATCTTTAGCGGCATTTTCTGGAGAAGCGCCGCTAAAGGTCATGATCTTTAGCAGCGTTTTTTGGAGAAGCACCGCTAAAGGTCATGATCTTTAGCGGCGTTTGTTGGAAAAGCGCCGTTAAAGGTCATGACTTTTAGCGGCGTTTGTTGAAAAAGCGCCGCTAAAGGTCATGACTTTTAGCGGCGTTTGTTGGGAAAATGCCGCTAAAGGTCATGACTTTTAGCGGCATTTTTTTCATAAATGCCGCTAAAGTTTGCGGCGTTTGATTTAGCGGCGTTTTTTGCGGCGCTTCTAAAAGCGCCGCAAATACTTTTAGTGGCGCTTATAAACGCCGCTAAAGGCCAAAAAAAACGCCGCTAAAAGTCTGTTTTCCTGTAGTGACACATCTGTTTGGGGTTGTAGGTTGAAGCTCCCAAGATTATGCACCTATGAAATCAATAGTTCTAATCAATTAGCTTCAACCCTTGATAAAACATCTCCATAAAATTAAACCCGTCTAATCAACTAACGCTACTTACCACCAATCAAGAGATCTCCTGCAAGGGAAGGGTAATCAGCCGACTCCTTAGTTAAGAAGAGCGAGTCCCTAGCAACGTTTGAACGAAAAGGAGGTGTTAGCTACATAATAACCACGGCCAAAAATGAAAACAAAACAGCCTTTCAGCTCGAGATATATAGAACCAAGCATAGAAGAGAAGCCGGCCATGATTTGGCTAGAGTATCCACTTACCACAAAATCGAAGGGATTCGGAAAGATTAGAAACAAAGAAAGGAAATAGATTCGGCCTACACGAATCGGCTAGTTTTGCAAAGTGAAGAGAGGAGCAACAAGAGGGAAAGAGAGGTTGTGTTCGGCTAAGGAGAACCGAAAGGAGAAAAGGGATTCGGCAGCAAGCGAGCAGTAACTGCGAGATGATAATGAAAAGTAAGAAGAATAATAAGAAGGAGGAAGAAAAGAAGGTGAAGGTAGAGGCTTATCAATTCGGCAATTAGCAAGAAAAATGAAGGAGGGAGAAAAGATGAAGAAGAGGTGAATTCGGCAGAGGTCAACAATGAAAAGAAAGACCTGAAACGTCTAAAAGTACCAAAATGGAAACACTCCCTGAAAAATCCAAAGAAAATTCGGCACTCTCACCCTATCAAAAACCGAATATGCACTCCTCAAATGACAACCCTTGGCCGAAATTCCCTACTCAACCTTCCCCACATTCGGCCAACACTCCCTCACACATCCATCTCCTTGATTCCCTCCACCGAATCCTCCTTGAAACACTCTCAGCCTCCTATTCGAAATTCTTGACCAAGTCTTCAATTTCCCTTGCAGAGTTTGATCCAAATTCCACCTCTTGCTCCCTCAAGACATAAAATAAAAGTCCCCCTTTTGCTATTCATGGGATTCGAACCCCACTCCTCCTTGTTATCCCAGTGACACTACAGCCACTAGATCCCAAGCTCATTTTGGGTCACTTAAACGCCCTTATGTATACATAAGTCCCACTGCCTACAGCTCCTTTCTCCCAAGAGCCAAAAACTAAAATTTTTTCATAGCTCTGACTCAAACCCAAGCCACCTTAGAACACCCAAATACTCTCAAATAGCTAGCCGTTCATGCACAACAGGGAAATTAAGCAAAATTACTAACCCCTCATTTTTGGGGCGTTACAAATACTCCGAATCTAAAGCTTAAGCTACATCAGTGTCGAGTGTTGGCAATGTGCAAGACAAAAAACCCGAATGTCAGCAGTGTGGGAGACGACATTTCAGAGAATGCTGGAATAAAAATAATAAAGCTTGTTACAAATGTGGTTCGTTAGATCACTTCATCTGAGATTACCCTGAGCTGGATGAGAAAAGTAAAGTTCAGAATGTGAGACCAAGTAACACGTCGACTAGAGGAAGACCACCAAGAAATACTGGGAATGTGAGTGGTAGTCGAGGGGCGACGAGAGTCTCTACCGTGAGGTCTGAGGCCAGAGCACCTATTAGAGCCTACGCTATTCGCGCTCGCGAAGAAGCGTCATCTCCAAATGTTATCACCGGTACTTTCACTCTTTATGATACTAATGTGATTGCATTGATAGATCCAGGATCAACTCATTGTTATATATGCATGAATTTAGCATCTAGTAAGACTTTACCTGTAGAGTCTACTGAATTATGATTAGAGTATCGAACCCCTTAGGCATATATGTTTTGGTATGATTCTGGGTATGGATTTGCTAACGATGCATGAGGCTATAGTGAATTATAGATGAAAGACAATTGAATTGAAATGTCAGAATAATGAGACTATTAGAATTGAATCTGATGATCTGAATAGTTTGCCAGTTGTGATCTCGTCTATGTTAGCTCAGAGATTTGTGAGAAAGGGGTGTGAAGCTTATCTTGCATACGTACTTGATACGAAAGTGACAGAAACAAAGCTTGAATTAGTACCAGTTGTGTATGAATATCCAGATGTATTTCCTAAAGAGTTTCCTGGTTTACCACCTATCAGAGAAGTTGAGTTTGGTATTGAATTAGTACCGGGAACAATGCCGATATTGATAACTCTGTACAGAATGGCTCCAACAGAGTTAAAAGAATTGAAAGCTCAGTTGCAAGAATTGACGGATAGAGGTTTTACTAGACCGAGTTTCTCTCCCTGAGATGCACCGGTGTTATTTGTGAAAAAGAAAGATGGCACGATGAGAATGTGTATAGACTATCGACAGCTCAAGAAAGTGACGATCAAGAATAAATACTCTTTGGCATGAATAGATGATTTGTTTGATCAGTTAAAAGAGGCAACAATGTTTTCAAAAATAGATTTGAGATCGGGTTATTACCAGTTACGAGTTAAATACTCAGATGTGCCAAAGACTGCATTTAGAACAAGGTACGAACACTACGAATTTCTTGTTATGCCTTTCGGACTAACAAATGCACCTGCTATTTTTATGGACTTGATGAACCGGATTTTCAGGCCGTACTTAGACCGATTCGTAGTTGTGTTTATTGATGATATTTTGATTTACTCTCGTGATGAATCTGAACATGCCGATCATTCGAGAATCGTATTACAAACTTTGAGAGATAAACAGTTGTTTGCAAAATTCAGCAAATGCGAGTTTTGGCTACGAGAGGTTTGTTTTCTGGGACATATAGTTTTAGCTGAGGGTATCCTAGTTGACCCGAGCAAAGTTTCTGCAATTATAGATTGGAAACCTCCAAGAAATGTATTCAAAGTCTGTAGTTTTCTTGGACTAGCCGGCTATTATAGACGATTTGTGAAAGTTTTCTCGATGATTGCGATTCCGATGACAAGATTTCTTCAAAAAGATGTTAAATTTGAATGGTCAGAAAAGTGTCAGCAGAGTTTCGAGCAGTTGAAAGTATTATTGAGAGAAGCACCAGTGTTAGTTAAGCCTGAGCCGGGTAAAGAATTCTTAGTTTTCAGTGATGCATCGTTAAATGGCCTGGGTTGTGTTTTGATGCGGGAAGGCAAAGTTATAGCTTATGCCTCGAGATAGTTGAAGCCACATGAAAAGAATTATCCGACGCACGATCTTGAATTAGCCGCGGTAGTGTTTGCATTGAAATTTTGGCGCCATAACTTGTTTGGTAAGAAATGCCATATTTATACCGACCACAAAAGCTTGATATATCTGATGACTCAGAAGGATTTGAATTTGCAACAGCGGAGATGGTTAGAATTGCTAAAAGACTATGAATTAGTGATTGATTATCATCCGAGGAAAGCGAACGTAGTTGCTGATGCTTTGAGCCGACAGTCCTTATTTGCTTTACGTGCTTTGAACATACAATTAGCCTTGTCTGACGACGGTTCGATAGTAGCCGAGTTGAAAGCGAGACCATTATTTATACAGTAGATTTGTGAGGCTCAAAAATTTGATAATGAATTACAAGCAAAACGAGTTCAGTGTGAGTCGATTTCTGATTCAGAGTTTTGAATAAGGCTTGATGACTGTTTGATGTTTCGTGATAGAATATGTGTACCAAGAATTTCTAAGCTCATTCAGAAGATTCTAAATGAAGCACACAATAGTTTTTTATCAGTACGTCCGGGAAGCACGAAAATGTATAATAATTTGAAACAGCTTTATTGATGGCACGACATGAAACGAGATATCTCAAAATTTATTTCGAGATGTTTGATCTGTTAGCAAGTCAAAGCTGAGAATCAAGTGTCGTCAGGTTTATTACAGCCTATTATGATTCCTGAGTGGAAGTGGGATAGAGTAACAATGGATTTCATTTCGGGTTTGCCCTTATCTCCGAAAAAGAAAGATGCGATCTGGGTTGTTGTTTAAAAATTGACAAAATTAGCTCGTTTTATTCCTGTACGTCAGATTTCTCGCTTGATAAATTGGTTGATTTGTATATCTCAGAGATTTTTCGATTGCTCGGAGTGCCACTATCTATTGTTTCGGATAGGGATCCGAGATTCACTTCGCGATTTTGGAAGAAATTGTAAGAAGCTTTAGGTACAAAGCTGCATTTTAGCACTGCGTTTCACCCGCAAATGGATGGACAATCTGAACAAATTATTCAAATACTTGAGGATATGTTGTGATGTTGCATTCTTGAGTTTGGAGGTAGCTGGGAGAAATATCTTTCGATGATTGAATTTGCTTACAATAATAGCTTTCAATTGAGTATAAAGATTGCACCGTACGAAGATCTATACGGTCATAAATGTCGAATACCGTTGTATTGGACTGAGCTTAGTGAGAATAAGATTCACGGGGTTGATCTGATCAGAGAAACAGAAGAAAAAGTGAAAGTGATTCATGATAGTTTGAAAGCAGCTTCGAATCGATAGAAATCATACGCAGACTTGAAACAGAAAGATATTGAGTTTCAGATAGGGGATAAAGTGTTTTTGAATGTGTCACCGTGGAAAAAAATATTGCGGTTTGGTCGAAAAGGGAAATTGAGTCCAAGATTCATCGGACCGTATGAAATTATTGAGCAAATTGGGCCAGTTGCTTATCGACTATCTTTACCATCTAAATGGGAGAAAATACATAATGTGTTTCATGTGTCGATGCTTCGATGATACTGATCCGACCCTTCACATGTCATTTCTCCGACCGAGGTTGAAATTCAGTCTGATATGTCATATGCTGAAGAACCGATTCGAATTTTAGCTCGTGAGATCAAAGAGTTAAGAAATAAGAAAATCGCATTAGTGAAAGTATTATGGCATAGACACGGGGTTGAAGAAGCTATATGGGAACCCAAGGATGCTGTGAGAAAGCAATACCCGAACCTATTCACTTGTAAGATTTTCGGGGATGAAAATCCCTAAGAGGGGAAAGTTGTAACAGCTCGATTTTAGCTAAATCAAAACAGTGGTTTAAGAACCATAAATTCGATGTCAAAAAATAATTTTAATATTATTTTATGTGTTTACAGCATGACAGCATGTATGTTTGAAAGTTTCGTGAGCTAATTTTATCGATTGATTGCTCAATTTGAGAAAAAAGGACTTAATCGCATAAAATGCAAAAGTTGCATACTATTTGTTTAAAGTGCTTAATTGCTATGGTTGATTAAATTAAAAGTCCTTATGATGATATTAGACCATTGGTAGTGTTAATGGACATTAATGGACATGCAATATAAATTTCTATGCTTATTCATTAAGGTTAAACTTGTAATTTGGATAATAAAGGTTAATAAACAAAACAAAATTCATAAATTGTGTTCATCTTTTTCTTGGTGACCAAATATCAAAGAAAAAAAAGAGAGGTTGGAAGCTTGTTAGGGTTTGGCACTTGCAAGGCTTGATTGGTAAGTGTTTTGAGCTTGGTTTTTAATGATTTCTATGTTTTTGTAATCGTTGTAGCTCAATCTAGCTAGCCCGTACCTTTAATTTCGAAATTGTTAAAGATTTTAAGAGTTTCCATTGATGAGCTTATGTGTTCTTTGGTGTTTGAAGATGAAATATGAATTTTTGATGATAGATTTTCATGTTTTGTAAAGTGATTTTTGATGAAATTGCATAATAAGGATTAAATTGTGAAATATACAAATTGAATGGTTGAAATGTGAAATAAATGAAAGTTTTGGGCTGCTAGGGACCTATGTGTAATTCGGCCAAGCTTGGGCTTAATGAAATTATGTGAATTTTGTGTATTTGTGAAATAGGGACTAAATTGATTAAATGTGAAAATTTAGGGGCTAATGTGTAAAAGGGCCTAAATGTGTGTTTTGGACTAAATTGAAATAATATAAGATTGAATAAGTTAATTTTGATTGTATTTAGATCAAGAAAAGAGGAATCCGAAATTAGATCGGGGGAAAAGCAAGGTTATCGAGTAGTCGATCCGATCCGTCAAATCCGAGTACGAGGTAAGTTCGTATATGGAAATTTCATTATAAATATATGTTAAATGCTTTGATATCAAATAACTTGTGCTTATGAGATATGAATAAGGTTTGACTTGTAAATACGACTCTACGGATATGTTCAATAATGAAATCGACAAGTGTAAATTCCCGGTTGAACCTTAGGAATAGTCTAGGATATTAATGACATGTCATTAGGGTATTAAGTTGGCTTCGGGACATGATATCGGCACTTCAGGTGTGAGTTATACCTTGATTTGGCTACGGGCCATGGTATAGTTACTCCGGGATAAGTTACATTGATTTGGCTACGGGCGATGGTATAGGTACTTATCGATTGAGATTTTTGAGTATCCGACTTCTATTCCGAATGGTTCAACGGGTAAACGAATGATGTGGTTTAGAAAGAGGTTAGTATGAGGCGATACACGCACGTACAAAACCTATTCGAGTATTAAATAGAGAAAGTTCGTTGAGATGGTATTGTGTCATGTTTTGAGACATGAGAAAGGTTTGTAATTAATGTGTATATGTTGATGTTATGTAAAATTGGTTGATTTGCATTTATTTGATGAATTAAGATATTCACATACGAGCTTACTAAGCTATTAAGCTTACTTTGTGTTATTTTTCTATGTTTTATAGTGAATCAAGGCTAGGTCGGATCCGGGAGTCGTCGGAAACTTCATCGCACTATCGGACATATATTTGGTACTTTTGAGTTGTGTATATATTGTATATGGCATGTATAGGCTACTTGTGGTATTTTGGTTGTGAATATAGCCATGAGGGTTGGCTTGTAAATGATGTTAATATTGTTGTGTGTTTAGCTATTAGAAATGGCTTATAAATGTATATGTTTTGGTTGTATACATAGCCATGAGTGATGGCTTATTTTGGCATGTTTAGTATGAAAATGGTTATGGTTTTATAGTTGCAAATGGTTAATTGATTTATGGAGTTTAATGCTTGAGAAATGCTTTGGTGAAATATGATTTTAGAAGTTTAGTTGATAAGTATTTGAATAGGTAATTGGCATTGAATGGAGTATTGAATTTGGTTGAAATGGATATGGTATGAATTGTGCTTTTGGTTGATGATTTTGGCTGCCTATTGTATGATGAAATGGTACCATTTTGGTTGCTTAATTGAGCAAGAGAAACGGTGGCGAATTGGCCTTGCAAATGGCCCATTTTTGTCCACACGGGCAGAGACACGGGAGTGTGTCTCACCGTGTCACGACCTACGATCATGCTACACGGTGTGTGTCCCCACAGTGTTGAACTTAAATGAAGTCGATGATGCTCCACACGGTCTCACACACGGGCGTGTGACCGGCCGTGTGGTACAAGTCAGTACAGCCCCTAAATGGCACACGGCCTAGCACACGGGCGTGTGACTTGGCCGTGTTGCCTAAGTCAGTATACCCTACAGGTTTGGCACAGCCTAGTACACGGCTTGGCAAATGGGCGTGTGAGGCCAATTCGAAGGGCACACGGGCGTATGGTCGGTCGTGTGACCCAAGTCAGTATGTATGCCCTGTTTCCACACGGCCTGTGACACGGGCATGTCTAAAGCCGTGTGAGGCACACGGCCTGTTCACACGGGCGTGTGACCCCTGAATGATTGAAAAATTTCTAAGTTTGCCAAGAATTTTGTATGTTATCGGTTTAGTCCCGAACCACTTCTAAAGCATATTTAAGGCTTCGTAGGCCCTTATAAGGGACAATGTGATTGTATTAAATGATTTATGAGAATGAATGCTTTATGTTTTATAAATGTATGCTATATGTTGTGAATTGATCAGTAATACCTCGTAACCCTATTCTGACAGTGAATACGGGTGAGGGGTGTTACAACGTGTCCCAAAAATATGACTTCTCAGAGCTAGAACTTGCGTTTACTAAATTTTACATATAACTGTTTCTCGCGCAAAGTCTGCAATATTATCCTCAAATGCTGGGCATGCTCAACTTCGTATCGGGAATAAATCAGAATATCATCGATGAAAACAACCACAAATCTGTCTAAATACGGCCGGAATATTTTGTTCATCAAATCTATAAAAACAATATGTGCATTCGTTAAACCAAATGGCATAACTAAGATTTCATAATGTCCGTACCTGGTCTTGAAAGCAGTTTTTAGCACATCAAAATCTTTAACTCGAAGCTGATATATCCAAAACGGAGATCAATCTTTGAAAATACTGTTACACCTTTTAGCTGATCAAATAAATCATCAATACGTAGCAACTGATATTTGTTTTTTTATTGTAACTTTAATAAGCTGTCTATAATTAATACACAACCTCATCGACCCGTCTTTTTTTCTTAACAAATAGTATAGGATCACCCCAGGGAGAAAATTAAGCCGAAGGAATCCTCTTTCTGTCAACTCCTATAACTATGCTTTCAACTCCTTTAATTCAGTCGGTGCCATTCTATACGGAGCAATCGATATCGATTAAGTTCCTAGTACTAATTCAATAGCAAATCCAACCTCTCTTACTAGCGGTAACCCAGGCAACTCTTCCAAAAACACATCCACGAAATCACAAATAGTCGGAACTGATTCCAACTTCGATTCTGAAGCTCTGGTATCTATTATATAAGCTAGATAAGCCTCACAACCTTTTCGAACACAATTCTGAGCTAATAAAGCTGAAATAATATTTACTATACTCTCATATCTGTCTGATTCAACCCTGACTAATTCACCATTTTGACATTTCAAAATAATCTGATTTCGTTTACAGTTCACAATAGCATCGTGAAAAGTCAATCAATCCATGTTCAGAATCACATCAAATTCATCGAACGATTATAACATCAAATCAGTTGAAAAGTTGCAATCCCGAATTTTTAGGGGACAATTTCTACAAACTTTATCGACTAACACATACTAGTCTAATAGATTAGTTACTTTGACCAAAAACTCAATTGACTCAACAGGTATTTTCTTATCCGAAACTAATGTTTTGCATATATACGAGTACATTTGTAACACCCCTTACCCGTATTCAACGCCGGAACAGGGTACGAGGCATTACCGGACATAATCACAAGCAACCATACATTTCTGAGTCATAACTTTCTATTCAAATTAAAACTTTTCATACACATTCATATCGTCCCTAAATCGAGCCTACGAGACTCAATACATACGTTGGAAGTGGTTCGGGACTAAACCGAGAACTTTAGAAAATTTTACAAAACTTAGAAAATTTTTCATGTTACAGGGCTCACACGCTCGTGTGACCCTTAGACACGCTCGTGCTACAGGCCGTGTTCAAATTAGGGTGCTCTCTGACTTGTGCCACATGGTCGTGCCACACGCCCGTGTGCTAGGCCGTGTGGTCGATTTAATTTTCATAATTTTTTAGAAAATAGGTGCAGACTTCACACAGTCGAGACACACGCCCGTATCCAAGGCCGTGTGGCATACGCCCGTGTCTCTACCCGTGTGCCATATTCTGGACATTCTATTTTGCAACAATTAAGGTGCAGGGGACACACGGCTGAAACACATGCCCGTGGGACAGACCGTGTGTCACACACGGCCTAGACACACGCCCGTGTGTCTACCGTGTGGACAAAAATAAGGCTATTTACCAAGCCATTTTGCCACCCTTACTTGTACATACGTACACAACATCATATGGCACCAATCCAAGCAATTACATACAACCAAATCAGCCACAATCAAAACATCAATACATCATTCACATACTATCATCTATCATACACAAACATCACATGCTTGTCATCTCAAATCATGTAAATTCCCACATCTAAGAAAGGCATCATCATATAAATTGCTCATACCAATTGTAGCCAATTTTCAATGGCCTTATACAAAATGAACTTTCAACCAATATAAGCCAACACATTTGGCCAAATCAATTATGACACATAACAAAATGACCAAGTCCCCTATACATGCCATAACTCAAAATGTTGAATTCATTGGTACCAAAATAATAGTTGATAGTGTGAATGGATCTCCGATGATCTCCAATCCCGAGCTAGCTTGGTGATACTATAAGACAAGGGAAAGAAAAGGGGAGTAAGCTATATCGCTTAGTAAGTCCATATGCAAATAATAAACAAAATTAACCATACAATTGCCATAAAAGTAACATACGTATATCAACCTAAATGTCATTAAAACCAAATGAACATAACATACTCAATCACATTCTTACCAATAGTTCATCATATATCAAATTCATTTTCTTTGAGTTTTCCGTACATACTTGTACCAACTCGTAACATAATCACATACTTTTTTTTCGTTGACATACCCGTTGAATCACTTGGAATACCATCGGATACACGAAAAACTTTGCACATAAGTGCCACATATGTAGCCAATGCTACCACAAATCTCATAACACATATAAGCTCGCTCTCGAGCTATCCTCGGGCCTGCTCACACAAGCTGTCAGTCGAGATGTAGCTATGCGTTGCTGCTCACACAAGCTGTCAAGTATCTGCAACATATGCTGAAATACCTAGCCACTGGTAGGACATACAGGACCAGCACTCGGGACACATAAATCACATAAACACATGGGTTACTAGTTACATGTCACTTGTATCTTAATCTATTCTTAAGGTTCAACTGGGATTTCTCTCTTGCCGGAACTTTATCAAATATACTCATAGAATCAATCATACATTTCATGCAATATCAAAACATTAAAATACAAATATAACATTGCATTATTTACATACGAACTTACCTCGGTACAAAAATAGTAGAATTTTACCTAATCGTCAAATACTTTGTTTTCCCCTCGGTCTAGGTCCGTACCTCGTTTTTCTTGATCTATAATAACAAATTTAACTCATTCAATCACCACATTATTCAATTCAGCCCAAAAATCATATTATGGCAAAAATTACATTTTTGCCCCTAAACTTTTAACATTTTACAATTTAGTCCCGGGGCTCGTAAAATGAAATATGTTCAATTTCTTTAATACACAAGCCTAGCCAGACTATTTTTATGCTCATACCATCCCACAGTTTTCATTAAATCGCACTTTTACTACATATTTTATAACTTTTACAAATAGGTCCTTTTTGACATATTTACCGAAAATCACTTAGTAAAAGTTGTTTATCCAACATCAAATTTGCATAATCTACCATTAAACATCAAAATACTCAAATGTCTAACATGGGTCAAACCCTAGACCTTAATCATACTTCAAATTAGTACTAGAAATAGGTAGATCGAGTTACAAGGATTTTAAAAACATAAAAATCATTAAAAACAGGGCTAGAACGGACTTACAATCGAGCTTGGAAGCTTGAAAAACCCTAGTTATGTCTTCCTCTTGAAATTTTCAGCCAAGGGGTGGAAGATGAGAAAAAATTGGCTTTTAATTTGATTTTTAATTCATTTAATTAGCCAAATGACCAAAATGCCCCTAACTTAAAACATAAAAATTCTCTTACTTCATGTCCATTTTTGTCCACTAACTTAACCAATGGTCTAATTACCATCTAAGGACCTTTAATTTAAAGTTTCATAGCATTTAGACACCTCTAGCTTCTAGGACACACATTTTGCACTTTTTACCATTTAGTCCTTTTAACTAAATTGAGTGCCCAAACGTCAAAATTTTCGAACAAAATTCTCACAAAATCATTTCGTAAAACTGTAGACCATAAAAATATAATAATAAAATTTTTACTGCGTCAGATTTGTGGTCCCGAAACTAGTGTTCTGACTAGACCCAAAATCGGGCTGTTACAGCATTGACCCCCGGTCAATCAAGAATAAACATTAACATCAAAGATAGAAAATGTTTTGGTAATCACAGTAGGTGCTAAAGCTTCTTCACGAGCTCGAATTGCATAAACCTTAGCTAGTGCTCAAGCCTCAAATTGAACTGCAAAATCTTTCGTTCCACTTCTATTATCCCCTGCATTACCACTGTTCCTAGATGGTCTCCCTTTCGAAGGCTTGTATCGTGTATTCTGGGCTTTATCTTTGTCTAACCTTTCGGGGCAATCTCGAATAAAATGATCATATGAACCGCATTTAAAACACGATCCCTCTTTTAGTCGACACTCTCTGAAATGTGTTCTATTGCATTGCTGACATTCAGGCTTGTTATTTCGAACACTCTCCACACTCGCTACAGCGGTAGCCTGGGGTCTCAAACTAGCTTGCTTCCTTCTATCTCTCCCAAAAAATCCAGATGAAGCTGACATACGATTGTGAGGTTCTCTTGATTTCTTTGCTGGAGAAGAAAATGATTTTCCCATCGGTCGTTTACCCGTGTCTCTAGTTTCAGAATCTTCTTTTTTTTTTGCTTCACTAAGTTCTTTAGCCTTATGCGCTCGATCAACCAAAACCAAAAATTCTTTCAATTCAAGTACCCTGACAAGCAATTTGATATATTCGTTTAAATCATCTTCAAATTGGGTACACATAACAACTTTAATTAGAACAAGCATATATGTTAAGCCGTATGAATTCTCTTTCATATTTAGCTACAGTTCTACGACATTGCTTTAGTTCCAAAAACTCTTTCCTGTTCTTATCGAGATGCCACTGACAAACGTATTCCTTTTTTAATTCAGTTTGGAAAAAGTCCCGATTTAATTCTTCCTTCGGTACCACTGCTATCAAAGTGTTCCACGACTGATATGTTGAGTCTTTTAACATAGATATCACACATTTTAAACAGTCATTAGAAGAGCAAGACAGTTCATCAAAAACTCTAATGGTATTCTCTAACCAGAATTTAGCTTTTTCTGGGTCATCTTCAGTTGTACCACGAAAATTTTTTACCCCATATTTACGAATTTTATAAACCAGAGGCCTGTTTACACATACTTGTTCCGAACCTTGAGAAATAGGGGGAACTGGTTGAGGTACGGGAGGGGGTGGAGGTCGTTGAGCCATAGGATTTGTTCGAACAAAATCGGTAAACCACTCAGACATCATATGGAAGAAGACTTCTTTCGCCTCACTTCCTCGGCCCTAAAAAAGGGGCCCACTGCTAGCTCATCCTTGAATGGAGGCTTGAGCATTACTTTCAACTTCATCGGAATCAACTCAATTGAACGACATCTTTTATTTATATGAAAACATAATTCAATTTAAGTCAGGAGGCATCACACTATCACAGGTTATAAAATGGCATGTATTCTATACTCTATACATGCTACATTCAGCCCAAGAACCGACTAAATCACAGGTCTGATACCAGTAAATATAACACCCTTAATTTGTCTCCGTTGTCATATTGGGGTTATGAAGTGTTACCGTACAAAACAGAACGTTTAACTTCAAAGCAAAAATAATTATACAATTTAATATCTACATCTAATAGCTTAATATAACCATAGTAAAATTAAATAATGGGGCCTTAAATCGAGCCTTCGGTGCCCTAAAAGCAACTTGGAAACAATCAGGGATCAATTTGAAACAAGGATGAAAATTTTGGGGAAAACAAGAAAATTTGGAAAATAGGGGTCACACGACCGTGTGTCCAGGCCGTGTAACAGCCCGATTTTGACCCTAATCAGAATAGTTGTTTCGGTACCACAAATCCGAGTCTGAAAAATATTTTTAAAATTATTTTCAGTGTTTATTATATGTGAATTTTTTTGTGTTAAATTTTCGTGTTTTAATTTCGTCGTTTAAGTGTCCGATTAAATAAAAGGACTTAATTGTGTAAAATGTGAAATTTTCTAATTAATGTGTAAGTGCTAATTTGCTAATGGCTTTTTAATATTAGGTCCTTAAAGGGAAAATAGCCCATTCTAGCTATAGTGGACGGCATATGGTCTAAAATGACCTTAATTTATATGTTATAATTATTAAATATAAAAGGTTAAATAAGTAAAGAAATAATAAACTAATATATGTTAAAATAAAACAAAAACAAGTCATGTTATCATCTTTTACTTAGCCGAATTTAAGCAAAATAAAAAGAAACAAAAACTAGCAACATTCGGCCATTGATTGAGCTTGATTCAAGGTGAGTTTTAGCTCGGTTTTTTTGATAATTTTTATGTTTTTGAAATCGTTGCTTTGAGTACTATCCGACCCATGCTAGAATTTTTTATTTTGATGATGATTTTGTGTTTTGCCATTGATGATAGCATGTGATTTTTGTTGTTTGATGATGAAATATGAAATATATGTATTAGATTAACATGTTTTGTCTTTAAATTTTTTATGAATTTGAGTAATTTGGACTAAATTGCAAAAATAAATTTTTGAGGGACTAAAATGTGAAATAAATGAAATGTGTGGACTTTTATGAAGACTATGAATATTAGACCCTAGCATAGTGTGTTCAAATTTTGTGTATTTTGTGTTTTGTGCAAAAAGGATTAAATTGTAAAAAGTGTGAAATGTTAGGGGCAAAATTGTAATTTGCCCATTTATATGTTCTTAGACTAAATTGAATGGAATGGTGTTTAAATAAGCTTAATTTGAATATGTTTAGATCAAGAACCAAAGAAAACAGATTTGGACCGGGGAAAAATGAAAGTAGTCGATTAGTCGATTTTACCGTCCGTCGACGTCCGAGGTAAGTCAATAAGCATTTAAATGTTGTTATAATTATGAATATATATTGCTATGTGATAACTTGAATTATTTGATTAAAATTATGCCTTAGCCAAATGTGAAATTGAGAATTGACTATGTTCCGAGTTTGATTCGGTCGTGATCCGATGTCCGAAAGCCCCGTACGAACCCTAGGAATAGTTAGGATACATATGTCATGACATAGGATATCCGATATGTGTTATCGTGTAAGACCATGTCTGGGACGTTGGCATCGACTTGTGTTTACGTGTAAGACCATGTCTGGGACATTATCATCGAATTTGATTCGTGTAAGACCCTGTCTGGGACAGTGGCATCGATATGTGATTACATGTAAGACCACGTCTGGGACGTTGGCATTGTACGAGCTTCCTACTATCCGCGTATCCTTTTTAATTCCGAACGGTTCAATGGGCATTGTTAAGTGAAGATTCAATGTGAAAATCGAATTAAAAGGGCTCAGGTATGTATTTAAACTGTGTCATGAAATAAGGTAAGTTGATTGTTTATTTGATCAAATAAATGCTAAAGTATTAAATATAATTTATGCATAAGCCTCCTAATTATGTATATTTGGCCAAATGTGTTTTATGTGATCTTAACAATGAAAATGATATATGTTCAGGTGAATTTGTACAAATAGCATATGATGTGAGTATACAAGATTTAAATGATAAGCTTATATTTGTGGATATGTATATTTTGTATTGTTAACTTGGTGTTAAATATGTAATAGTTGATATTTAGTTTGCTTATGACTTACTAAGCTTAAAGAGCTTACTTTGTGTTTTTTTTTCTGTCTACCTCTGTTTTATAGATTTTGGATTTACGTTACGAGCTCGGGGATCGTCAGCAAGACTTATCACACTATCGACAGTTTCCTTTGGTATTTTACTAAGTTGATTTTGAATATATGGCATGTATAGCATAATAGAAAGTTGATTGTGGATAAAGTACTTTTGATTGTAAATAATAGCCATGCGAAAATGGCTTGTCTCCTTTTGATTTGGTTTGGTATCTATGTTTGTGGTTTGTAATGGTCATTAAAGATGAGTTGATATTTATGCATATTTGGTATGGCATACGTTTGTAATAGGCAAGTAATTGTGATGTTTATAACTTGGACATATTGAATTTGGTTGGGTGATTAGTACATGTATACTTATTATGCTTTGTGTGATGGATTGATTTAGTTAAGAAATGAACTAAAACCGAATGTATACTTATATATATTTTGGTTGATGTTAAGTGAAATGTATGTGCATAAAGTTTTAGTAAGTATATATATACTTGTATGGTGTGATTTGGTTTTGGTGATATAAATGTTTGAATATAATAAATAGGTATGAGGATTTGTTTAGTCATTAAGTCTTTAATAAGTTGGTTTAAATTGATGATGTTAACTATGCATATTCGGTTATGGTATGTACTTGTGATAGATAATTAAATGTAATACAAATGGATTTGGTTTTATGTTTAGGTTATGAAATTTGGTATTGGTAAATGGTAAGAATTCGAATAGGAAATCATGTATGTATGTATAAATGTATTCGGCTATACTTGATTAAAATATATAATTGTTGCTAATGATTTGTTCTCTATGAGATAGTTATGAGATTATAGAAATAATGTTTAAACAAAACTATGGCAAGTGAATTAGGTATGTATGGATTTATAAAGTTTTATGAGTAGAGACTTGGGATGAATTAAGATGATTAAGCATTTGGTGAGTTTGGTATTTGTTTAGTAAATGAACTTGAATTATTGGATGTCTTATTGCATGATAGGTATAAGATGATTATATGTTCGAACATATGTAGATTATTATGATTTGTTTGTAACAGAAAAATATACAACTATATTTTATTTGGATGATTCAGGATACATATACGAATTTTGATTTGAATACTAAGTATGTGAATTTGGTATGTTATGTATTGATCACTTTCATTCATAGATGTAAAATGTGGTTACAGAAACATGTGGCATGTGTGAGATATATTAATATCATTGTTATACTTATTTTAGATGTAATGTGATATGTTTAATAAATAAAATAAAAAAATAATAATATGCCTGTTCTGAGTTGTGTCTTTTTTGGTAATGCCTCGTAACCCTAGTCCGGTTACGGATACGGGTTAGGGGTGTTACAGGCCGTGTGACATAACCCAGATACTGCGGACAGTTGAAGTTAGGACACACGACCGTGCCTAGCCCGTGTGTCTGCCTGTGTGGGTATTCGAAATACGGCCACACAGCCGTGTCACAGACCGTGTGCCAAACTATGTGTGCATTTGATGTTGGATCACATTGCCATGTCGTAGACCGTGTTACATACTAACTTGAGACACACGGCCGTGTCGCAGGCCGTGTCTCAGACCGTGTGAAACTTGCACCTAAAAACAATAGTGGCACATGACCGTGTGAGGTGACCGTGTGTGAAAGACAGCCTGACAATCCGTGTCCCATGCCGTGTGCAGCATAAGTTTCCCCTAAAACAAGCCATTTCAAAACCAAATCTTGCACACCAAGACACACCAATTCTACCAACATTCACATGTTTAAAACACACATCAAAACATCAAAAACATGCCACATATCCACTCATCCTATGCCTAACTAATATGCCATCAAAAGGCACATCAAATCACACATCAATTCAATTCATTCAAAGCTACATTATAACCTAAACTTACATCACCATATTCACACATCATTTAATCACTTCAATCCCATATGAATAAGTCATAAGCCAAATATTTACAATGCATTTAAAAGTGACGAAAAAGCATAAACATCCTTATGCATTTACAAGTAAAAAAAAAAAACATATATATACAGTAGAGATAACCACATCACATTGGCCAAATAGCACAATCAGAAACTCTTATTACATATAAGCCCTATACATGCCATTTATAACCATAGCCAAAATAACCAAAAACTAACGAAGTGGTTAACGGATAGCGTGATAGAGCTCCGACAATATTCCAACCAATCGAGCTTCTGATGGTCTACAAAACAAAGAAAACAACTACGTAAGCAACTAATGCTTAGTAAGTCCGTATAATAAACTCAAACTTAACTGAACATAAAATGATAAAGTCATTCAACCATGCTCATTAAATCTTATAGACATTTTGCTTTCCTATTCAAAACAATCCACATAGTTAGTAGACAACTTAAAATTATAACATCCATGAAACATAGCATATATTATGAAATGAATTCCATACATCTATCTTCCATCACTTGTTTAATTGATTTCCTTTTCAATCCATTTGCTCATACCAAACTTTCCATTTCATATGATCATTAACACGAATAACTCCATATGTATGCCTTTCCATTAAACTTTACTTACCCATTGAACCATATAGAATAACATCAGATACTCGGGAATGTCACACAAAGTGTGCCTTTTCATGTAACCGTAACCTTTTCAATAATGCTAACATGAGCTGTGAAATGGGCCTCCTCACACGAGCTGTGGGTTGGGATGTTAGCTACACGATACTGCTCACATGAGCTGTGGAGAATCCGCAACAATTGCAGGACCTCAGCCATTGGTAGGACATCCAGGACCAACATCCGAAACCTTATAATCCTTAATGACATGTCATTTGTATCCTAAGTATTCTCAAGGTTCAACCAAGACTATTAAACCATCAAATATCCAAAGCATTGAAATATTAATAAGTGGAATCATATTTTTCATAAAATTAAATAACATACAATCCAAACAATAATTATTAAGTTTATGACCCATACAAACTTACCTCAATCACAACAGTTGTTACGGCAAAGTCGAAAACTAATTCGAAACTTTCGCTTTCCCTCGATTCAAGTCCGGTTGATTCTTTTCTTGATATAAATAATAATTTAACTCAATTAAGTAATTCAAATAGCTTAACTTTATAGATTCTAACTTACAACTCATTTTAATATAAAATTACAAATTTACCCCTAATATTTTAACTTTTGTGCAATTTAGTTCCTAAACCCGAAGCTTATAATTTAACCATAATTGATAAAATCTCATGCTAGTCGATTTTCATAGGGTTCCCTAAAAACCTATATTTATCAAAATTTCACATTATTACCAATGAATTTTACTCTTTTAACAAATTAATCCCTAAACCTTAGAATCACTAAAAATCACTTAACAAAACATGTTTATTTAACAACCAAATTTAATAATCTATCAATTAATCAAAACACATTCAAAATCAACCATGTCAAGTCCCTATACTTTTAATAATTTTACATGGGCTAGCTAGATTAAGCTAATATGAGCTCAAAAGCATAAAAATCACCAAAAATGGACTAAGATTACATACCATACAAGTCAATAATGCTTGACCGAAAATTTCTTTCTTCTCTAATGGAGGATCCGCAAAGGAAGAAGGAAGATGATAAAAAAAAAATGGTTTCATGGCTTTTGTTTACTTAATTTATGATTCAATTATCTAATTACCAAATTGTTCTTTAATAAACCTATCCATAAACATCCACTAACTTAGGATATGGTATAATTACCATCTAAGTCCATTAATTTAAATTCCACATACATTTGATTCTTTTAACTAATAGAAATTAACTTTTACACCTTTTTCAATTTAGTCCTTTTTACCTAATTAACTATTTAAACCTTAAAATTTCTTAACGAAAATTTAATGCGACTTTCATATAACCTTACAAACATTAAATAAACATAAAATTTCTAACTTACTCGTCAGAATTGTGGTCCTGAAACCATTGTTTCCGACACCACTGAAAATGAGTTGTTACAACATTCTTATTGATAGTTAACCATTCTCGAACATATATATCGATTCAAACATATATATTTAATTATTTATTTAACTCGAGTTATGAGAGAACAAACCTAGAATATATGTTCGTCGATGGTTTTGGATTTCCTTTTTCGAAGGGATGGTCTTGCGTTGTCTTTAGCTACGAAATTAAATTCAAATACGGAAAATTTATTAATCACGCAATTCAAATACAAATCAACATATTATATACATTAATACATTTTATTCGTTTTAGTCCTTATTTACCTTAATATTCGAAACACTTGTTTCTTACAACTTACCTTATCAAAATTAAATCCAACTTTATAAATATAGTAAAGAGACTTCCTATCTCCCCAAGTTTTCACACTTTTCAATAAGGTCCTCAATAATATATAATTTATCAAATAATCAAAGCTTGACATACTACTATCAATCGCATTTCTAACATACTTTTCCATGAACTAACTTTATGCATGCATGTCCTTAAACTTAAACATTCAACAATGGAGATTCAACTAAAACTCATCAGTTCTCTAATCTAATACATGGGATTTAATAATCCAAGATAATATGTTAAAAATTCATCAAAATCAAGTGAAAGGTCTTCCACTACAGCAAAATAGACATTTAGCGGTGCTTTTAGCGGCGTTTGAAATAAAAACACCGTAAAAGTTGTACATTCGCGGCGCCTGAAGGAAAACGCCGCAAAAGGTTAGACCTATAGTGGCATTTTTGAAAAAAATGCCGCAAAAGATCAGTATTAGAGGCGCTTACTTGAAAAACGCCGTAAAAGATCGATAATTAGCGGCGTTTTTAAAAAAAGGCCGTTATATGAAGAGTATTAGTGGCGCTTCTCCAAAAACGCCGCAAAAATGTTAAGGAATACGACGACGTTTTGTAGTTGAGCTATAGTGGCTAGATCGAGAATTAGTGGCGTTTGTTGTTAAACGCTGCAAAAAGTCTTCATTAGCGGCATTTTTTTGTAAAATGCCGCAAAAAAAATTTAATTTAAGGGTTATGATTTTAGGGGGTTTGGCTATTAGGCTTTAGGGGTTAGAGTTATTAATAAAAAATTAATTTATTTTAGGGTCTAGGTAAGCATTAACATTCTATTTTAATTACTTTTGTCCCTTATAAAATTTATATTTAGGGTTTAGCTAGCTACGTTTAATTTTTGGTTCAAGGAAATGATATTGTTGGAGAATTGGATGTACAACAGTTGGATTTTTTCTGAGATTCATGTCATTTTGTACTACATTGATATTATTTAATATAATAATTTAAAATAATATTATTTAAAACAATTTTAAAGTTGTTTTAAATGTGATGATTGTTTTTTAATTTATATATTAAATAATTTCTCTTATATAATCGTAAAAGAGATAGTATTAATTTAATATATTTTTGGTTTAACTTAACTTGTAAACATTCTCTTATTTTATTTAATTAGAAATTCAGTCACATATATATTTATGTTTGGGATTTAAGGTTTAAGGATATATACTGTTTGGACTGAAAAACATTTGGACTAATTTTACTAAGATTCATGCCATTTTGTACTATATCCATATTATTTAATATAAGCATATAATATATATATATATATATATATATATATATATATATATATATATATATGTTTTGTACTACTGAGAAATTGGCGATACGAATTCCCAAAAAATATGGTCTAGGATTATGGTTTAGGGTTTACGTACGGTTTAGAGTTTAGGCCAGGTATAGGTTTTATGGTCTAGGATTTGTGGTTAATTTAGGGTTTATGGTGTATGATTTAGGGTTTGGAGTTTGGGGTTTAGTGTTGGTGTTTCGTGTTTGTGGTTTAGGATTAATATGTTTAGGTATACGGTTTAGGGTTTAATTTTGGATTTTTTAGAATATAAATCTAAATAAAATAAATATAAATTATTATTTTTAAAATATATATCAAAATTAATGGGTTAAATCCCAAAGGCATACATGAACAATAGTTTAGTGTGCAATTGTATACTTTAATTTGATCCAGATCTTGTAAAATATTAACACAATTATTGATATAATTAACATCATTTTTTTTATTTATATATTGCATGCATAAATATTTATATTTATTCAATATAAAAATATATTGATGTATTTATTTTTTAAAATATGTATGATTAAATCAAAATTAAAGTTTCAACTATACTTAGGGTTGAGAGTGTGTTTATGGTTTGAGGTTTAAGGTATATTGTTGATAACTGAAGCAATATTTGGAATTTACTGAGATTTATGCCATTTAATTTGTACTATACCCATATTATTTAATATAAGTATATAAAATATATTTTTTGTTTATATTAAAAATTAAAATATAGGAAGTGGTTTATATTCAAATTTAAAAAATAGAGATCAAATATGAAATATGAGGAAAAAGTTGAGCAATTTTAGTGGCGTTTTTATGAAAACGCCGCAAAAGAGTCTGCAAAAACGTGGCCGTTTTATGTGTACTTTTAGTGGCGTTTTTGGTTATAAACGCCGCAAATATGCTTCGGGTATAAAAAATGATGCCGTTTTCAGCTTTGTTTTAGTGGCGCTTTCAAACAAAACGCCGTAAAATATGGTGAATAGGGAAACGGTGCCGTTTTTACCTGTGCGTAATTAGTGGCGTTTTTGAGAAAACGCTGCAAAATGTTATGAATTACCGGCATTTTTTCGGAAAACGCCGTAAATTTTTAAACTAAGATCGTAAACGTCACCGTTTTGTCGTGGTTATGTTTATACATTACCGGCGTTTTTAGCTTAAACGCCGCAAATATTGATAAGTGTTCGCAATACAGTGCTGTTTTTATGCTTTGTTTTTAGATTTCATTTACCTTCTTCCTCCAGGTCAGAAATCCAGATTTCCTTCCCCTAATTTCCTAATTTCCTAACTTCCTAAATCCCCAATTCCAAAATCCCCAATTTCTTCCCTAATCTCCCAAATTTGACTACCTTCTTCCTCAATCTCTACAAATTATCAAAACCATTAAACTTCCTAAATTCCCAATTACGCTCATGTGTCTGGAAACTGTTCGACTCATCTCTCCGCCGCTTCAAAAGGAAGTTCTTCGCCTCTGCTCTCCGTCGGTGCATCTTCTCTCCGCCACCGCCGCTGGATATTCGGGTCGTGGAGGTATTTTTAAACCATTTGCATGTAACTGTTAGGAAGTGCTGAAACTTGCTTTTTATTTTCCTCTTCCATAACTGTTATGATTTTAGTATTTTGCTCTTCGTAACTGCTTTGAAATGTAAAAGCGCAAGTGTTTCCTTGTTTTGGTTTTAGTATTTTGCTTCACTTTTGATCTTAGCTCTTTGTTTTTATATGATGTATGATAGCTTCCAATTTTTGTTTCTGTTGATGTTCTGTTTTTAATATCCACCCTATTATATATGTAAAAATTATGAATTTTATTTTCCCTTTTTCTTAAAATAATAAAAAATTACCTTTTTGTTCTTAGTCATATCATCTCACAAGTTCTTCTTGTTGCTTTTATTGAGAGTTCGTGTATGTAATTGTTATTTTTGTCTTTGCAGTATGGTATGAACAGTGGTGATAGATACAACAGCGCTGATAAATATGATTTACTAAACCAGAACGCATCTAGCACGAAGTCCAAGTAGAGCATGATTAAGACAACCGTTCCCATCTCTCAGGTGACGATATCTTCTGTATGTTCGACCCATATTATTATTTTCTTTTTCGTGTCAGATTTGTGTTTTAAAATAGTATATAGATTTTGACATGTTTATGTCTGTGTTGTGTTCATGGTTGTTTTTTTGGCTTATGTGTAATCATATTGTGTAGAAAATTGTCAGGTCTCAAACTGATCAAATAGGATAGCATCACAGTCGTTTGATGTGTATAGCATATAAGTCTTTAAACCCAGTTTTAGCTGCATTGCTTTGTAATTGAATGTGAGAGTGAATGTACTATTTTCTGAAGCTATAAATATATAATGCAGTTGATTTATACTTATTTTCCCCTTTTCATCAACCCTATTGTTCCAAATCGTATATTTTAGATGTAGATTATTTCAAGCCATATATTTTCTTTTATTTTATTTGCTTCTGACGATTAAAAAACTGATCCTAGGTTCGAGTCTAACTTATTAAATGTGTGAATTCTTATCCTGATTTATTTTTGTTAATTAGCTGGTTTTGTGGAGATAAATTTATTATTCTGTTTAATGATTGATCTATACTAGAGTCTTATTTTACTAAATTATTTTATTTAATTGTTGTTCATATCATCTCACAAGTGTTTCCTTGTTTTGGTTTTAGTATTTTGCTTCACTTTTGATCTTAGCTCTTTGTTTATATATGATGTATGATAGCTTCCAATTTTTGTTTCTGTTGATGTTCTGTTTTTAATATTCACCCCATTATATATGTAAAAATTATGAATTTTATTTTCCCTTTTTCTTAAAATAATAAAAAATTACCTTTTTGTTAAGTTATGTCATATCATCTCACAAGTTCTTCTTGTTGCTTTTATTGAGAGTTCTTGTATGTAATTGTTATTTGTAGCTTTGTTCCTGATTTTTAGAAGATTGGCTGCGATCAAATCGTCTCAGAATTCTTCCATCGGACTAAGTTCATAGAGCTAATGACTAGACGATTCTGGTAACTGCTTTATATTCAACCTGTAAATTTGCTAATCAAAAGTTCATTTCAACTTCAATTCTTGGATATCAGTTCTAAATGAAACCTTTACCAAAACATAAGGGTGCTTTTAAATCCATAAAAATTTGTACAAGTTTAACCTAGAGAACTTTGGATTGCTATGGTTGAAACATGGTTGTAACTTCGTAAACCCTAATATTATTATTATATATCGTGTAACATTGGATTTAAATCACAGATATGATTTGAGTCACTTTTAGACTAACCTGGCTTTTACTGTATTGTGGGATATTGCTTCTGGAAGAGATCTTAAGAAGTTCCTCTATGTATGTTGTTACTTTTTTTCTTGAATTGTTATGTGTTGATCAGTTTTTATTGATACGAGAGCTACGAATTATGTTATTTTGCATTTGAAAGTTATATCCGAATGGCATTATGATTGTTCAGGTGATTGCTGCCTTGTGGATATTGTCTATTGTTGGAAGTTGGTGCAACTTTGTGACATTGTAGAGGCAACAGCGAGGGAAGCAGAGTAGAGCAGAAAGTATGATGAACTCCACTCTGACTTGGACTATGATGAATATGTTCCAAGAAAGTAGCAAATGCATGTCGTAGACATTTATTTTCTTGTAACTTTTAACATTATTGTAAGAAATTTTTGAATTATACTTCATTTATAATTTATGTCATATATCTTTCGTATAATTTTGTATCATTTAGATTTGCTGTTTTTGGTTGGATTTCATGCTATATTTGCTGTTTTGGTTGGATTTCATGCTATCTTTGCTGTTTTTGGTTGGATTTTATGCAGGAAGGGTGGGATATTGGTGAAAAAAATTATGTTGCAAATCTTCCCAAATTAGCCGCGTTTTATAAAAAAGCGCTGCTAAAGACCAGGACTTTTAGCGGCGTTTTTTACAGAAGCGCCGCTAAAGACCAGGACTTCTAGTGGTGTTTTCAATAGAAGCGCCCTTAAAGACAAGGACTTTTAGCGGCATTGTCAATAGAAGCGCCGCTAAAGACTAGGACTTTTAGCGGCGTTTTCTATAAAAGCGCCGCTAAAAGTCCTGGTCTTTAGCGGCATTTTTTTCAAATAAACGCCGCAAAATTTAGTGGCGTTGTTTATAGCGGCGTTTTTTGCGGCGCTTGACAAAAAAAAATGCCGCAAAAAATTTATTTTCCTGTAGTGTTCCTTACCTTAGCGATTTGATGAACGGTAATGGATGTTTCTTTTCTATTGGTTTGGTGGAGAAGAAAGATACAAAATGAAAACTTGTTTTATACTTTTCTCTCTCCCCCTTAACTATGCATAAAATAATAATAATAATAATAATAATAATAATAATAATAATAAGCCATAATCTTATCCACATTAAATTAGTGAAAATCAATGGCTACAGCCATGTTATTCCACTAAGCTACATACAAAATGGTTTAATTGTTAACATATTCTTAGTCTAATTGCTATTTAAGACACTTAATTTAAAATCAAATTTTATTCTTTTTGATTGATCACTTAACAATTTAATTCTTGTACTATTTTTAATAATCAATTTAAATTAATACTAATTAATGATTCACCTTTCAATTTCGTAATTGACACATAATTATTCAATAAAATTTTTATCATTAAATCGAATTTTTCAACACCATTAAAATCGGTTTGTTACAAATTTTACTATTTCCATATTTACTACACTTGTTTAATGAAAATATAAACAATTTTCCTTTTATAAGGTATGTCAAACAAACATTAATTGATTGATCTTCTATCACAAGCCATCATTTCTGTAAATGAGGACAAAGACAAGTTGAGCTTATAGAAAGAAATCATTGATTATTTATGCTCAACTTTATACTTAGCATTAAGGTAAAGTCATAAGTGACTTTTTGGTGGACACCTATGAGTACACCTCGTTTGTTTATAAAGCTAGGTAAACCTTGTGAATATATGTAGAGTGTTGGATACAAAGTTAAACATTATCGATGTTTGAATTGTTACCTATACGCTATTATAAGAAAGACATATATATACCCCCCCATGAGAATAAGATATAATTCTGTGTTCAATACCACTTGTGTTAAGTTTAGCCGAATAAATCAAAGAGATCATGAGATACTTAATGTAGCAGAGTGGGTCTAGGATATTGCATACTCTACAAATGCTTTAGACAAAAGAACCACTTTATATTCCTAACAAATGTGTGGCAGAGATTTCTCAAGAATGGTTGGTATGCTGACCATATACTCATGATTTAGTATGAACTAATGTGTGTCTTTGTGACAACATTAAAATTATGGATGGTGGGAATCGTATAATCATGATGTCTGAGTGGGAGATGTCAAATATGGGTTTTGGTAACCCATTGAATAGCCCATGATGGATTAAATTGAAACAATTTGTTACGCCCTATTCTAGGTGTGAATTATTAAAAAGAAAAATTAGTGGGTTTCAGTGAATATTTAGGTTTAGAAACAAATAACATGAAAATACCCTAGACACCTAATAATCGTGTTCAACCATCCCCTCTCTCTAACAAACAACCATCATTGAAGTGAAAAACTTGATATAAGTCAAATCGTGGTAGCATCTTTTATTAATTGTACAGATCCTTAACAACATGAAACAACATCTGTACAAGCCCAATCTTTTGCCCAGGCCCAAATGAAACCTAACCCAACAACCCACTAAGACCCAACAACCCATTAAGACTAAACCCAATCAAACAGCCCAATACCAAAATAAAAAAAAATTAAGAAACCCTAGAAACCCTAGGTTAGCCGCCCTAGTTGTTGCCATTTCTGACCCACCGCCACTGCCTTCTGACACCATCCACCTGCCCGTTGCCTCCACCACCTGCTCCACCGCAACTTGCACCTGCAAGAAAAGAGGAGAAAAGATAGAAAGTAAAGGCATTTTCGGCTATAAAAGCGGATCCAAAACCATTGTAACGGGGGGATTTTTTGAATAAAAATAGAGAGAAATGAAAAGAAAGATTTTAGATTCAAACATTTGATTAAACACAAGTACGAAAGCAGAGATTAAACCCTAAAAACTAGAATAAAAAAACAGAGGCAAAGATGTGATTTTTTGTGTTTTTCCTTTTTATTATTTTTGAAATACTCTTTTTTTTTTCTTTTTCTTTTCTTCGGCATATATATACATATTAAAAAATTTTATTAAAAAAAATACAAATTTCACCCCTTTTTTGAAGTTAAGGCACGGTGTGCGGTGGCGGCGACAAGCGCAAACAACGGAGGCACGGTGGTCCAATGCCGAATTTATTGAATCCCATCCCGCAAAAAAAAAAAAAAAGAAAGAGGGGTTAGGTTTTTTTTTTCTTTTTTAGAAAACAGATGAAATGATTTTTTTTAAATTTTTGGCCCTTAAATAGCCTCCCAAAACTACGTCGTTTTGGGGTTGACCTTAAACGCCCCAAAACGACGTCGTTTTGCCTCAACCCGCGCGCGACCCAACCCGCCAGCTGAAGGATCCGCGTGTTTTGTTAAAAGAGATATTTATTGTTTTGGCCCTTCCGCATTTTCTTCATTTTTTAATTTGGTTTTTTTTTATTTTCTAATTTCCCCCTTAATTTTGTCCCTGTTCCATTTCGGTCTACCTAATAAATACGCTCATATAGACGAAGGGATATTGCTCCATTCAGTCCCTGTCCTTTTTAGCGTGTCTCATTTTGGTCCTTTCTTCTTTTAATTATTTTCAATTTGTACCCCAAATTTTATTTCTATTTCAGTTAGGTCCTTTTCCTTTCTTTTTATTTTCGATTCTTTCCCAGACTTTTGTTTAAAGTTCAAATTGGTCCCTTTTTTATTTTTGCAATTATTATTATTATTATTATTATTATTATTTTTACTGTTAATTATTTATTATTATCATTATTATTTTAGTACTACCATACTATACTATTATTATTAGTATTACTATTTTTATTTTTGTTATTATTATCATTATTTTATTTTTATTATTTAATTATTATCACTACTATTATTTTATTTTCATTATTATTATTATTAGTGTTATTATTATTACTATATTTACATATATATTTATTTTCTTAGCTTAATACTATTATTTTCTTTATATCTATTTATACTTATATTATTTCACATATATACTTCTACTTTCACTATTATATTATCGTTTCGTTACTATTATTACTATTTATTTTTATTATCGTTACTATTACAATTATATTTTCATTTCGTATTCATATTTAATTATTATTCTTTTATTACTTTCATCTTTCATTCTCTTCATTTTTGATTCGTTCATTTTATTCTATTTCATTTTCGTTCTTTACGTTATCATTCGTATTAACGCATTTATTTCCATTTTGCTATGCATATCCGTATTATGATTTGTTTTTATATTTAATTATAAATTTGCGTTACATCAACTTTCGCCCGACACAAAATTACTTTCTTTCACAAAGGCAATATTCTGTATTTAGAAATTCGAGAAATCGTGCCCTAAAGTATTGGGTTTCGATTTTTCTCGTTTAATCTAAATAACCGAATATCCTTTTAAAATAAATACATTTTTAAACAAAAAGCTTATTCTCGAGAACTAGAGGTGTCGTGTCCTAATGCATTGGATGTGATGTTTTGTTATTCCGAGATAAGATTTTCTAAACCAAGGCAATGTTCTGTATTTAGAAGCTCGAGAAAGCGTGCCCAAATGTATTGGGTTTGCGATTTTTCTCGTCCATTCTAAATAACAGAATATCCTTTCAAAGAAATTCATAAGTTTTGAATAAAAGGCAAGTTCAACTTCGAAGGTCGAAATGTGGTGTCCTAACGTATTGGATATAACACTTCACCTTAAAATGAGATGGCCCTTGGCATACATTTTCAATTTATCCAAATTTTTTCTTCAACAACAAGAGGAATCGTATTTTGAATTCTTAAGTTTTCAAATATTCGACACTAAGACATTAGATAACCAATTAGGTACCAATTTTGGGCGTATCGAGGGTGCTAACCCTTCCTCGTGCGTAACCGACTCCCGAACCTGTTTTCTCAAATTTCGTAGACCAAAAGCACTATTTTAGTAAACCAAAACGTTTTATTAAAACAAAGGTGATCCGATCACACCAAATAAAGATTGATGGCGACTCCCGTTTTTTTTATTTTCGTTTTCAAAACGAAAGTCGATTTTCGTTATTTCCAAAAAATGGTTACGACAGCTTGGCGACTCCACTGGGGACCATAAAGACAGTCAGGCCGTAAATTGATTATTTTCTGTCCGGTGTCGAAAATTTGAAAATTCAATTTGAAAATTTGATTTGAAAATTACGTTCCTTTTTTTGCATTCGTTTGTGTCATTGCATATGACTGTTACTTTCCTGCGCACATTGCATTACATGACCGTTGTGGTCGCACCTTTAAGTAGGAGTGAGAAACTATTCCTTCGTGAGGTCTTCACCTTCGTGCAGGATAGTGGATCGCTTTCAGGATACATCCGTACCTATGTCTTCGTGAGATTTTCATCTCCGTGTAGCCATAGGGAAATGTATTCCCCTGAACTGAACTCGGTCCATATGAGCCTATAATGGGTGAGGATCGAGGAATCTGCTAGTTCGGGTACCTCTCTTTAGAACCGAACCACATATAATGAACCCTAGGAGCCTACCTTAGGTAGAGCCACGCCAAACCATAGTGGTCACCCGAATAGGTACTCTATTTTGTTTATTTCTTTTGTGCTAACATGTTTTGTTTTGTTTATGATTGCATTGCATTGCATCGCACCACATCATCTTAGAAAGGAGGTGTTGATTCATATTTGATTGCTAAATAGAAGAGTTTGTCATAAGGAAATGGATTTCTTGATAAAGTGGATTATAATACGGTCGTTCGAATATAGTCCAAGTAAACGACGAGAGAAGGCTGATAGTCCACAAAAGAATATAAGACTTTGCCCGAGGATTCAAGCCAGCAAGGATTATTCAAGAGTCATCACATCTCAACTTTCTTAAGAGCATCGCGAGGGATAGGTGAGTGAAAAGTCGTGGCTGGGATCAAACAACAAGAAGCTAGAAGAGGCATCTATTGAGGAAGTTCACGGGGCACGACTATGACGTCCGGATATGAAGAAAAGGATCTGTATCTTCGCTTGGAATATGAGAGCAAGACCGTATATGTAATCCATTTTATGTAAAGGAATTTGCTTTCTAGAAAAGTTCTTCTAATGGAATTGAATTCAAAATCAACGCCTCTCTTTCTTTTTGCATTCATTTCATGCATTTGCATTACATAGCATCACATGCATCAAAATTTGTAGAAAGACCCTAATTAGTTGAAGTTATTTTAGAAAAAAGAGAAAGAGAGAAAAGGAGAATCTGAAAACCGAGCATCGTTACGGTACACGACGCAAAACAAAAGTAATGGATCAAAGAATAGAAAGATTAGAGCAGATGCAAAAAGACATGCAGGATCAAATGCAAGAACGATTAGCTAAGATGCAACAGGACATGATAGAGCGGATGCAGGAATCCCAAAATAATATGATAGGCTAGCTAGCACAACTACTGGCTAAAGAACGTGAGAAAGGAAAGGGCGTCGTTGTTAGTTCAGGGAATGATAATGACGACCCTGTCTACCCTCTAGGTTTTACCCCGCCAAACACTCAAGCAGAACCAGATATGCATCCCCAAAGGACGCCTGTTACCATCAGGCCGCAGTATCAGGCCGATACCGCAATACCTGCGCACCTTCCGACAGGCTCGGGTTCTAACCCAGGAGATAGTCCAGCTAACCCTGTGGTCTCCTATCTCGATGAAATGGCAGAAATAGACAAGGCAAGGGTGGACCTGCCAAGACAACTCGAGGACCGCTGCAAGTGGTTAGAAGAGAAGTTCAAAGCAATAGAGACTGCTGACTACCGTTACGGGGTAGACGCTAAGGACTTAAGTTTGGTCCCGGACTTGGTACTTCCGCCAAAGTTTAAAAACCCAGATTTTGAAAAGTACAATGGAACTAGCTATCCCGAAGCGCATATCACGATGTTCTGTCGACGGATGGTGGGACACGTTAATAATGACCAATTGCTGATTCACTGTTTTTAGGACAGTTTGGTCGGGTTTGCGGCCAAATGGTACAATCAGCTCAGTTGTGCCCAGATTAAGACATGGAAGGACCCGGCACAGGCCTTCATGAAACACTATGGCCACGTGGCTGACATAGCTCCCGACAGGATCACGCTACAAAATATGGAGAAAAAGCCAAATGAGAGCTTCAGACAATATGCCCAGCAGTGGAGGGAGGTGGCAACGCAGGTCCAACCACCACTCTTAAAGAAAGAGACGAACATGCTCTTTATTAATACACTGAAAGCCCCGTTTATCACTCATATGCTAGGAAACGCTACAAAGAGCTTCTCGGACATTGTAATGACTAGAGAAATGATTGAGAATGCCATAAAAAATGGAAGGATAGAGGCAGGAGAAAGTGACAAGAGAATGGTAACAAGGAAGAAAGAAAATGAAGTGAATAATACGAACATGGGGTACTCAAAGTCGATTACTGTTAATCAGCCAAAAATAGTTACTACTGGGTATCAGGGTTTATCAAGAAAAGAATCTCGCACAAGGCAAAACACGGAAAAACTCCAATTTACGCCGATCCCAATGACATATAAAGAGTTGTATCAAAGTTTATTTGATGCGCACGTTGTGTCCCCCCACTATCCAAAACTGATGCAACCTCCATACCCAAAATGGTATTACCCAAACGCTATATGTGAGTACCACGCGGGGATCACGGGGCATTCGATAGAAAATTGCCTTACTTTCAAGAAATTGGTGGAAAATTTCATCAACATGGGTATTGTGAAATTGGATGACGGAGCAGTAAAATGTGGTAATTGAAAGTAGGGGCAGGAGAGTGCGTTTCCTTGAAGAAGTCCTCGGAAGCCTAGAAATCGAGAAATCAGAACACTAAGAGGGAATCGCAGAATAAAAGTTTTCAAGCCCTTATATAAATGGGAAAATTTTGAACAATGGGACTGTGGAAGGCATCCCTGTATTTTTAGCTAATCTAGAGTAATGTTCAAACATGCTTGTTGCTTTAAGCCTAGAGGCAATAAGAGTCCTTTTTTGAAATAGGCTTGTATCCAGAATTTTTATTTCAATCAAATGCATCTTTCTAAGTAAATATTTTCATTCTTTACATTTCATACTGTACATTTTTTCATTTTTTATTCATGACCATATCATACAAATAATCATCCTTAGAATCATTTATTCTTTGGATTTTCTGCCTTCATACCCACAATGGGTCCCCAAATATCAATGACATGAGCGACGCTGTTACTGACTCTCCTTTTTAGTGAGATATGTGTCTAGAAGGATCTAAGGACTTTGAAGATGACAAAGATTACAACTTATTTCCTAATTTGTTAAGAATGGTAGATCCTACCTTACGAAGTGCCAGTGGACACTACAAACTAACGACGAAGATGAAGATGAAAGCTTAGCTCATCATAGAAATAAGGTGAGACATCATTGAGTTGTTTTTAATAATTCAAAGATGTTTTCGCATAATTATATCAAGGCACACTAGGCCACTGAAACGTGGGTATGCTGTTAAGATTGGTGTTTAAAGAACCCACGTTAATGGTTCGACAACGGCCAGGCTAATCAAGAGGTTCGGGATACTGGTTTACCAAGAGAGGGAAATTGCATCAGATACGCCGTAAATGTCAAATTGAGGAAGACAAGACTTATGTGCCTCCTCTATTTTTCCTATATGTGGGGCATGGATGTTATCAAGTCAGTCTTATCAAAAGCTTCTGGCCAACATCGATTCATTTTCGCGGATGTCGTTTACTTCACTAAGAAGGTGAAAGTCGCTTCATATGCCAAACTTACAATGTCGACAGTCATCAAATCCCATTCTCAATGCAAAAAAAAGGGGGATCGCTGGAAAAAGATTGAGACTCGTGAAGACTGGCATTTGTGCTTGTTGAACGTCTGGTAGGACCCTCACCGGGGCAACACATTTCTCATTGATTTATGGAATAGAGATAATTTTGCCCATGGAAGTCAGGATTCCTCCTAACTGAGTTTTATCAGAATTAAAGTCGGATAAAGCAGAATGGATCAAATCCCAATGTGATTAGTTGAACTTGATCAAAGAAGAGAGGTTAAAGGCCATCCTCATGGTCAAGTGTACCAAAGGCAAATGACACGAGCTTACAACAAAAATGTTCACCCTAGAAAATTTCATGATATGGCTTTGAAGAAGATTTTTCCCATACAAAAGGGGCTTCAGAAGAAAGTGGATGCCAAACTGGGAAGGACCTTATGTAGCAAAGAAGGCCTGTTCTGGGGAAGCATGAATATTGACCGAGATGGATAACAAGGACCTACCCAATCCGGTGAATTCAGGTTCAATAAAAAAGTTTTCCAAAAAAAAAGAAAGAAAGAAAAAGGAAAAAAGGAGAGGCCAAGGTGAAAACTCGCAAAGGGCGCCTTGAGATCCAAAGGGGATTTGAGTTGAAAACCCGAAAAGGGCGGCTCAAATTTTGATCAAAAGTAAGGCATACAGTAGTCTTGCTACACTTGAATTAACAATGAAGAAGTATGTTACGTCTTGGGGCATCGACAAAGTACTCTGAATCCCCTAAACACATATTGAGCTTAAAATGGTCCTCAAGAAGTTAGAACAGAGAAGCTCAGGCTGCGATATCTGGGGCACCAAGTTTCCATTTTACCCATTTTAAATTTGTTATTTGTGATTATCTTATTCCTTTCAAAATATACTACCAATAAACTTCCTTCTTGATTACATTTGTTAGCTTTGATTAACTTGTTTGTTTCGAGCTATGCTCCAAATCAATTTCCTTCTTGTCCATTGTTACGACATTTTTCAGGCATTTTATATTGAAATAACGATTAGTGGGTCAATAATACTTTCATGAAAGGAGTTTCGCATATTACTCTGGAAACTTCTAAATAATACAAGAGCCTGAAACAAGATTATTGTTTAGGATTCACCAAGCTTAAGGGTTGGAAATAACTGAGTCCAAAACAAGGTTATCTCTTCGGATTTTGTCAAAAATGGTGGTTGAACAAAATGAAAAGATATTATGTCAGAGAGCAATATCAACTCAAGCGTAAGAGAGGAATCATTCTCAAGAAGAATGATATTCTGCATCCATACGAATATCATGAATACACATCTAGGCGGATTTCCCAGGGAGTGATCAGTTGATTGAACAAGTTCTTTACCCCTGAATGATGGTGGGATGGATTGGAAAAGTTTCACCTCCCTGAATCATAGTAAGATGGTACAAGCCCCAGGTCCGAGAGGTATCACGGCGAACTTTTAAGTTATAGGGGGGCAAACCGGTTAAGTATGATCGTTTCTACGGGTTTGCTGTCAAAATACCAGCCGAGCAAAAAGGCAGCATAATACGTCAGAGATAAAGCCTTGATGAATAACAATGACACCTTAAACATTTAACAAAGGATCATTCTCATGACATTCTGTATTCATGCAAATGTCATCCATAGTCATTTAGTTAGGAGCATTCGATTCATTCTGATCATTGCATCCTAATCATTGTAAAAAGACCATTCTCATGACATTCTGCATTCATGCAAATGTCGTCCATAACACATGTAGTTAGGAGGCTTTGAGTCATTCCGATCATAGCATCCTCATCATTTGCATAAGCATAAGCACATAAATTTAATTATACAGGGCAGGTTCCTCAAAGAACGGTGTAGCAATATCGAAGTTCAAATTTTGTTCCCTAGAGATGATAGTGGAGCAGACTGAAGATTGAAGTCTTCCTGAAGATAGTTAGGAAGTAAATTGAAAAGTTCAGATTTTGTTCCCTAGAGATGATAGTGGAGCAGACTGAAGATTGAAGTCTTCCTGAGATAGTAAGGAAGCAAATTGGAAAGTTTAGACTTATTTCCTCGAAGTTCCAGTAGAGTAGGTTGAGATTACAAATCCCGTCTCCCTGAGTTTACAACGAGGATAAACCCTTATTTCTTTGAAGATTCATTAGAGAAGATGGAGACTACGAATCTCTTCTCCTTGAATTCTCATTTCCTCTACGTTCCAGTGGAGTAGGTTGAGATTACAAATCTCGCCTCCCTGAGTTTACAATGAGGATCAACCCTTATTTCTTTGAAGATTCATTAGAGAAGATGGAGACTACGAATCTCTTCTCCCTGAATTCTCATTTCCTCGACGTTCCAGTGGAGTAGGTTGAGATTACAAACCCCGCTTCCCTGAGTTTACAATGAGGATCAACCCTTCTTTCTTTGAAGATTCATTAGAGAAGATGGAGACTACAAATCTCTTCTCCCTGAATTCTCATTTCCTCGACGTTCCAGTGGAGTAGGTTGAGATTACAAATCCCGTCTCCCTGAGTTTACAATAAGGATCAACCCTTATTTCTTTGAAGATTTATTAGAGAAGATGGAGACTACGAATCTCTTCTCTTATTCTGAAGTCACAATGGAGCAAGTTAAACAAATCTCATCCCCTCGAAGTTGCAACAGGAACAGATTGAAGCTGTGAATTACAGATCTTACCTCTCTGAAGAAGCAACGGAGTGGATTGAAGCAACAAGATGCAGTGGATTGGAATGAGGCTACCTGAAGAAGAGGAGTACCGAAGAAGTCAAGAACTCAACGAGACCGGGCAAAATTGGTCTTTCTTGAGAGTCTTTGCTCCATTCCCGTTATACGACAATGAGCAAAGAGGGGCAGCTGTACAAGCCCAATCTTTTGCCCAGGCCCAAATGAAACCTAACCCAACAACCCACTAAGACCCAACAACCCACTAAGACTAAACCCAATCAAACAGCCCAATACCAAAATAAAAAAAAATTAAGAAACCCTAGGTTAGCCGCCCTAGTTGCTGCCATTTCTGACCCACCGCCACTGCCTTCTGACACCAGCCACATGCCCGTCGCCTCCACCACCTGCTCCATCACAACTTGCACCTGCAAGAAAAGAGGAGAAAAGACAGAAAGTAAAGGCATTTTCGGCTATAAAAGTCGATCCAAAACCATTGTAACGGGGGGATTTTTTGAATAAAAATAGAGAGAAATGAAAAGAAAGATTTTAGATTAAAACATTTGATTAAACACAAGTACGAAAGCAGAGATTAAACCCTAAAAACTAGAATAAAAAAACAGAGGCAAAGAGGTGATTTTTTGTGTTTTTCCTTTTTATTATTTTCGAAATACTCTTTTTTTTCTTCAGCATATATATACATATTAAAAAATTTTATTAAAAAAATACAAATTTTACCCCTTTTTTGAAGTTCCGGCCACCGTGTGTGGTGGACGGCGACGGCGCCAGCGACGGAGGCGCGGTGGTCTGGTGGCCGGATTTCGGCCGGAATCCCAGCCCCTGCAAAGAAAAAAAAAGAAAGAGGGGTTAGGTTTTTTTTTTTTTAGAAAACAGATGAAATGATTTTTTTTTAAATTTTTGGGCCTTAAATAGCCTCCCAAAACGACGTCGTTTTGGGGCTAACATTAAACGCTCCAAAACGACGTCGTTTTGCCTCAACCCGCGCGCGACCCGACCCGCCAGCTGAAGGATCCGCGTGTTTTGTTAAAAGGGATATTTATTGTTTTGACCCTTCCGCATTTTCTTCATTTTTTAATTTGGTTTTTTTTTTATTTTCTAATTTTCCCCTTAATTTTGTCCCTGTTCCACTCCGGTCCACCTAATAAATACGCTCATATAGACGAAGGGATATTGCTCCATTCAGTCCCTGTCCTTTTTAGCGTGTCTCATTTTGGTCCTTTCTTCTTTTAATTATTTTCAATTTGTACCCCAAATTTTATTTCTATTTCAGTTAGGTCCTTTTCCTTTCTTTTTATTTTCGATTCTTTCCCAGACTTTTGTTTAAAGTTCAATTTGGTCCCTTTTTTATTTTTGCAATTATTATTATTATTATTATTATTTTTACTATTAATTATTTATTATTATCATTATTATTTTAGTACTACCATACTATACTATTATTATTAGTATTACTATTTTTATTTTTGTTATTATTATCATTATTTTATTTTTATTATTTAATTATTATCACTACTATTATTTTATTTTCATTATTATTATTATTAGTATTATTATTATTACTATATTTACATATATATTTATTTTCTTAGCTTAATACTATTATTTTCTTTATATCTATTTATACTTATATTATTTCACATATATACTTCTACTTTCACTATTATATTATCGTTTCGTTACTATTATTACTATTTATTTTTATTATCGTTACTATTACAATTATATTTTCATTTCGTATTCATATTTAATTATTATTCTTTTATTATTTTCATCTTTCATTCTCTTCATTTTTGATTCGTTCATTTTATTCTATTTCGTTTTCGTTCTTTACGTTATCATTCGTATTAACGCATTTATTTCCATTTTGCTATGCATATATGTATTATGATTTGTTTTTATATTTAATTATAAATTTGCGTTACATCAACTTTCGCCCGACACAAAATTGCTTTGTTTCACAAAGGCAATATTCCGTATTTAGAAATTTGAGAAATCGTGCCCTAAAGTATTGGGTTTCGATTTTTCTCTTTTAATCTAAATAACCGAATATCCTTTTAAAACAAATACATTTTTAAACAAAAAGCTTATTCTCGAGAACTCGAGGTGTCGTGTCCTAATGCATTGGATGTGATGTTTTGTTATTCCGAGATAAGATTTTCTAAACCAAGGCAATGTTCTGTATTTAGAAGCTCGAGAAAGCGTTCCCAAATGTATTGGGTTTGCGATTTTTCTCGTCCATTCTAAATAACAGAATATCCTTTCAAAGAAATTCATAAGTTTTGAATAAAAGGCAAGTTCAACTTCGAAGGTCGAAATGTGGTGTCCTAACGTATTGGATATAACACTTCACCTTAAAATGAGATGGCCTTTGGCATACATTTTCAATTTATCCAAATTTATTCTTCAACAACAAGAGGGATCGTATTTTGAATTCTTAAGTTTTCAAATATTCGACACTAAGACATTAGATAACCAATTAGGTACCAATTTTGGGCGTATCGAGGGTGCTAACCCTTCCTCGTGCGTAACCGACTCCCGAACCCGTTTTCTCAAATTTCGTAGACCAAAAGCACTGTTTTAGTAAACCAAAAAGTTTTATTAAAACAAAGGTGATCCAATCACACCAAATAAAGATCGGTGGCGACTCTCGTTTTTTTATTTTTGTTTTCAGAACCAAAGTCGATTTTCGTTTTTTCCAAAAAAATGGTTACGACAGCATCAATCGGCCCAATCAAGTTGAAACTCAACAGGTTGTTTGCTTATATCAATGGGCGGTGCCACCACTCATACCCTGTCAGTTCATTAGCCTTTTCCAGCGCCTTTATTCAGTGAAAAGATGGGATTTTGCCCCATATATTTTGCCCTTTGTCTACCTCGTTAGCTTCATCTTCCACTACTTTCGCCACCATTTGACCTTTAAGTCATGCCTAGCTAATCATATAGACGTAACACATATCTAATCCATCCCATTAGTACGCGAATCCAGCATCTATGTTAACTTTGCTATCAACCACAAACACTGTATATGTACGAGAATGCTCAATGCTTGGAATTGGAAAACGAGCTCTTTACTTTACAAAAACTTGAATTTAATTTGATGAATTTTAAGTTCTGTATATTTTGAATTAGTTAATTTTAGTTTCTATATTTTTTGAATTTAAAAACTTTAGTCGTGATTCAGACAGTAACAGTTAAATCTGTTTGGTTAAATTCAATTACTAGTCCTAGAATATGCGTATAGTTGTAGATTTAGTTGTAACAGCCTATTTTTAGTGAAATCAGAATAGTGGTTTCAAAACCATAAATCTGAATCAGAAAGAAAAATTATTTTAATATTATTACATGGTTTGCATTATGGTAGAGAATTCATATGAAAATTTTATTACGAAAATTTTATCGATTACATGTTAATTATAGAAAGGACCAAATTGCATAAAATGCAAAAGTTGAGTTCTAGTAACTATAGGTATTAAATAGCTATGGAATTCAAAACTTGAGGTCCTTATATGGAAATTAGACCATTAAGAGAAGTTAGTAGATATTTTGATGATTCATCCATGGAAAAATAAGAAAAGAAAATGATGAAATTGGAAAGTAAAATATGAAAAGATGATAAATAAATAAAATAAGAAAATATCATCTTTTATATCATCTTTCCTAAATAAAATCTATGGAAACCCTAGCCATGGAGACTTGAAGAAAGAGAAAACTTATTTGGCCAAATTAGGTGAGTATTCAAGTCCCATTTTTAGTAATTTTTATATTTCCAAGATCGTAATAGCTTAATTTAGCTATCTTGGGGATTAATTTGTAAAGTCATCAAGGTACTAGGGTTTTGCCATGGATGAATATGCATAAAATTTTGAAATTATTGTAGAAAATGAAAGGTCGTTGATAGATAAACAACTTTTGTAAAGTGAATTTTGATGAAATTGTGATTTTGGAACTAGATTGTAAAGATGTAAAATTCATGGAAAATTATTGAATTTTATGAATTACATGGGCTGTAAATGTTATATGAAAAATTTTGCTAGGCTTGGAATAAGGATTAAATTGCATGAATTTCATTTTCAGAGCCTAGGGACGAAATCAAAATTAATCAAAAGTATTGGGGCAAAATGGTACTTTTTCCTAAGATGAGTGTGAAATGTGTTAAATTGATGTTATATTCGTTTATATAGATCCGGAAAGATCAAATAAGGAGTTAGATCGAGGAAAAGAAAAAGTATCGGATTAGTAGATCTTCGTATACGAGCAAGTAACGAGGTAAGTTCGTGTAATTAAAATGTATGTTTATATGTTTAAATTGAATGTTATGATTGTGAAATGTATGATTTCCATGTATAAACATAAATCACATATTCGAAAATGTCTAACGAGTGCTAAGTCCCGTTTGAATAAATGAAATTCAATGGATAAAGTATTTCCCGTATTGATTGTGGTCCTGCATATGTTGCAAACACACCATAGCTCTTACGAGCATCCTGTTATAAGCCCTCTCGAGCTTCCCGTTATATGATTCCTGTGAGCATCCTGATTGGTAGTGATCCTGCATGTGTTGCGGACTATCGTAGCTCTTTGTGAGCGTCCTGTTATATGATCAGTTGTGATCCAGCATATATTGTGGACACAAATGCAGCTTTTTATGAGCGTCTTGATATAGGCTCTTTGTGAGTTTCCTGATATGGCTCGCTTGAACTTCCTGTTATATGGCTATCCGGAGCTCCCTGATAATAACTCTTTGTAGTTACCTGTTAAGCTCAAGGAGCTTCCTGTTTTAAACTCTTATGAGTTTCCTGTTATAGCCCAAATAAGCTTCCTGTTACATGGCTCACATGAGCATCCTGTTATATGGCTTGAGAGAGTGCTTCCTGATTATGTGCCCTAATGGGTACCCCTAAATATGAGTTGACAGATTACAGTTTTGTACACTTCGAGTGTACTACATGTGTATCCATCGATATTTTAAATAAATTCAACGGGCAAAGTTCTGACATGGTTAAACTGAACTTAAGATGACTTGTCATGGAAATACACATGTTATATGGAATATGATATGAAAAGCATATGTATATGAAAATTATTATATGATGAGCTCATCTTTAATTCTTGATGTTTACATGTAATACATGACTAACAAGTTTCTTGAGATTATATGTGTTTAGCAAATTGCCAGATTTCTTTGGATGAATTTTGCATGCTTACTTTAAATGTAAATGAATGGTAAGTTAATTTACCGTTATACGAACTTACTAAGCATTTTATGCTTACTTTGTTTTATTTTCCTCTGTTTTATAGTACTCGGAGGCTCATGAAGGTTGGAACTTGGTCAGAGTCACATTACACTATCCCTTGGAGTTCTCGGTAAATAAAGCAAGCTAACTTTTGGTATAATGGCATGTATAAGCTAAGTTAGGCATAATGAGGAAATATTTTGGTTATAACTAGCCATTAGAATGGCTAGTGTTAAGCATATTTTGATGTAGTTATATAAGGCCTTATCATGCTTGATGTGTGTATTGAAATGGTTGAATGATGGAAGTTACATAAATATATTGATGGTTGCATGAATGGGTAAAATATATTCATATGTTTATATGGCCAATTGGGTAAGATCATATACTTGGATAAATGGGATGTTAGGATATGTATTGAACTTGAAATTGGTTTGAATTGAATGTTCTATTGTGACTTGTAATGGTACAAAAATTGATTGGATATGTTGATGCCAAGTTGGGTGAGAAATAAGGCTTGGAAATGGCCTTATTTTGTCCACACGGGCAAAGACACGGGCGTGTGTCTCAGCCGTGTGTGACATACGGACATTCGCACGGGCGTGTGGTTTGGCCGTGTGTCCCCTACATCTTAAAATTTTGAGAAACAGGATGCTTCGAATTGCTCACACTGGCAGAGACACGGTCGTGTGTCTCAGCCGTGTAACACCCCTCACCCGTGTCTAACTCTGGGACAGGGTTTGAGGCGTTACTGGACTTAAACATTCACAATCGTACAAATCGGGTTACCAAATTTTGCCCAAAATTAAAACTTTTCAAACACATGCATTTGACATTGTCATCTATTTAATCACGTATACCACATAACAAGACATTAACACATACCATGGACAAATAGGCTTACAAGCCAAAATCATCATAAGCCACATCTCATGGCTATAATCAACAAATCAATATAAGCCAATACATTTGACTAATCACAACAACATCCATCATAGAAAAACTAAGTCCCTATACATGCCACTCACTTGAAAACAGTTAACATACACATGTCAATACTCCAAGGATAATGGCTCGATAGTGTGATGCTGCCTCCGACGATCTCCAACCCTGAGCTGACCTGACAAAGCTAAAAGAAATGGAAAGGAGGGAGTAAGCTTTACGCTTAGTAAGCTCGCATGAAAATAATATGCAATGCGATACCATGCTATTTTCATATTCTTTCTATTTATTCAAATTCCAGTTAAGCTATTTTCTTGAGTCACAGTCATTAAATTATTTATATCTGGAGCTAAAAAACTTCAAATTAAGATACGTTAATTTTCCCTGAAACTAAATTCATTTATCTTCTTATCATAAAATTTCCAGAATTTTTGGCTTAGTAAATTAGTACAGTTTATTCATTAAAGTTTCCCCTGTTTTACTGTTCGACTATTCTGACCTCTCTTCACTACGAATCAATTTTCTCCTTGTACAAAGTTCATATGACCTTATTATTTAGTTCATTTGAAAATATACTCATTCAGGATTTCAGACATATAAATTATATCCCATAATTATTTTTTTAAAATTTTTAATGATTTTTCCAAGGCAGAACAGGGGATCGCGTAATCATTCTGAACCAGTCTCACAGAAATTCAAATATCTCAAAATATATTAATCATTTCTTTGCTATGTTTCTTTTATATGAAAATAGACTCAATAATATTTAAATTAATATCTCATCAAACTTATAATTCAATTTATACTATTTTTGGTGATTTTTCAAATTCACGTCACTGCTACTGTCCAAAGCAGTTCTATTGTAAATTTTTGCTCTCTCTCACTTTAGTTGTGTTCATCACTTGCCTATACCAATCTTTCCACTTTCTGATTACATATCGAGCATATTGTTCATATGTACATTTGTCACATTTCTCAATTGGTCACATTCACACTTGCACTTATTCATAACATGATCGTATTCAATTACACTTAGTCGTTACACAATCACGTGTATTTTCACTTAGTCAATTTCCCGTTGAACTCATCGGAATAATAATAGATACACGGTGGCCTGCACATAGTACCACCTTTGTAGCCAAAGCTATCTGGTGCACATAATAGCCTGCACTTAATACTACACATGTGACCAAAACCATCACTTACACATAGTGGCCTGCACTTAGTACCACACATGTGATCGAAACTATCTGCACGCATAGTAGCTCCGCACTTACTACTACACATGCGACCTATCCGTCTGGTACACGTAGTAGCCTGCACTTAGTACTACACACGTGACCTAAAACCATCTTGTAGCTCTCTTGTACACATAGTGGCCTGCTACCTCATTCGTATCTTTTCTATTCCGAAGGTTCAACTGGGAATTCTCACTTTTCAACATTTTACCAATTCATAAATTTTCATGCCATCATTTTATACAACTATCATACATTCATAAAACATGCATTTAGGAATATTATGGGTTTACTTTAGGTTATTCGAACTTACTTGTTGAAATCTCGTCAGGTAAAACCGTGTAGCAACTCATACAACCCATGCAATATTAATTTAACATTCAATTCATGTAACATTAATTTGCCATTCAATTTCTCATAACACAACAAACATCACATTTTCCATACCATACATACCATCCATCAACTTCTCCTAAACATATTAAATCATACAATTTATGCCATATCAATAGAGAATTACAATTCAAGCATGATGCTTCATTATTATTAACACACGAACTTACCTCGGACACGAAAATGACAAATTTCCCAATTCGGTCCACAACCTCGATCTAAGACCGAACCTTATTTTCCATGATCTATAATATCACAATTAGCTCATTTATTAGTCACATTATTCAATGTGACCCAAAAATCATATATTTTACAATTTGCACTTTGACCCCTAAACTTCCACATATTTGCACTTTTGCCCCAATACTCGAAAATTAAACTTCAGCCCTTATTCTTATGTTTTATAACATGCTGATAATTTTTCCCTTCTATGGCAACATCAAATTCTTACTCTAACATACACTTATGAACAATAATAATTTTTACCGATTATGCCGTTTCACTCGTTTTTACTAAAAATCGCTTATCAAAAGTCGTTTAACATAATTCTAAGCTTCATATTCTGTCATAAAACATCAAAATACACACTTTTCACCTATGGGTAATTTTCCAAATATAAACCCTAGCTCGAATTAACGGTAGAATTAGCTTAATCGAAAGCACGGGATTCCAAAAACGTAAAGAACATGAAAAACGGGACTAGAAAGGACTTACTATGAAGCTTGGAAGATGAACAAACCCTAGCCATGGTGTTCCCTTGCTACATTCGGCCATGGAGAAAAAAATGAAGAAGATGATAGCTTATTTCATGTTATTTTGTCTTTATTCATTAATTAAGGCATTTTACCAAAATGCCATTAAATACCTTACTTACTAACCATGTCTATTTTTGTCCATCAAACTTTAATGGTCTAATTACTATTTAAGGACCTATACTTTAAACCCCCATTTCAATTATGTACTTTATGAACTAGAACACATATTTTGTAATTTATTCAATTTAGTCGTTAAAGTCTAATCGAGCACCTTAGACATATAATTTCTTTATGAAATTTTTACACAAGCATATAAACATACCATAGACCTTATAATAATCATAAAATGATTATTTCTACTTCAGATTTGTGGTCTCGGAACCACTGTTCCGACTAGGCCCTAATTCGGGATGTTACATTTCTCCCCCCTTTTTAGGATTTTCGTCCTCGAAAATCTTATCAGAAGAGTAGTTTAGTTCCTCATAATCCACCATACAAATTAAAACTGAAATTTCATCATTTATGCCTTTATTGATATCAGCGCTTTACACGAAGATTTAGAGAAATCCAAATACGGGGTCATCATGTTACTATAACCAAGCCAGAAGCACATTCATAATTGACATTGGATACGAGCGATCATCGGTAATTTATGAGATAAAAATAACAAGAAAACCAGAATAAAGAAATCCAAGACAGTGGAATCCAGGATAAAATATCCAAGGTACAGAAATCCAAGATACCATATCATAAAAAAAAAAAGATCTAGAAAAATGCTCATAAGAAAAATATGAAGAATCTTGATAATTCTTCAGAGAAAAGAAGTCAAGAAAAATACATCAGTCCAAGCCACTGGGATTAAATGCAATAAGGATAATATGCCTTCCCATATATGTATATTGAATAGAGCATCAATTAGGAGAAACAAATTTATATCATCATGCGTATTATTTCATAAAGTCCCATTAGATGGAATGTAATGAAATGCCAAAGAGACAGAGCAATACAGATTATGTACTAGTCGGGCTATCAATATTTTCGTCTATACATCATGATTAGAAAGCACTCCCATAAAACAATGATTTTATCAGTGGGGTAGTAACCGAAAAAAATATTTCCGAGAAAAGTTAAACAGACAGAATACCTCGGAAAAGACTGCCATAATCTAGTATCTTACCTTTCAACATTATTCCTTAATTTATTTCTACCATCGTAAATCTCACATTATGCTTTTCATTAAAGAAGTTCAGTTCTGAAGAAATTTCCAGTTAATACATTTCCCAACATCTTACCTTACTAGTCCTATCTTTACCTATCAATCCAATTTAATATCTGATCATGTTCATAATCATTCTATAGCTGAACCCTTTGGTATCATACTTGTGAACTTATTCAATACAAATCTCGTGAAATTCCTTCACAAAACACCACTCTGGTAAGGGGGTGGGGTCGTAAGATCCCTGACTCGTCTCTCGTACACATGTACATGTGACACTATTTCATCATTATTGTCATATAACTCAGTTCAATCAATTTAGCGCATTTATTTAAGCTATGCGAGTTTTCCAATCATACTTATTCAAACAAGCATACGTAGACATTTGTTCAATCAATATTTATGAATAGTCACTCAAACATATGCATTCGTTCAAATAAATCAATCATACGCATCATGGAATCGCTCGTTTAAACATATGTAAGCTCATCATGGTATAATCCTTTATTCACACCTTTATGGATTTACATTTATCACATTCACTTAATCAAGTAAGTCAAGTGTACAACATCATATGAGCATCAAACAAGCATGAGTATTCAATGCAACATGAACTTCCATCTCACATGTTATCAAGTATATCCTGAACTTTTATTCATAATTTTCTCAATCCAAAGCTTATCATAACTATACTTTACCCGAATACTTTAGCATCACATTTAACATGGTTGGTGTAGCTCAGTTGGAGAGTTCCTCTGTCCAAACAAGATGGTTCTCATTTGCGTCGGAAGACAACACACTATCACGGATTGGTGGCATGTATAGCTAGACTCTCACACTTGCCATGTTAGTCCGAGAATCGACTAAACCATAGCTCTGATACCACTAAAATGTAACACCCATCACCCGTGTCTAACTCCGGGACAGGGTTCGAGGCGTTACCGGACTTAAACATTCAGAATCGTACAAATCGGGTTACCAAATTTTGCCCAAAATTAAAACTTTTCAAACACATGCATTTGACCTTGTCATCTATTTAATCATTTATACCACATAACAAGACATTAACACATACCATGGACAAATAGGCTTACAAGTCAAAATCATCATAAGCCACATCTCATGGCTATAATAAACAAATCAATATAAGCCAATACATTTGACTAATCACAACAACATCCATCATAGAAAAACTAAGTCCCTATACATGCCACTCACTTGAAAAAACAGCTTAACATACACATGTTAATACTCCAAGGATAATGGCTCGATAGTGTGATGTCATCTCTCCGATGATCTCCAACCTCGAGCTGACCCGACAAAGCTAAAAGAAATGGAAAGGAGGGAGTAAGCTTTACGCTTAGTAAGCTCGCATGAAAATAATATGCAATGCGATAACATGCTATTTTCATATTCTTTCTATTTATTTAAATTCCAGTTAAGCTATTTTCTTGAGTCACAGTCATTAAATTATTTATATCTGGAGCTACGGAACTCCAAATTAAGATACATTAATTTTCCCTGAAACTAGATTCATTTATCTTCTTATCATAAAATTTGTAGAATTTTTGGCTTAGCCAATTAGTACAATTTATTCATTAAAGTTTCCCCTGTTTTATTATTCGACTATTCTAACCTCTCTTCACAACGAATCAATTTTCTCCTCGTACAGAGTTCATATGACCTTATTATTTAGTTCATTTGAAAATATACTAATTCAGGATTTCAGGCATATAAATTATATCCCATAATTATTTTTTTAAAATTTTTAATGATTTTTCCAAGGAAGAATAGGGGATCGCGTAGTCATTCTAAACCAGTCTCACAGAAATTCAAATATCTCAAAATATATCAATCATTTCTTTGCTATGTTTCTTTTATATAAAATAGACTCAATAAGCTTTAAATCAATATCTCATCGAAATTATAATTCAATTTCTACTATTTTTGGTGATTTTTCAAATTCACGTCACTCATCATCATCCAAAGCAGTTCTATTGTAAATTTTTGCTCTCTCTCACTTTAGCTGTGTTCATCACTTGCCTATACCAATCTTTCCACTTTCCGATTACATATCGAGCATATTTTTCATACGAACATTTGCCACATTTCTTAATTGGTCACATTCACACTTGGACTTATTCATAACATGATCGTATTCAATTACACTTAGTCGTTACACAATCACGTGTATTTTCACTTAGTCAATTTCCGTTGAACTCATCTAATAATAATGAGATAAATGGTGGCTCGCATATAGTACCACCTTTGTAGCCGGCTTATCTGGTGCACATAGTAGCCTGCGCTTAGTACTACACATGTGACCAAAACCATCACTTACACATAGTGGCTGCACTTAGTACCACACATGTGATCAAAACTATCGGGTATGCATAGTAGCTTTGCACTTAGTACTACACATGCGACCTATCCGTCTGCAGTACACGTAGTAGCCTTTGCACTTAGTACTACACACGTGACCTAAAACCATCTCGTAGCTCTCCTGTACACATAGTGGCCTGCTACCTCATTCGTATCTTTTCTATTCCAAAAGTTCAACTGGGAATTCTCACTTTTCAACATTTTACCAATTCATAAATTTTCAGGCCATCATTTTATACAACTATCATACATTCATAAAACATGCATTTAGGCATATTATGGGTTTACTTTAGGTTATTCGAACTTACTTGTTGAAATCTTGTCAGGTACAACCGTGTAGCAACTCATACAACCCATGTAATATTAATTTAACATTCAATTCATGTAACATTAATTTGCCATTCAATTTCTCATAACACAACAAACATCACATTTTCCATACCATACATACCATCCATCAACTTCTCCTAAACATATTAAATCATACAATTTATGCCATATCAATAGAGAATTACAATTCAAGCATGATGCTGCATTATTATTAACACACGAACTTACCTCGGACACGAAAATGACAAATTTCCCAATTCGGTCCACAACCTCGATCTAAGACCGAACCTCAGTTTCAATGATCTATAATATCACAATTAGCTCATTTATTAGTAACATTATTCAATGTGACCCAAAAATCATATATTTTACAAATTGCACTTTAACCCCTAAACTTCCACATATTTGCACTTTTACCCCAATACTCAAAAATTAAACTTCAGCCCTTATTCTTATGTTTTATAACATGCTGATCATTTTTCCCTTCTATGGCAACATCAAATTCTTACTCTAACATACACTTATGAACAATAATAATTTTTATCGATTATGCCGTTTCACTCGTTTTTACTAAAAATCGCTTATCAAAAGTCGTTTAACATAATTCTAAGCTTCATATTCTATCATAACACATCAAAATACACACTTTTCACCTATGGGTAATTTTCAAAATATAAACCCTAGCTCGAATTAATGGTAGAATTAGCTTAATCAAGTTACCGGGATTCCAAAAACGTAAAGAACATGAAAAACGGGACTAGAACAGACTTACTATGAAGCTTGGAAGATGAACAAACCCTAGCCATGGTGTTCCCTTGCTACATTTGGCCATGGAGAAAAAAAATGAAGAAGATGATAGCTTATTTCATGTTATTTTGTCTTTATTCATTAATTAAGGCATTTTACCAAAATGCCATTAAATACCTTACTTACTAACCATGTCTATTTTTGTCCATCAAACTTTAATGGTATAATTACTATTTAAGGACCTCTACTTTAAACCCCCATTTTAATTATGTACTTTATGAACTGGAACACATATTTTGTAATTTATTCAATTTAGTCCTTAAAGTCTAATCGAGCACCTTAGACATATAATTTCTTCATGAAATTTTTACACAAGCATATAAACATATCATAGACCTTATAATAATCATAAAATGATTATTTCTACTTCAAATTTGTGGTCTCAGAACCACTGTTCCGACTAGGCCCTAATTCGGGATGTTACAAGCCGTGTGTGTCACACGGCGTAGCACATGGGTGTGTGACTTGGCCGTGTGATCCCTGAACCTAATTTTCAAAAATTAATTTTTCCACACAGCCTGGCGCATTGGCGTGTGGCTGGCCGTGTGACCCAATTCAGAGAGTTACACTGGCATGGACACAGGTTGAAACACGGCCGTGTGCCTCATATCGAATGCCCACACGGCCTGGGACACGGGCGTGCCACTTGGCCGTGTGAGCCACACGGCCTGACCACACGGGCGTGTGTCCCCTGCACCTAAAGAAAATTTTGAAATTTCGTGAAAAATTCTGTAAGTTTCCGATTTAGTCCCGACTTGTTTCTAATGCATAAATTGGGCCTCGGAAGTCCATTTTAGGGACAATATGATTGAATATGATTAGATTCGAATATGAATAGTAAATGACATTGATTAATTATATTTGTTCTGTAAACTCCGGTAATGCTCCGTAACTCTGTTTCGGTGACGGATATGGGTTAGGGGTTTTACATTTATTGGTATCAGAGCTACGGTTTAGCCGATTCTCATACTAACGTAGCAAGTACGAGTTTAGCTATACATGCCATTATATAATTTATGATAGTGTGATATCTCCTGACCATTTTAAACATGTTTTTCATATAATAATGTCGTCCAGCAGAGCTGAATCCGAGGAAGCTGAGAGCAATGCTCAAGCTTCAATTCAAGAGCTACTTCCAGTAGTAGAAGGCCCGTATCTGAGGGCTGAGGTGAGGAGCCTAAAGAAGCCTTCTTTCAAATGATGAATGAATGGTTCACTGAATACTTGAGAACAAATCCCGCTGTACAACAACCTCCTTCTCCTATCTCTCAACCGGTTCCTTATATGCCCCAAGGTACAGAAACCTGTTAGATCTGGTAAGCCTCCGGTAGATAAAATCCGTAAATATGGGGCAAAAAAATTTAGGGCTACTGCTGAAGATGATCCAGAAAGAGCCGAATTCTGGTTAGAAAATACTATCATGGTTTTGGATGAATTGTATTGTACACCTGATGAATGTTTGAAATGTGTTGTATGTAACAGCCCGATTTTAGGGCTAGTCAGAATAGTGGTTTTGGGACCACTAATCTGAGGTCGGATAAAATCATTTTAATATTAGCTTATGTGTTATAGTATGATTATATGAGTGAATGAAAATTTTGGTAAATTAATTTTAGTGATTTCATGCTTAATTTTGAAAAAGAACTAAATTGCATAAAGTGCGAAAGTTTTGTTCTACAAGCTAAAGGTGTCAAATAGCTATAGAACCTTAAATTAGAGGTCCTTAATGTGTAATTAGGCCCTTTAAAGGGTGATGGCCGGCTATAGGGGACAAAGAAATTAAAATTGGTCAAAGTTGGTGAAATTAGGTGACTAATTGATCAAATAAAATAAAATAAAGAGAAAAGATGTCATCTTTTCATCTTCTTCATACCACCACCGAAAATTTCAGCAAAAAGAGGAACTTGGAGTGCTTAAAATTTTCAGTAACTTAAACCCTTGCAAGTAAGTGACTTTGATGGTCATTTTTTATGATTTTTGTGTTTTTGGAACCCTTGTAGCTTAAGCTAGCTAATGAGGGGATTATTTCGCAAAATAGTAGAGAGTCTAGGGTTTTTCCATGAGAACATTAGTGTTTTTTGCTGAATTTTTATGGAAGAAAATGAAACTTGGTTGTTAAATAAACAACTTTTGTGAAAGGGATTTCCATGAAAACACCTAAAATGGACCTTTTTGTAAAGGTTGTAAAATAGGTAGTAAATGTGTGAAATAATTGGATTTGTGATTTTCTATAAGCTTAAAATAGATTCGTCTAGGCTTGGTTAATGAGGAAATTTGATGAAAATCGATTTACGAGCCTAGGGGCAAAATTGTAATTTTTTGAAAGTCTAGGGGCAAAACAGTAATTTTTCCAAAGTAGGAATTTTGAAATGTCTTGATTAATGTGATGATTAAGTGAGTAAATTTTATCAATATAGATCAAGAAAAACGGAGTCCGGACCTAGACCGGGGGAAAATCAAGCTAGTAGATTAACTCAATCTAGTCGCCCACTTTTTGTGTACCGAGGTAAGTTGTAAGTAAATAATACAACGTTCATTTATGCTTTAAACAATTGATATTGCATAAAATGTTTGATTATTGCTATGAATATACATGACGAAAGTTGATGTAATATACTCTCGATTGAACCTTAGGAATAGATTTGATATCCATGCCATGACATTTGGGTTGATTTGTGTGCTAGTGTAAGACCATGTCTGGGACATGGCATCGGCATTGATTTGTGTGCTAGTGTAAGACCATGTCTGGGACATGGCATCAACCACATTATGAGAGCCAGTGTAAGACCATGTTTAGAATATGGCGTCGGCATTGAGATGAGAGCTAGTGTAAAACCATGTCTAAGACATGGCATCGGCCTCGAAATGTAAGCCAGTGTAAGACCATGTCTGGGACATGGCATCGGCATCGTACTCTTGTGTGAGGCTTATCGGATATCCCTTGGTATTCCAATGGGTTCAACGGATAAATTAAAGATTGTGTCAAAAGTGAGAAAAGTTACAGCTATGTTGTAAGTGATACAGGTACCTACATGAGATTCATGAGAAATGAGACCGAATTATGTTGTATGATTAGTAAGGGTGGAAATGAGTAAGTTATGCCTTTAATCATTCGAGAATCATGTGCAAGTTTATAATATGCTATGAGTATGATAATGCATGTTAATTGTTGTTAATTATTACATGCGACTTACTAAGCTTTATGCTTACTCCCTTCCCTTTTCATTTTCTTATAGTATCGCCAAGCTAGCTCGGGATCAAAGGACGTCGGAGGTACGATCACACTATCAATCTGAACATTTGGTATAGTTAGATTTATCATTTTGAGAATGGCATGAATAGGGACTTAGTCTTTGTCAAGTGTCATAATGTTTTGGCCAAATGTGTTGGCTTGACTTAGAGATTTGATTCATTTTGTTTAAGGCCATGGATGATGGCTATTTCCTATTATTGATATATGAAAATGGTGATGTTTTTCATGGGTGAGCAAATTGCATGATTGGATTGATAAGTATGTGATAAGTTTAGCATATTAAAATAGTGTAGTAGCATTGATGTGTGTAAGTCTTGATGGTGGCTTATGTTGGTGCAAGTAGGGGTGGCAAAAAGGGCTTGGTAAATAGCCTTGCTTTTGTCCACACGGGTAGACACACCGGCGTGTGTTGGCCGTGTGTCCCCCTACACCCTTAGTTGACAAAACAAAATGTCCAGTAGTAACCACACGGGCTGAGGCACGGCCGTGTGTCTCAAGCGTGTGGAAGATACGGCCATAGGACATGGGCATGTGCCCAGGCCGTGTGAAGTCTGCAATTGAATTTAGGAATTTGATGCGCCACATGGCATAAGAACACGGGTGTGTGCCTTGGCCGTGTGACCTTATAGAGTTGATGACGTCAGAAATAGAATGTCAAGGTTTTTACACACAGGTGGAAGCACGGGCGTGTCATGGTCGTGTGAGGGACATGGGCCATGGACACGAGCGTGTGCCAGGCTGTGTGAAAACCCCTACAGGTTTGAATTTGAAAAAGAAATCCACACGGCTAGGGATATGGGCGTGTGTGACTACACAGTCTGACCACACGGGCGTGTGCCCCTATTTTTAGTGAAATTTTCCAAAGTTTTCTAAAGTGTCGGGTTTAGTATCGTACCATTTCTAAAGTATGATTTAGGCCTGGTAGGCCCATATTAAGGACTTTAAGATGAATATTGAAAAGTTTTAAATTTGAACGGAATTTCATAACCCGAAATTGTGTGTTAGTATGTGTTTGAGTTAGGTAACGCCTCGTACCCTGTTCCAGCATTAAATACGGGTAAGGGGTGTTAATTTAGTGGTATCAGAGCTATGGTTTAGTCGATTCTCGGACTAACCTAGTGTGTGTACGAGTCTAGCTATACATGCCATATATGAATTATGATAGTGTGACGACCCCTGACAATTTAAAATGTGTTTTTATATAGTAAATGGATCCCGACGGAGCAGTGGCGGATGATGTAGAAAGTAATAAACCGGCTCCCGCAGAAGGGACCGCGCCAGCCGAAATTGGGCCCGTGACACTGAGTCAGGGCTGAGGGGCTAGAGAAGCCTTCCTCCATATGATGAATGTATGGTATTCGGAGTTTGTACATGGAAACCCGAACGCTCCACCTTCTCCCTCCCCCCAAATTCCCCAGTCTGCCCCTGTAGCTCCCCAAGTGCTAGAGATGTTGAGAAGGGAAAAACCTCCAGTTGATAGAATTCAGAAGCAAGGGGCTGAGGAATTTAGAGTGAATATAGATGATGACCCAGAGAGGGCATAATTTTGGCTAGAAAATACCATTAGGGTATTCGATGAGTTGTCTTGTACACCTGAGAAGTGTATGAAGTGTGTTGTATCACTCTTGCGAGACTCGGCCTACAAATGGTGGAACACCCTTGTGTCGGTTGCACCAAGGGAAATGATTACATGGGAGTTTTTCCAAGAGGAGTTCCAAAAGAAGTATATTAGTCAGAGGTTTATAGACCAGAAAAAAAGGAATTCCTTGAGCTAAAGCAAGGCCGAATAACAGTAATCGAGTATGAGCGTGAGTTCGTGAGGCTCAGTAAATACGCTCAAGAGTGTGTATCCACCGAAGCCATCATGTGTAAGAGGTTTGAGGATGGATTAAATGAGGACATCTGATTGTTTGTTGGTATTTTAGAATTGAAATAATTTGTTGTACTAGTGGAGAGGGCTTGCAAGGCCGAGGAATTGGCCAACGAGAAAAAGAAAGATGATATTGAGTCTCGTGACTCAAATAAAAGACAGTTGGGGAGATCATTTCAGTCCTCATCCAAGAAGTCAAAAGAGTTCACCACTCGATCAAATGCTTCAGCGGGATTCACGAGTAGAAATAGGAGTAAGCAGTACTCGGTTTCTAAGGCTCAGGCCACTTCTATTGCGAGCGTTGGTAGTGCTCGACCAAATAAATCGGAGTGTTCGTAATGTGGTGGAAGACATTTTGGTGAATGCCGAGGAAACGAAAGAGGCTGTTTCAAGTGCGGTTCACTAGACCATTTCATCCGAAATTGTCCTGAAATGGAAGAAAAAGACAGAAAGCAAGAAGTGCGAGCGAGTAATGCACCTTCTAGAGGTAGACCATAGAAGAACCCAAGAAGTGGGGTTAGTAGCAGAGGTGTGCCTAGAGATTCAGTCGTGAGGTCCGAGGGCCGAGCGCCTGCAAGGACTTATGCCAGTCGCACTCGCGAAGAGGCATCGTCACCAGATGTGATTACGGGTACTTTTTCTCTTCATGATATCTCTGTTGTTGCTTTTACTAATCCGGGGTCTACCCATTCGTATGTTTGTATAAAATTGGTATCTAGTATGAATATGCCTATTGTGTCCATAGAAATTGTCATAAAGTGTCAAACTCGTTAGGCAAGCATGTGCTAGTTGACCAAGTGTGTAGAAATTGTCCTTTGGCAATTAGAAGTTATTGTTTTCCAGCAAATCTTATGCTGCTACCGTTTGATGAATTTGATGTGATTCTTGGTATGGACTGGCTAGTAGCTCATGATGTGATAGTGAACTGTGGGAGAAAATTTATTGAACTGAAATGTGAAAATAGGGATATCTTTCGGGTTGAATCAGGTGAATTAGATAGCTTGCCTATAGTGATTTCTTCTTTGGCAGCTGGGAAATGAATAAGAAAAAGGTATGAGTCTTATCTCGCGTTTGTGTTGAATAATCAAGAGTCGGAAGTAAAGATTGAGTCATTGCTAATGGTATGTGAGTATCCAGATGTATTTTCGGAAGAGTTGCCTGGATTGCCCCCAATTAGGGAAGTCGAGTTCGGTATTGATTTGGTCCCGGGTACGGTACCTATTTTGATTGCCCCATATAGGATGGCTTCGACGGAATTAAAGGAACTGAAAATCCAGTTGCAGGAGTTAACAGATAAGGGTTTTGCGAGACCGAGTTATTCTCCGTGGGGTGCTCCGGTACTTTTTGTGAAAAAGAAAGACAGGTCAACGAGATTATGTATAGACTACAGATAGCTCAACAAGGTTACAGTTAAGAACAAGTATCCTTTGCCGAGGATCGACGATCTGTTTGACCAATTGAAGGGAGCCACAGTGTGTTCTAAGATAGACCTGAGTTCCGGTTACTATCAGTTGAGAGTTATGGACCAGGATGTGCCAAAAACTGCATTTCGGACGAGGTATGGCCACTATGAGTTCCTGGTTATGCCCTTTGGCTTAACAAATTCTCCTGCCGTGTTTATGGATTTAATGAATTGTATTTTTCGACCGTATTTGGATAAGTTTATCGTTATTTTTATCGATGACATATTAATTTATTCTCATGATGAAAGTGAGCATGCGAAGCATTTGAGAACTGTCTTACAAACTTTAAGAGATAGGCAGTTGTATGCTAAGTTTAGCAAAAGTGAGTTTTGGCTCTGAGAGGTTGGATTCTTAGGACACATCGTGTCGGGTGAGGGAATTAGAGTTGACCCGAGTAAGATATCGGCCATCGATTATTGGAAATTGCTGAGGAATGTGTCAGAGATTAGAAGCTTTTTTGGCTTAGCGGGATACTACAGACGGTTTGTTGAAGGATTCTCTCTGATTGCTACTCCGATGACGAGGATGCTACATAAAGATGTTAAATTTGAATGGACAGAGAAGTGCCAACAGAGTTTTGAGAAACTAAAAGCATTGTTGACTGAAGCTCCAATTTTAGTGCAACCGGAACCAGGAAAGGAATTTGTGGTGTATAGCGATGCATCCTTAAATGGATTTGGGTGTGTACTTATGCAAGAAGGCAAGGTAATAGCATATGCCTCGAGACAACTGAAGCCGCATGAGAAAAACTATCCGACTCACGACTTAGAGTTAGTCGCCATAGTGTTCGCATTGAAGATTTGGAGACACCATTTGTATGGCGAGAGATGCCAAGTGTTCACTGACCATAAAAGTCTAAAGTATTTGATGACTCAAAAGGAGTTAAACCTATGGCAGCGGAGATGGTTAGAGTTCATAAATGATTATGAGTTGATAATTGACTATCACCCTGGGAAGGCGAATGTGGTCGCCAATGATTTGAGTAGGAAGTCATTGTTTGCCTTGAGGGCTATGAATACCCAGTTGTTTATGACTAATGATGGTTCTGGTCATAGCGAGTTAAGAGCTAGACCGATGTTTCTGCAAGAAATTTGTGAAGCTCTTAAAAATGATAAAGAATTACAAGCCAAGATAACTCAGTGCGAGGCGGGTATTGAATAAGACTTTCGGATTGGTTCAGATGGCTGTTTAATGTTTCAAGACAGAATTTGTGTACCCAAAAACGATGAGCTTATTCAGAAGATTCTGCATGAGGCACATAGCAGTTGTATGTCTACCCATCCGGGTAGTGTGAAAATGTACAATGACTTGAAGAATAGGTATTGGTGATTGGGAATGAAACGAGACATCTCAGAGTTTGTCTCTAAGTGTTTAATTTGTCAGCAAGTGAAAGACGAACACCAGGTACCTTCGGGTTTACTTCAACCCGTGATGATTCCCGAGTGGAAATGGGACCATGTTACCATGGATTTTGTATCTGGAAAGCCGTTGACGCCAAGGAAGAAAGATGATGTATGGGTTGTGGTTTATAGGCTAACTAAGTCGGCTCATTTTATACAGGTGCGTACTGATTATCCACTTGAGAAATTGGCCGATTTTTATGTTTCTGAAATTGTGAGACTTCACGGAGTACCTTTATCAATCATTTCGGATAGAGATCCGAGGTTCACATCTCGTTTTTGAAAAAAGTTACAAGAAGATTTGGGGACAAAGTTAAATTTTAGTACTGCCTTCCACCCGCAAATCGACGGTCAGTATGAAAGAGTAATTCAGATTCTTGAAGATATGTTACGGTGTTGTGTTCTCGAGTTTCAAGGCAGTTGGGAAAGGTACTTACCATTAGTAGAGTTTTCCTACAATAATAGTTTTCAGGCGTGTTTAAAAATGGCGCCTTATGAGGCATTATATTGGCGTAAATGCCGAACGCCTTTGTATTGGTCCGAACTCAAGGAAAATCAGATACACGGGGCACCGAAGAGAAAGTAAAAGTGATTTGTGACTGTTTGAGGGCTGCTTTGGATAGACAAAAATCCTACGCGGACTTGAAACGGAAAGAAATTGAGTTTCAAGTAGGTGATAAGGTGTTTTTGAAAGTATCCCCGTGGAAGAAAGTCCTCAGATTCGGTAGGAAAGGTAAATTAAGTCCACGTTTTATTGGGCCATATAAGGTGACTGAGAGAATTGGACCGGTAGCATACCGATTAGCTTTACCGTCTGAGTTAGAGAAGATCCACGATGTATTCCATGTGTCTATGTTGCGCCGTTACCGTTCTGACCCATCACATGTGATTTCACCAACAAACGTTGAGATTTGTTCAGACATGACCTATGGTGAAGAGCCGGTTAAGATTTTAGATCGGGAGGTCAAGAAATTGAGGAATAAAAGTATAACACTTGTGAAAGTACTATGGCATAGACATGGGATTGAAGAGGCCACATGGGTGCCCGAGGAAACCATGAGAGACCAATACCCGAATCTTTTTGCTGGTAAGATTTTCGGGGACGAAAATCCCTAAGAGAGGGAGAATTGTAACAGCTCAATTTTAGGGCTAGTCAGAATAGTGGTTTCGGGACCACTAATCGGAGGTCAGAGAAAATTATTTTAATATTAGTTTATGTGTTATAGTATGATTATATGAGTGCATGAAAATTTTGGTAAATTAATTTTAGTGATTTCATGCTTAATTTTGAAAAAGGACTAAATCGCATAAAGTGCGAAAGTTTTGTTCTACAAGCTAAAGGTGTCAAATAGCTATAAAACCTTAAATTAGAGGTCTGTAATGTGTAATTAGGCCCTCTAGAAGGTGATGGCCCGCTATAGGGGACAAAGAAATTAAAATTAGTCAAAGTTGGTGAAATTAGGTGATTAATTGATGAAATAAAATAAAATAAAGAGAAAAGATGTCATCTTTTCATCTTCTTCATACCACCACAGAAAATTTCAACAAAAAGAGGAACTTGGAGTGTTTAAATTTTCAGTAACTTAAACCCTTGCAAGTAAGTGATTTTGATGGTCATTTTTGATTATTTTTTGTGTTTTTGGAACCCTTGTAGCTTAAGCTAGCTAATGAGGGGATTATTTTGCAAAATAGTAGAGAGTCTAGGGTTTTTCCATGAGAACGTTAGTGTTGTTTGCTGAATTTTTATGGAAGAAAATGAAACTTGGTTGTTAAATAAACAACTTTTGTGAAAGGGATTTCCATGAAAATACCTAAAATGGACCTTTTTGTAAAGGTTGTAAAATAGGTAGTAAATGTGTGAAATAATTGGATTTATGAGTTTCTATAAGCTTAAAATAGATTCGTCTAGGCTTGGTTAATGAGGAACTTTGATGAAAATCGATTTACGAGCCTAGGGGCAAAATTGTAATTTTGTGAAAGTCTAGGGGCAAAATAGTAATTTTTCCAAAGTAGGAATTTTGAAATGTCTTGATTAATATGATGATTAAGTGAGTGAATTTTATCAATATAGATCAAGAAAAACGGAGTCCGGACCTAGACCGAGGGAAAATCAAGCTAGTAGATTAACTCAATCTAGTCGCCCACTTTTTGTGTACCGAGGTAAGTTGTAAGTAAATAATACAACGTTATTACATTTATGCTTTAAACAATTGATATTGCATAAAATGTTTGATTATTGCTATGAATATACATGATGAAAGTTGATGTAATATACTCTCGATTGAACGTTAGGAATAGATTGGATATCCATGCCATGACATTTGGGTTGATTTGTGTGCTAGTGTAAGACCATGTCTGGGACATGGCATCGACATTGATTTGTGTGCTAGTGTAAGACCATGTCTAGGACATGGCATCGGCCACATTATGAGAGCCAGTGTAAGACCATGTTTAGAACATGGCGTCGGCATTGAGATGAGAGCTAGTGTAAAACCATGTCTAGGACTTGGCATCGGCCTCGAAATGTAAGCCAGTGTAAGACCATGTCTGGGACATGGCATCGGCATCGTACTCTTGTGTGAGGCTTATCGGATATCCCTTGGTATTCCAATGGGTTCAACGAGTAAATTAAAGATTGTGTCAAAAGTGAGAAAAGTTACAGCTATGTTGTAAGTGATACAGGTACCTACATAAGATTCATGAGAAATGAGCTCGAATTATGTTGTATGATTAGTAAGGGTGGAAATGAGTAAGTTATGCCTTTAATCATTCGAGAATCATGTGCAAGTTTATAATATGCTATGAGTATGATAATGCATGTTAATTGTTGTTAATTATTTACATGCGACTTACTAAGCTTTATGCTTACTCCCTTCCCTTTTCATTTTCTTATAGTATCGCCAAGCTAGCTCGGGGATCAAAGGACGTCGGAGGTACGATCACACTATCAATCTGAACACTTGGTATAGTTAGATTTATCATTTTGAGTATGGCATGTATAGGGGCTTAGTCTTTGTCAAGTGTCATAATGTTTTGGCCAAATGTGTTGGCTTGACTTAGAGATTTGATTCATTTTGTTTAAGGCCATGGATGATGGCTATTTCCTATTATTGATATATAAAAATGGTGATGTTTTTCATGGGCGGGCAAATTGCATGATTGGATTGATAAGCATGTGATAAGTTTAGCATATTAAAATAGTGTAGTAGCATTGATGTGTGTAAGTCTTGATGGTGGCTTATGTTGGTGCAAGTAGGGGTGGCAAAAAGGGCTTGGTAAATAGCCTTGCTTTTTTCCACACGGGTAGAGACACAGGCGTGTGTCTAGGCCGTGTGTGACACACAGTCTGCCCCATGGGCGTGTAGATTGGTCGTGTGTCCCCCTACACCCTAAGTTGACAAAACAAAATGCCTAGTAGTAACCACACGGGCTGAGGCACGGCCGTGTGTCTCAACCGTGTGGAAGATACGGCCACAGGACATGGGCATGTGCCTAGGCTGTGTGAAGTCTGCAATTGAATTTAGGAATTTGATGCGCCACATGGCATAAGAACACGGGCGTATGCCTTGGCCGTGTGACCTTATAGAGTTGATGATGTCAGAAACAGAATGTCAAGGTTTTTACACACGGGTGGAAGCACGGGCGTGTCATGGTCTTGTGAGGGACATGGGCCATGGACACGGGCGTGTGCCAGGCCGTGTGAAAACCCCTACAGGTTCGAATTTGAAAAAGAAATCCACACGGCTAGGGATATGGGCGTGTGTGACTACACGGTCTGACCATACGGGCGTGTGCCCCTATTTTTAGTGAAATTTTCCAAAGTTTTCTAAAGTGTCGGGTTTAGTATCGTACCATTTCTAAAGTATGATTTAGGCCTGGTAGGCCCATATTAAGGACTTTAAGATGAATATTGAAAAGTTTTAAATTTGAACGGAATTTTATAACCCGGAATTGTGTGTTAGTATGTGTTTGAGTTAGGTAACGCCTCGTACCCTGTTCCAGCATTAAATACGGGTAAGGGGTGTTACATTTAGTGGTATCAGAGCTATGGTTTAGTCGATTCTCGGACTAACCTAGTTTGTGTACGAGTTTAGCTATACATGCCATATATGAATTATGATAGTGTGACGACCCCTAACAATTTAAAATGTGTTTTTATATAGTAAATGGATCCCGACGGAGCAGTGGCGGATGATGTAGAAAGTAATGAACCGGCTCCCGCAGAAGGGACCGCGCCAGCCGAAATTGGGCCCGTGACACTGAGTCAGGGCGGAGGGGCTAGAGAAGCCTTCCTCTATATGATGAATGTATGGTATTCGGAGTTTGTACGTGCAAACCCGAACGCTCCACCTCCTCCCTCCCCTCCAATTCCCCAGTCTGCCCCTGTAGCTCCCCAAGTGCTGGAGATGTTGAGAAGGGAAAAACCTCCAGTTGATAGAATTCAGAAGCAAGGGGCTAAGGAATTTAGAGCGAATATAGATGATGACCCAGAGAGGGCATAATATTGGCTAGAAAATACCGTTAGGGTATTCGATGAGTTGTCTTGCACACCTGAAGAGTTTATGAAGTGTGTTGTATCACTCCTGCGAGACTCGGCCTACAAATGGTGGAACACCCTTGTGTCGGTTGTACCAAGGGAAAGGATTACATGGGAGTTTTTCTAAGAGGAGGTCCAAAAGAAGTATATTAGTCAGAGGTTTATAGACCAGAAAAAAAGAGGAATTCCTTGGGTTAAAGCAAGACCAAATAACAGTAATAGAGTCTGAGCGTGAGTTCGTGCATGTGGTAGAAGACATATCGGTGAATGCCAAGGAAACAAAAGAGGCTGTGTCAAGTGCGGTTCACTAGACCATTTCATCCGAAATTGTCCTTAAATGGAAGAAAAAGACAGAAAGCAAGAAGTGCGAGCGAGTAATGCACCTTCTAGAGGTAGACCACAGAAGAACCCAAGAAGTGGGGCTAGTAGCAGAGGTGTGCCTAGAGATTCAGCCGTGAGGTCCGAGGGCCGAGCGCCTGCAAAGACTTATGCCATTCGCTATCGCGAAGAGGCATCATCACCAGATGTGATTAGGGGTACTTTTTCTCTTCATGATATCTCTGTTATTGCTTTAATTGATCTGGGGTGTACGTATTCGTATGTTTGTATGAAATTGGTATCTAGTATGAATATGCCTTTTGAGTCCACAGAAATTGTCATTAAAGTGTCAAACCCGTTAGGCAAGCATGTGCTAGTTGACCAAGTGTGTAGAAATTGTCCTTTGACAATTAGAAGTCATTATTTTCTGAAAAATCTTATGCTGCAACCGTTTGATGAATTTGATGTGATTCTTGGTATGGACTGGATAGTAGCTCATGATGTGATAGTGAACTGTGGGAGAAAATTTATTGAACTAAAATGTGAAAATAGGGATATCCTTCGGGTTGAATCAGGTGAATTAGATAGCTTGCCTATAGTGATTTCTTCTTTGGCGGCTGAGAAATGAATAAGAAAAGGGTATGAGTCTTATCTCGTGTTTGTGTTGAATAATCAAGAGTCGAAAGTAAAGACTGAGTCATTGCCAATGGTATGTGAGTATCCGGATGTATTTCTGGAAGAGTTGCTGGATTGCCCCAATTAGGGAAGTCGAGTTCGGTATTGATTTGGTCCCGGTGCGGTACCTATTTTGATTGCCCCATATAGGATGGCTCAGACAAAATTAAAAGGAGCTGAAAATCCAATTGTAAGAGTTAACGGATAAGGGTTTTGCGAGACCGAGTTATTCTCCCAGGGTGTTCCTGTACTTTTGTGAAAAAGAAAGACGGGTCAATGAGATTATGTATAGACTACCGACTGACTCAACAAGGTTACAATTAAGAACAAGTATCCTTTGTCAAGGATCGATGATCTGCTTGACCAATTGAAGGAGCCACGCAGTGTTTTCTAAGATAGACTCGAGTTCGTTACTATCGGTTGAGAGCTAAGGACCGTGATGTGCTAAAAACGCATTTCTGGACGAGTTATGGCTACTATGAGGTTACTCGTTATGCCCTTTGGCTTAACAAATTCTCCTTCCGTGTTTATGGATTTAATGAATCGTATTTTCCGGCCGTATTTGGATAAGTTTGTCGTTATTTTTATCGATGACATATTAATTTATTCTCATGATGAAAGTGAGCATGCGAAGCATTTGAGAACTGTCTTACAAACTTTAAGAGATAAACAGTTGTATGCTAAGTTTAGCAAAAGTGAGTTTTGGCTCCGAGAGGTCGGATTCTTAGGACACATCGTGTCGGGTGAGGGAATTAGAGTTGACCCGAGTAAGATATCGGCCATCGATTATTGGAAATCGCTGAGGAATGTGTCAGAGATTAGAAGCTTTTTTTGGCTTAGTGGGATACTACAGACGGTTTGTTGAAGGATTCTCCCTGATTGCTACTCCGATGACGAGGATGCTACAGAAAGATGTTAAATTTGAATGGACAGAGAAGTGCCAACAGAGTTTTGAGAAACTAAAAGCATTGTTGACTGAAGCTCCAGTTTTAGTGCAACCGGAACCAGGAAAGGAATTTGTGGTGTATAGTGATGCATCCTTAAATGGATTTGGGTGTGTACTTATGCAAGAAGGCAAGGTAATAGCATATGCCTCGAGACAACTGAAGCCGCATGAGAAAAACTATCCAACTCACAACTTAGAGTTAGTCGCCATAGTGTTCGCATTGAAGATTTGGAGACACCATTTGTATGGCGAGAGATGCCAAGTGTTCACTGACCATAAAAGTCTAAAGTATTTGATGACTCAAAAGGAGTTAAACCTATGGCAGCGGAGATTGTTAGAGTTCATAAATGATTATGAGTTGATAATTGACTATCACCCTGGGAAGGCGAATGTGGTCGCCGATGCTTTGAGTAGGAAGTCATTGTTTGCCTTGAGGGCTATGAATACCCAGTTGTCTATGACTAATGATGGTTCGGTCATAGCAGAGTTAAGAGCTAGACCGATGTTTCTGCAAGAAATTTGTGAAGCTCAGAAAAATGATAAAGAATTACAAGCCAAGATAACTCAGTGCGAGGCGGGTATTGAATAAGACTTTCGGATTGGGTCAGATGGCTATTTAATGTTTTAAGACAGAATTTGTGTACCCAAAAACGATGAGCTTATTCAGAAGATTCTGCATGAGGCACATAGCAGTTGTATGTCTACCCATCCGGGTAGTGTGAAAATGTACAATGACTTGGAGAAAAGGTATTGGTGGTCGGGAATGAAACGAGACATCTCAGAGTTTGTCTCTAAGTGTTTAATTTGTCAGCAAGTGAAAGCTGAACACCAGGTACCTTCGGGTTTACTTCAACCCGTGATGATTCCCGAGTGGAAATGGGACCATGTTACCATGGATTTTGTATCTGGAAAGCCGTTGACGCCAAGGAAGAAAGATGATGTATGGGTTGTGGTTTATAGGCTAACTAAGTCAGCTCATTTTATACAGGTGCGTACTGATTATCCACTTGAGAAATTGGCCGATTTTTATGTTTCTGAAATTGTGAGACTTCACGGAGTACCTTTATCAATCCTTTCGGATAGAGATTCGAGGTTCACATCTCGGTTTTGAAAAAAAGTTACAAGAAGCTTTGGGGACAAAGTTAAATTTTAGTACTGCCTTCCACCCGCAAATCGACGGTCAGTATGAAAGAGTAATTCAGATTCTTGAAGATATGTTGCGGTGTTGTGTTCTCGAGTTTCAAGGCAGTTGGGAAAGGTACTTACCATTAGTAGAGTTTTCCTACAATAATAGTTTTCAGGCGTGTTTAAAAATGGTGCCTTATGAGGCATTATATTGGCGTAAATGCCGAACGCCTTTGTAATGGTCCGAACTCAAGGAAAATCAGATACACGGGGCACCGAAGAGAAAGTAAAAGTGATTTGTGACTGTTTGAGGGCTGCTTTGGATAGACAAAAATCCTACGCGGACTTGAAACACAAAGAAATTGAGTTTCAAGTAGGTGATAAGGTGTTTTTGAAAGTATCCCCGTGGAAGAAAATCCTCAGATTCGGTAGGAAAGGTAAATTAAGTCCACGTTTTATTGGGCCATATGAGGTGACTGAGAGAATTGGACCAGTAGCATACCGATTAGCTTTACCGTCTGAGTTAGAGAAGATCCACGATGTATTCCATGTGTCTATGTTGCGCCGTTACCGTTCTAACCCATCACATGAGATTTCACCAATAAACGTTGAGATTTGTTCAGACATGACCTATGGTGAAGAGCCGGTTAAGATTTTAGATCGGGAGGTGAAGAAATTGAGGAATAAAAGTATAACACTTGTGAAAGTACTATGGCATAGACATGGGATTGAAGAGGCCACATGGGAGCCCGAGGAAACCATGAGAGACCAATACCCGTATCTTTTTGCTGGTAAGATTTTCGGGGACGAAAATCCCTATGAGAGGGAGAATTGTAACAACTCATTTTTAAGGCTAGTCAGAACAGTGGTTTTGGGACCACTAATCCGAGGTCGGAGAAAATTATTTTAATATTAGTTTATGTGTTATAGTATGATTATATGAGTGCATGAAAATTTTGGTAAATTAATTTTAGTGATTTCATGCTTAATTTTGAAAAAGGACTAAATCGCATAAAGTACGAAAGTTTTGTTCTACAAGCTAAAGGTGTCAAATAGCTATAAAACCTTAAATTAGAGGTCTTTAATGTGTAATTAGGCCCTCTAGAAGGTGATGGCCCGCTATAGGGGACAAAGAAATTAAAATTAGTCAAAGTTGGTGAAATTAGGTGATTAATTGATGAAATAAAATAAAATAAAGAGAAAAGATGTCATCTTTTCATCTTCTTCATACCACCACAGAAAATTTCAGCAAAAAGAGGAACTTGGAGTGTTTAAATTTTCAGTAACTTAAACCCTTGCAAGTAAGTGATTTTGATGGTCATTTTTGATTATTTTTGTGTTTTTGGAACCCTTGTAGCTTAAGCTAGCTAATGAGGGGATAATTTTGCAAAATAGTAGAGAGTCTAGGGTTTTTCCATGAGAACGTTAGTGTTGTTTGCTGAATTTTTATGGAAGAAAATGAAACTTGGTTGTTAAATAAACAACTTTTGTGAAAGGGATTTCCATAAAAACACCTAAAATGGACCTTTTTGTAAAGGTTGTAAAATAGGTAGTAAATGTGTGAAATAATTGGATTTGTGAGTTTCTATAAGCTTAAAATAGATTCGTCTAGGCTTGGTTAATGAGGAAATTTGATGAAAATCGATTTACGAGCCTAGGGGCAAAATTATAATTTTGCGAAAGTCTAGGGGCAAAACAGTAAATTTTCCAAAGTAGGAATTTTGAAATGTCTTGATTAATGTGATGATTAAGTGAGTGAATTTTATCAATATAGATCAAGAAAAACAGAGTCCGGACCTAGACCGGGGGAAAATCAAGCTAGTAGATTAACTCAATCTAGTCGCCCACTTTTTGTGTACCGAGGTAAGTTGTAAGTAAATAATACAATGTTATTACATTTATGCTTTAAACAATTGATATTGCATAAAATGTTTGATTATTGCTATGAATATACATGACGAAAGTTGATGTAATATACTCTCGATTGAACCTTAGGAATTGATTGGATATCCATGCCATGACATTTGGGGTGATTTGTGTGCTAGTGTAAGACCATGCCTGGGACATGGCATCGGTATTGATTTGTGTGCTAGTGTAAGACCATGTCTGGGACATGGCATCGGCCACATTATGAGAGCCAGTGTAAGACCATGTTTAGAATATGGGGTCGGCATTGAGATGTGAGCTAGTGTAAAACCATGTCTAGGACATGGCATCGGCCTCGAAATGTAAGCTAGTGTAAGACCATGTCTGGGACATGGCATCGGCATCGTACTCTTGTGTGAGGCTTATCGGATATCCCTTGGTATTCCAATGGGTTCAACGGGTAAATTAAAGATTGTGTCAAAAGTGAGAAAAGTTACAGCTATGTTGTAAGTGATACAGGTACCTACATGAGATTCATGAGAAATGAGCTCGAATTATGTTATATGATTAGTAAGGGTGGAAATGAGTAAGTTATGCCTTTAATCATTCGAGAATCATGTGCAAGTTTATAATATGCTTTGAGTATGATAATGCATGTTAATTGTTGTTAATTATTTACATGCGACTTACTAAGCTTTATGCTTACTCCCTTCCCTTTTCATTTTCTTATAGTATCGCGAAGCTAGCTCGGGGATCAAAGGACGTCGGAGGTACGATCACACTATCAATCTGAACATTTGGTATAGTTAGATTTATCATTTTGAGTATGGCATGTATAGGGACTTAGTCTTTGTCAAGTGTCATAATGTTTTGGCCAAATGTGTTAGCTTGACTTAGAGATTTGATTCATTTTGTTTAAGGCCATGGATGATGGCTATTTCCTATTATTGATATATGAAAATGGTGACGTTTTTCATGGGTGAGCAAATTGCATGATTGGATTGATAAGTATGTGATAAGTTTAGCATATTAAAATAGTGTAGTAGCATTGATGTGTGTAAGTCTTGATGGTGGCTTAGGTTGGTGCAAGTAGGGGTGGCAAAAAGGGCTTGGTAAATAGCCTTGCTTTTGTCCACACTGGTAGGCACACGGGCCTGTGTCTAGGCCACGAGTCACACACGGTCTGCCCCATGGCCGTGTTGATTGGTCGTGTGTCCCTCTACACCCTAAGTTGACAAAACAAAATGCCCAGTAGTAACCATACGGGCTGAGGCACGACCGTGTGTCTCAACCGTGTGGAAGATACGGCCACAGGACATGAGCATGTGCCCAGGCCGTGTGAAGTCTGCAATTGAATTTAGGAATTTGATGCGCCATATGGCATAAGAACACGGGCGTGTGCCTTGGCCGTATGACCTTTTAGAGTTGATGACGTTAGAAACAGAATGTCAAGGTTTTTACACACGGGTGGAAGCACGGGCGTGTCATGGTCTTGTGAGGGACATGGGCCATGGACACGGACGTGTGCCAGGCTGTGTGAAAACCCCTACAGGTTCGAATTTGAAAAAGAAATCCACACGGCTAGGGATATGGGCGTGTGTGACTACACAGTCTGACCACACGGGCGTTTGCCCCTATTTTTAGTGAAATTTTCCAAAGTTTTCTAAAGTGTCGGGTTTAGTATCGTACCATTTCTAAAGTATGATTTAGGCCTGGTATGCCAATATTAAGGACTTTAAGATAAATATTGAAAAGTTTTAAATTTGAACGAAATTTCATAACCCGGAATTGTGTGTTAGTATGTGTTTGAGTTAGGTAATGCCTCGTACCCTGTTCCAGCGTTAAATACAGGTAAGGGGTGTTACATTTAGTGGTATCAGAGCTATGGTTTAGTCGATTCTCGGACTAACCTAGTGTGTGTACGAGTCTAGCTATACATGCCATATATGAATTATGATAGTGTGACGACCCCTGACAATTTAAAATGTGGTTTTATATAGTAAATGGATCCCGACGGAGCAGTGGCGGATGATGTAGAAAGTAATGAACCAGCTCCTGCAGAAGGGACCGCGCCAGCCGAAATTGGGCCCGTGACACTGAGTCAGGGCTGAGGGGCTAGAGAAGCCTTCCTCCATATGATGAATGTATGGTATTCGGAGTTTGTACGTGCAAACCCGAACGCTCCACCTCCTCCCTCCCCTCCAATTCCCCAGTCCGCCCCTTTAGCTCCCCAAGTGCTAGAGATGTTGAGAAGGGAAAAACCTCCAGTTGATAGAATTCAGAAGCAAGGGGCTGAGGAATTTAGAGCGAATATAGATGATGACCCAGAGAGGGCATAATTTTGGCTAGAAAATACCATTAGGGTATTCGATGAGTTGTCTTGCACACCTGAGGAGTGTATGAAGTGTGTTGTATCACTCCTGCGAGACTCGGCCTACAAATGGTGGAACACCCTTGTGTCGGTTGTACCAAGGGAAAGGATTACATGGGAGTTTTTCCAAGAGGGGTTCCAAAAGAAGTATATTAGTCAGAGGTTTATAGACCAGAAAAAAAAGGAATTCCTTGAGCTAAAGCAAGGCCGAATAACAGTAATCGAGTATGAGCGTGAGTTCGTGAGGCTCAGTAAATACGCTCAAGAGTGCGTATCCACCGAAGCCATCATGTGTAAGAGGTTTGAGGATGGATTAAATGAGGACATCTGATTGTTTGTTGGTATTTTAGAATTGAAAGAATTTGTTGTACTAGTGGAGAGAGCTTGCAAGGCCGAGGAATTTGCCAAAGAGAAAAAGAAAGATGATATTGATTCCCGTGACTCAAAGAAAAGATAGTTGGGGAGATCATTTCAGTCCTCATCCAAGAAGTCGAAAGATTTCACCACTAGATCAAATGCATCAGCGGGATTCACGAGTAGAAATAGGAGTAATCAGTACTCGGTTTCTAAGGCTCAAACCACTTCTATTGCGAGCGCTGGTAGTGCTCGACCAAATAAACCAGAGTGTTCGCAATGTGGTAGAAGACATTTCGATGAATGCCGAGGAAACGAAAGAGGTTGTTTCAAGTGTGGTTCACTAGACCATTTCATCCGAAATTGTCCTGAAATGGAAGAAAAAGACAGAAAGCAAGAAGTGCGAGGGAGTAATGCACCTTCTAGAGGTAGACCACAGAAGAACCCAAGAAGTGGGGCTAGTAGCAGAGGTGTGCCTAGAGATTCAGCCGTGAGGTCCGAGGGCCGAGCGCTTGCAAGGACTTATGCCATTCGCTATCGCGATGAGGCATCGTCACCAGATGTGATTACGGGTACTTTTTCTCTTCACGATATCTCTGTTGTTACTTTAATTGATCCGGGGTGTACCTATTCGTATGTTTGTATGAAATTGGTATCTAGTATGAATATGCCTGTTGTATCCACAGAAATTGTCATAAAAGTGTCAAACCCGTTAGGCAAGCATGTGCTAGTTGACCAAGTGTGTAGAAATTATCCTTTGACAATTAGAAGTCATTATTTTCCGACAAATCTAATGCTGCTACCGTTTGATGAATTTGATGTGATTCTTGGTATAGACTGGCTAGTAGCTCATGATGTGATAGTGAACTGTGGTAGAAAATTTATTGAACTGAAATGTGAAAATAGGGATATCCTTCGGGTTGAATCAGGTGAATTAGATAGCTTACCTATAGTGATTTCTTCTTTGGCGGCTGGAAAATGAATAAGAAAAGGGTATGAGTCTTATCTCACGTTTGTGTTGAATAATCAAGAGTCGGAAGTAAAGATTGAGTCATTACCAATGGTATGTGAGTATCCGGATGTATTTCCAGAAGAGTTGCCTAGATTGCCCCCAATTAGGGAAGTCGAGTTCGGTATTGATTTGGTCCCGGGTACGGTACCTATTTTGATTGCCCCATATAGGATGGCTCCGACGGAATTAAAGGAGCTGAAAAGCCAGTTGCAAGAGTTAACGGATAAGGGTTTTGCGAGACCGAGTTATTCTCCGTGGGGTGCTCTGGTACTTTTTGTGAAAAAGAAAGACGGGTCAATGAGATTATGTATAGACTACCGACAGCTCAACAAGGTTACAGTTAAGAACAAGTATCCTTTGCCAAGGATCGACGATCTCTTTAACCAATTGAAGGGAGCCACAGTGTTTTCTAAGATAGTCCTGAGTTCCGGTTACTATCAGTTGAGAGTTAAGGACCAGGATGTGCCGAAAACTGCATTTCGGACGAGGTATGGCCACTATGAGTTTCTGGTTATGCCCTTTGGCTTAACAAATTCTCCTGCCGTGTTTATGGATTTAATGAATCGTATTTTCTCACTGTATTTGGATAAGTTTGTCGTTATTTTTATCGATGACATATTAATTTATTCTCATGATGAAAGTGAGCATACGAAGCATTTGAGAACTGTCTTACTAACTTTAAGAGATAAGCAGTTGTATGCTAAGTTTAGCAAAAATGAGTTTTGGCTCCGAGAGGTTAGATTCTTAGGACACATCGTGTCGGGTGAGGGAATTAGAGTTGACCCGAGTAAGATATCGGCCATCGATTATTGGAAATCGCTGAGGAATGTGTCAGAGATTAGAAGCTTTTTTGGCTTAGCGGGATACTACAGACGGTTTGTTGAAGGATTTTCCCTGATTGCTACTCCGATGACGAGGATGCTACAGAAAGATGTTAAATTTGAATGGACAGAGAAGTGCCAACAGAGTTTTGAGAAACTAAAAGCATTGTTGACTTAAGCTCCAGTTTTAGTGCAACCGGAACCAGGAAAGGAATTTGTGGTGTATAGCGATGCATCCTTAAATGGATTTGGGTGTGTACTTATACAAGAAGGCAAGGTAAAAGCATATGCCTCGAGACAACTGAAGCCGCATGAGAAAAACTATCCGACTCACGACTTAGAGTTAGTCGCCATAGTGTTCGCATTGAAGATTTGGAGACACCATTTGTATGGCGAGAGATGCCAAGTGTTCACTGACCATAAAAGTCTAAAGTATTTGATGACTCAAAAGGAGTTAAACCTATGGCAGTGGAGATCGTTAGAGTTGATAAAGGATTATGAGTTGATAATTGACTATCACCCTAGGAAGGCGAATGTGGTCGCCGATGCTTTGAGTAGGAAGTCATTGTTTGCCTTGAGGGTTATGAATACCCAGTTGTCTGTGACTAATGATGGTTCTGTCATAGCAGAGTTAAGAGCTAGACCGATGTTTCTACAAGAAATTTGTGAAGCTCAGAAAAATGATAAAGAATTACAAGCCAAGATAACTCAGTGCGATGCGGGTATTGAATAAGACTTTCGGATTGGTTCAGATGGCTGTTTAATGTTTCAAGACAGAATTTTTGTACCCAAAAACGATGAGCTTATTCAGAAGATTCTGCATGAGGCACATAGCAGTTGTATGTCTACCCATCCGGGTAGTGTGAAAATGTACAATGACTTGAAGAAAAGGTATTGGTGGTCGGGAATGAAACGAGACATCTCAGAGTTTGTCTCTAAGTGTTTAATTTGTCAGCAAGTGAAAGCCGAACACGAGGTACCTTCTGGTTTACTTCAACCCGTGATGATTCCCGAGTGGAAATGGGACCATGTTACCATGGATTTTGTATCTGGAAAGCCGTTGACGCCAAGGAAGAAAGATGATGTATGGGTTGTGGTTTATAGGCTAACTAAGTCGGCTCATTTTATACAGGTGCGTACTGATTATCCACTTGAGAAATTGGCCGATTTTTATGTTTCTGAAATTGTGAGACTTCACGGAGTATCTTTATCAATCATTTCGGATAGAGATCCGAGGTTCACATCTCGATTTTGGAAAAAGTTACAAGAAGCTTTGGGGACAAAGTTAAATTTTAGTACCGCCTTTCACCCGCAAATCGACGGTCAGTATGAAAGAGTAATTTAGATTCTTGAAGATATGTTACGGTGTTGTGTTCTCGAGTTTCAAGGCAGTTGGGAAAGGTACTTACCATTAGTAGAGTTTTCCTGCAATAATAGTTTTCAGGCGAGTTTAAAAATGGCGCTTTATGAGGCATTATATTGGCGTAAATGCCGAACGCCTTTGTAATGGTCCGAACTCAAGGAAAATCAGATACATGGGGCACCGAAGAGAAAGTAAAAGTGATTCGTGACTGTTTGAGGGCTGCTTTGGATAGACAAAAATCCTACGCGGACTTGAAACGGAAAGAAATTGAGTTTCAAGTAGGTGATAAGGTGTTTTTGAAAGTATCCCCGTGGAAGAAAGTCCTCAGATTCGGTAGGAAAGGCAAATTAAGTCCACGTTTTATTGGGCCATATGAGGTGACTGAGAGAATTGGACCGGTAGCATACCGATTAGCTTTACCGTCTGAGTTAGAGAAGATCCACGATGTATTCCATGTGTCTATGTTGCGTCGTTACCATTCTGACCCATCACATGTGATTTCACTAACAAACGTTGAGATTTGTTCAGACATGACCTATGGTGAAGAGCCGGTTAAGATTTTAGATCGGGAGGTCAAGAAATTGAGGAATAAAAGTTTAACACTTGTGAAAGTACTATGGCATTGACATGGGATTGAAGAGGCCACATGGGAGCCCGAGGAAACCATGAGAGACCAATACCCGAATCTTTTAGCTAGTAAGATTTTCGGGGACGAAAATCCCTAAGAGAGGGAGAATTATAACAGCTTAATTTTAGGGCTAGTCAGAACAGTAGTTTCGGGACCACTAATCCGAGGTCGGAGAAAATTATTTTAATATTAGTTTATGTGTTATAGTATGATTATATGAGTGCATGAAAAATTTGGTAAATTAATTTTAGTGATTTCATGCTTAATTTTGAAAAAGGACTAAATCGCATAAAGTGCGAAAGTTTTGTTCTACAAGCTAAATGTGTCAAATAGCTATAAAACCTTAAATTAGAGGTCTTTAATGTGTAATTAGGCCCTCTAGAAGGTGATGGCCTGCTATAGGGGACAAAGAAATTAAAATTAGTCAAAGTTGGTGAAATTAGGTGATTAATTGATGAAATAAAATAAAATAAAGAGAAAAGATGTCATCTTTTCATCTTCTTCATACCACCACAGAAAATTTTAGCAAAAAGAGGAACTTGGAGTGTTTCAATTTTCAGTAACTTAAACCCTTGCAAGTAAGTGATTTTGATGGTCATTTTTTATTATTTTTGTGTTTTTGGAACCCTTGTAGCTTAAGCTAGCTAATGAGGGGATTATTTTGCAAAATAGTAGAGAGTGTAGGGTTTTTCCATGAGAATGTTAGTGTCGTTTGCTGAATTTTTATGGAAGAAAATGAAACTTGGTTGTTAAATAAACAACTTTTTTGAAAGGGATTTCCATAAAAACACCTAAAATGGACCTTTTTGTAAAGGTTGTAAAATAGGTAGTAAATGTGTGAAATAATTGGATTTGTGAGTTTCTATAAGCTTAAAATAGATTCGTCTAGGCTTGGTTAATGAGGAAATTTGATGAAAATCGATTTACGAGCCTAGGGGCAAAATTATAATTTTGCGAAAGTCTAGGGGCAAAACAGTAAATTTTCCAAAGTAGGAATTTTGAAATGTCTTGATTAATGTGATGATTAAGTGAGTGAATTTTATCAATATAGATCAAGAAAAACAGAGTCCGGACCTAGACCGGGGGAAAATCAAGCTAGTAGATTAACTCAATCTAGTCGCCCACTTTTTGTGTACCGAGGTAAGTTGTAAGTAAATAATACAACGTTATTACATTTATGCTTTAAACAACTGATATTGCATAAAATGTTTGATTATTGCTATGAATATACATGACGAAAGTTGATGTAATATACTCTCGATTGAACCTTAGGAATAGATTGGATATCCATGCCATGACATTTGGGTTGATTTGTGTGCTAGTGTAAGACCATGTTTAGAACATGGCGTCGGCATTGAGATGAGAGCTAGTGTAAAACCATGTCTAGGACATGGCATCGGCCTCGAAATGTAAGCCAGTGTAAGACCATATCTGGGACATGGCATCGGCATCGTACTCTTGTGTGAGGCTTATCGGATATCCCTTGGTATTCCAATGGGTTCAACGGGTAAATTAAAGATTGTGTCAAAAGTGAGAAAAGTTACAGCTATGTTGTAAGTGATACAGGTACCTACATGAGATTCATGAGAAATGAGCTCGAATTATGTTGTATGATTAGTAAGGGTGGAAATGAGGAAGTTATGCCTTTAATCATTCGAGAATCATGTACAAGTTTATAATATGCTATGAGTATGATAATGCATGTTAATTATTGTTAATTATTTACATGCGACTTACTAAGCTTTATGCTTACTCCCTTCCCTTTTCATTTTCTTATAGTATCGCGAAGCTAGCTCGGGGATCAAAGGACGTCGGAGGTACGATCACACTATCAATCTGAACATTTGGTATAGTTAGATTTATCATTTTGCGTATGGCATGTATAGGGACTTAGTCTTTGTCAAGTGTCATAATGTTTTGGCCAAATATGTTGGCCTGACTTAGAGATTTGATTCATTTTTTTTAAAGCCATGGATGATGGCTATTTCCTATTATTGATATATGAAAATGGTGATGTTTTTCATGGGTGAGCAAATTGCATGATTGGATTGATTAGTATGTGATAAGTTTAGCATATTAAAATAGTGTAGTAGCATTGATGTGTGTAAGTCTTGATGGTGGCTTATATTGGTGCAAGTAGGGGTGGCAAAAAGGGCTTGGTAAATAGCCTTGCTTTTGTCCACACGGGTAGACACACGGGCGTGTGTCTAGGCCGTGTGTGACACACGGTCTGCCCCATGAGCGTGTAGATTGGTCGTGTGTCCCCCTACACCCTAAGTTGACAAAACAAAATGCCCAGTAGTAACCACACAGGCTGAGGCACGGCCTTGTGTCTCAACCGTGTGGAAGATACGGCCACAGGACATGGGCATGTGCCCAGGCCGTGTGAAGTCTGTAATTGAATTTAAGAATTTGATGCGCCACATGGCATAAGAACACGGGCGTGTGCCTTGGCCGTGTGACCTTATAGAGTTGATGATGTCAGAAACAGAATGTCAAGGTTTTTACACACGGGTGGAAGCACGGGCGTGTCATGGTCTTGTGAGGGACATGGGCCATGGACACGGGCGTGTGCCAGGCCGTGTGAAAACCCCTACAGGTTCGAATTTGAAAAAGAAATCCACACGGCTAGGGATATGGGCGTGTGTGACTACACGGCTCGACCATACGCGGCGTGTGCCCCTATTTTTAGTGAAATTTTCCAAAGTTTTCTAAAGTGTCGGGTTTAGTATCGTACCATTTCTAAAGTATGATTTAGGCCTGGTAGGCCCATATTAAGGACTTTAAGATGAATATTGAAAAGTTTTAAATTTGAACGGAATTTTATAACCCGGAATTGTGTGTTAGTATGTGTTTGAGTTAGGTAACGCCTCGTACCCTGTTCCAGCATTAAATACGGGTAAGGGGTGTTACATTTAGTGGTATCAGAGCTATGGTTTAGTCGATTCTCGGACTAACCTAGTTTGTGTACGAGTTTAGCTATACATGCCATATATGAATTATGATAGTGTGACGACCCCTAACAATTTAAAATATGTTTTTATATAGTAAATGGATCCCGACGGAGCGGTGGCGGATGATGTAGAAAGTAATGAACCTGGCTCCCACGAAGGGACCGCGCCAAATTAAATTGGGCCCGTGACAGTCGTGGTGGAGGGGCTAGAGAAGCCTTCCTCTATATGATGAATGTATGGTATTCGGAGTTTTATACGTGCAAACCCGAACGCTCCACCTCCTCCCTCCTCCAATTCCCAGTGCTGCTTTGTAGCTCCCCAAAGTCTTTGGAGATGTTGAGAAGGAAAAACCTCCAGCTTGATAGAATTCGAAGCAAGGGGCTAAGGAATTTAGAGCGAATATAGATGATGACCCGAGAGGGGCATAATATTGGCTAGAAAATACCATTAGGGTATTCGATGAGTTGTCTTGCACACCTGAAGAGTTTATGAAGTGTGTTGTATCACTCCTGCGAGACTCGGCCTATAAATGGTGGAACACCCTTGTGTCGGTTGTACCAAGGGAAAGGATTACATGGGAGTTTTTCTAAGAGGAGGTCCAAAAGAAGTATATTAGTCAGAGGTTTATAGACCAGAAAAAAAGAGGAATTCCTTGGGTTAAAGCAAGACCAAATAACAGTAATAGAGTATGAGCGTGAGTTCGTGAATGTGGTAGAAGACATATCGGTGAATGCCAAGGAAACAAAAGAGGCTGTGTCAAGTGCGGTTCACTAGACCATTTCATCCGAAATTGTCCTTAAATGGAAGAAAAAGACAGAAAGCAAGAAGTGCGAGCGAGTAATGCACCTTCTAGAGGTAGACCACAGAAGAACCCAAGAAGTGGGGCTAGTAGCAGAGGTGTGCCTAGAGATTCAGCCGTGAGGTCCGAGGGCCGAGCGCCTACAAAGACTTATGCCATTCACTATCGCGAAGAGGCATCGTCACCAGATGTGATTAGGGGTACTTTTTCTCTTCATGATATCTCTGTTATTGCTTTAATTGATCTAGGGTGTACCTATTCGTATGTTTGTATGAAATTGGTATCTAGTATGAATATGCCTTTTGAGTCCACAGAAATTGTCATTAAAGTGTCAAACCCGTTAGGCAAGCATGTGCTAGTTGACCAAGTGTGTAGAAATTGTCCTTTGATAATTAGAAGTCATTATTTTCTGAAAAATCTTATGCTGCTACCGTTTGATGAATTTGATGTGATTCTTGGTATGGACTGGATAGTAGCTCATGATGTGATAGTGAACTGTGGGAGAAAATTTATTGAACTAAAATGTGAAAATAGGGATATCCTTCGGGTTGAATCAGGTGAATTAGATAGCTTGCCTATAGTGATTTCTTCTTTGGCGGCTGAGAAATGAATAAGAAAAGGGTATGAGTCTTATCTCGTGTTTGTGTTGAATAATCAAGAGTCGAAAGTAAAGACTGAGTCATTACCAATGGTATGTGAGTATCCGGATGTATTTCTGGAAGAGTTGCCTGGATTGCCCCCAATTAGGGAAGTCGAGTTCGGTATTGATTTGGTCCCGGGTACGGTACCTATTTTGATTGCCCCATATAGGATGGCTCCGACAAAATTAAAGGAGCTGAAAATCCAATTGCAAGAGTTAACGGATAAGGGTTTTGCGAGACCGAGTTATTCTCCGTGGGGTGTTCCGGTACTTTTTGTGAAAAAGAAAGACGGGTCAATGAGATTATGTATAGACTACCGACAGCTCAACAAGGTTACAATTAAGAACAAGTATCCTTTGTCAAGGATCGATGATCTGTTTGACCAATTGAAGGGAGCCACAGTGTTTTCTAAGATAGACCTGAGTTCTGGTTACTATCAGTTGAGAGCTAAGGACCAGGATGTGCTAAAAACTGCATTTCGGACGAGTTATGGCTACTATGAGGTTCTGGTTATGCCCTTTGGCTTAACAAATTCTCCTTCCGTGTTTATGGATTTAATGAATCGTATTTTCCGACCGTCTTTGGATAAGTTTGTCGTTATTTTTATCGATGACATATTAATTTATTCTCATGATGAAAGTGAGCATGCGAAGCATTTGAGAACTGTCTTACAAACTTTAAGAGATAAACAGTTGTATGCTAAGTTTAGCAAAAGTGAGTTTTGGCTCTTAGAGGTCGGATTCTTAGGACACATCGTGTCGGGTGAGGGAATTAGAGTTGACCCGAGTAAGATAACAGCCATCGATTATTGGAAATCGCCGAGGAATGTGTCAGAGATTAGAAGCTTTTTTGGCTTAGCGGGATACTACAGACGGTTTGTTGAAGGATTCTCCTTGATTGCTGCTCCGATGACGAGGATGCTACAGAAAGATGTTAAATTTGAATGGACAGAGAAGTGCCAACAGAGTTTTGAGAAACTAAAAGCATTGTTGGATCAAGCTCAGCTTTAGTGCAACCTAACTGGAAAAGGAATTTGTGGTGTATAGCGATGCATCCTTAAATGGATTTGGGTGTGTACTTATGCAAGAAGGCAAGGTAAAAGCATATTCCTCGAGACAACTAAAGCCGCATGAGAAAAACTATCCGACTCACGACTTAGAGTTAGTTGCCATAGTGTTCGCATTGAAGATTTGGAGACACCATTTGTATGGCGAGAGATGCCAAGTGTTCACTGACCATAAAAGTCTAAAGTATTTGATGACTCAAAAGGAGTTAAACCTATGGCAGCAAAGATGGTTAGAGTTGATAAAGGATTATGAGTTGATAATTGACTATCACCCTGGGAAGGCGAATGTGGTCGCCGATGCTTTAAGTAGGAAGTCATTGTTTGCCTTGAGGATATGAATACCCAGGTTATGCAGGACTAATGATGGTTCGGTCATAGCAGAGTTAAGAGCTAGACCGATGTTTCTGCAAGAAATTTGTGAAGCTCAGAAAAATGATAAAGAATTACAAGCCAAGATAACTCAGTGCGAGGCGGGTATTGAATAAGACTTTCGGATTGGTTCAGATGGCTGTTTAATGTTTCAAGACAAAATTTGTGTACCCAAAAACGATGAGCTTATTCAGAAGATTCTGCATGAGGCACATAGCAGTTGTATGTCTACCCATCCGGGTAGTGTGAAAATGTACAATGACTTGAAGAAAAGGTATTGGTGGTCGGGAATGAAACGAGACATCTCAGAGTTTGTCTCTAAGTGTTTAATTTGTCAGCAAGTGAAAGCCGAACACCAGGTACCTTCGGGTTTACTTCAACCCGTGATGATTCCTTAGTGGAAATGGGACCATGTTACCGTGGATTTTGTATCTGGAAAGCCGTTGACGCCAAGGAAGAAAGATGATGTATGGGTTTTCGTTGATAGGCTAACTAAGTCGGCTCATTTTATACAGGTGCGTACCGATTATCAACTTGAGAAATTGGCCGATTTTTATGTTTCTGAAATTGTGAGACTTCACGGAGTACCTTTATCAATCATTTCGGATAGAGATCCGAGGTTCACATCTCAGTTTTGGAAAAAGTTACAAGAAGCTTTGGGGACAAAGTTAAATTTTAGTACTGCCTTCCACCCACAAATCGACGGTCAGTATGAAAAAGTAATTTAGATTCTTGAAGATATGTTGCGGTGTTGTGTTCTCGAGTTTCAAGGCAGTTGGGAAAGGTACTTACCATTAGTAGAGTTTTCCTACAATAATAGTTTTTAGGCGAGTTTAAAAATGGCGCTTTATGAGGCATTATATTGGCGTAAATGTCGAACGCCTTTGTATTGGTCCGAACTCAAGGAAAATCAGATACACGGGGCACCGAAGAGAAAGTAAAAGTGATTCGTGACTGTTTGAGGGCTGCTTTGGATAGACAAAAATCCTACGCGGACTTGAAACGGAAATAAATTGAGTTTCAAGTAGGTGATAAGGTGTTTTTGAAAGTATCCCCGTGGAAGAAAGTCCTCAGATTCGGTAGGAAAGGCAAATTAAGTCCACGTTTTATTGGGCCATATGAGGTGACTGAGAGAATTGGACCGGTAGCATACCGATTAGCTTTACCGTCTGAGTTAGAGAAGATCCACGATGTATTCCATGTGTCTATGTTGCGTCGTTACCATTCTGACCCATCACATGTGATTTCACTAACAAACGTTGAGATTTGTTCAGACATGACCTATGGTGAAGAGCCGGTTAAGATTTTAGATCGGGAGGTCAAGAAATTGAGGAATAAAAGTTTAACACTTGTGAAAGTACTATGGCATTGACATGGGATTGAAGAGGCCACATGGGAGCCCGAGGAAACCATGAGAGACCAATACCCGAATCTTTTTGCTAGTAAGATTTTCGGGGACGAAAATCCCTAAGAGAGGGAGAATTATAACAGCTTAATTTTAGGGCTAGTCAGAACAGTAGTTTCGGGACCACTAATCCGAGGTCGGAGAAAATTATTTTAATATTAGTTTATGTGTTATAGTATGATTATATGAGTGCATGAAAAATTTGGTAAATTAATTTTAGTGATTTCATGCTTAATTTTGAAAAAGGACTAAATCGCATAAAGTGCTGAAAGTTTTGTTCTACAAGCTAAATGTGTCAAATAGCTATAAAACCTTAAATTAGAGGTCTTTAATGTGTAATTAGGCCCTCTAGAAGGTGATGGCTCACTATAGGGGACAAAGAAATTAAAATTAGTCAAAGTTGGTGAAATTAGGTGATTAATTGATGAAATAAAATAAAATAAAGAGAAAAGATGTCATCTTTTCATCTTCTTCATACCACCACAGAAAATTTTAGCAAAAGAGGAACTTGGAGTGTTTCAATTTTCAAAGAACTTAAACCCTTGCAAGTAAGTGATTTTGATGGTCATTTTTTATTATTTTTGTGTTTTTAGAACCCTTGTAGCTTAAGCTAGCTAATGAGGGGATTATTTTGCAAAATAGTAGAGAGTGTAGGGTTTTTCCATGAGAATGTTAGTGTCGTTTGCTGAATTTTTATGGAAGAAAATGAAACTTGGTTGTTAAATAAACAACTTTTGTGAAAGGGATTTCCATAAAAACACCTAAAATGGACCTTTTTGTAAAGGTTGTAAAATAGGTAGTAAATGTGTGAAATAATTGGATTTGTGAGTTTCTATAAGCTTAAAATAGATTCGTCTAGGCTTGGTTAATGAGGAAATTTGATGAAAATTGATTTACGAGCCTAGGGGTAAAATTGTAATTTTGTGAAAGTCTAGGGGCAAAACAGTAATTTTTCCAAAGTAGGAATTTTGAAATGTCTTCATTAATGTGATGATTAAGTGAGTGAATTTTATCAATATAGATCAAGAAAAACGGAGTCCGGACCTAGACCGGGGGAAAATCAAGCTAGTAGATTAACTCAATCTAGTCGCCCACTTTTTGTGTACCGAGGTAAGTTGTAAGTAAATAATACAATGTTATTACATTTATGCTTTAAACAATTGATATTGCATAAAATGTTTTATTATTGCTATGAATATACATGACGAAAGTTGATGTAATATACTCTCAATTGATCCTTAGGAATAGATTGGATATCCATGCCATGACATTTGGGTTGATTTGTGTGCTAGTGTAAGACCATGTCTGGGAAATGGCATCGGGATTGATTTGTGTGCTAGTGTAAGACCATGTCTGGGACATGGCATCGGCCACATTATGAGAGCCAGTGTAAGACCATGTTTAGAACATGGCGTCGGCATTGAGATGAGAGCTAGTGTAAAACCATGTCTAGGACATGGCACCGGCCTCAAAATGTAAGCCAGTGTAAGACCATGTCTGGGACATGGCATCGGCATCGTACTCTTGTGTGAGGCTTATCGGATATCCCTTGGTATTCCAATGGGTTCAACGGGTAAATTAAAGATTGTGTCAAAAGTGAGAAAAGTTACAGCTATGTTGTAAGTGATACAGGTACCTACATGAGATTCATGAGAAATGAGCTCGAATTATGTTGTATGATTAGTAAGGGTGGAAATGAGTAAGTTATGCCTTTAATCATTCGAGAATCATGTGCAAGTTTATAATATGCTATGAGTATGATAATGCATGTTAATTGTTGTTAATTATTTACATGCGACTTACTAAGCTTTATGCTTACTCCCTTCCCTTTTCATTTTCTTATAGTATCGCTAAGCTAGCTCGGGGATCAAAGGACGTTGGAGGCATGATCACACTATCAATCTTAACATTTGGTATAGTTAGATTTATCATTTTTAGTATGGCATGTATAGGGACTTAGTCTTTGTCAAGTGTCATAATGTTTTGGCCAAATGTGTTGGCTTGACTTAGAGATTTGATTCATTTTGTATAAGGCCATGGATGATGGCTATTTCCAATTATTGTGATGTTTTTCATGAGTGAGCAAATTGCATGATTTGATTGATAAGTATGTGATAAGTTTAGCATATTAAAATAGTGTAGTAGCATTGATGTGTGTAAGTCTTGATGGTGGCTTACGTTGGTGCAAGTAGGGGTGGAAAAAAGGGATTGGTAAATAGCCTTGCTTTTGTCCACACGGGTAGACACACGAGCGTGTGTCTAGGCCGTGTGTGACACACGGTTGGCCCCATGGGCGTGTGGATCGGTCGTCTGTTTCCCTACACCCTAAGTTGACATAACAAAATGCCCAGTAGTAACCACACGGGCTGAGGCACGGCCGTGTGTCTCAACCGTGTGGAAGATACGGCCACAGGACATGGGCATGTGCCCAGGCCGTGTGAAGCTTGCAATTGAATTTAGGAATTTGAGGCGCCACATGGCATAAGAACACGGGCGTGTGCCTTGGCCGTGTGACCTTATTGAGTTGATGACGTCAGAAACAGAATGTCAAGGTTTTTACACACGGGTGGAGGCACGGGCGTGTCATGGCCGTCTGAGGGACATAGGCCATGGACACGGGCGTGTGCTAGGCCGTGCGAAAACCCCTGTAGGTTCGAATTTGAAAAATAAATCCACACGGCTAGGGATATCGGCGTGTGTGACTACACGGTCTGACCACACGGGCGTGTCCATTGCCACACGGGCATGTGCCCCTATTTTTAGTGAAATTTTCCAAAGTTTTCTAAAGTGTCGGGTTTAGTATCGTACCATTTCTAAAGTATGATTTAGGCCTGGTAGGCCCATATTAAGGACTTTAAGATGAATATTGAAAAGTTTTAAATTTGAACGGAATTTTATAACCCGGAATTGTGTGTTTGTATGTGTTTGAGTTAGGTAACGCCTCGTACCCTGTTCCAGCGTTAAATTCGGGTAAGGGGTGTTACATTTAGTGGCACCAGAGCTATTGTTTAGTCGACTATCGGACTAACCTAGCTTTTGTACGAGTCTAGCTATAAATGCTATTTATAAATTATGATAGTGTGATGACCCCTGACAATTTAAAATGTGTTTTTATATAGTAAATGGATCCCGACGGAGCAGTGGTGGATGATGTAGAAAGTAATGTGTCGGCTCCCGTAGAAGGGACTGCGCCAGCCGAAAGTGGGCCCGTGACACTGAGTCAGGGCAGAGGGGCTAGAGAAGCCTTCTTCCATATGATGAATGTATGGTATTCAGAGTTTGCACGTGCAAACCCGAACGCTCCAACTCCTCCACCCCCTCCAATTCCCCTGTCTGCCCTTGTAGCGCCCTAAGTGGTGGAGATGTTGAGAAGAGAAAAACCTCCAGTTGATAGAATTTGGAAGCAAGGGGCTGAGGAATTTAGAGCGAATATAGATGATGACCCAGAGAGGGCAGAATTCTGGCTAGAAAATACCATTAGGGTGTTCGATGAGTTGTCTTGCACACCTGAGGAGTGTATGAAGTGTGTTGTATCACTCCTACGAGACTCGTTCTACCAATGGTGGAACACCTTTGTGTTGGTTGTAACAAGGGAAAGGATTACATGGGAGTTTTTCCAAGAGGAGTTCCGAAAGAAGTATATTAGTCAGAGGTTTATAGATCGGAAAAGGAAGGAATTCCTTGAGCTAAAGTAAGGCCGGATGACAGTAACCGAGTATGACCGTGAGTTCGTGAGGGTTAGTAAATATGCTCGGGAGTTCGTATCCACCGAAGCCATCATGTGTAAGAGGTTTGAGGATGGATTAAATGAGGACATTCGATTGTTTGTTGGTATTTTAGAATTGAAAGAATTTGTTGTACTAGTGGAGAGAGCTTGTTAGGCCGAGGAATTGGCCAAAGAGAAAAAGAAAGCTGATATTGAGTCCCTTGACTCAAAGAAAAGACAGTTGGGGAGATCATTTCAGTCCTCCTCCAAGAAGTCGAAAGAGTTCACCACTCGATCAAATGCTTCAGCGGGATTCTCGAGTAGAAATAGGAGTAAGTAGTACTTGGTTTCTAAGGCTCAGACCACTTCTATTGCGAGCATTGGTAGTACTCGATCAAATAAACCAGAGTATTCGCAGTGTGGTAGACGACATTTCAGTGAATGCCGAGGAAATGAAAGAGGTTGTTTCATGTGCGGTTCACTAGACCATTTCATCCGAAATTGTCCTGAAATGGAAGAAAAAGACAGAAAGCAAGAAGTGCGAGCAAGTAATGCACCTTCTAGAGGTAGACCACAGAAGAACCCGGGAATTGGGGCTAGTAGCAGAGGTGTGCCTAGAGATTCAGCCGTGAGGTCCGAGGGCTAAGCGCCTACAAGGACTTATGCCATTCGCTATCGCGAAGAGGCATCGTCACCAGATGTGATTACGGGTACTTTTTCTCTTCATGATATCTCTGTTGTTGTTTTAATTGATTTGGGGTGTACCCATTCGTATGTTTGTATAAAATTGGTATCTAGTATGAATATGCCTTTTGAGTCCACAGAAATTGTCATAAAAGTGTCAAACCCGTTAGGCAAGCATGTGCTAGTTGACCAAGTGTGTAGAAATTGTCCTTTGACAATTAGAAGTCATTATTTTCCGACAAATCTTATGCTGCTACCGTTTGATGAATTTGATGTGATTCTTGGTATGGACTGGCTAGTAGCTCATGATGTGATAGTGAACTGTGGGAGAAAATTTATTGAACTGAAATGTGAAAATGAGGATATCCTTCGGGTTGAATCAGGTGAATCGGATAGCTTGCCTATTGTGATATCTTCTTTGGCGGCTGGGAAATGTATAAGAAAAGGGTATAAGTCTTATCTCGCGTTTGTGTTGAATACTCAAGAGTCGAAGTAAAGATTGAGTCAGTGTTAGTGGTATGTGAGTATCCGGATGTATTTCCGGAAGAGTTTCCCGGATTACCCCCAATTAGGGAAGTTGAGTTCGGTATTGAGTTGGTCCCTGGTACAGAACCTATTTCGTTTGCCCCATATAGGATGGCTCCGACGAAATTAAAGTAGCTAAAAATCCAGTTGCAAGAGTTAATGGATAAGGGTTTTGTGAGACCGAGTTATTCTCCGTGGGTTGCTCCGGTACTTTTTTTGAAAAAGAAAGATGGGTCGATGAGATTATATATAGACTACTGAAAGCTCAACAAGGTTATAGTTAAGAACAAGTATCCTTTACCGAGGATCGACGATCTGTTTGACCAATTGAAGGGAGCCACAGTGTTTTCTAAGATAGACCTGAGGTCTGGTTACTATCAGTTGAGAGTTGAGAGGTCAGATTCTTAGAACACATCGTGTCGGGTAAGGGAATTAGAGTTGACCCGAGTAAGATATCGGCCATCATTGATTGGAAATCGCTGAGGAATGTGTCAGAGATTGGAAGCTTTTTGGGTTTAGCAGGATACTACAGACGGTTTGTTGAAGGATTCTCCATGATTGCTACTCCGATGACGAGGTTGCTACAGAAAGATGTTAAGTTTGAATGGACAGATAAGTGCCAACAGAGTTTTGAGAAACTAAAAGCATTGTTGACTGAAGCTCCAGTTTTAGTGCAACCGAAATCGGGAAAGGAATTTGTGGTGTATAGCGATGCATCCTTAAATGGATTGGGGTGTGTACTTATGCAAGAAGGCAAGGTAATAGCATATGCCTCAAGACAACTGAAGCCGCATGAGAAAAACTATCTGACTCACGACTTAGAGTTAGCCGCCATAGTGTTCGCACTGAAGATTTGGAGACACCATTTGTATGGCGAGAGATGCCGAGTGTTCACTGACCATAAAAGTCTAAAGTATTTGATGACTCAAAAGGAGTTAAAACTATGGCAGCGGAGATGGTTAGAGTTGATAAAGGATTATGAGTTGATAATTGACTATCACCCTTGGAAGGCGAATGTGGTCACCGATGCTTTGAGTAGGAAGTCATTGTTTGCCTTGAGGGCTATGAATTCCCAGTTGTCTGTGATTGATGATGGTTCGGTCATAGCAGAGTTAAGATGATGTATGGGTTGTGGTTGATAGGCTAACTAAGTCGGCTCATTTTATACAGGTACGTACTGATTATCCACTTGAGAAATTGGCCGATTTTTATGTTTTTAAAATTGTGAGACTTCACGGAATACCTTTATCAGTCATTTCGGATAGAGATCCGAGGTTCATATCTCAGTTTTGGAAAAAAGTTATAAGAAGCTTTGGGGACAAAGTTAAATTTTAGTACTGCCTTCCACCCGTAAACCGACGGTCAGTCGAAAAGAGTAATTCAGATTCTTGAAGATATGTTGCGGTGTTGTGTTCTCGAGTTTCAAGGCAGTTGGGAAAGGTACTTACCGTTTGTAGAGTTTGCCTGCAATAATAATTTTCAGGCGAGTTTGAAAATGGCGCCTTATAAGGCATTATATGGGCGTAAATACCGAACGCCTTTGTATTGGTCAGAACTCAAGGAAAATCAGATACGCGGGGTTGACTTTGTCAGAGAAATCGAAGAGAAAGTAAAAGTGATTCGTAACTGTTTGAGGGTTGCTTCGGATAGACAAAAATCCTACGCGGACTTAAAACGGAAAGAAATTGAGTTTCAAGTAGGTGATAAGGTGGCTTTGAAAGTATCCCCATGGAAGAAAGTCCTCAGATTCGGTAGGAAAGGCAAATTAAGTCCACGTTTTATTGGGCCATATAAGGTGATTGAGGGAATTGGACCGGTAGCATACCGATTAGCTTTACCGTCTGAGTTAGAGAAGATCCACGATCTATTCCATGTGTCTATGTTGCGCCGTTACCGTTCTGACCCATCACATGTGATTTCACCAACAGACATTGAGATTTGTCCAGACATGACCTATGGTGAAGAGCCGGTTAAGATTTTAGATCGGGAGGTCAAGAAAATGAGGAATAAAAGTATAACACTTGTGAAAGTACTATGGTATAGACATGGGATTGAAGAGGCCACATGGGAGCCCGAGGAAATCATGAGAGACCAATACCCGAATCTTTTTGCTGGTAAGATTTTCGGGGACGAAAATCCCTAAGAGGGGGAGAATTGTAACAGCCCAATTTCAGGGCTAGTCGGAACAGTGGTTTCGGGACCACTAATCTAAGGTCGAAGAAAATTATTTTAATATTATTTTATGTGTTATAGTATGATTATATGTGTGCATGAAAATTTTTGTAAATTAATTTTAGTGATTTCATGTTTAATTTTGAAAAAGGACTAAATCGCATAAAGTGCGAAAGTTTTGTTGTACAAGCTAAAGGTGTCAAATAGCTATAGAAACTTAAATTAGAGATCCTTAATGTGTAATGATTCCCTTCAGAGGGTGATGGTCGGCCATAGGGAAAAAAGAAATTAAAATTGGTCAAAGTTGGTAAAATTAGGTGACTAATTGATGAAATAAAATAAAATAAAGAGAAAAGATGTCATCTTTTCATCTTCTTCATACCACCACTGAAAATTTCAGCAAAAAGAGGAACTTGGAGTGCTTAAAATTTTCAGCAACTTAAACCCTTGCAAGTAAGTGATTTTGATGGTCATTTTTGATGATTTTTGTGTTTTTGGAACCCTTGTAGCTTAAGCTAGCTAATGAAGGGATTATTTTGCAAAATAGTAGAGAGTCTAGGGTTTTGCCATGAGAATATTAGTGTTGTTTGCTAAATTTTTATGGAAGAAAATGAAACTTGGTTGTTAAATAAACAACTTTTGTGAAAGGGATTTCCATGAAAACACCTAAAATGGACCTTTTTGTAAAGGTTGTAAAATAGGTAGTAAATGTGTGAAATAATTGGATTTGTGAGTTTCTATAAGCTTAAAATAGATTTGTCTAGGCTTGGTTAATGACGAAATTTGATGAAAATCGATTTACGAGCCTAGGGGCAAAATTGTAATTTTGTGAAAGTCTAGGGGCAAAACAGTAATTTTTCCAAAGTAGGAATTTTGAAATGTCTTCATTAATGTGATGATTAAGTGAGTGAATTTTATCAATATAGATCAAGTAAAACGGAGTCCGGACCTAGACCGGGGGAAAATCAAGCTAGTAGATTAACTCAATCTAGTCGCCCACTTTTTGTGTACCGAGGTAAGTTGTAAGTAAATAATACAATGTTATTACATTTATGCTTTAAAAAATTGATATTGCATAAAATGTTTGATTATTGTTATGAATATACATGACGAAAGTTGACGTGCTATACTCTCGATTGAACCTTAAGAATAGATTGGATATCCATGCCATGACATTTGGGTTGATTTGTGTACTAGTGCAAGACCATGTCGGGACATGGCATCGGCCACATTATGAGAGCCAATGGAATACCATGTCCGGGACATGGCATCGTCATTGATTTGTGTGCTAGTTAAAGACAATGTCTGGGACATGGCATCGGCCACATTATGAGAGCCAGTGTAATACCATGTTTGGAACATGGTGTCGGCATTGAGATGAGAGCTAGTGTAAGACCATGTCTGGGACATGGCATCGACCTCAAAATTTAAGCTAGTGTAAGACCATGTCTGGGAAATGGCATCGGCATCGTACTCTTGTGTGAGGCTTATCGGATATCCCTTGGTATTCCAATGGGTTCAACGGGTAAATTAAAGATTGTGTCAAAAGTGAGAAAAGTTACAGCTATGTTTTAAGTGATACAGGTACCTACATGAGATTCATGAGAAATGAGCTCGAATTATGTTGTATGATTAATAAGGGTTGGAATGAGTAAGTTATGCCTTTAATCATTCGAGAATCATGTGCAAGTTTATAATATGCTATGAGTATGATAATGCATGTTAATTGTTGTTAATTATTTACATGCGACTTACTAAGCTTTATGCTTACTCCCTTCCCTTTTCATTTTCTTATAGTATCGCCAAGCTAGCTCGGGGATCAAAGGACGTCGGAGGCATGATCACACTATCAATCTGAACATTTGGTATAGTTAGATTTATCATTTTGAGTATGGCATGTATAGGGACTTAGTCTTTGTCAAGTGTCATAATGTTTTGGCCAAATGTGTTGGCTTGACTTGGAGATTTGATTCATTTTGTATAAGGCCATGGATGATGGCTATTTCCTATTATTGATATATGAAAATGATGATGTTTTTCATGGGTGATTAAATTGCATGATTGGATTGATAAGTATGTGATAAGTTTAGCATATTAAAATAGTGTAGTAGCATTGATGTGTGTAAGTCTTGATGGTGGCTTATGTTGGTGCAAGTAGGGATGGCAAAAAGGGCTTGGTAAATAGCCTTGTTTTTGTCTACACGGGTAGATACACGGGCGTGCGTCTAGGCCGTGTGTGACACACGGTCTGCCCCATAGGCGTGTAGATCGGTCATGTGTCCCCATGTACCCTAAGTTGACAAAACAAAATGCCCAATAGTAACCACATGGGCTGAGGCACGGCCGTGTGTCTCAACCATGTGGAAGATACGACCACAGGACATAGGCATGTGCCCAGGCCGTGTGAAGTCTGCAATTGAATTTAGGAATTTGATGCGCCACACGGCATAAGAACACGGGCGTGTGCCTTGGCCGTGTGACCTTATTGAGTTGATGACGTCAGAAACAGAATGTCAAGGTTTTTACACATGGGTGGAGGCACGGGTGTGTCATGGCCGTGTGAGGGACATGGGCCATGGACACGGGCGTGTGCCAGGCCGTGTGAAAACCCCTGTAGGTTCGAATTTGAAAAATAAATCCACACGGCTAGGGATATGGGCTTGTGTGACTACACGGTCTGACTACACGGGCTTGTGCCCCTGTTTTTTGTGAAATTTTCCAAAGTTTTCTAAAGTGCCGGGTTTAGTATCGTACCATTTCTAAAGTATGATTTAGGCCTGGTAGGCCCATATTAAGGACTTTAAGATGAATATTTTAAAGTTTTAAATTTGAACAGAATTTCATAATCCAGAATTGTGTGTTACTATGTGTTTGAGTTAGGTAACGCCTCGTACCCTGTTCCAGCGTTAAATACGGTAAGGGGTGTTACATTGTATCTTTGATAAAAGATTCATCTTATCAGTTGTGGAATACTTTAATTTTTGTTGTGCCAAAAGGACAGGTTACTTGGGAATTTTTCCGAACTGAATTCAAAAAGAAATGTATTAGCCAGAGATTCTTGGATCAGAAGCGGAAGGAACTTTTAGAACTCAAACAGGGGAATATGACAGTATCTGAATATGAATGAGAATTTGTTAGATTGAGCAAATATGCCAGAGAGTGTATCCCGACTGAAGTTGCCATGTGTAAAAGGTTTGAAGAGGCATTAAATGAAGACATCAATTTATTAGTTGGGATCCTGAAATTAAAAGAATTTGTGGTACTAGTCAATCGAGCACATAAAGCTGAAGAATTAAGTAAAGAAAAGAGACAGGCAGAGATGGAAGCCTAGACTTCAAGTAAAAGATTTATGGGAAAGTCACAACCGTCAGCTTCAAAGAAATCAAAGAAATATCATGATCGTTCTATCATATCTGTGGGGTACTCTGAAAGAGGCCAAAGTGCTCAACGCTTTAATCCAAGATCTCTGGCCCCATAAGTAGCAAGTGCTGGAAGTGTCGGAAATCCAAAACCTAAATGCAAGCATCGTAATAAATTTCATTTTGGTGAGTGCCGCATGAGAAGCGAAGCCTGCTTTAGATGTGGTTCTCTTGACCACTATCTCAAAGATTGTCCGGAAAGAATTGAAAAAGATATTGTTCAGGCTTCAAAGCCAAGTGACCCCTGCTCGAGAAGTAGACCACCCTGTCACCTCGATAATGTCACTGGTAGCTGAGGTGCGACAAAAGATTCAACAGTCAAATCTGAAGCACGAGCACCAGCAAGAACATTTGCTATTCGTGTAAGAGAGGATGCCTTTGCACCAGACATCATTACTAGTACTTTTTCTCTTCTTAATACTGATATTACTACTTTGATTGATCCTGGTTCAACACATTCATACATTTGCATGAATTTAGCAATTATTAAAAATTTATTTGTTGAATCCACTGAATTCGTGGTGAAAGTATCAAACCCTGTAACAGCCCAGTCTAGACCCTAGTCGAAACAGTGGTTTCGAGACCACAAATTTGAGGTCAGAATGATATTTTAATATTATTTTTTGTGTGAACAGTATGTGAATTGACCTGTGTGAAATTTCTGTGTGAAGATTTTATCGATTGTGTGTTTAATTAAGAGAAAGGACTTAATCGCGTAAAGTGTAAAAGCTGTGTGCTGATTGTTAAAGTGCCTAATTGTTGTTGTCCTTATAAATTAGAGGTTTTATGTTGTAAATTGCCCAAAGACATTATGATTAATATATATAGTTTATAAATATATATTAATTATAAAAGTTAAAACATTATATTATAATGTTATTATAATATAGAAAAAAGAAATTAAAAGCCATTATATCATCTTCTTCTTGCCAAAAGTGAAGAAAAAGAAAGAAAGAAAGCTTGTTAGGTTTGGCTAGCAAATTGGTTTAATCAAGGTATGTTTTGAGCTCGATTTTTGATAATTTCTATGTTTTTGTGATCGTTGCTTTGTGCTCTTTAAAACCCATGCTTCAATTTTGTGAATTGGTGAAGATTTTGAGATGTGCCATTGATGAACATGTGAGCTTTGTGTTAATAGTTGGTAAAATATGAAAGCTTAGTGTTGGGTTAATATAGTTTGTATTTGGATTTTTGGAGAAATTGAGTAAATTGGGCTAAATTGAGAAAAGTGTAAATTGAGGGACTAAAATGTGAAATAAATGAAATGTGTGGGCTTGTATTAGCATGAAAAGAATTCGGCTAAGTATATGTGATATGAAATTGTGCGTATTTGATGATTTTATGAATTAGGGACTAAAGTGTCGAAATGTGAAAATGTGAGGGCTATTTTATAAAATGCCCTAAATATGTGTGTTTGGACTAAAATGAATGATTTGGTGATTGAATGGATTGAATTTGAATGTGTATAGACCAAGAAAAGAGAGGTTCGGATCGAGATCGAAGCAAAGACAAAGTACTTGATTAATCGATCGTTTCGGTATTTCGACTTCCGAGGTAAGTCCGGACATAATGCGCATAATTAACTATGCTTAATGTTATGAAATGAATGGTATGATATATCAAATTGTAAATTCTATGTGAGAGTTCGAGTTATGTGGCACTAAATGTGCGTATTCAAAAATGTGACCGAGATTATTAGCACTGTGCGTGCGAAATAATATAAACTTCGGCTTTGTGGTTAGCACTGTGTGTGCGATATTGATACAAGTTCGGATATAATACTAGTCATTAAATTTACATCTATGTGATGAGAAATGAATAAATGTATAGAGTTGTATTAATAATGTATTACATATGAGATCGAGTGTTGAGGCACTAAGTGTACGAAGTTAGAAAAGATACAGAAATGAATAGCACTGTATGTGCGAAAAGATTGAAGCTTCGGCTTACCGAATTGGCACTGTGTGTGCGATATAGATATAAGTTTGGCTTACCGAATTGGCACTGTGTGTGCGATACAGATATAAGTTCAGCTTACCGAAATGGCACTGTGTGTGCGATATCGATATAAGTTCGGTTTAACATACTGGCACTAAATGTGCGGTGACAATTATGTTTTGATTAAATGTTTGACACTAGGTGTGCGAATAGATCAAGAGGTAATATTGAGTATTTGAGTAGGATGAAGGGTGAGTAGCTATGTGTTAATCAAGGTACGTTTGAACCTATGTGGTTGATGATAGATTTAAGAGTTAAATGAATAGAAGTTTGGGTATGTGGTAGAGATTGATAATGTGCTTATTTGTGCTTTTATCTATGTGATGATATAAATAAGTAAATGTATGAATAAATTAAAAGAATAGTAAAGGTTGATCGAAATGCAAATTCGAGCAGTGGAGTAGTATGGTTGGATAGTAACTATGTGTTGGCAAAGGTATGTATGATACCTATGTGACTGGTGAATTTGGAGATAGTTGAATGTGGGTATTATTGGTAAATTAATTTATGTGATGGTTAGTTTTAGTATAATGTTTTATGTTACGAACTTACTAAGCTTTGGAAAGCTTAATGTGTGAATTGTTTCTCCGCTTACGATGTCGAGAAAAAGCTAGCTCGGATCCGGGGATCGTCAGCATTCTCTATCACACTATCGGTAATCTATTTTGGTACTTTTGGGAAAGATGTACATAGTTGAAATATGGCATGTATAGGCTAGTTGTTTTGAATCATATTTGAGATGTGTAAATAGCCATGTGATGTGGCTAGCTAAGTGTTGGTAATGTGCATGAGTGAATATGGCATTTGGTGCATATTTTGATATGTCATGATGGTAATGAATTAGCATATGAATGGTGAGTTCAATGATGAATTAATGCCTTAGTGATTTAGTGAGGTTATAGATGATTTATACCTAGATTTACATGTAATTTGGTTGTATAAAATGGCATGTGTAGAAATGAGATTCTATGTGATGATATGATGATTATTGGGCATGAAATTGGTTACCAAATTGTGTGTATATAGATGCTCAAATGTGCTTGTAGGATTGACCCATGTGGGTGGCATTTTGGCCTTGCAAATGGCCTCCCCAGACCACACTTTGCCAGCACACACGGCGTGCCTAGTGACCGTGGGGCAAAGTCGAGAGCTAGCCTAATAGCACACGCCAAGACACACGCGCGTGTCTAGTAGCTGTGTGAGAAAGTCAGTATATGGTCTAAGAGTACACGGCCACGGCACACGGACGTGCCTGGTAGCCGTGTGGTTTCAACAGGATAGACCACGGCCAAGGCACACGGGCGTGCTTGGTGGCCGTGGATGTGAGGTCAGATTCGACCACGGGAAGGACACACGGGGGTGTCCAGCAACCGTGGGAAGCACACGGTTTTCCCACACGGGCGTGTATCCCCTGAAACCTAAAAAAGTTTTAAATTTTGAGAAGTTTTTGTATGTGTTCCGATTTAGTCCCAAACCCTTCCTAGCATGTGTTTAAGGTCTTATACGCCTTAAAAAGGGACTAATTGTTAATGTTTGATGTATTATGATGATGATTGACTTCGTGTCGTAAATAGATTGTGAAATAATTCTATTGTCCGGTAATGCCTCTTAACCCTATTCCGGCGACAGTTTTGGGTTAGGGGTGTTACATTTTATTGGTATCAGAGCTACGATTTAGTCGATTCTCGGACTAACGTAACCTGTATGAGTCTAGCTATACATGCCATATATGAAATTGTGATAGTGTGATGAATACTGACAGTTGAAAATGTGTTTTATTATAGTAATGGATCCCGACCGAGCAGTTACTGACGACGTAGAGAGTAACGCGCCTGCTCCCGCTCAAGGGACAGCGCCGGCCACATCTAGGCCGAATGATAGTAGTGAGGGAGGAGAGGCTAAGCAAGCCTTCTTCTGAATGATGAGTGAGTGGTTTTTGGAGTTCGTTCGAACGAATCCAGCTGCTCCACAACCTCCACCCCCACAAGTACCAAGCAGCCACAAGTAATAGATCCGATTCGATTGAATAAACCTCCCGTGGATAAGATCCTAAGTATGGGGCCAAGAGTTTAGGGCCACAAACACGGCGATGCTTTGAGCAGTGAGTTTTGGCTTGAGAACACAATTTGGGTATTTGATGAGATGTCGTTAACCCTAATGAATGTATCAAGTGTGCAGTTTCTTTGTTGAGAGATACGGCTTATAATTGGTGGAAAACCTTGACATCCATGGTTCCGAGAGAGAGAATCACTTCGGATTTCTTTCAAGTTGAGTTTAGAAAGAATTATATCAGTCAACGCTTCATTGATAAAAAACATAAAGAGTTCCTTGAACTAAAACAAGGTCATTTGTCCGTTACCGAATATGAGCGAGAATTCGTAAGATTGAGTCAATACGCGAGAGAATGTGTTTCGACCGAAGCTACTATGTGTAAACACTTCATAGAGGGATTGAATGAAGATATTAAATTGTTGGTTGGGATACTTGATATCAACGAATTTGTTGTGTTAGTTGAAAGAGCTTGCAAAGCCGAGGAGCTCAGTAAAGAAAAGAAGAAAGCTGATTTTGAAGTTCGAGATAAAAGAAAAAGATCGATGAGTAAGTTGTCTCAGCCTTCGACAAAGAAATTTAGAGATGCAAGCAACCGATCAAATAATTCATTTGAACATCCGTATAAAGACCATGCAAGACTAAGTGTTGGTCCGAGAAATCAAGCTCAAATTGAATCAAATGTTGAAAATGCTAAATGCAACAAACCTGAGTGTAGACAGCGTGGAAGACGACATGTGGGAGAATGCTGGGGCAAATACAACAATAGAGTTTGCTATAAACGTGGATCACGAGAACATTTCATTCGAGATCGCCCAAAGTTAGTTAAGGAAGAAAATGTTCAGAATGTGAGATCGAGTAATGTGATGGCTAGGGGTAGACCATCCAGAAATGTCAGGAATGTGAGTGGAAGTCAAAAAGGGACTACTAATACAATTGTGAGGTCGAGGCGAGCACCGCCCGTGCTTATGCTATACGTGCGAGAGGAAGCATCATTTCCGCACGCCATTACGGTACTTTTACTCTATTTGATACTGATGTGATTGCATTAATAGATTCGGGTTCAACTCATTTTTATGTGTGTGTGAATTTAGTATCAAGTAAGACTCTACCTGTTGAGTCTACTAAATTGGTAATTAGAGTATCGAACCCTTAGATAAGTGTGTTTTGATGGATAAAGTGTGCAAGAATTGCTCCTTAATGTTTCGGGATATATGCTTTCCGGCTAATGTGATAATACTACCATTTGATAAATTTGATATAATTTTTAGTATGGATTGGCTCACTTTGCATAATGCCATTGTGAATTGTAAACAAAAGAGTATAGATTTGAGAAGTCAGAACGGTGAGATAGTTTGAATTGAATCTAATGATATGAAAGGGGTACCAGTTGTTGTATATGCGGTGAAAGCTTTGAACTATGTGAGAAGGGGTTGTGAAGCTTATTTGACATATGTGATTGATATAAAAGTGACTGATAAGAAAGTTGAATCTGAGCCTGTGATTTATGAATTCTTAGCTATGCCTTTCTGATTAGCGAATGCTCCTGCAGTGTTTATGGATTTGATAAACTGTATATTCAGACCGTATTGAGATCGTTTTGTTGTAGTGTTATTGATGACATTCTGATTCATTTATGTGATGAGACGCATCATGCCAAGCATTTAAGAATTGTGCTACAAACTCTGCGTGAGAAACTGTTATATGCTAAGTTTAGCAAACGTGAATTTTGGTTGCGTGAGGTTGGTTTTCTGGGGAATATTGTGCCAGTTACGGGAATACGAGTTGATCCAAGTAAACTCTCTGCTATTTTAGAATAGAAGCCTCCGAGAGATGTGTTTGAAGTCCGTAGTTCTCAGGGACTAATGGGATATTATAGATGGTTTGTGAAAGGCTTCTTGATGATTGCGACTCCGTTGACAAAGTTGCTACAGAAAAATGTTAAATTTGAGTGGTCAGAAAAGTGCCAACAGAGTTTTGAACAGTTAAAAAAGTGTTGTTGACAGAAGCACTAGTGTTAGTTCAATTTGAATCGGTTAAAGAGTTTATAATTTATAGTGATGCATCGTTAAAGCTAATGTTGTAGCTGATGCCTTGAGATGGAAATCATAATGTGTTTTGTGAATTATGAGTATTCAGATAAATCTGTGTGATGATAGTATGGGTTTGGTCGAGTTGAAAGTAAAGCCGATTTTTGTACGTCAGAATTGTGATCCTCAGAAAAGTAATGTTGAAATGATGGCTAAATGAACTCAGTGTGAATTGAATATTGATTCAGAATTTCGAGTTGATAGTGATAATTGTCTGAGATTTAGAGATCGGATTTGTATTCCGAAGAAGTCAGAGATGATTCAGTTAATTTTGAATGAAGCTTACAATAGTCGTTTAACTGATCACCCCGGGAGTACAAAAATGTACAATGATTTGAAACAGTATTATTGGTGGCATGGTATGCAACGGGACATCTCTGACTTTGTGTTAAAATGTTTAGTTTGTCAGCAAGTTAAAGCTGAACATCAGGTTCCGTCCGGATTGTTACAACCGATAATGATTCCTGAGTGGAAATGGGAAAGGATTACGATGGACTTTGTGTCGGGATTACCTTTATCTTTGGGAAAGAAAGATGCAATATGAGGCTCTTTAAGGTCGAAAATGCTGAGCTCCATTATATTGGATCGAAATTGTGAAAATAAGATTCACGGGATTAATTTGATAAAAGAGACTGAACAGAAATGAAAGTGTTGTGGCACAAACATGGAGTTGAGGAGGCTAAGTGGGAGCCTGAAAACATTATGAGAAAGCAATATCCACACCTTTTTACTGGTAAGATTTTCGGGGACGAAAATCCCTTAAGGGGGAGAGTTGTAACAGCCCGGTTTAGATCCTAGTCAGAACAGTGGTTTCGAGACCACAAATTCGAGGTCAGAATGATATTTTAATATTATTTTTTGTGTGAATAGTATGTGAATTGACCTGTGTGAAATTTCTGTGTGAAGATTTTATCGATTGTGTGTTTAATTAAGAGAAAAGACTTAACCGCGTAAAGTGTAAAAGCTGTGTGCTGATTGTAAAAGTGCCTAATTGTTGTTGTTTTTATAAATTAGAGGTTTTATGTTGTAAATTGCCCAAAAATAATGATAGTGGGTGACATTATGATTAATATATATAGTTTATAAATATATATTAATTATAAAAGTTAAAACATTATATTATAATGTTATTATAATAAAGACAAAAGAAATTAAAAGCCATTATATCATCTTCTTCTTGCCAAAAGTGAAGAAAAAGAAAGAAAGAAAGCTTGTTAGGTTCGGCTAGCAAATTGGTTTAATCAAGGTATGTTTTGAGCTCGATTTTTGATAATTTCTATGTTTTTGTGATTGTTGCTTTGTGCTCTTTAAAACCCATACTTCAATTTTGTGAATTGGTGAAGATTTTGAGATGTGCCATTGATGAACATGTGAGCTTTGTGTTGATAGTTGGTAAAATACGAAAGCTTAGTGTTGGGTTAATATAGTTTGTATTTGGATTTTTGGAGAAATTGAGTAAATTGGGCTAAATTGAGAAAAGTGTAAATTGAGGGACTAAAATGTGAAATAAATGAAATGTGTGGGCTTGTATTAGCATGAAAAGAATTCGGCTAAGTATATGTGATATGAAATTGTGCGTATTTGATGATTTTATGAATTAGGGACTAAAGTGTCGAAATGTGAAAATGTGAGGGCTATTTTATAAAATGCCCTAAATATGTGTGTTTCGTCTAAAATGAATGATTTGGTGATTGAATGGATTGAATTTGAATATGTATAGACCAAGAAAAGAGAGGTTCGGATCGAGATCGAAGCAAAGACAAAGTACTCGATTAATCGATCGTTTCGGTATTTCGACTTCCGAGGTAAGTCCGGACATAATGCGCATAATTAACTATGCTTAATGTTATGAAATGAATGGTATGATATATCAAATTGTAAATTCTATGTGAGAGTTCGAGTTATGTGGCACTAAATGTGCGTATTCGGAAATGTGACCGAGATGATTAGCACTATGTGTGCGAAATAATATAAACTTCGGCTTTGTGGTTAACATTGTGTGTGCGATATTGATACAAGTTCGGATATAATACTAGTCATTAAATTTACATCTATGTGATGAGAAATGAATAAATGTATAGAGTTGTATTAATACTGTATTACATATGAGATCGAGTGTTGAGGCACTAAGTGTGCGAAATTAGAAAAGATACAGAAATGAATAGCACTGTGTGTGCGAAAAGATTGAAGCTTCGGCTTACCGAATTGGCACTGTGTGTGCGATACATATATAAGTTTGGCTTACCAAATTGGCACTGTGTGTGCGATACAGATATAAGTTCAGCTTACAGAAATGGCACTGTGTGTGCGATACCGATATAAGTTCGGTTTAACATACTGGCACTAAGTGTGCGGTGACAATGATGTTTTGATTAAATGTTTGACACTAGGTGTGCGAATAGATCAAGAAGTAATATTGAGTACTTGAGTAGCATGAAGGGTGAGTAGCTATGTGTTAATCAAGGTACGTTTGAACCTATGTGGTTGACGATAGATTTAAGAGTTAAATGAATAGAAGTTTGGGTATGTGGTAGAGATTGATAATGTGCTTATTTGTGCTTTTATTTATGTGATGATAATGAATAAATTAAAAGAATAGTAAAGGTTGATCGAAATGCAAATTCGAGCAGTTGAGTAGTATGGTTGGATAGTAACTATGTGTTGGCAAAGGTATGTATGATACCTATGTGACTGGTGAATTTGGAGATAGTTGAATGTGGGTATTATTGGTAAATTAATTTATGTGATGGTTAGTTTTAGTATAATGTTTTATGTTACGAACTTACTAAGCTTTGGAAAGCTTAATGTGTGAATTGTTTCTCTGCTTTGCAGTGTCAGTAAAGCTAGCTCGGATCCGGGGATCGTCAGCATTCTCTATCACACTATCAGCAATCTATTTTGGTACTTTTGGGAAAGATGTACATAGTTGAAATATGGCATGTATAGGCTAGTTGTTTTGAATCATATTTGAGATGTGTAAATAGCCATGTGATGTGGCTAGCTAAGTGTTGGTAATGTGCATGAGTGAATATGGTATTTGGTGCATATTTTGATATGTCATGATGGTAATGAATTAGTATATGAATTGTGAGTTCAATGATGAATTAATGCCTTAGTGATTTAGTGAGGTTATGGATGATTTATACCTAGATTTACACGTAATTTGGTTGTATAAAATGGCATGTTTAGAAATGAGATTCTATGTGATGATATGATGATTATTGGGCATGAAATTGGTTGCCAAATTGTGTGTATATAGATGTTCAAATGTGCTTGTAGGATTAACCCATATGGGTGGCATTTTTGCCTTGCAAATGGCCTATTTGAGCCACACGGTTGTGGCACACGGGCGTGCCTAATGACCGTGGGGCAAAGTCAGTAGCTAGCCTAATAGCACACGGCCAAGATACACGGGCGTGTCTAGTAGCCATGTGAGAAAGTGAGTATATGGTCTAAGAGTACACGGCCACGGCACATGGACGTGCCTGGTAGCCGTGTGGTTTCAACAGGATAGACCACGGCCAAGGCACAAGGGCGTGCTTGGTGGCCGTGGATGTGAGGTCAGATTCGACCACGGGAAGGACACACGGGGGTGTCCAGCAACCGTGGGAAGCACACGGTTTTCCCGCATGGGCGTGTATCCCCTGAAACCTAGAAAAGTTTTAAATTTTGAGAAGTTTTTGAATGTGTTCCGGTTTAGTCCCAAACCCTTCCTAGCATGTGTTTAAGGTCTTATACGCCTTAAAAAGGGACTAATTATTAATGTTTGATGTATTATGATGATGATTGACTTCGTGTCGTAAATGGATTGTGAAATAATTCTATTGTCCGGTAATGCCTCTTAACCCTATTCCGGCGACGGTTTCGGGTTAGGGGTGTTACAAACCCCCTGGGTCAGTATGTGATGGTGGATAAAATTTGTAAGAAATGTCTGCTAATAATACGGGGTTTCTATTTTCCAGCTAATTTGATGTTACTTCCATTTGATGAATTTGATGTAATCCTGGGTATGGATTGGTTAACTCAACATGATACAATGGTAAACTGTAAACAGAAATATATTGTATTAAAATGCCAGAATGGTGAATTGCTCCGTGTTGAATTTGATAAATTGGATGGGTTGTCTAATGTGATCTCAGCTATGCCAGCACAAAAATATATCAGGAAAGGGTATGATACTTATCTTGCATATGTGTTGGACACTAAAGTATCCGAATCAAAGATTAAGTCTGTGCCGGTTGTTTGTGAATTTCTTGATGTGATTCCGGAAGAATTACCCAGATTTTCGCTAGTCAGGGAAGTGGAATTTTCTATAGATCTTGTTCCGAGGACAACACCGATATCTATAGCACCTTACAGAATGGCTCTTACTGAATTGAAGGAGTTGAAAACTCAGTTGCAAGAACTAACGGACAGAGTTTTTGCTCGACCTAGTTCTTCACCTTGGGGTGCACCGGTTTTGTTTGTTAAAAAGAAAGATGGGTCATTGAGATTATGCATTAATTACCGGCAGCTCAACAAAGTCACTATTAAGAATAAGTATGTGTTGCCTCGTATTAATAACTTGTTCGATTAGTTGAAAGGTTCCATTGTATTCTCGAAGATTGATCTTCGTTCCGGTTACTATCATCTATGGGTGAAAGATTCAGATGTGCCAAAGACAGCCTTCAGAACCAGGTACGGACACTATGAGTTTCTTGTGATGTCGTTCGGCTTGACTAATGTACCTGCGGTATTCATGGATTTAATGAATATAATTTTCAGACCGTATTTGGATAGATTTGTGGTGGTATTTATTGCTGATATTCTGGTATACTCCCGAGATGAAAATGAACATACTAATCATTTGAGAATTGTTCTGCAAACATTGTGTGAGAAACAGTTATATGCCAAATTTAGTAAATGTGAATTTTGGCTTCGGGAAGTTGGTTTTCTTAGGCATATAGTATCTGTTGAAGGCATCAGAGTGGACCCGAATAAAATTTCAACAATTGTTAATTGGAAACCACCGAAAAATGTATCTGAAGTCAGAAGTTTTCTAGGATTAACTGGTTACTATCGGAGGTTTGTAAAAGGATTTTCTATGATAGCTTCTCTGATGACTCGTTTGTTGCAGAAAGATGTGAAGTTTGAATGGACTGATAAATGTCAGTAGAGTTTTGACAGATTGAAAGCCTTGTTGACTGAAGCACCTGTGTTAGTTCAACCTGAATTAGGTAAAGAATTTGTAATTTACAGCGATGAGTCATTAATGGTTTAGGCTGTGTCTTGATGCAAAAAGGTAAAGTAATAGCCTATGCTTCTAGACAGCTTAAATCACATGAAAAGAATTACCCGATACATGATTTAGAATTGGCAGCCATTGTTTTTGCACTGAAAATTTGGCGGCACTATCTGTTTGGTGAAAAATGTCATATATTCACTGATCATAAAAGTTTAAAGTATCTGATGTCGCAAAAAGACTTTAACTTGAGACAGCGCAGATGGCTTGAATTATTGAAAGATTATGACCTGGTTATTGATTATCATCCGAAAAACCCCAATGTGGTTGCAGATGCTCTAAGTAGAAAATCTTTGTTTGCTTTGCGAGAAATGAATACCCTGTTGTTGTTATCTAATGATGGTTCAATCATAGCTGAGTTAAAGGCTAAACCGACATTCCTACAGCAGATTTATGAAGCTCAGAAAAATGATGATGACTTACGAGCTAAACGGGTACAATGTGAGTCAAATTCCGATTCAGAATTTCAAATTGGGTCTGATGATTGTTTATTATTCAGAGGCAGAATATGTATACCGAAGAATTTAGAACTTGTACAGAAGATTTTACACGAAGCTCATAATGGTACTATGTCTGTTCATCCGGGGAGTAATAAAATGTACAATGATTTGAAAAAGATGTACCAGTGGCCGGGAATGAAATGTGATATTTCTGAATTTGCATCTAAATGTTTGATATGTCAACAAGTTAAAGCTGAACATCAGGTGCCTTTGGGATTATTACACCCAGTTACGATACCGGAATGGAACTGAGAAAGGGTTACCATGGATTTTGTATCGGGATTACCCCTATCTCCGAAAAATAAAGATGTCATTTGGGTAATCGTTGATAGATTGACGAAGTCTACACACTTTATTCCGGTACGTATGGATTTTTCCTTAGACAGATTGGCTGAGTTATATGTTTCTGAGATTGTTAAATTTCATGGGGTACTAGTCTCTATTATTTCCAATAGAGATCCTCGGTTTACATCTCGATATTGGAGCAAGTTGCAAGAAGCTCTAGGTACTCAATTACATTTTAGTACCGTATTCCATCCTCAGACAGATGGTCAATCCGAACGTGTAATACAGATTTTAGAAGATATGCTTCGGTGTTGCATACTAGAATTCGAAGTTAACTAGGAAAAGTATCTGCCTTTAGTTGAATTTGCATACAATAATAGCTATCAGTCAAGCATTAAAATGGCACCGTACGAGGCTTTGTATGGTCTTAAATGTAGAACTCCGTTATACTGGATTGAGCTCAATGAGAAAACGATACACGGAGTTTATTTAATCCGAGAAACTGAAGAAAAGATAAAAGTAATTCGGGATAGCTTGAAAGTAGCCTCTGATCGTCAAAAGTCTTATGCCGATCTTAAACGAAAAGAGATAGAATTTTAGGTCGGTGATAAGGTATTCTTGAAAGTATCACCTTGGAAGAAAGTTCTCTGGTTTGGCCGTAAAGGAAAACTGAGTCCACGGTTCATCGGACCATATGAGGTTATTGAAAGAATCGGACCTGTTTCATATCAATTGGCAATACCACCAGATCTTGATAGAATTCATAATGTTTTCCATGTGTCTATGTTGCGACGGTATCGGTCAGATCCTTCACATGTTATTTATCCGGCAAAAGTTGAGATTCAGCCTGTCATGACTTACAGTGAGGAATCGATCAAAATTTTGGCACGTGAGACAAAAGAGTTACGAAATAAAAAGGTAGCTTTAGTAAAAGTTCTTTGGCAACGACATGGAATAGAAGAGGCTACCTGGGAACCGAAGGAAACAATGAGAAAGCAATATCCGAACCTCTTTACTGGTAAGATTTTCGAGGATGAAAATTCTTTATGGGGAAGAATTGTAACAACCCGTTTTCACTGAAATCGGAACAGTGGTTTTAGGACCACAAATCTGAGTCAGAAAGAAAAATTATTTTAATATTATTGCATGGTCTGCATTATGGTAGAGAATTCATATGAAAATTTCGTTATGAAAATTTTACCAATTACATGTTAATTATAGAAAGGACCAAATTGCATAAAATGCAAAAGTTGAGTTCTAGTAACTATAGGTATTAAATAGCTATGGAATTCAAAACTTGAGGTCCATATATGGAAATTAGACCATTAAGAGAAGTTAGTAGATATTTTGATGATTCATCCATGGAAAAATAAGAAAAGAAAAGAATGAAATTGGAAAGTAAAATATGAAAAGATGATAAATAAATCAAATAAGAAAATATCATCTTTTATATCATCTTTCCTAAATAAAATCTATAAAAACCCTAGCCATGGAGACTTGAAGAAAGAGAAAACTTATTTGGCCAAATTAGGTGAGTATTCAAGTCTCGTTTTTAGTAATTTTTATATTTCCAAGATCATAATAGTTTAATTTAGCTATCTTGTGGATTAATTTGTAAAGTTATCAATGTACTAGGGTTTTGTCATGGATGAATATGCATAAAATTTTGAAATTATGGTAGAAAATGAAATGTTGTTGATAGATAAACAACTTTTGTAAAGTGAATTTTGATGAAATTTTGATTTAGGGACTAAATTGTAAAGATGTAAAATTCATGGAAAATTTCTAAATTTTATGAATTACATGGGCTGTAAATGTTATATGAAAAATTTTGCTAGGCTTGGAATAAGGCTCGTGAAGGTTGGAACTTGGTCAGAGTCACATCACACTATCCCTTGGATTTCTCGGTATATAAAGCAAGCTAACTTTTGGTTTAATGGCATGTATAAGCTAAGTTAGGCATAATGTGGAAATATTTTGGTTATAATTAGCCATTGGAATGGCTAGTGTTAAGCATATTTTGATGTAGTTATAAAAGGCCTTATCATGCTTGATGTGTATATTGAAATGGTTTAAAGATGGAAGTTACATAAATAAATTGATGGTTGCATGAATGGGTAAAATATACTCATATGTTTATATGGCCAATTAGATAAGATCATATACTTGGATAAATGGGATGTTAGGATATGTATTGAAATTGAAATTGGCTTGAATTGAATGTTCTATTGTGACTTGTAATGGTACAAAAATTGATTGGATATGTTGATGCCAGGTTGGGTGAGAAATAAGGCTTGGAAATGGCCTTATTTTGTCCACACAGGCAAAGACACGGGCGTGTGTCTGAGCCGTGTGTGACACACGGCCATGCGCACGGGCATGTGGTTTAGCCGTGTGTCCCCTACATCTTAAAATTTTGAGAAACAGAATGCTTCAAATTGCTCACACGGGGTGAGACACAGGCGTGTGTCTCAGCCGTGTGTGTCACACGGCCTAGCACATGGGCGTGTGACTTGGCCGTGTGACCCCTGTACCTAATTTTCAAAAATTAAATTTTCCACACGGCCTGGCACACGGGCGTGTGGCTGGCCGTGTGACCCAAGTTAGAGAGTTACACGGGCATGGATACAGGTTGGGACACGGTCGTGTGCTTCACATCGAATGCCCACACGGCCTGGGACATAGGCGTGTCACTTGGCCGTGTGAGCCTCATGGCCTGACCACACGAGCGTGTGTCCCCTGCACCTAAGGAAAATTTTGAAATTTCGCCAAAAATTCTCTGAATTTCTGATTTATTCCCGACTTGTTTCTAATGTATAAATTTGGCCTCGAGAGTCCATTTAAGGGACAATATGATTGAATATGATTGGATTCAGATATGAATAGTAAATGACATTAATTGATTATATTTGTTCTGTAAACTCTAGTAATGATCCGTAACCCTGTTCCGGCGACGGATATGGGTTAGGGGTGTTACATTAGTCTACATTCTCCAATTAGATATTTTAAATATCTATACTTTTCGAATTTTGAAAATTCAATCTTAGCGCAAATAACATTTATTGATGCATTAACTCAATGTTAAGTGAATATTATGTGAAAATAACAAGTTTACATAGCATTACGCATATGATATTATGTTTGTTGCATCAATTTTTTTTTTTTGAAATAGAAGAACCTAATGAATTTAACAATTATCATTTGACAAAGAATGATATTTTAAAATTTGAAAAGCACGAGGATTAAAAATGATTAAATCAAAATATAGTGATTAAATCCATGATTTTCATAAAATACTGGGACTAATAGCAAAAATTAATCAATCTACATATATATGTTCTTGTCGCGGTTTATACTTATCATTAGTCCTCCTCACCAGTCAAAGTCAAGGCTAGATCACAGTACTAGAATAAAAATGACTAATATTAATCCTCTTTTTAATACTACAACAGTGCATTATATTTATGTTATACTAGGATATTAGTAATAGTACAAATCTAGTCCAATACTTGAGGATCAAGAATAAATAAGGGACGTAGTAAGACCAAAGGGACAAGCTCCCAAATCTTTATTATAAGTTTAAGCTTCAAAATAATAAATTATTTATTATCTTTCAGAAAAAAATATTATTTATTGCTGTAAGCATTGGATATCGCATCCCAAAATATAAGCTTACAAGAAGTAAAGGGCATCTGAACTGTAACAGCCCAAATTTCGGTGAAATCGAAACAGTGGTTTCGGGACCACAAATCCGAGCCGAAAATTTAATTTATTTTTATTTTATTATATGGTCTATATTATGATAGATTTGATATGTGAAAATTTTGGTACGAAAATTTTATCGATAGAGTGCTTAATTACGAGAAGGACTAAATTGTATAAAATGTGAAAGTTGAATTCTAGTAGCTAGAAGGATCAAATAGCTATGGAATTCAAAACTTAAGGTCCTTATATGGTAATTAGACCATTAATAAAAAGTATGTAGATATTTTGGGATGATTCATCCATGGAAAATGAGAAAAAGGCTAGGGACTAAATTGGAAAGTGAAAATTTTAATTAATTAAAAGATGATAAGATAGATATCATCTTATTTTCACATCTTCTTCTCCAAAATAAAACATGAAAACCCTAGGAGAGAGAGAAGAGACTTTCATGGCCAAATTGGGTAAGTTTCCTTTTCCCATTTTTAGTAATTTTGATATTTTCGGAATCATGATAGCTTAATCTCTATATTTGGGGGATTAATTTGAAAAGTTATCAAAGTATGAAAATGGTTTATGGATGTATATGTTGTAAATTAGAAATTTATGGTAGAAAATGAAAGATTATTGATAGATAAACAACTTTTACAAAGTGATTTTTGATGAAAACATGATTTAGGGACTAAAATGAAAAGTTGTAAAATTTGATGAAAAATTCTGAAATTTTATGAATACATGTGCTGTAAAATTTGTAATGGGGCTTTGGTTAGGCTTGGAATAGGGAGTAATTTGCACAAGTTTCATTTTCCGAGCCTAGGGACGAAAATGGAATTTACGGAAAAGTTAGGGGCAAAATAGTAATTTTGCCTAAGATGAAAATTTAGTCCACATGAATGTAAAATATCATAAATTAATGTTAAATTTACTCTTATAGACCCGGATAGACCAAATTCAGAGCTAGAACGACGAAAGAGGAAAATGTCAGATTAGTGGATTTTACTTATACGAACATTGTCAAGGTAAGTTCGTGTAACTAAAATATGTATATTTACATGCTTGTTTTGATTGTGATTATGTAAATTGTATGAATGTTATATATATATGAAATGATTACATATCCGATCATGCCCGATAAATAAAAATGTTCAAATTAAATGATAATGCCCGATAGATGAAAAATGGTAAACGATGAAAATGTTACCTTTATGCTTGGAATGGCTGTGGAATGTGATCATTTGAATTATATAGATGTTATAGATGTATGAAATTATCACATACTAGAAAATACTTGAAAATGTTAATCCCGGTTGAATAAATGGAAAATCGATGGATACGTGATTTCCCGAAATGAATGAGGTCCTGCATTTGTTGCAGACGGGATTTAGCTCGAACAAGTAATCCTATTAACCTCATTATAAAAAGGATTTAGCCTGGAGGGTAATCTTGATAAAAGTCCTCTCGAGCATATGTTATGGATTGGATTTAGCCTAGACGAGTAATCCAGATCGAGCTCTTTAGAGCATATGTCGTAAAAAGAGATTTAGCCTGGACTGGTAATCCGGTTGAATACATGTGTGGCTCGAGAGTGTACTCTCTGAAATAGTACCTTATGGGTACAATTGAATATGAATTGACGGATCCTGATTTGTACGCCTCGAGTGTACTACCTGTGTATCTATCGATAATTTAAATAAATTCAACGGGCAAAGTTCTGACAAGGGCAAATATAAATTTAAGACAAATTGACATAGAATGATACATATATGATATGGAAATATGATATGAAGAGAATATTACATGAAATACAAGAAAATGATGATACATGACAAGAGATGTATGAAAGTATGAAAAGATGATATTTGTACATGGAAGTTATTAGATGAAAATGTTCATCATTGGTTATAGACTTGTACACTTTGAATGTACCACTACTCATGTGACATTGATATTACGAGTATTATGAATAAAGTTCTGATATGAAATAATTTGAACTCGAGATTAGTTATATGAAAATATACTTGAGCTATAACAATGTGATTTATACATGTTGTGGAAAGCATATATGTGCATGGAAACTTGATTGTTGTTGAGCTCATACTTGTTTTTGATGTTATTATGGAATATATGACTATCAAGGGTAATGAGGATATGTGTTGGGCTTGAGGTCAAATTAAGTGAATGTTACATAGTTACCTCAAAATAGGATGAATGGTAAGTTAAGTACCATTTTATACGAACTTACTAAGCATTTTATGCTTACCCCGTTTTATTTTCCCCTGTTTTAGAGTAAATCGAAAGCTCGTTGGATTGGAAGCTCAGCGGAGATCACTCACACTATCCATCGGCCCATGTCAGTACAATATGGTAAATCAATTACTGTTGTGATGGCATGTATAGGATATGTTGGCCATGTTGGCATGTAAACATAAACGATGCTTGTAATCTAGCCATTGGAATGGCTAGTAACGGTTTGTTTTGATATATATTTGTAATGTCATAATATGGTAATTACATATGTGTTAAACAGTTTATCAAACTATGTCTAACATATGGACTAAACCAAGATAAGATAATAAACATGTATGCATATAATGGTGTACCATGTTGAATGATAGAATTTGCTTGACATGAATGCTTGAAATGGTTAGTATTTAGATGTGTGATGCAAGTGCAGGTCATGGGTGTGATTTGGGGTGAGAAATAAAGCTAGGAATGGCTTTATTTTGTCCACACGGGCAAACACACGGGCAAACACACGGGCATGTGTCTAGACCATGTGTGACACACGGCCTACCCCATGGGCGTATGGCCTGGCCGTGTGCCCCCTGCACCTTAAATTTGAGAAAACAGAATGCTTAGAATTGAGCACACGGGCAGAGACACGGGCGTGTGTCTCAACTGTGTGGGTGACATGGCCTTGAACATGGGCGTGTGTCTTGGCTGTGTGAAACCTGCACCTAATTTGAATTGAATTAATTAACCACACGGCCTAGCACACGGGCGTGTGGCATGACCGTGTGGCATAAGTCAGTAAGCTACCTAATTTTGAACACGGCCTGCAGCACGGGTGCGTCCTAGGGTCGCACGGGTGTGTCCCTTGGACCACACGGCGTGTGAGCCCTACACATTGGAAAATTTTTGAAATGTCACGAAAAATTCTTAGAGTTTCCGATTAAGTCCCGACTTGATTCTAATGCTCGTATTGGGCCTCGAGGGTCCATTTAAGGGATGTTACGAATGATCTCTATTAATGAATAGTGATTGACATGACATGTCTGTAAATGTTCTGAAAGTTCCAGTAATGCCTCGTAACTCTGTTCCAGCGACGGATACGGGTTAGAGGTGTTACATTTAGTGGTATCAGAGCTACGGTTCAGTCGGTTCTCAGATTGAACGTAGCATATGTGGAGTCTAGAAATACATGCCATTATATAACCTGTGATAGTGTGATATCTCCCAACTCAGATGAAAATTGTTTTACAAATAGACAGAGATGCTTTCCAATCGAGCCAATTCCGATGACTCTGAAAGAAATACTCAAGTATCTGAGTAAAATGTTACTGATGATTAAATAGAATTCGAAAAGGTACAGATAAATGTTTTATAGTACATGAGAATGATAAATGTTATGTTATATGAGTATATATATATATATATGAAAGTTAATTTTTGAGGCTTACGATCTCCACCCCCTTACCGGTATAGTGTTATACAATGAAATTCACAATATTTATATGGATTAAGCTCATGAATATGGAAGTAAAGAGTTCAAAGGCTAAAAGACTAATGATGTAGTCAGAATGAGAATGGGTTAGTAAGTAAAGACGGTATTAAAAGAGATATCAGATTTTTCTGAAGATTATTCTGTATATGTGATGTCATTGTTAAGGAAGAAGTTATTCATGAGTAATTGACTTATCCAGATATGATAATTACAGATTGGATTAGCCAAAAATTCTTCTGAACTGACTCTTTCAGTGACCTAAATAATATAATATTATTGATGACTTTATTGGTCAGTGGAATAGTGATAAAACTGCAAAGATATTTGAATGCAGCTGTTATAATTGAGTATATTACAACAACATCTTCTGGGTACTCTATAAGTTCTGTTATTATCAGAGGCATATGAAATTGTGCATGTACGGATGCAATATTCATCGTATTGAAAGACTAGTAAATCATGATAAATAGAATTACTGAAAGTCTGGTTGATTCATGAGCGGTATTGCTCTATTTTACTTGGGTTGCTAATTCATCATGAATGATATAAGATTTGATGATAAGATTCATGTGATACTATTTTCTACTTCAACTGATTGAAGCCCTGAATTGCGAATGTGCAAGTTATATTATCTTTATCACAGTTGTTTCTACCGATGTATGCGTGATATTACTCTTCTGAATTTTCTCTCAGATATCATCAGCCTCACTATTATTTAAACATGGTTTATTTGAGAAAGATATTCACCGGTCGGAGGTAATTACATTCATTACCAATATAAATATCGACTTGGTCATGAGGTATGGTGATAGGGATCACATATTATAGAAACTGTATTACTGCATTGGTTATTATTGGGGCCACATTCGGTTCTCCCTCTTATAAATTGAGGTACACTATTGATATTGAAGTGTTGCTTTATCTGTACGGCTGAAATGCCGGTCATAATATAGCACTATGGTTTTGAATCTGTCTGATGGTTGTGGCTTTGGGAAAAATCAAAGCTTCAATGTTAATAATTGAAATAGCTGCATTGATGACATAGTTATTACAGAAAAATGTAAGATTTGAATGGACTGATAAATGTTAGTAAAGCTTTGATCAGTTAGAAGCCCTGATGATCGAAGCCTCAGTTCTGGTTCAGTCTGAATCAGGTAAAGAATTTATTATTACAGTGATACATCATTGAATGGATTAAATTGTGTTTTGATGAAGAAAGGTAAAGAAATGGTCTATACTTCCAGCCAGATAAAACTACGGGAAAAGAATTTCCTGAAATATGATCTTGAATTGACAATTATTGTGTTTGCACTGAGAATTTGGTAACAGTATCAGTATGGTGAAAATATCATATAAGTACTGATCGTAAAAATTTGAAGTATCTGATGTTACTAAAAGATTTGACTTTGAGATTGCATATATGGCTGGAATTATTGAAAGACCCTGATTTGGGTAATTGACTATCATTTACGAAAAGTAAATATAGTTGCTGATATGTTGAGTAGAAAATTCTTTGTTTGCTTTATGAGCAATAAATACTCGATTGCTATTGTTTGATGAAATAATAATTTTAGTTGAGCATAGAGCTTAACCGATGTTTCTGCAACAGAATAGTGAAACTCAGAAAACTGATAATGAGTTGTAAGTTAAATGAACACAGTGTGAAATAATTTCTGATTCAGAATTTCAGAATAGATTCGGTAAATGTCTGTTATTCAGATACAGAGTGTAACGCCCAGAATTTAGGCCTAATAGATTTGGGCCTATTGGGTTGTAACGCCCAAATAATCCCGAAACTTTAAATTTCTGTGCACTGAGGTTGGTATGTATGAGTAGCACTTAGAATATTAATTTTAAGGTATTATCGGGATTATTTGAAGTCTTAGAGATAGGGAAGACCATAGGGAAAAATTTATTTTTCTTGCTTTAGTGGACCCTAGTCTCAGGTATTAGGCCTCTTAAGCAGATTAAGGGGAAAATAGGACACAAATGGGCTTGTGGTCCAGTGGCAAGGTGGCGTCACTAGGGGAGCTACAAGGTGGCGTGAAGAGGTCCAAGGTTCGAGTAGTGGTAAAGTGTTTTTGGAGTGTTTAATTTTGCATAGCGGACGGCCAGAGTTGTGTGGAATTTGGACTCTTTCGTTGAAGTGTTTGAATTGTTCTTGTGAACTGATAAAGGAGGGAATTTCAGATGAGATAAATGAGATATCATGGAGGAAAATTAGGAGATGAGAAGTGGGAAGAGTTGGTGCCGAATTGGACTGTGGGGGAAGGTAGGATTCGGCTATTAGCTATAAAAGGAGGTGCCAAATTTCTTTGAGAGGTTCCTTGGGTTCCATTACTTTTCTATTTCTCCCCCTTAGCCTAATTCTTCCTTTTGCCCAAAAAAAAAACCTATCATCCCTTTGCCAAAAATTTGGTTTTCTCTCTAGCCGAATTCTCCATACCTTCTCTTCTTAAATTCCTTTTCTTGTTCACCTTTAGTTCTAGCCGATCACTTCTCCTCTTCTTCTCCCTATTGGTGCCGAATTGTCTCTGTCACCATACTAATCTCGGAAGCCGAATTTAGGCCGCAGGATCAAAAGTGGATTTGGTAAGTATTCGGTTAACCTCTCTTGTACATTTTGCTAAAAGCCGAAAGGCTATCTAACTGACCTATCGTTAACTCTATGGTAACAAGGATAAGGTTCAAAGATCGCAAGCGTGGTAGGATCGTTAGCAAGGGTAAGTGTTCTTTACTTCGGTTTAAGGGTTGGCCGAATGGTCATATATGTTGTGAGGGTGACTTGTGTTGAATGCAAGTCATCTATTACTTAGGCTCTAATCTTTAGGTTGGTACAGATCTAGGGTCTAATCGTAGTTGGTGTTAAAGAAAGGAGCTATTAAAGCTTGTCGCACACGGTAAGGCTATGGTGAGGTTTCGGTTTTTGATAAAGTTTGTATTTAGCCTATGATTAATGGTTAAGGAATATCGAATGTAGGTTTGTGACTAAGAGGAATTCACAGCACGCGCTATTACCAGGTGTGTACAAACACTACACACACACACACGATATTAGCAATGTCGAAAAGCCGAAAAGCCGAAAGTGGCTAAATGGGCCTGCCAAACTTGTGGGCCCAAAACGGAAATGGTTGATATGTGAGCATGAATGATGAATTGGCATGAACGGTTGTATGATTTGATCGTATTCGAGTCCAATGGGATATATGAGCATGAAATTGGTTTAACGGGCTATATGAGCATGAAATTGGCTTAATGGGCTATATGAGCATGAAATTGGCTTAATGGGCTATATGACATGAAATGGGCTTAATGGGCCTTATGGGTTTTTAGAAATATATGTTAGGGTTCAATGAACTCTAGGCCTAGTTTGACAAACTCTTGAATAACATAAAACTCTTGTAATAAGCAAAAATGTCTGTGGACAAGTCGATAGGTTAGGGTGTGGTAATGGACATATGCATGTCTAGGGTTGGATCTAGGGAGAGCTTGGTATTTAAGCGGTCCTTGTGGCCCACCTCCTCTTTTCTAAGATCCTACCTGGTGTATAGTGTTTGTTCACTTTAACCGCGAGGACTTGTTGATGGGCCAAAGTTCATAGCTAAAACCCGAGATGAAAGAATTACGGAAATACCCCTATAGGGCAGAATTATGGAAATACCTCTGTAGGGTAGAATTACGGAAATACCCCTGTAGGGCAGAATTACGAAAATACCCCTGTAGGGTAGAATTACGATAATACCCCTGTAGGGTAAAGAATTACAGAAATACCCCTTGTAGGGCAAAATTACGATAATACCCCTGTAGGGTAGAATTACGAGAATACCCTTGATTGTGAAATGACTAAAATACCCCTATGTGCTGAGTATGAGTTTTATGGATGTTACTCATGTGCATGCCGCATTCATATGATATTCTGCTTAGGATGCATATGGGTGGGAATTATGGTACGGAGGAAGAATTTGAGGATCGCATAGTCGCTTGACGACCGTGGATCCACCGGTGGCTTTAAGCCCATTATATGATTAGCAGCTTTACTGCAACGTTGAGTAGTGCCGCTGAGAGTGCTACCATTGGTGTGTAGCGGAGGGGTGGGTCGAGCTCGAATTCCCCACAAGTGTATAAGGTTGGAAGGGAAATGGTGTGTAGCGGATGGATTTTTGGGGAGGGTTTTGCATTACCTTGTTTTGCATATGATATGATTTGATATGAGGTCATTGTGGGCTAAGGCCCAAGACCACCGATTTTGATAGGGCTTAGGCCCAATGTGATAATTGTATATTAAATTGATTACCGAGGGTCGTACACACTGAGTTTCGAAACTCACACCCTTTTATTTAATGTTTCAGGTGGCGCTCAGTAGACGGCTCGACGTGGAAGAGGGACTCGGAGATGGCCACATTGCAAGTTAATTAGAAGTTTATTTTTATTTGTTTCGAATGACTTTAGTTTAAATCCTTTATTTTCATTTGTTGCAATAAGGCCTTGTATCTCCAATTTGACGTTACTTATGGGTTTTATTATTATTTTCGCTGCTTAATTTTTATTTCAACTTAAATAAATTTCTAAAGTTTAACAAGGTTTTCAAAATAACTGTAACCTATGGGATTTTATTTTAAAACATGGGCTTTCTTCTTAACTTAACAAGATTCAAGGATTTTGGGCTTTTAGGCCTTAGATTTTAACTTAGAAAAATTGTTTGAGATTGTGCCTTTGATGTGACATTCCCAGATTCGGCCATAACGTCTGGGCCGGGTTTAGGGGTGTTACACAGAGTTTGTGTACTGAAGGATTTGAAGTATGTACAGAAAATTATACAAGAATGATCATAGTGGTACTATGTCAGTTTATCCAGAAAATGATAAAATTCATAATGATTTGAAAAAGATGTATTAGTAGCTTGGAAGTGAAACGTGGTACTTTTGAAATTGTATTTAAATGTTGGATGTACCAGCAAGACAAGGATGAAACTTTTAGGATGGTTATAGCCAGTGAAGATACCGAAATGGAAATGGGACAAAGTTACTATGGAATTTTATATCGGAATTATTCCTGTCTATGAAAAAGAAAGATACGATTTGAGTAATTGTCGATTGTTCGACGAAGCCTGCACATTTTATCCTAATTCTGAAACAACTTATAAAAAAATCTGGGTATACGGTTACATTTTAGTACCGTATTTCATTTTCAGACGGATGATCAATCTGAACATATGGTTCAGATTTTAGAAGGTATGCTTCGAAATTGTGAACTTGAATTCAAAGCTAATTGAAAAGGAAATATTTGTTGTTGGTTGAATTTGCTTGTTATAACAGTTAACAGTCAGGTATAAAATTATATTGTACGAGGCTTTATATGGTCACAAATGTAAAACTCCAGTGTTTTGGACGGAGTTCAGTGAGAAAAGGTACATGTAGTAGGTTTAATTCTTTGAAACTGAAGAAAGGTGAAAGTGATCTGAGACAGTTTAAAAGAAGTATTTGATCGTCAAAAATCTGATGTGAATCTAAAATGAAAAGAAATAGAGTTTCTGATAGTGACAAGGTATTTCTAAAAATTTACCATGAAAGAAAGTTATTCAAATTGGCTGTTCAGGCAAAATTGAGTCTGCGGCTTACTGAGTCATATGAGGATATTGAAAGGAACCGGACCTGTTGCGTATTGATTGGCATTATTGTCAGAGCTTGACAGAATTTATAATGTTTTCCTGTGATTATGTTATGACGGTAACGATCTAAGTCATCACATGTTATTTCTGCGATAAATATTGAAATTCAGCCTAACATGATTTACGGTGAAAGATTGATTGAAATTATGGCATGTGAAGTGAAAGAAACGAAAAGTATAAAGGTAGTTTTAGTTAAAGTTCTTTGACAATGATATGATATAGAAAAAGCTACCTGGGAATCAGAAGAAACTATGAGAAAGTAATATCTAAATTTTATTAGTGATAAGATTTTCGAGGACGAAAATCCTTAAGGGGGAGAGAGTTGTAACAGCCCAAATTTCAATGAAATCGGAACAGTGGTTTTGGGAGCACAAATCCGAGCCGAAAATATAATTTATTTTTTATTTTATTATATGGTCTGTATTATGATAGATATGATATGTGAAAATTTTGGTACGAAAATTTTATCGATAGAGTGCTTAATTACGAGAAGGACTAAATCGCATAAAATGCAAAAGTTGAATTCTAGTAGCTAGAAGGATCAAATAGCTATGGAATTCAAAAATTAAGGTCCTTATATGGTAATTAGACCATTAATAAAAAGTATGTAGATATTTTTGGATGATTCATCCATGGAAAATGAGAAAAAGGCTAAGGACTAAATTGGAAAGTGAAAATTTTAATTAATTAAAATATGATAAAATAGATATCATCTTATTTTCTCATCTTCTTCCCCAAAATAAAACATGGAAACCCTAGGAGAGAGAGAAGAGACTTTCATGGCCAAATTGGGTAAGCTTCATTGTCCCGTTTTTAGTATTTTTGATATTTTTGGAATCAGGATAGCTTAATCTCTCTATTTGGGGGATTAATTTGAAAAGTTATCAAAGTATGAAAATGGGTCATGGATATATATGTTGGAAATTAGAAATTTATGGTAGAAAATGAAAGATTATTGATAGATAAACAACTTTTACGAAGTGATTTTTTATGAAAACATGATTTAGGGACGAAAATGAAAAGTTGTAAAATTTGATGAAAAATTCTAAAATTTTATGAATACATGTCCTGTAAAATTTGTGATGGGGCTTTGGTTAGGCTTGGAATAGGGAGTAATTTGCACAAGTTTCATTTTCCGAGCCTAGGGATGAAAATGGAATTTATGGAAAAGTTAGGGGCAAAATAGTAATTTTGCCTAGGATGAAAATTTAGTCCACATGAATGTAAAATATGATAAAATAATGTTAAATTTACTCGTATAGACCTGGATAGACCAAATTAGGAGCTAGAACGAGGTAAGAGGAAAACGTCGGATTAGTGGATTTTACTTATACGAACATTGTCAAGGTAAGTTCGTGTAACTAAAATATGTATATTTACATGCTTGTTTTGATTGTGATTATGTAAATTGTATGAATGTTATATATATATATGAAATGATTACATATCTGATCATGCCCGATAAATAAAAATGTTCAAATTAAATGATAATGCCCGATAGATGAAAAAGGGTAAACGATGAAAATGTTACCTTTATGCTTGGAATGGATGTGGAATGTGATAATTTGAATTATATAGATGTTATAGATGTATGAAATAATCACCTACAGGAAAATACTTGAAAATGTTAAATCCCAGTTGAATAAATGGAAAATCGATTGATACATGATTTCCCGAAATGAATGAGGTCCTGCATTTGTTGCGGACGAGATTTAGCTCGGACAAGTAATCCTATTAACCTCATTATAAAAAGGATTTAGCCCGGACGGGTAATCCTGATAAAATTCCTCTCAAGCATATGCTATGGGTTGGATTTAGCCTCGATGGGTAATCCAGATCGAGCTCCTTAGAGCATATGTCGTAAAAATTGATTTAGCCTGGACTGGTAATCCGATTGAATACATGTGTGGCTCGAGAGTGTACTCTCTGAAATAGTACCTTATGGGTACAATTGAATATGAATTGATGGATCCTAATTTGTACGCCTCGAGTGTACTACCTATGTATCCATCGATAATTTAAATAAATTCAACGGGCAAAGTCTTGACAAGGGCAAATATGACTTTAAGAGAAATTGACATAGAATGATACATATATGATACGGAAATATGATATGAAGAGAATATTACATGAAATACAAGAAAATGGTGATACATGACAAGAGATGTATGAAAGTATGAAAAGATGATATTTGTACATGGAAGTTATTAGATGAAATTGTTCATCCTTGGTTATAGACTTGTACACTTTGAATGTACCACTACTCATGTGACATTGATATTACGAGTATTATGAATAAAGTTCTGATATGAAATAATCTGAACTCGAGATGAGTTATATGAAAATATACTTGAGCTATAGCAATGTGATTTATACATGTTGTGGAAAGCATATATGTGCATGGAAACTTGATTGTTGTTGAGCTCATACTTGTTTTTGATGTTATTATGGAATATATGACTAACAAGGGCAATGAGGATATGTGTAGGGCTTGAGGTCAAATTAAGTGAATATGCCTTACATAGTTACCTCAAAATAGGATGAATGGTAAGTTAAGTACCATGTTATATGAACTTACTAAGCATTTTATTTCTTACCCTGTTTTATTTTCCCCTATTTTAGAGTAAATAAGAAGCTCCTTGGATTGGAAGCTCGGTGGAGATCACTCACACTATCCATCGGCCCATGTCGGTACAATATGGTTAATCAATTACGGTTGTGATGGCATGTATAGTATATGTTGGCCATATTGGCATGTAAACATAAACGATGCTTGTAATCTAGCCATTGGAATGGCTAGTAATGGTTTGTTTTGCTATATATTTGTAATGTCATACTATGGTAATTACATATGTGTTAAACAGTTGATCAAACTATGTCTAACATGTGGACTAAACCAAGATAAGATAATAAACATGTATGCATATAATGGTATACCATGTTGAATGATAGAATTTGCTTGATATGAATGCTTGAAATAGTTAGTATTTGGATGTGTGATACAAGTACAGGTCATGAGTGTGATTTGGGGTGAGAAATGAAGCTAGGAATGGCGTTATTTTGTGCACATGGGCAGACACACGGGCGTGTGTCTAGACCGTATATGACACACGGCCTACCCCATGGGCGTGTGGCCTGGTCGTGTGCCCCCTGTACCTTAAATTTGAGAAAAAAAAATGCTCAAAATTGAGCACACGGGCTGAGACACGAGCGTGTGTCTCAGCCGTGTGGGTGACACGGCCTTGAACACGAGCGTGTGTCATGGCCGTGTGAAACCTGCACCTAATTCGAATTAAATTAATTAACCACACAGCCTAGCACACGGGCGTGTGGCATGGCTGTGTGGCATAAGTCAGTAAGCTACCTAATTTCGAACACGGGCGTGTCCCTTGGACCACACGGGCGTGTAAGCCCTGTACCTTGGAAATTTTTTGAAATGTCACGAAAAATTCTTAGAGTTTTCGATTAAGTCCCGACTTGATTTTAATGCTCGTATTGGGCCTCGAGGGTCTATTTAAGGGACGTTACTAATGATCTCGATTAATGAGTAGTGATTAACATGACATGTCTGTAAATGTTCTGAAAGTTTCAGTAATGCCTCGTAACTCTATTCCGGCGACGGATACGGGTTAGAGGTGTTACATGAACTGTAACACCCTGGTTTTAGGGGTTATGCGCTTGGAGCATAGCTCGAGCAGTTAGTAGGCTTATGGTCATGTTGGATAGATTTTTAGGGGTTTGGAGAACCCTAGAAGGCAAAGAATGCCTTAGAAAATTTTTAGATTTTTGGGGTAAAAAGGGGAAATGGGGCAGGAAGGCCTTAAAATAATTTAGGGGAGTTTATGACACAAGAAAGACTCTGGCAAAGTGGCGATTGAGGCGCTGCTTAGGGGCTTTGGAAGGTGGCGCCTAAGTGAGCAAGGGTTCGAGTCCAAGCGGCAGCATTTTGGTTTTATTTTTGCGTCAAGAGACTGGGCTAAGTAGGCCTTATGAATAAATGTCCAAGTTGATGGACATGAAAGTCCAATCGGGAGAAGTGGCTCTTGGGCGCTACTTAGGCGCTGGAGGGGAGGAGAGGTCGCGGTTTCGAGGGCCTGCAGAAGCATTTGGCGTTTTATTTTCTGTTTTTGGGGCGTTGGGCTTTGTAAGGCCTTAAAGGTATATGGCGAGGGATTCGGACAAGAAAGATGGGCTGGTGGAGTGGCTAGCGTGCGGCACTTAGGTGCTGGAGGAGTGATAAGGCGCGGGTTCGAGCGCCTGGAGCTGCAGTTAGCATTTTTATTTTTCTTGGTGGTGATGGGCTCGATTAGAAGGGGTTTAAAATAAAATGCTAGGGGTTTCTAACATGAAATTCAAAGTGGCCGAGTGGCCTGGGCGTTGGAGGGCAAGATGTGCAGCAGAATGGTCCCAGGTTCGAACCAAGGAAGCTGCATTTTGGAGTTTGAATTTTTATTTCTTTTTGACAGCAATTTTGAAAGTGTTGGACGGCTAGAAGACTCTTTTTTTTTGGAAGAGGATAATATGTTTATTTATTTATTTTTATTTCAAGCATTTTAATTACTTGGTTTCAATTTATTTGATGTAATAAGGGCCACTATGATTAAAGTACTCTATTTAATTTTGTTGAAGTTTACATTATATTCAGAAATATTTTTATTAAAAAGGTTCATATTATAGTAATTTATAACAATGTTTTAATTCAGAAACTTTCAACAAACTTATATTGTGTATTAAATTTTTGTGGACACAATTTTCCAAAGATAATAAATTTTTATGTTTTAAATTCTAAGTAAAGAAACATATTTTCACTAACATAACCAGATTCGGTCGTAGTGAATAGGCCGGGTTTGGGGATGTTACTGATTTAATATCGAGCCAGTTCAAAACTCTTCGGCTTTGAGGTTTTGGGCCCAAAAACATTTTCAAAATGGGCTTTTAAGAAATATTTCAGGTTTTCTGGCATGGCACCTGTACCTTCAACCCGAGTCCACCAGGTAAGTACTTCAGACTTGTTAAGTAATTTGATATGTGAATTGTTATGGGCTTAGTTGGGCTCGTAGATTAGTGAACTAGGATCTGTTGAACCCTAGGACTAGTCTACTCAAACATATGCATAAAACTTAAAGCTACTAAACAAACCCGTGATTAAGTCGCCGAGTTAAGGTGTGGTAACCATTGTGCGCATGTCTAGGAGTGGATCCTAAGAGCTTGGTACTTAAGCGATCCTCGTGACTCACCTCCTCTTCACTGGAATCCTACAGTGCGTAGCTACGGTTCACCTTAACCAAGAGGACTTGTTCATAGGCTAAACCAATTATTAAAACCGAAAGGGATTTGCCTCACTGTTTTAAAGTCCTTAGTTTTAAAATTTCTAAAAAATACCCCAGTAGGAAAATGACGAAATTACCCACAGGTAGGGAAGGAAACTTGATTGCTCGAAAGAACTACTCTCGGAAACTTCATTACATAAAATTGCTCGTGGATAAAATAGTGAAACAATAATTTCTAATGCATAAAACTTTTTAAATGATTAAATCGCGACGATAGAGATGAGTTCTAGGGGACGCGGTAGAGGTAGAATGGCAGCATCGGAACCGATAGGGTCTGGCCATGAGTCAGAAAGTGAAGTGCCGCCAGCTGTGGACGTAGAAGGGCAAGATCAAATAGAAGAAGATGACACAGTGTCGCGGGCCATGTTGCGAATTTTAGAGCGTGTAGCAGGAGCTAGTAGAGGAAATGGAACTCGAAAGTCGGTGTCGGAAAGGCTTAGATTGAACGGAGCTGAGATCTTTAGAGGAATATCTGGAATAGCTCCGAACGTAGCGGAGTATTGGCTAGAAGCAGTCGAAAGAATCATGGACGATTTGGACTGCACCAATGAAGAAAAGTCGAAGGGTCTTTGTTTCGTTGCTTCGCGACGGCTTATCGTTGGTGGCTCACCGTCAAGCAAAGTGTACCAGCAGATCGGCAGAGATTGGGACTTCTTTAAGGTTAAGTTTGAAGGAAAGTGCGTAGGAGCCGCTTATTTGGACTCGCAAAGGAAAGCGTTTCTAAATCTAGTACAAGGAAGTAAGTCGATAGGCGAGTCTGGCGAATTCGTGCGACTTAGTCAAGATGCTAAGGGAATTGTGGCCACCGATTATGAGAGGTGCGTCCGGTTTGAAGACGGATTGCGAGATGAACTTGAATGGTGATTGCTCCGCAGAGAGAGAGACTTCGCGGTGCTAGTGGAGAAAGCTCGGATCGTTGAAGAGGTTAAGAAGACTATAAGAGAAAACCGAGAAAAGAATAGGAGCGAGAATAAGAGAAATATTGGACCGTCGATGATCGTTTGGTAATGTCGAGAAAAGATCAAAGATCGAGAATCCTCGTGCATGCACTTGTACCAATGGATCGGAATCGTTCTTGTGTTCGATGTGGAAGACCTCACACGGGGAGAATGTTGGGGAAATAGTAAAGAATGCTTTCGGTGCGGATCTAAGGCACATTTAGTTAAGAATTGTCCTCAAGCGGCGAGGGTCGTGGTTCAAGTCATGGAAGGAATGATTCTAGTCGAGTCAACCAAGGATGTGATATTAGGTAAGCTCCTTTGCTTTGGTACATGCTTTAATTACTTTGTTTGATTACGATTTAGCCTTTTACGTGTTTGCTAAGAAAGGTGTTTGAATTTTTAGCATGAACTTAGAGATTGTGTAGGTACGATAACCTTAGTAAGATCAGTGCTGCGCAGCATAAGCGTAAGGTGGTAAGATGGGTTGTATGGACGTTTGTTAGTAAAGTAATTTCGAGGACGAAATTATTTTAAGGAGGGTAGAATTGTAACACTACTGGTTTTAGGGTTATGCGCTTGGAGCATAGCTCGAGCGATTAGTAGGCTTATGGTCATGTTGGATAGATTTTTAGGGGTTTGGAGAACCCTAGAAGGCAAAGAATGCCTTAGAAAATTTTTAGATTTTTGGGGTAAAAAGGGGAAATGGGGCAGGAAGGCCTTAAAATAATTTAGGGGAGTTTATGACACAAGAAAGACTCGCAAAGTGGCGATTGAGGCGCCGCTTGGGGGCTTTGGAAGGTGGCGCCTAAGTGAGCAAGGGTTCGAGTCCAAGCGGCAAAGATTTTGGTTTTATTTTTGCGTCAAGAGACTGGGCTAAGTAGGCCTTATGAATAAATGTCCAAGTTGATGGACATGAAAGTCCAATCGGGAGAAGTGGCTCTTGGGCGCTACTTAGGCGCTGGAGGGGAGGAGAGGTCGCGGTTTCGAGGGCCTGCAGAAGCATTTGGCGTTTTATTTTCCGTTTTTGGGGCGTTGGGCTTTGTAAGGCCTTAAAGGTATATGGCGAGGGATTCGGACAAGAAAGATGGGCTGGTGGAGTGGCTAGCGTGCGGCACTTAGGTGCTGGAGGAGTGATAAGGCGCGGGTTCGAGCGCCTGGAGCTGCAGTTAGCATTTTTATTTTTCTCGGTGGTGATGGGCTCGATTAGAAGGGGTTTAAAATAAAATGCTGGGGGTTTCTAACATGAAATTCAAAGTGGCCGAGTGGCCTGGGCGTTGGGGGGCAAGATGTGCAGCAGAATGGTCCCAGGTTCGAACCAAGGAAGCTGCATTTTGGAGTTTGAATTTTTATTTCTTTTTGACAGCAATTTTGAAAGTGTTGGACGGCTAGAAGACTCTTTTTTTTTGGAAGAGGATAATATGTTTATTTATTTATTTTTATTTATCTATTATTAATTAGATTAAGTAGGGATTATTATTTTTTTTATTATTTATATTGATAAGTGGGATAATAGTAAAACAATTCAAGTTGTTTTGAACTAATTCAAATGGAATTGAATTAGTGAGGTGTTGGCCAAATCTTGGAGACTTCAAGGGGGGTTGGCCGAATACTATAAATAGGGGAGGGTAGAGTGCTAGTTATTCATCAAGTCTTTTGCCTCTCCCTCTTGGTGTGCCGATTTCTCCTTTGGCCTTTGTAGCCAAATAATTCTTTTGTTTTAATCCCTTGGTAGCCGAAACTTCTCCTCTTTTATTAGTTTACACCTTGGCCGAATTCTAGGTGTGGTGTGGATCTCTTCGGATTCATCTCCTCAATCGTTGGTAGTCAGATTCGGGTGTGGTCGGTTGCAAAAAGGACCATTCCGTAGTCCTGAGATTTGATTGGAAATCAAATCAGCCTTGAGGAGCAAGGATATTTAGGAACATAGATCAATTCTCCGGGATTCAGGATATTTTGGTAAGCAATATTTGGTAAAGGTTCAACATTTAGTTTATAACCTGGAGGTTTAACCCGTTTATCTGATTAAGTGACTTTCGATGGAGGCGAATACCAGTCAAAGTGGGCAAGGGAAAGCTCCCATCCCAAAGTTCAAGAAGAGATCCGTTTCTGCTGTTCGAGATTGGCCACCAGGGTGTGGGCCAACAGCAAGAAACGTTAGGCGAAAAAGTCGTAGTTTAAGCTGAGACGATAGCGTCGAGGATCGAGAGTCTAGAACTCCTAGTGATAAGGTGTGTAGTTAGCCATTGTTTCCGGGATTTGCGTGATATTTGCCTATTTTATATGTTTGCTAACAAGTGCGATTAAATGTGAAAATGGTACCCTTAAGGGGTATGGCGATGACCAAAGTTAGTGGCAAACTTGTTACTATGTGATCACCGATTTAAATATGATTGTATGCCTATATTTGTGTGAAAGACATGCTCATGCATCACCTTGTTATTATATCACGTTACATGTGCATGGGTGGGTTTTTGAAAGAAGATACGGGTGTACTTAGTGCGTGGTTGATGTCGACTTTGTGCTACATCGTGGATTGGCGGCCCGATCGAGGTCGCGTTGTGGATCTTTGCGATTTAGTTCGCGTGGTTACCTTGATTGATATGGGCTTTATGCCATATCGTGGCTTGATGGATTGCTTTGTGTGCTCCATCGTGGTTTGATGTTAGCTATACGCTACATCGTGGATGGCATTGGTTGCCTTTTTGGAGGGAAAAGGAGAGGGTGACTCGATAGTCCCCGTGTGTGGTAAATTTGGATAAGGGAGTGTGTAGCGGATGGACCCTAGGTTGGGTTGGGAATCATGTTGCATTATTTTTGTGATAATATGGAAATGGGCCAATCCCAATATGACATGTGGATAGGTATGTTTTGGAAACATACGTGGAAATGGGCCAAGCCCAGTTGATATGTGGTTTATTGAGAAATGGGCCTAGCCCAGTATTTGAGTATGATTTGAATGTGGGCCAAGCCCAGATTGTGGTAATTGTTAAAATGATATATATATTACTTGTTGCATTTGATAATTGGGATATTATGTGGCTAAGCATGTGGGTGGATTTCAGTGGTTAACTTACACACTGAGTCATTGTGACTCACCCAATTATTTATCCATCATCGCAGGTGAGTCGTGATTAGTGGACGGGTTGGAGTGGATACAAGGTGGCCCATGCAGAAGCAGATTTTCATGCAGAAGTTGACGTTTTGAATATTTTTATTTCAAGCATTTTAATTACTTGGTTTCAATTTATTTGATGTAATAAGGGCCACTATGATTAAAGTACTCTATTTAATTTTGTTGAAGTTTACATTATATTCAGAAATATTTTTATTAAAAAGGTTCATATTATAGTAATTTATAACAATGTTTTAATTCAGAAACTTTCAACAAACTTATATTGTGTATTAAATTTTTGTGGACACAATTTTCCAAAGATAATAAATTTTTATGTTTTAAATTCTAAGTAAAGAAACATATTTTCACTAACATAACCAGATTCGGTCGTAGTGAATAGGCCGGGTTTGGGGATGTTACATGAACTCAATTTACCGTTCTCAAAAAATATTACCGTTCTCAAAAAATATCTCCCAATTCGATTTATAAGCCGTTCCATCACCAAATAAGTGTAAACAATGCATAATCTTCATGGTCGAAAGACGACAGGCCTAAAAATCTCGTACCTGTCAGTGATTGTTGTAAATATGGAGGAGGCATATTAAATCATGCTTTTAGTTTTTGCATTTGAAATCAACGTCCTTAATTTCCCCAACCGGTCACTAGATTTTTTATTTGATTGGCTGAACATTGGGAAAAGTCCTTCAGCTTTTGTAGTGATCATTTCCCTGGTTTCGCAATCAATGTGGGCACCTGCTCGGCTTTGCAGGCTGAGCTATGAGGAGTTTTAACGGGACTTAATTTGTTGTGCTGCAAAGGAGCTCAGAGGGCGATGATAGACTGTGATAACAAACAGGTACATGTACGTCACTGATGTGCAATGCCAATGAAGGAACCGGCTATGGCAATCTGAATTTGGTTCGAAGCATCAAGGGAATGTGTAGGAGGAATTGGGAAATTAAGATAGTTCGTGTGGTTCGCTGCGGATTTTATAGGTAAGTTGGGAAGGAAAATGAAGCTGGGACTGCATGTTCTTGACTCTGTACCCACAGAGATGAATAATTTGCTAGAACGTGATATGTAGGGGATCGGCTTTTTTACATATATAATATAATTTTTTTAAAATATCTAAAATGGTATACCAGTTGGATTAATTACAAAAATGGTATGAATGGGGTGGTAGAGGGTGGTGCATAAGCGGCACCACCCCTATTTTCTGACAACTGTCAGTGACAGTTAATAAAATAAATATTTTAATGGTGAAGCCTTCTTGATAGGTGGCACCAAGAGCCCATATACGGGTCAAAATATGAGTCAAACGGGTCAAAATAGGGTTAAAATAGGAGAAAAGTACGAAAATAGTATTTTAGGGTGGAGCCTTGTTGGTAGGCAGCACTAGTGGGTAATGCCACTCTGATAGGTGGCACCACACCGATGAAGCCTCCTTCATAGGCGACACGGCTGAATTATAGATGAATTTGTTGAAGATTTCCTAGTTATGAATATTGGTGTAATTGCTTTAAATAGAGATTAACAAATGTAGATTTCTTTTCCTTATCTTTTGTATTGCCTATAAATAGGATATATGTAATAGACTTTATGCAGGCAATACAAGTTTGAAACAATTCTGATCCAATTGTCTCTTTGTTTTAGCTTGCTAGTAGTTGATGCATGTTACCTGTCCAAGTTTGTGACGTGGTAGGGTTCTTTGTCTCCACGTATACATTATGAAGGGCCTATTAAAATGGTGTTATCTTGCCGCGTTTAAATAATATATTGCATTGAAGTGGTGTCTTCATTTAATAAACCTTCTATATGAAAGATTTTGGCTGTGAGCAGCTATTTGTTAACTAATGAAAAGAATAATCATAACATAGAATGTAATTAGGAGTAATGATGCTTTGAATGGTGAAGCTGCCTATGAGATTGGCACCACTGGTGCCGCCTATGCCATGGGCACCATCATTCAGACCGATATTTAAACCCGTATTATTTAAACCTCTAGACGTATTTAAATGGTAGAAATAATCATTTTAGTGCCGCCTATCAACGAGGTTTCACCATTAAAATATTGTTTTTTTTCTTTTTTTAATTGTCAGTGACAGTTGTCGAAAAATAGGGGTGGTGCCGCCTATGCACCACCCTTCACTACCCTATCCATACCATTTTGGTAATTAATCCAGCTAGTATACCATTTTATATATTTTTAAATTTTTTTATATTATATATGTAAAAAAGCCTAGGGGATCCTGTTGCTAGTTTTTGCTCTATGCAACGCAGCTTTATTAGTTGTTCTTTTCCATTTATTATCAAAAAGAAAATAATAACCATTACCAATGAAAAGAAAGTGCTTCAAGTTATTATCACATTGGTGGAGATAAACCTGATTTAAGCAATGAATAAGTAAAATAATGAAGAAATTGAAAAGATCGAATACAAATATTTTACGTGGAAAACCCCTCCGAAAAGGATAAAAAACCACGGGTAAAGATAATTTCACTAAAGCGGCAAAAAAGAGAGAGTAAAAAATAGAGATAAAACTAAACCCCAAAACATAAAATAAGAACCCTCAAAACATAAATACAAAATTCTCTAAAAGCTTATAAAAGCTAATACCTAAATATGTAATGGGTTATTTTTCTAGGGTGGAAAAAGAGCTTATTTATAAGCTAAATTTATAGGTCAAATAATATTAACATAACCTACACTAATAAGAGTTTAAGTAGGAAACTAATATTAAAATAACCTACACTAATCGGAGTTTAAGTAAGAAACTCAAAATAGAGTTTAACTGAGAGAAGAAAAGTAAAAAAAAAAAAAGAGAGAGAGGCATAACTCTACAAATCTCCACCTTGACTCGTACTTCCACAATGCCTTCTTTGCCAAAATCCGTCATGGGCTTATCTCGAACTATGCAGGATATTAACTTAGTCGAAGTTGTGCTTAGAAGTTGGAAGACTTCTAGTCTTCGACTTGTGTACTGCCAAATCAAAATTGACCCTGGTCTGATTTCCGCGAATGTAATGCTCTATCTTTTCAAAACCTGCACCCAAAAGACAACCTCTTTTATATGAAACGGACATAAATTTTTCCCTCCTATGAACAAGTTGCCTCTGTATCAAACGAGTCAACTTCAACTCCTTACCAAACAAGAGACGTAATGTTTCACCGGTCACCGTTGATCCTTCCAAAACATAAATATTTTCAATCTTTTTACCTTTCATTAAAACGAGAGCCCTATGGGATGTCGCTTGACTCGATGTTAATTCTACAACCCTTCGAGTCTAAAATTCCCAAGGAAATGAGATTTTTCTGTAAGCTAGGCACATGTCTGACATCTGATAGTGTCTTAATTATCATGTCGTGCATCTTGACCTGAACAATATTAGTACCGGTTACCTTACCGGGTGAACCATTTCTCATACACACAACTTCATCTTCATTGAACTGTATGTGGAGAACAAGTCCCTGTTGGGACACATGTGGAAAGAACACCCCGAATCTAAGATTCACTCGAATGTAAGCTCGGAGCTTTCACTTGTTGACACCAACAAGAAATCATTACCCTTATCATTGGTCAAATTAGAACTAGCAAAATCTTCCTCGTTGCTTTCAGCGGCCATTTTATTTCGCAGTTTGTAACAATCTACCTTAACGTGACCTAACTTATTACAATAGCGACATCTCTTATCTTGCTTCCTTAATGCTATCAAAACTGAGGTTTCCCTATCTAACTTTCTATCCAAACCAAACTTGTTGTTGATTTTTTTTTTGCTCAATAGGTAACCCCTCACATCCTCAAATGATATTATCTCTATCATAAATCAATGTTTCACTGAAAGACTTATATGAAAGGTAAAGAGCACAATAATAGAATAACCTGATCTTCATCGTCAATATGAAGCTCAACATTTTTTAAATCATTAAAAAGAGTAATAAATCGACTGATGTGATATTTAATGTGCTCATCTACGTTCAAGCAGAACATGAACAACCGTTGTTTCAGCACTAATCGGTTAGTTAGAGACTTAGTCGCGTAGAGGGTTTCTAACATTTTCCATAAGGTGAATGTCGTTTTCTACATCATAACCTCTTGCAAAAAATTATTTGTTAGACATAATTGAATCGTGGATAAAGCCTTTCTAACAACCCATTTTCTGCAATATCGAAACAATGGTTTCGGGACCATAATTTCGAAGAGTAGATTTTTACTTTGTTATTTTATTATTATTTTAATGTCTTTGGGATTATAGGAAGGTTGTATTAAAATTTCGTTAAGAAATTTTGAGGTTTACTTAGTTAATTAAGTAAAAATGACTAAACTGTAAAATGAGTAAAAGTGGAGTTCTATTAGTTAAAAGGGATAAAAAACTATGGAAAGGAAATCTAATGGACTTAAATGGTAAATAAACCATTTAATAGTGGATATCCATGGTAAGGTATTCATGAAATTATTAAAGTTTTTAAAGGTTAAATAGGTAATTGTGTAATTAAAAGCTAAATCAAATAAAACCAAATAGGATTCATCTTCTTCAATCTTCTTTCCACCAAAATTTGAAGAAAAAAAACACCATTTCTGGGGTTCTTAGGTTTGGCTACTTCAAGTGTGTGCATGTAACTGATTTCAATCTCGTTTCTAATGATTTCTATGTTTTTAAATAGTTTTAGCTTAATCTAACTAACCCAGGGGTCAATTTGAATGGTTCTTGATGTTTAATGCTAGGTTATGAACCTTTGTTAATAAATAAACAAGTTTTACAAAGTGATTTTTGATGAATTTTGGAAATTAGGGACTAAATTATTAAAGGTATGAATTCTAGGGTTTTAATGTGAAATGATGTTAAACATGGGTTGTTTCAAGGCCCCTTGCATGTTTGGTTAATATGGATTTTGATTAAAATGGTTAGATTTTAATTTATTAGTCTAATGACTAAATTGTGAAAAACTTTAAATGTTAGGGGTAAAATAGTAATTTTGCATAAATATGAAATTTCAATTAAATTGAATACTATAAGTATTCAATGGATTGAAATTGCCTATTTAGATCAAGATAGACCACGTACGGACCTAGATCAAGGCAAAGCAAAAGCTTCAAATTAGTTCGATTTAACTTCTACGCCTTAGTTGTCGAGGTAAGTTTGTATAAATGGTTATCGTATTAATGTTATTTTAAATTGTATGTTATTATGTTATTTAAAATGTAAATTGATTAATGAATGAATAAATCAATGCTATGATGGTTATCGAGTCCCGGTTGAACCTTAGGAATTCGTAGGATACAAATGGCATGTCATTAGGGATTCCATGTTTCGGGTGCTGGTCTTGATTGTCCTACCGATGGCTAAGGTCTTGCATTTGTTATGGATACTCCACAGATCGTGTGAGCAGCATCGTGTAGCTTACATTTTGACCCACAGCTCGTGTGAGCAATGATGTACAGGAAAAGTTACAGTTATGTAAAGGCACACTTCGTGTAAGCTTTCCCGAGTACTTGATGTAATTCTAGATGGTTCAACGGGTATGAAAAGGAAATGGAAAGAGTAAGTGTTAAAATGTAATGTATCATGAACCTATGAAAAGTATTGGTGATCTAAATGATAAGAATATGGATTAATTCATTTGAACCATGTACAAACACACTGACTTGTGTATTAATAATGATATATAGGCTTGTGCTAAGCTTGTGGTTTAGGTTATATTATGCCTATACTTTATGTTATGTAAATTAATGGTAAGTTATGTTTTATTTTTATACGAACTTACTAAGCATTATGTGATTATGTAGTTTCTTTCCAATGTTTTATAGATTATCAGAAGCTCAATCAGTTTAGAGGCTTGCCGGGGATCTATCACACTATCCAGCATAAATATCGATAGTTTTTTAATGTTTTGGCCAATGGTTTATAATGGCATGTATAGGGTGTTTTTTAATGAACATTTAAAATGATATATTGGTATGTTTTGTGCTTGAATGATGTGGCCTGTTGATGGACTTATAATGCTTGCTAAAGTAAGTCATTTTGGTCACTTATAAATGCATGTATATAAGGTTCTTTTGGTAAGTTTGTAATGGCTTGGTAATGGTTTGTTATGGTATGTTTTGTATGTTATTGGAAATGGTTAAGTGAGGAATGTCTAAATACTTAAATGGCTTAGAATTGTATGCATGGAATTAGGCATATGGACTTGTTTAGGTAGGTTATGTTTTGATATATATTGAGGTGCCTTGTATGGAATATTGGTTGAATGAATTGGGACTTTGAAATGGTACATTAATGTGTGTTTTCAAGATGCTTAGGCTCAGTTAAAGTGTGTATATATTGGTGGAAAGGTCATACATGGAATGGATTGGAAATGGCTTTCTTTTAGGTACATTTTGGGTCCACGTGTGAGGACACGGGCTGCGACACGGCTGTGTGTCCCTATTTCGAAGGGTACACGGCCTGAGACATGGGCATGTCTATCAACCGTGTAACCCCTATTTCCAAAATTTTATGACCTTTTCTTAAACTTTCCAAATGATTTCAAATTGATCTCGTTTCGTTTTTATGTTATTTTTAGGGCCTCAATGTCTCAATTTAGGGATAGTATGTATGATTATATTTGGTGTATGATTTGTTATGTTATTGAATGAAGTTAAATTTAAATGTTTACGATTGTACGATAATGATTTGAAACTCTAATTTGACATCGGATACAGGTTAGGGGTGTTACATTTAGTGGTATCAGAGTTATGGTTTAGTCGACTCTCGAGCTAAACATAGCATGTATGGAGTCTAAAAATACATGCCATTATATAACCTGCAATACTATGATAACTCCTGACTCAAATTGAACTATGTTTTACTATAGATAAGATGTCAGCCAACTGAGCCAACTCTGATGAAGTAGAAAGTAATGCGCAAGCCTCCGTTCACGGGGATGCTTCTAATGGTAGTAGGCTCGTATCTGAGGGTCGGGGAGGAGAGGCTAAAGAAGCCTTCTTCAAGATAATGTCCGAATGGTTTACTGAGTTCATAAGAACGAACCCAATGGCTCAACGACCTCCACCCCTACCTGTACCCCAACCGGTCCCCGTAGTTCCTCAGGGTTTGGAACAAATGCATGTAAGCAAGCCTCTAGTGGATAAAATATGAAAGTATGGAGCTAAAGAGTTTCGTGGTACAGCTGAAGATAATCTAGAGAGAGCCGAGTTTTGGTTGGAAAACATAGTTAGAGTTTTTGATGAATTACCGTGTACACCAGTTGAATGCTTGAAATGTGTTGTTTCTCTGTTGAAAGACTCAACTTATTAGTGGTAGAACACTTTGCCTGTGGTAGTACCGAGGGATCGTGTAAATTGGGAATTCTTTCAGATAGAGTTTAGAAAGAAATATGTAAGTCAGAGGTTCCTCGACAAGAAACGCACAGAATTTCTAGAGTTGAAACAAGGCCGAATGATTGTGGTCGAGTATGAAAGAGAATTTGTATGACTTATGAAGTATGCTCGTGAATGTATACCAACAAAAGTTGCTATGTGCACTAGGTTTGAAGACAGTTTAAACGAAGACATCAAGTTGTTAGTCGAGATTCTTGAGCTGAAAGAATTCGTAGTTTTAGTTGATAGAGCACACAAGGCCAAGGAACTTAGTAAGGCAAAAAGAAAAGCAGATTCAGATGCTCGGGATACGAGTAAATGACCTATGGGAAAATCATTTTCATCTCCATCGAAGAAGTTAAAAGAATTTCATAGTCATTCATCAGCTTTGGTGGGTTATTTTGGGAGAGATAGAGGAAAGCAACATTCGAGTTCGAAACCTCAGGCTACATCTATAACAAGTGTGGCCAGTGTCAGGAACAACAAGTCTGAATGTCAACAACGTAATAGATGACACTTCGGTGAATGTAGATTGAAAGACGGGTCGTGTTTTAAATGTGGTTCTTACGATCATTATCTTAGAAATTTCCTAGAAAGGTCTGATAAAGAAAAGGCTTAAAATACTCGTTTGGGTAACACAACTGCTAGAGGGAGACCACCCTGGAACACTGGAAATGCGGGTAACAGCCGAGGTGGAACGAAAGATTCTACTGTTAGATCTAAGGCACGGGCACCAGCTAGGGCTTGTGCGGTTCGTGCTCGAGAGGAAGCTTCAGCACCTGATGTGATCACCAATACATTTTCTATCTTTGATACTAATGTTAATGCTTTGATTGACCTGGGGTCAACGCACTCATATGTATGCACAACTTTAGTGCCGGATATGAAAATACCTTTTGAGTCTACTGAATTTGTGATTAAAGTAACGAACCCTCTAGGTCAGTATGTATTAGTTGGTAAAGTCTGTAAAAATTATCCTTTGATGATTCAGGGTTGCATCTTTCTGATTGATTTGATGTTATTACCCTTTGATGAGTTTAATGTGATTCAGGGTATGGTCTGGTTAACTCTACATGATGCTATTGTGAACTGTAGAAGAAAGCATATCGTGTTCAAATGTCAGAATGGTGAAAGGATTTGAATTGAATTAGATAGATTGGATGGTACATCTAATGTAATTTCAGCTTTGACCGCACAGAAATATGTTAGAAAGGGTTGTGAAGCGTATCTCGCAAGTATATTTGATTCTAGAGTCTCAAAATTAAAGATAGAATCGATTCTGATTGTATGTGAGTTCACAGATGTATTCCCAGAAGAATTACCAGGGTTACCACCGGTTAGAGAGGTTGAGTTTGCTATTGAGTTAGTGCTGGGAACATCTCCGATACCAATAGCTCCATATAGAATGACACCTAGAGAGTTAAAAGAGTTGAAAGCACAATTATAAGAGTTGACAGATAAGGCTTTGCTCGGCCCAGTTTTTCTCCTTGGGGGTGCTCCTGTTTTGTTTGTAAAGAAAAAGGACGGACCTATGCGATTGTGTTTTGACTACTGACAGCTCAACATAGTCACGATCAAGAAAAATTATCCATTAGCACGTATAGATGATTTGTTTAATCAGTTGAAAGGTACGATAGTATTTTCAAAGATCGATCTTCATTCTGGATATTACCAGTTACGGGTTAAAGACTCGGATGTGCCGAAGACAACTTTCAGAACTAGGCACGAACATTATGAATTTCTTGTTATGCCATTTAGTTTGACCAATGCACATGCTGTGCTTATGGATTTGATGAATAGAATATTCAGACCGTACTTAGACAGATTCATTGTTGTGTTTATTGATGACATTCTGATATATTCACGAGATAAGACAGAGTATGCCCAACATTTGAGAATTGCTTTGCAGACTTTACGCAAAAAACAGTTATTCGCTAAGTTTAGCAATTGTAAGTTCTAGCTCTGATAAGTTGGATTTTTGAGACACGTAGTATTGGCAGACGGTATTAGAGTTGATCCGAGCAAAATATCAGCTATAGTGGACTGAAAGCCTCCGAGAAATGTGTTTGAAGTTAGAATTTTTCTTGGTTTAGCTGGATATTATAAAAGATTTGTCAAAGGATTTTCGATGATTGATATGTCGTTGACAAAACTACTTCAAAAAGATTTCAAATTCGAATGGTCTAAAAAGTGTCAACAAAGTTTTAATCAGTTGAAAATGTTGTTAACCGAGGCACCTATGTTGGTTCAGTCAGAGTCCGGTAAAGAATTTGTAATTTATAGTGATGCTTCATTGAATGGTTTAGGTTGTGTTTTGATGTAGGAAGGCAAAGTAGTAGGATATGCTTCTTGACAATTAAAACTGCATGAAAAGAATTACCCAAATCATGATTTAGAGCTGCAGCTATCGTATTTGCTTTAAAGAGTTGGCGACACCACTTGTACAGAGAAAAATATCATACCTTCATGGATCACAAAAGCCTAAAGAATTTGATGTCACAGAAAGATTTGAATTTGAGACAACGTAGATGGCTTGAATTGTTGAAAGATTATGATTTAATCATCGACTATCATCCGGGAAAGACTAATGTTGTTGTTGATGCACTAAGTAGAAAATTTTTGTTTTCGTTGCGAGCTTTGAATACACGGTTAACATTGATTGGTGATGGTTCAATTTTAGCTAAATTAAAGGCTAGACCGACGTTTTTGCAACAAATTTGTGAAGCTCAGAAAAGTGACGATGATTTAATTGCTAAATGGAAACAGATTGAGTCAACATCTAATTCAAATTTTCATGTTCGTTCAAACAACAGTTTGTACTTTAAAAACAGAGTTTGTGTTCTAAGACACTCTAATCTTATTCAAAAGATTTTACAGAAAGCTCACTGTAGTAGCTTATCGATACATCAGGCACCTTCTGGTTTATTGCAGCCTATAATGATTCTAAAATGGAAATGAGAATGAGTTACGATGGATTTTGTATTAGGATTGCCTCTATCCCCGAGAAAGAAAGATGCGGTATGAGTTATTGTAGATCATTTGACGAAATTTGCTTATTTTATTCCTGTGCATACGGATTTTTATCTTGAGAAGTTGGTAGAATTGTATGTTTCCAAGATTGTTAGACTGCACAATATGCCAGTTTCTATAATCTCTGAAAGAGATCCACGATTTATGTCTCGATTCTGGAGCAAGATACATGAAGCTTTGAGTACTCGACTGCATTTTAGCATAGCATTTCTTCCACAGACCGATGGTCAGTCTGAGCGAGTTACTCACGTACTCGAAGATATGCTCTGATGTTGTGTTTTAGAGTTTGAAGGTAACTGGGAGAAATTTCTTCTGTTGGTTGAATTCGCATACAATAACAATTATTAGGCAAGCATTAAAATGGCTCCGTATGAAGCTTTGTATGGTTGAAACTGTCGAACTCCGTTATACTGGACTGAGCTGAGTGAGAAAAAGTTATTCGGTGTTGATTTAATTTGAGAAACCGAAGAAAAAGTCAAAGTAATACGTGATAGTTTGAAAGAGGCTTTTGACCGTCAAAAATCTTACGCAGATTTGAAAAGAAAAGATATAGAGTTTCAAGTCGGTGACAAAGTAATTATCAAAGTATCTCCTTGGAGGAAAGTTCTCCAATTTGGTAGTAAGGGAAAGCTTAGTCCGCAATTTATTGGGCCTTATGAGATCATTAAGAGGATTGGGCCAGTGGCTTAACGATTGGCATTACTGTCATAGTTAGAAAAGATTCATAATGTATTTCATGTATCGATGTTACGATGATATCGATCAGGTCTTTCACACGTAATTTCACCTGTAGATGTTGAGATTCAGCCAGATATGACGTACAATGAAGAACCAATCAGAATCTTAGCGCGGGAAGTTAAAGAATATAGAAATAAAAGTATAGCTTTAGTTAAAGTTCTCTGGCAACGACACCGGATAAAAGAGGCTACCTGGAAACTAGAAGAAACTATGAAAGTACAATACCCGAACCTATTTTCTGGTAAGATTTTCGAGGATGAAAATTCCTTTAGGGGGAAGAGTTGTAACAACCCACTTTTTGCGATATCGGAACAATGGTTTCGAGAGCACAATTTTGACGAGTAAATTTTTAATTTATTAATTTATTATTATTTTAATGTCTTTGGGATTATATTAAGGTTGTATTAAAATTTTGTTAAGAAATTTTGAGGTTTGCTTAGTTAATTAAGCAAAAAGGACTAAATTGTAAAATGAGTAAAAGTGGAGTTCTATTAGTTAAAAAGGATAAAAGATTATGGAAAGGAAATCTAATGGACTTAAATGGTAAATGCACCATTTAAATAAGATAGTGGATATTCATGGTAAGGTATTCATGAAATTATTAAAGTTTTTAAAGGTTAAAGTAATTGTGTAATTAAAAGCTAAATTAAATACAACCAAATAGGATTCATCTTCTTTAATCTTCTTTCCATCGAAATTTGAAGAAAGAAAACACCATTTCTAGGGTTCTTAGGTTCTACTACTTCAAGTGTGTGCATGTAAGTGATTTCAATCCTGTTTCTAATGATTTCTATGTTGTTGAGATCGTTTTAGCTTAATCTAGCTAACTGGGGGTCAATTTGTTAAACTGTTAAAGGTTGAGGGTTATTCTATGAGTATTTTTGAATGGTTCTTGATGTTTAATGCTAGATTATGAACCTTTTTTAATAAATAAACAAGTTTTACAAAGTGATTTTTGATGAATTTTGGAAATTAGGGACTAAATTGTTAAAGGTATGAATTCTAGGGGTTTAATGTGAAATAATGTTAAACATGGGTCCTTTCAAGGTCCCTTGCATGTTTGGTTAACATGGATTTTGATTAAAATGGTTAGATTTTAAGTTATTAGTTTAAGGACTAAAATGTGGAAAACTTAAAATGTTAGGGGCAAATAGTAATTTTGCATAAATATGAAATGTGGATTAGATTGAATACTATAAGTATTAAATGGATTGAAATTATCTATTTAGATCAAGATAGACCACGTATGGACCTAGATCGAGGCAAAGCAAAAGCTTCAGATTAGTTTGATTTAACTTCTATGCCCTAGTTGTCGAGGTAAGTTCGTATAAATGATTATCATATTAATGCTATTTTAAATTGTATGTTATTATGTTATTTATAATGTAAATCGATTTATGAATGAATAAATCAATGTTATGACGGTTATCAAGTCCCTGTTTAACCTTAAGAATTCGTAGGATATAAATGACACGTCATTAGGGATTCCATGTTTCGGGTGCTGGTCTTGAACGTCCTACCAATAGCTGAGGTCCTCCATTGTTGCAGATACTCCACATCTCGTGTAAGTAGCATAGTGTAGCTTACATTCCGACCCACAACTCGTGTGAGCAATGATGTACAGGAAAGGTTACAGTTATGTAAAGGCACACTTTGTGTAAGCTTTCCCGAGTATCCGATGTAATTCTAGATGGTTCAACGGGAATGAAAAAGTAATGGAAAGGGTAAGTGTTCAAATATAATGTATCATGAACCTATGAAAAGTATTGGTGATCTAAATGATATGAATACATGTGCAAATTTCTTGCTATGGATGAATTCATTTGAACCATGTACAAACACACTAACTTGTGTATTGATGATGATGTATAGGCTTGTGCCAAGCTTGTGGTTTGGGTTATATTATGTCTATACTTTATGATATGTAAATGAATGGTAAGTTATGTTTTATTTTTATACGAGCTTACTAAGCATTATGTGCTTATGTAGTTTCTTTCTAATATTTTATAGATTATCAGAAGCTCGATCGGTTTGGAGGCTTGTCGGAGATCTATCACACTATCCAGCATAAATATCAATAGTTTTTTAATGTTTTGGCCAATGGTTTATAATGGCATGTATAGGGTGTTTTTAATGAACATGTAAAATGATATATTGGTATGTTTTGTGCTTGAATGATGTGGTTTTTTGATGGACTTATGATGCTTGCTTAAGTAAGTCATTTTGGTCACTTATAAATGCATGTATATAAGGTTCTATTGGTAAGTTTGTAATGGGTTGGTAATGGTTTGTTATGGTATGTTTTGTATGTTATTGGAAATGGTTAAGTGAGGAATGTTTAAATATTTAAATGGCTTAGAATTTTATGCATGGAATTAAGCATATGGACTTGTTTAGGTAGGTTATGTTTTGATATATATTGAGGTGCCTTATATGGCATATTGGTTGATTGAATTGGGACTTGGAAATGGTACATTAATGTGTGTTTTCAATATGCTTAGGCTCATTTAAAGGGTGTATATATTGGTGGAAAGGTCGTGTATGAAATGGATTGGAAATGACTTGATTTTAAGTACATTTTGGGTCCACACGGCCTGAGAAACGAGCGTGTGATTTAGTCGTGTGTCATCTGAGAGTTCCTTTGTATGCAAGTCAGAGACACAGCCTAGCACACAGCCTGGCACACTGGCGTGTGACATGGCCGTGTGACCTTACTCAGAGAGTTACACAGGTGAGGACATGGGTTGGGACACGACCATATGTCTCTATTTCGAAGGTTACACGGCCTGAGACATGGGCATGTCTCTCAGCCATGTGAGGCACACGGCCGTGTGACCTCTATATCCAAAATTTTATGACTTTTTCTTAAACTTTCCAAATGATTTCAAATTGGTCCCGATTCGTTTCTATATTATTTTTAGGGCCTCGAGAAAGAACATGACATCTAATCAACTCCTTGGTTGGCTTCTCGTCCACGTAACCTTTCTAATGCCCTAAATTGCTTGAAATATTTTGTTGCATCCGCTAAAAAAGAAAAAGCAAAAGACATTTATTGTTTCAAATAAGAGCCTATATATGCTATTTAATAAGACATAATTAAGGTTGAAATCCATTTCCATTTCAGGTTTATAAGCCCCACTTCTGAAAATTTCAATGTCATAAAGATCCGGTGGTTAGCACTTAGATATCATTTTAGTGCCATAGACATCATAATTTTGTTCTATCCCCGATTTCAGAAGGTCTCAAAGATATATAACTATGTATATTGGGAAACAGATACTGTCTTGCAAAACCTCGATAAACTGAAAGCTTAGTTCAGAATGTGTCAAATTTTTCAAGTTTTTAATACAATAATTGGTACTTGTTTTACAAGGAAACCGTCTTCATGCAGCGGTGAGACAGGTTATCTTTATTCGTAGTGAAATGCTGTAGTAATTGAGCATTAGCTGGAAGTTGGATTCCTTTGGCCTACAAGCTTCTTTCCTACCGGACCTTACCATCTCAATCAAACTAGCCTACTTCCTTTTTCATATTCTTTACTCTCTTTTTTTTTTCTTCTTTTTTTGTGTGTGTGAGAGAGAGAGGAAGACAAGTCAGTAATGGGCCCATTTTGCAACACTATCAATAGCGCCAATCAAATTATGATTTCCTTTTGCATATGTTGGGTTAAAGGCACCTATTCTCCTGATTTAACCCTGTTTACCCTCACTCCCTGTTTAAATAACGTGCTTTCTAAAGTGTCATGAATCCAATCCATGATTGATATGCCATATTTATATATCTTTGTATAGTAAAATCCCAGTTTTATTTGTACTTTTTATAGTGTGGTATCCTCACCTTAATTCGCTGACTTTGATTGGTTGATTGGACAACGTAAGTTGCAAAGATGGTAAGTCCAGCTGGAATGCTAGATGCTTCAACAGTTCAGCCCCAAATGGCCCTCCAATATTAACCACGTATTAGGTAATGACAGTGCCTTAAGCAATTCTAATGTCCCTTACGTGTCAACCTTCTATTCAACTAAAACCCACTAATCCCTACAATTATGGTTTATTGTATTAGTTTCGATGACTGATAGAGCCCACCTGATTTGAACACTTAACCAACTCATCTCTGCAACTTTGCCTTGGGACAGTTCTAGGGTAATTTTTTGTTCTAACTTGCATGTTATGGTGGTTGAGTTATGTTTTGTCACATAAACACCATATCTTGGCATCTCAGAAATGTATCAGAGAAAAAACATATATATAATTGTTGATGTCCTTGGTGGACGAGCTGCTGAAGGATTAATTGATCTGAAGCATTAGCTCAAAAACATTATATGATACTTTTGGACAGTACTTTTTCTTCTGTCAGACAATTCAGCAACTTAATATAGTCAACCCCAATTCCCTTTTTTATGATATAATTTCCTTCTGAAATTTCACTTAAGCTTCCCTAACCTAAGGAGGTTTGTAGGAGAAAGCAGGCAACACCTGCTTGAAGATAATTTCTATACCATACTCATCGACTTTAGCTGTATGTCTGGTTTTGCTCTTTGGTGCTTTATGATGAAACTAAAGCATGCTTTTTTGTGGTATTCAGATACTCTTTAACTCATAGACAGGATGGGTAATTAATCACTGTAAATTGATGTGCCTGATGAAAGAGAGATAAAAGATTTTCATGATTCAATTAGCAATAAATTAATTTGAAGTAAAATACATGATTTATTTTGAAAAAAGAGAATAAATATATTTTTTTTTGCATATTTTGAAAAGATTTTATTTTATTTTTTTTAGTTTTAAGTTTAAATTTGTATTAACTATTTTTTATCTAATTATTATTGTAATATGTATGTAATAAATAATTTTTTTCTTTATATTATTAAATTACTAACCAAACAATTCAGAAGTTGTATCAAAATAATGGATTCCCAGTTATATTGCAAGTTGCAATATTAAACCATGTCTTTACTGTTTATTACTAATGTACATAATTGGCCTAGTAGGTATGATGCAGTTAATCAGGATCCCAGGTTAACATATATATAATAAGCTAGTCATTCCATCCATAAATACACAGACCTAACATATATTAGGGTTTTTATTCCCTTTCTTTCTTTCCCTTGTCTGAAGTTTACTTGTTAGCTAAATCTTGCAGTAACCAAAACTATGAGTAGAGGTGGGAGCTACGGAGGCGGCCAAAGTTCCTTGGGCTACCTCTTTGGTGATGATGAGCAGCAAAGTGCACCAACTGTGACACCACCTATCCAGCCCCCATATGGGATAGATGTTACCGCAGAGATGCCCCCAGCTCCCAATAAATCAAGTTCAAAGAACCAGAAAGAGCAAAACTTCAGCAACACCAACAATTACCATAGGGCTCAAGGACAGAATTCAGGGAACTTCATAACTGTGAGTTGTTAGTTACCAAATATATGTCGAAACCTATGGTATTAGCTCTTCATTTAGCTTTTAACCTAAGTAACTGTGTATTATGGAATTTCAGGATCGCCCATCAACAAAAGTTAAATCGGTTCCTGGTGGAGATTCATCTCTGGGTTACCTGTTTGGTGAGAAGTAATGCTTCCTCCTTTATAAGTTTAAGTATATTGCCTGATTGCCTGCAGTTCTCAATAGTATGTCTGCGGTAGTACTGCTGGCTAAATAATGGATTCAGTTCCCCTATCAGTGTTGAACTTGCAGTGCTCCTTCTACTACTATATTAGCATGATGTGGTATTAAGCTTTTCATAAATTAATCTGCCAGAGAAGTGGATTTCAGTAATGAAGCATACAGGTAAAACAATGTATGGTTTTACTTTTACCAGATTTGTATAATAAGCAGAAGTTCAAGTTCCTTTCAATGTGTATAATATACATAAAAACCTTGAGCAGTGCACTAAGGAAGTTAATTTGTTCTCTATTCATATATATTTATAATATATGTAGGGGGACTTGTAGTAACTTTCATGGGGGTCATCAGGTAGCAATAAATAGAACACTTTCCTATTTCAGTAACTTATTATCATCAACCCCACATATCCAATTGCAACTTTTTCAGCATCCACACAAACTTGAAGTTAGAAATTGATCTTTCCTTCTTTAATAATCTCAGTGTTATTATAGAAACTTGTTTGTATAGCACTCCTAACTTTTTTTCATCTAATTACTATTTTTTTTTCTATTTTTATTATAAAATTCGAATCTTCAGTCGGTCCATCATTTAATTCAATGTTTAGATTAAATAGGCTAACTTCCAATCTCATCATCTTTTATGTGAAAAAAATCTTCAACCATAGTTTCTCTTTTTGATTCATGAAAGTAAGAAATGCTGATATTATAGGTTCATATATGTTGGGTTGGTTCTTGATAAATTAATCAAGTTGATCAAGCTTTCAGCAGGTGTTAAAAGTATAAATCCATAGTGTATTACAAACAGGGATAATAACAAAAAAAAAAAAAATGTTACTTAAATTATAGTAAATCTTAGTATTCATATTTTAAAAATGTTGATTTTAATACATAATTTTTTTTTGTCCGCTAAAATTGTTTTGTTATATCATTAAATAAGAAGTGATGTGGCACGTCTCACTAATTACAGCTTGACACATGACATTACATAATGATGCCATGTGTTAAATGAAAAATAATTAATTTTAATTTCACAATTAAAAATTGACACATGACATCATAAAATGATTTAATGTGTCATAATAAAAGTAATTATTTTATTTTAAAAGAATAAAAAAATGGTGCCATGTGTTAAAACAACAATATATTTTTTTTTGAAATAAAAGTGAAAGAGTAAAATTTGAATTTAAATTAATTTTAGAATATAAGAAATAAAAATAAATTTTGAATATAAAAATTTAACAATTTGATATTATTGATATCTTACTATTGAATTATTTAAAAAATAATAAACTATAATAAAAATTTAAAACAAATATAAAGAATAAATTTTAAAATTATTTGTTAAAAAATTATAATATTTGAAAATACTTAGAAAATTAAAAGATTAAAAGAAAACATGTAAGAGTAATTATTTAAAACTTTCAAAAAATAGAAAGTAAAAATAATTAAAAAGAGAAAAAGAAAAAATAATTAAAAAGAGAAAAAAAACATATTTTTTATTTTTAAAATAATTTTATATTTACATTTATTTTTTGGACATAGAGCATTGTTGGAAGACACTACGTTGTTATTTTTATTCTTATGAAAATATTTTATTTTAACACATGGCATCATGCACTACAGCAAAATAGGTTTTTAGCGGCGTTTTTTTGTATAAGCGTCGCTAAAAATATTTGCGGTGTTTTCATTAGCGCCGCAAAAAACGCCGCTATAGACAACGCCGCTAAATTTTGCGGCATTTATTTGAAAAAACGTCACTATAGAACATGATCTTTAGCAGCGCTTTCCCACAAATGCCACTATAGAACATGACCTTTAGCGGCGCTTTTCCCACAAACGCCGCTAAACTTTAGCGGCGCGTTCCCACAAACGCCACTATAGAACATGACCTTTAGTGGCGCTTTTATGACAAACGCCGCTATAGAGCATGACCTTTAGCGGCGCTTTTTTGAAAAACGCCGCTATAGAATATGACCTTTAGCGGCGCTTATCCCATAAATGCCGCTAAAGAACATGACCTTTCGTGGCGCTTCTCCCGCAAACGCCGCTATAGAACGTGAACTTTAGCGGCGTTTTTGGTGAAAGCGCCGCTAAAAGTTTTATTCTTTAGCGGCGCAACTAACTTTAGCAGATTTCTTACATCCATTTTCATTCATATACAACTCTTCCTGTAACAACCAAAAACAGCAAATACAAATCCAACCAAAAACAGCAAATACAAATTATACTTCAAATCCAAAGAAAGATATATGATCTAAATTAATAAATGAAATAAAAAAATATTCTTACAATAATGTTAAAATATTCTTACAATAAGAAAACACACGTCTAAGATGGCGGATTCTGCGACTGCTAAAACATCTTCATCATATTCTAAAGCTATTGCTAGAGTTCGTCACATTTTCTGCTTTGCTCTGCTTCCCTCGCTGCTGCCTCCGGTTTAAGTTGAGCAATTTGCTCAACTGTGCTCGCTTGCATCTGAGCCAGCTGGTCTCTTAACCTCTGAACTTCAGCTTGAGTCTGACTCCCCGAAGGCATGTATTGCTACGAGCTGGATCCAAAATATTGGGTTGGGTTTACAAAAGATCCTTGAAATCGAACAGGACCATACATTTCTGGACCCAAATCTTCAGTAATAACTCGGTTATTAATGTCGTCAAGATTAACAGAGCTATCACTCAAAGCGATCGCTTCATACTCCGCCCTTTTATCCTTTAGTTTATCCTAATAAATCAATCAAAAAGTTAGAAACAAAATATATAATCAAAACAAATGCAACATAACTTAACATTATTTGCATTACAAACGACGAATTAAACCATTATAATTAAACATAATAAATATTTAAAATAATTCAAATTTTATTAAGTAAATATACCATAATTTCTGCAGCTTCAGTAGTCATAAGAGATCCATCTTTCTTTCTATGTGTAATGTCGAAAAGCTGAAGGCGTCCAACTTTTTGACCAGACGATTGTTCCTACAATATAGTAGTAAAAATATTATTTAATATAAATTAATTAATATTTGACAGAATTAATAAATTCAAAATACCTCGTCCTCAACTACACAAGCAAAACTTTTCGACCCAGCTTTGTGCGTGAATTTTTGTTTTTGCCTACTTGTAGTACCAACGCGCTCACGATCCTATATTATAAAATTATTATTACGTATATAGTAAATACTATAAAATATACGAGTATGGAAGTATGTAATACCTCTCCTTTCTTTGAATTCCAAAATCTAACTGCATCTTCCCATTGGTACCTCAGCATTCCCGGCGGGACATTTCGTAATTTCTCTTCGAGACTTATATTTTTCTTAAAATATTCCTTCTTTAAAGCACTTTTATGTTCTCTCCATTTTTTTCCTAATGCCTTCTTGACATAATTATCCGAGACCTCTAAAACAAATCTCTCCTGCAAAAAACAAAAGTTTAGAAAGTAAATATAAATGAAACTTAAACCAAAGTATTATAAATTAGATTCACGTTATTACCTTAATATTATCGAGAGCCTGATTTTTGTTACTATCAGGCATCTGATGCCATGACTCGTAGTTGATAGGCAACAGATTGGCATTTTGTGCTATAATGCCTAAGTATCCTGCTAAAAGTCGAGCTTTTGATCCAACAGGCTGACCAAGACTATTTTTGGCTACTTTGACACGCTCGGCAGAATTTAACTCATATAAATCTTTTAGTAGCGTACGTCCTCGAGTTCTACGCGACCCACCGCTTTCAGCTAAAAAATGGTATATTATAATATAAGAATTTGAAACAGAAATCAATAATAAAATTCAACACGCATATAAATTAAAGTTGAACATTACTTTGAATTTCTGTAGGTTCGTCATCTGTATTCGGAACATTCGAAGATCCAATACCAATTTGTTGTTCACTATTTGTATCTTCCGAATTTAGAGGATTTTGAACAATACTTAGATCTCGCAATCTTCTTCTGGGCATTTTATCTGCAATACACATAAAATAGTTGAAATTTTAGTAACTAATTTCAACAATAATAGTACATAAAAAATAGTTGAAATATTTAACATGATCAAGATTTAAATTATAATATTACATATAATTAAAAAATCGTAAAATCTTACTACATCATAATTCGTAAATATCTTCATCCACATCCTGGCGAACCCATTAAAATTGTGTACTAGTACTTGGGATATTTTCATTTAAGTTTTATTCTAGAAAAGGTAAAGTTTCTGATCTTTTGTCGATGTTATCTCTACTTCCATTGCCCATGTCAAATAAGTCTCTAGGGGTGTTACGTAGTACAACATACCAACCGTCATCAGTGGGATCTTTCGAGTAAAAAACTTATTTCACTTGAGAAGAAAATACTTACGGCTCGTCTATCAATTGTTGTCCAGTGTGAATTAATCGAGAGAAGTTCACCATTGTAAAACCAAATTGATCTTTTTTAATTCCGCGAGAAGTATTAACATCAGCCCAATCACATCAAAATAAGACAACCTTCCGTTTGCCATAGTAATCCAACTCAATAATGTCAGTAAGAAGTCCGTAATACTCCACATTTCCCTCAACAGGATTACTGTCCCTAGCACTAGCATAACTTGTAATTGAAGAATTAACAACTATTCCACAATTTTGAGTCCTCCTCAATCTTTCGCGAGATTTTGTATGAAACCTAAATCCATTGATGAGGAAAGCACTATATCTTTTTACTACTCTATTCGGACCTTGGGAAAGCCATTTAACTTTTTCATTGACGTTCTTTCCACTCCAAACCTATTGAATCGAAAGTAAATTGATTAATTATAAATGTTATGAGAAAACATTATTATTTGTCGATAAAAGCTTTAGTTGCATACCGTTTGGCCTAACCATTCATGAAAAGATTCTATGAATAACTTATGAATTGGGATTTTAAATTGGGATTTTAGAAGTTAAGTAAACTTCTAGATTAAATTGGGATTTTACTATCCCTCTGTTCTCTAATGAGAGACCTTGGATGACCCAAGAGAATATGATTCTAATATGCATGATCCATACTCAAACTGAATGGCCCAAAGCAATAGCATCTTTTACATAAAAGACTACAATTTCGATGGTTTCAACGAGTAACTAATAACTGTTAAATGCTAATCATTTTTTGAATATCAAATATGACAGTAAGACTGAAGAACCATACGTTCTGTGGGTTTTAATGAATAAACAATTTAAGCTGGCATCTTAATTTCATTAGAGAACACATGAAATGCCAATAATCAACATGAAATGCCAATAATCAACATGATCATCACCTTGCAAGGACAATCAATAAGCACTAACAATATGCAGTCACTCCATGGACCATACTAATCAAACGCCTTTAACACCATAACAAGACCAAACAGTAAAACTTCAAAACTATATGTACTGTGGTTTTTAATGAACAAAGTATGTAAACCAACATCTAAATCCATTTAGAGAACACATAAAATTCCAATAATCAACAGGATCATCACATTGCATAGATAATAAGCACACTTAACAACATGCAGCAACTCCATGGACCATACTAATCAAAGCCCTTTAACACCATAGCCTATGACCAAATATGACAATAAGACTTCAGAACCATACATTCTGTGGTTTTTAATGAATAAACAATTTAAGCCAACATCTTAATTCCATGAAATGCCAATAATCAACAAGATCATCACATTGCAATGACAATCAATAAGCACACTTAACAATAAAAAAAATACCAAATTAAACCAGTATGATTACTTCATTGAGGAGCCACAAAGTATTCTTAGTTCAACAATCACTTTAGTAATTCACCAAAACAAAACAGCATCTTGTTCTTGACTTAATATTTTAAAGTAAACTATTTTTAATAAAATTTACATTAAAATGCACCAGCACACGAAGTAAAACAAGAGAAAGCGAGAGAGATCATCGGCATACCATTTTTGTCCCTTCGAATTTTGAAGTTAACTAACAGCTTCCGGTTATTTAAAAGAAAATGAAAAACAAAAAAGGGATGTAACAGCCCGATTTAGGGGCTAGTTGGAACAGTGATCTCGGGATCACTAATCTGAGATTTGAGGAATTTATTTTCATGTCATTTTATGAGTCAGAGCATGATGGTATATGTACATGAGAATTTTGGTACCTTAATTTTAGCAATTTCTCGATTAATTGCGAAAAAGGATGAAATCGCATAAAGTGCGAAAGTTCCATTCTATAAGCTAAAGGTACCAAATAGCCATAGATTGTTAAATTGAAGTCCTTAAAAGGTAATTTAGCCCTTTGAAAAGGCTTGGCCGGCCATAGACTAGCATAGGAGACAAATTTGTCAATGTTGGTCAAAGTTAGTGATGGTAGGTGGACTTAATTAATAGTTTGATATTAGAATAAAGAAAAGATGATATCCATCTTTCTTGCTTATCTCTTCCACTGAAAATTGGCAGCCAAATAAGGGTTGAAAGCTTCAAAAATTTCAGCACACTTTTCTCTTCACAAGTAAGTGTTCTAGTGACCTCTTCTTGAAAATAGTTGTACTTTTGAGACCCACAAAGCTTAAGCTTTCAAATGAGGGGACTAATGTGCAATATAGTGAAGAGTTTAGAGTTTTTCCATGAGAGCTATCATTGTTATTTACTGCATTTTTATGTAAGAAAATGAGTCTTAGTTGTTAGATGAGCAACTTTTGTGAAAGGTGTTGTCTTGAAAACACCTAATTGGACCTTGATGAAAAGGTTACGAATTTGTAGTAGTTATGTGAAAAGTTGAGTTTCGATGATAGATATAAGAGTATTAAATGTTCACCTAGGCTTGTTGAAGGTGGAAATGTGATTAGAATTTATTTCCGAGCCAAGGGGAAAAATGGTTATTTTGCCAAAGTCTAGGGGCAAAATAGTAATTATGCCTAAGCATGATTAGTGAAATGCTTTTATTGATGTGGTGTTTTAAAATGAGCTAAATTGCTATTATAAAGCAAGAAGAACCGAGAATTCACCTAGATCGTGGAAAGAACAAAGTCTTGGACTAGACCGACGAGTTGGCTCCTTTTTGAAAACAAGGTAAGTTTGTATGTGATTAATGCAACATCTATGTTAGCATAATTGAGAATGCTTGGTATCATATTGATGCATGATACTCTATTAAATTGAAAAATTGATGTTGAATATAATGTTGAAGTCCTAGTAGACTATAATGAACATGAGAATGCTATCATCGAGATGAGAAATGGGTAGGGTCCCGAATAAGACCATGTACAGGGCATGGCCTCGGCACTGAATTGAGATTTCCGTATAAGACCACATTCGGAATATGGATTCGATAATGAATATGATAATTTTATAAGATCGTATCCGGGATATGGCATCGGTACTTGATGTGAAAGTCCATATTAGACCATATCCGGGATATGGCATTGGCATTTAGAATTGAATCCATATAAGACCACCTCGGGGATATGGCGTTTGCTTCATACCTACATGAATGGCGATAAATATGCGTCTTTGACTATCCCTAGTGACTAATGGGATAAATAGATAAGTTTAGAAGTAGAGATGAAAATTATACTAAAGTCATGTGAATGAGTGAATACAGGTACTGGTGAATGAGTCACGAAGAAACGATTATGATGTGTAGCACAGTATGTGCTAAATAAAGGAAATTGTAAGTAAGTATGGCAAGATGCCTGTGACTTGTGTATGGTTAGTTAATGTCTTGATGGATTATATATATCGAGCTTATTGCTGCTATTTATTTTCATGCAAACTTACTAAGCTTTATGCTTACCCCTTTCATTGCCCTTCTCCTTGTAGTATTGCCAAGATAACTCGAGGAACGTGGACGTAGGAGTTCAAAAATCACACTATCGACACCACTTTGGTATAACAATTTAGGCTTATTTTGAGTATGGCATGTATAGGACTTGGGTATTTTGTTAAGTTTTAATTGTTAGTCAAAGTGTTGGTTATGTATGTTATTAAAGTCTTTTTGTAAATGGTCTTATAAGTTAGGCAAGTAATTGGAAAATTCTATTGCTCAATGAAGATAAGTTTCATGAAGTGTATGCCCATGTGTATGTCATGATTCTTTGAGTTCCTAGAGATACCTTTTGGCTATCTTTTATATTGGAATGTTTTGGAATGAGTTTTTAGATGTTCTTTTGGGTTATGAGTTGTGTTGGTTTGAATTGGAGTATGTATGTGTGTAATATAGGGTGGCAAAGGGCTTGGTAGATAGCCATCTAATTGTCCACACGGGTAGACACACGGGCGTGTGTCTAGGCCGTGTGTGACACATGGTCAGCCCTATAGGCGTGTGGATCGACCGTGTATCCCGTTACATGTTGGGTTTGCAAGTCAGTATGCTCCACGGGGCAGAGACACGGCCGTGTGTCTCAGCCGTGTGGGAGACACGGCCTAAGGACATAGGCATGTGCCTAGGCCGTGTGAAGTCTGCACCTTAATTGTGGAATTTAATTCGACACACGGGCTAAGGACACGGACGAGTGCCTTGGCCGTGTGACCTTAGTGAAATGATGATGCCATAGTCAGGATCGACCACGGGTGGAAGACACGGGTATGTCTTAGGGGAACACGGGCGTGTCCCCAGACCTACACGGGCGTGTGGCCCCTGTTTTGTTGAAAAGTTTCTCGAGTTTGTATAAGTTCCTGGAATAGTTCTGATACCTCTCGGAGGTATGTTTAGAGCCTCTTAGGCCGAGTATGTGCAAGTGATGGATATAAACGAAATTTTATAACCCTATTCAAGACGTTTAAGCAAGATTAGTTAGGTAATGCCTCAAACCCAGTTTCAGCTTGAATACGGGTAAGGGGTGTTATATTTATTGGTATCAGAGCTACGGTTTAGTCAGTTCTAGGACTAATGTAGCGTAAGTACGAGTCTAGCTATACATGCCATATGTAAGAGTGTATGAGTAACGATAGTGTGATGGCTCCTAACGTATAAAATTGTGTTTTATGTAGTATATGGATTCTGATCCAGACCGAACTGCAGCTGATGATGCTGCGAGTAACGCGCCGGCTCCCATTCAAGAGACCGCGCTAGCTAATAGTAGACCCGAGACCTTGGGTCAGGGGGAAGAGGCTCGAGAAGCCTTTCTCCACATGATAAGCAACTGGTATACTGAATATACTCGAGCAAATCCTAACGCTCAACCCCCTCCACCCCCACCAATTCCTCAACCCGCTCCAGTAGCTCCTCAAATGGTTGAGGTGGTGAGAAGAGAAAGGCCTCCGGTTGATAAGATCCGGAAGCAAGGAGCCAAAAAAATTTAGGCAAATAAGGACGATGACCTGGAGAGAGCGAAATTCTGGCTCGAGAATACCATCAGGGTATTCGATGAGTTATCCTGCACGCCTGAGGAGTGCTTAAAGTGTACAGTATCTCTTTTGAGAGGTTCAGCCTATCGATGGTGGAACACCCTGGTGTCGGTGGTACCAAGGGAGAGAGTTAGCTGGGAATTCTTTCAAGAGGAATACCGGAAGAAGTACATCAGCCAGAGGTTTATCGACCACAAGAGGAAGGAGTTCTTGGAACTGAAGCAAGGCCGTATGTCAGTGACTGACTACGAACGGGAGTTCGTAAGGCTTAGCAAATATGCTTAGGAGTGCGTGTCTACCAAGGAAGTCATGTGTAAGAGGTTCGAGGACAGACTGAATGAGGACATCCGTTTATATGTTGGAGTCCTCGAACTAAAAGAATTTGTAGTGTTGGTGGATAGGGCTTGTAAAGCCGAAGATTTGGCTAAAGAGAAGAGAAGAGAAGGGCTGAGAATGAGTCTCGTGACTCGAGAAAAAGGCAGTTGAATAAGTCTCACCAACCCTCATCTAGGAAATTAAGGGATTTCACTACTCGATCAGTCACTTCAGCAGGGTTTTCAACCCGAAGTAAAGGCAAGCAATTTTCAGAGTCGAAAGGGCAGACCACATCAGTTGCTAGTATGGGCAACGTCCGACCAAGTAGACCGGAATGCCCTCAGTGTGGCAAGCGCCATTCTGGTGAGTGTCGAGCTAATGAGAAGGCTTATTTCAGATGTGGGTCCTTAAACCACTTTATCAGAGACTGCCCCGAGGTGGGCGAGAAAGAAAAGCCTCAGAATGCAAGATCGGGAAGTACTGCTAGGGGAAGACCACTGAGAAACCCGGGACATGAGATGAGTAACAAGAACCCATCCAGAGAGCAAGCCGCTAGAGTCGAGGGTAGAGCACCGGCGAGAAATTATGCCATCCGTGCTCGTGAAGAGGCATCTTCCCCTGACGTAATCACGGGTACCTTTTCTCTCCATAATACTCGTGTTATAGCTTTAATTGATCCTGGATCTACCCACTTATACATATGCATGAAATTAGTCTCTAGCATGAGTATGCCTATAGAGTCTACTGAATTCATCATAAGAGTGTCTAATCCTCTAATAGAGTTTGCAAAGGTTACCCTTTAATGATTAAGGGCCATTGTTTCCCGGTTGATCTTATTCTATTTCCATTTGACGAGTTTGATGTCATCCTTGGGATGGTTTGGTTAGTTACTCATGGAGTAATTGTGAATTGTGGAATGAAGCTTATTGAGTTGAAATATAACACCCCTTACCCGAGTTCTACGCCGGAACCGGGCCCGATGCGTCACCGTAATAAAATCTCATGATCACCACTTAGGATCATCGTGACTACTCTCTTAAGTTACCTCAACAACCTCATTCTCGACTTACGAGGCCTCGCTCATACCCTTAAGTGCTCTCGAGACTATATCGGAACTTTTTCGAATCTTAAAAATTTTTTCTTTTATACAGGGCTCACATGCCCGTGTAGAATGAGACACGCCCGTGTGTAGACACACACGCCCATGCCTTCAACCCGTGTCTGAAAACCCAAGCATTCTGCTAATGCCACACGGCTAAGGCACACGCCCGTGCCTCCCAACCGTGGTGAACACTGACTTTAGCCACACGGCCTCAAAGCTTAGTCACATGCCTGTGTGACTAGCCCGTGGTCTATCCTGACTTAAAAGGATCAACTTGCAGGGGACACACGGCCAAGTCACACACCCGTGGTTTGACCGTGTGTCACACATGGTCTAGACACACGCCCGTGTGTCTATCCACATGGACAAGAACAAAGCTATATGCTAAGCTCTTCTCACCCCTACAACATACCCAACATGCACTCATCAAACACATCCATAATTTACTTAAAAGAAATCACAATTTCACATGGATAACTACATCTTTTTCACATAAAATAACAGCCAACAACTATGGCATTATACAAAATAGATTATTCAACTATAGGCTAACACATCCTAGCCACTTACAACAAAATTCCCTAACTTGTCTAGCCCCTATACATGCCATGACTCATAAGAACTTGAAACATCATACCAAGCGTCTATCCGATAGTGTGAAAACATCTCCGACGGCCTCCAACCCGAGCTAGATAAAATATCCTATAAGAGATGGGAAAAGGAAAGGAGTAAGCAATAAAGCTTAGTAAGTCTATCTGCATAAACTAACAAATACCGATATTCATTGAATAAAGATAACCACAAGTATTATACTGAGTTTTTCCCCTTAACTTATGGCTACTTACTCAACCCCTCTTGAAGTTTACTCGTTCTATCTCTTACCACATTCTTACCATGCCACAAGCCAATTGCTCGTTTAATTAGTACACAATCCTGCACTGATCACCACAAGATCATATATAAAGCAACACATCAAGCATTTTCAATAAGACACTCATATTACAAATCTCTCGGTGGTTACGCACTTAGCCCACCATTAAATCTCTTATAGGGTGGTATCGCACTCAGCCCACCATTCATTAATACTTATGGTGATTTCGCACTTAGCTCACCAATCATTTATAAGCGATGGTATCGCACACAGCCCATCAATTACTAATTAATCAAGTGGTAACGCACACAGCCCACCGATTGTGATATAGTTGATGGCATCGCACACAGCTCATCAATTAATAGTATATCAGGTGGTAACGCACACAGCCCACTGATATTATACATTCACAAATATTTATCCACATACATTTCTCTAATTCAAATGTTAAACCGAGAACATCCTCACACATTTCTATTCTTGCTTAACTTTCTACGATGCTTGTTCTCATTCATACAATGCATCAATAAATCTATCTCATGCAACTAAGGTGCATTAATTAAACATATCCCACTAGGGTTCATCATATATTGAATTCATATCAATTCAATTCTAACACATACTTATGCTTCTCGTGGTACAACCACTTACATTCAACATCCCCGTTGAATCATTCAAATTGTTAAATAACTCTCTTGAGTCTCATACACATAGTTCTCATTAACATCATACCCCAATAGGGTCTTACATACATTAACATGTTGATGCTATGACCCCGATAAGGTCTTATACGAAATATCACATCGTTGCCATGTCCTTGATATGGTCTTATTTAATATCTCTCACCGAAGCCATATTCCAATATGGTCTCACAAGGAACCTTAACTAACATCATTTCATACTATTTACGTTTCTTACTATTCTTAGATTCAATTCTCTTAACAACTCATCGACAAATATTTAATACATTCATTGCATAATTATACATTCCATACAACTTTGGAATATTAAAATAACTCATATGTAATTACAACATTTGCACATGAACTTACCTCGATGTCGAAAGGGCCGAAAGAGACTTTTTACCCACATTTCTCTTTTCACCCGTTCTAGGTCCGGAACTCATTTTCTTTGATCTAGAATAATGAAATTCACTGATTTAATCACTTATAAATCATAATACACCATAATCTACACTTTAGGTAAAATTACCATTTTGCCCCTACACTTTGGCAAAATTACGATTTTGCCCCTAGGCTCGTAAATAAATTTTCATCACACTTTCTTGTTAAACAAGCCTAGCTGAACATTTAATCCTCTTATATCCACAATTTCAACTATTTCATGCCTTAATGAACAAATTACAACTTTTGCATTTTAGTCCCAATTAGGTGTTTTCATGACAACACCTTTCACAAAAGTTGTTTATCAACATCCTAACATTCATTTTCTTCCATAAAAACTCAGCCACCAGCATAAAATCTCTCATGGCAAGTCCCTAGACTTTCAACCATGTTACAAAATAGTCCTCTCTTTAGGAAGCTTAAGCTTTGGGGACTCCAAGAGTACAAAAATTATCAAGAAAGATCATCAAAATCACTTACTTGTGAGGAGAAATGCTTGCTGAAATTTTGAGCTTCAAAAACCCCATTCTTGCTGCTCATTTTTGGTGGAAGAGGAGAAGAAATAAAAAAGATGATAGCTTTTCTTATTTCATCTTATTTTATTCTTTTTAATCACCTAACATGACCAACATTTAATGCCCTTGTCCCCTTAACTTCCTTGACTTTCCAACTCACTTAACAAGGCCAAATTTCACATTTGGGACCTCCAATTTATAATTCATAGCTATCTGGCACCTCTAGCAAAAAAAAATAGAACTTTCGCACTTTATGTGATTTAGTCTTTTTTCACAATTTAGCTAGAAATTGCTAAAATTAAGGCACCAAAATTTTCATGCACCCTTATAAACATGTTATAACACATAAAATAACATGAAAATAATTTTTCTCTATCCTCAGTTTAGTGATTCTGAGATCACTGTTCCGACTAGCCCCTAAACCGGGCTGTTACATGAAAAATGAAAATGGAAATCTTATTCGTGTTGAATCAGATAAGCAAGATAGATCACCGGTAGTGATATCAGCTTTGTCGACTCAGAGATATTTAAGGAAGGGGTATGAGGCTTACCTTGCCTTTGTGTTGAACACTAAGAGACTAATTTGGGAATTGAGTCGGTACCCATAGTATGCGAGTACCTAGATGTTTTCCCGGAAGAGTTGCCAGGGCTACCTCCGGTTAGAGAGATTGAATTTGAAATTGAGTTAACTCCGGGTACTGCCCCTATTTCTATTGCTCCATATAGAATGGCACCAACCGAGCTAAAAGAGTTGAAAGAACAGTTGCAAGAGTTAACGGATAAAGGTTTTGCAAGGCTGAGTTTTTCTTCATGGGGTGCTCCCATTTTATTTGTGAAGAAGAAAGACGGTTCTATGAGGTTATGCATAGACTATCGGCAACTTAACAAGGTAACTGTGAAGAACAAGTACCCGTTTCTGAGGATCGATGATCTATTCGACCAATTGAAGGGAGCCACAGTATTTTTCCAAGATAGATTTTAGGTCAGGGTACTATCAGCTTAGAGTCAAGGAATCGGATGTGCCAAAAACCGCATTTAGGACTAGGTACGGCCACTATAAATTTTTGGTCATGCCTTTTGGTCTAACAAATGCCCTTGCAATCTTCATGGATTTGATGAATCGCATTTTTCGGCCATACTTGGATAAATTTGTCGTAGTCTTCATCGACGACATACTGATCTACTCTCGAGATGAGAACGAACATGTCGAACATTTGAGTATGGTTCTGCAAGTTTTAAGAGAAAGACAATTGTATGCCAAATTCAGTAAGAGTGAATTTTGGCTAAAAGAAGTGGGATTTTTGGGGCACATTGTCTCGGGAGATGGGATTAGAGTCGACCCGAGTAAGATTTTAGCAATTGTTGAATGGAAACCACCGAGGAGCGTAACTGAAGTAAGGAGTTTTCTGGGCCTAGCCGGTTATTATAGGCATTTTGTTAAGGAGTTTTCCATGATAGCAACCCCGATGACGAGACTTTTACAAAAAGATGTGAAGTTTGTTTGGACAAGAGAGTGCCAACAGAGTTTTGAGAAATTGAAGACACTGTTGACTGAGGCTCCTGTTTTGGTGCAACCCGAATCAGGAAGAGAATTTGTAGTTTACAGTGATATATCTCTGAATGGATTGGGTTGTGTACTTATGCAAGAGGGTAAGGTGGTTGCTTATGCCTCTCAAAAATTAAAGCCACATGAGAAGAATTATCCGACTCATGATTTGGAGTTGGTCGCAATTGTGTTTGCGTTGAAGATTTGGAGACACTATTTATATGGTGAAAGGTTTCGGATTTTCACCGACCATAAGAGCCTAAAATATTTGATGACTCAAAAGGAATTAAATTTGAGGCAACGAAGGTGGTTAGAGATGATTAAGGATTATGAGTTAGTGATTGACTACCATCCGGGGAAGGCGAACGTAGTCGCTGATGCCTTGAGCAGAAAATCATTGTTTGCACTAAGAGCCATGAGTACTCAGATGACTTTGTTGGATGATGGTTCCATTTTAGCCGAGCTGAGGGCTAAACCATTGTTTCTCCAAGAGATTTGTGAAGCTCAGAAAGATGATGACAGTTTGCAAGCCAAGAGAGTTTTATGTGAGTTGAATGTTGAGTCAGACTTTCGAGTAAATCCTGATGGATGTCTGACATTTCGAGATAGGGTCTGTGTACCCAGAAATGATGAGCTTATTCGTAAGATCTTGCATGAAGCGCATAGCGGATGTTTAACTGTGCACCCTGAGAGCACGAAGATGTACAATGATTTGAGGAAATGGTATTGGTGGCTTGGTATGAAGAAAGACATTTCTGAGTTTGTATCGAGATGCCTGATTTGTCAGCAAGTAAAAGCTGAATATCAAGTACCTTCGGGTTTACTTCAGCCCATTATGGTTCCTGAGTGGAAATGAGACCATATTACCATGGACTTCGTGACGGGCTTACCATTGACTCCAAAGAAGAAAGATGCAGTATGGGTAGTGGTTGATAGGCTCACAAAGTCAGCCTATTTCATACCAGTGCGAGTCGACTATTCGCTTGATAAATTGGCAGACTTGTAAATGTCAGAGATAGTAAGACTTTATGGTGTACCGTTTTCGATCATTTCGGATAGAGATCCGAGATTCACGTTACGGTTTTGGAAAAAGTTGCAAGAGGCCTTGGGCACGAAATTGAGTTTCAGTACAGCCTTTCATCCACAAACCGACGGGCAGTCGGAGAGGGTAATTCAAATACTTGAAGACATGCTTCGATGTTGTGTTTTGGAATTCCACGGTAATTGGGAGAAATACTTACCATTGGTGGAATTCGCCTACAACAACAGCTTTTAGTCAAGTTTGAAAATGGCGCCTTATGAGGCACTGTATGGACGTAAGTGTCGAACGCCCTTGTATTGGTCAGAACTCAAAGAGAAACAGATACACGAGGTCGATTTGATTAAGGAAACTGAAGAGAAAGTAAAAGTGATACGTGACTGTCTGAAAGTTGCCTCAGATAGGCAAAAGTCCTATTCGGATTTGAAAAGGAAAGAGATAGAATCCAAAGTCGATGATAAAGTGTTCTTGAAAGTGTCACCTTGGAGGAAAGTCCTCAGATTTGGCCGGAAGGGAAATTTGAGTCCGTGCTTTATCGGACCTTATGAAATTACCGAGAGGATAGGACCAGTGGCTTATCAATTGGCCTTGCCACTTGTGCTAGAAAAGATTCATGACGTCTTTCACGTATCCATGTTGCGCCGATACCGTTCAGACCCTTCACATGTCATAGTTCCAACAGAGGTAGAGATACAACTGGATTTAACTTATGGTGAAGAACCGGTTAGATTTTTGGCGCGAGAAGTCAAGCAGTTAAGAAACAAAAGCATAGCCCTAGTGAAAGTCCTATGGCAAAGGCACGGAATAGAAGAGGCTACATGGAAGCCCGAGGAAGCGATGAGAAACCAATATCCAAACCTTTTCACAGGTAAGATTTTCGGGGACGAAAATCCTTAAGAGGGGAGAATTGTAACAGCCCGATTTAGGGGCTAGTTGGAACAATGATCTCGAGATCACTAATCCGAGATTCGAGGAATTTATTTTCATGTCATTTTATGAGTCAGAGCATGATGGTATATGTACATGAGAATTTTGGTACTTTAATTTTAGCGATTTCTCGATTAATCGCGAAAAAAGACTAAATCGCATAAAGTGCGAAAGTTCCATTCTATAAGCTAAAGGTACCAAATAGCCATAGATTGTTAAATTGAAGTCCTTAAAAGGTAATTTAGCCCTTTGAAAAGGCTTGGTCGGCCATAGACTAGCATAGGAGACAAATTTGTCAATGTTGGTCAAAGTTGGTGATGGTATGTGGACTTAATTGATAGTTTAATATTAGAATAAAGAAAAGATGATATCCATCTTTCTTGCTCATCTCTTCCATTGAAAATTAGCAGCCAAATAAGGGTTGAAAGCTTCAAAAATTTCAGCACACTTTTCTCTTCACAAGTAAGTGTTCTAGTGACCTCTTCTTGAAAATAGTTGTACTTTTGAGACCCCCAAAGCTTAAGCTTTCAAATGAGGGGACTAATGTGCAATATAGTGAAGAGTTTAGAGTTTTTCCATGAGAGCTATCATTGTTATTTGCTGCATTTTTTTGGAAGAAAATGAGTCTTAGTTGTTAGATGAGCAACTTTTTGTGAAAGGTGTTGTCTTGAAAACACCTAATTGGACGTTGATGAAAAGGTTACAAATTTGTAGTAGTTATGTGAAACATTGAGTTTTGATGATAGCTATAAGAGTATTAAATGTTCACCTAGGCTTATTGAAGGTAGAAATATGATTAGAATTTATTTCCGAGCCTAAGGGCAAAATGGTCATTTTGCCAAAGTCTAGGAGAAAAATAGTAATTTTGCCTAAGCATGATTAGTGAAATGCTTTTATTTATGTCGTGTTTTAAAATGAGCTAAATTGCTATTATAGAGTAAGAAGAACCGAGAATCCGCCTCGATCGGGGAAAGAACAAAGTCTTGGACTAGACCGACGAGTTGGCTCCTTTTTGAAAATGAGGTAAGTTTGTATGTGATTAATGCAACATCTATGTTAGCATAATTGAGAATGCTTGGTATCATATTGATGCATGATACTCTATTAAATTGAAAAATTGATGTTGAATATGATGTTGAAGTCCTAGTAGACTATAATGAACATGAGAATGCTATCATCGAGATGAGAAATGGGTAGGGTCCCGAATAAGACCATGTACGGGGCATGGCCTCGGCACTGAATTGAGATTTCCGTATAAGACCATATTCGGAATATGGCTTCGGTAATGAATATGATAATCGTATAAGACCGTATCCGGGATATGGCATCGATACTTGATGTGAAAGTCCATATAAGACCATATCCGGGATATGGCATTGGCATTTAGAATTGACTCCATATAAGACCACCTCAGGGATATGGCGTTGGCTTCATACCTACATGAATGGTGATAAATATGCATCTTTGACTATCCCTAGTGACTAATGGGATAAGTAGATAAGTTTAGAAGTAGAGATGAAAATTATACTAAAGTCATGTGAATGAGTGAATACAGGTACTCGTGAATGAGTCACGAAAAAACGATTTTGATGTGTAGCACGGTATGTGCTAAATAAGGGAAATTGTAAGTAAGTATGGCAAGAAGCCTGTAACTTGTGTATGGTTAGTTAATGTATTGATGGATTATATATATCGAGCTTATTGTTGCTATTTATTTTCATGCAAACTTACTAAGCTTTATGCTTACCCCTTTCATTGCCTTTCTCCTTGTAGTATTGCCAAGATAACTCGAGGAACGTGGACGTAGAAGTTCGGAAATCACACTATCAACACCACTTTAGTATAACAATTTAGACTTATTTTGAGTATGGCATGTATAGGACTTGGGTATTTTGTTAAGTTGTAATTGTTAGTCAAAGTGTTGGTTATGTATGTTATTAAAGTCATTTTGTAAATGGCCTTATCAGTTAGGCAAGTACTTGGCAAATTCTATTGCTCAATGAAGATAAGTTTCATGAAGTGTATGCCCATGTGTATGTCATGATTCTTTGAGTTCCTAGAGATACCTTTTGGCTATCTTTTATATTGGAATGTTTTGGAATGAGTTTTTAGATGTGCTTTTGGGTTATGAGTTGTGTTGGTTTGAATTGGAGTATGTATGTGTGTAATATAGGGTGGCAAAGGGCTTGGTAGATAGCCATCTAATTGTCCACACGGGTAGACACACGGGCGTGTGTCTAGGCCGTGTGTGACACACAGTCAGCCCTATGGGCATATGGATCAACCGTGTGCCCTGTTACATGTTGGGTTTGCAAGTCAGTATGCTCTACGGGGCAGAGACACGGCCATATGTCTCAGCCGTGTGGGAGACACGGCCTAAGGACATAGGCGTGTGCCCAGGCCGTGTGAAGTCTGCACCTTAATTGTGGAATTTAATTCGACACACGGGCTAAGGACACGGGCGTGTGCCTTGGTCGTGTGACCTTAGTGAAATGATGACGTCATAGTCAGGATCGACCACGGGTGGAAGACACGGGCGTGTCTTAGGGGAACACGGGCGTGTCCCTAGACCTACACGGGCGTGTGGCCCCTGTTTTGTTGAAAAGTTTCTCGATTTCGTATAAGTTACCGAAATAGTTCCGATACCTCTCGGAGGTATGTTTAGGGCCTCTTAGGCTGAGTATGTGCAAGTGATGGATTTAAACGAAATTTTATAACCCTATTCAAGACGTTTAAGCAAGATTAGTTAGGTAATGCCTCAAACCCGGTTTCGGCTTGAATACGGGTAAGGGGTGTTACAAAGGAGGCTGCCGATGGAGATGCAGAGAGGGTCACACGACGAAAAACAAAGCAGAGGGCTACCGACAGAGATGCGGAGGGCTGCCGATTTGGGGAAATTGGGGGAAAAATAAAGGGAATCAGGGTAGGGGAGAAGCAGTTTGGGAAAAATAAAATGGGAAAAAAAAAGATTTCAAGGGGTGGGGGGAACCGATTTTGGGAAAAAGAATGGGAAAAAGAAGAGATTTCTGTGGGATTTCGGGGGGTGAGGGAACTGATTTTGGGGAAAAAAATGGGGGGGGGGGGAAGAAGAGTTTTCAAGTGGGATTTCATGGGGAGGGGGAGGAACCGATTTTGGGAAAAAAATACTAAGGCATTTTGGGGTAACAAAACGATGCATTTTTGGAAAAATATACACAATAGCGGCGTTTGGACCAAAAACGCCACTATTGCTCAACTTTTAGCGGCGTTTTGACCAAAAACGCTGCTATTGCTCAACTTTTTGCGGCGTTTGGAACAAAAACGCCGCTAAATCTTGACTTTTTTACAATTTTTATATTGAATTATTGTATCTTTCATATAAATTTTAAATAATTAATTTTTTTAAAATTTAAGTAATATTTAAAAGAATTAGATAAAATTATAATTTTTTATGTAAGAAAATAAAAACAAAAACAAAAAATTCCAAAATATGAAAAAAACAAAAACAAAAAAGCTTTAAAATTTTTTTATCTTTTGTATTAATTATATATTCTTTCAATATATTAGGAAATTAAATTAAAATTTTCAATTTACTAATTAATTTTGTTTCTCTAGAGATGCATGGGTTAGCAACTTTTTTAATTTTAATATATATAAAGTTTATCTATTTTCTCTTAAATAATTTAAACTATAATGATAATTTTAATATATTAAAATTAAAATGATCTCTTTTACAATTATATGAGAAATTATTTAATATATAAATTAAAAAATAATCAGTCATATACCAAAAAAACTTTAAAATTATTTTAAATAAATAGAAAATGATGAAAGAGTGCATGAGTTGCCGAAAAGAATTCATGATAGCCACTTGGATGATGGGTGAGAATACAAGGAGCAAAACGGCGACGTTTTGTTTAAAATCTAAACACTAAACCCTAAACCCCTAAACATAAACCATAAACCTTAAAATTTAAACACTAAACCCCAAACCACAAATCCTAAACCCTAAACCACAAAACCATAAAAATAAAAACCATACACTTTAAACACCAAACCTCAAACCCCAAACCATATATCCTAAATCCTAAAATAAAATGAATCTTTGCGGCGTTTTTTGACTTTTTGTGGCGTTTTTCTCATAAACACCGCTAATGCTTGACTTTTTTAATGACATATGAGCAATTTTTATATTGAATTATTATATCTTCCATATCAAATTTAAATAAATCATTTTTTAAAATTACAATAATATTTAAAAGAATTAGATAAAATTTGAAATTTTTATATATTTTTTATGTAAGAAAACAAAAACAAAAACAAAAACAAAATATGAAAAAAAAAAGCTTTAAATTTTTTTTTCTCTTCTGTAGTTATATATTCTTTCAATATTTTAGGAAATTTAAATAACTTTTTCAATTTACTAATTAATTTTGTTTCTCTGAATATGCATGGGTTAGAAAATTTTTTAATTTTAATATATATAAAGTTTATCTATTATCTCTTAAATAATTTAAACTGTAATGATAATTTTAATATATTAAAATTAATATTATCTTTTACAATTATATAAGAAATTATTTAATATATAAATTAAAAAAAATCAGTCATATACCAAAAAACCTTTAAAATTATTTTAAATAATAGTATTTTTATTTTTTCATTTTTAACATATATTTTTCTATGTTTTTACTTTCAAATTTTTTCTACGTGTCATTAATTTTTTCTGAAGATTTTAAATATTAAATTAAAAATAAATTGTATTTTAATTAATATAAAGAAACTAGTTAAATAATAAATAGAAAATGATGAAAGAGTGCATGCATGGGTGAGAATACAGGGAGCAAAACGGCGCCGTTTTGTTTAAAATACAATGATTTTTTGCGACATTTTCGATAAAAACGCCGCTACTGCTAGACCTTTAGCGGCGTTTATGAGAAAAACGCCGCTAATGCTAGACCTTTTGCGGCGTTTTTCTCATAAACGCAGTTATAGCTCTAACCTTTTGCGGCGTTTACCTATTAGCGCCACTAATGTATAACTTTTGCGGCGTTTTTGGTCCAAACGCCACTAAAAACGCCGCTAAAAACCAGTTTTGATGTAGTGATGGTATGGTACCACTAGTCACGCCTTTTTGGTTAAAACTAAAATAATTTATTTTTATTTTGACACGTGGCATCATTATATTGTGCTCTGTGATAAGATTCGTTGGGAGATATGTGTCATTTCACTTCTTTTTTTAAGCAATCGGCCTACTGCTCTACAGTAAAATCCATAGTCACCATTGAATGTTGGGATACATTAGGTCAAAGTGCCCTTTCATAGAGTAATACAATTCAATACGAAGCACAATATGAATTGATAGACAACCAAAGAACAGCATAAAGAAGATGAAAAGTTCAGGATCAAACTCAAGCAAGCAATTACGAGAAGTGCTTTAGTTTTGGGAAGATGCCCTCACAGCTGCGCTGCAGTTTCATCGGTTATTTCCGAATTCAATGCTACTATTTCTTCAATAACCCTTGCCTTGATCATTTCTCTTGCATCTTGGCAACCATTTGTGGAGTTTTCACAAGGTTGTTTACAAGTTTCATGACTTGAGCACTCTTGGACAAATGGCCAAAAGTTCAAGCATTTGCAAAACTTTCTCCAAGGTGCATTGATATTGAAACAGCTTTTCTCGACATTACATTATTACGATTTCTTTGCGAGTGCCTTAGCAGAACCCATTGCCTACTGTACACCTTTCTCATCTCTCTCAACAATTAAAACAAAAACCACATAAAAATCCCATAAATTTTCTTATCAAGAAAAAAACTTAGAACAGGACCTCCCCCCAAAGAAAAAGCCCCTTATTTCACTTCTTATTTGATGATATTAGTAACATCATATATATTTATATTTACATGTAGCAATATGAAGTTACAAATAAAGAGAGCAAACTTACATGTTAAGTTTAAAAAAAATTTATATCGCAATATTTTAAAAAGTGGTTGAATTGCACGTGTCAATCAATCCATAACTTTTAAGTTAATTAGAAAAAAATTAAATCAACATATTTATTACATACAATTTTTAAAAAATATTACATCAATTCATATTTTATCATTATGTATGATTTATGTAACAAAATTTAATCATTCAATATTACTTTTTTCATGTAATTCTATCCCTTATATTTTATTAATAAAATAAAATACTAATCTCTATCGTTTATGAGAAGGGATTGTATGAAATTGTGATTCCACATCATCTCTATCCCTTTCCAATAAGAGAATGATAAATCAGCTTTTTCCTCTTGGTTTTTAGCATTTTTAGTTGGATTTGAATTTTTCAAGGAGGAAAGGCTGAAAAACAAGAAAAATTTGATTTATCATCATCCTATTGGAAAGGGATAGGGATGACGTGGAATCACAGTTTCATACAATCCTTTCTCTATCGTTTATATATCACATTTAATATTTGAAATGCATTTAGTCCAAAAATAGCATTTATTAATTTTAATATTTTTATTATTGAAATTTTTTGTTTAAACTTATTTATCATATTACTAATAAAATTTATAAAACAAATTAATATATTTTAATTAATACATATAATCATTAAGATATGTTGGAATCTATATAACTAGTTTTTTTTTTATCTCGTGCGATGCATGGATTAATTAATTTGTATTTATTAACTTTAATATTTTATATTTGTTTATTACAAATTTGTTAAAAAATTTGTAATTTTTCGTTAATACCATGATTGAGAAAGAAAAAAAAATATATAAATGTTTACTTTTTACATAGTTTGTATGATGACAAAAATAATTAAGAACATAAAAGTTAAATGTTTAAAATAAAAAATAATAATATAAAATGTCTTTGAAAAAATTCTAAAAATATATATTTTAATATTGAGAATTATATATTAACATTGAATACTGATATTGAAATAGATAGATTACATTGTTTTTATATAAGTGTAAAACATAAAATTGTGTTTATAGAATTGCAAATATTGAAATAGTTAGACTTTATTTTTAAAAATATAAAATTTTGTTACTTTTTAATATTGAAATAGGTGTTTTCATTGTAAATATTAAATTTAAAACAATGTATTTATATTCATATAGATTATGAAAGAAAATTTAAAAATGTTTTAAAACTATAGGAACTAATGTTGTAAAATAAAATTGTGAATTTTTAATCATTGAAATTTTTTATATTTGTAAGGACTATAAAGGTAAATTTAAAATGTGGAGCAGTGTTGAAGCAAATAGTAAAAGATGAAGGATTTTATAATGAAATTGTTAACTTTTTTGGCCCTCCAATTTTTTATTTTTATTTTTGAAAAAAGAGTTATTTTAGCCTTCCATTTAATTTTTTTTTTTTACTTTTTTAGCCCTTAAATTTACGTTGTTTGTTAAATAACCATAAATTGGATGGAAAATTTAATGTTCGTTAACTATGTTGATATGGTATACACGTGAATTGCCACATATATGTCACGTTAACAATTAATAATTTTTTAAAATTTAAAAAAGATTTAAGAAATATTTTTTATATGTTTATACTTTTTTAATAATTTTAATACTTCTTTTAAAAAATAATTTTATAAATGTTTTGAACTTTTTTAAATTTAAAAAATTAATTAATTACTAACATAGCATCCACGTGAAAATTTATATGTATGCCATGTTAGCAAAGTTAACAAACATTAACTTTTTCATCTATTTTGGGTGATTTGACAAACAACACAAGTTTAAGGGTTAAAAAAAGCGAAAAATTAAATGAATGACTAAAATGAGTTTTTTTGTAAAGTTGAAGAACCAAATAGGTCATTATGCTTTTTTATTTTACCTGTGTTTTTCTCTCGGCATGAATTGTTAAACTCTTTTTGTAATTAAAGTAATTTCTAAGTTTTGATTGTATAAGTTTATGAGATATAACTGGATTTTTTTTCATTCTTGTCTATTTTTTTTTTTTGAATTTAAGTATTTTTCATTTTAATTACAAATATGCAAGTTTTTTTAATATAGGGCTCATATCTGAATATATGTTTTATCAATTAAAATAGATTTTAATATTGTGACAAATAGTATGATTGGATAGATGCCATAAATAAATTTCGCTTGTGGGTATTTGTTGGGTAATGTAAGGGATGAGTAGAGATTTTAGCATACTAACAGTAAAAGGAAAATTTACCAACTTTTATACCTGACTTGGAGGCTATCCTTTTGTAATACAAGAGTGGTCCGTAGACTTGACAGTGTTGTGCACATGTCATGTGTCTTGGGTTGGTTTACTGCCTTTTGTTGATGTGTTTTGCCTTGAGGGCCATATAATCCTCCAACCTTCGGCTTGTTTATTTAAGCTAATATAACAAAAATTGAACTCTTCCTTATAACACAAGTAATTATATTTAAATTTAATAATTTTAGATATAATAAAAATAAAATATCTGTATTTGATTAATATTATTAACACACTTATAAAAAATACACATAATATTTGTATTTAAAGTTTGTTAGGATAATTACCATCACCGGCCCGAATTGTAATAAGCTCACTGGATTGGTTCGCAGGATCGGATCACATGATAGGCTCACAAGTCAAGCTTGCTTTTCCGTGGGGTTACACGTACGGGCCAGGCTCACATAAGACCTTATGAACACGTATGTTTAGTCTAGAGTAGGATACGTATTTATATGCATGAGGCCTACCTAACTAGTACCTCATGTCAATGAACAATATTCATCTCATATAAATATATATATACCACTACTTGAGAGACATAGGGCTTGTTTAGTAGTGCTTAAAAAAATACTTTTGGCTCCAAAAACATTTTTGAAAAAAAAGTTGTACTAAATAAATTGCTTTTGGCTGAAATTTTTAACTTTTTAAAAGCACTTTTGAAAAGCACTTCTGAAAAGAAAAAACTAAAATTTTAAGCTTTTTCTCCCCAAAAGTACTTTTAGTGCTTAATTACTTTTTCATCCCTCCAATAACATAATATTTTTCCTTCTTTTTTTCTTGGTGCTTAATTACAAATGTGTTAAAATTATTAATTAAAAAAATTAAAATAATACAAATGTGTTAATATCTAATTACAAATATTTAATAGTTCTATTTAAATATTTAAAATATAATTTATATATTCTAATTAAATTTTATAAATAATTAATATTTATTTCTTAAAAATATTTAAAATTTATATTTCATATATTAAAATATTAATAAGTTATAATAAATTTTTTTATATTCTTACTAAAATATAATAATATTAATTAATTTAAATATTATTTAAATGTATATTTGTTACTTGATAATAACATGTTTAAAATGGATATTTTATTTTTTAAAAGCACTTTTTGACAACAATGTTAAACACTCAAATCTTAAACCAAACTTTTCAAAAGCATTTCTCAAAAACACTTTTCCACAGCACTTTTCAAAAACACTTTTGAAAAGCAACGCTAAACTAGCCCATAAAAATAAATATTCCATTCAATATATTTATAATTATATAAGTGAAACATAACACAAAACACAATGCGCCTAAATAGATTATCAAATCTACCGAATCTTTTAATTAAATGATATGCTTGAAACCTAAAAAACATATCATGCCAATTAAGGATTGAAATAAAACAATATATATATATATATATATATATATACGGCGTTTGATAACAAAGGAATTGATGCAAACGCCAAGAATACGTGCAATACACACACATATATAATATCTTGGAGTGAAATGCTTGAATGCCAATAACTTCAAAGTTATTATAAAGTAAAGATCACCACTTATCGTTATCCATAAAAAAAACATAAAATAAAAAAGAAAAGCAAAGTGTGTTTTTGTTTTCTTAGATATGTGCCCATAAGTCTTTAAGTGGAAATCGTGCAAATCCATGAGAATGGCCACTAACTCCCGACAAAAGCATCATGGTAATGCATCTTCTCCCGGCAAATCACTCCACGTAAAATGAATAATAGTTCAAATATAATTATTATAAGAACCCCAATTATGTTTGGGATTATCATTAAATATTATGAGAACAAAAATATTTTTGGCTCTTTGGGCAACTAAAAGTTTTGCTTCCTCACTGCGAGAAAGTGGGCTTGGCATGAGTGTTGCCCATGCTTCGTAGTTAAAAATTTGATTGTCAAACAATTTAAGTTTTACGTCACTATAATTATTTTACTTTGAATTTAAGTCTTATTATTACAAATATATTCCAATTTTTTAAATCAAATTATATTTAGATTTTTAATTTATTATATTTTATATTGAGTTAATTCTATCTTTAATTAATCCAATATTTATAATTTGTAATTTAAATTATACTTGTAAATTTTATTTTTAAAAATAATAAATTTTAACATGTGTACCCACCAATAAACAGTGCTCACATAATATCCCATGCCACAAATCCATTCAACTTAAGTTATATTTGATAAACTAAAAAATTAAATTTTTTAAAAAAAAAATTAAGTGTTAATAATAAGTAGTAAAAATTAAATGTTAAATTTAATTTATAAAATTTATTTGGTGTATCACTTAAAATAAAATATTGAATATAATTAGATTTGTTTGATAAAGGATCATAAATCTGAAATGAAATAAAATAAAATAAAAAATAATTAAACTTATTCTCTATTAAGCGATAAGTATGTCCCTATCTATTTATCATTTTTCATACTTTTTTGTGAAAAAAAATTCTATCCATTAATTTTTAGTTTGGGTGCTCAAAAACTTAAAATTTTCAAAATATTAATTTTCAGTTAATTAAATTTTTTAACCCTTTATTAAGCAGAATCACCCAAAATTTCTATTGATAATTAATTTTGAGTTCAGATTTCAATGTTGGTTATTCTCTTTCGTATATAAAAAATTCATTATTTACTGGTATTAATGAAAGAACTAGTAATCGAAAAATAAAATGCATCGTAAATATTAAAATTTAAATAGATCAATTAATCTAAACGAAATCATAATCCAAAAATAAAATAAATTGTAAATGTTGGGGGGGTGAAATTACATAAGAAGCAAAAAGTTTTCCATTCGGTGAAAGTAGGGAGATTGTGATTGCATAAATCTGGTATTATATGGCTTGGGTTTGTAATCCGCATACCATGTGCCCACACATGATGAAGTGAGATTGGAGTTCCCATTTATAAATATTAGATTACCAGATTAGTGGGAAAATTCCCCCTTTTATTTTTATTTATAGTGGACATTTTGTGTTCAAAGCACCACGTTTTCAAATCAATATTAAATTCATATCTTCGACTGAATTAGTAAATCTTGAATTAATAATATATAATTGTATATTTCATATTCTTAAAAATACCTCTATATTGTACGACTCTAGTTATATTCATCTTGATTTTTTTGTATAGTTTATTTTTTATATTGTTATTCTTCTTTTATAATTATTTTTTTTTAAAATTATTCATTCAAACAAAATAATCATAAATATAATCATTTTAAAATTCTTCATCCAAACACATTTTAAATGTCTTAGAAACTAGGGATGGCAATATATTGTGTAGATTCCAATATTTGTGGATATCCCAATTATTTTCTTTATGTATTTAGATCTCGTGAATTCAGATAATATTTTAATTTGGATATTCTAATTATTATTATTGGGAAAATTGTTTCTACTTGTTCCATGTCCCATTATAACGAACTTGAATCTTTGCTTGGCCATTGTTTTGGGCCTTGTATAGGTTTTAGTTAATTTGAGTTTGGTCCATTTGAATATGGCATATTTGACAAAACAAAAGTATGGGTCGACTTGGATACTAAGTCTTCTAATCGAATACCTTGAGGTGGTTTGATAAACATGAAAATCTTTTATCTCTTAGTAGTTCAAGTGCTATTTTTTAGAGATATATTTCACATTTATTCAATGGAGTATTTTAAGTTGTTGAAGAACTTGTTTTGAAGGCTATTGTGAGATAAATACTGAAGATAATTAATGGATAAAATCAACATTTAAAGGAGTGTTTCAAGCCTATCAAAACATTGATTGTTGATCACGTTGGAAAGCCTATAAATAGGCTACTAACCAACACTATTTTTTAGTTGTGTAGGGGGAGTATTTGGCACGCCCTTGTGTAGGGATTTGTTATGGAGAGAAATTATGTAAAGTGAGATATTTGGGGGAGAGCGATTTGTACAATTGGGGTCGGTATTGGGGCTACAATTACGTCTTTGTGCAAAATGTAGATTGAGCTTAAGCTAATAGGTGATTCAGACAATTGGTGAATAAAATTAGTCTCTGAGCGAGGCTCCGCAGATGTAGGATTAGGGAATTCGAACTGTATTAACAAATACATGTGTCGATTCTCTCTTTTCTTATCTCTTTGACTCACTTGCGCTTTGGATTGATTATGCAAACTCTCTGGTTCTGCCCAAATTTTATTCTAACAATAGTTAGAACAAAATTATTTTTCAAACAACTGTTAACCAAGTTTTTCAGTTCCACCAATAATCAGATTATCGTAGTAGAAATGTAGTACAAACCGAGGTTTTTTCAATTGGTATTAGAGCAGGCTTTAAGAGTTTTTTTGAAGTAGATCTTAAGCTGTGGTTTTCAATAATGAAATCTAAGAAGAAAGGTCGTTCTATCCCCTATCCACCTTTGGTGATTAAAGCATTGAATTCAAACAATGACATTGATGAGGGTATGTTCAGCCGTATGTTGAAGAACATGGAAGCATTATGTCAGCTAAACGAGTTCTTGAGGGAAGAAGTTATCTTTCTCAAAGGAGAAAAAGAAAATGTTGTAACACCCCACTTGACTCTATTGTTGGATTCGGGTATGGAGCATCACAGGTTAACCCAATTAGAAAACACATATATCTACCTTTCTTATTAGAAAGACCATTATCCATTTTGGAGGATAGCCTCTTTACTATACCGGTATTCTATTAGTTCAAAACTATATTTATTTGGAAGCACAATTTTAAAATAACAACTAGTTGCATATAAAAACTTAAAGACTCACGGATTTAACCATTGGCAGTTGCGTAATTAACATCAATGAGTCACAAATAACACTATGACAAAAAGGCTTCCATTCAATATTCGACGTGTTCAAACTAATGTTCAATACAGATTAAGAATTTCAAACTGGCGGTTTTGAATAGTTGACCTTACACCCCCAGAAAATACTTGTTAACCCCGAAAATAAGAAGGCTCACAAATGGCCGTAGGTTTGGCTGTATCCCTTCGATCACCACGCTTAACCTAAGAACCTGAAAGGAAGAAGAAATTGGGTAAGTTCGTGAGAACTTAGTGAGTTCGTGAGAAAACTATCCCACCATGATTACTATCAAACAATAAGGAAAAGGAATTCGACTAGTTTGCCATAGTTGGCGAATATTTTACTTTGGTCCGTAGATCAACTGGTGGATGATACCGAAATCATGCTCAACCTATTGGCGTACAACACTGGTTTCTAAACTTATAAGACAATCACGGACACATCAGCTCCATCAATATGCCACTTGTGTGGACTACCATGTAACACACAGACTCGACCCGATCTCTGGATCTAGGTATGGTATGTCACAAGATAAAAACCATTCGAGTTCAAAAAAAAACACTTGAAAATTTTTAGAAGTATCGAGGTCTTGGCATAAACCTCATTATGACAAAGACAAAACAACCAAATTAGTAGTACACCAAGTAAAACATCTTTAGTTAAAACATTTGGAAAAAGTCCTATATAAGTTGATAGATTATATAAATCACAAGATGAATTAATTATCGTGCAATAGTTTCAAGTGCATCATTGGCGGTTAAAACAACATTCAAAACTTTTTGGCGTATATGTCTATAACACCCCAAACCCAGTCTAGATGTTACGACCGAATCTGACGTGTCAAATCGAAGTGTTGATTTGAAAAACTGGTCTTATCGATAAAAAACCGTGACTAAAGTTTTAAATCCTTTTAAAACTAATTACTATTGAAAACGTTGGGGTTGTAAAATCAAAACTTGTTAACCACTTATTGGTCATATCATTTATTACAAGTTTATTAATCTGAATTAAATACCACGAAAGTTTTTAAATTTGTAAACCTTAAAGTTTGAAACGCGTGATTTTCTTTGGAAACAGTTATTATTTTGAAAAATCCGTTTTTCAAAATCTAGCAGGTGGAAATAAGAAGTTAAAATCAAATAAAAGTTAAACCTCAAATGGCCTTATTACATAATTAAAACCAAACATAAATTAAAAATATTTAAAACTCAAGCGGAAAAACAGTGTTCACGTGGCCACCTCCGGGTCCCTCGCGGCTCCAAATCGATTAAATATTGATTATTACATGCAGTTAAAGGAAAGGGTGAGTTTGCAAAAACTCAGTGTGTAATCCCCTATCAGTCAAACATCAATCGGTGCAAGTAGAAACAGACTGAGCCTAAGCCCTATACAGTAGCAGATCAGTCTGGGCTTTAGCCCTATACAGTAGCAGTGTGGGCCTTAGCCCAAAAAAATAAAAGTATAGAATAGAGATGCAACCCAACCCAATCCAGCTAACACACCACCCATACCAACTAACACACCATGTGGGGACTAAGTCAACCCACCCAGCCAACATACCAATATCGTAGCATAGCTGCTAATAGTAACGCAGCAAAGCTGCTAGCAACAGTAAACGTGGCCCAGACACTAAAATCAGAATAAGTGGCGAAGCCACTAGAACAGTAAAAACGTGGCAGAGCCACTAGTACAGTACTTCCTCTAAATCAGAATCCCAACCCCAATGTAGAATGTCGTGTCATAAATATTACGTGTATGCAGTATGTCATACTCACAACCAGTCATATAGATATCATATGAACATCAATGAAACTACCACTAGGGTATAATGGTCATTTCGTCGGTTAGGGGTAAAACGATAATTTCACCCCTCAGGGGTATTTCGGTAATTCTACCCTACAATGGTATTTCGGTCGTTTTACTCACTAGGGGTATTTCAGTCATTTTACTCATTAAGGATATTTCAGTCATTTTATAACCTTCTCGAAAGTCTACAGTCGCCTCGAGCGACTTAGATAACATACGTGGTCAAAACAGTGTAAATGGCCCAAAGCCCAATATTCGGCCCAAGTAGGCCCACACGCTCGCGTGGCCCATTTAGCCCATATTCAGTCACGGCTATGCGAACGATATCGCCCAATCCATTATTATTCAATTTTCGTGGATTTTACCCATGTGAGGCCCATGAGCCCATTAGGCCCACATGGCCCATCTCGGTCCAACGTGGCCCATTACGACCTAAGCCCACGAGAACACTTGTGGTGGCCTCTATAGTCTGTCGCTGACGATTTGTGGGCTCGGTTTACCATACGAGCGTTCACACGCTCGTGAGCCCTCAGATGCCGAAGTTTTGGCTTTCCGGCTTTTGCCGATTCACAGTAACACATGGGTGTGAATACACACCATTGTCCATCGATTTAACAGTAATAATACTGGGTGTAAGATTACACACCTTTTTCGTAGCTCGTACAAACAACCCACGAACACCGAACCTACATCCATCAACGTTTTCGGTTAATATCAATACCTAATACTAACGTTAAATCCCAAAGAGAATGGTATTGATACTCACCTTTACCCAAGTATGCTACCCAATCCACTTATGATGCTAATCGAAAGATATCTATACTCGTTTCCTACCGAAATGCTGCATTAACCAAGAGAATCCAACACGGGAGGAGGGTCCAAGAGTTAGCAACCCTAAATCGAATCATTCGGCTTCACCAGAGAAGAGAGCCATCAAAATGGAACCAAAAACCGAATAAAACAAGGAATACTTACCCAAAATTAGTTGATAGAAACGGTAGAATAAAGTAACAATCGGCCACTTGACAGAGCCTAGTCGCCCAAACCGACACAAATCCAAAGTAGTGAGAAGGGGGAGGTATTCGGCTAACTTGAAAAGAAAAGAAACAGTAAAGGGAAAGGAGAGGTTGATTTCAGCTTACCCAAACTTAAAGAACAAGAGAAGAGTGTTGAGAAGAGGGAATAACAGGTTCGGCTATGAGGGTAAAACCGAAAGATCAAAAGAGATGAGACGGTTCAGTAAAGAAGAAGAAGGATAGTGTGATTTGGCATAACAAGAATGCGAAGAAGGAAGTTAAGAATGAGGGATTCGGCAAGATAACAAGAATATAACCTGAAGACAAAATCGACAAAAGTAAAATAGCCCAAATGGTCACTTGTGAAAATGGCACTAAAGAGAAAAGAAGCTAGAATAGTCAAAAGAACAAAACCCGAAATGTCAAAGAAGAAAATCGGCTCCTACACACTCAGAATTGCCGAAAAATGCCCAACAAAAGACCCCTAGCCGAATTCACATACTCAAGTTACCCAACTCGGCACTCTTCTCCCCTCACTCAAACTCCTTGAAGATCTCCACAAATCACTCCCTTTATCCCTCCTTGATTTACTCCTTGATATTCTCCACAACTACTCACAAGACCAGTTCAAACTCTCACACAACAGAGTTTGAAACCACTACAAACTATTGCCGTCCCCTGTTAACAAAATAAATGCTCCTTGTTTGCCATGGGATTCGAACCCACTCCCTCTTAAATGCCCCAACACGCCACTTGCCACCACAACACAAGATCTTTTGTGACATAAAATCACACACATTTAAACATAAGTCCTAATTACTAATAGCCAATTTCACTTAAGAGCAAAAACTAAAAATTTTGCCAAGGCCCAAACTAGAACCCAGGCTTCCTAAAAACCCCCAAATACACTCAAATGCTCAGCCATTGAAGCAAACATGGAATTTAAGCCAAATCATGCAAAATTATACACCCTATATTTTTGGGGCGTTACAATGTCAAAAGACAATCTCATAAGCCACAATTCCCTAGATTAAAATACACACTTCAAAAGTTCATAAAAGTTCTTATAAAAAAAAATTGACAACAGTTTCAAATCATTATACAAGCTGATTATAAAGTAGATATACACGCCACCCACAAAAAGGTCATGCATGATACAAAATTAAACAGAGGGCTCACTATCAACAATTCTCTAACGTATCCCTTCAACAGAATCTCTTCCTTCAATCAGAACGCTTGAGAAGGGAAAGGTAATAGAGTAAGTTCAAACGAACTTAGTGAGTTCCATACATAAAGAAAACAGACTAATGCACAATGGTTTTATTGGTAAACAAACTTTAGTACCATAAGGATACCCAACCTTTTAAAGAGGTTCAAACACAATAATCATAATACACCCAATGGCGTTCACAAAATACGGATAGACTCGATACACCAACATAACATAACACATGGACGGTTACTATCTGCCAACTTAACCTTAGCTTATACACAACCCATCCTTATGCCAGCCTTGTACCTAGAATTCAGAGTCAAAATCATATCAATTAGTCGTATTCATATGCATACACCTCTTTAACTCCTCATATCATTTTGTTTAGTCAATCATGTTTTCTCGTGATCTGTCAGTCTGGTTTGCAATAAAGTTGCCCTACCGAATGCATCACAAACATATCCCCATTATTCATCATCACATCTCACATATCAAATATCACATATTGGTGGTACTGGCTCATGTAGTAAAGAGGGTGTTTTACATCGAAACATAAATAGACCATACCCACATTGATTATTGTAACAACCCATTTTCAGTGGTGTTGAAAATAGTGGTTTCGGGACTACAATCTTGACAAGTGAGTTAGTATTTTATTATTTATTTATTATTTATAAGGTTATTACAGTGTCGCATTAAAATTTGATTAGGAAATTTTAACGTTTAGATAGTTAATTAAGTGAAAAGGACTAAATCGTAATAGTTGCAAAAGTTAATTGCTATAGGTGTATTTGTATTAAATGGATGAAACACCATGAATTAAGGGCCTTATATGGTAAATTTACCTAAATAAAATATAGTGGACAATTTTGGTGTTGAATTATAAGAAAACATGATTAATTTAAAAAGGGTAAACTTGTAATTTGATAATAAAATATAATTAAAACAAAAATAAAAGATGAAATAATAATCTTCATCTTTTCCACCTTAGAATCAAAACCACCATTGTTAGCATAATGAGCTTTCAGCCAAGCTTCATTTGGTGTGCATGGTATGTATTTCGAGTCTGTTTTTAGTGATTTTTATGTTTTTGAGATCGTTGTAGCTTAATCTAGCTAACTCAGGGATTAATTCATAAAAAAATTTAAATTTTTTAAGTTGTTCCATTGATACTTTTTTAGTGTTTTGAAGTTTGGTGATGGATTTGTAAGCTTGATAGTGAAATAGGATTATTTTGAAAAGTGGTTTTTAGTGATTTTAATGTTTAAAGACTAAATTGTCTAAATAGTAGAAATTCATGTGAAAATGTGATAAATATGGTGTAACACCCCTAACCCGTATCTGTCGCCAAAGTAGGGTTATGAGGTATTACCGATCAATTCACAACATATAGCATACATTTATCAAACATAAAGCATTCATTCTAATAAATCATTCAACACAATTACATTGTCCCTTATAAGGGACTACGAGGCCTTAAACATGCTTTAGAAGTGGTTTGGGACTAAACCGATAACATACGGAAAATTTTGGAAACTTAGAAAAATTTCAACCATACAGGGGTCACACGCCCGTGTGAATAGACCGTGTGCCTCACACGGCTCCAAACACGCCCGTATCTCAGGCCGTGTGGAAACAGGGCATACATACTGACTTGGGTCACACGGCCAACCACACGCCCGTGTGTGTAGCCCGTATGCCCTTCAAAGTGGCCACACACGCCCTTGTGCTAGGCCATGTGCTAGGCCGTGCCAAACCTGTAGGGTATACTGACTTATGCAACACGACCAAGTCACACGCCCGTGTGCTAGGCTGTAACACCCCTAACCCGTATTTGTCACCGGAATAGGGTTGCGAGGTATTATCGATCAATACACATCATTTAACATACATAACTCATACATTTATGCATTCATACTCAAATATCATTCAATCACAAACACATTGTCCCTTATAAGGGCCTACGAGGCCTGAAACATGCTTTAGAAGTGGTTCGGGACTAAACCGATAACATATGAAAATTTTGGAAACTTAGAAAAATTTCAAACATACAGGGGTCACACGCCCGTGTAAACAGGCCGTGTGCCTCACACGGCTCCAGACACGCTCGTGTCTCAGGCCGTATAGAAACAAGGCATACATACTGACTTGGGTCACATGGCTGACCACACGCCCGTGTGTCTAGCCCATGTGTCCTTCGAAGTGGCCACACACGCCCGTGTGCCAGGCCGTGTGCCTTTTAGGGGGTATACTAACTTGTAGCACACGGTCAGTCACACGCCCGTGTGTGAGACCGTGTGGAGCATATTGACGTCAATTCAATTTCAACACCAAGGGACACACGACTGTGTAATGTGACCGTGTGTCACACACGGCTGAGACACACGCCCGTGTCTCTGCCCGTGTGGACAAAAATAGGCCATTTTCAAGGCCAATTTGTCACCCCAACTTCAATGTACCTACACAAGGCCAAATGGTACCATTTCATCATACAATAGGCAGCCAAAATCATCAACCAAATTTGAATACTTATACACAATCAAAACATTATACCAAGTTAAGCCAAATCACATGGCTTTAACTTATACCACAAAATGTACCAAAATTACTATATCAAGTAACCATAATTATCATCTTTAAAACTAGCCTATATATGCCATATTTACATATATCCACAAAGTTAAAGGTACAAATCAGCAACTGGATAGTGAGATACGTATCTCTGACTTTATCCAAATTGAGCGAGCTACTGAACCTCTATAAAACATGGAAAAGAAATAGAGTAAGCTTTATAGCTTAGTAAGCCCATATAATTCAGAATTTAACTTACCATTTATACATAATCAAACAAATAAACAAAGTATATCAAATTCACTTGACAAATGCCTATACACAAACATTCATCAATATGTTAGTCTCATAAGTACATAAAATCAACCTTTATCTCAATTTCATACATCAATGTATTATATCAAATTCATATATCATGCACATGATTTGTAACATTTCACTTTCAATCATATAAACAGTAATTCATTCGATAACAGTAACTCATTCGTTTAAACAGTACTTCATCCATATAATAGTAATTCATTCGATAATAGTAACTCATTCGTCTAAACAGTACTTCACCTATATAACAGTAATTCATTCGTATAACACATAGATTTTTCACATAACCAATAACAGAATTTATGCCAGTTGAACCCATTAGAACTTCAAAGGATACTCGGGTGATATACATCAGCAATCCTCAATTCATTATCATTTCCGTTCTTTCGAGCTATGATCAGTAAACTCATCCTGAGCTGATGGACAGTAAGCTCTATTGAGCTGAAACAGTAAGCTCTAAAGAGTTGAAAACAGTAAACTCTTATGAGCTTAAAACAGTAAGCTCTTACGAGATGATATATCAGTAAGCTCATACGAGCTGTGGTGAGTCTGCAACAAATGCAGGAGCTCGACTAAAACGGTAACCCTAGTGACATGTCACTCGTATCCTACGAATTCATACAGTTCAAACGGGGCTCGGTAACCATCAATCTATATCAATTAGGTACTCGTATTCCAAGTTTATCAATTCCTCAATTATATACATACATTTCAAATAAATACAAGTATTTAAAAGTTCGATTCTAATTATACGAACTTACCTTGTTCGCTGTAACGACGAATTAGGTCGTCTAATCCAATACTTTGTTTTCCCCCGTTCTAGATCCAATTCTTGTTTATCTCAATCTAAATAATATCAAAATTTACTTATTAAATCCTCATTTCATTCAATTTAGCACAATTTACACATTTTTGCAAAATTACATATTTGCCCCTAATGTTTCACATTTTTACAATTTGGTCCCTATTACACAAAATTGCAAATTCATGAAACTAATCACCAGCCCATGTTTAGCCAAATTTTCTATATGTTACTAACAGCCCATATTTTCAATTTATTCACACTTTTACCCAGATTATTTTACATTTTCTCAATTTAATCCCTTTTTGACATTTTTACCAAAATTCACTTTACAAAACTTGCACATCTAACAACAATGATTTATTTTCCATCATCAACTAACAAAATACTCATGCATTCAACAATGGCAACGTTCAAATACTTTAACATTTTTGAAATCGGAGATATGGGCTAGCTAGATTAAGTTGCAACGATCTCAAAAACGTAGAATTTATTAAAAACAGGGTAAAAAATCACTTACTAAATAACCATGCAATTGCTGAAACTTGAAGAGCTTCCATGGCTGTTTTCTTTCCTTAATATTCGGCTAGAAGAGGAGAAAATAGGTTAGCATTTGTTTTGTTTCATTTAATCTATTATTAATCATTAGTTTACTATATTAACCTTATAATAAAATCATTAAAACAAGCATAATAATGGCCATAAATGTCCACTCACATTTCAAATGGTTTAATTACCATTTGAGGACCCCCATTTTAAAAACCATAGCTAATAAAAACTTTTAGCTAATAGAACAACACTTTTGCATTTTACGCGATTTAGTCTTTTTTGCCGAATTAAGCATTTAAACGGTAAAATTTCTTTACGAAACTTTCACGTAATTAATCTATCATGCTGTAGACCTTATTAAAATAATAAAATAAATATTTTGACTTTGGATTTGTGGTCCCGAAACCACTATTTCGATCTGACCCAAAAACAGGCTGTTACAACTCTCCCCCCTTAGGGATTTTCGTCCTCGAAAATCTTACCAGTGAATAGGTTAGGGATTTGCTTTCTTATAACCTTATCAATTTCTCAACTCTTTAATCTTACGATCTAAGATTCTGATCTGTCCTTCACTATTCGTCATATCAAACTGAATTTCAACTTCTGAAAGAGATATTATATACCAAGGGTCTTATCTGAATCCTCGCATCATAGATATAAGAAACACATTACGGATCTTCTCAAATTCTGATAATAATATAAGCTGAAATAGCCACTGGCTTTATTTTCTCAATAATCTTATATGGTCCGATGAATCACGAATTCAACTTCTCTTTATATCTAATTCGAGAAATTCTATTCTCACAGCAATACTTTCACAAACACTCAGTTCACTAACTGAAATTCAATGCTTTTACGTGTCAAGTCTGCATATGTTTTCTGTCAATCTGAAACTGCTTTCTAACTGTTATGAATTACTTTAACTTTCTCTTCAATTTCTCTGTTGAACTCAATCTCGTGAATCTTTTTCTCACAAAGCTCGATCCAATAACAACGGAGTTCGGTAATTGTAATCATACAATACTTTATACGATGTCATCTTTATACTCATATGATAACTATTAATATGCTCAAACTCAACCAACAGTAATTGTCTTTCTTAATTGCTTTCACATTCTAAAATACAGTAACAAATCGTATCTTCGAGAATCTGCATTACTTTCTCATATTATCCATCAGTTGGAGAATGAAATGCGGTGTTACAATGCAACCTCATACCCAAAGTTTACAGTAGTTTTCTTTAGAAACACAATATAACCCTCGGATCTCTATCCGAAATAATGGAGACTGGCACTCTGTAAAAACTAACAATTTCAGCAATGTATAACTTAGTTAGTCTATCAAGAGAGAAATTATACGTACTGAGATAAAATGTACAGACTTCTTCAATAATCAACAATAGTTCAGATAACATCTTCCTTTTAAAAAATCCAACGAAATTCTATTTCATCTCCACTCAGATAATAATATTGCATCGTATATGATCCCAAAGGTACTTGATAATCAGCTTTAACCTGTTGATAAATCAGACATTTGGATACAAGTTAGAAGTATCACGTTTCATACTCATTCACCAGTAAATCTGTCTCAGATTATTTTACGTCTAGTATTTCCCAAATGAAGAGATAATTACCACTGTGAGCTAGATATAACAATTGTTGTATAATCTCTGGGTTTCTTGGTACACGAACTCTGTCTCGAAACAACAATTAATCATCGGTTCCAATCTGAAGCTCTAAATCAGAAGTCAATTCATGTTGAACTCTTTTAACTTGCAATTCACTGATACATTTCTGAGCTTCACAAAATCGCGGAATAAATATCAATTTAGCTTTTAACTAAGCTAATATCTATCCATCATCAGATAAGATTAATCGAGTATTCATCGCTTGTAAAGCACACAAAGATTTATTATTCAAAATATCCGTGACTATAATCGTTTGTCTAGGATGATAACCAATTACTGACTCAAAGTCTTCCAACAGTTCAAGCCATCTTTGCTGTCCCAAATTCAGATCTCTCTGTAATATCAAATATTTTAAACTCTTGCAGTCATCAAATAGATGACATTACTCACCAAACAATTAATGTCGTTAACTATTCAATGCAATTACAATGTCAACCATCTCTAATTCACACGTCGAATAACTCTTTTCATGTAACTTTAACTGTATGGAAGCATAAGCCATCACTATAGATTCTTGTACTAAAACACACTCCAAACCATTCAATGACGCATGACTGAAAATCATAAACTCTTTACCCGATTCAGACTGAACTAAAACTGATGCTTCAGTTAACAATGTTTTCAAACTTCAACAATCGAGACAACTTAAATTTACAATAATATTTCTCAAATAGAACCGTTCCGATAGATATAATTATGTATCATATCTTCTAAAATATGAACTCTTCATTCAGACTATCCATCTATTTACCCGTATACGCACAAAATTTATTTCCGGACCCAGGGATAAACTCAAACACATATAACTCAATTAACCTTTCAAACAAATAACCCAATCAAACTAAATAACTGAATCGATCTTGGCTGTCAAACAATAACTTTTCAAAGAAAACCTTTCTTCTTATTTTCAAGACAACTCAGACATACAATTTATCGCAATTTCTTCAAGATATTAGTCAAAGATCTTCTTAAAAAAACTGCATGACTCGAATATGACATAACATTCCGTCTTTACTCATTGACATATATCAAGATTTACCTAAAAGTGATAACTATTATACGGATTTGAACTTGATCTTCTATCGTCTATGCTTTTGTCGATGTCAATCCCCTTTCAAGAAAACTAGAAGGATTATATAATAAAGCTATCTCAACTCTTAATCATCGAAATGTTGTACTATACTGAAGCCACCTCCGTCAAATAAAATCATAAAGCCATAATAAGACCGACATTTCACCCGTATAAATAGATAATATCCCAGCTGTTAATAATGCATTTTGAACACAGAAGAAAATCAAATATGGTTTCAACAGAAATAAATGCAGAAACATAATCTCTATAAATCTGATGACAATTCCACTGTACTCCCATGATCAAACCAGAAATTATAATCATAACAGATATATATTCATCTCCGTCAAAAGAATATCTCTTGCAGATAATCACATAGAATCATAATAAAATCGAGGTAGCGAAATCTCAAGGTATGAAACTATACATAATTTCTGAAAATTACAACCCATATAGAATGATAAAGATCTCAATGATATCCCAGAGAAATTCCAGAAGAAAACATCACTCATAAGCACTGAAATCAACTGGGACAGAAGCAATATAATCTTCATGTATATTCAACAAAACAATAACCAGTGGAAACAAAATACTAGCATCATACAGAATTTACAGTCAACTTTTCTATCAACACAATGGAATAGAATACCAGGGAAAGATAGAGCAATGCCGATCATAACCCAAACAGACCAATAATGCTTTCGTCTATCAGTATGTTTAACCAGTGTTCTTATATGATAAGAGTTTCATTTGAAAATAATTAGCCACATATACCTCTGAGAATAATTGATCACATAGAATACCTAGAAGAGATCATTATAAGCTATTCGACTATACTACTGTACTCAGATATCTTTACAATTCAAACATTATTCCACTGTCTAATTCTATCATTATTGATTCTTCTTTATCCCATCATTAATAGAAATCAATTAAGTAGAACTTCCAATTAACACATTATTTAGATATCATACCTGAATATTTTGTTTCATCGAAGTCAATTTCTTCTTTAATAGTGACTTTACATAATCAAAATAGCCTTCAAAATAATTCGATATCTTTTCTACTACTGTCTTTATTGTTGACTCATTCTCTTATCTGACCACTGATCGTTATGTCAGAGTCTTAAAAATTTATATAAAGAATGATCGAGCCTGGAAACTAAATGTGACAACGATTGAGGCAAGTGCACCTATCGAACAGTAGTATATCTTAGTGGCAAGACCGGATTGTCGAACCCAAAGGAACCAGAAGTACTAATACTAACTTTCTTTTTATTATTTAGCCTAAGAAACAAGGGAATTTGTTGTTTAAACTAAATTAACTAACTACTAAGCTAAAGACGCTAAGACAAAGAGAATGAATTTGGGAAAACACTCGTGAGAAAAACTAATTGATTAAGACGATACCCAAGGAAGAATCCACCTAGATTTCACTTGTTATCTAACTGTGAACCAGATGATTTATTCACTTGACTTGATCCGTAGGATTCTCTAATGTATATTAATCCCTCTCTCGAGGCGACCAACGTCTAACCCTAGGTTGATTAATTGAAATCTCTTTCTAATTAAAACCCCTAGAATTGCATTAACTCGATCTATGGACTCCCATATTAGGTTTGACCCTAATCCGGCAGATTTTCGTCACCCTATCTCTAGGCGCACGAGCAACTCCGCTTAACTATGCTAGATCTACTCTTAGGCAGGGACTTTTGCTCCACCACCTAAGCACATCAGTACTTGAATCAATATCCTGGAATATCAAAGCAAGAATTAAGAACACATAATTAAGAACAAATCAAGTATTTATCATATAGTTCAATGCCGATAACAAGATTCATCTTAGGTTTCATCCCCTCGTATCCGAGGGTTTAGTTCATAATTATAAAAGAATACATCTCGAAGAGAAAAGATAAAACAAAACATAAGAAAAACCCTAAAACCCCCTGAAGGAATTAAAGAGAAGATCTTCCGTCTTGAGTATGACTTCGGCTTCTTGAGATGAATCAACTGGCTTTCTTCGAGTAAATTCCACAATTCTGACCTCTCTGGCTCGGCTCCTTGGCCTAGCTGGACGCCCCCTTGAAGGTTGGCCTCTAGGGTGTTTATATAGGCTTTTGGAATGGCTTTCTTTGCCTCTAAGTACCATAATCCGAATAGAATTCTTCTTTGTCACGTCAGGGACACGCCCATGGCACACGCCCGTGTGAATCGTGGCCAGGCTGTGTTCGAACCTGCTGAAGGAGCACGGCCGTGTGGTCTTGGGCCCAGGTCATGTCGATTTCGTGATATGGCCCATTTACTCTATTTTAGGCCTGTTTCTCGTTCTTTTCATCCTCCGGTGCTCTCCTGAGTATAAAACATGAAATTAAAGGATTAGGAGCACCAAATTACATAATTCAAGGGATAAATCATCCAAAAGTATACTAAATGTGGGTTTAAAATATGTTATTATTACGGTTTATCAATCACAGTATTAATCCTTCAATCACGGAATTCTGTAATTCCACTCTTGTCAGCTTATTCGATCTAAATATTACGGATTTCATTGTAACACTATACTGATAAGAAGGTGAGGGTCGTAAAGCCTCAAATTTAACTCTCACATATACATGCACATAACATAACATTCATTAATAACATAATATTATGAACTTTTATTCATACCTTTATGAATTTCAACTCATCATAAACACATTTTCGCTCAAATATTTGGGTACCACTTTCTGCACTATCGGAATTAGCTCGATTGAAAAGCATATCTGTCTAATTAAAATAATTTTTGTCAGAGTCAGGAGATATCACACTATCACAGATTCTATATGGCATGTATAGCTAGACTCACGTATGCTACGTTAGTCCTAGAATCGACTAAACTATAGCTCTGATACCAATAAATGTAACACCCTTAACATGTATCCGTCACCGGGATATGGTTGCAAGGTATTACCGATCAATACACATCATTTAACATACATAACTCATACATTTATGCATTAATACTCAAATATCATTCAATCACAAACACATTGTCCCTTATAAGGGCCTACGAGGCCTTAAACATGCTTTAGAAGTGGTTCGGAACTAAACCGATAACATATGAAAATTTTGGAAACATAGAAAAATTTCAAACATACAGGGGTCACACGCCCGTGTAAACAGGCCGTGTGCCCCACACGGCTCCAGACACGCCTGTGTCTCAGACCGTGTGCCTCACACGGCTCCAGAAACGCCTGTGTGTCAGGCCGTGTGGAAAGAGGGCATACATACTGACTTGGGTCACACGGCCGACCACACGCCCGTGTGTCTACCTCGTGTGCCCTTCGAAGTGGCCACAGACGCCCGTGTGCCAGACCGTGTGCCTTTTAGGGGGTATACTGACTTGTACCACACGACCAGTCACACGCCCGTGTGTGAGACCGTGTGGAGCATACTGACTTCAATTCAATTTCAACACCAAGGGACACACGGCCGTGTAACGTGACCGTATGTCACACACTGCTGAGACACACGCCCGTGTCTCTACCCGTGTGGACAAAAATAGGCCATTTGCAAGGCCAATTTGCCACCCCAACTTCAATGTACCTACACAAGGCCAAATGGTACCATTTCATCATAAAATATGCAGCTAAAATCATCAACCAAATTTGAATACTTATACACAATCAAAACATTATACCTAGTTAAGCCAAATCACATGGATTTAACTTATACCATAAAATGTACCAAAATTACTATATCAAGTAACCATAATTATCATCTTTAAAACTAGCCTATACATGCCATATTTACATATATCCACAAAGTTAAAGGTACCAATCGGCAACTGGATAGTGTGATGCGTATCTCTGAATTTATCCGAATAGAGCGAGCTACCGAACCTCTATAAAACTTGGAAAAGAAACAGAGTAAGCTTTATAGCTTAGTAAGCCCGTATAATTCAGAATTTAACTTACCATTTATACATAATCAAACAAATAAACAAAGTATATCAAATTCACTTGCCAAATGCCTATACACAAACATTCATCAATATGTTAGTCTCATAAGTACATATAATCAACCTTTATATCAATTTCATACATCAATGTATTATATCAAATTCATATATCATGCACATGATTTGTAACATTTCACTTTCAATCATATAAACAGTAATTCATTCGATAACAGTAACTCATTCGTTTAAACAGTACTTCATCCATATAACAGTAATTCATTCGATAATAGTAACTCATTCGTCTAAACAATACTTGTAACATCCTAGATTAGGGGTTATGCGTTTGGAGCAGAACCCAAGTGCTAGTGGGTTTTAAGGGTATTTGGAGATGTTTTAAGAGTTTTTAGAACTTTAGAATGAGGGTGAAAGCTTTGGAAAATTTTTGGATTTAAGTGTAAAAAGAGGAAATTAGGCTGAGGAGGCCTTAAGAATAATTTGTGGGCGTTTTGGGTCACGAAAGGAGGCTTGGTAAAGTGGCTTAAGGACGCCACTTAAGGCCTAGGAATGACGCCAACAAGGGTCTGGAGTTCGAGTCTTGAGGGCAGCATGGGAGTGTTTTATTTTTGTATTTTGCGTCAAGAAGGGAGGTTGGACTGAAGACGGCTTTAAGGAAATATGCAGTGGTCTTTGGACATAAAGCAGGCCTTGGTAAAGTGGCTGCAAGGCGGCACTTAAGGGCCTGGAGGTGACGCCTGGCGCAGGTCTTTGGTTAGAGTTGCGAAGGAAGCAGGAAGGAGCATTTATTTTTGCGTCAATAAGGAGCTGGGCTAAGGAGGTTTTAAAAGGAATTGTAGGGAGTTTATGACACGAAGGAGCTAGCAGCAAAGTGGATGGTAGCGTGTGGTGTTTCCAGCAGGTCTCATGTTCGAGACTTGGGGGCAGCAGATGGGTGTTTTATTTTTGGCTTTTGACGTCAAGAGAATGGAAGGGGTTGGACGGCACATGGGTTTCCAAAGGATGAGGATAAGCCTTGAATTTATTTTGAATTTCGGCTAGATAAGTAGTAGATAATTGTTAATTTATTTTTATTTAGTTTAATTAGTAGATAGGAGATAATTGTTGCTTTGTTTATTTATTGGATGTGATAAGGAGATAAAATAGGAGAGAAAATGAGGGATAAGTGTGGGATTATTTTATTTTATTTGTTAGGGTGATAAAGAGAAATAGGAGATTATTATGGGAGTTGAGGTAGTGGCCAAGTATGGGTCTCTTTGGTAGGCAATATTCGGCCAAGTGAAGGGGAAAGAGTCTGAAAAATCGTGTAGTATAAATAGGGGTGATCATCTTTTGGCCATTCTTTTGTTCATTCTATTTTCCTTTGCCAAAAATCTGTTCCTCTCATTCTCTCTTGGTGCCGAATTTCTTCTCACTTTCCCTTCCTAGTCTTTTTCTTTCTTCCAACTTTAAATCTCCATCTTTTCTTATATGGCCGAATACCCCATTTGCCACTAGTATCATAACCAACCTAGTAGCTTCTCTTTGCGTGAAACTCTAAAGAAACACCATCACTACCTTGATTCTCAAAAGCCGAATATTGCATCTCCATTTGATGAGCCATAGCCGAATCTTTATTTGAAACCCCTTATCACTTCTTTTCTTCTTTTGTTCTCTTCAAAGCCGAAAGTTGGAGATCTAACACTATTTCTTGGATGTGGCCGAACCTAGGGAGGTGATTTGGGAAGTTGACCAAGTAAGGGTAAGCAACGATAGTGGTTAGTATTCCTTTAATCGGTTTTGGATATTTTTCTTAAGGGTGCCGAATCAAGTGATTAAACTCTGGCTATGGGTTGGCCGAATGTTTTCTTAAGGCAATAAGTGATATGTTCTCTTATGTGTAGCTAACGTCAAGGTGCATTGAGGAGTCTTTTGGGATTTGACTCATCAAGGTAAGTGGTATATAGTTTCGCCATAGGCCATTTTATAAGTTTAGGTATGACCGATTGTGTATTATGATTTTTAGGGGCTAATCGACAAGTAAAGCGAGTATCGGGATTCTAGATCGTGTTAGATTCGAGTAGTTCGAATTTCGCTAGAAAGTCGGTGTGTGATTAACCCACCGTTTTTCGGGTTTTGCTATACTTGCATGTGTGATTTATGTGCTAACCAAAGCAATGGCGGTTATGTGGTGATTACCACGAAAGGGGTATAACGATAATCGTGTTAGTATTATCTGTTGATAAGAATGTGAAAGTGCCGATGTGAATGTGATAATGCCTATAAAAAATGTGATTGTCTGCCTTAATAACATGTGCATGCATTTATTATTATTATGCCACTATTACATGCTGTATGTGCATGGGTGGGATATGGATATGAAGGAAGGAAAGGGTGTACATTATGTACGTGGTCTGATGTTAGCCTTGTGCTACATTGGCGCTTGATGTTAGCTGTGTGCTTCATCAAGGGAGGTGTTGGCTAGGTGCCCACCTCGGCGGTTGATATCTGTGTGCATCACCGTGGACTGAAAGATATGTGGATCACTATGTGATCGGTGGATTAGCCACGGCCTTGAGCAGCAAGTCTGCCAAGGTAAGATATGTGGATCACTATGTGATCGGTGGATTAGCCACGGCCTTGAGCAGCAAGTCTGCCACGGTAAGATATGTGGTTCACTATATGAACGGTGGATTAGCCACGGCCTTGGGCAGGGAGTCTGCTAAGGTAGGAGTAACGGATGGACCCTAGGTTGGGTTGGGCTTCATAATTGCATAACTTTGCATATTATTTTGATTTGTGGATTAATGTGAAAATGGGCTAGGCCCAGTTGATATGTGGATTATTAAGAAAAGGGCCAAGCCCGAAGATATGAATGTGGATCACAGTGGAAATGGGCTAAGCCCCAGTATGTGGAAATTTTGTGGTTAACTACCCTATTATATGAATGTGATATGAATATGGGCCAAGCCTGAATGTGGTAATATGTGAATATGATATTTGTTATCTGATATATGGGATAATATGTGGTTAACATGTGGGTGGAATTCAGTGGTTTAATTACACACTTTGAGTCCAGTATGACTCACCCAATTTTTACCAACATTTGGTGATGCTTGGACCGGGTTTGGAGTGGATACAAGGTGGCCCATGCAGAAAGATATTTTAATTAATTAAGTATTTATATTTTCAGTATTTTGATTAAGTGTTTATTGTAATAAGGCCCATTAAAGTATTTAAGTATTTTTATTAAGTATCTTTATTATTATGCTTTTTTATGGATTGACAATTGAGGTATATATCGCCAATGGTTTTATTTTCTTAAATCTGTACATAATAAAGTTTTGAATCCGGTATTTTATAACAATTAAATTTTTACTTAGAATATTTTAAGTCACAAAAAAATGTTTTATTAAAGGCAACAAATTTTTAACGGTTTTTACTCTTAAGTAAGAATATTTTCGAACGTGTTCCGCAGTGGTATTTCAAATTCGGTCGTAGTGAATGGGCCGGGTTTGGGGTGTTACAAATTGGTATCAAAGCCCGGTTCAAAACTCGGCTTTGAGGGTTTTGGGTCCAAAAATAATTTTTTCCAAAGATGGGCTTTTCAAAAGTATGGGCTTTCATAAACTTTTCAGGTTATTCTGGCATGGCACCTGTATCTCCGACCCGCAGTCCACCAGGTAAGTACCCTTGACTAATGAAGTGAAATGTGTATGTGAATGTTATAAGTATGAAGGGAACGTAGATTAGTGAACTAGGATCTGTTGAACCCTAGGACTAGTGCACTCAAACACATGCATAAGACTTAAGGACTATTAAACAAACTCAGTGAAGTAAGTCGCCAGAGCTAGGGTGTGGCAAATCTGTGTGCGCATGTCTAGGAGTGGATTCAGTAAGAGCTTGGTATTTAAGCAGTCCTAGTGACTCACCTCCTCTTTACTCGAATCCTACCTGGTGCGTAGTGTAACTGCTCACCCTAACCAAGAGGACTTATTCACGGGCTAAACCAATCATTAAAACCCGAAAGGACTAGCCATGCAGTTTTATAAAATTCCTAGTTTTAAAATCCCTAAATTACCTTTTAATTGTAGTAAAAGATTGTTGTGAAAAATTTTCCAAAATATCTCCGATTTACAAAATTACAAAAATGCCCCTACATTGTAAATTACTAAAATACCCCTAGTGGTAAAATTACAAAAATGCCCTTGGTTTCTAAAATTACCATATTACCCTCATTTTTAATAAAATTTTCCTACTTTGTAAAAGTATTCAAAAACCATATTTTACAAAATACCAAGATACTCTGATTTGGGAAAATTACTAAAATGCCCCTGACTTCCAAAATTACCAAAATAAACCCGATTTCTGAAATTTCGGCAATACCTTTGATTTGAAAAATATTTTCAAAAATACCCTCGAAACTTGGAGATTTCAAAATTCCTTGATTTGTAAAGATTATTTTTGGTGACCTCGATTTATTACCAAAATACCCCTATAGGAAAAATGACGAAATTACCCCTGGGTAGGGAATGATCAGAAATGCCCAAAGTGGTGAAGTGAATGTTGTGGATGAATGTGAATGTGATTCTCTGAATTAGAATAGTAAACTTGAACTGAAACTTTGTTCGATCGAAAGAACCACTTCTAGAAATTCTTTTCATAAAATTGTTCGCGGTTAAACAATTGGAACAAATACTAATGCATAAAACTTTTAATCAGATTAAATCGCGACGTTAGAAATGAGTTCTAGGGGCGTGTTAGATTTGTTAAGATCGAGTGCGCGACATAAGCGTAGTGCGGTGAGTTAGGATGTACGATTATTCGTTAGTAAGTAATTTGAGGACGAAATTATTTTTAAGAATGGTAGAACTCAGTAACATCCTAGATTAGGGGTTATGCGTTTGGAGCATAACCCAAGTGCTAGTGGGTTTTAAGGGTATTTGGAGATGTTTTAAGAGTTTTTAGAACTTTAGAATGAGGGTGAAAGCTTTGGAAAAATTTTGGATTTAAGTGTAAAAGAGGAAATTAGGTGAGGAGGCCTTAAGAATAATTTGTGGGCGTTTTGGGTCACGAAGGGGGCTTGGTAAAGTGGCTTAAGGACGCCACTTAAGGCACGGGAATGACGCCAACAAGGGTGCAGGTTCGAGTCTTGAGGGCAGCATGGGAGTGTTTTATTTTTGTATTTTGCGTCAAGAAGGAGGTTGGACTGAAGACGGCTTTAAGGAAATATGCAAAGTGGTCTTTGGACATAAAGCGGCCTTGGTAGAGTGGTCGCAAGGCGGCACTTAAGGGCTCGGAGGTGACGCCAAGCGCAGTCTTTGGTTAGAGTTGCGAAGGAAGCGGAAGGAGCATTTATTTTTGCGTCAATAAGGAGCTTGGGCTAAGGAGGTTTTAAAAGGAATTGTAGGGAGTTTATGTCACGAAGGAGCTAGCGACAAAGTGGTCAGTAGCGTGTGGTGTTTCCAGCAGTCTCATGTTCGAGACTTGGGGCAGCGAGATGGGTGTTTTATTTTTGGCTTTTGACGTCAAGAGAATGGAAGGGGTTGGACGGCACATGGGTTTCCAAAGGATGAGGATAAGCCTTGAATTTATTTTGAATTTCGGCTAGATAAGTAGTAGATAATTGTTAATTTATTTTTATTTAGTTTAAATTAGTAGATAGGAGATAATTGTTGCTTTGTTTATTTATTGGATGTGATAAGGAGATAAAATAGGAGAGAAAAATGAGGATAAGTGTGGGATTATTTTATTTTATTTGTTAGGGTGATAAAAGAGAAATAGGAGATTATTATGGGAGTTGAGGTAGTGGCCAAGTATGGGTCTCTTTGGTAGGCAATATTCGGCCAAGTGAAAGGGGAAAGAGTGCCGAAATTGTGTAGTATAAATAGGGGTGATCATCTTTTGGCCATTCTTTTGTTCATTCTATTTTCCTTTGCCGAAAATTTGTTCCTCTCATTCTCTCTTGGTGCCAAATTTCTTCTCACTTTTCCTTCCTAGTCTTTTTCTTTCTTCTAACTTTAATTCTCCATCTTTTCTTATATGGCCGAATACCCCATTTGCCACTAGTATCATAACCGAACCTAGTAGCTTCTCTTTGCGTGAAACTCTAAAGAAACACCATCACTACCTTGATTCTCAAAAGCCGAATATTGCATCTCCATTTGATGAGCCATAGCCGAATCTTTATTTGAAACCCCTTATCACTTCTTTTCTTCTTTTGTTCTCTTCAAAGCCGAAAGTTGGAGATCTAACACTATTTCTTGGATGTGGCCGAACCTAGGGAGGTGATTTGGGAAGTTGACCAGTAAGGGTAAGCAACGATAGTGGTTAGTATTCCTTTAATAGGTTTTGGATATTTTTCTTAAGGGTGCCGAATCAAGTGATTAAACTCTGGCTATGGGTTGGCCGAATGTTTTCTTAAGGCAATAAGTGATATGTTCTCTTATGTGTAGCTAATGTCAAGGTGCATTGAGGGAGTCTTTTGGGATTCGACTCATCAAGGTAAGTGGTATATAGTTTTGGCCATAGGCCATTTTATAAGTTTAGGTATGACCGATTGTGTATTATGATTTTTAGGGGCTAATCGACAAGTAAGCAGAGTATCGGGATTCTAGATTGTGTTAGATTCGAGTAGTTCGAAATTTCGCTAGAAAGTCAGGTGTGTGGTTAACCCACCGTTTTCCGGGTTTTGCTATACTTGCATGTGTGATTTATGTGCTAACCAGTGCAATGGCAGTTATGTGGTGATTACCCTGAAAAGGGGTATAACGATAATCAGGTTAGTATTATCTATTGATAAGAATGTTAAAGTGCCGATGTGAATGTGATAATGCCTATAAAAAATGTGATTGTCTGCCTTAATAACATGTGCATGCATTTATTATTATTATGCCACTATTACATGCTGCATGTGCATGGGTGGGATATGGATATGAAGGAAGGAAAGGGTGTACATTATGTACGTGGTCTGATGTTAGCCTTGTGCTACATTGGCGCTTGATGTTAGCTGTGTGCTTCATCAAGGGAGGTGTTGGCTAGGTGCCCACCTTGGCGGTTGATAGCTGTGTGCATCACCGTGGACTGAAAGATATGTGGATCACTATGTGATCGGTGGATTAGCCACGGCCTTGAGCAGCAAGTCCGCCAAGGTAAGATATGTGGATCACTATGTGATCGTGGATTAGCCACGGCCTTGAGCGCAGCAAGTCTGCCACGGTAAGATATGTGGTTCACTATGTGAACGGTGGATTAGCCACGGCCTTGGGCAGGGAGTCTGCTAAGGTAGGAGTAACGGATGGACCCTAGGTTGGGTTGGGCTTCATAATTGCATAACTTTGCATATTATTTTGATTTGTGGATTAATGTGAAAATGGGCTAGGCCGGTTGATATGTGGATTATTAAGAAAAGGGCCAAGCCCAAAGATATGAATGTGGATCACAGTGGAAATGGGCTAAGCCCAAGTATGTGGAAATTTTGTGGTTAACTACCCTATTATATGAATGTGATATGAATATGGGCCAAGCCTGAATGTGGTAATATGTGAATATGATATTTTTATCTGATATATGGGATAATATGTGGTTAACAAGTGGGTGGAATTCGGTGGTTTAATTACACACTCGAGTCCGTATGACTCACCCAATTTTTACCAACATTTCGGTGATGCTTGGACCGGGTTTGGAGTGGATACAAGGTGGCCCATGCAGAAAAGATATTTTAATTAATTAAGTATTTATATTTTCAGTATTTTGATTAAGTGTTTATTGTAATAAGGCCCATTAAAGTATTTAAGTATTTTTATTAAGTATCTTTATTATTATGCTTTATTATGGATTGACAATTGAGGTATCTATCGCCAATGGTTTTATTTTCTTAAATCTGTACATAATAAAGTTTTGAATCCGGTATTTTATAACAATTAAATTTTTACTTAGAATATTTTAAGTCACAAAAAAATGTTTTATTAAAGGCAACAAATTTTTAACGGTTTTTACTCTTAAGTAAGAATATTTTCGAATGTGTTCCGCAGTGGCATTTCAAATTCGGTCGTAGTGAATGGGCCAGGTTTGGGGTGTTACAATACTTCATCCATATAACAGTAATTCATTCGTATAACACATAGCTTTTTCATATAACCAATAACCAAATTTATGCCCGTTGAACTCATTAGAACTTCAAAGGATACTCGGGTGATATACATTAGTAATCCGTCAATTCATTATCATTTTCGCTCTTTCGAGCTATGATTAGTAAACTCCTCCTAAGCTGATGGACAGTAAGCTCTATTGAGCTGAAACAGTAAGCTCTGAAGAGCTGAAAATAGTAAGCTCTTATGAACTGAAAACAGTAAGTTCTTACGAGCTGATATATCGGTAAGCTCATACGAGCTGTGGTGAGTCCGTAAAAAATGCAGGAGCTCGACCAAAATGGTAACCCTAGTGACATGTCACTCGTATCCTACGAATTCATACGGTTCAAACGGGGCTCGGTAACCATCAATCTATATCAATTAGGCACTCGTATTCCAAATATATCAATTCCTCAATTATATACATACATTTCAAATAAATACAAGTATTTAAAAGTTCGATTCTAATTATACGAACTTACCTCGTTCGCTGTAACGACGAATTAGGTCGACTAATCCAATACTTTGTTTTCCCCGTTCTAGATCCAATTCTCGTTTATGTCAATATATATAATATCAAAATTTACTTATTAAATCCTCATTTCATTCAATTTAGCACAATTTACACATTTTGGGAAAATTACATATTTGCCTCTAATGTTTCACATTTTTACATTTGGTCCCTATTACAAAAAATTGCAAATTCATGCAATTAATCACCAGCCCATGTTTAGCCAAATTTTCTATATGTTACTAGCAGCCCATATTTTCAATTTATTCACACTTTTACCCACATAATTTTACATTTTCTCAATTTAATCCCTTTTTGACATTTTTACCAAAATTCACTTTACAAAACTTGTACATCTAACAACAATGATTTATTTTCCATCATCAACTAACAAAATACTCATGCATTCAACAATGGCAACATTCAAATACTTTAACAGTTTTGAAATCGGAGATACGGGCTAACTAGATTAAGTTGCAACGATCTCAAAAACGTAGAAATTATTAAAAACCAGGTAAAAAATCACTTACTAAATAACCATGCAATTGCCGAAACTGGAAGAGCTTCCATGGCTGTTTTCTTTCCTTAATATTCGGCTAGAAGAAGAGAAAATAGGCCAGCATTTGTTTTGTTTCATTTAATCTATTATTAATCATTAGTTTACTATATTAACCTTATAATAAAACCATTAAAACAAGCATAATAATGTCCATAAATGTCCACTCACATCTCAAATGGTTTAATTACCTTTTTAGGACCCCCATTTTAAAAACCATAGCTAATAAACACTTTTAGCTAATAGAACAACACTTTTGCATTTTACGCGATTTAGTCCTTTTTTCCGAATTAAACATTTAAACGGTAAAATTTCTTTACGAAACTTTCACGTAATTAATCTATCATGCTGTAGACCTTATTTAAATAATAAAATAAATATTTTGACTTTGAATTTGTGGTCCCGAAACCACTGTTCCGATCTGACCCAAAAACGGGCTGTTACATAGGCCGTGTGCCAATTAGGGGGTATACTGACTTTTACCACACGACCAATCACACGTCCGTGTGTGATACCGTGTGGAGCATACTAACTTCAATTCAATTTCAACACCAGGGGACACACGGCCGCGTAACATGACCGTGTGTCGCACACGGCTGAGACAGACGCCCGTGTGGACAAAAATAGGCCATTTGCAAGGCCAATTTGCCACCCCAACTTCAATGTACCTACTCAAGGCAAAATGGTACCATTTCATCATACAATTAGGCAGCCAAAATCATCAATCAAATGCACAATTCATACCATTATAATTTCATCTATTCTAATTCTCAAATCACTACCATTTACTTAGCCAAATACATGCCAAAACAATATCAAACAATATGGTTTATTTACCATAATTCACACATACATAACTTACCCTATAAATAACCAACACAACATCTAAAATCATACCTCATCAAGGCATTTCTCAAGAATTTATACTCCACAAATCAATTAACCATTTGAGCAACTATAAAACCATAACCACGTTCATACCAAACATACCAAAATAAGCCATCACTCATGGCTATATATACAAACCAAAACATATACATTTACAAGCCATATCTCATGGATATAATCACAACCAAAATACCACATCTAACCTATACATGCCATATACCATAAATGTATAATTCAAAAGTACCAACTTAGATGTTTGATAGTGCGATGATGTTCCCGACAACTCTCGGATCCGAGCTAGCCTTGATTCACTATAAAACATTGAAAAATTACACGAAGTAAGCTTTATAGCTTAGTAAGCTTGTATGTGAATAACTTATTTCATCGAATAAATGCAAATCAACCAATTACACATGACAAAACCATATACACATTAACTACAAACCTTTCTCATGTCTCAAAACATGATCAAATACAAACTCATCGAACTTTCACTATTTAATACTCGAATAGGTTCTATACGTACCTGTATCATCTCGTACTAACCTCTTTCTCAACCACATCATTCGTTTACCCGTTGAACTATTTGAAATAGAAATCAGATACTCTGGAGTCTCGTACGATAAGTACCTATGCCATGGCCTGTAGCCAAATCAATGTAACTTATCCGAAGAACTATTATCATGGCCCGAAGCCAAATCATCCGATATGCATGGCCCAAAGCCAAATCGGTAAAATACGCACCGGCGCTAATATCATGGCCCGGCCAACTCAACGTATCACTTACTGACATGTCAATAGTATCCAAAACTATTCTTAAGTTTCAACCGGCCTTTCACACTTTTCATTTCTATCATCGAATGCATCTGTAAAGTCGTTTTCACAATTCATACATTATCCATAATCCCGTTTTAACAATTTATGCAATATTAAAGCATTTTAACATACATTTATAATGTAATCATCACATACGAACTTACCTCGTATTCAGAATTGACAGATCGAGTTGCCTACTCAATAACCTTGCTTTTCCCCGATCTAAATTCGAATTCTTTCTTTCTTAATCTATATGAATTCAAAATTAATTTTTTTACTCATCTACTCATTCAATTAATCCAAAAATACACATTTGGGCATTTTTACACATTAGCCCTTAAACTTTCGCATTTAATCAATTTAGTCCCTATTTCACAAATACAAAAAATTCACACAATTCAACAAAACCCATGCTTGGCCGAATTATATATAGGTCCCTAGCAGTCCAAAACTTTCATTTATTTCACATTTCAACCACACATTTTCAACATTTCACAATTTAGCCCCTAATTTGCATTTTCACCAAAAATCACTTAACAAAACTTGTTTAACTAACATCAAATATTCATAATCTATCATTAAACATCAAAAATCATACATATTCATCAATGGCATCATTCAAAATCTTTAACAGTTTTGAAAATTAGTCCCTGGGCTAGTTAATACTAGTTGCAACGATCACAAAAACATAGAAATCATTAAAAACTGGATGAAAAATCATACCAATGCAAGATGATTAGCTTGGTCGAATGCCCTAACATGCTCCCATGGTTTTTATCCTTTAAAAATCAGTGAAAGAGATGACAATGGTGGATGAAAATGGTTTTGTTTTAAATTAATTAACTTATATTACTAATTACCAATTTAACCTTTATAATAAACCGCTAATACATATGTTAATATGTCCATATATGTCCATTAAAATGAATAATGGTCTGGTTACCACATAAGGGCCTTAACTTTAAGGTTCTATAGCTATTAGACACCTTTAGCTATTAGAACTCAAGTTTTACGCTTTACGCGATTTAGTCCTTTTTATCGAATTAACCAACCAAACGATAAAATTAATTCACGAAACTTTCACACATGCATGCTATCATGCTGTAAATATTAAAATAATAATAAAATAAATATTTTGACTTCATATTTGTGGTCCCAAAACTACTGTTCCGATTTGACTAAAAACGGGTTGTTACATATGGGCTGTATGGGGACTATGAAAAATTCAATTAGCATAGTTTGGGGTTAAATGTAATTAAATTTAAAGTTTTGGGTTTAAGGACTAAATTGCATAAAGTGTGAAATTTTGTAAAACATGAGTAAAAGGGCTTAAATGAATAATTCAATTGTTTAAGTTGTTTTAAGTGGTTAATTGAGTTAAAATTATTATTTATACTAAGAAACAAATCAACAAGACATAAATTATGGAAAAGCGAAGATAACGGACTAGTCGTCGGTATTATGTTTGTAATCGTTTTTGAATAGGTAAGTTCATATGTTGATTAATCTAGTTAATTGTTGTTTTTGATGATTATTTACTATCATACATGTTGTGAATGATATAGTTGATTGATATATGGTAATTACTGAATTGGACTAAATTGTCGTATTAGTTAAATTGATAATTATGTATGAAAAATGAGAACTTTATGGATATGTGCTTGTAATGGTTTCAAATGAATAAATTTAAATGAATTGAATGTGTAATGTGGCCCGTAGGAACCTCGTGAATACTTAGGTTACAAATGACATGTCATTAGGGGTATTTACCGTTTCGGGTGTTGATCTTAGATGTTCTACCGATGGTTGAGGTCCTGCATTTGTTGTGGATTCTCCACAGCTCGTGTGAGCAGCATCATGTAGCCTAACATCTTGACCCACAACTCATGTGAGCAAGCCTATTTTACAGCTTGTGTAAGCATATACAGTTACAACTTGTGTGAGCATCATTCCCGCGTATCCGACTTTATTTCATTTAGTTCATCAGGTGCTAAATGTATAAATGAAAAGGACATATGAAATGGTTATATCGAATTAGACATGTGAATGGGGTTTTTTTGTCTTGAATAATTTAATTGAAAGATGAAATGCTAAATGAACATATGATGGATGAATTAAGCTTTATATGAGTTACTTATAAATGTTTCATGTTATGATGTGGTTACAATTTTCATATTGTGAACTCACTAACTTGTGAGATTTGTGGTGTGTATAGGAAATGCAAGAACTCATGAGCTAGTTATTGAAATTAAGCATGAACTGTTTAAATGGATTCCTATTTGGTAAGTTTAAGTTTAAGTTTTGATACAAGCTTACTAATCATTGATTTGATTACATCCATTGCATTCTTTCTTTGTAGATCATCAAAAGTTACGGTCAGTTGGAAGTTCAAGTCGGAGCTCACACTATCCATTCATTGAATCAATAGAAGTTTTGATCGTTTTGATTTTGGGTTATAAATGACATGTACTAGGAGTTTCTAAGTTCATTTGCTTATAATGATGTTGTTTAAAACTTTGGTTATGTATGGTTTGTGGATGTGTACATATGTGTTGCTTTTGGTTTAATCATGTCCATATATATATATGCACATGAGCAAGTAGATTCATGCATTGAAAGATTGGTTTGAATTGTAGTAAGGTGTTATGACTTGAATATTAGGTACTTGAAGGTGAATGTGATTGATGAATGTATATGGTTTAATGCTTAAATTGTGGTGCCAATGAGGGCATCTTGAGGTTGGATGTTTTTTTGATATATTTTGGCATGTTTAAATGTGTTTTGAATAGGTAAAAAAATGAATGGAAATGGTATGGCTTGGAACCTAAGAAATGGTAGTTGAAATGGCTTGGTTTTGAAGTTATTTTAGGTGCACACGGTCTGCCACACGGCCGCGTGCCACACAAGGTCACCCCATATGGGCATGTCGCCTATTTGATTTTTTATGCAGGTTTGTCCACATGGTCACAAGTTGTTACACAGTTTGGAGACACGGCCGTGTGTCCCCTCTACACGGCTTGAGTTCTTGCACACGGTTTGGCCATACGGTCTAGCCACATGGATGTGTGACCCCTGTTTTAAATTTTTTCCACATTTTTCTGTTTGTTTCAAATTAGCCCCTACTTATTTCCAAATTTATTTTAGGGTTCTGTAAGCTCGATTTAATTCTCATTTTTGTACTTATGCTATGAATAATGAATATTTATTAAATTTTAATATTTAAATAAATCTTTGGATTGTGTTAATCTATTATCGAAATTGTTAACTATCATAATATCCAGTAACCCTAATTCGGTAATAGAGATCGATTAGAGGTGTTACAATTATGTTGGTCAAACACCATACTTACGTTATTAACAGGGAACACGTACCTTACATAGCTCATACAACAATGGAACTTACAACACATGGAAGTAAAAAAGGAATTCACCAGAAAATCTAACTCGGTAATCTACTCAACATGTCTTTTGCCCTTGTTGTATGGACATTCATTAGCTTATTGAGCTAAAAGAGAGACAAATACATCTATCATATCATTAAGTTATTCAAAATTGACATGCATGCATGAATCGGTAGCATGCAACCCAAAATTAGGAAGTTTCCTTCCTCAAGAAAAAATCTAAAACCTATGCAAGTATTACTGTAGACACGCAAATTCCTTCGATAATGACCTAAGAGTTTACCATAAATTACCAATAATCTGGTGCTAACAATAGTGCCAGCTAAATACTGGAAACTCCTTGCCAAAGCTAATAATTTAAAATTTATAAATCTTCAGTGAAAATGAAAGGAAAAAGAAGAAACATAAACAAAACGTACAAACATGCTAGCTTGATGTCCTTATAAAGAAGAGACATCCAGGAACAAAACTTAGTGGAAAGTCAGAGGATCCCAAATTGCTCTAGAATTTCGAGAAGATTTAATTAAGTATCAAATCATCTACAGTATCCTAGTTCAGTTCTAACTAGGTCTCAACTAAACTCTACCATTACTTATCACGTCATCATAATATATACTAACCATAGAGGCAAACCTATCGGTTTACGAACTAACGAGTTCGCCCAAACATTTGGGGTTGGTGGATAACTTAACAAAAGAGCCCACCAAACCTTAGGGTTCGCCAAAACCTAGAGTTTGCCAAATGTCAAATCCTACAAAAAATGCCACACATAATCAAAACAAATATTTCTCTAACTTACTCATTTTTCTACCATTGACTCAACCAATTTGCACGCCAAACAGTAACTTGATATTGTATTTGCTAGGTGGGCTTTTATAATTCTCTCCCACTTAGAAAATTTTGTCCTCGAAATTCCTATTGGTGAATAGCTAAGGATATTTCTCTCTTTTCAAACTCTCTTTTTCCTAAATAGCTTCTTCTGTATTGTGATTTCTGCATAAAATCTTAACCAAAGAAATTCTTTTGTTCCTTAACTCTTTTACTTCTTTAGCTAATGCGAACCGATTCTTCTTCATAAGAGAAGTTTGGCTCCACTTCTAGTGCTTTAACTTGTACCATATGATCTGGATTTGATCGATATCTTCTTAATATGGACATATGAAATACATTATGTATCTTTGATAACTCTAGTGGCAATGCCAATCTGTACGCCATTAGACCAACCTGCTCTAGAATCTCAAATGGCCCTATGAAACGCGGACTTAATTTCCCTTTTTTTTTTCAAACCTTATGATCTTCTTCCAAGAAGAAACCTTCAGAAATACTTTGTCACCCACTTCAAATGATATTTCTTTCCTTTTTAGATCAACATAATCTTTCTGGCGATCTTGAGCTACTTTCAAATGATTTCGAATGATAGAAATTTTCTCCTCTGTTTCTCGTACTAAATCAGGACCAACCATTTTCCTTTCACTGAGTTCCATCCAATACATGGGTGATTTGCCATACAAAGCTTCAATGATGACATTCCCAAACTGGAATGATGACTATCATTATATGCAAATTCTGCCAAAGAAAAATTTCTTTCCCAATTCATTCTAAAATATATAACATAGCTTCTAAGCATGTCTTCCAAAATTTGAATTACTCTTTCAAACTGTTATAAGCATGTCTTCCAGAATTTGAATTACTCTTTCAAACTGCCCATCTGATTGAGGATGAAAGGCAGTACTGAATCGTAACTCTGTTCCCAATGATTATTGCAGCTGTCTCCAAAATCTTGACATAAACCTTGGTTCTCGATCTGAAATTATAGATGTTGGAATTCCATGAAGGCATATAATTTCGAAAATGAAGATCTTGAACAAATTTTTCATGAGTATTTTGTGCGCACAGGCAAGAAGTGGGCCGGCTTAGTAACTCGACATTCAATTACCCAAGCTGAGTTCTTCTTTGAAGGGATGAGAGGAAGACTCGAAACAAAAGACATGGTGATTTTGTCCCACTTCCACTCAGGTATCTCTAAAGGGTACAGCTTGCCTGAGGGAACCTGATACTCTACTTTAATCCACTGGTATGTCATACAACTTGAGACATGCTCTATTATTTCTTTCTTCTTTCCGGCCCACCAATACAAACTTTTCAAATCTCAATACATTTTAGCACTTCTTGGATGAAGCGAGAAAGGTACTTGATGAGCTTCCCTCAATAATTCTTGCCTTAAACCAATTTCCAGTAGGCACATTCATCATTCCTATAAATCAGAGTTTGCCATCATTCCCTAGGCTAAAGATCGTTGATTTGCTAGACGACATATGCTGCTTATACGCATTACACTACACATATTTTAACTGTTCTTCTAAAACCTATGAAAGGAAAGTAGGTCGAATAATTACTTCTGCCAAAAGTGAACCATCATCTGCCAAGAAAACATTCGCTGGAAAGATGCCAAAGCTGCAACAATTTTCCTGCTTAAAGCATCTGCTACCACATTAGCCTTTCCAGGATGATACTCAATTGTCAGATCATAATCTATCAGAAACTCCATCCAACATCGTTGGGGCATATTCAAATCCTTCTACGTCATCAAATACTTTAAACTCTTATGGTCTGAAAACACACGACATTTCTCCCTATAAAGGTAGTGTCTCCAAATCTTTAGTGTCAATACTATCGCTGCAAGCTCTAAGTCATGAGTTGGAATATTCTTTTTTATGTGGCTTGAGCTAACGAGATGTATACACCACAATCTCTTTGCATTAGTACACATCCTAGCCCATTTAGAGATGCGTCTGTGAACACAGTATACTCCATACCAGATTCTAGTTGGGCTAAGATAGGAGCTTCAATTAGAACAACTTTCAAGTTATTGAAACTCTTCTGGCATGCCTCTGTCCATTCAACCTATTCTTTCTTTCTTAACAATCGTGTGAGAGGGGTCGCCAACATGGTGAATCCTTTTACAAACCTCATACAGTACCCTGCCAAAACCAAGAAGTTGCTTATCTCAATAACGTTCTTTGGTAGATTCCAATTAAGCATAGCTTTAACTTTACCAAGATCTACATTAATACCTTCAGCAAAAATAACATGACCAAGAAAATGAACTTCTCTTACCCAAAATTCACATTTGCTGAATTTGGCATACAACTTGTTCTAGCGTAAAGTTCTTAACACAATCCTCAAATACTCGTCATGATAAGCCATGTTTCTGGAGTAAACTAAAATATCATAAGTAAAAACTAAAACTAATTGATCCAAATAAGGCTTAAACACTCTATTCATCAAATCCATAAATATTGCTGGCGCATTTGTTAATCCAAAGGGAATCGCTAAAAACTCATAATGCCCATACCGTGATTGTAACACCCCTAACCCGTATAAGTCGCTGGGCTAGGGTTACGGAGCATTATTGAACAAACAGAACATTTAAATATACCTTTCATACATAGTCATAACCATAACATGAATCAATCATTCACATACATATAGTCCCTAAATCGAGCCCTCGAGGCCCTAGACATACATTAGAAATAATTCAGGACTAAATTGGAAACATTTGGAAAGTATAGGAAAAAGCTGCAAAATTTTGACTACAGGGGTCACACGGCCGTGTGCCTCACACGACTGAGACACACGGCCGTGTCTCAGGCCGTGTAACATTCAAAATAGGAACACACGGTTGTGTCTCAGCCCGTGTAACTCACGAAATAGCCCAACACACCTGTGTACCAGGCCGTGTGCTAGGCCATGTAACATCTTGACTTACATGCAATAGAACCTACAGGGGACACACAGCCGTGTCGCCAGGCTGTGTGGCACACACAGCTGAGCCACATGTCCGTGTCTCAGGCAGTGTGGAAATGAATTTACTCAAAAAATCAAACCATTTCCAACTCTAAACCATACATACACCTAACGACATTTTTGTACACATAATCAAGACATCAAACCGTACCAAAACTTACATCTAATGACCAATTCAATAGACCTAAACCAATCAACCAATATGCCATTCAACCATACACATGTATACTTTACCACATTTCAACCATACACATCTAGTTCAATACCATCTCAAACCATACCATATATTGACCATATTGAAACCAATTCATCACAGATCATTTTAGTCGTTCAAACATGCATCATAACCTAATCACATTAGCACATACTAATAAGGCACCAAAAGTACCAAACCAAGTAACTTGTACAAACCAAATCATCAAACAAACATACAACTAAACATCATTATAAGTCCACTTATACATGCCATTATAACCTTTAGCCAAAAATGCTCAAAAACTATCGAATTAACTGCTAGATGGTGTAATAGGTCTCCGACGAGCTTCTAACCAAATTTAACCTTTTGATGATCTACAGGAAAAGGAAACAACTAACATAAGTAATAATGCTTGGTAAGTTCGTATAAAGGCAACTTAACTGCTGACATATTAGAATAAACAACTAAGCATAATTTTTATTATATTTTAAGCTAACTTTCATTTTCTATTCACTACACCTCTCATGGATAATTGGTGTAGCCTTGCATATACATGTATATATTTTTCCTTATAAGCATTTCATATAACCATTTTACTTAAATGTTTCTTCTTACCATAACACTTACACCTTTAACATATATTCATTTTGTAATTCATCTTTCGTTTCCAACTTTCCTATAAGCATATCATCCTGAAATCACTTACACTCACTAAACAAGGTGAAAGCTAATAAATAAATTAATCATACATGTTATTTATATACGAAGCACTTATAGGATTTGTACTAGAAATGGTTCACCGTATGCTTCCTGTACTATAATAATTCAATCCAAACTCAAACATATATGTGTATAAACATCTATCTTTAACCGAATAATCATCAATATATTGATACTCACATCTGATCAAGTAGTTCATTGAACATTTAACATTTAACATTTACTAATGTCTTGACTATACATTAGCCTTTATCATTTAAACAATTTTGTAAATTCCATTCACATTTAGCCCGATGAACCAATAAATTGACTCAGATACTCGGGTAACTACACCACACTAGAGGCATCATAGATGCATAACAGGGGCATTGAAGTGCAGATAGGGGCACAAATGTGCAAACAAGGGCACCGTAGTGCGAGCAGGGACACCGAAGTGTATACAGAGGCACCAAAGTGTAAATAGGGGCACCGAAGTGTAAATCCCGAACAAGCACGCATACTAACCCTATTGGCATGCCAATCGTATCCTAATCGTTTACTATGTCCAAATGGGAATTCTAACAAAATTATAACTTTCATGAATCAGAGACACTTCCATATTTCTCAATACACATGCTGTAACAATTCATAATCATTTCGAAATCACATACATCATATTTCATAAATATTCAATAGTTTTCTAATAAATCCTTTCTCACCTTATATTCAATTATAATATTTCGATTTCCAACTCACATTTTAAACATCATATATATACATTCATAAATCAGTAGTAACATTATATATATATATAGGTATGTACAATTCTATACCTACGAACTTTCCTAGCTAAATTGCAGCAAAGACTAAGTATAGGGGCTATTTGGTAATTTTCTCTTCTCCTCGATTTTCTACTTGTTCTTGATCTAAATTAATAATTTCATTCAATTCATTAATTCAGAAAGTAAAACCAGTTCATTTTATGCAATTTAGTCCTTTTGACATTTTTACAAAATTACCCTCAACTTTTCATTTTTATTCAATTTAGTCTCTATGTCCTAATCATGCAAATAAACCAATTTTATTAAAAACCCATACCACATGAATGTTAATAGCTTCCATTATAGCGCACATTTGTAACAATTTCTCATAAAGTCCTTGAATTATTATTACTTTAGCAATTTAATCCCTAAACATTTAAATCATTAAAAATTACTTTACAAATTAATCATAAATAATAACTATTACCTTAAATTCATCATTTAACATCTAAAATCACCAAGATTCATCAATGGAAACATTCAAAATCTTTAACAGTTTCAAAAACGAAGGCACAGGCTAGCTAGACCTAGTTGCAACGATCTCAAAAACATTAAAAAATACAAGAAACGGAATCAAAACGGACTTACATGCAAAGAAATTAAACAAACTGAAGCTTTCCTCCCCAGTTATGGTGTTCGGTCGAGTGAAGAAGAAGAAATGAAGTTAAAATGTTTTAATTTCACATTAATTTGTTTTAATTTCCATTTAATTACAAAATTGCCATTGAAATTATATTATTTAATTCACTTCAACCATTATGTCGTCCCACCATGATAAATATGGCATAATTTCTACTTAAGTCCTTCCTCAACTATTAACTAAGCAATTTAATCACCTAATTGTAATAATTACCCACTTTTGCACCTTTTACAAATTAGTCCTTTTCCTTTCAATTAACTATCTAAACGTTAAAATTTCTTAACGAAAATTTAATACAACCTCAATAATACTCCGTAAATATTTATTAAAATATTTATGGCTCGGTTTATAAAAATGAGGTCCTGATACCTCATTTTCTAAAACCACTTGACTTTAGGGTCTTACCACTTGAACCTAATTATTCTCTTAAATAGCATAAATTACAAATTCAACATTTACTTTAATATCATATTTGACTTGTAAATATTAAATAATAATATTTACGAACTCGCTCGTTGGATTTATGGCCCCAAAATCACTATTTTCGACAACACTGAAAAATAGGCTGTTACAATGATCGAAATGCAGTTTTCGGAATATCAGCACCTCTGATCTTCACTTGGTAGTAGCCAGAGCTCAAGTCAATTTTGGAGAAAATTATAGCTCCACTTAACTAATCAAACAAATCTCCAATTCGAGGCAATGGATACTTATTCTTTACAATCACTTTATTGAATTGGCGGTAATCAATGCACAGGCGGAGTGTCCCATCTTTCTTCTTTACAAACAAAATTGGCGCACCCCAAGGTGAAAAACTTGGTCGAATAAACCCATTATCCAACAAATCCTGTAGTTGTGCCTTTAACTTTTTCAGTTCTAATGGTGTCATTTTATAGGGAAAACAGGATATGGGCGTAGTACCAGCCTCTAACTCAATAAAAAATTCCACTTCTCTGTTTGGCGATACACCTGGAAGTTCTCCCGAAAATACATCAGAAAACTCTTTTACAACTGAAACTTGGCTGAAATCCTTTCGTGATTTAAACAAATTCATAATATACGCCAAGTAAGCATCAGCACCTAGAAGTTCTCCCGAAAATACATCAGAAAACTCTTTTACAACTGAAACTTGGCTGAAATCCTTTCGTGATTTAAACGAATTCATAATATACGCCAAGTAAGCATCAGTACCCTTAACTAATAACTTTCTAGCGGATATAGTGGAAATTATTCTACTTACCAAATTGGTTTGTATGCCAGGCATAAACACTTCTTTGCCTTTTGCAATTAACAAACGTACACCTCTAGCACAAAAATTAACTACAACGTTGTGTTTGGTCAATCAATCTAACCTAAGAATAGCATCGAACTCATGAAAGTTTAGCAACAACAAATTCGCCAAAAAGGTGTGCTTGCCAAAAATTAACAGACAGTTCTTAATTAATCTATTAGCCATGGTACTTTGACCGAGAGGATTTGTTACTAATAAATTTGTCTCTGAATAATCAATTTCAAGACTTAAAACTTCTATGACTTCAGTGCAGATGTACAAATGGGTTGACCCTGAATCTATAAATACATGAATGTTGTTTCCAAGAAAAAAAAATTTACTCGTTATAACCTTTAGAAAATCAACATCTTATAGCTTTCATCATATATGCTCTAGCGGATACTCCAAAGCTGAGCTTGGTGAAACTTTTTTCGGAGGCCCCTGAACTGACCCTGACTTTGCTGGCACACTTGATCTTGCTTCTTGCTGAAAATTTTGGGGCTCACGCATAGATTGTTCCGATCTTACCTCAACTTTGGAGGGACAATATCTAAGCTGATGGTCTAAAGACCCGCATCCAAAACAAGCTCCAGTATGCCTCCAGCATTCTCCTCTATGATTTCTTCCATAACACTCGCAAATTGAATTTCTCATCACTTTGTATTCACTCGTACTTTCCATCGAGGTAGCTTGTCGACCACCTCCATCACGCCTGTAACTCACAAGCTACAAATCCCTCCTTGACGCCGAGAATCTTCGATCCTTCTATATCTTGAAATTTGATGAGGGTGGTGGACCAGATAATCCACGTTTTGTTCTTTCTTTGTCAAACACTCTACTCTTTTCTTGAACTATCATCTCCATCTTATAAGCCTTAGCCATCTTGGCTGCTAAACTCTAGCATTCCGATGCCACCATCAGGGCACAAATTTCATCCTTTATACCCCATTTGAACTTATCACATAAGGCTTTTTTAGTCTGGAACATATCTTTTACATAATGGTTGAGGTGAAGAAACTCCCGTTCATATTCCATCACTAACATCTGTTCTTGCTTAAGATATAAGAACTCCTTCATCTACTCAACATACATCTGGTTCGCATACGAAATTTCTCTAGAAAGAATCCTCAGCCAATTAGTTCTTTAGAGGTCAAACTTGTCAGCGTTTCCCACCAACAAGGAAATTGCACACACGAGGCTATTCATCGATGTGCACTTTAGCTATTTCAATACTCTACAAACGCATGATAACCATTGTTTAGCCACTGTAGGGTCAACAATTTTGTCTCCCAAAAATTCTTTGGCACCTTTTTTCTTATTTTTCTTACCGAATCACCCTTAGATTGGGTTGCAGTTGATACTGGAGGTGCAGGAGGTACAAGTCATACTATTTCCAGTTGTGGTTGCTGAGGTTTTTAAGGTTAGGGTGCTTAAGTTTTCCCTATGAACTGATCAAACATATTAGTCATCATGGTGTAGAAGTCATTTCGAAAGACATTTCCAGATGCACCTATATCAATTGTAGGAGATGGCTCTTAAACTGGAGGTACATGGCTTTCAATCTTCTCACCAGTTTCTTCTCTTGATCCTAAGATTTTGTTTAATAACTACAATAAAACTCATATTAGCTCAAATTACAAGGACTAAGTTAGAGTTATATCATGCATGGCAGGGTGTGGAACAACCTTTGGTTTTCTGAGAATTGGCTCAACCTTAACTCTGATACCAAAACTTGTAACACCCACGCCCAACCCAATCACTGGATCCAGGTATGGCATGTCACAGCATAAAAACCATTCAGGTTTAACAAAAACACTTGAAAATTTTTGGAAATATAGAGGTCTTGGCGTAAACCTCATTATGAAAAAGACAAAACAATCAAATTAGTAGTACGCCAAGTAAAACATCTTTAATTAAAACATTTGGCGAAAATCTTATATAAGTTAATAGATTATATAAATTACAAGATGAGTTAATTACCATTCAATGGTTTCAAGTGCATCATTGACGATTAAAACAACATTCAAAATCATTTGGCATATATGACAAAAGATAATATCATAAGCAACGATTCCTTAGATTAAAATGCATACTTCAAAAGTTCATAAAATTTCTTAGATAAAAATGTCTTGACAAAAGTTACAAATCATTATACAAGCTGATTATAAAGCAGATCTTCATGCCACCCTCAAAAAGTTCATGCATGATACAAAATTAAACAGATTGCTCACTATCAACAATTCTCTGGTGTATCCCTTCAACAGAATCTCTTCCTTCAATCAGCACACTTGAGAAGGAAAGAATAACCATGTAAGTTCAGACAAACTTAGTAAGTTCCATACATAAAGAAAACACACTAATTCATAATGGTTTTACTGGTAAACAAACTTTAGTACCATAAGGATGCCCAACCTTTCAGAGAGGTTCAAATTCAATAATCATACTACGTCCAATGGTGTTCACAAAATATGCATAGATTCAATACACCAACTTAACACGACACATGGGTGGTTGCTATTCGCCAACTTAACCTTAGCTTATACACAACTCATCCTTATGTCAACCTTGTACCTAGAATTTAGAGTCAGAGTCATATCAATCAGTCCTATTCATATGCATATACCCCTTTAACTCCTCATATCATTTATGTTCAAGTTGAATGATGCCAAAGCCATTCTCTAAAAATATGAAAGGAAAAGTGAAGATATCTTAGTTGTTAGGAGATCCGAACTTGATCATAATGCACTTGCTAAGAGACCTACATCTCTAGGAATTTTGTTAAATCTAATGAGATGGATGCTACTTCCTTTGAGACAAGTAAAAAGAAGAATGTAAAACATTTTTGTTACTATTTTGGAAAGGTTAGACATGTTAGATCTCATTGTTACAAGTTGATGAATTATTAAAAAAGGAGAAGTACAAGAAATGTTCAATCTAATGTTGCAACTATTAATGGAAGAACATCTAGACAACAAAATATATATAACAAGGATAAATGAAAGTTCATATGCCATTATTGTGGGAAAGAATGACACATTAGATTCCATTTTTTTTAAGATGATGCAATATTGGAAGAAGTTTATCTCAGTTGTTAAACATGTTCGGCCAACAAATAGGACAAGGAGACCACAACATAGGCAGATTTGGGTAAGAAATGATCGAGCACATTTGAGTAATGAAGATTAGCATTAGATTAATGCTCGTGTAACTCATGATGACAATGTTAAAGATATATTGAGGATTGGAGAAACGTCATCTAGGTTTCGTTGAAAAGACTATTGTTGTTCCAAGAGCTACAACTTCTCTTATTGATAAGATAGCATTCGATCTCATCCCTTCTAAACAACATGATGGAATTCAATAGGGGATGGATAGAGTAAGGGGGAGTACTGATGTTGATTTTTTTTTTTGGAAAAATCCAATTATGAAAACGATTTACTGTTACAACGGAAGTATAAAAATTTTCAAAACCAAGTCGGTTCATCATATTTATAGTAATAAACTTTCTACCAAAGAATACATGCGTTTTGTGCAAGATGGATCCAAAACATTCCCAAATTTCAATCGAATGGTTTTCTATGCTATCCTCGTACCCCGAATTGTAATATTCCTAATTTACTACTAAGTTAGGAATAATACAAAGTCAGGTTAGGTATACTTGAGATTTTAAAAATAGATAAAATAGGAATTTGTTAGTGTTACTATAGAAAATAGTTAGAGCCGATAGGAAATTAAAAATACCTTTGAGATGAGAAAAATAATCTGGGGTATTAACTAAATTGTAAGAGAATAAAAAGTATTGGGGGAAAAGTAAGAAATTAAAATTTTGAAGTGATTGCATTGAATTGAAGGAAAAATGAGGAAGGGCTAGAAGTGAAATTTTACCAAAATAAAGTATTATCCATAGATGGTATTACGGAGAAAGTTGGAGGATTAAAGGGTAATTACTCAAATTAGATAATTATGGAAAATGTAATGATTAAGGACCAAATTGTGTAAAAATGTGATTGGATAATTTTGATAATTATAATTTTATTTGTTAAATTAATTAGATATTTCTTTAGAATAGTTGAGAAAGATGAAGAAAAAAACCATTCATCTTTCCCATTCCCACGCCACCACCTTTTTCTCCATCTTTCCAACTTTTACTTTTATTATAAATAGCTCCTTTTCCACTATTTTCAAGCTTTTCAAGCTTAATTTCTCCAATTGTTTCCATGAATCCTTAGTAAAATCATTAGAGAAGCTTGTTAGTCACCTTGATTTCATGAAAAGAGCATCAATAGTTATCTTAGAGGAGAGAAAATAAAAATTAGGATTTTATTATAAGTGATTAAGGTAAGAATGATAAGTTTCTTCATGAAATTCAAGATTGTTTCATTTAAATAGCATAGATATGTTATTTCATTATGATTTTAACAAGTAAATGTTATATGTTTCAATATGGAAATGAAGAAAAATAGAAGAAAAGTGAACGATTAGTTGTTGATAAAGGCAAGGAAATAGCAAATGAGAGAAGAAACAAGAAAAAGATTTCATCCAAGCATTGGTTGTAAGTACTTCAAGAATTTAATTTTTTTTAATTATGACATAGGTATAATTTATATTAAATTAGTTAATTTAATTATGAATATGTTAATATTAAGTGCAAAATTTATTAATGAGTAAAGGTAAGTATGATTTGAATTTTATTATTTGATAAATTGATTTGATAAATTGAAATAATAGTACAAACTTGATGTGAGAACTGAATTTTTAATAAATTGGACTACGAATGAAGTGTAAAGAATTAAAAACGTATAAAAAGTGAATGTGTGGCGAGTTTATATGGTGTATTTAATTTTGTGATAATAACTAAATTGCACAAAGTGGAAAGTTTAAATTATTTCTGATTGAGTGTATACAATGAAAAAATTGTATTAAAATCCCATATAGACGAGATTGTTGTGAAATGTGCCCATATTGTATTAAACATGTAACTGTTTTCTATGTATTTGAAGGATGGATAAATAAATAAAGTTAATTTCACATTTCACTATTATATCTTTTGGGTTTCTGTCAATCATGTTTTGCATACATAGCGAAATTGTGACAATAAAATATTAGCTCATGGATTGTCTATGTTCAAGCTGATTATAAGTGGCACTGTAAGAATTTTTACATTACGAGAAAGATAACTTACTTTAGTAGATAATCTAAACGAGTCTGTAATCCCATAAAAGAATCAAAGTGAACATTTGATTCAAATACATAGAATAATTATTATGTCGTCTACAATTCCAATTAAGGAGATGACTAGTCTTGGCTATCGAAGCAATTGACTCCACAGGTAGAGACATAAATGTACTAATTGGAAAAATGATACATTGGATTGGACCCAAGTTGTATTAATTCACTTGTAACGTTTATGGTGTGACTTACCTAAATTTTGAGTTAGTCACTGACCATGCATATGTAACTCATGTCCTATGGTATAAGTAGATGCTTAAGCTCTAAAGATAATCGAGCCGATAGTCAGTATGTTGGGTACACGACTTGTGTATGGCATAACTTTACTATCAACAATGAAATTCATAATTCGATTAAAGAGTTAACAATATCCTCTCATTGACTTTGTGTGGATTGATAAATATGGAATGTGGCCACAGGTTGCTTGTTCTCGAACGAGCAGTTTATCAAAATCATTAGTAGACAGTGATCATATTAATCATTAAAAAGATACAATGGTGACAATGAGATAAAATAAGATTGTATTGATTGAACAGATTTAACTCAAAGGAATCAAGGATATCATATGATGGTAACACACACATGACGAGGTCATTGGACAAAGCAACTAGATGAATTGCTTTCGTAAAGAGTATATAATAAGGAGTTTTCAATCATGATACTTTTTGTAGACTAACTCCATGATTAAGTAAATTGCAAATTATTGGAACGATGCTATTGGACATAATTGCAATTGCTCGAGCCTAATTGTATATGTCTGATTGGTCCTTTCGCTAGCTCAATAAAAGCTCGATTGGACTATATTTGAATCAGAAGAAAATTCTACGAGTGTGGAAATAATTTAATTGAGTCGATTTATTCAATGTGGAATTAAATTGGGTGGTCATGTGAATTGTTCAATTAGACAATTTGATTAAAAAATTTTCTTAAAAAAATAATTTGGAAAATCTCAGTTATTTCTAGGAAAATTAAATTTGATCAAGTAAAATTTTATTAATCAAATCAATTAAAATAAATATTATATTTTTGGAAATTAATTTTCAAGTCAAACAATTAGTCTGATGGGTAATTGAACTTGAAAATTAGACCCGAGATAAAAAATTGAACTCGAGAACCAAAACCTGATACTAAAAACCAAAAATTGATTGAATCGGGCCCTATGTATGAAACTAGACCAGCAGTTCAACTGGTGACTAGATCGAATCGATTAGGCCGTCACTGGCCTGGATCGAATCGACAGTAGCCAAACCAACCAGACCCATTTTGGCAAAACGACGACGATTCGAGGTGCCGGGGGAGTCATGCCAGTGATGGACTATCGAGTACGACGACTACGACGGCGGTGAGTTTTTAGTAGTAGAGCAGTGGAAAAATTAGACTCCTAGTGGGACTCTGTCGGGTAACTTGATTTCGAATTAACTTTTCCAAAGAGGATATTATTTTAATGAATTTAATATTTATCTAGATATTAATATGAGATATTAAATTAAATTAAATATTTATATAGATAGTATTTTATTAATTTAATATGAATATGATATATTAAATTAAATTAAATTAAATGTTTATCTAGATTATATTTTATTAATTTAAGATCAATGTGATTAATTTTAATACTAGTTGAACTCTCTCTAAACTCTTCCTATATAAAGAGAGCATAGGTCATTATTCTCATACACTTGAATTCAAGAAAAGTTGTAGAGAGAAACTTCTCTGAAGAAATAATTTCAGAAAATTTCTAAAGATATTCTTGTTATTTATAACTTAACCCTAGAAGTTTAGAGAAATTATGAAATTACCCCACAGGTAATTTTATGAAAATTTTTCTGATTCGAAGTGAGTTCACACTCGGCAGACGTGGGCTTGAGGATAGCAGAGAACACTACTCGTCGAAGCGTTCATCCTAGACGAATCATAAAGGTACGATTTTGATTAAGTGTTTATTAATTTAAATAACACTACCAAGTTCTTGTTTTTGGAAAAAAAAATTAAAACTCTGGTTTTCTCTTAAACCCACTTTCCACTACGTTTTTCGAACCCAATTTTCCAACAAAGATAAAAACTAATAGGATATGAATGACATGTCATTAGGAATTCTATGCGCGCAAATGAATGTGGCACTTCGGTGCAATTGAAAAGTGGTACTTCGGTGCAATCGAAATGTGGCACTTCGATGCGATACTGTGACTGTTTTGTATATCCTATATGTTATGTTTAGTCTACAATGGGCTATATCAATGAAATATGGTAAGAGAAAATCGTCAATAGATCCGGTAAGTGATTTACATCTTGTGAAATGATCCTTATTTATTAGTAGTGGTTTTATGAAATTACACATATCCTAATGTTAGCTAAATCTTAAATAGAAAGTTTAATTCTTATAGTACTTACTAAGTTGTCACAAGCTTATCGCGTTACTTTCCAACGCGTAGATAAAGATTAAACTTGAAGTGCTAGAGTGGAGGATTGACATCAGCTCATCTCATCACATCCCAAGCTTGGAAGAAAGTGTGGTTTGAATATTTTGGTACTAGTTATGACATGTGCATAAGTAAAGTCCAGTTGTGAATATAAGTCTTTTGATGGATCTTTCTGTAGAACTTGAAACTCTTGCTAATCTTATAAACTTAGTTATAATTGAATGAATTTTGATGAATTATGTGTTTATTGAGATTGGAATTGAACTGACATGAATGGTACGTTGTTTAAATTGGTTGGAATTTGATATTTGATTAGGGTTTTAGGTGATGAAAATTGAAGTAATGGAAAATTCATAAAAATAGAGTGCACGTCGTGACAACATAATGTAGTATGTGACGTCGCAACATGGAACCCTCGGTTCTACGATGTTAGCTTGAAATTTTAGAAATTTTAAAATTTAGTCGTTGATCAACCTTAGACTATAAAAAAAGCTGTCAGAAGCTCGTATAAAATTTAGACGTGTTTGAATTATATTAGAAATGTCTAATGACCTAATAACTTGAATGAGTTGATGAAATGAAATGAATTGAATTTTCGTTGCTTCAGCAACAAATGTAGGATTGTAATATCTTGACTCGACGACTGGGTTAGTATGGGGGTGTTACACGAATTGCGTCGAGTGTGGGCTTAAACAACAAGAACCAAACACAGTACCAAAAACGATTTATTACTTTCAGTATGTAAGTAATTCTCTCAATAGAAACTGATAGAAATTATCATTCCCAAAAAATAGAATTTATTCTAAGAAAATAAATTTCCACTACTTTCTAGTAGAATAACAATATATGAAACTTATGAGCAAATAGCTCTACTAATGTTATCTATTTATAGGGAAGATAAGAGAATCATGGTTGAATAAGTATAACAAAAATAATATTTATTTAATAGAAAAACACTCTCGTAGTCTAACTAGAAGAGGGAGGCACACCCTAGATAAAAACACTAGGTTTGCCGCCCCTCACATGTAAAATGAGGGAAATTGGGTCTCTCATGTATGGGGTCCAATTATATGTACTTCTTGGACTTTTAACCCAACACTTTATAATTTAATCCAACCCAATATTGTTTTCTATTCCCAAAATAAATATTAATTAAATTAACCAAACTAATTTATTAATTAAATAATTTTATCAATCCAATTCTAATTCTATTGAAGTCACAACGACTTTTGTAATGACTCAGTTTTTGACGGAGTCAAAAAATGTGATTTCGAGACATCCTTTCCATAAATCGAGTCCGTAAATTTTAAATAAGGATATTTACATAGTTATTATATAGTTGAATTGAAATTTGTTTAGTCAATTTAGTCGAAGTTGTGATTAATTAAGGTCCAGAGACTAAATTGTCAAGTTCAATCACTATAGATTTTTAATTGGGAAATGGCTTGGAGATTTAAATTACAATTAGCCAAAGGTATAAAATAGTAATTAAACCCTTTATAGTTAGGAGATAGTGGACAATAATGATTCTTGTTAATTAAGTAAGTAAACTAAGGTTAATTAAGATTAAAACATAGTTAATTAAACTAATTAAAACTCAATCTAGGTATATGTATATGAAATTAGTGGAATGAGAGATAAAATATCATCTTCTCCAACTGACCAAAGAATAGAAACAAGAAATGAGAACGTCATTTTTGTGTTTAAGCTATTCGACCATCTAATTCAAGTAAGTCTCTAGCAATTTTTCTTTAATTTTTATAGATTTGAGGTCATGAGAGCTTGATTTAGCTAGAGCATGTACCAATTTGTGAAACTGTTAAAGTTTTTAAAAGTTTTTATTGTTGAGAAACAGATGAAATTGGTGTGAATTTGATAGATATTAAGCTTTAGTTTAAGAAAATGACTAAATTGTAAAGCTTAATTATTGATTTTGTTCATTAGGGACCAAATTGAATAAAATGCAAAATTGTTACAAAATTTTAGTAAGAATAGAAAGTAGGAGGTCCCTAATGAATATATGTAAAATCAGGTTTTAATCCGAATGTCTAGATCGAAAGTTATGCTTATCTCGGGTTTAGGGAATAAATTGAGTAAATTGAAAAATATGTTTGTCTTTGTATTTGAATGTGATTTGGTATGAAACTTGATATTGTGTATTGTTGAATTATTATTTGTAGCTAAATACGACACAAGACCGTTGCGAGGGAAAGGAAAGGCAAGAACTGACGACGAGTGACGTGAGCTTTCGATTTATATTTCTATGATTCAAGATCAATTTAATTATTGCATATTTGTGATATTTTGCATAATATGGAATTGAGGTGAGTTGACAATGATTTTTTGAATAAAATTGCTATTAATAAGATTGAATATCGAAATAGAAGACTAAATTAAATTGAATAAAAACTAGCTTAACTTGATGAATATGTGATATTGACATTGAATTAGGTTGAAATATGGCATGTTATTTAATGAAATGATGAATTGGTTGATTAATTGAAAATGATAAAATTTAAATTGAGATATATGATGGTTTGGATATTTAGTTGCCCTGTTAACTGTTCGGGCAGAGTTAGATATAGTTGGCATGTCATAGGATAGATTGAGTACGGGTTACTTCAACTATATGTCATGAGCACTAGACGCATTTTTCTTCATGTGTTCCGATGAGTGTTGAGCACAACCTTTACTTCGGTTAAATTGATGAGCACTAGGCACAATCTATTTCCTTCAGACATTCTTATGAGGCACTGGTTGCCAAATTTGGTGTGTTTGGTGGGATCAATGTATCCGTTCAAGTCCGAATCAGGTTAATAGGGGTATAATATATAAATTTTGAGAAATGGTATATGAATTGGACTGTTTATGTGATTGGTGATACAAAGATAAGTTACGATATATGAATATCGATAGCATATGAAAGATCATGCAAATCGGATAAACGAGCCTGAAGGGCTGATGTGAAAGCATGAAAAATCTATCGATCTAATTCTAAAATGGTATGTTAATATGGTCATATGTTATGAATTGAATAGAAATGTGAATGTCAATCATGCTAATATGTTAATATGGTACATTCATTAGATTGGTTAATTGAAACATATATATTGATTCATATAGTATTGCTGGTACTTCAGTTGCATATGCTAATTCGTATATGGATTGAAAACTTGGTATGAATGGCATATTGATTGGATGGATATGATATTTGAATTGAAGTGCAAATGATTTAACTTGTACCATATTTACTTGAATCATGGAAATACCACTGAGTTTTATTGCTCAGCTTACGTTTGTTTCTTGTGCGTAGGTTTAGGTACATATCGAGGTCCCGAACAGTGACTCCAGCATCCATCCAAAGATCCCAGATTCATCAATGTTTGTAAAATCTCTTTTTGTTCGCTATATGACATGCACCTAAGTGGAGTTGGTTTTGGTATAATGTGTGAACTTATGAATATATAATGTTAGAAATGGTAACTTGAGAATGTCAATTGGGTTGCTTTTTGTACTATGGATTGACATTTAGTAGAATTTCTTAAAATATTATCATATTAGTGATTTTTATGTGAAAGAACTTGACAATGTGATAGGAGTTAAAATTGCCACAAGTGAAGGATTTGAAATTTATCTTTATGAATTTTGAAGTATATGTGATAAGTTATATTAGAAATTTATAATCAAGGATAGTGTAATTGGCTAAAATGGTATACATTTGAGACGAATTGTTTTTTCTAGGTGGAGCTTGATGGTAACCATTTGAACCTTTTAGAAATAGTAAGTCACGTCGAGACGACATCCTCCCAACATCGTGATAAGATGAAGTAAAGAATTATGTTGCGACAATGTGTATTCGAGGTCACAACGAGACTAAGTCAGTATGTTGCGTCACGACGAGGAATCCTTAATGTCACGACATTAACCCGATATTTTGAATTTTTACAATTTAAGCCTAGCTTGACCTCGGGTTAGCAATAGAGCTTTCGTAAGCTCGTACAAAACCTGAAAATGAATGTATATCATATTGTATGCATGTATTGCTTCCAATTAATTATTTAATGGTATAAAATTAATGTAGTTTGATTGTAGTTGCTTCGACAACAAATGTGGCACATTATAGCTCGGACCCAACGATCGGGTCAAGTATGGGGTGTTACAACTTTACCGCAAAAGAACCTACGAGGAAGTATATTTAATTTTCATATTCAATGGATTCATAATGACTAATTAATTTAATTCCATTTTCAAACTTCAATATTTAATTACAATTAATAAATAATAATTTGAAACCTTTAAATTAATTCTAAAGTCATTTTTATACTCAGTAAGAAAATACATTCATTTGTGAATGCGATCCATTTCTCTAACTTCATCATTTCTATTCATTCCTGTTAATTTGGTTCTACATGCAATTCATTTCTGGTTTCAACGAGCTAGCGGAGGAATCAATTGGACATATGTAATTATGGCTCAAATAATTTATAGCTAAGTTATAGCTTTTCATCTATTAATTATTAACTTATTTAGTCACGAATTCATTCAACTATAGTATCATAACTAAACTCTCCCTAATTACATACCATTATGAAAGCTACTTAATTAGTGCTCATCCATTGACCTTGTCATCAATGTGTTACCCTCATAGGATATCCTTAATCTATTTGGGATAAATCTATTCTCCCAATATGATCCTATTTTATCTTATGGTAACTATTACATCCTCTTTCATGAAAACTCAATTACTATTAAATAGTAATTAAGTCATTTATCACAAAGAAAAATGACCGTTGCCACATTTACTTTTAATCTATCATGTAATGCTGATGAAAGGATATCATTTACCCATTGATATTATATACTGCAGAAGTCATATACTCAATGCACCAGCTTTTGGGTCATTATCTATTTGAACTCGGGCTTTTACTTACATCAAAGTATACAAGTGATGCATACAAAGCCCATCATTCACTCAGGATTAATTATGCCACACTTATAAATGTCACAAGTGAATAAATCCATAAACGGATCTAGGATCTATTCTACTTGGGTCTTATGTAATGTATTATCAGTCCAGTCAGTTACATTTATGTCTCTATATTCTCAAGACAAAGCATCTTCCCAATTAGACTTGATAGATGATATATTAGTCTTTTAATTAGTTTGCTCGTTTTTTATTAGACTAAGGACATGTTTAGGTTCATCTACTAATACAACTTGTCTTTTCGTATTTCGATTCGACCATGTAATATTGTTTAGTATTATTTAAACATTATATAATCAATGAGCTAATATTTACTTCCATTTTGCTTTGCATGCAAAAACATTGAGAACAATATGCAAAGTGTATTAATGTAATTAATTGGTGTTATTATTAAACCAGTTTGTTTGAAAAATACAAGCATACAAAACGAATACACTACAATTAGGGCTCGAGATCCAACAGATTTGGTGATCTAGTTTACTTTGTTTTCACTTATGGTTGATTTCTTATCGTTTCTCTTTTGGAATCTTTGCCAAAAAGGGGGAGAAAATGGTAGCAACAATGAAATGTTTTCTTCTTGGTGGTTATGGTTTCTACATTTCACTTTGTCAAAGGGAGAGATGATGCCAATTTTTTTTTAAAAAAGATGATATTGATATATTATTGATGACCTTGGTACGTGTTTAATTGATTATGTAATGAACAAGCATATTGATAAAGGAAAGTGTGTGATCAAGCATGGTTTTACCTCTTATGGGAAGAGATATTCTAATTCTCTTGCTATGTGACTTGTTTGGATTGTGTGTTAACCATTTGATTGTTGTTGTTTGTTCCATGTCTCGTTATAACGAACCTATTTCTCTACTTGGGTTATCGTTTTGGGCTTCTTGTACAGGTTTCAGTCAAGCTAAGTTTGGTCCATTTGAATATGGCATATTTGAAAAAACAAAAGCATGGTTTGACTTGGATACTAAGTTTCTCAATCAAATACCTTGAGGTGGTTTGATAATCATGAAAGTCTTTTATCTCTTGGTGATTGAAGTGCTATTTTTTAGATATATATATCAGATTTATTCAAGAGAGTATTTCAAGCTGTCGGGAAACTTCTTTATGAAGGCCATGTGAAATAAATATTAAATATAATTAATGGATAAAATCATCCTTTAAATGAGTGTTTCAAGCCTATCAAAAACACTAATTACTGATCACATTGGAGAGCCTATAAATAGGCTACGAACCGACACTATTTTTTAGCTATGTAAAGGGTGTATCTGACACGCCCTTGCGTAGGGATTTGTTATGGAGAGAAATTATGTAAAGTGAGGTATTTGGGGGAGAGCGATTTGTACAATTAGGGTCGGTATTGGGGTTGCAATTACTTCTTTGTGTAAAGGGTAAATTGAGCTTAAGCTAATAGGTGATCTGGACAATTGGTGAATAAGTCATTCTCTGAGTGAGACTCCGCATATGTAGGATTACAGAATCCGAATTGTGTTAACAAATATCATGTGTCAATTCTCTTTTTTCTTATCTCTTTGACTCACTTACGCTTTGGATTGATTGTGCAAACTCTCTAATTCTACCCAAATTTTGTTCTAACAATAGTTAGAACGAAATTGTTTTTCAAATGATTGTTAACCAAGTTTTTCAGTTCCACCAATAATCAGATAGTGGTTTTTTAAACTATCCATAAGAAATTCAAAGCGGATCTAAATATTGATATCCATTATTTGAATCTCTTTTACTTTTGCAAATAATTGATGCAGACTTAGATAATCGTTATCCAAATCCACTTTAGTTTTGTGGATAATTGATACAGATATCTTAATCCATTATTAGTTTTACTTTTTTGAATTTTTTAGTTAAAAATATGTTTAAACTTACTAAATATGGATATAGCAAATTTTGGTATCTGTTGGATAAATATTTAATTTGGATTCAAATAATTGTACTTAAATTTAATGCAAATAATAAATGGATTCGAATTTTAATACCTACTTACCCCTCTATGGTTTTAAAATTACCCACTTAAATGAAAAATTCACTAACCCTCCTAAAGTTTATTTATTTATTTAATGAATTTTAATTAAAATGACAATTTTACCCTTTATTAGTTAAATATTATTTCATTAATTTTTTCCTTTCAATTTTTATAATCAATTATAAAAATATCTTAATTATTATTAAATTAAATTTATAATCTATATTGTATTCTAATGTAATCATATGTTTAAACATAATATAATTTTCAATTAATAAATGTATATATTTTTTTGAAGTTATATGTATAGACACAATTAGACCTGGGTGGTCCAGTCCACCTGAAAAGTGAGAGGGTTTGGGCAAAAAATAAGGCCTACGGGTCGGGCCTTGGGTAAGGCATTTTTTACCCGAGGCCCGGACCGAATTTATAAAAGGACAAAAAAATATGTTATTTTCTTGTTGTTTTCTACCTATTTTTCTACCATTTCACTATTATGTTGCTACTATTTTGTTGTTATTGTCTGGATATTGTATAACACTTGTTTTATTGTTAATTTTGTTATTATTTTAGAGGCATTTGCTTATTAAGTTGTATCTATCTTAGTGTTATTTAAGTATACATATTTTTTAAATTTTATTTTCAATTTGTTGGGAAATATTTATTTTAATGTTTTTAGTATTTTTGATGTATTATATATATTTAAAAATAATATAAAAAAATTAATATGGGTGGACTAGGCCCGGGTTTTAGCATTTTTATCCAAGCTGGGCTTAGAAAAAATTTTAGGTCCATTCTTCGGGTCGGGTCGGACCCGAGCCTAGCAAACAGGCCTAAGATTTTAGTTGGGTCCAGCCCATGAACACCTCTAGTCACAATAAAATTACAAAGAATACATCCAAATAATGGTAACTAGAATTACTTATTATAAAGCACGATCAAATTGATAATAGAATAGATCTAGATTTATACTAAAATAAATTTATAAAAAGACCATATATGATGGGATATAAACTAGAATAAATATAGACTGAAAACTCATACGTAGCGTGATTTATACAGTGTGACACTTGAATCTTAGATCTTAAAGTTTCCCAAAACATTTAACATTACTATTAAACTAAAGCTTCGTTGTAAGTATATTTTTAACCAATCATTATTAATGATTATATTTTATTTTTGTCTTCTCTTTTAATTTTTTATTTTTTTATTTAATAATTTTTATGCCAAATCATATTACGTATTTAAAATTTAATTTAATTGTAGTATTAATTTGGAGATGAATTTTTATATTTTAATAAACAATTTTATCATAAATTTTAAATAATGATAATTAATTAATTTTACATAAAAACAAATTAATGAATTCATAAAATGTAACTGAATTAAACATAAATTTAAAAGATTTAATTTTAATTAAAGTAATTATAATTTTTTATGAAAGTATTTGAATATATTTAATATTATAACACTTTAATATTTAATTAAACTTTCATTATTTTGTAATTAAAATAGATAAATGAGTAAAATAAAAACAAAAATACATAGGTAAATAATTAAAAATAGATAAAGGAATAAACTAAATACAATATTACACAAATAAATAATGGTAGAGATATAATTATTTTTATTAACAATTTGCTTAATAAATAAATCTGAAAAAGGCTTATAAGATTTTTTCTTACCTGTGGAGATCTAAGTGGTTTTTTCCTAAAAGTATCTAAGTGGGTATTATTAAAATCATATTAAATGAGTATATTTTATTCTAAATCCAAGCGTAATTTTCTTTTACCAAAAAATAAATAAATAGCAAATGTCAATTTTCAATGACTCCTTAGTCAGAAATACATTACAAGCAAATACATAGACATATTATGTTTTATGCAAGGAAAATTAATTGGTCAAAAGACCCTGGTTGCTCAAGCTTACCTTCCAAAAAAAAAAAAAAAGAAAAAAAGAAGACATTCATGGATAAAGGAAACGAAATCATTATGTTAAAAACTTACTTGAATTTTACAATGAGAACTGTGTGAATTACTCCATGTACCTTCAAGCAAAAAAGTCAAATTTGTTAAAGGAGCAGAGGGCAACTTACCGAACTACTTAGGGGATTGAATTGTAATTTGACGTTTCTTTAGTTAACCTCTCTCACAAACTAATCCCTTTTTGAAGATTCCTGAATGTTATGAAGCTCAATCTCTATTTAAACTCACTTGCACGCCGGCCTCAACGCCAAATAAAAAAGAAAAAGAAAACCAACATTTGTCTTTTGGGTTAATTGAGATGTGGACAACTCCAGGAAGAAAGCAGGTAACCGAACAACTCTTCCACTTCAGTTTTGCGTTATTGAAAATACCATCATCATCTGCATAAAGTTCTGTCCAATTTTAACTACTTTTAATGTGTTTGTTTGATAACTATGTCTTGTTGGTTTCTTGTTTTCTTTGCCCTTTTTCTTATCATTTGCTTAATTTGCAGGCTTTTGGTAACAGAGTATTACTTGGGATGCTTATGGTTTTGATTAATACAAATGGTGTTGCAAGTCGTAAGGTGAGAGTTTTAGACTCATTCGACGACTCGGCTGCAGGTTGCAGCAGAAAGTACAGTGCCTCGTTGACAGACTTTGGAGGCGTTGGTGATGGGGTAACATCAAATACAAAGGCTTTTCAGGCTGCCATTGATAACCTGAGCCTGTATGCATCATATGGTGGATCTTTACTCTTTGTTCCTCCAGGAAAATGGCTGACTGGTAGTTTTAATCTTACCAGCCATTTCACTCTGTATCTCCATAAGGATGCTACTATTCTTGCCTCACAGGTTAGAAACTCTTAATGGCAAACATTATATATTTGATTATTTTTGTGATTTTTTTAAGCGATACCGTTCTTGTTCTTGTCTTATAAACTAACATGAAAGGAAAATTGTTATGGCTTTATGAGAAAGTGAAGGAGATTCCACTGCCAAGCATGCTTACAGTTTCTAGTGTCTAAAAATTGTTAGGATGAGAGTGAATGGGCTGTTATTGACCCTCTACCGTCTTACGGTCGAGGAAGGGATGCAGATGGTGGAAGGTATATCAGCCTTATTTTTGGAACCAACCTTACGGATGTCGTGATAACAGGTACCGAGAAATGTAATCAACAATGAGAGTCCTCGAAACAATATCATAGGTTCATGAAGTAATAACAATATGGATTCCCAACATATTTCAGGGGACAATGGCACAGTTGACGGTCAGGGTGTTACCTGGTGGGACAAATTCCACAAGGGAGAGCTGAAATACACCAGGCCTTACCTTATTGAGATAATGTACTCCCAAGGAGTTCAAATCTCTAATCTCACATTGATGAACTCCCCATCCTGGAATGTTCATCCTGTTTACAGCAGGTTTTTGCCCCTCTCATTTTGGTAGTTTAATGTTCTCCTCAACATATATCATGTTCTAAGATTGCTTGTGATGAAAATGCAGCAATGTTGTAGTTCAAGGAATAACAATCCTCGCACCGGTAACTTCTCCAAACACTGATGGGATCAATCCAGGTGGGAAAGAGGATGATGAATCTGGCTAAACAAATTTCTCACAAACTTTTACCTGCCAGCATGTTTACAACATCATCGATGCTAAAAGGGTTTGTTTTGCTGCTTGTTTTTCCTTCAGATTCTTGCACGAATACCCGGATTGAAGACTGCTACATTGTCTCCGGAGATGATTGTATAGCCGTTAAGAGTGGTTGGGATGAGTACGGTATCAAGTTCGGTATGCCAACGAAGCAGCTATTGATCAGACGGCTCACCTGCATTTCTCCATTCAGTGCAGTGATTGCACTCGGTAGCGAGATGTCTGGTGGGATCGAGGATGTTAGGGCGGAAGACATCACAGGCATCAATTCGGAGTCAGCGGTTCGGATCAAGACTGCTGTGGGAAGAGGAAACTATGTCAAAGACATATATGTGAGAAGGATGACAATGAAAACAATGAAAATGGTGTTTTGGATGGCAGGGAATTATGGATCTCATCCAGATAATGAGTATGATCCTAATGCAATTCCGGTTATCCAGAATATCAATTTCCGAGATGTTGTTGCAGAGAATGTGACAATGGCAGCTAGACTGGAAGGAATTCCAGGCCATCCATTTACTGGAATCTGTATATCCAATGCCACAATTGAACTAACAAAAAAGCCAAAGAAGATTCAATGGAATTGCACTGAAATTGCTGGGGTTTCAAGTGATGTTACTCCTAAGCCCTGCAATCTGCTTAAGGATCTAGGATCCCAAAATACCTGTAATTTCCCCGAGGACGACTTCCCAATTGTAAAATTTTAAATGTAAATGTGCTCTTTTATAGAATTTGACAAAATGAAGTAAAGATATCGTTTCTTCTCTGTATGAAATAATATCTATAATCTATATATAACATAGATATATAGGTTAAATTATACTATGCTTAAGCTGTAATATAGTTCACATAATTTAATTTCGCCAATTTTTAATTCTTATACTTTTGAAATGTAAAAATTTTAATTAAGTTGTATTATTTTTAAAATCGGATACCTCAAGCATATTATCATATGAGTAATTCTTTTGATCTTGCTATTTCCCCATGTTACTAAAAAAAAAAAAAAAAAAAAAAAAAAAAAAAGCTTTAATGGTTATTGTTTACGAGACAAATTTTGAAATTTAAAAAGTATAAAAATTAAGAATGAATTAATTAAAGAACATGAACTATGTAGAAGCCCAATTTTGCCCGAGCCCCAAATACAAAAACAAAAACAAAAAAACAATAATAAATCCATTAAATCCAAATTCCAGTTATAAGCCCAAATTTAAAACAAGCCCAAAATACAAAAGAGGCTCATTGGCCCAAGAACCTAAACTAATCCAGAAACCCTAGGGTTTCTGAATTCCTCTCCCGCCGCACTGCTGCCACCCACATGCCTCCGCATCGCGCACGCCGCCCGAGACCTGACGCCTTGCACCAGAATAGCAAGATCATCTCCGTTGACTCCAGCACCTGCAAAAAGGATGAAAAACAGAGGAAAGGAAACAGAAAGAGAACAGTAGTAAACAGTAGCGAAAATATAAAATATTGTAATGAAATCGGCTATAAAGCTACAAAAACCGATTGCAATTTTTTCACACAGAAAAACACACGAAAAAGCAATCAAAAAAGAAGACAGACATTAACAAAGGTGATTTTTTTCTTCTGATTTATTTTATTTTATTTTATTTTCTAATAAATAAGATTAAAAATAAAAAAGGAGGTTTCCTTACCTGCCTTCGTCGGAGGAGAGAAGAAACTGAAATGTTTCCCGACCAAAGATCCGATTTTTACAAGCTTTTTCAACGATTTTCACCCCAAAACGGGGTCCTAAGAAAAAAGGGGATCAAAAGGGTGTTTTCGAGTGATTTCCAACCACCGGAGACGGTGGTCATCGTCGCCGACGATCGACAGCCACGGCGGAGCGGCGGCGGCTCCAATGGCCGGACCCAAACCAGTTTCAGAGAAAAAAAGAAACAAAAAAGAATTTTTTTAAAACTGATTCAAAATGAATTTTTTTTATTAGATTTTTTACTTATATAAGCCCCCAAAACGACATCGTTTTGGGTTTATGCTTCAGACGCCAAAACGGCGTCGTTTTGAAGCTGACCCGCCAGCCCGACCCGACCCTAGCAGGATCCGCGTGTTTTTTTAAGGGGGTCTAATTGTTGTTTTGGCCCTTCCGCGTTTTTGCTACTTTTCAATTTAGTCCTGTTCATTTTTATTTGTTTTAGTTTTCGCCCCATAATTTAAATCCCTGTGCAATTTAGTCCCCTGACCCACTATTAACCCCTTTGGGAGTGACACGTGTCAATATGAGGGGAATAATTTCCATTTGACCCCCTAAAACTTTTATCTTATTTTAATTTAATCCTTTAGGTTCTTTTTCTTTATAATTTAGACTGATAGTTTTGTTATATTTTAAATTTAGTCCTTTATTCCCTTTATTTATTTTGCGATTTATCCTTCAATTTTCTCTTAAATTTCATTTTAATCCCTTATTTGGTTAATTTTGCCTCTTTATTTACTATATTATTTATCTTAGTATTTAAAATTTATGTTATTTATATTTTCTTTTATTTACACATTCTATTTTTATGTTATCCTTGTTATTATTATTTTATTTACTCATATTATTATGATAATAATTACGATATGATTATCATTATTATTATAAACCGATATTCTTATTACTATTATACTTGGATTATTATTATTATTTACCAACATGTTTCTTTTATTTTCTTTTATTCTTATTTTTTTAATTTTTAATTTTCTCATTTATTTTATTTCATTTTTTTTGCTTATTATCCTAATATCGTTATTTCATTTTTTTTACCTGCATGACTATTTCATTTTATTTCGCTATCACTATTCCATGGATCATATTACAATGTATTTATCATTTTTTTATTTTGCCCAAATAAATGTATATCGTTTTAAAAGTTATGTTCGTTTTACGTAATGCATAATAAATATTTAAAACCGAGGCAATGTTCATTATCTTTGGGATTCGAGGAGTTGTGCTCCTAACTTACGGAGTATGGCATCTTTCTAAAACCGAAGTAATCGAATATCCATTTTATTTATTTATTTATTTTTCTAAAAAATAAGATCAAATGGTGATTGTTCTTGTTTTCGAGGATTCAAAGCATCGTGTCCTAACTCACTGGGTACGATCTTTTCTCCTCGACTAACTCGTAATAAGGCCTTTTCATAAAATTTAATTTAGCTAATTGGTTTTAAAGAACATCATGCAAGCAAAGAGAGATCGTAGTTTAATTTCTCTTCGAATTTTCGACTTCCGATACTAAGACATTAATTAATCAACTAGGTACCAATTTTGGGCGTTACGAGGGTGCTAAACCTTCCTCGTGCGTAACTGACTCCCGAACCCATTTCCTGGATTTCGTAGACCGAAAATCATCGTTTCAGTAAATCTAAACTTTCATTAAAATGATCAAATTACGAGGTGATCCGATCACACCTAATAAAAAAGGATTGGTGGTGGCTCCCATTTTTCATTTTAAAATAAAAAGTCGATTTCAAAAAAAGGTTTCGACAGCTTGGCGACTCCACTGGGGATTAAAATAACAGAGTCAAGCCACGAGTTGATTATTTCTTGTCTTTTGTCTAAAATTGATAATTTGGTTTAAATTTACGATCCTTTCGTTGCATTTCATTTTTATGGTCTGCATCATTTTGATATATTTTCTTTATTAGTTCGAGTCTTTTGGATATATTTTCGCATATTGCATTACATAGCCGGCCGGTTATACCTTTTTAAGTGGGAGTGAGAAACTATTCCTTCGTGAGGTCTTCACCTCCGTATAGGATAGTTGATCGCTTTCGGGATACATCCGTACCTATGTCTTCATGAGATTTTCATCTCCGTATAGCCATAGGGAAATGTATTCCCCTGAACTGAACTCGGTCCGTATGAGCCTATAATGGGTGAGGATCGAGGAATCTTTCGATTCAGGTACCCTTATTTTAGAACCGAACCGCACATAATGAGCCCTAGGAACCTACCCTAGGTAGGACCACACCAAACCCCAAGTGGTCACCCAAATAGGTACTCTATTTGTTACTTGCTTTAAATTCTAGCTTTGTATGAAGTATACTGACTTGTTTCATTTTATTTTAACTGTGAATGCATTGCATTTTCATCATAGAAAAGGGTGTTGATTCACATTCAGTTGCTAAATAGAGAGCTTGTCATGGAAAATGGGTCTCTTGATAAAATGGAAGACAACACGGCCGCGTGAATATGGTCTGAGAAAAGGCAACAAGAGAAAGGTGATAGCCTATGAGAGGGCAGGTTAGAGATATGGACCACGTTATGAGCGAAACTTTGGTCCGAGTACAAGAAGTAGTTGACCACTTACAGACCCCAGCCGTTCAAAGTATGAAATTTGAATCGTAGTTGGATCGGGGCCGAGAATTAGCTTTGTTTCTTGGGAAAGTCCTGCTGAAATAAAAGAAGAGGTCAAGAAGCAATTTTACGCTGGTTTTCTACAAGTGGTTAAATACTTGGAGTGGGTAGCCAATATAGTCCTCGTCCCTAAGAAAGATGGGAAAGTACGAATGTGTGTGGACTACAGGGATTTAAACAAGGCCAGCCCGAAAGACAATTTCCCGTTGCCTCACATCAACACCTTAATAGACAACATGACAGGTTACTCACTGTTCTCCTTTATGGATAGCTTCTCCTGTTACAACCAGATTAAGATGTATCCTGAATATATGGAAAAGACCACATTCGTAACCATGTGGGGAACATTTTGCTTTAAGGTGATACCATTTGGACTGAAAAATACGAGAGCAGCGTATCAAAGAGCCACTGTAACCTTATTTCATGACATGATCGAGCTTTATGTCGACGATATGATTTCAAAGTCCTGAGAAAATTGTTCTTGAGGTTGAGAAAATTTCAGCTAAAGCTCAATCCAGCAAGATGTACCTTCAGGGCTAGGTCGTGAAAATTGCTAGGGTTCGTGGTTAGTGAAAAGGGGATTGAGATTTACCCGGATAAAGTCAAGGCTATACAGGAGCTACCTCCGCCGGGTACCCAAAAAGAAGCTCGAGGTTTCTTAGGGAGGTTAAATTACATCGCTCGTTTCATTTCACAACTAACGGAGAAATGTGACCCCATATTCCGTCTTCTTAAGAAACACAATCCAGGTGTATGGGATGAGGAGTGCCAGAAAACTTGTGACAAGGTCAAACATTACTTATCTAGCACCCTTGTGCTGATGCCACCCAGTCTAGACAAGCCACTGATACTATACTTGGCAGTATTTGGAAATTTCATGGGATGCGTACTGGGTCAACATGATGAGTCAGGAAGAAAAGAAAGAGCAATATACTATCTCAGTAAGAAATTCACTAAATGTGAGACAAGATATTCGTCAATCGAGAAGTTGTGTTGTGCCTTGATTTGGAAAACCTGAAGACTAAGCCAGTACATGTTGTACCACAAAACTTGGCTCATCTCAAAATTGGATCCTCTAAAGTACATGATGGAGTCAACTACTTTGAATGGAAGGATTGCCCGGTGGAAAATTCTGCTTTTCGAATTTGATATAGTCTATGTGAACCAGAAGGCTATAAAAAGGAGTGCAATAGCAGATTTTCTGGCCAGTCGAGCTCTAGAAGATTACGAGCCTTTGAACTTTGATTTCTCGAATGAAGATCTAATGTATGTTGTAACCACTGAAGAAGACTCTCAAGAAGGTCATCCTTGGAAGCTAAATTTTGGCAGAGCTTCAAATGCTGTGGGTAACAGAATCGGGGCAGTCCTGGTATCCCCAAACGGAGATCATTATTGTAACATCCCAATTTAGGGCCTAGTCAGAATAGTGGTGCTAGACCACAAATCTGAGGTATATGTATGAGTTTTGAGGTTTATACTATGTTTGCATGTTAGTGTGAAAGTTTCATGAAGCAATTTTGTTAAATTGCGGTTGAATTGTCCAAAAGGACTAAATTGTAAAAGTTGCAAAATGTGAGATTCTAGAAGCTATTTGTATGAAATAGCTTTGGATTATCAATTAGAGGTCCTTAAATAGTAATTTTCCCAAATTCTAATTTTTGGACAAGAATGGGCATGAGTGGATGGTATTGGAAAAGTTTGACTAAGGGGCATTTTGGTCATTTGTAAATTAAGTGATTAAAAAGGGAAAAAGATGAAAAATTTTCATTCATCTTCTTCTCCAAGCTGCCAAAAATTTCAAGAAGCCATTGTTAGGGCTCTTCAATTTTTCAAGCTTGCTAGTAAGTGCATCCAAGCCCCGTTTTTGATATTCTTCGTATTTTTGAAGTCCTAGTAACATGAGTAAGCTATTTTTAGCTATATGTTGAGCTAGGATTGATGTTCAAAAATGTAACCATGTATGACATGCATGTATTTTGATGTTTTATGGAAGAATATGAAAGGTTGATGTAGTAGAAACATCTTTTGCTAAGTGAATTCCATGAAAAATGCATGTAGGGACTAGTTTGTGAAAGTCTTGAGATTGGTCATACATGAGTGATTTAGTGAGAATTGATGATTGCTTTAGTTGAGTAAATGATTCGGCTAAGCATGAAAGGCTAGGAAGTTGAATGAAAATCACTTTACGAGCCTTGGGGAAAAAGTATAAATATGAGGAAGTTTAGGGGCAAAATGGTAATTTTACTAAAGTATGAGATAAGGGTCAATTTAGTCAATGTGTGTATTGAACGGGTTGATTTGTCATTTTAGATCAAGAAAGACGAAGCCCGGATCTTAACCGAGGCAAGGGCAAGGTCGTGGACTAAATTGCACATCTCCATACTTTTTGAGTACCGAGGTAAGTTTACGTATGAAGGATGCATTTATGCGTATACATTGTTAATGCTAGCTAATGTGCAAAGATGATTGAGAACCTATTCAATTCTAGTGGAATGAATGAGATAGTAGTTGTGAATGGATGAATGTATTACAAGTAGACATGTGAATGTGTAGTGATAATGCTTGATAGTGGGCTAAGTGCGATACCACCTTGATACTTAACAATGATGGGTCAGTGTGCGATACTATTGTTAAGCATATTATTTAGTGAGCTATGTGCGGAATCACTATAATTATCCTTTGTGGTAGGCTATGTACGATACTACCTTATGATCCGATTGTGGTGGGCTAAGTGCGAAACCACCGAGTAATTTAGTCATGTGGGATGTATTATTGAGAAATAATGATGTGTTGTATTTTGAGTAAATGTGCTATTGAGTGCAGGGGTGCATGTCAATGATTATGAGTATGTGACTCATGATGTGTTGGAGATGTGGTAAGGGATAGAAAGAGTAAGAATAGTAGTGGATGTGAATTACATATGTTAGTATAATGCTAATTGTTGTTTAGCTTATACTAGAATGCTTAAATTGTTTATGTGTAAACTTACTAAGCTCAAAGCTTACTCCTTTCTTTTCCCTTGTCTTATAGAGAACAAGGATTGAATCGTGATACGCGGATTAATCAGAAGATCGCCCACACTATCAGCACACTCCGATACATTAGACTTAATGTTTTGTATATGGCATGTATAGGGGCTAGATAAGTTAGTGAATTTTGTTTTTTTGGCTAAGATGTGTTGGCCATTAGATGGATAAACTATTTTTGTATAACGCCATGGTTGTTGCTACTTTATTATATGAAAAGATGTATTTATCCATGTAAGATTATGTTCATTATGAGTTGGTTATGGATGTGTTGAATGAGTACTTGTTGTGTATGCTAGAGGGGTGATAAGGGCATGACAAATAGCTTTGTTCTTGTCCATTTGGGTAGACACACGGGCGTATGTCTAGGCCATGTGTGACACACGGCCAGCCCATGGGCGTGTGACTTGGCCGTGTGTCCCCTGCACGTTAGCATTTTAAGTCAGAATAGACCACGGGCTAGCCATACGGGCATGTGCCTAGGCCGTGTAAAGTGGTCAGTGTTCACCACGGGTGGAGAACACGAGCGTGTCCATGCTGTGTGAATTTAGTCAGTGTCGACCACCGGTAGAAGACACGAGCATGTCTTGAGGGCACACGGGCGTGTCCCATTCCACATGGGCGTGTGACTCTTGTCTAAGTGAAAGAAATTTTAAGATCGATAATGTTTCGGTAGATCCTCGGAAGCTCTCGCATGTATGTTTAAGACCCCGTAGGTCCTTATGGAGGTAGTTGTGGCAGCTATTGAGAGTAGTCACGTTGAGCCTAAGTGGCGATCAAGTGGTTTTAACTCGGTAATGCCTCGGGCTCGATTCCGGTGTAGAATACGGATAAGGAGTGTTACATTTAGTGGTATCAGAGCTATGGTTTAGTCGATTCTAGGACTACTGTAGCGGGTGTAAGGGTCTAGCTATACATGCCATAAGTGTACAATGATAGTGTGGTGGTTTCTGATGATTTTAAACCTTGTTTTATATAGTATATGGATCCCGATCAATCGACTGCTGATGAAGCAGCTAGTAATGCGCCGACTCCTGCGCAAGGAACCGCGCCTGTTGAGAGTGGACCCGAGGTTAGGGGTCAAGGGGAAGAGGCTTGGGAAGCCTTTCTCCGGATGATGAGTAATTGGTACTCGGATTATGTTCGAGCGAACCCTAATGCTCAACCTCCTCCACCTCCTCCTATACCTCAGCCAATTCCAGTGGCTCCTCAAGGTATTGATGTAGTGAGGATATCGAAACCCCCGGTGGATAAGATTAGGAAACACGGGGCTGAGGAGTTTAGAGCTAAGGTAGATGATGATCCCGAGATGGCAGAGTTCTGGCTAGAGAACTCAATGAGAGTATTCGATGAACTCTCTTGTACACCTGAAGAAAACCTGAAGTGTGCCGTATCTTTGCTGAGGGACTCGACATACCATTGGTGGAAGACATTGACGTCGGTAGTCCCGAAAGAACGGGTGACGTGGGACTTCTTTCTTGAAGAGTTCCGGAAGAAGTATATAAGCCAGCGGTTTACTGATCGGAAACGGAAGGAATTCCTTGAGCTGAAGCAAGAAAGAATGACAGTAGCAGAATATGAGCGCGAATTTGTTAGGCTTAGTAAGTACGCGCAAGAATGTGTGTCGACAGAGACCATCTTGTGTAAAAGGTTCGAAGATGGACTGAACGAGGATATTAAGCTCCTAGCGGGTATTTTGGGGTTGAAAGAGTTTATTGTGTTGGTTGAAAGGGCAAGTAAGGCCGAGGAATTGAGTAAGGAAAAGACAAGGGCTATGAGTGAAGCTCGAGATATGAGAAAATGACCGATGGGCAAATCATATCAAGCCCAGTCGAAAAGATCCAAGGAAGTGAATCCTCGGATGAAAACACCAGTGGGATATCCACGTCGAGACTTGGACAACACTCGTTCGGGTTCGAGAGTCCAAGCCACCTCGATGGAAAGTGTGGGCAATCCGAAGAACAAACCGGAGTGTCTAAGTTGTGGTAGGTATCATACCGGAGAGTGTTGGGGAAACAACCGAAGTTGTTATAATGTGGTTCCCCCGACCATTTTATCCGAAATTACCCCGAGAGGGATGACAAGGAAGAGAAGCAAGAGACAAGACCTAGCGATGTGTTTGCAAGGGGTAGACCACCAAGGAACCCGAGAGCTGGGACTAGTGGTAGAGGTGCGTCCAAAGACTCTGCTGTGAGACTGGAGGGTCGGGCACCTGCGAGGACGTATGCCATTCGCGCTCGCGAAGAGGCATCCTCCCCAGATGTAATAACGGGTATTTTTTTCTCTTTTTGACACATTTGTTATTACTTTAATAGATCCAGGGTCTACTCATTCTTATATTTGCATGAGATTGGCATCTAGTTTGAGTATGATCATTGAGTTTACGGATATTGTGGTTAAGGTGTCAAACCCGTTAGGTAAGCATGTGTTAGTGGACAAGGTGTGTAAGAATTGCCCTTTGTTGATTAAGAGTCATTGCTTTTCAGCAAACCTTATGTTGTTGCCGTTTGATGAGTTTGACTTAATTCTTGGCATGGATTGGTTAACTACCCATGATGTCTTAGTGAACTGTGGTAGTAAGTTTATCGAATTGAAATGTGAGAATGGAGATGTTGTTCGGGTTGAATCAGGTGGATCGGATAGTCTACCAGTGATGATTTCTTCCCTAGTGGCTGAGAAATGTTTGAGAAAAGGGTGTGAGTCCTATCTCGCCTTTGTTTTGAATATTCAAGAGGTTGGAGTAAAGTTTGATACATTGCCGGTGGTATGTGAGTACCCGAATGTATTCTCGGAAGAGTTACCCGAGTTACCTCCAGTGAGAGAGGTCGAGTTTGGGATTGAGTTTGTTTCGGGAACGACACCTATTTCAATTGCTCCGTATAGGATGGCACCTTTAGAGTTGAAAGAACTGAAGGTTCAGTTTCAAGAGTTGACAGATAAGGGTTTTGCAAGACCGAGCTACTCACTGTGGGGTGCTCCGGTACTATTTGTAAAGAAGAAAGATGGGTCTATGAGGTTGTGTATAGACTATAGGCAACTCAATAAAGTGAAAGTGAAGAATAAGTATCCTTTACCAAGGATTGATGATCTTTTTGATCAACTGAAAGGAGCTACAGTGTTCTCCAAGATCGACATGAGGTCTGGTTATTACCAGTTGAGAGTGAAAGAGCAAGATTTGTTGAAAACTGCATTTCGAACAAGGTATGGCCATTATGAGTTTTTAGTTATGCCGTTTGGTTTAACGAATGCACCTGCGATTTTTATGGATTTGATGAACTGTGTCTTCCGACCGTATGTGGATAAGTTTGTAGTTGTCTTCATTGACGACATATTGATCTATTCTCGGGATGAGAACGATCATGAGGAACAGTTGAGAATTGTCTTGCAAACTTTAAGGGATAAACAGTTGTATGCTAAGTTTAGCAAGAGTGAGTTTTGGCTCCGAGAGGTCAAATTCCTAGGACACATTATGTCGGGTGATGGTGTTAGAGTTGACTCGAGTAAGATATCGGCTGTTGTGGATTGGAAATAGCCGAGGAACGTGTCTGAAGTCAGAAGCTTCTTGGGATTGGCAGGATATTACAAACGTTTCGTAAAGGGGTTCTCTGTAATTGCTACCTCGATGACGAAATTGTTGCATAAGGATGTCAAGTTTGATTGGACTGAGCCATGTCAATAGAGTTTTGAGAGATTGAAAACATTGTTGACTGAGGCGCCGATTTTTGTTCAACCAGAATCGGGGAAGGAGTTCGTGGTTTTCAGTGACGCGTCGTTTAATGGTCTCGGTTGCGTGTTGATGCAAGAGGGTAAGATAGTCGCTTACTCCTCGAGGCAGTTAAAACCGCATGAGAAGAATTATCCGACTCATGATTTGGAATTGGCTGCGATTGTTTTCGCGTTAAAGATTTGGCGACATTATTTATATGGTGAGAAGTGTCAAATCTTTACGGATCACAAGAGTTTGAAGTATTTGATGGATCAAAAGGATTTGAATTTGCGACAGAGGCGGTGGCTCGAGTTATTGAAAGATTATGAGTTAGTCATTGATTACCACCCGGGAAAAGCGAATGTGGTTGCGGATGCCTTGAGTAGGAAATCCTTGTATGCTCTAAAAGTTATGAGCACGAGTTTAGCATTGTCTGATGATGGTGCTATATTGGCAGAGTTGAGAGCTAAGCCACTATTTGTTCAACAGATATGTGAGGCTCAGAGAAATGATAGTGAGATGCAAGCTAAGAGAGCTAAGTGTGGATCAGAAAGTGATTCTGAATTTCGAGTGGGTTCGGATGGTTGTTTGTTGTACCATGACAGAATTTGTGTACCTAGAGATGAAGAATTGATCCGAAAGGTTTTGCATGAGGCACATAGTGGTTATTTGTCAGTACACCCGGGCAATACGAAAATGTACAATGACTTGAAGAAGTCTTATTAGTGGCCGGGTATGAAAAGAGACATTTCTGAGTTTGTGGCGAAGTGTCTGATTTGTCAACAGGTAAAAGCTGAGCATCAAGTACCTTCGGGATTGCTTCAGCCAGTGATGGGGTTACCATGGATTTTGTGACGGGGTTACCTATGACTCCGAAAAAGAGAGATGCTATGTGGGTTGTTGTGGATAGATTGACAAAGTCGGCTCATTTTATTCCAGTACGTGTTGATTATTCACTGGACAAGTTAGCCGAATTGTATGTTGCAGAGATAGTGAGGTTACATGGTGTGCCTGTGTCTATAATATCGGATAGAGATCCGAGATTTACTTCGAGGTTTTGGAAGAAGTTGCAAGAGGCCATGGGTACGAAGTTAAATTTTAGTACTGCGTTCCATCCACAAACAGATGGTCAGTCTGAAAGAGTGATTCAAGTTCTCGAAGATATGTTTCGATGCTGTGTGTTAAAATTCGAAGGTAGTTGGGAGAGGTATCTACCTTTGGTCGAGTTTGCCTACAACAACAGTTATCAGTCGAGTATACAAATGGCACCATATGAAGCTTTGTATTGTCGTAAGTGTCGGACCCCTCTGTATTTGACCGAGCTTAGTGAGAAGCGGATCCATGGGGTCGATCTAGTAAAAGAGACTGAGGAGAAAGTGAAAGTAATCCGTAATAGTCTGAAAGTTGCTTCAGACCGACAGAATTCGTACGCAGATTTGAAATGAAAGGAAATTGAGTTTGAGGTGGGTGACAAAGTGTTTTTAAAAGTGTCCCCGTGGAAGAAAATCATGAGATTTGGACGAAAGGGGAAATTGAGTCCGAGATTCATAGGGCCGTATGAGATTACATATAGATTTGGGCCAGTAGCATACCGGTTGGCTTTGCCGGTAGAATTGGACAAGATCCATAATGTTTTCCATGTGTCGATGTTGCGGTAGTATCGCTCCGATTCTTCACATGTGATTCCTTCAACAGAAATTTAGATAAGACCGAATATGTCTTATGAAGAGGAGCCGATTAAGATCTTGGCTCGAGAAGTGAAACAATTGAGGAATAAGAGCATAGCCCTAGTGAAAGTGTTATGGTAGAAACACGGTGTGGAAGAGGTTACGTGGGAACTGGAAGAAAGCATGAGAGAGCAACATCCAAACCTTTTTACCGGTAAGATTTTCGACGGTGAAAATCTCTAAAGGGGGGAGAGTTGTAACATCCTGATTTAGGGCCTAGTCGGAATAGTGGTGCGAGACCACAAATCCGAGGTATATGTATGAGTTTTGAGGTTTATGCTATGTTTGCATGTTAGTGTGAAAGTTTCATGAAGCAATTTTGTTAAATTGCGGTTGAATTGTCCAAAAGGACTAAATTGCAAAAGTTGCAAAATGTGAGATTCTAGAAGCTATTTGTATGAAATAGCTTTGGATTATCAATTAGAGGTCCATAAATAGTAATTTTCCCAAATTCTAATTTTTGGACAAGAATGGGCATGAGTGGATGGTATTGGAAAAGTTTGACTAAGGGGCATTTTGGTCATTTGTCAATTAAGTGATTAAAAAGGGAAAAAGATGACAAAATTTCATTCATCTTCTTCTCCAAGCTGCCGAAAATTTCAAGAAGCCATTGTTAGGTCTCTTCAATTTTTCAAGCTTGCTAGTAAGTGCATCCAAGCCTCGTTTTTGATATTCTTCGTATTTTTGAAGTCCTAGTAACATGAGTAAGCTATTTTTAGCTATATGTTGAGCTAAGATTGATGTTCAAAAATGTAACCATGTATGACATGCATGTATTTTGATGTTTTATGGAAGAATATGAAAGGTTGATGTAGTAGAAACATCTTTTGCTAAGTGAATTCCATGAAAAATGCATGTAGGGACTAGTTTGTGAAAGTCTTGAGATTGGTCATACATGAGTGATTTAGTGAGAATTGATGATTGCTTTAGTTGAGTAAATGATTCGGCTAAGCATGAAAGGCTAGGAAGTTGAATGAAAATCACTTTACGAGCCTTGGGGAAAAAGTATAAATATGAGGAAGTTTAGGGGCAAAATGGTAATTTTACTAAAGTATGAGATAAGGGTCAATTTAGTCAATGTGTGTATTGAACGGGTTAATTTGTCATTTTAGATCAAGAAAGACGAAGCCCGGATCTTAACCGAGGCAAGGGCAAGGTCGTGGACTAAATTGCACATCTCCATACTTTTTGAGTACCGAGGTAAGTTTACGTATGAATGATGCATTTATGCGTATACATTGTTAATGCTAGCTAATGTGCAGCATGATTGAGAACCTATTCAATTCTAGTGGAATGAATGAGATAGTAGTTGTGAATGGATGAATGTATTACAAGTAGACATGTGAATGTGTAGTGATAATGCTTGATAGTGGGCTAAGTGCGATACCACCTTGATACTTAACAATGATGGGTCAAAGTGCGATACTATTGTTAAGCATATTATTTAGTGAGCTATGTGCGGAATCACTATAATTATCCTTTGTGGTAGGCTATGTACGATACTACCTTATGATCTGATTGTGGTGGGCTAAGTGCGAAACCACCGAGTAATTTAGCTGTGTGGATGTATTATTGAGAAATAATGATGTGTTGTATTTTGAGTAAATGTGCTATTGAGTGCAGGGGTGCATGTCAATGATTATGAGTATGTGACTCATGATGTGTTGGAGATGTGGTAAGGGATAGAAAGAGTAAGAATAGTAGTGGATGTGAATTACATATGTTAGTATAATGCTAATTGTTGTTTAGCTTATACTAGAATGCTTAAATTGTTTATGTGTAAACTTACTAAGCTCAAAGCTTACTCCTTTCTTTTCCCTTGTCTTATAGAGAACAAGGATTGAATCGTGATACGCGGATTAATCAGAAGATCGCCCACACTATCAGCACACTCCGATACATTAGACTTAATGTTTTGTATATGGCATGTATAGGGGCTAGATAAGTTAGTGAATTTTGTTTTTTTGGCTAAGATGTGTTGGCCATTAGATGGATAAACTATTTTTGTATAACGCCATGGTTTTTGGCTACTTTATTATATGAAAAGATGTATTTATCCATGTAGGATTATGTTCATTATGAGTTGGTTATGGATGTGTTGAATGAGTACTTGTTGTGTATGCTAGAGGGGTGAGAAGGGCATGACAAATAGCTTTGTTCTTGTCCATGTGGGTAGACACACGGGCGTGTGTCTAGGCCATGTGTGACACACGGCCAGCCCATGGGCGTGTGACTTGGCCGTGTGTCCCCTGGACGTTAGCATTTTAAGTCAGAATAGACCACGGGCTAGCCACACGGGCGTGTGCCTAGGCTGTGTAAAGTGGTCAGTGTTCACCACGGGTGGAGAACACGGGCATGTCCAGGCCGTGTGAATTTAGTCAGTGTCGACCACGGGTGGAAGACACGGGCATGTCTTGAGGGCACACGGGCGTGTCCCATTCCACATGGGCGTGTGAATCTTGTCTAAGTGAAAGAAATTTTAAGATCGATAAAGTTTCGGTAGAGCCTCGGAAGCTCTCGCATGTATGTTTAAGACCCCGTAGGTCCTTATAGAGGTAGTTGTGGTAGCTATTGGGAGTAGTCACGTTGAGCCTAAGTGGCGATCAAGTGGTTTTAACTTGGTAATGCCTCGGGCCCGGTTCCGGTGTAGAATACGGGTAAGGGGTGTTACAATTATCCCTTTACTAGTAAATTGGATTTTGATTGCACAAACAATATGGCAGAATACGAAGCATGCATCATGGGTATCTGTACAGCCATAAAATGCAAGATCAAAATACTAGAGGTATATGGGGACTCTGCGCTAGTGATCTATCAACTCAAAGGTGAATGTGAGATAAGAGAACCCAAATTGATCAATTATGGAAGGCTGGTTCTTGAGCTAATTGAGGAGTTTGATGACGTCACCTTCTGCTACCTCCCGCGAGATGAAAACTAGATGGCTGACGCCTTGGGCACTTTAGCTTCCATGATCAAAGTGAACAGACAAGAGGACATAAAACCTATCCAAATAAGTATTTATGAGGCTCCGGCTCATTGTTACAACATTGAGGAAGAAGAAAAAGGACGATCACCCTTGGTACCACAATATACTGCGATATGTGAAGAATCGTGAATACCCTGACCAATCAACTGAGAAAGATAAAAGGACGTTGAGGTGACTTGCAAGTGACTATGTCTTAGATGGGGAGATCCTATACAAAAGAAGAAAGGATTAGGTGTTACTAAGATATGTTGATACTGTTGAGGCTAAGAAAATCTTGGAAGAAGTCCATGAGGGTGTTTTCGGAACACATGCTAATGGTTTTACAATGGCCAGGCAAATCATGAGATTTGGGTATTATTGATTCACCATGGAAGGAGATTGTATCAGTTACGCCAAGAGATGCCATAAGTGCCAAATTTATGGAGACAAAATTCATGTGCCTCATTCACCTCTTCATGTCATGACTTCTCCATGGCCTTTCTCTATGTGGGGCATGTATGTCATTGGGCTGATATCGCCAAAAGCTTCCAATGGGCATCGATTCATCTTCGTGGTCATCGATTACTTTACCAAGTGGGTAGAAGCCACTTCATATAACAATGTCACAAAGTCGGTAGTCAGTAAATTCTTGAATAAAGAGATCATATGTTGATAAACCATAATTTACACATATTTTAACCCCATGCTTAGCTTATTTTTGGATGAATTTTCATTAGATTTGATGAATTTGATGCTCCTAATCCCTTAATTTCATGTTTTATACTCAGGAGAGCTTAAGGAGTCGAAAAGAACGAGAAACGGGCCAAAGAGGGACAAAATGGGCCTACCTAGGAAATCAACACGGCCTGGAATACCGCACATGGGCAGACCATACGACCGTGTATGGCGAGCAGAAGCGAGCACGGCTTGAGGTTATCGAACACGGGCGTGTCACACGGGCGTGTCCCTTCCGTATCAAAGAGTAATTCTATCCAGAAAAGGTTACTTGTGGGCAAAGAAAGGCGTTCCAAAGCCTATATAAACACCCTAGGGGTGACCTAAAAGGGGGACGCGGAATAGAACGCAGAAAACACTCGAAGACAGCCGTCGGAAGCAGCTTGGAGGAAGGATCTCCATCAAGACTGAAGATCTCCCATCAAGTTCTTTAGAAGTTTTTGGGTTTTCCTATGTTTTGTTGTTTTCCTTATTTTGAGATGTTTCCTTCTATCAGTATGAACTAAACTCCCTAAGTATCGAGGGAGGATGAAACCTAAGACGGATCTTATTATTATTTGATTTATAAGATAAATACTTGTTCTTATTCTTAATTGTGAGTTCTTATTCTTGTTTTGATAATTCAGGTTATTGATTCAAGTCGAATGTGCTTATTCAGAGGAGCAAAAGTCCCTGTTTAAGAGTAGATCAACACAATTAAGCGGAGTTGATTGCAACCTTAGAAATAGGGCAACGAAAATCTGCCGGATTAGAGTCAAATCTAATAGGGGAATCCATAGATCGAGTTAATGCGATAATAGGGGTTTTAATTAGAAAGAGATTTCAATTAATCAACCTAGAGTCAGTTGTTTTTAGTCTCAAGAGAGATATTAACATAAATCAGGGATTTCTACGGATTAAGTCAAGTGAATAAATCGTATGAATCAAAAGTAATAAGTGAAGTCTAGGTGGATTCTTCCTTAGGTATTGCCTATCTCATAAAGTTGTCTAAAAGTATTTTCCCAATTCTTTCGTTGTCGTGTTTTTAATTAAGTTTTAGTTTAAAAAAAATTCACTCCAATTTTTAGGCTAGATAATAAGAAGATAGTAATTACTAGTACTATTGGTCCTTGTGGATACGATATTACCGGTCTTACCATAACTATACTGTTAAACGATAGGTGCGCTTGCCTTTATTGTGGTCATAGTTAGTTTTAGACACATCAAGTTTTTGGCGCCATTGCCAGGGACTAAGATATTAGGAACACTAAATTTTTATTACTTTAGCCATTTTTATTTTATTGCAATTTAATTTGTACATTTTATTTTTTCTAGTTTTCTACTTTTTCTTTCTTTGCTTCTGGCAGAAACTTTTAGTTTATGACTAGAAGGAACCCGTCAGGGCCCTTGATTTTTGACAGTGAGATAGAACATACCGCTCGTAGAAACTGAAGAGAAATAAGACAAAGTCTACAATACATAGAGGAAGATCAAGAAGACGATAATAATACTACCGAGGAGATGGCTGATAATTCGCTACCTCCTATGGTTGCCACAAATCCGGTGAACCAAAATCCTGCTCCTCGTACTATTTATGATTATGCTAAACCTAAATTAACAGGAACTGAATCAAGTATTGTTACACCTGCTATTGCTGCAAATAATTTTGAACTGAAACCTAACACTATACAGATGATTCAACAGTTTGTTCAGTTTGATGATTTGCAGGATGAGTATCCAAATAATCACTTGGTGAATTTTCTGGAATTCTGCGACACTTTCAAAATTAATGGCGTTTCTGATGATGCCATTCACCTTCGGTTGTTTCCCTTCTTGTTGAGAAACAAAGCTAAACAATGGTTGAACTCGTTACCACGAGGATCAATCACTACATGGGAACAAATGACCGAAAAATTTTTACTTAAATATTTTTTGCCGGCTAAAACTGCTAAGTTGAGGAATGATATCTCTTCTTTTGTGCTGATGGATTTAGAGACACTTTACGATGCATGGGAGAGATACAAGGATCTACTAAGAAGGTGCCCTCACCATGGGTTACCTTTGTGACTATAGGTTCAAACCTTTTACAACGGTGTGAACCCCTCAACTAGGCAGTTGATTGATTCAGCCGCCGGTGGAACCCTAAATAACAATACCCCTGAAGCGGCTTATGAGTTTATAGAGGAGATGGCACTGAATAACTATCAGTGGCAAGTTATAAGGACAAAGCCAATAAAAGCCGCCAGTGTTCTCAACCTCGACGCAGTGACTATGCTATCAAACCAGGTAGAACTATTAAATAGAAAGATTGATGGTTTGTGTGGGTCTTTGCAGGTACATTCAGTGATGCATTGCGATACGAATAGAGGAGGAATGGGCAATACAGAATATCCATCCTACAACCCTGGCATAGAAAATGAATAGATGAACTATATGGGTAATAATTCTAGACCTCAGATTAATCCCTATAGTAACACTTATCTAGGTTGGAGGAACCATCCCAATTCTTCATAGGGTGGTCAAGGAAATCAGAGACAACAACCCCTTCCAGGCTTCCAACAACAAACCTACCAGCAGGAGAAAAAGCCGAGCCTTGAAGATATGCTAGCAAAGTTTATTTCGATGTCAGAGACTCGTTTTCAGAATACCAAAACGGCGTTCAAAAATCAGCAAGCATCGATTCAAGAGCTTGAGAATCAAATTGGGCAACTGTTTAAGTTAGTTTCCAAAAGGCAACCAGGTAGTTTACCTAGTAACACCGAACCTAAACCAAAAGAGCATGTGAAAGCAGTTACGCTAAGGAGTGGGAAGGAGTTGGTTGAAGCTGAAAAGAAGATGCCACAATAAACTGATAAGGAAAAGGGTGAGGAAGTAAACGAGAATGTAACACCAGTACTTAAAGAGTACAAACCACCGATCCCATATCCGAAAAATTTGAAGAAAGACCGCATGGACGCACAATTCGGTAAATTTCTTGAACTTTTTAAACAATTACATATTAACTTACCTTTTGTTGAAGCTATTTCGCAGATGCCTACATACGCAAAATTCTTAAAAGAGATTTTAACAAATAAAAGGAAGTTTTAAGAGCTATCAACCGTGGAGCTTAACGAGGAATGTTCAGCTATTCTCCAAAATAAGCTACCAACCAAATTGAAAGATCCAGGAAGTTTCACTATTCCCTGTTTAATTGGTAGTTTAAATATTGAGAAAGCATTAGCTGATTTAGGTGCCAGTATTAATTTAATGCCTTATAAAATGTTCAAACAGCTTGGTTTTTGGGAACCAAATCCCACTAGGATGAGTATCTAATTAGCTGATAGATCTATTAAATATCCTAGGGGAATTATTGAAGATGTTTTGGTAAAAGTTGATAAATTCATATTCCCTGTTGATTTTGTTGTGCTTGACATGGATGAGGACGTTGAGGTGCCCTTAATTTTAGGATGCCCATTTTTAGCTACTGCTAGGGCTATTATTGATGTAGGTGATGGTAAACTTATGCTCAGGATAGGTGACGAGGAAATTATTTTTAAAATTTATGATGCTATGCGATACTCTAGAGAGCAAGATGATTCCTGTTATTTTATCGATGCTATTGATCATTCTATTCAAGATTCTTTTCAGGAAATCATACATAAAGACACGTTGGAACTATGTCTTGCCCAAGGAGAGGAGGCCGATGACGATACCAATGAGATGGGGGAGGTAAAAATTTCTTCCCCAAGACAAAAGAAGTATGAGGGCATTGAAATAAACGACGAACTAAAACAAAAACCCTCTATTGAAGAGCCCCTCAAATTGGAATTGAAACAGTTACCAAATCACTTAGAGTATGCATTCTTCGGAGATAATTCTACACTACCGGTAATTATTTCTTCTAAATTAAAACTCAATGAGAAAGACGAGTTACTACAGGTACTAAAGGAGCATAAAAGAGCCATAGCTTGGAAGATTTCTGACATTAAAGGGATAAGTCCATCGTTTTGCACCCACAAAATTTTAATGGAAGATGAATATAAACCATGTGTGCAACCTCAAAGATGATTGAATCCCAACATGAAGGAAGTTGTTAAAGATGAGGTAATTAAGCTTCTAGATGCTGGAGTTATTTATCCTATTTCTGATAGTACTTGGGTAAGTCCTGTGCAAGTTGTTCCAAAGAAATGAGGCATGACTGTGGTAGCTAACGAAAAGAATGAATTGATTCCAACAAGAACAGTCACAGGTTGAAGAGTCTGCATTGACTATAGGAAGTTGAACGATGCCACGAGAAAAGATCACTTTCCTTTACCCTTCATTGATTAGATGTTAGAAAGATTATCTGGGCATATGTACTATTGCTTCCTAGACGGACTCTCTGGCTACTTCCAAATCCCAATAGCTCCTGAGGATCAAGAAAAGACAACATTTACATGTCCATACGGTACGTTTGCTTATCGTAGAATGCCTTTTGGATTATGTAATGCTCCTGCTACTTTTCAGCGCTGAATGCTAGCCATCTTTGACGAACTTGTGGAGGACATCATGGAGGTATTTATGGACGACTTTTCGGTATTTGGTAATTCTTTCCACCTTTGCCTTAAAAATTTAAAACGAGTTCTAATGAGATGTGAGGAAACGAACCTTATGCTTAATTTGGAAAAGTGTCACTTTATGGTTCGAGAAGGGATTCTGTTAGGTCACAAAATTTCTAGTAAAGGGATTGAGGTTGATAAAGCAAAAATTGAAACCATAGAAAAATTACCTCCTCCTAGTTCAGTTAAGGCTATTAGAAGTTTTTTAGGACATGCTGGATTTTATAGAAGATTTATTAAGGATTTTTCTAAAATAGCTAAGCCCTTAACTAAATTACTAGAAAAAGATGTGCCTTTCAATTTTGATCAGAATGTTTAGATGCATTTAATACCCTCAAAAATAAATTAATAAATGCTCTCTGATTATAATTGCACCCGATTGGAATTTACCTTTGAACTAATGTGTGATGCGAGTGATTTTGCAAAGAAAGTGCGGTTTTAGGACAAATAAGAGACCAAAGATTTTCAACCAATTTATTTCGCTAGCAAAACATTAACGGCCACGCAAGAAAATTACACCACCACAGAAAAAGAGTTGCTAGCTGTGGTTTTTGCATTTGATAAATTTAGACAGTACTTGATATTATCTAAAGTTGTCGTTTACACTGACCATTCAGCTCTTCGTTATCTTTTAACTAAATCTAATGCAAAACCTCGACTCATAAGATGGATTTTACTTTTACAGGAATTTGATTTGGAAATTCAGGATAATAAAGGAGCTAAAAATCTCGCCGCAGACCATCTTTCTAGACTTGAAAATCCACATATCAAAGAACTCGATGAAAGTGAGATAAATGACTCGTTTCCTGAAGAACAACTCTTTGCTATTTCCGACTCCGAGGTACCTTGGTTTGCAGATATTGCAAGTTATTTAGCTGCTAACATTCTTCCACAAGGGTTAACACATCATCAAAAGAAGCGATTCTTTGCTGATGCAAAAAACTATTTTTGGGAGGACCCTTTTCTTTTTCGAATATGTGCAGATCAAGTAATTCGGAGATGTGTTACAAAGGCAGAAGCAAGCAAAATACTAGAACATTGCCATTCAAGACCATCAGGAGGACATTATAGTGGGATTAGGACAGCACATAAAACGCTCGAATCAGGTTTTTATTGGCCCACTCTATTCAAGGACGCTAACAGGTATGTTGCTTCGTGCGATAGATGTCAGAGAACAGGTAATATCTCTAAACGCGATGAAATACCTCAAACATATATGCTATCATGTGAAATATTTGATGTATGGGGTATTGATTTTATGGGTCCATTCCCTAGCTCATTTGGGAATAAATATATCTTAGTAGCAGTTGATTATATGTCAAAATGGGTGGAAGCTCAAGCTTTACCTACTAATGATGCTAGAGTGGTAGTGAGATTTCTTAAGAAACTCTTTTCTCGATTTGGAACACCCAGAGTAATTATTAGTGATAGGGGTACTCATTTTTGTAATACTCAATTTGATAAAGTCTTAAAGAAATATGGAGTACACCACAGAACAGCTACCCCTTATCACCCTCAAACCAGTGGAAAATTGGAAGTAGCAAATCGAGAGCTTAAGCATATTCTAGAGAAAACAGTAGAATCAAACAGGAAAGATTGGGCATTAAAAGTAGACGATGCTTTATGGGCCTACAGAACCGCTTTTAAAACTCCCACAGGAACATCCCCATACAGACTTGTCTACGGAAATAGTTGTCATCTACCATTTGAATTAGAGCACAAAGCATTTTGGGCTATAAAATTCTTAAATTACGATCTTAAACTTGCAGGTGAGAAAAGATTGATACAGTTGAACAAGCTAGATGAGTGGCGAGCGAATTCCTACGAGAATTCACGTTTATACAAAAAAGTAACAAAGCGACGCCATGATGCTCGTTTGAAGCAACCTAAGCAGTTTGAAGTTGGAGATCTTGTTCTACTATACAATTCGAAGCTCAAATTGTTCCCTGGAAACCTGAAATCAAGATGGTCAGGTCCATTCGTAATCAAAACCATTTTTCCCTATGGTAAAATCGAGGTAACTCATCCGACTCATGGCACATTCAAGGTAAACGGTCAACGACTTAAACTATATAACGGTGAGGATTTTAGAGATATTAGAGAGGAGCTTCAGCTCCGTGAACCTCCATAAAGAGTGGATACAAGGTAAGTCTAGCTTAGGACTCTAAACAAGCGCTTCTCGGGAGGCAACCCGAACACTAACCCTATTAATATTCATATTTTCAATTTTTAGCACCTAACTAAAAACTAACCAAATTAATGAGCGCAAGTTTCCATGCCACATGGCCTTACACACGGGCGTGGCTGTGGCCGTGTGGACACCACGAGTAGGAACATCGGCGTGGCAGAGACTGTGCGGGCCAAGGACGGAAAATTTCCCCAAAACACGGGCTACGATAAAACTCTACGGCCGTGTGACACTGCCGTGGTCGAAACTGACTCAAAAACACGGGCTGTGATAAAAGGCCACGACCGTGCGATACGGCCGTGGTTGATACTGAGTAAGTGACACGGGTATGTAACACGCCCGTGCCAAAAAGCCATGGGTGAAACTGAGTAAGTCACACGGGCATGCGACACGCCCGTGCCTATAGGCCGTGGTCGACACTGACTAAATTAACACTAGCGTGCTAACCTATACACGGGCGTGGGAGAAACGAACGAAGCATCACACGGCCGTACAATCAGGCTGTGTGACCCAACACGCCCAGGGAACACAGGCGTGGTCCACGATTCAGATGCGCCCTAATTCAAAATTTTCGAATCACACGGGCTAAATAAAGGGCACATGGGCGTGGCCCCTAACCGTGTGCCCTAATCCCTATTTAAAGTACCCCACTGCTCATCTTCCCCAAATTTTCCCCTAAAACCCTAGCCGCTCTTCCCCAAACAACCCTTCTTTCTTCCCCATTCCAGCCACTGTCGACCCTTCTCCCTCCTCCCTTCACTTCCCCCTCCTCATCTTCCCCTTATTTTTCTCCTTTCCCCTTTCTCTTCCACGCACACTAGCACGCAGCCCACGCCCGTGCGCCACTGCCACGTCCGTGCCATAGCGTCAACACCCCCATCGGTTCTTCTTTCTCCGCCATTGCTACTCATTTCATTCATTTTTATCTATTGATTTGATCTTATTCTCTGCTCTTACTATTGTCCTTATCATGATGTCTATTTCTAATTTCTTAGTTATTTTGATTGTTTAGTTTATTTAGTTTGTTTTTTATTTAGTCATTACTTCTCCTTAGAGATTTTAGCATTACTTACTCAACTATTATAGGATTATACTATTTAGGACTACTAGGATAGTGCATTTTGGCTGGCATTGATATTTGAAATTTTTGGCTTTTCAGGTACGTAATGACTCCAACATGAGGGAAAAAAACCATCGTCCCCGCTTCGAAAAAGTGGAAGGGACCCGGTGCGACTTTCTCGAGTGCCTCCGCCGAAGTGTGCCACCCTTGCCTACAGTTTCCTCCGGGATCCCAGGATGACCTCTTTAAGATACTTCACGCGCGACCTCTCAGCGTAGGGAGGTGCATTGATTGGGCCTCCTTGGAGCAGGTCCAACTAGCAAATGCCGTCCGGGCCCTCCTGACTACCGATCCGTGGGGGCATTTCTTTGAGATCGTCGAGCCAACATACCTAGAGCTCACTTTGGAGCTCTGTTCCACATTCCACTTCCAGACGGTCATGACAAACTTTGATGACCCCGGCATAATCCAATTCCGTCTTTGAGGCCTTGTTCGTGAGCTGAGTGTCCCAGAGTTCGGGGTCGCCTTAGGACTTTACACCGAGGAGTTCATGGAGGATGACGACTTCGAGGATCTCCATCGCCACATCCATCGCTCTCCTTCATCATGTTGGAACGATTTGGTCCTTGTCTCAGTGACATATGATCCCAGTCGCTCTAAGGCCTCCTCTCTCGCCCCATCATTGAGGTACTTACACGCCATCCTGGCACATACTCTGACAGGTAGGCGAGAGAGCACCGGAGTCATCAACACCCGCGATGCCTACTTTTTGTGGTGCATGGTAAACGGGCACATTTTCGACTTAGCTTACTTCATCGCCCGCGCCATTCAGCATCATACGGAGTGGCATAGGAGAGGAGTCATCTCCATTGGCCCATACATCACACGCTTGGCTCGATACTTTGGGCTCCTCAACACCGCAACTCAATCCTCCTCGCTCACCCTTATCGGACAGATATCCCCGAAGGGCATTCAGACAATGCTTCACATGAGTATGATTGAGCGCCAACGTGGGTTTGATCCTCCCCAGTACCGGCTCTCACAACCCTCCGAGCAGGATGGCCCAGAGGACATTACTGATGATGTCCCCCCACATCACGAGGAGCCACCGTCTGCGCCACCACCACCACGTCGACTAGCTCATGCGGCAGCTTCACTGACTGACATTTCTGAGTGCCTCACTCGGTTTGAGCAATACTTTACTCAGCAATTTAATGACACCGCTCGACGATTCGACGGCATCGAGGCGACCCTTCACCAGATTTGTCAGCACTTCCACATATCGCGACCGCCCCCAACTTGCGATGCATCCGACGATGAGGACCTTTGAGTCCAATTGTTTTATTTTTATCTTTATTCTTTATTTCTATTTTTTTATTTTCCTTTTATTTTTATTTCTAGTCTATTTCCCTTTATGTTTCGTATTATAATTTCAAAAGACTTATCTTTTATATTTTGAACTTTATTTTAGTTTTTATAATTTTTCCTAATCGAGTAATCCTGTAACCTTCCTCCACAGTTGTGTTTATTTTCTTAATAGTTACTCGGAATTATGCACTTCACTTTGTTATATCTACAATTCCGCGTCAACTATTCCATGGATTTCATCCAAAATTCAGGAAGTTTCACTTCTTTCCTTCTCTTATGATTTTCTTATTATATTATCATTATATATCTTTATACATTGAGGACAATGTACATCTTAAGTGTGGGGAGGTTATTGATTTCATTACCAGAAAATCCCTGAATTATGTCTTGTTCCTAAGTAATTTTCTCATATTACTAATTAGAATGAAACTTCTATTGACTTATGATTTTTAGTGATATGTTTTTGATTAAGCCATAGGTAATTGTGCATTGATGGTTTAAACTTTAAGACATTAGAGAATCAAGCATGATAAGTCTATTTTCAGAATAAAATTAAAATTTAGTAGGTTATTTCCCTAATCTTAAATATTACTTTGAAGTTTGAAATTTGCAAGGTTGACATAAAAAACCATAAATTTTGTGAGTCTTTGAGCCTTTTAGAGCATATATCTTTTCTTGCTCACTTTATTGATTATGAGTGTGTCAACATTGACTTGTTATACTAGAACTTGCTTCGATTATACATGTCGAGACCACACCTTTGATTTGATATACTGAGATGATAAAGGCACCTAGGATTTAACCCACTTACTCCATAAAAAGCTTACCTTCATAATTAACCCCTACTGAACCCCTTTGAAGCCTAATCAACCATTCTTGATATACCACTAATATTAACCTGAAACCCAGTTATATCCCCATTTTTCTTGACTACCCTTTTGTCGAGATTTGATTTGATCAGTTGCCTAACTACATTCTTTATTTCAGTAGTTAAATTCATCTTTTATCATGTACTTGTTCTTATTCTAAAAAAAAATTTGGAAATTTATTCATTATTTGTTCCTGGTTATTTGAGCTTAAGCAGTTAATTTCACATTTTGAGAAGAAGCTCGTGTTATTAGTATTAAGTTTTCAATTGATGTAATTATTCAGTGTTAGTCCATTTTCCTAGTTAGGTGAATTGTCAATTCAATCTCGATTTTAACCCTCCTTTTCAGCCTTTATACACACCTTTAACCCAAGCCCCGTTACAACCCTTTTTAAAGACCTTTTGATTTGTGTATCATCTCATTTTATAGTGGTGGAGATTTGATTTTCATGCAAGCCTATGGTAATAACTTTTCATGTTTGACTTTTGAGTGCTTAATTTTTAAACCTTAAACACTTTGAGTGATTTAAGTGAATCTTTAGTGAGGATGTCAATACTTGTCGGTTTTGAATCAAAGGTAATTATTTAGGTAAGGGGAAACACCTATGTTTTCATACTACAAAAATCTATGACTTAGATTATTTGAATCTCTAGGACTCTTCTAGTTAAATTATCAATGTATGAATTATCTGTGAATTATGATGAGACATTATTGATGAGAATTATGAGTCGAGGAAGTTAATTCTTATTGTGAGTTGAGGATTTTGGTTGAGGACAAGCAAACGCTTAAGTGAGGGGATATTTGATAAACCATAATTTACACATATTTTAACGCCATGCTTAGCTTATTTTTGGATGAATTTTCATTAGATTTGATGAATTCGATGCTCCTAATTCCTTAATTTCATGTTTTATACTCAGGAGAGCTTAGAGAGTCAAAAAGAACGAGAAACGGGCCAAAAAGGGACAAAATGAGCCTACCTAGGAAATTAACAAGGCCTGGAATGCCGTACACAGGCAGACCACACGGCCGTGTATGGCGAGCAGAAGCGAGCACGGCTTGAGGTTATCGAACACGGGCGTGTCACACGGGTGTGTCACACGGGCGTGTCCCTGCCGTATCAAAGAGTAATTCTATCCGAAAAAGGTTACTTGTGGGTAAAGAAAGACGTTCCAAAGCCTATATAAACACCCTAGGGGGTGACCTAAAAGGGGGACGCGGAATAGAACGTAGAAAACACTCGAAGACAGCCGTCGGAAGCAGCTCGGAGGAAGGATCTCCATCAGGACTGAAGATCTCCCATCAAGTTCTTTAGAAGTTTTTGGGTTTTCCTATGTTTTGTTGTTTTCCTTATTTTGAGACATTTCCTTCTATCAGTATGAACTTAACTCCCTAAATACCGAGGGAGGATGAAACCTAAGACGGATCTTATTATTTTTTCATTTATATGATAAATACTTGTTCTTATTCTTAATTGTGAGTTCTTATTCTTGTTTTGATAATTCAGGTTATTAATTCAAGTCAAATGTGCTTATTCAGAGGAGCAAAAGTCCCTGTTTAAGAGTAGATCAACACAATTAAGCGGAGTTGATTGCAACCCTAGAAATAGAGCGACGAAATTCTGCCGGATTAGAGTCAAATCTAATAGGGGAATCCATAGATCGAGTTAATGCGACAATATGGGTTTTAATTAGAAAGAGATTTCAATTAATCAACCTAGAGTCAGTTGTTTTTAGTCTCGAGAGAGATATTAACATAAATCAGAGATTTCTACAGATTAAGTCAAGTGAATAAATCGTATGAATCAAAAGTAATAAGTGAAGTCTAGGTGGATTCTTCCTTAGGTATTGCCTATCTCATAAAGTTATCTAAAAGTATTTTCCCAATTCTTTCGTTGTCGTGTTTTTAATTAAGTTTTAGTTTAAAAGAATTCACTCTAATTTTTAGGCTAGATAATAAGAAGATAGTAATTACTAGTACTATTGGTCCTTGTGGATACGATATTACCGGTCTTACCATAACTATACTATTGAACGATAGGTGCGCTTGCCTTTATTGTGGCCATAGTTAGTTTTAGACACATCATATGTCGGTATGGAACACCAGAAAGGATTATATCTAACAATGCACTGAATTTGAACAACAGCACGATATCAGAAGTCTGCAGTCAGTTCAAGATCAAACACCACAACTCATCACCATATCACCCAAAAATGAATGGTGTGGTGGACGCAGCCAATAAGAACATTAAGAAGATCGTGGGGAAAATGACTAAGACTTATAAATATTGGCATGAGAAGTTACCATTTGCCCTCTATGCTTATCGAACATCTGCCAGGACCTCAACCGGGGCAACGCCTTTCTCTTTGGTTTATGGAATGGAGGCAGTTTTACCCATTGAAGTCGAGATTCCTTCTCTTCGAGTTTTGGTAGAATTGAACTTGGATGAAGCAGAATGAATCCAATCCCGATATGATCAGCTAAACTTGATTGAAGAGAAAAGGTTGAAAGCCATCCGTCATGGTCAAATGTACCAAAAGCGAATGATGCGAGCTTACAACAAAAAGGTTCGTCCCAGAGAATTCCATGAGGGGGACCTGGTGTTGAAAAAGATACTTCCCAGATAAAAGGATTTTAGAGGAAAGTAAATGCCAAACTGGGAGGGACCTTACGTGGTAAAGAAGGCCTTTTTTGGAGGAGCATTGATTTTGACCGAGATGGATGGCAAGAACCTGCCTAATCCTGTGAATTCGGATTCAGTCAAAAGATACTTCACCTAAAAAAAAAAGAGAGAGGCCAAGGTGAAAACTCGCAAAGGGCGCCTTGAGACCAAAGGGATTTTGAATTGAAAACCTAGGAAAAGGGCAATTCAAATTTTGATGGAGCATGTGGTAGTCTTGTTATCCCCGAATTAACAAGGAGGAGGGATGCTACGTCTTGGGGCATCAATAAAGTATTTTGGATCTCCAAAAGGGTCCTCGAGAAGTTAGTGCGGAGAAGCTCATGCTATGATATCTGGTGCACCTAGTTTCATTTTGTATCTTAGCAACGTTTGTTATTTCGATTAATCTATTCATTTCGAGCTTTGCTCCTAATAAATTTCAATCTTGTCCATTGTTACGATCTTTTTCAAGTATTTTTCATTGAAATAATGATTAATGGACAAATAATATTCAAGTAAAAGGATTTCTGCATATTGCTCTGAAAGGTTTTCTAAATAGTACAAGGACCTGAAACAGGACCACTAGTCAGAACTAACCAAATCTAAGAGTTGGAAATTTTTGGGAACGAATAGTTTAAATTGTGATTATTTCTTCAGGTTTCCTGTCAAAGATACCAGCTGAACAAGAAGGCAGGGTAATACGTCAGTGATAGAACCTTGATGAACAATGAGCAATGACAACCTAAGCATTAAAAAGGGATCATTCTCGAAAAATGACATTCTACATTAATGCAAACATCATTCATACACATCTAGTTAGGAGCATTTGATTCATTCTGATCATAACATCCTAATTGCTTGGCATAAATAAAGGCCCTTGAAATGGATTCTAAAGGTCATGTTCCCCAGAGAACGGTGTAACAGATCAGTGAAATCACAAATCCTATACCCCTGAAGTTACAGTGGGATGGATTGAAGTTATCATGGAGAATCTTATCTCCTTGAAGTTGCAGTGGAGTAGATTAAAGCCACAAATCCTATTCCCCTGAAGTTGCAGTGGGACGGATTGAAGTTACCATCGCGAATCTTATCTCACTGAAGTTGCAGTGGAGCAGATTAAAGCCACAAATCCTATACCCCTGAAGTTGCAGTGGGACGGATTGAAGTTATCATGGCGAATCTTATCTCCCTAAAGTTGTAATGGAGCAGATTAAAGCCGCAAATCCTATACCCCTGAAGTTGCAGTGGGACGGATTGAAGTTATCATGGTGAATCTTATCTCCCTGAATTTGCAATGGAGCAGATTAAAGCAGCAAATCCTATACCTCTGAAGTTGCAGTGGGACGGATTGAAGTTATCATGGCGAATCTTATCTCCCTAAACTTGCAGTGGAGCATATTAAAGCCACAAATCCTATACCCCTGAAGTTGCAGTGGGACGGATTGAAGTTATCATGGTGAATCTTATCTCTCTGAAGTTGCAGTAGAGCAGATTAAAGCTATAAACCTTATCTCCTTGAAGTTGCAGTGGAGTAGGTTGAAGTTACAAGTCTTATCTCCCTGAAGTTGCTGTGAAGCAGATTGAAGATAGCAAATCTTATCTCTCTGAAGTTGCAGTAGAGCAGATTAAAGCTATAAACTTTATCTCCATGAAGTTGTAGTGGAGTAGGTTGAAGTTACAAGTCTTATCTCCCTGAAGTTACAGTAGAGCAGATTGAAGATAGTGGATCTTATATCCCTGAAGTTGCAGTGGAACAGATTAAAGCTACGAGTTACAAATCTTATCTCCCTAAAGTTAGCGAATTTTTTCTCTCTGAAGTTGCAGTAGAGCAGATTAAAGCTACAAACCTTATTTCCCTGAAGTTACAGTGGAGCAGTGGAGTAGATTCAAGGCAACAAATCTTATCTCCCTGAAGTTGTAGTGGAGTAGTGGGGCAGATTGAAGATAGCAAATCTTATCTCTCTGAAATTGCAATAGATAGAGTGGATTAAAGCTATAAATCTTATCTCTCTGAAGTTGCAGTGGAGCAGATTGAAGCGACAAGTCCTATATCTCTGAAGTTGCAGTGGGTCGGATTAAATCTACCATAGCAAGTCTTATATCCCTGAAGTTGTAGTGGAATAGACTGAAGCTACAAGATACAAATCTTATCTTCTTGAAGTTGCAGTGGAGTAGATTGAAACTACAGTTCCTATACCCTGAAGTTGCAGTGGGTTAGAATGAGGCTACTTGAAGAAGAGAAGCACCATTGAATTCGAGGTTCGGCAAGACAAGAAAAAATTGGCCATTCTTAAAGTCTTTGCTCCATTCTCGTTACACGACAACGAGCAAAGAGGGGCAACTGTAGAAGCCCAATTTTGCTCGGGCCCCAAACACAAAAACAAAAACAAAAAAACAATAATAAATCCATTAAATCCAAAGTCCAGTTACAAGCCCAAATTTAAAATAAGCCCAAAATACAAAAGAGGCCCATTGTCCTAAGAACCTAAACTAATCCAGAAACCCTAGGGTTTCTGAATCCCTCTCCCGCCGCACTGCTGCCACCCATATGTCTCCACAGCGTGCACGCCGCCCGAGACCTGACGCCTTGCACCAGAATAGCAAGATCATCTCCATTGACCCCAAAACCTAAAAAAAGGATGAAAAATAGAGCAAAGGAAACAGACGGAGAACAATAGCAAACAGTAGCAAAAATATAAAATATTGTAATGAAATTGGCTATAAAGCTACAAAAACCGATTGTAATTTTTTCACACAAAAAAACACACGAAAAAACAATCAAAAAAGAAGAAAGACATTAACAAAGGTGATTTTTTTTCTTTTGATTTATTTTTTTGCTAATAAATAAGATTAAAAATAAAAAAGGGAGGTTTCCTTACCTGTCTTCGTCGGAGGAGAGAAGAAATCGAAAGGTTTCCCGACCAGAGATACGTTTTTTACTAGCTTTTTCAACAATTTTCACCCCAAAATAGGGTTCCTAAGAAAAAGGGGATCAAACGGGTGTTTTCGGGCGATTTTTGACCACCGGAGACGGTGGTCACCGTCGCCGGCGACCAGCGGCCACGGTGGAACAGCGGTGGCTCCAGTGGCCGGACCCAAACCAGTTTTAGAGAAAAAAAGAAACAAAAAAGATTTTTTTTAAACTGATTCAAAATGATTTTTTTTGGATTTTTTTACTTATATAAGCACCCAAAACGGCGTCGTTTTAGGTTTATGCTTCAGACGCCAAAACGGCGTCGTTTTGAAGCTGACCCACCAGCCCGATCCTAGCAGGAATCGCGTATTTTTTTAAAAGGGGTCTAATTACTGTTTTGGCCCTTCCGCGTTATTGCTACTTTTCAATTTAGTCTTGTTCATTTTTATTTGTTCTAGTTTTCGCCTCATAATTTAAATCCATGTGCAATTTAGTCCCCTGACCCACTGTTAACCCCTTTGGGAGTGACACGTGTTAATATGAGGGGAATAATTTCCATTTGACCCCCTAGAACTTTTATCTTATTTTAATTTAATCCTTGAGGTTCTTTTTCTTTATAATTTAGACTGTTAGTTTTGTTATATTTTAAATTTAGTCATTTATTCCCTTTTCTTTATTTATTTTGCGATTTATCCTTCAATTTTCTCTTAAATTTCAATTTAATCCCTTATTTGGTTAAATTTTCCTCTTTATTTACTATATTATTTATCTTAGTATTTAAAATTTATGTTATTTATATTTTCTTTTATTTACACATTCTATTTTTATGTTATCCTTGTTATTATTATTTTATTTACTCATATTATTATGATAATAATTACAATATGATTATCATTATTATTATTAAAAACCGATATTCTTATTACTATTATAGTTGGATTATTATTATTATTTACCAACATGTTTCTTTTATTTTATTTTATTCTTATTTTTTTTAATTTTTAATTTTCTAATTTATTTTATTTCATTTTTTTGCTTATTATCCTAATATCGTCATTTCATTTTTTTTACCTACATGACTATTTCATTTTATTTCGCTATCACTATTCCATGGATCATATTACAATGTATTTATCTTTTTTTATTTTTCCCAAATAAATGTATATCGTTTTAAAAGTTACGTTCATTTTACGTAATGCATAATAAATATTTAAAACCGAGGCAACGTTCATTATCTTTGGGATTCGAGGAGTTGTGCTCCTAACTTACGGAGTATGGCATCTTTCTAAAACCGAAGTAATCGAATATCCATTTTATTTATTTATTTTTCTAAAAAATAAGAACAAGATTTAAAATAAGATCAAATGGTGATTGTTCTTGTTTTCGAGGATTCAAAGCATCGTGTCCTAACTCACTGGGTACGATCTTTTCTCCTCGACTAACTTGTAATAAGGCCTTTTCATAAAATTTAATTTAGCTAATTGGTTTTAAAGAACATCATGCAAGCAAAGAGAGATTGTAGTTTAATTTCTCTTCAAATTTTCGACTTCCGATACTAATACATTAATTAATCAACTAGGTACCAATTTTGGGCGTTACGAGGGTACTAATCCTTCCTCGTGTGTAACCGACTCCCGAACCCATTTCCTGGATTTCGTAGACCAAAAATCATCGTTTCAGTAAATCTAAACTTTCATTAAAATGATCAAATTACGAGGTGATCCGATCACACCTAATAAAAAATGATTGGTGGCGACTCCCATTTTTCATTTTAAAATAAAAAGTTGATTTCAAAAAAAGGTTTCGACAAACTAAATCTACAATTTTATGCATAGTCCAAGTCTAATAGTGAGTTTAACCAAATGAATTTAACTATTACTCTTTAGGCAAGACTAAAATTTTAAAAATTGAAAAGTAAAGAAACTAAAATTGATCAATTCAAAAAATACATGTATTAAAATTGATCAAATTAGAGTACATGAACTAAATACACAATTTACGTAGAGTATAAAGACTAATAGATTAAATTGTTAAAACCCAAGAAGGATAAACTCATTTGAGTTAAAGAGCTAAACATGAGCGGATAGTGAGAAAATATTTAAATTAAATTCACTAAGGTTGTTGTTTTTCAAGTTTGGAATATCAACTAACTTGCGTCGCATTTTTGGATTGGATTTAAGCATTTTTGGATTGAGTGTCTTATTATGGATCAAAGGGTTTAACTTTGCAAGATACTTTGAAACATATCATTTCAAATTTGGGAGCTCAAGTTATCGTCAAGTTTTTGAAAACTGCACAAGCAAAAATTTTATACGAGTTCAATATGAGTTTTTTAAGTTGGAAGCTTTGAAAGTCTCTTTAGCCACCAATTGATGTTCTTTAGACCTAAGTTTTAGAGCTTTATTTTACTTAGAAGTTTATTTAAGATATTAAATATTTATTTTTCATTTAATTATATATTTGATTATATAAAACTTGTAAAATCATATATTAATTAGTTTTAAGAGTTTTTAATTACTTGTTATTCATTAAATAAAGTTTCACCTATAGATTAAATTGTTAGAGTCGAAATTTATATTATTTTCCTAAGAGTTTATATTTATTTTAAAATTTATCATATAAGTGTCAATAGAAAAGAATCTTCATCAATCATATTGGATAATATCAAATAAATTTTTTACTTTGCATAAAGTACGTTTATTTGAAAACTGAGTGATTCTTCTCCTGTTTATTTTTGGAGTGTCTTGCTGTAACAACCCGATTTAGGGTCTAGTCAGAATAGTGGTTTCGAGACCATAGATCCAAAGTATAAATATTTATTTTATGATTTTTTTAAGGTTCATGATATGATTTCTTGATTGTGTGAAAGTTTCGTTGAGAAATTTTGTTGGTAAAGTGTCCAATTTGGATTTTAGGACTAAATTGCAAAAGTTGCAAAATGTGTGTTCTAGAAGCTTTAAGTATGAATTAGTTATGGATTCTTAATTAGAGGTCCTTAAATAGCAATTTGACCAATTTCTATTTTTATGGACAAAAATGGACATGTTTAGGAAAAATTTCAAAGAAAGACCTTAGGGGCATTTTGGTTATTTGGTTAATAAAAGAATAAAAAGGGATAAATCAAGTCAAAATTGGTGTCCATCTTCTCTCCTTGGCTGAAATTTACAAGAAACCATAGCTAGGGTTTTCTTCAACTTTCAAGCTTTATTGCAAGTACATCCTAGCCCCGTTTTTAATGCTCTTTATGTTTTTGAAGTCGTATTCACCCGATCTTTCTATTTCTACCATCGTTTTAAAGTAAGGTTCATGTTTAAAATTTTACCCATGTATGATGGGCATGTGTTTTGATTTTTTATGGTAGAAAATGAAAGTTTAATGTATGATAAACGACTTTTGCTAAGTGATTTTCGGTAAAAACGTCAAAAGGGACTTGTTTGTAAAAGTTGTAAAATGTGTGTAAAAGTGTGATTAAATGAAAAATGTGGACTGCTATAAGTATAAAAGAGGATCGGCTAGGCTTGGAAATCGAATAAATTGAATAGATTTTATTTTTCAAGCCTAGGGGCAAAATTGTAAATATGTTAAAGTTTAGGGGCAAAAATGTAATTTTGCCATAATATGGTTTTTGGACTGAATTGAATAATGCGAATAATAAATGAGTTAAGTGTGATATTATAGATCAAGAAAAACGAGGTTTGGACCTAGAACGGGGGAAAAACGAGTATTTGACGATTTAGTCCTTTTCGCAATTTTGATGCTGAGGTAAGTTCGTATGTAAATAATGCATTGTATTTATGCTTTAAAGTTTTTTATTATTATATGAATTTTGATTTACTCTTGAATGAAAAGTTCGACAAACGAGAAATCCTGGTTAAACCTTAAGAATAGTTAGGATACAAATGTCATGACATTAGGGTTATCAAAGATTACGTGTAAGACCATATCTGGGGTATGGCATCGATATGAGATTTCATGTAAGACCATAGCTGGGCTATTAGCATCGATATGAGATTACATGTAAGACCATATCTGGGATATGGTATTGGTACGATACTGTATATAAGAGATTCCCGAGTATCCTTTAGTATTCCAAATGGTTCAACGGGAAATTCAACGGGTATGTCAAAGAAGAGAAAAAGTATGTGAGTACTACGAATTGGTACAGGTATGTGCATAAAGTTTATAAGCATTGACTTCATGGAATTGTGAGTTCATGATTTCTATGAGAATGGTTTTATGAAAACCTTGTGATTATGAGTCTATACTTGTGGTGTATGAAATACATAGTAAATTTGATTGACGATTTTGTGATTGGCTTTCGGGCTAAATTGAGTTATGACATAGCATGTTATATTCATGCAAATTGTGATTCATCGGATATGAGATAAAGGAAAGATTTGCAAAATTTCCTATTAAAAATTATTATGGAAGCATGGAAAGATAAGAGTTAGGCAATTGAAAGATGTAAGAGTATATATGCTTGAAATGTAAATGCTCATAATTAATGTGTATGTTTTATGGGAGGTTTGAAATGGTTTGTTGATCGTGGTAAATGATATGTTATTCTTATGATTGAGCGAGATGTGCTCATTAAGTTTAATGTCATTTATTTTGGCTTAAGTTATGTTATTCATATGATTGAGTCAGTTATGCTCATGAAGTTTAATGACGATTATGTTAATATATGTCATGTTATCCATATGACAATGTATAATTACTATTGTTTATTATTTGCATATGAACTTACTAAGCCTTAAAGCTTACTCCCCTTTCCTTTCCCATGTCTTATATGGTTAATAAGCTAGCTCGAGTTGGAGTTCGCCAGAGATCCTATCACACTATCAAGGTATCATTTTGGGTATAAGTGAATTCAAGTATTTTAAGTCTATGGCATGTATAGGGACTTAGTCATTTGTTAAATGTGTCATTGTGATTGTAGCCAATGTGTTGGCTTGTGATTGTCAAATGCTTGTTTTGATAATTGGCCATGTAGATTGGTTTATTTGGGTTATCATGGTTGTAAGCCTAAGTATATATATTTATGTGCGAATATCTTTGGTGATATGGTCATGGTATACTTGGTGAATGATAGAAATATGATTTACGACATGAATGTGAGATGTTTGGAAATGTGGTCTATTGATGAAATGATAAAGTGGTGTACAATTAGGTATCTTGAAAGTAGTCAAGTGTGACTTAGTAATGTTGTGAGTATGATAGATGTGGATATTGTGTTGGTCCTAATTGTGGATGATTTGGTTACCTAAGTATGTTATGTATGTGCCTTGAATTGGTGTAAGTGTATGTGTGTACAAGGGTGGCAAATGGCTTACTAAATAGCCTTTAATTTGTCCACACAGGTAGACACACGGGCGTGTGTCTAGGCCGTGTGTGACACACGGTCTGCCCCACGGGCATGTGATCCGATCGTGTGTCCCCTGGACCCTAAATAATTGCAAAACAGAATGCTCAGTAATGAGCACACAGGAAGAGACACGGGCATGTGTCTCAGCCGTGTGGACGGTACAGCCTCGAACACGGGCGTGTGCCCTAGCCGTGTGAAGTCTACACCTATTTTATGAAAAATTATGAAAATTTAATCGATCACACGGCCTAAGCACATGAGCGTGTGACTTGGCCGTGTGACCTCAATTTGATGATGACGTCATAAACAGAATGCTCCCTAATTTGAACACGGCCTGAAGCACGGGCGTGTCTTAGGGTCACACGAGCGTGTCCCGAACCCACACGGGCGTGCGACCCCTTTTACATGAAAAATTTTCTAAGTTTTCCAAAAGTTTCTAAAGTTCTCGGTTTAGTCCCGAACCACTTTCGATGCATGTTTTGGGCCTCATAGGCTCGTTTTAGGGACGATATGAATGTTTAAGAAAATTTTTAAATTTAAATGGAAATTCATGTCTCGGTTTTGAATGTTTGCTTGTGAATAAGTCCGGTAATGCCTCGTATCCTATCCCGACGTTAGATACGGGTATGGGGTGTTACACTTGCTTTCAAGTCTTATTGATGTTTCTATGAGTTCTACTAGAAATTTCTGCAACATCCCAAAATTGGGCCTAGTAAAATTGGACCTATTGGGCCCATTGGACCTTGAGCGTAGACGCGTTTTAAAATTTATGGGAATTTGAGAACGGCATTATTTCAAGTTGGACTTATTAGGAGGGTGATTTTGGAAAGTTACGAGGTTCTAGGAAGTTCCTGGTTCAAATTGGGCCTTAGCAAAATTTTTATGTCTAAGCACTTTAAGGTGAGAAGGTAAGTGGCATCAAGGCTTAAGGAAATAAGTGTGCATTTTGCTAGCACAAGGAGTCTATTGGTAAAGGTGGAAAGTGGCGTGTGGAGTGTACTAATGGTCTGAGGTTCGAATCCCATCTATTGCAAAATTTTGAATTTATTTTTTTGTGCTTCCCTTCCATGTGTCGGCAAAGGTGGTATTTAAGGCAAGAAAGACTTTTTAATTATGGTATGGTGGCTAAGGAAAAAGGAAAGGATGAAGGTAAGGAAAGGAATCAAAAGAAAAAGGCAAGATAAGGGAGCATGTTGGCCTTTTTCATGGGTGATGTTTTGGAAAGATTTTTGTTGGTCAACATCCACCCTTTTTGGCTAGAGTTCACACGGTTTTGTTAGGGGGGAAAGGAAGAGCCGAATTTCTCTTTTCTCTTTAGATCTTTTTGTTAGTTTTTGGGTGCATGAGAGGTACACTTTTCTCTTTGAACATTTGTGTCTTCTTTTCAAATCCATCTTCCTCTTAGCTTTGGCCGAAATCTCCCAACACATTTGTGCATTCTTTTCTTTTGTTTGGCCGGAACACTCACCTTGCTCATCTCCCCTTTGATAGCCAAAATTACCAAAGCACTTTTCTCCATTCATTTTTCTCTTTTGACCATTTCATCAACCTTTTCTTCTTCTTTAATCGACATCACTTTGTGATCACATTTCCTGTTCGATTTTCACTATAGCTGAACCCCTTATCATCCTATTTCTTCATCATTTCGTTCCCCATCATGTAGGAAAATCTCTTCTTAATCGAATCGGTAAGTGATCTTATATCCCTCTTTCTATTTTTATGTTCTTTTTCTTCCTAATCAAATATGAAAGTTCATCGTTATTCGGTTAGTCAACTTTGTTTCTTATCAAAACGTCACTCTCTCCATCATTCTCATGTTGTGATCAATACTCTTTCGTAGTGATCTTAGTGCGTGGCCGAATATCATTCTAGCCGTAAGTCAAGTGGTGGAAATCGCAACAAGGTAAGGAGTTCTTTATGGATTATTTGATATCGTTCATTATTCGATTGGTTGCTAAATGGATTAATAGTTTGGACTAATCGGTCACTATAGGAACCAAATCGCCCGATCACCTATCCCTCGTAATAAGAGACTCGGATTGTTGGTAAGTGATATAGATCTTTAATCAATCGCAATACTTGGTTGAAGTTGAAAATTTGGGCTGTGGACTAATTGTTAACCGATTGTACCTTTAGGTGCCGCGGAGAGTATCGTGTTACGGATTCCGAATAAGGTGTGTAATCCCGTACCCTTCCGAATACCTGTTTGAAATGGTGTGTAATCTCATACCTCTTTGAAAATTTTCACGAAATGTTCTGTGATTCGGTCGAAATACCGAAGGAAAACCGGAAACCGGCATCCGTGACCACTCGGGCGTGCGTATATTCGTAGTGGTAACCATATTTTTGCAATGAAATAGTTTGGTCAGCAGCAGCGACGTGATTTTGAAAAATCACGAAAAATAGGATAAAGGGAGTTAGAAAGTGAAAAAGATATCGTAATAAAGCTTACTGTGTCTGTTTTTATATGAAAGAAACAGAGGAGGAAGAGGAATTGTATATTCTGTGATATCTTAATTTTAGTGAGACTGGTTCTGATTGACTTTGTGGTTCCCTATTCTATCTTGGAAAAATCGTTTAAAATTGTACAAAGTGAATTATGAGTTATGAGTTATATGTATAGATTCTTAGTGAGCCTATTTTCAATAGAAACAAGTGGGAGCAACATATGAAAACCTTACAGTGAGATATTTGAATTTTGGGTAAGAGAGGTCAGAACCATTGGTCAGTGAAACAAGAGAATTTTTAATGAATAAACTGTACTAAACGGCTAAGCCAAAAATTCTGGAAAAATTGTAGTAAGAAGATATATGAGTCTAGTTTCAAGGAAAATTTACGGATCTAAATTTCGAGTTTCCTAACTCGAGTTATAGTCAATTTAGTCAGTATGATGTAAATGGACAGTTTCGATTTTTATGCCCCACATTAGTAGTTAAGTCTAGGTTGCGGAATTACCAAAATACCCTTGCAGGGTAAATTACCGAAATAGCCCTGGGTTGCGAGATTACCGAATTACCCTTAGTGGGTAAAATTACCGATTTATCGAAATGTCCTTATGGACCGATTTACCAAAATGCCCCTATGGGCCGAATTGATAGAATGCCTTAGTGGGCTGAATTACAAAGCTCAATAATGGGCCGATTCATCGTATTAAATTACTAGACTAATGGTTGTTATACATGTGGATATTTTATGTTGTTATGTGTATTGCATCATCACATATTGCATGGGATGGGAAACTTGAATGAAGAGAAGTATAGACCGGTGGCATTGCCACAAATTCTGATATGGGCTATGTGCCAATTTAAATATTGCTTTGTGCCATTGTGATTAAGGCTGTGTGCCGATTATATTACCCTATATGATACTCTAGTGGTTAAACCACAAAATTATTATAAATGACAGCTTGTCTGCAATTTGGAGAGACTGGCGGGGTGGGTTTGACTTGATCCCCACAGGAGAGACTGGTTGGTACGGGGGAGAGACTGGTTGGATGGGTTGGGTTGCATACATTTGCTTCATATATATATATGTTCTGTTATGATAGTGGGCTCTGGCCCAGGATGTTGCTATATGGGTTCAGGCCCAATGGATGACGGTAAGGGATTTCACACTGAGTTCTTGTAACTCACCCCCTTTTTTCTTAACCCTTGTAGGTAATGCTCCGTAATGAGGACTTGGGCCCATGGATGACTCGGTGGAGGCTATACTTCAGAAATGGTGTTATTGAACTTTAAATTTTTATTTCGGTTTATTTTATTATTTTGCTATTTTGGTTTAAGTTGTAATAAGGCCTCTGGGATATGTTTTAAATTGCTTTATGTTTAGTCGTACTTATAATATTGCTTGAATTGTTTAAACGGGGATTTTCTAAAATCATAAATAATGGTTTTCCAAAATTGATTAATAAATGGATTTTATAACAAACTTTTACAAATATTTTAACTCGGAAATTTTCTCTCGAATTATCAACAATATTTTCAAAAGCCACGGTTTTAAAGTTCACTACCTCGATTTTCAACTCATCAAACGATCTCTCAAAAATACTTGTATTTTATCTACGTTTCCGCAACGATTTCAAAATACTTCTGCAGCTCTTTTTCTAAACATCACATTTTTGTAAATTGTTTATTTCAAATATGCTTTCGACACTAAAAAGGTTTTAAAAAAATAATTACGTTTTCAAGTAGTTAACAAGTGCTTAAGTGTTTTGGGTTTTAACAAAGAGGCTGTAATTCTCAAACAAGTTATTCCATGTGACACGCTAGAATCGGGCCTAACTTCTAGGCCGGGTTTGGGGTGTTACTGTAACACCCCAAACCCGGCCTAAACGTTACGACCGAATCTGGCATGTCACATGAAAGGAATGTCTAAAAACTGTGCATTCGTTAAAAAGCTCATATTCTTTATAGTTGTGGTGAGAAATCGAGTTTAAGTAATTTTGAATAAGAAATGGTTTATTATCATTTTAGGAGAATCCCATATTGATCATTTAATAATAAGCAATAAACAAATTGAAAGCTGAAACCAAATAAAATACCCAAGGCCTTATTACATAACAAAAACTCAAATAAAAATAAGTCCAAATAAAAGAAACGAATTTACGAGTAAACATATGTATAGCCTCCACGAGTCCACCTCACTCCCAAATCCGCGATCTAATGATTACCTGCAAAATTTAACTAAGGGTGAGTCATCGAGACTCAAAGTGTGTAAATCCCCATCCAACAGCCCTTACACAATTTCATATGAAAGTATGCATATCATGCACCCAAACCTAGCCATCCGCAACTCCTTTTTCTACCCAAAGGTGGTACCAAACCACCGGGTGGTGCCAAACCACTGTGTCCAAGGACACGATATTCATCAATATTGTGGTGCCAAACCACCGTGACTCAAGTCACAAATAATAGTGATGGGGCCAACCCATCGTGTGATACCAAATCACCGGCGCCAATCCCGCTGTATTATCTCGTGGGGCCAACCCACCGTGGTACCAAACCACTGGGACGAGGCGCTATGAGGTGCCAAACCTCTCGGTGTCCGGAGACACGAATGTGATACCAAATCACCGGTGACTCAAAGTCACTAATAATCCATCTGTGGGGCCAACCCACGTGTGATACCAAATCACCGCGACGATCCCATATCTTAAAAGTGGGGCCAACCCACGGTGGTGTTAACCACGTGGACGGGTCGCTATGAGGTGCCAAACCTCCGGAGGTGCCAAACCTCTGGTGACCGTAGTCACAATGTGGTACCAAACCACCGGTGCCCGTCGACACGAATATCACCGCTTCTCCACTCATATAACCCATGCAATATGACATAATAATTAGTGTATGCAGATGTCATGTATGCTAGACATATATCAAATATAAGTATAACATGAATTACCATCATAATCAGATAGACATAAAACAACATAATCACCCTAATCAACCTCTAAGGGTATTACCGTAATTTTACCTACCAAGGGCATTTTCGTAATTTACCTACCAAGGGTATATCGGTAATTTACCCACCAAGGGCATTTTCGTAATTTACCCACCAAGGGTATATCGGTAATTTACCCACTAAGGGCATTTTCGTAATTTACACATCAGTGGTATTTTAGTAATTTACCCACTAAGGGTATGTTCGTAATATACCCTTCAGGGGTATTTTGGTAATTTACCCACTAAGGGTATTTTTGTAATTTTGCACCTACAATGGCCTTACCCAAAGGCCCAAATGTCACCCCGAGCGACTCAGCTACCATTTCCGGTCGTACCGGACGATTGGGCCTAAAACTCGATTCCGGCCCATTCGGGCCCACACGCTCGTGTGGCCCACCTAGCACAAATCTAGCCATGTATATAAGTTCCACCTAGTCTAGTTCACTATATACTACACAATCGCACAATTTACTCATAAGGGCCCACGGGCCCATTGGGCCCACTTTGGCCCATCGCGGCCCAAGCAGCCCCAACCCACAAGAATACTACTTATGGCCTCAACTATCGCGTCGAAGCCCCACACGCGCGCCGCACGCTCGTGTGGCTACTATTGCCGTGGACCGCACTTCGGCATTTGCCGCTCTACAACTAGAGTAGAGAGTTACACACCGATAGGACTCGGTGTTAATCCGCGCCCGACCACTCCTCGTGCCCAAACGCCTTCCAAGGTGTGTCAACCCTCCTCCCGGAATGCTCTTTATATAGCTAGCTCTTCACCTTCCTTCTTTGTATCTTTCCGATGTGGGATCCCTTTGTCGAGAGAGTTTAAATTCAATCAAACTCTTGCCGTCCAATCCGCAAAAATAAATACTCCATTGCTTGTCATGAGATTCGAACCTGTGCTCCTTTCTGCTGCACGCCTTACTTCCAACGCCTGTGCCACTCGGCCACTTTGATTTTTATGCCATAAAATCACACCTTTTAATCTTTAAACCCTTCCTACTCCAAATTTCATAACCGCCTAAAAATAAATCACGCCCAAAATGTCGCTCCAAACCCTCGAACCCGCGCCTTATCACTCCTCCAGCGCCTAAGTGCCGCACGAGCACCACTTGGACCACCGCTTCTTGTGTCAAAACACGCCCCACTTCTTTTTAAGGCCTCCCGCCTTGTAACGCCAAGATCCAAAAATTAAAACCACTCTGCTTGCCTCTTTGATTCGAACCCAAGACCTCAAAGGCGCTACTTCCACCCCTCTTAGCAAATGCATGAAGCCACTTTGCCAAAGCCTCTCATGTGTCCTATTCTCCCAATTAATTCCTTTAAGGCCTCCCAAAGCCAAGCTCCCTTTATTACTTAAAAATCCAAAATTTTCCAAAGCCTTCCCTTTCATCCAAACATTCTTAAAACCTCTAAAACTCACCCAAGCACTCCCAAAAACCTACTAACACTTGATTTATACCCCATATGCACAAAATTTCTAAACCCAGGTGTTACAGCTTACATTTTATGGTATCAGAGCCCGGTTGCAAAACTCGGTTGTGGTTTGGGTTCAAACACGTTTTTAAAGCCGTTTAAAATTTTAAATTATACATGTATGTTCTAAAGGAAGTATGGCACCACGGGTATCCGGCACCAAGTAAAGTAAGTTTATGTTTTCAATTTATGATTATTGTGGTATGACTGTAGAAATACTCTAGAACTCTTAGCTTTAGGAGCTGAAACTATAGAAATTGAGACCTTAGATGCGTACTATGAAAATAACTTTACTTCCTATACTTCATAAAACATTGTTTAATAAACACTGAAATAGTATACTGATTCATAAAACTCGTAATAAGATTAAGTCAACAGTAGTGAACATGAACGCTAGAAGACGTGGACGCGGTAGACGTGGACGTGGTAGAGGCCGAGGTGCTAGGGCTAGATCTTCAGCATCGAGGCATGTTTCCGAAAGGGAGGTGTTGGCATTGTCAGTGGCTGAGACGGAGTCTTATGACCGAGCTAGAATTGATGAACTGACTCAGCTAGTTAGGGAGCTTGTGGAGGAGGTTAGAGAAATTGGTCGAACACTTCGAGTTGGGCGCGTGGACGGTAAGAAGAAATTAGATCGCGGTTCTCTAGGGCCGCAGTCTCATTCTGTGAAGCGTGTTAAGGCACGTCCAAACTTTTCGGCTTGCGATTATTGCAAAAGGCGTCATCCGGGAGGATGCTGAAGGAGGTCAGGAGCATGCTTGAGATGCGGGTCTAAGGAGCATAAGGCTCGGGATTGTTTCATCACCATCAAGTCAGGTATGTTATGGTTGGACGTGATGATTGAATGTAGAAAATTTTAGGTATAAGTGGTAGATAACTGCTTGCTTCTGTGGTTAGTTGTTTGGTTGTTTGAAAGAGGATTCAAGATTATGTTAAAAGTACATTAGTGTTTTTAAGATTAGAGTGTGCAGTGAAAGCATAGTGGTGTGATTTGAGCGATGCGTTTAGTAGTTGGTTGGAAATTTCGAGGACGAAATTTCTTTAAGGAGGGTAGAATTGTAACATCCCAAAATTGGGCCTAGTAGAATTGGACCTATTGGGCCCATTGGACCTTGAGCGTAGAAGCGTTTTAAAATTTATGGGAATTTGAGAACGGCATTATTTCAAGTTGGACTTATTAGGAGGGTGATTTTGGAAAGTTACGGGGTTCTAGGAAGTTTCGGGTTCAAATTGGGCCTTAGAAAATTTTTTGTGTTTAAGCACTTTAAGGTGAGAAGGTAAGTGGCATCAAGGCTTAAGGAAATAAGTGTGCATTTTGCTAGCACAAGGAGTCTATTGGTAAAGGTGGAAAGTGGCGTGTGGAGTGTACAAATGGTCTGAGGTTCGAATCCCATCTATTGCAAAATTTTGAATTTATTTTTTTGTGCTTCTCTTTCATGTGTCGGCCAAGGTGGTATTTAAGGCAAGGAAGACTTTTTAATTATGGTATGGTGGCTAAGGAAAAAGGAAAGGATGAAGGTAAGGAAAGGAATCAAAAGAAAAAGGCAAGATAAGGGAGCATGTTGGCCTTTTTCATGGGTGATGTTTTGGAAAGATTTTTGTTGGTCAACATCCACCCTTTTTGGCTAGAGTTCACACGTTTTTGTTAGGGGGGAAAGGAAGAGCCGAATTTCTCTTTTCTCTTTAGATCTTTTTGTTAGTTTTTGGGTGCATGAGAGGTACACTTTTCTCTTTGAACATTTGTGTCTTCTTTTTAAATCCATCTTCCTCTTAGCTTTGGCCGAAATCTCCCAACACATTTGTGCATTCTTTTCTTTTGTTTGGCCAAACACTCACCTTGCTCATCTCCCCTTTGATAGCCGAAATTACCAAAGCACTTTTCTCCATTCATTTTTCTCTTTTGACCATTTCATCAACCTTTTCTTCTTCTTTAATCGACATCACTTTGTGATCACATTTCCTGTTCGATTTTCTCTATAGCCGAACCCCTTATCATCCTATTTCTTCATCATTTCGTTCCCCATCGTGTAGGAAAATCTCTTCTTAATCGAATCGGTAAGTGATCTTATATCCCTCTTTCTATTTTTATGTTCTTTTTCTCCCTAATCGAATATGAATGTTCATCGTTATTCGGTTAGTCAACTTTGTTTCTTATCAAAACGTCACTCTCTCCATCATTCTCATATTGTGATCAATACTCTTTCATAGTGATCTTAGTGGGTGGCCGAATATCATTCTAGCTATAAGTCAAGTCGTGGAAATCGCAACAAGGTAAGGAGTTCTTTATGGATTATTTGATATCGTTCATTATTCGATTGGTTGCTAAATGGATTAATAGTTTGGACTAATCGGTCACTATAAGAACCAAACAGCCCGATCACCTATCCCTCGTAATAAGAGACTCGGATTGTTGGTAAGTGATATAGATCGTAAATCAATCGCAATACTTGGTTGAAGTTGAAAATTTGGGCTGTGGACTAATTGTTAACCGATTGTACCTTTAGGTGCCGCGGAGAGTATCGTGTTACGGATTCCGAATAAGGTGTGTAATCCCGTACCCTTCCGAATACCTGTTTGAAATGGTGTGTAATCTCATACCTCTCTGAAAGTTTTCATGAAATGTTCTGTGATTCGGTCGAAATACTGAAGGAAAACCAGAAACCGGCATCCGTGACTACTCGGGCGTGCATATATTCGTAGTGGTAACCATATTTTTGCAATGAAATAGTTTGGTCAGCAGCAGTGATGTGATTTTGAAAAATCACGAAAAATAGGATAAAGGGAGTTAGAAAGTGAAAAAGATATCAAAATAAAGCTTACTGTGTCTATTTTTATATGAAAGAAACAGAGGAGGAAGAAGAATTGTATATTCTATGATATCTTAATTTTAGTGAGACTGGTTCTGATTGACTTCGTGGTTCCCTATTCTGTCTTGGAAAAATCGTTTAAAATTGTAAAAAGTGAATTATGAGTTATAATTTATATGTATAGATTCCTTATTGAGCCTATTTTCAATAGAAACAAGTGAGAGCAACATATGAAAACCGTACAGTGAGATATTTGAATTTTGGGTAAGAGAGGTCAGAACCGTTGGTCAGTGAAACAAGGGAAATTTTAATGAATAAACTGTACTAAACGGCTAAGCCAAAAATTCTGGAAAACTTGTAATAAGAAGATATATGAGTCTAGTTTTGAGGAAAATTTACGGATCTAAATTTTGAGTTTCCTAACTCGAGTTATAGTCAATTTAGTCAGTATGACGTAAATGGACAGTTTCAATTTTTATGCCCCACATTAGTAGTTAAGTCTAGGTTGCGGAATTACCAAAATACCCTTGGAGGGTAAATTACCGAAATACCCCTAGGTTTCGAGATTACCGAATTACCCTTAGTGGGTAAAATTACCGATTTACCGAAATGTCCTTATGGACCGATTTACCGAAATGCCCCTATGGGCCGAATTGATAGAATGCCTTAGTGGGCTGAATTACAAAGCTCAATAATGGGCCGATTCATCGTATTAAATTACTAGACTAATGGTTGTTATACATGTGGATATTTTATGTTGTTATGTGTATTGCATCATCACATATTGCATGGGATGGGAAACTTGAATGAAGAGAAGTATAGACCGGTGGCATTGCCACAAATTCTGATATGGGCTATGTGCCAATTTAAATATGGCTTTGTGCCATCGTGATTAAGGCTGTGTGCCGATTATATTACCGTATATGATACTTTAGTGGTTAAGCCACAAAATTATTATAAATGGCAGCTTGTCTGCAAATTGAGAGATCAAGCGGGGTGGGTTGACTTAATCCCCACAGAGAGACTGGTTGGTACGGGGAGAGGCTGGTTGGATGGGTTGGGTTGCATACATTTGCTTCATATATATATATATATGTTCTGTTATGATAATGGGCTCCGGCCCAAGATGTTGCTGTATGGGTTCAGGCCCAATGGATGACGGTAAGGGATTTCACACTGAGTTCTTGTAACTCACCCCCTTTTTTCTTAACCCTTGTAGGTAATGCTCCGTAATGAGGACTTGGGCCCATGGATGACTTCGGTGGAGGCCATACTTGAAAATGGTGTTATTGAACTTTAAATTTCTATTTCGGTTTATTTTATTATTTTGCTATTTTGGTTTAAGTTGTAATAAGGCCTCTGGGATATGTTTTAAATTGCTTTATGTTTAGTCGTACTTATAATATTGCTTGAATTGTTTTAACGGGGATTTTCTAAAATCATAAATAATGGTTTTCCAAAATTGATTAATAAATGGATTTTATAACAAACTTTTACAAATATTTTAACTCGGAAATTTTCTCTCGAATTATCAACAATATTTTCAAAAGCCACGGTTTTAAAGTTCACTACCTCGATTTTCAACTCATCAAACGATCTCTCAAAAATACTTGTATTTTATCTACGTTTCCGCAACGATTTCAAAATACTTCTGCAGCTCTTTTTCTAAACATCACATTTTTGTAAATTGTTTATTTCAAATATGCTTTCGCCACCAAAAAGGTTTTAAAAAATAATTACGTTTTCAAGTAGTTAACAATTGCTTAAGTGTTTTGGGTTTTAACAAAGAGGTCAGAATTCTCAAACAAGTTATTCCATGTGACACGCCAGATTCGGGCATTACTTCTAGGCCGGGTTTGGGGTGTTACAATTTCATTGGGTCCAAGTATATTAATAAAATTGGCCTTAAACTTTTGTTTTCAAGGTTGAGAGGTTCACCTTGTTTATTTTTGATAAGCCATAAAAGTAACATGTTTTAATCCCATTCTTGATGCATTTTTGGATGATTTATTATTTAATTTAGTGAATTTGATGCTCCTAATCCTTTAATTTCATGTTTCTATACTTAGGAGAGCATATGGGAGAAAAAGGAGTGGAAAACGGGCCAAAATCAGACAAAACAAGTTATTTTTAGGAACCACACGGCCTGGGCATTCCCACACGGGCTGGCCACACACCCATGTGCCAGCCCGTGTCGATTTCGAACCCTGTTTCCCTAACACACAGAAAAAGCCAATTTTTAGGGTTTCTGAGCATTCTAAAGTTTATAAATACACACTGGAAGAAGACCTAAGGGAGCACGCAGAGTAGAACGAAGATATTACTCAGAGAACGCCGTTGGAATCAACTCAGAAGTAGGATCTCCTTCAAGATTGAAGATCTCCATTCAATTTCTCTAGAAGTTTTTGGGTTTCTTTATGTTTTGTTGTTTTCCTAATTTTGAGATGTTTTCCTCCCAAAATATGAACTAAATTCCCTAGATACCTAGGAAGGATGAAACCTATGATGGATCTCATTATTTGATTTTCTGGATTATATGATAAATACTTATTCTTGTTCTCAATTATGTATGCTTATATCTTGCTTTAATATTTTCAGGATATTAATTCAAGTGTGACGTGCTTATTTCAGTGAGCAAAAGTCCCTGTTCAAGAGTAGATCTAGCATAATTGGGTGGAGTTGCATGCAATCCTAGAAATAGGACGACATAAATCTACCGGATTAGAGTCAAATCTAATAGGGGAATCCATAGATCGAGTTAATGCGACAATAGGGGTTTTAATTAGAAAGAGATTTCAATTAATCAACCTAGAGACAGTTGTTCTTATTCTTGAAAAAGATATTAACATAATTTAGGGATTTCTACGGATCAAGACAAGTGAATAAATCGTCTAATTCAGATTCAGAATAATAAGTGAAGTCTAGGTGGATTCTTTCCTGGTTATTGTCTTTCTCTCTGGTTATAATCAAGTATTTTCTCATTCTATTCTTTGTCGCGTTCTTAATAATTAGTTTAGTTAGATTTAGATTAAAAACATCCCCTTTAATTTATAGGCTAGATAATAAAAATATAGTAATTACTAGTACTTTTAGTCCTCGTGGATACGATATTCCTGACTCACCATAGCTATATTATTATACGATAGGTGCGCTTGCCTTTGTCGTGAGTTTAGTTAGGTTAGTTACTCATCAAGTTTTTGGCGCCGTTTCTGGGGACTAAGATATTAGGAACACTAGGTTTTTATTAATTTAGCATTTTTTTACTTTTATTGCACTTTATTTTTTTTTTCAGTTTAATTTTTGTTTTCTAATTTTTCTTTTGTTTGCTTCTGGTAGGTTCCTTTAGTATATGACTAGAAGAAACCCGTTAGGACCTTTAGTATTCGACAGTGAGATTGAAAGCACAGCTCGTAGAAACCGTAGAGAAGTAAGGCAGAGTTGACAAACTATAGTGGAAGAGCAAGAGGACATTATAAATATTACCGAGGAGATGGCTGAAAATCAGAATAATCTGCTACCTCCTGTGGTTGCTGCAAATCCTGCTCCTCGTACTATGTACGATTATGCCAAGCCCACTTTAACTGGGGATGAATCGAGTATTGTGAGACCTGCTATTGCTGTTAATAACTTCGAACTGAAGCTGAACTCCATTCAGATGATCCAACAATTTGTTCAGTTCGATGGTTTGCAAGATGAAGATCCAAACACTCATTTGGCCAACTCTCTGGAATTCTGTGACACTTTTAAGATTAATGGCGTTTCTGACGATGTCATTCAGCTACGATTGTTTCCCTTTTCATTGAGAAATAAGGCTAAACAGTGGTTGAACTCCCTACCACGAGGGTCTATCACTACATGGGAGCAAATGACTGAGAAATTTTTATTAAAATACTTTCCACCGGCTAAGATAGCCAAACTGAGGAATGATATCTCTTCCTCTGTGCAAATGGATTTAGAGACCCTTAATGATGCATGGGAGAGGTATAAAGATTTATTGAGAAGGTGCCCTCACCATGGGTTACCTCTATCACTACAGGTTCAAACTTTTTACAACGGTTTGAACCTTTCGACTAGGCAATTGATCGATGCAGCCGCCGGTGGGACTCTGAATAACAAAACACCTGAAGCGACTTATAGGTTTATAGAGGAAATGCCACTAAATAATTATCAGTGGCAAGTCATGAGAACGAAACAGATGAAAGCAGCTGATGTTTTTAACGTAGATGCAGTTACCATGTTGTCAAATCAGGTAGAACTTTTGACTAAAAAGATTGATGGTTTATATGGTTCTACGTAGGTACATCCAGTGATGTAATGCGACGCAAATGGAGGAGGGATGAACAATCCAAAAAATCGATCCTACAGCCCTAGCACAGAGAGCGAACAAGTCAACTATATGGGTAATAATTCTAGACCTCAGAATAATCCCTATAGTAACACTTATAATGCAGGTTGGAGAAACCATCCCAATTTCTCTTGGGGTGGTCAAGGAAACCAAAGACCACAACCCCCTCCAGGCTTTCAACAACAACCATACCAGCAAGAGAAAAAGCCGAACCTTGAGAAGATGCTAACAAAGTTTATTTTGGTGTCAGAATCCCGTTTCTAAAACACCAAAACCGCACTTAAAAATCAACAAGCGTCGATTCAAGAACTCAAGAACCAGATAGGACAGCTTGCTAAAATGATTTCAGAAAGACCACAAGGTAGCTTGCCTAGCAATACCGAAACTAACCCAAGAGAGCAGCTTCATGCAATTACGATTCAAGATGAAGAAGGGTTAGTTGAACCTGAACCAGAACTAAGGCAAGAAAATGTGGTAAGTCAAGGTAAGGTTAAGGTGAGCCACAGTGAACAAAAACCTATAGGTAAGGAGTATAAACCTCGTGTGCCATATCCAAATGCGACAAAGAAAGACCACACAAATGAACAAATTGGTAAATTTATTAAACTTCTAAAAAAGTTGCATATTAACTTACCGTTTATTGAAGATCTTTCGTAGATGCCCAATTCCTTAAAATTTTTAAAGGAGCTTTTAGTAAACAAAAGGAAGTTAGATGATTCGTCACACGTGGAGCTAAATGCAGTTTGCTCAGCTATCTTACAGAATAAACTACCCAATAAGTTGAAAGATCCAGAGAGTTTTACTATTCCTTGTTTAATTGGTAGTTTAAGTGTTAATAATGCCTTGGCTGATTTAGGGGCTAGTATTAATGCCATGCCCTATAAAATGTTTAAAAAACTAGGTCTTGGGAAACCTAAACAAACTAGGATGAGTATTCAATTGGCAGATAGAACTATTAGATTTCATAGGGGTATTGTTGAAGATGTTCTTGTTAAAATTGATAAATTCATATTCCAAGTTGATTTTCTTGTTTTAGACATGGATGAGGATAGTGATGTACCTTCAATTTTAGGATGACCCTTTTTAGCAACTACCAGAACTATTATTGATGTTGGTACAGGTGAACTCATACTTCGTGTAGGTGATGACACGATTAAACTCCAAGCTCGTGATTCTGCTAAGATATCTAGTGATCGAGTTGATTATACGAATTCTGTTAATACGAGTAACCTTGTGGCTCAACATTCTTTGCAGGAAACTCCGCGAAAAAGTGAGATAGAGCCATGGTCTGACTTATATGACAAAAGTAGATCAATTTATGAAGAATGAATGTTGAAAATCAACGAACTAGACGAATGGCGGTCACATGTCAAGGAGAAACCGAGAATACACGATGAAAAACTGAAGTGACTCCATGACGAGCTTAAGGATGGAACGAACCACTTCAAGGTTGGGGACCAGGTACTATTAGATGAAACGGACCCTCGAATTACCACTTCAGAGCTTAATGCGAACGAAGCAATTCCTTTTACGGTACTTAATGTCTTTCCATACGATACAGTCAAGGTAAATCATTCTGAATTCAACACTTTTAAGGTAAATATCACTCGACTCAAACCTTATTTTAATAATAGAATTGACAGCGAGAAAGAGGAGTTTCGACTTCGAGAACCACCGTGACAATGCAAATCCGAGGTAAGTCGAGCTTAGACTTTAAATAAGCGCTTCTCGGGAGGCAACCCGAGCGTTAACATTCCTAATTTACTAATTTTATCTCATGATATTTTTAAAATTAATTAATTTAAAAAATGGTTTTTAAAACCCACACGGCCTGGACACACGGGCGTGTCCCTGACTGTGTGGATCTTTTGACTTAGTTTTAAATTTTGAGAAAAAAATCGACAGTGAATTACACGGCCAGGCGACACGACCGTGTGACCCACAAGGTTTGGACACACGGGTGTGTTCTTGGCCGTGTGGAGCCTAGGACTTAATTTTTCCAAAAATTGATAGAGACACGGCCTAAAACAGTCTACACGGGCGTGTGACACGACTGTGTGGACCTCACAGCCTAGACACACGGACGTGTCCTAGGCCGTGTGAAATCTGGAGCTAAAATTTTCAATTTTAAAACAAGTCAGAGAGTTACACGGGAAAGGCACACGGTCGTGTGTGCGGTCACACGGGCGTGTGGGAGGTCAGACAGGCGTGGGAGAAGCGAAAGAGATTGCACACGACTGTGCGACACGACCGTGTGAACCACACGACCTGGACACACGGGTGTGTTCGAGGCCATGTGAAGATTGGGCTTTCATTTTTAATCGATACGGGCTGAACAAGAGGCCACCCAACACGAGCCTAACATGACCGTATCACCTCTTTAAAAGCAAACCCTAATTTTCTTTTTATTACTCTTGTCTTCTTCTTCAACTAATCCTCCCTTAAGCCGCCGCTCCTACTTTCGGCCAACCCTCCGACCACCGTCCTTCCTACGCCCGCGCACTCTAGCCTCAAACTCCACTCTCATTTCCCTCGTACGAGCCACCCCTTACCCTTATCCTTTCTTTCCCTTTCTTTCCCCATCTTTCCCCCGCACGCACCCTATACCGCCATCAGTCCTCCTCTTCACCCTTGCTCTATTTTTGCTTTATTATTATTATTATTATTAGTAGTAGTAGTAGTAGTAGTAGTATTACTATTATTATTATTAGTTCTTTCTCTATTATGATTCTGTTATTTTTATTAGTTTCACTGATTTTATTTATTTGTTCTTGTTGATTCAGATTCTTTACTGATGACTTTTTGTGTTTATTCTTGAGTTCTGAACACTTTTAATGATTTTATTTTATTTATTATCTTTTAGTTTATTCTTTCTTCAGCAGTATTATGCATGTAGTTAGTTTTAGTTGATTTTATTTTTCTTCTTGCTAGTCTTTTTCGTTCATGTTTTTGTTGATCATTATTAGTAGTATTTATTATTACTGATTTCTATTTTGATGGTAACATTCTATTTAGTAGTGTTCTTATGTTTCCATTCTATTTCATTATTAGTCAAATTGATGGGCTTCACTCAGATTTTAATTAGCATGCCTCTATAATGATTGTTCATCTATTTTAATTTTTCTTGATTGCTTTCTTGCAGATTTTTTATGATGAACACATGTGGCAAGTCCAAGACCACCGTTCCCGCTTTGAAAAAGCAGAAAGGCCCCGCTGGGACTTCCTTCTTGAGCGCTTCCGCCGAGGCCCACCACCCCTACCTCTGATTTGCAGCAGGCCCCCAGGAGGATTTATATCAGCTCCTTCACGTACGACCACTCGGCCTAGGCCGCTGTGTTGATTAGACCGTGTTGGAGCAGGTCCGACTAGCTGATGTTGTGCCCGTCATTATCGACACAGCTCTGTGGGATAGATTCTTTTCCATTATCGAGCCCACCTACATGGAGCTTACCTTTGAGTTTTGCGCGACATTTCTGGTACAGCTGGTCATGACGGTTCATGACGAGCCATGTACCATCAGTTTTCAACTTGGCGGTTTAGTGCGACATATGAGCATCCCCGAGTTCAGTGCGGCTATGGGACTCTACACGGAGGAATTTATGAGCCCTGAGGGCTTTCTTAGACTTCATAGGCACATCCATCACTAGCCATCATGTTGTTGGACCGATCTTACAGTGAGCCAGACACCATATGACGCGATTCGCTCGAAGGTGACTTCTCTCTCTCCGGCCTTACGGTACATTCACGCACTCTTAGCTCACACTTTGACAGGTCGGAGAGAGAGCACCGGATTCGTTAGCACTCACGACGCTTATTTTCTATGGAGCATGGCGCACGGGCATATGTTTGATTTGGCATACTTCGTCGCTCTAGCCTTCCGCCATCAGACTGACCACCATAGGAACGGCCCCATTTGTTCAGGCCCTTACATGACCCACCTCGCTCGACACTTCGATCTCCTAGACACACCGGAGCAGTCCTCCATACTCACACTTGTTGGCCAGATGTCCCCACAGGGCATCTCGAGCATGATACACATGAGGATGATCGAGCGGCATCGTGGAGTGGATCCTCCTCAGTACAGGTTGTTTCATTCTAACGCTCAGAATGACCCCGAAGACTTCACTCATGATGTTCCTCTCCATCACGAGGACCCACCACAGCCTCCACCTTCGAGTCACCGACCTGTTCTTTCTGCTGCTAGCTTCCGAGGAGTATCCACCGAGGAGTTCACTAGCTTCCCTCAGTACTGCGTTCAGAGGTTCGACAGTATTGACACAACATTGCAGCAAATGTGTCAACATTTCCATATTTCCTCTCCAGCGCCGACGACTCACGATGCTGATGTGTCTGATGATGAGGACCATTGAGTCCATTTATTTTTATTTTTATTCTTAGTTTTTATTTTATTTTTCTATTTATTTGTATTTTCCTAGACTTTTTCGCTTTTATATTTTGAACTATATTTTATTTATTATGGTTGTTTCTAATCGGGTTCGAAACCCTTTAATCTTCTTCAGCATTGTGTTTATTTTCTTATCAGTTGCTCAGAATCATGCACTACATCTACATTTATCTACAATTTCGCTTTTCACTATTCTGGGGATCTCATCCAATATTCAGGGCAGTTTCAGTTTTCTCCCTTTCTTATGATATTCTATTTCTACTGTGCTTATTTGTATTTGTACATTGAGGACAATGTACATCTTAAGTGTGGGGAGGTTATTTATATGATTATTAGAAAATCCCTAAATTATGTCTTGTGTTCAAGTAATTTTCTCATATTACTATTATAATGAATTCTTATCGATTTGTGATTATCATTTATATGTTTTAGATTAAATTCATAAATATTTGTGCATTGATTGTTTAAACTTTAAGACATGAGAGAACCAAGCATGATAAGTCTATTTTCAGAATTAAAAATTGGTAGGTTGTTTCCTTGAATTGAGGTATTACCTTAAAGTTTGAGATTTGCAAGATTGATATCAAAAACCATAATTTTTTGTGAGATTTTGAGCTTTTAGAGCATACATTTTTCCTGCTCATTTTATTATTGGTTATGAGTGTGCCAATATTGATTTGTTATTCTAGAACTTGCTTCGATTATGCATGTCAAGACCACACCTTTGATTTGATATACTGAGATGATAAAGGAACTTAGGTTTTAACCCGCTTATCCCATAAAAATCCTTCCTTCATTATTAACCCTTAGTGAAACCCTTTGAGCCTAACAAACCGTTTCTTGATTTACCCAGTAATGTTAACCCATAACTCATTTTTGATGCGTTGAGAATTATTCCCGTTTTATTAACTCCCTTTCTGTCGAGATTTGATTTGGTTAGTTGCCTAACTATGTTCTTTTGTTTTAGTTGCTAAATTATCTCTTATTATCCATTGTTCTAAAAAAAAAGTGAAAAAAAAATACATATATGTTGATTATTACTAGTTCTATTTTTGTTGAGCTTAAACAGTTAATTTCATATCTTGAGAAGAAACTCGTGTTATTCTTAATAAGTTTTTAATTGATGTAATTATTCAGCTTTAGTTTATTTTTCTAATTTGGAAATTTATCAATTCAATCTTGATTCTAACCCTCTTTTTCAGCCTTTATCCACACTTTTAACCCAAGCCCCATTACAACATGTTAAAGACCTTTTGATTTGTGTATCATCTCATTTTATAGTGGTGGAGATTTGATTTTCATGCAAGCCTATGGTAATGACTTTTCATGTTTGACTATTGAGTGCTTATTTTTGAACTTTAAACACTTTGAGTGATTTGAGTGAATCTTTAGTGAGGATATCAATTCTTGACGATTTTTGAATTAAAGGTAATTACTTAGATAAAGGGAAATACCTATGTTTTCATGCTTTAAAAATGTTCGACTTGGATTGCTTGTATCTTTAGTGCTCTTCTAGTTGAATTATCAATGTGTGATTATTTGTGAATTATGATAAAACATTATCGATGAGAATTATGAGTTGGGAAAGATTAGTTTTAATTGTGAGTTGAGGATATTGCTTGAGGACAAGCAAACGCTTAAGTGTGGAGATATTTGATAAGCCATAAAAGTAACATTTTTTAATCCCATTCTTAATGTGTTTTTGGATGATTTATTATTCAATTTAGTGGATTTGATGCTCCTCATCCTTTAATTTCATGTTTCTATACTTAGGAGAGCATAGGAGAGCAAAATAAGCAGAAAACGGGCCAAAATCGAACAAAACAAGCTATTTTCAGGAACCACACGGCCTGGGCATTCCCACACGGGCTGACACGGGCTGGCCACACGCCCATGTGCCAGCCCGTGTCGATTTCGAACCTTGTTTCCCTAACACGCAAAAAAGCCAATTTCTAGGGCTTTTGAGCATTCTAAAGTTTACAAATACACACTAGAAGAAGACCTAAGGGAGCACGCAGCGTATAACGAAGAAATTACTCGAAGAACGTCGTTGGAATCAACTCAGAAGTAGGATCTCCTTCAAGATTGAAGATCTCCATTCAATTTCTCTAGAATTTTTTGGGTTTCTTTATGCTTTGTTGTTTTCCTAATTTTGAGATGTTTTCCTCCCAAAGTATGAACTAAATTCCCTAGATACCTAGGGAAGATGAAACCTATGATGGATCTCATTATTTGATTTTCTGGATTATATGATAAATACTTATTCTTGTTCTCAATTATGTATGTTTATTTTTTTCTTTAATATTTTTAGGATATTAATTCAAGTGTGATGTGCTTATTTCAGTGGAGCAAAGTCCCTGTTTAAAAGTAGATCTAGCATAATTGGGTGGAGTTGCATACAATCCTAGAAATAGGAAGACATAAATCTACCGGATTAGAGTCAAATCTAATAGGGGAATCCATAGATCGAGTTAATTCGACAATAGGGGTTTTAATTAGAAAGAGATCTCAATTAATCAACCTAGAGTCAGTTGTTTTTATTCTTGAAAGAGATATTAATATAATTTAGGGATTTTTACGGATCAAGACAAGTGAATAAATCGTCTAATTCAGATTCAGAATAATAAGTGAAGTCTAGGTGGATTCTTTCCTGGGTATTGTCTTTCTCTCTGGTTATAATTAAGTATTTTCTTATTCTATTCTCTATTGCGTTCTTAATAATTAGTTTAGTTAAATTTAGATTAAAAACACCCCCTTTAATTTATAGGCTAGATAATAAGAATATAGTAATTACTAGTACTTTTAGTCCTCGTGGATACGATATTCCCGACTCACCATAGCTATATTACTATACGATAGATGCGCTTACCTTTGTCGTGAGTTTAGTTAGTTTAGTGACTCATCAATTTTTTTCATGATTGAGCAATTCACCTAGTTTATTTATCTATTATTCATGTTTCTAGGTACAAGTTATCTAGGGTGTGATAGGGAACCATAAGAGTATCGTTGTTTCTAATCACAAGCTGATTAAAGGTGGCCCTGCACAAATTATTTTCTTCTTTTTACTTCAAAATCATGTTCCCTTGCCAATTTGCTAAATTTAAAGATTTTAGGTTTTCATAGGTCTAAGGGTTTCGTATCTTATTTTGAGAATTTTCAATGCTTATTCAGTTTTTAAAATCTTCCTTGAAGCTTTTCGTGAGACATATAAAAAAAGGTGTTAATCATTAAAAAAGAATAATTCAATAAAAAAAGTGTGATTCTTTCTTCTTCTTCTTTTTCTCTTGAAATTTTGAGTTTCTACAAATAAAAATAAAATAAAAAAGAGTACACAAAATAAATAGAAAATTCAGTTTCACTAAAATTTCAAAGTTCAAAATACAACTTTTTGAAAGGACCTTAAAAGCTTCTAAAACTGAGTTTTTCCTTAAAGTACCGGACATCTTCTTTCATCTATTTTCTTTTAAAACATTAGGTTGAGTTTGCCTAAACATTTTTCTTTAAACTTTTCCTTGACTCCAGAGTTAGGAATCTTTGTAGTCCTGCTCTTCTCATTTCTTTTACCCTATTTAACGCTTTCTTTCTTCTTGTGTTAACAAATATAAAAGACAAGCATAATTCTTTCATTTGTGTAGCCTCCATTATAAATTGTCTTGTCAATTTATTTGCCTCTTAGAGCTATAGGATCTTCATTGCCTTTGTTGAAGTTTTGCAACCCAACGCTTTTACTTTGATTTCTTTACTTTTTGTTTCTAAACATTTTGTAGAAATGACTAGATCCTAATAATGGGGATTCCAACTGTTTGATTCTTGAGGCCCTTATATACCAATTGCAAACAGTGTTCAAGGAAAGAATGGAGAAGATGGTGAGAGAGCAAAAAGAATTCTTCAACGAGTTTTTTAACAAATAAGAATGAATCACTACAAAAAACTACTAGAAGTTAGTCGAGGTATTCTCTAATCAGTCCAATAACTTGGCAAAGACAAATATCCTTTAACCTTGAGAAGAGTTTTTAAGAAGATGAATATTTATAACACCTTTTACCTAGACCATTGATAATCTCAAACAAGTAGTGTCACATTCCATGCAGAAAGGCAACTATAATAATCTTTAACACTAATATGGTCCTTATTGAGAATAATAAAATTTAAGTTAGTATTGATACCACATAGTGTGGTTTTGATACTGAACCCCTTTGCATCATTACCCCTTGATCCTAGTATCGAAAAGCACAATTTCGCATGGAAAGAAATTACAAACACCTCAAACATGTATCCTTTTGCTTAGAAATCATTCCCAAATAATCTAAAGTCATTTACTAACTAAAAATACCATCCATCAAAACACAAACTTAACCCAATTACCATCTGTGGTAGTGATTTGACCTTCCCAAAGAGCAGATAATCTTTGATGCACCTAGCAGGAATATCCTTGATGATTCTCAAGGGATTTGACTACCTAGCTTTTTCTATACTCGATAAAAAAAGATAAAGAAAATCGCCACAATGAACAATGGTTTGATGTCAAATTTTCCAAATACTATTAATTTCATGCTATTTTTGGTAAATAAATTTAAAAGTATATTATTTTGATAAATATTTTTTTAATTCATATTAGCTGTAATATATATAAAAGCACAAGTATAGAAAAACTTTTAAATGAATGAAAATACCTTTTATTGTTGATTATATTACTAAAGTGACATTAGAATAATAATTTGTTAATATATTGTTAATTATTATGTGATAATAATAAAATTAATATTAATTAACTATTTATTCGTTAGATACATTAGATAAATTAAAAATAATTATATTCTTTTTTATACAAAAAATAATTATAAAACCCCTTAGATAAATGATAGACATATAGATATTAGATATATTATTTATTATATGATAATAATAAAAGTAATGATCTATTTGTGCATACAGTTTTTTACTTTCATGTTTCTTTTTCAAATAAATATGTTAAAATATTATTAATATAAAATAAAAAATTGTAGTTATTTTATTAATTGTGTTTTTATATAAAATATAAAATAATTTTAGTTATATTTATTTTATTATTAGTGTTAGAGTTATTATCACTTAATTAGACTTTGTATCTATATTAAATTAACTTAATTTGTGTTGTTGTTATATATAAATTAAAACTAATATTTTGCGTTTTATTAATAATTAATATGTCTTGTTGAGTGCAAGGTTTCTTTGTCGATTAGTAACTTTCTTTTGTCACTTCTCTTTTTCATTTACCATTTAGCCGGATAAACTCTAATAAACAAATTCGGATACTCGAGTATTTACACCACACCAGAGGCACCAAAGTGCAAATAGATGCAAACACGTACAAACACTGATGGAGCTTGAAACTAACTATTATTTCGACAGAGGAAAGCGCACCTATCGAACAGTAGTATAGCTGTGGTGAGTCCGGAATATCGTATCCTCAAGGACCAAGAGTACTAGTATTAACTATCTTTTTATTATCTAGCCTAGTAATTAAGGGGATTTATTTTTAATCTAAAATTTACTAACTAATTTAACTAACTATGAACGCGACAGAGAGTAAATTGGGAAAATACTTTTAAACAACTTTTATATGAGATAGGCAATACCTAAGGAAGAATCCACCTAGACTTCACTTATTATTTTTGATTCATGCGATTTATTCACTTTGCTTAATCCGTAGAAATCCCTAAATTATATTAATACCTCTTTCGAGGCTACTAACAACTGACTCTAGGTTGATTAATTGAAATCTCTTTCTAATTAAAACCCTTATTGTCGCATTAACTCGATCTATGAATTCCCTTACTAAGTTTGACCCTAATCTGGCAGATTTTCATCGCCCTATGTCTAGGGTTACAATCAACTCCGCTTAATTGTGTTGATCTACTCTTAAACAGAGACTTTTTCTCCACTGAATAAGCACATTCGACTTGAATCAATAACCTGAATTATCAAAACAAGAATAAGAACTCACAATTAAGAATAAGCACAAGTATTTATCTCATAAATCAAATAATAATAAGATCTGTCTTAGGTTTCATCCCCTTAGGTATTTAAGAGATTTAGTTCATACTAAAAGAGGGAAACATCATAAAAGAGGAAAAACAACAAAACATAAGAAAACCCAAAAACTTCTAAAGAACTTGATGGGAGATCTTCAGTCTTGATGGAGATCCTTCTCCTAAACTGTTCCCTACGGCTGTCTTGGAGTATTTTCTCCTTCTACTCGGCGTCTATTCGACGTCTTGTCGAGCTCCCCCTTTAGGTTGCCCCCTAGGGTGTTTATATAGGCTTTGGGATGCCTTACTTGGCCCACAAGTACCCTATTCCGAATATAATTCATCCTGATTTCGGCAGGGACACGCCCGTGGTGGACTCCCTTAGCCGTGGTCGATCTTGCTCGCCATACACGATCGTGTGATCTGCCCGTGGTCGATAGTCCAAGCCGTGGTTGATCCTTGCTCGAAACACACAGCCGTGGCCAATGGTCCAGGCCGTGTTGATTTCCTAGGTAGGCCCATTTTGCCCCTTTTTGGATCGTTTCTCGTCCTTTTCGACTTCCTAAGCTCTCATGAGTATAAAACATGAAATTAAGAGATTAGGAGCATCAAATTCATCAAATTCAATCAAAATTCATCCAAAAGTAAGCAAAACATGGGGTTAAAATATGTGTAAATTATGGTTTATCAAATATCCCCACACTTAAGCATTTGCTTGTCCTCAAGCAAAATCCTCAACTCACAATTAAAATTAACTCCCTCAATTCATAATCCTCATCAATAATGTTTCATCATAATTCATAGATAATTCATACATTGATAATTTAACTAAAAGAGTCCTAGAGATTCAAACAATCTAAGTCATAAATTTTTATAGCATGAAAACATAGGTGTTTCCCCTTACCTAAATAATTACCTTTGATTCAAAACCGACAAGTATTGTCATCCTCACTAAAGATTCACTCAAATCACTCAAAGTGTTTAAGGTTCAAATTAAGCACTCAAAAGTCAAACATGAAAAGTTAATCCCATAGGCTTGCATGAAAATCAAATCTCCACCACTATAAAATGAGATGATACACAAATCAAAAGGTCTTTTGACGGGTTGTAATGGGGCTTGGGTTAAAGGTGTGGATAAAGGCTGAATTAGAGGGTTAGTATCGAGATTGAATTGATAAATTACCTAACTAGAAAAGTTGAACTAATACTGAATAATTACATCAATTGAAAACTTAATACTAATAACATGAGCTTCTTTTAAAGATAATGAAATTAATAGTTTAAGCTCATAACACTAGTAATGAATAAATTTCCTTTTTTTTGTAATAAGTATTTACAATAATAAGATAGAATTTAACAACTGAAATAAAGAATGTAGTTAAGCAACTGATCAAATCAAATCTCGATATAAGGGTAGTCAAGAGAAATGGTGATAACAAATACAAAATGGGTTTTGGTTTAATATTAGTGGTATATCAAGAAATAGTTGATTAGGCTTCAAAGAGGTTCACTAGGGGTTAATTATGAAGGTAGGCTTTTAGTGGAATAAGTGGGTTAAAACCTAGGTGCCTTTATCATCTCAATATATCAACTCAAAGGTGTGGTCTCGACTTGTATGATAGAAGCAAGTTCTAGAATAACAAATCAATATTGACACACTCATAATTAATAAAGTGAGCAAGAAAAGAATATGCTCTAAAAGGCTCAAAATCTCACAAAAATTATGGCTTTTGATGTCAACCTTGCAAATTTCAAACTTCAAAGTAATATTTAAATTTAGGGAAACGACATAACAAAATTTTAATTCTAAAAATAGACTTATCATGCTTGATTCTCTAATATCTTAAAGTTTAAACCATCAATGCACAATTACCTATGACTTAATCCGAAACATATCAATGAAAATCATAAATCAATAGAAGTTTCATTCTAATAATAAAATGAGAAAATTACTTAAGAACAAGGTATAATTCAGGGATTTTCTGGTAATCAAATCAATAACCTCCCCACACTTAAGATGTAAATTATCCTCAATGTACAAAGATAAGTAATGACAAATAGTAAGAAAATCATAAGATAGGGAGAGAAGTGAAACTTCCTAAATTTTGGATGGAGTAAAAGAAAAGAAACAGTGTAAAGTTGGGCAGGGGTGGTGGATACTCCGGTGGTGGTGGGGTCGTTCCGTAATAGCCCTTTGAACCTAAATTAGAGAAATCAAAATGTAATAATATAAATTAAGGACAAGAAAGGTAAACGGAAATGATTTAAAAATGAAAATAAAGGAAAAAGAAAAAATAAATGGACTCAAATGTCCTTGACTCGTCGAGTCGATGAAGCGGCCGGCATGAACTTATGTAGAGTGGTCGCGCACGGGGAAACCGTGCTAGGGTCTTTTCGCTTCTTCGACATGGAGATGGTGGTGAGGATGGTGAAAGAAAAAGAATGAGGGTAAGGGGAAAGGAAAATGAAGGGAGAAGATAGTGAGAAAAGAGAGGGGTGTGGTGGCTGGGGTTTGGGAGAAGAAGAATTTGGGGAGAAAGTGAGAAGAAGGGGGGTTTTAAATAGGAATCAGTGACCTGGTTCCTGCCCACGCCCGTGTGCTGTAGGCGTGTTAAGTCACACAGCCATATCGCACGGCCGTGTGGTGGTTCGTTCATTTCTCCCACGCCTGTGTAGAGGTTTCCACGCCCGTATAGCTTTCTCAGTGTCGGCCATGGCCGTATCGCACGGCTGTGGCATTTTATCACCGCCCGTGGTTTGGGGATTTTTTGTCCTTGGTTCGTACTATCTCTGCCACGTCGGTGTGCAAATCCGTGGTGTCCACACGGTCACGGCCACGCCCGTGTGCAAGGCCGTGTGGTAGGGAAAACTGCGCTTCATTAATTTGGTTAGGTGCTAAAAATCGAAAATATGACATTAGTGAAGTTAGTGCTCGTGTTGCCTCCCGAGAAGTGCTCGTTTAAAGTCTTAAGCTAGACTTACCCTTCATTCGCATAATCATGGTGGTTTGAGGAGTTGAAACTCCTCTCCCCTGCTATCAGTTCTATGATCACTATATAGTTTGAGTCGAGTAGTGTTTACCTTAAAAGTGCCGAACTTAGGATTAGTTACCTTGACTGTTCCGTATGGGAAGACATTGAGTACCTTAAAAGGGATTTCTTCATTTGTATTAAGGTTTGAAATGGCAATTCGAGGGTCTGTCTTGTCCAACAATACCTGATCCCCGATCTGAAATTGGTATGTCCCATCTTTAAGTTTGACATGGAGTTGCCTCGTTTTTGCTTCGTGTGTTTTTGGTTTCTCCTTGAAATGTGTCTTCCACTCGTCTAGTTCATCGATCTGAAGCCTTCGTTCCTCATGAGTTATTTCCTTGTTGGCACGAGGTTTAGCATGTGGCTCAGATGTGTAATTTCGTGGTGCTTCCTGAAAAGAAGGCTGAACTGAATGGTCATTTATAGAATTTATGTTCTCATCTTTATTACTCGATGTCCTAGCCGTGTCAAGAGCCTGAAGAGTGATCATTTCATCACCTACACGGAATGTGAGCTCACCTGTACCAACATCAATTTTAGTTTTGGCAGTTGCTAAAAAGGTCTTCCTAAAATTAAAGGAACATTGTTGTCCTCATCCATGTCTAAAAAAACGAAGTCTACTGGGAATATGAAATTTATCAATTTTTACTAGTACATCTTCGATTATACCCCTAGGAATTCTAATAGTTTTATCAGCTAATTGAATGCTCATCCTAGTTTGTTTGGGTTTCCCAAGACCTAGCTGTTTAAACATTTTATAAGGCAGAATATTGATGCTTTCCCCTAAATCAGCTAAAGCATTATTAACAGATAAACCACCAATTAAGCAAGGAATCGTAAAACTCCCTGGATCTTTTAACTTTTGTGGTAGTCTATTTTGTAGAATTGCTGAGCATACTGCATTTAGCTCCACATGCGACACCTCGTCTAACTTCCGTTTGTTTGTCAAAAGCTCTTTTAAAAATTTCCTTGAATTGGGCATCTGCGAAAGAGCTTCAATAAACGGTAAGTTAATATGTAATTTTTTTAAGAGTTTAAGAAATTTACCAAATTGTTCATCTGTGCGGTCTTTCTTTGTCGCATTGGGATATGGCACACGAGGTTGGTATTCTGTACTTACCAGTTTTTGTTTTTCATGGCTTACCTCAACCTTACCCTTATCTACCACGTTCTCTTTCCTCTGTTTTGGTTCGTCTAACCCTTCACTATCGTGAACAGTAATGGCGTGAATTTGCTCCTTTGGGTTAGTTTCAGTGTTGCTTGGCAAGTTTCCTTGTGGTCGTTCTGAGATCAGCTTAGCAAGCTGACCTATTTGGTTCTCGAGCCCTTGAATTGAAGCTTGCTGATTTTTAAGTGTTGTTTCGGTGTTTGGAAATGGGTTTCTAACACCGCAATGAATTTCGTTAGCATCTCCACAAGGTTCGGCTTCTTCTCTTGTGGGTAGGGTTGTTGTTGAAAACCTGGAGGGGGTTGTTGTCTCTGATTTCCTTGGCCACCCCATGAGAAATTTGGATGGTTTCTCCAACCTGGATTGTAAGTGTTACTATAAGGGTTATTTTGAGGTTTAGAATTATTACCCATATAGTTCATCTATTCGTTTTCTATGCCAGGGTTGTAGGGTGGGTATTCTGTATTGTTCGTCCCTCCTCCATTTGTATCGCACTGCATTACTGGATGTACCTGTGAAGAACCACACAAACCATCAATTTTCTTATTAAGAAGTTCTACCTGATTTGATAGCATGGTTACTACGTCGAGGTTGAAAACACTGGCGGCTTTTGTTGGCCTTGTCCTTGTAACTTGCCACTGATAGTTATTCAGTGAAATCTCCTCTATAAACTCATAAGCCACTTTAGGGGTTTTGTTATTTAAGGTTCCACCGACGGCTGAATCAATCAATTGTCTGGTTGAGGGGTTCACACTGTTGTAATAGGTTTGAACCTGTAGCCACAAAGGTAACCCATGGTGAGGGCACCTTCTCAGTAGATCCTTATATCTCTCCCATGCATCATAGAGTGTTTCTAGATCCATCTGCACAAAGGAAGAAATATCATTCCTCAACTTAGCCGTTTTAGCCGGCAGAAAATATTTAAGTAAAAATTTTTCGGTCATTTGGTCCCATGTAGTGATTGAACCTCGTGGTAACGAGTTCAACCACTATTTAGCTTTGTTTCTCAACGAGAAGGGAAACAACCGAAGGTGAATGGCATCGTCAGAAATGCCATTAATTTTAAAAGTGTCGCAGAATTCCAGAAAATTTGCCAAGTGGTTGTTTGGATCCTCATCCTGCAAACCATCAAACTGAACAAATTGCTGAATCATCTGTATAGTGTTAGGTTTCAGTTCAAAATTATTTGCAGCAACAGCAGGTCTAACAATACTTGATTCAGTTCCTGTTAAAGTAGGTTTAGCATAATCAAACATAGTACGAGGAGCAGGATTTTGATTCACCGGGTTTGCGGCAACCACAGGAGGTAGCGGATTATTATCAGCCATCTCTTCTATAGTATTAGTTTCGTCATCGTGCTCTTCCTCTATGTATTGTAAGCTTCGCCTTATTTCTCTTCGGTTTCTGTAAGCTGTACTTTCAATCTCACTGTCAAAAAGCAAGGGTCCTGACGGGTTTCTTCTAGTCATAAACTAGAGACTCGTGCCAGAAGCAAATAAAATAAAAGTTAGTAAATTAAACTATAATCAAAAATAAATTGTAATAAAAATAAAAATCACTAAAGTAATAAAAATTTAGTGTTCCTAATATCTTAGTCCCCAGCAACGGCGCCAAAAACTTGATGGAGCTCGAAACTAACTATTATTTCGACAAAGGCAAGTGCACCTATCGAACAGTAGTATAGCTGTGGTGAGTCCGGAATATCGTATCCTCAAGGACCAAGAGTAATAGTATTAACTATCTTTTTATTATCTAGCCCAATAATTAAGGGGATTTATTTTTAATCTAAAATTTACTAACTAATTTAACTAACTATGAATGTGACAGAGAGTAAATTGGGAAAATACTTTTAAACAACTTTTATATGAGATAGGCAATACCTAAGGAAGAATCCACCTAGACTTCACTTATTACTTTTGATTCATGCGATTTATTCACTTGGCTTAATCCGTAGAAATCCCTAAACTATATTAATACCTCTTTCGAGGCTACTAACAACTAACTCTAGGTTGATTCATTGAAATCTCTTTCTAATTATAACCCCTATTGTCGCATTAACTCGATTTATGGATTCCCTTATTAGGTTTGACCCTAATCTGACAGATTTTCGTCGCCCTATGTTTAGGGTTGCAATCAACTCTGCTTAATTGTGTTGATCTACTCTTAAACAGGGACTTTTTCTCCACTGAATAAGCACATTCGACTTGAATCAATAACCTGAATTATAAAAACAAGAATAAGAACTCACAATTAAGAATAAGCACAAGTATTTATCTCATAAATCAAATAATAATAAGATCTGTCTTAGGTTTCATCCCCTTAGGTATTTAAGGGATTTAGTTCATACTAAAAGAGGGAAACATCATAAAAGAGGAAAAACAACAAAATATAAGAAAACCCAAAAACTTCTAAAGAACTTGATGGGAGATCTTCAGTCTTGATGGAGATCCTTCTCCTATGCTGTTCCCTACGGCTGTCTTGGAGTATTTTCTCCTTCTACTCGGCGTCTATTCGACGTCCTGTCGAGCTCCCCCTTTAGGTTTCCCCCTAGGGTGTTTATATAGGCTTTGGGATGCCTTACTTGGCCCACAAGTACCCTATTCCGAATAGAATTCATCCTGATTTCGGTAGGGACACGCCCGTGGTGGACTCCCTTAGCCGTGGTCGATCCTGCTCGTTATACACGGCCGTGTGATCTGCCCGTGGTCGATAGTCCAGGCCGTGGTTGATCCTTGCTCGAAACACACGGCCGTGGCCAATGGTCCAGGCCGTGTTGATTTCCTAGGTAGGCCCATTTTGCCCCTTTCTGGCCCATTTCTCGTCCTTTTCGACTTCCTAAGCTCTCCTGAGTATAAAACATGAAATTAAGAGATTAGGAGCATCAAATTCATCAAATTCAATCAAGATTCATCCAAAAGTAAGCTAAGCATGGGGTTAAAATATGTGTAAATTATGGTTTATCAAACACGCAACTAACCCTATTGGCATGCCAACTGTATCCTATTCTTTACTATGTTCACATGGGCATTACTTTAAATAGATATTAACATTTCTTTCAGTTCAGTCCAAATTTCACCTTTTGAACCATTTCGTTAACAATTCAAAATATTATTAACATACTTACTTTCGCATTACAAGTATGTAACAATTTAAATACACATATAACATATCATCCATATAAACATCTCTTTACCAATCGATACCTCGTATCAATTCATAATTATTATGGAATTCGTGCTTTATGATTTAATCTTTTAGATGTCAAAATCACCATAATTAGGCATGTAAATAAACTAATAAGTATAATCACAAAATCCAAGTATAATATAAAATAACATAGGAAGTTCTATATGAACTTACCTGAAAAAACAACAAACAAACAAGATGTTGAAGACTAATTTGTAATTTTTCTTTTTTTTTCACGATTATCCTCCGGTTGGTTCAATTTCTGATCTATAATAATTCATTTCAATTTATCAATTCCAAACATATTTTAACAGCCTATTATAAACATATATCAATTCAAGTTCATTTTTACATATGTCCCCTAAAATTTTCCATTTTATTCAATTTAGTCCCTAAAACCAAAATAGCTATAACTTACACATTTGAGCTCCGCTTTACAAAATGATTTCAAATACATCTATTATAGACTCTCTACTATCTATTTTTATCAACATTTTACACCATTACTTACAACTTTTACAACTTAATCATTGTTAACAAAACTAACAAATTCATTTCACAAATTAGTCATTTTTCATTTCTAAGCTTAAAATCTAATAATTTGGTACCAAAAGCTTCAAGAAATCATCAATGGAAAATTTTGAAGACTTTAAAAATTTTGAAAAATAACATACGGATTAGCTAAATCAAACTACCACGATTTGAAAAACATAAAATTTGAGAGAAATCGACTTCAAATGGCTTACCATGCATGGATGAGAAGTTGACCGAACTTGAAGATTCAAAGAAAATGAATTCTTGGGTATTTGTTTGAAAATTCGGTGGGGAAGACAATAATAAAAGATAATGGTTTTTTTTAATTCATTAACATATAAAAATGTTTTAATCAGTATTTTGGCATTATTTTAAGATAAACATAGCCTATAACCATCCATTATATTATAATATGGCCTAATTGCCATTTAAATTATGATTTAATTATTATTTAAGCCCATTAACAATTAAAAATTTATAAAAATTAATTTTTATCACTTCTACGATTTAGTCTTTGTACCTTAATTAGTCACTAATTAAGCAAAATTACATATCCAAAATTCAATTCACCTATACAAAAATTCCGTAAATATTTAATAAAAATATTTACAGGCCGATTTATGGAAATGAGGTCCTGATACCTCATTTTCTGACACCACTGACTTAAAGGTCGTTACACTTGTATCTTAATAAATTATCCAATTAACAAAATTTCTAAACCAAAAATCAAAATATTACTAAATTAAACTTGTAAATATTAAATAATAATATTTAAGGACATGACTGTCGGGAATGGGGTTCTAAAACCACTGGAAAATAGACTGTTACATATTTTATTAATTTTTTGGTGATAAAGTGAACACTTCTCTCTTTATGGACGCCATTGCAGGGTGCAAATATTAGACCAATAGGTGACTATAGGCGATTGCTAATCTAGTTTATCCACATTATAGATATGAGGAAGATGGTGTTGGGAGGACCATGGTCATTTAGCAATTACATTCTTTTAGTCCACCAGCTAGCGAAGGTGAGAATTTGGAGCAGGTGGATTTTTCTTATGCCGATTTATAGGTACAAGTTCACGACCTTTCGCTCAGATATGCGTCTAAAGGACTGGCCAAGAACTTGGTTAACATTATGGGCTTTTTTTATTATTATGATGGACACTTAGGTTGTTTTGCAAATATGAACACTAATGTTGACTCAATTGATAATGAATATTTGTTGGCTCCTTTTACTATTGATGAGTTTCGCAAGGTAGTTTTTAGTATGCACCTTGATAAGGCCCTGGGGCCGGACGATATGAATCCAACTTTTCATCAACATTATTGGTCAATTATGGATGATGATATCTTTATATAGTGTTGTGCCTGGATTGAGCAAGGTGAACTCTTGATCTCTTTCAATGATACTCTAATTATTCTCATTCCAAAGAAGGATATGCCAACTCGTGTTTAAGAATTTTGACCTATTCTGTTGTGTAATGTTTTGTACAAAATCAAGGCCAAAGTCTTTGTTAATCACTTAAAGGTTATATTAGCAAAGATCATATCTCTGATGCAATATGCTTTCGTTTTCATTCTTGGGAAACTTATAACTGACAATATGATAGTGGATTTTGAAATAATTCACCATATGAAGAATAAGAGTCAAGGAAGGGTGGGTGAGGTCGCGATGAAAATTCATTGTAGCAAGGCATATGATAAGGTGGATTGGAATTTTTTATGGTCTGTGCAGCAAAATTTGGGTCTTGTTGAGAAATGGTTGTCATGGATAATGTTTTGTGTTACCTTTGTTTGATATTCTATTTTGTTCAATGATCAAGTGGTTGGGCCAATTATGCCTAAATGGGGTCTCTGGCAAGGTGATCCTCTATCACCTTATTTGTTTGTTCTATGTAGTGAGGGACTTAGTTTTCTATTCCAGCAGCTAGAGGCTTGGGTGATCTACATGGGATTTCAGTCTCTAAGGGGTCCATTGATATCTCATTTTTTATTTGTCAAGGATAATTTTTTCTTTTTTTTCGGGCCACTTCAAAGGGATGTCAGGTTATGTGATAAATTCTTCACAATTATGAACAAGCGTTGGGGCAGACTGTTAATTATCAAAATTCGGGTGTCATGCTGAGTTCCAATATGAATTTGGTAGATAAGCAAATTGCTTATTCCATTATGGTCTAGAGACCTCAATTTCTCAAGGTTCTTATCTAGGACTAACATTGTCGATTGGAAGAAATAAGAAATAGATTTTTAGTCTTATTAAGGAGTGGGTTAGTAAAATAATATCTAGCTAAAAGAATAAACTCTTATCACGTCCGGGAAAGGAAGTTCTTAATATCGTGGCTCAAGTTGTTCCTATCTACTACATGAGCATATTCATGATTCCCATTGGATTGTGTGAGGAATTACAAATTATGATGAATTCATTTTGGTGGGGCTCAAGTTCTGCAGATATTATAAATTTGGTAAGTCTCTTGGGAAAGGTTATGTGTTTCGAAGAGGTATCGATTTTTGAAACCTTTACTGCTTTATTTTATCTATGCTTGGTAAGTAAGGGTCACACTTCCTGTCTAATATTAAATCTCTTCTTTGTGCTAAATACTTCCCAGATTGTAGGTTTCTTGAATTTGTAGAAGGTAGTAACCCTTCATTTATTTGGAAGAGTGTCAATGCTACTAAGAATTTGTTATTGCAAGGGGTTCATTTGAGACTTGAGTCAGGCCACCATATATGAGTTTACAAGGACCTTTGGATTCCTCACAAGTAGACCTGATTATGGATCGAGCCATCCGCCCGAAAAGTGGAGGGTTTGGGCAAAAATATAGGCCCGAAAAATGAGTTTGGACAAAAAATAACGCTCGTTCTTTAAACGGGTCGGGCCTCAGGTAAAATATTTTTGCCCAGGCCCAGCTCGAATCAGCTATTTCACTATTGTTTTGTTGTTGTTTCACTGTTGTTTTGCTACCATTTTGCTATTATATTGCTACTATTTTATTATTATTATTTGGATATTGTATAACTCTTGTTTTATTGTTAATTTTGCTACTATTTTAGAGGCATTTGCTTGCTAAGTTACAACTATCTTAGTGTTATTTAAGTATAAAACTTTTTTTAATGTATTTTAAATTTTTAGGAAATATTTATTTTAATGTTTTTAGTGTATTTGATATATTATTTTTTAAAATTTTATTTTTATATAAAAAAGTAATCTAAAAAATAAATACGAGCAGGCCAAGCTAGGTCGAACCTAGAAAACGAACCTAAAATTTTGCATCAGCCCGACCCTTGATCAAGTCTACTCACGAGGTGAATTTTTTTGTCGATTTCGAGCCTATACAAGGGGTGAAAGTGTTGTGGGTTAAAGATCTCTTAATTGCTAAGGGTGATCGTTAGAATGTCGAATTGGTCGAAGGGTTGTTGGAATTGTATGTTGCTAGGCAAGTGATGGCTAATCCCATCGCATATGATAAGCCAGAGGACGTGTGGTTTAGCATTACACTCGTATATGGGTGTACGAGGTTAAATTGAGATATGTCACTGTAACACCCCTAACCCGTATCCGTCGCCGGATTAGGGTTAAAGGCGTTACCGGACCGATCGAAAATGTTTACAGACATTTCATATTGTAAGTCATAAATTACAATCACTATGTCCCTTAGATAGGTCACCAAGACCTTAAGCATGCTTTAGAGAAGGATCGGGACTAAACCGAATGCATACGAAAATTCTCAGAAATTTAAAACTTTTTGAACACTGCAGAGGTCACACGCCCGTGCAGTCAGGCCGTGTTCCTCCCACGGCTACAAGACACCCCATGTGTCCTGGCCGTGCCAAAACAGGGCATGTATACTGACTTGTCCCCACGGCCACCAGGCACGCCCGTGTACCTTGGTCGTATGCTCTTATGCTATATACTGACTTAATCCCACGGTCACTAGGCACGCCCGTGTGCCACAACCGTGTCTGCTTAACAGGCCCTTTGCAAGGTCAATATGCCACCTACATTTGAGATTACCCTACAAGCTACCTACCAATTCATTTTATGCACAAATAACAACCAAATACATGTCAATTGATCAACAATTCTTCACATCCAAACTCATTTCTAATCATGCTAATTTGCACGACTAAATCACATATGCATCCAAACATGATTTATTCACTTTTACCTACCATGTAACCATATCAATGATCAAACATACATTCTCATAATACATTCATAAATTTACCATAATCTTGGCCATTTCAATAGCTAATTTGCCATATCAAACATGCATTATAAGTCATATTTACTCATGCATATCACCAACACATATCTAGCCACATCTCATGGCTACTTTTACACATTTCAAAGATAATTCAAGGTGACTAGCCTATACATGCCATATCTAGCTATATACAATTCCAAAAGATACCAAAATGAGCAAGGGTAGTGTGATGACGATCCTTGACGGTCCCGAGCCTTCAGTAGCTTTGACGATCTATAAAACAGAGCAAACACACATAGAGTAAGCTTTCAAAAGCTTAGTAAGCCATATACAAATAAATTTAACATAATTTGCACATAACCAAAGTGATATAATAACATTATTGGTACTCATAGCAAATTCATCTCATATATTCTTTGGCTCAATTGCTATGCCATATATTACCATAATCTTCAACTCAAATATCACATTTACATATGGATCATTCGAACATATCTTCAAATATTATCTCATCATTTCAAAACATATATTCATCATAGTAAGTTCAAATAGACACTTACCTTTCATACACACTTAGTGTATATATCAAACGTACCTGAAACAGATATACTGATCACAATATCGTTTGTTTCTCAGACTTGCCCGTTGAACCGTTCAGAATCTAATAGGATAGTTAGAGTGCTCAGAATGGTTGTACAATGCCAACGTCCCAGGCGTGGTCTTACATGTAATCAAATATCGATGCCACTGTCCCAGACAGGGTCTTACACGAATCAAATACGATGCCGATGTCCCAGACATGGTCTTACACGTAAATCTTATATCGATGCCAACGTCCCAAACGTGGTCTTACACGAAATCTCTTATTGATGCCAACGTCCTAGACGTGGTCTTACACGAAATCTCGAATCAACGCCAACGTCCCAGACGTGGTCTTACATGATATTACATAACAGATACCTATGTCATGACATATACTATCCTATCTATTCTTAGGTTCAAACGGGACTTCTCGGACATTGACACTATGTTCATTCTATCTCGGAATTCATGTATACATCATATCATATGCATTTACCATTATCAATAACCATATGGACATTCATAATTCAATACAGATACATTTATTTGTATATTGACTTACCTCGGATTAGGATATTCGTTCGGACTCGGTTATTCGACTACTTTCGCTTTCTCGCGATCTAAGCCCGATTTCTTCAGTTCTTGATCTATACATATTAAAATGTAATCCATTTATTCACTAATTCACTCAATTCAATTCAAAAACATACATTTAGGGCAATTTGCAATTTAGCCCTCACATTTGTACATTTTATCAATTTAGTCCATTTTTCTCAAAACATCAAATATACAAAATCACCATATACCCATGCTTAGCCGAATGCTCATGTATCTCATATAAGTCCAAACATTTCATTTATTTCACAAATTAGTCCTCCGAAATGCTATTTTCTCAATTTAGCCCTAATTAGCTAAATTCATCAAAAATTCAAGAACAACATATGTTCATCTAACATATAGCTTTCATATATCACTATTAAACATCACAAAATTCATATGTTCATCCATGGCACTTTGCAAAATATTCATCAATTCATAAAATTGAGAAATGGGTTTCAATGTATACGAAGCAACGAATGCAAAAACGTAGAAATTATCAAAAACCGATTTAAAAACATACCTTGAATTTTTGCTCAACTAAGGCTGAATGCTTCAAAGTTTCAAACCTTATTCTTTTCTTTCTAAAATCGGTGGAGAAAGATGATAACAATGACCATTTTCATGTTTTATTATTATTAATACACATAATTCATAAATTCCCATTTTACCCATTTATAAACATATAAGACAAAATAATCAATAAGGTTATTTTGTCATTTAATCATCCACCAACTTTAGTTTTTATTAATAAAAACATAAGGCCTCCACCTTAAAGAGCCACATCAAATAGACACTTTTACAAATATCATGCTAGTTTGTATTTAATGCAATTTAATCCTTTTCTCAAATTAAGCACACAGACGGACAAATTAATTCACGAAACTTCAGCACATGCTTAATCACATATCAAAGACACAAAAAATAATATTAAAATATTTATTGACTCGGATTCGTGGTCCCGAAACCACTGTTCCGACTAGGGTCTAAACCGGACTGTTACAGTCACACCCCAAAATTGGCGAATCCAAAAAGATGAATAAAGTATGTATATAAACTGTTTGGCGCGTTGTGGTAGCATAATCCGTCACCCTGTTGGCCTGATAGCGAGTCAAAGTATTGGCAAATATTGGTGTTAAATTATCCGCCCGTTGGCAGTACCTAAGGATTTAATTATAGGGTATCTTCAAGTGAAGAAATAATTCACACGATAACGAGTACGCCTAAGGAAGAGTACGTCTCAGAGTTTTGGTTAAGCACTAAGAGCCTACCAAGTGTGTGAGAATGCTACAGGAGACTTAATTGTCTTTAAGGCTATGTCATACACGATTCACCGCGAAAAGTGTAGTATACTCAGTTTGCCTGATGTAACAACTCGTTTTCCAATGGTATCGAAAATAGTTATTTCGAGACCACAATTCTGACGTGTCAGATCGTAAATATTAATTATTTAATATTTACAAGGTCATTATAGTTCTATTAAATTTTTTGTTAAGAAATTCCAATGTTTAGATAGTTAATTATGTAAAAAGGACTAAATAGTAAAAGTTTAAAAAAGTTAGTTCTAATAGTTAAATATGTTAAATGGTTATTGAAATATGAACGAATTGACTTGAATGGTAAATAAATCATATAGAATTTTAGTGGACAAATATGAACTAATTTTGGTTAGTTATTAAGTTATATTATAAGGGTAAAATAGTAAATTAATAATTAAGAAAAACATAAATTAAAAGTAATACAAAATTTATCACCATCTTCACGTTACCAGCAAAACAAGAAGGGAGAAAACATTTGAGTTGAAGAAAAAGGTTCGGCCAAGCTAGTTGATGTGCATGTAAGTGATTTTTGGTCTCATTTTTAGTAATTTTGATGTTTTTGTAATTGTTTTAGCTTAATCTAGCTAACTCGGGGGTTAAATTGTAAAACTATTAAATGTTTTGGAAGATTCCATTGATGAGTTTGCTGTGTTTTTGAAGTTTAATGGTAAAATATTAAGTTTGGTTGTTAAATAGAATTATTTTGTATAGTAATTTTGTATAATTTTTAAGTTTGGGGATTTAATTGAAAATAATTGAATATGACATGTTTTTCTTGTGAGAATTTTAGCTTCTGGGGATTGATTTGGGATGGTTATGAAATAAATTCAATGGGTATAAGGTTTAATTGTGAAAATAATCATATTTTGGTCTTAAGGATCAAATTGAATAAAATGTAAAAGTTGGGGCAAATTTGAAAAATTAGTAAATAGGAAATCATATGCATTAAATTGAACATTATATGAAATTGGGGTTAATAAGTTGAAATAAACTATTTTATAGATCAAGAACAAGTAGATATTCGGGAAAAAGGGAAAGTTGCTCATTAGTCCCTAAACTTTCACTAATTCTGTAATTTAGCCCTGGTAAATTCATTCGGTTTAGTTTGGTATAGTTTGAAATGTTGTATTGATTGTGAAATTGGTTATTGGATATTTTGGTATAATTGGTTGGTAATAAACTGTTGTGAATTGAGTAAGTAATTGTTTTGAACGTTACTAAACGATGTAATGTTTTGAGCCAGAGGAATGCAGAGTAGAGTACAATAGGTATGCTAATAGGTTATATTGCACGTAATATGGGATTGGCTTGTAATGAGATAATGATTATTGACTTGTTACTGTCCAATGAATATTTCGAAGTCCAGCATTTATTGCAAACTATCATGTTATATTTACAGTGATCCTTGCGTGTTACCGGGGGCGGATGTAAAGCCTTTGGGTTTGGTAGTTAGTGCCCAGGCGTGTTTTCAGAGGGATGATAGCCTACGGGCTAGGCAATTGGTGCCAAGGCGTGTTTTCGGTTGAATTGGCTCGTTTGAGCTTTCTGGCGTGTTTCAGGTGAATAACCACGTACTCGTATCTGTTATATCATTCATCGGGCAAATTTCCAGTGATAAATGACTTAATACTGAATTGTATAATGGATTTTATGATTTTCCGATATTATCATGACTTGATTCAGATTGGCTCTCCATCTTGAACTCGAAAAGATTCACAAAGTTTTTCATGTTTCGATGCTGATGCGGTATAGGTCATATCCTTCACATGTGATTTCTTCCAACAAGATTTAATTACAACAGGATATGTCGTATTTTGAAGAGCTGCTAAGAATTTTTGCTAGCAAAGTAAAAGAACTTTGGAATAAACGAGTACCATTATTAAAAGTTTTGTTGCATCAGCACGACATTGAGGAAGCTACCTAGGAAATCGAGGAATCGATGAAATCACAATATCCAAATTTATTCTCAAGTAACAATTTCAGGAACGAAATTTCCTAAGGGGGGAGAGTTGTAACAACCCATTTATCAATGGTATCGAAAATAGTGGTTTTGGTACCACAATTTTAACGTGTCAGTCTGTAAATATTAATTATTCAATATTTACAAGGTCATTAGAGTTATATTAAGATTTTGGTTAAGAAATTTCAATGTTTAGATAGTTAATTAAGTAAAAATGACTAAAAACTAAATTTTAAAAAGTTAGTTCTAATAGTTAAATGTGATAAATGGTTATTGAAATATGAGTGGATGGACTTGAATGGTAAATAAACCATATAGAAAGTTAGTGGAAAAATATGGACTAAGTTTGGTTAGTTATTAAGTTATATTATAAGTGTAAAATAGTAAATTAATAATTAAAAAAAACATAAACTAAAAGTAATAAAAAATTTATCATCATCTTCATGATACCAGTGAAACAAGAAGGGAGAAAACATTTTAGCTGAAGAAAAAGGTTCGACCAAGCTAGTTGGTGTGCATGTAAGTGATTTTTTGTCCCTTTTTAGTAATTTTTTATATTTTTGTAATCGTTTTAACTTAATCTAGCTAACCCGAGGGTTAAATTGTGAAATTGTTAAATGTTTTGGAAGATGTCATTGATGAGTTTGATGTGTTTATGAAGTTTAATGGTAGAATATTAAGCTTGTTTGTTAAATAGAATTATTTTGTGAAGTAATTTTGTATAATTTTTAAGTTTAGGGATTTAATTGAAAATAATGAAATATGATATGTTTTCTTGTGAAAATTTTAGCTTGTGAAGATTTATTTGGGAAGGTTATGAACTAAATTCAATGGGTATAAGGTTTAAATATGAAAATAATCATATTTTGGTCTTAAGGATCAAACTGAATAAAATGTAAAAGTTGGGGCCAATGTGAAAAACTAGTAAATAGGAAATCACATGCATTAAATTTAATATTATATGAAATTGAGGCTAATAAGTTGAAATAAACTATTTTATAGATCACAAACAAGTAGATATTTGGGGAAAAGGGAAAGTTGTTGATTAGTCCCTAAACTTTCACTAACTTTGCAATTTAGCTCTGTTAAGTTTGTTCGGTTTGGTTTGGTATAGTTTGAAAAGTTTTATTAATTGTGAAATTGGTTATTGAATAATTTGGTATAATTGGTTGGTTATAAACTGTTGTGAATTGAGTAAGTAATTGTTTTGAACGTTACTAAACGATGAGATGTTTTGAGCCAGATGAACGTAGGGTGGAGTACAATTGGCATGCTAATAGGTTATACTGCACGCAATATGGGATTGGCTTGTGATGAGATAATGATTATTGACTTGTTACTGTCCACTGAATATATCAAAGTCCAACATTTGTTGCAAACTATCGTGTTATATTTACAGTGTAACACCCCTAACCCGTATCCATCGCTGGACTAGGGTTACGAGGTATTACCGTTCGATTCATAACATTTAAAACAACTATTGCTCACACATCAGCATATCATGGTTAATCAATAACACAAAGTCCCTTGAGAAGGTCTACGAGGCCTTAAACATGCTTTAGAAGTGGTTCGGGACTGAACTGATCACGTTTAAAACTTTTACGAAACTTAGAAAATTTTCATTTCAAAACAGGGCACATGCCCGTGTGGCTATGCCGTGTACCTCACACGGCCATGCCTTACACCATGTCTTACCCCATGTGCAACACTGACTTGGATCACACGGCCTGTTACTTGCCCGTGTGTCTGGCCCGTGTGCAAGTCTGTTTTGGGTCACACAGCCTGTCACTCGCCCGTGTGTAACACCCCAAACCCGGTCTAGACGTTACGACCAGATCTGGAATGTCACAGGGGAAAGGTTGTAAAAGGACTTTGGAAATTTTTAAGAAAAACTGAAGGTTTGAAACTTTTCGTTTTAGGTAATATTATAAAAACGGTGATTTGTAGTTTCAAGAAAGATTTCCGAGTTGGGTTAATCGAAAATTTGTTATCTTTGTTGGCACTTGAAAGAAAAACGGTTGTTTTATGATACTTATATTTTGAAAACTCCATCTTAGCTTACGTGTTAAAATATAGTAACGACATATTTTAGACAGATAATAACTAAATAAATAAAATAGAAAAAAACCAAACTTTAGCTTAAAAAGGCCTTATTACATACAAAACTCCCAATTAAAATAATTTGTAAAAAGAAACGAGTTTATGAAAAGAAACATTTTATGGCCTCCACGAATCCGCCTCGGCTCCCAGATCCACGATTTATTGATTACCTACAACAGTAAGCAGAGGGGTGAGTCACTAAGACTCAGTGTGTAAATCCCCTTATGTCACATAAATGGCATCAAGCCCACAACCGCACATTGGGCCCTAGCCCACTCAAAGTAGCATACACAAATAGGAATGAAATGTATCCCAAACCCAACCTAGTTTTTCCATCCTCTACACGCCACCTGTACCAGCCCAACACATCGTGGGGATTTCTACAATCAACCCTCCATCTGCTACACGCCTCATATGTGGCACCAAGCCACTATTTACATATGTGGGGCCAACCCACCGTGGTACCAAACCACCGTGACAATCCCTGATGAATATATGCGGGGCCAACCCACTGTGGTACCAAACCACTGGGACGAGTCACTAAATCATAGATATATATACGTGGTATTAAACCACCGTGGCACCAAGCCACCGAGACATGGTCACTGAATCAGATATATGTGGGGCCAACCCACTTGTGGTACCAAACGACTGTGACAGTCTCCAATACTTCCCCTTTCACATCATAACCCAAACCCATGCAGAAAATACAAACCAAATGAATGCACATGCTCTCATCATAGTGACAGATTACAGCATACATTTTCCTACCCATTAATAGAACGTTATAGTCACTTACCTGGTATCCCCAGCTTTACCCATAAGGGTATAACGACTTTCTATTCAGTCACTTCGGCTTTTCAGCCCAAACAGTTAATAATACACATTAATAACAGAGTGTGAATATTTTACACACCTGATAACACGCAATACTATGCTTTCTACGTCGGCACTCTCGTTAGCAGGGACGACGGCTATCTGTCTATCCTGCCCTGAAGCCAGTCCAATTCCTGGTGGCCAGTCTCGTACTGCCGATACAGATCGTTTCTTGAACTTAGGGGCTGAGTGTAACATCCCAAAATTGGGCCTAGAAGAATTGGGCCCAATGGGCCTTGGGTGTAGGAATGTTTAAAATTTTCAAGAATATGAGAATGGTGTTATTGCAAATTGGACTTATTAGTTAAGTGAATTTGGAAGGTTACGAGGTTTCTAGGAAGTTCGGGGTTTAATTGGGCCTTAGTAAAAATTTGGTATTTTAGCACTTTAAGGAGAGAAGCTAAGGGGCATCAAGGCTTGAGGAAATAAGTGTGCATATTGCTAGCATAAATGAGCTATTGGTAAAAAGGATATGGCGCCACATGATGGACTTTGAGGGAGGAGGTTCAAATCCCATTGTGTGCAAATTTTGACTATTATTTTTGTACTCTTTCCTTAAGTGTCGGCCAAGCATGTAAATAAGGAAAGGTGGACTTTTTATTTCTGGCAAAATGACTAAGGAAAATAGGAAAGGTTGAAGGTGATGAAAGAAATCAAGAGAAAGGGGAAAGTAAGGGGAACATGTGGCCTTTTTCAAGGGAAATGTTATGGAAAGTATGGTTGGCAAATTCTTGACCATTATGGTCATGTATGTGGACGGTTTTGTGTGTTAAGGGGGGAAAGCCGAATTTTCCTTGGTGTTTTGGTAAAGTTTTAGTGCTTGTTTTAGTCAAATTCCTTTAGCATCAAGTGTGCCATTTTCTCCAAACTACCATTCTATTAGCCAAATTTTCTTTGGCAATTGGTAAAAGTTTTGGTGTTGTTTTGGCCAAAAATTCCTATTTGCAACTTTTGTGTCATTTTTCTTTTCTCTCCAAATTTCCTTCTCCTTCTTGCCGAATCTTCAAGCTTTGAGTGTACATCTTTCTCCTTTGTTTGGCCGAATCACTCACCTTTTTGTTCATCTCCCCTTAGATAGCTGAAACAATCTAGCACTCTTCTCTCCATCCATTCTTTTCTTTTGACCTTTTCATCAACATTTTCTCTATTCTTAATTCGACATTACCTTGTGATCAAATCATCCTCTTTTCGTAGTGATTTAAGTGAGTGGCGCTACAAGGAAATTAACAATTGGTAAGTAGTATTTCTCTCTTTGTCGATAACTTTGTTTCATCTGAGTTTTTCCTCAATAATCGAGTGTTCTTCTTTCTCTCTCGTTGGGTCTGAGTTACATTCTTTCCTGTGATTTGGTCATCGTTGGGCTTAGGACTTTCAACAAGGTAAAGGAGCACAAGTGATTTGTATTAACCAAATCATTATCGTCGACTCGTCAAGCAAGTGGGGTAAGAACGTTGTTATAAGATTTGTTTTGATCAAAGGTGGGATAATTGATAACGACTCTTTCGTTCACCAAATATTGTTAGGACGGGATTTCAGTAGCCAAAGGGTAGGATCGATTTTGGTGCACTGAGGGAGATCACATTCGTGGTGTTGAAACGGTAGAAAGCACAACTTGTAATCAAGGTGTGTAATCCCGTACCCTTCCGAATACATGTTTGAAATGGTATGTAATCTCATACCTCTCTGAATGTTTGTATGATATGTTCTATGATTCGGTCGAAATATCGAAGAAAACCAAAAACCGGCATCCGTGACCACTCGGGAGTGCGTATGTTCGTAGCAGTAACCATATTTTTGCAATGAAACAGTTTGGTCAGTAGCAGTGACGTGATTTTGAAAAATTACAAAAAATAGGAGAAAGAAAAATAGAAAGAGAATAAGATATTGAAATAAAGCTTATTGTGTCTATTTTTATATGAAAGAAACAGAGGAGGAAGAGGAATTGTATATTCTGTGATATCTTAATTTTAGTGAGACTGGTTCTGATCGATTTCGCGGTTCTCTGTTCTGTCTTGGGAATATCATTTAAAATTGTACAAAGTGAATTATGAGTTATAATTTATATGTATAGATTCCTTAGTGATCCTGTTTTCAATAGAAACAAGTGGGAACAACATATGAAAACTGTACAGTGAGATATTTGAATTTCGGTTAAGAGAGGTCAGAATCGTTGGACAGTGAAAAAAGGGAAACTTTAAGGAATAAACTTTGCTAAAAGGCTAAGCCAAAAATTCTGGAAAAATTTTAGTAAGAAGATATATGAGTCTAGTTTCAAGGAAAATTTACGGATTTAGATTTCTAGATTCCTAACTCGAGTTATAGTTAGTTTAGTCAGTATGACGCAGATGGACAGTTTCAATTTTTATGCCTCACATTAGTAGTTAAGTCTAGGTTGCCGAATTACCAAAATACCCTTGGAGTGTAAATTACCGAAATACCCCTGGGTTGCGAGATTACCGAATTACCCTTAGTGGGTAAAATTACCAATTTACCAAAATGCCCTTATGGGCCGATTTGATAGATTGTTATAATGGGCCGATTTACCGAAATGTCCTTAAGGACCGAATTACCGAAATGCCCTTATGGGCCGAATGATCGTATTGCTTTAATGGGCTGATTCATAAAAAGTATTCAATAGTTTAATGGATTTTATTTTATATGGATGTTTTACGATTATGTATGATGCATCTTTACATATTGCATGGGATGGGAAAATTTGAATGAAAAGAAGTATAGACCGGTGGCATTGCCACAAATTCTGATAATGGCTATGTGCCTAACATAAGAATTAACGACTCTGTGTTGATCATTTTACCGTATATGAATCTGGTGGCTCAGCCACAAATAGTATAAATGGCAGCTTGACTGCAAATTGGAGAGACTGGCGGGGTGGGTTGACTTAATCCCCACAGGAGAGACCTAGCGTTGTACGCGGGAGATTGGATGGATGGGTTGGGTTGCATACTTTGCATTCATATATATATATTGTTTTGTAATTGGGCTTCGGCCCAAGATTATCTTAAATGGGCTTAGGCCCAAGATATTTCTAAGCGGGTTCAGGCCCAGTGGATGACGGTAAGGGGATTATACACTGAGTTCTTGTAACTCACCCCTTTTTTTTTCTTAACCCTTGTAGGTAATGCTCCGTAATGAGGACTTGGGCCCATGGATGACTCGATGGAGGCCATACTTTAGAAATGGTGTTTTATTTTGAACTTTAAATTTCTATTTCCGATCACTTTACTATTTTGGGTTTGTTTTATGTTGTAATAAGGCCTCTGGAGTATTTTATTATTTGCTTTATGGTTGTTATACTTATTATTTTGCTTAAATTGTTTAAAATGAGAATTTTCTAAAAACTTAAATAAAGGTTTTCGAAAATCGATTAACAAATGGATTTCATAATAAACTTTTATAAATATTTTAACACGGAAGTTTTCACTCGAACTTTCAAACGATATTTTCAAAAGACACGGTTTTAAAGTTCACTACCTTGATTGTTGACTCATCAATCAATCTTTCAAAAATACTTGTATTTTATCTATGTTTCCGCAACGATTTCAAAATGCTTCTGCAACTCTATTTCTAAACATCACATTTTTATTTTGTTCATTTCAAATATGTTTTCGCTACTAAAATGGTTTTTTTTTTTAAGGATTATTACGTTTTCAAGTAGTTAACAATTGCTTAAATGTTTTTGGTTTTAACAAAGAGGCTGTATTTCTCAAGCAAGTTTTTAATAATCGCAAAGATGGTTTTTTTTTTATTTCCTTGTGACACACCAGATTCGGGCCTAACTTCTAGGCCGGGTTTGGGGTGTTACATTTTATGGTATCAGAGCCAGGTTGCAAAACTCGGCTGTGGTTTGGGTCCAAAAGCGTTTTCCAAAGCTGTTTAAAATTTTTATTTATACATACATGTTCTAAAGGAAGTATGACACCACGGGTATCTGGCACCAAGTCAAGTAAGTTTATGTTTTTATTTTATGATTATTGTGTTAGTACTGTGGTAAGAAAATTCCACAAAATAGAATACTCTAGAACTTTTAGTTTTAGGAGCTGAAACTATAGAGATTGAGACTTTAGGATGCGTATTGCGAAAACAACTTTACTTCCTATACTCCATAAAACATTGTTTAATAAACATTGAATAATTATACTGATTCATAAGACTCGTAATAAGATTAAATTGATTTAGCAAACATGAGCGCTAGAAGACGTGGACACGATAGACGTGGACGTGGTAGAGGCCGAGGTGCTAAGGCTAGATCTTCAGCACCGGGGCATGTTTCCGAAAGGGAGGCGTTGCCATCGCCAGTGGTTGAGACGAGATCTCATGATCGAGCTGGGGTTGATGAGCTAACTCAGATAGTTAAAAAAGTATTGGAGGAGGTTAAAGGAATCAGTGAAGCACTTCGAGTTGAGTGTGTGGACTGTAAGAAGAAATTAGATCGCGGTTCTCTAGGGCCGCAGTCTCGTTCTGTGAAGCGTGTTAAGGCACGTCCAAACTTTCCAGCTTGCGATTATTGCAGAAGGCATCATCCAGGAGAATGCTGGAAGAGGTCAGGAGCATGCTTGAGATGCGCGTCTAAGGAGCATAAGGCTCGGGATTGTTTCATCACCATCAAGTCAGGTATGTTTTGGTTGGACGTGATGATTGAATGTAGAAAATTTTAGGTATAAGTGGTAGATAACTGATTGCTTCTGTGGTTAGGTGTTTTGTTGTGTGAAAGAGGGTTCAAGATTATGTTAAAAGTACATTGTGGTTATTAAGATCAGAGTACGCAGCGGAAGCATAGTGGTGTGATTTGAGCGATGCGTTTAGTAGTAGGATGGAAATTTTGAGGACGAAATTTCTTTAAGGAGGGTAGAATTGTAACATCCTGAAATTGGGCCTAGAAGAATTGGGCCCAATGGGCCTTGGGTGTAGGAATGTTTAAAATTTTCAAGAATATGAGAATGGTGTTATTGCTAATTGGACTTATTAGTTAAGTGAATTTGGAAGGTTACGAGGTTTCTAGGAAGTTCGGGGTTTAATTGGGCCTTAGTAAAAATTTGGTATTTTAGCACTTTAAGGAGAGAAGCTAAGGGGCATCAAGGCTTGAGGAAATAAGTGTGCATATTGCTAGCATAAATGAGCTATTGGTAAAAAGGATATGGCGCCACATGATGGACTTTGAGGGAGGAGGTTTAAATCCCATTGTGTGCAAATTTTGACTATTATTTTTGCACTATTTCCTTAAGTGTCGGCCAAGCATGTAAATAAGGCAAGGTGGACTTTTTATTTTTGGCAAAATGACTAAGGAAAATAGGAAAGGTTGAAGGTGATGAAAGAAATCAAGAGAAAGGGGAAAGTAAGGGGAACATGTGGCCTTTTTCAAGGGAAATGTTATGGAAAGTATGGTTGGCAAATTCTTGACCATTATGGTCATGTATGTGGATGGTTTTGTGTGTTAGGGGGGGATAGCCGAATTTTCCTTGGTGTTTTGGTAAAGTTTTAGTGCTTGTTTTAGTCAAATTCCTTTAGCATCAAGTGTGCTATTTTCTCCAAACTACCATTCTCTTAGCCGAATTTTCTTTGGCAATTGGTAAAAAGTTTTGGTGTTGTTTTGGCCAAAAACTCCTATTTGCAACTTTTGTGTCATTTTTCTTTTCTCTCCAAATTTCCTTCTCCTTCTTGCCGAATCTTCAAGCTTTGAGTGTACATCTTTCTCCTTTGTTTGGCCGAATCACTCACCTTTTTGTTCATCTCCCCTTAGATAGCTGAAACAATCTAGCACTCTTCTCTCCATCCATTCTTTTCTTTTGACCTTTTCATCAACATTTTCTCTAGTCTTAATTCGACATTACCTTGTGATCAAATCATCCTCTTTTCATAGTGATTTAAGTGAGTGGCGCTACAAGGAAATTAACAATCGGTAAGTAGTAGTTCTCTCTTTATCGATAACTTTGTTTCATCCGAGTTTTTCCTCAATAATCAAGTGTTCTTCTTTCTCTCTCGTTGGGTCTGAGTTACATTCTTTCCTGTGATTTGGCCATCGTTGGGCTTAGGACTTTCAACAAGGTAAAGGAGCACAAGTGATTTGTATTAACCAAATCATTATCGTCGACTCGTCAAGCAAGTGGGGTAAGAACGTTGTAATAAGATTTGTTTTGATCAAAGGTGGGATAATTGCTAACGAATCTTTCGCTCACCAAATATTTTTAGGATGGGATTTCAGTAGCCAAAGGGTAGGATCGATTTTGGTGCACTGAGGGAGATCACATTTGTGGTGTTGAAACGGTAGAAAGCACAACTTGTAATCAACGTGTGTAATCTCGTACCCTTCCGAATACATGTTTGAAATGGTGTGTAATCTCATACCTCTCTGAATTTTTGTAATATATGTTCTATGATTCGGTCGAAATACCGAAGAAAACCGAAAACCGGCATCCGTGACCACTCGGGAGTGCGTATGTTCGTAGTAGTAACCATATTTTTGCAATGAAACAGTTTGGTCTGCAGCAGTGACGTGATTTTGAAAAATCACGAAAAATAGGAGAAAGGTAATTAGAAAGTGAACAAGATATCGAAATAAATCTTACTGTGTCTATTTTTATATGAAAGAAATAGAGGAGGAAGAGGAATTGTATATTCTGTGATATCTTAATTTTAGTGAGACTGGTTCTGATCAACTTCGCGGTTCTCTGTTCTGTCTTGAAAAAATCGTTTAAAATTTTACAAATGAAATTATGAGTTATAATTTATATGTATAGATTCATTAGTGATCCTATTTTCAATAGAAACAAGTGGGAGAAACATATGAAAACTGTACAGTGAGATATTTGAATTTCGGTTAAGAGAGGTCAGAATCATTGGACAGTGAAATAAGGAAAACTTTAAGGAATAAACTGTACTAAACGGCTAAGCCAAAAATTCTGGAAATATTGTAGTAAGAAGATATATGAGTCTAGTTTCAAGGAAAATTTACGGATTTAGATTTCTAGATTCCTAACTCGAGTTATAGTCAGTTTAGTCAGTATGACGCAGATGGACAGTTTCAATTTTTATGCCTCACATTAGTAGTTAAGTCTAGGTTGCCGAATTACAAAAATACCCTTGGAGTTTAAATTATCGAAATTGTAACACCCTGGTTTTAGGGGTTATGCGCTTGGAGCATAGCTCGAGCAGTTAGTAGGCTTATGGTCATGTTGGAGGAATTTTTAGGGGTTTGGAGAACCCTAGAAGGCAAGGAATGCCTTAGAAAATTTTTGGAATTTTTAAGTATTAAAGGGGAGCTTGGCTTTGGGAGGCCTTAAAAGAATTAATTGGGCGTTTAAGGCACAAGAAAGGAATTGGCAATGTGGCTTGGGCGCTAAATGCAAAGGGAGTGCCAAGGGGGAAGGGGTTCGAATAACATGGGAAGCAGTTGGGCTTTTATTTTTTTTAGCGTTAAAGGAAGGGACTAAGGAAGTAGGGCTTAAAACAATTTTGTGGGCGTTAGTGGACAAGAAAAATGGGCTGGTAAAGTGGCCTGAGGCGCTACTTGAAAAGGCGCTAGGTGCAGTCGCAGTTCGAGGGGCCGAGAAGCATTTGGCGTTTTATTTTGTTTTGGGCGTTGGGGCGTGTAAGGCCTTAAAGGTATATGGTGAGGAATTCGGACAAGAAAGATGGGCTGGTGGAGTGGCTAGCGTGCAAACACTTAAGCGAGGAGAGCAAGGCGCGGGTTCGAGCACTGGAGGCTGCAGCTTGGCGTTTTATTTTTGTTGGTGGTAATGGGCTTGAGTTAAGAAGGGTTTATAAATAAACGTTGAGGTTTTAGCATAAAAATCAAGGTGGCCCAAGTGGCACAGGCGCTACTTGGCAAGCTGGGTTCCCAGTCCTATGTTCGAATCTCAAAATTTTGTAGGTGGAATGGTTTCTCTTTTTCTTTGCGATTGGGGTATTGGACGGCACATGGGGGCTTCAAATGGGATAAGATTAGGATTAATTTGTTTAAATTAATTTGAAGGAGATAAGTATTAGATTATTCTTTTGTTTTTTTAGATAAGTGGTAGGATAATTGTAGGATAATTATTATTATTATTTTATTTTATTTTTTTATTTATTTATTTTTATTTATCTATTATTAATTAGATTAAGTGGGGATAATTATTATTTATTTGTTTTTAGTGATAAGTGGGATAATAGTGGAACAATTCAAGTTGTTTTGAACTAATTCAAATGGAATTGAATTAGTGGCTAGGAAGGTGTTGGCCAAATCTTGGAGTCTTCAAGGGGGGTAGGCCGAATGCTATAAATAGGGGGGGTAGAAAGCCAATTATTCTTCAAGTCTTTGCTAAATCTCTCCCTCTCCCTCTTGGTGTGCCGAAATTCCCTTCCCATATTTAGTGTCATCTTGGCTGAATAGTGGAGTGGTGCTGATCTCCCTTGGTGTCCTAGTGTGGTTGGCCGAATCTTAAGCAAGAGTGGTAAGTATGTTCTGCCCTTAGTAATCGATTTATGAATTCCTTGTTGTAGTGGCCAAAACCGAATGGTTGGCCTTAGTTTTGGCATGGCCGAATGTCATAGTGCCATTAAGTATAATCTCTTGTGTGTAGCCGAAAGAAGGAAGCATTGAGGAAGTCTCTTGGATTCGATCATCTAAGGGGCAAATCGACAAAGTACAGAGGAGCCTTTGAGATTTTAGATTGTTTCGGTAAGTAAGTTAAATTGTAGTTGTTCGCTTGAGATTTTGTATTATGACGTTTAACCAAAGGGTTCTAATTAAGTGATTACGATGGACGTGGATTCGAGTACCGATCCAAGGTGGGCAAGGGAAAGTCCCCATCCCAAAGTTCAAGAAGAGATCCGTTTACAGCATGCGAGATTGGCCACCGGGGTGTGGACGTGCAACGAGAAAACGTTAAGCAAATAGCCGTAGTTTCGCTTAGACGATAGCATCGAGGATCGAGAGTCTAGAACTCCTAGTAATAAGGTGTGTAGTTAGCCATTGTCTCCGGATTTGCGTGATATTTGCTGTTTTATATGTTGCTAACAAGTGCAGATATATATGAGAATGATACCCTTGAAGGGGGTATGATGATGACCAGAGTTAGTAGCAAATCAACTAATATGTGATAATTGATTTTCAATATGTGAGTATGCCTATGATTGTGAATAGCATGCACATGCATCATCTACGCATTATATTATGTTACATGTGCATGGGTGGGTTATGAAAAGAAGGTGCGGGTGTACTTCGAGTGCGTGGTTGATGTCGACTTTGTGCTACATCGTGGATTGGCGCCGACCGAGGTCGCGTTGTGGATCTTTGCGATTTAGTTCGCGTGGTTACCTTGGTTGATATGGGCTTTATGCCATATCGTGGCTTGATGGATTGCCGTGTGCTCCATCGTGGTTTGATGTTAGCTATACGCTACATCGTGGATGGCATTGGTTGCCTTTTTGGAGGGAAAAGGAGAGGGTGACTCGATAGTCCCCAGTGTGTGGTAAGGTTGGATAAGGGGGTGTGTAGTGGATGGACCCTAGGTTGGGTTGGGAATCATGTTGCATTATTTTTGTGATAATATGGATATGGGCCAAGCCCAATATGACATGTGGATAGGTATGTTTTGGAAACATACGTGGAAATGGGCCAAGCCCGAGTTGATATGTGGTTTATTGAGAAATGGGCCTAGCCCAAAGATTTGAGTATGATTTGAATGTGGCCAAGCCCAGTTGTGGTAATTGTTAAAATGAATATATATTACTTGTTGCATTTGAGAATTGGGGTATTATGTGGCTAGCATGTGGGTGGATTTCAATGGTTAACTTACACATCGAGTCATTGTGACTCACCCAATTATTTATCCATCATCACAGTGAGTCGTGATTAGTGGACGGGTTGGAGTGGATACAAGGTGGCCCATGCGATGCGATTTTCATGCAGTAGACGTTTTGAATGTTTTTATTTCAAGCATTTTAATTACTTGGTTTTAATTTATTTGATGTAATAAGGGCCACTATGATTAAAGTACTCTATTTAATTTTGTTGAAGTTTACATTATATTCAGAAATATTTTTATTAAAAAGGTTCATATTATAGTAATTTATAACAATGTTTTAATTCAGAAATTTTCAACAAACTTATATTATGTATTAAATTTTTGTGGACATAATTTTCCAAAGATAATAAATTTTCATGTTTTAAATTCTAAGTAAAGAAACATATTTTCACTAACATAACCAGATTTGGTCGTAGTGAATAGGCCGGGTTTGGGGATGTTACAAATTGGTATCAGAGCCCGGTTCAAAACTCGGCTTTGAGGGTTTTGGGCCCAAAAGCATTTTCAAAATGGGCTTTTAAGAAATATTTCAGGTTTTCTGGCATGGCACCGGTACCTCCGGCCCGAGTCCGCCAGGTAAGTACTTCAGACTTGTGAAGTAGCTTGTTATATGAACTGTTATGGGCTTAGTTGGGCTCGTAGATTAGTGAACTAGGATCTATTGAACCCTAGGACTAGTCTACTCAAACATATACATAAGACTTGAAATTACTAAACAAACCTATGATTAAGTCGCCGAGTTAAGGTGTGGCAACCATTGTGCGCATGTCTAGGAGTGGATCCGGAAGAGCCTGGTACTTAAGCAGTCCTCGTGACTCACCTCCTCTTCGCTGGAATCCTACCTGGTGCGTAGCTACGGTTCACCTTAACCAAAAGGACTTGTTCATAGGCTAAACCAATTATTAAAACCCGAAAGGGATTAGCCTTGCTGTTTTAAAAATTCTTGGTTTTAAAATTTTAAAATTTACCCTTTTTGGTTTGTAAACCCTAAATCTGGTTTTGAACAACATTGTCTCGATTTACCCAAAATTGCCAAAATGCCCTAGCGGCAAAATTACGAAAAATACCCCTGTGTTGAAAATTACTAAAATACCCCTGACTTTCAAAATTTCCGGTTTAACCCCAAGTTTAATAAAATTTTCTTACTTTGTAAAAGTACCCAATTTTCTGTATGGCAAAAATAATAACCCTGACTTTGAAAATTTACAAAATTACCCTGATTGTCAAAATTACCGAAATACCCCTGGTTACCAAAATCCTGGTATACCTTCAATTTGCGAAATTTTCGGAAATACTCTTTAGTTTTGGGTATATCAAAAAGATCCTGACTCATTAAAGTTTTTGGAATCGCTTTGGTTTATTACCGAAATACCTCTATAGGAAAATGACGAAAATACCCCTGGGGTGGAAACGGGCAGAAAGGTCCGAATAGTGAATGTGTGTGGTAGATACCACTGAATGTGTCTTCATTGAGAAATGAAGGTGTCTCTATTGATGAATGTGAAAGTGATTCTCTGAATTAGAGTAGTAAAACTCGAATCAACCCTGTGTGATCGAAAGAACTACTTACAAATACCCTTCTTTCATAAAAATTTGCTCGCGATTAAATAGTGGAACAAAATTTCTAATGCATAAAATTTGTTAATCGAGATTAAATCGCGACAATAGAGATGAATTCTAGGGGCGCAGAGAGGTAGAATGGCGAAGATCGGGCCGATAGGGTCCGCCATGGGTCGAAAAAGTGAAGTGCCGCCAAAGAAGGCGTAGAGGGCAAGACCGCACGGAGAAGATGACGTAGTATCGCGGGCCATGTTACGAATTTTAGAACGTGTAGCGAGGAGCTAGTAGAGGAAATGGAACTCGAAAGTCGGTGTCGGAAAGGCTTAGATTGAACGGGTGAGATCTTTAGAGGAATATCTGGAGTAGCTCGAACGTGGCGGAGTATTGGCTAGAAGCGATCGAAAGAATCATGGACGATTTGGACCGCACCAATGAAAAAAAGCTCAAGGGTATCGCTTCGTTTAGTTGCTTGCGACGAAGCTTATCGTTGGTGGCTCACCGTCAAGCAAAGTGTACCTGCAGATCGACAGATTGGGACTTCTTTAAGGTTAAGTTTGAAGGAAAGTGCGTAGGAGCGAGCTTATTTGGACTCGCAAAGGAAAGCGTTTCTAAATCTAGTGCAAGGAAGTAAGTCGATAGCTGAGTACGGCGGAATTTGTGCGGTTAAGCCAAGATGCTAAGGGAATTGTGGCCACCGACATTATGAGAGGTGCGTCCGGTTTGAGGACGGATTGCGAGATGAACTTCGAATGCCGATTGCTCCGCAAAGGAGAGAGACTTCGCGGTGCTAGTGGAGAAAGCTCGGATCGTCAAGAGGTTAAAAAGACTATAAGAGAAACCGAGAAAAGAATAGGAACGAGAATAAGAGAAATATTGGACCGTCAAGATCGTTTAGTAATGTCCGTAAGAGACCAAGGACCGAGAACCCCGTAAGTGCACTTGTACCAATGGATCGAAATCGTTCTTGTGTTCGATGTGGAAGACCTCACACAGAGAGTGTTGGGAAATAGTAAAGAATGCTTTCGGTGCGGATCTAAGGCACATTTAGTTAAGAATTGTCCTCAAGCGATGAGGGTCGTGGTTCAAGTCATGGAAGGAATGGTTCTAGTCGAGTCAACCAAGGATGTGATATTAGGTAAGCTCATTTGCTTTGGTACATGCTTTAATTACTTTGTTTGATTACGATTTAGCCTTTTCTATGTTGCTAAGAGAGGTGTTTGAATTTTTAGCATGAACTTAGAGATTGTGTAGGTACGATAGCCTTAGTAAGATCAGTCGTGCGCAAACATAAGCGTAAGGTGGTAAGATAGGTTGTATGGACGTCTGTTAGTAAAGTAATTTCGAGGACGAAATTATTTTAAGGAGGGTAGAATTGTAACACCTCGGGTTTTAGGGGTTATGCGCTTGGAGCATAGCTCGAGCGCTTAGTAGGCTTATGGTCATGTTGGAGGAATTTTTAGGGGTTTGGAGAACCCTAGAAGGCAAGGAATGCCTTAGAAAATTTTTGAATTTTAAGTATTAAAGGGGAGCTTGGCTTTGGGAGGCCTTAAAAGAATTAATTGGGCGTTTAAGGCACAAGAAAGGAATTGGCAATGTGGCTTGGGCGCTAAATGCAAAGGGAGTGCCAAGGGGGAAGGGGTTCGAATAACATGGGAAGCAGTTGGGCTTTTATTTTTTTTAGCGTTAAAGGAAGGGACTAAGGAAGTAGGGCTTAAAACAATTTTGTGGGCGTTAGTGGACAAGAAAAATGGGCTGGTAAAGTGGCCTGAGGCGCTACTTGAAAAGGCGCTAGGTGCAGGTCGCGGGTTCGAGGGGCCGGAGAAGCATTTGGCGTTTTATTTTGTTTTGGGCGTTGGGCTGTGTAAGGCCTTAAAGGTATATGGTGAGGAATTCGGACAAGAAAGATGGGCTGGTGGAGTGGCTAGCGTGCGGCACTTAAGCGCTGGAGGAGAGCAAGGCGCGGGTTCGAGCACCTGGAGCTGCAGTTGGCGTTTTATTTTTGTTGGTGGTAATGGGCTTGAGTTAAGAAGGGTTTATAAATAAACGTTGAGGGTTTTTAGCATAAAAATCAAGGTGGCCCAAGTGGCCTGGGCGCTACTTGGCAGCTGGGTTCCCAGTCCTATGTTCGAATCTCAGAAATTTGTAGGTGGAATGGTTTCTCTTTTTGCTGCCGATTGGGGTATTGGACGGCACATGGGGGGGGGCTTCAAATGGGATAAGATTAGGATTAATTTGTTTAAATTCGGCTGAAGGAGATAAGTATTAGATTATTCTTTTGTTTTTTTTAGATAAGTGGTAGGATAATTGTAGGATAATTATTATTATTATTTTATTTTATTTTTTTTATTTATTTATTTTTATTTATCTATTATTAATTAGATTAAGTGGGGATAATTATTATTTATTTGTTTTTAGTGATAAGTGGGATAATAGTGGAACAATTCAAGTTGTTTTGAACTAATTCAAATGGAATTGAATTAGTGGCTAGGAAGGTGTTGGCCAAATCTTGGAGTCTTCAAGGGGGTAGGCCGAATGCTAAAAATAGGGGGGGTAGAAAGCCAATTATTCTTCAAGTCTTTGCTAAATCTCTCCCTCTCCCTCTTGGTGTGCCGAAATTCCCTTCCCATATTTAGTGTCATCTTGGCTGAATAGTGGAGTGGTGCTGATCTCCCTTGGTGTCCTAGTGTGGTTGGCCGAATCTTAAGCAAGAGTGGTAAGTATGTTCTGCCCTTAGTAATCGATTTATGAATTCCTTGTTGTAGTGGCCAAAACCGAATGGTTGGCCTTAGTTTTGGCATGGCCGAATGTCATAGTGCCATTAAGTATAATCTCTTGTGTGTAGCCGAAAGAAGGAAGCATTGAGGAAGTCTCTTGGATTCGATCATCTAAGGGGCAAATCGACAAAGTACAGAGGAGCCTTTGAGATTTTAGATCGTTTCGGTAAGTAAGTTAAATTGTAGTTGTTCGCTTGAGATTTTGTATTATGACGTTTAACCAAAGGGTTCTAATTAAGTGATTACGATGGACGTGGATTCGAGTACCAGTCAAGGTGGGCAAGGGAAAGTCCCCATCCCAAAGTTCAAGAAGAGATCCGTTTCTGCTGTACGAGATTGGCCACCGGGTGTGGACGTGCAACAGAAAATGTTAAGCAAATAGCCGTAGTTTCGCTAGACGATAGCATCGAGGATCGAGAGTCTAGAACTCCTAGTAATAAGGTGTGTAGTTAGCCATTGTTTCCGGGATTTGCGTGATATTTGCCTGTTTTATATGTTGCTAACAAGTGCAGTATATGTGAGAATGATACCCTTGAAGGGGGTATGATGATGACCAGGTTAGTAGCAAATCGACTAATATGTGATAATTGATTTTCAATATGTGAGTATGCCTATGATTGTGAATAGCATGCACATGCATCATCTACGCATTATATTATGTTACATGTGCATGGGTGGGTTATGAAAGAAGGTACGTGTGTACTTCGAGTGCGTGGTTGATGTCGACTTTGTGCTACATCGTGGATTGGCGCCGATCGAGGTCGCGTTGTGGATCTTTGCGATTTAGTTCGCGTGGTTACCTTGGTTGATATGGGCTTTATGCCATATCGTGGCTTGATGGATTGCTGTGTGCTCCATCGTGGTTTGATGTTAGCTATACGCTACATCGTGGATGGCATTGGTTGCCTTTTTGGAGGAAAGGAGAGGGTGACTCGATAGTCCCCTGTGTGTGGTAGGTTGGATAAGGGGGTGTGTAGTGGATGGACCCTAGGTTGGGTTGGGAATCATGTTGCATTATTTTTGTGATAATATGGAAATGGGCCAAGCCCAATATGACATGTGGATAGGTATGTTTTGGAAACATACGTGGAAATGGGCCAAGCCAGTTGATATGTGGTTTATTGAGAAATGGGCCTAGCCCAAAGATTTGAGTATGATTTGAATGTGGGCCAAGCCTCGATTGTGGTAATTGTTAAAATGAATATATATTACTTGTTGCATTTGAGAATTGGGGTATTATGTGGCTAGCATGTGGGTGGATTTCATGGTTAACTTACACATCGAGTCATTGTGACTCACCCAATTATTTATCCATCATCACGGGTGAGTCGTGATTAGTGGACGGGTTGGAGTGGATACAAGGTGGCCCATGCGACGATTTTCATGCGATAGACGTTTTGAATGTTTTTATTTCAAGCATTTTAATTACTTGGTTTTAATTTATTTGATGTAATAAGGGCCACTATGATTAAAGTACTCTATTTAATTTTGTTGAAGTTTACATTATATTCGAAATATTTTTATTAAAAGGTTCATATTATAGTAATTTATAACAATGTTTTAATTCGAAATTTTCAACAAACTTATATTATGTATTAAATTTTTGTGGACATAATTTTCCAAAGATAATAAATTTTCATGTTTTAAATTCTAAGTAAAGAAACATATTTTCACTAACATAACCAGATTTGGTCGTAGTGAATAGGCCGGGTTTGGGGATGTTACAGAAATACCCCTGGGTTGCGAGATTACCGAATTACCCTTAGTGGGTAAAATTACCGATTTACCAAAATGCCCCTATGGGCCGATTTGATAGATTGTTATAATGGGCCGATTTACCGAAATGTCCTTATGGACTGATAAACCGTAAAAGTAACATATTCTAAGCCCACATTTAGTATGATTTTGGATGATTTAAGCCCTAATTTATGTAAAAAGGTGCTCTTAATCCTTTCTTTTCATTTCTTATACTCAAGAAAGCACCCGAGGATGAAAAGAACGAGAAACGGGCTTAAAACGGACCAAGTTGGGCCAAGCCACGAAATCAACACGGCCTGAACTCCACTCCACACGGTCGTGCCACCATTCCTACTAGAACACGGCCTTGCCCACGACTTACACGGCCGTGCCTCATTTAACAGTGTCGAACACGGCCTGGCCACTATTTACACAGGCGTGTGCCATGGCCGTGCCTCTGCCGTGGAGAAGAGTAATTTCATTCGGGAAAGGATACTTAGGGAGAAAGAAACGTATTTCAAAAGCCTATAAATACACCCTAGGTACCAGCTGAAAGGGGGGCGGAAAGCTAGGCTAAAAAGCCAAGCCGGAAAGGTCAAATTCGTGGGAATCACTCGGAGATAGCCAGTTGATCCATCTCAAGAAGCCGGAATTCTACTCAAGACGGAGGATCTCCTCTTCAATTCCTTCAGGAGGTTTTAGGGATTTCTTATGTTTTGTGTTATCTTTTCTCTTAAGATGTTTTCCTTTATTGTTATGAACTAAACCTTCGGATACCCGAATGGGATGAAACCTATGACGAATCTTGTTATTTGATTTTTGGAATTATATAATAATAACTTAGTTTGTTCTTAATTGTGTGAACTTAATCCAAATCTAATGTGCTTAGGTGGAGGAGGAATAGACCACGCCTAGAGTAGATCCAACATAATTAAGTGGAGTTGATCGCACGCCTAGAGATAGGGTGACGAGATTTTGCCTGGATTAGGGTGAAACCTAATATGGGAGTCCACGATCGATTTCATCGCTATTCTAGGGGTTATTATAAGCGAACGAGAGTTCCACTAATTAACCTAGGGTTAGACGTTATTCACCTCGAGAGAGGGTTTAATATACGTTAGGGAGTCTCACGGATCAAACTCAGTACATAAATCATATGGTTCAAGGTTAAATAACAAGTGAAGTCTAGGTGGATTTTTCCTAAGGGTATCGCTTGAGTCAACTGAGTTTTTCCAAAAGTTGTTTCCCAAATTCATTCTTTTTGTTTTTGCGTTTTATCTTAGTAAGTAGATTAATTTTAGTTTAAACAACCATCACTTTATATTAAGGCTAAATAATAAAAAGACGGTAAGTATTAGTACTTATAGTTCCTTTGGGTTCGATAATTCAGTCTTGCCTAAACTATACTACTGTTCGATAGGTGCACTTGCCTTTAATCGTTGTCAGAGTTGGTTTCCAGGTTCGATCATTCTTTTATAAATTTTCAAACTCTGATTTACAGCGATCAAGTTTTTGGCGCCATTGCCGGGGACTAAAATATTAAGAAAACTCTATTTTTATTACTTTAGCCATTATTTTATTTTTCACAATTTATTTTTATTTTTAGTTTTTAATTTTAAAATTTGCTAAATTTTCTTTCTTTCTTTTTCCAGCAGGTACCTCTAGTTTATGACTAGAAGGAACCCGAGAGGACCTTTAGAATACGATAGTGAAATTGAAGCTACCGCTCGAAGAAATCGTTGAGAAATTTGGCGAGCCCTAAACTACACAGAAGAAGAGCGTGAAGACAGATCCAATCCTACTGAAGGGATGGACGAGAATAATCCACCACCACAAAACGATGTGGCGGATCAGAATGCTCCTCGTACTATGTTTGATTATGCTAAACCTCATTTAACAGGGGCAAAATCGAGTATTGTTAGGCCTGCTATAGCTGCTAATAATTTTGAATTAAAGCCTAACACTATTCAAATGATTCAACAATTTGTTCAATTTGATGGTTTGCAGGACGAAGATCCAAATACTCATATAGCTAACTTTTTAGAGTTCTGTGATACCTTCAAAATAAATGGCGTTTCTGATGATGCCATACGTCTTCGGTTATTCCCCTTTTCATTAAGGAATAAAGCTAAACAGTGGTTAAACTTGTTACCACGAGGGTCAATCACTACATGGGAACAAATGACCGAAAAATTTCTATTAAAATATTTTCCACCGGCCAAAACGACCAAATTATGTAATGATATATCTTCTTTTGTGTAGATGGATTTAGAGACATTATACGACGCATGGGAGAGATACAAAGATCTCTTGAGGAGATGCCCACAGCACAGATTACCATTGTGGCTCCAAGTCCAAACTTTTTACAATGGTGTGAATCCTTCAACGAGGCAATTAATTGATTCAAATTACGGTGGAACCCCTCAATAATAAAACTCCCGAGGCGACCTCACGAGTTTATTGAAGAGATGTCGCTGAATAACTATCAGTGGTAAGTTACAAGAACAAGGCCAACAAAAACAGCCAAAGTTTACAACCTTGACGCAGTAACCATGCTATCAAATCAGGTAGAGTTGATGAATAAGAAGATTGATAGTTTGTGTTCTTCGCAGGTACATCCAGTCATGCAATACGACGTAAGTGGAACTGTGGCGAATCCTGAGTACCCACCCTACCAACCGGGCACAGAGAGCGAACAGATGAACTATATAGGTAACAATTTCAGATCTAATAATAACCCATATAGTAATAATTATAATCCAGGTTGGAGGAACCACCCAAATTTTTCGTGGGGAGGACAAGTAAATCAAAGACAACAACCTCCTCAAAATTTCCAAAATTAGCCCTATCCACAGGAAAAGAAGCCGAGTCTTGAAGATACGTCGAACAAATTCATAGCATCCACAGAAGCCCGTCTCCAAAAAAATGAGGTAACACTCGACACCCAACAAACATCGATAAAAAAGATCGAGAACCAAGTTGGAGGACTTACAAAGGCAATCAGGGAAATTACCCAGTCAGTCGGAGAAATTGCAAAGCTATTATCCGAACGACCGCAAGGGCGTCTATCGAGTAATACTGAAATTAATCCAAATGAGCAAATCCAAGCCATAACAGCTCAAGAAAGCGAAAAAGTAGACGAACCCAGTCCAACACAAGGAAACGAGGTAGAAAAAGGTGAAGTTGAGGTAACACAAGACAAGCCAAAATCGGTAATCAAGGAGTACAAACCTCGCGTACCTTACCCTGAGGCATTAATAAGAGACGACACAGAAGAACAGTTCGGTAAGTTTCTTAAACTCTTAAAGAAATTACATATTAACTTACCATTACTTGAAGCTCTGTCATAGATGCCAAATTCTAGGAAATTTTTAAAAGAGCTCCTGACAAACAAACGGAAGTTAGACGAGTCGTCACATGTGGAACTTAACGCAAAGTGCTCAGCAATTCTCCAAAATAGGCTAACACAAAAGCTAAAAGATCCAGGGAGTTTTACAATTCCATGTTTAATTGGTAGACTAACTGTTGATAATGCGTTAGCTGATTTAGGGGCAAGCATAAATGTCATGCCTTATAAATTGTTTAAACAATTAGGTCTAGGGAAACCCAAACAAACTAGGATGAGCATTCAATTAGCTGATAAAATTGTTAGAATTCCTAGGGGTATTATCGAAGATGTTCTTGTAAACATAGACAAATTCGTGTTCCCAGTAGATTTTATTGTCTTAGACATGGATGAGGATAATTCGATCCCCTAATTTTAGGAAGACCCTTTTAGCAATCACCAGACTAAAATTGATGTTGATGTAGGAGAACTCATACTTTGCGTAGGTAATGAGACAATCACCATCAAGGCTCTCGATTCGGCTAGAACATCGAGTAATCAAGGTGAGAACGTAAATTCTACTGATAACCATTCGGTTAACCCTTATTTTCAGGAAGCGCCACCAAATAATACAACTGAACCCGATCCTAAACCCCATGTCAATAAAGAAATAACTCATGACAATCGAGGGATTCAGTTCGATGATCTAGACGAGTGGAAGACACACTTCAAGGAGAAATTAGGGATACACGACGAAGAACCGAAACAACACGAGATAAAATCGAAGGAGCCCCCAAAATAGCTAATAGGAATAACAAATCACTTCAAAATACGGGACCAAGTACTGCTAGATCAGGTAAATCCTCGAATATCTCCTCCGGACCCTAGCACAAACAAAGAAATATCTTTTAGGGTAACCAGTGTTTTTCCACACGGAGCAGTCGAGATAAGTAATCCTATTTTTGGTACTTTTATTATAAACACATCTCGACTTAAATTTTTTCACGAAGACGCAAATGATAGCATGAGGAAGGACTTCCAACTCCTCAAACCACCCTGATAAAGCAAACGGGAGGAGAGTCTAGCTTAAGACTATAAACGAGCGCTTCTCGGGAGGCAACCCGAGCACTAACACAATTTATTCTCATATTTTGCTTTAAATTTATTTTTCTTTTATTCTCTTCTTTCTGAACACGTAGTGATAAACTAACAAGGGGTGCAGAATTCCAGGACACACGGCCTTGCACACGGCCGTGGCCGTGGCCGTGTGTACCTCAAGAATCTTGGTACTAATATGGCAGGACGGTACAAGTCAGAATGAACTAATTTCTTGAAATCACGGACCCAACCACTACCCCACGGGCACCGACAAAGTAGCACGACCGTAAAGTGTGAGGCTACTGACTTGCCAACCACGGGCTGAACACGCCCGTGCCAGATAACCGTGCCAATATACTGACTTGTCGAACACAGGCTAGACACGAGCGTGGGGAACCAACACGCTGTAGAGCACGGCCGTGCGAGGCGGCCGTGTGAATCGACACACCCTCAACCCACGGGCGTGGGAAACCGCCAGACCTGAAATTTTATTTAAACACCATACCCCTCTCCTTTCTCTTCTTAACCCACTTCTTTCTTCTTTCCTTCTTCCTTCCTTTTCTCTCTTTTTCCTTTTTTTCCTTTTCCTAATAAATCCTTAGACTCTTGAGTTACATCAAAATCATATCCATGGCAAAGAAGCGTAAGAGGCCAATCTCCCCAAAGGAGACCGATTCACATGAGTTCATGCCGGCAGCTTCATTTGAACAACAAGCCAAGGATATTTGAGGCTATTTAGTTTTTATTTCATTTTTCTCTTTTGCTTAAGTTTCCTTATCTACACTTCTATTCCGCTTAAATTATTTTATTCTATCTTAGTTTCTTTGACTTAGGAGCTAAAGGCTGCTTGGGAATCACGCCACTTCCGCCACCGCCAGCACCTCCGTGACCGTAGAAGTCACATCCACCTCACGAACCATACACCAATAAGGATTCTCAAGCCCCTTTATCTTTTAGCTTTATTTCGTTTACATTTTTGTTTCCTCTTTCTTTACTTTTCTTTTCTTTAATTATATATTAAGTTTATTTTAAATTTGTCTTAATAAATCCTGGCTAATCCTCCACGAGTTCCCTAATTTCTTGATCTAGCGCAGAACTCGTGAGCATCCACCACATCAAAAAACGAGCCCTCCAATTTATCTTTAACCACGACCACTGCCAACTCTAGGAAATCATCCAATTCAAGGAGTGTCACTCTCTCCCCTCTCTTTTGGTTTTACATATTAATTGTCATTATATATCTTTGTACATTGAGGGCAATGTACATCTTAAGTGTGGGGGTGAATCTTAGATATTCCAAACTTTTTGCATTGTTCTCAAAATCCCTGAATTTAGTCTTGTTTGAAAGTAAATTACTCATATTACTAATTAGGATGAAATTTCTTATGATTTATGATTTTTATTGATATGTTTTAGATTAAGTCATTGATAATTGTGCATTGATAATTAAATTCTAAGAATACTAGAGAATCAAGCATGATAAGTCTATTTTTCAGGAATTAAATTTTTTTTCTAGGTTGTCGAACTGAGCTTAAATATTGCCTTGAAGTTTGAAATTTACGAGGTTGACATCAAAATACCCATAATTTTTGTGAGTTTTTGAGCCTTATAGAGCATAAATTCTTTTTCTTGCTCACTTTATTGATTATGAGTATGTCAACACTGACTTGTTATTCTAGAACTTGCATTGATTATACATGTCGAGACCACATTTTTTTTGATGTGATACACAGAGATGATAAAGGCACCTAAGATCTAACCCACTTACTCCATAAAAAGCCTACCTTCACAATTAACCCCTAGTGAACCCCTTTTAATCCTAACAACCCTATTTATTGACTTACCCATTAACCCAAAACCCCTTTGTTTTTGTTATCACCATTCATCTTGACTACCTTTATATCGAGATTTGATTTGATTAATAGCCTAACTATGATTTCTATTTCAGTTATGTATTTATAGTTTGTTCCAAAAAAAAATCAAAAGTATACTCATTATTCAGTATCAGTTGTGATTAAACGAGCTTATACGCTTGAATCCTAGATATCGAAGAAGAAGCTCGTAGTGTTAGTATTATTAGTTTTCAATTGATGTAATTATAATTAGTTCATTAGTTCTTAGTTAGGTAATTTGTCAATTTAATCTCGATTCTAACCCTCTAATTCAACCTTATTCCACACCTTAACCCTAGCCCCGTTACAACCCTAACAAAGACCTTTTGATTTGTGTTTCATCTCATATTTCAGTGGTGGAGATTTGATTTTCATGCAAGCCTATGGGATTAACTCTTCATGTTTGACTTTTGAGAGCCTAAATTTTGAACCTTAAACATTTTGAGTGATTTGAGCGAATCTTTTGTGAGGATGTCAATCCTTGTCAATTTCAAATCAGAGGTAATTATTTAGATGAGGGGAAACACCTATGTTTTCGAGCTACAAAATCTATGACTTATACTGTTTGAATTTTTAGGACATTTTGAATTGAATTATCCATGTATAAATTATCTATGAATTATGATGAGACACTATCAATGAATATTATGAATTGGGGAGAGTTCGTTTTAATTGTAAGTTGAGAATTTTGCTTGAGGACAAGCAAAAGCTTAAGTGTGGGGGTATTTGATAAACCGTAAAAGTAACATATTCTAAGCCCACATTTAGTATGCTTTTGGATGATTTAAGCCCCAATTTATGTAAAAAGGTGCTCTTAATCCTTTCTTTTCATGTCTTATACTCAGGAAAGCACCCGAGGACGAAAAGAATGAGAAACGAGCTTAAAACGGACCAAGTTGGGCCAAGCCACGAAATCAACACGGCCTGAACTCCACTCCACACGGCCGTGCCACCATTCCTACTAGAACACGGCCTTGCCCATGACTTACATGGCCGTGCCTCATTTAACAGTGTCGAACACGGCCTGGCCACGATTTACACGGGCGTGTGCCATGGCCGTGCCTCTGCCGGGGAGAAGAGTAATTTCATTCGGGAAACGATACTTAGGGAGAAAGAAACGTATTTCAAAAGCCTATAAATACACCCTAGGTACCAGCTGAAAGGGGGGCGGAAAGCTAGGCTAAAAAGCCAAGCCGGAAAGGTCAGATTCGTGGGAATCACTCGAAGATAGCCAGTTGATCCATCTCAAGAAGCCGGAATTCTACTCAAGACGGAGGATCTCCTCTTCAATTCCTTCAGGGGGTTTTAGGGATTTCTTATGTTTTGTGTTATCTTTTCTCTTGAGATGTTTTCCTTTATTGTTATGAACTAAACCTTCGGATACCCGAAGGGGATGAAACCTATGACGAATCTTGTTATTTGATTTTTGGAATTATATGATAATAACTTAGTTTGTTCTTAATTGTGTGAACTTAATCCAAATCTAATGTGCTTAGGTGGAGGAGGAATAGACCCTGCCTAAGAGTAGATCCAACATAATTAAGCGGAGTTGATCGCATGCCTAGAGATAGGGTGATGAGATTTTGCCAGATTAGGGTGAAACCTAATATGGGAGTCCACAGATCGATTTACTGCTATTCTAGGGAGTTATTATAAGCGAACGAGAGTTCCACTAATTAACCTAGGGTTAGACGTTATTCGCCTCGAGAGAGGGTTTAATATATGTTAAGGAGTCTCAGGGATCAAACTAAGTACATAAATCATATGGTTCAAGGTTAAATAACAAGTGAAGTCTAGGTGGATTTTTCCTAAGGGTATCGCTTGAGTCAACTGAGTTTTTCTAAAAGTTGTTTCCCAAATTCATTCTTTTTGTTTTTTCGTTTTAGCTTAGTAAGTAGATTAATTTTAGTTTAAACAACCATCACTTTATATTAAGGCTAAATAATAAAAAGACGGTAAGTATTAGTACTTTTAGTTCCTTTGGGTTCGATAATCCGGTCTTGCCTAAACTATACTACTGTTCGATAGGTGCACTTGCCTTTAATCGTTGTCAGAGTTGGTTTCCAGGTTCGATCATTCTTTTATAAATTTTAAAACACTGATTTACAGTGATCATGGATCGAATTACCGAAATGCCCCTATGGGCCGAATGATCGTATTGCTTTAATGGACTGATTCATAAAATGTATTCAATAGGTTAATGGATGTTATTTTTATATAGATGTTTTACGATTATGTATGATGCATCTTTACATATTGCATGGGATGGGAAAATTTGAATGAAGAGAAGTATAGACCGGTGGCATTGCCACAAATTCGATAATGGCTATGTGCTAACATATGAATTAACGACTACGTGTCGATCATTTTACCGTATATGAATCTGGTGGCTCAACCACAAATAGTATAAATGGCGCTTGACCGCAAATTGGAGAGAGGCGGCGGGGTGGGTTGACTTGATCCCCACAGAGAGACCGGGTGGTGCGGGGAGAGATTGGATGGATGGGTTGGGTTGCATACTTTGCATTCATATATATATATGTTTTGTAATTGGGCTTCGCCCAAGATTATCTTAAATGGGCTTAGGCCCAAGATATTTCTAAGCGGGTTCAAAGCCCAGTGGATGACTGGTAAGGGGATTACACACTGAGTTCTTGTAACTCACCCCCCTTTTTTTCTTAACCCTTGTAGGTAATGCTTCGTAATGAGGACTTGGGCCTATGGATGACTTGGTGGAGGCCATACTTCAGAAATGGTGTTTTATTTTGAACTTTAAATTTCTATTTCCGATCACTTTACTATTTTGGGTTTGTTTTATGTTGTAATAAGGCCTCTGGAGTATTTTATTATTTGCTTTATGGTTGGTATACTTATTATTTTGCTTAAATTGTTTAAAATGAGAATTTTCTAAAAACTTAAATAAAGGTTTTCCAAAATCGATTAACAAATGGATTTCATAATAAACTTTTATAAATATTTTAACACGGAAGTTTTCACTCGAACTTTCAAACGATATTTTCAAAAGACACGGTTTTAAAGTTTACTACCTTGATTGTTGACTCATCAATCAATCTTTCAAAAATACTTGTATTTTATCTACGTTTCCGCAATGATTTCAAAATTCTTCTACAACTCTATTTCTAAACATCACATTTTTATTTTGTTCATTTCAAATATGTTTTCGCTACTAAAAAGGTTTTTTTTTAAAGATTATTACGTTTTCAAGTAGTTAACAATTGCTTAAGTGTTTTTGGTTTTAACAAAGAGGCTGTATTTCTCAAGCAAGTTTTTAATAATCGCAAAGATGGTTTTTTTTATTTCCATGTGACACACCAGATTCGGGCCTAACTTCTAGGCCGAATTTGGGGTGTTACACTGAGACTACGGGTCCGACCCCTTCCTTCCTTTGACTGGCATTCAAATCCATGACAGATCTTGACCAGAGAAACAGGTTAAAGTAATGAAAAAAAAATGAAAGGATAGATACTCGTATCAAAGAAGTCGCTTACCTAGATCAACAAAAACTGAACGTTAGCAGACTTGGCTTAAGAACACGATTAGAGTGATCCGATTCGGTAATCACAGACCCTTCGGCTTTGGACTACAACCACTCGGCTAATGGAGATTCCCGAAGAAACGTCCCAACAAGAAAAGAGAAAAAGAAAGGAGGGTTAACCAGGGTATAAACGCCATGCAACCTAGCCATTCGGCTTTGGCCATAGAAAACCGAAAGGAAGAAAAGAAAAACAAAGAGAATCGCTTCTTACCTTTAGTAACAAAACCCGATTGGCACACAAAAAGATTCGGCACCAGAGAAGTAATAGATGAGAATGATCGATCGGCTAAACAAGAACAAAGAAGGTTAAATTTCGGCTATTGGCAAAGAATGATGGTAAGAAGGTTTCGATGGAACAAGTGGAAACATGCGGCTTAAGGAGAGAACACTAGAAGAAAAGTGAGGAAGAGAGAATGTTTCGGCTAGCACTCAAAAGAACAAAAGAAAGATGAAGCAAAGAAATGGGATGAGAGTTTCGGTTGAAAGGGAAAAGATGAAGAGGAATAGTAATGAGAGAAAGAGAGCTACGGTTTTGGTGAAGAAGAAATGTACCAAAGTTGATTTTGGCTTTGAGAAAAATAGGAGAACCAAATAAAAGGAGAAAGAAAAAGAACACAAAGAAAGCTCAAGAACTTGACAAAAGTCGGCACTCAACACCCCCTTCAAAGACCGAATATACTCTAAAAGAAAAGGGAGAAAAACCTAAGACCCAAAGGATTTTCGGCACACACACTACTAGACCCCAATCAAAACCTCTCCCCCTTCTCAAGCTTCCCACAACCGGCCATTACCTCCACCCACTTGAAAATCCCTTACTTTCCTCCTAAATTCACTCTTGTTTACCCATTCAAAATAGTTTGAACAATTCAAACTCCACCTTTCACTCATGGCCACCCTTTCCAATTATTTGACTCATTCAACACTCCCCCCTTGAAGTGTCCTAGCTGAACTCCACCACCCAAGCTCATTAGACGCAAAAATAAAACTCCACATTGCTGACGACGCAGCTTGAACCCCTTCCCTCTATAGCTTCTCGCTTGTGACGCCTCTTCAAGCACTCTAAGTGGCGCCTCTCTACCACTTTACCAACTCTTTACTTGTCTCATCCACCCACAATTAAATACCCTTAAGACCTACCTCAGCTAGCTCTCCCCTATATTGCCTAAAAAAAATAAAATTTCACCAAGGCTTAGGCTTAACCCCGAGCCTTCTCGGGACCCCCAAACACACCAAATTAACACACAGAGCATAGCATAAACACACAACACATATTAAATGCAGAACCCCAAACTCCGTGGATGTTACGCTTCTACCCCTTAAAGAAATTTCGGCCTCAAAATTTTACCTGATCAGAAGAGATGAGGGTATTGCTGTCGCATCACATCTTCTGGCTCCCACGTAGCTTCCTCTGACCCGTGATTCCGCCACAACACCTTAACCAATAGAACCGTCTTCCTTCGCAATACCTTAACGCCACGATCCAAAATTTGAATTGGTTCCTCTTCAAAGGATAGGTCAGTCCTTACATCGATTTCTTCAACTGGCACAATATGAGATGGATCTGAACGGTAGTGCCTTAGCATCGAAACATGAAACACATTATGAATCTGACTTAATTCCGATGGTAGCTCGAGCTGATAGGCTACCGGTCCCACACGCTTCAACACACGATAAGGCCCGATGAACCTGGGGCTCAGTTTACCCTTCCGTCCAAACCTTAGAACTTTCTTCCACGGTGATACCTTTAAGAAAACCCAGTCACCTACTACAAATTCTATGTCCTTACGCTTCAGATCAGCATAGGACTTCTGCCTATCGGACGCTTCCTTCAACCGAGTTCGAATCAACTTAACTTTCTCTTCTGTCTCCGAAACCAAATCCGGACCCAACATCTGACTCTCACCCAACTCTGTCCAGCAAGTAGGAGTGCGACACCTTCGACCATACAACACTTCATACGTTGCCATCTGAATACTAGACTGATAGCTGTTGTTGTATGCGAATTCTGCCAACGGTAGAAACTCCTCCCAACTACCCCTGAAGTTTAAGACACAGCCCCTCAACATATCTTCCAAGATCTGAATTACCCTCTCAGACTGACCATTAGTCTGTGGATGAAACGCGGTGCTAAAATCCAATCTTGTACCCAACGCTTGATGTAACGTCTTCCAGAACCTCGACGTAAACCTGGGGTCTCTGTCTGATATGATAGACACTGGTACCCCATGCAACCTTACAACCTCTGCTACATACAGCTTGGCTAATTTCTGTAGAGAGTAGTCAACACGAACTGACATGAAATGAGTGGACTTCATCAATCGATCCACAATCACCCATACCGAATCCTTCTTAGTAGGCGTAAGAGGTAGCCCACTAACAAAGTCCATCGTGATCCTTTCCCACTTCCACTGTGGGATTTTCACCGGCTGCAACAACCCCGAAGGCAACTGATGCTCTGCTTTCACCTGCTGACATGTCAAGCATTTACCCACCAATTCGGTTACTTCCCGCTTCAGACCCAGCCACCAAAACTATTCCCGTAGATCCCGATACATCTTACTTCCTCCAGGATGCATAGCGTATGGGCTACTATGCCCTTCCTGTAGGATCTTACGTCTCAACTCAAGATCTTTTGGCATACAAGTCTTTCCTCGGAAACATAATACCCCATCACTATTCATACTGAAGTCCGTTATCCCATCACCTGCTCCTAACTGAAACTTCAAATTTAACGACTCATCAGCCAACTGCTTCTCTTTAATCTGACTGACCCAAGAAGGCTTCACTTGAAGCTCAGCTAATAAACTTCCATCATCATATAAGCTGAGATGACCAAACATTGCTCTCAAGTCAGAGATCACCCTACGACTTAGTGCATCCGCCACCACGTTAGCTTTACCCGGGTGGTACTCGATCGAGCAATCATAATCTTTTAACAATTCGATCCATCTCCGCTGCCTTAAATTCAACTCCTTCTGGGTAAGGAGATATTTTAGGCTCTTGTGATCTGTATAAATAACTGACTTCTCCCCATACAGATAATGCCTCCAGATCTTCAAAGCAAACACTACTGCAGCCAATTCCAGATCATGCGTGGGATAATTCACCTCATGTGGTCTCAACTACCGAGACGCATATGCTACCACATTCCCTTCCTGTATTAACACACATCCCAAACTTGTGTGCGACGCATCGTAGTAAACAATAAATTCCTTCCCGGCCTCAGGCTGTATCAACACTGGAGCTTCCGTCAAGATTCTTTTCAACTTCTCAAAACTCTCCTGTTGCTTATCAGACCAGACAAATGGTACCCCTTTCCGCAACAACTTGGTTAATGGTGCCGCAATCAATGAGAACCCCTCAACAAACCTTCTATAATACCCAGCCAGACCAAGAAAACTCTGAATCTCCGCCACCGACTTAGGTTTGCTTCCTACCAAACACGACTTCAATTTTCCGGGGATCAACCCTAATCCCCTCAGCAGACACAACATGGCCCAGAAAGGTAACTTCACTTAGCCAAAATTCACACTTACTAAATTTGGCGTACAGCTGTTTCTCTCTCAGAATTTGTAACACTACCCGAAGATGCGAATCATGCTCCTCCTCTGATTTTGAATAAACCAGGATATCGTCTATAAATACCACAACAAACCGGTCCAGATAGGGTTGGAATACCCGATTCATCATGTCCATAAACGCTCTTTGGTGCATTGGTCAACCCAAACGGCATCACCGTAAATTCGTAGTGACCATAGCGAGTCCTGAAAGCCGTCTTATGAATATCAGCTTCCTTGACCTTAAGCTGATGATATCCCGACCTTAAATCTATCTTCGAGAAGACTGAAGCCCCCTTCAGTTGATCGAACAAATCGTCAATCCTCGGCAGCGGGTATTTATTCTTGATGGTCAACTTTGTAACAGCCCAATTACGACCCTAATCGGAACGGTGGTTTCGGGACCACGAATCCGAGTTAGAAAATAAAATTTTTATATTTTATTTTATTTAATATTTGTGATATATGTTTAAGCATGTGCTAGAATATGGTGAGATAATTTTATTGTTCATATGTTTTTCTTAAGAAAGAGGATTAAATTGGTTAAGAGTTAAAAATAGCCTTTATTTAGATTGGAAGGGCTTAATTGAAATGTTTCTTGCATGCATGGGCTTGCATGTCAAATTGGCCTAAAAGAATGATAGTGGATGGTAATCATGATAGGAAAATATTAGTTTATAAGTTATAATAATAATAAAATGTAATAATAATTTAATAAGGTGATAATTTCATAATGAAATAAAGAAAACAAGAAAAAATAGTATCATCATCTTCCTTTCTCACCACCGAAACTTGAAGAAAAGAAAGGGGAAAACTTAAGCTCAATATTCGACCATTTCATATTCATTTGAGGTTGGTTTTTGAGTTTGATTTTTTTATAATTTATACATCTTTGAGTTAGTTATCGTAAATGCTATCAAACCCATGTAGAAATTTAGAGTTTGAAGCATGATCTAGGTTCGGCCATGGTTGAGTACTCTTGTTTTGTGGTGCTTGATGGAAGAATAGATATATATATATATGCTTGAAATCTACATGTTTAAAGTATGAAAATTTACATGAAAAGGAGTGTGATAGCTTAAATTCAAAATTTAAAAAAATTAAGGATTTAATTGCTAATAAACGATTTGTAAAGATTTAGATAGGCAAGAAGAACATTCAGCCTTAAGGGAAGATAACTAAATTTTAGATATTTGATGAGTTTTGGCATTAGGGACTAAATTGTTTATATTGCAAAAGTTAGGGGTAAATTTGTAAATATGCTAAATTGTGTGTTTATGGATCAAATTGAATGGAAATGATTTTAAATGAGTTTAATTGAACTTGTTTAGATCAAGGTTATAATTGAACTTGTTTAGATCAAGGTTCAAGGGAAAAGGGGTTGGACAAAGGAAAGGCTAAATTAAACGAATAGCCGGGACACTCAAATTCATCGACTTCTGAGGTAAGTTATAAGCAATTGGATAAATTAAATTTTGATTTATGTTATTAATTATAAGTCGAATGAGAGGAAATGTTTGTTAAAAATTAGTTGGCCGAATGAGCTAATGATACATATATATACGAATATGTAAGTTTAATTTATTTTGAGATGGACAAAAGTATGAGTAAATATATATATATATATTTATATTGGGTGATAGTATATGTGGTAATAAATAGAGAAGAATCATGGTTGTATTTGAAATGGGTGACTAGGCTATTATATTATACTTTGGCCGAATGTGTCGGGAATCAATAATGAATAATAGTTATTTTATATATATAATTGTATATGTATTGATGGTTGCCGAACATGATGGGTTAAGGTGGGATCATGAATTACGATTAATAGATGTTTTAATGGGGCATAGAGAATATTGAAAGTGATTATATATATATATATATATATATGTTTATGTGGTTGAAGAAAAGATTGGCAAAGGGCACTGTGTGTGCGGATTCATTCACCGAGCACTGTGTGTGCGAGATCGGTAGAAGGGCACTGTGTGTGCGGATTCATTCATCGAGCACTGTGTGTGCGAGATCGGTAGAAGGGCACTATGTGTGCGGATTCATTCACCGAGCACTGTGTGTGCGAGATCGGTTGAAAGGCACTGTGTGTGCAGAATTATTTAAGTAACGGCACTAAGTGTGCGGTACATTACGAATATTGCACTGTGTGTGCGAATTATTATTTTTATTTCTTCAAGGACCGAAATACTAATACAGGTAAATGAAAGTGTTAGGTAAGAATCTATTGGATAATAGTTCATTATTCAGTGAATTAAAGATTAAGTAAAATGTTTCGATATGGGTATGGAGCCTATAAATACTTGCTTTATATGCTCGTGATTGAATAGGTAAATTATTGAAGAATGTTTACCTAACATGTGTTTTGATAATATGATTTATTCAATAGTTTAACTGAGTATGATTTTACGGAAATTTATAGAATGCTTGGGTGTATGCTCTATCTTATTGTTTATAACTTACTAAGCCACTTAAGCTTACATGGTGTTGTTGTTACTTTGTTTTATAGAACTTTAATATCGAAGTTCAAGCTCAGGGATTCTCGTCAAAGTCAAGCACACTATCGACTATTTTGGTACTCTTTTTGGAAATGAACTTTATACTATGGCATGTATAAGCTAACTTTCCTAGAATTGACTCACATGTTATTTTGTGAATGTAAATACAAATGCCATGCGAAAAATGGCTATATTTCTATGCTTGGGTTTGAATTGGTTATGCTTGATCATGTTGTTAGTATTTATGTATGTTCGGCCTTGATATAAACTTAATACGGAAATTCATTTAATGGCATTTATATATGTATGAGTGATGCATTTAGTATATGCACGATGAAATAGTCTTGAAATTTGGCATGAATTGTGAATGGAGTGGATATAAATCGATTCAAATGGTTTTGGTTAGGTTGATAAATGAGCTTTAGTTGATGATTATAAATCGATAGTAATGTATGGAATAAAATGCTTAGCTTGTATAATAACGTTGAATTTCATTACATTTGATAAGTGCGGTTTTGTTATGACTTAATATTTTAACTTTTAAGATTGATGGATAATAAATCATATGAACATTCGAATAGAGTGTGCCATACTTAGATATATATGGATGATGTATATTTGATGTGTTTTGAAATTATGAATTGTCTTAAAATTTAACTTGGGTGATAGGTGTGATAATGGACTTAGTTTATTAAACATCGTTTAATACTGTTAAATTTGGGTAGGTTATGATTCGGTCAATGTTTTTAGAAATAGGAAAAATTGATTATTTATTTATTTCAATGATTCGCTAATCTTTGCTAAGTCCTATAAAGCATGGTTTTAATAGATGTATTCGTTATGAAATAAAGTATGCGTGTAAACAAGTGTTTGCATATCATGCATGAAGATTTTGTCTAATATGTGTTATTTGGTTCATTATGCGCATTGATTGATTGAGTTAAGCCTATTGTTAAGATAATGCCCGTGACCCTAATTCGGCGATAGATATGGGTTAGGGGTGTTACATTTTTATTGGTATCAGAGCTACGGTTTAGTCGATTCTCGGACTAACGTAGCGCGTGTGAGTCTAGCTATACATGCCATATTTCATAATGTGATAGTGTGATGACTTCTGACAGTAAAATGTGTTTATTTTTTTTATATAGTAATGGATCCCGATCCCGAGTGAGCTGTAGCTGATGATGTTGAGAGTGTGGCGCCCGTTCCCGCGCAGGGGACCGAGCCAGAAGAATCTCGACCGGCTACGAGTAATCCTGATAAGGGGGCTAGACATGCCTTCTATAGCATGATGAACGATTGGTTCAGTCATTACATACGAACCAATCCAGCTGTTCAACCACCCCTGAATCTGAATGTTCCCCATGTAATACCAATTATACCTCCAGTTTCCAATCCTGAAAGAGTAACTAAACCTCCTGTTGATCGTATACGGAAGCACGGGGCTCAAGAATTTAGAGCTGAGGACGATGATGATGCGGAGCGAGCTGAATTTTGGCTCGATAATACTGTCCGTGTCTTCGATGAGCTGTCTTGCACACCCGATGACTGTTTGAAGTGTGCCATATCATTATTACGGGATTCTTCCTACTACTGGTGGAATACTCTTGTGTCAGTTGTCCCGAAAGAGAGAGTTACCTGGGACTTCTTTCAGACGGAATTTCGTAAAAAGTACATAAGTCAGTGCTTCATAGATTCCAAGCGTAAAGAATTTCTCGAGCTCAAACAGGGCCGTATAACTGTGTCTGAATACGAGCGCAAGTTTGTGCGACTTAGTCGCTACGCTCGTGAATGTGTATCTTCTGAGGCTACTATGTGCCAGAGATTTGAGGATGGTCTGAATGAAGACATAAAGCTTCTGGTTGGCATTCTTGAGATTAACGAGTTCGTTGTGCTAGTGGAAAGAGCTTGTAAAGCTGAAGAACTGGGGAAAGAAAAACAGAAAGCTGAAGTTGAATCTAAAGATTTCCGGAAGAGATCTGCGGGTAGATTTTCACAGATGGCAACAAAGAAGTCTAAGAACGATGGTAGTCGATCAAAACCCAATACTGGGATTTCTATTCGAGATCGGCCACAAGTGAGTTCTCGAGCTACATCAGTGGCTAGTGTCGGCAATGCTCGATCGAGCAAACCTGAGTTTCAGCAGTGCGGTAGACGGCATTTTGGAGAGTGCTGGGGTAAATCTTTTAATCGCACTTTTTATCAGTGTGGTTCACAAAATCACTTCGTTCGGGATTGTCCGGAGACTGTTGAGAAGGGTACTACTCAAAGCGCGAGACCGAGCGGCACTACAACTAGAGGTAGACCATCTCGTAGTGGGGGAGGTAGGAGTGGTGCACAGAGGGGAACTTCAGATGCGGTTATCCGATCAGATACCCGTGTACCGGCTAGAGCTTATGCCATCCGTACTAGAGAGGAGGCCTCATCTCTGGACGTTATAATTGGTATTTTCACTCTCTTTGATACTATTGTAACTGCTTTGATCGATCCTGGCTCAACCCATTCGTATGTGTGTGAAGCATTAGTATCCAGTAAGACTCTACCTGTTGAGTCTACTGAAATTGTGATTCGGGTTTCAAACCCCCTGGGTCGATGTGTATTGGTGGATAAAGTGTGCAAGAACTGCCCTTTGATGATTCGAGATATGTGTTTTCCGGTTGATCTGATGTTATTACCTTTCGATGAATTCGACATCATCCTTGTCATGGATTGGTTAACCATACATGATGTAGTAGTGAATTGTAGACGAAAGACTATTGATTTAAGGTGTCAGAATAACGAAATACTTCGGATTGAATCTGCAAATTTGAATGGGTTACCGACTGTGATATCATCGATATTGGCTCGACAGTATTTGAGAAAGGGTTGTAAAGCTTATCTTGCGTATGTGATTGACAACAAAGTAACAGAAAGGAAGATTGAATCTGTGCCAGTTGTTTGTGAGTACCCGGATGTGTTTCCGGAGGAATTGCCGGGATTGCCACCTATTCGTGAGATAGAGTTTGGTATTGAGTTAGTGCCAGGGACCACCCCGATTTCGATAGCTCCGTATAGAATGGCACCTATAGAATTAAAAGAATTGAAGGCTCAGTTACAAGAATTGACGGATAGAGGTTTTGCCCGACTGAGTTTTTCTCCCTGGGGTGCACCCGTTCTATTTGTGAAGAAGAAAGACGGAACATTAAGAATGTGCATCGATTATCGGCAACTCAATAAGGTGATAGTTAAGAACAAATATCCGTTGCCACGTATTGATGATTTATCCGATCAGCTGAAAGGAGCTTCGATGTTTTCGAAAATTGATCTGAGATCCAGATATTATCAGTTGCGAGTTAGAGAATCAGATGTACCGAAGACTGCCTTTCGGACAAGATACGGTCATTATGAGTTTTTGGTGATGCTATTTGGGCTCACTAATGCCCCTGCGATTTTCATGGATCTGATGAATTGAGTATTTAGACCGTATCTAGATCGGTTTGTAGTTGTATTTATAGATGATATACTGATCTATTCCCGAGATGAAACCGAGCATGCTGAGCATTTGAGATTAGTGCTACAGATTTTGCGTGAAAAACAATTATACGCAAAATTTAGCAAATGTGATTTTCGGTTGAATGAAGTTAGTTTCCTGGGTCATGTCATTTCAGCATCGGGCATTCGGGTTGACCCAAGTAAAGTTTCGGCCATACTTGATTGGAAACCCCCGCGGAATATTTCTGAGATTCGTAGCTTTCTGGGACTTGCCGGATATTACAAACGTTTCGTGAAAGGGTTTTCTATGATAGCAGCTCCGATGACAAAACTATTGCAAAAAGACGTTAAATTCGAGTGGTCAGAAAGGTGTCAGAAGAGTTTCGATCAGCTGAAAACTTTGTTGACGGAAGCTCCGGTACTTGTTCAGCCAGAGTCGGGTAAAGAATTTATTATTTTCAGTGATGCATCCTTGAATGGACTGGGCTGTGTATTGATGCAGGAGGGTAAAGTTGTGGCCTATGCTTTGAGGCAATTGAAATCGCACGAGAGGAATTATCTGACTCACGACCTTGAGTTGGCCGCTATAGTCTTTGCTTTGAAGATATGGCGTCACTATCTTTTCGGTGAGAGATGCCACATCTATTCGGATCATAAGAGTCTAAAGTACCTAATGACTCAAAAGGACCTGAATTTGAGACAGCGACGATGGTTGGAACTGTTGAAAGATTACGAGCTCGTGATTGATTATCACCCGGAAAAGGCTAATGTGGTTGCTGATGCACTTAGCCGAAAGTCACTATTTGCTCTTCGCACAATGAATGCGAATGTAGCTATGACTGAGGATGGCGCGATCATTGCTGAGTTGAAAGTGAGACCATTGTTTTAGCAACAGATTCGAGAAGCCCAAGAGGTTGATGATGAATTAAAAGCAAAGAAAAGTCTTTGTAGCTCGTGTACGGATTCAGACTTTCAAATGGATGCTGAAGGATGTTTACGGTTCAAGAATTGGATCTGTGTACCGAAGAACCCTGAATTGATTCGAATGATTTGTGACGAAGCTCATAGTAGTAGATTGTCGATTCATCCGGGTAGTACAAAAATGTATAACGATCTGAAGCAATTTTATTAGTGGCACGGTATGAAACGAGACATCTCAGACTATGTGTCGAAATGCTTAATATGCCAACAAGTAAAAGCTGAGCATCAAGTGCCATCAGGACTATTTCAACCGATTATGATACCAGAGTGGAAATGGGATCGTGTTACGATGGACTTCATATCGAGTTTTCCTTTGACGCCAAATTAGAAAGATTCAATCTGGGTTATTGTTGATAGATTGACGAAATCAGCCCATTTTTTGCCCGTACGTACGGATTTCTCACTTGATAAATTAGTTGAGTTGTACATATCGCAGATCGTACGATTGCACGGGGTACCTATTTCTATTGTTTCGGATAGGGATCCGAGATTTACATCACGATTTTGGAAGAAACTGTAAGATGCTCTAGGTACTAAATTACATTTCAGCACTGCTTTTCACCCTCAGACGGATGGACAATCCGAACGTGTTATTCAGATACTCGAGGATATGTTGAGATGTTGCATTCTTGAGTTTGAGGGTACGTGGGAACAATACCTACCTTTGATTGAATTCGCATACAATAACAGCTTTCAATCAAGTATCAAAATGGCACCCTATGAAGCTTTATACGGCCGTAAGTGTCGTACACCTCTATATTGGACCGAGTTAAGTGAAGGCAAGATACACGGGGTTGATTTAATCAGGGAGACAGAGCAAAAAGTTAAAGTAATTCGAGAAAACTTGAAAGCCACATCAGATCGCTAGAAGTCATACGCGGATCTGAAACGAAAAGATATAGAGTTTTAAGTGGGTGATCAAGTGTTCTTGAAAGTATCGCCGTGGAAAAAGATACTCAGATTTGGTCGTAAAGGAAAACTGAGTCTGAGGTTTATTGGGCCATACGAAGTTATTGAGCGTATCGGGCCGGTTGCGTACAGATTGAGATTGCCGTACGAATTAGACAAGATTCATAATGTTTTCCACGTGTCAATGATCCGACGATATAGATCCGATCCTTCTCATGTAATCAATCCATCAGAGGTGGAAATTCAGCCTGACTTGACTTATGGGGAAGAACCGATTCGTATCTTAGCTCATGAAGTGAAAGAGTTGCGAAATAAGAAAATATCATTGGTTAAAGTAATGTGGCATAAGCATGGGGTTGAGGAAGCAACCTGGGAAACCGAAGAATCAATGAAGGAGCGATATCCACACTTATTCATCGGTAAGATTTTCGGGGACGAAAATTCCTTAAGGGGGAGAGTTGTAACAGACCAATTACGACCCTAATCGGAACGGTGGTTTCGGGACCACGAATCCGAGTTAGAAAATAAAATTTTTATATTTTATTTTATTTAATATTTGTGATATATGTTTAAGCATGTGCTAGAATATGGTGAGATAATTTGATTGTTCATATGTTTTTCTTAAGAAAGAGGATTAAATTGGTTAAGAGTTAAAAATAGCCTTTATTTAGATTGAAAGGGCTTAATTGAAACGTTTCTTGCATGCATGGGCTTGCATGTCAAATTGGCCTAAAAGAATGATAGTGGATGGTAATCATGATAGGAAAATATTAGTTTATAAGTTATAATAATAATAAAATGTAATAATAATTTAATAAGGTGATAATTTCATAATGAAATAAAGAAAACAAGAAAAAAAAATAGTATCATCATCTTCCTTTCTCACCACCGAAACTTGAAGAAAAGAAAGGGGAAAACTTAAGCTCAATATTCGGCCATTTCATGTTCATTTGAGGTTGGTTTTTGAGTTTGATTTTTTTATAATTTATACATCTTTGAGTTAGTTATCGTAAATGCTATCAAACCCATGTAGAAATTTAGAGTTTGAAGCATGATCTAGGTTCGGCCATGGTTGAGTACTCTTGTTTTGTGGTGCTTGATGGAAGAATAGATATATATATGCTTGAAATCTACATGTTTAAAGTATGAAAATTTACATGAAATGGAGTGTGATAGCTTAAATTCGAAATTTAAAAAAATTAAGGATTTAATTGCTAATAAACGATTTGTAAAGATTTAGATGGGCAAGAAGAACATTCGGCCTTAAGGGAAGATAACTAAATTTTAGATATTTGATGAGTTTTGGCATTAGGGACTAAATTGTTTATATTGTAAAAGTTAGGGGTAAATTTGTAAATATGCTAAATTGTGTGTTTATGGATCAAATTGAATGGAAATGATTTTAAATGAGTTTAATTGAACTTGTTTAGATCAAGGTTCAAGGGAAAAGGGGTTGGACAAAGGAAAGGCTAAATTAAACGAATAGCCGGGACACTCAAATTCATCGACTTCCGAGGTAAGTTATAAGCAATTGGATAAATTAAATTTTGATTTATGTTATTAATTATAAGTCGAATGAGAGGAAATGTTTGTTAAAAATTAGTTGGCCGAATGAGCTAATGATACATATATATACGAATATGTAAGTTTAATTTATTTTGAGATGGACAAAAGTATGAGTAAATATATATATTTATATTGGGTGATAGTATATGTGGTAATAAACAGAGAAGAATCATGGTTGTAATTGAAATGGGTGACCAGGCTATTATATTATACTTTGGCCGAATGTGTTGGGAATCAATAATGAATAATAGTTATTTTATATATATAATTGTATATGTATTGATGGTTGCCGAACATGATGGGTTAAGGTGGGATCATGAATTACGATTAATAGATGTTTTAATGGGGCATAGAGAATATTGAAAGTGATTATATATATATGTTTATGTGGTTGAAGAAAAGATTGGCAAAGGGCACTGTGTGTGCGGATTCATTCACCGAGCACTGTGTGTGCGAGATCGGTAGAAGGGCACCGTGTGTGCGGATTCATTCACCGAGCACTGTGTGTGCGAGATCAATAGAAGGACACTGTGTGTGCGAATTCATTCACCGAGCACTGTGTGTGCGAGATTGGTTGAAAGGCACTGTGTGTGTGGAATTATTTAAGTAATGGCACTAAGTGTGCGGTACGTTACGAATATTGCACTGTGTGTGCGAATTATCATTTTTATTTCTTCAAGGACCGAAATACTAATACAGGTAAATGAAAGTGTTAGGTAAGAATCTATTGGATAATAGTTCATTATTCGGTGAATTAAAGATTAAGTAAAATGTTTCGATATGGGTATGGAGCCTATAAATACTTGGTTTATATGCTCGTGATTGAATAGGTAAATTATTGAAGAATGTTAACCTAGCATGTGTTTCGATAATATGATTTATTCAATAGTTTAACATAGTATGATTTTACGGAAATTTATAGAATGCTTGGGTGTATGCTCTATCTTATTGTTTATAACTTACTAAGCCACTTAAGCTTACATGGTGTTGTTGTTACTTTGTTTTATAGAACTTTAAAATCGAAGTTCAAGCTCGGGGATTCTCGTCAAAGTCAAGCACACTATCAACTATTTTGGTACTCTTTTTGGAAATGAACTTTATACTATGGCATGTATAAGCTAACTTTCCTAGAATTGACTCATATGTTATTTTGTGAATGTAAATGCAAATGCCATGCGAAAAATGGCTATATTTCTATGCTTGGGTTTGAATTGGTTATGCTTGATCATGTTGTTAGTATTTATGTATGTTCGGCCTTGATATAAACTTAATATGGAAATTCATTTCATGGCATTTATATATGTATGAGTGATGCATTTAGTATATGCACGATGAAATAGTCTTGAAATTTGGTATGAATTGTGAATTTAGTGGATATAAATCGATTCAAATGGTTTTGGTTAGGTTGATGAATGAGCTTTAGTTGATGATTATAAATCGATAGTAATGTATGGAATAAAATGCTTAGCTTGTATAATAACGTTGAATTTCATTACATTTGATAAGTGCAGTTTTGTTATGACTTAATATTTTAACTTTTAAGATTGATGGATAATAAATCATATGAACATTCGAATAGAGTGTGCCATACTTAGATATATATGGATGATGTATATTTGATGTGTTTTGAAATTATGAAGTGTCTTAAAATTTAACTTGGGTGATAGGTGTGATAATGGACTTAGTTTATTCAACATCGTTTAATACTGTTAAATTTGGGTAGGTTATGATTCGGTCAATGTTTTTAGAAATAGGAAAAATTGATTATTTATTTATTTCAATGATTCGGTAATCTTTGCTAAGCCCTATAAAGCATGGTTGTAATAGATGTATTCGTTATGAAATGAAGTATGCGTGTAAACAAGTGTTTGCATATCATGCATGAAGATTTTGTCTAATATGTGTTATTTGGTTCATTATGCGCATAGATTGATTGAGTTAAGCCTATTGTTAAGATAATGCCCGTGACCCTAATTCGGCGATAGATATGGGTTAGGGGTGTTACAAACTTATTCAACTGACGGTAGTCAATGCACATACGCATTGATCCGTCCTTCTTCTTAACGAATAGCACCGGCGCTCCCCAAGGTGACACACTCAGTCGGATAAAACCCCGATCCAACAGTTCCTAAATTTGGGCTTTTAATTCCACCAACTCCTTTGGCGCCATTCTATATGGGGCAATAGACACTGCGCTGTCCCCCCCTAAGAAGAAGATCAATCTTTGAATTCCACCTCGCGATCCGGGAGGTAATCCTGGAAGCTCTTCTGGGAAAACATCAGAGAACTCTTTCACTGTTCTAACATCCCCCACAGTTAATTCCTTGGCCTCCAGAGCACAAACAAAAGTTATGAATGCCTCACATCCTTTCCTCACCATTCTTTCATCCTTTAAAGCGGACACTACATTAGACAAGTAGTTCCTCCTTTCACCTATCACCACCACCTCATCATCTTCAGGAGTCCTTAACACCATGCGCTTGGCAGCACAATCCAAGTTTGCTCGATACTTCACTAGCCATCCATCCCTAAGATTAAATCGAACTCCCGAACGCAGCGGTTCCATCGATCAGCGAGGAAAACCATCCCTTGAACCTCTAAAGGCACCCTCCTAAAGAGTTTATTCACCACTACAGATTGTCCTAAAGGGCTAAGTACAGTCATCTCCCTAGAAGCAATCTCAGAGTCTATGTTCGGAGTTCCCGATATAGTAATAGCAACATAAGAATGTGTTGATCCTATATCAATCAGTGCAGTATAAGGCAACCCATAAATAAGAAACGTACCCGTTATGACGTCCGGTGCATCACCCTCCTCTCGATGTCTAGCTGCATAGACCAACCCAGTCGCTCGCATCTCGTTTCCCAAAGACCTCTGCCGGTGCTCCACGTCCACGACCAAAACCATTACCCTTCCGTTGGACCACTACCTCTCTGTGGTTGCTTTGGCCACACCTCTACCCTACCGAGCGTAACCTGTACTCATCGGTCGCACTCTACCCAACTCCTATGGATGGGTCTCTTACCCGATGATCGGTGACCCACACAGAAACATCCTCTATTACTCGTCCAGCACTCACTTGAATGAAATTTACCGCATCTAGCACACCTCTGAGGCCCACTATCAATAACAGGTCTCGTAACACGACTCGACCCATCCAACCTAGGCCTCTTCTGAAATCCCCCGGCTGACCCTGACGATCCAAAATTCCTTTTATTTCTTCCTCTATCCCTATCTTGATTCTGCCTTTCGGACCGCTTCACCTCCTCGGCTATCTTAGCCTTTTCCACTAAAACAGAAAATTCTCTTTCTCGCTTCGGAGCTATCAGCACTCGCAACTCGTTCCTCAGACCATCATCAAACCGAACACAATGCTCATGGTCTGTGGCAACAATACCCCGGGCATAACGACTAAGACGTAAAAATTCTGCCTCATACTCAGCTACCGACTTATTTCCCTGAACCAAATTTAGAAATGCCTTACGCTGCGCATCCACATAACTTGATCCAATGTATTTCCCCTGGAATACTGTCTTGAAGAAATCCCAGGTAATACGGTCAGCCACTGTACCATCCCTGACCGTGAGCCACCACTCCTTTCAGCTTCTCCTCCACCGTAAAGTCAAGATCATCCATAATACGCTCAACTGCTTCTAGCCAATACTCAGCTACATTAGGAGCTACGCCAGAAACGCCCCTAAACATTTCCGCTCCATTGGCTCAGAGTCATTCAGACATAGATTTTTGAGCTCCCGAACCCGTGCTCGCTCCAGCAACTCTCTCCAATACACGTAACATCGCTGAGACACGGCGCATCGTCTCTCGCTGCTTGATCCTCGAAATTGCAGCCTGCGGTGGCGTGCTTGGTGCATCACTTTTCGACCCATGTCCAGATTCTAAGGGTTTAGACCCAACATTCCGGCCTCTACCACGACCACGCACAACACGTCCACGCCCCCTAGTACTCATGGCTACTGATACGACTTAATCTGATTAAGAATTTTATGGATTAGTACTTTCTTTCACTATTTATTATCGGGCAGTCTTATGAGAAATAGCATTCAAAAGTAATTTTCGCAGATTCATATCTATACCTAGAGGTTTCAGTCTCTAAAGCTTGAATCTCTTAACTCTAGTAATCATAACACAGCATAATTATTTCATGCAAAACAACCAACAATTAGAACACTTACCGCGTGGATCGGGTGCCGGTAGACTCGAGTGCCATACTCTAACTAAAACGTTTCCTTCAATAACATTTTAAATCGACCTTATAAAACATTGTTGAACCCATTCCACAGTCGAGTTTTACAAACTTGGCACTGATACCAAAATTGTAACACCCCAAACCCGGTCTAGACGTTACGACCAGATCTGGAATGTCACAGGGGAAAGGTTGTAAAAGGACTTTGGAAATTTTTAAGAAAAACCGAAGGTTTGAAACTTTTTGTTTTAGGTAATATTATAAAAACGGTGATTTGTAGTTTCAAGAAAGATTTCCGAGTTGGGTTAATCAGAAATTTGTCATCTTTGTTAGCACTTGAAAGAAAAACGGTTGTTTTATGATACTTATATTTTGAAAACTCCATCTTAGCTTACGTGTTAAAATATAGTAACGACATATTTTAGACAGATAATAACTAAATAAATAAAATAGAAAAAAACCAAACTTTAGCTTAAGAAGGCCTTATTACATACAAAACTCTCAATTAAAATAATTTGTAAAAAGAAACAAGTTTATGAAAAGAAACATTTTATGGCCTCCACGAATCCGCCTCGGCTCCCAGATCCACGATCTATTGATTACCTGCAACAGTAAGCAGAGGGGTGAGTCACCAAGACTCAGTGTGTAAATCCCCTTATGTCACATAAATGGTATCAAGCCCACAACCGCACATTGGGCCCTAGCCCACTCAAAGTAGAATACACAAATAGGAATGAAATGTATCCCAAACCCAACCTAGTTTTTCCATCCTCTACACGCCACCCGTACCAGCCCAACACACCGTGGGGATTTCTACAATCAACCCTCCATCCGCTACACGCCTCATATGTGGCACCAAGCCACTATTTACATATATGGGGCCAACCGACCCTGGTACCAAACCACCGTGACAATCCCTGATGAATATATGTGGGGCCAACCCACTGTGGTACCAAACCACTAGGACGAGTCACTAAATCATAGATATATATATATACGTGGTATTAAACCACCGTGGCACCAAGCCACCAAGACATGGTCACTGAATCAGATATATGTGGGGCCAACCCACTTGTGGTACCAAACCACCGTGGATGAGTCTCCAATACTTCCCTTTCGCATCATAACCCAAACCCATGCAGAACATACAAATCAAATGAATGCACATGCTCTCATCATAGTGACAAATTACAAAGATACATTTTCCTACCCATTAATAGAACGTTATAGTCACTTACACTGGTATCCCGCCTTTACCCATAAGGGTATAACGACTTTCTATTCATCACTTCGCTTTTCATTAAACAGCTTAATAATACACATTAATAACAGAGTGTGAATATTTTACACACCGATAACACGCAATACTATGCTTTCTATGCTCGGCACTCTCGTTAGCGAGGATGGCGGCTATCCTGCTATCTGCTCACGAAGCGATCCACAACCCGGTGGCGGTCTGCATCGCCGTCTGAGATCATTTCTTGAACTTAGGGTCGAGACTACGGGTCCGACCCTTTCCTTCCTTTGACTGGCATTCGAATCCATGACAGATCTTGATCAGAGAAACATGTTAATGTAATGAAAAAAATTAAAGGATAGATACTCGTATCAAAGAAGTCGCTTACCTAGATCAACAGAAACCGAACGTTAGCAGACTTGGCTTAAGAACCCGATTAGAGTGATCCGATTTGGAAATCACAAACCCTTCGGCTTTGGACTACAACCGCTTGGCTAATGGAGATTCCCGAAGATACGTCCCAACAAGAGAAGAGAAAAAGAAAGGAGGGTTAACCAGGGTATAAACGCCATGCAACCTAGCCATTCGGCTTTGGCCATACAAAACCGAAAGGAAGAAAAGAAAAAAAAAAAGAGAATCACTTCTTACCTTCAGCAATAAAACCCGATTGGCACATAAAAAGATTCGGCACAGGAGAAGTAATAGATGAGAATGATCGATCAGCTAAACAAGAAGAAAGAAGGTTAAATTTCGGCTATTGGCAAAAAATGATGGTAAGAAGGTTTCGATGGAACAAGTGGAAACATGCGTCTTAAGGAGAGAACACTAGAAGAAAAGTGAGGAAGAGAGAATGTTTCGGCTAGCACTCAAAAGAACAAAAGAAAGATGAAGCAAAGAAATGGGATGAGAGTTTCGGTTGAAAGGGAAAAGATGAAGAGGAATAGTAATGAGAGAAAGAGAGCTACGGTTTTGGTGAAGAAGAAATGTACCAAAGTTGATTTCGGCTTTGAGAAAAATAGGAGAACCAAATGAAAGGAGGAAGAAAAAGAACACAAAGAAAGCTCAAGAACTTGACAAAAGTCGGCACTCAACACTCCCTTCAAAGACCAAATATACTCCAAAAGAAAGGGAGAAAACCTAAGACCCAAAGGATTTTCACACACACACTACTAGACCCCAACCGAAACCTCTCCCCTTCTCAAGCTTCCCGCAACCTAGGCCATTACCTCCACCCACTTGAAAATCCCTTACTTTCCTCCTAAATTCACTCTTGTTCACCCATTCAAAATAGTTTGAACAATTCAAACTCCACCTTTCACTCATGGCCACCCTTTCCAATTATTTGACTCATTCAACACTCCCCCCTTGAAGTGTCCTAGCCGAACTCCACCACCCAAGCTCATTAGACGCAAAAACAAAACTCCACATTGCTGACGACGCGGCTTGAACCCCTTCCCTCTGCAGCTACTCCCTTGTGACGCCTCTTCAAGCACTCTAAGTGGCGCCTCTCTGCCACTTTACCAACTCTTTACTTGTGTCATCCACACACAATTAAGTACCCTTAAGACCTACCTCAGCTAGCTCTCCCCTATATTGCCTAAAAAAAAATAAAATTTCACCAAGGCTTAGGCTTAACCCCGAGCCTTCCCGGGACCCCCAAACACACCAAATTAACACACAGAGCATAGCGTAAACACACAACACATATTAAATGCAGAATCCCAAACTCCAGGATGTTACACCGTGTGTCTGGCTCGTGTGCAAGTCTGACTTGCTTCGAATTAGGACATTGAAGGACACGGTCAAGACACACGCCCGTGTGCTCACCCGTGTGGGCAATTATAGGCCATTTACAAGGCCAATTTGCCATCCAATTTTGGGTCATCCCTACATGTTCAATTCCAACATCAAATAACATACAAATCATTCACCATCTCAATTACCAAATCAAGTATGAAGCATACCATTTCTATTTCACCAAAGCATATCATAATGGCCATTCACATAAGACCATATATATACACCTCACATACACCATTTTCACATAGCAAAACATATACTAAAATCAATCCAAAGTCTCATCCATTATCAAGCCATATCACATTGCAAGATTTATACATCTCAAAACATTCCACAACTTCACTAGCCTATACATGCTGTATACCATATATATACAACTTTCAAAAGGTACCAAAATAAATGTCCGATAGTGTGATTGAGTCGCTGACGATCCTTAGATCCGAGCTAGCTTTAAATACCACTGTAAACAAAGAAAGACTTCACACAGTAAGCTTTAAAGCTTAGTAAGTTCGTAATATAACACAATTAACTCAACAATTTTAATTCAATATGCAAAATTAACTAACACTTAGTTCAATTCACATCACTACTCAATCCAACTCTTTATATCATTCATTCACATAATCTTTCTGTAACACCCCTTACCCGTGCCCGAAGCCGTGACCGAGATTGAGGCATTACCTAACTAATCTCACTTGATATCTCGAAACGGGCTATAAAAATTCGTTTAAACTCATCACTTGCATGTACTCGGCCTAAGAGGCCCCAAACATACCTCTGAGAGGTATCTGAACTATTTTGGGAGTTTTTACGAGCTCGGGAACTTTTCAACAAAACAGGGGCCACACGCCCGTGTTGGTCTATGGACACGCCTGTGTGCCCTAAGACATGTCCGTGTCATCCACCCGTGGTCGAATTCACGACCAACTTCACACGGCCTGACACGCACGTGTCTTCCACCCGTGGTCAATTCGACTAACTTCACACGGCCTGAACACGCCCGTGTCTTCTACCCGTGGTCAATTCGACTAACTTCACACGGTCTGAACACGCCCGTGTCTTCTACCCGTGGTCAATTTAAATTCCACAATTAATGTGCAGGACTTCACACGGCACTGGCACACGCGCGTGTCCCTGGCCGTGGAGCACACCGACTTGCAAACCTAGTATGCAAGGGGACACACAGTCAATTCACACGCCCATAGGGCTGACCGTGTGTCACACACGGTATAGACACACGCCCGTGTTTCTATTCATATGGACAATTAGATGGCTATCTACCAAGCCTTTTGCCACCCTACATTGCACACATGCAAACACCAATCTATCTCAACACAATTCACAACCCAAAGGCATATCCAAGTACTCAATTCAACAACCATACACAAGGGCATACACTTCAAAAAAAATCACTTTCTTTAAACATAAAAATTTGCCAAGTATCGGCCTAACTTAATAGACCATTACAAAATGAGGTTTTGATGCCTTACAAAGCCAACACTTTGGCCAACAATTACGACCTAACAAAATACTCGAGTCCTATACATGCCATACTCAAAATAAGTCTAAATTGTTATACCAAAGTGGTGTCGATAGTATGATTTCTGAACTCCTACGTCCCCGATCCTCGAGTTATCAAGGCAATACTACAAGGAAAAAGAGCAATGAAAGGGGTAAGCATAAAGCTTAGTAAGTTTTCACGGATATGAATAGCAACAATAAGCTCATAATATAATCCATTCATGACATTAACTAACTATACACAAGTCATAGGCTTCTTGCCATACTTACTCACAATTGCCCTTATTTAGCACATACCGTACCATATATCGTAATCGTTTCTTCGTGACTCGTTCACGAGTGCCTGTATTCACTCACTCATATGACTTTAGTACAAATCTCATTTCTAATTCTAAACCCATCTACTTATCCCTTTAATCACTAGGGATAGTCAAAGACTCATATTTAACATCGTTCATGTAGGGATGAAGCCAATGCCACATCCCCGAGGTGGTCTTACATGGAGTTACTTCTAAACGCCAATGCCATATCCCGGATATGGTCTTATATAGACTTTTACATCATGTATCGATGCCATATCCCGGATATGGTCTTATACGATTTTCATATTCATTACCGAAGCCATATCTCGGATATGGTCTTACATAAGATCTCAACTCAGTGCCGAGGCCATGTCCCGGACATGGTCTTATACGGGACCTTATCTATTTCATATCTCGATGATAGCATTTTCATATTCACATGGTCCACTAGGACTTCAACATCTCATTCAACATCAATTTAATAGAGTGTCATGCATCAATATGATATCAAGTATTCTCAATTATGCTAACATAAATGTTGTATTATTCACATACAAACTTACCTCGATTTCAAAATGAGCTAGCTCGACGGTTTAGTCCGAGACTTTGTTCTTTCCCCGATCGAGGCAGTTTCTTAGTTCTTCTTGCTCTATAATAGCAATTTAGCTCATTTTAATCATATCATTAATAAAAGCATTTCAATAATCATGCTTAGATGAAATTACTATTTTGCCCCTAGACTTTGGCAAAATGACCATTTTACCCCTAGGCTCGGAAATCAATTCTAATCAAATTTCTACCTTTAATGAGCCTAGGTGAACATTTATTTCTCTTATGGCTATCATCAAAACCCAACATTTCACACATTTACTACCAATTTTACAACCTTTACAAAAAGGTTCATTTAGGTGTTTTCATGGCAACACCTTTCACAAAAGTTGTTCATCTAACAACTAAGACTCATTTTCTTCCATAAAAATGCAGCAAATCACATAAAAGCTCTCATGGCAAAACTCTAAACTTTTCACCATATTGCAAGATAGTCCCCTCATTAGAAAGCTTAAGCTTTAGGGGTTCAAAATGTACAATTTTTTATCAAGAAATGATCACTAATGCACTTACTTGCAAGGAGAGAAGCTTGCTGAAATTTTTGAGCTCTAAAACCCCTTAGTTTGCTATCAATTTCGGTGGAGAAGAAGAGATAAAAAGATCATATCTTTTTCCTTTCCTTATTTTATTAATACAAGTCAAATTATCCATCTAACTTCAACAACTTTGACCAATTTTGACTCCTATTGTCCCCTATGGCCGGCCAACCATTAGCAAAAGGGCTAATTTCCCTTTAAAGGCCTCAAATTAATATTCTATGGCTATTAGGCACCTTTAGCTCATAAAATGGAACTTTCGCACTTTATGCGATTTAGTCCTTTTTCGCGATTAAGCATGAAATCGCTAAAATTAAGGCACCAAAATTTCATACACTTGTACTATCATGCTTTGACTCATAATATAACCTGAAAATGAATTTCTCAAATCTCAGATTAGTGGTCCCGAGATCACTGTTCGAGCTAGCCCCTAAATCGGGCTGTTACAATTCTCCCCCTTAAGGATTTTCGTCTCCGAAAATCTTACCAGTGAAAAGGTTGGGGTATTGGTTTCTCATCGTTTCCTCGGGCTCCCATGTAGCCTCTTCTATTCCGTGTCTTTTCCATAAAACTTTCACCAGGGCTATGCTTTTTTTTCTCAACTGTTTGACCTCTCGTGCCAAAATCTTAACCGGCTCTTCACCATAAGTCAAGTCCGGTTGTATCTCTACCTCTGTTGGTACAATGACATGTGAAGGATCTGAACGGTATCGACGCAACATGGATATGTGAAAGACATCATGAATCTTTTCTAGTTCAGGTGGTAAGGCCAACCGATAAGCTACCGATCCTATCCTCTCAGTAATCTCATAAGGTCCAATAAAGCGCGGACTTAGTTTGCCCTTCCGGCCAAATCTGAGGACTTTCCTCCAAGGTGATACTTTCAAGAACACTTTATCACCGACTTTGAATTCTATCTCTTTCCTTTTCAAATCTGAATAGGACTTCTGCCTATCTGAGGTAACTTTTAGACAATCACGTATCATTTTTACGTTTTCATCAGATTCCTTAACCAGATCAACCCCGTGTATCTGTTTCTCTCTGAGTTCTGACAAATAGAAGGGCGTGTGACACTTACGCCCATACAATGCCTCATAAGGCGCCATCTTTAAACTTGACTGAAAACTGTTGTTGTAGGCAAATTCCACCAACGGTAAGTATCCCAACTACCTTGGAATTCTAAAACGCAACATCGAAGCATGTCCTCAAGTATCTGGCTTACCCTCTTCGACTGTCCATCAATTTGTGGATGGAAGGCTGTACTGGAATTTAATTTCGTGCCCAAGGCTTCTTGCAACTTTTTCCAAAACTGTGACGTGAATCTCGGATCTCTATCCGAAATGATCGACAACGGTACACCATGGAGTCTTACTATCCCTGACATGTACAAGTCTGCCAATTTATCAAGCAAATAGTCGACTCATACTGGTATAAAATGGGCTGACTTTGTGAGTCTATCAACCACTACCCATACTGCATCTTTCTTCTTTGGAGTCAACGGTAAGCCCGTCACGAAGTCCATGGTTATACGGTCCCATTTCCACTCAGGAACCATAATGGGCTGAAGTAAACCCGAATGTACTTGATGTTGAGCCTTCACTTGCTGACAAATCAGACATTTTGATACAAACTCGGAAATATCTTTCTTCATACCAAGCCACCAATACCATTTCTTCAAACCATTGTACATCTTATTGTTGCCTGGGTGCACATTCAAACATCCACTATGCACTTCATGCAAGATTTTGTGAATAAGCTCGTCATTTCTGGGTACACAGACCCTATCTCAAAATGTCAGACATCCATCAAGATTTACCCGAAATTCTGACTCCACGCTCGACTCACATAAAACTCTCTTTGTTTGCAAACTGCTATCATCTTTCTGAGCTTCACAAATCTCTTGGAGAAATAATGATTTAGCCTTCAATTCGGCTAAAATGGAACCATCACCCAAGAAGATCATCTGAGTGTTCATGGCTCTTAGTGCAAACAATGATTTTCTACTCAGAGCATCGGCGACTACGTTCGCCTTCCCCGGATGGTAGTCAATCACCAATTCATAATCCTTAATCAATTCTAACCACCTTCATTGCCTTAAATTCAATTCTTTTTGAGTCATCAAGTACTTTAGGCTCTTGTGGTCGGTGAAAATCCGACACCTTTCACCATATAAATGATGTCTCCAAATTTTTAACGCAAACACAATTGCAGCCAACTCTAAATCATGAGTCGGGTAGTTCTTCTCGTGCGGCTTCAATTGCCTAGAGGCGTATGCAATCACCTTACCCTCTTGCATAAGTACACAACCCAATCCGTTCAGGGACGCATCATTGTAAACCATAAATTCTCTCTCCGATTTAGGTTGCACCAAAATAGGAGCCTCAGTCAACAGTGTCTTCAATTTCTCAAAACTCTGTTGGCACTCTTCTGTCCAAACAAACTTCACATCTTTCTGCAAAAGTCTTTTCATCGGGGTAGCTATCATGGAAAACCCCTTGATAAAACGTCTATAATAGCCAGCTAGGCCTAGAAAACTCCTTACTTCCGTTACGTTCCTCAGCGATTTCCAGTCAATAATCACTAAAATCTTACTCGGGTCTACTCTAATTACATCTCCCGAGACAATGTGCCCCAAAAAATCCCACTTTCTTGAGCCAAAATTCACTCTTACTGAATTTGGGATACAATTTCTCTTCTCTCAAAACATGCAGAACCGTACTCAAGTGCTTGACGTGTTCGTTCTCATCTCGAGAGTAGATCAATATGTCGTCGATGAAGACCACGACAAATTTATCCAAGTATGGCTGAAAAATGCGATTCATCAAATCCATGAAGATCGCAGGGGCATTCGTTAGACCAAAATGCATGACCAAAAATTCATAGTGGCTATACCTAGTCCTAAATGCGATTTTTGGCACATCCGAGTCCTTAACTCTCAGCTGATAGTACCCTGACCTCAAATCTATCTTGGAAAACACCGTGGCTCCCTTCAATTGATCGAATAGATCATCGATCCTCGGCAACGGGTACTTGTTCTTCACAGTTACCTTGTTGAGTTGCCGATAATCTATGCATAGTCTCATAGAACCATCTTTCTTCTTCACGAATAAAACGGAAGCACCCCACGGAGAAAAACTCGGCCTTGCAAAACCTTTATCTGTCAGCTCTTGCAACTGTTCTTTTAGCTCCTTTAACTCGGTTGGAGCCATTCTATAGGGAGTAATAGAAATAGGGGCAGTACCCAGAGCTAACTCAATCCCAAATTCGATCTCTCTAACCGGGGGTAGTCCTGGCAACTCTTTCGGGAAAACATCTAGGTACTCACATACCATGGGTACCGACTCAATTCTCAAATCAGTATCTTTAGTGTTCAACACAAAGGCAAGGTAACCCTTGTACCCCTTTCTCAAATACTTTTGAGTCGACAGGGTTGACATCACTACTGGTAGCCTATCTGGCTTATTTGATTCAACACGAATAAGATTACCATTTCATCTCTATACTCAATATGCTTCTTCCCACAATTCACAACTACTCCATGAGTAACTAACCAATCAATCCCAAGGATGACATCAAACTCATCAAACGGTAATAACATAAGGTCGACCAGGAAACAATGACCCTTAATGTAACAGCCCAATTTTGGCCCTAATCGGAACGGTGGTTTTGGGACCACGAATCCGAGTTAGAAAAATATTTTTATATTATATTTGATATCTATAATATATGCTTGAGCTTGTGCTAAAATATCGTGGGTTAATTTGTCTGTTTGTGTGTTTAGTTTAAAGAAAAGGACTAAATTGCATAAGTGGTAAAAGTAGCCTTATTGCTTGATTGAGTGGTGAAATTAATGTGTCTTTATATAGGGGAGGACTAATGTTGAAAATTTTCCATTTTTAATGGATAGTGGACGGCAACATGCAACTTTTTAAAATGTAATTATATGTTTATATTATATGTTATGTTATAATAAATTATATTATATTAAAAACATATTATAATAAAAACATAATAGAGAAAGTGCATGTTCATCTTTTATTTTCTCTTGTTATCACCGAAACTAAAGAGAAAAGAAAGAAGCTTGAGCTCTCACATATTCAGCCTTTTGCAAGCAAAATTTACGTATGTTTTTGCTTTATATTTTGATGATTTTTATGTTTTTGAGATTGTTGCTTACTCTACTATCAAGCCCATGTCTTAATTTTGTGCAATGATGATGTTTGTGAGATATGCCATTGATGATATGTTGAACTTTGTGATGATTTATGGTGTTAAATGAAAGATTTGAGCTAGATGAACATACTTTGTTCTTGAATTTTTGATGAATTTAGCTAATTAAGGTTAATTAGAGAAAATATTATTTTGGAGGGTTTAATTGTGAAATTTATGAAAAATATGGACTTATATAGTCCCTAGGAAATTTCGGCTATGCATGTATGTGGATAAATTTGGTGTATTTTGTGTTTTGTACAAATAGGACTAAGTTGTAAAAGTGTGAAATATTAGGGGTAAAATAGTAATTTGACCATTTATGTGTTTTTGTATTAAATTGAATGAAAATATCTTTGATTGAGCTTAAATTGAAATTAATTAGATCAAGAATAAAAAGAGTCGGGATTGGATCGGGGAAAGGCAAAGTTAAACGAATAGCCGGGAAATCCTAATCCGTCGACTTTCAAGGTAAGTTTTTAAGCAATCGGATTAAATTGAATTATTTCTATATTAAAATGTACATGCTTAAGTGAAGTGATAGACTTAATTTTAAATTACCGAATGTGGCATGGGAGATATCATGATTTAGCCGAATGTAATATTGGTTGGAAGTTGGATTTAATTGAGTAAAATGTTTGTTATATGTTAATGATGTAAATGGATATGGAGATATTAGTTTAGGAAATGAATATAGCCAAAGAAAGCATTAGTCATAGGATAATGCTTTGGCCGAATGTGACATAGTTTTGGGGTATGAAATAATAAAGTTATACCTATATGTATGTACTTGTAAGTGAAGTGGTGGATTAGACTTTATATATATATATAAGTGTATATTCAAATGAATAACAGGTTTACGAAAGGCACTAAGTGTGCGAACTTATAACCGAGCACTAAGTGTGCAAAATCGGTCACATGGCACTAAGTGTGTGAACTTATAACCGAGCACTAAGTGTGTGAAATTGATCACATGGCACTAAGTGAGAACACTGTGAAAGTAACAGCACTAAGTGTGCGATACGTTACAGAAACTTGGCACTAAGTGTGCGGAACGTTGAAGTAACGACACTAAGTGTGCGATACGTTACATGAGTTGCACGGTGTGTGCGGATTTTCGGACCCTTCAAGGACATAAACTAGTGATTGGAGTTAACCAAAAAGTGATACGTAGGTAAGCGATGCATGATAAATGAATAGTTTAGTACCATTGAGGTAAGTTATTTTAGTATATGAAATTATATTAATGTGAAGTAATCATTTATTTATTTTTTTGAGCTTGTTTTGAAATGGAAAATGGCATGTGAACATTCGGTTTTGAGACCTATTAAAAATGGTGATTGTTGAATGGGGGCAAATTATGCATATTTGTGTTTAGGAATTAGTTAATGATCATGATTGGATTGATTAAATAGCATATTGACTAGTTGTATATTTTTACCATTGCTTAAAACTTACTAAGCTATGATAGCTTACTGTATGTTTTTATTTAACTATTTTATAGATCTAGAAGTCGAAGTTCGAGCTCGGGGATCATCGTCAAAGTCAATCACACTATCATCTATCTTTGGTACCTTTTTGTTAAATCGAACTTTTGGAAACTATGGCATGTATAGGCTATTTTCTCTTTGGAGTTACTTTGTACATAATGTATATAAATGCCATGCGAATATGGCTTCACATCTATGCTTGGGTTGATTTGTTTATGCTTGAGGTGATGTATATGTTTGTGCATTTTCGATCTTTATAAAAGCATGTTTTTGTATGTATGCTTCGTGAATTTCTAAAAAGGGTATTTAATCTATACATTTCGAATGAATGTCCTATGATTGAAGTAGATGCAAATTTTTGATAATTTATTTAATTGAATATGGCTTAGTCATGTTTGATTTTGGTTTATTATTGGGTACATTCGGATACATTATAATCTTAACTTGGAAGTTATATCAAATTATGTTATGTATGTGATAATTGAGATTATAAGCTTGGTTTGAATAAGGCATATAGTACCCTTTGGATAATGAATATACTTTTGCTTAAATTTATATGTACTTACAATACATATCATGAAAAGATTAGGTCATATTTTGTGTATGGGACTAATGAATGTATTATATTAATGAATAAGTTGAAGTATGTACATTTGCAGCCATAGTATTGTTTTGATTTGGAGTTCATATTATTCATGGGAGGTTTATAAGCATACGGTTATGAGGTTTAAAATGGGTAAGTATTATTGTGAACAACTAGATATGGTGTGTATGTGATTAAATTAGTATAAGTATAGTTATTTGATTAATATAAGATGAATAAGGCTAATATACTTATTCGGCTATAAGAGGCAAAATTACCAAATGAATAGTGATTTGCTAATCGATTGTAATTAGTTTTAGTTGATGTTAATGATATTATTTGTGATATGTTAGTAAATGTTATGATATTAGATGGAATATGCATGTTTATTCGTGATAGTATGAATTGGTACACATTTATCAAAGTAATAGTTTTTATAAAGTGCATTGACTTGTGTTTGGTTAAGTAATGCCTGTAACCCTAATTTGACGACGGATACGGGTTAGGGGTGTTACATTTGATTAGTAACAGAGCTACGGTTTAGTCGGTTCTCGGACTAACGTAGCGCGTGTGAGTCTAGCTATACATGCCATATTTTATAATGTGATAGTGTGATGACTTCTAACAGTGAAATGTGTTTTCTTCTTTCGTATAGTAAATGGATCCTGATCCCGAGCGAGCTATAGCTGATGATGTCGAGAGTGTGGCGCCTGTTCCCGCGCAAGGGACCGCACCGGATGAATCTCGACCAGCTACGAGTAATCCAGATGAGGGGGCTAAACAAGCCTTCTATAGCATGATGAATAATTGGTTCAATCAATATATTCGGGCCAATCCGGCTGTTCAACAACCCCTGAATTCGAATACTCCTCCTATAGTACCGGTGGTACCCCCAATCGTTAATCCTGAGAGAGCAATCAAGCCTCCAGTTGACCGAATTAGAAAACACGGGGCTCAAGAGTTTAGAGCCGAAGATGATGATGATGCTGAACGAGCTGAATTTTGGCTCGATAATACCATTCGAGTTTTCGATGAACTATCTTGCACACCTGATGAGTGCCTGAAGTATGCCATATCTTTATTACGGGATTCTGCCTACTATTGGTGGAACACTCTCGTATCGGTTGTTCCTAAGGAACGAGTTACTTGGGACTTCTTTCAGATAGAGTTTTGCAAGAAATACATAAGCCAACGATTTATAGATTCAAAACGCAAGGAATTTCTTGAGCTTAAACAGGGTCGTATGACCGTATCTGAGTACGAGCGTAAGTTTGTGAGACTTAGCCGCTATGCTCGTGAGTGTGTTTCATCTGAGGCTACTATGTGCCGAAAATTTGAAGAAGGGTTAAATGAAGATATAAAACTACTGGTTGGCATACTTGAAATAAATGAGTTCGTAGTACTTGTCGAGCGAGCTTGTAAAGCCGAAGAGATAGGGAAAGAAAAATGAAAAGCTGAGTTTGAAACTAGAGATTTCCGGAAGAGATCAACGGGTAAATTTCCTCAATCTTCATCAAAGAAGTTCAAAAATGATGGTAGCCGATACAAAGCTAATACAGGGATCTCTATACGAGAATGACCACCAGTGAGTTCACGAGCTACCTCGATTGCTAGTGTTGGCAATACTCGACCGAGTAAGCCTGAGTGTCAACAGTGTGGTAGACGGCATTTTGGTGAATGTTGGGGTAAATCAAACAATCGCACTTGCTACAAGTGTGGTTCGCAGGATCATTTTGTTCGGGATTGCCCGGAGACAGCTGAAAAGGATAATGCTCAGAGTGTAAGACCGAGCAGTACTGCAGCTAGAGGTAGACCACCCCGAAATGTGGGAGGTAGGAGCGGCACTCAGAGAGGGACTTCGGATGTGACTATTCAATCAGAGGCTCGTGTGCCAACTAGAGCCTATGCCATTCGTGCTAGAGAGGAGGCTTCATGTCCTGATGTTATCACCAGTATATTCACTCTCTTTGATACTAGTGTAATTACTCTGATTGATCCTGGTTCAACCCATTCTTATGTGTGTGAAACATTAGTATCCAAAGAAGACTCTACCCGCTTAGTCTCATCGAGTTTGTGATTCGGGTTTCAAACCCCCTGGGCCGGTGTGTGTTAGTTGATAGAGTGTGCAAGAATTGCCCTTTAATGATTCGAGACTCATGTTGTCCGGTCGATTTGATGTTGGTACTATTTGATGAGTTCGATATTATCCTCGATATGGATTGGCTAACAGTGCATGATGCGGTAGTGAATTGCAGACGAAAGACTATTGATCTTCGGTGTCAGAATAATGAGACAATTCGAATTGAATCTGCAGATTTGAATGGACTACCAGCAGTGATATCCTCGATGTTGGCTCGACATTATTTGAGAAAAGGTTGCGAAGCTTACTTTGCTTATGTGATCGATAGTAAAGTGACCGAAAAGAAGATTAAATCGGTACCAGTTGTATGTGAGTATCTGGATGTGTTTCCAGAGGAATTGTCGGGATTGCCACCTGTTCGGGAAGTAGAGTTTGGTATTGAGTTAGTGCCAGGGACGACTCCAATTTCGATAGCTCCGTATAGAATGGCACCGACCGAATTAAAAGAGTTGAAAGCGCAGTTGCAAGAATTGACGGATAGAGGTTTTGCCCGACCAAGTTTTTCTCCCTGGGGTGCGCCAGTTCTTTTTGTGAAAAAGAAAGACGGAACTTTGAGAATGTGCATCGACTACCGACAACTCAATAAAGTGACCATAAAGAATAAATATCCATTGCCACACATCGATGATTTATTTGATCAGCTAAAGGGAGCCTCGGTATTCTCAAAAATTGATCTGAGTTCAGGTTACTATCAGCTGCGATTTAGAGACTCGGATGTATCTAAGACTGCTTTTCAGACAAGATACGGCCATTATGAGTTTTTAGTGATGCCGTTTGGACTCACAAATGCCCCTGCTATTTTTATGGATCTGATGAATCGGGTATTCAGACCTTATCTAGATCAGTTTGTGGTTGTATTTATAGATGATATTCTGATCTATTCGCGTGACGAAACCGAGCATGTTGAACACTTGAGACTTGTGTTATAGATTTTGCGTGATAAGCAGTTGTACGCGAAATTCAGCAAATGTGAGTTTTTGTTGAATGAAGTTAGTTTCCTGGGACATGTTGTTTCAGCATCAGGTATTCGGGTTGACCCGAGTAAAATCTCGGCTATACTTGATTGGAAACCTCCGAGAAACATTTCTGAAGTTTGGAGTTTTTTGGGACTTGCCGGGTACTATAGACGCTTAGTGAAAGGGTTGTCTATGATTGCAGCTCCGATGACAAAGCTATTACAGAAAGACGTTAAATTTGAGTGGTCAGAAAGATATCAGAAGAGTTTTGATCAGCTAAAAACCTTGCTAACGGAAGCTCCAGTGCTTGTTCAGCCAGAATCGGGTAAAGTTCGTTATCTTCAGCGATGCATCCTTAAATGGTTTAGGCTGTGTTTTGATGTAGGAGGGTAAAGTTGTAGCCTATGCTTCAAGACGGTTGAAGCCGCATGAGAAGAACTATCCGACGCATGACCTCGAGTTAGCTGCCATAGTTTTCACTCTGAAAATATGGCGTCACTATCTATTCGGAGAAAAATGTCATGTCTATTCTGATCACAAGAGTCTAAAATATTTAATGACTCAGAAAGATCTGAATTTGAGACAACGACGATGGTTGGAGCTATTAAAAGATTACGATCTCGTATTTGATACCCGGGGAAAGCTAATGTGGTTGCTGATGCACTAAGCCGAAAATCATTATTTGCTCTACGTGCAATGAATGCGGATATAGCTATGACTGATGATGGTGCGATTATTGCAGAATTGAAAGCAAGACCATTGTTTGTTCAACAGATTTGCGAAGCTCAAAAAGTTGATAATGATTTACTAGCAAAAAGGAGTCATTGTGGTTCGAGTACTGATTTAGAGTTTCAGTTAGATGCTGAAGGGTGCTTACGGTTCAGAAACCGAATATGTGTGCCTAAGAATCCTGAATTGATTCAAATGATTTGCAATGAAGCTCATAATAGTAGGTTGTCAATTCACCCGGGTAGTACAAAGATGTATAACGACCTGAAACAACATTACTGGTGGCATAGTATGAAGCGAGATATTTCAAACTATGTGTCGAAGTGTTTAATATGTCAACAAGTGAAAGCCAAGCATTAGGTACAATCGGGATTACTTCAACCGATTATGATACCTGAGTGGAAATGGGATTGAGTTACGATGGATTTCGTATCTAGGTTGCCGTTGACACCGAGCAAGAAAGACTCAATCTGGGTTATTGTTGATAGATTGACAAAATTGGCCCATTTTATTCCGGTACGTACAGATTTCTCGCTTGATAAGTTAGCTGAGTTGTACATATCTCAGATTGTACGATTGCACGGAGTACCTATTTCTATTGTTTCGGATAGAGATCCGAGGTTTACATCGCGGTTTTTGGAAGAAATTGCAAGATGCTTTAGGTACCAAATTGCACTTCAGTACTGCTTTCCACCCTCAATCGGATAGTCAATCCGAACGTGTTATTCAAATACTCGAGGATATGTTGAGGTGTTGTGTTCTTAAGTTTGAGGGTACATGGGAACAATACTTGCCTTTGATTGAATTTGCGTACAATAACAGTTTTCAATCGAGTATCAAAATGGCACCTTATGAAGCTTTGTACGGTCGTAAATGTCGTACACCTTTATATTGGACCGAGCTGAGTGAAAGCAAGATACACGGGGTTGATTTAATCAAAGAGACTGAACAGAAAGTGAAATTGATCTGAGAAAGTTTGAAAGCCGCCTCAGATCGTCAGAAGTCATATGCGGGCTTGAAACGTAAAGATATAGAATTTCAAGTGGGTGACCGAGTATTTTTGAAAGTCTCGTCGTGGAAAAAGATACTTAGATTTGGTCGTAAAGGAAAGTTGAGTCCGAGATTTATTGCGTCGTACGAAGTTATTGAGCGTATTGGGCCGGTTGCGTACAGACTTATGTTGCCATCTGAGCTAGACAAGATTCACAATGTTTTTCATGTATCGATGCTTCGACGATACAGATCTGATCCTTCTCATGTGATTAGCCCATCAAAGATTGAGATTCAGCCCGACTTGACTTATGAGGAAGAACCGATTTGTATTTTAGCTCATGAAATGAAAGAGTTACGAAATAAGAAAATCTCGTTGGTTAAAGTAATGTGGCATAAGCACGGGATTAAGGAAGCAACCTGGGAACTCGAGGAATCAATGAAAGAACGCTACCCACACTTATTCATTGGTAAGATTTTCGAGGACAAAAATCCCTTAAGAGGGGGAGAGTTGTAACAGCTCGATTTTGGCCCTAATCAGAACGGTGGTTTCGGGACCACGAATCCGAGTTAGAAAAATATTTTTATATTATATTTGATATCTATAATATATGCTTGAGCATGAGCTAAAATATCGTGGGTTAATTTGTCTGTTTGTGTGTTTAATTTAAAGAAAAGGACTAAATCGCATAAGTGGTAAAAGTAGGCATGGGCTTGATAGAATGCTAAGCAACAATCACAAAAACATAAAAATCACCAAAAATCGAGCTCAAAACATACCTTAGTTGAGCAAAATGAGTGTCGAACCCTAACTAGATAAATTTCTTTCTTTTTCCTTCAATTTTCAGTGCCAATAAGATGATAATGGCCCATCAAAATGTTTTTGTTTCATTAATATTAACTTTAATTATCAAATACCATATTTAACCTTAATGATTTCATTTAAAATCCACTAACTCATGTCCAACTATGTCATTTCATGAATTCAATGGTCCAATATCAACATAAGGACCTTTCATTTAAGGAGCCATGTCAAATAAGCACTTTTAACTACTAGCACACAGCTTTTGCATTTTACGCGATTAGGTCCTTTTTCACAAATCGGCACACAAACGATAAAATTTTTACACAGAACTTTCACACATACTTTATCACATGCCATAAACATCAAAAATAATATTAAATTATTTCTCTGACCTCGAATTTGTGGTCTCGAAACCACTATTCTGACTAGGGTCTAAACCAGGCTATTACATACAATGGTTCTAGCGTGTTACCGGGGGCGGATGTAAAGCCTTTGGGTTTGGTAGTTAGTGCCCAGGCATGTTTTCGATGGAATGATAGCCTACGGGCTAGGCACTTGGTGCCAAGGCATGTTTTTGTTGGATTGGCTCATTTGAGCTTTCTGGTGTGTTTCAGATGGATAACTGCATACTCGTATCTGTTATATTGTTCATCGGGCAAATTTCTAGTGATAAATGACTTGATACTGAATTTTATAATGGATTGTATGATTTTTCGATATTATCGTGACTTGATATTTAATGATCTCATGTGATTGAATATATTATGCAACTCGTATATGTACCTGTATAAACTCACTTGCTGAATGACTGTGGTTGGCAGGACTTATTATTTATTAATCTTGATAATGAAATTGCTATGTTTATATTGTAACATCTCTTACCCGTGTCCAACGTCGGGACAGGATACGAGGCATTACCGGACTTAACTTACTTAAACATACAACATCAGGCTATAAAATTTCATTTCAACTTAAAGCTTCTCATTCATATTCACAACATCCTTATTATGGGCCTACGAGGCTCTGAACATACATACAGAAGATTTCGGAATTAAACTGGAAACTTTTGCGCACTTAGAAAATTTTTGCCTAAACAAGGCCACACGCCCGTGTGGAATGGAACACGCCTGTGTGGGCAGGCCGTGTGGTCACACACGCCCATGTTCCTAGCCCGTGTGGAATTTATTTTTCATTTCGAACCTACAAGGGTTTTCACATGGCCGGACACACGCCCGTGTCTGTGGCCCGTGTCCCTCACACAGCCTAGACAAGCCCGTGTCCTCACCCGTGTGTGAAAAACTTGGGTATTCTGTTTATGACGTCAGCAAGCCCTTAAGGGCACACGGCCTAGGCACACGCCCGTGTGCTGGCCCGTGTGGCAAATTGAATTCTCGCAAATTTGATGCAGGGGACACACGGCCTATCAACACACCCATGGGACTGACCATGTGTCACACACGCTCGTGTGTCTACCCGTGTGGACAATTAGAAGGCTATTTTTCAAGCCAATTGCCACCCTGAAACATAAAAACACATATACCAACACAAGCAACACATAACATGGCAATAATACACTATGAAGAATCCCTAAACATCATTCATACACTTCACATTTTACCCCATCAATTGCATGAACTTTCACTTCATTAAACTCATCATCATTAAAAGAAATATGAAACTTGGCAAATATTGGCCAATTCCCAATGGCCATTTACAAAAATGAGTGTATAGCATTAGTAGCCAACACTTTGGCTTCCAAATACGACATAACAAAAGATGAAAAAGTTCCTATACATGCCATACCCAAAATAAATCAACTTTACTATACCAAAAGAACGATTGATAGTGTGATCCGAGCTCCGACGTTTTACGATCCCCGAGCTAACTTGGCGAAACTACAAGGAAAAGGGAAAAGAAACGGGTAAGCATATAGCTTAGTAAGTTTGCATGAATTAAAATAGCAACATAAGTGTTCATGGTAAAATCCATTCATCTCATAGAACAATAACAACACAAGTTCTCAAGTACTTTGACATACTTACTCATACTTACGCTTACCCATCATATATCTCATTATGGTTTCATAACTCGTATTTTATTCATGGTACCTGTGTCACTTCAACACATAATTTAGCACTAATGCTATCATGAACATAAACTTATATCATTATCATCCTTAACATAATTGTAACTCTTTGTCATCTTTGTATAGCTTAGCTCTTTGTCATCTTTGCATACTTAGCTCTTTTGCCCGTTGATCTACTCGGAATATCGGAGGATACTCAATCTCATCATACATGTATCACGATGCCAATGCCATATCCCAGATATGGTCTTACATGGGATCACCTCTTGATGCCGATGTCATATCTAAGATATGATCTTACACGTGATCTCTTAACTAGATGTCGATGACATGTCCCAGACATGGTCTTATGTGAGATCGTACATAGATGTCGATGCCATGTCCCAGACATGGTCTTACATGAGATCTTCCTTTGGTGCCGAGACCATGTGCCAGACATGGTCTTACACGAGACCTTCCTTATTCGGTGCCGATGCCATGTCCCGCATGGTCTTATCACGGACCTACATTCGGTGCCGATGCCATGTCCCGGACATGGTCTTATCTTCGGACCTACATTCGGTGCCGATGCCATGTCCCAGACATGGTCTTATACGGGACCTACATTCGGTGCCGATTCCATGTCCCAGACATGGTCTTATACGGGACCTTCCTTATCTCATGTCGTGATATAGGTATCCTCGTTATTTCGAATCTTCATTTGGGGCTTCAACTTGACATATTCTCATCATTTTCTCGTCGAGGCATCATTAGTCGATTTTCATAGAAATGATATTCATTTGTCATAATATCAAGCAAATTTAAAATATAAAAACATTATGTAGCTTTAATTTCACACAAACTTACCTCAGTACTCAAAATGTGTGTAGATGTTTGATTTAGTCCAACACTTTGTTCTTGCCTCGGTTTCGGTCCGGGCTTCGTGTTTCTTGATCTATAATAACAATTTCACTTGTTTAATACTCACATTGACTAAATTGACTCATGAATCATACTTTGGAAAAATTACAATTTTGCCCCTAAACTTTCACATAATTACCTTTTGCCCCTAGGCTCGTAAAATGATTTTTATTCAACTTTCTTGTATTTTAAGCCTAGCTGAATTATTTTATTAACTACAACAGCTCCCAATTCCCACTATTTCACTCATGTATGACCATTTTTATAACTTTTACAATTTGGTCCTTTTATGAATTTTTCATGAAAATCACTTAGAAAAAGATGTTTATCACACATCAAACTCTCATATTCTTCCTTAAAACATCAAAATACATGCATGTCATACATGGGTAAATTTTTTAACATAAACCCTAGCTCAAAATATAGCTAGAAATAGCTAAACCGAGCTACGAGGATCTCAAAAATACGAAGAACATTAAAAACGAGGCTAGGATGCACTTACTATCAAGCTTGGAGGTTGAAGAAACCCTAGCTATGTCTTCCTTGCAAATTTCAGCACTTAGAGGAAGAAGATGGACAAGATTTTGACTTATTTTTCCCTTTTTAATTCATTAATTAACCAAATGACTAAAATGCCCTTAAGGCCCCTTCTTGAGATTTTTCCTTCCCATGTCCATTTTTGTCCATCTTGACATTTAATGGTCTAATTGCTTAATAAGGACCTCTAGTAATTTTTATATTTCTATTTCATACTTAAATCTTCTAAAATCGCATATTTTCTACTCTTTGCAATTTAGTCCTAATGGACAAATTGATCACTAATAAATAAAATTTCCTCATGAAATTTTCACACAATCATGCAACCACATCATAAGCCTCATAAAAATCATAAAACACATATTTCTACTTCGAATTTGTGGTCTCGCAACCACTATTTTGACTAGGCCCTAAATCGAGCTGTTACAATTCTCCCCCTTAGGGATTTTCGTCCCCAAAAATCTTACCGGTAAAAAGGTTTGGGTACTGGTTTCTCATAGCCTCCTCGGGCTCCCATGTAGCCTCTTCTACCCCATGTCTTTGCCATAATACGTTTACAAGAGCTATACTTTTATTCCTTAGCTGTTTAACTTCCCGTGCTAGAATCTTAACTGGTTCTTTGCCATATGTCATGTCGGATTGAATTTCAACCTCTGTCGGTGTAATCACATGTGAAGGATCTAATCGGTAATGTCGCAACATAGACACGTGAAACACATCATGAATCTTTTCCAATTCAGACGACAAAGCCAATCGATAGGCTACCGGCCCAATCCTCCTGGTGATCTCATATGGTCCGATAAAGCGCAGACTCAATTTTCCCTTCCGGCCAAATCTGAGAACTTTCTTCCATGGTGATACTTTAAAAAATACATTATCACCAACTTGAAACTCAATTTCTTTTCGTTTCAAGTCCGAGTAGGATTTTTGTCTATCAGAAGCAGCTTTTAAACAATCACGGATTTTTTTTACCTTCTGTTCAGTTTCTCTAACCAGATCGACCCTGTGAGTCTGATTTTCCTTGAGTTCAGTCTAATACAAAGGCTTTCGGCACTTACGCCCATACAAAGCCTCATAAGGCGCCATTTTCAAGCTCGATTGAAATCAATTGTTGTATGCAAACTCTACCAACGGTAAATACTTTTCCCACCGCCTGAAACTCAAGAACACAACACCGAGCATATCCTCAAGTATCTCAGATAATCTCTCCGATTGTCCACGCGGTTTGTGGGTGAAAAGCCGTACTAAAACTCAGCTTTGTGCCCAAAGCTTCTTGCAACTTTTTCCAAAATCGAGATGTGAATCCCGGATCTCTGTCCAATATAATCGACGAAGGTACTCCATGAAGCCTTACAATCTCAGAAACATACAAGTCTGCCAACTTATCAAGCGAATAATCAACACGTACCGGTATAAAGTGGGCTGACTTTGTAAGTCTATCGACTACAACCCATACAGCATCTTTCTTACTCGGTGTCAATGACAAACCCACCATAAAATACATTGTAATACGGTACCATTTCCACTCGGGAACCATAATAAGTTGAAGTAAACCCGAAGATACTTGGTGTTCAGCTTTCACTTGTTGACAAATCAAGCATCTTGATACAAACTCAGAAATATCTTTCTTCATACTCGGCCACCAATACCATTTCTTCAAATCATTAAACATTTTTGTACTGCCCGAATGTACAGATAGACATCCGCTATGTGCCTCATGTAAAATCTTTCGAATAAGCTCTTCATTCCTCCACAGACTCTGCCTCTGAACATCAAACATCCATCAGAATTAATCCGAAAGTCGGACTCAACAACCCACTCGCACTGAACTCTTTTGGCTTGTAAGTCACTATCATCTTTCTGAGCCTCATAAATCTCTTGAAGGAACATCGGTCTATCCCTCAACTCAGCTAGAATGGAACCATCGTCTGACAAAGTCACCCATGTATTGATAGCTCTCAATACAAATAGAGATTTTCTACTCAAAGCATCGGCAACTACATTCGCCTTTCCCGGGTGGTAGTCAATGACTAGCTCATAATCCTTTATCAGCTCTAACCATCTTCGCTGCCTTAAATTCAATTCCTTCTAAGTCATCAAGTACTTTAGGCTCTTATGATCGGTGAATATCCGACATCTTTCACCATACAAATGGTGTCTCCATATCTTCAATGCAAACACAATAGCAGCCAACTCTAAATCATGTGTCGGGTAATTCTTCTCATGTGGCTTTAACTGTCTAGAGGCATATGCTATGACATTGCCCTCTTGCATAAGTACACAGCCCAATCCATTCAAGGATGCATCACTGTAAATCACAAATTCTTTTCCCGGTTCAGGTTGCACTAGAACTGGAGCCTCAGTCAACAATGCCTTTAGTTTCTCGAAACTCTGTTTGCATTTCTCTGTCCATTCGAAATTTACATCTTTCTGTAATAGCCTCGTCATCGGAGTGACTATCATAGAAAATCCCTTGATGAACCGTCTGTAATAGCCAGCTAGGCTCAGAAAACTTCTAACCTCTGATACATTTCTTGGCGGTTTCCAATCAACAATAGCTGAAATCTTGCTCGGGTTAACTTGGACTCCATCTCCCGAGACAATGTGCCTCAAAAATCCAACCTCTTTGAGCCAAAATTCACTTTTGCTAAACTTAGCATACAACTGATTATCTCATAAAATTTGCAAAACCGTCCTCAAGTGCCTGGCATGCTCATGCTCATCACGAGAATATATCAATATGTCATCAATAAAAACCACAAAAAACTTATCCAAGTATGGCCGAAATATACGATTCATTAAATCTATAAACACGGCAAGGGCATATGTTAAACCGAAAGGCATGACTAAAAATTTGTAGTGCCCATACCTTGTCCGAAATGCGGTTTTCGGCACATCTGAGTCCATGACTCTCAACTGGTAATATCCCGACCTCAAATATATCTTGGAAAACACAGTGGCTCCCTTCAATTGATCAAATAGATCATCGATCCTTGGCAATGGGTACTTATTCTTCACAGTAACCTTATTAAGCTGTCGGTAATCTATAAATAATCTCATGGAACCATCTTTCTTTTTCACAAATAATACTGGAGCACCCCACGGAGAATAACTCGGTCTAGCAAAACATTTGTCTGTCAACTCTTGCAACTGTGCCTTCAATTCCTTCAACTCAGTTGGGGCCATTCTGAATGGAGTAATCAATATAGGTGCAATACCAGGAGCTAACTCAATGCCAAGTTCAACCTCTCTAACCGGAGGCAACCCTTAACTCTTCTGGGAGTACATCTGGATACTCACATACTATCGACACTGATTCAATTCTTAACTCAGTTTCTTTGGCATTCATCACAAAGGCAAGATATGCTTCGTATCCCTTTCTTACATATTTCTGGGTAGACATATGAGAGATCAATACAGGCGGCCTGTCCTGTTCATCTAATTCAACACGAAGAGTGTCCCCGTTTTCACATCCCAATTCAATGTATTTCTTTCCACAATTTACTGTCACATCATGAGTGGTTAACCAGTCCATATTGAGAATTATATTGAATTCATCAAATGGCAATAGCATGAGATTTGCCTTAAAATAATGACCTCTAATCATCAATGGGCAATCTTTGCATACCTTATCAACTAATACACTTTTGCCTAAAGGATTGGACACTTTTATCACAAACTCTGTAGACTCTACAGGCATGCTCATACTAGATACTAATTTCATGCAAATATATGAGTGGGTAGATCCCGGATCAATTAAAGCAACAATATTAGTATCATGGAGAGAAAATGTACCCGTAATTACATCAGGGGATGACGCCTCTTCGCGAGCGCAAATGGCATAAGTCATCGCAGGCGCTCTACCCTCAGATCTTGCAGCCTGCTCTCTGGGTGTACTCTTACTACTCGTTCCACTTCCCAGGTTTCTTTGTTGTCTCGCTCTAGTAGTGCTTCCCGATCTGGCACTCTGAATTTTCTCTTTTTCAACCATCTCAGGGCATTCTCTAATAAAATGATCTTGGGAACCACACTTAAAACAGGCTCTCTCATGGGCTCGACACTCACCGGGATGACGTATGCCACACTGTGGACATTCCGGTCTATTAGTTTGAGTTTTCCCAACACTAGCAACTAAGGTAGTTTGAGCTTTAATCCCCGAGTACTGTTTACTCTTACTTTTGTTTGAAAACCCGGCTGTAGTAGCTGATCGGGTAGGGAAGTCTCTTGACTTCTTGGATGAAGATTAAAATGACTTTTTCATTTGTCTCTTTCTTGAGTCACGAGACTCCATTTTAGCTTTTCTTTTCTCCTTAACCAACTCCTCGGCTTTATAAGCCCGGTCCACTAGCACAACAAATTCTTTCAATTCTAGGACACCAACAAATAATCGAATATCTTCATTTAACCCGTCCTCAAACCGTTTACACATAATGGCTTCAATGGATACACACTCTCAAGCGTATTTACTGAGCCTTACAAACTCACGCTCATACTCAGTTACTGTCATTCTACCTTGTTTTAGTTCAAGGAATTCTTTTCTTTTCTGGTCGATAAACCTTTGGCTAATGAACTTCTTTCGAAATTCTTCTTGGAAAAATTCCCATGTAATCTTTTCCCTTGGTACAATCGACACAAGGGTGTTCCACCACTGATAAGCGGAATCTCTCAAGAGAGACACCACACATTTCATGCACTCTTCAGGTGTGCAAGATAATTCATCAAATACCCTGATGGTATTTTCAAACTAAAATTCTGCCCTTTACGGATCATCATCCTTACTAGCTCGAAATTCCTCGGCTCCTTATTTCCGGATTCTATCAACCGGAGGCTTTTCTCTCCTTACCACTTCTACCACTTGGGGAGCTACATGGGTAGGCTAAGGAATAGGTGGAAGTAGAGGGGGTTGCGCATTCGGGTTCGTGCGAACGAACTCCGTATACCATGTATTCATCATGTGGAGAAAGGCTTCCCTAGCCTCTTCTCCTCCACTCTGACTTACAGTCGTTGGTCTATTTTAATTTTCATTCGGCACTGTCCCTTCAGCAGGAGCCGGCGCGTTACTTTCTACATCACCCGCCATAGCTCTATTGGGATCCATTTACTATATGAAAACACAATTTAAATCGTCAGAAGTCGTCACACTATCATTACATAAATACTCATATGTATGGCATGTATAGCTAGACTAATGCACACGCTACGTTAGTCTGAGAATCAACTAAACTGTAGCTCTGATACCACTAAATGTAATACCCCTTACCCGTGTCCGACGCCGGGACAGGATACGAGGCATTACCAGACTTAACTTACTTAAACATACAACATCGAGCTATAAAATTTCATTTTAACTTAAAGCTTCTCATTCATATTCACAACATCCTTATTATGGGCCTACGAGCCCCTGAAAATACATACGGAATATTTCAGAATTAAACTGGAAACTTTTGCGCACTTAGAAAATTTTTGCCTAAACAGGGCAACACGCCCGTGTGGAATGGAACACGCCCGTGTGGGCAGGCCGTGTGGTCACACACGCCCATGTTCCTAGCCCGTGTAGAATTTATTTTTCATTTCGAACCTACAGGGGTTTTCACACGCCGGACACACGCTCGTGTGCGCGGGCGTGTGTCCTCACACGGCCTAGACACGCCCGTGTCCTCACCCGTGTGTGAAAAACTTGGGTATTTTATTTATGACGTCAGCAAGCTCTTAAGGGCACACGCCCGTGTGCTGGCCCGTGTGGCGAATCGAATTCTCGTAAATTTGATGCAGGGGACACACGGCCTATCAACACACCCATGGGGCTGACCGTGTGTCACACACGCCCATGTGTCTACCCGTGTGGACAATTAGAAGGCTATTTTCCAAGCCAATTGCCACCCTGAAACATAAACACACATATACCAACACAAGCAACACATAACATGGCAATAATACACTATGAAGAATCCCTAAACATCATTCATACACTTCACATTTTACCCCATCAATTGCATGAACTTTCACTTCATGAAACTCATCATCATTAAAAAAAATATGAAACTTGGCAAATATGGGCCAATTCCCAATGGCCATTTACAAAAATGAGTGTATAGCATTAGTAGCCAACACTTTGGCTTCCAAATACGACATAACACAAGATGACCAAGTTCCTATACATGCCATTCCCAAAATAAATCAACTTTACTATACCAAAAGAATGATTGATAGTGTGATCCGAGCTCCGACATTTTACGATCCTCGAGCTAACTTGGCGAAACTACAAGGAAAAGGGAAAAGAAAGGGGTAAGCATATAGCTTGGTAAGTTTGCATGAATTAAAATAGCAACATAAGTGTTCATGGTAAAATCCATTCATCTCATAGAACAATAACAACACAAGTTCTCAAGTACTTTGACATACTTACTCATACTTACGCTTACCAATCACATACCTCATTACGGTTTCATAACTCGTATTTTATTCATGGTACCTGTGTCACTTCAACACATAATTTAGCACTAATGCTATCATGAACATAAACTTATATCATTATAATCCTTAACATAATTGTAACTCTTTGTCATCTTTGTATAGCTTAGCTCTTTGTCATCTTTGCATACTTAGCTCTTTTGCCCGTTGATCTACTCGCAATATCGGAGGATACTCAATCTCATCATACATGTATCACGATGCCAATGCCATATCCCAGATATGGTCTTACATGGGATCACCTCTTGATGCCGATGCCATATCCCAGATATGGTCTTACACGGGATCTCTTAACAAGATGTCGATGCCATGTCCCTGACATGGTATTATACGAGATCGTACATAGATGTTGATGCCATGTCCCATACATGGTCTTACACGAGATCTTCCTTTGGTGCCGAGGCCATGTCCCAGACATGGTCTTACACGGGACCTTCCTTATTCGGTGTCGATGCCATGTCCGAGACATGGTCTTATACGGGACCTACATTCGGTGCCGATGCCATGTCCCAGACATGGTCTTATATGGGACCTACATTCGGTGCCGATTCCATGTCCCAGACATGGTCTTATACGGGACCTTCCTTATCTCATGTCGTGATATAGGTATCCTCGTTATTTCGAATCTTCATTCGGGGCTTCAACTTGACATATTCTCATCATTTTCTCGTCGAGGCATCATTAGTCGATTTTCACAGAAATGATATTCATTTGTCATAATATCAAGCAAATTTAAAATATAAAAACATTATGTAGTTTAATTTCACACAAACTTACCTCGGTACTCAAAATGTGTGTAGATGTTCGATTTAGTCCAACACTTTGTTCTTGCCTCGGTTTCGGTCCGGGCTTCGTGTTTCTTAATCTATAATAACAATTTCACTTATTTAATACTCACATTGACTAAATTGACTCATGAATCATACTTTGGAAAAATTTTGATTTTGCCCTTAAACTTTCACATAATTACACTTTTGCCCCTAGGCTCGTAAACTAATTTTTATTTAACTTTCTTGTACTTTAAGCCTAGGAGAATTATTTTCTTAACTACAACAGCTCCCAATTCCCACTATTTCACTCATGTATGACCATTTTTATAACTTTTACAATTTGGTCCTTTTATGCATTTTTCATGAAAATAACTTAGAAAAAGATGTTTATCACACATCAAACTTTCATATTCTTCCTTAAAACATCAAAATACATGCATGTCATACATGGGTAAATTTTTGAACATAAACCCTAGTTCAAAATATAGCTAGAAATAGCTAAATCGAGCTATGAGGATCTCAAAAATACGAAGAACATTAAAAACGAGGCTAGGATGCACTTACTATCAAACTTGGAGGTTGAAGAAACCCTAGCTATGTCTTCCTTCCAAATTTCGGCACTTAGAGGAAGAAGATGGACAAGATTTTGACTTATTTTTCCCTTTTAATTCATTAATTAACCAAATGACTAAAATGCCCTTAAGGCCCTTTCTTGAGATTTTTCCTTCCCATGTCCTTTTTTGTCCATCTTGACATTTAATGGTTTAATTGCTAAATAAAGACCTCTAGTAATTTTTATAATTCTATTTCATACTTAAATCTTCTAAAATCTCATATTTTTTAATCTTTGCAATTTAGTCCTAATGGACAAATTGATCACTAATAAATAAAATTTCCTCATGAAATTTTCACACAATCATGCAACCACATCATAAGCCTCATAAAAATCATAAAACATATATTTCTACTTCATATTTTTGGTCTCGCAACCACTATTCTGACTAGGCCCTAAATCGGGCTGTTACATATATGCTAAGTTTTATCGTTTTAACTATTAAACTTACTAAGCTTTATAAAAGCTTACTTGTTTCATTTTTCCTATTTCCTTGTAGATAACGTTTTGTGGAATCAGACGATCGGATCAACCAGATGATCACACTATCCAAAGATTTATCGGTAGATTTTTTCAATTTTATCTTTAGGTTATATGGCATGTAATAGGTGTCTTACATGTGTTTTGAATACTTATCCATTGTGGTGCATTTTGTACTTGGACAATGTTGTTTTAACTTGGTTTTTGGCTCAATTGTATATGTCTTTAGCTTTTGGTTTGTAAAGGTCCATATATATATATAAGTTTTGGTCATTTTGGTTTATGCTATTTGAGAATGAATAGGTTATGGTGGAAGTAGATATGAATGGTGTGGATGGATTGTAAGTTTGGCATGTGTTTAAAGTAAATACTTGTGATCTTTGATTGTTAATTAGTTAGTGTATAAAGTGTGGTGTCATTGAGGGCATATTGGTTAGGCACTTAGGTTGAATGTTTTTGGCATGTTTTAAGCTTGTTTGAATGTGTTTTGAAGGCATGTAAATGAATGATTTTGGTTTTGTAATAGCCCAAAATAAGGTTTAAGAGTTTTATAGATATTTTAGGGATTATAGCTTTAGTGTGCTCGGGAATTTTGTTAGCATGGTATTCAGAAATGTTTTTGTTTATGGTATTTGGAAAATCCAATCAATTTCTAAAAATGAGTTTTAAATATATTTAATTTTGAAAACAGGATTGACTTGTAAAATAGTCAAAACTTAGAGTTTTTAAAAGACAATTAGACCAGATTTTAAAATCCAACCTAAAAACCCCTATTTATAGTTTTATTTTCACATTAGTTTTTCTCTATAACTTGTTCTTGTTGTCCCTTTGTTCTCCCAATTCTTCCATTAAATTTTTCTTTGCCAAACCTAAATTTCTTTGATTCCTATCAGTTTCCAAATCATTAAACCTCCATAAAATTCAAGAAAAACACCGAAAAACATTAGAGATTCCTCCATTGTCAATCTTATGGATTTTTTGGGTTTTCGATCAAATGCTCGATTTTTCATCAACTAAGGTAACGATTCAATTCCTAATTAATTTTAAATGATATCTGGTTTTTTAAACGGAATTTTTAGCCATTAAATCGCATATTTGAAATAAAAGCCAAAAATTGGGTCATTAATGGTGGATTTCGAGATTTTGGGTAAAAACATGGTTTCAAAGTGTTTTTCAACTTGTTTTAACATGATTATAAGGTTTCTAAACTTACTTTAAAGTTTCATTAAGGATTTCTAGGGTTTTAATGAGTTTTCATGAAAAATGCCTATTGTACGTCGAAAAATTTTGATACCATGAATTGAGTAGTTTTATGAAGTTTAAAGGTTAAGAATCATTCATAGATAAATAATTAGGTGAAGGAAATTTATTTCAGGCAAAAAGATTAAGTATAGACCGAGATATTCAAATTTTAAGTTTTCTATGTCGAAGGTATCGGTTACATAAGAACATAGCTTAGGCTTATGTATTTGATTGCTTGTGGTGAGTACTTAACTAATTCTTGAATGTATTGTTATGTGATTTATTGTGTTGAAGGTTTGGATTCGCTAGGATCGTCTACGAGTTAGGAAAGGCTAGTTTAAGCTTTCAATATTTTGGTGAAAGCAAATTTGGTGAGTGTTTGGAATAATTGCTTCTGGACATGATTCAATGCGTTATTTGGGAATTTAGTTGTAGCCTAAACCCCTACTCTAAATTCCGAGTGTAAGCTTCCTTGTGCTCATGTTTATCTCGTGGAATACATGCTTGTGTTATTATAAAAATGTGAACTAAAATGAGATGTTATATATGTTATATATGTGTTATATGTTCATGATTATTGTTGTGAAAGAGTATATGTAAGCATGTCATACATGTTAAGTGACAGTGATAATATTGATGCAAATGTGTTGTAATAGCAAACGAAAATCGGTAAGTAATATATGTGTTTAAATATAGATATTTAGCCTTGTGATTCTTGAGACCATTGGATATAGTTGGCATACCATAGAATTGTGAGTACTCACCTATATGTATATGTGATTTGGGCGTTGAAGCCCTAGGACATGTTTGGAGAGATAAGGGAATGCGAGCTAAGCTCCATTCAACGGGACATGTTTGGTGTGTTGGAGAGTGTTAGCTTTATGCTTCACTTTTGGGACATGTTTAACTCTATGAGTCTATGTGGTGTGTTGGAGACCCGTGTATCCGATGAGTGATAATAGTGCCCACTTTTACGTTTCATAGCTCAAGTGCCAAATTATCTATAAAATATGTTTGTATGTATTGTGTTGTATGCATGAAAATGTATACAATGACTTAGTGTATAAATTATTAATCGTGCATGAGTAAGTGAAATATGAAAATAAGTTGAGATTATCCTAATTATGCTATGTATGTGTTCCACTAATGCTTAATAACCTGTTTGCACAATAGTTGTTCTAGGCATTCACTGACCTTGTTAGGCTCACCCATTCCCTTCTTAAACCATTGCAGATTAGTCGTGTACTGGTGTGAGCGGTGTGGTTCCAAAGGGTGATCCAAGCAAGTCCATTTCGCTTTTCGTAGGTGTTTATTGTTTATTCAGTTATGTTTTGGGAATAAGGCAGTGGTAGACTTTGTGCTAGTTTTTTCCATGATGTTTTGGACATTCCATAGCTTAATTGCTCTTAGGATTTTGATATTTAAATCGTGTTATGTTGATTACTACTCGGACTGATTTTTTATGTTGAAAATATTATTATGGTCATTTTGACATTTATTTAATAAGGTGATAGTAGCATGATGAATTGGTACAAGTTAGAGTGATACTTATGCTTATTTATGTTGTATTTTTTTGGTCTGAAGTAGGGGTATCAATATTCGTGTTGAAAAAATGATACCTTTGTGAGTTTGAAATGATCAGGAAGTCAAAATCGTAAATTGGTATTGATACCCTATCACGAGTATCGATACTCGGGGTAATTTTACCGATACTTTTTCAATTGTACCGATATTTTCTTATGTTTTACATTTAGACGAAAAAATTTTGATTTGGTACTAATTTTCCATACAGTGTCGATACTGTGTAACGGAAATATCGATACCCATGCTCTAGTATCGATACCTACGTAGCCAGTTTCGAAATTTTGTTAAATGGACCTTATGCATGTTTAATTATTAGTATAAGACTATTTGATGTATGATTGGCATGTAACGATGATAACTAAAGAGTAAGATTGACTTAAAACCTATATGAATGATAATATGAAAGACATTTCTTTTAGAATGAGCTTTTATTTGTCGTGTATGACATGAGACGGTGGTGTGGAATCCTAATATTCGAGCTCGACGACCGGACCGGTTATAAGGTGTTACAGGTTTGGCTTGGTGACTAAGAAATGGTTAGTGATTTGGCTTGTTTTAGAATTCTTTTTAGGTGCACACGGCCTAGGACACGGGCTATCACACGATCGTGTGCCATACACGGTCAGTCCACACGGCCGTGTGTCATCTTGATTTTCAGGTACAGGGTAGTCCACATGATCATAGAGAGTTACACAGCCTGGCGACACAACCGTGTGACCCTGAGTTACACAGGGGCAGTTCGTTAAACGGTTTTGGCCACACGGCTATGTTCCTGAGCCACACGACTGGCTCACACACTACTGCAGTGACCCTGCTTTCTAAAATTTTTAAAATTTTCTTTTTTTATTCAAATTAGCCCCTAATTGTTACCAAACTATTTCTAAGGCCCCGAAAGCTCGATTTAAGGTTCATAAATGTAATTATGCTATAAATGAAATTTTGATTTGAATGTTGTTATTTCAATTAATAAATTTATGGATTAATGATGCTAATTGTTTTGATATGTGTCGTAATACTTTGTAAACTTAACCCAACAACAAAGACAGATTAGGGGTGTTACACTTGAGCACTGTCCAAGTTGGTTCTCGTGATGAGATTAGTTAAGAGTTAGTTGGATTTGATTTGACCCGTCCCATGATTGGTCAAACAGTAACAAAGATCTTCGCCGGATTTTCTTTACCTTCCCCAGATTTTTGTGGGAAAACCAGGAGATTGGGTTAGGTAAGCATTATCACTTGTCAATGTCCACAGCAGGGGGATATGAACACAATTTTTTTCCATAGTCGTACAATGTATAGAAGGAAAGTTAATCACATTAATGCCTCACGTAGTAGGAATGGTGAGTGGTTGTATGATCCAAACGAAATTCAATCTGAAGCATTAGGCTATTTTCAAAAACTATATAGGGAGTTTCCAAGTAAGATGGGAGAGTTACCTCCTAGCCGCTTTCCCCAATTAGAGAAGAATAACATTGAATTTCTAGGGAAAGAAGTGTCAAATGATGAAATTAAAATGGCACTTTTCGATATGAAACCATTAAAAGCACCTAGAAGTGATGGATACCATGTGGTCTTATTCCAGAATCAATGGGATAGCATTGAGGGTACAATTTGCGAATGGCTTAAAAAAGTTTTTAAAGGTAGGCCTATTGATCAAGATTTAAATAACACACTCATTGTTCTTATTCCAAAGATTGCCCAACCTGAGGAGATCTCGCAATTCCGACCCATTAGTCTTTATTCCGTACTCTATAAACTGATTATGAAAGTTGTAGAAAATAGTTTCAAGGTAGTATTCCCTAAGATAATTGCACAAGAGTAGGTTGGGTTCATCACAGGACGAAATATCTCTGACAATATCATCATTGCTAAGGAGGTGATTCATTCCATTCGAGGGAAAAACAAGAAATGAATGGCTATTAAAATTGACTTAGAAAAAGCGTATGATAGAGTTAGATGATATTTCATAGATAGCTCTATCCAAGCAGTAGAAATACCATATTTTTTACGAAAGGTAATCATGTCTGCCATTTCAACGTCCACTATACAAGTTTTATGGAACGAAGTTCCTACAACAAAATTTAAACCTGCAAGAGGAGTGCGTCAAGGATGTCCTCTATCACCTTACTTATTCGTTTTATGTATGGAACGACTAGGGCACAATATCAAAACGGTTGAAATCTCTGGCGAATGGAGCCCTATTAAGCTAACTAGAACAAGGCCAACTTTATCACATTTATTCTTTGTAGTTGATTTGGTTATCTTTTCAAAAGCAGATATAAAGCATGGCTTGTTTCTAAAGAACATTCTGGACCTTTTCTGTAGCATTTCAAGACACCGTATAAATGCACAGAAAACTAATATTGTAACAGCCCGGTTTTGGGGCTAGTCGGAACAGTGGTTACGAGACCACTAAATCGAGGTCGAGGAAAATTATTTTGATGTCATTTTATGTGCTGTAGCATAACTTTATGGATGCATGAAAATTTTGGTGTTCTAATTTGAGTGATAGCATGCTTAATTTCGAAAAAGGACTAAATCGCATAAAGTGCAAAAGTTCTATTTTATAGGATAAAGGTACCTAATGGCTATAGAATGTAATTTTAAGGATTTTAAAGTGCATTAGGCCATTTATTTAGTGATGGCCGGCCATAGGGTGCATAGGGGACAAGAGCATTAATTTTTAGTCAAATTTGGTGATAATTGTTGACTAGTTGACTAAAATATGATAAAATAAGGGAAGGCTATCATCTTTTTCCCTTCTCTTCTTCTTCCACCAATTTTTACACTCAAAAGAAGGGTTTTGAAGGCTTTGAAATTTCAGCAACTTGTCCTCACTCTAGTAAGTAATTTTTGGTGGTGTTAATTGATAATTTTTGTGTCTTTGGAGTCCCCAAAGCTTAAGCTAGCTATTGAGGGGACTAATTTGGGATATGGTTGAAAGTCTAGGGACTTACCATGAGAGAAATTATGTTGATAGCTGAGTTTTCATGGAAGAAAATGAATGTTAGGGAGGTGAGAGACAACTTTTATGAATGGTGTTAGCATGAAAACACATAAATAGGGCTTGAATGCAAATATTTAATTTGTGTCATAAATGCATGGAATAGCTGGAATGGTGAGTAGTTGCAAGAGAAATAAATGTTCATCTATGCTTTTTTATTTAGAAAATATGGTGAAAAATGATTCACGAGCCTAGGGGCAAAATCGTAAATTTTGTCATGGTATGAGGGCAAAATGGTCATTTTTTCCTAAGTATAGATTTTGGTGCATCATGATCGTAAAATGTTTTAAATGAATGAATTTTATTTTTATAGATCAAGAAGAACGCGGGATTAACCTTAATCGGGGAAAAGGCAAGGTTACGGAATAAACCGCAAATCGACACGTTTTGCACCGAGGTAAGTTTACGTGTAAACGATGCATTTTATATACACATTATTGTTGTTAATTAGCGCATGACACAATTGGGAATATATAGGATTCAAGTAGATAAAAAGTGGTAGTTATTGAATAACTCTGATATGAATGATGGAATGGATATGTGAGTGTGTTATATCAATATTTGATGGTGGGCTAAGTGCGATACCACCTTGTCGCTAAATTACGATGGGCTATGTGCGATACCATCGTTTATTAATCCTTTGATAGGCTGTGTGCGATACCACCGTAATTAATCCTTTGGTGGGTTGTGTGCGATACCACCGAGTAACGTGAACATGAGTAATGGATTTCGATATAGTGATGCGTTGTATTATGTGACCTTGTGATGCTAAGTGCAGGGAAACTGTTAATGAATGTATGCATCATGCTTGAGATGTGGTTGGAATGTGTGAATGGAAGAAATGAGTAAGCCTGATCTTTAAAGTAGATTGTTTCTTGCTTAGTAAATAATGCTATGGAAGTGTTTATTTCATGTTAAAATGTTATATTGTTTACATGTAAACTTACTAAGCTTAAAGCTTACTCCCCTTACTTTCCCTTATTTTATAGAGATTAAGAGCTGAGCCGGGATACGTCGATAACCAGAAGACCGCCCGCACTATCAGCTCATCTCGGTATACCTAGACTTAATGATTTTGTAAATGGCATGTATAGGGGCTAGACTAGTAAAATTATTTTGTTATTTTGCCCAAAGGTGTAATGGCTCTTGTTAAGACATTTAATTTGTAAATTACCATGCATGATGGCTCATTTTACCATTTATGAAATTACAAGTTATCTATGGGAGTTCATGTTGAAGTTATGAGATGTTTACTAGTATGTTGAATGGATTCATGTAGTGTAAGCTATAGGGGTACAAAGAGCTTGGCAAACAGCCTTGTTCTTGTCCACATGGGTAGACACAGGGGCATGTGTCTAGGCCGTGTGCGACACACGATCAAGCCATGGGCGTGTGCCCAGGCCGTGTGAAGTCTGCACCTTGAAATTTGAAATTTGAATGGTCACACGATTAAAGCACAAGGGCGTGCCTAGACCGTGGGGAAATAGTCAGAGGCGACCACGGACCAGCCATATGGGCGTGTGTCCAGGTCATGTGACCCAAGTTAGCATCATCCACGGGTGTCGAACACGGGCGTTGTAACACCCCAAACCCGGCTCAAACGCTACAACCGAATCTAGTATGTCACTTAAGAGATTTTACATAACATGTCGCATTTTGGAAAACAATTACTAGGTTTACACCTTTATTTCGAAAGCTTAATAATTCATTAAAGTATAAAATATTAAGTAACCAATTATCTTGGTAGATTTTAAATAAAAACCAAAATTTCATACAGGTCTTAACTTAATTGAAAACGTAAAACTTAAAACCCAGTAATAAAAGCCCAACAAAATCCCAAGACATAAATGGTAGTCTAGTGGCCCATGGCCTTATTACAAGGAAATTTGAACCCATTAATTAAATGAAAATAAAAAAATTAGACTAAGTCTTTTGCTGAATTCTCAAAGCTCACGCGCATGGCCACCTTGCTCTCCTCTCCACCACCCTGGTCCGATGCCCTAAGTGTCACCTGAGATGGTTGAAATTAAAGAGTGAGTCGCGAGACTCAGTGTGCAACCCTCATGCACCATTAGATTTGGGCTTTAGCCCAATAAAATAGAATAATCAAAATATGAGTAACAAAAATAATATGAAAAGCCCAACCCATATCCTAGGTGTCCATCTCGCTGCACGCCCCATCACATCACCATTCACACCATTGGGGATTTCTACAATCAACCCACATCGCTACATCGCCTTTGATGGCGGTCATGCTCGCTCATCATCGATCATGGCCGTAGCCACTATAATGAATCACGGCAGGCCGCTACAACAGATCACGGTAAGGGACCGCTATAACAGATCACGGTAAAAACCGCTACAACATATAACTTCCTCCTTTCATCAAACCCAACCCATGCAATCACATAAAATCAGTATACTTATAACATTTAATCAGATCATTTACTAACCTGGTGATTTGCTTTACCCTCTTTGGGTTCCCGTCAATATGCCGGGTTTCAAAGATTTAACAAAACATGTAATACTTATTTTCATATATTAATCAAACAGATCTAGATGGTGTGGATAATTACACACCTGATATTGCGAAATCCAATATTCTTAGTCGATGTCCTTGCTATCTGGATCTATTATCCTCAATCTATAGCCTTGCTTAAAAGCCGGAACAATTGCGAAAATAGGCCTCTCCTATATTCGGCCATGGTTAGTATTCTACCCGATTTTATATATTTGAATAACAAATCTTCTTACCTTAAAATCCCAAAATTGGAGACTTATGATTTTCGGCTTTTAGATCTAGTCGACTAAGCTTCCTTCAAATCTGAATTGCCGCCATCATAAAACCATTAAACTATTAGCTTTTGGCTTTTGCCTTTCAAAAACCGGGAATAGATCATGAGAACTAATCAAAAATCAACACTTACCTTAGCATAGGAGATTCGGCTAGCACTAGAGAGAGGATTCGGCAATTCCTATGGAAGATTTAAATGCCGGAAGTACAGAACTAATTCTCAAATAGGATGAGTAGAAGAAAAAACTATGGATGCTTCGGCTTTCTAGAGAAATCGGCACAAGAAGGAAAAAGTGGAGAAGAGTTTTGACTTTTAAAGAAATTAGAGAAAAGAAATTGGAGAGGGAGAGGCTAGGGAATTTCGGCACAATGGGAGAGAAATTTAGGGTTTTCAGTGTCAGAATCAATGAGCTAGCCCCCCTATTTATAGATATTTTGGCACCTACTACTAAAAACCAAAAATGCCCTTAAAATTCAAGCTAAAAGAGAGGAGAAATTCGGCACCCTCCTTGCCATGCAGTAGCCGAATTTTACACTCCTCTAGGTGGTGGATTTTCGGCCAACACTTCCCTTGAAGATAAGCTCCTAACTTTTCTCCTTTTTATCTATGATATTATCACTTAAAAATCCACATAAATTCTCCTATTTTATAGCCTTGTAGCCGTCCACCTCTACTAATCCCTAATGCCAAATTTAACTCACTTAAATTAAAATATTTGGGCCTTATTAAACTTAATACTTGGGCCCCTAATTCCTTGTGTGTGGCGTCACCCTCTCTTCATTTAAAGTGCCGAATTTGGCCTAAAACATGGGCTCCTTGCGACCCAAAACTTGTCCCTTTTTAACTGTTAATGATGCATCTTTAATCTGAGCCTTTTTACCTAATTCTAAGCCCAAATTTAGACCCCTATCAATTAAATTAACATAGCAAACCTATCCCTACACTAAATGTATAGGCCCGTAAATTTAGGATGTTACAGTTCTACCCCCCTTAAAGAAATTTCGTCCTCGAAATTTCCAACTAACTATTAATCGTACTACCCAAGTCTCACCACTATGCTTTCGCTGCGCACTCTGATTCTAAAGCCAAAAGAAACACTTAGTATACTATGGTAGAGTACGCACCAGTGTTAGCATCTAGAGCGTCCTCGTCCCCTTGTACTCATTCTTCCGATTGGCGTTTATCTGATTAAGAATTTTATGGATTATTAGTTTTCTTTCACTAGTTAACCACTAACAGTCTTATGAATAATAGTTTTAAGAGTGGTTCTTTCGAATTCGCATTCACAATACAGTCTCAAGTTTGTAACCTCTTACTAAAATAAAACACATACATCATACAAAAATCATCCAAGCACTTACATTCTTCACGTAAAGGTGTTTTCGTTGATTCACTACCCAGGGGTATTTTCGTAGTTTCATCCTACAGGGGTATTTTTGTAATTTTTCATAATAAAGTTCCTTGTTGATTTCGTGAAGTGAAGGTATTCTGGCAATTTTACAATCTGGGGGTATTTTGGTAATTTTGAAATCCGGGGGTATTTCGATAATTTTGAAATCCGAGGGTATTTCGGTAATTTTGAAATCTGGGGTTATTTTAGTAATTTTGCAATCAGGGGCAATTTAGTAATTTTGCAAATCAGGGGTAATTTGGTAATTGTACAAACCAGGGGTATTTTGGTCATTTGACAAAACGAGGGTAGGTTGGTAATTTTTTTTAACCAGGGATATTTCGATGTTGTTGTTGTTATTTTTTTTTTCTTTTCAAACAGGGTACTTTGGGGAAAAATCTAGTTTCATGGTCCGGGTTACTCTTATAAACATGAGATTTTCTGTAAATTTTCAAAACATAGGTATTTTACAAATTCATGGTCAGTTGGTAGTTTTCACAAATCAAACGTATTTTGAAAATTTTGCAAAACTTGAGAAATTTTCTTTCTTTTTTTCAAACTAGGGTGGTTTGGTCCTTTCGTGTTTTAATTATAAGGTTTAGCCCATCAACAAGTCCTCGTAACTAGGGTGAATAGTCACCACGCACCAGGTAGGATTCTAGTGAAGAGGAGGTGAGTCACTAGGACTGCTTAAGTACTAAGCTCTCCCTGAATCCACTCCTAGACATGCGTATACCCATTGCAACACCTTAACTTGGCTAAGGTGAACAGCCACTACGCACCAGGTAGGATTCCAACGAAGAGGAGGTGAGTCACTAGGACTGCTTAAATACCAGGCTCTTCCGGATCCAATCCTAGACATGCGTATGCCTGTTACCACACCCTAGTCTGGCGGCTCGTTCACGGGTTTGTTTAGTGAAGTTAAGTCTTATGAGATTTTAAGAGTTGTTTCAGCTAGGCCTAAAGTCCATCAAGTTCTAATCTAACTAATCTACGTCCCATAAAGCCCATCAAGCCCACATATATTATATCACACAATGGTTCAGAATACTTACCTGACGGACTTGGGCCGGATACGCAGGTGCCATGCTGAGCAAACAGACCTGTATAAATATGCATGTTTCGAAAACCCAACTTTAGAAAACGTTTTGAGCCCAAAAAACCCCCAGAGTCGAGTTTTGAACCGGGCTCTGATACATATTTGTAACACCCCAAACCCGGCCCAAACGCTACAACCGGATCTGGTATGTCACTTAAGAGATTTTACATAACATGTCGCATTTTGGAAAACAATTACTAGGTTTGCACCTTTATTTCGAAAGCTTAATAATTCATTAAAGTATAAAATATTAAGTAACCAATTTTCTTGGTAGATTTTAAATAAAAACTGAAATTTCATACAGGTCTTAACTTAATTGAAAACGTAAAACTTAAAACCCAGTAATAAAAGCCCAACAAAATCCCAAGACATAAATGGTAGTCTAGTGGCCCATGGCCTTATTACAAGAAAATTTGAACCCATTAATTAAATGAAAATAAAAAAAATTAGACTAAGTCTTTTTGCTGAATTCTCAAAGCTCTGTCGCATGGTCACCTTGTTCTCCTCTCCAGCCCGGTCCGATGCCCTAAGTGTCACCTGAGATGGTTGAAATTAAAGGGTGAGTCGCGAGACTCAGTGTGCAACCCTCATGCACCATTAGATTTGGGCTTTAGCCCCATAAAATAGAATAATCAAAATATAAGTAACAAAAATAATATGCAAAGCCCAACCCATATCCTAAGTGTCCATCCGCTACACGCCCGCACTCACCACCCATTCACACCATTGGGGATTTCTACAATCAACCCACATCGCTACACGCCTTGATGGCGCTCGTGCTGCTCATCATCGATCATGGTCGTAGCCACTATAATGAGATCACGGCAGGCCGCTACAACAGATCACGGTAAGGAACCACTATAATGCATCACGGTAAAAACCGCTACAACATATAACTTCCTCCTTTCATCAAACCCAACCCATGCAATCACATAAAATCAGTATACTTATAACATTTAATCGGATCATTTACTAACTCGGTGATTTGCTTTACCCTCTTTGGGTTCCCGTCAATATGCCTGGTTTTCAGTGATTTAACAAAACATGTAATACTTATTTTCATATATTAATCAAACAGATCTAGATGGTGTGGAGAATTACACACCTGATATTGCGAAATCCAATATTCTTAGTCGATGTCCTTGCTATCTGGATCTATTATCCTCAATCTATAGCATTGCTTAAAAGCCGGAACAATTGCGAAAATAGGCCTCTCCTATATTCGGCCATGGTTAGTATTCTACCCGATTTTATATATTTGAATAACAAATCTTCTTACCTTAAAATCCCAAAATTGGAGACTTATGATTTTCGGCTTTTAGATCTAGTCGACTAAGCTTCCTTCAAATCCCGAATTGCCGCCCATCATAAAACCATTAAACTATTAGCTTTTGGCTTTTGCCTTTCAAAAACCGGGAATAAATCATGAGAACTAATCAAAAATCAACACTTACCTTAGCATAGGAGATTCGGCTAGCACAAGAGAGAGGATTCGGCAATGCCCATGGAAGATTTAAATGCCGGAAGTACAGAACTAATTCTCAAATAGGATGAGTAGAAGAAAAAACTATGGATGCTTCGGCTTTCTAGAGAAATCGGCACAAGAAGGAAAAAGTGGAGAAGAGTTTCGACTTTTAAAGAAATTGGAGAAAAGAAATTGGAGAGGGAGAGGCTAGGAATTTCGGCACAATGGGAGAGAAATTTAGGGTTTTCAAATTTCGTAATCAAGGAGCTAGCCCCCTATTTATAGATATTTTGGCACCTCATGCTAAAAACCAAACGCCTTAAAATTCAAGCTAAAAGAGAGGAGAAATTTGGCACCCTCCTTGCCATGCAATGAGCGAATTTTACACTCCTCTAGGTGGTGGATTTTCGCCAACACTTCCCTTGAAGATAAGCTTCTAACTTTTCTCCTTTTTATCTATGATATTATCACTTAAAAATCCACATAAATTCTCCTATTTTATAGCCTTGTAGCCGTCCACCTCTACTAATCCCTAATGCCAAATTTAACTCACTTAAATTAAAATATTTGGGCCTCATTAAACTTAATACTTGGGCCCCTAATTCCTTGTGTGTGGCGTCACCCTCTCTTCATTTAAAGTGCCGGATTTGGCCTAAAACATGGGCTTCTTGCGACCCAAAACTTGTCCCTTTTAATCATAATGATGCCACTTTAATCTGGGCCTTTTTGCCTAATTCTAAGCCCAAATTTAGACCCCTATCAATTAAATTAACATAGTAAACCTATCCCTACACTAAATGTATAGGCCCGTAAATTTAGGATGTTACAGGCGTGTGACTAGGCTTTGAGACCATGTGTGTGTAGCCAGTATTTACCACGGTTGAGGAGCATGGGCGTGTGTGTCTACACACGGGTGTGTCACATTTTACACGGGCGTGTGAGCCCTGTATGAAAGAGAAAATTTGAAAAGGGTGAAAAGTTTCGGTATAGTCTCGAGAGTCTTCGTGCTTACGAGTGAGGTCTCGTAAGTCGAGAACGAGATTGTTAAGGCGACTAGAGAGAGTAGTCATGATAGGTCTAAGTGGCGATTATGAGGACTTTATTAAGGTAACGCCTTGAGCCTGGTTCCGGCGTAGAACACGGGTAAGGGGCGTTACAAATATGTTCTTCTCTAGAGGGGTTGATGACACTTTAAGCAATCGATTAAGCGGGCTTCTAGGCTTTCAACAGGTTTAAGAGTTAGGATCATACCTAGAAGTTTCGCTTCTACACAAAAGGGTTACTAACTCTACCTTAGGGTTTGTGATCGAGAAACTCGGAGCTAAATTATGTAATTGGGATGCAAAGCAGTTGTCTATGGCAGGCAAAGTTATATTAGCTCAATCACTCCTTCTCTCTATTCCGAACTATTTTATGCAGTCCATGCGAATTTCGAAAGGGGTTTGTGAGGAGATTGAGCGATTGGCAAGGCAATCTATGTGAGGGTCTAATTCGTGGAAAAGGAAAGTAGCGTCGGTCGATTGGAATTTTGTATGCCAACCTTGAGTATGTGGCGGCTTGGGCCTTCGACATTTAGAAGACCAAAATGCTTCATTTCTTCTTAAATTAGGGTTTAATCTCATCTCCAAAGAAGAAGCCCTATGGGTTAGTGTGTTGCGCTCATAATATGGAGTGAAAGAGAGGATCCCTGATAGCATTGTGCGAGGGAATTGTTCAGCCATTTGGAGAGGGATTGCAAAGGTATGGCCCTTGCTAAAAGAGAATATGTGTTGGTCAATTGGAACAGGAATCTCAGTCCGCTGTTGGGAGGATTCTTGGACCCCTAAAGTAGGACCGTTAAAAGCATACATACCTCCCATTGACAGACCAATCACAGATTTCTCTCTCAAAGATATGGTAACAGACGATGGAGCATGGAATCTTGAGGATTTAGCGAACATCTGCCAGAAGAAATTGTTAAAAAGATTGCAAACATTCCTCCTCCATATCCACTTGCTGGCCTAGATAAAATCTTCCGAGTACATACTATGAATGGGGGCTTTTTAGTTAAGAATGCATATCGAATGTTAAAAGAAGACACATGGAATGTGCAATATGCTAGATGGAAAGTCGTTTGGAAGTACCAGGGACCGCATCGAGTACGCTTCTTCCTATGGCTCGTTTGTAAACAATGATTGCTTACTAATCTGGAACGTGTACGTAGGGGTTTTGGACAAAATATATCACGCTCAGTCTACCAACATGAGACAGAAGATATTTTGCATGTCCTTAGGGATTGCCCGATTGCTAAAGATGTATGGAAGTACTTTGTGCAGGAAGAATACCGACCCCAGTTTTTCTCAGGCAACCTCTCAGATTAGGTTAGGGTAAGCTTGGCGAACTCAATGTGGATAATGAGGAATGGGGTTCCTTGGCCTACTCTTTTTGGTTTGCTGGCATGGCGCATATGGAAGAATAGAAACCTTTTTGTTTTCCAAGGTCTATCTTGGAGCTTTTTAGAAACTATTAAGATATCCGTATGTTGGGCGAAACAATTCAGCAATGCCCATGGCTAGGATCAAAATAGATAACACAATTTTATTTATGGATGTTCCTTATGAAATAGTGGAATGGTAGGGTAGTTTCATGTTAGTGTTAGGAAATCAGTTTAGGTAGGTTTTTTTTCACAAAAAAATATGATTTTATTTTAATATAATATAATAATTATTTTTTAGCAAAAACTATAGAGTTGAAATCATTGCTAAAATCTTGATCTTATAAATTTTAAATTTTCAAAAATATTTTTTATTATGTTATTAATTATTCAAATTTAAATATATAAAATTATTAAATATATTTAACATAAAAGATAAAATAAGTATAATTCCATAAATTTTAAAATATAAAATTTGAATCTCAGTTTTTTTTACTCTTATTCTATCAAGTCATTTACTCTATTTCAATTTAAACAGGTCTATTTTCACTTTCACATTTTTTCAATAAATATTGATGATAATAATAAAAATATTAATTAAAATAACATATTAAAAATTACTTTAAATATAATTCTATCAAAGTAAAAATATTACTCGACGCTTATGATAAATTCTCAACGTTTAAATAAGAGGATAAAAGTGTTTCAACACATTAAAACTCACATTCTCTTACAATAACAATAATGCTAATACCAATTAAGTTAAAATTTAATCAATTACAACATGTTTATTTTTTGAAGTATAGAAATGCAAATTTTAGAATACCTATTGTATTTTACTCATATTTTGATAAATGATTACTTATATTAATTATTTAAAATTAAAATATTTCATTAAAAGTAACAATAATTAAAGCAAATATTCATTTAAATAGAAAAACGTAATAAAGTATCTTTTAATTTGGATATTACGGTGATTTATTCTGATTATCACAGGATGTATAAAATGATGAAATACTGGATTTAATAATATTTCATTATTAAAAAAAAAAATGAATTAGATAAGCAAAAACTTGAAAAAATTTCATCCGGAATCAAAATGATCGATCATGAAAAACCCAAAGTGATTTTCTCGAAAGCCCAGTAAGTTACTAAACTCAAAGATCAGATATATAAATATATATATATGCTAAAAACGCTATGATTGGGCCGCCTTATCTCAGTTATGTAAAACGGCGTAGGGGGCAATTTACCATCCGAACCAAATCCTGGAACGAAGATTCTGGAGGAGAAGGGCGGTTTAAGGACAAAATGGGAAAAGACGAGTATAACAAAATCAAAAAGAAAAGTCTAGAACCCGCGCGAAACCAAATTCGAAGACCTTCCCGTTACCCTCTCTCTCATCATATATATTTCATCTCTTACTGCTCTTTCTTTCAAGAGAAAATCCAAAGCGAAATTCAGAAAGAAATTTCCCAGTGTCATCTTAAATCGTGCGCTCCATTTATTCTTCTTAATTTCCCGATCGTTTGATCTGAAAGTGATGGCGGACGTGCATATGGGATCAGAGTCGGAGACCTTCGCATTCCAGGCGGAGATCAACCAGCTCTTGAGCTTGATCATCAACACTTTCTACAGTAACAAAGAGATCTTCCTCCGTGAGCTCATCAGCAATGCTTCTGATGTACGTCCATGTCCTTAATGTCTCCTAATTGTTTCTACTTTCCTGTTTCTGTTTCTTTGCTCTGAGAAAATAAAACAGAGGAACATAATGTTTTCTTTGGATTTGCCTGTTTTTATCGCAGCTTTTAGCTAAATTGTTTCTTACGTATTACCATTTCTTGTTTGGTTATTTTCTTTACTCCAAATCTGGATATGGAGAAAATGGCAATATTTGGAACTAATTTGTATCATAGTTATTTGTAGATGTTGAACAAAAGCTTTTTTTTCTTTTTCCTGTCTTTTTTGGCTAGCAATAAAGAACGATTTGCTATTTTCTTTTGTTTTCTTTTTCCGGTTAGAGAGGGATTGATATGTTTGATTTAGAGTATGAAATGCTTTTGGTTTTGGTTTCTCATAGGCATTGGATAAGATCAGATTTGAGGGCTTAACAGACAAGAGCAAGCTTGATGCTCAGCCGGAGCTCTTTATCAGAATCATCCCTGATAAAGCAAATAAAACTCTCTCTATTGTCGATAGTGGTGTTGGCATGACCAAAGGGGGTACGTACTTAATTAGTTAACAATCTTTTCAATTAGAAAGTAGAAGTTTTTTTTTCACCTATTCGAATTTGGGATTGTAACTTGGTATTTTTGTTCAGATTTGGTGAATAATTTGGGGACAATTGCAAGGTCTGGAACAAAGGAGTTCATGGAGGCATTGCAGGCGGGAGCTGATGTCAGCATGATTGGTCAGTTTGGGGTAGGGTTTTACTCGGCTTACCTGGTAGCAGAGAAGGTGATTGTCACAACAAAGCACAATGATGATGAGCAATATATTTGGGAGTCTCAGGCTGGTGGGTCTTTTACTGTCACCCGGGATTCGGGTGGTGAACCTCTCGGCAGAGGCACTAAGATTACCCTCTTCCTTAAAGAAGATCAGGTGAGTTATAATTTGTTGCCAATTTGGTGGTACATTTAATAATTCTTTGCATATGATTCTTGTTATTGATGTCTTATTTTTTGTTTATATATTCTAGTTGGAGTACTTGGAGGAGAGGAGGATAAAGGATCTTGTGAAGAAGCATTCGGAGTTTATCAGCTATCCAATTTACCTATGGACTGAGAAGACAACTGAGAAGGAGGTCAGTGATGATGAAGATGAGGAGACGAAGAAGGAAGAGGAAGGGGATGTGGAGGAGGTAGACGAGGACAAAGAAAAGAAGTCGAAGAAGAAGAAGGTTAAGGAGGTGAGCCATGAGTGGCAACTTATTAACAAGCAGAAACCAATTTGGTTGAGAAAGCCGTAGGAGATTACAAAGGAGGAATATGCCTCGTTCTATAAAAGTATCACAAACGATTGGGAGGACCACCTTGCCGTGAAGCACTTTTCTGTCGAGGGACAGCTAGAGTTTAAGGCTATCCTCTTTGTACCCAGGAGAGCCCCGTTTGATCTTTTTGACACAAGGAAGAAGTTGAACAATATTAAGCTCTACGTTAGGAGGGTGTTTATCATGGACAACTGTGAAGAACTCATTCCTGAATATCTGTCTTTTGTCAAAGGCGTTGTGGATTCTGATGATCTTCCTTTGAATATCTCTCGTGAAATGCTGCAGCAGAACAAGATTCTTAAAGTCATTCGAAAGAATCTGGTGAAGAAATGCATTGAAATGTTCTTTGAGATTGCTGAAAACAAAGATGACTACAACAAGTTCTACGACGCTTTCTCCAAGAACATCAAGCTGGGTATTCATGAAGATAGCCAAAACAGGTCCAAGCTTGCTGACTTGCTAAGGTACTATTCTACGAAGAGTGGTGACGAGATGACCAGCTTAAAGGACTACGTTACTAGGATGAAGGAAGGTCAAAAAGATATCTACTATATTACTGGTGAAAGCAAGAAAGCAGTTGAGAACTCACCTTTCCTCGAGAGACTCAAGAAAAAAGGGTACGAAGTGCTGTTCATGGTCGATGCTATTGACGAGTATGCTGTCGGGCAATTGAAGGAGTACGATGGAAAGAAACTGGTCTCCGCAACTAAAGAAGGGTTAAAGCTCGATGAGGAGTCGGAAGATGAGAAGAAGAAAAGAGAAGAGAAGAAGAAGTCGTTTGAGAACCTTTGTAAGACGATTAAAGAGATTCTAGGAGACAAGGTTGAGAAGGTGGTTGTGTCTGATAGGATTGTTGACTCTCCCTGCTGCTTGGTCACCGGAGAATACGGATGGACGGCCAATATGGAGAGGATCATGAAAGCCCAGGCTCTGAGAGATAACAGCATGAGCGCTTACATGTCGAGCAAGAAAACAATGGAAATCAACCCAGACAATGGCATAATGGAGGAGCTAAGGAAGAGAGCAGAAGTTGACAAAAATGACAAATCAGTCAAGGACTTGGTATTTCTACTATACGAGACTGCTCTTTTGACTTCTGGATTCAGCCTGGATGATCCCAACACATTTGCAGGAAGAATTCACAGAATGTTGAAGTTGGGTTTGAGCATTGATGAGGATGAAACTTCTGTTGACGACGTTGACATGCCATCTTTGGAGGAAGAGACCAACGAGGAAAGCAAGATGGAAGAGGTCGATTGAGTAGTTAAATGACATATATAGTACATGGACCCCCCCCCCCCCAAAATAAAAAAAAAAACATATATAGTCGGTAAATATGCGTGTCCAATAGTTTTATGTTTCGAGTGTAAGTTTATCGGTGGTCATTGTGGGCGGTTTGTCTTGTCGCCACTTACCGTGTTACCTTGGTAATGTTACTACCTAGTTTTGTTTTGGTGGGTATATAAATGCAAAATCTCAATTTCCAATACGAAGTTATGTTTGGCTTCCTTTTTTTCTTACCATTAGACAAGTAACATTAGGCCTCTCGATTCTTGCTTGGCTGATGGTTGGGTTCGGGGCTTAAGTATACTAATATATTTTATTTTATTTAAACTTGATTCGATTTAAAATATGAATTTTAAATTTTGTTTAAATTTATCTATATTTTTAAAAATTAAACTAAATTTATTTTATGCTGTTTATATAATTTTTTAATCTTTTTACAAAATATTTATATGATTTTATTTTAATATTTAAATTTTAAAATTTTTATTTATTGAAATTTTTTATATATTATCTTAACGTGATTTTTTTATGTGTTTTAAATTAAATAATATATTATATTATATTATAATCTTAAAAATTGATCAGGTTAAATCGGGTTTAAATTTTGAATGTTTAAGTCCGTTTTCGATTCATGTTTTAAATAAATTTAATATTTTGTTTAAATTTATTTTTTAAATTTAATGTTTTTGCTTAAATTTTAATTTTGGAGTGGTATAAATTTTAAATTTCGGGCGGGATATACAGGTCTAATCATCAGGTATGAACTGAAATAAGAATCTTTCTCTGGCATTGGTTGTAAAATTCTTGGCTGTTTCAGATGATCACTGTGCAGAGCTTGCCTATTCTCCAATATCCTAAACAAGGAAAGAAAACTAAGGATAACAGCCCTTATCTATTGCGAAATTCATCATCAAGCCATAACATGTCATATCAGCTTTTAGCTCTTGATTCTGTTTCAACAGTCCAATTATTAAGATCATGCACTGGTTCCAGGAATTTAGAATTGGGTTCTTGCATTCACGCCGTAGTACTGAAGTCTAGGTTGCAAACAAATGTCTTTGTTAACAACTCTCTTCTGGATATGTACACGAAATGTGGATGTATTGAAGAAGCCAAAAATCTGTTTGATAATATGCCTGAGAGAACCGTGGCATCATGGACATCGATGATTTCAGGTTACTGCCACAACGGGTTGCCTGACGAAGGGGTTTCCACTTTTGTTCAGATGCTGGAGAATGAGTACCCCAACGAATTCACGCTAGCAGCTGCTTTACAAGCTGTTACACAACATTTCAATCCTAGTTTCATCTGTATTTTACACGGTTACATAGTCAAGAGTGGATTTCTCGAAGATAACTTTCTGCAGAACTCTTTGATTAGTGCGTATGCAAAATCTGGTATTTTAGAAGATGCAATTAAGCTCCTTGAGAGATTTAGTTCCAGGGATGTTGTTTCGTGGACTTGTGTTATTTCAGGTTCTGTGCTACATGGATTCATGCAAGAAGCGCTTCTAGCATTCTTCAGGATGCAAGAAGATGGTGTTATACCGAATGAGGTGACAATTTTGAGCATTATACATGCATGTTCCTTCATTGGACGACTGCAGATATTACAATGGGTTCATTGGTTGGTTTCAAAACTGGGGTGGTGTCGACATGAACTTGTATTGAATTCTATGGCTGAGATGTACTTAACTAACGGGTACTTCAGAGAAGGAATACAACTTTTTTCAGGATATTGTTTTTATGGTGAAGAACAATATCTTAACCCGGCGACAATGGCTACTCTCCTGCAGTTTTGTGGTCATTCCAATAATTTGAAGCTGGGGAAAGAACTCCATGGTTACCTAATCAAGCATAGATTTTCTTCTTGTGTTGTAGAAAATTCCCTGATCGACATGTATGGAGAAAATGAGCAAAACGATTCAGCCATTCGAGTCTTTGCAAGGATGAATGAGAGAGACATTGTTTCCTGGAATTCATTGATTACGTGTCTCGTAAAAAATGGTGAATTCCATGAAGCCTTAGAGCTACTTAAACATATTCACTGCAACGGTAGAGGAGAGATGCGTCTAGATTTCATCAGCACATTGGCATCCATTCAAGCTTGTTCAAACTTGTCATCACTCATGCCAGGGCAAGTTATTCATGGTTACATAACAAAAGCTGGATTAATATCTGATATCTTCATTCAAAATGCTTTGATAGACATGTATGGAAGATCAGGCAGGTTGACTTTAGCAGAGAAAATCTTCAAGGAGATGCCCGCAAAAGATCCAAGTTCATGGAATACATTAATTGCTGCATACGGAATCAATGGAAATGGGAAGCTTGCTCTACAGGCTTTCTCCAAGCTGAATGCATCCAGTCCATACAAGCCTAATGCTATCACCTTCACCAACATCCTTTCTGCATGCTCCCATACAGGACTGGTTGAAGAAGGCTACGAAATCTTCAACCGCATGCAGAAAGAGTGGGGTGTGGAACCAAGTATGGAACATTATGTTTGCATGGTGGATCTGTTAGGGAGATCAGGAAAACTTGAGGAAGCAGAAGCCTTTATAAAGGAAATGCCTATTACACCAAGCAATGATGTATGGTATGCTTTATTGGGTGCATGTGGGTTCCACGGAAATATCTGCATAGCTGAAAGAGTAGTAGAGAAGCTGTCTATCCAGGATCCCAAAGGCATAGTTTGGAGGGTAGCATTATCAAACATTCATGCTAGCAGGGGCCAGTGGGAAGATGTTGTCAAGGTTAGGGCTCAGCTTAGACAAGGTATGAAAAAGGATGGCGGATGGAGCACTGTTGAGGTAGAAGGAGTGATGTTCAAGTTCATGGTAAATGATACAAGACACCTAGAGAGTAAATCTATCTATGCTGCTGTAAATGGAATCATGAAACATGTAAAAGAATGCGTTATAAATTGATTGTATGCGGTTCAACAGCAGCATTCATGAAACATGTAGAATTATATGGTTGAAGAGAGCAGGATTCCATAATGTTACAAGCTTGAATGAAAATTTCAGTACTACAGTGCAACAAACACCACAAAATGTGTATGATCAAATAGCAAAGAAAACATTGGTCCTAAATTCCATTCGGATGAACCAAAGAGTAGCAATATTTTATAAGCATCAAACAACTAAATTGAAAAGCATAACACAAAGTTCTATCAACTTCAACAACCACCTAGACTGACAAAACTATCTGTCATGAAAAACCATCCGTCTCAAGGAAGATCTGCACCGCCTGCAGGTCCAGCACCACCATAACCACCACCTCCTCGACCAAAGGCAGGCCTTGTTCCAGGGCCCTGCGTGTTCACATGTAAGAAATTATATCAGCCTTAATATTATTAGAAACATAACCTCATCAATCATCAATGGGTACACATGTTTTCAAGCAATCATATAAACATTTCATCCTTCAAAGTAAAATAACTAGCATCTAACAGGCACAAATCTTCCAAGAGCAGCCACAAGAGTAACATTAACATCACAATGAAACTAATCTTAAGCCACTAAACAACTAACCATGACTATGCGTACTTTTGATCAAATTTGAGATCAACAGAGTTCAGAAGAAGCAAAAAAAATGGTTCCAAAATGGACAAAGAAACTCAGATAACTAAGATAAACACCACAAATCATTATGTACAATCCAACACTTCGCATGCATTTGAACCATCAGATATTCATACGTAAAAAGTTAAAAATTTATAAAAGCAACATTACCCTGAATGAAGGCTGATAGTCAGCCGGAGCTCCTCCCTTGTCACCAAAATCACCTCCTCCTCTTGGACCTCCACGGTAGCCATCTCTGTCACCAAATCTCCTCTCACCGTCACCAAAGCGAGGAGGACCACTGATTCATAACCAACAAAACCCATAATTACAAAGAAAGAAATTTTCAACAAATTCTATATGGAAAAGAAAAGCCTAACTTTTTTATTAAATAAAAGAGCAAAGAACTCCAAAACTATTACCGTGGGCGGTCACCAGGAGGGCCCATGGGACGCCCAGCAGGCTTAGCTTGTTTCTTCAAAGTAGCGGGAACAATCTCAGAAGGAAGATTCAGATATGTCCTAAGGAACTCAATGCCATCATTGGTAAGGTACCAGTAATAATGCATCCATGCAAAAGTTTCACGCACGTATTCTTTTGACTTGAAGCTTTGCATTAGCTTTATTACTTGAAGATTGGGAACATCAATTTCTGGGTGCTTCGCCAAGTTGTAATCTTTCTTTGCATAGCAAACACCCTCTAGAAAACAAAACATAAAAACCCAGATTTTAAATCCAAATATCCAAATCTAATACAAAATTCGAAATCGATATGGTAATTATTTTTTTATTTGGTTACCTTGAAAGAGGTACTTGGAGATCTCGCGGCGGTTCTTCTCTGGAATGATCTAGGAAGCAACAAAACAAACGTATTAAAGACATTATTTTGCAAACATTTTCTAAGAAAGCAAAGGAAAGAAGTAGAAAGCGAGAGAAAGTACCATGGCTGCTATGAGATAGGAGGAAGAGGAGGCGGCGAAGATAGTCTGCTAAAATGGAGATTTTCCTTTTGCTTTATTGCATAACAACAGAAAAACCCCTAGGGTAGGCTACTTTCCTTCTTTTATTATATTAATTTTTCGGCGTTGGGTTTTATTTTGGGCTATTAGTTAGCTTTTATCATCAGGCCTAAAATTTGAATTTGGGCTCAATGTTGGAGAACCACCACTATGATCTAGCCTTATGTATGATAATGATGATATAATAAGATCGTGACACACCCATAATGTCCATAAAAAATTACGTAAAAATGAGATCTGACATACCTATAATGTCATTAAAAAATTGATGTAAAATATATTTTGATTGAAATGATATTTATTTAAAATTTATATAAAGGTATATAAACATAAAAAATATTCTTATAATAATATTTGTTATTTAGAATAAATTTCAAATTTATATATAAATTTTGACCTAATATATAATGTCATATACTAATTTTAATTTGGTGTAATTGTGTATATGGGATCTTAATTTTGACTCAAATTTCACATTCTACTGCTATTTATGTAGCATTACTTTTTATTATGTTACATGGAACTTGCTAATGTGATAATTTATTAAACTAAAACATAAATGAATAAATTTAAATTATTTCCACGTACAATAAAAACATACACATTTTTATGCAAAGGGGAAAATAGTTTAAATTTATGTGAAAATAATTTAAATAATTTTTCCAAAAAGCAATATAATTTAAATTTATATGCAAATAATTAAAATTTACTATTTTATTTTTTATTTAATAAAATTCCATATCATCAATTTTCATGCAATTTAAAGAAAATAGTGTCACATAAATAAGTTGATATTTTTTTTAAGTTAAGAAAGTGAAGATTATTTATAAATTTACAACAACAGTCAAGATAGGTTGGTGAACACATAAAGGGTTATTAATGTTTTAGTACATGTTAATGGGTGAACCAAGACTAATTAGTAACTTTGTTTCCATCCCTTCTAGTAAAAGCAACCTTACAAACATTAAAGGAAGACACAAGCTTTTTACAACTATCAAGGATCAATCTAAGCTTAGAGAAGTCTTATCCGAACTATTGAGCCCTTTGATGATGTGTAGTGCGTCACCTTCAAAGATGATATTTGATAGCCCTAATTAGTTTCTAAAGCCATATAAGCAGCCTTAGCTTCAACTAAAGCTTCGCAATTAACATAGGATAATTTGAGAGTAGTAGACCATGAGACGAAGCCTTCATGGTCGTGAAAGACAATCCCAGCTCCTCCGCATTTTTGAAATGTGTTAAATTTGGTGTCAAAGTTCGCGTTGATGATATGGCTTCTTGGAGCTTTCCAAGAACATCTCGTGGCTCTTTGTTGATTGACCTCGATTATTTTCTAGGCTTCTTTATATTCATCAAAGTATGCATTGAATTGAGAAACAATTTTGATATTGGAATCAACAGGAACCATCAAAAAGTGGTAAGTTTATCAAAATTAACTTTACCAAGCATAAAAGCACATTTCTCAATCCAATTCGAGCTGTTGAAAATTGACTCTTTTGTTAAAGCATAAAAAAAATCCACATCGTGTTAAAGCTTTCTAGGCAAATGGACATTCTTTAAGGGCATGAACAGAGCCTTCATAGGTAAAATTACATCTACCACACAATGTATTAGCTCCCACAATTCTAGAGTCGATTTTCATTCTCGTGGGTAAGATGTTACAACAGAACCTCCAAATGAAGATCTTTATCTTATGAGCTGGTTTTGTTTTCCAAATAAACTTTCATACACATCTTTGTGGCCCATGTTTAGTCTCCCTTTTAAGTAAGTAATGATACCCACTTCTTATGAAATATTTATCGTTCTTGGAAAAGTGCTAAATAATTTATGAAATATTTATCGTTCTTGGAAAAGTGCTAAATAATTTTATCTCTTGTATATTGGCCATTTAGAGGGATATCTTGGATAATAGTAGCTTCAAAAATAGAGAATTTTGATTTGAGCAAGTTCTCATTCCAATTTTGTAATACCCTTAACTCGATCTGAATAACTGGATCCGGATCTTGGGTATTATCAAACAAATACAAACATAAACTTGGTCTACTTATACGAATTACAATCAATTACGACTTAATTACAAAATTTCTAACTTGAATACATAAGCATGTACAAGAAGTAAATGCAACTACGACACGTGGTAATTAAAAATACAACGATATTTGAATTGAAATCCTAATCTATTATAGAAACCCCAAGTATGGAATTCTCAGTGACAATTCAGACTTTGAATACGCCACCAAACTTGCTCTGTATGCATAATAACTCGATACACCCTTTCTATTGGCGTAGTCTTGGCATCGTTCCTCCTGGCGTATACTCACATTCAACTTGAAACAAAGGTATAAACTCATGTAAGCTCATAAGAACTTAGTGAGAGAAACGTTTTTTACCCGTGCAATAATTGCTCATTATGACTGGTGAATCGTTATATGATGATCTTATTGTTCTTTTCCTTCAACTTGTCTCCGACGAATGCTTTTCTCAAATTTCATTCTTCATTCACTATAGATTAACATGCCTTACTCTGAAATCATTATTTACCCATCAACATCTTCGATACATCACTTACATTCTTAAATTTGATCTTTCATAAATCTTTATCCATTTCCTTTCCAAAGGTCCATACAACCGAAACACAGTTACTCCTGCATACATAACTCTAAGCCATCGTTTTATCATAATTCATGAATGGTCATGTACACATATAATAGATACTTCCTTCAAATATCAAATTTGGAATCCTTACTAAGAAAACACTTTTTTTTTTATGTTAAACCTATCACCTCTCTATATTTCTTCAATTCATTATTCATAATTGAATCATGGTCTTGTATGATACTTTACCGTAACCCATAGAGACACAGTGCCTTACTGATCTTTCTGATCACACTTGCGAACCATATTGAACGTGCCAAAATAATTTAATATAGAATATGTCACAAGAATTATTCCTTTAGGGTACACCATTGAAAGCCTTACTATGATACGCCACAAGGGCACTATTTTTAGAATTTGCCATGTAAGTCGTTCCTTCAGAGTGCGCCACAAGGGTTTATCTCTCAAATTATCCCAACAAAAGCTATCATTACAGGGTTCACCACAAAGGCTATCCCTTCATAATTCATCACAAAGGCTTTTCTTTCATATTTTGTTACAACGATTTTTCTTTCATGTTTCGCCACAAAGTATTTTCTTTCATGATTCGCCATAAAGAATTTTCTTTTATATTTTGCCACAAAGGCTTTTCCTTCATGATTATCGCTACAAGGCCATTCGCTCAAGAGTTTGCCATAAGGGCGGTTATTAAGAGTGTGTCACAAAGGCATTCCTTACGGAGTTTTCCAAAAAGGCTTTTCCTTTTCAGACGTGTTTACGATATGGATTTGCCTAAACTCACATTATGTGAGGTTTGCCCATCATCGTCTTGGGACACACAGAGAACCTTATTAGGTAATCACCATCCTTTGGTTTCTTTAGAGGGTACCATGGCTATGGACTTTTCCTTCAGTGGTTCATATAAGAGATCATGTTTTTAGTCTCGATGGAACCCTTTAGACTCCACCATGGTGAATAGACACAGACTCACTTGACAGGCTCTTCATGAATTGACATCATCTAAGAATCAACACTTTAGTTCACTACATGCACCTAAACTATTTCAAAACTCATCGCATATATTCCAGATTTACCCATGCAACCATATTTCAACATCAGGATACTTATCACATACTCAAACTTGTCAAAGTCCATATAAATTATACATGTAAAACCCAGTAAACATTCATACAATAGCATGATCAAAATACTATAATTATCTAGATTTGGTTTCATAGTCCGATCAAATTCCACAGAAGTTTCTCGTATGAATAGCATACATGCAATATTCAGCTTAGGACTCACCTGATTCTTATCTACTACAATTCAAAACTTTAGATCCAGACTTCCATCACGCAATCAACAACAACAACTTCTACAAAACATGGAAGCCCATCAAGATCTATTCATATACCCCATTTTCTCCATAATTTCTAACATTGGAAATCCCCAAGCAAGGCCTTATATCTTTATTTTACTGATCTACCAAATCTAACAGACTTACCCTTTCACAACAAAACATGCAGAGTCATAAATATTACCTTGACATGGAGTAATCACTAGTAAAGATCTAGATCTACATCTTCTATTTGAAGGAGGAAGAAATGTTGTAAGTTCTTTAAGATTCAGATATCAATACTGTAGGAGCCCAATTTTGCCCGGGCCCATCAAACAAACCAAAACAGAAATAAGATAAAAAAGGAAATCAAAGTCCAGATTTTTTAAGTCCATTTACAAAATCAAAACAGACTCAAAAACAATACCCATGACCCAATTCAGAGGCCCAGTTCATAAACAGACTACCCAGCAACCCACTTACACCCTTAGCCCGAACAAACCAAAACAGACCCTAATCAGACCCAAGTCTACACGGCCCAAAGGGGCCCAAAAACCTAAACCAAAATAGGAAGACTTAGGGTTTTCGAAACCCTAGGCGCCGCAAGCCTCGCACCCAGGCCAACAGACGCGCCGCAAATACCGCACCAGCCAACAATGCGTACCACGATCAATGTCCCGCACCTCGTCCACTGTTCGTCGTGCCAAATCACATGCGCATGTCGCCTCACCGCGAGATCTCTGCTCTCTACACCGCAAGAAAGGAAAGAAACATCGTAAAAATGGAAAGAAATCGCAACAAACATGGAAAAGATTTTATTTCTTTTTTATTTTTCATTTCGAAAGGCTATAAAAAGCCTTCCAAAACATGTAAAAGATACACAAATAGACAGAAAAAAAAAAGCAGAGTAAAAAATATTCAAACAGATCGCAGTGAAATAAAATACAAAAGTCGATTCGGAGGTGATTTCCATTTTCCTTTGCATATTTTCCTTTTTTTAAATCCGTGCATATTACACATAATACCAGTCAAAAGAAAAATGATATTACCTGCGTGAAAAACTGAGGTTTTTAGACCTCCGGCCACAGTCAGTGGTGGCGCGTATGGCGCGTGGGACGGAGGTCTCCCTGGTCCCGATGACCGAACTCTAGCATAGGGGAAGAGGGATCGAGAGAGAATTCGAATTTTTTTTTTCAGTACAGAAGGCAAATGAATTTTTTGGTCAGAAATTTGACCTTTATAACATGTTAAAAACGACGCCGTTTTCACTTAAGCCCATAAGCGTTTAAACGATGTCGTTCCCCCGAACAGGATCCGCGTGTTTTCAGAAAATGGGAAATTTGTCCCTTTAGTCCCTCCGCATTATTCCAGTTTTATAATTAAGTCCGTTTATTTTCTTTTATTTATAGTTTAACCCCTTTACATTTATTTTTATTGTTATTTGATCCTGGTTCCTTTATTTATTTTTCATACCTTTTTTATTTTTAAATTAATCTAATATTATATGGAAATATTTTATTATGTTAAATTTTTTTATATTTTTATTTGTATATTAATCTATTAATAGTATAAATTTATATATATATAATTTTTTACTATCTTTATATATAATTACTACTATATATTATTTTACTTGGTTTAATAATTTATATATTATTTATTATATCATATTTTAATTTGTAGCTATTATATTATATTATATATATTTTGTTTTTAAATTTTTGTTCAGTATAAAGTTTATTATAGTATATAATCAATTTTATTTATATTATTTATTATATATAATTTTTATGATTAGTATTATGTATATATATATATATGTGTGTTTTTATTCAAAATTATTATATATATGTATAATCCTTATATTTATTACTATTATTAATTATTTTATATTATATTTTTATTATTATTTTATTATTCTATATTATTATTACCTTATTTATATAGATATGAAATGTTAGTATGTCATAATTGCTTTTGATATTTATGTTTGATAATGTATAAATGCGATATTATCTCATGAATCATTTTTTAAAATAAAATACATTTTTTTTACAAAATTACTGAATTTTATCAAAATGTTTTAAAATAAAGCAATATTTTGTATTTAGAAATTCGGGAAATAGTGCCCTAACGTGCTGGGTTGCGATTTTCCGTTTGGCTAAATAACTAAATATCCTTTTAACAAGTTTTGTAAATTATGAGATGTTTTAGTTTCTCGGGAATTAAAAATATCGTGTCCTAACGTGCTGGATGTGATGTTTATATTCTTTCGGAACAAAGAAATCTCAAGTTTTAAATCAAAAAACCTATTCTTGGGAATTCAAAGCCTTGTGTCCTAACTTATTGGGTATGACGTTTTGTATCTCGAGATAGGAATTTTCTAAGATAAAGGCATACCTAATTTCGAAGTCATGAGATGTTATATCCTAACTTACTGGGTATGGTGTTTTATTTCTTTGAGATAGGTAAGTCTAGGTTTTCTTTTCAACTAAAAAGGACCATTTTCTAAATTTTTCAAAGTTTCAATATTAGGACATGATTTTATCGATTAGGTACCAATTTTTGGGCGTTATGAGGGTGCTAATCCTTCCTCATACGTAACCGACTCCCGAACCTATTTTTCTTGTTTTTTGTAGACCAAAATTAGTATTTTGAAATAAAACGTTTTTTAAGGTGATCCAATCACATCTAAGTAAAAAGGGATTCGTGGTGACTCCCATTTTCATTTTCAAAAGTCGATCCCCGTTTTTAAAATCAAAATTTTAAAAAGGTTTCGACAGCTTGGCGACTCCACTGGGGACCAATAAGAGAGTCAAGCCGTAAAGTCGATAATTTAATGTCCTATTGTTGCAAATTTGAAATTCTGATTTGAAAAATCATCATCCTTTTTATTGCATGTGATTTTATTTTTTATAATATCTCTGCATTGCATTACATGATCGTTGTGGTCACACCTTTAAGTGGGAGCGAGAAGCTACTCCTTCGTGAGGTTTTCACCTCCGTGCAGGATAGTGAACCGCTTTCGGGATACATCCGTACCTATGTCTTCGTGAGATTTTCATCTCCGTGCAGCCATAGGGAAATGTATTCCCCTGAACCGAACTCAGTTCGTATGAGCCTATAATGGGTGAGGATCGAGGAATCTGCTGGTTCGAGTACCTCAACTTTAGAGCTAAACCACATGTAGAAAACCTAAGGGCTTACCCTAGGTAGAACTACGACAAACACCTTAGTAGTTACCTAGATAGGTGTTCGTTTATTTTACTTGTTTTATATTCTACGGTACTAACATGTTGTGTTTTATTCTTTTGTGCATGTCATTTCATATTTTAAGAGGTATTGATTCACGATCAGTTTCTAAGTTAGAAAGCTGGTTATGGAGAACGAATTCCTTGATAAAGTGGAAGACAATGCAGTCATCTATATGTGGTCAGAGCAAAGGTAATTAGAGAAAGAAGGGTATGGATTCGTTTGAGCAAGAGGAAAATAGGGCAGCACTAGAATCCCTGCCACCTGTGCCTCCTGATGTTGTTCTGATCAAAGTAGAATCAGATGCGAAGAAGATTGTACGACACCCTATGGCAAGGCGTGGTGTTGGAACTAAAGGGCAGAAGGTAACTATACTCACCAATCATTTCAAAGTGAGTGTGGAAAGTACGGATGGACACTTCTACCATTACAACGCTTCTTTTTCATATGGAAAACAGTTGCCTTGTGGATGGCAAGGGTGTTGGAAGGAAAGTGATTGGCAGAGTGCATTAAGACCTACAAAAATCATTTGGATGGAAAGAATTTTGCCTATGATGGTAAAAAGGTTTATTTACTATAGGTTCGCTACCAAACTTTTAGGCTCCTCGTTGTGATCCGAACAATATTGCAAGAGATTTGATTCGTTGTGGAGAAATGAAAGGAATTCATTTTGATTCTCCATTTGATATATTCAATGAGATGAACAGGAATAGACTCCTTTCACCTGTGGTTAGAGTCGAAAAAGGTTTGAACAGATGCAATCTAAACTCTCTAGAGCTCCGGAGTTCCCTTTCTGTCTGTTTCCTGATAAGAAAAACTCTGATTGGCCATGGAAGTGGAAGACTCTCTCTGAGTATGGCACTAGCTAGGGTAAATGATCAATACTTTTTCGAAGATTGATGCTAAGCTTGGACGGTATCTTCATCACCACCGAAGCCATAATTCTGTGATCGAGTTAAAGTCAAGCCTGAATAAGATCGAGGAAATGAAAGGTAAGATTGAAGAGTTAGAAGCGGCATTGCATAGTGGTGAACTTTAGATCAAGTTTCTTGAAATAAGAGAAGGGCGTTGGAAGGAAGAGCTTCACCATTCTCGTGACCAAGTTAGAAGACGGGATTACCTCATGGGTGAAGCAATAGTTCATATTCAAGAGGTAGCTGATCATCTACATACTTTGGCTGATACGTTGAGCATGAAGTATGAGCTACAGTCAGATCGTAGTCAAGAGCTAGTTTCATTATTTGGGAAAATCAAAACTTTAGGACTTAGGGTGAAAGCATATGGTAGTCCGTTTTATGTAAAGGATTTTGTTTTCTAGTAAAGTTTTCTAAAATGAAGTTGAATCAGAATCGATGCCTTCTCTTTGCATTCATGCATTTGCATTACATTGCATCATTTGCATTAGACTTTTACAAAAGGACCCTAATTAGGTAAAATGTTTCAGTTAACCTGGAAAACATGGAACAAAGGTTGGAGAGAATAGAGCAAATGCAAATGCAGATGTAGGGGCAATTGATCGAGATTCAACAAGAAATGCGGGAACAAATGTAAGAATTCCAAACCCATGGATACTTGGGAGTGTCTTGAATAATGAGATTGTGGAAGAGATCTCTATGTTTTTAGAGCTGATCTATAGTAATGTGCAAAACATGCTTGTTGCCTTAAGCCTAGAGGCAATAAGAACCCTTTTGTGAAACAGGCTTGTGTCTTAAACTCTTATTTCAATAAAATGCATCTTTTTGAACAAATATCTTTTTATTCTTTCCATGTATAGATTCTTTTATTTTTGGAATTTCTTTCAAATATTCTTTTATTCATTCATATCATACCAATAACCATTCTTTGAATCATTTATTCTTTAGAATCTTCCTTCGAGCCTCAAAGATGGGTCTCCGATATCAATGATGTGAGCGACGTTATTATCGACTCCTTTTTGAATGAGATATGGGTCTAGGGGATCTCAAGACTTTGAAGATGATAAAGATTGTAACATACCTTCCGATTTGTTAAGAGTGGATCAACAAGATGAAAAAGCAGACCTTACTTAACAAAGGGTCAAGCAGAGATATTATGAGCCTAGAAAAGGGTGAAGATTGAAGCCCGACTCACCATAGATATAATCACGAGACATCATTGAGTTATTTTTGAGAATTCAAAGATATTTTTTGCACGATCATATCAAGACATGCCTGAGCTACTAAGACGCGGGCTTAACATAAGGATCGAGTACTGCTAATTTACATAGAAAGGGATGGTATCAGCTGTGCCGTATTTAAGGAGACAGGATTCATATGCCTTCTCCAGTTCTTCACAAATTTTCCATATGTGGGGCATGGATGTGATGGGGCCAATCTTGTCAGAAGTTTTTAAGCTAATATTGATTCATCGGCATAGTCTTCGTTTACTTCACTAAGAGGGTGGAAGTAGCTTCATATGCCAATGTCACAAGGTCGAAGTCATTAATTCAAAAAAAAAAAGAGATCAGATGCCAGCAAAGAATGCATAACTGTACAAAGTCAAAGTTTACAGTTTGTCCAAAGATCATGCAGCATATCATAGTGCAACAAAAGTTGCCAAAAAAAATGAAAGGTGATTAAGACTTGTAAAGATTGGCATAAAAAGCTATTACTACTCTCTATGATTATCGAACGTTGGCCGGGACCTTTGCCGGGACAACATCTTACACATTGGTTTATAGATTGGAAGAGTTTTCATCAATTGAACCTAATTAAAGAAAAAGGTTAAAAGCTATCTGTCACGGCCAGATGATGCGAGCTTACGTTAAAGAAGTTCATCTTAGGGAATTCTACGAAGAAACCTGATGTTGAAAAAGATTTTCTTCTACAAAATGATTTTAGAGGAAAGCATATACCAAACTGGGAAGGACTTATGTAGGACCTATTCTAGAGGAGCATTGATATTGACTGAGACGAATGGTGAAGACTTGCCCAATCCAGTGAATTCAGGTTTAGTCAAGAGGTATTTTACCTGAAAGAGGAAAGACCAAGGTGAAAACTCGTAAAGGGCGCCTTAAAAAAAGGAGAGGCCAAGGCGAAAACCTGAAAAGGGCACTTTGAGACCAAAGGGGATTTGAGTTGAAAACCCGAAAAGGGCGGCTCAAATTTTGACCAAAAGCGGAGCATACAGTAGTCTTACTACGTTTGAATTAACAATGAGGAAGTATGTTACGTCTTGGGGCATTGACAAAGTACTCCGGATCCCCTAAACACATATCGAACTTAAAATGGTCCTCAAGAAGTTTGAACAGAGAAGCTCAAGCTGCGATATCTGGGACACCTAGCTTCTATCTTACTCATTTATTGAATTTGTTATCTTTGATTACTTTATTCTTTTCAAGATACACCTTGATCAAATTTTCTTTTATGGCCTTGGTTATCTTTGATTAACTTATTCGTTTCGAGCTATGCTCTTGATTAATTTCTTTCTTGTCCATTATTAATCTTTTTCAAGCATTTTATATTGAAATAAAGATTAATGGACTAATAATACTTTCATAAAAGGAGTTTCGCATATTACTCTAGAAGCTTCTAAATAATATGAGGAATTTGAAACATGACCATTGTTCAGAACTCACCAAGCCTAAGGGTTCGAAACATTGAAAAATGATTATCTCTTCAAATTCTTATAAGATAATTTTGTTGGTAACACCATATCGACAAATGACGAACAAGGTCAATCCAAGTATAAAAGGGGATCATTGTCAGGATACCCTACATTCATTCAGACACATACATTTGGTCATTACACCCAGGGAATGGTGTAACAGATCAAATTTATTGAAAGTGATACAAGTTCTGTACCTCTGAGTGGTAACAGAAGGATGAAGAAACCAAATGTTATTCCCCTGAAGTTGCAGTGGGAAGTACCAACCTAATGTCCCAAGGTTCAAGTGGAGAGGACTCGGAATTACCATGGGGCAAATTATTTGAGCGAATATGATTGATACTTCGTAAGAAGCGAAGAAAAAAAACTTTAGCAGATAAATGAGTGATGACACTTTAAATAGGAAGCATTCTCATAACATTTTGCATTACATATCTAATTAGGAGCATTTGATACATTTCGATCAAGGCATCCTAATTATTAGACATAAGCATATACCCATTCTACAGGTTATGTAGCAAGGTAGAAGACATCGATCGGCAATCCACGAGTTTGCGGGGACCAGATTGAAGATAGCGGTCTGGCAATTCCTGAGTTTGCAGGAAGCAGATCGAAGACATCAGTCTGGCGATCCCACAAATCTGCCTTCTCTGGCCTAGCACGACGCCCTTAGACGATGGCTTCGGGCTCCCCCTCTTAGGTCATACTTAGGGTGTATTTATAGGCTTTTGAAATACGTTTCTTTCTTCCTAAGTATCCTTTCCCGAATGTAATTGCTCTTCTCCACGGAAGAGGCACGGCCATGGCACACGCCCGTGTGAATCGGGGCCAGGCCGTGTTCGGATTTCTATAATGAGAAACGGCCGTATGAGTCGGGGTTAGACTGTGTTCTAGATGATTGACTTGGCACAGCCGTGTGAGTCTAAGTCCAGGCCGTGTCGATTTCCTCTTTGGTCCGTTTTGGTCCGTTTTGAGCCCGTTTCTCGTTCTTTTTATCCTTGGGTGCTTTCCTGAGTATAAGACATGAAAAGAAAGGATTAAGAGCACCTTTTTACATAAATCAAAGGATAATTCATCCAAAAGCATACTAAATGTGGGATTAAAATATGTTACTATTTCGGTTTATCAGCTACCACCGTCATGCCTCCTTTTTTTGGAACAATCTGCACAGGACTTACCCAATTGCTGTCAGAAATAGGATAAATTATTCCAGCATCTAGAAGTTTAATTACCTCAGCTTTCACAACTTCTTTTACGTTGGGATTCAATCGTCTTTGAGGTTGCACACACATGGCTTGTATTCCTCTTCCATTAAAATTTTGTGGGTGCAAAGCGATGGGCTTATTCCCTTAATGTCGAGATTTTTTCCAAGCTATGGCTCTTTTATGTTCTCTTAGTACTGTATCAACTCCTCTTTTTCCTTGGGTTCCAATTACGAGGAGATAATTCTTGTAGCGTAGAATTATCCCCGAGGAATGCATATTCTAAGTGTTTTGGCAAATCGTTATAATTCTAATTTGGGCGGCTCATCAATAGAGGTTTTTGTTTTAGTTCATCATTGACTTCAATGCTCTTTTTCCGTTTGTCTAGATGAAGATGTATTCAGATTCAGCTTGTCAACTTCATCTTCTTCCCCTCTTCTTGAGTCGAGCACGTTCCATCGTGTCGTCTGTATAATTTCTGTAATGAGTTTTGAATGATATGATCAGTAGTATCAACAAAATAACAGGAATCATCTTATTCTTTAGAATATCGCATGGCATCATAAATCTAAAAAATAATTTCCTCATCGCCTATTCTTAATGCAAGTTTACCGTCACCTACATCGATAATAGCCCTAGCAGTAGCTAAAAAAGGGCGCCCTAAAATTAAGGGAACCTCAATATCCTCATCCATGTCAAGCACAACAAAATCAAGAGGGAAAATAAATTTATCAATTTTTACCAAAATGTCCTCGATAACTCCTCTAGGATATTTAATCGATCTAGCAGCTATTTGAATACTCATCCTAGTGGGTTTTGGTTTCGCTAGATCTAGTTGTTTAAACATTTTATAAGGCATTAAATTAATACTGGCACCTAGATTAGCTAATGCTTTCTTAATATTTAAACTACCAATTAAACAAGGAATAATAAAACTTCCTGGGTCTTTTAATTTGGTTGGTAACTTGTTTTGGAGGATGGCTGAACATTCTTCATTAAGCTCCACAGTTGATATGAAACACCCCAAACCCGGCCCACGAGATTTGCCCAGATTTGGTATGTTCCTCAAGTAAACCGGTTTCAAAATTCTTTCGTTACCTAGAGAAAACTTGTGCGATTTTGAAAAAAATTGTTTTGGGTTGGGCTTGTGTTGAAAACGAATTCAATTCTTCATATTAAAAATTTTACTTAAACTTTAATAGGTAAAACTCATAATCATAATAAATAGAAATAAATGGAAAACAATCCAACTATGGCCTTATGGCCTTATTACATCAAATAATTTCCAAGTAATTCAAGTACTTAAATAGAAATAGTAGTTCATAAAATAAAAACTTCATGTTGAGCATGGCCACCACAAGTTCTGCCGTCCCGGTCCATCATTGATCATCACCTGAGAAATATTCCCCAACGGGGTGAGTCAAACAGACTCAATGTGTACACAAACACTAAATCAAAATAGAATCAGGCATACAAATGTTACGCATTCATATCATAGCATACAAATTATGATGCATTCCCAAACCCAAACCTAATTGTCCATCCACTACACTCCCCCGTACCAACCTGCACACCGTGGGGACTACTAAGTCGACCCTCCTTCTGCTACACTCCAAATTGCGGTCTTAGGTCACCGCGATTCGTGGTCTTAGGTCACCACGTTCGGTTTACTTCGTGGTCTTAGGTCACCACTTTCGAGATATCACGATCTTAGGTCACCGTGTTCGTGGTCTTAAGTCACCACATTCACTTCCCTTTCAAACAAACCCATATGCCCCATATAATAATGATATGCATAAATATGCCGAGTTCACATTCTTATCATATTCTCATGTTACTAATGACCTTTTCATATTCTTTGTAGAAGTAGGAAGCGTGCACGAGTACTTAGTACCATAACATGGTACCCTAGCCACTTTCATATTCTTAATATCACATATTTTAATAAAACAGGCCATGAAACATATTAAGAAGTAGTGTGGGGTACACACCGATTTGCTTAACCACTTCACTTTGAAATCCCAAATCGATCTACATCGCTTAGATCTTAAATCCCTACATTCGGCCAACCTTAATATGTTAGCAAAGAGCCTATTCGGCTATAAGACCAAATCCTAATAGGATTAGTACTTTCAAAACCTACCTTGTTGCCGATTTGGTCACCAACAAATCCCGAAAACTTTGCTTTATTCCTTCTTGTATTCGGCCAAGCATTAAATTAACAAATGGGTTAGTTTTCGGCTTTTATACGAAGTAAGAAATAGATCTGGGTTCCAAAATAGGCCTTGGCCGAATGCTATAGACACTTAACTTATGGATTTTAAATCCCGAAACTCACCGAATAACTAGGGAACACGCGGCCTATGGTGTACCTTCGGGAAAAGAACTTCTCCTTCATTGTAGCCGACACTTAGTAAATCTCGAAAGATCTCTTCAAAGTTTTGGCAACAAGATATTAATGGGGTTAGTCCTAGATTTCGGCAAATCTTAAAAGAAAAAGGATGAAACCGAATGAGATCTTACCCTCACTATTGAAAACGACTGCACCTTCACTGGAATCCACAGAAAAATCGGCTATTGCTAATGGAACTTGGTTTCGACTTTTGATGATCTCTTGAAAGATTCTTGCTTCAAAGACGTAAAAGAAAAAGAGAAGAGAGTGATGGAGAAATTTCGGCAAGACTAGGGATCTTACTCTCGACTTTTTGGAGAATTGAAAAGAAAAAGAAAAGGGTTGCAGAGAGAATTCGGCAGAGGCTCTCAAGAAAAAGAAAATAATGCAGAATGGTCTCTCTTTTCCTCCTATTGCCGAAATTACTAGGCCAAGACTCCCTTACTTGGCCATCACTCTCCCTTATTTTCCTCCTTATCTCTTTATTTTAAAAATTAAAGAATAATCCCTCATTTATCATCTTTTATCCTCAATAAAATAAAAGGGATAAAACTCCTAGAATTTAGCCATGTGCCGTCCCCCTATTCCCTCTTATTAACGCCACTTAGAAAAATAAAGGCTTTAAAATTTTGCTTCCCACGTGACTCGAACACAAGTCCTTCCCCCTAGCATGTGGCGTCATTTCCAGAGCTCTAAGTGGCATCTCCAGGCCACTTTTCCAAGCCCAATTTCATGTCATATTTCCTCCATAAATTTTCTTAAGGCCACATTGCCTTAGTTCCCTCTTTTAAACTTTAAAACTTAACATTTCTAAGGCATTTCCTTTCATTTCTAAGACATTTCCTCACATTTCCAAAACATTTCCTTACATTTCCAAGACAAGACATTTCCTTACATTTCCATGACATTTCCTCACATTTCCAAAACATTTCCTATTTTGAATCATTTCCAAGTTTCCAGAAATGTGCACTTTCCATTTTTTTAACTTAACATTTCCATACATTTTCAGTTTTCCAAAATTGTTCAAAATTTATTCTTAGTACATAAAACATGTTACTTGCATACAATTAAACCGAAAATGCATAGGCCCTTTCCGAGGATGTTACAATTCTACCCCTTAAAATAATTTCATCCTCAAAATTTTCTAACTAAAATAATTGAGGGTATTGTTGTCGCATTGCCTCTTCTCGGTTCCCACGAAGCTTCTTCCTATCCATGATTGCGCCATAACACCTTGACTAGAGGAACCGACTTCCTCCGTAGCACTTTCACATCACGTTCCAATATCCGACCGGCTCTTCCTCGTAGGATAAGTCTGGCCTTAGCTCTACTTCTTCGATAGGTACCACATGAGATAGATCTGATCGGTAACGACGTAGCATGGATACATGGAATACGTCGTGCATCTGCCGCAACTCGGTGGCAACTCCAATTGGTATGCCATCTGCTCCAACTCGTTTCGATTACTTTCGATAGGGCCCTATAAACCTTGGGCTTAACTTCCTCTTGCGACCAAACCTCATTACCTTTTCCCAAGGCGAGACTTTCGAAACACTTGGTCTCCCACTTCAAACTCTATTTCCTTCCGCTTAAGGTCTGCGTCGACGACTTCGCCTATCGAGGCTTCCTCTAACCGTGCTCGAATCATCTCAACCTTCTCTTGATTTGACCACTAACTCGGACCCAAAACTCGATGTTCTCCTAACTAAGTCCAACAAGTAGGAGTTCTACACTTTCGACCATACAATGCTTCATATGGTGCCATCCGAATGCTAGCCCGATAGTCGTTGTTGTAGTAGGCGAACTCGGCTAATGGCAAATAGTCTTCCCAACTTCCTCGGAAATCCATCACACACCTCTCAACATATCCTCCAACACTTGTATAACTCGTTCGATCGCCTGTCTGATTGTGGATGAAAAGCCGTAGTGAAGTCCAACTTAGTGCCTAAAGCTTGATGAAGTGCCCTCCGAACCGAGAGCGTAAACACAGGGTCTCTGTCGGAGATGATCAATCTTTGGTACACTATGTAACCTCACAATTTCCGCCACATATAACTTAGCCACTTAGAAGAGAATAGTCGACTCTTCACGGGATGAAGTGCGCGGACTTAGTCAAACGGTCCACTATCACCCATACCGAGTCCTTCTTAGTAGGCGTAAGGGGAAGCCCACTAACGAAATCCATGGTAATTCTCTCCCACTTCCATTGTGGAATCTCGATTGGTTGAAGCAATCATGATGGAACTTGGTGTTCAGCCTTAACTTGCTGACACGTCAAACATTTCCCCACAAATTCAGTCACTTCTTGCTTAAGATCAGACCACCAAAATTGTTCCCTTAGATCTCTGTACAGCTTAATGCCTCCGGGATGCATAGCATAAGGGCTACTATGCGCCTCCCGAAGAATCCTTTGTCTTAACTCCTTGTCCTTAGGCATACATGCCTTTCCCTTGAAGCATAATACTCCCTCATCATTAACACTATAATCCTCTAACTCTCCGTTCTGCACTTGCTGTAACTTAGCACTTAGATCCTTATCAACCAACTGTCCCTCTTTCACCTCCTTCAGCCATGTGGGCTTGACTTGCAACTCTGCCAATAGGCTTCCATCATCGTACAAACTTAAGTGAGCGAACATAGCCCTTAGATCCGACACAACCTTTTGACTTAGGGCATCAGCTACCACATTCGCCTTGCCCGAATTATATTCTATCGAACAGTCGTAGTCCTTCAACAACTCCACCCACCTTCGTTGCCTCAAGTTCAACTCCTTACGAGTCAACAGATACTTAAGGCTCTTGTGGTGCGTGTAGATCACCGACCTTTCTCCATAGAGGTAGTGCCTCCAAACCTTAGAGGGCGAAAACCACTGCTTTGCGGTTCCAAGTCATGAGTTGGGTAGTTAACCTCATGAGGCCTTAGTTGCCGAGACGCATAAGCGACTACTTTTCCTTCTTGCATTAGCACACATCCTAATCCCGTATGCGGCGTCCACGATACACCACAAAATCCTTCCCACCTCCTACTGAATTAACACCGAGCCTCCGTCAACACCTTCTTAAGATTGTCAAAGCTCTTCATTTGCTTATCGGACCATTCAAAGGGTACTTCCTTCCTTAGTAACTTTGTCAAAGCGCGCGCTATTGACGAGAATCCTTCTACGAACCTTCGTAATAGCTTTGCCAAACCTAAGAAACTTGAATCTTAGCCTCGGACCTAGGTGGTTTCAGTCCAACACTCGCTCGATCTTTCTAGGATCCACTCTTATTCCTTCATGGATACCACATGCCCTAAGAATGCCACCTCCTTAAGCCAAAATCCACACTTGCCGAATTTGGCATAGAGCTTCTTCTCCTTAACACTTGTAGCACCACTCGGAGATGTTCATCATGCTCCTCTTCGGACTTAGAATACACCAAAATATCGTCGATGAACACAACGCGAACCTATCCAAGTAGGGTTGAAAAACTCGGTTCATCATATCCATGAACGCGGTGGAGCGTTTGTCAATCCAAACGGCATCACCACAAACTCAAAATGACCGTATCTTGTCCTAAAAGCGATCTTATGGATATCTCGCCTCCTTCACCTTCAATCGGTGATATCCCGACCTTAAGTTTATCTTTGAGAATATCTGCGGCCCCTCTTCACCGATCGAACAAGTCATCGATCCTTGGCAAAGGATACTTGTTCTTGATGGTCACTTATTCAATCGACGGTTAATCTATGCACATACGCATAGTTTCGTCCTTCTTCTTTACAAATGTAATCGGTGCTCCCCATGGAGACACACTGGGTCGTATGAACCCACGATCCAACAACTCTTGGATTTGAGCCTTGAGCTCAACTAACTCCTTTGGCGCCATTCGGTATGGAGCGATTGACACAGAGCTGTTCCGGTAGTAAGTCTATTCCAAACTCCACCTCCCTATCCGGGGTATTCACAGTAATTCCTCCGGAAATACATCTTCAAAGTCTTTCACCGTTCTAACTCCACTGACACCTTCTTCCTTTCCACCTAACGTACTTACGAAGGCTAAGAACGCCTTGCACCCTTTCTTAACCATTTTCTCAGCCTTCAACGCCGAAACTACATTGGACAGTAGTTTCTTCTCTCTCCGATCATTACTACTACTTCATCCTCCGAGGCCTTAGTTCCATTCATTTAGCCGCACAATCCAACACTTTGCTCGGGCTCTCTACTAGCCATCCATTCCAAGTATAAGTTCAAACTCCCGAAAGGTAGTTCCATTAAGTCACCCCAGAAAGTTCACTCCTGAATCTCTAGGGGTACATTCCGAAAGATCTTATCCACCACTACGATTAGGCCTAATGGGCTTACTACGATCATCCGCCTATCGAGAAGGTTGAGTCTAGGCCTAGTGTTTCCACTACACTACATGCAACATAGGAATGGGTCGAGCCCACATAAATTAGAGAAAAATAGGGCTTGTCAAAAATAAAGAACGTACCGGTTATAACGTCCGGTGCCTCTCCATCTTCCCTCCGGCGAATCGCATAAACCAAACCTGGTTGCCTTGCCTCAACATTAGCAGCACCTCTGCCTTGTGTTCCACGGCCTCTGCCAGCACCATTACCTCTGTTACTCGAACCACGACCTTGTTGAGGCTGCGGTCCTCCTCTACCAGTCTGACCAACATTCTGAGCTATTGGTCGGCTTTCATTTGATTGCTTAGGACAATCCTTGATCACATGGTCCTTGGACCCACATCTAAAACATCCTCCTGTTTTCTTCCAGCACTCTCCTAAGTGCTTCTTTCCACACACATCACAAGGTCGATACCTCCTTTCTGAACCAACTTGCTGACCTCGCTGCCCATCAACTCTAGGCCTCTTATGAACCTTTCCAGATGTTCCAAAACCTCTTTTGGGCCTATTCCTATCCATAGCTCGCTTTGTAGAATCCTTGATTCCTCAAACACCTTGGCCTTTTCTACCAAAGCGAAAAACTCCCGCTCGATGCGGTGCTATCAACGATCTCGAGATCATCCCTTAACCCGTCCTCAAAATAGACACAGCGCTCATGCTCGATTGCCACTACTCCTCGAGCATATCGGCTCAACCTCGAAATTCACCTCATACTACTCGCCACGGACTTGTTCCCTTGAACCACCCCAGAAATGCCTTCCTTTGCTCGTCGGTATACCGGTTCCCACATACTTCTTACGAAATGCTTCCTTAACATATTCCCGGTGTCGGATCCTCACCGTGGCACCATCCCGAAACAGTCAACCACCAGCGATATGCTTCATCGCAGCGTAAAGGTGCCACCATTCCTTTTAACTTCTCCTTAGGGGTCAAGTCAAGCTCATCCATGATGCGCTCTGTTGCTTCAACCAAGACTCAATCGGAATCGGGTGCCACACCCGATACTCCACGAAACATTTCGGCTCCATTAGCTCCGGAACCGCTCGAGTACACGGACTTACGGGTTCCCAAATTTCCTCCCCTGCACGACCACCAACTCAAAAACTTCGCGGCCGCGACTGCGACAAGATATCATCCCGTCCCGAGCTTGCTGCTCAACACCAATAGCTGAGGGTGGTGGTGGCGGTGGTATCTCATTGTCAGACCCTTGACCCGATCTAACGGGTTCTGACACCGTCATCCTTCCTCTACCTTGTCCACGACGACCACGTCCTCTAGAGCTCATTTCTAACATCGTGATCTGATTAAGAAGTTTTATGAATTAGTCTTTGTTTCACTTGATTACCCGCGAAGAAATTTTATGAAAAGAGTTTTAGGAGTGGTTCTTTCGTATGCACACAGTCTTTCCATTCATTCATCCATGCATCCATCAAACAATCATGAACTCTCGTTCATTCAAAGAAAGGTTGTAGTTTTCATTGTTATTGTTTTTTTTTTCCTTCCACTACCTAGGGGTATTTTTCGTAATTCTGTCCTACATGGGTATTTTCGTAATTTTTAAAAAGGAAAAAGTTCCTTGGTGATTTTGTCACAAAGTATTTTGGTATTTTTAAATTCCGGGATATTTTGAAAAATTTTGAAATCCAGGGGTATTTCGGTGATTTTGGACCTCGGGGGTATTTTGGTGATTTTTTTTTCCAAGCCGGGGTAAATTTCTAAAATCTTATAAATCAGGGATATTTCAAAGGTTGCAAAACTTTGAGGGTTCTTTTTGAGAATTGTACTTTTCAAAACGGTGATGTTGCAAAAATTTTGGAAACCAGGGTCATTTTGGTAATTTTATAAGTTAGGGGCAATTTTGAAATTTCCAAAATTCAAGGTATTTTTGATAATTTGCAAATTAGGGTTTTGAACATTGATAAAATAATGAAATTTTGGCAAAAGCTGTTGGGTAGTTGGTCATTTTATAAACCAAGGGTATTTTGGTAATTTTACCACTAGGGGTATTTTTGTATAAATCGAAATCTTTCAAAAATTTTGTAAAGATGGTTTTCATGAATTTAGAAGAAAGTTTTAAGAGTTCTAAAACTAGGGTTTTGTTGTTTTTATAAAAACACGGCTAATTCCCTTTCGGGTTTTAATTATTGTGTTTAGCCTTATGACCGAGTCCTCTTGGTCGTGGTGAACAAAAGCTACGCACTGTGCGGATTCGAGTGGAGAGGAGGTGAGTCACGCGATCGCTTAAATACCAAGCTCCCACCGAAACCATTCCTAGACATGCGCACGAGAGGTTGCCACACCTCATCGAGCCCTCTGTGTTAGGGTGAACCGAAGCTACGCACTGCAGGTGGGATTCTGCGAAGAGGAGGTGAGTCACTAGGATTGCTTAAATACCGTGCTCTTCCGGATCCAATCCTAGACATGCGCATGAGGTTACCACACCCTAACTTAGTGACTTAGCCATGGGTTTGTTTAACGCTCCTTAAGTCTTATGTGTTTGTGTTTGAGTAGACTAGTCCTAGGGTTCAAGTTCCTATCATGCTATTCTATGTTCCATTCCTTTTCTACCCTTCTAATATTCATTACACATAATCACACAAATAGTTAGGGGTACTTACAGTGGATCATGGGGTCGGAGACTTTAGGTGCCATGCCGTAAAACCCGCTTGTTTCATAAAATATTTTCAAAAAAAACTCATTTGGGCTCGCTTTGAAAACGTTTTGGGCCTTGGCCCACAGGTCGAGAATTTTAAAACCGGGCTCTGATACCAAACTGAAACACCCCAAACCCGGCCCACAAGATTTGCCCAGATTTGGTATGTTCCTCAAGTAAACCGGTTTCAAAATTCTTTCGTTACCTAGAGAAAACTTGTGCGATTTTGAAAAAAATTGTTTTGGGTTGGGCTTGTGTTGAAAACGACAATTCTTTATATTAAAAATTTTACTTAAAATTTAATAGGTAAAACTCATAATCATAATAAATAGAAATAAATGGAAAATAATCCAACTATGGCCTTATGGACTTATTACATCAAATAATTTCCAAGTAATTCAAGTACTTAAATAGAAATAGTAGTTCATAAAATAAAAACTTCATGTTGAGCATGGCCACCACAAGTTCTGCCGTCCCGGTCCATCATTGATCATCACCTGAGAAATATTCCCCAACGGGGTGAGTCAAACAGACTCAATGTGTACACAAACACTAAATCAAAATAGAATCAGGCATACAAATGTTACGCATTCATATCATAGCATACAAATTATGATGCATTCCCAAATCCAAACCTAATTGTCCATCCGCTACACTCCCCGTACCAACTTTTTACACACCAGTGGGGACTACTAAGTCGACCCTCCTCTCGCTACACTCCAAATTGCGGTCTTAGGTCACCGCATTCGTGGTCTTAGGTCACCACGTTCGGTTCATCGTGGTCTTAGGTCACCACTTTCGAGATATCACGGTCTTAGGTCACCGTGTTCGTGGTCTTAAGTCACCACATTCACTTCCCCTTTCAAACAAACCCATATGCCCCATATAATAATGATATGCATAAATATGCCAGAGTTCACATTCTTATCATATTCTCATGTTACTAATGACCTTTTTCATATTCTTTATAGAAGTAGGAAACGTACCGGAGTACTTAGTACCATAACATGGTACCCTAGCCACTTTCATATTCTTAATATCACATATTTTAATAAAACATGCCATGAAACATATTAAGAAGTAGTGTGGGGTACACACCTGATTTGCTTAACCACTTCACTGAAATCTCGAAATCTGATCTACTGCCTTAGATCTTAAATCCCTACATTCGGCCAACCTTAATATGTTAGCAAAGAGCCTATTCGGCTATAAGACCAAATCCTAATAGGATTAGTACTTTCAAAACCTACCTTGTTGTCGATTTGGTCACCAACAAATCCCGAAAACTTTGCTTTATTCCTTCTTGTATTCGGCCAAGCATTAAATTAACAAATGGGTTAGTTTTCGGCTTTTATACGAAGTAAGAAATAGATCTGGGTTCCAAAATAGGCCTTGGCCGAATGCTATAGACACTTACCTTGTGGATTTTAAATCCCGAAACTCACCGAATAACTAGGGAACACGCGGCCTATGGTGTACCTCCGGGAAAAGAACTTCTCCTTCCTTGTAGCCAACACTTAGTAAATCCCGAAAGATCTCTTCAAAGTTTCGGCAACAAGATATTAATGGGGTTAGTCCTAGATTTCAGCAAATCATAAAAGAAAAAGGATAAAACCGAATGAGATCTTACCTTCACTATTAAAAACGACTGCACCTTCACTGGAATCCACAGAGAAATCGGCTATGGCTAATGGAACTTGGTTTCGGCTTTTGATGATCTCTTGAAAGATTCGGCTTCCAAGACAGAAAAAGAAAAAGAGAAGAGAGTGATGGAGAAATTTCGGCAAGACTAGGGGATCTTACTCTCGACTTTTTAGAGAATTGAAAAGAAAAAGAAAAGGGTTGCGAGAGAGAATTCGCGAGAGGCTCTCAAGAAAAAGAAAATAATGCAGAATGGTCTCTCTTTTCCTCCTATTGCCGAAATTACTAGGCCAAGACTCCCTTACTTGGCCATCACTCTCCCTTATTTTCCTCCTTATCTCTTTATTTTAAAAATTAAAGAATAATCCCTCATTTATCATCTTTTATCCTCAATAAAATAAAAGGGATAAAACTCCTAGAATTTAGCCATGTGCCGTCCCCCTATTCCCTCTTATTGACGCCACTTAAAAAAATAAAGGCTTTAAAATTTTGCTTCCCACGCGACTCGAACACAAGTCCTTCCCCCTAGCATGTGGCGTCATTTCCAGAGCTCTAAGTGGCATCTCCAGGCCACTTTTCCAAGCCCAATTTCATGTCATATTTCCTCCATAAATTTTCTTAAGGCCACCTTGCCTTAGTTCCCTCTTTTAAACTTTAAAACTTAACATTTCTAAGGCATTTCCTTTCATTTCTAAGACATTTCCTCACATTTCCAAAACATTTCCTTACATTTCCAAGACAAGACATTTCCTTACATTTCCATGACATTTCCTCACATTTCCAAAACATTTCCTATTTTGAATCATTTCCAAGTTTCCAGAAATGTGCACTTTCCATTTTTTTTTAACTTAACATTTCCATACATTTTCAGGTTTCCAAAATTGTTCAAAATTTATTCTTAGTACATAAAACATGTTACTTCGTACAATTAAACCGAAAATGCATAGGCCCTTTCCAGGATGTTACATGATACTTCTTCAAGCTTCCTTTTATTCGTCAGGAGTTCTTTTAAGAATTTTACGTATGTCGGCATCTGTGAAATGGCTTCAACAAAGGGTAAGTTAATATGTATTTGTTTAAAAAGTTCAAGAAATTTACCGTATTGGGCATCTAATCGGTCTTTCTTCAACTTTCCTGGGTATGGGATTGATGGTTTACTTTCTTTGCAAGACTTTGAGTTACATCCTCAACTCCTCATCCTTTGCTTTGTCATCTTCAAGTAGTTTTTTTTTCTTTGGTTCGACTAACTCCTTTCCACTTCTCAGTGTGATCGCTGTGAAGTCAGAGTTTTAAAATTTATAAAGATAATGATCGAACCTGGAAACTAACTATGACAACGATTGAGGCAAGTGCACCTATCGAACAGTAGTATAGCTTAGGCAAGACCGGATTGTCGAACCCAAAGGAACTAAAAGTACTAATACTAATTTTCTTTCTATTATTTAGCCTAAAATAAGTGAAGTTATTTATTAATCAAAATTAACTAATTACTAAGCTAAAGACGCAAAGACAAAAAGAATGAATTGGGGAAATACTTGGGAAAAACTCAGTTGATTAAAATGATACCCTTAGGAAGAATCCTCCTAGACTTCACTTGTTATCTAACTCTGAACCAGACGATTTATTCACTTGACTTGATCCGTAGGACTCCCTAACGTATATTAAACCCTCTCTCGAGGCGAATAACGTCTAACCCTAGGTTAATTAACGGAGATCTCTTTCTCGAATAATAACCCCCTAGAATAGTAGTAAATCGATCTATGGACATCCCATATTAGGTTTCACCCTAATCCGGCAAAATCTCGTCACCCTATCTCTAGGCGCGCGATCAACTCCGCTTAATTATGCTAGATCTACTCTTAAGTAGGGACTTTTGCTCCACCACCTAAGCACATCATACTTGAATTAATATCCGCGAAATATTAACACAAGAATTAAGCACACATAATTAAGAACAAATCAAGTATTTATCATATAATTCAAAAAACAATAACAAGATTCATCTAGTTTCATCCCTTCAGGTATCTGAAGGGTTTAGTTCATAATAATAAAAGAAAACATCTCAGAAAAAAGATAACACAAAACATAAGAAATCCCTAAAACCCCTGAAGGAATTGAAGAAGAGAGATCCTCCGTCTTGAGTAGAATTCTGGCTTCTTGAGATGGATCAACTGGCTATCCCTTGAGAGTTTCCCACAAATCTGACCTTTTTGGCTCGGCTCCTTAGCCTAGCTGACCGCCCATCGACTCCCCCTTTTAGGTCATACTTTGGGTGTATTTATAGGCTTTTGGAATGTGTTTCATTGCCCAAAGTATCCTTTTCCGAGTGAAATTGCTCTTCTCCACGGCAGAGGCACGGCCATGGCACACGCCCGTGTGAATCGTGGTCAGGCCGTGTTCGGACTTCTAATGAGGACACGCCCGTGTAGATCGCGATTAGGACGTGTTCTAGTTTTTTGAGGAGGCACGGCCGTGTGGGCTTTAGTCCAGGCCGTGTCGATTTCTTGCTTTGGCCCATTTTGGTCCGTTTGAGCCCGTTTCTCGTTCTTTTTATTCTTGGGTGCTTTCTTGAGTATAAGATATAAAAAGAAAGGATTAAGAGCACCTTTTTACATAAATCAAGGGATAAATCATCCAAAAGTATGCTAAATGTGGGATTAAAATATGTTACTATTTCGGTTTATCAAATACCCCCACACTTAAGCTTTTGCTTATCCTCAAGCAAAATTCTCAACTTACAATTAAAATGAACTTTCAATAATTCATAATTCCTATCAACAATGTCTTATCATAATTCATAGATAATTTATACATGGATAATTCAATTCAAAGAGTCCTAAGGATTCAAAAAATCTAAGTCATAGATTTGTAGCTCGAAAATATAGTCGTCTCCCCTTATCTAAATAATTACCTTTAATTCAAAACCGACAAGGATTGACATCCTCACTAGGGATTCACTCAAATCACTCAAAGTGTTTAAGGTTTAGGAAAAAAGCGCTCAAAAGTCGAACATGAAAAGTTAATCCCATAGGCTTGCCTGAAAATCAAATCTCCACCACTATAATATGAGATGATGCACAAATCAAAAGGTCTTTAATTAGGGTTGTAACCGGGCTTGGGTTAAAGGTGTGGAATAAGGCTGAATTAGAGGGTTAGAATCGAGATTGAATTGATAAAATACCTAACTAGAAACAATAAACTGAATAATTACATCAACTGAAAGCTAATAATACTAATAATATGAGCTTCTTCAATATTTTGAATTCAAACGTATAAGCTCATTTAATCACAAACTAATAATGAATAATGAATATACTTCGATTTTTTTTAAGCACACATAATCAAATATACATAACAAAGGATAATTTACTGAAATAAAAACATAGTTAGGCTATTAATCAAATCAAATCTCGATATAAGGGTCATCAAAAGGAATGGGGATAACAAAAACAAAGGGTTTTTGGGTTAATATTAGTGGTTATGTCAATAAAAAGGGTTGTTAGGATTAAAAGGGGTTCACTAGGGGTTAATTATGAGGGTAGGCTTTTAATGGAGTTAGTGGGCTAAAACCTAGGTGCCTTAATCATCTCTGCATATCAAATCATAGGTGTGGTCTCGATATGTATAAACGAGGCAAGTTCTAGAATAACAAATCAATGTTGACATACTCATAGTCAATAAAGTGAGCATGAAAAAGAATATATGCTCTATAAGACTCAAAATCTCACAAAAATTATGGGTATTTTTGACATCAACCTTGTAAATTTCAAACTTCAAAGTAATATTTAAACTCAGTTCGACAACCTAGAAAATTTTTAATTTCTGAAAAATAGACTTATCATGCCTGATTCTCTAGTAATCTTAGAATTTAATTATCAATGCACAATTATCAATGACTTAATCTAAAACATATCAATAAAAATCATAAATCATTAGAAATTTCATCCTAATTAGTAATATGAGGAATTTACTTAAAAACAAGACTAAATTCAGGATTTTGAGAATAATGCAAAAAGTTTGGCACCTAATTTCAGAAATTTGAGAATAATGAAAAAAGTTAGGCACCTTTTTAGGTTGTTCACCCCCCACACATAAGATGTACATTGCCCTCAATGTACAAAGATAGATAATATAAATGTAATGGTCAGATCAGAAGATATGGGGATAAGTGAAACTCCCTGAATTATGGATGTAATCCTTGAGATGGAGGTGAAAGATAAGTTGGAGGGCCGGTCTGGATGACAATCCTGTGCTAGATGAAGAAATTGGGTATCTCATGGAGGATTAGCCAGGATATGATAATAATAATTAAAACTATACTAATCGAATATTTAAAGAAAAGCAAGCTAAAGTGGAGAAAAATAAAGATGAAACTAAAATTAAAAGAAAAGATGGATGGACCGTAGAGTCCTTATTGTTGGGTGTGATTTCTAAGGCTGAGGATATGGTGGTGGTCGTGGCGTGATTCCCTAGCAGCCTTTAGAACCTAAAATTAAAAAAACTAAGATAAAATAAACTAGATTAAGCAGAAGAGAAGTAAAGATAAGGAAATTGAAGCAAAAGAGAAAAACGAAATAAAAGCTAAATGGCCTCAAATATCTTTGGTTCGTCGAATAATTGAAGCGGCCGGCATGAACTTATATGAATCGGTCTCCATGAGGGAGACTGTGCTTGGCTTCTTCCACTTCTTTGGCATTGTTTTGGTGTAGCTCAAGGGTATAGAGAAAAAGAAAATGAAAAGGTGAAGGTTGAAAGTTAGTAGGAGAAGAGGGTAGGGAGGGAGGTTAAATAGATTTTCAAACCTGGTACCTTCCCACGCCCGTGCTCCTTAGGTGTGTCGATTCACACGGCCGACTCACACGGCCGTGTGTCTAGGTGTGTTGGTTCACCCACGCCCGTTGGTGATAAGTCAGTGTCGTCCACGGTCGCGTCGCACAGCCGTGGCATTCTGTCGGTGCCCGTGGGGCGGTGGTTGGAGTTCGTGACTTTGGAGATTTGATTCTCTCTGACTTGTACCACCTCTGCCATGTTAGTACGGCGATCCGGGACATCCACACGGCCACGGCCACGGTCGTGTGCTAGGCTGTGTGGACTGGAAATCTGCACTTTTTGGTTAGTTTAAAGCTATATACTATAAAGAAAGGGTAAAATAGAATAAATAAGAAGAAATAAAAAATGTAAAAGTTAATGGGGTTAGTGCTCGGGTTGCCTCCTGAGAAGCGCTCGTTTATAGTCTTAAGCTAGACTTTCCTCTTGTTTGCATCATTAGGGTGGTTTGAGGAGTTGGAAGTCTTTCCTCATGCTATCAGCTTTATCTTCGTGAAAAAGTTTAAGTCGAGATGCGTTTATAGTAAAAGTACCAAAAATAGGATTACTTACCTCATTCAAGCTGTGGGAAAACACTGGTTACCCTAAAAGGTATTTCTTTGTTTGTGTTAGGGTCCGGAGGAGATATTCGAGGATCTGCCTTATCTAACAATACCTGAACTCCTATTTTGAAGTGGTTTGTTGTTCCTATGAGCTCTTCTGGGGGCTCATTCGGTTTTACCTTGTGTGGTTCCGATTCTTCGTCGTGTAACCCTAATTTTTCCTTGAAGTGGGTCTTCCACTCGTCTAGCTCATTGATCTTAATCCCTTGTTCTTCGTGAGCTAATTCTTTGTTAACACTGGGTTTAGGATTGGGTTCAGTTGTATTCTTTTGTGGTGCTTCCTAAAAAGAAGGGTTAACTGAATGGTTATTAGTAGAATTTACGTTCTCACCTTGATTACTCGATGTTTTGGCTGAGTCGAGAGCCTTAAGGGTGATCGTCTCATTACCTACACAAAGTATGAGTTCTTCTGCATCAACATCAATTTTAGTCCTGGCAGTTGCTAAAAAGGGTTTTCCTAAAATTAAGGGAATCGAATTATCCTCATCCATGTCTAAGACAACGAAATCTACTGGGAAAATGAATTTGTCAATTTTTACAAGAACATCTTCGATAATACCCCTAGGAATTCTAACAGTTTTATTAGCTAATTGAATGCTCATCCTAGTTTGCTTGGGTTTCCCTAGACCTAATTGTTTAAACAATTTGTAAGGCATGACATTTATGCTTGCCCTTAAATCAGCTAACGCATTATCAACAGTTAGTCTACCAATTAAACATGGAATTGTAAAACTCCCTGGATCTTTTAGCTTTTGTGGTAGTCTATTCTATAACATTGCTGAGCATATTACGTTTAATTCCACATGTGGATCCTCGTCTAATTTGCGTTTGTTCATCAAGAGATGTTTTAAAAATTTCCTCGAAACTGGTATCTGTGAAAGAGCTTCAAGTAGCGGTAAGTTAATATGTAATTTCTTTAAAAGTTTAAGAAACTTACCAAACTATTCCTTTGTGTCGTCTCTCGTTAACGCTTCAGGATATGGTATGCGAGGTTGGTATTCCTTGATTATCGGTTTTGGTTTCTCTTGCGTTACCTCAACTTTACCTTCTTCTACCTCGTTTCCTTGTATTGGACTGGGTTCGTCTAATCCTTCACATTCTTGAGCTGTTATGGCTTGGATTTGCTCCTTTGGATTAATCTCAGTGTTGCTTGGTAGACGCCCTTGCGATCGTTCAGACATCAGCTTCGCGAGTTGTCCAACTGACTTAGAAACTTCCTCAACTGACTTAGTAACTTCCCTTACTTGGCTCTCGATTCCTTTGATCGATGCTTGTTGGGTCTTAAGGGTGGTTTCAGTGTCTTGGAGACGGTTTTCTGTGGATGCCATGAATCTTGTCAGCATCTCTTCAAGGTTCGGCTTTTTCTCCTATGGATAGGGCTGATTTTGGAAATTTTGAGGAGGTTGTTGTCTTTGATTTCCTTGACCTCCCCACGAAAAATTTGGGTGGTTCCTCCAAACTGGATTATAATTATTACTATATGGGTTATTATTGGATCTGAAATTGTTACCTATTTAGTTCATCTGTTCGCTTTCTGTGCCCGGTTGGTAGGGTGGGTACTCAGGATTCGCCACAGTTCCACTTGCGTCGCCTTTGCATCACATCACCGATGTACACGTGACAAACACAAACTATCAAGCTTTTTATTCATCATCTCTACCTGTGTTGATAGCATGGTTACTGCATCGATGTTGAAAACTCCGACAGATTTTGTTTGTTTTGTCCTTGTAACCTGCCACTGATAGTTATTCAGTGACATCTCCTCTATGAACTCGTAGGCTGCTTCAGGAGTTCTGTTGTTTAAGGTTCCACCGGCGGCTAAATCAATTAGTTTCCTCGTTGAGGGGTTTACATCGTTATAGAAAGTTTGGACTTGGAGCCACAAGGGTAAACCATGGTGCGGACACCTTCTCAAGAGATCCTTATATCTCTCCCATATGTCATATAATGTCTCTAAATCCATCTGCACAAAAGAAGAGATATCATTGCGTAATTTGGCCGTTTTGGCCGGTGGGAAATATTTTAATAAGAATTTTTCGGTCATTTGATCCCATGTAGTGATTGACCCTCGTGGTAACGAGTTTAACCACTGTTTGGCTTTATTCCTTAATGAAAAAGGGAAATAACCGAAGCCTTATGGCATCATCAGAAACGCCATTTATTTTGAAGGTATCATAGAACTCTAAAAAATTAGCTATATAAGTATTCGGATCTTCATCCTGCAAACCATCAAATTGAACAAATTGTTGAATCATTTGTATAGTGTTAGGCTTTAATTCAAAATTATTAGCAGCTATAGCGGGCCTAACTATACTTGATTCGGCTCCTGTTAAATGAGGTTTAGCATAATCATACATAGTACGCGGAGCGTTATTTTCTCCCACATCTTGTGGTGGTGGATTATTCTCGTCCATCCCTTCAGTAGGATTGGATCTGTCTTCTCGCTCTTCTTCTTGGTAATTTAGGGCTCGCCTAATTTCTCTGCAATTTCCACGAGCGGTAGCTTCAATATCACTGTCGTATACTAGTGGTCCTTTCGGGTTCCTTCTAGTCATAAACTAGAGGTACCTGCTAGGAAAAGAAAGAAAGAAAAATTTAGCAAAGTTAAAATTTAAACTTAAAAATAAAAGTAAATTGCAGAAAATAAAATAAAATAAAAATAATGGCTAAAATAATAAAAATAGAGCTTTCTTAATATTTTAGTTCCCCAGCAACGGCGCCAAAAACTTGATCGCTGTGAAGTCAGAGTTTTAAAATTTATAAAGAGAATAATCGAACCTGGAAACTAACTATGACAATGATTGAGGCAAGTGCACCTATCGAACAGTAGTATAGCTTAGGCAAGATTAGATTGTCGAACCCAAAGGAACTAAAAGGACTAATACTAACTTTCTTTCTATTATTTAGCCTAAAATAAGTGAGGTTGTTTATTAATCTAAATTAACTAATTACTAAGCTAAAGACGCAAAGCCAAAAAGAATGAATTGGGGAAATACTTGGAAAAACTCAGTTGATTAAGACGATACCCTTAGGAAGAATCCACCTAGACTCCACTTGTCATCTAACACTAAACCAGACGATTTATTCACTTGACTTGATCCGTAGGATTCCCTAATTTATATTAAACCCTCTCTCGAAGCGAATAACGTCTAACCCTAGGTTAATTAATTGAAATATCTTTCCCATTAATAACCCCCTAGAATATCATTAAATCGATCTATGGACTCCCATATTAGGTTTCAGCCTAATCCGGTAAAATCTCGTCACCCTATCTCTAGGAGTGCGATCAACTCCGCTTAATTATGATAGATCTACTCTTAAGCAGGGACTTTTGCTCCACCACCTAAGCACATCATACTTGAATTAATATCCGCGAAATATCAACACAAGAATTAAGCACACATAATTAAGAACAAATCAAGTATTTATCGTATAGTTCAGAAAACAATAACAAGATTCATCTAGGTTTCATCCCCCTTCAGGTATCTGAAGGGTTTAGTTCATAATAGTAAAAGAAAACATCTTAGAAGAAAAGATAAAACAAAACATAAGAAATCCCTAAAACCCTTGAAGGAATTGAAGAGGAGATCCTCCGTCTTGAGTAGAATTTCGGCTTCTTGAGATGGATCAACTGGCTATCCCTTGAGATTTTCCCACAAATCTGACCTTTTCGGCTCGGCTCCTTGGCCTAGCTAACCGCCCGTCGACTCCCCCTTTTAGGTTATACTTAGGGTGTATTTATAGGCTTTTGGAATGTGTTTCTTTGCCCCTAAGTATCCTTTTCCGAGTGAAATTACTCTCCTCCACTAGCGGGGGCATGGCCATGGCACACGCCCGTGTGTGATCGTAGTCGGTAGTGTTGGACTCGTTAGTGAGGCACGGCCGTGTAGATTGACATCGGGCCGTGTTCTAGTATATTTGAGGAGGCACGGCCGTGTGGGCTTTAGTCCAGGCCGTGTCGACTTCTTCTTTGGCCTATTCTGGTCTGTTTTGAGCCCGTTTCTCGTTCTTTTTATTCTTGGGGTGCTTTCCTGAGTATAAGACATGAAAAGAAAGGATTAAGAGCACCTTTTTACATAAATCAAGGGATAAATCATCCAAAAGTATGCTAAATGTGGGATTAAAATATGTTACTATTTCGGTTTATCAGTCTGGCAATCCCTGAAATTGCAGGGAGCAGATTAAAATAGCAGATCTGGCATTCTTGAAGTTGCAAGAAGTAGATCGAAAACATCAGATCTTGTCTCCCTGAGTTTGCAGTGGAGCAGATCAAAAGATAGCGGATACTACCTTCATGAAGTTGCAGTGAAGCAGATTGAAGCTATCAAACTTATTTGAAATCTAGATGAAGTTCCAATACCATTGCAGTGGAGTTGGAAGCCATTTGAAGAGGACGAGGACCAAGAAGTTGAGGCTCGGCCAGGACAGGGCAAAAATTGGTCCTTTTATAGTCTTTGCTCTATTCTCGTTACACGACAATGAGCAAAGAGGGGCAGCTGTAGGAGCCCAATTTTGCCCTGGCCCATCAAACAAACCAAAACAGAAATAAGATAAAAAAGGAAATCAAAGTCCAGATTTTTTAAGTCCATTTACAAAATCAAAACAAACTCAAAAACAATACCCGTGACCCAATTTAGAGGCCCAGTTCATAAATAGACTACCCAGCAGCCCACTTACACCCTTAGCCCGAACAAACCAAAACAGACCCTAATCAGACCCAAGTCTACACAGCCCAAAGGGGCCCAAAAACCTAAACCAAAATCGGAAGACTTAGGGTTTCCGAAACCCTAGGCACCGCAAGCCTCGCACCCAGGCCAACAGACGCGCCGCAAATACCGCACCCAGGCCAACAGTCGCGCCGCAGTCAACATCCCGCAGCCTCGTCCAGCCTGTTCTCGCGCCGAAATCAGCGCGCATGTCGCCTCACCGCGAGATCTCCGTCTTCTACCTGCAAGAAAGGAAAGAAACATCAGCGCAAATGGAAAGAAATCGCAACAAACATGGAAAAGATTTTATTTCTTTTTTATTTTTCATTTCAGAAGGCTATAAAAAGCCTTCCAAAACATGTAAAAGATACACAAATAGAAAGAAAAAAAAGCAGAGTCAAAAATATTCAAACAGATCGCAGTGAAATAAAATACAAAAGTCGATTCGGAGGTGATTTCCGTTTTCCTTTGCATATTTTCCTTTTTTTTAAATCCGTGCATATTACACATAATACCAGTCAAAAGAAAAAGGAGATTACCTGCGTGAAAAACTGAGGTTTTTAGACCTCCGGCCACCGTCAGTGGTGGCGCGTATGGCGCGTGGGACGGAGGTCTCCTTGGTCTCGATGACCGAACTCTAGCACAGGGGAAGAGGGATCGAGAGAGAATTCGAAATTTTTTTTTTCAGAACAGAAGGCAAATGAATTTTTTTGGTCAGAAATTTGACCTTTATAACATGTTAAAAACGACGCCGTTTTCACTTAAGCCCATAAGCGTTTAAACGACGTCGTTCCGTGTGAAGACCCGCATGTTGACCCGGAGACCCGAACAGGATCCGCGTGTTTTCAGAAAATGGGAAATTTGTCCCTTTTGTCCCTCCGCATTATTCCAGTTTTATAATTAAGTCCGTTTATTTTCTTTTATTTATAGTTTAACCCTTTTACATTTATTTTTATTGTTATTTGATCCTGGTTCCTTTATTTATTTTTCATACCTTTTTTTATTTTTAAATTAATCTAATATTATATGGAAATATTTTATTATGTTAAATTTTTTTTATATTTTTATTTGTATATTAATCTATTAATAGTATAAATTTATATATATATGTATATTTTTTTACTATCTTTATATATAATTACTACTATATATTATTTTACTTGGTTTAATAATTTATATATTATTTATTATATCATATTTTAATTTGTAGCTATTATATTATATTATATATATTTTTTTAAATTTTTTTAAGTATAAAGTTTATTATAGTATATAATCAATTTTATTTATATTATTTATTATATATAATTTTAATGATTAGTATTATGTATATATATATATATATGTGTTTTTATTCAAAATTATTATATATATTATTCACTAATTATTTTTATATGTATAATCCTTATATATATTATTATTATTAATTATTTTATATTATATTATTTTTATTTTTATTATTCTATATTATTATTACCTTATTTATATAGATATGAAATGTTAGTATGTCATAATTGCTTTTGATATTTATGTTTGATAATGTATAAATGCGATATTATCTCATGAATCATTTTTTAAAATAAAATACATTTTTTTTACAAAATTACTGAATTTTATCAAAATGTTTTAAAATAAAGCAATATTTTGTATTTAGAAATTCGGGAAATAGTGCCCTAACGTGCTGGGTTGCGATTTTCCATTTGGATAAATAACTAAATATCCTTTTAACAAGTTTTGTAAATTATGAGATGTTTTAGTTTCTCGGGAATTAAAAATATCGTGTCCTAACGTCTTTGGATGTGATGTTTATATTCTTCTAACAAAGAAATCTCAAGTTTTAAATCAAAAAACCTATCCTTGGGAATTCAAAGCCTTGTGTCCTAACTTACTAGGTATGACGTTTTGTATCTCGAGATAGGAATTTTCTAAGATAAAGGCATGCCTAATTCCGAAGTCATGAGATGTTATATCCTAACTTACTGGGTATGGTGTTTTATTTCTTTGAGATAGGTAAGTCTGGGTTTTCTTTTCAACTAAAAAGGACCATTTTCTAAAATTTTCAAAGTTTCAATATTAGGACATGATTTTATTGATTAGGTACCAATTTTTGGGCGTTATGAGGGTGCTAATCCTTCCTCATACGTAATCGACTCTCGAACCTATTTTTCTTGTTTTTCGTAGACCAAAATCAGTATTTTGAAATAAAACGTTTTTTTAAGGTGATCCAATCACACCTAAGTAAAAATGGATTGGTGGCGACTCCCATTTTCGTTTTCAAAAGTCAATCCCCGTTTTTAAAATCAAAATTTTAAAAAGGTTTCGACAAATACTTCTTGAAGAAGGAAGAAGAAAAAGTCCTCCTTTTTCTATCCTGAATATACATATATAACCTAAGCCCTTATTGGAACTTGACATGTGTCACAACTTTCTGAACTGCCTTTATAAATGGTTTACAACTATGAAAACCCAATATTTTTATATTTCTGGTTCATCTATCTAATTAGCTTCTAACCAAATCATCTACGACGTAACTAGCACAATAACTCAATGAACTTGGCGTACAATACCTTCGGCGATAACCCCTACCTACAAGGTTCTTAATACTCTTACCATTCTCTTCTTCTTTACTACTTAATACATTCTGAGAACAATCCTTGCATAATATTATAATATCTGCTATGCACTCGGTCTATACGATAAAACAACAATTGGGCAGATAGGTTGCGCCTCACAAATTACTCTCAGCCTACTCGCCAGAACTTAGAACCTGCCAGAATCAGGGTGTTACAAATTCAATCCATTTGGTTCCCTCAGCATACTAATTGTAGCATCTTGGGGTGAATTGGGACATAATGAGGTGATGGTCATATTATTTGAACATGGAAGTGATAACTCTTGAAAAGAGTTATGTGTTAGGCCTCTAGATGGAATTAATTATTTGAAATTAAGTAAATACATCTACATTTTTAGGATAATTTTAGAGCATTGCATAACAAAGCTTGGATTACGCTACATTGGCCATTATTTATTACTTTTATCACTTGGGGAGGAAAGGTGTGGTTCTGTGTGAACACATGTGCAGGTAGAAGAAGAGGATGAAGAGGATGTAGAAAGAAAATAAGGGAAGCGAAACATTGTCATGGCAATTGGTAAGATTGATTGGCAATAAAATTGCCATGGCAATTCCAGGAAGATGACTAAGCACTCTATCCATGTCACTCTCAGCCAGCTGGACGTGTACTAGAAAAACCAACATGAAAAGAGGAATGAAAAATGTGTGCTGAGGTGGGACGGGTCTACCCAATAAAAGAAGGAGAGAGAAAAAGAAAAAAAAGGGGAGAGGAGAATCAGCGTGAGAAAGAGACTGGTGACAAAAATTTTCTCTCTCTGCGAACTCCATTGGAGAATTCCAAAGAAAGAAAGGGTAGCAACTTAGAAGAGAGCAGAATACAGATGTGAGGAAGGGGAAGAGAAATCTATCCTGAATTCATCTACAATCGGAAGATAAAAGAGAAGCTGGAGTGTGGAATTAACTTCTTGCAGTTCTTCCTTTATTTTTTTAGATTGAAACTTCTTGCAGTTCTTCCTTTATTTTTCTAGATTGAATTTTCTGTGATTCGAAATTAATTAAAAAATGTTGATGAATGATTTTATTTTGATGTTTACTTTTCCACCCATGATTTTATTTTTCTAGTATGCCTAGGATTTGATATTGTCTATATCATTGTTACATTCAATTCATGCTTATTTTAAATACATGTATGCAAGCTCTAGACATAGTTGAATGTATGTTGTGTTCTTAGGTGTTTTTAATTCTGAAAAGGTTAAGAATACTGGATCTTGAATCGTCTGATGCAAGCGAATACTCGATAGAATATTTGTAGCACTCTAGACATAGATGTTGCAAGTTGTACAGAGAGGATGTTCATTGCAGTTATCAATCCCAAGTTCTGTAGACATACATGAACTTAGATTTTTTAGCTTAAGATCTAGGTACCAAAAGAGGCAAGTCACAGTAGCGAATCTCTGGGCAGTAAATTAGACAATATTTTGCCGTAGCATTATCTTGATATGAACATTTCTCCTGAATAATTCAGCCTTATTCATTCAATAACAGAAATACTCTTGATATTCTCTGTGAATTGCCACATCATTTTATTTACCATATCACTTCTTTGTTCTTTATCATTTAATTTCAGTAATTCATTATTCTAGTTTCTTATTCACTCTGAGATTGTTTCATGATATTTTGGTATAATTAACAGTATTATAATAACATACTCAATTTCTTACCAATTTTCGATCCCTGTGGAGATGATACTTACTTATCACTTTATTACTTGAATGACGTGTACACTTGCAGAATTGCATTAGTTATTTTACATGCAACATGAAGCCAATTATCATTTCGTAAGTTTACCAATCTTTCATTACCAATATGCCCTCTGAGGCAATGGATAATAATAGATTTTTCATTCCAAATGCCTCTCTAAATGAGTGACAATTAGTTTCCAAGGTTGGAGTTCATAAAAGAATCATTTGTGAAATACTAAACCTTGAGGACTTTGAAGCATAATCTGTTAGGGTTCTAAATTAATCTCCAGCCTTGCTTAGCTAGAAGTGCAAGATTGAACAAATAGAGATCACAAAATCTTATTTCTCTTAAGGCTTTAGGCTTACAGACTTTTTTCCACTTGAGCCAATGCATACCTCTTCCCTCATTTTTGCTTAGCCACCAATGTCTTCTAGCAACACTAGTAATGTCATCAAAAAGAGTTTTAGGTAGAAGGAAGCATTGTATTACATACATGGGTGTAGCTTGAAGAATGATTTGATGAAAATTTCCCATCCTCCAAAAGAAAGAAGTTTCTTAGAACAACCCTTACCTTGATCTTTGACTCTATCTATAATTTCTTTTAAAGCTATTTTCTTCCTTGCCCTTAGTAATGTCGGAAGTTTGAGATACTTATCTGGACTAAAAATAGTTTGAATACTGAACATATTTGTATATCCTGATATTCCCCTAGGCTGGTTGGGATAAAGAAAAGTGGACTTCTTATAATTTATTAGTTGACCTGAACTTTCTTCATACACTTTGAGAAGTTCCTTGAGTTTCTCTCCACTCGCCTTGATAGATTTTGCAAAAAAAAAAAGGACTATTTCCTGCAAAGAAAATATGGTTAACCCGAAGATAATTCTTACTTGTTTGAACCCCTAAACTAAGCTTGGACTCATTATTCCTTTTTAACTGAGCCAAGAGAGCTTTTGCACAAATAACAAACAAAAATAAGGGAAAAGTCCCCTTATCGAAGGGCTCTAAAGGGAGAGAAGGAATTAGAAACATAATTGCTCACAACAATAGAATACAATACTGATAGAGATACAATTCATAATTAACTTGTCCTACCAATTTGAAAATCCCATTTTTTCTATAACTGCCTCAACAAAGTTCCACTCTATTGTATGCTAATTTTAAAGCTTATAAAAACTTTAACAAAAGAACCTTTGTAGTAGAGGAGTCTATGCATATGATTTTTTATTAATTTAACTCTCCTTCAAGAAAGGATGCTATTGATCTTAATGATGTAGAAATTTACCAAGTAGATCCTAGCAAAGCATTACATGAAGAACAAGATCTAGAAGAGCTGGTTCAAGAACTCAAAATTGATGATCTCCAAGAACCAACTCAAGTTGAGAAGGAAACTAGCCACCCAAGGGAGCTATCATACGTTAAAGATGATCATATTATTAGTGATCCATCTAAAGGGGTAATTACTAGATCTTCAATTAGAAATACTTATAATTATGTTGCTTTCATTTCTTGTATAGAACCTAAGAATATTGATTATTCTTTGAATGATGATTTTTGGGAATTAGCTATGCAAGAAGAGTTGAACCAATTTAAAAGAAACCAAGTATGGACTTTAGTTGAAAGACTTAGTGATCACCCAACCATATGAACCAAATGGGTATATAGAAGCACACTTGATGAGAGTGGTAATTTAGTTAGAAACAAGGCTAGACTAGTTGCCCAAGGATATAACCAAGAGGAATGCATAGATTATGATAAAACTTATGCACTAGTAGCTAGGTTAGAAGCAACTAGAATTCTTTTAGCTTTTACATGCTTTCATAAATTTAAGCTTTTTCAAATGGATGTTAAATGTGCATTTTTTAATGATTTTATAAATGATGAGGTTTATGTAGAACAACCTTCCGATTTTGAAAATCTACTTTTTCCTAATCATGTTTTCAAATTGTCCAAAGCTTTATATGGTTTAAAACAAGCTTCTAGAGCTTGGTATAAAAGGCTTTCAAAATTCTTAATTGAAAATAATTTTAATGAAGGCAAAGTCGATACCACCTTGTTTATAAAGACTAAAGGAAAAGACATTTTAGTAGTGCAAATATATGTTGATGATATTATATTTGGTGTTACTAATGAATTACTTTGTCAAGAATCTCCTAAGATTATGCAAGGTGAGTTTGGAATGAGCATGATAGGATAGCTCAATTTCTTCTTGGGGCTCCAAATCAAGCAAACTAAAAATGATCGCCAATTAAGTTAAATACATCAAGGAAATGCTCAAGAATTTCAAAACGAAGGACTTGAAGCCTAAATAAACTCCAATGAGCACTTCAACAAAGCTTGAAAAAGATGAAGGAGGTAAATGTGTTGACACTAAACTTTATAGGTTTATGTTTGGTTCATTACTCTATCTTACTGCTAGTAGACTAGATGTAATGTTTAGTGTATGTTTGTGCTCTAGATATCAATCATCTCCTAGGGAGTCACATTTACAAGCCATTAAGAGAATCTTTAGGTACCTTAAGGACACACCAAGCTTAGGACTTTGGTATCTAAATGATTCTTTTTTTTTTAGTTTTCACGCTTACTCCGATGTAAATTTTGAAGTATGCAAATTAGATAGAAAAAATACTTCTAGTACATGTCAATTATTAGGAAATATTTTTGTTTCTTGGAAAACCAAGAAGCAAAATAGTGTTGCTCTATCCACCACCGAGGTGGAATACATAACCAGCGATAGTTGTTGTGCTCAAATCCTTTGGAAGAAGCAACAATTAGAAGACCGTGGAATCCGCATGGATCACATTCCAATCAAATGTGATAACACTTGTGCTATATGCTTAACCAAAAATCTCATCCAACACTCTAGAACAAAACACATAGAAATCAGACACCACTTTATTAGAGATCATATGCAAAAAGGAGACATAGTTCTAGGGTTTGTAGATACTTTGCATCAATTTACAGATATTTTCACTAAACCTTTAGATAAAGAAAGATTTTGGATAATTAGAGGTGAACCTAGACTAATGAACATGCCATGATTGGATTTTGTTAATTTTTAAAATTCTTTTTGAGCCATACATGTTTATTTTTTTTACATATTTATTGCTATTTGATTCTTGTATATGTTCTTGAATTTTGTACTTAAATGTTGTCATATGCTTAATTATTTGATTTTTATTGTATATATTGATTTACTGTTTATTTTTAATGCAAGCATGTTTAAAATAGGCAATTTGGACCAAATATACTATTTACCAAGTCTTTATGCCCAAATGGTTCATTTTATGTCACTTAGTAAATTGGCCACTTTTTGATCCTTATGCCTTTTCAAAAAGTCACTTAGTGATTTTTAATTTTAAACATGTTTGTATGTTTTTATATGCTTGTTTATCTATATTTTATGTTTATATGCATGATAGAATAATTACCTAGGTTGTTTGCCTTTGTTTCTTTATGATTTGTTGCTCTTTTTCTTGATTTTTAAAGCCTAGTCTCATACCATGTTCTTATGGTCTCAAGACACAGCCCAAAAAACCAAAAATTACCTTTGAAGAAGGGTGTCTTGAGACAAAGGATCGATTGTCTCAAGATAGGGTCGAAGCAAAATAGTTATTTGGTGCCTCTTGTCTCAAGACAAAACCCCAATTGTCTCGAGACAATTTGTTAATTATCTCGAGATAGGGGTTGATCGTGTGTCAGAGTCTTAAAAATTTATATAAAGAATGATCGAGCCTAGAAACTAACTATGACAACGATTGAGACAAGCGCACCTATCGAGCAGTAGTATAGTTTAGTGGCAAGACCGGAATGTCGAACCCAAAGGAACCAAGAGTACTAATACTGACTGTAACACCCCAAACCTGGCCCATGCGGTATGACCGGATCTGGCATGTCACATGAAGAAAACGTATAAAGAACTTGTGATTCTTACTAAAGTAGGCGTTATTTGGTTATAGGTAAGAAAACAAGTTTGGTTATAAATATTCGATAAAATACTTCTAATCTCGAAAGGTTGATTGATGAATCGAAAATCGAACTAGTGAACTTTAAAACCGTGACTTTTGAAAATGACGTTGATAATTCGAAAGAGAATCCAAGTTAAATTATTTGTATATACATTTGTTATGAAATCCATTTGTTATTCAATTTTGGAAAACCGTTATTTATGATCTCAAAAAATCCCCGTTTAAAACAATTCAAGAAAAATAAGAAGTACGTCAAAACATAAAACATATCCCAGAGGCCTTATTACAACTTTAAACCCAAAATAGTAAAAGTAATGAAATAAAGCAGAAAAAAAGTTTACTAATGCTCAAAAACATTATTTTCAAAGTATGGCCTCCACCGAGTCATCCATGGGCCCAAGTCCTCATCACTGAGCATTACCTGCAAGGATTAAGAGAGAAAGGGGGGTGAGTTACTAGAACTCAATGTATAATCCCCTTACCCTCATCCACTGGGCTTGAACCCACATAGCAACATCTTGGGCCTAAGCCCATTTACATAACAGTATTTAAAAGAAATGAATGCAACCCAACCCATCCATCCATCACACCCCCGACCAGCCAATCACACCTGTGGGGATCAAGTCAACCCACCCCGCTCACACCAATTTGCGGTCAAAGCCTATCGTATAGTACTTTTTGTGGTCAAGCCACCAAAATCACAATTAAGCACAATAATAAATGAATTGTGGCTATGCCACCAGGCTACACTGCTCTCCATACAATTTTTCCCACCCCATGCAGTATGTAAGGATGCAACATTCATAGTAAAATATCCACATATATATATAACAACCATTAATCTAGTGACATATTTCGGTGAATCAGCCCATTAAAGCACATTGGCAATTCGGCCCACTATAGGCAGTTTAATAAATCGGCCCATCGAGGGCATTTTGGTAAATCGACCCTTTAAGGGCATTTAAGCAATTCAGCCCGTTAAAACATTTCGATAAATCGGCCCATTAAGGGCATTTTCATAATTTAACAAGTTAATACCGATTTTGACAGATCTTAGAATTAATGTTGTTTAAGCAAGTTACTCAATTCATGCCATATTACGGTTATTAGATTAATAAGCAACAACGAACTATTTTTCCAACATGATGGTGAATCACGAATCTACGGGATTTCGGTGTGAGATTACACACCTGATTACGGTAAGGACTAAACCTTCTTGATCGTCGGCACCTATGTCACCATAACACTCGATTAACTAACAAGAGATAGTGTCTTAATCCAAATCTAAATCAAACGATCTAAAGAAATGCTTACCCTTAGTATCGTGAACGACTACGATTTGCCTACTCTCACCAGAAGATGGTCCACAACCTGGTGGAAAATCCCGAACTGCCGATACCGCCCTACGTTTGAACTTGGGAGTAGAGATTGCAAGTCCACTCCCTTTTTGCCCTTCTATCAATTTTCCTTTAATAACGCTACCACTTGCCTCCATTGAAAGAGTCTCGATCAAAATAATACTACGATGAGAGAAAGTAGTTATCTAAGGAGAGGGTTTCGGCTTACCACTACTTCCAAAGGATCGACGAGTAGAGAAGATCGAGTGATTTAATCCCTATAATAATCGATTAGTCAAATCTATCAATCCATTTAGCAAAATAACCAAGTAGCGATATCGAATGGACTAAGAAGAGACTTCTTACCTTAATCGATGATGAACCCGATTCCCACCGATTCAACTTATGACTGAGGATGAGTCAGCAAGGATGTGAGATTCGACCAACCCCATAAGAACACTACAAAAAGGAGATGATCACGATATGAGGGAGTAGAAGGAAATGGTGTTTCGGTTTTAGAAATAAAGTGAGACAACCAATGATGATGGTCACACCTTTGGTTATGGAGAAAAGAAGATGAAAGGAAAAGAATGAAGCCACTTACCCGATTCAACCAAGGAAGAAAGTGATCAACACGCAAGATGGAGAAGAGAGAATGGCTAGGAGGATTCAGCTACTTAGAGAGACAAGAACAAGCAAGATTCGGCCCTCAAAAATAATGATTAAAGAAAAAGAGAGAAGGGTTGAAGAAATGGTGAAAAAGAAAAGAAGAGATGGAAAAAGAGGTGCCAGAGAGTTTCAGCCTACACTAAGGAAAAGATGAGCAAAATGGCTTGAGTGTTTCGGCAAGACAAGAGAAAAAGGTTGAAAAAAAAAGGGCACAAAATGTTCAAAAATAAGAAAAACTTTGCATGCACAAAACTTGCAAAATGGCCATAGGAAATTCGGCTCCCAAAAATTCCCTTACCAAAATCGTATGCCCCCTAACACCAAAAAGGTTTTAGTTGACCAATTTCTTTCCCCATGCACCTCCCTAGGATTCGGCCAACATATTCCCCCCTTATCTCTTTCCTTTACTTCTTTCCTTATTTTTCCCTTGATCTCCTCCTTTCTCTTTTCCTTAGTCTTCTTTCCATCATTTGAAAGTCTTCCTTTCCTTCTATAGAGCCATGGCCGACACTTACCATCTTCCACCTGATTAGCACACAAAAAAAATAAATCCAAAAGTTGAAATAGGTGGGATTCGAACTCCACCCCTTAAGCCCCCTTCATGTGACACCTCACCACCTTGCTACTAGCTCCTCATGTGCTAGCAAAATACACACTTATTTCTTTAAGTCTTGACGTCGCTTGCCTTCTCCCCCTTAAGTGCTTAAACAAAAAAATTCTACCAAGGCCCAACTCAACCCCAAGCCTTCTTAGGGTCCCTAAACATACACAACTAACACTCTTAGCTAGCCTAACGCATGGTATAATGTAAAACATAAAATCCCGAATTTCAGGATGTTACACTGACTCTCTTTCTATTATTTAACCTAAGATTTAAAGAATTTGTTGTTTAAACTAAAATTAACTAACTACTAAACTAAAGACGCTAAGACAAAGAGAATGAATTGGGGAAAATATTTGTGGAGAAAACCAATTGATTAAGACAATACCCGAGGAAGAATCCACCTAGACATTACTTGTTATCTAACTCTAAACCATCAGATTTATTCACTTGACTTGATCCGTGGGATTCCCTAATGTATATTAATACCTCCGTCGAGGCTACTAACGTCTAACCCTAGGTTGATTAATTGAAATCTCTTTCTAATTAAAACCCCTAAAATTGCATTAACTCGATCTATGGATTCCCATATTAGGTTTCACCCTAATCTGACAAAATTTCGTCACCCTATGTATAGGCGCACGAGCAACTCCGCTTAATTATGCTAGATCTACTCTTAGACAGGGACTTTTGCTCCACTGGCTAAGCACATCAATACTTGAATCAGTATCCTGATATATCAAAGCAAGAATTAAGAACACATAATTAAGAACAAATCAAGTATTTATCATATAGTTCAGCAAACGATAACAAGATTCGTCTTAGGTTTCATCCCCCTCAGGTATCTGAGGGTTTAGTTCATAATTATAAAAGAGTACATCTCAGAAGAAAAGATAAAACAAAACATAAGAAAAACTCTAAAACCCCCTGAAGGAATTAAAGAGAAGATCCTCCGTCTTGAGTATGACTTCGGCTTCTTGAGATGAATCAACTGGCTTTCTTCGAGTGAATCCCACAATTCTGACCTCTCTGGCTCGGCTCCTTGGCCTAGCTGGACGCCCTATTGAAGGTTGGCCTCTAGGGTGTTTATATAGGCTTTTGGAATGGCTTTCTTTGCCTCTAAGTACCCTAATCCAAATAGAATTCTTCTTTGTCACGTCAGGGACACGCCCATGGCACACGCCCGTGTGAATCGTGGCCAGGCCGTGTTCGAACCTGCTGAAGGAGCACGGCCGTGCGGATTTGGCCCAGGCCGTGTCGATTTCTTTCTTTGGCCCATTTGGTCCGTTTTAAGCCCGTTTTCCGTTCTTTTCATCCTCCGGTGCTCTCCTGAGTATAAAACATGAAATTAAAGGATTAAGAGCACCAAATTACATAATTCAAGGGATAAATCATCTAAAAGTATGCTAAATATGGGTTTAAAATATGTTATTATTACGGTTTATCAAATACCCCCACGCTTAAGCTTTTGCTTGTCCTCAAGCAAAATTCTCAAATCACAATTAAAATGAACTTCCTCGATTCATAATATTCATCAATAATGTTTCATCATAATTCAAAGATGATTCATACATGGATAATTCAACTCAAAGAGTCCTAAAGATTCAAACAATCTAAGTCATACATTTTGTAGCATGAAAACATAGATGTTTCCCTTCATCTAAATAATTACCTCTGATTCAAAATTGACAAGGATTGACATCCTCACTAAAGATTCACTCAAATCACTCGAGGTGTTTAAGGTTCAGGAAAAAAAAACACTCATAAGTCAAACATGAAAAGTTAATCCCATAGGCTTGCATGAAAATCAAATCTCCACCACTATAATATGTGTAACAGTCTGATTTTGACCCTAATCGGAACAATGGTTTCGGGACCATTAATCCGAGTCAGAAAAATATTTTAATATTATTTTCTATGTTCATTTTGTGTGAATTGATAGGTGTGAAATTTTTGTGATTTAATTTTATCGTTTGAGTGTCGAATTATTAAAATGGGCTTAATCGCGTAAAGTGAAAACTTGATAGTTTAATGTGTTAGGATCCAATCGTGGATGTCTTTTTAAATGGAAGCATTTAAAATGCAAAAATCCCATTTTTAAAGTTAGTGGCCGGCCATGGACAAGACTAACCTTATGTTATAATGTCTAGTTATTTTATAATAAAGGTTAAATAGGTAATTAAATAAAATGTTAATATATATGTTATTTGTAATAAAACAAAGCCATGGTTATCATCTTTTAAGCCATAGCCGAAACTTAGCAAAAGAAAAAGAAAGAAAACCTTGCAACATTCGGCCATGAATTGAGCTTAATTCAAGGTGAGTTTTAACTCGGTTTTTGATAATTTTTACGTTTTTGAGATCGTTGCTATGTGATTTAGCTAACCCATGCTTGAATTTTTGAATTGGTTGTGTATTTTGTGAATTTCCATTGAAGAGAGCTTGTTGTTTTTGTGGGTTGATGATGAAATATTGATTATATGTGTTAGATTAACAAGTTTTGTCTTTGAAGTTTGGATGAAATTGAGTAATTAGGATTAAATTGCAAAAATAAATTTTAGAGGGACTAAAATGGGAAATAAATGTATTGTATAGACTTATATAAACACTATGAAAATTCGGCTAAACATGAGTACCTTGAAATTTTGAGTATTTTGTGTTTTGTGCAATAGGGACTAAATTATAAAAATTGTAAATGTCAGGGGTAAAATTGTAATTTTTTGATTATGTGTTTATGGAATAAATTGAATGAAAAAAAAAATGTTGAATGAGCTTAATTTGAAATTATTTAGATCAAGAACAAAAAGAATCGGGATTGGATCGGGGAAAAGCGAAGTTGAACGTATAGCCCGGAAACCTAATCCATCGATTTTCGAGGTAAGTTTTTAAGCAATTGGGTTGTAATGAAATTGTTCTAATCTATATGAATGTTTATGTATTTAATAAAAGTAAGTATGTATAATGTCTTAAAGCCGAATGTGATGTTGATTAATAAATGTATTTAGCCGAATGTGGGGTAGACATTTAAGCCTTTGGTTCATTTGAATGGAATGTGTATATTTATATATATATCATTGATATAATCAAATGCGGTAATGAAATGTGAGATGGTTGTATTCGAATAAGGTGTATATATGTATAATTCCGAATGTGATAATGTTCTATGGGATGAATGAGTTGAATTAAAAATGAGTATATGTATATATATAGTATTTGAAGACAAGGATATTTGTATTTGTATGGATGGAGAGAATATCAGATATTGAGCACTAAGTGTGCGAATTGAATTTTTGAGCACTAAGTGTGCGAAATTGGATAACGAGCACTAAGTGTGCGAATTGAACTTCCGAGCACTAAGTGTGCGAAATCGAATAACGAGCACTAAGTGTGCGAATTGAACTTCCGAGCACTAAGTATGCGAAATCGGATATGAAAACTTTAAGTGTATAAATTGAACTTCAGGACATTTCGGGTGCTTAAATTCGGTTGATGAGCAATAAAGGTAGGAGTAAATATAAATTCAAGATTGATTTTTGGTAAGTTTCGATGCTATGAGAGATTATTATTTGATTGGTAAGTATATATTTTGTAAGTAATATATGTATAAAATATAAATTGTTAAATATATGCATATGTAGTTTTTGGAGCTATGAAAGGTAATAGTTTGGTATGCATTTGTATTAAATTGAGAAATGGATTATATACTTGTGTGATGCCTATTATTGAATGCTGGTATATTCGGTTAAAGGGGTTATGAAATGTGTAAATTTTCTTTTAAAATGTTTAAAAGCATTGTTATATGTAATTGCTTATAACTTACTAAGCTAAGATAGATTACTTTGTGTGGTTGTTGTGTTGCTTATTAGGTTTTGAAGTCTAAGCTCGAGCTCGGGGATCATCGTCAAGTCTATCACACTATCAGCTATCTTTGGTACTTTATAAGTAGTACATCATTTGAAACTATGGCATGTATAGGCTAGCTAATTTGTATAAGTTCGAAGATGAAGCTAGGCATATGATTTGGCTAGTTATGTGTTGGCAATATGTATTAATGAAAATGATATATGATGCATGTTTTGGTATGACTTGATAGCCTTTGAAATGGTTAAGTTTTTGGTTAGTAAATATGGATGAATTATGCTTATGTACACATGTGTTTTAGTCTTGTAAATTGGCATGAATAGAATTGGATTGGAATGTAGAGATTGGTTGATTATTTTGGTATGATCTTGGTTGTCAAATGTGCATGATTTGCTTTGGTCATATGCTTGTAGGTTTGACCCTTATGTGGGCGGCATTTTGGCCTTGCAAATGGCCTATTATGCCACACGGTTGTGGCACACGGGCGTGCCTGATGGCCGTGGGTGTAAGTCAGTATTTAGCTAAGGGTACACGACCATGACACATGGGCGTTCTTGGTAGCTGTGTGGTTTAGTCAGAATCGACCACGGCCAAGGTACACGGACGTGCTTGGTGGCCGTGGAGTTAAGTTAGATTCGACCACGGGGGAGGCACATGGGCCTGTCTAGTAGCCGTGGGAGGCACACGGCCTGCCCACACGGGCGTGTAACCCCTGAAACTTAGAAAAGTTTTAAATTTCTGAAAATTTTCTTATGTGTTCTGGTTTAGTCCCGACTCTGTTTAATGCATGACTAAGGTTTCGTAGATCTAAGAAAGGGACACTATGATGTCAGATGATGAGTGTGATTGATGATTTATTTTACAAATTGTCGATTAAAGTTTTCGATCTGTCCGGTAATACCTTTAACCCTAATTCGACAACAGATACGGGTTAGGGGTGTTACATTTGATTGGTATCAGAGCTACAGTTTAGTCGGTTCTCGGACTAACGTAGCGCGTGTGACTTTAGCTATACATGCCATAATTTTTACTATGATAGTGTGATGACTTCTGACTGTGAGATGTGTTTCCTTCTTTTATATAGTAAATGGATCCTGATCCCGAGTGAGCCGTAGCCGATGATGTCGAGAGTGTGGCGCCTGCTCCCGTGCAAGGGACCGCGCCAGTTGAATCTCGACCAGCTACGAGTAACCATGTTGAGGGGGCTAAACAAGCCTTCTTTAGTATAATGAATGATTAGTTCAATCAATACATCCAGACCAATCCGGTTGTTCAACCACCCCCGAATCCAAATACTCCACCTGTAGTACCTGTGGTACCTCCGATCATTAATCCTGAGAGAATGGATAAGCCTCCGGTCGACAGAATCAGAAAACACGGGCTCAAGAGTTTAGAGCTGAAGCGGATGATGATGCCGAACGAGCTGAATTTTGGCTCGATAATACAATTCATGTTTTCGATTAACTATCCTGTACCCCTGATGAGTGCCTGAGATGTGCTATATCCTTATTACGAGATTCTGCCTATTACTGGTGGAACACTTTGGTTTCGGTTGTTTCGAAGGAACGAGTCACTTGGAACTTCTTTCAGACGGAGTTTCGCAAGAAATGCATTAGTCAGCGATTCATAGATTTGAAATGCAAGGAATTTCTCGAGCATGAACGCAAGTTTGTGAGACTTAGCTGTTATGCCCGCGAGTGTGTTTCATCAGAGGCTGCCATGTGCAGAAGATTTGAAGAAGGGTTAAACGAAGGCATAAAATTACTGGTTGGTATACTTGAAATAAATGAGTTCGTGATACTTGTTGAGCGAGCTTGCAAAGCCAAAGAACTAGGGAAAGAAAAACGAAAAGCCGAGTTTGAAGCTAGAGATTTCCGTAAGAGATCAACGGGCAAATTTTCTCAATCATCATCAAAGAAGTTCAGAAATGACAATAGCCGATCCAAGGCTAATACTGGGATCTCTATACGAGAACGACCACCAGTAAGTTCACGAGCTACCTCGATTGCTAGTGTTGGGAATACTCGACCGGATAAACCTGAGTGTCAGCAGTGTGGTAGGCGACATTTTGGAGAATGTTGGGGCAAGTCCAACAACCGAGCTTGCTACAAGTGTGGTTCGCAGGATCACTTCATTCGAGATTGCCCGGAGTTAGCTGAGAAGGATAATGCTCAGAGTACAAGACCGAGCGATACTGCAGCTAGAGGTAGACCACCTCGAATTGCGGGAGGTAGGAGTGGCACTCAGAGAGGGACTTCAGATACAACTATCAGATCAGAGGCTCGTGTGCCAGCTAGAGCCTATGCCATTCGTGCCCGAGAGGAGGCTTCATCTCCAGATGTCATCACCTGTATATTTACTCTCTTTAATACTAGTGTAATTGCTCTGATTGACCCCAGTTCAACTCATTCCTATGTGTGTGAAACATTAGTATTCAGTAAGACTCTACCTGTCGAGTCTACTGAATTTGTGATTCGGGTTTCGAACCCCTTAGGCCGGTGTGTGCTAGTTGATAAGATGTGCAAGAATTGCCCTTTGATGATTCGAGATTCATGTTTTCCGGCTGATTTGATGTTACTACCATTTGATGAGTTCGATATCATCCTCGGTATGGATTGGTTAACTGTGCACGACACTGTAGTAAATTGCAGACGAAAGACTATTGATCTGCGGTTCCAGAACAATGAGATAATTCAGATTGAATCTGCGGATTTAAATGGGCTACCAGCAGTGATATCTTCGATGTTGGCTCGAAAGTATATGAGAAAGGGTTACGAAGCTTACTTTGCTTATGTAATTGATAGTAAAGTAACCGAAAAGAAGATTGAATCTGTACCGGTTGTATGTGAATATCCAGATGTGTTTCCGAAAGAATTACCGAGTTTGCCACCTGTTCGGGAGGTAGAGTTTGGAATCGAGTTAGTGCCAGGGACGACTCCGATCTCGATAGCTCCGTATAGAATGACACCGACTGAATTAAAAGAGTTGAAAGCTCAGTTACAAGAATTGACAGATAGAGGTTTCGCTCGACCAAGTTTCTCTCCCTGGGGTGTGCCAGTGTTATTCGTAAAGAAGAAAGATGGAACTTTGAGAATGTGCATCGATTATCGACAGCTCAATAAAGTGACCATAAAGAATAAATACCCGTTGCCACGCATTGATGATCTATTCGATCAGTTAAAGGGAGCTTCAGTGTAACACCCTAAACCCGGCCTAGAAGTTAGGCCCGAATCTGGCGTGTCACATTGAAGGAAGTTGAAAAGCTAAGCAATTGTTTAGAAAAGTTTTATCGGATTTTTGAACTCCGAGTTCGTTGTTTGTTTGAGAAAAACGCGATTTGCTAAATGACCATTTAAAAGTTGTTATTATTTTGAAAAACTGTTTTGTTATGAAAGTTGAACTTGCATTGTTGCGTAAACATGATATTTTAGAAAACGATTGCTAATGTTTTAAGAAAACCCCGTATTTATAAGTTTAACAGTTATAAATGAAAACCTAGAAAAAAAATAAACCAATGGCCTTATTACAAAATATTAACCCAAAATAAATAATCTTAAAATAAGGTAAAAAATCGAAATTACTAAATTTCACGAGTAGTATCTCCGATGTATAGCCACCCCCGAGTCCTCCACGGCTCCCAATCCTCTATCGCTGGGAATTACCTGAAACATTTAATAAAAAGAGGGGGTGAGTTTACGAAAACTCAGTGTGTAATTCCCCTTACGAATAAAATCTGTAAAAACATGCATCAAAACAATTCGGGCCCAAGCCCATTAAAGTAATGGTGGCAGTTTGGAATTAGCCCAAAATAGCCTCGGTTGGGCCTTAACCCAAGTCAAATGTCACATGTCATGCATATAAATCGGGCCTAAGCCCATCTCGATAATATAATCCGGATATGCAATGCGTTAATGCCCATACCAACCACGCACTCCGCCTCTCTGTCCAACCCTACACTCCTGTGGGGATTTAATCGACCCACCCATCCCTACACTCTTTATGTAGCACCGTTGCGGCAATAACTTATCGGTGCAAAGATAGTCGCTAGTGGCTAAAAAGCCTTGATGGCGCTGTATTACAATTGGCACAAAGCCATCGGTGATCAGATTATATTTGGCACATAGCCATCGGCGACGGTAATATAATCGACACACAGCCTTGGGTAAATATGATCGACACAGAGTCATCGAAATATAAGTTAGGCACATAGCCACGGTAAATAAGATTGGCACAAAGCCATAATATCGGCACAGAGCCTTCGGTATTGGCACAAAGCCCATAATTATGGCACAAAGCCATATTAATGGCACACAAACCTCAGTAACATTATCGGTGCAGCATGGCTGCTCGGTGGCTAAAAAGCCTGCGGTGGCTATAAAGCCTTTGGTGGATCCACAGTCGTCAAGCGACCATGCGATCCTATTAGCACTTCCTCCGTATTAATAATCCCAACCCCATGCAATATGTCGTGTATGTCATGCTCAATCATTACACGTGTATGCAAAATGGCCATGCTCAGTAACAATTATTTAAACATGTAATAAAAGCATATCAGTCATACAACCACAGCCAAATTAGTCCACTCATTGCACAAGTCGATCATTTACCTACAAGGGCAAATCAGTCATTTTACCCTATAATGGTATTTCGGTAATCCTACCCTACAGAGGCATTTCAGTAATTCTACCCTACAGGGGTATTACGGTAATTCTACCCTACAGGGGTATTTCAGTAATTCTACCCTACAGGGGTATTTCGGTAATTTGCAAACCGGGGGTATTTCGGTAATTTTGCAAACCAGGGGTATTTCGGTAATTTTACAAACTAGGGGTATTTCAATAATTTTACAAACTAGGGGTATTTCAATAATTTTCACAAATCGAGGGTATTTCCGTAATTTTGCAAATCCGGGGGTATTTCGGTAATTTTGCAAACCGAGGGTATTTTAGTAATTTTGTAAACTAAAGGTATTTCAGTAATTTCGCACCTGCAATGGCCTTTCCAAAGGCCTAATGTCACCTCGAGCGACTCAACTACCATTTCCGGTCGTACCGGACTATTGGGCCTAAAACCCGATTTTGGCCCATGCGGGCCCACACGCTCGTGTGGCCCACCTAACACAAATCTAGCCACGTATATGAGATTCACCTAGTCTAGTTCACTATATACTACACCATCATACATTTTATTCAATTGGGCCCATGGGCCCATTGGGCCCACTTCGACCCATCGTGGCCCAAGCAGCCTCAACCCACAAGAATACTACTGATGGCCTCAACTATCGCGTCGAAGCCCCACACGTGCGATCGCACGCTCGTGTGGCTACTATTGCCGTGACCGGCACTTCAGCATTTGCTGCTCTACAACTAGAGTAGAGAGAGTTATACACCGATAGGAATCGGTGCTAATCCGCGCCCACGACCACTCCCGTGCCCAAACGCCTCAAGGTATCCTTCCTCCTATCATAGAATGCTCTATATATAGCTAGCTTCTCACCTTCCTTCTTTGTATCTTTCCGATGTGGGATCCCTTCATCAGTAGAGTTTAAATCCAACTCAAACTCTAGCCGTCTAATTCGCAAAATAAATACTCCCTTGCTTTTCATGAGATTCGAACCCAGGCTCCCTTCAATAGTTCAACACACCACTTGCCACCAAGCCACAAGCTCCTCTTATGTCTTAAACCATGCGAAACTAAATATAAATCTATAGCCAAATTCTAAAGTCCATTTAAAAAGAAAACCAAAATGCAAGAGCCAAGACTTGAGCCTTGGACCTCCTTCCTTCCCTGTGGCGTCACTCCCTTACCACTAAGTGGCGTCACTTTACCACTACACCACACCTCCACTTGTGTAATTTTTCTCCACATTTTATTCTTAAAGCCTACCTACCAACTCCCAGGGTTTTTTTCACCTAAAACCAAAATTTCCATAAAGCCAAAGTTTAAACCCGGGACTTCATAGAAGCCCCCTAACCTTCCAAAATCCCTCACAAACTAGATCCAACTTGCACTAAAGCTGTTCTCTTATTCCCAAAAATTTTAAACGCTCCTACGCCTAAGGCCCATTGTGAAACACCCCACACCCAGCCCACGAGCCTGGACCGGATCTGGTATGTTCCTTAAGTAAACTGGTTACAAAATTCTTTTATTACCAGAGGAAAACTCGTGCGATTTTTAAAAACTATTGGTTTGGGTTGGGCTTGAGTTAAAAACCCATTTATCTTATTTTAAAATCCAATTAATTAGGAGGAAAAAAAAATTAGGGTTTATTTTTAAAGAAATAAATTTTACTTAACTTTAATTGAAAATAATTCGTAACATAGTAATTAAAAATAAAAGTAAAGAAGTGTAACTTATGGCCTTATTACATCAAGTAGAATCCCAAAATGAAATTCTAAAATACTTAAATAAATTTAAATATCCATATTGAATAAAACTTCAAGTCGAGCATGGCCATCCCTAAGCTTCCGCCAAACTTAGGTCCATTATTGATCGTCACTGAAAAATAGTCCCACAACGGGGTGAGTCAACAGACTCAATTTGTACACAACACTAAAATTCAATAGATCGTGCATACATTTTTTCATATCCAATACTTATTCATATAACAGATAAAAATGATGATGCAACCCAAACCCAAACCTAGGTGCCATCCGCTACACATCCCCGTACCAACTCGCACACCGTAGGGACTACTAAGTCAACCCTCCATCCGCTACACACCATCGAAGGCGATCAGCTGCAATCGACGTGCTCATCGCCCATATAAAATTTGTGGCATAGCCACCAGATAATTGTGTTATGAGACACCACATTCAAATAATGTAACCGGTTACCACATTCAGATAATGTGACCGAAGTCACCACATTCAGATAGTGAGACCGTAGTCATCACATTCACTTCCCCTTTTTCATATATCCCGAATGACCCATATTATTCATATCATGCATATCCTACTTAAATTCACATTCTTATAAATTTTCACATGTTATAAATAGCATATTTCGTAAACCCTAGAGGAAGTAGGAGACGTGCACAGTACTTTGTACCATAACACGGTACCCTATCCATATGCACATTTTACATATTACCATAATCATATTAAAAGTTAGTGTGGGGTACACACCTGATTCGTTTAACGAAGTCCTTGAAATCCCGAAGAACCGATCTACTGATTTAGATCCTTAACTCCTATATTCGGCCAATCATTTAAACACATTAATAAACCTTTTTGGCTTTAAAACCAAATCCTAGTAGGATTTGTATACTGAAAACCTACCTTGTTGCCGATTGACTTAAGAATCAAGTCCCAACACTTTGTTGTATTCCTTCTTGCATTCGGCCAATCATTAAAACACATCCTAGGTTAGTTTCGGCTTTTGGGAATAAATCCAAATACTTAAAATAGGCTTTGGCCGAATGTCTTAAACACATACCTTTGTGATCCCAAATCTCGAAAAGTATCCTTGCTTTCCTAGGGATGTCGAAATTCCTATAATCACATGTTAGGTTTAATCTAACATTAAAACTTAAAACAAGACCTTTGGATCTTATAGTTTCTTACCTTAGATCCCAAAATATTCCTCCTTGTAGTCGACAGTTGTAGAAACCCGAGAGATCCCCTTAATACTTCAGTCGACTACTTCCTTGCTTAGATTCACAGGGAGATTCGGCTATGGCTTCTAATGGAGAGGAAAATATTCGGCTAGGTTCCAACAATTACTTAATTTCGGCTTGAAAAAGAAAAGAAAGAAAAGAAGAGAAGAGAGCACTAAGAATTCGGCGAGAGAAAGGAGGAAGCAAAAATTGATGAGTAGCCCTCCTTCCTTTTATAGCCTAAATTATCATCTAAGGAGTCCCTTACTTGGCCACCACTCCTCTATCGATAACTTTATCCTTTAATTATCATAAATAAAAGAGTTTAAATCAACATTTATCTCTTCATAATAATCCAATTTAAAAATCCTTTATTTATCACCCTTTTTAATCGAATATTTATGAAAATAAAACACCTCCTTTCTAGAAGCATGTGCCATCCACCTCGGTCTTACTGAAGCAAAAATAAAACCTTCTTTATTTGCTTCCCAAGTGACTCGAACTTCAGCCCATTCCTCTTGCATATGGTGCCATTTCCATAGGCCCTAAGTGGCATATTCGGACCACTTTTCCAAGCTCTGTTTGTGTCTCAAATTTCACAAAATTTTTCTTTTAAGGCCACCTTGCCTTAATTTCCCCTTTAAACCTTAAAACTCGTCATTTCTAGGTCATTTCTAAGTTTCCAAAAATTTTCGTTCGGCTCAGAAACTTGACATTTTCTTACATTTCCAAGTTTCTAGAAATGTGCACTTTCCTATTTTGAATCATTTCCAAATCATTTCCATCCATTTCCATACATTTTCGAGTTTCAAAAATGTTCAAAATTTATTCTTAGTACATAAAACATGTTACTTCCATACAATTAAACCGAAAATGCATAGGCCCTTTCCGAGATGTTACGATTCTACCCCTTAAAATAATTTCGTCTTGAAATTTTCTAACTAAAATAATTGAGGGTATTGTTGTCGCATTGCCTCTTCTCGGTTCCCACGAAGCTTCTTTCGATCCATGATTGCGCCATAACACTTTGACTAGAGGAACTGACTTCCTACGTAACACTTTCACATCACGTTCCAATATCTGAATTGGCTCTTCCTCATCACGATAAGTCGGCCTTAGCTCCACCTCTTCAACTGGTACGACATGAGACGGATCCGATCGGTAACGACGTAGCATGGACACATGGAATACGTCGTGCATCTGCTGCAACTCGGTGCCAACTCCAATTGGTATGCCATCGCCCAACTTCGCTTGAAGATTCTATAGGGCCCTATAAACCTTGGGCTTAACTTCCTTTGCGACCAAACCTCATCACCTTCTTCCAAGGCGAGACCTTCGTAAACACTTGGTCTCCCACTTCAAACTCTATTTCCTTCCGCTTAAGGTCTGCATACGACTTCTGCCTATCAGAGGCTTCCTTTAACCGTGCTCGGATTGTCTTAACCTTCTCTTCAGTTTCCGCCACTAACTCTGGACCCAAAACTCGACGTTCTTCTAACTCAATCCAACAAGTAAGAGTTCGACACTTCCGACCATACAATGCTTCATATGGTGCCATCCGAATGCTAGCTTCGATAGTCGTTGTTGTAGGCGAACTCACCTAAAGGCAAGTAGTCTTCCCAACTTCCTCGGAAATCTATCACACTGACCTCTCAACATATCTTCCAACACTTGTATAACTCTGCCTGATCGCCTGTCGATTGTGGATGAAAAGCCATAGTGAAGTCCAACTTAGTGCCTAAAGCTTGATGAAGTGCCCTCCAAAATCGAGACGTGAACCTTGGGTCTCTATCGAAGATGATCGATCTGCAGTACTCCATGTAACCTCACAATTTTCGCCACATATAACTTGGCCAACTTCAAGAGAATAGTCTACTCTTCCGGAATGAAATGCGCGGACTTGGTCAAACGGTCTACTATTACCCATACCGAGTCCTTCTTAGTAGGCGTAAGGGGAAGCCCACTAACGAAGTCCATGGTAATTCTCTCCCACTTCCATTGGGGAATCTCGATTGGTTGAAGCAATCCGATGGAACTTGGTGTTCACCTTAACTTATTGACACGTCGGACATTTTCCCACGAATTTAGTAACTTCCCGCTTAAGATCGGACCACCAAAATTGTTCCCTTAGATCTCTCATGCGACTTAATGCCTCCGGGATGCATAGCATAAGGGCTACTATGCGCCTCACGAAGAATCCTTTGTCTTAACTCCTCGTCTCTCGGCATACGCACTTTACCCTTGTAGCACAATACTCCTTCATCATTGACGCGCATAGTCCTTTAATTCTCAGTTCAGTACTTGCTGAAACTTAGCACTTAGGTCCTTATCAGCCAACTGTCCCCTTTTCACCTCATTCAGCCATGTGGGCTTGATTTGTAATTCTGCCAACAGGCTTCCATCATCATATAAACTCAAGTGAGCGAACTGTAACAACCCAAACCCGGCCCAAACACTACGACCGAATCTGAGTTATTACGAAGTAAAACCTTGTGAACACCATTTCAAAACACATTTAATTTCCATTGAAAACTCATTGTTTTCGGTTGTCTTGTTAAAGCTACCCTTAGATCAAATTTTGGAATTTTAATTAAGTCCAATTGTTATACCAGTTTCAAGTGTACCCGATGGCACGTTTAAACTTCCACGTGTTAACTTAAGAAATCATGTGATTTAATTTAATTTAATGATATAGTTCTAAGTAAATATCCAACATAAAAAGAATAAAACGCAACTATAGTTTATGGAGGCCTTATTACAACCCAAAATAAAATTAAACAAGTTTAAAGTTCTGTAAAGTAAAATCCTTTGCATGGCCACCTCGAGTCCCACCGGCTCCTCAACCGCCATCTACGAGTCACCTGAAAAATGTTAAAGGAGAAGGTGAGTCACCAAGACTCGATATGTAACCCTTCCCGGTTAATACAACATTTCATACACAACATATAACGATTAATTAAGCAAAGTATCATGTACCCAACCTAGCCAACCAAACACCTTTGTCTACCCCACGTGGTACCAAACCACCGGTGACCGTAGTCACGATGTGTTACCAAAACACCGGTGGTGCCAAACCACTGGTGACATATAGTCACAATGTGCTACCAAAGCAATCGTGTCCATAGACACAAATCGGGTGATGGGGCCAACCCATCGTGTGATACCAAATCACCGCGAGACGATCCCATATCTCAAGTGGGGCCAACCCACGGTGGTGTTAACCACGAGGACAAGTCGCTATGAGGTACCAAACCTCTGGAGGTACCAAACCTCTGGTGACATATAGTCACGATGTGCTACCAAAGCACCGGTGCTCGTCGACCGCGATATCACCGCCCCCTCCTCTCATCAACCCATATCAAGCGCTTAACAACGGTACATACATACATCACATGTATCAAATAATCCATGCTTCCCAAAAGCATTATCATCAATCTCATACAAATAGAGACTTACACAGTATCCTCGCTTGTACCATTAAGGCACTAAAGCCGTATCTACATAAAGCGATTTACACATAACATACACTTAATACACTTTATTAACTATTATACGTGTGTATGTACACACACATTACTACGATAGTCTTAAATCCCAAGAAGAAACGTTGGTCACCACAGATCTATCCTGTTCTATATTCGACCAAAAACATGGGTTAGTCTTATGGCCTATTCGGCCAAATCCAAAATATTCAAAGGGTTAATATTTAACCCGAAAGCCTTACCTAACACCCTTGAGTCACTGCCACCAAGTGTTTCCCAAAATCGATTGCTCCCAAGCAACGGGTTCACCGCTTGCTTCCGAATCAGAAGGCCCTATATTTTAATCAAGCGATTAGTAGCCTTAACAAAGTCATTGCCGAAATAGTCACTTACCAACCTCCAAGTCGACAAGAAGAGAAAAGAGAATCCTAGACATTCGGCCTAACATACTTACCCTCCAAATTCGATTAGAGAATGCTTCCCCTCCTTGTTCAAGATTCGGCCAAGGTTCCAAAAGAAGAGAGGGTTTTTCTTTTATCGGTTTTTGGGAGAATAATCAAAGAATAAACAACAACTAATGAAGGCTAGCCGAAAATTGAGAGAAGAGACTAAGGGAAATCGGCACACCAATAGGGATTAGATTCGGCTAGAGACTAAGAGATGGAAGTGGTTCTTAACTTTGAAGAAAGAAAAGAAATCGGATGGCAACTAGTTGGGAGAATTTCGGCTACAAAAATTCTAAAAAGAATTTAAGATGGTAGATGGGGGTTTATATAGGATTTCGCATCCCCTAGTAGCCTTGCGGTCCACACCTCCTTGTTCAAGGAGTTCAAAATTTCGGCAACCTCTCCAAGTACTCTTGGCCACACATTTCAATTAATTCAAATAATTTGAATTAATCACTTAATAATCCCTTCTAATCAAATAATATCTTTGATTATCCTATGAAATTATCATATCTCTTGTATTATCAAAAGGTTTAAGCAAATTAAAACTAATTAAAATGCTTAAATTATCCCTTAATAATTACACCTAATAAAAGAGTTTGAAGGAGAAAACTCTCCCCCTTGTGCCACAAAAAAAAAAGAACAAAAAGAGGAGGATTTTGTGACTCGAACACAAGCTCTCCCTTGCTCCTTGGTGGCGTCACATGTAGCTCTTAAGTGGGCTTCTTTTTGCCACTTAACCAAGGGCTTTTTAGTGTTAAAAATACCCACATTTATTCTTATAACACCACTTACCAAGGCTCCCTTCTTTTAAAAGTTAAAAACTAAAATTTCCTACCTAATCGAGCCAACACAAAGCCTTAAATTGACCATTATTATTCCATAAATAATGACACAGCAGTTCATACATAAGAAAAATAGTCAACTTCCAAATAACCCCATATTTGGGATGTTACAGTTCTACCCCCCTTAAAACAAATTTCGTCCTCGAAATTCCTTGATCAAAAGAGATGAGGGTATTGCTGCCGCATCACCTCCTCGGGCTCCCACGTAGCTTCTTCCACTCCGTGGTTCCGCCATAACACTTTTACTAAAGGCACTGCCTTCCTTCGTAGAACTTTCACATCTCGATCTATAAGCTGAATCGGTTCTTCCTCAAAAGATAAATCCGTGTTCACCTCAATCTCTGCTACTGGCACAACGTGCGAAGGATCCGACCGATACCGTCTTAGCATTGATACGTGAAAGACGTCATGTATCTGACTTAGTTCTGCCGGCAACTCTAGCTGATAAGCCACTGGTCCTATTCGCTTCACAACAGTATATGGCCCAATGAACCTTGGGCTTAACTTCCCTTTCCGTCCAAACCTCAACACCTTTTTCCAAGGCGACACTTTCAGAAAGACTTTGTCTCCCACAAAGATACTCTACTTCCTTGCGTTTGAGATCGGCATAAGACTTACGCCTATCCGATGCTTCCTTGAGGCGAGACCGAATCACCTTGACTTTGTCTTAGTCTCGGTTACCAACTCTGGACCTGTAACTTGTCTTTCTCCCAACTCCGCCCAACATGTAGGAGTCGACACTTTCGTCCATATAGGGCCTCGTATGGAGCCATTTGAATACTAAACTTGATAACTATTGTTATAAGCGAATTCCGTAATGGTAGGTACTCCTCCCAACTACCACTAAAATCCAAGACACGACCTCTTAACATGTCTTCTAAAATCAGATCACCCTTTCCGATCATCAGTCGATTTGTGGATGGAAAGCCGTCTTGAAAATCTAACCGTGTACCCAAAGCTTGGTGCAACGCTTTCCAAAACCTTGACGTAAATCGGGATCTCTATCCGAGATAATCGACACATTGCACGCCATGCAACCTCACTATTTCTCCCACATACGACTTTGCTAGCTTCTGGAGGAGTAATCCATTCTCACCCGGCATGAAGTGAGCTGATTTAGTTAGGCGATCCACAATTACCCAAACTGCATCCTTCTTAGTGGGCGTAAGGGGTAGCCCACTAACAAAATCCATGGTGATCCTCTCCCATTTCCATTGAGGGATCTTTATCGGTTGAAGTAGTCCGATGGTGGTGATGTTCACCTTAACTTTCTGCGACACGTCAGACACTTCCCTACGAACTCCGTTATCTCACGCTTCAACCCCGGCCACCAAAACTGTTTTCGCAAGTCTCCATACATTTTGCTTCCTCCAGGATGCATAGCGTATGGGCTGCTATGTGCATCTTGGAGAATTTTCTGCCTTAAATCTGTATCTTTTGGCATACATACTCGTCCTTGAAAACAAAGCACTCCATCAATAGACAGTTGTGCCCTTCCAATCCACCGTCTTGAACTTGTACCCTCTTAGAGCTCAAGCCTTCATCCACTAAGCTTGCTTTTCTTTAATTTCCTCAATCCATGTCGAAACAACTTGAAGTTACGCCAAAAGACTCCCATCATCATACTGAGACTTAACCGAGCGAACATTGCTCTTAAGTCCGTTACCACCTTCCGGCTCAATGCGTCGGCTACCACATTAGCCTTACCGGATGGTACTCGATTGAACAATCGTAGTCTTTTAGTAGTTCAATCCATCGACGCTTGTCTCGATTCGAGATCCTACGAGTCGAAAGATACCTCAAGCTTTTGTGATCCGTGTAGACCATTGACTTCTCTCCATACGGTAATGTCTCCATATCTTGAGAGAGCGAAGACGACCATTGCTAACTCTAAGTCGTGAGTTGGGTAGTTAACCTCATGCGATCTTAATTGGCGGGATGCATAGGCTACTACCTTCCCATCCTCGCATCAACACACAACCCAAACCGGTGTGAGATGCATCACAATAAATCGTGAATAACTTTCTGCTTGGTTTGCACTGAACCGGAGCTTAGTCAAAATCTTCCTTAACTTATCAAAGCTTTCTTGCTTTGCTTCTCCGTCCATACAAATGGGACACCTTTCCTTAGCAACTTAGTTAACGGTATTTGCTATTAGAGAGAATCCTTCCACGAATCTCAGATAGTATCTGCTAAACCCGAAAGCTTCGTATTTCAGCCACCGTCCTAGGTGGTTTCCACTCCAATCTTGCCTCAATCTTGCGCGGTCTACTCTAATTCCTTGGTGATACCACATGACCTAAGAAAGCCACTTCCTAAGCCAAAATTCACACTTACTGAATTTGGCATACAAGCGCTTCTCCTCAATACTTGCGAGAACTATCCGTAAATGCTTATCATGCTCTTCTTACTGTCTTTGAATAAACCAATATGTCGTCTATGAACACCACGACGAAGCGGGTCCAAAATCTTTCTTTGGAATACTCTGTTCATCAAGTCCATGAATCTTTGCCGGGTGCATTGGTCAACCCGAATGGCATTACCAAGAACTCAAAATGCCCATACCGAGTTCGAATGCCGTTTGTGAACATCGACCTCTTTTACCTTAAGTTGATGATATCCCCGACCTCGTGTCTATCTTGAAAACACCGAGGCACCCTTCAGGTTGATCAAACAAGTCGTCAATCCGAGGCAACGGATACTTGTTCTTGATCGCTAACTTGTTCAAGCGACGGTGATCGATGCACATCCGCATAGAACCGTCCTTCTTCTTGACAAACAACACGGTGCTCCCCGCGGAGATATACTTGGTCGTATAAACCCTCTATCCAAGAGCTCCTGAATTTGAGCCTTTAGCTCCACCATTTCCTTTGGTGCCATTCGGTATGGTGCTATGGACACAGTGCCGTTCGGTAGCAAGTCTATACCGACTCGACTTCTCGATCCGGGAGGCAAACCGGAAGTTCTTCCGGGAACACATCAACAAATTCCCCAACCGTTCGGACCTCTCCAATTACTAACCCCTTAGCTTCCAAAGCACAGATTTGAACCAAATCGCCTCACAACCCTTCTTGACCATCTTTTCACCTTTAAAGGCGATCACTACGTTGGATAGGTAATTCCTTCTATCACCTATCATAACCACTTCATCACCTTGATCGTCTTAAGGACCATGCGCTTAGTGCGCAATCCAAACTCGCTTGGTACTTAACCAACCAATCCATACCAAGGATCAAATCGAACTCCCCAAGCGGTAGTTCCATTAGATCACCTACAAATACTACCCCTTGGAGTTCTAGGGGTGCGCCTCTATAAAGTCTATCTCACGACTACGGAGTGACCTAAGGGGCTAACTACGGTCATCTCCTAGAGGCGGTTTGAGTTTAGGTCCATTGTTCCTACCACACTACTAGCAATGTCACGAGTCGTCGAACCCACATCAATCAATGCAACATAAGGAAAGCGAAAATTAGAAGCGTGCGGTTATGACATCCGGTGCGTCACCTTCTTCGCGACACCTTGCTGCGTAGACTAAGCCAGTGCCTAGCCTGCGTGTTTGCTGAACCTCTGCGCTTGAGTTCCACGACCTCGGTTAGGACCGTTGTTTCCTCTACCATTACCACGACCCTCTCTGTGGTCCCACATTTCTATCCCGAGCACGGTTACGCGCCGCCTTCGGTCGCTTCTTAGCTAGTTTAGGGGACAATCTCGACGCGCGATGCTCCAAAGATCCACACTCAAAGCATCCTTTGTCACGATCCAACATCCTCCCCAATGGGTCTTTCCACGCCCGATTGCCTTTGAGTCGGCCTCACGATTAGCGATCGTGGGCCTCATTGCTGATTGGGCCCACTTGGCCTAGCCTTTTTCGAGCACTTCCGCTTGATCCAAATTGACCCAAAACTTCTCTTACGATTGTTCTTACTATAGCTCGCCTCACGACCTCCTTGATTCCTTCGGCTACCTTAGCCTTCTCCACTAGCGATGAGAACTCACGAACCTGCTTTGTGGGGCAATCGATAACCTTAAGTCATCTCGGAGTCCGTCCTCAAAGCGGACACGGCGCTCATGTTCGATAGCCACGATGCCTCTCGCATATCTACTCGACCTTAGAAATTCCGCCTCATATTCCGACACCACGGACTTAGTTCCTTGAACTAATCCTAAAAGCCTTTCTCTGGCGTCGATGTAGCTAATGCCCACATACTTTTTCGATGGCGGTTCTGAAATACTCCCACGTCAAATCATCGGTGTAGCCCCATCTCGAACCGTAAGCCACCACTCGATCGCTTCATCCTTCGGTGAGCGACACGCGCCTTTCGACTTCTCTTCCTCGGTCGGTCAAGGTCATCCATGATTCTTTCGGTTGACTCGGCCAATATTCCACCTTGACTGGGTGCCACTCGACACACCTCGGAATACCTCGCTCCGTTAGATCGGAGTCGCTCGGGACAGATTTACGAGCTCCCACATTTCCACCAACCCCAGCCACCATCTCCAAGACTCGCAACACGACTTGCGATACCGACTCGCCACCGTGCGCTCGGCTCCTCGGCTCTAAAAGTAGGAGGTGGTGGTGGCGATGGTACCTCATTTTCTGAACCTTGTCGACTGGCGGGTTCGGACACGAATCATCCTACCCTACCACGTCCACGGCGTCCACGTCCTCTAGAACTCATTCTATCTACCGCGCTTTTAATCGATTAAGAAAAATTTTATGCGTTAGCATTTGTTTCACTTTTATTACTCATGAAGAAATTTTATGGATAAGGTTTAATCAGAGATTCTTTCGAGCAAACAAGGTTTCAGTTTCCTATCCTAGTTCACACAAAGAGGTCCATGCATCCATTCCTTAATACTTTCCATACTTATTCACTCATCGGACATTTACCCCATTTCTAACCCGGGGTATTTTCGTCCTTTTTCCTCTGAGGGTATTTTCGTAATTTTCCAGAACCAAAATATGTTGCTGACGATTTCCAAAGCTAAGTTTTTTGAATATTTGTAAAATGGCTGAAATTTTTGGGCAAAAATCATTGAATCAATATTTTATGGGTCGGGGGCATTTTGGTAATTTTTACTCCTAAGGGTATTTACGTAATTTTCCACAAGTCAAGTTTTCCGAGAGAACATTGTATACGTAGTGTTCTAGGGTTCAAAAGGGTTATTGGACAAGTTTTGAAAACATTAGGGCTGGTTATTCATTCTATTTCAAAAACAAGGCTAATTCCTTCTCGGGTTTTAATCATTGTTTTAGCCTATGACCGAGCCTTCACAGTCGGGGTGAACCAAAGCTACGCACCAGTGCGTAATTCAAGTGAAGAGGAGGTGGGTCACGCGGACCGCTTAAATACCGTGCTCTCACCAACCTTTCTAGACATGCGCCTGCGAGAGGTTACCACACCACTTGAGCCTTACGAGTTAGGGTGAGCCAAAGCTACGCACCAGTAGGATACTGCGAAGAGGAGGTGAGTCACGAGGACTGCTTAAATACCAAGCTCTTCCGGATCCAATCCTAGACATGCGTGCGAGGGTTACCACACCCTAGCTCATTGACTAAGTCATGGGTTGGTTTAGTTCTTTAAGTCTTATGCTTCGTTGTGTTTGAGTAATCTAGCCTTAGGGTCCAAGTCCTATAAGTCTATCTACGTTCCATGCTTCCTACCCTTCTACGAATATAATTCACGAAATGTTTAGATGTACTTACAGGCGGATCGGTCTTGGAGACTCGGGCCATCTTTGCTTAAAAACCCGAAATCATACCATAAGGCCTACTAAAAACATTTTTGGGCCTTGGGCCCCACAGTAGAGCTTTGAACTGGCTCGATACCAGTGCTGTAACAACCCAAACCCGGCCCAAACACTACGACCGAATCGAGTTATTACAGTAAAACCTTGTGAACACCATTTCAAAACACATTTAATTTCCATTGAAAACTCATTGTTTTCGGTTGTCTTGTTAAAGCTACCCTTAGATCAAATTTTGGAATTTTAATTAAGTCCAATTGTTATACGATTTCAAGTGTACCCGATGGCACGTTTAAACTTCCACGTGTTAACTTAAGAAATCATGTGATTTAATTTAATTTAATGATATAGTTCTAAGTAAATATCCAACATAAAAAGAATAAAACGCAACTATAGTTTATGGAGGCCTTATTACAACCCAAAATAAAATTAAACAAGTTTAAAGTTACGTAAAGTAAAATCCTTTGCATGGCCACCTCGAGTCCCACCGCCCTCAACCGCCATCTCTGAGTCACTGAAAAATGTTAAAGGAGAAGGTGAGTCACCAAGACTCGATATGTAACCCTTCCCCGGTTAATACAACATTTCATACACAACATATAACTTGATTAATTAAGCAAAGTATCATGTACCCAACCTAGCCAACCAAACACCTTTGTCTACCCCACGTGGTACCAAACCACTTTGGTGACCGTAGTCACGATGTGTTACCAAAACACTTGGTGGTGCCAAACCACCGTGACATATAGTCACAATGTGCTACCAAAGCACCGGTGTCCATAGACACAAATCGGGTGATGGGGCCAACCCATCGTGTGATACCAAATCAGCGGCGCGACGATCCCATATCTCAAGTGGGGCCAACCCACGGTGGTGTTAACCACGAGGACAAGTCGCTATGAGGTACCAAACCTCTGGAGGTACCAAACCTCTGGTGACATATAGTCACAGTGTGCTACCAAAGCACTGGTGCTCGTCAGCACGATATCACTACCCCCTCCTCTCATCAACCCATATCAAGCAGTTAACAACAGTACATACATACATCACATGTATCAAATAATCCATGCTTCCCAAAAGCATTATCATCAATCTCATACAAATAGAGACTTACCGGTATCCTCGCTTGTACCATTAAGGCACTAAAGTCGTATCTACATAAAGCAGATTTACACATAACATACACTTAATACACTTTATTAACTATTATACGTGTGTATGTACACACCTGTTACTACGATAGTCTTAAATCCCAAGAAGAAACGTTGGTCACCACAGATCTATCTGTTCTATATTCGGCCAAAAACATGGGTTAGTCTTATGGCCTATTCGGCCAAATCCAAAATATTCAAAGGGTTAATATTTAACCCGAAAGCCTTACCTAACACCCTTGAGTACTGGCCACCAAGTGTTTCCCAAAATCGATTGCTCCCAAGCAACGGGTTCACCTGCTTGCTTCCGAATCCGAAGGCCCTATATTTTAATCAAGCGATTAGTAGCCTTAATAAATCATTGCCGAAATAGTCACTTACCAACCTCCAAGTCGACAAGAAGAGAAAAGAGAATCCTAGACATTCGGCCTAACATACTTACCCTCCAAATTCGATTAGAGAATGCTTCCCCTCCTTGTTCGAGATTCGGCCAAGGTTCCAAAAGAAGAGAGGGTTTTTCTTTTATCGGTTTTTTGGGAGAATAATCAAAGAATAAACAACAACTAATGAAGGCTAGCCGAAAAATTGAGAGAAGAGACTAAGGAAATCGGCACACCAATAGGGATTAGATTCGGCTAGAGACTAAGAGATGGAAGTGGTTCTTAACTTTGAAGAAAGAAAAGAAATCGGATGGCAACTAGTTGGGAGAATTTGGCTACAAAAATTCTAAAAAAATTTAAGATGGTAGATGGGGTTTATATAGGATTTGGCATCCCCTAGTAGCCTTGCCGTCCACACCTCCTTGTTCAAGGAGTTCAAAATTTCGGCAACCTCTCCAAGTACTCTTGGCCACACATTTCAATTAATTCAAATAATTTGAATTAATCACTTAATAATCCTTCTAATCAAATAATATCTTTGATTATCCTATGAAATTATCATATCTCTTGTATTATCAAAAGGTTTAAGCAAATTAAAACTAATTAAAATGCTTAAATTATCCCTTAATAATTACACCTAATAAAAGAGTTTGAAGGGAGAAAAACTCTCCCCCTTGTGCCAAAAAAAAAAGAACAAAAGAGGAGGATTTTGTGACTCGAACACAAGCTCTCCCTTGCTCCTTGGTGGCGTCACATGTAGCTCTTAAGTGGGCTTCTTTTTGCCACTTAACCAAGGGCTTTTTAGTGTTAAAAATACCCACATTTATTCTTATAACACCACTTACCAAGGCTCCCTTCTTTTAAAAGTTAAAAACTAAAATTTCCTACCTAATCGAGCCAACACAAAGCCTTAAATTGACCATTATTATTCCATAAATAATGACACAGCAGTTCATACATAAGAAAAATAGTCAACTTCCAAATAACCCCATATTTGGGATGTTACACGAACATAGCCCTTAGATCCGACACAACCTTCCGACTTAGGGCATCAGCTACCACATTCGCCTTGCCCGGGTGGTACTCTATCGAGCAGTCATAATCCTTTAATAGTTCCACCCACCTTCGCTGCCTCAAGTTCAACTCCTTCTGAGTCAACAAATACTTAAGGCTCTTGTGGTCTGTGTAGATTATCGACCTTTCTCCATAAAGGTAGTGCCTCCAAACCTTAAGGGCGAAAACCACGGCTGCCAACTCTAAGTCATGAGTTGGGTAGTTAACCTCATGAGGCCTTCGTTGCCGAGACGTATACGCGACTACTTTTCCTTCTTGCATTAGCACACATCCTAATCCCGTATGCGAAGCGTCACGAGACACCACAAAATCCTTCCCACCTCAATTTGAATTAACACTGGAGCCTCCGTCAACACCTTCTTAAGGTTGTTAAAGCTCTTCTATTGCTTATCAGACCATTCAAAGGGTACTTCCTTCCTTAGTAACTTTGTCAAAGGCGCGGCTATTGACGAGAACCCTTCCACAAACCTTCTGTAATAGCCTGCCAAACCTAAGAAACTTTGAATCTCAGCCACGGACCTAGGTGGTTTCCAATCCAACACCGCCTCGATCTTTCTAGGGTCCACTCTTATTCCTTCTGCGGATACCACATGTCCTAGGAATGCCACCTCCTTAAGCCAAAATTCACACTTGCTGGATTTGGCATAGAGCTTCTTTTCCCTTAATACTTGTAGTTCCACTCGGAGATGTTCATCATGCTCCTCTTCAGACTTAGAATACACCAAAATATCGTCGATAAACACAACGACGAACCTATCCAAGTAGGGTTGAAAAACTCGGTTCATCATATCCATGAACGCGGCTGGAGCGTTTGTTAATCCAAACGGCATCACCACAAATTCAAAATGGCCGTATCTTGTCCTAAAAGCGGTCTTATGGATATCTGCCTCCTTCACCTTCAATGGTGATATCCCGACCTTAAGTCTATCTTTGAGAATCTGCGGCCCCCTTTCACCGATCGAACAAGTCATCGATCCTTGGCAAAGGATACTTGTTCTTGATGGTCGACTTATTCAATCGACGGTAATCTATGCACATACGCATAGTTCCGTCCTTCTTCTTTACAAATGCAATCGGTGCTCCCCATGGAGACACACTTTGGTCGTATGAACCCACGATCCAACAACTCTTGGATTTGAGCCTTGAGCTCAACTAACTCCTTTGGCACCATTCGGTATGGAGCGATTGACACGAGAGCTGTTCTGGCAACAAGTCTATTCCAAATTCCACCTCCTATCTGGGGTATTCACAGTAATTCTTCCGAAATACATCTTCAAAGTCTCTTACGATTCTAACTCCATGACACCTTCTTCCTTTCCACCCAACGCACTTACGAAGGCTAAGAATGCCTTGCACCCTTTCTTAACCATTTTCTCAGCCTTCAACGCCGAAACTACGTTGGACAGGTAGTTTTTTCTCTCTCCGATCATTACTACTACTTCATCCTCTGGGGTCCTTAGTTCCATTCGTTTAGCCGCACAATCCAACACGGCTCGGTGCTCTACTAGCCAGTCCATTCCAAGTATAAGTTCAAACTCCCCGAAAGGTAGTTCCATTAAGTCAGCCCGAAAGTTCACTCCCTGAATCTCTAGGGGTACATTCCGAAAGATCTTATCCACCACTACAGTTAGGCCTAATGGGCTTACTACAATTATCTCCCTATCAGAAAGTTTAGAGTCTAGGCCTAGTGTTTCCACTACACTACATGCAACATATGAATGGGTCGAGCCCACATCAATTAAGGCATAATAAGGCTTGCCATAAATAAGGAACGTACCGGTTATAACATCCGGTGCGTCTCCGTCCTCCCTACGGCGAACCGCATAAACCAACCCCGGTTGCCTTGGCTCAGCATTAGCAGCACCTCTGCCCTGTGCTCCACGTCCTCTACCAGTACCGTTACCTCGATTACTCAAACCACGACCTCGTTGAGGCTGCTGTCCTCCTCTACCAACCTGACTAACATTCCGAGCGGCTGGTCGACTTTCATCTAGTTTCTTAGGACAATCCTTGAGCATATGGTCCTTGGACCCACACCGAAAACATCCTCCCGTCTTTTTCCAAAGACTCCCTAAGTGCTTCTTCCCACAATGTTCACAAGGGCGATCTCGCCATCCTATACCACTTTTTGCTGGTTTTATGCCCATCAACTCTAGTCCTCTTTTGAGCCTTCCCAGCACGATCCAAAACCTCTTTTGGGCCTATTTCGATCCACGATGCGCTTTGTAGAATCCTTGATTCCTTCACCACTTTAGCCTTCTCCACTAAAGCGAGAAACTCCCGCTCACGATGCGGTGCTATCAACAATCTCGGATCATCTCTTAGTCCGTCCTCAAAGCGGACACGGCGCTCATGCTCGATTGCCACTACTTCTCGGCGTAGCGGCTCAACCTCGTAAATTCGACTTCATATTCCGCAACGGACTTATTCCCTCGAACCAGCCCTAAAAGCCTTCCTTTGCTCATCTCAGTATACACGTTCCCACATATTTCTTCCGAAATGCTTCCTTAACATATTCCCAGTCGATCCTCGCGTGGCACCATCCCGAAACGATTAACCACCACCGATCGCTTCATCGGCGTAACGGTGCCACCATCCTTTCAACTTTTCCTCGGGGGTCGATCAAGCTCATCCATGATGCGCTCGGTTGCTTCCAACCAATGATTTCTGGTATCTTGGGTGCCACCCGATACTCCACGAAACATTTTGGCTCCATTAGCTCAAGCCGCTCGAGCCTGGACTTACGGGTTCCCGAATTTCCTCCTACACCACCACCAACTCCAAAACTCGCGGCACAGCCTACGACACAGCATCTTCTCCCGTCTGAGCTTGCTGCTCAACACCCACAGCTGGGGGTGGTAGTGGCGGTGGTATCTCGTTGTTAGACCCTTGACCCGATCTAACGGGTTTTGACACCGTCATCCTTCCTCTACCTCGTCCATGATGACCACGTCCTCTAGAGCTCATTTCTAATGTCGTAATCTGATTAAGAAGTTTTATGAATTAGTCTTTCATTCACTTGTTTACCCGCGAAGAAGTTTTATGAAAAAGAATTTAGGAGTGGTTCTTTCGTATTCATACATGCACACAGTCTTTCCATTCATTCGTACATCCATCAAACAATTATGAACTTTCGTTCATTCAGAGAAACTTTGTAGTTTTCATTGTTATTGTTTCTACACTACCCAGGGGTATTTTCGTAATTCTGTCCTACAGGGGTATTTTCGAAATTTTTTCCAAAAGAAAGAGTTCTTTGGTGATTTCGTCACAAATTATTTTGGTGTTTTTAAATTCCTGGGGTATTTTGGAAAAATTTTGAAATCCGGGGGTATTTCGGAAATTTTTGACCTCGGGGGTATTTCGATAATTTTTCACAAATCAGAAAAATTTTCAGAAAATTTTGTAAGGATGGTTTTCACAAATTTAAAAGAAAGTTTTTTAAGAGTTTTAAAACTAGGGTTTTGTTGTTTTTATAGAAACACGGCTTGTTCCCTTTCGGGTTTTAGTCATTGTGTTTAGCCTATGACCGAGCCCTCTTGGTCAGGGTGAACCAAAGCTACGCACCAGGCAGGATTCGAGTGGAGAGGAGGTGAGTCACGCGGACTGCTTAAATACCAAGCTCCCACCAAAACCATTCCTAGACATGCGCACGCAGAGGTTGCCACACCCTCACCGAGCCCTCTGGGTTAGGGTGAACCGAAGCTACGCACCGCAGGGATTCTGCGCGAAGAGGAGGTGAGTCACTAGGACTGCTTAAATACCAGGCTCTTACGGATCCAATCCTAGACATGCGCAACTTAGCCATAGGTTTGTTTAACGTTCCTTAAGTCTTATGTGTTTGTGTTTGAGTAGACTAGTCCTAGGGTTCAAGTTCCTATCATGCTTTTCTACGTTCCATTCCTTTTCTACCCTTCCATATTTCATAACACATAATCACACAAATAGTTAAGGGTACTTACACAGTGGATCATGGGTTGGAGACTTAGGAGCCATGCCGAGAAAACTGTTTATTTCATAAAATTCTTTCAAAAGCTTACTTGGCTCGATTTGAAAACGTTTTGGGCCTTAGCCCACAGTCGAGAGTTTAAAACTGGCTCGATATTAAATCTGAAACACCCCACACCCGCCCACGAGCACGGGCCGGATCTCGTATGTTCCTTAAGTAAATCAGTTACAAAATTCTTTTATTACCAGAGGAAAACTCGTCACGATTTTTAAAAACTATTGGTTTGGGTTGGGCTTGAGTTAAAAACCCATTTATCTTATTTTAAAATCCAATTAATTAGGAGGAAAAAAAAACAATTAGGGTTTATTTTTAAAGAAATAAATTTTACTTAACTTTAATTGAAAATAATTAAGTAACATAGTAATTAAAAATAAAAGTAAAGAAGTGTAACTTATGGCCTTATTACATCAAGTAGAATCCCAAAATGAAATTCTAAAATACTTAAATAAATTTAAATATCCATATTGAATAAAACTTCAAGTGAGCATGGCCATCCCTAAGCTTCCGCCAACCCGGTCCATTATTGATCGTCACCTAAAAATAGTCCCACAACGGGGGTGAGTCAATGAGACTCAATGTGTACACAACACTAAAATTCAATAGATCGGGCATACATTTTTCATATCCAATACTTATTCATATAACAGATAAAAATGATGATGCAACCCAAACCCAAACCTAGGTGCCATCCGCTACACATCCGTACCAACTTTTGCACATCGTGGGGACTACTAAGTCAACCCTCCATCCGCTACACACCATCGAAGCGCGCGCTTGCGATCGACGTGCTCATCGCCCATATAAAATTTGTGGCATAGCCACTGAGATAATTGTGTCATGAGACACCACATTCAAATAATGTAACCGGTTACCACATTCGATAATGTGACCGAAGTCACCACATTCGGATAGTGAGACCGTAGTCATCACATTCACTTCCCCTTTTCATATATCCCGAATGACCCATATTATTCATATCATGCATATCCTACTTAAATTCACATTCTTATAAATTTTCACATGTTATAAATAACATATTTCGTAACCCTAGAGGAAGTAAGAGACGTACCTGAGTACTTTGTACCATAACACGGTACCCTATCCATATGCACATTTTACATATTACCATAATCATATTAAAAGCTAATGCGGGGTACACACCTGATTCGTTTAACGAAGTCCTTGAAATCCTGAAGAACCGATCTACTGATTTAGATCCTTAACTCCTATATTCGGCCAATCATTTAAACACATTAATAAACCTTTTTGGCTTTAAAACCAAATCCTAGTAGGATTTGTATACTGAAAACCTACCTTGTTGCCGATTGACTTAAGAATCAAGTCCCAACACTTTGTTGTATTCCTTCTTGCATTCGGCCAATCATTAAAACACATCCTAGGTTAGTTTCGGCTTTTGGGAATAAATCCAAATACTTAAAATAGGCTTTGGCCGAATGTCTTAAACACATAATCCAAATACTTAAAATAGGCTTTGGCCGAATGTCTTAAACACATACCTTTGTGATCTCAAATCCCGAAAAGTATCCTTGCTTTCCTAGGGATGTCGAAATTCCTATAATCATATGTTAGGTTTAATCTAATATTAAAACTTAAAACAAGACCTTTGGATCTTATAGTTTCTTACCTTAGATCCCAAAATATTCCTCCTTGTAGTCGACAGTTGTAGAAACCCGAGAGATCCCCTTAATACTTCAGTCGACTGCTTCCTTGCTTAGATTCACAGGGAGATTCGGCTATGGCTTCTAATGGAGAGGAAAATATTCGGCTAGGTTCCAACAATTACTTAATTTCGGCTTGACAAAAGAAAAGAAAGAAAAGAAGAGAAGAGAACACTAAGAATTCGGCAGAGAAAGGAGGAAGCAAAAATTGATGAGTAGCCCTCCTTCCTTTTATAGCCGAAATTATCATCTAAGGAGTCCTTACTTGGCCACCACTCCTCTATCTGATAACTTTATCCTTTAATTATCATAAATAAAAGAGTTTAAATCCAACATTTATCTCTTCATAATAATCCAATTTAAAAATCCTTTATTTATCACCCTTTTTAATCGAATATTTATGAAAATAAAACACCTCCTTTCTAGAAGCATGTGCCGTCCACCTCGAGTCTTACTGGAAGCAAAAATAAAACCTCCTTTATTTGCTTCCCAAGTGACTCGAACTCGTGCCCATTCCTCTTGCATATGGCGCCATTTCCATAGGCCCTAAGTGGCATATTCAGACCACTTTTCCAAGCCTGTTTGTGTGTCAAATTTCACAAACTTTTTATTTTAAGGCCACCTTGCCTTAATTTCCCCTTTTAAACCTTAAAACTCGTCATTTCTAGGTCATTTCTAAGTTTCCAAAAATTTTCGTTCGGCTCTGTAAACTTGACATTTTCTTACATTTCCAAGTTTCCAGAAATATGCACTTTCCTATTTTGAATCATTTCCAAATCATTTCCATCCATTTCCATACATTTTCAGGTTTCCAAAAATGTTCAAAATTTATTCTTAGTACATAAAACATGTTACTTCGTACAATTAAACCGAAAATGCATAGGCCCTTTCCAGGATGTTACACATTGGGCCCAATCCTACTAGGCCCAACTTTGGGATGTTACATTCAGTATTCTCGAAGATCAATTTAAGATCAGGTTATTATCAGCTGCGAGTTAGAGATTCAGATGTACCTAAGACTGCTTTCCGGACGAGATACGGCCATTATGAATTCTTGGTGATGCCATTCGGACTCACTAATGCCCCTGCTGTTTTCATGGATTTGATGAATAGGGTATTCAGATAGTATCTGGATCGGTTTGTGGTTGTGTTTATAAATGACATCCTGATCTATTCGCATGACGAAACCGAGCATGCTGAACACTTGAGACTTGTGTTACAGATTTTGCGTGATAAGCAGTTGTACGCAAAATTCAATAAATGTGAGTTTTGGTTACGCGAAGTTAGCTTCTTGGGGCATGTCATTTCAGCATCAGGTATTCGGGTTGATCCGAGTAAGGTTTCGACTATACCTGATTGGAAACCCCTGCGTAATGTTTTTGAAGTTCAGAGTTTTCTAGGACTAGCCGGTTATTATAGACGCTTTGTGAAAGGGTTCTCAATGATTACAGCTCCGATGACAAAGTTGTTACAGAAAGATATTAAGTTCGAGTGGTAAGAAAAGTGTCAGAAAAGTTTCGATCAGTTGAAAGCTCATTTGACCGAAGCTCTAGTACTCGTTCAGCCAAAGTCGGGCAAAGAGTTCATTATCTTCAGTGATGCATCCTTGAATGGTTTGGGCTGTGTTTTGATGCAAGAGGGGTAAGGTTGTAGCCTACGCCTCGAGACAGTTAAAACCGCATGAAAAGAACTATCTGACGCATGATCTCGAGTTAGCTGCCATAGTTTTTGCTCTGAAAATATGGCGTCACTATCTGTTTGGTGAAAAATGCCATGTCTATTCTGATCATAAAAGTCTAAAATACTTAATGACTTAGAAGGATCTGAATTTGAGACAACGACGATGGTTGGAATTGTTAAAAGACTACGAGCTTGTGATTGATTATCACCCGGGAAAAGCTAATATGGTTGCTGATGTTTTAAGCTGAAAATCACTATTTGCTTTACGTGCAATGAATGCAGACATAGCTATGACTGACGATGGTGTAATTGTTGCAGAATTGAAAGCGAGACCGTTATTCGTTCAACAGATTTATGAAGCTCAAATGGTTGATAATGACTTATTAGCAAAAAGGAATCACTGTGGTTCGAATCTTGACTCGTAATTTCGTGATTGATGTCTTTGAGGATGCTTACGGTTCAAAACCGAATATGTGTACCAAAGGATCCCGAGTTGATTCGGATGATTTCTAATGAAGCTCATAACGATGATTGTCAATTCACCCGGAAGCACAAAATGTATAATGATTTGAAACAAAGATTACGGTGGCATGGTATGAAACGAGATATTTCGGATTTTGTGTCAAAATGTTTGATATGTCAGCAAGTAAAAGCCGAGCATCAGGTACCATCTGGGTTGCTTCAGCCGATTATGATACCCGAATGGAAATGGGATCAAGTCACAATGGATTTCGTATCTGGGTTACCGTTGACATTGAGCAAGAAAGATGCAATCTGGGTTATTGTTGATAGATTGACAAAATCGACTCACTTTATTCCGGTTCGTACAGACTACTAGCTTGATAAGCTAGCTGAATTGTATATTTCTCAGATTGTACGACTACATGGAGTACCCATTTCTATTTTTTGGATAGAGATCCGAGGTTCACATCGCGATTTTGGAAGAAACTGCAAGATGCATTAGGTACTAAATTGCATTTCAGCACAGCTTTTCACCCTCAAACGGATGGTCAATCTGAGAGGATTATTCAAATACTTGAGGATATGTTGAGATGTTGTGTTCTCGAGTTCGAGGGTACGTGGGAACGATACTTGCCTTTGATTGAATTTGCATACAATAATAGCTTTCAATCGAGTATCAAAATGGCACCTTACGAGGCTTTGTACGGTCGTAAATGTCGTACACCTTTGTATTGGATCGAGATAAGTGAAAGCAAGATACACGGGGTTGATTTAATCAAAGAGATTGAACATAAAGTAAAAGTGATCCGCGAAAGTTTGAAAGCAGCTTCAGACCGTCAGAAATCTTATGCGGATTTGAAACGTAAAGATATAGAGTTTCAGATTGGTGACTGAGTATTTTTGAAAGTCTCGCCTTGGAAGAAAATACTTAGATTTGGTCGCAAGGGCAAGCTGAGTCTGAGATTTATTGGGCCGTACGAGATTATTGAGCGTATCGGGCCTGTTGCATACAGGTTGATGTTGCCACTTGAGTTAGAAAAGATCCACAATGTTTTCCATGTTTCGATGCTTCGACAATATAGATCCGATCCTTCTCATGTGATTAGTCCGTCAGAGATTGAGATTCAGTCTGATTTGACCTATGAAGAGGAACCGATTCGTATTTTGGCTCGCGAAGTGAAAGAGTTGCGTAATAAGAAAATCTCGTTGGTGAAAATATTGTGGCATAAGCATGGGGTCGAGGAAGCAACTTGGGAGCTTGAGGATTTAATGAAAGAACGTTATCCTAACCTATTCACCGGTAAGATTTTCGGGGACGAAAATCCCTAAGGGGGGAGAGTTGTAACAGTCCAATTTTGACCCTAATCGAAACAGTTGTTTCGGGACCATTAATCCGAGTCAGGAAAATATTTTAATATTATTTTCTATGTTCATTTTGTGTGAATTGATAGGTGGGATATTTTTGTGATTTAATTTTATCTTTTGAGTGTCGAATTATTAAAATGGGCTTAATTGCGTAAAGTGAAAACTTGATAGTTTAATGTGTTAGGATCCAATTGTGGATGTCTTTTTAAATGGAAGCATTTAAAATGCAAAAATCCCAATTTTAAAGTTAGTGGCCGGCCATGGACAAGACTAACCTTATGTTATAATGTCTAGTTATTTTATAATAAAGGTTAAATAGGTAATTAAATAAAATGTTAATATATATGTTATTTGTAATAAAACAAAGCCATGGTTATCATCTTTTAAGCCATAGTCGAAACTTAGCAAAAGAAAAAGAAAGAAAACCTTGCAACATTCGGCCATGAATTGAGCTTAATTCAAGGTGAGTTTTAACTCAGTTTTTGATAATTTTTACGTTTTTGAGATCGTTGCTATGTGATTTAGCTAACCCATGCTTGAATTTTTGAATTGGTTGTGTATTTTGTGAATTGCCATTGAAGAGAGCTTGTTTTTTTTGTGGGTTGATGATGAAATATTGATTATATGTGTTAGATTAACAAGTTTTGTCTTTGAAGTTTGGATGAAATTGAGTAATTAGGATTAAATTGCAAAAATAAATTTTAGAGGGACTAAAATGGGAAATAAATGAATTGTATGGACTTATATGAACACTATGAAAATTTGGCTAAACATGAGTACCTTGAAATTTTGAGTATTTTGTGTTTTGTGCAATAGGGACTAAATTGTAAAAATTGTAAATGTCAGGGGTAAAATTGTAATTCTCCGATTATGTGTTTATGGACTAAATTGAATGAAAAATTTTTTTGAATGAGCTTAATTTGAAATTATTTAGATCAAGAACAAAAAGAATCGGGATTGGATCAGGGAAAAGCGAAGTTGAACGAATAGCCCGGAAACCTAATCCGTCGATTTTTGAGGTAAGTTTTTAAGCAATTGGGTTGTAATGAAATTGTTCTAATCTATATGAATGTTTATGTATTTAATAAAAGTAAGTATGTATAATGTCTTAAAGCCGAATGTGATGTTGATTAATAAATGTATTTAGCCGAATGTGGGGTAGACATTTAAGCCTTTGGTTCATTTGAATGGAATGTGTATATTTATATATATATCATTGATATAATCAAATGCGGTAATGAAATGTGAGATGGTTGTATTCGAATAAGGTGTATATATGTATAATTCTGAATGTGATAATGTTCTATGGGATGAATGAGTTGAATTGGAAATGAGTATATGTATATATATATAGTATTTGAAGACAAGGATATATGTATTTGTATGGATGGAAAGAATATTGGATATTGAGCACTAAGTGTGCGAATTGAATTTCCGAGCACTAAGTGTGCGAAATTGGATAACGAGCACTAAGTGTGCAAATTGAACTTCCGAGCACTAAGTGTGCGAAATCGAATAACGAGCACTAAGTGTTCGAATTGAACTTCCGAGCAATAAGTGTGCGAAATCGAATAACGAGCATTAAGTGTGCAAATTGAACTTCCAAGCACTAAGTATGTGAAATTGGATATGAAAACTTTAAGTGTATAAATTGAACTTCAGGACATTTCGGGTGCTTAAATTCGGTTGATGAGCAATAAAGGTAGGAGTAAATATAAATTCAAGATTGATTTTGGTAAGTTTCAATGCTATGAGAGATTATTATTTGATTGGTAAGTATATATTTTGTAAGTAATATATGTATAAAATATCAATTGTTAAATATATGCATATGCAGTTTTGGGACCTATGAAAGGTGATAGTTTGGTATGCATTTGTATTAAATTGAGAAATGGATTATATACTTGTGTGATGCCTATTATTGAATGCTGGTATATTCGGTTAAAGGGGTTATGAAATATGTAAATTTTCTTTTAAAATGTTTAAAAGCATTGTTATATGTAATTGCTTATAACTTACTAAGCTAAGATAGCTTACTTTGTGTGGTTGTTGTGTTGCTTATTAGGTTTTGAAGTCTAAGCTCGAGCTCAGGGATCATCGTCAAGTCTATCACACTATCAGCTATCTTTGGTACTTTATAAGTAGTACATCGTTTGAAACTATGGCATGTATAGGCTAGCTAATTTGTATAAGTTCGAAGATGAATCTAGCCATGTGATTTGGCTAGTTATGTGTTAGCAATATGTATTAATGAAAATGATATATGATGCGTGTTTTGGTATGACTTGATAGCCTTTGAAATGGTTAAGTTTTTGGTCAGTAAATATGGATGAATTATGCTTATGTACACATGTGTTTTAGTCTTGTAAATTGGCATGAATAGAATTGGATTGGAATGTAGAGATTGGTTGATTATTTTGGTATGATCTTGGTTGTCAAATGTGCATGATTTGCTTTGGTCATATGCTTGTAGGTTTGACCCTTATGTGGGCGGCATTTTGGCCTTGCAAATGGCCTATTATGCCACACGGTTGTGGCATACGGGCGTGCCTGATGACCGTGGGTGTAAGTCAGTATTTAGCTAAGGGTACACGGCCATGACACATGGGCGTGCTTGGTAGCCGTGTGGTTTAGTCAGAATTGACCACGGCCAAGGTACACGGACGTGCTTGGTGGCCATGGATTTAAGTCAGATTCGACCACGGGGGAGGCACATGGGCGTGTCTAGTAGCCGTGGGAGGCACACGGCCTGCCCATACGGGCGTGTAACCCCTGAAACTTAGAAAAGTTTTAAATTTCCGAGAATTTCAGTATGTGTTTTGGTTTAGTCCCGACTCTGTTTAATGCATGACTAAGGTTTCGTAGATCTAAGAAAGGGACACTATGATGTCAGATGATGAGTGTGATTGATGATTTATTTTACAAATTGTCTATTAAAGTTTTCGATCTGTCCGGTAATACCTTTAACCCTAATCCGGCGACGAATATGGGTTAGGGGTGTTACAATATGAGATGATACACAAATCAAAAGGTCTTTAACAAGGTTGTAACGAGGCTTGGGTTAAAGGTGTGGATAAAGGCTGAATTAGAGGGTTAGAATCGAGATTGACTTGACAAATTACCTAACTAGAAAAATGAGCTAATAATTACATTAACTAAAAACTTGTAATACTAATAATACGAGCTTTTTCTTCAAGATGTGAAATTTAAATATGTAAGCTCACTTACTAATAAAACTAATAATGAATATACTTCGTCGTTTTTTTTAAGAACAAATCAATATTTACAATAATAAGAAAGTACTTTAACAACTGAAATATAGAACATAGTTAGGCAACTGCTCAAAATCAAATCTCGACAAAAAGGGTAGTAAAGAAGAATGGTGATAACAAATACAAAGGGTTTTTGGTTTAAAATTAGCGGGTGAGTCAATAAAAATAAATTGTTAAGATCAAACGGGGTTCACTAGGGGTTAATTATGAAGGTAGGCTTTTAGTGGAGTAAGTGGGTTAAATCCTAGGTGCCTTTATCATCTCTGTATATCAAATCAAAGGTGTGGTCTCGACATGTATAGTCGAAGCAAGTTCTATAATAACAAATCAATGTTGACACACTCACAATCAATAAAGTGGGCAAGAAAAAGAATATATGCTCTATAAGGCTCAAAATCTCACAAAAATTATGGGTTTTTGATGTCAACCTCGTAAATTTCAAACTTCAAAGTAATATTCAAATTTAGGTAGAGAACCTAAAAAAAATTTTAATTTCTGAAAAATAGACTTAAAATGCTTGATTCCCTAGTATCTTAAAGTTTAAATCATTAATGCACAATTATCTATGACTTAATCCAAAACATATCAATAAAAATCATAAATCAGGGGAAATTTCATTCTAATAGTAATATGAGAAATTTTACTTAAGAACAAGACATAATTCAAGATTTGAGAATAATGAAAAAAGTTTGGCACTTTTAAGATTCACCCCCACACTTAAGATGTACATTGCCCTCAATGTGCAAAGATAGATATAGACACAGAAAATCAAAAGATAGGGAGAAAAGTGAAACTTCCTGAATTTTTTTATGGGGTCACAATACTCAGGCCGCGTGTGAGGAAGACATTTCTGGAGGGCTGGGTAATGGGGTCATTGTTGTGTGATTCCCAAGTAGCCTGAAGAACCTAAAACTAAGAAACTAACATAGAATAAACTAAATTAAGCAGAAGAGAAGTAAAGATAAGTAAAATAAATGAGAAGAGTAAAGAGAAATAAGAGTTAAATGGCCTCAAAGACCCTTGGCTTGTCGAATAAATGAAGCGGCCGGCATGAACTTATGTAAATTGATCTCCCACAGGGAGACTGTGCTAGGATCCTTCTGCTTCTTTGGCATTTGGACGGCGTATTAGGACTATGTAGAAGGGAAAATAGATGAAAGAATGAAGGAGTTGGGAGGTTGAAGGTGAGTAGGAAGAAGAGAGGGGGTTTAAATAGAATTTTCAGGTCTGGTACGCCCCCACGCCCGTGTACCATGGGCGTGTTGTGTCACACAGCCGTATAGCACGACCGTGTTGTGCTATGTTCGTTTCTCCCACACCTGTTTCGTGGTCTACACGCCCATGTTTGATAAAACAGTGTCGACCATGGCTGTATCGCACGGCCGTGGTGTTTAGTCGGAGCCCGTGTGACTTCCCTTACTGTCGGCCATGACCATATCGCACGGCCGTGGAAATTTATAGTCGTCCGTGATCTGGGAATCTTTCGTCATTGGCTCGTACTACCTCTGCTATGTCAGTACAAAGGTCCGTAGTATCCACACTGCCACGGCCACGGCCGTGTGTAAGGCCGTGTGGTATGGAAATCTGCACTTGGTTAGTTTATAGTTAGGTACTGAAAAGGAAAAATAAAAGTAAAAGATAAAAAAAATGTAAAATTTAATGGGGTGAGTGCTCGGGTTGCCTCCCGAGAAGCGCTCGTTTAAAGTCTTAAGCTAGACTTACCTCTCATTCGCATAGTTAGGGTGGTTTGAAGAGTTGAACATCCTTCCTCATGATATTTGTCCTATTATCAGTATATAGTTCAAGTCGAGGGGCGTTTATTTTAAAAGTGCCAAACATAGGATTACTTACCTCGACTGTTCCGTATGGGAAAACATTGATTACTTTAAAAGGGATTTCTTTGTTTGTATTAGGGTCAGGAGGAGATATTCGAGGGTCTACTTTATCTAACAATACCTGATCTCCGATTTTGAATTTGTCTGTACCATAGAGTGGCTTTGGTTCTGCTTCGTGTATCCCTAGTTTTTCCTTGAAATGCATCTTCCACTCGTCTAGTTCATCAATCTGAAGCCTTCGATCCTCATGAATTATTTCCTTGTTGTTATGAGATATAGGATCTGGCTCGGGTGTGTAGTTCTGTGGTGCTTCCTGAAAAGAAGGTTTAACCGAATGGTCATTAATAAAATTTATTTTCTCACCTTGATTGCTTGATGTCCTAGCCGAGTCGAGAGCCTGAAGACTGATTGATTCGTCACCTACGCGGAGTATGAGTTCACCTGTACCCACATCAATTTTAGTTCTAGCAGTCGCTAAAAAGGGTCTCCCTAAAATTAAGGGGATACTATTGTCCTCATCCATGTCTAAAACAACAAAATCTACTGGGAATACAAATTTATCAATCTTTACTAACACATCTTCGATTATACCCTTAGGAATTCGAATAGTCTTTTCAGCTAATTGAATGCTCATCCTAGTTTGTTTGGGTTTCCCTAGACCTAGTTGTTTAAACATTTTATAAGGCATAACATTTATGCTTGCCCCTAAATCAGCTAAAGCGTTATTAATAGATAAACTACCAATTAAACATGGAATTGTAAAACTCACTGGATCTTTTAATTTTTGTGGTAATTTATTTTGTAGAATTGTTGAGCACATTGCGTTTAGTTCCACGTGCGATGCCTCGTCTAACCTTTGTTTATTTGTCAACAGCTCCTTTAAAAATCTCCTGGAATCAGGCATCTGCGAGAGAGCTTCAAAAAACGGTAAGTTAATATGTAATTTCTTTAAAAGCTTAAGAAACTTGCCGAACTGTTCTTCTGTGTCGTCCTTCTTCAATGCATCGGGGTATGGTATACGAGGTTGGTACTCTTTAATTATCGGTTTCAGCTTATCATGACTTACCTTATTCTTACCTTCCTCTACCATATTCTCTTGGCTTACCTTAGGCTCATCTAACCCTACACTTTCCTGAGCTGTTATGGCTTGAAGTTGATCCTTTGGGTTAGTTTCTGTGTTGCTCGGTAGGCTTCCTTGCAGTCGTTCGGAGATCAGCTTAGCAAGTTGCCCTAACTGGTTTTCGATCCCTTGAATCGATGCTTGTTGATTTTTAAGTTTTGTCTCGGTGTTCTGGAAACGAGTTTCTGACACCGCTATGAATTTTGTCAGCATCTCCTCAAGGTTCGGATTCTTTTCCTGTGGGAAGGGTTGTTGTTGGAAGTTTGGAGGGGGTTGTTGTCTCTGATTTCCTTGACTGCCCCATGAAAAATTGGGGTGGTTCCTCCAACCTGGATTATAAGTGTTACTATAAGGGTTATTTTGAGGTTTAAAATTGTTACCCATATAGTGAACTTGCTCGTTTTCAGCGCTCGGGTTGTAAGGTGGATATTCTGTGTTGTTCATCCCTCCTCCATTCGTATCGCACTACATAACTGGATATACCTGCAAAGAACCACATAAACCATCAACCTTTTTATTTAACATCTTTACCTGATTCGATAGCATGGTTACTGCGTCGAGGTTGAAAACACTGGCTGTTTTCGTTGGCTTTGTCCTTGTGACTTGCCACTGATAGTTATTTAGTGACATCTTGTAACACCCCAAACCCGGCTCATTCACTACGACCGAATTTGAAATGCCACTGCGGAAAAACGTTTGAAAATATCCTGACTTGTGGTGGAACTTGAAAATTTTGTTCTTATTCAAAAACTATGTCCATTTAAAATTTTTAAATAATATAAGCTTGATAAAAATATCCGAATTAAAACTTTATTATAAGTTGTTATAATATAAATTATTTGCAAAAAATATTTCTAAGTATAATATAAACTTCAAAAAACCATAAATAGAGTACTTTAAATGGCCCTTATTACAAATAATAATTTAATCAAAAGTACTTAAAAATAACTGAATATAATAAACTCTATTAAGTAAGAAAAACACTTCTTCTGCATGGGCCACCTCGTATCCACTCCAAACCCGGTCCAAGCATCACCTGAGAGGTTAATAAAAATTGGGTGAGTCATACAGACTCAGTGTGTAATTAAACCACTGAATTCCACCCACGTGTTAACCACATATTATCCCATATATCAGATATCAAGTATCATATTCACATACTACCACATTCTGGGCTTGGCCCATATTCATATCACATTCATATAAATAGGTAACTAACCACTTGATTTCACATATCGGGCTTAGCCCATTTCCACACTGATCCACATTCATATACTGGCTTGGCCCATTTCATATTAATCCACATCACATATTGGGCTTGGCCCATTTTCACATATATTCACATGAAAAGTTATGCAATTATGAAGCCCAACCCGACCTAGGGTCCATCCTCTACACACCCCCTTATCCACCTTTACCACACACCGGGGGATTATCAAATCACCCTCTCCTTTTCACTCCAAAAGGCAATCATCGCCGTCCACGCAATTAAGCACAATAGTCCACAACGCGACCTCGATCGGCGCCAATCCACGATGTAGCCGTAGCTAACACCAAAACCACGATGGGACACATAGTCACTCATCAACCACGATATGGCACATAGCCGATATCAACCACGATGAGGCACATAGCTACTCATCAAACCACGCGAACTTAATCGCAAATAATCCACAACGTGACCTCGATCCAACGCCAATCCACGATGTAGCTCAAGGCTAACATCAAACCACGTACTCGAAGTACACCTGTCATTCTTTCATATCATATCCCACCCATGCACATGTAACATAAATAATGATATAATATAATGATGCATGAGCATGTTCATCAAGCATAGTCATAACACATATTCATACTAATAATCACATATCATCGTTTGGTACTTACCGGATTATCGACATACCCTCTTGAGGGTATCCATCTCACAATTTCCACTCGGACTAGTTAGCACATTCATAATACATACACATTTCACATACATATCATATACCCTAAAAAAGCGGTGGGTTAATCACACACCGACTTTCTAGCTTAATTCAAACTACTCGAATCTAACACGATCTAGAATCCCGATACTCGCTTACTTGTCGATTAGCCCCTAAAAATCATAATACACAATCGGCCATACCTAAACTTATAAAATGGCCTATGGCCGAATACCACATTAACTCACCTTGAGTAGTCGAATCCAAGAGGCTCTTCTAAGACTCCTTAATGCTGGCACTATTGTTGCTTGTGAAGACTAAATGAGAATAGGTCGGCTCTTTTATGGTGAAGAAGAAAATACAAAAGTAGAGGGAGTTTACTGCCTAGAGGATTCGGCTATGGTTCACTAAAGTATTTCGACTTTTAAAAGAATTCTTAAAGAAAGGAAGAGAAGAAGGAATTGAGCAATACGGCAACGGTGGAAAAGGGAAGATTCGGCTAACAAAAATAAAAGAAAGGAATTGGGAAAGGGATATAGATTCGGCCAAGAACAAATAGAAAAGAGGAATGAAACATAAGCGGCTTTGCACAAGGGAAAAGGGCACTAATGGGGAAAAGAAACTAAATTCGCACCCCTATTTATACTACTCAATTTCTGGCACTCCTACCTCCTCTCAAATTCCACTTCCTTCTCCTATAATAACTCTTGAACACATATTCAAAATATATAAAATAAATCTATACTAATCTTCTATTTATCAACTTAAAATAAATCCACCTTAATTAATAGAATAAAAATTATCCATCATTAATCCCTTATCAAACTCCTAAATCATCTCTTATCACCTTTTCAAAAACAAATAAGATAAAATAAAAGCTTTATCTCCTCTTTATCTCTTATCCACATTTAAACTAAATAAAATAACACCTCTATTATCTAAAATAAATAATACAACCATTATCTCTACCTATTCAAAACAAACAAATAAAATAAATCCAACACTTATCCTTACTCCAAATAAATTTCAAAAGGATAAAAAGCTTAATCCACTTTCAATTAAAAGTCTAATTGCCGTCCAATGCTTCTCTCTCTCTTGACGCCAAAAGCCAAAATTAAAACACCCAACTGCTGCTCTCGTGCCTTGAACCCGGGACCTGTTGGAACCCTCAACTGCAGGTAACGTCCCTGCCACTTTGCCAAGGCGCTGACTGTGATATAGTTCACCCTGAACTCCTTTTAACACCTCTTTCCCTACCTCCCCCTTTCCTAACGCCAAAGCAAAATAAAAACACGCCCATGCCGCCAACGGGATTCGAACCAAGGCCCTTGTTGCCGCAAGCCGCATATAGCGCTCCAAGCCACTCTGCCGTGGCATTTTTTATGACATAAACTCGCCACAACTAATTTTAAAGCCTCTTTATCTTGCTCCCCTCTTAACGCTAAAAGCAAAATTAAAACACCCATTTTCTTTCCACGCTACTCGAACTCCAGACCCTTGTTGGCGTCATTCCCAAGCCTTAAGTGGCGTCCTTAAGCCACTTTACCAAGCCCCCTTTCGTGACCCAAAACGCCCACAAATTATTCTTAAGGCCTCCTCAGCCTAATTTCCTCTTTTTACACTTAAATCCAAAATTTTTCCAAAGCTTTCACCCTCATTCTAAAGTTCTAAAAACTCTTAAAACATCTCCAAATACCCTTAAAACCCACTAGTACTTGGGTTATGCTCCAAACGCATAACCCCTAATCTAGGATGTTACACATCTCTTCGATAAATTCGTAAGCTGCTTCAGGTGTTTTATTATTTGGGGTTCCGCCGGCGGCTGAATCAATCAACTGCCTGATTGAAGGGTTTACACCGTTATAAAAGGTTTGGACCTGTAGCCACAAGGGTAATCCATGGTGTGGGCACCTTCTCAATAGGTCTTTGTATCTCTCCCATGCATCATAGAGTGTTTCTAAATCCATCTGCACAAAAGAAGAGATATCATTCCTTAACTTGGCCGTTTTGGCTGGCGAAAAATATTTTAATAAAAATTTTTCTGTCATTTGATCCCATGTAGTGATTGATCCTCGGGGGAGAGAATGCAACCGCTGTTTGGCTTTATTCCTCAACGAAAAGAGAAACAACCGAAGACGTATGGCATCATCAGAAACGCCGTTTATTTTGAAGGTATCACAGAATTCTAGAAAATTTGCTAAGTGTGTGTTAGGATCCTCATCCTGCAAACCATCAAACTGAACAAATTGTTGTATCATCTGTATAGTGTTAGGTTTCAATTCGAAATTATTTGCAGCAATAGTAGGTCTAACAATACTCGATTCAGTTCCAGTTAAATTAGGTTTAACATAATCATACATAGTTCGAGGAGCCCGATTTTCGGCCACCTCTGGAGGTAGCGGATTATTCTCAGCCATCTATTCGGTGGTATTGGTTTCGTCTTCTTGCTCTTCCTCTATGTAATTTAAGCTTCACCTTATCTCTCTACAATTTCTACGAACGGTACCTTCAATATCACTATCGTAAATTAAGGGTCCTGTCGGGTTCATTCTAGTCATAAACTAGAGGTACCTGCAAGGAACACATAAAAGAAGAAAAATTAGCAAAGTTAAAAACAAAATAAAAGTAAATTGCAAAAATAAAAAATGGCTAAAGTAATAAAAATTGAGCGTTCTTAATATTTTGGTTCCCCGGCAACGGCGCCAAAAACTTGATCGTGTGTCAGAGTCTTAAAAATTTATATAAAGAATGATCGAGCCTAGAAACTAACTATGACAACGGTTGAGGCAAGCACACCTATTGAACAGTAGTATAGTTTAGTGGCAAGACCGGAATGTCGAACCCAAAGGAACCAAGAGTACTAATACTGACTCTCTTTCTATTATTTAACCTAAGATTTAAAGAATTTGTTGTTTAAACTAAAATTAACTAACTACTAAGCTAAAGACGCTAAGACAAAGAGAATGAATTGGGGAAAATATTTGTGGGGAAAACCAATTGATTAAGACAATACCCGAGGAAGAATCCACCTAGACTTCACTTGTTATCTAACTCTAAACCAGACGATTTATTCACTTGACTTGATCCGTAGGATTCCCTAATGTATATTAATACCTCCGTCGAGGCTACTAACGTCTAACCCTAGGTTGATTAATTGAAATCTCTTTCTAATTAAAACCCCTAAAATTGCATTAACTTGATCTATGGATTCCCATATTAGGTTTAACCCTAATCCGGTAAAATTTCGTCACCCTATGTCTGGGCGCGCGAGCAACTCCGCTTAATTATGCTAGATCTACTCTTAGACAGGGACTTTTGCTTCACTGCCTAAGCACATCAATACTTGAATCAATATCCTGAAATATCAAAGAAAGAATTAAGAACACATAATTAAGAACAAATCAAGTATTTATCATATAGTTCAGCAAACGATAACAAGATTCGTCTTAGGTTTCATCCCCCTCAGGTATCTGAGGGTTTAGTTCATAATTATAAAAGAATACATCTCAGAAGAAAAGATAAAACAAAACATAAGAAAAACCCTAAAACCCCCTGAAGGAATTAAAGAGAAGATCCTCCGTCTTGAGTATGACTTCGGCTTCTTGAGATGAATCAACTGGCTTTGTTCGAGTGAATCCCACAATTCTGACCTCTCTGGCTCGGCTCCTTGACCTAGCTGGACGCCCCTTTGAAGGTTGGCCTCTAGGGTGTTTATATAGGCTTTTAGAATGGCTTTCTTTGCCTCTAAGTACCCTAATCTGAATAGAATTCTTCTTTGTCACGTCAGGGACACGCCCATGGCACACGCCATTGTGAATCGTGGCCAGACCGTGTTCGAACCTGCTGAAGGAGCACGACCGTGCGGATTTGGCCCAGGCCGTGTCGATTTCTTTCTTTGGCCCATTTGGTCCATTTTAAGCTCGTTTTCCATTCTTTTCATCCTCCGATGCTCTCCTGAGTATAAAACATGAAATTAAAGGATTAAGAGCACCAAATTACATAATTCAAGGGATAAATCATCCAAAAGTATGCTAAATGTGGGTTTAAAATATGTTATTATTACGATTTATCAGGGGTCTTGTGTCTTGAGACAACAGGTCATTTATAACCCCCACTACAGTTCATTTTTGTCATTTTCCCGACACTCTTCAAAAGTTTTCCCACACTTTTTGACACCTCTCTTCTCCCCATTCTAAAATCTTGAATTTTCACTCCATTTTTTTCTTTAATTTCTTGCATCAAAACACTACCCATAACCTTCTAACACAAAATTATTCATCATTTTTCACAATTTCATAATCAAATTGTCCATTCCCAAATTTTTTAGGTATAAAACTTAACTTTTCTTTCTCAATTTTTTGTTAAAATTAGTTGCTTCTTTTGCAAATTTATAATATATCCATGCTTTGTTATGAATTTTTAATAATTAGTCCTAATGAAAAACTACATGTTCCTAATTTCTCATGTATTTTTTTAAATTGAAAAAAATATGCAAAATTCGAACCTATGTTGGTTATCTTCTCAAGTTTGTTTTGCATTATGTTCATTCACATATATTACTTAGTCCATTTCTCTCATTTCTTTTCAAAAACAACATTTTTCATACTTTTTTACAATTTTTTATTTTATTTTAAAAAATATATATTTTTCATTTGATTAAAATTAATTGAGTCTATTGGGGTTATTTGATACGAGTTTCAAGGCCCAATTTTAGGCCGATGTGATGGGCTTACACTATCTCAAGGCCCAATAACAAGGTCAAAGGCTAAGCAAATCAAACCAATATTCGATCAAAGACAATATGTGAGGAGGAATCTTTTTGAGGAAAAGGGAAATGATACATGTATGGAATCAGTGAAATTCATTAAAGTCACTTCAACCAAGTTGCCAATTTTCAAGTTGAAAAGATTAGTCAACTTGTGATAAGTGTTTGGATGGGATCCAAACATTTTTGGACGTAGGTGTCTGCATAGCATTTGAATATATATATATATATATATATATATATATATCTTAGCTTTGAAACGCACTTTGAATCACTCAATTTTGAGTTTGAGAGCTTAAGTTATGATCATTTTAGTGAAGATTACGCTAGCAGAATTTCTGGATGAAATTATTACGGAAATTATGAGTTTCAAGCTTTTTATTTGAGTTTAAATCATATTGGGTTCGAGTTTCAGGATTAAATTTTATTACATATTAGCCCAATATTGCATTTAATAAGTTTTATTATTTTATTATGTATATCAAATTTTTTGGATAACTTTTAAGTATTTTAAGTTATTTAGGAGTTTTATGTCAACAAAAAAAATTTAGTTTAAAACTACTTGCTGTTTAGATTAACTAGAGTTTTAGTATACTTGAGAGTTTTATTTAGATGTACTTAGCTAGCCTATATAAATGTCTATTCATTGTACATAATGAATTCATTCATTATTTACTTTGAGTTAATAAAATTCTCTTTGAGTTTTCTTTTTAAGAATTTCTCTTGAGTTTTCTTTTAGAAAAGTTTTAACAATCTTTTCAGATCGTGGGGATCAGCTTCACGTTTTTTCTTTCCAAGTTTCCTTTCTTGGAGGGGAAATTAGAGTCGTTTGAAGGGGGTTGTGGATTTATTGAGTTTCCATGGCTCTTTAGGAATTCTACACGCCATATTCATTTTTTTTCATCTATCTTCTTTATTTTCTAATTTATTCTATTTTGTTCCAATTTAATTATTCAAATATTTGATTTATTTAATTGTTTTCTTTCTATCTTAATTTTCTATTTTAATTGCTTCTTTTATTTTGTTTAGATCTGACTTGGATTCATTTGCATTTCAGGTTGTGTCAAAATTCAAATTTCTTTCCGATCGTTTTGAGCCCTAAGTCAAATCTGTGACTTGGACAAACTTATGATCATGTTCCTCACTCATTCTTTATGCAGGTGGATTGTTCATTCTATGTCATCAAGTCCTTTTTTTCCTTTTCCCGTCCCGTTTGTCTCGAAACCATCCAACATTGAAGCTAAGGTAAGCTACAGGGGAACCTTGTCTCGATAAAAAATCTTATTTGCCTCGAGACAACAATGCATCAAGGCTAAGGTTTGCTTCAAGGGAGCCCTGTCTCAAGACTAGCCTATTGTGTCTCTAGACATATTGCTGTAGGTTGTATTAAATGCAAAAAAATAAAAGCTTTTAACGGATAGAAACTCCCTCCAATGGCTCCGAAGGTCCATAACTCAATGTGCGGGTATAAATATCATTCAAAGACACTCATATGAAGACAAAAAACATGTATACAAAGATTAAGAGCTAAATTCCAATCAAATCTCATTATTATTCTTATCTTCACTTGTACACACTTGTGGGTTTAGTTGTTATTCATTCTTTCAAGTGTTGTGTTGTATTGTGAGAGTATTTACTTGTTATGTATCAACCTTGTAGACGTGATAATCCTATCTCAATTTCATTTCTCATTTTTGTGAGGATTTACTTAAGATTTTTGGTAGAAATACTTAAGAAGAAGTGACCCTATCTTGCCCATTGAAAAGATAGAGATTGTAAAGGTTAAACCTTTTCCTTGAAGGGTTCAAATTAGTAAATTTGGAAAATCCTTAGTTGTGGTAAGATAAGGTAATGATGTAGGTAATTGGGGCCGAACCACTATAAATTCCCATGTCCTCTTTGATTGCCATCTTTGCTTTAAATTTTTAAAACACCAATTCACCCTCTATTAGTGTATATTGAGCTTAACATAAAGAATAAATTTTCTTTCTTCTCCATTTTCGTAGCTCAAAATCAAGGATTGGTAATGTTTTCCTCTTAATTTTTATTGGAATTTTGTTAAAGAATAGTAGATAATAGAAGCCCACTTGTTAGATTATTAAATTGATGAGGTTTTGATGTGGAAATATGTTGAATCTTAACGTTAGAGAGAGACAAGATGAGGATTTTGGATGAAAATGTTATATAGTGATAACTTGAGGTCCCTAGAATGTAAATATGAAGTCAGATTAAATTCGTTCAAGGCGATTATGAAATAAGGGAATGTCAAACATTAGGGAATTGAGGGACTTAATTGAATAAAGAGCATTCATATTTGATTGTTAGTAATTTTGAATTCAATTGTGAAATTGATATTATTTTTATAATCGTATTATCAAACGTAGTTAAATATAACGCCGAAATGTTAAAAGTGAAAGAAAAAGAGAAGGCAAACATGGAATAGATATTGTGGTTTGTGCTACTATAATTTGCTTTCAATTACTTGTTTCATTGAATAGCTAGTTGATATAATCAAGTATGAAATAAATACCAATGTAATTGCATCTATACTTGAAATCTTGATATGTTTGACATGGTATTGTCCTTACATGAGATTATTTTAAAAATTATGATATTATGATGATAATCGATGATAGATATTTTGAATAATTTGTATGAATTGAACTTGTAAGTGGTTGTGAGCAAAATTATGGTGTCATGGTAATATGTTACAAATATTTGAATTATATCATATGATACAATGATGATATTATGACGATGAACATTGATAAATGTTATAATGATTAATTAATAATGATAATGCACTATTAAACAGTGTCAGAAGAGTTACAAGTATAGTTGGCTTGCCACATGGTTTGATATATTAGAGATTGTTATGGCTTGACGCATCGTGGTTTACTCCCATATTCCCAAAGGGTAGGAGAGTTCTTTAATTCCCAGAGGGTCGAAAATGGTACTCTAACTCCCCGAGGGTTGAGTACAATATATGCTCCAATTCCTAGAGGGTTGTGAGTAATCCCAATTTTTAGAGGGTCGTGGGCATATATATTGCTATATTGATCTATTTACTTGTCTTGAATCCAAAATTGGTTAATAGGGGCTAAACAAATTGAGAAATGAACAAGTGATAATGACTTAAAATGCTATGCATTCTAAATATGCAAAGATATGCAAATATGATCTATTGAAACGGAAAATGGAACTATTGAAAAATTGAGATAAGATGCTTATTCCCTGAGGGTGCATCAACGAAATGAAATATTTGTAAATTGGAAAAATATGATAAATTGAGATACTGTTGCATATTCATATACGTTAGAACTTGTGAAAAATATAGGCCCAAAACCCTTGAGGGTGGCGTGATCTATTGGTTTATTTATATGAAACAAATGATGTTGTGATCTCATGTGGTATGATATATTATTTCTTTGAAATGTGAATAAATGATGTTATGTTTTCAATATATATTGTAACATCCCTCACCTGTCCCGATCAACGAGACTAAGCTTCAGAGTGGTACAGTACAAAAAGGAACAATTATAGACATTTAATTGATAATTCGAGTAAAAAATTATTAAATTATATCATTGAAGTCATTCAGTACAGTTTAAAACCTTTCTAGAGCTTTATACAAGCTTATGTAAACTCTAAAGTTGACTCAAGATCGAACAAGGACCAATTTGCAAAGTTTCAAAAATTAAAGGCTAACGTCGTGATGTCACTTCCTCTACATCGTGACGTTGCCAAAATAGTATGTCACGTCACAATATTGGACCACTTGACATCGCGACATCACTAACTATCGGTTGGCGTTGTGACTAGGAGAAGTTGTCGTTGGGACAAGAAACCTGTTTTTAGTGCAAAATAAGCCTTTTAGTGCCTGATGCACAACAACCCTTCAACTAAGTCTTTTGGTACAATTGCATATGTTTTACTTGCATAAAATCATACCATATACATGCTAAACAAGTAACTATTCAATCAACTAACCAATATGCCACAATTGACACCATTTCACATTAAAATTTCTTATACATTTTCAAGTCCATCATCCATACATATAGCCATAATATTCCATTATTTCATTTAACCAATTTATACTCAAACATGCAATGATAGATACTAATTACACTTACCGCATCATATTACTAGCTTAAGCACATATACAATTTGACATTTACAATGCAAGATTAATATCAACTAAAATTCTAAACTTGTAACACCCAACTGATAGGTCGGACGACCGACCCTTTGAGATTTCAACTATCAACATATGAGAAAATAATTTAATAACCATTCAACAGTTCAATAATGCGTTGCCGTGATATTACAATATGTATAAATTTTTTTTGATAATATTAATCTTTTTATAAAGTTTGTCAATGTAGCATCATGCGTCTAATTACAATTTGGACTAAGTTTAAAGAGTTCTTATCCATATACAAAACAGAAGTTTAAGACTACAAGTTGCCCCGATATCTACACATGTTACAAAGTGAAAGGTGACATGCTCATGCTAGACTTTGAAGACTTTGGCTTAGTTCCCTTTTTTTCCTACGAACAACAGTTCAAAATACCTGAAACAAAGGAGAAAAAACATGGTAAGTTCATAAGGAACTTAGCGAGTTCTATAATAAAGTTACTTCCCTTTTTATTTCAAAATTAAGAAATTGCCACTGATTTCTCTTAGAAAAAACTTGTGTATTCATATTTCACAGCTTATGCTTGGGCTTGAACAACATAGAGGCACAATACATATTACATGAGAATTCCTTCTATGAAAGATTATGAAGCATATAGTCTTTTCGTATAGACTTGTTGCATATAATCTTAGTAAAAAATCCACCAAGTGGAGAGAATAATTTCGGATTAACTTGACAAACAATCTTGCGGACTCTTTTGTGCAGATTTTTAGATGCGGTGTAACAGCCCGTTTTTAGTCAAATCAGAATAGTGGTTTCGGGACCACAAATTTGAATTCAAAATATTTATTTTATTATTATTTTAATGTTTACAGTATGTTATTATGTTGGTGTGAAAATTTCGTTAAGAAATTTTATCGTTTAATTGGTCAATTTGAGAAAAAGGACTAAATCGCGTAAAGTGCAAAAGTGATGTTCTATTAGCTAAAGGTGTCTAATAGCTATAGAACCTTAAAGTGAAGGTCCTTATGTGGTAAATGTCCCATTAATGTGTTAGTGGATGTTAATGGGTTGGTATTATTGAAATTTTTAATTAGTAATAAGGGTAATTTTGGTATTTAGTAAATATAGTTAAATTAAATAAAACAAAAGCTTAATTTGGATAGATTATCATCTTAATTAGCCGAAAATTTGAAAGGAAGAGTAGCTATGGTTAGGTTTTCATTCGGCCAAGCTTTCCTAGCTCATTAAGGTACGATTTTTGTCCCGTTTTTAATGATTTCTACGTTTTTAAGATCGTTGCAGCTAGTACTAACTAGCCCAGGGTCTAATTTGCAAAACTGTTAAAGATTTTGAATGATGCCATCGATTAATATGTATGAGTTTTGGTGTTTGATGATAGATTATGAATATTACAAGTTTTGTTAAGTGATTTTTAGTGAAAATGCAAAATAGGGATTAAATTGAGAAATGTTGAAATTTTGTGGTTGAAATGTGAAATAAATGAAAAATATGGGCTTCTAGGGGCATAAGAGTAATTCGGCTAAGCATGGGTGTTGTGACATTTGCATGAATTTGTGATTTTTTGTATTGAGGACTAAATTGTAAAAATGTGAAACTTTAGGGGAAAAAGTGTAAATGTAACACCCCAAACCTGGCCCATTCGTTACGACCGAATTTGAAATGCCACTGCGGAAAAACGTTTGAAGACTGATTTCACTTTTGGGAAAAACATTAAAAATTTTGTCATTTGAAAACCATGTCCAATTAAAAATTCTAAATAATATAAGCTTGATAAAAATATCCAAATTAAAAGCACTTCCCAATAATAATTTAATGGTCGTCTAGCTTAAACATAATAAAATTGTTCAATCACTTTAATGGGCCTTATTACAATAAACACTTAATCAAAATACTGAAAATATAACAACTTAATTAATTAAAATATCTTTCTGCATGGAAATCTGCTTGTAACACCCCAAACCCGGCCCAAACACTACGACCGAATTTGGTGTGCTACAGAGAAAACATCTTTGAAAATCCTTTTAAGTCGAATTATCTTTTTGGTAAAAGATGGTTATTTTGTTTGAAACATTTGAGGTGTACAAAATCCATACTTAGGTTTATTTTAAAATATTTATTAAGCCAGATTGTAGCCGATTCAGATGTGCCCGATGGCACGATAAAACATTTTGCGATTAAAATTTTAGAAAATATGTGGACTTAATTTAATGTTAAGAAATAGTTTAAACAAATTAATCCAAAACATAGAATAATAAAAAAAAATATCTAGGAGGCCTTATTACAACTTAGTTAAAATAAAACCAACATTAAATAAAATAAAACAAAATCCAAGTTCATCTAATTAAGATTTCCACTGCATGGCCACCTTGAGTCCTTCCGGCTCCATCTCCGCGATCTACCCATCTGCAAAATGTTAAGGGAAGGGGTGAGTCACCAAGACTCAGTGTGTAATCCCCCACCCGGTAAGATAACTCATACACAAGTCATTAATAAACATGCACATGCAACCCAACCTAACCATCCATACTCCTTTTCTACCCCGTGTGGTCAAAACCACTGGTGGTCAAAACCACTGATGACTTAGAGTCACAAATCTGATGATGGGGCCAACCCATCGTGTGGTTAAAACCACTGATGACCATAGGTCACAATATATCAAGTGTGGTCAAAACCATCGGGTACCAAACCACCGGGACTTAGTCGCAAATAATCAATCGTTGTGGTCAAAACCACCGATGACCATAGGTCACAAAATAGTCCGATGGGGCCAACCCATCTTGTGGTCAAAACCACCGACGACATACCCATAGTTCATCCCCTCCTCTCATCAATCCCACCATCACATGCTTATACAACAAATTTCATATATCACGTCATAGTATTAAACATCATGTGATGGCATGCAAACATATATCAAAAATCACAAGTTAGGGGACTTACCCGGAATCCATGTTTAAGCCCACAAGCATATCATAGATCACTACCAAAATTTATACTCAAGACAATAATATAGCAAGTTTATTAATAAAGTGTGTAAAGAGTTTACACACCTGCTTCTACCGGAATTCCTAGATCCCGAAGATCCGATCTACGTCGCTAGATCTCTTGTCCTACACACTTTTGAATACTAACCACAGCACCCGATTCACGAATCACCACTTACCAACCGATTGATCACGAATGAAGGCTTGGTTTGAAGATCTCAAAATCCCGGAGCACCTTAGAACCGGTTGGAGAAATAGACTAGAGGATGTCACCTTTGCTTGATATTCGGCCAAGACTACACCAAATAGGGGAAAGAAATTCGGCACACCAAGGAGGAGTATATTCGGCTATAGGAAAGAAGGAAAAATAATGGAAAGGTGTTAGAGTTTCGGTTTGGCAGAGAAAAATTCGGCAGAGAGAAGAGGAGAAACTTTAGAGAATTTCGTGGAGGTTTTCTTGAAAAGAAAAGAATGAATGAAGAATAGCCTTACTCTTCCTTTTATAGCCAAAATTACTAGCTAGAGTCCTTTACTTGGCCACCACTCTTCTATTTTGATAGCTTTATCCCTTGATTTATCACTTTAATAAAGCTTAATCCAATAATTATCTCTTATCTCTTAATAAAAATAATACTAATAATAATCCTCTTTTATCTCTTCCTTATCTATCAAAATAAAAGAAATAATATCCACATTTATCTCTTGAAAATAATCTAAAATAAATCTATTATCACCTCTTCAAAATAAAAATTAAAATAAACTAATGCTTATCCCCCACTCCAAATTAATTCTAATTCAAAAAAATGCTTAAGCTTATCCTTATCTTCCCATTTGCCCATGTGCAGCCAACTCCTTCACGCCAAAGATGCCAAAAAAAAAAAAATCTCCCATATGTCGCCCACATTACTCGAACATGGGATCTCACTGGAACCAGCGCGTGTGTGTAACGCCCTGTGCCACTCGGCCAAAGCATTTTTTTGTGATATAAACTCCCTACAATCCCTTTTAAAGGCTCCTTCCGTGGCTCCCCTTGTTTTGACGCCAAAGAACAAAAATAAACATACCTTGTGCTTCCATCCCGACTCGAACTCGAGTCCATTCGCCAAGACCCTTAAGTGGCGCCCCAAGCCACTCCACCAAGCTGACTTTCTTGTCCGAAACCCTCACCAATTATTTATAAGACCTTCTTCTCGGCCCTCTTTCTTCTAACGCATAAAAGCCCAAGATAAAACTCCCTTGCTTCCTTCATGTCTCGAACCCGAGACCTCATACCAAGGCCCTTAAGCCACGCCCCTTGCCACTTCACCGAACCTAACTTTCGTGTCACAAACCTCCTTTATTTAATTATAAGGCCTTCCTACTTAAGCCCATCACCGCATATATAGAAAATAAAATGCAAAACGCTGCTCCAGCCACTCGAAACTGCGACCTGCGCCCATTCTCTCCTCCAACTCTTAAGGGCGCTAGGTTACCACTTTGCTACTTTGCTTTATTTCGTGACATGTTTCTCCCAAATTTCAAATTTACCCCTATCTCCTAGCTTCCTCATTTAAGATACTTAAAAAGAAATTTTTAGTTCCAAATCCGACCTAGCTCGGGGTTAGCTCTAGGCCCTAGAACATGCTTAATACTTCTAGAATTTAATTCTTCAAGCACACACATGGGAAAATATTTAAATTACAAATAACCCCTAATTCAGGATGTTACAATTCTACCCCCTTAAAAATAATTTCGTCCTCGAAATTACTTACTAACGAATAATCGTACATCCTAACTCACCGTACTACGCTTATGCTGCGCACTCTGATCTTAACAAATCTAACACATCCCCTAGAACTCATTTCTAACATCGCGATTTAATCTGATTAAAAAAAAGTTTTATGCATTAGTATTTGTTTCACTTGGTTATCCGCGAAGAAATTTTATGAGGAGAGTGTAATAGAGATTCTTTCGATCACACAAAGTTTTAAATCTTCTACCCTAGTTCACACAGAAGGGCTCATCCATTCCCTAATACCTTTCATACTTATTCACTCTTCGGACATTTCTGCCCATTTCTAACCCAGGGGTATTTTTGGTAATTTTGATAAATCGAGAATATTTTGAAAATTTTCCAAAAATAAATTTGTCCTACTATTTAAAAGAGATATTTTAGTGATTTTAAAACTAGAGTTTTCCTTAAAACATGGCTAATCTCTTTCGGGTTTTATTTAGCGTGTTTAGCCTAAGACCGAGTCCTCTTGGTTAGGGTGAACCGAAGCTACGCACCAGGTAGGAATCCCGCGAAGAGGAGGTGAGTCACTAGGACTGCTTAAATACCAAGCTCTTCCGGATCCAATCCTAGACATGCGCACCAGGGTTACCACACCCTAACTCGGCGACTTGGTCCTAGGTTTGTTTAATTAGGCTTTTAAAGTTTTATGTATTCTATTGGGGTAGTCTAGTCCTAAAGTTCAAAGTACTTATCATGCTATCTACGTTCCATACCTACCCTTATACAGATAATAATTCACAAAGGAGTCGGAAGTACTTACCTGGGCGGATTGGTGCCGGAGACTCGGGCCATGCTGTTCAAAACAAAAATCATTTTCACAAGGCCCACCAAAACATTTTGGGCCCCCACAGCCGAGCTTTGAACTTGGCTCTGATACCAATTTGTAACACCCCAAACCCGGCCCAAACACTACGACCGAATTTGGTGTGCTACAGAGAAAACATCTTTGAAAATCCTTTTAAGTCGAATTATCTTTTTGGTAAAAGATGGTTATTTTGTTTGAAACATTTGAGGTGTACAAAATCCATACTTAGGTTTATTTTAAAATATTTATTAAGCCAGATTGTAGCCGATTCAGATGTGCCCGATGGCACGATAAAACATTTTGCGATTAAAATTTTAGAAAATATGTGGACTTAATTTAATGTTAAGAAATAGTTTAAACAAATTAATCCAAAACATAGAATAATAAAAAAATATATCTAGGAGGCCTTATTACAACTTAGTTAAAATAAAACCAACATTAAATAAAATAAAACAAAATCCAAGTTCATCTAATTAAGATTTCCACTGCATGGCCACCTTGAGTCCTTCCTACTCCATCTCCGCGATCTACCCATCCGCAAAATGTTAAGGGAAGGGGTGAGTCACCAAGACTCAGTGTGTAATCCCCACCCAGTAAGATAACTCATACACAAGTCATTAATAAACATGCACATGCAACCCAACCTAACCATCCATACTCCTTTTCTACCCCGTGTGGTCAAAACCACCGGTGGTCAAAACCACCGATGACTTAGAGTCACAAATCGATGATGGGGCCAACCCATCGTGTGGTTAAAACCACCGATGACCATAGGTCACAATATATCAAGTGTGGTCAAAACCACTGGTGGTACCAAACCACTGGGACTTAGTCGCAAATAATCAATCGTTGTGGTCAAAACCACTGATGACCATAGGTCACAAAATAGTCTGATGGGGCCAACCCATCTTGTGGTCAAAACCACTGACGATACCCATAGTTCATCCCCTCCTCTCATCAATCCCACCATCACATGCTTATACAACAAATTTCATATATCACGTCATAGTATTAAACATCATGTGATGGCATGCAAACATATATCAAAAATCACAAGTTAGGGGACTTACCCTAATCCATGTTTAAGCCCACAAGCATATCATAGATCACTACCAAAATTTATACTCAAGACAATAATATAGCAAGTTTATTAATAAAGTGTGTAAAGAGTTTACACACCGCTTCTACCTAATTCCTAGATCCCAAGATCCGATCTACGTCGCTAGATCTCTTGTCCTACACACTTTTGAATACTAACCACAAAGACCCGATTCACGAATCACCACTTACCAACCGATTGATCACGAATGAAGGCTTGGTTTGAAGATCTCAAAATCCCGGAGCACCTTAGAACCGGTTGGAGAAATAGACTAGAGGATGTCACCTTTGCTTGATATTCGGCCAAGACTACACCAAATAGGGGAAAGAAATTCGGCACACCAAGGAGGAGTATATTCGGCTATAGGAAAGAAGGAAAAATAATGGAAAGGTGTTAGAGTTTCGGTTTTGGCAGAGAAAATTCGACAGAGAGAAGAGGAGAAACTTTAGAGAATTTCGGCAGAGGTTTTCTTGAAAAGAAAAGAATGAATGAAGAATAGCCTTACTCTTCCTTTTATAGCCAAAATTACTAGCTAGAGTCCTTTACTTGGCCACCACTCTTCTATTTTGATAGCTTTATCCCTTGATTTATCACTTTAATAAAGCTTAATCCAATAATTATCTCTTATCTCTTAATAAAAATAATACTAATAATAATCCTCTTTTATCTCTTCCTTATCTATCAAAATAAAAGAAATAATATCCACATTTATCTCTTGAAAATAATCTAAAATAAATCTATTATCACCTCTTCAAAATAAAAATTAAAATAAACTAATGCTTATCCCCACTCCAAATTAATTCTAATTCAAAAAAATGCTTAAGCTTATCCTTATCTTCCCATTTGCCCATGTGCAGCCAACTCCCTTCACGCCAAAGATGCCAAAAAAAAAAAAAAAAAAATCTCCCATATGTCGCCCACATTACTCGAACATGGGATCTGCTGGAACCAGCTGCAAGTGTGTAACGCCCAGTGCCACTCGGCCAAAGCATTTTTTGTGATATAAACTCCTACAATCCCTTTTAAAGGCTCCTTCCGTGGCTCCCCCTTGTTTTGACGCCAGCAACAAAAATAAACATACCTTGTGCTTCCATCCCGACTCGAACTCGAGTCCATTCGCCAAGACCCTTAAGTGGCGCCCCAAGCCACTCCACCAAGCTGACTTTCTTGTCCGAAACCCTCACCAATTATTTATAAGACCTTCTTCTCGGCCCTCTTTCTTCTAACGCAAAAGCCCAAGATAAAAACTCCTTGCTTCCTTCATGTCTCGAACCCGAGACCTCATACCAAGGCCCTTAAGCCACGCCCCTTGCCACTTCACCGAACCTAACTTTCGTGTCACAAACCTCCTTTATTTAATTATAAGGCCTTCCTACTTAAGCCCATCACCGCATATATAGAAAATAAAATGCAAAATTTGCTCCACCACTCGAAATCTGCGACTGCGCCCATTCTCTCCTCCAACTCTTAAGGGCGCTAGGTTACCACTTTGCTACGCCTTATTTCGTGACATGTTTCTCCCAAATTTCAAATTTACCCCTATCTCCTAGCTTCCTCATTTAAGATACTTAAAAAGAAATTTTTAGTTCCAAATCCGACCTAGCTCGGGGTTAGCTCTAGGCCCTAGAACATGCTTAATACTTCTAGAATTTAATTCTTCAAGCACACACATGGGAAAATATTTAAATTACAAATAACCCCTAATTCAGGATGTTACACTGCTTCTGCATGGCCACCTTTGTATCCACTCCAACCCGGTCAAAAAATCACGATCACCTGCGATGTTTAATAAAAATTGGGTCAGTCATACAGACTCAGTGTGTAATTAGTCCACTAAATTCCACCCACATGTTAACCACATATTAACTCATATATCAGATATCAATTATTAAATTCACATGTTATCACATTCTGGGCTTGGCCCATATTCGTATCACATTCATCTAATAGGGTAGTTAACCACATAATTTCCACATACTGGGCTTGGCCCATTTCATCATCAACCCATATGACAGATAATGAGTTTATACAAAGTGCACCCAACCCATCCTAGGGTCCATCCGTTTCACCTACCTTAGCGCACTTCCTACTCAAGGCCGTGGCTAATCCACCGATCAACTAAGTGATCCCACATATCTTACCTTGGCGGACTTGTCGCTCAAGGCCGTGGTCGAGCCACCGATCACCTAAGTGATCCCACATATCATTCACCCACGTGATGCACACACTATCAACCGCCGAGGTGGGCACCTAGCCAACACCTCCTTGATGAAGCACATAGCTAACATCAAGCGCTAACGTAGCACAAGGCTAACATTAGACCACGCACATAAAGTACACCCTTTCCTTCGATAGTCACATTCATATCCCATCCCATGCACATGCAACATATGATAATGTCATAACATAGTAAAATAATGCATGCTCATGCTATTCGGCATACAAACATATTCTCATTGGCATATTCACATTCTTAATAATTAACACTGACTGATTTCCGATATACCCCTTAAGGGTAACCATTCACAATCGCCATCGCACATATTAGCATTTACACAACACATACATTATACCATAAACCCGGAAAACAAAGGGGGTTAATCACACACCGATCACTTGGAGAACTATGCTTTCGATCATCGATGCTATTACTAGGCGATACTACGGCTATTTGCCTCGCTTTCTTCTTCGACGCAGTCCACACCCCGGTGGCCAATCCCTAACCGCGAGACAGATCTCTTCTTAAACTTCGGATAGGGACCTTCCCTTTCCCTTCTTGAATGGTATTCGCCTCCATCAACACACTTAATCGTAACAATCGATTTAATCATCAATATACGAATTCTTAACCAAATATCCACAACTTATCATACTTACCTAAGGGTCTTGAAATCTGAAAAGCTTGATCTAATGCTTAGATCCTTAATCCCTACATTTGATTAATCACCTACTACTTTAATAAAAAGCCATTTGGCCATAAATCCAAATCCTAGTAGGATTAGTATACTTAAACTTACCTTGTTGCCGCTTTGACTTAAGAATCAAGTCTTGAAATCTCTGCTATACTCTTTCTTGCATTCGCCAAGCATTGAATCAATTAACTTGGTTAGTTTTCGCTTTTGAATAATTAATTAACACATATATTTACCAAACATGGCCTTGGCCGAATGCTATAGACACTTACCTTGTGGATTTTAAATCCAAAACTCACCGAATAACTAGGGAACACGTGGCCTATGGTGTACCTTCTGGAAAAGAACTTCTCCTTCCTTGTAGTCGACACTTAGTAAATCCCGAAAGATCTCTTCAAAGTTTCGGCAACAAGATATTAATGGGGTTAGTCCTAGATTTTGGCAAATCTTAAGAAAAAAGGATGAAACCGAATGAGATCTTACCCTTACTTGAAGAAATCAATTGCACCTTCACTTTAACCTTCAGAGATTCAGCTATGGCTAGATGATGATCTCACAACTTTCGGCTTTTGGAGGGATTAGAAAGAAAAGAGAAGGAAGAATAAAGATGGAGGATTCGGCTATGGCTTCTAATGGAGAGGAAAATATTCGGCTAGGTTCCAACAATTACTTAATTTCGGCTTGACAAAAGAAAAGAAAGAAAAGAAGAGAAGAGAGCACTAAGAATTCGGCAAAGAAAGGAGGAAGCACAAATTGATGAGTAGCCCTCCTTCCTTCCTTTTATAGCCGAAATTATCATCTAAGGAGTCCCTTACTTGGCCACCACTCCTCTATTTTAATAGCTTTATCTATTTAAGTATCACTTAAAATAAAAGATAATTCAAAGAACTATCCTTACTTAGCCGAAATTATTAAACTCAAAGTCCCTTACTTGGCCATCACTTCTCCCTTATTTTCCTCTTTATCTCTTTATTCAAATTAAAAGAATTTAATCCAACAATTATCTCTTGAAAATAATGATAAATAAATCCCTTATTTATCCACTATTTATAAAATAATAAAAGCTCCTAATTTATAGCCATGTGCCGTCCACCTCTCTGCTCCTTGTAGCAAAATAAAATTTCTTTTATTTGCTTCCCATGTGACTCGAACTTAGGCCCATTCCTCTTGCATATGGCGCCATTTCCATAGGCCCTAAGTGGCATCTTCTGACCACTTTTCCAAGCCTGTTTGTGTGTCAAATTTCACAAACTTTTTCTTTTAAGGCCACCTTGCCTTAATTTCCCCTTTTAAACCTTAAAACTCGTCATTTCTAGGTCAATTCTAAGTTTCCAAAAATTTTCGATCGGCTCTGTAAACTTGACATTTCCTTACATTTCCATGATATTTCCTTACAAGACATTTCCTTACATTTCCAAGACATTTCATTACATTTCCATGACATTTCCTTACAAGACATTTCCTTACATTTCCAAGGTTCTAAAATGTTCACTTTCCTCTTTTAAACTTAACATTTCCATACATTTCCGTGTTTCCAAAAGTGTTCAAAATATATTCATAACACATAAGATATGTCATTTCGCATAATTAAACCAAAAACGCATAGGCCCTTTTCGAGATGTTACGCTTCTACCCTCCTTAAAAATAATTTCGTCCTCGAAATTACTTATTAACGAATAATCGTACATCTTAACTCACCGAACTACGCTTATGTCACGCACTCGATCTTAATAGAACCATCATACTTTCTAGGCACGCTCTAAGTTCACGTCCCCTAGAACTCATTTCTAACGTCGCGATTTAATCTGATTAAAAGTTTTATGCATCGTAAATTTTGTTCCACTGATTATTCGCGAACAGCTTTTATGAAAAGAGATGTTCGAAGTAGTTCTTTCGATCAACCAAAGTTTCTAGTTCAAGTTCACTACTCTAACTCGAGTCACATTCACATTCATAAGCAGAGACACATTCATTTTTCCACGAAGTCACATTCATTCACAACATCATTCACTACACTTTTATGGCCATTCCATCCATTTCCCTATCCAGGGTAATTTCGTCATTTTCCTACTAGGGGTATTTTGGTAATAAATCGGGGTCAATTCGAAAATATTTTTCAAATTAGAGGTATTTCAGAATTTACAAAATCTCTCTGGTTATTTTGTTTTCCAAATCGGAGGTGTTGCAAAAATTTGTAAATCGAGGTTATTTCGGTAATTTTGGAAGTTAGGCGATTCAGTAAATTTTCTAAATCAGGGTATCTTGTTATTTGTAAAACAGAAGTTTTTGGTATTTTTGTAAAGTAGAAATATTTTAGCAAAAGTCGAGGGTATTTTTGAAAATCTTAAAAACTAAGGGTATTTTAGTAATTTACAATACATGGGCATTTTTGTAATTTTGTAAATCGGAGATATTTTGGAAAAATTTTTACAATAATATTTTACTACAATTAAAAGGGTAATTTAGGGATTTTAAAACTAGGAATTTTATAAAACTGCATGGCTTGTCCCTTTCGGGTTTTAATTATCGGGTTTAGCCCGTGAATAAGTCCTCTTGGTTAAGGTGAACCGTAGCTACGCACCAGGTAGGATTCGAGTAAAGAGGAGGTAAGTCGCTAGGACTGCTTAAATACCAAGCTCTTACTGAATCCACTCCTAGACATGCGCACAACATGATTTTGCACACCCTAGCTCTCGCGACTTACTTCACAGTTTGTTTAATAGTCCTTAAGTCTTATGCATGTGTTTGAGTGCACTAGCCCTAGGGTTCAATAGTCCTAATATTCTAATCTACGAGCCCAAATAAGCCCATAACAGTTCACATAAACAAGTCACTTCAATAATTAGAAGTACTTACCGTGGACTTCGGTAGGAGATACAAAGCCATGCCGAATAACTCAAAAGTTTATGAAAGCCCATACTTTTGAAAAGCCCATCTTTGAAAAAATTATTTTGGACCCAAAACCTCAAGGCCGAGTTTTGAACCGGCTCGATACCAATTTGTAACACCCCAAACCCGACCCATTCGTTACGATCGAATTTGAAATGCCACCGCAGAAAAACGCTTGAAGACCGATTTCACTTTTGGGAAAAACATTAAAAATTTTGTCATTTGAAAACCATGTCCAATTAAAAATTCTAAATAATATAAGCTTGATAAAAATATCCAAATTAAAAGCACTTCCCAATAATAATTTAATGGTCGTCTAGCTTAAACATAATAAAAATGTTCAATCACTTTAATGGGCCTTATTACAATAAACACTTAATCAAAATACTGAAAATATAACTACTTAATTAATTAAAATATCTTTCTGCATGGAAATCGTTCGCATGGCCACCTTTGTATCCACTCCAACCCGGTCCAAAAATCACGATCACCGCGATGTTTAATAAAAATTGGGTGAGTCATACAGACTCAAAGGTGTAATTAGTCCACCGAATTCCACCCACATGTTAACCACATATTAACTCATATATCGAGATATCAATTATCAAATTCACATGTTATCACATTCGGGCTTGGCCCATATTCGTATCACATTCATCTAATAGGGTAGTTAACCACATAATTTCCACATACCGGGCTTGGCCCATTTCATCATCAACCCATATGACGATAATGAGTTTATGCAAAGTGCACCCAACCCATCCTAGGGTCCATCCGTTTCACCTACCTTAGCGACCCCTCGCTCAAGGCCGTGGCTAATCCACCGATCAACTAAGTGATCCCACATATCTTACCTTGGCGCACTTGTTGCTCAAGGCCGTGGTCGAGCCACCGATCACCTAAGTGATCCCACATATCATTCACCCCACGGTGATGCACACAGCTATCAACCGCCGAGGTGGGCACCTAGCCAACACCTCCCTTGATGAAGCACATAGCTAACATCAAGCGCTAACGTAGCACAAGGCTAACATTAGACCACGTACATAAAGTACACCCTTTCCTTCGATAGTCACATTCATATCCCATCCCATGCACATGCAACATATGATAATGTCATAACATAGTAAAATAATGCATGCTCATGCTATTCGGCATACAAACATATTCTCATTGGCATATTCACATTCTTAATAATTAACACCGACTGATTTACGATATACCCTTAAGGGTAACCATTCACATTCGCCATCGCACATATTAGCATTTACACAACACATACAATATACCATAAACCCGGAAAACAGTGGGTTAATCACACACCTGATCACTTGGAGAACTACGCTTTCGATTCTAATGCTATCACTAGGTGATACTACGGCTATTTGCCTGCTTTCTTGTTCTGACGCTGGTCCACACCCCGGTGGCCAATCCCTAACTGCCGAGACAGATCTCTTCTTAAACTTCGGGATAGGGACCTTCCTTTCCCTTCTTGAATGGTATTCGCCTCCATCAACACACTTAATCGTAACAATCGATTTAATCATCAATATACGAATTCTTAACCAAATATCCACAACTTATCATACTTACCTAAGGGTCTTGAAATCCCGAAAAGCTTGATCTAATGCTTAGATCCTTAATCCCTACATTTGATTAATCACCTACTACTTTAATAAAAAGCCATTCGGCCATAAATCCAACTCCTAGTAGGATTAGTATACTTAAACTTACCTTGTTTCCGTTTGACTTAAGAATCAAGTCTTGAAATCTCTGCTATACTCTTCTTGCATTCGGCCAAGCATTGAATCAATTAACTTGGTTAGTTTTCAGCTTTTGAATAATTAATGAACACATATATTTACCAAACATGGCCTTGGCCGAATGCTATAGACACTTACCTTGTAGATTTTAAATCCCGAAACTCATCGAATAACTAGGGAACACGTGGCCTATGGTGTACCTTCGGGAAAAGAACTTCTCCTTCCTTGTAGTCGACACTTAGTAAATCCCGAAAGATCTCTTCAAAGTTTCGGCAACAAGATATTAATGGGGTTAGTCCTAGATTTCTGCAAATCTTAAGAAAAAAGGATGAAACCGAATGAGATCTTACCCTTACTTGAAGAAATCGATTGCACCTTCACTTTAACCTTCAGAGATTCGGCTATGGCTAGATGATGATCTCACAACTTTCGGCTTTTAGAGGGATTAGAAAGAAAAGAGAAGGAAGAATAAAGATGGAGGATTCGGCTATGGCTTCTAATGGAGAGGAAAATATTCAGCTAGGTTCCAACAATTACTTAATTTTGGCTTGACAAAAGAAAAGAAAGAAAATAAGAGAAGAGAGCACTAAGAATTCGGCAGAGAAAGGAGGAAGCACAAATTGATGAGTAGCCCTCCTTCCTTCCTTTTATAGCCGAAATTATCATCTAAGGAGTCCCTTACTCGGCCACCACTCCTCTATTTTAATAGCTTTATCTCTTTAATTATCACTTAAAATAAAAGATAATTCAGCAACTATCCTTACTTAGCCGGAATTATTAAACTCAAAGTCCCTTACTTGGCCATCACTTCTCCCTTATTTTCCTCTTTATCTCTTTATTCAAATTAAAAGAATTTAATCCAACAATTATCTCTTGAAAATAATGATAAATAAATCCCTTATTTATCCACTATTTATAAAATAATAAAAGCTCCTAATTTATAGCCATGTGCCGTCCACCTCTCTCTGCTCCTTGTAGCAAAATAAAATTTCTTTTATTTGCTTCCCATGTGACTTCGAACTTAGGCCCATTCCTCTTGCATATGGCGCCATTTCCATAGGCCCTAAGTGGCATCTTCTGCACCACTTTTCCAAGCCTGTTGTGTGTCAAATTTCATAAACTTTTTCTTTTAAGGCCACCTTGCCTTAATTTCCCCTTTTAAACCTTAAAACTCGTCATTTCTAGGTCATTTCTAAGTTTCCAAAAATTTTCGATCAGCTCTGTAAACTCGACATTTCCTTACATTTCCATGACATTTCCTTACAAGACATTTCCTTACATTTCCATGACATTTCCTTACAAGACATTTCCTTACATTTCCAAGGTTCTAAAAATGTTCACTTTCCTCTTTTAAACTTAACATTTCCATACATTTCTAGGTTTCCAAAAGTGTTCAAAATTTATTCATAACACATAAGATATGTCATTTCGTACAATTAAACCAAAAATGCATAGGCCCTTTTCAGGATGTTACAGTAAATGTGCCTAAATGTGTGTTTTGGACTTAATTGGATAAAGTAGTGATTGAATAAGTTAATTTTGAATATAATTAGATCAAGAAAAGTGGAATACGGACTTGGATCGGGGAAAAGATAAAGTTATCAACTAATCGACTCGATTCGCTGTTTTAGCAGTCGAGGTAAGTTCGTATGAAATAAGCATTGTTATAATGATGCTTTTTAATGCTTTGATATTGCATAAATTGTATGTATGGGACTACATTTATGTTCGATGACAAATCGGCTATTTGTGGCACTTAGTGTGCGATTCGACATAGCTTCGGCTAAATATGGCACTTAGTGTGCGATTTGAGATAGCTTCGGCTAAATGTGGCACTTAGTGTGCGATTTGAGATAGCTTCGGCTAAATAAGGCACTTAGTGTGCGATTTGAGATAGCTTCGGCTATGTAGGCACTTAGTGTGCGAGACATCGAGTATAGCACTTAATGTGCGAGATATCGAGTATTCAACGGCATTTCGTGTAAGTATGAACTTGTTATGGATTAGTACAGGTATGTATATGTATATTATGAGCTTAAAATCGAAGAAGTTACAAAGTTTGTATATAAGCTTATGAATAAGCATGTGAAAGGTTTGTTAGTAATCTTGAATTTCATGATAATATGTTTAGATTGATGAATGTGTATGTGTGATTAGTTAAGTTTATATCATACGAACTTACTAACCTATAAAGCTTACTTTGTTTATTTTTCTATGTCTTATAGTGATTTCAAAGCTAGCTCGGATTCGGGGATCGTCAGAGATTACGTCACACTATCCAACCATCACTTTGGTACTTTGAGCTCTTGGTTTGGTCATATGGCATGTATAGGATTATGGTCATTTTGGTTATGTTTTGAAAGTGAATATTGCCATTTGAGATGACTTGTGAATGGTTATGTTTTGTTTGTATTTATAGCCATGATATTTGGCTTAATTTGACTAGTTTGGTTATAAATATAAGTGTGCTTATGGTTTATATTATGAGATTTGTGGAATTGGTGTTATGCTTGTGAATTGGGAGCAAAATGATGTAAGTTTAGTATATGTTGATTAGATATGTTAGTGCCACTTTATAATGTGTTTAATGATACTTGGAAATGGTTAACGAATAGATGGTGTTTATGATTGAGATTTAGGCTAAGAAATGTTTGGATGAAATGGTAGGAATTAATGTTGATTTAGTTGTTTTGGATTGCCTATTTTGCTTTGTTTTTGTGCCATATGTGTAGGTGAAGGTGTGTACCAAATGGGGTGGCAAAATGGCTTGGTAAATAGCCAATTTTTGTCCACACGGGCAGAGACATGGGCGTGTGTCTCAGCCGCGTGTGACACACGGTCATGTTACACGGTCGTGTGTTCTTTGGTGTTGAAATTAAATTGAAGTCAGTATGCTCCACACGGTCTCACACACGAGCGTATGACTGGCCGTGTGGTACAAGTTAGTATACCCCCTAATTGGCACACGGTCTAGCACATGGGCGTGTGACTTGGCCGTGTTGCATAAGGCAATATACCCTACAGTTTTGGCACGACCGAGCACACGGCCTGGCACACGGGCGTGTGTGGCCACTTCGAAGGGTACACGGGCTAAACACACGGGTGTGTGGTCGGCTGTGTGACCCAAGTCAGTATGTATGCCCTGTTTTCACACGGCCTTAGACACGGGCGTGTCTACTAGCCGTGTGAGGCACACGGCCTGTTCACACGGGCGTGTGACTCTTGTTTACATAAAAAATTTCTAAGTTTCCAGAATTTTCGTATGATATCGGTTTAGTCCCGAACCACTTCTAAAGCATGTTTAAGGCCTTGTAGGCCCTTATAAGGGACAATGTGATTTTGTTGAATGATTTATGAGAATGAATGCTTATTGTTGCATAAATGTATGCTATATGTGTTGTGAATTGATCGATAATACCTCATAACCCTATTTCGGCGTTGAATATGGGTGAGGGGTGTTACATGCGGATTCTTATATGCAACCTCATACATGCAGACTCGTAGAAGAAGATTCATAGATATGGCAAACTCATACATGCGGGTTCATAGAAGAATATTCATAGATATGATAGACTCATACATACGAATTATGTCACGGACTCCGTATGATGAAGTCCCACATATAACTTTGACATAAAACTCAGAGACCAAGTCCAACAGAATTTCATAACTTCCATATGCCATGGCCATGGACTTGCTTATAAACATGAGGCTTTAAGTTTTAGATTGGTAGAGTCTCATACTTGAAAGCACTCACGTAGGGTTATCATAAACATGTACACATATATCTCTGTACAATCCAACTGATGTTGGAAAATGTGCCCATATTGCAGTAAACATGTAATTGTTTTCTATGTATTTGAATGATGAATAAATAAATTTCACATTTCACTATATTTCTGTCTTTCATATTTTGCATGCATAGCAAAATTGTGACAAACAAATATTAGCTCGTTGATTGTTTAAGGTCAAATTGATGATAAGTGACATTGTAATAACATTTACATTGTGTGAAAGACAACTTACTTCAGTAGATAATCTAAACAAGTTTGTAATCTCGTAAAAGAATCAAATTGAGCATTTAATTCAAATATTGAGAAGGATTATTATATCGTCTACAATTCCGATTGAGGAGATGACTAGTCTTGGCTATCGGAGCAATTGACTCAATGGGAAGAGACATAGATGTATTCATTGGTAGAATAATACATTGGACTGGACCTAAGATGAATTAATTCTAAATATGTTTGTGAATTAATTCACTTGTGACATTCATGGTGTGATTTACCTAAATCATAAGTTAGTCACTGACCATGCATATGTAAATCATGTGCTTTGATATAAGTGGAGGCTTATGCTCTAAAGATGATTGAGCCGATAGCTGGTATGTTGGGTACATGACTTGTGTATAGCATGACTTTACTAGCAGCAGTGGAATTCATAACTCAATTAAAGAGTTAATGACATTGTGTGGATTGATAAATATGGAATGTGGCCACGGGTTGCTTGTTCTCGAACGAGCAATTTATCACAGTCATTTGTTGATAGTGATCATATTAATCATTTAGAAGAGATAATGGTGACAATGAGATAAAATAAGATTGTATTGAGTGAACGGACTTAACTAAAAGGAATCAAGGATATCATATGAGGGTAACACACACATGAAGAGGTCATTAGACAAAGCAATTGGATGAATTGTGTAACATCCTGATTTTGGGCCTAGTCAGAACAGTGGTTGCGGGACCACAAATCCGACATCGAAAAATTTATTTTATTATTATTTTTTGATGTCTACAGTATGATACTAAAGTTGTGTGAAATTTTCATAAAGAAATTTCCTCGTTTGAGTGCTCAATTTGACAAAAAGGACTAAATCGCGTAAGGTGCAAAACTTGAGGTCTAATTGATAAAGGCACTAAATAGATATAGAATTGAAAAGTATTAGCACTTGCATGGTAATTATACCAATAGAAAAGTGAGGAGACAAAGATGGACATGTAGCAAGTGGATTTGGTGAAGTTATTAAAAGGTTAAATTGGTAAATTAGTTAATAGGTATAATAAGACAAAATACCAAAAGCTACCATCATTTTATTTCTCTTTCTTCTCCACCGATTCTTACCCAAAGAAATGGCCATGAAAGCTTGCAAATTTCAGCAACTTCTATGTAACATCCCGATTTAGGGCCTAGTCGGAATAGTGGTTCGAGACCACAAATTCGAGGGTCATGAATGAGTTTTTGAGGCTTATATTATGTATGCATGCTAGTGTGAAAGTTTCATGAAGCAATTTTGTGAAATTGTGGTGGAATTGTCCAAAAGGACTAAATTACAAAAGTTGCAAAATGTGTGTTTCTAGAAGCTATATGTGTGAAATAGCTTTAGATTATTAATTAGAGATCCTTAAATAGCAATTTATCAAAATTCTAATTTTTGGACAAAAATGGGCATGGATGAGTTAAAATTGAAAGTTTATCAAAAAGGGCATTTTGGTCATTTATCAATGAAGTGATTAAAATAGGTGAAAAGATGATAGAAATTCATTCATCTTCTTCCCATAGCTGCCGAAAATTTGAGAAGCCATTGTTAGGGTTCTTTCAATTTTTCAAGCTTGCTAGTAAGTGCTCCTAAGCCCGATTTTTGATATTCTTCGTATTTTTGAAGTCTCGGTAGCATGAGTAAGCTATTTATAGCTATTTGGTGAGCTATTATGGATGTTCAAAAATGTATATATGTATGACATGCATGTATTTTGATGTTTTATGGAAGAATATGAAAGCTTGATGTAGTAGAAACATCTTTTGCTAAGTGATTTTCCATGAAAATGCATGTAAGGACTTAGTTGTGAAAATCTTAAGTTTGGTCATACATGGGTGATTTAGTGAGATTTGATGAATGCTTTAGTTGAGTAAGTGGTTCGGCTAAGCATGAAAGAGTAGAAAGTTGAATAAAAATCACTTTACGAGCCTTCGGGACTAAAATGTAAATATGAGAAAGTTTAGGGGCAAAATAGTAATTTTGCTAAAGTATGAGATGTGGGTCAATTTAGTCAATGTGTGTATTGAATAAGCTGATTTATTCATTATAGATCAAGAAAGACGAAGCCCGGATCGAAACCGAGGCAAAACTAAGGTGGTGGACTAAATTGCATATTTCTGTAGTTTTGAGTATCGAGGTAAGTCTATGCATAAACAATGCATTCATACTTGCAATTTGTAAATGCTAGCTAGGGTGTAGCATGAATGAGAATGAATGAGAATGATTGGGAACCTATGTGGTTCAAGTAGAGTGAATGTAGTATAGATGTGAATGGATGAGTAATTGGGTAAATAAACTTGTGCATGTGTTGTGATAATGCTAGATGGTGGGCTAAGTGCGATACCATCCGAATGCATATTGACGATGAGCTGGCTATGTGCGATGCTATCGTTAGGTATATCATTTAGTGGCTATGTGCGAGATCACGATGATTACCTTTGTAGTAGGCTAAGTGCGATACCACCTTATAAATTGATTGTGGTGTGCTAAGTGCGAAACCACCGAGATATTGGCTGTGTGGATTAATTGTATATATTAGCTGTGTGTAATAGCTGTTTGGATAAGATATGTGGATTAGCTGTGTGGATTAGCTATGTGAGTTAGCTATGTGGATGTATTATTGAGCAATAATGATGTGTTGTATATTGTGTAAATGTGATATTGAATGCAGGGGTGCATTTCAATAATTATGAGCATGTGACTCGTGATGTGTTGGTAATATGGTAAGGGATAGAAAGAGTAAGCATAGTTGTATATTATATGTTGGTATAATGCTAATTGTGGTTGGGCTTATACTATGATGCTTAATTGTTTATGTGTAAACTTACTAAGCTCAAAGCTTACTCTCCTTCTTTTCCCTTGTCTTATAGATTTAAAGCGTTGAATCGAGATACGAGGATCATCAGAAGATAGCCCACATATCAGCACACTTTGGTACATGAAACTTAATGTTTTGTATATAGCATGTATAGGGGCTAGATAAGTTAGTAAATTTTGTTGTAATGGGCTAAGATGTGTTGGCCTTTAGATGGATAGCTTATTTTGTATAATGCCATGGTTGTTGGCTATTACATTATATGAAAGAAAGATGTAGTTTTCTATGTGAGAATGCACTTCAATTTGAGTTGATTATGATGGTGCTAGATGAGTATATGTTGTGTATGTTAGAAGGGTGAAAAGAACTTGACACTTAGTCTTGTTCTTGACCATGTTGATAGACACACGGGCGTGTGTCTAGACCATGTGTGACACACTCAGTCACCCACGTGTGTCGTGGGCCGCGTGCGTCCCTTGCATGTTAATATTTGAAAATAGAATAGACCCCGGACTAGTCACACGGGCGTGTCCCTAGGGCGTGTGGGATTCATCAGTGTTGGCCACGGGCTAGCCACACGGGCGTGTGTCTAGACTCTAGGCTGTGCGAGGGAAGTCAGTGTTCACCACGGTTGGGGAGCACGGGCGTGCCGTGGCTGTGGGGCATTTGGCAGAATGCTTGGGATTTTAGGCATGGTCTGGGGACATGGGTGTGTGTGCTCATACGCGGGCATGTCTAATCTTGCACGGGCGTGTAACATCCGAGATTTAGGGGCTCTGCATTTGTCTTGTTTCGATGTGTTTGGTATGCTTTGTATGTTGTTTATGTGTATTTGGGGTCTTCGGGAAGGCCCAGGGATAAGCCGGAACCTTGGCCAAAAATTTTCGTTTTGGGGCATTTTCAAGGGAGAGCTGGCTGGGGTAGGACTTATGGCTTGTTGCTAGTAATTGCTGACATAAGAAGCGCTTTAGTAAAGTAGCAAGGAGGCGCCACTTAAAGCCCAAGAATGTGACGCCTCAAGGGAGCTGAGGGGGAGCAGGTTCGAGTTGCGTGGAGCTCAACTTGGATTTCTTTTTGGCGTCAAAGAGAGCAGAGGCAGAAACCGACTGGGACACTTCAGGATGGAGTGTTGATTGGGTCAAAATATTTAAATTTGTGGCTGAGAGAAAATAAAGGAGTTTGACTCATTCAAACTTTCTCGAATGGGTGATCAGGAGTAAATTGAGGAGAAAACCAAGGGATTTAGCAATGGGAGAAGGTAGTGGCCGGATTTAGTATGCTTAGGGAGGGTGCCGAAATTGTGGAAGTATTTAGTAGCCAAGCTAGGAAGCTCTCTTCTTCTTTTTTTTCGGCATTTGGAGCTTTCTTCTGTCGACTTGAGAACCATCCCTCTAGGTTAGCCGAACCCTGCTTCTATCTTTTCTTATTTGTTTCACTTTTCATTCGTTGCATCAAAAGCCGAAATTTCACCATTCTTCACTTATTCTCTTTGGCCGAATCTATCATCCACTCCACTCAAACTCTTAAGCCTTAAACTACAAGCGAAATACCATTCCTTGATCACTTCTCCTCTCTTCCTCTTATTTACTTGTTCCATTTCAAACCGATACCATTCTCTTGCCCCCACATTCATACAAGCCGAATGCCCCTAGTCCATAGTTCTCTTTTCTGATTTCATCTACAAGCCGAATACACTGTGTTCGTTATTCTCTTCTCCTTTTCTTTCATTGGCCGAATCTCCCCATCCATTCTCCTGCATCTCTCTTCATTTCTCTCTAAAAGCCGAAAACCTCTGAGTTCCTATTCGAAGCCCTCTTATCTCCACTTTCGATTCTTTTACTTCGATCTTTGATCTCTGCCATAGTCTTTGCCGAATTCTCCTAGGTGTAACCGGATCTGCTGAGTTAAGGTAAGTGGCAATTTCTCCTATTCCTTTATTCCCTTCGGGTTTTTGAAACCAAAGCCGAATGGCTAATTGGTTTGTTGATATGTATGCTTTGGTCGAATATATGTGAGGGTTGTGTTCGCATTCTTTTTGGAGACTTTTGGGATTCACTCGATTAGTGAGCCAAGCCTAAAACCTTCGGCTTTTATCGATCTAGGTAAGGAGATCTGTTCGGCTAAACGTATAATCCAACTCATATCTTATTCTCTATTTTAACTCGGTCTTCTGACCAAGATCTATTCTATGGACTCAAATGCCAGCGATCCTAAGGAGGGGGTTGGACCCATGAACCCAGCCCCTAAGTTTAAGAGACGTGCCGTGTCAGTAGTACGGGATTGGCCACCGGGTTGTGGGCCGGCTTCAGATCATAGTCGTAGGCAGATAGCGATCGTTTCTGCTGTCGATAGTATCGATATAGAAAGTATTATCTTGCGTGTTACCAGGTGTTTAGACCCTAACACACTTCATGTTACCTATTTTATTATTATTAATTATATGGGCTGAAAAGCCGGATAAGGCTGTGTGTACAGTCGAAATGCCCTTGTAGTTAAGGCAGAGAGTGCCAGGTATGGGTTCTAATGATTTGATGTGAGTTTTGATGAATGCAATAAATCTTTGCCTTGTTATTAGCATGCTACATTGATTATGACACATATGTTGTGCATGGGGTGTGGGGATGATGATAAAGGGGAAGTGATATGGTCACAGAGTGATCAGTGGCTCTGCCACGTTGATGATATGATATAAGGTCACATGGTGATCGGTGGCTCGCCACATATGTTTACTGAGTCACATGGTGATCGGTGGCTAGGCCACAATGGACTTTCAGTCACATAGTGATCGCTTTTATAACCGCAGCGTGGATCACGAGACGGCGTGTAGCGGATGGAGGGTTGATTGTAGAAATCCCACGGTGTGATGGTTGGTGGTACGTGGGCGATATAGAGAATGGAAAATGCTAGGATGGGCTGGGCTGATGCATCCATGTTTGTTAAATAATATTGTGTATGAGCAGAGTATGGGGTTTTGGGCCGTGGGCCATGTCGTGAGTTTTGGTGGCTTTACACACGGAGTCTCTGTAACTTACCCCTTTTTTTTTAACTTTTTCAGTGTCAGTGATCGTGGATTGGGAGCCGAGGCGGACTCGTGGAGGTCATAAGGATTTTTATCTTTCGTAAAACTATTACCTGCTTTATTTTATTTTATTTTAATTTGGGAATTTTTTTGTTATGTAATAAGGCCTTTCTAAATTAACATTCGGGTTTATTTCATTTTCCTATTATTTCATTAAAAAGGTGACACTACGCAAACTTAATCACCAAATTGGAAATGACGCTTTCAAAATACGAGTAATTCAATACACATGTTTTTTTTCAAATATCACCAATTTTAACGAATGTTTAAAACAACTAAAAGTTGAAAATTTTCCTACACTACTAAACCACTGTTTTCTAACATTGCCTTAATCGGAACGTTTTCAAATCCACGGTTTTTCCAAAATTAAACAAAAGTTTGTTTTTACTTCACCTTGTAACATACCAGATCTGGTCGTAACGTTTGGGCATGGTTTGGGGTGTTACATTTTGGTATCAAAGCCTAGGTTGCAAAACACGGGTTGTGAAAAGGGCTCAATGGTGTTTTACAAAATCAGTGTTAAGGTTAAACAAAGAAAATGGTTTGATGGGGATATGGCATCCGAGTCTACCAGCACCCGATCCACCCAGGTAAGTGTTCTAACCATTTGATGTTGTATGTATGGAATAATTGTTACTATGAGGAAATATGCATGATCAGCTCTAGGAATTTCAAACTTTAGAGACGAAAAACCTCTAGGATGGGTTGTGTTCTGCGAAAACTATCCTTTAAAGATATCTCACATAAAACTGCTCGGTATTAAACAGTGAAAGATACTAACGCATAAAACTTCTAAATCAGATTACAACGCGACAGTAGTCATGAGTACTAGGGGACGAGGATGTAATGCGCGTGGACGTGGTAGAGGCAGGGTTGCTGTGTCGGAACCAGTAGGGTCTGGTCATGGGTCAGGAAATGAGATGCCGCTACCGCCAGCTGCAGAAGCAGAGTTTCAGGACCAAACGGGTGGAGACGATGCGGTGTCCCAGGCGATGTTACGGGTTTTGGAGAGTTCTTTGGGCGAGCTTGGGTGCGAGGGCTCGAAAATTGGTGTCAGAACGACTTCGAGCTAATGGAGCGGAAATGTTTAGGGGTGTTTCCGGCGTAGCCCCTAACGCAGCTGATTATTGGTTGGAGGCCGTCGAACGTATAATGGATGACCTCGATTTCACGGAGGAGGAAAAGTTAAAAGGAGCCGTGTCTCTTCTGCGGGATAAGGCGTATCAATGGTGGCTTACAGTCAGAGATGGTGCTGTGGCTGACCGCATTACCTGGGATTTCTTTAAGCTGTCATTCCAGGGTAAGTACATTGGGTCAAATTATGTAGATGCGCAGCGAAGAGCATTCTTGAATCTGGTACAGGGGAACAAGTCAGTGGCTGAGTATGAGGCGAAATTCTTATGCCTTAGTCGTTATGCTCGTGGGATAGTGGCCACAGACCATGAGCGCTGTGTCCGGTTTGAAGACGGGTTGAGGGATGATCTGCGGGTGCTGATAGCTCCACAATGAGAAAGAGAATTTGCTATCTTAGTGGAATAGGCTAAGATAGCCGAGGAAGTGAAGCGGTCGGAAAAGCAGAACCGAGATAGAGATAGAGGAAGTAATAAAAGGGATTTTGGACCGTTAGAGGCAGTTGGGCGTTTTCAAAAAAGACCTAGGACGGATAGGCCGAGTCGGGTTAAAAGACCTGTTGCTGACAATCGGTCTCAGAGGTGTGCTCGATGTGGGAAATTTCATGTGGGTGAGGGTTGGATGAGCAACAGAAAGTGTTTTAGGTGTGGGTCTACTGACCATCAGATTAGGGACTATCCACAAGAGCGGGGCGGTGCAAGGCTGGGAGGTCAGGGTTATGCCCAGCCAGGTAGAGGTGGTCAGCAACCACAGAGGGGTCGTGGTCCAGCCAGAGGAGGTAATGGTTTCGGTCGAGGCCGTGGAACACCAGGCAGGGGCGCTGGGAATGCAGAAGCGAGACAGCCTGGTTTGGTCTATGCAGCTAGGCGCAGAGAAGAGGGCGACGCATCGGACGTCATAACCAGTACGTTCCTTATTTATGGGTTGCCTGATACTGCTTTAATTGATATTGGTTCGACCCACTCTTATGTTGCTAGTATTATATCGGGAACTTTGAACTTAGACTCTGAGAGTTTTTCTAGGGAGATGACTATAATTAGCCCTCTAGGACAATCCGTAGTAGTAAATAAACTTTATAGGAATGTACCTCTAGAAGTACAAGGGGTAGTTTTTCCGGCTGATTTGATGGAGCTCCCGTTCGGGGAATTCGACCTAATCTTAGGTATGGACTGGCTGGTGGAGTATCAAGCGAATTTGGATTGTGCAACCAAGCGTATGGTGCTAAGAACCCTCAAGGGTGAAGAAGTTGTGGTGGTAGGTGAGAGGAGAAATTATTTATCTAATGTGGTATCTGTCCTAAAAGTTGAGAGAATGATGAAGAAAGGATGTGAGGCGTTTATAGCCTATATTTGTGCTTTAGAGGCTAAGGAAGCAGCGGTGGTGGATGTTCGAACAGTGAGAGAATTTCCTGATGTATTTCCAAAGGAACTTCCGGGGTTGCCTCCCGATCGCGAGGTGGAGTTTGGTATTAATCTTTTACCGGGAACAGCGCCTGTGTCCATCGCACCATATAGGATGGCGCCAAAGGAGTTGAAGGAGTTGAAAGCACAGATTCAGGAACTGTTAGATTGGGGTTTTATTCGACCAAGTGTATCGCCTTAGGGAGCATCGGTGTTATTCGTCAAGAAGAAGGACGGATCGATGCGTATGTGCATCGATTACCGTCAGTTGAACAAGTTGACAATCAAAAATAAATACCCATTACCGAGGATTGACGACTTGTTTGATCAACTGAAGGGGGCGTCGATTTTCTCAAAGATAGATTTGAGGTCAGGGTATCATCAGCTTAAGGTCAAAGAGGCGGATATCCATAAGACGGCTTTCAGGACTCGCTATGGCCATTACAAATTCCTAGTAATGCCGTTCGGGTTGACCAATGCACCAGCAGCATTTATGGACATGATGAATCGGGTCTTCCAACCCTATCTGGATCAGTTCATCGTGGTATTTATAGATGATATACTGGTTTATTCGAGGTCGGAGGAGGAGCATGATTCGCATCTTTGAGTGGTTCTACAAGTCCTGAGGGAAAAGCAGTTGTTCGCCAAATTTAGCAAGTGCGAATTTTGGCTTAGAGAAGTTACCTTTTTGGGCCATGTAGTGTCCGCTGAGGGGATTAGGGTTAATCCTCGGAAAATCGAAGCCGTGTTGGAGTGGAAGCCCCCTAAGTCTGTGGCAGAAATCCAGAGTCTTCTTGGGCTGGCTAGTTACTATAGGAGGTTTGTGGAAGGGTTCTCATTATTTGCTGCACCTCTAACCAAGCTGTTGAGGAAAGGGGTATCTTTTGTTTGGTCCGATAAGTAGCAGGAGAGTTTTGAAAGGCTGAAAAGAATTTTGACGGAGGCTCCAGTGTTAATACAGCCTGAGGCTGGGAATGAGTTTGCGATTTACTACGATGCATCACACGGGGTTAGGATGTGTTTTGATGCAGGATGGGAAAGTGGCAGCGTGTGCATCTCGGCAGTTGAGACCGCATGAGTTAAATTACCCCACGCATGATTTGGAATTAGCGGCGGTGGTGTTTGCTCTGAAGAGTTGGAGGCATTATCTGTATGGGGTGAAGTCCGTTATTTATACAGACCACAAGAGTTTAAAATACCTTCTCACCCAGAAGAAATTGAACTTGAGGCAGCGGCGGTGGATTGAGCTGCTGAAGGACTACGATTGCTCGATTGAGTACCATCCGAGTAAAGCTAACATGGTGACGGATGCATTAAGTCATAGGGTGATCTCTGACTTGAGAGCAATGTTTGCTCACCTCAGCTTATACGATGATGGAAGTATACTAGCTGAACTGCAAGTGAAACCTTCTTGGGTCGGTCAGATTAAAGAGAAGCAGTGGGCCGATGAGTTGTTGAAGTCAAAATTTCAGTTGGGATCAGGCGAGGGGACCACAGAATTCAGTGTGAATAATGATGGGGTAGTGTGCTTTCGAGGAAGGTTTGCATGCCAAGAGATCCCGAGTTAAGGGTAAGATTTTACAGAATCGCATAGCGGCCGTCGTGACGCTATGCATCCCGGGGAAGTAAGATGTATCGAGACTGCGAGAGCAATTCCCCGTGGCCGGGGTTGAAGCGTGAGGTAACCGAATTTGTGAGTAAGTGCTTGACCTGTCAGCAGGTAAAAGCAGAACACCAGTTGCGTTCGGGGTTGTTGCAGCCTATTAAGATTTTGCAGTGGAAATGGGAAAGGATCACGATGGATTTTGTTAGTGGGCTACCCTTCATGCCTACCAAGAAAGACTCGATATGGGTGATAGTGGATCATCTGATGAAGTCTGCTCATTTCATACCGGTTCGGGTTGATTACTCTCTGCAGAAATTGGCTAAGTTATATATAGCAGAGATCGTGAGATTGCATGGGGTACCGGCATCTATCATCTTAGACAGGGAACCTAGGTTTACGTCGAGATTTTGGAAGGCGTTGCATCAAGCGCTGGGTACGAAGTTAGACTTCAGCACAGCGTTTCATCCATAGTCTGATGGGCAATCAGAGAGGGTAATTCAGATATTGGAGGATATGTTGAGAGGTTGCGTTATGGACTTCAGAGGAAGCTGGGAGGAGTTTCTGCCGTTAGCGGAGTTCGCGTAAAACAACAGTTACCAATCTAGTATTTAGATGGCACCGTATGAAGCGTTGTATGGTTGGAAGTGTCGCACTCCTACTTGTTGGACTGAATTGGGTGAGCGTCAGATGTTGGGGCCAGAATTGGTTGCTGAGACGGAAGAGAAGGTTAAGCTAATTAGGGCTCGGTTGAAAGAAGTATCAGACAGGCAGAAGTCTTACGCAGATCTGAAGCGTAAGGACATACAGTTTGCAGTGGGTGACAAAGTTTTCTTAAAGATGTCACCGTGGAAGAAGGTGTTAAGGTTTGGACGGAAGGGTAAGCTAAGCCCCAAGTTCATTGGACCATATCGGGTATTGAGGTGTGTGGGACCAGTAGCCTATCAGCTCGAGTTACCTTCAGAGTTGAGTCAGATCCAAGATGTGTTCCATGTTTCGATGCTAAGACGCTACCGTTCGGATCCATCCCATGTTGTGCCAGTGGAAGAGATTGAAGTAAGGCCTGATCTATCTTTTGAGGAAGAATCGGTAAAAATCTTGGATCGTGAAGTCAAAGTATTACGTAGGAAATCAGTCCCTTTGGTTAAGGTATTGTGGCGGAACCATGGGTCGGAGGAAGCTACGTGGGAGCCAGAGGATGTTATACAGTGGCAATACCCTCATCTCTTTTGACCAGGTAATTTCGAGGCCAAAATTTCTTTAAGGGGGTAGAACTGTAACATTCGGGATTTAGGGGCTCTGCATTTGTCTTGTTTTGATGTGTTTGGTATGCTTTGTATGTTGTTTATGTGCGTTTGGGGTCTTCGGGAAGGCCCAGGGATAAGCCGGAACCTTGGCCAAAAATTTTTGTTTTGGGGCATTTTCAAGGGAGAGCTGGCTGGGGTAGAACTTATGGCTTGTTGCTAGTAATTGCTGACACAAGAAGCGCTTTAGTAAAGTGGCAAGGAGGCGCCACTTAAAGCCCAAGAAGGTGACGCCTCAAGGGAGCTGAGGGGGAGCAGGTTCGAGTTGCGTGGAGCTCAACTTGGATTTCTTTTTGGCGTCAAGGAGAGCAGAGGCAGAAATCGACTGGGACACTTTAGGATGGAGTGTTGATTGGGTCAAAATATTTGAATGTGCGGCTGAGAGAAAATAAAGGAGTTTGACTCATTCAAACTTTCTCAAATGGGTGATCAGGAGTAAATTGAGGAGAAAAACAAGGGATTTAGCAAGGGGTGAAGGTAGTGGCCGGATTTAGTATGCTTAGGGAGGGTGCCGAAATTGTGAAAGTATTTAGTAGCCAAGCTAGGAAGCTCTCTTCTTTTTTTTTCGGCATTTGGAGCTTTCTTCTGTCGACTTGAGAACCATCCCTCTAGGTTAGTCGAACCCTCCTTCTATCTTTTCTTATTTGTTTCACTTTTCATTCGTTGTATCAAAAGCTGAAATTTCACCATTCTTCACTTCTTCTCTTTGGCCGAATCTCTCATCCACTCCACTCAAACTCTTAAGCCTTAAACTACAAGCGAAATACCATTCCTTGATCACTTCTCCTCTCTTCTTCTTCTTTACTTGTTCCATTTCAAACCGATACCATCCTCTTGCCCCCACATTCATACAAGCCGAATGCCCCTAGTCCATAGTTCTCTTTTCTGATTTCATCTACAAGCTGAATACACTGTGTTCGTTATTCTCTTCTCCTTTTCTTTCATTGGCCGAATCTCCCTATCCATTCTCCTGCATCTCTCTTCATTTCTCTCTAAAAGCCGAAAACCTCTGAGTCCCTATTTGAAGCCCTCTTATCTCCACTTTCGGTTCTTTTACTTCGATCTTTGATCTCTACCATAGTCTTTGCCGAATTCTCCTAGGTGTAACCGGATCTGCTGAGTTAAGGTAAGTGGCGATTTCTCCTATTCCTTTATTCCCTTCGGGTTTTTGAAACCAAAGCCGAATGGCTAATTGGTTTGTTGATATGTATGCTTTGGCCGAATATAGGTGAGGGTTGTGTTCGCATTCTTTTTGGGAGACTTTCGGGATTCACTCGATTAGTGAGCCAAGCCTAAAACCTTCGGCTTTTATCGATCTAGGTAAGGAGATCTTTTCAGCTAAACGTATAATCCAACTCATATCTTATTCTCTATTTTAACTCGGTCTTCTGACCAAGATCTATTCTATGGACTCAAATGCCAGCGATCCTAAGGAGGGGGTTGGACCCGTGAACCCAGCCCCTAAGTTTAAGAGACATGCCGTGTCAGCAGTACAAGATTGGCCACCGGGTTGTGGGCCGGCTTCAGATCAGAGTCGTAGGCAGATAGTGGTCGTTTCTGCTATCGATAGTGTCGATATAGAAAGTATTATCTTGCGTGTTACCAGGTGTGTAGACCCTAACACACTTCATGTTACCTGTTTTATTATTATTAATTATATAGGTGAAAAAGCGGAGAAAGTCATATTAATACAGTTGAAATGCCCTTGTGGGTAAGGCGAGAGAGTGCGGTATGGGTTCTAATGATTTGATGTGAGTTTTGATGTATGTAATAAATCTTTGCCTTGTTATTAGCATGCTACATTGATTATGACACATATGTTGTGCATGGGGTGTAGGAATGATGATAAAAGGGAAGTGATAAGGTCGCACAGTGATCGGTGGCTCTGCCACGTTGATGATATGATATAAGGTCACATGGTGATCGGTGGCTAGGCCACAGTGGACTTTCAGGTCACATAGTGATCGTTATTATAACCGGCAGCGTGACTGTCGAGATGGCGTGTAGAGGATGGAGGGTTGATTTTAGAAATCCCCACGGTGTGATGGTTGGTACGGGATGGCGTGTAGAGGATGGAAAATGCTAGGATGGGCTGGGCTGATGCATCCATGTTTGTTAAATAATATTGTGTATACGCAGAGTATGGGGTTTTGGGCCGTGGGCCATGTCGTGAGTTTTGGTGGTTTTACACACTGAGTCTCTATGACTCACCCTTTTTTAACTTTTTAGGTAATCGATGATCGTGGATTGGGAGCCGAGGCGGACTCATGGAGGCCATAAGGATTTTTATCTTTCGTAAAACTATTACCAGCTTTATTTTATTTTATTTTATTTTGGGAATTTTTGTTATGTAATAAGGCCTTTCTAAATTAACATTCGGGTTTATTTCATTTTCCTATTATTTCATTAAAAAGGTGACACTACATAAACTTAATCACCAAATTGGAAATGACGCTTTCAAAATACTGAGTAATTCAATACACATGTTTTCTTTCAAATATCACCAATTTTAACGAATGTTTAAAACAACTAAAAGTTGAAAATTTTCCTACACTACTAAACCACTATTTTCTAACATCACCTTAATCGGAACGTTTTCAAATCCACGGTTTTTCCTAAATTAAACAAAAGTTTGTTTTTACTTCACCCTGTAACATACCAGATATGGTCATAACGTTTGGGCTGGGTTTGGGGTGTTATAGGGCGTGTGAGACCTGTATAAAAGAGAAAAATTTTAAGGATCGTAAAAGTTCCGGATTAGTCTCGAGAGTCCTCGTGTGTATGAGTGAGGCCTCGTAAGTCGAGAATGAGGTTATAGCAAGTAATGACGTTGAGCCTAAGTGGCGATTAAGCGGTTTGAGTTCGGTAACGCCTCGGGCCCGGTTCCCGACGTAGAACCCAGGTAAGGGGTGTTACATTTAGTGGTATCGAGCTATGGTTTAGTCGGTTCTAGGACTCTTTGTGGCGGGTGTAAGTCTAGCTATACATGCCATAAGTGTACGCGATGATAGTGTGGTGGTTTCGATGATTTTAAATCTTGTTTTATATAGAATATGGATTCCGATCCATTGATCACGATGAAGCAGACTAGTAATCTGCGCCGGCTCCTGCGCAAGGAACCGTGCCGGTGCAAAGTGGACCCGAGGTGAGGGGTCAAGGGGAAGAGGCACGAGAAGCCTTTCTCCATATGATGAGTAATTGGTACTCGAATTATGTCCGAGCGAACCCTAATGCTCAACCTACTCCACTTCCTCCTATACCTCAGCCAAATCCTGTGGCTCCTCAAGGTATGGATGTAGTGAGGATATCGAAACCCCCGGTGGATAAGATTAGGAAACACGGGGCTGAGAAGTTTAGAGCTAAAGTATATGACGACCCTGAGAGGGCGGAGTTCTGGTTAGAGAACTCGATGAGGGTGTTCGATGAGCTCTCATGTACACCTGAAGAAAGTTTGAAGTGTGTCGTATCTTTGCTGAGAGACTCGGCATACCATTGGTGGAAGACGTTGACATTAGTGGTCCCGAGAGAGTGGGTAACGTGGAACTTCTTTCTAGAAGAGTTCTGGAAGAAGTACATAAGCCAGAGGTTTACTGACCGAAAAAGGAAAGAATTCCTTGAGCTGAAGCAAGGAAGGATGACAGTAGCTGAATCCGAGCGTGAGTTTGTTAGGCTTAGCAAATATGCTCAAGAATGTGTGTCGACAGAGACCATCTTGTGCAAGAGGTTCGAAGATGGGCTGAATGAGGATATCAAACTCCTAGTTGGCATTTTGGAGTTGAAAGAATTCGTGGTATTAGTTGAGAGGGCAAGTAAGGCCGAAGAGTTGAGTTTAGATAAGAGGAGGGCTGTGAGTGAAGCTCGAGATGCGAGAAAGAGACCGATGGGCAAGTCGTATCAAGCCCAGTCGAAAAGATCCAAGGAAGTGAATCCTCGGACGTCAGCCTCAGTGGAATATTCGCATCGAGACTTCGACAATACTCGTCAGGGTTCGAGAGTCCGAGCCCCCTCGATAGAAAGTGTGGGCAATACAAAGAGTAAACCGGAGTGTCCAAGTTGTGGTAGGTATCACACCGAAGAGTGTTGGGGAAACAGTCGGAAATGTTACAAATGTGGTTCCCCTGACCACTTTATCCGTAACTGTCTCGAGAGGGATGATAAGGAAGAGAGGCAAGAAGTGAGACCTAGTGATGTGTCTACGAGGGGTAGACCACCAAGGAACCCAAGAGGTGGGGCTAGTGGTAGAAGTGCGTCCAGAGACTCTGCTGTGAGACCAGAGGGTCAGGCACCTACGAGGACGTATGCCATTCGCACTCGCGAAGAGGCATCCTCCCCTGACTTGATAACGGGTACTTTTTCTCTCTTTGACACCTCTGTTATTGCTTTAATAGATCCAGGGTCTACTCACTCTTATATTTGCATGAGATTAGCATCTAGTTTGAGTATGACCGTTGAGTCTACGGACATTGTGATTAAGGTGTCAAACCCGTTAGGAAAGCATGTGTTAATGGACAAAGTGTGTAAGAACTGTCCTTTGTTGATTGAGAATCATTATTTTTCGGCAAACCTTATGTTGTTTCCGTTTGATGAGTTCGATTTAATCCTAGGCATGGATTGGTTGACTACCCATAGTGTCTTAGTGAACTGTGGTAGTAAGTTTTTTGAACTGAAATGTGAGAGTGGAGATGTAGTTCGGGTTGAATCAGGTGGATCGAACAGTCTACCCGTGATGATTTCTTCCTTAGTGGCTAAGAAATGTTTAAGAAAAGGGTGTGAGTCCTATCTTGCATTTGTGTTGAATACTCAAGAGGTTGGAGTAGGGTTTGAAACAGTGCCAGTGGTATGTGAGTACCCAGATGTGTTTCCGAAAGAGTTACCCGGATTACCTCCAGTGAGAGAGGTCGAGTTTGGAATTGAGTTGGTTCCAGGAACGACACCTATTTCGATTGCCCCGTACAGAATGGCACCTGTAGAGTTGAAAGAACTGAAGGTTCAGTTACAAGAGTTGACAGATAAGGGTTTTGCAAGACCGAGCTACTCGCCGTGGGGTGCTCTGGTATTGTTTGTGAAGAAGAAAGATGGGTCTATGAGGTTGTGCATAGACTATAGACAACTGAACAAGGTTACGATTAAGAATAAGTATCCTTTACCAAGGATTGATGATCTTTTCGATCAACTGAAGGGAGCTACAGTGTTCTCCAAGATAGACTTGAGGTCTGGTTATTATCAGCTCAGAGTGAAAAAGCAAGATGTGTTGAAAACTGCATTTCGGACAAGGTATGGCCATTATGAGTTTTTGGTTATGCCGTTTGGTTTGACGAATGCACCTACAATTTTTATGGATCTGATGAACCGTGTTTTCAGACCATATGTGGACAAGTTTGTGGTTGTCTTTATTGACGACATATTGATCTATTCTCGGGATGAGAACGATCATGAAGAGCACTTGAGAATTGTCTTGCAAACTTTGAGAGATAAGTAGTTGTATGCTAAGTTTAGCAAGAGTGAGTCTTGGCTCCGAGAGGTCGGATTCCTAGGACACATGGTGTCAGGTGATGGTGTCAAAGTTGACCCGAGTAAGATATCGGCTGTTATGGATTGGAAACTGCCGAGGAACGTGTCAGAAATTAGAAGTTTCTTGGGATTAGCAGGATATTACAGACGTTTCATAAAGGGGTTCTCTGTGATTGCTACCCCGATGACGAAACTATTGCATAAAGATGTCAAGAAAGATGAAGCCCGGATCGAAACCGAGGCAAAACCAAGGTGGTGGACTAAATTGCATATTTCTGTACTTTTGAGTATCGAGGTAAGTCTATGCATAAACAATGCATTCATACTTACAATTTGTAAATGCTAGCTAGGGTGTAGCATGAATGAGAATGATTGGGAACCTATGTGGTTCAAGTAGAATGAATGTAGTATAGATGTGAATGGATGAGTAATTGGGTAAATAGACTTGTGCATGTGTTGTGATAATGTTAGATGGTGGGCTAAGTGCGATACCATCCGAATGCATATTGACGATGAGCTGGGTATGTGCGATGCTATCGTTAGGTATATCATTTAGTGGCTATGTGCAAGATCACGATGATTACCTTTGTGGTAGGCTAAGTGCGATACCACCTTATAAATTGATTGTGGTGTGCTAAGTGCGAAACCACCGAGATATTGGCTGTGTGGATTAATTGTTATATATTAGCTGTGTGTAATAGCTGTGTGGATAAGATATGTGGATTAGCTGCGTGGATTAGCTATGTGAGATAGCTATGTGGATGTATTATTGAGCAATAATGATGTGTTGTATATTGTGTAAATGTGATATTGAATGCAGGGGTGCATTTCAATAATTATGAGCATGTGACTCATGATGTGTTGGTAATATGGTAAGGGATAGAAAGAGTAATCATAGTTGTATATTATATGTTGGTATAATGCTAATTGTGGTTGGGCTTATACTATGATGCTTAATTGTTTATGTGTAAACTTACTAAGCTCAAAGCTTACTCTCCTTCTTTTCCCTTGTCTTATAGATTTAAAGCGTTGAATCGAGATACGAGGATCATCAGAAGATAGCCCACATATCAGCACACTTTGGTACATGAAACTTAATGTTTTGTATATGGCATGTATGGGGCTAGATAAGTTAGTAAATTTTGTTGTAAAGGGCTAAGATGTGTTGGCCTTTAGATGGATAGCTTATTTTGTATAATGCCATGGTTGTTGGCTATTACATTATATGAAAGAAAGATGTAGTTTTCTATGTGAGAATGCACTTCAATTTGAGTTGATTATGATGGTGTTAGATGAGTATATGTTGTGTATGTTTGTAACACCCCAAAACCAGCCTAGAAGTTAGGCCCGAATCTGGCATGTCACATGGAAAAACTTGTTTGAGAATTACAGCCTCTTTGTTAAAACCCAAAACACTTAAGCAATTGTTAACTACTTGAAAACGTAATTATCTTTAAAAACCTTTTTGGTGGCGAAAGCATATTTGAAATAAACAATTTACAAAAACGTGATGTTTAGAAATAGAGCTGCAGAAGTATTTTGAAATCGTTGCAGAAACGTAGATAAAATACAAGTATTTTTGAGAGATCGTTTGATGAGTTGAAAATCGAGGTAGTGAGCTTTAAAACCGTGGCTTTTGAAAATATTGTTGATAATTCGAGAGAAACTTTCTGAGTTAAAATATTTGTAAAAGTTTGTAATAAAATCGATTTATTAATCAATTTTGGAAAACCATTATTTATGATTTTAGAAAATCCCCGTTAAAACAATTCAAGCAATATAATAAGTACGACTAAACATAAAGCAATTTAAAACATATCCCAGAGGCCTTATTACAACTTAAACCAAAATAGCAAAATAATAAAATAAACCGAAATAGAAATTTAAAGTTCAATAACACAATTTCTGAAGTATGGCCTCCATCGAGTCATCCATGGGCCCAAGTCCACATCACTGAGCATTACCTACAAGGGTTAAGAAAAGGGGGAGTGAGTTACAAGAACTCAGTGTGAAACCCCTTACCGTCATCCACTGGGCCAATGGGCCTGAACCCATATAGCAATATCTTGGGCCTAAGCCCTTTTACATAACAATTCTTAAAATGAAGCAAATGTATGAATGTATGCAATCCCAACCCATCCTAGATATCCATCCGCTACACACCACCCGTACCATCCATCACACCTGTGGGGATCAAGTCAACCCACCCCGCCAACACACCAATCGCAGGCAAGTTGCCATTTATAATATTTGTGGCTGAGCCACCAGAGTCATAATTATGCATGGCATAGCCACTATACAGATTGTGGCAGAGCCACCAGAATATCATATACGGTAATATAATCGGCACACAGCCTTGGGTAAAAATGATTGACACAGAGTCGTTAATCCATATGCTAGGCACATAGCCATTATTAGAATTTGTGGCAGAGCCACCAGAATCAAAATGTGGCAGAGCCACCAGGCTACACTTCTCTTCAGCATTTTTCCCATCCCAAACCAACCTAATAATCCATCCGCTACACACCACCCGTACCATCCATCACACCTGTGGGGATCAAGTCAACCCACCCCGCCAACACACCAATCGCAGGCATTATGCCTTTCATAACACATTTAATTGTGGGCAAGCCACCAGAATCTCAGAGTATCATATTATCAAACATATTTGTGGCAGTGCTACCAGAATTTCTTCTCTTCAACATTTTCCCAACCCATGCAAATTCATGTAGATGCATCATACACAGCAAATCATGATATTTACAAATATAACAACAATAATTAATTCAGACAAAAGTTCAACCCATTAACACTTTACAAATCGGCCCTTTAAGGAAATTTATCAAATCGGCCCATTAAGCAATATATCAAATCGGCCCATTAAGCAATATATCAAATCGGCCCATTTAAGCAATATATCAAATCGGCCCGTTAAGGCAATATAACAAATCGGCCCTTTAGGGGCATTTCGGTGATTCGGCTGATAAGGGCATTTTTGTAATTCGGTAATTTTACCCACTAAGGGTAATTCGGTAATATCGCAACCCAAGGGTATTTCGGTAATTTACCCTCCAAGGGTATTTTGGTAATTTCGCAACTTAGACTTAACTACTAATTTGGGCAATAAAAATTGAAACTGTCCATCCGCGTCATACTGACTAAATTGACCATAACTCGATTTAGGAAGCTCGAAATTTAGATACGTAAATTTTCCTTGAAACTAGACTTATATTTCTTCTTACTATAATTTTTCCAGAATTTTTGGCTTAACCATTTAGTACAGTTTATTCCTTAAATTTTCCCTTGTTTCACTGTCCAACGGTTCTGACCTCTCTTACCCGAAATTCAAATATCTCACTGTACAGTTTTCATATGTTGCTCCCACTTGTTTCTATTGAAAATAGGCTCACCAAGGAATCTATTCATATAAATTATAACTCATAGTTCACTTTGTAAAATTTTAAATGATTTTTCTAAGACAGATTAGGGAACCACAAAGTCAATCAGAATCAGTCTCACTAAAATTAAGATATCACAGAATATACAATTTCTCTTCCCTCTCCATTTCTTTCATATAAAAATAGACACAATAAGCTTTATTTTGATATCTTTTTCAGTTTTTAACTCCCTTTATCCTATTTTTCGTGATTTTTCAAAATCACATCACTGCTGCTGACCAAACTGTTTCATTGCAAAAATATGGTTACTACTACGAACATACGCACTCCCAAGTGGTCACGGATGCCGGTTTCCGGTTTTCTTCGGTATTTTGACCGAATCATAGAACATTTCATGCAAAAATTTAGAGAGGTATGAGATTACACACCATTTCAAACATATATTCGGAAGGGTACGGAATTACACACCTTGATTACGAGTTGTGCTTTCTACCGTTTCAACACCTATAATGATAATTGATAGAAGGTTAGTCTCTACTTTGATAATCGTAACTAAAAACACTTTACTAGGCTAACTCCACTTACCACGAATGTGATCTCCCTCAGTGCACCAAAATCGATCCTACCCTTTGGCTACTGAAATCCCGTCCTAACAATATTTGGTGAGCGAAAGAGTCGTTAGCAATTATCCCACCTTTAACCAAAACAAATCTTATAACAACGTTCTTACCCCGCTTGCTTGACGAGTCGACGATAACGATCTGGTTAATACAAATCACTTGTGCTCCTTCACCTTGTTGAAAGCCCTAAGTCCAACGATGGCCATATCACAGAAAAGAATGTAACTCAGACCAAACGAGAGAGAAAGAAGAACACTCGATTATTAAGGAAAAACTCGGATGAAACAAAGTTATTGACAAAGAGAGAACTACTACTTACCGATTGTTAATTTTCTTGTAGCGCCACTCTAGGGGAGAACGGGACAGTGATTCGGACAAGGACTAACTCAGAAGATGCAATGAGTATATCCAAAAAAAACGATAGAGAGTGTTCAACTAAGAGAATTAAACTGCGAAGAAAATCGAATTATGTGGAAGGGAAAAAGAGGAAGAACCGATTAAGGATTAGGGAAGAGAGAAAAGGCTAGGCTATGAAGAGGAATGAGTAGGAAGGAAATCGGAGAAGAAAAGAGAGGGCTTAAGAATTTGCCAAGAAAAAGATTGAAAAGGAGATGACCCGATATGCTCAGGGAAAAAGTACCCAAAACGCCACTCTAAAAAAGAAAGCCAAAAGAACACTCAAAAGCAAGGAAAAGTTTCGGTTTCCCCCCTCTCCCTAGCAAAACCGTATGTAACTCTTGCCACAAGGATGGATGTTGACCAACAATTTCTTTCCAAAACATTTTCCACACCTTAAGCCAACATTTTCCCTATTCCTTCCTTTTCTTTTGATTCCTTTCCTTACCTTCATCTTTTCCTTATTTCCTTAGCCACCTTGCAAAAATTAAAAAGTCCACCTTGCCTTATCTACCATCATGGCCGACACTTAGGGAAAGAACACAAAAAAAATAGTCAAAATTTTGCATCAAGGGGATTCGAACCTCTTCCCTCCATACTCTTCACTTAATGCCATATCCTCTTTGCCATATGCTCAATTATGCTAGCAAATTGAATACTTATTTTCATAAGTATTGATGCCACTTACTATTTCTCCTGAATAGGCTTAAACACCAAATTTTTACTAGGGCCCAATTCAACCCCGAGCCTTCATAGAACCCTGTAACTTTCCAAAATCACATTCCTAATAAGTCCAACTTGAAATAATATCGTTCTCAAATTCCCATAAATTTTAAAACGCTTCTACGCTCAAGGTCCAATGGGCCCAATCCTACTAGGCCCAATTTCGGGTCGTTACAATGTTAGAAGGGTGAAAAGAACTTGACACTTAGTCTTGTTCTTGACCATGTGGATAGACACACGGGCATGTGTCTAGACCATGTGTGACACACGGTCAGCCCACGGGCGTGTGTTGTGGCCGTGCGTCCCCTGCATGTTAATATTTGAAAACAGAATAGACCCCGGACTAGTCACACGGGCGTGTGCCTAGGGCGTGTGGGATTCATCAGTGTTGGCCACGGGCTAGCCACACGGGCGTGTGTCTAGACTCTAGGATGTGCGAGGGAAGCCAGTGTTCACCGCAGTTGGGGAGCACGGGCGTGCCATGGCCGTGGGGCATTTGGCAGAATGCTTGGGATTTTAGGCATGGTCTGGGGACATGGGCGTGTGTGCTCATGCACGGGCGTGTCTAATCTTGCACGCGCGTGTGAGACCTGTATAAAAGAGAAAAAAATTAAGGATCGTAAAAGTTCTGGATTAGTCTCGAGAGTCCTCGTGTGTATGAGTGAGGCCTCGTAAGTCGAGAATGAGGTTATAGCGAGTAATGACGTTGAGCCTAAGTGGCGATTAAGCGGTTTGAGTTCGGTAACGCCTCGGGCCCGGTTCCCGGCGTAGAACCTGGGTAAGGGGTGTTACATTCTAACCCTCACAAGTAAGTGATTTTGATGGTCATTTTTGATGATTTTTGTATTTTTGGATCCCTTGTAGCTTAATCTAGCTAATGATTTCGGAATCCCCTATTTTGACTTTGGAAAATCATTAAAAATAGTATAAAAATAATTATGAGTTATAATTTATATGTTTAAAATTCTTAATGTATCTATTTTCAAGAGAATCAAACGGAAACATCATCCAAGTCACGTACGAGGAGATAATTAATTCTTAGTAAAGAAGGGTCGAAACTATCAGGCAGCAGAACAGGGACGACTTTAAAGAATAAACTGTACATATTGGCTAAACCAGAAATTCTGAAAAATTTATGGTAAGAAGATATGTGAGTCTAGTTTCAAGAAAAATTAGCGGAACTAAATTTGGAGTTTCGTAGATCAAGAAATAAATGATTTAGTGACTATGACTCGCGTAGACAGCTTGATATGCTCAAAAGTGAATAGTGGAACTTTGTGCAATTATGATTGTATTAACTTGAGAACTTATTAAGAGGATTTTTAAAAGTATATTAATGAATTGCTTATTATTTACATACCAACTTACTAAGCTATATAGCTTACTCTATTTATTTTCCATGTTTATAATGTCCTCAGGCTAGCTCGGGTTGGAGAACGCCGGAGATGCCATCACACTGTCAAGCTATCACTTCGGGTATTATTGAGTTCAAGTAGTTGAGTTGTGGCATGTATATGAGATTTACTTATGTTGTTAAGTGTCATAGCTGAATTTGCTAAATGTGGGCCTTTGTTATTTGATAGATCATTTTGTATAAGGCCATGGATAATGCCTAATATTTGTTATTGTCATATGCATATGATGATGTTTTCATGAATGTGAAAGTTCGCATGGTTGAGCATATGGTGTGTTAATGTAACATCCTAAAATTGGGGTTTTTTGTGATTGAATTATTTTTCTTGTGTTTGAATTGCTGTGATATTAATTGTGGTGTAGTAAGGCTTAATTAGGGGTCTTGAGTAGGCTCGGAATAGTGGGAAAAATTTTTTATAAGCTTTAAAGGTAGGGAGCCTTAGCAAGTAGGGGTTACAAGGTTAAAAGAGGGAACTTTTGACACAGAAATGGCCTTGGAAAAGTGGCAAAAGGAAGGCCACTTAAGAGTTGGAGTTGACGCCACAGGGAGAGCAAGGGGAGCTTGTGTTCGAGTCGCGGAAACCCCTCTTTTTTTTGCTCTTAATTGGGACGGCATAGGGGGGAGAGAATTTCTCATTTCAAACACTTTTTGATAATAAGGATAATGAGAATATTATTTAGATATTAATTGGATTTTATTTTGATTAATTCCAAAAAGATGGCAAATAGAAAATATAGGCATTTGAGTATTCAAATTATTTTGAATATTTTTAAACAATTGGCCAAGAGGAATTTTAGGTGATTGCCGAAATTTGAACTCCTTGATTAATAGGAGTGGACGGCAAGTTTAGGGGGGAGAGTGCCAAAATCCTTCATTTGATTCCCAAACTCTCTCATCTTCCATCTTTTCTTTTTCTCTTTTCATTCTCTCAAAACCAAAACCCTTCTCTTCTTCTAAAACCTTGGCCGAATCTCCTATACCTTAATCTCCCATCTATTTCTTTCTTTTCTCTTCTCAAACCCTTAGCCGAAACTCTTATTTCACTCTTTTACTTTCTCTTTTTCCATACAAGCCGAACCTTGATGGATTGTGTTGAACAATCATAGCCGAATCTACTCCCTTGGTGTGCCGAATTTTCCTTCCTCTATTTCGTGTAGCCTTGGCCGAATATCAAAGCAAGGGTGATCCCTTTTCAGTGTTTTCCAAATCGGTTTGGGTAGGTAAGTGTGTTAGCCGAATGGCTATTTCTTCCCTCTCTGTTCTCTGTCGACTTTTACAAAGGTAATAGTTGGTTTCGGCAATTGTTGTTAAGGGTGCTAATCACATGTTGAAACCGATTTGTCATAGGGCCTTCGGGATTTGGAAGCGAGCAAGTGAGTCCATCATCTCTGATCAATTGGTTTTGGGGAAGGTGGTAAGGATTTATTTTTACTTGGTATTCGATTAAGCCGAAGGCTATTAACTTAATGATTGCCAATTTAGGGAAGCAAAAGCACTTTGAGGGTGGTGGCTAGTATTCAAAGACGTTTGGGTAAGGTTTCGGGTTCACAAGGAACCCTTTTCAATTGTTTTGGTTTGGCCGAATAGGCCATGGCACTAACCTTGTGGTTGGCCGAATATAGGGACAAGAAAGCAAGGGTGTCCGATTGACTCTTTGGGGGTTTAGAGTTAGCGTTAGAATCAGGTGTGTACATACACACTTTATGATTGATTAACTGTGCTAAATGTTTGTGTATGCTAAATCTGGTTTATGTAGCTTTGGATTTAATACCATAATGATATAAGCGATGATTCAGGTGAGACTCTGTTCGTATGAGTTTGCTATTTGATGCTTTTGGAAAGCATGGCATATTTGGTATATGCGATTTAAATGCATGTTGGCATGAATTCTGTTATATATATATAATGAACTAATGTGGGTTGATGAAAGGAGGGGGCAGTGATATTCGTGTCGACGGACACTAGTGGTTTGGTACCACATTGTGACTACGGTCACCAGAGGTTTGGCACCTCCCGAGGTTTGGCACCTCATAGCGTCTCGTCGGTGGCTTAGCACCACGATGGGTTGGCCCCACGCTTTACATTATGGGATTGACGCCAGTGATTTGGTATCACACGATGGGTTGGCCCCATCATTTGATTTGTGACTTCGAGTCACCAGTGGTTTGGCACCACAAGTGGTTTGGCACCACAATATGACGGATTTCGTGACTTTAAGTCACCAGTGGTTTGGCACCACCAGTGGTTTGGTACCACACGGGGTAGAGAAAGGTGTTTGGATGGCTAGGTTGGGTGCATGATTTAGTGCATGTTAATTTGTTATAAATTGTGTATGTTGTTGCACTAAATTGGGGAAGGGTTACACATTGAGTCTTGGTGACTCACCTTCTCCTTAACATTTTTCAGGTGACACGTAGATCGCGGATGAGGAGCCGGATGGACTCGAGGTGGCCATGCAGTGGGATTTAAATTTAATGAACTTGAATTTTAGTCTATTTTATTTTTATTGTTGGTTTTATTTTAATCAAGTTGTAATAAGGCCTCCTAGTATTATTTTTATTATCTTTACATGTTTTGAATATTTTGTTTAAACTATTTAATAATATTAAAATGGGTGCACATGTTTTCTCAAATCAAACGCAAAATGTTTTAAAGTGCCATTGGTACATTTGAAACCTGTAACAACTTGACTTAATAAATATTTTTAAAACAAACTAAGTATGGTTTTAGCAAGATAATTGAAAATGAAGATGCTTTCGACAAAACTTAAATCGGCTTAAAAGGGATTTTTCAAAATTGGTTTTCTCTGTGACATACCAAATTCGGTCGTAATGTTTGGGCCGGGTTTGGGGTGTTACAGTTAATGCATGATTGAGAAAGTTGCATGATTGGATTGATAAAGAATGTGATAAGTGTTGCATGTGAATGAAGTGAAGTGGCCATGTTGTGTAAATGTCTTAGTTGTGGTGAATTGATCATGTATTTATGTGTGGATGGGTGTTACTTGATGTTGTGTATGTTGGTGCAAGTAAGGGTGGAAAAAAGGCTTGCTAAATAGCCTTGTTTCTGTCCTCACGGGTAGACACACGGGCGTGTGTCTGGGCCGTGTGTGACACACGATCTGCCCCATGGGCATGTAGTCCGGCCGTGTGTCCCCTGCACCTTAATTGTGAAATTAAATTCACCACACAGCCTAGCACACAGGTGTGTACCTTGGCTGTGTGACCTTAAAGGGTTGATGACGTTAGAAACAGAATGTCAAGGTTTTTGCACATGGGCTGAAACACGGGTGTGTCACGGCCGTGTGAGGGACATAGGCCATGGACACGGGCGCGTGCCAGGCCGTGTGAAAATCCCTGTAGGTTCGAAAAGAGAAATAAATCCATACGGGCTAGGGACACGGGCGTGTCCCAATATGCTCAGGCCGTGTGAGCTACACGGTCCTTCAGCATGGCCATGTTAAGAGGTCACACAGACGTGTCACTCTTCCACACGGGCGTGTGCCCCTGATTTCAATGATATTTTCTAAAGTTTTTCTAAAGTGCTCGGTTTAGTCCCGAACCATTTTCAATTTTGTTTTGGGCCTCGTATGTCCATATTAGGGACTTTAAGGCAAATTTTGAAAAGTTTTAAAATTGAACGAACTTTTATGACTCGGAAATGTATGTTTGCATGTGTTTAAGATAGGTAACGCCTCGTACCCTATCCCTACGTTGGATACGGGTAAGGGGTGTTACAAATTGCTTTTGTAAAGAGTATACAATAAGGAGTTTTCAACCATAGTACTTCTTGTGGACTAACTCCATGATTAAGAAATTGTGAATTATCGGAACGATGCTTCTGGACATAATTGCAATTACTAGAGCCTAATTGTAGATGTCCGATTGGTCCTTCTGCTAGCTCAACAAAAGCTCGATCGAACTGCATTTGAATCAGAAGAAAAATCTACGACTTTGGAAATAATTTAATTGAGTCAATTTAATTGATCTGGAATTAAATTGGGCAGTCGTAAAAATTGTTCAACTAGAGAATTTGATTAAAAAATTTCTTGAAAAATTAATTTGAAAATTCTAAGTGATTTTTGAGAAAATTAATTTTGATGAAGTATAATTAAATTAATTAAAATTAATATGATATTTTTGAAAATTAAGTTTCAAGTCTGACAATTGGCCCAATGGGTAATTGAATTTGAAAGTTGGACCTGATATCGTAAATCGGGCTCGATAGCCCAAAATCGAGACCAAGACCCAAAAACTAGTTGAACTGGATCGACAGTCCAACTGGTGGCTAGACCGGACTGATCGGGTCGCCACTGGCCTAGGCCGAACCGACAGAAACTGAATCAGCTCGGGGTGCTGGCGGCTATGACAGCGACATTCCGGTGGCCAAGAAAATGGTCTGCGACAGTGGGTCTTCGGTGGTTGAGTAGTGGAAGTATTACACTCCTACTGAGACTCTACCAGAGAATTTTATTTTAAATTAATTATTTTATAAATAATATTATTTTAATAGATTTAATATTAAATTGATTAAGTTTAATCATAGTTGAACTCTCTAAACTCTCCCTATATAAAGAGAGCCTTGGGTCTTTATTTACACACACACTTGAATTTAAGAGAAAGTTGTAGAGAGAAAAATCTCTGAAGAAATTATTTCAGAATATTTCTAGAGATATATGTTTTATTTACAAATTGGCCTAAAAGTTTAGAGAAATTTTGAAATTACCCCATTGGTAATTTTTGTGAAATTTTTTTTGTTTCGAAGCGAGTCCACACTTGGCAGACATGAACCTGAGGATAGCGGAGAAGACTACTTGGTCGAAGTGTTCATCCTAAACCAATCGAAAAGGTACAATTTTGATTAAGTTTTTATTACTTTAGATATCCCAACCAAGTTCTTATTTTGGAAAAAAAATTAAACTCTGGACTTCCCTAAATTTATTTTCTGCTGCATTTTTCAAACACGATTTCCAACAACCGAACCTCTAAAAAACCAAATATCATGCGTATACATTCTCCGTACAACTCGCCTGAACCTCCACAAAACCAATAACATGTGGCACAGGGTGCATATGACATTTATTCAACTTCCGTCTGCCATTACATACCTCCACATGTCGCATATCATAAATTTTTATGTCTGGGATATTACACGCATTTAACTAAACCTACTGTTAATAACGCAACACATATCATACCAAACATATCATCTATCGGACCATTTCAATGATAACCTCTTCAATAATTATTTTACTAGTGACAGTTCATCAAAACAACAAACTTATACATAAAATGATACATGCATCTGTAGATCATCACTTTGCTTGCTTCAACCATACGAAAAACATCTCACAATAATCCACTCATCATCATCAGTAGAACATGAAGTCAAACATACCACAACAACATAGTACTGATATACATAAAACAAACATTGAGGATTTGAGAAACTCACCAACAAAGTACCTAGAGTTGACACAACTTAAACCTGCTTAGCCTTCCCTTTATCATTAGGGCCTCCTCCTTCTTGGTTAGCTAAGCATAAAACCATATAAAGATCACAAAAAAAAAAAATACATATGTAAGGAAACCTTAATTCATATGCATTTAGAGGAGTTTTAAATGCTAACAATGACTTAAATATTCACAGTTAAAAATAAATTATGCTGAAAACCTCAGATTTTTGTTCCTTTTCTTTAATCAAAAGGTACGAAAGAGTTAGAAAGATTACCATATTGCTAAATTCTCAATTATTTAGGCTAACGCAATAGTTTCTTCCTTTCATGCGAACCGCTCCTTAATTTCATTTCTTACAGAGTAAACTAGAGAAGAAGATAGAAGAAAGAAAATGAATACATAAACGAGAGAGTGCTCCTAAGAGAATGAAGTCTGTCTCCTATATAACCCTCCCACACTTGTTCACCAAAACAAATTCATCAACATCAAAATTAATGTTCCTCAATCATAATATTTCTCACTAAAGAAAATACCTAGTTCTAAAGTAACTAGACTAATAGTTGACATCTAACCAATTACCAAAGCACTTAGTAAAGTTCACGTAATTACACTAAAACCCTCATAAACAGAAATTTTTATAATTAGATACCCAGAATTAATGTTGTACTTATCCTTTAACATTTTTAGGTGTGCCAAAACTAATTTGAATTTATAAGTTAACATGACAACTCCTAAGTACATGCCACATTTAACCAAGCTTAACATGATCAAAAGACTACTAAATCAAAATATAGATAGTGTGAGCTCCGAGGTGATCCGAGTGATGCACTCCACAATCAATAAACTATAGAATAAAGAAGATAACGTTAAGCACAATGAATACTTAGTAAGTTCATAGCAAATTCAACTTAACTTACCTAAATTTATATCAATTTAATCAATAGAAACACAAAGATGCTTATCATGATATTTCTTTAACATCCTTCTTGTACAAGTTCACAAAACAACCTCAATTTAGTACATTTGCATAATAAGATCAAAGTGCTCAAATCGCATACATGTACCACCATACAATTAACTCTATACTATTCCAACATATATATATTTATAAAAAAATCAACTAAATTCATAATCAATCTCACCAACCATTTCCTTTCTGATTTATTACCATTTTTGCCTATAGATCTATAGTAAATTATCTTTGGAAACACAAGATCGATTTGCTCACACAAGATGTAAAGTTTGGGTCTGCTCACACAAGCTATAGGTTGGGATTGTTGATATGAGGGTTATCCGATGCTGCTCACACAAGTTGTAAAGAATTCGTAACATATGCTAGATCTCAGCCATCAATAACTAAGCCCGACCAGCACATGAACTATATCATTAGAGTCTGCTTGCACAAGCTGTAGGTCTATATTATTCATATAAGTGTTATTAGATGCTACTAGTACAAGTTGTAGAGTATCCACAGCATGTGATGGATGTCAACCATCGATAACTAACACCGTGTTTGGTTCAATGTAATGGCTATGTCGTTAGAACTAAATTCTATGGGCCCACCACAAACCATTGTTTACTTCAGTGGAATACCTATTACAGATGTTGTTGTTTAGCTCTTTATTCCCACTAATCACTGAATAGAGGTTGAATACCATTCTTTTCGCCAACCCTTGAATTGCTCATTCAGAGCACGGTAAGAATGCTGAAAGATTACTTTTTCATTTTTGCCTTTATTTTTTCATCACCGTTCTTTCTGCACTTTCAACTACAGCCTCCACATTCATTCCTTTCTCCATTTCCAAAGCCATAAAACACCATTTCCCCTCACCAACTTCTTCAATATTTTTCTCATAGGAATTGAGATCATAGAAATTTCTCAATTAAGGGCAAAATATTCAGCAAGGAAAAAATCTAGACTTAATTAAAGAACACCAGATTATTGAATTACTAATCAATCTCTCAATAATGATTCATATTTTCTGAACCAAAAGCAAGTAATTTTCAAAGGATCTTGTGCAACACATGTAACTCTAAAACTGATGATTGTTTTGATTTTCGGTTATGCAAATTAATACGTCGAATCATGAGTTTATTTCCCTCTTTTGGGATTAATATTTTCCTCATTACTTACTTATTTTTGAAGTTTAAATCTTCAGTGACTTCTCTTCTCGATGTGCTTAGCTTATGAAAAGTGTTTACTATTAGTTTTTTTTTTATTCCTTTTATGTCTTTTTTTATCCTTGTTGTGTTAGGGAAGTGGGTTCCAGAGCTGAGACATTATGCTCTGACAGAGCTGATTGTTCTTGTGGGGACCAAACTAGGTGATAGATTCTCTCCTCCTTGATGTATTGCTTCTACAATTGGTCATGCCTTTACTTATCCATCCAGGTTCAAAAGGCTATGAATAATTGAGCCATGTCAGATGAAAATAAACTAGATTTCACTAATATGAAGTGCTTTCTCTTGTTTCTTTTTCCACTTCTTACATTCATAAAACTTGATTTTTCTTCTTTTTATAACTATATATTTTTTTCCTAAAAAGTCATCATTGTATTCTCATGTATGTTCATGATTAATTCGATAAATTTATTTCACCTATATACAACATGAATAGCATAAAAAAAAAGAGCACGAAAGAAACAAATGCACATAATGTATACATACTTCAATTGCATTTGATTTTCTAGCTACAAGCTCTATTTGATTATCTATCATCATGCATGAACAAGCATGCTTTTGTTCAGTTAATAAATTTATATTAGATGAAGATTTAAGAGATGATAGACAATTCCACTTGGATTATCTTGGGGCATGTACTATTTCTAAAAAATATGTAACTCTTTATTCTCGGCTTGTTTATGGCACCATTAGTTTTTCCATTACGTAGAAAAAAATTTGTACAAGTTATCACTGGATAGGTTAATTTGCTACAATTATGAAAGCTTTACAGAAAACAAACAAAGAGAAACCTTTTTTTGAAAACATGTACAGGCAGACTGGAGTGGGGAGTGGACTGGTTCTAACTTTATAAAGTTTAGTCCATCCTTCACAAATTTAGTGTTATGCTCATCTGATGAGTTAGGTATAGAGTTTTAATCCATTCCAAATAGTAGATATTATATCTGCTATTATCATCTTTAGGGAGGCATGTTCAACTTTTGCCAGACCTAAATTCAACCACTAAAGAGACAATGTTTTTATAATGTGTCAAAGAAGAAGATACATTCATCTGTTGTGCTTCTTGATTGCAAATCATACATTCTTATTCTTGTTGTAATCTGAATACTCATATATTTTAAATCTATTGTCAGGGTCTTGAATTGAAGAAGAAAATAGGAGCATTTGCATACATAGAGTGCAACTCGAAGGCACAATAGGTCCGTATAGCATCTGTGTTATTTTCTATGAAACTATTAGCCCAAAGTGCCGATCACATGCACTTGGAGATCCCAATATACTTCCATTCCTCCCAAGTGCACTCTTACGATGTTTAAACTAATAGAAAGATCAAATGATGACAAAATCAATTCATTGAGCATCAACACTGATTTGACAACTTGCTTTGGATTTAAGTTATTATTTTGGAGGAATTAATAAAGGACAACATTCATTTAAAAGTTCATTCTTTCTAGAAATTAAGAAGTTATGTGTTGAAATTTGTAGAATGTTAAAGTTGTATTTGATGCTGCTATCAAGGTTGTTCTTTAGTCTGCAAAGACAAAGTAGCAAAAGAATAGAACAAGTATGTGGCTTGTTCTCTAAACAGAAATTCCCAAGAGGAAAAACTAGTGTGAAGTTGCTATTCTTATAATTCTATACATTCTTGATCTTGTTTATTACAAATCCTTTTCGAGTTGATTTTGAGTGCTTATTGCCCTTCTGAGGCAGGGAGCTTACAATAGTTTGATCAGTGTGAACTCCACTTGTGTATTATCTTCAAGAACTCAAGGGTGTTTGGATTTTGTAAATTGACTTCATATTGCAATGATTTGATGTGAATGAAAATTGATTATTTTTTAAACATATTGGTAATCCGCCCTGCTCTTCCACCCATATTGATATCATCCATAAACAATAGCCAAACTGTTCTACAATGGTTAATGCTATTCAAATAACTCTTACCACTTAACATATTGAAGGAACAAACACCTTTATGTATACAAATCAAAATACCAACTTTGAAGACTTCTGCTAACTGATAATGAAACACCCCACACCCGGCCCACGAGCCTGAACCGGATCCGGTATGTTCCTTAAGTAAACCGGTTTTCAAGTTCTTTGTTACTTAGTGAAATTTTGGAAAAAAAATATTGTTTTGAGTTGGGCTTAGATTGGGAACCCATTTAATCAATTTCGAAAGTCCAATTTTAATTTAGGTGACAAGATAATTTTAGGGTTTATTTTTAAAGAAATCATTTTTTTTCTTAAACTTAATTTAGAATAGTTCGTAACATGATAATTAAAAGTAAAGCAAAATAAAGAAATCCACTTGGGCCTTATGGCCTTATTACATCAAATAACCCAAAAATAAATTAATAGTACTTAGAAAATATAAAGTCCAAATTCCAAATAAAATCTTCAAGTGAAGCATGGCCACCTCAAGGTCTACCGTCCCGATCAGTCACTGTTCATCACCTGAAAAATGTTCCCACAACGGGGTGAGTCAACAGACTCAATGTGTACATCATACTAACATTCAACAAATCAGGCATACATGTTCATATCAAATTCATATTCATATAAAAAAGAATGATGCAACCCAAACCCAAGCCTATTTGTCCATCCGCTACACACCACCCGTACCTGCCAATCACACCGTGGGGACTACTAAGTCAACCCTCCATCCACTACACACCATCGAAGGCAGTCGCTGCAGTCGACGTGCACATCGCCCATATAATTTGTGTCATTAGACACCATATTCAAATAATGTAACCGAAGTTACCAAATTCGTATAATGTAACCGGTTACCATATTCAAATTTTGTGACCGTAGTCACCATATTCCGTTAGGTGAGACCGAAGTCAACACCTTCTTCCCCTTTCACATAGATCCCGAATGCCCCATGAATTTTATAACATATATAACATACATATTTCTCATTCATGTTACTATTCACATGTTCAAAATATAACATATTCATAATCCTATTAGAAGTAGGAAACCTACCTGAGTACTCTTTCATTTGTGGTACTTGACCACATTCACATTCTTATGCATATTCATATAATTAATAATTGCCATACAATTTATTGAAGATTAGTATGGGTACACACCTGATTTGCTTAACGAATTCCTTGAAATCCCAAATCGATCTCATCGCCTTAGATCTCAAATTCCTACATTTGATTAATCACTTACTAATTTAATAAAAAGCCATTCAGCCATAAATCCAAATCCTAGTAGGATTAGTATTCTTAAAACTTACCTTGAAATTCTCAAATCCCAAAATCCTTGTATCCTCCTCATTAAATCCCTATAACTACATGTTAGATCAATTTCTAACATTTATTCACAACAAATAACCCTTAGCCGTATGTTAAATATGACTTACCTTAGATTCTTAAATCCCAAAATTCACCGAATAACTAGGGAACACGTTGCTTATGGTGTACCTTCGGAAAAGAACTTCTCCTTCCTTGTAGTCGACACTTAGTAAATCCCGAAAGATCTCTTCGACAATGAGATATTAAGGGTATTAGAATCTTAATTTCGACACCTTAAAAGAAATAGAATGAGAATCTAACCTAATCTTACCCTTATCAAGAATTTGATGGAACTCTTGCTTGAACCCTTAGCGATGATTCGGCTATGGCTTTGATGTGGATAACAATTTCGGCTCTTGAGGCTTAGTGAGAAATCGACTAGGGCTATTGGTATCTTCGGCTTTTGATTGTGTTTGTAATAGAAGAAGAAAAGAAAAGAGAAAAAGAGAATAATGGCGAGAAAATTCACAGAGAGAGAAGAGGAGAAACTTTAGAGAATTTCGGTAGAGGTTTTCTTGAAAAGAAAAGAATGAATGAAGAATAGCCTTACTCTTCCTTTTATAGCCAAAATTACTAGCTAGAGTCCTTTACTTGGCCACCACTCTTCTATTTTGATAGCTTTATCCATTGATTTATCACTTTAATAAAACTTAATCCAATAATTATCTCTTATCTCTTAATAAAAATAATACTAATAATAATCCTCTTTTATCTCTTCCTTATCTATCAAAATAAAAGAAATAATATCCACATTTATCTCTTGAAAATAATCTAAAATAAATCCATTATTTATCCCTTATTTATCCACCCTTTATCTCTTAAAAATAAAAGAATAAAAGCTCCTAATTTATAGCCATGTGCCGTCCACCTCACTTCTTCTGGAAGCAAAATAAAATTTCTTTTATTTGCTTCCCATGTGACTCGAACTCAGGCCTATTTCCCCTGCATGTGACGCCACTTCCTTAGGCCCTAAGTGGCATCTTCAGGCCACTTTTCCAAGCCTGTTTGTGTGTCAAACTTCTCCAACTTTTTCTTTTAAGGCCCTCTAGCCCTTATTTCCTATTTTGAACTTTAAAATTTGACATTTCGGCATCATTTCTAAGTTTCCTAAAATTTTCGATCGGCTCTGTAACTTGCCATTTTTCTTACATTTCCAAGTTTCCAGAAATGTTCACTTTTCATTTCTAACTCATTTTCATTCATTTCCGGGTTTCCAAAAATATTCAAAATTTATTCTTAGTACCTAAAACATGTCACTTTGTAGAACTAAACCGAAAATGCATAGGCCCTTTGCAGGATGTTACAGTTCTACCCTCCTTAAAAATAATTTCGTCCTCGAAATTACTTATTAACAGCTGTACAATCCTTCTCACCGCACTATGCTTTCGCTGCGCACTCTGATCTTAATAGAACCATCATACTTTCTAGGCACAATCCCTAAGTTCACGCCCCCTAGAACTTATTTCTAACGTCGCAATTTAATCCGAGTAAAAAGTTTTATGAATTAGTCCTTGTTTCACTGATTATTCGCGAAAAATTTTTATGGAAAAATTTTAGGAGTGGTTCTTTCGTATCCATACATGCACACAGTCTTTACATTCATACATCCATCAATCAATTATGAACTTTCGTTCATTCAGAGAAATGTTGTAGTTTTCATTGTTGTTGTTTTTCCACTACCCAGGGGTATTTTCGTAATTTGCCCTACAGGGGTATTTTTGTAATTTGTCAAAATGAGGTTCCTTGGTGATTTTGTCAAAAAGTATTTTGGAATTTTTAAATTCCCGGGGTATTTTGAAAAATTTTGAAATCCGGGGGTATTTCGGTAATTTTAGAGCTCGGGGGTATTTTGGTAATAAACCATGGTAAATTTGTAGAGTTTAATATTTTCGGGGTATTTCCAAATTTTGCAAAACTTTGAGGGTTCTTTTTGAGAATTGTACTTTCCAAAACGGTGATGTTGCAAAAATTTGGAAATTAGGGTCATTTTGGTAATTTTGTAAGTTAGGGGCAGTTTTGTAATTTTCCAAAATCAAGGTATTTTGATATTTTGCAAATTAGGGCTTTTGGACATTTTATAAAGTAATGAATTTTTGATAAGAACTGTGGGTATTTTGGAAGTTTCATAAACCAAGGGCAATTTAGTAATTTTGCAAATAGGGGTATTTTAGTAATTTTTATAAATCAAGAATACTTGAAAAATTTTATAGAATCATGTTTGCAATTCAAAAGGATAATTTTAAGAGTTTTAAAACTAGGTTTTTTTTTTTGAAAATACGGCTAGTTCCCTTTCGGGTTTTAGTTAGGGTTTAGCCTATGAATAAGTCCTCTTGGTTAGGGTGAACCGAAGCTACGCACTGGTAGGATTCTGCGAAGAGGAGGTGAGTCACTAGGACTGCTTAAATACCGTGCTCTTCCTGATCCAATCCTAGACATGCACACAATGGTTGCCACACCCTAACTCTGGCGACTTAGTCATAGGTTTGTTTAATGGTCCTTAAGTCTTATGCACTTGTGTTTGAATAGACTAGTCCTATGGTTCAATAGATTCTAGTTCACTAATCTACGTTCCATTCCATTTCTACCCTTCTACAAATCATAATATAAATCACACAAGAGATCAAGTACTTACCGTGGATCATGGGTCGGAGACTTAGGTGCCATGCCGAAAAACTCGCTTATTTCCAAAAATATTTTCATAAAACTCATTTGGGCTCGATTTGAAAATGTTTTGGGCTTTAGACCACAGGCCAAGAGTTTAAAACCTGGCTCTGATACCAAGCTGAAACACCCCACACCCGGCCCACGAGCCTGAACCGGATCCGGTATGTTCCTTAAGTAAACCGGTTTTCAAGTTCTTTGTTACTTAGTGAAATTTTGGAAAAAAAATATTGTTTTGAGTTGGGCTTAGATTGGGAACCCATTTAATCAATTTCGAAAGTCCAATTTTAATTTAGGTGACAAGATAATTTTCGGATTTATTTTTAAAGAAATCATTTTTTTCTTAAACTTAATTTAGAATAGTTCGTAACATGATAATTAAAAGTAAAGCAAAATAAAGAAATCCACTTGGGCCTTATGGCCTTATTACATCAAATAACCCAAAAATAAATTAAAAGTACTTAGAAAATATAAAGTCCAAATTTCAAATAAAATCTTCAAGTGAAGCATGGCCACCTCAAGGTCTACCGTCCCGATCGATCCACTGCTTCATCACTGAAAAATGTTCCCACAACGGGTGAGTCAACAGACTCAATGTGTACATCATACTAACATTCAACAAATCAGCATACATGTTCATATCAAATTCATATTCATATAAAAAGAATGATGCAACCCAAACCCAAGCCTATTTGTCCATCCGCTACACACCACCCGTACACGCCAATCACACCGTGGGACTACTAAGTCAACCCTCCATCCGCTACACACCATCGAAGGCGATCATTGCAATCGACGTGCACATCGCCCATATAATTTGTGTCATTAGACACCATATTCAAATAATGTAACCGAAGTTACCAAATTCGGATAATGTAACCGAAGTTACCATATTCAAATTTTGTGACCGTAGTCACCATATTCCGTTGGTGAGACCGAAGTCAACACCTTCTTCCCCTTTCACATAGATCTCGAATGCCCCATGAATTTTATAACATATATAACATACGTATTTCTCATTCATGTTACTATTCACATGTTCAAAATATAACATATTCATAATCCTATCAGAAGTAGGAAACGTACCTAAGTACTCTTTCATTTGTGGTACTTGACCACATTCACATTCTTATGCATATTCATATAATTAATAATTGTGTAACATCCCCATACCCGGCCTATTCACTACGACCGAATCTGGTTATGTTAGTGAAAATATTTTAGACTTAGAATAAAATAGTAAAAAATTATTTGCTCTTGGAAACCATGTTCTTTTGAAATTATAGCCACATGTTTAATAATTCCATAATTGAATAAGTAAGTTATAAAAATATATCCATCGTCACATAGTGTTTCAAATTCTTCAAACCATAATAAATACTAATAAAATAATAACAAAAATAAATAAGAGTCAAAAGGCCTTTATTACATATTCTATTTTAAAACAAATACTTAAAGTAAGCCTAAAACGTTTAATCTCTTCTTCTGCATGGGCCACCATGTGTCCTCTCCGATCCCGGTCCAAACTACGCGTCACCTGCAATGTTAGAAAAATAATGGGGTGAGTCATAATGACTCAGTGCATAATCAAAACACAGATTTCCCGCGTATGGGCTTGGCCCCATACCAAACAATTCACATAGCAAGTCATGCCCATATGTATCTCAGCCCAACCCATTGTCCAACCGAACACCAACCTTAGCAGACTCCCTGCCTAAGGCCGTGGATAAACCACCACTGATCACATCGTGATCCAACATCCTTACCTTGGCAACTCACTGCTCAAGGCCGTGGCTGAGCCACCGATCAACCCATCGTGATCCCAATATTGTAATCTGTCTACGGTGATGCACATAGCCATCAACCGCCGAGATGGGCACCTAGCCAACACCTCCCTTGAGGTAGCACACAGCAAACCCTCAAGCGCTAATGTAGCCTTAGCTATCATTAGACCACGTACATCATCTGTACACTTCTTCCTTCCATGATGATCAACCCCATGCCCACCTGTCAATTATGCCAAAATAACATATAGAGTGAGTAATTATTATTTACCAATACCACATCAAACATATATAAAATATATACAACACAACCAATCTTACCAATCATCGATTCACATCACTTAAGCCATTATAATCAGCCTCCACACATAATACATATGTAATCACATTAAACAAACCAACAATCGCGAGAAATAGTGCGTTGATTACGCACCTTAATGGCACAAACGATCCAATCCCGAGTCTTTGCTTGACTAACTCTCTCTGCCCAAAACACCACCTCCTCCTTACCGAGTTCGGTTCACGGAAGCTTGACTGAATACTACAAATCCCCAAAGTGCCTTCCCTAACCGATTGCACACCAAGGCCCAAGAGATCTACTTCCAATATTTGGCAACGTTAAGTTTAAATAATAGAAAGGGATTTTGGCACAGAGGTAAGGTGTAGGTTCGGCTTTGCAAAACTAGAAGACAAAGAAGTGGGTGCTAGGGTGCTTCAAAAGGTGTTGCGGCAATCGAGAGAAGTGAGGAGAGTTTATGGTCTAGCAACGAGTGAAATGGATAAGAAAAATGGAAGGAGAAAGGGACTTGAAGTTTCGGCTCGATGAATAAGTGAGAGAGAGAGGCGTTTTGGTGTGGTTGAGGTATGAGGAGGAAATGAAAATGGAGGCTAAAAGGAAAGGCTAAAATTCGGCAAGGAGAGAAAGCCAAAATGGTGAATGCAAAGAAATGAGCACTTCCCCTATTTATAACATTCGCCAAGCTCAACCTCCCACAAAAATCCTCAAATCTCTCCTAAAATACCTCCTTCCATCCATTCAAAAAGCTTTGAAAAAGTCAAACCTATCTAGCCAAATTCAAAAAAAAGAAGACCAAGTCTTCATCCACCTTTTAGCATCCAAAAACCGTCCACCACCCCACCAAGATGACGCAAAAACAATGCCCATCTGCTTTGCTCTTGCGAATCGAACATGAGACCCTTCCAGCTCCCCCTTGAGGCGTCACTTCCCATGCCTTATGTGGCGCCTCCTTGCCACTTTGCCACACCAATCTTAGTGCCTTACTTCCACCAAAACTTCTCTTAAGACCCCTCTATCCAAGCTCTCCCTTTTAGCCCCTAAAACTAAAAATTTTCCAAATCATTCCACCACTACCTAGGGTTCTCAGGACCCCTAAAACTTACCCATCCACACCCTAGAGTGTGCCAACACCCGAGCTAAGCACCAAACGCCTAACCCCTAGAACCAGGGTGTTACAAATTGCCATACAATTTATTGAAGATTAGTATGGGTACACACCTGATTTGCTTAACGAATTCCTTGAAATCCCAAATCTCGATCTCCATCGCTTAGATCTCAAATTCCTACATTTGATTAATCACTTACTAATTTAATAAAAAGCCATTCGGCCATAAATCCAAATCCTAGTAGGATTAGTATTCTTAAAACTTACCTTGAAATTCTCAAATCCCAAAATCCTTGTATCCTCTCATTGAAATCCCTATAACTACATGTTAGATCAATTTCTAACATTTATTCACAACAAATAACCCTTAGCCGTATGTTAAATATGACTTACCTTAGATTCTTAAATCCCAAATTCACCGAATAACTAGGGAACACGCACTTATGGTGTACCTTCGGAAAAGAATTTCTCCTTCCTTGTAGTCGACACTTAGTAAATCCCGAAAGATCTCTTCTACAAATGAGATATTAAGGGTATTAGAATCTTAATTTCGACACCTTAAAAAGAAATAGAATGAGAATCTAACCTAATCTTACCCTTACATCAAGAATTTGATGGAACTCTTGCTTGAACCCTTAGCGATGTTCGGCTATGGCTTTGATGTGGATAACAATTTCGGCTCTTGAGGCTTAGTGAGAAATCGACTAGGGCTATTGGTATCTTCTGCTTTTGATTGTGTTTGTAATAGAAGAAGAAAAGAAAAGAGAAAAAGAGAATAATGGCAGAGAAAATTCGCAGAGAGAAGAGGAGAAACTTTAGAGAATTTCTGGTAGAGGTTTTCTTGAAAAGAAAAGAATGAATGAAGAATAGCCTTACTCTTCCTTTTATAGCCAAAATTACTAGCTAGAGTCCTTTACTTGGCCACCACTCTTCTATTTTGATAGCTTTATCCATTGATTTATCACTTTAATAAAACTTAATCCAATAATTATCTCTTATCTCTTAATAAAAATAATACTAATAATAATCCTCTTTTATCTCTTCCTTATCTATCAAAATAAAAGAAATAATATCCACATTTATCTCTTGAAAATAATCTAAAATAAATCCATTATTTATCCCTTATTTATCCACCCTTTATCTCTTAAAAATAAAAGAATAAAAGCTCCTAATTTATAGCCATGTGCCGTCCACCTCACTTCTTCTGGAAGCAAAATAAAATTTCTTTTATTTGCTTCCCATGTGACTCGAACTCGTGCCTATTTCCTGCATGTGACGCCACTTCCTTAGGCCCTAAGTGGCATCTTGAGCCACTTTTCCAAGCTTTGTTTGTGTGTCAAACTTCTCCAACTTTTTCTTTTAAGGCCCTCTAGCCCTTATTTCCTATTTTGAACTTTAAAATTTGACATTTCGGCATCATTTCTAAGTTTCCTAAAATTTTCGATCGGCTCTGTAACTTGCCATTTTTCTTACATTTCCAAGTTTCCAGAAATGTTCACTTTTCATTTCTAACTCATTTTCATTCATTTCTGGGTTTCCAAAAATATTCAAAATTTATTCTTAGTACCTAAAACATGTCACTTTGTAGAACTAAACCAAAAATGCATAGGCCCTTTGCAGGATGTTACAGATAATCACAAACCATAACCGTAATATACATTCCAATTTATGTAGAAACAATGAAAGACAGGGTTTCTCAACTGTTATAATCTAAAAATGAAACTAAAATCAAAATTTCTTTGCTGATTCCTACACCTAAACAGAGTAATTTGTTAAGGATAAAAAAGTTCCCATGTCACCTACAAAATTGTCAATATATGTTCTTGATAGAAAAGCAAAGCAATCAAAGGAGGAAAAAGCACTTACACGTTACAGGTAATATTAAACAAACAATGATCCTATGCCTAAATGAAGATTACAATGAGAAAACTAGGATTTGGAGCAAAGTTCAAAAAAGAAAATAAAAACAAAGCTACATTTAGTCCAGAAAAAGAAGCAAAAGCTATAGTAGATCAGGATGCACTATTGCTATCACTCATTAATAATGTAGGTTATATATTATTTTTATAATAATGTATATTATGATTTTTATTAATTCATATTTTATTAATACTTATATTAAGAATGTTATTAAATTATATATTATTTTATTAAATTGTATTTAATAATAATTATGTTAAAATATGATTAAAATATTATTTAATAATAATCTTATCAAAATTTAATAACAATAATAATAATTATCTACCTAAAAAAATTCTGCTAAGGGTACTTTTGTCATTTAAGCCTTTTTTCCTTATGCTTTTACAAGATCTATTCCATTCAACCAAATACAAGAATACTATTATTGCTCTATTCCATTACATTGAACAAAACAATTGAATTATTGATTACAGCTCAATTCCATTATAGCCCTACTCCATTCACCCCAACCAAACATGGTGTAAGTCCCTGACCATCACCCAATTCCTTTAAAATCATAATGGTTTGCCATTTGTACCTTAGTCATTTACTAAATACATCCAAGCTTTATTCTGTACTTGTACCATTTTAATATTTGTAACATCATCATATATACAATTTCACATCATTCAATCATATATATATCACACTCGTTCGGTAACTCGTACTTATTAAAAATTGTCCTATATTTCAAACATTACAATTTAGTCCATCTACTGTCAAAAGTAAATATATTTCATTCCAACTCAATATACAAGCAATAATTTATATATATAATATGTAAATGAAAGCAATCAACATAATAAGTTCCATATGAACTTACCTGACAGAAACAACAACACAAGGTCGAGGACTAATCCGTAATTTTTCCCTTTTCGCGAATATCCTCCGATTGGTTCAGTTCTTGATCTATATATAATAATTCATTCAATTTATCAATACCAACAATATATAATTATATGAGATGCATGAAACCATTTAATTCTATTTTTACAAAACCCTTAAAGTTTTACATTTTATTCAATTTAGTCTCTAAAACTAAAAAAACCATAACTTACACATTTGAGCTTCCTTTTACAATCCAATTCCAATTATGATCTTATAATACCCTCTACTATATATTTTTGTCAAAATCACATGAAAATTTCAAAACTTATTCAGTTTAGTCCTTATGTTAAAAAAGAAACATTTAAAATTTACAAACTAGTCCTTTTTCATCTCTAAGCTTAAAAGCTAACATTTTAACACCAAAAGTTCAAGCATCCATTAATGGAAACATTTTGAAAGTTTAAAAAATTTGAAAAATACAACATGGGTTAGCTAAATCGAGCTACCACGACATTAAAAATATAAAATTTACCAAAAACAAACTTCACATGGCTTACCATGCAAGGATGAAAGCTTGGTCGAACCTTAGAGCTTCAAAAATGGTTTTTTTCCTTGAGTATTTTGTTTTTAAATTTCAGTGGTGGAAGCTAAAGGATGATGATGATATTTTATTTTTATTAATTTTAACATATAATAATTGCTTGATTAAAAATTTTAACTTGTAATTCGCTCAAATATAAGCATCTAACCGTACACTACTGTTAAAAATGGCCTAATTGCCACTTCGATCCTTGGTATAATATTATTTAATCCTTGTACCTTAATTAATTATTTTTTCAATAAAATTACTAGATCAAAATTTAATATAATAATATAATAGACTCGTAAATATTAAATAATAATATTTATGGACTCGGTCATTGAAAAACGGGCTGTTACATGTATACTTGTTTATTGTTTAATTCATTTCTATATTAAGCTCGAATTATATTAGTGCCACCGAGTATACAATACTTAACGTATAATTTTTTTTGTTTCCATGCGCAATCCCTTAACAAGTTTTTGATAGATTAAAGGACTCATGAAGCATCTAAGGGTCAATGACTCAACTCAAACTAAGTTTGTGTTCTTTTTCTTTTTTGTAAATGGTTAAAGGCATGTACCTAGGTTGACTCATGTGGTTTAATGTCATTTTGGGTCTTTCGATATGCTTTGGTACATATTGGACTTAAAATATTCCTAAAGATGAACTTTGATGGTTGGTTTAGATACGTAAATGCATGTTTTCACTTACTTTATTATCTTCCTATTCACATTAAGATATGATGCTTTGAATGCCTTGTTTACATGTGAATGTGTTTTGGTGTATTAAACATGTGTGTATTGGTATGTATGATGTTATGGTAAGTTAGGTAACATTTAGATATGAATTCTACGCTTGAAATGTTACATTTTGGACAATTTAGGTCTTGAGACAGTATGGTCATGTCTCGAGACACTATGAACAAAAATGACCATTCTAGGCATTTATGGGCAATGTTCTCGAGACACCAAACATCGAATGTAAGGGTCAAAAATAGAGGAGTTAAGTCTCGAGACCATGTCTCAAGACATGAGAGCTATTTTCTTAAGATAAAGATCATTTGTCTCGAGACAGGAAACAACGAAGCTAGGGGTGTAGAATAGAGGATGTCTGTCTTGAGACATAGACCTCATGTCTCGAGACATGTAGTTGAACTTTAATAGATTGAGTTTGGATTTGAGTCCTAACTCCATTTTGACCCTGAGCAACCCCAAGACATGTTAAATGAAATCGAGTAACATCCAAAATATATGTATATGATTATGAATGAAGATCAGTTTGGAATATAAGATAATTACATGTTAAGATTTGTAATAATGCACAAGTTATTCTGAGTTGCTTCAACAACGGAATGTGACCTCTTGTATTTCGATCTAGCGACCGTGTCGAGTGTGGGGTGTCATGAGTACAGTAAAGTAGTCATGACTTTAACGAAATTAGAATTGGGTTGGGAAAATAATTTATTTAGGAAATATATTATATTAAATTAATTAATATTTTGGGAATAGAAAATAGGTTATTAAATTGGTGAAATTATATAGGTTGGTTTAAAGACCAAACAACACACATAATTATACCCAATACATGAAAGTCATAGTAGGTGTAACACCCCTAAAACCACTATGCTATATAAGTGGTACCAAAATTGAGAACTTGCATAGTGGATTTCTTGATTAAATGAAATAAAGCATATCAGTAATAGCCAAGAAGGTTGATGGATGTCAACGGAAGTTCAAACGAGTAGTATGTTGAGAGATATTAATTTTAGGTATGTACTAAATTGTAAAGAGTTGAAAAGTGATATGAATCAATCATGCGATATTTGTAATATTCGTAACATACATACTTCGTTGTGGCCACTTTTGAACACTCTATTTCGTCATCAATTTTTATTATTAACTCATTTCGTTTGAGGTCGATTGTCGACTTAGAAGTGGCCAGAAATAGCCTACCCAACAGAATGGGGATTTCTCGATCTTCCTCAAAGTCAAGGACTACAAAGTTGACGAGAATTATGAATCATCGTACCTTAACCAATACATCCTCAAGTATACCTTTCGGGCGCACTAAGGATCTATCAGCGAGTTGTAGCATTATTGAGGTGTGTTTTAGATCCCCAAGTCTGAGTTTTCGATAGATCAATAGGGGCATTAAATTTACGCTAGCCCCTAAGTCGCAAAGGGCTTTGCTAAAATATTGATCCCCTATCTCTATTAGGATTGTAAAGCTACCTTGATTTGTTAACTTTGGGGGTATTGATCTACCGTAATTCGATGTAGAAGATTAAACTAGTTTTCACATTTAAGGAGCTTGAATACAAGCATTTTCATTATGTTTTAATTAAGTTTCTTTAGTTTTACTTACATCCAATAAAATGTGCACATTGAGTCTTTTATTTACCTTAAGGGCTGAATGAGGCCTAAAGGAGGGCTAACATACTTTGTAAATGTACATGAGACCATTGAAGGCATTTTGGACCAATACTAGATGCTATGTCGCAACATGGGAGATCCAATGTCGTAACATAGAGAAGAGAATGGAGAACGTAAGAAACTCCCTTCAATTTCACGACATAGGTTGAGGGTGTCACGACATACCCCTGAAGATGGCTGCAGAGGAGCATACTAGTTGCTATGTCGCGACACAGGCCCTGGTGTGTCGTGACATCAAATTTGTGACGAGAATAAATCACGAAGTAGGGGCATTTTGGTCTGCACAATCAAACTTAAAGCTCGAGAACGCCAGCTAACCTAGGGTTAAGGATGAAGGTTACCTGAAGGCTATAAATAGGCTCCTTTGGCACACATTATAAACATATTCCATTAGCTTAGATTCTTTATTTAGGTTTAAGTTTTGTTTTCTTGCTTTCTTTAGGTTTTCATAGTTTTAGTTTATTTGTTCTTTGTTTCTTTCAAAAGTGCTGAGTTATAAAAAAGATAAACTATTGTGGATTCGCACTTATTATCAATATCAATCAGGCTTTTCTTAAAATATTTATTCCAATCCATTCCCTATGCCTAATTCTTCCATCTATTCCATGTTGTTTATGAAATCCATGAGAAACTAATCCTTCTATGGGGGATTAGTGAGTGGAAGCATTATATTTTAACTATTTTGTAGGGTTATTCAACGGATCAACTATTTGGAAAAGGAGGAACGTGAAACAAACCCTAGGCCTGACAACCCTGGGAAGTCATCAAGGTGGGAATTAACCCAAAATTGGTATTGCCCATTCGTGAATACCTTTACCCCAAGGTAGTTTGGACTGTGAGGTCGGAAGATAAGTAGTTCTTGCTAACTCGTTATGTTAGTGGAAGATCAAAAGATCCTACTAGGGTAGGAACTAGTTGATTGAAGAAAAACCTGAGACGACAGTTGATTGAGATTGCTGAAGCAAGCTAATCACCTATCTTTAGATTTGATTCACTTTATTTCTCTCTATCTCCTGCAATTTTAATTCTATTATGTTATTTTATTAATTTAAAACCCTAAAACAATATTTCTTATTTACCTTTCATACTATAACTGACTTAAAGTATTAATTAATCTTTACTTGTTTAGGTTAAGATTGATTTAGTATTCGCCTCCCTTGGATATAATCCTCGGAGTACTCACATACTACGTTGTAAAATCTATATTACAACTCGACCCATATACTTGCGGATACTGTACCATAAGTCTCTATCTTATAGCAGTATTCACACATTGGACGTTAGTACGTTCGGAGGTGGCCGGGTATCTTCTTTGCAATTAGTGCACTACATGAGGAATCAATTTCAATTTGCTCATCCTTTTTCATTTTCCTATGTCGTTTCATGATTTCCTTTAAATATTTGACATATATTGGCATTTTATCTATGAGGTCTAGTAGTGACAAATTGAAATTGAGGGATTTAAATAAATTAAGAAAATTTATAAAATCTACTTCTTCGCTCTTCTGTTTGCCTCTAATCTTGTTGGGAATGGTACCTTTATTGTGCTCGGGTTTGACATCACCAAATCAGACACCGATTCGAATTCGATCTCTTCGTGAACCTTCTTCTTTTCAAGGATGGGCGTGATTGGCAGTTTCAATGCCTTGCTCAATCGCAGTGCGATCACCTTTGCGTGCTCTTTACAATCACTAGGGAGGATTTGGCCATTTTGTTTTTAGAACATTGTCATTAATTGGCTCATTTGGTTGCAAAGATTATCTTTTCGGGATTCGATTCATCGACACGTAGTTTGGACTTATTGAATGTTCATCTTCATGATTTGCATCTCTCCCTCTAGTCGATCAAATCTTTGACCACATGCAGTTTGGTCATTTCCCATGGTTCTTTAGTGCACTAGTGGAGGTTGATAATGAGTGTTCGGTCAAGTTTGTGCTCGGTTTGCACCTCCTTGATTACCCCTTACTTGAGGTTTAGATGATCCAACCAACTGAGATTATAGGTATTTGAATAGGGATCTCAACCCATATTATTCACGTAGCTCACCTTCTTTAGTTGGCTTTCGCAATGTGGCTTTACTCTTGTTGGCTTAATGGGTGTCTCCAAACAGTTAAGCTTTTTTATGATTCTTTGGAATTGATCGTCATCATTCTCATCATTCACTGCTTTTACCATCAAAGTGTAACACCCCAAACCCAGCCTGGACGTCATGGCCAGATCAGGCGATGTCACATGGTGGTGTGTTTGAAAATCGTAACTTTGCTTAAAATAATTCCCGTTTAGAAACTTTTTATTATTACTTATTAATTCTAAAATCGTGTTATTTAATCAATTGAAAGTTTTCAAAACGTTTATTCGATACGGAAGCTTTTAGAATAGTTTGCGTATTTTTGAGTATTTTGTTAAAACGTTTGTTTTTTTTTTTTGAAAACCCGAGATATCCTAATACTAGCAGTTATAAACCATAACCAATAAAAATTCCACAAAAAAAATCCACAGAGGCCATATTTACAATAAAATACCCAAATAAAATTTAAAATCATAACTAAGTACGAAATAGTGTCAAGAGATCGTGTGGCCACCGCTGAATCCTCCGCCGCACCAATCTGCCTAAGTCTAGCGGTTACCTGTACAGATTAGACAGAAGGGGTGAGTTTACGTAAACTTAATGTGTAATCCCGATAAGGATAAACAGAAAGTATGCAATTAATCACAGTCTAGGTCTAAGCCCTTTTTCAGTAACAGTATCAGTTTGGGCCTTAGCCCATTTCAGTACAGAAGAAGTCATGTAGTAGGGTATTAGCCCCTCACAATAAAAGTAACAGTAATAGATATGCAGTCACAGAATCCTACCCAGCCAGCCTCTACACACCATCTCCGTCCAACCCTACACTCCATGTGGGGATATAATCAACCCACCCATCCCTACACTCTAAATAGTACCGTAAGCGGCACTAGAGAGTAGTTAGCAGCTGAGCTGCCAGTAAGTTAGGCTCAAAGCCTTTCAGTACACTTCCTCCGATTAACATCAACCCCCAACACAATGCAATGCAATATACAGTGATGACATACTATCTCATGGTAACAATACATACAATATAAGATCAGTAGAATCTCATCATGCTCAATAACATGCATATATATATATATATCAATCATACAGTCATTTCAGTCCATTAGGGGTCTAGGTAAGCTTACCGACCCTACAGTAGGTTCACAGTCGACTCGGGCGACCCGTGCAACCTTAGAAACAAAGCAGTGAAAATGGGCTCACACGCCCATGCTGTTTGCTTGTGTGGTCCAACACGGCCCAAAATGGCCTTGGACGTGTGGATCACACGGCCTGGCCCAAAAATTCCACACGCTCGTGTGGTTTACTCGTGTGGGCCATACGGCCCAATTCGGTCCAACTCGTGTGTCGCACACGGCCTGCCTCGTCGATCACAAGCCTGTGTTCCATCAAACGGCCTACCACACGGACGGCCACACGTCCGTGTGGCGTCGACAGCCCCATTTTTTGGCTTTTCGCCGATTTCCATTTTTAGTGTTATGGTTACACACACCTGCTTTGATCTTGACGTCTAGAACTCCTGAGCACTCCCGGAACCTAAAATTAGCAATATACAATTGATTAATCGATTAAACTATCGAATTCCTCTAACTCCCGAAGCACGATAATCATTTTTCAAGCGATAAGCCATTACCTTATTTTGAGTAGCAGGAATTCCCCGTCTTCAGAACGTTGACGAGCGATCAATAGCCTTTCGATAAACCCCTAACCACCAAAAGAATCCATATAAACACTTGTCCACATCCTAGTTAAAAGTTTAAAAAAACTCAACTTACCGAAAGAGCGGAGAGGACGATGCGCAGGAAGAAAGTAAAAGATAAAAAAGGACCGAAAAAAGGGGAAGAAGCAAGGCAAAGGTTCGGCTAGGGAAAGAATAGGAGAAACATCAAGAGACTTCCAGCAAGAAGGGGAGAAACCAAAAATTGAGAAGAAAACCAAATCCACCTTATTTCACTTACCGTACATATGAAAACGAAGGTTGCCACAAAAGAACGATTGAAGTAAAGAAAAGCAAAAAGAAACGTCAAGGGTGGGTGAAAAGAAGAAGAATTCGGCAGCAAGGGAAAGAATTGAGGAATGAAAACGGTAGAGATGGGGGAGAGAAATCGTTAGAAAGATGGGGAGAAAACTGACTCTTTTTTTTGAAAAAGAAAAGAAAATGATCAGATTTTGGATATTCTCCCCCAAAATCCCCTAATTTTCTCCCACTTATCCCTAAATTCACTCCCACACTTCCCCACACCCCTCAAACACTCCAAAACCGTCCACTACTTCCCCACACACCTCAAACAATCAGCATTTTACTACACTTCAAACTCCTACACGGTAAGTACAAAAAAACAACTCCCTTGCATGCACAGGGATTCAAACTCAAGGCCACCAGCATATTGACACTCCATTTAACCAGCAGACCAGCAGGCCCATTCTGATATGTTTTTACATACAATTAAATAAAAGTCTACTACCCAGAGATAGGGCTTAATTCATATAAAAACAAAAATTTTGCCCAAGTCAAGGCTTGAACCCAGGACTTCTCAGACACTCCCAGAACACTTAACCACTGAGGCAGATACACAGTTATGTCAATTAATAAAGAATCATAAACAGGTACTTTTGGGGCGTTACAACTCTACCCCCTTAAAAGAAAATTTCGGCCTCGAAATTTTACCTGATCAGAACAGATGAGGATACTGCTGACGCATCGCATTCTCAGGCTCCCATGTGGCCTCCTCAGTGCTATGATTATGCCATAAAACCTTAACCAGTGGGATGGATTTTCTCCTCAGAATCTTTACGTCGCAATCTAATATCTGAACCGGCTCCTCCTTGAAAGTCAGATCTGGCCTAATCCTCAATCTCCTCAATAGGAACAATATGTGTGGGATCAAAGCGGTAGCGCCTCAGCATCGAGACATAGAATACATCATGGATTCGGTCCAACTCTAGAGGTAGCTCCAACTGGTAAGCAACTGGTCCCACTTGTTTCAGAATGCGGTAAGGCCCAATAAACCTAGGGCTCAACTTGCCCTTGCGACCAAACCTCAGTACTTTCTTCCATGGTGAGACCCTGAGAAAAATGAAGTCTCCCATAGAATACTCGATCTCGCGTCGCTTCAAGTCTGCATAAGACTTTTGTTTATCAGATGCCGCTTTCAATCAGTCCCAAATCAGTCTAACTTTATCCTCGGTATCAGAAACCAGTTCAGGACCCAGAACTCGTCGCTCGCCCAACTCAGTCCAGCATAAAGGAGTGCGACACTTACGGCCATAAAGTGCCTCGTAAGGTGCCATCTGTATACTAGACTGGTAACTATTATTGTAAGCGAACTCTACCAACGGTAAATACTCCTCCAACTGCCTCGAAAGTCAATCACACAGCTCCTCAACATATCCTCCAGTATCTGAATCACCCTATAAGATTGACCATCTGTCTGAGGATGGTAAGAAGTTTCTTTATGGATTATTTCAATCTCGCTCATTGTTTGATTAGTTTGCTAAATGGAATGATGGTTGTGACTAATCGGTTATTATAGGGATTATATTGATTATTTTTATTCACTTGTTGATCCTACGGAAATAGTGGTAAGCTGAAAATTTTCCTTAAACAATTGATTATATCATCGTAATATCGTTTTGATTAAGACTTTTTCCAATGGAGGCAAGTGGTATCGATTCGAAAGGAAAAGCGATAGGAGAACACAAAAGGAGTGTATTTGCAATTCTTACTCCTAAGTTCAAACGTAGGGCGGTATCGGCAGTTCGGGATTTTCCACCGGGTTGTGGACCATCATCCGGTGAAAATAGACAAATCGCGGTTGTTCACGATACTAAGGGTAAGCGTTTCATTAGATCGTCTGATTTAGATACTAGATTAATAAAATCTCGTTTATTGGTTAATCGAGTGTAATGGTGATTTAGGTGCCGACGATCAAGAAAGTTTAGTCCTTACCATAATCAGGTGTGTAATCTCACACCGAAATCCCGTAGATTCATGATTCGATAACATGTTCGATAATAAGATCGTTATTATTATAAGGCTAAAAATCGTAATATGGCACAAATCGAGAAGTTTGCTTAAATTACATTATTTCTATAGATTTGTCAAAATCGGTATTAAAATTGTTAAATTTACCAAAATTCCCCTATGGGCCGATTTACTAAAATGCCCCTATGGGCCGAATTGCTAGAATGCCTTAGTGGGCCGAATTACAAAGTTCTATAATGGACCGATTCACCGTAATAAGTATTTGATTAATGGTCGATTATATATGTGGATATTATCCTATGTATATTGCATTTCACATTTTGCATGGGATGGGAAAATTGTATGGAGAGCAGTGTAGCCTGGTGGCATTGCCACAAAATATTCATTATTATGCTTACTTATGATTTCGGTGGCTTGGCCACAATATAAATATATGATAAGTAGCTTGACTGCAAATTTTGGTGTGAGCGGCGGGGTGGGTTGACTTGATCCCCACAGGTGTGATTCGCTGGTCGGGGGTGTGATGGATGGATGGGTTGGGTTGCATGCATTCACTTCATTTTAATATTGTTATGTTAATGGGCTTCGGTCCAAGATGATGCTATACTGAGTTCAGCCCATGGATGACGGTAAGGGGATTATGCAATCGAGTTCTTGTAACTCACCCTCCTTTCTTTTTCTTAATCCCCTCGGTAATGCTCGATGATTTGTGACTTGGGGCCATGGATGACCCGGTGGAGGCCATACTTTGGAAATGATATTTCAGACTTTAGTAAATTTCTTTTCTGTTTCATTTCGTTACTTTTACTATTTTCGGTTAAAGTTGTAATATGGCCTCTGGGATTTTAAATTTGGATTTTATGTTTGATTATTTTTTTCTTTCATGGTTTGATTTAAACGGGAATTTTTCTGGAAATCATAAACAATGGTTTTTCATAAAATTTATCTACAAACGGATTTCACAACCAATATGTTCGAATAAATTAATTTGGACTTTCCTTTGAAATATCAATTTTATTTTCAAAAATTACGGATTTAAAAGATCACTAATTCAATTATCGATTTTTCAATTAACCTTTCAAGAATTGTAGTATTTCTATCAAATATTCTGATCAAAATTTGTTTTCTTAAACTAAATTTTAATCTTTAGTAATAAGCACAAGTTCTTTACTCGTTTTCTTCATGTGACATGTCAGATCCGGTCATACCGCATAGGCCGGGTTTGTGGTGTTACATTTTATGGTATCAGAGCCCGATTGCAAAACTCGACTGTGGTTTGGGTTCAAAAGCATTTTCCAAAGCTGTTTAAAATTTTAATTTATAAATGCATGTTCTAAAGGAAGTATGGCACCACGGGTATCCGGCACTAAGTCAAGTAAGTTTATGTTTTCATTTTATGATTATTATGGTATGACTGTAGAAATACTCTAGAACTTTTAGCTTTAGGAGCTGAAACTATAGAGATTGAGACTTTAGGATACGTTTTGTGAAAACGACTTTACTTCCTATATTCCATAAAACACTATTTAATAAACATTGAATAGAATACTGATTCATAAGACTCTTAATCAGATTAAATCGACTTAGCAAACATGAGCGCTAGAGGACGTGGATGTAGTAGACGTGGCCGTGGTAGAGGCCGAGGTGCTAGAGTAGTATCTGAGGCATCGGGGCATATGCCAGAAATAGATGCCCCTGCATCACCTGAGACTGAAGCTGGGTCACATGATCGAATGAGAGAGGGCGGCGCTCATCTCCCCGAGCGATATTACGAGTTACGGAAAGGGTTGCTTTGGGAAAGAAGCTGGGTCGACGGCTCGTGGGTCAATTTCAGAGCGACTCAGATCGAATGGGGCTGAAGTTTTTAGGGGTATTTCGGGTGTAGCCCCTAATGTAGTGGAGTACTGGCTTGAGGCAGTGGAGCGGATTATGGACGACCTGGATTGCACCGCTGAGCAGAAACTGAAAGGGGTGGTGTCGTTGTTGAGAGACGAGGCGTATCAGTGGTGGCTCACTGTTCAGGAAGGTACTCAGGCTGATCGTATTACCTGGGAATTCTTTAAGACCGCCTTTCAAGGAAAATATATCGGGGCTAGTTATGTGGATGGCCGAAGGAAGGAATTCTTGAATCTGGTCCAAGGAGGTAAATCCGTGGTAGCTTACGAGGCAGAGTTTCTGCGTCCGAGTCTGTATGCCTAGGGAATAGTGTTGACTAATTATGAACGCTGTGTCCATTTTGAGGACGGGTTGCGTGATGAGTTGCGGGTACTGATAGCCCCACAGAAGGAGAAGAATTTTGCCATACTTGTGGAAAAAGCTAAAATAGCTGAGGAGGTTAAACACTCGGAACGACAAAACAAAGACAAGGATAGGGGCAGGAACAAGAGAGACTCTGGGTACTCAGGTTCTGCTAGAGGGTTTCAAAAAAGGCCAAGGAATGAGGAGCCAGCTTGAGTAAGAGTTCAAGCTAATACAAATCAGTTACAGCCTTGCGTGGATTGTGGGAAACTTCACTCGGGTGAATGCTGGAAGAGAACTGGTGGTTGTTTCAGATGTGGATCCAAGGACCATCGATTTAGGGATTGCCCTCGAAAGCCTGATCAAACTCAGGCAGTTCATAACAGATTTGTGCAGCCAGCAGGAGGTGCTCAGCAGCCGCAGAGAGGCCGTGGGCTAGGTCGAGGTGGTAATGGTGTAAGACGAGGTCAGGGTGCACCGGGTAGAGGTACCGGTAATAGGGGTAATATTGAGGCGAGATAGCCAGGGTTGGTCTATGTTGTCAGGCGTCGAGAGGATGGCGATGCACCAGATGTCATAACCGGTACGTTCTTCATATCTGATGTACCTGTTATTGCTTTGATAGATATTGGATCCACCCATTCGTATGTTGCTTGTGCTGTGTCTGGAACTTTGAATATTAGATTTGAGATTACTGCTAGAGAAACAACTATAATTAGTCCTTTAAGACAGTCGGTGATAGTAAATAAGTTGTTTAGAGATGTGCCCTTAGAAGTTCAGGGGGAAGTATTTCTGGCGGATTTGATGGAACTGTCGTTCGGCGAGTTCGATCTTATTTTGGGCATGGACTGGTTGGTTAAGCATCGCATGCAATTTGGACCGTGTCTTTGCCAGCGGATGGTATTAAGAACTTCGAGAGGATAAGGAAGTGATGATGATAGGTGAAAGAAGAAACTATCTGTCTAATGTGGTATCTGCTTTAAAGGCAGAGAAGTTGGTGTGGAAGGGGTGTGGAGCGTTCTTAGCCTTTATCAGTGCTTTGGATGCCAAAGAGTTGTCGATTGAGAGTGTTAGAACGGTGAAAGAGTTTTTAGACGTCTTTCTCGATGAGCTTCCAGGATTGCCTCCGGATCGGGAGGTGGAGTTTGGCATTAAGCTATTGCCAGGGACGGCTCTGGTGTCCATTGCTCCTTATAGAATGGCGCCGAAGGAGTTAGCGGAGCTTAAGGCTTAAATTTAGGAGTAGTTGGATCGCGGATTTATTCGACCAAGTGTGTCACCATGGGGAGCGTCGGTTTTGTTCATTAAGAAAAAGGATGGGGCGATGCATATGTGCATCGATTATAGACAATTGAATAAGTTGACGATCAAGAACAACTATCCGTTACTGAGGATCGATGATTTGTTCGATCAGCTGCGAGGAGCTTTAGTTTTCTCGAAAATAGACTTGAGATCGGGATATCACCAGCTTAAGGTCAAGGAGGCGAATATTCATAAGACTGCGTTCTGAACCCGATATGGGCATTACGAGTTTTTGGTGATGCCATTTGGGTTGACTAATGCACCAGCTGCATTTATGGACATGATGAACCGAGTCTTCCAACCCTATCTAGACCGGTTTGTGGTGGTGTTCATAGATGACATCTTGGTGTACTCAAAGACTGAAGAGGAGCATGATTCGCATCTACGGATAGTATTACAGATTTTAAGGGAGAAACAGCTGTATGCCAAATTTAGTAAGTGTGAATTTTGGCTGAGAGAGGTGACCTTTTTGGGGCATGTTGTGTTTGCTGAAAAAATTAGAGTCGATCCCCAAGGTCGAGGTCAGTATTGGATTGGAAGCCACCAAGTCGATGGCGAGAATTCGAGTTTTCTAGGTTTGGTTGGGTATTACAGGCGATTCGTTGAGGAGTTTTCGTTGATTCTTTGCACCTAACTAAGGCTGTTGCGTGAGGGAGTACCGTTTGTGTGGTCGAGATAAGCGACAAGAGAGCTTTGAGAAATTGAAGAAAATTCGGCGAAGCGCCATATTGATTCAACCTGAGGCTGGTAAGGAGTTTATCGTTTATTGTGATGCGTCACACACAGGCTTGGGATGTGTGTTGATGCAAGGGGGAAAAGTGGTGGCATATGCATCTCGTCAATTAAGGCCGCATGAGATAAACTATCCTACTCATGATTTGGAGTTAGCTGCAGTGGTGTTTGCTCTGAAGATTTGGAGACACTATCTATACGGGGAGAAGTCGATTATCTATACGGATCATAAGAGTTTGAAGTACCTCCTTACCCAGAAAGAGTTGAACTTAAGATAGCGGAGGTGGATAGAACTGTTGAAAGATTATGACTTCTCAATCGAGTATCATCTAGGAAAAGCTAACGTAGTGGCAAATGCGTTGAGTCGTAAAGTGATATCGGATTTGAGAGCAATGTTTGCTCATCTCAGCCTTTATGAAGAAGGTAGCCTGTTAGCCAAACTTCAAGTGAAGCCTGCATGGGTAAATCAGATTAAGGAAAAGCAGTTGATAGATGAAGCATTGGGTTCTCGACTTCAGCAAGTGGAAAGTGGTGAGATAGGGGATTTTGGATTAAATAGTGATGGAGTATTGTGTTTCTGCAGAAGAGTTTGTATGCCCAGGGATTTGGAATTGAGACAATTGATTCTGCGTGAGGGCCATAGTAGCCCATATGCTATGCACCCCGGGGAAATAAGATGTACCGAGACCTCCGTGAACGGTATTGGTGGCCAGGGTTGAAACGGGAGGTTACTGACTTCGTGAGTAAGTGCTTGACATGTCAGCAGGTGAAGGCGGAACATCAACTACCGTCAGGGTTGCTACAACCGGTGAAAATTCCACTATGGAAATGGGAAAGAATAACGATGGACTTTGTTAGTAGGTTACCCTTAACGCCTACTAAGAAAGATTCAGTCTGGGTTATATTGGATCGGTTAACGAAGACTGCTCATTTCCTACCTATTCATACGGATTATTCGTTGCAGAAGTTAGCCAAGTTGTATGTAGCAGAAGTCGTAAGGTTACATGGGGTACCAGTGTCTATCATATCAGACAGGGATCCTAGGTTTACATCACAATTTCGGAAGGCTCAGCATGAAGCTTTGGGAACAGGACTAAATTTTAGCATGGCATTTCATCCGTAGACTGATGGTCAGTCGGAAAGAGTAATCCAGATTCTAGAAGACATGCCTCTTGGCTGTGTGATCGATTTCAGGGGTAGTTGGGAAGATTTCCTACCGTTGGCAGAGTTTGCATACAACAACAGCTATCAATCCAGTATCCAGATGGCACCCTACGAGGCGTTGTATGGTCGTAGGTGTCGTACTCCTACTTGCTTGGACTAAATTGGGAAGCGGCAGCTTGTTGGGTCCAGAGTTGATCTCGAGACGAAGGGAAAAGTTAAGGTAATTCGGGCTCGTTTAAAAAAGCTTGAGACGACGCATGTAAATGATACGTGGATCTGAAGCGTAAGGATATAGAGTTTGCGGTGGGAGATCAAGTCTTTCTGAAGGTTTCACCTTGGAAGAAGATCTTAAGATTTGGGCGGAAAGGCAAGTTGAGTCCTAGATTCATCGAACCATACCGTGTACTGAAGCGTGTTGGGCCAGTGGCTTATCAGCTTGAGTTACCTCAAGAGTTGGGACAGATACATAGTGTATTCCATGTCTCTATGTTAAGGCATTATCGTTCGGATCCATCTCATGTTGTAACCGTGGAAGAAATTGAGTTAAGACCTGACTTGTCTTTTGAAGAGGAGCCAGTGCAGATTTTAGATCAGGATGTTAAGGTACTAAGAAGGAAGTCGATTCCATTAGTTAAAGTATTATGGCGCAATCACGGGTCAGAGGAAGCTACATGGGAGCCAGAGGACACAATACGGCAGCAATATCCTCATCTCTTCTAATCAGGTAAATTTCGAGGCCAAAATTTCTTTAAGGGGGTAGAATTGTAGCATTCTGAAATTTAGAATTTTATGTTTTGCATTATATCATGCGATAGGCTAGTTAAAAATATGAATTTTGTATGTTTAGGGGTCCTAAGAAGGCTTGGGATTGAATTGAGCCTTAGTAAATTTTTTGTGTTTAAGCACTTTAAGGAGAGAAGGTATGTGACATCAAGATTTAAGGAAATAAGTGTGCATTTTGCTAGCACAAGTGAAGCTAGTAGAGGAGTGGTGTGGTGTTGCATGTATGGGCTTGAGGGGTGGAGTTCAAATCCCACCTAGTGCAAATTTTGGATTATTTTTTTGTGCTTCCTTTCCAAGTGTCGACCAAGGTTCTAATTATGGTAAGGAAGACTTTTTATTGTTGGTAAGAAGAATAAGAAAATATGGTAAGGAGGTAAACAAAAGAAAAGGAAGGAAAGAAATAAAATAAAGGGATAAGGTGGGGGAAGCATGTGGCCGAATTTTAGGAGTTGCTTAAGGGAGAGAATTTTGGTCAACACTCACCTTTTGGTAATGAGGATACACGGTTTTGGTTAGGGGATTAGGGAGAGCCGAAATTCCTATTGCATTTTGCAAATATTGTGCATGAAAAGTTTTGTTTCTTCTTAACATTTTGGCATTTTCTTTTTCCAACTTCTTTTCCTTTGTTTTGGCCGAATCACTATAGCCTTGTAACATCCCAAATATGGGGTTATTTGGAATTTGACTATTTTCTTATTATGAACTGCTGTGATATTATTAATGGAATAGTAGAGCTTAATTTAAGGCTTTGAGTGTGCCGGTTTGATAGAGAAATTTTAGTTTTTAATTTTAAGAGAAAGGAGCCTTAGTAAGTGGGTGTTATAAGAATAAATGTGGGTAATTTAACACTAATTAGGCCTTGGATAAGTGGCAAAGTAAGCCCACTTAGGAGCTAGCATGTGACGCCACCAAGGAACAAGGGAGAGCCTTGGTTCGAGTCACAAAAACCTCATTTTTGTTTTTTATTTGGACGGCACAATGGGGGAGAGTTTTTCTCCCTTCAAACTCTTTTATTAGGTGTTATTATCAAAGGATAATAGGAGAGTTTTATTTGCTTAATTATAGTATTAATAAAAGGGATAATGGATGGATTATTAGGAGATTATTATTTGATTAATTCAAGCTATTTTGAATATTTTCAAATGAGTGGCCAAGAGTAACTTTGGAGTGTTTGCAGAAATTTAAACACTTCATGGGAAGTGGACTGACAAGGCTATTAGGGGATGCCGAATGCCTATAAAAGGTTCAACCTGGTCACCTTGGTTGCTTTTTGTCATTTTTGCTAAGTCTTGAAATTCTCTTCAAAGCATTCTTCCATCTTTTATTTTGCTCCTTTGGCAATAGCCGAATTCCCTCTCTACTTCTTTTTGCCGAAACCCCACATTCAAATTCCCTTTTCTTTATTTCTTTGTTAACAGAACCTCTACTCCTTGTTGCCAAACTCCAACACCCTTTTCTCCTCATTATTTTCCTCTTGCCCGAATATTCAAGCAAGGGTAATCTTCTCTAAACTCATCTCCAATCGATTCATAAGGTAGGTAGGTATGGCCGAATGCCATCTTTCTTCTCCTCTGTGTTTTGTCGATTTCTATTAGGGGAATGAGTGCCGATTTGGCAATGATTAAGTCTTCTAAACAAGTGGTAACCGATTCTGTTAGGTACTCGGGAAGTGAAGCGATCGATTCGGGCCCCGATCTCTAGTATTCGATTTGTGATGCGTAATTGGTAAGATCTACTTTAGTTGGTCGGTTGATATTCGTTTTAGCCGAAGGCTACTAACTTGTTAAGTGCCGATTCATGGAATCGAAGCGGTCGGAAGTTGGGTATTGCGGTTGGTGTCCAAAAGTGTGAAGGTGAGATTTGGGTTCACAAGGAACCCTTCCAATAATTTGATTTGGCCGAATAGGCCCTAAGACTAATCCATAGTTGGCGAATATAGAGTACAGTGAGATCTAGGGTGGCCAACGTTCCTTTTCGGGATTTAGACTTCTCATCGACGTCAGTGTGTACATACACACTTATAGCGATTAATGTTGTGTTATATATATATATATTTTGTATGTAAATCGCTTGATGTAGACGCGATTTGGTACCTTAACTGGTACAAGTGAGGATCCCGTAAGTCTCTGTTAATATGAGATTACTTTAATGCTTTTGGGAAGCATGGCTTGTTGATACATGTGATAAATGCATGAGATCTGTTGTTAATTGTTTACCTACTAAGGGTTATATGAGAGGAGAAGCGTGTGATGTTTCGTGTCTTGTGAGCACCGTTGTTTTGGTAACACACTTGTGACTATATGTCACCGAGGTTTGGTACCTCGGAGGTTTGGCACCTCATAGCGACTTGTCCCCGTGGTTAACACCACCGTGGGTTGGCCCCACTTGAGATATGGGATCGTCTCGCGGTGATTTGGTATCACACGATGGGTTGGCCCCATCACTCGATTTGTGTCTACGGACACCGATGCTTTGGTAGCACATTGTGACTATCGTCACCAGGTGGTTTGGCACCACCAGTGTTTTGGTAACACATCGTGACTCACGGTCACCAGTGGTTTGGTACCACATGGGGTAGACAAAGGCGTTTGGTTGGCTAGGTTGGGCACACGATACTCTGCATGTTAATCATTATATGTTGTGTATGAAATGTTGTTTTTAAGCGGGGAAGGGTTACATCTTGAGTCTTGGTGACTCACCTTCTCCTTTAACATTTTTCGTGTGACTCGTAGATGGCGGTTGAGGAGCCAGGTTGAACTCGAGGTGGCCATGCAGAGGATTTAAATTTATAGGACTTTAAATTTGCTTATTTTTATTTTGGTTGTAATAAGGCCTCCATAAACTTATTTGTTTTTTTTTTTACGTTGGATATTCATTTTAAACTATATTATTAAATTGAACTAAAATCACATGTTTTCTTAAGTTAACACGAAAAAGTTTAATCGTGCCATCGGGCACACTTGAAACTGGTATAATAATCGGACTTAATTAAATTTCCAAATTAAATCTAAGGGTAGCTTTGGCAAGATAACCGAAAACGAGAAGTTTTCAATAAAAATTAAATAGGCATCGAAATGGTGTTCACAAGGTTTTCTCCGTAACAAATCAAATTCGGTCGTAATGTTTGGGCCGGGTTTGGGTTGTTTCTGAGAATTAATATCGAGCCGAGTTCAAAGCTCATTTGTGGGGCCCAAGGCCCAAAAATGTTTTAGTAGGCCTTTTGAATTGTTTTTGGTTTTAAGCAAAGATGGCCCGAGTCTCCTGCACCCGATCCGCCTGTAAGTACATCTAAACCTCTTTGTGAATTATATTACTGTAGAAGGGTAGGAAGCATGGAACGTAGATAGACTTATAGGACTTGGACCCTAGGTTTAGGCTACTCAAACACACAAACAAGACATAAGACTTAAAGAACTAAACCAACCTATGACTTAGTCAATGAGCTAGGGTGTGGTAACCCCTGTGCGCATGTCTAGGATTGGATCCTAAGAGCACAGTATTTAAGCGGTCCTCGTGACTCACCTCCTCTTCGCAGTATTCTGCAGTGCGTAGCTTCAGTTCACCCTAACTCGGAGGGCTCGGTGGTGTGGCAACCTGCATGCGCATGTCTAGAAAGGTTCGGTGAGAGCTTGGTATTTAAGCGGTCCACGTGACCCACCTCCTCTTCACTCGAATTACACTGGTGCGTAGCTTTGGTTCACCACGACCGGGAGGGCTCGGTCATGGGCTAAACACAATGATTAAAACCCGAAAAAGGGAATTAGCCTTATTTTTCGAAATGGAATGAAATAACAAGCCCTAATGTTTTCAAAACTTGTCCAATAACTCTCTTAAACCCTAGAACATTACGTTTACAACGTTTTTCTCGGAAAACTTGACTTGTGAAAAAAATTACAGAAATACCCTTAGGAGTAAAATTACCAAAATGCCCCGACCCATAAAATATTAATTCGACGGTTTTTAGCTATTTTACAAATATTCAATAACTTAGCTTTGGAAATCATCAGTAAAATATCTTGGTTCGGAAAATTACGAAAATACCCTCTGTAGGAAAAAAGCGAAAATACCCACAGGTTAGAAATGGCGAAAATGTCCGATGAGCGAATAGGCATGGAAAGTATTAAGGAATGGATGCATGAACTTCTTTGTGTGAACTAGGATAGGAAAGCTGAAACATTGTTTGCTCGAAAGAATCTCTCGATTAAACCTCATCCATAAAACTTCTTCATGAGTAATAAAGTGAAACAAATGCTAATGCATAAAATTTTTCTTAATCGATTAAAAGCGCGGTAGATAGAATGAGCTCTAGAGGGGGCGTGGGCCAGTGGGCGTGGTAGGGAGTAGGATGATTGTCCAAACCCGTCAGTCGGGACAAGGTTCGAGAAAATGAGGTACCACTTGCCACCACCTCCTACTTTTAGAGTGAGGCGGAGCGAGCCGGTGGCGAGTCGGTATCATAAGTCGTGTGCGAGTCTTGGAGATGGTGGCTGGGCTGGTGGAAATGTGGGAGCTCGGAAATCGTCCCAGGCGACTCCGATCTAACGGAGCGGAGGTATTCCGAGGTGTGTCGGGAGTGGCACCCAGTCTGTGAGAATCTTGGCTAGAGTCAACCCCAGAAGAATCATGGATGACCTTGACTGACCGAGGAAGAGAAAGTGAAAAAGGGGCGTTATCGTCGCTTCTAAAGGATGAAGCGTGTCGATGGTGGCTTACGGTTCGAGATGGGGCTACAGCAGATGATTTGACTTGGGAGTATTTGAGAACCACCTATCGAGAGAAAAAGTATGTGGGCATCGGCTACAGCGATGCGCAGAGAAAGGCTTTTCCGGGATTAGTGCAAGGAACTAAGTCCGTGTCGGAGTATGAGGCGGAATTTCTAAGGTGAGTAGATATGCGAGAGGCATCGTGTCTCGAACATGGCTAGCGTGTGTCCGCTTTGAGGACGGACTTCGTGATGATTTAAGGTTACTGATTGCCCCACAGCAGGTTCGTGAGTTCTCATCTCTAGTGGAGAAGGCTAAGGTAGCCGAAGGAATCAAGGAGGCTGTGAGGCAGAACTATAGTAAGAACAATCGGAAGAGAAGTTTTGGGTCACCGGATCAAGCGGAAGTACTCGAAAAAGGCTAGGCCAAGTGGGCCCAATCGAGCAAAGACAAGGCCCACGCATCGCTAATCGAGGCCGACTCGGTGTAACCGCTGCGGAAAGACCCATTGGGGAGGATGTTGGACCGGTGATAAAGGATGTTTTGAGTGTGGGTCTTTGGAGCATCGCGTCAGAGATTGTCCCCGAAGCTAGCTAAGAAACAAACGTAAGGGCGAAACCGTGCTCGAGATAGAAATGTAAGACCACGGAGAATTCGTGGTAATGGCAGAGAGAAACAACGGTCCTAACCGAGGCCGTGGAACTCAAGGCGAGAGGTTCGAGGCAACACGAGAGGCTAGGCGGCTGGTTTAGTTTACGCAATGAGGTGTCGCGAGGAAGGTGGCCTTGCGGATGTCATAACCGATGCGTTTTTAATTTTTGGTTTTCCTTATGTTGCATTGATTGATGTGGGCTCGGCGCACTCGTACATTGCTTGTAGTGTGGTAGGAACTATGGACCTAAACTCAAAAGCCGCTTCTAGGAGATGATCGTAGTTAGCCCTTTGGGTCACTCCGTGTCGTGAGATAGACTTTATAGAGCGTACCCTAGAACTTCAAGGGGTAGTATTTGTAGTCGATCTAATGGAACTACCATTTGGGGAGTTCGATTTGATCCTTGGTATGGATTGGTTGGTTAAGTACCAAGCGAGTTTGGATTAACGCGACTAAGCGCATGGTCCTAAAAGCAGTGAAGGTGATGAAGTGGTTATGATAGGAGATCAAAGAATTATCTATCCAATGTAGTGATCGCCTTGAAGGTGAAAAGATGGTCAAGAAGGGTTGTGAGGCGTATTTGGTTCAAATCATGCTTTGGAAGCTAAGGGGTTAGTAATTGAAAAGGTCCGAACGGTTGGGGAATTTGCGATGTGTTCCCGAGAAGAACTTCCGGTTTGCCTCGGATCGAGAAGTCGAATTCGGTATAGACTTGCTACCCGAACGGCACTGTGTCCATAGCACCATACCGAATGGCACCAAAGGAATTGGTGGAGCTAAAGGCTCAAATTCGGAGCTCTTGGATAGAGGGTTTATCGACCAAGTATATCTCCGTGGGGAGCACTGTGTTGTTTGTCAAGAAGAAGGATGGTTCTATGCGGATGTGCATCGACTCACCGTCGATTGAACAAGTTAACGATCAAGAACAAGTATCCGTTGCCTCGGATTGGCGACTTGTTTGATCAAGCTGAAGGGTGCCTCGGTGTTTTCGAAGATAGACCTTAGGTCGAGTTATCACCAATTAAGGGTAAAGGATGCGATGTTCACAAAGCGGCATTCCGAACTCGGTATGGGCATTTCGAGTTCTTGGTGATGCCATTCGGTTTGACTAATGCGCCACGGCATTTATGGACTTGATGAATAGAGTATTCCAGCGTACTTGGACCGATTAAATGCGTGGTGTTCATAGGCGACATATTGGTTTACTCAAAGAGCGAAAGAGGAGCATGACAAGCATTTACGGATAGTTACGCAAGTATTGAGGGGGCGATTATATGCCAAATTCGGTAAGTGTGAATTTTGGCTTAGGAAGTGGCTTTCTTAGGTCATGTAATATCGCGGAAGGAATTAGGGTAGACCCTCGCAAGATTGAAGCGATATTGGAGTGGAAACCACCTAGGGCGGTGGGTGAAATCTGAAGTTTTTACTGGTTTTAGCGGTACTATCGGAGATTCGTGGAAGGATTCTCTCTAATAGCGGCTAGATTAACTAAGTTGCTAAGGAAAGGTGTCCCATTTGTATGGGCGGAGAAGCGACAAGAAAGCTTTGATAAGTTAAGGAAGATTTTGTGGAAGCTCGGTTTTGTACGACTGAGCGGGAAAGATATTCACGGTTTATTGTGATGCATCTCACACCGGTTTGGGGTGTGTGTTGATCTGAGATGGGAAGGTAGTAGCCTATGCATCTCGTCGATTAAGACCGCATGAGGTTAACTACCCAACGCACGACTTGGAGTTAGCGGCGGTCGTCTTCGCTCACGAAGATATGGAGACATTACACTGTATGGAGAGAAGTCGATGGTCTACCACGGATCACAAAAGCTTGAGGTATCTTCGACTCGAAGGATCTGAATCGAGACAGCGTGCGTGGTGGATTGAACTACTAAAGGACTATGATTGTTCAATCGAGTACCATCCGGGTAAGGCTAATGTGGTAGGCGACGCATTGAGCCGAAAGGTGGTGACGGACTTAAGAGCAATGTTAGCTCGGTTAAGTCTGCGTATGATGATGGGAGTCTTTTGGCGGAACTCCAAGTAAAGCCGACTTGGGTTGAGGAGGTTAAAGAAAAGCGATTAGTGGATGAAGGCTTGAGCGCTAAGAGAGTACAAGTTCAAGGCGGTGGTTTGGAAGGGTGCATCTGTCTAGCGATGGAGTGCTTTGTTTTCAGGGCGAGTATGTATGCCAAAGGATACAGAAATTAAGGCGAAAAATTCTCCAAGATGCACATAGCAGCCATACGCTATGCATCCCGGGAAGCAAGATGTATGGAGATTTGCGGAAAGCAGATTACGGTGGCACAGGTTGAAGCGTGAGATAACGGAGTTCGTGGGGAAGTGTCGGACGTGTCGGCAGGTTAAGGCTGAACATCGGTCACCATCGGGACTACTTCAACCGATAAAGATCCTCGGTGGAAATGGGAGAGGATCACCATGGATTTTGTTAGTGGGCTACCCTTCGCCCACCAAGAAGGATGCGATTTGGGTAATTGTGGATCGCTTTGACTAAATCAGCTCACTTCATGCCGGTGAGAATGGATTACTCACTCCGAAGCTAGCGGCTGTATGTGGGTGAAATAGTGAGGTTGCATGGCGTGCGATGTCGATTATCTCGGATAGGGATCCCGATTCACGTCAAGGTTTTGGAAAGCGTTGCATCAAGCTTTGGGTACAGTTAGATTTCAATCACGGCTTTCCATCCACGATCGACGAGACGATCGGAAAGGGTGATCTGATTTTAGAAGACATGTTAAGAGGTCGTGTCTTGGATTTCGATGGTAGTTGGGAGGAGTACCTACCATTAGCGGAATTAAACATAACAATAGTTATCAAGCGAGTATTCAAATGGCTCCATACGAAGCCCTATATGGGCGAAAGTGTCGTTCTCCTACATGTTGGGCGGAGTTGGGAGAAAGACAAGTTAGGGTCCAGAATGGTATCGAGAGACGGAAGACAAAGTCAAGGTGATTCGGTCTCGTCTCAAGGAAGCATCGGATAGGCGAAGTCTTATGCCAATCTCAAGCGCAAAGAAATGGAGTATCTTTGTGGGAGACAAAGTCTTTCCGGAAGTGTCGCCTTGGAAAAAGGTGTTGAGATTTGGACGGAAAGGGAAGTTAAGCCCAAGGTTCATCGGGCCATATCTTTGTTGTGAAGCGAAGTAGGACCAATGGCTTATCGGCTAGAGCTGCCGCGAGAATCAATCGATTCATGGCGTATTTCATGTGTCAATCTTTGAGAGCAGTATCGGTCGGATCCTTCGCGCGTTGTGCCAAGATGCGAGATTGAGGTGAACTCGGATTTATCTTTTGAAGAAGAACCGGTTCGATTGTAGACCGAGATGTGAAAGTTCTACGAAGGAAGGCGGTGCCTTTAGTGAAAGTGTTATGGCGGAACCACGAATTGGAAGAAGCTACGTGGGAGCCCGAGGAGGTGATGCGGCGGCAATACCCCCATCTCTTTTGATCAAGGAATTTCGAGGACGAAATTTATTTTTAAGGGGGTAGAATCAAACATCCCAAATATGGGGTTATTTGGAATTTGACTATTTTCTTATTATGAATCTATGTGATATTATTAATGGAATAGTAGAGCTTAATTTAAGGCTTTGAGTGTGCCGGTTTGATAGAGAAATTTCAGTTTTTAATTTTAAGAGAAAGGAGCCTTAGTAAGTGGGTGTTATAAGAATAAATGTGGGTAATTTAACACTAATTAGGCCTTGGATAAGTGGCAAAGTAAGCCCACTTAGGAGCTAGCATGTGACGCCACCAAGGAACAAGGGAGAGCCTTGGTTCGAGTCACAAAAACCTCATTTTTGTTTTTTATTTGGACGGCACAAGGGGGGAGAGTTTTTCTCCCTTCAAACTCTTTTATTAGGTGTTATTATCAAAGGATAATAGGAGAGTTTTATTTGCTTAATTATAGTATTAATAAAAGGGATAATGGATGGATTATTAGGAGATTATTATTTGATTAATTCAAGCTATTTTGAATATTTTCAAATGAGTGGCCAAGAGTAACCTGGAGTGTTTGCCGAAATTTAAACACTTCATGGGAAGTGGGCGGCAAGGCTATTAGGGGATGCTTAGAATGCCTATAAAAGGTTCAACTTTGGTCACCTTGGTTGCTTTTTGTCATTTTTGCTAAGTGCCGAAATTCTCTTCAAAGCATTCTTCCATCTTTTATTTTGCTCCTTTGGCAATAGCCGAATTCCCTCTCTACTTCTTTTTGCCGAAACCCCACATTCAAATTCCCTTTTCTTTATTTCTTTGTTAACAGAACCTCTACTCCTTGTTGCCAAACTCCAACACCCTTTTCTCCTCATTATTTTCCTCTTGCCCAGAATATTCAAGCAAGGGTAATCTTCTCTAAACTCATCTCCAATCGATTCATAAGGTAGGTAGGTATGGCCGAATGCCATCTTTCTTCTCCTCTGTGTTTTGTCGATTTCTATTAGGGGGAATGAGTGCCGATTTTGGCAATGATTAAGTCTTCTAAACAAGTGGTAACCGATTCTGTTAGGTACTCGGGAAGTGAAGCGATCGATTCGGCCCCGATCTCTAGTATTCGATTTGTGGTGCGTAGCGGTAAAGATCTACTTTAGTTGGTCGGTTGATATTCGTTTTAGCCAAGGCTACTAACTTGTTAAGTGCTTATTCATGGAATCGAAGCGGTCGGAAGTTGGGTATTGCGGTTGGTGTCCAAAAGTGTGAAGGTGAGATTTCGGTTCACAAGGAACCCTTCCAATAATTTGATTTGGCGAATAGGCCCTAAGACTAATCCCATAGTTGGCCGAATATAGGTACAGTGAGATCTAGGGTGGCCAACGTTCCTTTTCGGGATTTAGACTTCTCATCGACGTCAGGTGTGTACATACACACTTATAGCAGTTAATGTTGTGTTATATATATATATATTTTGTATGTAAATCTGCTTGATGTAGACGCGGATTGGTACCTTAACGGTACAAGTGAGGATCCCGGTAAGTCTCTGTTAATATGAGATTACTTTAATGCTTTTGGGAAGCATGGCTTGTTGATACATGTGATAAATGCATGAGATCTGTTGTTAACTGTTTACCTACTAAGGGTTATATGAGAGGAGGGGGCAGTGATGTTTCGTCTTGACGAGCACCGTTGTTTTGGTAACACACTTTGTGACTATATGTCACGGAGGTTTGGTACCTCGGAGGTTTGGCACCTCATAGCGACTTGTCCTGTGGTTAACACCACCGTGGGTTGGCCCCACTTGAGATATGGGATCGTCTGCGGTGATTTGGTATCACACGATGGGTTGGCCCCATCACCCGATTTGTGTCTACGGACACCGGTGCTTTGGTAGCACATTGTGACTATCGTCACGATGGTTTGGCACCACCAGTGTTTTGGTAACACATCGTGACTACGGTCACCGGTGGTTTGGTACCACATGGGGTAGACAAAGGCGTTTGGTTGGCTAGGTTGGGCACACGATACTCTGCATGTTAAGCGTTATATGTTGTGTATGAAATGTTGTTTTTAAGCGGGGAAGGGTTACATCTTGAGTCTTGGTGACTCACCTTCTCCTTTAACATTTTTCAGGTGACTCGTAGATGGCGGTTGAGGAGCCATTGAACTCGAGGTGGCCATGCAGAGGATTTAAATTTATAGGACTTTAAATTTGCTTATTTTTATTTTGGTTGTAATAAGGCCTCCATAAACTTATTTGTTTTTTTTTTTACATTGGATATTCATTTTAAACTATATTATTAAATTGAACTAAAATCACATGTTTTCTTAAGTTAACACGAAAAAGTTTAATCGTGCCATCGGGCTGCACTTGAAACTGTATAATAATCGGACTTAATTAAATTTCCAAATTAAATCTAAGGGTAGCTTTGGCAAGATAACCGAAAACGAGAAGTTTTCAATAAAAATTAAATAGGTATCGAAATGGTGTTCACAAGGTTTTTCTCCGTAACAAATCAAATTCGGTCGTAATGTTTGGGCCGGGTTTGGGTTGTTACAAGCCTTCTATTCTTTTCTCCTTTCTTTTGTTTTGCCAAAATACTCAATCCAATTTAGTTCATTTTCTTTTGGTAATAGCCGAACCTCTATACTCCCTTGTCCATCACTTCTTTTCTTCTTCACCATCTCCTCAACCATTTTTCCTTTCTCTTTAATCGACACAACTTTGTTTGGCCAAATCTTCTTTATTCTTTTCTCATCAATAGCCGAATTTTTATCATCTTCTCTTCTCCATCTTGCGAGTTGAGTATCTCTTTGTATTTTTTTTTCTTCATGCCGAATATGTACCTTCTCTTTGGATGGTTCTCTAAACCGAAACATTCCTCTCTTCTACTCCCTCATTTCGTGATCATCTCCTATTTTGTAGTGTTCTTGTGGGGTTGGTCGAATCTTTCATTTTTTCGATTCATCCGTAGTCGTAAGCCCAATCGGTGGAAATCGGATCTATTATCGTAAGGTAAGAAATTTCTTTATGCATTATTTCGATCTCGCTCATTGTTTGATTAGTTTGCTAAATGGAATGATGGTTATGACTAATCGATTATTATAGGGATTATATCGATCATTTTTATTCACTTGTTGATCCTACGGAAATAGTGGTAAGCTGAACCTTTTCCTTAAACAATCGATTATATCATCGTAATATCATTTTGATTAAGACTTTTTCCAATGGAGGCAAGTGGTATCGATTCGAAAGGAAAAGCGATAGGAGAGCACAAAAGGAGTGGATTTGCAATTCCTACTCCTAAGTTCAAACGTAGGGCGATATCGGCAGTTCGGGATTTTCCACCGGGTTGTGGACCATCATCCGGTGAAAATAGACAAATCGCGGTTGTTCACGATACTAAGGGTAAGCGTTTCATTAGATCGTCTGATTTAGATACTAGATTAATAAAATCTCGTTTATTGGTTAATCGAGTGTAATGGTGATTTAGGTGCCGAAGATCAAGAAGGTTTAGTCCTTACTGTGTCAGTGTGTAATCTCACACCGAAATCCCGTAGATTCATGATTCGATAACATGTTGGATAATAAGATCGTTATTATTATAAGGCTAAAAATCGTAATATGGCACAAATCGAGAAGTTTGCTTAAATTACATTATTTCTATAGATTTGTCAAAATCGGTATTAAAATTGTTAAATTTACCAAAATGCCCCTCTAGGCCGATTTACTAAAATGCCCCTATGGGCCGATTTACAAAAATGCCCCTATGGGCCGATTTACTAAAATGCCCCTATGGGCCGAATTGCTAGAATGCCTTAGGAGGTCGAATTACAAAGTTCTATAATGGACCGATTCACCGTAATAAGTATTGGATTAATGGTCGATTATATATGTGGATATTATCCTATGTATATTGCATTTCACATTTTGCATGGGATGGGAAAATTGTATGGAGAGAGGTGTAGCCTGGTGGCATTGCCACAAAATATTCATTATTATGCTTACTTATGATTTGGTGGCTTGGCCACAATATAAATATATGATAAGCGGCTTGATTTGCAAATTTTGGTGTGTGTGGGGGGTGGGTTGACTTGATCCCCACAGTGTGATTGGTGGTCGAGGTGTGATGGATGGATGGGTTGGGTTGCATGCATTCACTTCATTTTAATATTGTTATGTTAATGGGCTTGGTCCAAGATGATGCTATCACGGGTTCGAGGCCAGTGGATGGCTCAGAGGATTATGCACTGAGTTCTTGTAACTCACCCCTCCTTTCTTTTTCTTAATCCCCTCAGGTAATGCTCAGTGACGAGGACTTGGGGCCATGGATGACCCGGTGGAGGCCATACTTTGGAAATGATATTTTGGACTTTAGTAAATTTCTTTTCTATTTCATTTCATTACTTTTACTATTTTGGGTTAAAGTTGTAATAAGGCCTCTGGGATTTTAAATTTGGATTTTATGTTTGATTATTTATTTTCTTTCATGGTTTGATTTAAACGGGAATTTTTCTGGAAATCATAAACAATGGTTTTTCATAAAATTTATCTACAAACGGATTTCATAACCAATATGTTCGAATAAATTAATTTGGACTTTCCTTCGAAATATCAATTTTATTTTCAAAAATTACGGATTTAAAAGATCACTAATTCAATTATCGATTTTTCAATTAACCTTTCAAGAATTTTAGTATTTCTATCAAATATTCTGATCAAAATTTGTTTTCTTAAACTAAATTCTAACCTTTAGTAATAAGCACAAGTTCTTTACTCGTTTTCTTCATGTGACATGTCAGATCCTGTCAGACCGCATAGGCCGGGTTTGGGGTGTTACAGTTTGAATGTTATAAAACCCTATTTTCTTCCATTCTAAACAGTGGAGAAGAAGATGATGAGAAATGGTTTTTAATCTCTTTTAATTTTCCATTTTATACTAAGTTTAGTAGTTAATAAATCGTAATTAACCTAAGTTAAACCTTGATTAACTTACTAATGATTATGATTAAGAAAATATGGTGGATGTATACATTATCTTCCAATATTCTTTATAATAAATGGGTCCAATTGTTTAATTGGTCCTTAAACCAATTAAAAGTCCATAGCGATTAACTTTTACCACCTTTTCAATTTAGCCTTGGTACCTTAATTAACTATGCGATTGGAAAAACTTAAAGAACTAAAATTTAATTAAACCTTATACTAACCTTGTAAATATTAAATAACAATATTTAAGGACTCACTATTCAAAAATAAGGTTCTGAAACCACCGTTTTTTGACACAACTTAAAAACGAGTTGTTAAATATTGACATAATGTCAGGTATCACTTCAATATCAAATTCTACTTCCCTATCAGGTGGCAAACATGGTAACTTCTCTGGGAATACAACTGGATAATCTCGTACTATTGGTATCACTTTTGGTCTAGGATCGATCATCTTAATGTTAAAAATATAGGCTAAGAAAGCCTTACACCCATTTTTCACCATTTTAAAAGCTTCCATTGCAGACACTACATTTGACAAAGCATTGAATTTCTTACAGATCATTTCCACTTCTTTTCCCTCCGAGGTTCTCAAGGAAATTATTTTCCTTTTACAAAAAACTAACACTCCATGTTCTGGTTACCAATCCATTCCAAGTATTACATCAAATTCATGAAATGGAATAGCCATGAGATTACCTAGGAACTTACGATCTTGAATTTTCAAAAGACCCCTTTTATACACTTTGTTTACTTTCTTACTCTATCCAATAACATTTTTAATTAAAACATCATTATTATTGAACTCTACCAGTAACTCTCTCTCTCTTACTAATGTAGTGCAAATTTATGAATGTGTAGAGCCAAGACTGTAACAGCCCGATTTTAATCCTAATCGAAATAGTGGTTTCGGGACCACAAATATGAGTCTAAAAAATATTTTAAAATTATTTTCAGTGTTTATTATGTGTGAATTTGATTGTGTTAAATTTTCGTGTTTTATTTTCGTTGTTTGAGTATCCGATTAAATAAAAGGGCTTAATCGCGTAAAATGAAAATTTGATGGTTAGTTGTGAAAGTGCCTAATTGTTGTTGTCTTTTTAATATGGAGGATTTATGTTGCAATTAGGCCATTTTTATTATGTAGTGGATGACAACATGCCATTATTATATGTTTTTATATGTTAAATTTTATAAATTAAATTTTATATTAATATAATATAATGTTATATTATAATAAATTTAACATAAAAACAAAAGCCATAGTTTTATTTCTATTTCCATGACCGATTAACAAAACAAAAAGAAAAGAGAAAAGAGTTAGGGCATTCGGCCATTGTGGGATTTGATTAAGGTATGTATCTAGCTCGGTTTTTGATAATTTCTGCGTTTTTGAGATTGTTGCTTCGAGTACTACAAAGCCCATGTCTTAATTTCTGAATTTGATGAATATTTTGAGTTTTGTCATTGATGATAGCTTGTGATTTTTGTTGTTTGATGATGAAATATCAAAGATATGTGAAGGATTAATATGTTTTGTCTTTGAATTTTTGATGAATTTGAGTAATTTGGACTAAATTGCAAAAATAATTTTTTGAGGGACTAAAATGTGAAATAAATGAAATGTATGGACTTGTGTGAACATGGGTAATATTCGGCCAAACATGGGTAATGTGAAATTTTGTGTATTTTGTGTTTTGTGTAATAGGGACTAAATTGTAAAAAGTGTGAAATGTCAAGGGCAAAATGGTAATTTGCCCATTTATGTGTTTTTAGACTAAATTGAATAGAATGGTGTTTAAATAAGCTTAATTTGAATATGTTTAGATCAAGAACCAAAGAAATTAGATTTGGACCGAGGAAAAACGAAAGTAGTCGATTAGTCGATTTTATCAGCCGTCGACGTCTGAGGTAAGTCAATAAGCATTTAAATGTTTTTATATTTATGAATATATATTGCTATCTTATTATTTGAATTATTTGATTAAAATTATGCCTTAGCCGAATGTGATATTGAGAATTGACTATGTTCCGAGTTTGATTCGATCGAGATCCGATGTTCGAAAGCCCCGTTCGAACCCTAGGAATAGTTAGGATACATATGTCATGACATAGGATATCCGATATGTGTTATCGTGTAAGACCACATCTGGGACGTTAGCATCGACTTATGTTTACGTGTAAGACCCTGTCTGGGACAGTGGCATCGATATGTGATTACATGTAAGACCACGTCTGAGACGTTGGCATTGTACGAGCTTCTGACTATCCGCGTATCCTTTTTAATTCTGAATGGTTCAACGAGCATTGTTAAATGAAGAACCAATGTGAAAATCGAATTAAAAGGGCTCATGTATGTATTTAAACCATGTTATGGAAGTAAGGTAAGTTGATTGTTCATTTGATTGTATAAATGCTAAAGTTATATATGTGATCTATGTGTAAGCAATTTGATTTAGTATATTCGGCCAAATGTGATTATTGTGATCTTAATAGTGAGACTTTTATAAGTTCATGTGTATATGTACAATTAACCATTTGATATGTGTAAGAAAGATTTTAATGCTAAGTTTGTGTTTATGATTTTGTATATTTGGTTTTGATAATTTAGTTGATATTTACTTGCTTATGACTTACTAAGCTTAAATAGCTTACTTTGTGTGTGTTTTTGTTTACCTTTGTTTTATAGATTTTGGATTCACGTTACGAGCTCGGGGATCGTCAGCAAAGCCTATCACAGTATCGACTGTTTCTTTCGGTATTTTACTAAGTTGAATTTGGGCTTATGGCATGTATAGCATAGATGAAATATTTGATTTTGGGACTTGTATATATAAAGCCATGCGAAAATGGCTTGTCTTTGATCATTGTGATTAGGCTCGGTTTATATGAGTTTTTGATCAAGTGTTAAATGTGTTTGGTTTTATCAATTTGGCAATGGTTTATTTATATGTGGTATATGGTTGCTATGTTTGGTTAATAATGTGGTGAATGAATTGATATATGTATATGATATGTGTGGTATATATTGATTTGGTAACTAATTGAGTTGGTTATGTCTTATAAAAATGAAGTTTATACATAAAGGTTGGAAACCATTTATAATTCGGTTTAGTAATGAGGGAAAGATATGATTAATTGTTCGAATGTGTATTGGTAAGATGATTATAAGTTTGGATGTATATAAGTAATTTCGATTCGGTTTGTATTGATAATGTATTTGAGTGTATATTTGTTATTTATGTTCTGTTGTAAAATGGTAAGTAGTAAATGTGTTTTATAATTCTTTTTGATATGAATCAAAAAGGGGAAATGATGGACATAGTTTAAGTATGTTTTGGTTAGTTTTTAATGGATAGTTAAAAGAATGTGATATTAAGTTCAGGTATACTATTATATATATATATATGCGAATTAGGTGTATAATGAGATGTTGTTTGTGTTTTAATGTTTTAAATATGGCTATTGATTTTATGATAAATATGCGCACCATATATATATATATATATTTATATAAGCTTCATTAGTATGTTCGGCTATGTGTATGTTACTATGTTTACATATGTGATTGACTATTATTATTATAAAGAGAAAATTTGTTCGGTTAATTTTGTTATATGCAAGGATAGAATTAATAAAGGATATGTGAATATTCGGCAGTAAAAATAGTATGTCTTGTTTATGCAATATATTTGTATATTTGATATATGCTCGATATGTGATATGTAATGTTATATGATTGAAACAAACAAAATTTTAATGTGTGATCGATGTGAACTTAGGAGTATTAAGGTTCGAAATTTAAATAAGATAAGTGTATTGATGAGGTTCATTTATGTAGTATGGAAGATATGAATGTCCGATCCAATATGCATTACGAATTGTCTTTTGTTTGGTAATGCCTCATAACCCAAATCTGGCGACGGATACGGGTTAGGGGTGTTACATTTGATTGGTATCAGAGCTACGGTTTAGTCGGTTCTAGGACTAACGTAGTGCGTATGAGTCTAGCTATAAATGCCATATTTTATACTGCGCTAGTGTGATGACTTCTGACATCTAAAAATGTGTTTTCGTATAGTAATTGATCCCGATCGAGCCGTAGCTGATGATGTCGAGAGTATAGCGCCACTGATTCTCGGCCGACTTCGAGTAACCAGGAGGGGGAGGCTAGACAAGCCTTCTATCAAATGATGAATGACTGGTTTACTCAATATATCCAGACTAATCTGGCTGCACAACAACCTCCACCCCCGATTAATCCATCTGCAGTACCTACTATACCTCAAGTGAGTGATCAACTGAGATTGTCTAAGCCTCCTGTTGATAAAATCGAAAAACATGGAGTGAAGAATTGAGCTCTATGATGATGATGATCTTTGAGCAGTGAATTACAGCTCGATAATACTATTCGAGTGTTTGATGAATTATCCTGCACCCCTGATGAATGTTTAAAATGTGCCATATCTCTGCTACGGGACACTGCATATCACTGGTGGAATACACTAGTATCGGTGGTTCCGAAAGAATGAGTGACCTGGGAATTCTTTCAGACTGAGTTCCGTAAGAAATATATTAGTCAGAGATTTATTGACCAGAAACGCAAAGAATTTTTTAAATTGAAACAGGGTCGGATGACAGTGACAGAGTATGAGCGAAAATTTGTGAGACTCAGTCGGTATGCCCGAGAGTGTGTTTCGACCGAGGCTATTATGTGTAAAAGATTTGAAGATGGGCTGAATGAAGATATTAAACTATTAGTTGGCATACTTGAGATAAAAGAGTTCGTGGTACTTATCGAGCGAGCTTGCAAAGACGAAGAGCTCGGGAAAGAGCAAAGAAAAGTTGACTCTGAAGCTAGACATTCACATAAGAGACTATTCAGTAAGTTATTCCAGTCAACATCAAAGAAGTTTCGAGATAATGCTAGCCGTTCAAAGACTACTGCGGGTTATTCTAGATATGATCGGGATAGACCACCTGTGAGCTCGAGAGCTACCTCAGTAGCTAGTGTGGGTAATGTCAGATCAAATCAACCCGGGTGTGAACATTGTGGTAAATGACATCCCGGCAGTTGCAGATTGCATGATCGAGCCTATTTTAAATGTGGATCTAGGGATCATTTCATCCGTGAGTGCCAAGAGTTAGGGGATCAAAATCCGGTACAGAATACGAGATCGGGTAACACTGTAGCTCGAGGTAGACCACCCAGAAATATGGGTAATGTGAGTGGCAGTCAGAGAGGGACTAAAGATACAGCTGTTAGATCTGAGGCTCGCGCACCTGCCAGAGCTTATGCTATTCGCGCACGCGAGGAAGCTTCATCCCCGGATATTATTACTGGTACTTTCACTCTCTATGATACTAGTGTTGGTGCATTGATTGATCCTGGTTCGATTCATTCTTATGTGTGTGAGACTTTAGTATTAAGTAAGACTTTGCCTGTAGAGTCTATTGAGTTTGTGATTAAAGTATCGAACCCCTTAGGTCGGTGTGTTTTGGTTGATAAAGTGTACAAGAATTGTCTGTTGATGATTCGAGATTCATGTTTTTCGACTGATTTGATGTTGTTGCCATTCGATGAGTTTGATATAATTCTGGGTATGGATTGGTTAACTCTGCATGATGCTATTGTGAACTGCAAACGGAAGACTATTGATTTACGGTGTCAGAGTGATGATATTATTCGGATTGAATCTAATTATCTGAATGGTTAACCGGCAGTGATATCTTCAATGTTAGCTCAGAAATATGTGAGAAAGGGTTGTGAAGCTTACTTTACTTATGTGCTCGACTTTAAAGTGACCGAAAAGAAGATCGAATCAGTACCTGTTGTATGTGAGTATTCGGATGTGTTTCCTGAAGAGTTACCAGGTTTGCCACCTATTCGAGAAGTTAAATTTGGTATTGAATTAGTGCCGGGGACGACTCCGATTTCGATAGCTCCGTACAGAATGACACCTACAGAATTAAAAGAATTGAAAGCTCAGTTGCAAGAGTTGACAGATAGAGGTTTTGCGCAATCGAGTTTCTCTCCCTGGGGCGCACTAGTTTTTATTTGTGAAAAAAAAAGACAGAACTATGAGGATGTTTATTGACTACAGATAGCTCAATAAAGTGACTATAAAGAACAAGTATCCGTTGCCACGGATTGACGATCTGTTTGATCATTTGAAAGGGGCTACAATATTTTCAAAGATATATTTGAGATCAGGCTACTATCAGTTGCAAGTTAAAGACTCTGATGTGCCAAAGACTACTTTCCGAACGAGGTACGGACACTATGATTTTCTGGTTATGCCTTTCGGACTCACTAATGCACCTGCTATTTTCATGGATTTGATGAATCGAATTTTCAGACAGTATTTGGGTCAGTTTGTGGTAGTATTCGTAGATGATATTCTGATCTACTCCCGTGATGAAACCGAGCATGCCGAACATCTGAGACTTGTGTTACAGACTTTGCGAGATGAACAGTTGTATGCAAAGTTCAGTAAATGGGAGTTTTGGTTACGCGAAATCAGTTTTTTGGGTCATGTTGTATCAGCATCGGGTATTTAGGTTTATCCGAGTAAAATTTCAGCTATACTTGATTAGAAACCTCCGAGAAATGTCTCTGAAGTTCGAAGCTTTCTGGGACTTGCTGTTATTACAGGCGGTTCGTGAAAGGTTTCTCTATGATCGTGACACCGATGACGAAGCTGTTACAGAAAGATGTTAAGTTTGAGTGGTCAGAAAAGTGTCAGAAAATTTTTGATCAGTTGAAAGCTCTTTTGACCAAAGCTCCAGTGTTAGTTCAGCCAGAATCGGGTAAAGAATTTGTCATTTACAGTGATGCATCTTTGAGTGGTCTGGGTTGTGTTTTGATGCAGGAAGGCAAAGTCATAGCTTATGCCTCGAGACAGCTGAAGCCGCACGAAAAGAATTATCCGACACATGATTTGGAATTAGCAGCTATTATGTTCGAATTGAAGATTTGGTGTCACTATCTGTTCGGTGGGAAATGTCATGTTTATTCTGATCATAAAAGTCTGAAGTATTTGATGACTCAGAAAGATCTGAATTTGAGACAACGCTGATGGTTAGAGTTGTTAAAAGACTATGAACTAGTGATTGACTATCATCCGGGAAAAGCTAATGTTGTTGCGGATGCTTTAAGTCAAAAATCATTATTTGCTTTGCATGCAATGAATGCGCATATGGTTATGTCTGATGATGGTTTGATAATAGCCGAATTAAAAGCAAGACCGTTATTTATTCAACAAATTAGTGATGCTCAGAAATTTGATAATGATTTGTTAGCAAAGCGAGCTCAGTGTGAATCGAATGTTGAATCTGAGTTTCGAGTTGATACAAATGGTTGTTTGAGGTTCAGAAACCGAATATGTGTAACGACCCGAAATTGGGCCTAGTAGGATTGGGCCCAATGGGCCTTGGGCGTAGGAGTGTTTAAAATTTTTGAGAACAAGAGAACGACATTATTTCAAATTGGACTTATTAGGAAGGTGATTTTGGAAAGTTACGAGGTTTCTAGGAAGTTACGGGTTCAAGTTAGGCTATAGGTAATTTTTTGTATTTGAGCAGATAAGGGGAAAAGGCAAGTGGCATCAAGGCTTAAGGTAATAAGTGTGTATTTTGCTAGCATAAGAGAGCATATGGCAAGGAGGTTAAGGCATCAAGTGGAGAGCATGGAGGGAAGGGGTTCAAATCCCATCTTTTGCAAATTTTGGATTTATTTTTGTGCTATTCATCCAAAGTGTCGGTCAAGGCTTTAATAAGGTAAGAAAGACTTTTTAATTTGGGAAAGATGGCTAAGGAATATGGTAAGGAGGAAGACTAGGGGAAAAGAGGGAAAGAAATGAAGGAAAAAGGTAAGAGAAGGGAACATGTTGGCCTATTATGTGGAGGATGTTTTGGAAAGATTATTTTGGGTCAACATTCATTTTTTTGGTAAAGATGATACATGGTTTGGGAGGTGTGTTTAGGGAGCATATTCGGCCATTAGTATGTGAGTGTGCCGAAAGTTGTTGGCATTTTTATGCATTTTGAAGACTTTTACTTCAAGCTTTTTGGGTTATTTTCTCTAAACTTGTGTTGTCAAATTTCTTTGTGATATTTATTTCTATTCTCAACCCTTTCTTCAGTCTTCTTTTTCCTTCAACCCATAACCGAAACATCAACTTCATCTCATAGGTGAAACTTGGTTCTTGTGGTTGCCAAAGCTTCTTTGTCTTCTCAGGTTTTCGGTGGTTGCAAGGACGAATCTATTCTTTGCTACTTCCATCTTCTTGGTTCTCTTGGTGTGGGCCGAATCGGTAGAGTGTTAGCTTACACTCTCATCATCTTTCTAGCCTTAAGGAAATCGATAGAAGGGGATCTATTATTGTCAAGGTAAGGGATTCATCATGGTTCTTTTTGATCTTTTTCGTTGATCGGTTAGTTGCTAAACGGTATAGAGGTGATGACTAATCGTTTATTTTTAGGGACCAAATCGCTCGATCACCTATCCCTCGTAATAAGAGACTCGGATTGTTGGTAAGTGATATAGATTGTTAATCAATTGCAAAACTTGGTTGAAGTTGAAAATTGGGCTTTGGACTAATTGTTAACGGATTGTACCTTTAGGTGCCGCGAAGAGTATCGTGTTACGGATTCCGAATAAGGTGTGTAATCCCGTACCCTTTCGAATACCTGTTTGAAATGGTGTGTAATCTCATACCTCTCTGAAAGTTTGCATGAAATGTTCTGTGATTCGGTCGAAATACCGAAGGAAAATCGGAAACCGGCATCCGTGACCACTCGGGCGTGCGTATGTTCGTAGTGGTAACCATAGTTTGCAATGAAACAGTTTTGGATTGAAGCAGTGACGTGATTTTGAAAAATCACAAAAAATAGGATAAAGGGAATTAGAAAATGAAAAAGATGTCAAATTAAACAGGAGGAAGAAGAATTGTATATTCTGTGATATCTTAATTTTAGTGAGAGTAGTCTGATTGACTTCGTGGTTCCCTGTTATGTCTTGGAAAAATTGTTTAAAATTGTACAAAGTGAATTATGAGTTATAGGTTATATGTATAGATTCCTTAGTGAGCCTATTTTCAATAGAAACATGTGGGAGCAACATATGAAAACCGTACAGTGAGATATTTGAATTTTGGGTAAGAGAGGTCAGAATCGTTGGTCAGTGAAACAACGGAAACTTTAATGAATAAACTGTACTAAATGGTTAAGCCAAAAATTCTGGAAATATTTTAATAAGAATATATATGAGTCTAGTTTCAAGGAAAATTTACGTATTTAAATTTCGAGTTTCCTAACTTGAGTTATAGTCAATTTAGTTAGTATGACGCAGATGGACAGTTTCAATTTTTATGCCCCACATTAGTAGTTAAGTCTGGGTTGCGAAATTACCAAAAAACCCTTGGGGGTAAATTACCGAAATACCCCTGGGTTGCGAGATTACAAAATTACCCTCAGTGGGTAATATTACCGAATTACGAAAATGCTCTTATATGCCGAATTACGAAAATGCCCCTATGGGTCGAAATTACGAAAATGCCCCTATGGGCCGATTTGTTATATTGCCTTAATGGGTCGATTTGTTATATTTCCTTAATGGGCCGATTTGTTATATTGCCTTAATGGGCCGATTTGTTATATTGCCTTAAATGGGCCGATTTGATATTTGGTCTTAATGGACTGATTTGCAAGTGCTACAATGGGCCGAATTTTCATAACAAATCTCTGGATTAATAATTGTTGTTTATATTTGTAAATATTATGCCTTACTATGAATGCTGCATTTACATAATTTTGCATGGGATGGGAAAAATGTTGAAGAGAAGTGTAGCCTGGTGGCTTTGCCACAAATATTATGAAAAGCGCTTTGATCGCAATATATATTCGATTCCAGTGGCTCGCCACAATTACATCTCAGTGGCTATGCCACGCGCATAATCTGTTATTCGTGGCTCGCCACAAATTCTGATAATGGCTGGCTTTGTGCCATCATGATTATGGCTTTGTGCTAAACGTATTTACCCGGGGCTATGTGCCTAACATATGAATTAACGACTTTGTGTCGATCATATTTAGCCGGGGCATTGTGCCTAACATATGAATTAACGACTCTGTGTCAATCATATTTACCCAAGGCTGTGTGCCGATTATATTACCGTATATGATATTCTGGTGGCTCTGCCACAATCTGTATAGTGGCTATGCCACGCATAATTATGACTCTGGTGGCTCAGCCACAAATATTATGAAATGGCAACTTGCCTACGATTGGTGTGTTTGGCGGGGTGGGTTGACTTGATCCCCACAGGTGTGATGGGATGGTACGGGTGGTGTGTAGAGGATAGATATCTAGGATGGGTTGGGTTGCATACATTCATACATTTGCTTCATTTTAAGATTGTTATGTAAAAGGGCTTAGGCCCATGATATTGCTATATGGGTTCAGGCCCAGTGGATGACGGTAAAAGGGATTTCACACTGAGTTCTTGTAACTCACTCCCCCTTTTTCTTAACCCTTGTAGGTAATGCTCAGTGATGTGGATTTGGGCCATGGATGACTCGGTGGAAGCCATACTTCAGTAATGGTGTTATTGAACTTTAGATTTCTATTTCCGCTTATTTTACTACTTTTACTATTTTGGGTTTTTTTTATGTTGTAATAAGGCCTCTAGAGTATTTTATTATTTGCTTTATGGTTGTTATACTTATTATTTTGCTTAAATTGTTTAAAATGAGAATTTTCTAAAAACTTAAATAAAGGTTTTCCCAAAATCGATTAACAAATGGATTTCAAAATAAACTTTTATAAATATTTTAACACGAAAGTTTTCACTCGAACTTTCAAACGATATTTTTAAAAGTCACGGTTTTATAATATCATTAGTTCAAATTTTTGATTTCTCAATTAACTTTCGAGGATTAGTAGTATTTTATCAAATATTTCTAATTAAACATGTTTTCTTGATTATAACAAAATAATATCTATTTTAGTACAAATCAAAAGGGATTTAACATGTTTTTCTCATGTGACATGTCAGATCCGGTAATAACGCATGGGCCGGGTTTGGGGTGTTACATTTTATGGTATCAGAGCCCGGTTGCAAAACTCGACTGTGGTTTGGGTTCAAACACGTTTTCAAAGCCGTTTAAAATTTTAAATTATACATGTATGTTCTAAAGGAAGTATGGCACCACGGGTATCCGGCACCAAGTCAAGTAAGTTTATGTTTTCAATTTATGATTATTGTGGTATGACTGTAGAAATACTCTAGAACTCTTAGCTTTAGGAGCTGAAACTATAGAAATTGAGACCTTAGATAGGTACTACGAAAACAACTTTACTTCCTATACTCCATAAAACATTGTTTAATAAATACTGAAATAGTATATTGATTCATAAAACTCGTAATAAGATTAAGTCGACATTAGTGAACATGAACGCTAGAAGACGTGGACGCAGTAGACGTGGACGTGGTAGAGGCCGAGGTGCTAAGGCTAGATCTTCAAAGATCGGGCATGTTTCCGAAAAGGGAGGCGCATCGCCGATGGTTGAGATGGGATCTCATGATCGAGCCGGGGTTGATGAGCTAACTCAGATAGTTAAGGAAGTATTGGAGGAGGTTAAAGGAATCAGTGAAGCACTTCGAGTTGAGTGTGTGGACTGTAAGAAGAAAAGAGATCGCGATTCTTTTGGGTCGCAGTCTCATTCCGTAAAGCGTGTTAAGGCACGTCCAAACTTTCTGGCTTGCTATTATTGCAGAAGGCGTCATCTGGGAGAATGCTAGAGGAGGTCAGGAGCATGCTTGAGATGCGGGTCTAAGGAGCATAAGGCTCGGGATTGTTTCATCACCATCAAGTCAGGTATGTTATGGTTGGACGTGATGATTGAATGTAGAAAATTTTAGGTATAAGTGGTAGATAACTCGCTGCTTCGTGGTTAGATGTTTGGTTGAGTGAAAGAGGATTCAAGATTTTGTTAAAAGTACATTAGTGTTATTAAGATCAGAGTGCGCAGCGAAAGCATAGTGGTGTGATTTGAGCGATGCGTTTAGTAGTTGGTTGGAAATTTCGAGGATGAAATTTCTTTAAGGAGAGTAGAATTGTAACGACCCGAAATTGGGCCTAGTAGGATTGGGCCCAATGGGCCTTGGGCGTAGGAGTGTTTAAAATTTTTGAGAACAAGAGAACGGCATTATTTCAAATTGGACTTATTAGGAAGGTGATTTTGGAAAGTTACGAGGTTTTTAGAAAGTTACGGGTTCAAGTTAGGCTATAGGTAATTTTTTGTATTTGAGCACTTAAGGGGAAAAGGCAAGTGGCATCAAGGCTTAAGGTAATAAGTGTGTATTTTGCTAGCATAAGAGAGCATATGGCAAGGAGGTTAAGGCATCAAGTGGAGAGCATGGAGGGAAGGGGTTCAAATCCCATCTTTTGCAAATTTTGGATTTATTTTTGTGCTATTCATCCAAAGTGTCGGTCAAGGCTTTAATAAGGTAAGAAAGACTTTTTAATTTGGGAAAGATGGCTAAGGAATGTGGTAAGGAGGAAGACTAGGGGAAAAGAGGGAAAGAAATGAAGGAAAAAGGTAAGAAAAGGGAACATGTTGGCCTATTATGTGGAGGATGTTTTGGAAAGATTATTTTGGGTCAACATTCATTTTTTTGGTAAAGATGATACATGGTTTGGGAGGTGTGTTTAGGGAGCATATTCGGCCATTAGTATGTGAGTGTGCCGAAAGTTGTTGGCATTTTTGTGCATTTTGAAGACTTCTACTTCAAGCTTTTTGGGTTATTTTCTCTCAACTTGTGTTGTCAAATTTCTTTGTGATATTTATTTCTATTCTCAACCCTTTCTTCACTCTTCTTTTTCCTTCAACCCATAATCGAAACATCAACTTCATCTAATAGCCGAAACTTGGTTCTTGTGGTTGCCGAAGCTTCTTTGTCTTCTCGGGTTTTCGGTGGTTGCAAGGCCGAATCTATTCTTTGCTACTTCCATCTTCTTGGTTCTCTTGGTGTGGGCCGAATCGGTAGAGTGTTAGCTTACACTCTCATCATCTTTCTAGCCTTAAGGAAATCGATAGAAGGGGATCTATTATTGTCAAGGTAAGGGATTCGTCATGGTTCTTTTTGATCTTTTTCGTTGATCGGTTAGTTGCTAAACGGTATAGAGGTGATGACTAATCGTTTATTTTTAGGGACCAAATCGCTCGATCACCTATCCCTCGTAATAAGAGACTCAGATTGTTGGTAAGTGATATAGATTGTTAATCAATCGTAAAACTTGGTTGAAGTTGAAAATTGGGCTTTGGACTAATTGTTAACGGATTGTACCTTTAGGTGCCGCGGAGAGTATCGTGTTACGGATTCCGAATAAGGTGTGTAATCTCGTACCCTTCCGAATACCTGTTTGAAATGGTGTGTAATCTCATACCTCTCTGAAAGTTTGCATGAAATGTTCTGTGATTCGGTCGAAATACCGAAGGAAAACCAAAAACCGGCATCCGTAACCACTCGGGCGTGCATATGTTCGTAGTGGTAACCATAGTTTGCAATGAAATAGTTTTGGATTGAAGCAGTGACGTGATTTTAAAAAATCACGAAAAATAGGATAAAGGGAATTAGAAAGTGAAAAAGATATCGAATTAAAGCTTACGGTGTCTATTTTTTATGAAAGAAACAGAGGAGGAAGAGGAACTGTATATTCTGTGATATCTTAATTTTAGTGAGACTGGTTCTGATTGACTTCGTGGTTCCCTGTTCTGTCTTGGAAAAATCGTTTAAAATTTTACAAAGTGAATTATGAGTTATAGGTTATATGTATAGATTCCTTAGTGATCCTATTTTCAGTAGAAACAAGTGGGAGCAACATATGGAAACTGTACAGTGAGATATTTGAATTTTGGGTAAGAGAGGTCAGAACCGTTGGTCAGTGAAACAAGGGAATATTTAATGAATAAACTGTACTAAATGGTTAAGCCAAAAATTCTGGAAAAATTTTAGTAAGAAAATATATGAGTCTAGTTCCAATTAAAATTTACGGATTTAAATTTCAAGTTTCCTAACTCGAGTTATAGTCAATTTAGTCAGTATGACACAGATGGACAGTTTCAATTTTTATGCCCCACATTAGTGGTTAAGTCTGGGTTGCGAAATTACCAAAATATCCTTGGGGGTAAATTATCGAAATACCCTTGGGTTGCGAGATTACCGAATTACCCTTAGTGGGTAAAATTATCGAATTACGAAAATGCTCTTATGGGCCGAATTACGAAAATGCCCCTATAGGTCGAAATTACGAAAATGCCCCTATGGGCCGATTTGTTATATTGCCTTAATGGGCCGATTTGTTATATTGCCTTAATGGGCCAATTTGTTATATTGCCTTAATGGGCCGATTTGTTATATTGCCTTAAATGGTCCGATTTGATATTTGGTCTTAATGGACTGATTTGCAAGTGCTACAATGGGCCGAATTTTCGTAACAAATCTCTGGATTAATAATTGTTGTTTATATTTGTAAATATTATGCCTTACTATGAATGTTGCATTTACATAATTTTGCATGGGATGGGAAAAATGTTGAAGAGAAGTGTAGCTTGGTGGCTTTGCCACAAATATTATGAAAAGCAGTTTGACTGCAGCGATATATTCTGATTCCAATGGCTCTGCCACAATTCTGTCTGGTGGCTATGCCACGTATAATTTGTTATTTTGGTGGCTCTGCCACAAATTCTGATAATGGCTGGCTTTGTGCCATCGTGATTATGGCTTTGTGCTAAACGTATTTACCCGGAGCTATGTGCCTAACATATGAATTAACGACTCTGTGTCGATCATATTTACCCGGGGCTATGTGCCTAACATATGAATTAATGACTCTGTGTCGATCATATTTACCCAAGGCTGTGTGCCGATTATATTACCGTATATGATATTCGGTGGCTCGCCACAATCAGATAGTAGGCTATGCCACGCATAATTATGACTCTGGTGGCTCAGCCACAAATATTATGAAATGGCAACTTGCCTGCGATTGGTGTGTTTGGCGGGGTGAGTTGACTTGATCCCCACAGGTGTGATGGGATGGTACGGGTGGTGTGTAGCGGATGGATATCTAGGATGGGTTTTGTTGCATACATTCATACATTTTCTTCATTTTAAGATTGTTATGTAAAAGGGCTTAGGCCCATGATATTGCTATATGGGTTCAGGCCCAGTGGATGATGGTAAGGGGATTTCACACTGAGTTCTTGTAACTCACACCCCCTTTTTCTTAACTCTTGTAGGTAATGCTCAGTGATGTGGATTTGGGCCATGGATGACTCGGTGGAAGCCATACTTCAGTAATGGTGTTATTGAACTTTAGATTTCTATTTCCGCTTATTTTACTACTTTTACTATTTTGGGTTTTTTTATGTTGTAATAAGGCCTCTGGAGTATTTTATTATTTGCTTTATGGTTGTTATACTTATTATTTTGCTTAAATTGTTTAAAATGAGAATTTTCTAAAAACTTAAATAAAGGTTTTCCCAAAATCGATTAACAAATGGATTTCAAAATAAACTTTTATAAATATTTTAACACGGAAGTTTTCACTCGAACTTTCAAACGATATTTTTAAAAGACACGGTTTTATAAGATCATTAGTTCGAATTTTTGATTTCTCAATTAACTTTTGAGGATTAGTAGTATTTTATCAAATATTTCTAATTAAACATGTTTTCTTGATTATAAAAAAATAATATCTATTTTAGTACAAATCAAAAGGGATTTAACCCGTTTTTCTCATGTGACATGTCAGATCCGGTAATAACGCATGGGCCGGGTTTAGGGTGTTACAATATGTGTTCTGAGAAATTCAAAGTTGATTAAGATGATTTTGAACGAAGCTCATAGCAGTCGGTTATCTGTTCACCCGGGTAGTATGAAAATGTATAACGATCTGAAACAGTTCTATTGGTGGCCTGGTATGAAACGAGACATATCTGAATTTGTTTCAAAATTCTTAGTCTGTCAACAAGTAAAAGCCGAGCATCAGGTACCTTTTGGGTTACTTCAGCCGATTATGATACCCGAGTGGAAATGGGACAGAGTCACGATGGATTTTGTATTTGATTTACCGTTGACACCAAGCAAGAAAGATGCAATCTGGGTTATTATGGATAGATTGACTAAATTGGCTCACTTTATTCCAGTTCGTACAGATTATCCGCTTGATAAACTGGCTGAATTATATGTTTCTCAGATTGTGAGATTACACGGAGTGCCTATTTCTATTGTTTCGGATCGAGATCCGAGGTTCACATTGCGGTTTTGGAAGAAATTGCAAGATGCTTTAAGTATGAAACTACACTTTAGCACAACTTTCCATCCTCAAACAGATGGTCAGTCTGTAACACCCTGGTTTAGGGGCTGTGCATATGGGGTATAAATCAAGTGTTAGTAGGTTTTTGGGAGTGCTTGGTTGAGTTTTAGAGGCTCTAAGAATGTTGGGATGAGAAGGGAAGGCTTTGGAAAATTTAGATTTTTAGGGTAAAAAGGAATTGGGCCTAGGAGAATTGAGCCCAATGGGCCTTAGGCGTAGTAGCGTTTAAATTTTTGGAGAACAAGAGACCGGCTTAAATGCAAGTTGGACCTATTGGATAAGTGATTTTGGAAGGTTAGAAGGCTTCTATGAAGTCCCGGGATCAAATATTAGCTTTGGGGAAATTTTGGTTTTAGGTGAAAAAAAAACCCTGGAAGTTGGCAGGTAGGCCTTAAGAATAAAATGTGGGGAAAAATAACACAAGTGGAGTGTGTGGTGTAGTGGCAAAGTGACGCCACATAAGAGACAAGGGGGTGACGCCACAAGGGAAGGAAGGAGGTCCAAGGTTCAAGTCTTGGCTTTTGCATTTTGGTTTTCTTTTTACTTGGACCTCGTAATTTGGCTATGGTTTATATTTAGTTGCGCATGGTTTAAGACACAAGAGGAGCTTGTGGCTAAGTGGCTAGCAGCAGGATTATGTTGCAAGGGAGCACAGGTTCGAATCTCATGAGAAGCAAGGGAGTATTTATTTTGCGGTGCAGACGGGAAGAGTTTCAGTTGAATTTAAACTCTCTTGACGAAGGGATCCCACATCGGAAAGACACAAAGAATGAAGGTGAAGAGCTAGCTATATAAGGAGCATCCTAGGAGGAGAGAAAACACATCTTGGAGGGCGTTTGGGCACAAGAGTGATCGGAGCGCGGATTAGCCCCAGAGTCCTATCGGTGTGTAACTCTCTCTACTCTAGTTGTAGAGCGGCAAATGCCGAAATGCTTGGTCACATGGCATTAGTAGCCACGAGCGTCGCGGCGCGACGTGTGGGGCTTCGACGCGATAGTTGAGGCCATCGAGTATTCTTCGTGGGTTGGGGCTGCTTGGGCCTCGATGGGCCGAAGTGGGCCCAATGGGCCCGTGGGCCCATATGAGTAAATTGCATGATTGGTTAGTATATGTTGAACTAGACTAGGTGAATCTCATAAACATGGCTAGATTTGTGCTAGGTGGGCCACACGAGCGTGTGGGCCCGAATGGGCTTCTAATTGGGCTTTAGGCCCAATAGTCCATTTCGACCGAGAATGGTAGTTGGGTCGCTCGGGGCGACACTGGGCCTTTGGAAAGGCCATTCCAGGTACGAAATTACCGATATACCCTTGGTGGGTAAATTACGAAAATGCCCTTAGTAGGTAAAATTACGATTTTACCCTTAAAGGTTGATTAGCAAGGTAAGGGCGTGTTAGTTTTCTTTGTGCTATAGTTTTTGTCTTGGCCGAATGGCCTAAGTGTTCATTGTTTTATGCCAAGGCCGATTGTAGGGAGAAGAGCCCGTCATTGGGAACCTTTTGTAAGTCCGTTAGTCGCATGTGCGGCGAAGCGAAGTAAGCGTTTGGGTTTTGGTATCATTTAGGTGCGTAATCATCGCACTATTTCGTAGTTTGGTTTGCTAACATGTTTATATGTGTATTATGTGTAATAGCCGTTTATAATGGCATAAGTGATGAATAATGGTGATGGTAAGTTAATCTTGATATACATTTATATATGTACAATGTGGTAGTGATAAGTGATAAATACTCATTCTATATGATATTCTTGCATGATTTATTGACACATGGGCATGGGATTGGATTGAAGAAGGAAGAAGTGTACACAGGATGTACGTGGTCTAATGATAGCTCAGTTACATTAGCGCTTGAGGGTTAGCTTTGTGCTACCTCAAGGAGGTGTTGGCTAGGTGCCCATCTCGGCGGTTGATTGCTATGTGCATCACCGTAGACGATTACGATATTTGGATCACTTTGGTTGATCGGTGGCTCAACCACGGCCTCGGCAAATGAGAATGCCGAGGTAAGATTTATGGATCACGATGTGATCGGTGGCTCACCCACGGCCTTGTGCAGCAGTCCGCCGAGGTAACATATGTGGGATCACTCGGTTGTGATCGGTGGATTAGCCACGGCCTTAGGCGAGGAGTCCGCTAAGGTTGGTGTCACGGTTGGATAGTAGGTTGGGTGAGATGCATTCTTGCATGATTTGTTTCGATGGTTGTGTGTGGGTATGGGCCAAGCCCATACGGATGGAAATATGTGTTGTGGTTATGCACCGAGTCGAGGGACTCACTCTTTTCATTAACCATTTCGGTAGTGCATAAAGTCGGACCGGGATCGGAGAGGACAAGGTGGCCCATGCCGAGGATGATGTTCAATTATTCCATGCTTAATTTTGATATAAGTACTTTATTTGAATTGTTGGGTTGTAATAAAGGCCATTTTATGTTTTTGGTATTACTTTAACTATGGTTTATTTAAATTAAATTGCTACGTGAAAATGATTTATGGTTTGCAACCTATTTATTCAAATTGGATATTATAAACTAAAGTTTTAAAAATGAATGAGTTTTATAGCAAAGTTTTATTCCAAAGATATGTTTTCCAAAATTCAAAGAAACTACGATGTTTTATTTTAAGATTTTCAACCGTCTTTTCCCAAAGTGACATAACCAGATTCGGTCGTAGTGAATGGGCCGGGTTTGGGGATGTTACAGTTTGGTATCAGAGCCCGGTTCAAAACTCGGCTTTGAGGGTTTTGGGCCCAAAAACGTTTCAAAATGGGCTTTTCAAAAATACGGGTTTTTTCTGAAACATTTTCAGGTACTCTGGCATGGCACTGTACCTCAGGCCCAAGTCCACTGTAAGTACTTCGGACTTTTGAAGTGATTTGTTTGTATGAATTGTTATGGGTTTATTTGGGCTCGTAGAATAGAATACTAGGATCTGTTGGACCCTAGGATTAGTCTACTCAAACACTTGCATAAAATTTAAAGCTCGTAAACAACCTGTGATTAAGTCGCCGAGTTAAGGTGTGGCAACTGTGTGCGCGCATGTCTAGGAGTGGATCCTAAGAGCTAGGTACTTAGCGATCCTCGTGACTCACCTCCTCTTCGCAGAATCCTACTGCAGTGCGTAGCTACTGGTTCACTTAACCAAGAGGACTTGTTCATAGGCTAAACCAGATTATTAAAACCCGAAAAGGATTAGCCTTCTTTGCTTTAAAATTTTCTGCTTTAAAATTTTTCAAACTTACCCTTTGGTTTGTGAAACTCTAAATCGATTTTGAAAGATGTTTTCTCGATTTACAGAATTACCAAAAATATCCTCAGTAGGAAAATGTCAAAATTACCCCCAGGTTGGGAATGCTCAAGAAAGTGACATGGATGAATGAATGTGTCTTTAGTGAAGTATGTGAATGTTTGAATTAGAACAGAGAACTTGAGATGAAACTTTGATTGCTCGAAAGAACGACTTCCGTAAACTTACTTCATAAAATTTGCTCGTGGATTAAACAAAGGGAACAAAATTTCTAATGCATAAAACTTTTAATCAGATTAAATCGCGACGCTAGACATGAGTTCTAGGGGCGTGGTCGTATTTCTCGTGGACGTGGTAGAGGCGCTTTGGTGATTGTTTGTTTTGTTGCTCGTAAAGTATGTTAGCTCTTGGAGATCGAGTGCGCAGCGATAGCGTAGTGGAGAGAATTGGACCGTTAGTTTAGACAAGTAATTTCGAGGACGAAATTATTTTAAGGAGGGTAGAATTGTAACACCTGGTTTGAGGGCCGTGTGCATATGGGGTATAAATCAAGTGTTAGTAGGTTTTGGGAGTGCTTGGTTGAGTTTTAGAGGCTCTAAGAATGTTGGGATGAGAAGGGAAGGCTTTGGAAAATTTAGATTTTTAGGGTAAAAGGAATTGGGCCTAGGAGAATTGAGCCCAATGGGCCTTAGGCGTAGTAGCGTTTAAATTTTTGGAGAACAAGAGACCGGCTTAAATGCAAGTTGGACCTATTGGATAAGTGATTTTGGAAGGTTAGAAGGCTTCTATGAAGTCCCGGATCAAATATTAGCTTTGGGGAAATTTTGGTTTTAGGTGAAAAAAAAAAAAACCACTGAAGTTGGCGTGTAGCCTTAAGAATAAAATGTGGGGAAAAATAACACAAGTGGAGTGTGTGGTGTAGTGGCAAAGTGACGCCACATAAGAGACAAGGGGGTGACGCCACAAGGGAAGGAAGGAGGTCCAAGGTTCAAGTCTTGGCTTTTGCATTTTGGTTTTCTTTTACTTGGACCTCGGAATTTGGCTATAGTTTATATTTAGATGCGCATGGTTTAAGACACAAGAGGAGCTTGTGGCTAAGTGGCTAGCAGCGTGGATTATGTTGCAAGGGAGCACAGGTTCGAATCTCATGAGAAGCAAGGAGTATTTATTTTGCTTGATGCTGGACGGGAAGAGTTTCATTTGAATTTAAACTCTCTCGACGAAGGGATCCCACATCGGAAAGACACAAAGAATGAAGGTGAAGAGCTAGCTATATAAGGAGCATCCTAGGAGGAGAGAAAACACATCTTGGAGGGCGTTTGGGCACAAGAGTGATCGGAGCGCGGATTAGCCCAGTCCTCCTATCGGTGTGTAACTCTCTCTACTCTAGTTGTAGAGCGGCAAATGCCGAAATGCCGGTCACATGGCATTAGTAGCCACACGAGCGGCGAAGCGTGTGGGGCTTCGGCAGCGATAGTTGAGGCCATCGATGAGTATTCTCGTGGGTTGGGTTTTGCTTGGGCCTCGATGGCCGAAGTGGGCCCAATGGGCCCGTGGGCCCATATGAGTAAATTGCATGATTGGTTAGTATATGTTGAACTAGACTAGGTGAATCTCATAAACATGGCTAGATTTGTGCTAGGTGGGCCACACGAGCGCAGGGCCGACAATGGGCCGAAATGGGCTTTAGGCCCAATAGTCCATTCGACCAGAAATGGTAGTTGGGTCGCTTCGGGCGACATCGGGCCTTTGGAAAGGCCATTCCAGTACGAAATTACCGATATACCCTTGGTGGGTAAATTACGAAAATGCCCTTAGTAGGTAAAATTACGATTTTACCCTTAAAAGGTTGATTAGCAAGGTAAGGGCGTGTTAGTTTTCTTTGTGCTATAGTTTTTGTCTTGGCCGAATGGCCTAAGTGTTCATTGTTTTTATGCCAAGGCCGATTGTAGGGGAGAAGAGCACATCATTGGGAACCTTTTGTAAGTCCGTTAGTCATGCGCGTAAAGCGATAGCGTTTGGGTTTTGGTATCATTTAGGTGCGTAATCATCGCACTATTTACGTGGTTTGGTTTGCTAACATGTTTATATGTGTATTATGTGTAATAGCCGTTTATAATGGCATAAGTGATGAATAATCGGTGATGGTAAGTTAATCTTGATATACATTTATATATGTACAATGTGGTAGTGATAAGTGATAAATACTCATTCTATATGATATTCTTGCATGATTTATTGACACATGGGCATGGGATTGGATTGAAGAAGGAAGAAGTGTACACAGGGATGTACGTGGTCTAATGATAGCTCAGTTACATTAGCGCTTGAGGGTTAGCTTTGTGCTACCTCAAGGAGGTGTTGGCTAGGTGCCCATCTCGGCGGTTGATTGCTATGTGCATCACCGTAGACGATTACGATATTTGGATCACTTTGGTTGATCGGTGGCTCACCACGGCCTCGGCGGCGAGAATGCCGAGGTAAGATTTATGGATCACGATGTGATCGGTGGCTCACCACGGCCTTGTCAGCAGTCCGCCGAGGTAACATATGTGGGATCACTCGGTTGTGATCGGTGGATTAGCCACGGCCTTGGCGAGAGTCCGCTAAGGTTGGTGTCACGGTTGGATAGTAGGTTGAAATGAGATGCATTCTTGCATGATTTGTTTCGATGGTGTGTGGGTATGGGCCAAGCCCATACGGATGGAAATATGTGTTGTGGTTATGCACTCGAGTCGGTGGACTCACTCTTTTCATTAACCATTTCGGGTAGTGCATAAAGTCGGGCCGGGATCGGAGAGGACAAGGTGGCCCATGCCGAGGATGATGTTCAATTATTCCATGCTTAATTTTGATATAAGTACTTTATTTGAATTGTTGGGTTGTAATAAAGGCCATTTTATGTTTTTGGTATTACTTTAACTATGGTTTATTTAAATTAAATTGCTACGTGAAAATGATTTATGGTTTGCAACCTATTTATTCAAATTGGATATTATAAACTAAAGTTTTAAAAATGAATGAGTTTTATAGCAAAGTTTTATTCCAAAGATATGTTTTCCAAAATTCAAAAACTACGATGTTTTATTTTAAGATTTTCAACCGTCTTTTCCCAGTGACATAACCAGATTCGGTCGTAGTGAATGGGCCGGGTTTGGGGATGTTACACAGTCCGAACGAATCATTCAGATACTTGAGGATATGTTGAGATGTTGCATTCTCAAGTTTGAAGGAACGTGGGAACGATACTTACCTTTGATTGAATTTGCTTAAAATAATAACTTTCAATCTAGTATCAAAATGGCACCTTACGAGGCTTTTTATGGTCGTAAATGTCGTACACCATTGTATTGGACTGAGCTCAGTGAAAATAAGATACACGGGGTCGATTTGATCAAAGAGACTATACAGAAAGTGAAAGTGGTTCGCGATAGTCTGAAAACAGCATCGGATCGTCAGAAATCATATGCAGACTTGAAACAAAAAGATATAGAGTTTTAGATCGGAGATAAAGTGTTTTTAAAAGTCTGACCGTGGAAGAAAATACTCAGATTTGGTCGCAAAGGCAAATTGAGTCCGAGATTTTTTGGGCCGTATGAGATTATAGAGCGTATCGGGCCGGTTGCTTATAGATTATCAAGCCACACGAGTTAGAAAAGATTCACAATGTATTCCATGTTTGATGCTCGTGAGATACCGATCCAATCCTTCACATGTGATTAGTCCGACAGAGGTTGAGATTAAGTCCGATATGACATATGAAGAAGAACCGATTCGTATTTTGGCTCGTGAGATTAAAGAATTGCGAAATAAGAAAATTCCATTAGTTAAAGTACTATGGCATAAGCACGGTGTTGAGGAAGCAACTTGGGAGTCAGAGGATACAATGAAAGAGCGTTATCCAAACCTATTCACCGGTAAGATTTTCGGGGACAAAAATCACTAAGGGGGGAGAGTTGTAACAGCCCGATTTTAACCCTAATCAGAATAGTGTTTTGGGACCACAAATTCGAGTCCAAAAAATACTTTAAAATTATTTTCAGTGTTTATTATGTGTGAATTTTCTTGTGTTAAATTTTTGTGTTTTAATTTCGCTGTTTGAGTATCCGATTAAATAAAAGGGCTTAATCGCGTAAAATGAAAATTTGATGGTTAGTTGTGAAAGTGCCTAATTGTTGTTGTCTTTTTTATATGGAGGATTTATGTTGCAATTAAGCCATTTTTATTATGTAGTGGACGGCAACATGCCATTATTATATGTTTTTATATGTTAAATTTTATAAATTAAAATTTATATTAATATAATATAATGTTATATTATAATAAATTTAACATAAAAACAAAAGCCATAGTTTTATTTCTATTTCCATGACCGAATAACAAAACAAAAAGAAAAGAGAAAAGAGTTAGGGCATTTGGCCATTGTGGGATTTGATTAAGGTATGTATCTAGCTCGGTTTTTGATAATTTCTACGTTTTTGAGATCGTTGCTTCGAGTACTACAAAGCCCATGTCTTAATTTCAGAATTTGATGAATATTTTGAGTTTTGCCATTGATGATAGCTTGTGATTTTTTTTTTGATGATGAAATATCAAAGATATGTGAAGGATTAATATGTTTTGTCTTTAAATTTTTGATGAATTTGAGTAATTTGGACTAATTTGCAAAAATAAATTTTTGAGGGACTAAAATGTGAAATAAATGAAATGTATGGACTTGTATGAACATGGGTAATATTCGGCCAACCATGGGTAATGTGAAATTTTGTTTATTTTGTGTTTTGTGCAATGGGGACTAAATTGTAAAAAGTGTGAAATGTCAGGGACAAAATGGTAATTTGCCCATTTATGTGTTTTTAGACTAAATTGAATAGAATGGTGTTTAAATAATCTTAATTTGAATATGTTTAGATCAAGAACCAAAGAAATCAGATTTGGACTGGGGAAAAACGAAAGTAGTCAATTAGTCGATTTTACCGACCGTCGACGTCTGAGGTAAGTCAATAAGCATTTAAATGTTGTTATATTTATGAATATATATTTCTATGTGATAATTTGAATTATTTGATTAAAATTATGCCTTAGCCGAATTTGATATTGAGAATTGACTATGTTCCGAGTTTGATTCGATCGAGATCCAATGTCTGAAAGCCCCGGTCGAACCATAGGAATAGTTAGGATACATATGTCATGACATAGGATATCCGATATGTGTTATCGTGTAAGACCACGTCTAGGACGTTGGCATCGACTTATGTTTACGTGTAAGACCCTGTTTGGGACAGTGGCATCGATATGTGATTACATGTAAGACCACGTCTGAGACGTTGGCATTGTACGAGCTTTCGACTATCCGCGTATCCTTTTTAATTCCGAATGGTTCAACGGGCATTGTTAAATGAAGAACCAATGTGAAAATCAAATTAAAAGGGCTCAGGTATGTATTTAAACCATGTTATGGAAGTAAGGTAAGTTGATTGTTTATTTGATAGTTTAAATGCTAAAGTTATATATGTGATTTATGTGTAAGCAATTTGATTTAGTATATTTGGCCAAATGTTATTATTGTGATCTTAATAGTGAGACTTTTATAAGTTCATGTGTATATGTACAATTAACCATTTGATATGTGTAAGAAAGATTTTAATGCTAAGTTTGTGTTTGTGATTTTGTATATTTGGTTTTGATAATTTAGTTGATATTTACTTGCTTATGACTTACTAAGCTTAAATAGTTTACTTTTTGTGTGTTTTTGTTTACCTTTGTTTTATAGATTTTGGATTCACGTTACGAGCTCGGGGATCGTCAGCAAAGCCTATCACACTATCGATTGTTTCTTTCGGTATTTTACTAAGTCGAATTTGGGATTATGGCATGTATATCATAGATGAAATATTTTATTTTGGGACTTGTATATATATAGCCATGCGAAAATGGCTTGTCTTTGATCATTATGATTAGGCTCAGTTTATATGAGTTTTTGATCAAGTGTTAAAGGTTTTTGGTTTTATCAATTTGGCTATGGTTTATTTATATGTGCTATATGGTTGCTATGTTTGGTTAATAATATGGTGAATGAATTGATATATGTATATGATATATGTGGTATATATGGATTTGGTAACTAATTGAGTTGGTTATGTCTTATAAAAATGAAGTTTATACATAAAGGTTGGAAACCATTTATAATTCGGTTTAGTAATGAGGGAAAAATATGATTAATTGTTCGAATGTGTATTGGTAAGATTATTATAAGTTTGGATGTATATAAGTAATTTCGATTCGGTTTGTATTGATAATGTATTTGAGTGTATATTGGTTATTTATGTTCAGTTGTAAAATGGTAAGTAGTAAAATGTGTTTTATAATTCTTTTTGATATGAATCAAAAAGGGGAAATGATGGACATAGTTTAAGTATGTTTTGGTTAGTTTTTGTTAGAATTAAGTGACCCGAATCCTTATTTGAATAAAATACAATGGTAAAATAAAATAAAAGAAGAATCCCTATAGAACTACACTTCTTTTATTTTATTTTAAATAAGGTTTTTTAAACCTTATTAAACTCCATCTATTGGATATTGATTAGAATAAGGAGTTTCAATCTTACTACACTCCTATTAGAATATGGCTTTACAAGCCTATAAATAGACATAGTCTATTCCTCTTGTAAACAGATTCGAATTAGACATAGTGAATTTTCTTCTCCTCTGCCCGTGGTTTTTCCTGAAAGGGTTTCCACGTAAAATCTGTGTGTTCTTTATTTTTGTTTCTCTTTTCTTTGCGATATATTTGTCATTACCGACGATATATTTTTCACAAATTGGTATCCGAGCTTTCGGGTTTTTCATCTCGATCACAGTAATGGCGTCCTTGAAGTATGAAATTCCGCTGTTGGATCACAACACCAGATTCGCGTTGTGGCAGATAAAGATGCAGGCAGTTCTTGCACAAATGGATTTAGAGGAAGCCTTGCTAGGGATAAATAAAATGCCTTCGACATTGATAGAGGAAGAGAAAAAGCACAAGGACCGAAAGGCGTTAACACAGTTACATCTGCATTTGTCAAACGAAATTTTGCAAGATGTGATAAAGGAGAAGACCGCCGCGGCATTATGGAAGAGGCTAGAACAAATATGTATGTCGAAAACTCTAACCAGCAAGTTGCATATGAAGCAACGTCTTTATGCTCATCGTTTGGAGGAAGGTGCGTGCAGGTACACGAACACTTAACAATGTTTAAAGAAATTCTCTCAAACTTGGAGGCCATGGAGGTTCAAAGATGATAAGGAAGATCTAGGGTTGATTCTACTTTGTTCGTTGCCCCGTCTTATTCAACCTTCATAGACACGATTTTATATAGCCGTGAGTCTCTCACGATTTGATGAGGTTTATGATTCTTTGACCTTGTATGATAAGATGAAGCATCTTGTGGTTAAACTCGACTCGTGGAGAGAGGTCTCATTGTTCGTGAGAGACAAGATCGGAATGCGATGATGATCGTGGAAGGACACAGGAACGGAATCCTCGCGGTAAATCTAAGGGTAGATTGAAGTCTTCAAACAGAGGTAAAACTTGTAACTTCTGCAAGAAGAAAGGGCACATTAAATCTGAGTGTTATAAACTACAGAACAAGATTAAAAGGGAGGCTGCGAATCAAAAGGAAAACAACGAAAAATTTCGGTGAAGGCGATGTTGTAGAAGACTACAAATGATGGTGAACTTCTAGTCGCTTCTGTCAATAATTCTAAAGTGAGCGAGGAGTGGATACTTGATTCAAGCTACACCTTCCACATGAGTCCCAATCGGGATTGGTTTACAACTTACGAAACAATGTCTGAAGGTGTTGTTTTGATGGGAAATAATGCTTCGTGTAAAATCGCAGGTGTTGGAACAATTAAAGTTAAGATGTTTGACGGAGTTGTCAGAACACTTAGTGACGTACGAAATGTTCCAGAATTGAAGAGAAATTTAATTTCGTTAAGTACTCTTGATTCAAAAGGGTAAAAATACACAGCTGAAAGTGGGATTTTGAAGATTTCCAAAGGTTCCCTCGTTGTGATGAAAGGGTAGAGAAAGACTGCCAAGTTATATGTTTTGCAGGGTTCTACTGTTATTGGTGATGCAACTGTCACTTCCTCTACCTTGTCAGATGATGATATTACTAAACTTTGGCATATGCGCCTAGGGCATATGAGTGAGAATGACATGGCAGAATTGAGTAAAAGAGGACTTCTTGATGGTCAAGGAATTTGCAAACTGAAGTTCTATGAGCATTGCGTTTTTGGGAAGCAAAAGAGAGTTCAATTTACCAGAGGAATCCATAACACGAAGGGAACATTGGAATATATTCATTCTGATCTGTGGGGGCCATCAAGAGTGCCTTCAAGAGGTGGAGCTAATTATATGCTAACTTTTATTGATGATTTTTCCAGAAAAGTTTGGGCATTCTTCCTGAAGCAGAAAGCGATGTGTTTTCCGCATTTAAGTCTTGGAAAACTATGATTGAAAAACAGATGGGAAAACAAATAAAATACCTCTGCATAGATAATGGCTTAGAGTTTTGTTCTGATGAGTTTAATAAACTGTGCAAGTCAGAAGGGATCGTGAGACACTTGACAGTTCGTCATACTCCACATCAAAACGACGTTGCAGAACGAATGAACAGAACGATCATGGAGAAAGTTCGATGTATGTTGTCAAATGCCAACTTACCAAAGTCGTTTTGGGCTGAAGCAGCCTCTACTGCATGTTTTTTGATCAACCGATCTCCATCCATTGCCATTGAGAAAAAGACTCCACAAGAGGTGTGGTATGGTAATCCTGCTAATTATTCTGATTTAAAGATCTTTGGGTGTCCTGCGTATGCTCATGTTGATAATGGAAAATTGGAACCGAGATCCATTAAATGTGTTTTTCTTGGTTATAAAACTAATGTAAAAGGGTATAAGTTATGGTGTCCTGAAAATAGAAAAGTTGTGATTAGCAGAGATGTTGTTTTTGATGAAACTGCTATGCTACCTAACTTATCTCTTAAAGACTCTTCCAATAAAGAAAATCAAAAGCAGGTGGAGCATCAGATTAATACAGAGTCGATTCCTCAAGCTAGTACAAAAATTGAGAATAGAGTTGCTTCTTCACCACAATACTCTATCGCCAAAAACAGAACTAGAAGAGAAATTAAGCCTCCAAAGAAGTATGCTGAGGCTGATCTAGTTGCTTATGCTTTAAATGTGGCCGAACATATAGATGCAAACCAAGAGCCATCTAATTATTCTGAGGCGGTTAGCTGTGAAGATTCAGAAAAGTGGATGTTTGCTATGCAAGAGGAGATGGAATCACTCTGTAACACCCCAAACCCGGTCAAAACACTACGACCGAATCTGGCATGTCACAGGAAAGAAGAATTTTGAAAACCAAGTTAACGTCATGAGTTGGGAAAAATCTTTGACTTTATAAAACAGAATTTTATATTTAGTGATCAATTGAAAATAATTTTGAGTCTTAGTTTGAAAATTTTAGTTCCTTTGCTACTAAAACCCGTTAGTTAATTAATCAATTGTAGAATCTCAAAATCCCATAATCATTAAGTTTTGGAAATCATCCATTTGAAGTAGTTTATTAGGCATGCCTTAGTGATCAAAAACAAAATAAAAGAAAATTAACAAAAACAGATAAAACCAAATTAACGTTTTAATGGCCTTATTACCTTACCAAAATCCAAATTAAAGTAGAATAAATCTGAAATAACTACTTAAGATAAAACCCAAAATACTATGCATGGCCACCTTGAGTCCACCTCGGCTCCATATCCATGGTCTAAGGATTACCCGCAAAATTTAACGGAGGGGGTGTGAGTCACCGAGACTCGATGTGTAAATCCGTCCCAAAAGATTTTTGAGCTCTCACACGCATTCATATGCAAAGTATGTATGCCATGCAACCCAACCAACCTAATGTGCTCATCCACCATAGCTCCTGTGTCTACCCAATATTTGTGGCACCTAGCCACTGGTGGTACCTAACCACTGGTGGTTCCAAACCACTGGTGACAAAAGTCACAAATTAATAATATGTGGGGCCAACCCACTTGTGGTACCAAACCACTGGTGACAATCCCTATTATCAATACGTGGGGCCAACCCACTGTGGTACCAAACCACTGGGACGAGTCATAGAAATAAGATATACGTGGTACCTAACCACTGGTGGTTCCAAACCACTGAGACTTAGTCACAAATTAATAATATGTGGGGCAAACCCACTTGTGGTACCAAACCACTGGTGACAATCTGAAAGAGATCATGCTTCCTCCCTCTTCTCATCATACCCCAATTTCATGTTCATGCTTTACAATATGGTATGATCATGCTAATAATGTACAACAACATTCATTTCACTCATACATGCATCCATAAATAACAAAGACATAATAGGACTTACAGGTCCTCGCTTTTATCCACAAAGGTAACTTAGTGATCCATACCATCACTTGACTTTTGGCCAAACACGATAACAACATAATTAACATATAAAGTGTGTAAGAGTTACACACCTGATAATACGTAACACAACGCTCTCTATGTCGACGCTATCGCTAACAGACACAACTGCTATCTGCCTACTACTCTGCCCAGAAGCTGGCCCACAACCTGGTGGCCAATCTCGAACTTCTAACACTACTCGCTTCTTAAACTTAGGGGCTGGGTTTACGGGTCCAACCCCCTCATTAGAATCGCTGGCATTCGAGTCCATGGAACAGATCTTGGTCAGAAGACCTAGTTAACACATAGAGTAAGATATGAATAGATTAACACGTTTAGCTGAATAGATCTCCTTACCTCGATCGACAAAAGCTGAAGCTTTAGGCTTGATTCACAAGTCAAACGAATCCCGAAAGTCTCCAAAAGAATGTGACACCACCCCCACCTATATTCGGCCAAGAGTTTAAAGAGTGGGATGACTGCCTTCGGCACTCAACACAAGAAAGATGATTGAAACGAAAAGAAAACTCTTACCACAATCACTAGAGAAACTGATTGGGAGTGACGGAAGTTTAGTAACGGCGATCCACTGCAACCAAGAGTCGAAAGAGGAGATTACGAATGTCAGAGGGTCTCGGCTAACCAACAAATAAGAACTGAATGAGAAGTTTCGGCTTCCCACTTAAAGAAATCGGGAAAAGAAAGTGAATGAGTAGATTGATTAAAGAGATTCGACCGAACCAAAAAGAACTTACCAAATGCCGAAGTTGTTATGCCCTTGAAAAGGAAGAGATAAAGGAGAAATGTGCTATCCACCAAAAGATATTCGGCTAAAGTATTGGAAAGAAAAGAGAGAAGAGTAACAGAGTTTTCGGCAAAAAGGTGTGGCTTCAGAAGGTTTCGGCTTTGATGTTATTGGCAAAGAAAATAAAACAAAGATGATGAGTGGAAGGCAAAGTAGGTTTCGACCAAACACCAAAAGAAGAAAAGGTAAGAAGAGACTTAGGAACGGGTAGAAGGGAAGATGAAATAAATGTGCAATTTGGTCTTCTTAGTTTCGGCTACAAGTCATAGAAGAAGAAAATGATAGTCGGCTAGACAATTTCGGCAAAAGAGAATAAGAACAAAAAGGGAGAAACTAGAATAAAAAGCACACTCACAAATGCCGAAAAAAAAGAAACATCTACACCCCTACACACTCCTCACAATTTCGGCTAACACTTCCCCTCTCCCCTCAAACACCATGCCGTCCCTTCCATCTCTCCCTGATTCCCTCTCCTCCACTCATTCAAACCAATTTGAATAATTCAAACTCCTAAAATTCCTCTCCACCATCCATTCAAAACGTTTGACTCAATCAACACTCCCCTCCTTAACTGCCCTTGCCGAATCCACCACTTGCCTCTCCATGCGCAAAATAACAACCCCAAAATGCTCTCCTTGTAGCTCGAACTTGATCCCTGCCAGCTCCCCTGAGGCGTCACCTACCTCAACCTTTAAGTGGCGCCTCCTTGCCACTTTACTAAGGCACCTCTTTGTGTCATCCAACACAAACAATATCCCCTTAAGGCCTAATTCAACTAGCTTCCCCTAAAGGTGCTCAAAAACAAATTTTTCCCCAAGACTCCGACTTACCCCCAAATCATTCCTGGACCCTAAAGTACCCTAAACTAGCATGGTAACCATAGCATCCACACACACACACATATAAAATGCAAAGGCCCCAATTCAGGATGTTATAGTTCTACCCCCCTTAAAAAATAATTTCGGCCTCGAAATTACCTGGTCAAAAGAGATGAGGGTATTGCTGTCGCATCACTTCTTCTGATTCCCACGTGGCTTCCTCTGATCCATGGTTCTGCCACAACACTTTCACCAAAGGAACTGATTTCTTATGCAATACTTTGACATCACGATCCGAATCTGAATCGGTTCCTCTTGAAAGATAGATCGTGCCTTACTTCAATCTCTTCTACTGGTACAACATGAGACGGATCCGAACGGTAGCGTCTTAACATCGAAACGTGAAACAAGCCATGGATCTGACTTAACTTTGAAGGTAGCTCGAGCTGGTAGGCTACCGGTCCCACACGCTTCAACACGCGATAAGGCCCGATAAATCTGGGGCTTAACTTGCCCTTTTGCCCAAATCTCAGCACTTTCTTCCACATCGACACCTTTAAGAACACTTGGTCACCCACCTCAAACTCTATGTCCTTACGCTTTAGATCCGCGTAGGACTTCTATCTGTCCGAGGCTTCCTTCAGTCGAGCCTGAATTATCTTAACCTTATCTTCCGTTTTAGCAACCAAGTCCGAACCCAACAATTGACGCTCACCCAACTCTGTCCAACACGTAGGTGTACGACACCTCCGACCATACAACGCCTCATACGGTGCCATCTGAATACTAGATTGGTAGCTATTGTTATACGCGAATTCCGCCAATAGTAGAAATTCTTCCCAACTACCTCTGAAGTCTAAGACACATCCCCTCAACATATCCTCCAAGATCTTAATTACCCTCTCTGACTGTCCATCGGACTGTGGATGAAATGCTGTACTAAAGTCCAACTTTGTACCCAATGCTTGATGCAATGCCTTCCAAAATCTTGACGTGAACCTAGGGTCCCTATCTGAGATGATAGACACTGGTACCCTGTGCAACCTTATGATCTCCGCTATATACAACTTAGCCAACTTTTACAGAGTAATCGACCAATCGGTATGAAATGAGCGGACTTTGTCAAACGGTCAACTATTACCCAAACCGAATCCTTCTTAGTAGGCGTAAGGGGTAGCCCACTAACAAAATCCATCGTGATCCTTTCCCACTTCCACTGCGAAATCTTGACTGGTTGCAGCAACCCCAAAGGCAACTGATGTTCTGCCTTTACCTGCTGACACGTCAAACACTTACCCACAAATTCAGTTACTTCTCTCTTTAATCCTGGCCACCAAAACTGTTCCTGCAAATCCCGGTACATCTTGCTACCTCCAGGATGCATAGCGTATGGGCTGCTATGTGCTTCCTGAAGAATCTTCTACCTTAAATCCACATCTTTTGGCATGCAAACCTTTCCACGGAAACATAACACTCCATCGCTGTTCAAACTGAAATCCTCCATTCCACCCTCTTGTACTTGTAGAAGTCGAGCGCTCCAAACATCGTCTGATAATTATTTCTCTTTAACCTGATTCACCCATGTCGGCTTCACTTGCAACTCTGCTATTAAACTTCCGTCATCATACAAACTAAGGTTGGCAAACATTGCTCTTAAGTCCGATATTACCTTACGGCTCAACGCGTCTGCCACCACGTTAGCTTTACCTGAGTGGTACTCAATCGAGCAGTCGTAATCCTTCAACAACTCGATCCACCTCCGCTGTCTTAAATTCAACTCATTCTGAGTAAGGAGATACTTCAAACTCTTGTGATCCGTGTAAACGATGGACTTCTCCCCATACAAGTAATGTCTCCGGATCTTCGTATGAAAACCACTGCAGCCAACTCCAGGTCATGCGTCGGATAATTTACCTCGTGAGGTCTCAGTTGCCGAGAAGCATACGCTACCACCTTCCCTCTTGCATCAGCACACATCTTAACCCTGTATGCGACGCATCACAATAGACAGTGAACTTTTTCCCTGCCTCAGGCTGAATTAACACCGGAGCTTCTGTCAGAATCCTCTTTAACTTCTCAAAACTTTCTTGTTGCTTGTCAGACCACACAAACGGAACCCCTTTTCTTAAAAACTTAGTTAACGGTGCTGTAATCAAAGAGAACCCTTCCACAAACCTTCTGTAATACCCAGCCAGACCAAGAAAACTCCGAATCTCTGCCACAGACTTAGGTGATTTCCAATCCAACACGGCTTCAATTTTCCAAGGGTCAACTCTAATCCCCTCAACTGACACCACATGACCTAAAAAGGTAACTTCCCTTAGCCAGAACTCGTATTTACTAAACTTAGCGAACAACCGCTTCTCCCTCAGAGTTTGCAAAACCACTCGAAGATGTGAATCATGCTCCTCCTCGGACTTCGAGTACACCAGGATATCGTCTATAAACACTACGACGAATCGGTCCAGATACGGTTGAAAAACCCGATTCATCATGTCCATAAACACTGCTGGCATGTTGGTCAATCCAAACGGTATCACCAAGAATTCGTAGTGACCATAGCGAGTACAAAATGCCGTCTTATGAATATCCGCCTCCTTAACCTTAAGCTGGTGATATCCCGACCTCAAATCTATCTTGGAGAAGACTGATGCTCCCTTAAGTTGATCAAACAGATCGTCTATCCTCGGCAATGGATACTTATTTTTGATCGTTAACTTATTCAACTGACGGTAGTCAATACACATTCGCATTGACCCGTCCTTCTTCTTAACAAATAGCACCGGTGCTCCCCAAGGCGATACACTCAGTCGGATGAAACCTCGGTTTAACAATTCCTAAATCTACGCCTTCAGCTCCACTAACTCCTTCGGTGCCATCCTATATGGGGCAATAGAAACTGGCGCTGTTCCCGGTAAAAGATCAATACCAAACTCCACCTCACGATCCGGTGGCAAACCTGGAAGCTCTTTTGGGAAAACATCAGAAAATTCCTTTACCGTTCGAAAATCCCCCACAGCTGATTCCTTGACCTCCAAAGCACAAACATAAGCCACAAATGCCTTACACCCTTTTCTCACCATTTTCTCGGCCTTCAAAACGGATACCACATTGGATAGGTAATTCCTTCTCTCACCTATCTCCACTACCTCTACACCCTCAACAGTTCTTAACACCATACGCTTGGCTGTACAGTCCAGATTTGCTTGATACTTCACCAGCCAATCCATACCTAAGATCAAATCAGACTCCCCAAACGGCAGTTCCATCAGATCAGCCGGAAAAACTACCCCTTGAACTTCCAAAGGTACATCCTTATACAGTTTATTCACCACTACAGATTGTCCTAGAGGGTGACTACTGATCATCTCCTAGAAGAAGTCTCATAGTCTAAGTTCAGAGTTCATGCTATGATACTAGCAACGTAAGAGTGCGTCGAACCAATATCAATCAAAGCAGTATAAGGCAAACCATAAATTAGAAACGTACTGGTTATGACATCCGGTGCATCGCCCTCCTCTCGGCGCCTAGCCGCATAGACCAACCCAGGCTGTCTTGTATCTGTATTCCCAGCACCTCTGCCCGGTGCTCCACGGCCCCGTCCGAAACCATTACCTCCTCTGGCTGGACCACGACCCCTCTGCGATTGATGACCATCCCTTCTTAATTGTGCACGTCCTTGACCCTCAGACTGTGCCCTAGTTGGCCTCCGTGGGCAATCCTTTACCCGATGGTCCATCGACCCACATCCAAAACATCCTCTACCACCTGCCCAACACTCTCCCGAATGAAACTTTCGGCATCGAGCACACTGTGGTGGCCAATTGAAAGCAAACAACAAAGCTTTGCGACTTGACTCGGCCCACCTAATCTAGCCCTTTTTTGAAAACCCCCAACAGACCCTGATGGCCCAAAACTCCTTTTATTCCTATTTCTCTCCTAATTCTGCTTCTCGGACTGCTTCACCTCTTCGGCTACCTTAGCCTGTTCCACAAGAACAGCAAATTCTCTCTCTCGCTATGGAGCAATCAACACTCGCAACTCATCTCTCAGCCCGTCCTCAAACCGAACACAGCACTCATGGTCCGTGGCCACAATACCCCGGGCATAACGGCTTAACCGTAAGAATTCTGCCTCGTACTCCGACACCGACTTACTCCCCTGAACCAGATTCAAAAATGCCTTACGCTGCGCATCCACATAACTTGACCCGACGTACTTCCTCTGAAATGCTATCTTGAAGAAATCCCAGGTGATATCATCAGCCATCGTGCCATCCCTGACCGTGAGCCACCACTGATAGGCTTCGTCTCAAAGAAGGGATACCACTCCTTTCAATTTCTCCTCCACCGTGAAGTCAAGATCATCCATTATACGCTCAGTTGCTTCCAACCAGTATTCAGCTACGTTGGGAGCTATACCAGAAACACCCCTAAATACTTCTGCTCCATTGGCTCGGAGTCGCTCAGACACAGATTTCCGAGCCCCCGTACCCATGCCTGCTCCAGCAACTCTCCCCAAGACCCGTAGCATCGCCTGAGACACCGCGTCGTCTCCACCCGTTTTGTCCTGAAACTCTAGTTCCACAGCTGGCGGTGGTGGCACCTCATTTCCTGACCCATGACCAGACCCTACTGGTTCCGATACAACAATCCTACCCCTACCATGACCACGTACATTACGTCCACGTCCTCGAGTGCTCATGACTAACGTTCACGATTTTGATCTGATTAAGAGTTTTATGAGTTAGCTTTCTTCCACTTTTTTATTACCGAAACGATCTTATGAGTATATTATCGAGTAGCTGTTTTTTTGCGGTTGCATACATTCCTACAAGCTTCAGTCTTTAAAGTAAATTTCCTAATACTAGCATCCCTATCACAAAACAATTTAATCATAAAATCAATAATCAGAAAACTTACCGTTGCGGATCGGTGCCGGAGACTCAGGTGCCATACCTCCTGGAAACGTGTATTTTGTAAAAAAAAACATTTTTCAAACGATCTATTGAGAAATAATTTGGGCCTTAAACTCACAGCCGAGCTTTTGAACCAGGCTCTGATATCACAATTGTAACACCCCAAACCCGATCAAAATGCTACACCGAATCTGGCATGTCACAGGAAAGAAGAATTTTGAAAACCGAGTTAACGTCATGAGTTGGGAAAAATCTTTGATTTATAAAACAGAATTTTATATTGAGTGATCAATTGAAAATAATTTTGAGTCTTAGTTTGAAAATTTTAGTTACTTTGCTACTAAAACCCGTTGGTTAATTAATCAATTGTAGAATCTCAAAATCCCATAATCATTAAGTTTTGGAAATCATCCATTTAAAGTAGTTTAATAGGCATGCCTTAGTGATCAAAAACAAAATAAAAGAAAATTAACAAAAACAGATAAAACCAAATTAACGTTTTAATGGCCTTATTACATTACCAAAATCCAAATTAAAGTAGAATAAATGCAAATAACTACTTAAGATAAAACCCAAAATACTATGCATGGCCACCTTGAGTCCACCTCGGCTCCATATCTGCGGTCTAAGGATTACGAAAAATTTAACGGAGGGGTGTGAGTCACTTTGAGACTCGATGTGTAAAATCCCGTCCAAAAGATTTTTTGAGCTCTCACACAGATTCATATGCAAAGTATGTATGCCATGCAACCCAACCAACCTAATGTGCTCATCCACCATAGCTCCTGTGTCTACCCAATATTTGTGGCACCTAGCCACTTCTGGTACCTAACCACTGGTGGTTCCAAACCACTGGTGACAAAAGTCACAAATTAATAATATGCGGGGCCAACCCACTTGTGGTACCAAACCACTGGTGAAAATCCCTATTATCAATACGTGGGGCCAACCCACTGTGGTACCAAACCACTGGGACGAGTCACAGAAATAAGATATACGTGGTACCTAACCACTGGTGGTTCCAAACCACTGAGACTTAGTCACAAATTAATAATATGTGGGGCCAACCCACTTGTGGTACCAAACCACTGGTGACAGTCTGAAAGAGATCATGTTTCCTCCCTCTTCTCATCATACCCCAATTTCATGTTCATGCTTTACAATATGGTATGATCATGCTAATAATGTACAACAACATTCATTTCACTCATACATGCATCCATAAATAACAGCACATAATAGGACTTACCTGGAGTCCTCGCTTTTATCCATAAAGGTAACTTAGTGATCCATACCATCACTTCGGCTTTTGGCCAAACATAGATAACAACATAATTAACATATAAAGTGTGTAAGATTTATACACCTGATAATACGTAACACAACGCTCTCTATGTCGATGCTATCGCTAACAGACACAACTGCTATCTGCCTACTACTCTGCCCAGAAGTCGGCCCACAACCCGGTGGCCAATCTCGAACTGCTGACACTGCTCACTTCTTAAACTTAGGGGCTGGGTTTATGGGTCCAAACCCCTCCTTAGAATCACTGGCATTCGAGTCCATGGAACAGATCTTGGTCAGAAGATCGAGTTAACACATAGAGTAGGATGTGAATAGATTAACACGTTTAGCTGAATAGATCTCCTTACCTCGATCGACAAAAGTCGAAGCTTTAGGCTTGATTCACAAGTCAAACGAATCCCGAAAGTCTCCAAAAGAATGCGACACCACCCCACCTATATTCGGCCAAGAGTTTAAAGAGTGGGATGACTGCCTTCGACACTCAACGCAAGAAAGATGATTGAAACAAAAAGAAAACTCTTACCACATTCACTAGAGAAACCAATTGGGAGTGATGAAAGATTAGTAATGGTGATCCACTACAACCAAGAGTCGAAAGAGGAGATTACGAATGTCAAAGGGTCTCAGCTAACCAACAAATAAGAACCAAATGAGAAGTTTCGGCTTCCCACTTAAAGAAATCGGGAAAAGAAAGTGAATGAGTAGACTGATTAAAGAGATTCGGCTGAACCAAAAAGAACTTACCAAATGCCGAAGTTGTTCTGCCCTTGAAAAGGAAGAGATAAAGGAGAAAGGTGCTATCCACCAAAAGATATTCGGCTAAAGTATTCGAAAGAAAATAGAGAAAAGTGACAGAGTTTTAGGCAAAAAGGTGTGGCTTCAGAAGGTTTCGGCTTTGATGTTATTGGCAAAGAAAATAAAACAAAGATGATGAGCGGAAGGCAAAGTATGTTTTGCCCAAACACCAAAAGAAGAAAAGCAGAAGAAGAGACTTAGGAACAGGTAGAAGGGAAGATGAAAGAAATGCGCAATTTGGTCTTCTTAGTTTTGACTACAAGTCATAGAGGAAGAAAATGATAGTCGGCTAGACAATTTCGGCAAAAGAGAATAAGAACAAAAAGGGAGAAACTAGAATAAAGAGCACACTCACAAATGCCAAAAAAAAAAAGAAACATCTACACCCCTACACACTCCTCACAATTTATTAACACTTCCCCTCTCCCCTCAAACACCATGCCGTCCCTTCCATCTCTCCCTGATTCCCTCTCCTCCACTCATTCAAACCAATTTGAATAATTCAAACTCCTAAAATTCCTCTCCACCATCCATTCAAAACGTTTGACTCAATCAACACTCCCCTCCTTAAGTGCCCTTGCCGAATCCACCACTTGCCTCTCCATGCGCAAAATAACAACCCCAAAATGCTCTCCTTGCAGCTCAAACTTGATCCTTGCCAGCTCCCCTGAGGCGTCACCTACCTCAACCTTTAAGTGGCGCCTCCTTGCCACTTTACTAACGCACTTCTTTGTGTCATCCAACACAAACAATATCCCCTTAAGGCCTAATTCAGCTAGCTTCCCCTAAAGGTGCTCAAAAACAAATTTTTCCCCAAGACTCCGACTTACCCCCAAATCATTCTTGGACCCTAAAGTACCCTAAACTAGCATGGTAACCATAGAATCCACACACACACACATATATAATGCAGAGGCCCCAATTCAGGATGTTACACACTCTATAAAAATAGAACATGGGATCTTGTGAAACTTCCTAAAGGTAAAAAGGTTGTTCGCTGTAAATGGGTGTTTAAAAAGAAAGAAGGGACTCTAGGAGTTGAAGAACCCAGATATAAAGCAAGGCTTGTTGCAAAAGGTTACAGTCAAATTCCAGGAGTGGACTTCACAGATGTGTTCTCCCCAATTGTGAAGCATAGTTTGATTTGAGCTTTGCTTGGTATTGTGGCCATGCATGATTTGGAGCTTGAGCAGTTAGATGTAAAAACTGCATTTTTGCATGGAGAACGTGAGGAAGATATTTACATGCAACAACCAAAGGGTTTCTGATCTCGAAAAAAGAGGACTATGTTTGCTTGTTTGAAAAAGTCCCTTTACGGTTTGAAACAGTCACCAAGACAGTGGTACAAGAGGTTTGATTATTTTATGACTTCTCATGATTTTAAAAGAAGTAGTTTTGACAGTTGTGTTTACTTTAAGAAAAACAGTGATGGTTCTTTTGTGTATCTACTTCTTTATGTTGATGACATGTTAATAGCAGCAAAAGATAAAGGAGAGATAAGAAAGGTCAAAGCCCAACTAAGTGAAGAATTTGAGATGAAAGATTTGGGACCAGCAAAGAAGATACTTGGTATAGAGATTCTTAGAGATAGAAAATCAAGTAAATTGTACCTAAGTCAGAAGGGGTATATTAAGAAAGTTCTTTGCAGGTTCAATATGCAGAGTGCTAAGCCTGTTAGTACTCCTTTAGCAGCCCATTTTAAGCTTTCATCGGTTTTGTCTCCACAATCAGATGATGAGATTGAGTACATGTCACATGTTCCATACTCTAGTGCAGTGGGATCTCTCATGTATGCTATGGTTTGTTCACGTCCAAATTTATCATATGCAGTCAGTGCAGTTAGCAGATACATGGCGAATCCCGGTAAAGAACATTTGAAAGCAGTTCAGTGGATTTTAAGATACTTACGAGGTACTACTGATGTTTGCTTACAGTTTGAAAGAACTAGAGATGGATTCATTGGGTATGTTGATGCTGATTTTTCTGGAGACCTTGATAGAAGAAGATCTCTCACTTTGGTTATGTCTTTATAATCGGAGGTTGTGCAATCGGTTGGAAAGCTACTTTGTAAACTACGATCGCTTTGTCTACCACTCGAAGCCGAGTACATGGCAATTAATGAGGCTTGTAAAGCTATTTGGTTGAAGGGACTCTTTAGTGAGCTCAATAAAGACCTTCAAATCAAGACACAGATTTTGTGACAGTCAGAGTGCCATCTTCCATACAAAAGATCAAATGTTTCATGAGAGAACAAAACAAATTGATGTTCGGTATCATTTTGTTCGTGATATTATTGCTCGTGGTGATATTGTTGTAAGTCAAATTACTACTCATGAAAATCCTGCAGATATGATGACTAAGTCACTTCCTATAACCAAGTTTGAGCATTGCTTAGACTTGGTTGGTGTTCATTGTTGAAGTTAAACCCTTAAGGGGTTTTATGGAAGAGGTGGAGAACTTGTTCGTTGAGAGTTCGCGATGAAGAACTTGTTTATTTAGAATTCGTGTCAAGGTGGAGATTGTTAGAATTAAGTGACCTGAATCCTTATTTAAATAAAATACAATGGTAAAATAAAATAAAAGAAGAACCCCTATAGAACTACACTTCTTTTATTTTATTTTAAATAAGGTTTTTTAAACCTTATTAAACTCCATCTATTGGATATTGATTAGAATAAGGAGTTTCAATCTTACTATACTCCTATTAGAATATGGCTTTACAAGCCTATAAATAGACATAGTCTATTCCTCTTGTAAAAAGATTTGAATTCGACATAGTGAATTTTCTTCTCCTCTGCCCGTGGTTTTTCCCGAAAGGGTTTCCACGTAAAATCTGTGTGTTCTTTATTTTTGTTTCTCTTTTCTTTGCGATATATTTGTCATTACCGACGATATATTTTTCACAGTTTTTAATGGATAGTTAAAAGAATGTGATATTAAGTTCAGGTATACTATTATATATATATATATATGCGAATTAGGTGTATAATGAGATGTTGTTTGTGTTTTAATGTTTTAAATATGGCTCTTGATTTAATGATAAATATGCGCACCATATATGTAACATCCTGAAATTCGGGATTTTATAATTTAGTTTTCATCATGTGATAGGCTAGTTAAGAATTTTAATTGTGTATGTTTAGGGGTTCTAAGAAGGCTCGGGGTTGAGTTGGGCCTTAGCAAAATTTTTGTGTTTAAGCACTTTAAGGAGAGAAGGTAAGTGGCATCAATGCTTAAGGAAATAAGTGTGTATTTTGCTAGCATAAGTGAGCATATGGCAAGGAGGTTGTGGCGTCACATGAAGGGCTTTTGGGGAGGAGTTCGAATCCCACCTAGTGTAAAAATTTTTGATTAATTTTGTGTGCTTCCCTTCCAAGTGTCGGCCATGGTCTTAAATAAGGTAAGGAAGACTTTTTTTATTGATAGAAAGATGGCTAAGGAAATAAGGTAAGGAGGAGAATAAGGAAAGAAGTAAAAGAAAGGAGTAAGAAGGGGGATATGTTGGCCAATTTTGGGGAAGATGTTTTGGAAAGAATTTTTGGTCAATTTTGATCTTTTTTGGTAAAAAGGGTGCACGGTTTTGGGAGGGGGTCTTGGGAGCCAAATTTCTTTAGGCATTTGGCAAATTTTGGTGCATGAGAGGTTGTTTTTTTTTTAGCATTTTGGTGTCTTCTTTTCCTATTCTTTTCCTTCATTTGCCGAAACTCTAAAGCCAAAGATTGTCCACTTTTCTCCCTTGATGCCGAAACACTCACCTTGTTGCTTATCTTCCTTTTGTTAGCCGAAACAAATCTAGAACACTTCTCTCTTCCATCTCTTCTTTTCCTTCCTCATTATTTTTCCAACCTTTTGGCCGAAACACTCTAGCCTTTTGTTCTTTTCTCCTTTCTTTTGGTTTTGCCAAAACACTCAATCCAATTGGGTTCATTTTATTTTGGTAATAGCCGAACCTCTATACTCCTTTGTTCATCACTTATTTTCTTCTTCACCATTTCCTCAATCATTCTCCCTTTCTCTTAAATCGACACTACTTTGTGGCCGAACCTTCTTTCTTCCTTTCTCTTCAATAGCCGAATCTTTAACATCTTCTCTCTTCTCTATCTTGCGTGATGCACATTTCCTTCTTTGTTGAATCGGGTAAGGGCTTCATTCTACACTCTTTATTTTCTTCTTCTCCCTAGCCGAATGTATGTCTATTATCATTCGGTTACTTCACTTTGTTTTAAATCAAAATATCACTCCCTCCTAATCCCTCATATTGTGATCATCTTCTTGTTGTAGTATTATAGTGGGAAGCCGAATCTTACATCCTTGTTAATTCATCCGTAGATATAAGTTCAAACGGTGGAAAATAGATCTATCAACGTTAAGGAAAGAAGTTTCTTTATGGATTATTTCGATCTCGCTCATTGTTTGATTAGTTTGTTAAACGGAATGATGGTTGTGACTAATCAGCTATTATAGGGATTATATCACTCGTTTCATCCACTCGTTGTTTCTTCGGAATAAGTGGTAAGCCAAATCCTATTCCAAAACAAATACATTCTCTCACCATAGAACTTTCTAACTGAGATCTTTTCAATGGAGGCAAGTGGTAACGGTTTGAAGGGAAAAGCGTTAGTAGGAGACAAAAGGAGTGGATTTGCAATTCCTACTCCTAAGTTTAAATGAAGGGCGGTATCGGCAGTTCGAGATTTTCCATCGGGTTGTGGACCATCATCCATTGAGAATAGAAATATCGTGGTCGTTCACGATACTAAGAGTAAGCAATTCATTAGATCGTCTGATTTAGTTTTGGATTAATAAAATCTCGTTTGTTGGTTAATCGAGTGTAATGGTGATTTAGGTGCCGACGACCAAGAAGGTTTAGTCCTTACCGTAATCAGGTGTGTAATCTCACACCGAAATCTCGTAAATCTATGATTTATCATCATGTTAGAAAATCGATCGATGTTGCTTAAGAACTTAAAAATGGTATTATGGTATAAATCGAGTGATTCGCTTAAACATCGTTAATACTAAGATTTGACAAAATCGGAGTTAATTTGTAGAATTACGAAAATACCCTCAATGGGTCATTTTTATGAAAATGCCCCTATGGGCCAAATTGCTAGAATGCCTTAGTGGACCGAATTACAAAGTTCTATAATGAGCCGATTCACCGTAATAAATTATTGGATTAATGATTGTTGTACATATATGTGGATATTATGCTTTATTATGTATGTTGCATGTTACATATCGCATGGGTTGGGAAAAATTGTATGAAGAGCAGTGCAGCCTTGTGGCATTGCCACAAAATGTCACTTATGATTTGGGTGGCTTGGCCACAATAAACAAATATATTATAAATGGCAACTTGCCTGCGAATTGGTGTGAGCGACAGGGTGGGTTGACTTGATCCCCACAGGTGTGATTGGCTAGTCGGGGGTGTGATGGATGGATGGGTTGGGTTACATTCATATCATTTTAATATTGTTATGTAAATGGGCTTAAGCCCAAGTTATTGCTAAATGGATTCAGCCCGATGGATGACGGTAAGGGGATTATGCACCGAGTTCTAGTAACTCACCCCTTTTTCTTAACCTTTGCAGGTAATGCTCAGTAATGTGGACTTGGGCCATGGATGACTCGGTGGAGGCCATACTTTAGAAATGGTGTTTGGAACTTTAGTAAATTCCCTTTTCCGTTTATCTTGTTACTTTTACTATTTTGGATTTTAAAGTTGTAATAAGGCCTCTGGACTATTTTTATTTTGCTTTATGTTTGGGATGTTTTTATTATTTCACTTAAATTGTTTAAAAAGGGGATTTTTCTAAAATCATAAATAATGGTTTCCAAAGTTTGTTAACAAATGGATTTCATAAACACACTTGTACAAATAATTTAACTTGGAATATCTTTCAAATTATCAACAATATTTTCAAAAGTCACAGTTTTAATATCACAAATTTGAATATTGATTCTTCAATTAAACCTCTTGGGATTAGTAGTATTTCTAATCAAACTCGTTTTCTTAACCATAACCAAATAATACCTATTTTAGTACGAATCACAAGGTTTTTATACGTTTTCCCTTATGTGACATGTCAGATCTGGTCGTAACGCATGGGTCGGGTTTAGGGTGTTACATTTTATGGTATCAGAGCCCGGTTGCAAAACTCGACTGTGGTTTGGGTTCAAAAGCGTTTTCCAAAGCAGTTTAAAATTTTAAATTATAAATGCATGATCTAAAGGAAGTATCACACCACGGGTATCCGGCACTAAGTCAAGTAAGTTTATGTTTTCATTTTATGATTATTGTGGTATGACTGTAGAAATACTCTAGAACTTTTTGCTTTAGGAGCTGAAACTATAGAGATTGAGACCTTAGGATACGTTTTGCGAAAATGACTTTACTTCTTATACTTCATAAAACATTGTTTAATAAACATTGAATAATATACTGATTCATAAGACTTGTAATCAGATTAAATCGATTTAGTAAACATGAGCTCTAGAGGACGTGGACGCGATAGACGTGGCCGTGGTAGAGGCCGAGGTGCTAGAGTTGTATCTGAGGCATCGAGACATATACCGAAAATGGATGCCCCTGCATCACCAGTGATTAAAGCTGGGTCACACGAACGAATGAGAGAGGACGACGCTCTGTCCCAAGCAATGTTGCGAGTTCTAGAAAGGGTTGCTGGGGCAAGAACTGGGTCGGCAGCTCGTGGGTCGGTATCTGAACGACTCAGATCGATTGGGGCTGAAGTTTTTAGGGGTATTTAGGGTGTAGCCCCTAATGTAGCGGAATACTGGCTTGAGGCAGTGGAGCGGATTATGGACGACCTGGATTGCACCGCTGAGCAGAAGTTGAAAAGAGTTGTGTCATTGCTAAGAGACGAGGCGTATCAGTGGTGGCTCACTGTTTGGGAAGGCACTCAGGCTGATCGTATAACCTGGGAATTCTTCAAGATAGCATTCCAGGGGAAATATGTCGGGGCTAGCTATGTGGATGCCCGGAGGAAGGAATTTCTGAATCTGGTCCAAGGAGGTAAATCTGTGGCAGCATATGAGGCGGAGTTTCTGCGTCTGAGTCGGTATGCCTGAGGTATAGTACCGACTGATTACGAACATTGTGTGCGTTTTGAGGATGGATTGCGTGATGAGTTGCGGGTACTGATAGCCCCACAAAAGGAGAGGAATTTTGCTACACTAGTGGAAAAAGCTAAGATAGCCGAGGAGGTTAAACACTCGGAACGAAAAAATCGAGACAAGGACAAGGGCAGGAATAAGAGAGACTCTGGGTACTCAGGTCCTGCTAGAGGGTTTCAGAAAAGGCCCAGAAATGAGGAGCCAGCTCGGGTAAGAGTTCAAGCTACTACCAATCAGTTACAGCCTTGCGTGGATTGTGGGAAACTTCACTCGAGTGAATGCTGGAAGAGAACTGGTGGTTGTTTTAGATGTGGGTCCAAGGATCACCAGTTTAAGGATTGCCCTCGAGAGCCTGCTCAGACTCAGGTGGCTCGTAACAGATTTGCACACCACCGGAGGCGCTCGATGGCACGCCGAGAGGCCGTGGGTCAGGTCGAGGTGGTAATGGCGTAGGACGAGGACAGGGTGCACCGGGTAGAGGTACCGGTAATAGGGGTCACACGGAGGCGAGACAGCCAGGTTTGGTCTTTGCGGCCAGACGTCGAGAGGATGGCGACGCACCGGACGTCATAACCGATACGTTCTTCATATCTGATGTACCTATTACCGCTTTGATAGACATTGGATCCACCCATTCGTATGTTGCTTGTGCTGTGTCTTGAACTCTGAATATTAAATCTGAGATTACTGCTAGAGAAACAACTGTGATTAGCCCTTTAGGACAGTCAATGGTAGTAAATAAGTTGTTTAGGGATGTACCCTTACAAATTCAAGGGGAAGTATTTTTGGCGGATTTGATGGAACTGCCATTTGGCGAGTTCGATCATATTTTGGGCATGGATTGGCTGGTTAAACACCGTGCGAACTTGGATTGTGCTGTAAAGCAGATGGTACTAATAACTTCGGAGGATAAGGAAGTGATGGTGATAGGTGAAAGACGAAACTATCTGTCTAATGTGGTATCTGCTTTAAAGGCAGAAAAGTTGGTGCAGAAAGGGTGTGGAGCATTCCTAGCCTTTTTCAGTGCTTTGGATGCCAAAGAATTGTCGGTAGAAAGTGTTAGAACGGTGAAAGAGTTTTCAGACGTTTTTCCCGAGGAGCTTCCAGGATTACCTCCAGATCGGGAGGTGGAGTTTGGCATTGAGCTATTGCCAGGGACAGCTCCGGTGTCCATTGCTCCTTATAGAATGGCGCCGAAGGAGTTAGCGGAGCTTAAGGCTCAAATTAAAGAGTTGTTGGATCGTGGATTTATTCGACCAAGTGTGTCACCGTGGGGAGCGCCGGTTTTGTTTGTTAAGAAAAAAGATGGGGCGATGCGTATGTGCATCGATTATAGACAATTGAATAAGTTGACGATCAAGAACAAGTACCCGTTACCAAGGATCGATGATCTGTTCGATCAGCTGCGTGGAGCTTCGGTTTTCTCGAAGATAGATTTGAGGTCGGGATATCACCAGTTAAAGGTCAAGGAGGTGGATATTCATAAGACTGCGTTTCGAACTCGATATGGGCATTATGAGTTCTTAGTGATGCCGTTTGGGTTGACTAATACACCAGCTGCATTTATGGACATGATGAACCGAGTCTTCCAACCCTATCTAGACCGGTTTGTGGTGGTGTTCATAGATGACATCTTGGAGTACTCAAAGACTGAAGAGGAGCATGATTCACATTTACAGGTCGTATTGCAGATATTAAGGGAGAAGCAATTGTATGCCAAATTAAGTAAGTGTGAATTTTGGTTGAAGGAGGTGACCTTTTTGGGGCATGTAGTGTCTGCTGAAGGAATTAGAGTTGATCCCCGGAAGGTCGAGGCTGTGTTGGACTGGAAACCACCGAAGTCAGTGGCAGAAATTCGTAGTTTTCTAGGCTTGGCTGGGTATTACAGGCATTTTGTTGAGGGGTTTTCATTGATTGTTGCACCCCTAACTAAGCTATTGCGTAAGGGAGTACCGTTTGTGTGGTTAGATAAGCAGTAAGAGAACTTTGAGAAATTGAAGAAGATTCTGACAGAAGCACCAGTATTGATTCAGTCTAAGGCTGGTAAAGAGTTCAATGTTTATTATGATGCGTCACATACGGGCTTGGGATGTGTGTTGATGCAAGGGGGAAAGTAGTGGCTTATGCATCTCGTCAATTAAGGCCGCATGAGATTAACTATCCCACGCATGATTTGGAGTTAGCTGCAGTGGTGTTTGCTCTGAAGATATGGAGACACTATCTGTACGGGGAAAAATCGATTATCTATACGGATCATAAGAGTCTGAAGTACCTCCTTACTCAGAAGGAGTTGAACTTAAGACAGCGAAGGTGGATAGAACTATTGAAAGATTATGACTTTTCAATTGAGTATCATCCAGGAAAAGCTAATGTAGTGGCAGATGCGCTGAGTCGTAAGGTGATATCGGATTTGAGAGCGATGTTCGCTCATCTCAGTCTTTATGAAGATGGTAGTTTATTAGCCGAACTTCGGTGAAGCTTTGTGTGGGTAAGTCGAGTTAAGGAAAAGCGCTTATTAGATGAAGTGTTGGGTTCTCGACTTCAGCAAGTGGAAGGTGGTAAGATAGGGGATTTTGAATTGAATGGTGATGGAGTATTGTGTTTCCGCGGAAGAGTTTGTATGCCCAGGGATTCAGAATTGAGACAAATGATTCTGCGTGAGGTGCATAGTAGCCCATATGCTATGCACACCGGAGGAAACAAAATGTACCGAGATCTCCGTGAGCAGTATTGGTGGCCAGGGTTGAAACGGGGGGTTATCGACTTCGTGAGCAAGTGCTTGACATGTCAGCAGGTGAAGGCGGAACATCAACTGCCGACAGGGTTGCTACAACCGGTGAAAATTCCATTATGGAAATGGGAAAGGATAACGATGGATTTTGTTAGTGGGTTACCCTTAACGCCTACTAAGAAGGATTTAGTATGGGTGATTGTGGATCGGTTAACGAAGACTGCTCATTTCCTACCTGTTCGTACGATTTATTCGCTGCAGAAGTTGGCCAAGTTGTATGTAGCAGAGATCGTAAGGTTACATGGGGTACCAGTGTCTATCATATCATACAGGGATCCTAGGTTTACATCACGGTTCTGGAAGGCTTTACATGAAGCATTGGGTACAAGGCTAAATTTTAGCACGGCGTTTCATCCGCAGACTGATGGTCAGTCGGAGAGGGTTATCCAAATTCTATAAGACATGTTAAGGGGCTGTGTGATCGACTTCAGGGGTAGTTGGGAAGATTTTCTACCATTGACAGAGTTTGCATACAACAACAGCTATCAATCCAGTATCCAGATGGCACCCTACGAGGCGTTGTATGGTCGTAGGTGTCGTGATCTCTACTTCTTTGGATGAGCTAGGAGAGCGACAGATTATTGGGTCCCGAGTTGATCTCGAGACGGAGGAAAAGTTAAGGTAATTCGGGCTCGTTTAAAAGAAGCTTCGGACAGACAAAAATCGTACGCGGATGTGAAGCGTAAGGATATAGAGTTTGCGGTGGGAGATCAAGTCTTTCTGAAGGTCTCACCTTGGAAGAAGATCTTAAGATTTGGGTAGAAAGGCAAGTTGAGCCCTAGATTCATCTGACCATACCATGTACTGAAGCGTGTTGGGCCAGTGGCTTATCAGCTGGAGTTACCTCCGGAGTTAAGTCAGATACATAGCGTATTCCATGTCTCGGTGTTAAGGCGTTATCATTCGGATCCGTCTCATGTTGTACCCGTGGAAGAAATTGAGTTAAGACCTGACTTGTCTTTTGAAGAGCAGCCAGTGCAGATTTTAGATCGGGATGTTAAGGTACTAAGAAGGAAGTCGATTCCGTTAGTTAAAGTATTACGGTGTAATCACGGATCAGAGGAAGCTACATGGGAGCCAGAGGACACAATACGGCAGCAAAATCCTAATCTCTTCTAATCAGGTAAATTTCGAGGCCGAAATTTCTTTAAGGAGGATAGAATTGTAACATCCTAAAATTTGGGATTTTATAATTTAATTTTCATCACGCGATAGGCTAGTTAAGAATGTTAATTGTGTATGTTTAGGGGTTCTAAGAAGGCTCGGGGTTGAGTTGGGCCTTAGCAAAATTTTTGTGTTTAAGCACTTTAAGGAGAGAAGGTAAGTGGCATCAATGCTTAAGGAAATAAGTGTGTATTTTGCTAGCATAAGTGAGCATATGGCAAGGAGGTTGTGGCATCACATGAAGGGCTTTTGGGGAGGAGTTCGAATCCCACCTAGTGCAAAAATTTTTGATTAAATTTTTGTGCTTCCCTTCCAAGTGTCGGCCATGGTCTTAAATAAGGTAAGGAAGACTTTTTTATTGATGGAAAGATGGCTAAGGAAATAAGGTAAGGAGGAGAATAAGGAAAGAAGTAAAAGAAAGGAGTAAGAAGGGGGATATGTTGGCCAATTTTGGGGAAGATGTTTTGGAAAGAATTTTTGGTCAATTTTGATCCTTTTTGGTAAAAGGGTGCACGGTTTTGGGAGGGGGTCTTGGGAGCCGAATTTCTTTAGGCATTTGGCAAATTTTGGTGCATGAGAGGTTGTTTTTTTTTTAGCATTTTGGTGTCTTCTTTTCCTATTCTTTTCCTTCATTTGCAGAAACTCTAAAGCCAAAGATTGTCCACTTTTCTCCCTTGATGCCGAAACACTCACCTTGTTGCTCATCTTCCTTTTGTTAGCCGAAACAAATCTAGAACACTTCTCTCTTCCATCTCTTCTTTTCCTTCCTCATCACTTTTCCAACCTTTTGGCCGAAACACTCTAGCCTTTTGTTCTTTTCTCCTTTCTTTTGGTTTTGCCAAAACACTCAATCCAATTGGGTTCATTTTCTTTTGGTAATAGCCGAACCTCTATACTCCTTTGTTCATCACTTCTTTTCTTCTTCACCATTTCCTTAATCATTCTCCCTTTCTCTTAAATCGACACTACTTTGTGGCCGAACCTTCTTTCTTCCTTTCTCTTCAATAGCTGAATCTTTAACATTTTCTCTCTTCTCCATCTTGCGTGATGCACATTTCGTTCTTGGTTGAATCGGGTAAGGGCTTCATTCTACACTCTTTATTTTCTTCTTCTCCCTAGCCGAATGTATGTCTATTATCATTCGGTTACTTCACTTTGTTTTAAATAAAAATATCACTCCCTCCTAATCCCTCATATTGTGATCATTTTCTTGTTGTAGTATTATAGTGGGAAGCCAAATCTTACATCCTTGTTAATTCATCCGTAGACATAAGTTCAAACGGTGGAAATCGGATCTATCAACGTTAAGGTAAGAAGTTTCTTTATGGATTATTTCGATCTCGCTCATTGTTTGATTAGTTTGCTAAACAGAATGATGGTTGTGACTAATCGGCTATTATATGGATTATATCGCTCGTTTCATCCACTCGTTATTTCTTCGAAATAAGTGGTAAGCCAAATCCTATTCCAAAACAAATACATTCTCTCACCATAGAACTTTCTAACTGAGATCTTTTCAATGGAGGCAAGTGGTAATGGTTTGAAGGGAAAAGCGTTAGTAGGAGACAAAAGGGGCTTAAGCCCAAGTTATTGCTAAATGGATTCAGGCCCGGTGGATGACTCGGTGGAGGCCATACTTTAGAAATGGTGTTTCGAACTTTAGTAAATTCCCTTTTCCGTTTATCTTGTTACTTTTACTATTTTGGATTTTAAAGTTGTAATAAGGCCTCTGGTCTATTTTTATTTTGCTTTATGTTTGGGATGTTTTTGTTATTTCACTTAAATTGTTTAAAAAGGGGATTTTTCTAAAATCATAAATAACGGTTCCAAAGTTGATTAAGAAATGGATTTCTTAAACACACTTGTACAAATAATTTAACTTGGAATATCTTTCAAATTATCAACAATATTTTCAAAAGTCACAGTTTTAATATCACAAATTTGAATATCGATTCTTCAATTAAACCTCTTGGGATTAGTAGTATTTCTAATCAAACTCGTTTTCTTAACCATAACCAAATAATACCTATTTTAGTACGAATCACAAGGTTTTTATACGTTTTCCCTTGTGTGACATGTCAGATCCGGTCGTAGTGCATGGGCCGGGTTTGGGGTGTTACAATATATATATATATATTTATATAAGCTTCATTAGTATGTTCGGCTATGTGTATGTTACTATGTTTACATATGTGATTGACTATTATTATTATAAAGAGAAAATTTGTTCGGTTAATTTTGTTATATGCAAGCATAGAATTAATAATGGACATGTGAATATTCGACAGTAAAAATAGTATGTCTTATTTATGGAATATATTTATATATTTTATATATGCTCGATATGTGATATGTAATGTTATATGATTGAAGCAAACAAAATTTTAATGTGTGATCGATGTGAAGTTAGGAGTATTAAGGTTCGAAATTTAAATAAGATAAGTGTATTGATGAGGTTCATTTATGTAGTATGGAAGATATGAATGTCTGTTCTGAATTGTGTTTTGTTTGGTAATGCCTCATAACCCAAATCTGGTGACGGATACGGGTTAGGGGTGTTACAAAGACCAATTAATGCAAATACAAAAGAATCAAACAAAGAGAAAGTATCAATAATCACATCTGGTGTATCTACTTAATCTCTAGTTCTGATGGCATAGGCTCGAGGTGTAACAGCCCGATTTTGGGTCTAGTGGGAACGATCGTTTCGAGACCACAAATTCGACGAAGAAAAAATTATCTTTATTATTATTTTATGTTCTATAGTTTTATGGAATGATTTTGTGAAAATTTCGTTCGAAAATTTTGACGTTTGGGACACTTAATTTAGTTAAAGGGACTAAATTGCAAAAAAGGCAAAATTTGAGTTCTATATGTTAAAGGTGTCCAATTGCTATGAGATCTTAAATTAGAGGTCCTTAAATGGTAATTAGACCATTATATTTCATAATGGAGAAAAATGGACATGGTTAGGTGAAATTTCAAAGTTTGGCATTAAGGGCATTTTAGTCATTTAGTTAATAATGACAAAATAAAACAAATAAAAGATGTTCATCTTTCTATTTTCATCCCCCATGGCTGAATTTCCCAAAGGAAACCATAGCTAGGGTTTTCCAAGCTTCCAAGCTTGATTGTTCCTGCCCCGTTTTTCATGATTTTATGTTTTTTTTTTTGAAGTTGTCTCAACCTAATCTAGCCTTTCCAAGGACTAATTTGAAGAGGGATTAAAGTTTAAAATTTTACCCATGTTTAACATGTATGTGTTTTGATGTTTTATGGTAGAAAATGAATGTTTGTTGTTTGTTAAACGACTTTTGCTTAGTGATTTTCGGTAAAAATGTCAAAAAGGACTTATTTGTAAAAGTCTATAAAATGATTAGAAAAATGTGAGTAAATGAGAAATGTGGGCTGTTATGAGTATGATAATAGTTTCGGCTAGGCTTGTGTATGAAGAAATTGAATGAAATTCATTATACGAGCCTAGGGACTAAAGTGTAAAATGTCAAAAGTTTAGGGGCAAAAATGTAATTTTTCCATAATGTGATGATTAAATGAGATGAATTTGGTATTATAGATCAAGAAAAATGAAGTTCGGGTCTAGATCGGGAGAAAACCAAAGTGTTTGACGATTAGGTCCATTTCCGCTATTTTGTATCGAGGTAAGTTCGTATGTAAATAATGCATTGTTATATTTATGTTTTAAATGCTTTAATATTGTCTGAATTGCGATTGAATCTTTGGACGTATTCGACAAAGTTTCGACAAACGAGAAATCTCGGTTGAACCTTAGGAATAGAATAGGATACGAGTGACATGTCATTAGGAACCCATGTGTATATGTGATTATGTGATTTATGAGTCCCGAGTGCTGGTCCTGTACGTCCTACCGGTGGTTGGGTATACCGGTATATGTTGTGAATACCTGACAGCTTGTGTGAGCAGCACCGCGTAGCTACGTCTCGACTGGCAGCTTGTGTGAGCAGGCCCGCGGATAACTCGAGAGCGAGCCTATATGTGTTATGAGATATGAGGTAGCATTGGCTACATATGTGGCACTTATGTTCAAGATTTTTCGTGTATCCGATAGTATTCCAAGTGGTTCAACGGGAAATTCAACGGGTATGTCAAAGAAGAGAAAGAGCATGTAAGTATTACGAATTAGTACAGGTATGTACATAAAGTTCATAAGCATTGACTTCATGATATTGTGAGTTCATAGTTTCCACGAGAATGTTTTTGTGAAAACCTTGTGATCATTGGTCTATACTTGTGATGTATGAAATACATGGTAAATTTGGTTGACGATTATGTGATTGGTTTTCGGGCCAAATTGAGTTATGATATAGCATGTTTTATTCACACAAATTGTGATTTATCGGATATCAGAAAAAGGGAAGATTGACATAATTGCCTATTAAAATGGTTATGAAAGTATGGGAAGATAAGAGTTTAGGTAATAGAAAGATGTTAAAGTATATGCTTGAAACGTAAATACTCATAATTAATGTGTATGTTTTCTATGAGGCTTGAAATGGTTTGTTGGTTGTGGTAATATGTTATAATGGAGAGGTTGCGGTGGTTAGGCTAATTGCAAGACATGTTAAATTATACTTACAAATTGATAGAACAAACAATGTGACTGAATAAATTGTAAGTGTGAGATTTATAGCAATTTATATTATCTTATGATTATATTGTTGGACTTGGTAAATGATTGGTAAGAGTTGCTTATTATATTCATACGGACTTACTAAACTATATAGCTTACCCCCTTTTCTTTCCCTTATCTTATAGTGGCACCAAGCTAGCTCGGGATCGGAGATCATCGGAGTTCGCATCACACTATCAAATGATTATTTTGGGTATTGATGAGCTTAACATTTTGAGTATGTGGCATGTATAGGGACTTAGTCATTTTGTTAAATGTGTCATTGTGATTGTAGCCAATGTGTTGGCTTGTAATTGTCAAAGGCTTGTTTTGATATTTGGCCATGTAGATTGGCTTATTTGGGCTATCATGGTTGTAAGCCTAAGCATATATATATGTGCCAATGTCTTTAGTGTTATGGTCATGGTATGCTTGGCGAATGATGGAAATGTGATTTATGACATGAATGTGAAATGTTTGGCAATGTGGTCTATTGAAGAGATGATAAAGTTGTGTACAATTAGGTATTTTAAAAGCAGCCAATTGTGGCTTAATAAATGTTGTGAGTATGATAGATGTTGATATTATATTGGCATGTGTTGGTCATAATTGTAGATGTTTTGGGTTGCCTAAGTATGTTATATCTTGTGCCTTTGAATTGGTGAAGTGTATGTGTGAATAAGGGTGACAAATGGCTTGGTAAATAGCCTTTATATTGTCCACACGAGCGTGTGTGTAGGCCGTGTGTGACACACGATCTGCCCCACGGGCATGTGTTCCGGCCGTGTGTCCTCTGCATTTTAATTTTGAGAAACAGAATGTCCAGAATTTAGAACACAGGCAGAGACACGGGCGTGTGTCTCAGCCGTGTGTGCTACATGGCCTAGCACACGGGCGTGTGGCACAGCCGTGTGGTACAAGTCAGAGAGTACCCTAAATCGAGCACGGTCTGAAGCACAGGCGTGTCCCAGGGTCACACGAGTTTGTCCCTTGGACCACACGAGCGTGTGAGCCCTGCATCTAGCAAAATTTTTTTAAGTTTTGTAAAAAATTCTAAAGTTCTCGGTTTAGTCCCGAACCACCTCCAAAGCATGTTTTGGGTCTCGTGGGCTCGCATAAGGGACTTTATGATTGAATATGAATGGTTTTAATTTGGACGCAAATTTATGATTAGGAATTGTGTGAATGCTTGTGTTATAAGTCCAGTAATGCCTCGAGCCCTATTCCAGCGTTGAATACGGGTAAGGGGTGTTACACGAGGTGTTCATGACTTAGATCTATTAGTTGCTTCTCTCACTGACCTCATTCCTCTACTTGCACCACTTACAACTCCAAATATTATACCCTTTTGTTAAGCTGAGGTATTCCTTGCAGACAGCTTGAAAGTGTTCTCTATTGCTTTTGGACAAACTTGTTACATATAGCCTTTGTATCCACATTTAAAACAAGCCCCAAAAACCAACCAACATTCTCCCATATGAATTTTACCACAATGCTCGCATTGTGGTATATGCCTCATTCTTATATCCCCAGTACTAGCAACTGAGGTTGTTTGATGTAGGTTCCTTCCTTGCCCATTCGATACTTGTCCTAATGTAGTATGAGTACCTAGAACCTTTGAAATCTTTGGTCTCTTTGCTGATGGTGGAGGAATGGAACTAGCTGCCACTCTTTTCCTCAAACTCTTGTCTTTTTTTCTATTCATTCCCTCTTCAATTTTTTAGGCTCTTTCAACTAAAATAAAAAAAATCTTGTAACTTCAAAGCTATAACAAGAACGAAGATGTCTTCATTTAATCCCCACTCAAATCTTCTACACATCTCAGCTTCAGTGGTCACCAACTCTCTAGCTTACTTACTCAGCATAATGATCGTCGTTTTATGCGATGTCAAAGTCTTAAAATTTATAATGAGAATGATCGAGCCTAAAAACTAACTATGACAACGATTGAGGCAAGTGTACCTATTGAACAGTAGTATAGCTTAGTGGCAAGACCAGATTGTCGAACCCAAAGGAACCGAAAGTACTAATACTAACTTTCTTTTTATTATTTAGCCTTAAAATTGAAGTGAATTGGTTTATTCTAGAAAATTAATTAACTACTAAGCTAAAGACGATGAGACAAAAAGAATGAAATTAGGAAAATACTTGTAGGAAAAACCAATTTTAAAACAATACCCAAGAAAGAATCCACCTAGACTTCACTTGTTATCTAACTCTGAACCAAACGATTTATTCATTTGACTTGATCCGTAAGATCCCCTAATGTATATTAAACCCTCTCTCGAAGCGAATAACGTCTAACCCTAGGTTGATTAATTGAAATCTCTTTCTAAATAAAACCCCTAGAATTGCATTAACTCGATTTATGGAATCCCATATTAGGTTTCACCCTAATCTGGCAAAATCTCGTCACCCTATCTCTAGGCATGCGATCAACTCCGCTTAATTATGCTAGATCTACTCTTAGGCGGGGACTTTTGCTCCTCCACCTAAGCACATCAAACTTAAATTAATATTCGCAAAATATCAACACAAGAATTAAGAACACATAATTAAGAACAAGTCAAATATTTATCATATAGTTCAGCAAACGATAACAAGATTCATCTTAGGTTTCATCCCCTCGGTATTTGAGGTTTAGTTCATAATGATAATAAAATACATCTCAAAAGAAAAGATAAAACAAAACATAAGAAAAACTCTAAAACCCCCTGAAGGAATTGAAGAGAGATCCTCCGTCTTGAGTATGACCCCGGCTTCTTGAGATTAATCAACTGGCTTTCTTCAAGTAATTTCCACAATTCTGACCTTTCTGGCTCGGCTCCTTGACCTAGATGGACGCCCCTTGAAAGTTGGCCTCTAGGGTGTTTATATAGGCTTTTGGAATGTGTTTCTTTACCCTTAAGTATCCAAATCCGAGTGAAATTCCTCTTCTCCACGGTAGGGGCACGCCCTTGGCACACGCTCGTGTGAATCGTGGCCAGCCCATGTTTGGGTCTGGTTAGGGAGGCACGGCCGTGTTGCTTGGGCCCAGGCCGTGTCGATTTCGTGGTTTGGCCTATTTGGTCCATTTTAAGCTCGTTTCTCGTTCTTTTCATCCTCCGGTGCTTTCCTGAGTATAAAACATGAAAACAAAGGATTAAAAGCACCAAATTACACAATTCAAGGCTTAAATCACCCAAAAGCATGCTAAATGTGGGTTTAAAATAGGTTACTATTACGGTTTATTAAATACCCCCACACTTAAGCTTTTGCTTGTCCTCAAGCAAAATTCTCAACTCATGATTAAAACGAACTTCCCTCAATTCATAATATTCATCAATAGTGTTTCATCATAATTCAAAGATAATTTATACATGGATGATTCAACTCAAAGAGTCCTAAAGATTCAAACAATCCAAGTCATACATTTTGTAGCATGAAAACATAGGTGTTTCCCCTCATCTAAATAATTACCTCTGATTTAAAATTGACAAGGATTGACATCCTCACTAAAGATTCACTCAAATCACTCGTGGTGTTTAAGGTTCAAAAATTAAGCACTCATAAGTCGAACATGAAAAGTTAATCCCATAGGCTTGCATGAGAATCACATCTCCACCACTATAATATGAGATAATACACAAATCAAAAGGTCTTTAATATGGTTGTAACGGGGCTTGGGTTAAGGTGTGGATATAGGCTGAATTAGAAGGTTAGAATCGAGATTGACTTGACAAATTACCTAACCAGAAACAACGAATTGAATATAAGTATTTACATCAATTGAAAACTCATAACACTAATAATAACACGAGCTTCTTCTAAAGATGTGAATTTAACTGTTTTGAGCTCATAGAACATAGAACTAATAATGAATACACTTCGTTGTTTTTTTTTTAAGAACAAGTCAAATAAGTAATAATAATATAGAATTTAACAACTAATAAAGAAAATAGTTAAGTAACCGATCGAATCAAATCTCGATATAAGGGTAGTTAAAAGGAATGGTGATAACAAAATGAAGGGTTTTGGGTTATTATTAGCGGTTGAGTCAATAAAAAGGGTTGTTAGGATTAAACGGGGTTCACTAGGGGTTAATTGTGAAGGTAGGCTTTTAGTGGAGTAAGTGGGTTAAATCCTAGGTGCCTTCATCATCTCTGTATATCAAATCAAAAGTCTGGTCTCGACAAGTATAATCGATGCAAGTTCTAGAATAACAAATCAATGTTGACACACTCATAATCAATAAAATGAGCAAGAAAAAGAATATATGCTCTATAAGGCTCAAAATCTCACAAAAATTATGGGTTTTTGATGTCAACCTCGTAAATTTCAAACTTTAAAGTAATATTCAAATTCAGGTAGACAACCTAGAAAAAATTTTAATTCTGAAAACTAGACTTATCATGCTTGACTCTCTAGTATTTTAGAATTTAATTATCAATGCACAATTATCAATGACTTAATCCAAGACATATCAACAAAAAATCATAAATCAAAGGAATTTCATTCTAATTATAATATGAGAAACTTACTTTAGGACAAGGCATAATTTGGGGATTTTCAAATAATACTATAGTTAACCCCCCACACTTAAGATGTACATTGCCCTCAATGTACAAAGATAGATAATAACACAATAATAATAAAAATCATAAGATATGGGGAGAAGTGAAACTCCCTGAATTATGGATGAAGTCCTTGCAGGATGTGGAAGATAAATGTGAGACTAGGTAAAAGTGATGTTTTCGTTCCTTGAATTGTATATTTAATCTAATTAATCTGCGAAAGTCATCAATTAAATGTTTAGGAGAAAATAGATAAGGAGAGTTGTTAGAGAAACTCGAGGGTTAGACAACCAGTTGATAAAAGAAATTGAATTATAAATAAAAGTTTGAAACATGAATTGCAAAAAAGTCTTAAAAATAAAAGATGAAAATGGAAAATAGCAAGGAAATAGAAGGAATCAGAGGTCCTCGTCGTCGGCTGGATCGCGAGGTGGTGGTGGTTGTGAGATATGGAAGTGGTGACAGATCTACTGAAGAGTCGCCTCTATCCCATCAAATCTTCGAGCGGTGTTATTGAATTGTCACGTCTGATGGCGCTCGAGTGAGTGAGACGTGCGAAAAATGTCCGAGAGGAGGTAGCCGATCGAATCGGGCGATGGCCTTGTCGTGGTGCTTCCTGCGGTGGAGGGACATCTTCAGTAATGTCTTCAGGGTCCTCATCTTCAGTGGTAGGCGCTAGCCTATATTGGGGAGGGTCGGTCCCACGTCGACGCTGAATCATCCTCATGTGCAAAGATCATCCGGATGCCACAGCGGCCATCTCGACCTATCGGTGTGAGGGAGGCAGATTGTGATGCAGTGTTGAGGAGGCCGAAGTACCTCGCGAGCCGTGTTACATAAGGCCCCATAGAAATGACCCCCTTTCGGTGGCGCTCCGTCTGATGTTGGATTGCCAAGGCGGTGAAGTATGCAAGGTCGAAGACGTGGCCATTTGGCATACTCCATAGGAAGTAGGCGTCATGTGTGTTAACGACCCCAGTGCTCTCTCGTCTTCCTGTCAACGTGTGGGCTAAGATAGTGTATAGGTATCTTAAGGATGGGGCGAGTGCTGTCACTTTGGAGTTACTAGGGTCATAGGTGCCTGCGCTTGGAGCTATATTATACCAACATTGTGCGAGCGATTTATGGATGTGGCGATGAAGTTCTGCAAGATTATGCTCCCTTCGGAAGTCATCCGTGTATAGGTCCAGAGCGATGCCAAATTCAGGTACACTCATTTCTCTGACTGCGCCTCCAAGACGGAACTAAATAGTGCCCGGATCATCGTGGTCTGTCATTACTACCTGTAAATGGAAAGTAGAGCAAAGCTCTAATGTTAGTTCGAGGTAGGTGGGTTCGATTATACCGAAAAATGTTCCCATGGGTCAGTTGTCAGGAGTGCCCGAATATCATTAGCGAGGTGAACATGTTCCACTGCGTCCCAATCCGTACATCGTCCTTGACCGAGAGGTCGTGCTCGTAATATTTGGAAAAGTTCTTCTTGGGCTCCAGGAGGGAACCGTAAGAATGGATGTCTCACTTAGGTCGATGCACTGGCGGATGATGAACCGGGTCCCTTTCATTTTTTGGACGTAGGGACTGTGGTTTTCTTTCCTCGGGATGACGACATTGTACCGGTGTAGTGAGTGGCGAGAAGTGGCACAGTTGGGAGGAGCACGGTCGTGTAGGTATGAGACACGAGTGTGTGCTGTAAATAATCTGGAAAACACGACAGTGGGACACCTTGGAGCGGCCGTGTACTCTTCTTGCACGGGCCTGGACTGTTTTCTTGATGAGTATGTGAAGTTGGAGAGAGATAAAGGATGGGAGCAATCAAGGGTGGGGTTTTCTTTGATGGTGGCCGGAGTAGGGTGGAGATAGTTTTGAGAAATTTGTTTAGGGTTGGGGATTTGGGGGAGAACGGTGGACGATGGGTTTATATAGGGAAGGAGACACGGGCAGGTGCCACGCCCGTGTTTCGTTAATTTAGCCCGTGTGTTTCGTGTTTTTCAAATTTAGGCGTGGTTGAGATGTTGCCCACGCCCGTGTTTCTTGTTGTCACGCCCGTGTCCATGTAGTCAGGACCTCACACGGTTAGTAGGCACGGGCATGGCTAAAGCCCATGTTTGTTTAGTCAGTGTAAACCACGGTCGCATCGCACGGCTGTGGCTCTGTTGGCGCAGCCCGTCTTTGTCTTGTCAGTGTTCGCCACAACTTTAGTCAGTATCGACCACGGTTTAACTGCACGGGCGTGTGTCCTTTATCATAGCTTGTGTTCTTTTGGATAGTTTCGACCACGGCCGAGCGCACGGTCGTGGTGTATAATTAGAGCCCGTGTATTGGGGAAAATTTTGTCCTATTTCTATACGGTCTCCGCCACATCCGTGTATCAACACGTGGTGTTCACACGGCTACGGCCACGGCCGTGTGTAATGCCGTGTTGTGCAAAAATCCTGTTCTTGAGAAATTGGTTAGTTTTTAGTTAGATGCTGAATATAACATTAGTAAAGTTAGTGCTCGGGTTGCCTCCCGAGAAGCGCTTGTTTAAAGTCTTAAGCTAGACTTTCCCTATTTTCTTTTCTAAATTGAGGCTCTTGGAGCCGGAGTTCCTCTCTTATACCCCTAAAATCTTCACCATTATAAAGTTTCATTCGATGACCGTTTACCTTGAATGTCCCATGAGTTGGATGGGTTACCTCAACTGTGCCGTAGGGAAAAATGGTTTTGATCACAAATGGGCCTGACCACATTGATTTCAGCTTTCCAGGAAATAGTTTGAGCCTTGAATTATACAGCAAGACTAAGTCTCCTACTTCGAATTGCTTTGATTGTTTTAAGCGAGCATCGTGACGTCTTTTTGTTGCCTCTTTATATAGCCGTGAGTTTTCATAGGCCTCAGCTCGCCATTCATCCATTTCGTTCAATCAAGATCATCCTCTTCTCACCTGCGGTTTTAAGATCGTAATTCAAGAATTTTATAGCCCAGTAAGCTTTGTGTTCTAACTCAAATGGTAGATGGCAACTTTTCCCGTAGACAAGTTTCTACGGGGATGTTCCTAAAGGGGTTTTAAAGGCTGTTCTATAGGCCCATAAAGCATCATCTACTTTTAACGCCCAATCTTTCCTGTTTGATTCAACTGTTTTCTCGAGAATGCGCTTAAGTTCTCAATTTGCTACTTCCACTTGTCCATTAGTTTGAGGGTGATAAGGGGTAGATGTCATGTGGTGTACTCCATATTTTCTTAAGACTTTATCAAATTGAGTATTACAAAAATGAGTACCCTTATCACTAATAATTGCTCTGGGTGTTCCAAATCGAGAAAAAAGTTTTTTAAGAAATTTCACTACCATTCTGGCATCATTAGTGGGTAAAGCTTGAGCTTCTACCCATTTTGACATGTAGTCTACTGCCACTAAGATGTATTTATTTCCAAATGAGCTAGGGAATAGCCCCATAAAATCAATACCCCATACATCAAAAATTTCACATGATAACATGTATGTCTGAGGCATTTCATCGCGTTTAGAAATATTACCTGTTCTCTGACATTTATCGCATGAAGCAACATACCTGTTAGCGTCCTTGAACAAGGTTGGCCAATAAAAACCTGATTCGAGTGTTTTGTGTGCTGTCCTGACCCCGCTATAGTGTCCTCCTGATGGTTCTGAATGGCAATGTTCTAAGATTTTGCTTGCTTCTGCTTTTGTAACACATCTCCGAATTACCTGATCTGCACATACACAGAAAAGAAAAGGGTCCTCCCAAAAATAATTTTTCACATTAGTAAAAAAATCGCTTCTTTTGATGGTGTGTTAACTTTTTTGGAAGGAATGTTAGCAGCTAAATAATTCACAATATCTGCAAACCACGATACCTCAGAGCTAGTTATAGAAAAGAGTTGTTCTTCAGGGAACGAGTCATTTATCTCACTTTCGTCGAGTTTCTCGATATATGGGTTTTCCGGCCTTGAAAGGTGATCTGCTGCGAGATTTTCAGCTCCCTTCTTATCTTGAATGTCCAAATCAAATTCCTGTAAGAGTAAGATCCAACGTATGAGTCGAGGTTTTGCATCAGGTTTAGTTAAAAGATAACGAAGAGCTGAATGGTCAGTGTAAACGACAACTTTAGATAATATCAGATACTGTCTAAATTTGTCAAATTCAAAAACTACAGCCAGCAATTCTTTCTCTGTAGTAGTATAGTTTTCTTGTGCAGGTGTCAGTGTTCTGCTAGCATAATAAATTGGTTGAAAATGCTTGTTCCTTCGCTGTCCCAAAACTGCACCTACTACAAAATCACTCGCATCACACATTAGTTCAAAGGGTAGATTCCAATCAGGTGCAATTATAATTGGAGCATTTATTAGTTTATCTTTGAGGATATTAAATGCATCTAAACACTCCTGATCAAAACTGAAAGGAACATCCTTTTCTAGTAATCTTGTTAAAGGCTTAGCTATTTTAGAGAAATCTTTAATGAATCTTCTATAAAATCCAAAGATGCCCTAAAAACTTCTAATAGCCTTAATCAACTAGGTGGAGGTATTTTTTCTATGGTTTCAATCTTCGCTTTATCTACCTCGATCCCTTTACTAGAAATTTTATGTCCTAACACGATCCCCTCTCTAACCATAAAATGACATTTCTTCCAATTTAAGACAAGCTTTGTTTCCTCACATCTTATTAGAACTCGTTCTAAAAATTTTTTTAAGGCAAAGACGGAAAGAATTACCGAATACCGAGAAGTCGTCCATAAATACCTCCATAATGTCTTCCACAAGTTCATCAAAGATGGCTAGCATGCAGCGCTAAAAGGTAGAAGGAGCGTTACATAATCCAAAAGGCATTCTACGATAAGCAAACATATCGTATGGGCATGTGAATGTTGTCTTTTCTTGATCCTCGAGAGCTATTGGGATTTGGAAGTGGCTGGAGAGTCCGTCCAAGAAGTAGTAGTACATATGCCCAGATAATCTTTCTAACATCTGATCAATAAAACGCAAAGAGAAGTGATCTTTTCTGGTGGCGTCGTTCAGTTTTCTATAGTCAATACAGACTCTCCAACCTGTGACTATTCTTGTAGGAATCAGTTCATTCTTTTCGTTGGCTACGACAGTCATACCTCCTTTCTTTGGAACTACATGCACAGGACTTACCCAAGTACTGTCAGAAATAGGATAAATTATTCCTGCATCTAGAAGTTTAATTACCTCAGTTTTAACTACTTATTTCATATTGGGGTTCAAACGTCTCTGAGGTTGCACACACGGTTTATACTCATCTTCCATTAGAATTTTGTGAGTGCAGAATGATGGCCTTATTCCATTAATGTCAGACATTTTCCATGCTATGGCTCTTTTATGTTCCCTTAGTACCTTAAGCAACTCTTCTTTCTCTTTGGGTTCCAGTTCTGAAGAGATGATTACTGGTAGTGTAGAATTATCCTCGAGGAATGCATATTCTAGATGTTTTGGCAATTGTTTTAATTCTAACTTTGGTGGTTCATCAATGGAGGGTTTTTGTTTTGGTTCGTCGTTAATTTCAATATCCTCTATTTTCATCTGTCTAGGGAAGGATGTGTTAAGATTCAATTCATCGATATCGTCATCTATCCCCTCATCTTGTGTAAGACAAAGTTCCATCGAGTTATTGTGCATGATTTCCTGCAAAGATTCTTGAATAATGTGATCAGTGGTATCAACAAAGTAACAAGAATCATCTTGTTCTCTAGAATATCGCATAGCCTCATAAATTTGAAAAATAATTTCCTCATCACCTACCCTTAACGCGAGTTTACCATTACCAATATCAATGACAGCCCAAGCAGTGGCTAGAAAGGGTCGACCCAAAATTAAAGGTACCTCTACGTCCTCATTTATGTCAAGCACAACAAAATCAACAGGAAATATAAACTTATCAACTTTTACCAGAATATCTTTAATAATTCCCCTAGGATATTAAATAGACATATCAGCTAACTGAATACTCATCCTAGTGGGTTTGGGTTCTCCTAGACCAAGTTTCTTAAACATTCTATAAGGCATTAGATTAATACTAGCACCTAGATCAGCTAATGCTTTTTCTATGTTCAAACTACCAATTAAACAGGGAATAGTAAAACTTCCTGGATCTTTTAACTTAGTTGGTAGCTTGTTTTGGATGATGGCTGAACACTCTTCATTAAGTTCCACTTTTGAAATTTCTTCGAACTTTCTCTTATTTGTAAGAAGCTCCTTTAAAAATTTTGCATATGTTGGCATCTGCGAAATAGCTTCAACAAAAGGTAAGTTAATATACAATTGTTTAAACAGTTCAAGAAATTTACCATATTGTGCGTCTAAGCGATCTTTTTTCAACTTTGCTGAATATGGAGTCGGTGGTTTAATTCCCTCACGAATTGGAATTCGTGTGATGTCTTTTTCTTCGTTTCAATTAATTCCTTTCCACTTCTTAGCGTCACTGCTTTTACCTGCTCTTTGTGCCTAGGTAAAATTTCTGATTGTATTTCAGAAACTAACTTAGTAAGTTGTCCAATTTGATCCTTGAGCTCCTGTGTCGATGCTTCTTGTTTTTCAAGTTGTGCTTTTATACCCTGGAAACGTGTTTCTGTTGCTGCTATATATTTTGTCAGCATTTCCTCAAGGTTCGGGTTCTTATCATGTGGGTACTGCTGCTTGTGGAAATTTGTAGGGTTTTGTTGTCTTTGATATCCTTGACCACCCCATGAAAAATTGGGGTGGTTCTTCCAACCTGGATTGTAAGTATTGCTATAAGGGTTATTTTGATATCTAAAATTGTTACTTACATAGTTCATTTGTTCGCCTTCTATGCCATGTCCGTAGGGTGGGTACTCAGGATTCGCCACACCTCCACTTGTTTCGCACTGCATAACGGGTTGTACCTGCAAGGAATTACACAAACCATCAAATTTTTTAGTTAACATGTCTACCTGATTCGATAGCATGGTTACTGCGTCGAGGTTGAAAACACTGGCAGCTTTCGTGGGCTTTGTCCTCGTGACTTGCCACTGATAGTTATTCAGTGACATCTCCTCTATAAATTCATAGGCTGCTTTAGGTGTTTTATTATTCAAAGTTCTACTGGCTACTGAATAGATCAACTACCTAGTTGAGGGGTTCACACCGTTGTAAAAAGTTTTGACCTGTAGCCACAAGGGTAATCCATGGTGTGGGCACCTTCTCAAAATATCCTTGTATCTCTCCCATGCATCGTAAAGTGTTTCTAAATCCATCTGCACAAAAGAAGAGATATCATTCCTTAATTTGGCCGTTTTGGTCAACGGAAGATATTTTAATAAAAAATTTTCGGTCATTTGATCCCATGTAGTAATTGATCCTCAGGGAAGAGAATGCAACCATTGTTTAGCTTTATTCCTCAAAGAAAAGGGAAATAACCGAAGGCGGATGGCATCATCAGTAACGCCATTAATTTTAAAAGTGTCGCAGAATTCCAGAAAATTTGCTAAATGTGTGTTAGGATCCTCATCCTACAAACCATCAAACTGAACGAACTGTTGTATCATCTGTATAGTGTTAGGTTTCAATTCGAAATTATTTGCAAAGAATAGTAGGTCTAACAATACTAGATTCAGATCGACTAAACTAGGCTTAGCATAATCATACATAGTTCGAGGAGCATGATTTTCGGCCATCTCTTGAGGTGGTGGATTGTTCTGGTCCATCTCTTCAGTGGTATTGATGATGTTTTCTTTCTTCTTCTTCTTCTGTGTATTGTAGACTTCGCCTAATTTCTCTCCGGTTTCTGCGAGCGGTTGCCTCGATCTCACTATCGTATATTAAAGGTCCTGTCGGGTTCCTTCTAGTCATAAACTAGAGGTACCTACAAGGAGCAAAAACTAAAATTTAAAAAGATAAAAATAGAAAATAAAATAAGAGAAAAATTGCATAAAATAAAAATGGCTAAAGTAATAAAAATTGAGTGTTCTTAATATTTCAGTTCCCCGGCAACGGCGCCAAAAACTTGATCGTTGTTTTGTGCGATGTCAAAGTCTTAAAATTTATAATGAGAATGATCGAGCCTAAAAACTAACTATGACAACGATTGAGGCAACTGTACCTATCGAACAGTAGTATAGCTTAGTGGCAAGACCGGGTTGTCGAACCCAAAGGAACCGAAAGTACTAATTAACTAACTACTAAGCTAAAGACGATGAGACACAAAGAATGAAATTAGGAAAATACTTGTAGGAAAAACAAATTTTAAAACAATACCTAAGAAAGAATCCACCTAGACTTCACTTGTTATCTAACTCTGAACCAGACGATTTATTCATTTGACTTGATCCGTAAGATCCCCTAATGTATATATAACACCCCTAACCCGTATCCATCGCCGGATTAGGGTTATAAGGTATTACTGACCCCAAATTTAGATCATCACAGTTATTCATTACAAATCATACTTAAAATTTTTAATCAAAAACCCTTTGACAATTCAGTCTCATATACGAGGACCAAATTTAAACATATTTCATATATCTACAATTCAAACTATTTAACTACCGAATCAAACATTCAAATATTTGGTACACATTTAAGCATTTACTATTCACTTTATATATAATAAGTATAAAGACATCAATTACTATAGTCAAATTTCAGCATATTATTTCATGCCTTACTCACGAATGCATATTAACACATATCAACTCATAGCATTTTATTGGCTATCTCGATCACATATATAACATTTTGAACACTGTAACATAATCGAATCTACCCTTGATGATAATACAATATGCACATTCAACCATGTCTATTAACAAACCATCTAAACATATGCACTTTAAAAACCAAACAAATGTTCATTAACATAACCGAAACATGAATAACTTATACCCATTTTCCTACTTTAAAATTTGCCTAAACCAACCATTTCAAATCATGATCTAGTACTTACAAAGGTTAACCTAAATGCTAAACTCTTGACTAATTTAATACAATGCTAGCATTACCATCCATCAACCATCAATAACGCATAATACAAAACTTGCATAAAAGAAAAGACCATAGCCAAATCATTGAAACCAAACACATTCATCATATAGTCAAGAACAATTAAGACTGAATTTAAAACAAATGATCAAGTCATTTTTGCATGGCTATTATATACAAACAAAACATCATTCAAACATTTAGTTAGCCTATACATGCCTTTGATTCAAAAACTAACTTTAAAATACCAAAAAAGGGGTGATAGTGTGGTTGACTCCTCCAACGATCCTTTGAGCCCGTAGCTTGACTGGAATCTATAATACGAAACAATGAACACACACGAAATAAGCTACTAGCTTAGTAAGTCTTAAGCATTATATTATATTGTTCAACCGTTTAAACATGAAATAAAATCAATTCATGACATTACATTTACATGTCTTACTTATAACTCAACATAACAAAGTATTACTACTTTACTTAACTTGATGACTTCAAATTTCCTTAACAAATACATCAATTGCCGATTATACACAATAATCACATAGCTAAGTATAACAATATACCTACATGAGCATTTTTAATCACACTCATGTTTCGAATTTCAAATAACCACATAGCATATTTCATACACAAAATTCACAACCAAGTATATAACACTTTTCTTTCATCATTTTATTTGCTCACTATCATAGCATATTTATATATATATTTGTAACACTAAAGTATGATAGTACATACCTTGTAGCCGAATTAACAAAGCCATTTTCAAAACTTAAGCTTTCTAGATTTGTTTCATGACTTTAATACTATATAACTGAAATTCAAAATTGAAACTCACCGGTATAGAACCTGCTAGGCTTTTGCCCGAATCGTACACACCGGCACTAGGCCTGGTAGACTCAAGGTCCGAAGTTTAAACACCGGCATTTAGCCTGCTAGGCAATAAGCCCAAAATATTTCACCGGCACTAGGCCTGCTAGGCTCGAAGCCCGAAATAAATCACCGGCACAAGGCTTGCTAGGCTCGAAGCCCGAATATCAACATAATTAATCCTTCAATACACATTTCTTAATGCTATCATCACAAACAAATCATATACTTCATATTACATTCACATATCAAATCGAATATACTTATTCATATCACATTAAACAAAATATACTCAATCCAATAAAATACCCTTACATTCGGCTAACTCATACATTTATGATTAAAATTACTAAATTCATTCATTTACTACGTTCATAAATAATTCTTTGAAGTATATTTGCTTAAGAACTTACCTCGACTATCGACGGACAACGTAGACCGGTTATTCGATAACCTTTGCCTTTCCCCGATCCAAATCCGTTTTTCTTTGTTCTTGATCTAAACACATTAAAATTTAGCTCATTCAAGCACATTTCATTTCAATTTAGTCACAAAACACATAAATGGGCAATTTACCATTTTACCCCTAATACTTCACATTTTACAATTTAGTCCTATTTGCACAAAACACAAAATACACAAAATTTCACTATAACACCTTAGGGCCGAATATTCATAGGGACCATATTAGTCCATTTCTTTCATTTATTTTGCATTTTAGCCCCCTCAAAAATTCATTTTTGCAATTTAGCCCAAAATACTCAAATTCACTAAAATTTTCAATACAAAACATGCTAATCTTTAACATATCTTTAATATAAAATCATCAAACATCAAAAACCACAAGAACATGTAAATGGCCGAACATCAAGCATGCTCAAATTTAAAAATTCTACCATGGGTCAACTAATATTTGAAACAACGATCTCAAAAACGTAAAAATTATCGAAAATCGAAGTAAAACACACCTTAAATTGAGCTAGATGATGGCCGAACACTTCAAAGTCTTTAAACCCTTATTTTCTTAGCTAACATACGGCAAATGAAAGATGAAGAACAAATAAAATGGCTTTTAATTTCATATAATTTAACATATAATAACATTTTTAATGATTTACCATTTTAACCTTTAATTAATAATAAAAACAACTTAAAATTTAAGGTCACACTTGACCTTTGCCGCCCACTAACTCATAAAATGGGTTAATTACCCTTTTAATACTCCATATTAGAAAGCCATCATCATTTAAGCACTTTCCACTATAGTATGCAACTTTTACACTATACGCGATTTAGTTCTTTTTGTTAAATTAAACACTCAAACGATAAAATTTTTATACGAAACTTTCACACATCATAAATCACATATAATTTGCACCAAAAATAATATTTAAAAAATTTTTGGACTCGAATTTGTGGTCCTGAAACCACCGTTCCGATTAGGGTCAAATTCGGTCTGTTACAACTCCCCCTTAGGGATTTTCGTCCCCGAAAATCTTACCGTTAAACAAAGTCGGATATTGTTGCCTCATTGAATCCTCAGGCTCCCACGTAGCCTCTTCAACTCCGTGTCGATTCCATAGTACTTTCACTAATGGAATTTTCTTGTTTCTCAACTCTTTCATTTCCCGAGCTAAAATACGAATCGGTTCCTCCTCATACGTCATATCGGATCGGATTTCAATCTCGAACGGAGCGATCACATGTGACGGATCTGATCTATATCTACGAAGCATCGAAACGTAAAATATGTTGTGTATCTTTTCTAATTCAGAGGGCAACTTCAATCTATAAGCAACAGGCCCAATACGTTCGATGATCTCGTACGGTCCGATGAATCTCGGACTTAGCTTGCCTTTCCGACCAAATCGGAGTACTTTCTTCCACGGAGAAACTTTCAAGAATACCCGATCTCCAACTTGAAACTCAATGTCTTTACGTTTCAAATCCGAGTAGGACTTTTGGCGATCCCAGGCAACTTCAAACTATCTCTGATTATAGCCACTTTCTGTTCAGCTTCTTTAATCAAATCAACCCCGTGTATCTTATTTTCACTGAGTTCGGTCCAATACAATGGTGTACGACACTTGCGGCCATATAGAGCTTCGTAAGGTGCCATTTTGATACTCGATTGAAAATTGTTATTATAAGCAAATTCAATCAAAGGTAAGTATCTTTCCCACGTACCTTCAAACTCAAGAACGCAACATCTTAACATGTCCTCAAGTATCTGAATGGTTCGCTCGCATCGACCGCCCTGTCTGTGGATGAAAGGCTGTACTAAAGTGGAGTTTAGTACCTAAAGCATCTTGCAACTTCTTCCAAAATCGCGATATAAATCTCGGGTCTCTGTCTGAAACGATGGAACTCGGCACACTATGCAATCTCACAATTTGAGATACATACAACTCAAGTTTATCAAGCGAATAATAATCCGCATTTAGCCGAACAAAGTGAGCCGATTTGGTCGATCTATCCACTATAACCCGCATCGCATCTTTCTTGCTCGGTGTAGTTGGCAAACCGGATACAAAATCCATAGCAATTCTATCCCACTTCCATTCGGGTATCATGATCGGTGAAGTAACCTGTAAGGCACTTGATGCTCGGCTTTTACTTGCGACAAATTAAACACTTTGAAACAAATTCGGATATATCCCGCTTCATGCCGTGCCACCAATATAAGCTGCTTCAAATCATTATACATTTTCGCGCTACCCGGATGTACCGATAATCGACTATTATAAGCCTCGTTCAAAATCATCTGGATCAAATCCACATTCCTCGGAACACATATTCGGCCTTTGAAGTTCAAACAATCATTTGCATCAATTCAAACTCGACTGCGCATCATTTTCACACTGAACTCGTCTAGCAATCATATCTTTGTCAATTTTCTGTGCATCATAAATTTGCTGAATAAACATCGGTCTTACTTTCAACTCGGCTATGATCGAACCATCACCAGACATAACCATATGTGCGTTCATCACACGAAGAGCAAACAATGATTTTCTACTTAAGGCATCTGCAACAACGTTAGCTTTCCCCGGATGGTAGTCAATCACTAATTCATAGTCTTTCAACAGCTCTAACCATCTGCGTTGTCTCAAGTTCAAATCTTTTTGAGTCATCAAGTACTTCAGACTTTTGTGATCTGAATAAACATGACATTTCTCACCGAATAAGTAATGATGCCAAATTTTTAATGCGAATACAATGGCTGCTAATTCCAGATCATGAGTCAGATAATTTCTTTCATGAAGCTTCAATTATCTCGAAGCGTAGGCTATGACTTTGCCTTCCTACATCAAAACGCAATCCAAACCATTCAAAGAAGCATCACTATAAATAATAAATTCTTTACCCGATTCAGGTTGAGCTAACACTGGAGCTTCGGTCAAAAGGGCTTTCAACTGATCAAAGCTTTTCTGACACTTTTCTGACCATTCAAATTTAGCGCCTTTCTGTAATAGCTTTGTCAACGGGGTAGCTATTATAGAAAAACCCTTCACAAATCGTCTGTAGTAACCCGCAAGTCCCAAAAAACTTTGAATTTCAGAAACATTCTTCGGTGGTTTCCAATCAAGTATAGCCGATATTTTATTCGGATCAACCCGAATGGCTGATGCTGAAACGACGTGACCCAAAAAGCTAACTTCCTTCATCCCAAATTCACACTTACTAAACTTTGCATACAAATTGTTGATCTCGCAAAGTTTGTAGCACTAATCTTAAATGCTCGGCATGCTCGGTTTCATCTCCGAGTAGATCGGGATATCATCTATAAACACTACCACAAACCGATCCAAATCACATGCGAAAATCGATTCATCAAATCCATAAAAATGGCAGGTGCATTAGTAAGTCCAAAAGGCATAACCAGGAACTCAAAATGTCTGTTCCTCGTTTGAAATGTAGTCTTTGGCACATCAGAATCCCTGACTCGCAACTGATAATAACTCGATCTCAGATCTATCTTCGAAAACACTGAAACCCCTCTCAACTGATCAAACAAGTCATAAATCTGAGGCAACGGGTATTTATTCTTTATTGTCACCTTATTTAGCTGTCGATAATCAATAGACATTCGCATAGTCCCATCTTTCTTTTTCACAAATAGGACTGGTGCACCCCAAGGAGAAAAACTCGGTCGAGCAAAGCCCCTATCTGTCAACTCTTGCAACTGTGCTTTCAACTCTTTTAATTCAGTAGGTGCCATCCGATACGGAGCTATCGAAATCAGAGTCGTCCCCGGTACTAATTCAATACCAAACTCTATCTCTCGAATCAAGCAGAAACTCCGGTAATTCTTCGAGGGAACACCTCTGGGTATTCACACACCACCGTACAGATTCAATTTGTTTTTCAGACACTTTATTATCCAACACATAGGCCAAGTAAGCTTCACATCCTTTTTTCACATATTTATAGGCTAACATCGAGGATATTACTGCCGGTAACCCATTCAAGTCACTAGATTCAATCCGGATGATCTCACCATTCTGACATTTCAATTCAATGGTCTTTCTTTTGCAATTCACCACAGCATCGTGCAAAGTTAACCACTCCATTCCCAAAATTATATCAAATTCGTCGAAAGGGAACAACATTAAATCAGCTGGGAAACATGAATCCCGAATCATCAACGGGCAACCTTTACACACTTTATCAACGAGAACACATCTACCCAAGGGGTTGGACACACGGATCACAAACTCAGTAGACTCAACAGGCAGAGTCTTACTGGATACTAGAGTTTCACACACATATGAATGAGTTGAACCAGGATCAATCAATGCAATCACAGTAGTACCATAAAGAGTGAAAGTACCAGTGATAACATCTGGGGAAGAAGCATCCTCTCTGGCACGTATAACATATGCTCTAGCTGGTGTACGAGTCTCCGATCTAACCACAGTGTCTTTAGTTCCTTTCTGACTGCCACTAACATTTCCCGAATGCCTAGCTGGTCTGCCTCGCACTGACACGTTACTCGATCTGATATTCTGAGCCGTATTTTGGTCGGCTAACATTGGGCACTCTCTGATGAAATGATCTGACGATCCACATTTAAAACAGGATCGATCTCGGAATCTACAACTCCCAGAATGCCATTTACCACAATGCTTGCATTCAACTCGATTCTGCTGAGCATTACCAACACTGGCCATCGAAGTCGCACGGGAACCCACTGGAGGTCGATCTCGTCTAGACATGTCTGAAGTAGTTTTATGTCGGCCAAAGTCATCTCTGAACTTCTTAGATACAGAATAGAAAGTCTTACTCGATGATCTTTTACGAGTGTCTCTAGCTTCCATTTCAGCCTTTCTTTTCTCTTTCCCAAGCTCTTCAACTTTGCAAGCTCGCTCGACAAATACTACGAACTCTTTGATTTCAAGAATGCCAACAAGCAACTTTATGTCTTCATTCAAACCGTCTTCAAATCTTTTGCACATAATGGCTTCAGTTGATACACACTCTCGGGCATATCAGCTCAATCTGACAAAATTCCACTCACATTCTGTCACAGTCATACAACCCTGTTTTAGTTCCAGAAATTCTTTTTGTTTCTGATAGATGAATCTCTGACTGATATATTTCTTACAGAACTCGATCTGGAAGAAATCCCAAGTCACTTTTTCTTTCAGAACCACTGATACTAGTGTATTCCACTAGTGATATGCAGTGTCCCGAAGTAGCGATATAGTAAACTTCAGGCATTCATCTGGAGTACAGGATAGCTCATCAAGTACCCAAATAGTGTTATCAAGCCACATCTCAGCTCTCTCTGCATCATCATCATCATTAGCTTTGAATTCTTTGACCCCATATTTCTTAATTTTATCAACGGGAGGCCTACTAGATCTCATCGGATCTATCATCGGAGGTGCAGAAGGTATCGGAGTTGGATTATTCGGGGGTGGAGGTTGTTGTGCAGCCAGGTTAGTTCGGATAAACTGGGTAAACCATTCATTCATCATCTGGTAGAAGGCTTGCTTAGCCTCCCCCTCATGGCTACCCGAGACAGGTCGAGAGTCTATCGGCGCTGTCCCGCGTGCGAGATCAGGCGCTACACTCTCTTCATCATCCGCTACGGCTCTGTCAGGATCAGGATCCATTTACTATATAAAACACAGTTTGAAATGTCAGAAATCACCACACTATCATATATATAATAAAGGCATGTATAGCTAGACTCTCACGCGCTACAGTAGTCCTAGAATCGACTAAACCGTAAGCTCTGATACCAATCAAATGTAACACCCCTAACCCGTATCCATCGCCGGATTAGGGTTATGAGGTATTACTGACCCCAAATTCAGATCATCATAGTTATTCATTACAAATCATACTTAAATTTTTAATCAAAAACCCTTTGACAATTCAGTCTCATATACGAGGACCAGCTTAAACATATTTCATATATCTACAATTCAAACTATTTAACTACCGAATCTGAAACATTCAAATATTTGGTACACATTTAAGCATTTACTATTCACTTTATATATAATAAGTATAAAGACATCAATTACTATAGTCAAATTTCAGCATATTATTTCATGCCTTACTCACGAATGCATATTAACACATATCAACTCATAGCATTTTATTGGCTATCTGATCACTTATATAACATTTTGAACACTGTAACATAATCGAATCTACCCTTGATGATAATACAATATGCACATTCAACCATGTCTATTAACAAACCATCTAAACATATGCACTTTGAAAACCAAACAAATGTTCGTTAACATAACCGAAACATGAATAACTTATACCCATTTTCCTACTTTAAAATTTGCCTAAACCAACCATTTCAAATCCTGATCTAGTACTTACAAAGGTTAACCTAAATGCTAAACTCTTGACTAATTTAATACAATGCTAGCATTACCATCCATCAACCATCAATAACGCATAATACAAAACTTGCATAAAAGAAAAGACCATAGCCAAATCATTGAAACCAAACACATTCATCATATAGTCAAGAACAATTAAGATCCGAATTTAAAACAAATGATCAAGCCATTTTCGCATGGCTATTATATACAAACAAAACATCATTCAAACATTTAGTTAGCCTATACATGCCTTTGATTCAAAAACTAACTTTAAAATACCAAAAAAGGGGTGATAGTGTGGTTGACTCCTCCAACGATCCTTTGAGCCCGTAGCTTGACTGGAATCTATAATATGAAACAATGAACACACACGAAATAAGCTACTAGCTTAGTAAGTCTTAAGCATTATATTATATCGTTCAACCGTTTAAACATGAAATAAAATCAATTCATGACATTACATTTACATGTCTTACTTATAACTCAACATAACAAAGTATTACTACTTTACTTAACTTGATGACTTCCAATTTCCTTAACAAATACATCAATTGTCGATTATACACAATAATCACATAGCTAAGTATAACAATATGCCTACATGAGCATTTTTAATCACACTCATGTTTCGAATTTCAAATAACCACATAGCATATTTCATACACAAAATTCACAACCAAGTATATAACACTTTTCTTTCATCATTTTATTTGCTCACTATCATAGCATATTTATATATATATTTATAACACTAAAGTATGATAGTACATACCTTATAGCCGAATTAACAAGGCATTTTCAAAACTTAAGCTTTCTAGATTTGTTTCATGACTTTAATACTATATAACTGAAATTCGAAATTGAAACTCACCGGTATAGAACCTGCTAGGCTTTTGCCCGAATCGCACACACCGGCACTAGGCCTGCTAGACTCAAGGTCCGAAGTTTAAACACCAGCATTTATCCTGCTAGGCAATAAGCCCAAAATATTTCACCGGCACCAAGCCTGCTAGGCTCGAAGCCCGAAATAAATCACCGGTACAAGGCTTGCTGGGCTTGAAGCCCGAATATCAACATAATTAATCCTTCAATACACATTTCTTAATGCTATCATCACAAACAAATCATATACTTGATATTACATTCACATATCAAATCGAATATACTTATTCATATCACATTAAACAAAATATACTCAATCCAATATAATACCCTTACATTCGGCTAACTCATACATTTATCCTTAAAATTACTAAATTCATTCATTTACTACGTTCATAAATAATTCTTTGAAGTATATTTGCTTAAGAACTTACCTCGACTATCGACGGACAACGTAGACCGGTTATTCGATAACCTTTGCCTTTCCCCAATCCAAATCTGTTTTTCTTTGTTCTTGATCTAAACACATTAAAATTTAGCTCATTCAAGCACATTTCATCTCAATTTAGTCCCTGGAAACACGAAAATTTATATACTTTTTCATGCCCTTTTTGACCCAAATTCATGTGGTTTCGAGTAAATTCTTGTCGGAAAATAATTAAATATTATAAAATAATTAATTTGTGCTAAAAATATGAACATGATGAATTTTAATTAATTTTATAGTTAATTTTTTTTTAATTTTGGCTATTTTCGACAGAATCGCACAAAAGGGCAAAAATCACTTCATGCAGACATCGCCGAAGAATAAAAAACCGAGAAGCGATTTGAGGTGTCAAGGTGACTCTATTTTCAGCCCAAGACGGTCCAATTATAAAGATTTAATCATAATATAATTAATTTTAATTTATTCCCAAGTTAATTTGGGCTAGATAAATTATTTTTAATTAATTATGAAAAAGGGTCCAGTTAAACCGCACTGGTTGAACCGAACCGATTGAACCGAACCAGCCACCAATTGGGAAGCCCAAAACCATCCACAATGAAGGCCCAAATCAGCTTATTTTCTGATTAATTCATCTTCCAAAGGAGCCCTTGAAGATCTTTCAAAATCCCATTCAAACCCCTCCAAAATTCATGGCTTTAAAGATTTACCCATGCTATATTTAGCAAAGTTGAATTCTTCAACTTTTCCACATGGGATGGCCGGCCAAGGGAGCCTATTTTGCTGCTGTTATTTGCTATTTTTAGCAGCCTTAAACACCTATAAATACAGCCCCTAGCTGCTCATTCAAAGCATCCATCAATTCTCCAACATTCTCTCATTCTCTCTTCTCTTCTCTCAACTTTTCTCCCTTCGTTTCCATTCTATTTTCCCCTTGTTCTTATGCCGATTTCTCCTGTTGGAAAGGAGGTGTTTTTACAGCCATCTGGAGCAGCATTTAGAGTGTTCATAAGCCACCTTGATAGCTGAGGACAACGAAGAACGAAGAACGAAGAACGGAGCAATCAGACAAGCCATGGAGAACCACCGGATTTGTTTCTTGTTCCCTATCTCTTTAAAATTTTTTGTTGTTTTGAAAAATATGTTTATGGATATTTATGCTGTTGGAATGTTTAAATTAATCAATTTAGCTTGAATTTAATTCGTGTTGGGTTGATCGCATTTCGTCCTCTTGAATTGTTAAAATTGTGTTCATGCTATTAAAGGCCTCGGTAAAATGTTTGATTAAGTAAAATTTTGTTAAGTTATCTGGCATTATAATTGTTTAGATAGCTAATGAATTAATTATTTAAACGCATTGAAATTGTAATTAATGGACGCAATACTTAATCTGTGCATGTTTAATTCTTCTAAGGGAGCTGAAGATTAAATTAGCATTGTATTTGACGATACATATGCCTTGCATAACTTGCAGGATTTTTGTGATTAAATTGTTTCAAGGTAAGAATACTTGTTACTTCGCATGATCTTTTATGTGCTTGTTAGGGTGAATTAATCGTTTGCATCGACATAGGAATATGCGAGAGATTGTTTAATTTAATAAGTATGTATGTGCAATAATATGTTTACTCGTAGAAGTCATTAATCGTTCGAATTTGCATAGAAATATGTACAAGAGATGAATGGATTTTTATTTGTAAATATGTTCATAAGTTAGCAAATTACCGAGTTGTCATGTTTTAACAAGTATAAACACGAGTTTAATAATTCTAAGGTAAGAAATGTTATTAATCCAACACAATTATATCATCTTGATTAAAATCAGTTTTTGAAATCGTGCATTAGAACTTTGTTTTATCTTATTTTTCTTTGTTTTATTTTTAGTTTTTAGATATTTCTTAAATCCAAATATTTTTCCTTCACCAAATTGTTTGAAAACATTTTCATAAATAATTCTTTTACAGTCCCTGTGGGTACGATAACTCGACATTTACTTGTCACTTTATTACTTGTTACGATTGTGTACACTTGCACATTTCCACCGTTCTAAGTTTTTGGCGTCGTTGCCGGGGACTGTTTCTCAAAGCCATTATTTGTGAATTTTTATTCTTACATTTTGGTTTATTTATTTTCATATTTAAATTTTTACTTACTTAATTTTTCTATGAATATTTCAGGTGTTTATGAGTATTGACCAGATTATTGACTTACTCCTAGTGGACCCTGAAATAGAACGAACCTTTCACAACGAAGAAGACAAGCAAACCGAGAAGGACCGAAGGAATGAATTTCGAGAATATGAACCAAGGAAACGGAGCAAACCTCATGCTCGTAATCCTATCCTTATTGCCGATGATAGGGATAGAGCCTTAAGACAATATGCCGTGCTAGTGTTTAACGATCTTAATCTGGGTATTAGGAGACCAAAATCCAGCACAACAATTCGAGCCAAGCCAATCATGTTCCGGATGCTTCGCATGCGTTGGGCAATTCAATGGAATGCCCATCAAGATCCTCCTCATCTTCACTTAAGACTATTCATGGAAGTGAGCGATTCTTTCAAGTTAGCCAGAGTAATCTTCAAAAATGCCTTACGATTGAAGTTGTTCCCATACTCGTTAAAGGAACGAGCTTGTGCTCGGTTGAATTCATTGCCACCGAACTCCATTTCTACATGGCAAGAATTAGCTGAGAGATTCCTCATGAAGTATTTTCCGCCAAGCAAGAATGCTAAACTGAGGAACGAGATCACTGCTTTCCACCAAATGGATGACGAGTCCTTGTATGAGGCATGGGAAAGATTTAAAGAGTTATTACGAAAATGCCCTCAGCATGGAATTCCTCACGACATTCAACTTGAGACATTCTATAATGGTCTCAACGCTCACACAAGGATGGTAGTGGATGCCTCTGCTAATGGTGCTCTCCTTTCTAAGTCTTATAACGAGGCTTACGAAATTATCGAGAGGATTGCCAGCAACAACTATCAATGGCCAACTAGTCGAGCAGCATCAGGAAGACGAGTTGCTGGAATTCATGAAGTAGACGCTCTTACTTCACTCGCATCTCAGGTATCGTCAATATCCTCAATGCTTAAAAATCTTACTACTAATGGGTCTAATAGTTTTGCAGCACAGCCGACTAATCAATTTGAGAATATAGCCTGTGTCTATTGTGGGGAGGGACATTTGTTCAAAGAATGTCCATCGAACCCAGAATCTATGTACTACATGGGCAATCAGAACCAAAACCAAGGAAGGAAAGGGCTGCAATCCAACTTTTATAACCCATCATGGAGAAACCACCCGAATTTTTCCTGGAGTAACCAAGGGGCTGGAACCGCTACACCCAACCCAGCATCGACCCAAATTACTAATTTTCCGCAACAAGTCCGTAAACCGGTTCAGCTGAAGCATCCAATAGTCTGGAGAGTTTGCTAAAGGCATATCTAGTAAAGAATGATGCCTTAATCCAGAGCCAAGCAGCTACATTAAAGAATTTGGAGAATCAAGTGGGCCAGCTTGCAACTGAACTTAGGAACCGACCACAAGGTGCTTTACCTAGTAACACGGAAAATCTGAGAAATCCGGGGAAAGAACATTGCAAAGTGTTGCAATTGAGGAGCGGAAAGATAGTAGAGCCCAATACTGTCGAAGTTGAAAAGGAGCAAGCTGATGCTCAAGAAGAAGTTCAACCAAGTGTTGAAACACCAGTTTCTCCAGAACCGATATCTGTAAGACCCAGCAAAGTAACCGCAGGACCAGTTAATTCTGATCTCTCAACAACATCGTTAGATACAGAATTACCGCCAAAGGCGAATCAACCAAGACCAGTTCCAGTACTGAAACCACCGCCACCCTACCCTCAAAGACTTCAGAAGCCGAAGCAGGAGATTCAATTCAAAAAGTTCCTAGACGTACTCAAGCAACTTCACATCAACATTCCGTTGGTCGAAGCACTTGAGCAAATGCCGAACTACGTCAAGTTCATGAAAGATATCCTGTCTAAGAAACGAAGGCTTGGTGAATTTGAGACGGTAGCTCTGACAAAGGAATGCAGTGCATATCTTCAAAACAAACTACCCCCAAAATTGAAGGATCCTGGATGTTTTACCATACCGTGCAACATTGGATCAACATATTGTGGTAAAGCATTATGTGACTTAGGTGCAAGTATCAACTTGATGCCTATGTCAATATTTAGGAAGTTGGGGATAGGAGAAGTTAGACCAACTACGGTTACACTTAAACTAGCAGATCGATCCTTACCACATCCAGAAGGAAAAATCGAGGACGTATTGGTACGTGTAGAAAAATTTATATTTCCTGCTGACTTTGTAATTCTAGATTTTGAAGCAGACAAAGAAGTGCCAATTATCCTAGGAAGACCATTCTTAGCAACTGGAAGAACCCTTATTGATGTGCAAAAGGGCGAGTTGACTATGCGTGTTCAGGATGATCAGGTAACATTTAATGTTTTTAAGTCAATGCGATTTCCTGACACTATGGATGATTATTCTTCAGTAGCCGATTTAGAGGAATTAATAGTAGAGAAGGAACTTAACGATGTTGATGACCCATTGGAAAGAATTTTGACATCAGATCCCCCAAATGAGGAAGAGGAGGACGAATACTTAGCTTTGCTAGAAGCTAATCAAAAGGGATTTAATCCGCAATCTCGTTTTGAATCTTTGGAATTAGAGAAAAGAGATTACATTCAGCCAAAAGCATCAATCGAGGAGCCACCTAAGTTAGAACTCAAGGTATTACCGTCACACATAAAATATGTTTATTTAGGTAACGCTTCTACTCTGCCTGTGATTGTTTCAGCTGAATTAACTACTGAGCAAGAAGAGAAACTTATCATAGTCTTGAAACAATTCAAGAAGGCAATCGGATGGACCATAGCTGACATTCACGATATTAGCCCATCCGTATGCATGCACAAGATCATATTAGAAGATGGTGAGAGAGGAACGATTGATGGACAACGGAGACTGAACCCAATCTTGAAAGATGTAGTGAAAAAGGAAATCATCAAGTGGTTGGATGCGGGTATAATTTACCCTATCTCAGACAATTCATGGGTGAGTCCAGTCCAGTGCGTGCTGAAGAAAGGAGGTATCACGGTCGTGGAGAACGAGAACAACGAGTTGATACCAACAAGGACAGTTACGGGATGGAGAATCTGTATCGATTACCAGAATCTAAACAAGGCGACTAGGAAAGACCACTTTCCTCTGTCGTTCTTGGACCAGATGCTGGATAGACTCGCAGGACGAGACTATTACTATTTTCTCGACGGATACTCAGGGTATAATCAGATTACGGTAGCACCGGAAGATCAACACAAAATGACATTCACCTGCCCGTACGGTACATTTGCATTTAGATGCATGCCATTTTGTTTATGTAATGCACCAGCTACATTTCAGAGATGTGTTATGTCTATTTTTACTAACATGGTTGAGAAATACTTGGAAGTTTTCATGGACGATTTCTCAGTATTTGGAGATGCTTACGAGGATTGCTTAGCCAATCTAGCGAAGGTACTAAGGCGATGTGAAGAAACAAATCTCGTACTCAATTAGGAAAAATGCCATTTCATGGTACGAGAAGGAATTGTTCTAGGCCGTCGGATAACGAGACATGGGACCGACGTGGACAAAGCAAAAGTAGATGTTATTGAGAAGCTCCCACCTCCAACATCTGTAAAAGGTGTTAGGAGCTTTTTGGGCCACGCCGGTTTCTATCGAAGATTTATAAAGGACTTCTCCAAAGTGGCTAAACCCTTATGCAAGCTGTTGGAAAAGGACTCGATATTCAAGTTTGATGAGGAATACTTAAAAGCCTTCAACAATCTGAAGAGTCGATTAGTCACGGCACCCATAATCGTCACACTAGACTGGGATTCGCCATTCATATTGATGTGTGACGCAAGTGACTTCGCCATTGGAGCTTTCATGGGCCAGCAAAGGAACAAAGTTTTTCATCCTATCTACTATGCAAGCAGAACTCTAACCGGAGCCCAACTGAACTATACGGTAACAGAAAAAGAGTTACTTGCTATTGTGTTTTCCTTCGACAAGTTTCGATCTTATCTTGTAGGTACCAAAGTGATTGTCTATACGGACCATTCCGCGATTAAGTACTTATTAGCCAAGAAAGATGCTAAGCCGAGATTGATCCGGTGGGTGCTTCTACTTCAAGAGTTCGATCTAGAAATTCAAGATCGAAGAGGAGTAGAAAACCAAGTAGTGATCACTTATCCAGATTGGAGCCACAAGAGGAAAATTCTTCACTTTTACCGATCCAAGAGACATTTCCGGATGAACACATACCAAAGGTAACTCATGTCAATAATACTCCTCGGTTTGCTGATTTTGCTAACTATTTAGCTTGTGGTTTGATGCCAATTGATAAAACATATCAGCAAAGAAAAAAGTTTCTTCACGATGTGAAGTACTATTTTTGGGAAGAGCCATATTTGTTCAAAAAGTGTGCAGATCAGATGATTAGAAGATGTGTGACAAGATGAAATAATCAAGATTTTATACCATCATCATTCGGATCCAAGTGGAGGACACTTTGGAGGTACTCGTACATCGCCAAAGTAATCGCATAGCCGGATTCTTTTGGCCAACACTATTCAAGGATGCATACGCTTACGTAAAGAATTGTGATCGATGTCGAGGGTTGGAAACGTAACCAATAGAAATGAGATGCCTCGAAAAATATCCTTGAGGTAGAATTGTTTGATGTTTGGGGTATTGATTTTCTTGGTCCTTTTCCTCCGTCTTTTGGTCACAAGTACATATTGGTAGCAGTAGATTATGTGTCCAAGTGGGTCGAGGCTGAAGCTTATCCCACGAACGATGCCAAGGTTGTGATGAAATTCTTGCAGAAACACGTGTTCACAAGGTTTGGAACCCCTAGAGCTATTATCGATGAAGGGACCCACTTTGTGAACAAGTGGTTAAAATGGTTGTTAGATAAACATGGAGTGAAACACATGGTTGCTACTGACTTACCATCCGCAGACAAATGGACAAGCTGAGCTAGCAAATAAGGAGATCAAAGGTATACTTGAGAAGGTAGTTTGCCCGAACCGACGAGATTGGTCCAAAAGACTAGATGATGCTTTATGGGCTTACAGAGAATAAAGATACAAGACACCTTTAGGAATGTCACCCTATAGGTTGGTCTTTGGGAAAGCTCACATCTACCTCTCAGAGTTAGAGCATAGAGCTTCTTGGGCTCTTCGACAACTCAATTTGGATCTCAAGCTTGCTAAAGAGAAACGAATGCTCCAACTCAACGAGCTAGAGGAATTTCAATGTTCTCATACGAAAATGCCAAATTACTCAAAGAAAGACTCAAAAATGGCATGACAAGCATATCCAAGCTCGAGAGTTTGAAGCGTGTCAAGAAGTCTTGTTATTTAATTCCGCATCAAGTTCTTTCCGTAAGTTAAAGTCACGTTGGTCCGGTCCATTCACGATTCATCGCGTCATCCATACGAGTTGTTGAACTCCAAGGTGAGAGAGGTAATTTTCAAGTCAATGCTCAGCGCTTGAAACATTATTATGGAGAAAAACTCGAACGGGATAAAATTGTGTTCGGTTTATCTGATCTTTAAATTTTCTTGTTTTTAATAAATTATTTAGGGAATATTTTCGGGTTTATTATGTCTAAATAAATTCTGTCTAGGAGATTGGAACTTAAGCGGGACCGCTTGTGACCCCTCCAATCTTTCCTGTGAATTGATTTTTACATAATTTTCCAAGAAATTAGCCCCTAAATGACAAAATAAATTTTTGATTTTCCAAATAAATAAGTCAATTTTGACCCAAGTCTTAAATTGCAGCTCAATTTCAAATTTTCATAAAGTCCATGGACTTAATTGAATTATTTTCAAAATTTGGTTGCTATTTTCATAAATAATAAAAACTAGGTGCCTCTTTTTGTAAATATTTTTAAAAGGCATCTAAAATAAATATTTTTATTTTCATAAATTATTGATAAACTTTAATATATAATTATATTCATTATAATTTATATATTAACTTTTATCAATTTAGCTTATGATTAGAATCAATATTATTCTATATTTATCTTAACAATTAAATAGCAATTGATAATTTAAATGTGTTTATTTAATTATTAATTGTTGTTTATCACGAGTAAAATTAGAAGGGGACTCTTATTTTTTAATGCTTTGATTGTTCTAAGAGTTCTATTCTAATTTATACTAATCCATCTATAAATTGCACCATTGTTCTCACCATTCACCCATCACTCAAACTCCCATCCACCAAAACACCAAGTGCCGCACCACCCCAAGACACCATTCGGCCAGCAGCAGCCCCCAGCAGACGCCACACCAATCGGCCAGCAGCTGCTCCAGCACTCCCGCACGCTAGCACCAGCTCCTGCTGTAACACCCCAAACCCGGTCAATACGCCACAACCGAATTTGGTATGTCACAGGGGAAAATGTTTTGAGGAAAAACGAGTTACCGATTAAATTTTAGTGAAAAACTCTTTGTTGTTCTAAGTTCGTAGAAATCAGGTGTATAATAAATTAAAAACTGATAATTTACTTTGAAGTCCCGAAAATAAATCTTTAAAACTTAGTTGCAGCTTAGATTTGTAAACCTTTTATAAATTGAAAAGAAACTAAAGCGATTAGGTTGAAAACCGTATCTAATAGAAATTTGGAAACTGGAGTTTTGGAAAATAGTATGAGTTATCAAAAATACTTAAGTTGTTAAATACTATCAATTGATTTATGTTACCCGATGGTAACGTTTTAAAAACCATCGCGTTTAGTAGTTTAGAAAACTTGGTGCTCAAATTATTATATCAACCATGTAATTTATAAGCCATATTTAAAACAAATCCAAAGCATATAAATAATCCAAAAATATAATTAAAGAGGCCTTATTACAAATCCATAAAAAGATGAAAACGAATTAAAATAAAGTACCCAAATGGAAGTTCATGTAAAACCAAATTTTATTGCATGGCCTCCTCGAGTTCATCCGGCTCCTCATCCGCGATTTTACGAATCACCTGAAAAAAAAGTAAGGGAGAAGGTGAGCCACCAAGACTCAGTGCATAATCCCTCTCCCTGGGTAAATGCCACATACTTACACAAATTATAACCAAGAAATATATATATAATGCACCCAACCTAGCCATCCAAAACTCCTTTTTCTACCCCGTGTGGTACCAAACCACTGGTGGTGCCAAACCACTGGTGACCCAAAGTCACGATATCCAATAATGTGATGCCAAATCACTGGTGACCCAAAGTCACGAATAATCAAGTTGTGGGGCCAACCCACGTGTGATACCAAATCACCGCGACGATCCCAATACATCAAATGTGGGGCCAACCCACGGTGGTGTGAAACCACCGGGACGAAGTCGCTATGAGGTGCCAAACCTCTGTGTCCCAAAGACATGAAATAAGTGGTACCAAACCACCGGAGGTGCCAAACCTCCGGTGTCCCAAAGACACGGATATCAATCTTCCCCCTCCTCTCATATCGCCCATACCAATGCAATAGATAACAAATCATGTCATTATACTTTGATATAAACATATAACCAATATATATTGTAGATCGTGATATTAACAACATATATCAACATCATATCGAAACGGACTTACCCGTATCCTTGCTCATACCCATCAAGGTATCATTTCAAGATCTCATAGTTTTCTTTACTTAACAACATGAATAGTTATTAACACACACATATATATATATACCGAAAGTTATAAAGTGTGTAAGGTACACACCTTTCACTAACGCAAATACTAACTTCCAAGATCCGATCTACCGCACTAGATCACCTTGTCCTACATTCGGCCATACCACAAAACTATAAGCAAAAATCCATTCGGCCAACATCACATCTTAACCCCAATAGCCTTAGTCTTTATCCTCAAAAAGAATAATGAATCGACATGAATCTTACCACTTGACTTACCAACTTCGATTGCTAATGGAATGGCTTAGATCGATTGCTTCCAACGTCCCAAAAGAGCCTAAAAGAAAAATCGGTTCCTAAATAATGGTTAGAACCTTGCAAACAAATGCCCAAGGATTCGGCCTTTGTCCACAAGAAAACGACTTAGAAAGGAGAAGGAAATAACGGAAATACGGCCATGAACACTTACCTATCTTCCAAAACCGATTGAAGAAAACCCAAAGATTATCTACCCTTGATGATATTCGCCAATATAACACCAAAAGAGAGAAAGAAGATTCGGCTATGGTGGAGTAAAAAGAAAGGAAAAAATAAAAGTGAAAGTGAAATAGGAGAAGGATGATTCAAAATGGAAGAAAGAAGAAAATAGAAAATAAAAATAGAATGGTAATGGATGTTTTTAACTTTGAAAAAAATGAAAGAGATGGGATTTGGGAAGGAGGAAGATTCGGCCAAGAGGAAGTGAAAAGGAAATGTGGTTTTTGAGCAAGTATCAAAAGAAAGAAAAGAGAGATGGGAGAAAGAGGTTCGGCCAAACACCTAGTTTGCCGAAAAGAAAAGTGCACAAAAATGCAAATTGTGGTTTCGGTTTCAAAAGGGAAATGAGAGGAAGAAATTAGATTTTGGTTCAAACACAAATGAGAGCTAAATCAAAAGCAAAATTGCACCAAAATGCCTAAGATACATTCGGCCAAAGAGGGAGTTTTTTTGGAGAGGAAGAGAAAATGCCAAATGATGCACAAAATGCTAAAGTTGGCCAACTATTCCCCCAAACTTCCTATCAACATTCGGCCACCCCTAGCCACACATGCCGTCCCACATTCATGCACTAATGGCCACAGGAGAGTTTCCAAAACAACACCCTTAAGCCAAGCCTTGAAATCCTCTACATTCCCAAAGTTGAAGAAATTTTATCCCCAAAATCTAGCAATTCTATCCCTTATTTCATGCTTACCATAACCTTAAGTCTTCTTGCCATAAAAAGAAAATTGTCCATCTTATCCATATGAATAGTTGACCGACAATTAATGCTAGGATGCATAAAAAAATAAAATCCTTAATATGCCTTCCATGCTACTCAACCACTTCCTCAAGCAACCTTTCATGCGCCTTATCCACTATGCCACTAACTCCTCTTGTGTTAGAATTTAACACTTAAATTAACTTAAGTGTCAAGTTCATCTAATCCACTTCACTATATTTTCAATACTAAAAATCATTCTAGCTTAGCTAATAATTCCAAGCCTTCATAAAACTATACTAAGCACATAATAATAATCATACTCGAGCTAACACAAGTAACAAGATGATACTCAATTTTTTTAGGATATTACAATTCTACCCCCTTAAGAAAATTTCGTCCTCGAAATTACTCGCTCAAAAGAGTTGAGGAAATCGCCGCCTCATCACATCCTCCTGTTCCCACGTAGCTTCTTCTACGCCATGGTTCCGCCATAAAACCTTCACTAAAGGAACCGACTTCCTACGCAAAACTTTCACACCTCGGTCTAGAATCGCACACGTGTTCTTCTTCTACCGCGATCCGGACTCACCTCTATTTCCTCTCTCGCCACAACATGCGATGGATCGTAAGCGATAGCGTCTAAGCATGGAGACATGGAACACATTGTGAATCGACTCGGCTCTCGATGGCAACTCGAGCTGATAGGCTACTAGTCCCACTCGTCTCAACACCTTATACGGCCCAATAAACCTTGGACTTAACTTGCCTTTTCTCCCAAATCTTAACACTTTCTTCCATGGCGAGACTTTCGTAAAAACTTTGTCACCCACGGAAAATTCTATATCCCTCCGCTTGAGATCGGCATATGACTTCTCGCCTATCCAAGCTTCCTTCAACCGAGCTTGAATCAACTTCACCTTATCTTCGGTTTACGCAACCAACTCGGGTCCTAACATTTGACGCTCACTCAACTCGGGTCCAAATGTAGGTGTGCGACACCTCCTACCATACAACGCCTCATATGGTGCCATCTTAATGCTTGCTCGATAACTATTGTTGTATGCGAACTCGCTAATGGTAAAAACTCTTCCCACCGCCTCTCAAGTCCAATACACAACCTCTCAACATATCCTCTAAAATCAGATAACTCTTTCCGATCGCCTGTCGATCGTGGATGAAATACGATGGTACTAAAATCCAACCGCGCACTCCAAAGCCCGATGTAACGCTCTCCAAAACCTCGACGTAAATCTAGGATCTCTATCTGAGATGATCGACACTGGTACACCGTGAAACCTTACTATCTCCGCCACATACAACTTAGCTAACTTCAAGCGAGTAATCCACCCTTCACCGAATAAAATGAGTCGACTTAGTCGACGATCCACAATCACCCAAATCGAGTCCTTCTTACTTGGCGTAAGGGGTAATCCACTGACAAAGTCCATAGTGATCCTTTCCCACTTCCACTGTGGAATCTTCATCGGCTGAAGTAACCCAGACGGCAACTGATGTTCCTCCTTGACCTGCTGACACGTCAGACATTTACCCACAAACTCGCCATCCTCACGCCGACACTGCCACCAAAACTACTCTCTTAAATCCCGATACATCTTGCTACCTCCAGGATGCATAGCGTACGGGCTGCTATGAGCATCCCGAAGAATCCTTTGCCTCAACTCAACATCCTTTGGCATACAAGCTCTTCCTTTAAAACACAATACTCCATCTTTGGACAAACTATAATCCTCTAAACCACCATTCTGAACCTGTAGCCTCCGATCATTCAAACCATCATCCTCTAACTGTTTCTCCTTGATCTGCTCTAACCAAGTCGGCTTGACTTGCAATTCACCCAAAAGACTCTCATCGTCATATAAGCTAAGATGAGCAAACATCGATCTTAAGTCCGATACAACCTTTCGGCTCAACGCGTGCGCCACCACGTTAGCCTTGCCCTGGATGATACTCAATCGAATCGTGTGTAGTCCTTCAACAACTCTATCCATCTACGCCGCCTCAAGTTCAAATCCTTCCGAGTCAAAAGATACTTAAGACTCTTGTGATCCGTGTAGCTATCGACTTCTCTCCATACAAATAGTGTCTCCAAATCTTCAAAGCAAAACCATCTGCGGCTAATTCCAAGTCATGCGACGGATAGTTAACTTCATGTGGTCTCAATCATCGAGATGCATAAGCCACTACCTTCCTTCCTGCATCAAAGACACATCCCAAACCAAGATGTGATGCATCACAAGAAACCGTGAATTCCTTGCCGCCTCGGGTTGAATCAAAATCGAGCTTCAATCGAATCTTCTTCAACTTGTCAAAACTTCCTTGTCGCTTCTCGGTCCACACAAATGGAATTCCTTTCCTCAATAACTTAGTCATAGGTATCGCTATCAAAGAAAATCCTTCCACAAATCTTCTGTAATACCCCGCTGCACCTAGGAAACTCCGAATCTCACCCACGACTTAGGCGGCTTCTAATCCAACACTGCCTTAATCTTTCGAGGATCCACTCTAATCCCCTCAGCTGATACTACGTAACCCAAGAAAGTCACCTCCTAAGCCAAAACTCGCACTTACTAAATTTTGCATAAAGCTACTTTTCCTCAAAATCTGCAACACTACTCGCAAATGCGCATCATGCTCCTCCTCCGACTTGGAGTATACCAAAATATCGCCTATAAATACCATAACAAACTGGTCCAAAAATCTGCTGGAATACCCGATTCATCATGTCCATGAATGCCGCCGCAAGTTAGTCAACCCAAACGGCATTACAAGAAACTCGTAGTGCCCATACCGAAAAGCGAAATGCCGTCTTATTGATATCGACCTCTTTCACCTTCAAATGATGATATCCGGACCTTAAATCAATCTTGAGAAAACCGTTGTTCCCTTAAGTCGATCAAACAAGTCATCTATCCTCGGCAAAGGATACTTGTTTTTGATCGTCGACTTATTCAATCGGCGATAGTCTATACACATCCACATCGATCCATCCTTTTTCTTGACAAAAGTACCGGTGCTCCCAAGGCGAAACACTTGGTCGGATAAAACCTCGATCCAACAACTCTTGAATTTGAGCCTTCAATTCCCTAATTCCTTCTGCCATCCTATACGGAGCAATAGACACCGCGCAGCTTACGGGTATGTGATCTATACCAAATTCAACTTCACGATCCGGAGGCAATCCCTTAAGTTCTTCCGAAATACGTCAACATATTCCTTTACTGCTTCGGACATTCCCCACGATGAGACTCCTTAGCCTCCAACGCACACACATGAACCACAAATGCCTCACGACCCTTTCTCTCGACCAACTTCACACGCCTTTCAACGCAGATACCACGTTGGATAGATAATCTCTTCTATTACCTATCATAACCACCTCTTTGCCCTCACACGTGTCTTCAAAACCATGCACTTAGCAACGCAATCCAAACTTGCTTGATACCCGACCAACCAGTCCATCCCAAGAATCGGATCGAACTCCTCAAACGGCGGTTCCATCGGATCGCCTACAAACATTACCCCTTGGAGTTCTAGGGGTACATCTCTATATAGCTTATTTACTTCTACAGAGTGACCCGGAGGGCTAAGTGCTGTCATCTTCCTAGAAGTAGTCTCGAGTCTAGATTCATAGTCTCTACTATGTTACTAGCAACATACGAATGTGTCGAACCCACATCTATCAAAGCGATATATGGTTCACCAAAGATTAAGAACGTACTCAGCTTATGACGTCCGGTCGTCCGCCCTCCTCGACGACTTCTTTGCATACACCAAACTAGGGTCGTCTTGCCTCGGTGTTGCCAAAGACCTCTCGCCGAGATGCTCCGCGGCCTCGACTGAACCATTACCTCCTCTACCATTACCACGACCTCTCTACGGTGGCGGTCCTCATTTCGAACCGAGCACGACCTTGACCCTCGGGCGATTCCCGCTAGCTTACGGGCGGTCTCACACGATGATCCAAATAACCACACTCAAAACATCCTTTCCTCCGGTCCAACATTCGCCCCAATGAAATTTTCCACATCGGTTACATCATGTCTTTGGTCCTCGATTAGCGATATGTGCCTCCCATATTGATTCGCCCACTCGCTAACCCTCTTCTCGAGAATTACCAAGTGACCCCGATGATCCAAAACTTCTCTTATGTTTATTCTTGTCGTGCCTCCGCTTTATCGATTCCTTTATCCCTTCGCTATCTTAGTCTTTTCAACTAGCGCAAAGCAAACTCTCGTTCTTGATGTGGAGCAATCAACAACCTCGATTCGTCCCTCAATCCATCCTCGAATCGGACACATCGCTCGTGTTCGAAGCCACGATACCTCCAAAGATACCTCAATCAATCTTAAAAATTCGCCTCATATTCTAATACAAACTTACTTCCTGGACCAAACTCGAAATGCCTTATGTTTGTGCATCAATGTAACTAGACCCAACATATTTCTTCCGATCTGCCGCCTTAAAATAATCCCAAGTGAGATCCTCCGCGCAAAGCACTATTCCGCACCGTGAGACACCACTGATATGACTCATCCCGAAGAAGTGACACTATCCCTTTCTGACTTTTCCTCGGCATTCGGATCCAAGTCATCCATGATTCGTTCCGTCGCCTCTAACCAATACTCTGCCGTATTGGGAGCCACACCTAAAACACCTCAAAATACCTCGGCTCCATTAGCTCGAGTCACTCGGTGCAGATTTCGAGCTCCCGCGCCTCCACCTATTCCAGCTACCCTCTCAAGGACTCGCAAAGATCGCCTAAGACACTGCGTCATCCCCGTTGATCCTCGATGCTCAACTCCAACCGGGTGGTGGGGTAGTGGTACCTCATTTTCGGATCCTTGACCGGACCTCACCGGCTCGCACCACGACCATCCTACCCCGACCAAGTCCACGAGTAATACGACCCCCCGACCTCGAGCACGCATGTCTAAAGTCTCGACTTATCCGATTTAAAAGTGTTATGCATTAGTCATTATTCCACTTTCTTTAAAACACGCTTTATGAATAATTTTAATAAGAAGTTGTTTCATGAGTACATTCAACCTATAGTTTGGGTCTCTAGAGTAGTTTCTACTACTAATCAGTCATACTAACATCATCATATCATCAAGATCAACAGCTTAAAGTACTTACCCAAGGCGGATCGGTCTTGAGACTCGGTGCCATGCCTTTTAGATCATATAATTTTAAACAAAAACATTTTAAGATCATACTTTAAATCATTTTGGGCCTCGAGCCACAAATGAGCTTTTGAACTTGGCTCGATATTAATTTGTAACACCCCAAACCCTGGTCAATACACCACGGCCGAATTTGGTATGTCACAGGGGAAAATATTTTGAGGAAAACGAGTTACCGATTAAATTTTAGTGAAAAACTCTTTGTTGTTCTAAGTTCGTAGAAATCAGTGTATAATAAATTAAAAGCGATAATTTACTTTGAAATCCCAAAATAAATCTTTAAAACTTAGTTGCAACTTAGATTTGTAAACCTTTTATAAATTGAAAAGAAACTAAAGCGATTAGGTTGAAAACCGTATCTAATAGAAATTTGGAAACTGGAGTTTTGGAAAATAGTATGAGTTATCAAAAATACTTAAGTTGTTAAATACTATCAATTGATTTATGTTACCCGATGGTAACGTTTTAAAAACCATCGCGTTTAGTAGTTTAGAAAACTTGGTGCTCAAATTATTATATCAATCATGTAATTTATAAGCCATATTTAAAACAAATCCAAAGCATATAAATAATCCAAAAATATAATTAAAGAGGCCTTATTACAAATCCATAAAAAGATGAAAACGAATTAAAATAAAGTACCCAAATGGAAGTTCATGTAAAACCAAATTTTATTGCATGGCCTCCTCGAGTTCATCCGGCTCCTCATCCGCGATTTTACGAATCACCTGAAAAAAGTAAGGGAGAAGGTGAGTCACCAAGACTCGATGCATAATCCTCTCCCCGGGTAAATGCCACATACTTACACAAATTATAACCAAGCAATATATATATAATGCACCCAACCTAGCCATCCAAAACTCCTTTTTCTACCCCGTGTGGTACCAAACCACTGGTGGTGCCAAACCACCGTGACCCAAAGTCACGATATCCAATAATGTGATGCCAAATCACCGGTGACCTAAAGTCACGAATAATCAAGTTGTGGGGCCAACCCACGTGTGATACCAAATCACCGCGACGATCCCAATACATCAAATGTGGGGCCAACCCACGGTGGTGTGAAACCACACGGGACGAGTCGCTATGAGGTGCCAAACCTCTCGGTGTCCCAAAGACACGAAATATGTGGTACCAAACCACCGGAGGTGCCAAACCTCTCCGTGTCCCAAAGACACGGATATCAATCTTCCCCCTCCTCTCATATCGCCCATACCGATGCAATAGATAACAAATCATGTCATTATACTTTGATATAAACATATAACCAATATATATCGTAGATCGTGATATTAACAACATATATCAACATCATATCGAAACGGACTTACCCGTATCCTTGCTCATACCCATCAAGGTATCATTTCAAGATCTCATAGTTTTCGGCTTTAACAACATGAATAGTTATTAACACACACATATATATATATATACCGAGTTATAAAGTGTGTAAGGTACACACCTTTCACTAACGCAAATACTAACTTCCAAGATCCGATCTACAGCACTAGATCACCTTGTCCTACATTCGGCCATACCACAAAACTATAAGCAAAAATCCATTCGGCCAACATCACATCTTAATCCCAATAGCCTTAGTCTTTATCCTCAAAAAGAATAATGAATCGACATGAATCTTACCACTTGACTTACCAACTTCGATTGCTAATGGAATGGCTTAGATCGATTGCTTCCAACGTCCCAAAGAGCCTAAAAGAAAATCGGTTCCTAAATAATGGTTAGAACCTTGCAAACAAATGCCCAAGGATTCGGCCTTTGTCCACAAGAAAACGACTTAGAAAGGAGAAGGAAATAACGGAAATACGACACTTAACACTTACCTATCTTCCAAAACCGATTGAAGAAAACCCAAAGATTATCTACCCTTGATGATATTCGCCAATATAACACCAAAAGAGAGAAAGAAGATTCGGCTATGGTGGAGTTAAAAGAAAGGAAAAAATAAAAGTGAAAGTGAAATAGGAGAAGGATGATTCAAAAATGGAAGAAAGAAGAAAATAGAAAATAAAAATAGAATGGTAATGGATGTTTTTAACTTTGAAAAAAATGAAAGAGATGGGATTTAGGAAGGAGGAAGATTCGCCAAGAGGAAGTGAAAAGGAAATGTGGTTTTTGAGCAAGTATCAAAAGAAAGAAAAGAGAGAGATGGGAGAAAGAGGTTCGGCCAAACACCTAGTTTGCCGAAAAGAAAAGTGCACAAAAATGCAAATTGTGGTTTCGGTTTCAAAAGGGAAATGAGAGGAAGAAATTAGATTTTGGTTCAAACACAAATGAGAGCTAAATCAAAAGCAAAATTGCACCAAAATGCCTAAGATACATTCGGCCAAAGAGGGAGTTTTTTTGGAGAGGAAGAGAAAAATGCCAAATGATGCACAAAATGCTAAAGTTGGCCAACTATTCCCCCCCAAACTTCCTATCAACATTCGGCCACCCCCCTAGCCACACATGCCGTCCACATTCATGCACTAATGGCCACAGGAGAGTTTCCAAAACAACACCCTTAAGCCAAGCCTTGAAATCCTCTACATTCCCAAAGTTGAAGAAATTTTATCCCCAAAATCTAGCAATTCTATCCCTTATTTTATGCTTACCATAACCTTAAGTCTTCTTGCCATAAAAAGAAAATTGTCCATCTTATCCATATGAATAGTTGACCGACACTTAATGCTAGGATGCATAAAAAAATAAAATCCTTAATATGCCTTCCATGCTACTCGAACCACTTCCCTCAAGCAACCTTTCATGCGCCTTATCCACTATGCCACTAACTCCTCTTGTGTTAGAATTTAACACTTAAATTAACTTAAGTGTCAAGTTCATCTAATCCACTTCACTATATTTTCAATACTAAAAATCATTCTATCTTAGCTAATAATTCCAAGCCTTCATAAAACTATACTAAGCACATAATAATAATCATACTCGAGCTAACACAAGTAACAAGATGATACTCAATTTTTTTAGGATATTACACCTGCCCAGGTCGGTGCCGCATGTTTGTTGCCTCAAGATGCACGCTTGTGCGTACCATCGCCCCACATCAGACCAGCCTGTGGCCTGCCTAGCGCAAAGCCTTGCGGTAGCCCCATTGCGCGCCACCTGCTGCTGCATTGTGCGCCTATGCGCACATCTCCCTTCCCCCAACCCAAGCCAACCCTCCTTTAAATCCTCCCTTTTGATTCATTAGTTTTTATTCATTTTAAGAGTTTTTAAATTCTACGAGGAAGGTGGTAAGAGTAATTTTCTTTCTTAAATTTAATTTTTTATTCAATTACTTAATTTTTCAATTTATTGAAATTTTAGTAATTGTTGTTAAATTTTTAAGAAGCTAATTTTTATTTTTTCCATCTGATATTCAGGTTAATTATGACTCGCAAGAGAACTCGTGCCTCCGCTCAAATCGACAAAACACAAAGCAAATTTCACTGTGAATAAGCCAAAGTAAGATACAAAAGTATCTTCAAAAATCAACAGATGCATCCAGAGAAAGGCTTCACATTGAAGGAAAGCAACTACAGAGACTTTATGGCACGTATTCGTCAAGTTGCTGAAGCCCTCAATTAGGAATTGTTTTGTGAAAAGAGACCAAGTGTGGATGAAGAACTAGTTCGTGAATTCTACGCGAACTTAACTTCCAGTGAATTGACTGAAGTTCCAGTCCGAGGAATCAAGGTACCAATAAATTCTAGTGCTATTAATGAGTTCTCTGAATTACCTGATTTCGACAACAATGAATATTCCTCTCTGTTGAGCAATATTAAGCCTGAAAATCTGCAAGAAATCCTCGAAGAACTCACAGTTCCAGGTTCCAAGTGGACTGTGTCAAAGCAAGGAATCAACACGTGTCGAAGAGAGTATTTGACGCCTCTAGCGAGGGTATGGTTTTATTTCATCCGTTTCAGCCTTATGCCTAGTTCGCATGGGACTACAATTTCATTAGATCGAATGGTCCTATTATACTCGATTCTAACCGGAAAGACCATTGATGTGGGCAAGATCATCCTGAGAGAAATGCAAAATTGTGTCGTTAAACGGTCTGGCCCTGCCTATTTCCCCTTTACGATCACAATTCTGTGCTTAAAAGCAAAACTCCTTGCGGACGTATAGCAGACAGAGTATAGTCAAGGCACAATCACCGATTGGGACCTCTACCGAGTGGCTAGAGATTCTGTTCTTCAGCAGCGAATTGAAGAGAGCGAGGATCCTGAGGAAGCAGAAGATGAACCCACAGAAATCCCACCAGAGCAATCAAATGAGGCAGATCCAATGGAACCAGAAGCTGAACCTGATATCGAACCCTCAATGTTTAGAGCTCCACTGCCTAGCCCAGATCGTCGTGATGAGCTGTTGAAGCTGATGGGCTTAATGCAACACATGCAATGGCAGCAACAAGCCTATTGGAGATTTGCAAAAATAAGAGATGACTCGATGGGGAGTGCCCTCAAGAAAATTTATAATGACCCATTTATTTTTGTGCCTGAGTTTCCAGATTTCATATTTGAACCATGGGTTTCATCATCAAGGAAGGAGCAAGGCGGTTCATGCAAAGATAATACTAATGGAGCAAAAGATGAGTCAAATTCGGAAGGATCGGTGAACAAATAAAAAAGGGGAGGACTTCAACTTTCATTTACTGCTTTCTTAAGTATCTTAGGATTAGGTCAATTAGGAATTTTAATTTCTGCACAATAAAACAAGAGATAGGAATCATGAATAAAAATTTGAACAAGTCTCAAAGGCTAAAGTGTGGCAATAGATATATACATGTCTAGGATTGGATTTTAGAGAGAGCTTGGTACTTAAGCAATCAATTTGACTCACCTCCTCTTTTCTAAAACCCTACCGGTGTATAGTATCTATTCACTTTAAACAATGAGGACATTGTTCATTTTAAGTTGGGGGACCAAAAATTTGAATTGATTTCACTCGAAATAAAATTTTCTTTTAGTTATGCTTAGGATATATTTTTGTTCAATAATTTGAAATTTTGTTAAGTATGCTAAACTTCAGTATTAATAACGTTCTATTATTTCAATAAATTATTATGTTAACTTAATAATGATATGAATGTATTTTTAATAAAGCATGTAAATTAGTACCATAAAATTTTTAGTTCCCTACGAAAAAGTTAGGCATGCATGAAAGTTTAAGTCTTTAGAATTGACTTAGTAATTTCTTGAGGCGAAATCCTAGGAAGCATGGAATGTTGAAAATGATTTAGGCAACTGTTGTTTGGACCGGTTGAGCCTTTCAAGCCGACCCTGATAAAATTATCCTTTGAAACCCAATTTTGAGACTATATGGCCTAATTTTATTTGGACCCACGCAATATTCAGCCATCAATTCTTCTCTTCATTACTTCTAAAATTGTCCCAAACACTAGACTCAATACTATTCAAAGATCGTTTGAAAATAAGTTTGGGAGAGTTGAAAAGAAGTATCAAATGTTCAAAAAAATTTATAGTACATGAAGAAAGTGCTCGAGTTTGAGCTCGAATTTAAAAAAAAAAGTACTCAAAATGAAATAAGTGATCGAAAGAGCAAAAGTTGGGTATCAAGGATTAAAGTTCCGAAGGTTCGAAGTTAAGCTGAGTCTAGGGTTTTTAAGCCAAAAATTTGTCTATCTTTTACCTACCCCTAAGCCCAGCCACGTTACAACCTAATTAAAGACCTATTGATTCAAAATTCCAATGTTACCTAATTAGTGGAGAGAAGTTGCTATGTTCAACATACGAAGACATCAGTTAAGCTTAATGATTGCAGTTTACTTTTTGAATAGGGAATTAAAATCAAATTGGTAGTGAAGAACATGTCTTTATTAAAGAAACATTTAGTCTAATTTTGCTAGTATAATAAATTGTTGGAGGTAATTTGAACGATATGAATGCTTAAGTAGCATAACTATCAAATTTCTTATCTTTGAGCCTAAATATATTCAATTCATAATTTTGAGAAGAAAGTTGTTACAAGGAGTTTTTCAAAGGTGTTTCCGAGAAAATTCTTTTCAATTTTGTGCATTACTCGGGACGAGCAATGAATTAAGTTTGGGGGTGTGGAAACACAAAAATTTATATACTTTTTCATGCCCTTTTTGACCAAAATTCATGTGGTTTCGAGTAAATTCCTGTCAGAAAATAATTAAATATTATAAAATAATTAATTTGTGCTAAAAATATGAACATGATGAATTTTAATTAATTTTGTAGTTAATTTTGTTTAATTTTGGCTATTTTCGACAGAATCGCACAAAAGGGCAAAAATTGGCTCGGCAGACACTACTCGAAGAATAAAACCGAGAAGCAATTTGAGGTGTCAAGGTGACTCTATTTTCAGCCCAAGATAGTCCAATTATAAATATTTAATCATAATATAATTAATTTTAATTTATTCCTAAGTTAATTTGGGCTAGATAAATTATTTTTAATTAATTATGAAAAAGGGTCCAGTTAAATCGCACTGGTTGAACCGAACTGATTGAACCGAACCAGCCACCAATTGGGCAGCCCAAAACCGTCCACAATGAAGGCCCAAATCAGCTTATTTGCTGATTAATTCAGCTTGCAAAGGAGCCCTTGAAGATCTTTCAAAATCCCATTCAAACCCCTCCAAAATTCATGGCTTTAAAGATTTGCCCATTCTATATTTAGCAAAGTTGAATTCTTCAACTTTGCCACATGGGATGGCCGGCCAAGGGAGCCTCTTTTTCTGCTGTTATTTTCTATTTTTAGTAGCTTTAAACACCTATAAATACAGCCCCTAGCTGCTCATTCAAAGCATCCATCAATTCTCCAACATTCTCTCATTCTCTCTTCTCTTCTCTCAACTTTTCTCCCTTCATTTCCATTCTATTTTCCCCTTGTTCTTGTGCCGATTTCTCCTCTTGGAAAGGAGGTGTTTTTCCAGCCATCTGGAGCAGCATTTGGAGTGTTCATAAGCCACCTTGATAGCTGAGGACAATAAAGAACGAAGAACGGAGCAATCAGACAAGCTACGGAGAACCACCGGATTTGTTTCTTGTTCCCTATCTCTTTAAATTTCGTTGTTGTTTTGACAAACATGTTTATGGATATTTATGCTGTTGGAATGTTTAAATTAATCAATTTAGCTTGAATTTAATTCGTGTTGGGTTGATCGCATTTCGTCCTCTTGAATTGTTAAAATTGTGTTCATGCTATTAAAGGCCTCGGTAAAATGTTTGATTAAGTAAAATTTTGTTAAGTTATCTGGCATTATAATTGTTTAGATAGCTAATGAATTAATTATTTAAACGCATTGAAATTGTAATTAATGGACGCAATACTTAATCATGCATGTTTAATTCTTCTAAGGAGTGAAGATTAAATTAGCATTGTATTTGACGATACATATGCCTTGCATAACTTGCGGGATTTTGTGATTAAATTGTTTCAAGGTAAGAATACTTGTTACTTCGCATGATCTTTTATGTGCTTGTTAGGGTGAATTAATCGTTTGCATCGACATAGGAATATGCGAGAGATTGTTTAATTTAATAAGTATGTATGTGCAATAATATGTTTACTCGTAGAAGTCTGTTAATCGCTCGAATTTGCATAGAAATATGTACAAGAGATGAATGGATTTTTATTTGTAAATATGTTCATAAGTTAGCAAATTACCGAGTTGTCATGTTTTAACAAGTATAAACACGAGTTTAATAATTCTAAGGTAAGAAATGTTATTAATCCAACACAATTATATCATCTTGATTAAAATCAGTTTTTGAAATCGTGCATTAGAACTTTGTTTTATCTTATTTTTCTTTGTTTTATTTTTAGTTTTTAGATATTTCTTAAATCAAAATATTTTTCCTTCACCAAATTGTTTGAAAACATTTTCATAAATAATTCTTTTACAGTCCCTGTGGGTACGATAACTCGACATTTACTTGTCACTTTATTACTTGTTACGATTGTGTACACTTGCACATTTCCACCGTTCCAGTCCCAAAACACATAAATGGGAAATTTACCATCTTACCCCTAATATTTCACATTTTACAATTTAGTCCTATTTGCACAAAACACAAAATACACAAAATTTCACTATAACACCTTAGGGCCGAATATTCATAGGGACCATATTAGTCCATTTCTTTCATTTATTTTGCATTTTAGCCCCCTCAAAAATTCATTTTTGCAATTTAGCCCAAAATACTCAAATTCACTAAAATTTCCAATACAAAACATGCTAATCTTTAACATATCTTTAATATAAAATCATCAAACATCAAAAACCACAAGAACATGTAAATGGACGAACATCAAGCATGCTCAAATTTAAAAATTCTCCCATGGGTCAACTAATATTCGAAACAACGATCTCAAAAACATAAAAATTATCGAAAACCGAAGTAAAACACACCTTAAATTGAGCTAGATGATGGCCGAACACTTCAAAGTCTTTAAAACCTTATTTTCTTAGCTAACATACGGAAAATGAAAGATGAAGAACAAATAAAATGGCTTTTAATTTCATATAATTTAACATATAATAACATTTTTAATGATTTACCATTTTAACCTTTAATTAATAATAAAAACAACTTAAAATTTAAGGTCACACTTGACCTTTGCCGCCCACTAACTCATAAAATAGGTTAATTACCCTTTTAATACTCCATATTAGAAAGCCATCATCATTTAAGCACTTTCCACTATAGTATGCAACTTTTACACTATACGCGATTTAGTCCTTTTTGTTAAATTAAACACTCAAACGATAATTTTTTTATACGAAACTTTCACACATCATAAATCACATATAATTTGCATCAAAAATAATATTTAAAAATTTTTTGGACTCGGATTCGTGGTCCCAAAACCACTGTTCCGATTAGGGTCAAATTCGGTCTGTTACAGTATATTAAACCCTCTCTCGAAGCGAATAACGTCTAACCCTAGGTTGATTAATTGAAATCTCTTTCTAATTAAAACCCCTAGAATTGCATTAACTCGATCTATGGAATCCCATATTAGGTTTCACCCTAATCTGGCAAAATCTCGTCACCCTATCTCTAGGCATGCGATCAACTCCGCTTAATTATGCTACATCTACTCTTAGGCAGGGACTTTTGCTCCTCCACCTAAGCACATCAAACTTGAATTAATATCCGCGAAATATCAACACAAGAATTAAGAACACATAATTAAGAACAAGTCAAATATTTATCATATAGTTCAGGAAACGATAACAAGATTCATCTTAGGTTTCATCCCCCTCAGGTATTTGAGGGTTTAGTTCATAATGATAATAAAATACATCTCAAAAGAAAAGATAAAACAAAACATAAGAAAAACTCTAAAACCCCCTGAAGGAATTGAAGAGAGATCCTCTGTCTTGAGTATGACTCCGGCTTCTTGAGATGAATCAACTGGCTTTCTTCGAGTAATTTCCACAATTCTGACCTTTCTGGCTCGGCTCCTTGGCCTAGATGGACGCCCCTTGAAAGTTGGACTCTAGGGTGTTTATATAGGCTTTTGGAATGTGTTTCTTTACCCTTAAGTATCCAAATCCGAGTGAAATTCCTCTTCTCTACGGTAGGGGCACGCCCTTGGCACACGCCCGTGTGAATCGTGGCCAGGCCGTGTTTGGGTCTGGTTAGGGAGGCACGGCCGTGTTGCTTGGGCCCAGGCCGTGTCGATTTTGTGGTTTGACCTATTTGGTCCGTTTTAAGCCCGTTTCTCGTTCTTTTCATCCTCCGGTGCTTTCCTGAGTATAAAACATGAAAACAAAGGATTAAAAGCACCAAATTACACAATTCAAGGCTAAAATCACCCAAAAGCATGCTAAATGTGGGTTTAAATTATGTTACTATTACAGTTTATCACATAACAAACTCTTTCTCATGTCTTGCCACTGTCAAGTTATTTTGTTTCAAATTCATAAACTCTCTTTTCTTCTTCTCTAAATATAATTGACCCTCATACTTCTTTCTAAGCACAGTTAAAAAAGAAGTTTCAACTAATCCTTTCAACAGGATTTACACTTCTAATTGTGGTCCATCACGAATACGCTTCATCTTTTAACAAGGATACAACACACCTCAACTTATCTTCTTTGGTGCAATGTAGTTCTTCAAATACCTTTTGGCTATTTTCTAGCCAATAGCCTCTGCAGGGTCATCTTCCTTCCTCCCCTAAACTTTTCAGCCCCATGCTTTCTTATCTTTTGGAGATGAGATCGTTGACTAGGAGAAAGAGTTTGAGGCTAAGGTACATGTACAAGTGGAGGAGGAGTAGGAGGTAGAGGTTGAGATAGAGTTGGAGAAGCAGTAGTAGCTCTCTTAAACTGTTGAAGTAATTGATTTAAGGTTTGGAACAAAGCCTCATGTGTTGGCATTTCTTCCTTAGGAGGCATTTGTTCTAGTTTAGCTCTTGTTTCTCTACCAGGTTCTTGCCTTTGCTCATGTCTGCCTTCTCTAGCAAGCCTCAAATTTGAAGGTTCTTCTAACTCATTTCGAGATCAGGATAAGTTTCTATTTCCCCCTCGATTTGTGTTTGAAGCTTTGATTTCTACTTCCTCATTTGTTGCTTCACGGGAATTGTTCGGCATCTTCAATCTAAAATTCACAAATTTAAAATTTGTTAACAAAATCTTATCTTATCTCATCACATCAATATATCCTATATGAAATGTACTTCTAGACTCATTTTCGACCCGAAAATAAAAAATCCTAGGCTTTGATACTATTAAATGTAACACCCCATATCTAATCTGATCGTTGAGTCAATGAACTGAGATGCCAAATTCATTGTTGGAGTAACTACAAATAATTACAAATCGATTTATGGAAACACAAAAATATATAGACTTATTCAGCACCTTTTGAACATTAATTCATGCAAATTCTAAGTAATTCCAATCGAATTTTATACTTTTATTATGAAATAATTAAATTGAACTTAAATTCTGATACTTTTTTAATTTTAGTTATTTTTATACTAAATTTGCATAATTTGGCCAATTTTCCATAGTTTTGCACAAAGGGTGAAAAATCAGCTCAATAGTCACCTTGAGAAGATTGGATTGCCGAAGCATCCTTTGAAGCATTTGGCACATGAGGAAGGCTAATCATTTTTCAGCCATGGACACCCCAAATCAGCTACATGGACCCATTGAAAATTGTTTTTGATCCAACAAAAATTGGGTTGAATTTATTCCTAGCCTGATGCAGAGAAAAGGGCTCAGATTAATTAAATTGAAGGGGACTGATCCACCAAGGCAAGAGCAGCCCAATGCCGACCCAATTGCTTCCAAAATAAGCTGATTAAACTGATTATAATAATTTCAAAAAAAACCTTTAACCTTCTCCTAAAACCCATTCCATCCCCTTTTCTTTTTGTGCATTCTCACTTGTGGCATTAAGCTAAAATTAGCAAAGTCATCTCAACCCCTCTCCCTAATATCAAGGGTCAACCATGAGAAATGGCATTGACTTCTATTTTTAGTCAATTCAAGTCACCATCTTCAAGTATAAATACCTCATTCACCTTCTCATTTCTCATCCCACACATCTCTCACTCATCTTTTCATTCAATTCTTTCTTCCACTCTCTTTCGCCTTTCATTTTCTTTCCTTTTCCTTTGTCGATTTCCCCTTTTGAGAAATATTTAGCACACCTCTTGAAGCAACAACAATCAAGCATTTTCGAAGGTCGTTGATCAATAGAACCAGCTGAGAAGAAGAGAACCATGATAGTCTTGCTTCGGAGAATCACCGAGATTCGCCTTCTACTTCTCTTCGCTTTATCTTTTAAGTTTATTTTGTGATCATAAACATGAATGCTTATTAATTTGATGCTTCTATTTTAATTAAAATGACTTAATTTGTGTTTGTATTAGAATGATTGCATTTTATTACTTAATTTGTTATGCTTGCATTATAATTGTAAGGTAACAAATGAATTAATTATTAATCGGATTGAAATTTTAATTGATGGACAAAATATCTAAATGGTGCATGTTTAATCTACTGAGTGAAAAAGTGGGTTAAATTAGCAATAGTATTAAACAATATTCTTGCCTTGCATAACTTGTAAGATTGTTGTGATTTGTTTCAATATAGGAATGTATTTGTTACTTCACACTGTCTTATACTTGCTTATGAAAATTGATTAATTAATCCAACATAGGAATATGTTTGAAAGATTGACTAATTCAATAAGTATGTATGCACAATAGTTAACAAAAAGACCAAGTTGCCATTAAATTATTCGTAACAACATGAACATATTTTTAATAATTCTAAGTTAAAGAATAAAATTAATCTAACACACTTATGTCATATTGATTAAAACCTTTTTTAGAAATCGTGCATTAGAATTTTAATTTTTATTTTAGTTGATTACTTAGTTAATTTTTAGTTTTTAGATCATCTCTTTAAAATCAATATACAGAAAGAAAACAAAACAGTGCAGGGTTTCGTGCTAAAGGCCTATAGACATATATCGTTTAAGGCAAGGTAGTTTGAGGTCTTGTTCTCAAAAGAAACATACCATCTTAGAACTCTTCTGAGCAGTAGATTGAGTATGATTTTGCTAAGGCATTATTGTTAGTAAGGGCAGATTCTTAGTAATCCCAACATTCTAAATCAACATCGTAGACCTTCTATCCTTTGTCGTAGTATCTTCGTCATAGCATTTTTAGTTGTTTCCTTGTTCGCTTGCATATTATTCACGTGATTATTCTCAAATTTTCCATTACATTCTTATTCTTGTTTTTTCATAGCATTTTCCATTATTTATCAGTTTACACACATCATTATTTCTTCAAATTATTGCTACATTCTTATCATTATTTTTGTCATAACATTAATCATACTTCATTATAATAACTCAACCATTTTATACCTCACCAATCCTTGTGGAGACAATCTCATTTATCACTTTATTACTTGATTTGACATTTATCCTTGCACAATTCGCATATCATTTCACACGCGACAGTAGACTAGAAATAACTTTCCAATTAGTGAACAAAAATCCTCTCATATTTTTAAGTTAGTTCATTTTGATTTATGAGGGTTTTATGACACTCCTTTATCTTGTGGATCTCATTATTTTTTTTACATTTATTGATGATTTCTCTCATGCTGTTTGAATATATCTATTGGAAAATAAAAAAGAGGTTCTCAAAGTTTTCATGTCATTCACTGTTATGGTTGATCGTCAATTTTATCAACAAATAAAGTGTGTTAGAAATGATAATGGGACAAAATTTAATTATCTCCATGACTATTTTCTTGCAAATGATATTATTTTTCAAACATCTTGTGTTGGTACTCCTCAACAAAATGCGAGAGTGGAGAGGAAACATCAACATATTTTAAATGTAGCCCGTGCTTTGCATTTCCAGGGAAATCTACCTATATCCTTTTGGGGGGAGTGTGTGTTGGTTGCTTCTCATCTCATTAATTGAACTCCTTCACCTCTTCTTCACAATAAAACACCCTATGAAATGTTGTTTGGTAGCCCTTTTTTATTTGATGATCTCTATGTGTTTGGTTACTTATGTTTTGCTCATAATCAAAATTTTAAGGGTGATAAGTTTGCTAGTCGAAGTCGAAAGTGTGATTTTGTTAGGTACCCTTTTGGAAAAAAGGGTTGGTATTTATATGGTCTGGATTCTAAGTTTTTTTGTATCCCGCGATGTGAAATTACCCTGAGGATATTTTTCCATATTTGGATGGGAATGCTACAACCATTGAGCCTGGCAATGTTGCTTTGCCATATGGGGGTGAAGATGTAATTTTTTATACATTTTTTGGTGAATCAGAGGTGCTGGAACCCGCAACAAGTCCTCCACTTGCTACTCTACAGCCTGTGAGTTTCCACCAGCGAGTTATTACTGCAGCTATTACTGCAGGGTTCGAGCCACAGTCTTTTAAAGAGGTTGTGAAGGATGCAGGATAGTGTGATGCTATGCAAAAGGAGATTTGTGATCTGAAGGATAGTGCCACTTGGACTATGGAAACACTTCCTCCTAGAAAGAAAGCACTAGATAGTAAGTGGGTGTACAAGGTTAAATTTAACTCCGGTGGAAGTATTGAGAGACCTAAATCTCGTATTATTGTTTTTGGTAATCACCAGGTAGAAGGTATTGACTATAATGAAACTTTCGCACCTGTGGTGAAAAGGGTGACTGCTCGAGCTTTCTTCATTATTGTAGCTTCGAAAAATTAAGAGTTACATTAGATAGATGTCTATAATGCCTTCATGCATGGTGATCTTGATAAAGAGTTTTATATGAATCTTCCTTCATGTTATGCACCTGATAAGTCTAGAATGGTTTGTCGTTTGTGCATGTCTTTGCATGGGTTGAAACAAGCTCTTCAGTGTTGGTTTGTGAAGCTTGTTACTGCACTGAAAGGTTATGGATTTCTTCAATCATATTCTGATTGTTCACTCGTTACATAGAATAAGGGATCTGTACACATTAATGTGCTATTTTATGTTGATGATTTGCTTATTTCTGGGAACAACTTTGCTGCTTTAAAAACTTTTAAGGGGTATCTCAATTCTTGCTTCCATATTAAGGATCTTGGTGTTTAGAAATATTTTTTGGGAATAGAGGTAGCTCGTAGCTCTTTGTGGCTATTTCTTTGTCAAAGGAAACATGCACTTGATATTCTTTTGGATGCGGGTCTTTTGGGAGCAAACCCACAAGGCTGCCAATAGAGCAAAATCATAAATTAGCACATGTTACAGGGAAAATTTTGTCTGATCCTGGGTCGTACAAACGGTTAATGGGTCATTTGATTTATTTGGCAGTGACCAAACCTAATTTGGCATACTAGGTTCATTTCTTATTCCAGTTTATGCATGAGTCGAGGCAAGAGCATTGGGACGCGGCTTTGCGTGTTTTCTAGTACTTGAAAGGCTCTCTTGGCCAATGGATTCTTTTGGGATCTGATAGAGATTTATCCTTGAAAGGGTGGTTTGATTCGGATTGGGTTACTTGTCTATTAACTCGGCGTTCGCTTACTAGTTGGCTTGTCTTTCTAGGACAATCTCTTATTTATTAGAAAACTAAGAAACAACATATTGTTTCCCATTCTTCTGCTGAGGTTGAGTATAGGTCTATGGCTTCTGCCACTTATGAGCTCAACTGGCTAAAGGTCTTACTATTGATCTTAGTTGTTCATCATCCTAAAGCAATTCCTTTATTTTGTGATAGTCAATCAGAATGTTTTCATTTTCAAAGAAAATCTAAGAGTGGTTTCGGGACCACAAATCCGAGCCAGAAAGAAAAATTATTTTAATATTATTGCATGGTCCGCATTATGATAGGAATGTTATATGAAAATTCTGATAAGAAAATTTTACTGATTATGTGATTAATTAGGGAAAGGACCAAATTGCATAAAATGCAAAAGTTGAGTTCTAGTAGATATAAATACCAAATAGCTATGGGATTCAAAATTTGAGGTCCTTATATGGTAATTAGACCATTAAAGAAAAGTTAGTAGATATTTTTGATGAATCATCCATGGAAAATTAGAAAAAGGCAAGGACTAAATTGGAAAATGAAAAAAATTAATGGATGATAAATAAGTAAATAGAAACAATATCATTTTATATCATCTTCATCCCCAAAAATTCCATGGAAACCTTAGGAAAGAGAAAACAAGCTTTCTTGGCTTAATTGGGGAAGTATTCTTGCCCCGTTTTTAGTAATTTTTATATTTTTGATATCGTAATAGCTTAATCTATCTATTTTGGGGATTAATTTGAAAAGATATCAAAGTATCAAAGTTTTTCCATGAATGAATATGCTGAAATTTTGAAATTTATGGTAGAAAATGAAAGTTTGTTGATAGATAAACAACTTTTACAAAGTGAATTTTGATGAAATTATGATTTAGGGATTAAATTGTAAAGATCTAAAAGTTATGGAAAAAATTCTAAATTTTGTGAAATATATGTGCTGTAAATATTATATAAAATTTTTGGTTTGGCTTGGAATAAGTATTAAATTGTATGAATTTTATTTTCCGAGCCTAGGGACGAAATTGTCATTTATAAATATAGGGGCAAAATGGTAATTTTGCCTAGGATGTAAATTGAATCCAATTGAATATGAAATGTGATAAATTGATGATTAAATTCATTTATATAGATCTGAAAAACTCAAATTCGAAGCTAGATCAAGGAAAAGAAAAAGTTTCGGATTAGTAGACTTTTAAATACGAACAAGTATCGAGGTAAGTTCGTGTAACTAAATTGTGTATATTTATATGCTTGAATTAAATGTTGTGTATGTGAATTATATAAATATTAAAAATAAATGAAATAATCATATGTTCAATCATATCCAAAAAATATTAAGTTCCGTTTGAATAATGAAATTCGATAGATACATGTGATTTCCCATATTATATGTGGTCCTGCATATGTTGCGGACATAATATAGCTCGGACAAGCAATCCTACTATAGCCCTCTCGAACATCTTGTTAAATAGTTCTTGCAAGCATCGTGATCGGTAGTGATTTTGCATGTGTTGCGCACTACCGTAACTCTGTGTGAGCATCCTGTTACATGATTCGATCGGTTGTGATCCAGCATATAATGCGGACACAAACGCAGCTCTACATGAGCGTCCTGATATAAGCTCTTATGGGCTTCCTGACATGGCTCGCTTGAACTCCCTATTACCTTATCCGGTGCTCCCTGATATTAACTCTTCGGAGTTATCTGTTAAGCTCTATGAGCTCCCTGAGTAAAACTCTTATGACTTTCCTGTTTAGCCCGGATAAGTGTCCTGTTACATTGCTCATCTGAGCATCCTGATATGTGGCTCGAGAGTGTGCTCTATGATTATGTGCCCTAATGGGTACCCCTGATTATGAGTTGACAGCTTACTGTTTTGTACACCTTGAGTGTACTACCTGAGTATCCATCGGAATTTCAATGATTCAACGGATAAATTCCCGAAATGAGAATCTATGAGATTAAATGAATTATATCTCAAATATTCCTGAAATTTCTGAAAATTTGTAACATGATGAGCTCATTCATGCTCTTTAATGTACATGTAAATTATGTGACTAACATACTTGTTTAAGTGTATGTGATTAGGCAAATTTGCCAAATTGTTAGGAATCATGTTATTGTATGTTTATTTGAATGAATGTAATTGGTAAGTTTAATTCTTTTTACACGAACTTACTAAGCATTAAATGCTTACTAGGTTTTTATTTTCTCTATTTTATAGTGTTCGAAAGCTCGTTAAGGTTGGAGAACGGTCGGAGAATCATCACACTATCTTTCAGCTTGTTTTGGTATAAAAAGTAATCTTATTTTGATATAATGGCATGTATAGGTTAACTTGGCCTATGTTGGCATGTAAATAGTTGTTTGTAACTTAGCCATTGGAATGGCTAAAAATGGATTGTTTTGGTATGTTATTATAAGGTTATATATAGCATGTTTAGCTTATATGTATATGGTTTGGTTAAATTGAATTAGGGTAAAATACAAATCATTAGAAGAAGGTAAGTTTGATTATATGAATATGTGATACTATTTCATACATGTTAATGATGTTTACTTGAATTATATGACTTGAATTGGTTGGAAAATGTATGCAAATGTTATTGTAGGTTGAAGGTTAAATTTTGGTGAGAAATAAGGCTAGGAAATTGCCTTATTTTGTCCACACGGGTAGACACACGGGCGTGTGTCTTGACCGTGTGTGACACATGGCCTGGCACATGAGCATGTGGATTGGTTGTGTGTCCCATGCATCTTAAAATTGAGAAACAAAATGCTCAGAATTGGGCATACGGGCAGAGACACGGGTGTGTGTCTAAGCCGTGTGAGTTACACGACCCAGAACACGGGCGTGTGTCTTGGCCGTGTGAAGCCTGTACCTAATTTGTGAAAATTAAATTAACCACACGGCCTAGTACACGGGCGTGTGGCTGGCTGTGTGGCACAAGTAAGAGAGTTACACAAGTAAGGACACGGGCTGGGACACGGTCGTGTGCCTCATATCGAATGCCCACACGGCCTGAGACATGGGCATGCACACGGCTTACTCACATGGGCGTGTGACCCTTGTATATGAGAAAAAATTTGGAATTTTGTAAAAAATTCTATAAGTTCCCGATTTAGTCCCGACTTGATTCTAATATTTAATTTGGGCCTCGAGGGTCCATTCAAGGGACAATATGATTAGTTTTGGATATGAAAAGTAAATGACATGAATTATATGAAACTAATCTATAAGCTCCGGTAATGTTCCGTAACCCTGTTCTGACGACGGATATGGGTTAGGGTGTTAATTTATGGTATCAGAGCTACGGTTTAGTCGATTCTCAGACTAATGTAGCAAGTACGAGTTTACCTATAGATGCCATTATATAATTTGTGATAGTGTGATATCTACTGACCGTATTAAATGTGTTTTTCATATAGTAATGTCATCCAACCAAGCTAGAGCTGAATCCGAGGAAGCTTAGAGAAATGCTCCAGCTTTAGTTCAAAGAGCTACATCTAGTAGTAGAAGGCTTGAATCTGAGGGCTGAGGTAAGGAGGAAAAATAAGCCTTCTTTCAAATGATGAATGAGTGGTTTACAGAATTCATAAGAACAAATCCTACTGTACAACAACCCCCCTCCTGTTCCTCGACCGGTTCCTAAGATGCCACAAGGTGTTGAACCTGTTAGAATTGGTAAGCCTCCAGTGGATAAAATTCGTAAATATAGGGCTGAGAAATTTAGGGCTACTACCGGTGATGATCCAGAAAGAGCTGAGTTTTGGTTGGAAAATACCATCAGGGTTTTAGATGAATTATCATGTACACCCGCTGAGTGTTTGAAATGTGCAGTTTCTTTATTAAAAGACACAGTCTATTATTTGTGGAATACCATAACTTCTGTCGTACCGAGAGAAAATATTACATGGGAATTCTTTCAGACGAAATTCAGAAAGAAGTACATTAGTCATAGATTTCTAGATCAGAAAAAGAAAGAATTTCTAGAGCTTAAACATGGAAGTATGACAGTATTTTAATATGAACGAGAATTCATTAGATTGAGAAAATAGGCCAGAGAATGGGTTCCGATTGAGGCAGATATGTGTAAACGTTTTGAAGTGGGCTTAAATGAAGATATCAAGTTGTAACAGCCCGATTTATGGCCTAGTTGGAATAGTGGTTGTGAGACCACAAATCTGAAGTAGAAATATATGTTTTATGGTTTTTATGTGGTCTATGACATGCTTGCATGGTTGTGTGAAAATTTCATGAAGAAATTTTATGATTTAGTGATCAATTTATCTTTTAGGACTAAATTGTAAAAATTGAAAAATATGAGATTCTAGAAGTTTTAAGTATGAGATAGCATTAGACAAATTATTAGAGGTCCTTAATTAGTAATTAGACCATTATATCTCATGATGGACAAAAATGGACATGGAAGGGAAAAATCTCAAGGAAGGGCCTTAAGGGCATTTTGGTCATTTAGTTAATAAATTAATAAAAAGGGGAAAAAAGTCAAAATTTGTGTCCATATTCTTCCCTAAGTGCCGAAAATTTAAGTGAAGACATAGCTAGGGTTTTGTTCATTTTCAAGTTCAAAGTAAATGCACCCTAGCCCCGTTTTTAATGTTCTTTACATTTTTGAGATCCTCGTAGCTCGATTTATCTATTTCTAGCTATATTTTAAGCTAGAGTTCATGTTCAAAAACTTATCCATGTATGACATGCATGTATTTTGATGTTTAATGGAGGAATATGAAAGTTTGATGTGTGATGAACATCTTTCTCTAAGTGATTTTCATGGAAACACTTAAAAAGGACCTATTTGTAAAAGTGATAAAATGTGTAGTAAAAATCAATTTTGAAGGAAAATGTGAGCCATTATAAGCTTAAGATAGGTTCGGCTAGGCTCGGGTAACCAAGAAAATGAGTACATTTCATCATACGAGCCTAGGGACCATTTTGTAAATATGTAAAAGTTTAGGGAAAAATTATAATTTTTGCCAAAGTGTGATTCATGGGCTATTTTAGTTAATGTGATAATTAAATAAGTGAAATTTGTCATTATAGATCAAGAAACACGAAGTCCGGACCTAAACCGAGGAAAGAATAAGGTGGTGGACTAAATTGAACAACTACCTATATTTTGGTACCGAGGTAAGTTTGTGTGTAATAAATCAACATTATTTTATTATGTATTTAAATGCTTGATATTACATGAAATTTATATTCTTTTTATGAAATTAGTTAATGAGGCCTCGATGAATAAAATGATGAAGATTTACTATATCGAAGTCCCGATTGAACCTTAGGAATAGAATGGATACCCTTGTCACGATATTAGATTAATAAGGTCCCGTATAAGACCGTATCTGGGATATGGCCTCGGCACTGAATTGAGATCTTGTGTAAGACCATATCTGGGATATGGCACCGGCATCGAATAGTGATTCCGTGTAAGACCACGTTTGGGACCTGGCTTTAGTATGAAATCGGGTAAGACCATGTCTGGGACATGGCATCGACATACGATCTCGTGTAAGACCATAGCTGGGATATGGCGTCGACACCGATATGAGATCTCGTATAAGACCATATCTGGGATATGGCATCAGCATCGACATGTGATCCCATGTAAGACCATATCTGGGATATGGCATTGGCATCTTACTACGTGTATGACAATTTCCGAGTATCCTTCGATTTTCCAAGTGGTTCAACGGGGTAAAGAATTAAGGTTTATGTTAAAGATGGAAAAAAAGGCTAAAGTTGTGTGATGGAGTGATACAGGTACTTATGTGAAACTCACGAGAAATGAGTCCGGTATGTGATATGTGGTTGGTAAGAGTGATCATGAGTAAGCCATGTCAATGTTGCTTGAAAATTTTGTGTTAATTCATAACGTAATATGTGGATGTTATCGCAAGATTTTATGTTGTTATCTATTACATGCAAACTTACTAAGCTTTATGCTTACTCCCTCTCTTTTCCCTTTTCTTGTAGTATCACCAAGCTAGCTCGGGGATCGAAAGATGTCGGAGCTCGATTCACACTATCAAGCTATTCTTTTGGGTATAGTAAAGTTTAATTATTTTGGGTATGGCATGTATAGGAACTTGGTCATTTTGTTATATGTCATATTGGTTAGCCAATGTGTTAGCTTTTAAGGTTACTTATTTCATTTTGTAAATGGCCATTAGAATTGGCCAATACTAGTTAAGTTATATCTATTCAATGATGATGTAATTCATGAAGTGCAAGCTTGCGCAATTGAATGAGTAATGTGTGAAATTAATGTGTGGATGTCTTGATTGTGGATTTTAGAGGTGCATTATTGCTATGCTATGTGTTGCTGGAAATGGTATAAGTGTGGTTGTTTTTCAGGATGGCAAATGGCTTGGTAATTAGCCTTATATTTGTCCACACGGGTAGACACACGGGCATGTGTCTAAGCCGTGTGTGACACACGGTCAGCCCCGTGGGCGTGTCGATAGGCCGTGTGTCCTCTGCATTGTAATTTAGTAAAACAGAATGCCCAGTAGTAAACACACGGGTAGAGACACGGCCGTGGGTCTCAGCCGTGTGAAAGACATGGCCTCAGGACATGGGCGTGCGCCCATGCCGTGTGAAGTCTGCACATTAATTGCGAGAATTAAATTCACCACACGGCCTAGCATACGGGCGTGTGACTTGGCCATGTGACCCTAAATGTTTGCTAACGTCATAAACAGAATGTCAAGGTTTTCACACACAGGATAAGACACGGGCGTGTCATGGCCGTGTGAAGGACACAGGCCATAGACACGAGCGTGTGGCCCTATTTTGAGCAAAAAAATTTCTAAGTGTTCGTAAGCTTTCGGTTCAGTCCCGGACCAGTCTATATGTATGTTTCAGGTCTCGTAGGCCCATAACAGGGACGTTATGAACTCGAATGAAAAGTTTTAAGTTGGAATGAAAATTTATGGCCCGATTTTGCATGATTAAGTATGTTAAGTCCGGTAATGCCTCGTATCTGGTTTCAGCGTCGAATATGGGTAAGGGGTGTTACACAAGTTGTTGATTGGAATTCTTGAATTAAGGGAATTTGTGGTGTTGGCCGATCGAGCATACAAAGCTGAGGAATTAAGTAAAGAAAAGAAGCAAGCAGAGAGAGAAGCTCGAATTTCTAGTAAAAGATTTATGGGTAAATCACAATCCTCTACTTCAAAGAAATCAAAGAAGTACCATGATTGTTTTACCGCATTTGTGGGAGATTCTGGAAAAGAGCGGGGCTCTCAACGCTCTAACTCGAGGTCTTCATCTCCATCTGTAACCAGTGTTGGAAGTGTCAGTAATCCCAAACTGAAATGTAAATATTGCAACAAATTTCATTTTGGGGAGTGTCATTTGAGAAGTGGAGCCTGTTACCGATGTGGTTCTCTTGATCATTTCCTCAAAGATTGCCTGGAAATGATTGTAAAAAAATACTGATCAAACTTCAAAGCCGAGTGATCTTACCTTGAGAGGCAGACCACCCCGTCACTCCGGCAATGTCCGTGGTAGCCGAGGTACTACAAGAGATACAATAGTTAAGTCTGAAGCACGAGCACCGATAAGGACATATGCTATTCGTGCTAGAGAAGATGCTTCTGCACCAGACGTCATTACTGGTACATTTTCTCTTCTTGATAATGATATTACTGCTTTGATTGATCCTGGTTCCACACATTCATACATATGCATAAATTTAGTGTCTGTTAAAAATTTACCTGTTGAATTCACTGAATTTTTGGTTAAAATTTCAAACCCCCTGGGCCAGTATGTTATGGTGGATAAAATTTGTAAAAACTGTCCGTTGATGATAAGGGGTTATTGCTTTTTGGCTGATCTAATGTTGTTGCCCTATGATGAATTTGATGTGATTTTGGGAATGGATTGGCTAACCCAACATGATGTAGTAGTGAATTGTAAACAGAAATACATTGTGTTAAAGTGACAGAATGGGAGTTACTCCATGTTGAATCTGATAAACTGGATGGGTTATCTAATGTGATTTCACTAATATCAACACAAAAATATATCAGAAAAGGGTATGATGCTTATCTTGCATATGTGTTGGATACTAAAGTATATGAGTCGAAGATTCAGTCAGTGTCGGTTGTTTGTGAATTTCCTGATGTATTTCCGGAAAAATTACCTGGTTTACCACCAGTTAGAGAAGTGGAGTTCTCTATAGACCTTATTACGGGGACAACACCGATATCCATAGCACCTTACAGAATGGCTCCTACTGAATTGAAAGAGTTGAAAGCACAGTTGCAAGAATAGATTGATAGAGGCTTTGCTCGACCCAATTTTTCACCTTGGGGTGCACCGGTTCTATTTGTAAAGAAGAAATATGGACCATTGAGACTGTGTATTGATTATAGACAATTGAACAAAGTCACAATAAAGAACAAGTATCCGTTGCCTCGTACTGATGATCTGTTTGACCAGTTGAAAGATGCCACTGTATTTTCAAAGATTAAATTCCGTTTTGGCTATTATCAGCTACGGGTGAAAGAATCAGATGTGCCAAAGATAGCTTTCAGAACTAGGTACGGGCATTATGAGTTTCTTATGATGCCGTTTGGTTTGACAAATGCACCTGCGGTATTTACAGATTTAATGAACATAATCTTCAGACCGTACTTAGACAGGTTTGTGGTAGTATTTATTGATGATATTTTGGTATATTCCCGAGATGAAAATGATCGTGCCGAACATTTGAGAATAGTGTTGCAAACTCTACGTGAGAAACAATTGTATGCCAAATTTAGTAAATGTGAATTTTGGCTACGGGAAGTTGGTTTTCTTGGACATATTGTATCTGCAGAAGGTATTCGAGTGGATCCAAATAAAATTTCAGCCATTGTTAATTGGAAGTCACCGAAAAACGTGTCTGAAGTTAGAAGTTTTCTGGGACTAGCAGGAAATTATCGGAGATTTGTTAAAGGATTTTCAATGATAGCTTCTCCGATGACTCGCTTGTTACAGAAAGATGTAAAATTCAAGTGGTCTGATAAATGTCAGCAGAGTTTTGACAGGTTGAAAGCATTATTGACAGAAGCACCTGTGTTAGTTCAGCCTGAATCGGGTAAAGAATTTATAATTTATAGTGATGCGTCATTAAATAGTTTAGGTTGTGTATTGATGCAAGAAGGTAAAGTAATAGCATACGCTTCAAGACAACTAAAACCACATTAAAGAAATTACCCGATACATGATTTGGAGTTGGCAGCCATTTTTTTAGCATTGAAAATTTGGCGGCATTACCTATTTGGTGAAAAGTTTCATATATTCACTGATCATAAAAGTTTGAAGTATTTGATGTCACAGAAAGACTTGAACTTAAGACAGCACATGTGGCTTGAATTATTGAAAGTTTATGATCTTGTTATTGACTATCATCCGGGAAAAGCTAATGTGGTTGCTGATGCCCTAAGCAGAAAGTCTTTATTTGCCTTGCGAGCAATGAATACTCGGTTATCATTATATGAAGATGGTTCAATTATAGCTGATTTAAAAGCTAGACCCACATTTTTACAACAAATCTGTGAAGCTCAGAAGAGCGATGATGAATTTCAGGCTAAACAGGTACAAGGTGAGTCAAATTCTAATTCAGAATTTCAGATTGGGTCTGATGGGTGTTTGTTATTTAGAGGCAAAATATGTGTACCAAAGAATTCAGAATTGGTATAGAACATTCTACATGAAGCTCATAATGGTAACATGTCTATTCATCTTGGTAGTAATAAAATGTAAAATGTAACACCCCATACCCGAGTCCAGGGCTAAGACTGGATACGAGACATTACCATGCTTGAACTCACTTAAACATGTACTTACGGGCTATAAAATTTCGTTCCGAATTAAAAACTTCTCTTTCTTAATCAGAAATTTTATGGGCCTACGAGGCTCGTGACTTACGTCCCAAACTTTCTAAACTCATCCGAAACTTTCTCTCGAATAGGGGTCACACGTCCGTGTGACTTGGGACACGTCCGTGCACCTCTAAAACATGCCCGTGTCTTTCACCTGTGGTGGATACTGGCAAATTACACACGGCCTGGACACGCCCGTGGCCCCAAACCATGCCTAAAACCCCAGTATTCTGCCAATGCCCCACGGCCAAGGCACACGCCCGTGCTTACCACCCGTGGTGCACACTGACTACCTTAACACGGCCTAGAGTCTAGACACACGCCTGTGTAGCTAGCCCATGGTCTATTCTAACTTAAGATACAAAGGTGCAGGGTGCACACGGCCTAGACACACGTCCGTGTGTCCATCCGTGTGGGCACTTAGAGGCTATTTACCAAGCCAATTGCCACCCTGAAATCAAGACCAAACTCGTGCTCAATTCAGCAACTCAAGTATTACATCTAACATGAACAAGGATGCTTACTTCATTGATAGATTAAAACATTCATGACTCATCTCTTTGGCCATATACAAAAAGAATACGAAGCTTGATAGCTAACACTTTGGCTAGTTTTAAAACATAACTCAAAATGAAATATTTCCTATACATGCCATACTTAATATAAACAACTTGGCTATACCAAAATAGCGATTGATAGTGTGCTCCGAGCTCCGATGATGATGATCTACGAGATTAGCTTAGCATGACTACATGGAAAGAAAGAATAAAGGACGTAAGCATTTAGCTTAGTAAGTTTGCATATAATGCACATAGCAACATACTTGCTCAATATAAACCATTTAACATAAACAATGGTATCATAAATTTCAGCTATTTAAGCTTACTTATACTGATTCTTACATATCTCATGATACTTACTAGTCTCATACTCGTGAGGTAAATAATGTACCTGTATCACTTGATCACATAGATCAGCATACTCTACAATAATAATTATAATCTCTAGTTCATCATTCATAATATGAGTAATAATCATTTCTAACTTGATAATAGCTTTTTTTACTTGTCTTTCTTGTTATTATTTTAACTTTACTCATTTGCCCGATGAATTTCTGTGAATAACCGAGGATACTGAATCTCATCCCACATAACTCGATGCCAAATCCTATCCTCGATATGGTCTTACATGGGATCTCTCATCTTGGTATTGATGCCATGTCTTGACATGGACTTACTCAAAGTCTTCCTTGTGTGTTCCCTTGGGAACTTACCATTGCCATGTCTTGACATGGTCTTACTTGGTATCTTTACTCGTGAACTGGTCAATGCCGAGCCTTGGCTTGGACTTACATGAAATATTTCTTGTTACTCACCAATGCCATGCCTTGGCTTGGACTTACATGGAATCTCTACCTCATGATAGCTTTTCAATGCCAAGACTTGTCTTGGACTTACATGACATCTTTGCTTGGAGACTCACCAATGCCATGCCTTGGCTTGGGCTTACATGGGTCTTCATCTCATAATAAATCTTCAATGCCAAGACTTGTCTTTGTCTTACATGATAACTTGCTTGATTGCCGATGCCATGCCTTGGCTTGGTCTTATACGGACTTTCTCATTTCATGTGATAGATCGAGTATCCTAGGTAATTCAACTTCAATCGGGACTTTCTCATGCTTGATCTCATTGATTTCTTTGTTTAACATAGCATTAAACAATCTCATGGAATTTAAAATATATTCTACATTATACTAAGCAATTTAATGATATTAATCATAAAGCTTAGAAAAGATACAAACTTACCTCAATATACAAAATGTATGTAGATATGCAATTTAGTCCTCAACTTTGTTCTTGCCTCGGTTTCGATCCGGGCTTCATTTTTCTTGATCTATAATAATAACTAGATCATTTAATACTCATATTGACTAAATTGACTCTTAACTCATACTTTGGCAAAATTACTATTTTGCCCCTAAACTTTCTCATATTTGCACTTTTGCCCCTAGGCTCGTAAAATAATTCTCATTCAACTTTCTTAAACATCATGTTTAGCTGATTCATTTTCTCTACTATAACAATCATCAATTCTCACTATTTTTAATAGGTATGACCAATTTCATAACTATTACAAATTAGTCCATACTATCATTTTTCATGAAATTCACTAAGGAAAAGATGTTTATCTAACATCAAACTCCCATAATCTTCCATAAAATATCATTTTACATGCATGATACACATGGGTAGATATTTGAACATGCTTCTTAGCTCATCTTATATCTAAAAATAGCTAATTCATAATACGAGGACTCCAAAAATACGAAGAATATTAAAAACAGGTTTAGGATGACTTACTTGCAAGCTTCAAAAATTTGAAGAACCCTAGCTATGGAGTCTCCCAATTTTCAGCACAAGGAAGAAGATGAATGAATTTTTTATCATCTTTTTCCCATTTTAATCATTTAATTGGTAAATGACCAAAATGCCCTTCTCTTTAAAAATTTACAATTTACTAACTCATGTCCATTTTTATCCAAAACTTATAATTTGGGAAAATTGCTATTTAAGGACTTCTAATTAATATTCTAAAGCTATTTCATACAAAAAGCTTCTAGAAACTCATATTCTGTAACTTTTGCAATTTAGTCCTATTTGATCATTCCATGTCAATTTCAAAAAATTTCTACATGGAACTTTAATACTATCATGCAAACATGTCATAAACCTTAAGAACTCAATTTACTAACTCAGATTTGTGGTCTCGTACCACTATTCCGACTAGGTCCTAAATCGGGTTGTTACATACAATGATCTGAAAAAGATGTATTGGTGGCCGAGAATGAAACGGGATATTTCTAAATTTGTATCTAAATGTTTGATATGTCAGCAAGTAAAAGTTGAACATCAGGTGCCTTCTGGATTATTACAGCCAGTTACGATACCGAAATGAAAATGGGAAAGATTTACCATGGACTTTGTATCGGGGTTACCCCTGCCTCCGAAGAAGAAAGATGCTATTTGGGTAATTGTTGATCGATTAACAAAGTCTGCACACTTTATTCCGGTACGTATGAATTTTTCCTTGGATAGATTGGCTGAATTATATGTTTCTTAGATTGTCAAATTGCATGGAGTGTCAGTTTCCATTATTCTGATAGAGATCCTCGGTTTACATCCCGCTTCTAGAATAAGTTGCAAGAAGCATTGGGTACTCAATTACATTTCAGTACCGCATTCCATCCTCAAACTGATGGACAATCCGAACGTGTTATACAAATTTTAGAAGATATGCTTCGGTGTTGTGTGCTTGAATTTGAAGGTAACTGGGAGAAGTATCTACCTTTAGTTGAATTTGGCTATAATAACAGTTATCAGTCCAGCATTAGATTGGCACCGTATGAGGCTCTGTATGGTCGTAAATGTAGAACTCCATTATATTGGATAGAGCTCAGTGAGAAAAAAGATACACGGAGTTGACTTAGTCCGTGAAACGGAAGAAAAGGTAAAGGTGATTCGAGATAGTTTGAAAGTAGCCTCTAATCGTCAAAAGTCTTATGTCGATCTTAAACGTAAAGAAATAGAATTTCATGTCGGTGACAAGGTATTCTTAAAAGTATCACCTTGGAAGAAAGTTCTCCGGTTTGGTCGTAAAGGAAAACTGAGTCCATGGTTCATCGGACCATATGAGATTATTGAACGAATTGGACTTGTTGCTTATCAGTTGGCATTACCATAAGAACTTGAAAGAATTCATAATGTTTTCCATATGTCCATGTTACGACGGTATAGATCAGATCCTCCACATGTTATTTCTCCTACAGAAGTTGAGATTCAACCTGATATGACTTATAGTGAGGAACCGATTAAAATCCTGGCACGTGAAACAAAAGAGTTAAGAAATAAAAAGGTAGCATTGGTAAAAGTTCTCTAGTAACGGCATGGTATAGAAGAAACTACCTAGGAACAGGAGAATACCATGAGAAAGCAATATCCAAATCTCTTTACTGGTAAGATTTTTGAGGACGAAAATTCTTAGTGGGGAGAGTTGTAACAACCCATTTTAGTGAAATCGGAACAGTGGTTTCGGGACCACAAATTCGAGCCAGAAAGAAAATTTATTTTAATATTATTGCGTGGTCCACATTATGATAGGAATGTTATATGAAAATTATTATAAGAAAATTTTACCGATTATGTGATTAATTAGGGAAAGTGTAACATCCCGAAATTGGGCCTAGTAGGATTGGGCCCAATGGGCCTTGTTTTTAAAATTTTTGAGAACGGCATTAATGCAAGTTAGACTTATTAGGTAAGTTATTTTGGAAGGTTAGAGGGCTTCTATGAAGTCCCGGGATCAAATATTAGCTTTGGGGAAATTTTGGTTTTAGGTGAAAAAAAAAAACCCGGAAGTTGGCGGTAGGCCTTAAGAATAAAATGTGGGAAAAATGACACAAGTGGAGTGTGTGGTGTAGTGGCAAAGTGACGCCACTTAAGGAACAAGGGGTGACGCCACAAGGAAGGAAGGAGGTCCAAGGTTCAAGTCTTGGCTTTTGCATTTTGGTTTTCTTTTTACTTGGACCTCGTAATTTGGCTATAGATTTATATTTAGTTGCGCATGGTTTAAGACACAAGAGGAGCTTGTGGCCAAGTGGCTAGCAGCGTGGGATTATGTTGCAAGGGAGCACAGGTTCGAATCTCATGAGAAGCAAGGGAGTATTTATTTTGCGGTCTGGGCGGGAAGAGTTTCATTGAATTTAAACTCTATCGACGAAGGGATCCTACATCGGAAAGATACAAAGAAGGAAGGTGAAGAGCTAGCTATATAAAGAGCATTCCAGAGGAGGGTTGACACACCTTGGAAGGCGTTTGGGCACAGGAGTGGTCGGAGCGCGGATTAACACCGAGTCCTATCGTGTGTGTAACTCTCTCTACTCTAGTCAGAGCGGCAATGCCGGTGCCGATCACGGCAATAGTAGCCACGCGAGCGCGCGGCGCACGTGTGGGGCTTCGACGCGATAGTTGAGGCCATCGATGTAGTATTCTTGTGGGTTGGGTACGCTTGGGCGCGATGGGCGAAGGGGGGCCCAATGGGTCGTGGGCCCAATATAGTAAAATGTATGATGGTGTAGTATATAGTGAACTAGACTAGGTGAATCTCATAAACGTGGCTAGATTTGTGTTAGGTGGGCCACACGAGCGTGTGGGCCCGAATGGGCCGGAATTGGGCTTTAGGCCCAATAGTCCATTTCGACCGTAAATGGTAGTTGGGTCGCTTCGGGGCAACATCAAGGCCTTTGGAAAGGCCATTCCAGTACGAAATTACCAAATACCCTTAGTGGGTAAATTACCAAAATATCCTCAAGGGTAAATTACCGATATGCCCTTGTTGGGTAAATTACGAAAATGCCCTTGGTGGGTAAATTACCGATATACCCTTGGTGGGTAAATTACGAAAAATGCCCTTGGTAGGTAAAATTACGGTATATACCCTTATAGGTTGATTAGGGTGATTATGTTGTTTTATGTCTATCCGATTATGATGGTAATTCATGTTATACTTATATTTGATATATGTCTAGCATACATGACATAACGTGCATACACGAATTATTATGTCATATTGCATGGGTATGATGAGAGGAGGGGGAAGATTGATATCCGTGTCTTTGGGACACCAAAGTGGTTTGGCACCACCAAAGGGTTTGGTACCACAGATTGATTATTGTGACTTTGGGTCACCAGAGGTTTGGCACCTCGTCTCGTCGTCCCAAAGTGGCTTAGCACCACAAAGGGGGTTGGCCCTACACGATTGATTATACGGGATTGACGCCAAAGTGATTTGGTATCACACGATGGGTTGGCCCCATCATTGGATTCGTGACTTCGGTCACTAGTGATTTGGTATCACATTCGTGTCTTTGGGACACCGTGAGGTTTGGCACCTCATAGCGCCTCGTCCCGGTGGCTTCGCACCACGCGGGTTGGCCCCACGCATGATAATACGATTGACGCCGTGATTTGGTATCACACGATGGGTTGGCCCCATCATTGGATTCGTGACTTCGGTCACCAAAGATTTGGTATCACATTCGTGTCTTTGGGACACCGTGAGGTTTGGCACCTCATAGCGCCTCGTCCCGGTGGCTTAGCACCACAAAGGGGTTGGCCCCACACCGATTATACGGATTGACGCCAAAGTGATTTGGTATCACACGATGGGTTGGCCCCATCATTGGATTATTCGTGACTTTGGGTCACCAAAGGTTTGGCACCACAATTATGGATATCGTGACTTTGGGTCACCAGTGGTTTGGCACCACCAAAGTGGTTTGGTACCACACGGGTAGAGAAAGGAGCATTGGATGGCTAGGTTTGGGTGCATGATATGCATATTTTCATATGAAATTGTGTAAGGGCCTCGTTGGATGGGGATTTACACACCGAGTCTCGATGACTCACCCCTTAGTTAAATTTTGCAGTAATCATTAGATCGCGGATTTGGGAGCCGAGGTGGACTCGTGGAGGCCATACATATGTTTACTCGTAAATTCGTTTCTTTTATTTGGACTTATTTTTATTTGAGTTTTTGTTATGTAATAAGGCCTTGGGTATTTTATTTGGTTTCAGCTTTCAATTTGCTTATTGCTTATTATTAAATGATCAATATGGGATTTTCCTAAAATGATAATAAACCATTTCTTATTCAAAATTACTTAAACTCGATTTCTCACCACAACTATAAAGAATATGAGCTTTTTAACGAATGCACAGTTTTTAGACATTCCTTTCATGTGACATGCCAGATTCGGTCGTAACGTTTAGGCCGGGTTTGGGGTGTTACAGAAAGGACCAAATTGCATAAAATGCAAAAGTTGAGTTCTAGTAGCTATAAATAACAAATAGCTATGGAATTCAAAATTTGAGGTCCTTATATGGTAATTAGTCCATTAAAGAAAAGTTATTAGTTACTTTTGATGAATCATCCATGGAAAACTAGAAAAAGAAAATGACTAAATTGGAAAGTGAAAAAAATTAATGAATGATAAATAAGTAAATAGAAATAATATCATTTTATATCATCTTCATCCCAAAAAATTCCATGGAAACCCTAGGAAAGAGAAAACAAACTTTCTTGGCTTAATTGGGTAAGTATTCTTGCCCTATTTTTAGTAATTTTTATATTTTTGAGATCGGAATAGCTTAATCTATCTATTTTGGGGATTAATTTGAAAATATATCAAAGTATTAAAGTTTTGCCATGGATGAATATACTGAAATTTTTAAATTTAGGATCCGTTTGTTTATATGTAAAAGGTTTTACGGAAAATACTTTCTGTATTTTCTTGTATTTGTTTCACAGAAAATAGTTTGGTCAACGGAAAATGGCTTACAGGTTAAGGTAAAATAAGCCCTTTTTCCTGTAAAATGACTTACCATTTTAAAAAGCGTAAGTCATTTTCCAGAAAAGAGCTCATCTATAGATAATTCTTGTAACACCCCATGCATACACACATAAAGAAAACATCATACAGGCTTTCATATATTTCGATACACATAGAGATTTCTATGATTACGTACCTGACATCCTTACCTAACCCTCTTAGGGTTTTATTCGACTGTCTACACAGCCTATTATCCGGCTTTTAGCCCACAACATAAACATATATATACATTCATACAGATTATTTGTGTGTTAGAGATCTACACACCTGATTACCGTTAGAACGACACTCTCTATGTCGACACTATTAGAAGTCGATACAACTGCTACTTGCCTAAGGTGTTGTTCAGAAGTCGGTCCACAACCTGGTGGCCAATCCCGTACTGTTGACACAGCTCGTTTCTTAAACTTAGGGATTGGTTTGACAGATCTAATCCCCTCCTTCGTCTGATCGACATTTGATTCCATCAAAAAGTCCTTGTTAGAACTACTATCACAACATATGATCGTTAATCCACACCATAAAGTTAAGATCTCGCATGCGATGAACGAATCTAGTGAAAATCGAGGGAAAATCACCTTACCTTAAAATCCCGAAATTGGAGACTAGTGATTTCTGGCTTTTAAATCTAGATGATTAGGTTTCCTTCAAATCCCGGAATGCCGTCCAAACGCAAAAGAGAGGAAATATTAGCTTCATTCGGCAGCCTTAACAACCAAGTGGCCATTCGGCCTTGTCTCTTAAAAACCGAAAGAGAGATTGAAGAGATAGGAAAATCGGCACTCACCTTAACGCAGAGAATTCGACTACCCCTTAGAGATTCTGGCTTTTTGAGAAGATCAGAAGAGAAGATGATTCGAAGAAATCTATAGAGATTCGGCTTTTAGAAGAAAGAAGAGAAAAGAATAATGGAGTTTTCGGTTTTCGGCTTTTTAGAAGAAAGAAGAGAAGGGAATAATGGAGTTTTCGGCTTTTAGAAGAAAGAAGAGAAAGAAAAGGTGGAAACCCTAAATGTCAAAAAATAAAGAAGAGAACCCTCCCTATTTATAGAAATTTCGGCACTCACCTATGAAAAACCGAAAGTGCCCTTCCTGATAACTAAAAATTAATCAAATAAAAAGGGAAAATTCAGCACCCCCTTTGCCATAAAGAAACCGATTTCTTCACTTCTCTAGGTGATGGAATTTCGGCCAACTCCTAGCCTTGTAGATAGCTCCTATCTTTTCTCCTTTTTTTTTCCTTCCATATTATCAACTATATTATCTACATTATCCCAATCACATAAATCCTCCTATTTTTGAGCCTTGTTGCCGTCCTCTCTACCTAACCCTAATGCCGAAATTTAGCTAACTTAAATTAAAAGAGTTGGGCTCCATGTAACTTAAATTTGGGCCCCTTACTCCCTTTTGTGGCGTCACCTCCTTGCTCCCTAAGTGGCGCCACTGACCACTGGGCCACAAGCCCATTTTGATATTTTAAACTCAGATACTACCTTTTAAACCCTATAGTGCCCAAACAAAAATTTAACTAAGGCTTGACCCAATCTCGAGCCCAATTTGGACCCCTAATGCTCAAATTAACTCATTACACATATTCACCCATTAAATGCATAGGCCCAAAAATTCGTGGATGTTACAGCTTCTACCCCCTTAAAGAAATTTCATGTCTCGAAATTTCCAACTAACTATTAATCATACTACCCAAGTCTCACCACTATGCTTTCGCTAAGCACTCTAATTTAATAATATATAACCATTGCACGATACGCTTTCTATACCCAAAAATATAGCATCCACACAAAACATACCCGACTTAATGGTGATAAAACAATCCACGAGCCTTATGCTCCTCGGACCGCATCTTAAACACGTTCGACTTCCTCCAACATTCACCCGGATGACGCCTTCGCAATATTCACAAACCCGAAAGTTTGACGTACCTTAACATGCTTCATAGAACGAGACCGCAACCTAGAAAAACTATGATCTCTTTTTTTCTTACAGTCCACGCACCCAACCCAAATGTTTCACCAATTTCTTTAACCTCCTTCAAGCACTCTCCCTAACTAGCCGAGTCAAAGACATCGGTCCCTAATACTTCCACGGCCTCGGCGCGACCTCTTCTTCCTCTCCTAGCGCTCATCGTCGATTCTCGTAGTATCTGAATTAGAAATTTTATGAACTATTAATTTCTTTCACTGATTAACCACGAACAATCTTATGGAAAGTAGTTTTAAGAGTGGTTCTTTCTAATTCAAACCTATCTACAGTTTTAGTCTCAAGTTTATCTCCTCGTTCTAGGAACCACACACATACAATCATCAACCACCACATACAAGTAGCATTCACGAACTTATGTTCATCTCCTAAGGGTATTTTCGTCATTTCACTACCCAGGGGTATTTTCGTAATTTATCCTACAGGGGTATTTTCGTAATTTTCCAAAATAGGGTTCCTTGGTGTTTTTGTGAAAGAATGGTATTTTGGTAATTTTGTAATCTGGGGGTATTTCGGTAATTTTACAAATCAGGGATATTTTGGTCATTTATAAATCAGGGGTAATTTAGTAATTTTACAAAATAGGATGGCCGGTCCCTTTCGGGTTTTAGTTATAAATTTTGGCCCACAACAAGTCCTCATGACTAAGGTGAACAAATACTACGCACTGTAGGATTCTAGCGAAGAGGAGGTGAGTCACTAGGATCGCTTAAATACCAAGCTCTCCCCTCGAATCCAATCCTAGACATGCGTATGCTGTTACCACACCCTATCTCGCGACTTGTTCACGTGTTTATTTGGTTGGATTAAATCTTATGAATTTAGAGAGTTGTTTAAACTAAGCCTAAAGTCCATCAATGTCTAATATAATAGCCTACGTCCATCAAGCCCATCAAGCCCAACATACATATCACATCCAAAAGTTTAGAATAATTACCTGCGTGGATCAAAGCCAGAGACTCAAGGCCATTTCTCAACCCAAACTTTTCCAAATTCTTATCAACTTTAAAACAGTACTAGACCCATTTCACAGCCCGAGTTTTGAACTGGGCTCTGATACCAAAATGTAACACCCCATGCATACACACATAAAGAAAACATCATACAGGCTTTCATATATTTCGATACACATAGAGATTTCTATGATTACGTACCTGACATCCTTACCTAACCCTTTTAGGGTTTTATTCGACTGTCTACACAGCCTATTATCTGGCTTTTAGCCCATAACATAAACATATATATACATTTATACAGATTATTTGTGTTAGAGATCTACACACCTGATTACCGTTAGAACGACACTCTCTATGTCGACACTATCAGAAGTCGATACAACTGCTACTTGCCTAAGGTGTTGTTCAAAAGCCGGTCCACAACCTGGTGGCCAATCCCGTACTGCTGACACAGCTCGTTTCTTAAACTTAGGGATTGGTTTGACAGATCCAATCCCCTCCTTCACCTGATCGACATTTGATTCCATAAAAAAGTCCTTGTTAGAACTACTATCACAACATATGATCGTTAATCCACACCATAAAGTTAAGATCTCGCCTGCGATGAACGAATCTAGTGAAAATCGAGGGAAAATCACCTTACCTTAAAATCCCGAAATTGGAGACTAGCGATTTTCGGCTTTTAAATCTAGATGATCGTGTTTCCTTCAAATCCTGCAATGCCGCCCAAACGCAAAAGAGAGGAAATATTAGCTTCATTCGTACACCTTACCAACCAAGTGGCCATTCGGCCTTGTCTCTTAAAACCGAAGAGAGATTGAAGAGATAGGAAAATCGGCACTCACCTTAACGCAGAATTCGACTACCCCTTAGAGATTCCGGCTTTTGAGAAGATCGAAGAGAAGATGATTCAAGAAATCTATAGAGATTCGGCTTTTAGAAGAAAAAGACGAGAAAAGAATAATGGAGTTTTCTAGGCTTTCGCTTTTTAGAAGAAAGAAGAGAAGGGAATAATGGAGTTTTCGGCTTTTAGAAGAAAGAAGAGAAAGAAAAGGCAGAAACCCTAAATGCCGAAAAATAAAGAAGAGAACCCTCCCTATTTATAGAAATTTCGGCACTCACCTATGAAAAACCGAAAGTGCCCTTCCTGATAACTAAAAATTAATCAAATAAAAAGGGAAAATTCGGCACCCCCTTTGCCATAAAGAAACCGATTTCTTCACTTCTCTAGGTGATGGAATTTCGGCCAACTCCTAGCCTTATAGATAGCTCCTATGTTTTCTCCTCTTTTTTTCCTTCCATATTATCAACTATATTATCTACATTATCCCAATCACATAAATCCTCCTATTTTTGAGCCTTGTTGCCGTCCACTCTACCTAACCCTAATGTCGAAATTTAGCTAACTTAAATTAAAAGAGTTGGGCTCCATGTAACTTAAATTTGGGCCCCTTACTCCCTTGTGTGGCGTCACCTCCTTGCTCCCTAAGTGGGGCCATTGACCACTGGGCCATAAGCCTATTTTGATATTTTAAACTCAGATACCACCTTTTAAACCCTATAGTGCCCAAACAAAAATTTAACTAAGGCTTCAGCTCAATCCTGAGCCCAATTTGGACCCCTAATGCTCAAATTAACTCATTACACATATTCACCCATTAAATGCATAGGCCCAAAAATTCAGGATGTTACAAATCTATTTTTATATGAAAATTAACTTAAATCAAGCTTAATATTATTATATTGATAATAAATTTTATTTTTATTTTTAAAAATATTTAAAATATTATATTTTTCAATATTATTAAACATACATATTTAATTATTTATATTTAGTCATATAATATATTATTAATATAATAAATATAATTTATTATTTTAATAAATTATTTAATATTTCAATTTTATTTTAATAATAAATTTTAAAAATAATAATTTTAAATAATATTATTCACATATTATTGAAAATATTCAATATTAATATTTTAATAATAAATATTTATTACAATTATAAATATATTAATCATAAATGTTTTGTAGTATAAAGGTTAAAATATGTCATAAGTCTATGTACACTTCACAGATTTGTAATTTAGTCTTTGTACTTTTATTTTCAAGAATTTAGTCCCTTTACTTTTCAAATTTAAAAATCAAGTCCAATTGTTGACATCGTTAATTTTTTTTGTCAATTTTGTTTATGTCATATTTTTAAATAAAAAATACTCACTTAGTAGTCATGTAATTAAAAAATTGCGTTGTAATGAATCTGAATTTAACATAATTTTTTAATATATGCAAAAATAATGTAAAATATAAAATTATATATAAAAATAAATTCAATCAAACAATGAAAAAATAAGAAAATCTCAAATGTATGTTTGTTTAATTGAAAACAACTTTTATGAAATATTTTTAAGAAATCTACCAAACAACAGAAAATATTTTACACAGATTCCTCCAAACACCAGAAAATATTAGCTTTTCTAGAAAAATAAGTCATTTTTTAGAAATCATTTTCCGGAAGTCATTTTCAGTGAAACAAACAGAGCCTTATGGTAGAAAATGAAAGGTTGTTGATAGATAAACAACTTTTACAAAGTGAATTTTGATGAAATTATGATTTAGGGATTAAATTGTAAAGATGTAAAAGTTATGGAAAAATTGTGAATTTTGTGAAATATATGTGCTGTAAATATTATATAAAAAATTTGGTCAGGCTTGGAATAAGGATTAAATTGTATGAATTTTATTTTCCGTACCTAGGGACGAAATTGTCATTTACGAAAAAATATAGGGGCAAAATGGTAATTTTTCCTATGATGTAAATTGAATCCAATTGAATATGAGATGTGATAAATTGATGATTAAATTCATTTATATAGATCCGGACAACTTAAATACGAAGCTAGATCGAGGAAAATAAAAAGTTTCGGATTAGTAGACTTTTAAATACAAAAAGTATCGAGGTAAGTTCGTGTAACTAAATTGTGTTATATGCTTGAATTAAATGTTGTGTATGTGAATTACATAAATGTTAAAAATAAAGGAAATAATCATATGTTCAATCATATTCGGAAAATATTAAGTTTCGTTTGAATAATGAAATTCGATGGATATATGTGATTTCCCATATTATATGTGGTCCTGCATATGTTGCGGACATAATATAGCTCGGACAAGCAATCCTACTATAGCCCTCTCGAACATCTTGTTAAATAGTTCTTGCAAGCATCGTGATCGGTAGTGATTTTGCATGTGTTGCGCACTACCGCAACTCTGTGTGAGCATCCTGTTACATGATTCGATCGGTTGTGATCCAGCATATAATGCGGACACAAACGCAGCTCTACATGAGCGTCCTGATATAAGCTCTTATGGGCTTCCTGACATGGCTCGCTTGAACTTCCTGTTACCTTATCCGGTGCTCCCTGATATTAACTCTTCGGAGTTATCTGTTAAGCTCTATGAGCTCCCTGAGTAAAACTCTTATGAGTTTCCTGTTTAACCCGGATAAGTGTCCTGTTACATGGCTCATCTGAGCATCTTGATATGTGGCTCGAGAGTGTGCTCTCTGATTATGTGCCCTAACGGGTACCCCTGATTATGAGTTGACGGCTTACTGTTTTGTACACCTTGAGTGTACCACCTGAGTATCCATCAGAATTTCAATGATTCAACGGATAAATTCCCGAAATGAGAATCTATGAGATTAAATGAATTATATCTCAAATATTCCTGAAATTTCTGAAAATTTGTATCATGATGAGCTCATCCACGCTATTTAATGTACATGTAAATTATGTTACTAACATACTTGTTTGAGTGTATGTGATTAGGCAAATTTGCCAAATTTTTGGGAATCATGTTATTGTATGTTTATTTGAATGAATGTAATTGGAAAGTTTAATTCTTGTTATACGAACTTACTAAGCATTAAATGCCTTCTAGGTTTTTATTTTCTCTGTTTTATAGTGTTCAGAAGCTCGTTAAGGTTGGAGAACGGTCGGAGAATCATCACACAATCTTTCAGCTTGTTTTGGTTTAAAAAGTAATCTTATTTTGATATAATGGCATGTATAGGTTAACTTGGCCTATGTTGGCATGTAAATAGTTGTTTGTAGCTTAGCCATTGGTGTAACACCCCTAACCCGTGTCCGTCGTTGGAACATGATTACGGAGTATTACCGGAACATTCAAAACATTTTCAGACAAATCATGTCAATCACTATTCATTAACCGAGATCATTCATAACATCCCTTAGATGGACTCTCGAGGTCCAATACGAGCATTAGAATCGATTCGGGACTTAATCGGAAACTCTAAGAATTTCTCGTGACATTTCAAAAATTTTCCAAGGTTCAAGGCTCACACGTCCGTGTGGTCCAAGGGACACGCCCGTGCCTTAGGCCGTGTTCGATTTAGGTTGCTCTCTGACTTGTGCCACACGGCCATACCACACGCCCGTGTGCTAGGCCGTGTGGTTATTTAATTCAATTCGAATTAGGTGCAGGTTTCACACGGCCAAGACACCCGCCCGTGTTCAAGGCCGTGTCACCCACACGGCTGAGACATACGCCCGTGTCTCTGCCCGTGTGCTCAATTCTGAGCATTCTATATTTTCAAATTTAAGGTGCAGGGGACACACGGCCAGGCCACATGCCCATAGAATAGGCCGTGTGTCACACACGGTCTAGACATGCACGCCCGTGTGTCTGCCCATGTGGGCAAAATAAAGTCATTTCCTAGCCTCATTTGTCACCCAAATTTACCATTTTCCTGCACCAAAACATACCAAGTACAATCCAACCATTCCAAGCATTCAAATAAGAAAATTTCATCATTCAACATGGCCTATCGTTGCATGCATACATGTTTACTAACTTACCTTGGTTCAATTCATGTGTTAAACATGATTTGATCAACTACTTGACATACATATATAATTACCATAGCATGACATTACGAGTATATCAAAACAACCATTACTAGCCATTCCAATGGCTAGATTTGAAGCATTATTTACATTTACATGCCAATATGGCCAACATATCCTATACATGCCATTACAACCATAATTGATTTACCATATTGTACCGTCATGGGCCAATGGATAGTGTGAGCGATCTCCACCAGGCTTTCAATCCAACGAGCTTCCGATTTACTCTAAAATAGGGGAAAATAAAACGGGGTAAGCATTGTATGCTTAGTAAGTTCGTATAACATGGTACTTAACTTACCATTCATTCTATTTTGAGGTAACTATGTAAGGCACATTCATTCAATTTGACTTCAAGCCCTACACATATCCTCATTGCCCTTGTTAGTCATATATTCAATAATAACCTCAAAACATGTTTGGGCTCAACAACAATCAAGTTTCCATGCACATTTTGTAACTCCCCAAAATTATCTATTGATGTTTCTGTTATTATTTGACAAAAATATCTGTCTGCTTCAGTGGCTATGTGTTCTGGGAGTGTCTGAGAAGTCTTGGGTTCAAGCCTTGACTTGAGAAAAATTTGTGTTTTTATGAATAAATTCCTATCTCTAGTCAGTAGGTTCTTAATTAGTTGTTGGTAAATTATTAACAGAATGGGCCTGCTGGTCTGGTGGTTAAGTGGAGTGTTGGTTATGTTTGAGGTACTGAGTTCGAATCCCTGTGCAAACAAGGGATTTATTTTACTTCTTGTGTCGTGTGAGAGTTTGAGATGGACTAAAATTCTGATTGTGGAGAGGTTGTTGGAGAAAATTAAGGAGACTTGGATAGGGGAGTTGTAACACCCCTAACCCGTAACCATCGCTGGTCTAGGGTTAAGAGGCATTACTGGAACATATCGGAACATTTTACACTCATTATACAACACCAAGTCAATCATCATTCAAACATATCAAGATGTAAGTAAATAGTCCCTTAATGAGGTCTATGAGACCTTAAACACGTGTTAGAAAGAGGTCGGGACTAAACCGAACACATACGAAAATTTCTAAAAACTTAACATTTTTCTAAGTTACAGAGGTCACACGCCCGTGTGGGTAGGCAGTGTGCCTCACACGGCCTTGGACACGCCCGTGTGTCCAAGCCGTGGCAAAACAGGGCATACATGCTGACTTATTCACACGACCTGAGACACGCCCGTGTGCCTCACCCGTGGTCAACACTGACTTGCACCACACGGCCAGTCACACGCCCGTATGTCTAGCCCGTGGTCGAGTCTGACTTGTATCAATTTTGCAAACTCGAAAGACACGGTCGAGCCACACGCCCGTTTGCTCAACCGTGTGGGAAATTATAGGCCATTCGTAAGGCTAAATTTCCCACCCACACTTAGAATCACCTACAAGCCTCAAATCATAAGCATTTATACCTCAAATGGCAACCAAAACATACCAAAATATATGCACCAATTAATGATCAACTACATCATTTATTCCTATGCTCAAATTCAACTCAATAAGTCTATCTAAAATACCAATTCCACATTCCAAATCCTATAAATCAAGCATCAATTAATTCGTACCACAAGTTCATGTTTAAACCTCAATTCTCTTCAACCATTTAAGCATAAAACATACCATATTCATCATTCACATAATTCCACACATATATACTAACATTATTCAACTTTCAAACCATATCACATGGCAAAGTTTATACACTTCAAAAAATGACATACCAGCTAGCCTATACATGCCATATTCAAAGTTATACATCTTTCCAAAAATACCAAAATAGATAGCCGATAGTGTGATTGAGTCACTGACGATCCCCGGATCCGAGCTAGCTTTAAAGACACTGTAAAACAGAGAAACACTTCACACAGTAAGTTTTTAAAGCTTAGTAAGTTCGTAACATAATACATCTAAATCAATGCTTCAATTACAATATACAAATTAATCCACCACATAGATCAACTCATAAATATATACCATATCATCCATAGCTAATATACTCACTCAACCATTCATAAATCCATTTACAATTTCATCAACCACATAGGTTCAATACGTACCTTGGCCAACACTTAGTTATTCACCATTCATGCTACTCAATGCTCAATACTTCATTTCGATCAACCTTTGTTATTCATTAGATTTATTCGCACACTTAGTGCCAAATTCATTGCCGAAGCTTGAACAACATTGCACACTTAGTGCCTCAGTATAAAACTGAAATTAATTCGGAATCGCACACACAGTGCCAATCAAAAAGCCGAAGCTTCTATTATTTCGCACACACAGTGCTAATCACTTGTCTCAATTTTAATTACGCACACTTAGTGCCACATTTCTCAATTTCACACATAACATTTCTAATTCAATAATCACATAATTATTCATTTCATAACACTTAGACATAATTTAACAATTTGTATTATATCCAAACTTACCTCAAACGTAGAAATATCGAGACTAGTCGTTCAATTGAGCACTTTGTCTTTGCCTCGATCTCGATCTGAATCTCTCCTTTCTTGGTCTATACATATTAAAATTTATCTCATTTATTCACCAAATCATTCAATTTAATCCAAACACACATATTTAGGGCATTTTACAAAATAGCCCTCACATTTTCACATTTCGACACTTTAGTCCCTATTTTATAAAATCATCAAATACACATAATTTCATTTCATCATGCCTAGAAGAATTCTCCTTATATCCATACAAGCCCACACATTTCATTTATTTCACATTTTAGTCCTCCAATTTATTATTTTCATAATTTAGCCCAAATTACTCAATTTCATCAAAAATTCAAAGATAAATTATGTTAACCCAACATTAAGCTTTCATATTCCACCAACTAACAACACAAAGTTCACATATTCATCAATGGCACATCCCAAAATCTTCATCAAATTCTAAAATTAAAGCATGGGTTTGATAGAACACAAAGCAACGATCACAAAAACGTAGAAATTATCAAAAACCGAGCTCAAAACACTTACCAATTGAAGCTCACAAGTGTCAAACCCTAAATGAACATAAAAGCTTTATTTTTCTTCTTAAAATTTGGCTAAGTGATGTTTATGAGAGAAAATTGCTTTTGTTTTATGTTTATTAATCATTTAATAAACCATTTACTAAAATAACCTTATTATTAACATTAAAATCCACTAATTTGTGTCCATCTTTGTCCACTCACCTTATTCTGGGTCTAATTTCAACATAAGGACTTCTCATTTAAGAAGCCATGACAATTAAGCACTTTAACAATCAGCACACAGCTTTTGCATTTTATGCGATTAAGTCCTTTTTGCAAATTAAGCACACAATCGATAAAATATTCACACAGAAATTTCACACAAGCTTAATCACATACTGTAATCACCAAAAATAATATTAAAATATTTTTTGACTTCAGATTTGTGGTCTCGAAACCACTGTTCCAAATAGGTTCTAAACCGGGCTGTTACAGGAGTTATCAGAATCGGGATTAATTTTGTTTCTCAGAATATCGGCTTTCTCAAATTCTGACGTTTTCGTAAAGGACTCCTTGCTGAATTTCTGTTGATTCTTTTGTGTCTTCTCTATTATTTTCTTCGTCACCGTGTTACTGCCTTTTTCTTTTTTCCTTTTTGATCCTATCTCTGCCGAAAATCTCATAGTAGTACTCTCCTTTTCTTTTCCTTCTTCACCATTTGGGCAAACGTGCGATTGTGTCATTCGATAAGTTGGTAAGTGAGTTCTTCTTTGTATTATTCAATGAATCTTCGTTTGATGTGAGCCATATTCTGATTAGGCGCAAATCAAGGGGCTGGTAGATCCCAACTGACGCTATGATTGTGGAAAAAACCGGGGTTGCTCAAGCGAGGTAAGGTTGTCGATAGTTTTGGGAATTGACTGTTGTAAGTAATTCAGATTAAGTGATTCAGATTGAGTTTCCAATTGTTGAATATAGGTTCTGGAGTGCTTGGGAGTGATTAAGCGTCAAAAACGAACCAGGTGTGTACCCGAAACACTGAAAACGCGTCTCGGTGAAAAGCTAAAAAAGCTCTCTGTCGACGCTACACGGGCGTGTGGTAGCCTGTGTGGTAGGCCGTGTGACGATACACGGGCGTGTGATCGACAAACCAGGCTGTGTACGCACGACACAGGTGCATGACACCGCCGTGTGATGGCCTGGAAAGATCGTGTGTGAGACACGGGCTCGACCAACTGGGCCTTGTGGGCCACACGGGCGTGTGGGATTCTGGGCCAGGCCGTGAGATCTACACGGTCAAGGCCAATAGACCAACATGGGCGTGTAAGCCCAATTTCACTGATTTGTTTACCAAGGTTGCATGGGTCGCCCAAGTCGACTGTGAACCTACTGTAGGGTCGGTAAGTTTACCTAGACCCCTAATTGACTGAAAGACTGTTATATGCCTATATGAGATAGATATGTATGTCTGTATGTTGAGCATGTTATTCACACTGTACTTATTATACATGATACCATGACATGTTTGTATGATGCATTGCATTAGGTTGGGGATTGATATTGATTGGAGGAAGTGTACTGAAAGGCTTCAAGCCTAACTTACTAGCAGCTCAGCTGCAACTACTGTCTAGTGCCGCATTCGGTACTATTTGGAGTGTAGGGATGGTGGGTTGATTATATCCCCACATGGAGTGTAGGGTTGGACAGAGATGGAGTGTAGAGGCTGGTTGGGTAGGATTTTATAACTGCATAACTGTCACTATTACTGTACTGTGATGGGCTAAGGCCCTAATGCTTACTGTTACTGAAATGGGCTAAGGCCCAAACTGATATTGATACTGATATTGAAAAGGGCTTAGGCCCAAACTTAGATTATCTGTTATTGTCTGGTTGTTTACATGGGGATTACACACTGAGTTTACGTAAACTCACCCCTTTTGTTTAATCAGTACAGGTAATCCCTAAACATAGGTGGATCGGTGCGGCGGAGGACTCAGCGGTGGCCACATGACTCATTTTTGCTATTTGATACTTATTTACTATTTTAAGTTTTATTTTGGGGTTTTTCTGTAATAATGGCCTCCATGGATTTTTACCTAAAATTTGAAATTTATACTATTTTCGATTTATATTTGCTAGAAGTAGGTAAAACTCAGGTTTTCAAAAGAGATGAATGTTTTATCAAAATACCACGCACAAGCAAACTATTTTAAAAGCTTCCGTAGAGTATGGCATTTTGGAAATGAATCACGATTTGATAATTAATGAAAGATAATGATAAGTTCTAAATGAAAAACGGTTTTAGCAATGATACGGTTTTCAAACGCACTTCTATGTGACATCACCAGATTCAGCCATAACGTCCAGGCCGGGTTTGGGGTGTTACATTTAGTGGTATCAGAGCCAGGTTAAAAAACTTGGCTATGGATTTGGGTTTTAAAATTTAGGGTTTTTAAAGAATTGGTTTCTGATAGTTGAAATATTTTTATTAGATGTGTGGTACACCGAGTCTCCGGTGCCGATCCAGTAAGTTCTCTGAAATGCTATGTGAAACTGTTATATGTTTTTGACTAAACTATTATAGGTAGTATATACCGAGACTACTATAGATAGACTGTACTGAAAAAACACTCAAGTTAGTGTATACTGATACTGTAGTAAAACCGATAGACACTGATAGACACTACAATGTACAAAACAAACTTTACACTTCTGATACTGTTCTCATAAAATATCTATTAATAAACATTGGAACTGTAAACTGATGCATAAAACTGTTAATATAGATAAACGCACTTAGAAAATGAGCATGAGAGGTACTCGCAGATGGGGTACAAGGGGTCGTGGTAGAGGTCGTAGAGGTACTCGAGCTGGGTCCTCGTCATCTGGCCAAATACCTAATTGGGAAACTAGTAAGACATCGGCTTCGCCTGCGATTGAGACTGGGTCTCATGATCGAGCGGTTAGGGATGACTCACTGTCCCAAGCCATCTTAAGGATTCTAGAGAGGGTCACTAGGCCCAATACTGGAGCTGGAGGCCGAGGGACAGTTACGAAACGACTCTGGTCCAATAGAGCCGAGATTTTTAGGGGTATTGCTGGAGTTGCCTCTAATGTGGCTGAGTACTAGATAGAGGCCATAGAGAGAATTATGGACGACCTGGACTGCACTCTCGAGCAAAAAACTAAAGGGTGCAGTGTCACTGCTGAGAGATCAGGCTTACCAGTGGTGGCTTATAGTTAAGGAGGGCACTTAGCCCGACCGACTGACCTAGGAGTTCTTTAAGACTGCTTTCCAGGGGAAGTATGTGGGGGCCAATTATGTGGATGCCCATAGGAGAGAGTTCCTGAATTTGACCCAAGGTGATAGATCAGTGGCCGAGTATGAGGACGAATTTCTACGACTAAGCTGCTATGCGCATGGTATGGTGGCGACTGAGTACGAGCGATGTGGTCGCTTCGAGGATGGCCTCAGGGATAATCTAAGTGTTCTGATAGCTCCACAAAGGGAGCGAGACTTTGCTGCCCTGGTTGATAAGGCGAAAATCGCTGAGGAAGTAAAGTGCGCTGAGTGCCAGAACCGTGAGAAAGAGAGAGGTAGGAACAAGAGGGATTCGGAGCCCTCGAGTTTTGTTCAGATGCGTAAGAAAAATGCCAGAGTTGATGGGCCGATTAGAGTTGGGGCTCCTATTGCTAAGACTGGACAGCCGCCGTGTACTGACTGTGGTAGACGCCATAAGGGCGAGTGTTGGAAAAGAACTGGGGCTTGTTTGAGGTGTAATTTTTTAGAGCACCGTATTAGAGATTGCCCGCGGAGGTTCGATCAGATGCAAGCTTCTGGCATGGGTACTGCACCACCGAGTAGTTCAAAGACCACCGAGAGGTCGTGTCGCCGTGGGTGTAACGGTTCCGGGCCGGGTCGAGAGCACCGGGCAGAGGTGCTAGTCACACTGAGGTGAGGCAGTCGGCTCTAGTGTATGCTGCACGTTGCCGAGAGGATGAAGATGCTCCAGACGTCGTCACGGGCACGTTCTTTATCTATAATGTACCTTATATTGCACTGATAGATATAGGATCTACTCACTCCTATATAGCTTGTACTAAGACTGAAAACTTGGGTATCTTGGTTGAGAGCACTACGACTGAAGTGACTATACTGAGTCCGCTGGGACAATCAGTAAGGGTAAATAAGTTGTTTAGAGACGTTCCCTTAGTGGTTCAAGGGGCTATTTTTCTGGCTGATCTAATGGAACTACCTTTTGGGGAGTTCGATTTAATACTAGGAATGGACTGGTTGGTCAAGCACCAAGTGAGCTTAGATTGTACCACAAAAAGGGTTGTACTGAGAACTGAGGACGAAAGTGAGGTAGTCGTGATTGGGGAACGTCGGAACTACCTATCGAATGTGATTTCTGCTTTGAGGGCTGAAAAGTTGGTTCGTAAGAGATATGAGGCGATCCGCCTACATCGCTTTCGCATTCTCGAGGATTCTTCGCCAAGGATATAAGGACGGTTAAGGACTTTCCAGATGTTTTTCCTGAGCAGCTGCCTGGGTTACCTCCGAATCGTGAAGTAGACTTTGGGATTTAACTCCTTCCTGGTACAGCTCCGTTGTCCATCGCCCCTTACAGAATGGCACCGAAGGAGCTTGTGAAGCTTAAGGCTCAGATTCAAGAGCTATTGGATCATGGGTTCATCCGCCCTAGTGTGTCTCCGTAGGGAGCACCGGTTCTGTTTGTGAAAAAGAATGATGGATCTATGCGTATGTGTATCGACTACCGTCAACTGAACAAGCTGACCATCAAGAATAAGTACCCTTTACCGAGGACAGATGATCTATTCGACCAGTTTTGAGGGGCTTCGGTTTTCTATAAGATTGATCTACGATTAGGTTATCACCAGTTGAGAGTTAAAGAGGTTGGCGTGCATAAGACGACATTTAGGTCACGCTATGGCCATTACGAGTTCCTAGTGATACCATTTGGACTGACGAATACACTAGCAGCTTTCATGGATCTAATGAACCGAGTGTTCCAAATTTATCTCGGATCGGGCCAGAGTGGTATTTATTGATGACATACTGGTGTATTTGAGAACTGAGGATGAGCACAATGAACATCTCAGAGTGGTTCTGCAAGTTCTACGAGAGAAACAACTATACGCCAAGTTTAGTAAATGTGAGTTCCGGTTACGTAAAGTAATATTTCTAGGACATGTTGTTTCTGCTGAGGGGATTAGGGTCGATCCTCGAAAGATAGAGGAAGTATTGGAATGGAAACAGCCTAAGACTGTATCTGAGATCCGCAGTTTTCTGGGACTGGCAGGATATTATCGATAATTTGTAGAGGGGTCTTCACTGATCGTCGTACCCTTGACTAAGCTGCTACATAAGGGTGTGCCGTTTAACTGGACTGATTCGCAGCAAGAGAGCTTTGAGAAGCTCAAGACTGTACTGACTAAGGCCCCTATCTTGATACAGCCAGATTCTGGGAAAGAGTTTACTATCTACAGCGATGCATCACATGTCGGTTTGGGATGTGTGTTGATGCAGGAGGGTAAGGTGGTAGCGTACGCGTCTCGTCAGCTTAAGACTCATGAGGCAAATTATTTGACGCATGACTTGGAGTTGGCACAGTGGTGCTCGCACTGAAAATCTAGAGGCATTACCTGTATGGTGAGAAGTGTATCAATTACAATGATCACAAGAGCCTCAAGTACCTCCTCACTCAGAAGGAGCTGAACCTTCGGCAGCGTAGGTGGATTAAACTGCTTAAGGACTATGACTATACGATTGAATACCACCCTGGCAAGGCCAATGTGGTGGCCGATGCACTGAGCCGTAGGCTGTGACTGATCTGAGGGTGATGTTTGCTCGTCTAAGTTTATTTGGTGATGGTAGTTTGTTGGCCGAACTTCAAGTTAAACCGACGTGGATAGAGCAGATTAAGGGTAAATAGTTGGAGGACGAGTCTTTGGGTCTTCGCTTTCGACAGATTGAGGGTGGGAATACTGTGGATTTTGGATTGAATAGCGAAGGGGTACTCTGCTTCCGTGGGAGAATCTGTGTACCGAAGGATACTGAGTTAAGGCAGTCTATACTGCGATAAGCGCATAGTAGCCCTTATGCTATGCATCCTGGCGGAAACAAGATGTATCGAGACCTTCGTGAGTTATACTGGTGGCCAGGTCTTAAACGAGAGATTACTGAATTTGTGGCCAAATGTTTGACATGTAAGCAGGTTAAGGCTGAGCATCAGTTACCTTCGGGATTGTTGCAGCCAGTCAAGATTCCACTTTGGAAGTGGGAGCGTGTAACTATGGGCTTCGTTAGTGGGTTACCCTTTACACACACTAAGAAGGATTCTGTATGGGTCATCGTGGATCGATTGACCAAGTACGCCCACTTCATACCGGTTCGTACTAACTACTCTTTGCAGAAGTTGGCTAAACTGTTTGTGTCTGAGATAGTGAGACTACATGGGGTACCGGTTTCGATAATATCGGATAGGGATCCTCGTTTCACGTCTCAGTTCTGGAAAAAGCTACTTGAAGCTCTGGGTACAAGGTTGGACTTCAGTATTGCGTTCCATCCTCAAACAGATTGTCAATCTAAGAGGGTGTTTCAGATACTGGAGGACATGTTGAGAAGTTGTGTGATTGACTTCCGAGGCAATTAGGCGGATTACATGCCACTAGTAGAGTTTGCTTATAACAACAGCTATCAGTCTAGCATTCAGATGGCACCGTACGAGGCATTATATGGTTGTAGGTGTCGCACACCTTCATGTTAGACTGAGTTGGGTGAGCGGCATGTTCTGGATCCTGAACTGATTTCTGATACGGAGGATAAAGTTAGACTGATTTGAGACCGACTGAAAGCAGCAGCTGATAGGCAAAAATCCTACGTAGACTTGAAGCGGCGTGAAATTGAGTATTCTGTGGGAGACTTCGTTTTCCTTAAGGTCTCGCCATGGAAGAAGGTACTGAGATTTGGTCACAAGGGTAAGTTGAGCCCTAGGTTTATTGGGCCTTACCGTATTCTGAAGTGAGTGGGACCAGTTGCCTACCAGTTGAAGTTACCTCCGGAGTTGGATCGGATTCACGATGTTTTTCATGTCTCGATGTTGAGGTGTTACTGCTCTGACCCCACGCATATTGTTCCGGATGAGGAGATCGAGGTTAGGCTAGATCTGATCTTTGAAGAGGAGCCAGTTCAGATATTGAATCACGACGTAAAGGTTTTAAGGAAGAAGTCTATCCCACTAGTTAAGGTTCTGTGGCATAATCATAGCACTGAGGAGGCCACATGGGAGCCTGAGGGTGCGATGCGTCAGTAGTATCCTCATCTGTTCTGATCAGGTAAAATTTCAAGGCCAAAATTTTCTTTAAGGGGGGTAGAGTTGTAACGCCCCAAAATTATCTATTGATGTTTCTGTTATTATTTGACAAAAATATCTGTCTGCTTCAGTGGCTATGTGTTCTGGGAGTGTCTGAGAAGTATTGGGTTCAAGCCTTGACTTGAGCAAAATTTTTGTTTTTATGAATAAATTCCTATCTCTAGTCAGTAAGTTCTTAATTAGTTGTTGGTAAATTATTAACAGAATGGGTCTGCTGGTCTGGTGATTAAGTGGAGTGTTGGTTATGTTTGAGGTCCTGAGTTTGAATCCCTGTGCAAACAAGGGATTTATTATGCTGCTTGTGCCGTGTGAGAGTTTGAGATGGACTAAAATTCTGACAGTGGAGAGGTTGTTGGATATAATTAAGGAGACTTGGATAGGGGAGTTATCAGAATTGGGATTAATTTTGTTTCTCAAAATATCGGCTTTCTCAAATTCTGACGTTTTCGTAAAAGACTTCCTGCCAAATTTCTATTGATTCTTTCGTGTCTTCTCTATTCTTTTCTTCGTTACTGTGTTGCTGCCTTTTTCTTTTTTCCTTTTTGACCCTATCTCTGCCGAAAATCTCATAGTAGTTCTCTCCTTTTCTTTTCCTTCTTCACCATTTGGGCAAACGTGCGATTGTGTCATACGGTAAGTTGGTAAGTGAGCTCTTCTCTATATTATTCAATGAATCTTCGTTTGATGTGAGCCATATTCTGATTAGGCGCAAATCAAACGGCTAGTAGAACCCAATTGACGCTGTGATTGTGGAAAAAACCGAGGTTGCTCAAGCGAGGTAAGGTTGTTGATAGTTTTGGGAATTAACTGTTGTAAGTAATTCAGATTAAGTGACTGAGATTGAGTTTCCAATTGTTGAATATAGGTTCTGGAGTGCTCGGGAGTGATTAAGCATCGAAAACGAACCAGGTGTACCCAAAATACTGAAAATGCGTCTCGACAAAAAGCCGAAAAAGCTCTATTTCGACGTCACACGGGCGTGTGGTAGCCCGTGTGGTAGGCCATGTGACGATACACGGGTGTGTGATCGACGAACCAGGCCGTGCGCGCACGACACGGGCGCATGACACCGCCGTGTAATGGCCTGGAAAGACCGTGTGTGAGACACGGGCTTGACCAACTGGGCCTTGTGGGCCACACGGGCGAGTGGGCCCACACGGGTTATCCACACGGCGCAGTGGGGATTACGGGCCGCCGTGGATCCACACGGCCAAGGCCAATAGACCAACACGAGCGTGTGAGCCCAATTTCACTGATTTGTTTGCCAAAGTTGCACGGGTCGCCAAGTCACCGTGGAATCCCATCGTAGGGTCGGTAAGTTTACCTAGACCCCTAATTGACTGAAATGACTGAAAGACTGTTATATGCCTATATGAGATAGATATGTATGTCTGTATGTTGAGCATGCTATTCGCAATGTACGGATTTTACATAATACCATGACATGTCTGTATGATGCACTGCATAGGGTTGGGGATTGATATTGATTGGAGGAAGTGTACTGAAATGCTTCAAGCCTAACTTACTGGCAGCTCAGCTGCAACTTCTTTCTAGTGCCGCATTCGGTACTATTTGGAGTGTGGGGATGGGTGGGTTGATTATATCCCCACATGGAGTGTAGGGTTGGACGGAGATAGAGTGTAGAGGCTGGTTGGGTAGGATTTTATAATCGCATAATCGACATCATTATCAGATCGTGATGGGCTAAGGCCCTAATGCTTACTGTGACTGAAATGGGCTAAGGCCCAAACTGATACTGATACTGATACTGATATTGAAAAGGGCTTAGGCCCAATTGAGATTATCTGTTATTGTCTGGTTGTTTGCATGGGGATTACACACTGAGTTTACGCAAAGTCACCCTTCTGTTTAATCTGTACAGGTAATCCCCAGACATAGGCGGATCGGTGCGGCAGAGGACTCAGCGGTGGCCGCACGACTCCTTTTTGCTATTTGATACTTATTTACGAATTTAAGTTTTATTTTGGGGTATTTTTCTGTAATAATGGCCTCTATGGATTTTTACCTAAAATTTAGATTTTATACTGTTTTCGGTTTATATCTGCTAGAAGTAGGTAAAACTCGGGTTTTCAAAAGAGATGATTGTTTTATCAAAATACCACGCACACACAAACTATCTTAAAAGCCTCCGCAGAGTATAGCGTTTTGGAAATGAATCACGATTTGAGAATTAATGAAAGATAATGATAAGTTCTAAACGAAAAACGGTTTTAGCAATGATACGGTCTTCAAACGCACTTCCATGTGACATCACCGGATTCGGCCATAACGTCCAGGCCGGGTTTGGGGTGTTACACATTTGCATTCCATAACATTTGTTCATTTAACATACATAAATCATCTCTTTATATTACAAGTATAATTTCATAATAGTTCATCTATAGTTCAGATTATTTCATATCAGAAATTTATTCATATTTCTCGAACTATCAATATCACACGAGTCGTAGTATACTCAAAGTATACAAGTCTATAATCAAGGATGACATATTCATCAAATGAATTTCATGTACAAGTATCATCATCTCATGTTTTCTTATATCAATCGTCACTTATCATCATTTTCGTGTATTTCAGACATATACGTGTAATAACTCATTTCTTATTCATATTCATCTCATGACAAGAGTTTTACCCGTTGAATTTATTTGGAATATCGATGGATACACCGGTACTACACTCGAGGTGTACAAATCAGAATCCGTCAATTCATACTTAGTAGTACCTTGTAGGTACACTCTCGAGCCAAGTATCATACAGCAGAATTACAAGTCCAAAGCTAAATTTAGTCAGAATAAATACTCTATGGGCTTTGTCTGATTACACCCAAAGCAAATCCTTTATATGACAAAGAATTCCCTATAGAGTCCGATCCGATTACTACCAGTTAAATCCAACAATTAGGATTACCAAATTCAAAGCTAAATCCTAATTGAAACATATACTTGAGAGACTTATTTTGGATTACCCGTCTGAGCTAAATCCATTCTGCAACACATTCAGTTTTATAAGGGAAATCACATTTATCCATCGACTTCCATTTATTCAAACGGGATTTAACATTTGTCAAGCTATTGGCGGGTATATGTTCAATCTCATAAATTTATGCATTCATACAATTCAAGTGTTCACATTCAACTCAAGTATAAAATTTACATTTTTATCATTTATCATTAATCGAGCATTATTGCTGATCGGGCACATTTCATTTATCGGACTTTGACGAATATGTAATCATTTCACAAAATTAAGGCATTTATCAATTCACAGCACAAAATTTAATTCAGTCATAAAAATATATACAATTTAGTTACACGAACTTACCTTGAGAAAGGTTCGTGTACAAACATCTACTAATCTGACATTTTCCTCTTTTTCCTCGTTCTAACTCCAAATTTGGTTTATCCAGATCTATACGAGTAAATTTTACATCAATTTCACATATCTCATATTTATTTGGACTCAATTTACATTCTAGGCAAAATTACCATTTTGCCCCTAACTTTTCAATAAATTCCATTTTCGTCCCTAGGCTCGGAAAATGAAACTTGTGCAAATTACTCCCTATTCCAAGCCTAACCAAAGCCCCATTACAAATTTTACAGCACATGTATTCCTAAAATTTTAGAATTTTTCATCAAATTTTACAACTTTTCATTTTAGTCCCTGAATCATGTTTTCATCAAAAATCACTTTGTAAAAGTTGTTTATCAATCAATAATCTTTCATTTTCTACCATAAATTTCTAATTTCCAGCATATACTTCCATGACCCATTTTCATACTTTGATAACTTTTCAAATTAATCCCCCAAATAGAAAGATTAAGCTATCTCGATTCCAAAAATATCAAAATTACTAAAAACGGGACAAGGAAACTTACCCAATTTGGCCATGAAAGTCTCTTCTCTCTCTCCTAGGGTTTCCATGTTTTATTTTGGGGAATAAGATGAGAAAATAAGATGATATCTATTTTATCATCTTTTAATTAATTAAAATTTTCACTTTCCAATTTAGTCCCTAGCCTTTTTCTCATTTCCATGGATGAGTCATCAAGAAAAATCTACATACTTTTCTTAATGGTCTAATACCATATAAGGACCTCTAGTTTTGAATTTCATAGCTATTTAATCCTTATAGCTACTAGAATTCAACTTTCGCATTTTATGTGATTTAGTCCTTCTCGTAATTAAGCACATAATCAGTACAAATTTTCTTTTCAAAATTTTCACACGACATTTCTAGTATAATATGGATCATATAATAAAATAAAAATAAATTTTATTTTCAGCTCGAGTTTTTGGTCTCGAAACCACTGTTCCGATTTCACCGAAATTGGGCTGTTACAACTCTCCCCCTTAAGAAATTTGCGTCCTCGAAAATTTTACCAGTAAACAGGTTCTGACATTACTCTCTCATGTTTCTATCTGGTTCCCAAATAGCTTTCTCTATATCATATCATTGTTCAAGAACTTTCACTAAAGATACCTTTATACTTTTCATTTCTTTCACTTCACATGCCAGAATTTCAACCAGTCACTCGTTGTAAGTCATGTCGAGCTGAATTTAACATTTATCACAGCAATAACAAATGATGGGTCTGATCGATTCTATCATAACACATATACTCATAAAAAAATTATGAATTCTGTAGAACTCTGATAATAATATTAATCAGTACGCAACAAGTTTAATTCTCATATGACTCAAGAAGTCATGACCTTAATTTTTCCCCCGAATGTACCAATCAATAACGTTCTTTCATGGTATATTTTCAGAAATACCTTATCACTATCAAAAACTCTATTTCTTTTCATTTTAGATCCACATCGGATTCCTGACGATCAAATATTGTTTTTAAACTGTCTCAGGTCCCTTTCATCTCTCTTTGGGTTCAACGAATCAAAACTACCACATGTATCTTTTCTCACTGAACTCCGTCCAAAACACCGGAGTTTTGCATTTATGACCATATAAAGCCTTGTACAGTAAAATTTTGTACTTGACTGTCAACTATTATAAGTAATTTCAACCCAAGGCAAATACTTTTCTTAGTTACCTTCAAATTCAAGTACACAGCATTGAAGCATATCTTCCAAAATCTGAATCATATGTTCAGATTGATCATCCATTTGAGGATGAAATACCGTACTAAAATGTAACCATTTACCCAAGATTTCTTGTAACTTGTTTCAGAATCAGAATATGAACTGTAGATCTTTATCAAAAATAATAGAAGCTAACACATCATAAAATTTGATAATCTCCAAAAACAAATAATTCAGGCAATCTACCGAGTGAGAAACCCATTCATATCAGGATTAGATGTCCAGGCTTCGTCGAACAATCGACAATTACTCAATTCATATCTTTCTTTTTCATGGTTAGGGAGAATCCTGATATAAAATCCATAGTAACTTTGTCCCATTTCCATTTCGGTATTTTCACTGACTATAACCATCTTGAAAATTTTATCATTATCTTGCTGGTACATCAATCATTTAAGTATAGATTCAGAAATACCACCTTTCATTCCGAGCTACTAATACATTCTTTTCAAATCATTATGCATTTCATCATTCCCCAGATAAACAGACATAGTACCACTGTGATCATTCATGTAAAATTTTTTGTAAAAGTTCCAAATCTTCAGCACACGAACTCTGTTTCTGAATAACAGGCATTTATCATTTCTACTCTGAAATTTTGAATCAGAAATTATTTCACACTGTATTCATTTAACCTACAACTCATTATCACTTTTCTAGGTTTCATTAATCTGTTGTAGAAACATCGGTTTAGCTCCATACTCAGTTAAAATTGAGCTATTATTAGACAATCATAATCGGTATCCATGGCTTGCAAAGTATACAGAGATTTTCTACTCAGAACATCTGTAACTACCTTCATTCTTTCCAAGTGATATGAAATTATCAAATCACAATCTTTCAACCTTTCAAACCACATACGCTATCTCAGATTCAAATCTTTTAGCAACATCAGATACTTTAACTTTTTATGATCAGTACTTATACGATATTTTCACCATATAGATACTGTTACCAAATTCTCAGTGCAAACACAATAATTATCAACTCAAGATCATATTTCGGGTAATTCTTTTCCCGTAGTTTTATCTGGCTGGAAATATAGACCATTTATTTTCCTTTCTTCATCAATGCACAGTTTTATCCATTCAATGATGTATCATTGTAATAATAAATTCCTTACCCGATTCAGGCTGAACCAGAATTAATACTTCGGTCAACATAGCTTCCAACTGGTCAAAACTTTACTGATATTTATCAGTTCATTCAAGTCTTACATCTTTTCGGTAATAACTATGTCATCAATGTATCTATTTCAATTATTAACATTGAAGCTTTGAGTTTTTCCAAAGCTAGAACCATCAAATAGATTTTAAACCATTGTGCAATATTATGACTGACATTTCAGCCGTACAGATAAAGTAACACTTCAATATTAACCAGTGCAATAATACAATTTCTATAATCTGTATTCCATATTACCAAATTCCCATGCTCAAGTCAGAATTCATAACAGTAGTAAGTATAGTTACCACTAACCAATGAATATCTTTCACAGATAAACCATGTTTGAATAATAAAGAGATTGATGACATCTCGGAGAAAATTCAGAAGAGCAGTATCACACATACTCATTAGAAACAAATGTAACAAAGACAATATAATTTGCACATTTGTAATTCAGGGCTTCAATCAGTAGGAGTAGAAAATAACATCACATGAACCTTATCATCAAATCTTATATCAATCATGATGAATTAACAACCCAAGTAAAATAGAGCAATACCGCTTATGAATCAACCAGACTTTCAGTAATTTCATCTATCATGATTTACTAGCCTTTCAATATGACAAATATTGCATCTGTACATGCACAATTTCATATGCCTCTGATAATAACAGAATTTATAGAATATCCAGAAAATATTGCTGTAATATCCCTGATTATAATAGTTGTATTCAAATATCGGTGCAATTTCATCACTATCCCACTGACTAATAAGGTCATCAATAATCTTATATTATTCAATTCATTGAAATAGTCAATTCAGAAGAATTTTCGGCTAATCCATTCTGTAATTATCATATCTGGATAAGTCAATTACTCATGAATAACTTCTTCCTTAACAATGACATCACATATTCAGAATAATCTTCAGAAAAATTTGATATCTCTTTAATACTGTCTTTACTTATTAACCCGTTCTCATTTTGACTACATCATTAGTCATTCAGCCTTTGAACTCTTTAGTTCCACATTCATGAGCTTAATCCATATAAATCTTGTGAATTTCATTGTATAACACTATACTGGTAAGGGGGTGGAGATCATAAGCCTCAAAATTTAACTTTCATATATATACTCATATAACATAACACTTATCATTTTCATGTACTATAAAACATCTATCCATACATTTTCGAATTCTATTCCATCATCAGTAACATTTTACTCAGATACTTGAGTATCTCTTTCGGAGTCATCGGAATTAGCTCGATTGGAAAGCATCTCTGTCTATTTGTAAAACAATTTTCATAAGAGTTGGGAGATATCACACTATCACAGGTTAAATAATGGCATGTATTTCTAGACTCCACATATGCTACGTTCAGTTCGAGAACCGACTAAACCGTAGCTCTGATACCACTAAATGTAACACCCCTAACCCGTGTCCATCGCCGAAACAGGATTACGGAGTATTACCGGAATATTCAGAACATTTTCAGAAAAATCATGTCAATCACTATTCATTAATCGAGATCATTCGTAACGTCCATTAGATGAACCCTCGAGGTCCAATACGAGCATTAGAATTGATTCAGGACTTAATCGGAAACTTTAATAATTTTCCGTGACATTTCAAAAAATTTTCAAGGTTCGGGGCTCACACGCCTGTGTGGTCCAAGGAACACGCCCGTGTAACCCTTAGACACGCCTGTGCCTCAAGCCGTGTTCGATTTAGGTTGCTCTCTGACTTTTGCCACACGGCCATGCCACACGCCCGTGTGCTAGGCCGTGTGGTTATTTAATTCAATTCGAATTAGGTGCAGGTTTCACACGGCCAAGACCCACGCCCGTGTTCAAGGCCGTGTCACCAACACAACTGAGACATACGCCCGTGTCTCTGCCCGTGTGCTCAATTTTGAGCATTCTATTTTCTCAAATTTAAGGTGCAGGGGACACACGACCAGGCCACATGCCCAAGGGGTAGGCCGTGTGTCACACACAGTCTAGACACGCACGCCCGTGTGTCTGCCCGTGTGGACAAAATAAAGCCATTTCCTAGCCTCATTTGTCACCCAAATTTACCATTTTCCTGCACCAAAACATACCAAGTATAATCCAACCATTCCAAGCATTCAAATAAGCAAATTTCATCATTCAACATGGGCTATCGTTACATGCATACATGTTTACTAACTTACCTTGGTTCAATTCATGTGTTAAACATGATTTGATCAACTACTTGACATACATATATAATTACCATAGCATAACATTACGAGTATATCAAAACAACCATTACTAGCCATTCCAATGGCTAGATTTCAAGCATTATTTACATTTACATGCCACTATGGCCAACATATCCTATACATGCCATTACAACTGTAATTGATTTACCATATTGTACCGTCATGGGCCGGTAGATAGTGTGAGTGATCTCCACCGAGCTTCCAATCCAATGAGCTTCCAATTTACTCTAAAATAGGGTAAAATAAAATGGGGTAAGCATTGTATGCTTAGTAAGTTCGTATAACATGGTACTTAACTTACCATTCATTCTATTTTGAGGTAACTATGTAAGGCACATTTATTCAATTTGACTTCAAGCCCTACACATATCCTCATTGTCCTTGTTAGTCATATATTTCATAATAACCTCAAAACATGTTTGGGCTCAACAACAATCAAGTTTCCATGCACATTTGCATTCCATAACATTTGTTCATTTAACATGCATAAATCATCTCTTTATATTACAAGTATAATTTCATAATAGTTCATCTCAAGTTCAGATTATTTCATATCAGAAATTTATTCATACTTCTCGAAATATCAATATCATACGAGTCATAGTACACTCAAAGTATACAAGTCTATAATCAAGGATGACATATTCATCAAATGAATTTCATGTACAAGTATCATCATCTCATGTTTTCTTATATCAATCATCACGTATCATCACTTTCGTGTATTTCAGAAATATACGTGTAATAACTCATTTCTTATTCATATTCATCTCATGTCAAGAGTTTTACCCGTTGAATTTATTTGGAATATCGATGGATACACCGGTACTACACTCGAGGTGTACAAATCAGAATCCGTCAATTCATACTCAGTAGTACCTTGTAGGTACACTCTCGAGCCACGTATCATACAATAGAATTACCAGTCCAGGCTAAATTCTAGCTGTAACATATACTCTAAGGGCTTTGTCGGATTACCAGTCCAGGCTAAATCCAGGCAACTAGGATTACAAGTCCAGGCTAAATCCTAATTGAAACATATACTCGAGAGACTCATTTCGGATTACCCTTCTGGGCTAAATCCATTCTGCAACACATGCAGTTTTATCAGGGAAATCACATTTATCCATCGACTTCCATTTATTCAAATGGGATTTAACATTTATCAGGCAATTTTTGGGTATATTTTCAATCTCATAAATTTATGCGTTCATACAATTCAAGTGTTTACATTCAACTCAAGAATAAAATTTACATTTTTATCATTTATCATTTATCGAGCATTATTGCTGATCGGGCACATTTCATTTATCGGGCTTTGACGAATATCTGATCATTTCACAAAATTAAGGCATTTATACAATTCACAGCACAACATTTAATTCAATCATAAAAATATATATAATTTAGTTACACGAACTTACCTCGACAAAGCTTCGTGTACAAACATCTACTAATCTGACATTTTCCTCTTTTTCCTCGTTCTAACTCCGAATTTGGTCTATCCGGACCTATACGAGTAAATTTTACATCAATTTCATGTATCTCATATTTATTTGGACTCAATTTACATTCTAGGCAAAATTACCATTTTGCCCCTAACTTTTCCATAAATTCCATTTTCGTCCCTAGGCTCGAAAAATGAAACTTGTGCAAATTACTCCCTATTCCAAGCCTAACCAAATCCCCATTACAAATTTTACAGCACATGTATTCATAAAATTTCCGAATTTTTCATCAAATTTTACAACTTTTTATTTTAGTCCCTAAATCATGTTTTCATCAAAAATCACTTTGTAAAAGTTGTTTATCTATCAATAATATTTCATTTTCTACCATAAATTTCTAATTTCTTGCATATACATCCATGAACCATTTTCATACTTTGATAACTTTTCAAATTAATCCCCCAAATAGAAAGATTAAGCTACCCTAATTCCAAAAATATCAAAATTACAAAAAACGGGACAAGGAAACTTACCCAATTTGGCCATGAAAGTCTCTTCTCTCTCTCCTAGGGTTTCCATGTTTTATTTTGGGGAATAAGATGAGAAAATAAGATGATATCTATTTTATCATCTTTTAATTAATTAAACATTTCACTCACCAATTTAGTCCCTAGCCTTTTTCTTATTTTCCATGGATGAGTCATCAAGAAAAATCTACATACTTTTCTTAATGGTCTAATTACCATATAAGGACCTCTAGTTTTGAATTCCATAGCTATTTAATCCTTATAGCTACTAGAATTCAACTTTCGCATTTTATGCGATTTAGTCCTTCTCGTAATTAAGCACATATTCGGTAAAATTTTCTTTTCAAATTTTTCACATGAAATTTCTATTATAATATGGATCATATAATAAAATAAAAAAACTTTTATTTTCTGCTCGAATTTGTGGTCCCGAAACTACTGTTCCGATTTCACCGAAATTGGGCTGTTACAATTGGAATGGCTAAAAATGGATTGTTTTGGTATGTTATTATAAGGTTATATATAGCATGTTTATCTTATATGTATATGGTTTGGTTAAATTGAATTAGGGTAAAATATAAATCATTAGAAGAAGGTAAGTTTGATTATATGAATATGTGATACTATTTCATACATGTTAATGATGTTTACTTGAATTATATGACTTGAATTGGTTGGAAAATGTATGCAAATGTTATTGTAGGTTGAAGGTTAAATTTGGGTGAGAAATAAGGCTAGGAAATGGCCTTATTTTGTCCACACGGGTAGACACACGGGCGTGTGTCTTGACCGTGTGTGACACACAGCCTGGCACATGAGCGTGTGGATTGGTCGTGTGACCCTGCATCTTAAAATTGAGAAACAAAATGCTCAGAATTGGGCATACGGGCAGAGACACGGGCGTGTGTCTTAGCCGTGTGTGTTACATGGCCCAGAACACGGGGGTGTGTCTTGGCCGTGTGAAACTTGTACCTAATTTGTGAAAATTAAATTGACCACACGGCCTAGTACACGGGTGTGTGGTTGGTTGTGTGGCACAAGTCAGAGAGTTACACGGGTAAGGACACGGGCTGGGACACGGTTGTGTGCCTCACATCGAATGCCCACACGGCCTGAGACATGGGCATGTCACTTGGCCGTGTGAGCCACACGGGCGTGTGACCCTTGTATGTGAGAAAAACTTTGGAATTTTGCGAAAAATTCTCTGAGTTTCCGATTTAGTCTTGACTTGATTCTAATGTTTAATTTGGGCCTCGAGGGTCCATTCAAGGGACAATATGATTAGTTTCAGATATGAAAAGTAAATGACATGAATTATATGAAATTACTCTGTAAGCTCCGGTAATGTTCCGTAACCCTGTTCCGGCGATAGATACGAGTTAGGGGTGTTATATCTGTGCTGCATATTGCACAAAATCTCGTATTTCACTAGAGTACTAAACATAATGAAGTGGATTGTCACTTTGTTAGGGATGCAATCCAGGATGGGTTGATTGCACATTCTTATGTTCCAACCTCCTTTCAGTTGGCTGACATTTTTACAAAGGCGCTTGGTAAACCATAATTTGAATATCTTCTCAGCAAGTTAGGCATTTATGATCTACATGCTCCAACTTGAGGGGGTGTTAAGATATTATTATGGGATATTATCTTTTAGCAATTTGATTCCTAACGGGATGTTATAGGATATTATTATGGGATATTATCTCTTAGCAATTTGTTTCCTAATGGGATATTATAGGATATTGTTATCGGATATTATCTTTTAGCAATTTGATTCCTACGTAACTACTACTGTATAGATATATATACCCTTGAGGTCTATCAATAAAATTCAAGAGATTACCCTATTCTTGTCAATAGTTCAAGTACCACATGAAATATTTTCAAAGTATAGGTACCACATTGAATATTTTATGACAATTACCATAATAAAACACATTTTGATAATTCAAGTACTGCATTAAACATTTTCTAAATACAAGTACAACGTTAAACATTTTATAAAAGTACAAGTACACCATAATAAAGAGGTGGCTATTATACACCTATAACAACATGTTATGGAGAGATAATTGTTGTAAACTTACAATAGAATTCATATCGTGAATTTTCATCAAATAAAGAAAGTGAGAATCAAATCAACCAAATTAAAAGACGTATAACAGGTGCATGAATTATTACTTTTATACATCTTTTATTTTACATTCTTTCTCATGATTAATTATGAAGTTCATAAATCTAACAAGTCCAATTAATCAATATGAGTTGTCAAATTAAATTAATTAATTAATTTATCATGAGTTATTAAATTCAAGTAATCAATTTATAAGTTTATGATGTTCTAAATTCATGGTAGAATATTTAATTATGGAACTTAATAGTTTATTGAATGAATATCTTTAATTCCAGTCATTGAAGATTATTTTCATTTAACAAAATATGATTAATAGATGTTTATGTGAAATTTAAACATTTTATTGAAATAATATTTTAATTGAGATGATTTTTATTTGATAACTTATAATTAATAGGCTTGCCTATATGAAATAGTTAAAATTTTACTTAAACTTTTTTACAATGTGTTGTTGTAGATAACTAATTTAATAAAGAATGTGTTTCATAACTATGTTTATTGTTGTTATAATTGAAAAACTATCATAAAGAATTAAAATAAAAGATAAAAAATTAAATTTATCAAAAACTTAATTGTTATAGCGAAATGCTATTATAGCTGGGTTGTAATATGCATTATAACTATTAATGGTTGTTTATGACTTAATTAATTTGCCTAATAAATCATGTATTGAAATCCATTCCTCCTTGTGTATGTTCAAAGTTAAGGATGATAATTGGGATTTTTTTTTATACTAGAAGTAGAGGATGGACAATACAATTTAAATTTATGTTAAATGAATATGTAGGATTTTGTATTTAAGCTATGAGATAAAATTAAATTAAATGAAAGTAAAATATATTAAATAATTATTTACTGAATGATGAAACTCGGGCTAGTGATTTGATTTTGAACTATGAGTGATCCCGTTTACGAATCCAAATGAAATTAATTAATGACCACAAAAAGATTAAGAAGGAAGGCCTAAGATAATCTCATGAGAGAAAAAAAAGATAAAATTCTGTCACCTAAAATACTAGTTTAAAGTAATTAACGTTTGGGTAATATTGGGTTTTACAAAATTAACATTTGAATTTTGAAGGCAACGTAAAAATTGAAATAATTACATGAATAATCATAATTAATTATATTTAAATTTTTATTAATCTATGACTTTTGAAATATATTTATACATCATTTAATTTTAAAAAGTTATTTTTACATAATAATATTTTAATTTTAAGATATATATTTTATTCTTTAAAATATAATTATATGCTTAATAATATGGTTTAAATAATCTAAAATTTTACTCACAAAAATAATTTACAATACATTTTTGCCTACTAAATATTTAACTAAATTATATTGTATTTATTATAAATTATTATACACATTTTAACTAACTTACACAATATTTCTTATTAATTATTTATATTTAGACGAGAAAATAGTCTACAAATATGAAATGTTAAAGTGATTAGATAAACTTGCATAAAATTTTTATCTTCTTTATTAATTGTACTAATAATTGTATTGTTACTCTGTTTGTTTTTGAATTGTCAAATACTTTGTTCAAGTAACATATTATACACATAATCTAATTTTAGGTTTTGTTACGTATTTAAAGAATTTTTTTCAAAGATAATTTTATAATAATTAATATTTTTTAGAATTTAAAATTATATAATATATTACCAAATATGATATAAGAAATTATAATGTAATTATATTTTGTTAGCCAAATATGCATAGAAAAGAATTTCTTATAAGTCCGGGTAGATGCAATTACTATTCTAATAATTATATTTTTATCCAATTATTTGAAGATGTTGAAATATATCCATAATGATAAAAAGGTATATTATTTTCAAGTATTGATTATCAAAGGAAGAATTCTTAATTTGTTTGTGAAAGAAAGCAAATTGAGTTTTTTACTTTAGCATTTCAGAAGATGTTCATGGTTAGAGTTAATTATTTAATAAATTAAGAATCTATGATTTCATGAACATGTTATAGGAATTAAGTATATGTTTTTTCTTTTAAATATTAAAAAAAAAATTGAAATGTGACAGAAATGATTTCATGAACACCAAACATTATGATGAGTTCTTGAATTGAATTGGGCAATGTGACATAATATTCTGCCGGTTGCTTCAAAAGAGGGGAAAGCTCCATCACAACACAGATACATTTAATCAATTTTCTCCAAATAAAATTAAAACACACACACACATTAAAAGTGAGAATAAAATACATCATACCAAATCAACTCAACTACTATTTCAAGTACACAGACTTGGTTACATTTTGTACAGAATTTGTTATTGAATTAGAATATTCAATTTTTTTTTATTTTTATTTTTGAAAAGAGGAGAAAAAGATTATTGGGGATCTGAATTCTGCTTGAAATCAATGAAAGCTATTTCTCATTATGATTGACAGAATTGGGATAAATTAAAATTCTTCTTCTGCAGTGACTAGGAAACATCTTTTGATTTAGGCATATAAAATAGAAGCCGTAAAAAGTGATTATGGCCTGTTAATGGCCGACCATTGGTATTAGGGTTCATGTACACCCATCACCTTTTAGTAAATATCAGATGCAGAGAAAATGTGCAAAATGTTGCTGAAAACTGGGTCCTATCTTATTATTCAAAATAATTAAAACCTTGGGGGGTGCCATAATATTGAATTCAAGACCCAGCCATCCCAGTTTCTCCAACAATATTAATTCAAAAGAATGTCTCTCATTGATTTCAAGATATGCTCAGTTTGCAGCATTAAAAACAAGTGGAATTTCCGCCATGAATTAGTATCCAACAACTGCTATATAAACAAGTTCTTCTCCAGTTTCCATGACTAGGAATTCATATTCATCGGGAACTGATTTGAAGCAATTGGCAATTGCTTTCCATAACAGTTTCAGCTAAATCTTCAAAAACTAGTGATGATTTCATCAATTGGTTTTGACCAGTATTGATTACTCAGTCACCATGATAGTTAGAGACAAACAAAACAATACACTTCCTTGTACTAGTAGTAAGTATATACGTATATATGCAGCTATATATATATAGAACATGTCTATTCATTGAATATATTTATATATTGGCTTTAACGTAGTTTTCTCGAATGTCTCATCATGTCTTTTTTTTTTTCTTTTCTTTTTTTTTTTTGTCGAAAGCTATGATATCAAAACTCTGAAATAATCCAAGAACTTCCATATTGTATGCATGTAGAGAGATCGCTATCGTTATATATAGAATATGTGAGCAGTCAATATCAGCGCAATTTTTTTCCTGGTTAGCTACCAGCCAAATTTTAGCTCCATTATATATAGTTTTTCAAAGTTTAATTTACACTTTTACAGTTGAGAAAGACATGAAAGCCTTCTTAGTTCAAAAGTAAATGTAGTTTACCTCTCCATGCACAATTGATTAGTACTATTTCAGAATCATAAAATTTTCAGCATTGAAAAGAATGACAAAAATGGTGAAATTGCATTAAAAAGTAATTAGAGTTATCTCAGTAGCATCAAACCATTTCTTTTTTGGGCTGTTACATTGCTTTTTATTCTTCCCTTTTCTGTTTTCAAACACCAAGGAGGAAATAAGAAAAAGAAAAAAAAAAGAGTCATGCATACTTAAGTATGTTGCAGTCCCTCACATTTTACAAGCTCATCACCAAATAAAGTTACAAAAAAGGAAAGCAGAAAGGAAAAGGAAAGAAAAGCAAACTTTTTTTTTTTTTGGGAGGCTGGAACATTTAGAAAGCTATACTCAGCAAAGAATCAAAGACCGAGAAAGCAAAGGTGGGGTGGGGGAGGGGGGTGACAGGTTTCTAATAATTTATAAAGATGTGGGGAATGAAGATAGTGTAGTTCCCATATTTGATGAAGTTGGTGGTAAGGCTTCCCCGCCGAGTTGTCCTTCAAGAGTATCCCAGAACAGAAAGTTTGAACATTGCTGGGATTCAACCCATTCATTCAACTCCTGATGCTGCCTCTGCAAGCACTCAAGTGTCATTTCTCCTTCCTCTTCAATGCTACATGATTGGACTTCAACTGGCACCACCATGTTTTCCATGTTCTCTACCAATGGTGGCAAGTAATTGTTTGTATCCATACCCACTGTGAAAGAAGTTGAAGGAGGGAATGCTTGCACTTGATGCTGATTTAGGTTCCAACTACTCTCCGTGTTTAAATTATCCGGTTCATGGAAAAGCTCTCCTCTTACGTTATTACCATGTTGATGAACCTGAGCCCCGTCAAGTGGAGTTGTGTCGAATATAAATAATGGGGCTGGAGAAGAAAATAGGGTTTCTTGATGATTAGGAATTGCTCTTGTCATCAACTCCTGATTTACCAACTCTAGTTGGTTTGAACCATAATTTATCTGAGAATGCTCAGTAGTACTTGGTGGAGGAGCAGTGCTTGTTGGAGGTGCTGAAGGCTTTCGTATCTTCTTCTTGATCCATGAGTTCCAGTAGTTCTTTATCTCATTGTCTGTCCTTCCAGGCAAGTGACTTGCAATGTGAGCCCATCTACAATAATCCCCTCACACATATGAGAAATTTGCTTAACATAATGAAGAATTTGAAGATGTTAAACATGTGATTTATTTCTAGCTCAAGAACTTGTGCCTCAACATCTAATATATTATCCCTGTAAAAGCCCTTGAAATGCGGGTGACTGCTACTTAATTTAGCAACAACAGTGGCAGTGATAGAGAAGACGTAATTTTGAAGTTTGTTTAATTAATTACTTTTAACTGTTCAAGTTCTTAATTCAAACATAAACTGAAACTCTTGAGGAATTTCAGAGAGACAAACTAAAATGAATGCGTCCATTAGAAAAAACTTAGAACCCAGAATTGTTACACTATTTATGAAGCTTTATAAAGTAAAATTTTGATATAATATATGTGTGTAAAGTGTCACTTCAAACCTGTTCCCTACAACCCCATGAAGGCTAATAATCAACTTCTCTTCCTCAGGAGTAAATCTCCCTCTTCTGATATCAGGCCTCAAATAATTAATCCATCTCAAGCGACAACTTTTGCCACATCTTTGAAGACCTGGAACACAAAAGGCAAAAAGATACGTCTTCGTCACCAAACATGAAAAACTCCTATAAAAAAGCATGAAGAAAAAAGGAACAAAAAAGAGACAGAAAAAAGGTAATGAACAGAGAGAGATGGAGACCAGCTTTCTCAGGGACTTCACTCCAACACCCATACCCATGAGTGGTGATGTATCGAATGAGCTTTTCGTCTTCCTCAGGGGACCAAAGCCCTCTCTTAACCTTCTGTTGATTGCAGCAAGAATGGTGACCCATGTTTGGTTCGGATGATAAATATGATTTGTAATTATGGCTTCGCAAACCCCCCCGAGTTTCTATATATCTTCCGCCTGTTTCTTTGTTGTTTTGTACATTCTGTAGAGAAAACAAAATGATATATTTACAAGCTAATGATCCATGTTTTTGATCAAAACAAACTATAATTTTCTTGGGGTTTGCTAGAAGTGGAGGCTGAGGCTGTCTCTCACCCCCAATTTAAAAGTAAGAGAGAAGTACAAGAGTATGATGTGCCGACATTGAAACCTGGATGGGGTCCAATATTTCAAAGGGGGAGGGGACCCATAATTTTTCATCTAACCCTAAAACGACATTCCATCGGCTTTATTTCACACACGGAGGGACAAAGAGTTACCATTTTCTACGTAGAGTTGTAGTATTACGTAACCCATGTTTCACGTACCCTCCTTTCATTTCAATTCTTTCAAAATCTTTTGCCGGTTGTTTCCATAACCTTTCTGACCAAACCTTCTTACAATTGAAGAATCAGTGTTATTCATCAACTATATATTTAAAAACCAGTGGGTGGATGGCACGTCATGTTAATAAATGATTACAACATACATCTATTTAAGAGGAAAAAAAAAAAGATTTGATCAAGAGGGTCAAAGACTCAGCATGGAGATAATGCCGAAGATAATACCTAGGGTTCAATTCAACAGCAAATATCATTAAACCGACACATTTGCTGAATCTTGATAAAGGTTTTCCAGTGCTTGGTTTTCTCCATCTCGATCATTTAATCTAATAGCCATGAATAGGAATGATTTATATTTATATAGATATTAACAATTAACGTCGGTCTTCATTTTTGGCTTAAGATCATGCAAATTTATACCAAAGCTTGTTATAGATTACGAAAATATTTCTTTTCTTTGGGGGATGATTTGATTACCTTGTTTGATAAATCTTTAAGTTTTCTAACTTTTCACAAAAACACACACATACATTCATACATTATCCACTTTTGCAGTAGTAGAGTAGTTTTCTATCTTTTATGGAGACGATACCAATACCTACAAAAAGTCATTAGTGGTATAAATGGGATTTCTGCAAATTCAAGAATTACAAAGCAAACCAACTCCTCAAGAAAAGAGCATTGTATATATAATTAAATTTAATTACAGCTAAATAAAGTAATTAAGAATGAGTAGTTTTATAATTAAGCTGATCAAAGCTTTCGAGAAAAAAGTCCAAATAAAGACCGTTTATGAAGAATAATGCAAAGAGAGACGTGGAAATACAAAGTTTATAACAGAAGGGAATGGTTGTAATAAAAGACTCTCAATTCATTCAGTTAGGAGACAATTTGGAGAGGCATGAAAATGAAATCCCTTAATTTTTATTTTTCTTCATACATACTTATTATGGGATAATACATATCAACTATGCAAGACATGACCTCATTTCTAATTCTTTATTATTATTTATTCATTCCTAATTTTTTATTGCTAATTTCACTAATCTTGATGACGGTTGCATCACGTAACTCATGAATTCGAGTCATATAATATGGTTCCTCACCCCAAACGGTATATCATTTTAATTTTCATGATTGCTCCGTTAAAAGAGAACTGAAACAAAAATAATAGTCAAATATCAGATACACAGTCTTGATTATTCAATTAGTTCGATAAGTTTAATTTGAAGGGGATGAAGTTTAAAACATATTTTTAAAATAATATTTTAAATCAAAATTTTATTTTCTGATTGGGATCATTTTTATTCAAACAGCTTGGAAGATTTGAATTCAAATGTGTTAAAATTCTAAATATTGTCTACTTTAAGGATTGAATTTGAGTTTTTATGATCAATGGTGGTTCGCACTATAGTTGTTTTGAGAGTCACTTGGGAAATGTGTTGGAAGAACGATGCCTTAATTGGATGGGTATTGGTTTAGGGTCTCAAATTTATCTATTGCTCATATAGGAGGGGTTTATATAAAGTAGCATAGAGCTTGATGTGGGTTCCACGATATGCATGCCCTACCGCATAGGTTAGGAGTAGAGCGATAAATAGTTAAACTTAGAGCATTACATGAGTTGACTTAATGTGACCAGCCATAGCTAAGCTCAATCATGGGAAGTTAGTGTTAGGAGGTGATGGAATGACGAGTGTTTTACCTCTCGAGAATTTCCTCAGGATTTGTAGGCCTGAATCTAATGGTTCATGATCCATGTTCAGACGAGGCCTATGTTATTTATGGAAAGGTGACATTTTGGAAGGGGTAGAGTCTTTTCCTAGGTGTCTATTTAGTTATAGTCTTTATTGTTATTTATTTAGTTAATTTATCTACTTGAAGCCTTGGTGGCCTAGAGAAACACTCCAATAAAACTAGAGTTGTTAGGGTAATTAATGTAAATCCTAAGAGATAAAGATGTATAAAATTTAAATTCCTTAGGACTCTCATTTTGTAGATAGAAACAAATCTTAACTATCGATGTAATTCAATCTGTACCGTTGGAATTGGGAGAGCTCAACTATAAATAGAGGCATTCCTCCTCATTTGTATTCATGCAGTTGTAAACTTCCAAAGTAATAGAGTACTTTTGAGAGTATTTACTCAAACACTTGGTGTGTGCTATTTTTCTCTTATGTTCGTTCCTTGCTCTTTCGTTTTCGTTTTGAGTTTGATTCGGTGCCTTAGAATTTCTGCAAGAATTCTCATTATTTGAGAATAGAGTAACTTATGTAAGATTTGAATCCAAGGAACCGCCTAAGACCGCGCAGTTTGCAAGAATAAAGTTCTAGCCTTGTGATAGTTGGTATTCGAGCTAGTGCTCGAAGGCATCGATTGAGATGACTAAAGGAGGAGATAAACAGAATGTCCTGATGGAGACCCGTGGGAGGTTTAGGAAAAATAACATATTGATGGATATGTTGTCGGGTTTGGAAGGTCGAGTGACCAATCTTGAGGAATCCATGGGTGGTGTGAAGGAAACACTCGAGGTAGTTGAGAGACACATAGATGAGTTAGACTCGATGAGAGTGCAGCTTAGGGACTATGTGGTGAAGGCTCTCAGTTCCAATTGGGATGTGATAAGAGAGATCCTCAATACTGTCATAGATGATCAGGCTGAGAAGTTGACAGAGAAGAATGATGCTCTCAAAGCCATGGTAGCGATTTGAAAGAACAGATTGTGGAGCTCAAGGGAGAGGTCACTATCTATAAAGCTGCTCTAGGTAATGGATCTCATAAACCGAAAGAGTTTAAGGGGATGAGGTCCGCGAGGGATGTGACAATTTCCTCTAGGGGATGGAACAATACTTTCGTGTAGTAAACATCGAGGATGATGCCACTGAGGTAAACACTGATGCAGTTTATTTTACTAATGTCACTCTTTTATGGTATCGTCGTAAGTTCACAGATGAGAAATGAGGTAGTACCTCAATTGGAACTTAAGAAGTTTCAAACAGAGCTGAGAAAGCAGCTTTACCCTAGTATGCCGAAAAGGAGGCTCAGGCTAAGTTGCTTCGGCTTATGTAACAAGGCACTATTCGAGAGTATGTTCAAGAGTTCAATGAGTTGATGCTGCAAATCTCTGACTTGAGTGAGAAGGAATCTTTTTACTGGTTTGAGATGGGTTGAAGCCTTGGGCGAAGCAAGAGTTGCATCGACAAGGCATCAGTGAGCTTATTGTAGCCATGGCCAAGGCAAAAAACTTTTTCGAGCTTGGTTTGAAGAAAAACAAGTTTAAGTCTTCGAAACCCAAAGAGACGAGCAATAGTGGGGGAGACTATGAGGAAGACGAAAATGGAAACAGTGGCAATGGTAATGCTGGCAGTGGGAAACCACCTAATTGGAAGGGGAAGTCCAACAACAGACCGAAGGGTCTAGTGAAATGCTTCATTTGTGATGATCTACATATGATGAGGGATTGCTCAATGAAATATGTGTTCTCTGCCACCAAAGGGGATGATGAGCCAAATAGAGCATCAATGAAGTAATAGAGCATTTCATTGGTTCGATTGTGCGTTCTGTCGAAGCCAAGAGGGTCAAAGAGAGTGAGAAGAAGCCAATGAAGTGCTTCTTGTGTTGTTGTTCACATAGGATCTGGGACTGTCCAGAGTGATTGAAACTGTCCATAGTTACTAAAGAAGATGTAATGGAGCCAGAGAGTGAGGTTTTAAAGCTTAGGTCGATGATACTCAATCCTGCACAGGCAGAGAGAGATCACAAGCAGAAAGGGTTGATGTATATGGACATCAACATCGCAGGTAAAAAAAGAGTGCTTTTATTGATACTAGGGCATTGAAATTCTTCATATCGGAGAAAGCCTTGGTAAACTTGGTCTCACAGTTAGCAAATCGACCAAGAAGATCAAGATCGTTAATTCTAAAAAGGTTCCAACTGTGGAGTAGAACAAAGAGGTAATTCTCTTAGATGATTATGACTTCGTGCTGTTGGAAAAAATTTGATTTGAAAATGATTTTCTTCCATATTGGAAAATTAAAAATTTGAAATCTGAGTCGATTTTTTATATTTATAGCAATAAACCCTTTACCAAAATTGTAAATATGTTTTCCGCTAGACGGATCCTTATCGTTCTCGACTTTCAACCCAACAACCTTCTCTACTATTCTTGTACCATGAACTGCTTCGAGTGTGGGCTCGAACTATAATGACCCGAAAGCCAATGGCGTAAAAATGGTGGTTTCAAAACCTCATTTTCGATATTCGAGTCTGTAATTAATATTTACGAGGTTAGTATAAAGTTTAATTAAATTGTGGTCCTCTAATTTTGTCAATTTGATAGTTAATTAAGGTACAAGTGCTTCGACCCTAATGAGGTCTCGGGACCTCATTTCCGTAAACTGAGACTGTAAATATTTTTATTAAATATTTATGGAGTTATATTGTAGGTGAATTGAATTTTGGACATGTAATTTTATCGAATTAGTGATTAATTAATGTACAAGGACTAAATTGTAAAATTGGTAAAATTTAATTTTTAAAGAATTTTTAATTAAAAACTTAGTCTAGGGACCAATGTGGTAATTATACCAAATTGAAATTATAGTGGACGGTAAGTGACTATATATACAAATATGTATGTTATAAAATGTTAATAATAATTAAAATAAAACATTACATTAAATTCAAGTTTGCTTATTGAAAAGAAAGAGAAACTTATTTCTTTCTTTTCTTCATCCAAGTCGAAAATAGAAAGAGAAGAAGTGGACGTCGACTTTAAGGGCTTTTAATTTTCAATAAAAAAATTACTAAAAAATGACGCAGGATCATCGAAACGGAAAGGGAAGGCGAGAGTTAATGACTAGTAACGCGAGCTTTCAGTTTGTATTTCTATAACCTGAAACTAATGTTAGTTAGAGCATATTCATGATATATTACATTATATAACACTAAGGTAAACTATTAATGGTTATTGTGTTGAAAATGCTAAGGGTGAAGTGAATATCGAGACAAGGACTAAATTGAATAGAATAGAAAGTTGTATGATTTAATTGATACACAAAATTGGATATGAATTATGATAGTATATCATAAAGCATGCACCTAGTGGAGTCCCTATACCTTTCTATGTTTGAAATATTGAACTAAATTTGGGAAAACATGTAATCATGTTTTGTAATATTTACATTTGAAGTTGATATACTTTGAATATATGTTAAATGTTGTTATCTGGTATGTTAGTATTTAGTGAACGATGGTATGTTTTGGATAATAGTTGAATGCTTTTCATTGTATATGACTTGGTAATTAAAATGTGAATTGGTACTAAAACTAATTATTAATTGGTTAAAGATATATATTCTTGAAAAGGGATTATTTGGTTAAATAGATGATTTAAGTTGAAATGGGTAAATAGGATGCATATAGTTTATTATATGTGTTTTGGATATGCTTTTGGAATGTTTCTGCTAGTATGAATATGGCTTGAATGTGGTTTTAGTAAGTAAAATGGGTTGAGTTTGATGAGTGCTTGATTTGGATATTGTTGAAAGGAAAAATGTGGTCATTTGCATATGGGGGTAGTATGTGAAATGGTATAGATGTCACTTGAATGGTAATTTGGTAATTAATTTGCATGAATAAATTGGTGGGATTGTATAGTATTGTAAATGAGAATGATTTGAAATTTACAAGTTAAGTGGTATGTTTGGATATCTTTATGAAGTATATATGTTTGATTGATTGGATAATTGTTGGTATTGTGGTGTTTTTGGTATATTTTCAATTGGTATAGGCAAATTGGTACTGTGTTATAAGTACAAACCAAGTTATGTAATGTTTGAGTGTTTGGTATTTACATAAATTAATAAGTTTGGCAAACTACCAAGTTGATAACCTATGGTTTGAATTGTTTGTGAATGGTCTATTGTAATTTTTGGTTGATAGGTGAAATTGTCATGTATTGAAATTGGGTGCACTTGGTATGTATTCCTTAGGTGAAGGTATAATAAGACATGCTGGTATGGTTGATTGCTGAAAGGTTGAATTGTAGCTTTTGGTGTAATATCCTGATTCTGTGGGTCTATGCATTTGGTATGCTGCATGGCTAAGTTAGTAGGTTAAGGCCTTGAGGTGTGTATCGGGCTCAGGTTTGGGCTTAAAACCTGGGTTAAACTGCTTATAAATAGTGTTAGTTTATAATTTAAGTAAGTACTGTGTTTAGTAGCAAGTCAGGGCTTGTGGCCCAAAAATTTGGGGGCTTCAGGTGAGCATGAAGGTGGGGTCACAATGGGGAAGGAGTTGGGCCAGTGTGGCCGCTTGGGGCCAAAAAGGGATGGGTCAAAATTCGGCACATAGGAGGGAAGGGGATGGACGGCACAATGGCTAAAATTTAGGAGCTTTATTTCTTTTTAATTTAGTAATTAAAAGCTGATAATTAGGAGGAAGAGTTGGTTCTCGCTTGGCCTCTTCTAAAGGTAAGATAGGGATTGGGTTATCATGCAAGATAAGAGTTATCAGGAGGGAGAGAGTTGGCCGAAACTCCAACTCTGAGTGTGTGCATGTGTATTGCCAAAATTTTGAGGCTTGGTGTTCATCTTTTTCATTTGTTTTCTTTTCTTTCTTTCTCACTTACTCTCCTAGCCGAAATTCTCTTCTCCTCTTCTCCCAAATTCTTTTCTTGGCCACAACTCTCCAACACATTATTCTCGTTATTCTTTTCTTCCAAGGCCGAATACCCTGGTCTTCATCTTCCTCTTCCATAGCTGAATCTACAAGGGTGGTTTCTGTTTCCCGAAGGTGCACCATAAGCCGAATACTCCTTAGTGATTTGGTGAGTTTCGGGATTTTTCCTTCTTTGCAATTTCACTCTTTCTAACCCGAATCACTTGTTCTAAGGCCTGTCGATTTTCCCTCTCTGCTGCTAGTAGCCGAATCTGTCTCATTAAAAGTCTCCTGTGCCGATTTGGTGGAAAAGCCGAAGGTAGGTGGTGGTAGGTTCGGCCAGATGGCCTTTCTTGATTTTTTTTAATTGGCCGAATGTCACATGGGCTGGTTTGGTTGTGATTATTGGTTTGTTTGATATTTTGAGGATGGCCGAATGTAGGTAGGTTGGTGGTGGTGGTTTCCCAAAGACTTTCGGCATTCGATTAATTAGGTAAGAGTTTGTATTAAGTGTTATAGTTCTTTGGGTAATTAGATCTCATCATTTAAATGATTTAGTGACAAGGAGTTATTATGGACAATACTAAAAGTCAAGTAGTAGGGGGATTGGATTTATAAACCCAACGCCAAAGTAGCGTAGAAGCAGTAAATGCGGTAGTACGAAAACCAGGTGTGTAACTCTTACACACTTTCTTTACTTATTATGTTAAATGTTATGTGTTGCTAAAAGCCGGAATGACGGCAATGGTTATCGAATTACCCTTGTGGGTAAAAAGGTGAGGATGCCGGGTAAGTTGTTATGTTTCTCGCATTGATTGTGATCTATGAGAGCATGATATTCTGTATACATAATTATGTATGTTAAGCATGATCATACTAATATTGTTAGCATAACTCTGTGTTATGGGTGATGAGAGGAGGGGGAAGTATGATCTATCAGACTGTCACCAGTGATTTGGCATCACAGCAGTGGGTTGGCCCCACATATATTATAAAAATTGTGACTAAGTCTTAGTGGTTTGGCACCACCAGTGGTTTGGTACCACATATGTTATTCTTGTAACTTCGGTTACCAGTGGTTTGGCACCACCAGTGGTTTGGTACCACAAGGGGTAGATTTGGGAGACATGGATGGATACTTAGGTTGACGGGTTGCATGACATGCATATGTGTAAATGAATTTGTGTAAGAGCATAACTTCTCTTGGGATGGGGATTTATACACCGAGTCTCCTGACTCACCCTTTCTTTACATTTTGCGATCGACTTAGATCGTGGATATGGAGCCGAGTGGACTCGAGGTGGCTATGCTCAAAGATTTATTTTATATCAAAGTTTTACTCATTAGGACTTAGCTGCTTTATTTAAATTGTGGGTTTTCCTCGTTGTAATAAGGCCGCCTAACCTTTATTTCTGTGATGTTTTATTTGGTTGTTTTTTTTTTATAACTTTCGATAAGCATACTTGGTAAATATGAATTGGTTGTTTTTTTTAAACCTCGATAAGAATGTGTTTTCTGAAATGTTCACTGATTAAGTAATAAGTATGGAGTAACAATTAAGCAACTATTTTTTTCTAAAATAAGATTCAAATTCGTTTTCTCTAAAATTAATCAACAGTTTCCTCCTTAAATAAAATTGACAAGTCGATCTTTAAACATTCTCTTTCCGTAGCACGTCAGACTCGGTTGTAGTGGTTAGACTGGGTTTGGGGTGTTACATTTTGGTATCAGAGCCAAGCTCAAAAGCTCGGTTGTGGGTTTAAGGCCAAAAATATGTTTTAAGGGGTGTAAAATAATTTTTAAGGAGATGAATATCTCGGAAAGCATGGCACCTGAGTCTCCGGCGCCGGTCCACCCAGGTAAGTACCCTAACCTTTGATTTAATGTTTATGTGTGGGCTTTGGGGGCTTTAGACGTAGTTGAGCATGGTAGAACTGATGGAACATAGGGTTAGTTTACACAACTTCTTAATTACATAAGACTTAAGCCGAATCAAACAAACCTGTGAGTAAGTCGCCGAGTTAGGGTGTGGGAACCGCCATGCGCATGTCTAGGATTGGAATCAGGAAGAGCTTGGTATTTAAGCAGTCCTAGTGACTCACCTCCTCTTCGCTCGAATCCTACCTGGTGCGTAGTGACTGTTCACTCTGACCATGAGGACTTGTTCACAGGCTAAATCCGATAATTAAAACCCGAAAGGAACCAGCCACACTATTTTGTAAAAACCCTAGTTTTGAAATTATCAAATTACCCCTTAATTTGTGAAAACTACCCTGAATTTGGAAAAAAAAAGACCAAAGTACCCCTGGTTTGTAAATTACCAAACTACCCCTGATTGACAAAATTACCAAGATACCCCAGAGTTGTAAAATTACCAAAATATCCCTGCTTCACGAAATTACCAAAATACCCTTAATTTGCAAAATCACCCGAAACTTTGTTTTGGAAAAATTTTGAAAATACCCCTATAGGTAAAAATTACGAAAATACCCCCGGGTAGTGAAGATGACGAAAATACCCCTACACGTTGAATGTGGTCTGTGGATGTTGTTTGTATAATGAATGCACTTAGAATTAGGAGATAAGCCTGAAACTGAAACTATAGATAGATTCGACTTCGAAAGAATCACTTTTAAAACTATTTTCCATAAAAATTGCTCGTGGATAAACAGTGAACAGAATTAATAATACATAAAATTCTTAACCAGATAAACGCCAACGGGAAGAATGAGTACACGAGGTCGTGGACGTCCGCCACGTGGCCGTGGTAGAGGTAGGATGACCTTGTCAGAGCCAGCAGGGTCTGGCCATGGGTCTGGGAATGGGCTACCAGATCTGCCGGCGGAGGGAGCTAATTTCAGGATCAGACAGGTGATAATGATGTAATATCCCAGGTGGTACTGCGAGTTTTGGAGAGAGTTGCCGAGGCGGGCGCGAGTACAGGAGCCCGAAAATCGGTGGCTGAGCGACTCCGAGCTAACGGAGTGGAGGTGTTTAGGGGGTGTTCGGTGTAGCTCCCAACACTGTTGAGTACTGGTTAGAGGCAATAGAACATATAATAGACGACTTAGACTTCTCGACTGAGGAGAAGTTGAAGGGGATAGTGTCTCTTCTCCGGGATGAGTCGTATCAGTGGTGGCCCACGGTTCGGGATGGTACAGTGGCTGATGATATCACCTGGGATTATTTTAAGGCAGCCTATCAGAGGAAGTATGTGGAGCCGGTTATACCGATGCGCAACGTAGGCGTTCTCGAATTTGGTTCGGGGGAATAAGTCGGTGCACTGAATATGAGGCACTTTTTGAGGTTAAGCGGTATGCTCGGGGTATGGTGGCTACTGAAACATGAGCATTGTGTTAGGTTCGAGGACGGGCTAAGAGATGAGCTGCGGGTGTTGATTGCCCCTCAGTGAGAAAGGGAATTCACCGTTCTCGTGGAAAAGGCCAAAATAGCTGAGGAGGTGAAGCGAACCGAGAAGCGGAATCAGGAGAGAGGCAGGGATAAAAGGAGTTTTGGGCCGCCGTGGTCTGCTGGAAATACTCGATGAAAGGGCTAGGTTTGATGGACCGGATCGAGTTGCAAAGCTCTTTCTTGCGCTCGGTGGCCACCTCAGTGCGTTAGATGTGGGAAGTCTCATTCGAGAGAGTGTTGGGCTGGTAATAGAGGGTGCTTTGAGTGTGGGTCAATGGAGCACCGGGTAAGGGATTTTCCGTGGAAGTTAGCTAGGACCCAAGCTGAGGGTCAAGGACGTGGTCAATTCAGGAGAGATGGCCAGCAACCACAAAGGGGTCGAGGTGCAGTTAGGGGTGGTAATGGTAACGGACGAGGCCATGGAGCACCTGGTCGAGGTGCTGGGGGTGCTAATGCTAAACAGCCTGGGTTGGTTTATGCAGCCAAGCGTCGGGAGGAAGGCGACGCACCAGACGTCATAACCGATACGTTTTTAATTTCTAGGTTGCCTTATATTGCTTTGATTGACGTTGGTTCAACACACTCATATGTAGCTAGTAGCGTAGTGGGAACTCTTAACTTAACCTATGAGATTTCTGCTAGGAAGATGACAGTAGTTAGCCCTCTAGGACACTCTGTGGTAGTAGATAAACTGTATAGGGATGTACCCCTAGAACTTCAAGGGGTCGTGTTTCAAGCGGATTTGATGGAACTACCCTTCGGGGAGTTCGATTTAATCTTAGGAATGGATTGGTTGGTTAAGTACCGGGCAGAACTAGACTGTGCGGCTAAGCGCATGGTGCTAAAATTGGCCGAGGGTGAAGAGGTGGTAATGATAGGTGAGAGAAGGAATTACCTATCTAGTGTGGTGTCCGCGCTGAAGACGGAAAGGATGGTAAGGAAAGGATGTAAGGCGTTTATTGTTTATGTTTGTGCCTTGGAAGCTAAGGATTTGGCTGTAGGAGGTGTTCGAACGGTGAAGGACTTTGTCGATGTTTTTCCAGAAGAGCTTTCGGGATTACCACCGGATCGGGAGGTGGAGTTCGGTATTGACCTTCTACCGGGAACAGCGCCAGTGTCTATTGCTCCGTATAGGATGGCGCCAAAGGAATTGGTGGAGTTGAAAGCACAGATTCAGGAGTTATTGGATCGGGGTTTCATTCGGCCAAGTGTATCACCTTGGGAAGCGCCTGTGCTCTTTGTTAAGAAAAAGGACGGGTCGATGCGAATGTGCATAGACTATCGTCAGTTGAATAAATTGACAATGAAGAACAAGTATCCATTGTCTAGGATAGATGACCGTCGACCCGACTTAAGGAGAGCATCGGTTTTCCAAGATAGATTTGAGGTCTCGGGTATCACCAACTTAAGGTAAAAGAGGCAGATATCTAGAAGACGGCATTTCGTACTCGATACAGGCACTATGAATTTCTGGTAATGCCGTTCGGGTTGATGAATACACCGGCAGCATTTATGGATATGATGAACCGAGTGTTTCAACCGTACTTGGATCGGTTCATCGTGGTATTTATAGATGATATTCTGGTATACTCGAGGTCGGAAAAGGAACACGACGCGCATTTGCGGGTAGTGTTGCAGATTTTAAGGGAAAAGCAATTATACGCCAAGTTTAGTAAGTGTGAGTTTTGGTTAAAGGAAGTTACTTTTCTGGGGCATGTGGTATCAGCAGAAGGGATAAGAGTGGATCCTCGGAAGATTGAGGCAGTATTGGAATGGAAACCACCCAAGTCGGTGGCGGAGATTCGCAGTTTCTTGGGGTTAGTAGGCTACTATAGGAGATTTGTGGAAGGGTTTTCTTCGATAGCGGCACCTTTGACAAAATTGTTGAGGAAGGGGGTACCTTTTGTATGGACGGATAAGCAGCAGGAGAGTTTTGAGAAGTTGAAGAGGGTTTTGACTGAGGCTCCGGTCTTGATTCAGCCTGTGGCAGGGAAAGATTTTGTGGTGTATTGTGACGCTTCTCATACGGGGTTAGGTTGTGTATTGATACAGGAGGGGAAGGTTGTTGCTTATGCGTCTCGGCAGTTGAGACCGCATGAAGTTAACTATCCGACGCATGATCTGGAGTTGGCTGCAGTGGTCTTCGCTTTGAAGGTGTGGAGGCATTATTTGTACGGGGAGAAGTCGGTGATCTACACGGATCATAAGAGCTTGAAGTATCTGCTGACTCAGAAGGAGCTGAATTTGAGGCAACGAAGGTGGGTGGAATTGTTAAAGGATTACGACTGTTCGATTGAATATCACCCGGGAAAGGCAAACGTGGTGGCGGATGTGCTAAGTCAGAAAGTGGTTTCGGATTTGAGGGCGATGTTCGCTCATTTGAGTCTGTATGATGACGGAAGCCTGTTGGCGGAATTGCAAGTGAAACCATCATGGGTAGATCAGGTTAAGGAGAAACAGCTGGTAGATGAAGTCTTAAGTGCTCGATGCTTGCAAGTGCAGAATGGTGGATTGGAGGGGTATAGTCTGAGCAGCGATGGAGTATTATGTTTTCAGGGGAAGGTGTGTATGCCTAAGGATGTGGAGTTAAGGTAGAAGATTTTGCAAGAGGCACATAGCAGTCCATATGCTATGCATCCGGGAGGTAGTAAGATGTATCGAGATTTGCAGGAGCAGTTTTGGTGGCCGAGTCTTAAGCGGGAGGTAACGGAATTTGTAGGTAAGTGTCTGACATGTCAGCAAGTCAAGGCTGAACATCGCCACCACGTGGTTGTTACAAATAGATTAAGATTCCACAAATGGAAGTGGGAAAGGATCACAATGGATTTTGTGAGTGGGTTACCCCTCACACCCACTAAAAAGGATGCAGTTTGGGTGTTTGTGGACCGTCTGACGAAGTCTGCTCATTTCATACCTGTACGTATAGATTTCTCTCTTCAGAAGCTAGCGAGACTATATATAGCGGAGATTGTGAGGTTACACGGGTGCCAAAGTGTCGATTATTTCGGACAGAGACCCTAGATTTACTGGCAAGGTTCTCGAAGGCTTTGCACTGCATTGGGTACAAGATTGGATTTCAAGACGATTCCATCCCAAGTCGATGGACAATCGTGAGAGGGTGATTCAAGTTTTGGAGGACATGCTAAGGGGATGTGTCTTGGATTTCAAGGGTAGTTGGGAAGAATTCTTACCGTTGGCGGAATTCGCGTATAACAATAGTTATCAAAGCGAGCATTAAGATGGCTCCATATGAAACTTTATATGGTCGGAAGTGTCGTACTCTACGTGTTGGACAGAGTTGGGGAGCGCGCGATTATTGGGTCCAGAGTTGGTTGTTTGAGATAGAAGATAAGGTGGAGGTGATTAGAACTCTCGGTTGAAAGAAGCTTCAGACAGCGTAAGTCTTATGCCGACCTCAAACGGAAGGATATAGAGTTTGCAGAGGGTGAAAGGGTTTTCTTGAAAGTGTCGCCGTGGAAGAAGGTTCTGAGGTTCGGTAGGAAAGGCAAGTTGAGCCCTAGGATTATTGGGCGTTATCGGGTATTGAGCGAGTGGGACCAAAGGTGGCTTACCACCTAGAGTTGCCACCGATTTGGGTCAAATTCACGATGTGTTTCATGTTTCCATGCTTAGACGCTTATCGCTCGGATCCATCACATGTTGTGCCAAAGAGAGGAGATAGAGGTGAATCCGGACTTATCTTTTGAGGAGGAACTAGTGCAAATCCTAGATCGGGATGTTAAGGTTTTACGTGGGAAATTTGTTCCTTTGGTGAAGGTATTATGGCGGAACCATGGATCGGAGGAAGCGACATGGGAGCCGGAGGATATCATGCGGCAAAAATACCCTCAACTTTTTCTCGACCGTAAATTTCGAGGTCAAAATTTATTTTAAAGGGGTAGAGTCAGTAATATCCTCGATTACGTGGTCCGTGCATTTAGTATGTCGCATGGCTAAGTTAGTAGGTTAAGGCCTTGAGGTGTGTATTAGGCTCGGGTTTGGGCTTAAAACACAGGTTAAACTGCTTATAAATAGTGTTAGTTTATAATTTAAGTAAGTACTGTGTTTAGTAGCAAGTCAGGCTTGTGGCCCAAAAATTTGGGGGCTTGGTGAGCATGAAGGTGGCGCCACAAGGGGAAGGAGTTGGGCCTGTGTGGCGCTTGGGGCCCAAAGGGATGGGTCAAAATTCGGCACATAGGAAGGAAGGGGATGGACGGCACAATGGCTAAATTTTAGGAGCTTTATTTCTTTTTAATTTAGTAATTAAAAGCTGATAATTAGGAGGGAAGAGTTGGTTCTAAGTTGGCCTCTTCTAAAGGTAAGATAGGGATTGGGTTATCATGCAAGATAAGAGTTATCAGGAGGGAGAGAGTTGGCCGAAACTCCAACTCTGAGTGTGTGCATGTGTATTGTCGAAATTTTGAGGCTTGGTGTTCATCTTTTTCATTTGTTTTCTTTTCTTTCTTTCTCACTTACTCTCCTAGCCGAAATTCTCTTCTCCCCTTCTCCCAAATTCTTTTCATGGCCACAACTCTCCAACACATTATTCTCGTTATTCTTTTCTTCCAAGGTCGAATACCCTGGTCTTCATCTTCCTCTTCCATAGCCGAATCTACAAGGGTGGTTTCTGCTTCCCGAAGGTGCACCATGTCGAATACTCCTTAGTGATCCGGTGAGTTTCGGGATTTTTCCTTCTTTGCGATTTCACTCTTTCTTTTCATTAAGACCTAACCCGAATCACTTGTTCTAAGGCCTGTCGATTTTCCCTCTCTGCTGCTAGTAGCCGAATCTGTCTCATTAAAAGTCTCCTGTGCCGATTTGGTGGAAAAGTCGAAGGTAGGTGGTGGTAGGTTCAGCCGGATGGCCTTTCTTGATTTCTTTTAATTGGCCAAATGTCACATGGGCTGGTTTGGTTGTGATTATTGGTTTGTTTGATATTTTGAGGATGGCCGAATGTAGGTAGGTTGGTGGTGGTGGTTTCCCAAAGACTTTCGGGATTTGATTAATTAGGTAAGAGTTTGTATTAAGTGTTATAATTGTTTGGGTAATTAGATCTCATCATTTAAATGATTTAGTGACAAGGAGTTATTATGGACAATACTAACAGTTAAGCAGTAGGGGGATTGGATTTATAAACCCAACGCCAAAGTAGCGTAGAAGCAGTAAAAGCGATAGTACGAAAACTAGGTGTGTAACTCTTACACACTTTCTTTACTTATTATGTTAAATGTTATGTGTTGCTAAAAGCCGGAATGACGGCAATGGTTACCAAATTACCCTTGTGGGTAAAAAGACAAGGATGCCGGGTAAGTTGTTATGTTTCTCGCGTTGATTGTGATCTATGCAAGCATGATATTCTGTATACATAATTATGTATGTTAAGCATGATCATACTAATATTGTTAGCATAACTCTGTGTTATGGGTGATGAGAGGAGGGGAAGTATGATCTATCGATCGTCACCAAGTGATTTGACATCACAATGATGAGGTTGGCCCCACATATATTATAAAAATTGTGACTAAGTCTCGGTGGTTTGGCACCACCAAAGTGGTTTGGTACCACATATGTTATTCTTGTAACTTCGATTACAGTGGTTTGGCACCACCAAAGTGGTTTGTACCACAAGGGTAGATTTTTGGGAGACATGGATGGATACTTAGGTTGACGGGTTGCATGACATGCATATGTGTAAATGAATTTGTGTAAGAGCATAACTTGTCTTGGGATGGGGATTTATACACTCGAGTCTCGGTGACTCACCCCTTCCTTTACATTTTGCAGATCGGACTTAGATCGTGGATATGGATCCGGAGTGGACTCGAGGTGGCCATGCTCGCATTTATTTTATATCAAAGTTTTCTCATTAGGACTTAGTCGCTTTATTTAAATTTTGGGTTTTCCTCGTTGTAATAAGGCCGCTAACCTTTATTTCGTGATGTTTTATTTGGTTGTTTTTTTTATAACTTTCGATAAGCATACTTGGTAAATATGAATTGGTTGTTTTTTTTTAAACCTCGATAAGAATGTGTTTTCTGAAATGTTCATTGATTAAGTAATAAATACGGAGTAACAATTAAGCAACTAAGTTTTTCTAAAACAAGATTCAAATTCGTTTTCTCTAAAATTAATCAACAGTTTCCTCCTTAAATAAAATTGACAAGTCGATCTTCAAACATTCTCTTTCCGTAGCACGTTAGACTCGGTTGTAGTGGTTAGACCGGGTTTGGGGTGTTACATTTGGTATGTTATTGAGCTGGTTATATGCAAATTGAAGGAGTACCTAAATTGCCATTGAATTGATCTTTGGTTGAGCATAAAAAGGTACCAAAATGTAGTATTTTTTACCATTTGGGAAAAAGCTATCGATACCATGGACTAAGGTATCGATACTTTACCAAATTATTGTGTTTTAGAAACAAATAGAATGCGAAAATGGTATTAGTACCTAACAAAGGTATCGATACTTGTTTTGCAATATTTGAAAACTTTACAATTTGATCCTATTTCAAGTTCGACTTAGTATTTGAGCTTTTGTAGAATCGATTGAGTCTCAGAAAACTTTTATTAATGAAAAAGTAATCATATTTATGAGATGTTTGATTGTTTAAATGATTTATTTTTGAAATTCTGACAATAGATATTCTGGTAATAGATGTGACATCCCTTAGCTAGGACCTTGCAATTGGGTCGAGTATAGGGTGTTACATGAACAAATTTGAACCAAACACATTATTTACTTTACTTATAGTGGGAAAACAAATCACTCTTTAATAGAAACATGTAGAATTGTTATTCCAGAAAATAGAATTTATATTTAGAAAATAAATTCTCACTATTTAGACCAAAATAACAATATCTCAAAGTTGTGTAAAACTTATTGTTTATTTAGCCCTACCAGTGTCATTTATTTATAGGGAGAAGAAATGAAACTCTTGTTGAATTAGTAGAAGTTTATTTAACAGAAAAACAACTTCTTAGTTGAACTAGGAGAGAGAGGGGCTACTAGGGTGTGCTTCCCCTCATATAATCCAATCCCACCTAATACATTTTTTTTTATTTTCCAAAATAAAGATCATAAATTAATTTTAGTTAATTAATTAATTTCCCAATTAAATAATTTTCTCAACCCGATTCTAATTTCGTTAAAATCATTAGAACTTTACCATAAAATAATTTATGAGAAAATATATTTAATATTTCTACATTTAACGGATTGACAATGATCAATTAATTTAATTCTATTTTTGAACTTCAATTAATTAATTAATTAATAATTTTATAAACCATAAATCAATTTTCTAGGACATTTCCATTTAGTGAGAAAACCCCATTCATTTCCAAATGTTTCTCATTTCTCTAACTCTACCATTTCTATCCATTTATGTTCATTTGATTCAACATGCAATTAATTTCCGGTTTCAACAAGCTAGTAGAGGGACCGATTGGACATATGTGATTAGGGCTCAAATGGTTTATAATTAAGTTTCAACTTTTCTCCTATTAATTATAAACTTATTTAGTCACGAAGTCATTCCACATAGTATTGTGACTGAGCTCTCCCTAACGGCATACCATATTGAATGCAACTTGATCTGTGCTCATCCAATGACCTTGTCATAAGTGTATTACCCTCATAGGATATCATTAATCTCTTTAGGATAATATTTGTGAAACTAGAGTAACTGGGATAGTTAATGTAAATCTTAAAGGATAAATATGTATAGAGTTTAAATCCCTTAAGACTCTCATTTTATAGATAGACACAAATCTTAACTGTCAATGTAACTAAATCTGTACCATTGGATTTGGGGGAGCTCAACTATAAATAGATGTCTTCCCTCTGATTTATATTCTCTTAGTTGTAAACCTTCAAAGTAATAGAATACTTTTAAGAGCATTTACTCAAACACATGGTGTGCACTATTTTTCTCTTTGGCTTTTTTGTTTGTTCCTTGCTCTTTCGTTTCGAGTTTGCTTCCGCTTTGCTTCAGTGCCTTAGAGAATTTAAACCCAAGGAATTGCTTAAGGCCGCGTGGTTTGCCAAACTAAAGTTCTTACCCCGTGACATATAGTAGCTTTTAGCAATATCTAAGTTGACTTATCTATCGCAATTTGTTTTAGCATATTAAACTATTTTCTTTGCTTAATGAGCTCATAGGAGAGCAATTTAGTTATGTTTTTGTTTGGTTTTTTATTCTAGTTCATAGTTAATAAAAAGTGAAATTTGAGTTATTTATATGACCTTAGGGGCCAAAGTAGGCCTAAAGGTAGGCTAACATATTCGGTGAGTGTACAAGATACCATACGAAGGCATAAGGACAAGAGACTCCTCGCGATGTTGCAACATAAGGCTTCAATGTCACAACACATTGAACATAGTACCCAAAAGGAGCAGTCTGTCTTCGATGTCGCAACACAGCCATGAAATCAAGCCCTAGCACATAAACTTCCATTAGTGTCGCGACACAGGCCAGAGGGTGTCGCAACTATGTCGTGACACATGCCAGAGGGTGTCGTAACTATGTCGTGACACCGAAGTGACGTGAAGAATTAATGAGCCAAGGGTGTTTTCATCCGCACAATAAACTCTAATGCAAAAACATCAGCCGAATTAGGTCAATGATTAGCGGCCAACCCTAGGCCTATAAATAGAAGGCTCTAAACAATTTGTGAATAGTTTTTATTGAGTTAAGTTTTTTTTATACAGTTTATTATTTAGTTCTAGTTTTTACTTTTAGTTATAACTTAGGTTTTTTTTTAGTTTCGTTTTTATTTTAGCTATTTATTTTCGTTCTTCATAGGGATCAGATTGTAGATTGCCAATAAGCTTCAATGAATTATTGTTCACGCATCATTAATATATTACTAGGATTTTTCTCATCCCTATTCTTGATCTGTTTTATAATGTTTATCTTTCTTGTCAATTACTTTGCATGTGTTAAATGGAGAACTAATACAGTAAGGGAGATTAACGAGTGAATGTAGGATTAACTAACTTATATGTAGGGTTTCTTAGTGGATCAGTTGGTTGGAATAAGAAAAACTTAAAACTCTAAGCTTGACGAGAAGTCATATTGGTGGGGATGAACCTGAAATCCTTATTGCCTATCCTTGGAAACCTTACCCCAATCCAGTCTAGACTGTGACATTGAGAGAAAAGTGGTTCTTGCTAACTCATTAGGTTAGTGGAAGGCCAAGAGGTCCTACTAGGTTAATGTCTAGTTGATTGGATAGAACCCAAAATAGGAGTTAATTATGAACACTGAAACAAGTTAGACTTCCATAGTTAAATATGATAATATATGCAATCTGTCTCCACAATAGTGTTTATTATTTTATAAAATAGTTTTGCTCTCCACCTTATGATTAATCGTAATATAGTTTAATTAAATTACCAACTAGACCCATTAGCGTAGGAATTAATCTTAGTTTAGTCACGCCTCCCCTGGGTACGATCCTCAGAGTACTTCCATACTTCGTTGTAAAACTATATTACAACCTGACCTGTATACTTGCAGACACCACCTTAATTCATATATTTAGTAGCAGTATTCTCACTTCCGACGTTAGTACATCGGGAGGCAGTCATTGACATATATATTATAACTGAAGTCTCATTTTTATTTTACAAAATTTTTTATAAATATATTTTTACTTAATTTTATCCACCCACATTATGGGTGTGACACAATCTAGTTTGTTATTATGAAATTTTCATAAAGTTTCACAAAGGTTGCGCCTTATCCATTTATGAGCCTAAAAAAGAAAACATAGAAGTTGTAACAGCCCATTTTTCAGTGGTGCTAGAAAAGGTGGTTTCGAAATCCCGTTTTTCGATGATTGAGTCCATAAATATTGAGCCCAATTTAGTATTATATTGAATTTTGGTATAGTAATTTTATTGAGTAGATAGTTAATTAAAGTACAATGACTAAATCATAAAATTTACGAAAGTTAATCGCTATAGATTTTATTTGATAAAAGGGTTAAATAATATTAAATTACAAATTTAAATTGAAATTTAGCCATTTTAAATAGGCAGGGATGGTTATATGGTTTCTTTTTTCTAAAAACAAAGTTAAAATTAAAATTGAAAAAAATAAATATATGTTAATAGAAAAATAAATGAAACATGGATGGAAAGAGAAAAACACTTACTTTTTTTTTCATCTTCACACTGTTTCACCATTATTGAAGGAGGAAGGTTCAGCCAAGCTTTGAACTCTCAATTGGTAATTGAGAGTTCATTTTAGTCTTTTTCTTGTAATTTTCATGTTTTTGAGATCCCGAGAGCTTGATTTAGCTAGCTCGGGGACTATTTTGCACAAAATTTAAAGTTTATAAAAGTTTCCATTGTTGAATCTTGAATATTCTGGCACTAAATTGATAGTTTTTCAGCTTAGATATGAAAAAATAACTAATTTGTAAAGTAAAAGTTATTAGTTTTGAACATAAGGGCTAAAGTGTAAATATTTTAAAATTGACGTGAAATTTCTATAATTATGGTTTTAGAGGGCTTTAGATGGATGAAATTGATATCGGTTTTGAAATCGAAGCATAAATTTGAAAGTTATGACAAATTCGATGTTAGGGACCAAATTGAATAAAATGTAAAACTTGAAGGAATATCTGATAAATGAAATTGAGCTGATATATAGTTATAGTATGCTGTTAAATGATGTATGGAATTGATAATTCAATTAAATTATGATTTAAATCGAGATTTAAACCAATTGAAGGATATTCGCGAAAAAGAGAAAATTACGGTTTAGTCACTGAAACCTTACTGATTGTTGTTTTTTCCAGGTAAGTTCATATGGTAATTATGTTTAAATCATTATGAGTTTTATATTGTGAATCTATGTATGTTTTGTTAAACCTTGAATTAATTGTTACTTAGCACTAAATGGTGAGATCTGGACTAAATTAAAAAAAGAGTTAAATATGAATTTACATGATGGAATTACCCCGATGAAACTTCGTAAATGTATCATGCAAATGGTTACAGATTGATTTCCAATGATTCCAAGATCCATAATTTTTTGTGGGCTTGAAGATACATGCGACATAGGTTTAGCTCAGACGAGTAACCTGATGTTATTTTATAGGTTTAGCCTAGATGCTTAACCTGACACTAATATATATTCAGCTTGTACGAGCAACTTGAGGTAGTTTTAAAGGTTTAGCCCAGACGGATAACCTGCCATGATTATATGTTCAGCTCAGACAAGCAAATGATATATTGAAGATACTGTGACACAAATTTAGCTTAGACGAGTAATTTGATGTCATTTAAAAAGTTTAGCCTAGACGGGTAACCTGACACAAATGGATATGATTAGCACGGACAAGCATCAGATGTGATTAGTACTAGTGTATTTGAGTTCTTTTACGATGTTCATTGAGTAACTTACAAGATGTGAAGTGTGGAAATTAGATTACATGTTATGAACTTAATGATCAAATGTGGAAAGTGTATGAATTAATGACAAGTTTGATTATACATATATGATTGAAAGGTAGAAGAATTGAATTTCAAGAATATTAATTGCTATGCTTAGTAGTTGAAATGTTATATGATTGAATGTGAATCAAACTTACCTTGTTGTGATTGTGTATTGATATGCTAGGTATATTGAGTTATACACATTAGTTTAACATATATACTTGTTATATGAGGTAAGATAATCATTTATATACATATGATCTTACTAAGCATATTGTATCGCCTACTCTAATGCTTTTCTTGTTTCTTATAGATTTTGATTTACGGAACGTGTCGATCGGATCCTCGAGGAGCTCACACTATCCATCTCCTAATTTGATAATCTTTTGATCGTTTGGACTTGGTTATATGTGGCAAGTGTTTAGGAGTGTCATGTTATTTGTAATGTTAAGTATGTTTTGAGACATATATGCATGAACTAATTTCTTAAATGAATGGCATTGAAGTTGTGATTGGTATGAATGGTATATGTGCACATGATATATAACATGTTGGAATATGTATGTTTAGTACCTATAGATGCATGAATGATCATGATTTGAATTGAGGAATTGAATGGTTGATTACATGTAATAGTAAACATAGCATTATTGTGAAAATGGTGTCTTTTGAGACATATTGGATATTAGAATGATAGTGTGTTAAAATGTTATGTTTTGGAAGTGTTTTGGCATGGAATTGGCAGTTTTTGAACATGTTTAAATGATTTTATAAGCATTCTTTAGCCTATTTGAATGGTTGATTTGAAGCAAGTATCAATTGGTCAAAATTTTCTAAAAACATATTGTGACGTCCCGGTGTTTATCTTCCCTCATCGTAACATCGACCAACAAATTGTGATGTCCCGAGATTAAGTGGCCTGACGTCGTGATGTGACTTATTGTTTAGCTACGTCATGACGTGGAGAAAATCTCACCACGGCGTCGGCCTTGTACTTTCCAAATTTTGCAATTTGGTCATTATTAAATTCGGGTCAAATTTAGAGCTCACGTAAGCTTATATTAAGCTCGGAAAAGGTTTTAATTTTTTCTAAATGACTTATATTATGATATATATATATAAGGATTTTTTTATTCGAACTATCTATTAAAGGTCTGTAACTATTCTATTTTGTACTATAACATTTTGTAGCTCAGTCTCAAAGATCAGGATCGACTAGGGGTGTTACAGAAGTAATGCTTGGAATGGCGAGCTTGAAAAGGAGAATGTACATTTGATTGTATTGCTTGAAAAGTCAAATCTATAATTTATTATATGGCCTGATAAAATGATCATACAAATCATTTATAGTCTAAAAAAGGCAAATATTGTAGGTTTGAAAAGGTGGAACATTTGGTCATACATTTTGAATTTTGAAGCTTGATAAAATACCTAATTTTTACTTTTGGAGAATTAGTTTGTGTCCAAGGGGGAGTTGTACCTATTTCTTTGGCTTTGAGATTTTTTACTTTGTCATCCTCTTTTTAGGAATTAAAAGAGATTGCACCTCACACCTTGGCTTCGAGATTTGTTATCATGTCATCTTTTTTAGGGAAGTAAGGGGGACAAGATCTCGCACCTTGGCTTTGGGAAGAGGCATGACCATTTCCATTGGGATCACCTAGAGGCGATGTACTACTAGTTCATTGATTTCTTTAAAGTTGAAGCTTTGGTAAAGCTAAAGACTAAAAATTTTAGGGCTTAGTAAGCTTCAAACTTGAATAGGCTTCAAGGTTGAAGAAGATGTCCCTAGACATTAACATGAGAGGGTAGAGATATTAAGAGATAGAATGATATGTTTGAGGGGGATCATAGCCTAAGTAGGTAGGCTTGTGAGGGTGAGCCATTTTTAGGTGGTGACTCTTGCCTTGCAGACCTGTGGCGTGGGAGATATTTTATTAGTCAAAAGGTAGAAAACCACTGAGTTTGTACCTTAAGATATCAATTTGGTTGTGCTTAGTTTGTGTTTTGAACAATGTTGAATCAGTTTTTTGGTGTGGTTATTAGTGACCTGTTGTTTTTGCATCTAGGGGATCATTTATTGAGGTGGTTGCTAATCCTATTTCATCAAGGGATTAGACCATGTGGCTTTTTTTTTCTTTTTGCATCTTATAGTGTTTTCTTTCGAACCGATTTGTATTTCTTAAAGATGCAAGGCTTATATTAACCATGTATTTGTAATACTTGGGTCCCAACCTTGGTGAGGTTGCTAAGCAAGAGCTTGAATTGCACAGACTTGGTGAATACAATATTGCCTTTCCTTAATGTTTGAGTATTTCAAGTTTTATCATTTCGTTCCTTTAATGTTTGTCAACTATTTATGTTTTTGGAGCGATGATTGTGTCATTTTTGTTTCCTATAGGGAGACCAACTATTGGAGAAGGTACTATTTTCAAAATTATAACCGTGATGGTGATTATCTAAAAAAGAAAAACGAGATACCTTATGGCCATTATTGCGCATTTAGGCAGAACAAAGTGGTTTCCACTCACTTACTTGGGATTGAGGGTCTGTGTAGTCTAATTAGATAGATGCATTGACTGCATATCACCGCGTCTTTCTAGGAGTTGTTGAGCCTTGGTGGTGAACAAAAATTAACTCATTTATAGCCTTTATGTGCATGCACTAACCTTGCAAGATATGTTGTTGTACTATTTGTAGTTGGTGCATTAATGTTGAGAGGGTTTGCTAACTTAAACTTTCCAATTGCTTTTATTTATTTTATCCTCTTTGCAAACTTGCTCCTCTTCTGAAGATGTTTCCTACTTTGCTCAAGCTTTTCAAAGATTGGCATTACCTTCATTCTTATCGTTTATGCCAAGATGGTTGGTGCTTATAGATTTTTACAATCCATCCATATAATGAAGTATGTTGGTGACCTTGTTGAATTTTCTCGAGGTGCTTTCAATCCTAACAAGGCACATTTGCTACTTTAAGATCTTTTCACTTTTTTGCCAATAATCTAAAGCCTTGTTTATGTTTGGGTGAGGTGGTTTGTACCTCTATCGCAAAGGAAAGGAATGTGAATGGTGGAAAATCTTATAAAACTATGTGCTTATATTAGCCCACCTTTAGTTGAATTCTTGTTGTAAGGTGGGTAAAGAGCTACATAGGGAAAATATGTTTTCCTTTAGTTCATTGTTTTTTTTTTACACATGTTTTTTTTATTGCAATCCCTTATTTTCACCCCTAAGTTCTTTCTTTTGAATTATCATAGCATTCATGATTTGATATCCAATGAGAAGAACTAAGATCAATCTTATTCCACTGAGGAGAACAAAAGAGAGGTTTCTTCACCATTGACTTTGATGATTCATTTCTCGTATGGCAACATATCCTCATGTGCAAACAACTTTTAAAGGTGTAAAAGGTAAGGGGATTCTAGTGAGGAGAACTTTAGAGTAACTTTGTGGTGCTAGTGAGATGGTTTGGCGAGGTTCTTAATAGCTAAGATTTGCCTTGTTTGTTTGCAAATTATTTTTGTGTATCTTTGGTTGTTTCAGTGAGGATGTTATCACTTGGTGTTTTGGTTATCACGTTGCAAACCTTCACTTTTGGTGCCTTGCCTTTCAAATGATATCCCATTTTTCATGGATGAGCATTTATATCCTTTTTATATAGGGGGTATTAGGACATTACCTAAATGATACAGAGGAGTGAAATAGCTTATTGCTTTTTGGGTTGGTCTCCAAAGGAATCCCATCCTATCTCATAGAGGAAACATCCAACTTTACTTCATAATAGCTAGATGTCTTTTAGGGGAAGTTTTGTCATAAATTAGTAATACGTTGTGCTAGCAATTTAGGACTTAATCCTTTGAATTTTTTTACTTTAGGGTTTTTTGCGTTGTTATTCCCTCAGTTTAGGCTTGATTATTTCATGAACTATTCTAGGTCCCCTCCTTTAATGACCATTTTAATATCATTTTTTAAAGAAATGTAATCTTTTGTTATGTGTCTAATGTCCGTATGGAATAGGCATCTTTCAAAAGATTTCCTTTTCCAAGAGTTTGACCGCATTGGTGGTGATGGTCCAAGGATTCCCTTAATTCTTGCTTCATGAAATATAAGCTCTTGGAAGTCATTAACCTAGTTGTTGTTATAAAAGGATGTAAAGGGTCCTCGTTTTTATTCTATATGTTGGTGAAAATTTTGATAGGCTTTGGTGGTTTCCTTTTTTCCTTCATTGAGGGAGTTGTTTATGTCATTACCCCTTAAGCCAAAATTGAGTTAATGAGTGAAGAGTCGACTTTGATGTAAAAAGGGTCATTTTTTCTCTTGGGTTTCTAATTTCTCATTCTAGGTGGCATTTAGTGTAAAAGGGTACCAAAATAATTGATAGTGTGTTTGGCTTCGACAAGGATCCCCGAGCTCGAGCTTCAACTTTAAAGATCTATAAAACAATGTAACAAACACACCATGTAAGCTTAAATAGCTTAGTAAGTTATAAACAAGAAGGTAAGATGCACAACCAAGCATTACACCATTTTTTTTTTTATAATCGATCTAACTATTGAATAAGTCATAATATTGAAACACATATTAGGTTAACATTCATCAATATTATGCTCATTCAATCTCAAACAATCGAACCAAGTATTCATATGTTCTATACCCATATCGAAATGACTTACCTAAATTTTTTTTTTCCAAGATAATAAATTATTATTCAATAGGTACATACCTGACACTTTCATTTACCTTTACTAGGTGTCTCTGTTCTTGAGGAAAAACTGATAACTCGCACACACAGTGCAACATTCGTAACGTGTCACAAACTTAGTGCCGTTACTTAAATTTTTTCCGCACATACAATGCCGTTCAACCGATCTCGCACACACAGTGCTCGGTAAATAAATCCGCACACACAGTGCCATTCAACCGATCTCGCACACACAGTGCTCGGTGAATAAATCCGCACACACAGTGCATTCAATCGATTCCGCACACACAGTGCTCGGTGAATAAATCTGTACACACAGTGCCATTAGCCGATCATTTCCTCAATCACATAAACATATATAATTTCACTATCAATATTATCTATACCCAATTAAAACATCTATTATTCATAATTCATTCTTCCATCTTAACCCATCATATTCGGCAACCATTAATACACATATAAATATATATACATATCAAGGATAACTCTTGTCAATTATCAATTGCCAACACATTCGGCTAACATAAAATATATAAACCTAACCACCGAATTAAATACAACCAAAATTCTTCTCTATTTATTTTCACATATACTATCACCCAATATAAATATATATACACATACTTTTATCCATCTCAAATAATCAAGCTTAAATGTTCACATATATATATATATAACAACATCTCATTCGGCCAATAATTTTAAACAAAATTTTCTTCCATTTAACTTATGTTTAATAATATAGATCAAAATTGAATTAATCCAATTGCTTATAACTTACCTCTAAGTCGACAATTTAAGCTTCCTGCCACTCGCTTAATTTGGCCTTTCCTCGATCTAATTCCTTTTCCCTTTGTTCTTGATCTAAAATAGTTATAAATTAAACCCATTCAAATTCATTTCCATTCAATTTAATCTACAATACAAAATTACACAAATTGCCATTTTTCTGCCAATAATTACGATTTTTACAAAATAATCCCTAATACACAACTCATGAATTACTCAAAATTGGACTAACATTCCATAGGGCCGAATATTCCCAAGGGCTTTATAAGTCCATATACTTCCATATTTTCTCAATTTAACCCTTCCATAATTTATTTTCACAAATAAGTCCTTAATTAATAACATTCATCAATAACTCAAAAACAACAAATGTTCATCTAACATAAATCTTCCATTATAAGCTAAAAATCATCTCAAAGCTCATCTTATCTTCAATGGCTCTTCACATATACATGATCACTATGTAAAATTAACACATGGGCTTGATAAAAGAGTGAATATACATCTCAAAAATGCAAAAATTATTAAAAAATCTAAGACTTAAGCTTACCAATTTTTAGTAGATGTGTGCCGAATACCTAAGGAGCTTTTCTCTTCTTTTTCTTTTGCTATATTCGGCCAAGGAACTCCAAAAAGATGAACATGCAATGGCCTTTCAATTATTTTTATGTTTTTACTCCACTATGTTAAAATAATATAATATAATATGACACATATATATTTATTTAATACATAAAACTAACAAACACATATTTTAATATCTCTTTGCCGTCCACTACAAGGAAAATAGGGATAATTATAACATAAAATCCCTTAAGTAAAAAGACACTTTGTTTTAATCCTCCCTATCAAGCAATTGGCAAATTTTATCACTCTTACAATTTAATCCTTTTTTTTAAATTAATCACCCAAACATGCAAATTAATCAACGACACTTTAACACATGCTTAACCACATAACATAGATATCAAAATAATAATTAAAAAAATATATTTTTCTTTCCCGAATTTGTGGTCCCGAAACCACCGTTCCGATTAGGGTCGTACTCTGGCTGTTACAACTCTCCCCCCTTAAAGGATTTTCGTCCCCGAAAATCTTACCAATGAATAAGTATGGATAGCATTCTTTCATTGATTCCTCGGTTTCCCAAGTTGCTTCCTCTATTCCGTTCTTGTGCCACATAACTTTAACTAGCGATATCTTCTTATTTCGCAATTCTTTTACTTCACGAGCTAAGATGCGAATCGGTTCTTCCTCATAAGTCAAATCGGGCTAAATTTCAATCTCTGATGGCCTGATCACATGAGAAGGATCGAATCTGTATCGTCGAAGCATCGACACGTGAAAAACGTTATGAATCTTGTGTAACTCAGACGGCAACCTCAATCTGTACGCAACCGGCCCGATTCGCTCGATAATTTCATACGGCCCAATAAATCTCGGACTCAGTTTTCTCTTTCGACCAAATCTAAGTATCTTTTTCCACGGTGATACTTTTAAGAACACTCGATCACCCACTTGAAACTCTATATCTTTTCGTTTCAAATCCGCGTCCGACTTCTGACGATCTGATGCGGCTTTCAAACTTTCTCTAATTACTTTAACTTTCTGCTCCGTCTCTCTTATTAAATCAACCCCTTGTATCTTGCTTTCACTTAGTTCGGTCCAATATAAGGGTGTACGGCATTTTCGACCGTACAATGCTTCATAGGGTGCCATTTTAATACTTGATTGAAAGCTATTGTTGTACGCAAATTCAATTAAAGGTAAGTATCGTTCCCACGTACCTTCAAACTCAAGAACGCAACACCTTAACATATCCTCGAGTATCTGGATAACACGTTCGGATTGACCATCCGACTGAGGGTTAAAAGCTGTACTAAAGTGTAACTTGGTACCCAAAGCATCCTGCAGTTTCTTCCAAAACCGCGATGTGAACCTCGGTTCTCTATCTAAAACAATAGAGACAGGCACTCCGTGCAATCGTACAATCTGCGATATGTACAACTCAGCTAGCTTATCAAGTGAGAAATCCGTACGCATTGGGATAAAATGAGCCGATTTCGTCAATCTATCAACGATAACCCAGATTGAATCTTTCTTACTTGGCGTCAAAGGCAAACCCGATACGAAATCCATAGTGACTCGATCCCACTTCCACTCAGGTATCTTAATCGGCTGAAGTAGTCCCGATGGCACTTGATGCTTGGCTTTTACTTTTTGACACACTAAACACTTTGATACATAATCTGAGATGTCTCGTTTCATACCATGCCACCAGTAATACTGTTTCAGATCGTTATACATTTTCGTGCTACCCGGATGAATCGACAATCTACTACTATGAGTTTCATCACAAATCATTCGAATCAATTCAGGGTTCTTAGGTACACAGATTCGATTCTTGAACCGTAAACATCCTTCCGCATCTATCTAAAATTCTGAATCCGCACACGAGCCACAATGACTTTTCTTTGTTTTTAAATCATCATCAACCTCTTGGGCTTCTCGAATCTGCTGCTCAAACAATAGTCTCACTTTCAACTCGGCAATGATCGCACCATCCTCAGTCGTAGCTATATCCTCATTCATTGCTCGTAGAGCAAAAAGCGACTTTTGGCTAAGTGCATCTGCAACCACATTAGCCTTCCCCGGGTGATAATCAATCACGAGCTCGTAGTCTTTCAACAATTCTAACCATCGTCGCTGTCTCAAATTTAGATCCTTTTGAGTCATTAGATACTTTAGACTCTTATGATCCGAATAGACGTGACATTTCTCACCGAATAGATAGTGACGCCATATCTTCAAAGCAAAGACTATAGCGGCCAACTCAAGGTCGTGCGTCGGATAATTTCTCTCGTGTGGTTTCAACTGTCTCGAGGCATAAGCTACGACTTTACCCTCCTACATCAATACACAACTGAGTCCATTTAAAGATGCATCACTAAAAATAAGTAACTCTTTACCCGACTCTGGCTGAACGAGCACTGGAGCTTCCGTTAACAAGGTCTTCAGTTGATCAAAACTCTTCTGACACCTTTCTGACCACTCAAATTTCACATCCTTCTGTAATAGTTTTGTCATCGGGGTTGCTATCATCGAGAATCCTTTTACGAAACGTCTGTAATATCCCGCAAGCCCTAAAAAGCTACGTACCTCAAAAATATTCCGCGGAGGTTTCCAATCCGATATAGCTGAGATTTTACTCGGGTCAACCCGAATACCCGACGATGATATAACATGCCCCAGAAAGCTGACTTCTTTCAACCAAAACTCACATTTACTGAATTTTGCGTGCAATTGTTTATCACGCAAAATCTGTAACACTAGCCTCAAATGCTCAGCGTGCTCAATTTCATCTCGTGAATAGATCAATATGTCATCTATGAATACAACTACAAACTGATCTAAATATGGTCTGAATACCCGATTCATTAGATCCATAAAAACAGCGGGGGCATTAGTGAGCCCAAACGGCATCACCAAGAACTCGTAATGATCGTATCTCGTCCGAAAGGTAGTCTTCAGTACGTCTGATTCTCTAACTCGCAACTGATAATATCCTGACCTCAGGTCAATTTTTGAAAACACCGAGGCTCCTTTCAGCTGATCGAATAAATCATCAATACATGGCAACGGGTATTTGTTTTTTACGGTCACCTTATTGAGCTGTCGGTAGTCAATGCACATTCTTAATGTTCCATCTTTCTTCTTCACAAATAGAACGGGCGCACCCCAGGGAGAAAAACTCGGTCGGGCGAAACCTCTATCCGTCAATTCTTGCAACTGAGCCTTCAATTCTTTTAATTCAGTAGGTGTCATTCTATACGGTGCTATAGATATCGGAGTGGTCCCTGGCACTAGCTCAATCCCAAACTCTACCTCACGAACAGGTGGCAATCCCAGTAATTCCCCGGGAACACATCTAGATATTCACTAACAATCGGTACTAATTTAATCTTCTTTTCGGTTACCTTATTGTCGATCACATACGCAAGATAGACTTCACAACCCTTTCTCAAATACTACCGAGCCAACATAGAAGATTTCACAACAGGTAGTCGATTTAAATCCGCAGACTCAATTCGAATTATCTCATTATTCGGACATCTTAAATTAATAGTCTTTTGTCTGCAATTCACTACCGCATCGTGAACTGTCAACCTTTCCATACCGAGAATAATGTCAAACTCATCGAAGGGTAAAAGCATCAGATCAGTCAGAAAACACATGTCTCGAACCATCAAAGGGCAGTTCTTACACACTTTATCAACTAATACACATCGACCCAGGGAGTTTGAAACCCGAATCACAAACTCAGTAGACTCAACATGTAACATCCCAAATTAATGGGCCTGTGCATTTTGGTGTGTTATATGTTAATATGTTAATTTAAGAGTTAGGGGTTCAGATTGAGCTCGGGTATGGGCTGAGGCCTTGGCTAAATTCTTGTGTAGACACTCTAGAGCATTTAAGATAGGTATCTGTGTTTAAAACATCAAAGTGGGCTTGTGGCCCAGTGGCAAAATGGCGCCACTAAGAGGGAAGGGAGTTGGCGTCACTAAGGGTCCAAGTTTTGGCCACTTGGAGCCCATGTTTTGGGCCAAATTTGGCACCTAAAGGAGGCTAGGGGGGACGACAACAAGGAAAAAATATAGGGGATTTTTAATGTTTTAAAATATGTGATATTATTCGGATAAAAGAAGGAGGAAGTGGTGTGATGTAGGACACTTTTGGATGGGTGTTTTGAGAAAGATAAGGGATAGGATGAGGATCTATCAAGGAGGCTAGTGTTGGCCAAAAATCAAACACAGGAGAGGGGGAAGAATCGGTTTGGTATAGGCAAGGAGTGTGCCAAAAATTTGCCTACTGAGTTTTTGTCATCTTTTTCTTTTCTGCCGAAATCACCACTTCATTCTCCCTCTCCACTTTCTTTTCTTTTTCCTTCTAGTCAAAACCCTCTGAAGTCTCATCAATCGCTGAAACACTGCTATTTTCTGTCTCTTTTTTTTTTCAAACACATTGGCTGAATATCCCTTGTAAGACAGCATTCTTCTTGTTCATCTTTTTCGGGATTTTCTTAAAAGCTGAAATTCCTAGATCTCTAATCTTCTACGCTTCGATCTTCTTCTGTGATTGTCGAATCTTTCTGCAAAGGGGTAGCCAAAACCTTCTGTAGAGGTAAGTGTCGATTGTGCTATATTTTTCCAATCTTCTCCGGCTTTTAGAGACCATAGCCGAATGGCTACATGGGGGACTAATCTTGTGTTTTCTTTCATGGGCGGTATCCCGGGATTTGAAGGAGATTTAATCACCCATGATTCTAATCGGTAGCACTCGAATTATGCTACTTTCGAGATTCAATAAATTTAGGTAAGGAGATTTATCTTCGTCGTTTTATTAAATCAGTTTATCTCCAATCTGACATTTAACCTTGTTGGGTGGTTACTCAAATCAATCTCTTAAAGTGAAGTCTTTGACCGGCGGCATAGTGATCTGATAATCACGATTCCGGCTAGGGAAAGCACCAGTTTCGATAGCATAGCATTAAGCGTAATTAGGTGTGTAATTTCTCCCACCATCTTTGTTGTCTGATATATATATGCATAAATTTGTCTATATTCTGTTAAATGCCGAAATCCCGGCATGGTTGTTGAAAACCCGTGGAGGGTAAAGACGAATCACCAGGTTAGTGATTTCTGTCATTCATAAGTGAATGTTTCTGTTGAGATGATATGTTTTGTATGTATGCCGATTTTTATGTATGCACGGGGTTGGGTGATTAATGAAAGGGGAAGTGTTTTGTTCTGGTGGCTCTGCCACGATCTGTTGTAGTGGCTCTGCCATGATCTGTTCTGGTGACTATGTCACAAATCTGATGATGAGCAGCTAACTGCAGCATGACTGCCATCAGTGGTGTGTAGCGGTGAGGGTGATTGTAGAAATCCCCAATGATGTGATTGGCAGGAAAGTGTGGTGTGTAGCGGATGGATCTAGGTTTGGAATGGGCTTTGCTTAATTCTAATATGTGATATTTTGCTATTCTGTTCTGTGGGCTAAGGCCCAACCTGATGGTGCATGGGGGTTGCACACTGAGTCTCGTGACTCACCCCGTTGTTTAACATTTTTTTTCCAGGTGACACCTAGTGCATCGGACCGGGCTGGAGCGGAGCGCAAGGTGGCCATGCAGGAGTTTATTTGATTTAGAAAAGGGCTTGTTAAAATTATTTATTCTTAATATTTTTAGTTACCTTGGTTCATTAATTCATTGTAATAAGGCCATGGGCCATTAGTTTTATATTTTCGGTTTTTGGGCTTTACTTTCAGACACTTGAATTATCCGATAAAATTGAAACCAGGGCATGTACTAAGTTTCGATTTGTAATTCATAAAGGCATCATATAGAATTTATATCTTATATAAAGTATCAAATTATTAAGTTTTCCGGTATAAATGTTTAGACTCAACCAACGTTTTTTTTTTTAAAATGCGACATGTTTTACTAAATCTTCTTAGTGACATGCCAGATCCGGTCGTGGTGTTTGGGCCGAGTTTGGGGTGTTACAAATTGGTATCAGAGCCGGGTTCAAAACTCAGCTTTGGGGATTTTGGGCTCAAAATATTTTCTAAAGATGGGTTTTGGAAACATGCATGTTTATAAATAATACAGGATGGTTTTCCAAGATGGCACTCAAGTCTCTCTCGCCCAAGTCCGCTGTAAGTATTCGTAACTCACTGTGTGTGTTATATATGTATGTGGGCTTGATGGGCTTTAAGGGAAGTAGATTATTTTAATTAGAACTTGATGGACTTTAGGCTTAGTTTAAACAACTCTCTAAATTCATAAGATTTAATCCAACTAAACAAACCTGTGAACAAGTCGCGAGATTAGGGTGTGGCAACAGGCATACGCATGTCTAGGATTGGATTCAGGGAGAGCTTGGTATTTAAGCGGTCCTAGTGACTCACCTCCTCTTCGCTAGAATCCCACTTGGTGCGTTGTGACTGTTCACCTTAGTCATGAGGACTTGTTGACGGGCCAAAATTTATAACTAAAACCCAAAAGGGACCAGCCATCCTATTTAGTAAAATTACTAAATTACCCCTAATTTATAAGTGACCAAAATATCCCTGATTTGTAAAATTACCAAAATACCCCTGGTTTGCAAAATTACTAAAATACCCTTCTTTCACAAAATCACCAAGGAACTCTATTTCTGAAAATTACGAAAATACCCTGTAGGATGAATTACGAAAATACCCCTGGGTAGTGAAATGACGAAAATACTCTATGTGTTGAAGGTGGGTTCGTGGATGTTGTCTGTATGTTGATTGTTGAGTGTATGTAGTTTCCTAGAACTAGGAGACAAACTTGAGACTCAAACTTGTGGATGTAATTTCGAATTCGAAAGAACTACTCTTAAACTACTGGTCATAAGACTGTTCGTGGTTAATCAGTGGAAGAAACCTATTAATTCATAAAATTTCTAATCAGATAAAAGTCAATTGGAAGAATGAGTACAAGGGTCGAGGACGTCCGCTGCGGGGTCGTGGTAGGGGTAGGATGACCGTGTCAGAGCCAGTAGGGTCTGGCCGCGGGTCAGGAAACGAGATACCGGATATGTCGGCTGTGGAGGGAAAATTTCAGGACCAGGCGCCCGGAGATGATGCGGGTCCTCGAAAGAGTTGCTGGGGCAGGCACGGGTTCAGGAGCTCAAAAATCTGTGTCGAAATGACTCCGAGCCAACGGAGCAGAGATGTTTAGGGGTGTTTCTGGCGTAGCCCCTAACACAGCTGAGTATTGGTTAGAAGCGAGTGAGCGCATAATGGATGACCTCGACTTCACGGTGGAGGAGAAGTTGAAAGGGGTCGTTTCTCTTCTCGCGAGACGAGGCTTACCGGTGGTGGCTCACGGTAAAGGAGGTACCGCTGCAGTAGACCGGATTGGTCGGGATTTCTTTAAGGAATCATTTCAGGAAAGTGCGTTGGGGCCAATATATGTGGATGCACAGAGGAAGGCATTTACGAATTTGGTGCGTGGAAGTAAATCGTGTCCCGAGTATGAGGCGTAATTTTTGCGTTTGAGTCGTTACGCTCGGGAATTGTAGCGACCGACTATGACCATCGTAATGCGGTTTGAAGATGGATTGCGGGATGAGTTGAGAGTGTTGGTAGCACCGCGAATGAGAAAGGACTTTGCCGTCCTGGTTGAGAAAGCTAAAATATCTGAGGAGGTGAAACGGACTGAGAAGCAAAATAAAGATAAGGATCAGAGTAGGAATAAGAGAAATTTTGGGTCGTCGGGATCATCTGGGAGTTTTCAGAAAAGGCCTAGGTTTGATGGGCCAGCTCGTGCTCCGACATCTGCTACTGGGAGTCAGAATCGATCATGTAACTTGTGCGGGAAAGTACATTTCGGGGAGTGCAAAAGGAGGACTGGTGGGTGCTTCAGGTGTGGGTCTATGGATCATATGGTGAAAGACTGTCCACAGGTGGATCAGGTACAGCCAGCTGGACGAGGTTCTGATCGGGTTAGGAGTGGTGGTCAGCCATTACCAAGGGGTCGTGGCCCAGTCAGAGGAGGAAAATACTCCTCCCAACTACCCCTGAAATCAATGATGCAACCTCTTAACATATCCTCCAAGATCTGGATTACCCTCTCAGACTGACCACCCGTCTGCGAATGGAAAGTGGTACTAAAGTCCAACCTTGTTCCCATCGCCTGATGTAGAGCCTTCCAGAATCTTGACGTGAACCTAGGGTCTCTATCCGATATGATCGACACAGGTACACCATGCAGTCTCACTACCTCGGCCACATACAGCTTAGCCAACCTTTACAGAGAATAGTCAACACGAACCGGTATGAAGTGAGCAGACTTCGTCAGCCGATCAACAATCACCCAAACTGAATCCTTCTTAGTGGGTGTAAGAGGTAACCCACTAACAAAATCCATCGTGATTCTTTCCCATTTCCACTGCGGAATCTTCACCGGCTACAACAACCCGGAAGACAACTAGTGTTCCGCCTTCACCTGCTGACACGTCAAATATTTACCCATGAATTCTGTTACCTCTCGCTTCAGACCTGGCCACCAGAATTACTCTCGCAAATCTGGATACATCTTCACCCCTCCAGGATGCATAGCGTAGGGGCTACTATGTGCCTACCGCAGAATCATCTGCCTTAACTCAACATCCTTTTTCATACAAATTCTCTCACGAAAACATAGAACCCCATCACTATTCAAACTATAGCCCTCTCCTTTGCCACTTTGTACTTGCCGGAGTCGAGACTCAAGACATCGTCTAGAAGCTGCTTCTCTTTGATCTGACTAGTCCACGTTGGTCTCGCTTGGAGTTCAGCTACCAGACTGCCATCCTCATATAGACTAAGATGAGTGAACATCACCCTCAACTCCGCTATTGCCTTCCGACTCAACGCATCTGCCACCACGTTAGCCTTGCCCGGATGATATTCGATCGAGCAGTCATAGTCCTTCAAAAGTTCAATCCACCTACGTTGTCTTAGATTCAACTCCTTCTGGGTGAGGAGATACTTCAGACTCTTATGGTCAGTGTAAATAACCGACTTCTCCCCGTACAGGTAGTGTCTCCAGATCTTCAGAGCGAACACTACCGCAGCCAATTCTAAATCATGCATGGGGTAGTTCAACTCATGCGGTCTTAACTGTCGCGACGCGTAGGCAACAACCTTTCCCTCTTGCATCAACACACATCCTAAACCCGTGTGTGACGCATCACAGTAGACGGTAAACTCTTTTCCCGCCTCTGGCTTGATTAACACTGGTGCTTCTGTCAAAATTTTCTTCAACTTCTCAAAGCTCTCCTACTATTTTTCGGTCCAAACAAATGGTACTCCCTTCCTCAACAACTTAGTTAGAGGTGCCGCAATTAATGAGAACCCCTCAACAAACCTCCTATAATACCCTGCCAATCCTAAGAAACTTCAACCTCGCCACGCACCTCGCGCGTTTCAAATCCAATACAGCTTCTATCTTCCGAGGGTCAACCCTAATTCCCTCTGCAGAAACCACATGCCCTAAGAAAGTTACTTCCCTTAGCTAGAACTCACACTTACTGAACTTAGCGAACAACTGCTTCTCCTTCAAAACTTGCAACACCACACGAAGATGTGCCTCATGCTCCTCCTCGGACTTGGAATAAACCAGGATATCGTCAATGAACACCACGACAAACTGATCAAGGTATGGTTGGAACACCCGATTCATCATATCCATAAATGCTTTCTTTGGCGCGTTTGTTAACCCGAACGGCATCACCAAAAATTCATAATGACCGTAGCGAGTTCGAAACGCCGTCTTATGAATGTCCCCTTCCTTTACCTTTAACTGATGATAACCCGACCTTAAATCTATTTTAGAGAAAACTGAAGCTCCTTTGAGCTGATCGATCAGATCGTCGATTCTCGGTAGCGGGTACTTGTTCTTAATCGTTAACTTATTCAGTTGACGGTAGTCCACACACATACGCATGGATCTGTCCTTCTTCTTCACAAATAGGACCGGCGCTCCCCACGAAGACACACTTGGCCGGATAAAACCACGATCCAACAGTTCCTAGATCTGAGCTTTGAGTTTCACCAACTCCTTCGGCGCCATTCTACAAGGAGCAATGGACACCGGAGCTGTACCCGGAAGTAACTCTATTCCAAACTCCACTTCGCGATCTGGGGGTAACCCTGGCAGTTCCTCAGGGAAGACATCCGTGAAATTTTTGACTGTTCGAACCTCATCGACAGTCACCTCCTTAGCATCCAAAGCACTGATAAAAGCTAGAAACGCGTTACATCCTTTCCGAATCATCTTAACAGCTTTCAGGGCAGATACCACGTTGGACAAATAACTCCTTCCTTCTCCTAACACAACCACCTCCCCGCCTTCCGGGGTATTCACCACCATGCGCTTAGTCTCACAATCCAACTTAGCACGATGTTTCGTCAACCAGTCCATTCCTAAGATAAGATCAAACTCTCCAAACGGTAATTCCATTAAGTCTGCCGGGAACACTATCCCTTGCATCTCCAAAGGTACGTTCCTAAATAGTTTGTCCACTACCCTAGATTGTCCTAAAGGACTAACCACAGTCATCTTCCTAGAAGTTTTTTCAGAGTCTATACTTAGGGTCTCAGATACCGAGCATGCAACGTAAGAGTGGGTTGATCCAATATCAATCAAAGCAAGAAATGGATTATCAGCTATAAGAAATGTACCGGTTATGACGTCCGGTGTGTCACCATCCTCCCGCCGATGAGCTGCATACACTAGACCCGGCTGTCTCGCGTCTACATTGCCTGCACCCCTACCAGGTGCTCCACGACCCCGACCAGACCCATTTCCTCCTCTGACTGGGCCACGACCCCTTGGTAATGGCTGACCACCCCTCCTAACTTGATCAGAACCTCGTCCAGCTGGCTGTACCTGATCCACCTGTGGACAATCTTTCACCATATGATCCATAGACCCACACCTGAAGCACCCACCAGTCCTCCTTCTGCACTCCCCGAAATGTACTTTCCCGCACAAGTTACATGATCGATTCTCACTCCTAGTAGCAGATGTCGGAGCACGAGCTGGCCCATCAAACCTAGGCCTTTTTTGAAAACTCCCAGATGATCCCGACGACCCAAAATTTCTCTTATTCCTACTCCGATCCTTATCCTTATTTTACTTCTCAGTCCGCTTCACCTCCTCAGATATTTTAGCTTTCTCAACCAAGACGGCAAAGTCCCTTTCTCGCTGCGGTGCTACCAACACTCTCAACTCATCCCGTAATCTATCTTCGAACCGTACCACGGCACTCATAGTCGGTCGCTACAATTCCCGAGCGTAACGGCTCAAACGCGAAAATTTCGCCTCATACTCGGACACGCATTTACTTCCTGCACCAAATTCGTAAATGCCTTCCTCTCTCAGCATCCACATAGCCGGCCCCAACGTACTTTCCTCCCCGAAATGATTCCTTAAAGAAATCCCGATCAATTCGGTGCGGCGGTAGCCCTCCTCCTTTACCGTGAGCCACTACTGGTAAGCCTCATCTCGCAGAAGAGACACGACCCCTTTCAACTTCTCCTCCACCGTGAAGTCGAGGTCATCCATTATGCGCTCACTCACTTCTAACCAATACTCAGCTGTGTTAGGGGCTACGCCAGAAACACCCCTAAACATCTCTACTCCGTTGGCTCGGAGTCGTTCCGACATAGATTTCTGAGCTCCTGAACCCGTGCCTGCCCCAGCAACTCTTTCGAGGACTCGCAACATCGCCTGAGATACCGCATCATCTCTGGGCGCTTGGTCCCAAAATTCTCCCTCCACAGCCGGCATATTCGGCATCTCGTTTCCTGACCCGTGGCCAGACCCTGCTGGCTCTGACACGGTCATCCTACCCCTACCATGACCCCGTGGCGGACGTCCTCGACCCCTTGTACTCATTCTTCTGATTGACGTTTATCTGATTAGAAATTTTATGAATTAATAGGTTTCTTCCACTGATTAACCACGAACAGTCTTATGAACAGTAGTTTAAGAGTAGTTCTTTCGAATTCGAAATTACATCCACAAGTTTCAGTCTCAAGTTTGTCTCCTAGTTCTAGGAAACTACATACACTCAACAATCAACATACAAACAACATCCACGAACCCACCTTCAACACATAGAGTATTTTCGTCATTTCACTACCCAGGGGTATTTTCGTAATTCACCCTACAGGGTATTTTCGTAATTTTTTAAAATAGAGTTCCTTGGTGATTTTGTGAAAGAAGGGTATTTTAGTAATTTTTTAATCTGGGGGTATTTCGGTAATTTTACAAATCAGGGATATTTTGGTCACTTATAAATCAGGGGTAATTTAGTAATTTTACAAAATAGGATGGCTGGTCCCTTTCGGGTTTTAGTGCCGAGGAAGCGACATGGGAGCTAGAGGATGTTATGCGACAACAGTATCCCCATCTCTTCTGATCAGGTAAATTTCGAGGCCGAAATTTATTTTAAGGGGGGTAGAACTGTAACATCCCAAATTAATGGGCCTGTGCATTTTGGTGTGTTATATGTTAATGTGTTAATTTAAGAGTTAGGGGTTCAGATTGAGCTCGGGTATGGGCTGAGGCCTTGGCTAAATTCTTGTGTAGACACTCTAAAGCATTTAAGATAGGTATCTGTGTTTAAAACATCAAAGTGGGCTTGTGGCCCTGTGGCAAAATGGCGCCACTAAGAGGGAAGGGAGTTGGCGTCACTAAGGGTCCAAGTTTTGGCCACTTGGAGCCCAAATTCGGCACCTAAAGGAGGCTAGAGGGGATGGAAACAATGCTAAAATATAGGGGATTTTTAATGTTTTAAAATATGTGATATTATTCGGATAAAGAAGGGAGGAAGTGGTGTGATGTAGGACACTTTTGGATGGGTGTTTTGAGAAAGATAAGGGATAGGATGAGGATCTATCAAGGAGGCTAGTGTTGGTCGAAAATCCAACACAGGAGAGGGGGAAGAATCGGTTTGGTATAGGCAAGGAGTGTGTCGAAAATTTGCCTACTGAGTTCTTGTCATCTTTTTTTTTTCTGCCGAAATCACCACTTCATTCTCCCTCTCCACTTTCTTTTCTTTTTCCTTCTAGTCAAAACCCTCTGAAGTCTCATCATTCGCCAAAACACTGCTATTTTCTGTCTCTTCCCTTTCAAACACATTGGCCGAATATCCCTTGTAAGTCAGCATTCTTCTTGTTCATCTTTTTCGGGATTTTCTTAAAAGCCGAAATTCCTAGATCTCTAATCTTCTACGCTTCGATCTTCTTCTGTGATTGCCGAATCTTTTTTCAAAGGGGTAGCCGAAACCTTCTGTAGAGGTAAATGTCGATTGTGCTATATTTTTCCAATCTTCTCCGGCTTTTAGAGACCATAGCCGAATGGCTACATGGTGGACTGATCTTGTGTTTTCTTTCATAGGCGGCATCCCGGGATTTGAAGGAGATTTAATCGCCTAGGATTCTAATCAGTAGCACTCGAATTATACTAATTTCGAGATTCAATCAATTTAGGTAAGGAGATTTATCTTCGTCGTTTTATTAAATCGGTTTATCTCCAATCTGACATTTAACCTTGTTGGGTGGTTACTCAAATCAATCTCTTAAAGTGAAGTCTTTGACCGGCGGAATAGTGATTGGATAATCACGATTCCGGCTAGGGAAAGCATCAATTTCGATAGCATAGCATTAAGCGTAATCAGGTGTGTAATTTCTCACACCATCTTTGTTGTCTGATATATATATGCATGAATCTGTCTATATTCTGTTAAATGCCGAAATCCCGGCATGGTTGTCGAAAACCCGTGGAGGGTAAAGGCGAATCACCAGGTTAGTGATTTCTGTCACTCATAAGTGAATGTTTCTGTTGAGATGATATGTTTTTGTATGTATGCCGATTTCTATGTATGCACGGGGTTGGGTGATTGATGAAAGGGGAAGTGTTCTGTTCTGGTGGCTCTGCCATGATCTGTTGTAGTGGCTCTGCCACGATCTCTTCTGGTGACTATGTCACAAATCTGACGATGAGCAGCTAACTGCAGCATGACTGCCATCGGTGGTGTGTAGCAGTGAGGGTGATTGTAGAAATCCCCAATGGTGTGATTGGCAGGAAAGGGTGGTGTGTAGCGGATGGATCTAGGTTTGGGATGGGCTTTGCTTAATTCTGATATGTGATATTTTGCTATTCTGTTCTGTGGGCTAAGACCCAACCTGATGGTGCATGAGGGTTGCACACTGAGTCTCGTGACTCACCCTGTTGTTTAACATTTTTTTTCCAAGTGACACCTAGTGCATCGGACCGGGCTGAAGAGGAGCGCAAGGTGGCCATGCAGGAGTTTATTTGATTTAGAAAAAGGGCTTGTTAAAATTATTTATTCTTAATATTTTTAGTTACCTTGGTTCATTAATTCATTGTAATAAGGCCATGGGCCATTAGTTTTATATTTTTGGTTTTTGGGCTTTACTTTCAGACACTTGAATTATCCGATAAAATTGAAACCAGGGCATGTACTAAGTTTCGGTTTGTAACTCATAAAGGCATCATATAGAATTTATATCTTATATAAAGTATCAAATTATTAAGTTTTCCGGTATAAATGTTTAGACTCAACAAACATTTTTTTTTAAAAAAATGCGACATGTTTTACTAAATCTTCTTAGTGACATGCCAGATCCGGTCGTGGTGTTTGGGCCGGGTTTGGGGTGTTACACAACAGGTAGAGTCTTACTGGATACTAATGTTTCGCACACATACGAGTAAGTTGAGCCGGGATAATTCAAAGCAGTTACATTAGTATCGAAGAGAGTGAAAATACCGGTAATGACGTCTGGGGATGAGGCCTCCTCTCTAGCACAGATGGCATAAGCTCTAGCCGGTGCACAGGCATCAGATCGAATAACCACATCTGTAGTCCCCCTCTGTGCACCACTCCTACCTCCCCCAATACGAGATGGTCTGCCTCTAGCTGTAGTGCCGCTCGGTCTCGCACTTTGAGTAGTACCCTTTTCAACAGTCTCCGGGCAATCCCGAACGAAATGATTTTGTGAACCACACTGATAACAAGTGCGATTGAAAGATTTACCCCAGCACTCTCCGAAATGCCGTCTGCCGCACTGCTGACACTCAGGTTTGCTCAATCGAGCATTGCCGACACTAGCCACTGATGTAGCTCGAGAACTCACTGGTGGCCGTTCTCGTTTAGAAATCCCAGTGTTAGGTTTGGATCGGCTACCATCGTTCTTGAACTTCTTCGTTGCCATCTACGAAAATTTACCCGCAGATCTCTTCCGGAAATCTTTAGATTCAAGTTTAGCTTTCCATTTTTCTTTCCCCAGTTCTTCAGCTTTACAAGCTCGTTCAACTAGTACAACGAACTCGTTAATCTCAAGAATGCCAACCAAAAGCTTTATGTCTTCATTTAAACCATCTTCGAACCTCTGGCACATAGCAGCCTCCAACAAAAAACATTCACGAGCGTAGCGATTAAGTCACACAAACTTGCGCTCGTATTCGGATACGGTCATACGACCCTGTTTAAGATCAAGAAATTCTTTGCGCTTAGAGTCTATGAAGCGCTGGCTTATATATTTCTTACGAAATTCCATCTGAAAGAAGTCCCAAGTAACCCTCTCTCTTGGAACAATTGACACGAGTGTATTCCACCAATAATAAGCAGAATCCCGTAATAATGATATGACACACTTCAGACACTCATCGGGTGTACAAGACAGCTCGTCGAAAACACGAACAGTATTATCGAGCCAAAATTCGACTCGCTCTGCATCATCATCATCCTCGGCTCTAAATTCTTGAGCTCCATGTTTTCTTATGCGATTAACTGTTTACTCTTTTAGAATTGACAATTGGGGGTACCACCGGTACTACAGGAGGAATGTTCGGATTCAGGAGTGGTTGAACAGCCGGATTGGTTCGTATGTATTGACTGAACCAATCGTTCATCATACTATAGAAGGCTTGTCTGGCCCCCTCATCAGGATTACTCGTAGCCGATCGAGATTCCTCTAGCGCGGTCCCTGGCACGGGAGCGGGTGCCACACTCTCAATGTCATCAGCTACAGCTCGCTTAGAATCAGGATCCATTACTATATGAAAGAAATAAACACATTTCACTGTCAGAAGTCATCACACTATCACATTATAAAATATGGCATGTATAGCTAGACTCACGTGCGCTACGTTAGTCCGAGAACTGACTAAACCGTAGCTCTGATACCAATCAAATGTAACACCCTTAACCCGTATCCGTCGCCAGAATAGGGTTACAGGCATTACTGAACCAATATAAGTCAATGCACTCTATCAGAACTATTACTAAATAAATTGCATTACCATTTCATATCATCATAAAATAAAATATATATTCCATCAAATTTAAATTCATTAACATGCATATTAATAATAATGTCATTCACATCACTTAGTATCTAATTACAACCCCTAGCAAATCACTATTCACAAAGTCTCTTATAATACAATAGCCGAATAGGTATTTAATACTCAACATTTTATATAAATATATATCTAATGTCCATAAAACATTCATGCATATATCGTTATTGTACATATGTTACACTTTCGATCGTGTATGCTTTATAATTCAATATCCCATAAGTTTATTAGATAAATTTATCTACTTAGCATACGTTGGAATATACCATAGTCACGAGTTTCAAATCAAGTCATTATCTAGTAATGACATATCTCATTTGGCAATAAACATATTATAAGCATAAAATAAAATCATGGGCACATCTTAGCTATGTATTACAATCAAAATTCTACCATTCATTTCTCATGGCCGAACACACTTATGAGCATCCAAAGAATTAATACACATCCAAAAATCTAAACCAATGAACATTATAATTAATAGTATACTTTACTTATCATGACTCCCATACCAATATTCATGGCACGATATAATTTAAACATATACCAAACAGATAACATAGGCTAGTTTCAATACATGTGCACATAAATCCCATAGAATCATTTTATAACATAAGCCACATCTAATATATATAATTTACCTTTAACTAGCCTTGTTTTGTGACTTACCCTTTTTTTTTAAAAAACATGCTTAAGTCAAACCTATAATGCGCATACATATGCATCATATTAAGCAAAAAATCAAGACGATCAAATCATATGAATATAGCCATTTTCGCAATGCATTTGTATATACATTCACAAAATAACATTTGAGTCAACTCTAAGATAGTTAGCCTATACATGCCATAGTATTTAAGTTCATTCTCAAAAAAAGGGTACCAAAATAATTGATAGTGTGTTTGGCTTCGACAAGAATCCCCGAGCTCGAGCTTCAACTTTAAAGATCTATAAAACAATGTAACAAACACACCATGTAAGCTTAAATAGCTTAGTAAGTTATAAACAAGAAGGTAAGATGCACAACCAAGCATTACACCATTTTTTTTTATAATCGATCTAACTATTGAATAAGTCATAATATCGACACACATATTAGGTTAACATTCATCAATATTATGCTCATTCAATCTCAAACAAACGAACCAAGTATTCATATGTTCCATACCCATATCGAAATGACGTACCTAAATTTTTTTTTACCAAGATAATAAACTATTATTCAATAGGTACATACCTGACACTTTCATTTACCTTTACTAGGTGTCTCTGTTCTTGAGGAAAAACTGATAACTCGCACACACAGTGCAACATTCGTAACATGTCACACACTTAGTGCCGTTACTTAAATTTTTTCGCACATACAATGCCATTCAATCGATCTCGCACACACAGTGCTCGGTAAATAAATCCGCACACATAGTGCCATTCAACCAATCTCGGACACACAGTGCTCGGTGAATAAATCCGCACACACAGTGCCATTCAACCGATTCTGCACACACAGTGCTCGGTGAATAAATCCGCACACACAGTGCCATTAGCCGATCATTTCCTCAATCACATAAACATATATAATTTCACTATCAATATTATCTATACCCAATTAAAACATCTATTATTCATAATTCATTCTTCCATCTCAACCCATCATATTCGGCAACCATTAATACACATATAAATGTATATACATATCAAGGATAACTCTTGTCAATTATCAATTGCCAACACATTCGGCTAACATACAATATATAAACCTAACCACCGAATTCAATACAACCAAAATTCTTCTCTATTTATTTTCACATATACTATCACCCAATATAAATATATATACACATACTTTTATCCATCTCAAATAATCAAGCTTAAATGTTCATATATATATATATATATATAACAACATCTCATTCGGCCAATAATTTTAAACAAAATTTTCTTCCATTTAACTTATGTTTAATAATATAGATCAAAATTGAATTAATCCAATTGCTTATAACTTACCTCAGAAGTCGACAATTTAAGCTTCCCGGCTACTCGTTTAATTTGGCCTTTCCCCGATCCAATTCCTTTTCCCTTTGTTCTTGATCTAAAATAGTTACAAATTAAACCCATTCAAATTCATTTCCATTCAATTTAATCTACAATACATAATTACACAAATTGCCATTTTTCCCCCAATAATTACGATTTTTACAAAATAATCCCTAATACACAACTCATGAATTACTCAAAATTGGACTAACATTCCATAGGGCCGAATCTTCCCAAGGGCTTTATAAGTCCATATACTTCCATATTTTCTCAATTTAACCCTTCCATAATTTATTTTCACAAATAAGTCCTTAATTAATAACATTCATCAATAACTCAAAAACAACAAATGTTCATCTAACATAAATCTTCCATTATAAGCTAAAAATCATCTCAAAGCTCATCTTATCTTCAATGGCTCTTCACATATACATGATCACTATGTAAAATTAACACATGGGCTTGATAAAAGAGTGAATATACATCTCAAAAATGCAAAAATTATTAAAAAATCTAAGACTTAAGCTTACCATTTTAGTAGATGTGTGCCGAATACCTAAGGAGCTTTTCTCTTCTTTTTCTTTTGCTATATTCAGCCAAGGAACTCCAAAAAGATGAACACGCAATGGCCTTTCAATTATTTTTATGTTTTTACTCCACTATGTTAAAATAATATAATATAATAATGACATATATATATTTATTTAATACATAAAACTAACAAACACATATTTTAATATCTCTTTGCCGTCCACTACAAGGAAAATAGGGATAATTATAACATAAAATCCCTTAAGTAAAAAGACACTTTGTTTTAATCCTCCCTATCAAGCAATTGGCAAATTTTATCTCTTGCAATTTAATCCTTTTTCTTAACATGCAAATTAATCAACGACATTTTAACACATGCTTAACCACATAACATAGATATCAAAATAATAATTAAAAAAATATTTTTCTATCCCGGATTCGTGGTCCCGAAACCACCGTTCCGATTAGGGTCGTAATTGGGCTGTTACACAAGGATTTAAAAAGTTGACAAGAGTTGGTGACTTTTGTTGACTAAATGAATAAAATAAGAGAAAAATAAGGAAAAGAAAGGTATCATCTTTTCTTTTCTTTATCACCACCGAAAATTGGCAGCAAACAAGGGTTGGAGAGTTCAAAAATTTCAGCAAACATTTCTCCTCACAAGTAAGTGATTTTGGTGATCTTTCTTGATAAAAATTGTACTTTTGAAGTCCCCAAAGCTTAAGCTAGCTAATGAGGGGACTAATTTGCACTATGGTTGAAATTATAGGGACTTGCCATGAGAGATTTTATGTTGGTTTCTGAGTTTTTATGGAAGAAAATGAATGTTAGGAAGTTGAGAAACAACTTTTGTGAAAGGTGTTGTCATGAAAACACCTAATTAGGACTAAGATGCAAATGATGTAATTTGTTCATTAATGCATGAAATAGTTGGAACTGTGGATAGTTGTAAGAGGATTAAATGTTTAGCTAGGCTTGTTTAATAGGAAAATGTGATGAAAAGTGATTTACAAGCCTAGGGGCAAAATCGTAATTTTGCCAATGTATAAGGGCAAAATAGTCTTTTTTGCCTAAGTGTAGATTTTGTTGTATTATAAATTATAAGTGATTAAATGAGTAAATTCTATTGTTCTAGATCAAAGAAAATGAGATTTGGACCTAGAACGAGAGAAAAGAGAAATGTGGGCAAAAAGGTCCCTTTCTACCCTTTTCAGTATCGAGGTAAGTTCATGTGTTAAATTGTACAACTCTAAGTGAAGTATTTTTTTATATTTCGATGTTGTATAGATTTTTTATTTCCTCCATGTATACGTTAAATATGTTTTGATGTAATGTCAAGAAATGAAAGTCTTGATTAAAACCATGAATAGTGGAAATGCAAATAGCATGATACGATGGTAATTAAGGTCCCGTGTAAGACCATATTTAGAATATGGACTCGGTATGGGATTTCGTATAAGACCATGTCGGGGACATGGCATTAATATGTTAATTCATGTAAGACCCTATCGCGGGTATGATGTCAGTGTGACTTTATGTGTATGAGACTCAAAGGTGTTATTTAACAATTTGAGTGATTCAATAAGTATGTTGAAAATGAGAATGAATGTGGTTGTACCACGAGAGGTACAGTTATGTGTTAGAACTGAATTGAGATGAATTCGGTATATGATGAACCCATAGTGGGTTATGTGTAAATGATGCACCTTGGTTGCATAAGTTATAATTATTAATGCATTGTGTGAATGCGAACGATTATCGTAGAAAGCTAAGTAAGGATGGTAGTGTGTGAGGATGTTCTCGGGTTGAACATTTGAAATAGAGAAATGCATGTGGATAACTATCCATGAATGTATAATAACAGAAATGTGTAAAAGTTACCACCTTATTAATTATTAAATGATGGGCTGTGTGCGATACCATCGCTTATATTATAAATGATTGGTGGGCTAAGTACGATACCACCCTATTAGAGATTGAGGGTGGGCTAAGTGCGAAATCACTAAGTAATTGGTAGTATGAGTGGCTTATTGAAAATGTTTGATGTGTTGTTTTATGTGATCATGTGGATAAAAGTGCAGGGATGTATGCTAACTAATATGAGCACTTGGCTTGTGGCATGGTTAAAATGTGGTAAGAGACATAATGAGTAAGCTTCAAGGATGATTGTGTAGGTAACCATGAGTTTAAGATGTATAACTCATTATAATACCTTGCGGTTGAGTATAATCAATGAATATCAATAGTTGATTATCATATGCATATGAACTTACTAAGCATTATTGCTTACTCCTCTTCCTTTCTCATCTCTTATAGGTTAATTTAGCTAGCTCAAGTTGGAGACCGCCGGAGATGTTTCACACTATCGAGCAGACACTTGGTATGAGGTTTCAAGTCCTTATGAGTTATGGCATGTATAGGGATAGATTTTAAAGTTGATTAAGTCATAGTTGATATAGCCAAACGTGTTGGCCTAAGAGAGTTTATGGTTCGATCGTGTATAGCCATGGATGATGGCTTAAGTTGATTGTAATTATACCAGAATTAGTTCTCCCTCGTGTATGGGATGGAGACTTTATTTTATAGTTAAAATGTGATAATTTAAGATTTATAATTGGTGATATGTGAAGATTCGGTAATGGTGTATGCATGTGTGCAATGTAGAGTGGCAAAGGCTTGGTAGATAGCCTGCTAATTGCCTACATGTGTAGACACACGAGCGTGCGTCTAGACCGTGTGGGAGGCACGACCAGCACATGGGCGTATGCCCAGGCCGTGTGAAGTCTGCACCTTGCACTTGGAGTTTTAAATCGGCACACGGCTGAAGCACACGGACGTGTGTATAGGCCGTATGGATAAGTCAGAATGCCAAGGTTTGGCATACGGGCCAGGGCCACGGGCGTGTCAAGGTTGTGCGAAATTAGTCAGTGTCGACCATGGGTGAAGGACACGGACATGTCTTAGGGACACACGGGTGTGTCCCTAGTTCAACACGGACGTGTGGCCCCTGTTTTATGTAAAAAATTTCTAAGTGTTTCAAAAGTTTCAGTTTTGTCCCAAAGTACCTCGGGTATATGAAAAGGGTCCCGTAGACCCATAATGGGGACTTTACAATAGTAAATGAATAAGTTTTAAATTGGAGCAAATTTTATAGCCCAAAGTTGAATGCTCAGGCAAGTTAAGTCCGGTAATGCCTCATACCCTATTCCGACGCTGAATACGGGTAAGGGGTGTTACATTTAGCTATTTAGAGTAAACTTTTTGGAGCTAACATTCTTAGTAATTAGAATGGGTGTGCCCATAAAGTTAGGCTTGAAGGAACCCATTATGGGTTGCAACTTTCAATATTTTCAGCGATTAGTATGAAAAAACCTTCCGCGGTTTAGTTTTAGCAGTGGTCTTTAGACAGTTGGTTTTAGTGGGTAGTTGAAGCTTCCGAAGAAACATGTTTTTGGTTTTAGTACACAAGTAATGAAGAGTGTGGGTGATACAGGCCAACATAATAATGGTTATTACGACTATAATGACCATATAGAATGCTATCTTGGTAGCTTTGGTTTGGGAAATCTTGTTACTAAGAGGAGTGGTTGCAAAAGGTTGTTGCTAAGTATATTTTAGGTTTTCTTGGCTCTAAAAGTGTTGGTTTTAGTTGGGTAGAGACATAGTTTTTCATTCTAGTTCCTATAGACGACCTTAATTAAATAATGTTTTAGTTTCTGTGGTTAGAGGTAGTTCGCACAATAGTTGCGCCGATAGCTAGTTAAGAAATGTGTTGAAAAAATGATGCCTTAGGCGGAAGAGTATCGGTTTTGGGTCTCAAATCCATCTCTTTCTCTTATAGGAGGAGGTTCATATATGAAACTTGGAGCTTGATACATGTCAGGCATAGGGTTAAGAATAGTGGTGGATGATCAGACTTAGGGCATAACATGAATTGACTTAATGTGACTAGTTATAGTTGAGCTTAATCCTAAAAAGTTGGTGCTAGTTGATCTTTTGCAAGGGATCGAGTTTTTTTTTTTTTTCAAGTGTATTTTTAATTGTAGTCTTGAATAAGCGAGATGTTGAAGGTGAACTCCTTTAGAGTTGTTTGTACAGTCATAACAAGGTTCAAAATATGAAGCTCATCCATTTCCAAAAATTATATTATACCTTAAATTTGTTTCCCTTTATTCTGTAACCTCTTAATTTATTTGACATAATTTTGGTTTTGCTTTATTAACAAGAAAGTAGTGTTGATTATTCAGGAAGAATGGGAATACGTAGCATCGTTAATTCAACACAATCCAATTGGTTGTTTGGTTCACAACCTCTGTTATTGACGAGACCCATAGAAATAAATACAAATCCCATTTTGGTTATTAACATAACTTCAAATTTAATCTTTTTTTTTTGGGTATACACTCATTTCAACGTTTTAATCACAACTTATGGTTTCCTTTTGTTGATTATTATTGTATTGAAAAATAAAAAAGGAAAAGGTATATTTCAAAAATGTTTATAAAATAAATTAAAATAATATAATATTGTAGTAGTACTTTTAATAATGACTTTTTTCTGAAGTGGATAGCTTCTTCTTCTTCTTGTTAAGTTATTTGTAGTGATTTTTAAATATATATATATATATATATTTTGGATTAAATTACATAAGTATTCTTCTATATTTAATTTAATTCTTTTTTATATCTATATAATTAAATTCATATTTGGTTAATTTATAAAATTAATTCAATCGATTTTTAATAATATATAAAAATTATTAGTAGTATTTTATGATTTATTTTCTTTTAAACCGGTAGAGGCTCGTTCCGGGTTTTAATTCAAAATCCTCACCTATTCAACGTCATCTGGATAGCATCTAATTGCCCCCCGATTTTTTTTTCTTTCTATCTACTCTGAAAACCCGATAATGGATTTCATGTACAATTAATAACTCACTAGCTTTCATCACCTAGATGTGTAAGTTTTGTCCTCTTGGATAGATAGGACATTTGTTATCTCTATATATGATCCAATTTGTGCTTTAAGAGTACAAATATTCATCATATATTAAAAAAATTGATTGCTTTACCCATGTTAAACACTTGTATAAACAGGATAGTGTAAGATTCTAAAATATTTAATTTTAACAGTTTGGAAGTTTTATTATCCACATTTGAGTTGAATGTAAGACAGGTAGATGAAAAAAATGAAGGGAAAGCAGGTCGTAAACACTTGTATTCCAAGTTATTGTGTACCAAAATCAACATCTTTGAAGTATTAGATTCGGAGAGAATCATTCCATATTTACCTTCCTTCATTTTGTGGTTTGGGATACTTTGATAGATTCTAATACGTTAAAATGTCCTTGTAAGCATTTAGGAAATATTAGCTAGAAAACTAGAATACAATAGGATTAATTAATTATCTAAATGTGTATTATACTCAATCATGGGCAGAGTGTAATCTACACTATCAATTATTAATTTAATTAAAGCTTTTCTCATTCAAACTAACTCATATACAAGTAGTGTATCATTTTTGTTTATTATTTTTATTTTTCACATGATCAAATTTATTAAACAATATGGTTTACTAAGGTGTGAAAAACGTTGATTTAAAAAAATGAATACGTAGGTGGATAAACATTACTAATATAATAATTATTGGCATGAATTGAAGAAGGGGAGGGGGTTTCTGTTGATTGATGCAAATCAACTCACCGCATTTGATGTGAAAAAAAAATGAATGAAAGGAAGTGACATTTGCTTGGATGCATCGCAAGCCAAGCTTTGAAAATAATATACGAATCATTTATAAAAAAGACCTTTAGAGGAGGAGGAATTGAAAAGTGGGAAATGATTTAACTTAGCTTTAAGGAGGAGCAATGGAGTGGCCAAAAATGGGCCTACCCATTGGGGGGTGGAATTTAAGAGCTGATTAACAAAGATAAAATATGGGGACTTTGCCTTTGAAAGCATGGTTGGTTAAGTTATTAAGTCATGGATGTAATGTCTCTACCATAAGCTATTTGTTTTTATTAATAATATATAATGGGTTTTATTTTATGGAGTTTTTTAAAGTTATATAGAACCCCCTCCCCCTCTTGCTTTAGTTTTCACAATTATTGATAAAATAAATTTAATTATAATTAAATAATCTAACTTCTTAGTCACATATAATTATATTTAAGTTCATTCTTCTGTACCCCACCTTAAATCTTCTCATCATCTCATGGATCTTTTCCTTTCTTTGGTGCCCATCCTTACCCTTCCTCTTCAATCCTTCTATGGTCCTCATTTTCTAGAAATAGTATTTTTACTTTAAATAATCCCTTATACATACAACTCCAGTTTGGGAATATGATAATGAATTATAATGCTATAATTCAATCTAAATTTAACTGTTAAAAAATTGTCCATATCAATTAAATTAAAATTCAAATAATACTAATCTCTTTTTAAATTGTTTCCACATTTTTTTTTGAACAAAACAGATTGGGCTTTTTATTTCTTTTTAAAAGGAAAAACAATAACTTAATAGAGCCTAATTGTCCGGCCCAAAAATGTTTCTAGTTGAACCGGTGAAAATTGAAAAAACTGAAAAAAATATCATCTAAAAAACATAACCACTATTGAAAATTGAAAAGACTAAAGAAAAGGCTGTCACTGCCCCTTTTGCACAATCAGCTATCACTCGCCAGTCATTATCCATCATTTCCATTTATTTCGCTCTTGAATGGCTTGTAAAACCGAGGGTTTCCTTTACGATTAAATCTGGTTCCCACTTCATTTCCATTCCCCCTTTCCCATTTTCCTTTCCTTGTCTCAGCTAATCAATCTGGTTCCCGCAAACTCTCATTTCTCGCCTGAGATTCGACATAATATGGTACTCCTCCAATCAGGTACTTCTCTTCTTTCTTCTTTAGCGTTTCTGTTGCTAAAAAGTGAGCTAGGCTATTCGCTGATCTAGGGATGAAATCAAATCTGAGTTTCTTGATTACTGCCTTCATCTGATGAATATCATTAATATACGCCCCGATCTGTGATTTATCTGGAACTGAGTTTCTACACTTTTTGATTACTGTTAATGAATCGCCTTCAACAATGATTTCTTCTTTCTGCATGTTTATCCCTATCTGTACTGCTTCCCGACAAGCAATGGCTTCAGCTGCAAAAGCAGAATCCACCTTCTCATGAAATGATGTACTGGAAACAAGAACTTTCCCTTCGCTATTTCTGGCCACGATCCCTGATGCCGACTGATGCCTATCTTTATCAAAAGCTCCATCGAAGTTAATTTTCACAACTTGTTAAGGTGGGCGTTGCCATCTATTTTCAATCTTTGTGACTTTTATTGCTTTATTTTTCACTCCGTCCAATTCTTGAATATAGTTCAACACAAAGTTTGCAATCTCCTTACCCGTTTTATTTGTTTTTTCATGAATTCGAGCATTCCTATCCCCCCAGATGGCCTATAACGCTCCGCAGAATATTCGACACAGATCCAGAGGAAGAATATCAACAGTTTTGGTAAGCCACTGGACAAAATCAAGAGAATTAAACTGTGGATAGTTAACACTTGGAATGTGTGACCAAACTTCTACTGATATTGGGCACTCTCTAAATAGGTGATCTATTGTTTCTGTTGCCAATCCACAACGCGGGCATGAAGCATCTGCAGTTAACTTCTTGTATAATAGGTTGGACCGAGTGGGTAAATAGTTCTAGGAGGCTTTCCAAGCATTGATTTTGACTTTTGTGGGTAGTTCAATATTCCATAATTTCCTGTAAAACTCCTCATAGATGTTTTGTACAGCGTAAGCTCTAGGATCAAAGCTCTGTAATAGTTTATAGGAGCTCTTTACTGAAAATTCCCCTGAATGTTCTCCACTCCAAGCCAGAAAGTCTTCATGAGGGATCTTCGCTAAGGGGATTCGAAGAATTCTATCCGCCTCCTCAGCTGCAAAGGTATGACTAATCACCTCCCTGTTCCATTCCCTTGATTGACTATCAATGAGCTCAGCAACTTTATTTAGATTAGAACCATCGACAGTAGATAATAATCTGGAATTAACTCGGCTTGGAAGCAACACATTACTGCTAATAAAAATATTCGTACCCGTTCCAACTTTCCAGATGAGACCTTTCTCCAAAGCACCTTTTGCAGCCCAAATGCTGCGCCAAACATAAGAGTTTTTATTTCCCAGCTGCGAATTAATAAAATCAGTTCTTGGAAAATACTTTGCTTTGAACACCTGCGTAACTAACGAATTTGGGTTTGTTAGAAACCGCCATCCCTGTTTTGCTAAAAGAGCAATATTAAATTGAGCCAGGTTTCGAAACCCCAATCCACCTTCATTTTTAGGACGACATAGCTGACTCCATTGACACCAGTGTATACCTCTTCTGCCTTTACCTTTTTGCCACCAAAATTTAGCAAAAATGCTCTCCATTGTTCTGCATAATGAATTTGGTAGAAGAAAACACGACATTGCATAAGTTGGTATAGCCTGTAGGACTGCCTTAATAAAAACTTGCTTACCTCCTTGGGATAAAAACCTGTTACTCCATCCTTCAATACGCATTAAAATTTTATCTACAAGGTTCTGGAACGATTCTTTCTTTTTTTTACCAACCATATTAGGCAGCCCCAAATATTTCTCTGGATTAATTGCAGTTCTGACTCCTAGTAGCTTTGCCACAACTTCTTTGTTTGCTTCAGTTGTATTTGGACTGTAAAAAACTGTAGACTTAGTAAAGTTCACACATTGACCTGAACAACTTTCATAAACCTGTAAAATGTTCTTTAGAATTTCTGCCCCTCTACTGGTTGCTTCTCCAAATAGAATACAATTATCTACAAATAACAAATGCGATATCTCTGGCCCACTTCTGCTTGCTTTAGCGCCTCGTATAAGTCCTTCTCTTTTTGCTCCTCTCATTAGAGATGAAAGTCCCTCGCTGCAAATTAGAAAAAGAAAAGGGACTTAATGGATCACCCTATTTGAGACCTCTAGTGGGAAGAAACAAACTTCCCCTCCGTCCATTTATGTTAACTGCATAAGACACTGAGTTGACACATCTCCTTATGAGCTCCACCCATTCTCTCGCAAATCCTATCTTTTTCATTACCTCTTCAATGAACCCCCATTCCACCCTGTCGTAAGCTTTACTCATATCAAGTTTTACTGCCATAATTCCTTTCTTCCCTGTTCGTTTTTGGCGGATCGTGTGTAAAATTTCGTAGGCTAAGAGAACATTATCTGAAATAAGACGCCCTGGGACGAAAGCGCTTTGAACTCTATCAATGCATTTATCAATGACATTCTGAAGGCGGTTAACAATAGCCTTAGCTATAACCTTATAAACAACTGTGCACAAGCTGATGGGCCTGAAATTAATCATTTTTGTAGGTTTCAGGATTTTTGGAATGAGCACAATATCTGTCTTATTAAAATCTTCCAAAGACTTTTTATCATTCAAAACTCCTAAGCAATAATCAATGACGTCATTTCTGACAATATGCCAATACCTTTGAAAGAAAAGCGCTGGAAAGCCGTCAGCTCCTGGTGCTTTAGTAGGGCCCATTTGTTTCAATGTTGTTTGAATATCTTTTGCCCTAAATGGGGATACCAAGAAATCGTTTTCCTCGTACAATATTTTTCCTTCAATGCCATCTAACACCTTGCCTGAATTTGCCACACCCCTTGACTTGAATAAATCTTGGAAGAATGCTGAGGCCGTATTCATGATCTCTAATCCCTCCTCGATTTCCTTCTCCTCTTCCGTTTCCAGCTTTGAGGTTGTATTTGCTCACCTCCGAACTAGGGCACACTTATGAAAATAAGCTGAGTTTTTGTCTCCAAGCTTTAACCAATTAGCTCTTGCTCTTTGTTCCCAATACATTTCATCTTTGCCGATTTCCAAATTTAAATGGATTTTTGTGTCGATGATTTCCGCCATGGAGTCGTCATTAATTTCCCCTTCCAGTAATAATTCCAGCTTCTTTGTTAATTCTTTTTTCAAACCCTTATTTTCTCTTTCTTTTGCACGTGCCCACTCCCTTAAGCAAAACTGTAATCTTTCTAACTTCTCCATTAACGTTCCTTTATCAAACTCCCAAGATTCTTTAATGACTTCCTCAAAGGAATCTTCCATGGTCCACCATGCTTCAAAGTGAAATCTTTTACTTCCTGTAAATGCAACAGATTTTTTTGTATTTAATAAGAGAGGGCAATGATCTGAAGACGAATAAGGAAGATGTTGAACAGTGCCTAAAGGGAATAACTTCAACCAATTTTCATTCGCTACCCCCCTGTCCAGTCTTTCTCTTATATTCATTTCTGGTAGATTTCCCCTTTCCCATGTGAACCACACACCCGAATAACCGATATCCACCAACTGGCAATCATCTAGAGCCTCCCTAAAAGCCTCCATTCTCTTCTTATCCCTTTGTGCTCCTCCACTTTTCTCAAAAGAATATAGGATTTCATTGAAATCCCCTTCAACAAGCCAATGATAGCTATCTTCTTGGGCGAGTCTTCTGAGCAGATTCCATACTGTATTTTTGTCTTTTACGTAAGGGGATCCATATATACCAGTAAACCTCCATTCTTCTTCGATATCATCCTCCTTGATAATAACATCAATATGCCATTTCGAGAAACTTCTCAGATTAACTTTAATGTCATCCTTCCATGCTAAACAGAGCCCACCCCTCGATCCCTCAGCTTCCTCTTCAACTCCACACATAAAACCACATCTTCTTCGAACCCTTTCCATCCAAATCTTATCTAATTTTCTCTCCATTAAGAAGACCAAATGGGGATTATGCTGCTTAATCAAGTAACGCAGCCTTCGAACTGCCCGTCGGCTCCCCAACCCCCGGACGTTCCAACATAGGCTTTTCATTGTGATCGGTCGGCTTGCTTGAAGGCAGCCGCCGATATAGAGTTGGTAGAAGTCATATTGACCTCTGATAACTCCCCTGTTCTGTCTGAAGAAGTACCTTTACGACCCACAGATTCATCAAATTTCATCCTTTTCAATCCTTCTGTTTCTGGGTTCTCTTCACAATTTCCGCCATCTTTGTTTTCAAAAGATTTCCTCTTACGCACAATCCGTTCACTATTATGAATTTCCGTCATACCCCTTGGATCCCTTCTACTCCATCTCATCTTCTTGGGGGTTTCGTTGGCTTTTTCCTCCAATTTATTCATCCCCCCCAACTCCAGCTTATCATGGATACCCTCCTGATGCTTAAGCCCCTCCTCCCAATTAGCCAGCTGCCTACCACTTAATATGTTGCCTTCACTAGCGTCAAATTCTGCCACATTAATTATACCTTCAGTTTCCACCTTCGAATCACCTGTATATAAATGTTGAGGGCCCCGTTTATTCGTGAATGCATTGAATTTCATGCTTTCTTTTCCCATTGCTTTAGATTCTTCTTTTAATGCAATAGAAAAAGGGGGATCATCCTTAATTCTGCTTTTTTCTTCAGGGCTTAACAGTACACAATCATGAAGGCCGTGACCCAATCTACCACAACCAAAGCAATAAACTGGTAACTTCTCATACTTGAAAGGAACCCATGCGTTAATATTATTGCTGCTTGAGACAAAAATCCCTCTCCTTAATGGTTTCTTAACATCTAGCAAAATTCTAAGTCTGCAAAAATCCCCATTAATCTCAGATCTGATAACTCCCCCAAAAGTACTTCCAATTGCATGTAAAAGATCTTTTTTATCAAAATCTGGTAAACATGGGTCAATCTTGATCCAATATGGCGATGAAGTAAGACACATTTGATCTCTATCAATTGGGCAATATAATTTATCAAATAAAATAAGGGACTTACGAAATAGCCATGGGCGTCCTTCAAGAATCAGTTCCAGGTCTTCCTCTAATTCGAAACTTATTGAGAATAAATTTTGCCCTTCCAGCCGAATCTCAAACCTCTTCTTAGTTTTCCAAATACTCTTTAGTTGCGCTTTAAGACTCTCAACATTGAAAATTTTTTTTGTCCATACCGAGCAGATCAAAGTGGGTTTCCCCGTCGGCACTACCATCGACCTTTTGATTGATAGTTGGATCAGTTCTTCAGCTAGCAAGGCAATCTCCTCGCTACTTCCCCTCTCTCCACCACCACTCTCCTCCATCCCAAGCCGCAACAGAAACTGCTTTCTCTGGGACTCTGTGGACAGCACTCTTGGTTTCAGAGGGCGTGCTTCTAAGTCATTAATTGTTTCCACATTATAAATAAAATTTTATATAAAAAGCGTTGGATGTATATCATGATTTAAGTAATATTACGTGCGAATCATATTTAGATTTAAATTAAAATATGCTTTAAATTTGGATACTTTTCATACAATTAAGATTTTTTTTTTTTATTTCAACCCTGTTCAATCCTTCTACCTTTTAGATTTAAAATTACAAGCCTAATTATTAACAATGACACTGTTAAAATTCTTCTATTAAATTCAAGTTCATTATACCGTCTGAATTTTAATCGTGTTAACAAGTGGCTCTAAATTTTGAAATATGAAAATTTAATGGGTTAAATTCTAAATATATAAAAATACGGAAACTTAAAATATATTTTAACCTTAAATATCTTCTAGTTGTCGATTTGACCATACTTTGTAATAATTGATTATGGTTATAGACATTCAAATGTGTATTATTTATACTTATATTTACCATCATACTTTTACTTACAACTTCAAATATATATATTATTATTAAATTAATTTACACCCATGAGTGAATTAAGATGTTATTGATCCATGCCCATGTTCAATTCCTGAAGCATGCCTAGCTGAAAGCAAATTTATATAATTTTAAGTCATCTTTCTATTAAAATTCATACGCAATGAGCTGAATAATTAAATTTATCTCAACTCAAACTTATTAACTAATAAATTCAACTCAATTAACTAATTAATTCACACATAATTTTCATAAAATAAAACTTAAATCATTCTAAGATTTCAACCTATGTGAATGAAGGACTCGTCTGAAAAATATTCTTTTGGCTTGTCTTTCTTGAAAATCATCATAAAATTATCAAATAAACAATGAGAGCAAGTGATTGCGATAGTTACGGCAAAACTTGAGAAACCAGCACATCTAAAAGCTGGCTCAAAGTTAAAAAGTGTGGATGGCATGCGTTCAACCTTCAACCCCTTAGCTCTTAAAGCAGCCTGGCACTGGTCAGGGGCTGAGGAGACATGACGAAAAACTAAAGCACAAATTAGAATCTTGGCAAATTATAACTTTTACCTAAAGAAAGAGAAAAGATAAAAAAAGAAAAAAGAAAAAAAGGCCAGCAAAGGGGTCACACAGGAGAGAAAAATAAACTTAGCTTTTGAGTCTAAATCTTGTCTTCTGAATGTGGAAATGCAATGATGACCCACTGACTACTTGTTCTAAGATGGGAACCGATGCCATTGCTAGCTTCTACCGACTTTAATCTCAAAGTTCTTTAAAGCATGTCATGCATCTTTTCAGTCTGTATTTAAGGAGAACTATAAATACAGTATGGAAATGGGAGTTTTCCGATAGACATCATAAAAAAAGTTATTCAAAAAGAACCCTGCCTGCGTCATACACTGATCACAATCGTGGCCATGAATCCTTGAAGACTGAAATATTTCACTTGATTTGGGTTGGGCCAAGTGAAACGCAAAATGCACTTCTTATTAAGTCCCAATCTCTACTTTTTTTTATGCTTTCAAGACGAGCCCAAAGAGATCCCATCGTGTTTTGGTTTATAAATCAGATTCCATGAGACTGATAAGAGCTATGATGATTTTCTCTGATATGATTTAATTATAATTATAAAACTAGTTTTAAACCCTTACTCAAAAAAAAAAAAAAAAATTCATATCTATAATTATAAAAGTTCATGGAAAAGTTTAAGGTACATGTTGGGACCTTAGTTGTCCTTGCATTTGAAGTTTTTCCTCATGTTCGAACAACTCCTTGAATTGCATGTTTTGTCACCATATTTTATTCTTTGTTCAAACAACATGTCTGGATAGACATTTGAACAACAATATGGACATGTTTTCAAGATAAATCAAATGTAATATAAAGTTGACATTTTTTACTTAGATCTTCATGATGTGTTACTCTATCAACAAATGATCCTTTGGACATGTTTTATTCTATCCTTAATGACGTTGATCGAATTTGGGAGAGGAAGATAAGGAAGGATCGAATTTCATTATCTAATGCCTTATCCTTTTTTTTTTTTTTACTTAGAGGTCAAGTTGGTTGTTTTACTTGGATATGTAGGAAGATATGAGATAAATATTCAAGAAATCTTGAGAGATAAAATCAACTTTAAATTGATGATAAATCTTATCTAAAGGTTGGTTGGATGATGATTTGAAGAAGCCTATAAATAGGTTGCATTGCCACACATGTTGGTGTGCTTGTGGGAGTGCTTTTGGCTAGTTATTTGTGTATCTTTTACTTGGTATTTTTGCACTCTTGTGTTAGCCATTTTATTGGAGAGTAAACCTTGTTGTAGGTGAGGTTGTTTTGAATGAGAGATTTGTAAACAATTAGGTTCATGGTTTGGGCTACAATTATCCATTGTGTAAATGGTAGATTAGTCTTAAGCCAATAGGTTATTTGAAAGATTGTTGAATAAAATCATTCATTGAGAGAGGCTCCGCAGAGTAGAATTTTTTGTCAAACTGCGTTAATAAAGTTTATGTGTCTACTCCTCTCTTTCTCTTATTTGCTTATTGTCTTTATTACACAGTCTTGTTCGAACTTATGTTCAAACATTTGTTAGGACTTCTAGTTGGGATAGAGAGCAAATCTACTTATGCTCTTTCAATTGGTATAGCTTCAAGATTTGTTTGAAGGTGATCCTGTGTTTGGTTTGCAACCATGGAATCCATGAAGGAAGGTAGTTCGATTACTCAAACCCTGTTGCTACTTGAAACACAAAAACTATGCATATTAGAAGGCTCGTATGAGAGCCTTTATCACGTCTATTAATGAAGTTGCTTGGGAAGCTATAGAAGAAGGGTGGACTTGACCCATTGTGACTGTTGTTGATGGCACCACACGTCCCAAAGAAAAAAGCAAATGCACTATTAAAGAAAGAAAGAATTCTTATAGAAATTCATAAGCTTTAAATGTAATGTTCAGTGGAGTTGACTTAGATAAACTTAAATCTATTTCAGTTTGTAAATTTTCCAAGGAGGCATGGACAATCTTGCAAAACCAACATGAAGAAAATGATGCCATACATATGTCAAAACTTCAAATTTTAACCAGCAAGTTTGATAATTTTAGAATGCATGAAGATTAGTCTATTTTTGAAATTTATGCCAGGTTATGTGTAACACCCCTAACTCGTCTCTGTTGTTGGATTAGGGTTATAGAGTGTCATAGTACAATTCGAAATATTCAAGTTCAAACAAAACAATTATTCAATTTAAATTCTAACATTCATATAAACATTTCATTTATAACATAAAATACAATTATGGGCCTTAAACATGGCCTACGGGGCCCTAAAAATAGTTTAGGAGCATTCAGTGACTAATTTGAAACAAAAAAAAAATTTGGAAAAACATAAAAAATTTGGAAACTAGGGGTCACACGATCGTGTGGCCAGACCATGTGACATAGCCCAAGCAGTGTGGCCAACCGTGTGACAGACCATGTAACTTTCGAAATGATTTCACATGGCCGAGTCGAGAGTCGTGTCCCAGACCATGTGACACACTAACTTAGATCAAACGACTGTGTAAAGAGACCGTGTGCAGTACACGACTGTGTGTCAACCCGTGTGCACCAAAAATTACCCCTGATCCAAGGTAATTCAAACCCAATGGCTTGAGCACCAAACTAAACCGATTCAAAATACTTTCATAAGGTTAAAACACATTCAAAGACATCAAAACATACCAAAAATAAATCAACCTAGATGCCTAACCAATGTGTCCTCATTGACACCACAATTTATAAGCCAAAATGAACCAAAACCAAACACTAATCAAACATCAAGTCAATTGGTATTTGGATTCATCAAGAGCAAAATAATCACATAACCAATTTGTCAATCAACCAAAATTACAATTCCAACAATCACCCTAATTGCACATATTTAGTGTCGAAACCATTTTTTAAGTTTTATAAAAAAAAGGGGGATCGACTAAAAAATGAAAACGGGAGTTGCCACCAATCCCTAATGTGTGATCGGATCACCTTATAAAACGTTTTATTTCAAATATTGATTTTGGTCTACGAAATTCGAGAAAATGGGTTCGGGAGTTGGTTACATACGAGGAAGGATTAGCACCCTCGTAACACCCAAAATTGGTACTGGATTGATTAATTATTGTCCTAATGTCGAAAATTCGAAAAGATTTGAAAACATGATTTCTTTAAAAACTTGAGCAATTTGAGTTGGAGCTTGAGATTCTTTTGTTCCGAAAGAATACAAACATCACATCCAGCACGTTAGGACATGATATTTTAAACCCTCATGACCAAAACCATCTCATGATTTACAAAATTTATTAAAAGGATATTTAGTTATTTAGTCAAAGGGGAAATCAAAACCCAGCACGTTAGGGCACTATTTCCCGAATTTCTAAATAGAAAACATTGCCCTATTTAAGAAATGTAACACCCCAAACCCGGCCTAGAAGTTAGGCCCGAATCTGGCATGTCACATGGAAAATCTTGTTTGAGAATTACATCCTCTTTGTTAAAACCCAAAACACTTAAGCAATTGTTAACTACTTGAAAACGTAATTATCTTAAAAAAACCTTTTTAGTGGCGAAAGCGTATTTGAAATAAACATTTTACAAAAATGTGATGTTTAGAAATAGAGTTGCAGAAGCATTTTGAAATCGTTGCAGAAACGTAGATAAAATACAAGTATTTTTGAGAGATCATTTGATGAGTTGAAAATCGAGGTAGTGAGCTTTAAAACCGTGGCTTTTGAAAATATTGTTGATAATTCGAGAGAAAATTTCCGAGTTAAAATATTTGTAAAAGTTTGTTATAAAATCCATTTATTAATCAATTTTGGAAAACCATTATTTATGATTTTAGAAAATCCCCGTTAAAACAATTCAAGCAATATTATAAGTACGACTAAACATAAAGCAATTTAAAACATATCCCAGAGGCCTTATTACATCTTAAACCAAAATAGAAAAATAATAAAATAAACCGAAATAGAAATTTAAAGTTCAATAACACCATTTCTGAAGTATGGCCTCCACCGAGTCATCCATGGGCCCAAGTCCTCATTACGGAGCATTACCTACAAGGGTTAAGAAAAAGGGGGGTGAGTTACAAGAACTCAGTATGAAATCCCTTACCGTCATCCACTGGGCCTGAACCCATATAGCAACATCTTGGGCCGGAGCCCACTATCATAATAGAACATATATATATATATATATATATATATGAAGCAAATGTATGCAACCCAACCCATCCAACCAATCTCTCCCCCGTACCAACCAGTCTCTCCTGTGGGGATCAAGTCAACCAACCCCGCCAGTCTCTCCAATTTGCAGACAAGATGCCATTTATAATAATTTTGTGGCTTAGCCACCAGAGTATCATATACGGTAAAATAATCGGCACACAGCCTTAATCATGATGGCACAAAGCCATATTTAAATTGGCACATAGCCCATATCAGAATTTGTGGCAATGCCACCGGTCTATACTTCTCTTCATTCAAGTTTCCCATCCCAAGCAATATGTGATGATGCAATACACATATCAACATAAAATATCCACATGTATAACAACCATTAGTCTAGTAATTTAATACGATGAATCGACCCATTATTGAGCTTTGTAATTCAGCCCACTAATGCATTCAATCAATTCGGCCCATAGGGGCATTTCGGTAAATCGGTAATTTTACCCACTAAGGTTAATTCGGTAATCTCGCAACCCAGGGGTATTTCGGTAATTTACCCTCCAAGGGTATTTTGGTAATTCGGCAACCTAGACTTAACTACTAATGTGAGGCATAAAAGTTGAAACTGTCCATCTGCGTCATACTGACTAAATTGACTATAACTCAAGTTAGGAAACTCAAAATTTAGATCCGTAAATTTTCCTTGAAACTAGACTCATATATCTTTTTACAATAATTTTTCCAGAATTTTTGACTTAGCCGTTTAATACAGTTTATTCTTTAAAGATTCCCTTGTTTCACTGACCAATGGTTCTGATCTCTCTTACCCAAAATTCAAATATCTCTCTGTACGGTTTTCATATGTTGCTCCCACTTGTTTCTATTGAAAATAGGCTCACTAAGGAATCTATACATATAAATTATAACTCTAATTCACCTTGTACAATTTTGAATGATTTTTCCAATACAGAACATGGAACCACAAAGTCAATCAAAACCAGTCTCACCAAAATTAAGATATCACAGAATATAAAATTCTTCATCCTCCTCTGTTAATTTCATATAAAAATAGACACAGTAATCTTTAATCCGATATCTTTTTCACTTTCTAATTCCCTTTATCCTATTTTTCGTTATTTTTCAAAATCACGTCACTACTGCTGACCAAACTGTTTCATTGCAAAATATGGTTACCACTACTAATATACGTACGCCCAAGTGGTCACGGATGCCGGTTTCCGATTTCCTTCGGTATTTCAACCAAATCACAGAACATTTCATGCAAAATTTCAGAGAGATATGAGATTACCACCATTTCAAACATGTATTCAGTAGGGTACGAGATTACACACCATTTCAAACAGGTATTAGGAAGGGTACGGGATTACACACCTTATTCGGAATTCGTAACACGATACTCTCCGTGGCACCTAAAGGTACAATCGGTCAATAATTAGTCCAAAGCCCAAAATACAACTTCAACCAAGTATTGCGATTGATTAACAATCTATATCACTTACCAACAATCCGAGTCTCTTATTACGAGGGATAGGTGATCGGGCGATTTGGTTCCTATAGTGACCGATTAGTCCAAACTATTAATCCATTTAGCAACCAATCGAATAATGAACGATATCAAAAAATCCATAAAGAACTCCTTACCTTGTTGCGATTTCCACCACTTGACTTATGGCTAGAATGATATTCGGCCACCCACTAAGATCGCTACGAAAGAGTATTGATCACAACATGAGAATGATGGAGAGAGTGGCGTTTTGATAAGAAACAAAATTGACTAACCGAATAACGATGAACATTCATATTCGATTAGGAAGAAAACGAACATAAAAATAGAAAGAGGGATATAAGATCACTTACCGATTCGATTAAGAAGAGATTTTCCTACACGATGGGGAACGAAATGATGAAGAAATAGGATGATAAGGGGTTCAGCTATAGGGAAAATCAAACAGGAAATGTGATCACAAAGTGATGTCGATTAAAGAAGAAGAAAAGGTTGATGAAATGGTCAAAAGAGAAAAATGAATGGAGAAAAGTGCTTTGGTAATTTCGGCTATCAAAGGGAGATGAGCAAGGTGAGTGTTTCACCAAATAAAAGAAAAGAATGCACAAATGTGTTGGGAGATTTCGGCCAAAGCTAAGAGGAAGATGGATTTGAAAAGAAGAGACAAATGTTCAAAGAGAAAAGTGTACCTCTCATGCACCCAAAAACTAACAAAATGATCTAAAGAGAAAAGAGAAATTTGGCTCTTCCTTTCCCCCTAACAAAACCGTGTGAACTCTAGCCAAAAAGGGTGGATGTTGACCAACAAAAATCTTTCCAAAACATCACCCATGAAAAAGGCCAACATGCTCCCTTATACTTGCCTTTTCTTTTGATTTCTTTCCCTACCTTCATCCTTTCCTAATATCCTTAGCCACCTTGCCAAAATTAAAAGTCCAACTTGCCTTATTTACTAGCTTGGCCGACACTTAGGGAAAGAATACAAAAATAATAGTCAAAATTTGCACATTATGGGATTTGAACCTCTTCCCTCCATACTCTTCACTTAATACCATAACCTCTTTGCCATATGCTCAATTATGCTAGAACATTACTCATTTAATTCCATAAACATTGAGGTCACTTACTATATCTCCTTAAAGTGCTAAAACATAAAATTTTTGCTAAGGCCCAATTTGAACCCGGAACTTCCTAGAACCCCGTAACTTTCCAAAATCACCTTCTTAATAATTCCAACTTGAAATAATGCCGTTCTCAAATTCCCATAAATTTTAAAATGCTTCTACGCTCAAGGTCCAATGGGCCCAATAGGTCCAATTCTAGTAGGCCCAACCAACTACTAAACGCATCGCTCAAATCACACCACTATGCTTTCGCTGCGCACTCTGATCTTAATAACACTAATGTACTTTTAACATAATCTTGAATCCTCTTTCACACAACCAAGCACCTAACCACGAAATAAAGCGATTTATCTACCACTTATACCTAAAATTTTCTACATTCAATCATCACGTCCCAACCATAACATACCCGACTTGATGGTGATGAAACAATCCCGAGCCTTATGCTCCTTAGACCCGCATCTCAAGCATGCTCCTCGACCTCCTCCATTCTCCGGATGACGCCTTACGCAATAATCATAAGCCGAAAGTTTGGACGTGCCTTAACACGCTTTACGGAACGAGATCACGACCCATAAGAACCGTGATCTCTTTTCTTCTTACACCACGCACCCAACTCAAGTGTTCACCAATTTCTCTAACCTCCTCCACAAGCTCCCTAACTAGCCGAGTCGGCTCATCAATTCCAAATTTCGGTCATAAGACTCGTCTCGACCCATCGGCAATGCCAACACCTCCTTCCAGAAAACATGCCCGATGTCAAGATCTAGCCCTAGCACCTTGGCCTCTACCACGCCCACGCCTACCACGTCCACGTCTTCTAGCATTCATGTTCACTAATGTCGACTTAATCTGATTCACGAGTTTTATGAATCAAGATACTATTTCATTGTTTTATTAAACAATGTTTTATGGAGTATAGGAAGTAAAGTTGTGTTCGCAAAACGTATCATAAAGGCTCAATCTCTATAGTTTCAGCTCCTAAAGCTAAAAGTTCTATAGCATTCTATTTTGTGGAATTTTCCTACCACAGTACTAACACAATAATCATAAAATAAAAACACATACTTACTTGACTTGGTGCCGGATACCCGTGGTGCCATACTTCTTTTAGAACATGTATTTATAAATTAAAATTCTTAATCAGCTTTGAAAACACTTTTGAACCCAAACCACAGCCAAGTTTTGCAACCGGGCTCTGATACCATAAAATGTAATACCCCAAACCCGGCCTACAGGTTAGGCCCGAACCTGGCGTGTCACATGGAAAAACTTGTTTGAGAATTACAGCCTCTTTGTTAAAACCCAAAACACTTAAGCAATTGTTAACTACTTGAAAACGTAATTATCTTAAAAAAAAACCTTTTTAGTGGCGAAAGCATATTTGAAATAAACATTTTACAAAATGTGATGTTTAGAAATAGAGTTGCAGAAGCATTTTGAAATCGTTGCGGAAACGTAGATAAAATACAAGTATTTTTGAGAGTTCGTTTAATGAGTTGAAAATCGAGGTAGTGAGCTTTAAAACCGTGACTTTTGAAAATATTGTTGATAATTCGAGAGAAAGTTTCCGAGTTAAAATATTTGTAAAAGTTTGTTATAAAATCCATTTATTAATCAATTTTGGAAAACCATTATTTATGATTTTAGAAAATCCCCGTTAAAACAATTCAAGCAATATTATAAGTACAACTAAACATAAAGCAATTTAAAACATATCCTGCAGGCCTTATTACAACTTAAACCAAAATAGAAAAATAATAAAATAAATCAAATAGAAATTTAAAGTTCAATAACACCATTTCTCTCAAGTATGGCCTCCACCAAGTCGACCATGGGCCCAAGTCCTCATTACAGAGCATTACCTACAAGGGTTAAGAAAAAGGGGGTGAGTTACAAGAACTCAAGTGTGAAATCCCTTACCGTCATCCACTGGGCCTCAACCCATATAGCAACATCTTGGGCCGGATATCATAACGGAACATATATATATATATATATATATATATGTATGTATATATATATATATATATGAAGCAAATGTATGCAACCCAACCCATCCAACCAGTCTCTCCCCCGTACCAACCAGTCTCTCCTGTGGGGATCAAGTCAACCCACCCCGCCAATCTCTCCAATTTGCAGACAAGCTACCATTTATAAGAATTTTGTGGCTTAGCCACCAGAGTATCATATACGGTAACATAATCGGCACACAGCCTTAATCACGATGGCACAAAGCCATATTTAAATTGACACATAGCCCATATCAAAATTTGTGGCAATGCCACCGGTCTATACTTCTCTTCATTCAAGTTTCCCATCCCATGCAATATGTGATGATGCAATACACATATCAACATAAAATACCCACATGTATAACAACCATTAGTCTAGTAATTTAATACGATGAATCGGCCCATTATTGAGCTTTGTAAATCAGCCCACTAAGGCATTCTATCAATTCGGCCCATAGGGGCATTTCGGTAAATCGATAATTTTACCCACTAAGGGTAATTTGGTAATCTCGCAACCCAGGGGTATTTCGGTAATTTACCCTCCAATGGTATTTTGGTAATTCGGCAACCTAGACTTAACTACTAATGTGAGGCATAAAAATTGAAATTGTCCATCTGCGTCATACTGACTAAATTGACTATAACTCGAGTTAGGAAACTCGAAATTTAGATCCGTAAATTTTCCTTAAAACTAGACTCATATATCTTCTTACTATAATTTTTCCAGAATTTTTGGCTTATCGTTTTAATATAGTTTATTCTTTAAAGATTCCCTCGTTTCACTGGCTAATGGTTCTGACCTCTCTTACCCAAAATTCAAATATCTCTCTGTACGGTTTTATTATGTTGCTCCCACTTGTTTCTATTGAAAATAGGCTCACTAAGGAATCTATACATATAAATTATAACTCTTAATTCACCTTGTACAATTTTGAATGATTTTTCCAAGACAGAATAGGGAACCACGAAGTCAATCCGGACCAGTCTCACCAAAATTAAGATATCAGAGAATATAAAATTCCTCTTCATCCTATGTTTCTTTCATATAAAAATAGATACAGTAATCTTTAATCCGATATCTTTTTCACTTTCTAATACCCTTTATCCTATTTTTCGTGATTTTTCAAAATCACGTCACTGCTACTGACCAAACTGTTTCATTGCAAAATATGGTTACCATTACTAATATACGTACGCCCGAGTGGTCACGGATGCTGGTTTTCGATTTCCTTCGGTATTTCGACCAAATCACAGAACATTTCATGCAAACTTTCAGAGAGATATGAGATTACCACCATTTCAAACATGTATTCGGTAGGGTACGGGATTACACACCATTTCAAACAGGTATTCGAAAGGGTACGGGATTACACACCTTATTCGGAATTTGTAACACGATACTCTCCGCGGCACCTAAAAGTACAATCAGTCAACAATTAGTCCAAAGCCCAAAATACAACTTCAACCAAGTATTGCGATTGATTAACAATCGATATCACTTACCAACAATCCGAGTCTCTTATTACGAGGGATAGGTGATCGGGCGATTTGGTTCCTATAGTGACTGATTAGTCCAAACTATTAATCCCTTTAGCAACCAATCAAATAATGAACGATATCAAATAATCCATGAAGAACTCCTTACCTTGTTGCAATTTCCACCACTTGACTTTTGGCTAGAATGATATTTGGCCACCCACTAAGATCGCTACGAAAGAGTATTGATCACAACATGAGAATGATGGAGAGAGTGACGTTTTGATAAGAAACAAAATTGACTTACCGATTCGATTAAGAAGAGATTTTCCTACACGATGGGGAACGAAATGATGAAGAAATAGGATGATAAGGGGTTCGGCTATAGAGAAAATCGAATAGGAAATGTGATCACAAAGTGATGTCGATTAAAGAAGAAGAAAAGGTTGATGAAATGGTCAAAAGAGAAAAATGAATGGAGAAAAGTGCTTTGGTAATTTCGGCTATCAAAGGGGAGATAAGCAAGGTGAGTGTTTTGGCCAAACAAAAGAAAAGAATGCACAAATGTGTTGGGAGATTTCGGCCAAAGCTAAGAGGAAGATGGATTTGAAAAGAAGACACAAATGTTCAAAGAGAAAAGTGTACCTCTCATGCACCCAAAAACTAACAAAATTATCTAAAGAGAAAAGAGAAATTCGACTCTTCTTTTCCCCCTAACAAAACCGTGTGAACTCTAGCCAAAAAGGGTGGATGTTAACCAACAAAAATCTTTCCAAAACATCACCCATGAAAAAGGCCAACATGCTCCCTTATACTTGCCTTTTCTTTTGATTTCTTTCCCTACCTTCATCCTTTCCTAATATCCTTAGCCACATTGCCAAAATTAAAAGTCCAACTAGCCCTATTTACTAGCTTGGCCGACACTTAGGGAAAGAATACAAAAATAATAGTCAAAATTTGCACATTATGAGATTTGAACCTCTTCCCTCCATACTCTTCACTTAATGCCATAACCTCTTTGCCATATGCTCAATTATGCTAGCACATTACTCATTTAATTCCATAAACATTGAGGTCACTTACTATATCTCCTTAAAGTGCTAAAACATAAAATTTTTGCTAAGGCCCAATTTGAACCCGGAACTTCCTAGAACCCCGTAACTTTCCAAAATCACCTTCTTAATAATTCCAACTTGTAATAATGTCGTTCTCAAATTCCCATAAATTTTAAAACGCTTCTACGCTCAAGGTCCAATGGGCCCAATAGGTCAAATTCTACTAGGCCCAATTTTGGGATGTTACAAGAAAAACCTTTGGATAAAATATGGTAATTTTGCAAAATGTATTTTTATTTTAAACAGTGATCCAAGTAAAAATATCGCATTAGTACATCATAAAACATAAATACCAAAAGCAATTAATAAGATTACATGATATACTAACATTTCATACTAATATAGACAATTAAAAGGAAAGCAACGTAGCATAGTAAGTGATACATGTAATAAAAGGACTATACTAAAGCAATAATAAGCCAATAAAAGAACATAAATGAATAAATACAAGATATAAATAATCAGCAGCAACTAAAAAAAATCTATATGAAAGATAAAGATTTAAGAAATGAACATTAACCTCTACAAACAAGGTCAAATATAAAAGTAAATAAATGAATAATATATTTAAACACTGAATAAATATTATAACAAAAAAAATAAAAAAAATGATAATTTCTAAAACGATTAATATGTATAAACAATATATTTTAAATAAATGATATAAAAACTTAGAATATATGAAAAATATCAAGGATAACTTATAATAAATGTATAATTTAGTAATTTAGTATATATATAAATATAAACAATAATACATGATAAAAACAGTTATAAGTAAATAATATACAACTTTAAACAAAAATATATTCATAATACATATATGCATAAAAAAATATATATTTAAAAATAAACAATATAAACAATATACAATATAAAATTTTATACAATATACAAAATTTCATTCAATATTAAGGATAAAATAATTTAAATGTTATATATAATATTATATAATAATGCATAATATACAAAATAAAAAGTGTAATATAATAACTAATGTGCAAATTTTAAAATAATATATGATATATTAATAATATTGAATTTAATAAAATAACCTAATATAAATAATAAATAATAATTTAATATATATATATAATACTAAAATAATTAAAATAAGAATAAAAGTGAAAATAAAAATAATTAAAAAAATCGAAGAAACAGGGATCAAATTAAGATAAATAAAAAAACTAAGGTAAAATGGCAAAAAGGATGATATTGGAACGCACGCCAAACTATAGGGACTTATTGGGCAATTATGCCCGATCTCCTAAACGGCGCTGTTCTGATATCAGCCTTTAAATAGCCAGAGGGACCAAATTGAAACAGAAGCAAACTTTCAGGGCTAATTTGAAAAATAAAAGAAACATTTAAATTGAACGAAATCACAAAAAAATAAAATTACGGAGGGGCTAAAGAGGCAAATTGCCCCTTTTATAAAAACACGCAGATCCTACCCTGGATATCGGGTCAACGCGCGGGTCTGGCCTTTAGACGACGCTGTTTTGGTCATTAATTGACCACACCAAAAAGACGCCGTTTCCTTGGCCTATATAAATAAAAAATCAGCCGAAAAAAAATCATTTTATACACCCCTTTAAAAAAAAAACAAAGCGAGAGCTCCGAAATGCTTTCTTCTCCTTGGCCCGAGGCGAGAATCGCTGGTTCCGGTGGATCGCCACCGCACGCGCGCCAGTATCTTGCGATCGTAAGTGCCGCCATACACGGCGGCCGAAGGCCAGAAGTTCCATTTCTTTAACGCGAATCGAAAGGTAACGAGCGCCCTTTATTTCTAGTAGTATTTTTATGAAAATATTTGCATGAACCGAAAAGAAAAATAAGAAAAAAAATGAAAAGAGATCATCGGAAATCACCTCTGCTATTGGGTTTTTTCTGTTTTATTATTGTATATTTCCGTGTATTATTGTGTGTATTTTACAGATTATGCTGGGGGTTTTATAACCCAAAAATAATAAATACAAATTTTCTGTCCATATTTGTTGCTTTCACTGTGTTCTTCTTTCCTTTTTTTGCAGGCGACCGATGAGAGATCCGGCGATGGGACACGATTTGCGCTCTGATTGCGGCTTGACGAGGGGCCTCTGTTGGGTGCTTGCGGCGCGATGGAAACCTAGGGTTTCAGAAACCCTTGGTTTCTGATTTAGTTTGGGCCTTTTGGGCTCCGTATATTGGGTTTGGGGTGTAATTTAATAGTGGGCTACGGATAAATTTGTGAATTTGGGCCTGTTTGAATTCTAGTTTTGTAAATGGACTGTATGTAACACCCTGGTTTTAGGGGTTAGGCATTTGGTGCTTAGCTCGGGTGTTGGCACACTCTAGTGTGTGGTTGGGTAAGTTTTAGGAGTCCTGAGAACCCTAGGTGGTGGTAGGTTGCCTTAGAAAATTTTTAGTTTTAGGGGTTAAAAGGGGAGCTTGGCGAGGGGTGTCTTAAGAGAATTATTTGGGAGTTTATGTCACAAGAAAGGAGCTGGTGGAGTGGCAGGGTAGGCGCCACTAAGGCCTTGTGTGTGTGACGCCATTTGCAGGGGGGAAGAGGCTCAGGTTCGATTCGCAAGAGCAGCGTGATGGGCATTGTTTTTGCGTCATCTTGGTGGGGTGGATGGACGGTTTGAAAGGCTTAAAAGGTGGAGAAGACTTGGTCAATTTTTTTGAATTTGGCTAGGTAAAGTTTGACTCATTCAAACTTTTGAATGGGTGGAAGGGAGGTATTTTAGGAGAATTTTGAGGATTATTTTTGGGGTTGGAGCTTGGCCTTTTAGTATAAATAGGGGAACTGCTCATTACACCATCCGCCTTCTCTCCTTGCCGAATTTTGTTCCCCATTTCCTTGGTTGCCAAACCTTTTCTCCAAAGCTTGTTGTTCTTCTTCTCTCACATTTTTTCCAAGTGGCCAACCCCTTCACTCTCCCTATTTCCCTTCCTTTTCACTTCAAAACCAGAAAGTACACCCCACACCTTTCTTTCTCCTCTCTTTGGCTGGAAACCAATGTTCCCTACCCCTTGATTTAATTAATAGCCGAATCTACATCCATCACCCCTTTGCCGAATTTCTTTCTCTCAACTTGATAGCACTTGGGCCGAATGTTAACTTAGATCTTTTCGGGTTCCGTGGCTGAGATACTCTGGGGTTTTAGTGGTTGGCCAAGCCTCCGTTTGTAGCAGTCAGGTTTGATCAAGTGGAGGTAAGGTTATTTATTAAGGTTAAATGCTTAAGTGGTGTTTTGGGGGTTAACCTGTTTACCTGATTAAGCTTTTTGATGGAGGCCACAACCAGTCAGAGTGGGCAAGGGAAGGTCCCTATTCCGAAGTTCAAGAAAAGAGCCGTCTCGGCGATGTGATTGGCCACGGGTGTGGGCGGCAGCCCGGCGTTAGGCAAAAAGCCGTAGTTTCGCTGAGACGATAGCGTCGAGGATCGAGAGTCTAGAACTCCTAGTAATAAGGTGTGTAACTAACCCACTTTGTTCCCGGGTTTTATGTGTTATATGTTTTACTAACAAGTGCGAATCGAGTGTGCCATATATACCCCTAAAGGGTATAGCGATGACCAGAGTTAGTATCGGATCTATTGCGGTGTGATTATTTGTTTATGAGTATGTTGATGGACATTAATAAGCATGTGCATGCATTATCACGATTATATTATATGTGGCATGTGCATGGGTGGGATATGAAAAGAAGGTACGGGTGTACTTCGAGTGCGTGGTTGATGTCGACTTTGTGCTACATCGTGGATTGGCGCCGATCGAGGTCGCGTTGTGGATCTTTGCGATTTAGTTCGGCGTGGTTACCTTGATTGATATGGGCTTTATGCCATATCGTGGCTTGATGGATTGCTGTGTGCTCCATCGTGGATTGATGTCGCCTATACGCTACATCGTGGATGGCATTGGTTGCCTTTTGGAGGGAAAAGGAGAGGGTGACTCGATAGTCCCTGGTGTGTGGTAGGCTGGATAAGGGGGTGTGTAGCGGATGGACCCTAGGTTGGGTTGGGAATCATGTTGCATTATTTTTGTAATAATATGGAAATGGGCCAAGCCCAATATGACATATGGTTAGGTATGTTTTGGGAACATACGTGGAAATGGGCCAAGCCCAGTTGATATGTGGTTTATTGAGAAATGGGCCTAGCCCAGTAATTGAGTATGATTTGAATGTGGGCCAAGCCCAGATTGTGGTAATAAATAAATGTATATATATATTACTTATTGCATCTGATAATTGGGATATTATGTGGCTAGCATGTGGGTGGATTTCAGTGGTTAACTTACACACTGAGTCTGTATGACTCACCCAACTTTTTAATCATCGCAGGTGAGTCGTGAGTAATGGACCGGGTAGGAGTGGATACAAGGTGGCCCATGCAGAAGGGGATTTTCATACAGAAGATGTTTTACTTTATTTAAGTATTCTATATTATCAGTATTTTGGGATTTTATTTGATGTAATAAGGGCCTCTTTGATTTAAAGTACTCTACTTATTAATGTTGAAGTTTACTCTTAGAGATATTTTTGCAAAAGATTCATATTATAACAACTTATAATAATGTTTTAATTCGGAAGTTTTCAACAAGCTTATATTATTCATTAAATTTTAATAGACATGATTCTCAGAGATAATAAATTTTCAAGTTTAATTCTAAAGTCAAAGATTTCCAACCGTCTTTCCCAGTGACATAACCAGATTCGGTCGTAGTGAATGGGCCGGGTTTGGGGGTGTTACAGTTTGGTATCAGAGCCAGGTTCAAAACTCGGCTTTGAGGGTTTTGGGCCCAAAAACGTTTCAAAATGGGCTTTTCAAAAATATGGGTTTTTATGAAATATTTTCAGGTTATTCTGGCATGGCACCTGTACCTCCGGCCCGAGTCCACCAGGTAAGTACTTCAGACTTTTGAAGTAATTTGTGATGAATTGATTGGGCTTAGTTGGGCTCGTAGATTAGGGAACTAGGATCTGTTGAACCCTAGGGCTAGTCTACTCAAACACATGCATAAGACTTAAGGTTACTAAACAAACCTTTGATTAAGTCGCCGAGTTAAGGTGTGGCAACCATTGTGCGCATGTCTAGGAGTGGATCCTAAGAGCACTGTACTTAAGCGATCCTCGTGACTCACCTCCTCTTCATTGGAATCCTACCTGGTGCGTAGCTACGGTTCACCTTAACCAAGAGGACTTGTTCATAGGCTAAACCCAATTATTAAAACCCGAAAGGGATTAGCCTTACTGTTTTAAAATCCTTGGTTTTAAATTTCCAAAAATTTACCCCTATGTTGAAAAATTACTAAAATGCCCCTGACTTTCAGAATTTCCGGTTTAACCCCAAGCTTAATAAAATTTTCTTACATTGTAAAAGTATCCAATTTTCTGTATGGCAAAAATAACCCTGACTTTGGAAATTCACAAAATTACCCTGATTGACAAAATTACGAAAATACCCCTGGGGTAGAAATGGGCAGAAATGTCTGGATAGTGAGTGTGTGTGGTGGATACCACTGAATGTTCCTTTAATGAGGAAGAAATGGGTTCTTGTGGACGAATGAATGTGTGAGTGTGTAAATGTGATTCTCTGAATTAGGGTAGCAAACTGGAACTGAACATTTGTGTGATCGAAAGAACTACCTCTAGAAATTCTTTTCATAAGATTTGTTCGCGGATAAACAAGTGAAACAAAATTTCTAATGCATAAAACTTGTTAACCAGATTAAATCACGACGATAGAGATGAGTTCTAGGGGGCGCGGTAGAGGTAGAATGGCCGCATCGGAACCGATAGGTCCGCCATGGGTCGAAGTGAAGTGCTGCCAAAGAAAGCGCGAGAGGAACAAGATCAGACAGGAGAAGATGTAGCGGTGTCGCAAGCTATGTTACGCGTGCTACAGCAAGTGGCAAGAGCTGGTATGGGAAACGAAGCTCGGAAGTCAGTGTCGGAAAGGCTTAGATCGAACGGAGCCGAGATCTTTAGAGGGGTATCTGGAGTAGCTCGAACGTGGCGGAGTATTGGCTAGAAGCGATCGAAAAAGAATCATGGATGATTTGGACCGCACCAATGAAGAAAAGTCAAGGTGTTGTTTCATTACTTCGCGACGAAGCTTATCGTTGGTGGCTCACTGTCAAACAAGGTGTACCGGTAGATCGATTGGATTGGGAGTACTTTAAGGAAAAGTTTGAAGGAAAGTACGTTGGAGCAAGTTACTTAGACGCGCAAAGGAAAGCGTTTCTAAACCTAGTACAAGGGAATAAGTCGATAGCAGAGTATGAAGCTGAGTTTGTGCGACTAAGTCAGTACGCCAAAGGAATCGTGGCTACTGATTATGAAAGGAGTGTTCGATTCGAAGATGGGCTACGAGATGAGTTGCGGGAGCTGATCGCGCCACAAAGAGAAAGGGACTTCGCCATTCTGGTAGAGAAAGCTCGGATTGCCGAAGAGGTTAAAAAGACTATAAGAGGAAACCAAGAGAAGAATAGGAACGAGACTAAGAGAAATGTTGGACCGTCAGCATCGTCTGGAGATGCTCAGAAAAGACCAAAAGTTGAGAATGTGATATGCCCACCTGTGCCAGTTGCTGAGAATCGGAATCGTCTTTGTGCTCGATGTGGAAGACCTCACACAGGAGAGTGTTGGGGAAATAGTAAAGAATGTTTTCGGTGCAGATCTAAGGCACATCTGGTTAAGAATTGTCCTCGAGCGACGAGGGGTCGTGGTTCAAGTCATGGAGGGAATGGTTCCAGTCAGAATCAACCAAGGAGGTGATATCGGGTAAGCTCCTCTGCTTTGGTGCATGCTTTAATTGCTTTGCTTGCTTGTGGGAATAGCTCTTTTCTGAGTTGCTTTGAATTTTGAGTGCGAACTTAGAGGCTATGATTGGGAAGTATGTTAGCTCTTTAAGATCGTGAGTCTTGCAGACCATAGCGTAGCGGGAGGAATTGGACTGTTAGTTTAGACAAGTAATTTCGGGGACGAAATTATTTTAAGGAGGGTAGAATTGTAACACCCTGGTTTTAGGGGTTAGGCATTTGGTGCTTAGCTCGGGTGTTGGCACACTCTAGTGTGTGGTTGGGTAAGTTTTAGGAGTCCTGAGAACCCTAGGTGGTGGTAGGTTGCCTTAGAAAATTTTTAGTTTTAGGGGTTAAAAGGGGAGCTTGGCGAGGGTGTCTTAAGAGAATTATTTGGGAGTTTATGTCACAAGAAAGGAGCTGGTGGAGTGGCGGGATAGGCGCCACTAAGGCCTTGTGTGTGTGACGCCATTTGCGGGGGGAAGAGGCTCGAGTTCGATTCGCAAGAGCGTGCGATGGGCATTGTTTTTGCGTCATCTTGGTGGGGTGGATGGACGGTTTGAAAGGCTTAAAAGGTGGAGAAGACTTGGTCAATTTTTTTGAATTTGGCTAGGTAAAAGTTTGACTCATTCAAACTTTTTGAATGGGTGGAAGGGAGGTATTTTAGGAGAATTTTGAGGATTATTTTTGGGGTTGGAGCTTGGCCTTTTAGTATAAATAGGGGGGGAAGTGCTCATTACACCATCTGCCTTCTCTCCATTGCCGAATTTTGTTCCCCATTTCCTTGGTTGCCAAACCTTTTCTCCAAAGCTTGTTGTTCTTCTTCTCTCACATTTTTTCCAAGTGGCCAACCCTTCACTCTCCCTATTTCCCTTCCTTTTCACTTCAAAACCGAAAAGTACACCCCACACCTTTCTTTCTCCTCTCTTTGGCTTTGAAACCAATGTTCCTACCCCTTGATTTAATTAATAACCGAATCTACATCCATCACCCCTTTGCCGAATTTCTTTCTCTCAACTTGATAGCACTTGGGCCGAATGTTAACTTAGATCTTTTCGGGTTCCGTGGATCGAGATACTGGGGGTTTTAGTGGTTGGCCAAGCCTCCGCTTGTATGTGATCAATTTGATCAAGTGGAGGTAAGGTTATTTATTAAGGTTAAATGCTTAAGTGGTGTTTTGGGGTTAACTGTTTACTGATTAAGCTTTTTGATGGAGGCCACAACCAGTCAGAGTGGGCAAGGGAAGGTCCCTATTCCGAAGTTCAAGAAAAGAGCCGTCTCGGCAGTACGTGATTGGCCACCAGGGTGTGGGCCAGCAGCAGAAAACGTTAGGCAAAAGCCGTAGTTTCGCTAGACGATAGCGTCGAGGATCGAGAGTCTAGAACTCCTAGTAATAAGGTGTGTAACTAACCCACTGTTCCCGGGTTTTATGTGTTATATGTTTTACTAACAAGTGCAGTAATCAGTGTGCCATATATACCCCTAAAGGGTATAGCGATGACCAGGTTAGTATCGGATCTATTGCAGTGTGATTATTTGTTTATGAGTATGTTGATGGACATTAATAAGCATGTGCATGCATTATCACGATTATATTATATGTGGCATGTGCATGGGTGGGATATGAAAAGAAGGTACGGGTGTACTTCGAGTACGTGGTTGATGTCAGCTTTGTGCTACATCGTGGATTGGCGCTGACTGAGGTCGCGTTGTGGATCTTTGCGATTTAGTTCGCGTGGTTACCTTGATTGATATGGGCTTTATGCCATATCGTGGCTTGATGGATTGCTGTGTGCTCCATCGTGGATTGATGTCAGCTATACGCTACATCGTGGATGGCATTGGTTGCCTTTTTGGGGAAAAGGAGAGGGTGACTCGATAGTCCCCGTGTGTGGTAGGTTTGGATAAGGGGGTGTGTAGCGGATGGACCCTAGGTTGGGTTGGGAATCATGTTGCATTATTTTTGTAATAATATGGAAATGGGCCAAGCCCAATATGACATATGGTTAGGTATGTTTTGGGAACATACGTGGAAATGGGCCAAGCCAGTTGATATGTGGTTTATTGAGAAATGGGCCTAGCCCAAGAATTGAGTATGATTTGAATGTGGGCCAAGCCTGCATTGTAGTAATAAATAAATGTATATATATATATTACTTATTGCATCGATAATTGGGATATTATGTGGCTAGCATGTGGGTGGATTTCATGGGTTAACTTACACACTGAAATCAGTATGACTCACCCAACTTTTTAATCATCGCAGTGAGTCGTGAGTAATGGACCGGGTAGGAGTGGATACAAGGTGGCCCATGCAGATGGGATTTTCATACTGTAAGATGTTTTACTTTATTTAAGTATTCTATATTATCGTATTTTGGGATTTTATTTGATGTAATAAGGGCCTCTTTGATTTAAAGTACTCTACTTATTAATGTTGAAGTTTACTCTTAGAGATATTTTTGCAAAAGATTCATATTATAACAACTTATAATAATGTTTTAATTCGGAAGTTTTCAACAAGCTTATATTATTCATTAAATTTTAATAGACATGATTCTCAGAGATAATAAATTTTCAAGTTTAATTCTAAAGTCAAAGATTTCCAACCGTCTTTCCCAGTGACATAACCAGATTCGGTCGTAGTGAATAGGCCGGGTTTGGGGGTGTTACACTGTAACTGGACATTGGTTTATTATTTTTGGTTTTTTTTATTTAATTATTTGTATGGTTTGTGGGCCCGGGCAAATTGGGCCTATTACTGCTGCCCCTCTTTGCTCATTGTCGTGTAACAGGAATAGAGCAAAGACTATAAAAGGACCAATTTTTCCCGGTCTTGCCTAGTCTTGACTTCTTGGTCCTCATCTTCTCCAAATGGCTTCCAACCCAACTGCAACTTCAGGGGTATTAGAATTTCAACTTAACTTTACTTCTCTGCAACTACTACAACTTCAGAAGTATTGGACTATCTGTTCTACCGCTCTTTCAAGGAAATAAGTTTGACGGCTTCAATCTGCTTCACTGCAACTTCAGGAAAATAAGATTTTCCATAAGATTTGCTTTCCTCGATCTGCTCCACTACCACTTCAGAGAGGCAAGGCTAGTGTCTTCGATCTGCTTCGCTGCAATTTCAGGAAGACAAGATCTGCAATCTTTAGTCTGCTCCGCTGCAAGCTCAGGGAGATCAGGCTAATGTCTTCGATCTGCTTCACTGCAACTTTAAGAAGACAAGATCTGCAATTTTTAGTCTGCTCTGATACAAACTCAGGGAGACAAGGCTGATGTTTTTTATCTGCTTCACTGCAAACTCATGAAGACAAGATCTTCTATCTTCAATCTGCTCCACTGCAAACTCAGGGATGCCAGGCTAATGTTTTTGATCCGCTTCATTGCAAACTCAGGGATGCCAGGCTGATGTTTTTGATCCGCTTCACTGCAAACTCAGGAAGACAAGATCTGCTATCTTCAATCTGCTCCACTGCAAAATCAGGGATGCCAGGCTGATGTTTTTGATCCGCTTCACTGTAAACTCAGGAAGACAAGATCTGCTATCTTTAATCTGCTCCACTGCAAACTCAGGGATGCCAGGCTGATGCTTTTGATCCGCTTCACTGCAAACTCAGGAAGACAAGATCTGTTATCTTCAATCTACTCCACTGCAAACTCAGGGATGCCAGACTGATGCTTTTGATCCGCTTCACTGCAAACTCAAGAAGACAAGATCTGTTATCTTCAATCTGCTCCACTGCAAACTCAGGGATGCTAGGCTGATGCTTTTGATCCGCTTCACTGCAAACTTAGAAAGACAAGATCTGTTATCTTCATTCTACTCCACTGCAAACTCAGGGATGCCAGACTGATGCTTTTGATCCGCTTTCACTGCAAACTCGGGAAGACAAGATCTCATATCTTCAATCGCTTCCATCAGCAAACTCGGGGATGCCGGTCGGTATCTTCGATCCGCTTCACTGCAAACTCAGGAAGACAAGATCTGCTATCTCCAATCTGCTCCACTACAAATTTAGGGATGCCAGACTGATGTTTTCGATCCGCTTCACTGCAAACTCAGGAAGACATGATCTGTGAATTCACCGATGTTGTGACACCGTCCTCTGGTGGACCTATCCTGTAAAATCGGTTTTATGTGTTTATGCTTATGCAAAATGGTTAGGATGCTATGATCTGAACGAATCAACTGCTCCTAACCGAATGACAGATGTACGAATGCAAAATGTCATGAGGACGATCCTTTTTAATAATTAGGATGTCACCACTTGTTGCTCATCAGGGCTCTATCATTAACGTAGTACACTGTCTTCCTACTCGGCTGGCATTTGACAGAAAACCCGGAAACATTTTTGCTCAACTGATTTGCCCCATTAACTTTAGGGTCCTTTCCACTGTACCTCAGGGATATAAGGCTTGTACCATTTTCAAACCATCTCACTGCGGTTCAGGATTATAGGATTTGAAACTTTTTCGATCCGTTCCCACTACAATTCAAGGGTATAGGACTTGTATATTTTTCAATTCATCCTACTGCAACTCTGGGGTATAGGATCTATAACTTGTTCCATCCACTGATCACTCCCCAATGACCCGACCAGATGTGTATACATGACACTCGCATGGATGTAGAATGTAATTTTTTCTTTTCGAGAATGATTCCTTCTACGATTGGGTTGTCATTGCTTATTTTCTGTCGGATTTGTATCACCGACGCAATATCTAGTCTTTTGATCAACCAATGTCCTTGACAGAAAATCTGAAGAGATAAACTCACTTTGGGCTCAAATATTTCCAACCCTTAAGCTTGGTGAGTTCTAAACAAAGAGTCCTGCTTGAGTTCTTATACTTTTAAAAGCTTCCAGAGTAATATGCGAAACTCCTTTTATGAAAGTATTATTAGTCCATTAATCGTTATTTCAATATAAAATCCTTGAAAAATATCACAACAATGGACAAGAAAGAAATTAATCAGGAGCATAACTCGAAACAAATAAGTTAATCAAAGATAACCAAGGCAATAAAATAAAATTGATTGGGGTGTATCTTGAAAAGAATAAAGTAATCAAAGATAGCAAATTCAAAATGGGTAAGATAGAAACTATGTGCCCCAGATATTGCAGCCTGAGCTTCTCTGTACAAACTTCTTGAGGACCATTTTGAGCTCAATACGTATTTAGAGGATCCGTAGTACTTTGTCAATGCCCCAAGATGTAGAATACTTCCTTATTGTTAATTTAGGCATAGCAAGACTACCACATGCCCTATCTTTGATCAAAATTTGAGTCGCCCTTTTCGGGTTTTTGGCTCAAAAACCCCTTTGGTCTCAAAGCGCCCTTTGCGGGTTTTCGCCTTGGCCTCTCCTCTTTCTTTCCTTTTTTTTTTGAATTTGATCTCAAGGCGCCCTTTGCGGGTTTTCACCTTGGCCTTTCCCCTTTCAGGTAAAATACTTCTTGTCTGAACCTGAATTCGCCGAATTGGGCAAGTCTTCGCCATCTGTCCCGGTCAATATCAATGCTCCTCTAAAACAGGCCCTTTTTAGTACATAAGGTCCTTCCCAGTTTGGCATCTGCTTTCCTCTGAAATCCTTTTGTATAAGAAAGATCTTTTTCAACATCAGGTTCCCCTCGTGGAATTCTCTAGGATGAACCTCTTTGTCGTAAGCTTGCATCATCTGACCGTGATGGATAACTTTTAACCTTTTCTTCGATTAGGTTCAATTGGCAAAAACGCTTCCATTCCATAAACCAATGGGTAAGATGTTGCCCCGGCAAAGGTCCTGGCCAACGTCCGATAATCATAGAGGACAAATGGTAACTTCTTTATGCCAATCTTTATGAGTATCAGTCATCTTTCCTACAATCCTTGTTTTTTTTTTCTTTTTTTCTTTTTTGGCTGCCTTTGTTGCTCTATGATATGGCGTCTGATCTTTGAACAGACTACAAACTTTTGACATTATTCTTTTTGGCATTCTTTGTCGGTGCCCTCTTTTTTTATGACTATCAACTTTGTAACATTGGCATATGAAGCTACTTCTACCCTCTTAGTGAAGTAAACAACGACCACGACGATAAATCGGTGTATACTAGAAATTTTGTCGAGATTGGCCTGCCCCATATAGAGAAAATCTATGAAGAAATTAATGAGGCATATAAATCTCGTCTTCTTCAATTCAGTATTTGCGATATAACTGATGCAATCCCCTTCCATGGTAGACCAACAGTGCCCGATCCTCATGTTTAGCTTGGCCATTGCAAAACCATTAGCATGTGTCCTTCTAACATCCTTATGGACCTCTTTTAAGATTTCAACGTACCCGCGTCTTAGTAGCTCAGGCATGTCCTGATATGATCATGTAAAAACATCTTTGAATTCTTGAAAATAACTCAATGATGTCTCGCCTTATTTCTGTGGTGAGCTAGGCTACAATCTTCACCTCTTTTTTAGGCTCATAATATCCAGTGACCCTTTGTAGAGTAGGGTCTATTTTTCATCTTGTTCTACCATTCTTAACAAATTAGAAGATAGGTTACAATCTCTGTCATCTTCAAAGTCTTGAGATACCTCTAGACACATATCTTACTCGAAAGGAGACTCTGAGTCAGTAACAACGTTGCTCACATCGTTGATATCTGGAGACCCATTGTAGGTTCGAAGGAAGATTCCAAGGAATAAATGATTCAAAGAATGATTATTTGTATGGTCATGAATGAAGAATGAAAGAATACTTGAAAGAAGGTCCAAAGAACAAACAAAAAAAACTAAGAACAATTGTTTGTACAGTATGAAATGGAAAAAAAACAGAATATTTACTCAAAAAGATGCATTTTATTGAAATAAAAAATCCGGACACGAGTCTATTTCACAAAAGGATTCTTATTGCGTCTAGGCTTAAGGCAACAAGCGTATTTTGAATATTACTCTAAATTAGCTCTAAAAAATATAAGGATCTCTTCCACAGTCCCATTGTTCAAAATACTCCCAAGTATGTAAGGGCAGATGCTTGGAAAAATCCAGTTCTTTCTTCAGATACGTCGTTAATATTTAGATTTCCCAATATCAGGTCTTGCACTAAAGCCCTAAACTCGATGCATTCTTGGATCTCATAGATCTCACCCCTTTATCTAGATGGTTGGGTGACAGATTTTCTGCGCCAAAGGGATCATCGAATTTGACAATACCCATTTTGACAAGTCTTTCGATCATCTTTTTGAAAGTGGTGTAGTTCTTGATCGAGTGTCCTGTGATTCCCGCATGGTATTCGCATTAGGCGTTCGTGTCGTACCATTTAGGGTATGGAGGTTGTATAGGTTTTAGGTAGAAAGGGGATACTACATGTGCATCAAACAAAATTTGGTACAACTCCCTATACGTGATTGGGATGGGCGCGAATTGAGATTTTTCTGAGTTCGGTTTTGGACTGGGTTCTTACCTTGAGGAGACCTGATGGCTAGTAGTTGACTGGCCTATGGTATTTGGTTTTGAATAACCCTTGCTATACATACTCGTGTTATTCGCCTCATTTTCTTTTTTCTTCGGGGCCCTTAAAGTATTAACTTGGGAGCTCCAATCTTGCTTTTTCCTTTTGTAACGGTCTTCATATTGTTTCAGGATTTCCACACTATCCTTCCTTGTTTCTTCTATACTAGCCAGATCAATGACAATGGGATTGGTTGGATTGCCCCCCAGATTGGGACCTGAGCCTATCGAGTAGTCTATTGGTGCCGACATACCGGCCTGATGCTGTTGGGGTCTGATAGTAACGGGTACCCCTTTCGGATGTACGTCTGGTTGAGTCTGGACGCTTATTGGAGTAAAACCTGGGGGATAGACGAGGTCTTCATTATCATCCCCACTGTTGACTACTGGGCCTTTCCTATCTTCAAGCCCTTCGGCTAGTAACTGACTTAACTGGCCAATCACATTCTTTTGGAATTCTAACATTTGATCCTGCATATCTTGTTGAATTTTGGTCAATTGCTCTTGCATCTGTATTTTCCTTTGCTCTAATCTCTCCAACCTTTGTTCCATGTTTTCCAAGTTAACTGAAATAATTTTACCTAATTAGGGTCCTTTTGTAAAAGTCTAATGCAAATGATGCAATGCAATGCAGATGCATGAAATGAATGCAAAAAGAAAGAGAGGCGTTGATTCTGAATTCAATTCCATTAGAACAACTTTTCTAGAAAATAAATTCCTTTACATAAAATGGATATTTATACGACCTTTCCCTCATACTCCAAGCGAAGACATTGATCCCTTTCTTCTTATCCAGATATTAAGGTCCAATCTCGTGAAGTCTCTACTAGCTCTTCTTACTTGATCTGGGCCGCGACTCGCTACTCACTTATTTCTACAATGCTCATTAGCCTCTTCAAGAAAGCCGAGACGTGGTGATTCTTGAATAGTCTTCGTCAGCTTGAATCCTTGGGCAATAAAGTCTTGTATTCCTTCACGGACTATCAGTCTTCTCTCGTTGTGTTTACTTGGACCATATTCGGACGACCGTATTATAATCCACTTTATCAAGAAATCCATTTTCTCGTGACAAACTCTTCTATTTAGCAATCGAATTTGAATCAACACCTCTTTTCTATGATGTGAATGCAATGCAATCAAAACAAAAGAGAACATGTTAGCACAAGAGAAATAAATAACAAAATAAGGCACCTATCTGGGTGACCACTAGGGTTTGGCATAGTTCTACCTAGGGTAAGCCCTTAGGTTTTCTACATGTGGTTTAGCTCTAAAGTTGAGGTACCCGAACCAGCAAATTCCTCGATCCTCACCCATTACAGGCTCATACGGACCGAGTTCAATTCAGGGGAATACATTTCCCTATGGCTGCACGAAGATGAAAATCTCATGAAGACATAGATACGGATGTATCCCGAAAGTGATCCACTATCCTGCACGGAGGTGAAAACCTCACGAAGGCATAGTTTCTCACTCCCACTTAAAGGTGCGACCACAACGGTCATTCAAAGCAATGTGCGCAAGAAAATAACAATCATACGCAATTACACAAACAAATGCAACAAAAGGATCATAATTTTCAAATCAAATTTTCAAATCAAATTTTCAAATTTCTGACAAAGGACAGAAAATAATCAATTTTACGGCTTGACTCTCTTATTATTTCCCCAGCGAAGTCGCCAAGCTGTCGAAACCATTTTTTAAGTTTTATAAAAAAATGGGGATCGACTAAAAAACGAAAACGGGAGTCGCCACCAATCCCTTTTTGCTTAGGTGTGATCAGATCACCTTATAAAACGTTTTATTTCAAAATATTTATTTTGGTCTACAAAATTCGAGAAAACGGGTTCGGGAGTCGGTTACGTACGAGGAAGGATTTTCACTCTCGTAACACCCAAAATTGGTACCGGATTGATTAATTATTGTCCTAATGTTGAAAATTTGAAAAGATTTGAAAACATGATTTCTTTAAAAACTTGAGCAATTTGAGTTGGAGCTTGAGATTCTTTTGTTCCGAAAGAATACAAACATCACATCCAGCACGTTAGGACATGATATTTTAAACCCTCATGACCAAAATCATCTCATGATTTACAAAATTTATTAAAAGGATATTTAGTTATTTAGTCAAACGGAAAATCAAAACCCAGCATGTTAGGGCACTATTTCTCGAATTTCTAAATACAAAACATTGCTCCATTTAAGAAAAACCTTTGGATAAAATATGGTAATTTTGCAAAATGTATTTTTATTTTAAACAGTGATCCAAGTAAAAATATCGCATTAGTACATCATAAAACATAAATACCAAAAGTAATCAATAAAATTACATGATATACTAACATTTCATACTAATATAGACATTTAAAAGGAAAGCAACGTAGCATAGTAAGTGATACATGTAATAAAAGGACTATATTAAAGCAATAATAAGCCAATAAAAGAACATAAATGAATAAATACAAGATATAAAATAATCAGCAGCAATTAAAAAAAAATCTATATGAAAGATAAAGATTTAAGAAATGAACATTAACCTCTACAAACAAGGTCAAATATAAAAGTAAATAAATGAATAATATATTTAAACACTGAATAAATATTATAACAAAAAAAATAAAAAATATATGATAATTTCTAAAACAATTAATATGTATAAATAATATATTTTAAATAAATGATATAAAAACTTAGAATATATGAAAAATATCAAGGATAACTTATAATAAATGTATAATTTAGTAATTTAGTATATATATAAATATAAACAATAATACATGATAAAAACAATTATAAGTAAATAATATACAACTTTAAACAAAAATATATTCATAATACATATATGCATAAAAATATATTTAAAAATAAACAATATAAACAATATACAATATAAAATTTTATACAATATACAAAATTTCATTCAATATTAAGGATAAAATAATTTAAATGTTATATATAATATTATATAATAATGCATAATATACAAAATAAAAAGTGTAATATAATAACTAATGTGCAAATTTTAAAATAATATATGATATATTAATAATATTGAATTTAATAAAATAACCTAATATAAATAATAAATATTAATTTAATATATATATATATATATATATAATACTAAAATAATTAAAATAAGAATAAAAGTGAAAATAAAAATAATTAAAAAAATCGAAGAAACAGGGATCAAATTAAGATAAATAAAAAAACTAAGGTAAAATGGCAAAAAGGATGATATTGGAACGCACACCAAACTATAGGGACTTATTGGGCAATTATGCCCGATCTCCTAAACGGCGCCGTTCTGATATCAGCCTTTAAATAGTCAAAGGGACGAAATTGAAACAGAAGCAAACTTTCAGGGCTAATTTGAAAAGTAAAAGAAACATTTAAATTGAACGAAATCACAAAAAATAAAATTGCGGAGGGGCTACAGAGGCAAATTGCCCCTTTTATAAAAACACGCGGATCCTACCCTGGATATCGGGTCAACGCGCGGGTCTGGCCTTTAGACGACGCCGTTTTGGTCATTAATTGACCACACCAAAACGACGCCGTTTCCTTGGCCTATATAAATAAAAAATTAGCCCAAAAAAATCATTTTATACACCCCTTTTAAAAAAAACAAAACGAGAGCTCCGAAATGCTCTCTTCTCCTCGGCATGAGGCCAGAATCCGGCCTGGGTTCCGGTGACTGGCCACCGCACGTGTCGCCGTATGTGCCGTCGTAAGTGCCGCCATACACGGTGGTCGAAGGCCAGAAGTTCCATTTCTTTAACACGAATCGAAAGGTAACGAGCGCCCTTTATTTCTAGTAGTATTTTTATGAAAATATTTGCATGAACCGAAAAGAAAAATAAGAAAAAAAATGAAAAGAGATCATCGGAAATCACCTCTGCTATTGGGTTTTTTCTTTTTTATTATTGTATATTTCCGTGTATTATTGTGTGTATTTTACAGATTATGCTGGGGTTTTTATAACCCAAAAATAATAAATACAAATTTTCTGTCCATATTTGTTGCTTTCACTGTGTTTTTCTTTCCTTTTTTTGCAGGCGACCGACGAGAGATCCGGCGATGGGACGCGATTTGCGCTCTGATTGCGGCTTGACGAGGGGCCTCTATTGGGTGGTTGCGGTGCGATGGAAACCTAGGGTTTCAGAAACCCTTGGTTTCTGATTTAGTTTGGGCCTTTTGGGCTCCGTATGTTGGGTTTGGGGTGTAATTTAATAGTGGGCTACGGGTAAATTTGTGAATTTGGGCCTGTTTGAATTCTGGTTTTGTAAATGGACTGTAACTGGACATTGGTTTATTATTTTTGGTTTTTGTATTTATTTATTTGTATGGTTTGTGGGCCCGGGCAAATTGGGCCTATTACATTTAGAACTACTCAAACATTCCATTCACATCCAACAACTTATATATATATACATGATCTTGAACATTAAGTAAGATACTTAAAATACTTACAAGTAATTCACTTGATCAAGGTACTAGACATACATACATACATGACCACAAAATTTCACCAAAAGTCCTAATACATGCCATTCATAACCAAGTTCCAAAACAGCTCAAAACATCTATAAAAGAAGAGATGGATAGTGTGTATGTTCTGACTCGAACTTCCGATCTACTAGGCTTCACGAAATCTACAATAAAAACACAACACATACGCACGATTTGCTTAGTAAGTTCAAATTCATGTAAACAAAACTTAATTACTAAATTTACTTTATGTAAAACATACATAGTTTCCAAAACACTCTTATATATTCAAAAATGGTTATTCACATAACAAACCTGAAACCTTTACATTATAGTCCATTCCAATGATATCCTTTTCATTTGGTATCCTTTTCATTTGATATTCTTTTCAATTGGCATCCTTTTCAACCTTTACATTGTTTCGGGAATGCCATGATATCTTGCAACCATGGTCTTTCCCTTTTCGAGTATACTGCCATGATATATTTCAATCACAGTCTCTCCCTTTTCTCAAATCAAGAAAATCCAAACACCATATGTAATTAAAGATATCAATTTACATCATTAAATAAAATGAATTACTTTAATTGAAATAAGAACTTACCTTGGTAGAATCGACTCCAACACGAGCCCAACGACTATTCCACTACTTTGGTGTTTCCGCGATTAACGTCCGTTTGGTTCGTTTCTTGACTAAATTATAATTTCATTCAATTAAATTGTTCAAATAGCTTAAAATATTTAATTCTAGCTTATAACCCATTTCAATGTGAATTTACAAAATTAACCCTAGCATTTTAATTTTTACGCAATTTAGTCCATAAACCTAAAATTCACAATTTAATCACAATTAATGAAATACCATGTTAGCTTATTTTTCCTAAGGTCCAAAACAATCCATATTTTTCATTATTTCACAAAAGTTTCCTTGAATTTTACCATTTTCATAAACAAGTCCCTAAACCTTAAAATCACCAAAAATCATTTAACAAATTATGTCTATTTAACTACCAAACTTAATAATCTATCAACTAAGTTCACAAACACTTCCAAATCATTCATGGAAAGTCCCTATACTTTTAACAGTTTCACGAATTGTCCCCGAGGAAAGCTAAATTAAGCTAAAACGATAACAAAAACATAAAAATCATTAAAAATGGGATCAAAATCACTCACATGCACCCTTAGATAGCTTGGCCGAAGCTTCCTCTTGGCTATGGTTTCTTATTTTCGGTTGGCAACAAAAAGAATGGAAAGAAGATGATGACACCATTTACCACCCTTTAATATAATTTACCATTTATTTAATTACTAATTTAACCTTTTAAAATCATTAGAATTACAACAAAACTGTCCCAAACCCGGCCTATGCGATATGACCGGATCTGACATGTCACATGAAGAAAACGAGTAAAGAACTTGTGCTTCTTACTAAAGATTAGAATTTAGTTTAAGAAAACAAATTTTGATCGGAAATATTTGATAGAAATACTACAATTCTTGAAAGGTTAATTGAATAATCGATAATTGAATTAGTGATCTTTTAAATCCGTAATTTTTGAAAATAATATTGATATTTCGAAGGAAAGTCCAAGTTAAATTTTTCGAACATATTTGTTATGAAATCCGTTTGTTGATAAATTTTATGAAAAACCGTTGTTTATGATTTTTAGAAAAATCCCCGTTTAAATCAAACCATGATAGAAAGTAAATAGTCAAACATAAAATCCAAATTTAAAATCCCAGAGGCCTTATTACAACTTTAACCCAATATAGTAAAAGTAACGAAAATAAACGAAAAAGGAATTTACTAAGTTCAAAAACACCATTTCTAAAGTATGGCCTCCACCGAGTCATCCATGGCCCAAGTCCACATCACTGAGCATTACCTGCAAGGGTTAAGGAAAAAAAAAGGGGTGAGTTACTATAACTCGAAGCATAATCCCTTTACCGTCATCCACCGGGGCTCAATCCATATAGCAATAACTTGGGCCTAATCCCATTTACATAATAGTATTTAAAATGACATGTATGCAACCCAACCCATCCATCCATCACACCCCAGACCAGCCAATCACACCTGTGGGGATCAAGTCAACCCACCCCGCCGCTCACACCAATATTTGCAGTCAAGCTGCTATCATATATTTTTATTGTGGCCATGCCACCGAAATCATACGTAAGCATAATAATGGACATTTTGTGGGAATGCCACCAGGCTACACTGCTCTCCATACATTTTTTTCCCATCCCATGCAAGACATGGAAATACAACATACATAATAAAGTGTTCACATATAAATAACAACCATTAATCTAGTAATTTATTACAGAGAATCGGCCCATTAAAGCAATAATAATTCGATCCACTAAGGCATTCTAGTAATTCGGCCCACTAGGGGCATTTTAGTAAATCGGCCCATAGGGGCATTTTGGTAAATCGGCCCATAGGGGCATTTTGGTAAATCGGCCTATAGGGGCATTTTGGTAATTTTACAAATTTTATACCGATTTTAACAGATTTTAGAAATAATATGATTTAAGCAAATTACTCGATCTATGCCATATTACAATTTCTAGCCTTGTAAATAATAACGATCTAGTTTCCAACATGACATCGAATCACAAATCTACGGGATTTCGGTGTGAGATTACACACCTGATTACGGTAAGGATTAAACCTTCTTGATCGTCGGCACCTAAATCACCATTACACTCGATTAACCAATAAACGAGATTTTATTAATCTAATATCTAAATCAGACGATCTAATGAAACGCTTACCCTTAATATCGTGAACGACCACGATATGTCTATTTTCACTGGATGATGGTCCACAACACGGTGGAAAATCCCGAACTGCCGATACCGCTCTTCGTTTGAACTTAGGAGTAGGAATTACAAATCCACTCCTTTTGTGTTCTCCTAACGCTTTTCCTTTCAAATCGCTACCACTTGCCTCCATTGAAAAAGTCTCGGTTAGAAAGATACTATGATGAGTGCAAGTAGTTGTTTAGGGATAGGATTCGTCTTACCACTATTTTCAAAGGATTAACAAGTAGAGAATATCGAGTGATTTCGTCCCCAAAAAATAATAATCGATAAGTCGAAACTTCGATCCGATAGCAACATAACCGAATAGAGATATAACGAAAAAAAATCCAAGAAGAAACCCCCTTACCTTAACGATGATGAATCCGATTTCCACCGATTGACTTATGGCTACGGATGAGACAAGAGTATGAGATTCGGCTTTCCACTATAACACTACATTAGAAGATGATCACGATATGAAGGATTATGAGAAAATGATATTTCGGTTTTGTACAAAAGTGAAACATCCGAATGTTAATAGACACACATTCGGCTAGGGAGAAAATAAAATGAAAAAAAAGAAGAAGAATAAGACCACTTACCTATTCGATCAAAGAATTGAGTGCCAACACGAACGAGAAAGAAATAATAAAGAAGAAATGAAAGTTTAAGAAGTTCGGCTGAGGAGAGAAATGAGCAAGAAGATTCGGCCACAAGGTAATGTTGTTTTGAGTGAAAGAGAGAAAGTTGAAGAAATGGCAAAAAGAAAAGAAGAGATGGAGGAGAGTACTAGATGGTTTCGGCTATCCAAGGAAAAAATGAGCAAAGTGAATTGGACACAAAGAGTTGGGTGTTTCTGCAACAAAGGAGGAAGGTTGGAAAAGAGTACCAAAAAAAATGCTAAGAGAAAACAAGCCTTACAAGTACTAAAATTTTCCAAATGACTAATGCAAAATTAGGCTACCAAAACCCCCTCCCAAAACCGTGTATCACATTAGCCAAAAGGATGAATTTTGACCCAAAATTCTAATCCAAGCACCTTCCAAACATTCGGCCAACATATCCCCCTTCTTGCTCCTTTCCTTTAATTCTTTCCTTCCTTTTCCCTTGTTTTCCTCCTTCCCTTATTTCTTAGCCATCTTTCCAAAAATAAAAAGTCTCTCATACCATAATTAGAACCATGTCCGACACTTGGAATAGGAACACAAAAATAAATCCAAAATTTTGCAATAGATGGGATTCGAACCTCAGACCATTAGTACACTCCACACGCCACTTTCTACTTTTACCAAAAGACTCATTGTGCTAGCAAAATGCACACTTATTTCCTTAAGTCTTAATGCCACTTACCTTCTATCCTTAAAGTGCTTAAACAAAAAAATTTTGCTAAGGCCCAACTCAACCCCGAGCCTTCTTAGAACCCCTAAACATACACAATTAACATTCCTAACTAGTCTAACGCATGATGTGAAGTAAATTATAAAATCCCGAATTTCAGGATGTTACAAAAACCAATCCATAAACATTCACTAACTTAAGATATGGTATTATAACTACCTAATTCCTTTAGTATTATAACTACCTAATTCCTTTAGTTTACATTTCCATAGTCATTTATCCCTTTTAACTAATAGAAACCAACTTTTACAACTTTTACAATTTAGTCCTTTTCACTTAATTAACTATTTTAAACATTAAAATTTCTTAATCAAATTTTAATACAACCCTAATAAATACTTGTAAACATTAAATAGATATTAAAATACTAACTCATTCATTGGAATCATGGTCCCAAAACCACTATTTTTGACACTATTGAAAACGGGTTGTTACAACTTTCCCCTTAAAGGAATTTTTGTCCTCGAAAATCTTACCAGAGAATAGGTGGGGGTATTACACTTTCATAGCTTATTTTGGTTCCCAGGTAGCTTCCTCAACCCTATGACGGTGCCAAAGAACTTTAACTAAAGCTATGCGTTTATTTCTCAACTCTTTGACTTCCCGAGCCAAAATTCTAACTAGTTCCTCAATATACAACATATCAGATTGAATTTCCACATCGGTTGGTGAAATCACATGTAAGGGATCAAATCTGTACCGTCACAACATCGATACATGGAAGACATTATGAATTTTCTCTAATTCTGACGGGAAAGCTAAATGTTAAGCTACCGGCCCAATTCTTTCAATAATCTCATATAGCCCATGAAACGCGGACTAAGCTTTCCTTTTGACCAAAGTGAAGAACTTTCTTCCAGGGCGGTACTTTCAAAAACACTCTATCGTCGACCTAAAATTTAATGTCTTTTCTTTTCAAATCAGCATATGACTTATGATGATTGGAAGCAATTTTCAAACAATCCCGTGTCACCTTGACGTTTTTTCGGTTTCGCGGATCAAATCAGTTCTAAAAAGATTTTTCTCACTCAATTTGGTCCAGTACAATGGAGCTCTACACTTTTGACTATACAAATCTTCGTACAGGGCTATTTTAATACTTGACTAGTAACTGTTATTATATGCAAATTCAACCAATGGAAGAATTTTTTCCTAGCTACTTTCAAATTCCAAAATACAACAACGGAACATATCTTCGAGTATTTGAATTACTTGCTTTAGATTGGATATCTGTTTGTGGATGAAATGCAGTACTAAAATGTAATTTTGTACCCAAAGCTTCGTGTAATTTACTCCAAAATCTAGAAGTAAATTGTGAATCCTAGTCAGAAAAAATCAACATGGTACCCCGTGTAGTTTGACAATCTCAGCAACCTATAAATTTGTCAATTTCTCAAGTGAATAATCCGTACGTACGAGAATAAAATGTGCAGATTTAGGAAAGCGATCCACAAAAACCCATATGGCATCCTTTTTATTCGGAGATAACGGTAACCCTGATACGAAATCCATGGTAACTCTTTCCCATTTCCACTCCGGAATCATAACAAGCTGTAGTAATCCCGAAAGTACTTGATGTTCAGCTTTTACTTGCTGACAAATCAAACACTTCGATACAAATTTTGAGATCTCCCGTTTCATACCTGGCCACCAATACATTTGTTTCAAAACACTGTACATTTTATTACTACCAAGATGATTTGAGTAACTACTATAGTGTGCTTCCCGTAAAATCTCTCGTTTAACATTAGAATTCCTTGGAGTACATAATTAATTTCAGAAATATAAACTACCACCTGTACTAATGTGAAAATCTGAATCTAGTGACTTTTCGATATGTTCTCGTTTAGCAATTAATTATGAATCATTTTTCTAAGCTTTATAGATCTATTGCAGAAACGTCAGTTCAACTTTTAATTAAGCTAAAATAGAACTATCATCAACAAGTGCCAACCGAGTATTCAAAGCTCTCAAAGTAAATAATGATTTTCGACTCAAAGCGCCTGCAACAATATTAATGTAACACCCATTAACCGTGTTCAAGCCGAAACCTGGTTTGAGGCATTACCTAACTAAACTTGCTTAAACATCTCGAATAGGGTTATAAAATTTTGTTTAAACCCATCACTAGCATGTACTCGGCCTAAGAGGCCCTAAACATACCTTCGATAGGTATCGAAACTATATCGGAATCTTTTACGAACTCGAGAAAATTTTCAACAAAACAAGGGCCACACGCCCGCATTGGTCTAGGGACACGCCCGTGTCTTCCACCCGTGGTCGATCCTGACTAACTTCACACGGCCTAGACACGCCCGTGTCTACCACCTGTCATCGATTTAAATTCCACAATTAATGTGCAGACTTCACACGGCTTGGGCACACGCCCGTGTCCCTAGCCCGTGGAGTATACTGACTTGCAAACCTAGCATGCAAGGGGACACACGGTCGATCCACACGCCCATAGGGCTGACCGTGTGTCATACACGGCATAGACACACGCCCGTGTGTCCACTCGTGTGGACAATTAGATTGCTATCTACCAAGCCCTTTGCCACCCTACATTGTACACATATTAAACACTAATCTAATTCAACATAATTCATAACCCAAAGGCATATCTAAGTACTCAATTCAACAACCATACACAAGGGCATACACTTCAAGAAAATCACTTTCATTAAGCATAAGAGTTTGCCAAGTATCGGCCTAACTTAATAGATCATTACAAAAAAAAAAGACTTTAATGCCTTACAAAGCCAACACTTTGTCCAACAATTACGACCTAACAAAATACTCGAGTCCTATACATGCCATACTCAAAATAAGTCTAAATTGTTATACCAAAGTGGTGTCGATAGTGTGATTTGTGAACTCCTACGTCCTCGTTCCTCGAGTTATCTTGGCAATACTACAAGGAGAAAGAGCAATGAAAGGGGTAAGCATAAAGCTTAGTAAGTTTGCATGGATATAATTAGCAACAATAAGCTCATAAAATAATACATCCATGACATTAACTAACCATACACAAGTCATAGTCTTCTTGCCATACTTACTCACAATTGCCCTTATTTAGCACATACCATGCCACATATCGTAATCGTTTCTTCGTGACTCATTCACGAGTACCTGTATTCACTCATTCACAGGACTTTAGTGCTAATCTCATTTACATTTCTAAACTCATCTAATCATCCCATTAATCACTAGGGATACTCAAAGATGCATAATATCATCATTACTATAAATACGAGGCCAATGCCACATCTCAGAAATGGTCTTACATGGAGTTACCTCTAAATGCTGATGCCATATCCTGGATATGGTCTTATACGGAATTTCACATTTAAAATCGACGCCACATCCCGAATATGGTCTTACACGATTCTCACATTCATTACCGAAGCTATATTCCAAATATGGTTGTCGAAACCATTTTTAATGTTTTTGGAAAAACAAGGATCGACTTTAAAATAAGAATGGAGTCACCACTAATCCTTTTTGTTTATGTGTGATCGGGTCACCTATAAAATATTTTGTTTTTTTTGAAAAGAAATTAATTTTAGTCTACGAACTTTAAGAAAAATGGGTTCGGGAGTCGGTTACGTACGAGGAAGGATTAGCACCCTCGTACGCCCAAAATTGGTACCAAATTGATTTACTAATGTCCTTATGTTGAAAATTTAAAAATATTTTAAAATTATGACCTTCTTTGACCTATTTGAAGATACTCGAGTTTGAATATTAAGATTCTCTTGTTCCGAAGGAATAAAATATGACATCCAGCACGATAGGATATGATGTCTCAAACCCTCGATGCCAAGATCCTCTCATGATTTCCAATGTTCATGCATCGAGATTTTTATAAGGATATTCAATTATTTGGACAAACGAAAAATCGAAACCCAGCACGATAGGGCACAATTTTTCGAGTTTCCAAACACGAAATATTACCTTATTTTGAAAATATGGGCAAAATTTTAAAAGGATATTCGGTTATTTGGTCAAACGGAAAACCGAAACCTAGCACGATAGGGCACGATTCCTCGAATTTCCAAATACACAAATATTGCCTTGTTTTGAAGAATTTTTAAATGAGCGATCTTAAAATCAACTTAGAAAGTATTTATTCGATGTGTTTGGATAAAAAAACATTTGAACGAGTAAGTTGGAAATCTCGGTTACAATGCGATAATGAAGTATAGTAGCAAGTATGGGATAATAATACGTGATTATAATTTTGTACAAATGGATGACAAGAATAATGATATAAACATACAATTCAAAATATAAAAAAAACAATAATCTCACAATCCCTATTTTGGAAATATCAACATTATTAATCAAGAAACAATGAAAGCTAAAGATATAGCTAATTGAAATAGAATTAAAATAAAATATAACAAGTCTTCAAACGTGGATGGATAAAATTAAAGTAATAATATAAACCACGGGTGTAACACCCCAAACCCAGCTTAGAAGTTAGGCCCGAATCTGGCGTGTCACATTGAGGTGTTTTTCGAAAACTATGGTTTCATTTAAAAACCCTTCTAGAAATTTAAAAACTAAAGTCTCAATTTGCGTTTGTTTATTGATAAAAAGTTATTACTTTTAAAACCTCATTGTTGCGGAAGCTTAATTAAAAATGATGATTTACGAAGACGTGTTATCCAAAAATTGAGTTGCAGAAACGTAGTGTTTAGAAAACATTTATCGTTTTGAGAAAAACCGGGTTCATCTTTTAGCAGATTTAAATAATAATAACTAAAAATCCCAAATTGAAAACCAGAATTTAAGAGAGGCCTTATTACAACCCAATAAGAAAATAGTTTAAATAAAGTAGAATAGAATACTGAAATTCAAAGCTGCTCGTAGTGTGGCCACCTTCGAGTCCTCCAGTACGTCGAACCGCCTACTGAGGATTACCTGAGAAAAATTAAAAGAGGGGGTGAGTTTACGAAAACTCAGTGTGTACAACCCTCATCGATCATAAAACATGCATCAAACTAATCCAGGCCTAAGCCCATTACAGTAACAGTGGCAATTAGGCCTTAGCCCAAATTAACCTCGGTTGGGCCTTAACCCATATCAAATGTCACATAACATATATATCTGGGCCTAAGCCCATCTCAATATCAAAATCCAAATATGCAATGCATTAATGGCCATACCAACCGTGCACTCCGTCTCCTGTCCAACCGTACACTCCTGTGGGGATTTAATCGACCCACCCATCCGTACACTTCGTATGTAGCACCGGTTGCGGCACTAACTTATCGGTGCAGCATAGTTGCTCGGTGGCTAAAAGCCTATGGTGGCTATAAAGCCTGCAGTAGCGGTATTACAATTGGCACAAAGCCATCAATAACTGTATTATTTTTGGCACATAGCCATCAGTGACGGTAATATAATCGGCAGACAGCCTTGGGTAAATATGATCGACACAGAGTCATCGATATATAAGTTAGGCACATAGCCACGGTAAATACGATTGGCATAAAGCCATAATATCGGCACAAAGCCTTCGGTATTGGCACGAAGCCCATAATTACTGCACGAAGCCCATATTAATGGCACATAGCCCTCGGTAACATTGCTGCTCGGTGGCTAAAAAGCCCGCGGTGGCTATAAAGCCTTCGGTGGCTAAAAAGCCTTCGGTGGATCCATATTCGTCAAGCGACCATGCGATCCTATTAGCACTTCCTCCGTATTAACAACCCCAACCCCATGCAATATGTCGTGTATGTCATGCTCAATCATTACACGTGTATGCAAAATGGCCATGCTCAGTAACAATTATTTAACATGTAATAAAAGCATATCAGTCATACAACCACAGTCAAGTTAGTCATATCATAGCACAAGCCAATCACTTACCTACAAGGGCAAATCAGTTATTTTACCCTGTAAGGGTATTCCGGTAATCCTACCCTACAGGGGTGGTTCAGTAATTCTACTCATAACTAATTCATGTATGCAGTGCATCTCAAACATAATCAATCATACAATTAACACATAAAATGCTAGTACTACCACGAGGGTTCAATGGTCATTTTGTCGTTTAGGGGTAAAACGGTAATTTCACCCCTTGAGGGTATTTTGGTAATTTTACCCATCGAGGGTATTTCGATAATTTTGCCAACTGAGGGTATTTCAGTAATTTCGCAAATCGGGGGTATTTTGGTAATTTTACAAATTGGGGGTATTTTGGTAATTTTGCTAATTGGGGGTATTTTGGTGATTTTGCAAATCGAGGGTATTTTGGTAATTTTGCAAACTGGGGGTATTTTGGTAATTTTATAAATCGAGGGTATTTTGGTAATTTCATAAATCAGGGGTCTGTCGATAATTTTAGTCATCTAACGGCCTCTCTGGAGGCCTACTGTCGCTTCGAGCGACACGATTACCCTTTTTGATCGATATGGTGCAATTGGGCCTAGAGCCCAATTTTGGCCCAAGCGGGCCCACACGCTCGTGTGGCCCATTCAGCCCATTTTCTAGCCACAGATATGAGTTTCACATTGACTAGTCTAATATCTACTACACAAACATACAACTTATTCCTATGGGCCCACTTGGCCCCGTTCGGCCCATCGTGGCCCAAACAACAACAACCCACAAGAATATACTCATGATGGCCTCAACTATTGCGTCGAAGCTCCCACACGTGCGCTCGCACGCTCGTGTGCCGTGTGACTGGCATTTCGGCATTTGCCGCTCTACAGCTAGAGTAGATAAGTACACACCTGATATGAATTCTGAAGCTAATCTGCGCTCCGAATGGCTCCTATGCCCAAACGCCTACCAAGGTATGCTTCCTCCCATCATAGATAGCTCTATATATATAGCCAGCTTCTCACCTCCCCTCTTGCTAACTTTCCGATATGGGATCCTTCCATCGGTAGAGTTTAAATCCAACTCAAACTCTTGCCGTCCAAACTGCAAAATAAATACTCCCTCGCTTGTTAGAGATTCGAACCCTTGCTCCCTTCAATAGCTTAACACGCCACTTGCCACCAAGCCACAAGCTCCTCTTGTGTCTTAAAGCATGCTCAACTAAAGATAAGTCTATGGCCAAGGTCTAAATCCATTTAATAAAATAATCTAAAAGAAATGCAGGTTCCACAACTTGAACCTTAGACCTCCTTACTCCCCTATGGCGTCACTCCCTTGCCTCATATGTGGCGTCACTTTGCCACTACACCACACACTCCACTTGTGTCATTTTTCTCCACATTTTAATCTTAAAGCCTACCTACTAACTCCCAGGGTTTTTTTCACCTAAAACCAAAATTTTCCTAAAGCCCAAGTTTGATCCAGGGACTTCCTAGAAGCCCCCTAACCTTCCAAAATCACTCAACTAATAGGTCCAATTTGCATTAGAGCCGTTCTCTTGTTCCCAAAAATTTTAAATGCTACCACGCCTAAGGCCCAATGGGCCCAATCCTACTAGGCCCAAATTCAGGTCGTTACAAATCTACCACCCTTAAAGAAATTTCGTCCTTGAAATTTCCAACTATAGGAACAATCGCACATCCTAACCTAGCACACTACGCTTTCGCTGCGCACTCTAATTCTAATACCCCTATCATATTTTAACTAGAATTCGGAACTCCCTACACATACTCAAAACACCTAACCATTAAAGCAGACAGATATCTTATACGCAACCAATTTCTATATCCAAACATCACATCCAAACAAAACACATTAAAAAAATACCAAAAATACAGTCATTACAGCACATAACAGAGTATAAGGTCAGGAAACTTACGGATTCGGCGCCGAAGACTCGTTGTACCACACTTTCAAAAATCGGTCAATACAATTTCAGAACTTTAAATATTTACAAGCCTTTTTGAAACAATACTTTCAGAAATTCAATTTTGAAAACCCAATCCACAGCCGAGTTTTGCAACAGGGCTCTGATACCATAATTGTAACACCCCAAACTCGGCTTAGAATTTAGGCCCGAATATGGCGTGTCACATTGAGGTGTTTTTCGAAAACTGTGGTTTCATTGAAAAGCCTTTCTAGAAATTTAAAAACTAAAGTCTCAATTTGCGTTTGTTTATTGATAAAAAGTTATTACTTTTAAAACCTCGTTGTTGTGGAAGCTTAATTAAAAATGATGATTTACGAAGACGTGTTATCCAAAAATTAAGTTGCGGAAACGTAGTGTTTAGAAAAAAATTATTGTTTTGGGAAAAACCAGGTTCTTGTTTTAGTAGATTTAAATAATAATAACTAAAAATCCCAAATTGAAAACCAGAATTTAAGATAGGCCTTATTACAACCCAATAAGAAAATAGTTTAAATAAGTAGAATAGAATACTAAAATTCAAAGCTGCTCGTAGTGTGGCCACCTTCGAGTCCTCCAGTACGTCGAACCGCCTACTGAGGATTACCTGAGAAAAATTAAAAGAGGGGTGAGTTTACGAAAACTCAGTGTGTACAACCCTCATCGATCATAAAACATGCATCAAACTAATCCGGGCCTAAGCCCATTACAGTAACGGTGGCAATTGGGCCTTAGCCCAAATTAACCTCAGTTGGGCCTTAACCCATATCAAATGTCACATAACATATATATCTGGGCCTAAGCCCATCTCAATATCAAAATCCATATATGCAATGCATTAATGGCCATACCAACCGTGCACTCCGTCTCCTATCCAACCGTACACTCCTGTGGGGATTTAATCGACCCACCCATCCGTACACTCCGTATGTAGCACCGGTTACAGCACTAACTTATCAGTACAGCATAGCTGCTCGATGGCTAAAAGCCTACGGTGGCTATAAAGCCTTCAGTAGCGGTATTACAATTGGCACAAAGCCATCAATAACTGTATTATGTTTGGCACATAACCATCAACGACGGTAATATAATTGGCACACAGCCTTGGGTAAATATGATCGACACAGAGTCATCGATATATAAGTTAGGCACATAGCCACGATAAATACGATTAGCACAAAGCCATAATATCGGCACAAAGCCTTCGGTATTGGCACGAAGCCCATAATTACGGCACAAAGCCCATATTAATGGCACATAGCCCTCGGTAACATTATCGGTGCAGCATGGCTGCTCGGTGGCTAAAAAGCCTGCGGTGGCTATAAAGCCTTCGGTGGCTAAAAAGCTTTCGGTGCATCCACATTCGTCAAGCGACCATGCGATCCTATTAGCACTTCCTCCGTATTAACAACCCCAACCCCATGCAATATGTCGTGTATGTCAAGCTCAATCATTACACGTGTATGCAAAATGGCCATGCTCAGTAACAATTATTTAAACATGTAATAAAAGCATATCAGTCATACAACCACAGTCAAATTAGTCATATCATAGCACAAGCCAATCACTTACCTACAAGGGCAAATCAGTCATTTTACCCTGTAAGGGTATTCCGGTAATCCTACCCTACAGGGGTTGTTCAGTAATTCTACTCATAACTAATTTATGTATGCAGTGCATCTCAAACATAATCAATCATACAATTAACACATAAAATACTAGTACTACCACGAGGGTTCAACGATCATTTTGTCGTTTAGGGGTAAAACGGTAATTTCACCCCTTGGAGGTATTTTGGTAATTTTACCCATCGAGGGTATTTCGATAATTTTTCCAACTGAGGCTATTTTGGTAATTTCACAAATCGGGGGTATTTTGGTAATTTTGCAAATCAGGGGTATTTTGGTAATTTCGCTAACTGGGGGTATTTTGGTGATTTTACAAATCGAGGGTATTTTGGTAATTTTGCAAACTGGGGGTATTTTGGTAATTTTGCAAATCGAGGGTATTTTGGTAATTTCGCAAATCAGGGGTTTGTCAGTAATTTTAGTCATCTAACGGCCTCTCTGGAGGCCTACTGTCGCTTCGAGCGACACGATTACCCTTTTTGAACGATATGGTGCAATTGGGCCTAGAGCTCAATTTTGGCCCAAGCGGGCCCACACGCTCGTGTGGCCCATTCAGCCCATTTTCTAGCCACAGATATGAGTTTCACATTGACTAGTCCAATATCTACTACACAAACATACAACTTATTCCTATGGGCCCACTTGGCCCCGTTCGGCCCATCGTGGCCCAAACAACAACAACCCACAAGAATATACTCATGATGGCCTCAACTATCGCGTCGAAGCTCCCACACGTGCGCTCGCACGCTCGTGTGCCGTGTGACCGGCATTTCGGCATTTGCCGCTCTACAGCTAGAGTAGAGAAGTACACACCTGATAGGAATTCTGAAGCTAATCCGCGCTCCGAATGGCTCCTATGCCCAAACGCCCACCAAGGTATGCTTCCTCCCATCATAGATAGCTCTATATATATAGCCAGCTTCTCACCTCCCCTCTTGCTAACTTTCCGATGTGGGATCCTTCCATCGGTAGAGTTTAAATCAAACTCAAACTCTTGCCATCCAAACCGCAAAATAAATACTCCCTCGCTTATCATGAGATTCGAACCCTTACTCCCTTTAATAGCTTAACACGCCACTTGCCACCAGGCCACAAGCTCCTCTTGTGTCTTAAAACGTGCTCAACTAAAGATAAGTCTATGGCCAAGGTCTAAATCCATTTAATAAAATAATCTAAAAGAAATGCAAGTTCCACGGCTTGAACCTTGGACCTCCTTACTCCCCTGTGGCGTCACTCCCTTGCCTCATATGTGGCGTCACTTTGCCACTACACCACACATTCCACTTGTGTCATTTTTCTCCACATTTTAATCTTAAAGCCTACCTACTAACTCACAGGGTTTTTTTCACCTAAAACCAAAATTTTCCTAAAGCCCAAGTTTGATCCCAGGACTTCATAGAATCCCCCTAACCTTCCAAAATCACTCAACTAATAGGTCCAATTTGCATTAGAGCCGTTCTCTTGTTCCCAAAAATTTTAAACGCTACCACGCCCAAGGCCCAATGGGCCCAATCCTACTAGGCCCAAATTCGGGTCGTTACAACGGGAACTTTGGAGTTAATATGACATAAAAGCAATTTAAGAACTATTAAATAAATGAAAATTTATAAATAAACAATGCATGATAGGGTTTGAAATAGATTAAGAAAACAAAGATGAAAGTAACTAGTACATGAAATAATAATATAAGTGAATTTTAAAAATAAATATTATATAAAAAGAGATTCAAAGTAAATAATGTACAAACTAATATATGTTAATCTATATAATAATAAAAACTAAATTAAATAATTTATGCATGAAAATAAAGAATATATCAAGGTTATTAATATAAACAAAAATATATATATATATATATATAATAAACTAGGGAATAAAAAGGAAATAAATTATATAAAAAAATAAATTAAAAAAATATACCTATACATATGAATAGATTTAAAAGAAAATACCGATATAAAATAATATGAAATCCATAATATATATAAGAATAATTTAACATAAAATATATGTGTATATAAAAAGAATATATAATTTAATAATGCAATATAATTTGATAGGAGTATTTAAAAATATTATATAAATCTTTAAATCAAAGAAATATACCTAAAAGAGAATTTTAAAATAAACAAATTATATATTAAAATAAGTCGAAAAAAATATACAAATAAAAGTAAAAAAAAAAACTAAACAATATAAAATCATTAAAATATTTCAAAATGATATGTTAAAACAATTTATAAAAAAAATGAATAATGAATTAATTACAAAGAATAAAATAAAATGCATAAATTGAAATAGAAAAAAAACCCATTGAAATAAAAAACAAGATAAAAAGGGGTAATTCATAAACAAACAAACTCTGAAAACAGATTCTGAGATTAAAACACAAAGCGCGCCAACAAACCAGGACTAAAAACGAAAATATACCAAGCTTTGGAACGCAGCACTTAAATATAGACTAAAGCGAAGTAACGAGTAAATTTCAGGGAAACATTAAAAAGCAGAGAAAAATATAAGCAAGGTCTGTTCAAATGATAGCGCAAAAGGGGAGGGACCAATCATGAAAATAACCCCTCCATTTATAAAAACAATATTTCCCTTTAAAAAAGAAGAAGCAGTCGGTCATTTGAAAAAAGAAAAACCCTAGCCCTTTCTTTATCTTTCACTCAGCCACCCTTTCTTTGTCTTTCACTTAGCCACTCTAAAACTAAACACAAATGAAACTAAAAACCCTTTCCTCTCTAAATCGGCCAACCAAAGACCAAGGTCAAAAGGCCATCCGACCACCTTCACATCCAAAAAACCCCGTTCGAGCTTCGATTTCGACGAAGTGAATAGGAATCCAGCGACGGTATTAAACAGGTAAGTGCTTCTATCTTTTATTTCTTTTGTTTTAAGCCGAGAGAAGAAAAAAAAAAGAAAATCAAGACGAAATCAAAATAAAAAGCAAGAACCCCGTGAATCGAAAAGGTGAGTCACCTTTGATTTCTTTTCTGTATATTTCTCTCTGTATTCGTGTGTTTGTAAATACAAAAAATGGCCCCCCTCCTTACATTGCTTCGAATCAGCCTTAAATAACTGAAAATAAAAAAATCCCCCCGAAAAGTTAAAAATACAGTCCTTTTAATTTCTATTTTTTCTTCTTTGCTGTCATTTGCTGTTGTTTTCGTAGGTACAAGGCGTGCATGGCCGTACGGAGGCCGTCTGCGGACGACGTGCGAGCGTTGGGAGAAGGCCGCTGCGCGCGCTTTTTGGCTTTATGACGTTGAGAAAAACGAAACCCCTAGGGTTTCTGTTGTGTTAGGGTTAGTGGGCTAGGATGGTATTTGGGCCGTGTATGTGGTTTGGGCATTGGGCCTGATGGACTTTTATAATAATAATTTTTTTGGTTTTTAATTGTTTAATGGGCCCGGGCAAAATGGGCCTATTACAGCTGCCCCTCTTTGCTCATTGTCGTGTAACGAGAATAGAGCAAAGACTTCAAAAAGGGCCAATTTTGCCCGGTCTTGCCAAATATTGACCTCTTTTAGTGTTTTTCTTCTTCGAGTAGCTTCGTTCCATCCCGCTGCATCTTCAGGGATATGAGAACTAGCGCTTCGATCCAATTCAAGGAAATTAGTCTTGTAGCTTCAATCTGCTCCGCCGCAACTTCAGGGAGACAAGATCTGATGTGTTCGATCTGCTCCTGCAACTTCAGGAATGCCATATCTGCTATTTTTAATCTGCTCCATTGCAAACTCAGGGAGACAAGATCTGATGTCTTCGATCTGCTCCTGCAACTTCAGGAATGCCAGATCTGCTATCTTTAATCTGCTCTACTGCAAACTCAGGGAGACAAGATCTAATGTCTTCGATCTGCTCCTGCAACATCAGGAATGCCAGATCGGCTATCTTCGATCTGCTCTTGCAACTTCAGGAATGCCAGATCTGCTATCTTCAATCTGCTCCACTGCAAACTCAGGGATGCTAGACTGGTGTCTTCGATCTGCTCCTGCAACTTCAGGAATGCCAGATCTGCTATCTTCGATCTGCTTCTGAAACTTCAGGAATGCTAGATCTGTTATCTTCAATCTGCTCCACTGCAAACTCAGGGAGACAAGATCTGATGTCTTCGATCTGCTCCTGCAACTTCAGGAATGCCAGATCTGCTATCTTCGATCTGCTCATGCAACTTCAGGAATGCCAGGTTTGCTATCTTCGATTTGCTCCTGCAACTTCAGGAATGCCAGATCTGATGTCTTCGATCTGCTCCTGCAACTTCAGGAATGCTAGATCTGCTATCTTTGATCTGCTCCTGCAACTTCAGGAATGCCAGATCTGCTATCTTCAGTCTGCTCCACTGCAAACTCAGGGATGCCAGACTAGTATCTTCGATCCGCTTCGCTCAGGAAGGCAAGATCTGCTATCTTCAATCTGCCCCACTGCAATCTCAGGGATGCCAGACTGGTGTCTTAAATCTGTTCCACTACTACTTAGGGAGACAAGATTTTTCATTCGATCTTGGTCCACTACTGCTTAGGGTGACAAGATCTACAATCTTCGACCTATTCCACTGCTGGTCAGGGAGATAGGGCTGGTGGCTTAAATCTGTTCCACTACTGCTTAGGGAGACAAGATTTACCGTTCGATCTTAGTCCACTATTGCTTAGGGTGACAAGATCTACAATCTTCGACCTATTCCGCTGCTGGTCAGGGAGATAGGACTGTTGGCTTAAATCTGTTCCACTACTGCTTAGGGAGACAAGATTTTTTGTTCGATCTTGGTCCACTACTGCTTAGGGTGACAAGATCTATAATCTTCGGTCTACTCCACTGCAAACTCAGGGATGCCAGACTAGTATCTTCGATCCGCTTTGCTCAGGAAGGCAAGATCTGTGAATTCACTGATGTTGCGACACCGTCCTCTGGGGACCTATCCTGTAAAATCGGTTTTATGTGTTTATGCCTATGTAAAATGGTTAGGATGCAATGATCAGAATGAATCTAATGCTCTTAACTAAATGTATTATGGACGACATCTGCATGAATGCAGAATGTCATGAGAATGATTTCTTATAATGATTAGGATGCAATGATCGGAATGAATCAAATGCTCCTAACTGGATGACATTTGCATGAATGCAGAATGTCATGAGAATGATCTTTTTTAAATGCTTAGGGTTGTCATCGCTCATCGTTTATCAGGGCTCTATCACTGACGTATTATGCTGCCATCTTGTTCGGCTGGTATTCTCGACAGAAAACTCGAGGAAACAATTATATATTGCTTAACAGATTTGGGCCACTGTAATTTCAGGGTTTATCTTATTGTAACTTAGGGGTATAGGATCTGTATCAACTTCAACCCATCCCATTGCAACTTAAGGGTGTAGAATTTGCTTCATCTTCAATCCAACCTGTTGTAAATCAGGAATATAGGATCTGCATCTTCTGCTATCCAACCGGCTGCCAATCAAAGGTATCAACTGATCACTCCCGGGGTGACCTAACCAAATGTGTATGCATGATATTTTCATGAATGCAGAATACCATTTTTTCGAGAATGATTCCCCTTTTACGCATGGGTTAACATTGCCCATTTTTTGTCAAGATTGTATTACTGATGCAATATCTTGTTACTTTGTTCAATCACCATTTTTGAAAAAAATCCAAAGAGATAGTCTCAGTTTAGACTCTTTCTTAAACTTGGTGAATTTTAAACTATAGTCCTGTTTCAAGTTCTTGTATTATTCAGAAGCTTCCAGAGTAATATGCAAAAATCCTTTTGTGAAAATGTTATTAGTCCACTAATCGTTATTTCAATGCGAAATGCTTGAAAAGATCATAACCATGGATAAGAATGAAATTAATTAGGAGCATAGCTTGAAACAAATAAGTTAAGCAAAAATAGAAAATGCAATCAAAGGAAATTTATTGTGAACATATAATATAATCACAAATAACAAATTTAAAATGGGTAAAATGGAAGCTAGGAGCCCCAGATATCGCAGCCTGACCTTCTCTGTTCAAACTTCTTGAGAACCATTTTAAGCTCAATATGTGTTTAGGGGATCCGGAGTACTTTGTCGATGCCCCAAGACATAGTATACTTCTTCGTTATTAATTCAGACATAGCAAGACTGCTGTATGCCCCATTTTTTATCAAAATTTGAGCCGCCCTTTTCGGGTTTTCAACTCAGATCCCTTTTGGTCTCAAAGCGCCCTTTGCGGGTTTCGCCTTGGCCTCTCCTTTTTCTTCTTTTTCTTTCTTTCCCTTTTTTGTGTTTTTTTTTGGAAAAATTTTTATTGAATCTAAATTCATCGGATTGGGCAGGTCTTTGCCATCCATCTCGGTCAATATCCATGCTTCCCAGAACAGGTCTTCTTTGCTGCATAAGGTCCTTCCCAGTTTGGCATCCACTTTCTTATGAGGTCCCTATCATGAAATTTTCTAGGGCGAACCTTTTTTGTTGTAAGCTCGCATCATCTGACCGTGACAGATAGCTTTTACCATTTTCTCTTCAAATTCAACTGATCATATCGGGATTAAATCCATTCTACCTCTTCCAATCTTAAGTTCTGACAAGACTCGAAAAGAATGTCAACTTCAATAGACAAAACACTTTTATTCCACAAACTAAGACATTGCCCCTGCGAAGGTCTTGGCCAATGTTTGATAAGCATGGAGGGTAAATGTGACTTTTTTGTGCCAATCTTTACAAGTCTAGGTCACCTTCCTAATAATCCTTGTTTCATTGCTTTTTTTTTCACTGGCTGCCTTTGCTGCACTGTGATGTGGCACCTGATCTTTGCACATACCGCAAACTTTTGGCATTGTGCGGTTAAATATGATCTTTTCAACATTTTTTTTCGATATTCTTTCTTTCTTTTTCTCTTTTTTGTTCTGATGACTATCGACTTTGTAATATTGGCATATGAAGTGACTTTTACCATTTTAGTGAAGTAACCGACATTCACGAAAATGAATCGATGTTGGCCAGAAGCTTTTGATGAGACTGGCTTGATAACATTCGTGCCCCACATATAGGAAATCTTATTTCTGCATTGAGCTAGGATTTGATCTTCATCTCCTTCCTTGGCTCGCGATGTAGGATCTGTTTTTCATCCAGTTCTATCATCCTTAACAAATCAGAAGATAGGTTACAATTTTTGTCATCTTCAAAGTCCTGAGATCCCTTAGACCCATATTTCATTCAAAAAGGGAGTCAGTAACAACATCGCTCATGTCGTTGATATCTGGGTACCTAGGTATGAAGGCAGAAAATCCAAAGAATAAATGATTCTAAGGATGATTATTTGTATGGTATGATCATGAATAAAGAATGAAAGAATATTTGAATAGAAATCCAAAGTGCAAAAGAATCTATAAATAGAAAAAATGGAAAATATTTGCATTTTATTGAAATAAAGATTTTGAACACAAGCCTATTTCACAAAATGACTCTTATTACTTCTAGGCTGAAAGCAATAAGCGTGTTTTGAATATTACTCTAGATTAGCCTTAAAAATACATGTCTCTTCCAGAGTTTCATTGTTCAAAACACTCTCAAGTATATAAAGGTTGATGCTTGGAAAACTTTTATTCTTCGGTTCCCTCTTCGGATACGCCATTGGTGTTCTGATTTCTCAATTTCTAGGCTTTTGATGACTTCTTCAAAGAATCGCAACTCTTCTGCCCCCTCATTCAATTATCACAATTTACTGCTTCGTTTGGCTCATCGAACTTCACAACCCCTATTTTAATAAGCCTTTCGATCAATTTCTTAAATACAATGCAGCTATCGATTGAGTGACCCGTTATTCTCGCGTGATACTCGCATTGAGCATTCGAATCATACCATTTGGGGTATGGGGGTTGTATTGGTTCCATGTAATGAGGAGCCACCACATGTGCATCAAATAGGTTTTGATACAACTCCCTATATGTCATCGGAATTGGTGTAAACTGGAGTTGCTTTGCACTGGATTCTTATTTTGATGAGCCCTGATGACCAGTGGTCACAGCCCTCAATTGACCTGTAGTGACCGATTTGGAATGCATGCTCAAGTTGTTCACTTCATTTTCCTTATTTCTCGGGGTTGATCTTTTGACACTTTCTCCCACATCTATCTTTCCACTTTTTATGGCATTCTCAATCATTTCTCCAGTCATTACGACGTCCGAGAAGCTCTTTGTAGCGCTTCCTAGCATATGCGTGATAAATGGGGCCTTCAGTGTATTAATAAGGAGCATTGTGGTCTCTTTCTCCAGAAGTGGTGGCTGGACTTGGATGGCAACCTCCCTCCATCGCTGGGCATAATGCATGAAGCTCTCGTTTGTCTTCTTCTCCATGTTCTAGAGTGTAATCCTGTCGGGTGCCATTTCTGTCACGTGGCTGTATTGTTTTATTAAAGCTCGAGCCAAGTTTTTCCATGAACCAATTTGGGAATGAGTCAACTGGTTATACCATTTGGCTGCTGCCCCCACCAGGCTATCCTGGAAGCAATGGATCAATAGTTGGTCATTATTAATGTACCCCGTCATTCTTCTACAAAAAATAGTAATATGAGCTTCGAGGCAACTTGTCCCATTATACTTCTCGAATTCAGGCATTTTGAATTTGTATGGGAGCACCAAGTTTGGGACCAAGCTTAAATCCTTGGCGTCAATTCCATAACAGCTATCAGCACTTTCTAAAGCCTTAAACTTCTTCTCCAACCATTTATATCTGTCTTCTAGCTGTTTTGGCAATTCTGCTTTTGTCCTCTCTCCTTTAGCTATTTCATCCAAATCAGGGACATTAGTAATGATTAGATTATCTCTTGAACCTGAGCCAGTTTGGAGGTTCACTGAAGCATCTGCTTGGAATTGTTGAGGCCTGATCGTGATAGATGGCCTTTGTAAAGCTACTTCCGATTGTGCTCGTACATGTGGTGGAGTAAAACCAGGGGGATATTGAGGATACTCAGTATTCTCCTCAACATTAACCATGGGGTTCTTTCCTTTATCCATAAGCCCCTTCAACAGCTGCGTCATCTGAGTCATCATATTTCCCTGAGATTCCATCATTTTGTCCATCATATCCTGCTAGATCTTAGCGAGCTGCTCCTGCATCTGTGCCTGCATCTGTTCTTGCATTTCCTTCTACATTTGTTCCAACTTTTCTAGTCTTTTATCCATTGCTTGAGTTTTCTTTCTTGTGCCATAGGGATGCGTATCTGGTAAGGTTTTGTCAGTTTCCAGGTTGTTGAAATAATTTTTAATAATTAGAGCCTTTCTACAAATTTTAATGCATATGGCGCAATGTAATGCAAATGCATGAAATGCAATGCAAATGCATGGAATGAATGCAAAAAGAAAAAGAGACGTTGATTCTGAATTCAATTCCACTAGAAGAACTTTTCTAGAAAACAAATATCTTTACATAAACCAGATTACACACGCGGCATTGCCCTTAGAATCCAAATGAAAACACCGATCTTGTTATCTTGCTAATTTTCCAAAAGATGTCTCTATTATTTCCTTTTGCTTGATCCGGGTCGCTACCAATTGCTCAATTATCCCCACTATGCTCGTTAGCTCCTTTAAGAAAGTTGAGACATGACGGCTCTTGCACAGTCTTTATCAATTTGAATTCTTCGGGCTAGGTTCTGCATTCCTTTGCGAACTATCAACCTTCTTCCGTTGTGTTTATTTAGACCATGTCCGGACGACCGTGTTATAATCCACTTTATCAAGAAATTCATTTCCTTATGACAAACTCTTCTATTTAGCAATCGAATATTAATCAACACCTCCTTTCTATGATAATGAAATGCAATGTAGTCATAAAAAAAAGTAAACATGTTAGTATCATGTACAGATGGTAAAAATCAAACACCTATCTAGGTGGCTGCTAGGGTTCAACATAGTTCTACCTAAAGTGGGCTCCTAGGGTTCACTATATGTGGTTTAGTTCTAAAGAGAAGGTACTTGAACCAGCAATTTCCTCAATCCTCACCCATTATAGGCTCATATGGACCGAGTTCGGTTCAAGGGAATACATTTCCCTATGGCCATGCGGAGATGAAAATCTCACGAAGCACATAGGTACAGATGTATCCCCAAAGCAGTCCACTAGCCGATGCGGAGGTGAAAACCTCACGAAGGCATAGTTTCTCACTCCCACTTAAAGGTGTAACCACAACAGTTATGCAATCCCGATGCAAGTATTTTACCAAAAACATCAAATGCCTCAAAGGAAACATGATTTTTCAAAACAATTTTCCAAATTTTCAATAAAAAAGACAAGAGTTAATCAATCTATGGCCTGACTTTCAACCAGTCCCTAGTGGAGTCGCCAAGCTGTCGAAACTATTTTTAATGTTTTTGGAAAAACGGGGATCGACTTTAAAATAAGAATAGAGTCGCCACCAATCCTTTTTGTTTAGGTGTGATCAGGTCACCTATAAAATATTTTGTTTTATTTTGAAAAGAAATTAATTTTAGTCTACGAACTTTAAGAAAAACGGGTTCGGGAGTCGATTACGTACGAGGAAGGATTAGCACCCTCGTACGCCCAAAATTGGTACCAAATTGATTTTCTAATGTCCTTATGTTGAAAATTTAAAAATATTTTTAAATTACGACCTTCTTTGACCCATTTGAAGATACTTGAGTTTGAATATTAAGATTCTCTTGTTCTGAAGGAATAAAATATCACATCCAGCACGATAGGATATGATGTCTCAAACCCTCGATGCCAAGATCCTCTCATGATTTCCAACGTTCATGCATCGAGATTTTTATAAGGATATTCAATTATTTGGACAAACGAAAAACCGAAACCCAACACGATAGGGAACGATTCTTCGAGTTTCCAAACACGAAATATTGCCTTATTTTGAAAATATGGGCAAAATTTTAAAAGGATATTCGGTTATTTGGTCAAACGAAAAATTGAAACCCAGCACGATCGGGCACGATTCCTCGGATTTCCAAATACACAAATATTTCCTTGTTTTGAAGAATTTTTAAATGAGCGATCTTAAAATCAACTTAGAAAGTATTTATTCGATGTGTTTGGATAAAAAAACATTTGAACGAGTAAGTTGGAAATCTTGGTTACAATGCGATAATGAAGTATAGTAGCAAGTATGGGATAATAATACGTGGATACAATTTTGTACAAATGGATGACAAGAATAATGATATAAACATACAATTCAAAATATAAAAAAACAATAATCTCACAATCCCTATTTTGGAAATATCAACATTATTAATCAAGAAACAATGAAAGCTAAAGATATAGCTAATTGAAAACAAATTAAAATAATATATAACAAGTCTTCAAACGTGGATGGATAAAATTAAAGTAATAATATAAACCACAGGAACTTTGGAGTCAATATGACATAAAAGCAATTTAAGAACTATTAAATAAATGAAAATTTATAAATAAACAATGCATGATAGGGTTTGAAGTAGATTAAGAAAACAAAGATGAAAGTAACTAGTACATGAAATAATAATATAAGTGAATTTTAAAAATAAATATTATATAAAAAGAGATTCAAAGTAAATAATGTACAAACTAATATATGTTAATCTATATAATAATAAAAACTAAATTAAATAATTTATGCATGAAAATAAAGAATATATCAAGGTTATTAATATAAACAAAAAAAATATAATAAACTAGGGAATAAAAAGGAAATAAATTATATAAAAATAAATTAAAAAATATACCTATACATATGAATAGATTGAAAAGAAAATACCTATATAAAATAATATGAAATCCATAATATATATAAGAATAATTTAACATAAAATATATGTGTATATAAAAAGAATATATAATTTAATAATTTAATATAATTTGATAGGAGTATTTAAATATATTATATAAATCTTTAAATCAAAGAAATATACCTAAAAGAGAATTTTAAAATAAACAAATTATATATTAAAATAAGTCTAAAAATATATACAAATAAAAGTAAAAAAAAACTAAAAAAATATAAAATCAGTAAAATATTTCAAAATTATATGTTAAAACAATTTATAAAAAAAAATGAATAATGAATTAATTACAAAGAATAAAATAAAATGCATAAATTGAAATAGAAAAAGACCCCATTGAAATAAAAACAAGATAAAAAGGGGTAATTCATAAACAAACAAACTCTGAAAATAGATTCTGAGATTAAAACACAAAGCGCGCCAACAAACCAGGACTAAAAACGAAAATATACCAAGCTTTGGAACGCAGCACTTAAATATAGACTAAAGCGAAGTAACGAGTAAATTTTAGGGAAACATTAAAAAGCAGAAGAAAATATAAGCAAGGTCTGTTCAAATGATAGCGCAAAAGGGGAGGGACCAATCGTGAAAATAATCCCTCCATTTATAAAAACAATATTTCCCTTTAAAAAAGAAGAAGCAGTCGGTCATTTAAAAAAAGAAAAACCCTAGCCCTTTCTTTGTCTTTCACTCAGCCACCCTTTCTTTGTCTTTCACTTAGCCACTCTAAAACCAAACACAAATGAAACTAAAAACCCTTTCCTCTCTAAATCGGCCAACCAAAGACCAAGGTTAAAAGGCCATCCGACCACCTTCACATCCAAACAACCCCGTTCGAGCTTCGATTTCGACGAAGTGAATAGGAATCCAGTGACGGTATTAAACAGGTAAGTGTTTCTATCTTTTATTTCTTTTGTTTTAAGCCGAGAGAAGAAAAAAAAAAGAAAATCAAGACGAAATCAAAATAAAAAGCAAGAACCCCGTGAATCGAAAAGGTGAGTCACCTTTGATTTCTTTTTTGTATATTTCTCTCTGTATTCTTGTGTTCTTAAATACAAAAAAATGGCCCCCCTCCTTACATTGCTTCGAATCAGCCTTAAATAATTGAAAATAAAAAAATCCCCCCAAAAAATGAAAAATACAGTCCTTTTAATTTCTATTTTTTTCTTCTTTGCTGTCATTTACTATTGTTTTCGCAGGTACAAGGCGTGCGTGGTCGTACAGAGGCCGTACGGGCGGACGTGGCGAGCGCGTTGGGGAGAAGGCTGCTTGCGGCGCTGTTTTGGCTTGCGGCGCTGGAGAAAACAGAAACCCCTAGGGTTTCTATTGTGTTAGGGTTAGTGGGCTAGGATGGTATTTGGGCCGTGTATGTGGTTTGGGCATTGGGCCTGATGGACTTTTATAATAATATTTCTTTTGGTTTTTAATTGTTTAATGGGCCCAGGCAAGATGGGCCTACTACAATGGTCTTATACTGAAATCTTAATTCGGTGCCGAGGCCATGTCCCGGACATGGTCTTATACGGGACCTTATTCATTTCTCATCTCGATGATAGCATTTTCATATTCATTATAGTCTGCTAGGACTTCAACATTATATTCAACATCAATCACTCAATTTAGTAGAGTATTATGCATCAATATGATACCAAGCATTCTCAATTATGCTAACATGAAGGTTGCATTAATCACAAACAAACTTACCTCGATTTTCAAAATGAGCCAACTCGTCGGTCTAGTACAAGACTTTGTTCTTTCCCCGATTGAGGCAGAATCTCGGTTCTTCTTGCTCTATAATAGCAATTTAGCTCATTTCAATCATCATATTAATAAAAGCATTTCACTAATCATGCTTAGGCAAAATTACTATTTTGCCCCTAGACTTTGGAAAAATAACCATTTTGCCCCTAGGCTCGGACTTAAATTCTAATCACATTTCTACCTTCAACAAGCCTAGGTGAACATTTAATACTCTTATAGCTATCATCAAAACTCAACATTTCACATAGTTACTACAAATTTGTGACCTTTTCGTTAAGGTCCAATTAGGTGTTTTCAAGACAACACCTTTCACAAAAGTTGTTCATCTAACAACTAAGACTCAATTTCTTCCATAAAATGCAGCAAATAGCAAATGAAAGCTCTCATGGTAAAACTCTAAAATTTGTATCATATTGCACAAAAGTCCTCTCATTTTAAAGCTTAAGTTCTAGGGGTCTTAAAAGTACAATTATCATCAAGAAAAATCATCAAAATCACTTACTAGAATGGAGGAGAGTGTAACAGCCCGATTCATGGCCTAGTCGGAATAGTGGTGCAAGACCACAAATTTGAGTTAGTAAATTGAGTTCTTAAGGTTTATGACATGTTTTCATGATAGTATTAAAGTTCCATGTAGAAATTTTGTGAAATTGACATGGAATGATCAAATAGGAGTAAATTGCAAAAGTTGCAAAATATGAGTTTCTAGAAGCCTTTTGTATGAAATGGCTTTAGAATATTAATTAGAAGTCCTTAAATAGAAATTTTCCCAAATTATAAGTTTTGGACAAAAATGGACATGAGTTAGTAAATTGTAAATTTTTAAAGAGAAGGGCATTTTGGTCATTTACCAATTAAATGATTAAAATGGGAAAAAATGATAAAAATTTCATTCATCTTCTTCCTTGTGCCAAAAATTGGGAGACTCCATAGCTAGGGTTCTTCAAATTTTTGAAGCTTGCAAGTAAGTCATCCTAGCCCCGTTTTTAATATTCTTCGTATTTTTGGAGTCATCGTATTTTGAATTAGCTATTTTTAGCTATAAGATGAGCTAAAAAGCATGTTAAAAAATCTACCCATGTGTATCATGCATGTAAAATGATATTTTATGGAATATTATAGGAGTTTGATGTTAGATAAACATCTTTTCCTTAGTGAATTTCATGAAAAATGATAGTATGGACTAATTTGTAATAGTTATGAAATTGGTCATACCTATTAGAAATAGTGAGAATTGATGATTGTTATAGTAGAGAAAATGAATCAGCTAAACATGATGTTTAAGAAAGTTGAATGAGAATTATTTTACGAGCCTAGGGGCAAAAGTGCAAATATGAGAAGGTTTAGGGGCAAAATAGTAATTTTGCCAAAGTATGAGTTAAGAGTAAATTTAGTCAATGTGAGTATTAAATGATCTAATTATTATTATAGATCAAGAAAATGAATCTCGGATCGAAACCGAGGCAAGAACAAAGTCGAGGACTAAATTGCATATCTACATACATTTTGTATATTGAGATAAGTTTGTATGATTTCTAAGCTTTATGATTATTATCATTGAATTGCTTAGTATAATGTACATTATTACCATAGAAATGCTTATTGCTATGTTAAATAAAGAAATTAATGAGATTAAGCATGAGAAAGTCCCGATTGAAGTTGAATTACTTAGGATACTCGATCTACCACACGAGATAAGAAAGTCCGTATAAGACCAAGCCAAGGCATGGCATCGACAATCAAGCAAGTTATCATGTAATTCCAAGACAAGTCTTGGAATTGAAGAGTTATTATGAGATGAAGACCCATGTAAGCCCAAGCCAAGGCATGACATTGGTGAGTCTCCAAGCAAAGATGTCATGTAAGTCCAAGACAAGTCTTGGCATTGAAAAGCTATCATGAGGTAGAGATTCCATGTAAGTCCAAGCCAAGGCATGGCATTGGTGAGTAACAAGAAATATTTCATGTAAGTCCAAGCCAAGGCTCGGCATTGACCAGTTCATGAGTAAAGATACCAAGTAAGACCATGTCAAGACATGGCAATGGTAAGTTCTCAAGGGAACACACAAGGAAGACTTTGAGTAAGTCCATGTCAAGACATGGCATCAATACCAAGATGAGAGATCCCATGTAAGACCATATCGAGGATATGGCTTTGGCATCGAGTTATGTGGGATGAGATTCAGATATCCTCGCTTATTCATAGAAATTCATCGGGCAAAAGAGTAAAGCTCAAATGATATAGTAAGAAAGTTAAGTAAGTAAAGTTATTATCAAGTTATGCTAGTTAAGAGTATTATTCATGATATGAATGATGAAGTTGAGATTATACTTATCATAGTAAAGTATACTGATCTATGTGATCAAGTGATACAGTATATTGTTTACTGCAAATGCGAGCATGAGAATAGTAAGTACCATGAGATATGTAAGAATCAGTAAGAGTAAGTAAGCTTGAATACTTGAGATTCATAATGCCATTGTTTATGATGAATGGTTAATGTTAAGCAAATATGTTGCTATGAGAATTACATGCAAACTTACTAAGCTAAATGCTTACGTCCTTTGTTCTTTCTTTCCATGTAGTCCCACCTAGCTAATCTCGTGGATCATCGTCATCGGAGCTCGGAGCACACTATCAATCGATATTTTGGTATAGCCAAGTGTTTATATTAAGTATGGCATGTATAGGAAGCATTTCATTTTGAGTTATGTTTTAAAATTAGCCAAAGTGTTGGTTATCAAGCTTAGTATTCTTTTTGTATATGGCCAAAGAGATGAGTCATGAATAATTATGTATGTATGAGTTAATCTATCAATGAAGTATGCATCCTTGTTCATGTTAGATGTAATACTTGAGTTGCTGAATTGAGCATGGGTTTGGTCTTGATTTCAGGGTGGCAGTTGGCTTGGTAAATAGCCTCAAGGTGCCCACACAGATGGACACACGGGCGTGTGTCTAAGCCGTGTGTCCCCTGCACATTAGTGTTTTAAGTCAGGATAGACCATGGGCCAATAACACGGCCGTGTGTTTAGGCCGTGTGTACCACACGGTTAGCACATGGGCGTGTGAAGTCGGCACTTTACACTTAGTAATTGAATTGTCACACGGCTAATGCACACGGGCGTGTGTATAGACCGTGTGAATAAGTCAGAATGCCAAGGTTTGGCACACGGGCCAGGGCCACGGGCGTGTCTAGGCTGTGTGTAACTTGCCAGTATCCACCACGGGTGAAAGACACGGGCATGTTTTAGGGGTGCACGGGCATGTCCCAAGTCACACGGACGTGTGACCCCTGTTTGGAGAGAAATTTTTCAGATGAGTTCCGAAAGTTTCGGGACATAAGTCTAAGGCCTCGTAGGCCCATGAAATGTCTGATTTGACTAAGAAAGAGAAGTTTTTTATTCGCAACGAAATTTTATAGCCCGTAAGTACATGTTTAAGTGAGTTCAAGCATGGTAATGTCTCGTATCCAGTCTTAGTCTCGGACTCGGGTAAAGGGTGTTACAGAGAACTTGCTAAAAATTTGAGCTTTCAAAACCCCTATTATGCTTGCAAATTTCGGTGGAGGAAGATGGAAAGAAAGATGATATTTTCTCTTTCTTTATTCTAATATTAAACTAGTCAAATTAGTCACCAACTATCCACTACTTTGACCAAAATTTTGTCCATCTTTGTCTCCTATATAGTATATGCCCGGCCAAGCAAATATTGGGGGTTTAATTGCCTTTTAAAGACCTCCAATTATCAATCTATGGCTATTTGGTACCTTTAGCTTATAGAATGGAACTTTCGCACTTTATGCGATTTAGTCCTTTTTCGCGAATTAAGAAGGAAATCGCTAAAATTAAAGCACCATAATTTTCATGCATCTCTAAAAACATGTTATAACACATAAAATAACATGAAAATTATTTTTCTCTAACCACAAATTTGTGATCCCGAGATCACTGTTCCGACTAGCCCTAAATCGGGCTGTTACAATTCTCTCCCCTTAAGGATTTTCGCCCCCGAAAATCTTACCGGTGAAAAGGTTAGGGTATTTGTTTCTCATTATTTCCTCGGGCTCCCATGTAGCCTCTTCTATTCCGTGCCTTTTCCATAGAACTTTCACTAGGGCTATGCTTTTGTTTCTTAACTGCTTGACTTCTCGCGCCAAAATTCTAACAGGTTCTTCACCATAAGCTAAATCTGGTTGTATCTCTACCTCTGCCGGAACTATGACATGTGAAGGGTCTGAACAGTATCAGCGCAACATGGATACATGAAAGACGTCATGAATCTTTTCTAGCTCGAGTGGCAAGGCCAATCGATAAGCCACCTGTCCTATCCTCTCGGTAATTTCATAAGGTCCGATAAAGCGCGGACTCAATTTACCCTTCTGGCCAAATCTGAGGACTTTCCTCCAAGGTGACACTTTCAAGAACACTTTATCACCGACTTTGAATTCAATCTCTTTCCTTTTCAAATCCGAATAGGACTTTTGTCTATCCGAGGTGACTTTCAGACAGTCACGTATCGCTTTTACTTTTTCTTCAGTTTCCTTAACCAAATCGACCCCGTGTATCTGTTTCTCTTTGAGTTCTGACCAATACAAGGGCATTCAACACTTACGTCCATACAGTGCCTCATAAGGCGCCATTTTCAAACTTGACTGAAAACTATTGTTGTAGGCGAATTCCACCAACGGTAAGTATTTCTCCCAATTACCGTGGAATTCCAAAACACAACATCAAAGCATGTCTTCGACTATCTGAATTACCCTCTCTGACTGCCTGTCGATTTGCGGATGGAAGGCTGTACTGAAACTCAATTTCGTGCCCAAGGCCTCTTGTAGCTTTTTTAAAAACTGTGACGTGAATCTTGGATCTCTATCCGAAATGATCGACAACGGTACACCATGAAGTCTTACTATCTCTGACATGTACAAGTATGCCAATTTATCAAGCGAATAGTCGACTTGCACTGGTATGAAATGGGCTGACTTTGTGAGTCTATCAACCACTACCCATACTGCATCTTTCTTCTTTGGAGTCAACGGTAAGCCCATCACGAAGTCCATGGTAATACGGTCCCATTTACACTCAGGAACCATAATGGGCTGAAGTAAACCCAAAGGTACTTGATGTTCAGCTTTTACTTGCTGACAAATAAGGCATCTCGATACAAACTCGGAAATGTCTTTCTTCATACCAAACCACCAATACCATTTCCTCAAACATTGTACATCTTCGTGCTGCCTGGGTGCACATTCAAACATCCGCTATGCGCTTCATGCAAGATCTTACGAATAAGCTCATCATTTCTGGGTACACAGACCCTATCTCGAAATGTCAGACACCTATCAGGATTTACTCGAAAGTCTGACTCAACCTTCGACTCACATAAAACTCTTTTGGCTTGCAAACTGTTATCATCTTTCTGAGCTTCACAAATCTCTTGGAGAAACAATGGTTTAGCCCTCAATTCGGCTAAAATGGAACCATCATCCAACAAAACCATCTGAGTACTCAAGGCTCTCAGTGCGAACAATGATTTTCTGCTCAAAGCGTCAGCGACTATGTTCGCCTTTCCCGGATGGTAGTCGATCACTAAGTCATAATCCTTAATCAGTTACAACCACCTTCTTTACCTCAAATTCAATTCTTTTTTAGTCAACAAATATTTTAGGCTTTTATGGTCGGTGAAAATCCGGCACCTTTCACCATATAAATGATGTCCCTAAATCTTCAAAGCAAACACAATTGCGGTCAACTCTAAATCATGAGTCGGGTAATTATTCTCGTGCGGCTTTAATTGCCTAGAGGCGTACGCAATCACCTTACCCTCCTGCATAAGTACGCAACCCAATCCATTTAGGGATGCATCACTGTAAACCACAAACTCTCTTTCCGGTTCAGGTTGCACCAAAACAGGGGCCTCAGTCAACAGTGTCTTCAATTTCTCAAAACTCTGTTGGCACTCTTCTGTCCAAACAAACTTCACATCTTTTTGCAACAGTCTCATCATCGGGGTAGCTATCATGGAAAACCCCTTGAAAAAATGCCTGTAATAACCGTCTAGACCCAGAAAACTCCTTACTTCAGTTACGCTCCTCGACGGTTTCCATTCAATAATTGCTGAAATCTTACTCGGGTCTACTCTAACTCTTTCTTCCGAGACAATGTGCCCCAAAAATCCCACTTCCTTGAGCCAAAACTCACTCTTAGTGAACTTGGCATACAATTTTTTTTCTCTCAAAACTTGCAGAACCATACTCAAATGTTCAGCATGTTCGTTCTGATCTCGAGAGTAGATCAGTATGTCGTCGATGAAGACTACGACAAATTTATCTAAGTATGGCCGAAAAATGTGATTCATCAAACCCATGAAGATCGCAGGGGCATTTGTCAGACCAAAAGGCATGACCAAAAATTCGTAGTGGTCGTACCTAGTCCTAAATGCGATTTTCGGCACATCTGATTCCTTAACTCTAAGCTGGTAGTACCCTGACCTCAAATCTATCTTGGAAAATACCGTGGCTCCCTTCAATTGGTCGAATAGATCATCGATCCTCAGTAACGGGTACTTGTTCTTCACAGTTACCTTGTTGAGTTGCCGATAATCTATGCATAACCTCATAGAACCGTCTTTCTTCTTCACAAATAAAACGGGAGCACCCCAAGGAGAGAAACTCGGTCTTGCGAAAATCTTTTCCTTTAGAGCTTGCAACTACGCTTTTAGCTCTTTTAGCTCGGTTGGTGCCATTCTATAAGGAGCAATAGAAATAGGGGCAGTACCTGGAGCCAACTCAATCCCGAATTCAATCTCTCTAACCGGAGGTAATCCTGGCAACTCTTCCGGGAAAACATCTAGGTACTCGCACACTATGGGTACCGACTCCATTCTCAAATTAGTCTCTTTAGTGTTCAACACCAAGGCAAGATAAGCCTCGTACACTTTCCTTAAATACCTCTGAGTCGACAAGCTTGATATCACTACTGGTGATCTATCTGGCTTATATGATTCAACACGAATAAAATCCCCATTTTCACTTTTCAACTCAATATGCTTCTCCCCACAATTCACAATTAACCCATGAGTAACTAGCCAATCCATCCCAAGGATGACATCAAACTCGTCAAATGACAAAAGCATAAGATCAACCGAAAAATAATGACCCTTAATCAACAAAGGGCATTCTTTGCATACTCTATTAACCAATACATACTTACCTAGAGGATTAGACACTCTTATGATGAATTCAGTAGACTCTATAGGCATGCTCATGCTAGAGACTAATTTCATGCATATGTATGAGTGGGTAGATCCCGGATCAATTAAAGCTATAACACGAGTATTATAGAGAGAAAAGGTACCCGTGATTACGTCGGGGGAAGATGCCTCTTCACGAGCACGAATGGCATATGTCCTCGCCGGTGCTCTACCCTTGACTCTAGCAGCTTGCTCTCTAGATAGATTCTTGCTACCCATCTCATTTCCCGGGTTTCTCAGTGGCCTTCCCCTAGCAGTACTCCCCGATCTTGCATTCTGAGGCTTTTCTCTCTCGGCCACCTCGGGGCAGTCTCTGATAAAGTGGTCTAAGGACCCACATCTGAAACAAGCTTTCTCATTTGCCCGGCACTCACCAGAATGGCGCCTGCCACACTGAGGGCATTCCAGTTTACTTGGTCGAACGTTGCCCACACTAGCAATTGATGTGGTCTGCCCTTTCGCTCCCAAAAATTGTTTACCCTTACTTCGGGTTGAAAACCCGACTGAGGTGGCTGATCGAGTAGCAAAATCCCTCAATTTCTTAGATGAGGATTGGTAGGACTTATTCAACTGCATCTTCTTCGAGTCACGAGACTCATTCTCAGCTCTTCTCTTCTCCTTAGCCAACTCTTCGGCTTTACAGGCTCTATCTACCAATATTACAAATTCTTTTAGTTCGAGGACTCCAACATATAAACGAATGTCCTCATTCAGTCCGTCCTCGAACCTTTTGCACATGACTGCCTCGGTAGACACACACTCCCGGGCATATTTGCTGAGCCTTACGAACTCTCGTTCGTAGTCAGTCACTGACATGCGGCCTTGCTTCAGTTTCAAGAACTCCTTCCTCTTATAATCGATAAATCTCTGGTGATGTACTTCTTCCGGTATTCCTCTTGGAAGAATTCCCAGCTAACTCTCTCCCTTGGTACCACCGACACAAGGGTGTTCCACCATCGGTAGGCTGAATCTCTCAAAAGAGATACCGCGCACTTTAAGCACTCTTCAGGCTTGCAGGATAATTCATCGAATACCCTGATGGTATTCTCGAGCCAAAATTCCGCTCTCTCTGGATCATCATCCTTACTAGCCCGAAATTCTTCAGCTCCTTGTTTCTGGATTTTATCAACTGGAGCCCTTTCTCTCCTCACCACCTCAACTACTTGAGGAGCTACTAGAGCAGGTTGAGGAATTGGTGGGGGTGGAGGGGGTTGAGCGTTACGATTTGCTCGGGTATACTCAGTATACCAGTTGCTCATCATGTGGAGAAAGGCTTCTCGAGCCTCTTCCCCCTGACCCAAGGTCTCGGGTCTACTATTAGCTGGCGCGGTCCCTTGAGCGGGAGCCGGCGCGTGACTCGCAGCATCATCGGCTGCAGTTCGGTCTGGATCAGAATCTATATACTATATAAAACACAATTTTATACGTCAAGAGTCATCACACTATCATTACTCAGACATTCTTACATATAGCATGTATAGCTAGACTTGTACTTACGCTACGTTAGTCCTAGAACCGACTAAACCGTAGCTCTGATATCAATAAATGTAACACCCCTTACCCGTGTTCAAGCCGAAACTGGGTTTGAGGCATTACCTAACTAAACTTGCTTAAACGTCTCGAATAAGGTTATAAAATTTTGTTTAAACCCATCACTAGCACGTACTCGGCCTAAGAGGCCCTAAACATACCTCTGAGAGGTATCGGAACTATACCGGGAAATTTTACGAACTCGGTAAACTTTTCAACAAAACAGGGGCCACACGCCCGTATTGGTCTAGGGACACGCCCGTGTCTTCCACTCGTGGTCGATCCTGACTAACTTCACACGGCCTAGACATGCCCGTGTCTACCACCCGTGGTCGATTTAAATTCCACAATTAATGTGCAAACTTCACACGGCTTGGGCACACGCCCGTGTCCCTAGCCCGTGGAGTATACTGACTTGCAAACCTAGCATGCAATGGGACACACGGTCGATCCACACGCCCATAGGGCTGACCGTGTGTCACACACGGCATAGACACATGCCCGTGTGTCTACTCGTGTGGACAATTAGATGGCTATCTACCAAGCCCTTTGCCACCCTACATTGTACACATACAAACACCAATCCAATTCAACATAATTCATAACCCAAAGGCATATCTAAGTAATCAATTCAACAACCATACACATGGGCATACACTTCAAGAAAATCAATTTCATTAAGCATAAGAGTTTGCCAAGTATTGGCCTAACTTAATAGATCATTACAAAAAAAAAAGACTTTAATGCCTTACAAAGCCAATACTTTGTCCAACAATTACGACCTAACAAAATACTCGAGTCCTATACATGCCATACTCAAAATAAGTCTAAATTGTTATACCAAAGTGGTGTCGATAGTGTGATTTTCGAACTCCTACGTCCTCGTTCCTCGAGTTATCTTGGCAATACTACAAGGAGAAAGAGCAATGAAAAGGGTAAGCATAAAGCTTAGTAAGTTTGCATGGATATAATTAGCAACAATAAGCGCATAAAATAATCCATCCATGACATTAACTAACCATACACAAGTCATAGGCTTCTTGCCATACTTACTCACAATTGCCCTTATTTAGCACATACCATGCCACATATCGTAATCGTTTCTTCTTGACTCATTCACGAGTACCTGTATTCACTCATTCACATGACTTTAGTGCTAATCTCATTTACATTTCTAAACTCATCTAATCATCCCATTAATCACTAGGGATACTCAAAGATGCATAATATCATCATTACTATAAATACGAGGCCAATGCCACATCCCAGAAATGGTCTTACATGGAGTTACCTCCAAATGCCGATTCCATATCTTGGATATGGTCTTATACGGAATTTCACATTTAAAATCGACGCCACATCCCGGATATGGTCTTAAATGATTCTCACATTCATTACCGAAGCCATATTCCAAATATGGTCTTATACGAAAATCTTAATTTGGTGCCGAGGCCATGTCCCGGACATGGTCTTATACGGGACCTTATTCATTTCTCATCTCGATGATAGCATTTTCATATTCATTATAGTCCGCTAGGACTTCAACATTATATTCAACATCAATCACTCAATTTAGTAGAGTATTATGCATCAATATGATACCAAGCATTCTCAATTATGCTAACATGAAGGTTGCATTAATCACAAACAAACTTACCTTGATTTTCAAAATGAGCCAACTCGTCGGTCTAGTCCAAGACTTTGTTTATTCCCCGATCGAGGCGGATTCTCGGTTCTTCTTGCTCTATAATAGCAATTTATCTCATTTCAATCATCATATTAATAAAAGCATTTCACTAATCATGCTTAGGCAAAATTACTATTTTGCCCCTAGACTTTGGCAAAATGACCATTTTGCCCCTAGGCTCGAAATTAAATTCTAATCACATTTTTACCTTCAACAAGCCAAGGTGAACATTTAATATTCTTATAGCTATCATCAAAACTCAACATTTCACATAGTTACTACAAATTTGTGACCTTTTCATCAAGGTCCAATTAGGTGTTTTCAAGACAACACATTTCACAAAAGTTGTTCATCTAACAACTAAGACTCAATTTCTTCCATAAAATGCAGCAAATAGAAAATGAAAGCTCTCATGGTAAAACTCTAAACTTTGTATCATATTGCACAAAAGTCCTCTCATTTGAAAGCTTAAGTTCTAGGGGTCTTAAAAGTACAATTATCATCAAGAAAAATCATCAAAATCACTTACTAGAATGGAGGAGAGCTTGCTGAAAATTTTAGCTTTTAAAACCCCTATTATGCTTGCAAATTTTGGTGGAGGAAGATGGAAAGAAAGATGGTATTTTCTCTTTCTTTATTCTAATATTAAACTAGTCAAATTAGTCACCAACTATCCACTACTTTGACAAAAATTTTGTCCATCTTTTTCTCCTATGTAGTCTATGGCCGGCCAAGAAAATATTGGGGGTCTAATTGCCTTTTAAAGACATCCAATTATCAATCTATGGCTATTTGGTACCTTTAGCTTATAGAATGGAACTTTCGCACTTTATGCGATTTAGTCCTTTTTCGCGAATTAAGCAAGAAATCGCTAAAATTAAAGCACCATAATTTTCATGCATCTCTAAAAACATGTTATAACACATAAAATAACATGAAAATTATTTTTCTCTAACCTCGGATTTGTGATCCCGAGATCACTGTTCTGACTAGCCCCTAAATCGGGCTGTTACAATTAGCTTTTCTTGGATGATAGTCAATAATGAGATCAGTCTTTTAATAACTCCAACCATCTATGCTATCGTAAATTCAATTCTTATTGAGACATAAAGTATTTTAAGCTTCTGTGATCTGTAAAAATGTGACATATTTCTTCGTGTAAATAGTGTCACCAAATTTTTAAAGGAAACACAATAGCTGCAAGCTCCAAATCGTGTGTTGGGTAGTTTCTCTCGTGCGGTTTCAACTGACGGGAAGCATAAGCTACAACTTTTTCTTCTTGCATCAAAACACAACCCAAACTATTAATTGAAACATCACTATAAATCACAAATTCTTTGTCGAACTCTGGTTGAACTAATACAAGGGATCCGATTAACATCGCTTTCAACTGATCAAAACTCTACTAGTATTTATCGGACCAAACAAATTTTACATCTTTCTGAAGTAGTTTTGTCAGCGGTGTAGCAATCATTAAGAATCCTTTAACAAATCATCTGTAATTGTAACAGCCCGTTTTTCAATGGTGTCAGAAATAATGGTTTCGAGGCCACCAAATAAGACGAGTAAGTTCATAAATATTATTATTTAATATTTACGAGTCAAATATGGTTTTGAAAAGCTTTTTGATTTGATAATTTATGTTATATAAGTGAGTTATTAAGTACAACGGGTATGACCCTAAGGTCAAGTGGTTTTAGAAAATGAGCTATCGGGACCTGATAAGCTAGAAAAGTAACATATTTTAATCTCATTCTTAATGTGTTTTTGGATGATTAATTATGCAAATTGGTGAATTTGATACTCCTAATCCTTTAAATTCATGTTTCTATACTTAGGAGAGCATTTGGGAGCAAAAGGAGAGAAAAATGAGCCAAAATTAGACAAATAGAGTTGTTTTTAGGATCCACAATGTAACACCCCTTACCCGGGTTCTACGCCGGAACCGGGCCTGAGGCATTACCGAACTCAAACCACTTGATCGCCACTTAGGCTCGTCGTAACTACTCTCTGAAGTCATCTCAACAACCTCATTCTCGACTTACGAGGCCTCACTTATACACACGAGGGCTCTCGAGACTAAACCGAAACTTTTTCAGTTCTTAAAAATTTTCTCTTTTGAACAGGGCTCACACGCCCATGCAAGGTACAACACACCCGTGTGAAGCCACACACGCCCATGTTCCCAAACTGTGCTTAAAAGCCCAGCATTCTGCCAATGCCCCACGGCCAAGGCACACGCCCGTGCTTCCCAACCGTGGTAAATACTGACTTCCCTCACACGGCCTGGAGTCTAGACACATGCCCGTGTGTCTAGCTCGTGGCCAATTCTGACTTAATATATCAACCTACAACATGCACTCATACAACACATCCATAATCAACTTAAATTGAAGTGCAATCTCACATAGAGAACTACATCTTTCTTTCATATAATGTAATAGCCAACAACCATGGCATTATACAAAATACACTATCCATCTAAAGGCCAACACATCTTAGCCATTTACACCAAAAATTCACTAATTTGTCTAGCCCCTATACATGCCATATACAAAACATTGAGTCTAATGTACCAGAGTGTGCTGATAGTATGGGCGATTTTCCAATTGATCCTCGTATCTCGATTCAACACTTTTACTCTATAAGACAAGGGAAATGAAAGAGAGTAAGCTTTGAGCTTAGTAAGTTTACACATAAACAATTAAGCAACATAGTATAAGCTAAGCAACAATTAACATTATACTAACATAAGTAATTCACAACTATGCTTACTATTTCTATCCCTTACCACATTTCCAACACATCATGAGTCACTTACTCATAACTATTGACATACACCCCTGCATTCAACATCACATTTACACAATATTCAACACATCATTATTTCTCGATAATATATCCACATAGCTAATCCACACAGCTAGTCCACACAGCTAATTCACACAGTCAATCCACACAGCTAATCTACTCACTACCACATCCACACAGCAAATCTCTCGGTGGTTCCGCACTAAGCCCACCCCATTCAATTAGTAAGGTAGTATCGCACTTAGCCTACCAACAAGGTATTCATAGCGATTTCGCACATAGCCCACTAAATAACATACCTAACGATAGCATCGTACATAGCCAGCTCATCGTCAATTTGCATTAGGATGGTATCGCACTTAGCCCACCTTTTTACACTATTACAACACATCAACATATTTACTTACTCTATCATTCCTCCATTCACATATTCTACTTGAACCACATAGGTTCTCAATCATTCTCGATCATGCTACACACTATTTAGCATTCACAAATTGTAAGTAAAAAAGCATTATTTATGCATAGACTTACCTCGATACTCAAAAGTATTGAGACTTGCAATTTAGTCCACCACCTTGCTTTCGCCTCGGTTTCGATCCGGGCTTCATCTTTCTTGATCTATAATGAATAAATCATCTTATTAAATACATACATTGACTAAATTGACCCACATCTCATACTTTAGCAAAATTACTATTTTGCCCCTAAACTTTCTCATATTTACACTTTAGCCCCAAAGGCCCGTAAAGTGATTTTTATTCAACTTTCGAGTCTTTCATGCTTAGTCGAACCACTTATTCAACTAAAGCTATCATCAATTCTCACTAAAACACACATGTATGACCAAACTTAAGATTTTCACAATCAAGTCCCTACATGCATTTTCATGGAAAATCACTTAACAAAAGATGTTTCTACTACATCAAGCTTTCATAATCTTCCATAAAACAACAAAATACATGCATGTCATACATGACCACATTTTTGAACATCCTTCATAGCTCATCAAATAGCTAAAAATAGCTTACTCATGCTATCGAGACTTCAAAAATACAAAGAATATAAAAAATGAGGCTAGATGCACTTACTAGCAAGCTTGAAAATTTGAAGAACCCTAACAATGGCTCTTTGGAATTTTTGGCAGCCTTGGAGAAGAAGATGAATGAATTTTGTCATCTTTTCTCCTATTTTAATCACTTATTTGATAAATGACCAAAATGCCCCTTTTGATAAACTTTAAATTTTAACTCATTCATGCCCAATTTTGTCCAAAAATTAGAATTTGGATAAATTGCTATTTAAGGACCTCTAATTAATAATCTAAAGCTATTTCACACATATAGCTTCTAGAAACACACATTTTGCAACTTTTGTAATTTAGTCCTTTTGGACAATTCAACCACAATTTCACAAAATTGCTTCATGAATCTTTCACACTAGCATGCATACAAGGCATAAACCTCAAAAACTTATTTATAACCCTCAGATTTGTGGTCTCGCACCACTATTCTGACTAGGCCCTAAACCGGGATGTTACAACTCTCCCCCCTTTAGAGATTTTCGCCCCCGAAAATCTTACCAGTAAAGAGGTTTGGATGTTGCTCTCTCATAACTTCTTCTGTTTCCCACGTAGCCTCTTCCACACCATGTTTCTGCCATAACACTTTCACTAGTGCTATGCTCTTATTTCTCAACTGTTTCACTTCTCGAGCCAAGAAATTAATCGGCTCCTCTTCATAAGACATATCCGGTCTTATCTCAATTTCTGTCGAAGGAATCACATGTGAAGGATCGGAGCGATACCGTCACAACATCGACACATGGAACACATTATGAATCTTTTCCAACTCTACCGGTAAAGCCAACCGGTATGCTACAGGCTCAATTCTATCTGTAATCTCATACAGCCCTATGAACCTTGGACTCAATTTCCCTTTTTGTCTAAATCTCATAATCTTCTTCCACGGGGACACTTTCAAAAACACTTTGTCGCCCACTTTAAACTCAATTTCTTTTCTTTTCAAATCCACGTACGACTTCTGTCGGTCCAAAGCAGCTCTCAGACTATTATGGATTACTTTCACCTTCTCTTCAGTTTCCTTCACTAAATCGACCCCATGGATCCGCTTCTCACTAAGCTCGATCCAATACATAGGAGCCCAACACTTACGACCATACAAAGCCTCATACGGTGCCATCTGTATACTCGACTGATAACTATTGTTGTAGGCGAATTCGACCAAAGGTAGATATCTCTCCCAACTACCTTCGAATTCTAACACACAGCATCGAAGCATATCTTCAAGAACTTGAATCACTCTTTCAGACTGACCATCGATTAGCGGATGGAACGCGGTACTGAAATTCAATCTCGTACCTATGGCCTCTTACAACTTCTTCCAAAATCTCAAAGTAAACCTCGGATCTCTATCCGATATAATAGACACAGGCACACCATGAAACCTCACTATCTCTGCCACATACAACTCAGCTAACTTGTCTAGTGAATAATCAACACGTACTGGAATAAAGTGAGCCTACTTCGTAAATCTATCTACAACAACCCACACAGCATCTCTCTTTCTCGAAGTCATCGACAACCCCGTTACAAAATCCATGGTAATCCGATCCCACTTCCATTCGGGTACCATTACTGGCTGAAGCAATCCCAAAGGCACTTGATGCTCACCTTCACACTGATAACCGTCGGACACTTTGTCACAAACTCTGAAATATCTCTTTTCATACCCAGCCACCAATATAACTTTTTCAGGTCATTGTACATTTTCATACTGCCCGAATGTACTGACAAACATCCACTGTGGGCCTCATGCAAAACCTTTCGAATCAACTCATCATCTTTAGGAACACAAATTCTGTCACGATACGTCAAACAACCATTCAAATCCACTCGAAAATCAGAATCACTTTTTGATTCGTACTTAGCTATCTTAGCTTGCATCTCACTGTCATTTCTCTGAGCCTCACATATTTGTTGAACAAATAGCGGCTTAGCTCTCAATTCCGCCAAAATAGCACCATCGTCAGACAATGCTAAACTCGTGCTTATAACTCTTAGAGCATACAAGGATTTCCTACTCAGGGCATCCGCAACCACATTCGCTTTTCCCGGGTGGTAGTCAATGGCCAACTCATAGTCTTTCAACAACTCAAGTCACCGTCTCTGTCGCAAATTTAGATCCTTCTGATCCATCAAATACTTCAAACTCTTGTGATCCGTAAAGATTCGGCACTTCTCACCATACAAGTAATGTCGCCAAATCTTTAACGCAAAAACAATCGCCGCTAACTCCAAATCATGAGTCAGATAATTCTTCTTGTGCGGTTTTAGCTGCCTCAAGGCGTAAGCGACTACCTTACCCTCTTGCATCAACATGCAACCGAGACCATTAAACGATGCATCACTATAAACCACGAACTCCTTCCCCGATTCTGGTTGAACCAAAACCGGTGACTCAGTCAACATTGTTTTTAGTCTCTCGAAGCTCTGTTGACATGTCTCAGTCCATTCAAACTTCACATCTTTATGCAACAACTTCGTCATCGGAGTAGCAATCACGAAGAACCCCTTTACGAAACGTCTGTAATATCCTGCTAATCCCAAGAAACTTCTGATTTCAGACACGTTCCTCGGCGGTTTCCAATCCACAACAGCCGATATCTTACTCGGGTCAACTCTGACACCATCACCTGACACCATGTGTCCTAGGAATCCGACCTCTCGTAGCCAAAACTCACTCTTGCTAAACTTAGCATACAACTGGTTATCTCTCAAAGTTTGCAAGACAATTCTCAAATGCTCTTCGTGATCGTTCTCATCCCGAGAATAGATCAATATATCATCAATAAAGACAACTACAAACTTGTCCACATATGGTCTGAAAACACGGTTCATCAGATCCATAAAAATCGTAGGTGCATTCGTCAAACCAAACGGCATAACCAAAAACTCATAATGGACATACCTTGTCCGAAATGCAGTTTTCAACACATCTTGCTCTTTCACTCCGAGCTGATAATAACCAGACCTCAAGTCTATCTTGGAGAACACTGTAGCTCCATTCAGTTGATCAAAAATATCATCAATCCTTGGTAAAGGATACTTATTCTTCACCGTCACCTTTTTCAGTTGTCTATAGTCTATACACAACCTCATAGACCAATCTTTCTTCTTCACGAATAATATCGGAACACCCCACGACGAGTAGCTCGGTCTTGTAAAACCCTTATCTGTCAACTCTTGCAACTGAACCTTCAGTTCTTTCAACTCTACAGGTGCCATTCTATATGGAGCAATTGAAATAGGTGCCACTCCCGGAACCAAGTCAATTCCAAACTCGACCTCTCTCACTGGAGGTAATTTGGGTAACTCTTCCGGAAATACATCTGGATACTCACATACCACTGGCACTGTTTCAAACTCTACTCCAACCTCTCGAGTATTCAACACAAAAGCAAGACAGGACTCACATCCTTTTCTCAAACATTTCTCAGCCACTAGGGAAGAAATCATCACTGGTAGACTATCCGATCAGAAATCATCACTGGTAGACTATCCGATCCACCTGATTCAACCCGAACCACATCTCCACTCTCACATTTCAATTCAATAAACTTACTACCACAGTTCACTAAGACACTATGGGTAGTCAACCAATCCATGCCTAGGATTAAATCAAACTCATCAAACGGTAACAACATAAGGTTTGCCAGAAAACAATGATTCTCAAACAATAAAGGACAATTCTTACACACTTTGTCCACTAACACATGCTTTCCTAACGGGTTTGACACCTTAACCACTACGTCCGTAGACTCAATGGTCATACTCAAACTAGATGCTAATCTCATACAAATATAAGAATGAGTAGACCCTGGATCTATTAAAGCAATAACAAAGGTGTCATAGAGAGAAAATGTACCCGTTATCACATCAGGGGAGGATGCTTCTTCGTGAGCGTGAATAGCATACGTCATCGCAGGTGCCCGACCCTCTGGTCTCATAGTAGAATCTCTGGGTGCACCTCTACCACTATTCCCGCCTCTCGGGTTCCTTGGTGGTCTACTGCTTGTAGACACATCGCTAGGTCTCATCTCTTGCCTCTCTTCCTTATCATCCCTCTCGGGGTAGTTTCGGATAAAATGGTCGGGGGAACCACACTTATAACAGTTTCGACTGTTACCCCAACACTCTCCAGTGTGATATCTACCACAACTTGGACACTCCGGTTTACTCTTCGGACTGCCCACACTTTCCATCGAGGTAGCTTGGACTCTCGAACCTGAACGAGTATTGCCCAAGTCTCGATGCGAATAACCCACTGGTGCTGTCGTTCGAGGATTCACTTCCTTGGATCTTTTCGACTGAGCTTGGTACGACTTGCCCATCGGCCTCTTTCTAGCATCTCGGGCTTCACTCACAGCCCTCCTCTTTTCTGAACTCAGCTCTTCGGCCTTACTTGCCCTCTCAACTAATACCACAAATTCTTTCAACTCCAAAATGCCCACTAGGAGTTTGATGTCCTCATTCAGCCCATCTTCGAACTTCTTACACAAGATGGTCTCAGTCGATACACATTCTTGAGCGTATTTGCTAAGCCTAACAAACTCACGCTCATACTCTGCTACTGACATCCTTCATTGCTTCAACTTAAGGAATTTTTTCCTTTTCCGATCAGTAAATCGCTGGCTTATATACTTCTTCCGGAACTCTTCCAGAAAGAAGTCCCACGTCACCCGCTCTCTGGGGACTACCAACGTTAGTGTTTTCCACCAATGGTATGTCGAATATCTCAGCAAGGATACGGCACACTTCAAGCTCTCCTCAAGTGTACATGAGAGTTCATCGAACACCCTCATTGAGTTCTCCAACCAGAACTCCGCCCTCTCTGGGTCATCATCTACCTTAGCTCTAAACTCTTTAGCCCCGTGTTTCCTAATCTTATCCACCGGGGGTTTCGATATCCTCACTACATCCATACCTTGAGGAGCCACTGGATTTGGCTGAGGTATAGGAGGAGGTGGAGGAGGTTGAGTAGTAGGGTTTGCTCGAACATAGTCCGAGTACCAATTACTCATCATCTAGAGAAAGGCTTCCCGTGCCTTTTCCCTTTGACCCCTGACCTCGGGTCCACTCTCAACGGGTGCGGTTCCTTCCGTAGGAGCCGGCGCATTACTAGCTTCTTCATCAGCAGTCGATGGATCAGAATCCATATACTATATAAAACAAGATTTAAAATCATCAGAAGCCACACATTATCATTGTACACTTATGGCATGTATAGCTAGACTCTTACACCCGCTACGGTAGTCCTAGAACCGACTAAACCATAGCTCTGATACCACTAAATGTAACACCCCTTACCTGGGTTCTACGCCAGAATCGGGCCCGAGGTGTTACCGATCTCAAACCACTTGATCGCAACTTAGGCTCGTCGTAACTACTCTTTGAAGTCATCTTAACAACCTCATTCTCGACTTACGAGGCCTCACTCATACACACGAGGGCTCTCGAGACTAAACCGAAACTTTTTCCAATCTTAAAAATTTTCTCTGTTGAACAGGGCTCACACGATCGTGCAAGGTACAACACGCCCGTGTGAAGTCACACACGCCCATGTTCCCAAACCGTGCTTAAAAACCCAGCATTCTGCCAATGCCCCACGGCCAAGGCACACGCCCGTGCTTCCCAACCGTGGTAAACACTGACTTCCCTCACACGGCCTGGAGTCTAGACACACGCCCGTGTGTCTAGCTCGTGGCCAATACTGACTTAATATATCAACCTGCAGGGGACGCACGGTCAAAGCACACGCCCGTGGGCTGACAGTGTGTCACACATGGCCTAAACACACGCCCGTGTGTCTATCTACATGGCCAAGAACAAAGCTATTTGCTAAGCTCTTCTCACCCATATAGCTTACACAACATTCACTCATACAACACATCCATAATCAACTCAAATTGAAGTGCAATCTCACATAGAAAACTACATCTTTCTTTCATATAATGTAATAGCCAACAGCCATGGCATTATACAAAATACACTATCCATCTAAAGGCCAACACATCTTAGCCATTTACACCAAAAATTCACTAATTTGTCTAGCCCCTATACATGCCATATACAAAACATTGAGTCTAATGTACCAGAGTGTGCTGATAGTATGGGCGATCTTCCAATTGATCCTCGTATCTCGATTCAACACTTTTACTCTATAAGACAAGGGAAATGAAAGAGAGTAAGCTTTGAGCTTAGTAAGTTTACACATAAACAATTAAGCAACATAGTATAAGCTAAGCAACAATTAGCATTATACTAACATAAGTAATTCACAACTATGCTTACTCTTTCTATCCCTTACCACATTTCCAACACATCATGAGTCACTTACTCATACTATTGACATACACCCCTGCATTCAACATCACATTTACACAATATAAAACATATCATTATTTCTCGATAATACATCCACACAGCTAATCCACACAGCTAGTCCACACAGCTAATCCACACAGTCAATCCACACAGCTAATCTACTCACTACCACATCCACACAGCAAATCTCTCGGTGGTTCCGCACTAAGCCCACCCCATTCAATTAGTAAGGTAGTATCGCACTTAGCCTACCAACAAGGTATTCATAGCGATTTCGCACATAGCCCACTAAATAACATACCTAACGATAGCATCGCACATAGCCAGCTCATCGTCAATATGCATTAGGATGGTATCGCACTTAGCCCACCTTTTTGCACTATTACAACACATCAACATATTTACTTACTCTATCATTCCTCCATTCACATATTCTACTTGAACCACATAGGTTCTCAATCATTCTCGATCATGCTACACACTATTTAGCATTCACAAATTGTAAGTAAAAAAGCATTATTTATGCATAGACTTACCTCGATACTCAAAAGTATTGAGACTTGCAATTTAGTCCACCACATTACTTTTGCCTCAGTTTCGATCCGGGCTTCGTCTTTCTTGATCTATAATGAATAAATCATCTTATTCAATACATAAATTGACTAAATTGACCCACATCTCATACTTTAGCAAAATTACTATTTTGCCCCTAAACTTTCTCATATTTACACTTTAGCCCCAAAGGCTCGTAAAGTGATTTTTATTCAACTTGCTAGTCTTTCATGCTTAGTCGAACCACTTATTCAACTAAAGCTTTCATAAATTCTCACTAAAACACACATGTATGACCAAACTTAAGATTTTCACAATCAAGTCCCTACATGCATTTTCATGGAAAATCACTTAACAAAAGATGTTTCTACTACATCAAGCTTTCATAATCTTCCATAAAACAACAAAATACATGCATGTCATACATGACCACATTTTTGAACATCCTTCATAGCTCATCAAATAGCTAAAAATAGCTTACTCATGCTACTGGGACTTCAAAAATACAAAGAATATAAAAAACGATGCTAGATGCACTTACTAGCAAGCTTGAAAATTTGAAGAACCCTAACAATGGCTCTTTGGAATTTTCGGCAGCCTTGGAGAAGAAGATGAATGAATTTTTTCATCTTTGCTCCTATTTTAATCACTTATTTGATAAATGACCAAAATGCCCTTTTTGATAAACTTTAAATTTTAATTCATTCATGCCCAATTTTGTCCAAAAATTAGAATTTGGATAAATTGCTATTTAAGGACCTCTAGTTAATAATATAAAGCTATTTCACACATATATCTTCTAGAAACAGACATTTTGCAACTTTTGCAATTTAGTCCTTTTGGACAATTCAACCACAATTTCACAAAATTGCTTCATGAAACTTTCACACTAGCATGCATACAAGGCATAAACCTCAAAAACTCATTTATAACCCTCAGATTTGTGGTCTCGCACCACTATTCCAACTAGGCCCTAAATCGGGATGTTACACACACGGCTTGGGCATTTCCACACGCGCTGGACACACGCCCATGTGCCAGCCCGTGTCAATTTAGTACCCTGATTTCCAAATACGCAGAAAAACCTAATTTTTAGGCTTTCTAAGCATTCTAAAGTCTATAAATACCAATTGGAGGAAAACCTAAAGGGGCGATCAAAGAAGATTGAAGAAAACACTCGAAGAACGCCATCGGAATCAACTCGAAAGCGGATCTGCCTCAAGATCGAAGATCTCCATTTAATTTCTTTCGAATTTTTATTGAGTTTTTTTTTTATGTCCTGTTGTTATCCTAACTTTGAGATGTTTCTATTCAGGATTATGAACTAAATTCCCTAGATACCTAGGGAGGATGAAACCTAATATAAATCTTATTATTTGATTTCTGATTTACATGATAAATACTTGATTATTGTTCTCAATTATGTATGCTTATTTCTTGTTTTAATATTTTTGTGATATTAATTCATATTTATTGGGCTTATTTCAGTGGAGCAAAAGTCCCTATTTAAGAGTAGATCTAGCATAATTGAGTGGAGTTGCATGTAATCCTAGAAATAGGACGACATAAATCTACTAGATTAGAGTCAAATCTAATAAGGGAATCCATAGATTGAGTTAATGCGACAATAGGGGTTTTAATTAGAAAGAGATTTTAATCAATCAACCTAGAGTCAATTGTTCTTACTCTCGAAAGAGATATTAACATAATTTAGGGATTTCTACGGATCAAGATACAAGTGAATAAATCATTTAATTCAGATTCATAATAATAGGCGAAGTCTAGGTGGATTCCTTCCTGGGTATAGTCTATCTCATTGGTTATCTTCGATTATTTTCTTATTTCATTCTCTATTGTGTTCTTAAGTTAGATTAGTTTAGTAATTTTAGATTAAAAAATCACTCCAATTTGTCGGCTAAATAATAGAAAATAGTAATTACTAGTACTTTTAGTCCTCGTGGATACGATATTCCCTACTCACCACAGCTATACTATTGTTCGATAGGTGCGCTTGCCTTTGTCGTATTTATAGTTAGTTTAGTGACAATCAAGTTTTTGGAGCCGTTACTGGGACTAAAATATTAGGAACACTTTATTTTTATTAATTTAACCATTTTTATTTTGTTTTGTTTTGTTTTTAGTTTAATTTTTACATTCTAATTTTTTTTTCTTTTATTTGCTTCTAGCAGGTTCCTTTAGTTTATGACTAGAAGAAACCCGTCAGGACCATTACTATTTGATAGTGAAATTGAAAGTACAGTAGAAACTGTAGAGAAGCAAGGCAAAGTTGATAGAATATGGTAGACGAAGAAGACATTATTATTACTGAGGAGATGGGTGATAACCAGAATAATCAGCTACCTCTTGCAGTTGCTGCAAATCCTGCAAATCCAGATCCTATTCCTCGTACTATGTACGATTATGCCAAGCCCACTCTAATTGGGGCTGAATCGAGTATTGTGAGACTCACCATTTCTGCAAATAATTTGGAACTAAAGCCGAACACTATTCAAATGATACAACAATTTGTTCAGTTCGATGGTTTGCAAGACAAAGATACAAATACTCATTTGGCTAATTTTTTAGAAGTCTGTGATACTTTCAAGATAAATGTGTTTTTTGACGATGCCATTCGCCTATGGTTATTCCCTTTCTTATTGAGGAACAAAGCAAAACAGTGGTTGAATTCTTTACCACGAGGTTCCATCACTACATGGGATCAAATGACCGAGAAATTCCTACTGAAGTACTTTCCACCAGCTAAGACAACTTACTTGAGGAATGATATCTCTTCCTTCATTCAGATTGATTTAGAGACCCTATATGATGCATGGGAGAGGTATAAGGATTTATTGAGACGGTTCCCTCACCATGGGTCACCCTTATGGCTACAAGTTCAAACCTTTTACAATGGTTTGAATCCCTCAACTAGGCAATTGATCGATGCAGTAGCTGGTGGTACACTTAACAATAAAACACCCGAAGCGACTTATGAATTTATAGAGGAGATGACACTGAATAATTATCAGTGGCAACTCATGAGGATGAAGCCAATGAAAACAGCCAGTGTCTTTAATTTAGATGCTGTCACTATGTTATCGAATCAAGTAGAACAATTAAATAAGAAAATTGATGGTTTATATGTTTCTACACAAGTACATCCAGTGATGTAATGCGATACGAATGGAGGAGGAATGAATAGTCCAGAATGTTTACCCTACGGTCCTAGCATAGAGAATGAACAAATCAATTATATGGGTAATAATTTTAGGCCTCAAAATAACCCTTATAGTAATACCTATAATGCAAGTTGGAGGAACCATCCCAATTTCTCTTGGAGTGGTCAAGGAAATCAAAGAGCACAAGCCCCTCCAGGCTTCCAATAACAACCTTACCAGTAAGAGAAGAAGTCGAATCTTGAGGAGATGTTAACGAAGTTTATCTCGGTGTCAGAAACCCGCTTTCAAAATACTGAAGTAGCACTTAAAAATCAACAAGCATCGATTCAAGGACTCGAGAACCAAATCGGCTAACTTGCTAAGTTAATCTTAGAACGACCAAAAGGTAGTTTGCCTAGCAATACTGAAACTAACCCAAATGAGCAACTTCATGAAATTACTGTTCGAGATGATGAAGGGCTAGTTGAATCTGAATCAAAACTGAGGTAAGAAAGTGTGGTAAGTAAAGGTAAGGTTGAGGTAAGCCAGAATGAGCAAAAGCCAGTTGCTGCAGAATATAAACCTCGAGTGTCATATCCTAACGCGACAAAGAGAGACCACACGAACGAACAATTTGGTAAATTTCTTAAACTTCTGAAAAAAATACATATTAACTTACCATTTGTTGAAGCTCTTTTGCAGATGCCCAATTCTGTTAAATTTTTAAATGAGCTTTTGGAAAACAAAAGGATGTTAGATGATTCATCGACTGTGGAGCTAAATGCAGTTTGCACGGCCATATTGCAAAATAAACTACCTAAAAAATTGAAAGATCTAAGGAGTTTTACTATTCCTTATTTAATTGGTAGTTTGATTATTAACAATGCTTTGGCTGATTTAGGGGCTAGTATTAATGTCATGCCCTATAAAATGTTTAAGCAATTAGGTCTTGGGAAACGCAAACAAACTAGGATGAGTATTCAATTAGAAAATAGAACCATTAGATTTCCTAGGGGTATTAGTGAATATGTTCTCGTAAAAATTGATAAATTCATATTCCTAGTTGATTTTGTTGTTTTAGACATGGATAAGGGTAACGAAGTACCTTTAATTTTAGGTCAACCCTTTTTAGCAATTGCTTGAACTAGAATTGATGTTGGTACAGGTGAATTATTACTTTGTGTAGGTGACGATTACTATCCAAGCTCATGATTTTGTTAAGACATCTAGTGATCGAGATGATTTTACAAGTTCTGTTAATATGAGTAACCATGTGGCTCAACCTTCTTTGTAGGAAACCCCTCGAAAAAACATAATAAAGCCACGTTTCAGTCCATGCGACAAAAATAGAATGACTCATGAAGAACGAATGTTACAAATCAATGAACTGGATAAATGGCAGACACATGTCAAGGAGAAACCGAAAAAGCACAATGAAGAGTCAAGACGATGCCATGATGAGCATGTGGATGGAGTAAACCAAATTAAGGTTGGAGAAAAGGTACTTCTAGACAAAACAGATCCACAAATTACCACTTCAGAGCTTGATGCAAATGGATCAAACCCTTTTACAGTACTGAACGTCTTCCCATACGGTACAGTCGAGGTAACTCATTCTAAATTTGACACATTTAAGGTAAATAATAATCAACTTAAACCTTATCTTGGTAGAATAATTGATAGCAAGAAAGAGGAGCTCCGGCTCTGCGAACCACTGTGACTGAGCGTACATAAGGTAAGTAGAGCTTAGACTTTAAATAAGCACTTCTCGAGAGGCAACCCGAGTGTTAACACTACTAATTCTCTTAATTTTATTTCATGTTATTTCTAAAACTAATTAATTTTCAAAAAAAAATTGTGTTTTTGACCCACACAGTCTGGACACAAGGGCGTGTCCTTGGCCGTGTGGATCTTGGGACTTAATTTTTCAAAAATTCAACTGTTACACGTCCTAAAATAGTCTACACGGCCTGGACACAAGGGCGTGTCCTAGGCCGTGTGAACCCTAGAGCTATTTTTTTCTATTTTATTCAAAGTCAGAGAGTTACACGGGTAGTATCCACGACTTTGTGAGATACACAGCCAAGCCACACGGGCGTGTGGGCTCTCACATGAGCGTGGGAGAAGCGAAGAAGATCATACACAATCGTGTGACGCGGCCTTCATTTCTATAGCCCCGTGGGACCAGTTCTTTTCCATCATCGAGCACACATACATGGAGCTGACCTTGGAGTTCTACTCTACATTTACTCTACAGCATGTGATGACGAACCATGACGAGCCAGGCACCATCACTTTCAGACTCGGTGGCCTGGCGCGCTATATGAGTGTCCCTGAGTTCAGTGCTGCTTTGGGACTATACACTGAAGAGTTTACGAGTGCTGAGAACTTCCTCCTCTTACATTGACACATCCACTACTCGCCATCTCTTTGTTGGATAGACCTTACAGCAAGTACAACACCCAATGACGCGAGTCGAACGAAGGTGACTTCTCTCCCTCCGGCTTTACGGTATATCCATGCCCTTTTATCTCACACATTAACCAGTAGGAAGGAGAGCACCGAAGTCATCAGTACCACCGTTGCATATTTTTTATGAAGCATGGCCACAGGGCATATTTTTTATTTAGCCTACTTTATCGCCCTCGCCTTCCGCTATCAGACGGACCGCAATAGGAAGGGTCCTATCTGTTTAGGCCCTTATGTGATTCGACTCGCTCGAAACTTCGGTCTCATCGACACACCGGAGCAGTCCTCTACACTTACACTCGCCGGCGAGATGTACCCACAGGGAATATCGAGCATGACCCATATGAGGATGATCGAGCGACTTCGTGGAGTGGATCCACCTCATTATCCATTATTTCATTTTGACCCTTAGAATGAACCCGAGTACTTCACTGATGATGTTCCTTTTCATCACGAGAACCAACCTCATCCTCCACCTTTGAGTCACCGTCTTGTTTCTTCTGCTTCTACCTTAGGGGACCTCTCTGAGCGATTCACTCACTTCGAGCAGCACTGCTTTCAGAGGTTCGATAGTATTGACACGACATTGTAGTAGATCTGTCAGCATCTCCATATCTCCTCGTCAGCACCGGTGACTTACGACACCGACGCTTCTGATGATGAGGACCATTGAGTTTATTTGTTTTCTTTTTAGTTTTAGTTTTATTTTATGTTCATGTTTATTTTTAGTTCTTTTTATTGTTATTTTCTTAGACTTATTTCGTTTCTTATCTTTTGAACTATACTTTTATTTTTATGGTTGCTTCTAATCGAGTTGGTAGCCTTTTAATCTTCTTCACTATTATTTGTGTTTATTTTCTTATTAGTTTTTTTTTTCGGAATCATGTACTACATCTAGATTTGTCTACAATTCCACTTTTCACCATTTTGGCAATTTCATCCACTATTTAGGGCAGTTTCAGTTTTCTCCCTTTCTTATGATATTCTGCTTATACTGTGATTATATATGTTTGTACATTGAGGACAATGTACATCTTAAGTGTGGGGAGGTTATTTATATAATTATTAGAAAATCCCTAAATTATGCCTTGTATTCAAGTAATTTTCTCATACTTCCATTAGGATAATTTTTTGTCGATTTAGAATTTTTGTTGATGTGTTTTAGATTAATTTGTCGATAATTGTGTATTGGTTGATTTAAAATTTAAGACATGAGAGAATCAAGTATGATAAGTTATTTTTTAGAAATTAATTTTTTTTAGGTTTTTCCCTAAATTGAAGTATTATCTTGAAGTTTGAGATTTTCAAGTTTGACATCAAAAACCATTATTTTTTTGTGAGATTTTGAGCCTTTAGAGCATGCATTTTTCTTGCTCATTTTATTGGTTATGAGTATGTCAATTTGATTTGTTATTTTAGAACTTGCTTCGATTATACATGTCGAGACAACACCTTTTGATCTGATATACTGAGATGATAAAGGTACTTAGGTTTTAACCCACTTATCCCAAAAAAAGTCTATCTACATAATTAACCCTTAGTGAATCGTGTTGAGCCTAACACATCGTTTCTTGATTTACCCATTAATGTTAGCCCATATGTAACACCCCAAACCCGGCCCAAACACCATGACCGGATCTGACATGTCACTTAGGGAGATTTTAAAAGATGTAACAATTTCGGAAAATATTTTTCTTGAGTTTAACACTTTATTCGAGAAAACTAAATGATTGGATGATTTGTAAAAGATATACATTTTATATTTATGCCTTAGTGGATTAAAAACCGAAATTTGATACATGCCTTAACTTAATTAAAACGTAAAATGTAAATGTCTAATAATAATAAAAGCCCAAACAAACGAAAATATGAAGCTAGTGGCCCATGGCCTTATTACAATGAAATTTAAACCCAATAATTAAAAATATTAAAAATAAGTAAACTAGTAAAGTCTTTTGCTGAGTCAAAATAATCCCTCGCATGGCCACCTTGCGCTCCTCTCCAACCCGGTCCGATGCACTAGGTGCTACCTGAAAGATGTTAAATAATGGGGTGAGTCGCGAGACTCAGTGTGCCACCTTCGTGCACCATCAGTTGGGCCTTAGCCCCACAGAGCAGAATAACAGTATAATATATCGTAAAAATATGCAAAGCCCAACCCAATCCTAGGTTTCCATCCGCTACACACCACCCTTACCTGCCAATCACACCATTGGGGATTTCTACAATCAACCCACACCGCTACACACCATCGATGGCAGTCATGCTGCAGATAGCTGCTCATCGTCAGATCATGGCAATAGCCACTACAACAGATCATGGCATTAGCCACTACAACAGATCATGGCAAAAGCCACTACAACAGAACACTTCCCCTTTCATCAATCACCCAACCCCATGCATACATAGAAATTGGCACACATATAAAACAAATCATCTCAACAGAAACATTCACTTTAGAATGACAGAGATCACTAACCTGGTGATTCGCTTTTACCCCTTTTCGGGTTTTCAACAGCCATGACGGTATTTCGGCATTTAACAGAATATATAGAATATAACAGGTTTGTATGCATACTAATCAAGCAATCTAAATGGTGTGAGAGTGTTACACACCTGATTAATACGTAGGACGACCCTCTATGTCGATACCCTCGCTAATCGGATCTACTGCGCTTTGTCTACAACTTTGCTCAAAAGTTGGAAGAACACGAAGATAAGGCATCTCCTATGTTCAGCCAAGGGTTAGTGTTTTACCCAAATTATATGCTTAAATTAACAGATCTCCTTACCTTGAAATCCCGAAAGTGATACGATCCAAGGGCTACTAAACTCTGGCTTAGAAATCTAAGCGATTGAATCCCCTTCAATTCCCGGAATGCCGCAAACGATAGAAAACACCCGATTAGTTAACCATATAGCCATTCGGCTAAGATCTCTAAAAGCCGGAAAAGAATACACAAATCGACATTTACCTCTACAGGTGATTTCGGCTACCCCTTTGCAGAAAGATTCGGCAATCCTAGAAGAAGATCGAAGCGTAGAAGAGTATAGATCTAGGAATTTCGGCTTTTAAGAAAATCCCGAAAAGATGAACTAGATGTGTTTTTTCGGCTTTTTAGAAGAATTGAATGAGGAGTTTCGGCTTTTAGTGAATGGGAGAAGAATAAAAATGGGGATCAGAAGATTCGGCTAAAAGGAAGTTTCAAAGAAAAAGAAAGAAAAGGTAAGGGAGGTGGTGATTTTCGGCTTTTGGAAGAGAAAAGATGAGAAAACAAAACAAGTGAGATGGCCTTAAAATTTTCGGCACACCCCTTGCCATACTAAACCAATTCTCTTCCCCCTCTCCTGTGTTTGATTTTTGGCCAACTCTGCAACCAAATGATAACTCCTATCTTTCTTCCTTATCTTAATCTACTAACTCCTCCAAAATAGGCCTAATATCCACATATTATATACATTAAAAATCCCCTAAATAATAGCCTTGTGCCGTCCCCCCTAGCTCCTCTTTGGGCTTCCGAAATTAGCCCAATTTCTTGGGCTCCAAGCGGCCACACTGAGGCCCCCTTCTTTTGCCTATTGGTGCCACTTATAGCTCCCTCCTACTGCGCCTCTTGTTCCTGGGCCACAAGCCCATTATGCCTATTTCACTCTCAATATTTTATTTAAACCCCATAGTCCCTAAACAAAATATTTAGCCAAGACCTCGGCCCATTCCCGAGCCCAATTTGCACCTCTAATACTTAAATTAACACATTAAACGTATCCACCCATTAAACGCATAGGCCCAAAAATTCAGGATGTTACAGTTCTACCCCCTTAAAGAAATTTCGTCCTCAAAATTTCCAACTAACTATTAATCATACTACCCAAGTCTCACCACTATGCTTTCGTTGCGCACTCTAATTCTAAAGCCAAAAGAAACACTTAGGATAATATGATAGAGCACGCACCGGTATTCGCATCTGGAGCGTCCTCGTCCCCTTATACTCATTCTACCGATTCGCGTTTATCTGATTAGAAATTTTTATGAATTAATAGGTTTCTTCCACTGATTAACCACGTACAGTCATATGATCAGTAGTTTAAGAGTAGTTCTTTCGAATTCGAAATTACATCTACAAGTTTGTCTCCTAGTTCTAGGAACCACACACATCAACCATCAACATACAGACGGCATCCATGAACTCACATTCAACACATAGGGTATTTTAGTCATTTCACTACCCAGGGGTATTTTCGTAATTTATCCTACAGGGGTATTTTGGTAATTTTTCGAAATAGGGTTCCTTGGTGATTTTGTGAAAGAAGGGTGTTTTGGTAATTTTGCAATCTAGGGGTATTTCGGTAATTTTACAATCCGGGGGTATATTGGTAATTTTATAAATCAGGGGTAATTTAGTAATTTTACAAAATAGGATGGCCGGTCCCTTTCAGGTTTTAGTTCTAAATTTTGGCCCGTCAACAAGTCATCATGACTAAGGTGAATAATCACTACACACACCGGTAGGATTCCAGCGAAGAGGAGGTGAGTCACTAGGGATTTGCTAAGTACTGTGCTCTTCCGATCCAATCCTGACATGCGCATGCTTGTTGCCACACCCTAGTGTTGCGACTTGTCTACAGGTTTGTTCGGTTGGATTAAGTCTTATGCAATTGAGAGTTGTTTAAATAATCTACGTCCCTTAAAGCCCATCAAGCCCACATATATATATATATATATATATATATACAACACAGTGAGTTCTGAATACTTACCTGGCGGAATTGGGCTGGAGACGCAGGTGTCATGCCAAGAAAACCCTCCTGTGTTATTTATAAACATGCATGCTTTCAAAAACCCAACTTTAGAAAACGTTTTGAGCCCAAAACCCCAAAGCCGAGTTTTGAACCGGGCTCTAATACCAATTTGTAACTCCCTAAACCTGGCCCAAACACCATGATCGGATCTGGCATGTCACTTAGGAAGATTTTAAAAGATGTCGCAATTTCGAAAAATATTTTTCTTGAGTTTAACACTTTATTCGAGAAAACTAAATGATTGGATGATTTGTAAAAGATATACATTTTATATTTATGCCTTACTGGATTAAAAACCGAAACTTGATACATGCCTTAACTTAATTAAAACGTAAAATGTAAATGTCTAATAATAATAAAAGCCCAAAACAAACGAATATATGAAGCTAGTGGCCCATGGCCTTATTACAATGAAATTTAAACCCACTAATTAAAAATATTAAAAATAAGTAAACTAGTAAAGTCTTTTGCTGAATCAAAATAATCCCTCGCATGGCCACCTTGCGCTCCTCTCCAACCCGGTCCGATGCACTAAGTGCTACCTGAAAGATGTTAAATAATGGGGTGAGTCGCGAGACTCGGTGTGCAACCCTCGTGCACCATCGAGTTGGGCCTTAGCCCCACGCAGCAGAATAGCAGTATAATATATCGTAAAATATGCAAAGCCCAACCCAATCCTAGGTTTCCATCCGCTACACACCACCCTTACCCGCCAATCACACCATTGGGGATTTCTACAATCAACCCACACCGCTACACACCATCGATGGCGGTCATGCTGCAGATAGTCGCTCATCGTCGATCATGGCAATAGCCACTACAACGAATCATGGCATTAGCCACTACAACGAGATCATGGCAAAAGCCACTACAACGAAACACTTCCCCTTTCATCAATCACCCAACCCCATGCATACATAGAAATTGGCACACATATAAAACAAATCATCTCAACGAAACATTCACTTTAGAATGACAACATCACTAACCTGGTGATTCGCTTTTACCCCTTTTCGGGTTTTCAACAGCCATGCCGGTATTTCGGCATTTAACAGAATATACAGAATATAACGGGTTTGTATGCATACCAATCAAGCAATCTAAATGGTGTGAGAGTGTTACACACCTGATTAATACGTAGGACTACCCTCTATGTTGATACCCTCGCTAATCGGATCTACTGCCCTTTGTCTACAACTTTGCTCAAAAGCTGGAAGAACGCGAAGATAAGGCCTCTCCTATGTTCGGCCAAGGGTTAGTGTTTTACCCGAATTATATGCTTAAATTAACAGATCTCCTTACCTTGAAATCCCGAAAGTGATACGATCCAAGGGCCACTAAACTCTGGCTTAAAAATCTAAGCGGTTGAATCCCCTTCAAATCCCGGAATGCCGCAAACGATAGAAAACACCCGATTAGTTAACCATATAGCCATTTGGCTAATATCTCTAAAAGCCAGAAAAGAATACAAAAATCGACATTTACCTCTACAGGTGATTTCGGCTACCCCCTTGCAGAAAGATTCGGCAATCCTAGAAGAAGATCGAAGCGTAGAAGAGTATAGATCTAGGAATTTCGGCTTTTAAGAAAATCCTGAAAAGATGAACTAGATATGTTTTTTCGGCTTTTTAGAAGAATTGAATGAGGAGTTTCGGCTTTTAGTGAATGGGAGAAGAATAACAATGGGGATCAGAAGATTCGGCTAAAAGGAAGTTTCAAAGAAAAAGAAAGAAAAGGTGAGGGAGGTGGTGATTTTCGGCTTTTGGAAGAGAAAAGATGAGAAAAGAAAACAAGTGAGATGGCCTTCAAATTTTTGGCACACCCCTTGCCATACTAAACCAATTCTCTTCCCCCTCTCATGTGTTTGATTTTCGGCCAACTCTGCAACCAAATGATAACTCCTATCTTTCTTCCTTATCTTTATCTACTAACTCCTCCAAAATAGGCCTAATATCCACATATTATATACATTAAAAATCCCCTAAATAATAGCCTTGTGCCGTCCCCCCTAGCTCCTCTTTGGGCTGCCGAAATTAGCCCAATTTCTTGGGCTCCAACCGACCACACTGAGGCCCCCTTCTTTTTCCTATTGGCGCCACTTATAGCTCCCTCCTACTGCGCCTCTTGTTCCTGGGCCACAAGCCCATTATGCCTATTTCACTCTCAATATTTTATTTAAACCCCATAGTCCTTAAACAAAATATTTAGCCAAGACCTCGGCCCATTCCCGAGCCCAATTTGCACCTCTAATACTTAAATTAACACATTAAACATATCCACCCATTAAACGCATAGGCCCAAAAATTCAGGATGTTACACCATAACTCATCTTTTTTGTTGAAACTTTTTCTCGTTTTATTGACTCCTTTTCTATCGAGATTTGATTTGATTAGTTGCTTAACTATGCTCTTTTGTTTGATTTGCTGAATTATTTCTGATCGTTCTAGATAAAAAAAATAAAAAAATAATAATAAATATATATTTATTGAGTATTATTTAGTTCTATGTTGATTGAGCTTAAAAAGTTAAATTCATATTTAGAGAAGAAGCTCGTTTTTCATTCTTGGATAATTCTCGATTGATGTAATTTTTTTTAATTCAGCACTTGTGTATTTTTTCTAGTTTGGTAATTTATCAATTCAATCTCGATTATAAAAAACTTTTGTGGCCTTTCTCCAAACCCTTAACCTAAGCCCCGTTACAACCTCTTAAAGACTTTTTGATTTGTGTATCATGTCATTTTATAGTGGTGGAGATTTGATTTTCATGCAAGCCTATGGTAATGACATTTCTTGTTCGACTATTGAGTGCTTATTCGTGAACCTTAAACACTTTGAGTGATTTGAGTGAATCTTTTGTGAGGATGTCGATTCTTGTAGATTTTGAAATAAAGGTAACTACTTAAATAAGGGGAGACACCTATGTTTTCGTATTTAAAAATGTTAGCTTGGATTGTTTGAGACTTTAGCGCTCTTTTGGTTGAATTCTCAATGCATGATTATTTGTGAATTATTTTGAGACATTGTTGATGGGAATTACAAATTGAGAAAAATTAGTTTTAATGTGGGTTGAGGATTTTGCTTGAGGACAAGCAAACGCTTAAGTGTGGGGATATTTGATAAGCTATAAAAGTAACATATTTTAATTCCATTCTTAATGCGTTTTTTGATGATTAATTATGAAAATTAGTGAATTTGATGCTCCTAATCCTTTAAATTCATGTTTTATACTTAGGAGGGCATTTGGGAGCGAAAGGAGCAAAAAACGAGCCAAAATCAGACAAATAGAGCTGTTTTCAAGATCCACACGGCCTAGGCATTTCCACACGGGCTGTGTAACACCCCAAACCCGGCCCACGAGTCTTGACCGGATCTGGTATGTCACTGCGGAAAACGTTCGAAAAGATTTTTTTTTCGTAGAGGTGAAAACTAAAAATTGCTGACTTTTGTAAAATATTGTGTATTAAAAATTTATAAGTAAAACTTTAATGTCACACATTCCCGGATTTAAAATCTTAATATGAGTTGTTATAACATAACGTAATTCAAAAATATTTCCAATAATAATATAAACTTCAAAGTCATAAATAAAATACTTTAAGTGGCCTTATTACAATAAATAAATATCCAAAATACTTATAATAAACTTCAAAAAAAAATAAAACTCCCTCTGCATGGCATAAAAATAATTTTCTGCATGGCCACCTTTTGTATCCACTCCAGCCCGGTCCGATCATCACATGTCACCTGCGATATTGATAATAATTGGGTGAGTCATACAAACTCAGTGCATAGTTATTCCACATGTCTCCACATATGGGCTTGGCCCATATCCACACAGTCCACACGATCAGTCATGCAAAAATGCATCCCAACCCATCCTAAAGTCCATCCATTACACCTACCTTAGCAGACCTGCTGCCCAAGGCCGTGGCTAATCCACCGATCACCTAAGTGACCCCACATGTCAATATCCACGAGGTGACTCGAGGTCATCCTCAATCCACGGTGACGCACACAGCGATCATCCGCCAGGAGGTGGCACATAGCCAACACCCCTCCTTGATGAAGCACCTAGCTAACATCAAGTGCCAATGTAGCACAAGGCCAACATCAGACCACGTACATAATGTACACCCTGTCCTTCAACATTCATGTCCCAAGCCCCCATGCATAGATATATATCATGATAAAATATTATTTAAACAAGTATATAACACATGCTCATATCCATTTCACATATTTATCAGTGATCATTTAAGAACATAAAACACTGACCTGGTTATTCGATCACCCACCTTGGGTATCTACCATCTTAGCCCTTATTTCGCCTTATCGTACACATCATACACATATACATACAACACATATAAACAATCAAGAGAACGATTATGATAACTACGCACCGACTATTTAGCGAAATCCCGAACTATTTGAATCTAACGTAATCTAGAATCCCAAACTCGCTTACTCCATCCGGTCAGCCCCTAAACCATCATAGCCCAAATCGGTCAACACTAATAAACGTAATGGCCTATGGCGAATATTTGCAACCACTTACCTAGCTTATTTAGAACCCGAATACTTGCTTGCTCTTGACGTTACCAATATCCCACGATAGATCAAATCCGAGACTCCCTAACATTTCTTTCTTTCGGCTAAACACCACCACACGTTGTTGAGCAGACCCCAAAAGAGAGTGGTCGACAGCACCTTCTTTGGGGATTCGGCTTTTGAGACAATAAGAGAAGAAAAAAAGTTGTTGATGGAGCTCACTAGAGATTCGGCTTATGCTCCAAATGGTAAGGGGTATTCGGCTACAAGGAAAAGGTGTGGAGTTGAAGAAAAGAAGAATATGAGAGGAAGTAGCAAGAAATTCGGCAATGGTGAATGATGATGGAGTTTCGGCCTTAGCAAAATAAATGAGAAAAGGAGAGTATTTTCTTGGCTAGAAAAATTTTGGGAAGAGACTAAGGGAAGAAACAACAAAATTCGGCACTTAAGTCCCCCTAAATGACCGAAAATTATCAACCCAAGGAGACCCAAATTCGGCTACTAGCTTTTCTACTTATCTAATCCCAAATTAATCTCCTTTTTTTTATCTCTTTATCACCCATTTGAAATAAATAAAATAATTCAGCATTTATCTTCTATCTTATCTCTTAATCACCTATTCAAATAAATAAAATAAAACAATAATTATTCTTCTCTTCCAGTAGAATTTAAAAAGAAATCAAGCTTATCCTCATCCATTTGAGAGTCCATGTGTAGACCACTAGCTCTTCTCCTTGATGCAAAAATAAAAGTTCCCCCCTGCTTCCCACGTTGCTCGAACCTCCCTGCTCAAGGCGTCATTTACCAAGGCCCTAAGTGGCGCTTTGCAACCACTTTACCAGGCTCACTTTCATGTCCAATATCCCCTGCATATTTCCTTAAGGCCTCCTTAGCCCAACTTCCCTTCTTGACGCAAAAATACAAAAATAAAAACACTCCTACTGTCAACGTGATTCGAACCTCATCCCCTTGAAGCTCCCTTTGACTCCACTTCGCCCTTGCACCTTAGCGCCCCAAGCCACTTTGCCAATCGATTTCTTGTGTCTTAAACTCCACAAAATTTCTTTTAAGGCCTCCTTGCCTAGTTTCCCCTTTTCACTTAAAATTCCAATATTTTCCAAAGTTTTTCCCTTTCACCTAAAGTTCTCAAAAACTCCTAAAATATACCCAAACACACTCCAAGCCTACTATCACTTGAATTATGCATTAAATGCATCACCCCTAATTCTGGGATATTACAGTTCTACCCTCCTTAAAAATAATTTCGTCCTCGAAATTACTTGGCTAAACTAAGCAAAGAGCTGCTATTCCTCGAACCTCTAAAGGCACTTACTTACAAAGTTTGTTTACTACCGTTGATCGCTTTAAAAAACTAAATACGATTTCACACTTCACATTCAAGATTCCGGGTACTAGCAATATAAGAAAGAGCTAACCCTATCACGAACCAGACAATAAAAGGTATTTCAAAAATAAGAAACATACCCGTTGTCTCGTCTGGCACATCTTCCTCCTCGCGACGCCTGGCTGCGTAAACCAGCCTTGGTTGCCTCACTTCTAAACCTTCAGCACCTCTGTTTGGTGTTCCACGACCTTGGCCGGAACCATTCCCTCCATGGTTCGGACCACGACCTCTTGTCGCTTGCTGACCACCTCTGCCTGGCTGCTCATGTCCTTGACCTGCTGTCCGAGCCCTATTCGGATCCTGCGGACAATCTTTAATCAAATGAGTCTTGGACTTACACCTAAAACACTCTCGATTCCGATTCCAGCACTCGCCAACATGATACCTTCCACACTGAGCACACGGACGGTCCGGATTTCCAGTAGCTGGCTTAGTCACACGAGCAGAATTTTCAACCCTCGGTGTAACATCCTGAAATTGGGGCTATTTGTGATTGAATTATTTTTTCTTGTGTTTAAATCTCTGTGATATTATTTGTGGTGTTATAAGACTTAATTAGGGGTCTTGAGTAAGCTCGGTTTAGTAGGATAATTCTTAGTATGGTTTATTTAATGAAGTGGATTATGTGAGGTTAGCACTTAAGTTAATTTAAGTGTTAATTAAAGTACATAAGGAATTAATGGCAAAGTGGTTATGGTGTTTGAACTTATAGCTTGAGGTTAGAGGTTCGAGTAGTATGTTTATCATTTTTAAAAGTTTATTTTGTATGTTAGCATTAATGGCCGGTCAACCTATGATTATGATAGGTTGGACTTTCATTTTGGTAAGTTGAATTTATTTTAAAGGAAAGCATGGAATAAGGGATAAGATTCCTAAGGTTATGGAAGGATATCTTGAAGTTATGGTAAATTGAGGGGACAAAAGGCTTGGTTTGTGGAAAATGTTTTGAAACTAACTCATGGCCAATTGACCATGAAATTGGACGGCAATGTGGCTAAGGGGAGGATTTGGCGAATATGCTAGTAATTGGTAAGGTTTAGGAGAGTTTTGGTCATTCCTAGCATTTGGTGAAAAAGGTTGCAATTCTCTCTCAATCTCTTTTCTTTTCTTTTGGCCGAATTTTACCTTGTGATAAGCCTAAACTCTTTTGACCATTTGGTCATTTCTTTTGCTCATCTTTTATTTTCTCCATTTCATTCTCTCAAAACCAAACATTCATCAACATCTTGTTCTCCTATTTGTTTTGCTTAAACACCAAAAATCTTCTATACTCTCTTCTTTGCGAAACTCTATTCCCTTTTCCTATTATTTTCTTTTTGTTCTTTAGCCGAATATACCTCTTTGTTGTGCCGAAAATTTTCTTCTCCTATCTTGAATCACTTTGGCCGAATATTAAAGGTAGCATAGTTAGTTTTCTCGGGACTTTTCTATCAATTGATTTTGGTAAGGTGGTAAGGGTTTATTTCAAAGGATTATTCTTTTAAGTTTTTGTTTAAGCCGAAGGCTAATAACCTTAATGATGATGGTTGGTTGTAGGGAAGTGAGACCGGTTCACATTTAGGAGTGTGTTGGCTAGTGTTCGAAGGCTTTTGGGTAAGGTTTCGGGTTCACAAGGAACCCTTCTCAATTATTTTGGTTTGGCCGAATAGGCCATGGCACTAATCTAGTTTTTGGCCGAATATAGGGGCAAGGAAAACTTGTGTGGCCGATTTGTCTATTCGGGATTTAGGACTCGTTAGTATCAGTGTGTGCATACACATCTTATAATCTTTTAAATATGCTAAGTGTTATATTATGCCTAATCGGTTTGTGTAGACATGGATGTTATACCATCATGGTATTAACAAGGACACGGTAAGTCTTTATTACTTTGAGATTATTATTTGATGCTTTTGGGAAGCATGTCACATTTGGTATGTGCAATATTTGGTTTATGGTAATGATAAATCTATGAATGTTGTTAAATAAACCTATTATCATGATTTCATAAAAAAGTATATAATTGTTGATATGGGTTGATGAGTGGAGGGGCGGTGATATTTGTGTCGACGGACACCGTGTTTAGGTAACACATTGTGACTACGGTCACCAGAGGTTTGGTACCTCCAGAGGTTTGGCACCTCATAGCGACTTGTCCCTGTGGTTGATACCACCGTGGGTTGGCCCCACTTTGAGATATGGGATCGTCGGCCAGTGATTTGGTATCACACGATGGGTTGGCCCCATCATTTGATTGTGACTTCAGTCACGGTGGTTTGGTACCACAATATTGATGGATTTCGTGACTATCGTCACGGTGGTTTGGCACCACCAGTGGTTTGGTACCACACGGGGTAGAGAAAGGCGTACGGATGGCTAGGTTGGGTGCATATTAAACTTGTGCATATTAAATTAATTATGATTTGTGTATGATGTTACATTAAACCGGGAAAAAGGGTTACACATTGGGTCTTGATGACTCACCTTTTTCCTTTAACATTTTTAGGTGACTCGTAGTTGCGGATAAGGAGCCGGATGAACTCGAGGCGGCCATGCAATGAAAATATGGACTAGGTGGATTTGGAACTATTTTTATTTTAATATGGGTTTGATTTATTTTGTTTAAGATGTAATAAGGCCTCCTAAAATTTGCACTTGGATTATTTTATGTTTTGATAAATTGCTTAACTATTTTATGATATTAAAATGGGTACACATGTTTTTTTTAAATTAATTCGTAAAAATGTTTTATTGTGCCATCGGGTACACTTGAAACTGTAACAACCTAACTTAGTATATTTTTAAATGACATTAAGTAATGCTTTCTTCATAACACCTCAACTATTTTAAATCAAAACAATATCTTTTATCAAAATTTAAAACGACTTAAAAGGGATTTTCAAAAGTTTTACTCAAGTAGCATACCAAATTCGGTCGTAATGTTTGGGCGGGTTTGGGGTGTTACAAATTGGTATCAGAGCCCGGTTCAAAGCTCGGCTGTGGGGGCCCAAGGCCCAAAAATGTTTTGGTAGGTCTATTTGAAATATTTTGGGTTTGAATAAGCATGGCACCGAGTCTCCTAAGACCGATCCGCCCGGTAAGTACCTCTAACTTTTGTATGGATTATTATTATAGAAGGGTAAGAAGGGAACGTAGTTAGTGTGATAGGTGTTGAACCTTAGGACTAGTCCACCCCAACAAAACTCATAAGACTTTAATGGCCTAATTAAAACCAACCCGTGACCAAGTCGCCGAGTTAGGGTGTGGTAACCTTAGTGCGCATGTCTAGGATTGGATCCTAAGAGCTTGGTATTTAAGCGGTCCTCGTGACTCACCTCCTCTTCACGGGATTCCTACCTGGTGCGTAGCTTCGGTTCACCCTAACCAAGAGGACTCGGTCATAGGCTAAACACATTAAATAAAACCCAAAAGGGATTAACCCTGTTTTGTGAAAGCTCTAAGTTTTAAAAATCGTTATGATAATCATTTCAAAAGCAACAAAAATTTACTTTCGGAAAATTTTCAAAATATTCTTCAACTTACCAAAATTACTGAAATTTCCTAGTGGCAAAATTACTAAAAATACCCACAGGATAGAAGCGGACAAGAATGCCCAAGAGTGCATAGGTATGAAAGGTATAGGGAATGGATGTACTTTTCTATGTAAATTAGGATAGAAGACTTAAAACTTTGATTGATCGAAAGAATCTCTATTAAATTCTTTTCATAAAATTTCTTCATGGATAACCAAGTGAAACATGTACTAATTCATAAAAATTTCCTAACCGTGATTAAAGTGCGATAGTTAGAATGAGCTTTAGAGGACGTGGCCATCGTGGACGCGGAAGGGTAGGATGACCGTGTCGAACTCACCGGATCGTGTTAGGGATCCGAGAATGAGGTACCATCGCCACCACCACCCCCAACCTTTGGAGGCGAGGAGCAGGATCGGGACGGGTGATGACGCAGCGTCACTGCGATGCTGCGGGTTCTAGAGAGAGTAGCCGGAATGGGTGGAGGTGGAGGAGCTCGGAAGTCGGTACACGAGAGACTTGAGCTAACGAGCTGAATTTTTCCGAGGTGTGTCCGGTGTAGTGCCCAATACTGGTGAGTATTGGCTAGAATTGATCGAAAGAATCATGGATGAGATAGATCTGACGAATGAGGAGAAACTGAAAGGAACGGTGTCGCTTCTCAAGGATGAGTCATATCGATGGTGGCTCACGGTTCGAGATGGTGCTACGGCAGATGATCTGACTTGGGAATACTTCAAAGCTGCTTATCAGAAGAAGTATGTGGGCACAAGCTACATTGATGCACAGAGGAAAGCTTTTCTGGGGTTGGTACAAGGAAATAAGTCTGTGTCGGAGTATGAAGCAGAATTCTTGAGGTTGAGCCGCTATGCTCAGGGTATAGTGTCAACGGAGCATGATCGTTGTGTCCGCTTTGAAGACGGACTTAGGGATGAGTTAAGGTTGCTGATTGCTCCGCAGCAGGAGCGTGAGTTTGCTGTCTTGGTGGAAAAAGCTAAGGTAGCCGAAGGGGTCAAGGAGTCCGTGAGACAGAACTATGATAGGAACAAGCAGAAAAGATGATTTGGGTCGTCTGGATCGGGTGGTAATGTTCAGAAAAGGGTGAGGTAGAGTGGGCCGAATCAGGTAGGAAGGCCCATGGTCGCTAACTGAGGCAGACCGCTCACTTTGTAATCACCGTGGCAAATCGCATTGGGAGGTTGTTGGACCGGTGAGAAGGGTTGCTTTGAATGTGGGTCTTTGGACCACCGTGTAAGATTGTCCTCGGAAGTTAGCCAAGAATCGGTCCGGAGGGTCGAACCGTGCTCGGGCTAGGAATGTAGGACCACCACGGAGGGTCGTGGTAATGGTAGAGGAGGAAATGGATCTAATCGAGGTCGCAGAATTTTGGGCGAGGTACAGGCAAAGACGAAGCAAGGCGGCTGGTCTAGTCTATGCGGCGAGGCGCCGAGAGGAAGGTGACGCACCGAACGTTATAACCGTGCGTTCTTAATCTTTGGTGTTCCATATCTTTGCTTTGATTGATGTGGGTTCGACGCATTCATACGTTGCTAGTAGTGTGGTAGAGACTATGAACTTAGACTTGAGATCGCTTCTAGGGAGATGACTATAATTAGTCCTTTAGGTCACTCTCTAGTTGTTAATAAGCTATATAGAGATGTACCTCTAGAACTCCAAGGGGTCGTGTTTGTGGTGATCCGATGGAACCGCCGTTTGGGGAGTTCGATTTGATCCTTGGTATGGACCGGTTGGTTAAGTATCGAGCAAGGTTGGGCTCGCACCGCTAAGCGCATGGTTCTTAAGATGGTGAGGGTGATGAAGTGGTCATGATAGGTAATAGAAGAGATTACCTATCTAATGTAGTGTCTGCGTTGAAGGTCAAAAAGATGGTCGGGAAAGGTTGCGAGCGTTTTTGGTTCGAATTTGTGCTTTGGAAGCTAAGGAGTCGATGGTTGAGAAGGTCCAAGCAGTAGGGAATTCGATGTGTTCCCGTAAGAACTTCCGGTCCGCCTCCAGATCGGGAAGTTGAATTTGGTATAGACTTGCTACCCGAACGGCACTGTGTCAATAGCACCTTACCGAATGGCCCCAAAGGAATTGGTGGAGCCAAGGCTCAAATTCGTGAGCTTTTGGACCAAGGATTTATCTCGACCAAGTATATCTCCGTGGGAGCACTGTGTTGTTTGTTAGGAAGAAGGATGGTTCAATACGGATGTGTATCGACTACCGCCAATTGAACAAGTTAACGATCAAGAACAGGTATCCGTTGCCTCGGATTGATGACTTGTTTGACCAACTGAAGGGTGCATCGGTATTTTTGAAGATAGATCTTAGGTCGGGATATCATCAACTCAAGGTGAAAGAGGTTGATGTGCACAAGACGGCATTCCGAACAAGGTATGGGCATTACGAGTTTTTGGTGATGCCTTTTGGGTTGACTAATGCACCAAAGCATTCATAGACTTAATGAATAGAGTGTTTCAAAGAAGATTGGATCAATTTGTCGTGGTGTTTATAGACGACATATTGGTTTACTCAAAGACGGAGAAGGAGCATGACATGCATTTGCGTATAGTTCTACAAGTACTGAGAGAGAAGCAGTTATATGCCAAATTCAGTAAGTGTGAATTTTGGCTTAGAGAGGTGGCTTTCTTAGGTCATGTGGTGTCAGCGGAAGGGATTAGAGTAGATCCTCGCAAGGTGGAAGCGGTGTTGGATTGGAAACCCCTAGGTCGATGGCGAGAAATTGAAGCTTTTTGGAGTCCGCGGGGTATTATCGGAGGTTTGTGGAAGGATTCTCTTTAATCGCAGCGCCGTTGACTAAGTTGTTAAGAAAGGGAGTTCCATTTGTATGGTCGGAGAAGCAACAAGAAAGTTTTGACAAGCTAAGGAAGATTTTGTGGAAGCTCGGTTTTGGTACAAATTTGAGGCGGGAAAGTTGTTTACGATTTCTCGTGTGGCGCCCCATACTTGGTTTGGGATGCGTATTGATGTAAGAAGGGAAGGTAGTGGCCTATGCATCCCGTCGGCTAAGACCGCATGAGGTTAACTATCCAACGCACGACTTGGAGTTAGCGGCGGTAGTTTTCGCTTTGAAAATATGGCGGCATTACTCGTATGGGGAAAAGTCAATAGTCTACACGAATCATAAAAGTTTGAGGTATCTTTTGACTCGTAGGATTTGAATTTGAGACAACATCGGTGGATTGAATCTGTTAAAAGACTACGATTTGCTCGATTGAGTACCATCCGGGTAAGGCGACGTGGTGGCTGATGCCTTGAGCCGAAAAGTCGTGGATGCACTTTAAGAGCGATGTTTGCTCATCTCGGTCTATACGATGACGAAGTCTTTTGGCGAATCGCAAGTTAAACCGACTTGGATCGAGGAGATTAAGGAAAAGCGGTTGGTGGATGATGCTTGAATGCAAGGAGGTTGCAAGTTCAAGACGGTGGTTTGGAAGGGTACAGTTTGTCTGGCGAGGGAGTGTTATGTTTTCAAGGGCGAGCTTGTATGCCGAAAGATGTGGAGTTGAGGCAAAGAATTCTCCAAGATGCACATAGCAGCCCATACGCTATGCATCCGGGAGGTAGCAAGATGTATGGAGATTTGTGGGAACAGCTTTTGGTGGCACAGGTTGAAGCGTGAGGTAACTCGAATTCGTGAGTAAGTGTCCGGCGTGTCGCCAAGTTAAAGCCGAACATCGCTTGCCATCAGGGTTACTCCAACCGGTGAAGATTCCTCAGTGGAAATGGGAGAGGATCACTATGGATTTTGTCAATGGATTACCCCTCACGCCTAGTAAGAAGAACTCGGTTTGGGTAATTGTGGATCGACTAACTAAGTCAGCGCATTTCATACCAATGAAGGGTAGATTATTCGCTTGTAAGCTAGCAAAGCTATATGTAGCCGAGATAGTAAGATTGCATGGTGTGCCAGTATCGATTATCTCGGATAGGGATCCAAGGTTTACATAAAGGTTTTGGAGAGTTTTGCATCAGGCCTTGGGAACGAGATTGGACTTCAGCACAGCTTTTCACCCGCAAACTGACGGACAATCGGAAAGAGTGATACAGATTTTAGAAGATATGTTGAGTGGTTGCGTTTTGGATTTCAGTGGTAGTTGGGAAGAGTATCTACCATTGGCGGAATTCGCTTATAACAATAGTTATCAAGCGAGTATCCAAATGGCACCATATGAAGCACTCTATGGACGAAAATGTCGTACTCCTACGTGTTGGACTCGAGTTAGGTGAACGCGTCGAGTTTTGGGTCCAGAATTGGTGACTGAAACGGAGGACAAAGTTAAGGTAATTCGGGCTCGTCTCAAGGAAGCATCAGATAGGCAAAAGTCATATGTCGATCTCAAGCGCAAGGAAATGGAATACGAGGTAGGAGATAAAGTCTTTCTGAAGGTGTCGCCTTGGAAAAAGGTGTTGCGTTTTGGGCGAAAAGGGAAGTTAAGCCCAAGATTCATCGGCCCGTATACTGTGTTGAAGCGAGTAGGACCGGTAGCTTACCAGCTCGAGTTGCCGGTAGAGTTAAGGAAAATTCACGACGTCTTCCATGTGTCAATGCTTAGGCGATATCGGTCCGATCCATCGCATGTTGTGCCTGTGGCAGAGATTGAGGTTAACTCAGATATATCTTTCGAGGAGGAGCCAGTTCAGATCTTAGAACGTGATGTCAAGGTTTTGCGTAAGAAAGCAGTACCCTTAGTGAAAGTGCTATGGCGAAACCATGGTACGGAGGAAGCGACGTGGGAACCCAAGGATGTGATGAGGCAACAATATCCCCATCTTTTCTGATCAGGTAATTTCGAGGACGAAATTATTTTAAGGGGGGTAGAACTGTAACATCCTGAAATTGGGGCTATTTGTGATTGAATTATTTTTTCTTGTGTTTAAATCTCTGTGATATTATTTGTGGTGTTATAAGACTTAATTAGGGGTCTTGAGTAAGCTCGGTTTAGTAGGATAATTCTTAGTATGGTTTATTTAATGAAGTGGATTATGTGAGGTTAGCACTTAAGTTAATTTAAGTGTTAATTAAAGCACATAAGGAATTAATGGCAAAGTGGTTATGGTGTTTGAACTTATAGCTTGAGGTTAGAGGTTCGAGTAGTATGTTTAGCATTTTTAAAAGTTTATTTTGTATGTTAGCATTAATGGCCGGTCAACCTATGATTATGATAGGTTGGACTTTCATTTTGGTAAGTTGAATTTATTTTAAAGGAAAGCATGGAATAAGGGATAAGATTCCTAAGGTTATGGAAGGATATCTTGAAGTTATGGTAAATTGAGGGGACAAAAGGCTTGGTTTGTGGAAAATGTTTTGGAAACTAACTCATGGCCAATTGACCATGAACTTGGACGGCAATGTGGCTAAGGGGAGGATTTGGCCGAATATGCTAGTAATTGGTAAGGTTTAGGAGTGTTTTGGTCATTCCTAGCATTTGGTGAAAAAGGTTGCAATTCTCTCTCAATCTCTTTTCTTTTCTTTTGGCCGAATTTTACCTTGTGATAAGCCTAAACTCTTTTGACCATTTGGTCATTTCTTTTGCTCATCTTTTATTTTCTCCATTTCATTCTCTCAAAACCGAAACATTCATCAACATCTTGTTCTCCTATTTGTTTTGCTTAAACACCAAAAATCTTCTATACTCTCTTCTTTGCCGAAACTCTATTCCCTTTTCCTATTATTTTCTTTTTGTTCTTTAGCCGAATATACCTCTTTGTTGTGCCAAAAATTTTCTTCTCCTATCTTGAATCACTTTGGCCGAATATTAAAGGTAGCATAGTTTTCCTCGGGACTTTTCTATCAATTGATTTTGGTAAGGTGGTAAGGGTTTATTTCAAAGGATTATTCTTTTAAGTTTTTGTTTAAGCCGAAGGCTAATAACCTTAATGATGATGGTTGGTTGTAGGGAAGTGAGACCGGTTCACATTTAGGAGTGTGTTGGCTAGTGTTCGAAGGCTTTTGGGTAAGGTTTCGGGTTCACAAGGAACCCTTCTCAATTATTTTGGTTTGGCCGAATAGGCCATGGCACTAATCTAGTTTTTGGCCGAATATAGGGGCAAGGAAAACTTGTGTGGCCGATTTGTCTATTCGGGATTTAGGACTCTCGTTAGTATCAGTGTGTGCATACACATCTTATAATCTTTTAAATATGCTAAGTGTTATATTATGCCTAATCGGTTTGTGTAGACATGGATGTTATACCATCATGGTATTAACAAGGACACGGTAAGTCTTTATTACTTTGAGATTATTATTTGATGCTTTTGGGAAGCATGTCACATTTGGTATGTGCAATATTTGGTTTATGGTAATGATAAATCTATGAACGTTGTTAAATAAACCTATTATCATGATTTCAGAAAAGTATATAATTGTTGATATGGGTTGATGAGTGGAGGGGCGGTGATATTTGTGTCGACGGACACCAGTGTTTAGGTAACACATTGTGACTACGGACACCGAGGTTTGGTACCTCCAGAGGTTTGGCACCTCATAGCGACTTGTCCTCGTGGTTGATACCACCGTGGGTTGGCCCCACTTTGAGATATGGGATGCGTCGTCGCGGTGATTTGGTATCACACGATGGGTTGGCCCCATCATTTGATTGTGACTTCAGTCACCAAAGTGGTTTGGTACCACAATATTGATGGATTTCGTGACTATACGTCACGGTGGTTTGGCACCACCAAAGTGGTTTGGTACCACACGGGGTAGAGAAAGGCGTTTGGATGGCTAGGTTGGGTGCATATTAAACTTGTGCATATTAAATTAATTATGATTTGTGTATAATGTTACATTAAACCGGGAAAAAGGGTTACACATTGGGTCTTGATGACTCACCTTTTTCCTTTAACATTTTTAGGTGACTCGTAGTTGCGGATAAGGAGCCGGATGAACTCGAGGCGGCCATGCAATGAAAATATGGACTAGGTGGATTTGGAACTATTTTTATTTTAATATGGGTTTGATTTATTTTGTTTAAGATGTAATAAGGCCTCCTAAAATTTGCACTTGGATTATTTTATGTTTTGATAAATTGCTTAACTATTTTATGATATTAAAATGGGTACACATGTTTTTCTCAAATTAATTCGTAAAAATGTTTTATTGTGCCATCGGGTACACTTGAAACTATAACAACCTAACTTAGTATATTTTTAAATGACATTAAGTAATGCTTTCTTCATAACACCTCAACTGCTTTTAAATCAAAACAATATCTTTTATCAAAATTTAAAACGATTAAAAAGGGATTTTCAAAAGTTTTTCCTCCGTAGCATACCAAATTCGGTCGTAATGTTTGGGCCGGGTTTGGGTGTTTACAAATTGGTATCGAGCCGGTTCAAAGCTCGGTGTGTGGGGCCCAAGGCCCAAAAATGTTTTGGTAGGTTTATTTGAAATATTTTTGTTTTGAATAAGCATGGCACCGAGTCTCCTAGCACCGATTCGCCTGTAAGTACCTCTAACTTTTTGTATGGATTATTATTATAGAAGGGTAAGAAGGAACGTAGTTAGTGTGATAGGTGTTGAACCTTAGGACTAGTCCACCCCAACAAAACTCATAAGACTTTAATGGCCTAATTAAAACCAACCCGTGACCAAGTCGCCGAGTTAGGGTGTGGTAACCTTAGTGCGCATGTCTAGGATTGGATCCTAAGAGCTTGGTATTTAAGCGGTCCTCGTGACTCACCTCCTCTTCGCGGGATTCCTACACAGTGCGTAGCTTCGGTTCACCCTAACCAAGAGGACTCGGGTCATAGGCTAAACACGTTAAATAAAACCCAAAAGGGATTAAACCTGTTTTGTGAAAGCTCTAAGTTTTAAAAATCATTATGATACTCATTTTAATAGCAACAAAAATTTACTTTCTGGAAAATTTTCAAAATATTCTTCAACTTACCAAAATTACAAATTTCCCTAGTGGCAAAATTACTAAAAATACCCTCAGGATAGAAACGGACAATAATGCCCGAAGAGTGCATAGGTATGAAAGGTATAGGGAATGGATGTACTTTTCTATGTAAATTAGGATAGAAGACTTAAAACTTTGATTGATCGAAAGAATCTCTATTAAATTCTTTTCATAAAATTTCTTCGCGGATAACCAAGTGAAACATGTACTAATTCATAAAAATTTCCTAATCGATTAAAGTGCGATAGTTAGAATGAGCTTTAGAGGACGTGGCCGTCGTGGACGCGGAAGGGGTAGGATGACCGTGTCAGAACCTGTCAGATCGGGTCAGGGATCTGAGAATGAGGTACCACCGCCACCACCACCCCCAACCTTTGGAGCTGAGGAGCAGGATCAGACGGGTGATGACGCAGATGTCACAAGCGATCTGCCGCGGGTTCTAGAGAGAGTAGCTGGAATGGGTGGAGGTGGAGGAGCTCGAAGTCGGTACTGAGAGAGACTTCGAGCTAACGGAGCTGAATTTTTCCGAGGTGTGTCGGTGTAGCGCCCAATACTGGTGAGTATTGGCTAGAATCGATCGAAAGAATCATGGATGAGATAGATCGGCGAATGAGGAGAAACTGAAAGGAGCGGTGTCGCTTCTCAAGGATGAGTCATATCGATGGTGGCTTACGATTCGAGATGGTGCTACGGCAGATGATCTGACTTGGGAATACTTCAAAGCTGCTTATCAGAAGAAGTATGTGGGCACAAGCTACATTGATGCACAGAGGAAAGCTTTTCCGGGGTTGGTACAAGGAAATAAGTCCGTGTCGGAGTATGAAGCGTAATTCTTGAGGTTGAGCCGCTATGCTCGTGGTATAGTGTCAACGCGGAGCATGATCGTTGTGTCCGCTATGAAGACGGACTTAGGGATGAGTTAAGGTTGCTGATTGCTCCGCACGGGGAGCGTGAGTTTGCCGTCTTGGTGGAAAAAGCTAAGGTAGCCGAAGGGGGTGAAGGAGTCCGTGAGACAGAACTATGATAGGAACAAGCGAAAAAAGAGGATTTGGGTCGTGCGGATCGGGTGGTAATGTTCGAGAAAAGGGTGAGGCGAGTGTGGGTCAATCGTAGGAAGGCCCATGGTCGCTAACCGCAGACCGCTCACTCAGTAATCACCGTGGCAAATCGCATTGGGGAGGTTGTTGGACCGGTGAGAAGGGTTGCTTTGAATGTGGGTCTTTGGACCACCGTGTAAGGGATTGTCCTCGGAAGTTAGCCAAGAATCGGTCGGAGGGTCGAACCGTGCTCGGGCTAGGAATGTAGGACCACCACGGAGAGGGTCGTGGTAATGGTAGAGGAGGAAATGGATCTAATCGAGGTCGCGGAATTTTGGCGGAGGTACAGTAAAGCAACGAAGCAAAGCGCACTGGTCTAGTCTATCTTGGCGAGGCGTCGAGAGGAAGGTGACGCACCGAACGTTATAACCGTGCGTTCTTAATCTTTGGTGTTCCATATCTTTGCTTTGATTGATGTGGGTTCGACGCATTCATACGTTGCTAGTAGTGTGGTAGAGACTATGAACTTAGACTTGAGATCGCTTCTAGGGAGATGACCGTAATTAGTCCTTTAGGTCACTCTGTAGTTGTTAATAAGCTATATAGAGATGTACCTCTAGAACTCCAAGGGTCGTGTTTGTGGTCGATCTGATGGAACTGCCGTTTGGGGATTTCGATTTGATCCTTGGTATGGACCGGTTGGTTAAGTATCGGGCAAGGTTGGATCGCACGCTAAGCGCATGGTTCTTAAGATGGTGAGGGTGATGAAGTGGTCATGATAGGTAATAGAAGAGATTACCTATCTAATGTAGTGTCTGCGTTGAAGGCTGAAAAGATGGTCGAAAAGGTTGCGAGGCGTTTTTGGTTCGAATTTGTGCTTTGGAAGCTAAGGAGTCGCGGTTGAGAACGTCCGAACAGTAGAGGGAATTCGGCCGATGTGTTCCCGGAAGAACTTCTCGGTCCGCCTCCCAGTCGGGAAGTTGAATTTGGTATAGACTTGCTACCCGAACGGCACTGTGTCAATAGCACCTTACCGAATGGCCCCAAAGGAATTGGTGGAGCCAAGGCTCAAATTCGGGAGCTTTTGGACCAAGGATTTATCCGACCAAGTATATCTCCGTGGGGAGCACTGTGTTGTTTGTTAGGAAGAAGGATGGTTCAATGCGGATGTGTATCGACTCACCGCCAATTGAACAAGTTAACGATCAAGAACAGGTATCCGTTGCCTCGATTGATGACTTGTTTGACCAACTGAAGGGTGCATCGGTATTTTCAAGATAGATCTTAGGTCGGGATATCATCAACTCAAGGTGAAAGAGGTTGATGTGCACAAGATGGCATTTCGAACAAGGTATGGGCATTACGAGTTTTTGGTGATGCCTTTTGGGTTGACTAATGCACTAGCAGCATTCATAGACTTAATGAATAGAGTGTTTCAGCAGTACTTGGATCAATTTGTCGTGGTGTTTATAGACGACATATTGGTTTACTCAAAGACGGAGAAGGAGCATGACATGCATTTGCGTATAGTTCTACAAGTCTTGAGAGAAGAAGTATTATATGCCAAATTCGATAAGTGTGAATTTTGGCTTAGAGAGGTGGCTTTCTTAGGTCATGTGGTGTCACGGAAGGGATTAGAGTAGATCCTCGCAAGGTGGAAGCGGTGTTGGATTGGAAACCCCTAGGTCGGTGGCGAGAAATTCGAAGCATTTTGGAGTCCGGCGGGGGTATTATCGGAGGTTTGTGGAAGGATTCTCTTTAATCGCAGCTTGTGCCGTTGACTAAGTTGTTAAGAAAGGGAGTTCCATTTGTATGGTCGGAGAAGCAACAAGAAAGTTTTGACAAGCTAAGGAAGATTTTGACGGAAGCTCCGGTTTGGTACAACTCGAGGCGGAAAGTTGTTTACGGTTTCTTGTGGCGCGTCCCATACTTTGGTTTGGGATGCGTATTGATGCAAAGAAGGGAAGGTAGTGGCCTATGCATCCCGTCAGCTAAGACCGCATGAGGTTAACTATCCAACGCACGACTTGGAGTTAGCGGCAGTAGTTTTCGCTTTGAAAATATGGCGGCATTACTTGTATGGGGAAAAGTCAATAGTCTACACGGATCATAAAAGTTTGAGGTATCGTTTGACTCAGAAGGATTTGAATTTGAGACAGCGTCGGTGGATTGAACTGTTAAAAGACTACGACTGTATTGGGTTGATCCAACTCATTCATGATTTGTTCGGTTGCCTCCAACCAGTACTCAGCTGTATTGGGTGCCACGCCGGATACGCCACGGAACACCTCAGCTCCGTTGGCTCGAAGTCGCTCGGGTACGGACTTTCGAGCTCTCACATTTTCTCCAGCACCAGCCACCATTTCAAGGACTCGCAAAGACACGCTGCGATCGCATCATCATCCGTCGGATCCTGCTGCTCAACACCAAAAGTTGGTGGTGGTGGTGGTACCTCATTCTCAGATCTTTGACCCGATCTAACGGGTTCCGATACGGCCATTCTGCCTCTACCACGCCCACGACGACCATGTCCCCTAGAACTCATTTCTAACGTCGCGCGATTTAATCGATTAAGAAATTTTATGCATTAGTATTGTGTTCCACCGATTAACTTGCGAAGAAGTTTTATGAAAGGAGTTCAATAGTAATTCTTTCGATCAATCAAGGTTTCTGCATTGTGTTTTCTATCCTAATTCGAGAGAAGCACATTCATTCAAACATCCATTCAAGAGCATCCATCATACACATTCACTATTTCTATAGTTTTGTCTATTCCTACCCTGTGGGTATTTTCGTCATTTGTCCTACAAGGGTATTTTCGTAATTTTTCAAAATAGGGTTCCTTGATGATTTTGTCAACGGGAATAATTTGAAAAATGTGTTTCTCAAATTCTAATCTAGTATTTTCAAATCAAAGAGGGTAATTTGGAGATTTAAAAATTAAGGTTTCAGAAACAATGAAGGCTAGTCCCTTTCGGGTTTTAGTTATCGGTTTAGCCCGTGAATAAGTCCTCTTGGCTAGGGTGAACCGTAGCTACGCACCAGTAAGATTCCAGCGAAGAGGAGGTGAGTCACTAGGGCTGCTAAGTACCAAGCTCTTCTTGAATCCACTCCTAGACATGCGCACAATTGTTGCCACACCCTAGCTCGGCGACTTAGTCACGAGTTTGTTTAATGATTCTTAAGTCTTATGCATTACGTGTTTGGAGTAGACTAGTCCTAGGGTCCAATAGCCCTAATCTACTAATCTACGATCCCTTAATGCCCATATAGTTCACATATTCAAATCACTTCAATAGTCAGAAGTACTTACCTGGTGGACCTCGGGCCGGAGATACAGGTGCCATGCCAGAATAACCTGAAATAAAAGTCCATATTTTGAAAAGCCCATCTTAGAAAATGCTTTTGGACCCAAAACCCTCAAAGCCAAGTTTTGAACCGGGCTCTGATACCAAACTGTAACACCCCAAACCCGGCCCACGAGTCTTGACCGGATCTGGTATGTCACTGCGGAAAACGTTCGAAAAGATTTTTTTTCGTAGAGGTGAAAACTGAAAATTGTTGACTTTTGTAAAGTATTGTGTATTAAAAATTTACAAGTAAAACTTTAATGTCACACATTTCCGGATTTAAAATCTTAACATGAGTTGTTATAATATAACGTAATTCAAAAATATTTCCAATAATAATATAAACTTCAAAGTCATAAATAAAATACTTTAAGTGGCCTTATTACAATAAATAAATATCCAAAATACTTATAATAAACTTCAAAAAAACATAAAACTCCCTCTGCATGGCATAAAAATAATTTTCTGCATGGCCACCTTTTGTATCCACTCCACCCAGGCCCGATCATCACATGTCACTGCGATATTGATAATAATTGGGTGAGTCATACAAACTCGGTGCATAGTTATTCCACATGTCTCCACATATGGGCTTGGCCCATATCCACACAATCCACGATCGAGTCATGCAAAAATGCATCCCAACCCATCCTAAAGTCCATCCATTACACCTACCTTAGCGCACTGCTTTGCCCAAGGCCGTGGCTAATCCACCGATCACCTAAGTGACCCCACATGTCAATATCCACGAGGTGACTCGAGGTCATCCTCAATCCACGGTGGCGCTTTGCAATGATCATCCGCTAGGAGGTCGCACATAGCCAACACTCCACCTTGATGAAGCACCTAGCTAACATCAAGCGCCAATGTAACACAAGGCCAACATCGGACCACGTACATAATGTACACCTGTCCTTCAACATTCATGTCCCAAGCCCCCATGCATAGATATATATCATGATAAAATATTATTTAAACAAGTATATAACACATGCTCATATCCATTTCACATATTTATCGGTGATCATTTAAGAACATAAAACAACGACACAGTTATTCGATCACCCTCCTTGGGTATCTACCATCTTAGCCCTTATTTCGCTATCGTACACATCATACACATATACATACAACACATATAAACAATCAAGAGAATAGTGTGATAACTACGCTTTGACTATTTAGCGAAATCCCGAACTATTTGAATCTAACGTAATCTAGAATCCCGAAACTACGCTTACTCCTCGCTTGGCCACCCCTAAACCATCATAGCCCAAATCGGTCAACACTAATAAACATAATGGCCTATGGCCAAATATTTGCAACCACTTACCTAGCTTATTTAGAACCCGAATACTTGCTTGCTCTTGACGTTACCAATATCCCACGATAGATCAAATCCCGAGACTCCCTTAACGTTTCTTTCTTTCGGCTAAACACCACCACATGTTGCTTGAGCAGACCCCAAAAGAGAGTGGTCGACAGCACCTTCTTTGGGGATTCGGCTTTTGAGACAACAAGAGAAGAAAAAAAGTTATTGATGGAGCTCACTAGAGATTCGACTTATGCTCCAAATGGTAAGGGGTATTCGGCTACAAGGAAAAGGTGTGGAGTTGAAGAAAAGAAGAATATGAGAGGAAGTAGCAAGAAATTCGGCAATGGTGAATGATGATGGAGTTTCGGCCTTAGCAAAATAAATGAGAAAAGGAGAGTATTTTCTTGGCTAGAAAAATTTCGGCAAGAGACTAAGGGAAGAAACAACAAAATTCGGCACTTAAGTCCCCCTAAATGACCGAAAATTATCAACCCAAGGAGACCCAAATTCGGCTACTAGCTTTTCTACTGATCTAATCCCAAATTAATCTCCTTTTTTTTATCTCTTTATCACCCATTTGAAATAAATAAAATAATTCAGCATTTATCTTCTATCTTATCTCTTAATCACCTATTCAAATAAATAAAATAAAACAATAATTATTCTTCTCTTCCTGCCGAATTTAAAAAGAGGACATCAAGCTTATCCTCATCCATTTGAGAGTCCATGTGCAGACCACTAGCTCTTCTCCTTGATGCAAAAATAAAAGTTCCCCCTGCTTCCCACGTTGCTCGAACCTCCCTGCTCAAGACGTCATTTACCAAGGCCCTAAGTGGCACTTTGCAGCCACTTTACCAGGCTCACTTTCATGTCCAATATCCCCTGCATATTTCCTTAAGGCCTCCTTAGCCCAACTTCCCTTCTTGACGCAAAAATACAAAAATAAAAACACTCCTACTGTCAACGTGATTCGAACCTCATCCCCTTGAAGCTCCCTTTGACGCCACTTCCCCCTTGCACCTTAGTGCCCCAAGCCACTTTGCCAATCGGTTTCTTGTGTCTTGAACTCCACAAAATTTCTTTTAAGGCCTCCTTGCCTAGTTTCCCCTTTTCACTTAAAATTCCAATATTTTCCAAAGTTTTTCCCTTTCACCTAAAGTTCTCAAAAACTCCTAAAATATACCCAAACACACTCTAAGCCTACTATCACTTGAATTATGCATTAAATGCATAACCCCTAATTCCGGGATATTATAGGCTGGCCCCACAACCCTTTGTGAGCCGCACGGGCTAGCCACACGCCCATGTGCTAGCCCGTGTCGATTTCATACCCTGCTTACCAAATACGCGGGAAAACCCAATTTTTAAGCTTTCTGAGCATTCTAAAGTCTATAAATACCAATTAGAAGAAGACCTAAGGGAGAAATCGGAGAAGATTGAAGAAAACACTTGAAGAACGCCATCAGAATCAAATCGGAAGCGGATCTCCCTCAAGATCGAATATCTTCGTTTAATATCTTTCAAAGTTTTATTGAGTTTCTTTATGTCTTGTGGTTATCCTAACTTTGAGATGTTTCTGTTCAGGATTATGAACTAAATTTCCTAAATACCTAAGGAGGATGAAACCTACGATGAATCTTATTATTTGATTTCTGATTTTCATGATAAATACTTGATTCTTGTTCTCAGTTATGTATGCTTATTTCTTGTTTTAATATTTCCGCGATATTAATTCATGTTTAATGTGCTTATTTTAGTGGAGTAAAAGTCCCTATTTAAGAGTAGATCTAGCATAATTAAGTGGAGTTGCATGTAATCCTAGAAATAGGATGACATAAATCTACCGGATTAGAGTCAAATCTAATAAGGGAATCCATAGATCGAATTAATGCGACAATAGGAGTTTTAATTAGAAAGAGATTTCAATTAATCAACCTAGAGTCAGTTGTTCTTACTCTCGAAAGAGATATTAATATAATTTAGGGATTTCTACTGATCAAGACGCAACTGAATAAATTGTTTAATTCAGATTCATAATAATAGGTGAAGTCTAGGTGGATTCCTTCCTCGGTATTGTCTATCTCATTGGTTATCTTCGATTATTTTCCTATTTCATTCTCTGTTGCATTTTTAAGTTAGATGAGTTTAGTAATTTTGGGTTAAAAACAATCACTCCAATTTTTCGGCTAAATAATAGAAAAATGGTAATTACTAGTACTTTTAGTCCTCGTGGATACGATATTTCCTACTCACCACAGCTATACTATTGTTCGATAGGTGTGCTTGCCTTTGTCGTATTTATAGTTAGTTTAATGACCATCAAGACCTCGTTTCTATAAATCGAGCCATAAATATTTTTGTAAATATTTACAGAGTGTCATTAAGGTGGTATTAAAGTTTCGTTGAAAACTTTTAACGTTTCAATAGTTAATTAATTAAAAAGGACTAGATCGTAAAAGATGAAAAATTTGATCGCTATTTGATTTAAGTGATTAAATGGCTTAATGAATGAAAGTATATGGACTAATATGGTAAATGTACCTTATTATATATGAGTGGGCGAAAAAAAATTTAAAAAGTTATAAAATAAAGTTAAAGATATCATCTTTTTCCTTTTATTGTTTTGCCGAAATTGAGAATGAAGAAAGCCATTGATAGACCTTCAAGCTTCGGCCAAGCTTCATCGGATGCATATCAAGATCTGGTGGGAAATTGAGGAGAATGGAAAATTACAAAAATGCCCTTGTACTTTGACATTTCTGCAATTTAGCCAGGTAAGTTCGTATGAACTATAAACACTTAAATGTAAGTTAAATTGAATGTTTAATGTTCTATTCTATTGTACATGAATTAATATATAGATGTTATTATGCAATTTATTATGTCATGAAAAGATAGAAATTCAACGATGTACGACGACTGTTGAGTCCCGTTTGAACCTTAGGAATTCGTAGGATACAAATGACATGTCATTACAGTTTACATGATTCAGGTTCTGGTCTTGAATGTCCTACCAATGGCTGAGGTCCGGCATGTGTTGCGGATACTCCACAGCTCATGTGAGCAGCATCATGTAGCTACGTTCTGACCCACAACTTATGTTAGCAGGCCCATTTTCACAGCTCGTGTGAGCAAACTTATTCACAGCTCACGTGAGCATATATGTACATGAATTGACGGATTACGGTTATATGAGTTAGCACACTTTGTGTGAGCTATCCTGGGTATCCAGCGATATTCTATTTGGTTCAACGGGCATGAATTGGAAAGGAAACGGTAAATGTTCAATATGAGCAAATACATGTATTCATGAAATATATTGAAATGATGAGATACATGGTAAGAATGTTATGTTATGAAGGATGTTATATCCAATTGAATCATATTCAAGTATAATGGTTATCCATATTGAATTCATGTGAAACATGTTCAAGTATGTTAACATGTGTTGTTGTTTGATGCTTAGGCATGTGCCAAGCTATTGGTTGGATTGTATTATGTTTACTTATAAGTTATGCATTGAAACTGTAAGTGCGTAAATGGAAATATGCTTGTGTTAATGAAAGAATGGTAAGGTTTAAATTATGTAATCTCTTATGAAATGGTTTATCATGTGGTTAATTCCAAAGGAGCTATGTTTAAATGCACTAGCTTGTGGCTATGGTTGATGATATGCTTATGTTTTGTGTGTTATGCATATGAAATGGGTGTGGAAAGGTAATGAAATAGTAAGTTCATACTTGAAGTGTAAACTGATGAAAAAGGAAATGATGAGTTGAATTGATGTTGTTACTTAAGCTAAAGAAAGTAAATGTAATGTAAAGTAATGAAATGCAAATGAATATAAGAAAATTTGAAAGGGTTTAAGTTTTATAAAATCCTACTATGCTAGGGATGATATGTATATGTAATGCTGTGGATTTATTCACTTTGTGAGTTGTTGAATATGGTTTCATGAGTCTTGTGGTATTGGTATAGTATTATTCTTGATATGTATAAATTTTATATTTGAAATGGATTGATATGACTAAATTTTATACGAGCTTACTAAGCACTCATTGCTTATGTAGTTATTTTTCCTTTACTTTTCAGATTATCGGAAGCTCGATCGGGTTGGAAGCTAGTCGGAGATCCATCACACTATCCATCGATTATATCAGTAGATTTTGATGTATTGGTGAAGGTTATAATGGCCTGTATAGGTGGACTATGTCTAATGTTTAGTTGATGAATTTGGTATATATATGTGTCATTTTGGTTGATGATTATGGCATGAAATATTGCCTTGGATTTAAGGTATTTAAGGTACTATTGATTACTTGTTGGTTGTGGTTAATATAGTCAAATTGGTGTATGTTTTGAAATGACTAAAATTGGTATGGTTGTTATGTATCAATTATGTTATGTTTTGGCATGAAAACAAGTTAAGTGATAATTGGTTAAATATGTACATGTATAGGTGTTTTGGTTGATGTTATAGCCATTATGTTTTGGCTTGTAATTATAGTATTTTGAGTGATTGAAATGGTTGTTATGTTGGTATATATATGTGACCTTATGATGGTTGATTTTATATTCTTTATGATGCTTAAATGATGGAAGTTGAAATGACATTTAAAATGTGTGTAATGGAATGTTCTTTGACATGGTTGAATATGGTCATTTTGGTATTTGGAATGTAGTGGACATATATGGCTAATGGTGCAACATGTCAAATGGACAATTTGGTATTTTTGGTGTGAATTTGATAGGTAAATAAAGTGGTAAGTTTGGGCATAAACTTAGTTATAAGTTGATTGAACTTTTGGCTAAACTATGCATATGGTTATTCATGTTTAATTGTTGTGATTGAGGTGCCTTTTGGGCATATCATTTGTATGCACATATATCTTATTGGTTTAGCTTGTGGACGCATTGTTTGGTGCATTTTGAATGCTTGTTTACATATGGTAAATTGGTTGTAGGTGTATGCATGATTGGGTGAGATAAATGGCTTGGAAATTGTCTAAATTTCGTCCACACGGCCAAGGACATGGGCGCGTGTCCAATCGTGTGTGACACATGGCCAAGCGACACGATCGTGTGTCCCCTGTAGCTTTCAAAAGGTTGCCAGTCAGGCAGTTACACGGCCTTGCACATGGGCATGTGAGGCCACTTCGAGGGGTACACGGCCTGGCACACGGGCGTGTGGCTTGGCTGTGTTACCCAAGTCAGAGAGTTACATGGGCACGGAAACGGGCTAGGACACAGCTATGTGTCCCTACATCGAATGTTCACACAGCCTAAGACACGGGCGTGTGACCCTTGCAGTTTGAAAATTTTCATCTTTTTCCTAAAAACTTCATCTGTTTTCAATTTAGTCCCAATTCGTTTCTAATGTTTTTTTAGGGCCTCGAGGGCTCGTATAAGGGACAATATGTATGTTATTGATTGATTTTGCTATGATTGATGTTGTGAATTAAAAATTTTAAATTTTTTGATAGTTTTGAAATGTAAACTCTGGTAATGCTCTATAACCCTATCCCGGCGACGGATATGGGTTAGGGGTGTTACAGTAATATCTGACCAAACCTAGAAAACTTCTGACTTCAATGAAGTTTTTCAAAGGCTTCCAATCCAAAATAGTCGATATCTTACTCGGATCCACTCTAATGCCATTTGACGATATCACATGCCCCCAAAACCTGACTTTTCGAAGCCAAAATTCACATTTACTGAATTTTGCAAATAGTTGTTTATCGCACAAAGTCTGCAATATAATTTTCAAATGCTGGGCATGCTCAATCTCATCCCAGGAATAAATCAAAATATCATAAATAAAGACTGTAATAGGCCAATTTAGCCTGGGCCCATACAAAAAAATAATAAACCCAAAATAATAAAACAAAGTCAAGTCCAGTCCAAAATATATCATTTGGCCTGATAGGAATGACCCATTACTTGAAAAGATTGAAGGTCCATATACAAGCTTGACGTATATGGAAACATAATCTTAAAGGATATACAATCTTAGATATGATATGCAAATCTTAGATATGATATGCAATCCTAGTAGATATGATATGCAATCTTAGAAGATATGATTTTGTAATCTTAGCGATTTAATTTGTAGATACCTTTTAATCTTAGTCGTTGATGTAATTGATCTGTACCGTTGGATTTGGGGAGTCTCAACTATAAATAGAGGCCTCTCCCTTCATTGTAGAGGACTTGAGTTTGGAGCAATAATAATTCTTAAGAACATTCACTCAAATTTCTTCCTCTCTTGCGTTCTTATTTTCTGTGGCTTGTTCTTATTTTGTTCTTCGTTCATCTTCGTTTCTTTTTAAGTTGCTTTCATTTGAGTTGGATTTTGGTGGAGGAATTTCGTTGAATCTTCATATTGTGAGAGTTAAGCTGACTTAAGCGTTTTTTTTATCCTTTTTTATTTATCCATTTAATTGTTTAATCATTAATTATTCTTTTACTTTTATTCGTTTATTTATCCATCAACTTTCTTATTTACATATTGTTCATTCATTTAACCATTCTTATCATTCTTTTATTTTCTTCCATTAATTATATACTTTATTTGTTTTTAATATTATGTCACACATGTTGTTTATTTTTAAAAAAAAACTCGTGTTATGAATCATCCATTTTAAATTGTTTGATTATTTGCTTTAAATTTTTTTTCCATATATTATCAATTGCAATTTTTTTTTATACTATCTATTTTATATACCATTTATTTTTAAGATGTTTTGTGTAAAACTTGTTCTAAATTCCTTATTACACAATATTTATTTTTAAATTCATTTATATATTATTACTTTATATTACCTATTTTCATTTTTTATATATTATTTATTCCAAACTTATACATATATTACCTACTTTTTTATATATATAATTTATTTATTGATTTGTATATTGTTGATTTCAAATTTCTTTTTCCCTTATTATTCATTTTCAAATTCATTTTTTTTTAAATTTGTTTACATTTTATTTTGCCTTATATTTATTTTATTTTATACTCTTTGTTTTAAATTCATTGGTCTTTGATTATTGATGCTAGTATTTAAATAATTGCCATTATGTGTTTTATAAATTGTTTATTTGTATTTTCATATTGCCGTTTTTTTATCAAAGTTTTTACGCATCGTTTTAATATTGCGTCAATTTTTCCCAATTTTAAAAAAGAAAACTTTTAAAAATAAGGTAATATTCGGTACTTTGGAGCTTTGAGAAAATCGTGCCCTAACTTACTGGGTTTCGATTTTTTTTATCCAAATAACCGAATATCCTTTTTAAACTTTAATGCATGGGACAAGCTTAGTTTCGAGGGTTAAAATGTCATATCCTAACTTATTGGATGTGACATCTTATTACTTCGGGACAAGGAGGTCTTAAAATCAAATTCGATTTATTCAGGTTTTTAAAGAGGATTGTATTTTAAAATTTTTTTAAAGTTTTCGAAATTAGGACGTTAATTAATCAATTAGGTACCAATTTTTGGGAGTTACGAGGGTGCTAATCCTTCCTCGTGTGTAACCGACTCCCGAGCTCGTTTTCTCGAATTTTGTAGACCAAAATCATTGTTTTAATAAATCAAAATGTTTTATTAAAATGATTAATCTCAAGGTGACCCGATCACACCTCGAAAAAAGATTGGTGGCGACTCCATTTTCGTTTTAAAAGTCGATCCCCATTTTTTTAAAATAAAAAAATGGTTTCGACAAAGACAACCACAAACTTGTCTCAATACGTCCAAAATATTCTGTTAATCAAATCCATAAATACAACAGGTGCATTCGTTAAACCAAATGACATAACTAAAAATTCATAATGTCCGTACCTGGTCTTAAAAGTTGTTTTTGGCACATCTGAATCTTTAACCCAAAGCTGATAATATCCAGAGCAAATATCAATCTTTGAAAATACTGTCGCACCTCTCAACTGGTCAAACAGATCATCAATACGAGGTAACATATACTTGTTTTTAATTGTGACTTTATTAAGCTGTCGATAATCAATACACAACCGCATCGACACATCTTTTTTCTTAACAAATAATACAGGTGCTCCCTAGAGAGAAAAACTAGGCTGAACAAATAATACATGTGCTTTCAACTCTTTTAATTCAGTCGTGCCATTCTATACGGAGCAATCGATATCGGAGAATTCCCGATACTAATTCAATAGCAAATTCAACCTCTTTGATTGGCGGTAATCTTGACAATTCCTCTAGAAATACATCCATGAAATCATAAACAGTCGAAAGTAATTCCAACTTAAATTTTGAAGCTATGGTATCTAATATGTATGCTAGGTACGCCTTGCACCCTTTTCGAATAATTTTTTTAGCTGACAAAGCAGAAATAATATTGGTGACACAGTCTATTTTGTCTGATTCAACACTAACTGTTTCACCATTCTGACATTTCAAAATAATTTGTTTGTGTCTACAATTCACCACCGCATCATGCAAAGTCAATCAATCCATGCTGAGAATAACATCAAATTCATCAAATGGTAACAATATCAAATCAGCCGGAAAGTTGCAATCTCAAATCTTCAGGGGAAAATTTCTATAGACTTTGTCAACTAACACATACTAACGTAACGGATTAGTTACTTTGACCACAAATTCAGTCGACTCTACTAGTATTTTCTTATCCGTTACTAATGTAGTGCATATATACGAATTTGTTGACCCCAGGTCAATCAAAACATAAATAATAACATTGAAAAGAGAAAATGTACCAGCAATCACATCAGGTGCAGAAGCATCTTTCCGAGCTTGAATCGCATAAGCCCTAGCTGGTGCTCGTGCCTCGTATTGAACTGCAGTGTCTTTTGTGCCACATCAACTAACTCTCGCATTTCCATTATTCTTCCGTGGCCTACCTTTAGAAGGAGCATTCTCTAATAGAACATTTTGAGCTTTATCTCTGTCGAATAAATCTGGGCAATCACAGAGAAAGTGATCAAACGAGCCACATTTAAAACATGACCCTTTCTTTTCACGACACTCTCCAAAATTTTTCTTACCACATTGTTGACAATCTGGCTTATTTATTTTATGAATACTACAAACACTAGCTGTTGGGGTAGCCTATCTTGAGCTAGCTTGCTTTCCTCAGTCTCTCCCAGAAAATCTATATGAAGCTGATGTATGGCTGCAAAATTCTTTTATCTTCTTTGAAGGAGAGGAGAATGACTTTCCCAGTTGTCTCGAGTCTCGAACTTTTGAATCTGCCTTTTTCTTTGATTTGCTAAGATCTTCCGCTTCCTGTGCTCTGTCTACTGACACAACAAATTCTTTCAACTCCAGAATCCTGACAAGCAATTGGATGTCTTCATTCAAGTCCTCTTCAAATCGGGTGCACATAACTGCTTCTGATTATAGAATACATTCCCAAGCTTACTTACTAAGCCTGACAAGCTCCCTCTCATATTAAGCTACCGTTCTATTGCCTTGCTTTAGTTCAATGAATTCTTTTTACTTCTTATCGAGATATCGTTGGCTGGCATATTTCTTTTTTAACTTAATTTAAAAGAAATCCCAATTTACACGATCCTTTGGCACCACCGCTATTAAGGTATTCCACCAGTGATTTGCCTTGTCTTTCAATAATGAAATTTCACACTTCAAGCAATCATTTGAAGAACACGTTAACTCGTCGAAAAATCTAATAATATTTTCTAACCAGAATTTAGCCTTTTCTGGATCGTCTTCAACCTTACCATAAAATTCTTCAGCCTCATATTTGCAAATTTTATCAATAGGAGGCTTGTTTGCACGTACCTGTTCCTTACTTTCCATAATAGGGGAATCGATTGAGGTACAGGAGTAGGCAGAGGTCGTTGAGCCATCTGATTGGTTCGTATAAAGTCAGTAAACCATTCTAACATCATATTAAAGAAAACTTTCAAGTGTCTCACTCTCTCGTCCACCAAAAATAGGTTCACTATGAACTGTTCCCTGAATCAAAGCTGGTATATTACTTTTAGCTTCATCAGAATTAGCTTGATTATGTTCAGAAGCCATCTTCGATCTATATCAATAACAAGATAAAATTTTAAGTCAGGAGACATCACACTATCACAGGTTATTTAATGACATGTAATTCTATGCTCTATACTTACTATGGTTAGTCTGAGAACCGACTAAATCGTAGCTTTGATACCACTAAATGTAACACCTCTAACTGTTCTACGTTGCTAGATTAGGGTTACAGAGTGTCATAGTACAATTCAAAACATATAAGTTTAAACAAAACAATTATTCAATTTAAATTCCAACATTCATATAAACATTTCATTTATAACATAAAATACAATTACAAGCCTTAAACCGGGCCTACGAGCCCTAAAAATAGTTTAGGAACATTCAGGGACTAATTTGAAAGAAAAACAAAAAAATTGGAAAAACTTAAAAATTTTGACAACAAAGGTCACACAACCATATGGCCAGGCTGTGTGACAAAGCCCAGGCCGTGTGGCAAAGGGACATGGCCTTGTGGCCAACCGTGTGGAAGATCGTGTAACTTTTGAAATGATTTCACACGGTCGTGTCGCAGGCCATTTGTTAAACCGTGTTTGATTTAATGTTGGGTCACACGGTCATGTTGTAGGCTGTGTGACACACTGACTTAAATCACACGACCGTGTACAGAGACTGTGTGCAGCACACGGCCGTGTGCACCAAAACTTACCCCTAATGCAAGCTAATTCAAACCCAATGGCTTTGGCACCAAACCAAACCAATTCAAAATACTTTCATAAGGTTAAAACACATTCAAAGGCATCAAAACATACCAAAAATCAATCAACCTAGGTGCCTAACCAATATGCTCTCATTAACACCACAATTATTAAGCCAAAATTAACCAAAACCAAACACTTCAAAATAATTATGTCTATTTAACTACCAATCTTAATAATCTATCAACTATATTCACAAAAACTTTCAAATAATCCATGGAAAGTCCCTAGACTTTTAACAGTTTCATGAATTGACCCCCGTGCAAGCTAAATTAAGCTAATACGATAACAAAAACATAAAAATCATTAAAAATGGGATCAAAATCACTCACATGCACCCTTAGATAGCTTGGCTGAAACTTCCTCTTGGCTATGGTTTCTTATTTTCAATTGGTAACAAAAAGAATGGAAAGAAGATGATGACACCATTTACCATCCTTTAATTTAATTTACCATTTATTTAATTACTAATTAACCTTTTAAAATAATTAGAATTACAACAAAACCAATCCAAAAACATCCACTAACTTAAGATATCATATTATTACTATCTAAGTCCTTTAGTTTACATTTCCATAGTCATTTAGTCGTTTTAACTAATAGAAACCAAGTTTTGCACCTTTTACGATTTAGTCTGTTTCACTTAATTAACTATTTAAACATTAATATTTCTTAATCAAATTTTAAAACGACCCTAATAAATACTCGTAAACATTAAATAAACATTAAAATACTAACTCGCTCATCAGAATCGTTGTCCCAAAACTACTATTTCTGACACCAATGAAAATGGGCTATTACATTATGTGATATTTCTAATGAGGCTTTATCTTGGTGAACGTTTTTCTGAAGATTGACTAGTGAGAAAAGTTTTGAGGTCCCTGTCAGAACACTTTGCAATTAAGGTCACAACAATTGAGGAAACGCAAGATATTATCACTCTCAAGATGGATGAGTTAATTGGTTCACTTAGAACCTTTTAGTTGAATTTGAAGGAAGTAAAATGTAACACCCCAAACCCAGCCCAAACATTACGACCGAATTTGGTTTGTTACCGAGGAAAACATTTTGTAAAATCCCTTTAAGCCGATTTAAGTTTTGTCGAAAACCTTTCATTTTCAATTGTCTTGCTAAAACCATACCTAGTCTGTTTAAAAATATTTATTAAGTCAAGTTGTTATAGATTTCAAATGTACCTGGTGGCACGTTAAAACATGTTTCGATTGAATTTGAGAAAACATGTGCACTTATTTTAATATCATTAAATAGTTTAAACAAAATATTCAAAACATGTAAAGATAATAAAAATAATCCTAGGAGGCCTTATTACAACTTGATTAAAATAAAACCAACAATAAAAATAAAATAGACTAAAATTCAAGTTCATTAAATTCAAATCCCACTGCATGGCCACCTCGAGTCCATCCGGCTCCTCATCCGCGATCTACGTGTCACCTGAAAAATGTTAAGGAGAAGGTGAGTCACCAAGACTCAATGTGTAACCCTTCCCCAATTTAGTGCAACAACATACACAATTTATAACAAATTAACATGCACTAAATCATGCACCCAACCTAGCCATCCAAACACCTTTCTCTACCCCGTGTGGTACCAAACCACTGGTGGTGCCAAACCACTGGTGACTTAAAGTCACGAAATCCGTCATATTGTGGTGCCAAACCACTGGTGGTGCCAAACCACTGGTGACTCGAAGTCACAAATCAAATGATGGGGCCAACCCATCGTGTGATACCAAATCACCGGCGTCAATCCCATAATGTAAATCGGGGCCAACCCACTGTGGTGCTAAGCCACCGGGACGAGGCGCTATGAGGTGCCAAACCTCTGGAGGTGCCAAACCTCGGTGACCGTAGTCACAATGTGGTACCAAACCACTGGCGTCCGTCAACACGAATATCAGCTCCCCCTCCACTCATATATCCCACATCAATCCATGATATACAACAGATTTCATGCCAACATATATTTAAATCACATATACCAAATATGCCATGCTTCCCAAAAGCATCAAATAGTAACTCATATTGACAGAGACTTACAGATCATCATCGCTTATACTGTTCACGGTATTAAATCCAAAGCTACATAAACCAGATTTAGCACATACAACATTTAGCACGGTTAATTAATCATAAAGTGTGTATGTACACACCTGATTCTAACGCTAACTCTAAACCCCCAAAGAGTCAATCGGCCACCCTTGCTTTCTTGTCCCTATATTCGGCCAACCACAAGGTTAGTGCCATGGCCTATTCGGCCAAACCAAAACAATTGAAAAGGGTTCCTTGTGAACCCGAAACCTTACCCAAACGTCTTTGAATACTAGCCACCACCCTCAAAGTGCTTCTGCTTCCCTAAATCGGCAATCATTAAGTTAATAGCCTTCGGCTTAATCGAATACCAAGTAAAAATAGATCCTTACCACCTTACCCCAAAACCGATTGATCAGAGATGATGGACTCACTTGCTCGCTTCCAAATCCAGAAGGCCCTATGACAAATCGGTTTCAACATGTGATTAGCACCCTTAACAACAATTGCCGAAACCAACTCTTACCTTTGTAAAAGTCGACAGAGAACAGAGAGGGAAAAAATAGCCATTCGGCTAACACACTTACCTACCAAAACCGATTTGGAAAACACTGAAAAGGGATCACCCTTGCTTTGATATTCGGCCAAGGCTACACCAAATAGAGGAAGGAAAATTTAGCACACCAAGGGAGTAGATTCGGCTATGATTGTTCAACACAATCCATCAAGGTTCGGCTTGTATGGAAAAAGAGAAAGTAAAAGAGTGAAATAAGAGTTTCGACTAAGGGTTTTAGAAGAGAAAAGAAAGAAATAGATGGGAGATTAAGGTATAGGAGATTCGGCCAAGGTTTTAGAAGAAGAGAAGGGTTTTCGGTTTTGAGAGAATGAAAAAGAGAAAAAGAAAACATGGAAGATGAGAGAGTTTGGGAATCAAATGAAGGATTTTGGCACTCTCCCCCCTAAACTTGCCGTCCACTCCTATCAATCAAGGAGTTCAAATTTCGGCAATCACCTAAAATTCCTCTTGGCCAATTGTTTAAAAATATTCAAAATAATTTGAATACTCAAATGCCTATATTTTCTATTTGCCATCTTTTTGGAATTAATCAAAATAAAATCCAATTAATATCTAAATAATATCCTCATTATCCTTATTATCAAAAAGAGTTTGAAATGAGAAATTCTCTCCCCCCTATGCCGTCCCAATTAAGAGCAAAAGAGGGGTTTCATGACTCGAACACAAGCTCCCCTTGCTCTCCCTGTGGCGTCAACTCCAACTCTTAAGTGGCCTTCCTTTTGCCACTTTTCCAAGGCCATTTCTGTGTCAAAAGTTCCCTCTTTTAACCTTGTAACCCCTACTTGCTAAGGCTCCCTACCTTTAAAGCTTATAAAAATATTTTCCCACTATTCCGAGCCTATTCAAGACCCCTAATTAAGCCTTACTACACCACAATTAATATCACAGCAATTCAAACACAAGAAAAATAATTCAATCACAAATAACCCCAATTTTAGGATGTTACATAAAATGTAACAAGATGAGACATTAAAAAAACATTTCTTTCGATGTTCAAAAGGTTGTTCCAATAGTAAAACTGACAATAGAGCAAAATCCTAGTTGGACAAATCACACAACTTTGCCTAGAACTCTTTAATAGTTTATGATTCTTGCATTCTTAAGCTTTCAAACCTTGAAGTTAGCATTTGCATCTTTGATTGCTTAACAGTAGATGTTCTTTCATGATTAGTTTCTAAGAAATCCCAAGTAGTCTTAGCAACAGTGCATTTGGCAGTATTTTTAAACTCCTACAAGTTGATTCCACAAAATATGGAATCTAAGGCTTTGGAGTTTGCATTGGCCAATTTTTCTTCCTCAATGGTCCATTGAACTTATAGCTTAACAGCCCTTCCACTTTTAGTATGCATTTTAGGTGGCTCCCATCCAATCACCACAGCTCGTCATACCTTCTCACCAATGGACTTAATGTATGCATTTGTACGTGCTTTCTAGTATGCATAACTGCCAACCTATAGCATAAGGGGTCTTGAAATTGATGAAACTTCCATAGCTTGAATCTAGCAACACCAGGGATCTCCACTGGCTACTTTAAGTGGTAAGCTTTGATACCAATTAAAACTTTAAAACAATTGATGAGATATTAGCTATGTGCTAGGAATGAGTGGCTAAGGGGGTGGACACTACTTTAAGCACTGTGTGAAATAAGAAAAAAATAGGGCACACAAGGTTTGTTTACGTGGTTCAGTTTCCCTATATCTACGAAGCCTAACTTAGTGAGAAATATTCAATATCTTCAATATTGGATCTAGTGCCCTAAGTGTAGTATATTCATTTTGTATTCTTATATTTTTGGAAAAAAGTATTTTTAATAAAAATATCCTTGTATATTGTCCTCAATGGTTTTTGCATGCAAAGCAAAATGAATTGACTTAATAGTTATCTAACATTTAACTAATACTAAGCGGTATTACGTTTAGTTCGTAATATAAAAAGATAGCTTGTACTAGTAGATGAACTTAAATATGTCATTCGTCTAATCAGAAATGAGAAAACCGATTGAAAGAATAATATGTCATCTATCAAGTCCAATTGGGGAGATACTTTGTCTTGAGCATCGAAGCAGATGACTCCTAGAAGACAAAAACATAAATGTTACTTATTGGACTGATAGTACATTGGTCAGGTCCTTAGTAGAATAAATCTTTGATTTGTTTATGGATTTATTCACTTATGATGCTCATAGTGTGACATACTTTAATCCTGAGTGAATGATGGACTATTTATGTGTGACTCGTATACTTTGATGTAAGTAAAAGCTTGAGTTTAAATAGATAAGGAATCGAAATATGGTGTGTTGGGTATACGACTTCTATAGTATGCAACATCATTCACAATAGTGGAATTCATAGCCCAGCTAATGGGTAAATGATATCATGTCATCGACATTACATGATAGATCAAAAGTAAACATGATCATGGATCGTTTGTCTTTGTGATAAATTACTTGATTACTATTTGGTTGTATTTGACTTTTTATGAAGGAAGATGTAATGGTTACCATGAGATAAAATAGGATCATATTAGGAGAACAGATTTATCTCAAAGAGATTAAGGATATCATATGAGGGTAACACACTTATGATAAGGTCATTGGATGAGCACTTATTAAATAGCTTTTGTAATGGTATATAATTAGGGAGAGCTCAATCACGATACTATAGTGGAATGACTTCGTGACTAATTAAGTTTATAATTAATAGGAGAAAAACTAGAACTTAATTATAAATTATTTGTGCCCTAAGTATATATGCCCAATCGATCCTTCCGCTAGCTTGTTGAAACCATAAATGAATTGCATGTAGAACCAAATGAACATAAATGAATGAAAATGATGAAGTTAGAGAAATGGGTCGCATTCACAATTGAATATATTTTCTCACTAATTATAGAAATGACTTGAGAATTAATTTAAGGTTTTTGAATAATTATTTAATTATAATTAAATAATTGAAGTTCAAAATTGGAATTAAATTAGTTGGTCATTATGAATCCATTGAATAAGAAAATTAATATATTTCACATAGAATCTTTTACGATAAAGTTGTTATGACTTTAACAGAATTAGAATTAGGTTAATAAAATTATTTAATTAAGAAATTAATTTAGTTAATTTGATTAATTAAATTATTTAATTAATATTTATTTTGGGAAATAGAAAAAAATATTGGGTTGAATTAAATTATAAAGTGTTGGGTAAAAAATCCAATAAGCATATATAATTGGACTCAATATGTAATAGGCCCAATCCTCCTCATATGATTAGTGAGGGGCGGCAACCCTAGTAATGTTTATTAGGGTGTGCCACCCATCACTCTCTTAGTTAGACCAAGGGAGTGTTTTCTATTAAATAAATATTACGTGTTATTCTTATTCAACCAGAATTCTCCTATCTTTCCCTATAAATAGATGGCACTGGTACAGTTATTTACACATAGGTTTCATATATTGTTATTTTTTCTAAAAAGGAATGGGAATTTATTTTCTAAGAATAACTTTTATTTTCTGGAAATTACAATATCTACCATTTTCTATTAAGAGAATTACTTTCCTACTGAAAGTAATTAAATCGTTTCTTGTTCTGTGTTTGGTTTGTGTTGCTCGTGCCCACAGTCGGCGCATTTCGGGGTACGAGGATAATGGAAAAGGTCGATCAATTGAAAGCCGATAACGATTTAAATATGTTTCTCTCAAAGCACAAGTACTTTTCGAGAAAAAAATTATTACTATAAAAATAACAAACCGACTTGGTTTTCAAAAATTTAAACTTCTGTTATAACTACAAATCATTTTCTTAACCGAATTTTCCCAACATTCAACACTTACAAAAAGTTATATTAATCTATCACTCACTCATGACAATTTTCTCACCATTGTACCTTGAAGAATGAAACTCTTACCATTAAATTCACCCCTGTGAATTCAGCAAGTAAAACCACACCACAAAAGGTTTTGCTATAAAAACAGACTCACAAAATATAGTTACTCACTTGAAAAGATTATGTGCTCAATCTTTTAGTACGATAACATATATGGGTCTCTTAATTATATAGAATATGTCGAGACTTGTTAACATAAGAAGGTCTATATCAATCCCTATTAAACAACAATGAAATAATCTAGATACAATATAATAATGAACAAAGTAAACATGAACTCTTTGGTAGCTAAGAATACAACGTTTCAATCCAATCCAATATCCACGATCCAAGGTATCAAATAGGGGTGATCCGACCCGATTTCGTCCTCGAAATATGTTTCCCCAAATAATATAATCTTCATTGACGTACTAGATATCATCTACATAATCAGCACAACCCATAACACGATTCAATAAATTGTCAATATCACAAATATGAAAACTGCTTTAACCTAATGCAGTGGTCCAAAGAGTGGGCACTCCCTCAAACACTCAATCAACCTTTCCATATTTTTCAACAAAGAAGTTTATATATATTAATTTGTATATTGGTAAAAAAACTAGTTAGCATATATGAATTCCAATAATTAATTCATTATAATGGAACCATTGGTGAATTCTAGACTTGTTCATGAGGCGAACTACCCATCCAAGCTTAAAGGCTCACCGAAAATTTGGGAGGAGGGTTGAGAAAAAATATTAAGCCTGTTTAAAGTATGGCTCGGGCTTGAACATCAAGGTCCAAGCTAAGCCTATTTTTAGTGTTTATATATATTATATTATGTTATTTTTATATATTATGTAATTTATAAAACATAAACTTTAATTAATATATAATATTATAATGTAAATATTAAAGAAATATTAAGATGGCTATATATACAATTTTTAAAAATGAAAATATAAATTATTAAATATTAAATTAAAAACCATTTAAAAAATAATATGAGTAGGCCTAAAAATTACATACCAAGTCATTTATAAATATGAGTGAGTTCAGACATCCAGGTTAACCCGAGCTTAAATAACATAAAATGTATTAATATCATATTGAAATCTAATCAAATTCGAATTGCTTACTCTTACCCATAATCACCTTTAGTGAATTCAAATAAAATGCATTTATTATTATAATAGAAAAGGTCAAAATAGACTCTACGACATTTATGATAAATAAAAAATATTTCTTTCCAAACTTCATTGAACCGAAAATTGGAGATTAGACAATGGAGGTCGGTTTTGTATCCGTTCTGGCCATTGCGCATCAAATGATTTAATTTTTTACCGTATCAAATTGTATTGATTCGTTTCGATGAATATTAATTACATTGAGTGAAATATGGTGTATCGATTTATACTTCAAATAATATTAAAAATTAACTATTTGTAATTTACTTTATTTGAAAATTTAAAAAGTCAACAGTTGCAACCAAAAAAGAAAGAAGCCTGCCCTTAATTGGATAAACTTTAAAATTTGAAATATAAAACTAAAATATAATGAAAAAATAAACTCTCTTGCGAGTCAAAATAATTTTCCTCACCTTTACCTTCTTTTACCAAAATAAGGAAGGAAGTTGAATGCCTGAATCCCTAAAATTTTACCTTCCAGCTTTAATACTTGAGATTTTTTTCTTTATTAATTTTGGATTTTTTGAATGATAGATTTTTAATTTAGAGTTTATTTGTGAGTATTTTATATAATTGATAAATATTTTATATTTAAAATTCATTTAATATTTTTAAATATTAAAATAAATATATATTAAAAAAAATATTTTTTATTATAAATCTGGAATGGTACGTTGGAACAAACCGATATCGGTTTTAGTAAAAAACGATGCACCCACCAATACAGTACTGATTCCCTTGAATTAGACCGATTCAATTAGTGTTTGATTTTAAAAACATTGTGGGTGACTTTGATTTTTCACTCAGAGTGATATGATCATAGTTAATATTCTAAAAACCCCTTAAATTTTTACACTTTGTTTAAAAAAGCTTCTATCTTTTAAAGTTAAATAAGCTCTTATTATTTTTACCTATAAAAACTCTTGATTTTAATATTAAAATAAAATTATTTTGAATTTAGATTCTTTATCTTAATTTATTTGGTGAGGCAATAGAAAATTTATACAATTTAACATCAACCTAAATTTAAAAGAATAATTAAAATTTTCAAAAGAGTAATTAAATTTGTTATGCGTATAAGCACTTTCAAAACAAATTTTTAAAATATGATTTTATTTTTTATTTAATACGAGGAAATTCACATCAGCATGCAAATTAGTTTAAAACTTTTACTTTATACTTTAATATTAAAATGTAGGAGGTTATTTAACTAGTATTATAATAGTCGAAAGGCCTTTTTTAGTATACTTGTCTACAGTTCTAAATCATGTTTACGCCTAGTAGCTCTATTTTTATATCTGTTAAAAGATGGCTTTCATGCAGGCCATTCTGCTCGAGCCATGCGGGTTGCAGTTGAAGAACATGCTGCTGTTTTGTTGATTATTTGATGTTTTGCTACTTAGTTACATTTGAACTAAGTATGTAATGTATTGTTCTAATTTGGTGCTGATGGATGTGATAAATCAGCTTAACTAAGTGTGCAAGCAATGTTTTATAAGTTTCAAGACTTTGTTAGTGATGTTAGGTGTGTTTAGGTAACATTTTGATTTTCAGTGAAGCTGATTACTTGATATATGTAATGAGATGATTTTTAGCAATGCAATGTTGAATCTTTCAGAAAATTTCTCTTCTTGTTTTGGTTCTTATTGAGCAATCTGTTCTTCTTACAATTTAAGCTCGATTTCTTTGTTTGTTTAGCAAGTCATTGTAGCATTAAGTAGAAGACTCTGCTGTGATTTCTTGATCTGTTTTCTCAAATCCTATAATTGGTATCGAGAGCCAACTTCTTAGAGGACCTTTCTCTTTTCTACTCTCAAAAACAGCATGTCTTCATCAGGTTTCTCTCCAACACCACAACTAGTGTTCAATGGTGAAGGCTACCACATTTGCGTAGTGAAAATGAAGACCTACCTGCAAGCATTTGACCTGTGGGAGGTTTGTCAATGCTGATACTGAACCATTACCTTTGAAAGCTAACCCCACGGTAGCTCAGATTAAGCAACACTCCGATGATAGAGCTAAGAGGTACAAGGCAATGTCCTGCCTCCAAAACAGTGTGTCAGACTTGATTTTCACAAGGATCATGGCCCGTGTGACTCCAAAGTAAGCTTGGGACAAGCTTAAAGAAGAGTTTCAAGGCACTGAAAAAACAAGACAACAAAAACTCATAAACTTAAGGAGGGACTTTGAAAACTTGAAGATGAATGAGTCAAAGACAGTTAAGCAATATTCAGACAGGATCATGGCTGTTGTAAACAGCATCAGACTACTTGGGGACCAATTCAGTGAAAGCAGAATAGTGGAAAAGGTTATTTCAACCTTACTTGTAAGATATGAAGCCAAAATCTCTTCCCTAGAAGATTCGAGAGATCTGTCAAGCATCTCTTTGACTGAGCTGATTAATGCTCTTTATACTTAGGAATAAATGAGAGCTAGCAGACAGGAGGAGCATCATGAAGGTGCATTCCAAGCCAAGAGCAGACCAATCTCGAGCTCCTTTAGCTACAAATGGAAGAAAGCTTGTTAGACAAGCCTAAAAGAGATGGAGCAAGAAGAAGATATCCACCCTGCTCACATTGTAAAAGGATTAGCCATCCAGAAGCAAATTGCTGGTACAGACCTGATATGCAATGCAAGGTTTTTAAGCAGATGGGCCATGTTGAGAAGGTTTGTAAAAATAAAAGCCAACAAAAGCAACACCAACCTCAGTAGCTTAAAACAGAAGCTCAAGTGGTAGAGGGGAGTTGTTCTCAGGAAGAGCAAGTATTTGTTATCTCTTAGTCTACAACTAGAAGAAAAACAAAAAAAAAGTGGCTGATTGACAGTGGCTGCACCAACCACATGATAGCTGATATTGCTATCTTCAAGAGCATAGACAGAAGCTTTAATTCAAGAGTAAAAGTGGGGAATGGTCAATACATCAAAGTAGAAATGAAAGGAGATGTGCTGATTGACACTCCTTTAGGTACCAAACTTGTTTTCAATGTTTTATTAGTACTAGAAATTGATAGAAATCTGCTAAGCATTGCTCAGTTACTTGAAAAGGGATATTCTATTGTGTTCAAATGCAAAGAATGCCTGATTAGTGATCCAAGTGGATCTATGCTCATGTCAGTAGCCATGACTGATAAAAGCTTTGTTGTTGATTGGAGTAAGGGGTCAGTTAGTGCCTACACAACTTCTTTAGATGAGTCCAAATTATGGCATAGAAGGTTGGGCCATGTTAACTTCAATTCACTACTTCAGTTATCAAAGCAAGACTTAGTTGAAAACTTCACAAAAGTTTTTGAACAACAAAATGTGTGTGAAGTGTGTCAGCTAGGAAAACAAGCTAGGCTGCCATTTCCAGTAAACAAGGCCTGGAGAGCCTCTGAAAAGCTATAGCTAGTCCATACTAATGTGTGTGGCGCTATGAAGACACAATCCTTGAATGGTAGTAGGTACTTCATACTCTTCATTGATGACTACTCAAGATTCTACTAGGTTTATTTTCTCAAGTTCAAGTCAGAAGTAGCCTCAGTGTTTTGGAAGTTCAAGGCAACAGCTGAGATTCATTCAGGTTGCAAGCTCAAGACAATAAAGTCAGGTAATGGGACATAGTACACCTCTGATGTGTTTCAAAGGTTCTGTGAAGAATCAGGGATTGAACACCAGCTTACCAACACCTACACACTTCAGCAAAATGGTGTCAATGAGAGAGATAATTGAACCCTGATAGATATGGCCAGATGCCTAATGTTTGAAAGGAGTTTGCCTAGAAGTTTTTGGGCTGAGGTAGTAAATACTGTAGTATATCTTCAAAATAGGCTACCAACTAAAGTCTTGGTTGAAAGGTCTCCATTTGAAGCATGGTTTAGATTCAAACCATCACTGGCTCACCTAAAGGTCTTTGGTTGCATCAGTTATGCACATGTTCCTGCAATTAAAAGAGACAAATTGGCAAAGAAAGCTGAACCTGACATCCTTGTAGGCTGTAACAGTGTTAAAAAGGGCTATAGAGTTTTGGATCCAACAACTTACAAGGTCTTTGTAAGTAGAGGTGTAGTATTTGATGAGATGTCAACCTGGAATTGGGACAAAACTGAACCAGAATGTGCTGCTAAAGATTTAGTGATAGTGCAAAATGATGTTGATCAGTGTGATCAAGAGCTAGACATTAATCATGTATTGGTTAGGGGAACCAGATTGATCAGTGAAGTATATGAGAGGGCTGATGTAGCTGTTGTTGAACCAGTTAGTTGTGAAGAAGCTCAAGCACAAAAGGGCTGGAGGCAAGCCATGCTTGATGAAATGAATATGATACATAAAAATCAGACTTGGGATCTAGTTTCAAGATCAGTTCACAGAAAGGTCACAGGAGTAAAATGGGTGTTTCGAGCTAAACACAATATTGATGGAACTTTGAACAAGCTGAAGGCAAGGTTAGTTGTGAAGAGATTCAATCAAAAGTATGGGATTGATTACTTTGAAACATTTGCACCAGTGGCAAGACTTGATACCCTCAGACTCTTGGTGGCATTGGCTACTCAAAGGCAGTGGAAAATACATCAGCTCGATGTAAAATCTGCCTTCCTCAATGGTTTTCTTGATGATGAGATATATGTTGAACAGCTAGAGGGTTTTAAAGTTGCTGGTGAAGAAACCAAGGTGTACAAGCTGAGAAAAGCCTTGTATGGCTTAAAGCAAGCACCAAGGGCCTGGTATGACAGAATTGACAGGTACCTATCAAGCTTGGGGTTCGAGAGAAGCTTTAGTGAACCAACACTATATGTGAAAAAGGAAGGTGATGAAACATTGCTCATACTCTCCTTGTATGTGGATGACTTTCTAGTGACTGGTGGAAATGATGCTATGCTGACATATTTCAAAGACAAAATAAGGAGTATGTTTGAGATGTCTGATTTGGGTGAAATGTCTTATTTCCTTGGCATGGAAGTATCTCAGACTCAGCAAGGGATCTTCATAAGTCAAAAGGCATTTGCCTTGAAAATTTTAAACAGATTTTCCATGCAAAATTGCAAAGCAACTAGTACTCCAGTTGTTGTTGAAGAAAAGTTGTCTAGCCAAGGTGATTTCGAGAAAGTGAATGAATCAACCTATAGAAGCCTAGTGGGATGTTTGCTCTACTTAACAGCGACAACGCTAGACATAATGTTTGCAGTCAGTCTCCTATCTAAGTTCATGCACTGCTGCAATGTGAACCATTTTCTAGCTGCAAAGTGAATTCTGAGGTACATCAAAGGAACTCTAAGCTTTGGAGTTATGTTCACCAAGTTTAACAGCATGAAGCTCATTGGTTTTGCAGATAGTGATTGGGCAAGTTCAAACGATGACATGAAAAGCACTTCAGGGTATCTATTTACCCTGGGATTAGCTGTTTTTTGTTGGAGTTCAAAGAAACAATTTATTGTTGCTCAATCAACAGCTGAAGCAGAATATGTTGCAGCAGCTACAACTGTTAATCAAGCAATATGGCTAAGAAAGCTCATGGTAGATATGAACTTACACCAAAGAGAAGCAACTGAGATCAGAAGTGACAATCAATATGCTGTTGCATTTGCAAAGAATCCAGTATTTCATGGCAAAACAAAAGCATTTTAAGATTAAGTTTCATTTTATTAGAGAAGTGGAACAATCTCAAGAAATCAAGCTTGTTCATTGCAGTTCTGAAGATCAGTTGGCTGAGATATTGACAAAGCCTCTTGGTGTATCAAGGTTCGAGAATTTGAGAGCTAGATTGGGAGTTTGCAGCTTGGAAGCTAAGGAGGAGTGTTAAAAGATGGCTTTCATACAGGCCATTTTGCTTGAGCCATGCAGGTTGCAGCTGAAGAACATGATGCTGCTTTGTTGATTATTTGATGTTTTGCTACCTAGTTACATTTGAACTAAGTATGTAATGTATTTGTTGTAATTTGGTGCGGATGGATGTGATAAATCAGCTTAACCAAGTGTGCAAGCAATGTTTTATAAGTTTCAAGACTTTGCTAGTGGTGTTAGGTGTGTTTAGGTAACTTTTTGATTTTCAGTCAAGTTACTTGATATATGTAATGAGATGATTTTCAGCATTAGCAATGCAATGTTGAATCTTTCTGAAAATTTCTCTTCTTGTTTCAGTTCTTATTGAACAATCTGTTCTTGTTACAATTTAAGCTCGATTTCTTTATTTGTTCAGCAAGTCATTGTAGCTTTAAGTAGAAGACCCTGCTGTGATTTCTTGATCTGTTTTCTCAACTCCCACAAAATCGCTAGTTATGGAACTGGAGAACCTACCTGGTTCACATTCACAACAATCCAGAACATTCTTTTCCAATATTTAATTATTAGGAATTGCAATATATCTTCTAGTTATCATATTATAATTCATTTTTATTTATAAAAACATGATAAATAGATTGGAATGGTAATTTCAGCTTTGAATGAGAGCTGCATATAAGAGTTGATTCCAAGTATCAGGAACACCAGCCAAACACCAATGGCTGCAGTCCATATCTCTGTGGCCGCCATGGCCATACACCGATGGATGCCCATCTTTTCTCAGCTGTGACAGTGTCGTTACGTTGAGTAGATAAACCGGTTTCGACATGGTCTTAAGCACTTTCTCAACCAATTTCTCTGCTGGATGTTGACCTCCTGGGTAATCTCCTCCCTTAATTGGCTCTTTCTGCCCTTCACAATTCTTTGCTTTAGGTTCACCCCAATCACTTGAACTGATCATTTCAACACATAAAATTCAAATCTAGGATTAGTGTTTTTGAATTATGTTGTGACGGTTATTTGAATTAGGGTAAAATATATATGAGTTTACGCTTTACTTAATGTGATCCGGAGAAACTCCTTGAAAGAAAACTGTAGTTTTTGAAGTATTAACATTGGCGTCAACCCATTTAGCCCATGTATTTAACCCTTTCTCATAGGCAACCAAGCGGTCCATGTCTACCTGTGTATGATTTCCTTCTTCAATGAAATCCCATCTGCAAACCCAAAAACAGATGATGGACATGATTCAGCACAAGCAAATGTTGAGGATGAGACAATATATATATATTATTTAAATCATACGGTTGTTTCCTTCCGGTGTGGAGCCACCAATGCCAAGTATTGAAGATCAAAACATCAATTCCTTTCCATAATTTGGCACCTTCTTCAACTGAATCAAGCTTCAGAACTCGACCAATCGGCAGGCTTACAAGATCCACTAGGAATGCATTACGGGAGAACATCACCTTAGCATTGTACTCCTGCCAAATTAACCATTCTGAGTATTCATTCTTCATTACTTTTACTCTAGTAGTAATGTAATGGTGATATTGAAATTTAGTCTTACTAAAAAAGTGAAGGTGGAGAGGCCTTGAACAGTTATAGTTTTGTACTGTGCGTGAGGGACAGCAGTGTGAAGCATGCAAGTGAGTGACTGCCATTGATTTAGACTCAGAGAATCGCCAACGAACATAATGCTCTTCCCCCTAATTCTCGATAGCATATCATCACCATCAAACCTTCATTAACCACATATTTTAAGATTAGATGACAACATAAACAATTAGCGTTCAATAAGAATCCGATTTGTAATGTCTTTTCTTACTGTAGGCTAGGCATGAAATTATAGAAAACAACATGACAACAATATCGTTAGGTTCAGAGTCAATTGATGTGAGAACCTAACAACATATTCTGTATTGAGTTTTGGTAAAAACAAAAATAAAGTAATGTTCTTCAGATGCCTCATGTCTATTGGCATATCGTGCACGCAATTTTTTTCCCCTCAATATCTTGTTATTTCGTAATGTCATTCAATGGTGGGAGTGTTAAGAAATCTTGTTAGGTCACTTACACAACACAACAATTAACAAAATAAGAAACTTCCTTTAATTACATTTTCTTAATTTATAAATGTATGCATTATTAGAATATAAGAAAACTAACAAACATAATTAAGGATTGGTGGTGCTATATCGTTTACATGTTTTATGAATTTCAATTTTCAACCTCCTATTATATATATAATAGATTTCCATACACCCACAACAATATGGGTGAATAACCAAAAAAAAAAAATTGTATAAATGAAATAACTGTAGATCTTAAAGATATTTAATAAAAATATTTATACACTCAATGTTAAATTTTAAATATAAGATTAATTTTATCCGCTTCTGATTTAATTTATATTCGATTAACTCGTACCATGATAAAAAATGGGTTAATAAAGATATTTATACAAATAAGTTGAGTAAAACCAATGGAAACAATTCCAGTATTGAACATGACATGCAAGTGCCTTCAATTCAGGGTGAAGTCAGAAACTTTTTTAAGAAGGCCGGGATTGAAATATAAAATTTTAAGAGATCAAAATGTAATTTTATCATGTACTAACTTATAATTCCATTATTTTTAAAGGGAGTAAATAATTGTTTTCATAATTAGGGGACAAAGTGTAATTTTATCATAAATGAATTTATAACTTTACTATTTCTAAAAAAAGACTAAACTGCAATTTTTCATTTTTAGGGACAAAGCACCTGTTAGCCCCTATCTTCGCCTCTGCTTCAATTCTTGTGAATTTACACTTAAATGCTTGGGTTCATAAAGCAACAATTTTAACTATATAAAGGCATACGCCGATTGAGTTTTAACTTGATGGGCATCGGCATTGTTGTTAGTGCAGGAGAATGTGGGTTCGAATGTGCTGAAGCGCATTATCCTTCTATTTAAGGTTGGAAATGGGGTATGGATAGTTCTAGGCCTTGTATAAAAAACAAACATATATGATAACAAATTATAATGAGATTAATGTAAAAAAAAATTATATATATATATAGGCATAAACAATTAAATTTATCTTAGTAAATGTGCTTTAATGAAAATGGATGCATGAAGGTTAAAATTTAACTGTTATTTATCCTTATAGTGTTGTTTGCCTATACAGAACTCATTTTGTTAATACAAACGCAAATCCCAAATAAGGTAACTTCTGTGTCAAAACCTCAATTGTTTTTTTTTCTTTTTTTCTTTTTTAACTTCTATGACAATCACAAAAATATATCTCTTCTGTCCAATCATTAAATTATTTATTGCCATTTCCCCTGGAAATTTCAACTATAGTGTTAACGGAGGTTGGATAACATGTTAAAAGAGGTTGGTTTTAAAAAGGATAAATTTAGTTCAGAGCTTAGAAGTAATGATTTTGAGTGTTGATATTATACTCAGAATCATAGAAGAATAGGAGGAGTTACCTTGACAAGTTGCACGTAGTGGGCTGCCATCGATACTTGAGATAGTCTTTATCAGGCCGACCATTCTTCAAGCAATCGAACTGGTTCTGGATGAAGGAGCAGCTGGATGATTGGTAAAGTGGGTAGGATTCATCATACACCCAACTGCCTTGGAAAAGATCACAACCATTTACAGTTAAACCTCTCTCCACCTTCTCCCCATGTCCATGAAGCTGGTATGAAAGAGAAAGCACTGCAAATACTGTGGCAGCAGTGGCGAAAGGATCCATCAAATAGCCGAGAGAGATGGGTTGGTGAAACTGTGTTCAGTTGGATGACAAATATATAATTCAGAGGAGGAATTTAAGGGACTCCACTAATGTACACCTGTGAGTCCAAGAAATGAAGTTAAAAATGGAAGGATGAGCATAGCAATTAATAGGGTGGATTTCTTTTGGATTTCATTTCAAGTAAATAATTTACGACAAATGAATTGTAGAAGTAGAAACAGATTTGTTTTTTCTTTACTAAATTGATATAGGGTTTATTTGGAAAGTTTAAAGTAATTGAATTAACTACTAAAGGTGGGTAAATGACCAATATATACCTCTTTTTAAAAAAAATTACGAAAAATGGTCGAAAAATAATTATTTACCGGGAAGGGTCATTTCTCCCGAAAACCCGTCCACGTCAGCGCGTTTTCAGGGGATGAATTAGAAAAGCGCATCCACGAGGGAGCGCTTTGTGCCACATCAGCAAAAAACGCGTCCTTGAGGGCGGGCTTTGTTGATGTGGCAAAAGCGCTCCCTCGTGGACGCGCTTTTGCCCTCCCCGATGGGCTTTTCAGTTGTTTTTAGTGTTAGGCTATGAGTTTTTAGGGTTTTAGGGCTACGGTTTAGGGATTTTTAGGGTCTTAGAGTTTAGGGTTTTTAGGGGAAAATTAATGGACTAGATTTTAGGGTTAATTAATTAGAATAATTTTAAGTTTAGGGTTTTGAGAAAAATATATAAGCAAAATGTAACACCCCAAACCCGGCCCAAACGCTACGACCAGATCTGGTATGCTACGGGGTTTATTGTAAAAACTTTGCTTTAACGGTTTTTGAAAATCTCAGTTTCTTTACTTAGGCATTTGTTAAAAAAAATAGGATATCTGATGAAAACCTTTACTTTTTCTTTGAACGTGTTCGGAAAACCTATTTTTTTTTTATGTTTTAAGTCATTGAACATAAATTTATGAACTGTAAACACTGTCAAATATAAAGCGATAACCTAAACCATAGGGCCTTATTACATAAATAGTTCCAAAATTAAAACTTAAAGAAAACCGAAAATAATTCATGAAAATAAATAAAATAAAAGTTGATGGCCCCTCGAGTCTGCCTCGGCTCCCCTGTCCACGATCTACTGCTCATCTGAAAAGTCGGGGAAAATAAAAGGGTGAGTCACCAAGACTCAGTGTGCAAATCCCGAAAACACATAAAAGGCTTGAGGCCCACAAACACATTATGGGCCTTGGCCCATACACAATGGCAACAAAACATATGTATGCTACATGGCCCACCCCAGCCTAGAAATCCATCCTCTACACACCAGCCCGTACCAACCATCACACCTTGGAGCTTTCTACAATCAACCCACCAACCGCTACACACCACATCGACAGACATGCTGCCTATTCCTAATAATCAGGAATGAATTTAACGTGGCTTAGCCACCGATCACTATTGTGACCTAACATTTCAATTCGTGGTTTAACCACCGATCACCAAGTGACCTATTATCATGCTCTTCCCCCTTAGTCATATTAATCCCATCCCATGCGTACATTCATGCAAAATCAAACAATATACCACTTAAGGATTTACAATCTAGCACATTCATCGATACACATAGAGAAGTTTCTATGATCACGTACCTGGCATCCATTGCCTACCCTTTTTGGGCAACACGACTGTTCATACAAATTCTATTTTTCCGCTTTTAGCCTATAACATATGTATATATACAGGTTAAGTAGTGTGATAGAGATCTACACACCTGATTACAGTTAAGACGACACTTTCTATGTCGACGCTATCCGTAGCCGACACAACCGCTATTTGCCTAAGGTGTTGTTCAGAAGCCGGTCCACAGCCCGGTGGCCAATCTCGAACAGCAGACACCGCGCGTTTCTTGAACTTTGGGGCTGGGACTACAGATCCAACTCCTTCCTTTGATTTGCTGACATTCGAGTCCATGAGTGATCTTGGTCAGAAGGTACTATGATGATTGCTTAACGAACCATTAGGTTAAGACACGAATAATGAAAAGAAACCGATTGATCAACTTAAGGAGAACCAAAAACCTTACCTTGAAATCCCGAAAATAATATGATTCGTATGCTACCGATTTCTGGCTTAGAAACCTAGACGATTAGATCTCCTTCAAATCCCGGAATGCCGCCAAAGAGAAAGAACACAAGATCAGAGAAAACGTCAAACTAAGGATGGCCCTAACTACCAACTAGCCATTCAGCTTTGGCTTCAAAAGCCGAAAAAGATTGCAAAAATACTAGCACAAGTCGATACTCACCTCTACAGAAGATTTCGGCTACTTCTAAACGATTCCGGCTTTATGGAGAAATCGGCACAAGAGGAAAAGAATGGAAAAGAGTGTGAAGTGAGAGGTTTCGGCTTCTGAAGGAATCAAAAGGAAAGATTGCAGAGAATGGCTGAGGGTTTCGGCATAGAGAATGAGAGAAAAGCTTTAAAAGAATGGGGTTCAAATGCCGGAATTGAAGAGATAGCCCCCCTATTTATAGAAAATTTCGGCACTTACCTATCAAAAACCGAAAGTGCCCTTCCTGATAACTAACAACTAATCAAATAGTAGGGAAATTTCTGGCACCCTTATGGCATATGGAAACCGATTTCTTCCCCCCTCCAAGAGATGGAAATTCGGCCATCACTGTACTCAGCAGATAGCTCCTATCTTTTCTCCTCTATCTTAATCCATTCACTCCTCCAGAAGAGACCTAGATAACACCACTTCCCCCCTATTTTAGCAGCACCTTATCCCCATTATCCAAGTCACTAAATCCCTCCAAATTTTAAGCCTCATTGCCGTCCCTCTTGCTCCCCTTTTAAGTGCCGAAAATGGCCCAAAGACATGGGCTCCTTACGGCCAAAGCTTGGGCCTCTTCAACTGCTAATGGCGCCACCTTATAACTCATTTGCAGCGCCACTTGTTACTGAGCCCCAAGCCCACTTTGTAGTTTAAACCACAGATACTATCTTTTAAACCCTTTAGTGTCCCATCAGAAAATTTAATCAAGGCCTCGACCCCATCCTGAGCCCAATTTGGACCCCTAACACTTAAATTAACACATTAAACATATCCCCACACTAAACGCATAGGCCAATTAATTCAGGATGTTACAGTTCTACCCCCCTTAAAGAAATTTTGACCTCGAAATTACCTGGTCAAAATAGATGTGGGTACTGCTGCCGCATCGCTTCCTCTGGTTCCCAAGTAGCCTCCTTAGAACTGTGATTCCGCCATAGAACATTGACCAACGGAACCGTCTTCTTACGCAATACCTTGACATCACGGTCCAATATTTCCACTGGCTCCTCTTCAAAGGATAGGTCGGGTCTCACTTCGATTTCTTCCACTGGCACCACATGAGATGGATCTGAACGGTAACGTCTTAGCATAGAGACGTGGAATACATTGTGAATCTGACTTAACTCAGAAGGTAGTTCTAGCTCATAAGCTACTGGTCCCACTCGTTTCAACACACGATAAGGTCCGATAAATCTGGGACTCAATTTACCTTTCCGTCCGAACCTCAGTACTTTCTTTCATGGCGACACTTTCAAGAACACCTTGTCACCCACTGCAAATTCTATGTCCTTACGCTTCAGGTCAGCATAGGACTTCTGTCGGTCTGACACTTCCTTTAATCGAGCCCGAATTAACTCTACCTTCTCATCTGTCTCGGTAACCAACTTCGGACCCAAAATCTGATGTTCCCCTAATTCCGTCCAACAGGTAGGTGTACGACACCTCTGCCCGTACAATGCTTCATAGGGCGCCATCTGAATACTTGACTGGTAGCTATTGTTGTACGCAAACTCCGCCAACAGTAAGAACTCTTCCCAACTACCCCTGAAGTCAATGACACATCCTCTTAACATGTCCTCTAAGATCTGAATTACCCGCTCGGGTCGCCCATCGGCGAGGATGAAACGCCGTCTTGAAATCCAACCGTACCCAACGCTTGATGCAAGGCCTTCCAAAATCGTGAGGTGAACCTAGGGTCCCCGTCCGATATGATTGATCTTCGTACCCTATGCAACCTCACTACCTCCGCTATGTATAACCTAGCCAATTTTTGCAAAGAGTAATCGACACGTACCGGTATAAAATGAGCAGACTTCGTCAAGCGGTCAACAATCACCCAGACCGAACCTTTCTTAGTAGGCGTAAGGGGTAGCCCACTAACAAAGTCCATTGTGATCCTTTCCCACTTCCATTGTGGAATCTTCACGGCATTGCAAACAACCACGATGGTAATCGATGTTCCGCCTTTACTGGCGACAGTCAAACACTTCCCCACAAATTCGGTCACCTCTCGTTTTAAACCCGGCCACCAGAACTGATCTCGCAAATCTCGGTACAACTTACTTCCTCCAGGGTGCATAGCGCATGGACTACCATGCGCTTCTTGTAAAATCTTAAGCCTCAACTCAGGATCTTTCGGCATGCACACTCTCCCTTGAAAACATAATAGCCCTTCCTCATTCACACTAAATTCTGTTGATCCTTCACTTGATCCTACCTGAAACTTCCCCTTTAGCAACTCCTCACCCTGCTGCTTGTCCTTAACCTGACTGACCCAAGAGGGTTTCACTTGGAGTTCAGCTAATAAACTCCCATCATCGTATAAACTAAGGTGAGCAAACATTGCTCTCAAGTTAGAGATTACTTTACGACTCAAGGCATCCGCCACCACGTTAGCTTTACCCAGATGGTACTCGATCGAGCAGTCATAGTCTTTTAACAACTCGATCCACCTCCTTTGCCTTAGATTCAACTCCTTCTGGGTCAACGGGTATTTTAAGCTCTTATGATCGGTATAAATGATAGATTTCTCCCCGTATAGATAATGTCTCCAAATCTTCAAAGCAAAAACCACTGCCGCCAATTCCAAATCATGTGTGGGATAATTTGATTCGTGTGGTCTTAACTATCGAGATGCGTACGCAACAACCTTTCCACCTTGCATCAACACGCATCCTAGTCCCGTGTGTGAAGCATCACAGTAAATCACGAACTCCTTTCCAGCCTCCGACTGAATCAACATCGGAGCCTCCGTCAAAATCCTTTTTAACTTCTCAAAACTCTCTTGCTGCTTATTAGACCAAACGAACGGAACCCCTTTCCATAACAACTTAGTCAATGGTGCCGCAATTAAAGAAAATCCTTCAACAAACCTTCGGTAGTACCCGGCTAGACCAAGAAAACTCTGAATTTCTGCCACAGACCTAGGCGGCTTCCAATCCAACACTGCTTCAATTTTTCGAGGGTCAACCCTAATCCCCTCTACCGACACAACGTGACCCAGAAACGTAACTTCTCTTAGCCAAAATTCGTACTTATTGAATTTGGCATATAACTGCTTCTCCCTCAGAATCTGCAGAACCACCCTAAGATGTGAATCATGCTCCTCTTCCGATTTTGAATAAACCAGAATATCATCTATAAATACCACGACAAATCGATCTAAGTAGGGTTGAAATACTCGGTTCATCATATCCATAAATGCTGCTGGTGCGTTAGTCAACCCAAATGGCATTACCATGAATTCGTAATGACCATAGCGAGTCCTAAAAGCCGTCTTATGAATATCTGCCTCTTTGACCTTAAGCTGATGGTACCCTGACCTCAGATCTATCTTTGAAAAGACTGAGGCCCCCTTCAGCTGATCGAACAAGTCATCGATCCTTGGCAACGGGTATTTGTTCTTGATGGTCAACTTATTCAACTGACGATAGTCAATGCACATCCGCAACGATCCATCCTTCTTCTTAACGAATAACACCGGCGCTCCCCAAGGCGACACACTTGGTCGGATAAACCCTCTATCCAGCAACTCCTGAATCTGCGCTTTCAATTCCACTAACTCCTTTGGCGCCATCCTATATGGAGCAATAGATACTGGCGCTGTTCCCGGAAGAAGATCAATACCAAACTCCACCTCACGATCTGGGGGTAGTCCCGGAAGCTCCTCTGGGAAAACATCAGGAAATTCCTTCACCGTCCTGACATCTCCGACAGTTAGTTCCTTGGCTTCCAGAGCCCGAACAAATATTAGAATTGCCTCGCATCCTTTCCTCACCATCCTTTCTGCTCTTAAGGCAGACACCACATTTGACAAACAGTTCCCCCTTTCACCTATCACAAACACTTATCCACCATCAAGAGTTTTTACCACCATACGCTTGGCTGCACAGTCCAAGTTCGCTTGATACTTCACTAACCAATCCATTCCTAAGATCAAATCGAACTCCCCAAACGGTAGTTTCATCGAGATCACCAGAAAAGCTACCCCTTGAACTTCCAGGGTACATCCTTATCTGATTTGTTCACCACTACAGATTTGTCCTAGAGGGCTCACTACAGTCATCTCCCTAGAAGAAGTCTCATAATCTAAGTTCAAAGTTCCCGCTATAGCACTAACAACATAAGAGTGCGTCGAACCAATATCAATCAAGGCAGTGTAAGGCAAACTAAAAATTAAAAACGTACCGGTTATAAAATTCGGTGCGTCTGCCTCCTCTCGACATCTGGCAGTATAGACTAACCCCAGCTGTCTCGCCTCAGTGTTTCCTGCCCCTTGGCCTGGTGCTCCACGGCCCCGACTGGAACCGTTACCACCTCTGGCTGGACCATGACCTCTCTGTGGCTGCTGACCACCTCTTCCTGGTTGTGCATTCCCTTGACCCGTGGGCCCTTCACTGCCCCGTTGCTGCGGACAGTTTCTAACTTAGTGGTCCGTAGATCCACACCTGAAGCACTTTCCATTGCCTGTCCAACACTCACCTACGTGGAATTTACCACATCGAGCACACTTCTGTGTCTGACTAGCAGCAGCAGGTCTCTCATCTCGTCTCGGCCCGTCTGACCTGGGTCTTTTCTGAATACGCCCAGCTGCCCCTGATGATCCAAAATTTCTCTTACTTCCACTCCTATCTCTATCTCGATTTAGTTTCTCTGCCCGCTTCACCTCCTCAGCTATCTTAGCTGTTTCCACAAGCACAGTAAATTACCTCTCCCGCTGTGGTGCTATCAATACACGTAGATCATCCCTCAAACCATGTTTAAATTAAACACAACGTTCATGGTCTGTGGCCACCATCCCTCGAGCATAACGGCTAAGGCGTAAGAATTTCGCTTCATACGCAGCCATCGATCTACTTCCCTGAACCGGATTCAGAAACGCTCTACGCTGCGCATCCACATAACTCGACCCAATGTATTTACTCTGGAATGCCATTTTGAAGAGATCCCAGGTGATACGGTCAGCCACCATACCATCATTAACCGTAAGCCACCATTGATAAGCTTCGTCCCGCAGGAGAGATACAACCCCTTTCAGTTTTTCCTCTTCCGTGAAATCAAGATCATCCATTATACGCTCAACCGCCTCCAACCAATACTCAGCTGTACTCGGGGCTATACCAGAAATTCCCCTAAACATTTCTGCCCCATTAGCTCTAAGTCGCTCCGACACAGATTTTCGGGCTCCTGTGCCCATGCCTGCCCCAGCAACCCTCTCTAAAACCCTTAACATCGCCTGGGATACCGCATCATCTCCGGCCTTCTGGTCCTGAAATTCCACCTCCACAGCTGGTAGTACTGGCATCTCGTTTCCAGACCCATAACCAGATCCTACTGGTTCAGACACAACCATCCTACCCCTACCACGGCCACGCGCAGGATGTCTACAACCCCTTGTACTCATTCTACCAATTCGCATTTATCTGATTAGAAATTTTATGAATTATTAATTTCTTCCACTGATTAACCACGAACAATCTTATGGACAGTAGTTTTAAGAGTAGTTCTTTCGATTTCGAAATTATATCTACGGGTTTCAGTCTCAAGTTTATATCTCCTAGTTCCACATACATTCAACCATCATACATCAACATACAAGTAGCATCCATGAACCCACATTCATCACATAAGGGTATTTTCATCATTTCACTACCTAGGGGTATTTTCGTAGTTCTTTCCTACGAGGTATTTTCGTAATTCCACAAAATAGGGTATCTTGGTGATTTTTCGAAATAGAGATATTTTGGTATTTTTTTAAAAAACGAGATTATTGTGGTAATTTCTCAAATTTTGATGATTTCGTAAACTGAGTACTTTTGTAAATCTAGAGTTTTTCGGGTAAATTTACAAAACATGAGTATTTTGGTAATTTTGCCAACCGGGGGTGTTTCGGTGATTTCACAAATTTTGGTAGTTTTACAAATCTGGGGTATTCTGGGAAATTTTCACAAATCAAGGGTATTTTGGAAATTTTACAAAACTAGGGGGTATTTTTAGTAATTTTGCGAAATCGGGTGGCTGGTCCCTTCCGGGTTTTAATTATAAATTTTGGCCCGTCAACAAGTTCTCATGGCTAAAGTGAACAGTCACTACGCACCAGGTAGGATTCCAGCGAAGAGGAGGTAAGTCACTAGGACCGCTTAAGTACCAGGCTCTCCCTGAATCCAATCCTAGACATGCGCATGCCTGTTGCCACACCCTAACCCAGCGACTGGTTTACGGACATGTTTAGTTAGATTAAGTTTTATGAATTTAAAGAGTTTGTTTAAACTAGGCCTAGAGTCCATTAATTCCTAACATGCTAGTCTACGTCCATAAAGCCCATCAACCCAACATGCATATCACATCAAGAGTTAGAATACTTACCTGCATGGATCGGGTGCCGGTAGACTCGAAGGCCATATCTCAACCAAAGCATTTTCACCAACTTTATAACCTACTACTGGACCCATTTCACAGCCCGAGTTTTGCAACTGGGCTCTGATACCAAAATGTAACACCCCAAACCCGGCCCAAACGCTACGACCAGATCTGGTATGCTACGGGGTTTATTGTAAAAACTTTGGTTTAACGGTTTTTGAAAATCTCAGTTTCTTTACTTAGGCATTTGTTAAAAAAAAGGATATCTGATGAAAACATTTACTTTTTCTTTGAACGTGTTCGGAAAACCTATTTTTTTTTTATGTTTTAAGTCCTTGAACATAAATTTATAAACTGTAAACACTGTCAAATATAAAGCGATAACCTAAACCATAGGGCCTTATTACATAAATAGTTCCAAAATTAAAACTTAAAGAAAATCGAAAATAATTCATGAAAATAAATAAAATAAAACTTGATGGCCCCTCGAGTCCGCCTCAGCTCCCCTGTCCACGATCTACTGCTCATCTAAAAAGTCAGGGAAAATAGAAAGGTGAGTCACCAAGACTCAGTGAGCAAATCCTGAAAACACATAAAAGGCTTGAGGCCCACAAACACATTATGGGCCTTGGCCCATACACAATGGCAACAAAACATATGTATGCTACATGGCCCACCCCAGCCTAGAAATCCATCCTCTACACATCAGCCTGTACCAACCATCACACCTTGGGGATTTCTACAATCAACCCACCAACCGCTACACACCACATCGATCGCGGACATGCTTTGCCTATTCCTAATAATCGGAATGAATTTAACGTGGCTTAGCCACGATCACTATTGTGACCTAACATTTTAATTCGTGGTTTAACCACCGATCATCAAGTGACCTATTACCATGCTCTTCCCCTTAGTCATATTAATCCCATCCCATGCGTACATTCATGCAAAATCAAACAATATACCACTTAAGGATTTACAATCTAGCACATTCATCGATACACATAAAGAAGTTTCTATGATCACGTGCACTGCATCCATTGCCTACCCTTTTTTTGGGTAACACGACTATTCATACTGACCTATTTTTCCGGCTTTTAGCCCATAACATATGTATATATATAGTTTAAGTAGTGTGATAGAGATCTACACACCTGATTACGGTTAAGACGACACTTTCTATGTCGATGCTATCCGTAAATGTACACAACCGCTATTTGCCTAAGTCGTTATTCGTGAAGCCGGGTCCACAAACCGGTGGCAAATCCCAAACAGCAGACACCGCGCATTTTTTAAACTTTGGGGCTGGGACTACAGATCCAACTCCTTCCTTTGATTTGGTGACATTTGAGTCCATGAGTGATCTTGGTCAGAAGGTACTACGATGATTGCTTAACGAACCATTAGGTTAAGACACGAATAACGAAAAGAAACCGATTGATCAACTTAAGGAGAACCAAAAACCTTACCTTGAAATCTTGAAAATAATACGATTCGTATGCTACCGATTTCTGGCTTAGAAACCTAGATGATTAGATCTCCTTCAAATCCCGGAATGCCGCCAAAGAGAAAGAACACAAGATCAGAGAAAACGTCAAACTAAGGATGGCCCTAACTACTAACTAGCCATTCGGCTTTGGCTTCAAAAGTCGAAAAAGATTGCAAAAATACTAGCACAAGTCGATACTCACCTCTACAGAAGATTTCGGCTACTTCTAAATGATTTCGACTTTATGGAGAAATCGGAACAAGAGGAAAAGAATGGAAAAGAGTGTGAAGTGAGAGGTTTTGGCTTCTGAAGGAATCAAAAGGAAAGATTGCAGAGAATGGCTGAGGATTTTGGCATAGAGAATGAGAGAAAAGCTTTAAAAGAATGGGGTTCAAATGCCGAAATTGAAGAGATAGCCCCCCTATTTGTAGAAAATTTTGGCACTTACCTATCAAAAATCGAAAGTGCCCTTCCTGATAACTAACAACTAATCAAATAGTAGGGGAAATTTTGGCACCCTTATGGCATATGGAAACCGATTTCTTCCCCCCTCCAAGAGATGGAAATTTAGCCATCACTGCACTAAGCAGATAGCTCCTACCTTTTCTCCTCTATCTTAATCCATTCACTCCTCCAGAAGAGACCTAGATAACACCACTTCCCCCCTATTTTATCAGTACCATATCCCCATTATCCAAGTCACTAAATCCCTCCAAATTTTAAGCCTCATTGTCGTCCCTCTTGCTCCCCTTTTAAGTGCAAAAAATGGCCCAAAGACATGGGCTCCTTACGGCCAAAGCTTGGACCTCTTCAACTGCTAATGGCGCCACCTTATAACTCCTTTGCAGCGCCACTTGTTATTGAGCCCCAAGCCCACTTTGTAGTTTAAACCATAGATACTATCTTTTAAACCCTTTAGTGTCCCATCAAAAAATTTAATCAAGGCCTCGACCCCATCCTGAGCCCAATTTGGACCCCTAACACTTAAATTAACACATTAAACATATCCCAACACTAAACGCATAGGCCCATTAATTCAGGATGTTACACAAAATAATAATTATTTGAAATTTTTTTACAGTAGTATCTGACAAGATAATCTTGAAAAGACGTTTCTGAACAAATAGTGACCAAAACGCTTCAAGCAGGATGCACTGTCAGCAAGAGTACTGAAAAAAGCTCCCACGTGGACGCTCTTTTGCTACTGTAGTCTCTGGCATGATAATTTTGAGAAGACGTTTCTGAACTAATAGTGACCAAAACGCTTCAAGCACGATGCACTGTCAGCAAGAGTACTAAAAAAAGCTCCCACGTGGACGCTCTTTTGCTACGGTAGTCTCTGGCATGATAATTTTGAGAAGACGTTTCTGAACAAATAGTGACCAAAACGCTTCAAGCAGGATGCACTGTCAGCAAGAGTATTGAAAAAATCTCCCACATGGACGCTCTTTTGCTACACTAGTATCTGGCATGATAATTTTGAGAAGACGTTTCTGAACAAATAGTGACCAAAACACTTCAAGCAGGATGCACTGTCAGCAAGAGTACTGAAAAAAGCTCCCACGTGGGCGCTCTTTTGCTACAATGATCCTCGCAATCCTTAGACTATAAATCACCAAATTTCATTCTCAAAGTTGCATAACGTAAAATTGAGGCAATAGTAAAATAGAAACTGAAGATGAGTGAACGTATTAATGCTGTTATTTACTATGATGGTGAGGTTTGTGACACCGAAAATGGTGTTGTTTTTTTATCGGAGAACACAGCGCGACTGGGTTTTAACCGGAACATAGATTTGACAGAACTTCGCAAAAGAATTAGGCGTAAAATCTTTAGAACAACGCCAATGAAAGTTTAGTCTATTAAGTATAGATTTTGTGCTTCGATTGATCCCGTGAGATATGAATCATTCGACATCAAAGGTCCTCGGAGCTTGGAGGCAATGGTAGAGACTCATCTTGCCAGTGGATCACCCTATCTTGAGGTATATGTTCAATTTTCATCGCCAAGTGATCTTCCTTCGACTTCAACATCTACTGATGTTCGAGGGGAATACACGACCCCAAGTCGACACTCTGTTAGTGGGAGGCAGAATACGGAAGCGCCTGTGTTTGGTGGTAGTATAAAAAACACAACCCCTGCACGACACTCGGTTGGTGGATGGGACATGCATATCCTTCCTTCGACGTTCGATGCTAGAAATACTTATTGGGGAACGTCATCAACTTCTAGTGGTTGGCAATCCACATATGATTGGGAATGTTACGAAAGTTGTTTAAGAAGGGATAATGTACTCCCCACGACATCCACCGGTGAGGGGCCCTCGTTCGTTACAGATGATGGTGGGTTAGATGATGAGTCCGATTGGATCCACCTCGAGAGCCCGGCCCCGATGGTGCAGAAGTTGCATTATTTTCTGAACCAGAGCCTGTTCCAACCATACCTGAAGATGTTGAAGGCGGTTCAGATGAAAAAGAAGAAGATCCGTGATTCAGGGCGTACTCGCCTCCAGCCCACATGCATAATGTCGATCTATCTCAAGACGATGCATTGGAGTTTCCTGAACTACCACACAGAAGGCGTGACCATATAAGTTCATCATTGGATTCGGGCGAATTAGAAGTTGGTAAAGAGTTTTCCAACAAGGATAGTTTTCTTGGTGCATTGAAACAATATAACATCAAGAACGGGGTTAACTACAATGTGGTTAAATCCAAACTCGATAAGTACGAGGCCAAGTGTGCAGTGCAAGACGGTACATGTTCATGGAAAATCATGGCCTCGTTGAGGAAAAGGATAGGCTTGTGGGAGATTAAAAAGTACAAAGGTCCACATACATGTCTTGCCAATACAGTATCACTAAGTGTTCAAGGTTTTTGAATAATACTGATATTACGTAATGTTGCATTATTTAACTTACTTCGTTGACAGGTGTTTCACAAGATCATCCGAAGATGGATTCAGAGATGTTGGCTGACTTAATAATGATGACGGTGAAGGCGGATCCCAAGACTACAGTGCCGGCCTTAATTGGCAATATTCGTAGCCAATTGGGGTACACGCCCTCTTACTGGAAGACTTGGATAGCCAAGCAGAAGGCATTGGAAAAGTTGCATGGTCGGTGGGACGCTTGATATAATGAAGTGTGGTAGTGGTGTCAGGTGCTGGAGAGATATGTCCCAGGAAGCATAACAGACCTTGAAACGGAACCGGCATACTACAACGATCGATTGCTCCGTGGATGCCAAGTGTTCAAGCGTCTGTTCTAGACATTTAAGCAATTCCGAGACTCATTTTTATACTGCAAGCCATTGGTACAAATTGAAGGTACCTTTATGTATGGTAGATATACGCATCGGCTATTACTAGCTGTGGCACAGGATGATAGTGGGAGAATCCTTCCAATTGCGTTTGCAATAACATCGGGAAGTCAGCTGATGACTGGGATTTCTTTCTATCTAGGTTAAGGAGGCATGTCTGCCCCAAACCTGATATATAAGTTATATCGGATTGGGGCCCTGGAATACTAGTCGCAATAGAGCGACAAGGAAGCCTGTGGCATCGCACACACCATCGATATTGCCTAAGGCATGTTGCGTCCAACTACCACGGGCAACATCGATCTACAAGTCAACGACGGCAAGTGACCAATATGGGTATGTAATATCTATTAATATAATTTCGTTTGTAATATTCAATTTACTTTTAATTGAAGAGTGGTATGTAATATTCGCTATCAACTTATATTGGCAGGGTACGAGATCAATAAGGACCGTTTTCACGAGATGTTGGCGAGTTTGCGCTCAGTTAACGAAGAAGGCACAAACTACCTACGCAATATTCCTTTCGAACAGTGGACACAAGCATAAGACGGCGGCCTACGATATGGTCATATGACCTCAAACCTGGCCGAATGCATAAATTCTGTTCTAAAAGGAACGCGTCATTTTTCGATAACATCGGTTGTGCGAGAGACATATTTCCGTTTAGCGGCACTATTTCTGAAGCGAGCAGCGAGTTATAAAGGCCAAATGCAATGAGGCCATGTATGGTGCGCGAAGGTCTTGCGAGAAATTAACAAGGGGAAGGCACGGGCCAACGGCATGCACACAGTGTGTCATTTTCGCGACAACCTATGGTTTCGTGTGACGGAGTTTGATAGACCGAACCAAGGTATTGTTGGCGGGCAATATCGTGTACACTTGAGAAATAGGACCTGCGACTGTGGGATATTTGATGCACTTCGTTACCCATGCGCTCATGTACTTGCGGCTTGTCAGAATCTCCGTCTGGATCCCATGAGCTATGTCGACGAAGTGTATAAAATTAGAAAACATGTACAACGTGTGGAGACACGTATTCCACCAGTCCCAGATGAACGTAAGTGGCCGTCTGTATCGCTTGCTCCATATAAGCTGTTACCGGATAGAGAACTGCGGCGCAAACCAAAAGGTCGACCTTGCTCGACTAGAATACGCAACAATATGGATATCCAAGAAACGGCCAACCAACGGAAGTTATACGGATGGTGTAGGAACCCAGGCCATACATCTCGCTCGTGTCAAAATCGGAATAGTTGATACTCTCCTTATCATTTTTGTCTCTTGGTGGCTATGAAAATTCTTTTAATTTCTTGATGAAAATGGTGAAATTTTGTAGAAGGAAAAGAATGATAGATTGGAAGAATGAAAAGTTATGTCTCGAGGATATAAATGGGGTTAAAACTAGTAGCATGTGTTTTTTATTTTATTAAATATATAAAAATTAAATTACAATTAGGATATTAAAAAAAAAACTTTCAATTTATAAAAGAAAAAAATAATAAATTACATGAAAAAATAAATAACAACTTTTATTTTATTAAAGATATAAAAAATAAATTACAATAAAAAAATAAAAAAACAACTTTTATTTTATTAAAGATATAAAAATTAAATTACAATAAAAAAATAAAAAACAACTTTTATTTTATTAAAGATAAAAAATTAAATTACAAATAAAAATAAAAAAACAACAACTTTTATTTTATTAAAGATATAAAAAATAAATTACAAATACAAAAACAATAACTTTTATTTTATTAAAGATATAAAAAATAAATTACAATAAAAAATAAAAAACAACTTTTATTTTATTAAAGATATAAAAATTAAATTACAATAAAAAAATAAAAAAACTTTTATTTTATTAAAGATATAAAAATTAAATTACAATAAAAAAATAAAAAACAACTTTTATTTTATTAAAGATATAAAAATTAAATTACAATAAAAATAAAAACAACTTTTATTTTATTAAAGATAAAAAAATTAAATTACAATAAAAATAAAAAAACAACTTTTATTTTATTAAAGATATAAAAATAAATTACAATAAAAAATAAAAACAACTTTTATTTTATTAAAGATAAAAAAATTAAATTACAAATAAAAATAAAAAACAATATTTTTTTATTTTATTAAAGATATAAAAATAAATTACAATAAAAATAACTTTTATTTTATTAAAGATAAAAAATTAAATTACAAATAAAAATAAAAACAATAACTTTTATTTTATTAAAGATATAAAAATAAATTACAATAAAAAATTAACTTTTATTTTATTAAAGATATAAAAAAATTACAATAAAAAAATAAAAGTAACTTTTATTTTATTAAAGATATAAAAATAAATTACAATAAAAATAAAAAAATGGGCGGTCGAGAATCAATGTTGGTGCCATTGCCGGAATCGAGTGCCACATGGGGGTGGTCGACGATTCTGCGCTAGATTCCTCCTTCTTCTAGCTTCTTCCGAGGGATTGTGGAACCTCGTGAGGATTCTGTTCCTCCTCCAGGGGTCCAGTTGTGGGTGTTGCGAGGATGACCCACCTTGATAAAATAGTGACTAGGGAGGTGTTTGCATAAACCATGGCGGAGGTGTCTGAATCTCATAAGGCGAAGGAGACAGTTAAAAAGAAGAGCTCCCGACGACGCCTCGTGCGATCCCTCATACGACAATGCCTCCTCAAGATCGGTGGCGGTCGGAGTAGTCGAAACGGACTCGAACCGGGCCATGCATTCCAACCTGCCGTGGGACTGGGAAAAGGAAACATATAAGGGTTAGGATACATATAAGGGCTAGGGTATGCACCTGGCATAATCTGAAAAGGCTGTGATGTGGGTGTCGTCGGCTGAAGTGTTGGGCCCGGTGACTGTGTCGGCGCTGTTGATGGTCCCTTCTCATCACCCATTCTCTTTGGATTTAAAGGGCCCCGTCGTTCCCTTTGTTCACGAAGTTGCCGTCGCCTCTCCTCTTCCGACAATAAATAAGGCTTGCCATGGATCCGAAACCATGGCATGTATTCCGGCACGCACGCTAACTCAGGAACGATGATCGGTTCTCGAGTAGGTATATAATCATACCTGTTCTCCCACAATTCGATATACGTTGACCAAAATCTTGGCCAATCCGTATGCAACTGCCGTAAGTCGACTTTATGTTCATCATCGAGCACCTCAGGTGCCACGGGAATCGGTTGTCGGAATCCAAATTGACGCAGAACCCGATCTGACTGGTGCATCTCCATGGTCGCATAGTTGATCAATGGGACCTTCACATGCCAAATGTTCGGATTTTGAAAGAACTCATCCGGAATTACTGCCAGAATTGAGGGATCCTCGTATGGTGTCCATTCAAACTATATTAACATGATAAAAATATTAGTTATATACTAAATACTAAATACTAAATACCAAATGTCGAAACCATTTTAAATTCTTAGAAAACGGGGTCGACTTTTAAAAACGAAAATGGGAGTCGCCACCAATCCCTTTTTACTTAGGTGTGATTGGATCACCTTGTAAAACGTTTCATTTTAAAACATTTGATTTTGGTCTACAAAAAAAAAACGAGAAAACGGGTTCGGGAGTCGGTTACGTATGAGGAAGGGTTAGCACCCTCATAACGCCCAAAAATTGATACCTAATTGATAAAATCATGTCCAAATCTTTGAAATTTAAAAAGTTTAAAATAAGATCCCTTATTAGAAGGAAAACCAAGACTTACCTATTTCAAAGAAATAAAAATACCACGCCCAGTAAGTTAGGATACAGCATTTTATAACTTCGAAGCTAGGTGCATCTCTATTTTAAAAAATTCTTACCTCAAGACACAAAATATCACACCCAATAAGTTAGGATACAACATTTTGAGTTCTCAAGAATAAGTTTTTTATTTGAAACTTGAGATTTCTTTATTCCGAAAGAATATAAACATCACATCCAGCACGATTGGACACGACATTTTTTTAAACCCTCGTAATTAAAGTAATCTCATAATTTACGAAATTTATTAAAAGGGTATTTAGTTATTTAGCCAAACGGAAAATTGCAACCCAGTACGATTGGGCACTATTTCCCGAATTTCTAAATATAAAACATTGCCTTATTTTAAAAACCTTTAGATAAAATATGGTAATTCTGCAAAAAAATGTATGCATAAAACAATTAATAAATAACTACACAATGGCAATCATAAATAAAATAAATGAAAGAATATGGGCAAATAAAATATATACATGAAACCATAAATATCAAAATAGAAATTACTAAATAAATATGAAAATTTTCATGCAAGATTAATAATAAATAAAATAAATAAATAAATAAAATTACATACTTATATGATATAAACAATGTAACAATGCATAAATAAAAAGAATAGTATATAATGATTTTAAATAAAATATAATATAAACAATATAAATGAAACATGTTTTTCAATATAAATATATTTTATAAGAATAAAAATATGATATAATATAATACTATACAATGTATAGATAATATAATAACTAATATATGAAAATAATATATAATTAAAATAACATTAAATAAAATAATAAATAATAAAATTATATATATAATATAAACAATATAAATAAGATATATTAGATAATATAAATAAATTTTATATAAAAATAAAGCTTTAGAAATAATATATAATGTAACATAATACTATATAATATACAAAATATAATATAATAAATAAATAAAAATATAAAAATATATAAATTAGTAAATAAGTAAAATAATTACATATAAAGATAGTAAAATATATATATATAAATTTATATTATTAATAGGTTAATATATAAATAATTAAAAAAAATAAAATTAATAAAATATTTCAATATAATATTAGAATAATTTAAATTCAAAAAGGGTTTTAATAAAAATAAATAAAGAAATCAGGATCAAATAACAATAAAAATAAATAAAAAAGGGGTTAAATTATAAATAAAAGAAAAATAAACGGACTTAATTATAAAACTGAAATAATGCGGAGGGACTAAAGGGATAAATTTCCCATTTTTTGAAAACACGCGGATCCTGTTACTGGGTCGGGTCAACTGCGTGCGGATCTTAAATGAAACGACGTCATTTTACGCTTATTGAATTAAGTGAAAACGCCGCCGTTTCCACATTACTATATATATAAAAAAAACGTGTTAAAAAAACATTTGAACAAACAGTTTAAAAAAAAACAGAAACTAGAAAAAAAATCCTCTGATGCGTTCTCGTCTGGGCTCCATGGTCGGTCGTCCGGGCCACTATCACACGCCTCACGCACCTCCGTCAACGGTGGCCGGAGGCATAAAACCCCGTTTCAAAAGGTAGTTTTCTCGCCCCTTCTTTATTTAGTGTTATTTTGTATGTAAATATGCACCAATCGATAGAAATAAAAAATAATAATATATGGAAAAATAATGAAAAATCACCTCTGAAATGGCCTTTTTTATTTATGTATTCGAATGTATTTTTTTGTATTCTGTTTGTTTTCTCTGCCTTTTTGTGTGTGTATTTCGTGTCTCCCTCAGCTCTCTCCAGTGTTACAAGTTCTTGGGTTTTTTATAACCCAAAAATAAAAAAGGAAACATATTTTTTCTATATTTGCTACCACTTCTTTCCTTTTTGCAGGCAATTGATGAAGATCTCGGCGGCGATGGAGTGATTTGGCGCGGATCGCGGGGCTATCGAGGGCGCGAGGGTTACGGTGCGATGGTAGGTGGCCTGGGTGCGAGGAATCTGTTGCGGCGCCTAGGGTTTCCCCAGAAACCCTAGGTCTCTGAGTTCAGTTTAGGATTTGGTCCATTTTGGGCCTGTCCGAGTCTGGGTCTAGGTTGCTGGGTATTGGGTCACAGGTTTTTAAAAAAATTGGGCTTGTGTGTAATGGGTACTGGGTAGCTGTTTTAGGAATATGTTTGTAATTGGGTTTGGGCTTTTGAGCCTGTTTATTGTAAAAAGACTATTTTAAAAATCTGGACTCTAGTTTATTTTTTATTTTATTGGTTTATTTGATTTGCATGGGCCCGGGCAAAATAGGCTTCTACAGCTGCCCCTCTTTGCTCATTGTCGTGTAACGAGAATAGAACAAAGACTATAAAAGGACCAATTTTGCCCGGTCTTGGCCGAGCCTCGACTTCTTGGTCATCATCTTCTTCAAATGGTTTCCAACTCCATTGCAACTTCAACGGTATTTGGAACTTCATCTTGATTTCAATAAGTTTGATAACTTCAATCTGCTCCACTGCAAACTTCAGGAAGGCAATATCCGCTATCTTCGATCTGCTCCACTGCAAACTCGGGGAGACAGGATCTGATGTCTTCAGTTTCCTTCCTTGCTATCTTCAGGAAAACTTCATTCTTCAGTTTGATCCACTAGGGAACAAAATCTGAAATTTTCAATTTGCTTCCTTACTATCTTCAGGAAGACTTCATTCTTCAGTTTGATCCACTAGGGAACAAAATCTGAAATTTTCAATTTGCTTCCTTATCATCTTCAGGAAGACTTCATTCTTCAGTTTGATCCTCTAGGGAACAAAACCTGAAATTTCAATTTGCTTCCTTACTATCTTCAGGAAAACAAAATCTGAAATTTTCAATTCTTCAGTTTGATCCACTAGGGAACAAAATCTGAAATTTTCAATTCTTCAGTTTGCTCCACTAGCATTTCTAGGGAACAAAATCTGAAATTTTCAATTTGCTTCCTTACTATCTTCAGAAGACTTCATTCTTGATTTGATCCAAAGAGGGAACAAAATCAAAATTTTCAATTCTTCATTTGCTCCACTAGGGAACAAAATATGAAATTTTTAATTCTTCAGTTTGCTCCACTAAGGAACAAAATCTGAAATTTTCAATTCTTCAGTTTGCTCCACTAGGGAACAAAATCTGAAATTTTCTATTCTTCAGTTTGCTCCACTAGGGAACAAAATCTGAAATTTTTAATTCTTCAGTTTGCTCCACTAGCATTTCTAGGGAACAAAAATTGAAATTTTCAATTTGCTTCCTTATTATCTTCAGGAAGACTTCATTCTTCAGTTTGATCTACTAGGGAACAAAATCTGAAATTTTCAATTCTTCAGTTTGCTCCACTAGGGAACAAAATCTGAAATTTTCTATTCTTCAGTTTGCTCCACTAGGGAACAAAATCTAAAATTTTCTATTCTTAAGTTTGCTCCACTAGGGAACAAAATCTGAAATTTTCAATTCTTCAGTTCGCTCCACTAGGGAACAAAATCTGAAATTTTCAATTTGCTTCCTTACTATCTTCGTGAAGACTTCATTCTTGATTTGATCCACTAGGAACAAAATCTAAAATTTTCAATTCTTGATTTGCTCCACTACCATTTCTAGGGAACAAAATCAAAATTTTCAATTTGCTTCCTTACTTTCTTCAGAAGACTTCATTCTTCATTTGATCCACTAGGGAACAAAATCAAATTTTCAATTCTTCATTTGCTCCACTAGGAACAAAATCAAAATTTTCAATTCTTGATTTGCTCCACTACCATTTCTAGGGAACAAAATCAAAATTTTCAATTCTTCATTTGCTCCACTAGGAACAAAATCAAAATTTCAGTTTGCTCCACTAGGGAACAAAATCTGAAATTTTCAATTTGCTTCCTTACTATCTTCAGAAAGACTTCATTCTTGATTTGATCCACTAGGAACAAAATCTGAAAATTTTCAATTCTTGATTTGCCCCACTAGGGAACAAAATCTGAAATTTTCAATTCTTCAGTTTGCTCCACTAGGGAACAAAATCTAAAATTTTTAATTCTTTAGTTTGCTCCACTAGGGAACAAAATCTAAAATTTTTAGTTTTGCTACACTGTCCTCTGAGGGACATGTCCTGTATACTCAAATATTTTATGGATGAATGTAGAATTTCATAAGAATGATGATTAGGACGCATGATTAGAATGAATCTAATGCTCCTAACTAAATGATATTAGGGATGACATTTGCATGAATGCAGGATGTCATGAAAATGATTTTTTTTTTGAAAAATGATTAGGACACAATGATCGGCATAAATCAAATGCTCCTAATTGGAAATGAGAGAATGATCCCTATGGGTTGTGATTTCTCATAGTTCATCAAGGTTCTATCACTGATACGCTACCATGCTTTCTCGTTCAGCTGGTATCTTGGACAAAAACCCAAAGAAACAATCATTCTGCTTAGCAAGCTTGCCCCGCTGTAATTCCAGAGTCCCTTTCCTTAAACCTTAGGACATAAAAATTTATACCTCCCACTGCAACTTCTGGGGAATAACATTTGGTTCCTTGCATCTTTCTGTTACCACTCAGAGGTACAGAACTTGTATCACTTTCAATCAATTTGTTTTGTTACACTATTCCCTGAGTGTAATAATCAGTTGTATGAATGCAGGGTATCCCGACAATAATCCCCTTTACACTTGGATTGACCTTGTTCGTCATTTGCCGATGTGGTATCACCAACGAAATTGTCTTATCCAATAAAAATCTGAAGAGATAATCATTTTTCAATGTTTCCAGCCCTTAAGCTTGGTGAGTTCTTGAACAGTAGTCATGCTTCAGATTCCTCATATTATTTAGACGCTTCTAGAGTAATATGCGAAAATCCTTTTATGAAAGTGTTATTAGTCCATAAATTGTTATTTCAATATAAAATGCTTGAAAAAGGTCACAAAAATGGACGAGAAAGAAATTAGTCAGGAGCATAGCTCTGAGAACTAATTTAATCAAAGATAACCCAGGCAATAAAAGAAAATTGATTTGGGCGTATCTCAAAAAAGAATAAAGCAATCAAAGATAACGAATTTCAAAAATGGGTAAGAATGAAGCTAGATGCCTCAGATATCGCAGTCTGAGCTTCTTTGTTCCAACTTCTTGAGGACCATTTTAAGCTCAATATGTGTTTAGGGGATCCGGAGTACTTTGTCGATGCCCCAAGACGTAATATACTTCCTCATTGCTAATTCGGACGTAGAAAGACTACTGTATGCCCCGTTTTTAGTCAAAATTTGAGCCGCCCTTTTCGGGTTTTCAACTCAAATCCCCTTTGGTCTCAAAGCGCCCTTTGCAGGTTTTTGCCTTGGCCTCTCTTTTTTTTTTGAGGCGCCCTTTACGGGTTTTCACCTTGATCTTTCATCTTTTAGGTAAAATATTTCTTGACTGAACTTGAATTCACCGGATTGGGCAAGTCTTCGCCATCCGTTTCGGTCAATGTCAATACTCTTCTAGAACATGCCTTCTTTACAACATAAGGTCCTTCCCAGTTTGGCATCTGCTTTTCTCTGAAATCCTTTCTCAGAAAAAAAATCATTTTCAACATCAGGTTCCTTCATGGAATTCCCTAAGATGAACTTCTCTAAGCTCATATCATCTGGCCGTGACAAATAACTTTTAACCCTTTCTTCAATTAAGTTCAATCGACAAAAATGCTTCAATTCCATAATGGGTAAGATGTTGCCCCAGTGAAGGTTCTGGCCGACGTTCAATAAGATAGAGGGTAGTGATAACTTCTTATGCCAATTTTTACAAGTCTTAGCCACCTTTCATTCATTTTTTTGGCAACTTTTGTTGCAATTGTGATATCTTGCTGATCTTTTGGACAAACTATAAACTTTGTCTTTGTACAATTATTTAAACGCGATCCTTTATGGCATTCTGCTAGCATCTTGATCCTTTTTTTTTCTTTTTCTTTTTTTTGGCGAATTTGATGACTTCGACCTTGTAATATTGGCATATGAAGCAACATTCACCCTCGACCATGACGACAAATTGATGTCAACTAGAAGCGTTTGGTGAGATTGGCCACATAATATCCATACCCCACATATAGAAAAGTCTGTGAAGAAAATAGAAGAGTCACATAAATCTCGTCTTCTTCAATTCAGTATTTGTGGTATGACTGATGCAATCCCCTTCCATGGTAGACCAACAGTGCCCCATCCTCTTGTTTAGACTGCGTCTTATTAGTCCAGGCATGTCCTGATACGATCGTTCGAAAACATCTTTGAATTCTCGAAGATAATTTAATAATGTCTCGCCTTATTTCTGTGATGAGCTAGGCTACAATCTTCACTCCTTTCCTAGGCTCGCGATATCAAATGACCCTTTGTAGAGTAAGGTCGATTTTTCATCTTGTTAAACCATTCTTAACAAGTCAGAAGACATGTCACAATCTCTATCATCTTCAAAGTCCTGAGATCCCCTAGACCCATATCTCGTTCAAAAAGGGATTCAGTAACAACGTCGCTCATGTCGTTGATGTAACAGCCCGATTTTGACCCAAATCAGAATAGTGGTTTCGGGACCACAAATCTGAGTCTGAAAAATATTTTAAAATTATTTTTTTTGTTTATTGTGTGTGAATTTTTTGGTTTTAAATTTTCGTGACTTAATTTCGTCGTTTAGGTATTCGATTTAATAAAAGAACTTAATCGCGTAAAAGGTAAAAGTTACAAACTATAGTGTAAAGTGTTTAGTTGATAGTGGCTTTTTAATATGGAGTCCTTAAAGGGAAAATAGCCCATTTTTCAAAGATAGTGGACGGCAACATGCCATTTTAATATGTTTTATATGTTATTTATTATAATAAAAATTTATATTAATATAATATAATGTTTTATATTATAATAACTTATCATAAAAAAATGAAAAAGCCAAAGTTATTATTTGTTTCCATGACTGAAAGTTAAAACAAAAAGAAAAGAGAAAAGATGTTAGGGCATTCGACCATTGTTGGACTTAATTAAGGTACGTATTAAGCTCGGTTTTTGATAATTTTTACGTTTTTGAGATCGTTGCTATGAGATGTACAAAACCCATGCTTCAATTTTTGATTTTGATGAATATTTTGAGTTGAGCCATTGATGATAGCTTGTTATTTTTGTTGTTTGATGATGAAATATGAAATATATGTGTTAGATTAACATGTTTTGTCTTTGAATTTTTGATGAATTTGAATAATTTGGATTAAATTGCAAAAATAAAATTTTGAGGGACTAAAATGTGAAATAAATGAAACGTATGGACTTTTATGAACATAGGTAATATTCGACCAAGCATGGGTAATGTGAAATTTTGTGTATTTTGTGTTTTGTGCAAAAAGGATTAAATTGTAAAAAAGTGTGAAATGTTAGGGGCAAAATTGTAATTTTCCCATTTATGTGTTTTTAGACTAATTGAATGGAATGGTGTTTAAACAAGCTTAATTTGAATATGTTTAGATCAAGAACCAAATAAATCAGATCTAGACCGGGGAAAAATGAAAGTAGTCGATTAGTCGATTTTACCGACCGTTGACGTCCGAGGTAAGTCTTTAAGCAATAAAACATTGTAAATTATGTGTATAACTTAGTATATACCGATTTGGAAATTTTGTAGCATTAATTTGGAGTAGCCGAATATGAGTAAATATAGACTTTAATATACTTGAGTTTGATTTGATTGAGATATGATGTTAGAAAATCCATACAAAGATTATAAGTGTATATAATTGGTGTTGCCGAATGTGATAATATTATAGGAGAAATGTGTTGGTTGTGAACCTTTAATTATATGTGTATATATGAATGAATATGAGAACATATGTGTATTTCGTAATGAGGAGAAAATGGATTGATGGCACTATGTGTGCGAGCTTATATACCGAGCACTGTGTGTGCGAGATCGGCTGTCTGGCACTATGTGTGCAAGCTTATATTGTAACATCCTGAACAGGGCCTATGCATTTTTGGTTTAATTGTACGAAATGACATATCTTATGTGTTATGAATATATTTTGAACACTTTTGGAAACCTGAAAATGTATGGAAATGTTAAGTTTAAAAGAGGAAAGTGAACATTTTTAGAACCTTGGAAATGTAAGGAAATGTCTTGTAAGGAAATGTCATGGAAATGTAAGGAAATGTCTTGGAATGTAAGGAAATGTCTTGTAAGGAAATGTCATGGAAATGTAAGGAAATGTCAAGTTTACAGAGCCGATCGAAAATTTTTGGAAACTTAGAAATGACCTAGAAATGACGAGTTTTAAGGTTTAAAAGGGGAAATTAAGGCAAGATGGCCTTAAAAGAAAAAGTTTATGAAATTTGACACACAAACAGGCTTGGAAAAGTGGTCTGAAGATGCCACTTAGGGCCTATGGAAATGGCGCCACATGCAAGGTGTTGGGCCTGAGTTCAAGTCACATGGGAAGCAAATAAAAGAAATTTTATTTTGCTACAAGGAGCAGAGAGGTGGACGGCACATGGCTATAAATTAGGAGCTTTTATTATTTTATAAATAGTGGATAAATAAGGGATTTATTTATCATTATTTTCAAGAGATAATTGTTGGATTAAATTCTTTTAATTTGAATAAAGAGATAAATAGGAAAATAAGGGAGAAGTGATGGCCAAGTAAGGGACTTTGAGTTTAATAATTTCGGCTAAGTAAGGATAGTTGCTTTGAATTATCTTTTATTTTAAGTGATAATTAAAGAGATAAAGCTATTAAAATAGAGGAGTGGTGGCCAAGTAAGGGACTCCTTAGATGATAATTTTGGCTATAAAAGGAAGGAAGGAGGGCTACTCATCAATTTGTGCTTCCTCCTTTCTCTCTGCGAATTCTTAGTGCTCTCTTCTCTTCTTTTCTTTCTTTTCTTTGCCAAGCCGAAATTAAGTAATTGTTGGAACCTAGCCAGAATATTTTCCTCTCCATTAGAAGCCATAGCCTAATCCTCCATCTTTATTCTTCCTTCTCTTTTCTTTCTAATCCCTACAAAAGCCGAAAGTTGTGAGATCATCATCTAGCCATAGCCGAATCTCTCTCAAGGTTGAAGTGAAGGTGCAATCGATTTCTTCAAGTAAGGGTAATATCTCATTCGGATTCATCCTTTTTTCTTAAGATTTGCCGAAATCTAGGACTAACCCCATTAATATCTTGTTGCCGAAACTTTGAAGAGATCTTTCGGGATTTACTAAGTGTCGACTACAAGGAAGGAGAAGTTCTTTTCCCGAAGGTACACCATAGGCCACGTGTTCCCTAGTTATTCGGTGAGTTTCGGGATTTAAAATCCACTGGGTAAGTTTAAGTATACTAATCCTACTAGGATTTGGATTTATGGCCGAATGGCTTTTTATTAAAGTAGTAGGTGATTGATCAAATGTAGGGATTACGGATCTAAGCATTAGATCAAGCTTTTTGGGATTTCAAGACCCTTTCGGTAAGTATGATAAGTTGTGGATATTTAGTTAAGAATTCGTATATTGATGATTAAATCGATTGTTCTGATTAATTGTGTTGATGGAGGCGAATACCATTCAAGAAGGGAAAGGGAAGGTCCCTATCCCGGTTTAAGAAGAGATCTGTCTCTAGCTTAGGGATTGGCCACCGGGTGTGGACCAGTCGTCAGAACAAGAAAGTAGGCAAATAGCCGTAGTATCGCCTAGTGATAGCATCGATGATCGAAAGCATAGTTCTCCAAGTGATCGTGTGTGATTAACCCACCATTTTTCGGGTATATGATATGTATGTGAAATGTGTATGTATTATGAATGTGCTAACTAGTGCAGTGGAAATTGTGATAAGGATACCCTCAAGGGGTATGTCGATAATCCGGTAAGTACCAAACCTAATGATATGTGATTATTAATATGAATATGTGATAATATGCTTGATGAACATACTCATGCATCATTACATTGTGTCATTATTTTATGTGGCATGTGCATGGGTTGGGATATGAAAGAAGGTACGGGTGTACTTGAGTGCGTGGTTTGATGTTAGCCTTGAGCTACATCGTGGATTGACGTTGACTGAGGTCACGTTGTGGATTAATTGCGATTTAGTTCGCATGGCTTGATGAGTGGCTATGTGCCTCATCGTGGTTGATATCGGCTATGTGCCATATCGTGGTTGATGAGTGACTATGTGTCTCATCGTGGTTTTGATGTGTTAGCCTTGAGCTACATCGTGGATTGACATTGACCGAGGTCACGTTGTGGATTAATTACGATTTAGTTCGCGTGGCTTGATGAGTGGCTATGTGCCTCATCGTGGTTGATATCGGCTATGTGCCATATCGTGGTTGATGAGTGACTATGTGTCCCATCGTGGTTTTGGTGTTAGCTACGGCTACATCGTGGATTGGCGCCGATCGAGGTCGCGTTGTGGATTATTGTGCTTAATTGCACGTGGGCGGCAAAGTGATTGCCTTTGGAGTGAAAAGGAGAGGTGATTTGATAATCCCCGGTGTGGTAGGTAAATTGGATAAGGGGGTGTGTAGCGGATGGACCCTAAGTTTGGGTTGGGCTTCATAATTGCATGATTTCGTATGTGAACATATGTGGAAATGGGCCAAGCCCAATATGATATGTGGATTAATGTGGAAATGGGCAAAGCCCAGTATATGAATGTGAATCAGTGTGGAAATGGGCTAAGCCCAGTATGTGGAAATTTTGTGGTTAACTACCCTATTATATGAATGTGATATGAATATGGGCCAAGCCTAGAATGTGGTACTATGTGAATATGATATTTGTTATCTGATATATGGGATAATATGTGGTTAACATGTGGGTGGAATTCGGTGGTTTAATTACACACGAGTCCATATGATTCACCCAATTTTTACCAACATTTCAGGTGATGCTTGGACCGGGTTTGGAGTGGATACAAGGTGGCCCATGCAGAAAGATATTTTAATTAATTAAGTATTTATATTTTCAGTATTTTGATTAAGTGTTTATTGTAATAAGGCCCATTAAAGTATTTAAGTATTTTTATTAAGTATCTTTATTATTATGTTTTATTATGGATTGACAATTGAGGTATCTATCGCCAATGGTTTTATTTTCTTAAATCTATACATAATAAAGTTTTGAATCAGGTATTTTATAACAATTAAATTTTTACTTAGAATATTTTAAGTCACAAAAATGTTTTATTAAAGGCAACAAATTTTTAACGGTTTTACTCTTAAGTAAGAATATTTTCGAACGTGTTCCGCAGCTGGCATTTCAAATTCAATCGTAGTGAATGGGCCGGGTTTGGGTGTTACAAATTGGTACGAGCCCCGGTTCAAAACTCGGCTTTGAGGGTTTTGGGTCCAAAAATAATTTTTTTCAAAGATGGGCTTTTCAAAAGTATGGGCTTTCATAAACTTTTCGAGTTATTACGGCATGGCACTGTATCTCGGCCTCAAGTCCACCAGTAAGTACTTCTAATTATTGAAGTGACTTGTTTATGTGAATTATTATGGGCTTATTTGGGCTCGTAGATTAGAATATTAGGACTATTGAACCCTAGGGCTAGTGCACTCAAACACATGCATAAGACTTAAGGACTATTAAACAAACTCATGAAGTAAGTCGCCGAGCTAGGGTGTGGCAAATCATTGTGCGCGCATGTCTAGGAGTGGATTCGATGAAGAGCTTGGTATTTAAGCGAGTCCTAGCGACTCACCTCCTCTTTACTCGAATCCTGCAGTGCGTAGCTACGGTTCACCCTAACCAAGAGGACTTATTCACGGGCTAAACCCGATAATTAAAACCCGAAAGGGACTAGCCATGATAAAAACCCTAGTTTTAAAATCCCTAAATTACCCTTTTAATTGTAGTAAAAGATTATTGTGAAATTTTTTTCCAAAATATCTCCGATTTACAAAATTACAAAAATGCCCCTGTATTATAAATTACTAAAATACCCTTAGTTCTTAAGATTTTAAAAAATACCCTCGACGTTTGCTACAATATTTATACTTTACAAAGATATCAAAAACTTCTGTTTTACAAATAACAAGATACCCTGATTTGGAAAATTTACGGAACTGCCCCTGACTTCCAAAATTACCGAAATAACCTCGATTTTTGAAATTTTTGCAACACCTCTGATTTGGAAAACAAAATAACCCAGAGATTTTGTAAATTCTAAAATACCTTTAATTTGAAAAATATTTTCGAATTGACCTCGATTTATTACCAAAATACCCCTGTAGGGAAAATGACGAAATTACCCCTGGGTAGGGAAATGGATGGAATGGCCATAAAAGTGTAGTGAATGATGTTGTGAATGAATGTGACTTCATGTGTCTCTGCTTATGAATGTGAATGTGACTCCCTGAGTTAGAGTAGTGAACTTGAACTAGAAACTTTGGTTGATCGAAAGAACTACTTCTGAACATCTCTTTTCATAAAATTGTTCGCGGTTAAACAGTGGAACAAATACTAATGTATAAAACTTTTTAATCAGATTAAATCGCAACGTTAGAAATGAGTTCTAGGGGACGTGAACTTAGAGAATGTGCCTAGAAAGTATGATGGTTCTATTAAGATCAGAGTGCATGACATAAGCGTAGTGCGGTGAGTTAAGATGTGTACGATTATTCGTTAATAAGTAATTTTGAGGACGAAATTATTTTTAAGGAGGGTAGAACTCGTAACATCCTGAAAAGGGCCTATGCATTTTTGGTTTAATTGTACGAAATGACATATCTTATGTGTTATGAATATATTTTGAACACTTTTGGAAACACGAAATGTATGGAAATGTTAAGTTTAAAAGAGGAAAGTGAACATTTTTAGAACCTTGGAAATGTAAGGAAATGTCTTGTAAGGAAATGTCATGGAAATGTAAGGAAATGTATTGGAAATGTAAGGAAATGTCTTGTAAGGAAATGTCATGGAAATGTAAGGAAATGTCAAGTTTACTGAGCCGATCGAAATTTTTGGAAACTTAGAAATGACCTAGAAATGACGAGTTTTAAGGTTTAAAAGGGGAAATTAAGGCAAGGTGGCCTTAAAAGAAAAAGTTTGTGAAATTTGACACACAAGCAGGCTTGGAAAAGTGGTCCAAGATGCCACTTAGGGCCTATGGAAATGGCGCCACATGCAAGGTGTTGGGCTGAGTTCAAGTCACATGGGAAGCAAATAAAAGAAATTTTATTTTGCTACAAGGAGCAGAGAGAGTGGACGGCACATGGCTATAAATTAGGAGCTTTTATTATTTTATAAATAGTGGATAAATAAGGGATTTATTTATCATTATTTTCAAGAGATAATTGTTGGATTAAATTCTTTTAATTTGAATAAAGAGATAAAGAGGAAAATAAGGGAGAAGTGATGGCCAAGTAAGGGACTTTGAGTTTAATAATTTCGGCTAAGTAAGGATAGTTGCTGAATTATCTTTTATTTTAAGTGATAATTAAAGAGATAAAGCTATTAAAATAGAGGAGTGGTGGCCAAGTAAGGGACTCCTTAGATGATAATTTCGGCTATAAAAGGAAGGAAGGAGGGCTACTCATCAATTTGTGCTTCCTCCTTTCTCTGCCGAATTCTTAGTGCTCTCTTCTCTTCTTTTCTTTCTTTTCTTTTGCCAAGCCAAAATTAAGTAATTGTTGGAACCTAGCCGAATATTTTCCTCTCCATTAGAAGCCATAGCCGAATCCTCCATCTTTATTCTTCCTTATCTTTTCTTTCTAATCCCTCCAAAAGCCGAAATTTGTGAGATCATCATCTAGCCATAGCCGAATCTCTGAAGGTTGAAGTGAAGGTGCAATCGATTTCTTGAAGTAAGGGTAAGATCTCATTCGGTTTCATCCTTTTTTCTTAAGATTTGCCGAAATCTAGGACTAACCCCATTAATATCTTGTTACCGAAACTTTGAAGAGATCTTTCGAGATTTACTAAGTGTCGACTACAAGGAAGGAGAAGTTCTTTTCCCGAAGGTACACCATAGGCCACGTGTTCCCTAGTTATTCGATGAGTTTCGGGATTTAAAATCCACAAGGTAAGTTTAAGTATACTAATCCTACTAGGATTTGGATTTATGGCCGAATGGCTTTTTATTAAAGTAGTAGGTGATTGATCAAATGTAGGGATTAAGGATCTAAGCATTAGATCAAGCTTTTTGGGATTTCAAGACCCTTTCGGTAAGTATGATAAGTTGTGGATATTTAGTTAAGAATTCGTACATTGATGATTAAATCGATTGTTCTGATTAAATGTGTTGATGGAGGCGAATACCATTCAAGAAGGGAAAGGGAAGGTCCCTATCCCGAAGTTTAAGAAGAGATCTGTCTCTGCGCTTAGGGATTGGCCACCGGGTGTGGACCAAATGTCGGAACAAGAAAGTAGGCAAATAGCCGTAGTATCGCCTAGTGATAGCATCGATGATCGATAGCATAGTTCTCCAAGTGATCGGTGTGTGATTAACCCACTTTGTTTTTGGGTATATGATATGTATGTGAAATGTGTATGTATTATGAATGTGCTAACTAGTGCGATGGAAATTGTGATAAGGATACCCTCAAGGGGTATGTCGATAATCCGGTAAGTACCAAACCTAATGATATGTGATTATTAATATGAATATGTGATAATATGCTTGATGAACATGCTCATGCATCATTACATTGTATCATTATTTTCTACGTGGCATGTGCATGGGTTGGGATATGAAAGAAGGTGCGGGTGTACTTAGTGTACGTGGTTTGATGTTAGCCTTGAGCTACATCGCCGTGGATTGACGTTGGTCGAGGTCACGTTGTGGATTAATTGCGATTTAGTTCGCGGGCTTGATGAGTGGCTATGTGCCTCATCGTGGTTGATATCGGCTATGTGCCATATCGTGGTTGATGAGTGACTATGTGTCCCATCGTGGTTTTTGATGTTAGCCTTGAGCTACATCGTGGATTGACATTGGCCGAGGTCACGTTGTGGATTAATTGCGATTTAGTTCGCGTGGCTTGATGAGTGGCTATGTGCCTCATCGTGGTTGATATCGGCTATGTGCCATATCGTGGTTGATGAGTGACTATGTGTCCCATCGTGGTTTTGGTGTTAGCTACGGCTACATCGTGGATTGGCGCTGATCGAGGTCGCGTTGTGGACTATTGTGCTTAATTGTACGTGGACGGCGGTGATTGCCTTTGGAGTGAAAAGGAGAGGGTGATTTGATAATCCCACAGTGTGTGGTAGGTTGGATAAGGGGTGTGTAGCGGATGGACCCTAGGTTTGGGTTGGGCTTCATAATTGCATGATTTCGTATGTGAACATATGTGGAAATGGGCCAAGCCCAATATGATATGTGGATTAATGTGGAAATGGGCAAAGCCCAGTATATGAATGTGGATCGGTGTGGAAATGGGCTAAGCCCGGTATGTGGAAATTTTGTGGTTAACTACCCTATTATATGAATGTGATATGAATATGGGCCAAGCCCGAGAATGTGGTAATATGTGAATATGATATTTGTTATCGATATATGGGATAATATGTGGTTAACATGTGGGTGGAATTCAGTGGTTTAATTACACATCGAGTCCAGTATGACTCACCCAATTTTTACCAACATTTCGGTGATGCTTGGACCGGGTTTGGAGTGGATACAAGGTGGCCCATGCAGAAAGATATTTTAATTAATTAAGTATTTATATTTTCAGTATTTTGATTAAGTGTTTATTGTAATAAGGCCCATTAAAGTATTTAAGTATTTTTATTAAGTATCTTTATTATTATGTTTTATTATGGATTGACAATTGAGGTATCTATCACCAATGGTTTTATTTTCTTAAATCTGTACATAATAAAGTTTTGAATCCGGTATTTTATAACAATTAAATTTTTACTTAGAATATTTTAAGTCACAAAAAATGTTTTATTAAAGGCAACTAATTTTTAACGGTTTTTACTCTTAAGTAAGAATATTTTCGAACGTGTTCCGCAGTGGCATTTCAAATTCGGTCGTAGTGAATGGGCCGGGTTTGGGGTGTTACATATATACCGAGCACTGTGTATGCGAAATCGGTTGTATGGCACTATGTGTGCATAAAATAAGTAATGGCACTAAGTGTGCGATACATTACTGGTGAATGGCACTTTGTGCGCTCATTATCATTGTAACGGTACTAAGTGTGCGATACGTTACATATATATTGCTCTATGTGTGCGGATTTGTAGATTCTTCAGAGATATAAACTTAATAATAGAGGTGACCGAAAGGTGATAAATTGGTAAGTGCATATGTGATGTTTATTGAGCAAGTAAATTGACAAAAGTGCTCTTGTATATGTGAAAATAAGGTAAGTCAGTTGTTGAATTGATTATATAAATGTTAAAGTTACAAATGTGAAAAATGTGAATGTATATGTGATTGTGTATATTCGGCCAAATGGGGTATATGTGATTTTAATAATGAGATTTATATAAGTTCATGTGTATTTGTACAATTAGCCATATGGTATGTGTATGAAAGATTTAAATGATAACATTGTATTTGAGAACATGTAAGTTCGGCTTTGTTAACTTAGTGTTAATATATAATAGTTGGTATATATATATTTGCTTATGACTTACTAAGCTTAAATAGCTTACTCTGTGTGTATTCTTGTTTACTACATTTTATAGATTTGGATATACGTTATTTAGTTCGGGAATCGTCAACAAGACTACTCACACTATCGACAGTTTCCTTTGGTATTTTACTAAGTTGAAAATTTTAATATATGGCATGTATAGCATAGTAAAAGGTGGAATAGGAATTAGGTTCTTTGCATGTAAATAATGGCCATGCGAAGATGGCTTATCTTCTTTTGATTGATTTGGGTTCTGTGTTTATGGTTGATAATGGTCGTTGAAAAATGAGTTTCTATATATGCATTTTTGATTATGGTATATGTTCATGATAGGTAAGTATGTGATATATTTTTAAGTTAGATATGTTGAACTTGGTTATGTGATTTATATATGTATATTTGATATGTTTTACACGATGGAATGACTTATTAAGAAGTGAACTAAACCGAATGTATACATATAGACATTTTGATTGTGGTTAAGTGTAATTTATGTGTAATAAGTTTTAGTAAGTGTACGTACTTATATGATGTAATTTGGTTTTTGATGATATAAAGATTTAGATTGGATAAATAGGTATAAGGTTGGGTTTAGTCAATAAGTTATGAATAAATTTGTTTGTATTGATGGTGTTAATTAGATACATTCGGCTATGGAATGAATTTGTGATAGATGTTTGAATGTGATGATATTGGATTTAGTTTTGTAATTAGATTTTAAAAATTTATATTAGTAAATGGTAAGTTTTGGTTTTAATTTTGGTTATGTGAGAAATAATGGATATGATTCATAATCAATTTGGATATATAGTGTGACATAAATTCGAATAGAAAAAAAATCAAGTAGGTACGTGTATATGCATTCGGCCTAAGAATTTGACTAGGAAATTATGCATGTATTTATATAGGCATTCGACTATACTTGTCTGAAATATTTGATGGTTGTTAATGAATTGTTCATTATGGGATATTGTGAGATTATGGAAAAGTGACTAATATGTTATATAAGAACACGGGTGTATTAATTTTGAAATGTAACATAATTAGGTATATCATTTACCTGTTTAAATAGTTGATATGTATAATAAATTATTCAAGTTGTTTAGCATAATATTCGAATAGTACATGGAATGAGTGACTAAACATGTAGTTTATTTGATTAATGATATGTATTAAAATGATTAAGTATAAGATGAGTTTGATATTTGTTAATAAATGAAATTGAAATAATGAATGTCCTATTGTTTGGTAAGTATAAGATGATAGATATGTTTGAATTTATAAATATTAGTATGGTTTGATTTTAATAGAGTATGTGCAACCTCATTCTGTTTGGATGATTCAATACATAAACGCTAGCTTTAATTTGAATGTTAAGTATGTGTCTTTGATCTGAATGTTAAGTATGTGAATATAATATGTTATGTAGTGATTATTTTTACTCTTGAATGTACATGATATGTTTTTTTTTTAAAAAAGCCTGTTCTGAGTGATGTCTTATTCGGTAATTCCTCGTAACCCTAATCCGGCGACAGATACGGGCTAGGGGTGTTACATTTGATTGGTATCAGAGCTATGGTTTAGTCAGTTCTAGGACTACCATTGCGTATGTGAGTCTAGCTGTACATGCCATATATAATCTGCAATAGTGTGATATCTCCCGTCTCTAACGAAGATTGTTTTGATGAAATAGATAAGTTTTTTTTTCAAATGAGCTAATTCTGATAGTACAGAAGTAAATATTCAAATAATTGAGTGGAGATGTGTTGATGATGAGTTGAGACTCATAAAGATAAGAAACAAATTGTATGACATGTTGTTATTGATAAATGTGGTAATTACATGAGCATATGAGATATGATATTTGAGTTATGATTGCTATCTGAAATTCTCTGATTTTGAAATGGTGATTTAAGTTGGCATATGAACAATGTGTTAATAATAAAAAGTGATTAAAAGAAAATGTATATTAAATGATTTGAGAATGTGAAATTAGTAATGAACTGACTATTCGTGATAGTATGTATTATGTGCAATCATGTGAGAGTTAAATTTGAGGCTCTACTACCCTCACCCCCTTGTTAGAAAAATGTTATAATTTTATTATAAGAGTTTGAATGAATAAGCTCACTAATGTGAAGTTTTAGAAAATCCGTGTTTGAAAGATTAGTAATGTGGTCGAAAAAGAATGAATCAAACAAATGAAGACAAGACTAAAAGAGAGATATTGGGCGATTACAAGACTATTCAAATTTTGCAAAGTCATCATTAAAGAAGAAGTTAACTCCGATTAAATGACTTATTCAGGTATGTTATCTAAATAAAGTATTAACTGAAGCTTTCCTGAATTGATTTCTGTTAGTGATGGGATAATGTGAAAATTTCTGATGACAGAATTAGACAGTGAATTGATGTTTGAATTGTATTGGTGGTTGAATGCAATGGTTATAGTTGAGCAGTTATTATGATTCCATTTGGACATTCTGTGTAACATCCTGGAACGGGCCTATGCATTTTCGGTTTAATTGCACGAAGTAACATGTTTTATGTACTAAGAATAAATTTTGAACAATTTTGGAAACCTGAAAATGTATGGAAATGTTAAGTTAAAAAAAAATAGGAAAGTGCACATTTCTGGAAACTTGGAAATGATTCAAAATAGGAAATGTTTTGGAAATGTGAGGAAATGTCATGGAAATGTAAGGAAATGTCTTGTCTTGGAAACGTAAGGAAATGTTTTGGAAATGTGAGGAAATGTCTTAGAAATGAAAGGAAATGCCTTAGAAATGTTAAGTTTTAAAGTTTAAAAGAGGGAACTAAGGCAAGGTGGCCTTAAGAAAATTTATGGAGGAAATATGACATGAAATTGGGCTTGGAAAAGTGGCCCGGAGATGTAACATCCTAGATTAGGGGTTATGCGTTCGTGTGTAATTCATGAGATAGTGGGCTCAGTGGGTGTGTTGGATGTGTTCTGAGGAGTTCTAGGAACCCTAAGGTGCATGGAAATGTATGGAAATGTAAGGCAATGTATGGAAATGTAAGGAAATGTAAGGAAATGCTTTGGAAACGTTAAGTTTAAAAGAGGAAAGTGAACATTTTTGGAAACTAGGGATGTAAGGAAATGATGTGGAAATGATTCAAAAGAGGAAAGTAAACATTTCTGGAAACTTGGAAATGTAAGGAAATGTCAAGTTTAAAGAGCCAAACGAAAATTTTGGAAACTTGGAAATGTAAAGAAATGTCAAGTTTTAAGGCTTAAAAGAGAAAACTAAGGCAAGGTGGCCTTAAGAAAAATAATATGAGGAATTTGACACACAAACAGGCTTGGAAAAGTGGCACAGAGATGCCACTTAGGGCCTCTGGAAATGGCGCCACATGCAAGGTGTTGGGCCTGAGTTAGTCACATGGGAAGCAAATAAAAGAAATTTTATTTTGCTTCCAGAAGAAGAAAGTAGGTGGACGGCACATGGCTATAAATTAGGAGCTTTTATTCTTTTATTTTTAAGAGATAAAGGGTGGATAAATAAGGGATAAATAATGGATTTATTTTAGATTATTTTCAAGAGATAAATGTGGATATTATTTCTTTTATTTTGATAGATAAGGAAGAGATAAAAGAGGATTATTATTAGTATTATTTTTATTAAGAGATAAGAGATAATTATTGGATTAAGTTTTATTAAAGTGATAAATCAAGGGATAAAGCTATCAAAATAGAAGAGTGGTGGCCAAGTAAAGGACTCTAGCTAGTAATTTTGGCTATAAAAGAAGAGTAAGGCTATTCTTCATTCGTTCTTTTCTTTTCAAGAAAACCTCTGCACAAATTCTCTAAAGTTTCTCCTCTTCTCTCTGCCGAATTTTCTCTCGCCATTATTCTATTTTTCTCTTTTCTTTTCTTCTTCTATTACAAACACAATCAAAAGCCAAGATACCAATAGCCCTAGTCGATTTCTCACTAAGCCTCAAGAGCCAAAATTGTTAGCCACATCAAAGCCATAGCCGAATCTCGCTAAGGGTTCAAGCAAGAGTTCCATTAAATTCTTCATGAGGGGTAAGATTAGGTTAGATTCTCATTCTATTTCTTTTAAGTCTGTCGAAATTAAGATTCTAATACCCTTAATATCTGTTGCTGAAGAGATCTTTCGGGATTTACTAAGTGTCGACTACAAGGAAGGAGAAGTTCTTTTCCCGAAGGTACACCATAAGCCGCGTGTTCCCTAGTTATTCGGTGAATTTCGGGATTTAAGAATCTAAGGTAAGTCATATTTAACATACGGCTAAGGGTTATTTGTTGTGAATAAATGTTAGAAATTGATCTAACATGTAGTTATAGGGATTTCGACAGTGGGATACAAGGATTTTGGGATTTGAGAATTTCAAGGTAAGTTTTAAGAATACTAATCCTACTAGGATTTGGATTTATGGCCGAATGGCTTTTTATTAAATTAGTAAGTGATTAATCAAATGTAGGAATTTGAGATCTAAGGCAGTAGATCAGATTTTGGGATTTCAAGGAATTCGTTAAGCAAATCAGGTGTGTACCCTACCCTAAGTTTTGATAGGTTCATGGCTATATTTAAATTAAATGTATTATTAAGAATGTGTGTACTCATACTAACCTTCGATATATCATATGACAATTATTTTAATATATGAATATGCATAAGAATGTGAATGTGGCTAAGTACCACAAATGTGGTAAAAGTACCTGTGCACGTTTCCTACTTATAGGATTATGAATATGATATATTTTGAACATACGAATAGTAACATGAATGAGAATTAAGTATGTTATGCATGATATAAAATTTATGGGGCATTCGGGATCTATGTGAAAGGGGAAGAAGGTGTTGACTTGGTCTCACCAACGGAATATGGTGACTACGGTCACAAAATTTGAATATGGTAACTTCGATTACATTATCCGAATTTGGTAACTTCGGTTACATTATTTGAATATGGTGTCTAATGACACAAATTATATGGGCGATGAGCACGTCATTGCAAATGATCGCCTTCAATGGTGTGTAGCGGATGGAGGGTTGACTTAGTAGTCCCACGGTGTGACCGGCGTGTACGGGTGGTGTGTAGCGGATGGTTAATTAGGTTTGGGTTTGGGAATGCATCATTAATTGTATTCTATGATTTGAATGTGTATCATTTGCATGCCTGATTCTATTATGACTTAGTGTTGTGTACACATTGAGTCTATTGACTCACCCCGTTTGGGGAATATTTTTAGGTGATGAGCAAAGAATGGACCTAGGTGTGGGAGCTTAAAGGTGGCCATGCATAGCAAGAAATTTATTATTTGTACTTTCAATTTATTTTAAGTATTTTAAGTTTTACTTTGGGATCATTGATATAATAAGGCCATTATGGTTTACTTTATTTTTCTTTTATTTATTATGTTTATGGATTTTTATCAATTAAAGTTTAAGTAAATTCCTTTTTAAAATTAACTCTAAATGTTTTGTCACCTTAAATAAATGGGTTTTAACATAAGATAAATTTGTTTTCAACTCAAGCCCAACCCAAACAATATTTTTTTAAAAATCATACAAGTTTTTCCTAAGTAACAAAAGAATTTTGAACCGGTTTACTTGAGAAACATACCAAATCTGGTCAAAGCTCGTGGTCCGGGTTTGGGGTGTTTCAGTTTGGTATCAGAGCCCAGTTTTAAACTCTCGGCCTGTGGTCTAAAGCCTAAAACATTTTCAAATCGAGCCCAAATGAGTTTTATGAAAATATTTTTGGAAATAAGCGAGTTTTTCCGGCATGGCACCTAAGTCTCAGACCATGATCCACGAGTAAGTACTTGATCTCTTGTGTGATTTATATTATGATTTGTAGAAGGGTAGAAATGGAATGGAACGTAGATTAGTGAACTAGAATCTATTGAACCATAGGACTAGTCTATTCAAACACAAGTGCATAAGACTTAAGGACCATTAAACAAACCTATGACTAAGTCGCCGAAAGTTAGGGTGTGGCAACCATTGTGCGCATGTCTAGGATTGGATCCTAAGAGCACAGTATTTAAGCGATCCTAGTGACTCACCTCCTCTTCGCAGAATCCTGCAGTGCGTAGCTTCCGGTTCACCCTAACCAAGAGGACTTATTCATAGGCTAAACCCCTAACTAAAACCCGAAAGGGAACTAGCCGTATTTTCAAAAAAAAAAAAACCTAGTTTTAAAACTCTTAAAATTATCCTTTTGAATTGCAAACATGATTCTATAAAATTTTCTGAAGTATTCTTGATTTATAAAAATTACTAAAATACCCCTATTTGCAAAATTACTAAATTGCCCTTGGTTTATGAAATTTCCAAAATACCCACAGTTCTTATCAAAAAATTCATTACTTTATAAAATGTCCAAAAACCTAATTTGCAAAATATCAAAATACCTTGATTTTGGAAAATTACAAAATCTGTCTCCTAACTTACAAAATTACCAAAATGACCCTAATTTCCAAATTTTTGCAACATCACCGCTTTGGAAAGTACAATTCTCAAAAAGAACCCTCAAAGTTTTGCAAAATTTGGAAATACCCGAAAATATTAAACTCTACAAATTTACCATGGTTTATTACCAAAATACCCTCGAGCTCCAAAATTACCGAAATACCCCTGTTTCAAAATTTTTCAAAATACCCCTGAATTTAAAAATTCCAAAATACTTTTTGACAAAATCACCAAGTAACCTCATTTTGACAAATTACAAAAATACCCTCAGTAGGGCAAATTACGAAAATACCCACAGGTAGTGGAAAAACAACAACACCGAAAACTACAACATTTCTCCGAATGAATGAAAGTTCATAATTGATTGATGGATGTATGAATGTAAAGACTGTGTGCATGTATGGATACGAAAGAACCACTCCTAAAATTTTTCCATAAAAATTCTTCGCGAATAATCAAGTGAAACAAGGACTAATTCATAAAACTTTTTACTCGGATTAAATCGCGACGTTAGAAATAAGTTCTAGGGGCGTGAACTTAGGGATTGTGCCTAGAAAGTATGATGGTTCTATTAAGATCGAGTGTGCGCGTGAAAGCATAGTGCGGTGAGAAGGATTGTACAACAGTTAATAAGTAATTTCGAGGACGAAATTATTTTTAAGGAGGGTAGAACCGTAACATCCTAGATTAGGGTTATGCGTTCGTGTGTAATTCATGAGATAGTGGGCTCGAGTGGGTGTGTTGGATGTGTTCGAGGAGTTCTAGGAACCCTAAGGTGCATGGAAATGTATGGAAATGTAAGGCAATGTATGGAAATGTAAGGAAATGTAAGGAAATGCTTTGGAAACGTTAAGTTTAAAAGAGGAAAGTGAACATTTTTGGAAACTAGGGGATGTAAGGAAATGATGTGGAAATGATTCAAAAGAGGAAAGTAAACATTTGAAAACTTGGAAATGTAAGGAAATGTCAAGTTTAAAGAGCCAAACGAAAATTTTTGGAAACTTGGAAATGTAAAGAAATGTCAAGTTTTAAGGCTTAAAAAGAGAAAACTAAGGCAAGGTGGCCTTAAGAAAAATAATATGAGGAATTTGACACACAAACAGCTTGGAAAAGTGGCACTGAGATGCCACTTAGGGCCTCTGGAAATGGCGCCACATGCAAGGTGTTGGGCCCGAGTTCGAAGTCACATGGGAAGCAAATAAAAGAAATTTTATTTTGCTTCCGTAAGAAAATGAGGTGGACGGCACATGGCTATAAATTAGGAGCTTTTATTCTTTTATTTTTAAGAGATAAAGGGTGGATAAATAAGGGATAAATAATGGATTTATTTTAGATTATTTTCAAGAGATAAATGTGGATATTATTTCTTTTATTTTGATAGATAAGGAAGAGATAAAAGAGGATTATTATTAGTATTATTTTTATTAAGAGATAAGAGATAATTATTGGATTAAGTTTTATTAAAGTGATAAATCAAGGGATAAAGCTATCAAAATAGAAGAGTGGTGGCCAAGTAAAGGACTCTAGCTAGTAATTTTGGCTATAAAAGGAAGAGTAAGGCTATTCTTCATTCCTTCTTTTCTTTTCAAGAAAACCTCTGTAGAAATTCTCTAAAGTTTCTCCTCTTCTCTCTGCTAAGAATTTTCTCTGCCATTATTCTCTTTTTCTCTTTTCTTTTCTTCTTCTATTACAAACACAATCAAAAGCCAAGATACCAATAGCCCTAGTCGATTTCTCACTAAGCCTCAAGAGCCGAAATTGTTAGCCACATCAAAGCCATAGCCGAATCATCGCTAAGGGTTCAAGCAAGAGTTCCATCAAATTCTTGATGAAGGGTAAGATTAGGTTAGATTCTCATTCTATTTCTTTTAAGGTCATCGAAATTAAGATTCTAATACCCTTAATATCTCATTGTCAAAGAGATCTTTCGGATTTACTAAGTGTCGACTACAAGGAAGGAGAAGTTCTTTTCCGAAGGTACACCATAAGCCGCGTGTTCCCTAGTTATTCGGTGAATTTCGGATTTAAGAATCTAAGGTAAGTCATATTTAACATACGGCTAAGGGTTATTTGTTGTGAATAAATGTTAGAAATTGATCTAACATGTAGTTATAGGGATTTATGCAGAGGGATACAAGGATTTTGGGATTTGAGAATTTCAAGGTAAGTTTTAAGAATACTAATCCTACTAGGATTTGGATTTATGGCCGAATGGCTTTTTATTAAATTAGTAAGTGATTAATCAAATGTAGGAATTTGAGATCTAAGGCGATGGATCGATTTCGGGATTTCAAGGAATTCGTTAAGCAAATCAGTGTGTACCCCTACCCTAAGTTTTGATAGGTTCATGGCTATGTTTAAATTAAATGTATTATTAAGAATGTGTGTACTCATACTAACCTTCGATATATCATATGGCAATTATTTTAATATATGAATATGCATAAGAATGTGAATGTGGCTAAGTACCACAAATGTGGTAAAAGTACCAGTGCACGTTTCCTACTTACGATAGGATTATGAATATGATATATTTTGAACATATGAATAGTAACATTAATGAGAATTAAGTATGTTATGCATGATATAAAATTTATGGGGCATTCGGGATCTATGTGAAAGGGGAAGAAGGTGTTGACTTCGGTCTCACCAACGGAATATGGTGACTACGGTCACAAAATTTGAATATGGTAACTTTGGTTACATTATCTGAATTTGGTAACTTCGGTTACATTATTTGAATATGGTGTCTAATGACACAAATTATATGGGCGATGAGCACGTCATCGCAGCGATCCTTCGATGGTGTGTAGCGGATGGAGAGTTGACTTAGTAGTCCCCTTGTGGATGGCGGTGTACGGGTGGTGTGTAGCGGATGGTTAATTAGGTTTGGGTTTGGGAATGCATCATTAATTGTATTCTATGATTTGAATGTGTATCATTTGCATGCCTGATTCTATTATGACTTAGTGTTGTGTACACATTGAGTCTCATTGACTCACCCCGTTTGGGGAATATTTTTCAGTGATGAGCAAGAATGGACCGGCCTCGGCGGGAGCTTAAAGGTGGCTATGCATAGCAAGAAATTTATGATTTGGACTTTCAATTTATTTTAAGTATTTTAAGTTTTACTTTGGGATCATTGATATAATAAGGCCATTGTGGTTTACTTTATTTTTCTTTTATTTATTATGTTTATGGATTTTTATCAATTAAAGTTTAAGTAAATTCCTTTTAAAATTAACTCTAAATGTTTTGTCACCTTAAATAAATGGGTTTTAACATAAGATAAATTTGTTTTCAACTCAAGCCCAACCCAAACAATATTTTTTTAAAAATCATACAAGTTTTTCCTAAGTAACAAAAGAATTTTGAACCGGTTTACTTGAGGAACATACCAAATCTGGTCAAAGCTCGTGGGCCGGGTTTGGGGTGTTTCAGGAGATGCCACTTAGAGCTCTGGAAATGACGCCACATGCTAGGGGGAAGGACTTGTGTTCGAGTAGCATGGGAAGCAAAATTTTAAAGCCTTTATTTTTCTAAGTGGCGTCAATAAGAGGGAATAGGGGGACGGCACATGGCTAAATTCTAGGAGTTTTATCCCTTTTATTTTATTGAGGATAAAAGATGATAAATTAGGGATTATTCTTTAATTTTTTAAAATAAAGAGATAAGGAGGAAAATAAGGGAGAGTGATGGCCAAGTAAGGGAGTCTTGGCCTAGTAATTTCGGCAATAGGAGGAAAAGAGAGACCATTCTGCATTATTTTCTTTTTCTTGAGAGCCTCTGCCGAATTCTCTCGCAACCCTTTTCTTTTTCTTTTCAATTCTCCAAAAGTCGAGAGTAAGATCCCTAGTCTTGCCAAAATTTCTCCATCACTCTCTTCTCTTTTTTCTTTTACAGGCTGGCCCAAGATCTTTCAAGAGATCATCAAAAGCCAAACCAAGTTCCATTAGCCATAGCCGATTTCTCTGTGGATTCCAGTGAAGGTGCAGTCGTTTTCAATAGTGAGGGTAAGATCTCATTCGGTTTAATCATTTTTCTTTTAAGATTTGCCGAAATCTAGGACTAACCCCATTAATATCTTGTTGCCGAAACTTTGAAGAGATCTTTCGGGATTTACTAAGTGTCAGCTACAAGGAAGGAGAAGTTCTTTTCCCGAAGGTACACCATAGGCCGCGTGTTCCCTAGTTATTCGGTGAGTTTTGGGATTTAAAATCCACAAGGTAAGTGTCTATAGCATTCGACCAAGGCCTATTTTGGAACCCAGATCTATTTCTTACTTCGTATAAAAGTCGAAAACTAACCCATTTGTTAATTTAATGCTTGGCCGAATACAAGAAGGAATAAAGCAAAGTTTTCGGGATTTGTTGGTGACCAAATCGGCAACAAGGTAGGTTTTGAAAGTACTAATCCTATTAGGATTTGGTCTTATAGCCGAATAGGCTCTTTGCTAACATATTAAGGTTGGCCGAATGTAGGGATTTAAGATCTAAGGCATTAGATCAAGCTTTTCGGGATTTCAGTGAAGTGGTTAAGCAAATCAGGTGTGTACCACACACTACTTCATAATATGTTTCATGGCTATGTGATATTAAGAATAAGAAAGTGGCTAAGGTACCATGTTATGGTACTAAGTACTCAGGTACGTTTCCTACTTCTACAAAGAATATGAAAAAGGTCATTAGTAACATGAGAATATGATAAGAATGTGAACTCTGGCATATTTATGCATATCATCATTATATGGGGCATATGGGTTTGTTTGAAAGGGGAAGTGAATGTGGTGACTTAAGACCACGAACACGGTGACCTAGGACCGTGGTATATGAATGTGGTGACCTAAGACCACAGTAATCTGAATGTGGTGACCTAAGACCACAGTGATCTGAATGCGGTGACCTAAGACCACGATATCTGAATGTGGTGACCTAAGACCACAAATGCGGTGACCTAAGACCGTGATATGGAGTGTAGCGGGAGGAGGGTCGACTTAGTAGTCCCTACGTTGTGCAGGTTGGTACGGGGGAGTGTAGCGGATGGACAATTAGGTTTGGGTTCGGGAATGCATCATAATTTGTATGCTATGATATGAATGCGTAACATTTGTATGCCTGATTCTATTTTGATTTAGTGTTTGTGTACACATTGAGTCTGTTTGACTCACCCGTTGGGAATATTTTTCAGTGATGATCGGTGATGGACCGGGACTGCGAGAACTTGTGGTGGCCATGCTCAACATGAAGTTTTTATTTTATGAACTACTATTTGTATTTAAGTACTTGAATTACTTGGAAATTATTTGATGTAATAAGGCCATAAGGCCATAGTTGGATTGTTTTCCATTTGTTTCTATTTATTATGATTATGAGTTTTACCTATTAAAGTTTAAGTAAAATTTTTAATATAAAGAATTGAATTGCTTTCAACACAAGCCCAACCCAAAACAATTTTTTCAAAATCACACAAGCTCTCTCTAGGTAACGAAAGAATTTTGAAACCTAGTTTACTTGAGGAACATACCAAATGGGCAAATCTCAGTAGCCGGGTTTAGGGTGTTTCAGCTTGGTATCGAGCCAGCTTTAAAACTCTCTCGGCACAATGGGCCAAGGCCCAAAACATTTTCAAAGCGAGCCCAAATGAGTTTTTTTTTTTGAAAATATTTTATGAAACAAGTAGGTTTTCGGCATGGCACCTAAAGTCTCCGACCATGATCCACGGTAAGTACCCCAAACTATTTGTGTGATTATGTGTAATGAATATTAGAAGGGTAGAAAAGGAATGGAACGTAGAATAGCATGATAGGAACTTGAACCCTAGGACTAGTCTACTCAAACACAAACACATAAGACTTAAGGAACGTTAAACAAACCCATGGCTAAGTCACTAAGTTAGGGTGTGGTAACCCACATGCGCATGTCTAGCATTGGATCCGGAAGCGCTTTGTATTTAAGCGATCCTAGTGACTCACCTCCTCTTCGTAGGAATCCTACCCGTGCGTAGCTTCGGTTCACCCTAACCTGCAGGGCTCGATGAGGTGTGGCAACCTGCATGCGCATGTCTAGGAATGGTTTCTGGTGGGAGCTTGGTATTTAAGCGATCTGCGTGACTCACCTCCTCTCCACTCGAATCCTCGCTCAGTGCGTAGCTTTGGTTCACTCTGACCAAGAGGACTCACCATAGGCTAAACACAATAACTAAAACCCGAAGGGAATTAGCCGTATTTTTATAAAAACAACAAAACCCTAGTTTTAGAACTCTTAAAACTTTCTTCTAAATTCATGAAAACATCTTTACAAAATTTTCCGAAAGATTTTCGATTTATACAAAAATGCCCCTAGTGGTAAAATTACCAAAATACCCTTGGTTTATAAAATGACCACCTACCCAACAGTTTTGCCAAAATTTCATTATTTTATCAATGTTCAAAAACCCTAATTTGCAAATTATCAAAAACACCTTGAATTTTGGAAATTCCAAAATTGCCCCTAACTTATAAAATTACCAAAATGATCCTGATTTCCAAAATTTTTGCAACATCACCGTTTTGAAAAGTACAATTCTCAAAAAGAACCCTCAAAGTTTTGTAACCTTTGAAATATCCCTGATTTATAAGATTTTACAAATTTACCCCGGCTTGGAAAAAAAATCACCAAAATACCCCCGAGGTCCAAAATCACCGAAATACCCCTGGATTTCAAAATTTTTCAAAATACCCCCTGCATTTAAAAATACCAAAATACTTTGTGACAAAATCACCAAGGAACTTTTTCCTTTTGAAAAATTACGAAAAATACCCCAGAGGGACAGAATTACGAAAATACCCACAGGTAGTGGAAGGAAAAAATAATAACAATGAAAACTACAACCTTTCTCCGAATGAACGAGTTCATGATTGTTTGATGGATGTATGGATGAATGAATGGAAAGATCGTGTGCATCGAAAGAACCACTCCTAAAACTCTTTTCATAAAATTTCTTCGCGGGTAATCAAGTGAAACAAAGACTAATTCATAAAACTTCTTAATCGGATCACGACGTTAGAAATGAGCTCTAGAGGACGTGGTCATCGTGGGCGAGGTAGAGGAGGGATGACGGTGTTAGAACCCGTTAGATCGGGTCAAGGGTCCGACAATGAGATACCACCACGCCACCACCCCCCCACCGTTGGTGTTGAGCGACAAGCTCGGATGGGGATGATCTTTGTGTCGCAGTCGCGTCTTTGTGAGTTTTGGAGTTGGTGGTGGTGCAGGGAGAAATTCGGGAACCCGTAAAGTGCAGGCTGGCGGCTCAGAGCTAATAGAGCCGAAATGTTTCGTGGAGTATCGGTGTGGCACCCGGGTTCACCGAGATCTTGGTTGGAAGCAACAGAGCGCATCATGGATGAGCTTGACTTGACCCCGAGGAGAAGTTAAAAGAATGGTGGCAATTATTACGCAATGAAGCGTATCGGTGGTGGTTGATCGTTCGGGATGGTGCCACGGTGAGGATCGACACCGGGAATATGTTAAGGAAGCATTTTAGAAGAAGTATGTGGGAACCGGGTATCTTGATGAGCAAAGGAAGGCATTTCGGTCCGGTTCAAGGAACAAGTCCGTGGCGGAGTATGAGGTCGAATTCACGAGGTTGAGCCGATATGCTCGAGAGTAGTGGCAATCGAGCATGAGCGCTGTGTGTCCATTTTGAGGACGGGCTAAGGGATGATCTCGAGATCGTTGATAGCACCGCATCGGGAGCGAGAGTTTTCTGCTTTGGTAGAAAAGGCCAAGGTGGCTGAGGGAATCAAGGATTCTACAAAGCAGACTATGGATAGGAATAGGCCCAAAAGTGGTTTTGGAACGTCTGGAAAGGTTCATAAGAGGCTTAGAGTTGATGGGCCGCGAGGTCAGCAAGTTGGTTCAGAAGGGCGGTATCGACCTTGTGATGTGTACGGAAAGAAGCACTTAGGAGAGTGCTGGAAGAAAATAGGATGATGTTTTAGATGTGGGTCCAAGGACCATGTGATCAAGGATTGTCCTTAGCAATCAGATGAAAGCCGACCAACAGCTCAGAATGTTAGTCAGACTGGTAGAGGAGGACCGCAGCCTCAACGAGGTCGTGGTTCGAGTAACAAAGGTAATAGTCTTTGCAGAGGCCGTGGAACACAAGGCGAGGTGCCTTGCTAATCTTGAGGCAAGGCAACCAGTTTGGTTTATGCGGTTCACGGAGGAAGATGGAGATGTGCCGACGTTATAACCGTGACGTTCTTTATTTTTGACAAGCCCTATTTTCCTCTAATTGATGTGGGCTCGACCCATTCCTATGTTGCATGTAGTGTAGTGGAAACACTAGGCCTAGACTCGAACTTTCGATAGGCGGATGACTGTAGTAAGCCCATTAGGCCTAATCAGTAGTGGTGGATAAGATCTTTCGAAATGTACCCCTAGAGATTCAAGGAGTGAACTTTCTGGTGACTTAATGGAACTACCTTTCTCGGGGAGTTTGAACTTATACTTGGAATGGATCAAGCTAGTAGAGCACCGAGAAATGTGTTGGATTGTGCGGCTAAACAAATGGAACTAAGGACCCCGAGGATGAAGTAGTAGTAATGATCGGAGAGAGAAGAAACTACCATCCAACGTAGTTTCGCGTTGAAGGTGAGAAAATGGTTAAGAAAGGGTGCAAGGCATTCTTAGCCTTCGTAAGTGCGTTAGGTGAAAAGGAAGAAGGTGTCGAGTGGAGTTAGAACGGTGAAAGACTTTGAAGATGTATTTTCGAGGAATTACAGAATACCCCCGAGATAGGGAGGTGGAGTTTGGAATAGACTTACTATCGGAATAGCTCTGTGTCAATCGCTCTATACCGAATGGCGCCAAAGGAGTTAGTTGAGCTCAAGGCTCAAATCCAAGAGTTGTTGGATCGTGGGTTCATACGACCCAGTGTGTCTCCATGGGGAGCACCGATTCATTTGTAAAGAAGAAGGACGGAACTATGCGTATGTGCATAGATTACCGTCATCGAGTTGAATAAAGTGACCATCAAGAACAAGTATCCTTTGCCAAGGATCGATGACTTGTTCGATCACCGAAGAAGGGCATGAGATTCTCAAAGATAGACTTAAGGTCGGGATATCACCAGCTGAAGGTGAAGGAGGCGGATATCCATAAGACCGCTTTTAGGACAAGATATGGCCATTTTGAGTTTGTGGTGATGCCGTTTGGATTGACAAACGCTCGGTAGCGTTCATGGATATGATGAACCGAGTTTTTCAACCCTACTTGGATAGGTTCGTCGTTGTGTTCATCGACGATATTTTGGTGTATTCTAAGTCCAAGAGGAGCATGATGAACATCTCTGAGTGGTGCTACAAGTGTTAAGGGAGAAGAAGCTCTATGCCAAATTCAAAGAAGTGTGGATTTTGGCTTAAGGAGGTGGCATTCTTAGGGCATGTGGTATCCGCAGAAGGAATAAGAGTGGATCCTAGGAAGATCGAAGCGTTGTTGGATTGGAAACCACCTAGGTCCGTGGTGAGATTCAAGTTTCTTAGGTTTGGTAGGCTATTACTGAAGGTTCGTAGAAGGATTCTCATCAATAGCCGCGCCTTTGACAAAGTTACTAAGGAAGGAAGTACCCTTTGAATGGTCTGATAAGCAATAGAAGAGCTTTGACAACCTTAAGAAGGTGTTGACGGAGGCTCCAAGTGTTAATTGACCGGAGGTAGGGAAGGATTTTGTGGTGTCTTCGTGACGCTTCGCATACGGGATTAGGATGTGTGCTAATGCAAGAAGGAAAAGTAGTCGCTTATGCGTCTCTGCAACTAAGGCCTCATGAGGTTAACTACCCAACTCATGACTTGGAACCGCAAAGCGGTTTTCGCCCTTAAGGTTTGGAGGCACTACCTCTATGGAGAAAGGTCGGTGATCTACACAGACCACAAGAGCCTTAAGTATCTGTTGACTCAGAAGGAGTTAAACTTGAGGCAACGAAGGTGGGTGGAGTTGTTGAAGGACTACGACTGTTCGATAGAATATCATCCGGGCAAGGCGAATGTGGTAGTTGATGCCCTAAGTCGGAAGGTTGTGTCGGATCTAAGGGCTATGTTCGCTCACTTAAGTTTGTATCGATGATAGAAGCTCATTGGCGAGTTGCAAGTCAAGCCCACATGGTGAAGGAGGTGAAAGAGGGACAGTTGGTTGATAAGGATCTAAGTGCTAAGTTACAGCAATTACAGAACGGGGAATTAAAGGATTATGGCGTTAATGATGAAGGAGTATTGTGTTACAAAGGAAAAGTCTGTATGCCGAAGGACAAGGAGTTAAGACAAAGGATTCTTCGAGAGGCGCATAGTAGCCCTTATGCTATGCATCCCGGAGGCATTAAGCTGTACAGAGATCTAAGGGAACAATTTTGGTGGTCTGATCTTAAGCAAGAAGTGACTGAATTTGTGGGGAAATGTTTGACGTGTCAACAAGTTAAGGCTGAACACCAAGTTCCATCAGGATTGCTTCAACCAATCGAGATTTCGCAATGGAAGTGGGAGAGAATTACCATGGATTTCGTTAGTGGGCTTCCCCTTACGCCTACTAAGAAGGACTCGGTATGGGTGATAGTGGACCGTTTGACTAAGTCCGCGCATTTCATCCCGGTAAGAGTTGACTATTCTCTTCAGAAGCTGGCTAAGTTATATGTGGCGGAAATTGTGAGGTTACATGGTGTACCAGTATCGATCATCTCCGACAGAGACCCAAGGTTTACGTCTCGGTTCTGGAGGGCACTTCATCAAGCTTTAGGCACTAAGTTGGACTTCACTACGGCTTTTCATCCACAATCGACGGGCACCAAACGAAAGTTATACAAGTGTTGGAGGATATGTTGAGAGGTCAGTGTGATGGATTTCCGAGGAAGTTGGGAAGACTATTTGCCTTTAGCTGAGTTCGCCTACAACAACAACACTATCAGGCTAGCATTCGGATGGCACCATATGAAGCATTGTATGGTCGAAGTGTAGAACTCCTACTTGTTGGACTGAGTTAGAGATAATCGAGTTTTGGGTCCAGAGTTAGTGGCGGCTCAAGAGAAGGTTGAGATGATTCGAGCACGGTTAAAGGAAGCCTCGATAGGCGTAAGTCGTGACGCAAACCTTAAGCGGAAGGAAATAGAGTTTGAAGTGGAGACCAAGTGTTTCGAAAGTCTCGCCTTGAAAAAGGTAATGAGGTTCGGTCGCAGGGAAGTTAAACCCAAGGTTTATAGGGCCCTATCGAGTACTGGAGCGAGTTGGAGCAGTGGCATACCAATTGGAGTTGCCACCAGAGTTGCGGCAGATGCACGACGTATTCCATGTATCCATGCTACGTCGTTACCGATCGGATCCGTCTCATGTGGTACTTGTCGAAGAAGTAGAGCTAAGGCCAGACTTATCCTACGAGGAAGAGCCGATTCGGATATTGGAACGTGATGTGAAAGTGCTACGGAGGAAGTCAGTTCCTCTAGTCAAGGTGTTATGGCGCAATCATCGATCGAAAGAAGCTTCGTGGGAACCAGAAGAGGCAATACGACAACAATACCCTCAATTATTTTAGTTAGAAAATTTCGAGGACGAAATTATTTTAAGGGGGGTAGAATTGTAACATCCTGGAAAGGGCCTATGCATTTTCGGTTTCATTATGCAAGTAACATGTTTTATGTACTAAGAATAAATTTTGAACAATTTTGGAAACCTAAAAATGTATGGAAATGTTAAGTTAAAAAAAAATAGGAAAGTGCACATTTCTGGAAACTTGGAAATGATTCAAAATAGGAAATGTTTTGGAAATGTGAGGAAATGTCATGGAAATGTAAGGAAATGTCTTGTCTTGGAAATGTAAGGAAATGTTTTGGAAATGTGAGGAAATGTCTTAGAAATGAAAGGAAATGCCTTAGAAATGTTAAGTTTTAAAGTTTAAAAGAGGGAACTAAGGCAAGGTGGCCTTAAGAAAATTTATGGAGGAAATATGACATAAAATTGGGCTTGGAAAAGTGGCCTGGAGATGCCACTTAGAGCTCTGGAAATGACGCCACATGCTAGGGGGAAGGACTTGTGTTCGAGTCGCGTGGGAAGCAAAATTTTAAAGCCTTTATTTTTCTAAGTGGCGTTAATAAGAGGGAATAGGGGGACGGCACATGGCTAAATTCTAGGAGTTTTATCCCTTTTATTTTATTGAGGATAAAAGATGATAAATGAGGGATTATTCTTTAATTTTTTAAAATAAAGAGATAAGGAGGAAAATAAGGGAGAGTGATGGCCAAGTAAGGGAGTCTTGGCCTAGTAATTTCGGCAATAGGAGGAAAAGAGAGACCATTCTGCATTATTTTCTTTTTCTTGAGAGCCTCTGCCGAATTCTCTCTGCAACCCTTTTCTTTTTCTTTTCAATTCTCCAAAAAGCTGAGAGTAAGATCCCCTAGTCTTGCCGAAATTTCTCCATCACTCTCTTCTCTTTTTCTTTCTGAAGCCGAATCTTTCAAGAGATCATCAAAAGTCGAAACCAAGTTCCATTAGCCATAGCCGATTTCTCTGTGGATTCCAAAGGTGAAGGTGCAATCGTTTTCAATAGTGAGGTAAGATCTCATTCATTTCATCCTTTTCTTTTAAGATTTGCCAAATCTAGGACTAACCCCATTAATATCTTATTGCCAAACTTTGAAGAGATCTTTCGGGATTTACTAAGTGTCGGCTACAAGGAAGGAGAAGTTCTTTTCCCGAAGGTACACCATAGGCCGCGTGTTCCCTAGTTATTCGGTGAGTTTCGGGATTTAAAATCCACAAGGTAAGTGTCTATAGCATTCGGCCAAGGCCTATTTTGGAACCCAGATCTATTTCTTACTTCGTATAAAAGTCGAAAACTAACCCATTTGTTAATTTAATGCTTGGCCGAATACAAGAAGGAATAAAGCAAAGTTTTCGGGATTTGTTGGTGACCAAATCGGCAACAAGGTAGGTTTTGAAAGTACTAATCCTATTAGGATTTGGTCTTATAGCCGAATAGGCTCTTTGCTAACATATTAAGGTTGGCCGAATGTAGGGATTTAAGATCTAAGGCATTAGATCAAGCTTTTCGGGATTTCAGTGAAGTGGTTAAGCAAATCAGGTGTGTACCCCACACTAATTCATAATATGTTTCATGGCCTGTTTTATTAAAATATGTGATATTAAGAATAAGAAAGTGGCTAAGGTACCATGTTATGGTACTAAGTACTCAGGTACGTTTCCTACTTCTACAAAGAATATGAAAAGGTCATTAGTAACATGAGAATATGATAAGAATGTGAACTCTGGCATATTTATGCATATCATCATTATATGGGGCATATGGGTTTGTTTGAAAGGGGAAGTGAATGTGGTGACTTAAGACCACGAACACGGTGACCTAAGACCGTGGTATCTGAATGTGGTGACCTAAGACCACGATGTCTGAATGTGGTGACCTAAGACCACGATGAATCGAATGCGGTGACCTAAGACGCGATATCTGAATGTGGTGACCTAAGACCACAAATGCGGTGACCTAAGACCGCGATATGGAGTGTAGCGGAAGGAGGGTCGACTTAGTAGTCCCCACGGTGTGCAGGTTGGTACGGGGGAGTGTAGCGGATGGACAATTAGGTTTGGGTTCGGGAATGAATCATAATTTATATGCTATGATATGAATGCGTAACATTTGTATGCCTGATTCTATTTTGATTTAGTGTTTGTGTACACATTGAGTCTATTTGACTCACCCCGTTGGGGAATATTTTTCAGGTGATGATCAGTGATGGACCGGGATGGCAGAACTTGTGGTGGCCATGCTCAACATGAAGTTTTTATTTTATGAACTACTATTTCTATTTAAGTACTTGAATTACTTGGAAATTATTTGATGTAATAAGGCCATAATGCCATAGTTGGATTGTTTTCCATTTATTTCTATTTATTATGATTATGAGTTTTACCTATTAAAGTTTAAGTAAAATTTTTAATATAAAGAATTGAATTCGTTTTCAACACAAGCCCAACCCAAAATAATTTTTTTCAAAATCACACAAGTTCTCTCTAGGTAACGAAAGAATTTTGAAACCGATTTACTTGAGGAACATACCAAATCTGGGCAAATCTCGTGGGCCGGGTTTAGGGTGTTTCATTCTGTGTGTACATTTATCCTCAGAAGTATATGTGACTGTTTAATTTTAAAAAGAAAGTTTTATCGTATAAGAACATTAGCTAAACATATTAATAGAAGAAAGTATCGTTGATCTGTTTGGGTTATATTCGACATTGTTATGTCTTCCTTTGATAATTTATTTCATGGTGTGGATATGAATGTCGACGATAAAATCTGTATGAGACTAATATTCTGTTCCTATTGGTTATTTCTCTGTTGAAAATAAGTGAAGATTATATTACTTTTGTTACTGTAGATTTCAGTATTTATGAGCGACATTAATCTTTCTGGATATTTCTGAGATATCATCGGAACAAATATTATTTTATATGAGTTGTAATTTTTAGATATTCTGTGTAACTCCAAATGTTGAAATTTTGTTGTTACGGTATTTTTATGATTCCATGTGATTATCTGCAAGAGATTTCTATTTGATAGAGATGACTATGTCTATTGCAATTATAATTTCTGGCTTGAAATGTGAGAATACAGTGGTACCTTTCTCAGAGTTATAGAAGATGTGTTTCTACAATGGTTGCTATCTAAATCATATTTGATTCCTTTCTATGTTCAGATACTTCATTAACAGCTGGGATAATACTCATTATAGGATTGAGACATTGTTCCTCACAAAGTTCAATGATTTCTATTTGGTTAAGGTGATTTTAGTATAATTCAGAGTTTCGATGATTAATATACGAGACAGATTTATTATAAACTCTTTTCTAGTTCTCGTGAAAGTTCGACAGTGATAAAAGTGAAAATGATAGAAAATCAAGATATATTTGTATAATGATGTGTCTGGGGTCATCCTTCTAATGAGAATAAAGATTTATTTGAAAAGACCGATTCAGTAGTTAGTATGATTTGAATTATTTGATTGAAAAGTTAATTGGGATATATGTGTTTGAATTTATCTACGAATTGGAAATAAACTTTGAACGTACATGTATGAATTGAAGGATAGATTGAAAGAAGAATTTGTATTCTTAAAGACTCTGATGTACTAAAGACTGTTTTTCGAACAAGGTACAGACACTATGAGTTTCTGGTTATGCCTTTCGAAATTGCTAATGCACCTGTTATTTTCATGGATTTGATGAATCGAATTTTCAGACAGTATCTGGATCAGTTTGTAGTAGTGTTTATAGATGATATTTTGATTTACTCCCGTGATGAAACATAGCATGCTGAGCATCTGAGACTCGTGCTACAGACTTTACGAGATAAACAATAGTATGCAAGGTTTAGTAAATGTGAGTACTGGTTATGTGAAGTTAGTTTTTTTTTTGGGGGCCATGTTGTATCAGCATCAGGTATCAGGGTTGCTCCGAGTAAGATTTTCGTTATATTTGACTGGAAAACTCCAAGAAATGTCTCGGAAGTTCAAAGTTTTCTGGGACTTACTGGTTATTACAGATGGTTCGTGAAAGGTTTCTCTATGATTGCTACATCGATGACGAAACTGTTACAGAAAAATGTTAAGTTTGAGTGGTCAGAAAAGTACCAGGAAAGTTTTGATCAGTTGAAAGCTCTTTTGACTAAAGCTCTAGTGTTAGTTCATCCAGAATCGGGTAAAGAATTTATCATTTATAGTGATGCATTCTTGAGTGGTCTGGGTTGTGTTTTGATGCAGGAAAGCAAAATTATAACTTATGTCTCGAGACAGCTGAAGCCATACGAAAAGAACTATTCGACACATGATTTGGAGTTAGCAGCTATTATGTTCGCATTAAAGATTTGGCGTCACTATCTGTTCGGTGAGAAATGTCATGTTTGTTCTGATATAAAAGCCTGAAGTATTTAATGACTCAGAAATATCTTAATTTGAGCCAACGTTGATGATTAGAGTTGTTAAAAGAGTACGAGCTAGTGATTGACTATCATCTGGGAAAGGCTAATGTTTTGGCTGATGCTTTGAGTAGAAAATCATTATTTACTTTGTGTGCAATGAATGTGTATCTGGTGATGGCTCGATAATAGCCGAATTAAAAGCAAGACTGTTATTTGTTCAACAAATTTGTGATACTCAGGAAGTTGATAATGAATTGTTAGCAAAGCGAGCTCAGTGTGAAACGAATATTGAATCTGAATTCCGAGTTGATAAAAATAATTGTTTGAGGTTCAGAAACCGGATATGTGTTCAGAGAAATTCAAAGTTAATTTAAATGATTTTGAACGAAGCTTACAATAGGCGGCTATCTGTTCATTCGGGTAGTATGAATATGTATAATGATTTGAAACAGTTTTATTGGTGGTCTGGTATAAAACGAGACACATCTGAATTTGTTTCGAAATGCTTAATCTGTTAGTAAGTAAAAGCCAAGCATCAAGTACCTTCTGGGTTACTTCAGCAGATTATGATATCCGGGTCGAAATGGGATAGGGTCACGATAGATTTTGTATCTAGTTTACCGTTGACACTGAGCAAGAAAGATGTAATCTGGGTTGTTGTGGATAGAATGATTAAATCTGGTTTACCTTTGATTGAATTTGCTCATAATAGTAGCTTTCAATTTAGTATCAAAATGGCACCCTACGAGGCTTTGTATAGTCGTAAATGTCGTACACCATTGTATTGGACCGAATTCAGTGAAAGTAAGATACGCGAGGTTGACTCGATCAAAGAAACAGAATAGAATGTGATAGTGATCCGTGATAGCTTGAAAGCTGCAACAGATCGTTAAAAGTCATATGCATATTTGAAACGTAAAGATATTTAATTTCAGATCGGAGATCAAGTGTTTCTGAAAGTTCCACCATGGAAGAAAGTACTTAGATTCGGTCGTAAAGGCAAGTTGAGTCCGAGATTTATTGGGTTGTATAAGATCAAAGAGCGTTATCCAAACCTATTCACCGGTAAGATTTTCGGGGATGAAAATCCCTAAGGGGGGGAGAGTTGTAACAGCCCGATTTTGACCCGAATCAGAATAGTGGTTTCGGGACCACAAATCAGAGTCTAAAAAATATTTTAAAATTATTTTGTTTGTTTATTGTGTGTGAATTTGTTGGTTTTAAATTTTCGTGACTTAATTTCGTCGTTTAGGTATTCGATTTAATAAAAGGACTTAATCGCGTAAAAGGTAAAAGTTACAAACTATAGTGTAAAGTGCTTAGTTGATAGTGGCTTTTTAATATGGAGTCCTTAAAGGGAAAATAGCCCATTTTTCAAAGATAGTGGACGGAAACATGCCATTTTAATATGTTTTATATGTTATTTATTATAATAAAAATTTATATTAATATAATATAATGTTTTATATTATAATAACTTATCATAAAAAAATGAAAAAGCCAAAGTTATTATTTGTTTCCATGGCTGAAAGTTAAAACAAAAAGAAAAGAGAAAAAATGTTAGGGCATTCGGCCATTGTTGGACTTAATTAAGGTACGTATTAAGCTCGGGTTTTGATAATTTTTACGTTTTTGAGATCGTTGCTATGAGATGTACAAAACCCATGCTTCAATTTTTGATTTTGATGAATATTTTGACATGAGCCATTGATGATAGCTTGTTATTTTTGTTGTTTGATGATGAAATATGAAATATATGTGTTAGATTAACATGTTTTGTCTTTGAATTTTTGATGAATTTGAATAATTTGGATTAAATTGCAAAAATAAAATTTTGAGGGACTAAAATGTGAAATAAATGAAACGTATGGACTTTTATGAACATAGGTAATATTCGGCCAAGCATGGGTAATGTGAAATTTTGTGTATTTTGTGTTTTGTGCAAAAAGGATTAAATTGTAAAAAAGTGTGAAATGTTAGGGGCAAAATTGTAATTTTCCCATTTATGTGTTTTTAGACTAAATTGAATGGAATGGTGTTTAAACAAGCTTAATTTGAATATGTTTAGATCAAGAACCAAATAAATCAGATCTGGACCGGGGAAAAACAAAAGTAGTCGATTAGTCGATTTTACCGACCGTTGACGTCCGAGGTAAGTCTTTAAGCAATAAAACATTGTAAATTATGTGTATAACTTAGTATATACCGATTTGGAAATTTTGTAGCATTAATTTGGAGTAGACGAATATGAGTAAATATAGAATTTAATATACTTGAGTTTGATTTGATTGAGATATGATGTTAGAAAATCCATACAAAGATTATGAGTGTATATAATTGGTGTTGCCGAATGTGATAATATTATAGGAGAAATGAGTTGGTTGTGAACCTTTAATTATATGTGTATATATGAATGAATATGAGAACATATATGTATTTCGTAATGAGGAGAAAATGGATTGATGGCACTATGTCTGCGAGCTTATATACCGAGCACTGTGTGTGCGAGATCGGTTGTCTAGCACTATGTGTGCAAGCTTATATACCGAGCACTGTGTGTGCGAAATCGGTTGTATGGCACTATGTGTGCGGAAAATAAGTAATGGCACTAAGGGTGCGATACATTACTGGTGAATGGCACTTTGTGCGCTCCTTATCATTGTAACGGCACTAAGTGTGCGATACGTTACATATATATTGCTCTATGTGTGCGGATTTGCAGATTCTTCAGAGATATAAACTTAATAATAGAGGTGACCGAAAGGTGATAAATTGGTAAGTGCATATGTGATGTTTATTGAGCAAGTAAATTGACAAAAATGCTCTTGTATATGTGAAAATAAGGTAAGTCAGTTGTTGAATTGATTATATAAATGTTAAAGTTACAAATGTGAAAAATGTGAATGTATATGTGATTGTGTATATTCGGCCAAATGGGGTATATGTGATTTTAATAATGAGATTTATATAAGTTCATGTGTATTTGTACAATTAGCCATATGGTATGTGTATGAAAGATTTAAATGATAACATTGTATTTGAGAACATGTAAGTTCGGCTTTGTTAACTTAGTGTTAATATATAATAGTTGGTATATATATATTTGCTTATGACTTACTAAGCTTAAATAGCTTACTCTGTGTGTATTCTTGTTTACTTCTGTTTATAGATTTGGATATACGTTACGAGTTCGGGAATCGTCAGCAAGACTACTCACACTATCGACAGTTTCCTTTGGTATTTTACTAAGTTGAAAATTTTAATATATGGCATGTATAGTATAGTAAAAGGTGGAATAGGAATTAGGTGCTTTGCATGTAAATAATGGCCATACGAAGATGGCTTATGTAACACCCCAAACCAGGTCTATGCGTTAAGACGAGATTTGGTTTGTTACATCGATCTATCATTCATTTAATACTCTAATGTTTTAGGTAAACAGTTCTATAAAATCTTTCGAAAATGATGTTTAGTTGAAAATTTAGAAAAATGATTTAAAATTTGATGAATTAAGAAATACTAGTTTGAAATCTTATCATTTAGTACTTTAATTGTTTAAATCTTTAAAGTAGTTTTTAAAGAGTTCAAAAGAATTTAAAAACACGAATAGTTAAAGCATCTTCAACGTTTTAAAGGAAATTTAAATCCATCCACACACATAAAAAATCCATAAAAGTATTAATAGAGGCCTTATTACATCATACCCAAAATAGTAATTAAAAGAAATTACTTAATAAAAGTTCATAGTTTATAAAAACCCATATTCGTAGTATGGCCTCCATGAAGTCATACTCGGCCCAAGCCTTCACAATTTCCATTACTTGAAATGGTTAAAAGATAGAGTGAGTTACTCGAAACTCGATGTGTAACTCACTTACCACGTTCATTGAGCCGGATAATCAAGGCATTGTTTTGGGCTTGATCCCATTTACGAATATAATATAATAAATTAAATGCATGTAAAATGAAATTTCCCAACCAAACCTAATTTCCATCCGCTACACACCCCGTACCAACCAACACACACAGTGGGGATCAAGTCAACCCACCCCGCCAACACACCAATCGTAGGCAATAAGCCGTTTTAAATATATTGTGGTGCACCACCGAACTAGATTGTGACAAAGTCACCGAACTAGAGGCATTAAGCCATTAAAATTTTGTGGCAAAGCCACCGAACTAGATTTTTGGCAACAGCCTTTCTTCTCTTCATCGATTATCCCAACCCATGCAATCGGTATGCATAACAATTTATATCCATGTAATAATTTAACAAAAGGCCTACCATACATGTGAGTCTATATTACAAATTTTCATTTGAGCCCATAAGATAAAATAGCATTTAGCACATTTAGCAATCTAGCTAACTTGGGCCCATATATCGATCTAGCGATTTTCTACCATTAACGATCTAGCGATTTTGACCCATTTAACGATCTAGCAAATTTTCGGCCCATTTAACGATCTAGCAGTTTTCAGCCCATTTAACGATCTAGCAGTTTTTGGCCCATTTAACGATCTAGCAGTTTTCGGCCCATTTAACAATCTAGCAATTTTCGGCCCATTTAACGATCTAGCAATTTTCGGCCCATTTAACGATCTAGCAGTTTTCGGCCCATTTAACGATCTAGCAGTTTTCGGCCCATGAATTTAACGGTTTTCATACATTTACACAAAAGTGTTAATTACTATGTATTTTCCGATTTTGCCATCTTTACGATTTTATCCCAATATTTACGGTTTAGTAACTAACCCGAGAGATAAGTGTGAAATTACACACCTGGTTACTGTGAGAACTAGACTTTCCCGCTCGTCGATACCTAAACGCATCACGATAAATTAGAACACTATAATTTATTCACATATCGAATCTTAGAAATAACGATCTAGACTTTACCCTCAAAATTTCGAACCACTTCTATTTGTGGTTTCTCCTCGATTGATGGTTCGTTACCCGATAAAAATCCACGAACAAACAAAGGTTCGGGAGTATGAACGATTTCAAACAACTGATTCTCCTCGGATGAGCATCCATAACCCGGTGGAAAATCCCGGATTGTTTGAAAACGATCCTTTGCTTAAACTTAGGGGAATAGCAGAACCACCCCTCTTCCGAACACTATTCACCACCCTTTTCGTCCCTATTTTGATTATTTCTAATGAAAAAAGATCATGAGCCCGACTAAATATATCGAAATTATGACTAACGGTTACAAGGGTGAGATTGCCTTACCACGAGATATCCTTGTTCCACAATATGCGAATTGAGCGATACGTCCCCTAAATTGAAATCGAGTTATAATCCATCTATATCAAAATGACGAGTAATATGAGAATCTTTGAATAAACTCCTTACCTTAACTCTTTAGATCGATTCCAACGATTCACTATACTCACGAACACTTGAGTTTCGGTCCTCCAAAATCACACTATTGTCCATGATTGAAAAAGAAACGTTTGAGAAGAATACCTATGTATAGTAGGAGATTCGGCTATGAATAACAAAGGAAGGGAAAAATGGTTCGACAATGGAGCAATCTAGCATTCAGCCATGAGAGAAAATAATGAAGAAAATTTAGTTGAGAAGAAAGTAGAAGGATGAAGGAAGGAGATGATGTTGATTCGGTTTTCAAGAGAGAAATGAGAAAAGAAAAGAGATGAGTTTAGGAGTAAGGTACATTCGGCAATGAGGAAAAGGAGAAGGAAACGAAAATGATCTTAGCTTTGGTATTTCGGCCAAAAGAGAAAATGTCTTGAGATGCTAAGCAAAAATGTGTCCAAATGGTAACATGAAATGGTCAAAAACAAAGCTTACCAAAAGCTCAAATTCGGCTAAAAGAAAGGTTGAGAAGAGAATTGCAAATTTTGCACAAAAATGCTAGAAATGACCAAAAGCTAACTCCTAATCCTAGCCAAGCTACTAACACATTCAGCCAACCCCCTTAGTCCACAATGTCGTCCATGTTCATGGTCAAAATGGCCATGAAGAAGTTACCAAAACATCAACCTTGATTCAAGCCTTGCAATCCTCCATTTTCCTAAAGTTTGAGAATCTTATCCCCAAAATCAAGCCATTCCATCCCTTAAATCATGCTTGCCATAAACCTTAATATCCTTACCATAAAAATTTAGTCCATCTTATCCATGTTTGATGCTTGGCCGACACATGCTAGGAAAAACCAAAAATAAAAGCTCCTAAATTACATGCTACGAGATTCGAACCTCTCCCCTCAAGTCCAACTTATGGCGCCATCACTACTTTGCCAATTACTCATCTTATGCTAATTTTAGACACTTAAATTAACTTAAGTATCAGTGTCACTTGATCCACTTCAATAAATTCTCAATACTAAAAATTATTCTATACCAGAATACTTCTATGCCCTTTTTCAAGGCTATAATAAACACGAAAAAGAAGAAAGGAAAATTTTCATTCATACGCTAAACACCAAAACATGCAATATATCGATACTCGGATTTTTAGGATGTTACAATTCTACCCTCCTTAAAGAAAATTTCATCCTCGAAATTTACCTGGTTAAAAGAGGTGAGGGTATTGTTGTCGAATTGCATCCTCAGGCTCCCACGTAGCTTCCTCCGCTCCGTGATTACGCCATAAAACCTTGACCAACGGCACTGTCTTCTTTCTTAGCTCCTTGACATCTCAGTCTAAAATTTCCACTGGTTTCTCCTCGAAAGACAAGTCTGATCTCAACTCCACTTCTTCTACCTGTACTATGTGTGACGGATCCGATCTATAACGCCTTAGCATGGAAACATGGAAAACATTATGAATTTGACTCAACTCCGGAGGTAATTCTGATAAGCCACTGGACCAACACGCTTCATCACACGATATGGTCCAAAGAACCTAGGACTCAACTTGCCCTTCCTTCCAAATCTGAAAATTTTCTTCCAAGGTGAGACCTTCGAAAAGACTCGATCCTCACAAAGAAACTCGATATCCTTACGCTTGGATCTGCATATGACTTCTGTCTATTCGAAGCTTCCTTTAACCGTGCTCGAATGACTTTTACCTTTTCTTCCGTCTCCAATATTAACTCCGGACCTAACATCTGCCGTTCGCCCAATTCAGTCCAACAAGTAGGAGAACGACACCTACGACCGCACAATGCCTCGTAGGTGCCATCCGAATGCTAGACGATATAGCTGTTGTTATACGCAAATTCTCGCCAACGGTAGAAAATCCTCCCAACTACCTTTGAAATCAATCACACATCCCCTTAACATGTCTTCCAATAACTGAATTACTCTTTCTGACTGACCATCTGACTGAGGATGAAAAGCCGTACTGAAGTTTAACTTTGTTCCCAAAGCTTCATGTAGAGCTTTCTAAAATCGTGATGTAAACCTAGGATCCCTATCTGATATAATAGATGCTGGTATCCCATGCAACCTCCCAATTTCAGATACATACAGCTTAGCCAACTTCTGTAATGAATAATCCGTACGAACTGGTAGAAAATGAGCAGTCTTCTTCAATCGATCAACTATTACCCAAACGAAATTTTTCTTAGTAGGTGTTAAAGGTAACCCACTAACAAAATCCATAGTTATCCGCTCCCATTTCCAAAGAGGAATCTTTACCGTTGTAATAAGCTTCGACGGCAATTGATGCTCCGCCTTCACTTGTTGACAAGTCAAACATTTTCGCACAAACTCGTAAATCTCACGCTTCAACCACGGCCACCAATACATTCACGGAGATCCCGATACATCTTATTTCCTCCGGGTGCATAGCATAAGGGCTACTATCGCCTCCGCAGAATCATCATTCGTCTCAAATCGTAGTCCTTAGGCATACAAACTCTTCCACGGAAACACAAAGATTCCATCCGTGTTTATACCAAAATCCTCTATTTCACCACTCCCAACTTGCTTGAATTAAAGGTCCCAACTTTTTATCCGATATCTGCTTTTCCTTGATTTGCTCTAACCACGCAGGCTTCACTTGAAGTTCCGCTAATAGACTACCATCCTCATACAAACTCGGATGAGCAAACATTGCTCTCAAATCGAGATACCACCTTATGGCTTAACGCGGCTACCACTACATTAGCCTTTCCTGATGATACTCGATTGAGAAATCATAATCCTTTAACATTCTATCCATCTACTTTGTCTCAAGTTTAACTCCTTCGAGTAAGAAGATACTTAAGACTCTTGTGATCCGTGTAAGTGATGGACTTCTCACCGTAGAGATAGTGTCTCCAAATCTTTAAAGCAAACACTACCGCAACTAACTCCAAGTCATGAGTGGGGTAATTTACTTCGTGCGGTCTCGATTGACGAAGCATATGCCACTACTTTTCCACTTTGCATCAAAGACACAACCTAAACCCGTGTGAGACGCATCACAATAAACGATAAATTCCTTTCCGACCTCAGTCAATCAAAATCGTGTGCTTCAGTCGAATCTTCTTCAATTTCTCAAACTCTCTTGTTGTTTTTAGTCCAAATATACGGTACCTCTTTCTCACTGCAATAGTTAGTTAGGGGTGCAGCAATCGAGAAAAACCCTCAACAAAGCGTCTATAATAACCAACCAACCCCAAGAAACTCCGAATCTCAACTCATCGACTTTGGCGGTTTCCAATCCAAAGATGACCTCAATTTTCCGAGGATCCACCCTTATTCCTTCAAATTGATACCACATGACCCAAGAAAGTCACTTCCCTTAACGAAATTCACATTTACTAAATTTGGCATAAATTTGATTATCTCAAAGCTTCGCAATACTATACGCAAATGCGAGTCATGCTCCTCTTCATTCCTTGAATAAACCAAAATGTCATCTATGAACACCACCACAAACCGGTCTAAATATTGTTGAAAGACCCGGTTCATCATGTCCATAAATGCAGCTGGTGCATTGGTCAACCCAAACGGCATCACCAAAAACTCATAATGTCCATAACGAGTTCGGAATGCCGTCTTATGAATATCTGCTTCTTTCACCTTAAGCTGGTGATAACCCGATCTCAAATCAATTTTGGAGAAAACTGAAGCTCCTTTCAATTGATCAAACAGGTCATCAATTCTCGGTAAAGGATACCTATTCTTGATCGTCAATTTATTCAACTGCCTGTAATCAATGCACATACGCATCGACCCATCCTTCTTTTTAACGAACAAAACCGGTGCTTCCCATAGAGACACACTCGGTCGAATAAAACCTCGATCCAGTAATTCTTGAATTTGAGCTTTAAGCTCCGCCAACTCCTTCGGTGCCATTCTATAAGGAGCAATGGACACTGGAGCCGTTCCAGGCAAAAGCTCAATACCAAATTCCACTTCCCGATCTGGAGGTACACCAGGAAGTTCTTCGGGAAATACATCTGGAAATTCCTTCACCGCTCTCACGCCCTCCCACGATAACTCTTTGGCATCCAAAGCACTAATAAAAGCTAGAAATGCTCCGCCCTTTTTCGCACCAACTTTTCTCGCTTTAACGCAGATTCCACATTTGCCAAGTAATTCCTTCGTTACCTATCATTACTATTTATTTATCATCCAAGTCCTTATTGACATCCGCTTTTCATACAGTCCAAAAGCGCCGGTGCTTAACCAACCAATCCATGCCCAAAATTAGATCGAACTCGCGAAAGGCAATTCCATCAAATTTGCCAAAAATATTTCTCCTTGGATTTCTAAGGGCACGTCTCTAAACAGTTTATTTACAATTACCGATCATTCTAAAGGACTAATTACCATCATCTCACTATCGGTAATTTGATTCTAGATTCAAGTTTCCGATATATGGCGCTAGCAACATACGAGTGGGTAGAACCAATATCTATCAAAGCGATAATGGTACATCAAAGATAAAGAACGTACCAGTTATCACATCAGGTGCATTGCCATCCTCGCGGCGTCTAACTGCATATACCAATCCTGGCTTTCTTGCATCCGTGTTACCTCTAGAACCATTGCCTCGACCCAATGCACCTTGACCACGTCCAGCCCCATTACCACCACGACCTGATCCACGACCTCTCGGTGGCTGCTGAGTTCCTCTTGCCACCGTGTGCTTGATATACGAACTTCCTGAGTCGTATCCATGCGTCGAGGGCAATTCTTATATTGATGATCCATTGAACCACATTTATAACAAGCACCCGTTTTCCTCCAGCACTCTCCGGAATGTCGTTTCCCACATTCAGTATAGTCTCGACTCTGATTATTAGCTACAGGTGCTCTTCTTTGAGCTGGCTCATCATTCCGAGGCCTCTTCAGAAACCTTTTTGAAGAACCCAAATACTTTATATCTCTTTTGCCTCTAACTCTTTCCCGATTCTGACGTTCTGAGCTCTTAACCTCTTCGGCTATCTTGGCTTTCTCCACAAGCGTGGCAAAAGTTCTAACTTGTTGTGGGGCTATCAGAACCCGCAACTCATCATTCAACCCATCCTCAAAGCGTACACAACGCTCATGGTCTGTTGGCACTATTGTCCGAGCATAGCGACTCAGACGTAAAAACTCAGATTCATAAGCTGCCACCGTCTTATTTCCTTGAATCAAATTCAAAAATTCCCTCCTTCGGGCGTCCACATAACTTGTGCCTACATATTTCCCTGAAGGCGGCTTTGAAGAACTCCCAATTAACTAATGCGGCTTCGATTGCCTTCCCATAATGATAGCCACCATTGATAAGCTTCGTCCCTTAGCAAGGACACCGCTCCTCCTAGTTTCTGTTCTACAGTGCACTCGAGGTCTTCCATAATTCGCTCCACCGCCTCAAGCCAATATTCGGCAACATTTGGAGCTACACCTGAGACACCTCTGAAAACCTCAGCACCACTTGATTTCAGTCGCTCTGATATCGACCCACGATTTGTTGGCCCAAATTTCTAGGTCCAAATGACCCTTTCAAGGACTCGCAGCATTGCTCGTGTTAAAGCATTATCTTCTTCCATATGATCATGTGATCCCGTCTCACTCTCGATCGATACAGGTGCATCCATTTCTGGCACATGACTCGGCGCTTCAGACGCAGTACCTCGTCCTCTACCACGTCCACGTCTACCGCGTCCACGACCACGTCCTCTAGTGCTCATGATAACTAATTCGGTTTATTCTGGTTACAAGTTTTATGAATCAGAATACTATTTCAGTGTTTATTAACGATGTTTTATGAGATATAAGAGGTAAAGTTGTTTTCGCAATCACGTCCTATAGTCTCAATCTCTATTGTTTTCAACACCTAAAAGTAGAAGTTCTAGAGTGTTCCTATGATCATATCACAATAATAACAATCAATATACAAATACTTACTTGACTTGGTGCCGGATGCTCGTGGTGCCATACTACCTTTAGAACATAAAGTTTAAAAATTTAAACTGTTTCTCAAACAAAAATTGTTGTTGAACCCAACCACACCGAGTTTTGAAACGGCTCGATACCATTAAATGTAACACCCAAAACCAGTCTATGCGTTAAGACGAGATTTGGTTTGTTACATCGATCTATCATTCATTTAATACTCTAATGTTTTAGGTAAATGTTCTATAAAATCTTTTGAAAATGATGTTTAGTTGAAAATTTAGAAAAATGATTTAAAATTTGATGAATTAAGAAATACTAGTTTGAAATCTTATCATTTAGTACTTTAATTGTTTAAATCTTTAAAGTAGTTTTTAAAGAGTTCAAAAGAATTTAAAAACACGAATAGTTAAAGCATCTTCAACTTTTTAAAGAAATTTAAATCCATCCACACACATAAAAATCCATAAAAGTATTAATAGAGGCCTTATTACATCATACCCAAAATAGTAATTAAAAGAAATTACTTAATAAAAGTTCATAGTTTATAAAAACCCATATTCGTAGTATGGCCTCCATGAAGTCATCCTCGGCCCAAGCCTTCACAATTTCCATTACCTGAAATGGTTAAAAGATAGAGTGAGTTACTCGTAACTCGGTGTGTAACTCACTTACCACGTTCATTGAGCCGAATAATCAAGGCATTGTTTTGGGCTTGAGCCCATTTACGAATATAATATAATAAATTAAATGCATGCAAAATGAAATTTCCCAACCAAACCTAATTTCCATTCGCTACACACCCCCGTACCAACCAACACACCTGTGGGGATCAAGTCAACCCACCCCGCCAACACACCAATCGTAGGCAATAAGCCGTTTTAAATATATTGTGGTGCACCACCGAACTAGATTGTGACAAAGTCACCGAACTAGAGGCATTAAGCCATTAAAATTTTGTGGCAAAGCCACCGAACTAGATTTTTGGCAACAGGCCTTTCTTCTCTTCATCAGTTATCCCAACCCATGCAATCAGGTATGCATAACAATTTATATCCATGTGATAATTTAACAAAAGGCCTACCATACATGTGAGTCTATATTACAAATTTTCATTTGAGCCCATAAGATGAAATAGCATTTAGCCCATTTAGCAATCTAGCTAACTTGGGCCCATATATCGATCTAGCAAATTTTCGGCCCATTAACGATCTAGCAGTTTTCGGCCCATTTAACGATCTAGCAAATTTTCGGCCCATTTAACGATCTAGCAGTTTTTGGCCCATTTAACGATCTAGCAGTTTTTGGCCCATTTAACGATCTAGCAGTTTTCGGCCCATTTAACGATCTAGCAGTTTTCGGCCCATTTAACGATCTAGCAGTTTTCGACCCATGAATTTAACGGTTTTCATACATTTACACAAAAGTGTTAATTACTATGTATTTTCTGATCTTGCCATCTTTACGATTTTATCCCAATATTTACGGTTTAGTAACTAACCCGAGAGATAAGTGTGAAGTTACACACCTGGTTACTGTGAGAACTAGACTTTCCCGCTCGTCGATACCTAAACGCATCACGATAAATTAGAACACTATAATTTATTCACATATCGAATCTTAGAAATAACGATCTAGACTTTACCCTCAAAATTTCAAACCACTTCTATTTGTGGTTTCTCCTCGATTGATGGTTCATTACCCGATAAAAATCCACGAACAAACAAAGGTTCGGGAGTACGAACGATTTCAAATAACTGATTCTCCTCGGATGAGCGTCCACAACCCGGTGGAAAATCCCGGATTGCTGAAACAGTCCTTTGCTTAAACTTAGGGGGAATAGCGGAACCACCCCTCTTCCAAACACTATTCACCACCCTTTTCGTCTCTATTTTGATTATTTCTAATGACAAAAGATCATGAGTCCGACTAAATATATCAAAATTATGACTAACGGTTACAAGGGTGAGATTGCCTTACCACGAAATATCCTTGTTCCACAATATGCGAATTGAGCGATACATCCCCTAAATTGAAATCGAGTTATAATCCATCTATATCAAAATGACGAGTAATATGAGAATCTTTGAATAAACTCCTTACCTTAACTCTTTAGATCGATTCCAACGATTCACTATACTCACGAACACTTGAGTTTCGGTCCTCCAAAATCACACTATTGTCCATGATTGAAAAAGAAACGTTTGAGAAGAATACCTATGTATAGTAGGAGATTCGGCTATGAATAACAAAGGAAGGGAAAAATGGTTCGGCAATGGAGCAATCTAGCATTCAGCCATGAGAGAAAATAATGAAGAAAATTTAGTTGAGAAGAAAGTAGAAGGATGAAGGAAGGAGATGATGTTGATTCAGTTTTCAAGAGAAAAAAGAGAAAGAAAAGAGATGAGTTTAGGAGTAAGGTACATTCGGCAATGGGGAAAAGGAGAAGGAAACAAAAATGATCTTAGCTTTGGTATTTCGGCCAAAAGAGAAAATGTCTTGAGATGCTAAGCAAAAATGTGTCCAAATGGTAACATGAAATGGTCAAAAACAAAGCTTACCAAAAGCTCAAATTCGGCTAAAAGAAAGGTTGAGAAGAGAATTACAAATTTTGCACAAAATGCTAGAAATGACCAAAAGCTAACTCCTAATCCTAGCCAAGCTACTAACACATTCGGCCAACCCCTTAGTCCACAATGTCGTCCATGTTCATGGTCAAAATGGCCATGAAGAAGTTACCAAAACATCAACCTTGATTCAAGCCTTGCAATCCTCCATTTTCCTAAAGTTTGAGAATCTTATCCCCAAAATCAAGCCATTCCATCCCTTAAATCATGCTTGCCATAAACCTTAATATCCTTACCATAAAAATTTAGTCCATCTTATCCATGTTTGATGCTTGGCCGACACATGCTAGGAAAAACCAAAAATAAAAGCTCCTAAATTGCATGCTAGGAGATTCGAACCTCTCCCCTCAAGTCCAACTTATGGTGCCATCACCACTTTGCCAATTACTCATCTTATGCTAATTTTAGACACTTAAATTAACTTAAGTATCAGTGTCACTTGATCCACTTCAATAAATTCTCAATACTAAAAATTGTTCTATACCAGAATACTTCTATGCCCTTTTCAAGGCTATAATAAACACGAAAAAGAAGAAAGGAAAATTTTCATTCATAAGCTAAACACCAAAACATGCAATATATCGATACTCGAATTTTAAGGATGTTACAGCTTATCTTCTTTTGATTGATTTGGGTTCTGTGTTTATGGTTGATAATGGTCGTTGAAAAATGAGTTTCTATATATGCATTTTTGATTATGGTATATGTTCATGATAGGTAAGTATGTGATATGTTTTTAAGTTAGATATGTTGAACTTGGTTATGTGTTTATATATGTATATTTGATATGTTTTGCACGATGGAATGACTTATTAAGAAGTGAACTAAACCGAATGTATACATATAGACATTTTGATTGTGGTTAAGTGTAATTTATGTGTAATAAGTTTTAGTAAGTGTACGTATTTATATGATGTAATTTGGTTTTTCATGGTATAAAGATTTAGATTGGATAAATAGGTATAAGGTTGGGTTCAGTCAATAAGTTATGAATAAATTTGTTTGTATTGATGGTGTTAATTAGATACATTCGGCTATGGAATGAATTTGTGATAGATGTTTGAATGTGATGATAATGGATTTAGTTTTGTAATTAGATTTTAAAAATTTATATTGGTAAATGGTAAGTTTTGGTTTTAATTTTTGTTATGTGAGAAAGAATGGATATGATTCATAATCAATTTGGATGTATAGTGTGACATAAATTCGAATAGAAAAAAAAATCAAGTAGGTACGTGTATATGCATTCGGCCTAAGAATTCGACTAGGAAATTATGCATGTATTTATATAGGCATTCGACTATACTTGTTTGAAATATTTGATGGTTGTTAATGAATTGTTCATTATGGGATATTGTGAGATTATGGAAAAGTGACTAATATGTTATATAAGAACAGGGGTGTATTAATTTTGAAATGTAACATAATTAGGTATATCATTTACCTGTTTAAATAGTTGATATGTATAATAAATTATTCAAGTTGTTTAGCATAATATTCGAATAGTACATGGAATGAATGACTAAACATGTAGTTTATTTGATTAATGATATGTATTAAAATGATTAAGTATAAGATGAATTTGATATTTGTTAATAAATGAAATTGAAATAATGAATGTCCTATTGTTTGGTAAGTATAAGATGATAGATATGTTTGAATTTATAAAGATTAGTATGGTTTGATTTTAATAGAGTATGTGCAACCTCATTCTGTTTGGATGATTCAATACATGAAACACCCCAAACCCAGCCCAAACACTACGACCGAATTTGGTGTGCTACAGAGAAAACATCTTTAAAAATCCTTTTAAGTCGAATTATCTTTTTGGTAAAAGATGGTTATTTTGTTTGAAACATCTGAGGTGTATAAAATCCATACTTAGGTTTATTTTAAAAAAATATTTATTAAGTCGAGTTGTTTATAGTTTTCAAATGTACCCGATGGTACTTTAAAACATTTTTCGTTTGATTTGGAAAAAACATGTGAACTCATTATTAACATAATTAAATAGTTTAAACAAATATTCAAAGCATGTAACAATAATAACATAATTCTAGGAGGCCTTATTACAACTCAATTAAAACAAAACCAACCATAAAAATAAGATAAAACAAAATCCAAGTTCATCTATTAAAATGTTCATTTGCATGGCCACCTCGAGTCCATCCAGGCTCCATCTCATGATCTACCCATCTGCAAAATGTTAAGGAAGGGGGTGAGTCACCAAGACTCGAGTGTGTAATCCCCACCCGGTAAGGTGACTCATACACAAGTCATTAATAAACATGCGCGTGCAACCCAACCTAACCATCCATACTCCTTTCCTACCTGTGTGGTCAAAACCACTGGTGGTCAAAACCACCGATGACTTAGAGTCACAAATCGATGATGGGGCCAACCCATCGTGTGGTCAAAACCACTTGATGACCATAGGTCACAATATATCAAATGTGGTCAAAACCACTGGTGGTACCAAACCACTTTGGGACTTAGTCGCAAATAATCAATCGTTGTGGTCAAAACCACCGATGACCATAGGTCACAATAATCTGATGGGGCCAACCCATCTTGTGGTCAAAACCAGCGACGACATCCATATTTCATCCCCTCCTCTCATCAATCCCACCATCACATGCTTACACATCAAATTTCATATATCATGTCATAGTATTAAACATCATGTGATGGCATGCAAACATATAAAAATTACAAGTTAGGGGACTTACACGAAATCCATGATTATGCCACAAACTAACCACAACCAAAAGATCTAAGGCAAATAATAATAGCATGTAAATTAATAAAGTGTGTATAGAGATCTTACACACCTATTACTATCGTAATTCCTAGATCTCAAAACTCCGATCTACAACGCTAGATCTTGACCTCACACGTCCTTTGAACCCTAACCCCTTACGATATGTACATCCTTTTCGCTTCCCTACAATCGGCACTTATCCAAAATTAATAGCCTTCGGCTTTGAACACAGATTAAATAAAATAGATTCTTACCAAAATCGATTGATAGGGAATGGAGGGTCAAATCTATTGCTTGAAAATCCCGTAGTTCCTAAATGATATCGATTCAAAGAGAGATTAGCCAAACTCTTAACAAGGCTAGCCATAACAAGAACAAAGATTAAGCTTAGAGTGATCCCTTACCACATTATGAAATTCGCGCACAGACTTAGTTAGGGGGAAAAAGAAGATTCGGCCAACACTAATGGAAGGGCTGAAATTTTGAGAAGAAAAAGATGCTGGAAATTTTGAACAGTTTTGGCTTAAGAACAAGGAAAAATTCGGCAGCAAAGTAGAAGAAGAAAAAGATGTTGGAAATTTTGAAACAGTTTTGGCTTATGAAACAAAAAGAAATAAAGGAAAAGAAAACCAATTTAGATGAAATTCACCCCCTTAAGCTTGCCAGTCCACTCTTCTCATGAAGAGTTTAATATCCATCAATATCCTTAATTCACTCTAGGCCAATAGTTTAAATTAATTCAAAATAATTTGAATAATTTAAACACCTATATTTTCTCCTTAAAATTAATCAAATAAAAATCCAATTAAAATCTAATTTAATCCTTATTATCCCTTATTATCCCATCAAATAAATAATAAAAAAATAACCCATGTGCTTATCAAACTCCTCCAAATGAATGCTAATTAAGGAACCATGTGCACCAACTTACCTTGTCACGCCAAAGAACAAAAAGAAAAAAAACCAAAGTCCTGCTTCCTTGATTCGAACCAAGGACCTCTGCCAGACCCTCCTTCCCAACGTCCCAACCAACTCTCCCAATTTGACTTTCATGTCAATTAACCACCACATTTAATTATAAGGCCTTCCAACGTGAGCCCAAAGACCGCATAAAAATTAAAACACAAAACCTTTGCTTCAACTACTCGAACCTAGGACCAACTAGATCCCTTGCTGCATGATGCGCCCCAAGCCAACTCTACCCTTTGGACTTTCATGTTAAATATTCCCACCATTTATTTATAAGGCCATCCTAGGCCGATCCTCTTTAATGCAAAAGAAAATAAAACTCCCGAGAACGCATACTTTGGGTAGCTCGAACCCAAGCTCCCCGCTCAACGCCACCTCCGGACTCCTAGTGGCGCTCCAAGCCGCTCCACCACCCCGACTCTCATGCCATAAACCTCACCATTTAACTTTTAAGGCCCTCCTTCTTGGCCCCCTTTTCCTTAACGCTAGAAGCCCAAAAATAAAACTCCTCCCCCTTGTAACTCCCAAGATTCGAACTCGAGACCTCCCTTTGACGCCACCTCCAAGGCACCTAAGTGGCGCATGAAGACCACTTAGCCATGCTGTTCTTTGTGTCACGTTTCGCCTAAAATTTTATTTAAGCCCTAACTTCTCCTAGCTCCTTTCTTTTAAGTACTAAAAAAAATAAATTTTAATACTAAGTCAGGCCTAGCTCGGGTTTAATTCTAGACCCCAAAACATGCCAAATAAATCATAAATTTATTTCTTCAAGCACACACACACATGGGAACAAATAATTAAATTTTCAAACAACCCCTAATTCAGGATGTTACAATACATAAACGCTAGCTTTAATTTGAATGCTAAGTATGTGTCTTTGATCTGAATGTTAAGTATGTGAATATAATATGTTATGTAGTGATTATTTTTACTCTTGAATGTACATGATATGTTTTTTTTTTAAAAAAAGCCTGTTCTGAGTGATGTCTTATTCGGTAGTACCTCGTAACCCTAATCCTGCGATGGATACGGGCTAGGGGTGTTACAGTTGATATCTGGGTACCTAGGTATGAAGGCAAGAAATCCAAAGAATAAATGATTCTAGGGATGATTATTGGTATGGTCATGAATAAAGAATGAAAGAATATGGTATAAAAAAAACAAAAGAATATACAGTATGAAATGTAAAGAATAAAAGAATATGTATTCAAAAAGTTGCATTTTATTGAAATAAAGTTTCGGACACAAGCCTATTTCACAAAAGAATTCTTATTGCCTCTAGGCTTAAGGCAACAAGCATGTTTTGCACATTACTATAGATCAGCTCTAAAAATACAGGGATCTCTTCCATGGTCCCATTATTCAAAACACTCCCAAGTACACAAGGATTTGGAAACATTGTCCTCTGAATCCCTCTTCATTTTTGATTTCTCCAAGGGATCACAACTTTTTTGTCTCCTTCTTCAATTATCACATTTACTGCCTCGTCAAAGTGATCAGGTTTTGACGAATCGTCGACTTTCACAATTCCCATTTTGATGAGCCTCTCAACTGCCTTTTTGAAGGCAGTGCAGTTTTTTATGGAATGCCCCGATATTCTCGCATGGTAATCACATATAGCGTTTGAGTCATACCATTTAGGATATGGGGGTTGTAACGGTTTTAGATAAAATGGAGACACAATATGCGCGTCAAATAAACTTTAATATAGCTCCTTATACGTCATCGGGATTGGCGTAAATTGGAGCTTTTCAGAGTTTTGCCTTGGATAGACCTGATCATTGGTAGTTACCGTCCTTGGCTGGTTCATTGTAATTGGCTCCGAATGGCTCTTGTTATACCTACCGGTTTTATTTACTCTCTTTTCCTTCTTCCTCAGGGCCTTTGAGGTCCATTCTCCTTTTTCCCTTGTTTCTACCAGAACAACCAGTTTAGCTTGATCATCATTCGGGTCAAAATCTGAACCCATTGGGAACTTCAACAAGGCCGAAGTATCAGCTTGACATCGGGGTTCAATAATAACGGGTATTCCATGTGAATGCACATCTGGTTGAGTCGGGACACCTATCAGGAAATAAACAATGTCTTCCTCATCATCCACACTATTGACTGCTAAGCCATTCCCTTTTTTAAGTCCTTCAACTAGCAGATGACTTAACTGGTCAATCACATTCTTTTGGAATTCCCGCATGTCTTGTTGAATCTTGGTTAATTGCCCCTGCATCTGTATTTGCATTTGTTCTATTCTTTCCAATCTTTGTTCCATGTTTTCCAGGTTAACTGAAACATTTTACCTAATTAGGGTCCTTTTGTAAAAGTCTAATGCAAATGATGCAATGTAATGCAAATGCATGAATGCAAAGAAAAAGAGGCGTTGACTCTGAATTCAGTTACATTAGAAAAACTTTACTAGAAAATAAATTTCTTTACACAAAACAGATCGCATACACGGCCTTGTCTTCATAGTCCAAGTGAGTACATCAATCCCATTCTTCGCAAAAGTCAAATCTTGCAAACTTCTAATAGATGCCTCCTCTAGCTCCTTTTGCTTGATTTGGACCACGACTCCTGTTCACTTGTTAGCCTCTTCAAGAAAGCCGAGATGTGGTAATTCTCGAATAGTCTTCGTCAACTTGAATCCTTGAGTGATAAGTTCTTGTATTCCTTCACGGACTATCAGTCTTCTCTCGTTGTATTCACTTGGACTATATTCGGACGACCGTATTATAATCCACTTTATCAAAAAATCCATTTTCTTATGACCAACTTTTCTATTTAGCAATCGAATTTGAAATCAACACCTCTTTTCTATGATGCGAATGCAATGTAATCAAAACAAAATAAAAAACATTAGCACAGGGAAAAAAAAATAACATAGAACACCTATCTGGATGATCACTAGGGTTTGACATAGTTCTACCTAAGGTGGGTTCTTAGGGTTCACTATATGCGATTTAGTCCTAAAGTTGAGGTACCCGAACCAGCAGATCCCTCGATCCTCACCCATTATAGGCTCATATGGATCGAGTTCAGTTCAGGGGAATACATTTCCCTATGGCTATGCGGAGGTGAAAACCTCACGAAGACATAGGTACGGATGTATCCCAGAAGCAGTCCACTAGCCCCTGCGGAGGTGAAAACCTCACGAAAGCATAGTTTCTCACTCCCACTTAAGGGTGCGACCATGACGGTCATGCAGTGCAATGCAGAGAGATATATTTAGAACCACATGCAATAAAAGGATCATGTTTTTTTTAAAAAAAAATCAGAATTTTAAATTCAGATAAAAGGACATGAAATTATCAATTTTACGGCTTGACTCTCTTAGTCCCCAGTGGAGTCGCCAAGCTGTCGAAACCATTTTAAATTCTTAGAAAACGAGGTCGACTATTAAAAACAAAAATGGGAGTCGCCACCAATCCCTTTTTACTTAGGTGTGATTGGATCACCTTGTAAAACGTTTCATTTTAAAACATTTGATTTTGGTCTACGAAAAAAACGAGAAAACGGGTTCGGGAGTCGGTTACGTATGAGGAAGGGTTAGCATCCTCATAACGCCCAAAAATTGGTACCTAATTGATAAAATCATATCCAAATGTTTGAAATTTTAAAAAGTTTAAAATAAGATCCCTTATTAGAAGGAAAACCAAGACTTACCTATTTCAAAAAAATAAAAATACCACGCCCAGTAAGTTAGGATACATCATTTTATAACTTCGAAGCTAGGTGCATCTCTATTTTAAAAAATTCTTACCTCAAGACACAAAATATCACACTCAATGAGTTAGGATACAACATTTTGAGTTCTCAAGAATAAGTTTTTTATTTGAAACTTGAGATTTCTTTATTCCGAAAGAATATAAAATCACATCCAGCACGATTGGACACGACATTTTTTTAAACCCTCGCAATTAAAGTAATCTCATAATTTACGAAATTTATTAAAAGGGTATTTAGTTATTTAGCCAAACGGAAAATCGCAACCCAGCACGATTGGGCACTATTTCCCGAATTTCTAAATATAAAACATTGCCTTATTTTAAAAACCTTTAGATAAAATATGGTAATTCTGCAAAAAATGTATTCATAAAACAATTAATAAATAACTACACAATGGCAATCATAAATAAAATAAATGAAAGAATATGGGCAAATAAAATATATTCATGAAACCATAAATATCAAAATAGAAATTACTAAATAAATATGAAAATTTTCATGCAAGATTAATAATAAATAAAATAAATAAATAAATAAAATTACATACTTATATGATATAAACAATGTAACAATGCATAAATAAAAAGAATAGTATATAATGATTTTAAATAAAATATAATATAAACAATATAAATGAAACATGTTTTTCAATATAAATATATTTTATAAGAATAAAAATATGATATAATATAATACTATACAATGTATAGATAATATAATAACTAATATATGAAAATAATATATAATTAAAATAACATTAAATAAAATAATAAATAATAAAATTATATATAAAAATAAAGCTTTAGAAATAATATATAATGTAACATAATACTATATAATATACAAAATATAATATAATAAATAAATAAAAATATATAAATTATTAAATAAGTAAAATAATTACATATAAAGATAGTAAAAATATATAAAAATTTATATTATTAATAGGTTAATATATAAATAATTTTAAAAATAAAAATAATAAAATATTTCAATATAATATTAGAATAATTTAAATTTAAAAAGGGTTTTAGCAAAAATAAATAAAGAAATCAGGATCAAATAATAATAAAAATAAATAAAAGGGGTTAAATTATAAATAAAAGAAAAATAAATGGACTTAATTATAAAATTGAAATAATGCGGAGGGACTAAAGGGATAAATTTTCCATTTTCTAAAAATACGCGGATCCTGTTACTGGGTCGGGTCAACTGCGTGCGGATCTTGAATGAAACAACGTCGTTTTACTCTTATTGAATTAAGCGAAAACGGCGTCGTTTCTACATTACTATATATAAAAAAAACGCGTTAAAAAAACATTTGAACAAACAGTTTTAAAAAAAAACAGAAAACTAGAAAAAAAATCCTTTGATGCGTTCTCGTCTGGGCTCCATGGTCGGTCGTCCGGGCCACTGTCATGCGCCTCACGCGCCTCCGTCAATGGTGGCCGGAGGCATAAAACCCCGTTTCAAAAGGTAGTTTTCTCGCCCCTTCTTTATTTAGTGTTATTTTGTATGTAAATATACACCAATCGATAGAAATAAAAAAAAAATATATGGAAAAATAATGAAAAATCACCTCTGAAATGACCTTTTTTATTTCTATATTCGAATGTATTTATTTGTATTCTGTTTGTTTTCTCTACCTTTTTGTGTGTGTATTTCGTGTCTCCTTCTGTTCTCTCCAGTGTTACAAGTTTTTGGGTTGTTTATAACCCGAAAATAAAAAAGGAAACATATTTTTACTATATTTGCTACCACTTCTTTCCTTTTTGCAGGCAATTGATGAAGATCTTGGCGGCGATGGAGTGATTTGGCGCGGATCGCGGCGCTATCAAGGGTGCGAGGGTTGCGGCGCGATGGTAGGTGGCCTGGGTGCGAGGAATCTATTGCGGCGCCTAGGGTTTCCCCAGAAACCCTAGGTCTCTGAGTTCAGTTTAGGATTTGGTCCATTTTGGGCCTGTCCGAGTCTGGGTCTAGGTTGCTGGGTATTGGGTCACAGGTTTTAAAAAAAATTGGGCTCGTGTGTAATGGGTAATGGGTAGCTGTTTTAGGAATATGTTTGTAATTGGGTTTGGGATTTTGAGCCTGTTTATTGTAAAAAGACTGTTTTAAAAATCTGGACTCTGGTTTATTTTTTATTTTATTGGTTTATTTGATTTGCATGGGCCCGGGCAAAATGGGCTTCTACACCAAATACTAAATACGAAATACGAAACGACTATTTTATTACAAAAATATTTTTTATTTAATACTTACTTGTGCTTCCGGCCGTTGCTCTAATAGAAGCTGTATATCTTCAAGCGATGTAGGTATTCCAACAAAACTCGCCGAATGGTTCCACCTAATTAAATAAATTTTTAGCATACAATTATATTTTAAATCTACGTAATAATTGTAAAATCTAATATTAAATTTACCTCGTTATGAGTGGGAATTTATATGGGTGGTCGACTCGAGAACGTAAAAATGGAAATCGAAACCGTGCCCACGATTGCAGTAGTGATAGGCAACCTCCGATTTTCGCTTTATTCGGCCGCGTCGCCCCACACATCTCCCGATACAATTTTGCTAGCACGGCAGACCCCCAACTCAATTTACCGGTTGCTCTAAAATCAACGAGTTTCAGCAGCCATCTCAGATGTACGAGGTTTCGTGACAAGTCCGGCATCAGATAGCCTCCAATCATCTCAAGAATGTATGCCCGAGCATACCGTATTCTTTCTATTTCGGTCGAATTATTATCCAGCTTCGGGAATGTGTCTCGTAACCAGCCCATCTCGATCCGACCACCGTAAATGTTATCCGGAATAGCACCCAAAAGCTCGTAGCATACGGCGGCCCAATCGCCAGAAGTTGCGGACCTGGTGACTACGTACCCATCCACCGGCAATCCTAATTGCAAATGCACGTCTTCCAGAGTGATAGTACACTCTCCGCATGGAAGATGGAAAGTGTGCGTCTCGGGTCTCCACCTCTCTATCAACGCACTGATTAACTTCGGGTCCAATTTGCACCCCCGGCCTATCATGGCCACGTGCCAAAAACCCACTTCTCGCAAGTAATTCTCGATCAACGGCGATGGCGGACCAGGCATATTGCGAATATAGCATTGCAACACCCGATCTACAGACTGTTTAAAAAATTATAAAATAAAATTTAATTAAAATTGCATAAACCTAAAAAATATTAAATAGTATTGAAAAATTAAAATTAAAACTTACCATTGTCATTTGATCGACGGAGATGCGTTTATTGTCGAAACGAATTAATTCTCCCGCCATTACTAATACGATCGAATATTTTAAAATTTATCAAAAAAATATATTTCAAAAAATTTAAAAAAGGGCTTTTCTGTAAATATTAAAGGACTATTGTGAAATTTGAGAGGAAGTTTAAAGGAATTTGAGAGAAATTTGAGAGAAAGTTGAGAGAAAAATGAGTAAGGACTTTTGTGTGAAAAAAATAAAAGGGTAGGGGGTTTTTATTTTTTTTTTTTTACCGTTGGAGGCCCAACGGTAAAAAAAAATTTGACCGTTGCAGGGGCAAAACGCGTCCACGAGGGAGCGCTTTTGCTACATCAGCAAAGCGCGCCCTCAAGGACACGTTTTTGATGATGAGGCAAAAGCGCTCCCTCGTGGACGCGCTTTTCTGATTCATCCCCTGAAAACGCGCTAACGTGGACGCGTTTTCGGGGGAAATTGCCCTTTCCGGTAAATAATTATTTTTCCGGCCCTTTTCCGTAAATTTTTTTAAAAATCGGTATATATTGGTCATTTACCCATTAAAGGTTGTAATATAACTTTTTTGTTATGACTTGATGAAATTATTTTTTTATAAATAAGGTATGATATAACAATTTTTAAAGAATAAGTATACTATTTTTATAATATAGTATATGTTGATATTTCTTGACGATAATTTTTTATAAATAAATATATTATAACACTTTTATAATATGTAAATGATTTTTATAATAATTTTTTAATTATAATTTTAGAATTTTTTTATGATTTAAATAATATACTTTTTTGTCATAACTTTATAAAATACACAAATTATTTCTATAATATAATTTTCAAAGATTTCTAATATAAGAAATTTTTTGTCGTAACCATCCCAAACACTCATTTGTATTTATGCTTATAATATAATTTTTAGAACTTGTATAAAAATAATTCCTAAAATTGGATTTGGGCGCAATTACTTGTGTAATTACTCCAATTCTCATACTCTAAGAATTGGAAAGTGTAATTGTAGTGTTCCAATTACACCCAATTCAGTGGAAATCACCAATTACAATGATCATACAAACATGCAACTCTTGTATACTTACAAACAATTACACATAAATCCAATTATTAGGTGACTTTTCAAATATATCTTAGTAATAAATCTCATAAAATTGATACAATATAATGATATGAGTTAATTACACTACACATTCCCCAAATTATGACCTTCACTCTTAATTGGCCCCTTAAATTCAGAATATACTAATTATATCTCCAAATTATCAATGTTATATGACTCAGGTATTTATTAGAATCGTTAACTAACACATCAAGTCTTATGTGGCATAATTTAAGATGAAAGATTTAAAGAAAAGTAAAACATTACCACATAATTTTTAAAAGTTAAAACTAAAATTAAAGTAAAAAAAAGAAGAGATAGTGGACAATAAAAGCTTTTGTAAAAACTTTGAAAACCTCAAAACCAAGATTTTACGGTATTCTTTTTTCCTTAAAATTTTAACTTTAAATTATGCCAAATAAGATTTGACATATCATTTAACGGTTAAATTAATTATTTTAATAATGGAAGAGTCTTATTGATATGATATTAATAGTTTAAGAATATAATTAGAATATTTTAAAGTTTAGGAACCAATTTAAAGTTATAATATAAAAATGTATGGTGCAGTTAACTCTAATGAAATACATCAAACTTTGGTTTCAATATTATATTCATAAACTTTTGATTTTGACACGGTTTTAAACATTTTAAAAATAAATACATCAATTAATTTAATGGTAGATAATTTAATTATTTATATAGTCAAAATTTAAAGGTAAAATGATAATACATCGATAACAATATCAGTATTTTGTGAAAAATGAATTAAATTAAAATTTTATGTAAAAAATTGTATATAAATAAAAATTATATATATAATATTACGTTGAACTGAAGCTCACATGTAATTTCTGATTCAGCTCGTGTCATGAATTAATTAGACAGTAACTTAAATGAGAAAGAATTAAAATACCTTTTTAAACAAATAATAAATATTATTTTAAGAACTTTTTTCTGACAGTTTATATAAAATATTTAAAAAATTACTTGAAAATACAATATCAATATTTGAGCTTGAGACCTTAAATCACTCAAAAAAAATTCAAGCAATGTTTCAAACGGATGTTACATATATAATAATGGGTAAACAACATAAATAGCGATCCAATTATTAAAAATTTTATTTTAGATATTCAAAATAAAAAAATTGTAATAAGAGCACCCACGTTACATAGTTCGGTTATTTTGATCACTTCCGTTAAAATCACAAACAACAAGCTGACGTGGAAGTTGAAAGATCGATATAATAACAAATTTAGCTATCAATTTTAACATATTATATTGATTTAGTCATAATTTTAAAAAAAAAATTAACCCTCAAAATTTACAAATATTCTCAATTTGGTCTTAATTCTAAAAAATTCAAAGAAAAATATAAAATAAATAAATATTTTTAAAAAATATATAATTATAAATTTAAGTTTTATATTAATATTAATATTAAATAAATATAATTATATCAATATTAAATAAAATAAAAAAATCTCCCTCTCTCCCTCCCCCACTGGACCATTGCCTCCTTCCACTAACGATGTATCAAATAATTTTCCATAATATATAATTTCTAGTATATCAAATATATATTTTTCTTACTTTCAACCCATTTATAAAGTTTAAAAAACTCTACTAACGATGTATCAAATAATTTTCCATAATATATACTTTCTACTATGTACAATATATATTTTTCTTTAAACCACGTTGTGTCACATAATTAGTGTTTCCTAAGCTCAATTGCAAACTCTTTGTTAAATTAGGGAAAAATATCTGTTACACTGATTTAAAATTTTCTAACTATACTATTATTTACATACGTGATTAAGTTGGTGTCATGAGTCAATAGGGTATCAACTTCATTAAGAAAATTACTAAAATCTCTTTTTATTTTAAAAATAAGTTATATTATTTAAAGATATTTTAGTCTTTTTAATTAAAAAAAACAAAAAAAAACTATGGATATGATGATATTTGAACCATTGCCAATTACATTAATAAAATTTTAATTTTATCACTCGACCATAGCCTTATTTTAAAAAAATTTATATCACATTTTAATTTTATTATATATACATTATTCCTTCCATATATATATTAATAATGTTGTTAATTGAGTTTACGTTACAGATTAATAAACTCGACACCAACTTAGGATTGATGACAACACCATCGTAAATCATTGTATTCATTTAATTGTAACGACCTGATTTCCAGTGGTGTCAGAAAATGCAATTCTAGGACCTCGTTTCTGTAAACTGAGTTTGTAATGTTAAATAGAGATATTTATGGAGTTAATATATTGATGCATTGAAATTTGGTTAAGTAATATAGTTAATTAAGGCCTAGGGACTAAATTATAAAAGTCCAACCGCTATAGATATTTAATTAGGAAATGGCTTGAGGACTTGAGCTCCAATTATTCAAAGGGCCAACATGGTTAATAAATCATTTTTAAACATGTGCTAGTGGATGGTAATGATGTGTGTTTATTAATTTAATAAATTAAAGAATTATTTAATTAAAACATAGTTAATTAAGTAAATTAAGGTTAATTAACTAGATAATCCTAGTATAAAAGCTAAAAGAGTGACACCTTAGTGCCTGTGTCGCGACATTGAAGGTAGTATACTCGTACTCAGGGTAGCTTCAGGGTGTTTGGTTACATCTCTTAGTTGTGTCGCGACACTAAAGGCAATCTTGGGATTCTTGTGCTCTGCTCTCTATATTGTGACATCAAACTCCACGTGTTGTAACATAGCGACCAATATTGAGTTGGTACGCCTTCTAATGGTCTCGTGCATACTCACAAAGTATATTAGCTCACCCTTAGACCTCATTTAGCCCCTAAGGTCAATAAAAGACTCAAATTACACTTTTTATTAAATGTAAATGAAATTCTAAAAACTCAACTAAAACATAATAAAAATGCTTGTATTCAAGCTTCTCATATGCGAAAACTAGTTTAATCTGCTACACCGAATTATGATAGATCAGAGACAAGACATTTTTGAAAGTTTCTCCTTGGAAAAATGTTATAAGATTGGATTAAAAGGGAGGTTGAGCTTGCGTTTCATAGGACCGTACGAAGTTCTAAAGCGAGTTGGTCCAGTGGCGTATAAATTGGCACTACCTCTGAAGCTGTCAAAGATTCATAATGTATTTCACGTGTTCATGCTGAGGAGATATCATTTAAATCCAGACCATGTGGTGCAAGTAGAAACACTAGAGGTGGAACCCAACTTATCTTATGAGGAAGAGTCTGTTTGTATTTTTGCAAGAGAAATGTAAGAATTGAGAAATAAGAGAATTTCACTGGAAAAAGTATTAAGGAAGAATCACAATATGAAGGAAGCCACCTGGGAGAGAAGGATTTTTATGAAAGAGAAATATCGTTAGCTATTCGCAAGTAAGAATTTTGAGGTTTTCTAAGTGGTTTAGATTTGTAATAGCTTGCCCGGCGCAGACAATATTGATATGTTGTTTGGCGTATAGTCGATTAAGCCAATGATAGAAAAAGGGACAGATTGGTGAATTATCTGTTAAATGATAGATTGAGTATTGTGTGGATTCGACAGTATGCCCAAATGCGAAACGCCTCGCTGGAATTTGCCATTTGGCAGACTCTAGGATTTGGTGGACTCTTTTGTGAGACAATCTGCAAACCCTAAATAATTTGGGAGAACTTGTTAGTTCGTGCATCGATAGACTTTTTTTTTTCGTGTTTTAGCATCAAAATGATGGATCGGTGAGTATCGTCAGAGTTTAGTTGAGACCTAGTTGGAATTGAACTAGGGTACTGTAGATGATTAGACTTCAAATTTTTAGGCAAGTTTATTCTCGGGTATTAAGGGCGATAGTGGGATTTTCTAACCCTCCCACTAAGCTTTGTTCCCACTGTCTGTGCTATATAAGGATGTCAATAGTTGACATGTTTCACCCTTTTTTCCCCAAGTTCTTGTCTAAGTCTCTTGGAAATTTTAAGGTATCTTCATTAGGAAAGACAATGAAGGTTTCCAGTTGTAACACCCCAAACCCGGCCCAAACACCACGACCAGATCTGGCATGTCACTAAGAAGATTTAGTAAAACATGTCGCATTTTTGGAAAATATTTTTCTTGATTTTAACATTTTATTTGGGAAAATAAATAGTTGAATAATTTGTAAAAGATATGAATTTCCATTTAAATGCCTTTATGAATTAAAAACCAAAATTTAATACACGCTTTAACTTAATTAAAACGAAAAAAAAATAATGTAAATGTCTAGTAATAATAAAAGCCCAAAACAAACAAACAGATAAAGCTAGTGGCCCATGGCCTTATTACAATGAAATCTAAACCCACTAATTAAAAATATTAAAAATAAATAAACTAGTAAAGTCTTTTGCTGAATCAAAATAATCCTTCGCATGGCCACCTTGCACTCTTCTCCAACCCGGTCCGATGCACTAGGTGCTACCTCGAAAGATGTTAAATAATGGGGTGAGTCGCGAGACTCAGCAGTGCAACCCTCGTGCACCACCATCGACAAGCCTTAGCCCCACGCAACAGAATAACAGAGTATAATATATCAAAAATATGCAAAGCCCAACCCAATCCTAGGTTTCCATCCGCTACACACCACCCTTACCCGCCAATCACACCATTGGGGATTTCTACAATCAACCCACACCGCTACACAAAGATCGATGGCGATCCACGCAGCAGATAGTCGCTCATCGTCGATCATGGCAATAGCCACTACAATGAGATCATGGCATAAGCCACTACAATGCATCATGGCAAAAGCCACTACAACAGAACACTTCCTTTCATCAATCACCCAACCCCATGCATACATAGAAATTGGCACACATATAAAACAAATCATCTCAACAGAAACATTCACTTTAGAATGACAGAGATCACTAACCTGGTGATTCGCCTTCACCCCTTTTCGGTTTTCAACAGCCATGCCGGTATTTCAGCATTTAACAGAATGTACAGAATATAACATGTTTGTATGCATACTAATCAAGAAATCTAAATGGTGTGAGAGTGTTACACACCGACACGCGTAAGACTACCCTCTATGTCGATACCCTCACTAATCGGATCTCACTCGCCCCTACTACAACTTTGCTCAAAAGTCGGAAAACGCGAATATAAGGCCTCTCTATATTCGGCAAAGGGTTAGTGTTTACCCGAATCTATACTTTTAAGATTAACAGATCTCCTTACCTAGATCGATTAAATCCCGAAGTAGTATGATTTGTGTGCTACCTAGGCGATTGGATCTCCTTCAAATCCCGAAATGCCGCCCATGAAAGATAATACGAGGTTAGTCAACCATCTAGCCATTCGGCTATGGTCTCCAAAAGCCGAAAAAGATTGAAAGAATAACATAATCGACACTTACCACTTCAGAAGATTTCGGCTACCCCTTGTAGGAAGATTCGGCAAACACCAGAGAAGAGATCTAAGAATTTTGGCTTTCAAGAAAATCCCGAAAAAGTATGAACAAAAGAAGGCTGATGCATTTTCGGCTTTTAGAAGAACTGAGTGAAGAGTTTCGGTTTCTAAAAAAAGAAAAGAAGAAAAGAAATCAAGAGAGAAGCTTGGAGATTTTGGCTAGGAAGAAAAAGAATGGAAAGGATTTCATCAACTGATAAGGCTTCAAAGGGTTTTGGTTCTTAATGAATGGAGGAAGAGATGAACAAATGGGTAGGGAGAATTCGGCTTTTTAGAGAAATCAGCACAAGAGGAAAAGAATGGAAAAGAGAGTGAAGGGAGAGGTTTCGGCTTTTGAAGAAATTAAAGAAAAGAAATTGTAGAGGGAGACTGAGGGTTTTGGCACAGGAAGAGAAGAAAAGGGTAGGGTTCAAATGCCGAAATTGATGAGCTATCCCCCCTATTTATAGAAATTTCGGCACACCTTTAGCCTATACTCAACCGATTTTTCCCCTCTCCTGTGTTTGATTTTCTACCAACACTAGCCTTCCCCGATAGATCCTCATCCTATCCCTTATCCCTATCAAAACACCCATCCAAAAGAGGCTTAATTATCTCCAACTTTTCCCTCCTTTATCAGCTGTAATTATCCACATATTAAAACAATAAAATCCCCTAAATAATAGCCTTGTTGCCGTCCAACCTACTCCTCCTTATAAGTGTCAAATTTGGCCCAAAAACATGGGCTCCAAACGGCCACAAATTGGGCCTCTCCCCTTGCCTATTGACGCCAACTCCCTTCCCTCTTAGTGGCGCCATTTTGCCACTGGGCTACAAGCCCATTTTGCCATTTAAGCTACCAAAACTTTATTTTAAGCCATAGAGTATCTAAACAGAATATTTAATCAAGGCCTCAGCCCAAGCCTGAGCCTAATTTGCACCTCTAATTCTCAAATTAACACATTAAACGCATCCACACCCTAAACGCATAAGCTCAAAAATTCAGGATGTTGCACCAGTAGCTAGTCAAGACACCATCTTTAAGTACCAACTTACTGGTAATTTTTACAAAACTCTTAGGTTGTTACCAAGGAGATTTATGTTTTTGCAGTGGTACATGCATAGATTTTTAGAATTAGTTTGTAAAGAAGGAGACTTCCTAATTATGTGTTGCATGCATGCATGTTAAATTTTAGTAGATAAAGGATCTAATGGTTATAATTGTTTCTTATTTAGCTCAAGAAGCTAGTGAAGGTCTGAGCAATTAAGGCAAAGGACCGGTAGAGTAGTTTTCTGTTTTGGAGTTCCGGGTGAGTTCCTTCTTACTTCATTTGAGTTATGAAACCCTCATGTTATGTACATTGTGTATGGTAAGTGTCTTTGATGTTAATGAGTCAACGTGTTGTGTCGGGACGTGTATGTGATACTAGTGTTGTATGCGTGAGTATGGCCATTGTCGATGTAAAAACACCTCCCTTGTTGCATGAGTCCAGTACCTAACAATTTATGATATGTGAAAATGTAGAAAGGAGATCTGTTTGTGATGCCTCCGGTAGGGTATGTCACACCCCAAAAATCGTCGAATCTAAAAAGATGAGTAAAGTATGTATGTAAACTATTTGGCACGCTCTAATAATATAATCCATGTAACACCCCTAACCTGTATCCGTCGCTGGAACAGAGTTACGGGGTATTACTGGAACTTTCAGAACTTTTGCAAATATTTCATGTAAGTTACTATTCATTAACCGAGATCATTCGTAACATCCCTTAAATAGACCCTCGAGGCCCAATACGAGTGTTAGAATCGAGTCGGGACTTAATCGGAACCTCTAAGAATATTTTGCGAGATTTCAAAAATTTTCCAAGGTGCAGGGCTCACACGCCCGTGTGGTCCAGGGGACACGCCCGTGTGACCCTGGGACACACCCGTGCTAAAGGCCGTGTTTGACCCCGTGTAACTCTCTAACTTGTGCACACAGCCATGCCACATGCCCGTGTGCTAGGTCGTGTGGTTAATTAAATTCTTTCGAAATTAGGTGCACGTTTCACACGGCCAAGACACACGCCCGTGTTCAAGACCGTGTCTCCCACATGGTTGAGACACACGCCCGTGTCTCTGCCCGTGTGCTCAATTCTGAGCATTCTGTTTTCTCAAATTTAAGGTGCAGGGGACACACGGCCTAACAACACGCCCATGTACCAGGCCATGTGGACAAAATAAAGCTATTTCTAGCTTCATTTCTCACCCAAAATCATACAATGACCTGTACTTAAAGTCACATCCAAATGCTAACCATTTCAAGCATTCAAGTTAAGCAAACTCTATCATTCAACATAGCATACCATTACATACATACATGTTCATAATCTTGCCTTGGTTTAGTCCATATGTTAGGTATAATTTGATCAACTACTTAACACACATGTAGCTACCATAGTATGACAATACAAATATATCAACACAAACCATTATTAGCCATTCCAATGGCCAGATTACAAGTATCATTTACATTTACATGCCAATATGGCCAATATAACCTATACATGCCATTATAACCATAACTAATTTACCATATTTTACCGACATGAGCCGATGGATAGTGTGAGTGATCTTTGCCAAGCTTCCAGTCCAACGAGCTTCCGATTTACTATAAAATAGGGAAATAAAACTAAGTAAGCATTACATGCTTAGTAAGTTCGTATGACATGGTACTTAACTTACCATTCATTCTATTTTGAGGTAACTATATAAGTCACATTCATTCAATTCGACCTCAAGCCCTACACATATCCTCATTGTCCTTGTTAATCATATATTCCATAATAACATCAAAAACATGTATGGGCTCATTAACAATCAAGTTTCTGTGCACTTATGTTTTCCACAACATGTATAAATCACATTTCTATATCTCTAGTATATTTTCATATAACACATCTCGAGTTTAGATTATTTCATATCAAAACTGTAACACCCTAAACCCGGTCAATACGTTACGACCAAATCTGGTATGTTACAGAAAAGATAGTTTTGAAATTCTTTTAACGGAGCATCGTAATTTGAGAAACAAATTTTGTTTAGTGATTCCCTTTTAAGGTTAATTTAAAGATTCCGTTTGAGAATATCTTACCGACTTCTTATTAAAATAACTAAGAGTTGGAAACGGATTTCTTTTGTAAAAGTCGATCTTAGGGAAATTTTAGAAATGTGACAGTTGAAAACCATGTAGTGGTTTTAATAAAATCTCCAAATTAATTAGCCATTCGTATGTCATCTTTTGTTAAAACCATTTTAGGAGAATATTGATTTATGTTTCTATTTTAGGAAAAAAAATCCCATGTTCGATAAGTCATAAAAAAAAATGTGATAACAGTGTAAATGTAAATCCCAAATTTAGAGTTATAGTGGCCTTATTACATAATTAAAATCCCAAAAATTTAAGAGTAATATTAAATAAGAACTGAAAGTTTACGTGGAAAACAATGCATGGCCACCTCGAAGTCTGCCTTGGCTCCCAAAACCGCAATCTACGGATTACCTGCAAAATTAAGCAGAGGGGTGAGTCATCGAGACTCAGTGTGTAAAACCCCTATTAACGCAATCTGAGCTTTAAGCCCATAGATGCACATTAGGCCTTAGCCCACACAATACATCATATTAAACATGTATGCAATGCAGCCCAACCCAACCTAGTTTTCCATCCTCTAGGTCTCCTGAATCAGCCAAACACCCGTGGCGTTATCCCACTGTGGTTCTAGACCACTGTGCTCCCAGACCACTCGTGAAAAAGTCACATAATATATATAATTGTGGGGCCAACCCACCGTGGTTCTAGACCACCGTGACGATCTCTAAATAATATACGGGGGCCAACCCACTGTGGTCTCAGACCACCGAGACAAGTCACTGATATATGTATACGTGGTTTCAAACCACCATGGTCCTAGACCACCGTGACATCAGTCACTGAATAAATATGTGGGGCTAGCCCACCGTGGTTCCAGACCACCGTGACAGAGTCACATAATTACACTTCCCTTTTTAATCATTTCCCACAAGCCCATGCAACATATTGTCATATCAGAATGAATGAAACATACTTTCAAAGTATATAACATATAATTAATTAAAACATACAATAATCAGTAAGTGACGTAATAGCGGAACTTACCCGGTGTCTCCAACCTTACCCACAAGGGTATCTCCACTATCTAAACAATGTTCGGCTTTCACCAACACAAACATTAACATAGATTAATAAGGTGATGTGTGAGCGTTACACACCGACACGCGCGTAAAACTAGACTCTCTACGTCGACGCTTTCACTAGCGGGGATAACAAATGATTTGTCTATCCCAGGCAGACGTCGGCTTTCTACCACAGCCCGGCGGAAAGTCTCGAGCCGCCGACACCGCACGTCTTTTAAACTTAGGAGAAGAGGCTACTAGTCCACTCCCCTCCTTAGTTTGACTGGCAGTTGCATCCATGAAGAGATTTGATCAGTACTCAGAGTGAAATGTTGCTTATCTAACAAGAGAATTGATTAAGGCAGACCACAACCAATAAGGGATATAACAGCTAAGAATCGAAAAGAAGTGACCCTTACCTTGGTAAATGATGAACCACACAATCACTGATTCGCCCCCGAATCAGAGATGAATCACGAGAGAAGCAAAGATTCGGCCTAACAATCAAGAATAGGCCTTGAGCATTCGGCTTAAAAGAAGTCTTTAAAGAAAGATAATAAGGTATTGCACGAAGTTACCTTATGTTGAAACGGATGGTGAAAAGCCAAAGCAGATTCGGCAGGAAAGTAACCCTTCACACCCTAGGCTACTCAAACAGCATTGATTCGAGATGAAAAGAAGAAACAAAGATTCGGTTAGCGAAGATGGAGATATAGGAGTTTAGAGAAGAAAAGAGAAAGAAACTGAAAGAAACAGAAGGAGAGGGAGATTCGGCTCTTGCGACAAGAGAGAAAAGAAACATACCTTCAACAGTCCAGAAGCAGGGTGAAACTGACTCACTTGGAATTAAAGGGACTATTCAATGGAACAAATGCAAGGTTTCGGCTAAAGAAGAAGAAGTAGAGGAAAAGAGAGTTTCGGCCAAGAGAAACAAAGAAAGAAAAAGAAAAAGAAATGCCCGAATGGTGACCACTTTCGGCTAGAGTCAAAAGAGCAAAAGAGATGAATAGCAACAAAGACAATTTCGGCATAGAGAAAATAGGTAAACCAAATAGAGAAAAAGAGAGCTCAAGAAGGCTTGCAAAAATCGGCACTCACTCCCCCTTAATGACCGAATATGCACCAAAAGAAATGAGAGAAATGCCTAAGACCTATGGAATTTTCGGCACACTCACCTCTCCTAGCACTAACTGAAATTTTCCCCTCTTCAAGCTCCCCACATTCGGCCAATACCTCCACCAACACCAAATCCCTTGATTTGCTCCTACTTTCACCCTCCAACACCCATTTGAATTGGTTTGACCAATTCAAACTCCACCAACTCTTCATGACCACTCATTTCAAATGCTTTGACTCCTTCAACAACCACCAAGGAGAGTCCCAGCGAAAGCCAACACTCCACCACCTTGAGCATAAAAATAAAGCGCCACTTGCTGCAGAGGAGACTCGAACTCCTTCCCTCCTACTACTCCCTTGTGACGCCACTCCCTTGCACCTTAAGTGGCGTCACTTGCCACTCTACCAAACTCATCTTTGTGCAAACAACTACAAGGAATTACACATAAGACCTGCCTCAGCTAGCTCTCCCCTCCAGAGTGCCCAACAAGTAAAATTTCCTAAAATTCTGGCTCGAACCCGAGCCTCTCCAGGACCCCCAAACATACCAAAATAGCATGCTAAACAAACCAAACACCTCAATTAGCATAAAATGCAGAACCCCTAATTCTAGGATGTTACAATTCTACCCCATTTAAAGAAATTTTGGCCTCGAAATTTACCTGATTAAAAGAGGTGAGGGTATTGCTGTCGAATCACATCCTCTGGCTCCCACGTAGCTTCTTTTGAACCATGATTCCGCCATAGAACTTTAACCAATGGAATTGTCTTCATTCTTAACACTTTAACATCTCGGTCTAAGATCTGCAAGGGTTCTTCTTCAAAGGACAAATCAGGTCTTACTTCAATTTCTTCCACCGGAACTATGTGAGATGGATCCGAATGATATCGCCTTAACATTGAAACGTGAAATACATCATGTATCCGATTCAACTCCGGAGGTAACTCGAGCTGATAAGCTACCGGTCTCACATGTTTCAACACACGATAAGGCCCGATGAACCTGGGGCTCAACTTGCCCTTCTGTCCAAACCTTAAAACCTTCTTCCAAGGGGAAACTTTTATGAAAACCTGATCACCCACTGAGAACTCTATTTCCTTACGCTTCAGATCCGCATACGATTTCTGCCAGTCGGAAGCTTCCTTCAACCGAGTCCGAATCAGCTTAACCTTTTCTCTCGCTCCCGCAAACCAAATCCGACCCAACAATCGCCGCTCACCCAACTCGTCCAAAGCAGTAGTAGTACACGGCGATTCGCGACCATAGAATGCTTCGTAAGGTGCCATCTGGATATTGGATTGATAGCTATTGTTGTACGCGAATTCTGCCAACGGTAAGAAATCCTCCCAATTAACCCTGAAGTCAAGAAGACAGCCTCTTAACATATCTTCCGAATCTGACTACCCTCTCTCGCATCGACCATCACCAGTGGATGAAACGCAGGTCAAATCCAGCCTTGTACCCAACGCTGATGCAACGCTTTTGAATCGCGATGTAAACTCGGGTCTATGTCCGATATGATAGACACCGTACCCCATGTAATCTCACAATCTCCGCTACATACGCTTTGGCCAACTTCAGTAATGAGTAATCAACACGAACCGGTATGAAGTGAGCGGACTTTGTTAACCGATCGACAATCACCCACACCGAATCTTTTCTAGAAGGCGTAAGAGGAAGCCCACTAACAAAGTCCATAGTTATCCTCTCCCACTTCCAGAGTGGAATTTTCACCGGGTCAGAGCAACCCGAAGGCAACCGATGTTCTCGCTTTCACCGCTGACAAGTCAAGCACTTACTCACAAACTCGGTAACTTCTCGCTTCAAACCTGGCCACCAAAATTGTTCCCGCAAATCACGATACATTTTGCTTCCACCGGGATGCATAGCGTATAGACTACTATGCGCTTCTTGCAGAATCTTCTATCTTAACTCGAAATCCTTCGGCATACAAGCCTTTCCACGAAAGCACAATACTCCTTCACTGTTCAAACTAAAGTCTTTTGTCTCTCCACTTTCCACTTGCTGAAATCTAAGACTTAACGATCCATGTGATAACTGTCTCTCTTTAACCTGGCTTACCTACGAAGGTTTCACTTGCAGTTCAGCTAACACACTTCTGTCATCATATAAACTGAGATGAGCAAACATTACCCTCAAATCACATATCACCTTACGGCTCAACGCATCCGCCACTATGTTAGCTTTACTTGGGTGATACTCAATCGAGCAATCGTAGTCTTTCAACAATTCAATCCACCTCCGTTGCCTTAAATTCAACTCCTTCTGGGTAAGGAGATATTTTAGGCTCTTATGGTCAGTGTAGATAACCGACTTCTCACCATAAAAGTAGTGCCTCCAAATCTTCAAAGCGAACACTACTGCAGCTAACTCCAGATCATGCGTATGATAGTTCACTTCATGAGGTCTCAATTGCCGAGACACATATACCACCACTTTTACCTCTTGCATCAACACACATCCTAACCCTGTGTGCGACGCATCACAATAGACGACAAACTCCTTCGCGGCCTCAGGTTGAATCAACACCGGTGCCTCCGTCAAAATATTTTTCAATTTCTCAAAGCTTTCTCCGCTTATCTCGACTGCATAAACGGTACCCATTTTTGTAATAACTTGGTTAACGGTGCAGCTATTAACGAGAATCCCTCAACAAACCTTCTATAGTACCCAGCTAACCCAAGAAAACTCCGAATTTCTGCTACTGACTTCGGTGGTTTCCAATCCAAAACAACTTCAATCTTTTGGGGATCGACTCTAATCCCCTCGGCAGCCACAACATGCCCCAGAAAGGTAACTTCCCTCAACCAAAATTGACACTTGCTGAATTTGGCATACAGTTGCCTCTCTCTCAAAATTTGTAGAACGATCCGAATATGCGAATCGTGCTCCTCCTCCGTCCTTGAATAAACCAAGATATCATCTATGAACACTACGACAAACCGATCCAAATAGGGTTGGAAAATACGGTTCATCATATCCATAAACGCAGCTGGAGCATTTGTCAACCCGAATGGCATCACTAAGAACTCGTAATGACCATAACGAGTTCGAAAAGCAGTCTTATGAATATCTGCCTCCTTGACCTTAAGCTGATGATAACCTGACCTCAAGTCTATCTTCGAAAAGACCGAAGCGCCTCGCAACTGATCGAACAGATCATCTATCCTTGGCAATGGGTACTTGTTCTTAATCGTCAACTTGTTCAATTGCCTATAATTAATACACATCCGCATCGACCCATCCTTTTTCTTGACAAATAACACCGGTGCTCCCCAGGAGACACACTTGGTCGAATAAAACCAAGATCCAACAATTCCTGAATCTGAGCTTTAAGTTCCACCAACTCCTTCGGCGCCATTCTATATGGAGCAATGGACACCGAAGCTATTCCAGGAAGAAGATCAATACCGAACTCTACCTCACGATCCGGAGGTAACCTCGAAGCTCTTCTGGAAAGACGTCCGAGAACTCCTTCACCATCCTAACATCTCTTACAGACAACTCCTTGGCTTCCAACGACCGACGAAAGCTAGGAAAGCCTCACACCCTTTTCTCACCATCCGCTCACTTTTAGAGCAGCACACCACGCTGGACAGTAATTCCTTCTCTCACCTATCACCAAAACCTCCTTATCCTCAAGAGTCTTCAAGATATACGCTTTAGCAAAGACACCCAAGTTTGCTCGATACTTAACTAACCACTCCATGCCTAATATCAAATCAAATTCACCAAACGGTAACTCTATCAAATCAACCGGGAAAACTATCCCTTGAACTTCTAAAGGCACATTCCTAAAGAGTTTGTTCACCACTACAGATTGTCCTAAAGGGCTAATCACGCAATTTCCTAGAGCAACTTTAGATTCTATGTTCAATGTTCCGGATACAATACTAGCAACATACGAATGTCTAGACCCAATATCTATCAATGCTGTAAAGGGCAAACCAAAAATAAGGAACGTACCCGTTATAACGTCTGGTGCATCGCCATCCTCTTGACGTCTAGATGCATAAACCAACCCCGGGCTGTCTCAGATCAGTATTCCCAAAGACTGCGCTCCTGCTTCACGCCCCGACCATAACCATTTCCTCCTCCGCCTGACTACCACGACCTCTCGGTGGTTGATGCCCACCTCTTCCAGGATGATAACCCTGACCTACTGGCCGTGCCCTATTTGACTCTTGTAGACAATCCTTTACCCGATGTTCTTCGATCCACACCTATAACATCCTTTACTCCAACACTCCCCTGAATGGAATCTACCACATCTAGCACACCGCGAGTCCGAGCAACAAAGAATGAAGCTTCACCACTCGACTTGGCCCATCAAACCTAGGCCTCTTCTCGAAACCCCAGTGAGAACTCCGACGACCCAAATTTTTTTATTCCTACCCTATCCTTATCGAGATGTCGCTCCCGCATCGCTTCACCTCTTCGGCTATCTTAGCCTTCTCAACCGTAACAACAAACTCTCTTCCCCATTGCGAGCTATCAAGATTCGTCGAACTCGTCCCTCAGACTATCCTCAAATCGGACACAACGCTCGTGATCTGTTGCAACAATACCCCGGGCATATCGGCTTAGTCGTAAAAATTCCGCCTCATATTCAGCCACTGACTTATTCCTCTGGACCAAATTGAGAAATGCCCTCCTCTGAGCGTCCACATAACTTGCTCCAATGTACTTTCCCTAGAACGCTGACTTGAAGAAGTCCCAGGTAATACGATCTACTGACGTACCATCTCTAACCGTGAGCCACCACTGGTACGCTTCATCTCGAAGAAGAGACACAACTCCTTTCAACTTTTCCTCCGCATTACAATCAAGATCGTCCATGATCCGTTCCACCGCTTCCAACCAATACTCGGCCACACTAGGAGCTACCCCAGAAATGTCCCTAAACATCTCAACCCCATTAGCTCAAAGTCGCTCAGAAACAGATTTTCGAGCCACTAACCCCGTGCTCGCACCAGCAACCCGCTCCAAAACACGCAACATAGCCTGAGACACAGCATCGTCTCCTCTAGTTTGGTCCTGAAATCCCGCTTTCGCAATTGGTGATACTGGCACTTCACCTTCCAGCCCATGCCCTGATTCCGAGGGTTCAGCTTCAACACCTCGACCTCTACCACGGCCACGCATACTACGTCCACGTCCTCTAGCGTTCATATCTACAATTTCGTCTTAATCTAATTAAAATTTTATGAGTTAGTATTTCTTCCATTGTTTATTACTGGACAGTCTTATGGAAATAGCATTAGAAGTAGTTTTCGCACGACCTATTTCTAAAGGTCTCAGTTCTAAAGTTACATTTCTTAAAACTATCTATCACAATATTTCATACAATTTCAAGTAATAACCAAAACACTTACAGTGCGGTTGGGTGCTGGAGACTTGGGTGCCATGCTTCTAGAAAATATGTATTTTCAAAACCATTTTTTTGAACCTCTTGAACCTCATAACCCACAGCCGAGTTTTGCAACCTAGGCTCTGATACCATAATTGTAACACCCCAAACCCGGTCAATACGTTACGACCAAATCTGGTATGTTACAGAAAAGATAGTTTTGAAATTCTTTTAACGGAGCATCGTTATTTGAGAAAAACTTTTTGTTTAATGATTCCCTTTTAAGGTTAATTTAAAGATTCCGTTTGAGAATATCTTACCGACTTCTTATTAAAATAACTAAGAGTTGGAAACGGGTTTCTTTTGTAAAAGCCGATCTTAGGGAAATTTCAGAAATGTGACAGTTGAAAACCATGTAGTGGTTTTAATAAAATCTCCAAATTAATTAGCCATTCGTATGTCATCTTTTGTTAACACCATTTTAGGAAAATATTGATTTATGTTTCTATTTTAGGAAAAAAAATCCCATGTTCGATAAGTCATAAAAAAAATGTGATAACAGTGTAAATGCAAATCCCAAACTTAGAGTTATAGTGGCCTTATTACATAATTAAAATCCCCAAAATTTAAGAGTAATATTAAATAAGAACTGAAAGTTTACGTGGAAAACAATGCATGGCCACCTCGAAGTCCGCCTTGGCTTTCAAAACCACAATCTACGGATTACTTGCAAAATTAAGCAGAGGGGTGAGTCATCGAGACTCAGTGTGTAAAACCCCTTTTAACGCAATCTGAGCTTTAAGCCCACAGATGCACATTAGGCCTTAGCCCACACAATACAGCATATTAAACATGTATGCAATGCAGCCCAACCCAACCTAGTTTTCCATCCTCTAGGTCTCCTGAATCAGCCAAACACCCGTGGCGTTATGCCACCGTGGTTCTAGACCACTGTGGTCCCATACCAGTCGTGACAAAGTCACATGATATATAATTGTGGGGCCAACCCACCATGGTTCTAGACCACCGTGACGATCTCTGAATAATATACGTGGGGCCAACCCACTGTGGTCTCAGACCACCGAGACAAATCACTGATATATGTAAACGTGGTTTCAAACCACCGTGGTCTTAGACCATCGTGACATCAGTCACTAAATAAATACGTAGGGCTAGCCCACCGTGGTTCCAGACCACTATTACAGAGTCACATAATCACACTTCCCCTTTTTAATCATTTCCCACAAGCCCATGCAACATAGTTTCATACTGTGATGAATGCAACATACTTTCAGTGTATAACATATAATTAATTAAAACATACAATAATCTGTAAGTGACGTAATATCAGAACTTACCCGGTGTCTCCAACCTTACCCACAAGGGTATCTCGACTATCTAAAAAGTCGTTCCGGCTTTCAGCCAACACAAACATTAACATAGATTAATAAGGTGAAGTGTGAGCGTTACACACCTGATTACGCGTAAAACTAGACTCTCTACATCGACACTCTCACTAGCAGGGATAACAACGATTTGTCTATCCCAGGCAGACGTCGGCTCTCTACCACAGCCCGGCAGAAAGTCTTGCACCACCGACACCGCACGTCTTTTAAACTTAGGAGCAGAGGCTACTAGTCCACTCCCCTCCTTAGTTTGACTGGCACTTGCATCCATGAAGAGATTTGATCAGTACTCAGAGTGAAACGTCGCTTATCTAACAAGAGAATCGATTAAGGCAGACCACAACAAATAAGGGATATAACAGCCAATAATCGAAAAAAAGTGACCCTTACCTTGGTAAACGATGAACCACACAATCACTGATTCGCCCCCGAATCAGAGATGAATCGCAAGAGAAGCAAAGATTCGCCTAATACCAAGAATAGGCCTTGAGCATTCGGCTTAAAAGAAGTCTTTAAAGAAAGATAATAAGGTATTGCACGAAGTTACCTTGTGTTGAAACGGATGGTGAAAAGCCAAAGCAGATTCAGTAGGAAAGTAACCCTTCACACCCTAGGTCACTTCAAACAAAGATTGATTCGAGATCAAAAGAAGAAACAAAGATTCGGTTAGCGAAGATGGAGATAGAGGAGTTTAGAGAAGAAAAGAGAAAGAAACTGAAAGAAACAGAAGGAGAGGGAGATTCGGCTCTTGCGACAAGAGAGAAAAGAAACATACCTTCAACAATCCAGAGTATGTGGTGAAACCGACTCACTTGGAATTAAAGGGACTATTCAATGGAACAAATGCAAGGTTTCGGCTAAAGAAGAAGAAGTAGAGGAAAAGAGAGTTTCGGCCAAGAGAAACAAAGAAAGAAAAAGAAAAGAAGAAATGCCCGAATGGTGACCACTTTCGGCTAGAGTCAAAAGAGCAAAAGAGATGAATAGCAACAAAGACAATTTCGGCATAGAGAAAATAGGTAAACCAAAGAGAGAAAAAGGGAGCTCAAGAAGGCTTGCAAAAATCGGCACTCACTCCCCCTTAATGACCGAATATGCACCAAAAGAAATGAGAGAAATGCCTAAGACCTATGGAATTTTCGGCACACTCACCTCTCCTAGCACTAACTGAAATTTTCCCTTCTTCAAGCTCCCCACATTCGGCCAATACCTCCACCAACACCAAATCCCTTGATTTGCTCCTACTTTCACCCTCCAACACCCATTTGAATTGGTTTGACCAATTCAAACTCCACCAACTCTTCATGACCACTCATTTCAAATGCTTTGACTCCTTCAACAACCACCAAGGAGAGTCCCAGCGAAAGCCAACACTCCACCACCTTGAGCATAAAAATAAAGCGCCACTTGCTGCAGAGGAGACTCGAACTCCTTCCCTCCTACTACTCCCTTGTGACGCCACTCCCTTGCACCTTAAGTGGCGTCACTTGCCACTCTACCAAACTCATCTTTGTGCAAACAACTACAAGGAATTACACATAAGACCTGCCTCAGCTAGCTCTCCCCTCCAGAGTGCCCAACAAGTAAAATTTCCTAAAGTTCTGGCTCGAACCCGAGCCTCTCCAGGACCCCCAAACATACCAAAATAGCATGCTAAACAAACCAAACACCTCAATTAGCATAAGATGCAGAACCCCTAATTCTAGGATGTTACAAAAACTTTACATATCTTACTCGAAATATCAATGTCTCACGAGTAGTAGCACACTCAAATTTTACAAGTCTATAACCAAGGATGAACATATTCATCAAATGAATCCCATATAAAAATATCATCATCTCATGTTTTCATATGTCAATTGTCATGTAGCATCATTTTCATGGATTTCTGACAACTACGTGTAATAACTCATTTCTTATTCATGTCATTTCATGTCAAGATTTTTTTACCCATTGAATTTATTCGGAATATCGATGGATACGCATGTTGTACACCCAAGGTGTAGAAATCAGGTTCCGTCAATACATATTCAATCGTATCCATAAGGTACTATTTCAGAGAGTACACTCTTTACACATGTATACAATAGGATTACCAGTCCAGGCTAAATCCTTTTTATGACATATGCTCTAAGGAGCTTGATCTGGATTACCCGTCCGGGCTAAATAATTTCAGAAAAGAGGTCAATAGGATTACTCGTCCGAGCTAAATCCCACCAGTAACAAATGCAGGACCTCATTCATTTCGGGAACTCACATATCCATCGATCTTCCATTTATTCAACCGAGATTTAAACATTTTTCAAACATTATCGGGCATGATTATTTCATACATCTATAATCATCCATATAATTCAAATGATCACACTTCACATTCATTCCAAGCATAAAAGTAACATTTTCATCGTTTGTCATTTGTCATCTATCGGGCATTATCATTTAAATTAGACATTTTTATTTATCGAGCTTGATCGGATATGTAATCATTTCACATATTTATGACATTTATACAATTTACATAAACACAATCACTGCAAGCACGTAAATAAACACAATTTAGTTACACGAACTTACCTCGACAATGTTCGTGTGCATAAATCTACTAATCTAACATTTTCCTCTTTCCCTCGTTCTAACTCCGAATTTGGTCTATCCGAATCTATACAAGTAAATTTAACGTCAATTTATCACATTTCATATACATGTGGACTCATTTTACATCCTAGGTAAAATTACTATTTTGCCCCTAACTTTTCCATAAATTTCCATTTCGTCCCTAGGCTCGGAAAATGAAATTTGTGAAATTTACTCCCTATTCCAAGCCTAACCAAAATTCCATCTCAAAATTTAAAGCACATGTATTCATAAAAATTTAGAATTTTTCACCAAATTTCACAATTTTGCATTTTAATCCCTAAATCATGTTTTCATCAAAAATTGCTTTGTAAAAGTTGTTTATCTATCAACATCCTTTCATTTTCTACCATAAATTTCATATTTACAGTATATTCATCCATGACCCAAATTTCATACTTTGATAACTTTTCAATTTAATCCCCCAAATAGATAGATTAGACTATCCCGATTTCAAAAATATCGAAATTACTAAAAACGGGACAAGAAAACTTACCCAATTTGGCCAAAAAAGTTTCTTCTCTCTCTCCCAGGGTTTCCATGGAATATTTTGGGGAAGAAGATGATAAAAATTATTTTTATTTCTATTTAATTATTTATCATCTTTTAATAATTTTGATTTCCAATTTAGTCCTTAGCCTTTTTCTCATTTTCCATGGATGAATAATCCAAAAATATCTACTAACTTTTTATTAATGGTCTAATTACCATATAAGGACCTAAAGTTTTGAATTCCATAGCTATTTAATCCTTATAGCTACTAGAATTCAACTTTTGTATTTTATGCGATTTAGTCCTTTCCCTAATTAAACACCTAATCGATAAAATTTTCGTATCAAAATTTTCACATGACTTTTCTAACATAATACAGACCATCTAATAAAGTAAAAATAAATTTTATTTTCGGCTCGAATTTGTGGTCCCGAAACCTTTGTTCCGATTTCACCGAAATTTGGGCTGTTACAACTCTCCCCCCTTAAAAACTTTTCGTCGTCGAAAATATTACCAGTAAAGAGATTCCAACATTACTTTCTCATGTTTCCATCCATTTCCCAGATAGCTTTCTCTATATCGTATCATTGTAAAAGAACTTTCACTAAGGCTACCTTTATATTTCTCAACTTTTCTCTCCAAGTACCAGAATTTCAATCAATTTCTTACTGCAAATCGTGTCAGGCTGAATTTAACATTTATCAAAGCAATAAAAGATGATGGGTCTAATCGATACTGTCATAACACATATACTCATAAAACATTGTGAATTCTGTAGAACTCTGATAATAGTATCAATCAATATGCAACAGGTCCAGTTCTTTTCATAATCTTATATGACCCGGTAAACCACAAACTTAATTTGCCTTTACGACCAAACTGGAGAACTTTCTTTCATGGTGGGTGTAACAACCCATTTTTGGTCAAATCAGAATAGTGGTTTCGAGACTCCAAATCTGAGGTCAAAATATTTATTTTATTATTATTTTAAGGTTTACAGCATGATTGAGTGATTGTGTGAAAATTTTGTTAAGAAATTTTATCGTTTAAATAGTCAATTTGATAAAAAAGACTAAATCGCGTAAAGTGTAAAATGCATGTTCTATTAGTTAAAGGTGTTAAATAGTTATGGATTGTAACACCCCAAACCCGGACAAGACACCACGTCCGAATGCGTATGCTACGGGAAAAATGCTTTTGAGAGATCGATTTTTCCGTTTAAAAGTCGAGTGGAAACACAAAGTGTTTGAAACAAATTTGAGTAGTCTTGTTAAAAAAATGGTTGATGTATTTGAAACCCAAGATTTTGAAAACTTAGCCGAATGTGTAGTTAACACGGGTTATTACCATTTAAAACCCCATTAGTTTCTCATTGATACATAAAACACTTTAGAACTTAGGAGACTACAAGTTTGATTTGGAAACCTTTTAGTATTTGTTTATCGTGAACTTAGTGCGATACCCCGATGGTATAGTTTAAAAACACGTTATGCTATAATTTGAAACATTGTCTTTCCAAATTTTTAGTAAAACTTATTTCGAGTTACTTTGTTAAGGCATATAAAACCAACTTAAAACATAGACAACATAAAACATAACTTAAAAAGGCCTTTTACAATCCAAATAAAACCCAATTTAAAGTAATAAACTAAAGTACCCAAATAGTAGAGTCTCGAGTAAGAACTTTATTCAAAGATGGCATAAGCACTCGAGTCCATCCCGCCCCAAGTCCGCATCTACGAGTCACCCAAAAATCAAAGGAGAGGGTGAGTCGAGTGACTCAAAGTGCAAATCCCGCCTCCCAAGAAACAACATGCTAACACACATCATACATAGCAACATAATTAATGCAACCCGATCCTAACCATCCATATCGCTTTTCTACCCCGTGTGGTACCAAACCACCGGGTGGTGCCAAACCACCGTGACATATAGTCACAATGTGTTACCAAAACACTGGTGTCCCAAAGACACAATATCCATCATTGTGGTACCAAACCACCGTGTCCCAAAGACACGATGTGCTACCAAAGCACCGGTGACCGTAGTCACAAATCCGATGATGATGGGGCCAACCCATCGTGTGTGATACCAAATCACTAGCGACGATCCCATATCTCAAGTGGGGCCAACCCACGGTGGTCAAACCACGTGGACAAGTCGCAATGAGGTGCCAAACCTCGTGTCCCAAAGACACAAGCAGTGCTACCAAAGCACCGTGACCGTAGTCACAAATCGGTGATGGGGCCAACCCATCGTGTGTGTTACCAAAACATCGGCGCCAATCCCGTATAATCATTTGTGGGGCCAACCCACTGTGGTACTAAGCCACTTTGGGACGAGACGCTGAGGTACCAAACCTCTGGAGGTGCTAAACCTCTGTGACCCAAAGTCACAAAGTGTGCTACCAAAGCACCGGTGCTCGTCAAAGACAATATACCACTGCTCCTCCTCTCAGATCACCCACACATATCATACTCATGGGATTATGCATCTCATACAAGCCATGCATATCATGCCCACATATCAAGCATTACAACACATAACATGCATAATATAAATCATGGTATCATGTATTATCATTAATACTCATCATAGAAACAGACTTACCTAATCGCATACATACCCCTTTTTGGGTATCCAATCATCCTTCTCACTGCTTTCAATCTTATTAAGCAATCAAGTTTATTAACAACGTTACTAAGTAGAGAGTGTGTTAGTTACACACCTGGTATACTCGCGTTTAACAATCCCGACAAAAGCGCTCTAAGTCCCTTCGGTTACTAGCTCCTACAACAATTGGCCAACATAGGATTAGGCACTAAGACCATTCGCCAAAGACACTCAACCAAAGGGGTTAATATCGGATCATCACCTTCACTTGGTTTGATTCCCTACCAAACCCGAACCACGGTGGTTCTTCTACCCACAATCGGTCACACCTTCACAAGAGAACGGTTAATCATTTACAACTCCCGATTAAACGAAATTAAAAGAATGAACTAACAACCCAATCGCTACCCCCAACTCACCAATCGCTCAACAGAAAATGACTCCTCTTGCTTGATTCCGCAATCCAAAGACCCTATAACGAAGAGATTAGTACCCTTCCAAAATGACCAACTTCGCCCTTAACCAAACCATAACCAAAAAGATCAAAAGAGGAAGATATGGCCATTCGGCCTTGCACCGACTAACACCCAATATTCGCCAACCTATGACTTCTAGGAGAGGAGAGGTTCGCCAACTTTTAGAACAAGATGAAGAAAGAATTCGGCTTATTCCCAAAGAAGAAACACAAGAGAAAGGTGTACGTAAGGGGATTGGTATTCTGTCAACAAAGGGAAGGAAGATTCGCTCAAAAGTGTTAAGATAGAAAGAAAACAAAAATGGGTAAAGGGAGAGTACTTACGGTTTTGGAAGAAAGAAGAAATGGAGAGAGAGCTTTGGAGAATGGGTTTGACTACCAATAAAAGTCAAGGGGAAACAAAGCAATTTCGGAAAGGTGGAATTGCTTAAGCTTTCTGGTTTTCACAAGGAAGAAAATGAGAGCTTACTTGGAGAAATTCGGCTACTATTGACAACAAAAGAGGAAAAAGGTTTGAAACCAAAAGTGACCGAATTAATGCCAAAATGCCAAAATGAATTTCGGCTACCACTCCCTTACCAAGCCGTCCCTCCACCAACACCTACCAACCTAGCCACTCCCAAAACTCCCCCAAAATTTCGGCCATATCCCCATTCACTCCCAACCACCATTTCAAACTACATGACCAAGTCTCCTCCAACAAATGCTCTCCACCCTCATTTGAATATGAAGACTTGGTCCAAGGTAGTGTTCTAGTTGCTCTCTACCTCTACTCCCATGCCGTCCAAAATAGGTAACAAAAGGGGACTCCTGCCGCTCAACACCTGGACCTCCCCCTTGCAAATGACGCCACACACAAGCTCCAAGTGGCGCCTTGCTTTGCCACTTTGCTAACACTTCTTTTGTGCAAAGAAACCACCATTTATTTTCTTAAACCCCACTACCTCAGCTCCCTTCCTATAAAGCCTAAAAACTAAAATTCTCCCAACCACTCGTGCATACACCTAGGCTATAATTAAGCCCCAAAAACATAGAGATAGCAACCTAGCATACTAACAACATGCAGAACATGCCATGACAAAAGAAATAGCCCCTAACCCGGGATATTACGGTTCTACCCCCTTAAAAATAATTTCGACCTCGAAATTACCCTCGATCAAAAGAGTTGCGGGTATTGCTGTCTCATCGCATCCTCGGGTTCCCATGTCGCTTCTTCGTACCATGATTCCGCCAAAGTACCTTAACCAAAGGCACAGACTTCCTCGCAGAACCTTCACATCCCGATCAAGAATCGCACGAGTTCCTCTTCCACCGTCAAAACTGGATTCACCTCGATTTCCTCCATCGCTACCACATGCGACGGATCCGACGATACCTCCAAGCATCGAAACGTGAAAGACGCCATGAATCGCTAAGCTCTGCAACTCAACTCAAGGCGATACGCCACCGCCCAACTCGCCTCAATACCTTATACAAACCCCAATGAACCTCGGACTAAGCTTGCCCTTCTTCCCGAACCTCGGCACCTTCTTCCAAGGTGAAACCTTTAGGAAAACTCGATCTCCCACAAAGAAACTCTATATCTCTTCGCTTAAGATCGGCATAAGACTTTTGCGGTCCAAGCTTCCTTCAATCGAAGTCGAATCACTTTGACCTTGTCCTCGCCTCGCCTACCAACTCGGGTCCCAACAATTGACGCTCACCCAACTCCGTCCAACATGTAGGTGAGCGACACTTCCTACCATATAACGCCTCATACGGTGCCATCTTGATGCTCGCTTGGTAATCGTTGTTGTAGGCAAACTCAGCTAATGGTAGAAACTCCTCCCAATTACCTCTGAAATCCAAGACACAACCTCTCAAAGATATCCTCTAAGATCTCGAATAACCCTTTCTCGATTGTCCGTCGATCATGGGGTGAAAGCCGTCTTTGAAATCCAAACGAGTACCCGAGCCCGATGCGGTGCTTTCGTAACCTTGACGTAAACTCGGATCCCTATCTCGAGATTATCGAAATCGCACACCGTGCAACCTCACGATCTCGAAACATACAGCCGCTAAGCCTCAAGTGAGTAGTCAACCCTCACCGGAATAAAGTGAGCCGATTTAGTCGACGATCCACCACTACCCAAATCAATCCTTCCTCGCTTGGCGTAAGCGGTAACCCACCGACAAAATCCATGGTTATCCTCTCCCACTTCCATCGCGGAATTTTCACAGTGAAGCAAACCCGACGGCAATCGATGTTCACGCCTTGACTGGCGACAAGTCGACACATTTCCCAACAAACTCACACCTCTTTCTTCAAACCAGGCCACCAAAATCGCTCTCTAAGATCCTTATACATTTTGCTACCTCCAGGATGCATAGCATGAGGATCATGCTATGTGCGGCCCCAAGAATCTTCTCGCCTCACTCAACATCTTTGGGCATACAAGCCTTACCTTGAAAACACGTAACCTCGTCACTAGACAAATCAGAAACCCTCCAAACCACCATCTAACACTTGCAACCTTCGTGCACTCGTAACCTCATCCAACAATCTTGCTTCTCTCGATCGCTCAACCCAAGTAGGCTTAACTCAGTAGCTCGCTGCGAAATACTCCGTCGTCATACAAACTCAAATGGGCAAACAAAGCTCTTAAGTCCGAAACAACCTTACGGCTCAACGCGTCGCTACCACGTTAGCCTTACCCGGATGATACTCAATCGAGCAATCATAATCTTTCAAAGAATTCGACCCATCTACGCCGCCTCAAATTCAAGTCCTTCCGAGTCGAGATACTTGCACTCTTATGATCCGTGTAGACTATCGATCTCTCTCCATACAAGTAGTGCCTCCAAATCTTTAAGGCGAACACTACACCCGCTAGCTCCAAATCGTAAGCGCCGGATAGTTGACCTCGTGTGGCCTCAAATGCCGGAAGCGTAAGCCACCACCTTACCTTCCCCGCATCAACACACAACCCAAGCCCGTATGTGATGCATCGCAAGAACCGTGTATTCCTTACCACCTCGGGTTGAATCGTAACCGGAGCCTCGGTCAAACTCTTCTTTAACTTATCGAAGCTTTCCTGTTGTTTCTCACCCATACAAACGGAACCTCTTTCCTTAACAACTTGGTCATCGGCCTTCGCTATTAACGAAAACCCTCAACAAACCTTCTGTAGTATCCGGCCAAACCAGAAAACTCCGAATCTCACCATCGACCTAGGTGGCTTCCAATCCAAGATCGCCTCAATCTTACGAGGATCTACACGAATCCTCACCACACTACATGACCCAAGAACGTCCACTTCTCTAAGCCGAACTCGCACTTACCGAACTTAGCATAGAGTTGCTTTTCCTCAAAATCTGCAAAGACTACCCTCAAATGCGCATCATGCTCTTCCTCCGTCCCTTGAGTATACTAAGATGTCGTCTCATGAAAACCACCACGAATCGATCTAGATACTCATGAAACACCTGCTCATCATATCCATAAACGCCGCCGGTCGTTGGTCAACCCGAACGGCATTACGTAAATTCGTGAGTGCCCATACCGAGTCCGGCGCTTTGCTTTATGGATATCCGCCTCCTTAACCTTTAATCGGTGATACCTGGACCTCAAGTCGATCTTCGAAAATACCGCAGCACCTTCACCGGTGATCAAACAAGTCATCTATCCGTGGCAACGGATACTTGTTTTTAATCGTCGGCTTGTTTAATCGGCGGTAGTCTATGCACATCCGCATCGAGCCATCTTTCTTCTTGACAAAGAGTACCGGCGTGCTTCCACGGCGAAACACTTGGCCCGATGAAACCTCTATCCAATAACTCCCGGATCTCGAGCCTTAAGCTCCACCAACTCCTTCGGCGCCATCCTATACGGAGCAATAGACACCGGCGCAAATCCTGCAATGTGATCAATCCCGAACTCTACCTCACGATCGGCGGCAAACCCTAAGCTCCTCGTGAAACACATCGAAGAAATTCCTTAACAAGATGCGAACCTTCTCAACAAAGACTCTCTAGCCTCCAAGGCATACACATGAACTACATACGCTTCAGCCTTCTTCCCGACCATCTTCTCCGCTTTCAAAGCAGATACCACATTTGATAAGTAATCCCTCCGATTACCTATCATAGCCACCTCATCACCATCAACCGTCTTAAGAACCATGCGCTTGGCCGCGCATCCAACCTCGCTTTGGTACTTAACCAGCCAATCCATCCTAAGAATCGATCGAACTCCCCAAACGGCGCTTCCATCGGATCGGCAAGAAATACTACCCCTTGGAGTTCTAGAGGTACATCTCTAAACAACTTATCTACTACTACAGAGTGACCTAACGGACTAATCACGCCATCCACCTAGAAGATATCTCGAGTCTAAGTCCATTGTCTCGACTATACTACTAGCAACATAAGAGTGCGTGAGAACCCACATCAATTAAAGCGTTATAAGGGGTACCAAAAATCAAGAACGCATTTGTTATGACGTCCGGTGCGTCGCTTCCTCTCTCGGCGCCTCGCAAAGATATACCAATCCAGTGTCTAGCATCAAAACCACCCGCACTCTCGCGCGGTGCTCCACGGCCCCCACCGAACCATTACCACCTCTACCATTACCACGGCCCCTCTGCGGTGGCGGTCCATTACCTCTGAACCGACACGGCTCGACTCTCGACCAAATCCACGGCCATCCTACGCGACAATCCCTAATGCGATGATCCGTAGAAACCACATTCGAGCAACCTTTTCCACCAGTCCAAAGAACCACCCCAGAGATTTCCCACACGACACATCACATGGCGGTCCTCGCCTAGCAAAGAACAACCCTAGCAGATCGATTCGCTCACTCGGTCTAGCCCTCTTCTCGAGGTTACCCGACGGACCGTAAGACCCAAGCTCCTCTTAAGCCTACTCCTGTCCATGCTCGCCTTACCGATTCTTTGACACCCTCGGCTACCTTAGCCTTCTCAACTAAGACAAGAAACTCGCTCCTGGCGAGGAGCAATCAGCAACCTCAACTCGCCTCGCAGACCATCCTCGAAACGAACACACCTCTCATGCTCGGTGGCTACAATGCCCCCGGCATACCTACTCGGCCCAGAACTCACCTGACTACTCAAGAATGGACTTACTCCCCGAACAAGCCTCGAAATGCCTTTCTTTGGGAGTCGATATAACTAGCCCCGATGTATTTCTTTTGATATGCAAATCTCTGAAGTAATCCCATGTCAAATCCTCTCTTTGCCACACTATCCCGAACCGTGAGCCACCACCGATATGACTCATCCCGGAGAAGCGATACGATACCCTTCACTTTCTTCTTCACTGTCAAGTCCAGATCATCCATGATCCGCTCGGGCTTGCCTCCACCAATATTCAAGAAAGTGCTAGGAGCAACCCCAGAGACACCTCGGAAGAATTCGCCCCATTGGCCCGAAGTCGCCAGAACAATTTCTAACTCCTGCACCACCACCGCCCCCACCTACCCTTTCCAACACTCGCGGCGATCGCTCGTGACACCGCTGCGTCCCCGGGCCGATCTTGGAACTCACCACCTCCACCGGTGGCGGAACGGCAGATCTCATTTTTCGAACCTCGCCCGCATCCTACGGGCTCGAAAACGATCATTCTACCCTACCTCTACCACGAGTATTACGGCCACGTCCGCCTCGAGTGCTCATGTCAAATCTTTCTACGTGATCCGTTAAGGAATTTTATGCATCGAGATTTATTCCACTTGTTTAAAAGCAAGTCTTATGAACATTAAAGAGGATTTGTTCTCGCGAGTTCAATTAATCCTATCGGTCTCAATCTCTAAAGTAGCATACTACCGCTAATCATCAAATCACAAGTAATAGTACGGGGTACTTACAGGCGAATCAGCCGAGACTCGGTGCCATGCCTTTCAAACCATACTTTCAAAACAAACACTTAAACAGACTTTTGAAAACCTTTTTGGGCCTCAGGCCCACAAAAGCCTTTGAACTTGGCTCGATACCACAATGTAACACCCCAAACCCGACAAGACACCACGTCCGAACTGGTATGCTACGGGGAAAATGCTTTTGAGAGATCGATTTTCCGTTTAAAAGTCGAGTGGAAACACGGTGTGTTTGAAACAAATTTGAGTAGTCTTGTTAAAAAAATGGTTGATGTATTTGAAACCCAAGATTTTGAAAACTTAGCGTAATGTGTAGTTAACACGGGTTATTACCATTTAAAACCCCATTAGTTTCTCATTGATACATAAAACACTTTAGAACTTAGGAGACTACAAGTTTGATTTGGAAACCTTTTAGTATTTGTTTATCGTGAACTTAGTGCGATACCCGATGGTATAGTTTAAAAACACGCTTGCTATAATTTGAAACATTGTCTTTCCAAATTTTAGTAAAACTTATTCCGAGTTACTTTGTTAAGGCATATAAAAACCAACTTAAAACATAGACAACATAAAACATAACTTAAAAAGGCCTTTTACAATCCGAAATAAAACCCAATTTAAAGTAATAAACTAAAGTACCCAAATAGTAGAGTCTCGAGTAAGAACTTTATTCAAGATGGCATAAGCACCTCGAGTCCATCCCGGCCCCAAGTCCGCATCTACGAGTCACCAAAAAAATCAAAGGAGAGGGTGAGTCGAGTGACTCAATGTGCAAATCCCGCTCCCAAAGAAACAACATGCTAACACACATCATACATAGCAACATAATTAATGCAACCCGATCCTAACCATCCATATCGCCTTTTCTACCCCGTGTGGTACCAAACCACCGGTGGTGCCAAACCACTGTGACATATAGTCACAATGTGTTACCAAAACACTTGGTGTCCCAAAGACACAATATCCATCATTGTGGTACTAAACCACCGGTGTCCCAAAGACACGATGTGCTACCAAAGCACTGTGACCGTAGTCACAAATCCGATGATGATGGGGCCAACCCATCGTGTGATACCAAATCACTAGCAGACGATCCCATATCTCAAGTGGGGCCAACCCACGGTGGTCAAACCACGGGGACAAGTCGCAATGAGGTGCCAAACCTCGTGTCCCAAAGACACAAGCAGCTACCAAAGCACCGGTGACCGTAGTCACAAATCGGTGATGGGGCCAACCCATCGTGTGTTACCAAAACACCGGGCGTCAATCCCGTATAATCATTTGTGGGGCCAACCCACCGTGGTACTAAGCCACTGGGACGAGACGCCGAGGTACCAAACCTCTGAGGTGCCAAACCTCTGGTGACCCAAAGTCACAAAGTGTGCTACCAAAGCACTGGTGCTCGTCAAGACAATATACCACTTTGCTCCCTCCTCTCGTATCACCCACACATATCATACTCATGGGATTATGCATCTCATACAAGCCATGCATATCATGCCCACATATCAAGCATTACAACACATAACATGCATAATATAAATCATGGTATCATGTATTATCATTAATACTCATCATAGAAACAGACTTACCCGAATCGTACACATACCCCTTTTGGGTATCCAATCATCCTTCTCACTGTTTCAATCTTATTAAGCAATCAAGTTTATTAACAACGTTACTAAGTAGAGAGTGTGTTAGTTACACACCGGTATACTCGAGTTTAACAATCCCGACAAAAGCGCTCTAAGTCCCTTCTACACTAGCTCCTACAACAATTGGCCAACATAGGATTAGGCACTAAGACCATTCGGCCAAAGACACTCAACCAAAGGGGTTAATATCGGATCATCACCTTCACTTGGTTTGATTCCCTACCAAACCCGAACCACGCGGGTTCTTCTACCCACAATCGGTCACACCTTCACAAGAGAACGGTTAATCATTTACAACTCCCGATTAAACGAAATTAAAAGAATGAACTAACAACCCAATCGCTTACCCCCAACTCACCAATCGCTCAACAGAAAAATGACTCCTCTTGCTTGATTCCGCAATCCAAAGACCCTATAACGAAGAGATTAGTACCCTTCCAAAATGACCAACTTCGCCCCTTAACCAAACCATAACCAAAAAGATCAAAAGAGGAAGATATGGCCATTCGGCCTTGCAATCGACTAACACCCAATATTCGGCCAACCTATGACTTCTAGGAGAGGAGAGGTTCGGCCAACTTTTAGAACAAGATGAAGAAAGAATTCGGCTTATTCCCAAAGAAGAAACACAAGAGAAAGGTGTACGTAAGGGATTGGTATTCGGTCAACAATGGGAAGGAAGATTCGGCTCAAAAAGTGTTAAGATAGAAAGAAAACAAAAATGGGTAAAGGGAGAGTACTTACGGTTTTGGAAGAAAGAAGAAATGGAGAGAGAGCTTTGGAGAATGGGTTTCGCTACCAATAAAAGTCAAGGGAAACAAAGCAATTTCGGAAAGGTGGAATTGCTTAAGCTTTCAGCTTTCACAAGGAAGAAAATGAGAGCTTACTTGGAGAAATTCGGCTACTATTGACAACAAAAGAGGAAAAAGGTTTGAAACCAAAAGTGACCGAATTAATGCCAAAATGCCAAAATGAATTTCGCTACCACTCCCCCTTACCAAGCCGTCCCTCCACCAACACCTACCAACCGCCACTCCCAAAACTCCCCAAAATTTCGGCCATATCCCCATTCACTCCCAACCACCATTTCAAACTACATGACCAAGTCTCCCTCCAACAAATGCTCTCCACCCTCATTTGAATATGAAGACTTGGTCCAAGGTAGTGTTCTAGTTGCTCTCTACCTCTACTCCCATGCCGTCCAAAATAGGTAACAAAAAGGGACTCCTGCTGCTCGAACACTGGACCTCCCCTCCCTTGCAAATGACGCCACACACAAGCTCCAAGTGGCGCCTTGCTTTTTGCCACTTTGCTAACACTTCTTTTGTGCAAAGAAACCACCATTTATTTTCTTAAACCCCAGCTACCTCAGCTCCTTCCTATAAAGCCTAAAAACTAAAATTCTCCCAACCACTCAGGCATACACCTAGGCTATAATTAAGCCCCAAAAACATAGAGATAGCAACCTAGCATACTAACAACATGCAGAACATGCCATGACAAAAAGAAATAGCCCCCTAACCCGGGATATTACATGGATTATCAAAGTGGAGGCCCTTATGTGGTAAATATACCATTTTTAGTGTTATTGGACTTTTATGGACATGTATTAAGTGTTTTTAATGGTTTAATGTTAAGGTTAATTTGGTAATTGTTAAATACATGTTAATTAAATAAAACAAAACATAAAATTTAGGAATTCATCATCTTCATAGCTGAATGTTAGGGCAAAGAAAGCCATGAAAATGGTTTGAAGATTCAGCCAATTATCCTTGGTACAAGGAAGTCCAATTTTGTCCCGTTTTTAATAATTTTTATGTTTTTAATATCGTTGCAACTAGGTCTAGCTAGCTCAGGGACTAATTTGAAAAATTGTTAAAGATTTAGAAAGTTTCCATTGATGAATAAGCATGTATTTTGATGTTTGATGATAGATTATGAATGTTTGTTGTGAATTATACAAGTTTTATAAGTGATTTTTAGTGAAAATGCAAAATAGGGATTAAATTGAGAAATGTTGAAACTTTGTAGTTAAAATGTGAAATAAATGAAAAATATGGGCTGCTAGGGAAATTATGGTAATTCGGCTAGCATGGGTATATTTGGAATTTCATTAATTTGTGATTTTATGAAATAAGGACTAAATTGAAAAAATGTGAAAGTTTAGGGGCTAATGTGTAAATTAGCTCAAACATATATTTTGGATTGAATTGAATAAATAATGATTAAATAAGTTAATTTTGAATATATTTAGATCAAGAAAGGAGAAATACTGACTTAGATCGGGGAAAGAATAAAGTTACTGAATAGTTGACTCGATTCACCGTTTTAGCATCCTAGGTAAGTTTGTATGTGATAATTTCATTTCAAATGTATTCTATATGCTTTGATATAGTATAAATTGTGATTATGTGAGTACGGACAAGTTTGGAAATGATTCGATGATGATTCGACAGTTGGAATCTCAGTTGAACCTTAGGAATAGTTTTGGATACTAGTGACATGTCATTAGGGGATACAGTGAGTTGGCTTCAGGCCATGAGATAGCACTTTGTGTGCGAGATAAACCGATTTGGCTTCGGACCATGCATATCAGCTGATTTGGCTTCAGGCCATGATATAGTACTTAGGATAAGTTACCTTGATTTGGCTACGGGCCATGGTATAGGTACTTATCGTGTGAGCCTCTTGAGTATCCGACTTCTATTCCAAATGGTTCAACGGGTGAATGAAAATTGAGGATGTGTATGAGATTTGTACGAAATGGTACATGTATGTACATAAACTATTCTACCATTGAATCGAAGAAATGACGATGAAAGTATATAGTTTTGTGAATGAGTATTCGAAAGGTTTGTTAGTTAATGTAAGCTACATGTTGATGAATTCAAATTATTGATTTATATTTATGTGATTGCATTAAGTTATTTCATATGAGCTTACTAAGCTTTATAGCTTACTTTGTGTATTTTCCTGTGTTTTATAGTGATATCAAAGCTAGCTCGGATTCGGGGATCGTCGGAGATTATTTCACACTACCACCTATCACTTGGTACCTTTGAACTTTGGTATTTTAAGTATATGGCATGTATAGGTAATTTGAGTAATTTTTATTATGGGTTGATAATGATTTTGGTCATTTGTAACGGCTTGTAAATGTATATGTTTTGGTTTGTAAATATAGCCATGAGATTTGGCTTAACTTTGTGGATTTGGTTATGTGCTTATATGTGCATATATGGTTGATATTTGAGTTCATGGATGGATATGTGAATAACTTATATTATGAGGTTTATGGGATTGGTATCATGCTTGTGAATTGATGCAAAAATGATGTATGTTTGGTAAAGGTTTAGTTGGTTGATTTGTATATATGTTTAAGTATGTTTTGATTAAGTAAAACTTGAGATTATAAGCATGTTGGTTGCTAGTATTGGAATTGTTATGGTTTAGTCTAAATTGTGGCTAAAATAGATGTTCATTTATGCTTTGAAATTGTTGCTATTTGGGTTGAGTAGGTACATGCAAATTTGGGTGGCAAATTTGCTTGGTAAATAGCCTATTTTTGTCCACACAGGCAGAGACACGGGCGTGTGTCTCAACCGTATGTGACACACGGTCATGTTACACGGCCGTGTGTCCCCTGGTGTTGAAATTGAAATGAAGTCAGTATGCTCCACACGGTCTCACACACGGGCGTGTGATCGGTCGTGTGGCGTAAGTCAGTATACCCCCTAATTTGCACACGGCCTAGCACACGGGCGTGTGACTTGGCCGTGTTGCATAAGTCAGTATACCCTACAGGTTCGGCACGGCCTAGCACACGGCCGCACACACGCGTGTGTGGCCACTCGAAGGGCACACACAGGCTGACACATAGGCGTGTGGTTGGCCGTGTGACCCAAGTCGAGAAGCTCACTTGTTTGGACACGGGGTTGGACACGGGCTGGGACACGGCCATGTGCTCCCATTTTGAATGTTCACACGGCCTGTGACACAGGCGTGTCTGGTGGCCGTGTGTCCCCTGTTTTGAGAAAAATTTTCTAAGTGTTGAAATTATTTCCTGAGTTATCGGTTTAGTCCCGAACCACTCCCAATGCATGTTTAGGGCCTTGTAGGCTCGTATTAGGGACAAAGTGATTGAGATTGAATGATGATTGCATGTATTGATTAAATGTATGAGAAAAGTATGTATGAAATGTGTTGTATGTCCGGTAATGCTCCGTAACCCTATTCCGGCATTGAATATGGGTAAGGGGTGCTACAGTGGGTTTTCTAAAATACTTTGCCACCATCAGAAACTCTATTTCTTTTCATTTTAGATCCACATCGAATTTCTGATGATCAAATACTACTTTTAAACTGTCTCAGATTACTTTCACCTTTCTTTAGTTTCAAAGAATCAAACCTACTACATGTATATTTTCTCACTGAACTCTGTCCAAAACACCGGAGTTTTACATTTGTGACCATATAAAGCCTCGTACTGTATAATTTTGTACTTGACTGTTAACTATTATAATAAGCAAATTCAATCCAAGGCAAATACTTTTCTCAGTTACCTTCAAATTCAAGTACACAACATCGAAGCATATCTTCCAAACTCTGAATCATATGTTTAGATTGATCATCCATCTGAGAATGAAATACGGTACTAAAATGTAACCATATACCCAGAGTTTCTTAAAACTTGTTTCAGAATCTGAATATAAACTATAGATCTCTATCAGAAATAACAGAAACTAGCACATCATATAATCTAACAATCTCAAAAATAGATAATTCAAGCAATCTATCAAGTGAGAAATCCATTCATATCAGGATAAAATGTGCAAGCTTCGTCGAACAATCGATAATTACTCAAGTAGTATCTTTCTTTTTCATAGACAAGGATAATCCCGATATAAAGTTCATAGTAACTTTGTCTCATTTCCATTTCGGTATCTTCGCTAGCTATAACCATCCTGAAAGTATCCTTTTTTTCTGCTGATACATCCAACATTTAAATACAATTTCAGAATTACACATTTCATTCCGAGCTACTAATACATCCTTTTCAAATCATTATGCATTTCATCATTCCCCAGATAAATAGACATAGTACCACTGTGATCATTCATGTAAAATTTTATGTATAAACTCTAAATTCTTTAGTACACAAACTCTGTTTCTGAATAACAGGCATTTATCAGTTCTACTTTGAAATTCTGAATCAGAAATTATTTCACACTGTATTCATTTAACTTACAATTCATTATCACTTTTCTAGGTTTCACTAATCTGTTGTAAAAACATCGGTTTAGCTCTATACTCAGTTATAATTGAGATATTATCAGACAATCAAAATCGGTATCCATGGCTTGCAAAGTATACAGAAATTTTCTGCTTAGAATATATGCAACCACATTCGTTCTTTCAGAATGATATTCAATTATCAAATCACAATCTTTCAACATTTCAAACCTTATACGCTATCTCAAAGTCAAATCTTTTAGCAACATCAGATACTTCAACTTTTTATAATCGGTGAATATATTACATTTTTCACAAAACAAATAATGTTATCAGATATCAACACAAAATCAACAACTGTCAATTCTAGATCATGTATCGGGCAATTCTTTCTGTGTGGTTTTTAACTGTCTAAAAGTACAGGCTCTTACTTTGTCTTACTAAATCAAAACACAGTCTAATCCTGTTCAATAGTGCAGTACTGTAATAACAAACTCCTTACCCGATTCAGGCTGAACCAGAATTAATACTTCAATCAACAGAGCTTCCAACTGGTCAAAATTTTACTAACATTTGTCAGTCTATTCAAATCTTACATCTTTCCGTAATAACTATGTCATCAATGTAGCTATTTCAATTATTAACATTGAAGCTTTGAGTTTTACCAAAGCCACAACCATCAGATAGATTTAAAACCATAGTGCATTAATATGACCGACATTTCAGCCGTACAGATAAATAACACTTCAATATCAATAGTGTACCTCAATTTATAAGAGGGAGAACCGAAAGTGGCCCCTATAATAACCAATGCGATAATTCAATTTCTATAATCTGTGATCTCTATAACCAAACTTCATGATCGAGTCAATATTTATAATGGTAATAAATGTAATTACCTCCGATCAAAGAATATCTTTCACAGATAACCCATGTTTACATACTAAAGAGATTGTTGATATCTCAGAGAAAATTCAGAAGAATAATATCACACATACTCAGTAAAAACCACTATGATAAGAACAATATAACTTGCACATTCGCAATTAAGGGCTTCAATCAATAGAAGCAGAAAATAACATCACATGAATCTTATCATCAAATCTTATATCAATCATGATGAATTAGTAAACCCAAGTAAAATAAAGCAATATTGCTTATGAATCGACCAGACTTTCAGTAATTCCATCTATCATAATTTACTAGTCTTTCAATACGATAAATATTGCATAAGTACATGCACAATTTCATGTCTCTGAAAATAACAGAACATATAGAATACCCAGAAGAGATTGCTGTAATATACTTAATTATAACAACTGTATTCAAATATCTTTGCAAATTTATCACTATTCCTCTGACCAATAAAGTCATCAATAATCTTACATTATTCAGTTCACAGAAAGAGTCAATTCAAAATGATTTTCGGCTAATCCGTTCTGTAATTATCATATCTAGATAAGTCAATTACTCATGAATAACATCTTCCTTAATAATGACATCACATATTCAAAATAATCTTTAGAAAAATCTGATATCTCTTTTAATACCGTCTTTACTTACTAAACCATTCTCATTCTGACTACATCATTAGTCATTCAGCCTTTGAACTCTTTAGTTCCACATTCATGAGCTTAATCCATATAAATCTTGTGAATTCCATTGTATAAAACTTTACTGGTAAGGGGGTGGAGATCGTAAGCCTCAAAAATTAACTTTCATAAATACACACATATTACTTAACGTGTACCATCAACATGTTCACTATAAAACATTTATTTCATACCTTTACAAGTCTCATTTCATCATAAGTAACATTTTTACTCAGGCACGTGAGTATCACTTTTAGCAGTATCGAAATCAGCTCGGTTGGAAAGCATCTCTGTGTATTTGTAAAATAATTTTCACCAGAGTCGGGATATATCACACTATCACAGGTTATATAATGGCATGTATTTCTAGACTCCACATATGCCACGTTCAGTCCGAGAACTGGCTAAACCGTAGCTCTGATACCACTAAATTAACACCCTTAACCCGTATCCGTCGCCGCAACAGAGTTACGGGGCATTACTGGAACTTTCAGAACTTTTGCAAATATTTTATGTAAGTTACTATTCATTAACCGAGATCATTCGTAACGTCCCTTAAATGGACCCTCGAGGCTCAATACGAGCGTTAGAATTGAGTCGGGACTTAATCGGAACCTCTAAGAATTTTTTCTTGAGATTTCAAAAAATTTCCAAGGTGCAGGGCTCACACGCCTGTGTGGTCCAGGGGACACGCCCGTGTGACCTTGGGACACGCCCGTGCTAAAGGCCATATTCGACCCCGTGTAACTCTCTGACTTGTGCACACAGCCCTGCCACACGCCCGTGTGCTAGGCCGTGTGGTTAATTAAATTCTTTCAAAATTAGGTGTAGGTTTCACATGGCCAAGACACACGCCCGTGTTCAAGACCGTGTCTCCTACACGGTTGAGACACACGCTCGTGTCTCTGCTCGTGTGCTCAATTCTGAGCATTCTATTTTCTCAAATTTAAGGTGCAGGGGACACACGGCCTAACCACATGCCCATGTACCAGGCCGTGTGTCACACACGGTCTAGACACATGCCCGTGTGTCTACCCGTGTGGACAAAATAAAGCTATTTCTATCTTCATTTCTCACCCAAAATCACACAATGACCTGTACTTAAACTCACATCCAAATGCTAACCATTTCAAGCATTCAAGTTAAACAAACTCTATCATTCAACATAGCATACCATTACATGCATACATGTTCATAATCTTGCCTTGGTTTAGTCCATATGTTAAGCATAATTTGATCAACTACTTAACACATATGTAGCTATCATAGTATGACAATACAAATATATCAACACAAACCATTACTAGCCATTCCAATCGCTAGATTACAAGTATCATTTACATTTACATGCCAATATGGCCAATATAACCTATACATGCCATTATAACCATAACTAATTTACCATATTGTACCGACATGAGCTGATGGATAGTGTGAGTGATCTCTGCCAATCTTCCAATCCAACTAGCTTCTGATTTACTATAAAACAGGGAAATAAAACTAAGTCAGCATTACATGCTTAGTAAGTTCGTATAACATGGTACTTAACTTACCATTCATTCTATTTTCAGGTAACTATGTAAGGCACATTCATTCAATTCGGCCTCAAGCCCTACACATATCCTCATTGTCCTTGTTAGTCATATATTCCATAATAACATCAAAAACATGTATGGGCTCATTAACAATCAAGTTTCCGTGCACTTATGTTTTCCACAACATGTACAAATCACATTGCTATATCTCAAGTATATTTTCATATAACACATCTCGAGTTCAGATTATTTCATATCAAAACTTTACATATCTTACTCGAAATATCAATGTCTCACGAGTAGTAGCACACTCAAATTGTACAAGTCTATAACCAAGGATGAACATATTCATCAAATGAATCCTATATACAAATATCATCATCTCATGTTTTCATATGTCAATTGTCATGTAGCATCATTTTCATGGATTTCTGACAATTACGTGTAATAACTCATTTCTTATTCATGTCCTTTCACGTCAAGATTTTTTTACCCGTTGAGTTTATTCGGGATATCGATGGATACGCATGTAGTACACCCAAGGTGTACAAATCAGGTTCTGTCAATACATATTCAAGCGTATCCATAAGCTACTATTTCAGAGAGTACACTCTCGAGCCACACATGTATATAATAGGATTACCAATCTAGGCTAAATCCTTTTTATGACATATGCTCTAAGGAGCTTGATCTGGATTACCCGTCCAGGCTAAATCCTTTCAGAAATGAGGTCAATAGGATTACTCGTCTGAGCTAAATCCCACCAGCAACAAATGCAGGACCTCATTCATTTCGGGAAATCACATATCCATCGATCTTCCATTTATTCAACTGGGATTTAAAAATTTTTCAAACATTATCGGGCATGATTATTTCATACATCTATAATAATCCATATAATTCAAATGATCACACTTCACATTCATTCCAAGCATAAAAGTAACATTTTCATAGTTTGTCATTTGTTATCTATCAGGCATTATCATTTAAATTAGACATTTTTATTTATTGGGCTTGATCAGATATGTAATCATTTCACATATTTATGACATTTATACAATTTACATAAACACAATCACTGCAAGCACGTAAATAAACACAATTTAGTTACACGAACTTACCTCGACAATGTTCGTGTGCATAAATCTACTAATCCAACATTTTCCTCTTTCCCTCGTTCTAACTCTGAATTTGGTCTATCCAGATCTATACGAGTAAATTTAACATCAATTTATCACATTTCATTTACATGTGGGCTCATTTTACATCCTAGGAAAAATTACTATTTTGCCCCTAACTTTTCCATAAATTTCTATTTCGTCCCTAGGCTCAGAAAATGAAATTTGTGCAATTTACTCCCTATTCCAAGCCTAACCAAAATTCCATCTCAAAATTTACAGCACATGTATTCATAAAAATTCAGAATTTTTCATCAGATTTCATAAATTTGCATTTTAGTCCCTAAATCATGTTTTCATCAAAAATTGCTTTGTAAAAGTTGTTTATCTATCAACAACCTTTCATTTTCTACCATAAATTTCATATTTCCAGCATATTCATCCATGAACTAAATTTCATACTTTGATAAATTTTCAATTTAATCCCCCAAATAGATAGATTAGACTATCCCGTTTTCAAAAATATCGAAATTACTAAAAACGGGACAAGAAAACTTACCCAATTTGGTCAAGAAAGTTTCTTCTCTCTCTCCTAGGGTTTCCATGGAATATTTTGGGGAAGAAGATGATAAAAATTATTTTTATTTCTATTTAATAATTTATCATCTTTTAATAATTTTGATTTCCAATTTAGTCCTTAGCCTTTTTCTCATTTTCCATGGATGAATCATCCAAAAATAACTACTAACTTTTTATTAATGGTCTAATTACCATATAAGGACCTCAATTTTTGAATTCCATAACTATTTAATCCTTATAGCTATTGGAATTCAACTTTTGTATTTTATGCGATTTAGTCTTTTCCTTAATTAAACACCTAATCGATAAAATTTTCGTATCAAAATTTTGACATGACATTTCTAACATAATACGAACCAAATAATAAAATAAAAATAAATTTTATTTTCGGCTCGGATTTGTGGTCCCGAAACCACTGTTCCAATTTCACCAAAATTTGGGCTGTTACAATCTACCACCCTATTGGCTTGATGGCTAGTCAAAGATTGGTGGATACTAGCATTAAAGCATCCGCTCGTTGGCGGTATCTAAGGAATTAATCGCAGTGTGTTTCCAAGTGAAGAAAGATTACACTCAAGAAAGTGCATGCCTATGAAAGAGTACGCCCCAAAGTTTTGGTTGAGCACTAGGTGTCTTTCAAGTGTATGAGGAAGTTGTAGGAGACTTAATTTTCTCTGAGACCACGTCAAATGTGAGTCACTGCCAAGATATAATACGCCTGATTTGCATGAATATTGTTCACGTGGATCTTGTATCGGGTTTGGTTTGGAGTTGTTGAGATTCTACAATAATAAAAGCAAAGATCTGAGTAAAGAGTAGAGTAGCAAGATGTATGAAAGATTGCTTGTACACTAAAACTAGCCAATTGAACAAATCATACAGTAGCATGGCTGACCACTTCTCAACAAGAGTCAATTGGATTGATTTGACCCTCCTCATGACTGATCAACAGTAAGGTAAACCTTTGTCGGATTTTTTTTACCTCCCCTAGATTTGATAGGGAATTCAAGGGGGTACCAAGAGTATATTTATATGAGGAGAACATTTCAGATAGTTTTTCTTTCTGCTTAATGTTCAGGTTCTTTTTTCTAACCTCAACATTTTCTTCTTCTTCGTTAAGATCAAACTAATATCTCGTTTAATTAGTTGTTGATTTAGCCTTCTGGCACGTTCTATAACTCTGTATGCTACTAGTGTTTAGAAGTAGGGAGCGTGTGGAAGACCCCGCTTGGGGGTCGCACATAGTTGAAACATTTGTAAACTATCTGTAAATGGGGATTCTAATGAAAGTTTCATGCTCTTGTAAGTATTTGTTGCTATTGGATAGGGACGGATGATCGAAAAAGAAGCTCTGGACCAAGGTAAAGGTAGGTTCCTGACGAGTCTCTAAAATCAACTTTCGTACACTATATTATAATGATTCCTTGTATGGTTGATGCACATACCTTCTTGAGAAGTTGTGGTGTGTATGTATGGTTATATGTTTTCTGTGAAGCATTTGTGTGTATGCTTTGAAGTGTATGATGCCCTGCATGAATATGACGATGAGTGGTTAGCATGCATGGGAAGTTACGTGTTAAGAAGTACGATTCTGTCAAGATTATAAGCAAAATATGTGTAGATGTGTCCATTATGTCATTTGATTGATGTTGATAATGTATGTTGGTGTTAAAGGGGTTTAGGCGAAGTGTCGGGAAAGTATGTGATACAATAACGGACCCCACGGTGGTACGTTAATGACACTCATCGGGACAATGAACAGGAAGGCCATTATGGTTAGTATGTTCTCTATCGAGACATTAAACATGAAGGCTAGTGAGGCAGTAATGTGGAAAGACCATGGCCATGGCATAATTTTGGAAATGACGGATGAGTCGCATTTGTCTACTAAGGTTTCTGCGTGTCCCGAGGGCGACGATGGGCAAACCTCAGGTTATGCTAAGTTTAGGCAAATCCATATCGTTGAACACGACAGTTGGTATGGTGTCTTTATGGTAAACCAAACCAAGCCTTTATGGTGAATTCTCTGGGAAGACTTTGTGGCAAATTCTCTGAAAAGCCTTTTTGCCGTACCATCTGGAAAGTCATTGTGGTGAATTGTTATTCCATCCTTGTAGAAAGACTTGGGCATAGCTATGAGACATTATCTAAAAGATTTATCGGTAGTGTACCCGTTTTATGAATCTGCCATAGTGACCCGCCATGATAGGGAACTTTGTGTATTTGGAATATTGGTAGTGCAAGTGTCCGCCAAATTTGGAATTTCTTAGGTTTTGTATTCAAGTCATCTAGGATTCTATTACTCGAATTAAAAAATTATATTCTTGTAAGTAAGTCTAGTTGTCTAGACTGATTTGAAGATACGATATGACTGGTGTTCTGATAATCACTGGATCCTGTAAAGCAATTCGTCAAGAGTAGCATCCGTTGAGTATCATTATGAGAAGTGTATCCAACTACTATTTGCAAAGAAATTGTGTAATGGGATTCGAAATATGGTGTGAAGTTTGTGATCCGCCAATTGAGTGAAAAGTGTAAAAGATGGTTTACTGTAGATATTGATGTATGGTTATCTACCGACCAGGAATAAAAAAAGTTTCCACCAAGGACTAAAAGGAAGTCTAGAATATTAAATTCAAGGATTTCAACAATAAAAAGGTAATACTGGTTGAGACTCACTAGGTTCCATTGAACTTATGGGTGTTAATTTGCAACGCAGTTTGATAGGTTTGAACCAGTTCGCAAGAGGGGGACCAAGCTAATAATGCACTAATGTGGATGATCGTACAGTGATATTATGCATACAGAGAGACACTTTTGAACATATGTTTTCAAATGGTGAATAGAATTTTACGCCACAGTTGAGTCTGTTTCAATAAAGTTTTAAGTGATATTGTCTTATACTATCATTGAGAACCAGTTGTAATCAAACAAACGTTTACCTTCATAATCTTTGACTTAGAATAAAAATAAATAGGAAAGCAGCACGTTCAGTAAAGTCTTCATCGTTTTACAATTTTTTAAGTGTTTAAGTCTGATGGCATCCTATATTCGGATCCGATAAATTGGGTCAGGCATAGGGTATTACAGGCCAATTATATTGCAAACCGAATTGGAAGATCACGGCTCGACCCTATAGGAGAACACATGTTCAACATAACAAGGATGATATGAGGATTTATGGTGGAATATGAATATGAATATGACTGATGTGTAATTCTAAATTATAAATTATGGGTCCAAGGATGGGTCATTCGTAAACACGCATGATTGTGAGAGATATGTATAAGTTGGCGGATAGTAAGTGCTCGTGTATTGTGTGTTATGTGTAAGTTGGTAGAATGTGTCTGCATGGGTACTGTGTATGTTATATCTAAGTTTGCAAAGTGTTTCCACTAGAGAACTGTGGATGACATTTTGGCATATTATGTCTGTAGGATAGAGTCTCACGAAAAATTTTGTTTTTCTTATGGGAATTGATGCTTGTTGATTATTAGTATTCTTGTAAATTATTTGTGTCAATTTTAGGAACTCACTAAGTTCAATTGAACTTAGTCCATTACTTTTCCTTCTTAAGCGTATTGAGAGTAGAAAATGAATCAGTTGAAGGGAACTACGCCAAGTTGCGGTTGCGAGTGAGCCACTTGCTTATTTTTGTATCATGCATGGTTGTTTTGGCATGCGATGTATAGATTTGTTTTATATTCAACTTATATAATTATCTTTGCTAGTTGCACTGTTTCTGTTTTAGAAAGAATTGCCCCTTTAATCTGAAAGTGTATGCCTAACTTCCTTGATTTGTTGTTTATGAACTTATCATTTATATGTATACTGTAACGACCCGAATTTGGGCCTAGTAGAATTGGGCCTATTGGGCCTTGGGCGTAGGAGCGTTTAAAATTTTTAAGAACAAGAGAACGGCCCTAATGCAAGTTGGACCTATTAGGTGAGTGATTTTGGAAGGTTAGGGGGCTTCTATGAAGTCCCGGGATCAAACTTGGGCTTTAGGAAAATTTTGGTTTTAGGTGAATAAAACCCTAGGAGTTAGTAAGTAGGCTTTAAGAATAAAATGTGGAGAAAAATGACACAAAAGGAGTTGTGGTCTAGTGGCAAATGGAACCACATAGGAGGCAAGGAAGTGACGCCACACAAGGAAACAAGGGGTCCAAGGTTCAAGTCTTGGCGCTTGCATTTCATTTTGATTTATTTTTTTAAGTGAACTTAGACTTTGGCCAATAGACTTATATTTAGTTGCGCATGATTTTAGACACAAGAGGAGCTTGTGGGCTAGTGGCTAGCGGCATGGATTAAGTTACAGGGGAGCCTGAGTTCGAATCCCATCGCAAGCAAAAAGGGATATTTATTTTGCTAAGTTGGGACGGCCAGAGTTTGTGTTGAATTTAAACTCTGCTGAAGGAGGGATCCCACATCGGAAAGCTAGGGAAGGTGAGAAGCTGGCTTTAAATAGAGCAATCTATGAGAAGAGTAAGGATACCTTGGTTGGCATTTGGGCATAGGAGCGACAAATGCCGAAATGCCGGTCACACGGCGATGGTAGCCACACGAACGTGCGAGCGCACGTGTGGGAGCTTTGACACGATAGTTGAGGCCATCATGAAGTGTTCTTGTGGGTTTAGGCTGTTTGGGCCACGATGGGCCGAAAGGGGCCATGTGGGGCCAATAGGCCCGTGGGCCCAATCGGATAAGCTGTATGAATGTGTAGTAAATATTGGACTAGTCAATGTGAATCTCATATCTGTGGCTAGATTTGGGCTAAATGGGCCACACGAGCGTGTAGGCCCATTTGGGCCGAGAATGGGCCCTAGGCCCTCGTGGTAGTACTAGTGTTGTATGTGTTAATTGTATGGTTGATTATGTTTGAGATGCACTGATCGCTGTAAATCAAAGTTTTAATATTTATAAAAGAATTATCGAACCTGTAAACTAACTCTGACAATGATTAAAGGCAAGTGCACCTATCGAACAGTAGTATACCTTAAGCAAGACCGGATTATTGAACCCAAAGGAACTAAAAGTACTAATACTAACTTTCTTTTTATTATTTAGCCTAAAATAAGTGAAGTTGTTTATTAATCTAAATTAATTAACTACTAAACTAAAGACTCTAAGACAAACAAGAATGAATTTGGAAAATATCTTGGGAAAAACTCAGTTGATTTAGACGATACCCTAGGAAGAATCCACCTAGACTTCACTTGTTATCTAACACTGAACCATACGATTTATTCACTTAGTTTGATCCGTAAGACTCCCTAACGTATATTAAACCCTCTCTCGAGGCGAATAACGTCTAACCCTAGGTTAATTAGTGGAACTCTCGTTCTCTTATAATAACCCCCTTGAATAGCAGTAAATCGATCTATGGATTCCCATATTAGGTTTCACCCTAATCCGACAAAATCTTGTCACCCTATCTCTAGGCGTGCGATCAACTCCGCTTAATTATGTTGGATCTACTCTTAGGCAGGGTCTATTCCTCCTCCACCTAAGCACATTAAATTTGGATTAAGCTCACATAACTAAGAACAAACTAAGTTATTATCATATAATTTCAAATAATCAAATAACAAGATTCATCATAGGTTTCATCCCCTTCAGGTATCCGAAGGGTTTAGTTCATAACAATAAAGGAAAACATCTCAAGAGAAAAGATAAAACAAAACATAAGAAATCCCTAAAACCCCCTGAAGGAATTGAAGAGGAGATCCTCTATCTTGAGCATAATTCTGGCTTCTTGAGATGGATCAACTGGCTATCCCTGAGTGAATCCCCACAAATCTGCCTTCTCTGTCCTAGCACGACGCCCTGACAAAAGCCCTGGCAATAGGCTTCTGCCGAACTCCCCTTGACAAGTTGCCCCCTTGGGTGTTTATATAGATTTTGAGATGCCTTACTTGGCCCCAAAGTATCCTAATTCAAGTAGAGTTCCTACTAGGGTGTTCGAATAGGCTTTGGAATGCCTTTCTTTGTCTCCAAGTATCCAAATCTAAGTAAAATTCCTCTTTTTCGCGGTAGGGACATGGCCATGGCATCTTCAGGCCGTGTTCGACACTATTGAATGAGGCACGGCCGTGTAAGTCGTGGTAAGGCCGTGTTCTAGTAGGAATGGTGGCACGACCGTGTGGCTTGAAGTCCAGACCGTGCTGATTTCGTGGCTTGGCCCAATTTGGTCCGTTTTAAGCTGTTTCTCGTTCTTTTCGTCATCGGTGCTTTCACGGTATAAGACATGAAAAGAAAGGATTAAGTGCACCTTTTTACATAAATTGGGGCTTAAATCATCCAAAAGCATATTAAATGTGGGCTTAAAATATGTTTCTTTTACGGTTTATCAAATACCCCCACACTTAAGCTTTTGCTTGTCCTCAAGCAAAATTCTCAACTTACGATTAAAACGAACTTTCTATAATTCATAATAGTCATTGATAGTGTTTCATCATAATTCAGAGATAATTCATACATGGATAATTCGACTCAAAGAGTCCTAAAGATTCAAACAATCTAAGTCATACATTTGTGGCACAAAACGTAGGTGTTTTCCCTTCATCTAAATATTTACCTCTGATTCAAAACCGACAAGAGTTGACATCCTCACAAAATATTCACTCAAATCACTCGAAGTGTTTAAGGTTCAGAATTAAGCACTCAAATGTCAAACCTGAAAAGTTAATCCCATAGGCTTGCATGAAAATCAAATCTCCACCACTGTAATATGAGATGAAACACAAATCAAAAGGTCTTTAACAGGTTGTAACTTGTGAGGTTAAGGGTATGGCTATAGGCTGAATTAGAAGGTTAGAATCGAGATTGACTTGACAAATTACCTAACTAAGAACTAATGAACTAATAATAATAATTACATCAATTGAAAACTAATAATACTCATAATACGAGCTTCTTTTTTTTTTGATATTTGGATTTTAAATGTATAAGCTCGTTTAATCACATAACTAATAATGAATATACTTCGTTTTTTTTAGAACAAACTAAATACATAATAAAGGATAAACTACTAAAATTCATAATTAGGCAACTAATCAGATCAAATCTCGATATAAGGGTAGTCAAAAGGAATGGTGATAACAAAAACAAAGGGTTTCTGGGTTAATATTAGCGGTTATGTCAATAAATAAAGTTGTTAGGATTAAAAGAGGTTCACTAGGGGTTAATTTGTGAAGGTAGGCTTTTTAATGGAGTTAGTGGGTTAAAACCTAGGTGCCTTTATCATTTCTGTATATCAAATCAAAGATGTGGTCTCGACATGTATAATCGATGGAAGTTCTAGAATAACAAATCAATGTTGACACACTCATAATCAATAAAGTGAGCAAGAAAAAGAATATATGCTCTATAAGGCTCAAAGACTCACAAAAATTATGGGTAATTTGATGTCAACCTCGTAAATTTCAAACTTCAAAGTAATATTTAAATTCAGGTAGACATCCTAAAAAAATATTAATTTTTGAAAAATAGACTTATCATGCTTGATTCTTTAGTATTCTTAGAATTTAATTATCAATGCACAATTATCAATGACTTAATCTAAAACATATCAATAAAAATCATAAATCATCAGAAATTCCATCCTAATTAGTAATATGAGAAACTTACTTTAAGACAAGGCATAATTCAGGGATTTTCAAATAATACTATAGTTAACCCTCCCACACTTAAGATGTACATTGTCCTCAATGTACAAAGGTAGATAATATCAAAATAATCATAAAATTGTAAGATGGGGAGAGAAGGGAAACTTCCTGAATTTTGGATGAAGCCAATGAAAAGAAACTGGATAGGATTGGAGGTGAGCGTGGGGAAGCGTCTCGAACTGGTTGAGTCCTCGAAGCAGCCATCCTAATTTCTTTTGTATCCTAAGCTAAATCTAAATGGAATGAATAACAAGAAGAAAATAATAAAGAAAATAAAAGAAAGGAAATAAAAATAAAAATAAAAATAAAAATAAAAATGAAAATAAAAATAAAAATAAAAATAGAAATAAAAGTAAATATTTAAATAGTGATACGGTCCACGCCCTTGTTCGAGTTTAATTAGTCCGTGTTTTTCGTGATTTTGAATTTTGGGCGCGTTTCGGTGTTTTACCACGGCCGTGGGTCTCGTAGCACGCCCGTGTATTCTTCTCACGATCTTTTAGAACAGACGTGTTTCACCCGTGCTCGTCAAGTCAGTAACCTCAAGACGTTGTAGGCACGACCATGTCTCGCCTGTGCTCAATAAGTCGATAACCTCACACGGGAAGTCGGCACGAGCGTGGCTTTTATTGCGCCCGTGTTGGGAAAAGAAATCATTCTTTGTCATGCACGGTTACTAGCACGTCCGTGGTTTGTCCTTCTAGCTTCCACACGGCCACGGCCACGGCCGTGTGCAAGGCCGTGTGAGCATGGAAATCTGTACTTTGGTTAGTTTATGGTTAGGTGCTAAAATGAAAAATAAAAGTAAAATAAAAAATGTAAAAATTAATAGGGTTAGTGCTCGGGTTGCCTCCCGAGAAGCGCACGTTTATAGTCTTAAGCTAGACTTTACCTCTCATTCGTATGGTCAAGGTGGTTTGAGGAGGTGAAACTCCTTCTTCATGCGATCAACTCAATTTTTGATATAAAATTTAAGTCGAGTAGTGTTTACCTCAAAAGTACTGAATTTAGGATTGCTTACCTCGACTGGCCCGTATAGGAAGACATTAAGTACCTCAAAAGTGATTTCTTTGGTTGTCTTGAGGTCTGAATTGGCGATTCGAGGGTCTTCCTTATTCAACAATACCTGATCCCCTATTTTGAAGTGATTTGTTATTCCTATCAGCTCGTCTGAGGGTTCCTTCGGTTTTTCTTCGTGCAGTTTCGGCTCCTCTTTAAAGTGTGTCTTCCCCTCTTTTAGTTTGTTGATCTCAAGGCTTCGTTCCTTATATGCTTCTTCTTTGTTGACACTAGGTTTCTATTTCGGCTCAGGTTTGTAGTTCTGTGGTTGTTCCTGCGGTGAAATTTGAACAGATTGATTATCAACTAATTTTACTTTCTCACCTTCATCAGTCGATGTTCTGGCCGAGTCAAGAGCTTGTAAACTGATTGATTCGTCACCTATACGAAGAATGAGTTCTCCTGTACCAACATCAATTTTAGTCCTGGCAGTTGCTAGAAAGGGTCTTCCTAAAATTAAAGGGATCGAATTATCCTCATCCATGTCTAAAATGACAAAGTCTACTGGGAATACGAATTTATCAATTTTGATTAGAATATTTTCAATTATACCCCTAGGAATTCTGATAGTTTTATCAGTTAATTCAATGCTCATCCTGGTTTGTCTTGGTTTCCCTAGACCTAGTTGTTTAAACATTTTATAAGGCATAACATTGATGCTTGCCCCTAAATCAGCTAAAGCATTATCAATAGATAAACTACCAATTAAACATGGAATTGTAATACTCCCTGGATCTTTTAATTTTCGTGGCAGTTTATTTTGTAGAATTGCTGAGCACATTGCGTTTAGCTCTACATGTGATTCCTCGTCTAGCTTCCTTTTGTTTGTCAACTGCTCTTTTAAAAATTTTGTATAATCGGGTATCTACAAAAGAGCTTCGAGAAACGATAAGTTAATATGTAATTTCTTTAAAAGTTTAAGAAACTTACCAAACTATTCCTCTGTGTTGTCCTTCTTCATTGCTTCGGGATATGGTACACGAGGATGGTACTCTGTAATTGCCGATTTTGGTATTTCATGGCTCACCTCAACCTTACCTTCACTTACCACGAGATCTTGCCTTGGGTCGATTCCACTAATCTTTCAACGTCATGAGTTATTACTGACTTGAATTTGCTCTTTTGGGTTAGTTTCAGTGTTGCTTGGCAAGCTTTCTTGTGGTTGTTCTAAGATCAGCTTAACAGGATGACCTAAATGATCCTCGATCCCTTGAATCGATGCTTCTTGTTTTGTTTCTATATTTTGGAGACGTGCTTCTGTGTTTGCTATGAATTTTGCCAGCGTCTCTTCAAGGTTCGACTCATCTTCCTGTTGGTGAGGTGGTTGTTGAAAATTTGGAAGAAGTTCCTCTCTTTGGCTGCCTTGATCGTCCCACGAGAAATTGGGATGGTACCTCCAATCTGTATTATAAGTGTCACTATAAAAATTATTTTGAGGTCTACAATAGTTACCCATATAGTGGACTTGTTCGTTCTTCATGCAATATCTGTAGGGTGGGTACTCAGGATTCGCCACGCCTCCTAGATTCAAGTCATATTGCATAACTGGATGTACCTGCGAGAGACTACACAAACCATCAATCTTTTTATTCATCATCTCTAACCGGTTTGATAGCTTTGGTTATTGCGTCGAGGTTGAAGACATCGGCGGCTTCGTTGGTGTTGTCCTCATAACTCGCCACGATAGTTATTTAGTGCCATCTTCTCTATAAACTAAAATTATCGACAAAAACAAATAAAAGAAAAATTAGCAAAGTAAAAATTTAAACTAAAAATAAAAGTAAATTGCGAAAAACAAAAAGAATGGCTAAAGTAATAAAAATAGAGTTTTCTTAATATTTTAGTTCCCCGGCAACGGCGCTAAAAACTTGATCGCTGTAAATCAGAGTTTTAATATTTATAAAAGAATGATCAAACCTGGAAACTAACTCTGACAATGATTAAAGGCAAGTGCACCTATCGAACAGTAGTATACCTTAAGCAAGACCGGATTATCGAACCCAAAGGAACTAAAAGTACTAATACTAACTTTCTTTTTATTATTTAGCCTAAAATAAGTGAAGTTGTTTATTAATCTAAATTAATTAACTACTAAACTAAAGACTCTAAGACAAAGAAGAATGAGTTTGGAAAATATCTTGGGAAAAACTCAGTTGATTTAGACGATACCCTAGGAAGAATCCACCTAGACTTCACTTGTTATCTAACAGTGAACCATACGATTTATTCACTTAGTTTGATCTGTAAGACTCCCTAACGTATATTAAACCCTCTCTCGAGGCGAATAACGTCTAACCCTAGGTTAATTAGTGGAACTCTCGTTCTCTTATAATAACCCCCTAGAATAGTAGTAAATCGATCTATGGATTCCCATATTAGGTTTCACCCTAATCCGGCAAAATCTCGTCGCCCTATCACTAGGTGTGCAATCAACTCGCTTAATTATGTTGGATCTACTCTTAGGCAGGGTCTATTCCTCCTCCACCTAAGCACATTAAATTTGGATTAAGCTCACATAATTAAGAACAAACTAAGTTATTATCATATAATTTCAAATAATCAAATAACAAGATTTATCATAGGTTTCATCCCCTTCGGGTATCCGAAGGGTTTAGTTCATAACAATAAAGGAAAACATCTCAAGAGAAAAGATAAAACAAAACATAAGAAATCCCTAAAACCCCCTGAAGGAATTGAAGAGGAGATCCTCCGTCTTGAGTATAATTCTGGCTTCTTGAGATGGATCAACTGGCTATCCCTGAGTGAATCCCCACAAATCTGCCTTCTCTGTCCTAGCACGACGCCCTGAGAAAAGCCCTGGCAGTAGGCTTCTGTCGAACTCCCCTTAACAAGTTGCCCCATTAGGTGTTTATATAGATTTTGAGATGCCTTACTTGGCCCCAAAGTATCCTAATTCAAGTAGAGTTCCTATTAGGGTGTTTGAATAGTCTTTGGAATGCCTTTCTTTGTCTCCAAGTATCCAAATCCGAGTAAAATTCCTCTTTCCCGCGGCAGGGACACGACCATGGCACACGCCCGTGTGAATCTTCTTCAGGCCGTGTTCGACACTATTGAATGAGGCACGACCGTGTAAGTCGTGGTAAGGCCGTGTTCTAGTAGGAATGGTGGCACGGCCATGTTGCTTGAAGTCTAGGCCGTGCTGATTTCGTGGCTTGGCCCAATTTGGTCCGTTTTGAGCCCGTTTCTCGTTCTTTTCATCATCGGGTGCTTTCTTGAGTATATGACCTGAAAAGAAGGGATTAAGAGCACCTTTTTACATAAATTGGGGCTTAAATCATCCAAAAGCATATTAAATGTGGGCTTAAAATATGTTACTTTTACGGTTTATCATGCACGGCATACGTGGATTAGTTTTGAGTAGAATTACAAAATTACCCCCGCAGGGTAGGATTACCGAAATACCCTCATAGGGTAAATGTCTATTTTGCCGTTGTGAGTAAATGATTGACTTGTGCTATGATTTGACTGATTTGACTGTGATCGCATGACTTTGTTTTAACTGACTTCACAGTGGGCGTGTGACTGCTATGCTGTTAATATGTGTTGAAATGACTGTTACTAAGCATAGCCATTTTGCATACACGTGTGATGATTGAGCATGACATACACGACATATTGCATGGGGTTGGCACATTGATACGGAGGAAGTTCTGATAGGGTCGCATGGGTCACCTGACGACTGTGGATCCAGCATTAATTTGATAGGATCGCACGGGTCGCATGACGGCTGTGGATCCAGTATTGATCTATTGAGGTCGCACGGGCCGCATGACGACTGTGGACCAACGGACGTCTTAAAGCCGCGTAATCTGGTTATGGCTCTGTGCCAACCTAAACATGGCTCTTTGCCATCTTAATTATGGCTTTGTGCCAATCGTATTTACCAGTGGCTATGTGCCTAACAGATATCGATGACTCTGTGTTGATCATATTTACCCAAGGCTGTGTGCCGATTATATTACCATCGCTGATGGCTATGTGCCAAACATAATATAGTTACTGATGGTTTTGTGCCAATTATAATATCGCAATTGAAGGCTTAGGAGCCGTATATATATACTAGCAGCTTGGCTGCATTATTGGTGTGGATTGGCAGGGTGGGTTGACATGATCCCCACATGGTGCGATTGGTTGGTACGGGTGGAGAGTTAGACGACTGGTAGGATTGGGGTGGGTTCATATCCATTGCATTGTTTTTATTTAGGGCTCAGGCCCAGATTGTTACCGAATAGGGCTTAGGCCCAGATTGTTACCGAATAGGGCTTAGGCCCAGAATGTTACCGAGTAGGGCTTAGGCCCAGATTGTTACCGAATAGGGCTTAGGCCCAGATTGTTACCGAATAGGACGTAGGCCCAAACTGATATCGTATGGGCTCAGGCCCAGTTATGACCGTTATAGAAGATTACACACTGAGTTCTCGTAACTCACCCCATTTCTTTTAACCGTGCAAGTAATCCCCAGCCTTGAGGATTTGGAGTTGCGAAGGACTCGGAGGTGGCCACACGTCGGATATGGTTTAAAGACTAAACTTAGCGATTTTAGTTTAATTTAGTTATTTTAAAATTATTGGGTTAATAATTTTTGTAATAAGGCCATTGGGTTTTTCTTTTTAACTTTTATTTGGTATTTCTTTAAATTACAAGCTGCTGGTCTGTTAAACACGGGTTTTTAAAACTATAACCACTGTTTTCAAAATATCACATATTCACAAATGGTTGAATCAAACTTCCGCAACAAACAAGGTTTTGAAAGTAATAATGTTTTTTTTTTGCAAGAGAATGACTTTTAATAAACTATGTTTATAGATAAGCAAACGAAATCTGAGGTTTTACATGGCAGAAAGTTTTAAATTCTTTAGGAAGGGTTTCTAATGAAAGCATGGTTTTCGAAAAACTCTTCAGTGTGACACGCCAGATTTGGGCCTAACTTCTAGGCCGGGTTTGGGGTGTTACATTTATGATATCAGAGCCCAGGTTGCAAAACTCGGCTGTGGAATGGGTTTTGAAATTTTTCCTTAAGTGTTTAAATTTTTAACTTGGAAAGTGATAGTGTTACTGAAAGTGTGGCACACCGAGTCTTCGGCACAAAATCCGTAAGTTTCCTGAAACTATACTTCGTTATATGCTGAAATGACTGTATATTTTGTATTTATTCTGTATGCGTTTTGTTTGGATGTGATGTTTGAATATCGAAATTGTATGCATGTGTGATAAATATCTGTTTGTTTCTGTGGTTAGATGGTTGATTGTGTGTAAGAGGTTTCAAGATTAAGTTAGAAGTGTTGTAGTGTTATTGGGATGAGAGTGCGCAGCGGAAGCGTAGTGGGGTAACCTATGTTGTGCGGCTATTATATAGTTGGAAATTTCGAGGACGAAATTTCTTTAAGGGGGTAGATTTGTAATGACCCGAATTTGGGCCTAGTAGAATTGGGCCTATTGGGCCTTAGGCGTAGGAGAGTTTAAAATTTTTGAGAATAAGAGAACGGCCCTAATGCAAGTTAGACCTATTAGGTGAGTGATTTTGGAAGGTTAGGGGGCTTCTATGAAGTCCCGAGATCAAACTTGGGCTTTAGGAAAATTTTGGTTTTAGGTGAATAAAACCCTAGGAGTTAGTAAGTAGGCTTTAAGAATAAAATGTGGAGAAAAATGACACAAAAGGAGTTGTGGTCTAGTGGCAAATGGCGCCACATAAAAGGCAAGGAAGTGACGCCACAGAAGGAAGCAAGGGGTCCAAGGTTCAAGTCTTGGCGCTTGCATTTCATTTTGATTTATTTTTTTAAGTGAACTTAGACTTTGGCCCATAGACTTATATTTAGTTGCGCATGATTTTAGACACAAGAGGAGCTTGTGGGCTAGTGGCTAGCGGCGTGGATTAAGTTACAGGGGAGCCTGAGTTCGAATCCCATCGCAAGCAAAAAGGGATATTTATTTTGCTAAGTTGGGATGGCCAGAGTTTGTGTTGAATTTAAACTCTGCTGAAGGAGGGATCCCACATCGGAAAGCTAGGGAAGGTGAGAAGCTGGCTTTAAATAGAGCAATCTATGAGAAGAGTAAGGATACCTTGGTTGGCATTTGGGCATAGGAGCATTCAGAGCGCGGATTAGCTTCAGACTCCTATCAAGTGTGTACTTCGCACTACTCTAGCTGTAGAGCGGCAAATGCCGAAATGCCGGTCACACGGCGATGGTAGCCACACGAGCGTGCGAGCGCACGTGTGGGAGCTTTGATGCGATAGTTGAGGCCATCATTAAGTGTTCTTGTGGGTTTAGGCTGTTTGGGCCACGATGGGCCGAAAGGGGCCATGTGGGGCCAATGGGCCCGTGGGCCCAATCAGATAAGTTGTATGATTATGTAGTAAATATTGGACTAGTCAATGTGAATCTCATATCTGTGGCTAGATTTGGGCTAAATGGGCCACATGAGCGTGTGGACCTATTTGGGCCGAGAATGGGCCCTAGGCCCATTCGCATCGTTATATTTATTTAGAATACCTTGGTTTACAAAATTACTAAAATACCCTTGGTTTACAAAATTACCCAAATACCCCCAGTTTATGAAATTATCGAAATACCCCTGATTTGTGAAATTATTGAAATACCCCCGGTTTGTAAAATTACTGAAATACCCTCGGTTTGTGAAATTACTGAAATACCACCAGTTTGTGAAATTACCGAAATACCCTCGATTTGTGAAATTACTTAAATACCCCTAGTTTACAAAATTACCGAAATACCCTTGGTTTGCAAAATTACCGAAATACCCCTGGTTTGTGAAATTATCGAAATACTCCTAGTTTGCAAGATTACCGAAATACCATTAGTTTGCGAAATTACTGAAATACCCCTAGTTTGTGAAATTACAGAAATACCCCCGGTTTACGAAATTATCGAAGTACCCCTAGTTTGCAAAATTACTGAAATACCCTCAACGGGTGAAATTACCGAAATACCCTCGATGGGTAAATTATCGAAATACCCCCAAGGGGTAAAATTACTATTTTACCCCTAAACGACAAAATAACTGTTGTACCCTCGTGGTAGTACTAGTGTTGTATGTGTTAATTGTATGGTTGATTATGTTTGAGATGCACGGCATACATGGATTAGTTATGAGTAGAATTACCAAATTACCCTTGTAGGGTAGGATTACCAAAATACCCTTATAGGGTAAATGTCTGTTTTGCCCTTGTGAGTAAATGACTGACTTCTGCTATGATTTGACTGATTTGACTGTGATCGCATGACTTTGTTTTAACTGACTTCACTGTGGGCGTGTGACTGCTATGCTGTTAATATGTGTTGAAATGACTGTTACTAAGCATGGCCATTTTGCATACACGTGTGATGATTGAGCATGACATACACGACATATTGCATGGGGTTTGGACATTCATACGGAGGAAGTTCTGATAGGGTCGCACGGGTCGCCTGACGATTGTGGATCCAGTATTAATCTGATAGGATTGCACGGGTCGCATGATGACTGTGGATCCAATATTGATATGTTGAGGTCGCACAGGTCGCATGACGACTGTGGACCAACGGACGGCTTAAAGCCGCGTAATCTGGTTATGGCTCTGTGCCAACCTAAACATGGCTCTGTGCCATCTTAATTATGGCTTTGTGCCAATCGTATTTACCTGTGGCTATGTGCCTAACAGATATCGATGACTCTGTGTCGATCATATTTACCCAAGGCTGTGTGCCGATTATATTACCGTCGCTGATGGCTATGTGCCAAACATAATATAGTTACTAATGGCTTTGTGCCAATTATAATAGCGTAATTGAAGGCTTAAGAGCCGTATATATATACTAGTAGCTTGGCTGCATTATTGGTGTGGATTGGCGGGGTGGGTTGACATGATCCCCACATGGTGCGATTGGTTGGTACGGGTGGAGAGTTAGACGGCTGGTAGGATTGGGGTGGGTTCATATCCATTGCATTGTTTTGATTTAGGGCTCAGGCCCAGATTGTTACCGAATAGGGCTGAGGCCCAGACTGTTACCGAGTAGGGCTGAGGCCCAGATTGTTGCCGAATAGGGCTTAGGTCCAGATTGTTACCGAATAGAGCGTAGGCCCAGACTGATACCGTATGGGCTCAGGCCCAGTTATGACCGTTATAGGGGATTACACACTGAGTTCTCGTAACTCACCCACTTTCTTTTAACCGTGCAGGTAATCCCCAGCCTTGAGGATTTGGAGCTGCGGAGGACTCGGAGGTGGCCACACGTCGGATATGGTTTAAAGACTAAACTTAGCGATTTTAGTTTAATTTAGTTATTTTAAAATTATTGGGTTAATAATTTTTGTAATAAGGCCATTGGGTTTTTCTTTTTAACTTTTATTTGGTATTTCTTTAAATTACAAGTTGCTGGTCTGTTAAACACGGGTTTTTAAAACTATAACCATTGTTTTCAAAATATCACATATTCCCAAATGGTTGAATCAAACTTCCGCAACAAACAAGGTTTTGAAAGTAATAATGTTTTTTTGCAAGAGAATGACTTTTAATAAACTACGTTTTATAGATAAGCAAACGAAATCTGAGGTTTTACGTGGCAGAAAGTTTTCTTTAAGAAGGGTTTCTAATGAAAGCATGGTTTTCGAAAAACTCTTCAGTGTAACACGCCAGATTCGGGGCCTAACTTCTAGGTCGGGTTTAGGGTGTTACATATACGCCATAGTTGGGTAGTAGATGGATAATAGGTTGTTCTTTTATAATTCATAAGAATTTTCTTTAAAAATGCATTACAAAATGAAAGAAAAATAATGGTTTTTAACTAAAAAGGAAATATTCATAATTATTTTTCTAAAAATTTAAGTTAAGTCGAAAGATTTGAATCCGCTGGTAATGCCCCAATCTATTGGGCGATCTATCTGGCTGAATTTTATACGTTATGTTTTTCTGACGGGCTAATGGTTTTTACACCCTATTGGTCGTAAACAATGCAATTATGGGAGAATATGTGTTAGATTCTTCGTGGTAAATAAAATAGAAATTATTAGTGTTAGTGTAGAAGATACTTGGATACTGGAGAGAATTGAAAAGACTCCTGTGTTGAGAGAAATAAATCTAAGGTATTGACTAAATCGTAAGAATATGAAAAGTGTAGGGGGAAAGTGTGAAAATTAAAAGCATAAACATACTAGATTAAAAAAAATAGAGGGTCTAGAACTATAATTTTACCAAAAGTGAATAGTGACACCAACAAAGAATTGTAGAGAACTTTCAAGGACAAGATGCTTATTTCTTAAGTAGGATATTTAATAGAAAAAAACATGAAATTTTGGCAAAATAGGGACCATTGGATTAAATTGAAAAGTAAGAAGAAATCTTGGCAATTGGATTGAAATTATGACTAATAAATTTTTATATTTTATTAATTAATTTAATAAAGATATTTTTTTGTGAAAAAAATTAAGAATTCTCATCATGCTTCATCATTCCAACATCACCACCATTATAAATAGAAAGAAAACATTCCATTTCTTACAATTTGGTCCTTTCTTACCATATTTCACTAATTTATCCCAAAACCTTGAAAATTTTCATAGTCACCAAAGAGGAAATACGAAATAGAGGTCTTGGAGAGCTTGTATAATATCTTAAAGGCAAGAGATAAGAAATTAGAATGAAATAAAGTTGAAAGGAATGTGAAAGATTATTATGAGAGTGAGAAAGGAAGAGAAGAGAAGCAAAGAAAATGAGGTTCTAGCTAAAAGAGAGGTAAGTATTTACTGAACTCTTTTGTTACCTAAGAATTTAATTATGTTCATTGTATTAAATACTGATGATTATGATAAGGGCCTAAAAGGTTAAATCATGTGGAAAATTTTGATTCATAAGTGTTTGTATGTTTATAGAAAACTACAAACTAAAATGTTAGAATTTATGCCAAAATAGTTTTTTGGACAACAATGGTAGTTCAACTTTGAAAGTTCACTAAAAATTGTAGACATTGAGTTAAATTTTGAACCAAGTATGAAATTAGAGCTCAATGAATCTAGTTTTGTATAAAGGAAACAATTTAAGTAATGGAATTTTAGATTATGAGATTTATAAATATAAGTGAGACAAAGTCAAAATGATTTCAGATTCCCCTATCTCGACTAAGAAAATTCATTAAAAATTTGGCAAAAATATTTAGGAGATGAACTTTATATTTCTAAAAATATTAATGAGTTTATTTTTAATAGAAACAAATGAAAACATTATATGAATTATGTACTGGAAGATAAATATGTTTTAGTGGAGAAGGGCTAGAGCTGTAACACCCCAAACCCGGCCCAAACACCACGACTGGATCTGGCATGTCACTAGGAAGATTTAGTAAAACATGTTGCATTTTTTTTTTAAAAACGTTGGTTGAGTCTAAACGTTTATACTGGAAAACTTAATAATTTGATAATTTATATAAGATATAAATTCTATATGATGCCTTTATGAATTACAAACCGAATCTTAGTACATGCCCTAGTTTCAATTTTTTCGGAATAATTCAAGTGTCTGAAAGTAAAGCCCAAAAACCGAAAATATAAAACTAATGGCCCATGGCCTTATTACAATAAAATATAAACCAGACAAATTGAAAATACTAAGGGAAAATAATTAAAACAACGTCCTTTATTGAATCATAAAAAAACTCCTGCATGGCCACCTTGCGCTCCTTCCCAACTCGGTCCGATGCACTAGGTGTCACCTGGAAAAATGTTAAACAACGGGGTGAGTCACGAGACTCAGTGTGCAACCCTCATGCACCATCAGATTGGGCCTTAGCCCACGTAACGTAATAACGTAATATCATACAACAGGAATTATGCAAAGCCCATCCCAATCCTAGATCTATCCGCTACACACCACCCTTTACCTGCCAATCACACCATTGGGGATTTCTACAATCAACCCACGCCGCTACACACCATCGATGGCGCTCATGCGTGAGTTAGTGCACATCGCCGACGGTGACATAGTCACGAGCAGAGATCGTGGCGAGCCACTACAACGGATCGTGGCAAAGCCACCGCAAGTAACACTTCCCCTTTCATCAATCACCCAACCCCGTGCATACATAGAAATCGGCATACATATAAAACATATCATCTTAACAGAAACATTCACTTATGAATGAAAGAAATCACTAACTTGGTGATTCGCCTTTACCCTCCACGGGTTTTCAACAACCATGCCGGGATTTCGGCATTTAACAGAATATAGACAGATTCATGCATATATATATCAGACAACAAAGATGGTGTGAGAAATTACACACCTGATAACACGTAGTACTACTCTCTATGTCGATACCCTCACTAATCGGATCTACTGCTCTTTGTCTACAACTTTGCTCAAAAGCCTGAAGAACGCAAAGATAAAGCTTCCCCTACATTTGACCAAGGATTATTATTTACCTGAATTTATATGTTTAAATAAACAAATCTCTTTACCTAAATCGATTAGATTCCGGAAGTAGGGTGATTCAAGTGCTACTAATTTAGGAACCTAAGCGATTAGATCTCCTTCAAATCCCAGGATGCCGCCCATGAAAGAAAACACAAGATCAGTCCACCATGTAGCCATTCGGCTATGGTCTCTAAAAGCCAGAGAAGATTGGAAAAAGAATAGTACAATCGACACTTACCTCTACAGCATGAGCTCTTTACCCCTTGCGAAAGATTCGCAATCACGTAAGAAGATCAAAGCGTAGAAGGTTAGAGATCTAGGAAATTTTGGCTTTTAGAAGAATTGAGTGAGGAGTTTCGATTTCTGGCATAAAAAGAGAAGAAGAAAAGAAAACAAGAAAGAGGCTTGGAGATTTTGGCTAGGAAGAAAAAGAATGGAAACAGATTTCTTGTGAGAGAAAATCGAGAGAAAGCTTTAAAAAACTCACAAAATTTCGGCATTTTCTTCCCCTAACTAGCCGTCCCCCCCTTTATACACAGTGTAACATCCCAAAATTGGGCCTAGTAGGATTGGGCCCAATGGGCCTTGATTTTAAATTTTTTGAGAACGGCATTAATGCAAGTTAGACTTATTAGGTAAGTTATTTTGGAAGGTTAGAGGGCTTCTATGAAGTCCCGGGATCAAATATTAGCTTTGGGGAAATTTTGGTTTTAGGTGAAAAAAAAACCCTGGACGTTGGCAGGTAGGCCTTAAGAATAAAATGTGGGGAAAAATGACACAAGTGGAGTGTGTGGTGTAGTGGCAAAGTGACGCCACATAAGAGACAAGGGGGTGACGCCACAAGGAAGGAAGGAGGTCCAAGGTTCAAGTCTTGGCTTTTGCATTTTGGTTTTCTTTTTACTTGGACCTCAGAATTTGGCTATAGATTTATATTTAGTTGCGCATGGTTTAAGACACAAGAGGAGCTTGTGGCCAAGTGGCTAGCAGCGTGGATTATGTTGCAAGGGAGCCTGGGTTCGAATCTCATGAGAAGCAAGGGAGTATTTATTTTATGATGCTGGACGGGAAGAGTTTCATTGAATTTAAACTCTATCGACGAAGGGATCCCACATCGGAAAGATACAAAGAAGGAAGGTGAAGAGCTAGCTATATAAAGAGCATTCCAGAGGAGGGTTGACACACCTTGGAAGGCGTTTGGGCACGTGGAGTGGTCGAGCGCAGATTAACACTAGAGTCCTATCGTGTGTAACTCTCTACTCTAGTTGTAGAGCGGCAAATGCCGAAGTGCTTCGGTCACGGTAATAGTAGCCACACGAGCGTGCGAGCGCACGTGGGGCTTCACGCGATAGTTGAGGCCATAAGTAGTATTCTTGTGGGCTGGGGCTGCTTGGGCCGCGGTGGGCCCAATGGGCCCGTGGGCCCTTATGAGTAAATTGTGCGATTGTGTAGTATATAGTGAACTAGACTAGATGGAACTTATATACATGGCTAGATTTGTGCTAGGTGGGCCACACGAGCGTGTGGGGCCCGAATGGGCCGGAATCGAGTTTTAGGCCCAATCGTCCGGTACGACCGGAAATGGTAGCTGAGTCGCTCGGGGTGACATTTGGGCCTTTGGGAAAGGCCATTCCAGGTATGAAATTACCGATATGCCCTTGGTGGGTAAATTACGAAAATGCCCTTGGTGGGTAAATTACCGATATACCCTTGGTGGGTAAATTACGAAAATGCCCTTGGTAGGTAAAATTACGGTTATACCCTTAGAGGTTGATTAGGGTGATTATGTTGTTTTATGTCTATCTGATTATGATGGTAAATCATGTTATACTTATATTTGATATATGTCTAGCATACATGACATACTGCATACACGAATTATTATGTCATATTGCATGGGTATGATGAGAGGAGGGGGGAATATGATATCCGTGTCTTTGGGACACCAAAGTGGTTTGGCACCACCAAAGTGGTTTGGTACCACAGATTGATTATTGTGACTTTGGGTCACGGAGGTTTGGCACCTCAAACGTCTCGTCCCAGTGGCTTAGCACCACAAAGGGTTGGCCCCACGATTGATTATACGGGATTGACGCCAAGATTTGGTATCACACGATGGGTTGGCCCCATCATTGGATTCGTGACTTCACCACCGGTGATTTGGTATCACATTCGTGTCTTTGGGACACCGCAGGTTTGGCACCTCATAGCGTCTCGTCCCGTGGCTTAGCACCACGCTGGGTTGGCCCCACACCGATTATACGGGATTGACGCCAAAGATTTGGTATCACACGATGGGTTGGCCCCATCATTGGATTATTCGTGACTTTGGGTCACCAAAGTGGTTTGGCACCACAATTATGGATATCGTGACTTTGGGTCACCAGTGGTTTTTGGCACCACCAAAGGTTTGGTACCACACGGGGTAGACGAAGGAGTTGCGGATGGCTAGGTTTGGGTGCATGATATGCATATTTTCATATGAAATTGTGTAAGGGCTCATTGGATGGGGATTTACACACTGAGTCTCGATGACTCACCCCTTAGTTAAATTTTGCGGTAAATCATTAGATCGCGGATTTGGGAGCCGAGGTGGACTCGTGGAGGCCATACATATGTTCACTCGTAAATTCGTTTCTTTTATTTGGACTTATTTTTATTTGAGTTTTTGTTATGTAATAAGGCCTTGGGTATTTTATTTGGTTTCACTTTCAATTTGCTTATTGCTTATTATTAAATGATCAATATGGGATTTTCCTAAATGATAATAAACCATTTCTTATTCAAAATTACTTAAACTCAATTTCTCACCACAACTATAAAGAATATGAGCTTTTAACGAATGCACGCTTTTAGACATTCCTTTCATGTGACATGCCGATTCGGTCGTAACGCTTTAGGCCGGGTTTGGGGTGTTACAATTATGGTATCGAGCCTAGGTTCAAAAACTCTACTGTGGGTTTGGGTTCAAAAAATGTTTTCAAAAGATGGTTTGGAAAATGGTTTAGAAAAATATATATCTATTTTTTTTTGAAATATGGCACCCGAGTCTCCTGCACCAATCCGCATCCGTAAGTTTCCCGATACTTTACTTTGTTATATGTCATTTTGAATGTCTATTCTGTGTGTTTGGGTTGGATGTGATGTTCGGATATAGAGTTGATTGCGTCTGAAATATTTGTCCGCTTTAATGGTTAGGTTTTTTTAGTATGTGTAGGATTTCTAAATTCTAGTTAAAAGTATATTAGGTTATTGGAATCGAGTGCGCAGCGTGAGCACAGCGTTGTAGGTTAGGTGGTACGAATGTTCTCAGTAGTTGGAAATTTCGAGGACGAAATTTCTTTAAGGAGGGTAGATTTGTAACATCCCGAAATTGGGCCTAGTAGGATTGGGCCCAATGGGCCTTGATTTTGAATTTTTGAGAACGGCATTAATGCAAGTTAGACTTATTAGGTAAGTTATTTTGGAAGGTTAGAGGGCTTCTATGAAGTCCCGGGATCAAATATTAGCTTTGGGGAAATTTTGGTTTTAGGTGAAAAAACCTGGAAGTTGGCGGTAGGCCTTAAGAATAAAATGTGGGGAAAAATGACACAAGTGGAGTGTGTGGTGTAGTGGCAAAGTGACGCCACATAAGAGACAAGGGGTGACGCCACAAGGAAGGAAGGAGGTCCAAGGTTCAAGTCTTGGCTTTTGCATTTTGGTTTTCTTTTACTTGGACCTCGTAATTTGGCTATAGATTTATATTTAGTTGCGCATGGTTTAAGACACAAGAGGAGCTTGTGGCCAAGTGGCTAGCAGCGTGGATTATGTTGCAAGGGAGCCTGGGTTCGAATCTCATGAGAAGCAAGGGAGTATTTATTTTATGATGCAGACGGGAAGAGTTTCAGCTGAATTTAAACTCTACATCGACGAAGGGATCCCACATCGGAAAGATACAAAGAAGGAAGGTGAAGAGCTAGCTATATAAAGAGCATTCCAGAGGAGGGTTGACACACCTTGGAAGGCGTTTGGGCACAGGAGTGGTCGAGCGCAGACAACACTAGAGTCCTATCGTGTGTGTAACTCTCTCTACTCTAGTTGTAGAGCGGCAAATGCCGGGCGTGCCGGTCCACGGTAATAGTAGCCACACGAGCGCGCGAAGCGCACGTGTGGGGCTTTGACGCGATAGTTGAGGCCATAAGTAGTATTCTTGTGGGTTGGGGTCGCTGGGCGCGATGGGCCGGTGGGCCCAATGGGCCCGTGGGCCCTTATGAGTAAATTGTGCGATTGTGTAGTATATAGTGAACTAGACTATATGGAACTTATATACATGGCTAGATTTGTGCTAGGTGGGCCACACGAGCGCAGTGGGCCCGAATGGGCCGAATCGAGTTTTAGGCCCAATCGTCCTGGTGCGACCGGAAATGGTAGCCGAGTCGCCGGGGTGACATTTGGGCCTTTGGGAAAGGCCATTCCAGTATGAAATTACCGATATGCCCTTGGTGGGTAAATTACAAAAATACCCTTGGTGGGTAAATTACCGATATACCCTTGGTGGGTAAATTACTAAAATGCCCTTGGTAGGTAAAATTACTAAGTATACCCTTAGAGGTTGATTAGGGTGATTATGTTGTTTTATGTCTATCTGATTATGATGGTAATTCATGTTATACTTATATTTGATATATGTCTAGCATACATGACATAACGCATACACGAATTATTATGTCATATTGCATGGGTATGATGAGAGGAGGGGGAATATGATATCCATGTCTTTGGGACACCAAAGTGGTTTGGCACCACCAAAGTGGTTTGGTACCACAGATTGATTATTGTGACTTTGGGTCACGAGAGGTTTGGCACCTCGCCTCGTCCCAGTTGGCTTAGCACCACAATGGGTTGGCCCCACGCTTGATTATACGGGATTGACGCCAAAGATTTGGTATCACACGATGGGTTGGCCCCATCATTGGATTTGTGACTTCGGTCACCAAAGTGATTTGGTATCACATTCGTGTCTTTGGGACACCGTGAGGTTTGGCACCTCATAGCGTCTCGTCCCGTGGCTTAGCACCACAAAGGGGTTGGCCCCACACCGATTATACGGGATTGACGCCAAAGTGATTTGGTATCACACGATGGGTTGGCCCCATCATTGGATTATTCGTGACTTTGGGTCACCAAAGGTTTGGCACCACAATTATGGATATCGTGACTTTGGGTCACCAGTGGTTTGGCACCACCAAAGGGGTTTGGTACCACACGGGTAGACGAAGGAGTTGCGGATGGCTAGGTTTGGGTGCATGATATGCATATTTTCATATGAAATTGTGTAAGGGCCTGTTGGATGGGGATTTACACACCGAGTCTCGATGACTCACCCCTTAGTTAAATTTTGCGGTAATCATTAGATCGCGGATTTGGGAGCCGAGGTGGACTCGTGGAGGCCATACATATGTTCACTCGTAAATTCGTTTCTTTTATTTGGACTTATTTTTATTTGAGTTTTTGTTATGTAATAAGGCCTTGGGTATTTTATTTGGTTTCAGCTTTCAATTTGCTTATTGCTTATTATTAAATGATCAATATGGGATTTTCCTAAAATGATAATAAACCATTTCTTATTCAAAATTACTTAAACTCAATTTCTCACCACAACTATAAAGAATATGAGCTTTTTAACGAATGCACAGTTTTTAGACATTCCTTTCATGTGACATGCCAGATTCGGTCGTAACGTTTAGGCCGGGTTTGGGGTGTTACACACAGAGTCCAAATTTCGGCCACCTCTAGCGTCCTGGATAGCCTCTCATCTTTTCCCTTATCCTTATAAGAACTCACATCCAAAAGAGTCCTACATCACCCCACTCCTTCCCCTTTCTTCTCTGCTCATTATCCACTTAAATAAAACATTAAAAATCCCTAAATTTTAGCCTTGTTGCTGTCCCCCCTAGGTCTCCTTGGGCTGCCAAAATTAGCCCAATTTCTTGGGCTCCAAGCGGCTACACGGAGGCCCCCTTCTTTTGCCTATTGGCGCCACTTATAGCTCCCTCCTACTGCGCCTCTTGTTCCTGGGCCACAAGCCCATTATGCCTATTTCACTCTCAATACTTTATTTAAACCCCATAGTCCCTAAACAAAATATTTAGCCAAGACCTTGGCCCATTCCAGAGCCCAATTTGCACCTTTAATACTTTAATTAACACATTAAACGTATCCACCCATTAAACGCATAGGCCCAAAAATTTAGGATGTTACAAGAGCTACCTAATAGCAAAACATGGGAAGATTTGAAGAAAAAAGTTGTATTAATTGGATTGCTACCAAAATTTTCACATTAGTAACGAGATGTCTAGTTTTAGGAATGAAATTTTATTATCAATCTTGAAGAATGAGATATGAATAAAAATGTGAATGTTCCGTAATAGAACATGAATGAATAATTTAAAATTTTAATGAAGTGATTAACTGAAAATTGTAGCATTCCTTGCTCGGGTTAAGGTACGAACTCGAGTAAGGGGGTTAAATATACTCATTTTTTCACCTTTCCAATTGTAGTGCCATGAGGAGCGGGCACTACCTTAGACACTAAATTCCTCCATCTCAAATCATACAACATCTTGAAGCAACATGGTCTTATATGACCAAAGGCACTACATTAGTGGCAAATCACCTTATAGTAGCATCGGTTAGAACTTTCACCAACTTCTATTGATCTTGAAGGTTTAAAAAATTGTGGGGTTTTTCATTACAACTATACTTATCAATGTAACCTATTCATCTTCTGCCTGGATATCTCCTTCCTGCTGTCAGAATCTCATCAAGTTTATTGTTGCTAGTAGTGAACTTCTTGAGCATAAGCTTGGTTTCTACAAGTTCCTTTTTGGTCTTCACAATATTATTCAATTCCTCTGTAAGTAGATCCTCTTTAGCAACTACCTATTTAATCAAAATCATCATTTTCATCTTACAATTTATTATTTTCTTAAGACAATTGAGTGCTGATTTAATAAACTTGTCCCCATTTTCCTAACATCTCGCTATAAGTCTTCAAGAATTCTTCATCTAAACCAAGATACGAATCATTATCATAGTCACCATTATAAATAGTATTGGAAAAAAAAGCAACAAAATTGTGATTATTCTCCTTTGAGTCAAATCCACTAGATGAATCCTCATCACCTTAAGATACATAGACTAAATTCTTCTTCTTCTTCTTCTTCAAAGTGTTTGTTGTAACACCCCAAACCCGGCCCATGCGGTATGACCGGATCTGACATGTCACATGAAGAAAACGTATAAAGAATTTGTGATTCTTACTAAAGTAGGCGTTATTTGGTCATAGTTAAGAAAACAAGTTTGATTAGAAATATTTGATAAAAATACTACTAATCTAGAGAGGTTGATTGAAGAATCAATATTCAAATTAGTGATCTTTTAGAAACCGTGACTTTTGAAAATATTGTTGATAATTCGAAGGAAAATACAAGTTAAATTATTTGTACATATTTGTTATGAAATCCGTTTGTTGATAAATTTTAAGAAAAATCGTTGTTTATGATCTTAGAAAATCCCCGTTTAAAATAATTCATGGAAGATAATAAGTACGTCAAACATAAAACAAAATAAAAATCCCAGAGGCCTTATTACATGCAACATCCTGAATTTTTGGGCCTATGCATTTAATGGGTAAATATGTGTAATGAGTTAATTTGACCATTAGGGGTCCAAATTGGGCTTAGGATTGGGCTGAAGCCTTAGTTAAATTTTTGTTTGGGCACTATAGGGTTTAAAAGGTGGTATCTGAGTTTAAAATATCAAAATAGGCTTGTGGCCCAGTGGTCAGTGGCGCCACTTAGGGAGCAAGGAGGTGACGCCACACAAGGGAGTAAGGGGCCCAAATTTAAGTTACATGGAGCCCAACTCTTTTAATTTAAAGCTAAATTTCGGCATTAGGGTTAGGTAGAGTGGACGGCAACAAGGCTCAAAAATAGGAGGATTTATGTGAATGGGATAATGTAGATAATATAGTTGATAATATGGAAGGAAAAAAAAGGGAGAAAAGCTAGGAGCTATCTACAAGGCTAGGAGTTGGCCGAAATTCCATCACCTAGAGAAGTGAAGAAATCAGTTTCTTTATGGAAAAGGGGGTACCGAATTTTCCCATTTTATTTGATTAATTTTTAGTTATCAGGAAGGGCACTTTCGATTTTTCATAGGTAAGTGCCGAAATTTCTATAAATAGGGAGGGTTCTCTTTTTTATTTTTTGGCATTTAGGGTTTCCACCTTTTCTTTCTCTTCTTTCTTCTAAAAGCTGAATCTCTATAGATTTCTTCGAATCATCTTCTCTTCCTGATTTTTGCAAAAAGCCGGAATCATCTGGGAGTAGCCGAATCGTCTCTAGTAAGATCTCTTAGATCTAAAAGTCGGAAACACTAGTTCCTGAGTCTCATATCACTTTTTGAGATTTCAAGGCAGATAGCGGTGGTGTTGGCTAAGAATAGCGTCGACTTAGAGGGTCTCGTATTAACAGTAATCAGGTGTGTAGGTCTCTAACACACTAATTAATCTGTACTAAATATATGTTATGGGCTAAAAGCAGGAAAAAGGCTGTATAGTAATCTGTACTAAATATATGTTATGGGCTAAAAGTCGGAAAAAGGCTGTATAGACAGTCAGATTACCCAAAAAGGGTAGGCAAGGGATGCCAGGTACGTAATCATAGAAACTTCTCTATGTGTATCGATGTATGTTATAGACTATGAAACTTTAGGTAGTATATTGTTTTGATTCTGCATGTATGTATGCTTGGGATGGGATTGATATGATGAAGGGGAAGAAGGTCGCATAGCGATCGGTGGCTTTGCCACATAGGTCACATAGTGATCGGTCTTTATGACATGCAGCTCAGCTGTCGAAATACTACGGTGTATTATTAAGGTCGAATGGCGATCGGTGGCTTTGCCACATAGGTCACACAGTGATCGGTCTTTATGACAGGCAGCTCAGCTCTCGAAATACTACGATGTATTATTAAGGTCGCATGGCGATCGGTGGCTTTGCCACATAGGTCACACAGTGATCGGTCTTTAAGACAGGCAGCACAGCTATCGATATGGTGTGTAGCGGTTGGAGGGTTGATTGTAGAAATCCCAAGGTGTGATGGTTGGTACGGGTTGGTGTGTAGAGGATGGATTTCTAGGCTGGGATGGGCCATGATGCATATATAGTTACCCTTGTATACGGGTCAAGGCCATAATATGTTTATGGGCCAAGCCTTTGATGTGTTTTTGGGATTTACACACTGAGTCTTGGTGACTCACCCTATTATTTTTCCCTAACTTTGCAGATGAGCAGTAGATCGTGGACATGGGAGCAAAGGCGGACTCGAGGGGCCATCAACTTTTTATTTCTATAGATTATTTCAGTTTTTCTTTAAGTTTTAATTTTGGGAAGTTTTTTTTGTAATAAGGCCCCATAGTTATATTTCACTACATAGTTTTTAATATTTGCAACTTATGAAACTTTGTCTAAGGTTTAATTATTCAAAATAATAATACAAGGTTTGTTTTTTTTTTTACAAATGATATTTATTTATTCAAATATGGTCTAATTAACTTATACTTTCCAAAACCTACGCAAAGAAAAAAGTTTTCAATGTACAACCCGTAGCATACCAGATCTGGTTGAAACTTATGGGCCGGGTTTGGGGTGTTACATTTTGGTATCAGAGCCCAGTTCAAAACTCGGGTTGTGAAATGGGTCTAGTACTGTTTTAAAGTTGATAAGAATTTGGAAAAGTTTGGGTTGAGAAATGGCCTTCGAGTCTACCAAGACCCGATCCACGCAGTAAGTATTCTGAACTTTTGGATGTGATATGTATATTGGGCTTGATGGGCTTGATGGACGTAGGCTAGTATATTAGACATTGATGGACTTTAGGCTTAGTTTCAACAACTCTCTAAATTCATAAAATTTAATCCAACCAAACAAACCTGTGAACAAGTCACCGAGATAGGGTGTGGCAATAGGCATACGCATGTCTAGGATTGGATTCAGGGAGAGCTTGGTATTTAAGCGATCCTAGTGACTCACCTCCTCTTCACTGAATCCTACAGTGCGTAGTGGATTGCTCACCCTAGCCACGAGGATTTGTTGTCGCCAAAAATCTATAACTAAAACCCGAAAGAGACCAAATTACTCTATTTTGTAAAACTACTAAATTACCCCGATTTATAAATGACCAAAATATCCCTAATTTGTAAAATTACCAAAATACCCCCAGATTGTAAAATTACCGAAATACCCCCGGATTGCAAAAACTATCAAAATACCTTTGTTTCACGAAATCATCAAGGAACCCTATTTTGGAAAATTATGCCCTCAGAGGATAAATTACGAAAATACCCCACAGGTAGTGAAATGGCAAAGATACCCCTACGGGATAAACGTAAGTTCGTGAATGCTACTTGTATGTGATGGTTGGATGTATGTGGTTCCTAGAAATAGGAGACAAACTTGAGACTGAAACTTGTGGATGTGATTTCGAATCGAAAGAACTACTCTTAAACTCATCGTTCATAAGACTGCTCGTGGTTAATCGCTGGAAGAAAACTATTAATTCATAAAATTTCTAATCGAGAAACGCGAATCGGTAGAATGAGTGCAAGGGGACGAGGACGCTCCGATGCGAAACCGTGCGTACTCTATCATATTATCCTAAGTGTTTCTTTTCGCTTTAGAATTAGAGTTCGCAGCGAAAGCATAGTGGTGAGACTTGGGTAGTATGATTAATAGTTAGTTAGAAATTTCGAGGACGAAATTTCTTTAAGAAAATAGAACTCAGAACATCCTGAATTTTTGGGCCTATGCATTTAATGGGTGAATATGTGTAATGAGTTAATTTGAGCATTAGGGGTCCAAATTGGGCTCGAGATTGGGCCAAGCCTTAGTTAAATTTTTGTTTGGGCACTATAGGGTTTAAAAGGTGGTTTCGAGTTTAAAATATCAAAATGGGCTTGTGGCCCAAAGTGGTCGATGGCGCCACTTAGGGAGCAAGGAGGTGACGCCACACAAGGGAGTAAGGGCCCAAATTTAAGTTACATAGAGCCCAACTCTTTTAATTTAAGTTAGCTAAATTTCGGCATTAGGGTTAGGTAGAGTGGCGGCAACAAGGCTCAAAAATAGGAAGATTTATGTGAATGGGATAATGTAGATAATATAGTTGATAATATGGAAGGAAAAAAAAAAGGGAGAAAAGATAGGAGCTATCTAAAAGGCTAGGAGTTGGCCGAAATTCCATCACCTAGAGAAGTGAAGAAATCAATTTCTTTATGGAAAAGGGGGTGCCAAATTTTCCCTTTTTATTTGATTAATTTTTAGTTATCAGGAAGGGCACTTTCGGTTTTTCATAGGTAAGTGCCGAAATTTCTATAAATAGGGAGGGTTCTCTTCTTTATTTTTCGGCATTTAGGGTTTGTACATTTTCTTTCTCTTCTTTCTTCTAAAAGCCGAATCTCTATAAATTTCTTCGAATCATCTTCTCTTCCTAATTTTTCGCAAAAAGCTGGAATCCTCTGGGAGTAGCCGAATCTTCTCTAGTAAGATCTCTTAGATCTAAATGCCAGAAACACTAGTTCCTGAGTCTCATATCACTTTTCGCGATTTCAAGGCAGATAGCGGTGGTGTTGGCTACGGATAGCATCGACTTAGAGGGTCTCGTTTTAACAGTAATCAGGTGTGTAAATCTCTAACACACTAATTAATCTGTACTAAATATATGTAATGGGATAAAAGCCGAAAAAAGGCTGTATAGTAATCTGTACTGAATATATGTTATGGGCTAAAAGCCGAAAAAAGGCTGTATAGACAGTCGGATTACCCAAAAAGGGTAGGCAAGGGATGCCAGTACGTAATCATAGAAACTTCTCTATGTGTATCGATGTATGTGATAGATCGTGAACTTTTAGGTAGTATATTGTTTTGATTCTGCATGTATGTATGCATGGGATGGGATTGATATGATGAAGGGGGAAGAAGGTCGCATAGCGATCGGTGGCTTTGCCACATAGGTCACATAGTGATCGGTCTTTATGACAACAAATTTCAAATTTGTCAAAATACTACGATGTATTATTAAGGTCGCATGGCGATCGGTGGCTTTGCCACATAGGTCACACAGTGATTGGTCTTTAAGACAGGCAGCACAGCTATCAATATGGTGTGTAGCGGTTGGAGGGTTGATTGTAGAAATCCCCAAGGTGTGATGGTTGGTACGGGTTGGTGTGTAGAGGATGGATTTCTAGGCTGGGATGGGCCATGATGCATATATAGTTACCCTTGTATACGGGCCAAGGCCATAATGTGTTTATAGGCCAAGCCTTTGATGTGTTTTCGGATTTACACACCGAGTCTTGGTGACTCACCCTATTATTTTTCCCTAACTTTGCGGATGAGCGATAGATCGTGGACATGGGAGCAAAGGCGGACTCGAGGCCATCAACTTTTTATTTCTATAGATTATTTCGGTTTTTCTTTAAGTTTTAATTTTGGGAATATTTTTTGTAATAAGGCCCCATAGTTATATTTCACTACATAGTTTTTAATATTTGCAACTTATGAAACTTTGTCTAAGGTTTAATTATTCAAAATAATAATACAAGGTTTGTTTTTTTTACAAATGATATTTATTTATTCAAATATGGTCTAATTAACTTATACTTTCCAAAACCTACGCAGCAAAAGTTTTCAATGTACAACCCGTAGCATACCAGATCTGGTCGAAACTTATGGGCTGGGTTTGGGGTGTTACATTTTGGTATCAGAGCCCAGTTTAAAACTCAGGCTGTGAAATGGGCCTAGTACTATTTTAAAGTTGATAAGAATTTGGAAAAGTTTGGGTTAAGAAATGGCCTTCGAGTCTACCGGCACCCGATCCACGCAAGTAAGTATTCTGAACTTTTGGATGTGATATGTATGTTGGGCTTGATGTGCTTGATGGACGTAGGCTAGTATATTAGACATTGATGGGCTTGATGGGCTTGATGGACGTAGGCTAGTATATTAGACATTGATGGACTTTAGGCTTAGTTTAAACAACTCTCTAAATTCATAAGATTTAATCAAACCAAACAAACCTGTGAACAAGTCGCCGAGATAGGGTGTGGCAACAGGCATACGCATGTCTAGGATTGGATTCAGGGAGAGCTTGGTATTTAAGCAGTCCTAGTGACCCACCTCCTCTTCGCTGGAATCCTATCTGGTGCGTAGTGACTGTTCACCCTAGCCACGAGGATTTGTTGTCAGGCCAAAATCTATAACTAAAACCCGAAAGGGACCAGCCACTCTATTTTGTAAAACTACTAAATTACCCCTAATTTATAAATGACCAAAATATCCTTAATTTGTAAAATTACCAAAATACCCCTAGATTGTAAAATTACCGAAATACCCCCAAATTGTAAAAACTATCAAAATACCTTTGTTTCACGAAATCATCAAGGAACCCTATTTTGGAAAATTACGCCCCTGTAGGATAAATTACGAAAATACCCCTGGATAGTGAAATGGCAAAGATACCCCTACAGGATAAACGTAAGTTCGTGAATACTACTTGTATGTGATGGTTGGATGTATGTGGTTCCTAGAAATAGGAGACAAACTTGAGACTGAAACTTGTGGATGTGATTTCGAATTCGAAAGAACTACTCTTAAACTACTGTTCATAAGACTGTTCGTGGTTAATCAGTGGAAGAAAACTATTAATTCATAAAATTTCTAATCAGATAAACGCGAATCGGTAGAATGAGTGCAAGGGGACGAGGACGCTCCAGATGCGAATATCGGTGTGTACTCTATCATATTATCCTAAGTGTTTCTTTTGGCTTTAGAATTGGAGTTCACAGCGAAAGCATAGTGGTGAGACTTGGGTAGTATGATTAATAGTTGGTTGGAAATTTCGAGGACGAAATTTCTTTAAGGGGGGTAGAACTGTAACATCCTGAATTTTTGGGCCTATGCATTTAATCGGTGAATATGTGTAATGAGTTAATTTGAGCATTAGGGGTCCAAATTGGGCTCGGGATTGGGCTGAAGCCTTAGTTAAATTTTTGTTTGGGCACTATAGGGTTTAAAAGGTGGTATCTGAGTTTAAAATATCAAAATGGGCTTGTGGCCCAATGGTCAGTGGCGCCACTTAGGGAGCAAGGAGGTGACGCCACACAAGGGAGTAAGGGGCCCAAATTTAAGTTACATAGAGCCCAACTCTTTTAATTTAAGTTAGCTAAATTTCGGCATTAGGGTTAGGTAGAGTGGACGGCAACAAGGCTCAAAAATAGGAGGATTTATGTGAATGGGATAATGTAGATAATATTGTTGATAATATGGAAGGAAAAAAAAAGGGAGAAAAGATAGGAGCTATCTACAAGGCTAGGAGTTGGCCGAAATTCCATCACCTAGAGAAGTGAAGAAATCGGTTTCTTTATGGAAAAGGGGGTGCCGAATTTTCCCTTTTTATTTGATTAATTTTTAGTTATCAGGAATGGCACTTTCGGTTTTTCATAGGTGAGTGCCGAAATTTCTATAAATAGGGAGGGTTCTCTTCTTTATTTTTCGGCATTTAGGGTTTCCACCTTTTCTTTCTCTTCTTTGTCCTAAAAGCCGAAAACTCCATTATTCTCTTCTTTCTTCTAAAAGCTGAAAACCCCATTATTCTTTTGTCTTCTTTCTCTTAAAAGTCGAAAACTTCATTATTCTCTTCTTTCTTCTAAAATCCGAAAACTCCATTATTCTCTTCTCTTCTTTCTTCTAAAAAGCCGAAAGCCGAAAACTCCATTATTCTTTTCTCTTCTTTCTTCTAAAAGCCGAATCTCTATAGATTTCTTCGAATCATCTTCTCTTCTGATCTTTTCAAAAAGTCAGAATCTCTAAGGGGTTGTAGAATTCTCTGCGTTAAGGTGAGTGCCGATTTTCCTATCTCTTCAATTTCTCTTTCAGTTTTTAAGAGACAAGGCCGAATGGCCACTTGGTTGTTAAGGCTGCCAAATGAATCTAATATTTCCTCTCTTTTTCGTTTGGGCGACATTTCAGGATTTGAAGGAAACCTAATCATCTAGATTTAAAAGCCGGAAATCACGAGTCTACAATTTCGGGATTTTAAGGTAAGGTGATTTTCCCTAGATTTTCACTAGATCCGTTCATCACATGCGAGATCTTAACTTTATGATGTGGATTAACGATCATATGTTGTGATAGTAGTTCTGACAAGGACTTGTGATGGAATTAAATATGGATCAGGCAAAGGAGAGAATCCCTAAGTTTAAGAAACGAGCGGTGTCAGCAGTTCGGGATTAGCCACCAGGTTGTGGACCGGCTTTTGAACAACACCTTAGGCAAGTAGCAGTTGTATCGACTTCTGATAGTGTTGACATAGAGAGTGTCATTCTAACGGTAATCAGGTGTGTAGATCTCTAACACACAAATAATCTGTATGAATGTATATATGTGTTTATGTTATGGGCTAAAAGCCGGATAATAGGCTGTGTAGACAGTCGAATAAAACCCTAAAAGGGTTAGGCAAGGATGCCAGGTACGTAATCATAGAAATCTCTATGTGTATCGAAATATATGAAAGCTTTGTATGATGTTTTCTTTATGTGTGTATGCATGGGGTGGGATTATGATAATGAAGGGAAGTGCATGATAGGTCACAATAGTGATCGGTGGTAGAAATCCCTCGTTATATAAATGTTAGGTCACATAGTGATCGGTGGCTATGCCACGTTTAATGATTCTTGACTAACAGGAATAGGTAGTACGGCTGTCGTTATGGTGTGTAGCGGATGGAGGGTTGATTGTAGAAATCCCGAGGTGTGATGGTTGGTACGGGCTGGTGTGTAGAGGATGGAATTCTAGGATGGGTTGGGTTCATCATTTACATCGTTTATCATGTAATTACGATTGTTGCCTCTCTATGTATGGGCCAAGGCCCATAATGTGTTTAGTGGGCCTCAGTCGGTGTTTTAGGGATTTATACACCGAGTCTTGGTGACTCACCCTATTACTTTTTTCCTAACCTTTCAGATGAGCAGTAGATCGTGGGCAAGGGAGCCGAGGCGGACTCGTGTGGGGCCAACAAGTCTTTTATTTATTAAATTTCCATTTTATTTTAAGTTTAAATTTTGGAATTATTTTATGTAATAAGGCCTCCATCGCTTGGGTTATCAGTTGATACTTGTCAATGTTTATGTTTTCTTCATTCATGATCAAGGACTTATGATTAAAAGAAATAAAAATGGGATTTTCAAACATTATTTAAAATAACACTTGTTTTGGAAAAAATAAAATTTCAAAGATTTTCTACGATGCCACCTATTTAAAGATTATCTACAAAAACGACTAAGTTTTTCAGAATCATTCCAAGTAAAGTTTTTAACTTTAAAACCGTAGCATACCAGATCTGGTCGTAACGTTTGGGCCGAGTTTGGGGTGTTACATTTTTAAACAAATTTTTGCCAAGTCCAGGACTTGAACCTTTGACCACCAACTTATTCGTAACACCCCAAACCCGCCCAAACGTTACGACCGGATCTGGTATGCTACGGTTTTAAGGTTAAAAACTTTACTTGAATGATTCTCAAAAACTTAGTCGCTTTTGTAGATAATCATTAAATAGGTGGCACTTTGGTAGAAAATCTTTGAAATTTTATTTTTTCCAAAACAAGTGTTATTTTAAATAATGTGTGAAAATCCCATTTTATTTCTTTTAATCATAAGTCCTTGATCATGAATGAAAAAAAACATAAACATTGACAAGTATCAATCGATAACCTAAGTGATGGAGGCCTTACTACATCAAATAATTCCAAAATTTAAACTTAAAATAAGATGGAAATTTAATAAATAAAAGACTTGTTGGCCCTCGAGTCCGCTCGGCTCCCTTGTCCACGATCTACTGCTCATCCGAGAGGTTAGGAAAAATAATAGGGTGAGTCACCAAGACTCGAAGTGTATAAATCCCTAAAACAACGACACGAGGCCCACAAACACATTATGGGCCTTGGCCCATACATAGAGGCAACAATCGTAATTACATGATAAACGATGAAATGATGAATAGCCCAACCCATCCTAGAATTCCATCCTCTACACACCAGCCCGTACCAACCATCACACCTTGGGGATTCCTACAATCAACCCTCCATCTGCTACACACCATAACGACGAACCAGATCGCCCTATTCTGTTAGTCGGGAATTATTAAACGTGGCATAGCCACCGATCACTATGTGACCTAACATTTATATAACGTGGGATTTCTACCACCGATCACTATTGTGACCTATCATGCACTTCCCTTCATTATCATAATCCCACCCCATGCATACACACATAAAGAAAACATCATACAACTTTCATATATTTCGATACACATAGAGATTTCTATGATTACGCACTGCATCCTTGCCTAACCCTTTTAAGGTTTTATTCGACTGTCTACACACCTATTATCCGGCTTTTTGCCCATAACATAAACATATATATACATTCATACAGATTATTTGTGTGTTAGAGATCTACACACCTGATTATCGTTAGAACGACACTCTCTATGTCGACACTATCAGAAGTCAATACAACTGCTACTTGCCTAAGGTGTTGTTCGGAAGCCGGTCCCCAACCTGGTGGCCAATCCCGTACTGCTGATACAACTCGTTTCTTAAACTTAGGGATTCTCTCCTTTGCCTGATCCATATTTAATTCCATCACAAGTCCTTGTCAGAACTACTATCACAACATACGATCATTAACTCGCATCATAAAGTTAAGATCTCGCATGCGATGAACGAATCTAGTGAAAATCTAGGGAAAATCACCTTACCTTAAAATCCCAAAATTGGAGACTAGCGATTTCCGCTTTTAAATCTAGATGATCGAGTTTCCTTCAAATCCCGAATGCCGCCCAAACGCAAAAAAGAGAGGAAATATTAGCTTCATTCGGTAGCCTTAACAACCAAGTGGCCATTCGGCCTTATCTCTTAAAAACTGAAAGAGAGATTGAAGAGATAGGAAAATCGGCACTCACCTTAACGCAGAGAATTCGACTACCCCTTAGAGATTCTGGCTTTTTGAGAAGAAAGAAGAGAAAAGAATAATGGAGTTTTCGGCTTTTGGCTTTTTAGAAGAAACAAGAGAATAATGGAGTTTTCGGCTTTTAGGAGAAAGAAGAGAAAAGAATAATGGGGTTTTCGACTTTTAGAAGAAAGAAGAGAAAGAAAAGGTGGAAACCCTAAATGCCAAAAAATAAAGAAGAGAACCCTCCCTATTTATAAAAATTTCGGCACTCACCTATGAAAAACTGAAAGTGCCCTTCCTGATAACTAAAAATTAATCAAATAAAAAGGGAAAATTCGGCACCCCCTTTGCCATAGAGAAACCGATTTCTTCACTTTTCTAGGTGATGGAATTTCGGCCAACTCCTAGCCTTGTAGATAGCTCCTATCTTTTCTCCTTTTTTTTTCCTTCCATATTATCAACTATATTATCTACATTATCCCATTCACATAAATCCTCCTATTTTTGAGCCTTGTTGCCGTCCACTTTACCTAACCCTAATACCAAAATTTAGCTAACTTAAATTAAAAGAGTTGGGCTCCATGTAACTTAAACTTGGGCCCCTTACTCCCTTGTGTGGCGTCACCTCCTTGCTCCCTAAGTGGCGCCACTGACCCCTGGGCCACAAGCCCATTTTGATATTTTAAACTCAGATACCACCTTTTAAACCCTATAGTGCCCAAACAAAAATTTAACTAAGTCTTCAGCCCAATCCTGAGCCCAATTTGGACCCCTAATGCTCAAATTAACTCATTACACATATTCACCCATTAAATGCATAGGCCCAAAAATTCGGGATGTTACGAGTTCTACCCCATTCTTAGAGAAATTTAGTCCTCCTCAAATTTCCAACTAACTACTAATCGTACTACCCGAGTCTCACCACTATGCTTTTCACAAGCACTCTAATTTAATAATATATAACCATTGCACGCATACAGTTTCTCTACCAAAAAATATAGCATCCACACAAAACATACCCGACTTAATGGTGATTGAACAATCCCGAGCCTTATGCTCCTCAGACCCGCATCTTAAACATGTTCCTGACTTCCTCCAACATTCACCCGGATGACGCCTTCTGTAATATTTGCAAACCTGAAAGTTTGGACGTACCTTAACATGCTTCACAGAACGAGACTGCAACCCTAGAAAACTATGATCTATTTTTTTCTTACAGTCCACGCACCTAACCCGAAGTGTTTCACCAATTTCTTTAACCTCCTCCAGTACCTCCCTAACTAGCTGAGTCATCACATCAGCACTAACACTTCCACGGCCTCTGCCGCGACCCCTTGCACTTCTTCTAGCACTCATCATTGTTTCTCGTATTATCCGAATTAGGAATTTTATGAAATTAGTACATAGTTCCACTTGTTTAGGGCACATGTCTTATGAATAGTAGTTTTAAGAGTAGTTCTTTCGAATTCGCAATTATATCTACAATTCAGTCTCAAGTTTGTGTTTCCTAATTCCAGGGAGCATATACATTCATTCATCAATGTATAAGTGGCATCACATTCATCATATAAGGGTATTTTCGTCATTTCACTACCCAGGGGTATTTTTGTAATTTTATCCTACAGGGGTATTTTCGTAATTTTGTCCTACATGGGTATATTCGTAATTTTATCCTACAGGGGTATTTTCGTAAATTTCCAAAATAGGGTTCTTGGTGATTTTGGAAAATAAGGGTATTTTGGTAATTTTGCAATCTGGGGGTATTTCGGTAATTTTACAATTCGGGGGTATTTTGGTAATTTTACAAATCAGGGATATTTTGGTCATTTATAAATCAGGGGTAATTTAGTAGTTTTACAAAATAGAATGGCTGGTCCCTTTCGGGTTTTAGTTATAGATTTTGGCCCGTCAACAAGTCCTCATGACTAAGGTGAACAGTCACTACGCACCACAGGGATTCCAATGAAGAGGAGGTGAGTCACTAGGGCTTGCTTAAATACCAAGCTCTCCCTGAATCCAATCCTAGACATGCGTATGCCTATTGCCACATCCTATCTCGGTGACTTGTTCACAGGTTTGTTTGGTTGGATTAAATCTTATGAAACTGAAGAGTTGTGTAAACTAGCCCTAAAGTCCATCAATACTATCATACTTAGTCTACGTCCATAAAACCCATCAAGCCCAACATACATATCACATCCAAAAGTTTAGAATACTTACCTGCGTGGATCGGGTGCCGGTAGACTCGAAGGCCATTTCGCAACCCAAACTTTTCCAAATTCTTATCAATTTTAAAACAGTACTAGACCCATTTCACAGCCCGAGTTTTGAACTGGGCTCTGATACCAAAATGTAACACCCCAAACCCGGCCCATAAGTTTCGACCAGATCTAGTATGCTACGGGTTGTACGTTGAAAACTTTTGCTAAGTTGGTTTTAGTAAATCATAAGTTATTAGGCAAAATTCGAATAAACAAGTGACTTTTGAAAAGAAAACCTTGTATTATTATTATTTTGAATAGTAAAACCTTTGACAAAGTTCCATAAGTTGCAAATATTATTATTATTCAGATGGCACCGTACGAAGCGTTATATGGAAGGAGATGTCGTACCCCTACTTGTTGGACGAAGTTGGGTGAACGTCAGGTGCTGGGTCCAGAGTTAGTTTCGAAAACGGAGGAGAAGGTTAAGTTAATACGGGCTCGGTTGAAGGAAGCGTCTGATCGACAGAAGTCTTATGCGGATCTAAAGCGAAAGGAGGTGGAATTTGTAGTAGGAGACCAAGTCTTTTTGAAAGTATCTCCATGGAAGAAGGTAATGAGGTTTGGATAGAAGGTAAGCTAAGTCCCTGGTTTATTGGCCCTTATCGGGTATTGGAACGTGTGGGGCCAGTGGCTTATCGTTTGGAGTTGCCTTCAAAGTTGGAACAGATACATGACGTATTTCATGTCTCGATGCTAAGACGTTATCGTTCTGATCCATCGCATTTGGTGCCGGTGGAAGAGATTGAAGTAAGGCCAAATTTATCCTTTGAGGAGGAACCAGTGCAAATCTTGGATCGAGACGTAAAAGTGTTGAGAAGGAAGTCCGTCCCTTTGGTCAAAGTTTTGTGCCGAAATCACGGTGTAGAAGAGGCGACGTGGGAGCCAGAGGATGTTATACGGCAGCAGTATCCCCATCTCTTTTGATCAGGTAAATTTCGAGGCTGAAATTTATTTTAAGGGGGGTAGAACTGTAACATCCTGAATTTATAGGCTTGTGCATTTTGTGTAGTGTATGCTTAAAATATTAATTTAAGGGTTGGATGTGCAAATGGGGCTCAAGTTTGGGCTGAGGCTTTGATTAAATATCCTGTTTAGACACTCTAGGGGCTTGAATTAAAGTTTTAGTAGTTTAATTGACATATTGGGCTTGTGGACCAACAAATGAGAGCACTGATAAAGGGAGCTATAGTTAGCGTCACTAGTACATGAGGAGGGCCCAAATTTTGGCTGCTGGAGCCCAAGTTATAGGGCCAAATTCGACACTCATAAGGGACTAAGGGGGGATGGCAACAAGGCAAAATTTTAGGGATTTTTATTGTGTGGATATTAAGCAGATAAAGGGAGAAGGAGTTGGTGATAATTAGGGGCTATTTTTGAGGAGATAACAGATTGAGATAAGGGAAAAGGGATAGGAGCTATCAGGTGTTGCAGTGTTGGCCAAAAATCAACCTCTGTTAAGGGGAGGAATCGATTTTCTATATGCAGAGGGGGGGTGCCGAAATTGCTGCTAAAGCTCCCATCTTTTCTTTTTTTCTCTTTGAAATTTCTACTCTATTCTCCTCTCTTTTCTTTTCTTGATTGGCCGAATCCTCTCTTTCTCATCTCTTTGAGACACCTTAGCCGAATCATCAAGCCTCTCTTTACTCTCTTCTCACTTTCCCTTGTTAGCCGAAACATACCACCTGGATCTTCTAAAAGAAAAAAAAGCCGAAAACGCAATAGGTTATCTTTTTCAGGATTTTTCATAAAAGCCGAAATAGTGAGATCTAGTCTTCTGTGTGTGCCGAAATCAGTCTGGGGTGCCTACTTGTGTCGAAATCTGAAGGAAACTTTAGTTAAGTGTTGATTTGAGAAAACCAAATCTTTCTCGGCTTTTCAAAGTCCCTAGCCGAATGGCTATTTAGGAACTAATCTCTTATTTTTCTCTTATTTTCGGCATTCCAGGATCTGAATAGGAGTCAATCTTGTAGATCTCTAAGTCATAAGTTCAGTAATACCCGAATCGTGTCACTTTTGGGATTTCAAGGTAAGGAGATCTATTGATTTTAGTGTGTAAATTCGGGATTTTCTAACCTTTGGCCGATTATAGGGGAGGTCAATTTTCGTGATTTTCTGGCTTTTGGTTGAACCAAGTTATAAATCCGGATAGCAAGGATACCGACTAAGAGTTTAGTACTTCACGATAACAGGTGTGCAACTTTTCACACCATTAGATTGATTGTATATATATATATATATGTATATGTGTAATAAATCTGCTATACTCTGTTAAATGCCGAAATCTCGGCATAACGTTTGGAAACCCGAGAAGGGTAAAGGCTAAATATCAGGTTAGTGATTTTTGCCATTCATCAGTGAATGTTTCTGTTAAAAACGATATGTTTTATATGTCTATTTTTATATATGCTTGGGGTTGGGTGATTGATGAAAGGGAAGTGATCTGCTTGCGGTGGCTTATGCCATTTCGACTGGTGACTCTGTCACAACTCTTTCGGTGGCTTATGCCATTTTAGCTCAGTGACTCATCACGATTTGACGATGAGCGACTAGTCTGCGCAGCATGACCGCCATCGATGGTGTGTAGCGATTTGGGTTGATTGTAGAAATCCCCAATGGTGTGATTGGCGGTAAAGGGTGGTGTGTAGAGGTTGGAAACCTAGGAGTTGGGTTGGGCTTTGCATAATTTACGTTATAATATATTCGATATATGTTCACTGTAGGGCTAAGGCCCAAATCTAATGGTGCATGTGGGTTGCACACTGAGTCTCGACTCACCCTATTATTTTAACAATTTCAGTAGCACTTAGTGCATCGGACCTGACGGGCCGGAGAGGAGAGCAAGGTGGCCATGCGATGAAAGTCTTGAGGATTCCGCAAAAAGACTATATTTTATTTATTTTTAAGAAATTTTTCTTAAGTGGGTTTTATATTTCGTTGTAATAAGGCCATGGGCCGCTAGACTATTATTTATGTTTTTGGGTTTAAGTTGGGTTTAATTATTAGACATTTTAATTTTTATGATTAAAATTACGCTAAGACATGTACAAGGTTTTTTTTTTTTTGGATTTTAATTAAAATTCACTAAGGCAATTTATAACTTTATATCTTATATGACTTAATAAATTACTAAGTTTTCGGTATTAATGATTAAACCTAGAAATCATTTTCCAAAATGCGACATGTTTTGCAAAATCACTCAAGTGACATACCAGATCCGGTTGTAGTGTGTGGGCCGGGTTTGGGGTGTTACATTACAACTTTAAACCCAAAATAGTAAAAGTAATGAAATAAAGCGGAAAAGAAATTTACTAAAGTTTGAAAATATCATTCCAAAAGTATGGCCTCCACCGAGTCATCCATGGTCCCAAGTCCTCGTCACTGAGCATCACCTGCAAGGATTTATAAAAAGAAAGGGGGTGAGTTTCAAGAACTCAGTGTATAATCCCCTCACCGTCATCCACTAGGCCTGAACCCGCATAGCATAATCTTGGGCCTAAGACCATTTACATAGTAATAAATAAATGAAATGAATGTAACCCAACCCATCCATCCATCACACCCCCGACCAGGCAATCACGCCTGTGGGGATCAAGTCAACCCACCCCGCCGCTCACACCAATTTGCAGTCGAGCTGCTATTTGTATAATATTTTGTGGTCAAGCCATCGAAATCATAATTAAGCACAATAATAAACGAATTGTGGCTATGCCACCAGGCTACACCGCTCTCCATACAATTTTTCCCAACCCATGCAATATGTAAAGATGCAACATAATAAAAATATATCCACATATATAACAACCATTAATCTAATGAAATATTTCGGTGAATCGGTCCATTAAAGCACTTTGGTAATTCGGACCACTAAGGCATTCTAGCAAATCGGCCCGTTAGTGCATTTTGGTAAATCGGCCCATAAGGGGCATTTTCGTAAAAAAGGCCCATTAGAGCTTTTTAGTAATTCGGCCCATAAGGGCATTTTGGTAATTTTACAAATTAATACCGATTTTGATAGATCTTAGAATTAACGTTGTTTAAGCAAGTTACTCGATTCATGCCATACTATGGTTATTAGATTCGTAAGCAACATCGATCTATTTTTCCAACATGATGGTGAATCACGGATTTACAGGATTTCGGTGTGAGATTACACACCTGATTACGGTAAGGACTAAACCTTATTGATCGTCGGCACCTATGTCACCATAACACTCGATTAACTAACCAAAATAGTGTCTTAATCCAAATCTAAATCAAACGATCTAATGAAATGCTTACCCTTAGTATCGTGAACGACCACGATTTGCCTACTCTCACCGAAGATGGTCCACGACCGTGGAAAATCCCGAACTATGATACCGCCCTACATTTGAACTTGGGAGTAGAGATTGCAAGTCCACTCCCTTTTTGCCCTCCTATCGATTTTCCCTTAATAACTCTACCACTTGCCTCCATTGAAAGAGTCTCGATCAGAATAATACTACGATGAGAGAAAAGAGTTGTTTAGGGAGAGGATTTCGGCTTACCACTACTTCCGAAGGGTCAACGAGTAGATAAGAACGAGTGATTTAGTCCCTAAAATAATCGATTAGTCATAACCTTAGATCTGATTTGCAAAATAACCGAGTACAGAGATATCGAATGAACCAAGAAGAAACTCCTTACCTTATCGATGATGAACCCGACTCCCACCGATTCGACTTAAGGATAAAGATGAGTCGGCAAGGATGTGATATTCGGCCAACCTATTAGAGCACTACAAAAATGAGATGATCACGATATGAGGGAGTAGAAGGGAATGGTGTTTCGGTTTAGAAACAAAGTGAAACAACCGAATGATGATGGACACACATTCGGCTAGGGAGAAAAGAAGATTAAAGGAATAGAATGAAGCCACTTACCCGATTCAACCAAGGAAGAAATGTCCAACGCGCAAGAATGGAGAAGAGATAAATGGCTAAGAGTATTCGGCTACTTTGAGAGAAAGAAAAGAGGAAGATTCGTCCTCCAAATATGGTTGACTAAAGAAAGAATAGAGAAAGATAGGAGGAACCGTGAGAAAAAAAAAGAAGAAGAGCAAAATGGCTTGAGTGTTTCGGCAAAACAAAGGAAAAAGGTGAACAAATTGGCTTGAGTGTTTCGGCAAAACAAGGGAAAAAGGTTGCAAAAAGAAAGTACCAAAATGTTAAAAAGAAACAAAACCTTTCATGCATAAACTTGCAATTAGGCTATAGGAAATTCGGCTCCCACATTCCCCTACCAAAACCTTTATACCTTTAACACCTTAAAGGTAATGGTTGACCAAAAATTCTTTCCCCAAGCACCTCCCAAAATTCGGCCAACATATCCCCCCTTATCTCTTTCCTTTATTTCTTTCCTTATTCTCTCCTTGATCTCCTCCTTACTCTTCTCCTTAGTGTTCTTTCCATCATTTGAAAGTCTTCCTTTCCTTCTTTAGAGCCATGGCCGACACTTACCAACTTCCTCCTGATTAGCACAAAAAAAAAATAAATCCACAAGTTGCAATAGGTGGGATTCAAACTCCACCCCATAAGCCTCTTCATGTAACGCCACACCACTCTGCTACTAGCTCCACTTGTGCTAGCAAAATACACACTTATTCTTTTAAGTCTTGACACCATTTACCTTCTCCCCCTTTAAGTGCTTAAATACAAAAATTCTACCAAGGCCCAACTCAACCCCAAGCTTTAGTGCCCCTAAACATACACAACTAACACTATTAACTAGTCTAACGCATAGTATCATGCAAAACATAAAATTCTGAATTTCAGGATGTTACAATTCTACCCCCTTAAAGAAATTTCGGCCTCGAAATTTACCTGATTAAAAGAGATGAGGGTATTGTTGCCGGATTGTGTCCTTTGGCTCCCATGTAACTTCCTCTGACCCGTGATTACGCCATAATACTTTGACTAACGGAACGGACTTCCTTCTCAGCACCTTAATATCTCGATCTAAAATCTGCATTGGTTCTTCTTCAAAAGACAAGTCAGGTCCTATCTCAACTTCCTCCACTAGCTCTACATGAGACGGATCCGAACGATAACGCCTTAACATCGAGACATGGAATACGCTATGTATCTGACTTAACTTTGGAGGTAACTCAAGTTGATAAGCCACTGGCCCAACACGCTTCAATACACGGTAAGGTCCGATAAATCTAGGGTTCAACTTGCCCTTCCGTCAAAATCTTAAGATCTTTTTCCAGGGTGAGACCTTCAAAAAGACCTGATCGCCCATAGAGAACTCTATCTCCTTCCACTTCAGATTCGCGTATGATTTCTGTCTGTCCGAAGCTTCTTTTAACCGAGCCCGAATTACCTTTACTTTTTCCTCCGTCTCGAGATCAATTCTAGACCCAATAATCGTCGCTCCCCATTTCGATCCGGCAAGTAGGAGTCTGACACCTCACGACCATACAACGCCTCGTAGGGTGCCATCTGGATGCTGGATTGATAACTATTGTTGTATGCAAACTCTGCCAATGGTAGAAAATATTCCCAACTTCTTCTGAAATTGATTAACAGCCCCTTAACATGTCTTCTAAAATCTGGATTACTCTCTCCGACTGACCATCTGTCTGCGGATGAAATGCCGTGCTAAAATTTAGTCTTGTACCCAACGCTTCATGTAAAGCCTTTCAGAACCGTGATGTAAACCTAGGATCCCTGTCTGATATAATAGACACTGGTACCCCATGCAACCTCACGACTTTTGCTATATACAACTTGGCCAACTTCTGCAACGTATAATCCGTACGAACAGGTAGGAAATGAGCAGACTTCGTTAACCGATCTACTATCACCCATACTGAATCTTTCTTAGTAGGCATTAAAGGTAACCCACTAACAAAGTCCATCGTTATCCTTTCCCATTTCCATAGTGGGAGTTTCACAGGTTGTAGCAACCCTGAAGGCAGTTGATGTTCCGCCTTCACCTGCTGACATGTCAAGCACTTGCTCACGAAATTAGTAACCTCCCGTTTCAACCCTGGCCACCAATACTGCTCACGGAGGTCTCGGTACATTTTGTTTCCCCCGGGGTGCATAGCATATGGGCTACTATGCGCCTCACGCAGAATCATTTGTCTCAATTCCGAATCCCTGGGCATACAAACTCTTCCGCGGAAACACAATACTCCATCACTCTTTAGTCCAAAATCCCCTTTCTCACCACCTTCCTCTTGCTGAAGCTGAGAACCCAACCTTTCATCTAACAACTACTTTTCCTTAATCTGACTTACCCACGCAGGCTTAACTTGAAGTTCAGCTAACAAGCTACCATCTTCATAAAGGCTGAGATGAGCGAACATCGCTCTCAAATCCAATATCACCTTACGACTCAATGCATCTACCACTACGTTAGCTTTACCTGGGTGATACTCGATTGAGCAGTCATAATATTTCAATAATTCTATCCACCTCCGCTGTCTTAAGTTCAACTCTTTCTGGGTAAGGAGGTACTTCAAACTCTTATGGTCCGTGTAGATAATCGATTTCTCCCCGTACGGATAGTGTCTTCATATCTTCAAAGCAAACACCACTGCAGCTAACTCAAAATCATGAGTGGGATAGTTCACCTCATGCGACCTTAATTGACGAGATGCATAAGCCACCACTTTCCCCCTTGCATCAACACACGTCCCAAGCCCGTGTGTGACACATCACAATAAACAATAAACTCTTTACCAGCCTCAGGCTGAATCAATACTGGCGCTTCTGTCAGAATCTTCTTCAATTTCTTAAAGTTTTCTTGCTGCTTATCTGACCACACAAACGGTACTCCCTTACACAGCAGCTTAGTTAGGGGTGCAGCAATCAACGAAAACCCCTCAACGAATCGCATGTAATACCCAGCCAAACCTAGAAAACTTCAAATTTCTGCCACTGACTTCGATGGCTTCCAGTCCAAAACAGCCTCGATCTTACGGGGATCAACCCTAATTCCCTCGGCAGACACAACATGCCCCAAAAAGGTCACTTCCCTTAGCCAAAATTTACACTTACTGAATTTGGCATACAGTTGCTTCTCCCTTAATATCTGCAATACGACCCGTAGATACGAATCATGCTCCTCTTCTGTCTTTGAGTACACCAAGATGTCATCTATGAACACCACCACAAACCGATCTAGATAGGGTTGGAACACTCGGTTCATCATGTCCATAAATGCAGCTGGTGCATTTGTCAACCCAAATGGCATCACCAAGAACTCATAATGCCCATAACGAGTTCGGAATGCAGTCTTGTGAATATCCGCCTCCTTGACCTTAAGCTGGTGATACCCCGATCTCAAGTCTATCTTCGAGAAAACTGAAGCTCCTCGCAGCTGATCGAACAGATCATCGATCCTCGATAACGGGTACTTGTTCTTGATAGTCAACTTATTTAATTGTCTATAATCGATGCACATATGCATCGACCCATCCTTTTTCTTAATGAACAAAACCGGCGCTCCCCATGATGACACACTTGGTCGAATAAATCCACGATCCAACAACTCCTGAATTTGAGCTTTAAGTTCCACTAGCTCCTTCGGCGCCATTCTGTAAGGAGCAATGGACACCGGAACCGTTCTTGGCAACAACTCAATACCAAATTCCACTTCCCGATCCGGAGGCAATCCTGGAAGCTCCTCGGAAAAGACGTCTGAAAACTCTTTCACCGTTCTAACACTCTCTATTGACAACTCTTTGGCATCCAAAGCACTGATGAAGGCTAAGAACGCTTCACACCCCTTTCGTACCAACCTTTCCTCCTTTAAAGCAGATACCACATTAGATAGATAATTTCTTCTTTCACCTATCATCATCACTTCCTTATCCTCTGAAGTTCTTAGTACCATCCGCTTTGCAGCACAGTCCAAGTTCGTACGATGCTTAACCAGCCAGTCCATGCCCAATATAAGGTCGAACTCCTCGAACGACAGTTCCATCAAATCCGCTAGAAATACTATCCCCTGAACTTCAAAGGGCACATCTCTAAACAATTTATTTACTACCACCGACTGTCCTAAAGGGCTAATCACAGTTGTTTCTCTATCAGTAATCTCAGATCTAATATTCAGAGTTCCAGACACAACACATGCAACATACGAATGGGTGGATCCAATGTCTATCAAATCGGAAAAAGGTACATCAGATATGAAAAACGTACCGGTTATGACATCCGGTGCGTCGCAATCCTCTCGACGTCTGACCGCATAGACTAAACCTGGTTGTCTTGCCTCCGCGTTACCCCTATTACTGGTACCTCTACTCGGTGCAACCTGACCTCATCCTATGCCATTACCACCTCGACCTGGCCCACGGCCTCTCGGCGGCTGTTGAGCGCCTCCTGCTGGCTGCACAAATCTGTTATGAACTACCTGAGTCTGAGCAGGCTCTCGAGGGCAATCCCTAAACCGATGGTCTTTGGATCCACATCTGAAACAACCACCAGTTCTCTTCAAACATTCACCCGAGTGAAGTTTTCCACAATCCACAGAAGGCTGTAACTGATTGGTAGTAGCTGGAGCACTCACTCGAACTGGTCCCTCATTCCTGGGAATTTTATGAAATCCTCTAGCAGGACCTGAATACCCAGAGTCATTCTTGTTCTCGCCTCTATCCTTGTCTCGATTTTGCCATTCTGAGTGTTTTACTTCTTCAGCAATCTTAGCTTTTTCCACCAGTGTAGCAAAATTCCTCTCCTTTTGTGGGGCTATCAATACCCGTAACTCATCACGCAACTAGTCCTCAAAATGCATACAACATTCGTAATTAGTTGGCACTATTCCCCGGGCATACCGGCTCAGACGCAGAAACTCCGCCTCGTATACTGCCACAGATCTACTTCCTTGAACCAGATTCAAGAATTCCTTTCTTCGGGCATCTACATAGCTAGCCCCGACATATTTCCCCTGGAATGATGTCTTAAAGAAATCCCAGGTAGTATGATCAGCCTGAGTGCCTTCCCGAACAGTGAGCCACCACTGATACGCCTCGTCTCTCAGCAATGACACAACCCCTTTCGGGCCACGCTCACCATACAATCCAGATCATTCATAATTCATTCCACCGCCTCAAGCCAGTACTACGCTACACTTGGGGCTACACCTAAAATACCCCTAAAAACTTCGGCCCCATTCGATCTAAGTCACTCAGATATCGACCCACGAGCTGCTGACCCAATTCTTGCCCCAGCAACCCTTTCTAGAACTCTCAACATCGCTTGGGACAGAGCGTCGTCCTCTCTCATTCGATCATGTGACCCGACTTGATTCACGGTGACACAGTGCGTCCATTTCTGGCATATGTCCAGATGCCTTAGATACAACTCTAGCACCTCGGCCTCTACCACGTCCACGTCTACCGCGTCCACGTCCTCTAGCGCTCATGTTTGCTAAGTCGATTTAATCTGATTAAAAGTCTTATAAATCAGTATGCTATTCAATGTTTATTAAACAATGTTTTTTGGAGTATTGGAAGTAAAGTTGTTTTCGCAAAACATATCCTAAAGTCTCAATCTCTATAGTTTCAGCTTCTAAAGCTAAAAGTTCTAGAGTATCTCTATTTTTTGAAGTTTTCATACTACAGTCATACCATAATAATCATAAAATGAAAACAAAAACTTACTGACTTGGTGCCGGATACCCGTGGTGCCATACTTCCTCTAAAACATGCATTTATAAATTAAATTTCAAACAGCTTTGGAAAACGCTTTTGAACCCAACCACAGCCGAGTTTTGCAACTGGGCTCTGATACCATAAAATGTAACACCCCAAACCCAGCCCATGCGGTATGACCGGATCTGACATGTCACATGAAGAAAACGTATAAAGAATTTGCGATTCTTACTAAAGTAGGCGTTATTTGGTCATAGTTAAGAAAATAAGTTTGATTAGAAATACTACTAATCTAGAGAGGTTGATTGAAGAATCAATATTCAAATTAGTGATCTTTTAGAAACCGTGACTTTTGAAAATATTGTTAATAATTCGAAGGAAAATACAAGTTAAATTATTCGTACATATTTGTTATGAAATCCGTTTGTTGATAAATTTTAAGAAAAACCGTTGTTTATGATCTCAGAAAATCCCCATTTCAAACAATTCATAGAAGATAATAAGTACGTCAAACATAAAACAAAATAAAAATCCCAGAGGCCTTATTACAACTTTAAACCCAAAATAGTAAAAGTAACGAAATAAAGCAGAAAAGAAATTTACTAAAGTTTGAAAATATCATTCCAACAGTATGGCCTCCCCCGAGTCATCCATGGTCCCAAGTCCTCGTCACTGAGCATCACCTGCAAGGATTTATAAAAAGAAAGGGGGTGAGTTTCAAGAACTCACTGTATAACCCCTTACCGCCATCCAGTGGGCCTGAACCCGCATAGCATAATCTTGGGCCTAAGCCCATTTACATAGTAATAAATAAATGAAATGAATGTAACCCAACCCATCAACCCATCACACCCCCGACAAGCCAATCACGCCTGTGGGGATCAAGTCAACCCACCCCGCCGCTCACACCAATTTGCAGTCAAGCTGCTATTTGTATAGTCAAGCCATCGAAATCATAATTAAGCACAATAATAAACGAATTGTGGCTATGCCACCAGGCTACACCGCTCTCCATACAATTTTTCCCAACCCATACAATATGTAAAGATGCAACATAATAAAAATATATCTACATATATAACAACCATTAATCTAATGAAATATTTCGGTGAATCGGTCCACTAAAGCACTTTGGTAATTCGACCCACTAAGGCATTCTAGCAAATTGGCCCGTTAGTGTATTTTGGTAAATCGGCCCATAGGGGCATTTTCAAAAAAATGGCCCATTAGAGCTTTTTAGTAATTCGGCCCATAAGGGCATTTTGGTAATTTTACAAATTAATACCAATTTTGACAGATCTTAGAATTAACATTGTTTAAGCAAGTTACTCGATTCATGCCATATTATGGTTATTAGGTTCGTAAGCAACATCGATATATTTTTCCAACATGACGGTGAATCACGGATTTACAGGATTTCGGTGTGAGATTACACACCTGATTACGGTAAGGACTAAACCTTTTTGATCGTCGACACCTATGTCACCATAACACTCGATTAACTAAAAAAAATAGTGTCTTAATCCAAATCTAAATCAAACGATCTAAAGAAATGCTTACCTTTAGTATCGTGAACGACCACGATTTGCCTACTCTCACCAGAAGATGGTCCACAACCTAGTGGAAAATCCCGAACTATCGATACCGCCCTACGTTTGAACTTGGGAGTAGAGATTGCAAGTCCACTCCCTTTTTCCCCTCCTATCGATTTTCCCTTAATAACTCTACCACTTGCCTCCATTGAAAGAGTCTCAATCAGAATAATACTACGATGAGAGAAACTAGTTGTTTAGGGAGAGGATTTCAGCTTACCACAACTTCCGAAGGGTCAACGAGTAGAGAAGAACGAGTGATTTAGTCCCTAAAATAATCGATTAGTCATAACCTTCGATCCGATTTGCAAAATAACCGAGTAGAGAGATATCGAATGAATCAAGAAGAAACTCCTTACCTTATCGATGACGAACCCGACTCCCACCGATTCGACTTAAGGCCAAAGATGAGTCGGCAAGGATGTGATATTCGACCAACCTATTAGAGCACTACAAAAATGAGATGATCACAATATGAGGGAGTAGAAGGGAATGGTGTTTCGGTTTAGAAATAAAGTGAAACAACCGAATGATGATGGACACACATTCGGCTAGGGAGAAAAGAAGATGAAAGGAATAGAATGAAGCCACTTACCCGATTCAACCAAGAAAGAAATGTCCAACGCGCAAGAATGGAGAAGAGATAATGGCTAAGAGTATTCGGCTACTTTGAGAGAAAGAAAAGAGGAAGATTCGTCCTCCAAATATGGTCGACTAAAGAAAGAAGAGAGAAAGATAGGAGGAACGGTAAGAAAAAAAAAACAAGAAAAGAAGAACAAAATGGCTTGAGTGTTTCGGCAAAACAAAGGAAAAAGGTGAACAAATTGGCTTGAGTGTTTCGGCAAAACAAAGGAAAAAGGTTGGAAAAGAAAGTACCAAAATGTTAAAAAGAAACAAAACCTTTCATGCACAAACTTGGAATTAGGCTATAGGAAATTCGGCTCCCACATTCCCCTACCAAAACCGTATACCTCTAACACCCTAAAGGTAATGGTTAACCAAAAATTCTTTCCCCAAGCACCTCCCAAAATTCGGCCAACATATCCCCCCTTATCTCTTTCCTTTATTTCTTTCCTTATTTTCTCCTTGATCTCCTCATTACTCTTCTCCTTAGTGTTCTTTCCATCATTTGAAAGTCTCCCTTTCCTTCTTTGGAGCCATGGCCGACACTTACCGTCTTCCTCCTGATTAGCACAAAAAAAAAATTAAATCCACAAGTTGCAATAGGTGGGATTCAAACTCCACCCCATAAGCCTCTTCATGTAACGCCACACCACTCTGCTACTAGCTCCACTTGTGCTAGCAAAATACACACTTATTCTTTTAAGTCTTGACACCATTTACCTTCTCCCCCCTTAAGTGCTTAAATACAAAAATTCTACCAAGGCCCAACTCAACCCCAAGCCTTCTTAGGGCCCCTAAACATACACAACTAACACTCTTAACTAGTCTAACGTATAGTATCATGCAAAACATAAAATCTCAAATTTCAGGATGTTACATTTGTACACCCAGATTGGATATAACCATATCCTTGGCACTCAAAGCACTGCACCCCTTCTTTTTGTCCTTTCTAGGTTCCTCTTTGATGATTATTCCTTTTGACTTATTTTTGGGAATTTTAATATTGGCTTTGAACCTCTTCAGTCTTCTTGCTTTTTTCTTGAAAGCCTTATTGAAATTCTGAGTAAGCAATGCTATTTGCTCTTGAAAATCTTCAATGGTAATTGGTTGGAGAGTTAGCACTTCCTCATTTACCTAAACACTAATATTTCTATCTTCTTTTGTTCTGCTACGTTTAGCCTCATCAAAATTCATCTCAAAGGTTTATAAGGAACCTATGAGTTCATCAATGGCCAATATCTCAAGATCCTTGGCCTCCTTAATGATTGTGATCTTAATGGAAAATATTTATAAAAGATACCTCATTACCTTCCTAACCAGCTTGGCATTAGAATACTCTTCACCTAAGGCAAAATGTTTGGTTTGATAAGTCACACAACTTAGCATAAAATTCTTCAATTATTTTTTTATTCATGCATCTTTAGACTCTCAAACGTAGAAGTCATCATCCGTATATTTGATTGATTGACATTAGATGTTCCTTCATATACAGTCTCCAAAATATCCCAGATAGCCTTAGAAATTGTGCATTTTGATCTTCTTAAATTCTTACATGCCAACTCTAAAAAATATTGCATATAAGGCTTTTGAGTTAGCATTTTTTAGCTTCCCTTCCACAGTGGTCCATTATGGTTTTAGCTCAATTACTCTTCCACTTTCAGTATCCATTTTAGGTGGCTCCTATCCAGTCAACATAGTACATCATGCCTTCTCATCAATGGACCTAATGTACATCTTCATACGTGCTTTCGAGTAAAGCATAATTGCCAAGTGACCTGCCATCAAATGTAGTAGTCATTTTGGTATATTTTCGCACTTAAGGAGCTTGTTGTCTAGGCATTTTAATATTAATTAATCCATTTCCAGTATTTAGTAGCTAAGTACTAAAAGTTAATAAAATAAGTGTTTTAAACGCATTTTTTAGTGCCGATGACCTATTACGCTGACATGGGCCTTAGGTAGGTTTAATTTGTGTATTTAAGTGTACAGGAGACTAAGTTTTAGGCCCAATTGACGTAGGATCATGGGAGGAGTGTTACAGAAGCTTTCCGAACCACGAAATCATGGTAGGAACATCCAAGCCCACAAAACTAATGTTATGGCCCAACATAGCAAGTCTATGGCGCGATACACACCCTGTATTGAGCCATAACAGCTCCTGTGTTGAGCCATAGCAGCCTATGTTGAGCCATAGCCTGAACGTTGGTTACAAGCAATGAAGATGTCACCAACCGTATTTTGGCATATTCTTGTAGATTTTATTTCTTGCACCCAAATTATCGGTGACATATTAGCCTACAAATGAGAGGCTTCTGTACACAAGTTAACATAGTTTTAGACGGAGACAATTTTATTTAGTTTTTAGTTTTCTTTTATTTTATGTTTGCTTCGTCGAAATTCTTCCTATTCCAATGTGAAGAAAATTGCGAGCGGAGATTGCTCCGGCACCATGATGTAATATATATGCATAAGCTTTCTTCTATCTCTTATTCTTTTATTTATATTTTTGTTAACCTTACCAATTAACGTTTGTATGAATAATCAACTAAATTTTTGTGCTTATTTCATATCTCGCATGATTCAATTAATAAACTAATTTATTTGTTAAGTGATTATTTATCCGAAATTAGTTATTTATTTAAGAGTACCTAGTATATTAAGGAATAATGCCTCTGATAGAATATCTAGATAGGTGAGACCGAAAGTGTATCCTGTCGTGTATAACTTGTGTCGAGCGGTGAGGCCGAAAGGGTATTTGTATTCCTAGGAAGAGACCGGAAGGATTACTTAGGTGGAAATCCTTAGTGTAGATGAGACCGAAAGGTTATCCTTAACTAAGGATGATAAATAACTCAATCTAGGACAATTAATTATTTTTATTAGATAAATAGGTATTTAATTGATCATAGGCTAGAGGCTCGCATTGTCAACACTAGGAATAGGAATTTACCTTAAGGTAATTTAGGTTAAGTAATTTAATTAGTTTAATTAATATTTCAATTTGGAATAACACTACTGTAACAGTCCGGTTAATACCCTAGTCGGAACAGTGGTTTTAGGACCGCGAATCTGAGTCTGAATAATATTTTAATATTATTTTCTGTGCCGTTGATATGTGATTAAGCATGTGGTAAATTTCTGTGAGCTAATTTGTTTGTCTGTGTGTTTAATTTGACAAAAGGATGAAATTGCATTAAGTCTAAAAGTTGCTTGCTATTTGTCAAGGTATTAAAGTGTTGTGGCTTTTTAAAGTGAGGGCCTTATGTGGCAATTTAGCCAAAAATATGGTTAGTGGACGGCAAGCTATTAAATGAATGAGTTTTATATGTTATAATAATGGTTATTATTTTTATGATAATGTATATGATATTTTATATAATATGTATTTTATAAGCCATTAGTTTATAATAAAAGAAACATGAGTGGATGGTTTTCATTTTACCATCTTCTTGTCGAAACCATAAAAGAAAAAGAAAGAAAAAAATAAGCAAGGGTTCGGCCATTTGAAAGCTTGAATTAAGGTATGTTTTGAGTCGGTTTTTGATAATTTCTAGGTTTTTGCAATAGTTGCTTCGAGAGCTTTAAAACCCATGTCTCAATTTTGAGAATTGTTGATGTTTGTGTGACATGCCATGGATGATATGTCAAGCTTTTTGATGATTTTTGGTGTTAAATGAAAGATATGAGTTAGATGAACATACTTTGTTCTTGAATTTTTTATGAATTTAGCTAAATAGGGCTAAATTGAGAAAAATGGTAACTTGAGGGACTAAATGGCAAATTTGATGGAAAATATGGACTTGTATGAGATGTATATACATTCGGCTAAGCATGTGTATGTGTGTATTTTGTGAATTTGATGTTTTGAGAAAAATGGACTAAAATGATAAAGTGTACAAATATGAGGGTTAATTTGCAAATAGCCCTAAATGTGTGTCCATGGATTGAATTGTATGAATTAGTGAATAAAAGGGTTAATTTTGAAAATGTTTAGATCAAGAACCAAGGAAAACGGACATAGATTGCGGGAAAGCGAAAGTAACTGAGTAGCCGTTTTCATTCCGACATATCGAATCCGAGGTAAGTCACTATGCAAATAAATGTATATGTATGCAATTGTAATTGTTCATATGACTAATGATGATAATGAGTGTTTATGAGTTGTTGATCATATGAATTTCGAGATAATTTCGTTATAGTGACTAAGTCCGAGTAGCCCGTGCATTTAATCCGTGAATAGATAGGATTGACTAAGTCTCGTCATAGATATCTGTTCTGTTTTTATCATGTAAGACCACATCTGGGACGTTGGCGTTGATTTGAGACTCGTGTAAGAACCTGTCTGGGACAGTGGCATCGATATCTGATTATGTGTAAGACCACGTCTGGGACGTTGCCATCAATATGAGTTTTACGTATAAGACCACGTCTGGGACGTTGGCCTCGTTATGATTCTTGCGTGTAAGACCATGTCCGGGACATCGGCATCGTATTGATTCGTGTAAGACCCTGTCTGGGACAATGGCATCGATATCTGAGAACATGTAAGACCTCATCTGAGACGATGGCATTGTACGATTATTTCGAGCTTCTGAGTATCCTACTAGATTTCTCATGGTTTAGCGGGCAAGTCTGAGATACAAATGGCAAATTCGAGCTTTGATAGATTAATTAAATGAGTGTCCAATTCAGGTACGTTGGTTATACTCTAGTTGTGTATAAAAGGTAAGTATCTATGTGATCTTACTACGAAGCTATGTATATGGAATGGATGATATGATATGTAAAGATTTGGCTAAATGAGCTATGTGCTTATATGATTCTTGAATGGTGAAAGTGGCAGATGTGATCAATAGCATAAGAATTAAAGAATATATGTGATAGTTTGCTAAGTGTTTGATATGTGCCAAAGTATTTATTTGAGACTATGCCCTCCACGCTAAATTTGTTTGTATATTGACTTACTAAGCTTTTGGAAAGCTTACTCTGTGTGTGTTTTCTCTGTTTTATAGGTCGTCAAAGCTACTGAAGGCTCGGGACCGTTAAGGATCGTCATCACACTACTAAAATCAATTTGGTACACTTTGAAAATGTATAAAGTTAGATATGGCATGTATAGGCTAGTACTTTAGTATAAGTTGTTATGTGATCTTAGCCATGTGATTTGGCTATTTTTGAATTAAGACTTTGCTTAAATGAATGTGATATGTGATGCATATCTTGGTATGGTGAAAGCATGTGAAATGGCCAAGTTTTGAGTGAGCAAATGAATGAATTATGCTTGTAATGATATGATTTTTATTCTTTGAAATTGTCATGGTTGGAAATGGTATTGAATGCATGGTTTAAATGATTATTTTGGTATGTTTTTGATGGTTATAGGTGCATCAGATATGTTGGTAAATATGGCTTGTAGGTTGACCCTTATGGGTGGCATTTTGGCCTTGTAAATGGCCTATAATGTCACACGGTTGTGGCACACGGGCATGCCTAAGACCGTGGTTAAATTGGCAGAATGTAGCTTAAATAGCACAGGGCCTCGACATGGGCGTGTCAGCTGGCCGTGCTGTACAAGTCAGTAGCTAGCTAAGAGCACACGGCCATGGCACACGGGAGTGCTTGGTGGCCGTGTTGGAAAAGTCATTATATGGTCTGGTAGCACACGGTCATGGCACACGGACGTGCCTAGTGACCGTGTTGATATAGTCAGTATGTAAACACGGATGGACACACGGGGGTGTCTAGAAGCCGTGGAGGGCACACGGTCTCCTCCCACGGGCGTGCCTCCCCTAAAAGTTGGAAAAGTTTTTAATTTTCATGAAATTTCATATGTGTTTCAGTTTAGTCCCAACTCGATTTATATGCATGCATTGGGTCTTGATGACTCATCTAAGGGACACTATGATCGTTAATGATGAATGTAATATATGAAATGTTATGTAAGTTTCGATGCATGCAGTAATGCTCCTAACCCTAGTCCAGTCGATTCACGGGTTAGGGGTGTTACATTTGGTTGGTATCAGAGCTACAGTTTAGTCGATTCTCGGACTAACGTAGCGTGTCAGAGTCTAGCTATACATGCCATATATCTGAATTGCGATAGTGTGATGAATCCTGACGTATAAAAATGTGATTTTCGTATAGTAATGGATCCCGAAAGAGCCGTGGTGACGGCGTGAGAGCAATGCGCGATCCCGCGCCGCAGGGACAGCGCCCTCTGATCCGAGACCGGCTACTAGCGGTCAAGGGGAAGAAGCTAAACAAGCTTTCTTCCAGATGATGAGTGAGTGGCTCATTCAGTTCGTAAAGAATAACCTTACTATTTCGCAACCTTCAGCCCCGGGTAATCCCCCTGAGACATCAGTTGTGCCTCCGGTGATGGGTGTAAATCTGTTGAATAAGCCTCTAGTTGACAAGATTCGCAAGTATGGGGCTGAAGAATTCTGAGCTACCAATGATGATGATGCTAAAAAGGCCGAATTCTGGTTAGAGAATACTATCCGGGTATTCGACGAAATGTCTCTGACTCCTGATGAATGCATAAAGTGTGTTATATCATTACTCCGAGATGCAGCTTATCAATGGTGGAAAACCCTGATTTCTGTTGTTTCGAAAGAGCGAATTACATGGGACTTATTTCAAGGCGAGTTTCGAAAGAAGTATATCAGTGAGAGATTCGTAGATCAGAAGCGAAAGGAATTTCTGGAACTAAAACAAGGCCGAATGATCGTTTGAATATGAGCGAGTTCGTGAGATCGAGTCGATGACGCTCGAGAATGTGTATCATCTGAAGCTATAATGTGCAAAAGGTTCGAAGATGGGATTAATGAAGATATTCATTTGCTAGTCAAAATTTTAGAGATAAAGGAGTTTGTTGTACTCGTTGACCGAGCGTGCAAAGCTGAGGCGCTTGGAAAAGATAAAAGAAAAGCTGAGTTAGAAGTTCAAGATATGAGAAAGAGATTTCAGAGTAAATCATTTCAGTCTACTCCGAAAAGATTCTGAGATAATCAAAGTCGTTTCAGAGATAATGTGAGATATTCGAACAGAAATCAATCTAGACCGCAAATGAGCTCCAAAGCTCCAGCAACTTCGGTGGCAAGTGTTGGAAACGTGTCATCCGAGAAACACGAATGTAAACATTGTGGAAAAAGGCATCCGGAAGTCAGTAGATTAAATGATAGAGCTTGTTTCGATGATGTGGATCACTTGATCACTTTATCCGTGATTGCCCCGAGTCGGTCGAGCAGGCAGATCGCTCGAATCGAGATCCGATAATGCACTGTGAGAGGTAGATCATCGAAGAACGTAAGATATGTCAGTGGTAGTCAGAGAACTACGAGAGAAAATGTTGTAAGATCTGAAGCTAGAGCGCCTGCTAGAGCGTATGCTATCCGAGCTCGTGAGGAAGCTTCATCGCCTGATGTTATAACTAGTACTTTTACTCTTTATGATACTTCTGTGATTGCTTTGATAGACCCTGGTTCTACGCATTCATATATATGTATGAATTTAGTATTCAGCAAGACTTTGCCTGTAGAGTCTACTTAGTTTACTATAAAAGTATCGAACCCCTTAGGTAAAAGTGTCCTTATTGACAAAGTCTGCAAGAACTATCCGTTAATGTTTTGAGATATCTGTTTTCCTGCTGATCTGATGCTGTTGCCATTTGACGAGTTCGATATTATTCTGGGTATGGATTGGTTGTTTTTGCATGATGCTGTTGTGAATTGTAAAAGAAAGACTATTGATTTGAGATGTTCGAATGATGAGATTATACGAATTGAATCTAATGAATTGAGTGGATTATCTGCTGTGATAACTGTTTTGAAAGCTCAAAGTTATGTGAAGAAGGGATATGAGGCATATTTTGCTTATGTGATTGATTCAAAGGTATCCGAAAATAAAGTTGAATCAGTGCCTATTGTCTGTGAGTTTTCTGATGTGTTTCCTGAAGAGTTACCGGGTTTACCTCCTATACGTGAAGTTGAATTTGGTATTGAGTTATTGCCTGGTACTACGCCTACTTCGATAGCTCCGTATAGAATGGCACCAACAGAATTGAAAGAGTTAAAGTCACAGTTGCAAGAGTTGAATGATAGAGGGTTCGCTAGATCGAGTTTCTCACCTTGGGGTGCTCCTGTTCTATTTGTGAAAAAGAAAGACAGCACGATGAGAATGTGCATTGATTATCGTCAGCTGAACAAGGTGACTATAAAGAAGAAATATCTGTTGCCCAGAATTGATGATTTATTTGATCAGTTAAAAGGAGATACTGTGTTTTCCAAGATTGATCTGAGATCGGGATATTACCAGTTGAAAGTGAAAGATTCAGACATTTTGAAAACTGCATTCAGAACAAGGTACGGGCATTATGAGTTCTTAGTTATGCCATTTTGATTAACCAATGCTCCTGCTGTTTTTATGGACCTGATGAACAGAATTTTTAGACCGTACCTAGATCGATTTGTTGTCGTATTCATTGACGACATTTTGATTTATTCACGAAATGAGACGAAGCATACTGACCATCTGAGGATTGCGTTACAAACTCTGAAAGAAAAGCAATTGTACGTAAAATTTAGCAAATGTGAATTTTGGTTGCACGAGGCTAGTTTTCTAGGACATATTGTATCAGCTTCTGGGATTCGAGTTGATCCAAGCAAGATTTCTGCTATTCTGGATTGGAAGCCTCCAAGAAGTGTATCCGTTCGCAGATTTTACGGGTTTAGCCGGTTATTACCGCAGATTTGTAAAAGGCTTTTCAACGTTAGCTACACCGTTGACCGGTTACTTGTAAGGATGTTAGATTTGAATGGTCCGATAGATGTCGAGAAGTTTTGATCGATTGAAAACTCATTATGTAAGCTCCAGGTGTTAGTACAACTAGAATCAGGCAAAGAATTTGTGATTTACTGATGATGCTTCATTAAACGGTCTGGGATGTGTTTTGATGCAGGAAGGCAAAGTTGTAGCTTATTCTTCGAGACAATTGAAGCCACATGAAAATAACTATCCGACACACGACCTAGAGTTAACCGCGATTATATTTGCACTTAAGATCTGGCGCCATTATCTGTACGGTGAAAGATGTCACGTATTTTTAGATCATAAAAGTCTGAAGTATTTAATGACTCAGAAAGATTTGAATCTGCGTCAGAGAAGATGGCTTGAGTTTTTAAAAGATTATGAGCTTGTGATAGATTATCATCTGGGTAAAGCAAACGTGGTTGCTGTTGCATTGAGTCAAAAATCAGTATTTGCATTACGTGCTTTGAATGCTCAGATTGATTTGTATGATGATAGTTCTGTGATAGCTAAGTTAAAAGCGAAACCATTGTTTATGCAACAGATATGTGATGCTCAGAAATCTGATAATGAGTTATTAGCAAAACGAGCTCAGTGTGGTTTGAATTCTGAATCTAAATTTTGAGTTGTTGATGATTGTTTAGGATTCCGAGGTCGTATCTGTGTTCCGAGAAATCTGGAGTTGATTCAGCTGATTTTGAGTGAAGCACATAATACTTGTCTATCTGTTCATCCGGGAAGTACAAAGATGTACCATGATCTGAAGCAACACTATTGGTGGTCTGGTATGAAACGAGACATTTCTGACTTTGTTTCGAAATGTTTAATCTGTCAGCAAGTAAAAGCTAAACATCAGGTTCCGTCTGGTTTGCTACAACCAATTCTGATTCCCGAATGGAAATGGGATAGAGTAACGATGGACTTTGTTTCTGGTTTGCCTCAGACTCCGAGAAAGAAAGATACGATTTGGGTCGTAGTTGACCGATTGACGAAATCTGCCCATTTTGTTCTGGTAAGGTCTGATTATTCACTTGATAAATTAGCTGAGCTTTATATTTTAGAGATTGTGAGATTGCGCGGGGTGCCACTATCCATTGTGTCAGATGGAGATCTGAGGTTTACATCGAGATTCTAGAAGAAACTACAAGAAGCTTTAGGCACGAAACTGCATTTCAGTACAGCTTTTCATTCGCAAACAGATGGTCAATCCGAGCGGATCATTCAAATTCTCGAAGATATGTTAAGATGTTGTGTACTTGAGTTTAATGGTAAGTGGGAACAGTATCTGCCCTTGATTGAGTTTGCATACAATAACAGTTTTCAGTCGAGCATCAGAATGGCACCATATGAAGCTTTGTACAGACGTAAATGTCGTACACCTCTGAATTGGACCGAACTCAGTGAAAATAAGCTACATGGGGTCGACTTGATAAAAGACTCAGAACAAAAAGTAAAACTGATCCGATATTGTTTGAAAACAGCATCTGATCGTCAGAAGTCATATGCAGACTTGAAACGAAAAGATATAAAATTTGAGATCGGCGACAAAGTATTTCTGAAAGTGTCACCGTGGAAGAAAGTGCTCCGTTTTGGACGTAAAGGCAAATTGAGTCCAAGATTTATCGGACCGTATGAAATCATCGAACGTGTCGGGCCTGTTGCTTATAGATTAAAGTTTCCGTTTGAGTTAGAAAAGATTCATAATGTATTTCATGTCTCGATGCTCTGTAGATATCGATCTGATCCGTCACATGTAATTACTCCGTCTGAGATTGAAATCTGATCTAATATGTCATACGAAGAGGAACCGATCCGTATCTTAGCTCGTGAAGTAAAAGAGTTGAGAAATAAGAAAATTCCGTTAGTAAAAGTATTATGGAATCAACACGGAATTGAAGAGGCAACATGAGAGCTTGAAGATTCAATGAGACAGCAATATCTGACTCTGTTTAACGGTAAGATTTTTGGGGACGAAAATCCCTAAGGGGGGAGAATTGTAACAGTCCGGTTAATACCCTAGTCGGAACAGTGGTTTTGGGACCACGAATTCGAGTCTAAATAATATTTTAATATTATTTTCTGTGCCGTTGATATGTGATTAAGCATGTGGTAAATTTTTGTGAGCTAATTTGTTTGTCTGTGTGTTTAATTTGACAAAAGGATGAAATTGCATTAAGTGTGAAAGTTGCTTGCTATTTGTCAAGGTATTAAAGTGTTGTGGCTTTTTAAAGTGAGGGCCCTATGTGGCAATTTAGCCAAAAATATGGTTAGTGGACGGCAAGCTATTAAATGAATGAGTTTTATATGTTATAATAATGGTTATTATTTTTATGATAATGTATATGATATTTTATATAATATGTATTTTATAAGCCATTAGTTTATAATAAAAGAAACATGAGTGGATGTTTTCATTTCACCATTTTCTTGCCGAAACCATAAAAGAAAAAGAAAGAAAAAAAATCAAGCAAGGGTTCGGCCATTTGAAAGCTTGAATTAAGGTATGTTTTGAGTCGGCTTTGATAATTTCTATGTTTTTGCAATCGTTGCTTCGAGAGCTTTAAAACCCATGTCTCAATTTTGAGAATTGTTGATGTTTGTGTGACATGCCATGGATGATATGTCAAGCTTTTTGATGATTTTTGGTGTTAAATGAAAGATATGAGTTAGATGAACATACTTTGTTCTTGAATTTTTGATGAATTTAGCTAAATAGGGCTAAATTTAGAAAAATGGAAACTTGAGGGACTAAATGGCAAATTTGATGGAAAATATGGACTTGTATGAGATGTATATACATTCGGCTAAGCATGTGTATGTATGGATTTTGTGAATTTGATGTTTTGAGAAAAATGGACTAAAATGATAAAGTGTACAAATATGAGGGTTAATTTGCAAATAGCCCTAAATGTGTGTCCATGGATTGAATTGTATGAGTTAGTGAATAAAAGGGTTAATTTTGAAAATGTTTAGATCAAGAACCAAGGAAAACGGACATAGATCGTGGGAAAGAGAAAGTAATCGAGTAGCCGTTTTCATTCCGACATATCGAATCCGAGGTAAGTCACTATGCAAATAAATGTATATGTATGCAATTGTAATTGTCCATATGACTAATGATGATAATGAGTGTTTATGAGATGTTGATCATATGAATTCTGAGATAATTTCGTTATAGTGACTAAGTCCGAGTAGCCCCATACGAATCCAGGAATAGATAGGATTGACTAAGTCTCGTCATAGATATCTGTTCTGTTTTTATCATGTAAGACCACGTCTGGGACGTTGGCGTTGATTTGAGACTCATGTAAGACCCTATCTGGGATAGTTGCATCAATATTTGATTATGTGTAAGACCACGTCTGGGACTTTGGCATCAATATGAGTTTTACGTATAAGACCACGTCTGGGACGTTGGCCTCGTTATGATTCTTACGTGTAAGACCATGTCCGGGACATCGGCATCGTACTGATTCGTGTAAGACCCTTTTTGGGACAGTGGCATCGATATCTTAGAACATGTAAACCTCGTCTTGGACGATGGCATTGTACGATTATTTCGAGCTTCTGAGTATCCTACTGGATTTCTCATGCTTTAGCGGGCAAGTCTGAGATACAAATGGCAAATCCGGGCTTTGATAGATTAAGTAAATGAGTGTCAGATTCAGGTACGTTGGTTATACTCTAGTTGTGTATAAAAGGTAAGTATCTATGTGATCTTACTACGAAGCTATGTATATGGAATGGATGATATGATATGTAAAGATTTGGCTAAATGAGCTATGTGCTTATATGATTCTTGAATGGTGAAAGTGGGAAATGTGATCAATAGCATAAGAATTAAAGAATATATGTGATATTTTGCTAAGTGTTTGATATGTGCCAAAGTATTTATTTGAGAATATGCCCTCCATGCTAAATTTGTTTGTATATTGACTTACTAAGCTTTTGGAAAGCTTACTTTGTGTGTGTTTTCTCTATTTTATAGGTCGTCAAAGCTACTGAAGGCTCGGGACCGTTAAGGATCGTCATCACACTACTAAAATCATTTTGGTACACTTTGAAAATGTATAAAGTTAGATATGGCATGTATAGGCTAGTACTTTAGTATAAGTTGTTATGTGATCTTAGCCATGTGATTTGGCTATTTTTGAATTAAGACTTTGCTTAAATGAATGTGATATATGATGCATATCTTGGTATGGTGAAAGCATGTGAAATGGCCAAGTTTTGAGTGTGCAAATGAATGAATTATGCCTGTAATGATATGAGTTTTATTCTTTGAAATTTTCATGGTTGGAAATGGTATTGAATGCATGGTTTGAATGATTATTTTGGTATGTTTTTTATGGTTATAGGTGCATCAGATATGTTGGTAAATATGGCTTGTAGGTTGACCCTTATGGGTGGCATTTTGGCCTTGTAAATGGCCTATAATGTCACACGGTTGTGGCACACGGGCGTGCTTAAGACCGTGGTTGAATTGGAAGAATGTAGCTTAAATAGCACACAGCCTTGACATGGGCGTGTCAGCTGGCCGTGGTGTACAAGTCAGTAGCTAGCTAAGAGCACACGGCCATGGCACACGGGCGTGCTTGGTGGCCGTGTTGGAAAAGTCAGTATATGGTCTGGTAGCACACGGTCATGGCACACGAACGTGCCTAGTGACCGTGTTGATATAGTCAGTATGTAAACACGGATGGACACACGGGGGTGTCTAGAAGCCGTGGAGGGCACACGGTCTCCTCCCACGGGCGTGTCTCCCCTGAAAGTGAGAAAAGTTTTAAATTTTCATGAAATTTCATATGTGTTTCAGTTTAGTCCCAACTCGGTTTATATGCATGCTTTGGGTCTTGATGACTCATCTAAGGGACACTATGATCGTTAATGATGAATGTAATGTATGAAATGTTATGTAAGTTTCTGATCTGTCTGGTAATGCTCCTAACCCTAGTCCGGCGTCAGTTACGGGTTAGGGGTGTTACAACTACTCATTCGTGACTTGATTAGGTTAGTAATTATTTTCTATAATTAATTTAATAATAGTTTCTCCAATCTGCAATCCCTTGGGTACGATCCTCAGAATATTTACCGGTGTTTCGTTGTAACACTTTTATATTACAATTTGACCCGTATACTTGCGGACACCACCGATTTAATTTTATATATTTTTTATATGATATTTATACTATAAACGGTAGCACATTTATATGTGGTTACCAACCTCTAGCATAGGGGGGCCTTGAAGTAGATGAACCTTCCATAGTTTAAGTTTAGCAACACTAAGGATCTCTACTAGCTACTTTAAGTGGTTGGTTCTGATATCAATTGAGGCTTTAAAATCGTTGCTGAGATAAATGTTATAAATTGTGAATGAGTGACAAAGGAGTGAGCAGTTCTTCACCACTATGATAGAAACAATAAATAAACAAAAGACACAAGAGTTTTTTTACGCAATTCAGTTTTCTAACGTTTATGGAGCCTAGCTCAATGAGAAATTGTAACACCCCTCACCCGTATTCAACGCTAGAATAGGGTTACGGAGCATTACCAAACTTATAAAACAATTAAACATTCATTTCACATAAATTTCCAAATCCATACAAATGGCATTCACAAACAACCATATTGTCCTTATTATGAGCCTACGAGGCCCAAAACCTGCATTCGGGAAGGTTCGAGACTAAACCGATAACTCAGGAAATTTTTACGAAACTTAGAAAATTTTTCAATATACAGGGGACACACGCCTCTGTTGCCTAGCCGTGTGAGACACATGGCCAAAGACACGCCCGTGTCACAGGCCGTGTGGACATTCAAAATGGGATCACATGGCCGTGTCCCAGCCCGTGTCTGACCCCGTGTAACTCTCTGACTTGGGTCATGTAACATCCCAAAAACGGGGTTATTTGAAATTTCATTATGTTCTTATGTATGAACTGCTGAGTCATTATTTATGGAATAATAATGGTCAATTTAAGGCTTAGTGTTGGCTCGATTTGGTAGGAAATTTTAATTTTTAACTTTTAAAAGAAGGGGGCCTTGGTAAGTGGTGTTATAAGAATAAATTGGGTATTTTTAACACAAAATAGGCCTTGGAAAAGTGGCAAAGCAAGCCCACTTAAGAGCTAGCATGTGACGCCACAAGGGATAGGGAGAGCCTTGGTTCGAGTCATGATTCCCCCTCTTATTTTGCATTATTGTTGGACGGCACATAGGGAGAGTTTTGCTCCCTTTAAATTCTTTTTTTTTAGAGATAATTAAGGATTTTATTAAAAAGGGATATTAGGGATATTATTAGATTAAGTGGATTATTGATTATTAATTGATTAATAGAGATTAATTCAAATTAATTTTGAATTAATGCAAATAAGTGGCGAGGAGAAGTTTTAGGCATTGAGCGAATTTGAACTCCTTGAACAAGGAGGTATGGACTGGCAAGGCTGCTAGGTGATGGCCGAATACGGGACTCCTTGGTGAAGAGGAGTTGGTGGGAGTTGGGCTCCTAGTTGCCAAAGTTGGACGGCAAGTCAAAGGGGGTGCCGAATGCTTATAAATACCCCAACCCACCACCTTGTTTTCTTTTTTTTCCCATCTCTGCTTGTAGAAAAAAACATAACCCTTTTTCCCTTCTAATTTTCTTTATTTTCTCTCAAACACTTTTAGCCAAACTCTTACCACCTTTTCCTCTCAATTGATTTTCCTTCCATTGTCCTCTTCATAATAGCCGAATATACCCAATCGTAAGTGCCGAATCTCTTTCTCCTTTTAAAGCACCTTGGCCGAATATTGTGCAAGAAAAGGGGTGGCTTTCCTTTAGTCGATTCCAAAAGGTAAGGGTCTTAGGCCGAATGCTTATGTTTTTCTTCCCATCATGTCGACTTTGATAAAGGTAGGTAATTGGTTTCGGCAACTGTTAATTAAGGGTGCTAACTACAGATTCAACCGAATTGGTTGTAGGATCTTGGGATTGGAAACAAGCAAGTAGGTTCGTCCACGTTTGACAATTAATTTTCGTAAGGACCTACACATATATTTGGTATTCGTTTTAACCGAAGGCTACTAACTTATTGATTGACGATTGTTGGAAGCAGAGGCACTTTGAGGGTGGTGTTTAGTACTCGGCGATTGGGTAAGGATTGGGTACAAAGTATGACCCCTTTAAATTGTTTGGTTTGGCCGAATGGGCCATATCACTAACCTTGAGAGTTGGCCGAATATAGGGGCAAAGACTTGAGTGTGGCCAACTTCTCTTCTCAGTTTAGACTCCTTGTTGGTGACAGTGTGTACATACACACCATTTAACTTGTTAATTATGCTAAGTAATGTGATTGCTAGCTTGATGTATGTAGCAATGGCTTGAATACCATAGCGGTATATGGTAATCTGGTAAGTACTGTGCATATGATTGCTATTTTATGCTTTTGGGAAGCATCTTTGTGATAATACATATGATAAATCTATATGTGACCGATGACTATGTGGGTTGATTGAGTGGAGGGGCGGTGTATTCGTCTTCGACGTGAGCACCAGTGCTTTGGTAGCACACTGTGACTATACGTCACGGAGGTTTGGTACCTCCGGAGGTTTGGTACCTCATAGCGACTTGTCCTGTGGTTAACACCACCGTGGGTTGGCCCCACTTGAGATATGGGATCGTCTGCGCGGTGATTTGGTATCACACGATGGGTTGGCCCCATCACCCGATTTGTGTCTCACGGACACCGTGCTTTGGTAGCACATCGTGACTATATGTCACCAGTGGTTTGGCACCACCAAAGGTTTTGGTAACACATCGTGGATCGCGGTCACCAAAGGGTTTGGTACCACGTGGGGTAGACAAAGGTGTTTGGTTGGCTAGGTTGGGTACTCGATACTTTGCTTAATTGATCTGTTATATGTGGTGTATGAAATGTTGTATTAACCGGGAAGGGTTACATATCGAGTCTTGGTGACTCACCTTCTCCTTTAATATTTTTCAGGTGACTCGTAGATGGCGGTTGAGGAGCTAGGTGGGACTCGAGGCGGCCATGCAAAGGATTTTCTGAGAACTTTAAAGTTGTTTAATTTTTATTTTGGGTTGTAATAAGGCCTCCATAAACTATAGTTGCGGTTTTTTTATATGTTGGATGTCGACTTAAACTATATCATTAAATTAAATTAAATCACATGTTCTCTTTTGGTAAACACGAAAAAGTTTAATCGTGCCATCGGGTACACTTGAAATCGATAAAATAATTGGGCTTAATTAAAATCCCAAATTGGATCTAAGGTTAGCTTAACAAGACAACCAAACGCGAGGAGGTTTCAATAGAAAATTAAATGTTTTTCAAAAGCGATCACAAGGTTTTACCTCGTAATAACTCGATTTGGTCATAGTGTTTGGGCGGGTTTGGGTTGTTCTGAGAATTGGTATCGAGCCCAGTTCAAAGCTCGGTGTGGTAGCCCAAGGCCCAAAAATGTTTTTGGTAGGCCTTATGGTATGATTTCAGGTTTTTAAGCGGCATGGCCCGAGTCTCTCCAGACCGATCCGCCTGTAAGTACATCTAAACCTTTGTGTGAAATATATTCAGTAGAAGGGTAGGAAGCATGGAACGTAGATAGACTTATAGGACTTGGACCCTAGGGTTAGATTACTCAAACACAACGAAGCATAAGACTTAAAGAACTAAACCAACCTATGACTTAGTCAATGAGGTAGGGTGTGGTAACCCCTGCACGCATGTCTAGGATTGGATCCGGGAAGAGCTTGGTATTTAAGCAGATCCTCGTGACTCACCTCCTCTTCGCAGTATCCTACCGGTGCGTAGCTTCTGGTTCACCCTAACTCGTAAGGCTCGGTGGTGTGGTAACCTCTGTGCGCATGTCTAGAAAGGTTCGGTGAGCTTGGTATTTAAGCGGTCCGCGTGACCCACCTCCTCTTCACTTGAATTCCGCAGTGCGTAGCTTTGGTTCACCACGACCGGGAGGGCTCGGTCATAGGCTAAACACAATGATTAAAACCCAAAAAAAGGGAATCACCATATTTTCAAAAAAAGAAGGGAATAATAAGCCCTAATGTTTTAAAAACGTATCCAATAACCCTCTTAAACCCTAGAACACTAGGTATACCATGTTTTCTCGGAAAACTTGACTTGTGAAAAATTACCGAAATACCCCTAGGAGTAAAATTACCAAAATGCCCCTGACCCCTAAAATATTGATTCAATGATTTTGCCTAAAAATTTCAACTATTTTATAAAACATTCAATAATTAGCTTTGGGAATCATCAAGAAAATATCTTGGCCCCGAAAAGTGCGAAAATACCCTGTAGGAAAAAGACGAAAATACCCACAGGTTAGAAATGGGCAGAAATGTCCGATGAGTGAATAGGTATGGAAAGTATTAAGGAATGGATGCATGGACTTCTTTGTGTGAACTAGGATAGGAAACTGAAACATTGGTTGCTCGAAAGAATCTCTGATTAAACCTCATCCATAAAACTTCTTCGCGAGTAATAAAGTGAAACAAATGCTAACGCATAAAATTTTTCTTAATCGAGTTAAAAGCGCGGTAGATAGAATGAGTTCTAGAGGACGTGGACGCCGTGGACGTGGTAGGGTAGGATGACGGTGTCCGAACCCGTCAGTCGGGACAAGGCTCGAAAAATGAGGTACCACCACCACCACCACCTCCTACTTTTAGAGGCCGAGGAGCCGGACCGGTGGCGGCGGACCGGTATCGCAAGTGTGTTGCGAGTCTTGGAGATGGTGGTCGGGTCGGGGAAATGTTGGAGCTCGGAAATCTATCCCCGAGCGACTCCGATCTAACGGAGCGGAGGTATTCCGAGGTGTGTCGGGAGTGGCACCCGTGCGTGGAATCATGGCTAGAGTCAACCGAGAGGATCATGGATGACCTTGACTGATCAAGAAGAGAAGTCGAAAGGCGAGTGTCGCTTCTAAAGGATGAAGCGTATCGGTGGTGGCTTACGGTTCGAGATGGGGCTACAAACGATGATTTGACTTGGGAGTATTTCGAACCGCCTATCGAGAAAGTATGTGGGCACTAGCTACACCGACGCCCAGCAGAGAAAGGCTTTTCGGGATTAGTTCAAGGAACTAAGTCCGTGTCGAATATGAGGCGGAATTTTAAGGCTAAGTAGGTATCGAGAGGCATAGTGGCTCTCGAACATGAGCGCTGTGTGTCCGCTTTGAGGATGGACTCAGAGATGATTTAAGGTTCTTGATTGCCCCACAAAGAGAGTTCGTGAGTTCTCATCCCTAGTGAAAAAGGCTAAGGTAGCCGAGGGAATCAAGGAGGCTTGTGAGGCGAATTATAGTAAGAACAATCGGAAGAGAAGTTTTGGGTCACCGGATCAAGCGGTAGTACTCGAGAAAAAAGGGGCTAGGCCAAGTGGGCCCAATCAGCAAAGAAGGCCCACAACCGCTAATCGTGAGGCCGACTCGGTGCAATCAACGTGGGAAGACCCATTGGGGAGGTTGTTGGGCGGTGATAAAGGATGCTTTGAGTGTGGGTCTTTGGAGCATCGCGTCGAGATTGTCCCCAAAAGCTAGCTAAGAAGCGACGGAAGGGCGAGACCGTGCACAAGATAGAAATGTAGGACCACGGAGGGGTCGTGGTAATGGTAGAGGAAACAACGGTCCCAACCGAGGTCGTGGAACTCAAGGCGAGGTTCGGGCAACACGAGGCTAGCGCACCTGGCTTAGTCTATGCAAAGCAAGGTGTCGCGAAGAAGGTGACGCACCGGATGTCATAACCGATGCGTTTTTAATTTTTGGTTTTCCTTATGTTGCATTGATTGATGTGGGCTCGACACACTCGTACATTGCTAGTAATGTGGTAGGAACTATGGACCTAGACTCAAAAGCGCTTCTAGGAGATGATCGTAGTTAGCCCTTTAGGTCACTCCGTGATCGTAGATAAACTCTATAGAGGCGTACCCCTAGAACTTCAAGGGGTAGTGTTTGTAGCCGATCTAATGGAACTACCATTTGGAGAGTTCGATTTGATCCTTGGCATGGATTGGTTGGTTAAGTACCAAGCAAGGTTGGATCAGCGCGACCAGCGCATGGTTCTTAAGACGCGGAAGGTGATGAAGTGGTTATGATAGGAGATAGGAGGAATTATCTATCCAACGTAGTGACCGCCTTAAAGGTGAAAAGATGGTCAAGAAGGGTTGTGAGGCGTATTTGGTTCAAATCTATGCTTTGGAAGCTAAGGAGTTGGAAGTTGAAAAGGTCCGAACGGTTGGGGAATTTGCTGATGTGTTCCCGGAAGAACTTCCGGTTTGCCTCGGATCGGGAAGTCGAATTCGGTATAGACTTGCTACAGAACGCACTGTGTCCATAGCACCATACCGAATGGCACCAAAGGAATTGGTGGAGTGAAGGCTCAAATTCGGGAGCTCTTGGATAGGGGTTTATACGACCAAGTATATCTCCGTGGGGCGCTGTGTTGTTTGTCAAGAAGAAGGGCGGTTCTATGCGGATGTGCATCGACTACCGTCGATTAAATAAGTTGACGATCAAGAACAAGTATCCGTTGCCTCGGATTGACGACTTGTTCGATCAATCTGAAGGGTGCCTCGGTGTTCTCGAAGATAGACCTTAGGTCGAGTTATCATCAACTTAAGGTAAAGGAGGTCGATGTTCACAAAACGGCATTTCGAACTCGGTATGGGCATTTTGAGTTCTTGGTAATGCCATTTGGGTTGACTAATGCGCGGCGGCATTCATGGACTTGATGAGCAGAGTATTCCAAATGCTTTGGACCGATTCGTCGTGGTATTCATAGACGACATATTGGTTTATTCAAGGGCGTAAGAGGAGCATGACAAGCATCTACAGATAGTTACTGCAAGTATTGAGGAGAAGCGGTTGTATGCCAAATTCGGTAAGTGTGAATTTTGGGTGAAGGAGGTGGCTTTCTTAGGTCATGTAGTGTCACCAAAGGAATTAGAGTAGACCCCGCAAGATTGAGGCGAAGATTGGAGTGGAAACCACCTAGGGCGGTGGTGAAATACTGAAGTTTTCTAGGTTTAGCAGGATACTATCGGAGATTCGTGGAAGGATTCTCTCTAATAGCAAATACCGTTGACTAAGTTGCTAAGGAAGGGTGTCCCATTTGTATGGACGGAAAAGCAGCAAGAAAGCTTTGATAAGTTAAGGAAGATTTTGACTAAGCTCCGGTTTGGTAGTACGACTGAAGCGAGGAAAGTTATTCACGATTTTTATTGTGATGCATCTCACACCGCTTGGGATGTGTGTTGATGCGAGATGGGAAGGTAGTAGCCTATGCATCCCGTCGATTAAGATCGCATGAGGTTAACTACCCAACTCACGACTTAGAGTTAGCGGGCCGTCTTCGCTCAAAGATATGGAGACATTACCTGTATGGAGAGAAGTCGATGGTCTACCACAGATCACAAAAGCTTGAGGTATCTTCGACTCGAAGGATCTGAATCGAGACAATATCGATGGATTGAACTACTAAAGGACTACGATCGTTCAATTGAATACCATCCGGGTAAGGCTAATGTAGTAGCCGACGCATTGAGCCGGAAGGTGGTGATTTTGACTTAAGAGCGATGTTCGCTCGGTTAAGTCTATATGACGATGGGAGTCTTTTGGCGTAACTTCAAGTTAAGCCGACATGGATTGAGGAGATTAAGGGAAAGCGATTAGTGGATGAAGGCTTGAGTTCAAGAGGGTACAAGTTCAAGACGGTGGTTTGGAAGGATACACCGACTAGTGAAGGAGCGCTTTGTTTTCAAGGGCGAGTCTGTATGCCAAAGGATCCAGTTTAAAGCGCGAAAAATTCTTCAAGATGCACATAGCGGCCCATACGCTATGCACCTGGAGGAAGCAAAATGTATGGAGATTTGCGGAAACAGATTTTGGTGGCGTGGGTTGAAGCGTGAGATAACGAGTTGGTAGGAAAGTGTCCGACGTGTCGCCGGTTAAGGCTGAACATCGGTCACCATCGGGACTACTTCAACCGATAAAGATCCTCAATGGAAATGGGAGAGGATCACTATGGATTTTGTTAGTGGGCTACCCCTTACGCCCACTAAGAAGGATGCGATTTGGGTAATTGTGGATCGCCTAACTAAGTCGACTCACTTCATGCCGGTGAGAATGGATTACTCTCTCCGAAAGCTAGCAAAGCCGTATGTGGGTGAAATAGTAAGGTTGCATGGCGTGCGATGTCGATTATCTCGGATAGGGATCCCGATTCACGTCAAGGTTTTGGAAAGCGTTGCATCAAGCTTTGGGTACACGGTTAGATTTCAAGATCGGCTTTCCATCCACAATCGACTGGACAATCGGAAAGGGTGATCTGATTTTAGAAGACATGTTAAGGGGTGTGTCTTGGATTTTAGTGGTAGTTGGGAGGAGTACCTACCATTAGCGAATTCGCTTATAACAATAGTTATCAAGCGAGTATTCAAATGGCTCCATACGAGGCCCTATATGGACGAAAAGTGCCGTACTCCTACATGTTGGGCGGAGTTGGGAGAACGACAAGTTATGGGTCCAGAATCGTAACCGAGACGGAAGACAAAGTCAAGGTGATTCGGTCTCGTCTCAAGGAAGCATCGGATAGGCGTAAGTCTTATGCCGATCTCAAACGCAAGGAAGTGGAGTATCTTTGTGGGAGACAAGGTCTTTACGAAAGTGTCGCCTTGGAAAAAGGTGTTGAGATTTGGGCTGAAAGGGAAGTTAAGCCCAAGGTTTATTGGGCCATATCTTTGTTGTGAAGCGAATAGGACCAGTGGCTTATCGGCTAGAGTTGCGGCGCGGAATCGAGTCGATTCATGACGTCTTTCACGTGTCAATCTTTGAGGCGGTATCGGTCGAGATCCTTCGCACGTTGTGCCGAGCGTAAATCGAAGTGAATCCAGTTTATCTTTTGAAGAGGAGCCGTTCGGATCTTAGACCGAGATGAGAAAGTTCTCGTGGAAGTCGCGATGCCCTTGGTGAAGGTCTTTGTGGCGGAACCATGGTATAGAGGAAGCTACGTGGGAACCCGAGGATGTAATGAGGCGACAATACCCCCACCTTTTCTAGTTAAGAAATTTCGAGGACGAAATTTATTTTAAGAAGGTAGAATCTGTAACATCCCAAAAAGGGTTATTTGAAATTTCATTATGTTCTTATGTATGAATCTAACGAGTCATTATTTATGGAATAATAATGGTCAATTTAAGGCTTAGTGTTGGCTCGATTTGGTAGGAAATTTTAATTTTTAACTTTTAAAAGAAGGGGGCCTTGGTAAGTGGTGTTATAAGAATAAATTGGGTATTTTTAACACAAAATAGGCCTTGGAAAAGTGGCAAAGCAAGCCCACTTAAGAGCTAGCATGTGACGCCACAAGGGATAGGGGAGAGCCTTGGTTCGAGTCATGATTCCCCCTCTTATTTTGCATTATTGTTGGGCTGGCACATAGGAGAGTTTTGCTCCCTTTAAATTCTTTTTTTTTAGAGATAATTAAGGATTTTATTAAAAAGGGATATTAGGGATATTATTAGATTAAGTGGATTATTGATTATTAATTGATTAATAGAGATTAATTCAAATTAATTTTGAATTAATGCAAATAAGTGGCCAGGAGAAGTTTTAGGCATTGAGCCGAATTTGAACTCCTTGAACAAGGAGGTATGGACGGCAAGGCTGCTAGGTGATGGCCGAATACGGGACTCCTTGGTGAAGAGGAGTTGGCTGGGAGTTGGGCTCCTAGTTGCCAAAGTTGGACGGCAAGTCAAGAGGGGGGGGTGCCGAATGCTTATAAATACCCCAACCCACCACCTTGTTTTCTTTTTTTTCCCATCTCTGCTTAGCCGAAAAACATAACCCTTTTTCCCTTCTAATTTTCTTTATTTTCTCTCAAACACTTTTAGCCAAACTCTTACCACCTTTTCCTCTCAATTGATTTTCCTTCCATTGTCCTCTTCATAATAGCCGAATATACCCAATCGTAAGTGCCGAATCTCTTTCTCCTTTTAAAGCACCTTGGCCTAATATTGTGCAAGAAAAGGGGTGGCTTTCCTTTAGTCGATTCCAAAAGGTAAGGGTCTTAGGCCGAATGCTTATGTTTTTCTTCCCATCATGTCGACTTTGATAAAGGTAGGTAATTGGTTTCGAAAGCTGTTAATTAAGGGTGCTAACTCTGATTCAACCGAATTGGTTGTAGGATCTTCGGGATTGGAAACAAGCAAGTAGGTTCGTCCACGTTTGACAATTAATTTTCGTAAGGACCTACACATATATTTGGTATTCGTTTTAACCAAGGCTACTAACTTATTGATTGACGATTGTTGGAAGCAGAGGCACTTTGAGGGTGGTGTTTAGTACTCGAAGCGATTGGGTAAGGATTCGGGTACAAAGTATGACCCTTTAAATTGTTTGGTTTGGCCGAATGGGCCATATCACTAACCTTGAGAGTTGGCCAAATATAGGGGCAAGACTTGAGTGTGGCCGACTTCTCTTCTCGGATTTAGACTCCTTGTTGGTGACAGTGTGTACATACACACCATTTAACTTGTTAATTATGCTAAGTAATGTGATTGCTAGCTTGATGTATGTAGCAATGGCTTGAATACCATAGCGGTATATGGGGTAACTGCAAGTACTGTGCATATGATTGCTATTTTATGCTTTTGGGAAGCATGTTTGTGATAATACATATGATAAATCTATATGTGACCGATGACTATGTGGGTTGATTGAGTGGAGGGGGTGTATTCGTCTTGACGAGCACCAAAGGCTTTGGTAGCACACCGTGACTATACGTCACCGAGAGGTTTGGTACCTCCGAGGTTTGGTACCTCATAGCGACTTGTCCCCGTGGTTAACACCACCGTGGGTTGGCCCCACTTGAGATATGGGATCGTCGCGGGTGATTTGGTATCACACGATGGGTTGGCCCCATCACCCGATTTGTGTCTACGGACACCGTGCTTTGGTAGCACATCGTGACTATATGTCACCAGTGGTTTGGCACCACCGGTGTTTTGGTAACACATCGTGATCGCGGTCACCAAGTGGTTTGGTACCACGTGGGGTAGACAAAGGTGTTTGGTTGGCTAGGTTGGGTACTCGATACTTTGCTTAATTGATCATTATATGTGGTGTATGAAATGTTGTATTAACCGGGGAAGGGTTACATATCGAGTCTTGGTGACTCACCTTCTCCTTTAATATTTTTCAGGTGACTCGTAGATGGCGGTTGAGGAGCGGTGGGACTCGAGGCGCCATGCAAAGGATTTTTACTGAAACTTTAAAGTTGTTTAATTTTTATTTTGGGTTGTAATAAGGCCTCCATAAACTATAGTTGCGTTTTTTTATATGTTGGATGTCGACTTAAACTATATCATTAAATTAAATTAAATCACATGTTCTCTTTTGGTAAACACGAAAAAGTTTAATCGTGCCATCGGTACACTTGAAATCGATAAAATAATTGGGCTTAATTAAAATCCCAAATTGGATCTAAGGTTAGCTTAACAAGACAACCAAACGAGGAGGTTTCAATAGAAAATTAAATGTTTTTCAAAAGCGATCACAAGGTTTTACCTCGTAATAACTCAGATTTGGTCATAGTGTTTGGGCCGGGTTTGGGTTGTTACAGGTCACACGGCTAACACACACGCCCGTGTGACTAGCCTGTGTGCTCTAGAAATGGCCACACACGCCCGTGTGCCAGGCCGTGAGCTAGGCCATGCCAAACCTGTAGGGTATACTGACTTATGCCACACGGCCATGACACACACCCGTGTGCTGGGCCATGTGGAGTATACTAACTTGATTTCAAATTAAACACCACGGGACACACGGTCGTGCAACGTAACCATGTGTCAGACACGGCTGAGACACACGCCCGTGTCTCTGCCCGTGTAGACAAAAAATAGGCTATTTACTAAGCCATTTTGCCACCCAAATTGCATGTACCTACACCAACTCAAATGGCATAAACCAAGACATAAATAGGCATTCAATCAACCTCATCCAAACATCATTTATACCATTTCAATACCAACCAATACCAAGCATATCAATACCACAACACACCAACCAATTTCATACCAAAACTTACTTTTACAATACATCAAAATAACCAATTCCAAATATACATTATTTGCCTAGATTCACTAGCATACCAAATTCAATTCTCAATCAATTAATACCTATATTTACCAAATATTAATAAACATAACAAAACCATATTTAAACACCTAACCAAAACCATATACACATATGAAAATACAACCAAACCAACCAAATTAAGCCAACTCTCATGGCTATATACAAAACCAAAACATTAACATTTACAAGCCATTTTAAACGACTAAATTCATTACCAAACTATATATCAAAATGACCTTAATCCTATACATGCCATATACTCAAAATGCTTAAGTTCAAAAGTACCAAAGTGATAGGTAGGATAGTGTGATGAAGTTTCTGATGATTTCCGAATCCTAGCTGGCTTTGAAATCACTATAAAACATGGAAAAGTAAACAATGTAAGCTATAAAGCTTTGCAAGCTCGTATGAAGATAATAAACAAAACTCACCATTTAATTTATTTCAAAATATGCATATAACATACACAAAATAATTAAACACAATGTTAACATGTATTAAATCATCTACATAACCATGAGTTCACTTCTTTCATAAGTTCGATACATATACAATTTTTGTACATACTTGTTTTGATAAGTATCTATTCTCACCATTTTATATCTTCGATATAGCCGTTGAACCATTTGGAATAATACAGGATACTCAGGAATCTCGCACCCTAAGTGCCAATAAATATAGCCGAAGCTATCTCAATAAATCTTGCACAAAAGTGCCAATACATAGCCGAAGCTATCTCAATAATGCTCACTCTCGAGCTATCAACGGTTCTTCTCACACAAGCTGACGGTCATGACGAAGCTACATGGTGCTGCTCACATAAGCTGATAAAAATCCGCAACATATGCTGGATAACTCAGCCACCGGTAGGACGTACGGACCAGCACCCAAACAATAATAACCCTTAATGACATGTCATTCGTATCCTAATCTATTCCTAAGGTTCAATCAGGATTTCTCGTTGCCAAATCATCGTCGAATGTGTCTGTAAGATCGTATTTACAATTTATGCAATATCAAAGCATTTAAAATACAATTATAACAATGCTTATTACATACGAACTTACCTCGGATGCAAAAATGACGAATTAAGTCGATTAATCTGAAACTTTGTTCCGATCTAAATCCGTATTTCGCCTTTCTTGATCTAATTGAGCATAGATAGCATGGCCGACTGAAAACCTAAGAATTTTTGCTTTTTTTCTTGTTAAAATCGGGTAAAGGAAGAAGAGGAATGAAATAATTGGCCTTTGTTTTATTAAATTATCATTTAATTATCTATTTACCAAATTAACCTTTTAATTAAATAACAAAAATCACTTAAAAGATGTCCATAAATGTCCACTTAAACAACCAATGGTCTAATTACCACATAAGGACCTCCACTATTTAATTTCATAGCCACTTGATACCTTTAACTATTAGAACATCACTTTTACATTTTACGCGATTTAGTCCTTTTTATCAAATTAAGCATTCAAATGATAAAATTTCTTAACGAAACTTTCACATAATTATTCTATCATACTAAAAACATTGAAATAATAATAAAATAATTATTTTGACTTCAGATTTGTGGTCCCAAAACCACTGTTTCGATTTGACTAAAAACAGGCTGTTAAAGGAATATTCACTATCTTCAACACTTACAAAAATTGATCCTAATCTATCACACACCCGTGATAATTTCCTCAACCTTGCACCTTGAAGAATGACACTCTCAGCACTAAATTCACTTATTTTGAATTCAACAAGTAAAATCACAACACAAAAGGTTTTACTATCAATATGCATTCATACAATAAAATTCCTCACAAGCATATATTAAGTGCTGAATTCTCTCGACACAATAACCTATACAATCTCTCAATTATATAGAATATTTTGAGATGTGCTAACAAACCTAATGTCACTTGTAGTAGTTATTTTAGGTCATTTACGCACTTAACAAGCTTATTTTCTAGGCATTTTATTATTTTATATTACATTTCTTGTATTTAGGTTTTAGGATTAAAAGTTAATTAAAATAAGTGTTTTTACACATTTTCTGCTATTTCAATGATCCGTAAGGATGAATCGAGCTTCGTGAATGACTAATGAGCTAATTAAGTGTGTAGGATGCCAATTTAGGTCCAAGAATACAAGGAAGGAGGATCGGACTATAAGATAAAGAGACCAATAAGCTAACGATGCTGCCAAAGGCTTGGAATGCAATTGAAGTCATAACGAGGAACTACCTCTCGTCATAACGACGCGATGGAATTTGGAAGATTTGGCACGATGTTAACATTGGGACAAGAAGCATTCCCACGTCTGAACGACGTGACTCGGCCGGAAGAAAAGAGTTGATTTCCTTTGACGACTTATTTGGGATATTTCCATGATTGGGCCCTAGCTTTTAGTAGAATATTTTATTTACTGGTATCTAAGTGTATCTCGGGATTGAGTGGTCACCAAGTAGGTCGTTCCCTATATAAGAAACCTTAGGGTCACAGAACTTGTAAGTAGACCTAGACAGGCAATTTTACTATTCAGTTTTATTTTCCTTTCATGTTCATGTAGTCGGAACTTTTTTATTCCAATGTAAAGACAATCGCGAGTGGAGATTGCTTTGGCACCGGACTTCAAATATATTCATGAGCTTTCTCTTATCTCTTATTCTTCTATTCTTTTATTTATCTTTTGATTAATCGTTGTATAAATATTCGAATATATTATTATGCTTATTTTATATTTCGTATGTTTCAGTTATTAAACTAATTTATTTGTTAAGTGATTATTTATCCGAAATTGGTTGTTTATTCAAGAGTAATTAGTATATTAGGGAGTGACACCCCTAATAGAATATCGAGATAGGTGAGACCGGAAGGGTGACTTAGGTGGGAATCCTTATTGAAGATGAACTAGCAGGGTAGTCTTATTTAAGGGTGATAAATAACTCGGTCTAGGATAATTAATTATTTAATTAGGGATTTAATCGATCATAGGCTAGAGGCTCACATTGTCAACATTAATAATAGGAAAGTCCATTAGGGTAATTTTAGGTTAATTAATTAAACTAGTTTAATTAATATTTTTATTTGGATTAACACTACTAATTCGTGACTCAATTAGATTAGTAATTATTTTCTATAATTGATTTAATATTAATTTCTCCAATATGAAATCCCTTAGGTACGATCCTCAGAATACTTCCAAGTGTTTCGTTGTAACTAAACTATGTTACAATTTGTCCCGTACGCTTGCGGACACCGTCGATTTAATTATATGTATTTGGTGGGATATTTAACTATAAACAGTAACACATTTATAGGCGGTCAAGTTGTTGGAGTCATTGCTTGGGATTGCAACGGTGAATTTTTTATTAGATTGATTATGGTAAAATAATATTAATCGAAAGGCAAATGAGCTAGATAGTGTTCTAACCTGTAATTAATTAATTTTATTTAAAAAAATTATTATTCTGAATTTTTGTAACTAAGTAAATATTTTGATTTTAATATTTTTTATTTACCTCGTTGATTATCAGATTTAATTATGAATATTGATTTTTATAGGTCGGTGTATGAGTTATTCAAATCGAGTTGGTTGTACGGAGATTTGACAAACTAATGGTGTTAAGATTATAAAGGCGAGTAGTCTAAGTGTTGGAACGAACTTCCACCGAAACCGAGCAAGTATACGTATGAGAGGGACAATGATTCAATGAACCTATAGGATGAAGATGAAGTATACAAGGAGGGAGTCTACGAACAATGGGAAATTATGGAGAATCAAAAAGTTCTTATGCTAGAACTTTACCAACGAAGAAACGAAATAATAACTACCTTGGAAGAGATAGATGAGCAAAAATTGGAAACATCTGAACATCTAACCGAAACTCCTTGTGACTCGAATGACTAAACGTTTGAACAAGAAAGTTGTGAACGAGAATTCCAAGCTAACTTAAAATGAAACTGATAAACCGTAATTTATACATATTTTAATCCTACATTTAGCATGCTTTTTGGATGATTTATCCTTTGAACTGTGGAATTTGATGCTCCTAATCCTTTAATTTCATGTTTTATACTTAGGGAAGCATAATAGGATGAAAAGAACGAGAAACGGGCCGAAAAGAGAGGAAATGGGCCAAAGTAAGAAATCAACACGGCCTGGGCCCAAGCCACACGGCCGTGCCCCTTTAGCAGGCTCGACCAGGGCCTAGATTCGATTCACACGGGCGTGTTGCACAGGCGTGTCCCTGCCGTGACAAAGCGGAATTTCACTCGGAATAGGGTACTTAGAGGCAAAGAAAGACATTCCAAAAGCCTATATAAACACCCTAAAGGCCAACCTTGAAGGGGCGCCCACTAGGCCAAGGAGCCAAGCCGGAGAGGTCGAATGTGGGATTTACACGAAGAAAGCCGGTTGATTCATCTCAAGAAGCGTAAATCATACTCAAGACGGCGGATCTCTCCTTCAATTCCTTCAGGGGGTTTTAGGGTTTTCTTATGTTTTGTTTTATATTTTCTTCTGAGATGTATTCTTTTATGATTATGAACTAAACGCCTCAGATACCTGAGGGGGATGAAACCTAAGACGGATCTTGTTATTGTAATATCCAGGATTTAGGGGTTATGAAATTTTTCGCTTGAATGTGTGTATTGTTTTGTTGTGTGCTCTTTGTATGAGTTTTAGGGACTTGAGAATTTTAGAATATAGGAGAATGCCTTAGAAAAATATTAGATTTTTAGTTTTAGAAGGGGAGCTAAGCAAGTTTGGCCTTAAGAGAATTAATTTGAGGTTTAATCACAAGACAAGTCAATTAGTAAAGTGGTGATGGCGCACGGGTGAATGCATGAGGGTAGAGGTTCGAATCCCTTAGCTAGCAATTGGAAGGAATTTTAATTTTTGTTCTCTTTCCTATAGTGTCGGTCAAGCTTTATCTAGTATGGATGGATTCTTCTTTTATTTTTGGATAGTAGACCAAAGGAAAAAGGGAAGTTAGTAGTTAAGGTAAGGAATCAAGTTGTTATGGAATGTTTAGGGGACAAAAGGCTTGAAGAGTGGGTGATGTTTTGGAAGTTTTTCCATGGTCATTTGACCATGAACCTAGACGACATAAGGGCTAAGGGGGTTGGTTTAATTGTGATAGTGATTAAGGAGATGATAGGGAAGAAATGAGGAGGAAGAAGGGGGATTGTGTTGGCTTGTGAGTTGGTAGAATGTTGTATGGGATTAGGGGTGTTAGTTGGCCAAAATCTTAACAATTTGTGCTTCTTTTCCCTTTTCTCCAAATTTTTCTTCTTAGCCGAAATTGTCATTTGCTTTAGGTGAAAACTTTGTTTTGTTTTGGCTATCATATTTTGACCAAATTGGTACTCTTTTTCTTCTTTTTTTTTTCTCTCAAGCTTTTCTCTCTTTTTGGTACCAAAATATTACCACTTTTGAAGGCATTTTTCTTTCATCCTTTCTTACTTGACCATTACCAACAACTTTTTCTTTATTCAATTTCTTCCATAACCGCAACCCATTTATTCTCTTTGATCATTTCTCCATTTCTGTTTCTTTTCCATTCTCTTCTAAAACCGAAAATTTCACTCCATTGACACCATTGAAACCGATTGCTTCTAAGCACCAAAAACCTATCATCTTTTTCATTTGAATCTATTTTTCTATTTCATCTTGCTGGATTTTTTTTGGAGTTTAGAGACCATTTGCATTTTGGTCTTTACTTTTCGGTAAGAACCTCTTCTAGACTAATTTCTTTATCCCTTTCTTTTTCTAACGATTGAAAAGCGAAACTCTAATTCCTTTTATTATCTTTGGCCGAAACTTGAAGGAAAGTTCGGGGTTTCTTTGTAGCCAACGTTTAGGGGGGGATCATTCGGGATTTGAATAATCCAAGGTAAGGAGATAATGAAATTCGGCCAAAGGCCATATCTTTTTAGTGATAATCGATTTCTCATATAAGTGTTATGTAGGTGCTGTCGACGTTGTAGGCAAGAGTCGGAAATCTTAAGTATTCTATCAATCTCCGTGTTTACAAGGTGTGTAGCTTACACTAAAATTCTAATAGATTAATAGTATTATTGATGAAAATGTGTTTATAAAGAAATATAAATGATTATGGCTTCGGGTATCATTTAATGGTACAGTGAATTGAATTCAGGTACGTTATTCCTTAACATTTTGTATAAATTTTTGATATTGAGACATATCCGATATTTGGTTATGATTTTGGGGTAATGTACAAGGAATGATATCTGCATCGTTAATAATGCTATAAGCATAAATATGAAATGTATATGATTCCGATATGATTTCGGGGATATATGGCATGGTATTGAAATAATATGTTATTGCATGGGCATATGGGTAATATTGAAAGGGGAAGTGTTCCGGTGGTTTTTACCACATTATCCGGTGACTTTGGTCACGATATTATGAATCCGGTGACTTCGGTCACGATATTATGAATCCGGTGACTCTGTCACAATTATCTGGTGGCTATGCCACGATTATAAGGGCGATGTGCATGTTGACTGCAGCAACTGCCTTCGATGGTGTGTAGCGGATGGAGGGTCGATTTAGTAATCCCCAAGGTGTGATTGGTAGGTACGGGTGGTGTGTAGCGGATGGATATCTAAGTTGGGTTCGGGATTGCATTTCATTTATATGTATATGTGATTTAATCATTTATTATCGATTTGCTATATTATGGGCTTTATTACTATGATCGATTGGACTTTTAGTATATTGTTACACATTGAGTCTGTTGACTCACCCTTCAGTGGGATATCTTTTCAGGTGATACTCAATGATTTGGACCGGGTCAGCAAGGACTACGTGGTGGCCATTGCTCAACTCGATGAAATTGGTTTTCCTTTATATTAAACTTACTACGTTTTCTTATATATTTTGGGATTTAATTTGGGATATGTTTTTGTAATAAGGTCGCCATTAGCTATGTTACTTTTACGTTTTAATTTATATTCTGCTACGATCAATTTTAGCTAAACAATTAAATATTTCGATAATCGTATGAAAATGTTTTGACATCTAAATACTTATGGTTTTCAAAATATTAATAATTCATAAATTTGAATCTTCTTTTGATAAAATAATTTTTATTAAAAACATAGATTTTGATGATTATATATATATAAAAAAATTTAAATTTTAAAACGATTTTTAACAAGTTCGTACTTCAAATCTATTCTTTACCACAAAATCACATCATTTTACAAAACGACAAAATGAATTTTTCTTAAGAAGCATACCAGATCTGGTCGGGGCTTATGTGCCGGGTTTGGGGTGTTTCAACTTGGTATCAGAGCCCTGTTTTAAATACTCGGCCTTGGGTTTTGAAGTCCACAACGTTTTCAAAATTTGGCTCAAATGATTGATTTTGAAAATTTTTGGTCAAAAATGGTTTTTATAGAAGCATGGCACCCGAGTTCTCACCCAAGTCCACACAGTAAGTTCTTTTGTTGATAAATCGATTTCAGTATGTTGATAAGCCTAAGGAAACTATACTTTAGAGACATGGACCCTAGGTATATGTGTACTTATACGGGAAAACCATCGATTAAAACTCATTTTAAAATTTTCTTTAAACAAGAAAGTGAAAAGACTCTAATGCATAAAATTTTTTGAAAACAGATAAGGCATCAAGTAGACATGAGTTCTAGGGGCGTGGTCGTCGTGGACGCTTGGTAGAGAGCGAATGGCTATGTCGGAACCCGATTAGATCAGTCGGGTTACGAAAATGAGGCACCGCCACCACCGTTGGAGCAGAATTTCATGAGCAAATCGGAGGAGATGACGCCAGTCATCGCAGCTATGCTACGAGTCTTAGAACGAGTAGCGAGGAGCTAGTATGGGTAATGGAGCACGAAAGTCGCTGGGTAGAGAGACTTAGATCTAATGGAGCCGAGGTTTTTAGGGGAGTATCTGGGGTAGCTCCGAATGTAGCGGAGTATTGGTTAGAAAGCAATCGAGAGGATCATGGATGATTTGACTGCATCACGAGGATAAGTGAAAGGCGCTGTTTCATTGCTTCGTGATTTGCGGCGTACGCTGGTGGCTCAACCGTCAAAGAGAGTATTCCCGTGGATCGTGTGGATTGGGGGTATTTTAAGAATAAGTTTGAAGGGAATATGTGAGCTAGCTACATTGATTCTCGAGAGAAAGGCGTTCTCGATCCGTATAAGGAAATAAGTCGATAAATTTGAGTATGAAGCGGAGTTTTTGCGGTTAAGCCGATATGCCGGGGATTGTAGCTACCGATTATGAGCGGTGTGTCGATTTGAGGATGGGTTGCGAGATGAGTGCGAGTATTGATTGCACCGCATCGTGAGAGAGATTTTGTAATTTTAGTGGATAGAACACGAATAGTCAAGAAGTTAAGCGGACCGAGAGATGAATGCAGAGATCGAGGTCGAAATAAGAATAAGAGGAGCTATGGGTCTTGTGGTCATCCGGAATTTTCAAAAGAAACCTAGAGTTGATGGGCCGCGAGGTCGACAGAGTTACTTCGGAGGACAATACCGTACTTGTGCTCAATGTGGAAAGATGCACCGGAGAATGTTGGAAGAAGACAGGAGGATGTTTCAAGTGCGGGTCTAAGGATCATATGATTAAGGATTGTCCATTGGATACAGAGAGGAATCATTCAAGAGGGTCGAGTTTTAATCAGCCGGCAGAGGTGGACAGCGATCGATGAGGGTCGTGGTTCGAGTGGCGAGGTAATGGTTACGGTAGGTCGCGAGACTGCAGGCAGGCAAGCGATGGTAGCACCGAGGCTAGACAACCGTGTTTGGTGTATGCGGTTCGTCGGAGGGAAGATAGTGATGCACCTGATGTTATCACAGATACGTTTCTTATTTTTGGGTTGCCCTTTATTGCTTTGATAGATATAGGGTCGACTCATTCTTACATCGCTAGTGAGGTATCTGGAACTCTGCATGTGCACTCTGAGACTGTACCTAGGAAGATGACTGTGCTTAGTCCTTTAGAATGATCGTAGTAGTAGATAAGCTCTTTAAGGAAGTGCCTTTAGAAGTTCAAGGGACGCAGTTTCCGGCTAATTTAATGGAGTTGCCATTTGGAGAATTTGACTTGATTCTAGGCATGGATTGGCTAGTGAAGTATCGTGCGAATGTGGATTGTGCTGCTAAGCGGATGTCACTAAGGTCTATGGACGATAAGGAAGTTGTGGTGTTGGGTGAGAGACGGAACTACTTATCAAATGTAGTATCTACTCTTAAGGCAGAAAAGATGGTTAGGAAAGGTTGTTTGGCTTTTCTTATGTTGGTCAGTGCCTTGGAGGCTAAGGAGGCAACTATTAAATAGGTCAGGACTGTGAGAGAATTCGTGGATATCTTTCCGGGAGAACTTCCAGGACTGCCTCCGGATCGTGAAGTGGAATTTGGGATTGACTTGTTGCCTGGAACGGCGCCAGTATCTATTGCTCCGTATAGAATGGCACCAAAGGAGTTGGTTAAGCTTAAGGCTCAAATTCAAGAGTTGCTTGATCATGGGTTTATCCGACCTAGTGTGTCACCATGGGGAGCACCGGTCTTGTTCGTAAAGAAGAAGGACGGGACTATGCGTATGTGCATAGATTACCGATACGATTGAATAAGTGACCATCAAGAACAAGTATCCTTTTCCAAGGATAGACGACTTGTTCGATCAGTTTAAGGGAGCTATGGTATTCTCAAAGATAGATTTAAGGTCGGGGTATCATCAACTTAAGGTGAAGGAAGCGGATATCCATAAGACAGCTTTCCGAACAAGATATGGGCATTATGAATTTTTGGTAATGCCGTTCGGATTGACTAATGCCCCAGCTGCGTTCATGGATATGATGAATCGGGTTTTTCAACCCTACTTGGATCAGTTTGTTGTTGTGTTCATAGACGACATTCTTGTGTATTCCAAGTCTGAGTTACAGCATGATGAGCATCTTTGGATAGTGTTGCAAGTGTTGAGGGAGAAGAAGCTTTATGCCAAATTCAGCAAGTGCAAATTTTGGCTGAAAGAAGTTGTGTTTTTAGGCCGTGTGGTGTCTGCGGAAGGATAAGGGTGGATCCTCTAAGATTGAGGCGGTGATAGATTGGAAACCACCTAAGTCCATGGCGAGGTTCGCAGCTTTCTTGGGATTAGCGGGTTACTACAGAAGGTTCGTCGAAGGATTCTCCTCGATAGCGGCACCTTTGACGAAGTTGTTGAGAAAAGAGATACCTTTCGTGTGGCCGGATAAGCAGCAAGAGAGCTTTGAGAAGCTTAAGAGGGTTTTGACTGAAGCTCCAGTTTTGATTCAGCCTGAGGCAAGGAAGGACTTTGTGGTGTATTGTGATGCGTCTCACATTGTATTGGGATGTGTTTTGATGCAAGACGGAAAGGTGGTTGCGTATGCGTCTCGGCAATTGAGGCCTCACGAGGTTAACTACCCGACGCATGACTTGGAGTTAGTAGCGGTAGTCTTTGCTCTTAAGGTGTGGAGGCATTATTTGTATGGAGAAAAATCAGTAATCTACACGGACCACAAGAGTCTTAAGTATCTCTGTGACTCGTAAGGAGTTGAATCGAGACAATGAAGATGGGTGGAGTTGTTAAAAGACTATGATTGCTCTATAGAGTATCACCCAGGCAAGGCGAATGTAGTGGCAGATGCTCTAAGTCAGAAAGTGGTGTCGGATCTAAGAGCGATGTTCGCACATCTTAGTCTTTTTGACGACGGAAGTTTGTTGGCGGAATTACAAGTAAAGCCGATGTGATTGAGTCAGGTGAAAGAAAGACAGTTGGTAGATGATGATTTAAGTGTTAAGCTACGGCAAGTGCAAAATGGAGAGTTGGAAGATTATGGTGTTAACAGCGATGGAGTTTTGTGTTTCAAGGGTAAGATCTGTATGCTGGAGGATGAAGAGCTTAGGCGAAGAATTCTTCAGGAATCGCATAGTGGTCCTTATGCGATGCATCCGGGAGGTAGTAAGTTGTATAGGGATCTTCGGGATCAATTTTGGTGGCCTGGTCTTAAGCGGGAAGTTACGAAATTTGTGGGGAAGTGCTTAACGTGTCGGCGAGTTAAAGGTGAACACCAAGTTCCATCGGGATTGCTTCACCGATAAAGATTCCGCAATGGAAGTGGGAGCGTATCACCATGGACTTTGTTAGTGGACTTCCCCACGCCTACCAAGAAAGACTCTGGTGTGGGTGATAGTGGATCGATTGATTTAAGTCTGCAAATTTCATACTGTGTGAGTTGATTACTCTTTTCGAAATTGGCGAAGTTGTATGTGGCGTAGATTGTAAGATTGCATGGAGTGCGGTGTCGATTATTTCGGATAGGGATCCGAGGTTTACGCCTCGATTTTGGAAAGCATTACATCAGCTTTGGGCACCGATTAGACTTGATGACGGCATTTCATCCACGATCGGCCAGTCGATCCGAGCGAGTAATCCAAGTATTAGAGGACATGTTAAGGGGATGTGTGATAGATTTCAGAGGAAGTCGGGAAGAGTTTTTGCCTTTAGCGAGTTTGCATACAACAACGCTTATCAAGCCAGTGATTCGGATGGCACCGTATGAGGCACTATATGGACTGGAAGTGTCGCACTCCTACGTGTTGGACGAATTAGGGAACGTCGAGTTTTGGGTCCGTAGATTGTGGCTGAATTCAAGAAAAGGTTAAAGTAATTCGGGCTCTCAGGTTGAAGGAGGCATCGATAGGCAAAAGTCGACGCAGATTTGAAGCGAATGGAAATAGAGTTTGCTTGTGGGAGACCAAGTGTTCCTAAAGGTGTCGCCTTGGAAAAGGTGATGAGATTTGGTCAGCAAAGGAAAGTTAAGCCCCATGTTTATAGGACCTTATCGGGTTTTGAAGTGGGTTGGACCAGTGGCATATCGCTTAGAGTTACCTTCTTGAGTTGAAGCAAATGCATGATGTGTTTCATGTATCGATGTTACGTCGTTACGGGCCGGATCCATCTCATGTAGTGCCGCTTGAGGACGTAGAACTACGATCGATTTGTCCTATGAGGAGGAACCGATTCAAATTCTAGATCGAAATGTGAAAGTGTTACGGAGGAAATCGGTTCCTTTCGTCAAAGTGTTATGGCGTAACCATGGATCTAAGAAGCTTCGTGGGAGCCGGAGGAAGCTATCGACAAAGAATACCCTCACTTATTCTTGTCGTGGTAATTTCGAGGTCAAAATATTTTTTAAGGAGGGTAGAATTGTAATATCCAGGATTTAGGGGTTATGAAATTTTTCGCTTGAATGTGTGTATTGTTTTGTTGTGTGCTCTTTGTATGAGTTTTAGGGACTTCGAGAATTTTAGAATATAGGAGAATGCCTTAGAAAAATATTAGATTTTTAGTTTTAGAAGGGGAGCTAAGCAAGTTTGGCCTTAAGAGAATTAATTTGAGGTTTAATCACAAGACAAGTCAATTAGTAAAGTGGTGATGGCGCACGGGTGAATGCATGAGGGTAGAGGTTCGAATCCCTTAGCTAGCAATTGGAAGGAATTTTAATTTTTGTTCTCTTTCCTATAGTGTCGGTCAAGCTTTATCTAGTATGGATGGATTCTTCTTTTATTTTTGGATAGTAGACCAAAGGAAAAAGGGAAGTTAGTAGTTAAGGTAAGGAATCAAGTTGTTATGGAATGTTTAGGGGACAAAAGGCTTGAAGAGTGGGTGATGTTTTGGAAGTTTTTCCATGGTCATTTGACCATGAACCTAGACGACATAAGGGCTAAGGGGGGTTGGTTTAATTGTGATAGTGATTAAGGAGATGATAGGGAAGAAATGAGGAGGAAGAAGGGGGATTGTGTTGGCTTGTGAGTTGGCCGAATGTTGTATGGGATTAGGGGGTGTTAGTTGGCCAAAATATTAACAATTTGTGCATCTTTTCCCTTTTCTCCAAATTTTTCTTCTTAGCCGAAATTGTCATTTGCTTTAGGTGAAAATTTTGTTTTGTTTTGGCTATCATATTTTGACCAAATTGGTACTCTTTTTCTTCTTTTTTTTTTCTCTCAAGCTTTTCTCTCTTTTTGGTACCAAAATATTACCACTTTTGAAGGCATTTTTCTTTCATCCTTTCTTACTTGACCATTACCAACAACTTTTTCTTTATTCAATTTCTTCCATAACCAAACCCATTTATTCTCTTTGATCATTTCTCCTTTTCTTTTCTTTTCCATTCTCTTCTAAAACCGAAAATTTCACTCCATTGACACCATTGAAACCGATTGCTTCTAAGCACCAAAACCTATCATCTTTTTCATTTGAATCTATTTTTCTATTTCATCTTGCTGAATTTTTTTGGAGTTTAGAGACCATTTGCATTTTGGTCTTTACTTTTCTGTAAGAACCTCTTCTAGACTAATTTCTTTATCCCTTTCTTTTTCTAACGATTGAAAAGCGAAACTCTAATTCCTTTTATTATCTTTGGCCAAACTTGAAGGAAAGTTCGGGGTTTCTTTGTAGCCAACGTTTAGGGGATCATTCGGGATTTGAATAATCCAAGGTAAGGAGATAATGAAATTCGGCCAAAGGCCATATCTTTTAGTGATAATCGATTTCTCATATAAGTGTTATGTAGGTGTCTTTGTCGACGTTGTAGGCAAGAGTCGAAATCTTAAGTATTCTATCAATCTCCGTGTTTACAAGGTGTGTAGCTTACACTAAAATTCTAATAGATTAATAGTATTATTGATGAAAATGTGTTTATAAAGAAATATAAATGATTATGGCTTGGGTATCATTTAATGGTACAGATGAATTGAATTCAGTGCACGTTATTCCTTAACATTTTGTATAAATTTTTGATATGAGACATATCCGATATTTGGTTATGATTTTGGGGTAATGTACAAGGAATGATATCTCGCATCGTTAATAATGCTATAAGCATAAATATGAAATGTATATGATTCCGATATGATTTCGGGATATATGGCATGGTATTGAAATAATATGTTATTGCATGGGCATATGGGTAATATTGAAAGGGGAAGTGTTCCGGTGGTTTTTACCACATTATCCGGTGACTTTGGTCACGATATTATGAATCCGGTGACTTCGGTCACGATATTATGAATCCGGTGACTCTGTCACAATTATCTGGTGGCTATGCCACGATTATAAGGGCGATGTGCATGTTGACTGCAGCAACTGCCTTCGATGGTGTGTAGCGGATGGAGGGTCGATTTAGTAATCCCCACGGTGTGATTGGTAGGTACGGGTGGTGTGTAGCGGATGGATATCTAAGTTGGGTTCGGGATTGCATTTCATTTATATGTATATGTGATTTAATCATTTATTATCGATTTGCTATATTATGGGCTTTATTACTATGATCGATTGGACTTTTAGTATATTGTTACACATTGAGTCTCATTTGACTCACCCTTCAAAGGGGATATCTTTTCAGTGATACTCAATGATTTGGACCGGTCGGCAAGGACTACGTGGTGGCCATTGCTCAACTCGAAGAAATTGGGTTTTCCTTTATATTAAACTTACTACGTTTTCTTATATATTTTGGGATTTAATTTGGGATATGTTTTTGTAATAAGGTCACCATTAGCTATGTTACTTTTACGTTTTAATTTATATTCTGCTACGATCAATTTTAGCTAAACAATTAAATATTTCGATAATCGTATGAAAATGTTTTGACATCTAAATACTTATGGTTTTCAAAATATTAATAATTCATAAATTTGAATCTTCTTTTGATAAAATAATTTTTATTAAAAACATAGATTTTGATGATTATATATATATAAACAAATTTAAATTTCAAAACGATTTTTAACAAGTTCGTACTTCAAATCTATTCTTTACCACAAAATCACATCATTTTACAAAACGACAAAATGAATTTTTCTTAAGAAGCATACCAGATCCGGTCGGGGCTTATGGGCTGGGTTTGGGGTGTTTCAGTTATTGTTTTCTGAACTATATGATAAATACTTGATTTGTTCTTAACTATGTGTTCTTAATTCTTGTTTTGATATTTTAGGATATTGATTCAAGTATTGATGTGCTTAGGCAGTGGAGGAATATTCCCTGTTTAAGAGTAGATCTAGCATAGTTAAGCGGAGTTGATGCAACCCTAGAGATAGGATGACGAAAATCTGTCGGATTAGGGTCAAACCTAATATAGGAGTCCATAGATCGAGTTAATGCAATCCTAGGGGTTTTAATTAGAAAGAGATTTTAATTAATCAACCTAAGGTTAGACGTTAGTAGCCTCGAGAGAGGTATTAATATAAATTAGGGAATCCTACGGATCAAGTCAAGTGAATAAATCGTCTGGTTCAGAGTTAAATAACAAGTGAAGTCTAGGTGGATTCTTCCTTGGGTATCATCTTAATCAATTGGTTTTTCCCACAAGTATTTTCCCAATTCATTCTCTGTGTCTTAGCATCTTTAGCTTAGTAGTTAGTTAATTTTAGATTAAACAACAATTCCCTTAATTCTTAGGCTAAATAATAAAAAGAAAGTCAGTATTAGTACTTTTGGTTCCTTTGGGTTCGACATTCCGGTCTTGCCACTAAGCTATACTACTGTTCGATAGGTGTGCTTGTCTCAATTGTGGTGATAGTTAGTTTCTAGGCTAGATCATTCATTATAGAAATATTAAGACTCTCGACACACGATCAAGTTTTTGGCGCCGTGGCCGGGGATCGAACCCGGGTCGTCCGCGTGACAGGCAAAAATACTTACCACTATACTAACCAAGTTAAATAAAGCATAGGTTTTCATGCCACATGGCCTTGCACACGGACGTGGCCGTGGCCGTGTGGGCATCACAGATTTACACACTGGCGTGGCAGAGGTCGTACGAGCCAAGGACAAAAAATGCCCAGATCACGGACGGCTATAAATTGCCACGGCCGTGCTATATGGCTGTGTCCAACACTGAGGAAGTCACACGGGTATGAGACACGCCCGTGCTTTGAGGCCGTGGCCGACACTGAGAAAGAGACATGGGCATGGAGATCTCTACACAGGCGTGGGAGAAATAAACGAGCAACCACATGGCCATGCGATACGACCGTGTGACCGAACACGCCCACAACACACGGGCGTGGGCAGCACCAGTAATTGTTGGCGGCCACCATACCACCGCTAGAGACGCCTCCTCCAACTTATCTTTCACCTCCGAATCAAGTTTCCACACTTCCAACTCAAGGAACCCATCCAAAATTCAGGAAGTTTCGCTTCTCTCCCTATTTTTTTTGATTTTCTGTATCTATATCTATCTTTGTACATTGAGGGCAATGTACATCTTAAGTGTGGGGGGTGAATCTTAAAAGTGCCTAACTTTTTTTTCATTATTCTCAAATCCCTGAATTATGTCTTGTTTTTAAGTAATTTTCTCATGTTACTATTAGAATGAAATTTCCTTTGATTTATGATTTTCATTGATATGATTGGGATTAAGTCATTGATAATTGTGCAGTGATGATTTAAACTTTAGGGGACTAGAGAATCAAGCATGATGAGTCTATTTTCAAAAATTGTTAGGTTGTCTACCTGAATCTAATTATTACTTTGAAGTTTTAAATTTACATGGTTGATATCAAAAGCCCATAATTTTTGTGAGATCTTGAGCCTTTTAGAGCATACATTCCTTTTCGTGCTCACTTTATTGATTATGAGTGTGTCAACATTGATATGTTATTCTAGAACTTGCTTCGATTATACATGTCGAGACCACACCTTTGATTTGATATACTAAGATGATGAAGGCACTTAGGTTTTAACCCACTTACTCCATAAAAAGCCTACCTTCATAATTAACCCCTAGTGAACCCCTGTTGAGACTAAAAACCCAATTCTTGACTCACCCATTAATATTAACCCAAAACCCAATCGCCATCTCTCTTAACTACCCTTATATCGAGATTTGATTTGATCGGTTACTTAACTATTTCCTTTATTTTAGTTATCAGATTCTATAATATTGTACTTAAAAAAAAGAAAGTTAGAAAATCTATTCATCATTAGTTCTATGTTCTATGAGCTTAAAATAGTTAAATTCACATCCTTAGAATGAAGCTCGTGCTATTAAGTATTACAAGTTTTCAATTGATGTAATTATTCATTATCAGTTCGTTGTTTCTAGTTAGGTAATTTGTCAAGTCAATCTCGATTCTAACCCTCTAATTCAGCCTTTATCCACACCTTTAACCCAAGCCCCGTTACAACCCTTTTTAAAGACCTTTTTATTTGTGTATCATCTCATATTATAGTGGTGGAGATTTGACTTTCATGCAAGCCTATGGGATTAACTTTTCATGTTTGACTTATGAGTGCTTTTTCCTAAACCTTAAACACTTTGAGTGATTTGAGTGAATCTTTAGTGAGGATGTCAACCCTTGTCGATTTTGAATTAGAGGTAATTATTTAGATGAGGGGAAACACTTATGTTTTCATGCTACAAAAATATATGACTTAGATTGTTTGAATCTTTAGGATGCTTTAAGTTAAATTATCAATGTATGAATTAACTATGGATTATGATGAAACATTATTGATGAAGATCATGAATTAAGGGGAGTTAATTTTGATTGTGAATTGGGAATTTTGCTTGAGGACAAGCAAATGCTTAAGTGTGGGGGTATTTGATAAACCGTAATTTATACATATTTTAATCCCACATTTAGCATGCTCTTTGGATGATTTATCCTTTGAATTGTGGAATTTGATGCTCTTAATCCTTTAATTTCATGTTTTATACTAGGGAAGCATAGGAGGATGAAAAGAACGCGAAACGGGCCGAAAACGGAGGAAATGGTCCAAAGTAAGAAATCAAACGGCCTGGGCCCAAGCCACACGGCCGTACCCCTTTAGCAGGCTCGACCACGGCCTGGATTCGATTCACACGAGCGTGTTGCACGGGCGTGTCCCTGCCGTGACAAAGCAAAATTTCAATCGGAATAGGGTACTTATAGGCAAAGAAAGACATTCCAAAAGCCTATATAAACACCCTAAAGGCCAACTTTGAAGGGGGCGTCTAGCTAGGCCAAGGAGCCAAGCCAGAGAGGTCAGAATTGTGGGATTTACTCGAAGAAAGCCAGTCGATTCATCTCAAGAATCCGAAATCATACTTAAGAAGGCGGATCTCTCCTTCAATTCCTTCAGGGGGTTTTAGGGTTTTCTTATGTTTTGTTTTATATTTTCTTCTGAGATGTATTCTTTTATGATTATGAACTAAACCCCTCAGATACCTGAGGGGGATGAAACCTAAGACGGATCTTGTTATTATTTTCTGAACTATATGATAAATACTTGATTTGTTTTTAACTATGTGTTCTTAATTCTTGTTTTGATATTTCAGGATATTGATTCAAGTATTGATGTGCTTAGGCGGTGGAGGAATATTCCTGCTTAAGATGAGATCTAGCATAGTTAAGCGGAGTTGATCGCAACCCCTAGAGATAGGATGACGAAAATCACTGGATTAGGGTCAAACCTAATATGGGAGTCCATAGATCGAGTCAATGCAATCCTAGGGGTTTAATTAGAAAAGATTTCAATTAATCAACCTAGGGTTAGACGTTAGTAGCCTCGAGAGAGGTATTAATATAAATTAGGGAATCCTACGGATCAAGTCAAGTGAATAAATCGTTTGGTTCAGAGTTAAATAACAAGTGAAGTCTAGGTGGATTCTTCCTTGGGTATCGTCTTAATCAATTGGTTTTTCCCACAAGTATTTTCCCAATTCATTCTCTGTGTCTTAGCATCTTTAGCTTAGTAGTTAGTTAATTTTAGATTAAACAACAATTCCCTTAATTCTTAGGCTAAATAATAAAAATAAAGTCAGTATTAGTACTTTTGGTTCCTTTGGGTTCGACATTCTGGTCTTGCCACTAAGCTATACTACTGTTCGATAGGTGCGCTTGCCTCAATCGTGGTGATAGTTAGTTTCTAGGCTAGATCATTCATTATATAAATATTAAGACTCTCGACACACGATCAAAAACCCACGATAGTTGGATCAATCAGAGGAATTTTTCTGGCAAAAATCCCAAGTGAATAATACTCTATTGGAAGAGGTTGAACATGATGTCTCCAATTTCGGTCTAAAGGACCAATGTACTATCGACTGAAGATGTATTCGATCCAATTAACATAGATGTAGACATAGATGTAGGAGTAGAATTAGAAGTAGAGGCACTACAACCTATTTTGAATGAAAGTGTAGACGAGCTGATACACTTTCTGGATATAACTGAGGAGGTTGTAGCCGAAGAAATTGACGAGTTTATCTCATTCTCATTCAATGGAGAAGATAAAGATCGAGTTAACTAAACCTCGCGTGACATAGAGGTAAAGTGGCTCGAGGTAATAATACCCAGAAAGACAATTTGGGGTTGGCTCAGATTCGACACCAAGTGGCTCGTGATGTGGATGTCGCACCTACCGAAGATAAGGCGAGATCATTGGAAATGACTGAGGACGTTGGTTTATATCTCTAGACGGACGAACAAACGATGAATCAAAGTCTCGAGAACTAGCTTGAAGTTATTCTTCATGGGCGATACGGATTGTCCCGATCCCGAAAAAGGACTTCAATTTTAAATTTGTGTTAATTTAAATTTTGTTAATTATATTTTTTATTAGTTTTAAGTATTGTTATTATTATTTTGTTTTGTTTTAGGAATGCCGAGTTTGCAAAGGGAAGTCGATCGGGGACTTAAATTTACGGACAAAAGTAAGAAAAAATAGGTGACACGTGTGGAAGAGTCTTCATCTACATCGAGAGGGGCTGAGCTAGGACGCCGGGATGAGCTTGTTTCCAACGATGAAATGAGCTAGCCCAAAGAAGTGACTAAGGTTACGCAACGTCATGACGAGCCACAGGGAAAAATACCTAGTGTTTCGAGTTCATGTCAGGATGAGTAGAAGAAAAACAACCAAGAAAGTGAGATATATGCGTCGTCGAGATGAGATAGGCCTTCTCGTTGAGACAAGCAATGGTAATGCCTAAGGACTTATAATGGGAGGCGAATTTGGGACAAGCCAAGCCTTCACGTCCTAACAGCGCGACAAATAAAAGGCTGTGCTCGACGTATCCATACTAGAACCATTCCATTTTCTCCACTATACCAACATCCACCACTTGCAGCCACTCCCGACCATTATAGCCACCATCACCGGCGAACACTCCCGAAGGAAACAAACAAGCCTACTTCCACTTCTACTGTAACACCCCTTACCCTTATTTGACGCCGGAACAGGGTACGAGGCATTACCGGACTTAAACACAAGCAAACATACAAAATCGAGACGTAATTTCCATCCAAATTTAAAATTTTTCACATACATTCATATCGTCCCTAAAACGAGCCTACGAGGCCCAAAACATACATTGGAAGTAGTTCGGGACTAAACCGAGAACTTTAGAAAATTTTACAAAACTTAGAAAATTTTCTATGTTACAGGGCTCACATGCTCGTGTGGTCAAAGGGACACGCCCGTGTGACCCTTGGACACGCCTGTGCTGCAGGACGTGTTCAAATTAGGGTGCTCTCTGACTTGTGCCACACGCTCGTGGGCTAGGCCGTGTAGCACACACGGCTGAGACACACGCCCGTGTCTTTGCCAATGTGCTCAATTCTAGACATTTTATTTTTCCAAAATTAAGGTGCAGGGGACACACGGCCGGAACACATGCCCATGGGGGCAGACCATGTGTCAAACACGGTCTAGACACACGCCCGTGTGTCTACCCGTGTGGACAAAAACAAGGCTATTTACCAAGCCATTTTGCCACCCTCACTTGCACACATCAGCACAACATCACATGGCACAAATTCAAGCATTTAAGAGGAACTAAACAACCACAACCAAGACAATAACATGTCATTATTTATCAAGCTTAGAACTTCAACCTTTCCACACCAATTCATGCAAGATTCCACATTCATGGTTAAAACATATCAACTTTATATCTTTGTCTAGCATATTCACTACATTTATTACGCCCTAAATCAAACATATAAATCTCACATTCATTAGGCATACCAAGATCATATCACCATAGATATTGACACATATACGAATATACTTAGGCTTACAACCATATTAGCCAATATGAGCCAACTTACATGGCCAAATAGCAAAACAAAACTTTGACAATCACAAGACAACACATTGGCTACAATCACAATGACACATTTAACAAAATGAATAAGTCCCTATACATGCCATAGACTTAAAATACTTGAATTCATTTATACCCAAAATGGTAGCTTGATAGTGTGATAGGATCTCCGGCGATTTCCAACCCGAGTTAGATTAATAACCCTAAAAGACATGGGAAAGGAAGGGGGTAAGCTATATAGCTTAGTAAGTTCATATGCAAATAATACAAAATATTATTCATACACTTGACATACAAATAACTTAACAAATATTAACATAAATGTCATTAAAAATTCATAAGCACAACTTACTCAATCCCAATCTTACCAACAGCTCATCATATAAATAACATACCATATTTCAACATGAATGTAATTGAACTTCATGAGTATAATTTACTCAATCACATTCTTGCCTATAGCTCATCATATGAATAACATAACATATATCAACATGAATGTCATTAAAACTTCGTAAGTTTCATATGAACATAAATGTCATTTAATATCAACATAACACATATCAACATAATTGTCATATACTAATAGCTCCTCATATGAACTACATGACACGTTTCAACATAAATGTCGTTTAAGCTTCATAAGCACAACTTACTCAATCACAATCTTACCACTTGTTCATCATATACTGAGCTCAATTTCTTTGAGTTTTATGTACATACCTGTAACACCCTGGTTTTAGGGGTTAGGCATTTGGTGCTTAGCTCGGGTGTTGGCACACTCTAGTGTGTGGTTGGGTAAGTTTTAGGAGTCCTGAGAACCCTAGGGGGTGGTAGGTTGCCTTAGAAAATTTTTTAGTTTTAGGGGTTAAAAAGGGGAGCTTGGCGAGGGGTGTCTTGAGAGAATTATTTGGGAGTTTATGACACAAGAAAGGAGCTGGTGGAGTGGCAGGATAGGCGCCACTAAGGCCTTGTGTGTGTGACGCCATTTGCAGGGGGGAAGAGGCTCAGGTTCGATTCGCAATAGCAGCAAATGGGCATTCTTTTTTGCGTCATCTTGGTGGGATGGATGGACGGTTTGAAAGGCTTAAAAGGTGGAGAAGACTTGGTCAATTTTTTTTGAATTGGCTAGGTAAAAGTTTGACTCATTCAAACTTTTTGAATGGGTGGAAGGGAGATATTTTAGGAGGATTTTGGGGACTATTTTTGGGGGGTTGGAGCTTGGCCTTTAGTATAAATAGGGGAGTGCTCATTATTCATTCACCATCTGCCTTCTCTCCTTTCTTCTTCTCTCACATTTTCTCCAAGTGGCCGAACCCTCCACTCTCCCTATTTCCCTTCCTTTTCACTTCAAAACCAAAAGAACACCCCACACCTTTCTTTCTCCTCTCTTTGGCTGAAACCAATGTTCCCTACCCCTTGATTTAATTAATAGTCGAATCTACATCCATCACCCCTTTGCCGAATTTCTTTCTCTCAACTTGATAGCACTTGGGCCGAATGTTAACTTAGATCTTTTCGGTTCCGTGATCGAGATACTTGGGGTTTTAGTGGTTGGCCAAGCTTCCGCTTTGTAGCAAATCGGTTTGATCAAGTGGAGGTAAGGTTATTTATTAAGGTTAAATGCTTAAGTGGTGTTTTGGGGTTAACCTGCTTACACTGATTAAGCTTTTGATGGAGGCCACAACCACCGTCCAGTGGGCAAGGGAAGGTCCCTATTCAAGTTTAAGAAAAGAGCGGTTAGCACAGACGAGATTGGCCACCAGGGTGTGGACGTGCAACAGAAAACGTTAAGCAGATAGTTGTAGTTTCGCTAGACGATAGCATCGAGGAGCGAGAGTCTAGAACTCCTAGTAGTAAGGTGTGTAACTAACCCACTGTTTCCGGGTTTCATGTGTTATATGTTTTACTAACAAGTGCAGTAATGAGTGTGCCATATATACCCCTAAAGGGTATAGCGATGATCAGGTTAGTATCGGACCTGTGGCAATGTGATTATTTGTTGATGAGTATGTTTATGGATATTAATAAGCATGTGCATGCATTATCACGATTATATTTTATGTGGCATGTGCATGGGTGGGTTATGAAAAGAAGGTACGGGTGTACTTCGAGTACGTGGTTGATGTCAGCTTTGTGCTACATCGTGGATTGGCGCTGACTGAGGTCGCGTTGTGGATCTTTGCGATTTGGTTCGCGTGGTTACCTTGATTGATATCGGCTTATGCCATATCGTGGCTTGATGGATTGCTGTGTGCTCCATCGTGGTTTGATGTTAGCTATACGCTACATCGTGGATGGCATTGGTTGCCTTTTTGGAGGGAAAAGGAGAGGGTGACTTGATGGTCCCCGTGTGTGGTAAATTTGGATAAGGGGGTGTGTAGCGGATGGACCCTAGGTTGGGTTGGGAATCATGTGCATTATTTTTGTATTAATATGGAAATGGGCCAAGCCCAATACGACATGTGGATAGGTATGTTTTGGAAACATACGTGGAAATGGGCCAAGCCCAGCTTGATATGTGGTTTATTGAGAAATGGGCTTAGCCTGAAAGATTTGAGTATGATTTGAAGGTGGGCGAAGCCCAGATTGCGGTAAATGTTTAAATGAGTATATATATATATATCTTATTGCATTTGATATTTGGGATATTATGAGGCTAGCAAGTGGGTGGATTTCAGTGGTTAACTTACACACTGAGTCTGTATGACTCACCCAACTTTTTAATCATCGCAGGTGAGTCATGATTAGTGGACGGGTTGGAGTGGATACAAGGTGGCCCATGCAGAAGGAGATTTTCATACATAAAATGTTTCACTTTATTTAAGTATTTTATTTTGGGATTTTATTGATGTAATAAGGGCCTCTTTGGTTTAAAGTACTCTATTTATTAAAGTTGAAGTTTACACTACACTTGGTAATAATTTCGCAAAAAGATTCATATTATAGCAACTTATAATAATGTTTTAAATTCAGAAATTTTCAACAAACTTATATTATTTATTAAATTTTAAATGGACACGATTTTCAGCGATAACAAATTTTCAAGTTTAATTCTAAAGTCAAAGATTTCCAACCGTCTTTCCCAGTGACATAACCAGATTCTGGTCGTAGTGAATGGGCCGGGTTTGGGGGTGTTATGATTTAGTATCGAGCCCGGTTCAAAACTCGGCTTTGAGGGTTTTGGGCCCAAAAACGTTTCAAAATGGTTTTTTTAAAAATATGGGCTTTTAAGAAATTTTTCAGGTTATTCGCATGGCACTGTACCTCTCCGAATTCGAAGTCCACTGTAAGTACTTGGACTTTTGAAGTGATTTGTTTGTATGAATTGTTATAGGTTTATTTGGGCTCAGAGAATAGAATACTAGGATCTGTTGGACCCTAGGATTAGTCTACTCAAACACTTGCATAAAACTTAAAGCTCGTAAACAACCTGTGAAGTAAGTCGTCGAGTTAAGGTGTGGTAACCACTGTACGCATGTCTAGGAGTGGCATTCAAGAAGAGCTTGGTATTTAAGCAATCCTAGCGACTCACCTCCTCTTTACTCGAATCCTACTCAAAGTGCGTAGCTACGGTTCACCTTAACCAAGAGGACTTGTTCATAGGCTAAACTAATTATTAAAACCCGAAAGGGAATTAGCCTTGCTTGCTTTCTAAATTCCCTGCTTTTAAAATTTCAAATTTACCCCTCCGGTTTGTGAAACCTTAAATCTGATTGTGAAGGACGTTTTCTTTCGATTTACAAAATTATCAAAATGCCCTTAGTGGCAAAATTACCAAAATGCCCTCAGATTGCAAAATTATCTGTACCACCCTCAAATTTTGATAAAATGCTCTTTACCTTGCAAAATACTAAAATCCGAAGTTTTCAAAATATTAGGATACTCGACTTGTGGAAATTTATGAAAATACCCACAGTTGACAAAATTACCGAAATGCCCTTGGTTTCTAAATTTTCAAATTTCTCTCAACTTCTATCAAATATTCCTACTTTACTAAATATCGAAAAATTCTATTTTGTAAAATGTTGTGATATCTCGATTTTGAGAATTTACTGAAAATGCCCATGATTTCCAAAATTACGAAAATGACCCTACTTTCTGAAATTTTTGCAACACACTTTGTTTGAGAAACAAAATTTTCAAGATGACTCTTGAGATTTGCAAATTTTGAAAAATCTCTAAGTTGGAAAAACTATTTTCAAAATTGACCTCGAGATATTACCAAATATCTCTTTAGGAAAAATGACGAAATTACCCCCTGGTAGGAAAAGGAAACTTGATTGCTCGAAAGAACTACTCTCGGAACCTTCATTGCATAAAATTACTCGTGAATAAAACAGTTGAAACAATAATTTCTAATTCATAAAACTTTCTAAACAGATTAAATCAAGCGCTAGAGATGAGTTCTAGGGGCGCGGAGAGGAAGAATGACGACCGGAACCAACTGAGGGTCCGGCTTTGGGTCGAAAGCGAAGTGCGCCAAAGAAGTGGATGTAGAGGAACAAGATCCGATAAGTGAAGAGGACGCAGCGATGTCGCAGCTATGTTACGTGTGCTTCAAAGAAGTGGCAAGAGCTAGTAGGGGAAATGGAGCTCTAAGTCGTGTCCGAGAGACTTAGGTCTAATGGGGCCAAGTTTTTAGGGGAGTATCCGGAGTAGCTCCGAACGTAGCGGAGTATTGGCTAGAAGGAGTCGAGAGAATTATGGACGACTTGGATTGCGCCCGTAAGAAAAGCTAAAAGGTGCTTTGTTTCGCTTCTTCGGGATGAGGCTTATCGATGGTGGCTCACTGTCAAACAAGGTGTACCGGCAGATCGATTGGATTGGGAGTACTTTAAGGAAAAGTTTGAAGGAAAATACGTTGGAGCAAGCTACTTAGATGCACAAAGGAAGGCGTTTCAAATGGGTGCAAGGAAATAGTCGATAGCGGAATCTACGGCGAGTTTGTACGGCTAAGTCAAGATGCTAAGGGAATTGTGGCCACCGACTATGAGAGGTGCGTCCGGTTTGAAGACGGATTGCGAGATGAACTTCGAGTGCTGATCGCTCCGCAGAGGGAAAGAGACTTCATGGTGCTAGTGGAGAAAGCTCAGATAGCCGAAGAAGTTAAGAGGACGGTAAGGGAAACCGAGAAAAGAAGAGGAACGAGAATAAGAGAAATATTGGGCACAAGATCGCTTGGTAATGTCCGAAAAGACCAAAGATCGAGAATCCTGTAAGTGCACTTGTACCAAAGGATCGGAATTGTCTCTGCAGGCTCGATGTGGAAGACCTCACACGAGAGAGTGTTGGGGAATAGTAAAACATGCTTTCTGTGCGGATCTAAGGCACATCCGTTTAAGAATTGCCCTCAAGCGTGAGGGGTCGTGGTTCGAGTCTTGGAAGGAATGGTTCTAGCCTGAGTCAACCAAGGATGTGATTCTAGGTAAGCTCCTTTGCTTGGGTACTTGCGTTAATTACTTTGTTTGCTTATGAGTTAGCCTTTCCTGTTGCTAAGAGAGGCGTTTGAATTTTGAGCGAATTTGAGATTGTGTAGGTACGATAGCCTTAGTAAGATCAGAGTGCGCAGACATAAGCGTAAGATGGTGAGATAGGTTGTATGGACGTTTGTTAGTAAAGTAATTTCGAGGACGAAATTATTTTAAGGAGGGTAGAATTGTAACACCTGGTTTTAGGGGTTAGGCATTTGGTGCTTAGCTCGGGTGTTGGCACACTCTAGTGTGTGGTTGGGTAAGTTTTAGAGTCCCGAGAACCCTAGGGGTGGTAGGTTGCCTTAGAAAATTTTTTAGTTTTAGGGGTTAAAAAGGGAGCTTGGCGAGGGTGTCTTAAGAGAATTATTTGGGAGTTTATGACACAAGAAAGGAGCTGGTGGAGTGGCAGGATAGGTGCCACTAAGGCCTTGTGTGTGTGACGCCATTTGCGGGGGGAAGAGGCTCAGTTCGATTCAAGAGCAGAAATGGGCATTCTTTTTGCGTCATCTTGGTGGGATGGATGGACGGTTTGAAAGGCTTAAAAGGTGGAGAAGACTTGGTCAATTTTTTTGAATTGGCTAGGTAAAGTTTGACTCATTCAAACTTTTGAATGGGTGGAAGGAGATATTTTAGGAGGATTTTGGGGACTATTTTTGGGGTTGGAGCTTGGCCTTTAGTATAAATAGGGGGAGTGCTCATTATTCATTCACCATCCGCCTTCTCTCCTTTCTTCTTCTCTCACATTTTCTCCAAGTGGCCGAACCTCCACTCTCCCTATTTCCCTTCCTTTTCACTTCAAAACCAAAAGAACACCCCACACCTTTCTTTCTCCTCTCTTTGGCTGAAACCAATGTTCCCTACCCCTTGATTTAATTAATAGTCGAATCTACATCCATCACCCCTTTGCCGAATTTCTTTCTCTCAACTTGATAGCACTTGGGCCGAATGTTAACTTAGATCTTTTCAGGTTCCGTGGATCGAGATACTTGGGGTTTTAGTGGTTGGCCAAGCCTCCGTTTGTAGCAGTCAGTTTGATCAAGTGGAGGTAAGGTTATTTATTAAGGTTAAATGCTTAAGTGGTGTTTTGGGGGTTAACCTGTTTACCTGATTAAGCTTTTGATGGAGGCCACAACCAGTCAGAGTGGGCAAGGGAAGGTCCCTATTCCGAAGTTTAAGAAAAGAGCGGTTTCTGCTGTACGAGATTGGCCACCAGGGTGTGGACGTGCAACAGAAAACGTTAAGCAGATAGCTGTAGTTTCGCTAGACGATAGCATCGAGGAGCGAGAGTCTAGAACTCCTAGTAGTAAGGTGTGTAACTAACCCACTGTTTCCGGGTTTCATGTGTTATATGTTTTACTAACAAGTGCAGTAATGAGTGTGCCATATATACCCCTAAAGGGTATAGCGATGATCGAGTTAGTATCGGACTGTGGCAATGTGATTATTTGTTGATGAGTATGTTTATGGATATTAATAAGCATGTGCATGCATTATCACGATTATATTTTATGTGGCATGTGCATGGGTGGGTTATGAAAAGAAGGTACGGGTGTACTTCGAGTACGTGGTTGATGTCGCCTTTGTGCTACATCGTGGATTGGCGTGGATCGAGGTCGCGCGCTGTGGATCTTTGCGATTTGGTTCGCGTGGTTACCTTGATTGATATCGGCTTATGCCATATCGTGGCTTGATGGATTACTGTGTGCTCCATCGTGGTTTGATGTTAGCTATACGCTACATCGTGGATGGCATTGGTTGCCTTTTTGGAGGGAAAAGGAGAGGGTGACTTGATGGTCCCCTGGTGTGTGGTAGGCTGGATAAGGGGGTGTGTAGCGGATGGACCCTAGGTTGGGTTGGGAATCATGTGCATTATTTTTGTATTAATATGGAAATGGGCCAAGCCCAATACGACATGTGGATAGGTATGTTTTGGAAACATACGTGGAAATGGGCCAAGCCCAGTTGATATGTGGTTTATTGAGAAATGGGCTTAGCCCAGTATTTGAGTATGATTTGAAGGTGGGCGAAGCCCAGATTGCGGTAAATGTTTAAATGAGTATATATATATATCTTATTGCATTTGATATTTGGGATATTATGAGGCTAGCAAGTGGGTGGATTTCAGTGGTTAACTTACACACTGAGTCTGTATGACTCACCCAACTTTTTAATCATCGCAGGTGAGTCATGATTAGTGGACGGGTTGGAGTGGATACAAGGTGGCCCATGCAGAAGGAGATTTTCATACATAAAATGTTTCACTTTATTTAAGTATTTTATTTTGGGATTTTATTGATGTAATAAGGGCCTCTTTGGTTTAAAGTACTCTATTTATTAAAGTTGAAGTTTACACTACACTTAGTAATAATTTCGCAAAAAGATTCATATTATAGCAACTTATAATAATGTTTTAAATTCAGAAATTTTCAACAAACTTATATTATTTATTAAATTTTAAATGGACACGATTTTCAGCGATAACAAATTTTCAAGTTTAATTCTAAAGTCAAAGATTTCCAACCGTCTTTCCCAGTGACATAACCAGATTCGGTCGTAGTGAATGGGCCGGGTTTGGGGGTGTTACAATACCTGTACCATCACATAACATATTAAAATACTTTCTCATATTTGACATACCCGTTGAATTTCCCTTTGAACCACTTGGAATACTAAAGGATACTCAGGAATCTTGCACACACAATACCATACCAATGCCATATCCCAGATATGGTCTTACATGGGATCTCTTATCGATGCCAATAGCCCAGCTATGGTCTTACACGAAGTCTCATATCGATGCCATATCCCAGATATGGTCTTACACAAAGTCTCATATCGATGCCATATCCCAGATATGGTCTTACAAAAAGTATTATATCGACGCCATATCCCAGAGATGGTCTTACAAGTAATCTCAATTAACCCTAATGTCATGACATTCGTATCCTACATATTCCTAAGGTTCAACCGGGATTCCTCACTTGTCAAACTTTATCGATTACATCCAAGGAGTCAATCATAATTCATACAATATTAAAGCATTAAAAACATAAATAAAACAATGCATTATTTACATACGAACTTACCTCGACATAAAAACGGTAAAAAGGACTAAATCGTCAAATACCCGTTTCCCCCGTTCTAGGTCCGAACCTCATTTTTCTTGTTCTATAACATCATATTTAACTTATTTAATCATTATACTATTCAAATTAGCCCAAAATCACATTAAGGCAAAAATTACATTTTTGCCCCTAAAGTTTGACATTTTTACATTTTAGTCCATAGGCTCGTAAAATGATTTTCATTCAATTTCTTCAAAACCCAAGCCTAGCCGAACCTATATCATGCTCATAACAGCCCACATTTCTCATTTATTCGCATTTTTCTACTCATTTTATAACTTTTAAAAATAAGTCCTTTTTTACTTTTTTACCAAAAATCACTTAGTAAAAGTCGTTTGTCATACACCAAACATACATTTTCTACCATTAGACATCAAAATACACAAATATCCATCATGGGTAAAATTTTAGACCTTGATTATTTCTTAAATTAGTGGTAGAAATAGATAGATAATGTTACAAGGATTTCAAAAACATAAAAATCATTAAAAACGGGGCTAGAACGGACTGACAATCGAGCTTGGAAGCTTGAAAAACACTAGCCATGGTTTCTTCTTGGTACATTCGGCCATGGGGTAGAAGATGAGCAAAAATTGGCTTTTAATTTGGCTTTTTAATTCATTTAATTACCAAATTACTAAAATGCCCTTAATGAAAAACTTTAGAAACATACCAAACCATGTCCATTTTTGTCCACCAACTTAACCAATGGTCTAATTACCATTTAAGGACCTCTAATCTAAAATTCCATAGCAATTGGACACCTTTAACATATAGAATTCAAGTTTTGCTTTTTTTTGCAATTTAGTCCTTTTGACTAAATTAAGTGCCCAAACGTGAAAATTTTCGAACGAAATTTTCACGAAATCGTTCCATAAAAATTTAGACCATAAAAATATAATAAAAACAAATTTTACTGCGTCGAATTTGTGGTCCCAAAACTACTGTTTCGACTAGACCCAAAATCGGGCTGTTACACAACTCTCCCCCTTTAGGGATTTTCGTCCCCGAAAATCTTACCAAAATATAAATTCGATTTCCACGTAGACTCCTCTATCTCATGCCACTGCCAAAGAACTCTCACTAAGGTTATGCTTTTATTTCCCATCTTTCAAATCTCTCGTGTCAAAATTCTGATCGATTCTTCATTATACAACACATCGGCTGAATCTTAATCCCTACCGGAGAATTCATACTCAAAGAGTTCGATCCATACCATCACAACATAGATACACAAAACACATTTTGAATCTTTTTCCAAGGCAATACTTTCAAAACTATGCTATCGCTGAACGAGAATTTCATATCCTCATGTTTCAAATTAACTTACGTTTTCTGACAATCTGAAGTGGATTCTAAATTGTCACAAATAACTTTTACTTTCTGTACGATTTCTGATTGGATAGTCTCTAAAAACATATAACTACACCAATCTATCATGTTACATATCCGATCACCAGAACATCTATTTCAAATAACTGTACATTTTATTACTCCCTGAATGAATAAACGAGCTACTACTGAGCTTCGTACAAATTTTTCTGCATAAGCTCTGAATTACTCAGTGCGTAAATTCTATCTCGGAATAATGATAACATTCTTCAGTTTCAACCTGAAATTCAGAATCAAAAGTCGTCTTACACTGTACTCATTTAGTATACCACTGACTATCACATTTCTTGAGGTTCTCAATCTTGCAAAGAAAACATCGCTTTAGCTTCTAATTTAGCTAGATTCAGACCGTCATCAAATAAGATTAATCATGTATCCCATACTCACAGAATAATCAAAGGTTTTCCATTCAAACATTTGCAACTATATCTGCTTTTCCAAAGGTTAATCGATAACTACTCACAATCTTTCAATAGTTCAAGCCATCTATGATATTTTAAATTCAGATCCTTCTATGACATTAGATACATTAAACTCTTGGAATCAAGAAGCATATGACATTTTTCATCGCACAACCTACGTCATCAAATTCTTAACACAGACATAAAAAGTGGTCGACTCTAGATCACCCATCGGACAGTTCCTTTCATGTGACTTTATACGTCTGAAAGCATAAACTATCACCTTACATTCTTGTATTAAAACACATTCCAATGCGTTCGATAGTGCATTGCTGAAAATCACAAATTCTTTACTCAATTTAAACTAGACTTAGAATCAGTGCTTCGGTTAACAATACCTTCAACCATTTCCAACTTTGCTAACATGCAACAGACCATTCAAACTTTCACAAATGTGATAACTTTATCAATCGAAACAACTTTAACTCATAACAACATCATTTGATTAGAATAAATCTAATTGGTATATCTCCGTATCATACCTTCTAGAATATGAATTCTTCCTTCAAACTGTCCGTCTATTCACCCATGAATGTACAAGATTTTATTTTCTTTCCTGAGGATAAACTTAAATGCATATAACTCAAATTACCCTTCAACTGACCAGCTCGCTCAGATAAAAACAACTGAGTCGATTTCAACTATTAAATAATATCTTGACTGAACTCATTGATCTTAATCAAACTTACCTGAGAAAGGAAAACCGTCGTACAATTTGAGCTTGAGTTTCCACTATCTATACCTCTGCCGATGTCAATTCCTTTCACGAAAATTAGAGAGATCCTGATACCATAATCACCACATTCCTATGATCGAACCAGAAATACAACCGTAATAGACATAGTTATCACAAGCCAAAGAACACACTTTAAAGATGAGCCATGATTGATAATTTACGAAATAAGGATGATAAGAAAACCGAGATAAAGAAATCCAAGATGCGATATCATACTGGAAGTCCGAGAACATAACTCATAAGAAAATAATAAAGATCTTGATTATTCCTTAGAGAAAACCAGAAGAAAAATAATGCTTATACGCTCTGGAATCAATTATAACAGAGATAATATATTTTTCAAATATATATACAAAACAAAACAAAACAACATCCAGTAGAAACAGAAAAATAGCCTCACATAAATTTTCACCAACAACTTTTATTTCAAACGTAATAGAATAGAATCCCAAAGAGAGAGATAAGAAATGTTGCTCATCAACCAATCAGACTAACAGGGCTTTCATCTAACATTATAATTAGCTAGCATTCTCTTATAATAAGAATTTCATCAGAAAACAAACAATCACATATATCTTTGAGGATAAATGAATACATAAAATACCCAGGAGAGATCATCATAACCTATTCAATTACAACTGTTACACTCAGACCTCTTTACGATTCAAATATCATTTCTCTGACTAGTTCTGTCATCACTAATCCCGTATTATCCCCTTCACTAACGAAAATCAATCCGGAAGAAATTCTAGCAAATACTTACTTTAGACATCATACCTGAATGAGTCGATTAGCCGAGATTAACATTTCCTTTAACCGTGATATCGTGAAATCCGAATGATCTTTAGAATAACCTGGCATCTTTTCCAGAACTGTATTCACTTGCCAAACTATTCTTAACTCTGACCACATTATTAGTTACTCCGCTATTGAACTCTTTAGTCTCTTACTTGTGAGCTCATTCAATTTAAATCTCGTGAAATTTCGTTATAAAATACCACATTGGTAAGGGGGTGAGGTCGTAAAGCCTCTAACTCGACTCTCATAAATACACATATATAACTTAGAATTCATCATCAACATAATATCTTCACAATCATATAATTCACTTCAAGCTAATTAAGATACATATTTATGTCACACGAACTTTCCGATTGTCTTATTCAAACAAGTGTAGTTAAACATACATTCCACAAATTTGAATAAGTTCACTTATCGCATTCACTTAATCAAACAAGTTATGCACATAACATCATATGAATTCCAAACAAACATGGATGAGCTTATCACAATATAAACTTTCATTTCATTTCACCTTTCCATATTTCAAGAATAATTCCCATTGAACTATTGTAATTTCGATGGATACTCGAGTAGTATACTCAAGGTATGCATGTCAACAATCCGTCAATTCATATTCAAAAGTGTCCTTTTGGAATATATTCATAGAGCACACTCTCGAGCCACATATGATATAACAGGGTTGCCAGTCCAGGCTAAATCCTTTCTATAACATATGCTCGAGAGGGATTAATTCAGGATTACCCTTCCGGGCTAAATCATTTTTGCAACATTTAAAACATTTTATCCGTTTCATAAAATCACCATAATCCATCGAAATACAATGTTCAAGCGGAACAATGACATTTTATCCATATTTCTCAACTTATGGTTATTTCATTTTGTACATCATCACATACATATCATGAACTCTTATTCATACCTTTCCAAGTTTCGACTCATCACAAACACATTTCCAAATATCTTAGTGTCACTTTTAGCCTTTTCAAAAATAGCTCGGTTGGAAAGCATCTGTGCCTCAACAAAACAATTTCATCATAGTCGGGAGATATCACACTATCACAGGTAGTAATATGGCATGTATAGCTAGACTCACATACGCCATGTTAGTCTGAGACTCGACTAAACCGTAGCTCTGATACCACCAAATGTAACACCCCTTACCCGTATTTGGCGCCAGAACAGGGTACGAGGCATTACCAGACTTAAACACAAGCAAACATACAAAATCGAGATGTAATTTCCATCCAAATTTAAAACTTTTCACATACATTCATATCGTCCCTAAAACGAGCCTACGAGGCCCAAAACATATATTGGAAGTAGTTCGGGACTAAACCAAGAACTTTATAAAATTTTACAAAACTTAGAAAATTTTCTATGTTATAGGGCTCACACGCCCGTGTGGTCAAAGGGACACACCCGTCTAACCCTTAGACACGCCCGTGCTGCAGGTCGTGTTCAAATTAGGGTGCTTTCTGACTTGTGCCACACGGCCGTGCCACACACCCGTGGGCTAGGCCGTGTAGCACACACGGCTGAGACACACACCCGTGTCTCTGCCCGTGTGCTCAATTCTAAACATTCTGTTTTTCTAAAATTAAGGTGCAGGGGACACACGGCCGGAACACATACCAATGGCGGTAGACCGTGTGTCACACAGGTCTAGACACACACCCGTGTGTTTACCCGTGTGGACAAAAACAAGGTTATTTACCAAGCCATTTTGCCACTCTCACTTGCACACATCAGCACAACATCACATGGCACAAATTCAAGCATTTAAGAGGAACTAAACAACCACAACCAAGACAATAACATGTCATTATTTATCAAGCTTAGAACATCAACCTTTCCACACCAATTCATGCAAGATTCCACATTCATGGTTAAAACATATCAACTTTATATCTTTGTCTAACATATTCACTACATTTATTACACCCTAAATCATACATACAAATCTCACATTCATTAGGCATACCAAGATCATATCACCATAGATATTGACACATATACGAATATACTTAGGCTTACAACCATGTTAGCTAATATGAGCCAACTTACATGGCCAAATAGAAAAACAAACCTTTGACAATCACAAGCCAACACATTGGCTACAATCACAATGACACTTTTAACAAAATGAATAAGTCCCTATACATGCCATAGACTTAAAATACTTGAATTCATTTATACCCAAAGTGGTAGCTTGATAGTGTGATAGGATCTTCGACGATTTCCAACCCGAGCTAGCTTAATAACCCTAAAAGATATGGGAAAGGAAGGGGGTAAGCTATATAGCTTAGTAAGTTCATATGCAAATAATAAAAAATATTATTCAGACACTTGACATACAAATAACTTAACAAATATTAACATAAATGTCATTAAAAATTCATAAGCACAACTTACTCAATCCCAATCTTACCAATAACTCATCATATAAATAACATAACATATTTCAACATGAATGTCATTAAACTTCATGAGTATAATTTACTCAATCACATTCTTGCCTATAGCTCATCATATGATTAACATAACATATATCAGCATGAATGTCATTAAAACTTCGTAAGTGTCATATGAACATAAATGTCATTTAATATCAACATAACACATATCAACATAATTGTCATATACTAATAGCTCTTCATATGAACTACATAACACGTTTCAACATAAATGTCGTTTAAGCTTCATAAGCACAACTTACTCAATCACAATTTTACCACTTGTTCCTAATATACTGAGCTCATTTTCTTTGAGTTTTATGTACATACCGGTACCATCACATAACATATTCACATACTTTCTCATCTTTGACATACCCGTTGAATTTCCTATTGAACCACTTGGAATAATAAAGGATACTCGGGAATCTTGCACACACAATACCATACCAATGCCATATCCCAGATATGGTCTTACATAAGATCTCTTATCGATGCCAATAGCCCAGCTATAATCTTACACGAAATCTCATATCGATGTTATATCCCAGATGTGGTCTTACAAGAAGTCTCATATCGATGCCATATCCCAGATATGGTCTTACACGAAGTCTCATATCGATGCCATATCCCAGATATGGTCTTACACGTAATCTCAATTAACCTTAATATCATGACATTCGTATCCTACCTATTCCTAAGGTTCAACCAGGATTTCTCACTTGTCAAACTTTATCAATTACATCCAAGGAGTCAATCATAATTCATACAATATTAAAGCATTTAAAACATAAATAAAACAATGCATTATTTACATACGAACTTACCTCAACATAAAAATTACAAAAAGGACTAAATCGTCAAATACCCGTTTTCCCCCGTTCTAGGTCTGAACCTCATTTTTCTCGATCTATAACATCACATTTAACTTATTTAATCATTATACTATTCAAATTAGCCTAAAATCAAATTATGGCAAAAATTACATTTTTGCCCCTAAAGTTTGACATTTTTATATTTTAGTCCCTAGGCTCGTAAAATGACTTTCATTTAATTTCTTCAATACCCAAGCCTAGCCGGACCTATATAATGCTCATAACAGCCCACATTTCTCATTTATTCACATTTTTCTACTCATTTTATAACTTTTACAAATAAGTCCTTTTTTGACATTTTTACCGAAAATCACTTAGTAAAAGTCGTTTATCATACACCAAACATACATTTTCTACCATTAGGCATCAAAATACACAAATACCCATCATGGGTAAAATTTTAGACCTTGATTATTTCTTAAATTAGTGGTAGAAATAGATAGATCATGTTACAAGGATTTCAAAAACATAAAAATCATTAAAAACGGGGCTAGAACAAACTTACAATCGAGCTTGGAAGCTTGAAAAACCCTAGCCATGGTTTCTTCTTGTTAAATTCGGCCATGGTGTAGAAGATGAGCAAACAATGGCTTTTAATTTGGCTTTTTAATTCATTTAATTACCAAATTACTAAAATGCCCTTAATGAAAAACATTAGAAACATACCAAACCATGTCCATTTTTGTCCACCAACTTAACCAATGGTCTAATTACCATTTAAGGACCTCTAATTTAAAATTTCATAGCAATTGGACACCTTTAACATATAGAACTCATGTTTTGCACTTTTTACAATTTAGTCATTTTGACTAAATTGAGTGCCCAAAGGTCAAAATTTTCAAACAAAACTTTCACGAAATCGTTCCATAAAACTGTAGACCATAAAAAAATAATAAAAATGAATTTATTGCATCAGATTTGTGGTCCCGAAACCACTGTTCCGACTAGACCAAAAATCGGAATGTTACATCTACGGTCAGGATTTAACCACTCATCATCATCATTCTTCAACAACTACGCTGGCTCCAATCCTCCAAGCGGTGGCCGCTCATGATTCTCAGCCGCAATCATGCATTCCATCACCCCTGTGGTTCCGTTTCCATGCACTTTTGGAAACACGAAAATTTATACACTTTTCATGCCCTTTTTAACTCAAATTTATGCGGTTTCGATTGAATTCTTGTCAAAAAATAATTAAATATTATAAAATAATTAAATTGTGCTAAAAATATGAACATGATGAATTTTAATTAATTTTATAGTTAATTTTGACTAATTTTGACTATTTTCGACAGATTCGCACAAAGGGCAAAAATTGGCTCGGCAGGCACTACTCGAAGAATAAACCCGAGAAGCAATTTGAAGTATCAAGGCGAATTTATTTCCAGCCCAAGATGGTCCAATTATGAATATTTAAACATAATATAATTAATTTTAATTTATTCCCAATTTAATTTGGGCTAAATAAATTAATCTTAATTAATTATGAAAAAGGCCCAGTTGAACCGCATCAGTTGAACCAAACCGATTGAACCGAATCGAGCAAAGAATTGGGGAGCCCAAACCGTCCATATGATGACCCAAATCAGCTTATTAGCTGATTAATTAAGCTTGCAAAGAAGCCCTTGAGGACTTGTCAAAGTTGCATTCAACCCCCTCCAAATATAGTGGCTTTGTAGATTTGCCCCATGCCATATTTAGCAAAGTTGAAGCCATCAACTTTGCCACATAGATGGCCGGCCAAGAGAGGGCTCTTTGGCTGATGGGATTTGCTATTTTTAGCAGCAACATTCAGCTATAAGTACCACTCTTGGCTGATCATTCAATCCCTCATCCCTCATCCCTCATTCACATGTCATTCTCTCCTCTCCTCTCTCACTTTCTCTTAACTTTTCATTTTCCTATTTCTTTGCTCTTGTGCCGATTTCTCCCCTTGGGAAAGGGGTCTTCTTCAGCCATCATTGAGCAGTAATTAGAGTGTTCATAATCCACCTTGATAGCTGAGGACAACGAAGGATGAAGAACGGAGCAATCAGTCAAGCCACGGAGAAACACCAGATTTGCTTCTTGTTCCCTATCTCTTTAAGTTTCGTTGTTGTTTTGAAAAACATGTTTATGAATATTTATGCTATTGGAATGTTTAATTTAATCAGCTTAGCTTGAATTTAATTCGTGTTGGGTCGATTGCATGCCGTCCTTTTAAACTATTAAAATTGTGTTTATGCTGTTATAGGCCTCGGTAAATTGCTTGATTAAGTAAAATCATGCCTAAGTTATTCTGGCATTATAATTGTTTAGATAACTAAGGAATTAATTATTTAAATGCATTGAAATTGTAATTAATGGACACAGTACTTAATCAGTGCATGTTTAATTCTTCTAAGGTAGTTGAAGATTAGATTAGCATTGTATTTGGCGATACATATGCCTTGCATAACTTGTAAGATTTTTGTGATTAAACTGTTTCAAGGTAAGGATACTTTGTTACCTCACATAGTCTTTTATATGCTTATTAGGTTGAATTAATCGTTTGAATCGACATAGGAATATGCGAGAGATTGTTTAATTTAATATGTATGTATGTGCAATAACATGTTTACCTTTATAAATCTGTTTTATCGGTCGAATTGACATAGGAATATGTACAAGAGATAAATGGATTTTTGATTTGTAAATATGTTCATAAGTTAGCAAATTACCGAGTTGCCGTGATTTATTCGTAACAAGTATAAGCATAAGTTTAATAATTCTAAGGTAAGAAATGCAATTAATCCAACACAATTATATCATCTTGATTAAAATCAGCTTTTGAAATCGTGCATTAGAACTTTATTTTATTTTATTTTACTTTGTTTTTTTGTTTTTAAATATTTCTTAAATCCAAATATTTTCCCTTCACCAAAGTGTTTGAAATAATTTTCATAAATAATTCTTTTACAGTCCCTGTGGGTACGATAACTCGACATTTACTTGTCACTTTATTACTTGTTACGATTGTGTACACTTGCACATTTCCACCGTTCCAAGTTTTTGGCGCCGTTGCCGGGGAACTATTTTTCAAAGCCATTATTTGTGAATCTATTTTACATTTTGGTTTATTTATTTTCGTATTGAAATTTTTACTTACTTAATTTCTTCTGTGATTATTTCAGGTGTTTATGAGTATTGACCAGATTATTGACTTACTCCTGTAGACCACGAAATAGAACGAACCTTTCGACAACGAAGAAGACAAGCAACCCAGAGAAGGACCGAAGAGATGAACTTCGAGAGTATGAATCAAGGAAACGGAGCAAACCCTGCTCAGAATCCTATCCTTATTGCTGATGATAGGGATAGAGCTTTAAGACAGTATGCCGTGCCAGTGTTCAATGATCGTAATTCGGGTATTAGGAGACCCGAAATCGAGGTACAACAATTCGAGCTGAAGCCAGTCATGTTCCAAATGCTTCAGACAGTGGGCCAATTCAGTGGAATGCCTACTGAAGACCCTCATCCTAACTTAATACTATTTATGGAAGTGAACGATTCTTTCAAGTTAGCTGGAGTACCCGAAGATGCCTTACGATTGAAGTTGTTCCCATATTCGTTAAGGGACAGAGCTCGTGCCTGGTTAAATTCATTGCCACCGAACTCCACCTCTACATGGTAAGAGTTAGCCGAGAGATTCCTCATGAAGTATTTCCCGCCAAGCAATAATGCTAAGCTGAGGAACGAGATCACTGCCTTCCACCAAATGGATGACGAGTCCTTGTATGAGGCATGGGAAAGATTTAAAGAATTATTACGAAAATGCCCTCATCATGGAATCCCACATTGCATTCAACTTGAGACATTCTATAATGGTCTCAACGCTCACACAAGGATGGTAGTGGACGCCTCTGCTAATGGTGCTCTCCTTTCTAAGTCTTATAATGAGGCTTATGAAATTATTGAGAGGATTGCTAGCAATAATTATCAATGGCCAACCAGTCGAGCAGCGTCAGGAAGACGAGTCGCTGGAATTCATGAAGTTGACTCTCTTACTTCACTCGTATCTCAGGTATCATCAATATCTTCAATGCTTAAAAACCTTACTACTAATGGGTCTAATAGTTTTGCAGCACAACCGCCGAATCAATTTGAGAATGTAGCCTGTGTCTATTGTGGGGAGGGACATTTGTTTGAAGAATGTCCACAAACCCGTAATCAGATACTACATGGGTAATCGTAACCAAAACCGAGGAAGGCAACGGTTGTAATCAAATTTTTATAGCCCATCGTGGAGAAACCACCCAAATTTTTCCTGGAGTGACCAAGGGGCTGGAACCAGTACCACTTACACCCAACACAGACCAACCCAGCTACCTAGTTTCCCTTAACAAGTTCAGAAACCAGTTCAAGCTGAAGCATCCAATAGCTTGGAAAGTTTGCTTAAGACATACATAGCGAAGAATGATGCCTTAATCCAGAGCCAAGCAGCTACATTGAAGAATTTGGAAAATCAAGTGGGCTAGCTTGCTACTGAACTCAGGAACCGACCACAAGGTGCTCTACCTAGTGACACAGAGAATCTGAGAAATTTGGGGAAGGAACATTGTAAAGCGTTGGCATTGAGGAGCGGAAAGATAGTAGAGCCCAACACCATTGAAGTTAGAAAGGAGCTAGCTGACGCTCAAGATTTAGAAGAAGTTCAACCAAGTGTTGAAATCCCAATTTCACCAGAACCAGAATCGGCAAAAACCGACAAAGTAACCCCAAGACCAGCTAATTCTGATCAACTAACAACTTCGTTAGGTGCAGAATTGCCGCCAAAGACGAATCAACGAAAACCAGTTCCAGTAATGAAACCACCACCACCCTACCCTCAAAGACTTCAGAAGCCGAAGCAGGAGATTCAATTCAAGAAGTTCCTTGACGTACTCAAGCAACTTCACATCAACATCCCGTTGGTTGAAGCACTTGAGCAAATGCCGAACTATGTCAAGTTCATGAAAGATATCTTGTCTAAGAATCGAAGACTTGGAGAATTTGAGATGGTAGCTCTGGCGAAGGAATGCAGTGCATATCTTCAGGACAAACTACCCCCAAAATTAAAGGATCCTGGATGTTTCACCATACCATGCAACATTGGATCAACATATTGCGGTAAGGCATTATGTGACTTAGGTGCAAGTATCAACTTGATGCATATGTCAATATTTAGGAAGTTGGGGATAGGAGAAGTTAGACCAACTACGGTTACACTTCAACTAGCTGATCGATCCTTAGCGCATCCAGAAGGAAAAATTGAGGACGTATTGGTACGTGTAGATAAATTTATTTTTCCTGCTGACTTTGTAATTCTAGACTTTGAAGCAGACAAAGAAGTGCCAATTATCCTAGGAAGGCCGTTCCTAGCAACTGGAAGGACCCTTATCGATGTACAAAAGGGCGAGCTGACTATGCGTGTTCAGGATGATCAGGTAACATTTAACGTCTTTAAGTTTATGTGATTTCCTGACACAATGGATGATTGTTCTGCAGTATCCGATTTAGAGGAATTAATAGTGGAGAGGGAACTCAACTGTGTTCAGGACCCACTGGAGTGAATTTTGACATTTGACCCTCCAAACGATGAAGAGGAGGATGAATACTTAGCTGTGCTAGAAGCTAATCAAAAGGGATTTAATCTGCAATCCCGTTTTGAATCTTTGGAATTAGAGAAAAGAGATTACGTTCAGCCGAAAGCATCAATTGAAGAGCCACCTAAGTTAGAACTCAAGGTATTACCTTCACACTTAAAATATGTTTATTTAGGTAACGCCTCTACTCACTTCATGTGATTGTTTCAAAGTGAGAATTAACTCTTCAACAAGAAGAGAAACTTATCTTAGTTTTGAAACAATTCAAGAAGGCTATCGGATGGACCATAGCCGATATTTGCGGTATTAGCCCATCTGTATGCATGCACAAGATCATATTAGAAGATGGAAAGAGAGGAAAGATTGATGGACAACGGAGACTGAACCCCATCATGAAAGATGTAGTGAAAAAGGAAATTATCAAGTGGTTGGATGCGTGTATAATTTACCCCATCTCAGACAGTTCATGGGTGAGTCCAGTCCAGTGCATGCCGAAGAAAGGAGGTATCACGGTCGTGGAGAACGAGAACAACAAGTTGATACCAACTAGAACCGCATGGATAGAGAATCGCATCGACATCGAAAAGCTAAACAAGGCGACTAGGAATGTAACACCCCTAACCCGTATCCGTCGCCAGATTAGGGTTACGAGGCATTACTGTACATATCACAACTCGGCATAGTCAAACATATCATCAATCAACTTTTACTACACTTGACTAACAAAAAGCCTTCCCTACTATTAACTCGTCTAGTATATAAATAAAACCTGTTCATGGCATCAAACATATACTAGTCATTTGTTTAATCAACTTTGCCACCCAATTCACATGCATCGAATTAAACTACCATTCTTTGATAAGCATGACTTTAAACAAACAAACATGTATTACGAGCATGAACTTTCAAATTTACCAAGTTAATAAATAATCCTATATCATTTCTTAATCCAATTATATAATTTTATAACATCAATATATATGTATATATGGATGGCAACCATTTCAACAATTAACAAGGGATACTATTCGTTTGGTCATTTAGGCCACATTAACCAAATATGCACATATTCATAATTACTACCTAAATCCAGATAACAAACACAAAATCTAAACTTACCTATAGGTAGTTACATGGAACCTTGTTCAACCAAATTCGAATAGATCAAATAATTTTATTCAAACAAAGTAAACCTCAATTCATTTGTAACAACATAACCGAACCATAATACCAATTATCTCTCCCATTGCCGAAACATATAAAATGAACTTTTTACACATGCATAATCGTATCCCCAACTAAATATGTCATTTCCAATTATTCAACCTATGATTTCATCTATTAATCAAAAATGAAAATTTCAATATAAATGATCTCCACTTTATTCATGTTTCAATTAATCACTTTAATAGTAAGTCTTCATCAATCCATAATCTAAACATATTCAAATTCACATATATCAACTTCCCAAGAGCAGTAATTATAAATAATAAACGTAGATTTCATGCCAAACCATATATATATACTCATATAAATAAGCACTAAACATGAACTCATATCAACACGAAATTCAAAGTTCAAGAAGGACATATACATATTACAAACAAGGTCATTTATGCATTAGCTTATTAGCACTTAAACTAAGCCATTTTCGCATGGCCATTACTTACATCATCAAAATGCTATTAGGTAATAAACTAGCCTATACATACCCTGAGTTCAAACCCAAACTTTTAAAAGTACCAAAACGAGTCGATAGTGTGGATGACTTTACTGACGATCCTCTGAGCTCGTAACTTGATCAAGATCTATAAAACAGAACAACAATCACACAGAGTAAGCTAACTTAGCTTAGTAAGCCTTTAACAAATATAACCATTTAATCAAACATTTAAACATTTTAAACCAATCTTTTTATAACCTTAATATAAGTTCTTAGCACAATCGGGCCATCATGGCCGAATACCACCATCCTTACAAAGTAATTTAATTATCACTTATCAAATCCATATAATTAGGGATGTTTCCATATACAACAAATTAAATAAGTACCAAGTACATACTTACCACATATAACCGAATATACACATGTAATAATATCCTTTAATCTTCACATGTATACAATTATATCATCTATATAATATCCTTTTTTTTCCACATATATAAGGCCGAATATACAAAAGCATATTGTTAATTCACTAGTTCAATATACATTATATGTATATTTACCCTTTTGGCCGAAACTACATAACACATCCATGTTCACATCCAAATCAACTTTCAATATAACATACACATCATTTATAAGGCCGAATACCCTTAATAGAATTTTACAAATATGCCTCAATTGTATCACAAACCAAAGAGTATCAATCGTAATGTACTAACTTACCTTATCCCGTACAACCAATAGGCTTTCATGTACCTGAACAATTAGCTCATTTATCGTACTCAAAATTTCACAACTATAACGATCCATTAAAACACATACTTATGAATAATCACTGGCATAAAGCCTGCTAGCCATAAAGCCTGAAACACACTCACCGGCACTAAGCCTGCTAGACCCGAGGTCTGAAATTTATTCACCGGCATTTAGCTACTAGGCAATAAGCCCAATACACTTCACCGGCTCAAGGCCTGCTAGGCAATAAGCCCGATACACTTCACCGGCTCAAGGCCTGCTAGGCTCGAAGCCCGAGTATCAATATAATTAAACCATTTCATACACATTACATATTACCAATATCACATATATCACACATAATTCATATTACTATCTCATATCAAATTCAAATAAATTTAACTACATTTCATTATTAAAATCACTTATCACATTCGGCTTTGGCCAATTTCACAATTATAAATTCAAAATTCAGCATGTAATCAGGGTTATACCCGATATTAATGATATTAAATTGCTTAAAGACTTACCTCGACTATCGATGGACGACGAAGACCGGCTATTCAACTATTTTCGCTTTTCCCTGATTCAAGTCCGTTTTCTTTTGTTCTTTATCTAAACATAATCAAATGAAGCTCATTCAAGCACATTTCATTTCAATTTAATCCAAAAACACCTAAATGGGCAAATTACCATTTTGCCCCTAATATTTCACACTTTTACAATTTAATCGTATTTGCACAAAACATAAAATATGCAAAATCTCACAACAATATAGCTAGGCCGAATCTTCCATATAATCATATAAGTCTCTAAATTTCATTTATTTTTCATTTTAACCCTTCAAAAATTTATTTTCTCAATTTAGCCCAAAATACTCAAATTCACCAAAATTTCCAATTTAAAACATGTTAATTCAAAACATACTTTTAATATTTTTCCATCAAACATTACAAAGCATAAACAACCATCAATGGCCGAATATCAAACATGCTTAAATTCAAAAATTCTAACATGGGTCGACTTGTATTCGAAGCAACGATCTCAAAAACGTAAAAATTAACAAAAATAAAAAACTATACATACCTTATTCAAGCTAATTTGTTGCGGAAAATCAAAGCTTCCCTAATTCTTTTTCTTTACTTAGTTTCGACTTTCACTTTAGAAGATGAGCATGTCTTTATTTTTTTTATGTTATAATGTATATTATAATGCCATATTATTATTTTACTAAATTATCCATTACTTAAAATGATTAAAACACTTTAACTAATGGGCATTCATGTCATATGCCGTCCACTACATCTTGAAATGGCTAAATTTCCACTTTAATGCTTCCTTTTAAAAAGACAACATCAATTTAGCCCTTGCACATTAAACTATCAAATTTATAAATTACGCGATTAAGCCCTTTTTTCTAATTAAGCATGCAAATAATAAAATTTTTCTACGAAACTTTCGCACATATTAATTTACATATAATAAACACAGAAAATAATATTTCAAAATTTTTTAGACTCGGATTCGTGGTCCCAAAACCACCGTTCTGATTAGGGTCAAATTCGGACTGTTACAACTCTCCCCCCTTAGGGATTTTCGTCCCCGAAAATCTTACCATTAAACAAAGTTGGAAATTGTTGCCTCATTGAATCCTCAGGCTCTCACGTAGCCTCTTATACTCTATGTCGATTCCATAGTACTTTTACTAACGGAATTTTCTTGTTTCTCAACTCCTTCACTTCACGAGCTAAAATACGGATCGGTTCCTCCTCGTACGTCATATCATATCGGATTTCAATCTCAGACGAAGAAATCACATGTGACGAATCTGAACGATATCTACGGAGCATCGAAACATGAAATATGTTGTGTATATTTTCTAATTCAGAAGGCAAATTCAATCTATAAGCAACAAGCCCGATACGTTCGATGATCTCATACGGTTCGATGAACCTCAGACTTAATTTTCCTTTACGACCAAATCGAAGTACTTTCTTCCACGGTGAAACTTTCAAAAATACCCGGTCTCCGACTTGAAACTCAATGTCTTTACGTTTCATATCCGCATATGACTTTTGGCGATCTGATGCAACTTTCAAACTATCTCAGATTACCGCTACTTTCTGTTCAGTCTCTTTAGTCAAATCAACCCCGTGTATCTTGTTTTCACTGAGCTCGGTCTAGTACAATGGTGTGCGACACTTGCGGCCGTACAAAGCTTCGTAAGGTGACATTTTGATACTAGATTGAAAGCTATTATTGTAAGCAAATTCAATCAAAGGTAAGTATCGTTCCCACGTACCTTTAAACTCGAGGACGCAACATCTCAACATATCCTCAAGTATCTGAATGGTTCGTTCAGACTGACCATCTGTCTGCGGATGAAAAGCTGTGCTAAAGTGTAGTTTCGTACATAAAGCATCTTGCAATTTCTTCCAAAACCGCGACGTGAATCTCGGGTCTCTATCCGAAACAATGGAAATCGGCACACCATGTAATCTCACAATTTGAGATACATACAACACAGCAAGCTTATTGAGTGAATAGTCCATACGAACTGGAACAAAGTGAGCTGATTTGGTTAGTCTGTCCACTATAACCCAAATTGCATCTTTCTTGCTCGGTGTCTTAGGCAAACTGGATACAAAATCCATAGCAATTCTATCCCATTTCCATTCGGTGTATCATGATCGTGAAGTAACCTGAAGGCACATGATGTTCGGCTTTTACTTGCTGACAAATTAAGCACTTCGAGACAAATTCAGATATGTCCCGTTTCATACCAGGCCACCAATAGAACTGTTTCAAATCATTATACATTTTTGTGCTACCCGGATGTACAGACAATCGACTATTATGAGCCTCATCCAATATCATCTAAATCAAATCCACATTCCTCGGAACACATATTCGGCCTTTAAAGTTCAAACAGTCATTTTCATCAATTCAAAATTCTGACTCTGCATTACTTTCACACTTAACTCGTCTTGCCATCATATCTTTGTCAACTTTCTGAGCATCACAAATTTATTGAATATACAATGGTCTTGCTTTCAATTCGGCTATTATCGAACCATCATCAGACATAACCATATGTGCGTTCAACGCACGAGGAGCAAATAATGATTTCTGACTTAAGGCGTCCGCAACAACATTGGCTTTCCCCGGATGGTAGTAAATCACTAATTCGTAATCTTTCAACAGCTCTAACCATCTGCGTTGTCTCAAGTTCAAATCTTTCTGAGTCATCAAGTACTTTAAACTCTTGTGATCTGAATAAACATGACATTTCTCACCAAATAGATAATGACGCCAAATCTTTACTTGCGAATACAATGGTACGCTAACTCCAAATCATGTGTCGGATAATTTCTTTCATGTGGCTTCAACTGTCTCGAAGCATAGGCTACTACTTTTCCTTCCTGCATTAAAATGCAACCCAAACCATTCAAAGATGCATCACTATAAACAACAAATTCTTTACCCGATTCAGGTTGAACTAACACTGGAGCCTCGGTCAAAAGAGCTTTCAACTGATCGAAACTTTTCTGACATGATTCCATCCATTTGAACTTGACATCTTTCTGTAATAGCTTTGTCAAAGGTGTGGCTATCATAGAAAAACCTTTCACGATTAAATGCTGTAATAACCAAAGAAGTCCTGAAAGCTTCGAATCTCAGAAACATTTCTTGGTGGTTTCCAATCAAGTATAGCCGATATTTTATTCGGATCAACTCAAATACCTGACGCCGAAACAACGTGACTCAGAAAACTGACCTCATTCAGCCAAACCTCACACTTACAAAACTTTGTGTATAACTGTTTATCTCTCAAAGTTTGTAGCACCAGTCTCATATGCTCAGCATGCTCAGTTTCATCTTTGGAGTAGATCAAAATATCATCTATAAACACTACTACAAATCGATCCAAATACTGTCTGAAAATCCGATTCATCAGATCCATAAAAATAGAAGGTGCATTAGTAAGCCCAAAAGGCATAACCAGAAACTCATAATGTCCGTACCTCGTTCGAAAAGCAGTCTTTGGCACATCGAATCTCTGACTCGCAACTGATAATAGCCCGATCTCAAATCTATCTTTGAAAACACTGAAGCCCCTTTCAATTGATCAAACAAGTCGTCAATCCGTGGCAACGAATATTTATTCTTTATAGTTACCTTGTTGAGCTGTCGGTAATCGATGCACATTCGCATAGTCCTGTCTTTCTTTTTCACAAATAAAAATGGTGCACCCCAAGGAGAGAAACTCAGTCGTGCAAAGCCTCTATCTGTTAACTCTTGCAACTGTGCTTTCAACTCTTTTAATTCTGTAGGTGCCATCCAATACGGAGCTATTGAAATCAGATTCGTCCCCGGTACTACTTTGATACCAAACTCTATTTCTTGAACAGGTGGTAAACCCGGTAGTTCTTCAGGAAACACATCTGGATACTCGCACACAACTGGTACGGATTCAATCTGCTTTTCAGTAACTTTACTATCCAACACATAAGCCAAGTAAGCTTCACACCCCTTTCTCACATACTTACGAGCTAACATCGAGGATATTACTGTTGGTAACCCATTCAAGTCATTAGATTCAATTCGGATAATTTCACCGTTCTGACATCTCAAATCAATGGTCTTTCTTTTGCAATTAACAGCAGCATTGTGCAAAGTTAACCAGTCCATTCCCAAAATTATATCGAACTCATCGAAAGGCAACAACATTAAATCAGCTGGGAAGCATGAATCCCGAATTATCAACGGGAAACTTTTACACACTTTATCAATCAGAACACATCGACCCAAGGGGATTGATACACGAATCACAAAACTCGATGAGACTCAACAGCGAGTCTTCTCGATACTAAAGTTTCACATACATATGAATGAGTCGAACCCGATCAATCAATACAATCACGATAGTATCATAAAGAGTGAAAGTACCAAAGATAACATCCGGGAAGAAGCATCCTCTCGCACGTCGGCAAATATGCTCTAGCAGTGCACGAGCCTCGATCGAATCTGCAGTTGTCTTTGGTTCCTTTCTCGATCGCCACTTACATTTCCCGAATGCCTAGGTGGTCTGCTTCGCACTGATACATTACTCGGTCTTGTATTCTGAGCCATATTTTGCTCAGCTAGCATCGGGCACTCTCGAATAAAATGATTAGACGATCCACATTTAAAACTGATCATGAAATCTACAACTCCCTGAATGCCATTTACCACAATGCTTGCATTCAACCCAATTCTGCTGGACATTACCAACACTGGCCATCGAAGTAGCTCGAGAACCCACAGGTGGTCGATCTCGTCTAGATAAGTCTGAAGTAGCTCTATGTCGACCAGATTCATCTTTGAACTTCTTGGATACCGAATGAAATGTCTTACTCGATGATCTTTTATGAATGTCTCTAGCTTCCATTTCAGCCTTTCTTTTCTCTTTCCCAAGCTCTTCGGCTTTGCAAGCTCGTTCGACAAGTACTACGAACTCTTTGATCTCGAGTATGCCGACTAGCAACTTAATATCTTCATTCAGACCGTCTTTGAACCTTTTACACATAATGGCTTCAGTTGACACACATTCTCGGGCATATCGGCTCAATCTGACAAACTTTCGTTCATACTCAGTCATGGTCATTCGACCCTGTTTCAATTCTAGAAATTCTTTTCGTTTCTGATCAATGAATCTCTGACTGATATATTTCTTACGGAACTCGGTCTGGAAGAAATCCCAAGTCACTTTTTCTTTCAAAACCACCGATACTAGTGTATTCCACGGTGATATCGCGGTCCCCCGTAGTAAGATATAGCACACTTCAAGCATTAAATGCGGAGTACATGACAGCTCATCGAGCACCCGGATAGTATTATCAAGCCACATCTCAGCTCGTTCCGCGTTGTCATCATCATTAGCTTTAAATTCTTCGGCCCCATATTTCCTGATTTTACCAATTGGAGGCCTGCTAGATCTCATCAGATCTATCATCGGAGGTGCTGAAGGTATCGGAGTTGGATTATTCGGGGGTGGAGGTTGTTGTACAGCCGGATTAGTTTGAATAAATTGGGTAAACCATTCATTCATCATCTGGTAGAAGGCTTGCTTAGCCTCCCCCTCATGGCTACCTGAGATAGGTCGAGAGTCTATCGGCACTGACCCATGTGCGAGATCAGGCGCTATGCTCTCTACATCATCAGCTACGGCTCTGTCGGGATCCATTTACTATATAAAACACAATTTAAATGTCAGAAGTCACCACACTATCATATTATAAAATAAAGGCATGTATAGCTAGACTCACACGCGCTACGGTAGTCCTAGAATCGACTAAACCGTAAGCTCTGATACCAATCAAATGTAACACCCCTAACCCGTATCCGTCGCCAGATTAGGGTTACAAGGCATTACTATACATATCACAACTCGGCATAGTCAAACATATCATCAATCAACTTTTAGTACACTTGACTAACAAAAAGCCTTCCCTACTATTAACTCGTCTAGTATATAAATAAAACCTGTTCATGGCATCAAACATATACTTGTCATTTGTTTAATCAACTTTGCCACCCAATTCAGATGCATCAAATTAAACTACCATTCTTTAATAAGCACGACTTTAAACAAACAAACATGTATTACGAGCATGAACTTTCAAATTTACCAAGTTAATAAATAATCCTATATCATTTCTTAATCCAAGTATATAATTTATAACATCAATATATGTGTATATATGGATGGCAACCATTTCAACAATTAACAAGGGATACTATTCATTTGGTCATTTAGGCCACATTAACCAAATATGCACATATTCATAATTACTACCTAAATCCAGATAACAAACACAAAATCTAAACTTACCTATAGGTAGTTACATGGAACCTTGTTCAACCAAATTCGAATAGATCAAATAATTTTATTCAAACAAAGTAAACCTCAATTCATTTGTAATAACATAACCGAACCATAATACCAATTATCTCTCCCATTGCCGAAACATATAAAATAAACTTTTTACACATGCATAATCGTATCCCCAACTAAATATGTCATTTCCAATTATTCAACCTATGATTTCATCTATTAATCAAAAATGAAAATTTCAATATAAATGATCTCCACTTTATTCATGTTTCAATTAATCACTTTAATAGTAAGTCTTCATCAATCCATAATCTAAACATATTCAAATTCACATATATCAACTTCCCAAGAGCAGTAATTATAAATCATAAACGTAGATTTCATGCCAAACCATATATATATATATACTCATATAAATAAGCACTAAACATGAACTCATATCAACACGAAATTCAAAGTTCAAGCAAGACATATACATATTACAAACAAGGTCATTTATGCATTAGCTTATTAGCACTTAAACTAAGCCATTTTCGCATGGCCATTACTTACATCATCAAAATGCTATTAGTGTAACACCCCAAACCCGGCCCATTTGTTACGACCGAATTTGAAATGCCACTGCGGAAAAACGTTTGAAGACTGATTTCACTTTTGGGAAAAACATTAAAAATTTTGTCATTTGAAAACCATGTCCAATTAAAAAAATTCTAAATAATATAAGCTTGATAAAAATATCCAAATTAAAACTTTATTATAAGCTTTTAAAATATAAGTTGCCAAAATTAAAAGCACTTCCAAATAATAATTTAATGGTCGTCTAGCTTAAACATAATAAAAATGTTCAATCACTTTAATGGGCCTTATTACAATAAACACTTAATCAAAATATTGAAAATATAACTACTTAATTAATTAAAATATCTTTCTGCATGGAAATCACTTCGCATGGCCACCTTTGTATCCACTCCAACCCGGTCCAAAAATCACGATCACCTACGATGTTTAATAAAATTGGGTGAGTCTTACAGGACTCGATGTGTAATTAGTCCACTGAATTCCACCCACATGTTAACCACATATTAACTCATATATCAGATATCAATTATCAAATTCACATGTTATCACATTCTGGGCTTGGCCCATATTCATATCACATTCATCTAATAGGGTAGTTAACCACATAATTTCCACATACTTTGGGCTTAGCCCATTTCCACACCGATCCACATTCATATCTTTGGGCTTTGCCCATTTCCACATTAATCCACATATCATATTGGGCTTGGCCCATTTCCACATATGTTCACATACGAAACCATGCAATTATGAAGCCCAACCCAAACCTAGGGTCCATCCGCTACACACCCCCTTATCCAAATTACCACACACACGAGGGGATTATCAAATCACCTCTCTCTTTTCACTCCAAAGGCAATCACTTTGCCGTCCCACGCAATTAAGCACAATAGTCCACAACGTGACCTCGGTCCGCGCCAATCCACGATGTAGCCGTAGCTAACACCAAAACCACGATGGGACACATAGTCACTCATCGACCACGATATGGCACATAGCCGATATCAACCACGATGAGGCACATAGCCACTCATCAAGCCACGCGAACTAAATCGCAATTAATCCACAACGTGACCTCGATCCAACGTCAATCCACGATGTAGCTCAAGGCTAACATCAAAAACCACGATGGGACACATAGTCACTCATCAACCACGATATGGCACATAGCCGATATCAACCACGATGAGGCACATAGCCACTCATCAAGCCACGCGAACTAAATTGCAATTAATCCACAACGTGACCTCGATCCAACGTCAATCCACGATGTAGCTCAAGGCTAACATCAAACCACGTACTCGAAGTACACCCGTACCTTCTTTCATATCCCAACCCATGCACATGCCACATAAAATAATGATACAATGTAATGATGCATGAGCATGTTCATCAAGCATATTATCACATATTCATATTAATAATCACATATCATCGGGTTTGGTACTTACCGGATTATCGACATACCCCTTGAGGGTATCCTTATCACAATTTCCACTTTGCACTAGTTAGCACATTCATAACACATACACATTTCACATACATATCATATACGGAGAAAACGGTGGGTTAGTCACACACCGATCACTTGAGAACTATGCTTTCGATCATCGATGCTATCACTAGGCGATACTACGGCTGTTGCCTACTTTCTTGTTCTAACGCTGGTCCACACCCGTGGTCAATCCCTAACTGTCGAGACAGACCTCTTCTTAAACTTCTCGGATAGGGACCTTCCTTTCCCTTCTTGAATGGTATTCGCCTCCATCAACACACTTAATCGAACAATCGGTTTAATCATCAATATACGAATTCTTAACCAAATATCCACAACTTATCATACTTACCGGAAGGGTCTTGAAATCCCGAAAAGCTTGATCTAATGCTTAGATCCTTAATACCTACATTTGATTAATCACCTACTACTTTAATAAAAAGCCATTCGGCCATAAATCCAAATCCTAGTAGGATTAGTATACTTAAACTTACCTTGTTGCCGTTTGACTTAAGAATCAAGTCTTGAAATCTCTGCTATACTCTTCTTGCATTCGGCCAAGCATTGAATCAATTAACTTGGTTAGTTTTCGGCTTCTGGATAATTAATGAACACATATATTTACCAAACATGGCCTTGGCCGAATACTATAGACACTTACCTTGTGGATTTTAAATCCCGAAACTCACCGAATAACTAGGGAACACGTGGCCTATGGTGTACCTTTGGGAAAAGAACTTCTCCTTCCTTGTAGTCGACACTTAGTAAATCCCGAAAGATCTCTTCAAAGTTTCGACAATAAGATATTAATGGGGTTAGTCCTAGGTTTCAGTAAATCATAAGAAAAAAGGATGAAACCGAATGAGATCTTACCTTTACTTGAAGAAATCGATTGCACCTTCACTTCAACCTTCAGAGATTCGGCTATGGCTAGATGATGATCTCACAACTTTCAGCTTTTGGAGGGATTAGAAAGAAAAGAGAAGGAAGAATAAAGATGGAGGATTCGGCTAGATCACAAGGTATTTCGGCTTGGCAAAAATAAAAGAAGAAGAAGATTTGGTGAAGAGAATTCGGCAGAGGCTTTCAAAGAACAGATAATAATGCAGAATGGCCTCTCTTTTCCTTTTATAGCCGAAATTATCATCTAAGGAGTCCCTTACTTGGCCATCACTCCTCTATCTGATAACTTTATCCTTTAATTATCATAAATAAAAGAGTTTAAATCCAACATTTATCTCTTCAAAATAATCCAATTTAAAAAAAATCCTTTATTTATCACCCTTTTTAATCGGATATTTATGAAAATAAAACACCTCCTTTCTAGAAGCATGTGCCGTCCCACCTCGGTCTTACGGAAGCAAAAATAAAACCTCCTTTATTTGCTCCCAAGAGACTCGAACTCGTGCCCATTCCTCTTGCATATGGCGCCATTTCCATGGGCCCTAAGTGGCATCTTCAGACCACTTTTCCAAGCTGTGCTTGTGTGTCAAATTTCACAAACTTTTTCTTTAAGGCCACCTTGCCTTAATTTCCCCCTTTAAACCTTAAAACTCGTCATTTCTAGGTCATTTCTAAGTTTCCAAAATTTTCGATCGGCTCAGTAAACTTGACATTTCCTTACATTTCCATGACATTTCCTTACAAGACATTTCCTTACATTTCCAAGACATTTCCTTACATTTCCATGACATTTCCTTACAAGACATTTCCTTACATTTCCAAGGTTCTAAAAATGTTCACTTTCCTCTTTTAAACTTAACATTTCCATACATTTCTAGGTTTCCAAAAGTGTTCAAAATATATTCATAACACATAAGATATGTCATTTCGTACAATTAAACCAAAAATGCATAGGCCCTTTTCAGGATGATATAGTTCTACCCTCCTTAAAAATAATTTCGTCCTCGAAATTACTTATTAACGAATAATCGTACATCTTAACTCACCACACTACGCTTATGCTGCGCACTCTGATCTTAATAGAACCATCATACTTTCTAGGCACAGCCTCTAAGTTCACGTCCCCTAGAACTCATTTCTAACGTCGCGATTTAATCTGATTAAAAATTTTTATGCATCAAAAATTTTGTTCCACTGATTATCCGCAAACAGTTTTATGATATAAAGATATTTAGAAGTAGTTCTTTCGATCACACAAAGGTTCAGTTCAAGTTCACTACTCTAATTTAGAGGGTCACATTCACATTCATAAACAGAGACACATTCATTCACTACACTTCTATGGTCATTTCAGTCCTTTCCCAATCCAGGGGTAATTTCGTCGTTTGTCCTACCAGGGTATTTTCGTAATAAATCAGGGTCAATTTAAAAATCTTTACAAATCAAAGGTTATTTCAAATTTTACAAAAACTCGGGGTTTATTTTGAAAATTTGTTTTCCAAATCAGGGGTGTTGCAAAAATTTCAGAGATCGGGGTTATTTCGATAATTTTGGAAGTTAGGGGCATTTTCGTAAATTTTCCAAATCAAGGTATCTTGTTATTTGTAAAACAGAAGTTTTTGATATCTTTGTAAAGTAGAAATATTTTAGCAAACGTCGAGGGTATTTTTAAAAATCTTAAGAACTAAGGGTATTTTAGTAATTTATAATACAGGGGCATTTTTGTAATTTTGTAAATCAGAGATATTTTGGAAAAAAAATTCACAATAATCTTTTACTACAATTAAAAGGGTAATTTAGGGATTTTAAAACTAGGGTTTTTATAAAACTACATGGCTAGTCCCTTTCGGGTTTTAATTATCGGGTTTAGCCCGTGAATAAGTCCTCTTGGTTAGGGTGAACCGTAGCTACGCACTGGTAGGATTCGAGTAAAGAGGAGGTGAGTCACTAGGACTGCATTTAATACCAAGCTCTTCTGAATCCACTCCTAGACATGCTGCTGTGATTTGCCACACCCTAGCTCGGCGACTTACTTCACAGGTTTGTTTAATAGTCCTTAAGTCTTATGCATGTGTTTGAGTGCACTAGCCCTAGGGTTCAACAGCCCTAATATTCTAATCTACGAGCCCAAATAAGCCCATAACAGTTCACATAAACAAGTCACTTCAATAATTAGAAGTACTTACCGTGGACTTAGTAGGAGATACAGTGCCATGCCGAATAACTTTGAAAAGTTTATGAAAGCCCATACTTTTGAAAAAAATATTTTTGGACCCAAAACCCTCAAGGCCGAGTTTTGAACCGGGCTCTGATACCAATTTGTAACACCCCAAACCCGGTCCATTCGTTACGACCGAATTTGAAATGCCACTGCGGAAAAACGTTTGAAGACTGATTTCACTTTTGGGAAAAACATTAAAAATTTTGTCATTTGAAAACCATGTCCAATTAAAAAAATTCTAAATAATATAAGCTTGATAAAAATATCCAAATTAAAACTTTATTATAAGCTTTTAAAATATAAGTTGCCAAAATTAAAAGCACTTCCAAATAATAATTTAATGGTCGTCTAGCTTAAACATAATAAAAATGTTCAATCACTTTAATGGGCCTTATTACAATAAACACTTAATCAAAATACTGAAAATATAACTACTTAATTAATTAAAATATCTTTTGCATGGAAATCATATGCATGGCCACCTTTGTATCCACTCCAACCCGGTCCAAAAATCACGATCACCGCGATGTTTAATAAAAATTGGGTGAGTCTTACAGGACTCAGGTGTAAATTAGTCCACTGAATTCCACCCACATGTTAACCACATATTAACTCATATATCGGATATCAATTATCAAATTCACATGTTATCACATTCTCGGGCTTGGCCCATATTCATATCACATTCATCTAATAGGGTAGTTAACCACATAATTTCCACATCTTGGGCTTAGCCCATTTCCACACCGATCCACATTCATATCTTTGGGCTTTGCCCATTTCCACATTAATCCACATATCATATTGGGCTTGGCCCATTTCCACATATGTTCACATACGAAACCATGCAATTATGAAGCCCAACCCAAACCTAGGGTCCATCCGCTACACACCCCTTATCCAAATTTCTACCACACACGGGGATTATCAAATCACCCTCTCCTTTTCACTCCAAAGGCAATCACTCGCCGTCCACGTGCAATTAAGCACAATAGTCCACAACGTGACCTCAGTCAGCGCCAATCCACGATGTAGCCGTAGCTAACACCAAAACCACGATGGGACACATAGTCACTCATCAGCCACGATATGGCACATAGCCGATATCAACCACGATGAGGCACATAGCCACTCATCAAGCCACGCGAACTAAATCGCAATTAATCCACAACGTGACCTCAGTCAACGTCAATCCACGATGTAGCTCAACGCTAACATCAAAAACCATGATGGGACACATAGTCACTCATCAACCACGATATGGCACATAGCCGATATCAACCACGATGAGGCACATAGCCACTCATCAAGCCACGCAAACTAAATTGCAATTAATCCACAACGTGACCTCAGTTGTAACACCCTGATTTAGGGGCTATGCATGTTGGGTATAATTTAAGTTCTAGTAGGTTTTGGGTATACGTGGTTGTGTTTTGGAGGTGTTGAGAACGCTCGGGTTAAACGGGAAGACTTGGGAAAATTTTGGATTTTTAAGTAATAAAGGGGAGCTTGGCTTTGAGAGGCCTTAAAAGAATTAATTGGGAGAATAGGACACATGAAAGGCATTGGTAAAGTGGTTATGCGCTGTTTAAGGGGCTGGAAGTAGGGCCATTGAGGGCCTGGGTTCGAGTTTAGGCGGCAACAAAAGTGGCGTTTTATTTTTTTGTTTTGGGCGTTGGGCTTTGTAAGGCCTTAAAGATATATGGTGAGGAATTCGGACAAGAAAGATGGGCTGGTGGAGTGGCTCTCATGCGCCACTTAGGCGCTGGAGGAGAGCAAGGGTGCAGGTTCGAGCGCCTGGAGCTGCATGTTGGCATTTTTATTTTTGTGCGGTTATGGGCTGAGATAAGAAGGGTTTAAAAATAATTGTTGGGGGTTTCTAGCATGAAATTCAATGTGGCCAAATGGCCTGGGGCTTTGGAAGGAGGCGTGCAGCAGTTGGTCCCTGGTTCGAACCCAAGGCTGTGCAATTGGTTTTTATTTTTTTTTCTCTTTGGCTTTTTGGCTTATTGGACGGCACATGGGAGCTCCAAAGGGATAAAGATTAAGCTGCTGCTGTTTAGTTCTTGTAGAATTCGGCTGGAGGAGTTTGTACAGCACATGGGTTCTTTATTTTATTATTTATTGATAAGGAAAAAAAGGGATAATATTAGCATTATTATTAGATTATTATTAAGGGATTAGACTAAGGTTGGTTATTTTTTTTAGTTTAAGAAGATAAATTGTTGTTGCTTTATTTATTTTAATAGATAAGGTGTTGCTTAGTTGTTGAATTCGGCTGGTGAGTAGGCTGGCTTTATTTATTTTATTTTTGTTAAATATAGGATTATTTTACTTAGTTTAAAATTAGTGGTTAGGAGATAATGGTTAGTTTTTTTTTTGAAGTGATAAAATATGGATAAATAATAGGGAAGTGGACTAATTCAAATTAATTTGAATTAGTGGCCATAGGTGATGGCCTTAACTTGGAGTCTTCAAGGGGAGGTGGCAATTCTATAAATAGGGGGTAGAGTGCCAAATTATTCTTCAAGTCTTTTGCCGAATCTCTCCTCTCCCCTCTTGGTGTGCCAAATTCCCTTCCCCTATTTAGTTGTCACCTTGGCCGAATAGTAGGTGTGGTGTGGATCACTTTGGGTTTTTCAATCATTGGAAGAGGTAAGTAGGCTTAGCCGAATTCCTTTTACTCTCTTTATTTCCATACCTTTTTATTTCCTTCAACTTTGATTCTCTAATCATTAGACTAAGCTGAAACTCTTTTAATACTAAGCACCATTGTTGAAATCCTTGGCATCCTAGTGCGGTTGGGCGAATTCTAGCAAGGGCGACCTCTCCTAGTTCTTCTCCATTCAATTTAAGGAAGGTAAGGGTTAGGTGCTATTCGGCCATAGGGGTCCTCTTTTCATAGATTTTTGTTACAAGCCATATTTGGCATTTGTGGTAACCGATTCTGACCTTGACCATTTAGGAGTTTTAGCAGTGATTAAGGAGCTTTCGGGATTTCAAGACTCATCGGTAAGGATGAGTAGTTTATGATTATTCGTTTGAGATCTGTATTAACCAAGTTTTGATTAGATATCGTTATGGATGCGAATACCGGTCAAGGTGGGCAAGGGAAAGCTCCCATCCCAAAGTTCAAGAAGAGATCCGTTTACTGCAGCATGCGAGATTGGCCACCAGGGTGTGGGCCAACAACAGAAAATGTTAGGCAAATAGCCGTAGTCTCACTAAACGATAGCGTCGAGGATCGAGAGTCTAGAACTCCAAGTGATAAGGTGTGTGGTTAGACCATTGTTTCCGGGATTTGTATGATACATTGTGTTATATGTTTACTAATGAATGCGATTACCATATGTGTAATGGATACCCTAAAGGGGTATGATGACGACTGAGTTAGTAGCAAATTGGCTAATATGTGATAATTGATTTTAACTATGTGAGCATGCCTATATTTGTGAATATCATGTACATGCATCATCTCAGCATCATATTATGTTACATGTGCATGGGTGGGTTTTGAAAGAAGGACAGGGTGTACTTCGAGTACGTGGTTGATGTCAGCTTTGTGCTACATCGTGGATTGGCGCTGACTGAGGTCGCGTTGTGGATCTTTGCGATTTAGTTCACGTGGTTACCTTGATTGATATGGGCTTTATGCCATATCGTGGCTTGATGGATTGCTGTGTGCTCCATCGTGGTTTGATGTTAGCTATACGCTACATCGTGGATGGCATTGGTTGCCTTTATGGAGGGAAAAGGAGAGGGTGACTCGATAGTCCCCTTGTGTGTGGTAGGCTGGATAAGGGGGTGTGTAGCGGATGGACCTTAGGATTGGGTTGGGTATCATGATTGCATGGTTTCGTTATGAATTGATGTGGAAATGGGCCAAGCCCAATATGACTTGTGGATTTGTATGTTTTGAGAACATACGTGGAAATGGGCCAAGCCCAAATGATCGATGGATTGATGAGAAAAGGCCTAGCCCAAAGTATTTGATATGATTTGATTGTGGGCCAAGCCCAGTTGTGGTAATGTTTAAATGATTATATTTATATGTTGCATTTGATATTTGGGTTGATTTTTGGCTAGCATGTGGGTGGATATCAGTGGTTTAATTACACACTGAGTCTGTATGACTCACCCAATTATTTATCCAACATCGCAGGTGAGTAGTGAGTAATGGACCGGGTTGGAGTAGATACAAAGGTGGCCATGCGAAGATTTTCATGCAGTAGATGTTTTACTTGTTTAGTTAATTAATAGTGATTTTTTATATTATCCGTCTTTTGGGAATTTATTTGATGTAATAAGGGCCACTTTTGATTAAAGTACTCTATTTATAGTTGATAAAGGTTATATCGTATTTAGTAATATTTTTACAAAGGATTTATATTATAATAAGTTATAATAAAGTTTTAATTCAAACCAAGCTTATATTATTTAATAATTTTAATGGACTTACTTCCAAAAGTTAACAAAATTTTCAAGTTTTACTCTAAAGACAAAGATTTTTAACCGTCATTCCGCAGTGACATAACCAGATCCGGACGAGACTTGTGGGCCGGGTTTGGGGGTGTTACAGTTTGGTATTAGAGCCCGGTTCAAAACTCGGCTTTGAGGGTTTTGGGCCCAAAAACATTTTCAAAATGGGCTTTTCAAAAATATGGGCTTTTAAGAAATTTTTCCAGTTATTCGGCATGGCACCTATACCTCCAACCCGAAGTCCACGGTAAGTACTTGGACTTTTGAAGTGATTTGTTATATGTGAATTGTTATGGGCTTATTTGGGCTCGTAGATTAGAATATTTGGGCTATTAAACCCTAGGATTAGTTTACTCAAACATTGAACACATAAGACTTAAGGACCATTAAACAAACACGTGATTAAGTCGCCAGAGTTTAAGGTGTGGCAACCATTGTGCGCATGTCTAGGAGTGGATCCTAAGAGCACGGTACTTAAGCAGTCCTCGTGACTCACCTCCTCTTCGCTGAATCCTACCCAGTGCGTAGCTACGGTTCACCTTAACCAAGAGGACTTGTTCATAGGCTAAACCAATTATTAAAACCCGAAAGGGATTTGCCTCACTGTTTTAAAACCCTTAGTTTTAAAATTTTCAAAATTTACCCCTTTGGTTTGTAAACTCTAAATCTGATTTTGAAAGATGTTTTCTCGATTTACAAAATTACCAAAAATACCCACAGTAGGAAAATGACGAAAATACCCACAGGGTAAAACGCAGGCGAAAGGTCCGAATAGTGAATGGGTGTGGTAGATACCACTGAATGTGCCTCTATTGAGGAAGGAATGTGTTTTTGTTGATGAATGGATGTGTCCTTATGGATGAACGTGATATTCAAAAATAGAATAGGAACTTGAACTGAAAATTTGTGTGATCGAAAGAACTACCTCTAGAAATTCTTTTCATAAGATTTGTTCATGGATAAACAAGTGGAACAATTTCTAATGCATAAAACTTGTTAATCGGATGAAATCACGATGATAGAGATGAGTTCTAGGGGCCTTGCAGAGAGGTAGAATGGCGAGATCGGGGGCGATAGGGTCCGCCATGGGTCGAAAATGAAGTGCCGCTTAGCGGTGGGCGTAGAGGGCAAGATCGGACGGAGAAGATAACGCGATGATCGCGAGCCATGTTACGAGTGCTAGAACGAGTAGCGAGGAGTTAGTAGGGAAATGGAACTCGAAAGTCGATGATCGGAAGGCTTAGATCGAGCGGACTGAGATCTTTAGAGGGGTATCTCGGAGTAGCTCGAACGTAGCGGAGTATTGGCTAGAAGCGATCGAGAGAATCATGGACGATTTGGACTGCACCAATGAAGAAAAGTCAAGGGTCTTTGTTTCATTACTTCGCGACGGCTTATCGTTGGTGGCTCAACGTCAAACAAGGTGTACCGCAGATCGATTGGATTGGGATTTCTTTAAGGTTAAGTTTGAAGGAAAGTGCGTAGGAGCCGGCTATTTAGACTCGCAAAGGAAAGCGTTTCTAAATCTAGTGCAAGGAAGTAAGTCGATAGCCGAGTCTGGCGGAATTTGTGCGTTAAGCCGGTATGCTAAGGGAATTGTGGCCACTAATTATGAGAGGTGCGTCCGGTTTGAGGACGGATTGCGAGATGAACTTCGAATCTTGATTGCTCCGCAGAGGAGAGAGACTTCATGGTGCTAGTGGAGAAAGCTCGAATCGCTGAAGAGGTTAAGAAGACTATAAGGGAAAATCGAGAAAGAATAGGAACAAGAATAAGAGAAGGGTTGGACCGTCGGTATTGCTTGTAATGTCGAGAAAAAGACCAAGGACCGAGAACCACAGTAAGTGCACTTGTACCAAAGTGGATCGGAATCGTATCTCATGCTCGATGTGGAAGACCTCACACAGAGAGTGTTGGGGAAATAGTAAAGAATGCTTTCGTGTGGATCTAAGGCACATCCGTTAAGAATTGTCCTCGGCGACGAGGGTCGTGGTTCAAGCCATGGAAGGTATGGTTCTAGTCGAGTCAACCAAGGATGTGATATCCGGTAAGCTCCTTTGATTTGGTACATGCTTTAATTACTTTGCTTGCTTATGAGTTAGCCTTTTACGTGTTGCTAAGAGAGGTGTTTGAATTTTGAGCGAACTTAGAGATTGTGTAGGTAATGATAGCCTTAGTAAGATCAGTCACGCAGACATAAGCGTAAGGTGGTAAGATGGGTTGTATGGACGTTTGTTAGTAAAGTAATTTCGAGGACGAAATTATTTTTAAGGAGGGTAGAATTGTAACACCCTGATTTAGGGGCTATGCATGTTGGGTATAATTTAAGTTCTAGTAGGTTTTGGGTATACGTGGTTGTGTTTTGGAGGTGTTGAGAACGCTCGGGTTAAACGGGAAGACTTGGGAAAATTTTGGATTTTTAAGTAATAAAGGGGAGCTTGGCTTTGAGAGGCCTTAAAAGAATTAATTGGGAGAATAGGACACATGAAAGGCATTGGTAAAGTGGTTATCTCTTTTGTTAAGGGTTTGGAAGTAGGGCCATTGAGGGCCCTGGTTCGAGTTTAGGCGGCAACAAAAGTGGCGTTTTATTTTTTTTGTTTTGGGCGTTGGGCTTTGTAAGGCCTTAAAGATATATGGTGAGGAATTCGGACAAGAAAGATGGGCTGGTGGAGTGGCTCTCATGCGCCACTTAGGCGCTGGAGGAGAGCAAGGGTGCGGGTTCGAGCGCTGGAGTCGCATGTTAGGCGTTTTTATTTTTGTGCGGTTATGGGCTGAGATAAGAAGGGTTTAAAAATAATTGTTGGGGGTTTCTAGCATGAAATTCAATGTGGCCGAATGGCGTGGGGCTTTGGAAGGAGGCGTGCAGTGAGCTTGGTCCTCGGTTTCAACCCAAGGTCAGTGCAATTGGTTTTTATTTTTTTCTCTTTGGCTTTTTGGCTTATTGGACGGCACATGGGAGCTCCAAAGGGATAAAGATTAAGCTGCTTTTTTGTTTAGTTCTTGTAGAATTCAATTTGGAGGAGTTTGTACAAAGACATGGGTTCTTTATTTTATTATTTATTGATAAGGAAAAAAGGGATAATATTAGCATTATTATTAGTTTATTATTAAGGGATTAGACTAAGGTTGGTTATTTTTTAGTTTAAGAAGATAAATTGTTGTTGCTTTATTTATTTTAATAGATAAGGTGTTGCTTAGTTGTTGAATTAGGTTGGTGAGTAAAAATTTGGCTTTATTTATTTTATTTTTGTTAAATATAGGATTATTTTACTTAGTTTAAAATTAGTGGTTAGGAGATAATGGTTAGTTTTTTTTTTGAAGTGATAAAATATGGATAAATAATAGGGAAGTGGACTAATTCAAGTTAATTTGAATTAGTGGCCATAGGTGATGGCCGGAACTTGGAGTCTTCAAGGGGGGAGGTGGCCGAATTCTATAAATAGGGGGGGTAGAGTGCCAAATTATTCTTCAAGTCTTTTGCCGAATCTCTCCCTCTCCCTCTTGGTGTGCCGAAATTCCCTTCCCCTATTTAGTTGTCACCTTGGCCGAATAGTAGGTGTGGTGTGGATCACTTTGGGTTTTTTCAATCATTGGAAGAGGTAAGTAGGCTTAGCCGAATTCCTTTTACTCTCTTTATTTCCATACCTTTTTATTTCCTTCAACTTTGATTCTCTAATCATTAGACTAAGCCGAAACTCTTTTAATACTAAGCACCATTGTTGAAATCCTTGGCATCCTAGTGCGGTTGGGCGAATTCTAGCAAGGGCGACCTCTCCTAGTTCTTCTCCATTCGATTTAAGGAAGGTAAGGGTTAGGTGCTATTCGGCCATAGGGTCCTCTTTTCATAGATTTTTGTTACAAGCCATATTTGGCATTTGTGGTAACCGATTCGACCTTGACCATTTAGGAGTTTTAGCGGTGATTAAGGAGCTTTGGGATTTCAAGACTCATGTCGGTAAGGATGAGTAGTTTATGATTATTCGTTTGAGATCTGTATTAACCAAGTTTTGATTAGATATCGTTATGGATGCGAATACCGGTCAAGGTGGGCAAGGGAAAGCTCCCATCCCAAAGTTCAAGAAGAGATCCGTTTTCTGTTTGTGCGAGATTGGCCACGGTGGTGTGGGCCAACAACGTAAAAACGTTAGGCAAATAGCCGTAGTCTCACTAAACGATAGCGTCGAGGATCGAGAGTCTAGAACTCCAAGTGATAAGGTGTGTGGTTAGACCATTGTTTCCGGGATTTTTATGATACCTGTTGTGTTATATGTTTACTAATGAATGCGATTGCCATATGTGTAATGGATACCCTAAAGGGGTATGATGACGACCAGTTTAGTAGCAAATTGGCTAATATGTGATAATTGATTTTAACTATGTGAGCATGCCTATATTTGTGAATATCATGTACATGCATCATCTCAACATCATATTATGTTACATGTGCATGGGTGGGTTTTGAAAGAAGGACGGGTGTACTTGAGTGCGTGGTTGATGTCGACTTTGTGCTACATCGTGGATTAGCGCCGATCGAGGTCGCGTTGTGGATCTTTGCGATTTAGTTCGCGTGGTTACCTTGATTGATATGGGCTTTATGCCATATCGTGGCTTGATGGATTCTTTGTGTGCTCCATCGTGGTTTGATGTTAGCTATACGCTACATCGTGGATGGCATTGGTTGCCTTTATGGAGGGAAAAGGAGAGGGTGACTCGATAGTCCCCTCGTGTGTGTAGGTTTGGATAAGGGGGTGTGTAGCGGATGGACCTTAGGATTGGGTTGGGTATCATGATTGCATGGTTTCGTTATGAATTGATGTGGAAATGGGCCAAGCCCAATATGACTTGTGGATTTGTATGTTTTGAGAACATACGTGGAAATGGGCCAAGCCAGCGATCGATGGATTGATGAGAAAAGGGCCTAGCCCAATGTTTGATATGATTTGATTGTGGGCCAAGCCCGCAGTTGTGGTAATGTTTAAATGATTATATTTATATGTTGCATTTGATATTTGGGTTGATTTGTGGCTAGCATGTGGGTGGATATCGGTGGTTTAATTACACACCGAGTCCGTATGACTCACCCAATTATTTATCCAACATCGCAGTGAGTAGTGAGTAATGGACCGGGTTGGAGTAGATACAAAGGTGGCCATGCGACGATTTTCATGCAGTAGATGTTTTACTTGTTTAGTTAATTAATAGTGATTTTTATATTATCCGTCTTTTGGGAATTTATTTGATGTAATAAGGGCCACTTTTGATTAAAGTACTCTATTTATAGTTGATAAAGGTTATATCGTATTTAGTAATATTTTTACAAAGGATTTATATTATAATAAATTATAATAAAGTTTTAATTCAAACCAAGCTTATATTATTTAATAATTTTAATGGACTTACTTCCTAAAGTTAACAAAATTTTCAAGTTTTACTCTAAAGACAAAGATTTTTAACCGTCATTCCGCGATGACATAACCGGATCCGGACGAAAACTTGTGGGTCGGGTTTTGGGAGTGTTACATCGATCAACGTCAATCCACGATGTAGCTCAAGGCTAACATCAAACCACGTGCTCGAAGTACACCCGTACCTTCTTTCATATCCCAACCCATGCACATGCCACATAAAATAATGATACAATGTAATGATGCATGAGCATGTTCATCAAGCATATTAACACATATTCATATTAATAATCACATATCATCGGGTTTGGTACTTACGATTATCGACATACCCCTTGAGGGTATCCTTATCACAATTTCCACTTTGCACTAGTTAGCACATTCATAACACATACACATTTCACATACATATCATATACGGAAAAACGGTGGGTTAGTCACACACCTGATCACTTGGAGAACTATGCTTTTGATACTGATGCTATCACTAGGCGATACTACGGCTATTTGCCTACTTTCTTGTTCTAACGCTGGTCCACACCCCGGTGGTCAATCCCTAACTGCCGAGACAGACCTCTTCTTAAACTTCGGGATAGGGACCTTCCCTTTCCCTTCTTGAATGGTATTCGCCTCCATCAACACACTTAATCAGAACAATCAGTTTAATCATCAATATACGAATTCTTAACCAAATATCCACAACTTATCATACTTACCGGAAGGGTCTTGAAATCCCGAAAAGCTTGATCTAATGCTTAGATCCTTAATACCTACATTTGATTAATCACCTACGACTTTAATAAAAAGCCATTCGGCCATAAATCCAAATCCTAGTAGGATTAGTATACTTAAACTTTCCTTGTTGCCGTTTGACTTAAGAATCAAGTCTTGAAATCTCTGCTATACTCTTCTTGCATTCGGCCAAGCATTGAATCAATTAACTTGGTTAGTTTTCGGCTTTTGAATAATTAATGAACACATATATTTACCAAACATGGCCTTGGCCAAATACTATAGACACTTACCTTGTGGATTTTAAATCCCGAAACTCACCGAATAACTAGGGAACACGTGGCCTATGGTGTACCTTCGGGAAAAGAACTTCTCCTTCCTTGTAGTCGACACTTAGTAAATCCCGAAAGATCGCTTCAAAGTTTCGGCAACAAGATATTAATGGGGTTAGTCCTAGATTTCGGCAAATCTTAAGAAAAAAGGATGAAACCGAATGAGATCTTACCCTTACTTGAAGAAATCGATTGCACCTTCACTTCAACCTTCAGAGATTCGGCTATGGCTAGATGATGACCTCACAACTTTCAGCTTTTGGAGGGATTAGAAAGAAAAGAGAAGGAAGAATAAAGATGGAGGATTCGGCTAGATCACAAGGTATTTCGGCTTGGCAAAAATAAAAGAAGAAGAAGATTTGGTGAAGAGAATTCGTGAGAGGCTTTCAAAGAAACAGATAATAATGCGAGAATGGCCTCTCTTTTCCTTTTATAGCCGAAATTATCATCTAAGGAGTCCCTTACTTGGCCATCACTCCTCTATCTGATAACTTTATCCTTTAATTATCATAAATAAAAGAGTTTAAATCCAACATTTATCTCTTCAAAATAATCCAATTTAAAAAAATCCTTTATTTATCACCCTTTTTAATCGAATATTTATGAAAATAAAACACCTCCTTTCTAGAAGCATGTGCCGTCCACCTCGGTCTTACGGAAGCAAAAATAAAACCTCCTTTATTTGCTCCCCAAGTGACTCGAACTCGGGCCCATTCCTCTTGCATATGGTGCCATTTCCATAGGCCCTAAGTGGCATCTTGGACCACTTTTCCAAGCCTTGTTTGTGTGTCAAATTTCACAAACTTTTTTTCTTTAAGGCCACCTTGCCTTAATTTCCCCTTTTAAACCTTAAAACTTGTCATTTCTAGGTCATTTCTAAGTTTCCAAAAATTTTCGATCGGCTCTGTAAACTTGAAATTTCCTTACATTTCCATGACATTTCCTTACAAGACATTTCCTTACATTTCCAAGACATTTCCTTACATTTCCATGACATTTCCTTACAAGACATTTCCTTACATTTCCAAGGTTCTAAAAATGTTCACTTTCCTCTTTTAAACTTAACATTTCCATACATTTCCAGGTTTCCAAAAGTGTTCAAAATATATTCATAACACATAAGATATGTCATTTCGTACAATTAAACCAAAAATGCATAGGCCCTTTTCAGGATGTTACAATTAGGTAATAAACTAGCCTATACATGCCTTAAGTTCAAACCCAAACTTTTAGAAGTACCAAAATGAGTCGATAGTGTGGATGACTTTACTGACGATCCTCTGAGCTCGTAGCTTGATCAAGATCTATAAAACAGAACAACAATCACACAGAGTAAGCTAACTTAGCTTAGTAAGCCTTTAACAAATATAACCATTTAATAAAACATTTAAACATTTTAAAACAATCTTTTTATAACCTTAATATAAGTTCTTAGCACAATCGGGCCATCATGGCCGAATACCACCATCCTTACAAAGTAATTTAATTATCACTTCTCAAATGCATATAATTAGGGATGTTTCCGTATACAACAAATTAAATAAGTGCCAAGTACATACTTACCACATATAACCGAATATACACATGTAATAATATCCTTTAATCTTCACATGTATACAATTATATCATCTATATAATATCCTTTTTTTTTCCACATATATAAGGCCGAATATACAAAAGCATATTGTTAATTCACTAGTTCAATATACATTATATGTATATTTACCCTTTTGGCCGAAACTACATAACACATCCATGTTCACATCCAAATCAACTTTCAATATAACATACACATCATTTATAAGGCCGAGTACCCTTAATAGAATTTTACAAATATGCTTCAATTGTATCACAAACCACTAGTATCAATCGTAAAGTAATAACTTACCTTATCCCGTACAACCAATAGGCTTTCATGTACCTGAACAATTAGCTCATTTATCGTACTCAAAATTTCACAACTATAACGATCCATTAAAACACATACTTATGAATAATCACTAGCATAAAGCCTGCTAGCCATAAAGCCTGAAACACACTCACCGGCACTAAGCCTGCTAGACCCGAGGTCTGAAATTTATTCACCGGCATTTAGCCTGCTAGGCAATAAGCCCAATACACTTCACCGGCTCAAGGCCTGCTAGGCAATAAGCCCGATACACTTTACCGGCTCAAGGCCTGCTAGGCTCGAAGCCCGAGTATCAATATAATTAAACCATTTCATACACATTACATATTACCAATATCACATATATCACACATAATTCATATTACTATCTCATATCAAATTCAAATAAATTTAACTACATTTCATTATTAAAATCACTTATCACATTCGGGTTTGGCCAATTTCACAATTATAAATTCAAAATTTAGCATGTAATCAAGGTTATAACCGATATTAACGATATTAAATTGCTTAAAGACTTACCTCGACTATCGATGGACGACGAAGACCGGCTATTCAACTATTTTCACTTTTCCCCGATTCAAGTCCGTTTTCTTTTGTTCTTTCTCTAAACATAATCAAATTAATCTCATTCAAGCACATTTCATTTCAATTTAATCCAAAAACACCTAAATGGGCAAATTACCATTTTCCCCCTAATATTTCACACTTTTACAATTTAATCCTATTTGCACAAAACACAAAATATGCAAAATCTCACAACAATATAGCTAGGCCGAATCTTCCATATAATCATATATGTCTCTACATTTCATTTATTTTTCATTTTATCCCTTCAAAAATTTATTTTCTCAATTTATCCCAAAATACTCAAATTCACCAAAATTTCCAATTTAAAACATGTTAATTCAAAACATACTTTTAATATTTTTCCATCAAACATTACAAAGCATAAACAACCATCAATGGCCAAATATCAAACATGCTTAAATTCAAAAATTCTAACATGGGTCGACTTGTATTCGAAGCAACGATCTCAAAAACGTAAAAATTAACAAAAACTGAAAACTATACATACCTTATTCAAGCTAATTTGTTGCTGAAAATCAAAGCTTCCCTAATTCTTTTTCTTTTCTTAGTTTCAGCTTTCACTTTAGAAGATGAGCATGTCTTTATTTTTTTATGTTATAATGTATATTATAATGCCATATTATTATTTTACTAAATTATCCATTACTTAAAATGATTAAAAGACTTTAACTAATGGGCATTCATGTCATATGCCGTCCACTACATCTTGAAATGGCTAAATTTCCACTTTAATGCTTCCTTTTAAAAAGACAACATCAATTTAGCCCTTGCACATTAAACTATCAAATTTATAAATTACGCGATTAAGCCATTTTTTCTAATTAAGCATGCAAATAATAATTTTTTTCTACGAAACTTTCACACATATTAATTCACATATAATAAACACAGAAAATAATATTTAAAAATTTTTCAGACTTGGATTCGTGGTCCCAAAACCACCGTTCTGATTAGGGTCAAATTCGGATTGTTACAAGGAAAGATCACTTTCCTCTGCCGTTCTTAGACTAGATGCTGGATAGACTCGCAGGATGAGATTACTACTATTTTCTCGATGGATACTCAGGGTATAATCAGATTACAGTAGCACCGGAAGATCAACACAAAACAACATTCACCTGGCCGTATGGTACGTTTGCATTTAGACGCATGCCATTTGGTTTATGTAATGCACCTGCTACATTTCAAAGATGTATGATGTCTATTTTTACTGACAAGGTTGAAAAGTACTTGGAAGTGTTTATGGACAATTTTTTAGTATTCGGAGATACTTACGATGATTGCTTAGCCAATCTAGCTAAGGTACTAAGGCGATGCGAAGAAACGAATCTCGTACTCAACTGGGAAAAGTGCCATTTTATGGTACGAGAAGGAATTGTTTTAGGCCATCAGATAACCAGGCATGGGATCGAGGTAGACAAAGAAAAAGTAGATGTTATTAAGAAACTCCCACTTCTAACATCTGTAAAAGGTGTTAGGAGCTCTTTGGGTCACGCCGGTTTTTATCGAAGATTTATCAAGGACTTCTCCAAAGTTGCTAAACCCTTATGCAAATTATTGGAGAAGGACTCGATATTCAAGTTTGATGAGGAATGCTTAAAAGCATTCAATTATCTGAAGAGTCGATTAGTCACGGTACCCATATTCGTCACACCAGACTGGGAGTTGCCATTTGTATTGATGTGTGACGCAAGTGAATTCGCAATTGGAGCTGTCTTGGGCTAGCGAAGGAACAAAGTTTTTCACCCCATCTACTACATAAGTCGAACTCTAACCGGAGCTCAACTGAGCTATACGGTAACAGAAAATGTAACACCCCAAACCCGGTCAACATACCACGACCGAATCTGGCATGTCACAGAGTGAAAACGATTCGAAGAAAATAGGTTATCGGTTTATTCTCGGTGAAAACTCTTCGATTGCTTGTGTTTGGGGAAAACCGATGTAGCTATAGTGGAAAATGTTAAGTTGCTTTGAAATCATGTGAATTGTATTACCCGATGGTAGAGTTTAGAAAACTCGTTGCGTAGCTTAGTTTGAAAACTTTGATTATCAGGTTATTAAAGCAAATCAAGTAATTACTTAGTCATATTTAAAACCAAATCCAAAGCAAATAAAATAATCCAAAACATAATTTAAAGGCCTTGTTACAAACCCAAATAAAAACCAGAATTTAAAGTAAAATACCCAAATCAAATGTCCATGTAAAACCAAGCAATTATCGCATGGTCACCTCGAGTCCACCCGGCTCCTCATCCGCGATCTACGAATCACTGAAAAGATAAGGAGAAGGTGAGTCACCAAGACTCGATGCATAATCCTCCCCGATTATTGCAACATGCTCACACAAATCATAATCAAGCAAACATATCATGCACCCAAACCTAGCCATCCACAACTCCTTTTTCTACCCCGTGTGGTACCAAACCACCGGTGGTGCCAAACCACCGTGACCCAAAGTCACCGATATCAATAATAATGTGGTGCCAAACCACTTGGTGACCCAAAGTCACGAATAATCCATATGTGGGGCCAACCCATTTTGTGATACCAAATCACCGGCGATAATCCTGTTTTATCAAATGTGGGGCCAACCACTTTGTGGTGCTAAGCCACTGGGGACGAGTCGCTATGAGGTGCCAAACCTCTGTGACCCAAAGTCACGAAATCAATCGTGGTACCAAACCACTTTGGTGGTGCCAAACCACCGGTGACCCAAAGTCACGAATATCAATCTTCCCCCTCCTCTCATATCACCCACAATAATGCAATGCACATACAAATCATGCCATCATGCTTAATCATTAGACATATATCGAACATACATAGATAATATCATCGTAAATCATGTGCCGTAATCTCAACAAAATGGACTTACCCAAATCCTTGCTCATACCCATAAAGGTATCATATCGAAATCTACGCAGTTTGACTTTTAACATAGTTTAGGTTATTAACAAGTTTACAACAATTATGAAGTGTGTAAGTTACACACCTGGTTACTAACGCGATCACTGAATCCCGAAGATCCCGATCTAACGCACTAGACCCCCTTTACCTACTTTCGGCCAAACCAAGATCATTAGCAAAAGCCATTCGGCTTCACTTGCAAATCTCGAAAGGTTAACGCATCTAGCAACCCTTCTTACCTTAACGCTTTTTGAATACTAGCCACAACCCGAGATATGCGAGATCTCAGCCTTCCCCTACAATCGGCCAACATTCAACCACATAAAGCAATAGCCTTCGGCTTTTCAAAAGACTAAGGGAAAGAATGAATCGGCATGAGACCTTACCACAGTCCCAATGAAACCGATTGGCAGAGAGAGTAGATGACCACGATCCACTGCTTCCAAATCCCGAAGAACCTAGGAGAATCCGATTTCACAGATGAATAAGAATCAAGACAAATGCCGAAATTCGGCTTTTGTTTCCATGTGAGTCGATAGAGAAAAGAGAAGAAAATAGTAAAGATTCGGCCAAGAACACTTACCCACTCCAAAATCGACTAGAGCAGAAGACAAGAGAGATCTTCAGTGGTTGATATTGGGCAAAGTGTTGAAATAAGAAGAGAAAATAGAGAGAGATTTCGGCAATGGTGGTGAAATAATCAAGGGAGATTCGGCTAAAATGAAATAAGGGAATGGAAGGGAAGTATTCGGTTGAATGATGGTGAGAAGAAGATGAAAGAATCAATGGAAAAGAGAGTGGCTTGAGAAAGAAGAAGGTTTGGCCAACCAATAAGAATGGAGAGCAAAAAGAGATGAGATTTAGGGAGAATAGTATTTCAGCTTCAAAGAAATAAGAGAGGAATTCAAATGGAGATTCGGCTCAATACCAAAGAAAGAAATCGGCAAGAGCCTAAAGTGCTTTCGGCTTTCGGTTTCAAAGGAGGAAAAGAAAGAAAACTCAAATGGTTCTTTTTGGGATTCGACTAGGTGCTTCAAAAGGGAATTCGACAAGTGCCAAAAGTGGTTTCGGTTACGCTTCTCAACCGAATGTACCAAAAGCTTGACTAGCCGAAAAATGTCACTAAGGAATTTCAAGCACTCCTCCTAAGTCTTCCAGTGAATACACCTCCTCACACAATTCAAATTTGGCATACTCTTCAAACTTCTCTGGCCAACCATTCAAATGAGTTTGAATTGTTCAAACTCCTAAATTCTCTCTTCTCCACCCGTTCAAATCTGTTGACTTGTCCAACAGTTATCCATCAGAGTTTGAGCTGAGCACAACTCTTCCCCTCTCTGGCATCAAAAAGAATTAGCAGCAAGGGATTTCTGCAGCTCGAACCCAAGCTCTTCTTCCCCTGCTTGTGGTGTCACTGCTTAAGGCCCTAAGTGGCGCCTTCTTGCCACTTTACCAAGGTAATTCTTGTGCTAAAGTTTACCACAAAATATTCTTAACCCCTAGCTCCTTCAGCTCCCCTTAACAAAAGCTTAAAAATAAAAAATTTTCCTAAAGTTTATGCCTACCCTTGGCTTCTCCCTAGACCCTAAAACACCTCACCTAATATCACAACCAAGCCATACACATGCAAATAGTTCAAACATCATAGCCCCTATTTAATGATGTTACAGTTCTACCCCCCTTAAAAATAATTTCGACCTCAAAATTACCTGATCAAAAGAGTTGAGGGTATTGCTGCCTCATCACATCCTCTGGTTCCCACGTAGCTTCTTCCACGCCATGGTTTTGCCACAACACCTTTACCAAAGAAACTGACTTCTTGCGTAAAACCTTCACATCCCGATCTAGAATCTGCACTGGTTCCTCTTCCATAGTCAGGGCTCACCTCTATCTCCCCCACCGATACAACATGCGATGGATCTGAAAGGTAGCGTCTAAGCATGGAGACGTGGAACACATCATGTATCTGACTCAGCTCTGCTGGCAACTCGAACTGATAAGCTACTGGTCCCACTCGTCTCAACACCTTATACGGGCCAATGAACCTTGGACTTAGCTTGCCTTTTCTTCCAAATCTCAGCACTTTGTTCCACGGCGAGACCTTCAAAAAGACCTTGTCTCCCACGGCAAACTCTATATCTCTCCGCTTAAGATCGGCGTAGGACTTCTGCCGGTCCAAGCTTCCTTTAAACGAGCACGAATCAACTTGACCTTATCCTCGGTTTAGTAACCAACTCGGACCCAACATCGGCGCTCACCCAACTCTGTCCATCATGTAGGTGTATCGACACTTCCTACCATACAACGCCTCATATGGTGCCATCTTAATGCTTGCACAGTAGCTATTATTGTACGCATAATTCAGCTAACGGTAGAAATTCTTCCCAGCTGCCTCTAAAATCCAAAACACAGCCTCTCAACATATCTTCCAAAATCAGTATAACCCTTTCCATTGTCGTCAGTGCATGCGGATGAAATGCCATACTAAAATCCAACCGCGTACCCAACGCCTGATGCAACGCTTTCCAGAACCTTGACGTGAATCTGGGATCCCTATCCGAGATAATCGACACTGGCACACCGTGCAACCTCACTATCTCGCCACATACGACTTAGCTAACCAAGTGTGAGTAATCAACCCTTACGGTATGAAATGAGTGATTTCGTCAAACGGTCCATAATTACCCAAACTGAGTCCTTCTTACTAGGCGTAAGGGGTAGCCCACTGACAAAGTCCATGGCAATCCTTTCCCACTTCCACTATGAAATCTTCACGATGGCTTGACGGCAATCGATGTTCACCTTGACTTGCTGACACGTCAGACATCTACCCACAAACTCAGTTACTTCCCGTTTCAGACTTGGCCACCAAAACTGCTCTCGGAAATCCCGATACATCTTGCTACCTCCAGGATGCATAGCGTATGGGCTGTTATGTGCGTCCTGAAGAATCCTCTGCCTTAACTCGACGTCCTTCGGCATACAAGCTTTCTCTTGAAAACACAGTACTCCGTCACTGGACAAGCTGTAACCTTCGAACCCACCATTCTGAACTTGTAACCTCCGAGCATTCAAACCCTCATCCACTAACTGTTTCTCCTTAATCTGCTCTACCTAAGTCGGCTTAACCTGCAATTCTGCCAATAGACTCCCGTCATCATACAAGCTAAGATGAGCAAACATCGCTCTCAAGTCCGATACTACCTTACGGCTCAATGCTTCTGCCACCACGTTAGCCTTGCCTGGATGATACTCAATTGAACAGTTGTAGTCCTTCAACAACTCAATCCATCTGCGCTGTCTCAAGTTAAAATCCTTCTGAGTAAAAAGGTACTTCAGACTCTTGTGATCCGTGTAGACTATCGACTTCTCTCCGTACAAATAGTGCCTCCATATTTTCAGGGTGAAAACCACTGCAGCTAATTCCAAGTCATGCGTCGGATAGTTAACCTCATGCGGTCTCAACTGTCGAGATGCATATGCCACTACCTTCCCTTCCTGTATCAGCACACATCCCAAGCCAGTATGTGATGCATCACAGTAGATCGTGAATTCCTTTCCTGCCTCACGCTGAATCAAAATCGGAGCTTCAGTTAGAATCTTCTTCAACTTGTCAAAACTTTCCTGTTGTTTCTCAGACTAGACAAATGGAAATCCTTTCCTCAGCAACTTGGTCAACGGTGCTGCGATCAGAGAAAATCTCTCTACAAATCTTCGGTAATATCCTGCCAGACCTAGAAAACTCCGAACTTCTGCCACTGACTTAGGCGGTTTCCAGTCCAATTCTGCCTATATCTTGCGAGGATCCACTCTAATCCCCTCAGCTGACACCACATGACCCAAGAAAGTCACCTCCCTAAGCCAGAATTCGCACTTACTAAACTTGGCAAATAACTGCTTCTCCCTCAGAATCTGCAAAACTATCCGCAAATGCGCATCATGATCCTCCTCAGACCTTGAGTACACATAAATGTCATCTATAAACACCACGAAAAACTGGTCCAAATACTCCTGGAACACCCGATTCATCATGTCCATGAATGCTGCCGGCACGTTAGTCAACCCAAACGGCATTACCAGAAACTCGTAGTGCCCATACCGAGTGCGAAATGCCGTCTTGTGGATATCAGCCTCTTTAACCTTTAGCTGATGATACCCTGACCTTAAATCAATCTTCGAGAAAACCAATGCACCCTTAAGCTGATCAAACAAGTCATCTATCCTGGGCAACGGATACTTGTTTTTGATCGTTAGCTTATTCAATTGGCGGTAGTCTATACACATCCGCATTGTACCATCCTTCTTCTTAACAAAGAGCAACTGGCGCTCCCCAAGGCAAAACACCTGGCCGGATAAAACCCCGGTCCAACAACTCCTAAATCTGAGCCTTCAGCTCTACCAATTCCTTCGGTGCCATCCTATACGGGGCGATAGACACTGGCGCAGTTCTGGGTAACAGATCTATACCAAATTCAACTTTCCGATCCGGAGGCAGACCCGGAAGATCTTTTGGAAATACGTCGACAAATTCCTTTATCGTTCGGACATTCTCTACAGCTGACTCCTTGGCCTCCAAGGCACACACATGAACCATAAACGCCTCATAACCCTTTCTGACCATTTTCTCAACTTTTCAAAGGACACCACGTTGGATGATAATCTCTTCTATTACCTATCATCACCACTTCTTCACCTCAACCGTTTTCAAAACCATGCGCTTAGTCGCGCGATCAAACTTGCTTGGTACTTCACCAACCATCCATCCCAAGAATCGGATCGAACTCCCCAAACGCAGCGGTTCCATCGGATCGACCACAAACACTACCCCTTGGAGTTCTAGGGGTACATCCCTATCTGACTTATTTACTTCTACAGAGTAACCTAGAGGGCTAATTCATCACATCTCCTAGAAGTAGTCTCAAAGTCTAGGTTCATGGTCTCTACTATGCTACTAGCAACATACGAATCGTCGAACCCACATCTATCAAAGCAGTATATGGCAATCCAAAGATTTAGAACGTACGATGTGACATCCGGTCGTCGCCCTCCTCTCGACGCCTCATTGCATATACCAACCCTACTGTCTTGCCTCGTTGTTGCTCGCACCTCTCGCCCCGGTGCTCCGCGCCCACTGCGAAACCATTACCTCCTCTACGAGAACCACGACCCCTTTGCGATTGCGGTCCCTCATTCCTAAACCGAGCACGACCACGGCCCTCGGGCCAATCTCGCTAACTTCCATGGACAATCCCTCACACGATGATCCAACGAGCCACATTCAAAGCATCCTTTTCCACCAATCCAACATTCTCCCCAATGAGATTTCCCACACCGATTACAACTGCTGGCTGGACCCGATTAGCGATGAATGAGCCTCTCGATTGATTTGGCCCACCATGCCTAGCCCTTTTTGAGAATTACAGACCGACCTGGATGATCCAAAACCTCTCTTATGTCTATTCCTGTCCTGATTCTGCCTCACAGATTCCTTTACCCCTTCGGCTATCTTAGCCTTTTCTACTAACACGGCAAACTATCGCTCCTACTGTAGAGCAATCAGCAATCTCAGCTCATCCCTCAATCCGTCCTCGAACCTGACACATCACTCGTGCTCCGTAGCCACGATACCTCAAGCATACCGGCTCAACCTTAAGAATTCTACCTCATACTCCGATACGGACTTACTCCCCTGAACCAGTCCCAGAAACGCCTTTCGCTGCGTATCAATGTAACTGGACCCAATATACTTCTTCTGGTACACTGCCTTAAAATAGTCCCACGTGAGATCATCCGCTGCAGCACCATCCCGAACCGTGAGCCACCACTGGTATGACTCATCCCAAAGAAGCAACACTATCCCTTTCAGTTTCTCCTCAGCAGTCAGATCCAAGTCATCCATGATACGCTCCGTCGCCTCTAACCAATACTCAGCCGTATTGGGCACCACACCAGAAACACCTCGAAAAACCTCGACTCCATTGGCTCGGAGTCGCTTAGATACAGACTTACGAGCTCCCGTGCCTCCACCTGCTCCAGCCACCCTCTCAAGAACTCGCGGACGCCGCTGCGCGAGCATCGCGCATCATCCTCGTGCGATTACGGTACTCAACACCAAAGCACCGGTGGTGGTGGTGGTGGCATCTTATTCTCGACCCACGACCCGGATCCCACCGGTTCGAACCGCGATCATCCTACCCCGACCACGTCCACACATATTACGACCCCGACCTCGAGTGCTCATGTCTAACGTCTCGACTTATCTGATTTAAAAGTTTTATGCGTCAGTCTTTATTCCACTATTATTAAGGCACAGTCTTATGAACAGTTTCTATTATAGAGTTTTGTTTTCGCGAGTCACAGAGTCCTATAGGTTTCAGTCTCTAGGATAGTCCACTATCACTAGCCGTTCATAACATATATCATCATAATCATAATCATATGCAACCATCAGTTAAGGGTACTTACCTGGGCGGATCGGTGCTGGAGACTCGGTGCCATGCTAAACCATACATTTTTTCCATAAACACTTTTTAAAACCACACTTTAAAACATTTTGGGCCTCGGGCCCACAGCCGAGCTTTTGAACTTGGCTCTGATACCAAAATTGTAACACCCCAAACCCGATCAACACACCACGACTGAATCTGGCATGTCACAGAGTGAAAACAATTCGAAGAAAATAGGTTACCGGTTTATTCTCGGTGAAAACTCTTCGATTGCTTGTGTTTGGGGAAAACCGATGTAGCTATAGTGGAAAATGTTAAGTTGCTTTGAAATCATGTGAATTGTATTACCCGATGGTAGAGTTTAGAAAACTCGTTGCGTAGCTTAGTTTGAAAACTTTGATTATCAGGTTATTAAAGCAAATCAAGTAATTACTTAGTCATATTTAAAACCAAATCCAAAGCAGATAAAATAATCCAAAACATAATTTAAAGGCCTTGTTAAAAACCCAAATAAAAACCAGAATTTAAAGTAAAATACCCAAATCAAATGTCCATGTAAAATCAAGCAATTATCGCATGGTCACCTCGAGTCCACCCGCTCCTCATCCGCGATCTACGAATCACTGAAAGATAAGGGAGAAGGTGAGTCACCAAGACTCGATGCATAATCCCCTCCCGATTATTGCAACATGCTTACACAAATCATAATCAAGCAAACATATCATGCACCCAAACCTAGCCATCCACAACTCCTTTTTCTACCCCGTGGTACCACCAAACCACCGGTGGTGCCAAACCACCGGTGACCCAAAGTCACCGATATCAATAATAATGTGGTGCCAAACCACTTTGGTGACCCAAAGTCACGAATAATCGATATGTGGGGCCAACCCACATTGTGATACCAAATCACTTTGCGACAATCCCGTTTTATCAAATGTGGGGCCAACCTTTGTGGTGCTAAGCCACTTTGGGGCGAGTCGCTATGAGGTGCCAAACCTCTGTGACCCAAAGTCATGAAATCAATCGTGGTACCAAACCACTTTGGTGGTGCCAAACCACCGTGACCCAAAGTCACAGATATCAATCTTCCCCCTCCTATCATATCACCTACAATAATGCAATGCACATACAAATCATGCCATCATGCTTAATCATTAGACATATATCAAACATACATAGATAATATCATCAGATATCATGTGCCGTAATCTCAACAAAATGGACTTACCCGAAATCCTTGCTCATACCCATAAAGGTATCATATCGAAATCTACACAGTTTTGGCTTTTAACATAGTTTAGTTTATTAACAAGTTTACAACGATTATGAAGTGTGTAAGTTACACACCTGGTTACTAACGCGATCACTGAATCCTGAAGACCCCGATCTAACGCACTAGACCCCCTTTACCTACATTCGGCCAAACCAAGATCATTAGCAAAAGCCATTCGGCTTCACTTGCAAATCCCGAAAAGTTAACGCATCTAGCAACCCTCCTTACCTTAACGCTTTTCGAGTACTAGCCACAACCTGAGATATGCGAGATCTCAGCCTTCCCCTATAATCGGCTCACATTCAACCACATAAAGAAATAGCCTTCGACTTTTCAAAAGAATAAGGGAAAGAATGAATCGGCATGAGACCTTACCACAGTCCTAACGAAACCGATTGGTAGAAAGAGTAGATGACCACGATCCACTGCTTCCAAATCCCGAAGAACCTAGGAGAATCTGATTTCACAGATGAATGAGAATCAAGACAAATGCCGAAATTCAGCTTTTGTTTCCATGTGAGTCGACAGAGAAAAGAGAAGAAAATAGTAAAGATTCGGCCAAGAACACTTACCCACTCCAAAATCGACTAGAGCAGAAGACAAGAGAGATCTTCAGTGGTTGATATTCGGCCAAAGTGTTGAAATAAGAAGAGAAAATAGAGAGAGATTTCGGCAATGGTGGTGAAATAATCAAGGGAGATTCGGCTAAAATGAAATAAGGGAATGGAAGGGAAGTATTCGGTTGAATGATGGTGAGAAGAAGATGAAAGAATCAATGGAAAAGAGAGTGGCTTGAGAAAGAAGAAGGTTCGGCCAACCAATAAGAATGGAGAGCAAAAAGAGATGAGATTTAGGGAGAATAGTGTTTCAGCTTCAAAGAAATAAGAGAGGAATTCAAATGGAGATTCGGCTCAATACCAAAGAAAGAAATCGGCAAGAGCCTAAAGTGCTTTCGGCTTTCGGTTTCAAAGGAGGAAAAGAAAGAAAACTCAAATGGTTCTTTTTGGGATTCGGCTAGGTGCTTCAAAAGGGAATTCGACAAGTGCCAAAAGAGGTTTCGGTTCTGCTTCTCAACCGAATGTACCGAAGCTTGACTAGCCAAAAATGTCACTAAGGAATTTCGGCACTCCTTCTAAGTCTTCCAGCCGAATACACCTCCTCACACAATTCAAATTTCGGCAAACTCTTCAAACTTCTCCTCGCCAACCATTCAAATGAGTTTGAATTGTTCAAACTCCTAAATTCTCTCTTCTCCACCCGTTCAAATCTGTTGACTTGTCCAATAGTTATCCATCAGAGTTTGAGCTGAGCACAACTCTTCCCCTCTCTGGCGTCAAAAAGAATTAGCAGCAAAGGATTTCTGCAGCTCGAACCCAAGCTCTTCTTCCCCTGCTTGTGGTGTCATTGCTTAAGGCCCTAAGTGGTGCCTTCTTGCCACTTTACCAAGGTAATTCTTGTGCTAAAGTTTACCATAAAATATTATTAACCCCTAGCTCTTTCAGCTCCCCTTATCCAAAGCTTAAAAATAAAAAAATTTCCTAAAGTTTGGGCCTACGCTTGGCTTCTCCCTAGACCCTAAAACACCTCACCTAATATCACAACCAAGCGATACACATGCAAATAGTTCAAACATCATAGCCCCTATTTAAGGATGTTACAGTTAAAGAGTTACTGGCTATTGTGTTCGCTTTCGACAAGTTTCGATCTTATCTTGTAGGTACCAAAGTGATTGTCTATACGGATCACTCTGCAATTAAGTACTTATTAGCCAAGAAAGATGCTAAGCTGAGATTGATCCGGTGGGTGCTTCTATTTCAAGAGTTCGATCTAGAAATCCAAGATCGAAGGGGGGTAGAAAACTAAGTAGCGGATAACTTATCCAGATTAGAACCACAAGAGGAAAATTCTTCACTTTTATCGATCCAAGAAACATTTCCAGATGAACACATACTGAAGGTAAATCATGTCCATAATATTCCTTGGTTTGCTGATTTTGCTAACTATTTAGCTTGTGGTTTGATGCCGCTTAATAAAATGTATCAGCAAAGGAAAAAGTTTCTTCACGATGTGAAGTATTATTTTTGGGAAGAGCCATATTTGTTTAAAAAGTGTGCAGATCAGATGATCAGGAGATGTGTGGCAGAAGATGAAATACTGAAGATCTTATACCACTGTCATTCAGCTCCGAGTGGGGGCCACTTCGGAGGTACTCGTACAGCGGCCAAAGTATTGCAAGCCAGATTCTTTTGGCCAACACTATTCAAGGATGCATACGCTTACGTAAAGAGCTGTGATCGATGTCAGAGGGTTGGAAATGTCACCAACAGAAATGAGATGCCTCGAATAAATATCATTGAGGTAGAATTGTTCGATGTTTGGGGTATTGACTTTCTTGGTCCTTTTCCTCCATCTTTTGGTCACAAGTACATATTGGTAGCAGTAGATTATGTGTCCAAGTGGGTCGAGGCTGAAGCTTATCCGACGAACGATGCTAAGGTTGTGATGAAGTTCTTGCAGAAACATGTCTTCACAAGATTCAGAACCCCAAGAGCTATTATCAGCGATGAAGGGACCCATTTTGTGAATAAGTGGTTAAAATGGTTGTTAGATAAACGTGGAGTGAAACATAAGGTTGCTACAGCTTACCATCCGCAGACAAATGGGCAAGCTGAGCTAGCAAATAAGGAGATAAAAGGCATACTTAAGAAGGTAGTTTGCCCGAACCGACAAGATTGGTCTAAGAGACTATATGATGCTTTATGGGCTTACAGAACAGCATACAAAACACCTTTAGGAATTTCACCCTACAGGTTGGTCTTTGGGAAAGCCTGTCATTTACCTTTGGAGTTAGAGCACAAAGCCTACTGGGCTCTTCGACGACTCAACTTGGATCTTAAGCTTGCCAAAGAGAAATGGATGCTTCAACTCAACGAGCTAGAGGAATTCTGAATGTTCTCATACGAAAATGCCAAATTACTCAAAGAAAGACTCAAGAATTGGCATGACAAGCATATTCGAGTTCGAGAGTTTGAAGCGGTCGACAAGTCTTGTTATTTAATTCCAGTTGAAGTTCTTCCCGTAAAGTAAAAATCACGTTGGTCCGGTCCATTTACGATTCATCGCGTCTATCCATACGAGTTGTTGAACTCCAAGGTAAGGAGGTAATTTTTTCACGTCAATGCTCAAATGTTTGAAACATTACTACGGAGAAAGACACGAACGAGATCAAATCCTGTTCGCTTTATCGATCTTTAGATTTTATTGTTTTCAATAAATCATTTAGGGTATATTTTCGGGTTTATTATGTTTAAAGAAATTCTATCTAGGAGATTGGAACTTAAGCGGGACTGCTTGTGACCCCTCCAATCTTTCCTAGGAATTGATTTTTACATAATTTTCCAAGAAATTAGCCCCTAAATGACAAAAATAAATTTTTGGTTTTCCAAATAAAAAGGTCAATTTTGACCCAAGGCTTAAACCGAAACTCAATTTCAAATTTTCATTAAGTCTAGGGACTTAATTGAATTATTTTTAAAATTTGGTTGCTATTTTTGTAAATAATAAAAACTAGGTGCCTCTTTTTGTAAATATTTAAAAAAAGCATCTAGAATAAAAATTTTTCTTAATATCATATTTATAAAATATTGATAAACTTTAATATATAATTATATTTCTTATAATTTATATATTAATTTTTATCAACTTAGCTTAGGATTAGGATTAATTTTATTTTATGTTTATCTTAATAAATTAATAGAAATTGATAATTACATATGCATATTATTAATTGTTGTTAACATTAAGTAGAATTAGAATTAGAATATTTTTATTATTAAATTGCTCTAAGAGTTCTACTCTAATTCCTACTCTTTCCATTATATAATCCATCCATCTATTCTATTTTTCTCATTCATTCAACACCTAAAATCCCAAAATCACCAACTCATCAAAGTGTGCATAAGCCCCTAGCCACAATGACCATTCGGCCAAGACTTGACAAAGACACGCGCGCCACATTGCACACACCTCGTCGTCGCTTGTCGCTTCACCCGAATCTTCGAGTTCTTGGCCTCACGCTCGCTTGCCTCCAGCCCACGTTGCTTGCTGCTGCACCATCTCCCAAGACACCCGACCAGCTCAAAGTTATCGTGTTCTCTCTGCGACGCACTTTGTGCACGCCCGTGGCCTACCTGCCACAAGGCCTTGCGCCTTGCTACTTACGTGCAGCCCCCAACCTAAGCCAAAAGCCTTCAACCCTCCTTTTAAAATTCCATCTTTTGTTCATTAGTATATTTTATTTTAGGATTTCTTAATTTTTACGAAGAAGGTGGTAAGAACAAATTTCTTCCCGTAAGTTTAATTTTTATTCAATTATTCAATTATTAAATTTATTGAAGAATTAATAATTTTTATAAATTAAATTTTTAAGAAAATAATTTTTTCCATCTTATGTTCAGGTTAATCATACCTCGCAAGAGAACTCGTGCCTCCGCCCAAATTGACGAAACACAAAACAAATTTCACTGTGAAGAAGCCAAAGTAAGATACGGAAGTATTTTCAAAGATCAACGGATGCATCCAGAGAAAGGCTTCACACTGAAGGAAAGCAACTACAGAGACTTTATGGCACGTATTCGTCAAGTTGCTAAAGCCCTTAATTGGGAATTGTTTTGTGAAAAGAGACCAAGTGTGGATGAGGAACTAGTTCGTGAATTCTACGGGAACTTGACCTCAAGCGAATTGACCGAAGTTCCAGTTTGCGGAATCAATGTACCAATAAATTCAAATGCTATTAATGAATTCTTTGAATTACCTGATTTTGACAATGATGAATATTCTTCTCTGTTGAGCAACATTAAGTCTGAAAATTTGCAAGAAATTCTCGAGGAACTCACAATTCCAGGTTCTAAGTGGACTGTGTCAAAGCAAGGAACCCACACGTGCCGAAGAGAGTATTTGACACCACTTGCGAAGGTATGGTTCTACTTCATTCTTTTCAGCCTTATGCCTAGTTCACATGGGACTACAATATCATTAGAGCGAATGGTCTTATTATACTAAGTTCTAACTGGAAAGACCATTGATGTGGGCAAAATCATCCTAAGAGAAATATGAAATTGTGCCGTTAGACGTTCTGGCCCGGCCTATTTCCCCTTTACGATAAAAATTTTATGCTTAAAAGCAAAACTCCTCGCGGACATGAAGAAGATAGAGTATAATCAAGGCACAATCACCGATTGGGACCTCTACCGAGTAGCCGGAGAATCTGTTTCTTCAAGAACGAGTTGAAGAGAGTGAGGATCCCAAGAAACAGAGGATGAACCCACGTAAATCCCGCCGAGCAATCAATCAAGTCCTGTTGAGGCGTAATCAATGGAACCGAAGCTGAACTCGATATCGAAACCTCAACGTTTGGAGCTCCACCGCCTAGCCCGGATCTTCGTGAATGAGCTATCAAAGCTGATGGACTTAATGCAACACATGCAATGGAAGCAACAAGCCTCTTTGGAGATACACAAAAATAAGAGATGACTCGATGAGGAGTGCCTCAAGAAAATTTATAATGACCCATTTATTTTTGTGCCCGAGTTTCCAGATTTCATATTTGAACCATGGATTTCATCATCGAAGAGGAGCAAGGCGATTCATGCAAAGGCAATACTGATGGAGTAAAAGATGAGTCGAATTCGGAAGGATCAGCAAACAAATAAAAAAGAGAGGACTTCAACTTTAGCTTAGTTTTATTCTTAAATTATTTTAGGTGAATTAGGAATTTTCATTTTTGCATAATAAAATAAGAGATAGGAATCATGAATAAAATCTGACAAGTCCCAAAGGCTAAAGTGTGGCAATAGATATATACATGTCTAGGATTGGATTTTAGAGAGAGCTTGGTACTTAAGCAGTCAATTTGACTCACCTCCTCTTTTCTAAAAATCCTACCTGGTGTATAGTATCTATTGACTTTAAACAATGAGGATATTGTTCACTTTAAGTAGGGGGACCGAAAATTTGAATTGATTCCACTCAGAATAAAATTTTCTTTTAATTATGATTAGGATATATATTTTGCTCAATAAATTTGAATTTTGTTAAATATGCTAAACTTCAGTATTAATAAAGTTCTATTATTTCAATAAGTTATTATGTTAGCTTAATAATGATATGAATGTATTTTTAATAAAGCATGCAAATTCGTACCATAAAATTTTTAGTTCCCTACGAAAAATTTAGGCATGCATGAAAGTTTAAGTCTTTAGAATTGACTTAGTAATTTCTTGAGGCGAAATCCTAGGAAGCATGGAATATTGAAAATGATTTAGGCAACTATTTTTTGGACCGTTTTAGCCTTTCAAGCCAACCTTGATAAAATAATCCGTTGAAACCCAACTTTTAGACTATATGGCCTAATTTTATTTGGACCTTTTCAATATTTAGCCATCACTTTTCTCTTCATTACCTTTAAAATTGCCCCAAAAAACTAGACTCGGCATTATTCAGAATATCGTTTGAAAATAAGTTTGGGGGAGTTGAAAGGAAGTACCAATTGCTCGAAAATTGTAGTACATGAAGCAAAGTGCTAAAAAAAACATGTACTCAAAAGAAAATAGATGTACAAAAGAGCATGTTGGTGTATCGAAGGTAAAAATTCCGAAGGTTCGATTTATGCTGAGTCTAGGGTTTTAAAGCCAAAATTTATCTATCGTTTACCTACCCCTAAGCCCAGCCATGTTACAACCTTATTAAAGACCTATTGATTCAAAATTCCAATGTTACCTACATTAGTGGAGAGAAATTGCTCTGTTCAACATATGAAGACATCAATTAAGCTTAATGATTGCAGTTTAATTTTGAATAAGGAATTAAAATCAAATTGGTAGGGATTAACATGTCTTTATTAAGAAACATTTAGTCTAATTTTGCTAGTATAACAGTTGTTGGGTGTAATTTGAACGATATGTATACTTAAGTAGCATAATTATCAAATTTCTTATTTTTGAGCCTAAGTATATTGAATCCATAATTTTGAGAAGAAAGTTGTTCTGAATGAGTTTTTCAAAGGTGTTTCAGAGAAAATTCTTTTCAAATTTGTGCATTACTCGGGATGAGCAATGAATTAAGTTTGGGGGTGTGGAAACACGAAAATTTATACACTTTTTCATGCCCTTTTTAACTCAAATTTATGCGGTTTCAATTGAATTCTTGTCAGAAAATAATTAAACATTATAAAATAATTAAATTGTGCTAAAAATATGAACATGATGAATTTTAATTAATTTTATAGTTAATTTTGACTAATTTTGACTATTTTCGACAGATTTGCACAAAGGGCGAAAATTGGCTTGGCAGACACTACTTGAAGAATAAACCCGAGAAGCAATTTGAAGTATCAAGGCGAATTTATTTCCAGCCCAAGACGGTCCAATTATGAATATTTAATCATAATATAATTAATTTTAATTTATTCCCATTTAATTTGGGCTAAATAAATTAATCTTAATTAATTATGAAAAAGCCCAGTTGAACCGCATCAGTTAAACCAAACCGATTGAACCGAACCGAGCAAAGAATTGGGCAGCCCAAACCGTCCATATGCTGACCCAAATCATCTTATTAGCTGATTAATTAAGCTTGCAAAGAAGCCCTTGAGGACTTTTCAAAGTTGCATTCAACCCCCTCCAAATATAGTGGCTTTGTAGATTTGCCCCATGCCATATTTAGCAAAGTTGAAGCCATCAACTTTGCCACATAGATGGCCGGCCAAGGGAGGGCTCTTTGGCTGATGGGATTTTCTATTTTTAGCAGCCACATTCAGCTATAAATACCACCCTTGGCTGATCATTCAATCCCTCATCCCTCATCCCTCATTCACATCTCATTCTCTCTTCTCCTCTCTCACTTTCTCTCAACTTTTCATTTTCCTATTTCCTTGCTCTTGTGCCGATTTCTCCCCTTGGGAAAGGGGTCTTCTTCAGCCACCATTGAGCAGCAATTAGAGTGTTCATAATCCACCTTGATAGCCGAGGACAACGGAGGACGAAGAACGGAGCAATCAGTCAAGCCACGGAGAAACACCGGATTTGCTTCTTGTTCCCTATCTCTTTAAATTTCGTTGTTGTTTTGACAAACATGTTTATGAATATTTATGCTATTGGAATGGTTAATTTAATCAGCTTAGCTTGAATTTAATTCGTGTTGGGTTGATTGCATGCCGTCCTTTTAAATTATTAAAATTGTGTTTATGTTGTTATAGGTCTCGGTAAAATGCTTGATTAAGTAAAATCATGCCTAAGTTATTCCGGCATTATAATTGTTTAGATAACTAAAGAATTAATTATTTAAACGCATTGAAATTGTAATTAATGGACACAGTACTTAATCAGTGCATGTTTAATTCTTCTAAGGTAGTTGAAGATTAGATTAGCATTGTATTTGGCAATACATATGCCTTGCATAACTTGCAAGATTTTTGTGATTAAACTGTTTCAAGGTAAGGATACTTTGTTACCTCACATAGTCTTTTATATGCTTATTAGGTTGAATTAATCGTTTGAATCGACATAGGAATATACAAGAGATTGTTTAATTTAATAAGTATGTATGTGCAATAACATGTTTACCTTTATAAATCTGTTTTATTGGTCGAATTGACATAGGAATATGTACAAGAGATAAATGGATTTTTGATTTGTAAATATGTTCATAAGTTAGCAAATTACCGAGTTGCCATGATTTATTCGTAACAAGTATAAGCATAAGTTTAATAATTCTAAGGTAAGAAATGCAATTAATCCAACACAATTATATCATCTTGATTAAAATCAGCTTTTGAAATCGTGCATTAGAACTTTATTTTATTTTATTTTACTTTGTTTTTATTTTAGTTTTTAAATATTTCTTAAATCCAAATATTTTCCCTTCACCAAAGTGTTTGAAATCATTTTCATAAATAATTCTTTTACTGTCCCTGTGGGTACGATAACTCGACATTTACTTGTCACTTTATTACTTGTTACGATTGTGTACACTTGCACATTTCCACCGTTCAAACTTTACCATCCACCGTCGCGCACTCTACTGTCAACCACAACTTGTCCCACTTCCACCATTTCAACACGCCGGCTATTCCAACGGCCTCCTTGTTAAGTAGAGACCATTCCTTCTTGTTCCGATGACAAAAGGTCGTGACTGGAGACGTACCAGAGTGACCGACGGGTACCACCCCAACAAAAATTAGTGATATTCACTCTAGTCACATAAACATATTATCATACTGTAGACATTAAAATAATAATAAAATAATTATTTCGACTTCGGATTTGTGGTCCCAAAACCACTGTTCTGATTTTGACTAAAAATGGGCTATTACAACTCTCCCCCTTAGGAATTTTCGTCCCCGAAAATCTTACCAGTAAAAAGGTTAGGATACTATTTTCTCATAGCTTCCTCGGGTTCCCACGTAGCCTCTTCAACACCGTGTCGTTGCCAAAGTACTTTCACTAAAGATGTGCGTTTATTTCTAAATTCTTTAACCTCTTGAACTAAAATTTGGATCGGGTCTTCATTGTACGTCATATCAAGTTGAATTTCAATATCTGCTGGAGAAATTACGTGTGATGGATCTGATCTATATCGACGTAACATCGACACATGAAACACATTGTGGATTTTCTCTAACTCAGTCGGCAAAGCTAATCGATAAGCTACTGGCCCTATTCTTTCAATAATCTCATACGGCCTGATGAATCGCGGACTCAGCTTGCCTTTACGACCAAATCGAAGTATTTTCTTCCGCGGATATTGTAACACCCCTAACCCGTATCCGTCGCCGGACTAGGGTTAAGAGGCATTACCAGACATATCGGAACATTTTACACTCATTTCACAACATTAATCATACAACATCATTTCATAAAAATTCATACTCATATAGTCCCTTTAGAAGGTCTACGAGACCTAAAACATGCTTTAGAGAAGGTTCGAAACTAAACCGATCTCATACGGAAACTTTGCGAAACTTAGAAAATTTTTCTTTCAAAACAGGGCACACGCCTGTGTGGCTAGGCCGTGAGCCTCACACGGCCGTGCCTTGGAACATGTCTCAGCCTGTTTGCAACACTGACTTAGGTCACACGGTCTGGTACACGGCCATGCTTCTTGCCCGTGTGGCATCCTGACTTGTTACGAATTGCAACCTTGAAAGACACGGTCGAGACACACACCCGTGTGTTCAACCGTGTGGGCAAATATAGGCCATTTGCAAGGCCAATTTGCCACCCAATTTGGGTCCTCCCTACAAGCATCAAACAAGCAAAAAATATTCCACATTTCCAGCCAATTTCAAGCACAAAACATACACCATTTAAACCATCTCCTCATCAACCAATTTCATGCTCAAAACCTAAACCAAAACATACCAAAATCTCATAACAACTCATTAATTCATACATGATTAATGTCCCAAAATATCACTTCCATTTTCATACTAAAATCATACCAAATTTAACATCACATAGCATGCACTAAATTCACTCCATAATCACATTCATTATCAAGCCATATCACATGGCTATATTTACACATTTAAAAACATAATCAAAGTTCTCTAGCCTATACATGCCATACTTCAATATGTACATTTTCAAAAGGTACCAAAATATAGTTTGATAGTGTGGTGATGATCCTCGATGATCCCCGAGCTCCCAGTAGCTTTGATAATCTATAAAACAATGCAAACACACACAAAGTAAGCTTTCAAAAGCTTAGTAAGCCATATACAAATAAAATTATCACATAAAACAATTATAAACCATTTCATACATATGGTTCATGGCATAACACAATCACAAGTCATATTTCTCTTATATCTCAATTGATCATATTCACTTGCTCATAATCACATATCATGTAATGTAGCTCATATATCAAATGATCATATACATACATACCTTTTATTGCCAAATTTCATATACATACATACGTACCGAAATTCGAATGCACATTCGTATACTCATTCATTTCTCGGAATGCTCGTTGAACTGTTCGGAATAAATAAGGATACTCGGATAGCTCGTAAAGCTAGTACAATGCCAACGTCCCAGACGTGGTCTTATAAGTAATTAAATATCGATGCCTCTGTCCCAGACATGGTCTTACACGAAATCATATACGATTCCAATGCCCCAGACATGGTCTTACACATAAATCTCAAATCGATGCCAACGTCCTAGACGTGGTCTTACACGATAACTCATATCGGAATCCTATGTCATGACATATGTATCCTAACTATTCCTATGGTTCGTACGGGGCATTTCGGACGTAATCACATTATCAGAATTTTCTCGGATTTCCCATATTCAGCTCCAATAGCCATTCATCACATTTCATTAACATATAAGCAATAATAAATCAATTCAAACACATTTATTTGTATATAGACTTACCTCGTACGGAAAAGAACGGAAACGAACGGCTATTAAACTACTTTCGATTTCCCCTCATCTAATTCTGTTTTATTTGGTTCTTGATCTATACACATTCAAATTTAACTCTTTTATTCACTAAATCATTCAATTAAATCCATTTACACATATTTAGGGCATTTTACAAATTAGCCCTCATATTTTCACATTTTAACACTTTAGTCCTCATTTCACAAAATCACAAAATACACAAAATTTCACATTTTTCATGTTTAGTCGTATTTTCATGAAGTTCATTTAAGCCCATATATTTCATTTATTTCACATTTTAGTCCTTCAATTTCTCATTTTCACAACTTAGCCCATAATACTCAAATTCATCAAAAATCCAAATCCAAAACATGTTAACCCAACACATATCTTTCATTTTTCTTCAACTAACATCACAAAGCTCACAACTTCATCAATGGCATAACTCAAAATCTTCATCAAATTCAGAAATTGTAACATGGGCTAGCTAGTACACTTAACAACAAACACAAAAACATAAAAATTATTAAAAATGGATCAAATTTCATAACTTAATTGTGCTTGGCAATGGCCGAATAAAACAAAAGCTTAAAACTCCTATTTTTTTTTTTATGAATTTCGGCAACCAAGATGATAATGGCCATATTTTCATGTTTGTTTTATTTTTAATTCATAATAATACATCAATTACCAAAATATCCATGATTAATAAACATATAAAACATTAACATTAAGGACATTAATGTCCACTTACCAAGTTAATGGCATATTAACAACATAAGGACCCCTTAATTATGAATACACATCAATTCAGCACTTAATTAAATAGAAGGCTACTTTTGCATTTTCTACAATTTAGTCCTTGTTTGCAAATTAAGCACACAAATGATAGTATTAACTCACGAAAATTTCACACATACTTAATCACATACTGTAAACTCAAAAAATAATATTAAAATATTTTTCTGACTCGAATTTGTGGTCCCAAAACTACTATTCCGACTAGGGTATAAACTGGGCTATTACAACTCTCCCCCTTAAGGATTTTCGTCCCTGAAAATCTTACCGTTGAATAGATTCGGATATTGCTCTCTCATAGCATCTTCAGGTTCCCACGTAGCTTCTTCGACACCGTGTCCATACCACATTACTTTTACTAACAGAATTTTCTTATTTTGCAATTCTTTAACCTCGCGAGCTAAGATACGGATCAGTTCTTCTTCATAAGTCATATCAGACTGAATCTCTATCTCAAACGGAGAAATTACATGCGAGGGATCTGATCTGTATCGTCGAAGCATCGATACATGAAACACATTGTGAATCTTTTCTAACTCATATGGTAGCAATAGTTTATAAGCAACCGGCCCAATATTCTCGATAATCTCATATGACTCAATGAATCTCAGACTCAATTTTCCTTTTCTGCCGAATCGGAGTATTTTCTTCCACGGAGACACTTTCAAAAATACTTTATCACCGATCTCAAATTCAATATCTTTTCGTTTCAAATCTGCGTATGATTTCTGTCGATCGAAAGCTGCTTTCAAACTGTCACGGATTGTTTTCACTTTCAGTACAATTTCTTTTATCAAATCAATCTCGTATATCTTATTTCACTAATCTCAGACCAATACAATGGTGTTCGGCGTTTTCTACCATATAGGGCTTCGTACGGTGCCATTTTAATGCTCGATTGAAAACTATTATTATACGCGAATTCAATCAATGGCAAATAATGTTCCCACGTACCTTCAAACTCAAGAATGCAACATCTCAACATATCCTCGAGTATTTGAATAATCAACTCGGGTTGACCATCCGTCTGCAGGTGAAAAGCAGTACTGAAGTGCAATTTTGTACCTAAATCATCTTGCAGTTTCCTCCAGAACCGCGAAGTAAACCTCGGATCTCTGTCAGACACAATAGATAGTGGCACCCCGTGCAATCTCACAATATCAAAAATGTATAACTCAGCTAACTTATCAAGCGAATAATCTTTTCTCACCAGAATAGAATGAGCTGATTTTGTCAATCTATCAACTATAACCCAGATTTCATCTTTCTTCCTCGGAGTTAAAGGCAAACCTGAAACTAAATCCATAGTCACTCTATCCCATTTCCACTCTGGAATCATAATCGGTTGTAACAAACCGGATGGCACCTGATGTTCAGCTTTAACTTGCTGATAGATCAAACATTTCGAAACAAAATCAGAGATATCTCTTTTCATTCCAGGCCACCAGTAAAGTTGTTTCAAATCATTATACATCTTTGTACTTCTCAGATGAACCGATAAGCGACTGCTATGAGCTTCTTTCAAAATCAACTGAATCAACTCTGGATTTCTCGAAACACAAATCCGACCTCAGAATCTCAGACAATCATCATCATCAACTTGAAATACTGAATCAGAGTTCAAATCACACTGAGCTCGTTTCGCTAGCACTTCATTGTCAACTTTTTGGGCATCACAAATCTGCTGTAAGAATAACGGTCTCGCTTTCAATTCAGTTAAAACCAAACCATCATCAGACAGAACTAAATGAGCATTCATCGCAAGTAAGGCAAACAACAATTTCTGACTCAAAGCATCAGCAACAACATTTGCTTTTCCCGGATGATAATCAATCACATGCTCGTAGTCTTTTAATAGTTCTAACCATCTTCTCTGTCGCAGATTCAAGTCTTTCTGAGTCATCAAATATTTTAGACTTTTATGATCTGAAAACACATGACATTTCTCACCGAAAAGATAGTGGCACCAAATTTTTAGAGCGAACACGATCGCAGCTAACTCAAGGTCGTGCGTCGGATAATTCTTTTCATGCGGTTTCAATTGTCTCGAGGTATAAGCTATAACTTTTCCTTTCTGCATCAAGACACAACCCAGACCGTTTAACGAAGCATCACTAAAAACCACGAACTCTTTACCCAATTCTAGCTGTACTAAAACTGGAGCTTCAGTCAAAAGGGCTTTCAACTGATCAAAGCTTTTCTGACACTTTTCAGACCATTCGAATTTCATATCTTTCTGAAGCAATCTCAGCAACGGAGTTGCAATCATCGAAAAGCCTTTTACGAATCGTCGATAATAACCAAAGAAGTCCTGTAAACTCGGACTTGGACACACATTTTTGGAGGCTTCCATTCTAAAATAGCTGAAATCTTGCTCGGATCAACTCGTATACCGGATGCTGACACAATATGCCCCAAAAAGCCAATTTCGCGCAACCAGAACTCCCATTTACTAAACTTTGCATACAATTGCTTAACACGCAGAGTTTGTAGCTCAATTCTCAAATGTTCGGCATGCTCAATTTCATCACGCGAATAAATCAAAATGTCGTCAATGAATACAACAACAAATTGATCTAAATACAGTCTGAAAATTCTGTTCATCAAGTCCATAAAGACAGCAGGAGCATTTGTTAGTCCGAAAGGCATAACTAAAAATTCATAATGCCCGTACCTCGTTCTGAAAGTAGTTTTTAGAATGTCTGAATCTTTTACTCACAACTAATAGTATCCCGATCTCAGATCTATCTTTGAAAACACAGTAGCTCCTTTCAACTGATCGAACAAATCACTGATTTTGGGCAGAGGATATTTGTTCTTAATAGTCACTATGTTTAACTGACGGTAATCAATACACATTCTCATCATGCCATCTTTCTTTTTCACAAACAAGATGGGAGCACCCCAAGGAGAAAAGCTCGGTCGTGCGAAACCTCAGTCTGTCAATTCTTGCAACTGAGACTTCAATTCTTTCAATTCTATCGGAGCCATTCTATACGGAGCTATTGAGATAGGGGTCATCCCCGGCACTAACTCAATACCAAACTCAACTTCTTGTATCAGAGGTAATCTCGATAATTCTTCAGGAAATACGTCAGGAAACTCACAAACAACTGGCACAGATTCAACTTTCTTTTCTGTCACTTTCGTGTCAATCACATACACAAGATAAGCTTCACACCCCTTTTTTCACATAATTCAGAGCTTTAATTGAAGATATTACGTCCGGTAACCCATCTAAATCACTGGACTCAATCTGTATTATTTCATCATTCTGACATCTCAAATCAATAGTCTTCCGTTTGCAATTCACAACAGCATCATGCAATGTTAGCCAATCCATACCCAGAATTATATCAAACTCATCAAAGGGTAATAACATTAGATCAGCCGGGAAACAGATATCTCGAAACATCAACGGGCAATTCTTGCACACTTTGCCAACCAGAACACACTTGCCTAAGGGGTTAGATACTCAAATTACAAATTCAGTAGACTCTATGGGAAAAGTCTTACTGGATACTAAGTTCATGCATATATATGAATGAGTAGACCTTGGATCTATCAATGCGATAACAAAAGTATCATAAAGAATTAAAGTACAGGTAATGACGTCTGGAGAAAAAGCTTCTTCGCGAGCGCGAATAGCATAAGCTCTGGCAGGTGCTCTCGCCTCAGATCTCGCAGTTGTATCTTTCGTAGCTCTCTGGCTACCACTCACATTTCCCGTGTTTCTGGGAGGTCTACCCCTAATTGAAGCGTCATTCGACTTCGGATTCTGTAAAATCTCTTGCTCAACAAACTCGGGACAGTCTCGGATAAAGTGATCTAAAGATCCACATTTGAAACAAGCTCGATCATTTAATAGATAATTGCCCGGATGTCTTTTACCAGAATTTCTACACTCAAGTCGTTCAGATCTGACATTTCCAACACTTGCAATTGAAGTAGCTGAAGCTCGAAAGCTCGAATGTGATCTTGCACAATCTCTACTCGAATGTCCCACATTAGCCTTTGAACGGCTATAATCATCTCAGAATTTCTTTGATGCTGACTAATATGACTTACTCGTTGTTCGTTTTTGCACCTCTCTAGCTTCTTAATTAGCTTTTCTTTTCTCTTTCCCGAGTTCTTCAGCTTTACACGCTCGATCAACAAGCACAACGAATTCTTTTATTTCTAGAATTCCGACTAACAAACGGATATCTTCATTCAAGTCGTCTTCGAACCTTTTACACATTATTGCCTCAGTCGAGACACATTCTCGTGCATACTGGCTCAGTCTCACAAATTCTCGCTCGTATTCTGTAACAGACATACAGCCCTGTTTCAATTTAAGAAACTCTTTGCGTTTATGATCTATAAATCTCTCACTGATGTATTTCTTTCAGAATTCAGTCTGGAAGAAATCCCAAGTAATTTGTTCTCTCGGAATAATAGAAGTCAGAGTTTTCCACCATTGGTAAGCTGTATCTCTCAACAAAGAAATGGCATATTTAACACATTCATCAAGGGTACATGACAACTCATCAAATACCTGAATCGTATTCTTAAGACAGAACTCGGCTCTCTCAGCATCATCATCAGTGGTAGCACGGAATTTTTCAGCCCCATATTTTCTAATCTTATCAACTGGAGGTTTATTCAGACGAATCGGATCTATAACTTGGGGAGCTACGGGAACTTGCGGGGGCGGAGGTTGATGAACAGCCGGATTTACTCTAACATACTGAGTGAACCACTCATTCATCATTTGGAAGAAGGCTTTTTTAGCCTCTCCTTCCTGACCGCTAGTAAACGGTCTAGAATCAGACGGCGCTGTCCCTTGAGCGGGAGTAGGCACATTACTTTCAACATCGTCAGCTACGGCTTATTCGGGATCCATTTACTATACGAAAAACACATTTTATCTGTCAGGATTCATCACACTATCACAGTTTGTATATATGGGATGTATAGCTAGACTCTCACACGCTAAGTTAGTCCTAGAACCGACTAAATCGTAGCTCAGATACCAATAAATTGTAACACCCCTAACCCGTATCCGTTGCCGGACCAGGGTTAAGAGGCATTACTAAACATATCGAAACATTTTACACTCATTTCACAACATTAATCATACAACATCATTTCATAAAAATTCATACTCATATAGTCCCTTTAGAAGGTCTACGAGACCTAAAACATGCTTTAGAGAAGGTTCGGGACTAAACCAATCTCATACGGAAACTTTGAAGGACTTAGAAAATTTTTCTTTCAAAAAAGGGCACACGCCCGTGTGGCTAGGCCGTGCGCCTCACACGACCGTGCCTTGGAACATGTCTCAGCCCGTGTGCAACACTGACTTGGGTCACACGGTCTGGTACACGCCCGTGCTTCTTGCCCGTGTGGCATCCTGACTTGTTTCGGATTGCAACCTTGAGAGACACGGTCGAGACACACACCTGTGTGTTCAACCATGTGGGCAAATAAAGGCCATTTGCAAGTCCAATTTGCCACCCAATTTGGTCCTCCCTACAAGCATCAAACAAGCAAAAAATATGCCACATTTCCAGCCAATTTCAAGTACAAAACATACACCATTTAAACCATCTCCTTATCAACCAATTTCATGCTCAAAACCTAAACCAAAACATACCAAAATCTCATAACAACTCATTAATTCATACATGATCAATGTCCCAAAATATCACTTCCATTTTTATACTAAAATCATACCAAATTTCACATCACATAGCATGCACTAAATTCACTCCATAATCACATTCATTATCAAGCCATATCACATGGCTATATTTACACATTTCAAAACATAATCAAAGTTCTCTAGCCTATACATGCCATACTTCAATATGTACATTTTCAAAAGGTACCAAAATATAGTTCGGTAGTGTGGTGATGATCCTCGACGATCCCCGAGCTCCCAGTAGCTTCGATAATCTATAAAACAATGCAAACACACACAAAGTAAGCTTTCAAAAGCTTAGTAAGCCATATACAAATAAACTTATCACATAAAACAATTATAAACCATTTCATACATATGGTTCATGGCATAACACAATCACAAGTCATATTTCTCTTATATCTCAATTGATCATATTCACTTGCTCATAATTACATATCATGTAATGTAGCTCATATATCAAATGATCATATACATACATACCTTTCATTGCCAAATTTTATATACATACATACGTACCGGAATTTGGATGCACATTCGTATACTCATTCATTTCTCGGAATGCCCGTTGAACCGTTCGAAATCAATAAGGATACTCGGATAGCTCGTAAAGCTCGTACAATGCCAACAACCCAGACGTGGTCTTACATGTAATTAAATATCGATGCCTCTGTCTCAGACAGGGTCTTACATGAAATCATATACGATGCCAATGTCCCAGACATGGTCTTACACGTAAATCTCAAATCGATGCCAACGTCTCAGACGTGGTCTTACATGATAACTCATATCAGAATCCTATGTCATGACATATGTATCCTAACTATTCCTATGGTTCGTACGGGGCTTTTCGGACGTAATCACATCATCAAAATTTTCTCGGATTTCACATATTCAGCTCCAATAGCCATTCATCACATTTCATTAACATATAAGCAATAATAAATCAATTCAAACACATTTATTTGTATATAGACTTACCTCGTACGGAAAAGAACGGAAACGAACGACTATTCAACTACTTTCGATTTCCCCCCGATCTAATTTCGTTTTCTTTGGTTCTTGATCTATACACATTCAAATTTAACTTTTTTATTCACCAAATCATTCAATTCAATCCATTGACACATATTTAGGGCATTTTACAAATTAGCCCTCATATTTTCACATTTTAACACTTTAGTCCTCATTTCACAAAATCACAAAATACACAAAATTTTACATTTTTCATGCTTAGTCGAATTTTCATGAAGTTCATTTAAGCCCATATATTTCATTTATTTAACATTTTAGTCCTTCAATTTCTCATTTTCACAACTTAGCCCATAATACTCAAATTCATCAAAAATCCAAATACAAAACATGTTAACCCAACACATATCTTTCATTTTTCATCAACTAACATCACAAAGCTCACAACTTCATCAATGGCATAACTCAAAATATTCATCAAATTCAAAAATTGTAACATGGGCTAGCTAGTACACTTAACAATAATCACAAAAACATAAAAATCACTAAAAATGGATCAAATTTCATACCTTAATTGTGCTTGGCAATGGCCGAATGAAACAAAAGCTTAAATCCCTATTTTTTTTCTTATGAATTTCGGCAACCAAGATGATAATGGCCATATTTTCATATTTGTTTTATTTTTAATTCATAATAATACATCAATTACCAAAATATCCATTATTAGTAAACATATAAAACATTAACATTAAGGTCATTAATGCCCACTTACCAAGTTAATGGCATATTAACAACATAAGGACTCCTTAATTATGAATACACACCAATTCGATTAAATAGAAGGCTACTTTTGCATTTTCTACAATTTAGTCCTTTTTACAAATTAAGCACACAAATGATAATTAAAATTAACTCACGAAAATTTCACACATTCTTAATCACATACTGTAAACTCAAAAAATATTATTAAAATATTTTTTGACTCGGATTTGTGGTCCCGAAACCACTATTCTGACTAGGGTATAAACTGGGCTGTTACAAAGATACTTTTAGAAACACTTTGTCACCGATCTAAAATTCAATATCTTTTTGTTTCAAATCTGCATATGATTTCTGTCAATCTGAAGCTGCTTTTAGGCTGTTTTGAATTACTTTCACTTTTTCTTCAATCTCTCGAACCAAATCAACCCCGTGAATCTTGTTCTCACTAAGTTCGGTCCAATACAACGGAGTTCGGCATTTGCGACCATACAAAGCTTCATACGATGCCATCTTTATACTCGATTGAAAGCTGTTGTTATACGCAAATTCAACCAACGGAAAAAATCTTTCCCAGTTACCTTCAAACTCTAAAACACAACATCGAAGCATATCTTCGAGAATCTGTATTACTCTCTCAGACTGATCGTCGGTTTGCAGATGAAATGCTATACTAAAATTCGACCTCGTACCCAGAGCTTCTTCCAATTTTGTAACACCCCAAACCCGGTCAATACACCACGACCGAATCTGGCATGTTACGGGGAAAATCGCATTTGAAGGGTTAGGTTTCTGGTTAAAGATTCGATGAGAAACTCCTTGTCATATTTTATACTTTTCGAAATCTTGGCATGATTGCTTTGTCGTATTTTAATGTTTTAGAGTGATACCCGATGGTAAAGTTTAAAACACATTGCGTTATAGTTTTGAAATCGTTGACCTTCCAAGTTTTTAGCAATTTTAACTCAATTAATTTGTTAAGGCATATTAGAAAGCTACTTTAAGCATAAACATAGTAAAACCAAATTTAAAGGCCATTTACAACCCAAAATAAAACCAAATAGTAATAAATAAACCCAAGTACCAAATTTTGTAAAGTCAGAGCAAATCTTTATTAAAGCATGGCATGAGCACCTCGAGTCCATCCCTCTATGTCCGCGTCTAAGTGTCACTGAAAAGTCAAAGGAGAGGGTGAGTCGCAAGACTCGATGCATAAATCCCGCTCCCGATAATACAACATGCTAACACACATCATATCATAGCAACATAATCAATGCACCCGATCCTAACCATCCATATCACCTTTCTACCCCGTGTGGTACCAAACCACCGGTGGTGGTGCCAAACCACTGGTGACCCAAAGTCACGATATCCATAAGTGTGGTGCCAAACCACTGTGACCCAAAGTCACGAATAATCCAATGATGGGGCCAACCCATCGTGTGATACCAAATCACTAGCGAGGGCGATCCCATATCTCAAAGTGGGGCCAACCCACGGTGGAGTTAACCACGAGGGCGAGTCGCAATGAGGTGCCAAACCTCACGGTGTCCCAAAGACACGAGTGTGATACCAAATCACCGTGACCGCGATCACAAATCCGATGATGGGGCCAACCCATCGCGTGATACCAAATCACTAGCGAGGACGATCCCATATCTCAAAGTGGGGCCAACCCACGGTGGTGTTAACCACGAGGGACGAGTCGCAATGAGGTGCCAAACCTCTGGTGTCCCAAAGACACAAATGTGATACCAAATCACTTTGGTGACCAAAGTCACAAAATCAATCAGGTACCAAACCACCGGAGGTGCCAAACCTCACGGTGTCCCAAAGGCCTGATGTCCCAAAGACACGGATATCATCATTCTCCCTCCACTCATATCTCCCATCATCATGCCATACTCATGTGATCATGTATATCATACAAGTCATGCATATCATGCTAATATGTTTAACATCATATCCCATATCACATACATCCATAATCATGATACTATATAGATCATCAAGTAAGCTCATAATAATACCGACTTACAGAGTCCAAGATCATACCCAATAGGGTATCATATCAATCATCACTGTTTCACTAATTACAACATAGGTTATCAATCATATTACTAAACAGAAGTGTGTTAGTTTACACACCTGTTAAAGCACAATCTCCAATACCAAAAGAAACGGTCTAGGCTCCTTGATTACCTGCTCCTACAATCGGTCAAATAGGAGTTAGGCATCTATACCATTCGGCCAACATCAATTAACCAAAGAGGTTACTATCAAACCCAAAGGGGTTAATATCAATCCCTTACCTTGAAGATGATTTGGTTTCCTACCAAACCTGAACCAAGCAGTGGTTCTCCTTTAACAATCGGCCACCCCTAAAAAGAGAACAGTTAAAACACTTGAAGCCTTATCTTATTGAAATCCAAAAGAATAGTCTAACAAATAATCCTCTTACCACCACTTAACAATCGGTTAATAGAAAAACGGCTCCTCTTGCTTGCTTCCACACTCCAATGACCCTATAACGAAGAGATTAATACCCTTCCAAAATAACCATATTCGGCCCTTAACCAAACCATAACCAAAGAAAAGACAAGAGAGGGACAAATGGCCATTCGGCCACCCCACTTACCTTGTTCAAGGGTTGAACAACCAACCAAGATCCACCCTTCACTGATATTCGGCCAAGAGAGCTACAAGGGAGAGGGAAGAGATTCGGCCTACTCTTCACAAGAAAAAGAATTCAACTTGGATAGCAATGAGAGAAAGAAAAGATTGCAAAATGTGAGTAGGGTTTCGACAAGAGATGAAAAAGATGAATGGAGAAATCGGTTGGGAAGAAAATGGTAAGTTTCGGCTCTTATGAAAATAAAGAAATTATGAGAGGGAGAGAAGAGAGTATTCGGCTTACAAAGTAAAAGAAAGCAAAGCAATTTCGGCTACCAATTATTCAACAAAGGAAGGAAAATGTGGAAAGAGAGAATACCACTTTCGGTTTTACCCCAAAAGACAAAAGAAGAAGAATGGAGGAGAATATTCGCCACAAGCACAAAATTAAGAAGAGGCAAAGTAAATTTTTGTTTGAAGCTTTCGGTTTGAGAAAAGAAAATGTGATGAAGCTCTCTTGACAATCAAGCTAACCCAAGACCAAAAGCAGACTTTCTCTTTTACCAAGTGTGGCCAAAACAACCAAAAGAAACAAAATGCCAAAATGCATTCAGCACACCCTCCTACCCTTACCAAAACCGCCAACCTCTCCCACAAGCATCCAAGTTTCGCCAACACCCCCAACACTCCTCAATATTCGGCCACATCCCCACAATCACTCCAAGCCACCCATTTCAAATGAGTTTACCAAGTCTCCCTCCACTATTTGCTCTCCACCTTCCATTTGAATGTGGAGACCAAGTCAAGGAAGAATTCTACTTGTCCTCTACCTCTTCCTCCATGCCGTCCAAAATGAAGCCAAAATGGGGAACTCTGCGACTTGAACTCAAGATCTCCACCTCATGCGATTGACGCCACACCTAGCTCCCAAGTAGCGCATGCCTTGCCACCTTGCCACTTCTCTTTTGTGCAATAAAACTCCAACTAAAATACATATCCCTCGGCTCCATCGGCTCCCCCTATAAAGCCTAAAAACTAAAATTTTCCTACCTACTCAGGGCACACTCCTAGCCTACAATTAAGCCCAGACACTACACAAACAAAGAACACAAAGACACCAACACATGCAATATCATGCAACAACAAAATAGCCCCTAACCCGGGATATTACAGTTCTACCCCCCTTAAAAATAATTTCGACCTCGAAATTACCTGATCAGAAGAGTTGCGGGTATTGCTGTCTCATCATATCCTCGGGTTCCCACGTAGCTTCTTCTACGCCATGATTCCGCCAAAGTACCTTAACCAAAGGCACAGACTTCCTACGCAGAACCTTCACATCCCGATCTAGAATCTGCACAGGTTCTTCTTCCATAGTCAAATCTGAATTTACCCCGATCTCTTCCACTGCTACCACATGTGACGGATCTGAACGATAACGCCGAAGCATCGAAACGTGAAATACGTCGTGAATCTGATTAAGCTCTGCTGGCAACTCCAGTTGATACACCACTGGTCCCACTCGTCTCAAAACCTTATACGGCCCAATAAACCTCGGACTTAGCTTGCCTTTCTTTCTGAACCTCAAAACCTTCTTCCATGGCGAGACCTTCAGAAACACTTGATCCCCCACAGAAAACTCTATGTCTCTCCGCTTAAGATCGGCATAAGACTTCTGCCGGTCCGAAGCTTCCTTCAACCGAGCCTGAATCATCTTAACCTTGTTTTGGTCTCAACAACCAACTCGGGTCCTAACAACCGGCGGCGTCACCTAACTCCTCCAACACGTAGGTGATCGACACTTCCTACCATACAACGCCTCATATGGTGCCATCTTGATACTCGCTTGGTAGCGTTGTTGTAGGCAACTCGGCTAATGGTAGAAACTCTTCCCAACTACCTCTAAAATCCGAACACAACCTCTCGGCATATCCTCTAAGATCTGAATAACCCTTTCGATTGGCCGTCGATTTGCGGGTGAAAAGCCGTCTTTGAAATCCAACCGCGTACCTAGAGCCCGATGCAACGCTTTCCGAACCTTAACGTAAATCTGGGATCCCTATCCGAGATTATCGAAGCGGCACCCCGTGCAACCTTACTATCTCTCGAAACATACGCCTTCGCCAACCTCAAAGTGAGTAGTCAACTCTCCTAATGAAATGAGTGATTTAGTCGGTCGATCCACAATTACCCAAATCAATCCTTCTTGCTTGGCGTAGCGGTAACCCATGAGCCGATTTAAATCCATGGTTATCCTTTCCCACTTCCATCGAGGAATCTTCATGGTTGGTGAAGCAAACTCGACAAAGAATGATGTTCACCTTGACCTGTGACATATCGGACACTTCCCAACAAACTCTGTCACCTCTTTCTTCAAGCCCGCCACCAAAATCGCTCTCTAAGATCCCTATACATCTTGCTACCTCCAGGGATGCATAGCATAAGGAGGCGCTATGTGCGTCTGAAGAATCTTTGCCTCGACTCAACATCTTTAGGCATACAAGCCTTACCTTGGAAACACAGAACCTCATCACTAGACAAGTCAGTAACCCTCCAAACCACCATTCTACACTTGAAACCTTCGCGCACTCGAACCTCATCCTCTAATCTGCTTTCTCTACGATGCGCTCAACCCAAGTGAAGCTTAACTCGCAACTCTGCGAGAATACTCCGTCGTCATACAAGCTCAAATGGGCAAACAATGCTCTTAAGTCCGAAACAACCTTACGGCTCAACGCGTGCGCCACCACGTTAGCCTTGCCCGGATGATATTCAATCGAATACAGTCGTAATCTTTCGACAACTCAACCCATCTGCATTGCGCCTCAAATTCAAATCCTTACGAGTCGGGAGATACTTGAGACTCTTGTGATCCGTATAGACTATCGATCTCTCTCCGTACAAGTAGTGCCTCCAAATCTTTAAGGCGAAGACTACGACCGCAAACTCCGGATCGTCGTCGGATAGTTGACCTCATGTGGCCTCAATGCGAGATCGTAAGCCACAACTTTACCTTCTGCATCGGACACAACCCAAGCCCGTATGTGATGCATCGCAATATCTTGTGAATTCCTTACCACCTCGGGTTGAATCAAACCGGAGCCTCGGTCAAAATCTTCTTTAACTTATCGAAGCTTTCCTGCGCTTCTCGGTCCATACAAACGGAACCTCTTTCCTCAACAACTTGGTCATCAGTAGCGCTATCAATGAGAAACCTCAACAAACCTTCGGTAATATCCGCCAAACCAGAAAACTCCGAATCTCACGCCCATCGACTAGGCGGCTTCGGTCAAAATCGCCTCAATCTTGCGAGGATCTACTCGAATCCCCTCACCGACACTACATGACCCAAGAAAGTCACTTCTCTAAGCGAACTCGCACTTACCGAACTTAGCATAGAGCTGCTTTTCCTCAAAATCTGCGGCACAACTCTCAAATGCGCATCATGCTCTTCCTCTGTTCTTGAATACACCAAGATGTCGTCTATGAAAACCACGACGAATCGATCCAGGATCTTCTTTGAAACACTCTATTCATCATATCCATAAATGCTTGCAGGTCGTCGTTAGTCAACCCGAGCGGCATTACTAGAAATTCGTAGTGCCCATACTGGTCCGAAATCTTGTCTTATGGATATCACCTCCTTAACCTTCAACCGGTGATACCTGGACCTCGAGTCAATCTTAGAAAATACCGCAGACACTTCAAATGATCAAACAAGTCATCTATCCGTGGCAACGGATACTTGTTTTTAATCGTCGACTTATTCAATCAAGCGGTAGTCTATGCACATCCGCATCGTACCATCTTTCTTCTTAACAAAGAGTACCGCCACAAGCACCCACGGCGAAACACTTGGCACGACAAAACCTCGATCCAATAATTCCACGGATCCGAGCCTTAAGCTCCACCAATTCCTTTGGCGCTATCCTATACGGAGCAATAGACACTTGCGCAGATTCGGAATGCAGATCTATCCCGAACTCTACCTCACGATCGCGGCAAACCCTAAGCTCCTTAGGAAACACATCAAAGAAATTCCTTAAGCTGTTTCGGACTTTTTCTCAGCGGACTCTTTAGCCTCCAAGGCATACACATGAACCACATACGCTTCACGACCCTTCCCGACCATCTTCTGCGCCTTGAGAGCGGATACCACATTTGATAAGTAATCTCTCCCATTACCTATCATAGCCACTTCATCACCCTCGATCGTCCTTAGAACCATGCGCTTAGCCGCGCAATCCAACTTCGCCGGTACTTAACCAACCAGTCCATCCCAAGAATCAAATCGAACTCCCCAAATGGCGGTTCCATCGGATCGGCGAAGAAACACTACCCCTTGGAGTTCTAGGGGTACATCTCTAAACAACTTATCTACTACCACGAGTGACCTAAAGGGGCTAATTACGGTCATCCGCCTAGAAGATATCTCGAGTCTAAGTCCATGGTCTCTACTATGCTCACGGCCATGTAAGAATGCGTCGAACCCACATCAATCAAAGCGATAAAAGGAGAACCAAAGATCAAGAACGTCACGGTTATGACGTCCGCATGCGTCGCCCTCTCTCGGCGCCTCGCTGCGTACACTAAACCAGTATGTCGGCATCGAACTACCGCACCTCTCGCGGTGCTCCACGGCCCGACTGAACCATTACCATTTCTCGCCATTACCACGGCCCCTCTGCGGTGGCGGTACATTATTCCTAAGCGAGTACGGCCGACTCTCGGTCAATCTGGCCAACTTACGCGGGCAGTCCCTCGCGCGATGATCCGAGAGAACCACACTCAAAACAACCTTTTCTCCGGTCAGCGACCTCCCCAATGATATCTCCCACAATGGTTACACCGCGCGGCGGTCCCGACTAGCAAAGAACAACCCTACTGGCCCGATTCGCCCACTCTGTCTAGCCCTTTCTCGAGGATTACCCGACGATCCGAAGACCCCAAAGCTCCTCTTATGCCTGTTCTGTCCCATACCACGCCTCACGGACTCCTTAACACCCTCGGCTACCTTAGCCTTCTCAACCAGGACCGAAGAAACTCACGCTCCTGGCGGGCTGGGAGCAATCAGCGACCTCAACTCGTCTCTCGGACCATCCTCGAAGCGAACACACCTCTCGTGTTCGTGAGCCACAATACCCTTAGCATACTGGCTCGGCTTCCAAGAACTCGACCTCATACTGGAAACAGACTTACTCCCTTGGACAAGCCTCAAAATGCCTTTATTGGAGTCAATATAACTAGCCCCAATGTACTTCTTTTGATACGCACCACGAAATAATCCCATGTCGGATCCTCTGCACGCCACCTTTCCCGAACCGTGAGCCACCACCGGTATGACTCATCCCGAAGAAGCGATACTATGCCCTTGACTTCTCTCGCAGTCAAGTCCAGATCATCCATGATCCGCTCCGTTGCCTCCAGCCAATACTCGGCGATCTTTGAGAGCAACACCGAAACACCTCGAAAGAATTCGGCCGTTTGCCCGAGTCGCTCAGAACGATTTCCTAACTCCCGCACCACCACCTACACCAGCTACCCTTTCCAACACTCGCGGCATCGCTCGTGACAACTGCGTCATCCCCATCGATCTTGAAACTCACCACCTCCACCGGTGGTGGCGGTACGATATCTCATTTTCGACCCACGACCGGACCTACGGGTTCGAAAACTGTCATCCTACCACGACCTGCGTCCACGACCACGTCCACCTCTAGCGCTCATGACTAAGTTCTCTACGTGCTCGATTTAGGAGTTTTATGCATCGATATCTATTCCACTTGCTTTTAAAGCAAGGTCTTATGAATAGTAAAGAAGCTTTGTTTTCGCGAGTTCACGAGAATCCTATCGATTTGAGTTTCTAAAGTAATCCTATTGCAATCATCCAATCACATCAATAAATCACAAGCAATAGTAAGGGGTACTTACAAGCGGCCCATCGCAGGAGACTCGGTGTCATGCCCTTCAAACCATTTATCTCAAACAAAACACTTAAAACAGACTTTTGAAAGCATTTTGGGCCTCAGGCCCACAGTCGAGCCTTTGAACTTGGCTCTGATACCACAATTGTAACACCCCAAACCCGGTCAATACACCACGACCGAATCTGGCATGTTACGGGGAAAATCACATTTGAAGGGTTAGGTTTCTGGTTAAAGATTCGATGAGAAACTCCTTGTCATATTTTATATTTTTCGAAATCTTGGCATGATTGCTTTGTCGTATTTTAATGTTTTAGAGTGATACCCGATGGTAAAGTTTAAAACACATTGCGTTATAGTTTTGAAATCGTTGACCTTCCAAGTTTTTAGCAATTTTAACTCAATTAATTTGTTAAGGCATATTAGAAAGCTACTTTAAGCATAAACATAGTAAAACCAAATTTAAAGGCCATTTACAACCCAAAATAAAACCAAATAGTAATAAATAAACCCAAGTACCAAATTTTGTAAAGTCTGAGCAAATCTTTATTAAAGCATGGCATGAGCACCTCGAGTCCATCCCAGCTCTATGTCCGCGTCTAAGTGTCACCTGAAAAGTCAAAGGAGAGGGTGAGTCGCAAGACTCAGTGCATAAAAGATGCAATATACATAGCAACATATACAAGTGTAAGGTAAACATACAATCGTTACTTAACAACACTGAGGGTAAAATGGTTATTCAACCCATCGAGGGTATTTGAGTAATTTTGCAGCCTAGGGGCATTTTGGTAATTTACCCTCTAAGGGTATTTTAGTAATTTTCTCTGTAATGGCCTTTCTGAAGGCCTACTGGTGCCTCGAGTGACTCAGGACCCTTCTTGGGTCTTTAAGGAATTATTGGGCCCTAAAGCCATTTTAGGCCCAAACGGGCCCACACGCTCGTGTAGCCCAAAGCACATGATGTCAATTACATATTTGAAATTTCACATTCAGGCCTATCATAAGCCAGTTTTGTAATAGTTTTGCCCAAGTGGGCCAGTTAGCCCGTTGGGCCCATTTGGCCCGCTTTGGCTCGGTTAGGCCCGTTACAGTCTCAGCATCGCGAGAGTGTTCGTGACTGATCGCTGTGAATCAGAGCTTTAAAATTTATAAAAAGAATGATTGAACTTGAAAACTAACTCTGACAACGATTGAGGCAAGTGCACCTATCGAACAGTAGTATAGCTTAGGCAAGACCGGATTATCGAACCCAAAGGAACTAAAAGTACTAATACTAACTTTCTTTTTATTAACTAGCCTAAAAATAAAGAGAGATTTTTTATCTAATCTAAATTAATTAACTACTAAACTAAAGACTCTAAGACAAATAAGAATGAAATTGGAAAATAGCTTGGGAAAAACTCAGTTGATTTAGATGATACCCTAGGAAGAATCCACCTAGACTTCACTTGTTATCTAACACTGAACCATACGATTTATTCACTTAGTTTGATCCGTAAGACTCCCTAACGTATATTAAACCCTCTCTCGAGGCGAATAACGTCTAACCCTAGGTTAATTAGTGGAACTCTCGTTCTCTTATAATAACCCCCTAGAATAGCAGTAAATCGATCTATGGATTCCCATATTAGGTTTCACCCTAATCCGGCAAAACTCGTCACCCTATCTCTAAGCGTGCGATCAACTCCGCTTAATTATGTTGGATCTACTCTTAGGCAGGGTCTATTCCTCCTCCACCTAAGCATATTAAATTTGGATTAAGCTCACATAATTAAGAACAAACTAAGTATTATCATATAATTCAGAAAACAATAACAAGATTCATCATAGTTTTCATCCCCTTCGGGTATCCGAAGGGTTTAGTTTATAACAATAAAGGAAAACATCTCAAGAGAAAAGATAAAACAAAACATAAGAAATCCCTAAAACCCCACAAGGAATTGAAGGAGAGATCCTCCGTCTTGAGTATAATTCGCTTCTTGAGATGGATCAACTGGCTATCCCTGAGTGAATCCCCACAAATCTGCCTTCTCTAGCCTAGCACGACGCCCCTAGACGATGGCTTTAGGCTCCCCTTCTTAGGTCATACTTAGGGTGTATTTATAGGCTTTTGAAATACGTTTCTTTCTCCCTAAGTATCCTTTCCCAAATGAAATTGCTCTTCTCCACGGAAAAGGCACGGCCATGGCGCACGCCCGTGTGAATCGTGGCCAGGCCGTGTTCAGATTTCATTAATGAGACACGGTCGTGTGATTCAGGGTTAGACCGTGTTCTAGATGATTGACTTGGCATGGCTGTCTGGGTCCAAGTCCAGGCCGTGTCGATTTCCTCTTTGGCCCGTTTTGGTCCGTTTTGAGCTGTTTCGTTCTTTTATCCTTGGGTGCTTTCACGAGTATAAGACATGAAAAGAAAGGATTAAGAGCACCTTTTTACATAAATCAAGGGATAATTCATCCAAAAGCATACTAACTGTGGGCCTAAAATATGTTACTATTTCGGTTTATCAAATACCCCCACACTTAAGCTTTTGCTTGTCCTCAAGCAAAATTCTCAACTTACAATTAAAACGAACTTCCTATAATTCATAATAGTCATTAATAGTGTTTCATCATAATTCAGAGATAATTCATACATGGATAATTCAACTCAAAGTGTCCTAAAAATTCAAACAATCTAAGTCATAGATTTTGTAGCTCGAAAACATAGGCGTCTCCCCTTATCTAAATAATTACGTTTAATTTGAAATCGAAAATGATTGACATTCTCACTAAAGATTCACTCAAATCACTCAAAGTGTTTAAGGTTCAAAATTTAGGCACTCAAAAGTCAAACATGAAGAGTTAATCCCATAGGCTTGCATGAAAATCAAATCTCCACCACTGAAATATGAGATGAAACACAAATCAAAAGGTCTTTGTTAGGGTTGTAATGGGGCTAGGGTTAAGGTGTGGAATAAGGCTGAATTAGAGGGTTAGAATCGAGATTGAATTGACAAATTACCTAACTAAGAACTAATGAACTAATAATAATAATTACATCAATTGAAAACTAATAATACTAATAATACGAGCTTTTTCTTCGATATTTGGAATTTAAATAAATGTATAAGCTTGTTTAATCACATAACTAATAATGAATATACTTCGTCATTTTTTTATTTTTTTTAAGAACAAACTAAATACATAATAAAGGATAAATTACTAAAATTCATAATTAGGCAACTAATCAGATCAAATCTCGATATAGGGGTAGTTAGAAAGAATGGTGATAACAATTACAAAGGGTTTTGGGTTAATATTAGTGGTTGAGTCAATAAGTAGGGTTGTTAGGATTAAAAGGGGTTCACTAGGGCTTAATTTGTGAAGGTAGGCTTTTAATGGAGTTAGTGGGTTAAAACCTAGGTGCCTTTATCATCTCTGTATATCAAATCAAAAGTGTGGTGTAACATCCCGAAATTGGGCCTAGTAGGATTGGGCCCAATGGGCCTTAGGCGTAGGAGCGTTTAAAATTTTTGGGAATAAGAGAACGGCTTTAGTGCAAGTTGGATCTAGTAGGTGAGGGATTTTGGAAGGTTAGGGGGCTTCTATGAAGTCACGGGTTCAAACTTTGTCTTTAGGGAAATTTTGGTTTTAGGTGAAAAAAAAACCCTGAGAGTTGGTAGGTAGGCTTTAAGAATAAAATATGGTGAAAAATGACACAAGTGGAGTGTGTGGTGTAGTGGCAAAGTGACGCCACATAAGAGACAAGGGGGTGACACTACAAGGAAGGAAGGAGGTCCAAGGTTCAAGTCTTGGCTCTTGCATTTTGGTTTTCTTTTTAAATGGACTTTAGAATTTGGCATTAGATTTATATTTACTTGCGCATGGCTTTAGACACAAGTGGAACTTGTGGCTTGGTTGTGATGTTAATTGGGATGTTTTAGGGTCTAGATTTGAGCCAAGGGTAGGCCCAAACTATGGGAAAATTTTTATTTTTAAGCTTTGGTTAAGGGGAGCTGAAGGAGCTAGGGGTTAAGTGTTTTCTGTGGTAAACTTTAGCACAAATAACCCAGTGGTAAAGTGGCAGAAGGCGCCACTTACGGCCTTGAGAAGTGACGCCACAAGCAGAGGAAGGGAGCTGAGGTTCGAGCTGCAGGAATCCCTCTGTGGGAATTTCTTTTGGCGCCAGAGAGGGAAGAGTTGTGCTCACTCAAACTCGATGGATAAGCTGTTGAAGCAGTCAACAGATTCAAACGGGTGGAGAAGAGAGAATTTAGGAGTTTGAGAAATTCAAACTCGTTTGAACGAGTGGCCAAGAGAAGTTTGAGTAGTTGGCCGAATTTTGAATTGTGTGAGGTGGAGTGTTCGGTTGAAAGACTTAGGGGGAGTGCCGAAATTCCTTAGGCAAGCTAAGTGGAAATTTTCGGCTAAGTCATGCCTTGGTGTATTCGATTGTGAACCAAAAGCCGAAATCCCTTAGCCCTTGTCGATTTCTCCCTTAGTGGACCTTGTTGAAGCAAAAGCTGAAAGCTTTTAGGCTCTTTTCGACTTCTCTCTTAGGCATTGAGCCGAATCCCCATTTGAACTCCTCACTTATTTTCTTTGAAGCTGAAACACTATTCTCCCTAAACCTTATTTCATTTTGCTCTCTACTCTTATTTGTTTTGGCCGAATCTCCTTTGATTTCTTTTCTCAAGCCATAGCCGAATCCATCTTGATCACCTTACCCCATTGCCGAAACCTTAAGAGCCGAAAACCTCATAGATCATTCTTCTTCTTGTTCTCTACTTTCATTTTTTGATTAGCCAACCCCTTGGTAGCTTATTCTCTCACTTGAAACCTCTCTACTCTTCTCTCCTTGTTCTAACGTTTTGGCCGAACATCAATCAAGGGTAGATCTCTCTTGTCTTCTTCTCTAATCGGTTTTGGAGTAGGTGAGTTATCATGGCCGAATCTCTTCTATCTTCTTTTCTTCTCTATTCACTCATATGGAACAAAAGCCAAATTTTGGCATTTGTCATGATTCTTAATCACCTATGGAATCGGTTTCTCCTAGGTTCTTCGGGATTTTAAAGCAGTGGATCGTGATCATCTACTCTCTACCAATCGGTTTCGTTAAAGACCGTGGTAAGGTTACATGTCGATTTAACCATTCCCTTATTCATTTGAAAAGCCGAAGGCTATTAAGTTTATGATGTTTAGTGTTGGCCGATTGTAGGGGAAGGGTTGTGACTAGTGCTCGAAAGGCGTTAAGGTAAGGATTGTGGTTCTGTGCGTTAACTATTCATGATTTACAGGTGAAGCCGAATGGCTTTTTGCTAATAGTGTGATATTGGCCGAATGTAGGAAGGGGGAACTTGTGCGTTAGATCGTGATCTACGGGGTTCCGTAGTCTCATTAGTAACCATGTGTGTATCTTACACACTTCATAATCTATGTAAATGTGCTAATAACCTAAATAATGTTAAAAGCCGAAAACTGTGTAGATTTCGACATGGTACCCTTATGGGTATGAGCAAGGATTTCGGGTAACAACATTCACAAGGTGATTACAAAGTTAACTTAAATGATTTTCAGACTTAAGTTTTTCCAAGCTCAAGTACAAACGGTTTTGAATTAACTAGGTTCAATTCACTCGGGATTTTAACGGACTTGAAAAGTTAAGAACGACAAACGAGTTTTTAAAAAAAATGAATTGTATCGGGTTTTAAAGCAACACAACAACGATTTCAACAACACTCAACACGGGTTTCTTCTAAACTCATATTTTCTCTAGAAATAAACTGTCAAACTGTTTTCTTCAAAACGTTTTCACTCTGTAACATGCCAGATTCAGTCGTGGTGTGTTGACCGGGTTTGGGGTGTTACATGTGGTCTCAACATGTATAATCGATGCAAGTTCTAGAATAACAAATCAGTGTTGACATACTCATAATCAATAAAGTGAGCAAGAAAAAGAATTTATGCTCTATAAGGCTCAAAAACACACAAAAATTATGGGTATTTTTGACATCAACCTTGTAAATATCAAATTTCAAGGTAATATTTAAATTCAGGTAGACGACCTAGAAAATTTTTAATTCAAAAAAATAGACTTATTATGCTTGATTCTCTAGTATTCTTAGAATTTAATCATCAATGCACAATTATCAATGACTTAATCTAAAACATATCAATAAAAATCATAAATCATCAGAAATTTCATCCTAATTAGTAATATGAGAAACTTACTTTCAAACAAGACTAAATTCAGGATTTTGAGAATAATGCAAAAAGTTTGGTACCTAATTTCAGAAATTTGAGAATAATGAAAAAAATTTAGGCACCCTTTTTTAGGTTGTTCACCCCCCCACACTTAAGATGTACATTGCACTCAATTTACAAAGATAGATAATATAAATGTAATGTTCAGATCAGAAGATATGGGGATAAGTAAAACTCCCTGAATTATGGATGGGCTCCTTGAGTTGGCAGTGGTCGTGGTGAAAGATAAGTTAGAGGGCCAGTCTGGATGTGGTGGTTGCCCACGAGTTCTGTGCTAGATGAAGAAATTGAGAGACTCGTGGGGGATTAGCCAGGATTTATTAAGACAAATTTAAAATAAACTAAATATATAATTAAAGACAAGAAAGATAAAGAGAAGGAGACTAAGAAGGAAAATAAACTAAGTTTAAAAGATAAAAGGGCTTGAGAATCTTTATTGGTAGATGGTTCGAGAGGTGGGTGTGACTTTGAAGGTGACAGAGGTGTTGGTGATGGTGGAAGTGGCGTGATTCCCAAGCAGCCTTAAGAACCTAAAATTAAGAAACTAAGATAAAATAAACTAAATTAAGCATAAGATTGTTAAAGGGAGGGAAATTGAAGCAAAAGAGAAAAATGAAATAAAAACTAGATAGCCTCAAATATCCTTGGCTTGTCGTGAGAAAGAAGTGGTCGGCATGAACTTATGTAGATCGGTCTCCTTTGAGGAGATTGTGCTTGATTCCTTCCGCTTCTTTGGCATGGTTCTAGCGTAGCTCAAGAGTGATAGAGGCTTTGTTTCTAAGGAAAGGAGAGAGATTTTTGAAAGAAAAAGATGGAAGAAGGTGGGGTGAAGGGGGAGGGCTGTGGGGTTTAAATAAAATTTTGTATCTGAGGCTCTCCTACACCCATGGATGGAGGGTGTGTCGATTCACATGGCCGACTCGCATGGCCGTGTTCCTAGGTGTGTTGGTTACCCCACGCTCGTTTCTAGCCTGTGTTTGATAAGTCAGTATGTTGGCAAGGTTATGGTCACGGGCGTGTTCAGCCTGTGCTTGGAAAGTCAGCAGCTTCACACGGTCATGGGGCACGGCCGTGCCCTTTTGTCGGTGCCCGTGGTGTAGTGGTTGGATCCGTGACGTCAAAAAGTGGTTGAAACTGATTCACACGGCCTCTGCTATGTTAGTACTGGGATTCTTATGGTCCACAAGGCCACGGCCACGGCCGTGTGCAAGGCCGTGTGACTTGGAAATCTGCACTTCTGGTTAGTTTATAACTAAGTGTTCAGAAAGAAAAGAAGAATAGAAAAATAAATTTAAAGCAAAATGTGAGAATAAATTATGTTAGTGCTCGGGTTGCCTCCCGAGAAGCACTCGTTTATAGTCTTAAGCTAGACTTTACCTCTCATTTGTATCTTCAGGGTGGTTTAAGAAGTTGGAAGTCCTTCCTCATGCTATCATTTATGTCTTCATGAAAAAATTTAAGTCGAGATGTGTTTATAATAAAAGTACCAAAAATAGGACTACTTACCTCGACTGTTCCGTGTGGGAAAACACTGGTTACCCTAAAAGATATTTCTTTGTTTGTGCTAGGGTCCGGAGGAGATATTCGAGGGTCAGTTTTTCTATCAATACTTGATCTCCTATTTTGAAGTGGTTTGTTGTGCCTATGAGCTTATCTGGCGGCTCTTTCGGTTTTACCTTGTGTGGTTCCGTTTCTTCGTCGTGTATCCCTAATTTCTCTTTGAAGTGTGTCTTCCACTCGTCTAGATCATCAAACTGAATCCCTCGATCTTCATGAACTACTTTTTTGTTGGCTTGAGGTTTAGGATCGGGTTCAGTTGTATTCTTTGGTGGTGCTTCCTGTAAATAGGGGTTAACCGAGTGATTATCAGTAGAATTTACATTCTCACCTTGATTACTCGATGTTCTAGTCGAGTCGAGAGCCTTGAGGGTGACCATCTCATTACCTACACAAAGTATGAGTTCTCCTGCATCAACATCAATTTTAGTCCTGGCGGTCGCTAAAAAGGGTCTTCCTAAAATTAGGGGAATCGAATTATCCTCATCTATGTCTAAGACAACAAAATCTATTGGGAAAACGAATCTGTTAATTTTTACAAGAACATCTTCGATAATATCCCTAGGAATTCTAACAGTTTTATCAGCTAATTGAATGCTCATCCTAGTTTGCTTGGGTTTCCCTAGACCTAGTTGTTTAAATAATTTATAAGGCATGACATTAATGCTTGCCCCTAAATCAGCTAACGCATTATCAACAGTTAGTCCGCCAATTAAACATGGAATTGTAAAACTCCTGGATCTTTTAGCTTTTGTGGTAGTCTATTCGTAACATTCTTTGAGCACACCTGCGTTTAATTCCACATGTGGATCCTCGTCTAACTTGCGCTTATTCGTCAAGATATGTTTTAAAAATTTCCTCGAATCTGGCATCTGTGAAAGAGCTTCAAGTAGCGGTAAGTTAATATGTAATTTCTTTAAAAGTTTAAGAAACTTACCGAACTGTTCCTCTGTATCGTCTCTCGTTAACGCTTCGGGATATGGTATGTGAGGTTGGCACTCCTTGATTACCGGTTTTGGCTTGTCTTGTGTTAACTCAACTTTACCTTTTTCTACCTCGTTTCCTTGTGTTGGACTGGGTTTGTCTACTTCTTCGCTTTCTTGAGCTATTATGGCTTGGATTTGCTCCTTTGGATTAATTTCAGTATTACTCGGTAGACGCCCTTGCGGTCGTTCAGATAATAGCTTCGCAATTTGTCCGACTGACTGGGTAATTTCCCCGATTGCCTTTGTAAGTCCTCCAACTTGGTTCTCAATCGTTTTGATCGATGTTTGTTGGGTGTCGAGTGTTACCTCAGTTTTTTGGAGACGGGCTTCTGTGGATGCTATGAATTTGTTCAACGTCTCTTCAAGATTCGGCTTCTTTTCCTGTGGATAGGGCTAATTTTGGAAAATTTGAGGATGTTGTTGTCTTTGATTTCCTTGATTTCCTTGTCCTCCCCACGAAAAATTTGGGTGGTTCCTCCAACCTGGATTATAATTATTACTATATGGGTTATTATTAGATCTGAAATTGTTACCTATATAGTTCATCTGTTCGCTCTCTGTGCCTGGTTGGAAGGGTGGGTACTCAGGATTCGCCACAGTTCCACTTATGTTGCACGCATGACTGGATGTACCTGCGAAGAACACAAACTATCAAGCTTTTTATTCATCAACTCTACCTGATTTGATAGCATGGTTACTGCGTCGAGATTGTAAACTCCGGCTGTTTTTGTTGGCCTTGTTCTTGTAACTTGCCACTGATAGTTATTCAGCGACATCTCTTCTATAAATTCGTAGGCTGCTTCAGGAGTTTTATTATTCAGAGTTCCACCGGCGGCTGAGTCGATTAGTTGCCTCGTTGAGGGGTTTACGCCGTTATAGAAAGTTTGGACTTGGAGCCACAAGGGTAAACCATGGTGCGGACACCTTCTCAAGAGATCCTTATATCTCTCCCATGCATCGTATAATGTCTCTAAATCCATCTGCACAAAAGAAGAGATATCATTACGTAATTTGGCCGTTTTGGCCGGTGGGAAATATTTTAATAAAAATTTTTGGTCATTTGATCCCATGTAGTGATTGACCCTCGTGGTAGCGAAGTTTAACCAACTGTTTGGCTTTATTCCTTAATGAAAAGGAAATAATCAAGACGTATGGCATCATCGAAATGCCATTTATTTTAAAGGTATCACAAAACTCTAAAAAGTTGGCTATATAAGTATTTGGATCTTCGTCCCGCAAAACCATCAAATTGAACAAAACTGTTGAATCATTTGTATAGTGTTAGGCTTTAATTCAAAATTATTAGCGACTATAGCGAGCCTAACGATACTTGATTCGGCTCTGTTAAATGAGGTTTAGCATAATCAAACATAGTACGAGGAGCATTATTTTCTCGCCACATCTTGTGGTGGTGGGTTATTTTCGTCCATCCTTCAAAGTAGGATTGGATCTGTCTTCTCGCTCTTCTTCTTTGTAATTTAGGGCTTGCCTAATTTCTCTGCGATTCTATGAGCGGTAGCTTCAATATCAACTGTCATATTCTAAAGGTCCTCTCGGGTTCCTTCTAGTCATAAACTAGAGGTACTGCTAGGAAAAGAAAGAAAGAAAATTTAGCAAAATTAAAACTAAAAATAAAAATAAATTACGGAAAATAAAAATATAATGGCTAAAGTAATAAAAATAGAGCTTTCTTAATATTTTAGTTCCCAACAACGGCGCCAAAAACTTGATCACAGTGAATCGTAGCTTTAAAATTTATAAAAGAATGATCGAACACGAAAACTAACTCGACAACGATTGAGGCAAGTGCACCTATCGAACGAGTATATAGCTTAGGCAAGACCGGATTATCGAACCCAAAGGAACAAAAGTACTAATACTAACTTTCTTTTTATTATCTAGCCTAAAAATAAAGAGAGATTGTTTATCTAATCTAAATTAATTAACTACTAAACTAAAGACTCTAAGACAAAGAAGAATGAAATTGGAAAATAGCTTGGGAAAAACTCGGTTGATTTAGATGATACCTAGGAAGAATCCACCTAGACTTCACTTGTTATCTAACACCTTTGAACCATACGATTTATTCACTTAGTTTGATACGTAAGACACCCTAACGTATATTAAACCCTCTCTCGAGGTGAATAACGTCTAACCCTAGGTTAATTAGTGGAACTCTCGTTCTCTTATAATAACCCCCTAGAATAGCGATGAAATCGATCTATGGATTCCCATTTAGGTTTCACCCTAATCCGCAAAAATCTCGTCACCCTATCTCTAGGCGTGCGATCAACTCCGCTTTAATTATGTTGGATCTACTCTTAGGCGGGTCTGCTCCTCCTCCACCTAAGCACATTAAATTTGGATTAAGCTCACATAATTAAGAACAAACTAAGTATTTATCATATAATTCAGAAAACAATTCATCATAGGTTTCATCCCCTTCGAGTATCCAAAGGGTTTAGTTCATAACAATAAAGGAAAACATCTCAAGAGAAAAAATAAAACAAAACATAAGAAATCCCTAAAACCCCCTAAAGGGATTGAAGGAGAGATCCTCCGTCTTGAGTATAATTCTGGCTTCTTGAGATGGATCAACTGGCTATCCCTGAGTGAATCCCCACAAATCTGCCTTCTCTAGCCTAGCACGACGCCTCTAGACGATGGCTTTAGGCTCCCCTTCTTAGGTCATACTTAGGGTGTATTTATAGGCTTTTAAAATACATTTCTTTCTCCCTAAGTATCCTTTCCCGAATGAAATTGCTCTTCTCCACGGTAGAGGCACGGCCATGGCGCACGCCCGTGTGAATCGTGGCCAGGCCGTGTTCGGATTTCTTTAATGAGACACGGCCGTGTGAGTCGGGGTTAGACCGTGTTCTAGATGATTGACTTGGTACGGCCGTGTGGGTCTAAGTCCAGGCCGTGTTGATTTCCTCTTTGGCCCGTTTTGGTCCGTTTTGAGCCTGTTTCTCATTCTTTTTATCCTTGGGTGCTTTCCTGAGTATAATACATGAAAAGAAAGGATTAAGAGCACCTTTTTACATAAATCAAGGGATAATTCATCCAAAAGCATACTAACTGTGGGCCTAAAATATGTTACTATTTCGTTTTATCAGTGACACTCTCCACGACTCAACGCCACGATTCGTGTCTCGATTTACCACTATGAGCGCTCGTACGCTCGAGTGGTCACAATTGCCGGCTTTCTGGCTTTTTGGCTTTTGGCCATTTAATAGAACACCTAATGCAGTTATCGGAGTGGGTGTGAGATTGCACACCTAGTTTGGATTACTAACAGAACCACTCCTTGTTGCCCCTAGAATAATATAGACCAACAGTTAGCCTCGACTTTCCAAAAGATTTCCTAAGTCCAACGCATTACTTACACTAGAACCACTTACCACGAACGTGATCTCCTCCTACCAAGTCCAAATATTCAGCCCTGCCTTCTGACTACCACCACACGTTCCTAAAATAGAGTAGTGCACACCCAAGACGTTAGCACTATAGCAATATTCGACCCTCCTATAACAAGGAAGGAGACCGAAGCCAACTCCCCAAAAAGGGTCACCCAAACACCTTAACATCGCAATAAAGAGGTAATCAAAACATCACTTACCACCAAACCAACTTTGACAACCCAAGCCTGACGTTTGCTAAGGGAGAACCGGCCAACACCCCAGGAGAAAGTTTGGCTTGGCTAAGTAGAGAGGAAAGAAGAATAAAATCGCGAGAGTAAGGCATTCGTCCAAGAAAGAAAGGTGATGACAAAAGAAGAAGAAAGAGTATAGACATAGAGAATTACCACTTAGAGAACACCCGATGAAGAATAGGTGTTGAAGAGATTCACCCACTTGAAGAAGAAGAAAAGAGGTCAGAGAAGGGTTCGGCTACAGGTGTTTGGCGACTACCAAGGGAAGAAAGTGTCTAAAATGAAAGAGAAATGAGAAGAGTAAGCCACTAGAATGGTTAAGGTTTCGGCAAGGAAAATAGAAGCAACAAAAGACTCGAAATGTTTTTATCCAAAATGCAAAAAGAATAAAAATTCTCTCTCAAATGAACACTTAGAGAAACGGCACTCTCCCCACACACTTATGACCGAATATGCTAAAATTGCCTAGGAAGCTAAAGAGAATTTGGCACACACATACTAATCAAAACCGAATATGCTCCCTAAGCACCTTCCCACTTTCGGCCAACACCTCCACTCTCCAACTCCCACGATTCTCTCCTTGATTTCCTCTACAATCCACTCTCCATCACTCATTTGAAATGCTTGACCAGGTCCTCTCTCTCTCCTACAGAGTTTGAACTCCACTCAGCTTCCTCTTTTCCTAAGCATAAAAATAAAACTCCTCATGTGCTACCTGTGGGATTCGAACCCCACTTCCCTTGCTACACAAGTGACGCCAACTCCACTAGGCCACCCTGATCTTTTTGTGTTAACAAGATACAACCAATTACACTTAAGTCCGGCCTCCACCAGCTCACCCCCCTAAAGTGCCAAAAAACCAAAATTCTCGTATGACCTAACTTGAACCCGGGACTTCATAAGAGCCCCCTAGCCTTCCAAAATCACTCATCTAATATGCTCAACTTGCACTAGTATCGTTCTCCTACTCTAAAAAATTCAGACATGCTTCTACGCTCGGGGCCCAATAGGCCCAATTTTACTAGGCCCTATTTCGGGATGTTACAGAGGACATTTCGGAGGGATGAGGGTTACTGCCAAAGTACTTCACTCAGGATTTTATTGGCCAAGTCTATTCAAGGATGCTCATGAATTCTATCAGTCATGCGACCGTTGTTAGAGAACAGAGAATCTATCTAGGAGACACGAAATTTCATTGCAAAGTATACTGGAGATTGAGTTATTTGATGTATGGGGAATATACTTTATGGGTCCATTTCCACCGTCAGTGGGTAATATGTATGATAAACCGTAATTTATACATATTTTAATCCCACATTTAGCATGCTTTTTGGATGATTTATCCTTTGAATTGTGGAATTCGATGCTCCTAATCCTTTAATTTCATGTTTTATACTTAGGGAAGCATCGGAGGTCAAAAAGAACGAGAAACGGGTTAAAAATGGACCAAATGGGCCAAAGTAAGAAATCCACATGGCCTGGGCCCAATCCACACGGCCTGGGCCCAATCCACATGGTCGTGCCCCTTTAGCAGGCCTGACCACGGCCTGGATTCGAATCACACGGGCGTGTTGCACTGGCGTGTCCCTGCCGTGACAAAGAGAAATTCCACTCGGAATAGGGTACTCAGAGGCAAAGAAAGACATTCCAAAAGCCTATATAAACACCCTAAAGGCCAACCTTTAGGGGGCGTCCAGCTAGGCCAATGAGCCAAGCCGGAGAGGTCAGAATTGTGGGATCTACTCGAAGAAATCCAGTTGATTCATCTCAAGAAGCCGAAATCATACTCAAGACGGCGGATCTCTCCTTCAATTCCTTCAGTGGGCTTTAGGGTTTTCTTATGTTTTATTTTATCTTTTCTTCTGAGATGTATTCTTTTATGATTATGAACTAAACCCCTCAGATACCTGAGGGGGATGAAACCTAAGACGGATCTTGTTATTGTTTTCTGAATTATATGATAAATACTTGATTTGTTCTTAATTATGTGTTCTTAATTCTTGTTTTGATATTTCAGGATATTGATTCAAGTATTGATGTGCTTAGGCAGAGGAGGAATAGACCCTGTCTAAGAGTAGATCTAGCATAATTAAGCGGAGTTTATCACAACCCTAGAGATAGGATGACGAAAATCTGCTGGGTTAGGGTCAAACCTAATATGAGAGTCCATAGATCGAGTTAATGCAACCTTAGGGGTTTTAATTAGAAAGAGATTTCAATTAATCAACCTAGGGTTAGACGTTAGTAGCCTCGAGAGAGGTATTAATATAAATTAGGGAATCCTACGGATCAGGTCAAGTGAATAAATCGTCTGGTTCAGAGTTAAATAACAAGTAAAGTCTAGGTGGATTCCTCCTTGGGTATTGTCTTAATCAATTGGTTTTTCCCACAAGTATTTCCCCAATTCATTCTCTTTGTCTTAGTGTCTTTAGCTTAGTAGTTAGTTAATTTTAGATTAAATAACAATTCCCTTAATTCTTAGGCTAAATAATAAGAAGAAAGTCAGTATTAGTACTTTTGGTTCCTTTGGGTTCGACAATCCGGTCTTGCCACTAAGCTATACTACTGTTCGATAGGTGCACTTGCCTTAATCGTGGTGATAGTTAGTTTCTAGGCTAGATCATTTATTATATAAATATTAAGACTATCGATACCAACGATAAAGTTTTTGGCGCCGTTGTCGGGGAACTAAAAAATTAAGAACGCTCAATTTTTATTACTTTAGCCATTTTTTATTATTTTTGTGATTTACTTTTATTTTGTTTTTTAACTTTGCTAATTTTTCTTCTTTTATTTTGTTCCTAGCAGGTACCCCTAGTTTATGACTAGAAGGAATCCGACAGGACCCTTAATTTACGACAGTGATATTGAAGGCACCGTTCGTAGAAATTGTAGAGAAATAAGGCGAAGCTTAAATTACATAGCAGATGTAACACCCCAAACCCGGCCTAAACGTTACGACCGAATTTAGTGTGCTACATCAGGTGATGTTGAAACCACATGTTTGTTTGGAAAACGTATTGTATAAAATTACGTTTATAAGTTCGAAATTTCATTTCCCCTCACTAATGCCCAAAGAGGGATTCACTCATTTCATTATTCTTTTAAAAAGACGCTTTTGTCTTGTTTAATAAAACTGAGTCGATTACAAAAAATTTGGTCTTATTGTTTACGAAAATGATATTATTTGAAAAACAGTTGTTTATTGTTTTGAAAACTTCGTGTTGATTAAATTTACAGTATTTAAAGAAAATCCAAATAAAAGTTAAAAATAATTCCAATGGCCTTATTACAAAAAATATAAAAAAACCCAAAAATTTAAGTAAAGAATTTCAAATTTAAAAATACTTAGTTCACCCTTAAAAGGTGCGGAAACAAGTGGCCACCTCCGAGTCCCTCACAGCTCCAAATCCTCTACGGCTGGGGATTACCTGTATAGTTAAAGTAAAGGAGTGAGTTACAAGAACTCAATGAGCAATCCCAGTTACAATCACAGTCTGGGCTTAAGCCCATGCAGTATCAGTTCGGGCCTAAAGCCCTAAAAACATGGCAATGCAACAGAGAAAATGCATCCCAACCCAATCCAACCATCACACCTCCCGTACTAGCCCTACACTCCTGTGGGGACCAAGTCAACCCACCCAGCCCTACACACCAAGAATGCAGCCGAGCTGTCAGTATATCGCAGCAACGCTACTAGTAACAGTATTTGTGGCTGAGCCACTAAAATCAATATATCGTGGCAGAGCCACTGAATCAGTATAATGTGGCTTAGCCACCAGTACAGTACTTCCTCCAATATATATTCATATATATATTTAAACATCCCAACCCCATGCAATATGTTGTGGCATAATAATTTAATGTATGCAATAATGTACCATCACAACAATTAAATAGAATACACACAATCATACTAACCAACCCTTAAGGGCATAACAGTAATTTTACCCACCGAGGGTATTTCAGTAATTTTACCCACCAAGGGTATTTCAGTAGTTTACCCACTAAGGGTATTTCGGTAATTTACCCTCTAAGGGTATTTCGGTAATTTATCCCTTTAACGGCCTTTCTGGAGGCCCATGGTCGCCTCGAGCGACTCAGGACCCCTTTTGGGTCTCAACGGTATAATTGGGCCAAAAATCCATTTTAGGCCCAAACGGGCCCACACACTCGTGTGGCCCATTAAACATGATTTTAGTCACAATTTTTCCGAATTCGCAGTCGTATCCGTTATTCGATGGTTTTCTATCAATGTTGCCCATGTGGGCCCGTAAGCCCATTTGGCCCGTTTTAACTCGTTCAGGCCCGTTACAGCCTCAGTTTCGCGAGAGTGCTCGTGGCACTCTCCACGACTTATTGCCATCATAGTAGCTCAGTTAATCACTACGAACGCTCGCACACTCGAGTGGTCACAGTTGCCAATTTTACCGACTTTTCAGCTTTTGGCCGAAACATAAATCTAGGCATGCTTTCACTGATGATTGGTATGAGATCACACACCTGATAACGAGTTGTGTCTTCTGCCCCTCCCAAACACCTAAAATAACGATTAGACAATAGTTAATCTCTACTTCATGAAAATCGACATGTTGAAGTATTCAACAGAACAGGCCTCACTTACCGCGTGATACAATCTTCCCCAACACCAAAGTAATCGGCCTTAATCTGAGGTTAGAGATATTGGTTCCCTAACAATGATCGTCAAAGATAACACATTAGCATGCTACTCTATTATAACTTAATAACCAACCCTTCGGCTTAAGGAACCCAAACGAGAAGGAAATGAGAGATAGCTAACCTTTATTGATTGAAGGCACTCTTAGCCATGATTAGAAAAATCAAGTTTGCTTGCAATAGTATTCAGCCTCAAGAATGATAACCAACTAGGAAGAAAAGAAGAGATTAGTACCGGCTTGACCAAAAAAAAAAAAAACAAAAGATGAAGTGCTAGGGAAAAAAATAGATTTGGCTCTCCCCAAAAAGGGTCAAGATTGCAAGTACTTCGGCTATTCTTGAATGGAGAGGGAAAGAATAATAAGGGAAGAAGAGTATGTTGCATTCGGCCAGAGGAGCAAAGAATGAAAAGGAAGTGGAGGCTTACCTTGAGGTAGTATTCGACACTTGATAAGAGAAAGAAAGAAGAAAAAAAAACACAGAAGGTTGGGGAAAGAACGATACACGAGTGGTCAATTCACAAAAAATTGATAAATAATACAAATGAGAGAAGAAAAGAAAATGGAAAGAGTACTCAAAATACTCAGGAAAATTCGGCACCTACACTCCTCACAAGCCCAAAATGCACACATCACTCCCTAGCCGAATTTCACCTCCCACAACACTCCCACATTCGGCCACTACCACCTCTCACCCCAATCCCTTAATTCTCTCCTTATTTTCCTCCCCATATTGCTCTCCACCTTTCATTCAAACCGATTTACCAAGTCTCCCATCCACCTTGTAGAGTTCTAACAAAACTCCACTTCTTCCACTCACTTGACACAAAAATAGAAGCCTTGATTTGCCAACTGTGGGATTCGAACCCCTCTCTCCTTGCCTCACAAGTGACGCCACGCTGTAACATCCTAAAATCTAGGGGTCTGTAAAATTTGTGCAATTGCATGATATGCTGGTTCTGTGTATTGTTTAAGGGGGTTTAGGGGCCCTAGGGAGGCCAGGGGTCGAGTTTAAGCACTGGTAAAATTTTGGGTTTTGGGCACTTAAGGGGGGAGAGCTAGTGGAAGCAGGATTTAAGCATATTTGGTTGTATTTTGATAGCACAAGAAGCAGGGTGTCCTGGTGGGTGACGTCCCAAGGGAGCATGGAGGAGGGAGACGGTTCGAGTCTCTCATGTAGCATTCGGGAGGCTTTTATTTTTGTGCTCAGACAAGAGGTAGCTGAGTGAAGGCCAAACTCTGTTGGAGAGAGGGAAGACTTGGTCAATTAATTTTAAAAGGTGGTGGAGAGTGAATGGGGGAGTAAATCAAAGAGGAAATCGTGGGTTTTGGTGGGGTGTTAGTGATTGGCCAAAAATGGGAAGAGCATGGGGGGAGATGTGTAATTCGGCTAGGAGGGGGAGTTAGGTAGAAAAATTTGCTTTGGTTAGGAAAGGTTAGAAAACCGAAACCTCTTAAGGTGTGTGTGCCGAAATTATCTAGAGTGTTAAGCATTTTTGGCATTTCTTTTGTTTTTGCTACTCAAATATTTGGGGTCTTTTCATTTCATTTCTTTTCTTGCTAGTGCCGAATCCCTCAACCCTTTTTCTTCATCTTTTCTCCTCAATTGAGTATTGGCCGAACCTTTAGAGGTTGACCACTTGTGCTTTTCTCTTCATCTATTCTCTCCAACATTCATCTCCTTTCTCTCTAAGCGTTTTATCACCTCCTCTCTTGGACGAATCTGGTAAGTATTGGTTCTTTCCCTTCCTCCCATTTTCTCCTTTCTATAGCCGAATGTATAACCTTCTCTATTTCTTTTTGATTGTTTCTTTTCTTCACTATAACTGAAACTCCATTTCCTCTCACCCTTTCTTCTCACGTTCTCCTCTTGTAGTTGCTTAAATGGGGTTGGCCGAATCTCTCCACCTCTTTCGACTCATCTGTAGTCATAAGGTAACGGTAATTCTTTCTCTTCTTTCTTTTCTTTCGGTCTTATGTTGTGTATAGCCGAGGTGGATATTTCTCTTAATTCTAGTTCTCGACTAATCCCCTCTCTTCTTCTCTCAACATGCCATAGCCAAATCTGTCTGTGTTCGGTTCTCTATTGATCAAGGCCGATTGTACTAAGGATCAAGCAACTCTCTTCTCTGCTCTTTAATCTTTCAGACTTCGAGAAGTGGTGGTAAGAGCCGAAACCCCTTGTTAGACTATCGCCATTTTCACTGTGGTATCTTACTGATCGAGTTTTCTTCATGGAGGCAAGTGATAACCAGTCTACGGGGATATGGTTAAGGGAGCCTAAGGGGAGTGGACTTGTAGCCCCTTCTTCCAAGTTCAAACGGCGTAGGGTGTCAGCCGTTCGGGATTTCCCGTCGGGTTGTGGAAGGGAGTCGACATCAGTTTTGGATAGGAAAATCGTGGTTGTTCGCGCTAGGGAGGGTGACGACGAGCAGGAGTGTTTAGTTCTCCACGTAATCAGGTGTGTAATCTCACACTGTAACCATGTAGTTTCGTAATATGCTGCAATGTTGGTAAAAAACTGAATCACCGTAATTCGTATGTTTAATAAACCAGAATACTACATGGAATCGAATAACTCGCTTAAATAACTTCAGTTCTAAATTTTGCTAAAATCGGTGTTTGCCGGTCGATTTACCAAAATGCCCTTAATGGGCCAATTTACCAGAATACCCTTAATGGGTCGATTTACCCAAATACCCTTAGTGGGCCGATTTACCAAAATACCTTTGGGTTGCGAATTACTAAAATACCCTCGCTGGGGTGAATGTCTGCTTTACTCTCAATGTTGTCTAGTATCGGGTGTGCGTTTACATTACACCTTTATATCTTGATATGTATGTTGCATTTTATCATGTTGCATGGGGCGGGAATTTGAATGAAGAGCAGTGTAGCCTGGTGGCATAGCCACAATATATATATACGTAATTATGACTCGGTGGCTCAAATACAAATATTCTCTGTTTAGCGACTTGACCGCATTCATCGTGTGTGGCGGCGGGGGTGGGTTGACTTGATCCCCACGAGTGTGATTGGGTAGTTAGGGGTGTGTTGGATGGTTTGGGTTGGGCTGCATTAATTCATTTGCACTACTATGTTTATAAGGCTTAGGCCCAATTTGATGTCTTATGGGCTCGGGCCCAGTTATTAACGGTAAGGGGATTACATAATGAGTTCTCGTAACTCACCCCTCTTTCCTTAACCTCGCAGGTAATATCCATCAGTAAGGACTTGGAGCCGTGGGTAACTCTATGGAGGCCATACATTAGAAACATCGCTCGCGAACTTTAGTAAATTTCCTTTTTGCTTTATTTTTTAAGATTATTTTTGTTATGTGGGTTTAATCGTTTGTAATAAGGCCTCTGGTTAAATTTTCTTTCAAGTTGTTATTAATAACTGTTGATTTCATAAATACGAGATTTTCTTAAAATATAATTAATTGTTTTTTTTTAAAACATCACGTTCCCGCAAATACTCAAGTTTGATTTTTCACAGCGAAAACAATTTTGTTGTTAAAACATTAATAACTTCATAAAAAGGGCACTGAATAAACTGAGTTTCTGTAAACAAGAAACGTAACTCAAAGTTTTAAAGAGATGCAATGTCTTCAACTTACGCTTAGCTTTTTAACAAACCTCCTATGTGACACACTAGATTCGGTCGTAACGTCTAGGTCGGGTTTGGGATGTTACATTTTATGATATCAGAGCCAGATTGCAAAACTCAGCTGTGGAGTGGGTTTAAAAATGTTTTTCAAAGTTGTTTGAAATTTGATTTAAAAATGCACGTCCGTAGTGGAGGTATGGCACCACGAGTATCCGGCACCAAATCCGTTAGTCTCCTTATCTTATGATTGTTGATATGATGATGGTATGATTGTAGTAAGGAAACTGTAAGAGATAGTAGTAGTACATTGAGCTCTAGGAGCTAAGACTATAGAGATTGAGACTTTAGGAATACGATTCGCGAAAACAACTTTTACTTCCCATAGAACACTTGTTAATAACCACTAAATTACATACTGATTCATAAGATACGTAATCAGATTAATTCAACTCGGCAAACATGAGCACTAGAGGACAAGGACGCGGTAGACGTGGCCGTGGTAGGGGCCGAGGTGCTGGGGTTGGGCCCGAAGCATCTGGGCACATGCCTGAAATAGACGCACCTGCATCACCAGTGACCGAAACTGGGTCTCATGACTGAACGGGAGGGGACGATGCTTTGTCCCAAGCTATGCTTCGAGTATTGGAACGGGTTGCTGGGGCAAGTACTAGATCGGCAACTCGTGGGTCTATATCTGAGCGACTCAGATCGAATGGGGCCGAAGTTTTTAGGGGCTCTTCGAGTGTAGCCCCAAATGTAGCTGAATACTAGCTTGAGGCTGTAGAACGGATTATGGACAATTTGGATTGCACAACTGAACAGAAACTGAAAGAGGTTGCGTCATTGCTGAGAGACGAGGCGTACCAGTGGTGGCTTACTATGAGAGAGGGTACTCAAGCTGATCGCATCACCTGGGATTTCTTTAAGACAGCATTCCAGGGGAAATATGTTGGGGCTAGCTATGTGGATGCCCGGAGAAAAGAATTTTTGAATCTGGTTCAGGGAGGTAAATCTGTGGCAGAGTACGAGGCGGAGTTTTTGCGTCTGAGCCGGTATGCCTGGGGAATAATCTCAACTGATTATGAACGCTGTGTGCATTTTGAAGATGGGCTGCGAGATGAGTTACGGGTATTGATAGCCCCGCAGAGGGAGAGGAACTTTGCTACATTAGTGGAAAAAGCTAAAATTGCTAAGGAGGTAAAACGGTCGGAGCGGCAGAATCGAGATAAGAATAGGGGTAAGAACAAAAGAGATTCTGGGTTCTCAGGTCCTGCAAGAGGGTTTCATAAGAGGCCTAGGTTCGAGGGGCCAGCTCTAGTGGGTGTTCCAGTTACTACCGGCCAGTTACAACCTTGTGTGGACTGCGGGAAATTTCACTGGGAAGAGTCCTGGAAAAGAATCGGCGGGTGTTTCAGATGTGGATCCCAGGATCATCGGTTTAGGGATTGTCCTCGAGAGCCTGTTCAGACACATGTAGTTCGTCACAAATTTGTGTAGCCAGGGAGAGGCGCTCAGCAGCCGCCGAGAGGTCGTGGCCTGAGTCGAGGTGGAAATGGTATAGGTCATGGTCGGGGAGCATCGGGTAGGGGTACTGGTAGCATGGGTAACACAGATGCGAGACAGTCGGGACTGGTTTATGCGGCTAGACGTCGGGAGGATGGTGACGCACCGGACGTCATAACCTGTACGTTTTTCATATTTGATGTACCCTTTACAGCTTTGATAGATATTGGATCTACCCATTCATATGTTGCTTGTACTGTGTCTGGAACTTTGGGTATAAAAATCTGAGATTGCTGCTACAGAAATGTCTATGATTAGCCCTTCAGGACAATCTTTGGTAATGAATAAGTTGTTTAGGGATGTGCCTCTAGAAGTTCAGAGAGTAGTATTTCTGGCAGATTTGATGGAACTGCCGTTCGGCGAGTTTGACCTTATACTAGGCATGGACTGGCTAGTTAAGCACCATGCGAACTTGGATTGCGCTGCTAAGCGTATGGTACTAAGAACTCCAGAGGATGAGGAAGTGGTGGTGATAGGTAAGAGAAGGAATTACCTGTCCAATGTGGTCTCGGCATTGAAGGCCGAAAAGATGGTGCGTAAAGGGTGTGAGGCATTTTTAGCCTTTGCCAGCACATCTGATGTTAAGGAACTGTCTGTTAGGGATGTCAGAATCGTGAAGGAGTTCCCAGACGTTTTTCCTGAAGAGCTTCCGGGGTTGCCTCCGAGCCGTGAGGTTGAATTTAGTATTGAGCTGTTACCGGGTACGGCTCCGGTGTCCATTGCCCCTTATAGGATGGCATCGAAGGAGCTGGCAGAACTGAAAGCTCAGATTCAAGAGTTGTTGGATCGGGGTTTTATCAGACCAAGTGTATCGCCGTGGGGAGCGCCGGTATTATTCGTAAAGAAGAAGGATGGGTCGATGCATATGTGCATCGACTATCGTCAATTGAACAAGCTAACTGTTAAGAACAAATACCCGTTACCTAGGATCGACGATCTGTTTGATCAGCTACGGGGAGCTTCGGTTTTCTCAAAAATAGATTTAAGGTCAGGGTACCATCAACTAAGGGTTAAGGAGGCAGACATCCATAAGACTGCATTCCGAACTCGGTATGGGCATTACGAGTTTTTAGTGATGTCGTTCGGATTAACGAATGCACCAGCCGCATTTATGGATATGATGAACCGGGTCTTCCAACCCTATCTAGACCGGTTCATGGTGGTATTCATAGACGACATTATGGTGTACTCAAGAACGGAGGAGGAGCATGATTCTCATCTTCGGGTTGTGCTACAAATATTAAGAGAGAAGCAACTATATGCCAAATTCAGTAAGTGTGAATTTTGGCTGAGGGAAGTGACCTTTTTGGGGCATTTTGTTTCTGCCGGAGGGATTAGAGTTGATCCTCGGAAGGTTGAAGTTGTGTTAAATTGGAAGCCACCGAAGTCAGTTTCAAAAATCAAAAGTTTTCTGGGTTTGGCTGGGTACTACAGGCGGTTCGTTGAGGGGTTTTTGTTGATTGCTGCACCCCTAACTAAGTTACTGCGTAAGGGAGTACCATTTGTGTGGTCAGATAAGCAACATGAGAGATTTGAGAAACTGAAGAAGATTCTGACTGAAACGCCAGTGTTGATTTAGCCTGAGGCAGGAAAAGAATTTGTTGTTTATTATGATGCGTCACACACAGGCTTGGGATGTGTGCTGATGCAAGAGGGAAAAGTGGTGGCTTATGCATCTCGTCAACTAAGGCCGCATGAGGTGAACTATCCCACTCATGATTTGGAGTTAGCCGCTGTAGTGTTTGCCTTGAAGATATGGAGACATTACCTGTATGGAGAAAAGTCAATCATATATACTGACCATAAAAGCCTGAAATATCTCCTCACCCAGAAGGAGTTAAATCTCAGGTAGTGGAGGTGGATAGAGTTGCTGAAGGATTATGACTGCTCGATCGAGTATCACCCGGGTAAAGCTAACGTGGTAGCGGATGCTTTAAGTCGGAAGGTGGTGTCTGAATTGAGAGCTATGTTTTCTCATCTCAGCCTTTATGAGGATGGTAGTTTGTTGGCAGAACTTCAGGTGAAACCGTCTTGGGTTAGTCAGATTAAGGAGAAGCAATTTTCGGGCGAATCATTGGGTTCTCGATTTCAGCAAGTGAAAAGTAATGAGACGGTGTATTTTGGACTAAGCAGTGAAGGGGTATTATGTTTCCGTAGAAGAGTTTGTATGCCAAAGGACTCTGAGTTAAGACAGATGATTCTGCGGGAGGCGCATAGTAGCCCATATGCTATGCACCCCGGTGGAAATAAGATGTACCGAAACCTCCGTGAGCAGTATTGGTGGCCAGGGTTGAAGCGAGAGGTTACCGATTTCGTGAGCAAGTGTTTGACATGTCAGCAAGTGAAGGCAGAACATCAGTTACCTTCGGGGTTGCTGCAATCGGTAAAGATTCCATTTTGGAAGTGGGAGAGAATAACGATGGAATTTGTTAGTGGGCTACCCCTGACGCCTACTAAGAAAGACTCAGTGTGGGTGATCGTTGACTGGTTGACTAAGTCCGCTCACTTTGTACCGGTTTGTACTGACTACTCGCTTCAGAAGTTGGCCAAGTTGTATGTGGCAGAAATTGTGAGGCTTCATGGGGTGCCAGTGTCTATCATATCGGACAGGGACCCAAGATTTACATCTCGGTTCTGGAAGGCATTGCATGAAGCTTTCGGTACCAAATTTGATTTCAGCACAGCGTTTCATCCTCAGACTGATGGTCAGTCGGAGAAGGTAATCTAGATCTTGGAGGATATGTTAAGGGGCTGTGTAATTGACTTCAGAGGTAGTTGGGAGGACTATCTACCTTTAGCGGAATTTGCGTACAACAACAGCTACCAGTCCAGCATTCAAATGGCACCCTACAAGGCATTATATGGTAGAAGGTGTCGTACCCCTACTTGTTGGACGGAATTGGGTGAGCGACGGTTGTTGGGTCCAGAATTAATTTTAGAGACTGAGGAAAAAGTTAAATTGATTCAGGCTCAGTTAAAAGAAGCTTCGATGGCGCGAAATAAATCGCACGCGGATCTGAGCGTAAGGAGATAGAATTTTGATGGGGAGATCGGTCTTTTGAGGGTCTCACCTTGGAAGAAGGTTTTAAGATTTGGGCCAGGCGTAAGTTGAGTCCCATTCATGGGCCTTATCGGATAGTGAGAAGTGTGGGACCGGTCGCTTATCAGCTTAAGTTACCTCTGGAGTTAGATCGGATACATGATGTATTCCATGTTTCGATACTGAGACGCTACCGTTCAGATCCATCTCATATAGTGCCGGTGGAAGAAATTGAAGTCAGACCCGACCTAACATTTGAAGAGGAACCCGTACAGATTTTGGATCGGGATGTTAAAGTGTTGAGAAGGAAGTCTGTTCCACTGGTTAAGGTGTTGTCGCGGAATCACGGTTCAGAGGAAGCCACGTGGGAGCCGGAAGAGGCATTTCGACAGAAATACCCTCATCTCTTTTAGCCAGGTAAAAATTTTGAGGCCGAAATTTCTGTAAGAGGGCAGAACTGTAACATCCTAAAATCTAGGGGTCTGTAAAATTTGTGCAATTGCATGATATGCTGGTTCTGTGTGTTGTTTAAGGGGGTTTAGGGGCCCTAGGGAGGCCAGGGGTTGATTTTAAGCACTGGTAAAATTTTGGGTTTTGGGCACTTAAGGGGGGAGAGCTAGTGGAAGCAGGATTTAAGCATATTTGGTTGTATTTTGATAGCACAAGAAGCAGGGTGTCCTGGTGGGTGACGTCACAAGGGAGCATGGAGGAGGGAGAGGGTTCGAGTCTCTCATGCAGCATTTGGGAGGCTTTTATTTTTGTGCTCAGACAAGTGGTAGCTGAGTGAAGGCCAAACTATATAGGAGAGAGGGAAGACTTGGTCAATTAATTTGAAAAGATGGTGGAGAGTGAATGGGGGAGTAAATCAAGGAGGAAATCGTGGGTTTTGGTGGGGTGTTAGTGTTTGGCCGAAAATGGGAAGTGCATGGGGGGGAGATGTGTAATTCGGCTAGGAGGGGGAGTTAGGTAGAAAAATCGGCTTTGGTTAGGAAAGGTTAGAAAACTGAAACCTCTTAAAGTGTGTGTGCCGAAATTCTCTAGAGTGTTAAGCATTTTTGGCATTTCTTTGGTTTTTGCTACTCAAACATTTGGGGTCTTTTCCTTTCATTTCTTTTCTTGCTAGTGCCGAATCCCTCAACCCTTTTTCTTCATCTTTTCTCCTCAATTGAGTATTGGCCGAACCTTTAGAGGTTGACCACTTGTGCTTTTCTCTTCATCTATTCTCTCCAACATTCATCTCTTTTCTATCTGCGTGTTTTATCACCTCCTCTCTCGGCTGAATCTGGTAAGTATTAGTTCTTTCTCTTCCTCCTATTTTCTCCTTTCTATAACCGAATGTATATCCTTCTCCATTTCTTTTTGATTGTTTCTTTCCTTCACTATAACCGAAACTCCATTTCCTCTCACCCTTTCTTCTCGCGTTCTCCTCTTGTAGTTGCTTAAATGGGGTTGGCCGAATCTCTCCATCTCTTTCGACTCATCTATAGTCATAAGGTAACGGTAATTCTTTCTCTTCTTTTTTTCTTTCGGTCTTATGTTGTGCATAGCCGAGGTGGATATTTCTCTTAATTCTAGTTCTCGACTAATCCCCTCTCTTCTTCTCTCAACATGCCATAGTCGAATCTGTCTGTGTTCGATTCTCCATTGATCAAGGCCGATTGTACTAAGGATCAAGCAACTCTCTTCTCTTCTCTTTAATCTTTCGGACTTCGGGAAGTGGTGGTAAGAGCCGAAACCCCTTGTTAGACAACCTCCGTTTTCACTATGGTATCTTACTGATTGAGTTTTCTTTATGGAGGCAACTGATAACCAGTCTAAGGGGGTATCGTTAAGGGAGCCTAAGGGGAGTGGACTCGTAGCCCCTGCTCCCAAGTTCAAACGGCGTAGGGTGTCAGCCGTTCGGGATTTCCCACCGGGTTGTGGAAGGGAGTCAATATCGGTTTTGGATAGGCAAATCGTGGTTGTTCGTGCTAGGGAGGGTGACTGCGAGCAGGAGTGTTTAGTTCTCCACGTAATCAGGTGTGTAATCTCACACCATAACCATGTAGTTTCGTAATACGCTGCAATGTTGGTAAAAAACCGAATTAGCGTAATTCGTATGTTTAATAAACCGAAATACTGCATGGAATCGAATAACTCGCTTAAACAACTTCAGTTCTGAATTTTGCTAAAATCGGTGTTTGCCGGTCGATCTACCAAAATGCCTTTAATGGGCCGATTTACCAAAATGCCCTTAATAGGTCGATTTACCAAAATGCCCTTAATGGGCCGATTTACCAGAATACCCTTAATGGGTCGATTTACCAAAATACCCTTAGTGGGTCGATTTACCAAAATGCCCCTGTGTTACGAAATTACTAAAATACCCTCGCTAGGGTGAATGTCTGCTTTACTCTCAATGTTGTCTAGTATCGGGTGTGTGTTTACATTACACCTTTATATCTTGATATGTATGTTGCATTTTATCATGTTGCATGGGGCGGGAATTTGAATGAATAGTAGTGTAGCCTGGTGGCATAGCCACAATATATATATACGTAATTATGACTCTGGTGGCTCAGCCACAAATATTCTATGTTTAGTAGCTTGACTGCATTACTGGTGTGAGCGGCGGGGTGGGTTGACTTGATCCCTACAGGTGTGATTGGCTGGTCGGGGGTGTGTTGGATGGTTTGGGTTGGGCTGCATTAATTCATTTGCACTACTATGTTTATAGGGCTTAGGCCCAATTTGATGTCTTATGGGCTCGGGCCCAGTTATTAACGGTAAGGGGATTACATACTGAGTTCTCGTAACTTACCCCTCTTTCCTTAACCTCGCAGGTAATATCCAGCAGTAAGGACTTGGAGCCGTGGGTAACTCGGTGGAGGCCATACTTTAGAAACATCGCTCGCGAACTTTAGTAAATTTCCTTTTTGCTTTATTTCTAAGATTATTTTTGTTATGTGGGTTAAATCGTTTATAATAAGGCCTCTGGTTAAATTTTCTCTCAAGTTGTTATTAATAACTGTTGATTTCATAAATACGAGATTTTCTTAAAACATAATTAATCATTTTTTTAAAACATCACGTTCCCACAAATACTCAAGTTTGATTTTTCACAGCGAACACAGTTTTGTTGTTAAAACATTAATAACTTCATAAAAAGGGCACTAAATAAACCGGGTTTCTATAAACAAGAAACGTAACTCGAAGTTTTAAAGAGATGCAATGTCTTCAACTTACGCTTAGCTTTTTAACAAACCTCCTATGTGACACACTAGATCCGGTCATAACGTCTAGGTCGGGTTTGGGGTGTTACACACTACCACTCCACCACAAGCTCCCTTGTGTTGAACAAACACACTCTATTAAATATAAGTCCTGCTTCCAATAGTCCTCCCCCCTAAAGTGCCCAAAAACCAAAATTTTACCTGGGCTCAAACTCGACCCCCGGCCTCCCTAGAGCCCCGAAACACCCTTAAACAACCCACAGAACCAGCATGTCATGTAATTACACAAATGTTACAAACCCCTAATTCTTGGGATGTTACAACTCTACCCCCCTAAAAACATTTCGGCCTCGAAATTTACCTGATCAAAAGAGGTGGGGGTATTGATGTCGCATTGCCTCCTCATGCTCCCACGTGGCTTCCTCTGAACTGTGATTATGCCACAACACTTTGACCAACAGAACGGATTTTCTCCTCAACACTTTAACATCACGATCCAGAATCTGCACCGATTCCTCTTCAAAAGATAGATCAGGTCTAACCTCGATCTCCTCCACCGGCACTATATGAGATGGATCCGAACGATAGCGTCTCAGCATAGAGACGTGGAATGCGTTATGTATCCGATGTAACTCAGGAGGCAACTCAAGCTGATAGGCGATCGGTCCAACACATTTCGACACCCGGTAAGGTCCGATGAATCTGGGACTTAACTTGCCCTTCTGTCCAAATCTCAGAATCTTCTTCCAATGTGAGACTTTCAAGAAGACAAAATCTCCCACAGAAAACTCTATCTCTCTACACTTTATGTCAGCATACGACTTTTGCCTATCAGACGCTTCTTTTAATCTACCCCGGATCAACTTCACTTTTTCTTCAGTTTCTGAAATTAACTCTAGACCCAACAGTCGTCGCTCACCCCGTTCTGTCCAACATGTAGGGGTACGACACCTACGACCATATAATGCCTCGTATGGTGCCATTTGAATGTTGGATTGGTAGCTGTTGTTATACGCGAATTCTGCCAAGGGTAAATAATCTTCCCAACTGCCCCTGAAATCAATCACACAGCTTCTCAACATGTCTTCCAAAATTTTGATTACCCTCTCCGACTGACCATCAGTCTGCGGATGAAACTCTATGCTAAAATCTAACCTTGTCCCTAAAGCTTCATGTAACACCTTCCAGAACTGAGATGTGAACCTAGAGTCCTTATCTTAGATGATAGACACCGGTACCCCATGTAGCCTAACAATCTCTGCCACGTACAACTTGGCCAATTTCTGTAACGAGTTATTGGTGCAGACCGGTATGAAGTGAGCAGATTTAGTTAGCCGATCAACAATCACCCACACTGAATCTTTCTTAGTAGGCGTCAGGGGTAGCCCACTTACGAAATCCATTGTTGTCCTCTCCCGCTTCCAAAGTGAAATCTTTACAGGTTGCAGCAGTCCCAAAAAGAGCTGATGCTCAGCCTTCACTTGCTGGCATGTCAAACACTTACTTACGAAATCAGTCACTTCACGCTTAAGTCCTGGCCACCAATACAGTTCGCGTAGATCTCGGTATAATTTGTTCCCACCGGGATGCATAGTGTATGGGCTACTATGCGCTTCCCGTAGAATCATCTATCTTAACTCAGAATCCCTCGGTACACAGACCCTTCCACGAAAACATAATACCCCTTCAACATTCAATTCAAAATCCACAGTCTCTCCCTTCTCTACCTGTTGAAAACGAGAACTCAACGACTCATCCAGCATCTGTTTCTCCTTAATCTGACTAATCCATGTTGGCTTTACTTGTAGTTCCGCCAATAAACTACCATCCTCAAATAGACTGAGCCGAGCGAGCATTGCTCTCAAGTCAGATACCACCTTACGACTCAGCGCATCTGCTACCACGTTGGCTTTCCCCGGATGATACTCAATCGAGCAATCGTAATCCTTTAACAACTCTATCCATCTCCGTTGCCTGAGGTTTAACTCTTTTTGGGTAAGGAGATACTTCAGACTCTTATGGTCGGTGTAAATAATCGACTTCTCCCCATACAGGTAGTGTCTCCAAATCTTCAGTGCGAACACTACTACAGCTAGCTCCAAATCATGAGTGGGATAATTCACCTCATGTGGCCTAAGTTGACGGGATGCATTTGCCACCACCTTCCCCTCTTGCATCAGCACACAACCCAAACCTGTGTGTGACGCATCACAATAAACAATGAATTCTTTCCCAGCCTCAGGCTGAATTAATACCGGTGCTTCAGTCAAAATCTTCTTTAACTTCTCAAAACTCTCTTGCTATTTCTCCGTCCAAACAAATGGTATTCCCTTACGCAGTAACTTAGTTAGGGGCGCAGCAATCAAAGAAAACCCCTCAACGAACCCCCTATAGTACCCAGCCAAACCCAGAAAACTTCGGATCTCAGATATTTACTTCGACGGCTTCCAATCCAATACAGCTTCAACCTTCCGAGGATCAACCCTAATCCCCTCAGCAGACACAACATGACCCAAAAATGTCACTTCCTTCAGCCAAAACTCGCACTTACTGAATTTGGCATAAAGTTGCTTTTCTCTCAATATCTGCAGAACAACCCACAGATGTGCATCATGCTCCTCCTCTGTTCTTGAATATACCAAGATGTCATCTATGAATACCACCATGAACCGGTCTAGATAGGGTTGGAAGACCCGGTTCATCATATCCATGAAAGCAGCTGGTGCATTCGTTAACCCGAATGGCATAACCAGAAATTCGTAATGCCCATAACGAGTTCGGAAGGCAGTCTTGTATATATCTGACTCCTTGACTCTTAGCTGATGATACCCCGATCTTAAATCTATCTTAGAGAAAACCGAAGCTCCTCGCAACTGATCAAATAGATCATCAATTCTTGGTAGTGGGTATTTGTTCTTAACCGTTAGCTTGTTCAACTGACGATAGTCAATACACATACGCATCAACCCATCCTTTTTCTTCACGAACAATACCGGCGCTCCCTACGGAGATACACTTGGCCTGATAAATCCCCGATCCAACAGCTCTTGAATCTGAGCCTTTAGTTCTACCAGCTCCTTCGGTGCCATCCTATAAGGGGCGATGGACACCGGAGCCATTCCTGGTATCAGTTCAATACCGAACTCGACCTCACGATTCTGTGGAAACCCCGGCAGCTCTTCAAGGAATACATCAGAAAATTCCTTTACAGTCCTAACATCCCCAACAGACAATTCCTTATCATCAGATGTGCTGACAAAAGCTAGAAACGCCTCACAAACTTTACGCACCAACTTCTCATCCCTTAACACTGAGATTACATTTGATTCTCTCTCCTATCACAATCACTTCCTCATCCTCTGAGGTCTTTAATACCATACGCTTAGCAGTGCAATCCAGGTTCACACGGTGTTTCACTAACCAATCCATGCTCAAAATGAGATCAAACTTGCCAAACGGCAGTTCCATCAAGTCTGCCGGAAACGCAACCCCTTGAACCTCTAAAGGCACATCTCTAAACAGCTTATTAACTATGACAGACTGTCCTAAAGGACTAATCACTGACATTTCTTTATCAACAAGTTCAAATTGTAAACCCAAAGTTCCGGACACATCACAAGCAACATACGAGTGCGTCGACCAAATATCAATTAAAGCAAAACATGGTACATCATGAATAAGGAATGTAACAGTTATGACGTCAAGTGCGTCGCCATCCTCTCGACGCCGAGCAGCATAAACCAACCCTAGATGTCTTGCATTTGTATTACCAGCACCTCTACCCAGTGCTCCACGAACTCGTCCAAACCCATTTCCCCCGCGGGCTGGACCCCGACCTCTCGGTGGCTGTTGACCACCTCTCCCTGGCTGAACATTTCCCTGACCTGCAACTGGCATCGAACCCGATTTCTGTGTACAGTCTCTAATCTTGTGGTCTCTTGACCCACATCCAAAGCACGCCCTATTTCTCTTCCAGCATTCACCCTGATGAGATAGCCCACACACTGCGCAGGGTTGCGGTCTGCCAGAAATAAACGGAACTCCAGTTTGAATCGGTCCATCAAACCTAGGCCTATTATAAAATCCATCTGAAGAACTTGCAGGCCTAAAATCTCTCTTATTTCTGCCCTTTTCTTTTTCCCGGTTTTGACGCTCAGAGCGTTTCACCTCCTCAGTAATATTTGCCTTCTCCACCAAGGCAGCGAAATCCCTTTCTCTTTGCGGAGCTATCAGTACTCGCAACTCATCCCGAAGGCCATCCTCAAATCTCACACAGTGTTCATACTCAGTTGTAACTATACCTCGTGCGTACCGGCTCAACCACAGGAACTCCGCCTCATACTCTGCCACAGATTTATTCCCCTGAACCAAATTCAAGAATTCCTTTCTCCGGGCATCCACATAACTAGCCCCAACATATTTTCCCTGGAAAGCCATTTTAAAGAAATCACAGGTTAATCAATCCGCCTATGTGCCTTCCCTCACAGTGAGCCACCACTGGTATGCCTCATTTCTCAGTAGGGATACTGCCCCTTTCAGCTTTTGCTCCACTGTGTAGTCCAGATCATCCATGATCCGCTAAACCGCCTCCAACCCGTATTCGGCTACATTCGGGGCTACACCAGAAATGCCCCTAAAAATTTTGGCCCCGTTTGCCCGGAGTCGCTTAGAAATAGATCCTCTAGCTATCGACCCAGTACTTGCCCCAGTAACCCATTCTAGAACTCGTAGCATTGCTTTAGACAAAGCATCATCCCTACTAGCTCGATCATAAGACCCCGTTTCGGTCACTGGTGATGCAGGTGCTTCCCTTTCAGGCATGTGTCCCGACGCTGAGGACCCAGCCCTATCACCTCGGCCTCTACCGCGACCACGTCTACCTCTTCCATGACCTCTTGTACTCATCTCGGTGTAACGCGTTAATCTATTTAAGAGTTTTATGAATCAGTTTATAGTTCCCATGATTATTAACAAGTGTTTTATGGAGAACACTTATAAGAGTTGTTCTTCGCAGATCGAGTTTACTACCGTCTTAGTCTCTATAGTCTCAGTTTCTATAGCTAAAGTTTCAGTACATTACTACCACTAACTCTAGTAGTTTCTTACTACAGGCATTTTATCGTAAAATCTAGTATAAAGTAAGGAAACTTACGGATTCGGATGCTGGAGACTCGGTGTGCCACACGTTCAGTGATACTATTTTTTCTAAACCAAACTTTAAACAAATTCGAGACATTTTGAAACCTGTTCCACAGCCGAGTTTTTGCAAACCTGGCTCTGATACCACTAAATGTAACACCCCAAACCCGGCCTAAACATTACGACCGGATTTAGTATGCTACATCAGGTGATGTTGAAACCACATGTTTGTTTGGAAAATGTATTGTATAAAATCACGTTTATAAGTTCGAAATTTCGTTTCCCCTCACTAATGCCCAAAGAGGGATTCACTCATTTCATTATTCTTTTAAAAAGGCGTTTTTGTCTTGTTTAATAAAATTGACTCGATTACAAAGAATTTGGTCTTATTGTTTACAAAAATGATATTATTTGAAAAACAGTTGTTTATTGTTTTGAAAACTTCGTGTTGATTAAATTTACAGTATTTAAAAAAATCCAAATAAAAGTTAAAAATAATTCCAATGGCCTTATTACAACAAATATAAAAAAACCCAATAATTAAAGTAAAGAATTTCAAATTTAAAAATACTTAGTTCACCCTTAAAATGTGCGGAAACAAGTGGCCACCTCCGAGTCCCTCACAGCTCCAAATCCTCTACGGCTGGGGATTACCTATACAGTTAAAGTAAAGGAGTGAGTTACAAGAACTCAGTGTGCAATCCCAGTTACAATCACAGTCTGGGCTTAAGCCCATGCAGTATCAGTTCGAGCCTAAGGCCCTAAAAACATGGTAATGCAACAGAGAAAATGCATCCCAACCCAATCCAACCATCACACCTCCTCATCACCCTACACACCTGTGGGGACCAAGTCAACCCACCCACCCTACACACACAAGAATGCGGCCGAAGCGCGATATATCAGCAACAACGGCGCCCCGATGCATGTGATTTGTGGCTGAGCCACTAAAATCAGTATATCGTGGCAGAGCCACTGAATCAGTATAATATGGCTTAGCCACCAGTACAGTACTTCCTCCAATATATATATTCATATATATATTTAAACATCCCAACACCATGCAATATGTTGTGGCATAATAATTCAATGTATGCAATAATGTACCATCATAACCGTTAAATAGAATACACACAATCATACTAACCAACCCTTAAGGGCAGAACAATAATTTTACCCACCGAGAGTATTTCAGTAATTTTACCCACCAAGGGTATTTCAGTAATTTACCCACCAATGGTATTTCAGTAATTTACCCTCCAAGGGTATTTTAGTAATTTACCCCTTTAACAGCCTTTCCGGAGGCCCATGGTTGCCTCGAGCGACTCAGGACCCCTTTTGGGTCTCAACGGTATAATTGGGCCAAAAATCCATTTTAGGCCCAAACGGGCCCACAAACTTGTGTGGCCCATTAAACATGATTTCGGTCACGGTTTTGCCGAATTCACAGTCGTATCCGTTATTCAGTGGTTTTCTATCAATGTTGCCAATGTGGGCCTGTAAGCCCATTGGGTCCATTTGGCCCGTTTCGACTCGTTCAGGCCCGTTATAGCCTCAGTTTCGCGAGAGTGCTTGTGGCACTCTCCATGACTTACAGCCATCGTAGTAACTCAGTTAATCACTACGAACGCTCGTACGCTCGAGTGGTCACAGTTGCCAATTTTACCAACTTTTCAGCTTTTGGCCGGAACATAGATCTAGGCATGCTTTTATTGATGATTGGTGTGAGATCACACACCTGATAACGAGTTGTGTCTTCCGCCACTCCCAAACACCTAAAATAACGATTAGACAATATTTAATCTCTACTTCATGAAAATTGACATATTGAAGTATTCAACAGAACAGGCCTCACTTACCACGTGATACAATCTTCCCCAACACCAAAGTAATCGGCCTTAATCCGAGGTTAGAGATATTGGTTCCCTAACAATGATAGTCAAAGATAACACATTAGCACACTACTCTATGATAATTTAATAACCAACCCTTCGGCTTAAGGAACCCAAATGAGAAGGAAAGGAGAGATAGCTAACCTTTATTGATTGAAGGCACTCTTAGCCATGATTAGAAAACTCAAGTTTGCTTGCAACAGTATTCAGCCTCAAGAATGATAACCAACTAGGAAGAAAAGAAGAGATTAGTACCGGCTTGACCAAAAAAAAAAAAAAACAAAAGATGAAGTGCTAGGGAAAAAAATAGATTTGGCTCTCCCCAAAAAGGGTCAAGATTGCAAGTACTTCGGCTATTCTTGAATGGAGAAGGAAAGAATAATAAGGGAAGAAGAGTATGTTGCATTCGGCCAGAGGAGCAAAGGTAATGTAACGAGAAAAGAAGAGAACGAAAAGGAAGTGGAGGCTTGCCTTGAGGTAGTATACGGCACTTGATAAGAGAAAGAAAGAAGAAAAAAAAAAGACAGAAGGTTGGAGAAAAAACGATACACGAGTGGTCAATTCAAAAAAATCCGATAAATAATAAAAATGAGAGAAGAAAAGAAAATGGAAAGAGTACCCAAAATACTCAGGAAAATTCGGCACCTACACTCCTCACAAGCCCAAAATGCACACACCACTCCCTAGCCAAATTTCACCTCCCACAACACTCCCACATTCGGCCACTACCACTTGTCACCCCAATCCCTTGATTCTCTCCTTATTTTCCTTCCCACATTGCTCTACACCTTTCATTCAAACCGATTGACCAAGTCTCCCATCCACCTTGTAGAGTTCTAACCAAACTCCACTTCTTCCACTCACTTGACACAAAAATAGAAGCCTTGATTTGCCAACTGTGGGATTCGAACCCCTCTCTCCTTGCCTCACAAGTGACGCCACTACCACTCCACCACAAGCTCCCTTGTGTTGAACAAACACACACTATTAAATATATGTCCTGCTTCCAATAGTCCTCCCCCCTAAAGTGCCCAAAAACCAAAATTTTACCAGGGCTCAAACTTGACCCAGGCCTCCCTAGAGCCCCGAAACACCCTTAAACAACCCACAGAACTAGCATGTCATGCAATTACACAAATGTTCCAAACCCCTAATTCTTGGGATGTTACAGCAGAAGAGCAAGAAGACGAAACCAATACCATCGAAGAGATGGCTGAAAATAATCCGCTACCTCTGGAGGTGGCCGAAAATCATACTCCTCGAACTATGTATGATTATGCTAAACCTAATTTAACAGGAACTGAGTCAAGTATTGTTAGACCTGCTATTGCTGCAAATAATTTTGAATTGAAACCTAACACTATACAGATGATACAACAGTTTATTCAGTTTGATGGTTTGCATGATGAGGATCCTAACACACACTTAGCAAATTTTCTAAAATTCTGTGATACCTTCAAAATAAATGGCATTTCTGATGATTCCATCTGTCTTCGGTTGTTTCCCTTTTCTTTGAGGAATAAAGCCAAACAGTGGTTGAATTCTCATCCACGAGGGTCAATCACAACATGGGATCTAATGATCGAAAAATTCTTGTTAAAATAATTTCCACTGGCCAAAACGGCCAAGTTGAGGAATGATATCTCTTCTTTTGTGCAGATGGATCTAGAAACACTATATGATGCATGGGAGAGATACAAGGACTTGTTGAGAAGGTGCCCTCACCATGGGCTACCTTTGTGGCTTCAGGTACAAACCTTCTACAATGGTGTAAACCCTTCAACCAGGCAGTTGATTGATTCAGCCACCGGCGGAACCCTGAATAGTAAAACACCTGAGGCTGCCTACGAATTCATTGAAGAGATGTCACTGAATAACTATCAGTGGCAAGTCACGAGGACAAGGCCAACAAAAGTCGCTAGTGTTTTCAACCTCGACGCAGTGACCATGCTATCAAATCAGGTAGAGATGTTAAATAAAAAGATTGATAGTTTTTGTGGTTCTTCACAGGTACATCCAGTTATGCAGTGCGATAAAAATGGAAGAGGAATGAGCAACACAGAATATCCACTTTACAACCTGAGCACTGAAAACGAGCAAGCTCACTATATGGGTAACAATTTTAGACCTCAAAATAACCCTTATAGTAATACTTATAATCCAGGATGGAGGAACCACCCCAATTTCTCATGGGGTGGCCAAGGAAATCAGAGACAACAACCCCTCCCAGGCTTCCAACAGCAGCCCTACCCACAAGAGAAAAAGCTGAACCTTGAGGAGATGCTATCAAAATTCATCATGGTGTCAGAAACCCGTTTCCAAAACACCGAAACAGCACTCAAAAAGTAAGAAGCATCGATTCAAGGGATCAAGAATCAGTTAGGACAACTTACCAAGATCATATTAGAACGACCACAAGGTAGCTTGCCAATCAACACTGAAACTAACCCAAAGGAGCAACATCAAGCCATAATCGCTCATGATAGTGAAGGGTTAGATGAGCCCAAATTAAGGTAAGAGAATGTGGTAGAGGAAGGTAAGGTCGAGGTAAGCCATGATAAGCCAAACCGGATAATTAAAGAGTACCAACCTCGTGTGCCATATCCTGATGCGATGAAGAAAGACAACACAGACGAACAATTTGGTAAATTTTTAAACTTCTAAAGAAATTACATATTAACTTACCGTTTCTTGAAGCTTTTTTGCAGATGCCAGATTCAAGGAAATTTTGAAAAGAGCTTTTGACAAACAAACAGAAGTTATATGAGGAATCGCATGTGGAACTAAACGCAGTGTGCTCAGCAATGTTGCAAAATAAACTACCACGAAAATTAAAAGATCCAGGGAGTTTTACAATTCCATGCTTAATTGGTAGTTTATCTGTTGATAATGCTTTAGCTGATTTAGGGGCAAGCATAAATGTTATGCCTTATAAAATGTTTAAACAACTATGTCTAGGGAAACCCAAACAAACTAGGATGAGCATTCAATAAGCTGATAAAACTATTAGAATTCCTAGGGGTATAATCGAAGATGTTCTAGTAAAAATTGATAAATTCGTATTCCCAATAGACTTTGTTGTTTTAGACATGGATGAGGACAATAATATCCCTTTAAGTTTAGGAAGACCCTTTTTAGCAACTGCTAGAACCAAAGTTGATGTTGGTACAGGAGAACTCATACTTCGTGTAGGTGATGAGACGATCACTCTTCAAGCTCTTGACTCAACTAGGACATCAAGCAATCAAGGTGAGAACGTAAACTATATATATGACCATTCGGTTAAACCTTCTTTTCAGGAAGCACCGCGAAATTACACAGCTGAGCCATACCTTAGACCTCGTTCTAACAAATAAATATCTTATGAGGAGCGAAGGCTTCAAAGTGATGAACCAGACGAGTGGAAGACACATTTCAAGGAGAAACTAGGAATACACGAAGCAAAACCAAAGCAACTCCATGACAAACCTAAAGATGGGACAAACCAATTTCAGATCGAGAATAAGGTATTGTTGGATAAGATAGACCCTCGAATCTCCACTTCAGACTTGAATACAAACGAAGTAATCCCTTTTAAGGTATTGTTGGATAAGAAATCCCTTTTAAGGTATTGTTGGATAAGAAATCCCTTTTAAGGTACTCAATGTCTTCCCATACGGAACAGTCGAGGTAACTAATCCTAAGTTCGGCACGTTTAAGGTAAACACCACTCGACTTAAACTATATATCGATAACCGAATTGATGGCATGAGAAAGGATTTTCACCTCCTCAAACCACCATGATTATGCGAATGAGAGGTAAAGTCTAGCTAAATACTTTAAGCAAGCGCTTCTCGGGAGGCAACCCGAGCACTAACTCCACTAATGTCATATTTTTGATTTTTAGCACCTAACTACAAACTAACAAATTTAATAAAGTGCAGGTTTCTCTCCCCACACGGCCTTGCACACGGGCATGGTCGTGGCCGTGTGGACACCATGAATAGGTACATGGGCATGGCAGAGATCATGCAAAAACAGGATGAAAATTTTTCCCAAGACACGGGCACCGACTAAACGCCACGACCGTGCGATGCGGCCGTGGTCGAAACTGCCTAAAGAGCACAGGCTGAGATAAATCGCCATGGCCGTGCGAGGTGGCCGTGGTCGTCATTATCAGTGTTTTCACATATCACCGCCACCACCACCTCGAGATCACTCCGGTGATGAGAACCTTTGAGTCTTTTTCTTTCCTTTATTTTTCTTTTTTTTCTTTTTATTCTTTTTTTTATTATTTTAGTTCATTTTCCTTTATTATTAAACTCTTTAAATTTTTAAGTATAATTTGATTTCCTTTATCTATGGCTGTTTAACTCTTGAGTAACTATAACAAACGTCCATTAAATAAGAACTCCCTAAAAACTTTACTGATGACTTTGCAGTTTAAAAAGGTTTAAGGTGCCACTCAAGGAATGAACACACCAACGGAGTATTCTCCACCACCTTCACCTATGCCTAGTCATCATGTTCATAATTGATCATCATCCAAGGATTTCATCCAAATTCAGGAAGTTTCACTTCTCCCTCTCTCTTATGATATCATGCTATTAATATCTAGATATATATATATATATATCTTTGTACATTGAGGACAATGTACATCTTAAGTGTGGGGGGTGAATTTTATTTTGAAAAGTACCTAACTTTTTGAATTATTCTCAAATTCCTGAATTATATCTTGTTCTTAAATAATCTTCTCATATTACTGTTAGAATGAAATTTCCTTTGATTTATGATTTTCATTAATATGTTTTGGATTAAGTCATAGTTAATTGTGCAGTGATGATTTAAACTTTAGGAAACTAGAGAATTAAGCATGATGAGTTTATTTTCAGAATTAAAAAAATTTGCTAGGTTGTTTACCTGAATCTAATGATTACCTTGAAGTTTGAAATTTACAAGGTTGATATCAAAAAGCCCATAATTTTTGTGAGATCTTGAGCCTTTTAGAGCATACATTCCTTTTCTTGCTCACTTTATTGATTATGAGTGTGTCAACATTGATATGTTATTCTAGAACTTGCTTCGATTGTACATGTCGAGACCACACTTTTAATTTGATATAATGAGATGATAAAGGCACCTAGGTTTTAACTCACTTACTCCCAAAAAGCCTACCTTCATAATTAACCCCTAGTGAACCCCTTTGAGACTAATAAACCGTTTATTGACTCACCTATTAATATTAACCCAAGACCCATTCTTTTTGATTCATTGAGAATTTTTCCTTCTTGTTTTAACCTTTTTTGTCGAGATTTGATTTGAGTAGTTGCCTAACTATGTTCTCTATTTCAGTTGTTAAAAGTTCTTTATTATTATTTGGATGATTTGTTCTTAAAAAAAAATTGAAATATATGTTACTATTAGTTCTATGTTATCTGAGCTTAAATGGAGAATCTCTTGTTTGGAAAAGAAGCTCGATATTATTGATAAGTTTCAATTGATGTAATTCCTCAAGTTTTAGTTTATTTTTCTAGTTAGGTAATTTATCAATTCAATCTCGATTTCTAACCCTCTAATTCAAGCCTTTATCCACACCTTTAACCCAGGCCCCGTTACAACCCATAAAAGACCTTTTGATTTGTGTATCATATCATTTTACAGTGGTGGAGATTTGATTTTCATGCAAGCCTATGGGATTAACTTTTCATGTTCAACTCTTGAGTGCTTATTTTTGAACCTTAAACACCTTGAATGATTTGAGTGAACCTTTAAGTGATGATTTCAAATTTTGTCGATTTTGAATTAAAGGTAATTATTTAGGTAAGGGGAAACACCTATTTTTCGTACTATAAAAACTATGACTATGATTGTTTGAATCTTTGGGAACCTTCTGGTTAAATTATCAATGTACGAATTACCTATGAATTATGATGAAACATTATTGATGAAGGTTATGAATTGAGGAAATTCTATTTCTAATTGCGAGTTGAGAATTTTGCTTGAGGATAAGCAAAAGCTTAAATGTGGGGGTATTTGATAAACCGTAATTTATACATATTTTAATCCCATATTTAGCATGCTTTTTGGATGATTTATCCTTTGAATTGTGGAATTCGATGCTTCTAATCCTTTAATTTCATGTTTTATACTTAGGGAAGCGTCGGAGGTCGAAAAGAACGAGAAATGGGCTAAAAACGGACCAAATGGGCCAAAGTAAGAAATCAACATGGCCTGGGCCCAATCCACACGGCCGTGGCCCTTTAGCAGGCTCGACCACGGCCTGGATTCGAATCACACGGGCGTGTTGCACGGGCATGTCCCTGCCGTGACAAAGAGGAATTTCACTCGGTAGGGTACTTAGAGGCAAAGAAAGACATTCCAAAAGCCTATATAAACACCCTAAAGGCCAACCTTTAGGGGGCGTCCAGCTAGGCCAATGAGCCAAGCCAGAGAGGTTAGAATTGTGGGATCTACTCGAAGAAAGCCAGTTGATTCATCTCAAGAAGCCGAAATCATACTCAAGACGGCAGATCTCTCCTTCAATTCCTTCAGGAGGTTTTAGGGTTTTCTTATGTTTTGTTTTATCTTTTCTTCTGAGATGTATTCTTTTATGATTATGAACTAAACCCCTCAGATACCTGAGGGGGATGAAACCTAAGACGGATCTTGTTATTGTTTGCTGAACTATATGATAAATACTTGATTTGTTCTTAATTATGTGTTCTTAATTCTTGTTTTCATATTTCAGGATATTGATTCAAGTATTGATGTGCTTAGGTAGAGGAGGAATAGACCCTGTCTAAGAATAGATCTAGCATAATTAAGCGGAGTTGATCGTAACCCTAGAGATAGGATGACGAAAATCTGCCGGATTAGGGTCAAACCTAATATGAAAGTCTATAGATCGAGTTAATGCAACCTTAGGGGTTTTAATTAGAAAGAGATTTCAATTAATTAACCTAGGGTTAGACGTTAGTAGCCTCGAGAGAGGTATTAATATAAATTAGGGAATCCTACAGATCAGGTCAAGTGAATAAATCATTAGGTTTAGAGTTAAATAACAAGTGAAGTCTAGGTGGATTCCTCCTTGGGTATTGTCTTAATCAATTGGTTTTTCCCACAAGTATTTCCCCAATTCATTCTCTTTGTCTTAGCATCTTTAGCTTGGTAGTTAGTTAATTTCAGATTAAATAACAATTCCCTTAATTCTTAGGCTAAATAATAAGAAAAAGTTAGTATTAGTACTTTTGGTTCCTTTGGGTTCGACAATCCGGTCTTGCCACTAAGCTATACTACTGTTCGATAGGTGCACTTGACTCAATCATGGTGATAGTTAGTTTCTAGGCTAGATAATTCATTATATAAATATTAAGACTATCGATACCAACGATCAATGTACATACTGTTAGCAGTGGACTATGTCCCTAAGCGAGTCTAGGCTATTGCCCTTCCTACTAATGATGCAAGTGTTGGATCACCGGTACACCCCATGGCGCAGCGAAAAATTAAATCTAGTGATCACATCCAGGGATCCATGTGCAAGGAACGTATTGGGGTGTAAAGTGTATGAACGATTACCTTTAATCGTCTGAAAAATTGAAGAAGCAGATTACACAATTGTATGTCGATTCCAAGCCGCTACGAAAAATGTTTTGGCCTCTAGGCAATCCACCCGGTGTGAAAACAAACGGTAAGCACTCTCTAAAACTTTTCAGAGAGAAAAATTACTTGATGACTGCTAGACCTTACACATCCCTTATTTCAGGTATATTAGGTTTTTCTCAAAAACCTTATATATCCTAATTCGGAAATCATTAATATTTCGATATGAATCAAATCATAATAATTAACCAAATATTATAGTTATCATAATTATAATAATATTTGACAAAAAAATTACATTTAAAGTAATTATAATAATATTCGATCCTAAATTATAATTACAATAATTAAAACAAGGATTTCGGTAAAATATTTTTTTAGTTAAATTTTATATGAATCAAATTCATATATTAATTTAACCATATTTTTCATTATGTGTACAACATAATTGTACATATAATTCAATTGATATATAACTGCCCAATTAAATTAATTTTATAATCAATTTAATTCATGTTGACAGCTAAACACAATATCAACTATGTTTAGATTCTGTTCATTTCAACCATAAGATGTGACCCTGTAGGTTCTTGTAACATTAGCAGTAATACTAGAACAATTCTAATATTACAAACAATAAGTGGAATTTAGCAATGCATCATTGCTACCTAAGTTACAAGAAGTCATGATTCAACATAAACTCTCTGTTATTAACCCTTCATATATTAAATCCTTTTGTCCTTTATATCTAGAAAGGACAGTCATGGAATAGTCACACTTGCATAGTCCATCTAATGTTTCTTGATATCCTAAGTAGACTATGAAAAGAAAATAAGTATTATATCTCATATCAACTTATTCAAGCATGGCCATGCATTTCTAGTCTCACTCAATCAAGTAGCCTAGGATATTGCTCCCATAATTTAGAAGGAACAAATTCTATATTGATCAACCATATCCCACTACATAGATTGTCGTATATCTAACATCAGCCTTTATAGAACAACCAGTTATAGTGGACGTTTGACTGTATCAAAATATACGACTCACAATGTTTGGATAATGATGATCTCAAGTCTGAGGATCGTATACATAGTAATCACTATGAGTAATGTTGTAACAATTAAATAATAATCTAAGAAACATACTCATAGCGGGTCAGTCCAATATGTTGTTCTCTAACACACATACTCATGTGTTGATTTTGACATCTCATGTCAATGACAACACTTTGTCATCAATCGAGTACACGTTAGTCTTAATGCATTATTGTTGTCCAAGCCCACAACAATACTCAACTAAAGCCTTTTTAAGAATAATCATATTATTCTCAGGACATTATTATAAAACAAATTATTTATATACACAAAAAATAAACTGAAATAATAATGGTTATGCCTTATATTAATAAACGAGGTAAAATAAGTATGTTATTACAATCATATCATGATTGGTCTTTGGGCATACTCTAGCAGCAAGGTCAGTAAAGAAGTTTTTACACAATAAAATTTTTACAAGATTTGGTACACCTAGAGCCATTATTAGCAATGAGGGGTCTCATTTTGACTGTAAGTTGGTAGCTAATGCTTTGCAACGATATGGGGTGAAACATAAGATTGCCACAGCATATCACCCCCAAACAAATAGAGAAGCTGAAATTTCTAACAGGGAAATTAATTTTTTTTAGAAAAAATGGTGAATCCCACTCGTAAGGATTGATCTACTAGATTGGATGATTTTTGTGGGCGTATCGTACCACATACAAAACTCCATTGGGGATGTCACCTTTTAAGCTTGTCTATGGCTAGCCATGTCACCTTCCTGTTGAACTTGAGCACAAAGCATTTTGGGCTATTATGAAGCTAAACATGGATTAGGTCGCTGCTGGCCATAAAAGGATGTTAGAATTGGATGAAATAGAGGAGTTCCAAGCACAAGCATATGAGAATGCTAACTGTACAAGGAAAAGACTAAGCGTTGGCACGATAAAAGAATCATGCCACGACAATTTGAACTAGGACAACAGGTATTGTTATTTAACTCTAGGCTCAAATTCTTTCCTAGTAATTTAAAGTCTTTCTGGTCAGGTCCTTTTGAAGTAGCCCGAGTGTATCCTTGTGGATCTATTAATATCAAGAATTTGAAAATGGGGGTCACATTTTAAGTCAATGGGAAACGCTTAAAACATTATTGAGGTGCCCATGTGGATCAAGACAAGCACTCCATTGATCTTCGAGATTTTTGAGCTAACAATTTATGTTATCTTTCTTTACTTTAATTGATCTACTTTAATTTTTAATACTTATTTAATACTGTTTCCATTCCTATTTTTTATTTTTGAATTTTTTTTTTTATGATTTTCAGAGATAGACTAAAGAATGTGAATTGAGTAGTTCTGATATTAAATGGAGTTTGCCGTAGCATTTTGACAAACTGGGTAATGGATAACATGAGGATGACCAGGTAGATGAGTCTAAAGGAAGAGATGTTTTTTTAGTTGGGCCGATTCTGTTATTGGGCGAGCCCATAGAAGGGAAGCTAAACTTTTTGGGATTAGGGCACTTCACATGTTGCCCCTCAAAAAATCCTCTTAGTTTTCTTCTTTCCTCCTCCACGTCACGCAACTTCCCTAGCACGTTTCAATTTTGTTAAATTGTCATCACTATCCCCCTATTTTCCCCTTCTCAACTGCTCATGTCTCTTAAGTTCTCTTAAAGTTTTCATTTTTATCATTTTTTTTTCTCTTCAATCTCTCTTATCTTTTCTTCCATAACATTCTTCAAGATTTCTTCCAGTTTTCCCTAATGGCTCGCATCAAAACTGCTTCCAAAACTACTTAATCATCAAAGGCTAGTACTGTTCAGCCAAAAACATTCTTTAACGTTGTCACAGCCACGAGATATAACAACAACATCATGAAACGACCTTTCTATTTTGAACAATAGTTCTTGTTTAAAGATTACCCATATATGGGATACGATGAACCTGTGTCGTCAATAATAGAAAAAACATGGGATGAACATTTTTTTGTCTGCACCCCGAGGAAGTTTTAGGAAAAATTGTTCGAGAGTTTTATGCCCATGTCAACTCCCCAGATTCCCCTTTTATCTACGTAAGAGGTACTACCATTCCTTTTGATAAAGACCATATTAATTCACAGTTGTCCCGCAGGTGTCCAAGATGAACACACGTCATTTGCTCAAAGTATCACTGCTAAGGGTTTGAACTAGGTATTGGAGGATTTATGTATTGAGGGAACACAGTGGAATGTTTCCAGCCATGAATGTTATATTGTTGAGAAGGCTTTGTTGAAGCCTATTAGGAAAATTTGGTATCATTTTCTAAGGAGTCGACGTTTGTCGTCTACGCACAATACAACTATTTTGAAAGAAAGAATGCTTTTGTTGCACTCTATTATAAAAGGGAGAAGGAGTAATGTCGGGAGGATCAGTTTTCAAGAAGTACATCGGTGTGCTGAGAAAAGTGCGGGTAGTTTAAACTTTTCCTCACTTATTATTTCTCTATATTGAACTGCCCGAGTCCCTCTCAATGCGGAGGAGGATATCACCCTAACAAGGGTGGACTGATGAGGACCATCTTTACCAAGATCCAAGGTACTGATGCTGCCAGGGCAACTCAGCATAGTCATGCCACCACTTCCTCTACTGCACATACTTCCACGACAGCACCTCTAGTTTTTCATAGCTCCCTTGAACATCAAATGCTGCACTCCTTGAAGCAGTTAGAGTAGAGGATGTCCCTTTTTGAAATCTAGCAGTTTCGCCTAGCTGAGGAGATGGCATAGGCCAAACAGCAACAAGTTGAATATTGGGCTTATGTGAGAAGTAGGGATTTAACTTTATGGAAATCCCTGCAAAATAATTTTACACAGCCAATGCCGGAGTTTCCTATCTTCCTAGCCACTTTGCTCCCATTTGCTGATGCTGCCAAGGAGCCCGCTCAAGCTGCCACCAAGAAGACCACTCCACCTGCTTCCAAGGCACCAACGCAAACTGCTACTAAAGAACCCGAAAAAATGACATCCCTAAGTATTGAGAAGGAGAAAGAATGAGAAAAAGGATGACACTATCACCACAGCCACCACTACCAACATCATTAAGGGTAATGAACTTGTTCCATCGTTGCCACCAGCTTTCCTAACCGCTCAGGACTGTGACATTGATCGTTTGATCAATGAACTCGTAAAAACTGACAAGGAAGGGGAAGAAACGACCCCCAAAAAGAGGAAGTGGCAGTACAAGGTCAGTGCCCAAAAATCCACTTGCCGGGCAGAATGAAGTATCTGAATGCTAGTCCAAGCTAGCTAAGTTTTTTTCTCTTTCATGCTTCTTACATTTAATTTCTTTTGCTATAGCATTTGTTGTAAAAAAATTCTCTTTTGGTTGATCTCTTATATATTTGGTCATGCATTAAGGACATTGCATCCATTAGGTTTAGAGGTGTGTTGTGCATTTAGTTTGCATTTTATATTTAGTATGTATGATCATTTTAGTATAACCATTTTAGTTTAGTTGAATCTGCTTTGCCACGTCAATGTAACTATTACATATTGTTTGCCTATGATGAGTACAATTTGTACTTATGATGTTTGATGATGAGCTTAGATTCTTCAATACACTTAGAACATGTGACAATGGATTAGGTGAATTTAGCTTAGGATTGGTTGCTTGAAAATTAATTTCTAAAAATGGGATGATCTATACTTAGTTTTTTTTTGGGTTATAATGAGTATTATGTAATGAACTTAGGGACTTTTGAAACCAAATTCAGTCATTTTTCCTTCGTATTAATAAATAAAGGTTAGTAGGCACTCCAATGCTTAGAATTACTGATCGCTGTGAATCAGAGCTTTAAAATTTATAAAAAGAATGATCGAACCTGGAAACTAACTCTGACAACGATTGAGGCAAGTGCACCTATCGAACAGTAGTATAGCTTAGGCAAGACCGGATTATCGAACCCAAAGGAACTAAAAGTACTAATACTAACTTTCTTTTTATTATCTAGCCTAAAATAAGTGAAGTTGTTTATTAATCTAAATTAATTAACTACTAAACTAAAGACTCTAAGACAAAGAAGAATGAAATTGGAAAATAACTTGGGAAAAACTCAGTTGATTTAGGAGATACCCTAGGAAGAATCCACCTAGACTTCACTTGTTATCTAACACTGAACCATACGATTTATTCACTTAGTTTGATCCGTAAGACTCCCTAACGTATATTAAACCCTCTCTCGAGGCGAATAATGTCTAACCGTAGGTTCATTAGTGGAACTCTCGTTCTCTTATAATAACCCCCTAGAATAGCAGTAAATCGATCTATGGATTCCCATATTAGGTTTCACCCTAATTCGGCAAAATCTCGTCACCCTATCTCTAGGCGTGCGATCAACTCCGCTTAATTATGTTGGATTTACTCTTAGGCAGGGTCTATTCCTCCTCCACCTAAGCATATTAAATTTGGATTAAGCTCACATAATTAAGAACAAACTAAGTATTTATTATATAATTCGAAAAACAATAACAAGATTCATCATAGGTTTCATCCTTCTGAATCCAAAGTGTTTAGTTCATAAAAATAAAGGAAAACATCTCAAGAGAAAAGATAAAACAAAACATAAGAAATCCCTAAAACCCCCTGAAGGAATTGAAGAGGAGATCCTCCGTCTTGAGTAGAATTCTGGCTTCTTGTGATGGATCAACTGGCTATACCTGAGTGAATCCCCACAAATCTACCTTCTCTAACCTAGCACGACGCCCATAGACGATGGCTTTGGGCTCCCCCTCTTAGGTCATACTTAGGGTGTATTTATAGGCTTTTGAAATACGTTTCTTTCTCCTTGAGTATCCTTTCCCGAATGAAATTACTCTTTTCCACGGTAGAGGCACGGCCATGGCGCACGCCCGTGTAAATCGTGGACAGGTCGTGTTCGGATTTCTTTAATGAGACACAGCCGTGTGAGTCGGGTTTATACCGTGTTCTAGATGATTGAATTGGCACGGTCATGTAGATCCAAGTCCAGGCCGTGTCAATTTCCTCTTTGGTCTATTTTGGTCTGTTTTGAGCCTGTTTCTCGTTCTTTTTATCCTTGGGTGCTTTCCTGAGTATAAGACATGAAAAGAAAGGATTAAGAGCACCTTTTACATAAATCAAGGGATAATTCATCCAAAAGCATACTAAATGTGGGCCTAAAATATGTTACTATTTCGGTTTATCAAATACCCTCACACTTAAGCTTTTGCTTGTCCTCAAGCAAAATTCTCAACTTACAATTAAAACGAACTTCCTATAATTCATAATAGTCATTGATAGTGTCTCATCATAATTCAGAGATAATTTATACATGGATAATTCAACTCAAAGCATCCTAAAAATTCAAACAATATAAGTCATAGATTTTGTAGCTCGAAAACATAGGCATCTCCCATTATCTAGATAATTACCTTTAATTTGAAATCGACAAGGATTAACATCCTCACAAAAGATTCACTCAAATCACTCAAAGTGTTTAAGGTTCAGAATTTAGGCACTCAAAAGTCAAACATGAAGAGTTAATCCCATAGGCTTGCATGAAAATCAAATCTCCACCACTGAAATATGAGATGAAACACAAATCAAAAGATCTTTGTTAGGGTTGTAACGGGGCTAGGGTTAAGGTGTGGAATAAGGCTGAATTAGAGGGTTAGAATCGAGATTAAATTGACAAATTACCTAACTAAGAACTAATGAACTAATAATTACATCAATCGAAAACTAATAATACTAATAATACGAGCTTCTTCTTCGATATTTGGAATTTAAATGAATAAGCTCGTTTAATCACATAACTAATAATGAATATTCAATATACTTTTGATGATTTTTTTTAGAACAAACTAAATACATAATAAAGGATAAACTACTAAAATTCATAATTAGGCAACTAATCAGATCAAATCTCGATATAAGGGTAGTCAAAAGGAATGGTGATAACAAAAACAAAGGGTTTCTGGGTTAATATTAACAGTTATGTCAATAAAAAGGGTTGTTAGGATTAAAAGGGGTTCACTAGGGGTTAATTTGTAAAGGTAGGCTTTTAATGGAGTAAGTGGGTTAGATCCTAGGTGCCTTTATCATCTCTGTGTATCAAATCAAAAAAATATGGTCACGACATGTATAATCGATGCAAGTTCTAGAATAACAGATCAGTGTTGACACACTCATAATCAATAGTGAGCAAGAAAAAGAATATATGCTCTATAAGGCTCAAAATCTCACAAAAATTATGGGTATTTTGATGTAAACCTCATAATTTTCAAACTTCAAAGTAATATTTAAACTCAGTTCGACAACCTAGAAAATTTTTAATTCAGAAAAATAGACTTATCATGCTTGATTCTCTAGTATTCTTCAAATTTAATTATCAATGCACAATTATCAATGACTTAATCTAAAACATATTGATAAAAATCATAAATCATCATAAATTTCATCCTAATTAGTAATATGAGTAATTTACTTTCAAACAAGACTAAATTCAGGGATTTGAGAATAATGCAAAATGTTTGGTACCTAATTTCAGAAATTTGAGAATAATGAAAAAAATTAGGCACCTTTTTTAGGTTGTTCACCCCCACACTTAAGATGTACATTGCCCACAATGTACAAAGATAGATAATATAAATGTAATTTTCAGATCAGAAGATATGGGGATAAGTAAAACTGCCTGAATTATGGATGAGCTCCTTGGAGGATGTGGAAAATACGTTGGAGGAGCCGGTTTGGGTGACGATCCTGCACTAGATGAAGAAATTGGGTAGCTCATGCAGGATTAGCCAGGATATACTAATAATAATTAAAACTATACTAATTAACTACTTAAGGAAAAGCAAGCTAAAGTTGAGAAAAATAAAGATGAAACTAAAATTAAAAGAAAAGATGGATGGACCGTAGAGTCCTTATTGATGGATGTGAATTCTAAGGCTGAGGATATGGTGGTGGTCGTGGCGTGATTCCCTAGCAGCCTTTAGAACCTAAAATTAAGAAACTAAGATAAAATAAACTAAATGAAGCATAAGATTGTTAAAGGGAAGGAAATTGAAGCAAAAGAGAAAAAATGAAATAAAAACTAGATAGCCTCAAATATCCTTGGCTTGTCGTTTGGATGAAGCTGCCGGCATGAACTCATGTGAATCGGTCTCCTTTGAGGAGATTGGCCTTTTACGCTTCTTTGCCATGGATAGGATTTTGTTGTACCTCAAGAGTTATAGAGGCTTTGTTTCTAAGGAAAGGGGAGAGATTTTTGAAAGAAAAAGAAGATGGAAGTGTAACACCCCAAACCCGGCCCAAACATTACGACCGAATATGGTTTGCTACAGAGAAAAGTTTTTAAAAAAAAATCATTTTAAAACCGATTTCGAAATTAGTCGAAATGCCTTTCAATTTAAATTTTCTTTGTTAAAAACCAAACTTAAAATATTAGCTGAGTCGAGTTGTTTACAAATTTCAATGTACCCGATGGTACTTTAAAAACATTTTATGTTTAATTTGAGAAAACATGTGCATCCGTTTTAACATCATCAAATAGTTTAAACAAACATTCAAAACATGCAAAGAATAATAAAATAATCCTAGGAGGCCTTATTACAATTAAGCAACATAAACCCAACAGAAAAATAGATAAAATCCAAAATTCATTTATTAAAAATCTCCACTGCATGGCCACCTCGAGTCCATCCGGCTCCTCACCCGCGGTCTACGAATCACCTGAAAAATTAAAGGAGAAGGTGAGTCACCAAGACTCAATGTGTAACCCTTCCCCAATTTAATGTAATAACATACACAAATTATAACCAATTAACATGCATAAGTTTAAATGCACCCAACCTAACCATCCATACGCCTTTTTCTACCCCTTGTGGTACCAAACCACTGGTGGTGCCAAACCACTGGTGACGTATAGTCACAAATGTGATACCAAATCACTGGAGATACCAAATCTCTGGTGTCCGAAGACACAATTGTGTTACCAAAACACTGGTGACCGAAGTCACAAATAGATGATGGGGCCAACCCATCGTGTGATACCAAATCACTGGCAGACAATCCCATATCTCAAAGTGGGGCCAACCCACGGTGGTATTAACCACAGGGACAAGTCGCTATGAGGTGCCAAACCTCTGGAGGTACCAAACCTCGGTGACCGTAGTCACGATGTGTTACCAAAACACCGTGTCCGTCGACACGAATATCACCGCCCCTCCTCTCATCAACCCTTAGCAATCATTTATATGCATGTACCACAAATCATGTTGATAGATTTATTTAACAACATCCAATCGATTTATCATAAGCCATATATCAAATAATACACATACCAAATGTGTCATGCTTCCCAAAAGCATCAAATAATAATCACATAGTAATAAGAACTTACCCAAATCCTTGTTAATACCATGAAGGTATTTCATCCATGTCTACACAAAACGTTTAGGCATAAAATAACACTTAGCATATTAAAAGTTATAAGATGTGTATGTATACACACACTGCACCAAAAAGAGTTCTAAATCCCGAATAGACAAATCGGCCACACAAGTATTCTTGCCCCTATATTCGGCCAAAAATGAATATTAGAACCATGGCCTATTCGGCCAAACCAAAATAATTGAGAAAGGTTCCTTGTGAACCTAAAATCTTACCCAAAGCCTTGAACACTTATCCAACACACTCCTAAAAGAATCGGCCTCACTTCCCTACAATCATCATCAATAAGGTTTATTAGCCTTGGCTTAAACGAAACTTAAAATAATAATCCTTCGAAATAAACCTTACCACCTTACCAAAACCAATTTCTAGAGAAGTCCCGATGATAACTATCTTACCTTCAATATTCGGCCAAAGATAAATCTGAAGAAAGTAGAAGATTCGGCTATATGGTTATGGAAAATGAAGAATATGTGAAAGAAAAGAGAATTGAAATGAGAGAGAATTCGGTTTAATCAACAAAAGAAAAGAGAGAGCAACAAGAAGAGAATGGTTCGCCCAAAAGAAAGAGAAAGAGAAAGTGGTTGAGCAATATTGAAAGAAAGAAAAAGAGAGAAAAGGGAGTAAGAGTTTCGGCCAACACCTAGTTATCAAAGAAGAAAAAGATGCACAAAAGTTCCCATGTTGTTTCGGTTTCAAAAAGGACAAATGAAAGAAAAGAGATGGTATTTGGTTCACACGAAATGAGGCTAAAGACCAAAAGAGAAAAATTGCACCAAAATGCACAAGACACTTTCGGCCAAAGAGAGGAATTTTGGAGAGAAAGAAAAACAAAGCAAAAAGATGTTCAAATGACAAAAATTGGCCAACTATTCCTTCCCCCAAGCTACCTATCAAAATTCACCACCCCTAGCCATACATGCCGTCCACATTCATCCACTAAAGGCTTAGGAAACTTTCCAAAACATCCTCCACCCTTCATGCCTTTTGTCCCCTCATCATACCATAACTTCAAGATTCTTATCCCTACTATCAAGCTTTCCTTAATCATATATTCAACTTACCAAAAGAAATAGTCCAACCTATCATAAATAAGTTTGACCGTCCATCAAAGCAAGGATATAAAAATAAACCTTCAAATTGCTAAACATGCTACTCGAACCTCTAACCTCAAGCCAAACTCCATGCGCCATTACCAACTTGCCATGCACTCATCTTGTCACTTATTGCTACTTAAATTAACTTAAGTGCTAAGCTCATTTAATCCTCTTCTTTAAATAAGCCATACTAAGAATTATTCTACTAAACCGAGCTTACTCAAGACCCTAAATTAAGCCTTATATCATCACGAATAATATCACGAAATTCAAATACAAGAAAAATAATTCAATCACAAATAACCCCTATTTTGGGATGTTACAGTTCTACCCCCTTAAAATAATTTCGACCTCGAAATTACCCGATCGAAAAGGTGGGGTATTGCTTTGTAAATATTACATCCTCGGGTTCCCACGTCGCTTCCTCCGTACCATGGTTTCGCCATAGCACTTTCACTAAAGTGCCGACTTTCTCACGCAACACCTTGACATCTCGATCTAAAATCTGGCGGTTCCTCCTCGAATGATAAGTCGGAGTTAACCTCAATCTCTGCTACTGGCACGATGTGCGATGGATCTGACCTATACCGTCTAAGCATCGACACATGGAAGACATTGTGAATCTGACTTAACTCTGCTGGCAGTTCGAGCTGATAAGCTACCGGTCCTACTCGCTTCAACACAAGATATACGGGCGATGAACCTTGGACTTAATTTCCCTTTTTGCCCAAAAACGCAACACCTTTTTCCAAGGCGACACCTTCAGAAAGACTTTATCTCCTACCTCGTATTCCATCTCCTTACGCTTGAGATCGGCGTAAGACTTTTGCCTATCCGATGCTTCCTTGAGACGAGCCCGAATTACCTTAACTTTGTCCTCAGTTTCCGTCACCAATTCTGGACCCAAGACATGTCGTTCACCTAGTTCCGTCCAACACGTAGGAGTGCGGCATTTTCGTCCATCTGATTACTTCATATGGAACCATTTGGATACTCGCTTGATAACTATTGTTATAAGCGAATTCCGCCAATGGTAGATACTCCTCCCAACTGCCACTGAAGTCCAGAACACAACCTCTGAGCATATCTTCTAAGATCTGAATCACTCTCTCCGATTGTCCGTCGGATTGCGGATGAAAAGTCATCTTTGCTGAAGTCCAATCTCGTACCCAAAGCTTGATGCAACGCTCTCCAAAACCTCGATGTAAACCTCGGATCCCTATCCGAGATAATCGATACTTGGCACACCATGCAATCTCACTATCTCGGCTACATATAACTTAGCTAACCTCTGAAGCGAATAATCTACCCTTACAGGTATGAAATGCGCTGATTTAGTCAGACGATCCACAATCACCCAAACTGAATTCTTCTTGCTAGGCGTAAGAGGTAATCCACTGACAAAGTCCATGGTGATCCTCTCCCACTTCCACTGTGGAATCTTCACTGGCTGAAGTAAACCAGATGGCAACCGATGTTCACCTTGACTTGTTGACACGTCGGACACTTACCCACGAACTCGCCACTTCCCGTTTGCACACGCCACCAAAATTGCTCTCTCAAATCCCGATACATCTTGCTACCTCCAGGGATGCATAGCATATGGGCTGCTATGTGCGTCCCCAAGAATCCTTTGTCTCAACTCCACATCCTTGGCATACAAGCTCTTCCTTTAAAGCACAAAACTCCATCACTTTGGACGGACTAAAATCCTCTAATCCACCATTCTCGAACTTGCAACCTCCGATCATTCAAACCATCATCCTCTAACTGCTTCTCCTTAATCTGATTTAACCAAGTCGGCTTGACTTGCAATTATGCCAAAAGACTCCCATCATCGAATAGACTAAGTCGAGCAAACATTGATCTTAAATCCGATACAACCTTACGACTCAACGCATCGCCACCACGTTAGCCTTACCAGGATGATACTCGATCGAGCGATCGTAGTCCTTCAACGACTCAATCCATCTACGCGCCTCAAATTCAAATCCTTACGAGTCAAAAGATACTTAAGACTCTTGTGATCCGTATAAACTATCGACTTCTCTCGTACAAATAGTGCCTCCATATCTTCAAAGCGAAGACTACAGCCGCTAACTCCAAGTCATGAGTCGGATAATTAGCCTCATGTGGTCTCAATCTGCCGAGATGCATAAGCCACTACCTTCCTTCTTGCATCGACGCATCCCAAACCAATATGTGATGCATCGCAATAAACCGTGAATTCCTTGCCGCCTTAGGTTGAATCAAAATGGAGCTTCATCAGAATCTTCTTCAATTTGTCGAAACTTTCTTGCTTTGCTTCTCGGTCCACACAAATGGAACTCCTTTCCTCAACAACTTGGTCATCGGTGCGGCAATCAAAGAAAATCCTTCCACAAATCTTGATAATACCACCGCGGACCTAGAAAACTCCGAATTTCACCACAGATTAGGCGGCTTCCAATCTAACATTTGCCTCAATCTTTCGAGGATCCACTCTAATCCTCGGCTGAAACAACGTGACCCAAGAAAGTCACCTCCTTAAGCGAGTCGCACTTACTAAATTTCGCATCATTGCTTTTCCTCGAGAATCTGCAACACCACTCGCAAATGCGTATCATGCTCCTCTTACGACTTCGAATACACCAAAATATCATCTATAAAGACCACAACAAACTGATCCAAAAGCGTTGAAATACCCTATTCATCATGTCCATGAAAGTGCTTTGGTGCATTAGTCAAACCAAACGGCATCACGGGAACTCGTAGTGTCCATACAGAGTCACGAAATGCCGTCTTATGGATATCGACCTCTTTCACCTTCGATTGATGATATCCGGACCTTAAATCAATCTTAGAAAAAACCGCAGCTTCTTTTCACCGATCAAACAAGTCATCTATCCTCGGCAAAGGATACTTGTTTTTAATCGTCGACTTATTCAAGCGGCGGTAGTCTATACACATCCGCATCGTACCATCCTTCTTCTTGACAAAAAGTACCGGTGCTCCCAAGGTGAAACACTTGGTCGAATGAAACCTCGATCCAACAACTCTTGTATCTCGAGCCTTCAATTCCAACAATTCCTTCCTCGGTGCCATCCTATACGGAGCTATAGACACCGGCGCGCTCGAATGCAGATCTATACCAAATTCGACTTCACGATCCGGAGGCAATCCCGGAAGTTCTTGAGAAATACGTCGAGCAAATTCCTTATGAGCTTGAACATTTCCCACGAAGACTCCTTAGCTTCCAAAGCACACACATGAACTACTGAACGCCTCACGGCCCTTCCTAACCATCTTTACTGCTTTCAACGCGAGATACCACGTTGGATAGATAATCTCTCCTATTACCTATCATGACCACTTCTTCACCTTCAACCGTCTTCAAAACCATGCGCTTAGCGGCACAATCCAAACTTGCTTGGTACTTGACCAACCAGTCCATCCCAAGAATCGATCGAACTCCTCAAGCGGCGGTTCCATCGGATCGGCTAAAAACACTACCCCTTGGAGTTCTAGGGGTATATCTCTATCTGACTTATCTACTTCTCTGAGTGACCTAAAGGACTAAAAATGCACCATCCTCTTAGAAGCGATCTGAAACTAAACTCATGGTCTCAACTATACTACTAGCAACGTAAGAGTGCGTCGAACCCACATCTATCAAGGCGTTATATATGGAACACCAAAATTAAAAACGTCACGGTTATGACGTCCGGTGCGTCTCCTTCCTCACGACGCCTCAAAGATACACCAAACCAGTGCCTAGCCTCCGTGTTGCCAATACCTCTGCCACCACCGCTCCGCGACCTCCACTAGAGCCATAACCACCTCTACCATTACCACGACCTCTCTGCGGTCTTTGGTCCCTCCTTTCTGAAATCCAGGCACGACCTTGACCTTCGGGATGATTCCTAGCTTGCTTACGCGGATAGTCCTCACACGATGTTCTAGCGAACCACACTCGAAACATCCTTTCCCTCCGGTCCAACATTCACCCCAATGAAACTTTCCACAATTACACCGGGCCGATCTTTGATTAGCACCGTGGACCTCCCCTTTGATTTGACCCACTCTGCCTAAATCTTTTCTCGAACATTACCACCGACCCGCACGATCCAAAGCCTCTCTTGACTTGCTCCTATCATAACTTTGCCTCGCGGACTCCTTGATTCCTTCCGGCTACCTTGGCCTTCTCCACCAAGACAAAGAAACTCACGTTCTTCTTTGTGGAGCAATCAGCGACCTTAACTCGTCTCTAAGTCCGTCTTCAAAACGAACACAACGATCATGTTCGATGCCACTATTCCCCGAGCATAACGACTCAAATTTTAGGAATTCCGCTTCATACTCCGAGACGGACTTATTCCCTTGCACTAATCCTGAAAAGCTTTCCTTTGAGCGTCAATGTAGCTTGATCCAACATACTTCTTCTGGTATGCAGCTTTGAAGTACTCCCAAGTGAGATCATCTGCCGTAGCACCATCTCGGACCGTGAGCCACCATCGATATGACTCATCCTTGAGAAGCGACACCGCTCCTTTCAGTTTCTCCTCATTTGTCAAATCTATTTCATCCATGATTCTTTCGGTCGATTCCAGCCAATACTCGGCCAGATATTGCGCTACACCAGAACACACCTCGGAAAAATTCAGCTCCGTTAGCTCGAAGTCTCTCAGGAACCGACTTCCGAGCTCCTCCACCTCCACCAATTCCAGCTACCCTTTCCAGAACTCGAAGCATCGCTTGTGACACAGCGTCGTCACCCGTCTGATCCTGCTCTTCAGCTCCAAAGGTTGGGGGTGGTGGTGGCGGTATCTCATTCTCAGATCCTTGACCCGACCCGACAAAGTTCGTCATGCCCATCCTACCCCTTCCACGTCCACGACGGCCACGTCCTCTAAAGCTCATTCTAACTATCGCGCTTTAATCTGATTAGGAAATTTTTATGAATTAGTACATGTTTCACTTGATTATCCGCGAAGAAATTTTATGAAAAGAGTTTAATAGAGATTCTTTCGATCAAACAAGGTTTTAAGTCTTCTATCATGGTTTACAAAGAATAATACATCCATTCCCTATACCTTTCATACCTATGCACTCTTCAGGCATTACTGTCCGTTTCTAACCCAGGGGTATTTTCGTCATTTTTCCTAAAGGGTATTTTTGTAATTTTGTCAATCAAGAATATTTTGAAAATTTTCGAAGATACATTTGTCCTACCATCTAAAAAAAATAATTTAATGATTTTAAAACTGAAGTTTTCCTTAAAACATGGCTAATCCCTTTCGGGTTTTATTTAGGATTTTGCCTATGATCGAGTCCTCTTGGTTAGAGTGAACCGAAGCTACGCACCAGGTAGGAATCCCGCGAAGAGGAGGTGAGTCACGAGGACTGCTTAAGTACCAAGCTCTTCCGGATCCAATCCTAGACATGCGCACCAAAGGTTACCACACCCTAACTCGGTGACTTGGTCGTAGGTTGGTTTAATTAGGCTCTTAAAGTCTTATGTCTTTGTTTGGAGTAAACTAGTCCTAAAGTTTAAAATACTATCACTATCTCGTCCCATGCTTCCTACCATTCTACATAAATAATTCATACAAAAAGTTAGTGGTACTTACAGGCGGATCGGTGCAGGAGACTCAAGTGCCATGCTTATTCAAAACCATAATATTTCAAATAGACCTACTAAAACATTTTTGGGCCTTGGGCCCCACAGTGAGCTTTGAACTGGGCTCGATACCAATTTTTGTAACACCCCAAACCCGGCCCAAACATTACGACCAGAATATGGTTTGCTACAGAGAAAAGTTTTTAAAAAAATCATTTTAAAACCGATTTGAAATTAGTCGAAATGCCTTTCAATTTAAATTTTCTTTGTTAAAAACCAAACTTAAAATATTAGTGAGTCGAGTTGTTTACAAATTTCAATGTACCCGATGGTACTTTAAAAACATTTTATGTTTAATTTGAGAAAACATGTGCATCCGTTTTAACATCATCAAATAGTTTAAACAAACATTCAAAACATGCAAAGCAATAATAAAATAATCCTAGGAGGCCTTATTACAATTAAGCAACATAAACCCAACAGAAAAAATAGATAAAATCCAAAATTCATTTATTAAAAATCTCCCTTTGCATGGCCACCTCGAGTCCATCCGGCTCCTCACCCATGGTCTCACGAATCACTGAAAAATTAAAGGAGAAGGTGAGTCACCAAGACTCAATGTGTAACCCTTCCCCAATTTAATGTAATAACATACACAAATTATAACCAATTAACATGCATAAGTTTAAATGCACCCAACCTAACCATCCATACGCCTTTTTCTACCCCTTGTGGTACCAAACCACCGGTGGTGCCAAACCACCGTGACGTATAGTCACAAATGTGATACCAAATCACTTTGGAGATACCAAATCTCCGGTGTCCGAAGACACAATTGTGTTACCAAAACACCGTGACCGAAGTCACAAATAGATGATGGGGCCAACCCATCGTGTGATACCAAATCACCGCGAGACAATCCCATATCTCAAAGTGGGGCCAACCCACGGTGGTATTAACCACGAGGACAAGTCGCTATGAGGTGCCAAACCTCTGGAGGTACCAAACCTCTGGTGACCGTAGTCACGATGTGTTACCAAAACACTTTGGTGTCCGTCGACACGAATATCACGCCCCTCCTCTCATCAACCCTTAGCAATCATTTATATGCATGTACCACAAATCATGTTGATAGATTTATTTAACAACATCCAATCGATTTATCATAAGCCATATATCAAATAATACACATACCAAATGTGTCATGCTTCCCAAAAGCATCAAATAATAATCACATAGTAATAAGAACTTACCCAAATCCTTGTTAATACCATGAAGGTATTTCATCCATGTCTACACAAAACGTTTAGGCATAAAATAACACTTAGCATATTAAAAGTTATAAGATGTGTATGTATACACACTTGGCACCAAAAAGAGTTCTAAATCCCGAATAGACAAATCGGCCACACAAGTATTCTTGCCCCTATATTCGGCCAAAAATGAATATTAGAACCATGGCCTATTCGGCCAAACCAAAATAATTGAGAAAGGTTCCTTGTGAACCTAAAATCTTACCCAAAGCCTTCAACACTTATCCAACACACTCCTAAAAGAATCGGCCTCACTTCCCTACAATCATCATCAATAAGGTTTATTAGCCTTCGGCTTAAACGAAACTTAAAATAATAATCCTTCGAAATAAACCTTACCACCTTACCAAAACCAATTTCTAGAGAAGTCCCGATGATAACTATCTTACCTTCAATATTCGGCCAAAGATAAATCAAGAAAGTAGAAGATTCGGCTATATGGTTATGGAAAATGAAGAATATGTGAAAGAAAAGAGAATTGAAATGAGAGAGAATTCGGTTTAATCAACAAAAGAAAAGAGAGAGCAACAAGAAGAGAATGGTTCGCCCAAAAGAAAGAGAAAGAGAAAGTGGTTGAGCAATATTGAAAGAAAGAAAAAGAGAGAAAAGGGAGTAAGAGTTTCACCAACACCTAGTTATCAAAGAAGAAAAAGATGCACAAAAGTTCCCATGTTGTTTCGGTTTCAAAAGGACAAATGAAAGAAAAGAGATGGTATTTGGTTCACACGAAATGAGGCTAAAGACCAAAAGAGAAAAATTGCACCAAAATGCACAAGACACTTTCGGCCAAAGAGAGGAATTTTGGAGAGAAAGAAAAACAAAGCAAAAAGATGTTCAAATGACAAAAATTGGCCAACTATTCCTTCCCCCAAGCTACCTATCAAAATTCGGCCACCCCCTAGCCATACATGCCGTCCACATTCATCCACTAAAGGCTTAGGAAACTTTCCAAAACATCCTCCACCCTTCATGCCTTTTGTCCCCTCATCATACCATAACTTCAAGATTCTTATCCCTACTATCAAGCTTTCCTTAATCATATATTCAACTTACCAAAAGAAATAGTCCAACCTATCATAAATAAGTTTGACCGTCCATCAAAGCAAGGATATAAAAATAAACCTTCAAATTGCTAAACATGCTACTCAACCTCTAACCTCAAGCCAAACTCCATGCGCCATTACCAACTTGCCATGCACTCATCTTGTCACTTATTGCTACTTAAATTAACTTAAGTGCTAAGCTCATTTAATCCTCTTCTTTAAATAAGCCATACTAAGAATTATTCTACTAAACCGAGCTTACTCAAGACCCCTAATTAAGCCTTATATCATCACGAATAATATCACAGAAATTCAAATACAAGAAAAATAATTCAATCACAAATAACCCCTATTTTGGGATGTTACAGGAAGAAGGTGGGGTGAAGGGGGAGGGCTGTAGGGTTTAAATAAAATTTTGTATCTGAGGCTCTCCCACGCCCGTGGACGGAGGGTGTGTCGATTCACACGGCCGCATTGTACGGCCGTGTTCCTAGGCGTGTTGGTTCCCCATGCTCGTGTCTAGCCTGTGTTCGACAAGTCAGTATGTTGGCACGGTTGTAAGGCACGGACGTGTTCTGCCCGTGGTTGGAAAGTCAGTAGCTTCACACGGTAATAGGGCACGGCCGTGCCCCTTTGTCAGTGCCTGTGGTGTAGTGCTTGGATCCTTGACGTCGAGAAGTGGTTGGAATTGATTCGCACGGCCTCTGCTATGTCAGTACGGGGATTCTTATGGTCCACACGGCCACGGCCAAGGCCGTTTGCAAGGCCGTGTGTCCTGGAATTCTGCACCCCTTGTTAGTTTAAAGCTAGGTGTAAAGAAGAGAAGAAAAAGAAAAATAAATTTAAAGCAAAATATAAGAATAAATTATGTTAGTGCTCGGGTTGCCTCCCGAGAAGCGCTCGTTTATAGTCTTAAGCTAGACTCTCCTCTCGTTCGCTTTGTCAGGGTGGTTTGAGGAGTTGGAAGTCCTTCCTCATGCTATCATTTGTGTCTTCGTGAAAAAGTTTAAGTCGAGATGTGTTTATAGTAAAAGTACCAAAAATAGGATTACTTACCTCGACTGTTCCGTGTGGGAAAACACTGGTTACCCTAAAAGATATTTCTTTGTTTGTGCTAGGGTCCGGAGGAGATATTTGAGGATCTGCCTAATCTAACAGTACCTGGTCCCCTATTTTGAAGTGGTTTGTTGTTTCTATTAGCTCTTTTGGGGGTTCCTTCGATTTTATCTTGTGTAGTTGTGGTTCTTCGTCGTGTATCCCTAATTTCTCCTTGAAGTGTGTTTTCCACTCATCTAGATCATCGAACTGAATCCCTCGATCTTCATGAGTTATTTCTTTGTTGGCATGGGGTTTAGATCGGGTTCAGTTGTATTCTTTGGTGGTGCTTCCTGAAAGTAAGGGTTAACCGAATGGTTATCAGTAGAAATTACATTCTCACCTTGATTACTCGATGTTTTAGCCGAGTCGAGAGCCTTGATGGTGACTGTCTCATTACCTACGCAAAGTATGAGTTCTCCTGCATCAACATCAATTTTAGTCCTGGCAGTTGCTAAAAAGGGTCTTTCTAAAATTAGGGGGATCGAATTATCCTCATCCATGTCTAAGACAACAAAGTCTACTGGGAAAACGAATCTGTCGATTTTTACAAGAACATCTTCGATAATACCCCTAGGAATTCTAACAGTTTTATCAGCTAATTTAATGCTCATCCTAGTTTGTTTGGGTTTCCCTAGACCTAATTGTTTAAAAAATTTATAAGGCATGACATTTATGCTTGCCCTTAAATCAGCTAATGCATTATCAACAGTTAGTCTACCAATTAAACATGGAATTGTAAAACTCCCTGGATCTTTTAGCTTTTTTGGTAGCCTATTTTGGAGAATCGCTGAGCACTTTGCATTAAGTTCCACATGTGACGACTCGTCTAACTTCCGTTTGTTTGTCAGAAGCTCTTTTAAAAATTTCCTAGAATCTAGCATCTGTGAAAGAGCTTCAAGTAATGGTAAGTTAATATGTAATTTCTTTAAAAGTTTAAGAAACTTACCGAATCGTTTCTTCTGTGTGTCGTCTCTTCTTAATGCCTCGAGGGTAGGTACGCGAGGTTGGTACTCCTTGATTACCGTTTTGGCTTGTCTTCTGTTACCTCAACTTTACCTTTTTCTACCATGTTTCCTTGTGTTGGGTGGGTTCGTCTACTTCTTTTCGCTTTCATGAGTTTGTTATGGCTTGGATTTGCTCCTTTGGATTAATTTCAGTATTACTCGGTAGACGCCCTTGCGGTTGTTCGGATAATAGCTTTGCAATTTCTCCGACTGACTGGGTAATTTCCCCGATTGCCTTTGTAAGTCCTCCAACTTGGTTCTTGATCTTTTTGATCGATGTTTGTTGGGTGTCGAGTGTTACCTCAATTTTTTGGAGACGGGCTTCTGTGGATGCTATAAATTTGTTCAACGTCTCTTCAAGATTCGCCTTCTTTTCCTGTGGATAGGGCTGATTTTGAAAATTTTGAGGAGGTTGTTGTCTTTGATTTCCTTGTCCTCCCCACGAAAAATTTGGGTGCTTCCTCCAACCTGGATTATAATTATTACTATATGGGTTATTATTAGATCTGAAATTGTTACCTATATAGTTCATCTGCTTAAACTTTACGTGCCGGTTGGTAGGGTGGGTACTCAAGATTCGCCACAGTTCCACTTGCGTCGCACTGCATGACTGGATGTACCTACGAAGAACACAAACTATCGAGCTTTTTATTCATCAACTCTACCTGATTTGATAGCATGGTTACTGCGTTGAGGTTGTAAACTCCGGCTATTTTTGTTGGCCTTGTTCTTGTAACTTGCCACTGATAGTTATTCAGCGACATCTCTTCTATAAATTCGTAGGCTGCTTCAGGAGTTCTATTATTCAGGGTTCCACCGATGGTCGAGTCGATTAGTTGCCTCGTTGAGGGGTTTACACCGTTATAGAAAGTCTGGACTTGAAGCCACAAGGGTAAACCATGGTGCGGACACCTTCTCAAGAGATCCTTATATCTCTCCCATGCATCGTATAATGTTTCTAAATCCATCTGCATAAAGGAAGATATATCATTACGTAATTTGGCCGTTTTGGCCGGTGGAAAATATTTTAATAAAAAATTTTCGGTCATTTGTTCCCATGTAGTGATTGACCCTCGTGGTAACGAGTTTAACCACTGTTTAGCTTTATTCTTTAATGAAAAGGGAAATAACAGAAGTCGTATGGCATCATCAGAAATGCCATTTATTTTGAAGGTATCACAGAACTCTAAAAAATTAGCTATATTAGCATTTGGATCTTCGTCCTGCAAACCATCAAATTGAACAAACTGTTGAATCATTTGTATAGTGTTAGGCTTTAATTCAAAATTATTAGCAGCTATAGCAGACCTAAAAATACTTGATTCGGCTCCTATTAAATGTGGTTTAGCATAATCAAACATAGTACGAGGAGCATTATTTTATCCCACATCTTGTGGAGGAAGATTATTTTCGTCCATCCCTTCAGTAGGATTGGATCTGTCTTCTCGCTCTCCTTGGTAATTTAGGGCTTGCCTAATTTCTCCGTGATTTCTCCAAGCGGTAGCTTCAATATCACTGTCGTATTCTAAAGGTCCTCTCGGGTTCCTTCTAGTCATAAACTGTAACACCCCAAACCCGGCCCAAACGTTACGACCAGATCTGGTATGCTACGGTTTTAAGGTTAAAAGCTTTACTTGGAATGATTCTGAAAAACTTAGTCGTTTTTGTAGATAATCTTTAAATAGGTGGCACTAATAGAAAATCTTTGAATTTTTATTTTTTTCCAAAACAAGTGTTATTTTAAATAATGTGTGAAAATCCCATTTTTATTTCTTTTAATCATAAGTCCTTGATCATGAATGAAAAAAAATAAACATTGACAAGTATCAACTGATAACCTAAGCGATGGAGGCCTTATTACATAAAATAATTCCAAAATTTAAACTTAAAATAAAATGGAAATTTAATAAATAAAAGACTTGTTGGCCTCGAGTCCGCCTCGCTCCCCCGTCCCACGATCTACCGCTCATCCGAAAGGTTAGGAAAAATAATAGGGTGAGTCACCAAGACTCAGTGTGCAAATCCCGAAAACACATAAAAGGCTTTAAGCCCACAAACACATTATGGCCTTGGCCCGTATACAAGGGTAACTATATATGCATCATGGCCCATCCCAGCCTAGAAATCCATCCTCTACACACCAACCCGTACCAACCATCACACCTTGGGGATTTCTACAATCAACCCTCCAACCGCTACACACCGTATCGACAGCTGTGCTGCCTGTCTTAAAGATCGATCACTATGTGACCTATGTGGCAAAGCCACCGATCGCCATGCGACCTTAATAATACATCGTAGTATTTCGACATCTGAGCTGCCTGTCATAAAAACCGATCACTATGTGACCTATGTGGCAAAGCCACCGATCGCTATGCGACCTTCTTCCCCTTCATCATATCAATCCCATCCCATGCATACATACACGCAGAATCAAAACAATATACTACCTAAAAGTTCACATTCTATCACATACATCGATACACATAGAGAAGTTTCTATGATTACGTACCTGGCATCCCTTGCCTACCCTTTTTGGGTAATCCGACTGTCTATACAGCATTTTTTCGGCTTTTAGCCCATAACATATATTTAGTACAGATTACTATACAGCTTTTTTCCAGCTTTTAGCCCATAACATATATTTAGTACAGATTACTATACAGCCTTTTTCCGTCTTTTAGCCCATAACATATATTTAGTACAGATTACTATACAACCTTTTTCCGACTTTTAGCCCATAAAATATATTTAGTACAGATTACTAGTGTGTTAGAGATCTACACACCTGATTACCGTTAGAACGAGACCCTCTAAGTCGACGCTATCCGTAGCCAACACCACCACTATCTGCCTTGAAATCCCGAAAAGTGATATGAGATTCAGGAACTAGTGTTTCTGGCTTTTAGATCTAAGATATCTTACTAGAGAAGATTCGGCTACTCCCAGAGGATTCTGGCTTTTTGCGAAAAATCCGAAAGAGAAGATGATTCGAAGAAATCTATAGAGATTCGGCTTTTAGAAGAAAGAAGAGAAAAGAATAATGGAGTTTTCGGCTTTCGGCTTTTTAGAAGAAAGAAGAGAAGAGAATAATGGAGTTTTCAGCTATTAGAAGAAAGAAGAGAAAGGAATAATGGAGTTTTCGGCTTTCGGCTTTTAGAAGAAAGAAGAGAATAATGGAGTTTTCGACTTTTAGAAGAAAGAAGAGAATAATGGAGTTTTCAGCTTTTAGGAGAAATAAGAGAATAATGGAGTTTTCTGCTTTTAGGAGAAAGAAGAGAATAATGGAGTTTTCGGCTTTTAGAAGAAAGAAGAGAAAGAAAAGGTGGAAACCCTAAATGCTGAAAAATAAAGAAGAGAACCCTCCCTATTTATAGAAATTTTGGCACTCACCTATGAAAAACTGAAAGTGCCCTTCCTGATAACTAAAAATTAATCAAATAAAAAGGGAAAATTCGGCACCCCCTTTGCCATAAAGAAACTGATTTCTTCACTTCTCTAGGTGATGGAATTTCGGCCAACTCCTAGCCTTGTAGATAGCTCCTATCTTTTCTCCTTTTTTTTCTTCCATATTATCAACTATATTATCTACATTCCCATTCACATAAATCCTCCTATTTTTGAGACTTGTTGCCGTCCACTCTACCTAACCCTAATGCTGAAATTTAGCTAACTTAAATTAAAAGAGTTGGGCTCCATGTAACTTAAATTTGGGCCCCTTACTCCCTTGTGTGGCGTCACCTCCTTGCTCCTAAGTGGCGCCATCGACCACCGGGCCACAAGCCCATTTTGATATTTTAAACTCGGATACCACCTTTTAAACCCTATAGTGCCCAAACAAAAATTTAACTAAGGCTTCAGCCCAATCCTGAGCCCAATTTGGACCCTTAATGCTCAAATTAACTCATTACACATATTCACCCATTAAATGCATAGGCCCAAAAATTCATGGATGTTACAGATTCTACCCCCTTAAAGAAATTTCTCGCCTCAAATTTCCAACTAACTATTAATCATACTACCCAAGTCTCACCACTATGCTTTCGCTGCGAACTCTAATTCTAAAGCCAAAGAAACACTTAGGATAATATGATAGAGTACGCACCGGTACTCGGATCTGGAGCATCCTCGTCCCCTTTTACTCATTCTACCGATTCACGTTTATCTGATTAAAAATTTTATGAATCATTAATTTCTTCCACTGATTATCCACGAACAGTCTTATGAATAGTAGTTTTAAGAGTAGTTCTTTCGAATTCGCAACTATAACTACAATTCAGTCTCAAGTTAACATCTCCTAGTTCTAGGAAGCACACACATACAATCATCAACCACCACATACAAGTAGCATTCACGAACTTACGTTCATCACCTAAGGGTATTTTTGTCATTTCACTACCCAGAGGTATTTTCGTAATTTATCCTACAGGGGCATTTTCGTAATTTTCCAAAATAGGGTTTCTAGGTGATTTTGCGAAATAAGGGTATTTTGGTAATTTTGCAATCCGGGGGTATTTCGATAATTTTACAAATCAAGGATATTCTCAGTTATTTATAAATCAGGGGTAATTTAGTAGTTTTACAAAATAGAGTGGTGGTCCCTTTCGGGTTTAGTTATAAATTTTGGCCCGTCAACAAGTCCTCATGACTAAGGTGAACAGTCACTACGCACTGTAGGATTCAGATGAGGAGGTGAGTCACTAGGATCGCTTTAATACCAAGCTCTCCTCTGAATCCAATCCTAGACATGCGTATGCTGTTGCCACACCCTATCTCGCGACTTGTTCACGAGGTTTGTTTGGTTGGATTAAATCTTATGAATTTAGAGAGTTGTTTAAACTAAGCCTAAAGTCCATCAATGTCTAATATACTAGCCTACATCCATCAAGCCCATCAAGCCCAACATACATATCACATCCAAAAGTTCAGAATACTTACCTGCGTGGATCGGGTGCCGGTAGACTCGAAGGCCATTTCTCAACCCAAACTTTTCCAAATTCTTATCAACTTTAAAACAATTACTAGACCCATTTCACACAACCCGAGTTTTTAATCGGACTCGATATGCAAAATATAACACCCCAAACCCGGCCCAAACGTTACGACCAGATCTGGTATGCTACGGTTTTAAGGTTAAAAACTTTACTTGGAATGATTCTAAAAAACTTAGTCATTTTTGTAGATAATCTTTAAATAGGTGGCACTTGTAGAAAATCTTTGAAATTTTATTTTTTTCCAAAACAAGTGTTATTTTAAATAATGTGTGAAAATCCCATTTTTATTTCTTTTAAACATAAGTCTTTGATCATGAATAAAAAAAACATAAACATTGACAAGTATCAACTTATAACCTAAGCTATGGAGGCCTTATTACATCAAATAATTCCAAAATTTAAACTTAAAATAAAATGGAAATTTAATAAATAAAAGACTTGTTGGCCCCTCGAGTCCGCCTCGGCTCCCTTGTCCACGATCTGCTGCTCATCTGAAAGGTTAGGAAAAATAATAGGGTGAGTCACCAAGACTCAGTGTGCAAATCCCGAAAACACATAAAAGGCTTTAGGCCCACAAACACATTATGGCCTTGGCTCGTATACAAGGGTAACTATATATGCATCATGGCCCATCCCAGCCTAGAAATCTATCCTCTACACACCAACCCGTACCAACCATCGCACCTTGAGGATTTCTACAATCAACCCTCCAACCGCTACACCGTATCGTATCGATGTGTCTTTGCTGTCTTAAAGACCGATCATCAGTGACCTATGTGGCAAAGCCACCGATCGCCATGCGACCTTAATAATACATCGTAATATTTCGACAGTTGAGCTGCCTGTCATAAAGACCGATCACTATGTGACCTATGTGGCAAAGCCACTGATCGCTATGCGACCTTCTTCCCCTTCATCATATCAATCCCATCCCATGCATACATGTATGCGAGAATCAAAACAATATACTACCTAAAAGTTCACAGTCTATCACATACATCGATACACATAGAGAAGTTTCTATGATTACGCACTGCATCCCTTGCCTACCCTTTTGGGTAATCCGCTATCTATACAAACCTTTTTTCCGCTTTTAGCCCATAACATATATTTAGTACAGATTACTATACTGACCTTTTCCAAATTTTTAGCCAATAACATATATTAAGTACAGATTACTATACAGCCTTTTTCCGGCTTTTAGCCCATAACATATATTTAGTACAGATTACTATACAGCTTTTTTCCGGCTTTTAGCCCATAACATATATTTAGTACAGATTACTAGTGTGTTAAAGATCTACACACCTAATTACCGTTAGAACGAGACCCTCTAAGTCGACGCTATCCGTAGCCAACACCACCACTATCTGCCTTGAAATCCCGAAAAGTGATATGAGATTCAGAAACTAGTGTTTTCGGCGTTTAGATCTAAGAGATCTTACTAGAGAAGATTCGGCTACTCCTAGAGGATTCTGGCTTTTTGCGAAAAATCAGGAAGAGAAGATGATTCGAAGAAATCTATAGAGATTCGACTTTTAGAAGAAAGAAGAGAAAAGAATAATGGAGTTTTTGGCTTTCGGCTTTTTAGAAGAAAGAAGAGAAGAGAATAATGGAGTTTTCGGCTTTTAAAAGAAAGAAGAGAAAGGAATAATGGAGTTTTCGGCTTTCGGCTTTTAGAAGAAAGAAGAGAATAATGGAGTTTTCAGCTTTTAGAAGAAAGAACAGAATAATGGAGTTTTCGGCTTTTAGGAGAAAGAAGAGAATAATGGAGTTTTCGGCTTTTAGAAGAAAGAAGAGAATAATGGAGTTTTCGGCTTTTAGAAGAAAGAAGAGAAAGAAAAGGTGGAAAACCTAAATGCCGAAAAATAAAGAAGAGAACCCTCCCTATTTATAGAAATTTTGGTACTCACCTATGAAAAATCGAAAGTGCCCTTCCTGATAACTAAAAATTAATCAAATAAAAAGGGAAAATTCGGCACCCCCTTTGCCATAAAGAAACCGATTTCTTCACTTCTCTAGGTGATGGAATTTTGGCCAACTCCTAGCCTTGTAGATAGCTCCTATCTTTTCTCCTTTTTTTTCTTCCATATTATCAACTATATTATCTACATTATCCCATTCACATAAATCCTCCTATTTTTGAGCCTTGTTGCCGTCCACTCTACCTAACCCTAATGCCAAAATTTAGCTAACTTAAATTAAAAGAGTTGGGCTCCATGTAACTTAAATTTGGGCCCCTTACTCCCTTGTGTGGCGTCACCTCCTTGCTCCCTAAGTGGCGCCACTGACTACTGGGCCACAAGCCCATTTTGATATTTTAAACTCAGATACCACCTTTTAAACCCTATAGTGCCCAAACAAAAATTTAACTAAGGCTTCAGCCCAATCCTGAGCCCAATTTGGACCCCTAATGCTCAAATTAACTCATTACACATATTCACCCATTAAATGCATAGGCCCAAAAATTCAGGATGTTACATAAACTAGAGGTACCTGCTAGGAAAAGAAAGAAAGAGAATTTAGCAATAAAATCTAAAAAGAAAAATAAATTGCGAAAAAGAAAAATAAAAAATAATGGCTAAAGTAAAAAAAATAGAGCGTTCTTAATATTTTAGTTCCCCGGCAACGGCGCCAAAAACTTGATCGCTGTGAATCAGAGCTTTAAAATTTATAAAAAGAATGATTAAACCTGGAAACTAACTCTGACAACGATTGAGGCAAGTGGACCTATCGAACAGTAGTATAGCTTCGGCAAGACCGGATTATCGAACCCAAAGGAACTAAAAGTACTAATACTAACTTTCTTTTTATTTTCTAGCCTAAAATAAGTGAAGTTGTTTATTAATCTAAATTAATTAACTACTAAACTAAAGACTCTAAGACAAAAAAGAATGAATTTGGAAAATAACTTGGGAAAAACTCAGTTGATTTAGGAGATACCCTAGGAAGAATCCACCTAGACTTCACTTGTTGTCTAACACTGAACCATACGATTTATTCACTTAGTTTGATCCGTAAGACTCCCTAACGTATATTAAACCCTCTCTCGAGGCAAATAACGTCTAACCCTAGGTTAATTAGTCGAACTCTCGTTCTCTTATAATAACCCCTAGAATAGCAATAAATCGATCTATGGATTCCCGTGACAGGTTTCACCCTAATCCGCAAAAATCTCGCCACCCTATCTCTAAGCGTGCTATCAACTCCGCTTAATTATGTTGGATCTACTCTTAGGCAGGGTCTATTCCTCCTCCACCTAAGCACATTAAATTTGGATTAAGCTCACATAATTAAGAACAAACTAAGTATTTATCATATAATTCAGAAAACAATAACAAGATTCATCATAGGTTTCATCCCCTTCGGGTATCTGAAAGGTTTAGTTCATAATAATAAAGGAAAACATCCCAAGAGAAAAGGCAAAACAAAACATAAGAAATCCCTAAAACCTTTTGAAGGAATTGAAGAGGAGATCCTCTGTCTTGAGTAGAATTCCGGCTTCTTGAGATGGATCAACTGGCTATCCCTGAGTGAATCCCCACAAATTTGCCTTCTCTGGCCTAACACGACGCCCCTAGACGATGGCTTTGGGCTCCCCCTCTTAGGTCATACTTAGGGTGTATTTATAGGCTTTTGAAATACGTTTCTTTCTCCCTAAGTATCCTTTCCCGAATAAAATTGCTCTTTTCCATGGAAGAGGCACGGCCATGGCGTACGCCCGTGTAAATCATGGACAGGCCGTGTTTGTTAATGAGACACGGCCGTGTGAGTCGGGTTTAGACCGTGTTCTAGATGATTGACTTGGCGTGGTCGTGTGGATCCAAGTCCAGGCCGTGTCGATTTCCTCTTTGGTCCATTTTGGTCCGTTTTGAGCCCGTTTCTTGTTCTTTTTATCCTTGGGTGCTTTCCTGAGTATAAGACATGAAAAAAAGGATTAAGAGCACCTTTTACATAAATCAAGGGATAATTCATCCAAAAGCATACTAAATGTGGGCCTAAAATATGTTACTATTTTGGTTTATCAAATACCGAGTAAGTCAGCACCACTTTGTTTGCTCCATCGTGTTGTTGACTAAAAAGGTGAGTTTAAGTAAGAGTGTGTAATAGAAAGTAAATAAATTAGGAGCACTCTGTTGTAGTAACAGATTGAGTAGCAAAGGAGGTAGTTATTTGCTCAATCCATCTTCTAAGTCAAAAGCCTTAGCTTCAAGAGTGATTTCTGTTTAAATTGTGACATGATTGAGTACTAGGTAATTCGGTGTATGCTCTATTATGATTATCGAGTTAAAGAATTTTGTGACATGCTAAATCCCCTAATATACTAAATATATTTTATTTAAAAACAAACAAACAAACAAACAAAACAAACTAATATAAATGGTTTATACAAGTATGCTCAGAGCAAGAGTGACCTGAGTTTAGGAAACAAATGAACTGAGTAATCTAGGAGATATTTGATATGGCCAGAACATACATGAAACTTGGAAAATCTTGTTTTTAGGGAGCAATTTCTGACACTACCTTTGAAACTCAAACAGGTTTTTAATGAGAGAAAATGGCTGATAATTGATGTATATATTGGTCTTTGAATAGATTAACAATACAAGATGGGTAGATGCATTGGCAATATTGCTGCATATATGCATTCATGCATATTTTGCTTGAGGACAAGCAATAACTCAGGTTTGGGGGTGTGATAAACCTTGGAAAGAGTTATATTTCATGCCTTTAGACCTAGCTAATTTCTTGTACTTGTGTACATTTAGTGTCATTTTAGGACATTTTATTAGTATTTATCATTTGCATTAGGAGCTTGGATAGTGTTTACATGTTAGATACTTTTAATTTCGTGTGGAAGGGTTGTGTTTGGTGGTTTGGCAAGTGCAGGATATGGAAAAAGAAATAAAGGAGTGAAGGTTTGCCAGGGCAAATGGTTTGACAATTTTCCACCTTGTATGCCGTGGTAAATTAGGAACATGATCGAGTCAACATTTAGCACATACCAGTCTCAGTCCAGCTTTACTTGTACCAAAAAAATCTACCTAAAAAAGAGGAGAAGATATCGTGGGCTGTTGGAGTTACCCTAGGACGAAATGCTTATAAAAAGCCAAAAGAGGAAGCCCTAGGTGTAAAGATCCGGAGGCAACAATAGAGGGAAGTGGCTGAGTAGAGCCGGAAATAGGAGACCGAAGGTAGTCCCTCTCAATCATTACAGGACACTGTACTGCTGGATTGAGGATTGATTTGGCGACAACTATCTTCCTAAATTCTTCCATTATTTATTATTATGTTCTCCGTAAATTGAATTGATCATAATGATGTTGGGTGTTATTTCAAACTTGTTTTAATCACTGACCCATGAGCTAAATCTCATAAGGTTGGGATTACATGATGAAAACTTTTATTTTTTTAATTGTTGAAGCATATATTTGACTTAACCTATTGTTCCATTCAATTGTTTTTATTTCCCAATTGTATGCGTACATTCCCTGGACATAGATGACTGTGTAGTATGCCCCTAAAATGAATCTAATTCTGAAAAGGTTGGATTAGTTGGACCGAAATTGAATGAAAGAAATGGGTATTCGATCGAATACTTGCAACAAACTCTAGACATAGAGCAACATTTGTATAGAATGAAGACAAAACATTGCAGGGTACCGTGCTAAGGCTTATAGACACAAGCCAGGTAACTTGAGATCTAGCTCTCGAAAGAAGTAGGTCACTTTATGTCTCTCTGAGTAGTAGATTGAGTACGATTTTTGTAACACCCTTCACTCGCATTCAACGCCGGAATAGGGTTACAGAGCATTACCGGACTTACAACATATTTATGCATACTTTTAGCATACATTTTCTCAACTCAAACATTCATCATTAAATCTCAATAAATATGTCCCTATTACAAGCCTATGAGGCCCTAAACATGTTTTAGGAGTGGTTCGGGACTAAACCAATAACTTAAGAAACTTTCACAAACTTTGAAATTTTTTCTCAAAACAGGGGACACACGTCCGTGTGGCCAGGCCGTGTGTCTCACACGGCCACAAGACACGCCCATGTCACAGGCCTTGTGGACATTCGAAATGGGAGCACATGGCCGTGTCCCAGGCCTTGTCCTACCCGTGTCCAAATAAGTGAGCTTATTGACTTGGTTCACACGGCCAACACACACGCCCGTGTGGCTAGCCCATGTACCCTACGAAGTGGCCACACACGCCCGTGTGCCAGGCCGTGTGCTAGGCCGTGCCAAATCTGTAGGGTATACTGACTTATGCAACACGGCCAAGTCACACGCCCGTGTGCTAAGCCGTGTCTAAATTATAGGGTATACTGACTTATGCCACACAGCCGATCACACACCCGTTTGTGAGACCGTGTGGAGCATACTGACTTGATTTCTAAAACCACACTAGGGGACATACGACCGTGTGTCTCTGCCCGTGTGGACAAAAATAAGCTATTTACCAAGCCAATTTGCCACCCAAACTTATGCTCACCTACACAACCAAAATGGCACCAATTCACAGTATCAATGAACATCTAATTTAGCCACAATCAAGGCTAATTCATACCATTTCCAATACTAATAACCAAAGTGCTTATAACCTCAAGTCTTACTCAATCTAAACATACCAAAACACATATAAAAATCAACAAACTAAACCTTTACGAAACATACATCATTTTGCACCAATTCACAAGCATAATTCATATCTAATATCAACCATTTAACATTTACTAAATCAATATCCACAAGCCTCATAATATAAGCCATTCACATATCCATCCATGAACTCAAAATATTAACCATATATGCACATATATGCACATAACCAAATCCACCAAATCCACCGAGCTAGCTTTGATAACACTATAAAACACGGGAAAAATAAACAAAGTAAGCTATAAAGCTTAGTAAGCTCGTATGAAATAAACTTTATAAAATCATAAACACATAATTCAACAATTGATTATAGATACATGAATTCACATCAACTAACAAACCTTTCCGTTACTCATTCACAAAGTTATATACTTTCTTTATCATTTGTTCGATTCAAAACTAATATGGTTTATGCACTTACCTGTACCAACTTGTAACAATCTCATACACATTCTCGTCTTTCAATTACCCGTTGAACCATTAGGAATAGAAGTCGAATACTCAAGGGTCTCACACGATAAGTACCTATGCCATGGCCCAAAGCCAAATCAAGGTAACTTATCCGAAGTACTAATATCATGCTCCGAAGCAAAATCAACCGATATGCATGGCCCGAAGCCAAATCGGTATATCTCACACTCGAAGTGCTAATATCATGGCCTGAAGCCAACTCACTGTGTCCCCTAATGACATGTCACTAGTATCCTAAACTATTCCTAAGGTTCAACCAGGATTCCAACTGTCGAATTATCGTCGAATCATTTCCAAACATGTTCGTAGTCACATAATCAAAATTTATGCTATATCAAAGCATATAGAATACATTTGAAATGAAATTATAACATACGAACTTACCTCGGTTGCTAAAACGGTGAATCGAGTCAACTATTCCCTAACTTTGTTCTTTCCCCGATCTAAGTCTGTATTTCTCCTTTCTTGATCTAAATATATTCAAAATTGACTTATTTAATCATCTATTTATTCAATTCAATCCAAAACACACTTTAAAACATATTTACACTTTTGCCCCTAATATTTTACATTTTTTCACAATTTAGTCCTTATTTCATAAAATCTCAAATTAAGTAAATTCCAAATATACCCATGCTAGCTGAAATACTATTATGCCCCTAGCAGCCCATATTTTTCATTTATTTCACATTTGAACCACAAAATTTCAACTTTTCTCAATTTATCCCTATTTTGCATTTTCACTAAAAATCACTTAACAAAACTTGTATAATTCATAACAAATATTCATAATCTATCATCAAACATCAAAACACACGTGTATTCATCAATGGAATCATTCAAAATCTTTAACAATTTTGCAAAATAGTCCCTGAGCTAGCTAGTACTAGATGCAACGATTACAAAAACATAGAAATCATTAAAAACCGAACAAAAACGGACTTTATTCTTTAGAAGAACTTGCCGAATGCTCAAACCTAAAATGGTGATGTTTTCTTCCTTTAGAATTCGGCTAGGTGAAGAAGATGGACACAAATTATGGTTTTGTTTTTACTTATTTTAATTTATTTGCTAATTTACTAAATTAACCTTACTAATTAACCTTTAAATCAATTAATAACGTGTCCATAAATGTCCACTTACCTTAATAATGGTCTATTTATCACTTAAGGACCTCCACATTTAATATTCATAGTCATTTAGTGCATTTAACAAATAGAATTCAACTTTTATGTTTTACGCGATTTAGTCCTTTTTACCGAATTAAGCATTCAAACGATAAAATTACTTCACGAAACTTTCACACATACATGCTATCATGCTGTAAACACTTAAAATAATATTAAAATAATTTTTTTACCTCGAATTTGTGGTCCAAAAACCACTTTTCCAATTTGACTAAAATCGGGCTATTACAATTATGCTGAGGCATTACTGAAAGTAAGGGCAGATTCTTAGTAGTCCCAACCTTCCAAATCAACATCGTAGACCTTCAAACTGTTGTCCCAGCATCTTTGTCATAGTATTCTTAGTTATTTATTTATTCACTCGCGTTTTATTCATGTAAATATTCTCGTAATTGCCTTTGCATTTTTACTCTTTCTTTGTCTTAGCATTTTCCAATATTAGTCAGTATATATTTCACACTCACCTTTATTATTTTAATTTACCACTGTGTCCTTAACTTGCCTTTGCCATAACATTAATCATTATAATAACTTGACCACTCTTATACCTAATCTGATCCCTGTGGAGATGATCTCACTTATCACTTTATTATTTGATTCGACGTGCATACTTGCATAATTCACATATCATATTCACACGCGACAATTCCCGCTCGATTTTGGGGTCTACGGGGAGTAAATCAATAATTCGATCTATGCTTATAAAGACCTAAAAAAATTCACAAAAAATAGAGAACAAAGAATAATAAAAAAATTAAATAAGAAACAAATGAAAATAATTAAATAAATAATTTCACAAAAAATGATTAAGGCAACAGCCCTCGGCAATTGTGCCAAAAACTTGTAACGCGTGGTTTGTGCAAGTGTACACAGTCGTTATAAATTAATAAGTAAGAATAAGAGTTATCATCTCCACAAGGACTGTATATGTTAATCAATATTTCGCAAAATTAATATTAACAATTTGGTAAGAAAAACACAATAATATTAAGTGTTGGAAAAAATAAATGACTAGATGCAAAGTGATCCCTAATGCAAGTTAACATAAATGCAAATGAAATGAATGGTTAAAATGGATGAGATGGATTTAGCAACAGAATTCACAAGATTTCAACAACAACAACATGAATAGGCTAGAATAATCACATCAATTAACTTAGTTCATTCCCATCATGTTAATAATGCTCCGAAAAAATATTCAATGGTAACTTGATCTTTCATAACCTTGAAACCAATATTAAGTCCTTTCGAAATATTTTGCTTAGAAAAACATGCATATACTGATCATATTTAACAAAGGGTTTCTTAGAACTCATGTGAAATAATAGGGACTGGGTTGGTTTGAAACAATTTAATCACATAAACCTAAAAGCTATGTAAGGTAATAGAGCTCAGTCAAGTTGTTACGAACCTTAATTTAGTCAGGGTCGGATATAAATTAAGCATGCACTTTTCAATTATTGTGTCTATTAGCCACCATCTGGGTCAGATTAAGCAACTAATTCTAATGTATTCAACCACATTTTAATGAATGAAATACATGTATGATTTTAATTAAAAACATGATCGACTGAGGCATAGAACATCATAGCATGATTTAAATAAACTTTATTGAATTGATGCAATCATCTTAGCTAAACAGAATTAAGCTACCATTATTGATGAAAAAAAAACAACAAAGCAATTTGCAAACATAATGAATAATTAAGGAAGAGCAAAAAAGGAAAAAAAAAAACTCTTTGATAGTGTGGCCACTAACCGTGGAGGCTTCCTCCAATTCTCACAACTGCTCTTCAAGGTGGCCGGCCAAGAGTAAGTTTTTTCTTGAGGAATTACTTAGCTAAATAGGGAAATGGGATGGGTGGAAAAGAATGAAAGTTAGAGAGAAATGAGAGGATGCATGAATGTATGTTAAAGTATGAAATAAAGAATAATTGAGGGATAATTGTTGAGGGGTGTAAAGGGTAGTATTTATAGTGGATAGATTGCTAGTATGTTTGCTAAAAATAGCTTAAAATCCCTTAGGTTTCTCACTCCACTTTGTGGATATAGGGGGTTATTTAGTTGATTGATTCATGCATGAAATCATGCTTGAATCAGGCAAGGTGGTGGACGGTTTCAAGGGTAAATTTAGTGTGCTGATTTTTAATTCATTTGCAATTGTAGGGACCTCCAATAAATCTCCTAAAAGTGAATTTTGAGCTGCTCAAATGCCTTTTCCGAATTGGGCTTCATTCTCTCTTATTTGGACGGGTTGGTGACCTAAATGCTTTCCAAACTTGTTCATCAATTACACCAACTTCATTTGGATCAAATTAGTTTCTTCATGACCCAATTTTCCTTGCCTTTGCCGTCCATGTAAAGTGAAATTGGCTCATGTCCATGTAGCTTTAATAAATAAGCTATGCATAAGTTTTTGGTCCAACTACAACAAATAAATCAAGATTAGTATGTAGCATAAAATAATTAAATTATGCACAAATTTAATGAAAAATAGCAAAAAATTGCATTCTTTATTAAATCATGCACATTATCTTAATATGAACAAAATTCACCCAATTAATAATTAAATACTGGAAATTAATATTATTTTTAAGTAAAAAGGTGTCATAAACTACTAAAAAAACCTATATAATTTAGAGTTTATAGTCGTCTATAACAAGTGTTAAATGAGTCTATTTAAAGATTTAGGGTTGTCGTCATCCTCAACCCAAGGTCAACTGATGCTCTCGTATTAAACATTTGATTGTGTAGACTGAATCGCCCCTGGCTCGTAAGTATTTCTCGTACAGGACCGATGTTGCGACACCCTAGTGCCTCTGTTGCAACATCGAATGTAGTATGCTCATACTCAGGGTAGATTCAGGGGTGTGTCATGACATCCATTGAAGGCAATCTTGGAATTCTTGTGCTTTGCTCCCCATGTTGTAACACAACGACCAATACTGCGTTGGTACGCTGTCTAACGGTCTCTTGCACATTCACAAATTATATTAGCTCACCCTAAGGCCTTATTCGGCCCCTAAGGTCAATAAAATACTCAAATTACACTTTTTATTGAATGTAAATGAAACCCTAAAAACTCAACTAAAACATAATAAAAATGCTTGTATTCAAGCTCATCAAATGCTAAAACTAGTTTAATCTGTTACACCGAATTACTGCAGATCACCCCTCAATTGTTAGTGGAGCCATCAACTTCGAACTCCTCAATGTCTCCACCCTCATCCAAGTCCAAGAGGACTCTCGGCTCCGTCTTACAAGTAGTGGATGGTCCTACCTGTGTGGGTTGTGTGGTGTTAGATGGGGCGGTCGAAAAAGGTGGAGGTTGCGGGCATTCGAATGACTCTATGCTAAATTGTGTGGCTTGATGGCTGATCATCTTCCTACACTCATAGTTGCACGTTGTTTTGTATGTAAGGTATTCCTCTAACCATTGAGACGTGTCTTCAGTCATCAAGGCTGTCTGAGTCGATGTCGGCCCCCGTCATTGTACCCTCGGTGGTATGGGTTGAGGTTCCTTCATGGGCTCTGGCAACCCCCGATCTCGCGTGTATGCTCGATGTGTTGCTACCTACTTGTTTAACTACTCCACCCTATCGGTCTGTAAATTAAAAAATTGTGTATAGATAACATCATTTAGTATGCCCTTCGGTGGGTAGCTCGACACGTTTGTACCAAACTTGACCTCAGCTCTCCTGCACCACTCCGTAATCAGATCTGGATACAGAAACCCTCGTGTGTGCCCTTCTACACACAATCTTATGTTGTTGAAGATCTTGTCTCCTATATTAATCTGCTGGTCTTGCAAAATGGCTTGTAATATAACGACACGATCATCGGTAACTCCTGTGACATGTTGTACAAGTAATAATTAGGCAGGAATAAAATAAATCTACATTTTGGCCTCAAGTACCATAATTGATTGCTGGAACCTTATGGGGTCATTAGTTCCCTCCCTTCGAACCCAGGTGCCCTGGCCTTCAATTAAGAAATTGATAATGACATTATAGTCCACCTCGTGCTTGTCTAACTCCTTGTAAAAGTCTAGAGTGTGACGAGGGGCCCTATGGAAGGCCTTAATTGCGATAGGAGAGGCATCTACGAAAATGCCTCTCACAAAGACCTTTCGATCTTGTGCCTCCATAAAGGTTGCATAAAATTCTTGCACGGTTATGATGATTGTGGGTTGAAGGATATGTCGGCAAAAGGTAGACCAACTTAATCTCTCGATCCTAGTTAGGATCGAGTCATGGAATAAGTTTGTTGAAAAATCATATCCATGTTTCGATATAAGTGGTTTGTCCGAGAATTTGCCGCATCTTTTTGCGGCATATTCGGAGACAAATCATCCCTTCAGATCGTGAGGAACATTGCGTTCCTCAATTCTCCAGGATGTCATCCTCTTTCAGGAAGTCATAACTGATAATATTCAGCAGCTAATAATTACAGTTAAAATTAGTGTTCTCTACTATATTTATCAAATTGACCAATCAAACCATGAAGTGGCATTTCTGCAAATTTAAAACAAGATTCGTTTCTTCACAACGGCACAGAACCAATTCCAGATTTTTTTAAAAAATTTCAAAATCATTCCCGAACACAGAAAAATCGTCCATAATGATTTTAAGAAAATTTTCCACCATGTCAGAGAATATGGCCATCGTACAACGATGAAAAGTTGTCGGGGCATTACCTAACCCGAACGACATATGTCTGAACGTGAAAGTACCATATGGACATGTGAAAGTTGTCTTCTCTTGGTCATTGAGAGATATGGAAATCTTATTATATCCTGAATAACCATCCATAAAATAGTAGAAAGCTTTCCCAGCTAACCTATCCAACATCTGATCAATAATTTGTAGGAGAAAATGGTCTTTCCTCATTGCCTTGTAAAGATTGTGGTAATCCGTACAAACTCTCCATCCCATGACAGTACAAGTTGGTACGAGCTCATTGTTGTCATTACTTACCACTGTGACCCCTCTTTTCTTGGGTACACATTCCCATGAGCTATTTGAAATCGGGTAAATAATGCAAGCTTCAAGCCACTTAATAATTTCTTTCTTGACAACTTCTTTCATGATCGGATTCAGTCTTCCCTTCTGTTCAAAAGAATTGCTAAGGCAATCCTCCAACAAAATCTTATGCATTGAGAATGCAGGGCTAATTCCCTTTATATCAGCCAAGGTCCATCCCAATGACCTCTTAAATCGTTGAAGAACTTTTAACAACCTTGCCTCTTGCTTGGGTGTCAGCTTCGCAAAAATTACTACCGACAAAGTACTATTGTCACCCAAATATGCATACTTCAAATGTTGCGGCAAAGATTTTAACTCCAGTGTAGGAGGTTCCTCTATAGAAGGTTTAAGAGGATTGAAAGGTCGATTTGATAAATCCACGGATTCAAACTTCTTTCCTGGTCTATCCACTATCCGCTTTTCCAATTCCTAGCTTCCTTAAAATAAACATAGGCATTAGATTTATACTCGCTCCTAGATCACATAACGTCTTATCAACATAATGATTTCCAATTAAAAATGGGATAGTGAACCCTTCAATAAGAGCGACAGTCTCAAATTCTCACAATTTGTGCTTCTTGGACAATATATCTTTCATAAATTTCACGTAGTTGGGCATTTGCTCCAAAGTTTCAACCAGTGGTATGTTAATATGGAGTTGTTTCAAAACCTCCAAAAATCTTTTAAATTGAATATCCTGCTTAGAATTATGAAATCGTTGAGGAAAAGGTAAAGGTGGTTGTCCTTTAGGTTGCTGACACTATTTTGCCGTGGCACTCCTGTTGACAACATAATCTGGGTTTGCCACAGTATTTTGCTACTTACCCTTCTCAGCTGCAGTATGTTTTTTAGACGACTCTAGGGTCTTTACTTGGTTATTATTGGAGTTATCCTCTCTTGCCATGACATCTAGGGTAATGTCATCAAGTTGAGTTTTGCTTCTAAGAGTTATGGCCTTGCACTGGTCCTTCCCCTGTGATATTGAATTCTAAGTATCACTTAGCAATGCCCCTTGTGGTCTCAAATTTAAAGCATTCACAATTTGCCCCACTTGATTCTCAAGAGCTCGGAGAGACGCAGCCTGACTCTGAATTACAACGTTATTCTTTGCCATATATTCTTTTAGCAAGGCTTCAATAAATGATGATGATGAAACTGATGCTTGACCTTGCTAGACATTTTACCTCAGCAGAGGTTGAGTATAACTAGGAGATGCATTGATGGCATTCTGTCTTACCATATTGGTGATATTCCCCGCTCCTTGATTATTCCAAATAAATTTCAGATGTTGCTTCCACCCAGGATTATATGTGTTGGAATAGGGGTTATTGTTCTAGTTGAAATTACCCATGTAGCACACAGATGCTGGATTTGATGGGCATTCATCAAACACATGGTCTTCAGCACAATAAACACATGATAGCTCGATTGATTTTATCTCCTGGACTGTAGTAGGCCTTTTCATTGTTTTAATCATATTAGCCAAAGAAGACACCTGGGTTGTCAACGAAGTGATTACGTCCAGCTCCATAGTACCAACAGCTCTCTTGCTCGTCCCAACTCTTGTGGTAGGATATTAATAATCATTGTTGGCAATCTTTTCCAAAATCTCATATGCTTCATTATAATATCTATCCAACAAAGCACCATTGGCCGAAGCATCAACTACCATCCTCGTATGCGCATCCATCCCATTATAGAATATCTCCATCTAAGTCCAGTGTTGAAACCCGTGCATCAAACATTTCAGAATTAAGTCTTTAAATCGTTCCTAAGCTTCATATAATTTTTCATCCTCCAATTGCTGAAAAGATGTGATGTCATTTCTAAGCTTGGCATTCATATTTTGGGGATTATACCGTAGCAAAAACCTCGGGCAAAGATCATTCCATGACGCTAATGTTCCCGACAGCAAAGCATTCAACCATGCTCTTACACAATCTATTAAAGAATATAGAAACAGTTTAAGTCATAGAGCGTATATTTGTGGTCTAAACGAGTCACAAACCTCTAGAAAAAATCGTAAATGCAATCTTGGATCTTCAGTGGCCAATCCACCAAACTGTCTGACTGTTTACAACATCTGAAACATTACAAGTTTTAGTTCAAACTACTGAGCCTATATTTGTGGTCTGACTATCCCTGGATTCAGGTCATCTAAAATTGGCACAACATGCTCTCGGATTGGTTTATCTCGATCATCTATCACCCCACGAACATGAAGATTAGTGCCCTGACCATTCAAGTTATCATCCATACCAGGTATCACCCTACAAACAGGAGGATTAGAATATTGACTATTCAAATTATCATTGAGACAAGGATAATTCCCGTTCCTAGCCATTTTTCGCAGTTCTTTTTGCCTTCTTCGTAAAGTTCTTTCAATCTCTAGGTCAAAAGGATATTCTTTGTTATTAGGAATGCCTCTTCTCATGCACTGATGGTAAACCTGTAAAAATTAAATTCAACTAAGTTAAATAAAACTAACGAAATTAAGTAAAATAACCAAACCAATTTACACCAAATTGTTGATCCTTGGCAACGGATTTGTCACATGTGAATATGATATGCGAATTGTGCAAGTATACACATTGAATCAAGTAATAAAGTGATAAGTGAGATCGTCTCCATAGGCATCGGATTAGGTATAAGAGTGGTCAAGTTATTATAATGATTAATGTTATGGCAAAGCCGAGTTAAGTACGTAGTGGTAAATTAAAATAATAAAGGCGAGTGATCAGCTATTTAACGTCACAACAATAATGTGCAAGCGTACACTGTTGATGCAAGTATAGTAGACAGATGTGAGTCTATCAGATATCGATCACACAGGGATGGTAGTCTTTTATCTATTAATATCGGTGCAACAACTAGATAGAAACGAGATAAATTGTGAGAATAGTTGTCGATGCAATAACTTGAAAACAATAAAATAAAATATGATAATGATAAATTGGGATCCCCAACATTAATCTTCAGCAGAACACTAAGTGCTCACTAGGTATAAAAAGATAGGTGATTTTCAAGGCAATAAAATTCAATGTATATTTTACCCAGCGTCACTCCTCTATTTAATTTGAGACTTAAACATGCATACTAACCCCACCTTCCAATGATGGCAATACGACACTATTAAGAACAAGTGGACTAAATTCCTCTAATCCTCACTCAACTTCCGTTGTAATGCTTGTTGGCTCAAACTGTCACTGCACTTTCCAGTGTCAGTGGCTGTAATAACACTTCCGTGTTAAAAAACATTCAAACCCCAAGATTAAACAATAAAAGAAAGATTGAATAAGATAAGATTTCACCAAGAATTCATGTGTACTTCCATATAAACAGAAAATAGAGAGTAATCACCAGCATTTAGAAAGAAATAAGAAAGAATTAAGTGGAGAATTCTATTCCTAGATAACTCGACTGAATCTCTCTATTCCCTCTTGTCTCGCACTTAAGTCTCCTCGTTAGAAGCTAGTTTGCATCTGTTTTTCACGTTGGCTCACCCGTAAGAGGCTTAAACTGCCATGGTTGTAAGCTTTAAGGTAGGATGATGAAGATGATGATCCGAAAAGAAAAAGCTCCATTTTCTTCTCATGTCCACCTTTTATGTCCTCCTCCAATAGTATAGGTGTCAGTTCCTCAGAATTATTTTTTCCTTGTACGTATAGGTTGGTTATACCAGACTGGACAGCTCATGCAATTTTAGTTCTTATCCGGATAGCTGTCAGGTGCGGCGACAATTCTGAACGCAATATGGAATTAACTCATGCAGCGACATTAATGCAATAAGATTGCAAAATTAAGGATAAAATAGGCTAGGATTCACTGAGTTATAAAATGCAATTTACTAAACTGAAAATGCTAAAATATATGCTAAGGATAACTAAATGGGAACAATTTAACCAATAAGTAATGGGAAAAACCTATGTTCTTTCTAGTGCTATCATACCCCCAAACTTGAGTTTTTACTTGTCCTCAAGTAAAACAGAAACTAGCAAGGCTAGACAATTTTTTACTAAGGCAAATGATCAATCTAGCAACTTGAACCCTCTAAATTCCCAATGGATGAGTCACATTCAGATGAAAGAATATTGCATCGACAATTCATAAGCATGAATGAATAAGGTTGCAACTTCATCAATGCTAGCATCATGCTTCAAACCCTAAGTTTTATCTACCATTATAGCATTTATTGTACAATACTAAGTATTTATATATTATATATACATTTTTTTCAAAATAAAGGATATTGTTGCATTACTGTACTCTTGTTCCTGAGAAGTAACGATGGAGTGCAACAAAACCCTAGGGAGTATGTAATTGCACCGACACACACTCATGTAGCAACAGCCTTTGGCCAAATTGATTTTTATAGCGCTAGTATTGGAGTATTCCCTCTTTAACATTCCATACTACACCCACTTTGTAGTGTCTATAATTTATAATTATATATACATATATAAGTAGCTGTAAAAAGTAGATTCATTCAAGATTTAAGGAATGATAGCATTCATCCATTACTAATGCAACCTAATCCATTCATCAAAGAATTGAAGCTACAACCTTCTGTCAAATTCCTGCACCAGAGAAGTTAGATTTCAAAAATTCTGAAGAGGTTAAATCTAAACTAGTGAATTCTAATAAGCTAAACCCTTTATTAGATACAGATATATTACCTTGGAAGAAGTATACAATCCAAGCCAAAGTTCCACAACCTCCATATCTTTAAACACCCCAGCAATATAAGCAACAGCATGATACTCAATTTAAGAGAATGTTGGATGTGTTGAAACAGCTACGTATCAACATTCCATTAGTGGAAGCTTTGGAGAAAATGTCGAACTATGCAAAAGCTATGAAAGAATTTCTTTCTACGAGAGAAGTCTTGGAGAATTTGAAACTGTAGTCCTGACTACAGAATGTAGCCTATTTTTTCAGAATAAGTTGCCTCCTAAGTTGAAAGATCCAGGAAGTTTCACTGCACCTTTCAATATTGGAGAATCCTATTGTGATAAGTTTTTGTGCGATTTGGGATTGAGTATCAACTTGATGCCTAAGTCTATGTTTAGACGATTAGGTATTGGTAAGGCCAGACCGACTACAGTTACACTCCAATTGGTGGATCGATCTTTGGCATACCCAGAAGGAAAGATCAAAGATGTATTGGTACATGTGGATAAATTCATATTTCCTACTAACTTTATTATCTTAGTTTTTGAAGTAGATAAAAAAGTGTCAATCATCGTAGGAAGGCCTTTCTTGGCAGCCAGTAGGAAAATAATCGATGTATAGAAAGGTGAACTCACCATGCGAGTTCAAGATGAATAGGTGACCTTTAATAAACTTAAGGCCGTAAGATCTCCTGATGAGGTTGAAGATTGTTCTGCTATCTCCAAGGAAGATCTGCTGGTTTCTGCAAAATTAGAATACAATGATCCATCAGAAGGTATCTTATATGATTCTTCGCATCAAGATGGTGGATGGAATATGTTTAGAAGCTAACTCGAAAGGATTCAATTCAAAAGCTCAGTTTGAATCACTAGAGCTATCATCACATGAGTACAACAAACCTAACCCATCAAGAGAAGAGTCACTCGAGTTAAACTTAACAGTTTTGAAAAGGTCATTAGATACTAAAAAGAGTCTTATCGAGGGACAGAATAGATTGATCCATCTCGAGAATTTGATCTTAGGGAATTCAATTCTCAATGGTTAAAAGCATGGACCATGGATCCTATCTATGACATTCAGTGTGTGGGACTTGTAACAAAGAAAGAAGGTATAACAAAAAATGAGTTGATTTCATTAAGGATCATCATGGGAGGGTAGGTTTGTATGAATGACAGAAAGTCGAGCAAAGCAAAGCAGAAAGGCCATCTCTCACTGCTATTCTTTGATCAAATATTGAATATAATTGCTAGGCATCATTATCTCTTCTTTCTAGATGGATATGATTGGTATGAAAATGGCCATTTGACATCGCCTTTGTAACATCCTGAAATCGGGGCTATTTGTGATTGAATTATTTTTCATGTGTTTGAACTTTTGTGTTATTAATTGTGGTGTGGTAAGGCTTAATTATGGACTTTGAGTAGGTTCGGTTTAGTAGAATAAATTTTTGTATGGTTTATTTAATGAAGTGGATTAAGTGAGCTTAGCACTTAAGTTAATTTAAGTGTTAATTAAAGCACATGAGGAATTAGTGGCAAAGTGGTTATGGTGTTTGAACTTATAGCTTGGGGTTAGAGGTTCGAGTAGCATGTTTAACATTTTGAAGGTTTATTTTGAATCCTTGCATTGATGGACGGTCAAACTTATTTATGATAGGTTGGACTATTCCTTTTAGTAAGTTGAAAATTTGTTATGGAAAGCTTGAAGATAGGGATAAGAATCATGAGTTTATGGTATACTTGGGGACAAAGGCATGGAAGGTGGGGATGTTTTGGAAAGAAATCCTATGCCTTAATGCATGAATGTGGACGGCATGTAAGGCTAGGGGAGTGGCCGAATTTTGGTGAGGTAGCTTGGAGGATGTTGACCAACCTTTTGTTTTGTGCATCATTTTGTGTTTGTTTTTCCTCTCCAAAAAGCTCTCATCTTTAGCCGAATGTATAGGGTACTTTTGGTGCAAAAATATTTCTTTTGATGACAACTTCATTTTGTTGGAAACAAAATACCACTTTCTTTCTCTCATTTGTCTTTTGAACCAAACTACATTTTTGCATCTTGTGCATTTTCTTCTTTGGTGAAGTTTGTGGTGACCGAATATCATTTCTTCCATTTCTCTTTTCTTCCTTTGATCAATTCTTTTCATTCTCTTTTCAAATTTTATCAAAACCAAAAACCATTCTTTCTTTCTCTAAACTTTGGCCGAATCTCCTACACCATTATCTTTCATCTACTACTTTTCTTTTCTTCTCAAAACCGAATCCCCTATTTCTCCTTTCTTCTCAATAATTTCTTTATTAGCCAAATATACTCCTTTGGGTGTGTCAAAACTCTCTTCTTCCATTTAGAAGTATCTTGGTCGAATATTGAAGGTGGTAAGGATTTATTTTAAGGGATTATTCTTTTGATTATTCAAAAGCCAAGGCTATTACATTAATGGTTGCCGATTGTAGGGAAGTGAAGCGGTTTATGCGTCTGCTGGTTGCGTAGTTAGTACTCGAAGCGATTAGGTGAGGTTTTGGATTCAAATGATAACCCTCGAGATTATTTTGGTTTGGCCGAATGGCCTTGGTACTAACTTTGGGTAATGGCCGAATATAGGGCAAGGAAAACTTGTGTGGCCGATTGTCTCCTTAGGGATTTAGACTATCGTTGGTGACAGTGTGTACATACACACTTTATAATTAATTAACGTGCAAAGTATTATGTATATGCTAATCGGATTTGTGTAGATTTGAGTTTAATACCATAAAGGTATAGCAAGGCTTGGTAAGTCCTTGACAATATGATTTGCTATTTGATGCTTTTGGGAAGCATGACATATTTGGTATATGTGACTTATAAATGATTATTGGTAAATCCTATATATGTTGCTAAATGAGTATGTTGGCATGATTTACGTTAACTATCATTGATTGATGTGGGTTTTATGAGTGGAGGGGGCAGTGATATTCGTGTCGACGGACACCAGTGTTTTGGTAACACATTGTGACTACGGTCACCAGAGGTTTGGCACCTCCAGAGGTTTGGCACCTCATAGCGTCTCGTCCCTGTGGCTTAGTACCACCGCAGGGGGTGGCCCCACATTTGAGATATGGGATTGACGCGGTGATTTGGTATCACACGATGGGTTGGCCCCATCATTTGATTGTGACTTCGGGTCACCAAAGGTTTGGTACCACCACAATATTGACCAGATTTCGTGACTATACGTCACCAGTGGTTTGGCACCACCAGTGGTTTGGTACCACACGGGGTAGAGAAAGGCGTACGGATGGCTAGGTTGGGTGCATATTAAACTTGTGCATATTAAATTAATTATGATTTGTGTATGATGTTACATTAAACCGGGAAAAGGGTTACACATTGGGTCTTGATGACTCACCTTTTCCTTTAACATTTTCAGTGACTCGTAGTTGCGGATAAGGAGCCGGATGAACTCGAGGCGCCATGCAATGAAAATATGGACTAGGTGGATTTGGAACTATTTTTATTTTAATATGGGTTTGATTTATTTTGTTTAAGATGCAATAAGGCCTCCTAAAATTTGCACTTGGATTATTTTATGTTTTGATAAATTGCTTAACTATTTTATGATATTAAAATGGGTACACATGTTTTTCTCAAATTAATTCGTAAAAATGTTTTTGTGCCATCGGGTACACTTGAAATCTGTAACAACCTAACTTAGTATATTTTAAATGACATTAAGTAATGCTTTCTTCATAACACCTCAACTGTTTTAAATCAAAACAATATCTTTTATCAAAATTTAAAACGACTTAAAAAGAGATTTTCAAAAGTTTTTCCTCCATAGCATACCAAATTCGATCGTAATGTTTGGGCCGGGTTTGGGGTGTTACAAATTGGTATCAGAGCCTGGTTCAAAGCTCATTCCTACTGGGCCCAAGGCCCAAAAATGTTTTGGTAGGTCTATTTGAAATATTTTGGTTTTGAATAAGCATGGCACCGAGTCTCCTAACACCGATCCGCCTAGGTAAGTACCTCTAACTTTTTGTATGGATTATTATTATACAAGGGTAAGTAGGGAACGTAGTTAGTGTGATAGGTGTTGATCCTTAGGACTAGTCCACCCAAACAAAACTCATAAGACTTTAATGGCCTAATTAAAACCAACCCGTGACCAAGTCGCCGAGTTAGGGTGTGGTAACCTTAGTGCGCATGTCTAGGATTGGATCCGGAAGAGCTTGGTATTTAAGCAGTCCTCGTGACTCACCTCCTCTTCGCGGGATTCCTACCTGGTGCGTAGCTTCGGTTCACCCTAACCAAGAGGACTCGGTCATAGGCTAAACACGTTAAATAAAACCCAAAAGGGATTAACCCTGTTTTGTGAAAGCTCTAAGTTTTAAAAATCGTTATGATACTCATTTCAATAGCAGCAAAAATTTACTTTCGGATAATTTTAAAAATATTCTTCAACTTACCAAAATTACTGAAATTTCCCTAGTGGCAAAATTACGAAAAATACCCTCAGGATAGAAACGACAAGAATGCCCAAGAGTGCATAGGTATGAAAGGTATAAGGAATGGATGTACTTTTCTATGTAAATTAGGACAAGACTTAAAACTTTGATTGATCGAAAGAATCTCTATTAAATTCTTTTCATAAAATTTCTTCATGGATAACCAAGTGAAACATTTACTAATTCATAAAAATTTCCTAATCGATTAAAGCGCGATAGTTAGAATGAGCTTTAGAGGACGTGGCCGTCGTGGGACGCGGAAGGGGTAGGATGACCGTGTCGAACCTCGCCGATCGGGTCGGGGATCGAGAATGAGGTACCACCGCCACCACCACCCCCAACCTTTGGAGCCGAGGAGCAGGATCGGACGGGTGATGACGCAGTGTCACAAGCGATGCTTTGCGGTTCTAGAGAGTAGCCGGAATGGGTGGAGGTGGAGGAGCTCGGAAGTTGGTACCGAGAGACTTCGAGCTAACAGAGCTGAATTTTTAGAGAGGTGTGTCCGGTGTAGCGCCCAATACTACCGAGTATTGGCTAGAATCGATCGAAAGAATCATGGATGAGATAGATCCGACAAATGAGGAGAAACCGAAAGGAGCGGTGTCGCTTCTCAAGGATGAGTCATATGGATGGTGGCTCACGGTTCGAGATGGTGCTACGGCAGATGATCTGACTTGGGAATACTTCAAAGCTGCTTATCGGAAGAAGTATGTGGGCACAAGCTACATTGATGCACGAGGAAAGCTTTTCCGGGGTTGGTACAAGGAAATAAGTCCGTGTCGAGTATGAAGCGCAATTCTTGAGGTTGAGCCGCTATGCTCAGGGTATAGTGTCAACGGAGCATGATCGTTGTGTCCGCTTTGAAGATGGACTTAGGGATGAGTTAAGGTCGCTGATTGCTCCGCAGCAGGAGCGTGAGTTTGCTGTCTTGGTGGAAAAGGCTAAGGTAGCCGGAGGGGTCAAGGAGTCCGTGAGACAGTAACTATGATAGGAACAAGCGAAAAAGGATTTGGGTCGCTCGGATCGGGTGGTAATGTTCGAAAAGGGCGAGGTAGAGTGGGCGAATCAGCAGGGAAAGCCCATGGTCGCTAACTGCAGACCGCTCATCAGAATCGCTGTGGCAAATCGCATTGGGGAGGTTGTTGGACCGGTGAGAAGGGTTACTTTGAATGTGGGTCTTTGGACCACCGTGTGAGGATTGTCCTAGGAAGTTAGCCAAGAATCGGTCGGAGGGTCGAAACCGTGCTCGTGCTAGGAATGTAGGACCACCACGAGGGGTCGTGGTAATGGTAGAGGAGGAAATGGATCTAATCGAGGTCACGGAATTTCGGGCAGAGGTACAGCGCGACGAAGCAAGGCGGCTGGTCTAGTCTATGCGGCGGGCGTCGAGAGGAAGGTGACGCACCTGGACGTTATAACCGTGCGTTCTTAATCTTTGGTGTTCCATATAACGCTTTGATTGATGTGGGTTCGACGCATTCATACGCTCCTAGTAGTGTGGTAGAGACTATGAACTTAGACTTCGAGACCGCTTTCTAGGGAGATGACCGTAATTAGTCCTTTAGGTCACTCAGTAGTTGTTAATAAGCTATATAGAGATGTACCTCTAGAACTCCAAGGGGTCGTGTTTGTGGTCGATCCGATGGAACCGCCGCTTGGGGAGTTCGATTTGATCCTTGGTATGGACTGGTTGGTTAAGTACCGGGCAAGGTTGATCATACCGCTAAGCGCATGGTTCTTAAGATGGTGAGGGTGATGAAGTGGTCATGATAGGTAATAGAAGAGATTACCTATCTAATGTAGTGTCTGTGTTGAAGGTGAAAAGATGGTCGAGAAAGGTTGCGAGGCGTTTTTGGTTCGAATTTGTGCTTTGGAAGCTAAGGAGTCGCCGTTGAGAAGGTCCGAACAGATGGGAATTCGACTGATGTGTTCCCGAAGAACTTCCGTCCGCCTCCGGATCGGAAGTTGAATTTGGTATAGACTTGCTACCGGAACGCACTGTGTCAATAGCACCTTACCGAATGGCACCAAAGGAATTGGTGGAGCCAAGGCTCAAATTCGAGAGCTTTTGGACCAAGGATTTATCCGACCAAGTATATCTCCGTGGGGAGCACTGTGTTGTTTGTTAGGAAGAAGGATGGTTCAATGCGGATGTGTATCGACTACCGCCAATTGAACAAGTTAACGATCAAGAACAGTATCCGCTGCCTCGGATTGATGACTTGTTTGACCAACTGAAGGGTGCATCGGTATTTTCAAAGATAGATCTTAGGTCGGGATATCATCAACTCAAGGTGAAAGAGGTTGATGTGCACAAGACGGCATTCCGAACAAGGTATGGGCATTACGAGTTTTTGGTGATGCCTTTTGGGTTGACTAATGCACCAGCAGATTCATGGACTTAATGAATAGAGTGTTTCAAAGAAGACTTGGATCAATTTGTCGTGGTGTTTATAGACGACATATTGGTTTACTCAAAGACGGAGAAGGAGCATGACATGCATTTGCGTATAGTTCTACAAGTACTGAGAGAGAAGCAATTATATGCCAAATTCAGTAAGTGTGAATTTTGGCTTAGAGAGGTGGCTTTCTTAGGTCATGTGGTGTCACGGAAGGGATTAGAGTAGATCCTCGCAAGGTGGAAGCGGTGTTGGATTGGAAACCCTCTAGGTCGCAAGCGTAAAATTCAAGCTTTTTGGAGTCCGCGGGGATATTATCGGAGGTTTGTGGAAGGATTCTCTTTAATCGCAGCGCCGTTGACTAAGTTGTTAAGAAAGGGAGTTCCATTTGTATGGTCGGAGAAGCAACAAGAAAGTTTTGACAAGCTAAGGAAGATTTTGACGGAAGCTCCGGTTTTGGTACACTGAGGCGGGGAAAGTTGTTTACGGTTTCTTCGTGGCCGCGTCCCATACTGGTTTGGGATGCGTATTGATGCAAGAAGGGAAGGTAGTGGCCTATGCGTCCCGTCGGCCTAAGACCGCATGAGGTTAACTATCCAACGCCGAAGTTGGAGTTAGCGGCGATAGTTTTCGCTTTGAAAATATGGCGGCATTACTTGTATGGGGAAAAGTCAATAGTCTACACGGATCATAAAAGTTTGAGGTATCTTTTGACTCGAAGGATTTGAATTTGAGACGATGTCGGTGGATTGAATCGTTAAAAGACTACGATCGTTCGATTGAGTACCATCCGGGTAAGGCGAACGTGGTGGCTGATGCCTTGAGCCGAAAAAGTCGTGATGCACTTAAGAGCGATGTTTGCTCATTTCGGTCTATACGACGACGGAAGTCTTTTGGCGAATCGCAAGTTAAACCGACTTGGATCGAGGAGATTAAGGAAAAGCGGTTGGTGGATGACACTTTGAATGCAAGGAGGTTGCAAGTTCAAGACGGTGGTTTGGAAGGGTACAGTTTGTCCGCGCGAGGAGTGTTATGTTTTCAAGGGCGAGCTTGTATGCCGAAAGATGTGGAGTTGAGGCAAAGAATTCTCCAAGATGCAGATAGCAGCCCATACGCTATGCATCCGGGAGGTAGCAAGATGTATGGAGATTTGCGAGAATGCTTTTGGTGGCTCGGGTTGAAGCGTGAGGTAATCGAATTGTGGGTAATCGTCGACGTGTCGATAAGTTAAAGCCGAACATCGCTTGCCATCGTGGTTACTCCAACCGTGAAGATTCTTCATGGAAATGGGAGAGGATCACTATGGATTTTGTCGCGGATTACCCTCACGCCTAGTAAGAAGAACTCGGTTTGGGTAATTGTGGATCGACTAACTAAGTCGGCGCATTTTCATACCAAGAGGTAGATTATTCGCCTGAAGCTAGCAAAGCTATATGTAGCCGAGATAGTAAGATTGCATGGTGTGCCAATATCGATTATCTCGGATAGAGATCTGAGGTTTACATCAAGGTTTTGGAGAGTTTTGCACCAGGCCTTGGGGACGAGATTGGACTTCAGCACAGCTTTTCACCCGCAAACTGACGGACAATCGGAAAGAGTGATACATATTTTAGAAGATATGCTGAGAGGTTGCGTTTTGGATTTCAGTGGTAGTTGGGAAGAGTATCTACCATTGGCGAAATTCGCTTATAACAACAGTTATCAAGCGAGCATTCAAATGGCACCATTCGAGGCACTGTATGGACGGAAGTGCCGTACTCCTACGTGTTGGACGGAATTAAAGGAGCGACATGTCTTGGGTCCCGATTTGTAGCGAAATCAAGATAAAATTAAGTTAATCCGGACTCGTCCCAAGGAGGCATCGATAGGCAAAAGTCTTATGCCGACCTCAAGCGCAAAGAAATGGAATACGAGGTAGGAGATAAAGTCTTTCGAAGGTGTCGCCTTGGAAGAAAGTGTTGCGATTTGGGAAAAAAGGAAGCTAAGCCCTAGGTTCATTGGGCCATATACGATGTTGAAGCGAGTGGGACCAGTGAGCTTATCACCGAGTTGCCGGTAGAGTTAAGGCAAATTCACGACGCCTTCCATGTGTCAATGCTTAGGCGATATCGGTCCGATCCATCACACGCCAGTGCTGTGGCGGAGATTGAGGTTAATCGAGACTTATCTTTCGAGGAGGAGCCGCCTCGGATCTTAGATCGTGATGTCAAGGTTCTGCGTAGGAAGTCGGTACCTTTGGTGAAAGTATTATGGCGAAACCATGGTACGGAGGAAGCGACGTGGGAACCCGAGAATGTGATACAAAGACAGAATACCCCATCTTTTCTCGATCGTAAATTCGAGGTCGAAATTATTTTAAGGGGGTAGAACTGTAACATCCTCAAATCGGGGCTATTTGTGATTGAATTATTTTTCATGTGTTTGAACTTTTGTGTTATTAATTGTGGTGTGGTAAGGCTTAATTATGGACTTTGAGTAGGTTCGGTTTAGTAGAATAAATTTTTGTATGGTTTATTTAATGAAGTGGATTAAGTGAGCTTAGCACTTAAGTTAATTTAAGTGTTAATTAAAGCACATGAGGAATTAGTGGCAAAGTGGTTATGGTGTTTGAACTTATAGCTTGGGGTTAGAGGTTCGAGTAGCATGTTTAACATTTTGAAGGTTTATTTTTGAATCCTTGCATTGATGGACTGGTCAAACTTATTTATGATAGGTTGGACTATTCCTTTTGGTAAGTTGAAAATTTGTTATGGAAAGCTTGAAGATAGGGATAAGAATCTTGAGTTTATGGTATAATGAGGGACAAAGGCATGGAAGGTGGGGATGTTTTGGAAAGAAATCCTATGCCTTAATGCATGAATGTGGACGGCATGTAAGGCTAGGGGAGTGGCCGAATTTTTGGTAGGTAGCTTGGAGGATGTTGACCAACCTTTTGTTTTGTGCATCATTTTGTGTTTGTTTTTCCTCTCCAAAAGCTCTCATCTTTGGCCGAATGTATAGGGTACTTTTGGTGCAAAAATATTTCTTTTGATGACAACTTCATTTTGTTGGAAACAAAATACCACTTTCTTTCTCTCATTTGTCTTTTGAACCAAACTACATTTTTGCATCTTGTGCATTTTCTTCTTTGGTGAAGTTTGTGGTGACCGAATATCATTTCTTCCATTTCTCTTTTTCTTCCTTTGATCAATTCTTTTCATTCTCTTTTCAAATTTTATCAAAACCAAAAACCATTCTTTCTTTCTCTAAACTTTGGCCGAATCTCCTACACCATTATCTTTCATCTACTACTTTTCTTTTCTTCTCAAAACCGAATCCCCTATTTCTCCTTTCTTCTCAATAATTTCTTTATTAGCCAAATATATTCCTTTGGGTGTGCTTGAAACTCTCTTCTTCCATTTAGAAGTATCTTGGTCGAATATTGAAGGTGGTAAGGATTTATTTTAAGGGATTATTCTTTTGATTATTCAAAAGCCGAAGGCTATTACATTAATGGTTGCCGATTGTAGGGAAGTGAAGCGCCATGCATCAGGTTGCCGTAGTTAGTACTCGAAGGCGATTAGGTGAGGTTTTGGATTCAAATGATAACCCCTCGAGATTATTTTGGTTTGGCCGAATGGCCTTGGTACTAACTTTGGGTAATGGCCGAATATAGGGCAAGGGAAACTTGTGTGGTGATTGTCTCCTTAGGGATTTAGACTATCGTTGGTGATGTGTGTGTGCATACACACTTTATAATTAATTAACGTGCAAAGTATTATGTGTATGCTAATCGGATTTGTGTAGATTTGAGTTTAATACCATAAAAAGGTATAGCAAGGCTTCAGTAAGTCCTTGACAATATGATTTGCTATTTGATGCTTTTGGGAAGCATGACATATTTGGTATATGTGACTTATAAATGATTATTGGTAAATCCTATATATGTTGCTAAATGAGTATGTTGGCATGATTTCATTAACTATCATTGATTGATGTGGGTTTTATGAGTGGAGGGGCAAAGATATTCGTGTCGACGGACACCGGTGTTTTGGTAACACATTGTGACTACGGTCACCAGAGGTTTGGCACCTCCAGAGGTTTGACACCTCATAGCGCCTCGTCCCCGTGGCTTAGTACCACCAGTGGGTTGGCCCCACATTTGAGATATGGGATTGACGCTAGTGATTTGGTATCACACGATGGGTTGGCCCCATCATTTGATTGTGACTTCGGGTCACCAAAGGGTTTGGTACCACAATATTGACGGATTTCGTGACTATACGTCACCATGGTTTGGCACCACCAAAGGTTTGGTACCACACGGGTAGAGAAAGGCGTGCGGATGGCTAGGTTGGGTGCATATTAAACTTGTGCATATTAAATTAATTACGATTTGTGTATGATGTTACATTAAACCGGGAAAAAGGGTTACACATTGGGTCTTGATGACTCACCTTTTCCTTTAACATTTTCGATGACTCGTAGTTGCGGATAAGGAGCCGATGAACTCGAGGCGGCCATGCAATGAAAATATGGACTAGGTGGATTTGGAACTATTTTTATTTTAATATGGGTTTGATTTATATTGTTTAAGATGTAATAAGGCCTCCTAAAATTTGCACTTGGATTATTTTATGTTTTGATAAATTGCTTAACTATTTTATGATATTAAAGTGGGTACACATGTTTTTCTCAAATTAATTCGTAAAAATGTTTTATTGTGCCATCGGGTACACTTGAAACTGTAACAACCTAACTTAGTATATTTTAAATGACATTAAGTAATGCTTTCTTCATAACACCTCAACTGTTTTAAATCAAAACAATATCTTTTATCAAAATTTAAAACGACTTAAAAAGGGATTTTCAAAAGTTTTTCCTCCGTAGCATACCAAATTCGGTCGTAATGTTTGGGCCGGGTTTGGGGTGTTACAGCCTTTGTCAGTGACAATCATTAATAACATTGAGGGAGTTCTCTTCACTCTCTTTGTCATTAATTTATTTTCAGTGTTTTTTTCTCTCAAATAAATAAATGGCATGCTTAGAAATTATTTTTCTTGAATTAGTACTTCAAATTAATTTTGTCTAAGGAGATTGGAACTTAAGTAGGACCATTTGTGACCCCTCCAATCTTTCCTGGGAATTTAATTTGATGTAATTTTTTAGAAGAAATTTTCTAAGTAGCCCAAAAGAAATTTTTCATTTTTATTTCCAATTTTAATTTTATTATTTTGTGTTTAATAAGAGGATCAAGTTGGCCCAAGTACTAATCAGTTTTTTTTCTGGTTCAGTTTAATTCCTTAGTACAAAAAATAATTATAGTGTGGGCTCAAGGCCCATAACGGTGATAAGGAGAAAAATATCCAACACTCGCTGCCCCTTCCTTTCGCTGCAAGATCACTTCTCCGTTGTAGCAATCTCGGAAAAACAGGGATGACACAAATTAATAAAAAGGGGATGAATTTCTTTTATTTATATTTTTTCTTAGTTAGTATTTTGGTTTCGCACAATAAGTAGGAAACTGCGAACATGAATAAATTAAGCTCAATGTCTATTCTCTAATAAAAATTGAAGTAGTGTGGTCATGTGAATGAACCTGTCTAGGATTGAATTGTTAAGAAAAACTTGGTGTAACACCCCAAACCTGGCCTAGACGTTACGACCAGATCTGGCATGTCACATGGAAAGGTTGTTAAAGAAACTTGTGTTCCTTTGAAAATTCCGAAGATTTGGTTCCATTTAAAAATAGAATTTACTTAATGGTTTTCTTGCAAAATGTAGTTAATAACACCAACTATCGAAAACTTGTTTTGTGATACGAACAACCGAAACTAGTGGACTTCAGAATAGTGACCTTTTGAAAATAATGTTTGTAGTTCTAAGAAAATCCCGAGTTTAACTATTTATTGCTTGTGATCCATTTGTTAATATTTTGGAAAAAAGATTGTTTATATTTTTAGAAAAACTCCATATTTAACATTTCATAATATATAGAATAACCGCATTAAATCAAAAACCAAATTAAAATCCCAGAGGCCTTATTACATAACAAATTCCCAAATTAAAAATAAGTTTAGATAAAGAAAGCAGAGTTTACGAAATAAGTAATGCATGGCCACCATAGAGTCCACCTCGGCTCCAAATCCTCAAACTAGGGGTTACCTGCAAAATTAAGCAGAGGGGTGAGTCACGAGGACTCAGTGTGTAATTCCCCTTATGAACAAAATCTGGGCCTAAGCCCACAGAAGCACATTGGGCCTTAGCCCTCACAGTAACAAATTTGGCCGTAGCCCATACGTATCGAATTGGGCCGTAGCCCTAACAACATGGCATATCAGATAGTGAATGCAATGCAACCCAGCCCAACCTAGTATTCCATCCTCTACACTCCGCTCCATATGTCCAACCTCAACACACCTGTGGGGATTTCTACAATCAACCCTCAATCCGCTACACTCCTCATTGGCAGTCATGCTGATAGTCATGCTGCTCAAAGCTGATATAATGTGACAGAGTCACCGATATATGTAGCCTAGCCACCGAAACAATGTGACAGAGTCACCGATACATGTGGCACCGAGCCATCGAAATAATGTGACAGAGTCACCGATATACACTGCCCCTTTTAATCAATATCATATCCCAATCCCATGCAACATATAATCATAATGCAATGAATGCAACATATGTCAATGTAAATCGAACAATCAGAGTATACATATATCCATGATCAAGTATTTACATGACACAATCAGATGGTAACTAACTTGGCATCTCCGTTTATACCCCCAAGGGTAACTCAACAGCCGTTGCCGATGTTTTGGCTTTCAAACAATTCACATACTTATTGTTAATCAAACAAACGATGATGTGAGAATTACACACAATCATGCTAAACAACCCCTAAGGGCATAACAATAATTTACCCACCGAGGGTATTTCGGTAATTCATCATCTAACGGCCTTTCCGGAGGCCCACTGTTGCCTCGAGCGACACAAGTTCCCTTTTTGATCGAAACGGTGCGATTGGGCCTGTAACACCCCAAACCCGGCCCAAACATTACGACCGAATTTGGTATGCTATGGAGGAAAAACTTTTGAAAATCCCTTTTTAAGTCGTTTTAAATTTTGATAAAAGATATTGTTTTGATTTAAAACAGTTGAGGTGTTATGAAGAAAGCATTACTTAATGTCATTTAAAAATATACTAAGTTAGGTTGTTATAGTTTCAAGTGTACCCGATGGCACAATAAAACATTTTTACGAATTAATTTGAGAAAAACATGTGTACCCATTTTAATATCATAAAATAGTTAAGCAATTTATCAAAACATAAAATAATCCAAGTGCAAATTTTAGGAGACCTTATTACATCTTAAACAAAATAAATCAAACCCATATTAAAATAAAAATAGTTCCCAATCCACCTAGTCCATATTTTCATTGCATGGCCGCCTCGAGTTCATCCGGCTCCTTATCCGCAACTACGAGTCACCTGAAAATGTTAAAGGAAAAAGGTGAGTCATCAAGACCCAATGTGTAACCCTTTTTCCCGGTTTAATGTAACATCATACACAAATCATAATTAATTTAATATGCACAAGTTTAATATGGACCCAACCTAGCCATCCGTACGCCTTTCTCTACCCCGTGTGGTACCAACCCACCGGTGGTGCCAAACCACCGTGACGATAGTCACGAAATCCGTCAATATTGTGGTACCAAACCACTTTGTGACCCGAAGTCATAATCAAATGATGGGGCCAACCCATCGTGTGATACCAAATCATCGGCGCCAATCCCATATCTCAAATGTGGGGCCAACCCACGGTGGTACTAAGCCACGGGGGACGAGACGCTATGAGGTGCCAAACGTCCCGAGGTGCTAAACCTCGGTGACCGTAGTCACAATGTGTTACCAAAACTGGTGTCCGCTCGACACGAATATCACGCCCCTCCACTCATAAAACCCACATCAATCAATGATAGTTAACAAATCATGCCAACATACTCATTTAGCAACATATATAGGATTTACCAATAATCATTTATAAGTCACATATACCAAATATGTCATGCTTCCCAAAAGCATCAAATAGCAAATCATATTGTCAAGGACTTACCTAAAGCCTTGCTATACCTTTATGGTATTAAACTCAAATCTACACAAATCCGATTAGCATACACATAATACTTTGCACGTTAATTAATTATAAAGTGTGTATGCACACACCTGTCACCAACGATAGTCTAAATCCCTAAGGAGACAATCGGCCACACAAGTTTCCCTTGCCCTATATTCGGCCATTACCCAAAGTTAGTACCAAGGCCATTCGGCCAAACCAAAATAATCTCGAGGGGTTATCATTTGAATCCAAAACCTCACCTAATCGCCTTCGAGTACTAACTCACGGCAACCGATGCACGCTAAACCGCTTCACTTCCCTACAATCGGCAACCATTAATGTAATAGCCTTGGCTTTTGAATAATCAAAAGAATAATCCCTTAAAATAAATCCTTACCACCTTCAATATTCGACCAAGATACTTCTAAATGGAAGAAGAGAGTTTCGACACCCAAAGGAGTATATTTGGCTAATAAAGAAATTATTGAGAAGAAAGGAGAAATAGGGGATTCGGTTTTGAGAAGAAAAGAAAAGTAGTAGATGAAAGATAATGGTGTAGGAGATTCGGCCAAAGTTTAGAGAAAGAAAGAATGGTTTTGGTTTTGATAAAATTTGAAAAGAGAATGAAAAGAATTGATCAAAGGAAGAAAAAGAGAAATGGAAGAAATGATATTCGGTCACCACAAACTTTACTAAAGAAGAAAATGCACAAGATGCAAAAATGTAGTTTGGTTCAAAAAGACAAATGAGAGAAAGAAAGTGGTATTTTGTTTCCAACAAAATGAAGTTGTCATCAAAAGAAATATTTTTGCACCAAAAGTACCCTATACATTCGGCCAAAGATGAGAGCTTTTGGAGAGGAAAAACAAACACAAAATGATGCACAAACAAAAGGTTGGTCAACATCCTCCAAGCTACCTACCAAAAATTCAGCCACTCCCCTAGCCTTACATGCCAGTCCACATTCATGCATTAAGGCATAGGATTTCTTTCCAAAACATCCCCACCTTCCATGCCTTTGTCCCCTCATTATACCATAAACTCAAGATTCTTATCCCTATCTTCAAGCTTTCCATAACAAATTTTCAACTTACTAAAAGGAATAGTCCAACCTATCATAAATAAGTTTGACCGTCCCATCAATGCAAGGATTCAAAAAAATAAACCTTCAAAATGTTAAACATGCTACTCGAACCTCTCACCCCAAGCTATAAGTTCAAACACCATAACCACTTTGCCACTAATTCCTCATGTGCTTTAATTAACACTTAAATTAACTTAAGTGCTAAGCTCACTTAATCCACTTCATTAAATAAGCCATACAAAAATTTATTCTACTAAACCGAACCTACTCAAAGTCCATAATTAAGCCTTACCACACCACAATTAATAACACAAAAGTTCAAACACATGAACAATAATTCAATCACAAATAGCCCCGATTTCGAGGATGTTACAGTTCTACCCCTTAAAATAATTTCGACCTCGAAATTACCTCGATCGTAAAAGATGGGGTATTGCCGCCAGATCACATTCTCGGGTTCACGTCGCTTCCTCCGTACCATGGTTTCGCCATAATACTTTCACCAAAGGTACTCGACTTCCTCACGCAGAACCTTGACATCACGATCTAAGATCCGAATCGCTCCTCCTCGAAAGATAAGTCCGACTTAACCTCAATCTCTGCCGCAGGCACAACGCGTCGTGCGATGGATCGGACCGATATCGCCTAAGCATTGACACATGGAAGACGTCGTGAATTTGCCTTAACTCTACCGGCAACTCGAGCTGATAAGCTACCGGTCCCACTCGCTTCAACACTGTATATGGCCCAATGAACCTAGGGCTTAGCTTCCCTTTTTTCCCAAATCGCAACACTTTCTTCCAAGGCGACACCTTCAGAAAGACTTTATCTCCTACCTCGTATTCCATTTCTTTGCGCTTGAGGTCGGCATAAGACTTTTGCCTATCTGATGCCTCCTTGAGACGAGTCCGGATTAACTTAACTTTATCTTCAGTTTCCGCTACCAAATCTGGACCCAAGACATGTCGCTCCTTTAATTCCGTCCAACACGTAGGAGTACGACACTTCCGTCCCATACGATTGCCTCGAATGGTGCCATTTGAATGCTCGCTGATAATCATTGTTATAAGCGAATTCCGCCAATGGTAGATACTCTTCCCAACTACCACTCAAATCCAAAACGCAACCTCTCAAAGATATCTTCTAAAATATGTATCACTCTTTCCGATTGTCCGCGGTTTGTGGGTGAAAAGTCAGGTGAAAGTCCAATCTCGCTCCCAAGGCCCGATGCAAAACTCTCCAAAACCTTGATGTAAACCTCGGATCCCTATCCGAGATAATCGATCTTCGGCACACCATGCAATCTTACTATCTCGGCTACATATAGCTTTGCTAGCTTCGAGCGAATAATCTACCCTCATCGTATGAAATGCGCCGACTTAGTTAGTCGATCCACAATTACCCAAACCGAGTTCTTCTTACTAGGCGTGAGGGTAATCCACCGACAAAATCCATAGTGATCCTCTCCCATTTCCACCGAGGAATCTTCACCGGTTGGAGTAACCACGATGGCAACCGATGTTCGGCTTTAACTTACGACACGCCGACACTTACCCACGAATTCGCCACCTCACGCTTCAACCTGTGCCACCAAAACTGCTCCCGCAAATCTCCATACATCTTGCTACCTCCCGATGCATAGCGTATGGGCTGCTATGTGCATCTTGGAGAATTCTTTGCCTCAACTCCACATCTTTCGCATACAAGCTCGCCCTTGAAAATATAACACTCCTCGCTGCATAAATCTGTACCTTCCAAACCACCGCCTTGAACTTGCAACCTCCTTGCATTCAAACGTCATCCAAAGAATCGCTTTTCCTTAATCTCCTCGATCCAAGTCGGTTTAACTTGCGCTTACGCCAAAAGACTTCCGTCGTCGATAGATCGAGATGAGCAAACATCGCTCTTAAGTCTATCACGACTTTTCAGCTCAAGGCATCAGCCACCACGTTCACCTTACCCGGATGGTACTCAATCGAATAGTCGTAGTCTTTTAACAGTTCAATCCACCGACGCTGTCTCAAATTCAAATCCTTCCGAGTCAAAAGATACCTCATACTTTTATGATCCGTGTAGACTATTGACTTTTCCCCATACAAGTAATGCCGCCATATTTTCAAAGCGAAAACTACCGCCGCTAACTCCAAGTCGTATGCGTTTGATAGTTAACCTCATGCGGTCTTAGCCGACGGACGCATAGGCCACTACCTTCCCTTCTTGCATCAATACGCATCCCAAACCAGTATGGGACGCGTCACGATGAAACCGTAAACAACTTTCCCGCCTCAGTCAGTACCAAAACCGAAGCTTAGTCAAAATCTTCCTTAGCTTGTCAAAACTTTCTTGTTGCTTCTCCGACCATACAAATGGAACTCCCTTTCTTAACAACTTAGTCAACGGCGCCAAGCGATTAAAGAGAATCCTTCCACAAACCTCCGATAATATCCTGCCGGACCCAAAAAGCTTCGAATTTCTACCACCGACCTAGGGGTTTCAATCCAACACCGCTTCCACCTTGCGAGGATCTACTCTAATCCCTTCCGTGACACCACATGACCTAAGAAAGCCACCTCTCTAAGCCAAAATTCACACTTACCGAATTTGGCATATAATCGCTTCTCTCTCGATTTGTAGAACTATACGCAAATGCATGTCATGCTCCTTCTCCGTCTTTGAGTAAACCAATATGTCGCCTATAAACACCACGACAAATTGATCCAAGTATCACTGAAACACTCGATTCATTAAGTCCATGAATGCTTTCTTTGGTGCATTAATTAACCCAAAAGGCATCACCAAAACTCGTAATGCCCATACCTTGTTCGAATGCCGTCATTGTGCACATCAACCTCTTTCACCTTGAGTTGATGATATCCCGACCTAAGACCTATCTTCAAAAATACCGATGCACCCTTCATTGGTCAAACAAGTCATTAATCCGAGGCAACGGATACCTGTTTGATCGTTAACTTGTTCAATTGGCGGTAGTCGATACACATCCGCATTGAACCATCCTTCTTCCTAACAAACAACACAGTGCTCCCCACGGAGATATACTTGGTCGGATAAATCCTTGGTCCAAAAGCTCCACGAATTTGAGCCTTCACTCCACCAATTCCTTTGGTGCCATTCGGTAAGGTGCTATTGACACAAAGTGCCGCCTGGTAGCAAGTCTATACCAAATTCAACTTCCCGATCCGGAGGCGGACCGGAAGTTCTTCTCGGGAACACATCAACAATTCCCTTCATCGTTCGGACCTTCTCAACCGCGACTCCTTAGCTTCCAAAGCACAAATTTGAACCAAAAACGCCTCGCAACCTTTCCTGACCATCTTTTCAGCCTTCAATGCAGACACTAAATTAGATAGGTAATCTCTTCTATTACCTATCATGACCACTTAATCACCCTCAGCCATCTTAAGAACCATGCGCTTAGCAAATGCAGATCAAACCTTGCTCGATACTTAACCAACGGTCCATACCAAGGATCAAATCGAACTCTCCAAACGGCGGTTCCATCGGATCACCACAAACACGACCCCCTGGAGTTCTAGAGGTACATCTCTATATAGCTTATTAACAACTACAGAGTGACCTAAAGGACTAATTACGGTCATCTCCTAGAAGCGATCCTCAAGTCTAAGTTCATAGTCTCTACCACACTACTAGCAACGTATGAATGCGTCGAACCCACATCAATCAAAGCAGTATATAGAACACCAAAGATTAAGAATGTACCGGTTATAACGTCCGGTGCGTCACCTTCCTCTCGACGCCTCGCCACATAGACTAGACCAGGCGCCTTGCTTCTGGTCTGCCTGTACCTCTGCCCCGAAATTCCGCGACCTCGATTAGATCCATTTCCTCCTCTACCATTACCACGACCCCTCTGTGGTGGTCCTACATTCCTAGCCTGAGCACGGTTCTGACCCTCTGACTGATTCTTGGCTAACTTCCGAGGACAATCCCTTACACGGTGGTCCAAAGACCCACATTCAAAGCAACCCTTCTCACCGGTCCAACAACCTCCCCAATGCGATTTGCCACAGCGATTACAGTGAGCCGGTCTCTGGTTAGCAGCCATGGGCCTTCCTGCCTGATTCGGCCCACTCTGCCTCGCCCTTTTCTGAACATTACCACCCGATCCAGACGACCCAAATCCTCTTTTCTGCTTGTTCCTATCATAGTTCTGTCTCACGGACTCCTTGACCCCTTCGGCTACCTTAGCCTTTTCCACCAAGACAGCAAACTCACGCTCCCGCCATGAGCAATCAAAGAACCTTAACTCATCCCTAAGTCCGTCTTCAAAGCGGACACAACGATCATGCTCCGCTGACACTATACCACGAGCATAGCGGCTCAACCTCAAGAATTCGCGCTTCATACTCCGGCACGCACTTATTTCCTTGTACCAACCCCTGGAAAAGCTTTCTGCAGCATCAATGTAGCTTGTGCCCACATACTTCTTCCGATAAGCGGCTTTGAAGTATTCCCAAGTCGATCATCTGCCGTAGCACCATCTTGAACCGTGAGCCACCATCGATATGACTCATCCTTGAGAAGCGACACCGCCCTTTCGGTTTCTCCTCATTCGTCCGATCTATCTCATCCATGATTCTTTCGATCGATTCTAGCCAATACTCACCGTATTAGGCGCTACACCCGACACACACCTCGGAAAAATTCAGTTCGCTTAGCTCAAAGTCTCTCGTACCGACTTCCGAGCTCCTCCACCTCCACCCATTCCAAATACTCTCTAGAACCCGCAAAGATCTCTTGTGACATCTGCGTCATCACCCGTCTGATCCTCGCTCCTCGCCTCCAAAGGTTGGGGGTGGTGGTGGCGGTGGTACCTCATTCTCGCATCCCCGACCCAATCGACAGTTTCGACACGGTCATCCTACCCTTCCTTCCGCGTCCACGACGGCCACGTCCTCTAAAGCTCATTCTAACTATAGTGCTTTAACTCGATTAGGAAATTTTTATGAATTAGTACATGTTTCACTTGGTTATCCGCGAAGAAATTTTATGAAAAGAATTTAATAGAGATTCTTTCGATCAATCAAAGTTTTAAGTCTTCTGTCTAATTTACATAGAAAAGTACATCCATTCCCTATACCTTTCATACCTATGCACTCTTCTGGCATTATCTTGTCTCGCTTTTATCCTGTGGGTATTTTTTTGTAATTTTGCCACTAGGAAATTTCAGTAATTTTGGTAAGTTGAAGAATATTTTGAAAATTTTCCAAAGTAAATTTTTGTTTGCTATTGAAATGAGTATCATAACGATTTTTAAAACTTAGAGCTTTCACAAAATAGGGTTAATCCCTTTTGGGTTTTATTTAACGTGTTTAGCCTATGACCGAGTCCTCTTGGTTAGGGTGAACCGAAGCTATGCACTGTAGGAATCCCGAAGAGAGGAGGTGAGTCACGAGGACCGCTTAAATACCAAGCTCTTCCGGATCCAATCCTAGACATGCGCACTAAGGTTACCACACCCTAACTTCGGCGACTTGGTCACGGGTTGGTTTTAATTAGGCCATTAAAGTCTTGTGAGTTTTGTTGGGGTGGACTAGTCCTAAGGTCCAACACCTATCACACTAAATACGTTCCCTACTTACCCTTCTATAATAATAATCCATACAAAAAGTTAGAGGTACTTACCTGGGCGGATCGAGGCCAGAGACTCGGTGCCATGCTTATTCAAAACCAAAATGTTTCAAATAGACCTACCAAAACATTTTGGGCCTTGGGCCCCACAGCCGAGCTTTGAACCGGCTCGATACCAATTTATAACACCCCAAACCCGGCCCAAACATTACGACCGAATTTGGTATGCTACGGAGGAAAACTTTTGAAAATCCTTTTTAAGTCGTTTTAAATTTTGATAAAAGATATTGTTTTGATTTAAAACAGTTGAGGTGTTATGAAGAAAGCATTACTTAATGTCATTTAAAAATATACTAAGTTAGGTTGTTACAGTTTCAAGTGTACCCGATGGCACAATAAAACATTTTTACGAATTAATTTGAGAAAAACATGTGTACCCATTTTAATATCATAAAATAGTTAAGCAATTTATCAAAACATAAAATAATCCAAGTGCAAATTTTAGGAGGCCTTATTACATCTTAAACAAAATAAATCAAACCCATATTAAAATAAAAATAGTTCCCAATCCACCTAGTCCATATTTTCATTGCATGGCCGCCTCGAGTTCATCCGGCTCCTTATCCGCAACTACGAGTGACTGAAAATGTTAAAGGAAAAGGTGAGTCATCAAGACCCAATGTGTAACCCTTTTTCCGGGTTTAATGTAACATCATACACAAATCATAATTAATTTAATATGCACAAGTTTAATATGCACCCAACCTAGCCATCTCATACGCCTTTCTCTACCCCGTGTGGTACCAAACCACTGGTGGTGCCAAACCACTGGTGACGTATAGTCACGAAATCCGTCAATATTGTGGTACCAAACCACTGGTGACCCGAAGTCACAATCAAATGATGGGGCCAACCCATCGTGTGATACCAAATCACCGTGTCAATCCCATATCTCAAATGTGGGGCCAACCCACGGTGGTACTAAGCCACGGGGGACGAGACGCTATGAGGTGCCAAACGTGCTGAGGTGCCAAACCTCCGTGACGTTAGTCACAATGTGTTACCAAAACACCGGTGTCCGCTGACACGAATATCACTACCCCCTCCACTCATAAAACCCACATCAATCAATGATAGTTAACAGAAATCATGCCAACATACTCATTTAGCAACATATATAGGATTTACCAATAATCATTTATAAGTCACATATACCAAATATGTCATGCTTCCCAAAAGCATCAAATAGCAAATCATATTGTCAAGGACTTACCTGAAGCCTTGCTATACCTTTATGGTATTAAACTCAAATCTACACAAATCCGATTAGCATACACATAATACTTTGCACGTTAATTAATTATAAAGTGTGTATGTACACACCTGTCACCAACAATAGTCTAAATCCCTAAGGAGACAATCGGCCACACAAGTTTCCCTTGCCCTATATTCGGCCATTACCCAAAGTTAGTACCAAGGCCATTCGGCCAAACCAAAATAATCTCGAGGGGTTATCATTTGAATCCAAAACCTCACCTAATCGCCTCGAGTACTAACTACGGCAACCGATACGCTAAACTTCACTTCCCTACAATCGGCAACCATTAATGTAATAGCCTTCGGATTTTGAATAATCAAAAGAATAATCCCTTAAAATAAATCCTTACCACCTTCAATATTCGACCAAGATACTTCTAAATGGAAGAAGAGAGTTTCGCACACCCAAAGGAGTATATTTGGCTAATAAAGAAATTATTGAGAAGAAAGGAGAAATAGGGATTCGGTTTTGAGAAGAAAAGAAAAGTAGTAAATGAAAGATAATGGTGTAGGAGATTCGGCCAAAGTTTAGAGAAAGAAAGAATGGTTTTGGTTTTGATAAAATTTGAAAAGAGAATGAAAAGAATTGATCAAAGGAAGAAAAAGAAAATGGAAGAAATGATATTCGGTCACCACAAACTTTACTAAAGAAGAAAATGCACAAGATGCAAAAATGTAGTTCGGTTCAAAAGACAAATGAGAGAAAGAAAGTGGTATTTTGTTTCCAACAAAATGAAGTTGTCATCAAAAGAAATATTTTTGCACCAAAAGTACCCTATACATTCGGCCAAGATGAGAGCTTTTGGAGAGGAAAAACAAACACAAAATGATGCACAAACAAAAGGTTGGTCAACATCCCCTCCAAGCTACCTACCAAAAATTCGGCCACTCCCCCCTAGCCTTACATGCCGTCCACATTCATGCATTAAGGCATAGGATTTCTTTCCAAAACATCCCCCACCTTCCATGCCTTTGTCCCCTCATTATACCATAAACTCAAGATTCTTATCCCTATCTTCAAGCTTTCCATAACAAATTTTCAACTTACCAAAAGGAATAGTCCAACCTATCATAAATAAGTTTGACCGTCCATCAATGCAAGGATTCAAAAAAATAAACCTTCAAAATGTTAAACATGCTACTCGAACCTCTAACCCCAAGCTATAAGTTCAAACACCATAACCACTTTGCCACTAATTCCTCATGTGCTTTAATCAACACTTAAATTAACTTAAGTGCTAAGCTCACTTAATCCACTTCATTAAATAAACCATACAAAAATTTATTCTACTAAACCGAACCTACTCAAAGTCCATAATTAAGCCTTACCACACCACAATTAATAACACAAAAGTTCAAACACATGAAAAATAATTCAATCACAAATAGCCCCGATTTCAGGATGTTACAGGGCCTAAAGCCCAATTTCGGCCCAAGCGGGCCCACACGCTCGTGTGGCCCATTTAGCCCAAAACTAGCCACAGATATGAGATTCACATAAACCAGTCCAATATCTACTACATAATCATACAATTTATTCATATGGGCCAACGGGCCTATTGGGCCCACTTGGCCCCGTTCGGCCCATCGTGGCCCAACATCCTAAACCCACAAGAACACTCATGAGGCCTCAACTATCGCGTCAAAGCCCCCACACGTGCGCTCGCACGCTCGTGTGGCTACTATCCCCGTGTGACCGGCATTTCAGCATTTGCCGCTCTACAACTAGAGTAGAGAGAAATACACACCTGATAGGAATTTGGTGCTAACCTGCGCTCCGACCACTCCTGTGCCCAAACGCCCACCAAGGTATCTTCCTCTCTTCATAGACAGCCCATATATAGCAAGCCTCTCACCTTCCCTCTTGCTATCTTTCCGATGTGGGATCCCTCCGTCAGCAGAGTTTAAATCCAACTCAAACTCTTGCCACCCCAACTTAGCAAAATAAATACTCCCTTGCTTGTCATGAGATTCGAACCCAAGCTCTCCCATCAACCAATTCACGTCACTTGCCACTAAGCCACAAGCTCCTCTTGTGTCTAAAATCATGCGCAACTAAATATAAATCTATGGGCCAAATTCCAAGTTCACTTAAAAATAAATCAAAATGAAATGCCAGCACCAAGGCTTGAACCTTGGACCCCCTTGCTTCCTTGTGGCGTCATTCCCTTGTCCCCTAAGTGGCGTCACTTTGCCACTACACCGCACACTCCACTTGTGCTATTTTTCACCATATTTTATTCTTAAAGCCTACCTACTAACTCCCAGGGTTTTTCTCACCTAAAACCAAAATTTCCCTAAAGCCAAAGTTTGATCCTGGGACTTCATAGAAGCCCCCTAACCTTCCAAAATCACTCACCTAGTAGGTCCAACTTGCATTAATGAAGTTCTCTTGTTCTCAAAAATTTTAAACGCTCCTTTGCCCAAGGCCCATTGAGCCCAATTCTACTAGGCCAAAATTCGGGTCGTTACACTTGGTACTTAAGAAGTCTTCATTACTCACCTCTCTTTTCTTTTTATCCTACCTCGTGTTCTCATTGATTACTTTGTTTACACAACGAGGGCATTGCTTATTTTTTAAAGGGGGTAAGGCAAATTTTGCATGAATTTTAAATTTTTTCTTAAGTATGATTCAATGCTTACACATAAGTATGCTGAAATAAAATGATGTTCAGAAAAAAAAATTGTTCATAAGTTAGCTCAAATGCAAGCATGATTTTTTATTTTATCTGAGTTTTTTTATGTTATCTTAGGTTATGGAATGCTTGTATGTTATTAGGTCTTATGTAGTCTTTTGCCATGAAATTTTAATTTCCTTAGAAATAGACATGCATGAAGGTTTAAGTCTTTAGAATTGACTTAGTAACTTTTTTGATGAGAAATCCTAGGAGGCATAACAATCTAAACATGATATAAGCACATTTTTTTTGGATCGTTTGAGCCTTTCAAGCCTACCATATGAATTTAACCCTTGAAACCCTAGTTTGAGCCTTGAAGCCTATTTTATTATTATTCACCTACATCATAAGTCATATTACCACCCTTTTAAGTTTTATCCTATTTTTGCACCTATCTTAACTATACTTGTCTTGGTGAGCAAAGATCGAGGAAAAATTCAAAAAGATGTATATGTTCTATGTATGTTCAAAAGAAAAGAGAAAAATATATGTTCAAATATCAAAGCAAAAAAGAGAAAAATAAATACTCAAAATATTGAGAAGTATTGTTGGGCATAAAGATTCAAATTAAGTTTGGGGTGGTAAAACTTGCTAGTAGGAAGGATGTACCTTGAAAAGATCCAAGGAAAAGTTAAGGTTAAGATGATTGAACCTAAAAATTCACTTCTCTTTATCCCTACCTTAAGCCTAGCCCTATTACAAGACGAGAAAAGACCTATTGATTTTGATAATTATGCCCACTACATTAGTGGAGAGGAATTGTTATGTTTAACATATGAGGACCATTAATTAAACCTTGTGATTGGTTTGATTAATTGATGAGGAAACTTTGACTGAATGGTGAATGATATGTAAGACCTTGAAAAGCATGCACTCTATGACTTATTTTAGCATTTTCCCTCACTTAGTATAAAATTATGAAATAATGTTTGCATGTGAGTGACCTATCATCAAAAATAGTTTTGTGAGCATGACTTTGTTGATGTATGTTTATGTGCAAAAGTTTATTGTACTTTGGGATTCTATTTAAACTTATTGTGAGATTGCTTTACCTAAATTTTTGCTTTGCATTACTCAAGACGAGCAATGTATTAAGTTTGGGGGTGTGTAAACTCTAAATTATATAGGTTTTTTTAGTAGTTTATGACACCTTTTTACTTAAAAATAATATTATTTTTGAGGGTTTAATAATTGGGTGATTTTTTTCATATTAAGATAATGGGCATGATTTAATAAAGAATGCAACTTTGTGCTATTTTGCATTAAACTTGTCAATAATTTAATTATTTTATGCTACATAAAAATCTTGATTTATTTTTTTGTAATTGGACCAAAGACTTATGCATAGCTTATTTATTAAAGCTACATGGACATGAGCCAATTTCACTTTACATGGACGACAAATTGATGCACAAGTCTGACAAGTATTTGGGTTATCAACCCGACCAAATAAGGGAGAATGAAGCTCAATTCGACAAGCGCATTTGAGCAGCTAAAAATTCACTTTTGGGAGATTTATTAGAGGTCCGTACAATTGCAAATAAACCAAAAGTCAGCACACAAACTTTACCTGTAACACCCCAAACCCGGCCTAGAAGTTAGGCCTCAATTTGGCATGTCACATTGCAGTGTTTTTCAAAACCATATTTCTTGTTGTTAAAAACTTGTTTGAGAGTTAGAGCCTCTTTGTTAAAACTCAAAACACTTAAGCAATTATCGTTCACTTGAAAACGTAATTACTTTTAAAACCTTATCTGTTACGAAAGCATATTTAAAACGTTGCGGAAACGTAGTGCATGAAATCAGTTTTCATTTTGGAAATCGTATTCCACTTTTAGCAGTTAGAAAACATCATAAATAAATAACAAGAATAATAAGTTAAAAATAGAGAGGCCTTATTACAACCCAAATTAAAATATTTAAAAGTAAATAATCAAACAGCAAGCATAAGCAGTGTGTGGTCTTCTCCAAGTCCCTCGCAACTCCAAATCCTCTAAGGCTGGGGGTTACCTGCACAGTTAAAAATGGGGTGAGTTTATGAAAACTCAGTGTGTAATCCCCTATACGGTAACAGTCTGGCCCTAAGCCCTATTCGGTAACAATCTGGGCCTAAGCCCTATTCGGTAACTATCTGGGCCTAAGCTCTATATCATAACAATGCAATGGACATGTAACCCAACCCTTAACCACCAAACTCTCCACCCGTACCAACCAATCTCTCCATGTGGGGACCATGTCGACCCACCCAACCAAACTCTCCAATGGTGCAGCCTAGCTACTAGTATTTATGCGGCTTTAAGCCTTCAGTAACGGTCTCATAATTGGCACATAGCCATCGGTAACTTTAATAAGATCGGCACATAGCCATCAGCTACGGTAATATAACCGGCACACAGCCACGGGTAATTATGATCGACACAGAGTCTTCAATATATAAGTTAGGCACATAGCCACGGGTAAATACGATTGGCACAAAGCCATAATCCAGATGGCACAGAGCCATATTTAGGTTGGCACAGAGCCATAATTAGATTACGCGGCAATGCCACTATAACGGTACTTCCTCCAAATCATAAAAACCCAACCCAATGCAATATGTCATGTATGTGGTGTATCACAATCATTACACATGTATGCAAAATAGCCATGCTAAGTAACAGCCATTTACACACATATTGAAAACATATCAGCATTATAATCCCAGTCAAATCAATTAAAACACAGTCATACATTCACAGTTAGATCAATCATAGTCCTAATCAGTCAGTTACCCGCAAGGGCAAAATAGTCATTTTACCTTATAAGGGTATTTCGGTAATCCTACCCTACAAGGGTATTTCGGTAATTCTACCCTATAGGGGTATTTCGGTAATTTTACAAATTAGGGGTATATTAGTAATTTTGCAAACCGAGTGTATTTTAGTAATTTTGCAAACCGGGGGTATTTCGGTAATTTTGCAAATCGGGGGTATTTCAGTCATTTTACAAATCAATGGTATTCCAAACAAAGATAACAATGCGAATGGGCCTAGGGCCCATTCTCGGCCCAAATAGGCCCACACGCTCGTGTGGCCCATTTAGCCCAAATCTAGCCACAGATATCAGATTCACATAGACCAGTCCAATATTTACTACACAATCATACAACTTATCCGATTGGGCCCACGAGCCCATTGGCCCCACATGGCCCCTTTCGGCCCATCGTGGCCCAAACAGCCTAAACCCATAAGAACACTCATGATGGCCTCAACTATCGTGTCAAATCTCCCACACGTGCGCTCGCACGCTCGTGTAGCTACCATCTCCGTGTGACTGGCATTTCGGCATTTGCCGCTCTACAGCTAGAGTAGTGCGAAATACACACTTGATAGGAATCTGAAGTTAATCCGCGCTCTGAACATTATTCTGCGTAGAAGCCAACAATGATCGCACCCTTGACCCCCAATGGGTGTGTCGATCAACTTCGGTCACCACCACCACGACCCAACGGTATACAGATCAACGAATGATCCAACGCCTAACCCAAACGAGCACGCCACAAAGCGAAAGGGATAAGCCAAGAAAGGTGTGCTTACTCTCCTCATTGTTTACTCTATTTAAAGCCAGCTTCTCACCTACTCTCATGCTAGCTTCCCGATGTGGGATCCCCCCTTTAGCAGAGTTTAAATCCAACACAAACCCTGGCCGTCCAATCCGCAAAATAAACACTCCCTTACTTGACATGAGATTCGAACCCTTGCCCTCTCCTATGCTCCAGACGCTACATGCCACCACAACACAAGCTCCTTTTGTGACTTAGAACATGCGCAACTAAATATAAGCCTATGGGCCAAAGTCTAAGTTCATTTAAAAGAAAAACAAAATGAATTGCAAGCGCCAAGACTTGAACTTTGGACCCCTTACTTCCTCTATGGCGTCACTTCCTTGTCTCCCATGTGGCGCCATTTTCCACTAGACCACAACTCCTTTTGTGTCTTTTTTTCCCACAATTTATTCTTAAAGCCTACTTACCCAGGGCTTTATTCACCTAAAACCAAAATTTTTCCTAAAGCCCAGGTTTGAACCCGGGACTTCCTGGAAGCCCCCTAACCTTCCAAAATCACTCATCTAATAGGTCCAACTTACATTAGTGCCTTTTCTCTTCTTCCAAAAAAATTTAAACGCTCTCATGCCCAAGGCCCAATAGGCCCAAATTCGGGGCGTTACATTACCCTTGAAATCCTCTACCACCTTGCTTGATTCAAACGTAATTTCATGCATGAATCAAGCAATTAAATAACCCCCTATCACCACAAATTATGGTCGACCATGGGAGTGAGAAACTTACGAGATTTTAAGCTATTTTTAGCAAATGTACTAGCCATCCATCCACTATAAATACTACCCTCTACACCCCTCAACAACCATCCCTCAATCACTCTTTATTTCATCCTTCAACACACATTCATCCATCCTCTCATTTCTCTCTAACTTTCATTCTTTTCCACCCATCCTATTTATCTATTTAGATAAGTGATTCTGAGAGAAAAACTTACACTTGGTCGGCCACCTTGAGCAGCTGTGAGAATTGGAGGAAGCCTCCATGATTATTGATCACACTATCAAAGAGTTTTTTCTTCCTTTTTGCTCTTCCTTAATTATTCATTATGTTTGCAAATTGCTTTGTTGTTTTTTCATCAATAATAGTAGCTTAATTATGTTTAGCTAAGATGATTGCATCAATTCAATAAAGTTTATTTAAATCATGTTATGATGTTCTGTGCCTTAGTCGATCATGTTTTCAATTAAAATCATGCATATATTTTATTCATTAAAATGTGACTGAATTCATTACAATTTGTTGATTAATCCGACCTAGATGGTGGCTAATAGACACAATAATTGAAAAGTGCATGCTTAATTTATATTCAACCCAGAATAAATTAAGGTTTGTAATAACTTGACCGAGCTCTATTACCATACATAGCTTTTAGGTTTATGTGATTAAATTGTTTCAAATCGACCCAGTCCCTGTTACTTCACATGAATTCTAAGAAACCCTTAGTTAAATATGACTAATAATATTCATGTTTTTCTAAGTAAAAGATTCCGAATGGACTTAATATTGATTTCAAGCTTATGAAAGATTGTGTTGCCATGGAATATTTTTCCGGAGCATTATTAACATGATGAGAATGAACTAAGTTAATTGATGTGGTAATCCTAGCCTATTCATGTTATTGTTGTTGAAATCTTATGAATTCTGTTGTTAAATCCATCTCATCCATTTTAACCATTCATTTTATTTGAATTTAGGTTAACTTGCATTAGAAATCACTTTGCATCTAGTCATTTATTTTTTCTAACACTCAAAATTATTGTGCCTTTTTCTTACCAAATTGTTAATATTAATTTTGCAAAATACTGGTTAACATATACAGTCCCTATGGAAACGATAATTATTATACTTACCTATTACTTGATAACGATTATGTACACTTGCACAAACCACACGTTACAACGGCTTTCATACTTTATAATTTCCTTTGTAATTTCAACTTTTAGTTTTTCCTTTTTCTTAGGCTTAGGTTATTTTTGGTTTTTCTATTTGCATTTTTCGGGACATCTAATTTGTGGAACTTGATCAACTCTTTGTGGATTTCATGCTTCAATCAATACAATTCAGTATTCTCTTAAACCTTTGTCTCTTGATTTGTTATTAGTGTTTATCTTCTGCATCAAGTTTATTATGTTTTTTAGATTCATGAGTAACTAATTCTCTTATGGGGTATTAGTGAGTAGAGGTATGATTAATTGATTGTTGTGCGTGGTTTTCTTAGCAGATCAATTGTTCGGGAGAGGGAGAACTTAAAAACTAGGATTGACGACCCTAGGGAAGTCATCTAGGTGGGAATTAACCCAAAATTGGTATGTCCTATCCATGAACACTTTAGCCCCGAACCAGTCTGGACTGTGAGGTCGAGAGATAAGTAGTTCTTGCTGACTCATTATTCTAGGGGAAGATCGAGAGATCCTACTAGGGTAACGATAATTTTATTGAATAGGGAACCCGAAGAAATAATTAGTTATGATTACAGAAACAAGCTAATCACCTATACTCAAATCTGATTCAATTTCTATTTCAAATTTCCCAAAGTCGTTCCCTTTATATTATTTTATTCTTTAATGATAAAAATACCAAAAATCTTTCTTTATTTTTATTTGTAATATAATTTATTTAAAGTACTAATTAGCTCTATTTGTGCTTAAGTTAGGATTAATTTAGTGCTCGCCTCCCTTGGGTACGATCCTCGAAGTACTCATCTACTTCGTTGTAACTATATCACAACCTGACCCGTATACTTGCAGACACCGCCTATTTGATATATTTTGTGCAAGGTTCTTAGTCTGGACGTTGGTACGTCTGGAGACGGTCAAGTTGTTGGCGCCATTGCCGGGGAGGCAGCTTCACTAGAATGATTTTAATTTTTTCATTTATTACAATAGTTAGGAAATATTTAAATTATAGATACGGTCTCTAGTTCATTTTATTTAGTCAATTGCTTAACATGACTAACATTTTGCATTTCTTTAAGAAATCTAAGTACACACCCCCGAAAAGAAACCTGCAACAATAATCACTGAAATTAGTTCAACAAAGTCCATAGACAACTTCGACTACATATGGTAAGATGATGAAATAGATTATAGTGATGAAATATATGAAGGAGTCTATGAAGAGTGGAAAATTTAGGAAAATCAGAGAGTGTTGATGTTAGAACTAAGCCAACTTAGAGGAGACGACCTAACAGTTTTGCAAAACAAGGATAGAGGCACTGACATCGAAGAATTTTGTCACAGTCTTGATCAAACTCAAAGGAAACATGAAAATGAAAACCCAATAGCAATAACACTTGGTGAAGGTGGAAGCTTGAGTTGTAACACCCCGTACCCGGACTGGTCATCGGACTCAAGACACAGGATGCTACAACAATTACCAGAATATTATAACACATTCTATAACATTTAATTACATTATAACAAATTCTATAACATCAGGGATTATATCAATCATAGAAACAACAATCTTGTCTGATATAACGACATATATGATCAAATAATTCATAATATAACATAATTAGAATCATTCAATGATAATCAAACATAACCGAGCCTTAGATTCAACATAAATAATCAAAAAATATATTAAATAAAATTTAATACAAGTAAGATGTGATTTTCAATCAAAATCGGGCATTAATTAAGCATACATGTAACAACCCGTTTTTAGGGCTAATCGGAACAGTGGTTTCGGGACCACAATCTGACATTAAAAAATTTATTTTATTATTATTTTAATATTTACAGAATGATATTAGAGTTTTGTGAAATTTTCGTAAAGAAACTTTATCGTTTAAGTGGTTAATTCGGTAAAAAGGACTAAATCGCGTAAAGTGTAAAAGTTGGGTTCTATAAGCTAAAGGTGTCAAATAGCCATAGAACTTAAAAGTGAAGGTCCTTATGTGGAAAATAACCCATTTATGAGATGTTGGATGTTAGTGGAGTGGCATTTGGTGTAATTATTATTGTTTTTAAAGGTAAAAAGGTAAATAGGTAATTAAAGTTTATAATAAATATAATAAAAGCCAAAATCATGTTATTTTCCTTCATCTTCCATCGATTATAGATAAAATAAGTATCCATGGAAGCATAATAGGTTTTTTCCCTTGTTGTTTTTAATTGAGGTATGTTTCAAGCTCGCTTTTTGATGATTTTTTTGTCTTTTTTATTGTTGTTTCGTGTTCTAGCTAGCCCATACCCTAATTTTTGAATTTTTTGATGAATTTGTGAGTTGCCATTGATGATAGCTTGATTTTTTGAGTATTGATGATGTAAAATGAATAATTGTTGATAGATTAACATGTTTTGTTTAGTGATTTTTGGTAAAAATGTCAAATAAGGATTAAATTGTGAAAAGTGTAAATTGAGGGGTTGAAATGTGAAATAAATTGAAATATGGGTTGAGTGTAATATATGGAAAATTTGGCTAGCTTGGGTTTGTGTTTAATTTCATGAAATTGTGATTTTATGTAATAAGGACTAAATTGCAAAAATGTGAAATAATAGGGACAAAAGTGTAAATTTGCCAAAATGTGTAAATTGTGTTAAATTGAATGAATTAATGATTAAATAAGTAAATTTTGTTATTACATAGATTGAGAAAAATGAGATTCGGATCTAGAACAGGGAAAACAAAGTATCGGATTAGTCGACCTAATTCGTCATTACAGCGAACGAGGTAAGTTCGTATTTTAATAGACGTTACGAAATCATTTTATAAATGCATATTATTGTGTGATTAAATTCAATGTCGAATAGTAATATAAATATATATGTATTTTGAATAAGTTATATATATATATATGTTGTTATGATATTGAATTGTTCGAGAAGCAGAATATATGAATACGAGAAAGTTTCGATAATGTGACGACATCCGAAAAGCCCCGTACGAACCCTAGGAATAGTAGAGGATGCATATGTCATGACATAGGATTCCGAGATATGATTTCGTGTAAGACCACGTCTGGGACGTTGGCATTGACTTGTATTTACGTGTAAGACCATGTCTGGAACATTGGCATCGTATTTGATTCGTGTAAGACCCTGTCTGGGACAGTGGCATCGATATGTGATTACATGTAAGACCATGTCTGGGACGTTGGCATTGTACGAGATTTTTGACTATCCGAGTATCCTTACTAATTCTGAACGGTTCAACGGGCGTTCCGAGAAATAAGTAAATAAGTGAATGACAAGTAAATAAGTGAATGACATTACGGTTCAGGTACATTGAAATGTATACAATATTTGATAATGAAAGGTAAGTATATATGTGCAAAGAATGTTATCTGATGTGTATGTAAATAAATTGTGAATATGTGCAAATGAAATATGAACAAAGGAATAAGATATGATTTATAAAGTGGCATATGTGAAAATGTCAGATACTATATGAATGAAAGGTGAATTTGGATATAAGTGATGACATGTGATTCATATGAGAAAGATATGTGATTAAATATGTTATTTCCCATAATATGCTTGTTTGGTTATAAGAAAGTGAGACTTGAATGTTATATGAGAATTGATTTGAATAAACTTGTAAAAGCTAAAGTTAGTAAGTAAGTAAGCATATTATTGATTGGTGATGATTTGGTATGAAATTATGTTATAAACTTGAAATAATTTGTGTTTTGATATTTGAGATAGCATAGTATGCTTATGGCATTGTAATGAAATCATTTGTTATATTAAGTTTATTAAGATACGAGCTTACAAAGCTTTCAAAGCTTACTTTGTGTGTTTTTCCTATGTTTATAGATTTTTAGAGATTTGCTCGGGTTGGAAGTCAGAAGAGATCGCATCACACTATCTTGTTAATGATTTCGGTATTTATACCTTTATGACTTGGTTATATGGCATGTATAGGCTATGGTATTTGATATTATGGTTGAAATGTATTTGGTCATTTGAGATGGTTGATTATGAATGTGGTTGTGGAATTTAGTATATTTTGATAAACTTGATATTGGCTAAAGAGCTTAGAATTGTTATAAGGTTGGCTTGATATGATCAAAGTGTATATGGCCGTTTTAATAATGGTTTAAGTTATTCATATGATCATTTGATAGATGATGAGTATTTGCTTAAGAAAGGCATAAAATTGAGTTGATGAATTGGTTCATTTTTGAGGTATGGATTGATGTTTGAATTGGGAAATATTGTATAAATGAAATAGGTTATATTGATGATTATAGCTTGTGTATTTGGAATGTTTTTGTTGACTATTAATTGTATTGAAATGGTACAAAATGATGTGGTTTAGGTGTGCATGAGGAGGGTGAGAAATATGGCTTAAACCAAGCCTAATTTCGTGCCACACGGCCTAAGCACACGGGCGTGTGACTCAACCGTGTGACCCCTGCTACTTAAATAAAACAAGTCAGTATGTTCCACGGCCTAGACACACGGGCATGTCTTGTGGCCGTGTAGATAAGTCAGTATGAATGCCCTGCTTTCACACGGCCTGTGACATTGGCGTGTCTGGTGGCCGTGTGAGGAACACGGCCTATCCACACGGGCGTGTGACAATTGAAAATGTGAAAATTATTCTAAGTTTCAGAAATTTTTGTATATGTTCGGTTTAGTCCTGAACCATTTCTAAGCATGTTTTAAGGCCTCGTAGAGCCTCGTAAGGGACAATATGACTGTGTTTGAATAACATATGTATTTGAATGTCTAAATGTATGAGATATGTATATGTTATGAAGTGAGTCATCAGTAATACCTCGTAACCCTATTCCAGCGATGGATAGGGGTTAGGGGTGTTACATTTTATTGGTATCAGAGCTATGGTTTAGTCGGTTCTAGGACTACCATAGCGTGTGTGAGTCTAACTATACATGCCATATTTAACCTGTGATAGTGTGATATCTCCAGACTCTGACGAAAATTATTTTGATGAGACAGATAAGTTTTCCAACCGAGCTAATTCTGATAGTACAGAAGTAAATACTCAAATATTTGAGTGAAAATGTGTTGATTATGAGTTGAAACTGATAAAGGTTAAGTTCAAATTGTATGACATGTTGTTATTGATAAATGTTGTAATTATATGAGCATATGAGATATGATATTTGAGTTATGATTGCTATCTGAAATGCTTTGATTGTGAATTAGTGATTTGAGTTGGCATATGAACAATGTGTTAGGAACAAAAGTGATTAAAAGCAAAAGTTTATTAAATGATTTGAGAATGTGAAATTATTAATGAACTGGCTATTTGTGATAGTATGTGTTATGTGCATTTATGTGTAAGTTAAATTTGAGGCTTTACTACCCTCACCCCCCTTATCAGTAAAATGTTATAATGAAATCTGTAAGATTTGGGTTTAATAAGCTCACGAGTGTGGAGTTACAGAAGCCCGTGTTCGGAAGATTGATAACGCGGTCACCAAAGAGATTGAATCAATAAATGAAGACAGTATTAAAAGAGATATTGGAAAGTTCTGAAAACTATTCAGATTATGTAAAGTCACTGTTACAGAAGAAGTTAACTCCGATTAAATGACCTATTCAGGTATGTTATCTAAAGAAAATATTAACTGGAAGTTTTTCTGGATCGATTTCTGTTATTGATGGAATAATATGAACTTATTGATGACAAAATTAGACAGTTGAATAATATTTGAAATGTATTGATGGTTGAATGCAATGGTTATAGTCGGGCAGTTACTATGATTCCTTCTGGGCATTCTGTGCGTACATTTATCCTCAGAAGTATATATATGACTGTTTAATTTTAGAAAGAAAGTCTTATCGTATGAGAACATTAGCTAAACATATTAATAGACGAAAGCATCGTTGATCTATTTGGATTATGTTCGATATTGTTATGTCTTTCTCTGATAATTTATTCCATGGTGTGGATATGAAAGTCAACGTAAAATCTGTATGAGGCTAATATTCTATTTCTACTGGTTATTGTTCTGTTGAATATACGTGAAGATTATATTGCTTCTGTTACTGTAGATTTCAGTATTTATGAGTGACATTGTTCTTTCTGGACATTTTCTGGGATATCATCGGAATTGATATCATTTTATCTAGGTTGTAATTTTCAGATATCCTGTGTATTTCCAAATGGTGAAATTTCGCTATTCCGATTTTCCTATGATTCCATGTGATTATTTGCAAGAGATCTCTATTTGATAGAGATTACTATTTCTATTATGATTATAATCTCTAGCTTGAGATGTGAGAGTACAGTGGTACCGTCCTCAGAGTTATAGAAGTTGTGTCTCTGCAATGGTTGTTATTAAAATCATATTTGATTCTTTTCTGTGTTCAAATGCTTCATTAACAGCCAGGATAATATTTATTATAGGGTTGAGACATCGTTCTTATTAAGGCCCAATAATTTTCTATTTGGTTAAGGTGATTTCAGTATAATTCAGAGTTTCGATGATTAATATATGAGGCAGCTTCATTATAAACTCTTTTCTAGTTCTCGTGAAGGTTTGACATTGATAAAAGTGAAAATGATAGAAGATCAAGATCAATCTATATAATTATATATCTGGGGTTATTCCTTCTAATGAGAAGAAAGATTTCTTCGAAAAGACCGATTTAGTAGTTAGTATGATCTAAATTATTTGATTAAAAAGTTAATTGGGTTATATGTGTTTGAATCTATCTACGAATTGGAAATAAACTTTGAACGTATATGTATGAATTGAAGGATAGTCTGGAAGAACAAATTGTATTCTTGAAGACTTGATACAGAATTATATCTATCGAAATGATTCTATCTGAGAAATGTTACGGTAAATTAAAGTTAGTTTGATTGTTGAAGCTTTCTTTTGCACAAAGATAATTTCGACTGAAACATCAGTTCTGGTTCAGTCTAAATTCAATAAAGAGATTATGATTTTTGGCCTTACGTTATTGAAAGGTTCGAAATGTGTTCTAATACAGGAATGTGCAGAGATATTTTGTGATTCTATACAGTTAAAGCTGCATAAAAAGAGTTATGTGACATATTTGATGACTATAAGAGTTTAAAATGTTTTATGTCAGAGAAAAATCCGAACTTGGCACAGCAAGGTTAGCTCGAATTGTCGAAAAACTTTTGAGTCTGTAAGTAATGATTATTCAAGGGAAACAATTATAGTTTCGGATGTATCGAATGGGAAACTCTTGTATGCTTTATGAGTGATGAAAATGTAATTGATCTTATCAGGCAATGAACAGTTGTTAGCTGAATTAGAGGGTAAATAAATGTTTATTTAGTGAAGTTGTGAAATTCAGAAGTGTGTCAGCGAATTATAAGTTAAAAAGGGGTTCAGTATAAATTGATTTCTGATTCAAAACCTCAGATATGGTATCGATAATTAATTTTTATTTCGAGATAGAGTGTGTATATTGAAAAGCCCTGTGAATATACAACAACTGCTACAAGAAACTCTCAATGGTAATTCATTTGTTCATATGGGAATAACAAGATGCACAACAGTTCTGATGAGTGTGAAATGTGATATTTCTGACTTTATTGATTATAGAAATGGAGGGTGATGAATTCTGTATCGGGATTATCTTTATCATTGAAAAACATAGAGTTATCTGAAATATGATTAACTGTCTGAAGAAATCTCTCTGTACGTATAGATTTTCTCTTTTGATAAAACAGTTGATTTACCCATTTCTGTGTTGGTAAGTCTGTCTATGGTGTCAGTTATCATTGCTTTGGATTAAGATCTGAAACTTATATGGTAATTCTGAAAGAGATTACAGTAATCTGTGAGTATGAAATTGCATTGAAATCGGGAAATGCAAACTAAACTTATATGGTAATTTGTCATTGTGTTTTAGAGTTTTAAAGCAATTAAGAAAGAGGTATTGTATGTGGCATTTACTTAACTCCGTTATTTCAGGATTGAGCTTTGTGAGATTATGATCCACAGAATTAATATCAGCAGAGGAAATGAGTAGAAAATGAAAACAATTTAATACAGTTATAAGCAGTCTCAGCTAAAGATAATGTACATCAAAAGTCAGATCAAAATTTCAGTTGTGAGATTAAAGAGATTTGAAATCCGAAGATATGTGTGAATTTTAAATATATGGTGTGGAAGAAAATCTTTAATCTACTTTCTGATAAGATTTTCGGGCACGAAAATCCCTAAGGGGGGAGAGTTGTAACAGCTCGTTTTTAGGGTTAACTGGAATAGTGGTTTTGAGACCACAATTCAACATTGAAAAATTTATTTTATTATTATTTTAATATTTACAGCATGATATTAGAGTTGTGTGAAATTTTCGTAAAGAAATTTTATCGTTTAAGTGGTTAATTCGGTAAAAAGGACTAAATCGTGTAAAGCGTAAAAGTTGAGTTCTATAAGCTAAATGTGTAAAATAGCTATAGAACATAAAAGTGAAGGTCCTTATGTGGAAAATATCCCATTTATGATATAGTGGATGTTAGTGGAGTGGCATTTGGTGTAATTATTAATGTTTTTTATGGTAAAAAGGTAAATAGGTAATTAAAGTTAATAATAAATATAATAAAAGCAAAAATCATGTTATTTTCCTTCATCTTCCACTGATTATATATAAAAGAAATAGCCATGGAATCATAATAGGGTTCGGCCCTTTTTGTTTTTAATTGAGGTATGTTTCGAACTCGATTTTTGATGAATTTTATGTCTTTGGGATCGTTGCTTCGTGTTCTAGCTAGCCCTACCCTAATTTCTAAATTTTTTGATGAATTTGAGAGTTTCCATTGATGATATCTTGATGTTTTTGAGTATTGATGATGTAAAATGAATAATTGTTGATAGATTAATATGTTTTGTTAAGTGATTTTTGGTAAAAATGTCAAATAAGGATTAAATTGTGAAAAGTGTAAATTGAGGGGTTGAAATGTGAAATAAATTGAAATATGGGTTGAGAGTAATATATGGAAAATTTGGCTAGCTTGGGTTTGTGTTTAATTTCATGAAATTGTGATTTTATGTGATAAGGACTAAATTGAAAAAATGTGAAATAATAGGGGCAAAAGTGTAAATTTGCCAAAATGTGTAAATTGTGTTAAATTGAATGAATTAATGATTAAATACGTAAATTTTTTTATTATATAGATTGAGAAAAATGAGATTCGGATCTAGAACGGGGGAAAATAAAGTATCGGATTAGTCGACCTAATTCGTCGTTACAGCGAACGAGGTAAGTTTGTATTTTAATAGACGTTACGAAATCATGTTATAAATGCATATTATTGTGTGATTAAATTCAATGTTGAATGGTAATATAAATATATATGTAATTTGAATAAGTTATATATATATATATATATGTTATTATGATATTGAATTGTTCGAGAAGCAGAATATATGAATACGAGAAAGTTTTGATAACGTGACGACACCCGAAAAGCCCCGTACGAACCCTAGGAATAGTAGAGGATGCATATGTCATGACATAGGATTCCAAGATATGATTTCGTGTAAGACAACGTCTGGGATGTTGGCATCGACTTGTGTTTACGTGTAAGACCATGTCTGGGACATTGGCATCGTATTTGATTTGTGTAAGACCCTGTCTGGGACAATGGCATCGATATGTGATTACATGTAAGACCACGTCTGGGACATTGGCATTGTACGAGATTTTCGACTATGCGAGTATCCTTATTAATTCCGAACGGTTCAACGGGCGTTTCGAGAAATAATTAAATAAGTGAATGACATTCTGGTTCAGGTACGTTAAAATGTATACAATATTTGATAATGAAAGGTAAGTATATATGTGCAAAGAATGTTATCTGATGTGAATGTAAATAAATTGTGAATATGTGCAAATGAAATATGAACAAAGGAATAAGATATGATTTATAAAGTGGCACATGTGGAAATGTCATATACTATATGAATGAAAGGTGAATCTGGATATAAGTGATGATATGTGATTCATATGAGAAAGATATGTGATTAAATATGTTATTTCCCATAATATGTTCGTTTGGTTATAAGAAAGTGAGACTTGAATGTTATATGAGAATTGATTTGAATAAACTTGTAAACGCTAAAGTTAGTAAGTAAGTAAGCATATTATTGAATGGTGATGATTTGGTATGAAATTATGTTATAAACTTGAGATAATTTGTGTTTTGACATTTGAGATAGCATAGTATGCTTATGGCATTGTAATGAAATCATTTGTTATATTAAGTTTATTAAGATACGAGCTTACTAAGCTTTCAAAGCTTACTTTGTGTGTTTTTCCTATGTTTATAGATTTTTGGAGATTTACTCGGGTTGGAAGTCAGAGGAGATCGCATCACACTATCTGGTTAATGATTTCGGTATTTATACCTTTATGACTTGGTTATATGGCATGTATAGGCTATGGCATTTGATATTATGGTTGGAATGTATTTGGTCATTTGAGATGGTTGATTATGAATGTGGTTGTGGAATTTAGTATATTTTGATAAACTTGATATTGGCTAAATAGCTTAGAATTGTTATAAGATTGGCTTGATATGATCTAAGTGTATATGGCCGTTTTAATAATGGTTTAAGTTATTCATAAGATCATTTGATAGATGATGAGTATTTGCTTAAGAAATGCATAAAATTGAGTTGATGAATTGGTTCATTTTTGAGGTATGGATTGATGTTTGAATTGTGAAATATTGTATAAAAGAAATAGGTTATATTGTAACATCCTTAAATCAGGGTCTTTGCATTTATGTGTGTTTGCATGTGATGGTTTGGTTGTTGAGCTAGTTTAGGGGGTTTTGGGGTTCAGGCATGAGCCAGGGGTAGGCCTGAGCCATAGCAAAAATTTTCGTTTTGGGCTTCTAAGAAGGGGGGAGCTGGGTGAGTTAGGTGTTAAGGGAAATTATTGGAGTGTTTTGACACAAGTATCCCAGTGGTAAAGTGGCAAGGGAAGCGCCACTTAAGCACAAGGATTGTGACGCCACATGCAAGTGGGAGAGCTTTGGTTCGAGCTGCGAAGATCCCTTTCTGCATATTCTTTTTGACGCCAGGACCTGGAGGAGATGTGCTCAAGATGGACTCTGATGGATAGATGTTGAAAGAGTCAACGGATTCAAATGGGTGGAGAAGAGAAATTGCAGGAGTTTGACTCATTCAAATCGGTTTGAATGAGTGGCCAGGAGAAAATTGAGGAGATGGACATGGGAGCTAGAGTTGGCCGAATTCTAAACTCTGCATAGGGAAGGGGGAATCGATTTTGTGTTGGCAGGGAGTGAGTGTGCCGAATTCGGTTAAGGTGCAAGTGGTTTCGGTTCTTTTTTTTTTTTGGCAGGTAGAGTTGTGCTTAGAACTCTCTCTCAAAAACCCCTCTATTTTCTTCTTTGCCGAAAGTTGTCTAGGCAATTTCGGTTCTTCTTCTTTTTCCTTCTTAGCCGAAACATTAAAAGACCATTAGGGTCACTTTGGTGCATTCTTTCCTTCTCATCTTCAAAAGCCGAAAACACTATATCTATCTCCTTTTCACTTTTGTTTTCATCTTTCTTCTTGAAAACCTTTGTAGCTGAATCTCTCCAAAGCCATATCACTTTTCTTTTTCTTCCTTTATTTGTGTAAGCAAGAGCCGAAACCATTACCCTCCTTCTCTTTCAGTTTCTTTCTCTTCTTTTGGAACCATAGCCGAAACCTCTTGGATCCCAAGAGCATTCTATATGCTTCTCTTTCCCGAAGAATCTACTCTAGCCGAATCTCAACCCACATCTTGCGGATCGTTCTTATTTGGCGGCATAACTTGTTGATCGGATATCTGTTCAATCGTGGTAAGTGTCTCCCTCTAGTTTTAAATCTTCTTTTCTTTTTGCTGATGCCGAAGGCATTAATCCTATATTGTTGGTTCTTGGCCGATTGAAGGGGGCTCGTCTTCGCGTTGCTTCGGCTTTTGCTTGGTGATGGTAAGGTGTTGAGGTAAGAGGGCGGTCATTTTCTCACGTTATCTCTTTCGGGATTTCGTGACCAAAGCCGAATGGCTATTTGTTTAATAGTGATGTGTTTAGCCGAATATAGGAATAGGGTGACGCATAAGTTTGGATTCTTGGGACTTGCTCGGTTCGTAGTTTGGATCTTAATCTTGAGATCTGTCGATCTAGGTAAGGGATCTGTTCCTTCGGGTTAAATCTCCATTCTTAGTTATTCTCTGTGTTAATCTGATTTAGTGACCAAAGGTATTATGGACCCTAATGTCAGCCAAGCGATAGGTGGGGTTAGACCTGTGACCCCAGCCCCTAAGTTCAAAAGGAGGACAGTGTCGGCTGTTCGCGATTGGCCACCGGGGTATGGGTCGGCATCTGAGCAAAGTAGTAGACAGATAGCGGTAGTGTCGATTAACGGCGATGCATCGACGTGAGAGCGTCGTATTACGGTAATCAGTGTGTAACTCTTACACACTTCATTAGTTAATATGTTTATCATGTATATTGTCAAAAGCCTAATAACCGCTTGAAATGGGTATGTTTCCCTTGTGGGTAAGCGAGGACTCGGGTAAGTCCACTTGATTGGCTAACGTTAAATGCCTATGTAAATCTGTATATGCCATGCCATGTGATTTTTGCATGTTAAGCATGATTATTATGCCATTAAAAGCATGTTCATAAAAATGGGTATGATGAGAGGAGGGGAAAGGCATGATTCTAGACTGTCACCGGTGGTTTTGACCACACAGTGGGGTTGGCCCCGCTTTCTATATTATTGCGACTAAGTCTCGGTGGTTTTGACCACCCGGTGGTTTGGTACCACATATATTTATCTTTGTGACTCATCCCGGTGGTTTGGTACCACAGTGGGTTCGCCCACATGATGACGATATACTGGGATTGTCACCATGGTTGTGACCACAATGTGGGTTGGCCCCACACACATTATTTGTGACTACGGTCACCAAAGTGGTTTTGACCACATATGTATATTATTTGTGACTACGGTCACCAAGATGGTTTTGACCACCAAAGTGGTTTGGTACCACACGGGTAGATCAGGAGTTTCGGATGGTTAGGTTTTGGGGTTGCATGACATGTATGTTGGCTTATGAAACTGTGTAAGGGCATTAACATTTTCGGGTTGGGGAAGTATACACTGGTCTCGATGACTCACCCTTTACATTTTACAGATGATTCGTAGATCGCGGATGCGGAGCCGGGGCGAACTCGAGGTGGCCATGCGCATTGTAACAACCCAAACCCGCCCAAACACTACGACCGAATTTGACTTGTTACCGAGTGAAACCTTGTGAACACCATTTCAAAAACATTTTGTTTTCATTGAAAACCCTCGTTTTCGGTTGTCTTGTCAAAGCTACCCTTAGGTTTAATTTGGAATTTTAATTAAGTCCAATTATTATACAGTTTTCAAGTGCGCATGATGGCACGAATAAACCTTTTCGTGTTAATAAAAAAACATGTGATTTAATGCAATTTTAAAAGTATAGTCTTGAGTAAATATCCAACATAAAAAAAAATAATGCAACTATAGTTTATGGAGGCCTTATTACAACCCAAAATAAAATTAAACAAATTTAAAGTTCAGAAATTAAAATCCTTTGCATGGCCACCTCGAGTCCCACCCTCCTCAACCGCCATCTACGAGTCACCTGAAAAATGTTAAAGGAGAAGGTGAGTCACCAAGACTCGATATGTAACCCTTCCCTAGGTTAATACAACATTTCATACACAACATATAACGCTTAATTAAGCAAAGTATCATGTACCCAACCTAGCCAACCAAACACCTTTGTCTACCCCACGTGGTACCAAACCACCGGTGACCGTAGTCACGATGTGTTACCAAAACACCGGTGGTGCCAAACCACCGGTGACATATAGTCACGATGTGCTACCAAAGCACCGGTGTCCGTAGACACAAATCGGGTGATGGGGCCAACCCATCGTGTGATACCAAATCACCGCGCGGACGATCCCATATCTCAAGTGGGGCCAACCCACGGTGGTGTTAACCACGTGGACAAGTCGCTATGAGGTACCAAACCTCTGGAGGTACCAAACCTCACGGTGACGTATAGTCACGCAGTGCTACCAAAGCACCGGTGCTCGCCGACCACGATATCACCGCCCCTCCTCTCATCAACCCATGTCAAACAAAACATACATATATCACATGTATCACATAATCCATGCTTCCCAAAAGCATATTATCAATCTCATACAAATAGAGACTTACCTGGTATCCTCGATTGTACCATTAAGGCACTAAAGCCGTATCTACATAAAGCGATTTACACATAACATACACTTGATACACTTTATTAACTATTATACGTGTGTATGTACACACTGCTACCACGTTAGCCTTAGATCCCGAAGTTAAACAATCGGCCACACTCTAAGTCCTTGCCCCTATATTCGGCCAACTATCAAGGTTAGTATTATGGCCTATTCGGCCTAATTAACTTATTGGGAGGGGTTCCTTGTGAACCCGAGATCTTACCTTAAAACCCTTTACTACTATTCACCGTACTTGATACTCGAATCTGCTGTACCCAAAACAATCGGTCACAAGCAATGTTAGTAGCCTTCGGCTTTAATCACTTAAAGAATAAACCATTACCATAGATTCCTTACCCTTACTTACCAAAGCCGAATGCTAGAGGTTGGAACTCGGGTTAACCGCTTCACCAACCCGGAGTACCTAAGAGACCGTTTACAAAACGTTTTAGAAGCCTTACTTACCATTGCCGAAATCGGCACTTATCCTCCCTTAATAGGAATCGGCAAGAATAGGAAGGAGAATCTATGGGGTTTCGCACACTTACCTTTACAACCGATTTGAATAACAGAGAAATCCCGGAAGTATCTATGCCATCATCTTTGTTCGGCCAAAGTGTGTTAAAAAGAGGAAAGGAGATCGACACCTTCAAGGGAGTGTATTCGGCTAAGGTCTTTTAAGAGAAGGGAAAGAAATAAAAGAGGAACAAGGAGAGGTTGAGGGTTTGACAACTAGCAAAAGTGAGAAAAAAAGAAAACCTATTGATGGATGGGTGCTTATAAAGAAATTCGGCACCCTCCCCTAATGCTTGCCGTCCCAACCTTGGCAACAAGGAGTCCAACTCCTAGCCAACTCCTCTTCACCAAGGAGTCCCACATTCGGCCATCACCTAGTAGCCTTGCCGTCCACACCTCCTTGTTCAAGGAGTTCAAAATTCGGCTCAATACCTAAAACTTCTCTTGGCCACACATTTGCATTAATTCAAAATTAATTTGAATTAATCTCCATTAATCAATTAATAATCAAATAATCCACTTAACTTAATAATATCCCTTTTTAACAAATCCTTAATTATCCCTTATTATCCCCTTATTATCATTTAAAAAAAAATTTAAAGAGAGCAAAACTCTCCCTATGTGCCGTCCAACAATAATGCCAAAAATAAGAGGGGAATTCGCGACTCAACCAAGGCTCCCCTTGCTCCATTGATGGCGTCACATGTAGCTCCCATGTAGCACTCCTTTTGCCACTTTACCAAGCTGATTTTTGTGTTAGTAATACCCACATTTATTCTTATAACACCACTTACCAAGGCTCCTTTCTTTTAAAAGTTAAAAACTGAATTTCTCCATCAAACCGAGCACACTTAAAGCCTTAAATTAAAGCTTATTTATTCCATACATAATACCACGATAGTTCTTACATAAGAAAAATAATTTATTTCCAAATAGCCCCGCTTTGGGATGTTACAGCTTCTACCCCCTTAAAATAAATTTCGTCCTCGAAATTTCTTGATCAAAAGAGATGGGGGTATTGCCGCCGCATCACCTCCTCGGGCTCCCACGTAGCATCTTCCACCCGTGGTTCCGCCATAACACTTTTACTAAAGGCACCGCCTTCCTACGTAGAACTTTCACATCTCTCGGTCTACAATCTGAACCGGTTCTTCCTCAAAAGATAAATCCGTGTTCACCTCAATCTCTGCTCATCGGCACAACGCGTGGAAGGATCTGACCGATACCGCCTCAAAGATTGATACATGGAATACGCCATGAATCGACTCGGTTCTGCGCGCAACTCTAGCCGATAAGCTACCGGTCCTATTCGCTTCACACAAAGATATATGGCCCAATGAACCTTGGGCTTAACTTCCTTTCCGTCCAAACCTCAACACCTTTTTCCAAGGCGACACTTTCAGAAAGACTTTGTCTCCCACAGCATACTCCACTTCCTTGCGTTTGAGATCGGCATAAGACTTCTGCCTATCCGATGCTTCCTTGAGACGAGACCGAATTACCTTGACTTTGTCTTCCGTCTCGGCTACCGCCTCTGGACCCAGAACTTGTCTTTCTCCCAACTCCGTCCAACATGTAGGAGTACGACACTTTCGTCCATATAGGGCCTCGTATGGAGCCATTTGAATACTCGCTTGATAACTATTGTTATAGGCGAATTCCGCTAGTGGTAGGTACTCCTCCCAACTACCACTAAAATCCAAGATACAGCCTCTTAGCATGTCTTCTAAAATCTGATCACTCTTTCCGATCGTCCGTCGATCGTGGATGGAAAGCCGTCTTCAAATCTAACCGTACCCAAAGCTTGATGCAATGCTTTCCAAAACCTTGACGTAAATCTGGGATCCCTATCCGAGATAATCGACACTGGCACACCATGCAACCTCACTATTTCACCCACATACAGCTTTGCTAGCTTCTGGAGTGAGTAATCCATTCTCACTGGCATGAAGTGAGCTGATTTAGTTAGGCGATCCACAATTACCCAGGATTGCATCCTTCTTGGTGGGCGTAAGGGGTAGCCCACTAACAAAATCCATGGTGATCCTCTCCCATTTCCACCGAGGATCTTTATCGGTTGAAGTAGTCCCGATGGTGACCGATGTTCGGCCTTAACTGCGACACGTCGACACTTCCCTACGAATTCCGTTATCTCACGCTTCAACCTGTGCCACTGTAATCAAGCTTTCATAAATCTCCATACATCTTGCTTCCACCAGGATGCATAGCGTATGGGCTGCTATGTGCATCTTGGAGAATTTTCTCGCCTCAATTCAGTATCCTTTGGCATACATACTGCCCTGAAAACAAAGCGCTCCTTCGCTAGACATGATCATGCCCTTCCAAACCACCGTCTTGAACTTGTTCCCTCTTAGAGCTCAAGCCTTCATCCACTATCCGCTTTTCTTTAATCTCCTCAATCCAAGTCGGCTTTACTTGAAGTTCTCGCCAAAAGACTCCCATCATCATACGACTTAACCGAGCGAACATTGCTCTTAAGTCCGTCACCACCTTCCGCCTCAACGCGTCGGCTACCACATTAGCCTTTCCCGATGGTACTCGATTGAACAATCATAGTCCTTTAGTAGTTCAATCCATCGACGACTGCCCTCGATTCGATCCTTTTGAGTCGAGAGATACCTCAAGCTTTTGTGATCCGTGTAGACCATCGACTTCTCTCCATACGTAATGTCTCCATATCTTCGTGAGCGAAGACGACCGCCGCTAACTCTAAATCGTGAGTTGGGTAGTTAACCTCATGCGATCTTAATTGACGGGATGCATAGGCTACTACCTTCCCATCTCGCATCAACACACATCCTAGGCCGGTGTGAGATGCATCACAATAGATCGTGAATAACTTTCTCGCTTCAGTCAGTACTCAAAACCGAGCTTCACCAAAATCTTCCTTAGCTTATCAAAGCTTTCTTGCTCGCTTTTCCGTCCATACAAATGGGACACCCTTCCTTAGCAACTTAGTCAACGGCGCTGCTATTAGAGAGAATCCTTCCACGAATCTCAGATAGTATCCTCGCTAAACCTGAAAACTTCGTATTTCAAACACACCGTCCTAGGTGGTTTCCACTCCAATACCGCCTCAATCTTGCGAGGGTCTACTCTAATTCCTTCACCGATACTACATGACCTAAGAAAGCCACTTCCCTAAGCCAAAATTCACACTTACCGAATTTGGCATATAATCGCTTCCCCTCAATACTTGCGCGTAACTATCCGTAAATGCTTGTCATGCTCTTCTTCTCGCTCTTTGAATAAACCAATATGTCGCCTATAAACACCACGACGAATCGGTCCAAGTATCGCTGGAATACTCGCTCATCAAGTCCATGAATGCCGCCGGCGCATTAGTCAATCCGAATGGCATCACCAAGAACTCGAAATGCCCATACCGAGTTCGGAATGCCGCTTTGTGAACATCACCTCCTTTACCTTAAGTTGATGATATCCCGACCTAAGGTCTATCTTTGAAAACACCGAGGCACCCTTCAGCTTGATCGAACAAGTCGCCAATCCGAGGCAACGGATATTTGTTCTTGATCGTCAACTTATTTAATCGACGGTGAGTCGATGCACATCCGCATAGAACCGCCCTTCTTCTTGACAAACAACACAGCGCTCCCACGGAGATATACTTGGTCGTATAAACCTCTATCCAAGAGCTCCCGAATTTGAGCCTTTAGCTCCACCAATTCCTTTGGTGCCATTCGGTATGGTGCTATGGATACAGGTGCCTTCGGTGTAGCAAGTCTATACCGACTTCGACTTCTCGATCCGGAGGCAAACCCGGAAGTTCTTCTGGGAACACATCAGCAAATTCCCCAACCGTTCGGACCTTTTCAATAACTAACCCCTTAGCTTCCAAGGCACAGATTTGAACCAAATACGCCTCACAACCCTTCTTGACCATCTTTTCACCTTCAAGGCAGAGACACTACGTTGGATAGATAATTCCTCCTATCTCCTATCATAACCACTTCATCACCTTCCGTCGTCTTAAGAACCATGCGCTTGGCCGCGCAGTCCAACCTTGCTTGGTACTTAACCAACCAATCCATACCAAGGATCAAATCGAACTCCCCAAACGGTAGTTCCATTAGATCAGCTACAAATACTACCCCTTGGAGTTCTAGGGGTACGCCTCTATAGAGTTTATCTACGACTACGGAGTGACCTAAGGGGCTAACTACAGTCATCTCCCTAGAAGCAGTTTCAGAGTCTAGGTCCATTGTTCCTACCACACTACTAGCAATGTACGAGTGTGTCGAGCCCACATCAATCAATGCAACATAAGGAAAACCGAAAATTAGAAACGTACCGGTTATAACATCCGGTGCGTCACCTTCTTCGCGACACCTCGCACGTAAACTAAGCCAGTGCCGCCTAGCCTCCGTGTTTGCCCGAACCTCTACCTTGAGTTCCACGACCTCGATTAGGACCGTTGTTTCTCTACCATTACCACGACCCCTCTCCGTGGTCCTACATTTCTATCCCGAGCACGCTTCGACCCTCCGGCTGCTTTCTTAGCTAGCTTTTGGGGACAATCTCGACACGATGCTCCAAAGACCCACACTCAAAGCATCCTTTATCACCGCCCAACAACCTCCCCAATGGGTCTTTTCACAGCGATTGCACCGAGTCGGCCTTTGATTAGCGAGTTGTGGGCCTTGTCACTGATTGGGCCCACTTGGCCTAGCCTTTTCTCGAGCACTCCCGCTTGATCCAAATGACCCAAAACTTCTCTTCTCGATTGTTCTTACTATAGCTCGCCTCACAGCCTCCTTGATTCCTTCTGGCTACCTTAGCCTTCTCCACTAGAGATGAGAACTCACGAACCCGCTTGTGGGGCAATCAAGAACCTTAAGTCATCTCGAGTCCATCCTCGAAGCGGACACAGCGCTCATGTTCGAGAGCCACGATGCCTCTCGCATATCTACTCACCCTTAGAAATTCGCCTCATATTCCGACACGGACTTAGTTCCTTGAACTAATCCCGCAAAAGCCTTTCTCTGCTGGGTCGGTGTAGCTAATGCCCACATACTTTTTCGATGGCGGTTCTCAAATACTCCCACGTCAAATCATCTATCGTAGCCCCATCTCGAACCGTAAGCCACCACCGATACGCTTCATCCTTTAGAAGTGACACTTTGCCCCTTTCACCTTCTCTTCTTCATCAGTCAAGGTCATCCATGATTCTTTCATTGACTCTAGCCAGATTCTCTCACGCACTAGGTGCCACTCGACACACCTCGGAATACCTCCGCTCCGTTAGATCGGAGTCGCCGGGACAGATTTCCGAGCTCCAACATTTCCACCGCCCCACCCACCATCTCCAAGACTCGCAACACGACTTGCGATACCGACTCGCCACCGGCCCGCTCCCGGCTCCTCACTCTAAAAGTAGGAGGTGGTGGTGGCAGCAGTACTTCATTTTCTCGAACCTTGTCCCGACTGACGGGTTCGGACACCGTCATCCTACCCCTACCACGTCCCACGGCGTCCCACGTCCTCTAGAACTCATTCTATCTACCGTGCTTTTAATCTGATTAAGAAAAATTTTTATGCGTTAGTACTTTTGTTCCACTTTATTACTCGCGAAGAAGTTTTATGGATGAGGTTTAATCGTAGATTCTTTCGAGCAAACAAGGTTCCAGCTTTCCTACCCTAGTTCACACAAAGAAGTCCATGCATCCATTCCTTAATACTTTCCATACCTATTCACTCATCGGACATTTCGCCATTTCTAACCCAGGGTATTTTCGTCTTTTCCTACAAGGGGTATTTTCGTAATTTTCCGTAACCAAGATATTTGTTTGATGATTTCCAAAGCTAAGTTGTTGAATATTTAATAAAATAGTTAAATTTTTGGACAAACCGTCGAATCCATATTTTATGGGTCGTGGGCATTTTGGTAATTTTACTCCTAAGGGTATTTCGTAATTTTCCACAAGTTAAGTTTTCCGAGAAAAACATGGTATACCTAGTGTTCTAGGGTTTAAGAGGGTTATTGGACAAGTTTTGAAAACATTAGGGCTTGTTGTCTCGTTTCTATTTTGAAAAATAAGGCTAATTCCCTTTTTGGGTTTTAATCATTGTTTTTAGCCTATGACCGAGCCTTCCCGGTCGTAGTGAACCAAAGCTACGCACTGTGCGTAATTCAAGTGAAGAGGAGGTGAGTCACGCGGACCGCTTAAATACCAAGCTCTCACCGAACCTTTCTAGACATGCGCATGAGAGGTTACCACACCACCGAGCCTTCCGAGTTAGGGTGAACCGGTTACGCACTGTAGGATACCCGCGAAGAGGAGGTGAGTCACGAGGACTGCTTAAATACCAAGCTCTTCCGGATCCAATCCTAGACATGCGTACAGGGGTTACCACACCCTAGCTCATTGACTAAGTCATAGGTTGGTTTAGTTCTTTAAGTCTTATGCTTCGTTGTGTTTGAGTAATCTAGCCTTAGGGTCCAAGTCCTATAAGTCTATCTACGCCCATGCTTCCTACCCTTCTACAGAATATAATTCACAGAAAGGTTTAGATGTACTTACCTGGGCGGATCGGTGCCGGAGACTCGGGCCATGCTGCTTAAAAACCCAGAAATCATACCATAAGGCCTACCAAAACATTTTTGGGCCTTGGGCCCCACAACAGCTTTGAACTTGGCTCGATATTACTTTCAGAATAACCCAAACCCGGCCCAAACACTACGACCGAATTTGACTTGTTACCGAGTGAAACCTTTGTGAACACCATTTCAAAAACATTTTGTTTTCATTGAAAACCCCTCGCTTTTCGGTTGTCTTGTCAAAGCTACCCTTAGGTTTAATTTGGAATTTTAATTAAGTCCAATTATTATACCGGTTTTCAAGTGCGCCTTGATGGCACGAAATAAACCTTTTCGTGTTAATAAAAAAACATGTGATTTAATGCAATTTTAAAAGTATAGTCTTGAGTAAATATCCAACATAAAAAAAAATAATGCAACTATAGTTTATGGAGGCCTTATTACAACCCAAAATAAAATTAAACAAATTTAAAGTTCTCAGAATTAAAATCCTTTGCATGGCCACCTCGAGTCCCACCGGCCTCAACCGCCATCTACGAGTCACCAAAAATGTTAAAGGAGAAGGTGAGTCACCAAGACTCGTATGTAACCCTTCCCCTGTTAATACAACATTTCATACACAACATATAACAGCTTAATTAAGCAAAGTATCATGTACCCAACCTAGCCAACCAAACACCTTTGTCTACCCCACGTGGTACCAAACCACTTTGGTGACCGTAGTCACGATGTGTTACCAAAACACCGGTGGTGCCAAACCACCGGTGACATATAGTCACGATGTGCTACCAAAGCACCGTGTCCGTAGACACAAATCGGGTGATGGGGCCAACCCATCGTGTGATACCAAATCACCGCGCATTTATCCCATATCTCAAGTGGGGCCAACCCACGGTGGTGTTAACCACGGGGACAAGTCGCTATGAGGTACCAAACCTCGGAGGTACCAAACCTCCGGTGACGATAGTCACAAAGCAGCTACCAAAGCACCGGTGCTCACAAAGCACGATATCACCGCCTCTCCTCTCATCAACCCATGTCAAACAAAACATACATATATCACATGTATCACATAATCCATGCTTCCCAAAAGCATATTATCAATCTCATACAAATAGAGACTTACCGGTATCCTCGATTGTACCATTAAGGCACTAAAGCCGTATCTACATAAAGCAGATTTACACATAACATACACTTGATACACTTTATTAACTATTATACGTGTGTATGTACACACCTGTTACCACGTTAGCCTTAGATCCCGAAGTTAAACAATCGGCCACACTCTAAGTCCTTGCCCCTATATTCGGCCAACTATCAAGGTTAGTATTATGGCCTATTCGGCCTAATTAACTTATTGGGGAGGGGTTCCTTGTGAACCCGAGATCTTACCTTAAAACCCTTTACTACTATTCACCGTACTTGATACTCGAATCTGCTGTACCCAAAACAATCGGTCACAAGCAATGTTAGTAGCCTTCGGCTTTAATCACTTAAAGAATAAACCATTACCATAGATTCCTTACCCTTACTTACCAAAGCCGAATGCTAGAGGTTGGAACTCGGGTTAACCGCTTCACCAACCCGAGTACCTAAGAGACCGCTTTACAAAACGCTTTAGAAGCCTTACTTACCATTGCCGAAATCGGCACTTATCCTCCTTAATAGGAATCGGCAAGAATAGGAAGGAGAATCTATGGGGTTTCGCACACTTACCTTTACAACCGATTTGAATAACAGAGAAATCCCAAGTATCTATGCCACTGTCTTTGTTCGCCAAAGTGTGTTAAAAAGAGGAAAGGAGATCGACACCTTCAAGGGAGTGTATTCGGCTAAGGTCTTTTAAGAGAAGGGAAAGAAATAAAAGAGGAACAAGGAGAGGTTGAGGGTTTCGCAACTAGCAAAAGTGAGAAAAAGAAAACCTATTGATGGATGGGTGCTTATAAAGAAATTCGGCACCCTCCCCTAATGCTTGCCGTCCAACCTTGGCAACAAGGAGTCCAACTCCTAGCCAACTCCTCTTCACCAAGGAGTCCCACATTCGGCCATCACCTAGTAGCCTTGCCGTCCCACACCTCCTTGTTCAAGGAGTTCAAAATTCGCTCAATACCTAAAACTTCTCTTGGCCACACATTTGCATTAATTCAAAATTAATTTGAATTAATCTCCATTAATCAATTAATAATCAAATAATCCACTTAACTTAATAATATCCCTTTTTAACAAATCCTTAATTATCCCTTATTATCCCCTTATTATCATTTAAAAAAATTTAAAGAGAGCAAAACTCTCCCTATGTGCCAGTCCAACAATAATGCCAAAAATAAGAGGGGAATTCGCGACTCGAACCAAGGCTCCCTTGCTCCATTGATGGCGCCACATGTAGCTCCCATGTAGCACTCCTTTGCCACTTTACCAAGCTGATTTTTGTGTTAGTAATACCCACATTTATTCTTATAACACCACTTACCAAGGCTCCCTTCTTTTAAAAGTTAAAAACTGAATTTCTCCATCAAACCGAGCACACTTAAAGCCTTAAATTAAGCTTATTTATTCCATACATAATACCACGATAGTTCTTACATAAGAAAAATAATTTATTTCCAAATAGCCCCGTTTTTGGGATGTTACACGCATTCTCTTTTGGGTTTTGTATTAAATTACTATTTTGGTTTACTTTACTTTAAATTTGGTTTTCGGGTTGTAATAAGGCCACTAACTTTCATTTTGGGGTTTATTTATCTGCTTTATTTTTCACGGAAATTTGTATAAGTTAAACGAAACGGCATGCCTAAATAACCTATAAAAAGAATGTTTTCTAAACTTTCACAACTCGTCGGGTTTTTCTAAAACTTTACCATCGGATAACGACAAACAAGTAGTAACAAAAAGTTAACTGAGTTTTTCTTTAAGACCAAATTTGGACGGTTTTAGCGATATTACTTAAACTAATTCGGCTTTTCATGAAAATCAAAGGTTTTCTTAAAATAAGAGACGACAACTTTTTTTCAATAACGATTCTTTACAAAATTAAAACAACCTCCTGTCTTCTTTAAAAATGTTTTTCCCTGTGACATGTTGGATTCGGTCATAGCGTGTTGACCGGGTTTGGGGTGTTACAATTTTGGTATTAGAGACAAGTTTAAAAGCTCGGCTGTGGGCTCGAGGCCCAAAATATTTTCAATAATGGGTTACGAAACGATTTTGATGAAAAATGCTTGATTTGGGAAAAGCATGGCACCGGGTCTCCGGCACCGATCCGTACAGGTAAGTACCCGTAACTGCTGTTTATATGATTGTGATGATGGTGATATGACTGATAGTAATAGGAAAATACTTTAGAGACTGAAACCTGTAGGATTGTGTGAACTTGCAGAAACAATCCCTATAATAAACTGTTCATAAAACTGTGCTGTAATAACAGTGGAACGAATCTAATGCATAAAATTCTTAAACCAGATTAATTCGTGAACGGAAGTCATGAGCACCCGGGGACGTGGGCGTAATACGCGTGGTCATGGTAGAGGTAGGATGACTGTGTCGGAACCGGTAGGGTCTGGTCATGGGTCAGAGAATGAGGTACCACCACCGCCAGCTGTGGGCGCGGAGTTTCAGGATCAGACGGGTGGTGACGACACAGTGTCGCAGGCAATGCTGCAGGTTCTGGAGAGAGTCGCGAGTGCAGGTGTTGGAACGGGGGCTCGGAAATCTGTGTCCGAACGACTCCGGGTGAATGGAGTAGAGGTATTCAGGGGTGTATCTGGTGTGGCTCCCAATATAGCTGAGTATTGGCTGGAGGCGACGGAACGTATAATGGATGATTTAGATTTGTCTCGCGAGGAGAAGTCAAGGATAGTGTCTCTTCTCCGGATGAGTCTTATCAGTGGTGGCTCACGGTCAGGGATAGAGCAATGGCCGACGACATCACCTGGGATTTCATTAAGGCAGCTTATCAGAGGAAGTACGTTGGGGCCGCCATTGATGCACAGCGCAAGGCGTTCTTGAATTTGGTCCAAGGGAATAAGTTAGTGTCGGAGTATGAGGCGGAGTTTCTTCGGTTAAGTCGTTATGCTCGGGGTATCGTGGCTACGGAACACGAGCGCTGTGTTAGATTTGAGGACGGGTTGAAAGATGAGCTGCGAATGTTGATTGCTCCACAGTAGGAGAGAGAATTTACGGTCTTGGTAGAGAAGGCCAAGATTGCTGAGGAGGTGAAACAGTCAGTGAGACGGAACCAGGATAGGAATTGGACTAAGAAGAATTCTGGGTCATCAGGGTTTGCCGGGAATCCGCAGAAAAGGGCTAGATATGGTGGGCCGAATCAAGCTGCAAGGCCTGCTGCTACTACTCAGTGGCCACCACGATGTGCTCGGTGTGGGAAGTCTCATTCGGGAGAGTGTTGGACCGAAAACAGAGGGTGCTTCGAGTGTGGGTCAATGGGGCACCGGGTAAGGGACTGTCCGCAGAGGTTAGCCAGGATCCAGTCTGAGGGTCAAGGCCGTACACAGTTCAGGAAGGATGGTCAGCAACCATAAAGGGGTCGCGGTTCGGCCAGGTGAAGTAATGGTTCTGGACGAGGCCGCGGAATACCGGGCAGAGGTGCTGGGAGCACAGAGGCAAGATAGCCTGGGTTGGTCTATGCAGCGAGGCGTCGAGAGGAGGGCGACACACCGGACGTCATAACCGTGACGTTTTAATTTTTGGACTCCTTATACCGCTTTGATAGACGTTGGTTCGACGCACTCTTATGTTGCCCAGTAGTATAGTGGGAACTATGAATTTAGCCTTTGAGATTTCTTCTAAGGAGATGACAGTAATTAGCCCTCTAGGTCACTCAGTAGAAGTAAACAAATCAGTATAGGGATGTACCCCTAGAACTTCAGGGGGTAGTGTTTTTGGCCGATCTGATGGAACTGCCATTCGGGGAGTTCGATTTGATCCTTAGGATGGACTGGCTAGTGAGGTACCAAGCAAGTTTGGACTGCGCAGCTAAGCGCATGGTATTGGGAACTGTTGAGGGCGAAGAGGTGGTGATGATAGGTAATAGAAGGGATTATCTATCCAACGTAGTATCTGCGCTGAAGGCCGAGAAAATGGTGAGGAAGGGTTGTGAGGCGTTCATGGTTCATGTTTGTGCATTGGAGGCCAAGGAATCAACTGTAGGGAATGTCTAAACGGTGAAAGAATTTACCGATGTATACCCAGGAGAACTTCCGGGTCTGCCTCTGAACCGTGAAGTTAAGTTTGGTATAGATCTGTTACCCGGAACCGCGCCAGTGTCTATTGCTCCATATAGGATGGCGCCGAAGGAGTTGGTGGAACTGAAAGCACAGATTCAGGAATTGTTGGACCGGGGTTTCATTCGGCCGAGTGTATCACCTTGGGGAGCGCCTGTGCTTTTTGTTAAGAAGAAAGATGGTACAATGCGGATGTGTATAGATTACCGACAGCTGAATAAGTTGACGATCAAGAACAAGTACCCGTTGCCGAGGATAGACGATCTGTTCGATCAACTTAAAGGTGCATCAGTCTTCTCTAAGATTGATTTAAGGTCGGGGTATCATCAGCTTAAGGTAAAGGAGGCCAATATCCATAAGACGGCGTTTCGCACTCGATACGGGCACTACGAGTTCTTGGTAATGCCGTTCGGGTTGACCAATGCACCAGCAGCGTTCATAGACATGATGAATTGGGTGTTTCAGCCGTACTTGGACGGGTTCTTCGTAGTGTTTATAGACGACATATTGGTGTACTCGAAATCTGAGGAGGAGCATGACGCGCATCTACGTGTGGTTTTGCAGATTCTGAGGGAGAAGCAACTATTCGCAAAGTTTAGTAAGTGCGAGTTCTGGCTGAAGGAAGTAACCTTCTTGGGGCATGTGGTGTCAGCTAAGGGGATTAGAGTGGACCCTCGAAAGATAGAAGCGCTTTGGACCGAAACCACCTAAGTCTGTGGGGCGTAGATTCGGAGTTTTCTGGGTTTGGCAGGTGATATTACGTAAGATTTGTGGAAGGGTTTTCCTTGATTGCAAAGACCAAGTACCAAGTTGCTTTGAAAAGGGGTTCCATTTGTGTGGTCGATAAGCAACAGGGAAGTTTTGACAAGTTAAAAGGATTTTGACAGAAGCTCCGCTTTGATTCACTGAAGCAGGGGAAAGAGTTTACGGTGTATTGTGATGCGTCGATACCGGATTAGGATGTGTGCTGATGCAAGAGGGGAAAGTAGTGGCGTATGCGTCTCTCAGCTTGAGACCCCACGAAGTGAACTACCCGACACATGATTTGGAGTTGGCTGCAGTGGTTTTTGCCCTAAAAAATTGGAGGCATTACTTGTATGGGGAGAAGTCTATAGTCTACACGGATCACAAGAGTTTGAAGTACCTCTTGACTCAGAAGGAATTGAATTTGAGGCAGCGGAGGTGGATCGAGTTGTTGAAGGACTACGACTGCTCGATTGAATACCATCCGGGTAAGGCTAACGTAGTGGCTGATGCGTTGAGCCGCAAGGTGGTAGCGGACCTGAGAGCAATGTTTGCCCACCTTAGCCTGTATGACGATGGGAGTCTGCTAGCGGAATTACAGGTGAAGCCGACTTGGGTGAATCTGGTTAAGGAGAAACAGCTAGTGGATGAAGTCTTAAGTGCTCGATGTTTACAAGTGCAGAATGGTGGAATGGAGGGTTATAGCTTGAGCAGCGATGGAGTGTTGTGTTTTCAAGGGAAAGTTTGTATGCCGAAGGATGTTGAGTTAAGGCAGAGGATTCTTCAGGAAGCTCATAGCAGTCCATACGCTATGCATCCTAGAGGTAGCAAGATGTACCGAGATTTGCGGGAACAGTTCTGGTGGCCGGGTCTGAAGCGAGAAGTAACCAAATTTGTAAGTAAGTGTCTGACGTGTCAGCAAGTCAAAGCTGAACATCAGTTACCATCGGGTCTGTTGCAGCCGGTAAAGATTCCGTAATGGAAATGGGAAAGGATTACAATGGATTTTGTCAGTGGGCTACCCCTTACGCCCAGCAAGAAAGACTCGGTCTGGGTGATTGTTGATCGTCTGACAAAATCAGCTCATTTTATACCGGTTCGGGTTGATTACTCACTCCAAAAGTTGGCTAAGTTGTATGTAGCGGAAATAGTGAGACTGCATGGAGTGCTAGTGTCGATTATCTCAGATAGGGATCCCAGATTCACGTCAAGGTTTTGGAAAGCGTTGCATCAGGCGTTAGGTACAAGGTTGGACTTCAGCACGGCATTTCATCCGCAAATGATGGGCAATCGTAGCGGGTGATTCGATCTTGGAAGATATGTTAAGGGGTTGTGTTTTGGATTTCAGCGGTAGTTGGGAGGAATATTTACCGTTGGCAGAGTTCGCGTACAACAATAGTTATCAGGGGAGTATCCAGATGGCACCGTATGAAGCATTATATGGACGGAAGTGTCGTACCCCTACGTGTTGGACAGAGTTGGGTGAACGTCAGATGTTGGGTCCAGGGTTGGTTGCTGAAATAGAGGATAAGGTTAAGGTGATTCGAGCTCATCGTAAGGAAGCTTCGACAGCGCGTAAGTCCTATGCCGATCTCAAGCGAAGGGATATAGAGTTTGCAGTGGGTGACAGGGTCTTTCCGAAAGTGTCGCCATGGAAGAAGGTGCCGAGGTTTGGTCGGAAGGGCAAGCGAGCCCTAGGTTTATCGGGCCTTATACGGTGTTGAAGCGGGCAGACCGTGTAGCTTATCACCGAGTTACCATCGAATTGAGTCGATTCACGACGTGTTTCATGTCTCCATGCTTAGGCGCCATCGATCGATCCGTCGCATGTTGTGCCAAAGAGAGAGATCGAGGTGAGCCCGGATTTGTCTTTTGAGGAAGAACCAGTCAGAGATACTAGATCGGGATGTCAAAGTCTTACGTGGGAAATCGGTTCCTTTGGTGAAAGTGTTATGGCGAAATCATGGAGCGTAAGAGGCCACGTGGGAACCAGATGATGTGATGCGCAAAGAATACCCTCAACTCTTTTGACTGTAATTTCGAGGACGAAATTATTTTTAAGGGGGTAGAACTCAGAACATCCTTAAATCGGGTCTTTGCATTTATGTGTGTTTGCATGTGATGGTATGGTTGTTGAGCTAGTTTAGGGGTTTTGGGGTTCGCATGAGCCGTGGGGTAGGCCTGAGCCATAGCAAAAATTTTGTTTTGGGCTTCTAAGAAGGGGGAGCTGGGTGAGTTAGGTGTTAAGGGAAATTATTGTAGTGTTTTGACACAAGTATCCCAAAGGGTAAAGTGGCAGGGAGGCGCCACTTAAGCACAAGGAGAGTGACGCCACATGCAAGTGGGAGAGCTTTGGTTCGAGCTGTGAAGATCCCTTTCTGCATATTCTTTTTGACGCCAGGACCTGGAGGAGATGTGCTCAAGATGGACTCTGATGGATAGATGTTGAAAGAGTCAACAGATTCAAATGGGTGGAGAAGAGAAATTGTAGGAGTTTGACTCATTCAAATCGGTTTGAATGAGTGGCCAGGAGAAAATTGAGGAGATGGACATGGGAGCTAGAGTTGGCCGAATTCTAAACTCTGCATAGGGAAGGGGGAATCGGTTTTGTGTTGGCAGGGAGTGAGTGTGCCGAATTTGGTTAAGGTGCAAGTGGTTTCGGTTCTTTTTTTTTTGCAGGTAGAGTTGTGCTTAGAACTCTCTCTCAAAAACCCCTCTATTTTCTTCTTTGCCGAAAGTTATCTAGGCAATTCTTATTTCTTCTTTTTTCCATCTTAGCCAAACATTAAAAGACCATTAGGGTCACTTTGGTGCATTCTTTCCTTCTCATCTTCAAAAGCCGAAAACACCATATCTATCTCCTTTTCACTTTTGTTTTCATCTTTCTTCTTGAAACCCTTTGTAGCCGAATCTCTCCAAAGCCATATCACTCTTCTTTTTCTTCCTTTATTTGTGTAAGCAAGAGCCGAAACCATTACCCTCCTTCTCTTTCGTTTTCTTTCTCTTCTTTTAGAACCATAGCAGAAACCTCTTGGATCCCAAGAGCATTCTATGTGCTTCTCTTTCCCGAAGAATCTACTCTAGCCGAATCTCAACCCACATCTTGCGGATCGTTCTTTGTAACATCCCGAAATTGGGCCTACTAGGATTGGGCCCAATGGGCCTTGATTTAAAATTTTTGAGAACGGCATTAATGCAAGTTAGACTTATTAGGTAAGTTATTTTGGAAGGTTAGAGGGCTTCTATGAAGTCCCGGGATCAAATATTAGCTTTGGGGAAATTTTGGTTTTAGGTGAAAAAAAAAACCCTGGAAGTTGGCAGGTTGGCCTTAAGAATAAAATGTAGAGGAAAATGACACAAGTGGAGTGTGTGGTGTAGTGGCAAAGATCGCGGATTTGGGAGCTGAGGTGGACTCGTGGAGGCCATACATATGTTTACTCGTAAATTCGTTTCTTTTATTTGGACTTATTTTTATTTGAGTTTTTGTTATGTAATAAGGCCTTGGGTATTTTATTTGGTTTCAAATTTTTCAATTTGTTTATTGCTTGTTATTAAATGATCAATATGGGATTTTCCTAAAATGATAATAAACCATTTCTTATTCAAAATTACTTAATCTCGATTTCTCACCACAACTATAAAGAATATGAGCTTTTAACGAATGCACGCTTTTAGACATTCCTTTCATGTGACATGCCGATTCTTTAAGTAACGTTTAGGCCGGGTTTGGGGTGTTACAATTAGGGTATCGTGAGCCTAGGTTCAAAAACTCTCTACTGTGGGTTTGGGTTCAAAAAATGTTTTCAAAAGATGGTTTGGAAAATGGTTTAGAAAAATATATATCTGCTTTTTTTAAATATGGCACCCGAGTTCATGCACCACCAATCCACTGTAAGTTTCGATACTTTGCTTTGTTATCTCAGATTTTGAATATCTATTCTGTGTGTTTGGGTTGGATGTGATGTTCGGATATAGAGTTGATTGCATACGAAATATTTGTCTGCTTTAATGGTTAGGTGTTTTTAAGTATGTGTAGGATTTCTAAATTCTAGTTAAAAGTATATTAGGGTTATTGGAATCAGAGTGCGCAGCGTGAGCACAGTGTTGTAGGTTAGGTTGTACGAATGTTCCTGTAGTTGGAAATTTCGAGGACGAAATTTCTTTAAGGAGGGTAGATTTGTAACATCCCGAAATTGGGCCTACTAGGATTGGGCCCAATGGGCCTTGATTTAAAAATTTTGAGAACGGCATTAATGCAAGTTAGACTTATTAGGTAAGTTATTTTGGAAGGTTAGAGGGCTTCTATGAAGTCCCGGGATCAAATATTAGCTTTGGGGAAATTTTGGTTTTAGGTGAAAAAAAAACCCTGGAAGTTGGCAGGTAGGCCTTAAGAATAAAATGTAGAGGAAAATGACACAAGTGGAGTGTGTGGTGTAGTGGCAAAGTGACTCCACATAAGAGACAAGGGGATGACGCCATAAGGAAGGAAGGAGGTCCAAGGTTCAAGTCTTGGCTTTTGCATTTTGCTTTTCTTTTTACTTGGACCTCAGAATTTGGCTATAGATTTATATTTAGTTGCGCATTGTAACATCCCAAAAACGGGGCTATTTGGAAATAAATTATTTTTCTTATGTAAGAACTATCGTGGTATTATTTATGGAATAAATAAGCTTAATTTAAGGCTTTAAGTGTGCTCGGTTTGATGGAGAAATTCAGTTTTTAACTTTTAAAAGAAGGGAGCCTTGGTAAGTGGTGTTATAAGAATAAATGTGGGTATTACTAACACAAAAATCAGCTTGGTAAAGTGGCAAAAGGAGTGCTACATGGGAGCTACATGTGACGCCATCAATGGAGCAAGGGGAGCCTTGGTTCGAGTCGCGAATTCCCCTCTTATTTTTGGCATTATTGTTGGATGGCACATAGGAGAGTTTTGCTCTCTTTAAATTTTTTTTTTAAATGATAATAAGGGGATAATAAGAGATAATTAAGGATTTGTTAAAAAGGGATATTATTAAGTTAAGTGGATTATTTGATTATTAATTGATTAATGGAGATTAATTCAAATTAATTTTGAATTAATGCAAATGTGTGGCCAAGAGAAGTTTTAGGTATTGAGCCGAATTTTGAACTCCTTGAACAAGGAGGTGTGGACGGCAAGGCTGCTAGGTGATGGCCGAATGTGGGACTCCTTGGTGAAGAGGAGTTGGCTAGGAGTTGGACTCCTTGTTGCCAAGGTTGGACGGCAAGCATTAGGGAGAGGGTGCCGAATTTCTTTATAAGCACCCATCCATCAATAGGTTTTCTTTTTCTCACTTTTGCTAGTTGCCAAAACCTCAACCTCTCCTTGTTCCTCTTTTATTTCTTTCCCTTCTCTTAAAAGACCTTAGCCGAATACACTCCCTTGAAGGTGTCGATCTCCTTTCCTCTTTTTAACACACTTTGGCCGAACAAAGACATGCGGCATAGATACTTCGGGATTTCTCTCATTATTCAAATCGGTTGTAAAGGTAAGTGTGCCAAACCCCATAGATTCTCCTTCCTATTCTTGCCGATTCCTATTAAGGGAGGATAAGTGCCGATTTCGGCAATGGTAAGTAAGGCTTCTAAAACGCTTTGTAAACGGTCTCTTAGGTACTCCAGGTTGGTGAAGCGGTTAACCCGAGTTCCAACCTCTAGCATTCGGCTTTGGTAAGTAAGGGTAAGGAATCTATGGTAATGGTTTATTCTTTAAGTGATTAAAGCCAAGGCTACTAACATTGCTTGTGACCGATTGTTTTGGGTACAGCATTCGAGTATCAAGTACGGTGAATAGTAGTAAAGGGTTTTAAGGTAAGATCTCGGTTCACAAGGAACCCCTCCCAATAAGTTAATTAGGCCGAATAGGCCATAATACTAACCTTGATAGTTGGCCGAATATAGGGGCAAGGACTTAGAGTGTGGCCGATTGTTTAACTTCGGGATCTAAGGCTAACGTGGTAACAGTGTGTACATACACACCATTTAACTTATTAAATTATGCTAAGTAATGTGATTGCTAACTTGATGTATGTAGCAATGGCTTGAATACCATAACGGTATATGGGGTAACCAGTAAGTACTGTGCATATGATTGCTATTTTATGCTTTTGGGAAGCATGTTTGTGATAATACATATGATAAATCTATATGTGATTCGCTGACTATGTGGGTTGATTGAGAGGAGGGGGCGTGATATTGTGTTTGACGAGCACCGTGCTTTGGTAGCACACTCGTGACTATATGTCACCAGAGGTTTGGTACCTCCGGAGGTTTGGTACCTCATAGCGACTTGTCCCCGTGGTTAACACCACCGTGGGTTGGCCCCACTTGAGATACGGATCGTCGCGGTGATTTGGTATCACACGATGGGTTGGCCCCATCACCCGATTCGTGTCTACGGACACCAAAGGCTTTTGGTAGCACATTGTGACTATATGTCACCAGTGGTTTGGCACCACCAGTGTTTTGGTAACACATCGTGACTACGGTCACCAAAGGTTTGGTACCACGTGGGGTAGACAAAGGTGTTTGGTTGGCTAGGTTGGGTACATGATACTTTGCTTAATTAATCGTTATATGTTGTGTATGAAATGTTGCATTAACCGGGGAAGGGTTACATATCGAGTCTTGGTGACTCACCTTCTCCTTTAACATTTTTCAGTGACTCGTAGATGGCGGTTGAGGAGCCGGTGGGACTCGAGGGCCATGCAAAGGATTTTAATTTGAGCTTTAAATTTGTTTAATTTTATTTTGGGTTGTAATAAGGCCTCCATAAACTATAGTTGCGTTATTTTTTTTTATGTTGGATATTTACTCAAGACTATACTTTTAAAATTGCATTAAATCACATGTTTTTTTTATTAACACGAAAAGGTTTATTCGTGCCATCGGGCACACTTGAAACTGGTATAACAATTGGACTTAATTAAAATTCCATATTAGATCTAAGGGTAGCTTAACAAGACAACCGAAAAAAGGGAGTTTTCAGTGGAAGTTAAATGTTTTTTGAAAGGGTGTTCACAAGGTTTTACTCGGTAACAAATCAAATTCGGTCGTAGAGTTTGGGCCGGGTTTGGGTTGTTACACGCATGGTTTAAGACACAAGAGGAGCTTGTGGCTAAGTGGCTAGCAGCGTGGATTATGTTGCAGAGGAGCCTGGGTTAGAATCTCATGAGAAGCAAGGGAGTATTTATTTTGCGGTCTGGACGGGAAGAGTTTCAGTTGAATTTAAACTCTACTGACGAAGGGATCCCACATCGGAAAGATACAAAGAAGGAAGGTGAAGAGCTAGCTATATAAAGAGCATTCCAGGAGGAGGGTTGACACACCTTGGAAGGCGTTTGGGCACAGGAGTGGTCGGAGCGCGGATTAACACCAGAGTCCTATCAGGTGTGTAACTCTCTCTACTCTAGTTGTAGAGCGGCAAATGCCGGGCGTGCCACCACGGCAATAGTAGCCACATGAGTGTGCGAGCGCACGTGTGGGGCTTCGACGCGATAGTTGAGGCCATAAGTAGTATTCTTGTGGGTTGGGGCTGCTTGGGCCGCGATGGGCCGAAGTGGGCCCTTATGAGTAAATTGTGCGATTGTGTAGTATATAGTGAACTAGACTAGGTGGAACTTATATACATGGCTAGATTTGTGCTAGGTGGGCCACACGAGCGTGTGGGCCTAAATGGGCCGGAATTGAGTTTTAGGCCCAATTGTCCTGCAGACGACCGGAAATGGTAGCCGAGTCGCTCGGGGTGACATTTGGGCCTTTGGGAAAGGCCATTGTAGGTGCAAAATTACGAAAATACCCTTGGTGGGTAAATTACTAAAATACCCTCAAGGGGTATATTACGAAAATACCCTTAGTGGGTAAATTATCAAATACCACCAAGGGTAAATTATGAAAATTCCTTGGTGGGTAAATTACCAATATACCCTTGGTGGGTAAATTACGAAAATGCCCTTAGTAGGTAAAATTACTGTTATACCCTTGAGGTTGATTAGGGTGATTATGTTGTTTTATGTCTATCTCGATTATGATGGTAATTCATGTTATACTTATATTTGATATATGTCTAGCATACATGACATACTGCATACACGAATTATTATGTCATATTGCATGGGTATGATGAGAGGAGGGGAAGATTGATATCTGTGTCTTTGGGACACCAGTGGTTTGGCACCACCAAAGGGGTTTGGTACCACAGATTGATTATTGTGACTTTGGGTCACCAGAGGTTTGGCACCTCGCGTCTCGTCCCAGTGGCTTAGCACCACAAAGGGTTGGCCCCACGATTGATTATACGGGATTGACGCCAGGTGATTTGGTATCACACGATGGGTTGGCCCCATCATTGGAATCGTGACTTCGGTCACCAAAGTGATTTGGTATCACATTCGTGTCTTTGGGACACCGAGGTTTGGCACCTCATAGCGCCTCGTCCCGTGGGCTTACCACCACGCTGGGTTGGCCCCACATGATGATAATACGGGATTGACGCCGGTGATTTGGTATCACACGATGGGTTGGCCCCATCATTTGGATTCTTCGTGACTTTGGGTCACCAAAGGGTTTGGCACCACACTTATGGATATTGTGACTTTGGGTCACCAGGTGGTTTGGCACCACCAAAGTGGTTTGGTACCACACACTGGGTAGAAAAAGGAGAATGGATGGCTAGGATTGGGTGCATTACTTGTATTGCTATGTACGGTGTGTGTTAGCTTGTTGCATTAATCGGGAGGGGGATTTACACACCGAGTCTCGATGACTCACCCCTTAGTTAAATTTTGCGGTAATCATTAGATCGCGGATTTGGGAGCCGAGGTGGACTCGTGGAGGCCATACATATGTTTACTCGTAAATTCGCTTCTTTTATTTGGACTTATTTTTATTTGAGTTTTTGTTATGTAATAAGGCCTTGGGTATTTTATTTGGTTTCAAATTTCAATTTGTTTATTGCTTGTTATTAAATGATCAATATGGGATTTTCCTAAAATGATAATAAACCATTTCTTATTCAAAATTACTTAATCTCGATTTCTCACCACAACTATAAAGAATATGAGCTTTTTAACGAATGCACAGCTTTTAGACATTCCTTTCATGTGACATGCCGATTCTTGGTCGTAACGCTTAGGCCGGGTTTGGGGTGTTACAATTGTGGTATCGAGCCTAGGTTTAAAAACTCTACTGTGGGTTTGGGTTCAAAAAATGTTTTCAAAAGATGGTTTGGAAAATGGTTTAGAAAAATATATATCTGTTTTTTTTTTTAAATATGGCACCCGAGTCTCCTGCACCAATCCATGACTGTAAGTTTCTGATACTTTGCTTTGTTATATGTCTGTATTTTGAATATTTATTCTGTGTGTTTGGGTTGGATGTGATGTTCGGATATAGAGTTGATTGCATACTGAAATATTTATCCGCTTTAATGGTTAGGTGTTTTTAAGTATGTGTAGGATTTCTAAATTCTAGTTAAAAGTATATTAGGGTTATTGGAATCAGAGTGCGCAGCGTGAGCACAATGTTGTTGTAGGTTAGGTTGTACGAATGTTCCTGTAGTTGGAAATTTCGAGGACGAAATTTCTTTAAGGAGGGTAGATTTGTAACATCCCGAAATTGGGCCTACTAGGATTGGGCCCAATGGGCCTTGATTTAAAAATTTTGAGAACGGCATTAATGCAAGTTAGACTTATTAGGTAAGTTATTTTGGAAGGTTAGAGGGCTTCTATGAAGTCCCAGGATCAAATATTAGCTTTGGGGAAATTTTGGTTTTAGGTGAAAAAAAAAACCCTGGAAGTTGGCATGTAGGCCTTAAGAATAAAATGTAGAGGAAAATGACACAAGTGGAGTGTGTGGTGTAGTGGCAAAGTGACGCCACATAAGAGACAAGGGGATGACGCCATAAGGAAGGAAGGAGGTCCAAGGTTCAAGTCTTGGCTTTTGCATTTTGGTTTTCTTTTTACTTGGACCTCAGAATTTGGCTATAGATTTATATTTAGTTGCGCATGGTTTAAGACACAAGAGGAGCTTGTGGCTAAGTGGCTAGCAGCGTGGATTATGTTGCAGAGGAGCCTGGGTTCGAATCTCATGAGAAGCAAGGGAGTATTTATTTTGCGATGCTGGACGGGAAGAGTTTCATTGAATTTAAACTCTACTCGACGTGAAGGATCCCACATCGGAAAGATACAAAGAAGGAAGGTGAAGAGCTAGCTATATAAAGAGCATTCCAGAGGAGGGTTGACACACCTTGGAAGGCGTTTGGGCACAGGAGTGGTCGGAGCGCGGATTAACACCGAGTCCTATCGGTGTGTAACTCTCTCTACTCTAGTTGTAGAGCGGCAAATGCCGAAGTGCGGGCCACGGCAATAGTAGCCACACGAGCGCGCGAAGCTTGCGTGTGGGGCTTCGACGCGCGATAGTTGAGGCCATAAGTAGTATTCTTGTGGGTTGGGGTCGCTTGGGCGCGATGGGCGAAGTGGGCCCAATGGGCCCGGGGCCCTTATGAGTAAATTGTGCGATTGTGTAATATATAGTGAACTAGACTAGGTGGAACTTATATACATGGCTAGATTTGTGCTAGGTGGGCCATACAAGCGTGTGGGCTGAATGGGCCTTGATTGAGTTTTAGGCCCAATTGTCCTAAGACGACCGGAATGGTAGCCGAGTCGCTCGGGGTGACATTTGGGCCTTTGGGAAAGGCCATTGTAGGTGCAAAATTACGAAAATACCCTTGGTGGGTAATTACCAAAATACCCTCAAGGGTATATTACTTAAAATACCCTTAGTGGGTAAATTATCAAAATACCACTCAAGGGTAAATTATGAAAATGCCCTTGGTGGGTAAATTACCAATATACCCTTGGTGGGTAAATTACGAAAATGCCCTTGGTAGGTAAAATTACTGGTTATACCCTTAGAGGTTGATTAGGGTGATTATGTTGTTTTATGTCTATCTGATTATGATGGTAATTCATGTTATACTTATATTTGATATATGTCTAGCATACATGACATAACGCATACACGAATTATTATGTCATATTGCATGGGTATGATGAGAGGAGGGGGAAGATTGATATCTGTGTCTTTGGGACACCAGTGGTTTGCACCACCAAGTGGTTTGGTACCACAGATTGATTATTGTGACTTTGGGTCACGGAGGTTTGGCACCTCAAATACCTCGTCCCAGGTGGCTTAGCACCACGATGGGTTGGCCCCACGCTTGATTATACTGGGATTGACGCCAGGTGATTTGGTATCACACGATGGGTTGGCCCCATCATTGGAATCGTGACTTGATCACCAAAGATTTGGTATCACATTCGTGTCTTTGGGACACCAGAGGTTTGGCACCTCATAGCGTCTCGTCCCAGGTGGCTTCGTACCACGGTGGGTTGGCCCCACGGATGATAATACGGGATTGACGCCAGTGATTTGGTATCACACGATGGGTTGGCCCCATCATTTGGATTCTTCGTGACTTTGGGTCACCAGTGGTTTGGCACCACACTTATGGATATCGTGACTTTGGGTCACCAGTGGTTTGGCACCACCAGTGGTTTGGTACCACACGGGGTAGAAAAAGGAGAATGGATGGCTAGGATTGGGTGCATTACTTGTATTGCTATGTACGGTGTGTGTTAGCTTGTTGCATTAATCGGAGGATTTACACACTCGAGTCTCGATGACTCACCCCTTAGTTAAATTTTGCGGGTAATCATTAGATCGCGGATTTGGGAGCCGAGGTGGACTCGTGGAGGCCATACATATGTTTACTAAATAAATTCGTTTCTTTTATTTGGACTTATTTTTATTTGAGTTTTTGTTATGTAATAAGGCCTTGGGTATTTTATTTGGTTTCAGCTTTCAATTTGTTTATTGCTTGTTATTAAATGATCAATATGGGATTTTCCTAAAATGATAATAAACCATTTCTTATTCAAAATTACTTAATCTCGATTTCTCACCACAACTATAAAGAATATGAGCTTTTAACGAATGCACAGTTTTTAGACATTCCTTTCATGTGACATGCCAGATTCGGTCGTAACGTTTAGGCCGGGTTTGGGGTGTTACATTCTTATTTGGCGGCATAACTTTTTGATCAGATATCTGTTCAATCGTGGTAAGTGTCTCCCTCTAGTTTTAAATCTTCTTTTCTTCTTGCTGATGCCAAAGGCATTAATCCTATATTGTTGGTTCTTGGCCGATTGAAGGGGGGGCTCGTCTTCGCGTTGCTTTGGCTTTTGCTTGGTGATGGTAAGGTGTTGAGGTAAGGGGGCGGTCATTTTCTCACGTTATCTCTTTCGGGATTTCGTGACCAAAGCCGAATGGCTATTTGTGTAATAGTGATGTGTTTGGCCGAATATAGGAAGGGGGTGACGCATAAGTTTGGATTCTCGGGACTTGCTCGGTTCGTAGTTTGGATCTTGATCTTGAGATCTGTCGATCTAGGTAAGGGATTTGTTCCTTCGGGTTAAATCTCCATTCTTAGTTATTCTCTGTGTTAATCTGATTTAGTGACCAAAGGTATTATGGACCCTAATGTCAGCCAAGCTGTAGGTGGGGTTAGATCTGAGACCCCAACCCCTAAGTTCAAAAGGAGGGCAGTGTCGGCTGTTCGCGATTGGCCATCGGGGTGTGGGCCGGCTTCTGAGCAAAGTAGTAGACAGATAGCGGTAGTGTCGATTAACGACAGCACCGACGTAGAGAGCTTCGTATTACGGGTAATCAGGTGTGTAACTCTTACACACTTCATTAGTTAATATGTTTATCATGTATATTGTCAAAAGCCAGAATAACCGTTGAAATGGGTATGTTACCCTTGTGGGTAAAAGCGAGGACTCCAGGTAAGTCCACTTGATTGGCTAACGTTAAATGCCTATGTAAATCTATATATGCCATGCCATGTGATTTTTGTATGTTAAGCATGATTATTATGCCATTAAAAGAATGTTCATAAAAATGGGTATGATGAGAGGAGGGGGAAGGCATGATTCTAGATCACACCGAAGTGGTTTTGACCACACAAAGGGTTGGCCCCATTTCTATATTATTGTGACTAAGTCTCGGTGGTTTTGACCACCAGGTGGTTTGGTACCACATATATTTATCTTTGTGACTCGTCCCAGTGGTTTGGTACCACAGTGGGTTCGCCCCACATGACGATATACAGGATTGTCACCAGTGGTTGTGACCACAATGTGGGTTGGCCCCACACACATTATTTGTGACTACGGTCACCGGTGGTTTTGACCACATATGTATATTATTTGTGACTACGGTCACCACTGGTTTTGACCACCAGTGGTTTGGTACCACACGGGGTAGATTCAGGAGTTTCGGATGGTTAGGCTTTGGGGTTGCATGACATGCATGTTGGCTTATGAAACTGTGTAAGGGCATTAACATTTTCGGGTTGGGGAAGTATACACTGGGTCTCGGTGACTCACCCCTTCCTTTACATTTTGCAGATGATTCGTAGATCGCGGATGCGGAGCCGGGGCGGACTCGAGGTGGCCATGCGCATTCTCTTTCGGTTTTTGTTTTAAATTACTATTTTGGTTTACTTTACTTTAAGTTTGGTTTTCGGGTTGTAATAAGGCCACTAACTTTCATTTTGGGGTTTATTTATCTGCTTTATTTCTCACGGAAATTTGTATAAGTTAAACGAAACGGCATGCCTAAATAACCTATAAAAAGAATGTTTTCCAAACTTTCACAACTCGTCGGGTTTTTCTAAAACTTTACCATCGGGTAACAAAGAAACAAGTAGTAACAACAAGTTAACTGAGTTTTTCTTTAAGACCAAATTTGGACAGTTTTAGCGATATTACTTAAACTAATTCGGCTTTTCATGAAAATCAAAGGTTTTCTTAAAATAAGAGACGGCAACTTGTTTTCAATAACGATTCTTTACAAAATTAAAACAACCTCCTGTCTTCTTTAAAAATGTTTTTCCCTGTGACATGCTGGATTCGGTCGTAGCGTGTTGACCGGGTTTGGGGTGTTACATATATTGATGATTATAGCTTGTGTCTTTGGAATGTTTTGGTTGCCTATTAATTGTATTGAAATGGTACAAAATGATGTGGTTTAGGTGTACATGAGGAGGGTGAGAAATATGGCTTAAACCAAGCCTAATTTCGTGCCACACGGCCTGAGCACACTGGCGTGTGACTCAACCGTGTGACCCCTGCTACTTAAATAAAACAAGTCAGTGTGTTCCACGGCCTAGACACACGGGCGTGTCTGGTGGCCGTGTGGATAAGTCAGTATGTATGCCCTGTTTTCACACGGCCTGTGACATGGGCATGTCTGGTGGCCGTGTGAGGCACACGGCCTGTTAACACGGGCGTGTGACGATTGAAAATGTGAAAATTATTCTAAGTTTCGAAAATTTTTGTATATGTTCAGTTTAGTCCCGAACCATTTCTAAGCATGTTTTAAGGCCTCGTAGAGCCTTGTAAGGGACAATATTATTGTGTTTGAATAACATATGTATTTGAATGTCTAAATGTATGAGATATGTATATGTTATAAAGTGAGTGATCGGTAATACCTCGTAACCTTATTCCGGCGAAGGATAGGGCTTAGGGGTGTTACAATACAAGACCTTTAAATCAACTCAGAATCAAATCAGGACTCATTTGAAACTTGAACAAAAATTTTGGTAAAAAGTAAAAATAATGGTCACACTACCGTGTGGCTAGCCTGTGTGAAAGAAACTAGCCCATGTGGCCTAAAACATGGCTGTGTGGATATTCCATACGCTCGTGTCCTCAGACCGTGTATAATTCGAAATAAGGCACACGGCTTGCCATGTCGCCATGTAGTGTAACAGACGAATGTAGTGTGAAAATTCATGCACCTAAAAATTAATAAGACACATGACCATGTGGGGTGGCTGTGTATGGCACACGTTCGTGTGGTGTGTGGCACACGACCGTGTAACAGCCCGTGTCTCAAGCTATGTCCAACCAAATGACTTCGTAAACAAGCTAATTAACCAACCTTATCTTAGATACCAAGCCATACCATTTCCAGCCACATTCAAATATTAAAAACACAATTAAACACACCCAAAACATACCAAAATCATTCAACTTATGTGCCTAACCAATATGCCCTCATTGGCAGCACAATTTAAACATATACAATAAGAAATTTAACTAAAAATGCAATCATCATATGAAGCTTATTCCATCATCAATAAGGTTCCAAATATCAATTACCAAAATCACTCATTCATCTTACTTACCAAAGACAAATATACTCATTTCCAACACCACAAGTTACCAATACTACATGACCATTTCGATATCTATTCACAAGTAAGATATCAAAAACAAAACATGCCTATCGTTCAAATGGCACAAAACACATTCAAACCAAATAAGATCAACATGAAACAGAAGCTTACATCATATACCAACAATCACTTATTTTACATATTTAACTAAAACTTTCAGTTTGCCAACTTTAAAACCCTATATACATGCCACAAACCGAAATAACCAAGTCAAAACTACCGAAACAGAAGCTTGATAGTGTGAACCTTTAAGTTGACCTGTCCGACAAGTTCTGCAAAACATTAACTACAGAAAACAAGAACAAACAAAGTAAGCTTAAATAGCTTAGTAAGATCATAGATACTTAAACAAAATTCTTACCTCATTTTACAATTAAGTAAACAAATATAAATAATTTCATATGATTTCATATCAAGACATTTAAACAATTAGGTGAGCATTTCACATATCAATCGTATAATATCTCTCAATCCTTCAATATAACATATGTCTGTATCACTCATTAGGAAAGATCCATCATATAAATCATATTAATCAATTGATCATGTCAATCCATATTCACATTCATATACCATTTCTTTTAAATATATACTCTGTCACCAATATCATATTTACAAAACGAGCATTGCATTGATAGCACTAGAAAGAACATAGGTTTTCCCTCTTACTTATTGGTTAAATTGTTCCCATTTAGTTATCCTTAGCATATATTTTAGCATTTTCAGTTTAGTAAATTGCATTTTATAAATCAGTGAATCCTAGCCTATTTTATCCTTATTTTTGCTATCTTATTGCATTAATGTTGATGCATGAGTTAATTCCAGATTGTGTCCAAAATTGTTGTTGCACCTAATAGCTATCCGGAAAAGAACTAAAATTACGTAAGCTTCTAGTCTGGTATATCCAACCTGTACATACAAGGACAGAATAATTGCAAGGAAAGGACAATTGTACTGTTGGAGGAGGAAGTAAAATGTGGACGTGAGAAGAAACAGAGAGCTTTTTTTTTTCGGATCATCATCTTTATCATCCTACCTTGAAGTTTGTGGCCATGGTAGCTTAAGCCTCTCATGGGTGAGCCAATGTAAAAACCAAATGCAGACTAGCTTCTGACGAGGAGACCTAAGTACGAGACAAGAAGGGATAGAGAGATTCAGTTGAGTTGTCTAGGAATAGAATTCTCCACTCGATTCTTTCTTATTTCTTTCTAAATGCTGGTGATTACTCTCTGTTTTCTATTTGTATGGAAGTACACATGAATTCTTGGTGAAATGTTATCTTATTCAATCTTGATTTTATTGTTTAATCTTAAGGTTTGAATGTTTTTTTAACAAAGAAGTGTTATTGCAGTCACTAACACTGGAAACTGCAGTGGCAGTTTGAGCCAACAATCATTACAACGGAAGTTGAGTGAGGATTAGAGGAATTTAGTCCACTTGTTCTTCATAGTGTCGTATTTCCATCATCGGAAGGTGGGGTTAGTATGCATGTTTAAGTCTCAGATTAAATAGAGGAGTGACGTTGGGTAAGATATACATTGAATTTTATTACCTCGACAATCACCTATCTTTTTATACCTTGTGAGCACTCAGTATTCTGATGAAGATTCATGTTGGGGATCCCGGTTTATCATTATCATATTTTATTTTATTGTTTTCAAGTTATTGTATCGAAAACTATTCTCACAATTTATCTCGTTTCAATCTAGTTGTTACAGCGATATTAATAGACAAAAGGCTACCATCCCTGTGGGATCGATATCCGACAGACTCACATCTGTCTACTATACTTGCATCGACAGTGTACACTTGCACATTATTGCTATGATGTTAAATAGATGATCAAGTTTTTGGTGCCGTTGCCAGGGATGGCGTTTGTTTGATGTTTATTATTGTTTTTGTGTGTTTTCGCACTTTATTTTCCTTTTATAATATTTATTATTAACTTCAGTTTAGGTGTTTTATGACCCAAAGCAAGTCAGATTTTCCTGCTGATTTTGATCTAGAAATTGAAACGACTGTTCAGAGTAGACTTTGAGAACAAAGAAATATGGCTCTACCAGGGAACAATGCAGCCATACCCCTTATGCAACAGTAAAATGTTAATAACCCATTGTTGCCGCAAGATGCTCGCATACAAAATAGGACTATACGAGATTTTGTAGTACTTGTTTTGGATGATTTACAACCAGGAGTTGTTAGGCCATCAATCAAAGCTGGGAATTTTGAACTCAAGCCAGTAATGTTTCAAATGCTGAATTCTAATGACAATATGTTGGACTGCCACATGAAGATGCGAGAGAACATCTTAAATCCTTTTTATTGATTTGTACTTCCTTTAGTCAACAAGGCGTTTCTAATGATGCCTTGAAGATACAATTATTTCCTTATTCCTTACAGGGAAGAGTCCGTACTTGGTTTTTTGGGCTACCTGTCAGATCAATTACTTCTTGGGATGCACTAGAAACACATTTTGTTTTGCGATTTAACATATCGACAATGAATACTCGTCTTCGAAATGATATTATTGCTTATCATTAGTTGGATGATGAAAATCTTCACACCACATGAGAACGTTATAAATATTTACTTCGACGTTGTTCCATGCACGGCATTCAACCAGAAACACAAATTGAGTTTTTTTATAATAGGCTAAATTCACATAAAAGGAATCTTGTCGACGCATCAGCCAAGGGACCTCTACTGGATTGTACTTATAATGATGCTGTAAGAATTCTCGAGAGAATTACTCAGAATGATTATCAGTACCCTATCTCAAGAGCTGTATAAGCAAAAACTACTCTAGGAGTTATTGAATTAGATGCAATAACCGCACCAAGTGCTCAAGTTTCTTCTCTCACAAACATGATTAAAAATATACAAGGGACTAGTGGCGTTGCACCTAAACAAGTTGCTCAGCAAGTTGATGTTCCTACTTTCTGTTGTGAAATTTGTAGTGACAACCATAGCTATGAAGATTGCCTACAACATGCAGAGAATGTTTGTTATATTAGTAACATCCGTAACAATTCTTATGGTAACTCTTACAACAACTCTGCACGCAACCAAAAGTTTTGGGGAACTCAAAATGGTGGACAAAATGTTGTGACATTCAGATATGGGAATACATCTACTCAGGGAAATTATAATCCCAGACAAGGGAATTACAATAAACAACCACAAAACTACAATCAGCACACTCAGATGCATCCACAACAAGGCCAGACACATCCACACCAAAATTCGATGCAGCCACAACACTCTTCAATACCAAATCAGCATGTTCAAGGACATCAAAAGCAACCATACACTCAAGCTTCTACTTCTGACCCGTTAGCAACTCTTAAGGCGTTAATGCGGGAGCATATTACTCATACGGAAGCTATCATATAAGGGAATTCATCTTCCATTCGAGCACTGGAGGCAGAATTAGGACAACTTGCTTCAAATCTGAATACTTGACCACCATGCTCATTACCTAGTGACATAGAAAATCCTAGTCCGAGGGGGAAAGAACATTGTAAGGCTATCACTCTTAGGAGTGGTAAACAAACTGGAAAATCGTTTATCAGCTCCACTATAGCACCTCAAGATACGGATGGAGTGATCACTGGTGAGAAGGTTGAATCTGAAGAGTTTATCAATGCATCAGACAAAGAAGTTCCATGAATTGTCACTCATATTCCTAATGTCTGACCTTTGAAACTATCGCCGCAATCAAAGATGTCGGTGCAAGCAAATATATTTCTACCTTTACCCTTCCCACAAAGATTCAAGAAGAATGAGTAGGACAAGTAGTATCAACAGTTCCTAGACACACTGAAGCAACTGCAGATCAACATTCCTTTAGTGGACTCTCTGGTACAAATTTCGAGTTATGGGAAATTTATGAAAGACCTTTTGTCCAAGAAGAAGAAGCTCACTGATATTGAAACTATTGCACTCACAGAATGCTGTAGTGTTGTTTTGACAAACAAGTTGCCCCCTTAAATTGAAAGATCCTGAGAGCTTTACCATCCCATGTTCAATTGGCAATCATTATTTAGGCAAGGCTTTATGCGACTTGGGAGCTAGCATTAACCTAATGCCATTATCTACTTTCAGAAAGTTAGGAATTGGTCACATGAAATCTACTGCCATGGCATTACAACTAGCCGATCGATCCTTGGCTCAACCTGAAGGGCAAATAAAATACGTTTTAGTTCATGTGGATAAATTCGTTTTTCTGGTTGATTTTATCATACTTGACTGCGAGGCAGACAAGGAGGTCCCCATAATCTTGGGACAACCATTTTTAGCCACCAGTCGAACTCTTATTGATGTCTATAAAGGTGAACTAACCATGCGACTTAAAGATGAGCAAGTCACCTTCACTGTTTTTGGATCTATTCAATGCAAGGACGAAGAACAATGTCATACTGTCGATGTGCTAGACGATCTAATTGAGGAAGAATTCAATGACCAGAGACAGTACTTTCTGAAGAGCTTGCAGTGACATTTGATACCGAATCCTTAGATGATTGTGACAGTATGGTTGAAGCTAACAATCTTGAACTCAAGCATGGATGGTAGATTGAATCCTTAGACCTAGCCGACAGAACAACCCCAATTTTCAAACCCTCTATTGAAGAAGCTCCTACTCTAGAATTGAAACCACTACCTCCTCATCTTAAATATGTCTTTCTAGGTGATCACAATACTCTCCAAGTTATTGTCTCTGCAACACTGAATGTAACTCAAGAAGAGAAATTGGTCCATATTCTCAAGCAACAAAAACGAGATATTGCTTGGAGTATTGTCGATATTCAAGGTACTAGTCCTTCTTTTTGCATGCACAAGATCAAGTTGAAAGAAGAAGGCAAGCAATTGATTGAACATCAAAGAAGATTAAACGAAAAGATAAAGGAAGTTGTCAAGAAGGAAATCATAAAATGGCTTGATGCTTGAATTTTTTACCCGATTTCTGATAGCGATTGGGTAAGTCCAGTGCAATGTGTGCATAAAAAGAGTGTCATCACTGTGGTTCGGAATGATAAGGATGAATTAATTCCTACACGCATTCCCTCAGGATGGCAAGTTTGTATGGATTGTCACAAATTGAATGAGGCTACAAAGAAGGATCACTTCCCACTTCCTTTCATTGACCAAATGCTGGATTGGCTTGCTGGAAAGGCCTATTATTCCTTTTTCGATGGCTATTCTGGGTATAATCAAATTGCTATTGCACCGAAGGATCAGGAGAAAACAACCTTCACCTGCCCCTTTGGTACTTTTGCTTTTCGTAGTATGCCTTTCGGTCTTTGCAACGCACTAGCCACATTTCAAAGGTGCATGATGGTAATATTCTCAAATATGATTGAAGACTCTTTCGAGATGCTTATGGATGATTTCTCAGTTTATGGGAATGATTTTGATCATTGCGCTGACAGTTTGGATAAATTACTGAAGCGGTGTGAGGACACACATCTTGTCCTAAATTGGAAAAAATGTCATTTTATGGCAACTGAAGGCATTGTGTTAAGACACCGCATTTCTAGTCAAGGCATTCAAGTAGACAAAGCTGGAAATCTTTGAGAAATTACCTCCACCAACAAATGTGAGGGGTATTCGCAGTTTTGTTGGACATGCCGGGTTTTACCGAAGGTTTATTAGAGATTTTTTGAAAATTGTGAAGCCCTTATGCTCATTGCTGGAACAGAATCGAAAATTCTTCTTTTACGATGCATGTTTGATGCCTTTATTTAGTTGAAAAAGAAGCTAGTGAATGCACCCATTGTCATTGCACCAGATTAGTATCAACCTTTTGAAGTTATGTACGATGCAAGAGACTTTGCTGTGGATGCGATTTTAGGACAACAAAAGGGAAAAAAATATTTCATGCCATCTATTATGCTAGCAAAACTCTTACATAGGCTCAACTCAATTATACCACCACAGAGAAAGAATTGATGGCTGCAGTCTTTGCTTTCAACAAGTTTCATCGGTGTAAAGGTTACTATATTCACTGACCATTCAGCGTTGAGATATCTCTTTGCGAAAAAGGATGCCAAACCAAGACTGATACGCTGGATATTATTGTTGCAAGAATTGCACATCGAGATAAAAGACTATAAGGGTTCAAAGAATCAAGTTCCAGACCATCTGTCTCGACTGGAAGTTGGTAGCGAAGACGGAAACATACTTCAAATTGTTGATGCATTCCTAGATGAGAAGGTATTTGCTGTAGATGCAACTCCTTGGTATGCGGATTTTGTGAATTATCTAGTGTGTGGAAAACTCCCATTGGGTATCACAGGCCATAAAAAAGAAAGATTTCTCCATGACATAATGAAGTATCATTGGAACGAGTCGTATTTATTCAAGGTATGTAATGAAAACATCATTCGACGTTGTGTTCTGAAAGAAGAGATGCTTTCAATCCTAAAGCATTGTCATGATGCTCCTTATGGAGGTCATTTTGGTTGTATGAGAACTGCAACTAAAGTTCTCCAATCAAGATTCTACTGGCTGACATTATTCAAAGACTCCCACAATTTTGTGAATCAATACGATAGGTGTCAGTACACCAGTTCTATATCCCGACGCAATGAAATGTTGTAGTAGCCAATTATGGAGGTTGAATTATTCGATGTTTGGGGTATGGATTTCATGAGACCATTTTTGAGTTCATTTTGAAATCTTTATATGTTAGTAACTGTTGACTATGTCTCGAAATGGGTTGAAGCTGTTGCAGTCCCAAAGGATGATGCAAAGACAGTGCTAAATTTTTTTCACAAGCATATATACTCAACCAGTTTATCACACCAAAGGCATTGATTAGTGATCAGGGTACACACTTTCATTGTAACCAAGTGGCAACCGCACTGAAGAGATATGAAGTTAATTATAGAATGGCTACTACCTGTCATCCGCAAAACAATGGACAAGCCAAAGTTTCAAATCGACAAATTAAGAACATTCTTGAGACGGTTGTAAACCCTTTGAGGAAAGATTGGTCTTTCCGGTTGGATGATACTTTATGGACATTGCGGACAGCATACAAAACTCCATTAGGGATGTCACCGTATCAATTGGTTTTTGGGAAAGCATGTTACTTGCCAGTCGAACTGGAGCACAAAGCAATATGGGCAATTAAGCAAGTGAACATGGACTATGAAGCGACTGGAAAGAAAAGACTATTGGATATCACTGAACTAGAGGAGATTAGGAGAAATGCTTATGAAAACGCTGCAATTTACAAGGAAAAGACCAAACGATGGCATGACAAGATTATTTTACAGCGACAATTTATCGCGATTCAACAGGTTTTATTATTAAATTCTCGACTCAAATTGAACCCAGGTAAATTGCGTTCATGTTGGTCTGGACCTTTTGAGGTTGTCAATGTATTTCCTCATGGTGCAGTCACAATTCGAGATTTACGTGATGGACACCAGTTCAAAGTAAATGGATAGAGGCTGAAACACTATTTTGGCAACAATGATGGAGACAATTAAATTGGTCAAAACGTTTTAATTTTTAATTAGTACTCCGTGATTTTAGTTTATTTTATTTATGTTTTTTTAAAGTTTGTTTTCCTTCATTTTTTAAGAATAATTTGGTATCATTGTCGATGCACTGAAATCTTACTGTTAACGCATTTCATAAGTCTGTACTACCATTTATAACTCATCAAAATTCAGGGAAATTCAAATTCCACCATTGGATCAAAAATCACTCAGCCGTTTGATCCTTCTAAGCGGCCACAATTTCTATTGGACACATCTATTCCCACCAGCCTTATATCTCTCCAAAAAATAACACACCTCTCCATCTTCCTCTTTCACTCACTATAAATCCTCTCCCACTGTACCGACTATAACGCATTCAAGCAACCATTTTTATTCCTTTTCTCTTTTGAAGATCATATCTTTTTAACTTTAAACCATTCTCCCTCAATAAAAGATGGCCAAAACAAGAGGCTCGGTCAAGAAAGCCACCAAATCTGTTGGAGAACATGTGTCCTCTGCTAACACAGCCCGTGAAGAATCCCCAAGGCCAGTACAGACAAAAGAGCCAGTAATCTTTTTGAATAAAGTGGCAAAGGAACGATTTCATGACAACATGTTGAAGTGAAACTTCCATCCCGAACAGGGCATTTACCTTTCGCCACAACAAGACTTGGGTAAGCAAGTCTCCAAAACCATCTCGAAGTTAAAGTGGGAAAATTTTTGCACCCATCTTGGAAGCTAATCTCGTTCACTGGTACGTGAGTTTTATGCTAATCTCTACAATCATGAGTTAGAGTTCATTTTTGTTCGAGAAGGTTTAATACCATGGGATGCTGAAAAAATCAACAAGTTTTACAACACCAATGTCGATGTCAACGAACATTTTGATTTTATTGATGACATCACAGATGAAAAACGAGACCTGATGGTGAGAGACTTGTGTGTCGAGGGAGCAGTATGGACGGGTTCTCATCAAAAGAATTATACGATGCACCGTCGCTTCCTGACGCTATAGGGAAATTTTTGGTTTCATTTTGTCAACTACAAACTAAAGCCCTCTACTCACAGCACCACAGTCACTCTCGACAAAATGTGTCTGATACATTCTATCATAAAGGGCAAAAAAATTGATGTAGGCGCAATACTTCAGTAAGAAATTGCTGACTGTGCCGCAAAGTAGACTGGGATCTTGGTTTTCCCATCACTAGTGATGTTATTGTTCCAATAAAAAGGAATCATGCCCCGTGTTGGTGAGGAAGTCTTGGAAAATAAGAGCCCAATCAATGAAGCCTCTTTAGAAAGAATGACTCGTGGCAAGGACACGTTGATACTGAAGGAGGCAGAAACTAGTAAGACAAGAAATAGCAAAGCCAAAGCTGACAACAAAGGAAGAAACCTGAATGTAGAGACATCATTATGGCGCAAACTGAAGGATGTCGAAAAAATGGTCAATTCCATCAACAATACATAGATCAGGCTTGTGACTACAGTAGAGGATATGGAGAAATCCCAGAATTTGTTTTGTGCATATATCAAAGCCTTGAACAGTTCTATTGTAGTCACATTAGGCCAACTGAGCCCATCCCCACTACCTGAATTCCCAGTGTTTCCACCAATCATTTGAAATTATGACCTCTCTTCCTCAGATGACGACTTAGAAGACCGAGATAGATCGATGGCATCCCTACCCATTGTGCAGGTCTCTGATAATAAGAAAGAAGAGGAATCCAGGGACATTAAAGAATGCCTGCGAAAGATTGATAGCTTGTTTGAGGATGGTATTTTTGCTGATCAAGGGGACACTACTACAGAAGAGGAAGTTTTTGCTAAAGAAGAAGTTGTTGAAAATGAGAAAGAAAAAGAAGAAGAAGATTCTGTTGAAAAGACTGTCATCGCACCCGAGTCTGTGGATGCAAATATTGATAATTTGGAGCGAGCTGGAGCAAGACCGGCGAAAGTTGCTAAGGTAACCAGTGAGGAACAATGTAATTCATTGGCAATAGTGGTCTACACTGGACCACTCCAGGTGGCCTCTCCTACACAGGATCAGCCGGTGATGCTGGGGCAGAGTTGAGAATTGAGAAGTAATCCGAGGACCGTACAAAGCCCAAAGAAAAGAAAAAGAAGTGCTCCAATGATAAAAAACAAAAGAATGAGGAGAAAGAAACATCGTGCAGCCACATTGACGGTTGAGGATAACTAAGTTAGTTTATTTTAAGCTTTAGTTGTTGTATTCATACATTGCGTGTAGCTCTAGGTTTTATTTTGATAAGTATATATTGTCATTGGATTTTCATGTTAGTGCATTGGGGACAATGCAAACTTTAAGTTTGGGGGAATGCACATGGGGCTTGGAAATGCACCCAAATTTCAAAAAAAAAATGGAAATGAAGCATGCAAGGTTTAATTATAGTTAATGAAAACTGTTTAAAAATATTTGTTACATTCGATGCTTAATTCTTGAATCATGTAAATTATCAATGAATGAATTGGATAAATTTGACAGAAGGTTATTGTAACAACCCAAACCCGGCCCAAACATTACGACCGAATTTGGTTTGCTACAGAGAAAACAATTTGAAAACCAATTTAAGTTTTGTTTAAAATCTTTCAACTTCAAGTCTCTTGTTAAAAACCATACTTAGTGTTGTTTAAAAATATTTATTAAGTCGAGTTGTTTATAGATTTCAAATGTACCCGATGGTACTTTAAAACATTTTGCGATTGAATTTTTTTTGAAAACATGTGTACTTAATTTAATATTAAGTAGTAGTTTGAACAAATTATTCCAAAACATAAAATAATAAAAATATTTCTAGGAGGCCTTACTACAACTTAATTAAAATAAACCAACAATAAAAATAAAATAACTAAAATCCAAGTTCATTAAATTCAAATCCACCGCATGGCCACCTCGAGTCCAACCTACTCCTCAACCGCCATCTACGAGTCACTGAAAAATGTTAAAGGAGAAGGTGAGTCACCAAGACTCGATGATGTAACCCTTCCCCGCTTTAAAGACATTTCCATACACAACATATAACAGCTTAATATGCGTAATATTATGTACCCCAACCTAGCGAACCAAACGCCACTCGTCTACCCCGCTGTGGTACCAAACCACTGGTGGTGCCAAACCACTGGTGACATATAGTCACGATGTGTTACCAAAACACGGTGTCCGTAGACACGAATCGATTGATGGGGCCAACCCATCGTGTGATACCAAATCACCGCGCACGATCCCATATCTCAAGTGGGGCCAACCCACGGTGGTGTTAACCACGGGGGACGAGTCGCTATGAGGTACCAAACCTCTGGAGGTACCAAACCTCTGGTGACCGTAGTCACGCAGTGTTACCAAAACATCGGTGCCCGTCGGCACGATTAATACTGCCCCCTCCACTCATCAATCCCACATCAGTCACATATGTACATGTTTCATGTCATCACATACTTAAATCTCAGGTATCAATACATCATGCTTCCCAAAAGCATCGAATAACAAATTCATATTAAGAGGTACTTACCTGAATCACCATCTATACCGATATGGTATATTATCCAATGCTACATAAAATCAAGATAGCATTCACAACAATCAGCACATTAACAAGTTATACGTGTGTATGTACACACCTGTCACCACTGAATCGTCTAAATCCCAAAAAGAGATGTCGGCCACCTAGATCTACTGGTCCCTATATTCGGCCAAATACATGGGTTAGTACCATGGCCTATTCGGTCAAACCAATACAATTGAAAAGGGTTCCTTGTGAACCCAAAACATTACCCGAATGTCTTTGAACCCAAGCCACTATACTCCAATTGGTCTTGCTTCCCTGAAATCGGCAACTATTAGTAGCCTTTTAATAGCCTTCAGCTTTTCTTACTTAGAAGAATAATTTCTTATAAGCAAGCACTTACCACTTACTTACCCAAATCCGATTGTTAAGGAATGAAAGATCCGATCTCACTGCTTTGAGATCCCGAAGTACCTAAAAGGAATCGATTACCAAAGTGTTTAGGAGCCTTTCCTGCCGAAATCAGCACTTACTCTTGTAAAAGTCGACAGAATATGAATGAGAAGAACAATAGGCATTCGGCCTAGATACTTACTTTCTTAAATCGTTTGCCAAGGAAGATTCAAGGAGATCTATCCTACTCCAATATTCGGCCAAGATGGGTTCAAGGAAGGAAGAGAGATTCGGCACACAAGTGAAAAGTAGATTCGGCTATAGTTTAACAAAAGGGGAAGAAGAGAGTTCGGCTAGTGTGGAAAAGAGAAGAAAAGGAGAGGGATTCGGCAAAGAGTTTTATGAAAGAAAAATAAAAGAAAGAGAGGGATGAGTGGATAAGTGGTTCGGCCAAGAATCAAGAGAGGAAAGGTGAAAGCAAAGGGGTTTTTGATTTTGAGAGAGGATAAAAGGAAAAAAATGTTAGCCGAATTTGTCGTGGTAAAAGACTAGAAAAGAATTCGGCTCCCCCCTTCGCATAATCTCCATGCCGTCCACTCTACTCCAACAAGGAGTTTAAAATTCAGCAATTACCTTGAATTGCTCTTGACCACACCTTTGAAGATATTCAAAATAATTTGAATTACTCACCTACCTATTTTTCCTCTGTCAACTACTAAGGATTTAATCAATTAAATCTACTTAAATAAAAAGAAAATCCTTATATTATCATCATTATCCCTTATTATCCCATCAAATAAATAAAAAAACAAAGAATCCATGTGCTTGCCAAACTCCAGCCGAATGCAAAAACAAGGAACCAAAGACCCATGTGCCGTCCACTGCCTGCCCAGCTGCTGCAAAATAAAAGAAAAACCACCCGCTGCCCATAGGTCTCGAACATGGGACCTGGGAATCCAAAGACCAAGTAGCGCCAGAGCCATTCGGCCAACTCCGCTTTTTATGTCAAAAAGCCCCAACATTTATTTTTAAATCCTTCCTTCTTCACCCATCACCACATAACAAAATTAAAACGCCAAAATGCTGCTCCCAGCCCTCGAAACCGCGCCCTCTCTCCCCTCCAAATACCTAAGTGACGACGCGCTAGCCACTCCGCCAATTGGACTTTCATGTCCACCAAGCCACACCATTAATTTTTAAGGCATACTTAGCCCATCCTTTGACGCACAAAAATAAAACAAAATTGCTGCCCCAAAGACTCGAACCCTGCTCCCCTAGGCGCCACCTTCCAACGCCCAAGCGGCGCCTCCACGCCACTTTGCGGATCCTTTCTTGCGCTTTTAAACTCCCCAATTTATTTTTAAGGCCTTCCTGCCCATTTTCCCCTTTATACCCTAAAAATCAAAAATTTTCCAAAGCCTTTCCCTTTCATCCAAGCATTCTTAGAACCTCTAAAACTCATCCAAGCACTCCCAAAAACCTACTAACACTTGATTTATACCCAATATGCACAGCCCCTAAACCAGGGTGTTACAATTCTACCCCCCTTAAAAATAATTTCGTCCTTGAAATTACTTATTATCGCTCAATCGTGCATCCTTAACTCGTCATCCTACGTTACTGCTGCGCACTCTGATCTTAAAGAACTATCATACTTTCTACACATTCCCTACGTTCACACAGAAGGGCACATCCATTCCCTAATACTTTCCATACATATTCACTCTTCGGACATTTCTGTCCTGTTTCCATCCCAGGGGTATTTTCGTCATTTTCCTACAGGGGTATTTTTGTAATAAAATCCGAGGGATTCAGACTTTAATAAAGCAGGTCGCTTTGAAATTCCCAAAACTGGAGAGCATTTCTGAAAATTTGTAAAATTTGAAGTTATGGCATCATTTTAGGAACTAGGGGTATTTTGGTAATTTTGTCAATCGGGGGAAAATTTTGCAATTTTTACAAATCTGGGGTATTTTATCAGTTGTAAAACTCCGAGGGTTCCGTTTTAAGAGTTTCCCTTTTTAAAATGATGATGTTGCAAAAATTTTGAACTCAGGGTCATTTTGGTAATTTTTCAAGTTGAGGGCGTTTTCGTAATTTTCCAAACCCAAAGTATTTTATAGGTGATTTGCAAAGTAAAGTTTTTGGATATTTATAAAAATAAGGAAATTTTTGGGCAAAACCATTGGATTAATATTTTATGAATCAAGGGCGTTTTAGTAATTTTACCCCTAAGGGCATTTCTGTAATTTTTCGCAAATCAACTTTTTCGGGGAAAACATTGTAAAAATGGTTGTTCTTATGGTTGAAAGAGTAATTTTTAAAAGTTTTGAAACCAAGTTTTGTTGTTTTCTTCTTGTTCGAAAACATGGCTAGTTCCCTTTCGGGTTTTAGTCATTATGTTTAGCCTATGACCGAGCCCTCTTGGTCAGGGTGAACCAAAGCTACGCACCAGGCAGGATTCGAGTGGAGAGGAGGTGAGTCACGCGGACTGCTTAAATACCAAGCTCCCACCGAAACCTTTCTAGACATGCGCACAGAGGTTGCCACACCACCGAGCCCTCTGCGAGTTAGGGTGAGCCAACTGGCTACGCACTGTAGGATACTGCGAAGAGGAGGTGAGTCACTCGGACTGTTTAAGTACCAGGCTCTTCCGGATCCAATCCTAGGCATGCGTACAGGGGTTACCACACCCTAGCTTAGTGGCTTAGCCATAGGTTGGTTTAGTTCATTAAGTCTTATGCTCTGTTTGTGTTTGAGTACTCTAACCTTAGGGTCCAAGTCCTATAAGTCTATCTACGTTCCATGCTTCCTACCCTTCTACAGAATATAATTCACCAAGAGGTTTAGATGTACTTACAGGGCGGATTGGTGCCGAGACTCGGTGCCATGCCGTTCCAAACCCAAAAATCATTCCCTAAGGCCTACCAAAACATTTTTGGGCCTTGGGCCCCCACAGCCGAGCTTTGAACTTGGCTCTGATACCAATTTTGTAACAACCCAAACCCGGCCCAAACATTACGACCGAATTTGGTTTGCTACAGAGAAAACAATTTGAAAACCAATTTAAGTTTTGTCGAAAATCTTTCAACTTCAAGTCTCTTGTTAAAAACCATACTTAGTGTTGTTTAAAAATATTTATTAAGTCGAGTTGTTTATAGATTTCAAATGTACCCGATGGTACTTTAAAACATTTTGCGATTGAATTTTTTTTGAAAACATGTGTACTTAATTTAATATTAAGTAGTAGTTTGAACAAATTATTCCAAAACATAAAATAATAAAAATATTTCTAGGAGGCCTTACTACAACTTAATTAAAATAAACCAACAATAAAAATAAAATAACTAAAATCCAAGTTCATTAAATTCAAATACACCGCATGGCCACCTCGAGTCCAACCGGCTCCTCAACCGCCATCTACGAGTCACCTGAAAAATGTTAAAGGAGAAGGTGAGTCACCAAGACTCAGTATGTAACCCTTCCCCCGTTTTAAAGACATTTCCATACACAACATATAACAGTTAATATGCGAATATTATGTACCCCAACCTAGCCAACCAAACGCCATCGTGTCTACCCATTGTGGTACCAAACCACCGGTGGTGCCAAACCACTTTGTGACATATAGTCACGATGTGTTACCAAAACACGGTGTCCGTGAGACACGAATCGATTGATGGGGCCAACCCATCGTGTGATACCAAATCACCGCGCACGATCCCATATCTCAAGTGGGGCCAACCCACGGTGGTGTTAACCACGAGGGACGAGTCGCTATGAGGTACCAAACCTGGAGGTACCAAACCTCTGGTGACCGTAGTCACAAGCAGGTGTTACCAAAACATCTTGGTGCCCGCTCGGCACGATTAATCTTACCCCCTCCACTCATCAATCCCACATCACCACATATGTACATGTTTCATGTCATCACATACTTAAATCTCGGTATCAATACATCATGCTTCCCAAAAGCATCGAATAACAAATTCATATTAAGAGGTACTTACTCGAATCACCATCTATACCGATATGGTATATTATCCAATGCTACATAAAATCAAGATAGCATTCATAACAATCAGCACATTAACAAGTTATACGTGTGTATGTACACACTGTCTCACCACCGAATCGCCTAAATCCCAAAAAGAGATGTCGGCCACCTAGATCTACTCTTTGTCCCTATATTCGGCCAAATACATGGGTTAGTACCATGGCCTATTCGGTCAAACCAATACAATTGAAAAGGGTTCCTTGTGAACCCAAAACATTACCCGAATGTCTTTGAACCCAAGCCACTATACTCCAATTGGTCTTGCTTTCTGAAATCGGCAACTATTAGTAGCCTTTTAATAGCCTTCTACTTTTCTTACTTAGAAGAATAATTTCTTATAAGCAAGCACTTACCACTTACTTACCCAAATCCGATTGTTAAGGAATGAAAGATCCAATCTCACCGCTTTGAGATCCCAAGTACCTAAAAGGAATCGATTACAAAGTGTTTAGGAGCCTTTCTGCGCTTAAATCAAGACTTACTCTTGTAAAAGTCGACAGAATATGAATGAGAAGAACAATAGGCATTCGGCCTAGATACTTACTTTCTTAAATCGTTTGCCAAGGAAGATTCAAGGAGATCTATCCTACTCCAATATTCGGCCAAGATGGGTTCAAGGAAGGAAGAGAGATTCGGCACACAAGTGAAAAGTAGATTCGGCTATAGTTTAACAAAAGGGGAAGAAGAGAGTTCGGCTAGTGTGGAAAAGAGAAGAAAAGGAGAGGGATTCGGCAAAGAGTTTTATGAAAGAAAAATAAAAGAAAGAGAGGGATGAGTGGATAAGTGGTTCGGCCAAGAATCAAGAGAGGAAAGGTGAAAGCAAAAGGGGTTTTTGATTTTGACAGAGGATAAAAAGGAAAAAAAATGTTAGCCGAATTTGTCAGGTAAAAGACTAGAAAAGAATTCGGCTCCCCCCTTCGCATAATCTCCATGCCGTCCACTCTACTCCAACAAGGAGTTTAAAATTCAGCAATTACCTTGAATTGCTCTTGACCACACCTTTGAAGATATTCAAAATAATTTGAATTACTCACCTACCTATTTTTCCTCTGTCAACTACTAAGGATTTAATCAATTAAATCTACTTAAATAAAAAGAAAATCCTTATATTATCATCATTATCCCTTATTATCCCATCAAATAAATAAAAAAAACAAAGAATCCATGTGCTTGCCAAACTCCAGCCGAATGCAAAAACAAGGAACCAAAGACCCATGTGCCGTCCACTGCCTGCCCAGCTGCTGCAAAATAAAAGAAAAACCACCCGCTGCCCATAGGTCTCGAACATGGGACCTGGGGGAATCCAGCAGCCAAGTAGCGCCCAGGCCATTCGGCCAACCTGCCTTTTATGTCAAAAAGCCCCAACATTTATTTTTAAATCCTACCTTCTTCACCCATCACCACATAACAAAATTAAAACGCCAAAATGCCGCTCCAGCCCTCGAAACCGCGCCTCTCTCCCCTCCAAATCTAAGTGACGCCTGCGCTAGCCACTCCGCCAATTGGACTTTCATGTCCACCAAGCCACACCATTAATTTTTAAGGCATACTTAGCCCAGTCCTTTGACGCACAAAAATAAAACAAAATTGCTGCCCCAGCAGCTCGAACCCTGCTCCCCCTAGGCGTCACCTTCCAACGCCCCAAGCGCGCCTCCACGCCACTTTGCGGATCCTTTCTTGCATTTTAAACTCCCCAATTTATTTTTAAGGCCTTCCTACCCATTTTCCCCTTTATACCCTAAAAATCAAAAATTTTCCAAAGCCTTTCCCTTTCATCCAAGCATTCTTAGAACCTCTAAAACTCATCCAAGCACTCCCAAAAACCTACTAACACTTGATTTATACCCAATATGCACAGCCCCTAAACCAGGGTGTTACAGTTATAGCTTCAATTCTTTAATGAACTGATTAGGTCGCGTTAGTAATGGATGACTGCTATCATTCCTTAAATATTGAATGAATCTGCTTTTTACAGCTTCTTATATATGTATATATAGTTATAAATTAGAGACACTCCAAAGTGGGTGTAGTATGGAATGATAAAGAGGGAACACTCCAATACTAGCGTTAGAAAAATCAATCTGGCCAAAGGTTGTCGTTGTATGAGTGTGTGTCGGCACAATTACGTACTCCCTGGGTGTTTGTTGCACTCCATTGTTACTTCTCAGGAACTAGGGTACAGTAATGCAACGATATCCCTTATTCCAAAAAAAATGCTTATATATAATATATAAATACTTAATATTGTACAATAAATGATGTAATGGTAGATAGAAGTTAGGGTTTGAAGCATGATGCTAGCATTGATGGAGTTGCAACCTTATTCATTCATGCTTATGAATTGTTGATGCAATATTCTTTCATCTGAATGTGATTCATCCATTGGGAATTTAGAGGGTTGAAGTTGCTAAAATGATCATTTACCTTAGTAAAAATTTCTTTAGCCTTGGTAGTTTCTGTTTAACTTGAGGACAAGTAAAAACTCAAGTTTGGGGCTGTGATAGCACTAGAAAGAACATAGGTTTTCCCCCTTACTTATTGGTTAAATTGTTCCCATTTAGTTATCCTTAGCATATATTTTAGCATTTTTAGTTTACTAAATTACATTTTATAACTCAGTGAATCCTAGACTATTTTATCCTTAATTTTGCTATCTTATTGCATTAACGTTGCTGCATGAGTTAATTCTAGATTGCGACCAGAATTGTCGCTGCACCTGATAGCTGTCCAGATAAGAGCTAAAATTGTGTGAGCTGTCCAGTTTGGTATAACCAACTTGTACGTACAAGGACATAATAATTCTGAGGAAAGGACACCTGTATTGTTGGAGGACATAAAAGGTGGACGTGAGAAGAAAAAGAGAGCTTTTTTTTTCTGGATCATCATCTTCATCATCCTACCTTGAAGCTTGCGGCCATAGCAGCTTAAGCCTCTCACAGGTGAGCCAACGTGAAAACCAGATGCAGACTAGCTTCTGACGAGGAGGCCTAAGTGCAAGACAAGAGGGAATAGAGAGATTCAGTCGAGTTGTCTAGGAATAGAATTCTCCACTCAATCCTTTCTTATTTCTTTCTAAATGTGTAACGCCTCAAAATTTGGGCCTAGAAGTATTGGGCCTTGAGCAAGGGAATGGTTAGGAAACTGTGCATAAAATTTTATGTGAGCTAGGAAATGACACAATTAAATGTCTGCTCAAGTGGTTAAGGGTCCTGAGAGGAGTTGGAAAAGTCCTGGGTTCGAACCTGGGCTTTAGCAGAAATTTTGGTTTTAAGTGGATAAAACGCTGGATGCTTGGATGTAGGCCTTTTAAATTATTGTGTTAAAAAAATGACACAAGGAAGCATGTGTTCTAGTGGTTGTGGCGTCATTAATGTTGCAAGGGAGCCTGGGTTCAAGTCTTGGCTCTTGCAATTTATTTTGGTTTTTCTTTTAAAGGAACCTAGACTTTGGCCTTTAGACCTTTTAATTAATTGAAGATAGAATGAACACAAAAAGGGCTTGTGGCAAGTGGCATGTTGGGTATCTATGAGGTCTGAGGTTCAAATCCTGGGTTAAGCATTGGAGAGTTTATTTTGCTTCTTGAGCTGGGAAGGTGGAAGAGTTGGACTGAAACACTACTGTTGAGGTGTTTGAATTGACCATAGAGAGATTGTAGGAGCAAATTGTGGAGAGAATCAAGGAAATTCAAAGTTGGTGTGTTGTAGCTGAACAAGGAGTCTTGAGCATGCAAATTCGGCTAGGAGGGGGTTTCTGAGTCTTTTCTCTGCTTTTGTTCGGTTTTTGGTAGTTTTTGGGTGTTCTGAATTTCCTTGCTGAGGAGTTTTCCTCATTTTGATCAGTTTTGTCACTGATTTCAGGACTCACAATTCCTGTTTTCCTCCTTTTCTCTCTAAGTGCCGAAATCGCAAAACCACTCGTGCATCCTTTTTGTTTGGTTTCTGCTGTTCTTCTCTGGCTATTGACCATTTCCTTTCTTCCTCCTTTGCACCAACATCTGTCGAAACCTCTCTTCTTCTCTATTATTTTTATAAGTTTCGGCCATCTCCCTTCTTGCCTATTGAATCTTTCGGCCGAACCTACCACCCTAGTCTTGGGATTCTTTCTCTTCTTCGGTTTGTGATCGAAAGCTCTCCCCTCTCTGCTTCGATCATCGCAATGCACTCTGTTAATCGGTAAGTCTCTCGCTCCTTTCAGCCTCTCTCTTTTCTTTATTTAAGCCAAATGGTGCGATCCCTTATTACCGATTCTTCACCTTTCTCATATGTGTATGTTCTTTCGGGTCCTAGAACTTCCGATGGGTGATAAGGGTGCTAGTAATAAAGTGATGGCAAAGGTATTGGCTGAGTTTGAGCGCGTAGCCTCTACTCCCAAGTTTAAGCGGCGTAAAGTGTCGGCTGTTCGGGATTTTTCGCCAGGATGCAGAAGGGTGGCTGCACCGAGCTCTGGAACAAGTAGGCAAATCACAGTCGACCGGTCTAGTCAAGGTTCTGGCGCTCGTGAATTTTTCGTACTCTACGTAATCGTGTGTGTCTCATACACCATAAATCATTATCTTGTTGTAAGCCAAAAAGGGTGTGTACACACCCTGATCTGACTGTAGCACGGCAAAAGTCGAAAAGCCAGAAATACGGCAATTGAGGCCACATGGGCGTGCGAATGCTCGTGTGGTGAATCGAGCCCACGAAACATGGGCGTTTGACTGTAAAGGCCACCATGAGTGATTTTATGGGCTTAGGCCGTATTGGGCCGCGTTGGGCCAAAATGGGCCGTGTGGGCCTAATGGGCTCATGGGCCCTACACGGGCAACTCCCAAGGACATGTGGAAATTATTGGACCCAGCTGTGTCTTTCACATGGCTAAGGTCGTTTATGGGCTTATCGGGGCACACGGGCATGTGGGCCCACATGGGCTACATAATGGGCTTTGGGCCCATTCACACTGTTGATTGTTAAGGTAGAATGACCGTAATACCCCCATAGGGTAAAGTGACCGTAATGCCCCTGTAGAGTAAAATGATCGTAATACCCCTGTAGGATAAAATGACCGTAATACCCCCATAGGGTAAAGTGAGCGTAATGCCCCTGTAGAGTAAAATGACCGTAATACCACTGTAGGGTAAAATGACCGTAATACCACCATAGGGTAAAGTGACCGTAATGCCCATGTAGGGTAAAATGACCGTAATACCCCTATAGGGTAAAGTGACCGTAATGCCCCTGTAGGGTAAAACGACCGTAATGCCCCTGGAAGGTAAATAACTATTTTCCCTCTCGAGGGTAAATGATTGATTTGTGCTATGATTTGACTGATTTGATTGTGATTGTATGACTATGATTTAATTGACTTAAATGTGAATGATATGACTGATTCTAAGCATTGCATACTGCATACACGACATACTGCATGGGGTTGGGATCTTGTATTAGAGGAAGTGATTGATATGTGAGGGTCGCACGGGTCACACGTGACGACTGTGGACCCACCAATGGCTTTAAGCCGATTATGTGATTGGCAGCTCCGCTGCAATATTGGTTAGTGTCGCAACCGGTGCTACTTAAGGAGTGTAGGGATGGGTGGGTCGATTTAATCCCCACAGGAGTGTAGGGTTGGACAGGAGACGGAGTGCAGGGTTGGTATGGGTATTTATGCATTGTATATACTGATTCTGATATTGAGATGGGCTTAGGCCCAGATGGATGTGATATGTGACATTTGATGTGGGCTCAAGCCCAACCGAGGCTGCTGGGGCTAATGCCCAATTGCCACCATTACTGTAATGGGCTAAGGCCCACACCTTATCACATTATATAGGCTCTGTGCCCGCATCGATTTTGTTTTTGTATACTGGTTGTTTCTTTAATAAGGGGATTACACACTGAGTTTTCGTAAACTCACCCCATTTTTAACCTTTCAGGTAATCCCCAGCGTTAGACGGTTCGGTACTGCGAGGGTCTCGGAGATGGTCACACTACTTCTCCTGTTTTCGTTACTTGGATTTTGTTTACTAATAGTTTTCGTCTGGGTTTTTATATTTGTAATAAGGCCTCTCCAATTTTATAGCTTTCTATCTGAGATTTTAATCATTATGATTTATACTTGTTAGAAGTAGAACGCGGTTTCCCAAAATGATAACTGTTTTCAAAACACTAATGTTTCCGCAAGTCCATTTTTAAATATCATGTTTTCGTAAATCATTTTTTTAAATTAAGCTTCCGCAACAAATAAGGTTTTAAGGGTAATAACGTTTAAAAAGAGAATAACTTTTTAATAAACCACGGTTGGGAATAAACAACGCAAACTGAGGTTTTGTACAAGTTTTAAATGGCAAGAAGTTTGAAATTGCAAGAAGGGTTTTCAATGAAAACATGGTTTTCGAAAAACACTTCAATGTGACACGCCAGATTCGGCCATGACGTCTAGGCCGGGTCTGGGGTGTTACAAAATGCTAGTGATTACTCTATATTTTCTGTTTGTATGGAAGTACACATGAATTATTGGTGACATGTTATCTTATTCAATCTTGCTTTTATTGTTTAATATTGGGGTTTGAATGTTTTTTTAACACGGAAGTGTTATTGCAGTCACTGACACTGGAAAGTGCAATAACAGTTTGAGCCAACAATTATTACAACAGAAGTTGATTGAGGATTAGAGAAATTTAGTTAATAGCGTCGTACTACCATCATTGGAAGGTAGGGTTAGTATGCATGTTTAAGTCTCAGATTAAATAGAGGAGTGACACTGGGTAAGATATACATTGAATTTTATTGCCTCGACAATCACCTATCTTTTTATACCTTGTGAGCACTTTGTATTCTGCTGAAGATTCATGTTGGGGATCCCAGTTTATCATTATCATATTTTATTTTATTGTTTTCAAGTTATTGCATCGACAACTATTCTCACAATTTATATCGTTTCTATCTAGTTGTTGCACCAACATTAATAGACAAAAGACTACCATGCTGTGGGATCAATATCCTACAGTCTCACATCTGTCTACTATACTTGCATCGACAATGTACGGTTGCACATTATTGCTGTGACATTAAACAACCGATCATGCATACATATAATTATACACTTTATTGTCATTTTGATATCATTTCAATGACTTTTATACCCATACACCTCGCTCATTCAATTTCATTAATTAAGATTCCAATAATCATACCAACAGATCCTTTCCAAGCAATCCATGAAACCAATCCATATATTTTCATTTAATAATTGGCCTGATGAACTATAGTAACATAATTCGGATACTCAGGTACCCATAACACACAAGAGAGCATCGATATGCTAACAAAGGCATCGAAGTACAATCAGGGGCACCAAAGTGAAATCAGAGGCACAGAAGTGCAATCAGAGGCACCGAAGTGCAAACAAAGGCACCGAAGTGTAAACCTGTACAAGCATGCATTTGAACCCTATTGGCATGCCAATCGTATCCTAATCGTTTACTACGTTCAAACGAGCATTTAACAGAATTCTTAACATTATAAATTAGAGGTACTTCCACAATATCCTCAATTCAACCGTAAATCTCACTCACCTTACATTCAACCGTACACAATTAATCTCCTTAATTCAATATTAATAATTCAACCACAAATGAATTAACTAATTCATAACAGCATATAACATGAACATATAAACATATATCTATTCTATGAACTTACCTAATACAACTAGCAAGCAAATTTGTTCGTAGGGACTATTCTGTAATTTTCCCATTTTCCCAGTTTTCCTCCGTACGATTCAATCCTTGATCTATATAATAATTTATTAAAATAAAATACATTATCATATTTATTTTTACGTATATGACTTATAATTTCTATTTTACAAATTTTCCCTGAACTTTTACACTTTGTTCAATTTAATACCTAAAACTGAAATTATTAAAAATTTCACATTTAAACCACAATACACATAACCGATTCTAATTCCATCCATAATCAACCTTCAATCACTAAAAAATCACAATATTTTCATTCTAAGTTTAACATTTTACATACTAGTCCTTAAATGCAAAACTAACAAAATTCACTTCACAAAATAGTCTTAAAACATTTCCAAGCTTCAAAATCTTATTTTTAACATCAAGAACATCCAAAAATCATCAATGGTAATTTTAAAAAACTTTAACAGTTTTGAAAACGGAGATACGGGTTAGCTGGACCTAATTACAACGATCTCAAAAACATAAAAATTACTAAAAACAGATCAAAGTTACATACAATGCAAGAGTAAAGAAGTTGACCGAAGCTTTATGAATGTTTATCCATGGCATTTTGGTTTCTAAGTTGAAGAAGAAAGATGGGATTTTTTTAATTATCATTCTTTTTATTTTTACTTTTTTTTATGATTATAATTAGTAATAACATATAATTAACATATAAAATTAATCAAAATGAATCACTAACCGTCCACTATATATACATTAAGGTTTTATTTTCTTATAAGTCCTTCCACTTATATTAATTAAGCCATTTCAGCATTAAATTTCAATAACTACTAAGTTTTACATCTTTTACGATTAGTCCTTTTTCTTTAATTAACTAGCCAAACATTAAAATTTTCGAACAAAACTTTAATTCACCTATGTAATAGCTCTGTAAATATTTGATAATAATATTTACGGGCCCAATTTATAAAAATGAGGTCCCGAAACCTCGTTTTCAAAAACCACTTGACTTTAAGGACAACCCACTTGAACTTAACTATTCATTCAAATAACAAAAATTATCAAATCAAAATTCAATATAATACCATATTTGACTCATCTAAATTAAGTAATAATAATAATTACAGACTCAATAATCAGATTTGTGGTCTCAAAACCACTGTTTCCAAAACTACTGAAAACAGGTTGTTACATAAGTAGCCAAGAAATTCTAAGTTGGGAAAATGTTCCTCTAGAACCTAATGAGTGCAGAGAAGGAACAATGTTATAGAAGGGTATCCAATGTGAGACAAAGTCAACACTGGAATTTATGATTTAATGTAATAAGTCAAGTACTGAATTTTCACTTCTTCCAACATCAAGGCCATCACAACGGGAATATGAGTAATAACAAGACATAACTGACGAGTTAAGTGGTGTTAACCGATCTCAAATATCTTGTAATTCGCCAACTCCTATGAAATTAATAAGGAAAGTATTAAAAGAGTATGAGAATTTTAAAAAGGAGACTCCAATCAACATTAATACTTTTTGCCAAATAATAATCCTTAATTCGACACCTTAAGATTTTAAAAATCTCCAGACTTTCATGATATTCACTAGTTTAGGGATCGTACATATTAATGAAGTTTCAAGTGAATCAAAAGACATCCTCAATCAAATAACTACACCAAAGAGGGAGTCAGAGTTAAGGAAACCAAAGGTACCTATCTATTATTTAAACCTTACAATGAAAGCATTAGACAATTAAAATAAATGTCAAGAGAAAGATTAACCCATCGACTTAGGTATAAGGTGTCTGTAACACCCCAAAACCCGGCCTAGAAGTTTTTCCCGAATCTCGGAGGTTACATTGTCACCTAAGTGATCAAAAAGGAATTTACAAAAAGAATTATCAAAACTCCTTCAAGCATAGTTTCGTAAAAACGAACTAAATCATTTAGCATTTTATGTTTCGATTCAATAATTTGCAGGCGTTAAAACCATTAAAACCAAATCAAATCTACGTTACTTGAAATTTCAGGTTACAACTTTGTGCGGAAAAATACGTTGTTTTCTCAAATAAGTACAATCTTTAATTCAATAACAGAAATCCCAATTAAAGACTGAGTGTGAGATTTCAGAAAAATGGTGTTCAAACCAAAACCACGTGAATTAACAAAAAATTTTAAATCAAAACCCATACCACAGTTTAAATAACAGCTTTACAAACACTTTTAAACCAATCGTATAAACTTATAAAAAATTTTATCTACACCGAATCAAACCAAATGTTCTAAGACCTCCGATGTGCGAAGTCCATAGCATAGTCTTGTATAGGACTTGAAAGAAATTAAAACTAAAGGGGGTGAGCTATGCGAGCTCAGTGTGAGTCCGAAACCAAGCAATCAACCAAAAGATAGAGCAACTCAAAGGTTAGTCTAGAAAGTATATGCTCATGAATCATATGCAAAAAGCTCATAACGGTAAACTAGTATAAGACATTTCCAAGCATACAATAACATATATCATTATTCACATTTGTACATTAATCAAGTTATCAACACACCAATGCTCACATAGACAAACATATATCCAAATGTGTGATGAATGCAACAAGTCAAAAACAATCCCAACCCACCAACTGAATGCCACTACGACCACCCTGCACACCACTTATAGGCTATGATAAGCCTAGCCACCCTACACTGCATATAGGACCATGATAGGCCCATCCACCCTACACACCACGTAGTTGGTCTCAACCACTCAAATTGAATATGCAACTGAGCTGGCATATTTATAAAATAATGCGGTAACCCGCTGTACGGAAACAATGCAGTTAAACTGCCAAAACAATCTTCCTTCTCTTCACAACCAAAATCCCAAAAATTTATGCAAATGAATTGTGCACACAATTCACAGACAGTTATACAAAAATAGATTTTCACATATTTGGTCGATCAATTTTAGAAATAGTTATACTCGTATTCATTTACTAGGTATCATCTCAAATCCAACTAACACAACACCCTCATACCTTAATAGACCAATAAATTAATTCTATAATTACGAATAAATACACGAGACCGAGCTGAAATAGAGTCCCAATCACCCTTACTAAGGCCTAATCGAGAGTCGATACACACAGAACATAAAAGGAGCCAAAATCCAACACAGAACAAAAACCTGCGAAATAGGGCTACACGGCCGTGTGGAAGTGCCTAGGCCATGTGGAAGCCTACACGCCTATGTGAAAGCTACACATGCCCGTGTGAGTAGCCCGTGTAACTCACTATCCAAAAGTGCCAAAATTAAATGCAGAGTAGACACGGCCGTGTGGAAATCACACACGCCCGTGTGGCTAAGGGACACGGTCGTGTGACCAGGGCACACGGTCGTGTCAAAATTGACAAAATCCCTAAATAATAGCCACACGGCCATGTGGCCAGGCCGTATGACACCAAAAACTACCAAAAACCCTAATTTCCCAACTGCACATGGCCGTGTGGATCGCCCATGTGTGGCACACACTCGCGTGGCCACCCTTGTGGTCACGAAACCACACCAAAACAAGCTGCAAATCATGCCTTTGTTGTCGAAACGATCCCCAACCTTTGGTAACTTAGAATTACACCATAATATAACGAATTTCATGCAATTTAATAGCAATGCAACACTTCAATTTCTCAATTACTGAAACAGACAAGAAGTTATCGAATTCCACAACAATTCGATATCGAGTTACACAATTCAGAACACACCTTAGAATGCGATAACAAGCTCCGAGAACCACTCGATTTGCTCTAGCAAACTATTCAAAAACCTCAATTATACACACAAACTAAACTATAAGAATTCAATCAAGAAACGTAAATGAAATCGAAGTAATTCTTCCTTTAATTCCAAAGAAAAACTTACCCAAATTTGAAACCAATCAAACGGAACACACAAGGATAATCAGCCAACAACGTCGATGCTAAAACCCAGAATTCGTTTGAAAAACAAAAGTATGGCAGTAATTAAATCACCAACAATGAATGAGAGGAAGGGAGAAGAACCAAAAAGAATTGAAAGAACGTGGAAAAGAGAGGAAACAAAAAAATGGGAAAGAGAACATGTAACACCCCAAACCAGGTCTATGCGTTAAGACGAGATTTGGTTTGTCACACCGAACGAACATCCAAAATTTCTTTAATGATTTAAGTAAAACAGTAATGCAAAGCCTTTAGAAATAAGGTTTAATAAAAACTAAGTACAATGATTATGAATTAAGAAAAATACTTGGTTGAAATCTTATATATATATATTAGTCAAAACCTTAACGCAGTTTTTTTTTTTTAAAAAGAATTTGAAAGAAATTGAAAAGTAATTTAGGTGTCCAAAATTATTATAAAACACAATATTTTTAAGAAATCATAAGGCCATATTAACAGTCTAAAAATAAAGTTAAATCCATCCACACATAAAAACAATCCATAAAAACATAATTAGAGGCCTTATTACAACATACCCAAAATAGTAATTAAAATAAGTAACTTAAATAAAGTTCACGATTTATAAAACCCACGCTCGTAGTATGGCCTCCACCATGTCATCCCGGCCCAAGTCCACATCAATTTCCATTACCTCGAGATGGATGATAAAGCGGGGTGAGTTACAAAGAACTCGATGTGTAACTCACTTACCACCATTATTGGGCCGACCATCAAGGCATTAATTTGGGATTGAGCCCAATTACAAACTTTAACAATATAAAATGAATTAAAATATATTAAAATGCATGTAAAATGAATTTCCCAACCAAGCCTAATTTCCATCCGCTACACACCCCGTACCAACCAAAGACACCCGTGGGGATCAAGTCAACCCACCCCGCCAAACACACCAATCGTAGGCATTTAGCCTTTTAAATAATATTGTAGTGCACTACAACTAGATTGTGACATAGTCACCGAACTAGAGGCATTAAGCCAAAATTTGTGGCGAGCCACCGAACTAGATACGTGGCCACGGGCCTTTCTTCTCTTCCCAAATCCCATCCCATGCATTTATGTATGAATAACAAACTTTAATCATAAATGATTTATCAAGTAACCCATAATACAAATGAGTTTTTAATAAAACCTTTCATTTGGGCCTATTAACAATATAGTATTAAACTTTGGCCATATCTCGAACTAGAGGGTTTTTGGCCCATTAGCGATCTAGCAAACTTTGGCCCATATTATCGTTCTAGCAGTTTTATGGCCTAATTTATCGATCTAGCAGTCTTTCGACTCAATTTATCGATCTAGCAATATTTCGGCTCAATTTATCGATCTAGCAATATTTCGGTTCAATTTATCGATCTAGAAATATTTCGGCTCAATTTATCGATCTAGCAATATTTCGGTTCAATTTATCGATCTAGAAATATTTCGGCTCAATTTATCGATCTAGTAATTTTTCCGACTTTAACCGTTTTCATGCATTTACACAAAAGTGTTAATTATCACATAAATTTCGATTTTGCCATTTTTACGATTTATCATAATACTTACTATTTAGTATCTAACCCGAAAGATAAGTGTGAAGTTACACACCTGGTTATGGTGAGAACTAGACTTTCCCGCTCGTCAACACCTATACATATCACGATAACTTATGATCATTATAATCTAATAATAAAACCGATCTAAACATAACGATCTAAAATTTACCCTCGGATTTTTGAACTACTTCCACTTGCGGTTTCTCCCCGATTGATGGTTCGTTAACCGAATCAAATCCACGAACAAATAATGGTTCGGGAGTGCGAACTACTTCAAACAATTGATTCTCCTCGGATGAACGTCCACAACCCGTGGGAAATCCCGGATTCTTGTCTGATCCTTTGTTTATACTTAGGGGATTAATGGTACCACCCTTCTTCCGAACACTATATACGGCCCGTTTCTTCCCTATCTTGATTGTCTTCAAAGACAAAGATCGTTAGCACGTCCTAATCATATATATATATATATATCGATTATGACTAAAGGCTTTGAGAACGAGATTTCCTTACCACAAATATTCTTGTTCCACAAGGGAAATCGATCCAAGCGTTCTATGTCACACACGACCTCTTGATTTCCAATCTTCCGTTATCGCACTAAAGTATAACAAAAATAAACGTTAATAGAATGAACGTTTATTTTGATCTAAGAAAGCCTTCAAACCACCATCAATATTCGCCAAATACTATAAACTAATCGAAGGCGAAAAAAGAACCCTTACCTATTTTCCACGGTTGAAAAGAAACGATTGAGAATGTTGCTTATGAATAGAGAGATATTCGGCTATGAAGAATCAAAGAAAAAAAAAGAAAATGGTTCGGTTAAGGTACACTAACATTCGGCCATGAAGAGATTAAAGGAGAAAGTATTGATTGAAAAGAAATCAAAATAAGAGAATAGGGATGATGATAATTCGGTTTTCAAAGAAAACAAAAGAGAAAGAAAGAGATGAGTTTAAGATCAAGGCACATTCGGAAATGGAGAAAAGGAGAGAAAAGAAAGGAATGGTCTTTTGATGTAGGTGATTTCAGCACTAATGAGAAAAAGGCACAAAAAGAATACCAAATGATGTGCAATAATGACCAAATGGTCAAAATAATCAAGGCTTACCAAGGATCAAATTCGGCCAAGGGAGAGAGGTTGAGAGAATTTGCAAAACTATGCATAAAACTAAGAATGACCAAAAAGAAACTTCAAATCCTAGCCAAACTAACACCAAAAATTCGGCTCCCCCCTAGACCATATTGCCGTCCCTATGCATGGTCAAATGGCCATGATTTTATTTCCATAACCTTTTCCTTGATACTTGCCCCATATCTTCATATCTTTCCTTAATTTCTTGATTCCCTTCCATAAGTTAACAATTTTCTTAATCCTTTGATATACTAACTAAAAATAACAAGGTCAACACTTACCATATATGCACTTGGCCGACACTTGCTATACATGTGCAGAAAAATTAAAAATAAAATTCATCTAGATGCTAAACAAGGGATTCGAACCTTCTCCCTCATGCACTAACTCATGCGCCAACACCACTTTGCCATATACTCATCTTATGCTACACTTTGACACATTAATTAACTTATGTGTCAATGCCACTTGCTCCACTTCAATAAATTTTAAAACTAAAAATTATTCCATCCCCGAATAATTCTAATTCTTCTTCAGGACTATAATAAACACAAAAATAATAAGAAAATTTTCCTTCATAATCTAAACACCAAATCATGCAATAATCGATACTCAAATTTTAGGGTGTTACAACTCTACCCTCCTAAAAAAATTTCGTCCTCAAAATTTACATGGTTGAAAAAGGTGAGGGTATTGTTGTCGAATTGCATCCTCAGGCTCCCACGTGGCTTCCTCCACTCCGTGGTTATGCCATAAAATCTTGACCAACGGCACGGTTTTCTTTCTTAGCACCTTAACATCTCGGTCTAAGATTTCCACTGGTTCCTCCTCAAAAGACAAGTCTGACTTCAACTCCACTTCCTCTACCGGTACTATGTGCGAAGGATCCGATCTATAGCGCCTCAGCATGGAAACATGAAAAACATTATGAATCGACTCAACTCGGGGTAATTCGATCGATAGGCCACTTTGGACCAACACGCTTCACCACACGATATGGTCCAATGTATCTAGGACTCAATTTGCCCTTCTTCCCAAACCTAAAAATCTTCTTCCAAGGTGAGACCTTCAAGAACACTTGATCCCCACAAGATACTCGATACTTCTACGCTTGGATCTGCATCGACTTTTGTCTATCTGAAGCTTCCTTTAACCGTGCTCGAATAGCTTTTACTTTTCTTCCGTTTTAGAGGTCACTCTGGACCTAACATCATCGTTACCCAATTCAGTCCAACAACTAGGAGAACGACACCTACGACTCATATAATGCCTCGTAGGGTGCCATCGAATGCTAGATCGATAGCTATTGTTGTAAGCAAATTACGCCAATGGTAGAAAATCCTCCCAACTACCTTTGAAGTCGATTATACAACCCCTTAACATGTCTTCCGAATCTGAATTACTCTTTCTCGATTGACCATCCGATTGAGGATGAAAAGCCAGTCTTGAAGTTTAGCTTTGTTCCCAAAGCTTCATGCAATGCTTTCCAAAACCGTGACGTAAACCTAGGATCCCTATCTCGATATAATAGACGCGGTACCCCATGCAACCTCACGATTTCGGATCGTGCGGCTTAGCCAACTTCGTAACGAGTAATCCATACTGAACCGGTAGAAAATGAGCGATCTTCGTCAAACGATCAACAATTACCCAAACGAGTTTTTCTTAGTAGGTGTTAAAGGTAACCCACTAACAAAATCCATTGTTATCCGCTCCCATTTCCAAAGAGGAATCTTTACTGGTTGTAATAATCCTCGACGGCAATTGATGTTCCGCCTTCACTTGGCGACAAGTTAAACATTTTCCCACAAATTCGTAAATCTCACGCTTCAACCACGGCCACCAATATTGTTCACGAAGATCCCGATACATCTTATTTCCTCCGGGTGCATAGCATAAGGGCTACTATGCGCCTCTCGTAGAATCATTTGTCTCGGATCTGAGTCCTTAGGCATCTGAGACTTTTCCACGAAAGCACAACACACCTTCCGTGTTTATACCAAAATCCTCTATTCCTCCATTTTCAACTTGTTGAAGTAAAGGTCCCAACTTTTCATCTAATATTTGCTTTTTCTTAATTTGCTCCAACCACGGAGGCTTCACACTGAAGTTACGCTATCGGACTACCATCCTCGTACAAACTTAAATGGGCAAACATTGCTCTCAAATCAGATACCACCTTACGACTTAACGCGTCTGCTACCATATTAGCTTTTCCAGGATGATACTCGATTGAGAAATCATAGTCCTTTAACAGCTCCACCCATCTTCGTTGTCTCAAGTTTAATTCCTTACGAGTAAGAAGATACTTAAGACTCTTGTGATCCGTATAGATGATAGACTTTTCACCGTAGAGGTAATGCCTCCAAATCTTTAGAGCAAACACTCATCAGTAGCTAACTCCAAGTCATGAGTAGGGTAGTTTACTTGCGTGCGGTCTCAAGCGACGAGAAGCATAAGCTACCACTTTCCCACTTTGCATCAATACGCAGACTAATCCCGTATCGCGACGCATCACAATAAATCGTAAACTCCTTTCCACCTCGAGTTGAATCAATACTGGCGCTTCCATCAAAATCTTCTTCAATTCATCTAAACTTTCTTGCTATTTTTCAGTCCATATAAACGGTACTCCTTTTTCGCAAAAAGCTTAGTTAGAGTGCGACAATCAACGAAAACCCCTCAACAAAGCGTCTATAGTAACCACCAAACCCAAGAAACTCCGAATCTCACTCGACTTTGGTGGTTTCCAATCCAATACAGACCTCAATCTTCCGAGGATCCACCCTTATTCCTTCTACCGACACCACATGACCCAAGAAAGTCACTTCCCTTAACGAAATTCACATTTCACGAGTTTGGCATACATTGATTATCTCGAAGTAATCTATGAATACAATTCGCAAATGCGAATCATGCTCTTCTTCATTCCTTGAATATACCGAGAATGTCATCTATGAATACCACCACAAACCGGTCTAAATATGGTTGAAAGACCCGGTTCATCATATCCATAAATGCAAATTGGTGCATTGGTCAACCCAAACGGCATCACCAAAACTCATAATGTCCATAACGAGTTCGGAAAGCCGTCTTGTGAATATCCGCTTCTTTCACCTTAAGCTGATGATAACCCGATCTCAAATCAATTTTGGAGAAAACTGAAGCTCCCTTCAATTGATCAAACAGGTCGTCAATTCTTGGCAGAGGGTACCTATTCTTGATCGTCAATTTATTCAATTGCCTGTAGTCAATACACATACGCATCGACCCATCTTTCTTCTTAACAAACAAAACCGGTGCTCCCCACGGAGACACACTCGGTCGAATAAAGCCTCGATCTAGCAATTCTTGAATTTGAGCTTTAAGCTCCGCCAACTCCTTCAATTGCCATTCTATAAGGAGCAATGGACACCGGAGCTGTTCGAGCAAAAGCTCAATACCAAATTCCACTTCCGATCTGGAGGTACACCGGGAAGTTCTTGAGAAATACATCTGGAAATTCCTTCACTGTTCTCACATCTTCCACTGACAACTCTTTGGCATCTAAAGCACTAATAAATGCTAAAAATGCTCCATACCCTTTTCGCACCAACTTTTCGCCTTAAGTGCGGATACCACATTTGCCAAGTAATTCCTTCGCTTTCGCCTATCATAATTATTTCTTTATCCTCCACCGTCCTTATTGACATCCGCTTTTCAAAGCACAATCCAATTTCGCCCGGCTTAACCAACCAATCCATGCCCAAAATGATATCGAACTCGGCAAAAGGCAATTCCATCAAATTTGTCAAAAATATTTCTCCTTGAATTTCTAAGGGCACATCTCTAAACAGTTTATTTACCAATACCGATTGTCCTAAAGGACTAATTACCTTCATCTCATTATCGGAAATTTGAGTCTAAATTCAAGTTTCGAGATATGGTGCTAGCAACATACGAATGGGTAGAACCAATATCTATCAAAGTAATAACAGGTACATCAAAAATGAAGAACGCGTGCGATTATCACATCAGTGCATTGCCATCCTCACGGCGTCTAACGCATATACCAATCTGGTTGTCTTGCATCCGTGTTGCCTCTAGGACCATTGCCTCGACCAGCGCACCTTGACCACGTCCACCCCATTACCACCACGACACGGTCCACGACCTCTCGGTGGTTCTTGAATTCCTCTTGCCGGTGGTGCATCGATGTTTACGAGCTTCCCGAGTTGTATCCATACGGCGAGGGCAATTCCTATATTGATGATCCATCGACCGCATTTATAGCAAGCACCCGTTTTCTTCGGCACTCTCGAATGCCTTTTCCCACAATCAGCACAATCTCGACTCTGATTCACAGCTACATGTGTTCTTCCTTGAGCTGGTTCCTCGTTTCGAGGCCTCTTCGTAAACCTTTTTGAAGAACCCGAATACTTCATATCTCTCTTGCCTCTAGCTCGTTCCCGATTCTCGGCGTTAGAGTTCTTAACCTCTTGGCTATCTTGGCCTTTTCCACAAGCGTGGCAAAGTTCTAACTTGTTGTGGGGCTATCAAAACCCGCAACTCATCGTTCAAGCCATCCTCAAAGCGTACACAACGCTCATGATCTGTTGCCACTATTGTTCGAGCATAGCAACTCAAGCGCAAAAACTTCGACTTCATATCTTGCCATTTGTCTTATTCCCTTGGACCAGTTGAAATTCCTTCCTTCGGCATCAACATAACTCGTTCCTACATATTTCCCTTGGAAGGAAACTTTAAAGAATTCCCAATTAACTAATGCGACTTGATTGCCTTCTCGGACGATAAGCCACCATTGGTATGCTTCGTCCCTTAACAAGGACACTGCTCCCCTTAATTTTTGTTCCATAGTGCACTCAAGATCGTCCATAATTCGCTCCACTGCCTCAAGCCAATATTCAGCAACATTTGGAGCTACACTTGAGACACCTCTGAAAACCTCAGCACCACTTGATTTCAATCGTTCCGATATCGACCCACGGTATTGGCCCAGTTCTAGCTCCAGCGACCCTTTCAAGGACTCGCAGCATTGCTCGCGTCACCGCATTATCTTCTTCCATATGATTATGTGATCCCGTCTCACTTTCGAGTGACGCAGGTGCATCCATTTCCGGCATATGATCCGGTGCTTCGGTTGCGCCTCTAACACCTCGTCCTCTACCACGGCCACGTCTACCGCGTCCACGACCACGTCCTCTAGAGCTCATAATGACTGATTTAATCTGATTAAGAGTTTTATGAATCAAAATACTATTTCAGTTGTTTATTAACGATGTTTTATGATATGAAAGAGATAGAGTTGTTTTCGCAACCATATCCTATTGTCTCAATCTCTACGGTTTTCAACACCTAAAACTAGAAGTTCTAGAGTGTTTCTTATGATCATATCACAATATAAACAATCGATATCAGATACTTACTTGACTTAGCGCGGGATGCTCATGGTGCCATACTACCTTTAAATCAAAATCTAGAAATTTTGAATTGTTTTCAAACAAACATCATTATTGAACCCAAACCACAGTAGAGTTTTGAAAGCGTGTCTCGATACCATTAAATGTAACACCCCAAACCAGTCTATGCGTTAAGGCGAGATTTGGTTTGTCACACCAAACGAACATCCAAAATTTCTTTAATGATTTAAGTAAAACAGTAATGCAAAGCCTTTAGTAATAAGGTTTAATAAAAACTAAGTACAATAATTATGAATTAAGAAAAATACTTGGTTGAAATCTTATATATATATATATTAGTCAAAACCTTAACTTAGCAGTTTTTTTTAAAAAAAGAATTTGAAAGAAATTGAAAAGTAATTTAGGTGTCCAAAATTGTTATAAAACACAATATTTTTAAGAAATCATAAGCCCATATTAATGATCTCTAAAAATAAAGTTAAATCCATCCACACATAAAAACAATCCATAAAAACATAATTAGAGGCCTTATTACAACATACCCAAAATAGTAATTAAAATAAGTAACTTAAATAAAGTTCATAGTTTATAAAACCCACGCTCGTAGTATGGCCTCCACCATGTCATCCCCTACCCAAGTCCACATCAATTTCCATTACACGAGATGGATAATAAAGCGGGGTGAGTTACAAAGAACTCGATGTGTAACTCACTTACCACCATTATTGGGCCGGACCATCAAGGCATTAATTTGGGATTGAGCCCAATTACAAACTTTAACAATATAAAATGAATTAAAATATATTAAAATGCATGTAAAATGAATTTCCCAACCAAGCCTAATTTCCATCCGCTACACACCCCCGTACCAACCAGCACACTTGTGGGGATCAAGTCAACCCACCCCGCCAAACACACCAATCGTAGGCATTTAGCCTTTTAAATAATATTGTAGTGCACTACCGAACTAGATTGTGACATAGTCACCGAACTAGAGGCATTAAGCCAAAATTTGTGGCAGAGCCACCGAACTAGATACGTGGCCACAGGCCTTTCTTCTCTTCCCCAAATCCCATCCCATGCATTTATGTATGAATAACAAACTTTAATCATAAATGATTTATCAAGTAACCCATAATACAAATGAGTTTTTAATAAAACCTTTCATTTGGGCCTATTAACAATATAGTATTAAACTTTGGCCATATCTCGAACTAGAGGGTTTTTGGCCCATTAGCGATCTAGCAAACTTTGGCCCATATTATCGTTCTAGCAGTTTTATGGCCTAATTTATCGATCTAGCAGTCTTTCGACTCAATTTATCGATCTAGCAATATTTCGGCTCAATTTATCGATCTAGCAATATTTCGGTTCAATTTATCGATCTAGCAATATTTCGGCTCAATTTATCATCTAGCAATATTTCGGTTCAATTTATCGAACTAGAAATATTTCGGCTCAATTTATCGATCTAGTAATTTTTCCGACTTTAACCGTTTTCATGCATTTGCACAAAAGTGTTAATTATCACATAAATTTCGATTTTGCCATTTTTACGATTTATCATAATACTTACTTTATTTAGTATCTAACCCGAAAGATAAGTGTGAAGTTACACACACGTTATGGTGAGAACTAGACTTTCCGCTCGTCAACACCTATACATATCACGATAACTTATGATCATTACAATCTAATAATAAAACCGATCTAAACATAACGATCTAAAATTTACCCTCGGATTTTTGAACTACTTCCACTTACGGTTTCTCCCCGATTGATGGTTCGTTAACCGAATCAAATCCACGAACAAATAATGGTTCGGGAGTACGAACTACTTCAAACAATTGATTCTCCTCGGATGAACGTCCACAACCCGGTGGGAAATCCCGGATTCTTGATCTGATCCTTTGTTTATACTTAGGGGGATTAATGGCACCACCCTTCTTCCGAACACTATATACGGCCCGTTTCTTCCCTATCTTGATTGTCTTCAAAGACAATGATCGTTAGCACGTCCTAATCATATATATATATATATATATCGATTATGACTAAAGGCTTTGAGAACGAGATTTCCTTACCACAAATATTCTTGTTCCACAAGGGAAATCGATCCAAGCGTTCTATGTCACACACGACCTCTTGATTTCCAATCTTCCGTTATCGCACTAAAGTATAACAAAAATAAACGTTAATAGAATGAACGTTTATTTTGATCTAAGAAAGCCTTCAAACCACCATCAATATTCGGCCAAATACTATAAACTAATCGAAGACGAAAAAGAACCCTTACCTATTTTCCACGGTTGAAAAGAAACGATTGAGAATGTTGCTTATGAATAGAGAGATATTCGGCTATGAAGAATCAAAGAAAAAAAAGAAAATGGTTCGGTTAAGGTACACTAACATTCGGCCATGAAGAGATTAAAGGAGAAAGTATTGATTGAAAAGAAATCAAAATAAGAGAATAGGGATGATGATAATTCGGTTTTCAAAGAAAACAAAAGAGAAAGAAAGAGATGAGTTTAAGATCAAGGCACATTCGGCAATGGAGAAAAGGAGAGAAAAGAAAGGAATGGTCTTTTGATGTAGGTGGTTTCGGCACTAATGAGAAAAAGGCACAAAAAGAATACCAAATGATGTGCAATAATGACCAAATGGTCAAAATAATCAAGGCTTACCAAGGATCAAATTCGGCCAAGGGAGAGGGTTGAGAGAATTTGCAAAACTATGCACAAAACTAAGAATGACCAAAAAGAAACTTCAAATCCTAGCCAAACTAACACCAAAAATTGGCTCCCCTAGACCATATTGCCGTCCCTATGCATGGTCAAATGGCCATGATTTTATTTCCATAACCTTTTCCTTGATACTTGCCCCATATCTTCATATCTTTCCTTAATTTCTTGATTCCCTTCCATAAGTTAACAATTTTCTTAATCCTTTGATATACTAACTAAAAATAACAAGGTCAACACTTACCATATATGCACTTGGCCGACACTTGCTATACATGTGCAGAAAAATTAAAAATAAAATTCATCTAGATGCTAAACAAGGGATTCGAACCTTCTCCCTCATGCACTAACTCATGCGCCAACACCACTTTGCCATATACTCATCTTATGCTACACTTTGACACATTAATTAACTTATGTGTCAATGCCACTTGCTCCACTTCAATAAATTTTAAAAACTAAAAATTATTCCATCCCCGAATAATTCTAATTCTTCTTCAGGACTATAATAAACACGAAAAATAATAAGAAAATTTTCCTTCATAATCTAAACACCAAATCATGCAATAATCGATACTCGAATTTTAGGGTGTTACAGAACGTGCCAAAGAGTTTTAGAAACAACTTCCTTTTTCCAAAACTAAAAATAAAAATAAAGTAAAATAAATAACATAAATAAATAAATATAGAAACATAAAAAAAAAAACTCAAATAAAATTAATTCCTCAAACACACATGAGGATTCGAACCCAGAACCCGGAGGTAAACTAACACACATCCAACCACCGAACTAGTAGGCTCATTCTGACATTAAAACGCGAAAATCAACCCAATTGCTCAACCTACTCATTAACCTTAAGCACAAACCTCAGAACTTCTAAATCCAAATTTTAGGGTGTTACAACTCACCCCTCCTTAAAGAAATTTCGTCCCTGAAATTTCCACTAACAGAACAGATGTCTAATCACAAAACTCACCACAAAGCTCCCGCTATGCACTCTGACCTTAGCGTACTACCATACCATACTTAACCTTAGAATCTCATACACATATTTAGAGCATTTAACCACTGAACTAGATCAATGTTTCTTTTTCTTTCTATCACACACAAACACTATGCCCACGAATAAACGGTCAATATTATTCTTAACAATAACAGACAAAATCACAATAACATACAACCATACCTGTCTCAATGTCACTGAGGACATTCCCTAATCCAATGCTCCATGGACCCACATCTGAGACACGCTCTCGACTTTTTCCAACATTCGCCTAGATGGCAATTCTTACAGTGCCCGCAAATTGAAAAGTCCGCACAACCAGTAGAACCTTCGACATTACCTTTGCTAACACTCAACTATGATCTCACACATTTCGCAGTCCGAGGCTCCAACCTCGAAGGACTACGATCTCTTTTCTTCCCACAATCTACACACCTACCCTGAACCATTTCTCTGGTTCTTTTTGGGCTAGCCTTGAACACTTTATCAAGAACCTCTCTCACTACATAAGTCAATGCCTTAGTACCAACCTCTGGGATATTGCTACCCGAAGTTGGTGGAACCGTATTGACTTCCGACTCCTGAACAGACACACATCCTGGAGAAGCTGACTCCTCAAGAGTATCACCAGGGTAATCTTCACGATCCAGCTTATCACCAGAATTCATATCGAATCTCGTCCTAATCTTAAGTAATCTACAATTTCAAAAATTGGAAATAAAGATAAATGTCTAAACAGTACACTTCTAATATTACAGAACTAATCTTACAATCCCAAAAGTTTTGCACAGACCATCATCGGAGTCTCAGACATTCCATTTTCACAAAATCTTTTTCAAAACATTGTGGTAAAGTTTCTCAATTTTTTTTTAAAAAAATGAACACGCGTGCACACGGATACGTAAGACCACAGGCCGAGTTTTTGTAAACCTGGCTCTGATACCACTAAATGTAACACCCTAAAATCCAGCTTAGAAGTTTTGCCCGGATCTCAGAGATTACATTGATCATCGAAGTGATCAAAAAGTAATTTACAAAAAGAATTGTTAAAACTCCCTTGAGCACAATTTGCTAAAAATGAACTAAATCATCTAGCATTTTATGTTTCGATACAGTAATTTATAGGCGTTAAAACCATTAGAACCAAATCAAATCGACGTTACTTGAAAGTTTAGATTACAACTTTGTGCGGAAAAATACGTTGTTTTCTCAAATAAGTACAATCTTTAATTGAATAACAGAAAACCCAATTAAAAACCAAGCGTGAGATTTTAGAAAAATGGCGTTCAAACCAAAACCACTTGAATTAACAAAAAAAAATAAAAATAAAAACCCATTCCACAGTTTAAATAACTGATTTACAAACACTTTTAAACCAACCATATAAACTTATTAATTTTTTTATCTAAACTTAATCAAACCAAATGTTTTGAGACCTTCGATGTGCCAAGTCCGTAGCATTGTCTCGTATAACACCTGAAAGAAAGTAAAACTAAAGAGGGTGAGCTACTCGAGCTCAGTGTGAGTCTGAAACCAAAAGCAATCAACAAAAAGATAGAACAACTCAAAGGTTAGTCCAGAAAGTATATGCTCCTGAATCACATGCAAAAAGCTCATAACGATAAACCAGTATAAGATATATCCAAGCATACAATAACACATATCATTTATGCCCATTTGTACATTAATCAAGTTATCAACACACCAATGCTCACATAGTCAAACATATATCCAAATGTGTGATGAATGCAACATGTCAAAAATAATCCCACCTCACCAACCGAACGCTATTCTGACCACCCTGCACACAACTTATAGGCTATGATAAGCCTATCCACCCTACACACCACATAGGACCATGATTGGCCCATCTACCCTACACACCATATAGTGGGTCTCAGCCACTCAAATCGAATATGCAGCTGAGCTGACATATTTATAAAATAATGCAGTAACCCGCTATACGAAACAATGCAATTAAACTACCAAAACAGTCTTCCTTCTCTTCACAACAAAAATCCCAAAAATTTATGCAAATGAATGTATGCACACAATTCGCAGACAGTCAAACATAAACAGATTTTCACATATTCGGTCAATCAATTTCAGAAACAGTTATACCCGTATTCAATTACTAGGTATCATCTAAAACCCAACTAACACAACACCCTCATACCTTAACAGACCGTTAAATTAATTCTATAATTACGAATAAACACACAAAATCAAGCTGAAATAGAGTCCCAATCACCCTTACTAAGGCCTAATTGAGAGTCGATAAACACAGAACATAAAAGGAGTCAAAATCTGACACAAAATAAAAACCTGTGAAATAGGGCCACACGGCTCGGGAACCTAGGCCGTGTGGAAGCCTACACGCCCATGTGAAAGCTACACACGCACATATCAAGGAGAAAAATGCCCCGTGTGAGTAGCCCGTGTTACTCACTGTCCAAAAGTGCCAAAATTAAATGCAGAGTAGACACGGCCGTGTGGAAATCTCACATGCACGTGTGGCTAAGGGACACAGCCGTGTGACCAAGGCATACACCCGTGTGAAAATCAATAAAATCCCTAAACAGTAGCCACACAGTCGTGTGGCCAGCCCTTATGACACTAAAAATTTCCAAAAACCCTAATTTCCCAACTGCACACGACCGTGTGGACTGCCCATGTGTGGCACACGCCCGTGTGGCCACTCGTGTGGTCACGAAACCACACCGAAACAAGTTGCAAATTGTGCCTTTGCTGTCAAAATGATCCCCAACCTTTGGTAACTCAGAATTACACCATAATATACTGAATTTCATGCAATTTAATAGTAATGCAACACTTTAATTTCTCAATTACTGAAACACAAAAGAAGTTACCGAATTCCACAACAATTCACTATCAAGTAACACAGTTCAGAACACACACCTTAGAACGTGATAACAAGCACCAAGAACTGCTCGATTCACTCCACCAAACTATTCAAAAACCTCAATTATACACATAATGTAACAGCCTATTTTTGGTTAAATCAAAATAGTGGTTTTGGGACCACAAATTTGAGTTCAAAATTATTATTTTATTATTATTTTAATGTCTACAACATGATAATGTGATTGTGTGAAAATTTTGTTAAGAAATTTTATCGTTTAGTTGGTCAATTTTATAAAAAGGACTAAATCGCGTAAAGTGTAAAACTTGAGTTCTATTAGCTAAAGGTGTCTAATAGCTATAGAACCTTAAATTTAAGGTCCTTATGTTGTAATTACAACATTATTAGTTTGAGTGTACAAATATGGACAAGTATTAAATGATTTTTATGTTATAAAACAAAGGTTAAATTAGTAATTAATGAATATTGGTTAATAAATAAATAAAAAAGCTTTAATTCATTCATCTTTTCCAACTGAAACTAGGGCTAAGAGAAGCCATTGTTGAGCTCAAATATTCGACCATTGTTCTTGCTTGCAAGTAAGTCCAATTTTGTCCCCTTTTTTTATAATTTCTATGTTTTTGTGATCGTTGCATCTAGTACTAGCTAGCCCAGGGACTAATTTGCAAAATTGTTAAAGATTTTGAAATTTTCCATTGATGAATATATGTTTTCTTTGGTGTTTGATGATGAAATATGAAATATGGAATCTTGTTGTTAGATACACAAGTTTTGTAAAGTGATTGTAACAGCCCGATTTAGGGCCTAGTCGGAATAGTGGTTGCAAGACCACAAATCTGAAGTAGAAATATGTGTTTTATGATTTTATGAGGCTTATGATGTGGTTGAATAATTGTGTGAAAATTTTATAAGGAAATTTTATTAATTAGTGATCAATTTGTCTATTAGGACTCAATTGCAAAGATTAGAAAATATGAGATTCTAGAGGATTCAAGAATGAAATAGAATTATAAAAATTATTAGAGGTCCTTAATTAGCAATTAGACCAATATAGATAGTGATGGACAAAAATAGACATGGGAAGGAAAAATCTCTAGAAAGGACCATTAAGGGCATTTTTGTCATTTGGTAAATAAAAGATTAAAAAGGGAAAAAGAAGTCAAAATTTTAACATCCTGAAATTCGAGAATTTATGTTTTACATTATATCATGCGATAGGCTAATCAATAGTGTTAGTTGTGTATGTTTAGGGACCCTAAGAAGGCTATGGGTTGAGTTAGGCCTTAGTAATTTTTTTTTTGTTTAAGCACTTTAAGGAGAGAAGGTAAGTGGCATCAGGAATTAAGGAAATAAATGTGTATTTTGCTAGCACAAGTGGAGCACATGGTGGAGTGGGGTGGCGTCAAGTGGAGAGCATTGAGGGAAGCGGTTCGAAACCCATCTATTTCAACTTTTGGGACTTAAATTTTTGAGCTTCTCAAGTGTTGTATGGTAAGTGTCAGCCATGGCATCAAAAAAGGAAAGGAAGACTTTTCTAATGTTGGAAAGAAGACTAAGAAAATATGGTAAGGAGGAAAGCAAGGGAAAAAGAAGGAAAGAAATAAAGGAAAAGGATAAGGTGGGGGAACATGTTGGCCGAATCTTAGGGAGGTGTTTTGGAAAGAAATTTTGGGTCAACTTTAATCCTTTTGGTGCTTGGGATACACGGTTTTGTTGGGAGAAAAAAAGGAGTCGAATTTTCCTAGCCTATTTGCAAGTTTGTGCGTGAAAGGCCTATTTTCTCTTTTGAACAGTTTTGGTACTCTTTTCCAACCTTTTTCCTTTGTTTCCAAAACACAAAATGATCAAAACACTCAAAGCATTTTGCTCACTTTTTCCTTTGTGTTAGCCGAATTATCTAACACTTCTTTTTCCATCTTTTCTTTTCTTTTTACCATTTCTTCAACCTTTCTACCTTTTTCCTAAATCGACATTACCATATGACCGAATCTTCTTTGTTCATTTCTCCCAATAGCCGAATCTTCTTAGTCACTATCTCGTCTCCATTCTTGCGTGTTGGACATTTCTCTTTGGTTGAACGGGTAAGGGGCTTCATTATATTCTTATCTTTCTTCCTAATCGAATGTGTGTTCATCACTATTCAGTTGTTCTCCTTGTTTATAAATCGAAATATCATTTTCTCTTACTCCCTCATATCTTGATCATCTTCTTTTCATAGTGTTCTAGTGGGTGGCTGAATATCACATCCTTGCCGATTCATCTCTAGTCTTAAGTCAATCGGTGGAAGTCGGATCTATTATCATTAAGGTAAGGAGCTTCTTTATAGATCATTTCGATATCTCAATACTTGGTTATTCCGTTAAAATGGAATGATAAATTTGACTAATCGATTGTTATAGGGATTAAATCGCTTGTTTTCTCTACTCGTTGGTTCTTCGAAAATAGAGGTAAGCCGAATCCTATCCTTAAACAACTACTTTCTCTCATAGTAGTATTTTACTGACCGGGACTTTTTCAATGGAGGCAAGTGGTAACGATTTGAAAGGAAAAGCGATAGTGTAACATCCTAAAATTAGAATTTTTATATGTTACATTACTTTGGTCCTCAGCTAGTTTATTTATCCTATGTGTGTGTTAAAATAGTATTGAGAAGGTTCGGGATTTAATTGGATTTTGGAATAAATTTTGGTAAATAGAACTTTATTAAAGTGGAACAAGTAACCTTGATGTTTAAGGAAATTAAGTGGCAAAAGTTAGCATAAGATGAGCTAGTAGTAAAGAGGAGTTGACGCCATAAGCATACTTAGAGGGAAGAGGTTCGAATCCCTTGTTATGCATGAGAAATTTTTTTAATTTTTGCACTCATCTAGCATGTGTCGGCCAAGCTTTATTTTTGGAAAGTTGGACTTTTAGTTTATGGTAAGGTGGCTAATGGATTAAGGCAAGAATTGAACTTAAGGTAGGTAATCATGAGATTATGGTATGTAGGGGGAACACAAGGCACATTTTAAGGAATGTGTTTTTGAAAGTTTGGAATGGCCAAACTTTGACTTTGGTGTCCATGTACTTGGACGGTTTTAGGGGCTAAGGGGGTGGCCGAATTTTTGAAGACTTTTGAGTAAGGATAGGTGCTTGTTGGGCATATTTCTTTTTGGGTCATTTTTGCTTTCTCTCAAAACATTTTCTCTTCATCTTTTCTCTCCCTAGCCGAATGCACATTGAGCATTAGGTAAGCATCTTTCATTTTTCTTTTTGGTCATTCCATTTTGACCATTTTGGTCTAAATTTGCCTATTCTCTCAAGTCATTTCCCCTAGTGCCGAAAACACCAAAACCTTGAAGGCCATTTTCTCTTTTCTTTTCTTCCTCCATTGCCGAATGCTCTCTAGTCTCAAACCTCTCTCTTTGTTCATCTTCTATTCTTGAAATCAACCAAAACCGAAACACCTAATTGTCCTATACCTTTATTTCATCTCCTTCTTCTTACAAAATTTATTCAACATTTTCTCCCTTTTCTTTTCCTCCATGGTCGAATGTTGCTAACACCATCTCCTTCAAATTTTTCTCTTCATAGCCGAATATTTTACAACACTTATCTTCTTCTCAAACCATTTCCTTCTTTTCTTCTCACACTTTAATCGCTCGGTAAGTGGCTAATATAATACTCTAGTATTCTTATTTTCCCTTTTTTCCTTTGTGCCAAAATTTCATGTTGGTGTGGGATGGTCTTTTGGATCGATATCATCATCATACCATGACTTACTCGAATCTTTTCTCTATTTTAGAAACTTAGTGGAAGGCCGAAATTTGGAGTGTCCGAAATCATCGTGAATCGCTAGGATTCGGTCTAAAGTGTTAAGGTAAGGGTTTTTATCAAGGAATTCCATATTACTCATTATTTCGTTCATGATGGGGTTTACTAATCGATTTTATCTTAGGAACGCTATCGCTTGATTTTCATCCTTTGAACGTAAGGATTTCGTGGTGTCGATTTCGCTTCTTAAAATCAATCGTCTTAATTTTCGAAATAATAGTTGGACTAATATTCTTATGTCAATGGAGGCAAGCAAGATAGGGTCAAAAAGGGTGGTGAATAGTGATCGAAAGAGGGGCGGATTCACTATTCCCACTAGATTCAAGCGAAGGGCTATTTCGGTAATCCAAGATTTTCCACTGGGTTGTGGACCCTCATCCGGTGAAAACCAGTTATTCGAGGTTGTTCGTAGTTCTGAGCCATTAGCTGTTCGGGATTTTCCAACGGGTTGTGAACCGTCAACCGGGGAGAACTAACAAATAGTTGTTATTCGAGATTCCGAGGGTAAAAATCTTGACCGCTTACATTAGCATAGATTTATTTTAAGTGTTAGTGTTCTAATCGAGCGTTATAACATTTTTAGGTGTTGACGATCATGAAAGTGTAGTGCTCACTGTGTCAGTGTGTGTAATCTCACACCATATCTCATGGGTTAGATAACCACATCGTAATAATGTTAGATTAAAATCACAAAGTTGGTGAAATCGGGTAAAATGGTATATTTTAACACTTTAATAGTAAAAACTATGAAATTGGTATCGAGATTATGAAAATTACTAAATTGCCCTTAATGGGCTAAATCGATAAAAGTGACTTATTGGGCCATATGTGATTTTGATAAATGGTCCATACGTGATGACTGCTAAATGGGCCAAATGTGATATGAGATTGTGTTGGCCAAAATGTGAAATGGGCCAGTTTGTGATAACTTTTATAATGAGCCTTATGTTAGAATAATTATAAGAATGGATTGTTATGCATATTATATACATGATTGCATGGGTTGGGTTTTTTTTTGGATGAAGAGAAGTTCTGGTAGCTTTGCTACAAAATTCTGATGGCTTCGTGCCCAGTTTGAAATATGGCTTCGTGCCCAGTTTGAAATATGGCTTCGTGCCCAGTTTGAAATATGGCTTCGTGCCCAATTTGAAATATGGCTTCGTGCCTAGTTTGATATATGGCTTAATGCCAGTTTGGTGTGTTGGCAGGGTGGGTGACTAAAGCTCCCCACAGTGTCTTTGGTTGGTACGGTGGTGTGTGTAGCGGATGGAAACTTAGGATTGGTTTTGGGAAATTGCATATCACATGCATTCTATACATGTTAAATTGTTATATTTGTAATGGGATCAGGCCCAAATAAATGCTTAAATTGTTTTGGCCCAGTGGATTATGGTAAGTGAGTTACACATTAAGTTCTAAGTAACTCATCCCGTTTTCTTTACCCTTTCCAGGTAATGATCAATGACGGAGGCTTGGGCCGGGGACGACTCAGTGGAGGCCATACTGCGATTAATGGGTTAATTAAACTTCAGATTTCTTTAAAGTACTTTTTAATATTTGCTTTTAAGTTGTGATGTAATAAGGCCTTTGGTTAAATTTTTATGGATGTTTTACTTGTGGATGGATTTTATATTATGTTTTAAATACTTAAATGGGATTTCTTTTCTAAAAATAGAAACAAACTTTTTTCATAAATAAACGTACGAAAAGGATTTCGTTCTTAGTTAATTTTAACTCGGTAACATTTTTCTGTATCAACTTATTTTAAAACCCGTTTTCTACAAACCTTTAAGAGACTTTACATATGATCATTTCGTGTGACATGTCAAATCTGGTCTTAATGCACAGACCGGGTTTGGGGTGTTACAGATAAGAGAACACAAAAGGAGTGTATTTGCAATTTCTACTCCTAAGTTCAAGCGTAGGGCGATGTTCGGCAGCTTCGGGATTTCCACAGGGTTGTGGACCATCATCCTGTGAAAATAGACAAACCGTGGTCGCTCACACGATACTAAGGGTAAGCGTTTCATTAGATCATCTAATTTAGATTAATAAAACCTCGTTTTTTGGTTAATCGAGTGTAATGGTAATTTAGGTGCCGACGATCAAGAAGGTTAAGTCCTTACCAGTCGGTGTGTGTAATCTCACACGAAATTGTGAGATTCGAGATTCGATATTATGTTGGAAAAGTAGATCGTTATTATTTACAGAGTTAAAAATCGTAATATGGTATAAATAGAGTAACTTGCTTAAATTAATATTATTTTCTAAAGATCTGTCAAAATTGGTATTAAATTGCTAAATTACGAAAATGCCCCTATGGGCCGATTTACCAAAATGCCTCTATAGGCCAATTTGCTAGAATGCCTTAGTGGGCTGAATTATTAAAATGCTTTATTGGGCTAGATCACCAAAATTGTTCAATAGAATAAAGGTTGTTATTTATATGTGAATACTTTATGTTATTATGTATGTTGCATTTTTTTTTTTTACATTTTGCATGGGATGGGAAAATTGTATGAAGAAGAGCATTCAGAGCTCGGTGGCATTGCCACAAATTGTATATTATTGTGCCTAAATTATGATTTCAGTGGTTTGACCACAAAAATAAAATGCTATAGCAGTTTGACTGCAAATTTGGTGCGAGCGGCGGGGTGGGTTGACTTGATCCCCACAGGTGTGATTGGCTGGTCGGGAGTGTGATGGATGGATTGGGTTGGGTTGCATACATTTACTTCATTTAATTATTGTTATGTAAATGGGCTTAGGCCCAAGATTATGCTATACGGGTTCGAGCCCAGTGGATGACATGAGGGGATTATACACTGAGTTCTAGTAACTCACCCCATTCTCTTAATCCTTGCAGTAATGATCGATGTGAGGACTTGGGCCCATGGATGACTCGGTGGACGCCATTCTTTGGAAATAATATTTTTGAACCTTAGTAAATTTCTTTTCCACTTATTTCATTACTTTTACTATTTTGGATTTAAAGTTGTAATAAGGCCTCTGGGATTTTTATTTCAGTTTTATGTTTGACGTATTTATTTTCCATGAATTGTTTTAAACGGGGATTTTTCTAAAATCATAAACAACGATTTTTCTTCAAATTTAACAACAAACAGATTTCATAATAAATATGTACAAATAATTTAACTTGGATTTTTCCTGCAAATTATCAATAATATTTTCAAAAGTCATTGTTTTAAAAGATCACTAGTTCGATTATCGATTCTTCAATCAACCTCTAGATATTAGTAGTATTTTATCGATTAATTATAACCGAACTTGTTTTCTTAACTATAACCAAATAATGTCAACTTTAGTTCTTTATACGTTTTCTTTATGTGACATACTAGATCCAATCATATCGCATGGGCCGGGTTTGGGGTGTTACATTTTATGGTATCAGAGCCCGATTGCAAAACTCGGCTGTGGTTTGGGTTCAAAAATGTTTTCTAAAACTACTTGAAATTCGATTTATAAATACATGTTTTAAAGGAAGTATGGCACCACGGGTATCCGGCACCAAGTCAGTAAGTTTTGTTTTCATTTTATGATTATTGTGGTATGACTGTAGTAAGAAAACTTTACAAAATAGAGATACTCTAGAACTTTTAGCTTTAGGAGCTGAAACCATAGAGATTGAGACTTTAGGATATGTTTTGCGAAAACAACTTTACTTCTTATACTCCATAAAATATTGTTTAATAAACACTGATTAAGCATACTGATTCATAAGAATCTTAATCAGATTAAATCGACTTTAGTAAACATGAGCGCTAGAGGACGTGGACGAGGTAGAGGCCGAGGTGCTAGAGTTGTATCTGAGGCATCGGGACATATGCCTGAAATGGACGCACTCGCGTCCCAGTGATCAAGCCGGGTCACATGATGAATGAGAGAGGGGCGCGCTCTGTCCCCAGCGATATTTACGAGTTTTGGAAAGGGTTCTTTGGGGCAGAAGCTGGGTCGGCGCTCGTGGGTCGATATCGGAGCGACTCGGATCGAATGTGGCCAAGTCTTTAGGGGTGTTTTGGGTGTAGCCCCAAGTGTAGCGAGTGCGGCTTGAGGCGGTGGAGCGGATTATGGACGATCCGGATTGCACAACTAATCGTAAAGCGAAAGGGGTTGTGTCATTCTTTGAGAGAGCGAGGCGTATCGCTGGTGGCTCAGCGTTCGGGAAGGCACTCGGTGATCGTATTACAGGGATTTCTTTAAGACAAATTCCGGGAAAATATGTCGGGGCTAGTTATGTGGATGCCGGAAGGAAGGAATTCTGAATGCGGTACAAGGAGGTAGGTGCGTGGCGACTTACGAGAGTAGAGTTTACGTATGCGACCCAGTATGCCCGGGGTATAGTGCCGACTGATCATGAACGCTGTGTGCATTTTGAGGATGGATTGCGTGATGAGTTACGGGTACTGATAGCCCCACAGAAGGAGAGGAATTTTGCCACACTGGTGGAAAAAGCTAAGATTGCTAAAGAAGTAAAGCATTCGGAACGGTAAAATCGAGACAAGGATAGGGGCAGGAACAAGAGAGACTCTGGGTATTCAGGTCCTGCTAGAGGATTTCAGAAAAGGTGTAACATCCTAAAAATTAGAGTATCATCTTGTTATTTCTGTTGGCCCGGGTATGAATTTTGTGTGTTAGCATAGTCTTGAGAAGGCTTGATTTTATTTATGAAGCTAGAATAATTCTTAGTATTAAAATTTAGTGAAGTGGATTAGGTGAACTTGACACTTAAGTTAATTTAAGTGTTAAATTTAGCACATGAGGAGTTGTGGCAAGGTGGATAGGACGCATGAATGGTTGTTTGAGGGGAGTGGTTCGAATAGCATGGAGTGCATTTTGAAGACTTTATTTTTATGCACCTTTACAATAAGTGTCGGCCAAGCTTTACATATGGTAAGTTGGACTTTAATTTTTTTTTATGGCAAGTTGAATAATAGATTATGAAAGCTTGAACTTTGGGAAAGGAATCATATGGATTAAGGAAGGATAAGGGGACATAAGGCTTGGATTAAGGATGAGGTTTTGGAAGCTTTTTAATGGCAATCTAGTCCATGTATGTGGACGGCATATTGGTCTAGGGGGGTTAACCGAATTTGTTGAAGGTTTGGTAGGTTGGTAGTTTGTTAGTAAAAACTTCCTAAGCATTTGAGCATTTTTTCTTTTCTCTCCACAAACACTCTCCCTAGCCGAATGTGTTCTTGGCAATAAGGTAAAATTTTGTTTTGGTATTGGTATTATTCATTATTTTGTGTCTAGCCGAAAAACCCTTTTGGAGCCTTGCCAATTTCCCTAGTACACCATATTAAGTAAAAACCGAAACCACCATTGTACCTGGCCGAACCTCTCCTATTCTCATCCTTCTTTTTCATTCTTTTCATATTTGTTCAAAACCCACATTTCTTCTTTTACTTTCTTTTTGCCGAATCCTCCTCCTCCCCAATTCTCTTTTCTTTCTTCCACTTTTGCTCAAAGTTGAAAGCATCCCTCTCCCATTCTATTTTCTTCGCTCCATTCTCTTCTTTCTTCTATTGCCGAATCCTCTTTCTCCTATTTTCACTTTTCTTTTTCTTTCTCTTTATCCACTCTAGTCAAATTCATTTGATTGTCTTCTATCCACCATAGCCGAATCTTCTTTCTCTCTCTTCTGGTGTTATTTTGGTCGAATATCAACAAGGGTAGATTTTCTTTGGGTTCATCTATAATCGGTTTTGAAGATAGGTAAGTGTATTGGCCGAATTTCCTTATTCCTTTTTTTTTCTCTCTATCGTTTCTCATGAGGACGAAAGCAAAATTTTGAGCATTTGTTAGTAAGGTTCTAACCATAGGAACCGATTTTCTTCTAGACTCTTCGGAACTTTGGAAGCAATCGATCTAAGCCTCAATTCTCTGACAATCGATTTTTGTAAGTCAAGAGTAAGGATTTTGTTAGTTATACGATATTTCACCCTTCGAAATTTTGTGGTATGGCCAAATGGTCTATGTTATTAATCTAAGTATTGGCCGAATGTAGGACAAGGAGATCTAGTGCGATAGATCGGGTCTTCGGGATTTAGTGATTTCGTTAGTGACAGGTGTGTATCTTACACACTTTATAATTCGGTAATATATATTTATTTATATACTAATAATGTTATTAAAGTTGGAAACTGTGAGATCTTGATATGATACCGTAAGGGTATGAGCAATGAATCGGGTAAGTCCGTTTCAATAAGACTTTTGCAATATGATGCATGATGATATGAATTATGATATATTTGCTAAGTTAATTCTAATAAAGTATAATGGCATGATTTGTTTAAATGTTACATTGGTTTGGGTGATATGAGAGGAGGGGGAAGGATTTGATATCCGTGTCTTTGGGACACCGTGAGGTTTGGCACCTCCAAAGCGGTTTGGTACCACAGCTTATTTCGTGTCTTTGGGACACCGCAGGTTTGGCACCTCATAGCGACTCATCCTAGTGGCTTAGTACCACAGTGGGTTGGCCCCACATTCGATATTATGGGATCGTCGCCAGTGATTTGGTATCACACGTGGGTTGGCCCCACAACTTTATTATTCGTGACTTTGGGTCACCAAAGGGTTTTGCACCACAATATTGGATATCGTGACTTTGGGTCACGGTGGTTTGGCACCACCAAAGGTTTGGTACCACGAGGTAGAAAAGGGAGTTATGGATGGCTAGGTTTGGGTGCATTGTATTTATATACTACTTGGTTATAAATTGTGTAAGTATGATGTATTAATCGGGGAAAGGATATATGCACTGAGTCTTGGTGACTCACCTTCTCCCTTATCTTTTCAGGTGATTCATAGATCGCGGATGAGGAGCCGGTAGACTCGAGGTGGCCATGCATTAAATAAATTCGGTTCTATATGAACTTTGGTTTGGATACTTTACTTTATTTAAATTTGGTTCTATTTTTATTTTGGGTTTGTAATAAGGCCATTTAAATTACGTTTTTGGATTATTTATATGCTTTGGATTTATTCTAAACATGATTAAGTATATCACTTGATTAATTTAATAATATGAGCGCAAGGTTTTCTAAACTACAAGTCGTAATGGTTTTCAATCCCTACCATCGGGTAATACAAATCTCTTGTTAATAAATGGCAACTTAAGTGTTTTCGATAACTCATACTATTTTTCAAAAGTTAAGTTTCCAAATTTAAATTAGAAACGGTTTTTAAAATAATCGCTTGGGTTTCTTTAAAAATTTTAAAAGGTTTTCTAATCTATGGATCTGCAACATAATTTTAAAGATTTATTTACGGAATTTTAAAGTAAATTATTAGTTTTAAATGTATTATACACCTGATTTCTACAAACATAGAACAACAAAGAGTTTTTCACTAAAATTTAATCGTTAACTCAATTTTTTCAAAACGTTTTCCTTCGTGGCATGCCGATTCGGTTGTGTCATATTGACCGGTCCGGGTGTTACAAATTGGTATCGAGCCAAGTTCAAAAGCTTGGCTGTGGCCCGAGGCCCAAAATGATTTAAAGTATGGTCTTAAAATGTTTTTTTTAAATTTATATGGTTGGAAAGGCATGGCACCGAGTCTTCGGCACCGATCCGCCCAGGTAAGTATCTCAAACTGTTGCTTTTGATGATATGATTATAATGATGATGGCATGACCGTATAGTAGTAGAAACTACTCTAGAGACCCAAAACTATAGGTTGAATGTACTCATGAAACAACCTCTTATTAAATTTTTTTCATAAAATCAGCTTTAAAGAAAGTGAAATAATGACTAATGCATAACACTTTTAAATCAGATAAGTCGAGACTTTAGACATGAGTACTCGAGGCCGGGGTCATATTACTCGTGGACGCGGTCGAGGTAGGATGGCTGTGTCTGAGCCAGTGAGGTCTGGTCAAGGATCCAAAAATGAGGTACCACCACCCCACCACCACCAATGGTTGGAATTGAGCATCGTGGGATCAAATGGGGATGATGCACGATATCTCGAGCGATCTTTGCGAGTTCTTGAGAGGGTAGCCGGAATAGGTGGAGGCGTGGGAGTTCAAAAATCAGATCTCGAGCGACTCCGAGCCAATGGAGCTGAGGTATTTCGAGGTGTTTCAGTGTGGCTCCCATCTGTGAGTATTGGTTAGAGGCGACGGAGCGAATCATGGATGACTTGGATCCGAATGCCGAGGAAAAGTCGAAAGGGATAGTGTCGCTTCTTCGGGATGAGTCATATCGGTGGTGGCTCACGGTGCGGAATAGTCTTTGCAATGGAGGATCTCACTTGGGATTATTTTAAGGCAGCGTATCAGAAGAAATATGTTGGGTCTAGTTACATTGATGCGCGGCGTAAGGAATTTCTGAGTTTGGTCCAGGGGAGTAAGCCCGTATCGGAATATGAGGCAGAATTTTTAAGATTGAGCCGATATGTTGGAGGTATCATGGCTTCGGAGCACGAGCGATGTGTCCGGTTCGAAGATGGATTGAGGGACGAGCTGAGATTGCTGATTGCTCCACATCGGGAGCGAGAGTTTGCTTTGCGCTAATTGAAAAGACTAAGATAGTCAAGGGATAAAGGAATCAGTAAGCGAGTCACGGCAGGAATAAACATAAGAGAGGTTTTGGATCATCCGGTCACCGGTAATTCTCGTAAGAGGGTTAGGCGAGTGGGCCGAATCAATCTGGAGGGCACATTATCGCTAATCGTGGACCAAAGACGCGGTGTAACCGATGTGGAAAATTTCATTGGGGCGATTGTTGGACCAGAGGGAAAGGATGTTTTGAGTGTGGCTCGCTGGATCATCGTGTGAGGGACTGTCCACGTAAGCTAGCAAGGAATCGATCCCGAGGGTCAAGGTCGTCGCTGCTCGGGCTCAGAATGAGGGACCGTCACCACAGAGAGGTCGTGGTAATGGTAGAGGAGGTAATGGTTCTGGTCGAGGCCGTGGAGCATCAGGCAGAGGTGCAGGCAACACTGAGGCAAGACAGCCTGGTTTGGTGTATGCAGCGAGGCGTCGAGAGGAGGGCGATGCACCGGACGTCATAACCGGTACGTTCTTAATCTTTGGTGTACCATATACGGCTTTGATAGATGTGGGTTGACACATTCGTATGTTGCTAGTAGCATAGTAGAGACTATGAATCTAGACTCTGAGACTACTTCTAGGAAGATGACAAAGATTTAGCCCTCTAGGTCACTCAGTAGAAGTAAATAAGTCAGTATAGAGATGTACCCCTAGAACTCCAAGGGGTAATGTTTGTAGCTGATATGATGGAACTGCCGTTTGAGGAGTTCGATCGGATTCTTGGGATGGACTGGTTGGTCAAGTATCAAGCAAGTTTGGATTGCGCTGCTAAGCGCATGGTTTTGAAGTCAGCTGAGAGCGAAGAGGTGGTTTTGATAGGTAATAGAAGAGATTATCTATCCAACGTAGTATCTGCGTTGAAAGCGGTGAAGTTGGTCAGGAAGGGCTGTGAGGCATTTGTGGTTCATGTGTGTGCGTTGGAAGCTAAGGAGTCTACTGTGGGGAATGTCCGAACGGTAAAGGAATATGTTGACGTATTTCCAGAAGAACTTCCGGGACTGCCTCCGGATCGTGAAGTTGAATTTGGTATAGATCTGTTACCCGGAGCTGCGCCAGTGTCTATTGCTCCGTATAGGATGGTGCGGAAGGAATTAGTGGAATTGAAGGCTCAGATTCAGGAGTTGTTAGATCGAGGTTTTATCCGACCAAGTGTTTCGCCTTGGGGAGCACCGGTACTTTTTGTCAAGAAGAAGGATGGTTCGATGCAGATGTGCATAGACTATCGCCAGTTGAATAAGATGACGATAAAAAACAAGTATCCTTTGCCGAGGATCGATGACTTGTTTGATCAGCTTAAGAGGGCGATGGTTTTCCAAGATTGATTTAAGGTCCGGTATCATCGCCTAAAGGTGAAAGAGGTCGATATCTATAAGACGGCATTTCGCACTCGGTATGGGCACTACGAATTTACGTAATGCCGCTTGGGTTGACTAACGCGGCGCGGCAAAGATTCATGAACATGATGAATTGGGTATTCCAAAGAGTTTCGGATCGGTTTGTCGTAGTATTTATAGACGATATTTTGGTATATTCAAAGTCGAGGAGGAGCATGATTCGCATTTGCGAGTAGTGTTGCAAATTCGGGGAAAAGCGACTTTATGCCAAATTTAGTAAGTGCGAGTTCGGCTTAGGAGGTGACTTTCTTGGGTCACGTAGTATCACCGAGGATTAGAGTGGATCCTCGGAAGATTGAGGCGATGTTGGATTGGAAGCCGCCTAAGTCGATGGTGAAATTCGGAGTTTTCTAGGTCTCAAGGGGTATTACCAAGATTTGTAGAGGATTTTCTTTAATCGCAGCACCTATGACCAAGTTATTGAGGAAAGGAGTTCCATTTGTGTGGACCGAGAAGCAGCAAGGAAGTTTCGACAAGTTGAAGAAGATTCTAACTGAAGCTCCGATTTTGATTCAACCTGAGGCGAGTAAGAATTCACGGTTTTACGTGATGCATCACATACTTGGTTTGGGATGTGTGTTGATACAGGAAGGGAAGGTAGTGGCTTATGCATCTCGACAGTTGAGACCACATGAAGTTAACTATCCGACGCATGACTTGGAATTAGCTGCAGTGGTTTTTGCTTTGAAGATATGGAGACACTATTTGTATGGAGAGAAATCGATAGTCTACACGGATCACAAGAGTCTTAAGTATCTTTTGACTCGTAAGGATTTGAACTTGAGGCGGCGTAGATGGATTGAGTTGTTGAAGGACTACGACTCGCTCGATTGAGTATCATCCGGGCAAGGCTAACGTGGTGGCGCACGCGTTGAGCCGTAAGGTTGTATCGAACTTTAAGATCAATGTTTGCTCGTCTTAGCTTATATGACGATGGAAGTCTTTTGGCGTAATTGCAAGTCAAGTCGATTTGGTTAGAAGCGCATCAAGGAGAAACAGATTAGAGGATGAGGGTTTGAATGATCGAGAGGTTGCGGGTTCGTAATGGTGGTTTAGAGGATTATAGTTTGTCCAAAGATGGAGTATTGTGTTTTCAAGGGAGAGCTTGTATGCCGAAGGATGTTGAGTTGAGGCAAAGGATTCTTCGGACGCACATAGTAGCCCATACGCTATGCATCCCGGAGGTAGCAAGATGTATCGGGATTTAAGAGAGCGCTTTTGGTGGCAGTGTCTCAAGGGAGTAATCGAGTTTGTGGGTAAATGTCCGACGTGTCGCCAGGTCAAGGCGGAACATCGCTTGCCGCCTTAGTTACTTCACCGATGAAGATTCCACGATGGAAGTGGGAAAGGATCGTATGGACTTTGTCGCGGATTACCCCACGCCAAGTAAGAAGGACTCGCTTTGGGTGATTATGGAACGCCCGACTAAGTCACTCATTTTATTTCTGTAAGGGTAGATTACTCACTTCGAAGTTAGCTAAGTTGTATGTGGCGTAGATAGTAAGGTTGCATGGTGTACCGGTGTCGATCATCTCGCATGAGATCCTAGATTTACGCCGAGGTTTTGGAGAGCGTTACATCAAGCTTTGGGTATGCGGTTGGATTTCAAAGATGGCATTTCATCCACAGTCTGACGGGCAGTCGGAAAGAGTTATACAGATTTTAAAGGATATGTTGAGAGGTTGTGTTTTGGATTTCAGAGGCAGCTGGGAAGAGTTTTTGCCATTAGCTGAATTCGCATACAACAATAGTTATCAGGCAAGCATTAAGATGGCACCATATGAGGCGTTGTATGGTAGGAGGTGTCACACACCTACATGCTGGACAGAGTTGGGTGAGCGTCAGATGTTAGGACCAGAGTTGTTTGCGGAGATCTGAGGATAAGGTTAAGATGATTCGTGCTCGTCTGCGAAGGAAGCTTCGATAGGCGTAAGTCATATGCCGATCTCAAGCGGAGGATATAGAGTTTGCCGTGGGTGACAAGGTTTTTCTGAAGGTCTCACCATGGAAGAAAGTGTTAAGATTTGGGAGAAAAGGCAAGTTAAGTCCAAGGTTTATTGGGCCGTATAAGGTGTTGAGACGAGTGGGACCGAAGAGCCTATCACCGAGTTGCCATCGAGTGAGTCGATACATGATGTGTTCCATGTCTCTATGCTTAGACGCCATCGCTCGATCCATCGCATGTCGTGGCAAAGAGAGGAAATAGAGGTGAGTCCAGATCCGACGGTGGGAAGAGGAACCGCAGATTCTAGATCGAGATGTGAAAGTGTTGCGCGAAAAGTCGGCCCATTAGTGAAGGTATTATGGCGAGAACCATGGCGTAGAAGAAGCTACGTGGGAACCGGAGGATGTGATGAGACAAAGCAGCTTTCTCAACTCTTTTGATCGTAATTTCGAGGACGAAATTTTCTTAAGGGGGGTAGAATTGTAACATCCTAAAAATTAGAGTATCATCTTGTTATTTGTGTTGGCTCGGGTATGAATTTTGTGTGTTAGCATAGTCTTGAGAAGGCTTGATTTTATTTATGAAGCTAGAATAATTCTTAGTATTAAAATTTAGTGAAGTGGATTAGGTGAACTTGACACTTAAGTTAATTTAAGTGTTATATTTAGCACATGAGGAGTTGTGGCAAGGTGGATAGGATGCATGAATGGTTGTTTGAGGGGAGTGGTTCGAATAGCATGGAGTGCATTTTGAAGACTTTATTTTTATGCACCTTTACATTAAGTGTCGGCCAAGCTTTACATATGGTAAGTTGGACTTTAATTTTTTTTATGGCAAGTTGAATAATAGATTATGAAAGCTTGAACTTTGGGAAAGGAATCATATGGATTAAGGAAGGATAAGGGGACATAAGGCTTGGATTAAGGATGAGGTTTTGAAAGCTTTTTAATGGCAATCTAGTCCATGTATGTGGACGGCATATTGGTCTGGGGGGATTAACCGAATTTGTTGAAGGTTTGGTAGGTTGGTAGTTTGTTAGTAAAAACTTCCTAAGCATTTGAGCAATTTTTCTTTTCTCTCCACAAACACTCTCCCTAGCCAAATGTGTTCTTGGCAATAAGGTACAATTTTGTTTTGGTATTGGTATTATTCATTGTTTTGTGTCTAGCCGAAAAAACCCTTCTGAGCCTTGCCAATTTCCTAGTACACCATATTGAGTAAAAATCAAACCACCATTGTACTTGGCCGAACCTCTCTTATTCTCATCCTTCTTTTTCATTCTTTTCATATTTGTTCAAAACCCACATTTCTTCTTTTACTTTCTTTTGACTTAATCCTCCTCCTCCCCAATTCTCTTTTCTTTCTTCCACTTTTGCTCAAAGTTGAAAGCATCCCTCTCCCATTCTATTTTCTTCGCTCCATTCTCTTCTTTCTTCTATTGCCGAATCCTCTTTCTCATATTTTCACTTTTCTTTTTCTTTCTCTTTATCCACTCTAGTCGAATTCATTTGATTGTCTTCTATCCACCATAGCTGAATCTTCTTTCTCTCTCTTCTGGTGTTATTTTGGTCGAATATCAACAAGGGTAGATTTTCTTTGGGTTCATCTATAATTGGTTTTGAAGATAGGTAAGTGTATTGGCCGAATTTCCTTATTCCTTTTTTTTTCTCTCTATCGTTTCTCATAAGGACAAAAGCCAAATTTTGAGCATTTGTTAGTAAGGTTCTAACCATAGGAACTGATTTTCTTCTAGACTCTTCGGAACTTTGGAAGCAATCGATCTAAGCCTCAATTCTCTGACAATCGAATTTGGTAAGTCAAGAGTAAGGATTTTGTTAGTTATACAATATTTCACCCTTCGAAATTTTTTGGTATGGCCGAATGGTCTATGTTATTAATCTAAGTATTGGCCGAATGTAGGACAAGGAGATCTAGTGCGATAGATCGGGTCTTCGGGATTTAGTGATTTCGTTAGTGACAAGTGTGTATCTTACACACTTTATAATTCGGTAATATATATTTATTTATATACTAATCATGTTATTAAAGTTGGAAACTGTGAGATCTTGATATGATACCGTAAGGTATGAGCAATGAATCGGGTAAGTCCGTTTTCGATAAGACTTTTGCAATATGATGCATGATGATATGAATTATGATATATTTGCTAAGTGAATTCTAATAAAGTATAATGGCATGATTTGTTTAAATGTTACATTGGTTTGGGTGATATGAGAGGAGGGGGAAGGATTTGATATCCGTGTCTTTGGGACACCAGAGGTTTGGCACCTCCAAAGTGGTTTGGTACCACGCTTATTTCGTGTCTTTGGGACACCGGAGGTTTGGCACCTCATAGCGACTCATCCTAGTGGCTTAGTACCACAGTGGGTTGGCCCCACATTCGATATTATGGGATCGTCGCCAGTGATTTGGTATCACACGTGGGTTGGCCCCACAACTTTATTATTCGTGACTTTGGTTCACCAGTGGTTTGGCACCACAATATTGGATATCGTGACTTTGGGTCACCAGTGGTTTGGCACCACCAAAGGTTTGGTACCACACGGGTAGAAAAGGGAGTTATGGATGGCTAGGTTTGGGTGCATTGTATTTATATACGCTTGGTTATAAATTGTGTAAGTATGATGTATTAATCGGGAAAGGATATATGCACTGAGTCTTGGTGACTCACCTTCTCCCTTATCTTTCAGGTGATTCATAGATCGCGGATGAGGAGCCGGGTAGACTCGAGGTGGCCATGCATTAAATAAATTCGGTTCTATATGAACTTTGGTTTGGATACTTTACTTTATTTAAATTTGGTTCTATTTTTATTTTGGGTTTGTAATATGGCCATTTAAATTACGTTTTTGGATTATTTATATGCTTTGGATTTATTCTAAACATGATTAAGTATATCACTTGATTAATTTAATAATATGAGCGCAAGGTTTTCTAAACTACAAGTCGTAATGGTTTTCAATCCCTACCATCGGGTAATACAAATCTCTTGTTAATAAATGGCAACTTAAGTGTTTTCGATAACTCATACTATTTTTCAAAAGTTAAGTTTCCAAATTTCAATTAGAAACGGTTTTTAAAATAATCGCTTGGGTTTCTTTAAAAATTTTAAAAGGTTTTCTAATCTATGGATCTGCAACATAGTTTTAAAGATTTATTTACGGAATTTCAAAGTAAATTATTAGTTTTAAATGTATTATACACCTGATTTCTACAAACATAGAACAACAAAGAGTTTTTCACTAAAATTTAATCGTTAACTCAATTTTTTTTTCAAAACGTTTTCCTTCGTGGCATGCCGGATTCGGTTGTGTCGTATTGACCGAGTCTGGGGTGTTACAAAAGGCTCAGGAATGAGAGGCCAGTTCAAGTGGGTGCTCCAGCTACTACCAATCAGTCACAGCCTTGCGTGGATTATTGGAAACTTCACTCGGGTGAATGCTGGAAGAGAACTGGTGGTTGTTTCAGATGTGGATCCAAGGACCATCGATTTGGGGATTGCTCTCGAAAGCCGGATCAAACTCAGGCAGTTCATAACAGATTTGCGCAGTCGACTGGAGGTGCTCAGCAGCCGCCGAGAGGCCATGGGCCAGGTCGAGGTGGTAATGGTGTAGGACGAGGTCAAGGTGCACCGGGTAGAGGTACCGGTAACAGGAGTAACTCGAAGGTGAGACAGCCAGGGTTGGTCTATGTGGTCAGGCGTCGAGAGGATGGCGATGCACCAGACGTCATAACCGGTACGTTCTTCATATCTGATGTACCTTTTATCGCTTTGATAGACATTGGATCCACCCATTCGTATGTTGCATGTACTTTGTCTGGAACTCTGAATATTAAATCTGAGATTATTGCCAGAGAAACAACTATAATTAGCCCTTTAGGACAATCGGTGGTAGTAAATAAGTTGTTTAGGGATGTGCCCTTAGAAGTTCAGGGGGAAGTATTTCTGGCGGATTTGATGGAACTGCCGTTCGGGGAGTTCGACCTTATATTGGGCATGGACTGGTTGGTTAAGCATCGTGCAAATTTAAACTGTGTAGCAAAGCAGATGGTACTAAGAACTTCAGAAGACAAGGAAGTGATGATGATAGGTGAAAGAAGACAAGGAAGTGATGATGACATCCTGGTGTACTCAAAGACTGAAGAAGAGCATGATTCGCATCTACGGGTAGTATTGTAGATTTTGAGGGAGAAACAGCTGTATGCCAAATTCAGTAAGTGTGAATTTTGGTTGAAGGAGATGACCTTTTTGGGGCATGTTGTGTCTGCCGAAGGAATTAGAGTTGATCCCCGGAAGGTCGAGGCTGTGTTGGATTGGAAGCCACCGAAGTCAGTGGCAGAAATTCAGAGTTTTCTAGGTTTGGCTGGGTATTATAGGCGATTCATTGAGGGTTTTTTGTTGATTCTTTGCACTAACTAAGTCATTGCGTAAAGGAGTACCATTTGTGTGGTCGATAAGCGGCAAAGAGAGCTTAGAGAAATCAAGAAGATTCTCGACAGACGCACTTATCAAAGATTGATTCAACCTGAGGCTGGTAAAGAGTTTATTGTGTATTGTGATGCGTCACACACGGGCTTAGGATGTGTGTTGATGCAAGGGGGAAAGTGGTAGCTTATGCATCTCGTCAATTAAGGCCGCATGAGGTAAACTATCCCACTCATGATTTGGAGTTAGCTGCAGTGGTGTTTGCTCTGAAGATTTGGAGACACTATCTGTACGGGGAGAAGTTGATTATCTACATGGATCATAAGAGTCTGAAGTACGTCCTTACCCAAAAGGAGTTGAACTTAAGACAGCGGAGGTGGATAGAATTGTTGAAGGATTATGACTTCTCAATCGAGTATCACCCAGGTAAAGCTAACGTAGTGGCAGATGCGTTGAGTCGTAAGGTGATATCGAATTTGAGAGTGATGTTTGCTCATCTCAGCCTTTATGAATATGGTAGTCTGTTAGCCGAACTTCAAGTGAAGCCGACATGGGTAAGCCAGATTATGGAAAAGCAGTTGTTAGATGAAAGGTTGGGTTCTCGACTTCAACAAGTGGAAAGTGGTGAGATAGGGGATTTTGGATTAAATAGTGATGGAGTATTGTGTTTCCGTGGAAGAGTTTGTATGCCCGAGGATTGAGTGAGACAAATGATTCTGCGTGAGGCGCATAGTAGCCCATATACTATACACCCCGGAGGAAATAAGATGTACCAAGACTGAGACTGAGACTTCTAGTTTTAGGTGTTGAAACTGTAGAGATTGAGACTATAGGATGTGTATGCAAAAACAAAATCTATCTCTTATATCTCATAAAATATTGTTAATAAACACTGAAATAGTATTCTGATTCATAAAACTTGTAATCAGATTAAACCGAATTAGTCAATATGAGCGCTAGAGGACGTGGACGTGGTAGACGTGGCCGTGGCAGAGGCAGAGGAGCTAGAGCCGTGTCTAAGGCATCGAAACATATGCCGAAAATAGATGCACCGGCATCACCTGAGTCGGAAAATAGATCCCATGACCATATAAGAGAGGACATTGCTTTGACCCAAGTAATGTTGCGAGTCCTAGAAAGGGTTGCTGGGGCTAGAACTGGGCCAGCAGCTCGTGGATCAATATCAGGACGACTTAAATCAAGTGGTGCCGAGGTTTTTAGGGGTGTCTCAGGTGTAGCTCCAAATGTAGCGGAGTATTGGCTGGAGGCAGTGGAGCGGACACCATCGAGCAGAAACTGAGAGGAGCTGTGTCCTTGTTGAGGGACGAGGCGTATCAATGGTGGCTTACTGTTCGAGAAGGCGCTCAGGCTGAACATGTTACTTGGGATTTCTTCAAAACTGAATTCCAAGGAAAGTATGTCGGGGCAAGTTATGTGGATGCCCGGAGGAAGGAATTCCTGAATCTGGTTCAAGGAAATAAGACGGTGGTAGCTTACGAGGCAGAATTTCTACGCTTGAGTCGTTATGCTCGGACGATAGTGCCAACTGATCATGAGCGCTGTGTACGTTTTGAGGATGGGCTGAATGATGAGTTGCGGGTACTGATAGCCCCACAACAAGAAAGGACTTTTGCCAAGCTCGTGGAGAAAGCTAAAATCACTGAAGAGGCTAAGAACTCGGAACGTTAGAACCGAGAAAGAGGCAGAGGCAAGAGGGACTTTAAGTACTCGGGTTCCGCTAAAAGGTTCCAAAAGAGGCCCAGGAATGATGAGCCAGCTCCAGTTAGAGCACCTGCAGCTACCAATCAGATTCAACTGTGTGCTGACTGTGGAAGATGACACCCCAGGGAATGCTGGAAGAGAACTGGTGGTTGTTTTAAATGTGGTTCTAAGGACCACCAGCTTAAGAATTGTCCTCGACGGACTACTCCGACTCAAAAAGCTCGTAACCCTGATGCACAGTCAGCTAGAGGCGCTCAGCAGCCACCGAGGGGCCGTGGACTAGGTCGTGGTGGTAATGGCGCTGGTCGAGGTCAAGGTGCACCGGGTAGAGGTAATGGCTTCAGAGGTAACGCGGAGGCGAGATAACCAGGGTTAGTCTATGCGGTCAGGCATCGGGAGGATGGCGATGCACCTGATGTGATAACCGATATGTTCTTCATCTTTGATGTACCTGTTACTGCTTTGATAGATATCAGGTCTACCCACTCGTATGTTGCTAGTGCTATATCAGAAAATCTGAATATTAGATCTGAGATTACCGATAGAGAGATGACGGTAATTAGTCCTTTAGGACAGTCTGTGATTGTGAATAAATTGTATAGAGACGTGCCTTGAGAAATTCAAAGAGAAGTATTTTTGGTGAATTTGATGGAACTGCCTTTCGGCGAGTTCGACCTTATTTTGGGCATGGATTGGTTGGTGAAGCACCGTGCGCATTTGGATTGTGCTGCAAAGCGGATATCGATAAGGACCTTCGAAGATAAGGAAGTTGTGATGATAGGCGAATGGAGAAATTATTTAGCAAATGTGGTATCTGCTTTAAAGGCAAAAAATTTGGTGGGAAAAGGGTATGGAGCGTTCCTAGCCTTCATTAGTGCTTTGGATGCCAAGGAATTATCAGTGGAAGGTGTTAGGACGGTGAAAGAATTTCCAGATGTCTTCCCCGAAGAACTTCCGGGTCTACCTCTAGACCGGTAAGTAGAGTTTGGGATTGAGCTTTTGCCCGGAATAGCTCCGGTGTCCATTGCTCCTTATAGAATGGCACCGAAGGAGTTAGCGGAGCTTAAAGCTCAAATTCAAGAATTGTTGGATCGGGGATTTATTCGACCGAGTGTGTCTCCGTGGGGAGTACCAGTTTTGTTTGTCAAAAAGAAGGATGGGTCGATGCGTATGTGTATTGATTATAGGCAGTTGAATAAATTGACAATCAAGAATAGGTATCCATTGCCGAGAATCGATGACCTGTTTGATTAGTTGAGAGGAGCTTCAGTTTTCTCCAAGATAGATTTGAGATCGGGTTATCATCAACTCAAGGTTAAGGAGGAAGATATTCATAAAACGGCATTCCGAACACGTTATGGACATTATGAGTTTTTGGTGATGCCGTTTGGTTTAACCAATGCACCAGCTGAATTTATGGACATGATGAACCGAGTCTTTCAACCCTACTTAGACCGGTTTGTAGTGGTGTTCATAGATGATATCTTAGTATACTCGAGGAATGAAGAAGAGCATGACTCACATTTGCGCATAGTATTGCAAATACTGTGAGAAAAGCAACTTTATGCCAAATTCAGTAAGTGTGAATTTTGGCTGAAAGAAGTGACTTTCTTGGGACATGTTGTGTCGGCCTAAGGAATCAGAGTTGATCCTCGGAAGGTAGAGGCTGTGTTGGATTGGAAACCACCGAAGTCTGTGGCTGAAATTCGGAGTTTCCTAGGTTTGGCTGGCTATTATAGACGCTTTGTTGAGGGGTTTTCGTTGATCGCTGCACCCCTAACTAAACTATTGCGAAAGGGAGTACCGTTTGTGTGGGCAGTTAAACAACAAGAGAGTTTCGAGAAATTGAAGAAGATTTTGACAGAAGTGCCAGTACTGATTCAACCTGAGGCTAGAAAAGAGTTTATTGTTTACTGCGATGCATCACACACGGGCTTGGGATGTGTGTTGATGCAAGGTGGAAAAGTGGTAGCTTATGCATCTCGTCAGTTGAGGCCGCACGAAGTCAACTATCCTACCCATGATTTGGAGCTAGCTGCGGTGGTTTTTACTTTAAAAATTTGGAGGCATTATCTCTATGGTGAGAAGTCGATCATTTATACAGACCATAAGAGTTTAAAGTACCTCCTTACCCAAAAGGAGTTGAACTTAAGACAGCGGAGATGGATAGAGCTGTTAAAGGATTATGATCTCTCAATCGAGTATCATCCAGGAAAGGCTAACGTGGTAGCAGACGCGTTTAGTCGTAAGGTAATATCATGTAACAGACCAATATTGACCTTAATTGGAACGGTGGTTTCGGGACCACGAATCCGAGCCTGAGTAATATTTTAAAATTATATTTCGTGTTTATTATATGTGATTTAGTGAGTGTGAAAGTTTCGTAGAAAAATTTAGTCATTTAAGTGCTCAATTTGATAAAAAGGATTTAATCGAGAAAAGAGCAAAAGTTGCATACTAAAGTGAAAGGTACTAAATTGATTGTGGCTTTTTAAGTGGGTGTACCAAAGGGCAATTAGCCCATTAACCATATTAAGGGACGGCAATGGGCCTTTATAAGTCCAAATTATATGTTAATTTAGTTTATTATATAGTTATATTAATGTGTTAAAATAATGTTAATAATATGTGTTTGTTTTATCATTAAATAATAAAAACAAGTGGGGAGAAAGAGAACATACCTTGTTCTCTTCTTCTTGGCCGAATGTAGAAAGTAGAAACTCCATTGTTGAAGCTTGATTTTCGGCAAGATAAGGAGCTTGATTGAGGTACTGGTCGGTTTTCGGTTTTTGATAATTTTTACGTTTTTGAGATCGTTGCCAGAGTATATTATCCGACCCATGTCTAAATTTTTGAAAATACCATGTATATAAGATTCTACCATTAACATGTTTAGATAGTTTTGATGTTTAATGGTTCTAGATTAAAGGTATGTTAAGGATTTACAAGTCTTGTATTGGAGTTTTTGGTGATTTTGAGTATATAGGGCTAAATTGAAAAGAATAAATTTGTGAAAAATTAAAATGTTAAATAGATGAAATGCATGGACACCCATGGTTATGGGGAAGATTCACCTAGCCATGGTGTTAGAAAATTTTGCATATTTTGAGTTTTGTGTAAATTGGACCAATTTGTAAAAATGGGAAACATTAGGGGCAAAATAGTAAATTGCGCATTTGTGTGTTTTGGGACTAAATTGAGATGAAATGCGATTAAATGAGCTAAATTCTAATGTGTTTTAGATCAAGAGCAAAGAAAAACGGAATTAGACAGGGGAAGACGAAGGTTCTCGAATAGCCAGATTCGCACGGACTATCGACAACCGAGGTAAGTCCTTTAGCTAAAATATGTCAATAAATTAATTATGAACTTAGTGAATGATGAATTGTGGAAATTTAGAGTATAAATTCATGATATAGCCGAATGTGAATGTATAGTATTGAAGTGAATTTATTTTGGTTAATGCAAGGTGTATAAGTAAATTCTTGAGCTACCTTATGTTTAAAGGTTAATTACAAATCTAATGAATGATAGAATTTGTATAAGTTTGGTGTAAAACCATGAGTTGGCGAATGTGATGATGATGGATTGGATTGATTTCAAATATATTTTATGCAATGTGAATAAATGCATATGGTTCGATATGTGATAGTGAAATGTCAAAAGCATGTAAAATTATTCGACATTCGGGCTTCGAGCCTAGCGAGCCTTGTGCCTGTGACAAAAATCGGGCTTTATGCCTAGCGTGCCTTGTGCCATGTGACAAAATCGGGCTTTATGCCTAGCGTGCCTTGTGCCGGTGTTACTTTTCAGCTTTTATGCCTAGCGTGCCTTGTGCCTGTTATTTATCTGGGCTTTACGCATAGCGGGCCTTGTGCCGGTGTTTACTTTTCAGGCTTTATGCCTAGCGTGCTTGATGTCGGTGATGTAATTTATAAAAGAGAAATTGAATCTTTATTCAAGACAACTTAAAGCTAATTTATTGAGTATACGGTTCCTGTAAGCATGTAAGGTATGCTATGCTTAATATTACTTGGGTCAAATTAATATTATGAGAATTGTGTTATATGTGTTCAAGTTAATATTGATGGTTGTAATATAATGGAATTCGAGCTTAGAATGTGCTATTATGGAACAATTGGTTTTCAAGTTTAAATGTTAAGAAAGGAGATTTTCATGCGATATGCTTATATGAACTACAAAGAAATGTAGGTTGAAGGAAATGATTCCTAATTTACTTGGGTTAATGAATTACTAGTATCTGGCTTTGTATAAATAATTTACTTAATTGCCTATGTGAAATGCCATAAGTTGATTGCTTTCATTTAGTAAATAATTAAATGTTTTATTATCATGAGTTAGGACTTACTAAGCTAGTAAGCTTAATTATGTGAAATGTTCTCCTTTGTTTTATAGATTTTGGTCACGTCGCGGGCTCGTAAAGGATCTTCAAGAAGTCAACCACACTATCGCCTTCCTTTGGTATTTTGAATTTTGGTTACGAATTAGAAGGCATGTATAGGCTAGATGAAGTTTTAGAAACATATGATGTTTGACCTTGTATATAATAGCCATGCGAATATGGCTAAATTTTTAGTTAAAACGCTGTTGTGTCTTGATGTGTACGTTGGTTCATGATGGTAATGTTTATGCATTCTTAATCAAAGTTTAATCGTTTTTGTTAAGGAAATGTTTGTATACGAAATGAATCCTTGAATTAGGGATGTAGGTAGGTTCGGTTAGAAGCTAGTCTTTCATAAAATGCAACAAAACAGCTTGTAGTAGCAGCAGTGATGTGAGTTAGAAAAATCACCAAAAATAGTATATATTGAATTAGAAGGTGAATGAGATATAAAATTAAACCTCATTGTGTCTATTTTTATATGAAAGAAACAGGGTAGGCAAAAGATTTATATATTATGAGATAATTAAGTTCCAGTGAGACCTCCCCTGAACGAATTCGGGAGTCACTGTTCTGTTTTAGAAAAATTTTCAAAAATTGTAAAAAAATAATTAAGAAGAATGGTCTATATTTGTAGAACCCTTAATGAGTCTATTTTTCATTGGTATAAACAAGAACATTATAGGAAATTTGTGTAATGAGATAACTGTATTTTTGTAGAGACAGGTCAGAATTGTCAAGCAGTGTATAAGGGTAATTTTGATGAATAAAATGTACTAATTGGCCACATGAAAAATTCTGGAAAAATTATGGTGAAAATTTATGTGAGTCTAGTTTCAAGGAAAATTTACGGATCTAAATTTTGAGTTTTGTAACTCGAGTTATGATCAATTTAGTCAGCATGATGTAGTTTGACAGCTTTAAATTTTTATGTTCCGAACTTGTAGTCGAGTCTTGTAATGCCACATACTCGACCCCGGCAAAGGTCTCGGGTATGGGGTGTTACATATCAGATTTGAGAGCGATGTTCACTCATCTCATTCTGTATGAAGATGGTAGTCTTCTAGCCGAACTTCAGGTGAAGCCTGTGTGGTTGGGTCAGATTAAGGAGAAGCAAATATCAGATGAAAAGTTGGGTCCCTTAGTTCAACAAGTTGAAAATGGTGTAATAGGGGATTTTGGAATGAATAAGGATGGAGTGCTGTGTTTTCGCGGAAGAGTTTGTATGCCCATGGATTTGGATTTGAGGCAAATGATTCTGCGTGAGGCGTATAGTAGCCCTTATGCTATGCACCCCAGAGGAAGTAAGATGTATCGAGATCTACGGGAGCAGTATTGGTGGCCAGAATTGAAGCGAGAGGTTACGGATTTTGTGAGTAGGTGCTTGACTTGTCAACAAGTGAAAGTGGAACATCAATTACCGTCGGGATTACTACAACCGGTGAAGATTCTATTATGGAAGTGGGAACGGATAACGATGGATTTTGTTAGTGGGTTACCCTTATCACCTACTAAAAAGGATTCCGTCTGGGTAATAGTGGATCGATTGATGAAGACTGCCCATTTTCTACCAGTTTGTATGGATTACTCGATGCAGAAGTTGGCTAAGTTGTATGTATCGGAGAACGTGAGGTTGCATGGGGTACCAGGTGTCTATTATTTCGCATAGGACCCTAGGTTTACATCACGCTTTTGGAAAGCTTTGCATGAGGCTCGGGAACAAATTTAAATTTCAAGACTTTTCACCCTCAATCGATGGACAATGGAAAGAGTAATCCAGATTTTGGAAGACATGTTAAGGGGTTGTGTGATTGACTTCAGAGGTAGTTGGGAGGATTATCTACCGCTGGCGAGTTTGCATATAACAATAGCTACCACCCAAAGATGCAGATGGCACCCTACGAGGCATTGTATGGTCGTAGGTGTCGTACTCCTACTTGTTGGACTGAATTGGGCGAACCACAGTTATTGGGTCTTGAACTGATATCAGAAACGGAAGAAAAGGTAAAGGTAATTCGGGCTCGGTTAAAGGAAGCTTTAGATAGACAGAAATCGTATGCGGATCTGAAGCGTAAGGATATTGAGTTTGCGGTGGGAGATCATGTCTTTCTAAAGGTCTCACCTTGGAAGAAGATCTTCGTTTTTGGAAGGAAGGGCAAGTTGAGCCCTAGGTTCACCGGACCGTATCGTGTGTTGAAGCGTGTAGGACCGGTGGCTTTATCGGCTTGAATTACCTCCGAATCGAGTCGATTCATAGCGCGTTTTCACGCCTCAATGTTAAGGCGTTACCGATCGGATCCGTCTCATATAGTACCAGAGAGGAGGTTGAGTTAAGGCCTGACTTGTCTTTCGAGGAGGAACCAAAGAAAATTTTAGATCGTGATGTTAAGGTGCTAAGAAAGAAGTCAGTACCGTTGGTTAAGGTTCTATGGCGTAATCACGGAACGGAGGAAGCTACGTGGGAGCCTGAGGATGCAATTTGGCAACAATACCCTCACCTCTTTTAACCAGGTAAATTTTGAGGACGAAATTTTCTTTATGGGGTAAATTGTAACATCCTAAAATTTGAATTTTTATATGTTACATTACTTTGGTGCTCAACTAGTTTATTTATCCTATGTGTGTGTTAAAATAGTCCCGAGAAGGTTCTGGATTTAATTGGATTTTGGAATAAATTTTGGTAAATAGAACTTTATTGAAGTGGAACAAGTAACCTTTATGTTTAAGGAAATTAAGTGGCAAAAGTTAGCATAAGATGAGCTAGTAGTAAAGAGGAGTTGACGCCATAAGCATACTTAGAGGAAGAGGTTCGAATCCTTTGTTATGCATGAGAAATTTTTAAATTTTTGCACTCATCTAGCATGTGTCGGCCAAGCTTTATTTTTGGAAAGTTGGACTTTTAGTTTATGGTAAGGTGGCTAATGGATTAAGGCAAGAATTGAACTTAAGGTAGGGAATCATGAGATTATGGTATGTAGGGGGAACACAAGGCACATTTTAAGGAATGTGTTTTGGAAAGTTTGGAATGGCCAAACTTTGACGTTGGTGTCCATGTACTTGGACGGTTTTAGGGGCTAAGGGGGTGGCCAAATTTTTGAAGACTTTTGAGTAAGGATAGGTGCTTGTTGGGCATATTTCTTTTTGGGTCATTTTTGCTTTCTCTCAAAACATTTTCTCTTCATCTTTTCTCTCCCTAGCCGAATGCACATTGAGCATTAGGTAAGCATCTTTCGTTTTTCTTTTTGGTCATTTCATTTTGACCATTTTGGTCTAAATTTGCCTATTCTCTCAAGTCATTTCCCCTAGTGCCGAAAACACCAAAACCTTGAAGGCCATTTTCTCTTTTCTTTTCTTCCTCCATTACCGAATGCTCTCTAGTCTCAAACCTCCCTCTTTGTTCATCTTCTATTCTTGAAATGAACCAAAACACGAAACACCTAATTGTCCTATACCTTTATTTCATCTCCTTCTTCTTACAAAATTTATTCAACATTTTCTCCCTTTTCTTTTCCTCCATGGCCGAATGTTGCTAACACCATCTCCTTCAAATTTTTCTCTTCATAGCCGAATATTTTACAACACTTATCTTCTTCTCAAACCATTTCCTTCTTTTCTTCTCACACTTTAATCGCTTCATAAGTGGCTAATATAATACTCTAGTATTCTTATTTTCCCTTTTTCATTTGTGCCAAAATTTCATGTTGGTGTGGGATGGTCTTTTGGATCGATATCATCATCATACCATGACTCACTCGAATCTTTTCTCTATTTTAGAAACTTAGTGGAAGGCCAAAATTTGGAGTGTCTGAAATCATCGTGAATCGCTAGGATTCGGTCCAAAGTTTTAAGGTAAGGGTTTTTATCAAGGAATTCCATATTACTCATTATTTCGTTAATGATGGGGTTTACTAATCGATTTTATCTTAGGAACGCTATCGCTTGATTTTCATCCTTTGAACGTAAGGATTTCGTGGTAAGCCGATTTCGCCCCTTAAAATCAATCGTCTTAATTTTCGAAATAATAGTTGGAATAATATTCTTATGTCAATGGAGGCAAGCAAGATAGGGTCAAAAAGGGTGGTGAATAGTGATCAGAAGAGGGGCGGATTCGCTATTCGCACTAGATTCAAGCGAAGGGCTAATTCGGCAATCTGAGATTTTCTACCGGGTTGTGGACCCTCATTCGGTGAAAACTAGTTATTCGAGGTTGTTCGTAGTTCTGAGCCATTAGCTGTTCGAGATTTTCCAACGGGTTGTGAACCTTCAACCGGGGAGAACCGACAAATAGTAGTTATTCGAGATTTCGAGGGTAAAAATCTTGACCGCTTACATTAGCATAGATTTATTTTAAGTGTTAGTGTTCTAATCAAAGCGTTATAACGCTTTTTAGGTGTTGACGATCGTGAAAGTGTAGTGCTCACCGTGTCGTGTGTGTAATCTCACACCATATCTCGCGGGTTAGATAACCACATCGTAATAATGTTAGATTAAAATCACAAAGTTGGTGAAATCAGGTAAAATGGTATATTTTAATAATTTAATAGTAAAAACTATGAAATTGGTATCGAGATTATGAAAATTATGAAATTGCCCTTAATGGGCTAAATCGATAAAAGTGACTTATTGGGCCATATGTGATTTTGATAAATGGGCCATATGTGATTTTGATAGATGGGCCATATGTGATTTTGATAAATGGGCCATACGTGATGACTGCTAAATGGGCCAAATGTGATATGAGATTGTGTGGGCTAAAATGTGAAATGGGCCAGTTTGTGATAACATTTATAATGAGCCTTATGTTGGAATAATTATAAGAATGGATTGTTATGCATATTATATACATGATTGCATGGGTTGGGTTTTTTTTGGATGAAGAGAAGTTCTGGTAGCTTTGCTACAAAATTCTGATGGCTTCGTGCCCAGTTTGAAATATGGCTTCGTGCCCAGTTTGATATATAGCTTAATGCCAGTTTGGTGTGTTGGCGGGGTGGGTGACTAAAGCTCTTCACAGGTGTGCTGGTTGGTACGGGTGGTGTGTAGCGGATGGATACTTAGGATTGGTTTTGGGAAATTGCATATCACATGCATTCTATACATGTTAAATTGTTATATTTGTAATGGGCTCAGGCCCAAATAAATGCTTAAATGGTTTTGGCCCAGTGGACTATGGTAAGTGAGTTACACATTGAGTTCTAAGTAACTCATCCCGTTTTCTTTACCCTTTCCAGGTAATGATCAATGACGGAGGCTTGGGCCGGGGACGACTCAGTGGAGGCCATACTACGATTAATGGGTTAATTAAACTTCGAATTTCTTTAAAGTACTTTTTAATATTTGCTTTTAAGTTGTGATGTAATAAGGCCTCTGGTTAAATTTTTATGGATGTTTTACTTGTGGATGGATTTTATATTACGTTTTAAATACTTAAATGGGATTTCTTTTCTAAAAATAGAAACAAACGTTTTTCATAAATAAACGTACGAAAAGGATTTCATTCTTAGTTAATTTTAACTCGGTAACATTTTTCTGTAACAACTTATTTTAAAATCTGTTTTCTACAAACCTTTAAGAGACTTTACAAATGATCATTTCGTGTGACATGTCAAATCTGGTCTTAACGCACAGACCGGGTTTGGGGTGTTACAGATAGGAGAACACAAAAGGAGAGGATTTGCAATTTCTACTCCTAAGTTCAAGCGTAGGGCAGTATCAGCAGTTCTGGATTTCCCACCGGGTCCGGTGAGAATAGACAAATCGTGGTCGTTCAAGATACTAAGGGTAAGCGTTTCATTAGATCATCTGATTTAGATTAATAAAACCTCGTTTGTTGGTTAATCGAGTGTAATGGTAATTTAGGTGCCGACGATCAAGAAGGTTTAGTCCTTACCGTAATCAGGTGTGTAATCTCACACCGAAATTCGTAGATTCGAGATTCGATATTATGTTGGAAAAGTAGATCGTTATTATTTACAGAGTTAAAAATCGTAATATGGCATAAATCGAGTAACTTGCTTAAATTAATATTATTTTCTAAAGATATGTCAAAATCGGTATTAAATTGCTAAATTACAAAAATGCCCCTATGGGCTGATTTACCAAAATGCCCCTATGGGCCGATTTGCTAGAATGCCCTAGTGGGCTGAATTATTAAAATGCTTTATTGGGTTGGATCACCAAAATTGTTCAATAGAATAAAGGTTGTTATTTATATGTGAATACTTTATGTTATTATGTATGTTGCATTTTTTTTTACATTTTGCATGGGATGGGAAAATTGTATGAAGAGCAGTGTAGCCTGGTGGCATTGCCACAAATTGTATATTATTGTGCCTAAATTATGATTTCAGTGGTTTGACCACAAAAATAAAATGCTATAGCAGTTTGACTGCAAATTTGGTGTGAGCGGCGGGGTGGGTTGACTTGATCCCACAGGTGTGATTGGCTGGTCGGGGGTGTGATGGATGGATTGGGTTGGGTTGCATACATTTACTTCATTTAATTATTTTTATGTAAATGGGCTTAGGCCCAAGATTATGCTATACGGGTTCAGGCCCAGTGGATGACGGTAAGGAGATTATACACTGAGTTCTAGTAACTCACCCCATTCTCTTAATCCTTGTAGGTAATGATCAGTAATGAGGACTTGGGCCCATGGATGACTCGGTGGAGGCCATACTTTGGAAATAATATTTTCGAACCTTCGTAAATTTGTTTTCTGGTTATTTCATTACTTTTACTATTTTGGATTTAAAGTTGTAATAAGGCCTCTGGGATTTTCATTTTGGTTTTACGTTTGACGTATTTATTTTCCATGAATTGTTTTAAACGGGGATTTTTCTAAAATCATAAACAACGATTTTTCTTCAAATTTAACAACAAACGGATTTCATAATAAATATGTACAAATAATTTAACTTGGATTTTTCCTACAAATTATCAATAATATTTTCAAAAGTCACTGTTTTAAAAGGTCACTAGTTTGATTATCGATTCTTCAATCAACCTCTAGATATTAGTAGTATTTTATCGATTAATTATAATCGAACTTGTTTTCTTAACTATAACCAAATAATGTCAACTTTAGTTCTTTGTACGTTTTCTTTATGTGACATACTAGATCTAATCATATCGCATGGGCCGGGTTTGGGGTGTTACATTTTATGGTATCAGAGCCCGGTTGCAAAACTCAGCTGTGGTTTGGGTTCAAAAATATTTTATAAAACAGCTTGAAATTTGATTTATAAATACATGTTTTAAAGGAAGTATGGCACCACGGGTATCCGGCACCAAGTCAGTAAGTTTTGTTTTCATTTTAGGATTATTGTGGTATGACTGTAGTAAGAAAACTTCACAAAATAGAGATACTCTAGAACTTTTAGCTTTAGGAGCTGAAACCATAGAGATTGAGACTTTAGGATATGTTTTGCGAAAACAACTTTACTTCTTATACTCCATAAAATATTGTTTAATAAACACTGATTAAGCATACTGATTCATAAGACTCTTAATCAGATTAAATCGACGTTAGTAAAAATGAGCGCTAGAGGACGTGGATGTGGTAGACGTGGACGAGGTAGAGGCCGAGGTGCTAGAGTTGTATCTGAGCCATCGGGACATATGCCTGAAATGGATACACCTGCGTCACCAGTGACTGAAGCTGGGTCACATGACCGAATGAGAGAGGACGACGCTCTGTCCCAAGCGATGTTACGAGTTCTGGAAAGGGTTGCTGGGGCAAGAACTGGGTCGGCAGCTCGTGGGTCGATATCGGAGCGAGTCAGATCGAATGGGGCCGAAGTCTTTAGGGGTATTTTGGGTGTAGCCCCAAGTGTAGCGGAGTACTGGCTTGAGGCGGTGGAGTGGATTATGGACGATCTGGATTGCACAGCTGATCAGAAACTGAAAGGGGTTGTGTCATTGCTGAGAGACGAGGCGTATCAGTGGTGGCTCACTGTTTGGGAAGGCACTCAGGCTGATCGTATTACCTGGGATTTCTTTAAGACATCATTCCAGGGAAAATATGTCGGGGCTAGTTATGTGGATGCCAGAAGGAAGGAATTCTTGAATCTGGTACAAAGAGGTAGGTCTGTGGTAGCTTACGAGGCGGAGTTTCTGTGTCTGAGCTGGTATGCCCGGGGTATAGTGCCGACTGATCATGAACTCTGTGTGCGTTTTGAGGATGGATTGCGTGATGAGTTGCGGGTACTGATAGCCCCACAGAAGGAGAGGAATTTTGCCACACTGGTGGAAAAAGCTAAGATTGCTGAAGAAATAAAGCATTCAGAACGGCAAAATCGTGACAAGGATAGGGGCAGGAACAAGAGAGACTCTGGGTATTCAGGTCCTGCTAGAGGATTTCAGAAAAGGCTCAGGAATGAGGGGCAAGTTCAAGTGGATGCTCCAGCTACTACCAATCAGTCACAGCCTTGCGTGGATTGTGGGAAACTTCACTCGGGTGAATGCTGGAAGAGAACTGGTGGTTATTTCAGATGTGGATCCAAGGACCATCGGTTTAGGGATTGCTCTCGAAAGCTGGATCAAACTGAGGCAGTTCATAACAGATTTGCGCAGTCGGCTGGAGGTGCTCAGCAGCCGCCGAGAGGCCGTGTGCAAGGTCGAGGTGGTAATGGTGTAGGACGAGGTCAAGGTGCACCGGGTAGAGGTACCGATAACACGGGTAACTCAGAGGCGAGATAGCCAGGGTTGGTCTATGCGGTCAGGCGTCGAGAGGATGGTGATGCACCGGACGTCATAACCGGTACGTTCTTCATATCTGATGTACCTTTTACCGCTTTGATAGACATTGGATCCACCCATTCGTATGTTGCATGTGCTGTGTCTGGAACTTTGAATATTAAATCTGAGATTATTGCCAGAGAAACAACTGTAATTAGCCCTTTAGGACAGTCGGTGGTAGTAAATAAGTTATTTAGGGATGTGCCCTTAGAAGTTCAGGGGGAAGTATTTCTGGCGGATTTGATGGAACTGCCGTTCGGGGAGTTCGACCTTATATTGGGCATAGACTGGTTGGTTAAGCATCGTGCAAATTTAGACTGTGCAGCAAAGAAGATGGTACTAAGAACTTCAGAGGACAACGAAGTGATGATAATAGGTGAAAGAAGAAATTATCTGTCCAATCTGGTATCTGCTTTAAAGGGAGAAAAGTTGGTACGAAAGGGGTGTGGAGCGTTCATAGCCTTTGTCAGTGCTTTGGATGCCAAAGAGTTGTCGGTAGAGAGTGTTAGAACGGTGAAAGAGTTTTCAGACGTCTTTCCCGAGGAGCTTCTAGGATTGCCTCCAGATCGAGAGGTAGAATTTGGTATTGAGCTGTTGCCAGGAACGGCTCCGGTGACCATTGCTCCTTACAGAATGGCACCGAAGGAGCTCGTGGAACTTAAAGCTCAAATTCAAGAGTTGTTGGATCGTGGATTTATTCGACCAAGTGTGTCACCGTAGGGAGCACCGGTGTTGTTCGTTAAGAAAAAGGATGGGTCGATGCGTATGTGCATCGATTATAGACAATTGAATAAGTTGACAATCAAGAACAAGTATCCGTTACCGAGGATCGATGATCTGTTCGATCAGTTGCGAGGAGCTTCAGTTTTCTCGAAGATAGACTTGAGATCGGGGTATCACCAGCTTAAGGTCAAGGAGGCGGATATTCACAAGACTGCATTTTGAACCCGATATGGGCACTACAAGTTCTTAGTGATGCCGTTCGGGTTGACTAATGCCCTAGCTGCATTTATGGACATGATGAACCGAGTCTTCCAACCTTACCAAGACCGGTTTGTGGTTGTGTTCATAGATGACATCCTGGTGTACTCAAAGACTGAAGAAGAGCATGATTCGCATCTACGGGTAGTATTGCAGATTTTGAGGGAGAAACAGCTGTATGCCAAATTCAGTAAGTGTGAATTTTTGTTGAAGGAGATGACCTTTTTGGGGCATGTTGTGTCTGCCGAAGGAATTAGAGTTGATCCCCGGAAGGTCGAGGTCATGTTGGATTGGAAGCCACCAAGTCGCGCGCGTAAATTTAGAGTTTTCTAGGTTTGGCTGGGTATTACAGGCAATTCGTTGAGGGGTTTTTGTTGATTGCTGTACCCCTAACTAAGCTGTTGCGTAAAGGAGTACTGTTTGTGTGGTCAGATAAGCAGCAAGAGAGCTTTGAGAAACTGAAGAAGATTCTGACAGAGGCGCCAGTATTGATTCAACCTGAGGCTGGTAAAGAGTTTATTGTGTATTGTGATGCGTCACACACGGGCTTAGGATGTGTGTTGATGCAAGGGGGAAAAGTGGTAGCTTATGCATCTCGTCAATTAAGGCCGCATGAGGTAAACTATCCCACTCATGATTTGGAGTTAGCTGCAGTGGTGTTTGCTCTGAAGATTTGGAGACACTATCTGTACGGGGAGAAGTCAATTATCTACACGGATCATAAGAGTCTGAAGTACCTCCTTACCCAAAAGGAGTTGAACTTAAGACAGCGGAGGTAGATAGAATTATTGAAGGATTATGACTTCTCAATCGAGTATCACCCAGGTAAAGCTAACGTAGTGGCAGATGCGTTGAGTCGTAAGGTGATATCAGATTTGAGAGCGATGTTCGCTCATCTCAGCCTTTATGAATATGGTAGTCTGTTAGCAGAACTTCAAGTGAAGCCGGCATAGGTAAGCCAGATTAAGGAAAAGCAATTGTTAGATGAAAGGTTGGGTTCTCGACTTCAGCAAGTGGAAAGTGGTGAGATAGGGGATTTTGGATTAAATAGTGATGGAGTATTGTGTTTTCGTGGAAGAGTTTGTATGCCCAGGGATTTAGAATTGAGACAAATGATTTTGCGTGAGGCGCATAGTAGCCCATATACTATGCACCCCGGAGGAAATAAGATGTATCGAGACCTCCGTGAGCAGTATTGGTGGCCAGGGTTGAAACGAGAGGTTATTGACTTCGTGAGCAAGTGCTTGACATGTCAGCAGGTGAAGGCGGAGCATCAACTGCCTTCAGGGTTATTGCAACCGGTGAAAATTCCACTATGGAAATGGGAAAGGATAACGATGGATTTTGTTAGTGGGTTACCCTTAACGCCTACTAAGAAAGATTCAGTATGGGTTATAGTGGATCGATTAACGAAGACTGCTCATTTCCTACCTGTTCGTACGGATTATTCGTTACAGAAGTTAGCCAAGTTGTATGTAGCAGAAGTCGTGAGGTTACATGGGGTACCAGTGTCTATTATATCGGACAGGGATCCTAGGTTTACATCACGGTTTTGGAAGGCTTTACATGAAGCTTTGGGTACAAGATTAAATTTCAAACGGCATTTCATCCGCATGATGGTCATCGAGAGAGTAATCCGCATTCTAGAAGACATGTTAAGAGGTCGTGTGATCGACTTCAGGGTAGTTGGGAAGATTTTCTACCGCTTGGCGAGTTTGCATACAACAACAACTATCAATCCAAAGATCCGGATGGCACCCTACGTGGCGTTGTATGGACGTAGGTGTCGTACTCCTACTTGTTGGGCCGAGTTGGGGAGCGGCGATTATTAGGTCCCGAGTTGATCTCGAGACGTAAGAAAAGTTAAGGTAATTCGTGCTCGGTTAAAAGAAGCTTCGGACAGACAAAAATCGTACGCGGGTCTGAAGCATAAGGATATAGAGTTATATGAGGGAGATCAGGTCTTTTTAAAGGTCTCACCTTGGAAAAAGATTTTAAGATTTGGGCGGAAAGGCAAGTTGAGCCCTAGGTTCATCGATCGCATCGCAGTGTCTTGAAGCGTGTTGGACCAGTGGCTTATCAGCTTGAGTTACCTCCGGAGTTAAGTCAGATACATAGCGTATTCCATGTCTCAATGTTAAGGCGTTATCGTTCGGATCCGTCTCATGTTGTGCCAGTGGAGGAAGTTGAGATAAGACCTGACTTGTCCTTTGAAGAAGAGCCAGTGCAGATTTTAGATCGGGATATTAAGGTGCTGAGAAAGAAGTCAGTTTCGTTGGTCAAAGTATTATGGCGTAATCACGGGTCAGAGGAAGCTACATGGGAGCCAGAGAGGAAGCTACATAGGAGCCAGAGAACACGATCTTGCAGCAATATCCTCATCTCTTCTAATCAGGTAAATTTCGAGGCTAAAATTTCTTTAAGGGGGTAGAATTGTAACATCCTGAAATTCAGGAATTTAAGTTTTACATTATATCATGCGATAGGCTAGTCAATAGTGTTAGTTGTGTATGTTTAGGGACCCTAAGAAGGCTATGGGTTGAGTTAGGCCTTAGTAAAATTTTTGTGTTTAAGCACTTTAAGGAGAGAAGGTAAGTGGCATCAAGACTTAAGGAAATAAATGTGTATTTTGCTAGCACAAGTGAAGCACATGGTGGAGTGGGGTGGCGTCAAGTGGAGAGCATTGAGGGAAGGGGTTCGAAACCCATCTATTGCAACTTTTGGGACTTAAATTTTTGAGCTTCTCAAGTGTTGTATGGTAAGTGTCGGCCATGGCATCAAAGAAGGAAAGGAAGACTTTTCTAATGTTGGAAAGAAGAATAAGAAAATATGGTAAGGAGGAAAGCAAGGGAAAAAGAAGAAAAGAAATAAAGGAAAGGGATAAGGTGGGGGAACATGTTGGCTGAATCTTAGGGAGGTGTTTTGGAAAGAAATTTTGGGTCAACCTTAATCCTTTTGGTGCTTGGGATACACGATTTTGTTGGGAGAAAAAGAGGAGCCGGATTTTCCTAGCCTATTTGCAAGTTTGTGCATGAAAGGCCTATTTTCTCTTTTGAACATTTTCGGTACTCTTTTCCAACCTTTTTCCTTTGTTGCCAAAACACAAAATGATCAAAACACTCAAAGCATTTTTCTCACTTTTTCCTTTGTGCTAGCCGAATTATCTAACACTTCTTTTTCCATCTTTTCTTTTCTTTTTACCATTTCTTCAACCTTTCTACCTTTTTTTTCCTAAATCGACATTACCATATGACCGAATCTTCTTTGTTCATTTCTCCCAATAGCCGAATCCTCTTAGTCACTATCTCGTCTCCATTCTTGCGTGTTGGACATTTCTCTTTGGTTGAACGGGTAAGGGGCTTCATTCTATTCTTAACTTTCTTCCTAGCCGAATGTGTGTTCATCACTATTCGGTTGTTCTACATGTTTCTAAACCGAAATATCATTTTCTCTTACTCCCTCATATCTTGATCATCTTCTTTTCGTAGTGTTCTACTGGGTAGCTGAATATCACATCCTTGCTGATTCATCTCTAGTCTTAAGTCAATCGGTGGAAGTTGGATCTATTATCATTAAGGTAAGGAGTTTCTTTATGGATCATTTCGATCTCTCAATACTTGGTTATTCCGTTAAAACAGAATGATAAATTTGACTAATCGATTGTTATGGGGATTAAATCGGTTGTTTTCTCTACTCGTTGGTTCTTCAGAAGTAGAGGTAAGGCAAATCATATCCCTAAACAACTACTTTCTCTCATAGTAGTATTTTACTGACCGGGACTTTTTCAATGGAGGCAAGTGGTAACGATTTGAAAGGAAAAGCGATAGGAGAACACAAAAGGAGTGGATTTGCAATTTCTACTCCTAAGTTCAAGCGTAGGGCGGTATCGGCAGTTCGGGATTTCCCACCGGGTTGTGGACTATCATCCGGTGAGAATAGACAAATCATGGTCATTCACGATACTAAGGGTAAGCGTTTCATTAGATCGTCTGATTTAGATTAATAAAACCTCGTTTGTTGGCTAATCGAGTGTAATGGTAATTTAGGTGCCGACGATCAAGAAGGTTTAGTCCTTACCGTAATCAGGTGTGTAATCTCACACCGAAATCCGTAGATTCGAGATTCGATATTATGTTGGAAAAGTAGATCGTTATTATTTACAGAGTTAAAAATCGTAATATGGCATAAATTGAGTAACTTGCTTAAATTAATATTATTTTCTAAAGATCTGTCAAAATCGATATTAAATTGCTAAATTACAAAAATGCCCCTATGGGTCGATTTACCAAAATGCCCCTATGGCCCGATTTACAAAAATGCCCCTAAGGGCCGATTTACACAAATGCCCCTATGGGCCGATTTGCTAGAATGCCTTAGTGGGCCGAATTATTAAAATGCTTTATTGGGCTAGATCACCAAAATTGTTCAATAGAATAATGGTTGTTATTTATATGTGAATACTTTATGTTATTATGTATGTTGCATTTTTTTTTACATTTTGCATGGGATGGGAAGATTGTATGAAGAGCAGTGTAGCCTGGTGGCATTGCCACAAATTGTATATTATTGAGCCTAAATTATGATTTCAGTGGTTTGACCACAAAAATAAAATGCTATAGCAGCTTGGACTGCAAATTTGGTGTGCGGCGGGGTGGGTTGACTTGATCCCCACAGGTGTGATTGGTAGTCGGGGTGTGATGGATGGATTGGGTTGGGTTGCATACATTTACTTCATTTAATTATTGTTATGTAAATGCGCTTAGGCCCAAGATTATGCTATACTGAGTTCGAGCCCAGTGGATGACGGTAAGGATTATACACTCGAGTTCTAGTAACTCACCCCATTCTCTTAATCCATGCAGTAATGATCGATGTGAGGACTTGGGCCCATGGATGACTCGGTGGATGCCATACTTTGGAAATAATATTTTCGAACCTTAGTAAATTTCTTTTTCGCTTATTTCATTAATTTTACTATTTTGGATTTAAAGTTGTAATAAGGCCTCTGGGATTTTTATTTCGGTTTTATGTTTGACGTATTTATTTTCCATGAATTGTTTTAAACGGGGATTTTTCTAAAATCATTAACAACGATTTTTCTTCAAATTTAACAACAAACGGATTTCATAATAAATATGTACAAATAATTTAACTTGGATTTTTCCTGCAAATTATCAATAATATTTTCAAAAGTCACGGTTTTAAAAGATCACTAGTTCGATTATCGATTCTTCAATCAACCTCTAGATATTAGTAGTATTTTATCGATTAATTATAACCGAACTTATTTTCTTAACTATAACCAAATAATGTCAACTTTAGTTCTTTATACCTTTTCTTTATGTGACATACTAGATCCGGTCATATCGCATGGGCCGGGTTTGGGGTGTTACATTTTATTATTTATAGAGTTAAAAATCGTAATATGGCATAAATCGAGTAACTTGCTTAAATTAATATTATTTTCTAATGATCTGTCAAAATCGGTATTAAATTGCTAAATTACGAAATAGCCTCTATGGGCCGATTTACCAAAATGCCACTATGGGCCGATTTAGCAAGATGCCCCTATGGGCCGATTTACCAAAATGCCCCTATGGGCCGATTTACCAAAATGCCCCTATGGGCCGATTTGCTAGAATGCCTTAGTGGGCCGAATTATTAAAATGCTTTATTGGACTGGGGTAAGTAGAACAACCGAATAGTGATGAACACATTAAAATGTAACACCCCAAACCCGACCCATGCGATATGACCGGATCTAGTATGTCACATAAAGAAAACGTATAAAGAACTAAAGTTTACATTATTTGGTTATAGTTAAGAAAACAAGTTCGGTTATAATTAATCGATAAAATACTACTAATATCTAGAGGTTGATTGAAGAATCGATAATCGAACTAGTGATCTTTTAAAACCGTGACTTTTGAAAATATTATTGATAATTTGCAGGAAAAATCCAAGTTAAATTATTTGTACATATTTATTATGAAATCCGTTTGTTGTTAAATTTGAAGAAAAACTGTTGTTTATGATTTTAGAAAAATCCCCGTTTAAAACAATTCATGGAAAATAAATACGTCAAACATAAAACCGAAATAAAAATTCTAGAGGCCTTATTACAACTTTAAATCCAAAATAGTAAAAGTAACAAAATAAGCGAAAAAGAAATTTAATAAGGTTCAAAAATATTATTTCCAAAGTATGGCCTCCACCGAGTCATCCATGGGCCCAAGTCCTCATTACTGATCATTACCTGGAAGGATTAAGAGAATGGGGTGAGTTACTAGAACTCAGTGTATAATCCCCTTACCGCCATCCACTGGGCCTAAACCCGTATAGCATAATCTTGGGCCTAAGCCCATTTACATAACAATAATTATATGAAGTAAATGTATGCAACCCAACCGAATCCATCCATCACACTCCCGACCAGCCAATCACACCTGTGGGGATCAAGTCAACCCACCCTGCCGCTCACACCAAATTTACTGTCAAACTGCTATAGCATTTTATTTTTGTGGTCAAACCACTGAAATCATAGTTTAGGCACAATAATATACAATTTGTGGCAATGCCACCAGGCTACACTGCTCTTCATACAATTTTTCCATCCCATGCAAAATGTAAAAAAAAAATGCAACATGCATAATAACATAAAGTATTCACATATAAATAACAACCATTATTCTATTGAACAATTTTGGTGATCCAGCCCAATAAAGCATTTTAATAATTCGGCCCACTAAGGCATTCTAGCAAATCGGCCCATAAGGGCATTTTGGTAAGTCGGCCCATAGGGGCATTTTGGTAAATCGACCCATAGGGGCATTTTCGTAATTTAGCAATTTAATACCGATTTTGACAGATCTTTAGAAAATAATATTAATTTAAGCAAGTTACTCGATTTATGCCATATTACGATTTTTAACTCTGTAAATAATAACGATCTACTTTTCCAACATAATATCGAATCTCGAATCTACGGATTTCGGTGTGAGATTACACACCAGATTACGGTAAGGACTAAACCTTCTTGATCGTCGACACCTAAATCACCATTACACTCGATTAACCAACAACCGAGGTTTTATTAATCTAAATCAGACGATCTAATGAAACGCTTACCCTTAGTATCATGAACGACCACGATTTGTCTATTCTCACCGGATGATGGTCCACAACCCGATGGGAAATCCCGAACTGCCGATACTGCCCTACTTTTGAACTTAGGAGTAGGAATTACAAATCCACTCCTTTTGTGTTCTCCTATCGCTTTTCCTTTCAAATCATTACCACTTGCCTCCATTGAAAAAGTCTCGGTCAGTAAAATACTACTATGAGAGAAAGTAGTTGTTTAGGGATAGGATTCGGCTTACCTCTACTTCCGAAGAACCAACGAGTAGAGAAAACGAGCGATTTAATCCCTATAACAATCGATTAGTCAAATCTATCATTCCGTTTTAACGGAATAACCAAGTATTGAGAGATCGAAATGATCCATAAAGAAACTCCTTACCTTAATGATAATAGATCCGACTTCCACCGATTGACTTAAGACTAGAGATGAATCGGCAAGGATGTGATATTCAGTCACCCACTAGAACACTACGAAAAGAAAATGATCAAGATATGAGGGAGTAAGAGAAAATGATATTTCGGTTTAGAAACAAGTAGAACAACCGAATAGTGATGAACACACATTCGGCTAGGAAGAAAGATAAGAATTGTAACATCCCAAAATTGGGCCTAGTAGAATGTGACCTATTGGGCCCATTGGGCCTTGAGCATAGAAGCGTTTTAAAATTTATGCGAATTTGAGAACAACATTATTTCAAGTTGGACTTATTAGGAAGGTGATTTTGGAAAGTTACGGGGTTCTATGAAGGCTCGGGGTTGAATTGGGCCGTAGTAAAAAAGTTGGTGTTTAAGCCTATTTAGGAGAAATAGTAAGTGGCATCAATACTTATGAAAATAAGTATTCAATTTGCTAGCATAAGTGAGCATATGGCAAAGAGGTTATGGCATTAAGTGAAGAGTATGGAGGGAAGAGGTTCGAATCCCCTTGATGCAAAATTTTGACTATTATTTTTTTATTCTTTCCCTAAGTGTCGGCCAAGAATGTAAATAAGGCAAGGTGGACTTTTTATTTTTGGCAAGATGGCTAAGGAAAATAGGAAAGGATGAAGGTGAGGAAAGAAATCAAGAGAAAGGGGAAAGTAAGGGGAACATGTGGCCTTTTCAAGGGAAGTGTTATGGAAAGTGTGGTTGGCCAATTTTTGACCATTATGGTCATGAATGTGGACGGTTTTGTGGTAAAAGGGAGGTAGCCGAATTTTACTTGGTGTTTTGGTAAAACTATAGTGTTTGTTTTGGTCAAAAATACCTTTGGCTTCAATAGTGTCATTTTCTCCAAATTACTACTCTTTGTGAGTTTTAGTTTTTCTTCTTTCTTTCTTCTTTGCCGAAACCTCCTAGCACATTTGTGCAACATGTTCATCTCCCTTTGATAGCCGAATCACCTAGCATCCATCCAACCTTCCATCCTTTTTTTTAACCATTCCTCTAATCTTTTCTCTTCTCTAAATCGACACCACCATAAAATCACATTTTCTTGTTTGATTATCCCCCATAGCCGAATATCAATATTCATTTTTCTTCTATAACCGAACTTTCATCTCTTTTCTATCTTTTCTTGTCATCCGTATTTACACTCAATCCTTGATTAATCGGTAAGTGTTCATCTCAACATTCCTTATTTTCTTTCTCTTAATACGGAATCTATGTTTTGGTTTGGGATGGTCATTTTGACCGAGACCATCACCTTATTCTCTCTCAAACGAGATTATTTTCCTTCTTCGTAGTGATATAGTGGAAGGCCAAAACTTTGAATCTTCTGAAGTTATCGTACAATCGTTGGGTATCGGTCCTAAAAATCTTCAAGGTAAAGGAGCACAAGTGATTTGTATTAACCAAATCTTTATCGTCGACTCGTCAAGCAAGTGGGGTAAGAACGTTGTTATGAGATTTGTTTTCGCCAAAGGTGGGATAATTGCTAACAACTCTTTCGCTCACCAAATATTGTTAGGACATGATTTCAGTAGTCAAAGGATAGGATCGATTCTTGGTGCACTGAGGGAGATCACATTCTTGGTAAGTGGAGTTAGCCTAATAAAGTGTTTCTAGTTACGATTATCAATGTTGAGACTGACCTTCTATCAACTATCATTATAGGTGTTGAAATCGGTAGAAAGCACAACTAATAATCAAGGTGTGTAATCCTGTACCCTTACTGTGTCTATTTTGATATGGAAGAAATGGAGAAGGAAAAGGAATTTTATATTTTGAGATATCTTAATTTTAGTGAGACTGGTTCTGAATGACTTCGTGGTTTCTTGATCTATCTTGGTAAAATTGTATAAAATTGTAAAAAGTGAATTATGAGTTATAAGTTATATGTATGGATTCCTTAGAGAACCTATTTTCAATAGAAACAAGTGGGAGCAGTATATGAAAACCGTACAGTGAGATATTTGAAATTAAGGTAAGAGAGGTCAGAATCGGTGGACAGTGAAACAAGGGAAATTTTAAGGAATAAACTGTACTAAATGGCTAAGCCAAAAATTCTGGAAAAATTTTAGTAAGAAGATATATGAGTCTAGTTTCAAAGAAAAATTTACGGATCTAAATTTCGAGTTTTCTAACTCGATTTATAGTCAATTTAGTCAATATGACGCAGATGGACAGTTTCAAATTTTTATGCCCAAATTAGTAGTTAAGTCCGGGGTTGCGAAATTACCATAATACCCTTAGAGGGTAAATTACCGAAATACCCCTGGGTTGCGAGATTACCAAATTACCCTTATTGGGTAAGATTACCGAATTACAAAAATGCCCTTATGGGTCGAATTACGAAAATGCCCTTATGGGCCGAATTACGGAAATGCCCCTAATGGGCCGATTTGTTATACTGCCTTAACGGGCCGATTTGTTATATTGCCTTAATGGGCTGATTTGTTATATTGCCTTAACGGGCCGATTTGATATATTGCCTTAATGGGTCGATTTGATATATAGCCATAATGGGCGATTTGATATATTGCTTAATGGGCGATCGATATATTGCTAAATGGGCCGATCTAATATATGGCTTAATGGGCCGATTTGATATAATGCCCTAATGGGCCAATTTTGTAAAGTGTTAATGGGCCAAATTGTTTGTAATAAATCTCTGAGTTATTAATTATCGTGGTTATAATGTAAATATTATGATTTACTATTTATGTTGCATTTACATAAGTTGCATGGGATTGGGATATTGATGATCGGGGAAGTGAAATTTGGTGGCTCAGCCACAAATATTATTAAATGGCATCTTTCCTGCGAATTAAATGGCATCTTGCCTGCGAATTAAATGGCATATTGCCTGCAAATTATTATAAATGGCTAAATTCCTGCGATTGGTGTTTTGGCGGGGTGGGTTGACAAAAGATCCCCACAGGTGTGATGGATGGTACGGGTGGTGTGTAGCGGATGGATTATTAGGTTGGTTTGGGTTTGCATACATTCATACATTGCACATATATAAATATATTCTATTTTGTAAATGGGCTTCGGTCCAAGTGCATGTTAAATGGGCTTAAGCCCAAGATAATGCTATATGGGTTCAGGCCAGTGGATGACGGTAAGGGGATTTCACACTGAGTTCTTGTAACTCACTCCCCCTTTTCTTAACCCTTTAGGTAATGCTCAGTGACGAGGACTTGGGGCCATGGATGAATCGGTGGAAGCCATACTTCAGAAATGGTGTTAATGAAATTTTAAATTTCTATTCCCGTTTATTTTATTATTTTGCTATTTTGGTTTAAGTTGTAATAAGGCCTCTGGAGTGTATTATTATTTGCTTTATCGTTGTTATACTTACTATTTTGCTTAAATTGTTTAAAATGAGAATTTTTCTAAAAACTTAAATAAAGGTTTTCCAAAATCGATTAACAAATGGATTTCATAATAAACTTTTATAAATATTTTAACACGGAAGTTTTCACTCGAACTTTCAAACGATATTTTCAAAAGTCACGGTTTAAAAGTTCACTACCTTGATTTTTGACTCATCCATCAATCTTTCAAAAATACTTGTATTTTATCTACGTTTCCGCAACGATTTCAAAATGCTTCTGCAACTCTATTTCTAAACATCACATTTTTGTAAATTGTTCATTTCAAAAATTCTTTCGCTACTAAAAAGGTTTTGAAAGATTATTACGTTTTCAAGTAGTTAACAATTGCTTAAGTATTTTTGGTTTTAACTAAGAGGCTGTATTTCTCAAGCAAGTTTTTAATAATCACAAAGATGGTTTTTACTTCAATGTGACACACCAGATTCGGGCCTAACTTCTAGGCCGGGTTTGGGGTGTTACAAGAATAGAATGAGGCCCCTTACCCGTTCAACCAAAGAGAAATGTCCAACATGCAAGAATGGAGACGAGATAGTGACTAAGAGGATTTGGCTATTGGGAGAAATGAACAAAGAAGATTCGGTCATATGGTAATGTCGATTTAGGAAAAAGGTAGAAAGGTTGAAGAAATGGTAAAAAGAAAAGAAAATATGGAAAAAGAAGTGTTAGATAATTCGGCTAACAAAAAGGAAAAAGTGAGCAAAGTGCTTTGAGTGTTTTGATCATTTTGTGTTTTGGCAACAAAGGAAAAAGGTTGGAAAAGAGTACCAAAAATGTTCAAAAGAGAAAATAGGCCTTTCATGCGCAAACTTGCAAATAGGCTAGGAAAATTCGGCTCCTCTTTTTCTCCCAACAAAATCGTGTATCCCAAGCACCAAAAGGATTAAGGTTGACCCAAAATTTCTTTCCAAAACACCTCCCTAAGATTCGGCCAACATGTTCCCCCACCTTATCCCTTTCCTTTATTTCTTTCCTTCTTTTTCCCTTGCTTTCCTCCTTACCATATTTTCTTAGTCTTCTTTCCAACATTAGAAAAGTCTTCCTTTCCTTCTTTGGTGCCATGGCCGACACTTACCATACAACACTTGAGAAGCTCAAAAATTTAAGTCCCAAAAGTTACAATAGATGGGTTTCGAACCCCTTCCCTCAATGCTCTCCACTTGACGCCACCCCACTCCACCATGTGCTCCACTTGTGCTAGCAAAATACACATTTATTTCCTTAAGTCTTGATGCCACTTACCTTCTCTCCTTAAAGTGCTTAAACAAAAAAATTTTACTAAGGCCTAACTCAACCTATAGCCTTCTTAGGGTCCCTAAACATACACAACTAACACTATTGACTAGCCTATCGCATGATATAATGTAAAACATAAATTCCCGAATTTCAGGATGTTACAATTCTACCCCCTTAAAGAAATTTCGGCCTCGAAATTTACCTGATTAGAAAAGATGAGGATACTGTTGCCGGATCGTGTTCTCTGGCTCCCATGTAGCTTCCTCTGACCCGTGATTACGCCATAATACTTTGACCAATGAGCCCGACTTCTTTCTCAGCACCTTAATATCCCGATCTAAAATCTGCACTGGCTCTTCTTCAAAGGACAAGTTAGGTCTTATCTCAACTTCCTCCACTGGTACAACATGAGACGGATCCGAATGATAACGCCTTAACATTGAGACATGGAATACGCTATGTATCTGACTTAACTCTGGAGGTAACTCAAGCTGATAAGCCACTGGTCCAACACGCTTCAGTACACGGTACGGTCCGATGAACCTAGGGCTCAACTTGCCTTTTCGCCCAAATCTTAAAATCTTTTTCCAGGTGAGACCTTCAAAAGACTCCGATCTCCTCGAGAGAACTCTATATCCTTACGCTTGGATCCGCGTGCGATTTACTGCTTTGTCCAAGCTTCTTTTAACCGAGCCTGAATTACCTTAACTTTTTCTTCCGTCTCCGAGATCAACTTAGGACCCAATAACTGTCGCTCCCCCAACTCAGTCCAACAAGTAGGAGTACGACACCTACGTCCATACAATGCCTCGTAGGGTGCTATCTGGATGCTGGATTGATAGCTGTTGTTGTGTGCAAACTCTGCCAACGGTAGAAAATCTTCCCAACTACCCCTGAAGTCGATCACACAGCCTCTTAACATGTCTTCTAGAATCTGGATTACTCTCTTGATGACCATCTCTGTGCGGATGAAATGCCATGCTTTGAAATTTAATCTTGTACCCAAAGCTTCATGTAAAGCCTTCCAAAACCGTGATGTAAACCTAGGATCCCATCCGATATAATAGACATTGGTACCCCATGTAACCTCACGACTTACGCTACATACAACTTGGCTAACTTACGCAGCGAATAATGCATGCGAATAGGTAGGAAATGAGCAGTCTTCGTTAACCGATCTACTATAACCCATACTGAATCTTTCTTAGTAGGCGTTAAGGGTAACCCACTAACAAAATCCATCGTTATCCTTTCCCATTTCCATAGTGGAATTTTCACCGGTTGCAATAACCACAGAAAGGCGATTGATGCTCCGCCTTCACCTGCTGACATGTCAAGCACTTGCTCACGAATTCAGTAACCTCTCGTTTCAACCCTGGCCACCAATACTGCTCACGGAGGTCTCGGTACATCTTATTTCCTTAGGGGTGCATAGTATATGGGCTACTATACGCCTCACGCAGAATCATTTGTCTCAATTCTGAATCTCTAGGCATACAAACTCTTCCACGAAAACACAATACTCCATCACTATTTAATCCAAAATCCCTTATCTCACCACTTTTCACTTGCTGAAGTCGAGAACCAGACCTTTCATCTAACAACTGCTTTTCCTTAATCTGGCTTACCCATGCCGGCTTCACTTGAAGTTCGGCTAACAGACTACCATCTTCATAAAGGCTGAGATGAGCGAACATCGCTCTCAAATCCGATATCACCTTACGACTCAACGCATCTACCACTACGTTAGCTTTACCTGGGTGATACTCGATTGAGAAGTCATAATCCTTCAACAATTCTATCCACCTCCGCTGTCTTAAGTTCAACTCCTTTTGGGTAAGGGCGTGCCTTGAGACTCTTATGATCCGTGTAGATAATCGACTTCTCCGCATGCATAGTGTCTCTAAATCTTGAGCAAACACCACCGCTGCGGCTAACTCTAAATCATGAGTGGGATAGTTTACCTCATGCGGCCTTAATTGATGAGATGCATAAGCTACAACTTTTCCCCCTTGCATCAAGACACATCCTAAGCCCGTGTGTGACGCATCACAATACACAATAAACTCTTTACCAGCCTAAGGTTGAATCAATACTGACGCTTCTGCCGTAATCTTCTTCGATTTCTCAAAGCTTTCTTGCTTTGCTTATCGACCACACAAACGGTACTCCTTTACGCAATGACTTTAGTTAGAGTGCGAAGAATCAACGAAAACCCTCAATAAATTGCACTAATACCCGGTAAACCTAGAAAACTCACGAATTTCGCCATCGACTTCGTAGTGGCTTCCAATCCAACACAGCCTCGACCTTCCGGGGATCAATTCTAATTCCTATGGCAGACACAACATGCCCCAAAAAGGTCATCTCCTTCAACCAAAATTCACACTTACTGAATTTGGCATACAACTGCTTTTCCCTCAAAATCTGCAATACTTCTCGTAGATGAGAATCATGCTCTTCTTCAGTCTTTGAGTACACCAGGATGTCATCTATGAACATAACCACAAATCGGTCTAGGTAAGGTTGGAAGACTCGGTTCATCATGTCCATAAATGCAGCTGGTGCATTAGTCAACCCGAACGGCATCACTAAGAACTCGAAATGCCCATATCGGGTTCAGAATGCAGTCTGGTGAATATCCGCCTCCTTGACCTTAAGCTAGTGATACCCCGATCTCAAGTCTATCTTCGAGAAAACTGAAGCTCCTCGCAGCTGATCGAACAGATCATCGATCCTCGGTAACAGATACTTGTTCCTGATCGTCAACTTATTCAATTATCTATAATCGATGCACATACGCATCGACCCATCCTTTTTCTTATCGAACAACACCGGTGCTCCCCACGGTGACACACTTGGTCGAATAAATCCACGATCCAACAACTCCTAAATTTGAGCTTTAAGTTCCACGAGCTCCTTCGGTGCCATTCTGTAAGAAGCAATGGACACCAGAACCGTTCCTGGCAACAACTCAATACCAAATTCTACCTCCCGATCTGGAGGCAATCCTGGAAGCTCCTCGAGAAAGACGTCTAAAAACTCTTTCACCATCCTAACACTCTCTACCGACAACTCTTTGGCATCCAAAGCACTGATAAAGGCTATGAACGCTCCACACCCCTTTCGTACCAACTTTTCTGCCTTTAAAGTAGATACCACATTAGACAGATAATTTCTTCTTTCACCTATCATCATCACTTCCTTGTCCTCTGAAGTTCTTAGTACCATCTACTTTGCTGCACAGTCTAAATTCGCACGATGCTTAACCAACCAGTCCATGCCCAATATAAGGTCGAACTCCCTGAACGGGCAGTTCCATCAAATCCGTCAGAAATACTTCCCCCTGAACTTCTAAGGGCACATCCCTAAACAACTTATTTGCTACCACTGACTGTCCTAAAGGGCTAATTACAGTTGTTTCTCTGGCAGTAATCTCAGATTTCATATTCAGAGTTCCAGACACAGCACATGCAACATACGAATGGGTGGATCCAATGTCTATCAAAGCGGTAAAAGGTACATCACATATGAAGAACGTACCGGTTATGACATCCGGTGCATCGCCATCCTCTCGACCCCTGACCGCATAGACCAACCCTGGCTGTTTCGCCTCTATGTTACCCCTGTTACCAGTACCTCTACCTGGTGCACCTTGACCTCGTCCCACACCATTACCACCTCAACCTGGCCCACGACCTCTCAGCGACTGCTGAGCGCCTCTAGCCGACTGCGGAAATCTATTATGAACTACATGAGTTTGATCCGACTTTCGAGGGCAATCCCTAAACCGATGGTCCTTGGATCCACATCTGAAACAACCACCAGTTCTCTTCCAGCATTCACCCGAGTGAAGTTTCCCACAATCTATGCAAGGCTGTGACTGATTGGTAGTAGCTGGAGCACCCACTTGAACTGGCCCCTCATTCCTGGGCCTTTTCTGAAATCCTCTAGCAGGACCCGAATACCCAGAGTCTCTCTTGTTCCTGCCCCTATCCTTGTCTCGATTTTGCCGTTCTGAATGCTTTACTTCTTCAGCAATCTTAGCTTTTTCCACCAGTATGGCAAAATTCCTCTCCTTCTGTGGGGCTATCAGTACCCGCAACTCATCACGCAATCCATCCTCAAAACGCACACAGCATTCATGATCAGTCGACATTATACCCCGGGCATATCGGCTTAGACGCAGAAACTCTGCCTTGTAAGATGCCACAGACCTACCTCCTTGTACCAGATTCAGAAATTCCTTCCTTCTGGCATCCAGATAACTAGCCCCGACATATTTTCCCTAGAATGCTGTCTTAAAGAAATCCCAGGTAATACAATCAGCCTGAGTGCCTTCCCGAACAGTGAGCCACCACTAATACGCCTCGTCTCTCAGCAATGACACAACCCCTTTCAGTTTCTGCTCAGCTGTGCAATCCAGATCGTCCATAATCTGCTCCACCGCCTCAAGCCAGTACTCTGCTACACTTGGGGCTACACCCGAAATAGCCCTAAAGACTTCGGCCCCATTCGATCTTAGTCGCTCCGATATCGACCCACGAGCTACCGACCCAGTTCTTGCCTTAGCAACCCTTTCCAAAACTCGCAACATCGCTTGGGATAGAGCGTACTCCTCTCTCATTCGATCATGTGACCCAGCTTCAGTCACTGGTGACGCAGGTGCGTCCATTTCAGGCATATGTCCTGGTGCCTTAGATACAACTCTAGCACCTCGGCCTCTACCTCGTCCACGTCCACGTCCTCTAGCGCTCATGTTTACTAACGTCGATTTAATCTGATTAAGAGTCTTATGAATCAGTATGCTTATTCAGTGTTTATTAAACAATATTTTATAGAGTATAATTGTAACATCCTAAAAATATTAGAGTATCATCTTGTTATTTGTGTTAGCTCAGATATGATTGTTATTGTGTGCTTAGTATATTTGTGTGAAGGCTTGGAAATATTAGCTAAGCTAGAATAATTTTTAGTGTGGAAAATTTAATGAAGTGGATTAAGTGAGCATGACACTTAAGATAATTTAAGTGTTAAATTAAAGCACATGAGGAGTTAGTGGCATAGTGGATAAAGAGCTTGAAAGGTTGCTTGAGGGAAGTGGTTCGAGTAGCATGGAAAGCATATTGAGGATTTTATTTTTGTACATCCTAGCATTAAGTGTCGGTCAACTATACATATGGATAAGATGGACAATTTTCTTTTTTGGCAAGAAGACTTAAGGTTATGGTAAGCATGAAATAAGGGATAGAATTGCTAGATTTTAGGGATAAAATTCCTTCAACTTTGGGAATGTAGAGGATTTCAAGGCTTGGCTTAAGGAAGATGTTTTGGAAACTATTCCAAGGCCTTTAGTGCATGTATGTGGGCTGGCATGTATGGCTAGGGGGGTGGCCGAATATTGATAGGAGGTTTGGGGAAGGATAGTTGGCCAACTTTAGCATTTGTGCACCTTTTGGCATTTGTTTCTTTTCTCTCCAAAAACTCCTTCTTTGGCCGAATGTACCTAGGCATTTTTGTACAAATTTGCTTTGGATTTTAGCTCTCATTTTTGTGTTGAACCAAATACCATTCTCTTTCTCTCATTTTCCTTTTGAAACCGAAACTACATTTAAACTTTGTGCATTTTGTGCACTTTTCTTCTTTGGTAAAATAGGTGTTGGCCGAATCTCTTAATCCCATTTTCTCTCTTTTCTTTCTTTTGAATATTGTTCAAAATCACAACATTTCTTTTACTTTCTTCTTGGCCGAATCTCTTTCTTCCCCTTTCCCCTTGATTTTTCTTTCATTAGTTGCTAAAGCCGAATCATCCTTCTTCCCTTTTCATTTTTTTTCTTCTTTTTCTTTTCTTCTTTGCCATACTAATTCTTCATCTCTTTTGAGCCGAATATCAATTGTTTTCTTTCAAAATCATAGCCGAAACTCTCATATCCTATTTGATTTGTCTTGGCCAAATTTCTTCAAGGGTAGGACTTCATTTGGTTTTCTTCAATCGGTTTTGGAAGATAGGTAAGTGTTATGGCCGTTTTTCCTTAGTCTTTTTATTGTTTCTATGTTGTTCCTCTTGTGGACAAAGGCCGAATTTTGGGCAATTGTTGCAAGGTTCTAATCATTCTTAGAAATCGATTTCTTTTAGGCTCCTCGGGATGTTGGAAGCAATCAATCTAAGCCTCGTTTCTTTGTCAAATCGTTTTGGGTAAGCTTTAGGTAAGACTTGGTATTTCAAGTGATAACTCATTGGGATTTAGTAGTATGGCCGAATGGCCTTTGTTTATAATTTAAATATTGGCCGATTGTAGGACAAGGTGATCTAGTGCGGTAGATCGGGTCTTCGAATTTTAGTACTTGCGGTAGTGAAAGGTGTGTATCTTACACACTTTATAACTTGGTTTATATATATATATATATGTGTGTGTGTTAAATAACTATTCAAGTTGTTAAAGTCGAAACTATGAGATATTGATATGATACCTTGATGGGTATGAGCAAGGATACGGGTAAGTCCGTTTCGATATGATGTTGCTATATGTTGTTTAATATCACGAGCTATGATATGTATTGGTTATATGTTCATATCAAAGTATATTGACATGATTTGTTTATCTATTCCATTGGTATGGGCAATATGAGAGGAGGGGGAAGATTGATATTCGTGTTTTTCGGACACCGAGGTTTGGCACCTCTAGTGATTTGGTATCACATTTGTGTCTTTGGGACACGGAGGTTTGGCACCTCATAGCGACTGCCTCCTGCGGATTAACACCACCGTGGGTTGGCCCCACTTTTGAGATATGGGATTGTCGCCAATGATTTGGTATCACACGTGGGTTGGCCCCACAACTTGATTGTTCGTGACTTTGGTCACCAAAGATTTGGTATCACATTTGTGTCTTTGGGACACGGAGGTTTGGCACCTCATAGCGACTCGTCCACGTGGATTAACACCACCGTGGGTTGGCCCCACTTTTGAGATATGGGATTGTCGCCAGTGATTCGGTATCACAAGTGGGTTGGCCCCACAACTTGATTATTTGTGACTTTGGTCACCAGTGGTTTGGCACCACCAGTGGTTTGGTACCACACGGGGTAGAAAAAGGAGTTACGGATGGCTAGGTTGGGTGCATAATATATATATATTGCTTGGTTATAATTTGTGTAAGTATGTGGTATTTACCCTGGGAGGGAATATGCACTGAGTCTTAGTGACTCACCTTCTCCCTTACTTTTTCGTAATTCGTAAATTCGCGGATGAGGAGCCTGATGAACTCAAGGAGGCCATGCAATGAAATTTGGTTTTACATGAACTTCCATTTGGGTACTTGATTTTAATTTGGTTTTCATTTTATGGGTTTGTAATAAGGCCTCTTTAATTATGTTTTTGGATTATTTATATGCTTTGGATTTGTTTTAGGAATAATTTGCAAATTACATGATTGATTTAATGATATGTGAACAAAGTTTTCTAAAATACAAAGCGCGATGGTTTTTAAAACGTTACCATCGGGTAACCTAAATAAATTGATAATTTTTAACAACTTAAGTATTTTCGATAACTCAAACTATTTTACAAAACTTAAGTTTCCAAATTTCTATTAGATACGATTTTTAACCTAATTGCTTTAGTTTCTCTTTAATTTATAAATGGTTTACTGAATCTAAGTCATGCGACTAAGTTTTAAAAATCTATTTACTTAATTGCAAAGTAAAATATCGAGTTTTCAACTTAATTTTTTTTTGAAGTTAGAATAATACAAATTTTTTCACTAAAATTTAATCGGTAAAATTCTTTTCCTCAAAACATTTTCCCCTGTGACATACCAAATTCGGTCGTGGCGTATTGACCGGGTTTGGGGTGTTACAAATTGGTATCGAGCCAAGTTCAAAAGCTCGGTTTGTGGGCAGAGGCCCAAAATGTTTTAAAGTATGGTTTTAAAATGATTTTGTTGAAAATTGTATGGTTGGAAAGGCATGGCCCCGAGTCTCGACATCAATCCATACAGTAAGTACATCAAATCGTTGATTTTGATAATATGATATGATGATGTTGGCATGATCAGTATAGTAGTAGAAACTACTCTAGAGACCCAAACTATAGGTTGAATGTACTCATGAAACAACTTCTTATTAAAATTATTCATAAAACTGTGTTTTAAAGAAAGTAGAATAATGACTAATGCATAACGCTTTTAAATCGGATAAGTCGAGACTTTAGACATGAGTACTCGTGGTCGAGGTCGTATTACTCGTGGATGCGGTTGGGGTAGGATGGCTGTGTCTGAGCCAGTGAGGTCTGGTCAAGGATCCGAGAATGAGGTACCACTACCCCCACCACCAGCGGTTGGAGTTGAGCATCAGGATCAAACGGGGGAGGACGCAGTGTCTCAGGCGATGCTGCGAGTTCTTGAGAGGGTAGCTAGAATAGGTGGAGGCACGAGAATTCGGAAATCCGTATCTGAGCGACTTCGAGCCAATGGAGCTGAGGTATTTCGAGGTGTTTCAGGTGTGGCTCCCAGTACGGCAGAGTATTGGTTAGAGGCGACGGAACGAATCATGGATGACTTGGATCCGAATGCCGAGGAAAAGCCGAAAGGGATTGTATTGCTTCTTCCGGGATGAGTCATATCGGTGGTGGCTCACGATGCGGAATAGTCTTTGCAGCGGAGGATCTCACTTGGGATTATTTTAAGGCGTGCGTATCGGAAGAAATATGTTGGGTCGAGTTACATTGATGCACAGTAAGGCATTTCCGAGTTTGGTCCAAGGTAATAAGTCCGTGACGTAATATGAGGCGTAATTTTTAAGATTGAGCCAGTATCTTTGGAGGTATCGTGGCTTCGAGCACGAGCGATGTGTCCGGTTCAAGAAGGATTAAGGGACGAGCTAAGATTGCGATTGCTCCACATCGAGCGCGAGTTTGCTTGCGCTAGTTGAAAAGACTAAGATAGCCGAAGGGATAAAGGAATTAGTAAGGTAGAGGCACGACAAGAATAAACATAATAGAGGTTTTGGATCATCCGGGTCAGTCGATAATTCTCAGAAGAGGGTTAGGCAGAGTGGGCCGAATCAATCTGGGAGGCCTCATTCGCTAATCGTGGGACCAAAGCATGTAATCGATGTGGAAAATCTCATTGGGGCGAATGTTGGACCGGAGGAAAGGATGTTTTGAGTGTGGCTCATTGGATCATCGTGTGAGGGATTATCCACGTAAGCTAGCCAGAATCGATCCCGAGGGTCAAGGTCGTGCTCGGGATTCGAGAATGAGGGACCGTCACCACAGAGAGGTCGTGGTAATGGTAGAGGAGGTAATGGTTCTGGTCGAGGCCGCGGAGCATCTGGCAGAGGTGCTGGCAACACTGAGGCAAGACAGCCTGGTTTGGTGTATGCAGGGAAGACGTCGAGAGGAGGGCGGCGCTTTGACGTCATAAGCTGAGTGCGTTCTTAATCTTTGGTGAACCATATCTTTGCTTTGATAGATGTGGGTTTGACACATTCGTATGTTGCTAGTAACATAGTAGAGACTATGAATCTAGACTCTGAGACTACTTCTAGAAAGATGACAGATGCCAGCCCTCCGGGTCACTCTGTAGAAGTAAATAAGTCAGTATAGAGATGTACCCCTAGAACTCCAAGGGGTAATGTTTGTAGTCGATCCGATGGAACCGCGTTTGAGGAGTTCGATTTGATTCTTGGGATGGACTGGTTGGTCAAGTATCAAGCAAGTTTGGATTGCGCTGCTAAGCGCATGGTTTTGAAGACAGCTGAGGGCAAAGAGGTGGTTATGATAGGTAATAGAAGAGATTATCTATCCAACATGGTATCTGCGTTGAAAGCTATGAAGTTGGTCAGGAAGGGCTGTGAGGCATTTGTGGTTCATGTGTGTGCGTTGGAGGCTAAGGAATCTACTGTGGGGAATGTCCGAACGGTAAAGGAATATGTTGACGTATTTCGTAAGAACTTCCGGATTGCCTCCGATCGTAAAGTTGAATTTGGTATAGATCACATTTACTCGGAGGCTGCGCGGTGTCTATTGCTCCGTATAGGATGGCAATCAAGGAATTAGGGGAATTGAAGGCTCAAATTCAAGAGTTGTTGGATCGAGGTTTCATCCGACCAAGTGTTTCGCCATGGGGAGCGCCGGTACTTTTTGTCAAGAAGAAAGATGGTACGATGCGGATGTGTATAGACTATCGCCAGATTGAATAAGTCGATTTATCAAAAACAAGTATCCTTTGCCGAGGATAGATGACTTGTTTGATCACCTTAAGAGGCAAAGCGGTTTTCTCAAGATTGATTTAAGGTCCGGATATCATCACCGAAGGTGAAAGAGGTGATATCCATAAGACGGCATTTCGCTTTCGGTATGGGCACTACGAATTTACGGTAATGCCGCTTGGGTTGACTAACGCTACGCGGCGGCATTCATGGACATGATGAATCGGGTATTCCAGCCAGCTTTTGGATCACTTGTCGTAGTATTTATAGACGATATTTTGGTATACTCAAAGTCGAGGAGGAGCATGATGCGCATTTGCGAGTAGTGTTGTGCGATTCTCGAGGAAAAGCAAAGATGACGCCAAATTTAGTAAGTGCGAGTTACGCTTAGGAGGTGACTTTCTTGGGTCATGTAGTATCACCGAGGGGATTAGAGTGGATCATTGGAAGATTGAGGCGGTGTTGGATTGGAAGCCGCTTAAGTCGGTGGTGAGATTCGGAGTTTCCTAGGTCCAGCGGGTATTACCGAAGATTTGTAGAGGATTTTCTTTGATAGCGAAGACCTATGACTATGTTATTGAGGAAAGGAGTTCCATTTGTGTGGACCGAGAAGCAGCAAGGAAGTTTCGACAAGTTGAAGAAGATTCTAACTGAAGCTCCGGTTTTGATTCAACCTGAGGCAGGCAAGGAATTCACGGTTTACTGTGATGCATCACATACTGGTTTGGGATGTGTCTTGATGCAGAAGGAAGGTAGTGGCTTATGCATCTCGACAGTTGAGACCACATGAAGTTAACTATCCGACGCATGACTTGGAATTAGCTGCAGTGGTTTTTGCTTTGAAGATATGGAGACACTATTTGTATGGAGAGAAGTCGATAGTCTACACGGATCACAAGAGTCTTAAGTATCTTTTGACTCGTAAGGATTTGAACTTGAGGCGCGTAGATGGATTGAGTTGTTGAATGACTACGATTTGCTTGATTGAGTATCATCCGGGCAAGGCTAACGTGGTGGCGCACGCGTTAAGCGAAAAGGTTGTATCGGACTTAAGATCGATGTTTGCTCATCTTATCTTATTTGACGATGGGAGTCTTTTGATCGAATTGCAAGTCAAGCCGACTTTGGTTAGAGCAGATCAAGGAGAAACAAAGAAGAGGATGATGGTTTGAATGATCGGAGGTTACTGAGTTTCGAATGGTGGTTTAGAGGATTATAGTTTGCCCAAGGATGGAGTATTGTGTTTTAAAGGAAGAGCTTGTATGCCAAAGGATGTTGAGTTGAGGCAAAGGATTCTTCGACGCATATAGCAGCCCATACGCTATGCATCCCGGAGGTAGCAAGATGTATCGGGATTTGAGAGAGCGCTTTTGGTGGCAGTGTCCAAGCGTGAGGTAACCGAGTTTGTGGGTAAATGTCCGACGTGTCGGCCAGTCAAGGCGGAACATCGGTTGCAGCCGTCTGGGTTACTTCACCGGTGAAGATTCCATAGTGGAAGTGGGAAAGGATCACTATGGACTTTGTCGATGGATTACCCTTACACCTAGTAAGAAGGACTCAGTTTGGGTGATTGTGGATCGTCCGACTAAGTCGCTCATTTTATTCCGGTAAGGGTGGATTACTCGCCGTGAAGTTAGCTAAGTTGTATGTGGTGGAGATAGTAAGGTTGCACGGTACCACCGGTGTCGATCATCTCGCATGCGAGAGATCCTAGATTTACGTCGAGGTTTTGGAGAGCGTTACATCAAGCTTTGGGTACGCGGTTGGACTTCAGTATGCGGCATTTCATCCACAGTCTGACGGACAGTCGGAAAGAGTTATACAGATTTTAGAGGATATGTTGAGAGGGTGTGTTTTGGATTTCAGAGGTAGCTGGGAAGAGTTTTTACCATTAACGAGTTCGCATACAACAATAGTTATCTAGCAAGCATTAAGATGGCACCATATGAGGCGTTGTATGGTAGGAGGTGTCGCACACCTACATGTTGGACAGAGTTGGATGAGCGTCGATGTTAGGACCAGAGTTGGTTGCGTAGGCGAGGATAAGGTTAAGACGATTCAGGCTCATCTAAAGGAAGCTTGGATAGGCGAAGTCATATGCGATCTCAAGCGGAGGGATATAGAGTTTGCCGTGGGTGACAAAGTTTTTCCAAGGTCTCGCCATGGAAGAAAGTGTTAAGATTTGGGAGAAAAGGCAAGTTAAGTCCAAGTTTTATTGGACCGTATAAGGTGTTGAGACGAGTGGGACCAGTAGCCTATCAGCTCGAGTTGCCATTAGAGATGAGTTGGATTCACGATGTGTTCCATGTCTCCATGCTTAGACGCTATCGTTCTAATCCATCGCATGTCGTGGCAGTAGAGGAAATAGAGGTGAGTCCAGATTTGACGATAGAAGAAGAACCTGTGTAGATTCTAGATCGAGATGTGAAAGTTTTACGTAGGAAGTCCGTTCCTTTAGTAAAGGTTTTATGGAGGAATCATGGCGTGGAAGAAGCTACCTGGGAACCGGAGGATGCGATGAGGCAGCAGTACCCTCAACTCTTTTGATCAGGTAATTTCGAGGACGAAATTTTCTTAAGGGGGTAGAATTGTAACATCCTAAAAATATTAGAGTATCATCTTGTTATTTGTGTTAGCTCAGATATGATTGTTATTGTGTGCTTAGTATATTTGTGTGAAGGCTTGGAAATATTAGCTAAGCTAGAATAATTTTTAGTGTGGAAAATTTATTGAAGTGGATTAAGTGAGCTTGACACTTAAGATAATTTAAGTGTTAAATTAAAGCACATGAGGAGTTAGTGGCATAGTGGATAAGGAGCTTGAAAGGTTGCTTGAGGGAAGTGGTTCGAGTAGCATGGAAAGCATATTGAGAATTTTATTTTTGTACATCCTAGCATTAAGTGTCGGTCAGCTATACATATGGATAAGATGGACAATTTTCTTTTTTGGCAAGAAGACTTAAGGTTATGGTAAGCATGAAATAAGGGATAGAATTGCTAGATTTTGGGGATAAAATTCCTTCAACTTTGGGAATGTAGAGGATTTCAAGGCTTGGCTTAAGGAAGATGTTTTGGAAACTATTCCAAGGCCTTTAGTGCATGTATGTGGATGGCATGTATGGCTAGGGGTGGTAGAATATTGATAGGAGGTTTGGGGAAGGATAGTTGGCCAACTTTAGCATTTGTGCACCTTTTGGCATTTGTTTCTTTTCTCTCCAAAAACTCCTTCTTTGGCCGAATGTACCTAGGCATTTTTGTGCAAATTTTCTTTGGATTTTAGCTATCATTTTTGTGTTGAACCAAATACCATTCTCTTTCTCTCATTTTTCCTTTTGAAACCGAAACTACATTTGAACTTTGTGCATTTTTGTGCACTTTTCTTCTTTAGTAAAATAGGTGTTGGCGAATCTCTTAATCCCATTTTCTCTCTTTTCTTTCTTTTGAATATTGTTCAAAATCACAACATTTCTTTTACTTTCTTCTTGGCCGAATCTCTTTCTTCCCTTTCCCTTGATTTTCTTTCATTAGTTGCTAAAGCCGAATCATCCTTCTTCCCTTTTCATTTTTTTTTCTTCTTTTTCTTTTCTTCTTTGCCATACTAATTCTTCATCTCTTTTGAGCCGAATATCAATTGTTTTCTTTCAAAATCATAGCCGAAACTCTCATATCCTATTTGATTTGTCTTGGCCGAATTTCTTCAAGGGTAGGACTTCATTTGGTTTTCTTCAATCAGTTTTGGAAGATAGGTAAGTGTTATGGCCATTTTTCCTTAGTCTTTTTATTGTTTCTATGTTGTTCCTCTTGTGGACAAAGGCCGAATTTTGGGCAATTGTTGCAAGGTTCTAATCATTCTTAGAAATCGATTTCTTTTAGGCTCCTCGGGATGTTGGAAGCAATCAATCTAAGCCTCGTTTCTTTGTCAAATCGTTTTGGGTAAGCTTTAGGTAAGACTTGGTATTTCAAGTGATAACTCATTCGGATTTAGTAGTATGGCCGAATGGCCTTTGTTTATAATTTAAATATTGACCGATTGTAGGACAAGGTGATCTAGTGCGGTAGATCGGGTCTTCGGATTTTAGTACTTGCGGTAGTGAAAGGTGTGTATCTTACACACTTAATAACTTGGTTTATATATATATATATGTGTGTGTGTTAAATAACTATTCAAGTTCTTAAAGCCGAAACTATGAGATATTGATATGATACCTTGATGGGTATGAGCAAGGATACGGGTAAGTCCGTTTCGATATGATGTTGCTATATGTTGTTTAATATCACGAGCTACGATATGTATTGGTTATATGTTCATATCAAAGTATATTGACATGATTTGTTTATCTATTGCATTGGTATGGGCAATATGAGAGGAGGGGGAAGATTGATATTCGTGTTTTCTGGACACCGGAGGTTTGGCACCTCCGGTGATTTGGTATCACATTTGTGTCTTTGGGACACCGAGGTTTGGCACCTCATAGCGACTCGTCCTGTGGATTAACACCACCGTGGGTTGGCCCCACTTTTGAGATATGGGATTGTCGCCAAAGTGATTTGGTATCACACGCGGGTTAGCCCCACAACTTGATTATTCGTGACTTTGGCCACCAGTGATTTGGTATCACATTTGTGTCTTTGGGACACGGAGGTTTGGCACCTCATAGCGACTCGCCCCCAGTGGATTAACACCACCGTGGGTTGGCCCCACTTTTGAGATATGGGATTGTCGCCATGATGATTTGGTATCACAAGTGGTCTGGCCCCACAACTTGATTATTTGTGACTTTGGTCACCAGTGGTTTGGCACCACCGGTGGTTTGGTACCACACGGGGTAGAAAAAGGAGTTACTGGATGGCTAGGTTGGGTGCATAATATATATATATTACTTGGTTATAATTTGTGTAAGTATGTGGTATTTACCCGGGAGAGGGAATATGCACTGAGTCTTGGTGACTCACCTTCTCCCTTACTTTTTCAGGTAATTCGTAAATTCGCGGATGAGGAGCCGGATGAACTCGAGAAGGCCATGCAATGAAATTTGGTTTTACATGAACTTCCATTTGGGTACTTGATTTTAATTTGGTTTTCATTTTATGGGTTTGTAATAAGGCCTCTTTAATTATGTTTTTGGATTATTTATATGCTTTGGATTTGTTTTAGGAATAATTTTCAAATTACATGATTGATTTAATGATATGTGAACAAAGTTTTCTAGAATACAAAGCGCGATGGTTTTTAAAATGTTACCATCGGGTAACCTAAATAAATTGATAATTTTTAACAACTTAAGTATTTTCGATAACTCAAACTATTTTACAAAACTTAAGTTTCCAAATTTCTATTAGATACGATTTTTAACCTAATTGCTTTAGTTTCTCTTTAATTTATAAATGGTTTACTTAATCTAAGTCTGCGACTAAGTTTTAAAAATCTATTTACTTTAATTGCAAAGTAAAATATCGAGTTTTCAACTTAATTTTTTTGAAGTTAGAATAATAAAAAGTTTTTCACTAAAATTTAATCGGTAAAATTCTTTTCCTCAAAACGTTTTCCCCTGTGACATACCAAATTCGGTCGTGGCGTATTGACCGGGTTTGGGGTGTTACAATAAGAAGTAAATTTGTTTTCGGAAAACATATCCTAAAGTCTCAATCTCTATGGTTTCAGCTCCTAAATCTAAAAGTTCTAGAGTATCTCTATTTTGTGAAGTTTTCTTACTACAGTCATACCACAATAATCATAAAATGAAAATAAAACTTACTGACTTGGTGCCGGATACCCGTGGTGCCATAATTCCTTTAAAACATGTATTTATAAATCGAATTTCAAGCAGTTATAGAAAACATTTTTGAACCCAAACCACAGCCAAGTTTTACAACCGGCTCTAATACCATAAAATGTAACACCCCAAACCCGACCCATGCGATATGACCGGATATAGTATGTCACATAAAGAAAACGTATAAAGAACTAAAGTTGACATTATTTAGTTATAGTTAAGAAAACAAGTTCGGTTATAATTAATCGATAAAATACTACTAATATCTAGAGGTTGATTGAAGAATCGATAATCGAACTAGTGATCTTTTAAAACCGTGACTTTTGAAAATATTATTGATAATTTGCAGGAAAAATCCAAGTTAAATTATTTGTACATATTTATTATGAAATCCGTTTGTTGTTAAATTTGAAGAAAAACCGTTGTTTCTGATTTTAGAAAAATCCGCGTTTAAAACAATTCATGGAAAATAAATACGTCAAATATAAAACCGAAATAAAAATCCCAGAGGCCTTATTACAACTTTAAATTCAAAATAGTAAAAGTAACGAAATAAGCGGAAAAGAAATTTACTAAGGTTCGAAAATATTAGTTCCAAAGTATGGCCTCCACCGAGTCATCCATGGGCCCAAGTCCTCATTACTGATCATTATCTTTTAAAAATAATATTAATTTAAGCAAGTTACTCGATTTATGCCATATTACGATTTTTAACTCGGTAAATAATAACGATCTACTTTTCCAACATAATATCGAATCTCGAATCTAAGGATTTCGGTGTGAGATTACACACCTGATTACGGTAAGGACTAAACCTTCTTGATCGTCGGTAAATCACCATTACACTCGATTAACCAACAAACGAGGTTTTATTAATCTAAATCAGACGATCTAATGAAACGCTTACCCTTAGTATCGTGAACGACCACGATTTGTCTATTCTCACCGGATGATGGTCCACAACCCAGTGGGAAATCCCGAACTGCCGATACCGCCCTACGTTTGAACTTAGGAGTAGGAATTGCAAATCCACTCATTTTGTGTTCTCCTATCGCTTTTCCTTTCAAATCATTACCACTTGCCTCCATTGAAAAAGTCCCGGTCAGTAAAATACTACTATGAGAGAAAGTAGTTGTTTAGGGATAGGATTCGGCTTACCTCTACTTCCGAAGAACCAACGAGTAGAGAAAACGAGCAATTTAATCTCTATAATAATCGATTAGTCAATTCTATCATTTCATTTTAACGGAATAACCAAGTATTGAGAGATCGAAATGATCCATAAAGAAACTCCTTACCTTAATGATAATAGATCCGACTTCCACCGATTGGCTTAAGACTAGAGATGAATCGGCAAGGAAGTGATATTCAGTCACCCACTAGAACACTACGAAAAGAAGATGATCAAGATATGAGGGAGTAAGAGAAAATGATATTTCAGTTTAGAAACAAGTAGAACAACCGAATAGTGATGAACACACATTCGGCTAGGAAGAAAGATAAGAATAGAATGAAGCCCCTTACCCGTTCAACCAAAGAGAAATGTCCAACACGAAAGAATGGAGACGAGATAGTGACTAAGAGGATTCGGCTATTGGGAGAAATGAACAAAGAATATTCGGTCATATGGTAATGTCAATTTAGGAAAAAGGTAGAAAGGTTGAAGAAATGGTAAAAAGAAAAGAAAAGATGGAAAAAGAAGTGTTAGATAATTCGACTAACACAAAGGAAAAAGTGAGAAAATGCTTTGAGTGTTTTGATCATTTTGTGTTTTGGCAACAAAGGAAAAAGGTTGGAAAAGAGTACCAAAAATGTTCAAAAAAGAAAATAGGCCTTTCATGCACAAACTTGCAAATAGGCTAGGAAAGTTTGGCTCCTCTTTTTCTCCCAACAAAACCGTGTATCCCAAGCACCAAAAGGATTAAGGTTGACCAAAAATTTCTTTCCAATACACCTCCCTAAGATTCGGCCAACATGTTCCCCCACCTTATCCATTTCCTTTATTTCTTTCCTTCTTTTTCCCTTGCTTTCCTCCTTACCATATTTTCTTAGTCTTCTTTCCAACATTAGAAAAGTCTTCATTTCCTTCTTTGATGCCATGGCCGACACTTACCATACAACACTTGAGAAGCTCAAAAATTTAAGTCCCAAAAGTTGCAATAGATGGGTTTCGAACCCCTTTCCTCAATGCTCTCCACTTGAAAAAACCCCACTCCACCATGTGCTCCACTTGTGCTAGCAAAATACACATTTATTTCCTTAAGTCTTGATGCCACTTACCTTCTCTCCTTAAAGTGCTTAAACACAAAAATTTTACTAAGGCCTAACTCAACCCATAGCCTTCTTAGGGTCCCTAAACATACACAACTAACACTATTGACTAGCCTATCGCATGATATAATGTAAAACATAAATTCTCGAATTTCAGGATGTTACAAAAATTATGTCCATCTTCTTCTCCAATGGCTGAAAATCACTAAGGAGCCAGAGCTAGGGTTTCTTCAACTTCCAAGCTTGATAGTAAGTGCATCCTAGCCCCGTTATTAATGTTCTTCGTATTTTTGAGATCCTTGCAGCTCGATTTAGCTATTTCTAGTTATATTTTGAGCTAGGGTTTATGTTCAAAAATTTACCCATGTATGACCTACATGTATTTTGATGATTTATGGAAGAATATGAAAGTTTGATGCATGATAAACATATTTACCTAAGTGATTTTCATGAGAAATTCATAAAAAGGACTAAGTTGTAAAAGTTATGAAAATGGTCATACATGAGTGAAATAGTGGAAATTAGGGGCTGTTGTAGTTAAGAAAAAGATTCAGCTAGGCTTAAAATGCAAGAAAGTTGAATAAAAATCATTTTACGAGCCTAGGGGCAAAAGTGTAATTATGTGAAAGTTTAGGGGCAAAATTGTAATTTTGCCAAAGTATGATTCATGAGTCAATTTAGTCAATGTGAGTATTGAATAAGTGAAATTGTTATTATAGATCAAGAAACACGAAGCCCGAAATGAAACCGAGGCAAGAACAAGGTTGTGGATTAAATCGAATATCTACACACATTTTGAGTACCGAGGTTAGTTTGTGTGAAATTATAGCTACATAATGTTTTTATGTTTTAATTTGCTTGATATTATGAGAAATGAATATTATTTCTATGAAATTAACTATTGATGTCTCGATAAGAATTTGATGAAAATATGTTATGATGAAGTCCCGGTTGAAGATTCGAAATAACGAGGATACCTATGTCACGACATGAGACAAGGAAGGTCCTGTATAATACCATTTCTGGGACATGGCATCGGCATCGAATAAGGAAGGTCTCGTATAAGACCATGTCTGGGACATGGCATCGACACCGAATAATGAAGGTCTCGTATAAGACCATGTCTGGGACATGGCATCGGCACTGAATAAGGAAGGTCCCGTATAAGACCATGTCTGGGACATGGCCTCGGCACCAAATGAAGATCTTGTGTAAGACTATGTCTGGGATATGTCATCGACATCTATGTATGATCTCGTATAAGACCATGTCTAGGACATGGCATCGACATCTAGTTAAGAGATCCCGAGTAAGACCATATCTGGGATATGGCATTGGCATCGTGATACATGCATGATGAGATTGAGTATCCTCCGATATTCCGAGTAGTTCAACGGGCAAAAAAGTTAAGTATGCAAAGATGACAAAGAGCTAAGCTATAAAAAGATGACAAAGAGTTACATTTAAGTTAAGAATGATGATGATTTAAGTTTATATTCATGATAGCATAAGTGCTAAATTGTGTGATGAAGTGACACAGGTACCATGAGTAAAATACGAGTTATGAAACCGTAATGTGATATATGATGGGTAAGCATAAGTATGAGTAAGTATGACAAAGTACTTGAGAACTTGTATTGTTATTGTTCTATGAGATTAATGGATTTTACCATGAGTATTTATGTTGCTAATTTAATTCATGCAAACTTACTAAGCTATGTGCTTACCCCTCTCTTTTCCCTTTTCCTTGTAGTATCGCCAAGCTAGCTCAGGGATCGTAGGACGTCGGAGCTCGGATCACACTATCAGCTATTCTTTTGGTAAAGTAAAGTTGATTCATTTTGAGTATGGCATGTATAGGAACTTGGTCATTTGGTGTTATGTCATATTTGAAAGCCAAAGTGTTGGCTATTAATGCTATACACTCATTTTGTAAATGGCCATTGGAAATTGGCCAATATTTTTCAAGTATCATATTTTCAATGATGATAAGTTTCATGAAGTGAAAGTTCATGCAATTGATGGAGTAAAATGTGAGATGTATAAATGATGATTAGGGATTCTTCATAATGTATTATTTGCCATATTATGTGTGCTTGTGTTGGTATAAGTGTGTTTATGTTTCAGGGTGGCAATTGGCTTGGTAAATAGCCTTCTAATTGTCCACCCGGGTAGACACACGAGCGTGTGTCTAGGCCATGTGAGACACACGGTCAACCCCATAGGTGTGTTGATAGGTCGTGTGTCCCCTGCATCAAATTTACGAGAATTTGATTCGCCACACGGGCAAGTACACGGGCGTGTGCCTAGGCCGTGTGCCCCTCAAGAGCTTGCTGATGTCATAAATAGATTACCCAGGTTTTTCACACACGGGTGAGGACACGGGCGTGTCTAGGCCGTGTGAAGGACACGGGCCACAGACACATGCATGTGTTCGGCCGTGTGAAAACCGCTTTAGGTTCAAAATGAAAAATAAATTCCACACGGGCTGGGAACATGGGCGTGTGTGACCAAGCGGCTTGCCCACACGGGCGTGTTCCATTTCACACGGGTGTGTGGCCCTGTTTTAGGTAAAAAAAATTCTAAATGCACCAAAGTTCCCGATTTAATTCTGAAACCTTCCGTATAGATGTTTAAGGCCTCGTAGGCCCATAATAAGGATGCTATGATTATGAATGAAGAAGTTTCAAGTTGAAACAAAAATTTTATAGCTCGAAGTTGTATGTTTGAGTAAGTTAAGTCCGGTAATGCGTCATACCCTGTCCCAGCGTCAGATATGGGTAAGGGGTGTTACATTTAGTGGTATCAGAGCTACGATTTAGTCGATTCTCAGGCTAACATAGCATAAGCATGAGTCTAGCAATACATGCCATACACATGAGTATTTACATTATGATAGTGTGACGACTCCTGATGATTAAATTGTGTTTTTATATAGTAAATGGATCCTGAAAGAGCTGTGGCTGATGATGTAGAAAATGTAACGCCACGACTCATTGAAAGGGATCGGTGCGAATGAAAATGAGAATAGACCTACGACTGTAAGTCAAAGAGGAGGAGAAGAGGCTAGGGAAGCCTTTCTCCACATGATGAATGCATGGTATACAGAGTTCGTTCGTGTGAACTCGAATGCCCAACCCCTTCCACCCCCACCTATTCCTCAGCATACCCCTGTAGCTGTAATATCCCGGGTTAAGGGCTATTTTGTTGTTGCATGTTATTGCATGTGTTTAGTGTGTTGTGTTGCTATTTCGGTGTTTTAGGGGCTTAATTGTGGGCTAGGAGTGTGCCTGGGTAGGTAGGAAAATTTTGGTTTTTGGGTGCTAGGTGAAGGGAGCTGAGGAAGCTGGGGTTTAAGAAAATAATTTGTTGTTTTGTTGCACAAGTAAGGAGCTAGCTTAGTGGCAAAGCATGCGCTACATGGGGGAGCTTGGTGTGGCGTCATCTACATGGAGTGGAGGTCTAGTGTTCGAGCTGCGAATTCCTCATTTTGGTTACATTTTGGGACGGCATGGAGGAGAGGTAGAAGGCTAGTGAAATTCTACCTTGGACCAAGTCATACTTTTCAAATGAAAGGTGGAGAGCATTTGTAGGAGGGTGACTTGGTCATGCATGTTTGAATGAGTGGTTGGGAGTCTTTGGAGGTTGTGGCCGAATTTTTGGAGAGGTATGGGAAGGGGGACGGCTTGGTAGTGTGTTGTGGAGGAGTGCCGAATTCCACTTTAGCATTTTGGTTGGTTTCGGTCAAAGGTGGTAAGCGAAATTCTTTTCTTTTTGTCAATTTCCTAAACCGAATTTCAAGTAAAACTCTCCCACTTTTGTTTCTTGAAACAGAAATCCCAAGCAACTCTATTGCCGAATTTTGTAGGTGGTTTTCTACATCTTGTGTTGGCTAGCCGAATGCCCTCCCCACTCTTCTTCTTTCTTTCATTTTGAGTTAAGCCGAAATCATCTTACCTTGTTCTTCTAATTTTCGTTTTCCCTTTTCCATACCATTTAGCCAAACCCATCCTTCAAAACTCTCTTCTCATTTCTTCTTTTGGCAAACCGAAACTACTTTCATTCCATCCATTTCTCCCTTTCTCAATTGCCATTGCAAAACTACTTTTTCTCACACTTCTTTTCTTTCTCTTCCACTCAAGCCGAACGCTAGAGGTGATAAACACTTAAAGCCGTTTTCTTTCTTCTTTCTTTGGAAGCCTTGACCGAATCTATCCCCTCTTCTAGTGGTGTTTACGTTGGCCGATTAAGGGTTGGTGATTGAGGTAAGTGCTAGCCGAATATTTTCTTTCTTTTCTCACTCGTACTCTATCGATTTGGGTTTTGTTAAGAGTTGTATATGACAACTATTGATGAGTGTTATCTCTTATGTGGGAACCGATTGCATCATAGGACAAAAGGGGACTTCGAAGCAGTCAAGTGGAACTTTCTACCTTTGCTTAACCATTTGATAGGTGGTGGTAAGAAGATTATCTGTTAGTCTATTCTTTTGGATTTCAATAAGATAAGGCTTCAAGTGTTTTAATTGTTCTCTTTTTAGGGGTGGCCGATTGTTAAAGGAGAACCACTGCTTGGTTCAAGATTTGGTAGGAAATCAAATCTAATATAAAGGTAAGGGTTCGATATTAACCCCTTTGGTTAATTGATGTTGGCCGAATGTTAGGGATGCCTAACCCTTATGTTTGGCCGATTGTAGGAGCTAGTACTCGAGGGATTTAGATCGTTTCGTTGGGATTTTAGACTCGTATTACCAGGTGTAAAACTAACACACTTCCGTTTAGTAATATGATTGATAACCCGTGTGATAATTAATGAAACAGTTGATGATTGATATGATACCTAATGGGTATGATCTTGGACTCGGGTAAGCCAAAGATTATTATTGTTATGAGTTTACTAATGATCTATATGATACCATGGCTATGGATATATGTGACATGGGATATGAGGTTAGGCATATTAGCATGATATGCATGATTTGTATGATATGCATGATTACATGAGTATGGTATGTTGATGGGTGATATGAGTGGAGAGGCGGTGATATTTTGTCTTGTGAGCACCACCGTGTTTTGGTAACACACTTTGTGACTTTGGGTCACGGAGGTTTGGCACCTCAGAGGTTTGGCACCTCATTGCGACTCGTCCCCGTGGTTAACACCACCGTGGGTTGGCCCCACATGAGATATGGGATCGTCTCACTAGTGATTGGGTATCACACGATGGGTTGGCCCCATCATTCGATTAATGTGACTACGGTCACCGGTGGTTTGGTACCACATTTGTGTCTTTGGGACACCGGAGGTTGGGCACCTCATTGCGACTCGTCCCCGTGTTAACACCACCGTGGGTTGGCCCCACATGAGATATGGGATCGTCTGCTAGTGATTGGGTATCACACGATGGGTTGGCCCCATCATTCGATTAATGTGACTACGGTCACGGTGGTTTTAGTACCACATCGTGTCTTTGGGACACGGAGGTTGGGCACCTCATTGCGACTTCGTCCACGTGGTTTGACACCACCGTGGGTTGGCCCCACTTGAGATACGGGATCGTCGCTAGTGATTGGGTATCACCACGATGGGTTGGCCCCATCATTGGATTTGTGACTTGGTCACGATGCTTTAGTAGCACAAACGTGTCTTTGGGACACGGTGGTTTGGCACCGCATTGATGGATATTGTGTCTTTGGGACACGGTGTTTTAGTAACACATTGTGACTATATGTCACCAGGTGGTTTAGCACCACCAGGTGGTTTGGTACCACACGAGTGTAGAAAAGCGTCTGGATGGTTAGGATCGGGTTGCATTAATTATGTTGCTATGTATGATGTGTGTTAGCATGTTGTGTTATCGGAGCGGGATTTATACATTTGAGTCATTCGACTCACCCTCTCCTTTGATATTTCGGTGACTCGTAGACGCGGACAAGGAGCCGGATGGACTCGGGTGCACATGCCATGCTTTAATAAAAGTTTTGCTCGGACTATTCAATTTGGGTACTTTAACTTATTTACTTTTAGTTGGGTTTTAGTTTGGATTTGTAAAAGGCCTTTGATTTATGTTTTATGATGGTTATGGTTTAATTAGATTCTTAACCTGCTTAACAAATAACTTGGAATGAAATTTTACTAAAAATTTGGAAGGATAATGTTTTCAAAACTATAACGCAATGTGTTTTAAACTATACCATCGGGTATCTCACTATGTTTTGTTATAAAGTAAACTCAAATGATTTTCAAATCAAACTCGATTTTCTACTAAGTCAAAAATGTTTTAAAGTAGCACTAAGAAACTATTGGAATTACTAAATGAAACCAACTCGTTTTTAACTATATACTTTGGATAAGTTTTCAAAATCTAATCAAACAAGCCTACTCCAATTTTCCTCAAATTCACTATGTTTTCACCCCGCTCTTAAACGAAAAAATCGATCACTCAAAAACATTTTTCCCCAGTAACATACAGTTCGGACGTGGTGTCTGTCCGAGTTTGAGGTGTTACAATTGTGGTATCGTGAGCCAAGTTCAAAGGCTCATTGTGGGCTGAGGCCCAAAAAGTTTTTAAGAGTTTATTTTAAGTGTTTGTATGGTTTGAAAGGCATGGCACCGAGTCTCGGCACCCGGTTCGCCTGGTAAGTACCCTTACTATTGCTTGTGAAATGATTGGATGTGATATGATTCGATGAATAGCAATAGTATACTACTTTAGAGATTGAAACCGATAGGATTACGTGAACTCGCGAGAACAAATCTCCTTAAATATTCATAAGATTTGCCTTAAAATAGTGGAATATATCTTGATGCATAAAACTCTTAAATCGAATCGTAGAAAGATTAGTCATGAGCACTCGAGCGGGACGTGGTCGTAATACTCGTGGTAGAGGTAGGGGTAGGATGACGGTTTACGAACCCGTAGGATCTGGTCGAAGTCGAAAAAATGAGATCTGGATTCGCCACCGTTGGAGGTGGTGAGTTCCAAGATCGGGCCGGGGGCGATGCGAAGGTCACGAGCGATCTTTGCGAGTGTTGGAAAGGGTAGTGCTGGTGTAGGTGGTGGTGCGGGAGCTAGAAATGCGTACTGGCGACTTCGGGCAAATGGGGCGAATTCTTTCGAGGTGTATCTGGTGTCGCTCCCAAGACTGCTGAGTATTGGCCGGAGGCAATCGAGCGGATCATGGATGATCTGGACTTGGCTGCTTGAGAGAAGGCGAAGGGCATCGTGCTCGCTTCTCCGGGATGAGTCATATCGATGGTGGCTCACGGTTCGAGACGATGTGGCGTGAGAGGATCTGACATGGGATTATTTCAGTTTGCATATCAAAAGAAATACATCGGAGCTAGTTATATTGACTTCCAGTGAAGGCATTTCGAGAGGCTTGTTTAGGGAGTAAATCTGTTTTAGTGCAGTGAGTTCTGGTGAGTAGGTATGCCGAGGGCATTGTGGCCACCGAGCATGAGAGGTGTGTTCGTTTTCGAGGATGGTGCATGAGGCAATTGAGATCGCTGATTGCTCCTCGCGGGGAGCGCGAGTTCTTTGTCTTAGTTGAGAAGGCTAAGGTAGCCGAGGGTGTTAAGGAGTCGGTGAGACAGGGGCATGGATAGAAATAGGCATAAGAGGAGCTTTGGGTCTTCGGATCGTCGGGTAATCCGCAGAAGAGAGCTAGGCAGAGTGGGCGAATCGATCTGCTAGGTTTGTTCTTTGCTAGCGGGGGCCCGCCGCAGATGTAATCGATGTGGGAAATCTCATTGGGGTGGTTCTTTGGACCGGAGGAAAGGGTTGCTTTAGAGTGGTTCTCTGGAGCACCGTGTGAGGGACTTTGTCCCGCGTAGGTTGGCGAGATTCGATCGAGAGTCGGGCCGTGTCGATTCGAGGTAATAGACCACCACCGCGAGAGGGGCCGTGGTAATGGCGAGAGTGGTAATGGTTCAGTCGGGCCGTGGAGCACCGGGCGGAGGTGCGGGTAGTTCGATGCGGCATGGCTGGATTAGTGTATCTTTGCGGGCGCGGGAGGAGGCGGCGCTTGCCGGGCGTCATAATCGATGCGTTTTTGATTTTTGGTTCTCCTTATCTTTGCTTTGATTGATGTGGGTTCAACGCACTCTTATGTTGCCGATGTATAGTAGAGACCATGGATTTAGACTCGAGATATCTTCTAGGCGGATGAGCGTGATTAGCCCTCTAGGTCACTCTGTAGTAGTAGATAAATCTGTTTAGAGAGGTACCCCTAGAACTCCAAGGGGTAGTGTTTCTTCTTGATCTGATGGAACTGCCGTTTGGGGAGTTCGATCTGATTCTTGGATGGACTGGTTGGTCAAGTACCAGGGCGAGGTTGGATTGCGCGGCCAAGCGCATGGTTCTTAAGACGGTTGAGGGTGATGAGGTGGCTATGATAGGTAATAGGAGGGATTACTTATCAAATGTGGTATCTGCTCTGAAAGCGGAGAAGATGGTCAGGAAGGGCTGTGAAGCATATGTAGTTCATGTGTATGCCTTGGAGGCTAAAGAGTCTGCTGTGGAGAAGGTTCGTACTGTTAAGGAATTTGCTGATGTGTTTCCTGAGGAGCTTCCGGGTTTGCCGCCAGATCGCGAGGTAGAGTTCGGGATAGATCTATTACACGAGGCTGCGCCAGTGTCTATTGCTCCGTATAGGATGGCGCCAAAGGAATTGGTGGAGCTTAAGGCTCAGATCCAGGAGTTATTGGATCGAGGTTTTATTAGGCCTAGTGTTTCGCCGTGGGGTGCGCCGGTACTCTTTGTCAAGAAGAAAGATGGCACGATGCGGATGTGTATAGACTCACTTGATTGAATAAGTGACGATTAAAAACAAGTATCCGTTGCCACGGATAGATGACTTGTTTGATCAGGTGAAGAAGTCTTCTGCGTATATTTTCAAAGATCGACTTGAGGTCCAGGTATCACCGATTAAGAGTTAAGGAGGTGATATCCATAAAACAAGCGTTTGGACTCGGTATGGGCACTACGAATTTACGTAATGCCGTTCGGGTTGACTAACGCACCGCAGGCGTTTATGGATATGATGAATAGGTGTTTCAACGATGATCTGGATCGGTTCGTCGTGGTTTTCATAGACGACATCTTGGTGTACTCAAGGGCGGAGGAAGAGCATGATAAGCATTTGCGAGTGGTGTTGCAGATTTTGAGGAAAAGCGACTCTATGCTAAGTTCGGTAAGTGTGAGTTACGGCTTAGGAAGTGATTTTCTTGGGTCATGTAGTGTCGGTGAGGATTGAGTAGATCCTCGTAAGATTGAGGCGATTTTGGATTGGAAGCCGCCTAAGTCGATGGTTTGAGATTCGGAGTTTTCTGGTTTGGCGGATACTCACCGAAGGTTTGTTGAGGGTTTTTCGTTGATAGCGTACCGGATGACCAAGTTCTTTGAGGAAAGAAGTTCCGTTTGTATGGGTGAGAAACAATGAGAAAGCTTCGATAAGTTAAAGAAGATTTTGACCGAGGCTCGGTTTGATACAACTTTGAGGCCGTAAAGGAATTCCACGATGTATTGTGACGCATCACATGCGGGTTTGGGTTGTGTCTTTGATGCAAGAAGGTAAGGTTGTGGCTTACGCTTTCTCGGCGACTAAGGTCACATGAGGTCAACTATCCGACGCACGATTTGGAGCTAGCGGTCGTAGTCTTCGCCTTAAAGATTTGGAGGCACTACTTGTGCGGAGAGAGATCGATAGTCTACACCACCATAAGAGTCTGAAGTATCTCCCGACTCGGAAGGATTTGAATTTGAGGCGTATGATGGGTTGAGTTCTTTGAAAGATTATGACTGCTCGATTGAGTATCATCCGGCAAGGCTAACGTGGTGGCCGACGCGGTGAGCCGTAAAGTCGCTTTGGACTTAAGAGCATTGTTTGCCCACTTGAGTTTGTATGACGACGGGAGTATTCTCGCGAAGCTGCGAGTTAAGCCTACTTGGGTTGAGCGGTCGTAGAGAAACAGATTAGAGGATGAGGTTACGAGGCGCGAAGGTTGCAAGTGCGAGAATGGTGGTTTGGAGGGTTACAACTTGTCTAGTGATGAGGTGTTGTGTTTTGGGGTAGGGCTTGTATGCCTAAAGATGTTGAGTGAGGCGAAAGATTCTTGGGGCGCACATATAGCGATCCTTATGCTATGCATCCCGGAGGTAGCAAGATGTATAGGGATCTTAGAGAGTAGTTTTGGTGGCTTTGGCTTGAAGAAAGAGGTGACAGAGTTTGTTGGGAAGTGTCGACTTGTCGGCCAGTCAAGGCTGAACATCGATTCTGCCGTCGGGTTTGCTTCGACTGTGAAGATTCCTCGATGGAAGTGGGAAAGGATAACCATGGATTTAAATCGGTGGGTTACCGCTTACGCCAAGCAAGAAGGATTCAGTTTGGGTAGTGGTGGATCGTCGACTAAATCGCTCACTTTATTCCGGTGAGGGTTGACTACTCACTTGGTTTGGCGAAAAGCCGTATGTGTCGAGAGATAGTAAGGTTGCATGGTGTGCCGCTTTGATAATCTCGGATAGGGATCCCGTGTTTACGTCAAGGTTTTGGAAAGCGTTGCATCGGGCTTTGGGTGCGCGTTTGGATTTCAAGACGGCTTTTCACCCATGATCGGCGGTCAATCGAAAGGGTTATTCGATCTTAGAGGATATCTTTGAGAGGTTGTGTCCTGGATTTCGTGGGTAGTTAGGCGGAGTTTTGCCATTAGTGAGTTTGCCTACAACAACGATTTACCAAGCGAGCATAAAGATGGCACCATATGAGGCGTTGTATGGTAGGAAGTGTCGCTCACACCTACGTGTTGGGCGGAGTTAGGTGAACGCCAGTTGTTGGGACCCGAGTTGGTTCTTTGAGACGACGAAAGGTAAGGTTAAGTTGATTCGGGCTCGATTAAAGGAAGCTTGGTGACCGCGTAAGTCTTATGCCAATCTTAAGCGAAGAGATATAGAGTTTCTTTGTAGGGGATCGAGTTTTCTGAAGGTCTCGCCTTGGAAGAAGGTGTTGAGGTTCGGAAGGAAAGGCAAGCTAAGTCCGAGGTTTATTGGGCGTATAAGGTTTTGAGGCGTGTTGGACCGATGGCGTATCGGCTTGAGTTGCCGGTGAGAGCTTAGTCGATTCACGACGCGTTTTCACGCGTTTGATGCTTGGAGGTATCGTTCGGATCCGTCACATGTGGTAGCGATGGAAGAGATCGAGGTGAATCCAGACTTGTCTATGGAGGAGGAACACATGCGCATTCTTGATCGGGATGTGAAGGTTCTGCGTAGAAAGTCTATGCCTTTGGTTAAGGTACTTTGGCGGAATCATGGCGTAGAAGAAGCTACGTGGGAACCCGAGGATATGATGAGACAAAGAATACCGCAACTCTTTTGACCGAGTAATTTGAGGCGAAATTATTTTTAAGAGGTAGAACTGTAATATCCCGGGTTAAGGGCTATTTTGTTGTTGCATGTTATTGCATGTGTTTAGTGTCTTTGTGTTGCTATTTCGGTGTTTTAGGGCTTAATTGTGGGCTAGGAGTGTGCACAGGTAGGTAGGAAAATTTTGGTTTTTGGGTGCTAGGTGAAGGAGCCGAGGAAGTGGGGTTTAAGAAAATAATTTGTTGTTTTGTTGCACAAGTAAGGAGCTAGCTTAGTGGTAAAGCATGCACTACATGGGGAGCTTGGTGTGGCGTCATCTACATGGAGTGGAGGTCTAGTGTTCGAGCTGAATTCCTCATTTTGGTTACATTTTGGGACTGCATGGAGGAGAGGTAGAAGGCTAGTGAAATTCTACCTTGGACCAAGTCATACTTTTCAAATGAAAGGTGGAGAGCATTTGTAGGAGGGTGACTTGGTCATGCATGTTTGAATGAGTGGTTGGGAGTCTTTGGAGGGTTGTGGCCGAATTTTTGGAGAGGTATGGGGAAGGGGGACGGCTTGGTAGTGTGTTGTGGAGGGAGTGCCGAATTCCACTTTAGCATTTTGGTTGGTTTCGGTCAAAGGTGGTAAGCCAGAATTCTTTTTCTTTTTGTCAATTTCCTAAACCGAATTTCAAGTAAAACTCTCCCACTTTTGTTTCTTGAAACCGAAATCCCAAGCAACTCTATTGCCGAATTTTGTAGGTGGTTTTCTACATCTTGTGTTGGCTAGCCGAATGCCCCTCCCCACTCTTCTTCTTTCTTTCATTTTGAGTTAAGCCGAAATCATCTTACCTTGTTCTTCTAATTTTCGTTTTTCCCTTTTCCATACCATTTAGCCGAAACCCATCCTTCAAAACTCTCTTCTCATTTCTTCTTTTGGCAAACCGAAACTACTTTCATTCCATCCATTTCTCCCTTTCTCAATTGCCATTGCGAAAACTACTTTTTCTCACACTTCTTTTCTTTCTCTTCCACTCAAGCCGAACGCTAGAGGTGATAAACACTTAAAGCCGTTTTCTTTCTTCTTTCTTTGGAAGCCTTGACCGAATCTATCCCCTCTTCTAGTGGTGTTTACGTTGGCGATTAAGGGTTGGTGATTGAGGTAAGTGCTAGCCGAATATTTTCTTTCTTTTCTCACTCGTACTCTATCGATTTGGGTTTTGTTAAGAGTTGTATATGACAACTATTGATGAGTGTTATCTCTTATGTGGGAACCGATTGCATCATAGGACAAAGGGGACTTCGAAGCGATCAAGTGGAACTTTCTACCTTTGCTTAACCATTTGATAGGTGGTGGTAAGAAGATTATCTGTTAGTCTATTCTTTTGGATTTCAATAAGATAAGGCTTCAAGTGTTTTAATTGTTCTCTTTTTAGGGGTGGCCGATTGTTAAAGGAGAACCACTGCTTGGTTCAAGATTTGGTAGGAAATCAAATCTAATATAAAGGTAAGGGTTCGATATTAACCCCTTTGGTTAATTGATGTTGGCCGAATGTTAGGGATGCCTAACCCTTATGTTTGGCCGATTGTAGGAGCTAGTACTCGAGGGATTTAGATCGTTTCGTTGGGATTTTAGACTCGTATTACCAGGTGTGTAAACTAACACACTTCCGTTTAGTAATATGATTGATAACCTGTGTGATAATTAATGAAACAGTGATGATTGATATGATACCCTAATGGGTATGATCTTGGACTCGGGTAAGCCAGTATTATTATTGTTATGAGTTTACTAATGATCTATATGATACCATGGCTATGGATATATGTGACATGGGATATGAGGTTAGGCATATTAGCATGATATGCATGATTTGTATGATATGCATGATTACATGAGTATGGTATGTTGATGGGTGATATGAGTGGAGGGAGCGGTGATATTTTGTCTTGTGACGAGCACCAGTGTTTTAGTAACACACTTTGTGACTTTGGGTCACCAGAGGTTTAGCACCTCCAGGAGGTTTGGCACCTCATTGCGACTGCGTCCCTCGTGGTTAACACCACCGTGGGTTGGCCCCACATGAGATATGGGATCGTGCGCTAGTGATTGGGTATCACACGATGGGTTGGCCCCATCATTCGATTAATGTAACTACGGTCACCGGTGGTTTGGTACCACATTTGTGTCTTTGGGACACGAGAGGTTGGGCACCTCATTGCGACTCGTCCCTCGTGGTTAACACCACCGTGGGTTGGCCCCACATGAGATATGGGATCGTCTGCTAGTGATTGGGTATCACACGATGGGTTGGCCCCATCATTCGATTAATGTGACTACGGTCACGGTGGTTTAGTACCACATCCGTGTCTTTGGGACACCAAAGGTTGGGCACCTCATTGCGACTCGTCCTGTGGTTTGACACCACCGTGGGTTGGCCCCACTTGAGATACGGGATCGCCTCGCTAGTGATTGGGTATCACACGATGGGTTGGCCCCATCATTGGATTTGTGACTTCGTCACGATGCTTTAGTAGCACAAGCGTGTCTTTGGGACACCAGTGGTTTGGCACCGCATTGATGGATATTGTGTCTTTGGGACACCAGTGTTTTGGTAACACATTGTGACTATATGTCACCGGTGGTTTGGCACCACCAGTGGTTTGGTACCACACGGGTAGAAAAGGCGATACGGATGGTTAGGATCGGGTTGCATTAATTATGTTGCTATGTATGATGTGTGTTAGCATGTTGTGTTATCGGGGCGGGATTTATACATCGAGTCATTCGACTCACCCTCTCCTTTGATATTTCGGTGACTCGTGAAGCGCGACAAGGAGCCGGGATGGACTCGGGTGCACATGCCATGCTTTAATAAAAGTTTTGCTCGAGACTATTCAATTTGGGTACTTTAACTTATTTACTTTTAGTTGGGTTTTAGTTTGGATTTGTAAAAGGCCTTTGATTTATGTTTTATGATGGTTATGGTTTAATTAGATTCTTAACCTGCTTAACAAATAACTTGGAATGAAATTTTACTAAAAATTTGGAAGGATAATGTTTTCAAAACTATAACGCAATGTGTTTTAAACTATACCATCGGGTATCTCACTATGTTTTGTTATAAAGTAAACTCAAATGATTTTCAAATCAAACTCGATTTTCTACTAAGTCAAAAATGTTTTAAAGTAGCACTAAGAAACTATTGGAATTACTAAATGAAACCAACTCATTTTTAACTATATACTTTGGATAAGTTTTCAAAATCTAATCAAACAAGCCTACTCCAATTTTCCTCAAATTCACTATGTTTTCACCCCGCTCTTAAACGAAAAATCTGATCACTCAAAAACATTTTTCCCCGTAACATACCAGATTCGGACGTGGTGTCCTGTCCGAGTTTGGGGTGTTACAGTAGCTCCCCAAGTGGTAGAAGTGGTAAAGAGAGAAAACCCTCCGGTTGATAGAATCCAAAAGCAAGGAGCCGAGGAATTTTGAGCTAGTAAGGATGACGACTCGAAAAGAGCAGAATTTTGGCTCGAAAATACCATTAGGGTATTTGATGAATTATCTTGCACATCTGAAGAGTGCATGAAATGTGTAGTGTCTTTTCTGAGAGATTCTGCTTATCAGTGGTGGAACACCCTTGTGTCGGTTGTACCAAGGGAAAGGATCACATGGGAATTTTTCCAAGAAGAATTTCGGAAAAAGTACATTAGCCAAAGGTTTATCGACCAGAAAAGAAAAGAATTCCTGGAACTAAAACAAGGTAGAATGACAGTAACTGAGTATGAGCGTGAGTTCGTAAGGCTCAGCAAATACGCTCGAGAGTGTGTATCCACTGAAGCCATTATGTGTAAACGGTTTGAGGACGGATTAAATGAAGATATCAGATTATTTGTTGGTGTCCTTGAGTTGAAAGAATTTGTTGTACTAGTGGATCGGGCTTGTAAAGCTGAGGAATTAGTCAAAGAGAAAAGAAAGACTGAGATAGAGTCTCGTGACTTAAGAAAGAGACAATTGAATAAGTCATTTCAGTCTTGTCCAAGAAGTCAAGAGATTTCCCTACCCGATCAGCTACTTCAGCCGGGTTTTCAAATCGAAGTAAGAGTAAACAGTATTCGGGGATTAAAGCTCAGACTACCTCAGTTGCTAGTGTTGGGAACACTCGACCTAATAGACCGAAATGTCTACAGTGTGGTAGATGACATCCCGGTGAGTGCCGAGCCCACGAGTGAGCCTATTTTAAGTGTGGTTCCCAAGATCATTTCATTAGAGAATGCCCTGAGATGGTTGAAAAAGAGAAAATTCAGAGTGCCAGATCGGGAAGTACTACTAGAGGGAGACAACAGAGGAACCCGAGAAGTGGAACGAGTAGTAAGAGTGCACCCAGAGAGCAGGCTGCAAGATTTTAGGGTAGAGCGCCTACGAGGACTTACGCCATTCGCACTCGCGAAGAGGCGTCCTCCCCTGATGTAATTACGGGTACATTTTCTCTCCATAATATTAATGTTGTTGCTTTAATTGACCCGGGATCTACCCACTCATATATTTGCAAGAAATTAGTATCTAGTATGAGCATGCCTGTAGAGCCTACCGAGTTTGTGATACAAGTGTCCAATCCTTTAGGCAAAAGTGTATTGGTTGATAAGGTATGCAAAGATTGCCAATTGATGATTAGAGGTCATTATTTTAAGGCAAATCTCATGCTATTGCCATTTGATGAATTCAATATAATTCTTGGTATGGACTGGTTAACCGCTCATGATGTGACAGTAAATTGTGGAAAGAAATACATTGAATTGAGATGTGAAAACGGGGACACCCTTCGTGTTGAATCAGATGAACAAGACAGACTGCCTATAATGATCTCTCATATGTCTGCCCATAAATATGTAAGAAAGGGGTACGAAGCATATCTTGCCTTTGTGATGAATGCCAAAGAGACTGAGTTAAGAATTGAATTAGTACCGATAGTATGTGAGTATCCAGATGTATTCCCAAAAGAATTGCCAGGGTTGCCTCCAGTTAGAGAGGTTGAATTTGGCATTGAGTTAGCTCCTGGTACTGTACCTATATCGATTGCTCCATACGGAATGGCTCCAACCGAGTTGAAAGAATTAAAAGCACAGTTTCAAGAGTTGACAGACAAAGGCTTTGCAAGACCAAGTTATTCTCCGTGGTGTGCTCCAGTATTATTTGTGAAAAAGAAAGATGGTTCCATGAGATTATGAATAGATTACCGGTAGCTTAATAAGGTTACTGTGAAGAATAAGTACCCATTGCCAAGGATCGATGATTAGTTTGATCAATTGAAGGGAGCCACTATATTTTCCAAGATAGACCTGAGGTCCGGTTATTACCAATTGAGGGTCAAAGATTCAGATGTGCCGAAAACCGCATTTCAGACAAGGTATGGGCACTATGAATTTTTAGTCATGCCTTTCAGTTTAACAAATGCCCCTGCCGTGTTTATGGATTTAATGAATCGCATCTTTCGACCATACTTAGATAAATTTGTTGTGGTTTTTATTGATGATATACTGATATATTCTCGTGATGAGAATGAGCATGCCGAGCACTTGAGGACGGTTTTATAGATTTTACGAGATAATCAGTTGTATGCCAAGTTTAGCAAGAGTGAATTTTGGCTCAAAGAGGTTGGATTTTTGGGGCACATTGTCTCGAGAGATGGAATCCGAGTAAACCCAAGCAAGAGTTCAGCTATTATTGATTGGAAGTCGCCAAGAAACATATCAGAGGTTAGAAGTTTTCTGGGCCTAGCTGGCTATTACCGGTGTTTTGTCAAAGGATTTTCTATGATAGCCACTCTGATGACGAGGCTATTACAGAAATATGTAAAGTTTGAATGGACAGACAAATGCCAACAGAGTTTCGAGAAATTAAAGGCATTGTTGACTGAGGCCCCAGTTCTAGTGCAACCTGAAACGGGAAAAGAATTAGTGATCTACAGCGATGCATCCTTGAATGGATTGGGCTGTGTGCTTATGCAAGAAGGCAAGGTGATAGCATATGCCTCTAGACAGTTAAAGCCACTTGAAAAGAATTACCAGACACATGATTTAGAGTTGGCTGCCATTGTGTTTTCTTTGAAGATATAGAGACACAATTTGTATGGTGAAAGATGTCGGATATTCACCGATCATAAGAGCCTAAAGTACTTGACGACTCAAAAGGAATTGGACTTAAGGCAGCGAAGATGGTTAGAACTGATAAAGGACTATGACCTGGTCATTAACTACCACCCGGGAAAGGTGAATGTAGTCGCCAATGCTTTAAGTAGAAAATCCATATTTGCTCTGAGGGCTATGAATACATGGGTGACTTTGTCAGACGATGGTTCCATTTTAGCTGAGTTGAGGGCTAGACCAATGTTCCTTCAAGAGATTTATGAGGCTCAGAAAGATGACAGTGACTTACAAGCCAAAAGAGTTCAGTGCGAGTCGGGTGCTGAGTTCAATTTTCGGATTAATTCTGATGGATGTCTGATGTTCAGAGACAGAGTTTGTGTACCGAGGAATGATGAGCTTATTCGAAAGATTTTACATGAGGCACATAGCGGATGTCTATCTGTACATCCGGGCAGTACAAAAATGTATAATGATTTGAAGAAATGGTATTGGTGGCTGAGTATGAAGAAAGATATTTCTGAGTTTGTATCAAGATGTTTGATTTGTCAACAAGTGAAGGCTAAACACCAAGTACCTTCAGGTTTGCTTCAACCTATCATGGTTCCCGAGTGGAAATGGGATCATGTTACCATGGATTTTGTGACGGGTTTGCCGTTAACCCCGAGTAAGAAAGATGTTGTATGGGTTATAGTCGATAGACTTACGAAGTCAGCCCATTTCATACCGGTATGTATTGATTATTCACTTGATAAGTTAGCAAACTTGTATGTTTCAGAGATTGTAAGACTTCATGGAGTGCCTTTGTCGATTATATCAAACAGAGATCCGAGATTCACATCCCGATTTTGGAAAAAGTTGCAAGAAGCTTTGGGCACAAAGTTGAGTTTTAGTACTGCTTTTCACCCACAAACCGACGGACAGTCGGAGAGGTTAATACAGATACTTGAGGATATGCTCCGGTGTTGTGTCCTTGAGTTTCAAGGCAGCTGGGAAAAGTACTTACCGTTGATAGAGTTTGCTTATAATAACAGTTTTCAGTTGAGTATGAAAATGGCGCCTTATGAGGCTTTGTATGGGTGTAAGTGCCGAACGCCTTTGTATTGGACTGAACTCAAGGAAAATTAGATTCACGGGGTTGATCTGGTTAGAGAAACCGAAAAGAAGGTAAAAATAATCCGTGATTGTTTAAAAGCTGCTTCTGGTAGACAAAAATCCTACTCGGACTTGAAACGAAAAGAGATCGAGTTTCAAGTTAGTGATAAGGTATTTTTGAAAGTATCACCATGGAAGAAAGTTCTCAGATTTGGCCGGAAAGGTAAATTGAGTCCACATTTTATCGGACCATATGAGATTACCGAGAGGATAAGGCCGGTAGCTTATCGACTGGCTTTGCCATCTGAGTTGGAAAAGATTCATGATGTGTTTCATGTGTCGATGTTACGTCGTTATCGATCAGATCCTTCGCATGTGATTACACCGACAGAGGTTGAAATTCAACCCGACATGACATATGGCGAAGAACCAGTTAAGATTCTAGCACGGGAAGTTAAACATTTAAGGAATAAAAGTATAGCTCTCGTGAAAGTATTATGGCCAAGACATGGTGCAGAAGAGGCTACATGGGAGCCCAATGAGGCTATGAGAAACCAGTACCCAAACCTGTTTACCGATAAGATTTTCAGGGACGAAAATCCCTAAGGAGGGAGAATTGTAACAGCCCGATTTAGGGCCTAGTCGGAATAGTGGTTGCGATATGATTTTATGAGGCTTATGATGTGGTTGCATAATTGTGTGAAAATTTTATAAGGAAATTTTATTAATTAGTGATCAATTTGTCTATTAGGACTAAATTGCAAAGATTAGAAAATAAGAGATTCTAGAGGATTCAAGTATGAAATAGAATTATAAATATTATTAGAGGTCATTAATTAGCAATTAGACCAATAAGATAATGATGGACAAAAATAGACATGGGAAGGAAAAATCTCTAGAAAGGACCATTAAGGGCATTTTTGTCATTTGGTAAATAAAAGATTAAAAAGGGAAAAAGAAGTCAAAATTATGTCCATCTTCTTCTCCAATGGCTGAAAATCACTAAGGAGCCATAGCTAGGATTTCTTCAACTTCCAAGCTTGATAGTTAGTGCATCCTAGCCCTATTTTTAATGTTCTTCGTATTTTTAAGATCCTCGTAGCTCGATTTAGCTATTTCTATCTATATTTTGAGCTAGGGTTTATGTTAAAAAATTTACCCATGTATGACATGCATGTATTTTGATGATTTATGGAAGAATTACTAACTATCACGAATTACTAACTTTTTCTTCAGTCTTTCTGATCAGATCAATCCCGTGAATCTTATTTTCGCTAAGCTCAGTCCAGTACAATGGTGTTCTACATTTACGGCCATATAGAGCTTCATACGGTGCCATTTTTATACTCGATTGGAAGCTATTATTGTAAGAAAATTCAATCAACGGTAGATATTTCTCCCAGCTACCTTCAAACTCAAGAATGCAACAACGCAACATATCCTCAAGTATCTGGATAACTCGTTCAGATTGACCATCCGTTTGTGGATGAAACGCAGTGCTAAAATGCAACTTTGAACCCAAATCTTCTTGCAATTTCTTCAAAAATCGCGAAGTAAATCTTGGATCTCTATCTGAAACAATAGATAGGGGAACACCATGTAATCTTACAATCTCAGAAATATACAACTCAGCTAATTTATCAAGAGAGAAATCTGTACGTACCAGAATGAAATGAGCTGATTTCGTCAATCTGTCAACAACAACCCAGATTGCATCTTTCTTTTTCGGAGACAAGGGCAAACCCGATACGAAATCCATTATTACTCTATCCCACTTCCACTCAGGAATCATATTAGACTGTAATAAACCTGACGGAACTTGATGCTCAGCTTTGACTTGCTGACAAATCAAACATTTCGAAACAAATTCTGAGATATCTCGTTTCATGCTGTGCCACCAATAAAGCTGTTTCAAATTGTTATACATTTTCGTGCTTCCCAGATGTACTGATAAAAACTACTGTGTGCTTCATTTAGAATCTTCCGAATGAGCTCAAAATTTCTTGGTACACATATTCTATCACGAAACATCAAACAGTCATCAGGCCCTATTCGAAACTCTGAATCAAAAGTCGACTCACACTGAGCTCATTTTGCTTGCAATTCATTATCAAATTTTTGAGCCTCATAAATTTGCTGTAGAAATAACGGTCTCGCTTTCAATTCGGCTACTATCGAACCAACGTCAGACAAAGCTAATTGTGTGTTCAAAGCACGTAAAGCAAATAAGGACTTTCAGCTCAAAGCATCAGGAACTATGTTCACTTTCCCCGGATGATAATCAATCACTAATTCATAATCTTTTAGCAATTCTAGCCATCTCCGCTGTCGCAAATTCAAATCTTTCAGGGTCATCAAATATTTCAAGCTTTTATGGTCGGTATAAATATGGAATTTCTCACCAAACAAATAATGACGCCAAATTTTCAACGCAAACACTATCGCGGCTAACTCTAGACCGTGCGTTGGATAATTCTTTTCGTGTAGCTTCAACTATCTTGAGGCATAAGCTACAACTTTGCCTTCCTGCATCAAAACACAACCCAAGCCATTTAACGATGCATCACTGAAAACTACGAATTCTTTACTCGAATCAGGCTGAACTAACACTGGTGCCTCTATCAATAATGCTTTCAACTGCTCGAAGCTTTGCTGACACTTTTCTGACCACTCAAATTTAACATCTTTTTGAAGTAATCGTGTCATCAGAGTCGCAATCATCGAGAATCCTTTCACAAATTGTCTATAATAGCCGGCTAGTCCCAGAAAACTACGAACTTCAGATACATTTCTCGGAGGCTTCCAATCTATAATTACAAAAATTTTGCTCGGGTTAACTCAGATACCCTCGGCTGAAACTATATGTCCCAGAAAACCAACCTCTCGTAGCCAAAACTAACATTTGCTAAACTTTGCAAATAATTGTTTATCTCTCAAAGTTTGTAACACGATTCTCAAATGCTTGGCATGCTCAGATTCATCACGAGATTAAATCAAAATGTCATCAATAAATACAACTACGAATCGATCTAAGTACGGCCTGAAAATTCAGTTCATCAAGTCCATAAAAATAGAAGGTGCATTTGTTAGTCCAAAAGGCATAACAAGAAGTTCGTAGTGTCCGTACCTTGTTCTAAATGCAGTCTTTGGCACATCTAAGTCTTTAATTCGCAACTGGTAATAACCCGATCTCAAATCAATTTTCGAAAACATTGTTGCCCCTTTTAACTGATCAAACAAATCATCTATTTGTGGCAAAGGGTATTTATTCTTGATCGTCACTTTGTTGAGCTGTCGATAGTCTATACACATTCTCATCGTGCCATCTTTCTTTTTCACAAATAACACCAGTGCACCCCAAGGAGAGAAACTTGGTCTAGCAAAACCTTTATTCGTCAACTCTTGCAACTGAGCTTTCAATTCTTTAAATCTGTTGGAGCCCTTCTGTACGGAGCTATCGATATCGGTGTTGCTCCCGGTACTAATTCAATACCAAACTCAACCTCTCTGATAGGTGGTAAACCCGGTAAATCTTTGGGAAATACATCTAGATACTCGCACACAACTGGTACTAACTCAATCTTTGTTTCTGTCACTTTCGTATCAAGTACATAAGCAAGATAAGCTTCACACCCCTTTCTCACAAATCTCTGAGCTAACATAGACGAGATCACAACCGGCAAACTATTCAGATCATCAGATTCAATTCTAATAGTCTCATTTTCTGACATTTCAGTTCAATTGTCTTTCATCTACAATTCACTATAGCATCATGCATAGTTAGCCAATCCATACCCAAAATCACATCAAATTCACCGAATGGAAACAACATCAGATTAGCCGGAAAATAGAAATCCCGATACATTAATGGACAATTCTTGCAGACTTTGTCAACCAAAACACATTTGCCTAAGGGATTCGATACTCTAATCACAAATTCAGTAGACTCTAGAGGCAAAGTCTTACTAGATACTAAATTCATACATATATAAGAATGAGTTGATCCTGGATCTATCAATGCAATCACATTAGTATCATAGAGAGTGAAAGTACCGGTGATAACATCTGGAGATGACGCTTCTTCGCGAGCGCGAATAGTGTAGGCTCTAGCAGGTGCTCTGGCCTCAGATCTCACAGTTAAATCATTTGTCACCCCTCTACTACCATTTACATTTCCGGCAATTCTAGGTGGTCTACCTCTATTCGACGTGTTACTTGGTCTCACATTCTAAACTCTATCTTTCTCATCCAGCTCAGGGCAATCTCGGATGAAGTGATCTAGCGAACCACATTTGTAACAAGCTTTATTACTTTTACTCCAGCATTCTCCAAAATGTCTTTTCCCACACTGCTGACACTCGGGTTTATTGTCTCTCACACTGCCAACACTCAGTACTGATGTAGCTTGAGCTTTAGAACCTGAGTATTGTTTTCTACGATCTCTGTTCGAACATTCATTTGAAGCATTTGGGCGAGCGTACGAATCTCTAGACTTCTTTGATGAAGAATGATACGGCCTACTCATCGATCTTTTTCTCGAGTCTCTAGCTTCTGAATATGCTTTTTTCTTTTCTTTCCTAAGATCCTCAGCTTTACAAGCCCTTTCAACCAGAACGACAAATTCTTTCAACTCTAGAATTCTGACTGGTAATTTCGTTCAACCCGTCAACGAACCGCTTACACATAATCTTTTCGGTAGAAACATACTCTCTAGCATTTTTACTCAACCGTACAAATTCTCTTTCATACTCGGTTACAGTCATTCAGCCTTATCTTAATTCTAGAAACTCTTTGTGCTTTTGATCAAGAAATCTTTGACTGATGTATTTCTTTCGGAATTCGGATTGAAAGAACTCCCAAGTAACCCGTTCTTTAGGAACCACATGTACCAACATGTTGCACCATTGATACGCGGTGTCTCTGAGCAAAGATACATCATATTTAATACATTCATCAGGAGTACAAGACAATTCATCAAATACTTGAATCATATTTTCGAGCCAGAACTCAGCTCTCTTAGCATCATCACTAGTAGTAGCCTGGAACTCTTCAGCCCCATATTTACGAATCTTATCTACTAGTGGCTTGTTCAATCGTATCGGATCTACAACATGACGAACAACAGGGATTTGTTGAGGAATAGGCGGGGGTGGAGGTTGTTGAGCACCCGGATGCATTCGAACGAACTCTGTGAACCACTCGTTCATTATTTGGAAAAAGGCTTATTTAGCCTCTCCCTCGTGGCTACTCGTTACAGGCCTAGAATCAGATGGCGCTGCCCCTTGAATGGGAGTAGGCGCATTACTCTCTACATCATCAGCTACAGCTCGTTCGAGATCCATTACTATACGAAAACACAATTTAAGCTATCAGGAATCATCACACTATCGCAAAGTATATATGGCATGTATAGATAGACTCTTACACACGCTACGTTAGTCCTAGAATCGACTAAACCGTAGCTCTGATACTAATAAAATGTAACACACCTAACCCATATCTGTCGCTGGAGTAGGGTTACGAGGTATTACTGATCAATACACATCATTTAACATACATAACTTATACATTTATGCATTCATAATCAAATACCATTTAATCACAAACACATCATCCCTTCTAAGGGCCTACGAGGCCATAAACATGCTTTAGAAGTGGTTTGGGACTAAACCGATAACATGCAAAAAAAAAAATTAGAAACTTAGAAAAATTTCAAACATACAGGGGTCACATGCTCGTGTTAACAAGCCGTGTGCCTCACGCAGCTCCAGACACGCCCGTGTCTCAGGCCATGTGGAAACAGGGCATACATACTGACTTGGGTCACACAGCCAACCACACGCCCGTATGTCTAGCCCGTGTGCCCTTCGAAGTGGCCACACACGCCCGTGTGCCAGGCCATGTGCTAGGCCTTGCCAAACCTATAGGGTATACTGACTTATACAACACGGCCAAGTTACACGCCCGTGTGCTAGGCCGTGTGCCAATTAGGGAGTATAATAACTTGTACCACATGGCCAGTCAACCACGCCCGTGTGTGAGACCGTGTGGAGCATACTGACTTCAATTCAATTTCAATACCAGGGGACACACGGCCGTGTAACATGACTGTGTGTCACACACGGCTGAGACACACGCCAGTGTCTCTGGCCATGTGGACAAAAGTAGGCCATTTGCAAGGCCAATTTGCCACCCCAACTTCAATGTACCTACACAAGGCAAAATGGTACCATTTCCATACACAAAGGGCAGCCAAATCAATCCCAATTCATGCTATACAAATACAACCATTTCACTATACCAAATACATGTCAAAAAAATATCAAACAATATGGTTCATTTACCATAATTCACATTGTAACACCCCTTACCCGTAACCGACGCCGGGACAGGGTACGAGGTGTTACCTATCTTAAACACATGCAAACATACATTTCTGAGTCATAAAATTTCGTTCAATTTTAAAACTTTTTTAAACTTTTCCTTAAAGTCCCTAATATGGTCCTACGAGGCCCAAAACACACTTTGAAAACGGTTCGGGACTAAACCGAGCACTTTAGAAAAACTTTAGAAAATATCATTGAAATCAAGGGCACACGCCCCGTGTGGAAGAATGACACGTCCGTGTGACCTCTTAACATGGCCATGCTAAAGGACCGTGTAGCTCACACGGGTTGAGCATATTGGAACACGCCCGTGTCCCTAGCCCGTATGGATTTATTTCTCTTTTCGAACCTACAGGGATTTTCACACGGCCTGGCACACGCCAGTGTCCATGGCCCGTGCCCCTCACACGGCCGTGACACACCCGTGTTTCAGCCCGTGTGCAAAAACCTTGACATTCTGTTTCTGACGTCATCAACCCTTTAAGGTCACACGGCCAAGGCACACACACGTGTGCTAGGCCGTATGGTGAATTTAATTACACAATTAAGGTGCAGGGGACACACTGCCAGACTACATGCCCATGGGGCAGACCGTGTGTCACACACGCCCGTGTGTCTGCCCGTGTGGACAGAAACAAGGCTTATTTACCAAGCCTTTTGCCACCCTTACTTTCACCAACATACACAACACCAAGTAACACCCATCCACACATAATACATGACCAATTCACCACAACTAAGACACTTACACAACATGGCCACTTCACTTCATTCACATGCAACACTTATCACATTCTTTATCAATTCAATCATACAACTTGCTCAATCATGCATTAACATACCATATGCTCAACCATGCAAATTTTTACATTCATGAAAAATATCATCATATGCATATAACAATAACAAATATTAGCCTTATACAAAATGATCTATCAAATAGCATAGGCCCATATTTAGCAAATTCAGCTATGACACTTAACAACATAATTAAATCTCCTATACATGCCACAACTCAACTACTTGAATTCAACAATACCCGAAGTGATAGCTTAATAGTGTGATGGTATCTCCGACGTTCTCCAACCCGAGCTAGCCTGAGGACATTATAAACATAGAAAATAGATAGAGTAAGCTATAAAGCTTAGTAAGTACGTATGTAAATAATAAAAAATTGATTACCATGCTTTTAAAAATTCTTATTATTAGCGCTCAAGATAATACCATAATTATTGCATAAAATTTCACAATTCATTTATGTTCATCTTGAGCTGTCTACTCGAGTTACAGTCACTAAATTATTTTTATCCGAAGCTACAAAACTCCAAATTAAGATCCGCTAATTTTCCCTAAAACTAGACTCACATATATTCTTACCATATGATTTCCAGAATATTTGGTTCAGCCAATCAATACAATTTATTCTTTAAATTCTCCCATGTTTTGTTGTCTAATAGTTCTGACCCTTCTTCACTAAAAATTTATTTTATTGTTGTTCAGAACTTGAATGACATTCCCGTTTGTTTCTCTTGAAAATATACTCATTAAGAAATTCAAGCATATAAATTTTATCCCTTTATTATTTTTGTACAATTTTTAATGAATTTCCCAAGTCAGAATAGGGGATTCAGAAATCATTCTGACCCTGTCTTACTAAAATCCAAATATCTCACCATATAAATTTTTTTTTCTTATTCTGTTTATTTTATGTAGAAATAGACTCCATAAGATTTAATTTCATATCCCATTCAACCTCTAATTCAATTTCAAAATTTTTTGGTGATTTTTCAAAATTATACAACTGCTGCTGTCCAAAACTATTTTATTTCTAATTTTACTCTTTCATGATTGCTTTGAATTAACATCCATTTAATCATACATAACACCAAAGCATATCCTTAACTAGCCATTCCAATAGCTAGTCATTATCGAATATTTACATGCCATTCATTTGCCCCTTTAACCTATACGTCAACAACATAACTTAAACTTATCATGTCTCAATTTAAGTTGGCCTAAAAGCCTCACACATAGTCATCAATCAAATTTACCACCTATTTATACATCATAAGTATAGACCTATCGTCACAAGGTCATCACAAGATCATTTTCATAGGTATGACTTACTCATTTACATTCTTACCAAATGTTCCATATACATCGAAATTCAGTACTTATGAATTTTGTGTACATACCTGTACCCTTTCAACATGATCATACCTTGTCATTTCTTTGATATCATCTTTGGATTTACCAGTTGAACCTCTTGGGATACTAAGGATACTCGGGAAAAACTCAAACATGATGTATCGTATCAATGCCATGTCCCAGACATGGTCTTGCGCTGGCTCTCATATCGTGGCCAATGCCATGTCCTAGACATAGTCTTACACTAGCACACATATCAATGCCGATGCCATGTCCCAGACATGGTCTTACACTGGCTCTCATATCGTGGCCGATGCCATGTCCCAGACATGGTCTTACACTAGCACACATATCAATGCCGATGCCATGTCCCAGACATGGTCTTACCCTAGCTCTCATATTGTGGCCGATGCCATGTCCCAGACATGGTCTTACACTAGCATACATATCAATGTCGATGCCATGTCCCAGACATGGTCTTACACTAGCACACATATCAATGCCGATGCCATGTCCCAGACATGGCCTTACACTGGCACACATATTGCCATGGTCCAACCATGGTCTTTACCATCAATTCATCACATGTCGAAATTCGATCATACTCCGCCCTGCATTTCTCTTAATTTGATCTTTCAATACAATCTCGTAATTTTTATATTATTCATGATCCAATAATAACATACGAAATAATACATGGTATCGGTTAAGCATTTAAACATATCAAATTTAATGCTTATTAACATACGAACTTACCTCGGTATGAAACGACGGAATAAGTCAATTACTCGATTATCTTGCTTTTCCCCCGATCTAATTTCGAATCTCATCTTCCTTGATCTATAACAACACATTTAATTCATTTATTCATCATGCTACTCAAATTAGCCCAATTTCACATTTTTGGTAAAATTACATTTTTACCCCTAAACTTTGTCATATTTACACTTTTTCCCCTAGGCTCATTAATTGAAATGTGTTCAATTTATTTACTACCCATGCATAGCAGCCCACACTTTTTCATGCTTATAGCAGCCCACATTTTCCATTATTTCACACCTCTACCACCTATTTTACAACTTTTACAAAATGGTCCATTTTAGGTGTTTTCATGAAAATCACTTAACAAAAGTTGTTTATTTAACAACCAAGATTCATTTTCTTCCATAAAAATGCAGCAAACAACATGAATTTTCTCATGGCAAAACCATAGACTTTCAACCATTTTGCAAAATAGTCCTCTCATTAGCTAGATTAAGCGACAAGGGTTCCAAAAATACAAAAATCATCAAAAATGACCATCAAAATCACTTACTTGTGAGGGTTAGAAGTTGCTGAAATTTTCAAGATTCCATGGCCATTTCCTTGGGTAAGAATCGGTGGAGAAGAAAGAGAAATAAAAAGATGGTAGCTTTTGCTATTTTGTCTTATTATACTTATTAACTTATTTACCAATATAACCTTTTAATAACTTCACCAAATCCACCTACTACATGTACATCTTTGTCTCCTCACTTTTCTATTGGTATAATTACCATGCAAGTGCTCATACTTTTCAATTCTATAGTTATTTAGTGCCTTTATCAATTAGACCTCAAGTTTTGCACCTTACGCGATTTAGTCCTTTTTGTCAAATTGAGCACTCAAATGAGGAAATTTCTTTATGAAAATTTCACACAACTTTAGTATCATACTGTAGACATCAAAATAATAATAAAATAAATTTTTCAATGTCAGATTTGTGGTCCCGCAACCATTGTTCCGACTAGGCGCAAAATCAGGATGTTACACACATAACCATTTTAACTTCCATAATGTCTTGGTTACAACCATGCCAAAACAATCCATCTCACAAGGCATTATAAACATGTTACAGAAGTCATTAACAACCATTTCTAATAACCAAACACACAACCATATTAACATCATTTACAAGCCAAATCTCATGGCTATGATCACAACCAAAATACCACATCTAGCCTATACATGCCATATGTCATAAATGTATATTTCAAAAGTACCAACTTAGATGTTTGATAGTGCAATGATGTTCCCGACAACTCCCGGATTCGAGCTAGCCTTGATTCACTATAAAACATAGAAAAATAACACGTAACACTCAATTCATTACCGTACGTACCTGTACCATCTCGTACCAATCTCATACTAAACCACATCTTTCATTTACCCGTTGAACCATTCGGAATAGAATTCAAATATTCAAGGATCTCAATCGGTAAGTACCTATACCATGGCCCGAAGCCAAATCAGGGTAACTTATTCCCGGAGTACCTATATCATGGCCCGTAGCCAAATCAAGGTAACTCATCTCCGAAATACCTATACCATGGCCCGACGCAAAATCAAGGTATAACTCGCACACGAAGTGCCGATATCGTGGCCCAAAGCCAACACAATAACCTAATGACATGTCACTAGCATCCTAAACTATTCCTAAGGTTCAACCGGGATTTCACGCATGTCGAATCATCGTCGAACGTATCCATAGAGTCGTATTCACAATTCAAACATTATCCGTAGTCTTGTAATCACAGTTTATGCAATATCAAAGCATTAAACATACATTTATAATGAAATTACCACATACAAACTTACCTCGTATTCGTAATTGACGGGTAGGGTCGACTACTCGATAACCTTGTTTTTCCCCCTATCTAAATCCGAATTCTTTCTTTCTTGATCTATATGAATTCAAAATTAACTTATTTATTCAACCATTCATTCAATTTAGTCCAAAACATACATTTTGGCCTATTTGCACATTAGCCCCTAAACTTTCACACTTTTAACAATTTAGTCCCTATTTCACAAATACACAAAATTCACACAATTCAACAAAACCCATGCTTGGCCGAATTACATATAGGTCCCTAGCAGCCGAAAACTTTCATTTATTTCACATTTTAACCACTCAATTTGCACATTTCACAATTTAATCCCTATTATGGATTTTCATCAAACATGAAGAACAATTCAAGATAATAGAGTTTAGAATAAGCCTGATTTGTATTAGATTTTAAGCTCAGAATCCTCACAGAGTTTGATGGTATGTCACAAATCTCATTTCCCCACAAAAGCAAATAACAAGAATTGAAATAAAACCTAAGTCTAAGTGAAAAGAAAAATTGAAGACAAAATTTAAATTATATAATCTGCCAGGTGTGTATAACATGTGTTAAGTGAGCATATTTATAGACTTTAGAGTGATCGTCATCCTTAACCCTAGTTCAGCTATCGTCCTCGTGTTTAGCATTTGATTGTGTGGACCAAAATGCCCCTGGTTTGTAGTTATCTCCCATATAGAGGTGATGTCGCGACACACTAGGTCCTGTGTCACCACATCGAGGGCAGTATGCCCATCTTCAGGGTGTTTTTAGGGGTATGCCAGTACATCTTCAAGCTATGTCGCGACATCAAAGGCAGACTTGGACTTTTTCTATTTTGCTCAATATTTTGCGACATCTAATGCTCCGGGTTGCAACATAGTGACCAGTATCAAGTTAGCACGCCTTCCAATGGTCTCTTGCACACGCATAAAGTATATTAGCTCAACCTTAGACCTCATTCGACCCCTAAGATCAATAAAAGACTCAAATTACACACTTTATTAAACTTAAGTAAACTTACAAAAATGTGATTAAAACTTAACTAAAATGCTTATGTTCAGGCTCCTAAAGTGCGAAAACTAGTTTAATATGCTACACCGAATTACTGTAACACCCTTAACCCGTATCCGTCGCCGGATTAGGGTTACAGGACATTACTATTCTTAGCACAGACCATAACAAAAATAATTACTATATAAATAATCATAACCGAATACTTAGTTAATAAAAAAAGTATACTTTCAAGTAATGCTTAAACATTTATGCACTTAGCTTAATTCTATTCATTTGGTCATTTTAAATTATTAGCCGAATATGCTCAACTATGATTTAACTTAATTCGTTCAAATCTCATTACCAATACCAACATAAACACATTAAGATTTCTACTCCAAAATAAGTTCATACTATGGCCGAATCTATATAAACTGTAATACCATAATTTAATCATTTATAAACCACATCAAATAGTCACATTCATAAGGCATAACAAAGTCATCTCATAACTTAACTTATAGATACATATATATTAAAGCAAAAGAACATCCGTCATCTAAAATGTACTATATATCTTACATCCAAATTGAGTTATTTACAAGGTTGATTGTAGAACACTCATAACCTTACTCAAAGCCAAACTTCATGTACTCAATTATCAAATATATATATATACCATGAAATGTACTTCCAAGATAAGCTTATATCATGGCCAGACATACACAAACATTAGCACCATGATTAAATATAACCAAACCAAACCAAAGCATAGAAATATAGCCATTTTCGCATGGCATTACATATACATCTCATTCATAGTGATCTCAAAAGAGTAATATAGCCTATACATGCCATAGTTTCAAAAGAAATTCAGCTTACAAGATACCAAAATAGTTGATAGTGTGATAGACTTGACGATGATCCCCGAGCTTGAATCTCGACTCCAAAATCTAATAAAACAACACAACAACTACTTAAAGTAAGCTTTCATAGCTTAGTAAGTTATAAGCAATTACATAACAAAGCCTTAAAGCATTATAATAGAAAATTTACACCTTTAATAACCCTTAAATCGAATATCCCAACATTTAAAATAGACTTCTCATAGATCTCAAATCCATTCTTCACCTTAATACAAATGCATACTAATCTATCACCTTTCATAGTTCCAAAATCCGAATATGCATACATTTAACAATCGATTTCTATACATATACTACTTATGAAATTTATACTTACCATTCAAATGATAAGCTCTCATAGTATCAAAAACTTACCAACTTCAACCATTAAAATTGTATTTATATTCATACCTTCAATGCTCATCAACCGAATTTTGTACCAAATGTGTTCTGAAGTTCAATTCAAGCACTTAAGGTTCTTTATCCGATTTCGCTTAGTGCTCGAAAGTTAAATTCGCACACTTAGTGCTTATTATCCGATTTCGTACACTTAGTACTCGGATATTAAACTTGCACACTTAGTGCTTATTATCCGATTTCGTACACTTAGTACTCGGATGTTAAATTTGCACACTTAGTGCCACATAACCGATTTCACACACACAATGCTCGGTATTTGAATTCACTCACTTAGCACATTACTAGAACTTGATACTTGTTTAAATAAGCACATATATGTAATAAAAACTTGAACCCCAATCACATATACCTTTATACATATACAAACTAACTTATTTCATTTCTATATAAATTCACATTCGGCCAAACACTATTAATAAATAGATATTCATCACTTTCAATCCAATTCATCTCTTAAATCAATGTCTCACATAGCTAACTCATTAACATATATATATATACCTCACATTCGGTCAATTACACCTTTCAATCAACCTTACATTCGGCATTATGATATTATACCTACTTACTTCTATCAATACATATACATCAATATAGATAAAAATTCAATTCAATCCAATTGCTTAATAAACTTACCTCGAGTATCGACGGACTACGTTTTTCGACTATTCGATTAACTTCTCATTTCCCCGATCCAATTCCGATCCTTTTTGTTCTTGATCTAAATAATTTCAAATTAAGCTCATTCAAACATATTTTCATTCAATTTATTCCAAAAACACATTAATGAGAAAATTATATTTTTACCCCTAATATTTCATATTTTCACAATTTAGTCCCTATTGTACAAAACACAAAATATGCAAAATCTCACAACAACATAGCTAGGCCGAATCTTCCTTATAATCATATAAGTCCATACATTTCATTTATTTTGCATTTTGGCCACTCAATTTATTATTTTTGCGATTTAATCCTAATTACTCAAAATCATCAAAAACTCCAATACAAAACATGTTAATCTAAAACATATCTTTAATATTTTATCATTAAACAACACAAGACACATATATTCATCAACGACCAAACTCCAAATATGCATCAAAATCAGAAATTCTAGTATGGGTCGGATAGTATCCGAAGCAACGATCTCAAAAACGTAAAAATTATCAAAAATCAAGCTAAACACATACCTTAATCAAGCTTTACCAAGGCCGAATGAAGCTAAGTTTTTTTTTTCTTTATCTTTTCTTTTGGTTTCGGTCAAAAAGATGAACACTTGCATGTTCTTCTTTTTTCTTTTATGTTTTATAATAATTTTACTAATAAAATCATTTTTTATTCTTATTATAAACTTAACATATAAAATAAACATATAATTATTTAATATGCATGCATGTTGTCATCCACTACTATTGCAAAAAGGAAAATTTACAACATAAGGCCTCCTCTTGTAAAGACACATCAATTTAATCACTCAGTCAAGTAAAAGGCTACTTTTACCACTTAGCTTTTCCCGGGTGATAATCAATCACAAGCTTTTCCCGGGTGATAATCAATCACAAGCTCGTAGTCTTTTAACAATTCCAACCATCGCCGTTGTCTCAGATTCAGATCCTTCTAAGTCATTAAATACTTTAGGCTTTTATGATCAGAATAGACATGGCATTTTTCACCGAACAGATAGTGGCGCCATATCTTCAAAGCAAAGACTATAGCGGCCAATTCGAGATCGTCAGGTCGGATAGTTCTTTTCGTGCGACTTTAATCGCCTCAAGCATACGCTACAACTTTACCCTCTTGCATCAAAACACAGCCCAAACCATACAAGGATGCATCACTGAAGATAACGAACTCTTTACCTGACTCTGGCTGAACGAGCACTGGAGCTTCAGTCAACAAGGTTTTCAACTGATCGAAACTCTTCTGGCACCTCTCCGTCCACTCGAATCTAACATCTTTTTGAAGTAGCTTTGTCATCAGAGTTGCAATCATGGAGAAACCTTTCACGAAGCATCTATAATAACCGGCAAGTCCCAGAAAACTCTGAACTTCACAAACATTACGCGGAGGTTTCCAATCAAGTATAGCCGAAATCTTACTCGGATCAACCCGAATACCTGATGCTGATATAACATGTCCCGAGAAGCTAACTTCACGTAACCAGAATTCACATTTACTAAACTTAGCGTATAACTGCTTATCACGCAAAATCTGTAACACAAGTCTCAAGTGTTTGGCATGCTCGGTTTCGTTGCGCGAATAGATCAGAATGTCATCTATAAACACAACTACAAACCGATCCAGATACTGTATGAATACCCGATTCATCAAATCCATGAAAACAGCAGGGGCGTTAGTGAGTCCAAACGGCATCACCAAAAACTCGTAATGGCTATAACTCGTTCGGAAAGCAGTCTTAGGCACATCAGAGTCTCTAACTCGCAACTGATAATAACCCGATCATAAATCAATCTTCGAGAATACTGAAGCTCCCTTTAACTGATCGAATAAATCATCAATGCGCGGCAACGGGTATTTATTCTTTATGGTCACTTTATTGAGCTGTTGGTAATCGATGCACATTCTCAAAGTTCTATCTTTCTTCTTCACGAATAACACTGGTGCACCCCAGGGAGAGAAACTCAGCCGAGCGAAACCTCTATCTGTCAATTCTTGTAACTGAGCTTTCAACTCTTTTAATTTAGTCGGTGCCATTCTATACGAAGCTATCGAGATCGAAGTCGTCCCTGGCACTAACTTGATTCCAAACTCTACCTCCCGAACAGGTGGCAAACCCAGTAATTCTTCTGGAAACACATCTGGATATTCGCATACAACCGGTACAGATTCAATCTTCTTTTCGGTTACTTTACTATCAATTACATAAGCAAAGTAAGCTTCTCAACCCTTTCTCATATACTTTCGAGCCAACATCGAAGATATCACTGCTGGTAGCCCATTTAAATTCGCAGATTCAATCCGAATTATCTCATTATTCTGACACCGCAGATCAATAGTCTTTTGTCTGTAATTCACTACGGCGTCATGCACAGTTAACCAATCCATACCGAGGATGATATCAAACTCATCAAATGGTAGTAACATCAAATCAGCTGGAAAACATAAATCTCAAATCATCAAAGGGCAATTCTTGCACATCTTATCAACTAGCACACACCGGCCCAGGGGGTTCGAAACTCGAATCACAAATTCGATGACTCGGCCATGTGCAAAGTCTTACCGAATACTAATGTTTCACACACATAGGAATGAGTTGAACCGGGGTCAATCAGAGCAATTACACTAGTATTAAAGAGAGTAAATATACCGGTGATGACATCTGGAGATGAAGCCTCCTCTCGGGCATGAATGGCATAGGCTCTAGCTGGCACATGAGCCTTTGATCGAATAACTATATCTGAAGTCCCTCTCTGAGTGCCGCTCCTACCTCCCACATTTTGGGGTGGTCTACCTTTAGCTGCAGTACCGCTCGGTCTTGCACTCTGAGCATTATCCTTCTCAGCTAACTCCGGGCAATCCCGAATGAAGTGATCCTGCGAACCACACTTGTAGCAAGCCCAGTTGTTGGACTTGCCCCAACATTCACCAAAATGTCGCCTACCACACTGTTGACACTCGAGTTTATTCGGTCGAGTATTGCCAACACTAGCAATCGAGGTAGCTCGTGAACTCACTGGTGGTCGCTCTCATATAGAAATCCCAGCATTAGTCTTAGATCGGCTATTGTCATTTTGGAACTTCTTTGATGCCATCTGAGAAGTTTTACTTGCTGATCTCTTGCGAAAATCTCTAGCTTCAAATTCAGCTTTTCTTTTCTCTTTTCCAAGCTCTTCGGCCTTGCAAGCTCGCTCGACAAGTACTACGAACTCTTTTATTTCAAGTATGCCAACAAGCAATTTTATGTCTTCGTTCAGTCCCTCCTCAAATATTTTACACATAGCATCCTCGATTGCAACACACTCTCGGGCATATCGGCTGAGTCTCACAAACTCACGCTCATAATTAGATACGATCATACGACCCTATTTTAACTCAAGAAATTCTTTGCGCTTCTGATCAATGAATCGCTAACTGATATACTTTTTGCGAAACTCCGTCTGGAAGAAATCCCGAGTAACCCTTTCCTTCGGAACAACCAAAACAAAAGTGTTCCACCAATAGTAGGTAGAATCCCGTAATAAAGATATAGCACACTTCAAGCACTCTTCGGGTGTACAAGATAGTTCATCAAAGACACGAATAGTATTATTGAGCCAAAATTCAGCCCGCTTAGCATCATCAGTAACTGTGGCCCTAAACTCTTCAGCTCCGTACTTTCTAATTTTATCAACAGGAGGCTTGTTTAATCTCTCGGGATTAATGATCGAAGGTATCACAGGTACTACAGGTGGATTATTCAGATTCAGGGGTTGTTGAACAGCCGAATTTGTCTAGATATACTGATTAAACCAATCATTCATTATACTAAAGAAGGCTTGTTTAGCCCCCTCATCTTGGTTACTCGTAGCTGGTCGAGATTCAATCGGCGCAGTCCCTTGCGCGGGAGTAGGCGCGACACTCTCAACATCATCGGCTATGACTCGCTCGGGATCAGGATCCATTTACTATATGAAAGAAGAAAAACACATTTCGCGGTCAGAAGTCATCACACTATCACAGTAAAAATTATGGCATGTATAGCTAGACTCATACGCGCTACGTTAGTCCGAGAACCGACTAAACCGTAGCTCTGATACCAATCAAGTTGTAACACCCTTAACCCGTATCCGTCGCCGAATTAGGGTTACAGGACATTACTATTCTTAGCACAGACCATAACAAAAATAATTACTATATAAATAATCATAATCGAATACTTAGTTAATAAAAAAAATACTTTCAAGTAATGCTTAAACATTTATGCACTTAGCTTAATTCTATTCATTTGGTCATTTTAAATTATTAGCCGAATATGCTCAACTATGATTTAACTTAATTCGTTCAAATCTCAATACCAATACCAACATAAACACATTAAGATTTCTACTCCAAAATAAGTTTATACTATGGCCGAATCTATATAAACTGTAATACCATAATTTAATCATTTATAAACCACATCAAATAGTCACATTCATAAGGCATAACAAAGTCATCTCATAACTTAACTTATAGATACATATATATATTAAAGAAAAAGAACATCCGTCATCTAAAATGTACTATATATCTTACATCCAAAATGAGTTATTTACAAGGTTGATTGTAGAAAACTCATAACCTTACTCAAAGCCAAACTTCATGTACTCAATTATCAAATATATATATACCATAAAATGTACTTCCAAGATAAGCTTATAACATGGCCGGACATACACAAACATTAACACCATGATTAAATATAACCAAACCAAACCAAAGCATAGAAATATAGCCATTTTCGCATGGCATTACATATACATCTCATTCATAGTGATCTCAAAAGAGTAATATAGCCTATACATGCCATAGTTTCAAAAGAAATTCAGCTTACAAGATACCAAAATAGTTGATAGTGTGATAGACTTGACGATAATCCCCGAGCTCGAATCTCGACTCCAAAATCTAATAAAACAACACAACAACTACTTAAAGTAAGCTTTCATAGCTTAGTAAGTTATAAGCAATTACATAACAAAGCCTTGAAGCATTATAATAGAAAATTTACACCTTTAATAACCCTTAAATCGAATATCCCAACATTTAAAATAGACTTCTCATAGATCTCAAATCCATTCTTCACCTTAATACAAATGCATACTAATCTATCACCTTTCATAGTTCCAAAATCCGAATATACATACATTTAACAATCGGTTTCTATACATATACTACTTATGAAATTTATACTTACCATTCAAATGATAAGCTCTCAAAGTATCAAAAACTTACCAACTTCAACCATTAAAATTGTATTTATATTCATACCTTCAATGCTCATCAACCGAATTTTGTACCAAATGTGTTCTGAAGTTCAATTCAAGCACTTAAGGTTCTTTATCTGATTTCACACACTTAGTGCTCGGAAGTTAAATTCGCACAGTTAGTGCTTATTATCCAATTTCGTACACTTAGCACTCAGATATTAAATTCGCACACTTAGTGCTTATTATCCGATTTTGTACACTTAGTACTCGGATGTTAAATTTGCACACTTAGTGCCACATACCCGATTTCACACACACAGTGCTCGGTATTTGAATTCACTCACTTAGCACATTACTAGAACTTGATACTTGTTTAAATAAGCACATATATGTAATAAAAACTTGAACCCCAATCACATATACCTTTATACATATACAAATTAACTTATTTCATTTCTATATAAATTCACATTCGGCCAAACACTATTAATAAACAGATATTCATCACTTTTAATCCAATTCATCTCTTAAATCAATGTCTCACATAGCTATCTCATTAACATATATATATACCTCACATTCGATCAATTACACCTGTCAATCAACCATACATTCGGCATTATGATATTATACCTACTTACTTCTATCAATACATATACATCAATATAGATAAAAATTTAATTCAATCCAATTGCTTAATAAACTTACCTCAAGTATTGATCGTTGTATTTCAGAGTTTTAAATTTATAATGATCGATCCTGGAACTAACTATAACAACGATTGAGGCAAGTGCACCTATCGAACAGTAGTATAACTTAGGCGAGACCGGATTGTCGAACCCAAAGGAACTAAAAGTACTAATACTAACTTTCTTTCTATTATTTAGCCTAAAATAAGTGAAGTTGTTTATTAATCTAAATTAACTAATTACTAAGCTAAAGACGCAAAGACAAAAAGAATGAATTAGGGAAATACTTAGGAAAAACTCAGTTGATTAAGACGATACCCTTAGGAAGAATCCACCTAGACTTCACTTGTCATCTACCACTGAACCAAATGATTTATTCACTTGACTTGATCCGTAGGACTCCCTAATTTATATTAAACCCTCTCTCGAGGTGAATAACGTCTAACCCTAGGTTGATTAATTGAAATCTCTTTGTAATTAAAACCCCTAGAATAGCAGTAAATCGATCTATGGAGTCCCATATTAGGTTTCACCCTAATCCGACAAAATCTCGTCACCCTATCTCTAGGCGTGCGATCAACTCTGCTTAATTATGCTAGATCTACTCTTCAGCAGGGACTTTTGCTCCACCACCTAAGCACATTCAACTTGAATTAATATCCGTGAAATATCAACACAAGAATTAAGCACACATAATCAAGAAAAAATCAAGTATTTATCATATAGTTCAGAAAACAATAACATGATTCATCTAGGTTTCATCCCCCTTCAGGTATCTAAAGGGTTTAGTTCATAATAATAAAGAAAAACATCTCAAAAGAAAAGATAAAACAAAACATAAGAAATCCCTAAAACCCCCTGAAGGAATTGAAGAGGAGATCCTCCGTCTTGAGTAGAATTTCGGCTTCTGGAGATGGATCAACTGGCTATCTCTTGAGAGTTTCCCACAAATCTGACCTCTTCGGCTCGGCTCCTTGGCCTAGCTAACCGCCTGACAAAAGCCCTGGCAGAAGGCTTCTGCCGAACTCTCCGAATAAGTTACCCCTTAGGGTGTTTATATAAGCTTTGAGATGCCTTACTTGGCCTCCAAGTATCCTAATCTGAATTAAATTCTTATTTGGGTGTTTAAATAGACTTTTGAATGTGTTTCTTTGCCTCCAAGTACCCAAATCTGAGTGAAACTCCTCTTGGCCGCGGCAGGGGCACGGCCATGGTACACGCCCGTATGAATCGTGGCCAGGTCGTGTGGACTCCGTTAGTGAGGCACGGCCGTGTGGTCTTGGGCCCAGGCCGTGTCGATTTCTTGATCTGGCCCATTTGGCCCGTTTTAAGCCCGTTTCTTGTTCTTTTCATCCTCTGGTGCTTTCCTGAGTATAAAACATGAAAAGAAAGGATTAAGAGCACCTTTTTTACATAAATCAAGGGATAATTCATCCAAAAGCATGCTAAATATGGGCTTAAAATATGTTACTTTTACGGTTTATCAAATACCCCCACACTTAAGCTTTTGCTTGTCCTCAAGCAAAAATCTCAACTCATAATTAAAACGAACTTTCTATAATTCATAATTCCTATCAACAATGTTTTATCATAATTCATAGATAATTTATACATGGATAATTCAATTCAAAGAGTCCTAAGGATTCAAACAATCTAAGTCATAGTTTTGTAGCTTGAAAAACATAGGCGTCTCCCCTTATCTAAATAATAACCTTTAATTCAAAACCGACAAGGATTGACATCCTCACTAGAGATTCACTCAAATCACTCAAAGTGTTTAAGGTTCAAAATTTAGGCACTCAAAAGTCGAACATGAAAAGTTAATCCCATAGGCTTGCCTGAAAATCAAATCTCCACCACTATAATATGAGATGATGCACAAATCAAAAGGTCTTTGTTAGGGTTGTAACGGGGCTAGGGTTAAGGTGTGGATAGAGGCTGAATTAGAAGGTTAGAATCGAGATTGAATTGATAAATTACCTAACTAGAAACAATAAACTGAATAATTACATAATGGATTGAAACTTTAAACTAATAATACGAGCTTCTTCTTCAATAAATAGACTTTAACTGTACAAGCTCGCCTTTCATCGTACTAATATTGAATATTTTTTTTAAGAACGAATCATAAATACATAACAAAGGATAAATTACTGAAATAAAAACATAGTTAGGCTATTAATCAAATCAACTGCACCAAAATGAATAACGACTATACTTCGATTTTTTTTTTAAGAACGAATCATAAATACATAACAAAGGATAAATTACTGAAATAAAAGCATAGTTAGGCTATTAATCAAATCAAATCTCGATATAAGGGTAGTCAAAAGGAATGGGGATAACAAAAATAAAGGGTTTCTGGGTTAATATTAGTGGTTATGTCAATAAAAAGGGTTGTTAGGATTAAAAGGGGTTCACTAGGGGTTAATTATGAAGGTAGGTTTTTAGTGGAGTAAGTGGGTTAAATCCTAGGTGCCTTTATCATTTTTGTATATCAAATCAAAAGTGTGGTCTCGACATGTATAATCGATGCAAGTTCTAGAATAAGAAATCAATGTTGACACACTCATAATCAATGAAGTGAGCAAGGAAAAGATTTTATGCTCTATAAGGCTCAAAATCTCACAAAAATTATGGGTGTTTTGATATCAACCTTGTAAATTTCAAACTTCAAAGTAACATTCAAATTCAGGTGGACAACCTAGAAAATTTTTAGTTTCTGAAAAATAGACTTATCATGCTTGATTCTCTAGTATTCTTAGAATTTATTTATCAATGCACAATTATCAATAACTTAATTTAAAACATATCAATAGAAATCATAAATCATAGGAATTTCATTCTAATGATAATATGAGAAACTTACTTTAAGAAACAAGACATAATTCAGGATTAGAGAATAATGCAAAAAGCTTGGCACCCAATTTCAGGAATTTGAGAATAAAAAAATTAGGTACCTTTTTAGGTTGTTCACCCCCCACACTTAAGATGTACATTGACCTCAATGTACAAAGTTAGATAATAACACAATAATACTAAAATCATAAGATATAGGGAGAAGTGAAACTTCCTGAATTATGGATGAAATTAATGAAAAGAAACCGGATAGGATTGGAGGTAAACGTGGGGAAGCGCCTCGAACCGTTTGAACTTGAATCCTCAAGGTAGCCGGTCTAATTTTATTGTATCCTAAGCTAAATCTAAATGGTATGAAGAATAAGAAGAAAATAATAAAGAAAATAAAAATAAAAATAAAAATAGAAGTAAATAAAAATAAGAATAAAAGTAAATAATGGAAAATGAAAGAAGAAAGACAACCGAACAAGAAAAAGGAAGAAGGGGTCTAAATAGAGATTATGGATCTGGTGGTTGCCCCGCCCTTGTACCTTCCTCTCTGTGATGGCCACACGGCCACGGCCACGGCCGTGCAAGGGCCCCGTGGTATGGAAATCAGTACCTTGGTTAGTTTATGGTTAGGGGCTAAAAGGAAAATAAAAGTAAAAATTAAAAAAATGTAAAAATTAATGGGGTTAGTGCTCGGGTTGCCTCCCGAGAAGCGCTCGTTTATAGTCTTGAGCTAGACTTTACCTCTCATTCGTATGGTCATGGTGGTTTGAGGAGGTGAAAATCCTTTCTCATGCGATAAATTCGATTATGGATATAAAGTTTAAGTCGAGTAGTGTTTACCTTAAAGGTGCTGATTTTAGGACTAGTTACCTCGACTGTTCCATCTGGGAAGATTTTTAGTACCTGATCTCCTATCTTAAGTTGGGTTGTCCCATTATTAAGTTCGTCGTGGAGTTGCCTCATTTTTGCTTCGTGTGTTTTTAGTCTCTCTTTGAAGTGTGTCTTCCATTCGTCTAGTTCATCGATCCAAAGCCTTCGATCCTCATGAATTACTTCTTTATTGGCACGGGATCCAGGATCAGGCATCTGCGAAAGAGCTTCAAGAAACGGCAAGTTAATATGAAATTTCTTTGGAAGTTTAAGAGACTTGCTGAATTCTTCCTCTGTGTGGTCTTTCTTTATTGCATTGGGGTATGGCACACGAGCTTGGTACTCTGTAATTACCGAGTTTGGTAAATCCTGGCTTACCTCAACCTTACCTCCACTTACCACAGGCTCTTGCCTTGGGTCAGATTCCACTAACCTTTCACTGTCATGAGCTGTTACGACTTGAATTTGCTCTTTTGGGTTAGTTTTAGTGTTGCTTGGCAAGCTTTCTTGTAGTTGTTCGGAAATCAGCTTCGCAAGTTGTTTAACAGACTTAGTAATTTCCCCAACTGACTTGGTAAGTTCCCCAACTCGGTTTTTGATCCCTTCAATCGATGTTTGTTGGTTTTTAAGTGTTGTCTTAGTGTCTTGGAGACGGGTATCTGTGGCTGCCATGAATTTTATCAGCATCTATTCAATGTTTGACTCCTCTTCCTGTTGGTGAAGTGGTTGTTGAAAATCTCGATGTAGTTCTGGTTCTTTTCTATTTTGATCATCCCACGAGAAATTGGGATGGTACCTCCAACCTGCATTATAAGTGTCATTATAAAAATTATTTTGTGGTCTAGAATAGTTACCCGTATAGTGAGCTTGCTCGTTTTCCATGCCATATCCGTAGGGTGGGTACTCAGGATTCGCCACGCCTCCTAAATTCGAATCATATTGTATTTCTGGGTGTTCCTGCGAGAGACTATACAAACCATCAATATTTTTATTAATCATCTCTAACTGATTAGATAACCTGGTGACCACGTCGAGGTTGAAGACACTGGCTGCTTTAGTAGGAATTGTCCTCATTGCTTGCAACTGATAATTATTTAGTGCTATCTTTTCTATAGATTAAAATTATTTGCCAAAAGCAAAATAGAGGAAAAATTAGCAAAGTAAAAAATAATAATAAAAATAAAATTAATTGCAGAGAAAAAATGGCTAAAATAATAAAAATAGAGGTTTTTAATATTTTAGTTCCCCGGCAACGGCACCAAAAACTTGATCGTTGTATTTCAGAGTTTTAAATTTATAATGATTGATCCTGGAACTAACTATAACAACGATTGAGGCAAGTGCACCTATCGAATAGTAGTATAGCTTAGGCAAGACCGGATTGTCGAACCCAAAGGAAAGTACTAATACTAACTTTCTTTCTATTATTTAGCCTAAAATAAGTGAAGTTATTTATTAATCTAAATTAACTAATTACTAAGCTGAAGACGCAAAGACAAAAAGAATGAATTAGGGAAATACTTGGGAAAAACTCAGTTGACTAAGACGATACCCTTAGGAAGAATCCACCTAGACTTCACTTGTTATCTAACACTGAACCAGACGATTTATTCACTTGACTTTATCCGTAGGACTCCCTAATTTATATTAAACCCTCTCTCAAGGCGAATAACGCCTAACCCTAGGTTGATTAATTGAAATCTCTTTCTAATTAAAACCCCTAGAATAGCAGTAAATCGATCTATGGACTCCCATATTAGGTTTCACCCTAATCCGGCAAAATCTCGTCACCCTATCACTAGGCATGCGATCAACTCCGCTTAATTATGCTAGATCTACTCTTAAGCAGGGACTTTTGCTCCACCACCTAAGCACATTCAACTTGAATTAATATCCGCAAAATATCAACACAAGAATTAAGCACACATAATCAAGAATAAATCAAGTATTTATCATATAGTTCGAAAACAATAACAAGATTCATCTAGGTTTCATCCCCTTCGTGTATCCGAAAGGTTTAGTTCATAATAATAATAAAAACATCTCGTAAGAAAAGATAAAACAAAACATAAGAAATCCCTAAAACCCCTGAAGGAATTGAAGAGGAGATCCTCCGTCTTGAGTAGAATTCCTGCTGGAGATGGATCAACCGGCTATCCCTTGAGAGTTTCCCACAAATCGACCTCTTCTGCTCGGCTCCTTGGCCTATCTAACCGCGCTCGACAAAGCCCCAGCGTAAGGCTTCGCGAACTCTCTGAATAAGTTGCCCCCTAGGGTGTTTATTGAAACACCCCACACCCGGCCCACGAGCCTGGACCGGATCTGGTATGTTCCTTAAGTAAACTGGTTACGAAATTCTTTTATTACCAGAGGAAAACTTGTGCGATTTTTAAAAACTATTGTTTTGGGTTGGGCCTGAGTTAAAAACCCATTTATCTTATTTTAAAATCCAATTAATTAGGATGAAAAAAAACAATTAGGGTTTATTTTAAAAGAAATAAATTTTACTTAACTTTAATTGAAAATAATTCGTAACATAGTAATTAAAAATAAAAGTAAAGAAGTGTAACTTATGGCCTTATTACATCAAGTAGAATCCCAAAATAAAATTCTAAAATACTTAAATAAATTTAAATATCCATATTGAATAAAACTTCAAGTCGAGCATGGCCATCCCTAAGCTTCCGTCAACCACATCCCATTATTGATCGTCACTGAAAAATAGTCCCACAACGGGGTGAGTCAATGCACTCAATGTGTACACAACACTAAAATTCAATAGATCGGGCATACATTTTTCATATCCAATACTTATTCATATAACAGATAACAATGATGATACAACCCAAACCCAAACCTAGGTGCCATCCGCTACACATCCCCGTACCAACCTGCACACCGTGGGGACTACTAAGTCAACCCTCCATCCGCTACACACCATCGAAGGCCGTCGCTGCAGTCAACGTGCTCATCGCCCATATAAAATTTGTGGCATAGCCACCAGATAAGTGTGTCATGAGACACCACATTGAGACAATGTAACTGAAGTTACCACATTCAGATAATGAGACCGTAGTCATCACATTCACTTCCCCTTTTTCATATATCCCGAATGACCCATATTATTCATATCATGCATATCATACTTAAATTCACATTCTTATCATATTTCACATGTTAAATATAACATATTTAAGTAATCCTAATAGGAGTAGGAAACGTGCTGAGTACTTTGTACCATATTATGGTACCTTAGCCACATTCTTATAAACATGCATATTTTACATATTACCATCAATCTTATTAAAAGTTAGTGTAAATTACACACTGATTCGTTTAACGAAGTCCTTGAAATCCCGAAGAACCGATCTACCGATTTAGATCCTTAACTTCTATATTCGGCCAATCATTTAAACACATTAATAAACCTTTTTGGCTTTAAAACCAAATCCTAGTAGGATTTGTATACTTTGAAACCTACCTTGTTGCCGATTGACTTAAGAATCAAGTCCCAAAACTTTGTTGTATTCCTTCTTCCATTCACCAATCATTAAAACACATCATAGGTTAGTTTCGGCTTTTGGGAATAAATCCAAATACTTAAAATAGGCTTTGGCCGAATGTCTTAAACACATACCTTTGTGATCTCAAATCCAAAAAGTATCCTTGCTTTCCTAGGGATGTCGAAATTCCTATAACCATATGTTAGATTTAATCTAACCTTAACACATAAAATATGGCCTTTGGCCAAATATACATGTGTCTTACCTTAAATCCTTGAATCCCGAAACTCTCTTAGCTGAAATTCCTTAGATCCAAATCCTGAATTCCTCCTTTAATATTCGGTCAAGAGACAACAAAAGGGCGGTTCCTAGATCTCGATTTAAAGAGTTTGAAGAACAAAAATCCATTGTTCTTACCTTAATACCTCGATCGATTACACCCTTGCTTGGAGTCACAAAGATTCGCTTGACAAAAGAAAAGAGAAGAGAAGAAAGGAGAAAAGAAGGATTTTGGAGAGGAAAAGAATTGATGAAAGAGAGGCTACTTGGCCAAAGAAAATTCGGCAGAGAATGAGAGTTTGGCTAGAGGATTTTCGGCAAACACTTAGAAAAGATGGAAGAATAGCCTTAATCTTCCTTCTTTAGCCGAAATTACTAGGCTAGAGTCCCCTACTTGGCCACCACTCTTCCTTTGTGATAACTTTATCACCTTAATTTAAAATAATTAAAAGAATAATCCTTTAATTATCTCTCCAAATTAAATCCTTATTTATCCCCTAATTAGTCAGTATTTTAAAGAGAATAAAACTCCTCCTTTCTAGAAAGCTTGTACCGCCCACCTCACAAGCCTCGGAAGCAAAAATAAAACTTCTTTTATTTGCTTCCCTTGTGACTCAACTCGTGCCCAACACCTTGCATGTGGCGCCATTTCCATAGGCCCTAAGTGGCATCTTCGACCACTTTTCCAAGCCTGCTTGTGTGTCAAATTTCACAAACTTTTTCTTTTAAGGCCACCTTGCCTTAATTTCCCCTTTTAAACCTTAAAACTCGTCATTTCTAGGTCATTTCTAAGTTTCCAAAAATTTTCGTTCGGCTCTGTAACTTGACATTTTCTTACATTTCCAAGTTTCCAGAAATATGCACTTTCCTATTTGGAATCATTTCCAAATCATTTCCATCCATTTCCATACATTTTCAGGTTTCCAAAAATGTTCAAAATTTATTCTTAGTACATAAAACATGTTACTTCGTACAATTAAACCGAAAATGCATAGGCCCTTTCCAGGATGTTACAGTTCTACCCCAATTAAAATAATTTCGTCCTCGAAATTTTCTAACTAAAATAATTGAGGGTATTGTTGTCGCATTGCCTCTTCTGGTTCCCACGAAGCTTCTTCCGATCCATGATTGCGCCATAACACTTTGACTAGAGGAACTGACTTCCTACGTAACACTTTCACATCACGTTCCAATATTTGAATTGGCTCATCCTCATACGATAAGTCTGGCCTTAGCTCCACTTCTTCAACTGGTACCACATGAGACGGATCCGATCGGTAACGACGTAGCATGGACACATGGAATACGCCGTGCATCTGCTTGCAACTCGTGGCAACTCCAATTGGTATGCCACCGCCCAACTTCGCTTGGTATTCTATAGGGCCTATAAACCTTGGGCTTAACTTCCCTTTGCGACCAAACCTCGTCACCTTCTTTCAAGACGAGACCTTCAGAAACACTTGGTCTCCCACTTCAAACTCTATTTCCTTCCGCTTAAGGTCTGCGTACGACTTTTGCCTATCAGAGGCTTCCTTTAACCGTGCTCGAATTGTCTTAACCTTCTCTTCAGTTTCTGCCACTAACTCTAGACCCAAAACTCGACGTTCTCCTAACTCAGTCCAACAAGTAGGAGTTCGACACTTCCGACCATACAATGCTTCATATGGTGCCATCCGAATGCTAGCCTTGATAGTCGTTTGTTGTAGGCGAACTCAGCTAAAGGCAAGTAGTCTTCCCAACTTCCTCGGAAATCCATCACACAGCCTCTCAACATATCCTCCAACACTTGTATAACTCGTTCGGACTACCCGTCTGATTGTGGATGAAAAGCCGTAGTGAAGTCCAACTTAGTGCCTAAAGCTTGATGAAGTGCCCTCCAGAATCGAGACGTAAACCTTGGGTCTCTGTCGGAGATGATCGATACTCTGGTACACCATGTGACCTCACAATTTCCGCCACATATAACTTAGCCAGCTTCTTAAGAGAATAGTCAACTCTTACCGGGATGAAGTGCGCGGACTTAGTCAAACGGTCCACTATCACCCATACCGAGTCCTTCTTAGTAGGCATAAGGGGAAGCCCACTAACGAAATCATGGTAATTCACTCCCACTTCCATTGCGGAATCTCGATTGGTTGAAGCAATCCTGATGAAACTTGGTGTTCAGCCTTAACTTGCTGACACGTCAAACATTTCCCCACAAATTCAGTCACTTCTTGCTTAAGATCAGACCACCAAAATTGTTCCCTTAGATCTCTGTACAGCTTAATACCTCCGGGATGCATAGCATAAGGGCTATTATGCGCCTCCCAAAGAATCCTTTGTCTTAACTCTTTGTCCTTCGACATACAGACTTTTCCTTTGTAACACAATACTCCTTCATCATTAACACCATAATCCTTTAATTCCCCGTTCTGCACTTGCTGTAACTTAGCACTTAGATCCTTATCAACCGACTGTCCCTCTTTCACCTCCTTCAGCCATGTGAGCTTGACTTGCAACTCTGCCAACAGGCTTCCATCATCGTACAAACTTAAGTGAGCGAACATAGCCCTTAGATCCGACACAACCTTCTCGACTTAGGGCATCACTACCACATTCGCCTTGCCCGGATGATATTCTATCGAGCGATCGTAGTCCTTCAACAACTCCACCCACCTTCGTTGCCTCAAGTTCAACTCCTTCCGAGTCAACAGATACTTAAGGCTCTTGTGGTGCATGTAGATCACCGACCTTTCTCCATAGAGGTAGTGCCTCCAAACCTTAAGGGCGAAAACCACTGCTTTTGCTAGTTCCAATCATGAGTTGGGTAGTTAACCTCATGAGGCCTTAGTTGCCGAGACGCATAGCGACTACTTTTCCTTCTTGCATTAGCACACATCCTAATCCCGTATGCGGCGTCACAAGACACCACAAAATCCTTCCCACCCTCTCGCTGAATTAACATTGAGAGCCTCCACAACACCTTCTTAAGGTTGTCAAAGCTCTTCTCATTGCTTATCGCACCATTCAAAGGGTACTTCCTTCCTTAGTAACTTTGTCAAAGGCGCGGCTATTGACGAGAATCCTTCTACGAACCTTCTGTAATAGCCTGGCCAAACCTAAGAAACTTGAATCTCAGCCACGGACTTAGGTGGTTTCAAATCCAACACCGCTTGATCTTCCTAGGATCCACTCTTATTCCTTCTGCGGATACCACATGCCCTAAGAATGCCACCTCCTTAAGCCAAAATTCACACTTGCTGAATTTGGCATAGAGCTTCTTTTCCCTTAATACTTGTAGTACCACTCGGAGATGTTCATCATGCTCCTCTTCAGACTTAGAATACACCAAAATATCGTCGATGAACACAACGACGAACCTATCCAAGTAGGGTTGAAAAACTCGGTTCATCATATCCATGAACGCTGGTGGAGCGCTTGTCAATCCAAACGGCATCACCACAAACTCAAAATGGCCGTATATTGTCCTAAAAGCGGTCTTATCTGGTGATATCCCGACCTTAAGTCTATCTTTGAGAATACTGCGGCCCCCTTCAGCTGATCGAACAAGTCATCGATCCTTGGCAAAGGATACTTGTTCTTGATGGTCACTTATTCAATCGACGGTAATCTATGCACATACGCATAGTTCCGCCCTTCTTCGTTACAAATGCAATCGGTGCTCCCCATGGAGACACATCTTTGGGTCGTATGAACCCACGATCCAAAGCAATTCTTGAATCTAAGCCTTGAGCTCAACTAACTCCTTTGGCGCCATTCGGTATGGAGCGATTGACACAGAGTCGCTCCTGGCAGCAAGTCTATTCGAAACTCCACCTCCCTATCTGGGGGTATTCCTGGTAATTCCTCCCGAAATACATCTTCAAAGTCTTTCACCGTTCTAACTCCACTGACACCTTCTTCCTTTCCACCCAACGCACTTACGAAGGCTAAGAACGCCTTGCACCCTTTCTTAACCATTTTCTCAGCCTTCAACGTCGAAACTACGTTGGACAGGTAGTTTCTTCTCTCTCCGATCATTACTACTACTTCATCCTCTGGGGTCCTTAGTTCCATTCGTTTAGCCGCACAATCCAACATGGCTCGGTGCTCTACTAGCCAGTCCATTCCAAGTATAAGTTCAAACTCCCCGAAAGGTAGTTCCATTAAGTCAGCCCGAAAGTTCACTCCCTGAATCTCTAGGGGTACACTCCGAAAGATCTTATTCACCACTACAGTTAGGCCTAATGGGCTTACTACAGTTATCTCCCTATCAGAAAGTTCAGAGTCTAGGCCTAGTGTTTCCACTACACTACATCCAACATATGAATGGGTCAAGCCCACATCAATTAAGGCATAATAAGGCTTGCCATAAATAAGGAACGTACCGGTTATAACATCCGGTGTGTCTCCGTCCTCCCTACGGCGAACCGCATAAACCAACCCCGGTTGCCTTGCCTCAGCATTAGCAGCACCTCTGCCCTATGCTCCACGTCCTCTACCAGCACCGTTACCTCGATTACTCGAACCACGACCTCGTTGAGGTCTTTGTCCTCCTCTACCAACTCCGACTAACATTCTCGAGCGGTACTGGTCGACTTTCATCTGGTTTCTTAGGACAATCCTTGAGCATATGGTCCTTGGACCCACACCGAAAACATCCTCCCGTCTTTTTCCAGCACTCCCCTAAGTGCTTCTTCCCACAATGTTCACAAGGACGATACTGCCATCCTGCACCAGCTTGCTGATTTTGTGGCCCATCAACTCTAGTCCTCTTTTGAGCCTTCCCAGACGATCCAAAACCTCTTTTGGGCCTATTTCGATCCACAGTCTGCTTTGTAGAATCCTTGATTCCTTCAGCCACTTTAGCCTTCTCCACTAAAGTAGGAAACTCCCGCTCCTGATGCGGTGCTATCAACAATCTCAGATCATCTCTTAGTCCGTCCTCAAAGCGGACACAACGCTCATGCTCAGTTGCCACTACTACTCGGCGTAGCGGCTCAACCTCGTGAATTCACTTCATATTCGCAACGGACTTGTTCCCTTGAACCAGCCCCAGAAAAGCCTTCCTTTGCTCATCTGTATACCTGGTTCCCACATATTTCTTCTGAAATGCTTCCTTAACATATTCCCAGGTCAGATCCTCAGCCGTGGCACCATCCCGAACGATTAACCACCAACGATCGCTTCATCGCGTATGCGGTGCCACCATCCCTTTCAACTTTTCCTCGGAGAGTCGATCAAGCTCATCCATGATGCGCTCGATTGCTTCCAACCATTACTTCGGTATCTTTGGGTGCCACACCGATACTCCACGAAACATTTCGGCTCCATTAGCTCGGCCGCTCGAGCCTGGACTTACGGGTTCCCGAATTTCCTCCTGCACGACCACCAACTCCAAAACTCGCGGCCACGACTGCGACACGGCCATCTTCTCTCGCCCGAGCTTGTCGCTCAACACCTGATTGGGGGTGGTGGTGGCGGTGGTATCTCGTTGTCAGACCCTTGACCCGATCTAACGGGTTCTAACACCGTCATCCTTCCTCTACCTCGTTCACGACGACCACGTCCTCTAGAGCTCATTTCTAAAGTCGTAATCTGATTAAGAAGTTTTATGAATTAGTCTTTCTTTCACTTGTTTACCCGCGAAGAAGTTTTATAAAAAAGAATTTAGGAGTGGTTCTTTCGTATTCATACATGCACACAGTCTTTCCATTCATTCGTACATCCATCAAACAATTATGAACTTTCATTCATTCAGAGAAACGTTGTAGTTTTCATTGTTATTGTTTCTCCACTACCTAGGGGTATTTTCATAATTACATCCCTCTGGTATTTTAGTAATTTTTCAAAAGGAAAAGTTCCTTGGTGATTTTTGTCACAAAGTATTTTGGTATTTTTAAATTCCCGGGGTATTTTGGAAAAAATTTGAAATCCGGGGGTATTTCAAAAAATTTTGACCTCGGGGGTATTTCGGTAGTTTTTCACAAATCAGAAAAATTTTGAGAAAATTTTGTAAAGATGGTTTTCACAAATTTAAAAGAAAGTTTTTAAGAGTTTTAAAACTAGGGTTTTGTTGTTTTTATAGAAACACGGCTAGTTCCCTTTCGTGTTTTAGTCATTGTGTTTAGCCTATGACCGAGAGCCCTCTTGGTCGGGGTGAACCAAAGCTACGCACTGCGGGATTCGAGTGGAGAGGAGGTGAGTCACGCGGATCGCTTAAATACCAAGCTTCGACCAAAACCATTCCTAGACATGCGCATGAGGTTGCTACACCTCACGAGCCCTCCAGGTTAGGATGAACCGAAGCTACGCACTGCAGGTAGGATTCTGCGAAGAGGAGGTGAGTCACTAGGATGCTTAAATACCGGTGCTCTTCCAGATCCAATCCTAGACATGCGCATGTGGGTTACCACACCCTAACTCATGTGACTTAGCCATAGGTTTGTTTAACGTTCCTTTAGTCTTATGTGTTTGTGTTTGAGTAGACTAGTCCTAGGGTTCAAGTTCCTATCATGCTTTTCTACGTTCCATTCCTTTTTCTACCCTTCCATATTTCATAACACATAATCACACAAATAGTTAGGGGTACTTACAGTGGATCATGGTTCGGAGACTTAGGAGCCATACCGAAAAACCTGTTTATTTCATAAAATTCTTTCAAAAAGCTTACTTGGCTCGATTTGAAAACGTTTTGGGCCTTAGCCCACAGCCGAGAGTTTAAAATCGGGCTCGATACAAATCAAACACCCCACACCCTACCCACGAGCCCGACCGGATCTGTATGTTCCTTAAGTAAATCGTTACAAAATTCTTTTATTACCAGAGGAAAACTTGTGCGATTTTTAAAAACTATTGTTTTGGGTTGGGCTTGAGTTAAAAACCTATTTATCTTATTTTAAAATCCAATTAATTAGGATGAAAAAAAAACAATTAGGGTTTATTTTTAAAGAAATAAATTTTACTTAACTTTAATTGAAAATAATTCGTAACATAGTAATTAAAAATAAAAGTAAAGAAGTGTAACTTATGGCCTTATTACATCAAGTAGAATCCAAAAATAAAATTCTAAAATACTTAAATAAATTTAAATATCCATATTGAATAAAACTTCAAGCTGAGCATGGCCATCCCTAAGCTTCCGCTAACCCGGTCCAAAGATTGATCGTCACCTGAAAAATAGTCCCACAACGGGGTGAGTCAACAGACTCAATGTGTACACAACACTAAAATTCAATAGATCGGCATACATTTTTCATATCCAATACTTATTAATATAAAAGATAACAATGATGATGAAACCCAAAACCAAACGTAGGTACCATCCGCTACACATCCCCGTACCAACCTGCACACCGTGGGGACTACTAAGTCAACCCTCCATCCGCTACACACCATCGAAGGCAGTCGCTGCAGTCGACGTGCTCATCGCCCATATAAAATTTGTGGCATAGCCACGGATAATTGTGTCATGAGACACCACATTCAGATAATGTAACCGAAGTTACCACATTCAGATAATGAGACCGTAGTCATCACATTCACTTCCCCTTTTTCATATATCCCGAATGATCCATATTATTCATATCATGCATATCATACTTAAATTCACATTCTTATCATATTTCACATGTTAAATATAACATATTTCGTAATCCTAATAGGAGTAGGAAACGTGCACTGAGTACTTTGTACCATATTATGGTACCTTAGCCACATTCTTATAAACATGCATATTTTACATATTACCATCAATCTTATTAAAAGTTAGTGTGGGGTACACACCTGATTCGTTTAACGAAGTCCTTGAAATCCCGAAGAATCGATCTACTGATTTAGATCCTTAACTCCTATATTCGGCCAATCATTTAAACACATTAATAAACCTTTTTGGCTTTAAAACCAAATCCTAGTAGGATTTGTATCATTGAAAACCTCCTTGTTGCCGATTGACTTAAGAATCAAGTCCCAAAACTTTGTTGTATTCCTTCTTGCATTCGGCCAATCATTAAAACACATCATAGGTTAGTTTCGGCTTTTGGGAATAAATCCAAATACTTAAAATAGGCTTTGGCCGAATGTCTTAAACACATACCTTTGTGATCTCAAATCCTAAAAGTATCCTTGCTTTCCTAGGGATGTCGAAATTCCTATAACCATATGTTAGATTTAATCTAACCTTAACACATAAAATATGGCCTTTGGCCGAATATACATGTGTCTTACCTTAAATCCTTGAATCCCGAAACTCTCTTAGCTGAAATTCCTTAGATCCAAATCCCGGAATTCCTCCTTTAATATTCGGTCAAGAGACAACAAAAGGGTCAGTTCTAGATCTCGATTTAAAGAGTTTGAAGAACAAAAATCCATTGTTCTTACCTTAATACCTCGATCGATTGCACCCTTGCTTGGAGTCACAAAGATTCGGCTTGAAAAAGAAAAAGAGAAGAAGAGAGAGAGGAGAAAAGAAGGATTTTGGAGAGGAAAAGAATTGGTGAAAGAGAGGCTACTTGGCCAAAGAAAATTCGGCAGAGAAGGAGAGTTTGGCTAGAGGATTTTCGGCAAACACTTAGAAAAGATGGAAGAATAGCCTTAATCTTCCTTCTTCAAATTAAATTACTAGGCTAGAGTCCCCTACTTGGCCACCACTCTTCCTTTGTGATAACTTTATCACCTTAATTTAAAATAATTAAAAGAATAATCCTTTAATTATCTCTCCAAATTAAATCCTTATTTATCTCCCTAATTAGTCAGTATTTTAAAGAGAATAAAACTCCTCCTTTCTAGAAAGCTTGTGCCGTCCACCTCTCAAGCCTGGAAGCAAAAATAAAACTTCTTTTATTTGCTTCCTTGTGACTCGAACTCGGGCCCAACACCTTGCATGTGGCGCCATTTCCATAGGCCCTAAGTGGCATCTTGAGACACACTTTTCCAAGCCTGTTTGTGTGTCAAATTTCACAAACTTTTTCTTTTAAGGCCACCTTGCCTTAATTTCCCCTTTTAAACCTTAAAACTCGTCATTTCTAGGTCATTTCTAAGTTTCCAAAATTTTCGTTCGCTCAGAATTTGACATTTTCTTACATTTCCAAGTTTCCAGAAATGTGCACTTTCCTATTTGGAATCATTTCCAAATCATTTCCATCCATTTCCATACATTTTCAGGTTTCCAAAAATGTTCAAAATTTATTCTTAGTACATAAAACATGTTACTTCGTACAATTAAACCGGAAATGCATAGGCCCTTTCCAGGATGTTACATTTATATAAGCTTTGAGATGCATTAGTTGGCCTCCAAGTATCCTAATCTGAATTAAATTCCTATTTGGGTGTTTAAATAGACTTTTGAATGTGTTTCTTTGCCTCCAAGTACCCAAATCCGAGTAAAACTCCTCTTGGCCGCAGCAGGGGCACGGCCATGGCACACGCCTGTGTGAATCATGGCCAGGCCGTGTGGACGCCGTTAGTGAGGCATGGCCGTGTGGTCTTGGGCCCAGGCCGTGTCGATTTCGTGATCTGGCCCATTTGGACCGTTTTAAGCCCGTTTCTTGTTCTTTTCATCCTCCGGTGCTTCCCTGAGTATAAAACATGAAAAGAAAGGATTAAGAGCACCTTTTTACATAAATCAAGGGATAATTCATCCAAAAGCATGCTAAATGTGGGCTTAAAATATGTTACTTTTACGGTTTATCAAGTATCGACGGACTACATTTTCCGACTATTCGATTAACTTCTCCTTTCCCCGATCCAATCCCGATCCTTTTTGTTCTTGATCTAAATAATTTCAAATTAAGCTCATTCAATTTAGTCCAAAAACACATTAATGAGAAAATTACATTTTTACCCCTAATATTTCACATTTTCAAAATTTAGTGCCTATTGTACAAAACACAAAATATGCAAAATCTCACAACAACATAGCTAGGTCGAATCTTCCTTATAATCATATAAGTCCATACATTTCATTTATTTTGCATTTTGGCCACTCAATTTATTATTTTTGCAATTTAATCCTAATTACTCAAAATCATCAAAAACTCCAATACAAAACATGTTAATCTAAAACATATCTTTAATATTTTATCATCAAACAACACAAGACACATATATTCATCAATGGCTGAACTCCAAATATGGATCAAAATCAGAAATTCTAGTATGGGTCGGATAGTATTTAAAGCAACGATCTCAAAAACGTAAAAATTATCAAAAACCGAGCTAATCACATACCTTAATCAAGCTTTACCAAGGCCGAATGAAGCTAAGTTTTTTTTTTCTTTCTCTTTTCTTTTGGTTTCGATCAAAAAGATGAACACTTGCATGTTCTTCTTTTTTCTTTTATGTTTTATAATAGTTTTACTAATAAAATCATTTTTTATTCTTATTATAAACTTAACATATAAAATAAACATATAATTATTTAATATGCATGCATGTTGCCGTCCACTACTATTGCAAAAAGGGAAATTTACAACATAAGGCCTCCTCTTGTAAAGACACATCAATTTAATCACTCAATCAAGTAAAAGGCTACTTTTACCACTTATGCGATTTAGTCCTTTTTCTTAAATTAAACACACAAACGAACAAATTAACTCACAAAATTTTAACACATGCTCAAACATATATCATAGATACCGAGTATAATATTAAAATATTTTATTGACTCGGATTTGTGGTCCCGAAACCACTATTCTGATTAGGGTCAAAATTGGGCTATTACAATTACGGCAGATCAGACACTGCGTCCAATATTAAAGGATCGAGACAATCATCTCGATGTCGCGATACAGCATCTCTGTATCATGACACAGAAGACGGTCTACTCAAGATTCCAAAATTTCAGAGTATGTCGCGACAACAGCAAACTGCAAAGGATGTCGCGACACGAAGACCCAGTGCCTCAACATCACTACAATTTTCTGCAAGGTCGACCTAACCCGATTGCGTAACTCGATCGCCTAAAACCTATTTTTACCTGGTTTGTAACACCCCAAACCTGGCCCAAACACCACGACCGGATCTGGCATGTCACTAAGAAGACTTTATAAAACATGTCAAATTTTGTATTGTTTTAAAAACATAGTTTTGTCGTTTGTACGGGAAAAACTTAATAGGTTGATAAATTGTAAAAGAAATAAATTTTATTTAATGCCTTAATGAATATAAAACTGGAATTTTCCTCTGATTTTTATCGTTTCAGTACATGCCTTAGTTTAACCTTTTACGTAGGATTTTAGATGTCCCAAAAAAAAACCCGAAAACCCAAAAGAAAACATAGAAGAATTATAATAACCGGTGGCCTTATTACAATAAAATATAAACCAACTAATTAAAAATATTAAAACTAATTAAACTAGTAAAGTCTTTTACTGAATCAAAATAATCCCTCGCATGGCCACCTTGCGCTCCTCTCCAACCCGGTCCGATGCACTAGGTGCTACCTGAAAGATGTTAAATAAAAGGGTGAGTCGCGAGACTCAGTGTGCAACCCTCGTGCTCCATCAGTTGGGCCTTAGCCCCACGTAATGTATAATGAGTATAATATATCAAAAAAAAAATTTGCAAAGCCCAACCCAATCCTAGGTTTCCATCCGCTACACACCACCCTTACCTGCCAATCACACCATTGGGGATTTCTACAATCAACCCACACCGCTACACACCATCGATGGCGCTTCATGCTGCGCAGATAGCCATCCATCGCCGATCATGGCAATAGCCACTACAACAGATCATGGCATAAGCCACTACAATAGATCATGGCAAAAGCAACTACAACAGATCATGGCATTAGCAACTACAACAGATCATGGCAAAAGCCACAACAACAGATCATGGCATTAGCCACTACAACAGATCATGGCAAAAGCCACTACAACAGATCATGGCAAAAGCCACTACAACAGAACACTTCCCCTTTCATCAATCACCCAACCCCATGCATACATAGAAATTGGCATAAATATAAAGCATATCTTCGCAGCAGAAACATTCACTTTAGAATGACAGAGACCACTAACCTGGTGATTCGCCTTTACCCCTTTTCGGGTTTTCAAGAGCCATGCCGGTATTTCGACATTTAACAGAATATACAAAACATAACAGGTTTGTATGCATACTAATCAAGCAATCTAAATGGTGTGAGAGTGTTACACACCTGATTACGGTTAAGATGACACTTTCTATGTCGACGCTATCTTTAGCCGACACAACCGTTATTTGCCTAAGGTGTTGTTCAGAAGCCGGTCCACAACCCGGTGGCCAATCCCGACCAGCAGACACCGCGCGTTTCTTAAACTTTGGGGCTGGGACTACAGATCCAACCCCTTCCTTTGTCTTGCTGACATTCGAGCCCATGAGTGATCTTGGTCAGAAGATACTACGATGATTGCTTAACGCAACATTAGGTTAAGGCACGAATAATGAAAAAGAAACCGATTAGACAACCTAGGAAGAGTTTGAACCCTTACCTTAAAATCCCGAAAAGAGATTGAGATCCCAAAACTAGCATTTTCGCTTTTAGATCTAAGCGATCTACCTAAATTCCTGAATGTCGTCTCAACAAGAATATATATAAAACCATTAAACCATCAGCTTTTCAGCTTTGTCTTCCAAAACCCGTAAGAGATAGGAAGATCGTCACTTACCCCACACAAAGAGTTTCGGCAACTTCTAAAAGATTCTGGCTTTATGGAGAAATCGGCACAAGAGGAAAAGAATGGAAACAGAAAGTGAAGTGAAAGGTTTCGGCTTTTAAGAAAAGTCCGAAGAAAAGATGAACAAGAAAAGACTTAGGCATTTTTGGCTTTTAGAAGAAATTAGCGGAAGTTGTAGAGAAAGACTGAGAAATTCGGTACAGAGAATGAGAGAAAAGAATAGGGTTCAAATGCCAGAATTGAAGAGATACTATCCCTATTTAAAGAGAATTTTAGCACCCAGATATATACTAAAATAAATAAATAAATAAAATAAACTTACACTCCCTAATTGACTCAAACTTACCACCAATTAAATTCCTTTATTATCTCCAAAATTTATCCTCATCCTTATCCCAAAAATTCCTTTATTAGCCAAAAAATCCAATTTGAATTACATTCAAATTGCTTTCCCCGCACAGCAACCATCTTTTGGCATTTTAGTCCACTTCAAATACCTTCCCCATGCCAAATTTGAAAATAGTATATTGTTGTGCACAAGGCAACTCAAACTAAGACCTCCAAGCACCACCACACGCTACTACCACCACCACTACCACAACCATTCTTGTGATATATTCCATTGTCAACTTCTTTTAAAGCCTATTTTTCTAGCGACCAATCATCAAAGAAATCTAAAAATATTTGCCAACACCCACTTCAACCTCCAACCTCTTCAGATGATACACGCCCCTTGCCATCGCTGCGCCACCCGATTTCTTTGAGACATATTTCATCCATAATTAATTATAAACCTTTCTCGTCATCGCTCCCGGTTTACTACAAAAAAACGCCAACATTTAGCGCGATAAGCGCGACTAGAACCCCGCACCTCCTCCTGCTCCTAATGCCTTTGCCATCACAAAGCGTTTCTTTTGTCGTGAATCACCCCAACTAATTATAAGGCCTACACTTTGGCCTTCATACTAACATATGCGAAATAAAAACAAATTTTTGCCAAGTCCAGGACTTGAACCTTTGACCACCAACTTATTTAGAACGCCCCAGGCCACCAGACCACCTACTTCCTTATGCTATCTTCAACCCAAAAATATATTAAAAGCCTTTTAACTAAAACACCAACCACTCTTAAGGGTAAAAACAAATTTTTTACTAAATCCCTAGATCGAGCCTAGGACTTTTCCAACACTACCAACCCTTCCTAAATCACCTAAAAATTAAACTAAACATGAAATCATAATTTTTTTTAACCACACTTAAATCATTATTCTTATTCTTTTTTCGATCGACAAAATCCATTCTCTCGACAATACCTAAACCCATTTATTCTAGGCCCAAATTCAGGATGTTACAATTCTACCCTCCTTAAAGAAATTTCGTCCTCGAAATTTCCAACTAACTAGTATTCATACTACCTAAGTCTCACCACTATGCTTTTGCCACGCACTCTAATTCTAAAGCCAAAATAAACACTTAGTATACTATGGTAGGGTATGCACCATCATTCGTATCTAGAGCGTCCCCGTCCCCTACCACGGCCACGCGGCGGTCGTCCTCGACCCCTTGTACTCATTCTTCTGATTGACGTTTATCTGATTAAAAATTTTATGAATCATTAATTTTCTTCCACTGATTATCCACGAACAGTCTTATGAATAGTAGTTTTAAAAGTAGTTCTTTCGAATTCGCAACTATAACTACAATTCAGTCTCAAGTTCACATCTCCTAGTTCTAGGAAGCACACACATACAATCATCAACCACCACATACAAGTAGCATTCACGAACTTACGTTTATCCTGTAAGGGTATCTTTGCCATTTCACTACCCAGGGGTATTTTCGTAATTTATCCTACAGGGGCGTAATTCTCCAAAATAGGGTTCCTTGGTGATTTTGTGAAAGAGGGTATTTTGGTAATTTTGTAATTCGAGGGTATATTGGTAATTTTATAATCCGGGGGTATTTCGGTAATTTTACAAATCAGGGATATTTTGGTCACTCATAAATCAGGGGTAATTTAGTAATTTTAAAAAATAGGATGGTTGGTCCCTTTCGGGTTTTAGTTATAAATTTTGGCCCGTCAACAAGTCCTCGTGGCTAGGGTGAAGAAATACTATGCACCGTAGGATTCCAAATAAGAGGAGGTGAGTCACTAGGACTCGCTTAAGTACTGTGCTCTTCCGGATCCAATCCTAGACATGCGCATGCATGCTGTTGCCACACCCTAGTCTTGCGACTGCTCACGTGTTTGTTTAGTGAAATTAAGTCTTATGAGATGGAAGGAGTTGTTTCAGCTAAGCCTAGAGTCCATCAAGTTCTAATTAAAATAATCTACGTCCCTTAAAGCCCATCAAGCCCACAAATATATATATAACACAGTGAGTTCTGAATACTTACCTGGCGGACTTGGGCTGGAGACGCAGGTGCCATGCCGAGAAACCCTCATGTGTTATTTATAAACATGCATGTTTTCAAAAACCCAACTTTAGAAAATGTTTTGAGCCCAAAACCCCAAAGTCGAGTTTTGAACTGGGCTCTGATACCAATTTGTAACACCCCAAACCCGACCCAAGCACCACGACCGGATCTGGCATGTCACTAAGAAGACTTTATAAAACATGTCACGTTTTGTTTTGTTTTAAAAACATAGTTTTGTCATTTGTACAGGAAAAACTTAATAGGTTGATAAATTGTAAAAGAAATAAATTTTATTTAATGCCTTAATGAATATAAAACTGGAATTTTCCTTTGATTTTTATCGTTTCAGTACATGCCTTAGTTTAACCTTTTACATAGGATTTTAGATGTCCCAAAAAAAAAAACCCAAAAACCCAAAAGAAAACATAAAAGAATTATAATAACCGGTGGCCTTATTACAATAAAATATAAACCAACTAATTAAAAATATTAAAATTAATTAAACTAGTAAAGTCTTTTGCTGAATCAAAATAATCCCTCGTATGGCCACCTTGCGCTCCTCTCCAACCCGGTCCGATGCACTGGGTGCTACCTGAAAGATGTTAAATAAAAGGGTGAGTCGCGAGACTCAGTGTGCAACCCTCGTGCTCCATCAGATTGGGCCTTAGCCCCACAGAAGAGATAACAGAGTATAATATATCAAAAAAAAATATGCAAAGCCCAACCCAATCCTAGGTTTCCATCCACTACACACCACCCTTACCTGCCAATCACACCATTGGGGATTTCTACAATCAACCCACACCGCTACACACCATCAATGGCAGTCATGCTGCAGATAGCTGCTCATCGTCAGATCATGGCAATAGCCACTACAACAGATCATGGCATAAGCCACTACAACAGATCATGGCAAAAGCCACTACAACAGATCATGGCATTAGCCACTACAACAGATCATGGCAAAAGCCACTACAACAGATCATGGCATTAGCAACTACAACAGATCATGGCAAAAGCCACTACAACAGATCATGGCAAAAGCCACTACAACAGAACACTTCCCCTTTCATCAATCACCCAACCCCATGCATACATAGAAATTGGCATACATATAAAGCATATCTTCGCAGCAGAAACATTCACTTTAGAATGACAGAGATCACTAACCTGGTGATTCGCCTTTACCCCTTTTCGGGTTTTCAACAACCATGCCGATATTTCGGCATTTAATAGAATATACAGAATATAACAGGTTTGTATGCATACTAATCAAGCAATCTAAATGGTGTGAGAGTGTTACACACCTGATTACGGTTAAGACGACACTTTCTATGTCGACGCTATCTGTAGCTGACACAACCGCTATTTGCCTAAGGTGTTGTTCAGAAGCCGGTCCACAACCCGGTGGCCAATCCCGAATAGCAGACACTGCGCGTTTCTTGAACTTTGGGGCTGGGACTACAGATCCAACCCCTTCCTTTGTCTTGCTGACATTAGAGTCCATGAGTGATCTTGGTCAGAAGCTACTACGATGATTGCTTAACGCAACATTAGGTTAAGGCACGAATAATGAAAAAGAAACCGATTAGACAACCTAGGAAGAGTTTGAACCCTTACCTTAAAATCTCAAAAAGAGATTGAGATCCCAAAACTAGCGTTTCCAGCTTTTAGATCTAAGCGATCTACCTAAATTCCTGAATGTCGTCTCAACAAGAATATATATAAAACCATTAAACCATCAGCTTCTCGGCTTTGTCTTCCAAAACCCGTAAGAGAAAGTGAAGAGATAGGAAGATCGTCACTTACCCCACACAAAGAGTTTCGGCAACTTCTAAAAGATTCCGGCTTTATGTAGAAATCGGCACAAGAGGAAAACAATGGAAATAGAAAGTGAAGTGAAAGGTTTCGGCTTTTAAGAAAAGTCCGAAGAAAAGATGAACAAGAAGAGACTTAGGCGTTTTTGGCTTTTAGAAGAAATTACCGGAAGTTGCAGAGAAAGACTGAGAAATTCGGCACAGAGAATGAGAGAAAAGAATAGGGTTCAAATGCAAGAATTTAAGAGATACTATCCCTATTTAAAGAGAATTTCGGCACCCAGATATATACTAAAATAAATAAATAAATAAAATAAACCTACACTCCTTAATCGACTCAAACTTACCACCAATTAAATTCCTTTATTATCTCCAAAATTTATCCTCATCCTCATCCCAAAAATTCCTTTATTAGCTAAAAAATCCAATTTGAATTACATTCAAATTGCTTTCCCCAAGACAACCATCTTTTGGCGTTTTGGTCCACTTCAAATACCTTCCCACACCACCAAAGAAGAAAAATAGTATATTGTTGTGCACAAGGCAACTCAAACCAAGACCTCCAAGCACCACCACACGCTATCACCCATCGCACCACAACCATTCTTGTGATATATTCCATTGTCAACTTCTTTTAAAGCCTATTTTTCCAAAGAACCGAATCATCAAAGAAATCTAAAAATATTTGCCAACACCCGACTTTGAACCTCCAACCTCTTCGGATGATACACGCCCCTTGCCATCGCGCCACCCGATTTCTTTGAGACATATTTCATCCCTAATTAATTATAAACCTTTCTCGCGCTCGGGTTTTACTACAAAAAAACGCCAACATTTAGCGCGCATAGCGCGACTAGAACCCTGCACCTCCTCCTCGCTCCTAACGCCTTTGCCATGGGCCAAAGCGTTTCTTTTGTCGTGAATCAGCCCCAACTAATTATAAGGCCTACACTTTGGCCTTCATACTAACATATGCGAAATAAAAACAAATTTTTGCCAAGTCCAGACTTGAACCTTTGACCACCAACTTATTCGAATGCCCTGTGCCACTGGACCACCTACTTCCTTGTGCTATCTTCAACCCAAAAATATTTTAAAAGCCTTTTAACTAAAACACCAACCACTATTAAGGGTAAAAACAATTTTTTTTCTAAATCCCTAGATCGAGCCTAGGACTTTTCCAACACTACCAACCCTTCCTAAATCACCTAAAAATTAAACTAAACATTAAATTATAATTTTTTTTAACCACACTTAATTTATTATTCTTATTCTTTTTTTTTTCCGATCGACAAAATCCATTCTCTCGACACACGAAACTCATTTATTCTAGGCCCAAATTCAGGATGTTACATGGTTTTTAAGTTCAAAACCCTTACTTTAAAACTTAAAAACATTTTAACTCAACATTCTAACTATTCTTAACACATTAACCTCTCAAAACACTCTCAAACTCTAAAATCCCCTTTTCATTAAAGCCCTAAAAAATTTTAAAGCCTGCTTTACTATTTTGAGTTTTACTTGGTGCAAGATCGTCAAAAAACGTTTGGGAAATAAGCAACAAGGATTCCAAAATTGAGGTTAAGGGTTCCTAAACCTATTTTTACTGTTCCATTAATTATTGCTTGATTCTATTAGTTGTTCTAGTGTTAAGTATTGAATATGCCTCATAGGAAAAGTGGAAAAGCTAATATACAAAAAGAATTATGCGGTATCGGACCCTCGAAATTTTCAAAATCTAAAAACTGAGAAATACTTTCTCAAACTACAAGGGAAAACTTATATCCAAGAGTAAGGGTTCGAACCATCAATGGTTTTGTGTAATGAAATTTGGACATTGGTATGATATCATCGATGGGAGCGATTTTGTCACTCCCAAAGAAAATGCAGTAATCTCGGTAGGTTAGGAGTTTTATGCATCTTTTAAAGGTCAGGAATTGAAGAGGCCATATGGTGACATTTGGGAAACTGCATAGGTAAGAGGTAAGGAAATATGTGTGACTCCTCGAGAAATATGTGAATTTTATAATATCTCATATTATGCAAAGGATTTCCTAGATAACACTGATTTAAATGCATATAGGAACATAGAAATGGACGACATTGTAAAATATATGACTCAAGGGAGAGGTGTATGGAACCATAGACCGAATATTGAGTTACCAACTAATTATAATTACGCAATTATGCTCCTAGTACTTAAGATGTGGGTGCAACTAATTTATACTAGAATAGCCCCTACATTGAATGTTTCTAATGTAAATACTTTTTGAGCTATTTTGTTGTATGGTATTTTACAGAAAAAATAGATATATGTCAGGAGATGGATACATCGAGATATGAAGCGATGTATTAGTAGCAAAAAAATTGGGATTTTCTTTCCTCACCTTGTGACAGCTCTATGCATGTAACATCCTGAAATTCGAAATTTTACGTTTTGAAGTATATCATGCTTTAGGCTAGTTGAAAATGTTAATTGTGTATGATTAGGGGTCCTTAGAAGGCACGGGATTGAGTTGGGCCTTAGCAAAAGTTTTGTGTTTGAGCACTTTAAGGAGAGAAGGTAAGTGGCATCAATGCTTAAGGAAATAAGTCTGTATTTTGCTAGCATAAGTGAGCATATGGCAAGGAGGTTATGGCGTCAAGTGGAGAGCATGGAGGGAAGGGGTTCAAAACCCATCTTTTGTAAATTTTGGATTTTTTTTTTTTGTACTCCTATCCCAAGTGTCGGCCATGGTCCTATTTATGGTAAGGGAGACTTTTTATTGATGGAAAGGAGGCTAAGGAATATGGTAAGGAGGAAGATAAGGGAAAAAGAAGGAAAGAAATGAAAGAGAAGGAAAGAGAAGGGAACATGTTGGCCTATAATGTGGAAGATGTTTTGGAAAGAGTTTTTGGTCAATTTTGATCATTTTGGTAAAAGGATATACGGTTTTGGGAGGGGTCTTGGTAGCCGAATTTTGCATTAGTCTTTTGGAAAATTTTGGGTGCTTGAATGGCTTGTTTCTTTTAGCATTTTTTTTTGTGTTCTCTTTCTCCAATTTCTTCCCTCATTGCCGAAACTGCAAAGCCAAAAGTGAGCATCTCTTTTTCCTTTGTTTTGTCGAAACCATTTAGCCATTGTGTCCAATTTATTTTGCTCATTTCCCCTTTTGATAGCCGAAACTAGTTAAGCACTCTTTCTCTATCCTTTCTTTTCTTTTTCACAAATTCTTCAACCTTTCTTTCTTCTTCTTTAACCCATATTCTCATAGCAGAATCTTCTTGTTCATTTTCTTTTCTCCATAGCAGAACCTTTCAACCCTTAATCTCTCCTTCACAATTTCTTTCTCATTTGTGTTGACACCATCTTCTTCGATCAAATCGGTAAGTGGTTTCTTTTTCTCTTTTCATTTTTCCTTTCTTTCTAGCCGAATAAGTGTCTATCACTATTCGGTTGTGTATCTTGTTTCTAAACCGAAATGGTGTTTCCTCCTACTCCTTCACATGTTAATCATCCTCTTTTTTGTAGTATTCTAAGTGGGTGGTCGAATATCATCCTAGCTGATTCAATTCTAGCCTTAAGTCAATTGGAGGAAATCGGATTCAATATCGTTAAGGTAAGGAGTTTCTTTATGGATTATTTGATATCGCTTATTATTTGATTAGTTGCTAAACAGAATAATAGTTTGGACTAAACGGTTATTTTAGGGTCTAAATCATTCGTTCTCATTCACTCATGGATCCTTCGGAAATAGTGGTAAGCCTACTCCTATCACTAAAACAACTACTTTCTCTCATAGTAGTTTTCTAATCGAGATTTTTCCTATGGAGGCAAGTGGAACCGATTTGAAAGGAAAAGCGATTGGAGAACACAAAAGGAGTGGATTTGCTATTCCTACTCCTAAGTTCAAGCGTAGAGTGGTATCGACGGTTCGGGATTTTCCACCGGGTTGTGGACCATCATTCAGTGAAAATAGACAAATCGTGGTCATTCACGATATTGAGAGTAAGTATTTTAGATCGTTGATTTAGATTTGGATTAAGAAAAACCTCTTATGTTAGTTAATCGAGTATTATGTTGTCATAGGTGTCGACAATCAAGAAGGACTAATCCTTACAGTAATCAAGTGTGTAATCTCACATCGAAATCCCGTAGATTAATAATTAAATATCACGTTGGAAAATTGAGAAATTTGCTTAAATTACATTATTACTATAAACTTGTCAAAATCAGTATTAAAATTGTTAAAATTACGAAAATGCACTTATGGGCGAATTTACGAAAATGCCCCTATAGGCTGATTTACGAAAATGACCCTATGGGCTGATTTACTAGAATGCCTTAATGGGCTGAATTACAAAGTGCTATAATGGGCCGATGCACTCGTAATAAATTATCAGATTAATAATGGTTGTACATATATGTGGTTATTATGCTTTATTATGTATGTTGCATGTTACATATTGCATGGGTTGGGAAAAATTGTATGAAGAGATGCAAGCACTGTGGCAATGCCACAAAATATCACTTATGATTTCAAAGGGCTTGGCCACAATAAACAAATATATTATAAATGGCAATTTTCCTGCGAATTGGTGTGAGCGGCGGGGTGGGTTGACTTGATCCCCACGGGTGTGTGATTGGGTCGGTCGAGGTGTGATGGATGGATGGGTTGGGTTACATTCATATCATTTTAATAATGTTATGTAAATGGGCTTAAGCCTAAGTTATTGCTTAATGGATTCAGGCCCAGTGGATGTCGGTAAGGGGATTATGCACTGAGTTCTTGTAACTCACTCCTCCCTTCTTAATCCTTGCAGGTAATGCTCAGTGAGGTGGACTTGGGCCATGGATGACTCGGTGTAGGCCATACTTCAGAAATGCTGTTTTTGAACTTTAAATTTCTATTTCCGTTTACTTTATTACTCTTACTATTTTGGGTTTTTAAGTTGTAATAAGGCCTCTGGAATATTTTATTTTGCTTTATGTTTGACGTACTTATTATTTTGCTTTATTTATTAAATGGATTTTATAACAAACTTTTACAAATATTTTTAACTTGGATTCTCTTTCAAATTACCAAAGTCATTTTCAAAAGTCACGATTTTAAAGTTTAATAGTTCGATTTTTGATTCATCAATCAACCTCTCGCAAATAGTTGCATTTTATCAAGAATTTATCTCCAAACTTGTTTTCTTAACCATAAACAAATAACACCTGTTTTAGTACGAATCACAAGGTGTTTATACGTCTTCCTTATGTGACATGTCAGATCCGGTCATAACATATAGGTCGGGTTTGGAGTGTTACATTTTATGGTATCAGAGCCCGATTGCAAAACTCGGCTGTGGTTTGGGTTTAAAAGCGTTTTCCAAAGCTGTTTAAAATTTTAAATTATAAATGCATGATCTAAAGGAAGTATGGTACCACGGTATCAGCACTGTGTCAAGTAAGTTTATGTTTTCATTTTATGATTATTGTGGTATGACTGTAGAAATACTCTAGAACTTTTAGCTTTAGGAGCTGAAACTATAGAGATTGAGACCTTAGGATACGTTTTGCAAAAATGACTTTACTTCCTATACTTCATAAAACATTGTTTAATAAACATTGAATAATATACTGATTCATAAGACTTGTAATCAGATTAAATCGATTTAGTAAACATGAGCGCTAGAGGACGTGGACGCGGTAGACGTGGCCGTGGTAGAGGCCGAGGTGCTAGAGTTGTATCTGAGGCATCGGGACATATGCCAAAAATGGACGCCCCTGCGTCACCTGTGACTGAAGCTGGGTCCCACGAACGAATGAGAGAGGACGACGCTCTGTCCCAAGCAATGCTACGAGTTCTAAAAAGGGTTGCTGGGGCAAGAACTAGGTCGGCAGCTCATGGGTCGGTATCTGAACGACTCAGATCGAATAGGGCTGAAGTTTTTAGGGGTATTTCGGGTGTAGCCCCTAATGTAGCGAAATACTTACTTGAGGCAGTGGAGTGGATTATGGACGACCTGGATTGCACCGCTGAGCAGAAGTTGAAAGGAGCTGTGTCATTGCTAAGAGGCGAGGCATATTAGTGGTGGCTCACTGTTCGAGAAGGCACTCAGGCTGATCGTATTACCTAGGAATTCTTCAAGACAGCATTCCAGGGGAAGTATTTCGGGGCTAGCTATGTGGATGCCCGAAGGAAGGAATTCCTGAATCTGGTCCAAGGAGGTAAATCTGTGGCAGCATATGAGGCAGAGTTTCTGCGTTTGAGTCGGTATGCCTGAGGAATAGTACCGACTGATTATAAACGTTGTGTCCATTTTGAGGACGGGTTGTGTGATGAGTTACGGGTACTGATTGCCCCACAGAAGGAGAGGAATTTTGCCACACTTGTGGAAAAAGCTAAAATAGCTGAGGAGGTTAAGCACTCTAAGCGGCAAAACTGAGACAAGGATAGGGGCAGGAATAAGAGAGACTCTGGGTACTCAGGTTCTACTAGAGGGTTTCAGAAAAGGCCCAAGAACGAGGAGCTAGCTCGAGTAAGAGTTCAAGCTACTACTAATCAGTTACAGCCTTGCGTGGATTGTGGGAAACTTCACTCGGGAGAATGCTGGAATAGAACTGGTAGTTGTTTCAGATGTGGATCCAAGGACCATCGGTTTAAGGATTGCCCTCAAAAGCCTGATCAAACTCAGGCAGTTCATAATAGATTTGCGCAATGATCGAGGCGCCAGCGAATGCAGAGAGGCCATGGGCCAGGTCGAGGTGGTAATGGCGTAGGACGAGGTCAGGGTGCACCGGGAAGAGGTACCGGTAATAGGGGTAACACGGACGCGAGGCAGCCAGGTTTAGTCTATGCGGTCAGACGTCGAGAGGACGGCGATGCACGAGCACGTCATAAGCGATACGTTCTTCATAGCCGATGTACCATTCTTTGCTTTGATAGATATTGGATCCACCCATTCGTATGTTGCTTGTCTTTGTGGTGCGGAACTCAATATTAGATCTCGAGATTATTGCTAGAGAAACAACTGTGATTAGCCCTTTAGGACAGTCGGTGGTAGTAAATAAGATATTTAAGGATGTGCCCTTAGAAGTTCAGGAGGAAATATTTTTGGCGGATCTGATGGAACTTCCATTTGGCGAGTTCGATCTTATTTTGGGCATGGATTGGCTGGTTAAACACCGTTCAAACTTGGATTGTGCTGCGAAGCAGATGGTACTAAGAACTTCAGAGGATAAGGAAGTGATGGTGATAGGTGAAAGACGAAACTATCTGTCTAATGTGGTATCTGCTTTAAAGGCAGAAAAGTTGGTGCGAAAGGGGTGTGGAGCGTTCTTAGCCTTTATCAGTGCTTTGGATGCCAAAGACTTGTCGGTTGAGAGTGTTAGAACGGTGAAAGAGTTTTCAGACATTTTTCCCGAGGAGCTTCCAGGATTACCTCTGGATCGGGAGGTGGAGTTTGGTATTGAGCTATTACCAGGGACGGCTCCGGTGTCCATTGCTCCTTATAGAATGGCGTCGAACGAGTTAGCAGAGCTTAAGGCTCAAATTCAGGAGTTGTTGGATTTATTCAACCAAGTGTATCACCGTGGGGAGCGTCGGTCTTGTTCATTAAGAAAAAGGATGGATCGATGCGTATGTGCATCGATTATAGATAATTGAATAAGTTGACGATCAAAAATAAGTATCCGTTACCGAGGATCGACGATCTATTCGATCAACTGCGAGGAGCTTCAGTTTTCTCAAAAATAGATTTGAGATTGGGGTATCATCAGTTAAAATTCAAGGAGGCGGATATTCACAAGACTGCATTTTGAACTCAATATGGGCATTACGAGTTCTTAGTGATGCTGTTCGAGTTGACAAATGCACCAGCTGCATTTATGGATATGATGAACCGAGTCTTCCAACCCTATCTAGACCGGTTTGTGGTTGTGTTCATAGATGACATCCTGGTGTACTCAAAGATTGAAGAAGAACATGATTCACATTTACGGGTAGTATTGCAGATATTAAGGGTGAAGCAACTGTATGCCAAATTTAGTAAGTGTGAATTTTGGCTGAAGGAAGTGACCTTTTTGGGGCATGTTGTGTCTGGCGAAGGAATTAGAGTTGATCCCCGAAAGGTCGAAGCTGTGTTGGACTGGAAGCCACCGAAGTAAGTGGCAGAAATTTGAAGTTTTCTAGGTTTGGCTCGGTATTATAGGCGCTTCGTTGAGGGGTTTTCGTTGATTGATGCACCCCTAACTAAGCTATTGCGTAAAGGAGTATCGTTTTTATGGTCAGATAAGCAGCAAGAGAGCTTTGAGAAATTGAAGAAGATTCTGACAGAAGCACCAGTATTGATTCAACCTGAGGCTGGTAAGGAGTTTATTGTTTATTGTGATGCGTCACATACGGGCTTGGGATGTGTGTTGATGCAAGGGGGAAAAGTAGTGGCTTATGCATCTCGTCAATTAAGGCCGCATGAGATTAATTATCCCACTCATGATTTGGAGTTAGCTGCAGTGGTGTTTGCTCTGAAGATTTGGAGACACTATCTGTACGGGGAGAAGTAGATTATCCATACAGATCATAAGAGTCTAAAGTACCTCCTTACCCAGAAGGAGTTGAACTTAAGACAGCGGAGGTGGATAGAACTATTGAAAAATTATGACTTATCAATCGAGTATCATCCAGGAATGGCTAATGTGGTGGCAGATGCGTTAAGTCGTAAGGTGATATCGGATTTGAGAGCGATTTTTGCTCATCTCAGCCTGTATGAAGATGGTAGCCTGTTAGTCGAACTTCAGGTGAAGCCTGCATGGGTAAGCCAGATTAAGGAAAAGTAGTTGATTGATGAAGCGTTGGGTTCTCGACTTCTACAAGTGGAAGGTGGTGAGATAGGGGATTTTGGATTGAATAGTGATGGAGTATTGTGTTTCCACGGAAGAGTTTGTATACCCAAGGATTCGGAATTGAGACAAATGATTCTGCGCGAGGCGCATAGTAGTCCATATGCTATGCACACCGGGGGAAACAAAATGTACCGAGACCCCCGTGAGCAGTATTGGTGGCCAGGGTTGAAATGGGAGGTTACCGACTTCGTGAGCAAGTGCTTGACATGTCAGCAGGTGAAGGCGGAACATCAACTGCCGTCAGGGTTGCTACAACCGGTGAAAATTCTATTATGGAAATAGGAAAGGATAACGATGGATTTTGTTAGTGGGTTACCCTTAACGCCTACTAAGAAAGATTCAGTATGGGTGATTGTGGATCGGTTAACGAAGACTGCTCATTTTCTACCTATTCGTACGGATTATTCGTTGCAAAAGTTGGCCAAGTTGTATGTAGCAGAGATCGTGAGGTTACATGGGGTACCAGTGTCTATCATATCAGACAGGGATCCTAGGTTTACATCACGGTTTTGGAAGGCTCTGCATGAAGCTTTGGGAACAAGATTAAATTTCAGCACGGCATTTCATCCGCAGACTGATGGTCAGTCGGAGAGAGTAATCCATATTCTAGAAGACATGTTAAGGGGCTGTGTGATCGATTTCAGAGGTAGTTGGGAAGATTTTCTACCACTGGCAGAGTTTGCATACAACAACAGCTATCAATCCAGTATACAGATGGCATCCTACGAAGCATTGTATGGTCGTAGGTGTCATACTCCTACTTGCTGGACTGATCTAGGAGAGCGACAGTTATTGGGTCCTGAGTTGATCTCGGAGACGGAGGAAAAAGTTAAGGTAATTCGTGCTCGTTTAAAAGAAGCTTCGGACAGACAAAAATCGTACGCGGATCTGAAGCGTAAGGATATAGAGTTTGTGATGGGAGATCAAGTCTTTCTGAAGGTCTCACCTTGGAAGAAGATCTTAAGATTTGGACGGAAGGGCAAGTTAAGCCCTAGGTTCATCGGACCATACCGTGTACTGAAGCGTGTTGGGCCAGTGGCTTATCAGCTGGAGTTACCTCCAGAGTTAAGTCAGATACATAGTGTATTTCATGTCTCGATGTTAAGGCGTTATCGCTCAGATCCATCTCATATTGTGCCTGTAGAGGAAGTCGATATAAGACCTGAATTGTCTTTTGAAGAGGAGCCAGTGCAGATTTTAGATCGGAATGTTAAGGTGCTAAGAAGGAAGTCGGTTCCATTAGTCAAAGTTTTATGGCATAATCACGGGACAGAGGAAGCTACATGGGAGCCAGAAGACACAATTCGGCAACAATATCCTCATCTCTTCTAATCAGGTAAATTTTGAGGCCGAAATTTCTTTAAGGGGGATAGAATTGTAACATCCTGAAATTCAAAATTTTACGTTTTGAAGTATATCATGCTTTAGGCTAGTTAAAAAGGTTAATTGTGTATGATTAGGGGTCCTTAGAAGGCACGGGATTGAGTTGGGCCTTAGCAAAATTTTTGTGTTTGAGCACTTTAAGGAGAGAAGGTAAGTGGCATCAATGCTTAAGGAAATAAGTGTGTATTTTGCTAGCATAAGTGAGCATATGGCAAGGAGGTTATGGCGTCAAGTGGAGAGCATGGAGGGAAGGGGTTTAAAACCCATCATTTGTAAATTTTGGATTTATTTTTTTTTGTACTCCTATCCCAAGTGTCGGCCATGGTCCTATTTATGGTAAGGGAGACTTTTTATTGATGGAAAGGAGGCTAAGGAATATGGTAAGGAGGAAGATAAGGGAAAAAGAAGGAAAGAAATGAAAGAAAAGGAAAGAGAAGGGAACATGTTGGCCTATAATGTGGAAGATGTTTTGGAAATAGTTTTTGGTCAATTTTGATCATTTTGGTAAAAGGATACACGGTGTTGGGAGGGGTCTTGGTAGCCGAATTTTGCATTAGTCTTTTGGCATATTTTGGGTGCTTGTATGGCTTGTTTCTTTTAGCATTTTTTTTGGTGTTCTCTTTCTCCAATTTCTTCCCTCATTGCCGAAACTCCAAAGCCAAAAGTGAGCATCTCTTTTTCCTTTGTTTTGCCGAAACCATCTAGCCATTGTGTCCAATTTATTTTGCTCATTTCCCCTTTTGATAGCCGAAACTAGTTAAGCACTCCTTCTCCATCCTTTCTTTTCTTTTTCACAAATTCTTCAACCTTTCTTTCTTCTTCTTTAACCCATATTCTTATAGCCGAATCTTCTTGTTCATTTTATTTTCTCCATAGCCGAACCTTTCAACCCTTAATCTCTCCTTCACAATTTCTTTCTCATTTGTGTTGACACCCTCTTCTTCGATCAAATCGGTAAGTGGTTTCTTTTTCTCTTTTCATTTTTCCTTTCTTTCTAGCCGAATAAGTGTCTATCACTATTCAGTTGTGTATCTTGTTTCTAAACCGAAATGGTGTTTCCTCCTACTCCTTCATATCTTAATCATCCTCTTTTTCGTAGTATTCTAAGTGGGTGGCCGAATATCATCCTAGCCGGTTCAATTCTAGCCTTAAGTCAATCGAAGGAAATCAGATTCAATATCGTTAAGGTAAGGAGTTTCTTTATGGATTATTTGATATCGCTCATTATTCGATTAGTTGCTAAACGGAATAATAGTTTGGACTAAACGGTTATTTTAGGGTCTAAATCGTTCGTTCTTATTCACTCGTGGATCCTTCAGAAATAGTGGTAAGCCTACTCCTATCACTAAAACAACTACATTCTCTCATAGTAGTTTTCTAATCGAGATTTTTCCTATGGAGGCAAGTGGAACCGATTTGAAAGGAAAAGCGATTAGAGAACACAAAAGGAGTGGATTTGCTATTCCTACTCCTAAGTTCAAGCGTAGAGCAGTATCGGCGGTTCAGGATTTTCCACCGGGTTGTGGACCATCATCCGGTGAAAATAGACAAATCGTGGTCGTTCACAATATTAAGAGTAAGTATTTTAGATCGTTGATTTAGATTTGGATTAAGAAAAACCTCTTATGTTAGTTAATCGAGTATTATGTTGTCATAGGTGTCGACGATCAAGAAGGACTAATCATTACCGTAATCAGGTGTGTAATATCACACCGAAATCCCGTAGATTCATAATTAGATATCACGTTGGAAAATAGATCGTTATTATTTATATGGCTAAAAATCGTAATATTGCACAAATCGAGAAATTTGCTTAAATTACATTATTACTATAAACTTGTCAAAATCGGTATTAAAATTATTAAAATTATGAAAATGCCCCTATGGGCCGATTTACGAAAATGCCCCTATGGGACGATTTACGAAAATGCCTTAATGGGCCGAATTATAAAGTGTTATAATGGGCCGATGCACTATCATAAATTATCGGATTAATAATGGTTGTACATATATGTGGTTATTATGCTTTATTATGTATGTTGCATGTTACATATTGCATGGGTTGGGAAAAATTATATGAAAAGCAGTGTAGCCTGGTGGCATTGCCACAAAATATCACTTATGATTTCAGTGGCTTGGCCACAATAAACAAATATATTATAAATGGCAATTTGTGTAACATCCTTAAATCGAGGTCTCTGTATTCTTTGTGTGTTGCATGTGATAATATGTTGGTTGTGCTAGTTTAGGGTGTTTTGGGGGTCCAGGCATGAGCTCGGGGAAGGCCTAAGTCATGGTAAAAATTTTTGTTTTGGAGACTTGGAAGGGGGAGCCAAGGGGGTTAGGTGATAAGAGGAATGGTTGGACTGTCTTGACACAAATAAGCCAGTGGAAAAGTGGCAAGGGGGGCGCTACTGAGGCTTGGGGAGGTGACGCCACAGGGAGCTCAGAGGGCCTTGGTTTGAGCTGCGGAAAACTCTCTTTCTGCATTTATTTTTGACGCCAGGAGCAAGGAGGAGATGGACTCAGGAAGGACTCTGTTGGATGGATGTGGATTGAGTCAACAAATTCAAAATGTGGGGAGAGGAGGAATTATAGGAGTTTGACTCATTCAAATTCGTTTGAATGAGTGGAAGAGAGAAATTCAAGGAGGGATGAAGGGGACGGCATGTGTTTGAGGGAGTTAGGATGTGTTTAGCCGAAATTTTGAAGGTGTTGTGGGCAAGGGAAGCATTCGGCTTTGGGTTCTTTAGGTGGTGGTCGAATGTGCCTTGGGGAGTGTCTATAATCGGCTAGCTAAGGAGTGCTTTTGGAACTCTTTCTTCCATTTTTTTCTTTGTGCAAGTCTTAGCCGAATTCTTTTCTCCTATCTTGTGTCAAACCGAAATTTCATAGCATTTTTGCGCATTTCATTTCTCTCAAAGGTCAAGCCGAATTCTCTCTACTTTCTTTTCTCTATTTTGCTCAAAAGCCGAAATCAACATTCTTTTCCCCATTCGATTTCTTTCTTTTCCTTCAATATCATTGCACTAAATACACAAATCTTCTTCTTTTCTTCTATTCAAACCATCATCCCTCTCCCTCTTGTGATTTCTTCTTTTCTTCTCTTTTGGATCCATAGCCGAATCTTCCTGGTAAGTATTGTTTCTTCTTCTTTTCTTCAATCGATTCAGCTAGTGCCGAAATCTCACTTGCCGCTTTCTCTACTTTCTTTTCTCTATTCTTCGTAGATCAAAATCTTAAACTCTCTTTCTTTGTTCTATTTTGTGAAGTAGCCGAAATCCCTAAACATCTCTAGTGTGTGCCGAATCTTGCTGGTTGGTTGCCAAATCATGGGCCCTAAGGTAAGGGAGACGATCTCTTTTGGTTCAAGTTATTTTCTTTTGGGATTTATGTTGATGCCGAATGGCTATTGGATCTATGGTGATGAGTTTGGCCGATTGTAGAAAGGAGTGTATCCGCATTCTATGGATCTCCGGGATTTGGGTGGCTTGTGATTTAAGCCTAAAAGCTCGGGTATTGTCGATCTAGGTAAAGATCTACTCTTTCGGGTTAACTTTATTTTAAGTTAGTTGTTTGTGTTAATCCAATTTAGTGACAAGGGTATTATGGATTCGAAGGCTAATCAAGCGATAAGTGGGGCTAGATCCGAGACCCCACCCTAAGTTCAAGAAGAGGGCGGTCTCGGGCGGTTCGTGGATCGCCCACCGGGTGTGGGCGACATTCGAGCGGAGAGAGTAGACAAATCGCGGTAGTGTCGATTAACGCGATGATCGACGTGGAGAGTGTAGTTTTGCGCGTGATCAGTGTGTATCTCTTACACACTTCCTAAGTAATGTGCTAATTATGTTTACCGTTAAAAGCCAAAATAACTTTTGAAATCGAGTGTGTTACCCTTGTGGGTATGAGCGTGGACTCGGGTAAGTCCCTTGTTGATTGATTATCGATATATGCGAGTTATACCATTTGTTTATGCTATGCTATGTGATATTTGCATTATAAACATGTCATTATGCCATGGAAAATGTGTTCATGATGATGGGTATGTTGAGAGGAGGGGGAAGGATGATTTAGACTGTCACCGTGGTTTCGACCACACAAAGGGTTGGCCCCACTTTCCATATGATTCGTGACTAAGTCTCGATGGTTTTGACCACCAGTGGTTTTGACCACACATGGATTATTGTGACTCGTCCCAGTGGGTTGGTACCACAGTGGGTTGGCCCCACATGATTGATTACGGGATTGTCATCAGTGGTTTTGACCACACGGTGGGTTGGCCCCACCATATCATTTGTGACTACGGTCACAAGTGGTTTTGACCACACTTATATGATTTGTGACTACGGTCACCAGTGGTTTTGACCACCAGTGGTTTTGACCACACGGGGTAGACACAGGAGTTCGGATGGTTAGGTTGGGTTTGCATGATTTGCATATTGACTTATGAATTGTGTAGGTGCCTTGTTATTATAGAGATGGGGATTTATGCACTGAGTCTCGGTGACTCACCCCTTCTCTTACTTTTTACAGATGAGGCATAGATCGCGGATGTGGAGCCGGGTGGACTCGAGGTGGCCATGCGCTATATATTTTTCGGGTTTTATTTCAATTACTATTTTGGGTTAATTTACTTTTAAATCTGGTTTTGGATTTGTAATAAGGCCGCTGAAATTTATTATTTTGGGTTTTTTTTTCTGCTTTTATGTTTATCATATTACGCTTAAGTTACATAACATAGCATGCTCAAATAACCTGTAAAATCAACGTTTTCAAAAATTATACATCCTATCGGGATTTTCCAAACTTTACCATCGGGTAATAATAAACAAATGAAGACAATGAACTAACTCAGACTTTCTCCAAATTAAGTTTTCTCTATGTTCAAATACAAAACGGTTTTTAACTTTACTATTTTAAACTCACTCAGGATTTCATGAAATCAAACGGTTTTCCAAAACAAGGATCGACAAACGACTTTTCTCAAAAGAGTTTTTTTTCTTTTTACCCTGTGACATGCCGGATTCGGTCGTAGCGTGTTGACCGGGTTTGGGGTGTTACAATTTTGGTATCAGAGGCAGGTTCAAAAGCTCGGTTGTGGGCCCAAGGCCCAAAATGATTTTAGAATGGGTTATGAAAGGTTTTTTTTTATAGTTGGGAAAGCATGGCACCGAGTCTCCGGCACCGATCCGCACAGGTAAGTACCCCTAACTATTGTTTATATGCTTGTAATGATTATACTATGACTAATAGGGAATCACTTTAGAGACTGGAACCTTAGGATTGTGTGTGAACCTACGAAAACAATCCCCGTACTAAACTATTCATAAGACTGTGCTTTAATAACAGTGGAATAGGTCTAACGTATAAAACTTTTAAACCAGATCAATTCGTTAACGATAGTCATGAGTGCACGAGGATGTGGGCGTAATACGCGTGGACGAGGTAGAGGTAGGATGACAGTGTCAGAATCGGTAGGGTCTGGACATGGGTCAGAAAACGAGGTACCACCACCGCCAGCTGTGGGCGCGGAATTTCAGGATCAGACGGGTGGTGATGACGCAGTGTCACAGGCAATGCTGCGGGTTCTGGAGAGAGTCGCGGGTGCAGGCGTTGGAATGGGAGCTAGGAAATCTGTGTCCGAACGACTTTGGGCTAATGGCGCAGAGGTATTCAGAGGTGTAACTAGTGTGGCTCCCAATACGGCGGAGTATTGGCTGGAGGTGACAGAACATATCATGGACGACCTGGATTTTACGACTGAGGAGAAGCTGAAGGGTATAGTATCTTTTTTCCGAGATGAGTCATATCAGTGGTGGCTCACGGTTAGGGATGGAGCAATGGCGGACGACATCACTTGGGATTTCTTTAGGGCAGCCTATCAGAGAAAGTACATCGGGGCTAGTTATATCGATGTGCAGCGCAAGGCATTCCCGAATTTGGTTAAGGGAAATAAGTCGATGATCGGAATATGAGGCGGAATTTCTTCTGTTAAGTCGGTATGCACGGGTGTTGTGGGCACGAGAACAGAGCGCCGTGTCGATTTGAGGATGGGTTGAGAGATGAGTCATGGATATTGATTGCTCCACAAAGGAGAGAGAGAATTTGCGCCTTAGTAGAGAAGGCTAAAGTTGCCGAGAAGTGAAACAGATAGTGAGACGGAACCAGGATAGGAGTTAGAATAAGAGGAGTTCTGGTCATCGTGGTCCGCCGAATCGCAGTAAAGGGGCTAGATATGGTGGGCGAATCAAGTCTGCGAGGCTCGTTGCTCACCGCTACTCGCTGGCGCCACGGTGTGCTCGATGTGGAAGTCTCACACGGGGAATGTTGGACCGGAAACGAGGGTGCTTCGAGTGTGGGTCAATGGGGCATCGGGTAAGGGATTGTCCGCAGAGGTCACTAGGTTTCACCGAGGGTCGTACCGCATACGCTTCATGAGGATGGTCGGCGACCATAGAGGGGTCGCGCGTTCGGCCGGGAGGTAATGGTTCTCGACGGCGGTCGCGGAGCACCGGCAGAGGTGCTTTGAGCACAGAGGCGAGACGACCGGGTTGGTCTGCGCAAATGGGCGCCGAGAAAGGGTGACGACCGGACGTCATAACCGGTACGTTCTTAATTTTTGGACTGCCTTATATTTCTTTGATAGATGTTGGTTCGACGCACTCGTATGTTGCCGATGTAGTATAGTGGAAACTATGAACTTAGACTTTGAGATTACTTCTAGGAGATGACAAGATAAGCCCTCTAGGTCACTCGGTAGAAAGTAAGTAAATTGTATAGGGATGTACCCCTAGAACTTCAAGGGGTAGTGTTCTTGGCTGACCTGATGGAACTGCCGTTCGGGGAGTTCGATCTGATTCTCGGGATGGATTGGCTAGTAAAGTACCAGGCAAGTTTGGATTGCGCGGCTAAGCGCATGGTTTTGAGGACAATTGAAGGTGAAGAGGTGGTAATGATAGGTAATAGAAGAGATTATCTATCTAATGTTGTATCTGCTCTGAAGGCTGAGAAAATGGTGAGGAAGGGTTGTGAGGCGTTCATGATGCATGTGTGTGCTTTGGAGGCCAAGGAATCAATTGTGGGGAATGTCCAAACGGTGAGGGAATTTTCCGATGTATTCCCAGAAGAACCCTCGGGTCTGCCTCCGGACCATGAAGTTGAGTTCGGTATAGATTTGTTACCCGGAACCGCGCCAGTGTCTATTGCCCCATATAGGATGGCGCCGAAGGAATTGGTGGAGCTAAAGGCACAGATTCAGGAATTATTGGACCGGGGTTTCATTTGGCCAAGTGTATCACCTTGGGGAGCACCTATGCTCTTTGTTAAGAAGAAAGACGGCACAATGCGGATGTGTATAGACTACCGCCAGCTAAATAAGTTGACAATTATGAACAAGTATCCGTTACCGAGAATAGACGACTTGTTTGATCAGCTTAAGGGTGCATCAGTTTTCTCTAAGATAGATCTTAGGTCGGGGTATCATCAACTCAAAGTGAAGGAGGCTGATATTCATAAGACGGCGTTTCGCACTTGTTATGGGCACTACGAGTTTTTGGTAATGCCGTTCCGGTTGACCAATGCACCGGCGGTGTTTATGGACATGATGAATCGGGTGTTTCAGCCGTACTTGGACCGGTTCATCGTGGTATTTATAGACGATATTTTGGTATACTCGAAATCTGAGGAGGAACATGATGCGCATCTGCGGGTGGTTCTACAGATTCTGAGGGAGAGGCAACTATTCACCAAGTTTAGTAAGTGCGAGTTCTGGCTTAAGGAGGTAACTTTCTTGGGTCATGTGGTGTCGGCTGAGGGGATTAGAGTGGACCCTCGGAAGATTGAGGCGGTGTTAGATTGGAAACCACCTAAGTCGGTAGCAGAAATTTGGAGTTTTTTGGGTTTGGCAGGATATTACAGAAGATTTGTGGAAGGGTTTTCTTTGATTGCAGCGCCGTTGACCAAGCTGTTGAGAAAAGAGGTTCCATTTGTGTGGACGGATAGACAGCAGGAAAGTTTTGACAAGTTAAAGAGAATTCTAACAGAAGCTCCAGTTTTGATACAGCCTGAAGCGGGGAAAGAGTTTTACGGTTTATTGTGATGCATCGCATACTGGTTTAGGATGTGTACTGATGCAAGACGGGAAAGTGGTGGCATATGCGTCTCGGCAGTTGAGACCTCACGAAGGCAATTGCCTGACACATGATCTGGAGTTGGCTGCAGTGGTTTTCGCCCTAAAGATTTGGAGGCATTACTTGTATGGGGAGAAGTCGATAATCTACACAGATCACAAGAGTCTGAAGTACCTCTTGACTTAGAAGGATTTGAATTTGAGGCAGCGGAGGTGGATCGAGTTATTAAAGGACTATGACTGCTCGATTGAATACCATCCGGGTAAGGCTAACATAGTAGCTGACGCGTTGAGCCGTAAGGTGGTAGCGGACCTGAGAGCGATGTTTGCTCACCTTAGTCTGTATGATGACGGGGGTCTATTGGCAGAATTGCAAGTAAAGCTGACTTGGGTAGATCAGGTTAAGGAGAGACAGCTGGTGGATGAGGTTCTGAGTGCTCGGAGGTTGCAAGTGCAAAGTGGTGAATTGGAGGGTTACAGCTTGGGCAGTGATGGAGTGTTGTATTTTCAAGGGAAAGTATGTATGCCGAAGAACGTTGAGTTGAGGCAGCGAATTCTTCAGGAAGCTCATAGCAGCCCTTACGCTATGCATCCTGGAAGTAGCAAGATGTATCGGGATTTGCGGGAATAATTCTGGTGGCCGGGTCTTAAGCGGGAAGTAACTGAGTTTGTGAGTAAGTGCCTGACGTGCCAGCAAGTTAAAGTTGAGCACCAATTATTGTCAGGTTTGTTGCAGCCGGTAAAGATTCCGCAGTGGAAGTGGGAAAGGATTATGATGGATTTCGTCAGTAGGCTACCCCTTACGCCTAGCAAGAAGGATTCAGTCTGGGTAATTGTTGATCGTCTGACAAAGTCGGCCCATTTCATACCAGTTTAGGTTGATTATTCACTGCAAAGGCTGGCTAAGTTGTATGTAGCGGAGATAGTGCGATTACATGGGGTGCCGGTGTCGATTATTTCAGATAGGGATCCCAGATTCACGTCAAGGTTCTATAAAGCATTGCATCAGGCATTAGGTACGAGGTTGGACTTCAAAGACGCTTTTCATCCATGCAGACGACGGACGACACGATCGAAAAGGTAATTCAAATCCTAGAAGATATGTTAAGGGGTTGTGTCCTGGATTTCAGCAGTAGTTGGGAGGAATATCTACCATTGGCGGAGTTCGCGTACAACAACAGTTATCAAGCGAGTATCCAGATGGCACCATATGAGGCATTATATGGACGGAAGTGTCGTACTCCTACATGTTGGATAGAACTGGGTGAACGGCAGATGTTGGGTCCGGAGTTGGTTATCAAACCGAGGATAAGGTTAAGGTGATTCGGGCGCTCATGGAAGCGTCGGACAGCGTAAGTCTTATGCCGATCTTAAACATAGGGATATAGAGTTCGCAGCGGTGACAAGGTCTTTACGAAGGTATCGCCGTGGAAGAAAGTGTTGAGGTTTGGTCGAAGGGCAAGCTAAGCCCTAGATTTATCTCGGGCCGTATACGGGTGTTGAAGCGAGTGGGACCAGTAGCTTACCACCGAGTTGCCATTGGAGTTAAGTCGATTCATGATGTATTTCATGTCTCCATGCTTAGGCGCTATTGATCGATCCGTCGATATTGTGTCGATGGAGGAGCTAGAGGTGAGCTCGGACTTGTCTTTCGAGGAGGAACCAGTCACGAATTTTGGAGAGGGATGTCAAAGTTCTCACGTAAGAAGTCGGTTCCTTTGGTGAAAGTATTATGGCGGAACCATGGTACGAAAGAGGCCACGTGGGAACCAGAGGATGTGATGCGGCGTAATACCCTCAACTCTTTTGACTGTAATTTCGAGGCCGAAATTATTTTTAAGGGGGTAGAATCTGTAACATCCTTAAATCGGGTCTCTGCATTCTTTGTGTGTTGCATGTGATAATATATTGGTTGTGCTAGTTTAGGGTGTTTTGGGGTCCAGCATGAGCTCGGGAAGGCACGAGTCATGGTAAAAATTTTTGTTTTGAAGACTTAGAAGGGGAGCCAAGGGGTTAGGTGATAAGAGGAATGGTTGGAGTGTCTTGACACAAGTAAGCCAATGGAAAAGTGGCAAGGGAGGCGCTCATCGAGGCTTGGGGAGGTGACGCCACGAGGAGCTAAGAGGGCCTTGGTTGAGCTGCGGAAAACTCTCTTTCTGCATTTATTTTTGACGCTTGAGAGCAAGGAGGAGATGGACTCAGGAAGGACTCTGTTGGATGGATGTGGATTGAGTCAACAAATTCAAAATGTGGGGAGAGGAGGAATTATAGGAGTTTGACTCATTCAAATTCATTTGAATGAGTGGAAGAGAGAAATTCAAGGAGGGATGAAGGGGACGGCATGTGTTTGAGGGGAGTTAGGATGTGTTTAGCCGAAATTTTGAAGGTGTTATGGGCAAGGGAAGCATTCGGCTTTGGGTTCCTTAGGTGGTGGCCGAATGTGCCTTGGGGAGTGGCTATAATCAGCTAGCTAGGGGAGTGCTTTTGGAACTCTTTCTTCCATTTTTTTTCTTTGTGCAAGTCTTAGCCGAATTCTTTTCTCCTATCTTGTGTCAAACCGAAATTTCATAGCATTTTTGCGCATTTCATTTCTCTCAAAGGTCAAGCCGAATTCTCTCTACTTTCTTTTCTCTATTTTGCTCAAAAGCCGAAATCAACATTCTTTTCCCCATTCGATTTCTTTCTTTTCCTTCAATCTCATTGTGCCGAAATACACAAATCTTCTTCTTTTCTTCTATTTGAAACCATCATCCCTCTCCCTCTTGCGATTTCTTCTTTTCTTCTCTTTTGGATCCATAGCCGAATCTTCCCAGTAAGTATTGTTTCTTCTTTTTTCTTCAACCGATTCAAATAGTGCCGAAATCTCGCTTGCCGTTTTCTCTACTTTCATTTCTCTATTCTTCGTAGATCGAAATCTTAAACTCTCTTTCTTTGTTCTATTTTGTGAAGTAGCCGAAATCCCTAAACATCTCTAGTGTGTGTCAAATCTTGCTGGTTGGTGGCGAATCATCGAGTCTAAGGTAAGGAGATGATCTCTTTTGGTTCAAGTTATTTTCTTTTGGATTTATGTTGATGCCGAATGGCTATTGGATCTATGGTGATGAGTTTGGCCGATTATAGGAAGGAGTGTAGCCGCGTTCAGGGATCTCCGTGATTTGGGTGGATTGTGATTTAAGCCTAAAAGCTCGGGTATTGTCGATCTAGGTAAAGATCTACTCTTTCGGGTTAACTTTATTTTAAGTTAGTTGCTGTGTTAATCCGATTTAGTGACAAGGGTATTATGGATTCGAAGGCTAATCAAGCAGTAAGTGGGGCTAGATCCGAGACCCCACTCCCTAAGTTCAAGAAGAGGCGCGTCTCACGGTTCGTGGATCGCCACCGGGTGTGGGCGGCATCCGAAGCGGAGAGAGTAGACAAATCGCGGTAGTGTCGATTAACGACGATGTCGGCGTGGAGAGTGTAGTTTTGCGCGCGTGATCGGTGTGTATCTCTTTACACACTTCATAAGTAATGTGCTAATTATGTTTACCGTTAAAAGTCGAAATAACTTTTGAAATCGGTGTGTTACCCTTGTGGGTATGAGCGTGGACTCTGGGTAAGTCCCTTGTTGATTGATTATCGATATATGCAGTTATACCATTTGTTTATGCTATGCTATGTGATATTTGCATTATAAACAAGTCATTATGCCATGGAAAATGTGTTCATGATGATGGGTATGTTGAGAGGAGGGGGAAGGATGATTTAGACTGTCACCAGTGGTTTTGACCACACAGTGGGTTGGCCCCGCTTTCCATATGATTCGTGACTAAGTTTCAGTGGTTTTGACCACACATGGATTATTGTGACTCGTCCCAGTGGGTTGGTACCACAGTGGGTTGGCCCTACATGATTGATTACGGGATTGTCATCAGTGGTTTTGACCACACGGTGGGTTGGCCCCACCATATGATTTGTGACTACGGTCACCAGTGGTTTTGACCACACTTATATGATTTGTGACTACGGTCACCAGTGGTTTTGACCACCAGTGGTTTTTACCACACAGGGTAGACACATGAGTTCGGATGGTTAGGTTGGGTTTGCATGATTTGCATGTTGACTTATGAATTGTGTAGGTGCCTTGTTATTATCGGGATGGGGATTTATGCACTGAGTCTCGGTGACTCACCCCTTCTCTTACTTTTTGCAGATGAGGCATAGATCGCGGATGTGGAGCCGGGTGGACTTGAGGTGGCCATGCGCTATATATTTTTCGGGTTTTATTTCAATTACTATTTTGGGTTAATTTACTTTTAAATCTGGTTTTGGATTTGTAATAAGGCCGCTGAAATTTATTATTTTGGGTTTTGTTTTTCTGCTTTTATGTTTATCATATTACGCTTAAGTTACATAACATAGCATGCTCAAATAACCTGTAAAATCAACCTTTTCGAAAATTATACATCCTATCGGGATTTTCCAAACTTTACCATCGGGTAATAATAAACAAATGAAGACAACAAACTAACTCAGACTTTCTCCAAATTAAGTTTTCTCTATGTTCAAATACAAAACTGTTTTTAACTTTACTATTTTAAACTCACTCAGGATTTCATGAAATCAAACGGTTTTCCAAAACAAGGATCGACAAACGACTTTTCTCAAAAGAGTTTTTTTTCTTTTTACCCTGTGACATGCCGGATTCGGTCGTAGTGTGTTGACCGGGTTTGGGGTGTTACAATTTGCCTGCGAATTGGTGTGAGCGGCAGGGTGGGTTGACTTGATCCCCACAGGTGTGATTGGCTGGTCAGGGGTGTGATGGATGGATGGGTTGGGTTACATTCATATCATTTTAATATTGTTATGTAAATGGGCTTAAGCCCAAATTATTGCTAAATGGATTCAGGCCCAGTGGATGTCGGTAAGGGGATTATGCACTGAGTTCTTGTAACTCACTCCTCCCTTGTTAATCCTTGCAGGTAATGCTCAGTGAGGTGGACTTGGGCCATGGATGACTCGGTGTAGGCCATACTTCAGAAATGGTGTTTTTGAACTTTAAATTTCTATTTCACACTTTATTACTTTTACTATTTTGGGTTTTTAAGTTGTAATAAGGCCTCTGGAATATTTTATTTTGCTTTATGTTTGATGTACTTATTATTTTGCTTGATTTATTAAATGGATTTTATAACAAACTTTCACAAATATTTTTAACTTGGATTCTCTTTCAAATTACCAAAGTCATTTTCAAAAGTCACGATTTTAAAGTTCAATAGTTCGATTTTTGATTCATCAATCAACCTCTCGCAAATAGTTGCATTTTATCAAGAATTTATCTCCAAACTTGTTTTCTTAACCATAAACAAATAACACCTGTTTTAGTACGAATCACAAGGTGTTTATACGTCTTCCTTATCTGACATGTCAGATCCGGTCGTAACGTATGGGCCGGGTTTGGGGTGTTACAATGCAAAAAAGCTAAAGTTCCAATGGAAGACCATGAATAATTCGTGAAGCCAACAAAGAGTTTGATCGAAGATTCCCTATACACTCAATATGTTGAGCTTTAGAGAAAAAATTTACGTATTGGAACCAAAGAACAAAGCATAAAATGGATGTCCCAACATCAATAAAGAAAGCAATAACAAAGACTCGAAAATAAATAACGAGTGAGACAGCGAAAATATATTGGATGATCAACTGGATGCAAGAAACATGACCAATAATTTAGGAATTTGCGCGGCAAAACAATATCAGAGAACCAAACTATCCGCAAAACTTGGATATATCCCAATCATTCAACACTGGATTCAAGGAACTAGGGAATGAGGAAGGAGGAGAAGAAGAGGACGAGGCTACTGAGCGAGATATTCGAAGAGGATAGGATGATGAGGCGACATTCCAGCCGCAATATCCACGCCAAAGGATATGTTTTCATTCATAGCCCGATCCGACATGCAAATATGTCGGGTGGTGGCTCTTCCCAAGGATATGTTTCATGGAAAGGGAAAGCACCCATGGAAAGGGGGCGGTCTCTCTATTTGGAGGATTCAAATGATGATTAAACTAAAATTTTATTTTTGAAAAAGTGTAATTAATTGTAGGATAACTTTGATGTTTTCATTTTAAGAGTAAGAGTAATAGTAGAATATTATTTTTTTTATTCTTCTGTTTTTGAATTTTCTGTGTAGGAACCCCACAGGAAAAAAGCACAACCAATTCAGACTTACAACAATCAAAGGAATAAGCACCCACCAATAGCTTACGGAACTACCACGATCAATTGGCTAACTTCCTTCCTTATCTTTTCAGGGTCACACATTGAGGACAATGTGTTATCTAAAGTGTGGGGGTAACATAGAAAATTTATTTCAATTTTCATTTTTATGTTGTTTATTTAATTTTTGTTGTCAATTGTGTGCTTGAGTTTGTAGAAGTACAAGTGATTGGTTAGGAGCATGTATATAGGTTGATTGTATTTACTATAAATTTGGTATGATAGTAGATGGTTTTAAATTTTTTTTATTAGACTACTAAGTTCTATATATTACATTGTAAATCGGCATTGAACAATTGGATGTACCAGATGATATAAAGAATACAGGCAAACGAGCATGCTAGTATGTATGAAAAATAGTTGAAATTTTGATTGTTTGGATGATTAAATTTGTGAATATTGAAATACCTAAGGATGACCTAAGGCAATGTTTGGTATACACTCACAGCCAAAAAACTAACACTATTTATTCATCCTTAGTACCTATATTTGATCCAAAAAACACTTCTTGATGAACCTTCATGCAACACCCAAGCCAAACATGTTAATTTGTATTTGCCCTTTTTCTTTGGTCTTGAACTGCACGGCTATAGACAACTGGCCATATGTATTGAGAGTTAAGTATATACATTACAGTAGAATTTTTTAAAATAAAGTGAAATAGGAAGGATCAGTGTGATAGAGAAATTATAGGTTAGCCAATATGTGTAGCAAAAGAAAAAATTCAAAAAAAAAGTCAAAACGAGTAGAAAAAGTTCTTGAAAAGTACAAAAGCATTTGTGAATGAAAAATGCATTGAAAAAGAAGAAAGAAAAGTGAAAACGTCACAAAAAATAGAAAGACTCGTTCATTAGTGCATAAAAACTCGTGAGCTAGTCGTAGTTACTATATTATGTTGTGATTTCCTATATGGAGAAATAAGGAAGGTGAGAGAATGAAAACTAAGGTGGTGAGCTGGTAAGGGTCACTAAGGGGGGAGAATAGGGAACAATACGACGTGTCAAACTATTTTTGTGCTTGAAACTATTTGATGCTTACTACTCTTGAATTCCATACATGTCTCAAGCTTCAGAACATTATAAGCTGAAAAGCCCTATGTGATCTAGGTAAACTTATTTATGAATTGACATCATACTACATAGTTGCATTTATGATTGTTTGTATTATGTTAGGATAATCAAATTACTTGTATAATTTATTGATGGACTCATACATTTGAAACCCTTAATGTTTTTATGCTTTATAATACACTGAACTTAGGTATTTGATATCAAAAGTGGTAAGTGTTGGGAAATGTGCCTACATTGTAGTAAACATGCAATTGTTTTCTATTTCTTTGAACGATGAATAAATAAATAGAGTTAATTTCACATTACACTATTATGTATTTTGTATTTTTTTCTTTCATATTTTGCATGCATAACGAAATTGTGACAAGCAAATATTAGTTCATTGATTGTCTAAGTTCAAACTAAAGATAAGTAGCATTGTAAGAACGTTTACATTGCGAGAAAGACAACCTACTTCAGTAGATAATCTAAATGAGTCTGTAATCCCATAAAAGAATCAAAGTGAGCATTTAATTTAAATACTAAGAAGGATTATTATGTCGTCTACAATTTCAATTCGGGAGATGACTAGTCTTGGCTATCGGAGCAGTTGACTCCACAAGTACAGACATAGATGTATTCATTGATAGAATGATACATTGCACTGGACCCAAGATGAATTAATTTTGAATCCGTTTGTGAATTAATTCACTTGTGATGTTCATGGTGTGATTTACCTAAATCTTGAGTTAGTCACTAACCATTCGTATATAAATCATGTTCTTTGATATAAGTGGAGGATTATGCTCTAAAGATGATCAAGTCCATAGCCGGTATGTTGGGTACATAACTTGTGTATGACATGGCTTTACTAGCAATAGTGGAATTCATATCTCAAATAAAGAGTTAATGATGTCCTCTCATTGGCATTGTATGGATTGATAAATATGGAACATGGCCACAGGTTGCATGTTCTCGAACGAGTATTTCATCACATTCATTTGTTGATAGTGATCATATTAATCATTAAGAAGACACAATGATGACAATAAGATAAAATAAGATTGTATTGAGTGAACGAATTTAACTCAAAGGAATCAAGGATATCATATGAGGGTAACACACACATGATGAGGTCATTGGACAAAATAGTTGGATGAATTACTTTCGTAAAGAGTATACAATAAGGAGTTTTTAATCATGGTACTTCTTGTGGACTGCCTCCATGATTAAGTAATTGTGAATTATCAAAACGATACTTCTGGACATAATTGCAATAACTAGAGCCTAATTGTATATGTCTGGTTAGCCCCTCCGCTAGCTCAACAAAAGCTCGATCGAATTGCATTTGAATCAAAAAAAAATTCTATGAATTTGGAAATAATTTAATTGAGTCGATTTATTCGATGTGGAATTAAATTTGGTGGTCGTGAGAATTGTTCAACTAAAGAAGTTGATTAAAGAATTTTCTTGAAAAAATAATTTGGAAAATCTAAGTGATTTTTGAAAAAATTAATTTTGATCAACTAAAATTAAATTAATAAAATTAATTAAAATTATTATGATATTTTTGAAAATTAATTTTCAAGTCAGACAATTGGCCCAATGGGTAATTGAACTTGAAAATTGGACCTAAGATTGTAAATTGGGCTCGGGAGTCCAAAACGAAGACCAAGACTAAAAAACTGGTCGAATCGAGCCCGGTATGTGAAACCGGGCCGACGGTCCAACCGGTGGCTAGACCGAACTGGTCGGGTCGTCACTGACCCAGACCAAATCAACAATAGTGGAACCAACTCGGAGTGCAGTAAGAGTCTTGCACCTACATCATTGGACACGACAGTATCGCTGGCTGCAACAGCGGCGTCTTGATGGGCAGCAACAGTTGGTTTTTGGTGGTTGAGTAGTGGAAGAGTTACACTCCTACTGAGAATAAATTAAATGGGGATAACTTTCAAGAATGGAAACAAAACTTGCTAATAGTTCTCAGCTATGAGAAACACAAATTCGTTCCTAATGAAACATGCCCTCTTGAAGCTCAGCCCAAAGCGAGAAATCGCTAGAGAGATTCTGACTTGATTGCTTGATGTTATATGTTAGTGAGCATGAGTAATGTGTTGGAAAAGCAACACGAGAATTTCTGTACTGCCAAAGAGATCATGACAAATTTAGAGGATTTGCTCGGAGGCCAAGTCGCATTGGCTTGACAATCCGCTATTACAAATTTGATGAATTCTCAATAGAAAATCGGCACTCCGTTCAAAGAACATATGCTTAAGCTTATGAGATTCTTTTCGGAAGTGTAGGATAATGGGGTTGAACTAGACGTGAACACTCAAATTGAAATAGTGTTCAAATCCTTAACCAAGGATTTTGCAAGTTTTAGGGGCGCTCACAATTTGGGGAATAAGGCACTTTCCTTGACTCAACTTATGAAGGAATTACAATCCTATAAGTTGATGCTGAATCGTGGTAAGTCAGTTCAGGAGAAACTTGAAGCAAACTTAGCTGTGGGCCGCTCATCCTCTAAGGGGAAGCAAAAAGCTAAAGGAAAGAAGAAACTGACTAAGTCTTCGGTTCCACCTCGTGTGGATAGGAAGAAGGCTAAGAAGTTAAAAGATCCTAAAAAGATCAAATGTTTCTTCTGCAACAGGAAAGGGCATTTCAAATCAAACTGCAAGGAGTATTTGGATTACCATCAAATGTTTCTTCTGCAACAGGAAAGGGCATTTCAAATCAAACTGCAAGGAGTATTTGGATTACCTAGCCAAAAAGGGAAAAGGTATGGAACTCTTTGTGGTTGAAGCTTGCTTAGTGGAAGAGTCAATTGACAACTGGGTTATTGATTCTAGAGCCACTAACCATGTGTATTTTTTTTACAGGGGTTCAACGAAACAAGAAGTATGCGTGACATGAGTCTTTCATTGTGGACCAGAGATGGGATGAAACACCCCTAACCCGTATCTGTCGCTGGAATAAGGTTAAGAGGCATTACCGAACATATTGAATCATAACACAAACATTTCATTAACATCAATCATTCACAAACATTCCATAACGAAAATACACATAGAGTCCCTTTAAAAGGTCTACGAGACCTTAAACATACATTGGAAATGGGTCGGGACTAAACCGAGCACACACAAAAAAATTTTGAAATTTAAATTTTTTTCAAAATTACAGAGGTCACACGCCCGTGTGACCAGGCCGTGTGCCTTACACGGCCACAAGACACACCCATGTCTAAAACCGTATGAAACAGGGCATACATCCTGACTTGCACCACACGGTCGAAGACACGCCCGTGTGTTTGGCCCGTGTGCAACACTGACTTGATTCACACGGCCTGTCACACGCCCGTGTGTCTGGCCCGTGTGCAAGTCTGACTTGTTTTGAATTACAACCTTAAGAGACACGGTCGAGACACACGCCCGTGTGCTCAGCCGTGTGAGCAAATATAGGCCATTTACAAGGCCAATTTGCCACCCAAAATTGGATCATACCTACAAGCATCATACAAACCTCAATTCATGTTCCAAAGGCAACCAAAACATACCAAAACATGCATAATTTGACTCTTAACAACATCATTCATTTCCATGTACAAATCCAACTCAAACATACTAATTCAAAACACCAACTTCACAACAAAGACATATGAATCATACATCATTTTAAGCCAATTCAATTCATAGCATTTCTCATCATATTAATTTTCAAATCAACCATAAAACTTATCGGAATTGATCATTTCATTAAGCCAACCATGAATACATCAAACCATACCAAATTATGCATTATATAGCATGAACTACTCATCCATAAACACATTCATTATCAATCCATATCACATGGCTATATTTACACATTTCAAAATATAATCAAAGATCTCTAGACTATACATGCCGTACTTCATTATGTACATTTTCAAAAATACCAAAATATAGTTCGATAGTGTCGTGATGATCCTCGACGATCCCCGAGCTTCCCGTAGCTTTGATAATCTATAAAACAATGAACAAACATACACACAGAGTAAGCTTTCATAGCTTAGTAAGTCATAAGCAAATAATGATCAAATAAACATTCATATTAAATCAACTAGCTAATTCAACCAAATCTCAACTAAATAAATATTTATTATGCTTGCAACTCAAACATTGTTACATAAACAATAGCATTATAAAATCAATGGCCGAATGCACCTATTCTCATAAACACATGTAAATATCTCTTTTATCATATCTAATTCATATTTTCATCTCAAACATATAATTACCTTACTTTCATATTCATATAACATAGCACATACCTGAACCTTTTAGTTCATTTTCACATTCGATCTTAACTCGATAATGCCCGTTGAACCATTCAGAATTAATAAGGATACTCGGATAGTCGAAGATCTCATACAATGCCAACGTCCCAGACGTGGTCTTACATGTAATCACATACCGATGCCACTGTCCCATACAGGGTCTTACACGAATCAAATACGATGCCAATGTCCCAGACATGGTCTTACACGTAAACACAAGTCGATGTCAACGTCCTAGACGTGGTCTTACACGAAAACACATATCGGAATCCTATGTCATGACATATGTATCCTAACTATTCCTAAGGTTCGTACGGGACTTTCGGACGTCGTAACTCGATCAATTCAAGCTCGTAGACAATTCTTCCATACTTTTACCAAATCAGCATTTACATATATATACAAGTAATAATTCAATTCGAAACAAATTAAAATATATACAACCGAATTTAACAACATTTATTTACTTATGAACTTACCTCGGCAAAGACAGACAAACCGGAACAACTATTCAACAACTTTAGATTTTCCCCGATCCAATTCCGATTTCCTCTTTTCTTGATCTAAATTAGTATAAATTAAACTTATTAAATCACATATTCAATCAATATTCATCCAAAATCACATATATGGGAAAATTACACTTTTGCCCCTGACATTTCACATTTTTCTCAATTTAGTCCTTATTTCACAAACACAAAATATTCAAAATTTTACTACACTATAGCTTAGCCGAATATTCATTAAACTTATATAAGTCCACACATTTCATTTATTTCACATTTTAGTCCCTCAATTTATTATTTTCACAAATTAATCCAATTTACTCAAATTCATCAAAAATCCAAAGACAAAACATATTAATCTTTCACATATATTTTATTTTTCACCAACTAACATCACAAAGCTCATAATTTCATCAATGACACATCTCAAAATCTTCATTAAATTCAGAAATTGAAACATGATTGCATAGTAACGATCTCAAAAACGTAAAAATTATCAAAACGGATCAAAACCCATACCTTAATCAAGATTAATAGATGCCGAATGCTTCAAGCTCATGAACCCTATATTTTCTTTATGATTTTCAGATATGAAGCATAAAAGATGATAGAATTTGGCTTTAGTCTTGTTTAATAATCTTTTGTTTTACAAATTACCTATTTAGCCTTATTAATATCATTTAAATTCCACTAACCTTAGGCATTAGTGTCCATCCATTAACCACATGGTCTAATATCAACTTAAGGACCCCACATTAAAAGAACATAGCACTTAAGCACTTTAACAAATAGCAAGTCACTTTCACATTTTATGCAATTAAGTCCTTTTTGCAAATTAAGCACACAAATGATCAAATTAAATCATAGAAATTTCACACATGTCAATTCACATACTAAAAACATAGAAAATAATATTAAAATATTTTCTTGACTCGGATTTGTGGTCTCAAAACCACTATTCCGACTAGGGTCTAAACCGGACTGTTACATGGGAGCTATGTTTCAGCCGAAGCAGTGGGAGAAGTTATTTTACACTTTGATAATTTTAGGAAGATTGTTTTAAAGAATGTATTTTATGTACCTCATTTTAAGTGGAATTTAATTTTTGAAACATGTTTATTTTATGACGGTTATACCGTCACATTCAATAAAGGGATTGTTAATCATAGAAATTATTCTTTAATCTGTAATGGATGGATGGAAAACAATCTCTACTTTATCAAACCAAATAACTACTCGATGCTTCAAACTGAAATAATGAATAAAAAGCTTAAAAATTCTCACTCTAATGAGGGGTCCCTGTGGCACTTAATATTTGGTCATATTAACCAAAAAAGAATCACTAAACACGTGAAAGATGTCCCCTAAGTATGCTTAAAGAAGTTAGTCTTCCACAATGTGAATATTGCTTGGAAGGTAAAATGACTAAGAGGACTTATACTGCAAAAGGTATAAGGGCTAACCAACCTTTAGAACTTGTGCACACTGATGTATGTGGTCACATGAGCATCAGTGCCCAAGGAAGTTACGATTTTTACGTAACTTTTACTGATGACTGTTCTCGAATTGTGTATCTAATGCACCACAAAAGTGAATTCTTTTATAACTTTTGAGAGTTTCGTGCGGAAGTGGAAAAACAATTAGGTTTATCCATAAAGAATCTTCGGTCTGGCCGAGGTGGGGTGTAACAGCCCGATTTAGGGGCTAGTCCGAACAGTGGTTTCGAAATCACTAATCCAAGGTTGAAGAAAATTACTTTTATACTATTATATGAGTTATAGTATGATTATATAAATGCATGAAAATTTTGGTGCTTTAATTTTAGCGATTGCATGCTTAATCGCGAAAAAGAACTAAATCGCATAAAGTGCAAAAGTTCAATTTTACAAGTTAAGGGTGCCATATGGTAATAATATGTGTTGAATTGATTTGGTATAAGTGTGGTTGCTTGGTAGGGTGGCAAATGGCTTGGTAGATAGCCATATAATTGTTCATACGTGTAGACACACCCAAGCGTGTGTCTAGGCCGTGTGACATACGGCCACACCCATGGGCGTGTGGAGAGGCCGTGTGTCCCCTTGCATGCTAGGTTTACAAGTCAGTATGCCTAGTAGTAAACACAAGGGCAGAGACACGGTTGTGTGTCTCAACCGTGTGGGAGGCACGACCATGGACATGGGCGTGTGCCCAGGCCGTGTGAAGTCTGCACCTGAAATTTGGAATTTAATTAGACACACGGTCTAAGGACACGGGCGTGTTCCTTGGACGTGTGACCTTAGTGAGGTGATGACATCATAAACAGAATGCCATGGTTTTGGCACATGGGCGTGTCAAGGCCGTTTGAGGGACACGGGTGTGGAACACGGGCATGTGATATGCCACATGGGCGTGTTCCATTTCCCACGGGCGTGTAGCCCCTGTTTAGGCAAAAAATTTCTAAGTGAGTAGAAGTTTCCAGTTTAATTTCGAAACCTTCTGTAAGTATGTTTAAGGCCTCGTAGGCCCATGATAAGGATGTTATGAGTATGAATTAAAAGTCTTAATTTGAAATAAAATTTTTATGACCCGATGTTGTATGTTTAAGTAAGTTAAGTTGAGTAATACCTCGTATTCAGTTTCGATTTTGAACACGGGTAAGGGGTGTTACATGGGGAATACTTTTCCGACGAGTTCTTAGGATACCTCATAGAATATAAGATTTTATCCCAACTGGCTACTCCGGGCGCTCCACAGCAGAATGGCATAGCTGAGAGAAGGAAAAGAACCTTGTTTGACATGGTTCGTTCAATGTTAAGCTATTCACAACTTCCTACTTCCTTCTGGGGATATGCGATACAAATGAATTTCTATATTTTGAATGATGTGCCAACCAAGTATGCTTGTAAGAAACCTTATGAATTGTGGCATGGAAAGAAACTCGCTCTAAATCACTTTACAATATGGGATTGTCCAGCACGCGTTCTAGATAATGATGCAAAGAAGTTGGATGCGCAGATAGAATTGTGCATGTTTGTAGGATATCCAAAAAGTACAAAGGGAGGATTATTCTACAATCCAAAAGATAATACGATTAAAGTTTCTACTCATGGTACTTTTCTCGAGGAAAGCTATATGGATAACTTTAAACCTCGAAGTAAAATAGTACTTGAGGAACTTTCGAGAGTGATAGAACAATCACCAAGTTCAATTCTCGAGAAAGTCGTAGAAAGACCTACAAATAATCAACAGCATAGGGGAATTTGTCGTAACGGGAGAGTTTCTAATAAACCGGACTTTTTCATCTATGATGGTAGTATTTATAATATGGAAGCCAATCATCAGAATGATGATCCACTCACTTAAGAGGAAGCTATGCAAGACATTGATTCCAAGCTCTGGAAACAGGTCATGAATGCTGAGATGGATCCTATGAAATCCAATACGGTATGGGAACTTGTAGACTTATCGATTAAAAGTAAACTCATAGGGTGTCAGTGGATCTATAAGAAGAAGAGAATTGCATAAGAGAAAGTGGAAATACACAAAGCCAGACTTTTAGGGAAAGGCTACACATAGAAAGAAGGCATTGATTACGATGAGACCTTCTTTCTAGTAGCCATGCTCAAGTCTATCCGCATACTCTTGCCCATTGTTTCCTTTCGATTATGAGATCTGGAAAATGGATGTCAAGACAGCATTCTTGAATGGTTTTCTTGATGAGACCATTTACATGGCTCAACCAACTGGCTATGTTGTCAAAGAAAAGGAGCAAAAAGTTTGCAAACTGAAAAAATCCATTTATGGACTTAAGCAGGCGTCCTGCTCATGGAATAAAAGATTTGATTAAACGATCAAGACTTTTGGATTTGAGAAAAATGCTGATGAACCTTGTGTTTATAAGCGTATAAAGGACAAAAAGGTGATCTTCCTTGTTTTGTATGTCGATGATATTCTACTTATCAGAAATGATGTAGTAGAATTGTCATCGGTTAAACTGTGATTAGCTCAATAGTTTAGCATGAAAGACTTGGGTGAAGCTAGTTATATTTTTGGAATTCAAATCCTTAGGGATCGAAAGAATAAAACGATAGCTCTCTCTCAAGCTTCGAACATCGATAAGGTACTGGAACGTTTTGCAATGACTGATATGAAGCCAGACGTTCAGTTGACTTCATCAAGTTTTCATCTTCCTTTAGATGAATATCCTAAGACAGCGAAAGAAAGAGAGCATATGAGTAAGGTTCCATATGCTTCGGTAGTTGGAAGCCTTACGTATGCGATGCTTTGCACACGTCTAGATATTTTTTTCGCAGTAGAAATGATTAGTCGATATCAGGCGAATCCAGGTCTCAAGCATTGGCAAGCTATAAAGCATATATTAAGGTATCTTAAAAGAACTAAGGATTATATGCTTGTGTATTTCGAGGAGAACCTTACTCCTATTGGATACATAGACTCAGACTTCCAAACCTATAAAGATTTGAGGAAATCGACGTCGAGAAATGTATTCGTTCTAGGTCGTGGAGCCATAATATGGAGAAGTGTAAAAATAACTTGCACTGCTAACTCTATTGTGGAGGCTGAGTATGTGGCTACTTCTGAGACAACGAAAGAAGCAATATCGCTTCGAAAGTTCTTAACCGATCTTGAAGTCATTCCTAGTATGGAAAAAGCTATAACATTGTATTGAGATAACAGTGTTGCAATAGCTAATACCAAGGAAATGAGAAGTCACAGGAGGACGAAACACATTGATCGAAAGTATCACTTGATACGATAGGCAGTAGTCGAAGAAATTGTAAATGTGCTGAAAGTAGCTTCTAAAGATAACCTTGTGGATCTATTTACTAAGACTCTTGTAACTAGGAGTTTTAATAAACACACCGAGGATATGGGAATGTGAAACATGACACATTTACTTCACTGGGGCAAGTGGGAGATTTTTGGGCAATGTGCCCATATTGTAGTAAACTATCTTCTATTTATTTGAATGATGAATAAATAAATAAATTTAATTTCACATTTCACTATTATGTATTTTTTATTTTCTGTCTTTCATATTTTGCATGCATAGCGAAGTTGTGACTGTAATAGCCTATTTTTAGTCAAATCAGAATAGTGGTTTTGGGATCACAAATCTGAGGTCAAAATAATTATTTTATTATTAATTTAATGTCTACAGCATGATAATATCATTGTGTGAAATTTTCGTTAAGAAATTTTATTATTTGAGTGTTTAATTTGATAAAAAGGACTAAATTGCTTAAAATGCAAAAGTGATGTTCTATTAGCTAAAGGTGTCAAATAGCTAGAGAATCTTTAATTAGAGGTCCTTATGTTGTAATTATACCCTTATTAAGGTTAGTGGACATTATTGTACATGGTTTATATGAAATTTTAATGTTTTAATAAAGGTTAAATTAGTAAATTATAAATAACTTAAGTTAAAATAATAAAAACATAATATCATCATCTTCATTAAGCTCCCATCACCAAAAATAAGAAGAAGAAACTCCATTTTTATGCTTTTGAAGGTTCGGCCTTGTCTTCTTGAGCATGTAAGTCCAATTTTGTTCGGTTTTTAATGATTTCTATGTTTTTGAGATCGCTACAACTGGGTCTAGCTAGCCCGGGGACTATTTTGCAAAACTGTTAAAGATTTTAGATGTTGCCATTGATGAATACATTAGTATTTTGATGTTTAATGATAGAGTATGAATGTTTGATGATAGTTATACAAGTTTTGTTAAGTGATTTTTAGTGAAAATGCAAATTAGGGATTAATTTGTGAAAAGTGTAAAATTCATGGTTAAAATGTGAAATAAATGAAAAATATGGGCTTCTTTGGTAATAAGAGAAATTCAGCTAGCATGGGTAGGGACCTAATTGCATGAATTTGTGGTTTTGTGAAATAAGGACTAAATTGTAAAAATGTGAAACATTAGAGGCAAATGTGTAAAAGTGCTTTAAAATGTGATATGGACTAAATTGAATATAATAATTAAATAAGTTAATTTTGATTACATATAGATCAAGAAAAGTGAAACTCGGATCTAGATCGAGGGAAAAATAAAGTTCTCGACTAATCGACTCGTGTCGTCGTTTTTACATCCGAGGTAAGTTCGTATGTAATAAGCATTTTTATAATTATGTTTTAAATGCTTTGATATTGCATAAACTATGAAAACGAGTCTTCGAACATGTTCGACAATGATTCAATGACGGTTCGGCATTGGAAATCCCGGTTGAACCTTAGGATTATAGATTTGGATACTAGTGACATGTCATTAGGGGATTATTGTGATTATGTGATCCGGGTGCTGGTCATGTACGTCCTATCGGTGGCTGAGTATATCGGCATGTGTTGCGGTTACTTGACAGCTTGTGTGAGTAGCACCGTGTAGCTACGTCTTGACCCACAGCTTGTGTGAGCAGGCCCGTTGATAGCTCAAAAGTGAGCATATATGTGATATGTGATTGAGATAGCTTCGGCTATATATGTGGCACTTCGGGTGCGAGTTTCCCATGTATCCGATAGTATTCTGAATGGTTCAACGGGTAAATGAAAGACGTGGTTGAGTATGAGATTGATACGAGATGGTACAGGTATGTACATGAACCGTATAAGCTTTAAATCGAAGAAATTGTGAAGTGCACATATAAGCATATGATTAAACATGTTAAAGGTTTGTTAGTTAATATGAATTACATGTTGATATGTTCAAATTGATGATTTGTGTATTTATGATTAGTTTGAATTTATTTCATACGAGCTTACTAAGTTATAAAGCTTACTTTGTTTATTTTTCCATATTTTATAGTGATTTCAAAGCTAGCTTGGATTCGGGGATCGTCAGAGACTACGTCACACTATCCTACTATCACTTTGGTACTCTTTGAGCTTATGTTTTGAGTATATGGAATGTATATGGACTTTGGTCATTTTGGTTTATGAATTGATGATGAATATAGCCATTTGAGTTGGCTTGTAAATGTTCTAAGTTTGGTTTTGCATATTGCCATATAAGTTTGCTTATTTTGATATGATTGAATCATGTATATATATATATGTGTGTATATGGCTTGTGTGATGTTTTGAATGTTGGTTATGTGATGCTTGTGGATATTTAGTATTATAGATAGCAAATGGTTAAGTTATGAATATTGGTATGCTAGTGAATCTAGGCATTAATGCACATTTGAGTTTGGTATGAATTTGTATGGCATATTGTGGTATTTATATTTTGTATTGGTTGATGTTGGAAATGGTATGAAATATGCTTGAGTAAAGTTGATTTAATGCCTATGATATGCTATGTTTTGTGCCATTTGAGTTTGGTGTAGGTGTGCATAAGATTGGGTGGCAAAATGGCTTGGTAAATAGCCTATTTTTGTCCATGGGGGCAGACACAGCGCAGTGTCTCAACCAGTGTGTGATACACTGGTCATGTACACGACCGCGTGTCCCCGGTGTTGAATTAGAAACTAAGTCAAGATGCTCCACACGGCCTCACACACGGCGCAGACTTGACCGTGTGGCATAAGTCAGTATACCCTACAGGTTTGTCATGGCCTAGCACACGGGCGTGTATGGCCATTTTTAGGGCACATGAGCTAGCCACACGGGCATGTGTGTTGGCCGTGTGACCCAAGTCAGAGAGTTACACAGGGTCAGACACGGGCTGGGACACAGCCATGTGCTTCTATTTCGATTGTCCACATGGCCTGTGGCACGGGCATGTCTTTGGCCGTGTGAGACACACAGTCAGGCCACACGGGCGTGTGTCCCCTATTTTTGAGAAAATTTTCTAAGTGTTCAAAAAGATTCTAAAGTTATCGGTTTAGTCTCGAACCACCCCGAATGCATGTTTTGAGCCTCATAAGCTCGTATTAAGGACATCATGATTAAGTTTGAATGATAGTTGCATGAAATATGAAAATGTATATGAAATGAATGTTTAATTGATTTATAAGTCCGGTAATGCTCTGTAACCCTATTCCAGCATTGAATACGGGTGAGGGGTGTTACAGTGACAAACAAATATTAGCTAATTGATTGTCTAAGTTCAAACTGAAGATAAGTGGCATTATAAGAACGTTTACATTGCGAGAAAGACAACTTACTTTCGTAGATAATCTAAATGAGTCTATAATCCCGTAAAAGAATCAAACTGAGCATTTGATTCAAATACTAATAAGGATTATTATGTCGTCTACAATTCCAATTGGGGAGATGGCTAGTCTTGGCTATCAGAGCAGTTGACTCCACGAGTAGAGACATAGATGTATTCATTGGTAGAATGATACATTGGACTGGACCCAAGATGAATTAATTCTGAATCCATCTGTGAATTAATTCACTTGTGACGTTTATTGTGTGATTTACCTAAATCCTGAGTTAGTCATTGACCATGCGTATCCAACTCATGTATTTTGATATAAGTGAAGGCTTATGCTTTAAAGATGATCGAGTCCATAGCAAGTATGTTAGGTACATGACTTGTGTACGGCATGGTTTTACTAGCATAGTGGAATTCATAGCTCAATTAAAGAGTTAATGATATCCTCTCATTGGCATTGTGTGGATTGATAAATATCAAACGTGGTCACAGGTTACTTGTTCTCGAACAAGCAATTTATCATAGTCATTTGTTGACAGTGATCATATTAATCATTAAGAAGACACAATGGTGACAATGAGATAAAATAGGATTTTATTGAGTGAATGGACTTAACTCAAAGGAATCAAGGATATCATATGAGGGTAACACACACATGATGAGGTCATTGGACAAAGCAGTTGGATGAATTACTTTCGTAAAGAGTATAAAATATGGATTTTTCAATCATGATACTTCTTTTAGACTGACTCCATGATTAAGTAATTGTGAATTATCGTAACGATGCTTCTGGACATAATTGCAATTACTAGAGCCTAAATTTATATGTCTGATTGACCCTTCCACTAGCTCAACAAAAGCTCGATTGGACTGCATTTGAATTAGAAGAAAATTCTACAACTTTGGAAATAATTTAATTGAGTCGATTTATTGAATTTGAAATTAAGTTAGGTGGTCGTGAGAATTGTTCAACTAGAGAATTTGCTTAAAACTTTTCTTGAAAAATTAATTTGGAAAGTCTAAGTGAGTTTTGGAAAAATTAATTTTGATCCATTAAAATTAAATTAATCAAATTAATTAAAATTAATAAGATATTTTTGGAAATAAATTTTCAAGTGAGACAATTGACCCAATGGATAATTGAACTTGAAAATTGGACCTAAGATCGTAAATTGGGCTCGGGAGCCTAAAACCGAGATTAAGACCCAAAAACAGGTCGAACCTGGCCCAATATGTGAAACCGAGACAACGGTCCAACCGATGGCTAGACTAGACTGGTCGAGTCGTCAGTGACCCTGATCAAACCGACTCGGGATGCTGTAAGGGTGTTGCACCTATATCACTGGACACAGCAGTGTTAGTGGCTGCCACAGTGGTGTCCCAATGGCCAGCGGCGATTAGTCTTCGGTGGTTGAGTAGTGGAAGAGTTACACTCCTACTGGGACTCTACCAGAGAAATTGATTTCAAATTAACTATTCCAAAAATAATATTGTTTTAACTATGCCATCACCCATACTCATATCTGATTCAATTTCTATATCAAATTTCCCAAAGTCTTTCCCTTTATATTCTTTTATTCTTTATTTATAAAAATACCAAAAATCTTTATTTATGTTTATTCGTAATATAATTTATTTAAAGTACTAATTAGCTCTATTTGTGCTTAGGTTAGGATTAATTTAGTGGTCACCTCCCTTAGGTACAATCCTCGGAGTACTCACTAACTTTGTTGTAACTATATTACAACCTGACCCGTATACTTGCGTACACCACGTATTTGATATATTTTGTGCAAGATTCTTAATCTGGACGTTGGTACGTCTGGAGGTGGTTAATGGGCCAAAAAAATTTATTATATTTTGTGTATTTTCTTTTTCTGTGTAGGAACCTCACAAGTTATGAGGCACTAAAAATTCGAGCCAAAATCGCAAGGAAGAGTCAGTCTCACCTTTTGCGATGGGTCGTTAACGCTAATCAAGTAACATCTTTCTTTTATTTTCATATAATGCATTAGGGACAATGTGCCGACTAAAGTGTAGGGGTGACATAGGGAAAAAAATTTAATTTTTAATTTTTTTATGTTAATTTATTCTATTTTAGTCATTTTTAATTTTGTGTGTTATGTGTGTGCTTGAGCTTGTAGAAATACAAGTGATTGGTTAAGAGCATATACCTAGATTGATGTTTAAATTGTAAATTTAACCTGAAATTAAATAATTTAGGTTGTTTATTTTTAGACTAATTAGTTCAGTTAATTAAACTGTAAATAGGAAAAAGAAATTAAATATCTCTAGTGATAAAGGTAGATATGAATCGGTTCGAATTAAAAAGAAAATACTCGGTAAAATCCATGATTATTGAAATGGTGCAATATGACTAGTATAACCCTTATAAAAAGTGCCCGAGCAAAATTTTGATAATGTATCTTGGGATTGAGTGGTCACCAAGTAGGTCGTTGCCTGTATAAGCAACCTTAGGGTCACTGGAATTGTAAGCCAACCTAGATAGACAATTTTACTATTCAGATTTATTTTCTTTTCATTTTCATGTTGTAACACCCCAAACCCGGCCCATTTGTTACGACCGAATTTGAAATGCCACTGCGGAAAAACGTTTGAAGACTGATTTCACTTTTGGGAAAAACATTAAAAATTTTGTCATTTGAAAACCATGTCCAATTAAAAATTCTAAATAATATAAGCTTGATAAAAATATCCAAATTAAAACTTTATTATAAGCTTTTAAAATATAAGTTGCCAAAATTAAAAGCACTTCCCAATAATAATTTAATGGTCGTCTAGCTTAAACATAATAAAAATGTTCAATCACTTTAATGGGCCTTATTACGATAAACACTTAATCAAAATACTGAAAATATAACTACTTAATTAATTAAAATATCTTTCTCGCATGGAAATCGCATCGCATGGCCACCTTTGTATCCACTCCAACCCACCAAAAAATCACGATCACCGCGATGTTTAATAAAAATTGGGTGAGTCATACGCACTCGAAGTGTAATTAGTCCACCGAATTCCACCCACATGTTAACCACATATTAACTCATATATCGATATCAATTATCAAATTCACATGTTATCACATTCGGCTTGGCCCATATTCATATCACATTCATCTAATAGGGTAGTTAACCACATAATTTCCACATACTGGGCTTGGCCCATTTCATCATCAACCCATATGACGATAATGAGTTTATGCAAAGTGCACCCAACCCAACCTAGGGTCCATCCGTTACACCTACCTTGGCGCACCCCGCTCAAGGCCGTGGCTAATCCACCGATCAACTAAGTGATCCCACATATCTTACCTTGGCGCACTTGTCGCTCAAGGCCGTGGTCGAGCCACCGATCACCTAAGTGATCCCACATATCATTCACCCACGGTGATGCACACATACTATCAACCGCCGAGATGTGGCACCTAGCCAACACCTCCCTGATAAAGCACATAGCTAACATCAAGTGCTAATGTAGCACAAGGCTAACATTAGACCACGTACATAAAGTACACCCTTTCCTTCGATAGTCACATTCATATCCCATCCCATGCACATGCAACATATGATAATGTCATAACATAGTAAAATAATGCATGCACATGCTATTCGGCATACAAACATATTCTCATTGGCATATTCACATTCTTAATAATTAACACCGACTTGATTTCCGATATACCCCCTTAAGGGTAACCATTCACAATCGCCATCGCACATATTAGCATTTACACAACACATACAATATACCATAAACTCGGAAAACAAAGGGTTAATCACACACCGATCACTTGGAGAACTATGCTTTCGATCGATGCTATCACTAGGCGATACTACGGCTATTTGCCTACTTTCTTGTTCTCGACGGTCCACACCCGGTGGCCAATCCCTAATCGTCGAGACAGATCTCTTCTTAAACTTCGGGATAGGGACCTTCCTTTCCTTCTTGAATGGTATTCGCCTCCATCAACACACTTAATCGTAACAATCGATTTAATCATCAATATACGAATTCTTAACCAAATATCCACAACTTATCATACTTACCGAAAGGGTCTTGAAATCCCAAAAGCTTGATCTAATGCTTAGATCCTTAATCCCTACATTTGATTAATCACCTACTACTTTAGTAAAAAGCCATTCGCCATAAATTCAAATCCTAGTAGGATTAGTATACTTAAACTTACCTTGTTGCCGTTTTGACTTAAGAATCAAGTCTTGAAATCTCTCGCTATACTCTTCTTGCATTCGCCAAGCATTGAATCAATTAACTTGGTTAGTTTTCGCTTTTGAATAATTAATGAACACATATATTTACCAAACATGGCCTTGGCCGAATACTATAGACACTTACCTTGTGGATTTTAAATCCCGAAACTCACCGAATAACTAGGGAACACGTGGCCTATGGTGTACCTTCGGAAAAGAACTTCTCCTTCCTTGTAGTCGACACTTAGTAAATCCCGAAAGATCTCTTCAAAGTTTTGGCAACAAGATATTAATGGGGTTAGTCCTAGATTTCGCAAATCTTAAGAAAAAGGATGAAACCGAATGAGATCTTACCCTTACTTGAAGAAATCGATTGCACCTTCACTTCAACCTTCAGAGATTCAAATATGGCTAGATGATGATCTCACAACTTTCACTTTTTGAGGGATTAGAAAGAAAAGAGAAGGAAGAATAAAGATGGAGGATTCGCCATGGCTTCTAATGGAGAGGAAAATATTCGGCTAGGTTCCAACAATTACTTAATTTCGGCTTGACAAAAGAAAAGAAAGAAAAGAAGAGAAGAGAGCACTAAGAATTTGGCGGTAGAAAGGAGGAAGCACAAATCGATGAGTAGCCCTCCTTCCTTCCTTTTATAGCCGAAATTATCATCTAAGGAGTCCCTTACTTGGCCACCACTCCTCTATCCGATAACTTTATCCTTTAATTATCACTTAAAATAAAAGATAATTCAAGAACTATCCTTACTTAGCCAAAATTATTAAACTCAAAGTCCCTTACTTGGCCATCACTTCTCCCTTATTTTCCTCTTTATCTCTTTATTCAAATTAAAAGAATTTAATCCAACAACTATCTCTTGAAAATAATGATAAATAAATCCTTTATTTATCCACTATTTATAAAATAATAAAAGCTCCTAATTTATAGCCATGTGCCGTCCACCTCTCTGCTCCTTGTAGCAAAATAAAATTTCTTTTATTTGCTTCCCATGTGACTCGAACTTAGGCCCATTCCTCTTGCATATGGCGCCATTTCCATAGGCCCTAAGTGGCATCTTCTGCACCACTTTTCCAAGCCTGCTTGTGTGTCAAATTTCACAAACTTTTCCTTTTAAGGCCACCTTGCCTTAATTTCCCTTTTAAACCTTAAAACTCGTCATTTCTAGGTCATTTCTAAGTTTCCAAAAATTTTTGATCGGCTCAGAAACTTGACATTTCCTTACATTTCCATGACATTTCCTTACAAGACATTTCCTTACATTTCCAAGACATTTCCTTACATTTCCATGACATTTCCTTACAAGACATTTCCTTACATTTCCAAGGTTCTAAAATGTTCACTTTCCTCTTTTAAACTTAACATTTCCATACATTTCCAGTTTTCCAAAAGTGTTCAAAATATATTCATAACACATAAGATATGTCATTTCGCATAATTAAACAAAAATGCATAGGCCCTTTTCAGATGTTACAGCTTCTACCCTCCTTAAAAATAATTTCGTCCTCGAAATTACTTATTAACGAATAATCGTACATCTTAACTCACCGCACTACGCTTATGCTGCGCACTCTGATCTTAATAGAACCATCATACTTTCTAGGCACAGTCTCTAAGTTCACGTCCCCTAGAACTCATTTCTAACGTCGCGATTTAATCTGATTAAAAAGTTTTATGCATCAGAAATTTTGTTCCACTGATTATTCGCGGACAGTTTTATGAAGTAAAGTATTTAGAAGTAGTTCTTTCGATCAACCAAAGTTTCTAGTTCAAGTTCACTACTCTAACTCAGGGAGTCACATTCACATTCATAAGCAGAGACACATTCATTTTTCCATGAAGTCACATTCATTCACAACATCATTCACTACACTTTTATGGCCATTCCATCCATTTCCCTACCCAGGGGTAATTTCGTCATTTTCCCTACAGGGGTATTTTGGTAATAAATCGGGGTCAATTCGAAAATATTTTTCAAATTAGAGGTATTTCAGAATTTACAAAATCTCTGGGTTATTTTGTTTTCCAAATCAGAGGTGTTGCAAAAATTTCAGAAATCGAGGTTATTTCTGTAATTTTAGTCGTATCGAAGCGCCCATAAATTTTCCAAATCAGGGTATCTTGTTATTTGTAAAATAGAAGTTTTTGATATCTTTGTAAAGTAGAAATATTTTAACAAAAGTCGAGGGTATTTTTGAAAATCTTAAAAACTAAGGGTATTTTAGTAATTTACAATACAGGGGCATTTTTGTAATTTTGTAAATTGGAGATATTTTGGAAAAAAAATTTCACAATAATCTTTTACTACAATTAAAAGGGTAATTTAGGTATTTTAAAACTAGGGTTTTATCATGGCTAGTCCCTTTCGGGTTTTAATTATTGGGTTTAGCCCGTGAATAAGTCTTCTTGGTTAGGGTGAACCGTAGCTACGCACCAGGTAGGATTCGAGTAGAGAGGAGGTGAGTCGCTAGGACTGCTTAAGTACCAAGCTCTTACTGAATCCACTCCTAGACATGCGCACAACAGTTGCCACACCCTAGCTCTCTGCGACTTACTTCACGAGTTTGTTTAATAGTCCTTAAGTCTTATGCATGTGTTGGAGTGCACTAGCCCTAGGGTTCAACAGATCCTAGTTCACTAATCTACGTTCCCAAATAAGCCCATAACAGTTCACATAAACAAGTCACTTCAATAATTAGAAGTACTTACCTGGTGGACTTCGGGCCGGAGATACAGGTGCCATGCCAGAATAACCTGAAAAGTTTATGGAAGCCCATACTTTTGAAAAGCCCATCTTTGGAAAAAAATTATTTTTGGACCCAAAACCCTCAAAGCCGAGTTTTGAACCGGGCTCTGATACCAAACTGAAACACCCCAAACCCGGCCCATTCGTTACGTCCGAATTTGAAATGCCACTGCGGAAAAACGTTTGAAGACTGATTTCACTTTTGGGAAAAACATTAAAAATTTTGTCATTTGAAAACCATGTCCAATTAAAAATTCTAAATAATATAAGCTTGATAAAAATATCCAAATTAAAACTTTATTATAAGCTTTTAAAATATAAGTTGCCAAAATTAAAAGCACTTCCCAATAATAATTTAATGGTCGTCTAGCTTAAACATAATAAAAATGTTCAATCACTTTAATGGGCCTTATTACGATAAACACTTAATCAAAATACTGAAAATATAACTACTTAATTAATTAAAATATCTTTCTCGCATGGAAATCATCCTGCATGGCCACCTTTGTATCCACTCCAACCCACCAAAATCACGATCACCGCGATGTTTAATAAAAATTGGGTGAGTCAAGCAGCACTCAAATGTGTAATTAGTCCACTCGAATTCCACCCACATGTTAACCACATATTAACTCATATATCGATATCAATTATCAAATTCACATGTTATCACATTCTCGGCTTGGCCCATATTCATATCACATTCATCTAATAGGGTAGTTAACCACATAATTTCCACATATACCGGGCTTGGCCCATTTCATCATCAACCCATATGACGGATAATGAGTTTCTCGCAAAGTGCACCCAACCCAACCTAGGGTCCATCCGTTACACCTACCTTGGCGGACCCTGCTCAAGGCCGTGGCTAATCCACCGATCAACTAAGTGATCCCACATATCTTACCTTGGCGGACTTGTCGCTCAAGGCCGTGGTCGAGCCACCGATCACCTAAGTGATCCCACATATCATTCACCCACGGTGATGCACACACTATATCAACCGCCGAGATGTGGCACCTAGCCAACACCTCCCTTGATGAAGCACATAGCTAACATCAAGCGCTAATGTAGCACAAGGCTAACATTAGACCACGTACATAAAGTACACCCTTTCCTTCGATAGTCACATTCATATCCCATCCCATGCACATGCAACATATGACAATGTCATAACATAGTAAAATAATGCATGCACATGCTATTCGGCATACAAACATATTCTCATTGGCATATTCACATTCTTAATAATTAACACTCGACTGATTTATATATACCCTTAAGGGTAACCATTCACAATCGCCATCGCACATATTTGCATTTACACAACACATACAATATACCATAAACCCGGAAACAAGTGGGTTAATCACACACCGATCACTTGGAGAACTATGCTTTCGATCATCGATGCTATCACTAGGCGATACTATGGCTATTTGCCTACTTTCTTGTTCGACGACGGTCCACACCCCTGGCCAATCCCTAATCACGAGAGACAGATCTCTTCTTAAACTTCGAGATAGGGACCTTCCTTTTCCTTCTTGAATGGTATTCGCCTCCATCAACACACTTAATCAGAACAATCGATTTAATCATCAATATATGAATTCTTAACCAAATATCCACAACTTATCATACTTACCGAAAGGGTCTTGAAATCCCGAAAAGCTTGATCTAATGCTTAGATCCTTAATCCCTACATTTGATTAATCACCTACTACTTTAGTAAAAAGCCATTCGGCCATAATTCCAAATCCTAGTAGGATTAGTATACTTAAACTTACCTTGTTGCCGTTTGACTTAAGAATCAAGTCTTGAAATCTCTGCTATACTCTTCTTGCATTCGGCCAAGCATTGAATCAATTAACTTGGTTAGTTTTTGGCTTTTGAATAATTAATGAACACATATATTTACCAAACATGGCCTTGGCCGAATACTATAGACACTTACCTTGTGGATTTTAAATCCAAAACTCACCAAATAATTAGGGAACACGTGGCCTATGGTGTACCTTCTGAAAAGAACTTCTCCTTCCTTGTAGTCGACACTTAGTAAATCCCGAAAGATCTCTTCAAAGTTTCGGCAAAAAGATATTAATGGGGTTAGTCCTAGATTTCGGAAAATCTTAAGAAAAAGGATGAAACCGAATGAGATCTTACCCTTACTTGAAGAAATCGATTGCACCTTCACTTCAACCTTCAGAGAGATTCGACTATGGCTAGATGATGATCTCACAACTTTCGGCTTTTGAGGGATTAGAAAGAAAAGAGAAGGAAGAATAAAGATGGAGGATTCGGCTATGGCTTCTAATGGAGAGGAAAATATTCGGCTAGGTTCCAACAATTACTTAATTTCGGCTTGACAAAAGAAAAGAAAGAAAAGAAGAGAAGAGAGCACTAAGAATTCGGCAGAGAAAGGAGGAAGCACAAATTGATGAGTAGCCCTCCTTCCTTCCTTTTATAGCCGAAATTATCATCTAAGGAGTCCCTTACTTGGCCACCACTCCTCTATCGATAACTTTATCCTTTAATTATCACTTAAAATAAAAGATAATTCAAAGAACTATCCTTACTTAGCCGAAATTATTAAACTCAAAGTCCCTTACTTGACCATCACTTCTCCCTTATTTTCCTCTTTATCTCTTTATTCAAATTAAAAGAATTTAATCCAACAATTATCTCTTGAAAATAATGATAAATAAATCCCTTATTTATCCACTATTTATAAAATAATAAAAGCTCCTAATTTATAGCCATGTGCCGTCCACCTCTCTGCTCCTTGTAGCAAAATAAAATTTATTTTATTTGCTTCCCATGTGACTCGAACTTAGGCCCATTCCTCTTGCATATGACGCCATTTCCATAGGCCCTAAGTGGCATCTTCAGACCACTTTTCCAAGCCTGTTTGTGTGTCAAATTTTACAAACTTTTCCTTTTAAGGCCACCTTGCCTTAATTTCCCCTTTTAAACCTTAAAACTCGTCATTTCTAGGTCATTTCTAAGTTTCCAAAAATTTTCGATCGGCTCTATAAACTTGACATTTCCTTACATTTCCATGACATTTCCTTACAAGACATTTCCTTACATTTCCAAGACATTTCCTTACATTTCTATGACATTTCCTTACAAGACATTTCCTTACATTTCCAAGGTTCTAAAAATGTTCACTTTCCTCTTTTAAACTTAACATTTCCATACATTTCCAGGTTTCCAAAAGTGTTCAAAATATATTCATAACACATAAGATATGTCATTTCGTACAATTAAACCAAAAATGCATAGGCCCTTTTCAGGATGTTACACATGTAGTCAGAACTTTTCTATTCTGATGTGAAGACAATTGTGAGCGGATATTGCTCCAGCACTGCACTTCAAATATATTCATGAGCTTTCTCCTATCTCTTATTCTTTTATTTTTTTATTTATCTTTCGATTAATCGTTGTATAAGTATTCGAATAGTTTAATATGCTTATCTTATATTTCGCATGTTTCGATTATGAAACTAATTTATTTGTTAAGTGATTATTTATCCAAAAATTGGTTGATTATTCAAGAGTATTTAGTATATTAGGGAGTGACGCCCTTGATAGAATATCGAGACAGGTGAGACCAGAAGGGTATCCTGTTGTGTACAACTTGTGTCAAGCGGTGAAACTAGAAGGGTATCCGTATGCCTAGGAAGAGATTAGAAGGGTTACGTAGGTGGTAACCGTTAGTGAAGATGAATTGGGAGGGTAATCTTAACTAAAGGTGATAAATAACTCGATCTAGGATAATTAATTATTTAATTAGATAATTAGGATTTAATCGATCACAGGCTAGAGGCTCGTATTGTCGACACTAGGAATAGGAAAGTCCATTAGGTTAATTTTAGGTTAATTAATTTAATTAGTTTAATCAATATTTTTATTTGGATTAACAATACTAATTTGTGACTCGATTAGGTTAGTAATTATTTTTTGTATTTGATTTCATATTAATTTCTCTAATCTACAATCCCTTAAGTATGATCCTTGAATACTTCCAAGTGTTTCATTTTAACTAAACTTGTAACACCCCAAACCCGGTCTATGTGTTAAGACCAAATTTGACATATCACACGGAAAGGAATATACATCTAGTCTTTTTAAAGGTTTTAAGAAATCGGATTTTCCAAAACATCTTGACGTGAAGTTTATTGAAAACTAAGGTTGATTGATAACTCAAACAATTTGAGTCGTAAGAATTTATAAATTGAAACTTACAAGAAGTTAAAATAATATTTCAAGAAAATTTAATAGAGTTCAAAATAATTTTGAAAACAAAATTTTGAAGAACGTCGTTAATGCACAATTTTATGTAGTAAAAATATTTAAGAATGAAAACCCTTTTTGCATATTTATTTTAAGAAAAACATTTATTTTTATTTTTAGAAAAGAAACCCCACATAAGTATTTAAAGCGTATTATAATATCCATCCACAAGTAAAACATCCATAAAAATTTAACCAGAGGCCTTATTACAGCTTAACTTAAATAGTAAAAATAATAAAAGTACTTAAAAGAAATCCGTAATGTAAATAACCCATTATTCGTACTATGGCCTCCACTCGAGTCGCCCCCACCCAAGTCTCCATCACTGATCATTACCTGAGGAGGGTAAGGAAAACAGGGGTGAGTTACTTAGAACTCGGTGTGTAATTCACTTACCACTTTCACTGGGCCAAAATTCAATTAAGCATTTATTGGGCCAAAGCCCATTACAATCATAGCATTATATCATATATATAACATGCATGTGTTATGCAATTTCCCAACCAAACCTAGTTTTCCATCCGCTACACACCACCCGTACCAACCAACACACACAGTGGGGAGCTTTAGTCACCCACCCCGCCAACACACCAAATCGGGCATTAAGCCATATATCAAATCGGGCATTAAGCCATATATCAAATTGTGGACAAGCCACTGTAATTTTGTAGCAAAGCTACCGAACTTCTCTTCACAAATATCCCAACCCATGCAAATCATGTATAAATTATGTACATTCAATTACTACAATCCATTCCTATAATTATTACAAACATATGGCCCAATATAAAAATTCTCACAATCTGCCCATACCACATTTTGGCTCATGTAGCCAATATCACATTTGGCCCATAAATCAAGTATCACATTTGGCCCATAAATCAAGTATCACATTTGGCCCATTTATCACATATCACATATGGCCCATTCAAATACTTTTATCGATTTAGCCCATTAAGGGCAAATTTCATAATTTTCACTGTCTTAATATTGATTTCATAGTTTTTACCATTAAAATGATAAAAATACTATTCTACCCGATTTCACTAACTTGTGATTTAATCCAACGATTAATACAATATAGTTATCCAACCCACGAGATATGGTGTGAGATTACACACTGATTACGATGAGCACTACACTTTCTTGATCGTCAACACCTAGAATATTTTTAACGCTCGATTAGATCATTAACACTTATAGTAATTTATTCTAAGATAAACGGTCTAGGATTTTTACCTCTAATCGCGAATAACTACGATTTGTCGATTTTCCCCGCTTGATACCCACAACCCGTTGGAAAACACGAGCGCGCTAATGGCTCCGAATCGCGAATAACCTCGAATAATTGATTTTCACCGCAGGAGGGTCCACAACCCGGTGGAAAGTCTCGACTGCCAAAATGGACCTTCGCTTGAATCTAGGAGTTGAGAACACCAAACCACTCCTTTTGGAATCACCACTAGATTTCCTTTCAAAACGCTCTCACGCCTCCATTCGTTAGATCTTTAGTAAATCGATAATATACTAAAGTATGGACTTAAAGAAATGATATAGTTAGGCTTACCACGATGTTCTGAGTGATCCCCAAAAGAATCCCTATATAAAATTTTCGGTTACTACATTCCAAATTGATAATCATTTTGATAATATTGAGGGTGATCATGAAATCCATGAAGAATTCTCTTTACCTTGAAGGTTTTTGATCCAAACTCTAATGATTTCGAGATAACTTCGAGGAGATGGTGATTCGGTCCTCCACTATTTCACTAAAATAAAACGAAAAGAGATTGTCTAAGAAAATGAACGATTATTTCGATTAAAAAAACTCTCCTAAGCCAACCTATGGATTCAGCCAAAAGCAACAAATAACAAAATAGAAACCAATGAAGAGAATTCTTACCGATTGTCCAAAGTTTGAATAGAAGAAATGATTGAGAAGAAATATATGAGAATTGGAAGATTCGGCTATGAAGATGATTATTAACATTCGGTCATGATGAAAGATTTTGGAGAAGAAAAAAATGTTTAAAAAGTTCTTTGCAAGAAGGAAGGAAGGAGAAAAAGAATTAAAAGAAAGAGAGTGTTTATGTATCGATTTTCAATGATGGAAGATGAACAAAGAAAGGGTCTTGCGGTTGGTGAATAATCGGCCAAATGGAAGACAAAGAAAATGTCACTCAAAGACTATATGATTTCGGCACAAAGAGAATAAAGTTTAGGGAGAAAAGATGATATCAAAATGGTCACAAAGATGAAATGGCCAAAAGAAAACAAAAACTTTACCTTTTTCTTATGACAAAATTCGGCTAGAAGGAAGAGTTTGGAGAGAATTTTTGATACACATGATGCTAAGAAATTGACCAAAACTAACTCTTAATCCTAACCAAACTACTAACAACATTCGGCCACTCTCCCTAGCCCCAAAAACCGTCCATGTTCAAGCCAAAAAGGGGGTCAACATTTGCCAACTTTACTTTCCATAGCACATTCCTCAATTTAAGCCACTTGTTCCCCTACATACCTTATCCTATTGATTCCTTTCCCTATGTTCAATTCTTGCCTTAATCCATTAGCCACCTTGCCATAAACTAAAAGTCCAACCTTCCAAAAATAAAGCTTGGCCGACACATGCTAGATGAGTGCAAAAATTTAAGTAACAAGAATGTATACCATGGGATTCGAACCTCTCCCCTCAAGACAATACATATGGTGCATATCCTCTTAACCATTAGCTCAGCTTATGTTAGTTACTTACTCAAAAATTTCCATATGTTACAAATCCACTAACTCCCTCTCTTTAAAGTACTAAATGCTAAAAATTTTCACTAGGTCCAAATAGATCCCAAGCCTTCTCAAGACCTCTTCAACAAACAAAATTAATAATCTAACATGCTTAATCACCAATTTAATGTAACACATACAAAACTCAAATTTTAGGATGTTACAATTCTACCCCCTTAAAGAAAATTTCGTCCTCGAAATTTACCTGGTTAAAAGAGGTGAGGATATTGCTGCCGAATTGTCTCCTCAGGCTCCCATGTAGCTTCCTCCACTCCGTGATTACGCCATAGAATCTTAACCAATGGTACTGACTTCTCTCTTAATACTTTTACATCTCGCTCTAAAATTTTCACTGGCTCTTCCTCGAACGACAAGTCGGGCCTTAACTCAACTTCCTCTCTGCAGTGTACTATGTGAGACGGATCCGATCGATAACGCCTCAACATAGAGACATGGAAAACACTATGAATCTGACTCAACTCCGAGGTAATTCAAGCCGATAAGCCACCGGGTCCTACACGCTCGACACACAAGACGCGGTCCAATGAACCTAGGGCTCAACTTGCCCTTCCTTCCGAATCAAGATCTTTTCCAAGGTGAGACTTTTAGAAAACCCGATCTCCCACCGCAAACTCAATGTCCTTACGCTTCAGATCCGCATATGACTTTTGTCTATCCGAAGCTTCCTTTAATCGTGCTCGAATCACCTTTACTTTTTATTCTGTCTCTGATATCAATTCAGGACCCAATAACTACCGTTCCCCCAATTCAGTCCAACAAGTAGGGGTACGACACCTACGACCATATAATGCTTCATAAGGTGCCATTTGGATACTGGATTGATAACTGTTGTTATACGCAAACTCTGCCAATGGAAGAAAATCCTCCCAACTACCTCTGAAGTCAATCACGCAACCCCTTAACATGTCTTCCAAAATCTAGATTACTCTTTCCGACTGACCATCTGACTGAGGATGAAAAGCTGTGCTGAAATTTAACTTTGTTCCCAAAGCTTCATGCAAAGCTTTCCAAAACCGCAATGTAAACCTAGGGTCTCTGTCTGAAATAATAGACACTGATACCCCATGTAACCTCACGATCTCCGCTACATACAACTTGGCCAACTTCTGTAGTGAAAAATCCGTACGAACAGGTAGAAAATGGGCAGTCTTCGTCAATCGATCCACTATAACCCAGACGGAATCTTTCTTATTAGGTGATAAGGGTAACCCACTAACAGAGTCCATCGTTATCCGTTCCCACTTCCATAATGGAATCTTCACTGGTTGTAGTAATCCCGACGGCAATTGGTGTTCCGCCTTAACTTGCTGACACGTCAGGCACTTACTCACAAAATCCGTAACTTCCCGTTTCAACCCTGGCCACCAATACTGATCACGAAGGTCTCGATACATCTTATTTCCCCGGGGTGCATAGCATAGGGGCTACTATGCGCCTCTCGCAGAATCATTAGTCTCAAATCCTAATCCTTGGGCATACAAATTCTTCCGCGAAAACATAGTACTCCATCTTTATTCAATCCAAAATCCCCTATTACACCACTTTCAACTCGTTGAATTAAGAGACCCAACTTTTCATCTGATAACTGTTTCTCCTTGATCTGTTTTAACCACATAGGCTTCACCTGAAGTTCCGCTAGTAAACTGCCATCTTCATACAAACTAAGATGAGCAAACATTGCTCTCAACTCCGATATCACCTTATGACTCAACGCGTCTGCCACCATGTTAGCCTTTTCAGGATGATACTTGATTGAGAAGTCATAATCTTTCAACAGCTCTATCCACCTCCGCTGTCTTAAGTTCAACTCCTTTTGGGTAAGGAGGTACTTCAGACTTTTATGATCCTTATAAATGATCGACTTCTCACCGTAGAGGTAGTGCCTCCAAATCTTCAAGGTAAAAACCACCGCAGCCAACTCCAAATCATGAGTAGGATAATTGACTTCATGCGACCTTAACTGACGAGATGCATAAGCCACCACTTTACCACCTTGCATCAACACACATCCCAAGCCCGTGTGTGACGATCGCAATAAACAAGAAACTCTTTTCCAAAATTTCTCGGTTGAATCGATCTGAGCGCTTAGTCAAAAATCTTCTTCAATCTCTCAAAACTCTCTTCTTCGATCCACCACACAAACGATACTCCCTTGCGCAATGGGCTTTAGTTAGGGGTGCAAGAATCAACGGAAACCCTCAACAAAACGCCTATAATAACCACCAAAACCTAGGAAACTCAATCTCACCACTAACCCGGTGGTTTCCAATCCAACACAACCTCTACCTTCCGAGGATCAACTCGATTCCTTCGGCCGACACAACATGTCCCAAGAAAGTCACTTCCTTCACCCAAAATTCACACTTACTCGAATTTGGCATAAAGTTGCTTTTCTCGCAAGAATTGCAATACTATCCGCAGATGTGAGTCATGCTATTCTTCATTCCTCGAATATACTAAGATATCATCTATGAACACCACCACGAATCGGTCTAGGTAGGGTTGAAAGACTCGGTTCATCATGTCCATAAATATAGTTGGTGTATTGGTCAATCCAAACGGCATCACCAAGAACTCATAATGTCCATAACGAGTTCGAAATGCTGTCTTATGAATATCCGCCTCCTTAACCTTAAGTTGATGATAACCCGATCTCAAATCTATCTTGGAGAAAACTGAAGCTCCTCTCAACTGATCAAACAGGTCATCGATTCTCGGTAATGGATACCTATTCTTGATCGTTAACTTATTCAACTGCCTATAATTGATGCACATACGCATCGACCCATCTTTCTTCTTGACGAACAAGACCGGTGCTCCCCATGGTGACACACTCGGTCGAATGAATCCCCGATCCAACAACTCCTGAATTTGAGCCTTAAGCTCCGCTAACTCCTTCTGCGCCATCCTATAAGGAGCAATGGACACCGGAGCTGCCCGGGCAAAAGCTCAATACCAAACTCTACTTCCTTGCCCTGAGGTAAACTCGAAAGTTCCTCGGAAAGACATCCGAAATTCTTTCACCGTTCTAACACCTTCCACCGATAATTCCTTGGTATCCAAAGCACTAATGAAGGCTAGGAATGCTCCACACCCTTTTCGCACCAACTTTTCTCGCTTTAAAGCGGATACCAAATTTACTAAATAATTTCTCCGCCGCCTATCATCACAACTTCCTTATCTTCTAAAGTCCTTATCGACATCCGCTTTGTAGCACAATCCAAGTGCGCACGGTGCTTCACCAACCACCCATGCCCAAAATAAGGTCGAACTCTCCGAAAGCGCGCTCCATCAAATCGCCAAAAATATTTCTCTTTGAATTTCTAAGGGCACGCCTCTAAACAATTTATCCACTATCACGCATCGCCCTAAAGGACTAATTACCGTCATCTTTCTATCGGTAATCTCGGATCTAATGTTCGATTTCCGATATATATCACTAGCAACATACGAATGGGTAGATCCGATATCTATCAAAGCAATAACAGGTACATCAGAGATGAAGAACATACCAGTTATCACATCAAGTGCATCACCATCCTCTCGGCGTTACCTCTGAAGTCATTTCCTCTACCCAGTACTCCTTGACCTCGTCCACCGCCATTACCACCTCGACCTGGCCCACGGCCTCTCAGTGGCTATTGAGCGCCTCTAGCTGGCTGCGTATCTTGGTTACGAGCTTCCTGATTCGGAGCGGTCATTCGAGGACAATCTTTAAACTGGTGGTCCTTAGAACCACATTTGAACCAACCACTGGTTCCCTTCCAGCATTCACCAGGGTGTCGTCTTCCACAGTCAGCACATGGTTGAATCTGATTGGTAGCAGCAGGTGCTCTAACTGGAGTTGGCTCATCATTCCTGGGCCTCTTCTGAAACCTTTTTGCGAGACCCGAGTACTTAAAGTCCCTCTTGCCTCTACCTCTATCTCTATTCTGACGCTCGGAGTTCTTAGCCTCTTCAGCTATTTTGGCTTTCTCCACAAGCTTGGCAAAAGTCCTTTCTTGTTGTGGGGCTATCAGTACCCGCAACTCATGGTCAGTTGGCACTATTGTTCGAGCATAACGGCTCAAGCGTAGAAATTCTGCCTCGTAAGCTGCCACCGTCTTATTTCCTTGGACCAGATTCAGGAATTCCTTCCTCCGGGCATCCACATAACTTGCCCCAACATACTTTCCTTGGAATGCAGTTTTGAAGAAATTCCAAGTAACATGTTCAGCCTGAGTGCCTTCTCGAACAGTAAGCCACCATTGATAAGCCTCATCCCTCAACAAGGACACAGCTCTTCTCAATTTCTGCTCGGTGGTGCACTCCAAATCATCCATGATCCGTTCCACAGCCTCGAGCCAATACTCCACTACATTTGGGGCTACTCCCGAGATACCCCTAAAAACCTCGGCACCACTCGATCTAAGTCATTCCGAAATTGATCCACGAGCTGCTGGCCCAGTTTTACCTCTAGCAACCCTTTCCAAGACTCGCAACATTGCTTGGGTCAAGGCAATGTCCTCTCTCATATGGTCATGTGATCCAGTCTCCGTCCCGGGTGATGCAGGTGCGTCCATTTCTGGTATATGTCCCGACGCTTCAGAAGCAACCCTAGCACCTCGGCCTCTACCACGGCCACGTCTACCACGTCCACGTCCTCTAGCGCTCATTTTGACTATTTCGGTTTAATCAGATTACAAGTTTTATGAATCAAGATACTATTTCAAAGTTTATTAACGATGTTTTATGATATATAAGAAGTAGAGTTGTTTTCAGAACGCATCCTATAGTCTCAATCTCTATAGTTGCAACACCTAAAACTAAAAGTTCTAGAGTGTTCCTATAGTCATGTCACAATAATAATAATAATTAAATTTGCATACACTTACTTGACTTGGTGCCTGATACTGTGTGGTGCCATACTACCTTTAAAAACATAAGTTCTATAATTCAAAACGCTTTTGAACCATAAATGTTTTTGAACCCAAATCACCGCTGTGTTTTGAACCGGCTCGATATTATAAAATGTAACACCCCAAACCCGGCCTATGCGTTAAGACCAAATTTGACATGTCACACGGAAAGGAATATACATCTAGTCTTTTTAAAGATTTTAAGAAATCGGATTTTCCAAAACATCTTGACGTGAAGTTTATTGAAAACTAAGGTTGATTGATAACTCAAACAATTTGAGTCGTAAGAATTTATAAATTGAAACTTACAAAAAGTTAAAATAATATTTCGAGAAAATTTAATAGAGTTCAAAAATAATTTTGAAAACAAAATTTTGAAGAACGTCGTTAATGCACAATTTTAAGAGTAAAAATATTTAAGAATGAAAACCCTTTTTGCATATTTATTTTAAGAAAAACATTTATTTTTATTTTTAGAAAAGAAACCCCACATAAGTATTTAAAGCGTATTATAATATCCATCCACAAGTAAAACATCCATAAAAATTTAACCAGAGGTCAGACATGACCTTTTAACTTAAATAGTAAAAATAATAAAAGTACTTAAAAGAAATCCTAATATAAATAACCCATTATTCGTAGTATGGCCTCCACCGAGTCGCCCCCGCCCAAGTCTCCATCACCGATCATTACCCGAGGAGGGTAAGGAAAACAGGTGAGAGTTACTTAGAACTCAAGTGTGTAATTCACTTACCACTTTCATCGGGCCAAAATTCAATTAAGCATTTATTGGGCCAAAGCCCATTACAATCATAGCATTATATCATATATATAACAAGCATGTGTTATGAAATTTCCCAACCAAACCTAATTTTCCATCCGCAACACACCACCCGTACCAACCAACACACCTGTGGGGAGCTTTAGTCACCCACCCCGCCAACACACCAAACTGGGCATTAAGCCATATATCAAATCGGGCATTAAGCCATATATCAAATCGGGCATTAAGCCATATATCAAATTGTGGACAAGCCACTGTAATTTTGTAGCAAAGCTACCGTAACTTCTCTTCACAAATATCCCAACCCATGCAAATCATGTATAAATTATGTACATTCAATTACTACAATCCATTCCTATAATTATTACAAACATATGGCCCAATATAAAGATTCTCACAATCTGGCCCATACCACATTTTGGCTCATGTAGCCAATATCACATTTGGCCCATAAATCAAGTATCACATTTGGCCCATAAATCAAGTATCACATTTGGCCCATTTATCACATATCACATATGGCCCATTCAAATACTTTTATCGATTTAGCCCATTAAGGGCAAATTTCGTAATTTTCACGGTCTTAATATCGATTTCATAGTTTTTACCATTAAAATGATAAAAATACTATTTTACCCGATTTCACTAACTTGTGATTTAATCCAACGATTAATACAATATAGTTATCCAACCCACGAGATATGGTGTGAGATTACACACCGATTACACGAGCACTACACTTTCTTGATCGTCAACACCTAGAATATTTTTAACGCTCGATTAGATCATTAACACTTATAGTAATTTATTCTAAGATAAACGGACTAGGATTTTTACCCTCTAATCGCGAATAACTACGATTTGTCGATTTTCCCGCTGATGGTCCACAACCCGTTGGAAAACCACTGAATGCAACACTAATGGCTCCGAATCGCGAATAACCTCGAATAATTGATTTTCACCGCAGGAGGGTCCACAACCCGGTGGAAAGTCTCGAATTGTCGAAACGGACCTTCGTTTGAATCTAGGAGTTGAGAACACCAAACCACTCCTTTTGGAATCACCACTAGATTTCCCTTTCAAAACGTCACTACGGGCCTCCATTCGTTACATATTTAGTAAATCGATAATATACTAAAGTATGGACTTAAAGAAATGATATAGTTAGGCTTACCACGATGTTCTGAGTGATCCCCAAAAGAATCCCTATATAAAATTTTCGGTTACTACATTCCAAATTGATAATCATTTTGATAATATTGAGGGTGATCATGAAATCCATGAAGAATTCTCTTTACCTTGAAGGTTTTTGATCCAAACTCTAATGATTTCGAGATAACTTCGAGGAGATGGTGATTCGGTCCTCGACTATTTCACTAAAATAAAACGAAAAGAGATTGTCTAAGAAAATGAACGATTATTTCGATTAAAAAAAACTCTCCTAAGCCAACCTATGGATTCAGCCAAAAGCAACAAATAACAAAATAGAAACCAATGAAGAGAATTCTTACCGATCATGTCCAAAGTTTGAATAGAAGAAATGATTGAGAAGAAATATATGAGAATTGGAAGATTCGCTATGAAGATGATTATTAACATTCGGTCATGATGAAAGAATTTGGAGGAGAAGAAAAAAATGTTTAAAAAGTTCTTTGCAAGAAGGAAGGAAGGAGAAAAAGAATTAAAAGAAAGAGAGTGTTTATGTATCGATTTTCAATGATGGAAGATGAACAAAGAAAGGGTCTTGCGGTTGGTGAATAATCGCCAAATGGAAGACAAAGAAAATGTCACTCAAAGACTATATGATTTCAAAGACAAAGAGGAATAAAGTTTAGGAGAAAAGATTATATCAAAATGGTCACAAAGATGAAATGGCCAAAAGAAAACAAAAACTTTACCTTTTCTTATGACAAAATTCGGCTAGAAGGAAGAGTTTGGAGAGAATTTTTGATACACATGATGCTAAGAAATTGACCGAAACTAACTCTTAATCCTAACCAAACTACTAACAACATTCGGCCACTCTCCCTAGCCCCAAAAACCGTCCATGTTCAAGCCAAAAAGGGGGTCAACATTTGCCAACTTTACTTTCCATAGCACATTCCTCAATTTAAGCCACTTGTTCCCCTACATACCCACCTTGCCATAAACTAAAAGTCCAACCTTCCAAAAATAAAGCTTGGCCGACACATGCTAGATGAGTGCAAAAATTTAAGTAACAAGAATGTATACCATGGGATTCGAACCTCTCCCCTCAAGACAATACATATGGCACATATCCTCTTAACCATTAGCTCAACTTATGTTAGTTACTTACTCAAAAATTTCCATATGTTACAAATCCACTGACTCCCTCTCTTTAAAGTACCAAATGCTAAAAATTTTCACTAGGTCCAAATAGATCCCAAGCCTTCTCAGGACCTCTTCAACAAACAAAATTAATAATCTAACATGCTTAATCACCAATTTAATGTAACACATACAAAACTCAAATTTTAGGATGTTACAAAACTATATTACAAATTGACTAGTACGCTTGCGGATACCGTCAATTTAATTATATATATTTTTGGTGTGATATTTAACCATAAACGATAACACGTTTATAAGCGGTCACTAACATAAGAAGATCTATATCAATCCCTATAAAACAACCACCATATAAGTTGAATACAATATTATAATAATGGACAAGGTAAATATAGACTCTCAGCAGCTAAAAATGTAGTGTTCCAATTCAATCCAATATCCACAATCCAAGAAATTAGATAGGGGCGTTTGATCTGATCTGATCTTCAAAATATGTTTCCCAAGTAATATGATCTTCATTGATGGACTAGATATCATTTACATTCTCAACACAACTCATAAATATCGTTCAATAAATTGTCAACAACTCAAATATAAAAATTGTCTGAGTGAATATTATCCGATAAAAACATAAAAAAATAATTTTATTTAGAGTTTGGACTAACTATGTCTAACTACATCTAATAATGAGAAATTGACAACTAGTAGAACAAACCACCAAGGACACTTTCATTATCTATGTTGAAAATCGAGTATTTTGATGAAAACTGCAAACAAAAATGCGAAAACCACTGCCCATCCAACCATCACAACAGCCACCACGCCCACAAATTCATGCCTGAAACCGAAATAACTCTTTAGAAAGTCTTTTGTTCTTTCTCCTGTATCAAGAACATCCTCTACTTCTCCGAACTGTGATACTGTCAACCCATACAGGGACCAAGCTAAGGGGCAACTCCAATAGTTCCACCTCCACCAAATCGGGATTTTCTGCATATTTTATATTAAGATATAGATAATGATAAATTGCAACTTGAAAGCAATAATAATATGGAGGTCGGTTTAGTAGGATTTACCGTGCGGGGGACTAAGAACCCTATAAAGAGATTCCAAATTGCATAAAAAGCAGTAGAAATGATTCCAGCAATGTGGTAGTTTGGTGTAATAGCCACACTCATCATGCCAAAGAAGGTGAAGAATAGGAATGTGAAATACGCGAAGAATAAGTACCAAAAGAATCTTGCACCACTCCATTCGAATGCCATTAATGGATACACAATGATGCCGTATGTCACTGTTTGCACCAAGATATATGGGAGCTCAATTGCAACCTGAAAAATATAAGTAAAAATAATTTCAGTCACATATATGCTTTGAAGATTATGCAGTTGTTTGGAAGTGCACAACATGTGCTTTTACCTGTGCAAAAGCATAGGCCATAGGTGAGTACATTCCAGCAGCCTTTTCCCTATAAAACACGGTTCGCTCAACATTCACTACTGGCTGTATACTAGAAGCATTTTGGACGCCAATGAAGAGAACAGCAGCGTACATAGAACCCATTGCATTGAACAGGTCTTGCCTCCTTCCTCTATGGTTTTCAAATGAAGCAATTAGAATAATGGAAAATAAGAGATCTAAGGGAAGGCTCCAACACTCTTTCTTTTTTACCTTTTGGACCCAACCTTCCAGAACATTGTTCCGAACATTAAGGCTATGATGGTCGTGAAGAAAAATCTTACGGCGGTATATTCTGTATTTCGCCAGTATAAGCATCGTTGTTTCCATAAACAGGCCAAGAATTGGGACAAAAATGACTGCGAGTACTGAGTAGAAAAATGAAGTTCCTTAGCACCAGGTGAAGGCATGTTCAGTTGTTCAATAAGAGTTTTGTTTCTCCTGAAAATATATATCACATGAAATGTTATGACTTGCCGAGATGCAAAAAACTTGTATCTTTACACTTACTTGTACAGCTCTGAATTTTTGTATACATCTGGAAAATCAACCCCCAAAGCCATCTCCTGCGCCGCAGTGGAAATTTCTAACATCCAAGTTGATGGGTTATATCCATCTTTTATTTTGCTTACTCCCTCAATTCCCTTGGTGATCCAACCACGATTCAAGTATATGGTCAATCTCAAAAGAGTGACTGATTGATTATAAATAAGGATCAACATTGAAGTTTACCTCAAAGTACTTTATCAATTCACATGAATTGTGACCCAATGGCCCTACATATATCTCTTGTCCTCCTTGCTTCATTAACAATAGCTGCAATGCATGTAGGTCAGCATACACAACTGTTGGCTGACACGATATGATGCATTAACATTTCTTACCTCGTCAAAAGCTTCAAATATATCAATCCCTGGCTGATGTATGGTGCATACAACTGTCCTTCCAGTGTCCACTGTTTTCCTAACTATTCGCATAACAATTGCAGCAGCTCTAGCGTCAAGTCCCGATGTTGGTTCATCCATAAAAATAATTGAAGGGTTTGCAACTAGCTCAACTGCAATGGTTAGCCTCTTTCGCTGCTCAAGTGACAAACCATTTACACCTGGCAAGCCAACTAATGCTTGCCCCCAGGCATTCAGTTCAACGAGTTCCATGATTTCCTTCACAAACATCTGCAACCAATTGCACAACCATTTGTTTGTTCCAGTTGATTTATATGAAATAAAGAGTAAATGGAACTGCTCTGACTGTAGGCTTTTCCACACTACCTTTCTGGTTTCTGAATTCACTTCAGGAGCTAAACGAAGCCATGCTGAGTAGAGCACGGACTCATGGACTGTAAGATGAGGGGAATGGATGTCAGCTTGCTCACAGTAACCACTTATTCGAGCAAACGTTTCTTGCGTTTTGGGAAACCCAGAAACTTTGATGCTTCCCTCGATGTACCCTCCAGTTTTCCTACCAGCCAGGACGTCCATCAAAGTGGTTTTACCAGCTCCACTAACACCCATCAGGGCAGTGAGAACACCAGGCCTGAAAGCACCAGTTATACCTCTCAAAAGCAGCAATCTATCTTCAGTCACTCCTTGGGCTTTCATTTCCTGAAACATCACTTCCAAATATTACATTTTTTATTTTTTATTTTTACTTCAGAAACAGGCTTTTTGACTTCTGATTAATTCTCATTGCATAACATATCTCAAGTTCACCTGTGGCATATCTACTGAATATACCACCTCCTCAAAGGTAATGCAGTGCGGTTCAAATGGAAGGATCATACCCTTTTTTCTATCCAGCTCAGCTTTTGACTTCAATTGTTCTGCTCAAATATTTTAGTAGGTGCATTAGATACCGAAATGAGCTGATTCGGCATTTGCTTCCACACACACACACACACTATAATCAATGCCATTATCTATCCATGTTGATTACCTGTGTCACTTCCTTTGGGCTGCGGCGGAGCATGTACTCCACTTTTATCATCTTCTTCGTTGCTTTCATCTTCTGATTTTAGACTTCGGGATTCCTTCAAAGCTAAACAAATATAGTAGTCAACATATCATTATATATAAATATATGTGGATGTAGTAAAGTAACTTGGAGTAGACATGTAAAGAAACTCACGGTTGAGAAAAGTTAGAGCCAGAGTATAGAAGAGATTGAAAACTAGTACGAATCCCAACAATGCACCTACTCCTATCCAATACCAGTATGCTTTTGCAAAGCACCCACGAGCCTTCAAAACTAGAACTCCTAGCTTTTCATTTGCTAATGGAATAACCTATGTCAGAAAGTTTTTTAGGTATTAGCTGTACTTGATAACCTCACAAACGATTTACTTTATCAAATGGAAGAAGAAAAGGGTAAGCAAGAGCAAGAGGCTTTCAGGGAAGTCAAACGTAACCCTGATTCATTTGTCAGCACGAATTGAACCTTTTGACCATCCAGCAGGTCACATGGAGAAACCTCACTAATCCAGTTCAAGAAAGTACCTTATTCCAGCTATCTCCAAGGAATTCATTAGCGACTATTGCGTTCTGTGCATACATCATAGGTGATGCCCAATAACCCCAGATCCACCATTTCTTAACCTCATCTACGGGGAGATACAACCACAAAGCAACAACCATTAGTGCTTAAAACTTAACTGAAGTTGTTATCATCTAAAAGTAAAAAGTAAAAGTTTTTTATTAGACCTCGCGACAAGATATATCCACAGTTCGCAAAAAGAACGAGCAGAAAGAATGCAGATAATGTGCTAGTAACAGTCATCTCCCGACCCATTGCTGCAATTAATCGAAATAAGGCAGAAGACATCTGGTTCAATAGCAGCAGCAGAAGCAACTGCTTTAGAAACCTGTAATGAATGAAGTAACATGAGAAAGAAAATACAAATCTTGCATGTCATTAGTATATTTCTTATTTTCATTTTTTTTTTTCAAGTTACCTGATAATACTGGGATCCATACCCATGGGATAATAGGTCATTACTACCCAGAGGCCGACCTCTAAGAATGATATAGGAATCTTCAAAAGGCATGTAGGGATAGCATATACCCATGCAGGATAGAATAAGCTGTCTCTTTGCTTGAAGAAGACAGGAAGCTTGAAAACAACCATGCTCATCTCTGCTAATCCATTAAACATGATCATAAACACAGAGAAAAAAACAGCACCCGTCTGAATTATTCCGTCTGTTGGAGTCCTCTTATGCATCTCAGTTCTCAGAAAGACCGTCGATCCTATCACTGCCATCACTAAAAGCTAGTGGCAAAAATAAAATCTCTAGTCACAAACAATTGCGTCAAATTAAGACACAAAAGAAATGATACGGCACTGTAGAGTAGTACTACCTGCACTAGCTTGAAGATGTACAAAAATGAGTTCCTCTTCATCAACAACATTTCTTTCGAGAAGCAAGCTTTGAGAAGCTCCATCTTCCTAACACCATAATTCTTGGTTGTCAAAAGTTGAGTATCTCTTTCATTCTTGATAAAGGGAGTTGCAAGATCATTCTGCAATCCTTTTCCTACATGAAATGATTGGAAAGCCTCCACAAATTGTTCCACCGTCACAAAACTGTAGTCCTTGTCAGCTTGCGTCCAATACTGTCTTTGATCTTTCCTTGATGTAACCTGGAATGCAGAATAATAATAATATTATTATTATTATTATTATTATGATCAGAATGAAATAAGGTACTTGATAAACATAGTATCTTATGAAGTTTTCAGTAAAAACTTCCATTTACGATTCCTAATGATGCATGAAAGGTTGGACAGACATGAAGTAGTCTTACTTCTTGCAAGAAGTCTGCAACACCCTTTCTTGTCGGACATTTGAACCCCATGGATTCAAAAAACTCAAGCACATGTTCCCGAGGACCCTGGTACACAATTTGGCCATCAGATAGGAGAATGATATCATCAAAGAGATCGTAAGTCTCTGGTGCTGGCAGGAGGAGAGAAATGAAGGCAGTTCCATTCAAGATGTGAACAAACTGCCTCAGCGACTTGACAATTTGGTATGTTGTTGAACTATCCAGACCAGTGGATATCTCATCCATGAGCAGCAGCTTTGCTGGTCCAGCTAGCATTTCACCTATAATTCAATCAATACATAGTAAGCTGATTTAGCAATAACCACTCTTCAATATTGTGTGAAATTTGAACAATGTTTACCGGTTGTTACTCGCTTCTTTTGTCCTCCAGAGACACCCCTAATCAGTTCATTACCCACCATGGTATCTGCACAAATTTCTAGGCCCAAAATCTGAAACCCAAAACAAAGGAATTAGGTATGAAGCCAAAGAGGTTTGTTTTCTTCATATTCTTGATGTGTTTTTATAATACCTTTAGAATGTAATCTGTGAGCACACTTGTTTCTTTACCCGCAACGGATGTTGCCTGCAAAATTAAGAATATAGTTAGGAGTCAGAAAAGCCGTAACACTAGCCATCTGCCTTTGACTTGTTGTCTTCAAAGTTAAAAACAACCAAAGCTAAATAGTTTCTGTTAGAACCTAGAACATAAACCAGCAATCAAACCAAAAGCTTGAGCTTCAAGGCTCGATGCTTGTTGTTGAAGAAAGAAAGAAAATGAGCAGATTTTGCTAGGAGGAAAGAAAGACAAGAAAGAGAGGTCAATGTTTTTAATGAATACTACTGATTTTCACTCATACATTTTCACTGGTAAATTAGCCATTACATATAGTAGCAAAAGTCAAACATAGATCACATCTATCTTATACCTAATGCTTACCTAATGCCACTAATTTTAATCAAGTAAGCAAGGCTTAACTTGTAATCTTCAACAAATCTGCTATGTCAGTTCCAATTACATCATTTTACATCAAAATCAAACCTAACATAGTTCTAAATGAACTAAGTTTCATTACACCAACTGATGTTTACAAAATAAGCATAAAGGGATAGAAAACTGTCATGCAATATCAGCTTCACTGGAGCATGTGTGCATGGTAACATTTGCTGTTGCATCTTCTGGTTTGTTGCATTGCATGGACTGCATGAAGTCCACATTCGAACACTCCTCCTTGGACTTTATGCAGTGAACTCCCAATAGGTTTCTCAGTTTGCAGAATCTTGACTTGTTGAGAGCTTTAGTCAAGATATCAGCTACTTGGTCTTCTGGAATTACAGTGAACTAACTCAACTTCTTCACTTGTTCCATTTCACGAACAACATGCAATTTTATGTTGAAATGTTTGGTTCTTCCATGAAAAACAGGATTCTTTGCTATAGCAACAGCTGACTTGTTGTCACAATAAATCCTTGTTGCACCATTTTGTTCAAGGTTTAAATCGACATGATCTTTCTCACCATATGGCTTGATTGACAAAGAAGCAGCAGACTACATACTCGCCTCACCGTTGGATCTGTGCTACAAGGCTTTGTTTTCTTGAGCTCCAGTGAGAACATAGCCGAACCAAGACTAAAGGCATAACTCGATGTACTCTTCATATCAACTATGGAGCCACCCACATCCAACATGCGTATATCCCACCAATTTCAACTCTTTTGTCTTGGTGAACATCAAGCCATAGTCCAAGGTGCCTTTTAAGTATCTAAGAACCCTCTTGGCGACTTTGAAGTGAGTTTCATTCTTTGCAGTGCATGAATCTTGCAAGTAAGTATTCAGATACATTATATCAGTCTAGTGGGTCACAAGTACAAAGAAATAAGCGACTACTAGACTTCTATAAGTTGTTTCACTCACCCTTTCAAAAGAGCCTAAGCTCGATAATTTTTCTCCGATAGCAACAGGAGTATTTGTTGCTTTACAATTTTCCATTGTGAATTTGCTTAAAATTTTGACAACAAAGGTCTTCTGACTTAAATGGATTGCATTTTTGCTTTGTATAACCTCCATTCCTAGGAAATATGTCATCAATCCTGTGTCCGACATTTCAAACATTTCCTCCATTTTAGTCTTGAAATTCATCAAGATGGCTTCATCTCCTCCTCATCACTAATAAATCATCAACATATAAAGAGACTATGAGTAGTGTTTGAAGTCCCTTTTTGTTCACATACAGTGTAGGCTCACTGATACTTCTTATGAATCCCAGGCTAATCAAGTAGCTATCGATCCTGCTATACCAAGCTCTTGGAGCTTGCTTTAAGCCATACAAGGCTTTATTTAGTTTGTATACCATTGTTTCCTTTCCAGGCACTATGAAGCCTTGAGGCTGTTCAACAAAGATTTGTTCTTCAAGGAAACCATTTAAGAAAGTCGATTTCACATCAAGTTGATGGATTTTCCATCCTTTTTGAGTCGCTAATGAAACCAAAGAACTTTGATGGTGTCTAGTCTGGCCACAGGTGCAAATGTTTCAAGATAATCCACACCATGTTTCTGACTGAAACCTTTTACCACAAGCCTAGCCTTCAATTTGTTGAGACTTCCATCAGCATTCTGCTTGGCCCTATAGACCCATTTGACCCCTATGATTTTTCTCATTAGGAGGCCTTGGAACCAACTCCCATGTTTCATTTTTTTAATCATTTTCATTTCTTCATCATATAGCAGCTCTCCATCTCGATGTGCTTGTGCTTCCTCAAAGCAACTCGGCTCCATAATTGCTACTTGTGCTCACATAGATCTCTGCCAAAAACCTTGTGCCCCTTACGGAATATCATCCAAATCTAATTCAGATCACTTTGATCAAAGTTGCACTTGATCAACAATTTCTTCTTGAGAAGTTGCCTCGGGTTCATTTTTCTTCCAGTCCCAACTTGCCTTTTCATTGAACACTACATCCCTGCTGACCAAGACTTTGTTTGTTGAAGGAATGAAGATTCTGTAGCCCTTTTTGTTTAGGCTATAACCAACCAAAGATGCTCGCTTGAGCTCTCTCATCAAGTTTACTCCTTTTGACTGCTGGTACCTGTACAAAGCATAAGCAGCCAAAGGTTCTAAGGTGTGCCAGGGATGGCTTAAACCCGAACCAGGCCTCAAATGGTGTTTTGGAGGCCAAAGCTTTAGAGGGTAGTCTATTTTGTAAATAGACAAGAGATTTATCGCCTCGGCCCACATGTTTTTGGGCACATTTTTCTCGAACAAAGAAGCACTGCCATATTCATCACGATTCTATTTTTCTTTCATCGACTCCATTTTGTTGTGGAGTATATACATTTGTAAATTGATGTTTGATGCCAAAGATTAATGCAAATAGCTTGGAATCATTGTGAGGTGTATTCACTTTCATTATCCGACCTTATGGTCTTCAATTTACACCACGCTTGTGTCTCTGCTCACTTTAAAAATTCTCGAACACTTCAATCACCTCGATTTAAGCTTCATAAAATAAACCCAACAAAGATCTTGTAAAATCATCAATAAACAAGATAAAGTACCATTACCATTGAGTGTTTCTGTTTTCATTGGACCACACACATCGGTGTGTACAAGTTGTAACTTGGTTGTAGCTCTCGAGTGCTTGATTTTTAGGAAATGACTGTCTAGTCTGCTTTTCCCACCGGCACACTTCACGACACCTTCTTGATCACCGAGTTGGTGAAGTTTTTAACTAGGTCTTCCTAGCCATCTTGGACATTGATTTGAAGTTTGTGTGCCCAAGTCTCTGGTGCCATATCTTGGAGTCTTCTACAGAGGCAATGTAGGCTGAACTTGAGCTTCTTGACCAATCGATCTCAAAGCATTTGTCAGCCATTGTTACTATCATGAAGTTTGATCCATTTGGATCAGTGATTTGGCACTCCCTGCCTTTGAATACTATTGAAAATCCCTTTTCCAGCAGTTGTGCTATACTTAGCAAGTTCCTGTCAATCTCAGGTACAAGAAGCACATTGGTAATGAGCTTGTTACCTGTTGGAGTAGATATCAAGACATTTCCTTTCCCTCGAGCTTTGATAAATTGACCATTGCCCACCTTGACCTTGGTTTGAAAGCTTGTATCCAAGGTTTTAAAAATGGATGCATCTGGTGACATGTGGTTGGTACAACCACTGTCAAGAAGCCAGCCATATGAGCCTTTATTTTGTGCAACAGAACATGTCACTGCAAAAACTTCTTCATGGTCACTGCCTTCTTCAGCTACGCGTACTTCAACCTTTTGCTGTTGTTGCTGTTGAGACTGCCTTGGCTTGCTTTTATTTTTGCAGACCCTTTCAACATGGCCTTTCTTTTTGCAGTGTTGACATGTAGCATCCGCCTAAACCAAAGATCCGCCTTCGTGGATGGCCTGGTCTCTTACAAAATCTGCGCAGGTCGTTCATTGTTTCTTGCAAACATCGTGCTTTTTAGGCCTGTTCTTCCAGGTCTTTTTGCTCCTGTCAGAAGTGTTGCTCGAGGTTGGCTTGACTTTTGCTTGAAAAACATCTTCTCGATGCTCTTCATTTCTTGTTGCTCTCCTTTGCTCTTGTGCATAGAGAGCATTAATTAGCTCAGTCAAGGAGATCCTTGACAGGTCTCTTGAATCCTCAAGAGAGGATATTTTAGCTTCATACCTCTCGAGCAAAGGTGTTGAGAGAACTTTTCAACAATTCTTGCCTCACTGAAGTCCTCTCCTAGCAACCTGATGCTATTAACTATAGCCATAATTCTGTCAGAATATTTCTTTACTGTCTCCTCTTCCTTCATTTTCAAGTTTTCAAAGTCCCTCCTTAGATTCAAGAGCTGCTGCTGTCTCGTTCTTTCATTGCCTTGAAACTCCTCCTTAAGCTTGTCCCAAGCCTGCTTTGGAGTCTCACAAGCCATAATTCTTGTAAAAATAACATCCGAGACACTATTTTGGATGCAGGACAAAGCCTTATGCTTCTTGGTCTTCTCCTCAGCATGCTGTCTCATTTGAGCCACGGTTGGGTTGGCTCGAAGAGGTTCTGGTTCAACATCAGTTGTCACGACCTCCCATAGATCAAGAGCCTGCAGGTAAGTTTTCATTTTTACCTGCCATATGTGAAAGCCTTCTCCATTGAAGGGTGGTGGTGCAGCAGGTGAGAAGCTGGATGCGGCCATTCGAACAAAGAACAACGTGTCCTCCAAGAATAAAGCTCTTGATACCAGTTTGTTAGAACCTAGAACATAAACCAAAGAATCAAACCAAAAGCTTGAGCTTCAAGGCTCGATGCTTGTTGTTGAAGAAAGAAAGAAAATGAGCATTTTGCTAGGAGGAAAGAAAGACAAGAAAGAGAGGTCAATGTTTTTAATGAATACTACTGATTTTCACTCATACATTTTCACTGTAAATTAGCCATTACATATAGTAGCAAAAGTCAAACATAGATCACATCTATCTTATACCTAATGCTTACCTAATGCCACTAATTTTAATCAAGTAAGCAAGGCTTAACTTGTAATCTTCAACAAATCTGCTATGTCGGTTCCAATTACATCATTTTACATCAAAATCAAACCTAACATAGTTCTAAATGAACTAAGTTTCATTACACCAACTGATGTTTACAAAATAAGCATAAAGGGATAGAAAACTGTCATGCAATATCAGCTTCACTGGAGCATGTGTGCATGGTAACATTTGCTGTTGCATCTTCTGGTTTGTTGCATTGCATGGACTGCATGAAGTCCACATTCGAACAGTTTCGCTATAAATTTCTTACCTTCATGAAGACATCAATGTCAGGATCAGGTGTAATATTGGCTGCTTTCTCCCTTTTTGACAGTTCTGCTAGCATCTCTGCAACAAGAAACAAAATTTATTCTCACATGCATGCAGACATTCACTGAAAACTTAAAAACTGGGGGATTCTTTTAACTAACCAAATCGTGGTCCGACCCCTTGGCATCTAGCAGAGAAGGCTATGGTTTCTCTTACTGTCATTTCTGGGATATGGACATCATGTTGTCCAATATATGCTGCAGTTCTCTGAGGCACAAAATCATCCATTTCATGCCCATTGTATGTCACCCTTCCAGAAAACTGCAAACAAAATTTTAAGTCTCTTTAGATGTTCAACAAAGTAGTATGTTAAAACATATAGCTAAAATCTGAACAAAGAGTTCATAGTTTCAACCTCTAGATCACGGTCAAGTTTTCCTGCCAATGCTAACAACAGAGTGGTTTTTCCAGAACTTGGAGGGCCCAACAGCAATGTCATTCTACATATATAACAAAAATTTAAAATGGATCAAAACCCAAAATTAAAACTAGGTAATAAATATAATAGGGCAAAGCTTCTCACCTGCATGGCCTGATGATTCCACTTACATCCCGAAGAATAGACAGATGTTTCTTTCTACTAGAAAGCAAATGCAGGCCATACAAAATGCTCTTCAAAACCAAAAGAAGAAAGGTTAAAACTGACAAGAAAATACCTACTTTGAAAAAAGATGAAAATCCTTAGCTTACCTCTAGATAATTGATAAAGAAATTGAAAAATGAAGGCAATGCCCTGCTTCCTATATATGCTTCTGCCTTAACTTTTAGATGCTCAAATCTGACTTCAAGTTTGGGGATTTCAATACCAACCCTGACAAAATTATTAAGAAAAGCAGTGAGAATACTCAATAGCATTTAAAAAAAAAAAAGAAAAAAAAAATCTGCCAAGGAAACAGCAGAAAGAAGAATTTCTTGCCTGTCAAGTCGCTCTCTGACCTTCAACAAGAAACTTCAATTGTCCTTCTCAGCATGCTTGATCAACCTATCCATCAAATGCTTCCTTTGTTCAGGCCCTAATTTAGTTATATCAACATTGGCCGTCTTACCATCTGATGTGGTCACTAAACCTTTCCTTACACTCGGCAGTCTTTCTATGGCTGCCCATTTTAGGTCTTCTTCGTCTTCATTCTCTTGTTCTCGTTGAGATTTCGAGAAAACATTGTAACCACCACTGTCCCTCCATCTTGAAGAACTGTTTGCTCGGAAACTATTACTAAATTGATAAAGCTCATTTCGCTCCATTGCCAATGATCAATATCAAAACAACTAGTAGCCTATATAACCAGCAAACTCCTTACCAACCAGTAGCATATGCACAACTGAAACAGTCCCTTCAGCTTAAAGAGCTCAATCGCCAAGCTTATAAACTAAACAGCTGATCTGTGTTTCCATTATTTTCGGCATTAAATACATTCCTCGATCATTTCAATCAGTTAATCCATGTAAGATCAACTCCTTCGGTTTTAGGTTTCTACAAAAAAACAAGCTAGCCAAGTGTCGTGCTTGTGCTCTCCCCTGTTGTGGGCTACGAACGTGTAATTTACTGCGGCTAAAAAATTTAATTCAAATTAAACTTTGAAATTAATGTTTAAACTCCAACTTAAAATCGAAAGAATTTCTCCATTGAATCTTAGCTTAATCAGAATAGGCATTGTTGCTAATGCATGAGTATATAAATTCGAGTGTGCTGAAGCGCATTATCCTCCTATTTATAGGTTGGGAAGAGACTATGAATAATTGTAGACATTGTGTCAAAAAGAGTACATACGATCAGAACATACTATGAGATAGTTCAAAAAAAATTGAAAGTTAAAAAAATAAGTATTTAAAATGTAATTAATTGAACAAAAAATTTGAGAATATACCTATTTATTTTAAATATGATTAAAAAGTTTAGATTAGTCTAGTTTATTTTAGTGGGGAGTTAGAGAAAAAGATATATATATATATATATATATATAATATTTAGATTATACTTTCTTTCAAAACTATATTATTTATTTTCTTTAAAAATACATAAAAAAAAAAGTTAAATTAAAGCTAAAATACGAAGCAAAATGTTGGCATTGAAATTTTTAGAATTAGATATTCAATTGTAACTAAATTAATTTACATTTATAATAAACAGAAAGAAAATAAAAGTTATTTTATTTAGATTTAATCCAAGAAAAGAAAAATTAAAATTGGAATGATTATTATAATTTTTTTCTAAAAATTAAAATGGAGTTAAAAAGAATAAACTAAATAGATAGTTTTAAATGGCTTAAAAAGGAGTTGAAAATATATATTTTATAAATATAGATAGATATAAGCTGATAATTAAATTGCTTTTATTAAGCTCCAATGCCTAAATTATTTTGATTGATTTCTTATACTTCTTAAAATACTCCTATTGATTTTTTATAATACTTAAAATGACTCTATTAACATCTAAGGCTAACCTAAGCTCCCAATTAACTCAATGAATCGTGTCTACAAGTAGTAACTCCAAACACTCACCGATTTAGTTTTCGTTTGCTTGTCAAAAGCTTAAACAAGCTTCATCTTACCTTTTGTCTTACTTGTAAAGGGTTCTGATGTATCCGTAACTTTAAAAAAAAAAATAAACACCACCAGACGACAGTGGTTGGGTGGTGACTAGGGTTGTGATGGAGTAAAAAGAAATAAATAGAAAATGAGAAGAAGAGATAAAAAAGAATAAACTAAAAAGAATAAAATAAGTAGAGAGAGAGAGATACGAAAAGAAATTATATATATATATATATATATATAAACCCTTCTGATCTCATGTGAAAGAGAAAGGAAAGGATAAGGGGAAACTGGCCCTTCAGTCCCTAGAGTCATATTAGGGTAAGTTGCTTCTTAACTCCAAATTGACGTGGATGACACACAAGTATTTAACACCATAATTTGTGTCATGTTAGACTTCAATAATACCACTAATGATGAGTAATGACAAAGTGACTAAAATGTTACAAATCAATAACGTTAATGACCAAAATGTAACAAATTAAAGTTCATTGACCAAAATGTAAATTAAACCACACATAAGTGACTATTTCTATAATTTACCATATGTTAAAAATATTAAAATGAGGATAAATTTTTTATGAATATCTTATTAAGTGGATGTCCATCATGATCAAGATAAAGTTTTAATGTACTTTAAATTCTAATAGTTATTAGAATTAGATCTCTACTTCTTTTATACTTCTTATGCCTATAAATAGAGACTCTGATGAAGCATTGTAATCATCCCTTTTGATCAATAAAGTACATTATCTATTGCTTTCATATTTTCTTTGTTCTTTATTCTTTCCATCTTTCTTTATTTTATAACATGTTATTAGCACGATGATTCTCTATTTTTTTCAAAATCTTTCGAAGTCGTCCCCCAAAGCCAATTCCTCTTTTATCTTAAACTTTCACCCTTACAACTTCATCTTCAAGATGTTGAAAGATTCAATCTCATAATGGATCATGGTGATGACGATGATGTTAAAGATCTTCAGGTATATTTTACCATATTTTATTTATTATATCATGTTTATTATAATTGGAGACTAATCATTACAACATTAATAGATAGATTTTGATTTGAAATCTCACGCATATTTGTGATGGTGATTATGAAATAAATAATTTATTGAGATGTTTATAAGTCCGTCCTACTAGATTTGTTGCATTCCTCGAAGTAAATGTAAATATAAAGAAAATAAAAGATATACTCATGGACCACTAAAAGTGGGAACATAGTAATAAATAAGAGAAAAATGAGAGTTCTCAAGATAACTTTTTAAAGGGTAAAGATAACTTATGTTATCAATGTGATATGAAAGATTATTGGCCACATATGTAGTGTATGCCCAAATATTTTGTTTCTATTAATATTCTTTGAGGAAGGATATGAGAATGTAGTAATGAATTCTATCATTATAGATAGAAAATATTTATCTTATTTGGTACTAAAACAAACAAATATTATTCCAATATTGATAGTACAAAATTAGTTGAAAGTTCTAGAAGAGCTAATATATTAATATCTAAAAAGCATAAAATTTTTTATTCCCTGAAGCGAATATTGCATATAGTTATTTGGAAATTATATTTATTGACTTAGTGACATTATAGAGTTCACATTGATTTAGACATTTCTAGAAGTAAGTGTCACAATATTGTTTATATTTGAATACAAAATAAAAAGAATGACGATAAAATTATTAATTGTCAAAATTTATATTTACATTATTAGTACAATTGAAAAACATGATTAAGTAAACCAAAAGTTTACTAATACAAATACATTTACTATTTGGTGTGACCAGTTAGACCATCCTAGATCATATATGACACGAAAATTAATTCAGAATTTATATGAACATTCATTAAAAAACCAGAAGATTCTTTAATTTAAAAAAAAAATTCTCATTTGTTGTTTGTTCTCAATGAAAATTGATTATTAGAAACTCACTAGCTAAAGTTGAGATTTAATATCTTACATTTCTGAAACGAATATGGGCCCATTCATCCACCATATGGATGGTTTTGACATTATATGATTTTGGAAGATGCATCTACAAAATAATCACATGCGTTATCAACTCGCAACCTGTCGTTTGCGAGATTGCTTGTTTAAATGATTAATTTCAGATTATGCAATTAAAATGATTCATCTTGCTTATGTTGGTGAGTTTATGTCCCAAGCTTTCAATAATTATTGTATGTCAATTGGGATAAAAGTTGAACATCCTGTAACTTATGTTCACACACATAATGATTTAGCTGAATTGTTTATCAAAAGCCTCCAACTAATAGTTAAATCATTACTTATGAGAACAAAACTTTCTATTTTAGCATGAGATTGTATTGATTTACATGTTGTACGCATCAAGCCAATAAGTTATAAATACTCCCCATTACAATTGGTTTTTTATCAAGAGCTAAATATTTCTCATCTTTGAATTTTTGTATGTGCGTATATATTCCAATTGATCCACCACAATGCACAAAGATAAGTGAATCCTCAAAGAAAGTTGAGAATATATATTAATTACAAGTTTCTTTGTGATTACAATTTTGATTCGATAGTTTTCCCGACATTAGGGGGAGAGAAATAATAACTTGTAATGAGTTAAGGGGAGAATAATTTGAACCAAAAGTTCAATAAGGATAACTCATTTCAAGTTTACTGTTAGATGTATTTACAAACTTAATGAGAATAACCAAGTGTTATATACCATCTAATATTTTAATTTGAATCAAAGTCCCAGTAGGACAATCAATTAGAATAAATAATAGATTGATCGGTTCCAAAGATGAAAATTCTTCTAGATGGTCATATAGTGGAGGCGGGTGCTCCAGAAGAGACCCAAGACATAACTAATAAATAAAACTCCAGAAGAGATTTAGGTACCTGAAACTGAAGATTAAAATAATGAAAATAAGAGATCTCGATAAGTTATGACAATTAGAGAAAATGTGGAACCAAATAATAAAAGTGATCAATAATGATTTTGCATGAAATATTATTATTGAAATAATGAAATAAAAGGAAGATCTTGAATAAATCTATTGAGAAATATAGATATGGAATAAATTGATTAAAATAGAAAGACACGACTCGAGTACAATTAAATTCGTAGAGTTTTTGGACTAATAGTCCAAATATCTAAAGGTATAAAGCCAGTGAGGGTGCAATTGAAGTAGTTTTGCAAAAGCGGAATAAAAATATGAAGTTTTTCGCTAAGTCCTTGCATTGATTATGAAAAGATATAATATTCTTTTGTGGTGGATGCAATAACCTTTAGATATATTATTAATTTGACAATTCATAAAAGATTTAACTTGCGTCTAATGGTTATTGTTACAACCTTTTATGAATCACTATATAGTAAAGTTTATATTAAAATCCTTGAAGGATTTAGGATGCTAGAAGCATATTGAAATTCTAGAGAAATTGTTCATTTATATGAATTGAAATAATTTGAACATATGCGGTAAATTCGACTTAATAAATAGCAGTTGAAGGAGGATTGTAAAATTATCCAAAATACCTATTTGTATTTTTATAAAAGAATCATGATTAAAGTTTGTTATGATTATTGTTGAATCTCTTGAAGAGATCAAAATATATTTCCCCAAATTTCCCTCACTCATGACTTTTAAAAGAATGGTAATATAAATACTTAGCAAATACATTCAAATAGTCATTTGAAAAACTAGTATTCAAGATTGAATACATACAATATGAGAAACTGTGATGTTTTCATGAGGGAGAGTAAATACGCGTTGCACTCTTTTTCCCTTAATCGAGGTTTTGTCCCATTAGGTTTTCCTGGTAAGGTTTTTAATGAGGCAGCATATTATGCGAATTATAGATTTTGTACTAACGAGACACATTATCTACCAATGGACATCCAAGGGGGAGTGTTATGAATATCTTATTCAGTGGATGTCCATCATGATCAAGATAAAGTTTTAATGTACTTTAAATTCTAATAGTTATTAGAATTAGATATCTACTTCTTTTATACTTCTTATGCCTATAAATAGAGACTCTGATGAAGCATTATAATCATCCCTTTAGATCAATAAAGTACATTCTCTATTGCTTTCATATTTCCTTTGTTCTTTATTCTCTCCATCTCTCTTTATTTTATAACAAAATTATCATTTAAGGTGTATTGTTTAAGTTTGACTTAATATAACATTTGGTACCTGAACTTGACACTTTTTCCTAATTTGGTACCTAAACTTAACACTTTTTCTTAAGTTGGTACTTAAACTTTTTGAGGGTCCAATTTGGTACTTGAACTTGACTCTTTTACCTAATTTGGTACTTAATCTTTTTTTTTTTTTTGGATTTGGTACTTGTCAAAGTTTTACAAATTACTCCAATATACTAACAATGTTATTTTTTTAAGATGTAGCAAAAATAATCAATGTATGGCCGACATGTGACAGATGATATGATTTTTTTTGTATTTTATATGCTCGATTACTTTTATTTTTAATTAATTAATTAATTAAAAACAATAAATTTCTTTTAATTTGGTGTTTTAAAAAATATTTGTTCTTATTTAATATTAATTCGTTAAGCATAGCTCAATTCCTATTTTTTTAGCATAAATTTCCTTTAATACTAACAATATTTTTGTAACATAACAAAAGAAACTTTAATACCATTAGTGTTTTGCATAATTTTTATAATATTTAATAAATTTAGGTACTAAATTGAACATAAAAAAAACTTAAGTACCAAATTAAAAAAAAACCAAGTTCAAGTACCAAATATTATACTAAGCCTTTAAGTTTTATAGAAAAAAATGTATAATATGTAACAGTTCGATTTATACCCTAGTCGGAACAGTGGTTTCGAGACCACGAATCCGAGCTCGAATAATATTTTAATATTATTTTCTGTGCCGTTGATATGTGAATAAGTATGTGTTAAATTTCCGTAGGTTAATTTGACCGTTTGTGTGTTTAATTTGAGCAAAGGATTTATTTGCATGAAATGTGAAAATTGCTTGCTATTTGCTAAAGTACTAATGTGTTGTGGCTTTTAAAAGTCATGGCCTTAAGTGGTAATTTAACCACTATTTAGTTAGTGGATGGTTTTGGTCAAAACTGACCTTGTTATTTATGTTATAAAATTTTGTTTTATATGGCTAAAAGGGTAAATGAATTATTATGTATATTATATGTGATAAAAACATGGAAAATGGTCATTATTTTTTATCATCTTCTTGCCGAAACCACTAAAGGAAAAGAAAGAAAACTTTGGCTAAGCATTCGGCTATTATAAGCTTAAATCTAAGGTTAGATTTTGTTCCGTTTTTGATAATTTCTACGTTTTTGTAATCGTTGCTTCGAGAGCTTTAAAACCCATGTCTCAATTTGATGAATTGATAATGTTTATGTGAGATGCCATTGTTGATATGTTGAGTTTTGTGATGTTTTAGGTTGTTAAATGAAAGATTTAAGCTTGATGAACATGTTTTGTTTTTGAAGTTTTGTTGAATTTAGCTAAATAGGGCTAAATTGAGAAAATATTATTTTGGAGGACTAATTTGTGAATTTTATGAAATATTTGGACTTATATAGTCCCTAGGGAGATTCGGCTAAGCATGTGTAGGAATTGATTTTGTGAATTTGATGTTTTGAGAAAAATGGACTAAATTGATAAAATGTGCAAATGTGAGGGCTGAATTGCAAATAGCCTAAATATATGTCTTTGGATTGAATTGAATGAATTAGTAAATAAAAGGGTTAATTCTGAATATGTTTAGATCAAGAACCGAGGAAAACGGATTTAGATCGCGGGAAAGCAAAAATAACCGAGTAGCCGTATCCATTCCGATAAACCGAATCCGAGGTAAGTCATTATGCAAATAAACATATTCGTATTTAACTATGAATTTTTCTATGACTATTATTAGGGATTAATGTTTAAGATACAATCTGTACATGAATTTCGAAATAAGGTCGATATAGTGATAAGTCTGAGAAATCCTGTATGACATTAGGAATACAAAGGTATATATATTCGCTTTTCGTGTAAAACCTGTATGGGACAAAGGACATCAATATCCGAATACGAGTAAGACCATGCCGGGACAAAGGGCATCAATATCCGAATACGAGTAAGACCGCTGTGACAAAGGGAATCAATATCGATATACGAGTAAGACCGTCTCGCGGGACAAAGGGCATCAATATCTCGAATACGAGTAAGACCCTTTCGGGACAAAGTGGCATCAATATCACGAATACGAGTAAGACCGCTGCGGGACAAAGTGACATCAATATCTAAATACGAGTAAGACCGCTGCGGGACAAAGGCATCAATATCTCGAATACGAGTAAGACCGCATGCGGGACAAAGGGCATCAATATCTCGAATACGAGTAAGACCATGCGACAACAGTGGCATCAATATATATTTACGTGTAAGACCACGCATGCGGGACAAAGGCATCAATATCTGAATACGAGTAAGACCCTGTATGGGATAGTGGCATCAATATTTGATTACCTTTAAGACCACGTCTGGGACGTTGGCATTGTATTACTATTTCGGGCACCCTACCTATTTTATTAGATTACAAACGGTTCACTGGTCAAGTTCGAGAAGCAAAGAATATGTAAATTGTATATTTGTTTCATGTATGTATGATAAGTACACTATGTGTGTATAATAAGGTAAGTAATTCCTTAAACTTACCTAGATGAATTATGTATTTTAATATGGGAATATAAGTGCATTATATGGATAGAAAAGCTATGATCTAATAAAGTGTGTACTAATATACAAGTTTGAAGAATGAAAGGCCTAAGTGAATGTACTAAGAAGAATTATGATAGTACAATTGAGCCATTGGTGGAATTTAGTTTGGTTATATGTTTTGAGTGTTTATATGCTAAGTGTATTGGTATTATGACTTACTAAGTTTTTGGAAAGCTTACTTTGTATGTATTTTCTCTGTTTTATAGGTCGTAATAGATACTGAATGCTCGGGACCGTAGTGGATCGTCATCACACTAATAAAATCATTTTGGTACATTTTAAAAATGTATAAAGCTAGATATGGCATATATAGGCTAGTGTTATTGGTATAAGTTTGCTATATGAACTTAGCCATGAGATTTGGCTAGTTATGAGTTGAGAAATTGCTTGAATGAATGTGGTTTGTGAAGTATGTTTTGGTATGGTAGTTGATGCATGAAATGGTCAAATTTTGATTAGTAAAATAATGAATTATGCTTGATATATGAAATGGTTAGGTTTTGGTAAGTATATATATGAATGATGCTTGTGTATACTTGAGATTTAGTTATGCAAATTGGTATGTATGGATTTGTATTGATTGTATAGATTGACTGGTCAATTTAGTATGTTTTTGGCTGCCATATATGCATGATATGAGATGGTAAATGTTGCTTGTAGGTTTGACCTTTATAGGTGGCATTTTGGCCTTATAAATGGCCTACAATGTCACACGGTTGTGGCACACGGGCGTGCCTAAAGACCGTGGGTGAATTGGCAGAATATAGCTTAATAGCACACGGCCGCGACACTGGTGTGTCTAGTAGTCGTGGTGTACAAGTCAGTAGCTAGCTAAGAGCACACGGCCATGGCACACGGGCGTGCTTGGTGGCCGTGGTGGGGAAGTCAGTATATGGCCTAGTAGTACACGGTCATGGCACATGGGTGTGCCTAGTGACCGTGTTGATATAGTCAGTATTTAGACACGGATGGACACACGGGGGTGTCTAGAAGCCATGGAAGACACACGGTCTCCTCCCACGGGCGTGTCTCCCCTGTATTTTAGAAAAGTTTAAATTTTTCCATGAGATTCTGTATGTGTTTCAGTTTAGTCCCAACTCGGTTTATATGCATGTTTAGGGTCTTGATGACTCATCTAAGGGACACTATGATTGTTAATAATGAACGTAATGTATGAAATGTTATGTAAGTTTTCGATCTGTCCGGTAATGCTCCTAACCCTAGTCCGACGTCGGTTACGGGTTAGGGGTGTTACATTTGGTTGGTATCAGAGCTACGATTTAGCCGATTCTCGGACTAACGTAGCGTGTCAGAGTCTAGCTATACATGCCATATATTTGAACTGTGATAGTGTGATGAATCCTGACGTGTAAAATGTGATTTTCATATAGTAATGGATCTCGAAAGAGCCGTAGCTGACGACGTAGAAAGTAATGCTCCTGCTCCCATGTAAGGGACAGCGCCATCTGATTCGAGACTGGCTACGAGCGGTCAAGAGGGAGAAGCTAAACAAGCTTTCTTCTAGATGATAAGTGAGTGGTTCACTCAGTTTGTAAAGAATAACCCGACTGTTTCGCAACCTCCGCCCCCGGGTAATCCCCCTCAGACATCAGTTGTACCTCCAGTGATGGGTGTAAATCTGTTGAATAAGCCTCCGGTTGACAAGATTCGCAAGTATGGGGCTGAATAATTCTGAGCTACCAATGATGATGATGCTGAAAAGGCTGAGTTTTGGTTAGAGAATACGATTCGGGTATTTGACGAAATGTTTCTGACTCCGGATGAATGCATAAAGTGTGTTGTATCGTTACTCCGAGATACAGCTTATCAATGGTGGAAAACCCTAATTTCTGTTGTTCCGAAAGAGCGAATTACATGGGACTTTTTTCAGAGCGAGTTTCGAAAGAAATATATCAATGAAAGATTCGTTGATCAAAAACGGAAGGAATTTCTGGAACTAAAACAAGGCCGAATGACTGTTTCAGAATATGAACGAGAGTTCGTGAGACTAAGTCATTACGCTCGAGAATGTGTATCATCTGAAGCTATAATGTGCAAAAGGTTCGAAGATGGTCTTAATGAAGACATTTGTTTGCTAGTCGGAATCTTGGAAATAAAAGAGTTCGTTACACTTGTTGACCGAGCTTGCAAAGCTGACGTATTCGGGAAAGACAAAAGAAAAGCTGAGTCTGAAGCTCGAGATGTGAGAAAGAGATTTCAGAGTAAATCATTTCAGCCTACTCCGAAAAGATTCAGAGACAATCAAAGTCGTTCCAGAGATAATGTGGGACAATCAAATAGAACTCAATCTAGACTGCAAATGAGTTCTAAAATTTCAGCAACTTCAGTGGCCAGTGTTGGTAATGTTTGATCCGAGAGACCTGAATGTAAGCATTGTAGAAAAAGGCATCCGGGAAGCTGTAGATTAAATGACAGAGCTTGCTTCAGATGTGGATTGCTTGATCATTTTATCCGTGATTGCCCTGAGTCTGTCGAGCCAGAAACTGTTTAGAATTTGAGATCTGATAATGTACCTGTAAGAGGTAGACCATCAAAGAATGTAAGGAATGTCAGTGGTAGTTAGAGAAATATGAGAGATAATGTTGTCAGATCTGAAGCTAGAGCGCCTGTTAGAGTGTATGCTATCCGAGCTCGTGAGGAAGCTTCATCACCTGATGTTATAACTGGTACTTTTACTCTTTATGATACTTATGTGATTGCATTGATAGACCCCGGTTCTACACATTCTTATATATGTATGAATTTAGTATTCAGTAAGACTTTGCCTGTAGAGTCTACTGAGTTTTCTATAAAAGTATCGAACCCCTTAGGTAAAAGTGTTCTTGTTGACAAAGTATGCAAGAACTGTCCGTTAATGTTTCAAGATATCTTTTTCCCTGCTAATTTGGTGCCTTTGCCATTTGATGAGTTGATATTATTCTGGATATGTACTGGTTGACATTATATGATGCTGTTCTGATCTATAAAAGAAAGACTATAGATTTGAGATGTCCAAATAATGAAATGGTTCGGGCTGAGTTAAATGATTTGAATGGTTATTTGTGATTGAATCTATTTATCCGTCTGGAAACAAATTTGAAGGTGCATGTGTGAATTGAAGAATAGTCTGGAAGAAGAATTCGTATTCTTGAAGATTTGATACTGAATTATGACTTTTGTTCTTGTGTTAATGAATGAAAGGTCTGAACTTGGCACAATAAGGTTAGCTTCAATTGTCGAAAAACTTTTGAGTTTATAGGTGATTCTTGTCCAAGGAAAATGATTATGGTTTTGGAAATAATTACGTGGTTGATTTTATCAGGTATTGAACAGTTAGTAATTGAATTAGAAGTTAATAAATGTTTATTTAGTGAAGTCGTGAAATTCAGAAGTGTGTCGGCAAACCATAAGTTAAAAGGAGTCCTTCATAAATTAACTTTAGATTCAGAATCTCAGATGTGGTATTAATGATTATTTGCTAATTCGAGATAGAGTGAGTATGCTGAAAAGTTATATAAATGTATACAACAAATTGTGCTGCTAGAAGATTGATAATGAAATGTTAGTGAAACGAGATATCTCTGACTCGGTGTCGAAATACTTAATCTGTCAGCAAGTTAAAGTTGAACATCAGGTTCCGTTTGGGTTATTACAATCTATTATAATTTCCGATTGAATATGGGATGAAGTGACAAGGGATTTTGTTTTGAGATTTGCCTCTAACTCCGATAAATAAGGATGCAATTTGAGTCGCACTTGGTAGATTAGCTGAGCTATATATTTCTGAAATTGTGAGATTGCACGGAGTGTTAATGTTCATTGTGTCAGATAGAGATTTGAGGTTTACATTACGATTCTAGAAGAGATTGCAAAAAGCTTTAGGCACGAAGTTACATGTCAATACAGCTATTTATTCACAAACGGATGGTCAATCCGAGTGGATCATTCCGATTCTCGAGGATATGTTAAGATGCTGTATATTTGAGTTTAACGGTACATGGGAACAATACTTACCCTTGATTGAAATTGCATATAACAGTATTTTTCAGTCGAATATCAAAATGATGCCTTATGAAGCTTTGTACGGGTATAAGTGTCTACACCTCTGTAGTGGACTGAGCTTAGTGAAAATAAGCTATACAGGGTTGATTTGATAAAAGACACTGAACAGAAAATGTAGTAATCAGGGACAGTCTGAAATTAGCATCTGATCGTCAGAAGTCTTATGCGGACTTGAAACGAAAAGATATAGACTTTGAGATTGGTGATAAATTATTTCTGAAAGCGTCTCCGTAGAAGAGAGTACTCTGATTCGGACGTTGAGGCAAGTTGGATTTGAAATTCATCGGGCCGTATAAAATTATTGAACGTGTTGGGCCTGTTGTTTATAGATTAAGGTTGCCCTCTGAGTTAGAAAAGATTCATAAAGTATTCCATGTTTCGATGCTTCGTAGATATCGATCCGATTTGTCACATGTGATGGCCCCATCTGAAATTGAAATCCGAACTGATATGACATATGAAGAGGAACTAATCCGTATCTTAATTCGTGAATCGAAAGAGTTGAGAAACAAGAAAAATTCCGTTAGTGAAAGTACTGTGGAATCGACACGAAATAGAAGAGGCTACCTGAGAGCCTTAAGATTCAGTGAGACAACAATATCTGACTCTGTTTAACGGTAAGATTTTCGGGGACAAAAATCCCTAAGGGGGAGAAATTGTAACAGTCCGGTTTATACCCTAGTTGGAACAGTAGTTTTGGGACCACGAATCCGAGCCTAAATAATATTTTAATATTATTTTCTGTGCCGTTGATATGTGAATAAGTATATGTTAAATTTCCGTAGGTTAATTTGACCGTTTGTGTGTTTAATTTGAGCAAAGGATTTATTTGCATAAAATGTGAAAATTGCTTGCTATTTGCTAAAGTACTAATGTGTTGTGGCTTTTAAAAGTCAAGGCCTTAAGTGGTAATTTAACCACTATTTAGTTAGTGGATAGTTTTGGTCAAAAATGACCTTGTTATTTATGTTATAAAATTTTATTTTATATGGCTAAAAGGGTAAATGAATTATTATGTATATTATATGTGATAAAAACATGGAAAATGGTCATTATTTTTATCATCTTCTGGCCGAAACCACTAAAGGAAAAGAAAGAAAACTTTGGCTAAGCATTCGGCTATTATAAGCTTAAATCCAAGGTTAGATTTTGTTCCGTTTTTGATAATTTCTACATTTTTGTAATCGTTGCTTCGAGAGCTTTAAAACCCATGTCTCAATTTGATGAATTGATAATGTTTATGTGAGATGCCATTGTTGATATGTTGAGTTTTGTGATGTTTTAGGTTGTTAATTGAAATATTTAAGCTTGATGAACATGTTTTATTTTTGAAGTTTTGTTGAATTTAGCTAAATAGGGCTAAATTGAGAAAATATTATTTTGGAGGACTAATTTGTGAATTTGATGAAATATTTGGACTTATATAGTCCCTAGGGAGATTCGGCTAAGCATGTGTAGGAATTGATTTTGTGAATTTGATGTTTTGAGAAAAATGGACTAAATTGATAAAATGTGCAAATGTGAGGGCTAAATTGCAAATAGCCTAAATATATGTCTTTGGATTGAATTGAATGAATTAGTAAATAAAAGGGTTAATTCTGAATATGTTTAGATCAAGAACCGAGGAAAACGGATTTAGATCGCGGGAAAGCGAAAATAACCGAGTAGCCGTATCCATTCCGATAAACCGAATCCGAGGCAAGTCATTATACAAATAAACGTATTCGTATTTAACTATGAATTTTTCTATGACTATTATTAGGGATTAATGTTTAAGATACAATCTGTACATGAATTCCGGAATAAGGTCGATATAGTGATAAGTCTGAGAAATCCTGTATGACATTAGGAATACAAAGGTATATATATTCTGTTTACGTGTAAGACCCTGTCTGGGACAGTGGCATCAATATCTGAATACGAGTAAGACCCTGTGCTTGGGACAAAGGCATCAATATCCGAATACGAGTAAGACTGCATGTGGGGCAGTGGCATCAATATCTCGAATACGAGTAAGACCTGTCTGGGACAAAGGTGGCATTAATATCTCGGATACGAGTAAGACCGCGTGCGGGACAAAGGCATCAATATCTCGAATACGAGTAAGACCACATGCGGGACAAAGGCATCAATATTTGAATACGAGTAAGACCACATGCGGGACAAAGGCATCAATATCTCGAATACGAGTAAGACCCTATCCGGGACAAAAGTGGCATCAATATCTCGAATAAGAGTAAGACCGCCGGGACAAAGGGCATCAATATCTCGAATACGAGTAAGACCGTGCGGGACAAAGGCATCAATATCACGAATACGAGTAAGACCGCCTGCGGGACAAAGGCATCAATATCTCGAATACGAGTAAGACCACATGCGGGACAAAGGGCATCAATATCCGAATACGAGTAAGACCTGTCATGCGGGACAAAGGCATCAATATTTGATTACCTTTAAGACCACGTGCGGGGCGTTGGCATTGTATTACTATTCCGGCACCCTACCTATTCTATTAGATTACAAACGGTTCATTTGGTCAAGTTCGAGAAGCAAAGAATATGTAAATTGTATATTTGTTTCATGTATGTATGATAAGTACACTATGTGTGTATAAGAAGGTAAGTAATTCCTTAAACTTACCTAGATAAATTATGTATTTTAATATGGGAATATAAGTGCATTATATGGATAGAAAAGCTATGATCTAATAAAGTGTGTACTAATATACAAGTTTGAAGAATGAAAGGCCTAAGTGAATGTACTAAGAAGAATTATTATAGTGCAATTGAGCCATTGGTGGAATTTAGATTAGTTATATGTTTTAAGTGTTTATATGCTAAGTGTATTGGTATTATGACTTACTAAGTTTTTGAAAAGCTTACTTTGTATGTATTTTCTCTGTTTTATAGGTCGTAATAGCTATTGAAGGCTCGGGACCATTGTGGATCGTCATCACACTAATAAACTCATTTTGGTACATTTTGAAAATGTATAAAGCTAGATATGGCATGTATAGGCTAGTGTTTTTGGTATAAGTTTGCTATATGAACTTAGCCATGAGATTTGGCTAGTTATGAGTTGAGAAATTGCTTGAATGAATGTGGTTTGTGAAGTATGTTTTAGTATGGTAGTTGATGCATGAAATGGTCAAATTTTGATTAGTAAAATAATGAATTATTCTTGATATATGAAATGGTTAGGTTTTGGTAAGTATATATATGAATAATGCTTGTGTATACTTGAGATTTAGTTATTCAAATTGGTATGTATGGATTTGTATTGATTGTATAGATTGACTGGTCAATTTAGTATATTTTTGGTTGCCATATATGCATGATATGTGATGGTAAATGTTGCTTGTAGGTTTGACCTTTATAGGTGGCATTTTGGCCTTATAAATGGCCTATAATGTCACACGGTTGTGGCACACGGGCGTGCCTAAAGACCGTGGGTGAATTGGCAGAATGTAGCTTAATAGCACACGGCCTCGACACGGGTGTGTCTAGTAGCCGTGGTGTACAAGTCAGTAGCTAGCTAAGAGCACACGGCCATGGCACACGGGTGTGCTTGGTGGCTTTGGTGGGGAAGTCAGTATATGGCCTAGTAGCACACGGTCATGGCACACGGGTGTGCCTAGTGACCGTGTTGATATAGTCAGTATTTAGACACGGATGGACACACGGGGGTGTCTAGAAGCCGTGGAGGACACACGGTCTCCTCCCACGGACGTGTCTCCCCTGTATTTTAGAAAAGTTTAAATTTTTCCATGAGATTCTGTATGTGTTTCAGTTTAGTCCCAACTCGGTTTATATGCATGTTTAGGGTCTTGATTACTCATCTAAGGGACACTATGATTGTTAATAATGAATGTAATGTATGAAATGTTATGTAAGTTTCCGATCTATCCGGTAATGCTCCTAACCCTAGTCCGGCGTCGGTTACGAGTTAGGGGTGTTACATAATATTAAATTAATTTGTATACATCTTCATAATTTTTTTAATTATCAATATGTTCACCTTTGGATTAATTTAATCATGTACGTAAAATAAAAATATTTTAATGTCATTCAAAACATGAGCTTTGTGGTGTAAAACCATATACTAACCATAAAGTAACATACAAGACCATTGGGGAATTAAATAAAATTAATAAGCATAGTGAATGGTTGTGGCTTGATGATTTGATCTAGGGTGAGCAAAATTCAATTCGATTGAAAAAATTCAATTAAAAAGTTAAATTTTGAATTAAGTAGTTTGAGTTATTTGAGTTAATCAAGTTATTCGGATCAACTTAAATAAAAAATTAGGTTTTTCGGTTTAACTCGAATATGAATTACACAATTCAAGTTATCCAAAAATCCGAATAAGAAAAGGCAAAACTATGTCGTTTTGATAAATGTTTACTCATTAAGTTAAAGGCAAAACCATTATATTGTTTATGTAATTAAATAATCTTGTACTTCGTCTCTAGTTAAATAATCAATTCTTTTTTTTTTGAACAAAAATAATCTATTCTTGTAAACGCAACATTGAGTAGTTTTCTTGCTTTTTAACTTTTAAAAGTTGTTAACTGCCTTAAATGATAGTGTAATATATTGAAAACGGATGATTATGGCATCTCTCACTTGCACGTAATAGTCACAATACTCTCATATTTAAGCATTAATATATCTCTCTCTCTCTGATGTTTATACAAGGAATTAGGTTATGCGATTGTCGTAATTTATTCTTGAGAGCTAGTTGTTATACAATTGTTAAGTATGTATAACAATTCATGAACATAAGTAGAATTAGGACTGTAACACCCCAAACCCGGCCTAGATGTTATGACCGTATCTGGCAATGTCACACGATAGTATTTTTGAAACCTCATTGTTATGATGAAAACATTCCTCGTTGCGAAAGCTTTAATAAAACAGTCTAGGTGATCATGCATTTAAAAATTACTTTAACTTTTTGAAAACCGAATTTCCTACGACAAGCAGGTATAAATCCATAAAGTAGAATAAATAAAAACCCAAATTTAAAACCAAAGTCCCAGAGGGTCCTTAAATTACAACCCAAATAATCAATAATAATCAAATCATAAATCGTAAATTGAAAACCGTGAAGTCCAAAAAAATTACTGTGGTCACCGCTGAGTCCTCCGTTGCCCCGATCCGTCTGAGTCTGGGGATTACCTGTGCACATTAAACAAAAAGGGTGAGTTTACGTAAACTCAGTGTGTAATCCCGCAGAAACAAACAAATAATCAGTATTCACGGCACAGTTGAATGTGTCTTGGGCCTAAGCCCTTTTTAGTATCGATGATATCGGGCCTTAGCCCATCTCAAGATAGTGTCAAAAATGCAAAGTAGGGCCTTAGCCCATCACAATGACGTGAGCGTGCAATAACAATTATGCAAAGAGCAAAATCCTACCCAACCAGCCTCTACACACCATCTCCGTCCAACCTTACACTCCATGTGGGGATATAATCAACCCACCCATCCCTACACTCCAAGTAGTACCGAATGCGGCTGTCAATACAGAGTTTGCAAATCGAGTGCCAAGATAAATTAGGCTTAAAGCCTTTCAAGACACTTCCTACGAATAACAACCCCAACCCAATGCAATGCAACACACAATGGATGACATGTTATTATGCAATTTCAGTTACATATATTCAGTTCAAATATTAACATGCCCAAAGATGATATCATTCACCAATTTCACACATTTAGGGGTCTAAGTAGCGCTTACCGACCCTACAGTAGGTTCACAGTCGACTTGGGCAACCCGTGCAACCTTAAAAATATTTCGGTAAAAATAGGCCCAAATGCCCGTGTGGCCCACTCGGCCCAAATTGGCCTTGGCCGTGTGATCCATTTTTAAAGTAACCCATGCTAGCTCAATATTCATATATGTTTTCACTATTTACTTATATGTTCATTCAAAGCTGTCTACTTGAGTCATTATCACTAAATTATTTATATCTTGAGCTACAGAATTCCAAATTAAGATCCTCTTGATGTTTTTGAAACTAGACTCAAATACGTTTCTACCATAAAATTTTCAGAATTTATAGTTTATCAAATAAGTACAGTAAAATTTTTAAAGTTATCCCTATTCTGCTGTTTGACAGCTTCATCCTTTCCTTTCTAAAAATTATTTATCTCTTAGTACGGAATTTAGATGATGTTTCCATTTGTTTATCTTGAATATAGACTCATTAAAGATTTAAAAATATAAATTTAAGCCCCTAATTATTTTTTTACAATTTTTGATTATTTTCCTAAGTTAGAACAGGGGAACCCGAAATCATTCTGATCTTGTCTCACAAAATTTATTATATCTCTTGATTTACAATTCCATTGCTTACACTGTTTCTTCCATGAAAAACTAGACTCAATAAAATTTAATTTCATATTTTATTCAACCTCTAACTCAATTCCTACTATTTTTGATGATTTTTCAAAGTTAGACTACTGCTGCTGTCCAAAACTATTTTAGTGCAAAATGTTGATTTCCAAGTTTATAACACCCTTATTTCCTTTCTCTACAATTTTTCGCATCATTTTCTCTTATTTCTCTTATTTTTTGACAGCAAACAATTTCGGCTTTTCGCTGAATCTCGTTTTCTACGTTTCGGGTACACACCCAGAACACATAACCACTGAAGCAGATAGACATTGTGTGTCACACATACACGAAATCAAAAATTAAAATTTTGGGGCGTTACAAGTACGCAATATGAAATATTTATTTAGTCAATGTCTTTTTAGTCTTTTATCATCAACGATATAATAAATTTTTGTATTCACAATTATGTTCACAATATAGAACATAATTGGTTGGCCTATGAATACAATTGAATAAGACATTATAATGATATCCCATTTTTCTTAAATCTCTCTATTTCAGTTCAACTGCTTTCTTCTCTATGTCTCGTTATATCAAATTATACATGATCATTAGTCACATTCTGAAATAACTAACATTGAATTGGTGAAGGTAACTAATAAAGATCTCTAGTTGATCTCATATGTCTCATACAACTTAGAAGTAGGGATTAAATCTTCTGCTGTCCATATTGGTCATCTAATGCATATGTGATATGAAACTAGAGTTGCTTATGGGCCAACACTTTTTTGTTGAAAATTTTATATGCGTAAAAAGCTAGTATGACTACCAACACGTTTAAAAAATTAAATGATTAAAATTTTCATTTTCAATAAAATGAATGAAAATTTTTAATAGTTTATCAAATACCTCCTTAATTTTTATCTAAGTTGAGAGCATGTTTTTCATAAATTTTTATTATCAAATTATTTTTTAATGAAATTACTTATTATTTAGAATAATTATAATGAAAATTTTAAAATAATAATACATCATTATTTTTATCAATTAAAGGGTTCACATTTTAATTTTTATATATAGATATAAATACATATTTACATTTTATATTGATGCTTTAATTTATAAAAGATAACAAAAATATTATGAAAAACCCTCAAAGAATCGTAAGGTAATGGGAGACTAATAGAAAATATTATAAATGTGATATTGGATAGATTTTTCACGTTTGTTGATGTCTAATAAAAAAAATAATGATGATAAAATTAAGGGATAATATAATATTTGTCTTAAATTTGTAATTAGGTTTATTTTAGTGTTGTATTTTCTCTAATCCATTTTTGTATCTCAAATTGAGAACTAGAATCATTTTAGTTTTTAAATTTGAAAATTATATAAGTTGAAATTGTATTTATCATCACTTGAAAATTAAAAAGAAATTATATAAATTTTCAGGTAATGACATGGAATAATTTTAAAGTGACACATATAATATTTTAAAAACCGAACCAATAGTTGAATTTGTCAGACCACTAGTTCCTAATTCAATCGGCTTGCTTGATCAATAATAATTAAATAAAAAATTCAAAATTCATAAAAATTTTAAAAATAAAAAAGTTATTAAATCAATTCAATTACTAATTTATGATTCAATCTGTTCAACCCTTTTAAGTAGAACAATATACTAATTAATTTTTGATTCAATCAATCAAATCAACTAATTTAGTTATTTTTCAAAAATACTTTTCAAATAATTAAATTTTAACTGAACCTAAATTAAGAGATTAAAATAAATATAATAGTTATAAGTCATGGGTGGGTCCCAAGGAGAAGTCATAACAGCTAGTGTTTGGCGGCTGACTAGCTAGTTGGTTAACTCCTTTTAAATACTAGCTTACTTCATAGCTGATAGACTGCTTTTTGGCTTGCCCACATTTTTTTTAAAATATTTATATTTTATACTATATATTTAGTTTATAAATTTATTTAATTTCAAAATTTTAACAATTACTACTTTTTTTTCATTAAATGCTTCTTTTATAAATTAACAATCTATTATTGGCTTCCTATTAATAATTTACCTTTATTCGACTAAATTACCTAAAAAGGCCTTTTTCCATGTATATTTACGGAAATGGGTCGATTACACCATTATTTACCGGAAAGGGTCAATTTTTACAAAACGCACCTACGTGACCGCGTTTTAGGGGGAAAAAGCCAAGAAATCGCTCCCTTGAGGAAGTATTTTTCGCCACGTCAGCCAAAAACGCGCGTACGTGGAAGCGTTTTGCTGACGTGGCAAAAAACGCTTCCTGAAAGGAGCGATTAGCTCCGTGTTTTTAGATGTTAGGGATATTTACATGTTTAGTCCCTATGGTTTTTTAGGGTTTTTAGGGTTAAGGTTTTGGTAAAATAAGTTAGGGTTTAGTATTTAGGTTTTTGTTAAAATTAGGGTTTTAGTAGTTTTTAAAAATAAATCAGGATTTAGTGTTATTATATAAAAATCATTTAAATTAGGGTTAATGGTTTTTAAATAAATTAAGTTAGGGTTTTAAATAAATTAGGGCTTAGTGTTTATGGTTTTAAATAGATTAAGTAAATTAGGGTTCTATGATTTTAAATAAATTAAGTTAGTGTTTAAAATAAATTAAATTAGGGTTTAGGGTTTATTAAATTAGGGTTTATGTTTTTTAATTAGATTAGGTAAATTATGGTTTTAGGGTTTTAATTAAATTAAGTTAGGGTTTAAAATAAATTAAATTAGCATTTTGGGTTTATTAAATTAGGGTTTATATTTTTTGGTTAAAATTAATTAAATTAGGGTTCTAAGGTTTTAAATAAATTAAGTTAGGGTTTAAAATAAATTAAATTAGGGTTTTGGGTTTATCAAATTAGGGCTTATGTTTTTTAAATAGATTAAGTAAATTAGGGTTTTAGGGTTTTAAATAAATTAAATTAGGGTTTAGGGTTAAAATTAATTAAATTAAGGTTTAGTCTTTTTTTAAATAAACATTGTGTTTATTTTTTTAACAAAATTGACTATTTTTACCCTAAAAAAATAATTTTGAAAAGACGTTTCTAAACAAATAGTGTCAAAAACGCTTCAAGCAGGATGCACTGTCAGCAAAAATACAAAAAAAAGCTCCCACGTGGACGCTCTTTTGCTACAGTAGTTCCTGAAAAAATAATTTTGAGAAGACGATTCTGAACAAATAGTGTCAAAAACGCTTCAAGTAGGATGCAATGTCAGCAAAATTTCTGAAAAAAGCTCCCACGTGGATGCTCTTTTTCTACAGTTGTTCATGCTTGGCCTTACGCTATAAACAAGGCAAATATCATTCTCAGGTTGCAAAAGTTTCAGCAAGAAAAATTAGAGAGGCTAAGCATAATAGAAATTGAAGATGAGTGAACGTATTAGTGCTGTTATTTACTATGATGGTGAGGTCCGTGACACCGAGAACGGCATTATTTTTTTATCAGAGAATACAACGCGAATGGCTTTTAACTAGAGTATAGATTTTACAGAATTTCGTAAAAGAATTAGGCGCAAAATCTTCGGAACGATGCCAAGTAGGGTTTCTTCTATTTAGTATCGATTTTGTGCTTCGATTGATCCCGTGACATATAACTCATTTGATATCAAAGGTGTTCGTAGCTTTGAGGCGATGGTGCAGACTCATCTCGCTAGTGGATCACCTTATCTTGAGTTATATGTTCAATTTTCATCGCCAAGTAAAACATTTGCGACTTCAACATCAACTGTTGTTCGAGAGAAATACACGACCCCTAGCCGACACTTTGTTAGTGGGAGGCAGAACACGGAAGCACCCGTGTTTGGTGGCAGTATGGAAAACACAACTCCTACACGACACTAGGTTAGTGGATGGGACATGCACATCGGTGGGTCGATTTTGATGTTGAAAATACGTATTGGGGAACGACATCAACTTCTAGTGGTTGGCAATCCACATATGATTGGGGACGTTACGAAACATCCACAAGAAGGGATGATGTACTCCCTACGACGTCCACCGGCGAGGGGACCTTGTACGTTGCAGATGATGAGTCTGATGTGGATCCACCTTGAGAGCCCAGCCTCGATGGTGTAGAAGTTGCATTATTTTTTGAACCGGAGCCTATTCCATCCGAACCTGAAGACGTTGAAGGGGGTTCAGATGAAGAAGAAGAAGATCCGCGATTCAGGGCATACTCGCCTCTAGCCCACATGCATAATATCGATATAACGGTAGATGATGCGTTAGAGTTTCCAGATCTACCACACAGAACGTGTGACCGTACAGGTTTGACATTGGATTCGGGTGATTTGGAAGTTGGTAAGGAGTTTTCCAGTAAGGATAGTTTTCTTGGTGCTTTGAAACAACATAACATCAATCACGGGGTTAACTACAACGTGGTTAAATCCAAATCTGAGAAGTTCGAGGTCAAGTGTGCAGTACAAGACGGTACATGTTCATGGAAAATAATGGCTTCTTTAAGGAAAAAGACAGGTTTGTGGGAGATAAATAAGTACAAAGGTCCACATACCTGTGTTGCCGGTACAGTATCACTGGGTGTTTAGTGTTTTGAATAATAATGTTATTACTTAATGTTGCATTATTTAACGTACTTCGTTGACAGGTGTTTCACAAGATCATCCCAAGATGGATTCAGGCATAATAGCTAGCTTAATACTACCGATTTTGAAGGCGGATCCCAGGACTTCTGTGTCATGTATAATTGCCAGTATTCGTAGCCAAATGAGGTACACGCCCTCTTACCGCAAGGCTTGGATAGCTAAGCAAAAGGCGTTGGAAAATATGCATAGTGGGTGGGGCACTTCATATAATGAGGTTTGGCAGTGGTGTCAGGTGCTGGAGAGGTACGTCCCAGGTTGCATAACAGACCTTGAAACGGTCCCTGCGTACTACAACGACCAATTGCTCCGTGGATGCCAAGTGTTCAAACGTGTGTTCTGGAGTTTTAAGCAATGTCGGGACGCATTTGTATACTGCAAGCCATTGGTACAAATTGACGGTACATTTATGTATGGTAGATATACCCATCGGCTATTGCTAGCTGTGGCACAGGATAGCGGTGGGAGAATCCTTCCAATTGCGTTTGCAATAACACCGGGGGAGTCAGCTGATGACTGGAATTTCTTTCTTTCTAGGTTAAGGAGGCATGTATGCCCCCAACCTGATATCTGCGTTGTATCGAATCGGGCCAACACGATGCATATTGTGTGTCACGATCGTGACAACCTATGGTTTCGTGTGATGGAGTTTGACAGACCGACCCAATGTATTACCGGCGGGAAATATTGTATACACCTGATAAATAGGACTTGCGACTGTGGGACGTTTGACGCACTTCGTTATCCATGCGCTCATGCAATTGCAACTTGTCAGAATCTCCATTTGGATCCCATGAGATATGTCGACGAAGTGTACAAAGTAGAAAACATGTACAATATGTGGAGACACGTATTCCCACCGATCTCAGATGAACGTAAGTGGCCGTCTATATCGCTTGCTCCGTTTAAGTTGTTACCGGATAGAGAATTGCATCGCAAACCAAAAGGTCGACCTTGCTCGAGTAGAATACGTAATAATATGGATATCTGGGAAAGAACGAACCAACAGAAATTGTGTAGATGGTGTAGGAACCCAGGTCATACAATTCGATCATGTCCAAACCGAAATAGTTGATAATTGCTGTAATGAAACGATGTTGCATTATTTCTATTCCGCCTTATTCAAAAGAACTTATATTTTATTAAAATTATAAAATTAATTTACTATTAAAATATAAAAAAATAACTATTTTTTTATTAAATGAAACAATATAGAAACAACTTGTACAAATATATTTAAAAAAAGTCAATGTATATGCCGGTCGAAATCAGTGCCACATGGGGGTGGACGACGATTACGCGCTGGATTCCTCCTTGGTTGCTCTAACGGGGGTTGTAGTTGCTCCGGCAGGGGTTGTGGTTGCTCCGGTTGTGGGTGTTGGGAGGATGACCCACCTTGGTAGAATAAAGAATGTGGAGGTGTTTGCATCACCCACGGCGGAGGTGTTTGAATCCCATAAGGCTATGGGGAATGGTAATGAGATGAGCTCGCTGACGGTGCCTCGTGCGATCCCTCCGGCGACGATGGCCTATATATCATCGGTTGAGTCAAAGTCATTGGGAAAGGAGATGCACCGGGCCATGCATTCCAACCTGGCATAGGATTGGAAAAAGGAAACATATAAGGGTTAGGATACATATAAGGGCTAGGATACGCACCTGGCATAATCTGAAAGGGTTGTGATATGGGTGTCGTCGGTTGAGACATTGGGCCCGATGATTGTGTGGGCGCTGTTGATGGGCCCAGTAATTGTGTGGGCGCTGTTGATGGACCCGTCCCGTCATCCCTTCTCCTTGGATTTAAAGGGCCCCGTCGTTCTCTTTCCACATAGATTTACCGATGCCTCTGCTCTTCCGACAGCAAATATGGCTTGCCATGGATCCTAAACCATGGCATGTAATCCGGGGTGCACGCTAACTTTAGGACGATGATCGGTTCACGATTAGGTATATGATTGTATCGATTTTCCCAAATTTCGATATATTCCGACCAGAATAACAGCCAATTCGTATTCGTTAGCCGTAAGTCCATTTTGTACTGCTCATCGAGCACTTCAGGTTCCTCAGGAATCGATTGTCGGAATCCAAATTTTCGTAACACTCTATCCGTCTGGTGGATCTCGACAATAGAATAGTTTACCAATGGGACCTTAACATGCCAAATGTTCAGATTTTGAAAGAATTCTTCCGGAATTACTGCCCGTATTGTCGGATCCTCGTATGGTGTCCATTGAAACTATATGAACGGGATAAAAATATTAGTTATATACATAATACTAAATACTAAATATGAAACGACTATTTTATGTATATATATTTTATTTAATACTTACTTGCGCTTCCGACCGTTGGTCTAATAGAATCCGTATATCTTCAAGAGCGGTAGGTATTCCAATATAACTCGCCGGATGGTTCCACCTAAATAAATAAATTTTCAGCATACAATTTTATTTTAAATCTATGGAATAATTGTAAAATCAAATAAAAATTTCACCTTGTTATGAGTGTGAATGTATATGGATGGTTCACTCGAGGACGTAAAAATGAAAAGCAAAATCGAGCCCATGATTATAGTAGTGATAGGCAACCTCCAATTTTGGCTTTATTTGGTGGCGTCGCCCCGCACATCTCCCGGTACAATGTTGCCAACACAGAAGACCCCCAACTAAGTTCGTCAGCTGCTCTAAAATCAACGAGTTTCAGCAGCCACCTCAGATGTACGGGGTTTCATGACAAGTCCGGCATCAGATAACCTCCAATCATCTCAAGGATGTATGCCCGAGCATATTGTATTCTTTCTAATTCAGTCGAATCATTCCCCGGCTCCGAGAATGTGTCTCGTAACCAGCCTATCTCGATCTGACCTCCGTAAATATTATCCGAAATCGCACCCAAAAGATCGTAGCATATGGCTCCCCAATCAGCAGATTGAACAGACCCGGTGAGTGCGGCCCCATCCACTGGCAATCCTAATTGTAACTGGACGTCCTCCAAAGTGATAGTACACTCTCCGCATGGAAGATGGAATGTGTGCGTCTCCGGTCTCCACATCTCTATTAACGCGCTGATGAGTTTCGGGTCCAACTTGCACCCTTGGCCTATAGTGGCCGCGTGCCAAAAACCCGTTTCCCTCAAGTAATTTTCTATCAACAGTGATGGCGGACCAGACATGATATGAATATAACATTGTAACACCCGATCTACAGACTGTTATAAAAAATTATAAAATAAAAATTAATTAAAATTACATAAATGAAAAAAATATTAAATAATACTCAAAAATTAAAATTAATTAAAATTACATAAATGAAAAATATTAAAAAAATATTCAAAGTTTAAAATAAACAGTTACCATTTTCATTTGTTCGACGGAGATATGTTTATGATCGAGACGAATTAATTCCCCGGCCATTGCTAACACGATCAGATATTTTTAAAATTATAAAAAAATAATACTAATTTAGGAAAAAATTAAAGTAAATAACTAATTATAAAGAGCTTTTCTAAATTTAATGAGAAATTTGAGAGTTTTAGGGAGAAATTGTAAAGATTTTTTGCTAAATTGTTAAGAATTTATGTGTGAAATAATAGAAGTGGGGTTATATTTTTTTGACCGTTGGAACCCCCTAACGGTAAAAAAAAATTGCACGTTGGAATTTAAAAAAGCCAGAAAATCGCTCCCTTGAGTATCATTATATTTATAAAATATATAAATAAAATTAATAATATAATTTATAAAATATTATATAGTAAAATGAAACAATAATTTTTATGTTCATCAATATAATATTTAGAACAAGGGATGATAGAATTATATGAAATGGTATTTTTGTAACATAAGTTTTTTTAGTGAAACCTTGTGGATTATATAAAAGAAGATTTTGAGAAATTTTAAAAGCAATTTTGAGGGTTTTTTTTTTTTAATATATTTTTACATTCTTTATAAATTTCAAAATTCTTCATTATCTCTACTCATATTAATATATTTTTGGAAATTTCAAATTTTTGATAAAAATGAAATTTTTCGTGTAAATTTTCCGTTCAAACATCATTTGGTATTTGGGTTTAACATTATTTTCTAATGTGGTACTTGCATTTGTTTGTCCAATGTGCATTTTATATTAAGTAAAAGTTATACATTTTAGTACTCTAAAATAATGATTTTAATTTTTAGTATTCAATTTAGATTTTAGGGTTGATTTGGTGAAAGTAAAATGTTATTATTATTAAGTTTGAATTTTCATGATTTTAGTATTAATGGTGAATTTGTTTAATTTTTTATTTAATTAATTAAATAGAATTTAATTATTTAAGTATTAGTTAATCGTTAATATTAAATAATATTTTAATAAATTAAGCTTAAAATTTAAATTAAATATTAAATAAAATTATATCTCACTTTTGAATAATAACATATATAACCTCTAAAAAACATAGGTTGGACCTTAAGCCTAAGTTATTTTGTAGCAAGCTTTAAATTCTCAATCTCAATCTTCTCCGTCCTATATGAATGAAATTGAAATAAAAGTATCAGGTTAATTAGGTTAAATTCGGTTTTATTGAAATAAATATTATGTGTCCAGATACATCGATTTATGTATTTTTCTCATAAAGATAATTATTAAAATATTAAAAATAATATGTAACGAATTAATATAAGTAATTAAAAAACTGTTCAGAAGAATATATTATAAAGATAAATTTGTCAAAAAGAACTATGATGGTGTTTAGGGGTAACGGCTACTTCTGTTAGGGTTAGGCATATATAGTATCAATATTATATATAGTTTTCAAGTTTTGTATAATTTAAAATATTAGTCTTAAATTTTATTCAAGTTCGCTCATATTTGTAAATGGTTAATTCAAATTTGTTTAAGTCCATCTAAATTTTATTATTATATCAAAGTTTATGTGTAGTTTTAATATTTATCTCTATTTTTTAATATTTACATTAAAGTATATATTTAAATTTTCTTATGATATAAATTAAAAATATATATTATATAATTTGAAAATAAGCTAGACAAAATAAGAGTATCGATATTTATTACATGGTATCGATATTTTAAGGAAAATATCAATACTCTTATAAAAATCGATACTATTTTAGCATTTTGTTTGTTTTAAAAACTGTTCATATGGTCAAGTATCGATACCAAGTACAAAAATATCGATACTTAAGTTCAGAAATGGTAAAATTCCATATTTAAAATGTCTAATTCATGCTCAAAACATCTAAAACTCAAATGATACTCTTTAGAAACAAATAGAGACCTGTAATAATCATTCATAATCATACTAACTAATAATCAAGACTTCATGTATTCAACTAATTGTCATTAAAGCATACTCAAAACTAATATACCAAAGTTTATCACATTCAACTATATCAATATGCCCTGAATGGCACCTCAAAGAATCAATCAAAAATGCATTCATTCAACCAATCAAACAATCTCCCATTAGACTCCATATCAACCATATAACTTATGCACTAAACCTTACAAAGATCATACATTTAAACAACTCAAAATACATCAAACATTTGCCTATATAACACAAGTCCCTAGTTCTAACCGATATGCCATAAGGCACCATCACATCCAATCTAATTCAAATATTCACATCATTAACTAAAGCATAAGCCAAACATTACATTCCAATTTCATCAATATCATAATTTAGATCACATGACATTTCCAAAATAACATATAAGCATACCATGAGAACATTAAGTTTAACACATTACATACCAACTTTAGACACATTACAATTCCAACTAGAACATCAGCTTCGTCAACTCAAAATGCCTTATATACATGCCACAAAATCAAAATAACGAGTCAAAATCTACTAAGACAAAAGCTTAGTAGTATGAGTTTTGAAGTTGATCCGTCCAACTAGTTCGGCAAAACGTTAACTACAGAAAATAGTGTTAGGTTAGGTTAGGCTTATATAGTATGAATATTATATATTGTTTTCAAGTTTTGTATAATTTAAAATATGTGTCTTAAATTTTATTCAAGCCTACTCATATTTGTAAATGGCTAATTCAAATATGTTTAAGCCCATCCAAAATTTATTATTATACCAAAGTTTGTGTAATTTTAATATTTATCTCTATTTTCTAATATTTACATTAAAGTATATATTTAATTTTTCTTATGATATAAATTACAAAATAAATAAAAAATATATATTATATAAACTTGAAAACAAGCTAGGCTCACCGTGTTTGGCTCATAGTTTAGATAGGCCTAGTATTTTTTTTGCACAAATCTATTTTTCAGGCATAATATTTTTGTTCAAATTCTCTCAAATTTCGAGTGAGCCTTCGAGTTTGGACAAGTAACATGTCCCTTGAACAAGTCTAATTATAAGTTATGAGTTGGATACTTTGTTTCATTTATATTTATTGTAGGGGATAAACCCGATTAAATAACGAACAAAGTGAATAAAATAAGAATAGAAAAGATCGAACACGCAAATTTTACATGGAAAAACTCCTCAAGAGAGGATAAAAAACTACAAGAAAAATGAGATTTCACTATAATAAAGAAGAGTACAAAAGATGGAGAGAATTAAAAGAAAATACCCGAAGCCCCACAAGAAAAACCTTCGAAACAAAGAACAAAAATCTCTCAATCTAAATAATTTTTTGTGTAAAACCTAGAGTAACTAAGGCCTATTTATAGGCTAAAATTCGTAGCATATATGACTATAACAACTCTAGGTTAATCAGAGTTTAAGTGGGAAACTAAAAACAGAGTTTAACTGGGAGAAGAAAAGCCAAAATAAAATTTTTTGTCAAAATAAGAGGCATTCTCCCACAAATCTCCACATTGACTCGTATTTGGACCAACTCCCTTACCAAGCCCTGTAACGGGCTTAACTGATTCTTTGTCGGATACTTACCAAGTCCAAGCAATGCTCGAACTTTGAAACTGGAAGGCTCTTTGTCAACATGTCGGCCGGATTGTGTTCTGTGCCAATTTTAAGAATCTAAACATCACTTTGAATGATCACCTTTCGAACAAAATTATAACAAATGTTTATGTGCTTCGTTCTCTTGTGATGCATTTGATCTTTGGTGAGATGTGTGGCACTTTGACTATCACAATATACAATAGTTGCCCCTTTTTCACTTACCAGTTCACTGACTAGGCCCCTTAACCAAATTGCTTCTTTTACTACTTCTATAATTGTCATGTATTCTGCTTCAGTAGTCGACAAAGCCAATGTAGCTTGAAGTGTCACTTTCCAACTAATGGCACAATTCCTAAAAGCAAATAGGTAATCTGTGAGAGACCTTCTTCGATCTAAGTCTCCTGTATAATCAGAATCGACATATCCAACTAAACTCTTTTGAGTTCTTCCAAACTCTAAGCACATGTTAGAAGTACCCTGTAAATATATGAAAGTCCACTTAATTGCATGCTAATGTAACTTACCAAGATTGGTCATGTATCGACTAACAACACTAACAGCATGTGAAATATCCGAACAAGTGCATAACAGTGCATACGCAAAACTTCCAACTACGCTTGGATAATGTAACCGCCCAATTTTTGATAAAATCGGAACAGTGGTTTCGGGACCACAGATCCGAGCCCAGAAAGAAAAATTATTTTAATACTATTTTATGATCTGCAATATGATAATAATATTGTGTGAAAATTTCGTAAAGAAATTTTATCGATTACATGTTTAATTTGATAAAGGACTAAATCACGTAAAGTGCAAAATGTTGTGTTCTAATAGCTAAAGGGATTAAATAGCTATAGAACTTTAAATTGGAGGTCCTTATATGGTAATTAGACCATTAATGAAAAGTTAGTAGATATTTTTGGATGATTCATCCATGGAAAATTAGAAGAAGGCTAAGGACTAAATTGGAAAGTGATAAAATTAAAAGATGATAAATAATTAAATAGAAATAAAAATCATTTTATATCACCTGTTGCTGACGGGATTTAGCTTGGACGAGTAATCCTATTGACCTCATTACAGAAAGGATTTAGCCTGGACTGGTAATCCTGATATAAGCCCTTTTGAGCATACATACAGATAGGATTTAGCCCGGATGGGTAATCCTGATTAAACCATTGAGAGTATATGTTGAAAACTGGATTTAGCTTGGACAAGTAATCTTGTTATATGATATGTGGCTCAAGAGTGTGCTTTCTGATTAAGTGCCCTAACGGGTACCCCTGAATATGAATTGACGGATCTTGATTTGTACACATCAAGTGTATTACCTGTGTATCCATTGATATTTCGAATAAATTAAACGGGTAAAAATCCTGATATGAGAAGATATGAATAAGAAATGAGTCATTACACGTATCTACCTGAAATGCCTGAAAATGATGATATATGATAATTGATACATGGAAATATGAGATGATGATATTTGTACATGGAATTTATTTGATAAATATGTTCATCCTTGATTATAGATTTGTACACCTTGGGTGTACTACTCGTGTGGCATTGATATTTCGAATTACATGAGTAAAGTTCTGACATGAAATAATCTAAACTCGAGATGAATTATTATGAAAATATACTTGTAATATAAATATATGATTTACACATGTTAAATGAATACGTGATGTGGAAAGCATATGTGCCTGGAAACCTGATTATTGTTGAGCCCATATATGTTTTTTGGTGTTATTATGGAATATATTACTAACAAGGGCAATGAGGATATATGTAGGGCTTGAGATCAAATTGATGTAATATGCCTTACATGTTTATCTTGAAATAGAATAAATGGTAAGTTAAGCACCATGTTATACGAACTTACTAAGCATTATATGCTTACTTAGTTTTATTTCCCTGTTTTATAGTAAATTCGAAGCTCGTTGGATTAAAAGCTTTGCGGAGATCACTCACACTATCCATCAGCTAATTTTGGTACATATGGTAAATTAGTTATGGTTATAATGGCATGTATAGGTTAATTGGCCATATTGGCATGTAAAAGGGTTGATTGTAATGTAGCCATTTGGAATGGCTAGTAAAGATTTGTTTTGGTAAAATTATAAGGTTATACCATGATGAATATCCATGTGTTTAGTGTGGTTGATTAAATTATGTTAACATGTATGTTCACAAAAGGGTAAGATTATAAACATGAATGCATGTAATGATGTACCATGTTAAATGTTAAAATTAACTTGATTATGATGCTTGAATTGGTTGATATATGAATGAAAGTTTTGGTGTAGGTCATTGGCAAAGTTTGGGTGAGAAATAAAGCTAGAAAATGGATTTATTTTGTCCACACGGGTAGACACACGGGCGTGTGTCTTGACCGTGTGTGACACACAGCCTGGTACATGGGCATGTGGTTAGGCCGTGTGTCCCCTGCACCTTAAATTTGAGAAACAGAATGCTCAGAATTGAGCATACGGGCAGAGACACGAGTGTGTGTCTCAACCATGTATGTTACACGGGTTAGCACACGGGCGTGTGGTCGGCCGTGTGGCACAAGTCAGAGAGTTACACGGGGTCAAACACGGCCTGTAGCACGGGCGTGTCCTAGGGTCACACGGGTGTGTCCCTTAAAGCACATGGGCGTGTGAGCCCTGCATCTTGGAAAATTTTAGAAATTTCGCGAAAAATTCTCTAAGTTCCCGATTTAGTCTTGATTTGATTCTAATACTCATTTTGGGCCTTGAGGGTCCATTTAAGGGACGATATGAATAATATTCAGAAAATGAATAGAATTTGACATGAATTATCTATAAATGTACTGAAAACTTTGGTAACGCTCCGTAGCCCTATTCTGGCGACGGATACGGGGTAGGGGTGTTATAGATAAGGTACTTTTAACATGTACCTTTCATCTTATTCATTTTGTAGGGAATTTGAAATTGAGAGTTTAAAGTGTCTAGCTAAAGGAGTACTTACCGATTATGCATTTTGCATCTCAAATCGCTCAAGGATCTTCTCGATGGACCTTTGTTGCGATAAAAATAATTTCCTGAAATGTCTATATAATGCCCTCAACCCAACCCGATTCACCAGGTATGAATTTCAGGTGTTACTAAACAATACAAAACATTTAATGAAAACATATTACATTTTCTTATTTAACTTAAAACCTATTTTTAGAAATTCCAAAAGAAAATTTAAACATTGGAAAGATTAATGTAGAATATATAATAAATAACTCATTACATCAAATTTGATACAAATCTTCACAAGGTAGAAACTATTTCGAGACAGACTCAAAGGCTTATTCAAGATTGCGTCACATATCCACTGTATGCATAATAGCCCACTTTGCCACCAACTTGGTGTACTCTTGGCGTTGTCCTATTAGGCGAAGTCTCTTTTCAGCATACCTAAAAAGAAATAAAAAACCTTGTAAGTATAAGGGTACTTAGTGAATCCCACTATAACCATACCTTTATGGATACTTCTCAATCTTGTATAAATTTCTATGAGCCAACCATAGTTTGTACCCTTTACTTAGGTTGATACCATCACCAATTTATTATTGTTTTATACGTCAATATACTTGATCTTCCATATCTTGTTAACTGAGGAATCCCTCCAATCAATTCATGAATCTCTTATCCCATAACACTTACCTAACAGAACATACCTTTAGAAACTACTTCCAACACCCCTCACCTTAATGCATGCTCTTATTTCAAACAACTGCTCACTAACATTATCTTGGGTGGATACATATATATATATGGTGGATACTTACACAGGGTTTCATACCATTGGTTCACACTCAGACATACCTTGATCCAGTTCTGTATACGTACCCCTTGTAACGACCCAAAATTTGAATTCTTGGATTGTTAAGTTTTGTCAAGTAATTGATCTGTTTTAGTGGTTAAATGCCTTGAATATGTGTTTGAGGTCCTATGTCCAAATCATTCTTTTTAAAAAAATTTCTAGTTTTAGTCCCTACCTTTATCTCTGAATATCTTATCTAAATTTAATTTCCGCATAGGTTTTGGAAAGAATAAGCTTGTTGGTTTAGTGGTAAGGTATCAACTTACCCTTTGGTCTTGAGTTTGAATCCCTGCAATTGCAAAGTGGAAAAAAAATATTTTTGATTCCAATCTTTGTATAGCCTGTGTAGATGAGTTTAAATTGAATTCAAATTCTTTAAAAAAAAAATTGATTTGTTCTATTTGGTTGGGATTTGTTTTGGTTTAAAATTTAATTTATTAATTATTCTAAAAATTTTACCCACGTTCTCTCTATTAACTCTCTTTGTCACGATTTTTTCCCTTCTTTCCCTTCACCCACCGTTTGCTTTCATTCCTTTGTTCTTGTTTTCTTTCATCATTTGTTTTCTTCTTCTCCTTTGCATTTTTGTTGTGGGTTAATCATTGCTCCCTTTTTTTAATTTGTTCTAATTACCTTTGTGTTAAGACTTGTTTTTTTGTGCTCAACCTTTCATGATTTTAATCTTTCGTGTAACCCTGCGTAAGTGTATTTCTATTGGATTTTTATAAAGGTTTTTCTTTGATGGATGAATTGGTTATTTGTCTTGTGGCATGAGTTTGATTTTGCAAAATCTTTGTTGTTAGGTGAAAATCGAGAGAATCGAAACTCCCCGCCTTTAAATTAGGTGTGCTAGGAACTACTGTGATCGTTTTGGTAAGTAATCAAACACCCAAAAGGCTAGTCTTTGGGTTAGAATACGTATTTAAGCATTTTTGAGCGAAAGAGTTACTTGGAAACTAGTAATTCGTTACTAAAATTTGTCATTTAACTACTAATTTTAGGTTCTGGTGTTCCCTTTCGTGGTTCTACATCAAAACTAATTCAGATGTTTGTTTCTAACTTGAAACCACCATGAAAATTTAGAAAAACACAAGGAAATTCAAAACTACTGCTCGTCACATGGTCGTGTGGGAGGCCGTGTGTTAGGCTGTGTACGAGCGTATGTAATTGCACGGGCAAATCAAGTAGGCCGTGTGGGATACACAAGCGTGCACGATTACATGAGCTATTCAGGTAGGCCGTGTGGGCCACACGAGTTGGCCATTTGGGCAGTGTAGGCCACACGGGCGTGTGAGGCCATTTTCTGGAAATTCTCATTTAGAGTCATTTTAATTTGTAATTCATAATAAGACCCTCCATGGGGTCTATACTACTTAAATAAGACTCGAAATGTGATATCTATTAATAAATTCCTGTACGTGACATAATTATGATTTGTCAGTTTTACATGTATGATCTATGTTCTGATGATTCTGAATGCATGATTACTTTTGAAAAATATGTATGACATCTGTAAATAGCATATTTGTTTTTATGATTGTGTGCATCGGGTTGGGATGTGATATGACAGAGGAAATGTTGGTAGTTTGATTTATCTGCCTTATCTGGTGGCCCAGCCACGTATATCTATTTCTGGCAGTTTACCGTATATTGTTATTTGGTAGCTTGACTGCACTAGTTCTGAACATATGATCACTTATTGGTGTGGGGTTGGATGGGTACTTGATACCTAACTGGTGTGTAGGGATGGACAGAGATGGTGTGTAGCAGTTGTGGTTATGACTTGTATATGCGTCTGATTACATATAAGTTTCTGAAAAGGATTTTGCATCTGATCTGTTAATGAAAAACATCTAGAATTTGTATATGAGCATAATCTAATATATTCTTTGAAAAATTTATGCATCTAATTTGTGATTTGTGACAATATGCATGCTGAGCTTGTAAGCTCACATTTTGTGTGTTTCCTTTTAGGTAACTTGTAACACCCCTTACCCGTATTCGACACCTGAACTGGGTACGAGGCATTATCGTACTAAACTTGCTCAAATAATAAAACTTCGATCCATAAAATTTCAATTAAAAATAAAAATCTTCATTCAAGACCTTAATGTCCTTATTATAGGCCTACGAGACCCTAAACTTGCACTTCGAGTGATTCAGGACTAAACCGAGAACTTTTGAACACATAGACAAATTTGAATTAAAACAGGGCCACACGCCCGTGTGAAGGATGGAACACGCCCGTGTGGCATATCACATGCCCATGTTCTAAACTCGTGTGGATTTATTTTCAAATTCGAACCTACAGGGGTTTTCACACGGCCGGACACACGCCCGTGTCCCTGGCCCGTGTGAGGAACACGGCCACGACACGCCCGTGTCTTAGCCCGTGTGCAAAAACCATGGCATTCTGTTTATGACGTCAGCACCTCGAATAGGTCACACGGCCAAGGCACACGCCCGTGTCTTAGGCCGTGCCTCCCACACGGTCGAGACACACGGATGTGTCTCTGCCCGTGTGTTTACTACTGAGCATACTGACTTGCCAACCTAGCATGCATGGGGACACACGGCCAATCAACACGCCCATGGGGCTGACCGTGTGTCACACACAGTCTAGACACATGCCCGTGTGTCTACCTGTGTGGACATTTGAAAGGCTATCTACCAAGCCAAATGCCACCTTACACAGCAGTCATACTTATACCAATTCAATTCAACATGTATTATGACCATAAGGCACTTCTAAGAGCTCAAGATCAACACAACCATACAAGCATACACTTCATGAATCTCATCATCTTTGAATATATAAACTTGTCAAGTTTTGGCCAATTTCCAATGGCCATTTATAAAATGAACTGAACCACAATAATAGCCAACACTTTGGCTAAAAAATATGACATAACAAAATGACCAAGTCCTATACATGCCATACTCAAAATGAATCTAACTTTACTATACCAAGGAGAAGTCGATAGTGTGATTCCGAACTCCGACGTCCCACGATCCCTGAGTTAGCTTGGAAATACTACAAGGAAAAAGGAAATGAGAGGGGTAAGCATAAAGCTTAGTAAGTTTGCATGAATAAATAGCAACATTAAGGCCCATAATGTCATCCATCCATTGCATTAAATAAAACACAAAGTCTTAAGCATATTCCATAACTTACTCATGCTTACCCATACCAATTATGTAACGCCCCGTTTTCCTTTAAATTTGGCTTTTGTAATTTTGACATGTATGAGTGTCTACTTCAGTGGTTATGTATTCTGGGTGTGTGTGGGAGGTCCCAAGTTCAAGTCTCCACTTGGCTAAATTTTGGGTTTTTGTGGAATAAAGCTTTACTTTTGGTTGGTAGGCTTTTAAGTAAAAGTGTGTAGGTAATTAGCAGAATGGGCCTGCTGGTCTGGTGGCTAAGTGGAGTGTTGGATTGCATGAGGTCTTGAGTTCGAATCCATGCTGGAGCGTAGGCATTATTTTTGCTTAAAGATTCGGATAGAGTTGTGTTGGAAGAGGACACTGAGTAGTGGATGCGTAGTCGGAGTTGAAGGAGGAAATTAAAGGGTTTCGGGATTCTATCAAAATCTTTTTGCTAATTTTGGTTCATCTAAAAGAAAATTCTGTTCTCTCTTTCCCAAACTTCTTCCATCATTCAGATCTTTTCACCCTTCCTCTGCCGAATTTTCATTATTTTCCTCCTCCTCTCTTTTGATTTCTTTCGCACTTCCACCTTGTTCGACGAGTGAATCCACTTGATTCGGTGGAAATCAAGTAGCGATTAGGGCTTCTACAGTTTTTGAGCGATTGGGTTCTCGATTCGCTGTTAGTTCTTGAAGACTCGGGAGTGCTTACGCCTCAAAATCGAACCAGGTGTGTACCCGGAAACACAAAAAACGAGGTTTCAGAAAAAGCTGAAAACCTTACTGTCGACGCCACACAGACATGTGGTCGCCCGTGTGGTAGGCCATGTGTAAGACTGTAAGTCACCACACGGTCGTGTGATCGACGAGCCCGGCCGTGCGTGTGCGACACACAGGCTCAACCAATTGGGCTGTGTGGGCCACACGGGTGTGTGGGCCCACAGGAGTGAACCACACGGGCGTGTGGGATTCTGGGCCAGGCCGTGTGATCCACACGGTCAAGGCCAATTTGGGCTGTGTGGGCCACACGGGCATGTGGGCTCACACGGGCAGGCCACATGAGCGTGTGAGCCCATTTTTCTGTAATGTTCTGTAAGGTTGCATGGGTCGCCCTAGTCAACTGTGGATCTAATGCAGGGTCGGTAAGCTTTACCTAGACCCCTAATTATGTGACTTGACTATCTGATTTCTGTACTGAGCATGAATTCTGATATCTGAATGTATGAACTATGTTTGCATAATAGCATGACATTTTATGTATGTTGCATTGCATCGAGGTGGGTTGATGATTCGAAGGAAGTATCTGAAAGGCTCTTAAGCCTGTTATCTGGCAGCTCAGTTGCAACTTTGTGATTATGTGCCGCATTCGGTACAGCATGGTGTGTAGGGATGGGTGGGTTGATTTTATCCCTACACGGTGTGTAGGGTTGGACGGAGTTGGTGTGTAGAGGCTGGTGGGTAGGATTCTGGCTTGCATGCGATCCGCTTATTATGTCCGAAATGGGCTAAGGCCCTAAAACATATCGAGTTACTGTATCCGAGTGGGCTAAGGTCCACACCGTTTCTGTAATGGGCTCAGACCCCAACTATGAATTTGTGTCTGTTTTCTGATATGACTGCGTGTATGTTTTCTGTGGGGATTACACACTGAGTTGTGAAAACTCACCCTTTTCTATTTAACCTGTTCAGGTAATCCCCAGCAGTAGACGGATCGGTGCGACAGAGGACTTGGCAGTGACCACAGTTCTGGACCTTTAACGGTTTTTCATTTATAGTTCTGATTATATTTGGGCAAGTTTTATGTAACATGCCCTTTATGGATTTTTGTTTAAAATTTGGGATTATTATTTTATAAACTGCTAGTAGTAGGATAAGACACGAATTTTCAAAATAAATAAATGTTTTATAAAAAATACACGAACTCGCAAATTATGTTCAAAGCTTCCGCAACTTATAATGTTTTGAAAATGGATAATGAATAATTAAATGACACGTTTTGATGAAAGCCCCAGATATCTACAAATGATTTTAATATAGTTATGTTTTTCCAAAACACTATCATGTGACGTCACCAGATTCGGCCATAACATCTAGGCCGGGTTTGCGGTGTTACATTTAGTGGTATCAGAGCCAGGTTGCAAAACTCGGCTGTGGTTTGGGTTTTTTAAAAAATGGTTTTTCTGAAATGGTTTTAAGAGATTTAAAATATTTTGGACTGAGTCTGCGGTACACCGAGTCTCCAGCGCCGATCCTGTAAGTGTTCTAAATACTGTTTAAGATTTGTCTGAAATACTACTTGCATGCTCGAAACAGCCTTAGGTGGTATACTGTATTGAAAACACTCTAAGTAGTGTAAACCAAAAACTGTAGCGAAACTGAAAATCGTAGTAAACCTGCAATTCGCGATAACGAACTCTGAACTTCTGATACTATTCTGCATAAAACATGTGTTAATAAATATCAGAACTGTAACTAATGCATAAAACTGTTAATACAGATAAATTCTAAAATTACGATGAGTGCACGAGGTATCTGCAGACGGGGTACTAGAGGCCGTGGTAGAGGTCGTAGAGGGGCTCAAGCTGGGTCTTCCGCATCTGAAAATCTGCCTAACCTGTATACGAGTGAGACACTGATCTCACCTGCGACAGAGACTGGGTCTCATGATCGTGAGGCTGGGGATGGCACACTATCCCGGGCCATGTTACAGATTTTAGAGAGGGTCGCTGAGCCCAACACCAGATCTGGGGGTCGTGAGTCGGTTACGGAACGACTTCGGTCCAATGGGGATGAATTATTCAGGGGCGTCACTAGATTTTCCCCAAGTATGGTCGAGTATTGGATGGAGGCCACAGAGAGAATCATGGATGATTTGGACTTTACTGTTGAGCAGAAGCTTAAGGGGGCTGTCTCTCTGCTTCGCGATGAAGCGTATCAGTGGTGGCTGACTGTTAAAGAGGGCACTCAGCCCGACCGTTTGACGTGGGACTAGTTTAAGACGGCTTTCTAGAGCAAGTATGTGGGAGCCAGCTATGTCGATGCTAGGAGGCGTGAGTTTCTTAATCTCACCCAAAGAGACCGTCGGTGGCCGAGTATGAGGCCGAGTTTCTGAGATTGAGCCGGTATGCCCGGGGCATGGTGGCGACCGAATATGAGCGATGCGTCCATTTTGAGGATGGACTCAGAGATAGCTTATGGGTTCTGATAGCTCCGCAGAGGGATCGTGATTTTTCTACTTTGGTGGATAAGGCGAAGATCGCTGAGGAGGTTAAGCGCGCTGAGCGCCAAAATCGCGATAAATGAAAAAATAATAGGGAATCGGAGCCCTCGAATTCTGTGATGAGGCCTAATTAAAAGGCCAGATCTGATGGGCCAGTGAGAGCTGGGCCTCCTGTTGCATCTGCTGGGGTGGCGCTCTGTGGGCATTGTGGTAGACGCCATCCGGACGAGTGTTGGAGGACGATTGGGGCATGTTTGAGATGTGGGTCAACTGAGCATTGTGTCTGGGATTGTCCACTCGAGTGCGATCAAGCGCAAGGCGTGGAGTGCTGAGTGCGGCCACGACCTCAGAGTAGCTCGCTCGACCACCTAGGGGCCAAGGTCAGGCTAGGGGTGGTAATGGCATGGGCCGAGGACAGAGAGCACCGGGCAAAGGTGCGGGACCGACTGAGGCAAGGTAGCCTGCACTGGTTTATGCTGCACATCACCGAGAGGATGGTGATGCTCTGGACGTCATTACGGGTACGTTCTTAATTTTTGATTTACCATACACTGGATTGATAGACATAGGCTCTACACACTCTTACGTAGCTAGCTCTGTGTCTGAAACTCTAGGGATTCCGGTTGAGAGTACTTCAAGCGAGATAACTGTTGTGAGTCCGTTGGGGCAATTTATTCGGGTTAGTAAATTGTTTAGAGATGTTCCGCTAGAGGTTCAAGGGACAGTATTTCTGGCTGATCTGATGGAGCTTCCATTTGGGGAGTTCGATTTGATTCTGGGAATGGACTGGCTGGTCAAGCATTGGGTGAGTCTGGACTGTGCTACAAAAAGGGTTATTCTGAGAATCGATGTAACATCCTAAAATTGGGGTTATTTGTGATTGAATTATTTTTCTTGTGTTTGAATTGCTGTGATATTAATTGTGGTGTAGTAAGGCTTAATTAGGGGTCTTGAGTAGGCTCGGAATAGTGGGAAAATATTTTTATAAGCTTTAAAGGTAGGGAGCCTTAGCAAGTAGGGGTTACAAGGTTAAAAGAGGAAACTTTTGACACAGAAATGGCCTTGGAAAAGTGGCAAAAGGAATGCCACTTAAAAGTTGGAGTTGACGCCACAGGGAGAGCAAGGGGAGCTTGTGTTCGAGTCGCGGAAACCCCTCTTTTTGCTCTTAATTGGGACGGCATAGGGGGAGAGAATTTTTCATTTCAAACTCTTTTTGATAATAAGGATAATGAGGATATTATTTAGATATTAATTGGATTTTATTTTGATTAATTCCAAAAAGACGGCAAATAGAAAATATAGGCATTTGAGTATTCAAATTATTTTGAATATTTTTAAACAATTGGCCAAGAGGAATTTTAGGTGATTGCCGAAATTTGAACTCCTTGATTGATAGGAGTGGACGGCAAGTTTAGGGGGGAGAGTGCCAAAATCCTTCATTTGATTCCCAAACTCTCTCATCTTCCATCTTTTCTTTTTCTCTTTTTCATTCTCTCAAAACCGAAAACCCTTCTCTTCTTCTAAAACCTTGGCCGAATCTCCTATACCTTAATCTCCCATCTATTTCTTTCTTTTCTCTTCTCAAACCCTTAGCCGAAACTCTTATTTCACTCTTTTACTTTCTCTTTTTCCATACAAGCCGAACCTTGATGGATTGTGTTGAACAATCATAGCCGAATCTACTCCCTTGGTGTGCCGAATTTTCCTTCCTCTATTTGGTGTAGCCTTGGCCGAATATCAAAGCAAGGGTGATCCCTTTTCAGTGTTTTCCAAATCGGTTTGGGTAGGTAAGTGTGTTAGCCGAATGGCTATTTCTTCCCTCTCTGTTCTCTGTCGACTTTTACAAAGGTAAGAGTTGGTTTTGGCAATTGTTGTTAAGGGTGCTAATCACATGTTGAAACCGATTTTTCATAGGGCCTTCGGGATTTGAAAGCGAGCAAGTGAGTCCATCATCTCTGATCAATCGGTTTTGGGGTAAGGTGGTAAGGATCTATTTTTACTTGGTATTCGATTAAGCCGAAGGCTATTAACTTAATGATTGCCGATTTAGGGAAGCAGAAGCACTTTGAGGGTGGTGGCTAGTATTCAAAGACGTTTGGGTAAGGTTTCGGGTTCACAAGGAACCCTTTTCAATTGTTTTGGTTTGGCCGAATAGGCCATGGCACTAACCTTGTGGTTGGCCGAATATAGGGACAAGAAAGCAAGGGTGGCCGATTGACTCTTTGGGGGTTTAGAGTTAGCGTTAGAATCAGGTGTGTACATACACACTTTATGATTGATTAACTGTGCTAAATGTTTGTGTATGCTAAATCTGGTTTATGTAGCTTTGGATTTAATACCATAACGATATAAGCGATGATTCGAGTAAGACTACATTACGTATGAGTTTGCTATTTGATGCTTTTGGAAAGCATGGCATATTTGGTATATGCGATTTAAATGCATGTTGGCATGAATTACATTATATATATATCATGAACTAATGTGGGTTGATGAGAGGAGAAGGCGTGATATTCGTGTCGAGCGGACACGATGGTTTGGTACCACATTGCGACTACGGTCACGGAGAGGTTTGGCACCTCCGAGAGGTTTGGCACCTCATAGCGTCTCGTCCCGGTGGCTTAGCACCACGATGGGTTGGCCCCACGTTTTACATTATGGGATTGGCGCCAAATGATTTGGTATCACACGATGGGTTGGCCCCATCATTTGATTTGTGACTTGAGTCACGGTGGTTTAGCATCACCAAAGTGGTTTGGCACCACAATATGACCAGATTTCGTGACTTTAAGTCACGGTGGTTTTAGCACCACCGGTGGTTTGGTACCACACGGGTAGAAAAGGTGTTTGGATGGCTAGGTTGGGTGCATGATTTAGTGCATGTTAATTTGTTATAAATTGTGTATGTTGTTGCACTAAATTTGGGAAGGGTTACACATTGAGTCTTGGTGACTCACCTTCTCCTTAACATTTTTCAGGTGACACGTAGATCGCGGATGAGGAGCCGGATGGACTCGAGGTGGCCATGCGATGGGGGATTTGAATTTAATGAACTTGAATTTTAGTCTATTTTATTTTTATTGTTGGTTTTATTTTAATCAAGTTGTAATAAGGCCTCCTAGGATTATTTTTATTATCTTTACATGTTTTGAATATTTTGTTTAAACTATTTAATGATATTAAAATAAGTGCACATGTTTTCTCAAATTCAATCGAAACATGTTTTAACGTGCCACCAGGTACATTTGAAATATGTAACAACTTGACTTAATAAATATTTTTAAACATACTAGGTATGGTTTTAGCAAGACAATTGAAAATGAAAGGTTTTCGACAAAACTTAAATCGACTTAAAGGGATTTTACAAAATGTTTTCCTCGGTAACAAACCAAATTCGGTCGTAATGTTTGGGCTGGGTTTGGGGTGTTACAAATTTGTATCAGAGCCAAGTTCAAAGCTCGGCTGTGGGGGCCCAAGGCCCAAAATGTTTTGGTAGGCCTTGTGAAAATGGTTTTTGTTTTAGACAGCATGGCCCGAGTCTCCTAAGACCCGATCCGCCCGTAAGTACTTCTGACTTTTGTATGAATTCTTACTGGTAGAAGGGTAGGTATGGGACGTAGAAAGTATGGTAGGTGTTTGAATTTTAGGACTAGCCCACTCCAACAAAAGACATAAGGCTTTAAATGCTTAATTAAACAAACCTACGATCAAGTCGCCGAGTTAGGGTGTGGTAACCCCTGTGCGCATGTCTAGGATTGGATCCGGAAGAGCTTGGTATTTAAGCAGTCCTTGTGACTCACCTCCTCTTCCCGGGATTCCTACCTGGTGCGTAGCTTCGGTTCACCCTAACCAAGAGGACTCGGTCGTAGGCCAAACACAATAAATAATACCCTGACTTTGGAAATTTACGAAAACACCCCTGTAGGAAAAAGACGAAACTACCCCTGGGATGAGTGAATAAGTAGGAAAGATATTATGGAATGGATGTGCTCTTCTGTGTAAACTAGGATAGAGGACTTAAACCTTTGATTGATCGAAAGAATTTCTATTAAACTCTCTTTATAAAATTTCTTCGCGGATAACAAAGTGGAACAAGCACTAATCCATAAAAATTTCTTAATCAGATTAAAGCGCGATAGTTAGAATGAGTTCTAGAGGATGTGGCCGTCATGGACGCGGTAGGGGCAGGATGACCGTGTCAGAACCCGTTAGGTCGGGTCAAGGGTCGGAGAATGAGGTACCACCACCACCCCCAACTTTTGGAGCTGAGGAGCAGGATCAGATTGGTGGTGAGGCGATGCTCATAAGTCGTGTTCTGCGAGTCTTTGAGATGGTGGCTGGAGCTAGTGGAGGAATGGGAGCTCGAAAATCTGTTCCCGAGCGACTCCGATCCAACGGAGATGAGGTATTCCGGGGTGTGTCGGGAGTGGCACCCAGTGCAGCGGAATACTGGTTAGAGTCAACTGAAAGGATCATGGATGATCTTGACCTGACGAATGAGGAGAAGCTGAAAGGAGCGGTGTCGCTTCTAAAGGAGGAGTCATATCAGTGGTGGCTCACGGTTCGAGATGGTGCTACGGCGGATGATCTTACTTGGGAGTATTTCAAAAGCCGCTCGGAGGAAGAAGTATGTGGGCACCACTACTGCGATGCTCGGAGGAAAGCCTTTTTGGGATTGGTACAAGGAAATAAGTCGATGTCGAGTATGAGGCGAGTTCTTAAGGCCGAGTCGATATGCTAGAGGCATCGTGGCTACTGAACATGAACGGTGTGTCCACTTTGAATACGGACTTAGGGATGAATTAAGGTTGTTGATTGCTCCACAGCAGGAGCGTGAGTTTACTATTCTGGTAGAAAAGGCTAAGGTAGCCGAAGGAGTCAAGGAGTCCGTGAGACAGAACTATGATAAGAATAAGCAGAAAAGAGGCTTTGGGTCGTCTGGATCGGGTATTAATGCACAGAAAAGGGCTAGGCAGAGTGGGCCGAATCAGACAGGGAGGCCCATGGCTGCTCATCAGAGACCAGCTCAGTGTAATCGCTGTGGGAAATCACATTGGGGAGGTTGTTGGACCGGTGATAAGGGATGTTTTGAATGTGGATCATTGAATCACCGTGTAAGGGACTGTCCTCGGAAGTTAGCTAAGAATCAGCCAGAGGGTCAGAATCGTACTCAGGTTAGAAACGAAGGACCACCACGGAGGGTCGTGGTAATGGTAGAGGAGGCAATGGTTCTAATCGAGTCGCACTTCTGGAAGAGGGGCAGGCAACACGAGGCAAAAGGTAGCTGGTTTGGTTTCTGCGACAAGGCGTCGAGAGGAGGGAGACGCACCGGGGCGTCATAACCGATGCGTTCCTAATTTTTGGTCTTCCGTATGTTGCATTAATTGATGTGGGTTCGACGCATTCATACGTTGCTAGTAGTGTGGTAGAGACTATAAACTTAGACTTTGAGACTTTATTTCTAGGGAGATGACAGATGATTAGCCCTCTATGTCACTCTGTAGTTGTGAACAAGCTATATAGAGATGTACCCTAGAACTTCAAGGGGTAGTATTTTGGTGATCGATGGAGCTGCCGTTTGGGGAGTTCGATTTGATTCTTGGAATGGGTGGTTGGTTAAGTATCAAGCCGGGTTGGATTTGCACCAGTAAGCGCATAGTTCGAAGATGGTGAGGTGATGAAGTGGTCATGATAGGCAATAGAAGAGATTACCTATCTAACGTGGTATCTCGCTTTGAAGGTGAGAAAATGGTCAAGAAGGGTTGTGAGGCGTTTTTGGTTCGAATTTGTGCCTTGGAGGCTAAGGAGTCGTGATTGAGAAGGTCCGAACAGTGGGGAATTCACCGATGTGTTTCGGAAGAACTTCCGGTCCGCCTCGGATCGGGAAGTTGAATTCGGTATAGACTTGTTACGGAGCGGCTTTGTGTCTATAGCACCGTGCATCGAATGGCACCAAAGGAGTTGGTGGAGTGAAGGCTCAAATTCAGGAGCTCTTGGATAGAGGGTTTATTCGACCAAGCATATCTCCGTGGGGAGCACCTGTGTTGTTTGTCAAGAAGAAGGACGGTTCAATACGGATGTGTATCGACTACCGTCAACTAAACAAGTTAACGATCAAAAACAAGTATCCGTTACCCCGGATTGATGACTTGTTTGACCAACTGAAAAGTGCATCGGTGTTTTCGAAGATAGATCTTAGGTTAGGTTATCATCAACTTAAGGTGAAGGAGGTTGATGTTCACAAGACGGCATTTCGTACTCGGTATGGGCATTACGAGTTTCTAGTGATGCCGTTTGGGTTGACCAACGCGCCGACAGCATTCATGGATTTAATGAATAGGGTGTTTCAGCAGTACTTGGATCAATTTGTCGTGGTGTTTATAGACGACATATTGGTTTACTCGAAGACGGAGGAGGAGCATGGCGGGCATTTGCGTATAGTTCTCACAGTGCGAGGAGAAGCGATTATATGCCAAATTCGGTAAGTGCGAGTTCGGCTTAGGAGGTGGCTTTCTTGGGTCACGTGAGTGTCACCAAGGGATTAGAGTGGACCCTCGTAAGGTTGAAGCGGTGTTGGATTGGAAACCGCCTAGGTCAGTGACTGAAATTCGAAGTTTTCTGGGTCTGGCAGGGTACTATCGAAGGTTTGTGGAAGGATTCTCTGACTAAGTTATTAAGAAAAGGAGTTCCATTTGTTTGGTCGGAGAAACAGCAAGAAAGTTTTAATAAGCTAAGGAAGCTTCTGACGGAAGCTCCAGTTCTAGTACAGCCTGAGGTAGGAAAATTGTTCACGGTTTATTGCGATGCATCCCATACTGGTTTGGGATGTGTGTTGATGCAGGAAGGGAAGGTAGTGGCCTATGCATCCCGTCAGTTAAGACCGCATGAGGTTAGCTATCCGACTCACGACTTAGAGTTAGCGGCAGTGGTCTTTGCTCTAAAGATATAGAGACATTACTTGTATGGGGAGAAGTCGATAGTCTACAAGGATCACAAAAGTCTGAGGTATCTTTTGACTCAGAAGGACTTGAATTTGAGGCAGCGTCGATGGACTGAGCTGTTGAAGGACTACGACTGTTCAATTGAGTACCATCCGGGAAAGGCTAACGTGGTGGCTGACGCGTTGAGCCGGAAGGTCGTGATGGATTTAAGAGCGATGTTTGCTCACCTCAGTCTATATGATGATGGAAGTCTGTTGGCAGAGCTACAAATTAAGCCAACTTGGATTGAGGAGATTAAGGAAAAGCAATTGGTGAATGATAGTTTGAATGCAAAGAGGTTGCAAGTTCAAGATAGTGGGTTAGAGGGGTATAGTTTGACCGGTGATGGTGTACTATGTTTTCAAGGACGAGCATGTATGCCGAAGGATATGGAGTTGAGACAAAGAATTCTCCAAGATGCACATAGCAGCCCATACGCTATGCATCCTGGAGGAAGCAAGATGTATAGAGATTTGCGGAAGCAGTTTTGGTGGCCAGGGTTGAAGCGTGAGGTAACTGAATTTGTGGGAAAGTGTCTGACGTGTCAGCAGGTTAAGGCTGAACACCAGTTGCCATCAGGGTTACTTCAACCAGTGAAGATTCCTCAGTGGAAATGGGAAAGGATCACTATGGACTTTGTCAGTGGGCTACCCCTCACGCCCAGCAAGAAGGACACAGTTTGGGTGATTGTGGACCGTCTGACTAAATCAGCTCACTTCATACCGGTGAGAGTGGATTATTCACTTCAGAAACTAGCTAAGTTGTATGTGTCGAAAATAGTAAGGTTGCATGGTGTGCCAGTATCGATCATCTCGGATAGGGATCCCAGATTTACATCAAGGTTCTGGAAAGCGTTGCATCAAGCTTTGGGCACGCGACTGGATTTCAGTACAGCATTCCATCCACAGTCTAATGGGCAGTCGGAAAGGGTCATACAGATTTTGGAAGATATGCTGAGAGGGTGTGTTTTGGATTTCCGTGGTAGTTGGGAGGAGTATCTACCGTTGGCGGAATTTGCTTATAACAATAGTTATCAAGCGAGTATCCAGATGGCACCATATGAAATCCTGTATGGACGAAAAGTGCCGTGCCTACATGTTGGGCGGAGTTGGGTGAGCGACAAATTTTGGGTCGAGTTAGTGACGAAAATGAAGATAAGGTTAAGGTAATTCGAGCTCGTCTCAAGGAAGCGTCGGATAGACGAAGTCTTATGCGATCTTAAGCGTAAGGAAATGGAGTATGCGGTAGGAGATAAAGTTTTTCTAAAGGTGTCACCTTGGAAGAAGGTATTGAGATTTGGTCGAAAAGGAAGCTAAGCCCAAGGTTCATCGGGCCATATCTGATGAGTGAAGCGAGTGGGACCGGTAGCTTATCACTCAGTGCCGGCGAGTTGAGTCGATTCATGACGTCTTTCATGTGTCGATCTTTGAGGCGGTATCGGTCGAGATCCATCACACGTTGTGCACTGTGGCGCGAGATTGAGGTAAACTTCGGACTTATCTTTCGAGGAAGAACCAGATTCGAGATCCTAGATCGAGATGTCAAGGTTCTACGAAGGAAATCAGTACCTTTGGTGAAAGTGCTATGGCGAAACCATGGTGTAGAGGAAGCTACGTGGGAACCCGAGGATGTGATGCGGCAGCAATACCCCCACCTCTTCTGATCAGGTAATTTCGAGGATGAAATTATTCTAAGGGGTAGAACCGTAAACTCCTAAAATTGGGGTTATTTGTGATTGAATTATTTTTCTTGTGTTTGAATTGCTGTGATATTAATTGTGGTGTAGTAAGGCTTAATTAGGGGTCTTGAGTAGGCTCGGAATAGTGGGAAAATATTTTTATAAGCTTTAAAGGTAGGGAGCCTTAGCAAGTAGGGGTTACAAGGTTAAAAGAGGAACTTTTGACACAGAAATGGCCTTGGAAAAGTGGCAAAAGGAAGGCCACTTAAGAGTTGGAGTTGACGCCACGGGAGAGCAAGGGAGCTTGTGTTCGAGTCGCGGAAACCCCTCTTTTTGCTCTTAATTGGGACGGCATAGGGGGGAGAGAATTTCTCATTTCAAACTCTTTTTGATAATAAGGATAATGAGGATATTATTTAGATATTAATTGGATTTTATTTTGATTAATTCCAAAAGATGGCAAATAGAAAATATAGGCATTTGAGTATTCAAATTATTTTGAATATTTTTAAACAATTGGCCAAGAGGAATTTTAGGTGATTACCGAAATTTGAACTCCTTGATTGATAGGAGTGGACGGCAAGTTTAGGGGGGAGAGTGCCAAAATCCTTCATTTGATTCCCAAACTCTCTCATCTTCCATCTTTTCTTTTTCTCTTTTTCATTCTCTCAAAACCGAAAACCCTTCTCTTCTTCTAAAACCTTGGCCGAATCTCCTATACCTTAATCTCCCATCTATTTCTTTCTTTTCTCTTCTCAAACCCTTAGCCGAAACTCTTATTTCACTCTTTTACTTTCTCTTTTTCCATACAAGCCGAACCTTGATGGATTGTGTTGAACAATCATAGCCGAATCTACTCCCTTGGTGTGCCGAATTTTCCTTCCTCTATTTGGTGTAGCCTTGGCCGAATATCAAAGCAAGGGTGATCCCTTTTCAGTGTTTTCCAAATCGGTTTGGGTAGGTAAGTGTGTTAGCCAAATGGCTATTTCTTCCTCTCTCTTTCTCTGTCGACTTTTACAAAGGTAAGAGTTGGTTTCGGCAATTGTTGTTAAGGGTGCTAATCACATGTTGAAACCGATTTGTCATAGGGCCTTCGGGATTTGGAAGCGAGCAAGTGAGTCCATCATCTCTGATCAATCGGTTTTGGGGTAAGGTGGTAAGGATCTATTTTTACTTGGTATTCGATTAAGCCGAAGGCTATTAACTTAATGATTGCCGATTTAGGGAAGCAGAAGCACTTTGAGGGTGGTGGCTAGTATTCAAAGATGTTTGGGTAAGGTTTCGGGTTCACAAGGAACCCTTTTCAATTGTTTTGGTTTGGCCGAATAGGCCATGGCACTAACCTTGTGGTTGGCCGAATATAGGGACAAGAAAGCAAGGGTGGCCGATTGACTCTTTGGGGTTTAGAGTTAGCGTTAGAATCGGTGTGTACATACACACTTTATGATTGATTAACTGTGCTAAATGTTTGTGTATGCTAAATCTGGTTTATGTAGCTTTGGATTTAATACCATAACGATATAAGCGATGATTCGTAAGACTACATTCGTATGAGTTTGCTATTTGATGCTTTTGGAAAGCATGGCATATTTGGTATATGCGATTTAAATGCATGTTGGCATGAATTACGTTATATATATATCATGAACTAATGTGGGTTGATGAGAGGAGAGGCGGTGATATTCGTGTCGAGCGGACACCGATGGTTTGGTACCACATTGTGACTACGGTCACGGAGGTTTGGCACCTCCAGAGGTTTGGCACCTCATAGCGTCCTCGTCCCAGTGGCTTAGCACCACAGTGGGTTGGCCCCACAATTTACATTATGGGATTGACGCCAGTGATTTGGTATCACACGATGGGTTGGCCCCATCATTTGATTTGTGACTTCGAGTCACCAGTGGTTTGACACCACCAGTGGTTTGGCACCACAATACGACGGATTTCGTGACTTTAAGTCACCAGTGGTTTGGCACCACCAGTGGTTTGGTACCACACGGGGTAGAGAAAGGTGTTTGGATGGCTAGGTTGGGTGCATGATTTAGTGCATGTTAATTTGTTATAAATTGTGTATGTTGTTGCACTAAATTGGGGAAGGGTTACACATTGAGTCTTGGTGACTCACCTTCTCCTTAACATTTTTCAGGTGACACGTAGATCGCGGATGAGGAGCCGGATGGACTCGAGGTGGCCATGCAGTGGGATTTGAATTTAATGAACTTGAATTTTAGTCTATTTTATTTTTATTGTTGGTTTTATTTTAATCAAGTTGTAATAAGGCCTCCTAGGATTATTTTTATTATCTTTACATGTTTTGAATATTTTGTTTAAACTATTTAATGATATTAAAATAAGTGCACATGTTTTCTCAAATTCAATCGAAACATGTTTTAACGTGCCACCAGGTACATTTGAAATCTATAACAACTTGACTTAATAAATATTTTTAAATAGACTAGGTATGGTTTTAGCAAGACAATTGAAAATGAAAGGTTTTCGACAAAACTTAAATCGGCTTAAAGGGATTTTACAAAATGTTTTCCTCGGTAACAAACCAAATTCGGTCGTAATGTTTGGGCCGGGTTTGGGGTGTTACAATCGAGGAGGATAACGACGTAGTGGTGATTGGGGTGATTGGGGAACGTCGATGCCATATCCCAGATATGGTCTTATACGTTTCTCATATTCAATGCCAATGCCATATCCCATATATGGTCTTATACAGGATTTCAATTTGGTGCCGAGGCCATGTCTCGGACATGGTCTTATACGGGACCTTACCCATCTCAAGTCTTGATGATATTGTTCTCTCATTTATTTAAGTCAAACCGGGACTTCAACATCATAATTGTCATCATTTTCTTACACAACACCATTATTCAAATTCATAGACATATCATACATCTTTACAAATATCAAATATTTAAAGTCACACTAACATGGCATTGAACTTATTACACGCAAACTTACCTCGACTTCAAAATAGGCCAAATTGCCGATCTAATTCGATACCTTGCCCTTCCCTCGGTCAAGGTTAATTCTTCGTTCTTCTTGATCTATAACAACAATTCAGCTCATTTAATTATCACATTGATCAACACATTTCAATAATCATACCTTGGCAAAATTACCATTTTGCCCTTAGGCTTTCACAAAATGACTATTTTACCCCTAGGCTCGTAAATCAATTCTAATCAAATTTCCTCCTTTTACAAGCCTAGATGAACATATATTTCTCTTATGACAACTCTCAATACTCATGATTTCACACATTTACCACAAATTTACAACCTTCTCAAAAAGGTTCTCTTAGGTGTTTTCATGGTAACACCTTTCACAAAAGTTGTCTATCTAACAACTAATACTCATTTTCTTTCATAAAAATGTAGCAAACAACTTAAAAGCTCACATGGCAAAACTCTAAAATTTTAACCATTTTGCAAAATAGTCCCCTCTTTTGCTAGCTCAAGCTTTAGGGGTTCCAAAAGTACAAATATTATCAAGAAATGATCATCAAATCACTTACTTGTAAAGATTGAAGTGGCTAAAAATTTTCAAGCTTCTAAACCCCTTCTTTTGCTGAAATTTTCGGTGGTAGGGAGAATGAGAAAAGATGATATATTTTCTTTCTTTATTTTTCTCTTATTTTATTCAATAAGTCACCAAAACTCACCTAACCATTGACCCATTTAATTTTCTTGTCCCTATGGCCGGCCATCACTTCTCCAATGGCCTAATTGCACATTAAAGACCTCCAATTTAATATTCTAAAGCTATTAGACACCTCTAGCTTGTAAAATAAAACTTTCGCACTTTATGTGATTTAGTCCTTTTTCGTAATTAAGCATGCAATTGCTAAAATCAAGGCACCAAAATTTTTATGCACCTATATAATCATGCTATAACATATCAAATAATACTAAAAAAAATTCTCTGACCTCGGATTAGTGGTCCTGAAACCACTGTTCCAACTAGCCCCTAAATCGGGCTGTTACATAACTAGCGACCTTAGGGTGGATCAGCGTGACAGGAGCTCGGTTTATTAATTGCGTTTACCTTAATACTATTAGGTTTATAATCATTTTCATGTGGGATGTTTTAATTGGACTTTCTGGGACTGTTGTTGTTTTTTGGTTTTATTCGTTGCTTTGGAACAATTTAATTACTATTTTTTTTGAATACCTATTTCAAACTGCAGAGTTATGATTTCTAAGATTGAAACACGATTTTCAAAATAGTGTTAATTAAGGTTTTCTGCTGTAAGATAATTTAGAAAAAAATAATATGTGACTTCCAAAATAAATTGTTAACTTTAAACGGTATGTTCTTTTAATGTTTCGAAAAGGGACAAATACAAGGTTTGGTTTGAATTGTTTTCAAACTTTGGATTCCAAAATGAATTTTATGTGACTCCTCAAAATTCGACCATAACATCTAGGCTGGGTTTGGGGTGTTACATTTAGTAGTATCAAAGCCAGGTTCAAAACTCGGGCTTTGATTTTTTAGTTCAAAAATTTAAAGAAAAGTATTTTAATTCAAATTTTGAAGTAATTTTCTTTTGAAAAATGAGTTTGTGGAATTACCGAGTCCCCGACATCGATCCTGTAAGTACTTCTGCTTTAGTTATACTTTATAGTTTAGAAAAATAATGTAGTGTTAGAAATTACTCTGCTTTGGCTAAAAGATTGTGATAATTTCGTAAAAAGCTCTTGATAAATTTTGGACATAAGATATATGATAACAAACTTCAAATTGATGTACAAAAATTCTAAAATTGTAGATAATTTATAATGAATTTGTGAGGAACACGTGGATGAGGTACTCGTGGGCGCGGTGGGGGCCGAAGAGAGGCTCGAGTCGAGTCATCTTCGATGGGCATTATACCCAATCTTGACTTGAGTGAAACTATGGGTACGCCTACTACTGAGACAGAGTCTCAGGCTCAGACAGTTGGGGACAACGCATTGTCCCAATCCATGTTGAAAGTGTTGGAAAGGGTCGCTGGGACCCATACTGGATTTGGTAGCTATGAGGTGATAACTGAACGACTTCGGTCAAATGGGGCTGAATTATTTAAGGGTGTTGTTGGGGTTACCCCGACTGTGGCTGAATACTGATTGGAGGCCACTGAGAGAATTATAAATGATCTGGACTACATCCCCGAGCAAAAATTAAATGGTGCAGTATCGTTGCTTCACGATGAAGCACACCGGTGGTGGCAAAATTTTGAAAAGGCACCTAGCCGGAACAGGTGACTTGGACCTTCTTTCGTAGAGCCTTCTAGAATAAGTCTATGGGGGCAAGGTATATTGAGGCTCGGAGGCTTGAGTTTATTGGGCTGACTTAGGGGGATAGATCTATGGCTGAGTATGAGGTTGAATTCTTGAGATTGAGTAGGTATGCTCGAAGCATGATTGAGAATGATTATAAGAAGAGTGTCCATTTTGAGAACAGACTGAGATATGAAATTAAGGTTCTGGTAGCTCCGCAACGGGAGCGAGTCTACAAAACTATGGTGGAGAAGGTAAAAATTACGGAGGAGAGTAAGCGCGCAGAGCGCGAAAAGAGGGATAAAGAGAGGGACCAGAATAAATCTAAGAGGGATTTGTGTCATTCTAGTTCTGTTCAGTGGCCTAAAAAATGAGCCAGATTTGATGGGCATCAGCAGGTTGAGGCACCAGTTATTTTTTCTAGGGTTGAATTATGTGGGGAATGTGGTAGGCGCCGTCCGGGCGAGTGCTGGAGGAGGTTGGGAGCTTGTTTGTGATTTAGGTCTACGGAGCACTGCATTAAGGACTGTCCGCTTCGAGACAATCAGGTGCAAGCTCTAGCTCTTGGTTTGGTTCAGCCTCAGAGGGCAATTCAGTAGCCACCAAGGGGTCATGGTCAGGCTAGATGTGGTAATGGTATGAGTAGAGGGCAGAGAGCACCGGACAGATGTGCTAATCAGACTGAGGCGAGACAACCTGCATTAGTGTATGCAATAAGGTGCTGCGAGGATAGAGACGCCACCGATGTGATAGTTGGTATGTTTTTCATTCATTCAATACCTTATTTTGTATGATAGACATTGGTTCGACCCACTCATACATAGCTAGTACTGTTTTTGTTAATCTAGGAAATTCTGTTGAAAGTACTTCTGGTGAGATTTCTGTGAGTAGTCCATTGGGTCAGTCTGTGCAAGTTAATAAAGTTCATAAGAGGTTCCCGTTGGAGATACAAGGTGTTGTGTTTCCGGCTAGTTTGATGGAATTACCATTCGAGGAGTTTGATCTGATACTGGGTATGGACTGGCTCGTAGAGCATCGAGTGAATTTGGATTATGTTACAAAGAGAGTAACTCTGATATTTGAGGATGATGTGGAAATTGTTATGGTTTGTGAACATTAAGATTACCTCTCTAATGTAATCTCCACTCTAGTAGTCAAAAAGTTAGTCCGAAAAGAGTGTGAGGCATTTCTGTTGTATGTACATGACATGAGTTTTGTGGAATCATCTGTTGAGAATATTTGGACAGTTAATAAATTTCTAGATGTCTTTCCTGAGGAATTTTCGGGGTTACCACAGGATAGGGAGATTGAGTTCGGTATTGAGGTTTTGCCTGGAACAGCTTCGATATCCATTGCTCCTTATCGCATGGCGTCAAAGGAGCTTATGGAATTGAAAGTGCAACTTCAGGAACTTTTCGATCGAGGTTTCATTAGGCCTAGTGTGTCTTTGTGGGGAGCACCAGTTCTTTTTGTGAGAAATAAAGATGATACTATGTGGATGTGTGTAGATTACCGTCAGTTGAATAAATTAACGGTAAAGAATAAGTACCCACTTTCGATAATTGAAAACTTGTTCGATCAGTTTCGTGGGGCATCTATATTCTCAAAGATTGATCTTCGTTATAGGTATCATCAATTAAAGGTTAAAGAGGCAGATGTGCATAAGACCATCTTTAGGACTCGTTATGGGCACTATAAGTTCCTTGTTATGCCATTTGATTTGATGAATGCTCCGGCTACATTCATGGATCTCATGAATTGAGTCTTTCAGTCGTATCTGAATCAATTTTTCATGGTTTTTATTGACGGCATTTTAGTGTACTCTAAGAACGAGGTTGAGCATGATGAACATCTTAGAGTAGTTCTGCAAATATTCCGCGAGAAAATATACGGTAAGTTGAGCAAGTGTGATTTCTAATTAAGAGAGGTTACTTTTTTGCGACATGTGGTTTCTGTTGAGGGTATTTGTGTTGACCTTAAAAAGATTGAGGATGTTCTCGAGTGGAAATAGCCTAGGAATGTGTCTGAAATCTGAAGTTTTCTCGGTTTAGCAAGATATTATCGGATGTTTGTAGAGGGTTTTTTACTTATCGCAACTCCCTTGACCAAATTATTATGTAAGAATGCACCTTTTGTTTGGGCCGATGAGTAGCAATCGAGCTTTGAGAATCTCAAATATATTTTAACTCAGACATCCATTCTAATACAGCCTAAATCTGGTAAAAAGTTTGTGGTGTACAATGATGCTTCTCAGAATGGTTTAGGATGTGTTCTGATGCAAGATAGTAAGGTTGTAGCTTATGCATCTAGACAACTTAAGTCACACGAAGGCAACTATCCTACACACGATCTTGAGCTAGATGCGGTTGTCTTCGTTTTGAGAATTTCGAGGCACTATCTGTATATTGAGAGGTGTATTATCTACACTGATCGCAAGAGTCTCAAATATCTCCTTACTTAGAAGTAGTTAAATCTTAGGCAATGTAGATTGATAGAGTTGCTTAAGGACTATGACTGCACCATTGCGTATCATCTTGGTAAGGCCAATGTTGTGGTCGATGCTCTTAGTCGTAGATCAATGTCTGATTTGAGGGCGATGTTCGCTGAGTTGCAGGTTAAGCTGACTTGGATTGATCAGATTCGGGGTAAGTAGTTAGTCGATGAATCTCTGGTTCTTCACTTTTAGTATATTAAAGAGGGTAGAACTTCTAATTTTGGGTTTAATAGTGAGGGGGTTTTGTGTTTTAGAGGTCGGGTTTGTGTGCCTAATTATGCCGGGTTGAGGCAATCTATTTTGCGGGAAGAGTATAGTAGCCCTTATGCTATGCACCCTAGTGGGAATAAGATGTATCGTGATCTCCGAGAATTATACTGGGGGCCCAGTTTGAAGCGAAAGGTAATTGATTTTGTTTCTCGTTGTCTGACGTGCCAGCAAGTTAAGGTTGAGCACCAACTGCCTTCGGGTTTGCTTCAACTCGTCAAGATGTTGGGAAATGTGCCCATATTGTAGTAAACAGGTAACTGTTTTTAATTTATTTGAACGATGAATAAATAAATAAAGTTAATTTCACATTTCACTATTATGTCTTTTGTATTTTCTGTCTTTTATATTTTGCATGCATAGCGAAATTGTGACAAGCAAATATTAGCTCGTTGATTGTTTAAAGTTAAAACTGAAGATAAGTGGCATTGTAAGAACATTTAAATTTCGAGAAAGACAACTTACTTCAGTAGATAATCTAAATAAGTCCGTAATCCCGTAAAAGAATCGAAGTGAGCATTTCATTCAAATACTGAGAAGGATTATTATGTCTTCTACAATTCCAATTGGGGAGATGGCTAGTCTTGGCTATCAGAGCAGTTAACTCCACGAGTAGATACATGGATGTATTCATTGGTAGAATGGTACACTGGACTAGACCTAAGATGAATTAATTTTGAATCCGTTTGTGAATTAATTCACTTGTGACGTTCACGGTGTGACTTACATAAATCCTGAGTTAGTCACTGACCATGCGTATGCAACTCATGTGCTTTGATATAAGTGGAGGCTTATGTTGTAAAGTTAATCGAGCCCATAGTCGGTATGTTGGGTACATGACTTCTGTGTGCATGGGTTTACTAGCAACAGTGGAATTCATAGCTCAATTAAAGAGTTAATGATATCCTCTCATTGGCATTGTGTGGATTGATAAATATGGAACGTGGCCACGGGTCAAGAACTAACAATTTATCACAGTCATTTGTTGACAGTGATCATATTAATCATTAAGAAGACACAATGGTGACAATGAGATAAAATAGGATTGTATTGAGTGAACAGATTTAACTAAAAGGAATCAAGGATATCATATGAGGGTAACACACACATGACGAGGTCATTGGAAAAAGCAGTTGGATGAATTGCTTTTGTAAAGAGTATACAATAAGGAGTTTTCAATCATGGTACTTCTTGTGGACTGACTCCATGATTAAGTAATTTTGAAATATCGGAATGATGCTTCTGGACATAATTGCAATCACTAGAGCCTAATTGTATATGTTAGATTGGTCCCTCCGCTAGCTCAACAAAAGCTCGATCGGACTGCATTTGAATCAGAAGAAGTTCTATGACTTTGGGAATAATTTAATCGAGTCAATTTATTTGATGTGGAATTAAATTAGGTGGTCGTATGAATTGTTCAACTGGATAATTTGATTAAAGAATTTTCTTGAAAAATTAATTTGGAAAATCTAAGTGATTTTTGAAAAAATTAATTTTGATCAAGTAAAATTAAATTAGTCAAATCAATTAAAATTAATATGATATTTTTGGAAGTTAATTTTCAGGTCAAACAATTGGCCAATGGGTAATTGAACTTGAAAATTGCACTTGATATCGTATATTGGGCATAGGAGCCCAAAACCGAGACCAAGACCTAAAATCTGGTCAAACCGAGCTCGGTATGTGAAATTGAGCGGATGGTCCAACCAGTGGCTAGATCGGACCGATCGGGTCATCATTGACCCTGACCAAACTGGCAACAGTCGGATCGGCTCAGGTGTCGTAAGGTTGTCGCACCTACATCACTGGACACGACGGTGTTGGTGGCTACGATAGCGGCGTCTCAGTGGCTGGCGGCAGTTGGTTGTCATTGGTTGAGCAGTGGAAGAGTTACACTCCTACTGGGACTCTACCAGAGAATTTGATTTCAGATTAACTATTCCAAAAACAATATTATTTTAATAGTCTAATATTAAATTAAATTTAATGCTTATATTAATAGTATGTTATTAATTTAATATTAAAGCGATTATCTTAATATTAAATTTAATTTAATGTTTATCTTGTAGATAAATATTACATTATTTTAATAAGATTTAATATTAAATTTAATCTAATATTTATCTTGATAAATATTATATTAATTTAATATGAAAGTGATTAAGTTTAATCATAGTTGAACTCTCTAAACTCTCCCTATATAAAGCAAGCATTGGGTTATTATTTTCACACACTTGAATTCAAGAGAAAGTTGTAGAGAGAAAATTCTCTGAAGAGATTATTCCAGAAAATTTCTAGAGATATTTTTTTGATTTACAACTTGACCCAAAAGTTTAGAGAAATTACAAAATTACCCTATTGGTAATTTTTGTGAAAATTTTCTGATTCGAAGTGAGCCTACATTCGACAGACGTGAGCTTGAGGATAACGGAGAAGACTACTCGGTCGAAGCGCTCATCCTAGGCGAATCGAAAATGTACAATTTTGATTAAGTGTTTATTACTTTAGATATCAAAACCAAGACCTTATTTTGGAAAAAAATTAAAACTCTAGTTTTTCCCTAAATTTATTTTCCGCTACGTTTTCCAAACCCATTTTTTCCAAGATAATATTTCTCTTTGGAAATGAGAGCGTGTGACTTTGGATTTCATTAGTGGGTTGCCCTTGATACCCACTAAGAAGGATTCGATTTGGGTCATCGTGGATCTGTTGACTATGTCTGCCTATTTTCTTCTGGTTAGGACTGATTATTCTCTGCAGAAATTGGCTAAGCTGTTTGTTTCTGAGTTTGTTAGGTTGCATGGGGTTCCAGTTTTGATTATCTCTGATAGGGACCCTCGTTTCACTTCTCGGTTTTGGAAAAAATTGAATGAGGTTTTGGGTACTCGTTTGGACTTTAGTACTGTGTTCCATCCTCAAACTGATGGGCAATCTAAGAGGGTGATTCAGATATTGGAGAATATGTTACGGAGTTGTGTTATCGACTTCTGTGGTAGTTGGGAGGAGTTTATACCATTGGCCAAGTTCGCCTATAATAATAGCTTCAAATCTAGTATTTAGATGGCACCTTGCGAGGCTTTATATGATTGTAAGTGTCACACCCTTTTCTGTTGGACTGAGTTAAGTGAGAGGCGAGTTATAGGTTCTGATTTGGTTTCTGAGACTGAGGGCAAGGTTAGGCTGATTCAGGATCGACTTAAGACAACTTCTGATAGACAAATCTTATGTGAATCTGAAGAGGAAAGATATAGAGTTTCCTGTGGGAGATTGAGTTTTCCTTAAGGTATCTCCGCGGAAAAATGTCATTCGATTTGGACGTAAAGGCAAGTTGAGCCCTAGGTTCATTGGGCCTTATCAGATTTTGAAACGCATTGGGTCGGTCGTTTATCAGTTAGAGTTACCTCCGGAGTCAGAGCGTATTCATGATGTGTTCCATGTTTCTATGTTGAGGCGGTATCGGTCTGATCCGTCTCAAATAGTATCAATTGAGGAGATTGAGGTAAGACCAGATTTGAATTTGGAGGAGGAGTCGTTTCAGATTTTGGATCGTGAGGTTAAATTCTTGAAGAGGAAGACTATACCATTCGTTAAGGTTCTGTGGAGAAATCATTGTACAGAGGAAGCTACTTGGGAACCTGAGTACTCGCTACGACAACAATACCCACATTTGTTTGAGTCATGTAAATTTTGAAGCCTAAATTTCTTTAAGGAGGGGAGAGTTGTAACGCCCCAAAAATTTGAGTTCTTGGATTGTTAAGTTTTGTCAAGTAATTGATCTGTTTCAGTGGTTAAGTGTCTTAGATGTGTGTTTGAGGTTCTGTATAGCATAATCTAATATATTCTCTGAAATATTTATGCATTTGATATGTTATTTGTGACATTATGCACACCGAGCTTGTAAGCTCACATTTTGTGTGTTTCCTTTCAGGTAACCAGCGACCTTAGGGTGGATTGGCGTGACAGGAGCTCGGTTCATTAATTGTGTTTACCTTAGTAGTATTAAGTTTATAATCGTTTTCATGTGGGATGTTTTAATTGGAATTTTTGGGACTGTTATTGGTTTTTTGTTTTATTCATTGCTTTGGAACAATTTAATTACTATTTTTTTAAATACCTATTTCAAACTGCAAAGTTATGATTTCCAAGATAGAAACACGATTTTCAAAACAATGTTAATTAAGGATTTCCGCTATAAGATAATTTAGAAAAAAAAGAATATGTGACTTCCAAAGTAAATTGTTAACTTTAAACGGTATGTTCTTTTAAAGTTTCAAAAAGGGACAAAGACAAGGTTTGGTTTCGAAATGTTTTTGAACTTTGGATTTCAAAACGAATTTTATGTGACTCCTCAAAATTTGGCCATAACGTCTAGGTCGAGTTTAGGGTGTTACATCCCTATTGATAATTCACAATGTATAACTTCCAGATGAGCTCCATATCATGCTATTATAGAATATCATAATTTAATTAACAATGACTCAAATTCTGAATAAACTAAGAAGAAGATGCGATACCCCTTACTTTTCATACTTACAGATCATCATAACATATACCCTTCTTGACATAAAGATACACATCTCTTTTTCATGGAAAACCCTTAAAACTTTATTCAACTCTTATTCCAGAGCATATTAATACCTTATATTGGTTACATTTATTACAGAACTACTAGAACTTACTCATATCTTAGCATAGAGGCAAACATTCAGATTCATAGCTTACTAGATATTCTTGTCAGTTCATGCCACATAAGCTTAACAGAATACACCATACAAGTAATCAGATAGAACACACCACTAAGGCGATCCATTCAGAGTTTGCCACAAAGGCATCCCTTTTCAGAGTTAGCCACACAGGCTATTCTATTCAGAGTTCGCCATAAAAGCTATTCTTTTCAAAGTTCACCATAAAGGCTTTTCTTAACTGTTGTGTTTACAATATGGATTTGCCTAAACTCAAATTACGTGAGTTCTTTTTAGAGGATGCCATGACCATGAAATTTTCCTTTATATTTTATATTATAATTCGTGTTTTCAGTCCTAACGGACTCCACTAGACACCACCGCGGTTAACAGACATAGACTCTCTTGACAGATTCTTCATGCATTAACACAATCTAAATTCAACCTTTTACTTCACTAACATACACCTAAACAAAACACACGTCTCATAACATACATTTAAGATATATACATACTGTAACACCCTATTCCCGATCCAGTCGCTTAACTCGAGCTATAAGGCATTACGACAATAATCTATGAACATTTATTGTAAATTTCAATCAAAATCAACTAAATAAATCATATTCAATCATTTCCATGCTTTTCAAACAATTCTGGACCTAATTCAAGCTTACAGAACATTTAAAACAAATCGATATCAATTCTGGATTAAATTGAAATTTCTACAAAATTTTAAATAAAATGTACGAACAAGGGTCACACGATCATGTGGCCAGACTGTGTGAAAGAGCCCAGGCCATGTGGCTCAGGGACATGGTCGTGTGGCCAAATCGTGTACAGTTTAAAAATAGGGTCACACGGCCGTGTGTCTGACCGTGTACAATTCGAAATAAGGTCACACGGCTATGTCGCAGACTCTGTGCCAAACAATGTGTGATTCGAAATAGGGTCACACGGCTGTGTCGCAGACTGTGTAACAATCTGAGACCGTGCGGAACATACCTGCACCAAAATTGAATAGGCCACATGGCCATTTGGAGTGACCGTGTGTGGCACATGACCGTGTGACAACCCGTGTGCACCTAAAATAATTTCTAAAACAAGTCAAAACATTACCCATTTCTTAGATGCCAAGCCAAATCAAAATCAATCATTCAGATGCATTCAAAACACATTCAAATAAGCTTAAAACATACCGAAACATTCAACCTAAGTGCCTAACCAATATGCCCTCATTGGCACCACATTTCATACACCAACCAATTAACAATAAATGACTAGAAGTTCCTACCTTTTACACATGCCAAACATACCAATTCATCCATACCCTTCACATTCAATTCTACCATGTTTTAACCACATTCATGAAGCACCAGCCAAATAGTCAAATGCACATACATATAGACATTTACAAGACCAAACAAGGATATACATAACCATAAGTATGCAACTATTACACTAGCATAAAACATATCACTTGAAGTAACTACTTATATATATACAAGTTACTTCTATTACATGGCACATATTCCTAAAATAAACAATTTTAAAATCTATCGAAATGTAGCTGGATAGTGTGATCTTCGAGTTGATCCGATCGCCCGATTTCACAAAACGATATCTACAAGGAAACAAGAAAAACGACACGAGTAAGCTTTAATAGAGCTTAGTAAGTTCATAGGTCAAAGCGATAAAACTTACTGTATAAACATAACAAATTATGTAATAACAATGTTGATAAACATTAATCCTGCCTACCACAACTAATCAACAGATGAGTTTTGTATATATATATGAGTTGCCTAATCTAATCAATCATACAAGATCATTCAATATCAAGTCACGCTATAGTATTGAAAAATCATGCAAACGTTTGTATAATTCAAGAACTAGTCATTTAACTATCAAAAATATGCTCGATGAATGATATAAATAGATACGGATACGCGGTTATCCACCCATGACATGCCAGAAAGCTCAAATAAGAAAAACCAATTGAGAACACGCCTAGGCACTAAGTGACTAGCCCGTAGGCTAACATCCCTCCAAAAACACGTCTAGACACCAAGTGCCAAGCCTGTAGGCTTTACATCCGCCCCCAGTAACACACCAAAATCACTGTAAATATAGCTCGATAATCCACAAAAAATGCTGGATTTTGGTATACCCAGTGCAGTAATAAGTCAGAAATCATTTTTACACCATAAGTCAATCCCGTACAACACACAAAATAACCTATTGGCATGCCAATTGTATCCTATACTATGTTCATCTGGGCTCAATACATATCATTGTATTAACACTGTTCAAGTCAATTACTTTCTCACCTCATAACAATTTATAACAATCCAATTATACCTAAAATATCTGACAACCACAACTCACAAATCAATATAACATTTCAAATTATACTAAACTAAATCGTTTGAACTTACCAGGGCTAAACTGCAGGGATGGTAAAAACCTAGGGGCTAATCAGCAACTTTCTCTTTTCCACGATTATCTACTGGATTTTGATCGATAAAGTAGTTTATTTCAATTATTAGCTTCAAATTTATGGAAATATTCAATTTAATGAGCATGTATTCCTATTTATAATTTTTCACAATTGCCCCAAATTTTCACATTTCATTTTATTTGGTCTTAAAACCAAAAAAGGATTATTTTCACAGTTAAACCCTGTACACCCATTAAGTTGAATGCTTAACCACCTCAAACCAGCCATAAAATCCTAAAATTTTACAATGAAACCATGCCAAAATTTTCATACTTTTCAATTTAATCCTTAAACTTATAAATTATACAAAATTAGTTTGTAAACTAAAATCAAAATCATCACCAAGCTTCAAACAAAGCCAAACACAACTAAAACAGCTTCAAGAATATCAATGGAAAGTTTTTAGAACTTTGACAATACTTCAAAATAGTCCCTAGGCTAGCTAGATTAAGTTACAATGATCTTAAAAACATAAAATTCATGAAAAACGAGTGAAAAATGGACTTACATGCAAAGAAATAGACAAGGCCGAAGCTTGCCCAAGGTTTTCAATGGTGTTTTTAGTTTGAGTAAACACGAAAATGAAGAAGATGATAGTGGTTTCTTTTGTTTTATTTTAATTAACCTTTTAACATTTATTTAATATAAAATTTTAATCAATAAACTTAATTTTTTTCACAAAAAAAATCGACCACTAAGAAAAAAAAAGGCTAAATTTCCATTTAAATCCATGCAATAATGTTTTGCCATCTATTTGACCCAAATAAACTAATAGCAATTGACTTTTGCACTTTTTTACGATTTAGTCATTTTTCTTTAATTGACAGTGTAGAACTCACCTAACACCCACGTACAACAACTTGCACTCTAGATTTAAACTTCTACCATGAAACCATAACAACCACTGCTTACAAAACATAGGAACACCATTACTACTCTTACACATACAAGTTGCTTATCAATTCAATCGATGTCAATTCCATGCAAAAACCTTATACTTACAGTCTCACTGTTCAGTTACCAGATACTTATTTACTCATTTAGAACTCAACATGCAGAGTTGAAATACTTTCCCTGATGGGAAGTAACTATTGATCATAAAAGAACCTTAGCCTCTAGATCTTCGAGGTAGGATACATTCAGATTTAAGGAAGGTTTCATAATATACCACTTAAGGAAGAGGAAGAAAAAGAAAGAAGAACACCTTTCAGAACACATTCTCACATATAAATATGACTCATCTTTCTTAGAGGAATTTAACAAGTGCCATATGTATTAGAACTTGCCTTCTTATTGGCCTACAATTTCTAAGAAAAGTATAAATAGGTTCCCTTCATCAAACTTATCAGGCTAAACTATACAATTGGTTTCTAACCAGATTACTTAAAGTGTAACTAGCACAATATTCCATACAAACCAGGCGTACTATACCTTTGGTGATAATCATCCCATAATTCACTTTTATCCCTTAACACGAACGTCTCCTTCATAGAATAGAATATCATGAAATCAAATTCTCACCTACTCAAGAGGCGGTTACTATACGCCCACATGTATATGCCAAAATGGTCATTTGGGTGGATATCACTACGCCAGACAGACTATCTACTTCTATACACCCAAAATTTTACATCCGCCAGAATTGGTGTAACATCCTAAAATTTAGAATTTTATGTGTTGCATTATTTCTTGCGTTAGGCTAGTTAAAAATATTAATTGAGTATGTTTAGGGGTCCTAAGAAGGCTCGGGGTTGAATTGAGCCTTAGCAAAAATGTTTGTGTTTAAGCACTTTAAGGAGAAAAGGTAGGTGGCATCAAGGCTTATGGAAATAAGTGTGCATTTTGCTAGCACAAGTGAAGCTAGAAGAGGAGTGGTGTGGCGTTGCATGTATGGGCTTGAGGGGTGGAGTTCGAATCCCACTTAGTGCAAATTTTGGGATTTTATTTTTGTATTCCTTCCCTAAGTGTCGGCCAAGGTGGTATTTAAGGCAAGGAAGACTTTTTAATTATGGAAATGTGGCTAAGGATTATGGTAAGGAGGAAGATAAGGGTTAATGAAGGAAAGAATCAAAAGAAAAAGGCAAGATAAGGGAACATGTTGGCCTTTTTTGTGGGTGATGTTTTGGAAAGATTTTTGTTGGTCAACATCCATCCTTTTGGAAAGAGTACACACGATTTTGGTTAGGGAATAGGGATAGCCAAAATTTTCATTAGTCTTTTGGCAAAATTTTGGTGCTTGTTAGGCCTAATTTCTTTTAACATATGTTCTTTTCTCCAATTCCTTCTCTCATTGCCGAAACTCCAAAGCCAATAGTGAGTATTCTTTTTCTTCTTTTCTTTCTTTGTTTTACCGAAACCATCTAGCCATTGTGACCAAATTATTTTCGATTATTACCCTTTGAAAATCGAATCAAGTCAAACACTCTTTCTCCATCTTTCTTTTCTTTTTCACAAAAATTCTCCAACTCTTCTTTCTTCTTCTCTAATCCATATTCTCATAGCCGAATTTTTTTTTGTTCATTTGTCCTCCATAGCCGAACCTTTCAACCCATAATCTCTCCTTCACAATTTCTTTCTCATTTGTGTGGACATCCTCTTTTTCGAACAAATCGTGATCTAAGTGAGTGGCCGAATATCATTCTAGCCTTAAGTCAATCGGTGGAGATCAGATCCAATATCGTTAAGGGTCTAAAACGCTCGTTCTATTTCACTCGTGGATCCTTCGGATATAGTGGCAAGTGGTACCGAATCGAAAGGAAAAATGATTGGAGAACTCAAAAGGAGTGGATTTGCGGTTCCTACTCCTAAGTTCAAACGAAGGGCGGTATCGGCGATTCGAGATTTTCCACCGGGTTGTGGACCATCATTCGATGAGAATCGACAAATCGTGGTCGTTCACAATTTTGAGAGTGCCGACGATCAAGACGGTTTAATACTTACCGTAATCAGGTGTGTAATCTCACACCGTAATTCTGTAGATTATGATTCGGTAACATGTTTGATAGTTGATTGTTATTATTATACGACTAAAGATCGTAAAATTGGCATTAAACGAGAAATTGGCATAAAGTACATTATTTTTATAGATTTGACAAAATCGGCATTAAAGTTGTTAGAATTACGAAAATGTCCCTATGGACCGATTTACTGAAATGTCCCTATGGACCGATTTACCGAAATGCCCTATGGGCCGAATTACCGAAATGCCCCTATAGGCCGAATTGTTAAAATGCCTTAGTGGGCCGAATTATTACAAAATGCTATAATGGGCTGATTCATTAAAAATATTCTATAGATTAATGGTTGTATTTATATGTGGATATTATATGTTACTATGCATATTGCATCTTTATATATTGCATGGGATGGGAAACTTGAATGAAGAGAAGTGTAGACCGGTGGCATTGCCACAAATTCTGATAATGGCTATGTGCCAATTTAAATATGGCTTTGTGCCATCGTGATTAAGGCTGTGTGCCGATTATATTACCGTATATGATACTCTGGTGGCTTAGCCACAAAAATATTATAAATGGCAGCTTGTCTGCAAATTGGAGAGACTGGCGGGGTGGGTTGACTTGATCCCCACAGGAGAGATTGGTTGGTCGGGGGAGAGATTGGATGGATGGGTTGGGTTGCATACTTTGCATTTATATATATATACTGTTTTGTAATTGGGCTTCGGCCCAAGATTATGTTATATGGGCTCAGGCCCAAGATGTTATTATGGGCTTAGGCCCAAGTTGATGCTAAATGGGTTTAGGCCCAGTGGACAACGGTAAGGGGATTATACACTGAGTTCTAGTAACTCACCCCGTTTCCTTAACCCTTACAAGTAATGCTCAGTGAAGTGGACTTGGGCCATGGATGACTCGGTGGAGGCCATACTTCAAAAATGGTTTTTATTGAACTTTAGATTTCTATTTCCGTTCACTTTAGTACTTTTACTATTTTGGGTTTTTATGGTTTAATAAAGCCTCTCGAATATTTTTATTTTGCTTTATGTTTTGACGTACTTATTATATTGCTTGAAATGTTTTAAATGGGGATTTTTCTAAAAATTTAAATAAAGGTTCTCCAAAATAGATTAACAATTGGATTTCATAACAAACTTTTACAAATATTTTAACTTGGAAATTTTCTCTCAAATTATCAACAATATTTTCAAAAGTCATAGTTTATAAGATCTTTAGTTCAAATTATCGATTTATCAATCAACCTTCGAGATTAGTTGTATTTTATCAAATATTTCAAATCAAACTTGTTTTTCTTGATTATAACAAAATAATACCTATTTTAGTACGAATAAAAAGGATTTTACAAGTTTTCTCATGTGACATGTCAGATCCGGTCATAGCGCATGGGCCGGGTTTAGGGTGTTACATTTAATGGTATCAAAGCCAGGTTGCAAAACTCGGCTGTGGTTTGGGTTCAAAATCATTTTCCAAAGCTGTTTAAAATTTTAATTTATAGATGCATGTTCTAAAGGAAGTATGACACCACGGGTATCCGGCACCAAGTCAAGTAAGTATATGTTATCATTTTATGATTATGATTATTGCGATATGACCGTAGAAATACTCTAGAACTTTTAGTTTTAGGAGCTGAAATTATAGAGATTGAGACTATAGGATGCGTTTTGTGAAAACGACCTTACTTCCTATACTTCATAAAATATTGTTTAATAAACACTGAAATAGTATAACTGATTCATAAGACTCTTAATCAGATTAAATCGAATTAGCAAATATGAGCGCTAGAGGACGTGGACGCGGTAGACGTGGCCGTGGTAGAGGCTGTGGCGCTAGAGTTGTATCTGAGGCATCGGGACATATGCCGAAATGGGCCTTTCGTCGTCACTGTGATCAAGCCGGGTCACATGATCGTATAAGAGAGGACGATGCACTGTCTCAAGTAATGTTGCGAGTTTTGGAAAGGGTTGCTGGAGCAAGAACTGGGCCAGCAGCTCGTGGGTCGATATCAGAGCGACTTAGATCGAATGGAGCTGAGGTTTTTAGGGGTATCTCGGGTGTAGCCCCAAATGTAGCGGAGTACTAGCTTGAGGCGGTGGAGCGAATCATGGACGATTTGGATTGCACCGCCGAGCAGAAATTGAAAGGAGTGGTGTCTTTGCTGAGAGATGAGGCACATCAGTGGTGGCTCACTGTCCGGGAAGGCACTCAGGCCGATCGTATTACCTGGGAATTCTTTAAAACCGCATTTAAAGGAAAATATGTCGGGGCTAGTTATGTGGATGCCCGAAGGAAGGGGTTCTTGAATCTGGTTCAAGGATGTAAATCTGTGGCAGCATATGAGGCAGAATTTCTGTGTCTGAGTCGGTATGCCCGGGGAATAGTGCCGACTGATTATGAACGCTGTGTGCATTTTGAGGACGGGTTACGTGATGAGTTACGGGTACTGATAGCCCCATAGAAGGAGAGGAATTTTGCCATACTGGTGGAGAAAGCCAAGATAGCTGAGGAGGTTAAACACTCGGAGAGGCAAAACCGAGACAAGGATAGGGGCAGGAACAAGAGAGACTCTGGGTACTCAGGTCCTGCTAGGGGTTTCGAGAAAGGACCGTAAATGAGGACCAATTGGCGGGTGCTTCACCGCTACTAATCGATTCTGACCTTGTGCGGATTATGGGAGACTTCACTCGGGTGAATGTTGGAAGAGAACCGATGGTTGTTTCAGATGTGGTTCCAAGGATCATCGGTTTAAGGATTGTCCTCGACAGCCTGCTTATACTCAGGGTGTTTGTAACGATTTTGCGCAGCCAGCTAGAGGCGCTCAATAGCCGCCGAGAGGCTGTGGGCCAGGTCGAGGTGGTAATGGCATAGGACGAGGTCAGGGTGCACTGAGTAGACGTACTGGTAATAGGGGTAACGCGGAGGCGAGACAGCCAGGGTTGGTTTACGCGGTCAGACGTCAAGAGGATGGCGATGCACCTGATGTCATAACCGTGACGCGTTTTCATAGCCGATGTACTGTTCTTCGCTTTGATAGATATTGGATCCACCCATTCGTATGTTGCTTGTGCTGTGTCTGGAACTCTGAACATTAGATCTGAGATTAATGCTAGAGAAACAATTGTAATTAGCCCTTTAGGACAGTCAGTGATAGTAAATAAGTTGTTTAGGAAGGTGCCCTTAGAAATTCAGGGGGAAGTTTTTCTGGCGGATTTGATGGAACTTCCATTCGGTGAGTTCGATCTTATTTTGGGCATGGACTGGTTGGTGAAACACCGTACGAACTTAGATTGTGCTGCAAAACAGATGGTGCTAAGAACTTTGGAGGATAAGGAAGTGATGATGATAGGTGAAAGAAGAAACTATCTGTCTAATGTGGTATCTGCTTTAAAGGCAGAAAAGTTGGTGCGAAAGGGGTGTGGAGCGTTCTTAGCCTTTATCAGTGATTTGGATGCCAAAGAGTTGACGATAGAAAGTGTCAAAACAGTGAAAGAGTTTTTGGACGTCTTTCCCGAGGAGCTTCCAGGATTGCCTCCGGATCGGGAGGTAGAGTTTGGCATTGAGCTGTTGCCAGGAATGGCTCCGGTGTCCATTGCTCCTTATAGAATGGCGCCGAAAGAGTTAGCGGAGCTTAAAGCTCAAATTCAGGAGTTGTTGGGTCATGGATTTATTCGACCAAGTGTGTCACCGTGGGGAGCGCCGGTCTTGTTCGTTAAGAAAAAGGACGGATCAATGCGTATGTGCATCGATTACAGACAGCTGAATAAATTAACAATCAAGAACAAGTATCCATTACCGAGGATCGATGATCTGTTCGATCAGCTACGAGGAGCTTCGATTTTCTCGAAGATAGACTTGAGATCGGGATATCACCAGCTTAAAGTCAAGGAGGTGGATATTCATAAGACTGCATTTCGAAATCGTTATGGGCATTACGAGTTCTTGGTGATGCCGTTTGGGTTGACAAATGCACCAGCTGCATTTATGGACATGATGAACCGAGTCTTCCAACCCTATCTAGACCGGTTTGTGGTAGTGTTCATAGATGACATCTTGGTGTACTCGAAGAATGAAGAAGAGCACGATTTGCATCTACGGGTAGTATTGCAGATATTAAGGGAGAAGCAACTGTATGCCAAATTCAGTAAGTGTGAATTTTAGCTGAAGGAGGTGACCTTTTTGGGGCATGTTGTGTCTGCTGAAGTAATTAGAGTTGATCCCCAGAAAGTCGAGGCTGTATTGGATTGGAAGCCACCGAAGACAGTGGCCGAAATTCGGAGTTTTCTGGGCTTGGCTGAGTATTACAGGTGGTTCATTGAGGGGTTTTCGTTGATTGCTGCACCCCTAACTAAGCTGTTGCGTAAGGGAGCACCGTTTGTGTGGTCAGATAAGCAGCAAGAGAGCTTTGAGAAATTAAAGAAGATTCTGACAGAGGCACCAGTATTGATTCAACCTGAGGCTGGTAAGGAGTTTATTATTTATTGTGATGCGTCACACACGGGCTTGGGATGTGTGTTGATGCAAGGGGGAAAGGTGGTGGCCTATGCATCTCGTCAATTAAGGCCGTATGAGGTGAACTATCCCACGCATGACTTGGAGTTAGCTGTAGTGGTGTTTGCTCTGAAGATTTGGAGACACTATCTGTACGGGGAGAAGTCGATTATCTATACGGATCATAAGAGTCTGAAGTACCTCCTTACCCAGAAGGAGTTGAACTTAAGACAACGGAGGTGGATAGAACTATTGAAGGATTATGACTTCTCAATTGAGTATCATCTCGGAAAGGCTAACGTAGTGGCAGATGCGTTGAGTCGTAAGGTGATATCAGATTTGAGAGCGATGTTCGCTCATATCAGTCTTTATGAAGATGGTAGTCTACTAGCCGAACTTCAGGTGAAGCCAGCATAGGTAAGTCAGATTAAATAAAAGCAGTTGATAGATGAAGCGTTGGGTTCTCGACTTCAACAAGTGGAAGGTGGTGAGATAGGGGATTTTGGACTGAATAGTGATGGAGTATTGTGTTTCCGCGGAAAAGTTTGTATGCCCAAGGATTCAAAATTGAGGCAAATAATTATGCGTGAGGCGCATAGTAGTCCATATGCTATGCACCCCGGGGGAAATAAGATGTACCGAGATCTCCGTGAACAGTATTGGTGGCCAGGGTTAAAACGGGAGGTTACTAATTTTGTGAGTAAGTGCTTGACATGTCAGCAGGTGAAGGCGGAACATCAATTACCGTCAGGGTTGCTTCAACCGGTGAAAATTCCAATATGGAAATGGGAAAGAATAATGATGGACTTTGTTAGTGGGTTACCCCTAATGCCTACTAAGAAAGATTCAGTATGGGTTATAGTGGATCGGTTAACGAAGACTGCTCATTTCCTACCTGTTCATACGGATTATTCATTGCAGAAGTTGGCCAAGTTGTATATAGCAGAAGTCGTGAGATTGCATGGAGTACCAGTGTCTATTATATCGGACAGGGACCCTAGGTTTACATCGCGATTTTGGAAAGCTTTGCATGAAGCTTTGGGAACAAGGTTAAATTTTAGCACGGCATTTCACCCGCAGACAGATGGTCAGTCAGAGAGGGTTATTCAGATTTTGGAAGACATGTTAAGTGACTGTGTGATCGATTTCAGGGGTAGTTGGGAAGATTTTCTACCTTTGGCGGAGTTTGCATACAACAACAGCTATCAATCCAGTATCCAGATGGCACCTTATGAGGCGTTGTATGGTCATAGGTGTCGTACTCCTATTTGTTGGACTGAGCTGGGGGAGCGACAGTTGTTGGGTCCTAAGTTGATCACAGAGACGGAGGAAAAAGTAAAGGTAATTCGGGCACGGTTAAAGGAAGCTTCGGACAGACAGAAATCGTACGTGGATCTGAAGCGTAAAGATACAAAATTTGCGGTGGGTGATCAGGTCTTTCTGAAGGTCTCACCTTGGAAGAAGATCTTTAGATTTGGACGAAAGGGCAAGTGTAGCCCCAGGTTCATCGGACCATACCGTGTATTGAAGCGTGTTGGGCCAGTGGCTTATCAGCTCGAGTTACCTCCGGAGTTAAGTCAGATACATAGTGTATTCCATGTCTCTAGGTTAAGACGTTATCGTTCGGATCCATCTCATGTTGTACCAGTGGAGGAAGTTGAGTTAAGACCTAACTTGTCTTTTGAGGAGGAGCCAGTACATATTTTAGATCGGGATGTTAAGGTGCTGAGAAGGAAGTCAGTACCATTAGTCAAAGTTCTATGGTGTAATCACGGATCAGAGGAGGCTACATGGGAGCCAGAGGACGCGATTCGGCAACAATATCCTCATCTCTTTTAATCAGGTAAATTTCGAGGCCGAAATTTCTTTAAGGGGGTAGAATTGTAACATCCTAAAATTTAGAATTTTATGTGTTGCATTATTTCTTGCGTTAGGCTAGTTAAAAATATTAATTGAGTATGTTTAGGGGTCCTAAGAAGGCTCGGGGTTGAATTGGGCCTTAGCAAAAATGTTTGTGTTTAAGCACTTTAAGGAGAGAAGGTAGGTGGCATCAAGGCTTATGGAAATAAGTGTGCATTTTGCTAGCACAAGTGAAGCTAGAAGAGGAGTGGTGTGGCGTTGCATGTATGGGCTTGAGGGGTGGAGTTCGAATCCCACTTAGTGCAAATTTTGGGATTTTATTTTTGTATTCCTTCCCTAAGTGTCGGTCAAGGTGGTATTTAAGGCAAGTAAGACTTTTTAATTATGGAAAGGTGGCTAAGGATTATGGTAAGGAGGAAGATAAGGGTTAATGAAGGAAAGAATCAAAAGAAAAAGGCAAGATAAGGGAACATGTTGGCCTTTTTCGTGGGTGATGTTTTGGAAAGATTGTTGTTGGTCAACATCCATCCTTTTGGCAAGAGTACACACGGTTTTGGCTAGGGAATAGGGATAGCCAAAATTTTCAATAGTCTTTTGGCAAATTTTTGGTGCTTGTTAGGCCTAATTTCTTTTAACATGTGTTCTTTTCTCCAATTCCTTCTCTCATTTCCGAAACTCCAAAGCCAATAGTGAGTATTCTTTTTCTTCTTTTCTTTCTTTGTTTTTCCGAAACCATCTAGCCATTGTGACCAAATTATTTTCGATTATTTCCCTTTGAAAACCGAATCAAGTCAAACACTCTTTCTCCATCTTTCTTTTCTTTTTCACAAAAATTCTCCAACTCTTATTTCTTCTTCTCTAATCCATATTCTCATAGCCGAAATTTTTTTTTGTTCATTTGTCCTCCATAGCCGAACCTTTCAACCCATAATCTCTCCTTCACAATTTTTTTTCTCATTTGTGTGGACATCCTCTTTTTCGAACAAATCGTGATCTAAGTGAGTGGCCGAATATCATTCTAGCCTTAAGTCAATCGGTGGAGATCAGATCCAATATCGTTAAGGGTCTAAAACGCTCATTCTATTTCACTCGTGGATCCTTCGGATATAGTGGCAAGTGGTACCGAATCGAAAGGAAAAACGATTGGAGAACTCAAAAGGAGTGGATTTGCGGTTCCTACTCCTAAGTTCAAACGAAGGCGCGTATCGACGATTCGAGATTTTCCACCGGGTTGTGGACCATCATCCGGTAAAGAATCGACAAATCGTGGTCGTTCACGATTTTGAGAGTGCCGAACGATCAAGACGGTTTAATACTTACCGTAATCGGTGTGTAATCTCACACCGTAATTACAGAGATTATGATTCGGTAACATGTTTGATAGTTGATTGTTACTTTTATACGACTAAAGATCGTAAAATTGGCATTAAACGAGAAATTGGCATAAAGTACATTATTTTATAGATTTGACAAAATCAGCATTAAAGTTGTTAGAATTACGAAAATGTCCCTATGGACCGATTTACGAAATGTCCCTATGGACCGATTTATCAAATGCCCCTATGGGCCGATCATCAAAAATGCCCCTATGGGCCGAATTGTTAAAATGCCTTAGTGGGCGAATTATTACAAAATGCTATAATGGGCTGATTCATTAAAAATATTCTATAGATTAATGGTTGTATTTATATGTGGATATTATATGTTACTATGCATATTGCATCTTTATATATTGCATGGGATGGAAACTTGAATGAAGAGAAGTGTAGACCAGTGACATTGCCACAAATTCGATAATGGCTATGTGCCAATTTAAATATGGCTTTGTGCCATCGTGATTAAGGTCATGTGCCGATTATATTACCGTATATGATACTCTGGTGGCTTAGCCACAAAAATATTATAAATGGCAGCTTGTCTGCAAATTGGAGAGACTGGCGGGGTGGGTTGACTTAATCCCCACATGAGAGATTGGTTGGTCGGGGGAGAGATTGGATGGATGGGTTGGGTTGCATACTTTGCATTTATATATATATATGTTTTGTAATTGGGCTTCGGCCCAAGATTATGTTATATGGGCTCAGGCCCAAGATGTTATTATGGGCTTAGGCCCAAGTTGATGCTAAATGGGTTCAGGCCCAGTGGACAACGGTAAGGGGATTATACATTGAGTTCTAGTAGCTCACCCCGTTTCCTTAACCCTTGCAGGTAATGCTCGATGAAGTGGACTTGGGCCATGGATGACTTCGGTGGAGGCCATACTTGAAAATGGTTTTTATTGAACTTTAGATTTCTATTTCCGTTCACTTTAGTACTTTTTACTATTTTGGGTTTTTATGTTGTAATAAGGCCTGCAGGATATTTTTATTTTTCTTTATGTTTTGACGTACTTATTATATTGCTTGAAATGTTTTAAATGGGGATTTTTCTAAAAATTTAAATAAAGGTTTTCCAAACTAGATTAACAAATGGATTTCATAACAAACTTTTACAAATATTTTAACTTGGAAATTTTCTCTCAAATTATCAATAATATTTTCAAAAGTCATAGTTTATAAGATCTTTAGTTCAAATTATCGATTTATCAATCAACCTTCGAGATTAGTTGTATTTTATCAAATATTTCAAATCAAACTTGTTTTTCTTGATTATAACAAAATAATACCTATTTTAGTACGAATAAAAAGGATTTTACACGTTTTCTCATGTGACATGTCAGATCCGATCATAGCGCATGGGCCGGTTTGGGGTGTTACAATCTATCTCTCAAAATTTTCATCCTAATTTTTTTTTTGCTGCACCTAAATCCTTCATCTTAAACTTAGAGTTAAGAATGGTTTTAAGATGTTTTATTTCAAATGGATTCTTAGCTGCAATTAACATATCATCAACATAAAGTAGCAAATATATAAAAAAAAACATTATCAAGACATTGTAGATAAACAAAACTTTCAAACTTACTTCGAGGAAAACCAATACTCATCATGAATGAGTCAAAGTTTTTATACCACTGTCGAGAAGACTACTTCTGTAATAGCCCGATTTAGGGCCTAGTCAGGATAGTGGTTGCGAGACCACAAATCTGAAGTAGAAACATGTGTTTTGTGATTTTTATGAGGCTTATGATGTGGTTGCATAATTGTGTAAAATTTTATAAGCAAATTTTATTAATTAGTGATCAATTTGTCCATTAGGACTAAATTGCAAAGATTAGAAAATATGATATTCTAGAAGATTCAAGTATGAAATAGAATTATAAAAATTTTTAGAGGTCCTTGATTAGCAATTAGACCAATATAGATTATGATGGACAAAAATAGACATGGGAAGGAAAAATCTCAAGAAAGGACCATTAAGGGCATTTTTGTCATTTGGTAAATAAAAGATTAAAAAGGGAAAAAGAAGTCAAAATTGTGTCCATCTTCTTCTCCCATGGCCGAAAATCACTAAGGAGCCATAACTAGGGTTTCTTCAACTTCCAAGCTTGATAGTAAGTGCATCCTAGCCCCGTTTTTAATGTTCCTCGTATTTTTGAGATCCTCGTAGCTCGATTTAGCTATTTCTAGCTATATTTTGAGCTAGGGTTTATATTAAAAAATTTAACCATGTATGAAATGCATGTATTTGATGTTTTATGGAAGAATATGAAAGTTTGATGCATGATAAACATCTTTTTCTAAGTGATTTTTCATGAAAAATACATAAAAGGACCAAATTGCAAAAGTTATAAAAATGGTCATACATGAGAGAAATAGTGAAAATTGAAGGTTGTTGTAATTAAGAAAATGATTCGGCTAGGCTTAAAATACAAGAAAGTTGAATAAAAATCATTTTACGAGCCTAGGGGCAAAAGTGTAAATATGAGAAAGTTTGGGGGCAAAATTATAATTTTTGCCAAAGTGTGATTCATGAGTCAATTTAGTCAATGTGAGTATTAAACCAGTGAAATTGTTATTATAGATCAAGAAACACGAAGCCCGAACCGAAATCGAGGCAAGAACAAGGTGTTGGGCTAAATTGAACATCTACACACATTTTGAGTACCGAGGTAAGTTTGTATGAAATTAAAGCTATACAATGTTATTATACTTGTAATTATTTTATTTTATGAGAAATGTATATAAATTCCATGAAGATAATTTATGATGCTTCGATGAGATTGAAATGAGGATGTATTAAGTCTAAGTCCCGGTTGAAGATTCGGAATAACGAGGATACCTATGCCATGACATGAGATAAGGAAGGTCCCGTATAAGACCATATCTGGGATATAGCATCGGCACTGAATGTAGATCCCGTATAAGACCATGTCTGGGATATGGCATTGGCATCGAATAAGGAAGGTCCCGTATAAGACCATGTCTGGGACATGGCATCAACACCGAATAAGGAAGGTCCCGTATAAGACCATGTTTGGGACATGGCCTCGATACCAAAGGAAGATCTCGTGTAAGACCATATCTGGGATATGGCATCGACATCTATGTACGATCTCGTATAAGACCATGTCTGGGACATGGCATCGACATCGAGTTAAGAGATCCCATGTAAGACCATATCTGGGATATTGCATCGACATCAAGAGGCGATCCCCTGTAAGACCATATCTGGGATATGGCATTGGCATCGTGATACATGTTTGATGAGATTAAGTATCCTCCCATATTCCGAGTAATTCAACGGGCAAAGGAGTTAAGTATGCAAAGATGGCAAAGAGCTAAGCTATACAAAGATGACAAGGAGTTACATTTGAGTTAATGATGAAATTGATTTAAGTTTATGTTCAAGATAGTATATGTGCTAAATTAAGTGATGAAGTGGTACAGGTACCATGAGTAAAATACGAGTTATGAAACCGTAATGTGTTATGTGATGGGTAAGAGTAAGTATGAGTAAGTATACCTAAGCACTTGAGAGCTTATGTTGTTATTGTTCTATGAGATGAATGGATTTTGCCACAAATTCTTATGTTGTTATATTAATTCATGCAAACTTATAAGCTATATGCTTACCCCCCTCTTTTCCCTTTTCCTTGTAGTATCGCGAAGCTAGCTCAGGGATCGTAGGACGTCGAAGCTCGGATCACACTATCAACTATTCTTTTGGTATAGTAAAGTTGATTCATTTTGAGTATGGCATGTATATGAACTTGGTTATTTTGTGTTATGCCATATTTGGAAGCTAAAATGTTGGCTATTAATGTTATACACTCATTTTGTAAATGGCCATTAGGAATTGGCCAATATTTTTCAAGTTTCATATTTAAATGGTAATGAGTTCTATGGGATGAAAGTTCATGCAAATTATGGAGTAAAATGTGAAGTGTATGAATGACGATTAGGGATTCTTCCTAGTGTATCATTTCCATGTTATGGTTGCTTGAGTTGGCTTATAAGTGTTTATGTTTCAGGGTGGCAATTGGCTTGGTAAATAGCCTTCTAATTGTCCAGACGGATAGACACACGGGCGTGAGTCTAGGCCGTGTGTGATACACGGTCAGCCCCATGGGTGTGTTGATAGGCCGTGTCCGCTGTAACACCCCTAACCCGAGACATTTGCCGGAATAGAGTTAAGAGGCATTACCAGACAATCAGAATGTTTCATTACTATTTCAAGACACAAAGTCAAACATCAATCAAACATATTCATTCATAAGTATATAGCCCCTTATGGAGGTCTTCGAGACCTTAAAAACGTGTTAGAAAGGGGTCGGGACTAAACCGGAACACATACAGAAATTCTCAGAAAAATTTAAAACTTTTCAAAGTTTCAAGGGTTACACACCTGTGTGGGCAGGACGTGTGCCTACCACGGCTGATGGACACCCCCGTGTGTCTTCCCCGTGTTCGAACCTAACTTTACTCCACGGCCACCAAGCACGCCCGTGTACCTTGGCCGTGGTCAATTCTGACTTGGCTCCACGGCCACCAAGCACGCCCTTGTACTTTGGCTGTGGTCGATCCTGTTGAAATCACAGGGCTACCAGGCACGTCCGTGTGCCAAGGCCGTGTACTCTTAACTGACTCACGACTTAGCCCCACGGTCACTAGGCACGCCTGTGTTACCTGGCAAATGTGACAAAATAGGGCATTTACAAGGCCAATTTGCCACCCACAAAAGGGGTCAATCCTACAAGCACATTTAAGCATAATCCCACACAATTTAGCAACCAATTTCAAGTCAAGTGATCATCATATCATCACATACAACCTCATTACTAAATATGTCAACTTATATTACATCTTGCTCAACCAAATCACATACATTATCAAGCATGACTCATCCACAAAATCATTATATTATTGTGACATCAATTCTTCACTAATCTTACCATACTTAAAAACATATCATTATCACCAAGCCATACCAAAATGTACTTCACATATCATAAACATAACTCATTCATAAGTTAACATCATTTCACTTCCAAGCCAACTCACATGGAAAGGATTAAACATTCCCAAAACATTCCATAACTTCTAGCCTATACATGCCATATTTCATCTATTTACATCTTTCCAAAAGTACCAAATTAGATTGCCGATAGTGTGATAGATGTGCTGACGATTCCCGAATCCGAGCTAGCTTTGCTGGCACTGTAAAACAGAGAAACAATAACACAGTAAGCTTTCAAAGCTTAGTAAGTTCGAAATACAATACCATTATCTCATCAGATCAAACCAATGTATATAATTAAACCATCACATAGTTCAATTCTCTTATATTCATACCATATCATCCATAGCTAAAATACTCATTCACCCATTCATGGCTTTATCTATAAACTCGTCAACCACAAAGGTTCAATACATACCTTAGCTAACACATAGTTATTTAATGCTCAATATTACACGTCGATCATCCTCTGATATTCGTCTAATTTAATTGCACACCCAGTGCCATATACATGATTGAAGCATATTCGTCATCGCACACTTAGTGCCTATTCTTTTAACTGACTTATCTCGGTATCGCATACACAGTGCCAAATCAATAAGCCGAAGCTTTCATAACATCGCACACACAGTGCTATTCATCTCTGTTTCAATTTTGATTTCGCACACTTAGTGCCATCCAATTTAATTTTGCACATAACATATCAAATCTCATAATCATATACTTATTCATTCCATAATACTAAAACATATCTTAATAACATGTATTATATCCGAACTTACCTCGGATGTCGAACTATCGAAACGGTCGATTAATCGAGCACTTTATCTTTGCCTCGATCTCGATCCGAACCTCTCCTTTCTTGGTCTATACACATTCAAATTCAATCCATTCAATCACCAAATCATTCATTTTAGTCCAAACACACATATTTAGGGCATTTTACAAAATAGCCCTCACATTTTCACATTTCGACACTTTAGTCCTTAATTCATAAAATCATCAGATACACATAATTAGCTTGCACCCATGCCTAGCCGAATTCTCACTATATTCATACAAGCCCACAGATTTCATTTATTTCACATTTTAATCCTTCAAAATGCTATTTTCTCAATTTAACCCTAATTAGCTAAATTCATCAAAAATTCAAGAACAAAACATGTTCATTAAACACATATCTTTCATTTAACACCAACAATCATCACAAATCTCACCATTTCATCAATGGCACATTTCATAAACATCATCAATTTACAAAATTTAAGCATGGGTTTTAAATAGCACAAAGCAACGATCACAAAAACATAGAAATTATCAAAAACTGAGCTCAAACATACCTTGAATGAAGGTCAACTCTAGCCGAAATTTCAAAGATTTTCTTCCTTCTTTTCTTTTCTAATTTTCGGTGGGTGAAAGATGAACACTCATAAATTTTTCATGCTTTTGTTTTATTATTAATACCTTATTAAACATTTTACCATTTTATCCATTCTTTAAACATATAAAATAAATTATCATCATGGTTATCTTGTCATTTAACATCCCATTATCTTAAAAATGGACTAATAACAACATAAGACCTCCCCTATAAAAAGCCATCAACAATTAGACACTTAACAATCAAAGACACGCCTTTTACACCTTATGCAATTAAGTCCTTTCTCTTAATTCAAACATCTGATTAATAAAATTACCACACAAAATTTTCACACAGGATATAACACATACTATTCACACAGAAAATATTATTAGATTATTATTCCAACCCCGGATTTGTGGTCTCGAAACCACTATTCTGACTAGGGTCTAAATCGGGCTGTTACAACTCTCCCCCCTTTAGGGATTTTTGTCCCCGAAAATCTTACCGGTGAATAGCTGTGGATATTGCTCTCTCATAACATTCTCAGGCACCCACGTAGCCTGTTTAATTCCGTGCTTGTGCCACAATACTTTCACTAAAGAGATTTTCTTATTTCTCAACTCTTTGATCTCTCGTGCCAAAATTCAGATCGGTTCTTCACTATACGATAAGTCTGACTAGATGTCAACCTCAATAGGAGCAATCACATGAGACGGGTCTGATCTCATGCCAGTCGAAGCATTGACACATGAAACACGTTATGAATATTTTCTAACTCGGTGGCAACATCAATCTGTAAGCAACCGCCAACTTTCGTTCAATAATCTCATACGGTCTAATGAACCTCGGACTCGACTTTGCCCTTCCGCCAAATCAAGTATCTTCTTCCACGGAGATACTTTCAAAAACACTTTATTACCCACCTCAAATTCAATATCTTTTCGTTTCAAATCTGCATAAGACTTCTGACGATCTGAGGCCGCTTTCAAACTGCCACGAATTACTTTCACTTTCTGCTCAGTCTCTTTTATAAGATCAACCCCGTGAATCTTATTCTCACTCAGCTCAGTCCAATACAATGGAGTTCGACACTTTCGACCGCAGAGAGCCTTATATGGTGCCATTTTAATGCTAGATTGAAAACTATTGTTGTACGCAAACTCAATCAACGATAAATGCTTTTCCCACGCACTTTTGAATTCAAGAATACATCATCTAAACATATCTTCAAGAACCTAAATGATCCGCTCAGACTGACCATCCGTTTGCGGATGAAAAGCAGTACTGAAATGCAATTTTGTGCCTAAAGCCTCTTGCAATTTCTTCTAAAATCGCGAGGTAAGTCTCGGATATCTGTCAGATACAATAGATAGCGGTACACCGTGCAATCTCACAATCTCAGTAATATATATTTCAGCCAATCTATCGAGTGAATAATCTGTTCTCACCGGAAAAAAAATGAGCTGATTTCGTCAATCTGTCAACTATCACCCAAATTGCATCTTTCTTTCCCGGAGATAAAGGCAATCCCGACACAACGTCCATCGTGATCCTTTCCTATTTCCACTCAGGAATCATAATCGGTTGCAACAATCCAGATAGAACCTGATGTTCAGCTTTAACTTGCTGACAAATTAAACATTTCGACACAAAGTCAGAGATGTCTCCTTTCATACCATGCCACCAATAAAACTGTTTCAGATCATTATACATTTTTGTACTCCCAGGATGGACAGTTAATCGACTATTATGAGCCTCTTTCAAAATCGTTTGAATCAACTGTGAATTTCTCGGAATACAAATCCGATCTCTAAATCTCAAACAATCATTACTATCAACTTGAAATTCTGATTCAGCATTCGATTCATATTGAGTTCGTTTAGCCATCATTTCAACATCACTTTTCTGAGCATCACAAATCTGATGTACAAACATCGGCTTTATTTTCAACTCGGCCATAACCGCACTATCATCACACAGATCTTTCTGAGCATTCATTGCTCGCAAAGCACATATGGACTTTCGGCTCAAAGCATCAGCTACAACATTAGCTTTACCCAGGTGGTAATCTATCACAAGTTTGTAATCTTTCAACAACTCTAACCATCTTCTCTGTCGCAAATTCAATTCTTTCTGAGTCATCAAGTACTTCAAACTCTTGTGATCTGTAAAGATATGACACTTCTCACCAAATAAATAATGACGCCATATTTTCAATGCGAACACAATCGCGGCCAATTCAAGGTCGTGCGTTGGGTAGTTCTTTTCATGCGACTTTAGTTGCCTCGAAGCATAAGCAATGAATTTACCTTCTTGCATCAGCACACAACCCAAACCATTCAATGAGGCATCACTGTAAACTATGGATTCTTTGCCCGATTCAGGTTGAACTAACACTGGTGCTTCTGTCAACAACACTTTCAATTGTTCAAAACTCTAATGGCATTTTTCTGACCACTCGAATCTAACATCTTTCTGTAGCAACTTCGTCAATGGAGTCGCAATCATCGAAAAGCCTTTCACAAATCGTCTATAATATCCTGCTAGTCCCAGAAAACTACGGACTTTAGACACATTTCTCGGAGGCTTCCATTCTAATATAGTAGAGATTTTACTAGGATCAACTCGTATCCCGGCAGCTGACACAATATGCCCCAGAAAACCAACTTCACGCAACCAAAGTTCACATTTACTAAACTTAGCATACAACTATTTCTCACGCAGAGTTTGTAGCATGGTTCTTAAATGCTCGGTATGCTGCGTCTCATCACACGAATAGATCAAAATATCATCAATGAACAACACTACAAAGCGATCCAAATACGGTCTGAATATTCGATTCATCAGATCCATAAACACTGTAGGAGCATTTGTTAGTCCGAAAGGCATAACTAAGAATTCGTAATGTCCGTACCTTGTTCTGAAAGCAGTTTTTGGCACATCGGATTCTTTAAATCTTAACTGATAGTAACCTGATCTCAAATCTTTGAAAACACTGTAGCTCCTCTCAGCTGATCAAACAAATCATCAATACGAGGCAACGGATATTTGTTCTTTATCGTTACTTTGTTCAACTGTCGATAATCAATACACATTCTCATAGTTCCATCTTTCTTTTTCACAAATAACACAGGAGCTCCCCAGGGTGAGAAACTCGATCGTGCAAATCCTCTGTCAGTCAACTCCTGCAACTGAGACTTTAACTCTTTCAATTCTGTTGGTACCATTCTATACGGAGCTATCGAAATGGGAGTGGTCCCCGACACTAATTCAATACCAAATTCGACTTCCAGAATCGGAGGTAATCCTGGTAACTCTTCAGGAAACACATCTGGAAACTCACATACCACAGGCACAGATTCAACTTTCTTTTCCGACACTTTTGTATCAATCATGTGCGCCAAATAAGCTTCACAACCCTTTCTCACATAGTTCATAGCTTTCATCGCAGATACAACAGCTGGTAATCCTTTCATATCATTGGATTCTATTCAAACTAGCTCACCATTCTGAATTTTCAACTCAATACTCTTTCTTTTACAATTCACGATGGCATTATGCAGAGTAAGCCAACCCATACCCAGAATTATGTCAAACTCATCGAATGGTAGTAACATCAAATTAACAGGAAAACAAACATCCCAAAACATCAATGGACAATTCTTGCCCACCTTATCCACCAAAACACACTTGCCTAAGGGATTCGATACTCTAATCACAAATTCAGTAGACTCAACAGGTAGAGTCTTACTTTATACTAGATTCACACACACATATGAATGAGTAGATCCCGGATCTATCAATGCAATGACATCAGTATCAAATAAAGTGAAAGTACTGGAGATGACGTCTGGAGATGATGCTTCCTCTCATGCACGTATAGCATAAGCTCGGGCAGGTGCTCTCGCCTCTAACCTCACAGTTGTGTCAGTAGTCCCCCTTTGGCTTCCACTCACATTTCTGGTGTTTCTGGGTGGTCTACCTCTAGTCGTCACATTACTCGGTCTTTCATTCTGAACATTTTCCTCTTCGACCATCTTTGGGCAATCTCGAATAAAATGATCTCGGGGTCCACATTTATAACAAACTCTATTGTTGTGCTTGCCCTAGCATTCTCCCACATGTCGTCTTCCACACTGTCTGCACTCAGGTTTGTTACTCTTAATGCTGCCAACACTTGATTCAATCAGAGCTTGAGTTCGTGGACCAGCACTTTGTCTCGAACGATCTCTACTTGGATGTCCAAACGAAGCATTTGAACAATTGCTTGCATCTCTAAATCTCTTCATCGAAGGTTGAGAAAACTTATTCATCGATCTTTTTCTTTCATCACGAGCTTCAGAATCAGCTTTCTTCTTTTCTTTACTGAGCTCCTCAGCTTTGCATGTTCTTTCAACTAACACAACAAATTCATTTATATCAAGTATTCCAACCAACAATTTAATATCTTCATTCAATCCCTCTATGAAGTGTTTGCACATAGTAGCTTCGGTCGAAACACATTCTCTCGCGTATTGACTCAATCATACGAATTCTCGCTCATATTCAATAACGGACAAACGACCTTGTTTCAAATCAAGGAACTCTTTACGTTTCCGATCAATGAAGCGTTGATTGATATACTTCTTTCTAAACTCAACTTGAAAGAAATCCCAAGTGATTCTCTCTCTCGGAACCACGGATGTTAATGTTTTCCACCAATTATAAGTCGTATCTCTCAACAAAGAAACTGCACACTTGATACATTCATCAGGGGTCAACGACATCTCATCAAATACCTGAATTGTGTTCTCGAGCCAAAACTCAGCTCGCTCAGCATCGTCATCAGCTGTGGCCCTAAAATCTTCGGCCCCATACTTTTGGATCTTATCCACAGGAGGTTTATTCAATCGAATCGGATCTATCACTTGTGGCACAACAGGTACTTGTGGGGGTGGAGGTTGTGGAGCAGCGGCCGGATTCGTTCGAACGAACTCCGAAAACCACTCACTTATCATACGGAAGAAAGCTTGCTTAGCCTCTCCTCCCTCACTACTTTCATTTGGCTTAGATGTGGACGGCACTGTCCCTTGAGCGGGAGCAGGCGCATTACTCTCTACATCGTCAAGAATCGCCGACGGGATCCATTACTATCACGAAAACACATTTATAATCGCTGAAATTCATCACACTATCGCAATTTCATATATGGCATGTATAGCTAGACTCAAACACGCTACGTTAGTCTGAGAATCGACTAAACCGTAGCTCTGATACCAATAAAATGTAACACCCCTAACCCGAGACCACCGCCGGAATAGAGTTAAGAGGCATTACCAGACAATTAGAATGTTTCATTACTATTTCACGACACAAAGTCAAACATCAATCAAACATATTCATTCATAAGTATATAGCCCCTTATGGAGGTCTTCGAGACCTTAAACACGTGTTAGAAAGGTGTCGGGACTAAACCGGAACACATACAGAATTTCTCAGAAATTTAAAACTTTTCAGAGTTTCAGGGGTTACACACTCGTGTGGGCAAGACGTGTGCCTCCCACGGCTGATGGACAACCCCCGTGTGTCTTCCCCGTGTTCGAACCTGACTTTACTCCACGGCCACCAAGCACGCCCTTGTACTTTGGCTGTAACACCCTTAACCCGTATCCGTCACTGAATTAGGGTTACGGGCATTACCAATCCAAATACAACCCACAACAGACATTCATTCCTATACATGCTTTATATAATAACACATCAATACACTCATCTTTTTTTTTTTTAACTTTCGATCATAAAACATCAATACATATGCATAATAAATTGAATAATCCCTATCACACGGTTCATTGTTCTTCAATGTATCTAACATAAACAACCACAAAATTTGGTCAAATAAAGGGTTTTATCATTATAGTGATATGCGCATTTGATATTATCATATAAGAATCGTTTCTAAACTCCAATAACAAGTTAAAACATACTCAAGTTGTATATCAAAAATCATATTTAGACATCATTAGTTCAACCGTACAAGGAGTTTTCAATTTGATCACCAAATAGCCTTAACATTCATACTAAATCTCTCTATTCAATAATAAGCAAATTATACTATTTCATTTACCAAAAATCAAGCGTAATATATGTATACACTTACTTACACAAACCAAATCATAATAGCCAAGTATAATCATACATTGTAGAACTTAACTCTTATTTTGCAAATGACCAAAAAATAATACACAAATACATAACATAATATTACTTAACTAATATATATATATATCACATACTATAATTTAAGTGTGCCTCTACCATTTTCTTTATTGCCTAAACCGCATATTACACCATGCTTACTAATATTCATTACCAAAAACAAACATCCAAACACCATAAATATATATATACTATATATTGAGCTCAATAACATGACTAATGTACAAAGCATTCATGTCATAACCAATTTAAAACATATAACCAAATACAAGCATATATACATCATGAAATATAATCCCATAATAAGTTAAGACCATAACCGAATTCACATAAGTCTTTAAGTATCAAGATTTAGCCATTTTTGCATGGATTAATATATATACATAACCCAGAACAATCCTTTCAAAATTATAAGTCAGCCTATACATGCCATAGTTCCGAAAATTTAACTTATAAAATACCAACATTAGTCGATAGTGTGATAGACTTTGACGATGATCCTCGAGCTCGTAACTGGACTTCAAAATCAATAGAACAAATCAAATAAACACATACACAGTAAGCTATCATAGCTTAGTAAGTCATAAGCAAATTAAACAATTCAAACGAACAATCAAAACATTTCTATCAAATTAAATTGTATCATTAATATTTTACTAGAACTCAACAAATCATCTTGGCCGAATGCTTATACTTCTCATTAAGCATAATATTATACAACATTTCGTTCCCAAAATAACACTATTTTAATTTAATTCATAATCATACCTAGTTGACCGAATAATCAAGTTCTCATATATCAAATCATAATTACTTACTTATATGATCAAATATACATGACTCATTATACCATCTCATATGATCGAATATACTAGTTTAATACATTATCATATATAACCGAACATTCAAAGTTAATTAATTCATCACATGTACTCATACATTCGAATTAAATATAACATCACATATGACCACTTGTATACAAATTCAATTCATCATCACATATGCACATACTTTTGTGGCCGAACATATAAGGTCAATTAAATCAACTTACTTGTTCAATTTCCACATCAATATGAGGTCTTATGGACATAGACTTGAAAATAAATCACCGGTATTAAACCTGCTAGGCGTAAGGTGAATCACACACCCAAGACTAGGCTGCTAGACCCAAGGTCCGATATTTATTCACCGGCAATAAGCACGCTAGGCACGGCCCCGATTTAAGTTCACTAGCTCAAAGCTTGCTAGGCCCAAGGCCGAATAACAAGATGCTTAATAGTCGCCTCTCACGTATATCATGTAATGTAACTTTCATGTACTTCATAATCTTCATACGAACTTTCAGATATTATAATTCAATCAAACTAAACTTAAACGTGTTAATTCTAGATTTAATCATTTTCGGCTATCTCAATACAATCTCCACAATTTCCAAATCAGCATATTATTAAATTATATACACAATTTACAATGTTTAATTGCTTAAAGACTTACCTCGGATATCGTCGAACGACAAAAATCGGCTATTCAACTATTTTCGCTTTTCCCCGATCCAAGTCCGATTTCTTTGGTTCTTGATCTAAACATATTCAAATTAAGCTCATTCAAACATGTTTTCATTCAATTTAGTCAAAAAACACATAAATGGGCAAATTACCATTTTGCCCCTAACATTTCACATTTTTTACAATTTAGTCTTATTTGTACAAAACACAAAATACACAAAATTTGACTATATACCTTAAGGGCCGAATATTCCTAGTCCTCATACAAGTCTATACATTTAATTTATTTCACATTTTAGTCCCTCAAAAATTTATTTTTGCAATTTAGTCCAACATACTTAATTTCATCAAAATTTCAAAGACAAAACTTGTTAATCTAACACATATAAATCATATTTCATCACCAAACAACATAAACAACAAGCTATCATCAATGGATCAACTCAAAATATTCATCAAAATAAAAAATTAAAACATGGGCTTTGTGCATCTCATAGCAACGATCTCAAAAACGTAGAAATTATCAAAAATCGAAACCTACACATACCTTAATCAAGCTAATTTGGTGCCGAATACCCAAACCTTTCCTATGTTCTTTTTCTTTTCTTTGTTTCGGTCAAGAAGAAAGAAAAATGGCTTTTAAATGTTATGATTTTGTTTTATTAAACTAATATAACAATATGATATAATAATATTAATTATAAAATTAATATACATAGAAACTATATATTATAACTATATTGCCGTGCACTATCTTATAAAAATGGGTTTATTGCATTTTAAATGCTCCCATTTAAAAAGACAACCTCAATTTAGTCCTAACACATTAAACTATCAAGTTTATAATTTACGCGATTAAGCCCTTTTTATTAAATTAATCTCACAAACAATCAAATTTTTATACAAAACTTTCACACATGCTAATTCACATATAATTAACACGGAAAATAATATTTAAATATTTTTCTGACTCGGATTATTGGTCCCGAAACCACTGATCCGATTAGGGTCTAAATCAGACCGTTACAACTCTCCCCCCTTAGGGATTTTCGTCCCCGAAAATCTTACCGGTGAATAGGTTTGGATAACGTTCTTTCATTGTATCCTCTGACTCCCAAGTCGCCTCTTCAACTCCGTGCTTTTGCCACAATACTTTAACTAACAAAATTTTCTTATTTCTCAAATATTTTATCTCACAAGCCAGAATACAAATCGGTTCCTCTTCATATGTCATATCAGGCTGAATCTCAACCTCAGTCGGGCAAATCACATGTGAAGGGTCGGATCGGTATCTACGGAGCATCGACACATGGAATACATTATGGATCTTTTCTAGCTCAGGTGGTAACTACAATCTATAGGCGACCGATCCGATACGCTCTATGATCTCATATGGCCTGATGAATCTCAGACTCAACTTGCCTTTGCGACCGAATCTAAGTATTTTCTTCCACGGTGAAACTTTCAAAAACACTTGATCTTCGATCCAAAACTCAATATCTTTACGCTTCAAATCCGCATATGACTTTTGACGATCTGATGCAACTTTCAAACTATCATTGATTACTGTCACTTTCTGTTCAGTTTCTTTAATCAAGTCAACCCCGTGTATCTTATTTTCACTAAGCTCGGTCCAATACAATGGTGTACGACATTTACGACCGTATAAAGCCTCGTAGGATGCCATCTTAATACTAGATTGAAAGCTATTATTGAAGGCAAATTCGATCAGAGGTAAGTATCTTTCCCATGTACCTTCGAACTCAAGGATGCAACATCTCAACATATCCTCAAGTATCTTAATGATCCGTTCGGACTGGCCATCTGTCTGCGGATGAAAAGCCGTGCTAAAGTGCAGTTTTGTACCTAAAGCATCTTGCAATATCTTCTAAAATCACGATGTGAATCTCGGGTCTCTATCTGAAACACTAGAAATAGGCACACCATGTAATCTCACAATTTGTGATACATATAACTCAGCAAGCTTATCGAGAGAATAATCCATACGAACTGGAACAAAGTGAGCTGATTTGGTCAATCTATCCACTATAACCCAGATTGCATCTTTCTTGCTTGGTGTCATAGGTAAACCGGATATAAAATCCATAGTGACTCTGTCCCGTTTCCATTCAGGTATCATGATCGGCTGAAGTAACCCAGAAGGTACCTGATGCTTGGCTTTTACTTGTTGACAGACTAAACATTTTGAAACAAAGTTAGATATGTCTCGTTTCATACCAGGCCACCAATAGAACTGTTTCAGATCGTTATACATTTTTGTGCTACCCGGATGAACAGACAATCGGCTGCTATAAGCTTCATTCAAAATCATCTGAATCAACTCTGAATTCTTCAGAACGCATATTCGATCTTTGAACTTCAAGCAGTCATTCGCATCAATTCGAAACTCTAGTTCAACATTAATTTCACACTGAGCTCGTTTTGCCAACAAATCTTTATCAACTTTCTGGGCATCACCAATTTGTTGAACAAACAACGGTCTTGCTTTTTATTCGGCTACTATCGAACCATCATCAGACATAATCATATGCGCGTTCATTGCACGTAGAGCAAATAATGACTTTCGACTTAAAGCATCCGCAACAACATTAGCTTTTCCCGGATGGTAGTCAATCACTAGCTCATAATCTTTCAACAGCTCTAACCATTGGCGTTGTCTCAAATTCAAATCTTTTTGAGTCATCAAATACTTTAGGCTTTTGTGATCTGAATAAACATGACATTTCTCGCCGAACAGATAATGACGCCAAATCTTCAACGCAAACACAATGGCTACTAGTTCCAAATCATGTGTCGGATAGTTTCTTTCGTGTGGCTTCAACTGTCTCGAGGCATAAGCTATAACTTTGCCTTCCTGCACTAAAACACAACCCAGACCATTCAAAGATGCATCACTATAAATAACAAATTCTTTACCCGATTCAGGCTGGACTAACACTGGAGCTTCGGTCAAAAGAGCTTTCAATTGATCGAAACTTTTCTGACACTTCTCGGACCATTCGAACTTAACATCTTTCTGTAACAGCTTTGTCAACGGTGTAGCAATCATAGAGAAACCCTTCACAAACCATCTGTAGTAACCAGCAAGTCCCAAAAAAAACTTCGAACTTCAAAAACATTTTTTGGTGGTTTCCAATCAAGTATAGCCAAGATTTTTGATAAACCAAAATAGTAACATATTTTAATCCCACATTTAGCATACTTTTGGATGATTTATCCCTTGATTAATGTAAAAAGGTGCTCTTAATCCTTTATTTTCATGTCTTATACTCAGGAAAGCACCCAAGAATAAAAAGAACGAGAAACGGGCTCAAAACGGACCAAAATGGGCCAAAGAAGAAATCGACACGGCCTGGACTAAAGCCCACACGGTCGTGCCTCCTCAATATACCAGAACACAGCCTGAAGTCGATCTACACGGTCATGCCTCACTAAATGAGTCCAACACGGCCTGGCCACGATTCACACGGGCGTGTACCATGGCTGTGCCCCTACCGTGGAGGAGAGTAATTTCACTCGAAAAAGGATACTTAGGGGCAAAGAAACCTATTTCAAAAGCCTATATAAAGACCCTAAGTATAACCTAAAAGGGGGGCGGTTAGCTAGGCCAAGGAGCCGAGCCAAAAGGTCGATTTGTGGGAAACTCTCAAGGATAGCCAGTTGATCCATCTCCGTGTTTAATTCTACTCAAGATTTGAGGATCTCTCCTTCAATTCCTTCAGAGAGTTTTAGGGATTTCTTATGTTTTGTTTTATCTTTTCTTCCGAGATGTTTTTCTTTATTATTATGAACTAAACCCTTCGATATACGAAGGGGATGAAACCTAGATGAATCTTGTTATTGTTTTCTGAACTATATGATAAATACTTGATTTGTTCTTGATTATGTGTACTTAATTCTTGTGTTGATATTTCATGGATATTAATTCAAGTTGAATGTGCTTAGGTGGTGGAGCAAAAGTCCCTGCTTAAGAGTAGATCTAGCAAAATTAAGCGGAGTTGATCGCCCGCCTAGAGATAGGGTGATGAGATTTTTCCGGATTAGGGTGGAACCTAATATGGGAGTCCATAGATCGATTTACTGCTATTCTAGGGGTTTTAATTAGAAAGAGATTTCAATTAATCAACCTAGGGTTAGACGTTATTTGCCTCGAGAGAGGGTTTAATATAAATTAGGGAGTCCTACGGATCAAGTCAAGTGAATAAATCGTCTGGTTCAGTGTTAGATAACAAGTGAAGTCTAGGTGGATTCTTCCTAAGGGTATCGTCTTAAATCAACTGGGATTTTCCCAAGTATTTCCCCAATTCATTCTTTTTGTCTTTGCGTCTTTAGCTTAGTAATTAGTTAATTTAGATTAATAAACAACTTCACTTATTTTAGGCTAAATAATAGAAAGAAAGTTAGTATTAGTACTTTTAGTTCCTTTGGGTTCGACAATCCAGTCTTGCCTAAGCTATACTACTGTTCGATAGGTTCACTTACCTCAATCGTTGTTATAGTTAGTTCCAGGATCGATCATTATAAATTTAAAACTCTGAAATACAATGATCAAGTTTTTAGCGCCGTTGCCGGGGAACTAAAATATTAAGAAAGCTCTATTTTTATTACTTTAGCCATTATTTTTTTTATTTTCTGCAATTTACTTTTATTTTTAGTTTTAATTTTAACTTTGCTAAATTTTCTTTCTTTCTTTTCCTATTAGGTACCTCTAGTTTATGACTAGAAGGAACCCGAGAGGACCACTAGTATATGACAGTGATATTGACGCTACCGTTCGCAGGAATCGCAGAGAAATTAAGCGAGCCCTAAATTACACAGAAGAAGGACGAGAAGGCAGATCCAATCCTACTGAAGGGATGAACGAGAATAATCCACCACCACAAGATATGGGAGAGAATAATGCTCCGCGTACTATGTATGATTATGCTAAACCTTATTTAACAGGAGCAGAATCAAGTATTGTTAGGCCTGCTATAGCCGCTAATAATTTTGAATTAAAGCCTAACACTATACAAATGATTCAAAAATTTGTTCAATTTGATGGTTTACAGGACGAAGACCCAAATACTCATATAGCTAATTTTTTAGAGTTCTGTGATACCTTCAAAATAAATGGCGTTTCTGATGATGCCATACGACTTCGATTATTTCCCTTTTCATTAAGAAATAAAGCCAAACAGTGGTTAAACTCGTTACCACGAGGGTCAATCACTACATGGGATCAAATGACCGAAAATTTTTTATTAAAATATTTTCCACCGGCCAAAACGGCCAAATTACGGAATGATATCTCTTCTTTTGTGCAGATGGATTTAGAGACATTATATGACGCATTGGAGAGATATAAGGATCTCTTGAGAAGGTGTCCGCACCATGGTTTACCCTTGTGGCTCCAAGTTCAAACTTTCTATAACGGTGTAAACCCCTCGACGAGGCAACTAATTGATTCAACCACTAGGTGGAACCCCTGAACAATAAAACTCCTGAAGCGACCTCACGAGTTTATTGAAGAGATGTCACTGAATAACTATTAGTGGTAGGTTACAAGGACAAAACCAACAAAATCAACCGGAGTTTTCAACATCGATGCAGTAACCATGCTATCTACACAGGTAGAGATGATGAATAAAAAGCTTGATAGTTTGTGTTCTTCGCAGGTACATCCGGTAATGTAGTGCGACGTAAGTGGAACCGTGGCGAATCCTGAGTACCCACACTACCAACCGGGCACATAGAGCGAATAGATGAACTATATAGGTGACAATTTTAGATCTAATAATCCTTATAGTAATAATTATAACCCAGGTTGGAGGAACCACCCAAATTTTTCGTGGGGAGGTCAAGGAAATCAAGGAAATCAAAGACAACAACCTCCTCAAAATTTCCAAAACCAGCCCTATCCACAGGAGAAGAAGCCGAACCTTGAAGAGATGCTGACAAGATTCATGGCATCCACAGAAAACCATCTCCAAGACACTAAAACCACCCTTAAGACCCAACAAGCATCGATCAAAGGGATCGAGAGCCAAGTTAGGGAAGTCACTAAGTCAGTTGAGGAAGTTTCTAGGTCAGTTGGACAACTCGCGAAGCTGATGTCTGAACGATCGCAAGGGCGTCTACCAAGCAACACTGAGATTAATCCAAAGGAGCATTCAAACAAACTAGGATGAGCATTCAATTAGCTGATAAAACTGTTGGAATTCCTAGGGGTATTATCGAAGATGTTCTTGTAAAAATTGACAAATTCATTTTCCCAGTAGATTTTGTTGTCTTAGACATGGATGAGGATAATTCGATTCCCTTAATTTTAGGAAGACCCTTTTTAGCAACTGCCAGGACTAAAATTGATGTTGATGCAGGAGAACTCATACTTCGTGTAGGTAATGAGACGGTCACCCTCAAGGCTCTCGACTCGGCCAGAACATCGAGTAATCAAGGTGAGAACATAATTTCTACTAATAACCATTCGGTTAACCCTTATTTTTAGGAAGCACCACAAAAGAATACAACTGAACCCGATCCTAAACCCCATGCCAACAAGGAAGTAGTTCATGAAGATCGAAGGATTCAGATCGATGATCTAGACGAGTGGAAGACACACTTCAAGGAAAAATTAGGGATACACGACGAAGAACCGGAACCACACAAGGTAAAACCGAAGGAGCCCTCAGAAGAGCTCATAGGAACAACAAACCACTTCAAAATAGGAGACCAGGTACTGTTAGATAAGGCAGATCCTCGAATATCTCCTTCGGACCCTAACACAAACAAAGAAATACCTTTTAGGGTAACCAGTGTTTTCCCATACCTAACAATCGAGGTAAGTAATCCTATTTTTGGTACTTTTACTATAAACGATCTCGACTTAAACTTTTTCACGAGGATAAAATCGATAGCATGAGGAAGGACTTCCAACTCCTCAAACCATCCTCGATGATGCAAACGAGAGGAAAGTCTAGCTTAAGACTATAAACGCAGCGCTTCTCGGAGGCAACCCAAGCACTAACCCCATTAACTTTTACATTTTTAATTTTTTCTTTTTTATTCTATTTTATCCTTTCTTTATAGTATCTAGCTTAAAACTAACCAAAAGTGCAGATTTCCGTGCCACACGCGGCCTAGCACACGACATCGGCGCGTGGCGTGTGGATGCCCTGGATCGTCGTGATCGACATGGCGGAGGTGGTACGAGTCGAGAGAATCAAATCTTCGAGTCAAGGACTCCAACCACCGCCCCACGGGCCGAAGCGAATGCCACGGCCGTGCGACGCGGCCGTGGACGACACTGACTTATCACCAACGGGCGTGGCAATCTGTAAAACGGGCGTGGGTGAACCAACACGCCTATACACACGTCCATGCGAGGCGGCCGTGTGAATCGTCACGCCTAGGGCGCACGGGCGTGGGGTTGTACCAGGTTTGAAAATCTATTTAACCCCCCATCCCTTCCCTCTTCTCCTATTAACTTTCAACCTTCAACTTTTCATTTTTTTTTCTTTTTTCCCTACTCCTTTTCTCTATACCCTTGAGTTACACCAAAACAATGCCAAAGAAGCGGAAGAAGCCAAGCAAAGTCTCCTCAAGGTAGACCGATTTATATAAGTTCATGCCGACCGCTTCAATCACTTGCCAAGCCAAGGGTCTTTGAGACCAATTATCTGTTCTTTTATTTTTATCTTCTCCTTTATTTTCCTTCCCTTTGACTATCTCATGCTTAATTTAGTTTATTTTAATTTAGTTTCTCAGTGTCAGGTTCTTCAGGCTGCTTGGGAATCACACCACGACCACCACCATATCCACAGCCTTAGAAATCACACCCAACAATAAGGATATTACGCGCAGGATCGTCATCCAGAACGACCCCTCCAACATATCGTTCATCCAACTCAAGGATTTCATCCATAATTCAGGGAGTTTCACTTATCCCCATATCTTCTGATCTAAACATTATATTTATATTATCTATCTTTGTACATTGAGGGTAATGTACATCTTAAGTGTGGGGGGTGAATCTTAGACGTGCCTAACTTTTTGCATTATTCTCAAATCCCTGAATTTAGTCTTATTTTTAAGTAATTTCCTCATATTACTATTTAAGAAGAAATTTCTGATGATTTATGATTTTTGTTTGATATATTTTAGATTAAGTCATTGATAATTGTGCATTGATAATTAAATCTTAAGATACTAAAGAATCAAGCATGATAAGTCCATTTTTTTTTCAATTAAAATTTGCTAGGTTGTCGAACTGAATTTAAATATTACTTTGAAGTTTGAAATTTACGAGGTTGATGTCAAAAATACCCATAATTTTTGTGAGTTTTTGAGCCTTATAGAGCATATATTTTTTTTCATGCTCACTTTATTGATTATGAGTATGTCAACATTGATTTGTTATTCTAGAACTTGCCTCGTTTATACATATCGAGACCACACTTATGATTTGATATACAGAGATGATTAAGGCACCTAGGTTTTAACCCACTAACTCCATTAAAAGCCTACCTTCAAAATTAACCCCTAGTGAACCCCTTTTAATCCTAATAACCCTTTTTATTGACATAACCACTAATATTAACTCAAAACCCTTTGTATTTGTTATCACCATTCTTTTTCGACTTCCCTTATATCGAGATTTGATTTGATTAAGCTACCTAATTATTTCATCTTAGTATATGAATAGATGTATTATATATATATAAAAAAATTCAGTATTAGTACGATGAAAGGCAAGCTTGTACAGTTAAAGTCTATTTATTGAAGAAGAAGCTCGTATTATTAGTTTAAAGTTTCAACCCATTATGTAATTATTCAGTTTATTGTTTCTAGTTAGGTAATTTATCAATTCAATCTCAATTCTAACCTTCTAATTCAGCCTCTATCCACACCTTAACCCTAGCCCCATTACAACCCTGACAAAGACCTTTTGATTTGTGCATCATCTCATATTATAGTGGTGGAGATTTGATTTTCAGGCAAGCCTATGGGATTAACTTTTCATGTTCGACTTTTGAGCGCTTTTTCTTGAACCTTAAACACTTTGAGTGATTTGAGTGAATCTCTAGTGAGGATGTCAATCTTTGTCGGTTTTGAATTAAAGGTAATTATTTAGATAAGGGGAGACGCCTATATTTTCGAGCTACAAATCTGTGACTTAGATTGTTTGAATCCTTAGGACTCTTTGAATTGAATTATCCATGTATAAATTATCTATGAATTATGATGAAACATTGTTGATAGGAATTATGAATTATAGAAAGTTCGTTTTAATTGTAAGTTGAGAATTTTGCTTGAGGACAAGCAAAAGCTTAAGTGTGGGGGTATTTGATAAACCGAAATAGTAACATATTTTAATCCCACATTTAGCATACTTTTGGATGATTTATCTCTTGATTTATGTAAAAAGGTACTCTTAATCCTTTCTTTTCATGTCTTATACTCGTGAAAGCACCCAAGAATAAAAAGAACGAGAAGCGGGCTCAAAACGGACCAAAATGGGCCAAAGAAGAAATCGACACGGCCGGACTAAAGCCCACACGGCCGTGCCTCCTCAATATACTAGAACACGGCCTGAAGTTGATCTACACGGCCGTGCCTCACTAACGAGTCCAACACGGCTCGGCCACGATTCACACGGGCGTGTGCCATGGCCGCGTGCCCCTGCGCCGTGGAGGAGAGTAATTTCACTCAAAAAGGATACTTAGGGGCAAAGAAACCTATTTCAAAAGACTATATAAAGACCCTAAGTATAACCTAAAAGGGGGACGGTTAGCTAGGCCAAGAAGCCAGCCAAAAGCCGAAAAGGTCGATTTGTGGGAAACTCTCAAGGATAGCCGGTTGATCCATCTCCGGAAAGTCGAATTCTACTCAAGACGGAGGATCTCTCCTTCAATTCCTTGAGGAGTTTTAGGGATTTCTTATGTTTTGTTTTATCTTTTCTTACGAGATGTTTTTCTTTATTATTATGAACTAAACCTTCAGATACACAAGGGGATGAAACCTAGATGAATCTTGTTATTGTTTTCAAACTATATGATAAATACTTGATATGTTCTTGATTATGTGTACTTAATTCTTGTGTTGATGTTTCACGGATATTAATTCAAGTTGAATATGCTTAGGTGGTGGAGCAAAAGTCCCTGCTTAAGAGTAGATCTAGCATAATTAAGCGGAGTTGATCGCCCGCCTAGAGATAGGGTGACGAGATTTTGCCGGATTAGGGTGAAACCTAATATGGGAGTCCATAGATTGATTTACTGCTATTCTAGGGGTTTTAATTAGAAAGAGATTTCAATTAATCAACCTAGGGTTAGACGTTATTTGCCTCGAGAGAGGGTTTAATATAAATTAGGAGTCCTATGGATCAAGTCAAGTGAATAAATCGTCTGTCAAGTTTCAGGTGTTAGATAACAAGTGAAGTCTAGGTGGATTCTTCCTAAGGGTATCGTCTTAAATCAACTGAGTTTTTCCCAAGTATTTCCCCAATTGATTCTTTTTGTCTTTGCGTCTTTAGCTTAGTAATTAGTTAATTTAGATTAATAAAAAACTTCACTTATTTTAGGCTAAATAATAGAAAGAAAGTTAGTATTAGTACTTTTAGTTCCTTTGGGTTCGACAATCTAGTCTTGCCTAAGCTATACTACTGTTCGATAGGTGCACTTGCCTCAATCGTTGTTATAGTTAGTTCCAGGATCGATCATTATAAATTTAAAACTCTGAAATACAACGATCAATTTTAATCAGATCAACCCGAAAACTTGATGCTGAAACAACATGACCCAGAAAATTGACTTCACGTAACCAGAATTCACACTTACTAAACTTTGCATACAACTGTTTATCTCGTAAAGTTTGTAGCACAAGTCTTAGATGCTCGGCATGTTCGGTTTCATCTCTGGAGTAAATTAGAATATCATCTATAAACACTACCACAAACCAATCCAAATACTGTCTGAAAATTTGATTCATCAGATCCATGAAAACAGCAGGTGCATTAGTAAGTCCGAAAGGCATAACAAAAAAATCACAGTGTCCGTATCTCGTCCGGAAAGCAGTCTTTGGCACATCGTAATCTCGACTGCATGAATCGATAATAACCCGATCTCAAATCTATCTTTGAAAGCACCAAGCCCCTTTCAGCTGATCAAACAAGTCATCAATCCGTGGCAACGGGTATTTATTCTTTATAGTCGCCTTATTTAGCTGGCGGTAATCAATACACATTCGCATAGTTCCATCTTTCTTTTTTACAAATAGAATCGGCGCACCAGGAGAGAGACTTCGGTCGTGCAAAACCTCTATCCGTTAACTCTTGCAACTGTGCTTTCAACTCTTTTAATTCAGTAGGTGCCATCCGATACGGAGCTATCAAAATCGGAGTCGTCCCCGGTACTAATCAGTACCAAACTCTACCTCTCGAATAGGTGGCAAACCCGGTAATTCTTCAAGAAACACATCCGGATACTCGCACACAACTGGTACAGATTCAATCTTCTTTTCAGTCACTTTACTATCAAGCACATAAGCAAAGTAAGCTTCATAACCTTTTCTCACATACTTCCAAGCTAACATCGAAGGTATTACTGCTGGTAACCCATTCAGATCATTAGATTCAATCCGAATAATTTCACTGTTCTGACATCTCAAATCAATGGTCTTTCTTTTGCAATTAACAACGGCATCATGCAAAGTCAACCAGTCCATACCCAAAATTATATCAAACTCGTCGAAAGGTAACAACATCAGATCGGCTGGAAAACATGAATCTCGAATCATCAACGGCCAATTTTTACACACTTTGTCAACCAAAACACACCAACCCAGGGGGTTTGATACTCGAATCACAAACTCAGTAGACTCAACAGGCAGAGTCTTACTGGATACTAATGTTTCACACACATAAGAATGAGTCGAACCAGGATCAATCAATGCAATAACACTAGTATCATAAAGAGTGAAAGTACCAGTAATAACATCTGGGGAAGAAGGATCCTCACGAGCGCGTATAGCATATGCTCTAGCAGGTGCACGAGCCTCAGATCGAATCGCTGTATCTTTTGTTCCTCTCTGACTGCTACCTACATTACCCGAATGCCTGGGTGGTCTGCCTCGCGCTGCCATGTTGCTCGGTCTCGCATTCTGTATAGTGTTTTGCTCGGCTAACATTGGGCACTCTCGGATAAAATGATCCATCAATCCACATTTCAAACATGACCGATCATGTAATCTACAACTTCCAGAATTCCATTTACCACAATGCTTGCACTCAACTTTGTTCTGCTGAACATTACCAACACTGGCAATCGAAGTGGCTCGTGAACCCACAGGCAGTCGATCTCGGTCTCGTCTAGAAAAGTCTGAAGTAGCTTTATGTAGACTAGAATCATCTCTGAACTTCTTTGATACTGAGTGAAAAGTCTTACTCGATGATCTTTTACGGTAATCTCTGGCTTCAAAATCAGCTTTTCTTTTCTCTTTCCCAAGCTCTTCGGCTTTACAGGCTCGCTCAACAAGTACCATGAACTCTTTAATCTCAAGTATGCCAACCAGCAATTTAATGTCTCCGTTCAAACCATCTTCGAATCTTTTACACATGATAGCTTCGGTTGAAACACATTCACGAGCATATCGGCTTAGTCTCACAAATTTCCGTTCATACTCAGTTACGGTCATACGACCCTATTTCAATTCCATAAATTCTTTACATTTTTGATCGATAAATCTCTGGCTGATGTATTTCTTACGAAACTCAGTCTGAAAGAAATCCCAGGTCACTTTCTCTTTCGGAACCATCGATACTAGTGTATTCCACTAGTGATATACAGTGTCTCGTAATAAGGATATAGCACATTTTAAACATTCATCCGGAGTGCATGATAGCTCGTCAAACACACAGATAGTATTACCAAGCCATAGCTCAGCTCGTTCAGTATCATCATCATCATTAGCTTTAAACTCCTCGGCCATGTGCTTTCTGATTTTATCTACAGGGGGCCTGTTAAATCTCATTGGATCTATCATCGGGGGTACCATAGGTTTCGGAGATGGATTATTCGGGGGTGGAGGTTGTTGTACAACCGGATTAGTCTGGATATATTGAGTAAACCAGTCGTTCATCATTTGATAGAAGGCTTGCTTAGCCTCCCCCTCATGGCTACTCGAGATAGGTCGAGATTCAACTGGCGCTGTCCCATGCGCGGGATTAGGCGCTACACTCTCGACATCATCCGCTACAGCTCTATCGGGATCCATTTACTATATAAAAGCACATTTTCAAATGTCAGAAGTCATCACACTATCGCAATATAAATTATGGCATGTATAGCTAGACTCACACGCGCCACGGTAGTCCTAGAATCAACTAAACCGTAGCTTTGATACCAATCAAAATGTAACACCCTTAACCTGTATTCGTCACCGAATTAGGGTTACGGGCATTACCAATCCAAATAACACCCACAACAGGCATTCATTCCTATACATACTTTATATAATAACATATCAATACACTCATCTTTTTTTTTTTAACTTTCGATCATAAAACATCAATACATATGCATAATAAATTGAATAATCCCTATCACACGGTTCATTGTTCTTCAATGTATCTAACATAAACAACCACAAAATTTGGTCAAATAAAGGGTTTTATCATTATAGTGATATGCGCATTTGATATTATCATATAAGAATCGTTTCTAAACTCCAATAATAAGTTAAAACATACTCAAGTTGCATATCAAAAATCATATTTAGACATCATTAGTTCAACTGTACAAGGAGTTTTCAATTTGATCACCAAATAGCCTTAACATTCATACTAAATCTCTCTATTCAATAATAAGCAAATTATACTATTTCATTTACCAAAAATCAAGCGTAATATATGTATACACTTACTTACACAAACCAAATCATAATAGCCAAGCATAATCATACATTGTAGAACTTAACTCTTATTTTGCAAATGACCAAAACAAATACACAAATACATAACATAATATTACCTAACTAATATATATATATCACATACTATAATTTAAGTGTGCCTCTATCATTTTCTTCATTGCCTAAACCGCATATTACACCATGCTTACTAATATTCATTACCAAAAACAAACATCCAAACACCATAAATATATATATACTATATATTGAGCTAAACAACATGACTAATGTACAAATCATTCATGTCATAACCAATTTAAAACATATAACCAAATACAAGCATATATACATCATGAAATATAATCCCATAATAAGTTAAGACCATAACCGAATTCACATAAGTCTTTAAGTATCAAGATTTAGCCATTTTCGCATGGCTTAATATATATACATAACCCAGAACAATCCTTTCAAAATTATAAGTCAGCCTATACATGCCATAGTTCCGAAAATTTAACTTATAAAATACCAACATTAGTCGATAGTGTGATAGACTTTGACGATGATCTCCGTACTCGGAACTGGACTTCAAAATCTATAAAACAAATCAAATAAACACATACACAGTAAGCTATCATAGCTTAGTAAGTCATAAGCAAATTAAACAGTTCAAACGAACAATCAAAACATTTCTATCAAATTAAATTGTATCATTAATATTTTACTAGAACTCAACAAATCACCTTGGCCGAATGCTTATACTTCTCATTAAGCATAATATTATACAACATTTCGTTCCCAAAATAACACTATTTCAATTTAATTCATAATCATACCTAGTTGACCGAATAATCAAGTTCTCATATATCAAATCATAATTACTTACTTATATGATCAAATATACATGACTCATTATACCATCTCATATGATCGAATATACTAGTTTAATACATTATCATATATAACCGAACATTCAAAGTTAATTAATTCATCACATGTACTCATACATTCGAATTAAATATAACATCACATATGACCACTTGTATACAAATTCAATTCATCATCACATATGCACATACTTTTGTGGCGAACATATAAGGTCAATTAAATCAACTTACTTGCTCAATTTCCACATCAATATGAGGTCTTATGGACATAGACTTGAAAATAAATCACCGGTATTAAACCCGCTAGGCGTAAGCTCAATCACACACCCAGCACTAGGCCGCTAGACCCAAGGCGATATTTATTCACCGGCAATAAGCACGCTAGGCACGGCTTGATTTAAGTTCACCACTCAAAGCTTGCTAGGCCCAAGGCCCGAATAACAGTACTTAATAGCTGTCTCACGTACATATCATGTAACAGAACTTTCATGTACTTCATAATCTTCATACGAACTTTCAGATATTATAATTCAATCAAACTAAACTTAAACGTGTTAATTCTAGATTTATTCATTTTCGGCTATCGCAATACAATCTCCACAATTTCCAAATCAGCATATTATTAAATTATATACACAATTTACAATGTTTAATTGCTTAAAGACTTACCTCGGATATCGTCGAACGACAAAAATCGGCTATTCAACTATTTTCGCTTTTCCCCGATCCAAGTCCGATTTCTTTGGTTATTGATCTAAACATATTAAAATTAGGCTCATTCAAACATATTTTCATTCAATTTAGTCCAAAAACACATAAATGGGCAAATTACCATTTTGCCCCTAACATTTCACATTTTTTACAATTTAGTCTTATTTGTACAAAACACAAAATACACAAAATGTGACTATATACCTTAAGGGCCGAATATTCCTAGTCCTCATACAAGTCTATACATTTCATTTATTTCACATTTTAGTCCCTCAAAAATTTATTTTTGCAATTTAGTCCAACATACTCAATTTCATCAAAAATTCAAAGACAAAACTTGTTAATCTAACACATATAAATCATATTTCATCATCAAACAACATAAACAACAAGCTATCATCAATGGCTCAACTCAAAATATTCATCAAAATCAAAAATTAAAACATGGGCTTTGTGCATCTCATAGCAACGATCTCAAAAACGTAGAAATTATCAAAAACCGAAACCTACACATACCTTAATCAAGCTAATTTGGTGTCGAATACCCAAAGCTTTCCTATGTTCTTTTTCTTTTCTTTGTTTCGGTCAAGAAGAAAGAAAAATGGCTTTTAAATGTTATGATTTTGTTTTATTAAACTAATATAATAATATGATATAATAATATTAATTATAAAATTAATATACATAGAAACTATATATTATAACCATGTTGCCGTGCACTATCTTATAAAAATGGGTTTATTGCATTTTAAATGCTCCCATTTAAAAAGACAACCTCAATTTAGTCCTAACACATTAAACTATCAAGTTTATAATTTACGCGATTAAGCCCTTTTTATTAAATTAATCTCACAAACAATCAAATTTTTATACGAAACTTTCACACATGCTAATTCACATATAATTAACACGGAAAATAATATTTAAATATTTTTCTGACTCGGATTCCTGGTCCCGAAACCACCGTTCCGATTACGGTCTAAATCGGACCGTTACATTGGCTGTGGTCGATCCTGTTGAAATCACACGGCTACCAGGCACGTCCGTGTGCCAAAGCCGTGTACTCTTAACCAGCTACTGACTTAGCCCCACGGTCACTAGGCACGCCCGTGTGCCACAACCGTGTGACAAAATAGGCCATTTACAAGGCCAATTTGCCACCCACAAAAGGGTCAATCCTACAAGCACATTTAAGCATAATCCCACACACAATTTAGCAACCAATTTCAAGTCAAGTGATCATCATATCATCACATACAACCTCATTACTAAATATGTCAACTTATATTACATCTTGCTCAACCAAATCACATACATTATCAAGCATGACTCATCCACGAAATCATTATATTATTGTGACATCAATTCTTCACTAATCTTACCATACTTAAAAACATATCATTATCACCAAGCCATACCAAAATGTACTTCACATATCATAAACATAACTCATTCATAAGTTAACATCATTTCACTTCCAAGCCAACTCACATGGCAAGGATTAAACATTCCCAAAACATTCCATAACTTCTAGCCTATACATGCCATATTTCATCTATTTACATCTTTCCAAAAGTACCAAATTAGATTGCCGATAGTGTGATAGATGTGCTGACGATTCCCGAATCCGAGCTAGCTTTGTCTGCAATCAGTAAACAGAGAAACAATAACACAGTAAGCTTTCAAAGCTTAGTAAGTTCGAAATACAATACCATTATCTCATCAGATCAAACCAATGTATATAATTAAACCATCACATAGTTCAATTCTCTTATATTCATACCATATCATCCATAGCTAAAATACTCATTCACCCATTCATGGCTTTATCTATAAACTCGTAAACCACAAAGGTTCAATACATACCTTAGCTAACACATAGTTATTTAATGCTCAATATTACACGTCGATCATCCTCTGATATTCGTCTAATTTAATTGCACACCCAGTGCCATATACATGATTGAAGCATATTCGTCATCGCACACTTAGTGCCTATTCTTTTAACCGACTTATCTCGGTATCGCACACACAGTGCCAAATCAATAAGCCGAAGCTTTCATAACATCGCACACACAGTGCTATTCATCTCTGTTTCAATTTCGATTTCGCACACTTAGTGCCATCCAATTTAATTTTGCACATAACATATCAAATCTCATAATCATATACTTATTCATTCCATAATACTAAAACATATCTTAATAACATGTATTATATCCGAACTTACCTCGGATGTCGAACTATCGAAACGGTCGATTAATCGAGCACTTTATCTTTGCCTCGATCTCGATCCGAACCTCTCCTTTCTTGGTCTATACACATTCAAATTCAATCCATTCAATCACCAAATCATTCATTTTAGTCCAAACACACATATTTAGGGCATTTTACAAAATAGCCCTCACATTTTCACATTTCGACACTTTAGTCCTTAATTCATAAAATCATCAGATACACATAATTAGCTTGCACCCATGCCTAGCCGAATTCTCACTATATTCATACAAGCCCACACATTTCATTTATTTCACATTTTAATCCTTCAAAATGCTATTTTCTCAATTTAACCCTAATTAGCTAAATTCATCAAAAATTCAAGAACAAAACATGTTCATTAAACACATATCTTTCATTTAACACCAACACTCATCACAAAGCTCACCATTTCATCAATGGAACATTTCATAAACATCATCAATTTACAAAATTTAAGCATGAGTTTTAAAGAGCACAAAGCAACGATCACAAAAACATAGAAATTATCAAAAACCGAGCTCAAACATACCTTGAATCAAGCTCAACTCTAGCCGAAATTTTAAAGCTTTTCTTCCTTCTTTTCTTTTCTAATTTTTGGTGGGTGAAAGATGAACACTCATAAATTTTTCATGCTTTTTTTATTATTAATACCATATTAAACATTTTACCATTTTATCCATTCTTTAAACATATAAAATAAATTATCATCATGGTTATCTTGTCATTTAACATCCCATTATCTTAAAAATGGACTACTTACAACATAAGACCTCCCCTATAAAAATCCATCAACAATTAGACACTTAACAATCAACACACAGCTTTTACACCTTATGCAATTAAGTCCTTTCTCTTAATTCGGCATACTGTTAATAAAATTACCACACAAAATTTTCACACAGGCTATAACACATATTATTCACACAGAAAATATTATTAGATTATTATTCCAACCCCGAATTTGTGGTCTCGAAACCACTATTTCGACTAGGGTCTAATTCGGGCTGTTACATCCCCTGCATCAAATTTGCGAGAATTCGATTCGCCACACGGGCCAGCACACAGGCGTGTGCCTAGGCCGTGTGCCCTTAAGAGGTTGCTGATGTCATAAACAGAATGCTAAGGTTTTCACACACTGGCGAGGACACGGGCGTGTCTAGGCTGTGTGGAGGACACGGGCCAGAGACACGGGCGTGTGTCCAGCCGTGTGAAAACCCTGTAGGTTGGAAATGAAAAATAAATTCCACACGGATTGGGGACATGGGCGTGTGTGACCACACGGCCTGCCCACACGGGCGTGTCCCATTTCACACGGGCGTGTGGCCCTGTTTAGGGAAAATTTTTCTAAGTGTACTAAAGTTTCCAATTTAATTCAGAAACCCTCCACATGCAAGTTTAAGGCCTCGTAGGCCTATAATAAGAATGTTATGATTGAGAATGAGACGTTTTAAGTTGAAAAGAAATTTTATAGCCCAAATTTGTATGTACAAGCAAGTTAAGTCCGGTAATGCCTCGTACCCTATTCTGGAGTTGATTATGGGTAAGGGGTGTTACATTTAGTGGTATCAGAGCTACGGTTTAGTCAGTTCTGAGACCAACGTAGCGTAAGTATGAGTTTAACTATACATGCCATACACATGAGTATTTACATTATGATAGTGTGATGACTCCTGACGATTTAAATTGTGTTTTCGTATAGTAAATGGATCCCGATAGAGCTATGGCGGATGATGTAGAAAGTAACGCGCCGGCTCCCGCTCAAAGAACGGCGCCGACTTAAAATGAAAATAGATCGGCTACTGTAAGCCAGAGAGGAGAAGAGGAGGCTAGGGAAGCCTTCCTCCACATGATGAACGCATGGTATACGGAGTTCGTTCGTACAAACCCGAATGCGCAACCCCCTACTCCCCCACCTATTTCTCAACCTACCCCAGTAGCTCCCCAAGTGGTAGAAGTGGTAAGAAGATGATAAACCGTAATAGTAACATATTTTAAACCCACATTTAGCATGCTTTTGGGTGATTTAAGCCTTGAATTGTGTAATTTGGTGCTTTTAATCCTTTTTTTTCATGTTTTATACTCAAGAAAGCACCGGAGGATGAAAAGAACGAGAAACGGGCTTAAAATGGACCAAATGGGCAAAATCACGAAATCAACACGGCCTGGCCCCAAGCAACACGGCCGTGCCTCCCTAATCAGACCTGAACACGGCCTGGCCACGATTCACACGGGCGTGTGCTAAGGGCGTGTCCCTACCGTGGAGAAGAGGAATTTCACTCGGGTTTGGATACTTAGGGGTAAAGAAACACATTCCAAAAGCCTATATAAACACCATAGAGGCCAACTTTCAGGGGGCGTTCAGCTAGGCCAAGGAGCCGAGCAAGAAAGATTAGAATTGTGGAAATCACTTGAAGAAAGCCAGTTGATTCATCTCAAGAAGCCGGAGTTATACTCAAGACAGAGGATCTCTCTTCGATTCCTTCAGGGGGTTTTAGAGTTTTTCTTATGTTTTGTTTTATCTTTTCTTTTGAGATGTATTTTATTATCATTATGAACTAAACCCTCAAATACCTGAGGGGGATGAAACCTAAGATAAATCTTGTTATTGTTTGCTGAATTATATGATAAATATTTGACTTGTTCTTAATTATGTGTTCTTAATTCTTGTGTTGATATTTCGCGGATATTAATTCAAGTTTGATGTGCTTAGGTGGAGGAGCAAAAGTCCCTGCCTAAGAGTAGATCTAGCATGATTAAGCGGAGTTGATCACACGCCTAGAGATAGGGTGACGAGATTTTGCCAGATTAGGGTGAAACCTAATTTGGGATTCCATAGACTGAGTTAATGCAATTCTATGGGTTTTAATTAGAAAGAGATTTCAATTAATCAACCTAGGGTTAGACGTTATTCGCTTCGAGAGAGGGTTTAATATACATTAGGGGATCTTACGAATCAAGTCAAATGAATAAATCGTCTAGTTCAGAGTTAGATAACAAGTGAAGTCTAGGTGGATTCTTCCTTGGGTATTGTTTTAATCAATTAGTTTTTCCCACAAGTATTTCCCTGATTTCATTCTTTTTTGTCTCATCGTCTTTAGCTTAGTAGTTAGTAAATTTTCTAGATTAAACCGATTCACTTCAATTTTAAGGCTAAATAATAAAAAGAAGGTTAGTATTAGTACTTTCGGTTCCTTTGGGTTCGACAATCCGGTCTTGCCACTAAGCTTTACTACTGTTCGATAGGTACACTTGCCTCAATCGTTGTCATAGTTAGTTTTTAGGTTTGATCATTCTCATTTATAATTTTAAGACTTTGACATCGCATAAAACAACGATCAAGTTTTTGGCGCCGTTGCCGGGGAACTGAAATATTAAGAACACTTAATTTTTATTACTTTAGCCATTTTTTATTTTCTGCAATTTTACTCTTATTTTGTTTTCTATTTTTATCTTTCTAAATTTTAGTCTTTGCTCCTTGTAGGGACCTCTAGTTTATGACTAGAAGGAACCTGACAGGACCTTTAATTTACAATAATGAGATCAAAGCAACCGCTCGCAGAAACCGGAGAGAAACTAGGTGAAGTCTACAATACACAGACGAAGAGCAAGAAAACATCATCAATACCACTGAGGAGATGGCTGAAAATAATCTGCTACCTCCAGAGATGGCCGAAAATCAGGCTCCTCGAACTATGTATGATTATGCTAAGCCTAGTTTAGTTGGTACTGAATCTAGTATTGTTAGACCTACTATTGCTGCAAATAATTTTGAATTGAAACCTAACACTATACAGATGATACAATAGTTCGTTCAGATTGATGGTTTGCAGGATGAGGATCCTAATACACACTTAGCAAATTTCCTGGAATTCTGCGACACTTTTAAAATTAATGGCGTTTCTGATAATGCCATTCGCCTTCGGTTATTTCCCTTTTCTTTGAGAAATAAAGCCAAACAGTGGTTGCATTCTCTTCCCCGAGGATCAATTACTACATGGGATCAAATAACCGAAAATTTTTTATTAAAATATTTTTCGCCGGCCAAAATGGCCAAATTAAGGAATGATATTTCTTCTTTTGTGCAGATGGATTTAGAAACATTTTACGATGCATGGGAGAGATACAAGGATCTATTGATAAGGTGCCCACACCACGGATTACCCTTGTGGCTACAGGTCCAAACTTTTTACAACGGTGTGAACCCCTCAACTAGGCAGTTGATCGATTCAGATCGGTGGAACTCGAATAATAAAACACCGAAGCGACTTACGAATTTATAGAGGAGATGTCGCTAAATAACTATCGCTGGCAAGTCACGAGGACAAAGCCCACGAAATCGCCAAGAGTTTTCAACCTCGACGCGATAACCATGCTATTGAATCGGTAGACGGGTTAACTAAAAATTTGATGGTTTGTGTAATTCCTTGCAGTACAACCCGCTATGCGATCATGAAACAAGTGGAGGTGTGGCGAATCCTGAGTACCCACCCTACGGACATGGCATAGAAGGCGAACAAATGAACTATGTAAGTAACAATTTCAGATATCAAAATAACCCTTATAGCAATACTTACAATCCAGGTTGGAAGAACCACCCCAATTTTTCATGGGGTGGTCAAGGAAATCAAAGACAACAACACCCTCAAAATTTCCAACAGCAGTAGTACCCACAGGAAAAGAAGCCGAACCTTGAGGAGATGCTGACAAAATATATAGCAGCAACAGAAACACATTTCCAAAGTATAGAAACAAAACTTGAAAAACAAGAAGCATCGACACATGAGCTCAAGAATCAAATTGGACAACTTACTAAGTTAGTTTCTGAAATACGATCAAAAATTTTACCTAGGGACAAAGAGCAGGTAAAAGTAGTGACACTAAGAAGTGGAAAGGAATTAATTGAAACAAAAAAAAAGAGACATCACACGAACCCGATGAGGCAAATGCAACTCCAATTCGTGAGGGAATTAAACCACCGATTCCATATTTAGCAAAGTTGAAAAAAGACCGCTTAGACGCACAATATGGTAAATTTCTTGAACTGTTTAAACAACTGCATATTAACTTACCTTTTGTTGAAGCTATTTCGCAGATGCAAACATATGCAAAATTTTTTAAAGGAGCTTCTTACAAATAAAAGAATGTTTGAAGAAATTTCAATAGTGGAACTTAATGAAGAATGTTCAGCCATCATCCAAAATAAGCTACCAACTAAGTTAAAAGATCCAGGAAGTTTTACTATTCCTTGTTTAATTGGTAGTTTGAACATAGAAAAGGCATTAGCTGATCTAGGTGCTAGTATTAATTTAATGCCTTATAGAATGTTTAAGAAACTTGGTCTAGGAGAACCCAAACCCACTAGGATGAGTATTCAGTTAGCTGACAGATCTATTAAATATCCTAGGGGAATTATTGAAGATATCCTGGTAAAAGTTGATAAGTTTATATTTCCTGTTGATTTTGTTGTGCTTGACATGAATGAGGACGTAGAGGTACCTTTAATTTTGGGACGGCCCTTTTCAGCCACTGCTAGGGCTGTCATTGATGTTGGTAATGGTAAACTCGCGCTAAGGGTAGGCGATGAGGAAATTATTTTTCAAATTTATGAGGCTATGCGATATTCTAGAGAACAAGATGATTCTTATTACTTTGTTGATACCACTGATCACATTATTCACAAGTCTTTGCAGGAAATCATGCACAATGACACGATGGAATTCTGTCTTACACAAGGTGAGAGGATAGATGACGATAGCGATGAATTGAATCTTAACACATCCTCCCCTAGACAGACGAAAATAGAAGATATTGAAATTAACAATGAACCAAAACAAAAACCCTCCATTGATGAACCACCAAAGTTAGAATTAAAACAGTTGCCAAAACATTTAGAATATGCATTCCTCGGGGATAATTCTACACTACCAGTAATCATCTCTTCAGAACTGAAACCCAAAGAGAAAGAAGAGTTGCTTAAGGTACTAAGGGAACATAAAAGAGCCCTAGCATGGAAAATGTCTGACATTAAAGGAATAAGCCCATCATTCTGCACTCACAAAATTTTAATGGAAGATGAGTATAAACCGTGTGTGCAACCTCAGAGACGTTTGAACCCCAATATGAAAGAAGTTGTTAAAGCTGAGGTAATTAAACTTCTAGATGCAGGAATAATTTATCCTATTTCTGACAGTACTTGGGTAAGTCCTGTGCAGGTAGTTCCAAAGAAAGGAGGCATGACTGTCGTAGTCAATGAAAAGAATGAACTGATTCCTACAAGAACAGTCACAGGTTGGAGAGTCTGTATTGACTATAGAAAGCTGAACGACGCCACCAGAAAAGATCACTTCCCTCTGCCCTTTATTTGATCAGATGTTAGAAAGATTATCTAAGCATATGTACTACTGCTTCTTAGATGGACTCTCCGGCTACTTCCAAATCCCAATATCTCCTGAGGATCAAGAAAAGACAACATTCACATGTCCATATGGTATGTTTGCTTATCGTAGAATGCCTTTTGGATTATGTAACGCTCCTGCTACCTTTCAGCGCTGCATGCTGGCCATCTTTGATGAACTTGTGGAAGACATTATGGAGGTATTTATGGACGACTTCTCGATATTCGGTAATTCTTTCCATCTTTGCCTTAAAAATTTAGAACGAGTTCTAATGAGATGTGAGGAAACAAACCTTGTCTTAAATTGGGAGAAATGTCATTTTATGGTTAGAAAGGGGATCGTGTTAGGACATAAAATTTCTAGTAAAGGGATCGAGGTAGATAAAGAAAAGATTGAAACCATAGAAAAATTACCTCCCCCTAGTTCAATTAAGGCTATTAGAAGTTTTTTAGGACATGCTGGATTTTATAGAAGATTCATTAAAGATTTCTCTCAAATAGCTAAGCCTTTAACAAGATTACTAGAAAAAGATGTTCCTTTCAATTTTGATCAAGAATGTTTAGATGCATTTAATATCCTCAAATACAAACTAATAAATGCTCCGATTATAATTGCACCTGATTGGAATCTACCCTTTGAACTAATGTGTGATGCTAGTGATTTCGCAGTAGGTGCAGTTTTGGGACAGCGAAGAAACAAGCATTTTCAGCCAATCTATTATGCTAGCAGAACATTGACGCCTGCACAAGAAAACTACACCACCATAGAGAAAGAATTGCTAGCTGTAGTTTTTTCATTTGACAAATTTAGATAGTATCTGATATTATCTATAGTTGTCGTTTACACTGACCATTCAGCTCTTCGTTATCTTTTAACTAAACCTGATGCAAAACCTCGACTCAGACAATGGATCTTACTCCTACAAGAATTTGATTTGGAAATTCAGGATAAGAAGGGAGCTGAAATTCTGGCAGCAGATCACTTCTCCAGGCTTAAGAACCCACATATCAAAGAACTCGACGAGAGTGAGATAAACGACTCGTTCCCTGAGGAACAACTCTTTTCTATAACTAGCTCCGAGGTACCTTGGTTTGCAAATATTGTGAATTATTTAGCTGCTAACATTCTTCCAAAAAGGTTAACACATCATCAAAAGAAGCGATTCTTTGCTGATACGAAGAACTACTTTTGGGAGGACCTATTTCTTTTCCGCATTTGTGCAGATCAAGTAATTCGGAGATGCGTTACAAAGGCAGAAGCAAGCAAAATCCTAGAACATTGCCATTCAGGACCTTCAGGAGGACATTACAGTGGAATTAAGACGGTACACAAAACGCTCGAATCAGGATTTTATTGGCCAACCCTGTTTAAATATGCCAATAGATATGTCGCTTCGTGTGATAAATGCCAAAGAACAGGTAATATCTCTAAATGCAATGAAATGCCTCAAACATATATGTTATCATGTGAAATATTCGACTTATGGGGGATTGATTTTATGGGTCCGTTCCCTAGTTCATTCGAAAATAAATACATCTTAGTAGTAGTAGATTACATGTCCAAATGGGTGGAAGCCCAAGCTTTACCTACTAACGATGCTAGAACTATAGTAAAGTTTCTTAAGAAACTCTTCTCTCGTTTTGGAACACCCAGAGCGATTATCAGTGATAGGGGTACTCACTTTTGTAATACTCAATTTGATAAAGTCTTAAGAAAATATGGAGTACACCACAGAACAGCTACCCCTTATCATCCTCAAACCAGTGGGCAAGTAGAAGTGGCAAATAGAGAGCTTAAGCGGATCTTAGAAAAAACAGTTGAATCCAACAGGAAAGATTGGGCAATAAAAGTAGATGATGCTTTATGGGCCTATAGAATGTTCCTTTAAAACCCCTTCAGAACATCCCGCACAAACTTGTTTACGAAAAAGTTGTCATCTACCATTTGAGTTAGAACACAAAGCTTACTGGGCTATAAAATTCTTGAATTACGATCTTAAAATCGCAGGTGAGAAGAAGATGATGCAGTTGAACGAGCTCGATGAATGGCTAGCTGAAGCCTATAAAAACTCACGACTATATAAAGAGGCAACAAAAAGACGTCACGATGCTCGCTTAAAACAATCAAAGTAATTCAAGTAGGAGACTTAGTCTTGTTTGTATAATTCAAGGCTCAAACTATTTCTGGAAAGTCAAAATCAAGGTGGTCGTGCCCATTTGTGATTAAAACCATTTTTCCCTACGGCACAGTTGAGGTAACCCATCCAACTCAGGGAACATTCAAGGTAAATGGTCACCGACTAAAACTTTATAATGGTGAAGATTTTAAGGAATTAAGAGAGGAGCTTCAGCTCCGTGAACCTTCATTTAGAAATGAAAATAGGGTGAGTCTAGCTTAAGACTTTAAACGAGCGCTACTCGGGAGGCAACCCGAGCACTAACTTCCATAACAATTTATTTGTGACTTTTAGCAACTAACCCTAAACTAACCGATTCAATGAAGCGCAGATTTAACAACCACACGGCCTTATACACGGGCGTGCCCGTGGCTGTGGGGATGCCATGGGACGAAGAACAGGCGTGCAGGTAGTCGTACTAGAGGAAGAAGAAAAATTTCCCCAAAACACGGGCTCCGATTATACACCACGGCCGTGCGACTCGGCCGTGGTCAAAACTGACCAAAAGAACACGAGCTACGACAAAAGACACACGCCCGTGCGGTTAGACCGTGGTCGATACTGACTAAAGTGACGCGGGCGTGCGACACGCCTGTGCATCCAACCCGTGGTGAAAATTGAGTAACCAGGCACGGGCATAAGCCACGCCCGTGCCCAAAGACCATGGACGATACTGACTTATAAAGCACAGGCGTATGACCAAAAACACGGGCGTGGAATACAACATCTCAACCGCGCCTAAATTTGAAAATCACGAAACACATAGGCTAAATTAAAGAAACACGGGCGTGGCACCTGCCCGTGTCCCCTTTCCTATATAAAACCATCGTCTGCGTTTCTTTCTCCCCAAATCCCCAACCCTAAACAATTTCTTCAAAACCCTTCCCCTCTCCAGCCACCATCAGAAAATCTCCCCCTCCTTGACTCCCTCTACTCATTATCGCCCTCCTCCCTTTACAATAACATCAAAATAGATACACGCCCGTGTTAACAAGAACCCACACCCATTCCACTGCCGTGTAACCCAGAATACTTACAGCACACGCCCGTGCCCCACCGTTCCACGCCCGTGCCCCGCTCATCACACGCCAAAAACACTACTGGTCACTCCTCACTATCTCATTTCCATTTAGTTAAATATTTTATCTCATTTCATTAAATTTCATTTGACTATTATTATTATTAATTTTAGAGTTAATCCTTAGGATTTTTATCACTATTTTGATTACTAATTCGATTACTTTAGTCATTGTGTACATAATAAAATGGGAATCATTCATTATCAAAACGTTTGCTCCACCTAAATGTGATTGAACGGTTCTATTATGAGTTCAAGTCTTTGTATATTCTGAATATTGATCACAATATGTGATATTTCTTGATCGAAAAAAATTTACTTGAATAATTGATACTTTCAGGAACAATGTCGTCATCCCGAGGAAAGAAAACCGTAGTCCCTGCGTCTAAAAAACGAAAGGGACCCAGTTCATCATCCGCCACCGCATCAACCGAAGTCTGACATCCATTCCTACGGTTTTCTCCTGGAACCCAAGACGAACTGTTTCAAATACTACGAGCACGACCTCTCAGTCAAGGCCGATGTATCGACTGGGACACTCTGGAACATGTTCAACTCGCTGATGATATTCGGGCACTCCTGAAGACTGACCCTTGGGAACGTTTTTTCGGTATAATCAAACCCACCTACCTTGAACTAACATTAGAGCTTTGCTCTACTTTCCATTTGCAGGTAGTAATGACACAACACGACGACCCGGGCACTATTCAGTTTCGTCTAGGAGGCTTAGTTCGGGAAATGAGTATTCCTGAATTTGGAATCGCTTTAGGCCTTTACACAGATGACTTCAAAAGGGAACATGATCTTGCGGAGCTCCGCCGCCACATCCATAAACCCCCTGCACAATGTTGGTATAATATAGCCCCCAACACAGGCACATATGACCCCAGTCGCTCCAAAGCGATAGCCCTCACCCCATCCTTACGATATCTACACGCCATCTTAGCCCACACATTGACAGGAAGGCGAGAGAGCACCGGGGTCGTTAACACGCATGACGCCTACTTCCTCTGGTGTATGGCAAATGGCTATGTCTTCGACCTTGCATACTTCATTGCTTTGGCCATTCAACATCAAACGGAGCGCCACCGAAAGGGGTCATTTCTATGGGGCCTTATGTAACACGGCTCGCGAGGTACTTCGGTCTCCTCAACACTACATCACAATCCGCCTCCCTCACACTGATAGGTCAGATGGCCCCACAGGGCATCCAGACAATGCTGCACATGAGGATGATTTAGCGTCGACATGGGACCGATCCTCCCCAATATAGGCTAGCGCCTACCACTGAAGATGAGGACCCTGAGGACATTACTGAAGATGTCCCCCCACCACAGGAAGCACCACAACAAGGCCATCGTCCAGTTCATTCGGCTACCTCCCTCTCAGACATTTCTGCACCTCTCACTCAGTTTGAACACTACTGTATGCAGCAATTCGATAACACCGCTCGAAGATTTGACGGGATTGAGGCGACCCTTCAGCAGATCTATCACCACTTCCATATCTCACCACCGCCACCACCTCGCGATCCAACCGACGACGATGGCCTTTGAGTCCTTCTATTTCTTTTTTATTTTCCATTTTCATCTTTTATTTTTATCTTTATTTTTCAGACTTTTTTGCAATTCATGTTTAAAACTTTTATTTATAGTTTAATTTCTTTTATCAACTGGTTGTCTAACCCTCGAGTATCTCTAACAACTCTCATTAGTTATTTTCCCCTAAACATTTAATTGATGACTTTCGCAGATTAATTAGATTAAATATACAACTCAAGGAATGAAAACATCACTTTTACCTAGTCATCACATTTGTCATGGAACATCCTCCAAGTATTTCATCCATAATTCAGGAAGTTTCATCTCTCCCTATCTTTTATGAATATATATATACTTGTACATTGAGGGCAATGTACATCTTAAGTGTGGGGGGTGAACAACCTAAAAGGTGCCTAACTTTTTCCATTATTCTCAAATTCCTGAAAAAATGTGCCAAACTTTTTGCATTATTCTCAAATCCTGAATTATATCTTGTGTCTTAATTAAGTTTCTCATATTATGATTAGAATGAAATTTCATGTGAATTATGATTTTTATTGATATATTTCAAATTAAGTCATTGATAATTATGCATTGATGATTTATACTTTAAGGTACTATAGAGTCAAGCATGATGAGTCTATTTTTCCGAATTAAATTTTTTTTCTAGGTTGTCTACCTGAATTTGAATATTACTTTGAAGTTTGAAATTTACGAGGATGACATCAAAATACCCATAATTTTTGTGAGATTTTGAGCCTTATAGAGCATATATTCTTTTTCTTGCTCACTTTATGATTATGAGTGCGTCAACATTGATTTGTTATTTTAGAACTTGCATCGATTATACATGTCGAGACCACACCTTTGATTTGATATACTAAGATGATAAAGGCACCTAGGTTTTAACCCACTCACTCCACTAAAAAGCCTACCCATTTTATTAACCCCTAGTGAACCCCGTTGATCCTAACAACCCTTTTTATTGACTCACCCACTAATATTATCCCAAAACCCTTTGTTTTTGTTATCACCATTCCTTTTGACTACCCTTATATCGAGATTTGATTTGATCGATTGCCTATTAATTTCGATAGTAAACTCATTAACTATTATAAATATTTGACTTGTTCTTAAAAAAAAAGAAAAAAAAGAAAAAAAAACAACGAAGTATATTCATTACTAGTTCTATGATATTTGAGCTTAAACTGTTAATCTCTAAAAGAAGCTCATATTAGTAATAGTATTATTATTACAAGTTCTCAATTGATGTAATTGTTTATTATCAGTCCATTGTTTCTGGTTAGGTAATTTGTCACGTCAATCTCGATTCTAACCTTCTAAATTCAGCCTATATCCACACCTTAACCCAAGCCCCGTTACATCCCTGTTAAAGACCTTTTGATTTGAGTATCATCTCATATTATAGTGGTGGAGAATTGATTTTCATGCAAGCCTATGGCAATAACTTTTCATGTTTGACTTTTGAGTGCTTTTTCTTGAACCTTAAACACCTCGAGTGATTTGAGTGAATCTTTAGTGAGGATGTCAATCCTTGTCGATTTTGAATCAGAGGTAATCATTCAGATAAGGGGAAACACCTATGTTTTATGCCACAAATGCATGACTTAGATTGTTTGAATCTTTAGGACTCTTAGAGTTGAATTATCCATGTATGAATAATTTTTGAATTATGATGAAACATTATTGATAAATATTATGAATCAAGAAAGTTCGTTTTAATTATAAGTTGAGAATTTTGCTTGAGGGCAAGCAAAAGCTTAAGTGTGGGGGTATTTGATAAATCATAATAGTAACATATTTTGAACCCACATTTAGCATGCTTTTGGGTGATTTAAGCTTTGAATTGTGTAATTTGGTGCTTTTAATCCTTTGTTTTCATGTTTTATACTCAGGAAAGCACCGAAGGATGAAAAGACCGAGAAACAGGCTTAAAACAGACCAAATGGGCCAAATCACGAAATCGAAACAGCCTGGGCCCAAGCAACACGGCCGTGCCTCCCTAATCAGACCTGAACACGGCCTGGCCATGATTCACACGAGCGTGTGCCAAGGGCATGTCCCTGCCATGGAGAAGAGGAATTTCACTCGGGTTTGGATACTTAGGGGTAAAGAAACACATTCCAAAAGCCTATATAAACACCATAGAGGCCAACTTTCAGGGGGCGTTCAGCTAGGCCAAGGAGCCGAGCCAGAAATATCAGAATTGTGGAAATAACTTGAAGAAAGCTAGTTGATTCATCTCAAGAAGCCGGAGTTATACTCAAGACGGAGGATCTCTCTTCAATTCCTTCAGGGGGTTTTAGAGTTTTTCTTATGTTTTGTTTTATCTTTTCTTTTGAGATGTATTTTATTATCATTATGAACTAAACCCTCAAATACCTGAGGGGGATGAAACCTAAGATAAATCTTGTTATCGTTTGCTGAATTATATGATAAATATTTGACTTGTTCTTAATTATGTGTTCTTAATTCTTGTGTTGATATTTCGCGGATATTAATTCAAGTCTGATGTGCTTAGGTGGAGGAGCAAAAGTCCCTGCCTAAGAGTAGATCTAGCATGATTAAGCGGAGTTGATCGCACGCCTAGAGATAGGGTGACAAGATTTTGCCGGATTAGGGTGAAACCTAATATGGGATTCCATAGATCGAATTAATGCAATTCTAGGGGTTTTAATTAGAAAGAGATTTCAATTAATCAACCTAGGGTTAGACATTATTCACTTCGAGAGAGGGTTTAATATACATTAGGGGATCTTACGGATCAAGTCAAATGAATAAATCGTCTAGTTCAGAGTTAGATAACAAGTGAAGTCTAGGTGGATTCTTCCTTGGGTATTATTTTAATCAATTGGTTTTTCCCACAAGTATTTCCCTAATTTCATTCTTTTTTGTCTCATCGTCTTTAGCTTAGTAGTTAGTTAATTTTCTAGATTAAACCGATTCACTTCAATTTTAAGGCTAAATAATAAAAAGAAGGTTAGTATTAGTACTTTCGGTTCCTTTGAGTTTGACAATCCGGTCTTGCCACTAAGCTATACTATTGTTCGATAGGTACACTTGCCTCAATCATTGTCATAGTTAGTTTTTAGGTTTGATCATTCTCATTATAAATTTTAAGATTTTGACATCGCATAAAACAACGATAAGAAGAGAAAAGCCTCTGGTTGATAGAATCCAAAAATAAGGAGCCGAGGAATTCCGGGCTAGTAAAGATGATGATCTGGAAAGAGTTGAATTATGACTTGAAAATACCATTAGGGTATTTGATGAATTATCTTGCACACCTGAAGAGTACATGAAATGTGTAGTGTCTCTTCTGAGAGATTCTGCTTATCAGTGGTGGAACACCCTTGTGTCGGTTGTACCAAGGGAAAAGATCACATGGGAGTTTTTCCAAGAAGAATTCTGGAAGAAATATATAAGCCAAAGATTTATTGACCAAAAAACAAAGGAGTTCATTGATTTGAAACAAGGTAGGATGACAGTAACTGAATATGAGCGTGAATTTGCAAGCCTCAGCAAGTACGCTCTGGAGTGTGTGTCCTCTGAAGCCATTATGTGTAAAAGGTTCGAAGATGGATTAAATGAAGATATCAGATTATTTGTTGGTGTCCTTGAGTTGAAAGAATTTTTTGTGCTAGTAGATTGGGCTTGTAAAGCCGAGGAACTAGTGAAAGAGAAAAAAAAGCTAAGATAGAGTCTCGTGACTCAAGAAAGAGACAAATGAATAAGTCATTTCAGTCCTCGTCTAAGAAGTCGAGAGATTTCCCTACCCGATCAGCTACTTCAGCTGGGTTTTCAAATAGAAGTAAGAGTAAATAGTACTCGGGGATTAAAGCTCAGACTACTTCAGTCGCGAGTGTTGGGAACACATGACCAAATAGACCGGAATGCCCACAGTGTGGCAAACGTCACCCCGGTGAGTTTCGAGCTCATGAGAGAGCATGTTTTAAGTGTGGATCCCAAGACCATTTTATTAGAGAGTGCCCTGAGATGGTTGAAAAAGAGAAAATTCAGAGTACAATGTCGGGAAGTACCAATAGAGGGAAACAGCAGAGAAACCTGGAAGTGGAACGAGCAGTAAGAGTACTCCCAGAGAGCAGGCTGCAAGATGTGAGGGTAGAGCGCCTGCGAGGACTTATGCTATTCGCGCTCGCGAAGAGGCGTCATCCCCTGAAGTAATTACGGGTACATTCTCTCTCCATAATACTAATGTGGTTGCTTTAATTGATCCGGGGTCTACCCATTCATACATTTGCATGAAATTAGTATCTAGCATGAGCATGCCTGTTGAGTCTACTGAGTTTGTGATAAAAGTGTCCAATCCTTTAGGCAAAAGTGTATTAGTTGATAAGGTATGCATATGTTGCCCATTGATGATTAGAGGTCATTATTTTAAGGCAAATCTCATGCTATTGCCATTTGATGAATTCGATATAATTCTTGGTATGGACTGGTTAACCGCTCATGATGTGACAGTAAATTGTGGAAAGAAATACATTGAATTGAGATGTGAAAATGGGGACACCCTTCGTGTTGAATCAGATGAACAAGACAGGCCGCCTGTAATGATTTCTCATATGTCTGCCCAGAAACATGTAAGAAAGGGATATGAAGCCTATCTTGCCTTTGTAATGAATGCCAAACAGATGGAGTTAAGAATTGAGTCAGTGCCGATAGTATGTGAGTATCCAGATGTGTTCCCAGAAGAATTGCCAGGGTTGCCTCCGGTTAGAGAGGTTGAATTTGGCATTGAGTTAGCCCCTGGTACTGCTCCTATATCGATTGCTCCGTATAGAATGGCTCCGACTGAGTTGAAAGAATTGAAGGCACAGTTACAAGAGTTGACAGACAAAGGCTTTGCACGACCGAGCTACTCTCCGTGGGGTGCTCCAGTGTTATTTGTGAAAAAGAAAGATGGTTCCATGAGATTATGTATAGATTACCGGCAGCTTAATAAGGTTACTGTGAAGAAAAAGTACCCATTGCCAAGGATCGACGATTTATTTGATCAATTGAAGGGAGCCACTGTGTTCTCCAAGATAGACTTGAGGTCCGATAATTACCAGTTGAGAGTCAAAGACTCAGATGTGCCGAAAACTGCATTTCAGACAAGGTATGGGCACTATGAATTTTTAGTCATGCCCTTCGGTTTAACAAATGCCCCTGCTGTGTTTATAGACTTAATAAACTACATCTTTCGGCTATACTTGGATAAATTTGTTGTGGTTTTTATTGATGATATACTGATATATTCTCGTGATGAGAATAGGCATGTCGAGCACTTGAGGACGGTTTTACAGATCTTACGAGATAATCAGTTGTATGCCAAGTTTAGCAAGAGTGAGTTTTGGCTCAAAGAGGTTGGATTTTTTGGGCACATTATCACGGGAGACGGAATCTGAGTTGACTCGAGTAAGATTTCAGCTATCGTTGATTGGAAACCGCCAAGAAATGTATCAGAGGTCCGAAGTTTTCTAGGCCTAGCTAGCTATTACCGACGATTTGTCAAGGGATTTTCTATAATAGCCATTCCGATGATGAGGCTATTATAGAAAGATGTAAAGTTTGAATGGACAGAGAAATGCCAACAGAGTTTCGAGAAATTAAAGGCATTATTGACTGAACCCCCTATTCTAGTGCAACCTGAACCGAGAAAAGAATTTGTGATCTACAGCGATGCATCCTTGAACGAATTGGGCTCTGTGCTTATGCAAGAAGGCAAGGTTATAGCATATGCCTCTAGACAGTTAAAGCCACATGAGAACAACTACCCGACACATGATTTAGAGTTGGCTGCCATTGTGTTTAGTTTGAAGATATGGAGACACCATTTGTATGGTGAAAAATGTCAGATATTCACCGATCATAAGAGCCTAAAGCATTTGATGACTCAGAGGGAATTAAACTTAAGGCAGCGAAGATGGTTAGAACTAATAAAGGATTATGAGCTAGTCATTTACTACCACTCGGGAAAGGCAAATGTAGTCGTTGATGCTTTGAGTAGAAAGTCTCTATTTGCATTGAGAGCTATGAATACACGGGTGACTTTGTCAGACAATGGTTCCATTCTAGATGAATTGAGGGCTAGATCGATGTTCCTTCAAGAGACTTATGAGGCTCAGAAAGATGACAGCGACTTGCAAGCTAAAAGAGTTCAGTATGAGTCGGGAGTTGAGTCTGACTTCCGGGTTAATTTTGATGGATGCTTGACATTTAGAGGTAGAGTCTGTGTACCGAGGAACGATGAGCTTATTCGGAAGATTTTACACGAGGCACATAGCGGATGTCTATCTGTACATCCGGGCAGTACGAAAATGCATAATGATTTGAAAAAATGGTATTGGTGGCCGAGTATAAAGAAAGATATTTCTGAGTTTGTATCGAGATGCTTGATTTTCCAGCAAGTGAAGGCTGAACACCAAGTACCTTCGGGTCTACTTCAACCTATCATGGTTCTCGAGTGGAAATGGGACAGTGTTACTATGGATTTTGTGACGGGCTTGCCGTTGACACCGAGTAAGAAAGATGTTGTTTGGGTTATGATAGATAGACTTACGAAGTCGGCCCACTTCATACCGGCACGTGTTTATTACTCACTTGATAAGTTGGCAGACTTGTATGTTTCCGATATTGTAAGGCTTCATGGAGTGCCTTTATCGATTATATCGGACAGAGATCTGAGATTCACATCTCGATTTTGGAAGAAGTTGCAAGATGCTTTGGGCACAAAGTTGAGTTTTAATACCGCTTTTCACCCCCAAACCGATAGACAGTCGGAGAGATTAATACAGATACTTGAGGATATGCTACGGTGTTATGTTCTCGAGTTTTAGGGCAGCTGGGAAAAGTATTTACCATTGGTAGAGTTTGCATACAATAACAGTTTCCAGTCGAGTTTGAGAATGACACCTTATGAGGGTTTGTATGGGCGTAAGTGCCGGACGCCTTTGTATTGGACTAAACTCAAGGAAAGTCAGATTCACGGGGTCGATTTGGTTAGAGAAATTGAAGAAAAGGTAAAGAAAATCGGTGATTGTTTAAAAGCTACTTCTGATAGACAAAAATCCTACTCGGATTTGAAACAAAAAGAGATTGAGTTTCAAGTTGGTGATAAGGTATTTTTGAAAGTATCACCATGGAAGAAAGTTCTCAGGTTTGGCCGGAAAGGCAAATTTAGTCTGTGTTTTATCAGACCATATGAAATTACCGAGAGGATAGGGTCGGTAGCTTATCGATTGGCTTTGCCATCTGAGTTGGAAAAGATACATGATGTGTTTCACATGTCTATGTTGCGACGTTACCGATCAAATTCTTCGCATGTGATTACACCGACAGAGGTGGAAATTCAACCCGACATAACTTATGGCAAAGAACCGATTAAGATTTTGGCACGGGAAGTCAAACAGTTAAGGAATAAAAGTATAGCTCTTGTGAAAGTATTGTGGCAAAGACATGGAGTAGAAGGGGCTACATGGGAGCCCGAGGAGGCTATGAGAAACCAGTACCGAAACCTTTTTACCAGTAAGATTTTTGGGGACAAAAATCCCTAAAGGGGGAGAATTGTAACAACCCGATTTAGGGCCCAGTCGGAATAGTTGTTGCGAGACCACAAATTCGAAGTAGAAATATGTGTTTTGTGATTTTTATGAGGCTTATGATGTGGTTGCATAATTGTGTGAAAATTTTATAAGGAAATTTTATTAATTAGTGATCAATTTGTCCATTATGACTAAATTGCAAAGATTAGAAAATATGAGATTCTAGAAGATTCAAGTATGAAATAGAATTATAAAAATTATTAGAGGTCCTTAATTAGCAATTAGACCAATATAGATTATGATGGACAAAAATAGACATGGGAAGGAAAAATCTCAAGAAAGGACCATTAAGGGCATTTTTGTCATTTGGTAAATAAAAGATTAAAAAGGGAAAAAAATTTAAAATTGTGTCCATCTTCTTCTCCCATGGCCGAAAATCACTAAGGAGCCATAGCTAGGGTTTCTTCAACTTCCAAGCTTGATAGTAAGTGCATCCTAGCCCCGTTTTTAATGTTCTTCGTATTTTTGAGATCCTTGTAGCTCGATTTAGCTATTTCTAGCTATATTTTGAGCTAGGGTTTATATTCAAAAATTTACCCATGTATGACATGCATGTATTTTGATGTTTTATGGAAGAATATGAAAGTTTTATGCATGATAAACATCTTTTTCTAAGTGATTTTTCATGAAAAATACATAAAATGACCAAATTGCAAAAGTTATAAAAATGGTCATACATGAGAGAAATAGTGAAAATTGAAGGTTGTTGTTTATGAAAATGGTTCGGCTAGGCTTGAAATACAAGGAAGTTGAATAAAAATCATTTTACGAGCCTAGGGGCAAAAGTGTAAATATGAGAAAGTTTGGGGGCAAAATTGTAATTTTTGCCAAAGTGTGATTCATGAGTCAATTTAGTCAATGTGAGTATTAAACCAGTGAAATTGTTATTATAGATCAAGAAACAAGAAGCCCAGACCGAAACCGAGGCAAGAACAAGGTGTTGGACTAAATTGAACATCTACACACATTTTGAGTACCGAGGTAAGTTTGTACGAAATTAAAGCTATACAATGTTATTATGCTTGTAATTATTTTATTTTATGAGAAATGTATATAAATTCCATGAAGATAATTTATGATGCTTCGATGAGATTGAAATGAGGATGTATTAAGTCTAAGTCCCGGTTGAAGATTCAGAATAACGAGGATACCTATGCCATGACATGAGATAAGGAAGGTCCCGTATAAGACCATATCTGGGATATGACATCGACACCGAATGTAGATCCCTATAAGACCATGTCTGGGACATGGCATCGGCATCAAATAAGGAAGGTCCCGTATAGGACCATGTCTGGGACATGGCATCGGCATCGAATAAGGAAGGTCCCGTATAAGACCATGTCTGGGACATGGCATCGGCACCAAATAAGGAAGGTATCGTATAAGACCATGTCTGGGACATGGCCTCGATACCAAAGGAAGATCTCGTGTAAGACCATATTTGGGATATGGCATCGACATCTATGTACGATCTCGTATAAGACCATGTCTGGGACATGGCATCGACATCGAGTTAAGAGATCCCGTGTAAGACCATATCTGGGATATGGCATCGACATCAAGAGGCGATCCCCTGTAAGACCATATCTGGGATATGGCATTGGCATCATGATACATGTTTGATAAGATTAAGTATCCTCCGATATTCCAAGTAATTCAACGGGCAAAGGAGTTAAGTATGCAAAGATGGCAAAGAGCTAAGCTATACAAAGATGACGAGGATTTACATTTGAGTTAATGATGAAATTGATTTAAGTTTATGTTCAAGATAGTATATGTGCTAAATTAAGTGATGAAGTGGTACAGGTACCATGAATAAAATACGAGTTATGAAACCGTAATGTGTTATGTGATGGGTAAGAGTAAGTATGAGTAAGTATACCTAAGCACTTGAGAGCTTATGTTGTTATTGTCCTATGAGATGAATGGATTTTGACACAAATTCTTATGTTGTTATACTAATTCATGCAAACTTACTAAGCTATATGCTTACCCCTCTCTTTTTCCTTTTCCTTGTAGTATCGCGAAGCTAGCTCAGGGATCGTAGGACGTCGGAGCTCGGATCACACTATCAACTATTCTTTTGGTATAGTAAAGTTGATTCATTTTGAGTATGGCATGTATAGGAACTTGGTCATTTTGTGTTATGTCATATTTGGAAGCCAAAATGTTGGCTATTAATGTTATACACTCATTTTGTAAATGGCCATTAGGAATTGGCCAATATTTGTCAAGTTTCATATTTTAATGGTAATGAGTTCTATGGGATGAAAGTTCATGCAAATTATGGAGTAAAATGTGAAGTGTATGAATGATGATTAGGGATTCTTCCTAGTGTATCATTGCCATGTTATGGTTGCTTGAGTTGGCTTATAAGTGTTTATGTTTCAGGGTGGCAATTGGCTTGGTAAATAGCCTCCTAATTGTCCACACGGGTAGACACACGGGCGTGTGTCTAGGCCCTGTGTAATACACGGTCAGCCCCATGGGTGTGTTGATAGGACGTGTGTCCCCGACATCAAATTTGCGAGAATTTGATTCGCCACACGGGCCAGCACATGGGCGTGTGCCTAGGCCGTGTGCCCTTAAGAGGTTGCTGACATCATAAACAGAATGCTAAGGTTTTCACACACGGGCGAGGACACGGGCGTGTCTAGGCCGTGTGGAGGACACGGGCCAGAGACACGGGCGTGTGTCCAGCCGTGTGAAAACCCCTGTAGGTTTGAAATGAAAAATAAATTCCACACGAGTTGGGGACATGGGCGTGTGTGACAACACGGCCTGCCCACACAGGAGTGTCCCATTTCACACGGGCGTGTGGCCCTATTTAGGGAAAATTTTTCTAAGTGTACTAAAGTTTCCGATTTAATTCAAAAACCCTCCACATGCAAGTTTAAGGCCTCGTAGGCCTATAATAAGAATGTTATGATTGAGAATGAGACGTTTTAAGTTGAAAAGAAATTTTATATCCCAAAGTTGTATGTACAAGCAAGTTAAGTTCGGTAATGCCTCGTACCATGTTCTGGAGTTGATTACGGGTAAGGGGTGTTACAGCTTCAAACTGTACAAAGACTTTTGTAAGAGACAAACATGATCTTCTTTACCTTCAACTTTGAAGCCTTTCGGTTGTTACATGTAAATGTCCCCCTCAAGGTCATCGTGAAGGAAAGCAATCTTTACATCTAATTGCTCAAACAAGATTATTTGATGCAACAAGGGCCAAAAGTTCCCAAATGGATGTATGTTTTACTACGGGCAAGAAAACATCATGAAAATCAACTCCCTCCACTTGACTCTAGCCCTTTGCAACAAGACTTGCCTTGTACCTAGTGTCGTTAGGACCCAAACCTTTTTTTTAAACACCTATTTACAACCAACGATTCTTTTATTGATGGGTGGTTGAACTAGCCTCTAAGTCTCATTCTTTTAAAGCGATTCCATCTCTTCTTCCATTACAATGAGCTGTTTGCTAGAATCGGAGACTTGAACTATCTCAAAATAACTTGAAGGATGGGTTGAATCAATGGTCTCAGCAACACTTAAAGCATAAGCCATTAGGTTTCCTTCACAATATTTCTGTAGTGGCCAGATTTCTCGCATTCCCCTGTCACAAGCCAACTTATAATTAGTTACCTGAGACGGTGAGGGTACTTGAGGGTCAAATGGAGCCCCAAATAAATTCGAAACAACTTCAATCTTGTAGGAATTAGAATTTTTATCATGTCATCCCGGCATCGTGTGACTCTTCATTGGGACGAGACCTCTGTTCGTCGCGTCGTTGCAATGTTGGGCTTTTTCTTGTTGGGATGTCGCCCCCTATTTCGGCTTTTGACTCCACCTTACTCAAGATATTCTGATTTGTTGTGTCTTTAAATGTAGAAGTTCCCTTTTCTGATCGAAACATGGTAGATTTATCAAACATAACATCTCTGATAACAATTATTTTGTCGGATTCCAAACATCACAACGTAAAACCTTTTTTACCAAGAGAGTATCCTAGAAAGATGCATTTAAAGACCCTTGATTCGAGCTTTCCCTTGTTAACTTTAGCATAAGAAGGACAACAGAAAATCCTAAGATTAGAATAATTGGGAAGATTACCTGACCATATATCCTCTAGAAATTTATCGTTCAATGCTCGATAAGGAGATCGATTTACCAAATAACTTGTCAGCTTTATAGCTTCAGCCCAAAATTCTTTCCCTAAGCCTGCATTAGAAAGCATGCATCAAGCCTTTTCGAGCAAGGTTTTGTTCATTCAACAATGATTCGATGTCTTTCAATTCCTTCCTGTTAATAGAAATCATTAAACTCTGAAGAACAGAATCAAGACCATTATTTGTTCTCAACCGCTTCACAGATTTTCTGGTTTGTTTTTCTAATAGTCTTTCACTGTTTAAAGATTCTGAAGACTTCGTTTTTCTATTTTAAGAAATAAACCCAAACTTTTCTGGAGTGATCATCAATAAAAGTTAGGAAATATTTATTACCTCCTTTTGAGATGTCAGAAGATGGATACCATAAATCAAAATGAATATAATCTAGAGTCTCTTTTGTTCTATGCACTACTAAATTGAAACTGACTCAGGTTTGTCTCTCGAAAACACAATGTTCGTAGAAACCTAACTTAAAAACTCTAGTGTATTTGAGAAGACCTCTACTACACAAGTCTGTCATACCTTTCTCACTTATTTGACGCAGTCGCATGTGTCAAGGTTTGGTTGAATCAGAATCGATGGAGAGAGAGTCACGTTGTGTCATCGAGACATCAAGTTGATTCTCGTCGCGACATGGTGATGATTTCAGCTTTTCTTCGCTAATCACAGCTACACCAGAAATCGTTGACCCTTGCAAAATGTATAGGCTGCCTTTTTTCTGTCATCTCATCACAACAAGAGCCGCACAAGAAACTTTTAAGTCATTTTACTCAATGACTATCCTGCAACCATTAGAATCCAAAATTCCCAATAAGAATATTTTTCTTTAATTTAGGAACATACCTGACATCTGACATTGTCCAAATAAATCCATCGTGCATCCTAATTTGTACTATTTTGATTTCAGATATTTCACATGGAGAGTTATTCCCCATCAGCACAACTCCACCTTCAACTGAACTATACGTAGAGAACCAATACCTATTGGGACACATGTGATAGGAGCACCCTAAATCTAATATCCATTTGGAAGTAAGATGAGAACTTTCGCTTGTTGACACCGACAAGAAATCATCACATCTATCCTCGACTACACTAGCATCAGCAACTTTAGCTTTCTACTCATCTTTCTTATCATTTCCGACATCCTTTTTTATTTTAAAGTTCCCAACATTCTGTTTAAACATGGCCCTCCTTTTTATAATAGCGACAATATTTTTCACGATTTCTGGATTTGGACTTTGTTTTAGGCCTGTTTTGATCTATCTTTTTGGTTTGTTGTTTGCTTTTTTGCAACTAGAATTGAGGCTTGCCCGTCACCTTTTTTTGTTTGGACCTAACTCATTGTCGAGTTTATCATTTCTCAGAAGATTCCCCTTCACATCCTTGAATGAGAGATGATCTCTCCCATGGATCAGAGTTTCCCTGAAAGTTTTATAAGAGGGCAAAGAGCATAACAATAACATACCTTGATCCTTGTCACTAATCTCTACTTTGAGATTCTTTAAGTCATTAAGAAGGATAAAAAACTCAATAATATAAGTTCTAATAAACTCACCTTTGGTCATCCTGAATGTGTAGAGACATTTTAATATTAACCTATTGACCAGAAATTTCGTCATATATAAGGCTTCTAGTTCCTCCATAACGTAGATGTTGTTTTCTCCATCAAAACCTCTAGTAACACATTATTCGTGAGGGATAATTGAATGGTGGATAGAGCCTTTTCATTTAGCTCTTCCCATTCTGACTGATCCATATCTGCAAGCTTCTTCCCTGTAATAACCTTTTTCAGACCGTTTTGAACCAGTATTTTCGTCATCCGAACTTACCACAAATTGAAATTTGCAATTCCGTCAAACTTCTTAATATTGAACCTGAATGATCCCATCTCTGAACGGATTGATTGCGAAAATTGAACTAGCTCTGATACCAGTTTGTAGGGGATAAACCCGATTAAAAAATGAACAAAGTGAATAAAATAAGAATCGAAAAGATCGAACATGAAAATTTTACCTGGAAAAAATCCTCAAGAGAGGACAAAAAACCCTAGGCAAAATGAGATTTCACTATAATAAAGAAGAGTACAAAAAATAGTGAGAATTAAAAGAAAGACCCCGAAGCACCATAAGAAAAACCCTTCGAAATAAAGAACAAAATTCTCTCAATCTAAATTATTTTTGTTGTCTAAAAGCTAGAGTAACTAAGGCCTATTTATAGACTTAAATTTGTAGCATATATGACTAAAACAACTCTAAGTTAATCAGAGTTTAAGTGGGAAACTAAAAACAGAGTTTAACTGGGAGAAGAAAAGACAAAATAAACTTTGGTCAAACTAAGAGGTATTCTTCCACATTTATCATTCTTTTTGAAGTTATAATTATATATAATTCATTTCTATCAAAATCAATTATTATAAGCATGAAACTGACTAATTAATTAATCAGAAAATTTTAAAGAGATCCTATACTTAAATTAATCTAGATGCTAAAAATACTAGAACCTCAGAGTCGGTAGCACAACCAAAGTCGTATTGAGATTCTTTTTGTGATAAAAGAAAACAAGCAATGTGATCACATTAAACTAAAAAAACTCATTTGAATATCTACAAATAGTTGCAGCCCCTCTTCCCTATCAAATGTCATTTCGTCTAGTCAATCGGCTTCACTGCTCTCTATTCTAAGAACATGTTCTAGTATCTATTGTCCCACATTCGTTAGAAGCTGATGGATTCACCTGATAAGAGTAGAGCTTGAAGTCTTCGAAAAAAAATCTTGAATAGCCAAAATGACCTCCATACTATTCGTCTGAATCAACACTCTATCACAATGCCGGCTCTGTAGCAGAGTCAAACCATCCAAAATACCCCATAGTTCCACGTCAAAGACTGAGCATTTTTTGAAACGTCTGTTATACCCAAGAATCCACTCCCCATGCTGGTCTCTAAAGACTCCCTTGGGTGTAACAAACCGGAATCAACCTTAATAGCACCATCGGATTTTATTCGGATCCAATTACCTGTCCAAGTGGAAGCCACCCTTGCAACTTGCCTCGTGAGTGTACTACCTTGTTAATAGAAGCGTAATGTTTACTGCAAGTATACGGGCCTTTGATTATTTCGTCTGCACTCCATGAAATCCTCTGAAATATAAAATGTTTCGATTTTTCCAAAATCGCCATGCGACCAATCCAAAAAAAAAAAAACATGACCAATCAACATCCCCCAAGGAAATTCTTTGACAGTTTTGCAAGTTGGACACAAGCCACTTCTGTAAACTTCCTGAGAAAAACCAGCCATGCTTCTCAACTGGAATAATCTGTGACCACACCTTTTACAGCACTGCAATCTCTAATGGCATGCAGAATGTCCTCCAATGCATGCCCTCATAACACACAACACTCATTAACCCCAATGCCACGCCTCACCTGCTCTATTTATGTAAGTAAGCGTTGCTTGAAAATAAGCCAAATAAAAATCCAAACTTTCTAAGGTCCTTGAAATTTTCCACGACATTTTCCATACTTCATTTCTCGGGTTCCATGAGCTCCCCCTAAGCATCTGATAGGCACTCTTGGTAGAAAAGGAACGTAAAGAGGTACCACCCCATGCAATTCTATTTGACCCCACATAATGGTGAGGAGGGGGGATACTTGCAATGCGACTTATAATCTCATCCGAAAGCCAAACTCGAAAAAGATCCAGATTATATGAAACTTTTTTTGTGACCATAAAAGGTTGTCCCGGAGCAAGGTTCAGACCTTAGAGAGAGCTTTCTAGAGGAATGAACAATTACCACGAGAAATATAATCCGCTATGGCTTCCTTTACCCTATACTTCGAGTGAAGGAAATGAACCTACAAGGAATCAACATTAGCCACAATGTTGTACCCAAGTTTCAACAGAAAGGAACATTAATCATTCAACAGTTGAAAACCAAGCCCATCACAGGCCCTTGGTTGACAAATCAACTGCCAACTAACTAAAGCCATCATTTTGTTCCCCTCAAGACCCCAGATAAACTGCCTATCCAAGCGCCCAATCTCCTTACGAACCTTTTGGGGGACCATCAAGGACTGCATAAAATAACTAGGAATCGAAAAGATTGGTTGTGTTAAAGTGACTCTACCAGCTAAGGATAGTTGCCTCGCATCCCATCTCTATAGTTTGCTTTTAATCTTATCCACCACAAACCTCTAGGAGTTATTCGTAACCCTTTCATGGAAGAGCGGAATACCCAAGTATGTTTCTAGTTTCAAACTTTACGAAACCCAAGGACGTCACATAGTCTCCCTTCAGAACCACCATCTACCCCATTAGAAAAGAATATGTTTGTCTTGTATGCATTAATATGACGTCCAGAATAACCACAAAAATTGTCCAATATTCTCTTGATTAAATTGGCCTGTTGCATATCAGCTTGGCCGAAAATAACAAGATCATCTGCAAAGAACAAATAAGAAAACCCCAGACCTGAGCATGATAAACGAATAGGATGCCACTGACCTGAATTAATAGTGGAACGGATGCTATGCCCAAGTCATTCCATGCACAGAACGAATTGATAAGACGACAAAGGGCACCCTTATAACAGCCCGTTTTTCAATGGTGTCGAAAACAGTGGTTTCGAGACCACAAATCCGACGAGTAAAATCGTATAATTAATATTTAAATTATACAAGTGAATAGTAATTTTATAATGAATTTTGATTTGAGGAATTTTAACCAATTAAATTAAAAATTAGTACAGTAGTTTGGTTTAAAAGTCAAGTGGTTATTGAAAACGAGGTATTAGGACCTCATTTTCGTAATTTAAAGCCGTAAATATTTTATATTTATGGAGTCGTATTATATGTGAATTGAAGTTTGGCCTGGTAATTTTGATGATTTATTGTTTAATTTCGGTAAAAGGATTAAATTGTAAAAGAGGTAAAAGTTAATTACTTTTGATTTAAAATAGTAAAGGGACCAAAATGGTACTTAAATCAAGGTCAAAAACTCCAAACGGTGGTGGATATGATAAAATCCACTAACTTTTGGGCTATTTGCTCATTGAGTCATAATTAGTTTAGGGTTAAATTGAAAATAAGCTTGTTTAATTAAAATTTAAAATAGTTGAAGGGCCAATTGTGCAATTAAACCTTTCTTGGTTGGTAATTGTTCCATATATTTAAATTATGGATATTTTAGGAATGTTTTAATGATTTTATACGTTAAAATAAAGGTTAATTTGGTAAATAAATAAATGGTAAATTAAATTAATAGGTAAAAGTTAATATTATCACATTTTCTTTTCTTCTTGTTAAGCAAGCCGAAACTCCATAGCTAGGGTACTGAAAGCTTTAGCCAAGATTGAATTCTTCGATTGGGTGAGATCCTGGATCTATTGCGAATTCTCTACAGCTTGTGTGAGCAGCATCATAAGCCGGTGGTTATTTAGCAGGTACTATGTACCAGTGATATAGACCGTAACGATGGCTTGAGATCCTGTATCTGTTACATATTCATTGCAGCTTGATGAGCAGCATCGTGAGTCGGTCAAAGTTCTGAAGTTAAATCAAATGAGTGATACCCTAAAATTACCTAAAATGAGATCTTACTAAATGATGACTTTGAAATATGATTTGAATTAATGTACTGTACAATACTCACCTGCTGTGAGCTGTGATTGACAGGAACTTTGTTATTTAATTTTATAATTTGATTAGTTACGTTAAATTTGGTAAGATTTATCGTTTGATTTAACGAACTTACTAAGCTTCATGTAAGCTTACTCGTGCTTTGTCCTTGTTTTGTAGATTACATTTTGTGGTCGTGAGATTGGATCAACTCACAGAATCACACTATCTCGACGACTCTTTTGGTAGATTTTGTAAACATTTGGCTTATATGGCATGTAATAGGGCAAATGGTTATTAGGCTATATTCCATGGCTATGTGTGATGTTTGATACTTGATGATAGAATGGTAGTATTTGTAGTATGGTTGTTAAACTTTAAGTAAATTTGAGTATGAAGCTATGAACTGGTAAGTGTCATATTAAGTTGGTATGGTGTGTTTGAAATGAGTTAGTTTGGTGTATGTTATGCCTTATAGATTATTGTTTTGATAACGAGTAAGATGAGCATTATAATGTGTTTTAGTATATGATACTTGGTATGGTTTTAGGTGATTGAAAATGGCATGTTTTTGTTGTTTAAAGGTGTGTTTATAGACTTGTGAACATGTATTATGAATTGGTTTAGGTACCTATGCAATTGGGTAAGAAAATAGCATGATCTTGGTCATTTTTGGACACACACAGCCTGGGACACAGGCTGTTCCACGACCGTGTGTCACACACGGACAGCCCACACGGGTGTGTGCCTTGAGCATGTTAGGAACAGGATTCACACGGGCTAGCACACGGGCTGAAACACGGGCATGTGAGCCAGGTCAGTGAGTTACACGGGTGAACACACGATTGGATACACGGGCATGTAGGGTAGCCACAAAGGCGTGTAGTATAGCTACATGGCCATGTTTGGAGCCACACGGTCTGGGCTCTTTCACACGACTTGGACACATGTCCGTGTGACCCCTGTAGGTGAAAATTTTTAGTTTTTCCTAAAATGTTCTAATTTATTTCGATTTGGTCCCTGATTGCTCGAAAGCTATTTTTATGGCCACGTAGGCTCGATTTAAGGCCCGTAAATGCATTATTTATTCCATTTTGAATTTCTTATGTATTTATTAAATTAATTTGAAAATTAATTGCTATTGGCTAGAAAATATTCTGTTTGGTACGGTAATACTCCGTAACCCTATTTCAACAACGGAAACGGGTTATGGGCGTTACAGCCCTTGTTGGATTCCTCTAATCTGGCGTAATTTGTGAGATGGAACCCATTTCCACAAAATCTGCATAGTATGAGTCATGATACTAGACATAATAATGGTTCTAGGAAAATCAGGGATACCTACTGCCTGAAGAGAAGAATGAATAAACTCCCAACGCACCCTATCATATGCATTTTTCAAATCTATCTTAATTGTCATCCACCTCATACTCTTTTGTTTGCTTTTCATGGAGTGAATCACTTCTTGGGAAACAATGATATTGTCCACTATGTTCCTCCCTGCAATGAAACTCGCCCGTTCCTTTGCAATTATCTTGGGAAAGACCACCTTGAATCGATTAGCAATGACCTTCATGACCAGTTTGTAAAGGATGGAACACAAAATTATTGGTCGAAATTAGGTGAAGCTCTTAGGATTTGGAACCTTCGGGATAAGAACAATTAAAGTGTTATCCAGCTTCTGATCTATGGTTGCCCAACAAAGACTTTCTGAACCCACCCACAGACAGCTCTATCAATTAGATCCCATTTCTTCTAGAAGAAATGGGCATGTAAACCATCACTACCCGATGCTTTCAAGGGAGCCATATCAAACAAAGCTGTCTTAATTTCCTCTCTTGAGATCGCCTTACCCAAAAGTAGCACATCACTACGATCAAGCCTAAGGAAAGAGCTAGACGGTAGCTCAGTCATCCAATCTTGTTGCTCGCCATACAACTTTTGGAAGAACTTAATCGCCTCAAGTTGGAGTCCATCATCATCAAAGATTCATTCACCTTTCTCATTCTTTAGAGCATTGATCAGATTGTTTTTCCAACTCTATATAATATGAGAATGAAAGAACTTAACATTTCAATCCCCTAGGTATAACCAATCACATCTACCTTTCTATTTCCAAAGAAACTCTTTGTGACGAAGGAAACTTTATAATTACTCTCGTACCTACAACTCCAGCTGGACTAAGTAGTTAGAATTTGATCTTTCCAATGCCCTCTAAACACCGAATTTTTTTTGCAACAGATGCCTTTTTCAAACACCAATGTGACTATAGACATATTCATTCTACACTTTAATGTTTGAGGTGAACTTAGCAAGAGAATATGCCATATTACCATTAAAACTCCAATTATATCTGAGAAAATTAGAAAAATTTGAATGCTCCACCCATCCAGCCAAAAACCTGATAGGACGTCCCCTGGGTGAATTAAAAACTGACTTAAGAGAGAGAGGTAAAGGCCTGTGATTAGACTTAAGCCTAGAGAGATGAATGACTGTATAGTTTGGAAAATATCTAATCCAAGTGTCATTTATGATTGCCCAATCAAGCATCTCAAAAATTCCTCCTCTATGCTAAGTGAAGGAAGGGCCCCTAAAGCCCAAATATTGTAATTCAGCTTTATTCAGAAAATCACTAAATAATGAACACCTTGATGACATCATGAACTAACTAAAAATTCGACGAAGGCAAGCGCACCTGTCGAACAGTAGTATAGCTATGGTGAGTCCGGAATATCGTATCCACAAGGACTAAAAGTACTAGTAATAACTGTCTTTCTATTATTTAGCTTAATAATTAAGGAGATTTGTTTTTAATTTAAAACTAACTAATTAACTATGAACGCGAGAGAGAGTGAATAGATTAATCGAATAAACCAACGAATAAAGACAATACCCAAGGAAGAATCCACTTAGACTTCACTTATTATTCTGACTTTGAATTAAACGATTTATTCACCTGCCTTGATCTGTAGAAATCCCTAAATTATGTTAATATCTCTTTCGAGACTAAAAACAACTGACTCTAGGTTGATTAATTGAAATCTCTTTCTAATTAAAACCCCTATCGTCGCATTAACTCGATTTATGGATTCCCTTATTAGATTTGACTCTAATCCGCCAGATTTATGTCATCCTATTTCTAGGGTTGCAATCAAATCCGCTTAATTATGCTAGATCTACTCTTAAACAGAGACTTTTGCTCCACCGAATAAGCACATCCAACTTGAATTAATATCCTAAAAATATTAAAGCAAGAATTAAGAACACATAATTAAGAACAAGAACACATAATTAAGAACAAGAACAAGTATTTATCATGTAATTCGGATAATTAAATAATAAGATTCATCATAGGTTTCATCCTCCCTAGGTATTTAGGGAGTTTAGTTCATAACGTAAAAGGAAAACATCTCAGAATAAAGAAAACAACAAGACATAAAGAACCCAAAAACTTCTAAGGAACTTGATGGAGATCTTCAATCTTGGAGTGGATCTGCTTCTGAGATGATTCCGACGGCTTCCTTCGAGTAATTTCTTCGTTCTCCTCTACGTGCCCCCTTTAAGTCCTCTTCTAGTGTGTATTTATAGGCTTTAGAATGATCAGAAACCCTAAAAATTGGGTTTTTCCGTGTAACAGGGAAGCAGGGTGTGAAATTGACACGGGCTGGCACATGGGCGTGTGGCCAGCCCGTGTGGCTCACATGGGCGTCTGCCCAGCCCGTGTGGATCCTGTTTCGGCCCCTTTTTCGCTCATTTTGCTCCCAAATGCTCTCCTAAGTATAGAAACATAAATTTAAGGGATTAGGAGCATCAAATTCACAAATTCTCATCATAAATCATCCAAAAATATGCCAAGCATGGAATTAAAATATGTTACATTTATGGTTTATCAAATATCCCCACACTTAAGCATTTGCTTGTCCTCAAGCAAAATCCTCAATTCACAATTAAAATTAAGCTTTCTCAATTCATAATTCTCATCAATAATGTTTTATCATAATTCATAAATAATCACACATTGATAATTTAACTAAAAGAGCATTAAAGATTCAAACAATCCAAGTCACATATTTTTAAAACATGAAAACATAGGTATTTCCCCTTATCTAAATAATTACCTTTAATTCAAAACCGACAAGATTCGGCATCCTCACTAAAGATTCACTCAAATCACTCAAAGTGTTTAAGGTTCAAAAATTAAGCACTCAAAGGTCAAACATGAAACGTTATTACCATAGGCTTGCATGAAAATCAAATCTCCACCACTATAAAATGAGATGATACACAAATCAAAAGGTCTTTAAAGGGTTGTAATGGGGCTTAGGTTAAAGGTGTTGATAAAGGCTGAAAAAGAAGGTTAAAATCGAGATCGAATTGACAATTTACCTAACTAGAAAAATAAACTAATACTGAATAATTACATCAATTGAAAACTTATCAATAATAACACGGGCTTCTTCTCAAAATGTGAAATTAACAGTTTAAGCTCAAATAACATAGAACTAGTAATAATTAAAATAAATGTACATATATATATTCACTTTCTTTTTCACTTCTTTTTTTTTTTGAGTTGTAGATAAAAAGAGATAATTTAACAACTGGAACAAAAGAACATAGTTAACTGATCAAATCAAATCTTTACAAAAAAGGGGTCAATACAATAGGAAAAATTCTCAATGAATCAAAAAGAATGAGTTATGGGTTAATATTAAAAGGTAGATCAAGAAACAGATTATTAGGCTCAAAGGGGTTCACTAAGGGTTAATTATGAAGGTAGGCTTTTTGGGATAAGTGGGTTAAAACCTAGGTGCCTTTATCATCTCAGTATATCAAATCAAAGGTGTGGTCTCAATATAAATAATCGAAGCAAGTTCTAGAATAACAAATCAATATTGACACACTCATAACCAATAATAAAGTGAGCAAGAAAAGTGTATGCTCTTAAAGGCTCAAAATCTCACAAAAATTATGGTTTTTAATGTCAATCTTGCAAATTTCAAACTTCAAGGTAATACCTCAATTTGGGGAAACAACCTAAAAATTTTAATTGAATTCTCATGCTTGATTCTCTAATGTCTTAAAGTTTAAATAATCAATGCACAATTGCCTATGAATTTAATCTAAAACATATTAATAAAAATCACAAATCGATAAGAATTCATTCTAATAGTAAAATGAGAAAATTACTTGAATAAAAGACATAATTCAGGCATTTTCTAATAATCATATAAATAACCTCCCCACACTTAAGATATACATTGTCCTCAATGTATGAATATATGTAATGACAGTATAAGTAGAAAATCATAAGAGAGGGAGAGAAGTGAAACTGCCCTGAGGTTTGGATGAAGTCCACAAATCAGTGACTAGCGGAATTGTAGAGAGGGCTAAATGTAGTGCATGATTTTGAGCAAGCTATTAAGAAAATAAACACAACTGGTAGAGAAGATTAAAGGATTACTCGATTAGGAACAACCATAATAACTAAAATATAGTTCAAAATATATTAGACAAGTCTTTAAAAGATAATAAGAAACATAAAAGACAAATAAAATAAAAATAAAAAATAAAAATAAAAATAGAAATAAGATAAAACAAGAAGACAAAATAAGAAAAGAGAAAAGGGGTTAGGGTTTTTATAGGGTGACACGATTGTGTGAGGGTCCCTGTTGGGCCACACGACCATGTCACACGCCCGTGTGGCTTGTTTTCAACCCGTGTTCGTCGTGGGAAAAAAAATAGCCCAGTCTTTACACGGCCTCAGGCACGCTCATGTGTCCAGCCCGTGTGGTTCACACGATCGAGTCGCACGGCCATGTATATCATCCTTCGCTTCTCCCACGCCTGTGTGACCTCCCACACGCCCGTGTGGCTAGGCCGTGTCTCGCACACGGCCGTGTGCCTTGCCCGTGTAACTCACTGACTTGTTTTAAAATTCAAAAAAAATTGTTCCAGGTTTCACACGGCCTAGGACACGCCTGTGTGTCCAGGCCGTGTGGGTCAAAAACCTACATTTAAACATGAAAAGAAGTAACAAATTAGAAGGGTTAGTGCTCGGTTTGCCTCCCAAGAAGCGCTTATTTAGAGTCTAAGCTCGACTTATCTCTTATTCGCATGGTCATGGTGGTTTGAGGAGATGAAACTCCTCTCTCCTACTATTAGTTCTAACATCAAAATAAGGTTTAAGCCGAGTACTATTTACCTTAAAGGTGCCTAATTTAGAATGATTTACCTCGACCGTACCGTGTGGAAAGACATTCAATACCGTAAAAGGAGTTGCTCCGTTTGCATTGGGCTTTGAAGTGATAACTCGAGGGTCCGCTTTGTCCAACAGTACCTGGTCTCCAACCTTAAATTGATTTGTTTCATCTTGAACCTCGTTATGATGTTTTTTAAGTTCTACATTGTGTATCCTTGGTTTCTCCTTAACATGCGTCCGCCATTCATCTAGTTCATCTATCCGTAGCATTCGTTCTTCATGGATTGTTTTATTGTTGTTACGAGAACTAGGACGTGGTTCGTTTGTGCTTTTTTGAGGTGCTTCCTGCAATGGGGGTTGGACCACATGGTTACTCATAGGATTTATACACCCACCTTCATTACTCGATGTCTTAATCGAATCACGAGTCTGAAGAGTGATCGTTTCGTCACCTGCACGAAGTGTGAGTTCACCTGTACCAACATAAATAATAGTATTGGTAGTTGCTAAAAAGGATCGTCCTAAGATTAAAGGAGCGTCACCATCCTCATCCATGTCTAGAACAAAAAAATCCACTAGGAATATAAATTTATCGATTTTCACAAGTACGTCTTCAACAATACCTCTAGGAAATCTAATTGTTTTATCTGCCAATTGAATGCTCATCCTAGTTTGTTTAGGTTTTCCAAGACCTAGTTGCTTAAACATTTTATAGGGCATGACATTAATACTTGCCCCTAAATAAGCTAAAGCATTATTTACATTTAAACTATCAATTAAACAAGGAATAGTAAAACTCCCTGGATCCTTTAATTTGTTGGGTAGTTTATTCTATAAAATGGCTGAGCAGACTGCATTTAGCTCCATGTGCGACGCATCATCTAACTTCCGTTTGTTTGCTAAAAGCTCCTTTAAAAATTTAACTGAGTTGGGCATCTGCGAAATAGCTTTAATAAACGGTAAGTTAATATGTAACTTTTTCAAGAGTTTAAGAAATTTACCAAATTGCTAATTGGTATGGTCTTTCTTCGTCGTGTTGGGATATGGCACACGAGGTGTATACTCTTTACTTACCGGTTTTTGTGCACTGTGGCTCACCTCAACCTTACCTTTACTTCCCACAATTTCTTGCCTTGGTTCAGATTCAGATTCTACTAACCCTTCTTTGTCGCGTACAGTGATGGCATGGAGGTGCTCCCTTGGGTAAGTTTCAGTGTTACTCGGCAAGCTACCTTGTGGTCATTCTGAGATCAGCTAAGCAAGCTGACCTCTTTGGTTCTCGAGCCCTTGAATCGATGCTTGCTGATTTTATAGCGCTATTTCGGTGTTTTGATAATGGGTTTCTGACACCGAGATGAATTTCGTTAGCATCTCCTCAAGGTTCGGCTTCTTCTCCTGTTGGTAGGGTTGTTGTTGAAAGCCTGGAGGGGGTTGTGGTCTCTGATTTCCTTGACCACCCCAAGAGAAATTGGGGTGGTTCCTCCAACCTGCATTGTAAGTGTTACTATAGGGATTATTCTGAGGTCTAGAATTATTACCCATATAGTGGACTTGCTCATTCTCTGTGCTCGGGTTGTAAGATGGATATTCTGTGGTGTTCATCCCTCCTCCATTTGTGTCGCGTTGTATCACCGGATGTACCTACGTAGAAACACATAAACCATCAATCTTTTTATTTAAGAGCTCTACCTGGTTTGATAACATGGTGACCGCGTCGAGGTTGAAAACACCAGCGGTTTTTGTCGGCTTTGTCCTCATGACTTGCCACTGATAATTATTCAGTGACATCTCCTCTATAAACTCATAAGCCTCCTTAGGTGTCTTGTTATTTAGGGTACCGCCGGTGGCTGCATCAATCAGTTGCCTAGTTGAGGGGTTCAAACTGTTGTAAAAAGTTTGAACCTGTAGCCATAGAGGTAACCCATGGTGAGGGCACCTTCTTAATAAGTCCTTATACCTCTCTCATGCATCGTAAAGAGTTTCTAAATCCATCTGCACAAAAGATGATATATCATTCCTCAACTTTGCCGTTTTAGCCAGTGAAAAATATTTTAATAGAAACTTTTCGGTCATTTGTTCCCAAGTAGTGATGGAACCTCGTGGTAACGAGTTCAACCACTGTTTAGCTTTATTCCTCAATGAAAAGGGAAATAACAGTAAGCGAATGGCGTCATCAGAAATGCCATTAATCTTGAAAGTGTCACAGATTTCTAGAAAGTTGGCCAAATGAGTATTTGGGTCCTCATCCTGTAAACCATCGAACTGAACAAATTGTTGGATCATCTAAATAGTGTTCGGCTTAAGTTTGAAATTATTAGCATCAATAGCAAGCCTCACAATACTCAATTCAGCCCCAGTCAGGTTGGGCTTGGCATAATCGTACATAGTACGAGGAGCAGGATTCTGATTCACAGGATTCGCGGTAACCACAGGAGGTAGCGGATTATGCTCAGCCATCTCCTCGGTAGTATTGGTATCGTCCTCTTACTCTTCCTCTATATACTGTAGGCTTCACCTTATTTCTCTATGACTTCTGCGAGCTGTGTTTTCAATTTCGCTATCAAATAATAGAGGTCCTGACGGGTTTCTTCTAGTCATAAACTAAAGATACCTGCCAGAATTAAAACGAAAGAAAGATTAGAAAACAAAAAAAATTACATAAAATAAAGAATGGCTAAAGTAATAAAAATTAAGTGTTCCTAATATTCTAGTCCCCGGCAACGGCGCCAAAAACTTGATGACGTCACGAACTAACTAAAAATTCGACGAAGGCAAGCGCACCTATCGAACAGTAGTATAGCTATGGTGAGTCCGGAATATCGTATCCACAAGGACTAAAAGTACTAGTAATAACTGTCTTTCTATTATTTAGCCTAATAATTAAGGAGATTTGTTTTTAATTTAAAACTAACTAATTAACTATGAACGCGACAGAGAGTAAAGAGAGTAATCGAATAAACCAACGAATAAAGACAATACCCAAGGAAGAATCCACCTAGACTTCACTTATTATTCTGACTTTGAATTAATCGATTTATTCACCTGCCTTGATCCGTAGAAATCCCTAAATTATGTTAATAACTCTTTCGAGACTAAAAACAACTGACTCTAGGTTGATTAATTGAAATCTCTTTCTAATTAAAACCCATATCATCGCATTAACTCGATTTATGGATTCTCTTATTAGATTTGACTCTAATCCGGTAGATTTATGTCATCCTATTTTTAGGGTTTCAATCAACTCCGCTTAATTATGCTAGATCTACTCTTAAACAGGGACTTTTGCTCCACTGAATAAGCACATCCAACTTGAATTAATATCCTGAAAATATTAAAGCAAGAATTATGAACACATAATTAAGAATAAGAACAAGTATTTATCATGTAATTCAGATAATTAAATAATAAGATTCATCATAGGTTTCATCCTCCCTAGGTATTTAGGGAGTTTAGTTCATAACGTAAAAGGAAAACATCTCAGAATAAAGAAAACAACAAGACATAAAGAACCCAAAAACTTCTAAGCAACTTTACGGAGATCTTCAATCTTGGAGTGGATCTACTTCTGAGATGATTCCGACGGCTTCCTTCGAGTAATTTCTTCGTTCTCCTCTGTGTGCCCCCTTTAGGTCCTCTTCTAGTGTGTATTTATAGGCTTTAGAATGATCAGAAACCCTAAAAATTGGGTTTTTCGCGTAACAGGGAAGCAGGGTGCGAAATCAACACGGGCTGGCACATGGGCGTGTGGCCAGCCCGTGTGGCTCACATGGGCGTGTTCCCAGCCCGTGTGAATCCTGAAAACTCCAATTTTGGCCTCTTTTTCGCTCATTTTTCTCCCAAATGCTCTCCTAAGTATAGAAACATGAATTTAAGGGATTAGGAGCATCAAATTTTACTAATTCTCATCATAAATCATCCAAAAAATATACCAAGTATGGAATTAGAATATGTTACATTTATGGTTTATCACACCCCCTCTCACTCTGGCGTCCGCCTTTCTTATCACCGAAAGCAAGTAAAGCATTAAAATCTCTAATAGCAAGTCATGAAATGGGTCCAATCGAAATAATTGATTATAACCCCTCCCAAAGTTTTTTTCTTTTCTACTTATCAGAACTACCATAAACTAAAGCAATAAGATTAGGCTGAGAAGGTGAACCCCCGAGAACTCGCACTAAGAAAATTTGGAGATGGTTACAGATTACCTCAACGCAAACCAACTCCTTCCAACCAACCCAAATACCTCGAGGAAACCTAATCGCCTCCACTCGATGAGAATACTGAAAACCTAATCTAGCAATAATAATATTCGCTTTATCACCACTAATCCTCCTCTCAAGTAGACTAGTAATATCAGGTTTATGTTCCAAATTGTATTCACGGAAGATGCACAAAAACCTAACACTAGCATAACCTTGAAAATTTCAAGAAAAGATTGACAAATTCATGTTTACTAAAAATAAACAAACACAAATCTTTACTGGCTGGGAATCCATGTCTCTTTCATAAGCTTTCCAATTGAGCTTGAAGAGCCTTTGCCCACCTCCATAATAAGTTGAGCACTAATTACACCAACCATTGGATTCATTGAACTCGAGAGGTACTGGCTAATTTGAAATGCTCTCCACGGTCCCAGATGGTCTGATTAAGCTTCTTACCACTACGAATTGAGATGCCTTTGTCTCTCAAACCGCACCCCTTCGAACCAAAATTTTTGTTTCCCCCACTGACAGTAGCGCGACCACCCGCGGAACAAACTTCATTCGAGTCAATGTTCTATTTGAATGTAACCGCTGAGTGCTTCCCTGGATAAAGAATAACAACATTCAACACCACAACCGCCTTTGTTGGACCATCAAATGTAGGATTTAAGTGTGAAGTGGTAATCGAAAGAGGGTCAACAGAAAGAATAAAACCATTAAAAATTCCATAAAAAGATGAAAAGGAGCTAGACGAGAGTTTTGAACCAGCGAGAGAATCGATTCTACTGTCACCCAATTGAAAATCTTCAAGCTGATCTCTATTATCTGAAACCATAAACGCATTAAGTGAGTTGGAACTGGGAGAACCTTCGGCAATAGGCTTACTAAGCGAGCTGGAACTGGATACATGTGCGGAAGCAGGCCCAGTATTGGTAGAGATCGATCCAGCGTCCTGAATGGGCCTCTTGCTTAGGGCTTTAGCTGAAGGACCAACATCACTAAGGCCCGATCCGAATTCTCCAGCATCCAAAACTTCAACAGGAGCATCAAGCCCGACATGCCTCACAAGGCTCACTCCAGCTACTAGTCCTGCTCATAGTCCAGAAGCATCATCCCCTTAACTTCTTTCTTACCCAACGAGCCTCGAGTATTTTATTGGATCTAGTGCTGTAAGGGTAGTATTTTATTCTAAGTACACTTGTAATTTTTCGAACAGATTGGCTAATAAAATTATTCATGAATTACATTAATACATTGTATATTGTATTTACATGGTTTTGCACGCAAAGAAAAATGGAAGCAAATGTTGCTCACTGGTTTTCTAACGTTTAACTAATATTAAGCAATATTACGTGGTTGGATCATAATACAGAAAGGCAACTTGTATTAGTAGACGAACCTAAACATGTCCTTAGTCTAATCATAAATGAGCAAATCAAGTGAAAGACTAATATGTCCTCTATCAAGTCCAATTGGGGAGATGTTTTGTCTTGGGCATCAGAATGGATACCTCCCAGAAGATAGAGACGTATATGTGATTGACTAGACTGATAATACATTGGACTAGACCCAATCAAAATAGATTTGGAATCCGTTTATGGATTTATTCACTTGTGATGTTCATAGAGTGGCATACCTGAATCCTGAGTGGATGGCAGACTATGTATGCGGGACTCATAGGGCTGTAAATGAACCTGAGCTTGAACAAACAAACTTTTTTTAATGTTCATTTGGTTATTTTTAAGCTTGTTCGTGTTTAGTTTGTGTTCATTAAGAATTTCAAATTTTGTCCATGTTCGTTTATTTAAAATTATGTGTGTTCATGTTCATTTGTTTAATGTTCACGAACATGTTCATTTAACTTAATCGAACATGTTCACGAACAATGTTAATAAATTATATGTAACACCCTGAATTAGGGGTTATTTGTAATTTAAATATTTTCCCATGTGTGTGCTTGAAGAATTAAATTCTAGAAGTATTAAGCATGTTCTAGGGCCTAGAGCTAACCCCGAGCTAGGTCGGACTTGGAACTAAAAATTTCTTTTTAAGTATCTTAAATGAGGAAGCTAGGAGATAGGGGGTAAATTTGAAATTTGGGAGAAACATGTCACGAAATAAGGCAAAGAGTGTAAAGTGGTAACCTAGCGCCCTTAAGAGTTGGAGGAGAGAATGGGCGCAGGTCGCAGTTTCGAGTGGCTGGAGCAGCGTTTTGCATTTTATTTTCTATATATGCGGTGATGGGCTTAAGTAGGAAGGCCTTATAATTAAATAAAGGAGGTTTGTGACACGAAAGTTAGGTTCGTGAAGTGGCAAGGGGCGTGGCTTAAGGGCCTTGGTATGAGGTCTCGGGTTCGAGACATGAAGGAAGCAAGGAGTTTTATTTTTGGGCTTTAGGCGTTGAAGGAGTAAGGGCCAGGAAGAGGGCTTATATTTAAATGGTGGGGTAACGTGGCATGAAAGTCAATTGGGAGAGTTGGAAAGGGGCGTTAGAGAGAGCTGCTGCTTGTGGTTGCTTTGGTTCGAGTCCAAGAAGCGACATTTGGATTTTTATTTTTCCTCTTTCTTTCTTTGGCGTGAAAGAGAGAAAGTATTGGCATGATTTTGGACTCTTCAAAGTGATAGAGTTTGAGCTTATTTTTTTTAATTTCGGCTGGAAGAGTAATTAATAGTATTTTATTTTCATTATAATTGTTTAAGGAGGATTAGGAGATAAAGATGTGAGATAAATCTTGCATTTTTGAAAGTCAAATTATCACCTAAAAGGAGGTGTCTTTGTCAGAATATTGGACTCCTTGAGGGGGTCAGTCCATATCTGCTTTGTACAAACAAAGAAGTGCTAAAAGTTCAACCAAAATTCTTCTTTTCTCTCCAAATTTATCACTGCTAAATCTCCATTGTTTCATAGCCAAAACCATTCAAAAATTCCAGCTTCTCTTCTCTTTTACAAGCCGAATATACCCCCTCTTTAAGAGGAAATTTCTAGCAAACTCTTTCTCTTCTTCCTCTCTTCATTGTGCTTTGCCAAAATCTCCCTTAAACTCTTAGCCAAAATTGTTCGAGAAAATTCCAAAGATCATTGTTTCTCTTAGCCGAATACACCCTCCTCCTTCACTAAAATTTCCAGCCCTTCCAATTGTGTATTAGGTCGAATATTATATCTCCAACAAGGTGCTGCCAATTTTCAATAAGTATGGTAAGGGGTAATCATCTCTTATGAAATTAAAATTATGGCCTATGATTCGTATTAACTCTATTAAAACCAATTGTAGGGAAGCTTTCGGGATTTATTTTCCAAAGGACTAATTAAGGCTTCGGGATTTGTTAGGAAATCAAATCCGTTTAAAGTTAAGAGATCTAACGTTATAGATTGGCTTTTCGGGATCTAGGAATTACGATAGTAACAGGTGTGTAAGATCTCTCTACACACTTTATTAATTTACATGCTGTTATTATTTGCCTTAGATCTTTTGTTTGTGGTTAGCTTGTGGCATAATCATGGATATCGGGTAAGTCCCCTAACTTGTAATTTTTGATATATGTTTGCATGCCATCACATGATGTTTAATACTATGACATGATTTATGAAATTTGATGTATAAGCATGTGATGGTGGGATTGATGAGAGGAGGGGATGAACTATGGACTATCGTCGGTGGTTTTGACCACAAGATGGGTTGGCCCCATCGAGATTATTGTGACCTATGGTCCTCGGTGGTTTTGACCACAACGATTGATTATTTGCGACTAAGTCCCGGTGGTTTGGTACCACCAAATGGTTTTGACCACACTTGATATATTGTGACCTATGGTCATCGGTGGTTTTGACCACACGATGGGTTGGCCCCATCATCGATTTGTGACTCTAAGTCATCGGTGGTTTTGACCACCGGTGGTTTTGACCACACGGGTAGAAAAGGAGTATGGATGGTTAGGTTGGGTTGCATGTGCATGTTTATTAATGACTTGTGTATGAGTTATCTTACCAGTGGGGATTACACACTGAGTCTTGGTGACTCACCCCTTCCCTTAACATTTTGCGGATGGGTAGATCATGGAGATGGAGCCGGATGGACTCGAGGTGGCCATGCAAAGGGAAATTTTAATTAGACGAACTTGGACTTTGTTTTATTTTATTTAATGTTGGTTTATTTTAATTAAGTTGTAGTAAGGCCTAGACATAATTTTATTATTCTATGTTTGGATTAATTTGTTAAACTATTTTCTAACATTAAATTAAGTACACGTGGTTTCTAAAATTTTAAATCGCAAAAATGTTTTATCGTGCCATCGGGCACACCTGAATCGGTAACAATCTGGCTTAATAAATATTTTTAAAATAAACCTAAGTATGGATTTTATACACCTCAAATGTTTTAAAAAAAAATAACTATCTTTTACCAAAAAGATAATTCGACTTAAAAGGATTTTCAAAGATGTTTTCTCTAGGGGATGTGTTAGATTTGTTAAGATCAGAGTGCGCAGCATAAGCGTGGTGCGGTGAGTTAGGATGTACGATTATTCGTTAGTAAGTAATTTCGAGGACGAAATTATTTTTAAGGGGGGTAGAATTGTAACATCCTGAATTAGGGGTGTTTGGAAATTTAATTATTTGTTCCCATGTGTGTGAGTGTGTTTGAAGAGGTAAATATTATGATTTTTTTGGCATGATCTAAGGTCTAGAATTAAACCCGAGCTAGGCCTGACTTAGTATTAAAATTTCTTTTTAAGTACCTAAAATGAGGGAGCTAGGTGAGATAGGGCTTAAATAAAATTGTGGGCGAAATATGACAAAGAATGGGCTTGGTACAACTGGCTTGGTGCGCCTAAGGGTGATGCAAGGGAGGTCTCGGGTTCGAGACACAAGGGACGCAAGGAGCATTTTATTTTGGGCTTTTTGCTTTAAAAGAAAGAGGCCCGAGAAGAAGGTCTTATAAATAATTGGTGAGGGTTTCGGACAAGAAAGTCAGCTTGGTGGAGTGGCTTGGGGCGCCACTTAAGGGTCTTGGCGAATGGACTCGAGTTCGAGTCGGGATGGAAGCACAAGGTATGTTTATTTTTGTTGCTTTGCCACAAAACAAGGGGGAGCCACGGAAGGAGCCTTTAAAAGGAATTGTAGGGAGTTTATATCACAAAACGCTTTGGCCGAGTGGCACAGGCGTTACACGCACGCTGTTCCAGCAGATCCCATGTTCGAGTAACGTGGGTAGCATATGGGAGATTTATTTTTTTGGCATGTTTGGCGTGAAGGGAGTTGGCCTGCACATGGGCAAATGGGAAGATAAGGATAAGCTTAAGCATTTTTTTTGAATTAGAATTCGGCTGGAGTGGGGGGATAAGCATTAGTTTATTTTAATTTTTTATTTTGAAGAGGTGATAATGGATTAAATGGGATTATTATTTGATTATTATTTGAGTATTCAAATTTATTTTGAATTATTCAAATGAGTGGCTTAGAGTGATTAAGGGAATTTGCCGAATTCTTCTTCAAGGCATCCATTCATCTTGTGTTTTCTTTCTTTTTCCTTCTTTCCTATAGCCGAATATACTCCTCCATAGTGTGCCGAATTTCTTTCCCCTATTTGGTGTAGTCTTGGCCAAATATCAAGCAAAGGTGACATCCTCTAGTCTATTTCTCCAATCGGTTCTAAGGTGAGTGTCCAAGGCCGAATACCTTTTCCCTTGGTTCTCCTGTGCTTGTCGACTTTTTAAGGTTTAAGAGCCGATTTCGACATTTGTTTGCAAAGGTGCTAAGTATCTGTTTAAAAAACCGAATCTGTCTAGGTGCTCCGGGATTTTGAGATCTTCAAACCAAGCCTTCATTCGTGATCAATCGGTTGATTCGTGAATCGGGTGCTGTGGTTAGTACTCAAAAGTGTGTAGGGTCAAGATCTAGCATCGTAGATCGGCTTTTCGAGATCTAGGAATTACGATAGTAACAGGTGTGTAAGATCACTCTACACACTTTATTAATTTACATGCTGTTATTATTTGCCTTAGATCTTTTGGTTGTGGTTAGCTTGTGGCATAATCATGGATTTCGGGTAAGTCCCCTAACTTGTAATTATTGATATATGTTTGCATGCCATCACATGATGTTTAATACTATGACATGATATATGAAATTTGTTGTATAAGCATGTGATGGTGGGATTGATGAGAGGAGGGGGATGAATTATGGACTGTCGTCAGTGGTTTTGACCACAAGATGGGTTGGCCCCATCAGACTATTTGTGACCTATGGTCATCAGTGGTTTTGACCACAACAATTGATTATTTGCGACTAAGTCCCGGTGGTTTGGTACCACCAGTGGTTTTGACCACATTTGATATATTGTGACCTATGGTCATCGGTGGTTTTGACCACACGATGGGTTGGCCCCATCATCGATTTGTGACTCTAAGTCATCGGTGGTTTTGACCACTAGTGGTTTTGACCACACGGGGTAGAAAAGGAGTATGGATGGTTAGGTTGGGTTGCATGTGCATGTTTATTAATGACTTGTGTATGAGTTACCTTACCGGGTGGGGATTACACTGCCGAGTCTTGGTGACTCACCCTTTCCCTTAACATTTTGCGGATGAGTAGATCGCGGAGATGGAGCCGGAAGGACTCAAGGTGGCCATGCAATGGAAATCTTAATTAGATGAACTTGGATTTTGTTTTATTTTATTTAATGTTGGTTTTATTTTAACTAAGTTGTAATAAGGCCTCCTAGATATATTTTTTATTATTCTATGTTTTGGATTAATTTGTTTAAACTATTTCTTAACATTAAATTAAGTCCACATGTTTTCTAAAATTTTAATCGCAAAATGTTTTATCGTACCATCGAGCACACTCCAGAATCGGTAACAATCGACTTAATGAATATTTTTAAAATAAACCTAAGTATGGTGTTTATACCCCTCAAATGTTGTAAATCGGACGCTATCTTTTATCAAAAGTTAATTTGGCCTAAAGGGATTTTCAAAATGTTTTCTCTGTAGCATACCAAATTCGGTCGTAATGTTTGGGCCGGGTTTGGGGTGTTACAAATTGGTATCAGAGCCCAGTTCAAAGCTCGGCTGTGGGGGCCCAAGGCCCAAAAATATCTTGGTAGGCCTTTTTGAATTGTTTTTGGGTTTTGAACAGCATGGCACCGAGTCTCCGGCACCAATCCGCCCAGGTAAGTACTCCTCACCTCTGTATGAATTATTTTCTGTAGAAGGGTAGGAAGCATGGAACGTAGATAGTGATAGGTACTTTAAACTTTAGGACTAGTTACCCCAACAAGGACATAAGACTTTAAAAGCCTAATTAAACAAACCTACGACCAAGTCGCCGAGTTAGGGTGTGGCAACCTTTGTGCGCATGTCTAGGATTGGATCCGGAAGAGCTTGGTACTTAAGCAGTCCTCGTGACTCACCTCCTCTTCGCGGGAATCCTACCTGGTGCACAGCTTCGGTTCACCCTAACTAAGAGGACTCGGTCATAGGCTAAACATACTAAATAAAACCCGAAAGGGATTAGCCATGTTTTATGAAAACCCTAATTTTAAAAATCATTACAATACTCCTTTTAAATAGTAGGGAAAATTTATTTTTGGAAAAATTTTTAAAATATTCTTGACTTCCAAAATTACCAAAATAAACCCGATTTCTGAAATCTCGGCAATACCTTTGATTTGAAAAATATTTTCAAAAATACCCTCGAAACTTGGAGATTTCAAAATGCCTTGATTTGTAAAGATTATTTTTGTGACCTCGATTATTACCAAAATACCCCTATAGGAAAAATGACGAAATTACCCCAGGGTAGGGAATGATCGAAATGTCCAAAGTGGTGAAGTGAATGTTGTGGATGAATGTGAATGTGATTCTCTGAATTAGAATAGTAAACTTGAACTGAAACTTTGTTCGATCGAAAGAACCACTTCTAGAAATTCTTTTCATAAAATTGTTCGCGGTTAAACAGTGGATCAAATACTAATGCATAAAACTTTTTAATCAGATTAAATCGCAACGTTAGAAATGAGTTCTAGGGGATGTGTTAGATTTGTTAATATCAGAGTGCGCAGCATAAGCGTGGTGCGGTGAGTTAGGATGTACGATTATTCGTTAGTAAGTAATTTCGAGGACGAAATTATTTTTAAGGGGGGTAGAATTGTAACATCCTGAATTAGGGGTGTTTGGAAATTTAATTATTTGTTCCCATGTGTGTGAGTGTGTTTGAAGAGGTAAATATTATGATTTTTTTGGCATGATCTAAGGTCTAGAATTAAACCCGAGCTAGGCACGACTTAGTATTAAAATTTCTTTTAAGTACCTAAAATGAGGGAGCTAGGTGAGATAGGGCTTAAATAAAATTGTGGGCGAAATATGACAAAGAATGGGCTTGGTACAACTGGCTTGGTGCGCCTAAGGGTGATGCAAGGGAGGTCTCGGGTTCGAGACACAAGGGACGCAAGGAGCATTTTATTTTGGGCTTTTTGCTTTAAAAGAAAGAGGCCCGAGAAGAAGGTCTTATAAATAATTGGTGAGGTTTCGGACAAGAAAGTCGACTTTGGTGGAGTGGCTTGGGGTGCCACTTAAGGGTCTTGGCGAATGGACTCGAGTTCGAGTCGGGATGGAAGCACAAGGTATGTTTATTTTTGTTGTTTGCCACAAAACAAGAAGTGTAACACCCCAAACCCGGACAGGACACCACGTCCGAATCTGGTATGCTACGGGGAAAACGTTTTTGAGAGATAGGATTTTTCGTTTAAAAGCGGGGCGAAAACATAGTGAACTTGCAGAAAATTTGAGTAGGCCTGTTTGATTAGATTTTGAAAACTTATCCAAAGTATATAGTTAAAGACGAGTTGATTTCATTTAGCATTTCCAGTAGTTTCTTAGTGCTATTTAGAAACATTTTTGACTTAGTAGATGTCGAGTTTGGTTTGAAAATCGTTTGAGTTTACTCTATAGCAAAGCATAGTGAGATACCCGATGGTATAGTTTGAAACACATTGCGATATAATTTTGAAAACGTTGTCTTTCCAAGTTTTAGTAAATTTCATGCCAAGTTGTTTGTTAAGCAGGTTGAGAATCTAATTAAAACATAACCATAAAAAAAAATAATTTAAAGGCCTTTTACAAATCCAAATTAAATCTCAAATAAAAATAAATAAGCTAAAGTACCCAAAGTGAATAGTCCGAGCAAGACTTTTATTAAAGCATGGCATGTGCACTCCGAGTCCACCCCGGCTCCATGTCCGCGTCTCACGGTCACTGAAATGTCAAAGGAGAGGGTGAGTCGAAGGACTCGATGCATAAATCCCGCTCCCGATGAAACAACATGCTAACACACATCATACATAGCAACACAATTAATGCAACCCGATCCTAACCATCCGTATCTCCTTTTTCTACCCCGTGTGGTACCAAACCACTTTGTGGTGCCAAACCACCGGTGACATATAGTCACAATGTGTTACCAAAACACCGGTGTCCCAAAGACACAATGTGCTACCCAAGCACTGGTGACCGTAGTCACGATAATCGAATGATGGGGCCAACCCATCGTGTGATACCCAATCACTAGCGACGATCCCATATCTCATGTGGGGCCAACCCACGGTGGTGTTAACCACGGGGACAAGTCGCAATGAGGTGCCCAACCTCTGGTGTCCCAAAGACACAAATGTGCTACCAAAGCACTCGGTGACCAAGTCACAAATCCAATGATGGGGCCAACCCATCGTGTGATACCAATCACTAGCGAGACGATCCCATATCTCAAAGTGGGGCCAACCCACGGTGGTGTTAACCACGAGGACAAGTCGCAATGAGGTGCCCAACCTCACGGTGTCCCAAAGACACAAATGTGCTACCAAAGCACTGGTGACCCAAAGTCACAAAGTGTGTTACCAAAACACTGGTGCTCACGGCTAAAATATCACTTTGCTCCTCTACTCATATCACCCATCAACAAACCAACTCATGTAATCATGCATATCATACAAATTATGCATATCATGCTAATATGTTTGACTCATGCCCCATATCACATACATACATAGTCATGATACCATATAGATCATCAGTAATCTAGTAACAATCTTGACTTACCGGATACGTACACATACCCCATTTGGGTATCCAATAATCCATCATCTTTGTCATGATTTTAATAGGCAAACAGGTTTAATAACAATATCACTAAGTATGGGTGTGTTAGTTACACACCTGGTAAATACGAGTTCAGAAACCCAACGAAAACGATCTAAGTCCCTCGATTACTAGCTCCTACACTCGACCAACACATAGGGTTAGTACACAAAAACCATTCGGCCAAGGCTTTATACCAAGAGAAGTCATCTCAAACCCTTACCTTCACTTCTTAGCTTGGTTTCCAACCAACCCCGAACCACAATGGTCCTTCTAAGATGATCGCCACCACCTTGAAAAGAATAACGAGTTAATCTTTTGCAACTCGATTTAGTGAAACTAACGGAATAGCCTAATAACATCACTCTTACCACCACTTACCAACGATCAACCAACGATGATCGCTTCACTTGATCGCCACCAAAAATCTGGAGACCCTAAAACGAAATAATTAACTCCTTCCAACCAAAACCAACATAGACTTTAATCAAAACGAAACCGCAAGCACTAGAGAGAAAAAAAATGGCCATTCGGCCAAGAACTTACCCCAACACCAACCACTAACCGGCCAACCAAACCACTAGGAGAAAAGGGAGATTCGGCCAATATGAACACTACTAGGATCGGTTTAGCGTGAAAAAGAAATAAGAGTAAAGGTGAGAAGAAATAGAGAAATCGGCAATAGAGTTTAGGAGAAGAAAGAAAATAAAGATAGATGAGGGAGGGTACCTTCGGCTTGAAAGTGAAAGAAAATAAAGGAAGTGTTTTTAGGGAATGAAATTTCGGCTAACAAGGTTTTCAAATCAAAGAAAGAAAAATATGGAGAGGAGAGAGTTCCACATTCGGCTTACTCAAATGAAATAAAAGGAAGAAGTGGAAAGAAGCATTCGGCCACAAGCATAAAACCAAAGAAACAAAGCAACTTTTCGGCACTAAAGGGGTTTGATGTTTTCGGTTTCAAGAAGTGAAGAAGATGAGAGAAATTCTCTTGAAGTTTCGGCTACAACAGACAAAAGAGAGAGAGAGCTTTTCTTTTTACCAAATGTGACCGAAAATGCACCCCAAAACAAAGGTACATTCGGCCTTCCCTTCTCCCACACTAAGCCGTCCACACTCCCCCAAAATCCCCTAAAATTCGGCCACCACTCCTCAAAGTACTCTCCAAGCCACTAATTCAAAAGCATTTGAATTAGTCCCTTCCACAATTCACTCCTTGCCGTCCATCTCACCCATAGACTAGGTCCAAGGCGAGTTTGAACGCCTACAAACTCCCCCTTCCTAGGCGTCAAAAAGAAAGCCAAAAGGTGGCCACTCCGCAGCCTTGAACACAAGATCTCTCCTCCTCGCAAATGACGCCACACACACAAGCCTTAGTGGCGCCTATCCTGCCACTCCACCAGCTCCTTTCTTGTTCAACAAAACACCAAATAAAACTCTTATACCCTAGCTCCAACAGCTCCCCTGACTTAACACCCAAAAATCAAAATTTTCCCATTCACTCAGGCATACACTTAGACTTCAATTAAGCCCCCAAAACATAGAAATAGCCACGCAGCACACTAGACACATGCAATATCATGCAACAACAAAACAGCCCCTAACCCGGGATGTTACAGTTCTACCCCCCTTAAAATAATTTCGACCTCGAAATTACCTGATCAGAAGAGTTGCGGGTATTGCTGTCTCATCATATCCTCGGGTTCCCACGTAGCTTCTTCTACGCCATGATTCCGCCAAAGAACCTTAACCAAAGGCACAGACTTCTTACGCAGAACCTTCACATCTCGATCAAGAATCTGCACAGGTTCCTCTTCCATGGTCAAATCTGGATTTACCTCGATCTCTTCCACTGCTACCACATGCGACGGATCTGAGCGATAACGTCGAAGCATCGAAACGTGGAATACGTCGTGAATCTCACTAAGCTCTGCTCTGGCAACTCAAGCTGATACGCTCATCGGTCCAACTCGTCTCAATACCTTATACGCCCAATAAACCTCGGACTTAGCTTGCCTTTCTTCCCGAACCTCAACACCTTCTTCCAAGGCGAGACCTTCAGAAAACTCGATCCCCACAAATGAACTCTATATCTCTTAAGCTTAAGATCGGCATAAGACTTTTGTCGGTCCGAAGCTTCCTTCAATCGAGACCGAATCGACCTTAACCTTGTCTTCGGTCTCAGCAACCAACTCGGGTCCCAACAACTGACGTTCACCTAACTCCGTCCAACACGTAGGTGAGCGACACTTCCTACCATACAACGCCTCATACGGTGCCATCTTAATGCTCGCTTGGTAACTGTTGTTGTAGGCAAACTCAGCTAATGGTAGAAACTCCTCCCAACTACCTCACGAATCCAAGATACAACCTCTCAGCATATCCTCTAAGATCTGAATGACCCTTTCTGATTGACCGTCCGACTGCGGGTGAAAAGCCGTGCTGAAATCCAAACGAGTACCCAGAGCTTGATGCAACGCTTTCCAGAACCTTGACGTGAATCTAGGATCCCTATCCGAGATTATCGAAACTGGCACACCGTGCAACCTCACTATCTCTGACACATATAAGCTTCGCTAAGCTTCAAGTGAGTAGTCAACCTCACCGAATAAAGTGAGCTGATTTAGTCGGTCGATCCACCACTACCCAAATCGAATCTTTCTTGCTTGGCGTGGCGTAACCCACTGACGAAATCCATGGTTATCCTTTCCCACTTCCACTGAGGAATCTTCACAGGCTGAAGCAAACCCGACGGCAACTGATGTTCAGCCTTGACCTGCTGACAAGTCAGACACTTCCCAACAAACTCTGTCACCTCTTTCTTCAAGCCAGGCCACCAAAACTGCTCTCTAAGATCCCTATACATCTTACTACCTCCAGGATGCATAGCATAAGGACTGCTATGTGCGTCCTGAAGAATCTTCTGCCTCAGCTCAACATCTTTAGGCATACAAGCCTTACCACGAAAACACGGAACCTGCGTCACTAGGCAAAGTAACCATCCACACCACCATTCTGCACTTGCAACCTTCGCGCACTTAGAATCACATCCTCTAACTGTTTCTCTCTGATCTGCTCAACCCAAGTAGGCTTAACCTGCAACTCTGCCAGAATACTCCCGTCGTCATACAAACTCAAATGGGCAAACAATGCTCTTAAGTCCGAAACAACCTTACGGCTCAACGCGTCTGCCACCACGTTAGCCTTGCCGGATGATACTCAATCGAGCGATCGTAATCTTTTAGCAACTCGACCCATCTGCGCGCCTCAAATTCAAATCCTTCGAGTCGGTGAGATACTTGGACTCTTGTGATCTGTGTAGACTATCGATCTTTCCCCGTACAAGTAGTGCCTCCAAATCTTTAAGGCGAAGACCACGGCCGCTAGCTCCAAATCGTATGCGTCGGATAGTTGACCTGCTGTGGCCTCGGTGCCGAGAAGCGTAAGCCACAACCTTACCTTCTTGCATCGGCACACAACCCAAGCCCGTATGTGATGCGTTGCAATAGATCAGAATTCCTTACCAGCCTCGGGTTGAATTAAAACCGAGCCTCGGTCAAAATCTTCTTTAACTTATCGAAGCTTTCCTGCTTTGCTTCTCGGTCCATACAAACGGAACTTCTTTCCTCAAAGAACTTGGTCATCGTGGCGCTATCAACGAAAAACCCTCAACAAACCTTGGTGAGTATCCGCCAAACCAGAAAACTCCGAATCTCACCCCGCGACCTGGCGGCTTCCATTCCAAAATCGCCTCAATCTTACGAGGATCTACTCGAATCCCCTCGGCCGACACTACATGACCCAAGAAAGTCACTTCTCTAAGCGAACTCGCACTTACCGAACTTAGCATAGAGCGCTTTTCCCTCAAAATCGCAACACCACTCGCAAATGCTTATCATGCTCTTCCTCCGTCCTTGAGTACACTAAGATGTCGTCTATGAAAACCACGACGAAACCGATCCGGATCTTCGTTGAAACACCCTATTCATCATATCCATAAACGCCGCGGTCGTTAGTCAGCCCGAATGGCATTACCGAATTCGTAGTGCCCATACCGAGTCCGGCTTGCTGTTTTATGGATATCGGCCTCCTTAACCTTCAATCGATGATACCCGGATCTCAAGTCGATCTTGAAAATACCGCGGCACCCTCGGTGATCAAACAAATCGTCTATCTCGTGGCAGCGGATACTTGTTTTTAATCGTCGACTTATTCAATCGGCGGTAGTCTATACACATCCGCATCGAGCCATCTTTCTTTTTAACAAAGAGTACTGGCGCACCCCATGGTGAAACACTTGGCACGATGAAACCTCTATCCAATAACTCCTGGATCTGAGCCTTAAGCTCCACCAACTCCTTTGGCGCCATCCTATACGGGCAATAGACACCGGCGCGATTCGTGTAATAGATCTATTCCGAACTCTACCTCGCGATCGGCGGCAAACCGGAAGCTCCTCGGGAAAAACATCGATAAACTCCTTAACAGTGCGAACCTTCTCCACAGTAGACTCTTTAGCCTCCAAGGCATACACATGAACCACATACGCTTCGGCCCTTCCTGACCATCTTCTGCGCTTTCAAGCGGATACCACATTGATAAGTAATCTCTCCTATTACCTATCATAGCCACCTTTTCACCCTCGACCGTCTTAAGAACCATGCGCTTGGCGCACAATCCAACCTCGCCTGGTACTTGACCAACCAATCCATCCCAAGAATCGGATCGAACTCCCCCAAGCGGCGGCTCCATCGGATCGTGGCGAACACTACCCCTTGGAGTTCTAGGGTACCTCTCTAAACAGTTTATCTACTACTACAGAGTGACCTAGAGGGCTAATCACGGTCATCCGCCTAGAAGATATCTCGAGCCTAAATCCATGGTCTCTACTATACTCATCGGCAACATAAGAGTGCGTTGAACCCACATCAATCAAAGCGGTATAAGGAGAACCAAAATCAAAAACGTCTGGGATTATGACGTCCGGCGCGTCGCCCTCCTCTCGGCGCCTCGCGGCATACACTAATCCGGTGCATCTAGCATCGAACTACTCGCACCTCTGCTCGGTGCTCCACGGCCCCGACCAGAACCATTACCTCTGCCATTACCACGGCCCCTCTGCGGTGGCGGTCCACTACCTCAGGCGATTACGGCCGACTCTCTCGGATCGAATCTGGCCAACCTCTGCGCGGACAGGTCCCTCACCGGTGCTCCGTGAGAACCACACTCGAAGCAACCTTTTCCTCGGTCCAACAACCACCCCAATGAGATTTCCCACACCGATCACATCTGCGGCGGTCCACGCCTAGCGACAAACAAACCTAGCAGTGGTTCGGCCCACTCGGTCTAGCCCTCTTCTGCGGATTACCCGACGATCCGAAGACCCAAAGCTCCTCTTATGCCTATTTCTGTCCATGCCTTGTCTCATCGACTCCTTAACACCCTCGGCTACCTTAGCCTTCTCAACTAAGACAAACAAACTCGCTCCTCATTGAGGAGCAATCAGCGTGACCTCAAGTTGTCTCGCGGACCATCCTCGAAACGAACACACCTCTCATGCTCGGTGGCCACAATGCCCTGGCATACCTACTCGACCAGGGAACTCACCTCGTACTCGAAATAGATTTACTCCTGAACAAGCCTCGGAAAAGCCTTTCATTTGGAGTCGATATAATTAGCTCCGATGTACTTCTTTTGATATGCGACCTGAAATAATCCCATGTTAGATCCTCTGCGCCACCTTCGTCTCGAACCGTGAGCCACCACCGATATGACTCGTCACGGAGAAGCGTCGATGCCCTTCACTTTCTCTTGGTTTGTCAAGTCCGGATCATCCATGATCCGCTCGGGCTTGCCTCCAGCCAATATTCAGCGATCTTTGGGAGCAACACGAAAACACCTCGGAAGAATTCGGCCCCATTTGCCCGAAGTCGCTCGAGAACCGATTTCCTAACTCCCGCGCCACCACCAACTCCTGCTACCCTTTCTAACACTCGCGGCATCGCTTGACACTGCTGCGTCGTCCCGGTCGATCTTGGAACTCACCACCTCCACCGGCGGCGGAGCCGGTATCTCATTTTCGAACCCCGACCAGGATCCTACGGGCTCGAAACTGTCATCCTACCACGACCTGCGTCCACGACCACGTCCACCTCTAGCGCTCATGACTAATCTTTCTCGTGTCGATTAAGAATTTTTATGCATCGATATTTATTCCACTTGTTTAAAAGCAAGTCTTATGAATATTAAGGAGGTTTGTTCTCGTGAGTTCACGAATCCTATCGATTTCAATCTCTAAAGTAGTATACTATTGCTATTCATCAAATCATATCACATCCAATCAATTCACAAGCAATAGTACGGTACTTACAGGCGGGCGGCAGTGCAGGAGACTCGGTGCCATGCCTTTCAAACCATACTTTAAGAATAAAGACTAACAAAACAACCTTTTGAAAACATTTTGGGCCTCGGGCCACAGTAGAAACCTTTGAACTTAGCTCGATACCACAATTGTAACACCCCAAACCCGACGGGACACCACGTCCGAATCTGGTATGCTACGGGAAAGCGTTTTTGAGAGATAGGATTTTTCGTTTAAAAGCGGGCGAAAACATAGTGAACTTGCGAGAAAATTTGAGTAGGCTGTTTTGATTAGATTTTGAAAACTTATCCAAAGTATATAGTTAAAGACGAGTTGATTTCATTTAGCATTTCCAGTAGTTTCTTAGTGCTATTTAGAAACATTTTTGACTTAGTAGATGTCGAGTTTGGTTTGAAAATCGTTTGAGTTTACTCTATAGCAAAGCATAGTGAGATACCCGATGGTATAGTTTGAAACACATTGCGATATAATTTTGAAAACGTTGTCTTTCCAAGTTTTAGTAAATTTCATGCCAAGTTGTTTGTTAAGCAGGTTGAGAATCTAATTAAAACATAACCATCAAAAAAAAAACATAATTTAAAGGCCTTTTACAAATCCAAATTAAATCTCAAATAAAAATAAATAAGCTAAAGTACCCAAAGTGAATAGTCTGAGCAAGACTTTTATTAAAGCATGGCATGTGCACTCCGAGTCCACCCGGCTCCATGTCCGCGTCTACGGGTCACCTGAAATGTCAAAGGAGAGGGTGAGTCGAAGGACTCAGTGCATAAATCCCGCTCCCGATGAAACAACATGCTAACACACATCATACATAGCAACACAATTAATGCAACCCGATCCTAACCATCCGTATCTCCTTTTTCTACCCCGTGTGGTACCAAACCACCGGTGTGGTGCCAAACCACCGGTGACATATAGTCACAATGTGTTACCAAAACACACGGTGTCCCAAGAGACACAATGTGCTACCCAAGCACCGTGACCGTAGTCACGATAATCGAATGATGGGGCCAACCCATCGTGTGATACCCAATCACTAGCGAGACGATCCCATATCTCATGTGGGGCCAACCCACGGTGGTGTTAACCACGAGGGACAAGTCGCAATGAGGTGCCCAACCTCTGGTGTCCCAAAGACACAAATGTGCTACCAAAGCACCGGTGACCAAAGTCACAAATCCAATGATGGGGCCAACCCATCGTGTGATACCAATCACTAGCAGACGATCCCATATCTCAAAGTGGGGCCAACCCACGGTGGTGTTAACCACGAGGACAAGTCGCAATGAGGTGCCCAACCTCTGGTGTCCCAAAGACACAAATGTGCTACCAAAGCACTTTGGTGACCCAAAGTCACAAAGTGTGTTACCAAAACACTGGTGCTCACAACGGCACAAAATATCACCGCTCCCCTCTACTCATATCACCCATCAACAAACCAACTCATGTAATCATGCATATCATACAAATTATGCATATCATGCTAATATGTTTGACTCATGCCCCATATCACATACATACATAGTCATGATACCATATAGATCATCAGTAATCTAGTAACAATCTTGACTTACCCGGATACGTACACATACCCCGTTTGGGTATCCAATAATCCATCATCTTCGTCATGATTTTAATAGGCAAACAGGTTTAATAACAATATCACTAAGTATGGGTGTGTTAGTTACACACACAGTAAATCTGAGTTCGAAACCCAACGAAAACGATCTAAGTCCCTCGATTACTAGCTCCTACACTCGGCCAACACATAGGGGTTAGTACACAAAAACCATTCGGCCGAAGGCTTTATACCAAGAGAAGTCATCTCAAACCCTTACCTTCACTTCTTAGCTTGGTTTCCAACCAACCCCGAACCACAATGGTCCTTCTAAGATGATCGGCCACCACCTTGAAAAGAATAACAGTTAATCTTTTGCAACTCGATTTAGTGAAACTAACGGAATAGCCTAATAACATCACTCTTACCACCACTTACCAACGATCAACCAACGATGACTGCTTCACTTGATCGCCACCAAAAATCTGGAGACCCTAAAACGAAATAATTAACTCCTTCCAACCAAAACCAACATAGACTTTAATCAAAACGAAACCGCAAGCACTAGAGAGAAAAGAGAAATGGCCATTCGGCCAAGAACTTACCCCAACACCAACCACTAACCGGCCAACCAAACCACTAGGAGAAAAGGGAGATTCGGCCAATATGAACACTACTAGGATCGGTTTAGCGTGAAAAAGAAATAAGAGTAAAGGTGAGAAGAAATAGAGAAATCGGCAATAGAGTTTAGGAGAAGAAAGAAAATAAAGATAGATGAGGGAGGGTACCTTCGGCTTGAAAGTGAAAGAAAATAAAGGAAGTGTTTTTAGGGAATGAAATTTCGGCTAACAAGGTTTTCAAATCAAAGAAAGAAAAATATGGAGAGGAGAGAGTTCCACATTCGAAACTTACTCAAATGAAATAAAAGGAAGAAGTGGAAAGAAGCATTCGACCACAAGCATAAAACCAAAGAAACAAAGCAACTTTTCTAAGACTAAAGGGTCCGATGTTTTCGGTTTCAAGAAGTGAAGAAGATGAGAGAAATTCTCTTGAAGTTTATTTACAACAGACAAAAAGAGAGAGAGCTTTTCTTTTTACCAAATGTGACCAAAATGCACCCCAAAACAAAGGTACATTCGGCCTTCCCTTCTCCCACACTAAGCCGTCCACACTCCCCCCAAATCCCTAAAATTCGCCACCACTCCTCAAAGTACTCCAAGCCACTAATTCAAAAGCATTTGAATTAGTCCCCTCCACAATTCACTCCTTGCCGTCCATCTCACCCATAGACTAGGTCCAAGGCGAGTTTGAACGCCTACAAACTCTCCCTTCCTAGGCATCAAAAAGAAAGCCAAAAGGTGGCCACTCCGCAGCTTGAACACAAGATCTCTCCCTCCCGCAAATGACGCCACACACACAAGCCTTAGTGGCGCCTATCCCGCCACTCCACCAGCTCCTTTCTTGTTCAACCAAAACACCAAATAAAACTCTTATACCTAGCTAGCTCCAACAGCTCCCGACTTAACACCCAAAAATCAAAATTTTCCCATTCACTCGAGGCATACACTTAGACTTCAATTAAGCCCCCAAAACATAGAAATAGCCACGCAAAGACACTAGACACATGCAATATCATGCAACAACAAAACAGCCCCTAACCCGGATGTTACAGGAGCCACGGAAGGAGCCTTTAAAAGGGATTGTAGGGAGTTTATATCACAAAAAACTTTGGCCGAGTGGCACAGGGCGTTACACATGACGGTTCCAGCAGAGATCCCATGTTCGAGTAACGTGGGCGACATATGGGAGATTTATTTTTTTGGCATCTTTGGCGTGAAGGGAGTTGGCTCGCACATGGGCAAATGGGAAGATAAGGATAAGCTTAAGCATTTTTTTGAATTAGAATTAATTGGAGTGGGGGATAAGCATTAGTTTATTTTAATTTTTATTTTGAAGAGGTGATAATGGATTAAATGGGATTATTATTTGATTATTATTTGAGTATTCAAATTTATTTTGAATTATTCAAATGAGTGGCTTAGAGTGATTAAGGGAATTTGCCGAATTCTTCTTCAAGGCATCCATTCATCTTGTATTTTCTTTCTTTTTCCTTTTTGGCAATAGCCGAATTTCCCTCTTCCCCATATTCCATCTTTCAGTTCTTTTTCGCTCTCTTTCCAACCTTTATCAAAACCGAAAACCATTCTTTCTTCCTCTAAACTTTGGCCGAATCCACTACATCATCATCTTCCATCTATCCCTTTTCTTTTCTTCTCAAAACTTGGTAAAGTGGCTAGCGGCGCGGATTATGTTATAGGGGAGCCTGAGTTCGAATCCCATTGCAAGCAAAAAGGGATACTTATTTTGGATTACACACTGAGTCTTGGTGACTCACCCCTTCCCTTAACATTTTGCAGATGGGTAGATCGCGGAGATGGAGCTGGATGGACTCGAGGTGGCCATGCAGTGGAAATTTTAATTAGACGAACTTGGACTTTGTTTTATTTTATTTAATGTTGGTTTATTTTAATTAAGTTGTAGTAAGGCCTAGACATAATTTTATTATTCTATGTTTGGATTAATTTGTTAAACTATTTTCTAACATTAAATTAAGTACACGTGGTTTCTAAAATTTTAAATCGCAAAAATGATTTATCGTGCCATCGGGCACACACCAAATCGATAACAATCGGCTTAATAAATATTTTTAAAATAAACCTAAGTATGGATTTTATACACCTCAAATGTTTTAAAAAAATAACTATCTTTTACCAAAAAGATAATTCGACTTAAAAGGATTTTCAAAGATGTTTTCTCTGTAGCACACACAAATTCGATCGTAGTGTTTGGGCCGGGTTTGGGGTGTTACAAATTGAATATCGAGCCAGTTCAAAACTCATTGTGGGGCCCAAGGCCCAAAATGTTTTAGTAGGCCTTTGAGAAATATTTTTGGTTTTGAATAGCATGGCACCGAGTCTCCTAGGCACCTATCCGCCTGGTAAGTACCTCTAACTTCATGTGATTTATTATTTGTAGAAGGGTAGGCATGGAACGTGAAGCAGTGATGATAGGTGTTTGAACTTTAGGACTAGACTACCCCAACAGAATACATAAAACTTTAAAAGCCTAATTAAACAAACCTAGGACCAAGTCGCCAGAGTTAGGGTGTGGTAACCTTGGTGCGCATGTCTAGGATTGGATCCTAAAGAGCTTGGTACTTAAGCGGTCCTCGTGACTCACCTCCTCTTCGCGAATCCTACCCGCAGTGCGTAGCTTCGGTTCACCCTAACCAAGAGGACTCGGCCATAGGCTAAACATCTTGAATAAAACCCGAAAGGGATTAGCCATGTTTTATGAAAACCCTAATTTTAAAATCATTAAAATATATCTTTTAAATAGTAGGACAAATTTATTCTTGGAAAATTTCAAAATATTCTTGATTTATTAAAATTACCAAAATGCCCTAGTGGCAAAATTACGAAAATGCCCTTGGTTTTAAAATTACCGTATTACCTCGATTTCAATAAAAATTCTCTTACTTTGCAAAAGTATCCCAAATTTTGTATTTCAAAATAATACCACGACTTTTGAAATTTACAAAATTACCCCGATTGACAAAATTACCAAAATACCCCTGGTTTCCAAAATTTTGTCGTACCTTTAATTTACGAAAATTTTGAAAATACCCTCCAGTTTTGGGGAAATTTCAAAATTTCTTGATTTATTAAAGTTTCAAAATTCCTCTGATTTATTACGAAAATACCCCTATAGGAAAAATGACGAAATTACCCCTAGGGTAGGGAATGATCAGAAATGCCCAAAGTGGTGAAGTGAATGTTGTGGATGAATATGAATGTGATTCTCTGAATTAGATTAGTAAACTTGAACTGAAACTTTGTTCGATCGAAAGAACCACTTCTAGAAATTCTTTTCATAAAATTGTTCGCGGTTAAACAGTGGAACAAATACTAATGCATAAAACTTTTTAATCAGATTAAATCGTGACGTTAGAAATGAGTTCTAGGGGATGTGTTAGATTTGTTAAGATCAGAGTGCGCAACATAAGCGTAGTACGGTGAGTTAGGATGTACGATTATTCGTTAGTAAGTAATTTCGAGGACGAAATTATTTTAAGGGGGTAGAATTGTAACACCCTGAATTAGGGGTTATTTGTAATTTAAATATTTTCCCATGTGTGTGCTTGAAGAATTAAATTCTAGAAGTATTAAGCATGTTCTAGGGCCTAGAGCTAACCCCGAGCTAGGTCGGACTTGGAACTAAAAATTTCTTTTTAAGTATCTTAAATGAGGAAGCTAGGAGATAGGGGTAAATTTGAAATTTGGGAGAAACATGTCGGAAATAAGGCAGTAGCAAAGTGGTAACCTAGCGCCCTTAAGAGTTGGAGGAGAGAATGGGCGCAGTCGCAGATTTAGTGGTGGTGGAGCGTTTTGCATTTTATTTTCTATATATGCGGTGATGGGCTTAAGTAGGAAGGCCTTATAATTAAATAAAGGAGGTTTGTGACACGAAAGTTAGGTTCGGTGAAGTGGCAAGGGGTGTGGCTTAAGGGCCTTGGTATGAGGTCTCGGGGTCGAGACATGAATGAAGCAAGGAGTTTTATTTTTGGGCTTTAGGCGTTGAAGGAGTAAGGGCCAGAAGAGGGCTTATATTTAAATGGTGGGGTAACGTGGCATGAAAGTCAATTGGGAGAGTTGGAAAGGGGCGTTAAGAGAGGGTGCTTTGCTTGTGGTCGCTGTTCGAGTCCAAGAAGCGACATTTGGATTTTTATTTTTCCTCTTTCTTTCTTTGGCGTGAAAGAGAGAAAGTATTGGCATGATTTTGGACTCTTCAAAGTGATAGAGTTTGAGCTTATTTTTTTAATTTCAGTTGGAAGAGTAATTAATAGTATTTTATTTTCATTATAATTGTTTAAGGAGGATTAGGAGATAAAGATGTGAGATAAATCTTGCATTTTTGAAAGCTGAAATTATCACCTAAAAGGAGGTCTTGGCGAATATTGGACTCCTTGAGGGGGCTGTCCATATCTGTTTTGTACAAAGAAAGAAGTGCCAAAAGTTCAACCAAAATTCTTCTTTTCTCTCCAAATTTATCTTTAAAAATCTCCATTGTTTCATAGCCAAAACCATTCAAAAAATTCCAGCTTCTCTTCTCTTTTACAAGCCGAATATACCCCCTTTTTAAGAGGAAATTTCTAGCAAACTCTTTCTCTTCTTCCTCTCATCATTGTCTTTGCCAAAATCTCCTTAAAACTCTTAGCCAAAATTGTTCGAGAAAATTCCAAAGATCGTTGTTTCTCTTAGCCGAATACACCCTCCTCCTTCACTAAAATTTCCAGCCCTTCCAATTGTGTATTAGGTCGAATATCATATCTCCAACAAGGTGCTGCCAATTTTCAATAAGTGTGGTAAGGGGTAATCATCTCTTATGAAATTAAAATTATGGCCTATGATTCGTATTAACTCTATTAAAACCAATTGTAGGGAAGCTTTCGGGATTTATTTTCCAAAGGACTAATTAAGGCTTCGGGATTTGTTAGGAAATCAAATCCGTTTAAAGTTAAGAGATCTAACGTTATAGATCGGCTTTTCGGGATCTAGGAATTACGATAGTAACAGTGTGTAGATCTCTCTACACACTTTATTAATTTACATCTTTGTTATTATTTGCCTTAGATCTTTTGTTTGTGGTTAGCTTGTGGCATAATCATGGATATCGGGTAAGTCCCCTAACTTGTAATTTTTGATATATGTTTGCATTCCATCACATGATGTTTAATACTATGACATGATTTATGAAATTTGATGTATAAGCATGTGATGGTGGGATTGGTGAGAGGAGGGGGATGAACTGTGGACTGTTGTCAGTGGTTTTGACCACAAGATGGGTTGGCCCCATCAGATTATTGTGACCTATGGTCATCAGTGGTTTTGACCACAACGATTGATTATTTGCGACTAAGTCCCAGTGGTTTGGTACCACCAGTGGTGTAACATCCCAAAATAGGGGTTATTTGTGGTTGAATTATTTTCTTGTATTTGAATTTCTGTGATATTATTCGTGATGATATAAGGCTTAATTAGGGGTCTTGAGTAAGCTCGGTTTAGTAGAATAATTCTTAGTATGGCTTATTTTAAAGAAGAGGATTAAATGAGCTTAGCACTTAAGTTAATTTAAGTAGCAATAAGTGACACAAGATGAGTGCATGGCAAGTTGGTAATGGCGCATGGAGTTTGGCTTGAGGTTAGAGGTTCGAGTAGCATGTTTAGCAATTTGAAGGTTTATTTTTATATCCTTGCTTTGATGGACGGTCAAACTTATTTATGATAGGTTGGACTAATTCTTTTGGTAAGTTGAATATATGATTAAGGAAAGCTTGATAGTAGGGATAAGAATCTTGAAGTTATGGTATGATGAGGGACAAAAGGCATGAAGGGTGGAGGATGTTTTGGAAAGTTTCCTAAGCCTTTAGTGGATGAATGTGGGCGGCATGTATGGCTAGGGGTGGCGAATTTTGATAGGTAGCTTGGGGAAGGAATAGTTGGCCAATTTTTGTCATTTGAACATCTTTTTGCTTTGTTTTTCTTTCTCTCCAAAATTCCTCTCTTTGGCCAAAAGTGTCTTGTGCATTTTGGTGCAATTTTTTCTCTTTTGGTTTTTAGCCTCATTTCGTGAGAACCAAATACCCCTCATTTCATGTGAACCAAATACCATTTCTTTTCTTTCATTTGTCCTTTTTGAAACCAAAAACAACATGGGAACTTTTGTGCATCTTTTTCTTCTTTGATAACTAGGAGTTGGTCGAAACTCTTACTCCCTTTTCTCTCTTTTTCTTTCTTTCAATATTGCTCAACCACTTTCTCTTTCTCTTTCTTTTGGGCGAACCATTCTCTCCTTGTTGCTTTCTCTTTTCTTTTGTTGATTAAACCGAATTCTCTCTCATTTCAATTCTCTTTTCTTTCACATATTCTTCATTTTCCATAACCATATAGCCGAATCTTCTACTTTCTTTAGATTTATCTTTGGCCGAATATTGAAGGTAAGATAGTTATCATCGGGACTTCTCTAGAAATTGGTTTTGGTAAGGTGGTAAGGTTTATTTCAAGGATTATTATTTTAAGTTTCGTTTAAGCCAAGGCTAATAAACCTTATTGATGATGGTTGATTGTAGGGAAGTGAGGCCGATTCTTTTAGGAGTGTGTTGGATAAGTGTTCGAAGGCTTTGGGTAAGATTTTGGGTTCACAAGGAACCCTTCTCAATTATTTTGGTTTGGCCGAATAGGCCATGGTTCTAATATTCATTTTTGGCCGAATATAGGGGCAAGAATACTTGTGTGGCCGATTTGTCTATTCGGGATTTAGAACTCTTTTTGGTGCAAGGTGTGTATACATACACATCTTATAACTTTTTAATATGCTAAGTGTTATTTTATGCCTAACGTTTTGTGTAGACATGGATGAAATACCTTCATGGTATTAACAAGGATTTGGGTAAGTTCTTATTACTATGTGATTATTATTTGATGCTTTTGGGAAGCATGACACATTTGGTATGTGTATTATTTGATATATGGCTTATGATAAATCCATTGGATGTTGTTAAATAAATCTATCAACATGTTTTGTGGTACATGCATAAAAATGATTGTTATGGGTTGATGAGAGGAGAGCGGTGATATTCGTGTCGACGGACACCGGTGTTTTGGTAACACATCGTGACTACGGTCACGAGGTTTGGTACCTCCAGAGGTTTGGCACCTCATAGCGACTTGTCCTCGTGGTTAATACCACCGTGGGTTGGCCCCACTTTGAGATATGGGATTATGCGCGGTGATTTGGTATCACACGATGGGTTGGCCCCATCATCTATTTGTGACTTCGGTCACGGTGTTTTAGTAACACAATTGTGTCTTCTGACACGGAGAGATTTGGTATCTCCAAAGATTTGGTATCACATTTGTGACTATACGTCACCAGTGGTTTAGCACCACCAAAGGGTTTGGTACCACAAGGGGTAGAAAAAGGCGTATGGATGGTTAGGTTGGGTGCATTTAAACTTATGCATGTTAATTGGTTATAATTTGTGTATGTTATTACATTCAATCGGGGAAGGGTTACACATTGAGTCTTGGTGACTCACCTTTTCCTTTAATTTTTCAGGTGACTCGTAGATCGCGGATGAGGAGCCGGATGGACTCGAGGTGGCCATGCAGTGGAGATTTTTAATAAATGAATTTTGGATTTTTATCTATTTTTTTACATTGGGTTTATGTTGCTTAATTGTAATAAGGCCTCCTAGGATTATTTTATTATTGCTGCATGTTTTGAATGTTTGTTTAAACTATTTGATGATGTTAAAACGGATGCACATGTTTTCTCAAATTAAACGCAAAATGTTTTTAAAGTACCATCGGGTACATTTGAAACTGTAACAACCTAACTTAGTATATTTTTTTAAATGACATTAAGTAATGCTTTCTTCATAACACCTCAATTGTTTTAAATCAAAACAATATCTTTTATCAAAATTTAAAACGACTTAACAAGGGATTTTCAAAGGTTTTTCCTCCGTAGCATACCAAATTCGGTCGTAATGTTTGGGCCGGGTTTGGGGTGTTACACAATTGGTATCGAGCCGAGGTTCAAAGCTCATTGTGTGGGGCCCCAAGGCCCAAAAATGTTTTGATAGGTCTATTTGAAATATTATGGTTTTGAATAAGCATGGCACTTTGAGTCTCCAACACCGATCCGCCCAGGTAAGTACCACTAACTTTTTGTATGAATTATTTACTGTAGAAGGGTAGGAAGCATGGGACGTAGATAGTGATAGTATTTTAAACTTTAGGACTAGTTTACTCCAAACAAAGACATAAGACTTTAAGAGTCTAATTAAACCAACCTACGACCAAGTCGCCAGAGTTAGGGTGTGGTAACCTTGGTGCGCATGTCTAGGATTGGATCCGGGAAGAGCTTGGTACTTAGCGGTCCTCGTGACTCACCTCCTCTTCGCGGGATTCCTACACGGTGCGTAGCTTCGGTTCACTCTAACCAAGAGGACTCGGTCATAGGCAAAATCCTAAATAAAACCCGAAAGGGATTAGCCATGTTTTAAGGAAAACTTCAGTTTTAAAATCAGTAAATTATATTTTTTTTTTTTGGTAGGACAAATGTATCTTCGAAAATTTTCAAAATATTCTTGATTGACAAAATTACAAAAATACCCTTTAGGAAAAAAAAATGACGAAAATACCCACAGGTTAGAAACGACATAATGCAGAAGAGTGCATAAGTATGAAAGGTATAGGGAATGGATGTATTATTCTGTGTAAACCAAGATAGAAGACTTAAAACCTTGTTTGATCGAAAGAATCTCTATTAAACTCTTTTCATAAAATTTCTTCGCGGATAATCAAGTGAAACATGTACTAATTCATAAAAATTTCCTAATCGATTTAAAAGCGATAGTTAGAATGAGCTTTAGAGGACGTGGCCGTCGTGGGCGCTTGGAAGGGGAAGGATGGCCGTGTCGTAACACAGCGGGTCGGGTCAAGGATCTCGAGAATGAGATACCGCCACCACCACCCCAATCTTTGGAGTGAAGAGCAGGATCAGACGGGTGACGACGCTGTGTCACAAGCGATGCTACGGGTTCTGGAAAGGGTAGCTGGAATTGGTGGAGGTGGAGGAGCTCGGAAGTCGGTTCCTGAGAGACTTCGAGCTAACGGAGCTGAATTTTTACGAGGTGTGTGCAGTGTAGCGCCCAATACGGCTGAGTATTGGCTGGAATCGACCGAAAGAATCATGGATGAGATAGATTTGACAAATGAGGAGAAACTGAAAGGAGCGGTGTCGCTTCTCAAGGATGAGTCATATCGATGGTGGCTCACGGTCCGAGATGGTGCTACGGCAGATGATCTCACTTGGGAGTACTTCAAAGTCGCATATCGGAAGAAGTATGTTGGATCAAGCTACATTGGCGCTCAAAGGAAAGCTTTTCGGGGTTAGTGCAAGGGAATAAGTCGGTCTCGGAGTATGAAGCGGAATTCCTAAGGCTGAGTCGTTATGCTCAGGGAATAGTGGCATCGGAACATGATCGTTGTGTTCGTTTTGAAGATGGACTTAGAGACGAGTTAAGGCTGCTGATTGCTCCACAAAGAAGAACGTGAGTTTGCCGTCTTGGTGGAGAAGGCCAAGGTAGCCGAAGGAATCAAGGAGTCCGCGAGGCAAAGTTATGATAGGAGCAAGTGAGAGAGGCTTTGGATCGTGCAGGTCGGTGGGTAATGTTCGAGAAAAGATTTAGGCAGAGTGGGTCAAATCAGGCAGGGAGGTCCACAGCTGCTAATCAAAGACCGGCCCAGTGTAACCGTTGTGGAAAGTTTCATTGGGGTGAATGTTGGACCGGAGGGAAAGGATGTTTCGAGTGTGGTTCGCTAGAACATCGTGTGAGGGGTTGTCCGCGTAAGCAAGCTAGGAATCGATCCAAGGTCAAGGTCGTGCCCGGTTCGAAAGGAGGACCAGCACCGCGAGAGGTCGTGGTTATGGTAGAGGTGGTTATGGCTCTAGTGGAGGTCGCGGAGCGGTGGCGAGGTATTGGCAACACGGAGGCTAGGCGGCTGGTTTGGGTGTATCTTTGCGGCGTCGTGAGGAAGGAGACGCACCGGACGTCATAACCGTGCGTTTTAATTTTTGGTGTTCCACATACGCCTTGATAGATGTGGGTTCGACGCACTCTTACGTTGCTAGTAGTATAGTTGAGACCATGAGTTTAGTTCCCGTAGATCGCTTCTAAGAGGATGACTGTACTTAGTCCTTTAGGTCACTCTGTAGAAGTAGATAAGTCAGATAGAGATATACCCCTAGAACTCCAAGGGGTAGTGTTTGTAGCCGATCTGATGGAACCTGCCGTTTGAGGAGTTCGATCGATTCTTGGGATGGATTTGGTTGGTCAAGTACCAAGCAAGTTTGGATTGTGCCGCTAAGCGCATGGTTTTGAAAGACGGTTGAAGGTGAAGAAGTGGTCATGATAGGTAATAGGAGAGATTATCTATCCAACGTGGTATCTGCGTTGAAAGCGATAAAGATGGTCGTGAAGGGTGTGAGGCGTTCGTAGTTCATGTGTGTGCTTTGGAAGCTAAGGAGTCTTCGTGGGAAATGTTCAAACCGTAAAGGAATTTGCTGACGTATTTCTGAAGAACTTCCGATTGCCTCCGGATCGTGAAGTCGAATTTGGTATAGATCTGTTACACCGGCAGCGCCGCCGTGTCTATAGCTCCATATAGGATGGCACCGAAGGAATTGTTGGAATTGAAGGCTCGGATACAAGAGTTGTTGGATCGAGGTTTCATTCGACCAAGTGTTTCACCTTGGGGAGCGCCGGTACTTTTGTCAAGAAGAAGGATGGTACGATGCGGATGTGTATAGACTACCGCTTGATTGAATAAGTGACAATTAAAAACAAGTATCCTTTGCTTGAGGATAGATGACTTGTTTGATCACCACCAAGGGGCTGCGGTTTTCTCTAAGATTGATTTAAGGTCCGGATATCATCAACTGAAGGTGAAAGAGGTGATATCCATAAGACGGCATTTCGTACTCGGTATGGACACTCACGAGTTCTGGTGATGCCGTTTGGTTTGACTAATGCACCAGCGACTTTCATGGACATGATGAATAGGGTATTTCAACGATTTTTGATCGGTTTGTTGTGGTCTTTATAGATGATATTTTGGTGTATTCGAAGTCGAAAGAGGAGCATGATGCGCATTTGCGAGTGGTGTTGCGATTACGAGGAAAAGCAAACATGCGAAATTTAGTAAGTGCGAGTGCGGCTTAAGGAGGTGACTTTCTTGGGTCACGTTGTTTCACCGTTAGGGGATTAGAGTGGATCCTCGAAAGATTGAGGCGATGTTAGATTGGAAGCCGCCTAAATCTGTGGCTGAAATTCGAGTTTTCTAGGTCCAGCGGGGTATTACCAAGATTTGTGGAAGGATTTTCTTTGATTGCCGCACCGATGACCAAGTTGTTGAGGAAAGGAGTTCCATTTGTGTGGACCGAGGAGCGACAAGAAAGTTTCGACAAATTGAAGAAGATTACGACTGAAGCTCGGTTTTGATTCAACTTTGAGGCGAGCAAGGAATTCACGGTTTATTGCGATGCATCACATATTGGTTTGGGATGCGTCTTTGATGCAAGAAGGGAAGGTAGTGGCTTATGCATCTCGGCGATTGAGACCACATGAGGCTAATTATCCGACTCATGACTTGGAGTTAAGCGGTGTAGTCTTCGCTTTGAAGATATGGAGGCACTATTTGTGCGGAGAGAAGTCGATAGTTTATACGGATCACAAGAGTCTTAAGTATCTCTTGACTCGGAAGGATTTGAATTTGAGGCGTAGTAGATGGATTGAGTGTTGAAGGACTACGATTTGTTCGATCGAGTATCATCCTCGGTAAGGCTAACGTGGTGGCGACGCGTTGAGTCGTAAGGTTGTATCGGATTTAAGATCGATGTTTGCTCGACTTAGTCCGTTCGATGATGGGAGTCTTTTGGCGGAATTGCAAATCAAGCCGACTTGGTTAGATCAGATTAAGGAGAAGCGATTAGAGGATGATGGTTTGAATGATCGGAGGTTGCAAGTCCAGAATGGTGGATTAGAGGATTTTAGTCTGTCCAGTGATGGAGTTTTGTACTTTAAAGGAAGAGCTTGTATGCCGAAGGATGTGGAGTTGAGACAAAGGATTCTTGGGGCGCACATAGCGACCCATATGCTATGCATTCGGAGGTAGCAAGATGTATCGGGATTTGAGAGAGCAATTTTGGTGGCAGTGCAAAGCGGGAAATGGCGAGTTAGTGGGTAAGTGTCCGGCGTGTCAACAAGTCAAGGCTGAACATCGATTTGCCATCTGGTTTACTTCACCAGTGAAGATTCCTCGATGGAAGTGGGAGAGGATCACCATGGACTTTGTCGTTGGATTACCTCTTACGCCTAGCAAGAAGAATTCGATTTCGGTGATTGTGGATCGTCGACTAAATCAGCGCATTTCATACACCAGAAGGGTAGATTATTAAGCTTGAGGTTAGCTAAGTTATATGTAGCCGAGATAGTGAGATTGCATGGTGTGCGATGTCGATTATCTCGGATAGGGATCCGAGATTTACATCGAGGTTTTGGAGAGCGTTGCATCAAGCTTTGGAGTGCGAGATTGGACTTCACCTGACTTTTCATCCGCAATCCGACGGACAATCGGAGAGAGTGATTCAGATTTTAGAAGATATGCTCGGAGGTTGCGTTACGGATTTCGATGGCGGTTGGGAGGAGTATCTACTGTTGGCGGAATTCGCTTATAACAATAGTTATCAGCGAGTATCCAAATGGCTCCATATGAAGCAAATCAGTATGGGCGAAAATGCCGTACTCCTACGTGTTGGACGGAACTAGGTGAACGACATGTCTTGGGTCCGGTGGGTGGCGAAACCGAGGACAAAGTTAAGGTAATTCGGGCTCGTCTCAAGGAAGCATCGGATAGGCAAAAGTCTTACGCCGATCTCAAGCGCAAGGAGATGGAATACGAGGTAGGAGATAAAGTCTTTACGAAGGTGTCGCCTTGGAAAAAGGTGTTGCGCTTTGGGCAAAAAGGAAATTAAGTCCAAGGTTCATCGGCCCATATATCGTGTTGAAGCGAGTAGGACCGGTAGCTTATCGGCTCGAATCGCCAGCGAGTTGAGTCGATTCACAATGTCTTCCATGTGTCGATGCTTAGACGGTATAGGTCGGATCCATCGCACATCGTGCGCGATGCGCAGATTGAGGTTAACTCCGACTTATCATTCGAGGAGGAACCAGTTCGATTTTAGATCGTGATGTCAAAGTATTGCGTGAAAGTCGGTACCCTTAGTGAAAGTGCTATGGCGAAACCATGGTACGGAGGAAGCGACGTGGGAACTGAGGAGGTGATGCGGCGACAATACCCTCACCTTTTACGATCGGGTAATTTTCGAGTCGAAATTATTTTAAGAAGTAGAAGCTGTAACATCCCAAAATAGGGGTTATTTGTGATTGAATTATTTTCTTGTATTTGAATTTCTGTGATATTATTCGTGATGATATAAGGCTTAATTAGGGGTCTTGAGTAAGCTCGGTTTAGTAGAATAATTCTTAGTATGGCTTATTTTAAAGAAGAGGATTAAATGAGCTTAGCACTTAAGTTAATTTAAGTAGCAATAAGTGACACAAGATGAGTGCATGGCAAGTTGGTAATGGCGCATGGAGTTTGGCTTGAGGTTAGAGGTTCGAGTAGCATGTTTAGCAATTTGAAGGTTTATTTTTATATCCTTGCTTTGATGGACGGTCAAACTTATTTATGATAGGTTGGACTAATTCTTTTGGTAAGTTGAATATATGATTAAGGAAAGCTTGATAGTAGGGATAAGAATCTTGAAGTTATGGTATGATGAGGGGACAAAAGGCATGAAGGGTGGAGGATGTTTTGGAAAGTTTCCTAAGCCTTTAGTGGATGAATGTGGGCGGCATGTATGGCTAGGGGTGGCGAATTTTGATAGGTAGCTTGGGGAAGGAATAGTTGGCCAATTTTTGTCATTTGAACATCTTTTTGCTTTGTTTTCTTTCTCTCCAAAATTCCTCTCTTTGGCCGAAAGTGTCTTGTGCATTTTGGTGCAATTTTTTCTCTTTTGGTTTTAGCCTCATTTCGTGAGAACCAAATACCCCTCATTTCATGTGAACCAAATACCATTTCTTTTCTTTCATTTGTCCTTTTGAAACCGAAACAACATGGGAACTTTTGTGCATCTTTTTCTTCTTTGATAACTAGGAGTTGGCCGAAACTCTTACTCCCTTTTCTCTCTTTTTCTTTCTTTCAATATTGCTCAACCACTTTCTCTTTCTCTTTCTTTTGGGCGAACCATTCTCTCCTTGTTGCTTTCTCTTTTCTTTTGTTGATTAAACCGAATTCTCTCTCATTTCAATTCTCTTTTCTTTCACATATTCTTCATTTTCCATAACCATATAGCCGAATCTTCTACTTTCTTTAGATTTATCTTTGGCCGAATATTGAAGGTAAGATAGTTATCATCGGGACTTCTCTAGAAATTGGTTTTGGTAAGGTGGTAAGGTTTATTTCGAAGGATTATTATTTTAAGTTTCGTTTAAGCCGAAGGCTAATAAACCTTATTGATGATGGTTGATTGTAGGGAAGTGAGGCCGATTCTTTTAGGAGTGTGTTGGATAAGTGTTGAAGGCTTTGGGTAAGATTTTGGGTTCACAAGGAACCCTTCTCAATTATTTTGGTTTGGCCGAATAGGCCATGGTTCTAATATTCATTTTTGGCCGAATATAGGGGCAAGAATACTTGTGTGGCCGATTTGTCTATTCGGGATTTAGAACTCTTTTTGGTGCCAGGTGTGTATACATACACATCTTATAACTTTTTAATATGCTAAGTGTTATTTTATGCCTAACGTTTTGTGTAGACATGGATGAAATACCTTCATGGTATTAACAAGGATTTGGGTAAGTTCTTATTACTATGTGATTATTATTTGATGCTTTTGGGAAGCATGACACATTTGGTATGTGTATTATTTGATATATGGCTTATGATAAATCCATTGGATGTTGTTAAATAAATCTATCAACATGTTTTGTGGTACATGCATAAAAATGATTGTTATGGGTTGATGAGAGGAGAGGGCGATGATATTCGTGTCGAGCGGACACCGGTGTTTTGGTAACACATCATGACTACGGTCACCAGAGGTTTGGTACCTCCAGAGGTTTGGCACCTCATAGCGACTTGTCCCTGTGGTTAATACCACCGTGGGTTGGCCCCACTTTGAGATATGGGATTGTCTGCCAGTGATTTGGTATCACACGATGGGTTGGCCCCATCATCTATTTGTGACTTCGGTCACCAGTGTTTTGGTAACACAATTGTGTCTTCGGACACCAGAGATTTGGTATCTCCAGTGATTTGGTATCACATTTGTGACTATACGTCACCAGTGGTTTGGCACCACCAGTGGTTTGGTACCACAAGGGGTAGAAAAAGGCGTATGGATGGTTAGGTTGGGTGCATTTAAACTTATGCATGTTAATTGGTTATAATTTGTGTATGTTATTACATTCAATCGGGGAAGGGTTACACATTGAGTCTTGGTGACTCACCTTTTCCTTTAATTTTTCAGGTGACTCGTAGATCGCGGATGAGGAGCCGGATGGACTCGAGGTGGCCATGCAGTGGAGATTTTTAATAAATGAATTTTGGATTTTTATCTATTTTTCTGTTGGGTTTATGTTGCTTAATTGTAATAAGGCCTCCTAGGATTATTTTATTATTGCTGCATGTTTTGAATGTTTGTTTAAACTATTTGATGATGTTAAAACGGATGCACATGTTTTCTCAAATTAAGCATAAAATGTTTTAAAAGTACCATCGGGTACATTTGAAATCTGTAACAACCTAACTTAGTATATTTTTTTTAAATGACATTAAGTAATGCTTTCTTCATAACACCTCAATTGTTTTAAATCAAAACAATATCTTTTATCAAAATTTAAAACGACTTAACAAGGGATTTTCAAAGGTTTTTCCTCCGTAGCATACCAAATTCGGTCGTAATGTTTGGGCCGGGTTTGGGGTGTTACAAGTGGTTTTGACCACACTTGATATATTGTGACCTATGGTCATCAGTGGTTTTGACCACACGATGGGTTGGCCCCATCATCTAATTTGTGACTCTAAGTCATCAGTGGTTTTGACCACCAGTGGTTTTGACCACACGGGGTAGAAAATGAGTATGGATGGTTAGGTTGGGTTGCATGTGCATGTTTATTAATGACTTGTGTATGAGTTATCTTACCGGGTGGGGGATTACACACTGAGTATTGGTGACTCACCCCTTCCCTTAACATTTTGCAGATGGGTAGATCGCGGAGATGGAGCTGGATGGACTCGAGGTGGCCATGCAGTGGAAATTTTAATTAGACGAACTTGGACTTTGTTTTATTTTATTTAATGTTGGTTTATTTTAATTAAGTTGTAGTAAGGCCTAGACATAATTTTATTATTCTATGTTTGGATTAATTTGTTAAACTATTTTCTAACATTAAATTAAGTACACGTGGTTTCTAAAATTTTAAATCGCAAAAATGTTTTATTGTGCCATCGGGCACACCTGAATCGGTAACAATCTGGCTTAATAAATATTTTTAAAATAAACCTAAGTATGGATTTTATACACCTCAAATGTTTTAAAAAAATAACTATCTTTTACCAAAAAGATAATTCGACTTAAAAGGATTTTCAAAGATGTTTTCTCTGTAGCACACCAAATTCGGTCGTAATTTTTGGGCCGGGTTTGGGGTGTTACAAATTGGTATCAGAGCCCAGTTCAAAACTCGACTGTGGGGGCCCAAGGCCCAAAATGTTTTAGTAGGCCTTTGAGAAATATTTTTGGTTTTGAATAGCATGGCACCGAGTCTCCGGCACCTATCCGCCTGTAAAGTACCTCTAACTTCACGTGTGATTTATTATTTGTAGAAGGGTAGGCATGGAACGTAGACAGTATATGATAGGTGTTTGAACTTTAGGACTAGACTACCCCAACAGAATACATAAAACTTTAAAAGCCTAATTAAACAAACCTAGGACCAAGTCGCGAGTTTAGGGTGTGGTAACCTTGGTGCGCATGTCTAGGATTGGATCCGGAAGAGCTTGGTACTTAAGCAGGTCCTCGTGACTCACCTCCTCTTCGCGGGAATCCTACCTGGTGCGTAGCTTCGGTTCACCCTAACCAAGAGGACTCGGTCATAGGCTAAACATACTGAATAAAACCCGAAAGGGATTAGTCATGTTTTATGAAAACCCTAATTTTAAAATCATTAAAATGTCTCTTTTAAATAGTAGGACAAATTTATTCTTGGAAAATTTCAAAATATTCTTGATTTATTAAAATTACCAAAATGCCCCTAGTGGCAAAATTACGAAAATGCCCTTGGTTTTAAAATTACCGTATTACCTCGATTTCAATAAAAATTCTCTTACTTTGCAAAAGTATCCCAAATTTTGTATTTCAAAATAATACCCTGACTTTTGAAATTTACAAAATTACCCCTGATTGACAAAATTACCAAAATACCCCTGGTTTCCAAAATTTTACCGTACCTTTAATTTACGAAATTTTCAAAAATACCCTCCTGTTTTGGGGAAATTTCAAAATGTCTTGATTTATTAAAGTTTCAAAATTCCTCTGATTTATTACGAAAATACCCCTATAGGAAAAATGACGAAATTACCCCTGGGGTAGGGAATGATCAGAAATGCCCAAAGTGGTGAAGTGAATGTTGTGGATGAATATGAATGTGATTCTCTGAATTAGATTAGTAAACTTGAACTGAAACTTTGTTCGATCGAAAGAACCACTTCTAGAAATTCTTTTCATAAAATTGTTCGCGGTTAAACAGTGGAACAAATACTAATGCATAAAACTTTTTAATCAGATTAAATCGCGACGTTAGAAATGAGTAATAGGGGATGTGTTAGATTTGTTAAGATCAGAGTGCGCAACATAAGCGTAGTACGGTGAGTTAGGATGTACGATTATTCGTTAGAAAGTAATTTCGAGGACGAAATTATTTTAAGGGGGTAGAATTGTAACACCCTGAATTAGGGGTTATTTGTAATTTAAATATTTTCCCATGTGTGTGCTTGAAGAATTAAATTCTAGAAGTATTAAGCATGTTCTAGGGCCTAGAGCTAACCCCGAGCTAGGTCGGACTTGGAACTAAAAATTTCTTTTTAAGTATCTTAAATGAGGAAGCTAGGAGATAGGGGGTAAATTTGAAATTTGGGAGAAACATGTCACGAAATAAGGCAGTAGCAAAGTGGTAACCTAGCGCCCTTAAGAGTTGGAGGAGAGAATGGGCGCAGGTCGCAGTTTCGAGTGGCTGGAGCAGCGTTTTGCATTTTATTTTCTATATATGCGGTGATGGGCTTAAGTAGGAAGGCCTTATAATTAAATAAAGGAGGTTTGTGACACGAAAGTTAGGTTCGGTGAAGTGGCAAGGGGCGTGGCTTAAGGGCCTTGGTATGAGGTCTCGGGTTCGAGACATGAAGGAAGCAAGGAGTTTTATTTTTGGGCTTTAGGCGTTGAAGGAGTAAGGGCCAGGAAGAGGGCTTATATTTAAATGGTGGGGTAACGTGGCATGAAAGTCAATTGGGAGAGTTGGAAAGGGGCGTTAAGAGAGGGCTGCTGCTTGTGGTCGCTGGTTCGAGTCCAAGAAGCAGCATTTGGATTTTTATTTTTTCCTCTTTGCTGCTAGCGTGAAAGAGAGAAAGTATTGGCATGATTTTGGACTCTTCAAAGTGATAGAGTTTGAGCTTATTTTTTTTAATTTCGGCTGGAAGAGTAATTAATAGTATTTTATTTTCATTATAATTGTTTAAGGAGGATTAGGAGATAAAGATGTGAGATAAATCTTGCATTTTTGAAAGCTGAAATTATCACCTAAAAAGGAGGTGCTGGCCGAATATTGGACTCCTTGAGGGGGGCTGTCCATATCTGTTTTGTACAGCAAAGAAGTGTCAAAAGTTCAACCAAAATTCTTCTTTTCTCTCCAAATTTACTGCTGCCGAAATCTCCATTGTTTCATAGCCAAAACCATTCAAAAATTCCAGCTTCTCTTCTCTTTTACAAGCCGAATATACCCCCTCTTTAAGAGGAAATTTCTAGCAAACTCTTTCTCTTCTTCCTCTCTTCATTGTGCTGCCAAAATCTCCCTTAAACTCTTAGCCAAAATTGTTCAGAAAATTCCAGCACTGTTGTTTCTCTTAGCCGAATACACCCTCCTCTTTCACTAAAATTTCCAGCCCTTCCAATTGTGTATTAGGTCGAATATCATATCTCTAACAAGGTGCTGCCAATTTTCAATAAGTGTGGTAAGGGGTAATCATCTCTTATGAAATTAAAATTATGGCCTATGATTCGTATTAACTCTATTAAAACAAATTGTAGGGAAGCTTTCGGGATTTATTTTCCAAAGGACTAATTAAGGCTTCGGGATTTGTTAGGAAATCAAATCCGTTTAAAGTTAAGAGATCTAACGTTATAGATCGGCTTTTCGGGATCTAGGAATTACGATAGTAACAGGTGTGTAAGATCTCTCTACACACTTTATTAATTTACATGCTGTTATTATTTGCCTTAGATCTTTTGTTTGTGGTTAGCTTGTGGCATAATCATGGATATCGGGTAAGTCCCCTAACTTGTAATTTTTGATATATGTTTGCATGCCATCACATGATGTTTAATACTATGACATGATTTATGAAATTTGATGTATAAGCATGTGATGGTGGGATTGATGAGAGGAGGGGGATGAACTATGGACTTTCGTCAGTGGTTTTGACCACAAGATGGGTTGGCCCCATCAGATTATTGTGACTTATGGTCATCAGTGGTTTTGACCACAACGATTGATTATTTGCAACTAAGTCCCAGTGGTTTGGTACCACCAGTGGTTTTGACCACACTTGATATATTGTGACCTATGGTCATCAGTGGTTTTGACCACACGATGGGTTGGCCCCATCATCCGATTTGTGACTCTAAGTCATCGGTGGTTTTGACCACACCAGTGGTTTTGACCACACGGGGTAGAAAAGGAGTATGGATGGTTAGGTTGGGTTGCATGTGCATGTTTATTAATGACTTGTGTATGAGTTATCTTACCGGGTGGGGGATTACACACTGAGTCTTGGTGACTCACCCCTTCCCTTAACATTTTGCAGATGGGTAGATCGCGGAGATGGAGCTGGATGGACTCGAGGTGGCCATGCAGTGGAAATTTTAATTGGACGAACTTGGACTTTGTTTTATTTTATTTAATGTTGGTTTATTTTAATTAAGTTGTAGTAAGGCCTAGACATAATTTTATTATTCTATGTTTGGATTAATTTGTTAAACTATTTTCTAACATTAAATTAAGTACACGTGGTTTCTAAAATTTTAAATCGCAAAAATGTTTTATCGTGCCATCGGGCACACCTGAATCGGTAACAATCTGGCTTAATAAATATTTTTAAAATAAACCTAAGTATGGATTTTATACACCTCAAATGTTTTAAAAAAAATAACTATCTTTTACCAAAAAGATAATTCGACTTAAAAGGATTTTCAAAGATGTTTTCTCTGTAGCACACCAAATTCGGTCGTAGTGTTTGGGCCGGGTTTGGGGTGTTACATTATAAACAAACAATGAATATATAAATACACACACATATACATGAACATGTTGATTAAACTCTCTGTTCATTTACTGCTCTATATTTTTATAAAAAAATATCATTAATAAATAAACGAGCCAATAAATGAGCTTGTTCGTGAACATAAATGAACCGAACACACCTCTCTTCGTGTTTGTTCGTTTATTAAACGAACATAAAAAAATTGCTCATACCCGTTTAGTTAGCTTAATAAACGAACATAAACGAATGTTATACAAATAGTTCACGAACATTTCATCAAACGTTCTGTTCATTTACACCCCTAGTGACTCGTACACTTTGATGGAATTAAAAGCCTAAGTTCGAATAGATAAGGAACCGAAAGCTGGTGCGTTGCGTGTACGACTTCTAAAGTACGTAGTGTCATTCACAATAGTGGAATTCATAGCCCAAGACATGGGTAAATGATATCCTCTCATTGGCATTACATGGTTAATGAAAAGTAAACATGGCCATGGGTTGTTCGTCTTTGTTATGACTTGATTACTATTTAATAGTATTTGACTTTTCATGAAGGAAGATGTAATGGTTACCATAAGAAATAAAATCATATTGGGAAAGTGGATATTATCCCTAAAAGATCAAAGATATCCTATGAGGGTAACACACTTATGATAAGGTCATTGGACGAGCACTGAGTAGTTGCTTTCATAATGGTATGTCGTTAGGAGAGCTCAGTCACAATACTATAGTGGAATGACTTTGTGACTAAATGAGTTTATAATTAATAAGTGAAAAGTCAAAATATAATTATAAGTCATTTGAGCCCTAATTACATATGTCCAATTGGTCCCTTTGCTAACTCGTTGAAACTAGAAATGAATGGCGTGTTTGAATCGAAATGAACGGAATAAATAGAAATAGAGAAATGGTAAACATTCAAAAATGATTATGGCTTTCTCCGAAATGGACAAATGGGATCATTCGAAAATGAATGTAGTTTTCTCAGAATTGAAATGAAAATTAAAATGAGAAATGATTCATTTGAAATGTACATAGATTACTCAGAAATGATCAGAAGAATGTGCTTATATTTTTGAGCTGTTTTAAAGCCCAAAAATGAAAATAATTCATTCGATCATAGTGAACAAGTTGAATTGTGAACTATTAAACATATTTTTTCAGAAATTTTACAAGAAGTAAAATCATCATAATTTTACCGGTGTGAAATTGGGATGAGAAAATTATTTAATTGGGAAATTAATATTTATTTTGGAAAAATAAAAAAATATACATATTGGGTTGGATTATATTATAAAGTGTTGGGTTAAAAGTCCAGAAAGCAAATATAATTGGGCCCACCCACCACAATGAGAGGCCTGAATCCCCATCATAATACATATGACGGGAAGCACACCCTATTAGCCCTTCTCCCTCTCCTAATTGGACTAGGAAGTTGTTTTTCTATTTGAAATAAACATCTATAATTCAACAAGGGTTCTACTTTCTCTCCCTATAAATAGATGGTACTGGTAGAGCTATTAACATAATTCTTGGGATATTGTTACTCTGCCGAGAAATAGAAAAAAAATTATTCTCAACTATTAAATATATTTTTCCAGAATAACAATTCTACCGATTTCTATTAAAGAAGAGAGAATTTTCATTTTCACCCCAAAAGGAAAAGAATTTTTTTTCTAGTTCTATGTTTTGATTCAATTGGTTCGAGCTCACACTCGAAGCAGTTCGTGGTACGAGAATAGCAAAGAAGATCATTTGGCTAAAAGCCGGAAAACATTAAAGATTTGCTTATCCAAAAAAATAGGTATGATTTTGATATAAGGTTATTTCTATAAATATCACAAATCAGGTCAGTTTTCAAATTTTTAATTTTCCGCTGTGAAAGAAAACCGTTTTCAAATCGTATTTTTTTCAACATCTTCTCCTCCAAAACTTCCTTATTTTTTAAATAACCTACCAAAAATCCCACATCTAATTTGTCATTTTTACCTTCCAACGCATCTAAATCAACCAGCGCTGTAAATCTTGACCCTAAAACTTCTTTCCCTAAACTCCTAACCCTTTGATTTTGCGATTTTCTTGGGCCACGCCGAGATTTCTTCTCCACCATCATCTACGGCCCGTACGTCGCACCCTCTCCTCTGACCATAACTTCGCTTGGAGCAACAACCTCTCGTTCTTTACCTTCTGCCTAGTTCAAATCCACCACAGGCTTGGGGCACATCTCTTTAACATGACCATATCTCCCACAAGAGAAGTAGATTGTCATTAAAGATTCGAAATCAACCTGTTGGATTGCTCCTTTAACCAAAACCTGAGAAACAATTGACTTGTCGAGATTAACATACACAACCATTCTAGTGAAACGACCTCTAGTTCTTTTATCTGTATTGAAATGAAGCTTGGCCACCTTCCCAATCATTCCCCAAATTTCCTCAAGAATCTTCTTCTTGTACAAGATACTCAGGAGCCTTGACAACCTAACCCAAGCCATCACCACACTCGGATAAGGTTGCAAAGGGTTAAAGTCTTTGGTCCATGACTGAACAGTCAAATACTAGCCATAGATGATCCAAGGCCCCTGAGATAGCACTTTCACAGAATCTTCGATACACTGGAACTTAGCCAAAAAATACTCGTTTTCAATATCCATAAGGTGAAACGACTTTGAAGACCGCCAGATATTGTACATCTGATTCTAGAGTGTCGCGTACCCAATGCTTCGCCCCAGCAATTTCAACACCACCGTCGTCACCATCTCCTTAAAAAGGATTTGTTGGATTTGATCGAAAGAGCCTATTGCCAGAATCCCATTGACAATTGATCTCTTAACATCGCCTTCTAAAAAATCAAAATCTTCATCGACCCCAATGCTAGAGACCACATTCGTCTCCTCAATACCGACGACTCTTTTACCCAATAACTTGTCCCTCGAAGACAAAGTCGGAACCGCATCCAGATCCACTACCATGTCAACTGCCACATCTCCGTTGCCTTCCTTAAACTGTGCTTTCTTAGTATTCCGATCCTCAGAAGCTTGAGGATCGTCTCCGCCTTCTCCACTTAGAGGATTTGCCATTTATTTACTCTTAAGCTAACTTGCATACTCTATTTTATTGAGATTTTTTTTTTAATTTCTTAATAGGAATAAAAATTATAGATATTAGTATGATGTTAAAACTAATATAACCCACGTGAGAAATTAAATGTACTATGATCATTATTATTTTATTTAATAAATATTTATGGGGTAATATAACACATCAAAATGTGTGATGTTGAAATTCAGTGAGTAAATTGAATTTTTGAATAAGAGTGCAAGCATATATGTCATTTAATTATTTCATGGAGTAGACGTCAAAATTGAATCGTATTTAGAATAATAATGTGGAATTAGGACTAAACCGTAGGAGGAAGAAAAGCAACATGTTAATTGAATTGATGGAATTAATGGGAAGGGAATAGGGTAGGAGTTAATCAATTCTCTTGTTAGCAATTAAACCATCACATTATTGAAGTTAGTGGATGTGAGTGATCTTAGCTATGACATTCCACTAAGTAAGTTGATATTAGATAATAGCCATTAGATTATTTACAATTAAGGATAAGTAGTTTAATATAAAAGGGAAAAGGGTCAATTTGTTGTAGTGACACCTATTTCACCCATGCAAAGGAGGAAAGATTACAAACGTAAATTAAAAGCATAGTTAGCTTCATTCTTACCATCGCCACCGAAATTAAAGAAGAGAATAAGTGTTAATTAGCATCTTCTTCATTCGGTGTTCAAGAGAAGAAAGAAAAGTAAAAAATTTCTCAAGTTTCTCCCTCCCTTCCAGGCCAAATTTCTTGAGTTTTAATGGAAATTTACGTTTGAAATTACCATTAATTTGAAGAGCACATTCAAGACCCACTCCTATTTGTATTTAACCAATAATATCTATAATAACTAAATTGACCAATTTAGATTATATCGAACAGACATAACTTTGATCGGTTCGGTTGAACGAATTAACCGATTAAACTATTTTTTTTTTAATTTTAAAAGATAAAAATTCATCTCATAGCAATTGACAGGAAAGAGATTAAACTAATGAAGAAACAAAAGTTTTCATTTTTAGCTAATAAACTAGCACAAACAGTATAAGATTTTAAAAAGAAGAAAAAATTCAACCTTTACTCATTTTTATTATCAATAAACCCATGAATAATTAGATAAATGAAAAGCAAAATAAAATTGATGAAATTTGGAGACCTGCAGCAGCGTGAGGGAGACAATGAAGAGCAAAGAAGAAAGGAAAAACAAATCTTTTTTAGGTTCTGTTCTTTTATTTTTTATTTTATTTTTTAACTGGGTTGGATTCTAATTTAAATTTGGCTTGGGTAGCAAATTGGGTTGGTTGGTTGTTGGGTGGGAATTGGGCTTGGATGGAGTAAATAATATATTTATTCTTTTACATAATCTTATGAAGTAACTTAGTTAAAGAATTAATAGTGTGATCGTTGGTGATAATGAATGTTACGAGACTTTGTTTCGTGACAATGAAATTGATTAATAAGTTATCAAGTATGTATATGTTAGTTACATTACAATATCATGGTAAAAAATATACTTAATTATGATTTGATGGTAAATGATAATGGGTATGCTTTATTAATCGATATCGGTTAAAGTTACGAGTATAGTTGATCTACCATATGGTTTATTGTGTTAGAGGATGAGAAAGTGCATTTTATTCAACTCCTATAACACCTGGAGGGTGGGAGAGTTCTTTAATACCCAAAGCGTCGAGAACGGTACTTTAATGCTCGGAGGGTTGAGTACATAAAATCAACCCCAATTTCATTCTAGAGGCCGAATATGTGGCTGCATCTAAGGCTACAAAAGAAGCAATAGGAATTTAAAAGTTCCTTACGGATCTTAAAGTCTTTCCTGGTGTGGAAAAAGTTATCACACTCTATTGCGACAACAATACGACAATAGTTAATACCAAGGAGACAAGAAATCACAAGAAGACAAAACATATTGATAAAAAGTATCACATCATAAGGGAGGCAGTTGCAGACGGAATCATGGATGTAGTCAAGGTCAGACCTGTTTACTAAGACTCTATTAGCTAGGAGTTTTGAGAAACACATGGAGAGCATAAGAATGCAACTAAGGCAAGTGGGAGACTGTTGGATTTGGTGCCCTAAGTGTATTATATTCATTTGTGAACTTGTAATTTTTTCGAACAGATTGGTTAATAAAATAATTCATGGATTACATTAATATACTTTGTATAATGTCCTCATGTGGTTTTTGCATGCAAAGCAAAATAGAAGCAAATATTGGCTCACTGGTTGTCTAATGTTTAAACTAATACTAAACGGTATTACGTGGTCAGATCATAATACAGAAAGAAAGCTTATATTAGTAGAAAAATCTAAACATGTCCTTAGTCTAATAAAAAATGAACAAATTGATTGAAAGACTAATATGCCATATATCAAGTCCAATTGGGGAGATGCCTTGTCTTGGGCATCGGAGCAGATGACTCCAAGAAGACAGAGACATAAATATGACTGACTAGACTGATAGTACATTGGATTGGACCTAAGAAGAATAGATCTCGAATCATTTATGGATTTATTCACTTGTGACATTCAAAGTGTGACATACATTAATCCTGAGTGGATGACAGACTATGTATGCGTGATTCATATACTTTGGTGTAAGTAAAAGCTTGAGTTCAAATAGATAAGGAACTAAAAGTTGGTGCGTTGGGTATACGACTTCTGCAATATTTAGTGTCATTCACAACAGTGGAATTTATAGTTTGAAATATGGGTAAATGATACCCTCTCATTGACATTACATGGTAGATGAAAAGTAAACATGACCATGGGTCATTCATTTTTGTGATGAATGACTTGATTACTATTCGATATTAATTGACTTTTCATGAAAGAAAATGTAATGGTTTCCATTAGATAAAATAGGATCATATTGGGAGAGCGGATTTATCCCAAAGAGATTAAGGATATCCTATGAAGGCAACACACTTATGACTAACTCATTGGATGAGCACTGATTGAGTTGCTTTTGTAATGGTATGTTATTAGAGAGAGCTCAGTCACGATACTATAGTGGAATGACTTTGTGACTAAATGAGTTTATATTTAATAGGTGAAAAGTTAGAAATTAATTATAAATAACTTGAGCACTAATCACATATGTTCAATCGCTTCCTCCGCTAGCTCGTTGAAACCAAAATGAATTGCATATTGAATCAAATTAACAGAAATGGATAGAAATGATAAAGTTAGAGAAATGAGAAACATTTGGGAATGAATTTGGTTTTCTCTAAATGAAAATGACCTGAATATTAATTTATGATTTTTCAAATTATTAATTAATTAATTAATAGAAGTTCAAAAATGAAATTAAATTAATTGGTCATTTGAATCCGTTGAATGTAGAAATATTAAATATATTTTCTTATACATTCTTTTACAGTAAAGTTATCATGATTTTAACAAAATTAGAATTGGATTGAGAAAATTATTTAATTGGAAAATTTTATTTATTTAAATTAATTTATGATGTTTATTTTGGGAAATAGAAAACAAGTATTGAGTTGGATTGAATTATAAAGTACTGGGTTAAAAGCCAGGAAATACTTATAATTGGAACCGATACGAGAGAGGCCCAAAAGCCTCTAATCATGATACATGGGAAGACAAACCCTAATTTATTTAACTATGGTTGTCGCCCCCTAATCCTAGTTAGACTAGGATTTAGTTTTTCTATTGAATTAGACTTCTACTAATTCAATAAGGGTTTCACTTCTTCTCCCTATAAATAGATGGAACTGGTAAAACTAAATACACAATAAATTTTACATAACTTTGAGATATTGTTATTCTATCTTAAAATAGTAAGAATTTATTTTCCAAGTATAAATTCTATTTTCCGAAAGAATAAATTATATTGGTTTCTATTAAAGAGAGATTTGCTTCGCCACTAAACGTAAAGTAAAGAATTTTTGGTTTTGTGTTTGATTTGAATTCATTTGAGCCCACACTCGAAACAGTTCATGATACGAAAATAGTGAAGAAAGTCATTTAGTTGAAAGCCGAGAACAACAATGATCCGTCTAGTTGAAAACACTAGTGCAATTTCGGTAAAGGGTTGATTGCTATGAATATCACAAACTGGCTCGATTTTCAAAATTTTTATTTTCCGTTGTACAAAAAAATCGTTTTCGAACCAGATTTTTTCAACAAATACTACCATTGATGATATTCAGGGCAATTAATGGGTATAGACAATAATGGGAGAGAGAAGACTAGTAAATGATGCGGAAATAGACAAAGCAAGCTTAGGGGAGGTTCATGTTAACCAACAAAACAATGGTAGATGGACGGATCAATTAGAGTTTTCTCAACTGGTGAAGATTGAGAAACAAATAGTTTTAGGGATATGGAATAAATTTTTATAATTTTTTAATAGGTGTTGTATCGTGAACCATGGTTAGTGTGGAAAAGATAAAATTAGTTTTATAATTTTTCCATATATTTATAAATTGTTTTAGTATATTTATACTTTGAGTAATATTTTGTAATTATTTTTATAGCTTTTAAATAATTTTTATATTTTTTATATTGTTCATAATTTTATATTATTTTTTGTAATTCTCTATTATTTTAATAAATTTTAATATTTTTGCAATTTTCTATTTTTTATAAACTTTGCAATTTATAATAATTTTATAGTTTTATATTTTTTAAAATTTTAATAATTTGTATTATTTTAATAGAAAATATATTTTTTCCATGTGGCACAACCGTAGTGTGGCACATGGCCAAAAGAACTAAAAAAAAAATGATAGTCGTTAAAGTTAGCGGTCAAAGGGCTTAATTGATAAGAATTTTAACATTCAAGAGCTCAATTGAGTGGGTGCGTTTTTTTTCGGAAGGGTTCAATTGAGTTTTTTGAAAAATTTCACGAGCTCCTTGGACCTTTCATGAGTAAATGAATACTTAATAAATGCTTTTTCGATAAAAATGAAAAATTTACAATTAAATCCCTGATCTCTCATTTTCATTCAATTAAGTTCCAAAAATCCATTTGCTTACACTTATATATTAATCTGATCATATAATACTTAATAAATGCTTTTTCAGCTCAACTCTTCATTGATGGGCAATTGGCACCGTAAATCCCTATACTTTTCAACATTTTTAATTTAATCTTCGAAGTGACTTCCATCAAATTAATATTCAATCTAAAACATTCTTATGCTCCATAATCATTATTAGCTTTTATTTTCCTTAATTCGATCAAATTATATTATTATCCTTAACTTTTTTGACTTTATAATTTAGTCCTTTTATACCAAGAGGGCATATTCATAACATCATCTAAATCTTCCTTTTCTAGAAAGAAAAATTATTCTTTAAAACCTCATTTATAATATTGGTCTTCAAATTTTCTTTTATATTTTATTGTACCAAGTCTGGGAACAGTGCCGCTTACTCTACCTGAAAGCCGGAGACATAGTTGAGATTAGGAATTTTGATAAAAAAAATTGCTACTTTTTGGATAGATTCCGGTAATAGCTGAAGAGTCCTACCTTTTTTCATAAAGTAAGTTGTCGAAACTTTTTTTTTTTTTAAATTGACTTTATTTTGAAAATAAAAATAGAGTCGCCACCAATCCTTTTTATTTAAGTGGGATTGGATCACCTTAAAATTTAATCATAAAAGGTTAGGTTTACTGAAACAATGATTTTTGACCTACAAAATCTAAGAAAATAGGTTCGGGAGTCAGTTACGTGTGAGGAAGGATTAGCACCCTCATAACTCCCAAAATTGGTACCTAGTTGATTACTTGATATTTTGATGTCGAAAATTTAAAATTCGAAGAGAATTTAAAATACGATCCCTCTTTGCATCATGTTACTTGATGGTATTGAAAGAAATCCGATCTAAATTGAATTTTTAATGAAGATGTGTTCTCATTTTGAGTGGATCAAGACGAAAAATCATGTCCCGTAAGTTGGGGCACAAAATCTCGAATTCTCGAAAATAAGGACGCTCTCCGTTTAGTTATAGCCCAAATCTTACAATCTTATTTTTTTTATTTTTATTTTTTTAAAAGGGAAGGATATTCAATTATTTTAGTTCAAGGAAAAATCGTACCCCGTAAGTTAGGGGCACAATTTATCGAATCCTCAAAATAAAGAATATCACTTTGGTTTTAATTTCTTCTCATGAGTTATGTAAAAACGAATGCATCACTTGATATGATATGCGATTGAGCATAATGCGGGAATGAATAAATATATCTAAGCATAATGGTCAAAATAATAATATAAGAACAAAATAATAATAAAATAAAATAACTACATGAAAATAAATAAAGCATAGATAAAATTTGAAATGACTATCGTTAAATAATAATATAAGAATAAAATAATAGTAGGTACCATTATCAAATGGTGATGAAACAGCTTTAATAATAAATTGATGATGATAATAATATTAGTGACGATAATGATTTAATTAATGTCATGTTCAATAATAAAAAAAACAAAATGATAGTAGTAATGAATCAAGGATAAAGTAAAAAAATTTTAATTTAGAGGGTAAAAATGCACAATAAAAGGGAAATATAAATAATATGAACTTTAAGTATTAACAGAGGTAAAGAAATAATAAATAAATAGATAAATTAATAAAATTCATAAAAGAGTGAAATTAAATAAATGAAATATTTGATTGGAATTTAAATGAAATTAGAGGCATAAATTATAATAAAATTAATTAATTAATTAATAAGGCAGAATAAAGGACCAAAACAGAACGCGCGAAAAGGAGCAGGGATCAAATGGGAAATTATTACCAAACCCATTAAACGCACTGTTTCCGGGAGGGACCAAAATAAAATAAAATAAATCCAAAATTAAATGGTATAAATTTTAAAAAAGAAAAAAGACCAGAAATAGGATTGTATTGAAAAGCATTAAAAAGCGAAAGGATTAAGGCCGTAATTAGACCCTTGTCACGAAAACACGTAGATCCCAGGTGATCCGGGTCGAGTCGGCAGGTCTGGCTTGAAACGACGCCGTTTTGGCGTTTGAAAGTTAAGCCCAAAACGACGCCATTTTATGGGGCTATATAAACCAAAAATAATTAAAAAAATCATTTGTACTTGTTTCTGAAAAAAAAAAAAACCTTTGCTCTCTCATTTTTTTCTCTCAATGCTTCCTTGGTCGAGCCATGGGACCATCACCGATCTGTCGTGGCCACCGGTCACTGGTGACGGCGACCGTCGCCTCCGGTGGCCGAAGTCCAAAAAATACCCTTTTTAGCCCTGATTTAACACTTTTTATCCCTTTTTAAACCTTTTAGACCCCGATTTGAAGTAAAATGGCGAAACCCCAAGAAACCTTTAAGAAACCTTTCAGTTTCTTACGTCTGACGACGATACTATCTTTCATCGAAGACAGTGGCCTCAGCCTCGCACGGCGAAGAACACAACGGTGCAGGTAAGAAATAATAATTTTATTTATATTTTCGTAAAAATAAATAAATAAAACGAAATACCTTTTTTTAAAAACTTGTTTTTTTTTTCTTTTTTTTCTCTGTTATTCTTCTATTTCAAAAGAAAAAGATCCTCCTCTTTCGTGTTACAAAAATTGGTTTTTATAACCGAGATAATATTACAATATATGTTTTTCAATTGCTTGTTTCTGCTTCTTTTCCCTTTTTGTGTTTTTTGCAGGGGTGGTGGAAGTCATCGGGGTTGCTGCTGCCGTTTTGGTGCAAAGGAGGAAGGTTTTGGGCACCGCGTCCACTGACATGTCGGGGAGCAGCATGGCAAGGGGGCTAGGGTTTTAGGTTTCCTGAAAAAAAATTAGGTTATGGGCTTGGGTTAGTAGTTTGGGCTTGTAATTTGGGCTGGCATATTTTGTAAATGGACTTTTTATTTATTTTTGGTTTTATTTATTTTATTTTTATTTTGGGTTTATGGTGGGCCGGGCAAAATTGGGTTGCTACAGCTGCCCCTCTTTGCTCATTATCGTGTAACGGGAAGGGAGCAAAGACTTTAAATGAGGACCAATTTTGTCCGGTCCTGCTGAATCTCGACTTCTCTGGTGCTGTTCTTTTTCAAGTAGCCCATTCTCTCAATCCTTGGTTACTCTACTTTACTGTATCCGTTTTTCTACAACTTCAGGAAGGAAGGATTTAGTCTCACGGCTTCGTCTTGCTCCATTGAAACTTCAAGGAGATAAGATTTTTTGTTGTAGCTTTTTTCCAACCCAATGCAACCTCAGGGGTGTAGTTCCAATCCGATCCACTACAATTTCAGGGATATAGGAGTTGTAGCCTCATCTTGCCCCACTACAACTTCAGGAAATAAGAATTGTTGCTTCAGTCTGCTCCACTGCAACTTCAAGGAGATAATATTTGTAGCTTCAATTTGCTCCACTGCAACTTCAGGGGGATAAGATTTGTAGCTTCAATCTGCTCCACTGTAACTTTAGGGAGATAAGATTGGTAGCTTTAATCTGCTCCACTGCAACTTCAAGGAGATAAGATTTGTAGCCTCATCTTGCTCCATTACAACTTCAGGGAGATAAGATTCATTATGGTAGATTCAATCTGACCCACTGCAACTTTAGGGAGATAAGATTTACTATAGTAGATCCCACCCACTGCAATTTCAGGGGTACAGGATTTATAGCTTAAATCTGCTCCACTGCAACTTTCGGGAGATAAGATTTGATATGGTAATTTCAATCTGACCCACTGCAACTTTAGGGGTATGGGATTTGTGGTTTCACTGATTTGTTACACGGTTCTCTGGAGAACATGACTTGTAGAATCTATTTCATAGGCCAATATTTATGCTAAGCGATTAGGATGTTATGATCAAAATGAATCAAATGCTCCTAGCTAGATGTATATGAATGATATTTGTATGAATGCAGAATGTCATTTTCGAGGATGATCCCCTTTTTAGTGCTTAGGCTGACATTACTCGTTGTTCGTCAAGGTTCTATCACTGATGTGTTATCATACCTTCTTGTTCAGATCTGATATCTTTGACAGGAAACCCAAAGAAGTAATCACAATTTAGACTATTCATTCCAAGATAATTCCAACCCTTAAATTTGGTTAGTTCTAACTAGTGGTCTTGTTTCAGGTCATTGTACTATTTAGAAACCTTTCAGAGCAATATGCAAAAAATCCTTTTACTTAAATATCGCTAGTCCATTAATCGTTATTTCAATGTGAAAATGCTTGAAAATGGTTGTGACAACGGACAATATTTAAATTTATTGGGAGCAAAGCTCAAAATGAATAGATTAATCAAAATAGCAAACGTTGCTAAAACAAAAAGTGAGTAAGATAAAATTAGGTGCCCCAAATATCGCAGCGTGAGCTTCTCTGCGCAAACTTCTTGAGGACCATTTTGAGCCTGGTATGTTCTAGGAGATCTAGAGTACTTTGTTGATGCTTCAAGATACAAAGTTTTTCCTCCTTGTTACTTCTCAGAGGATAAGACTACCACATGCCGTATCTTTGATCAAAATTTGAGTTGCCCTTTCTCAGGTTTTTAACTCAAAACCCATTTGGTCTAAAGGCGCCCTTTTGTGAGTTTTTTCCTTGGCCGCTCCTTTCCTTTTTTTTTAGGTAAAATATTTCTTAACTAAATCCGGATTCACAGGATTGGGCAAGTTTTTTCCATCAATTTCTGTGAGAATCAATACTCCTTTACAAAAAACTTTCTTTACCACATAAGGTCCTTCTCAATTCGGCATCCATTTCCCTCTGAAGTCTTTTTGTATGGGCAGAATCTTTTTCAATACCAAGTCACCCTCATGGAATCCCTTAGGGTGAACCTTTTTTTCATAAGCTCGCATCATTCGTTTTTGGTACATCTGACCATGACGGATAGCTTTCAGCCTCTTTTCTTCAATCAAGTTCAACTGATCATATCGGGATTGGATCCATTCTGCTTCATCTAACTTCAATTCTGACAAAACTCGGAGAGAAGGAATTTTGACTTCAATAGGCAAAACCGCCTCCATTCCATAAACCAATGAGAAAGGTGTTGCCCCGGTAGAGGTTCTAACAGACGTTCGATAAGCATAGAGGGCAAATGATAACTTCTCATGCCAATCTTTATAAGTCTCAGTCATTTTCCCCGTGATCTTCTTAATGTACTTATTGGCTGCCTCTACTGCACCATTCATTTTTGGGCGATATGGTGATGAGTTATGATGTTTGATCTTGAATTGACTACAAACCTCCTCTATCGTACTGTTATTTAAATTCAATGCATTGTCAGATATAATCCTTTCTGGCATCTCATACCGACATATGATCTCTTTCTTCAAGAATTTGCTAACTGTCGACTTTGTGACATTAGCGTAAGAAGCAACTTCTACCCACTTGGTGAAGTAGTCGATGACCACAAAGATGAATCGATGCCTGTTAAAAGATTTTGGCGAGATAGGCCCAATGACATCCATGCCCCACATAGAGAAAGGCCATGAAGAAGTCATAACATGAAAAGGTGAAGGAGGCACATGAATTTTTTCTCCATAAATTTGGCACTTATTGCATCTCTTGGCATAACTGATGCAATCCCCTTCCATGGTAGACCAATAATATCCGAATCTCATGATTTTCCTGGCCATTGTAAAACCATTAGCATGTGTTCCGCAAACACCCTCATAGACTTCTTCCAAGATTTTCTTGGCCTCAACAGCGTCCACACATCTTAGTATCACTTGATCCTTTCTTCTTTTATATAGAATCTCTCCATCTAAGACATAGTCATTGGCCAGCCTCCTTAGCATCCTTTTATCATTCTCGGTTGCCTGCTCCGAGTATTCACGGTTCTTTACATATCGCAGTACATCATGTTACCAAGGGTGGTCATCCTTTTCTTCCTCATCAATGTTGTAACAATGGGTTAGAGCTTCATAAATACTCATCTGGATAGGTTTTTACATCCTCTTGTTTGTTTACTTTGACCATGGAAGCTAGGGTAGCCAAGGCATCAGCCATCTGATTTTCATCTTGCGGGAGGTAGCAGAAGGTGATGTCATCAAATTCCTTAATTAACTCAAGGACCAACCTTTGATAATTGATCAACTTAGGGTTTTTCATCTCTCATTCTCCTTTGAGTTGATAGATCACTAGTGCAGAATCCTCATATGCCTCTAGTACCTTGATTTTACGTTCTATGGCTGCATGGATACCCATGATGCATGCTTCGTATTCTACCATGTTATTTGTGCAATAAAAGTTTTACGGGTGAAAGGATAATGATCTCCGTCTAGGGATACCAAGACTGCCCCGATTCCATTACCCATAGCGTTTGAAGCCCCATCGAAATTTAGTTTCCAGGGATATTCTTCTTGAGCATCTTCTTCAGTGGTTGCAACATACATCAGATCATCGTTTCAGAAATCGAAATTCAAAGGCTCGTAATCTTCTAGAGCTCTACTGGCTAGAACATCTACTATTGCACTCCCTTTTACTACCTTTTAGTTTATATAGATTACATCAAATTCAGAGAGTAGAATTTTCCATCGAGCCATTCTTCTATTCAACGCAGTCGACTCCATCATGTAATTTAAAGGATCCATTTTTGAGATGACCCAGGTTGTATGGTACAGCATGTATTGTCTCAGTCTACGAGTTATCTAGATTAAGGCGCAACACAATTTTTCAATTGGCGAATATCTTGTCTCACATTCAGTGAATTTCTTACTGAGGTAGTATATCGCTCTTTCTTTCCTTCCTGACTCATCATGTTGGCCAAGCACGCATCCCATAGAATTCCCAAATACTGCCAAGTATAGTATCAGTGGCTTATCTGGACTAGGTGGCATCAGCACTAGGGCATTGGACAGGTAATGTTTGACCTTGTCAAATGTTTTCTGGCATTCTTTATCCCATACACCTGGATTGTGTTTCTTAAGGAGATGGAATATGGGGTCGCATTTCTCCGTTAGTTGTGAAATGAACTGGGTGATGTAATTTAATCTCCTTAAGAAACCACGAACCTTTTTTTGAGAACGAGGCGGAGGCAACTCCTGTATAGCCTTGACTTTATCCAAGTTGATCTCAATCCCTTTTTTGCTGATTACAAATTCTAGCAATTTTCTCGACGTGGCCCCGAAGGTACATTTTGTTGGATTCAGCTTTAGCTGTAATTTTCTCAACCTCAAGAACAATTTTCTCAGGACTTGTACATGCTCCTTTTCTATTTGGGATTTTGTGATCATATCATCAACATAAACCTCAATTTCCTTATGCATTATATCATGAAACAAAGTTACCGTGGCTCTTTGATACGTCACTCCCGCATTTTTCAGTCCGAATGGTATCACTTTATAACAAAATGTTCCCCACACGGTTACGAATGTGGTATTTTCCATGTCTTTAGGATGCATATTTATCTGGTTGTATCTGGAGAAGCCATCCATGAAGGAGAACAGTGAATAACCTGGTATGTTGTCCACTAAGGTGTCGATGTGAGGCAACAGGAAATTGTCTTTCGGGGTGGCTTTGTTTAAATCCCTGTAGTCTACACACATCCGTACTTTCCCATCTTTCTTAGGGACGGGGACTATATTAGCTACCCACTCCGAGTATTTAACCACTTGTAAGAAACCAGTGTCGAATTGTTTCTTAACCTCTTCTTTTTTTTAGCAGGACGTCGGGCCTCATCCTTCAGAGTTTTTGTTGAACCGATTTGCATTCTTCCTTTATGGGAAGCCGGTGTACCACGATATCAGTGCTTAGACTAGGCATATCCTGATACGACCATGCGAAAACATCTCTGAATTCTTGGAGTAACTCAATGAGGTCTCGCTTTGTCTATGCAATGATGCAAGCTCCGATCCTCACCTCTTTCTTTTCTTGTTTGTCTCCTGAGCTTACAATTTCCACTGACTCTTTGTGAGGTAGGATCTGTTTCTCATCCTGTTCTACCATTCTTAACAAATCAGGGGATAAGTTACAATCTCGATCATCTTCACAGTCCTGAGATTCCTCTGGACACATATCCTGCTCAAAAGGAGACTCTAAGTCAGTAGCAGCGTCACTCGTATCATTGACATCTGGAGACCTATTATAGGGATAAAGAAAGACCCAAAAAACAAATGAATCTAAGAATAATTATCTGTGTAGTATCAGTATGAATGAAATGGAAAGAATATTTTCCAAATGAGGCATAAAGATGCATTTTATTGAAATAAAAATAGTGGACATATGTCTTTTTCACAAAAGGATTCCTATTGATACCAGGCTTAGAGCAATAAGTGTGTTTTGAACATTACTCTTAATTAGTTCTAAAAATTAGAGGGATCTCTTTCGCAGTCCAATTGTTCAGAACACTTCCGGGGATATAAGGACAAATGCCTGATAGGTTTTCTTCCCCAATTCCTTCTCCGGATATGGCATTGATGCTCAAATTTCCTAACATTCCTTCCGTAGTTTTAGTTAACGAGCTCTCTTTTTCTGCCATCTTTTGTTCAAGATAAATGATTTCTCCTAAAACGAACATTTTAGATATATGGAAAAATATCATCGGTTCTCATTTGACCTCTCCCCCACTTAGTCGTGCTCTTCTTCTTTCTTGTTTCTTTCTTGCTTCTTTTCCAGCTCCTTCTTCTTTTGTCTCGCATCTGGCTTGTACCCTAAGCCAAAGTGGTATTATTTTTCCATCAGCATGGGTGCCTCGACTCTTCCTTGAAGGTATTTTCTGAGTCCTCTTCACGATAAGGCTCTTTTCCCAACTGTCAACCGCAGGCCCATCCTCGTGATTCTGGATATTTTTGGCACTGGGATCTTGTTTCTTTCGACAATGAAAGTTGCATTAACAAATTCCAGTGATCTAAAGGAACATTCTATTGCCTCCTCATCCGCTCCTATGTATGGTGCATCACTAGTTACGCATGCAATGATATCATCTTCAGTGTTTATCATTACCAGTCGACCCTCCGTTACCAACTTCAGTTTTTGGTGTAGTGACGACGGCACTGCCCCAGCTGAATGAATCCAAGGCCTACCCAACAAGAAATTATAAGAGGGTTTGATATCCATCACCAAAAAGTGTACCTCATATGTGTTCGAACCAACTAAAAGAGTTATTTCAATCCTCCCCATCACCCTCCTTTCTGTACCATCTGCTCTCACTATATTTTGGCACGTCTTCATGTGAGAGCTATCCACTGGCAATCTATTCAGTGTGGATAGAGGCAAGACATTCAGCGCAGATCCATTGTCGATTAGCACTTATGGCAATGTATATCTTTTACAGCAGGTAGTGATGTGTAGAGCCTTTGTGGATCCAATGCCCCCTGGAGGTATTTCATCATCATTGAAAAAGATGAAATTGTCGGCACTCAGATTGTTAACCAAATGATCTAGCTTTTTTACAAAGATATTGTCAGTGACATAAGTTTCATTTAACACCTTCATCAACGCGCTATGATGTGTCTCTGAGCTCAAGAGCAAGGCTAATACTGATATGCGAACTGGTTGTTTGTGTAGCTATTCTACAACACTATACTCGCTATGTTTCAAGAATTTTAGGAATTCCTTAGCCTCGTTCTCAGTTGCTGGCTCGTTAACAGGTGATTCAAGTCTAGCCGTCTTTTCTTTTTTATGCTCAACTGCCAGGGTTTTTCCTTTAATGGGCTCGGTTCTTGCACTTGCAGGGTCATAGTGCCTCCCACTGCGTGTAAAAAAACTAATATCCTGGCCCTCTTCTAAAGTGCAAATCGAGTTCTCCTCTTCTGGGATCATCACCTTGCAATCATAATTCCATGGAACCCTTTTGCTATCCTTGTAGGGAAAAGCCATGAGTTTCTGAATTATGACTCTTGGCACAGCTTGTATTCTTGCTTCATTACTTCTAGGTTGTGAAATAATCACCACTGGGTGGTTGACATTGTAGACTTTCTCCGTTAATCCTTCCTCTTAGGTGCAAACATCTCCTCCTTCCGAGCCTTTGACATCTTCAAAGAATTCCAATTCTTTGTTATCCATCAAACTTTGTACTAGAGCTCTGAACTCAGCGCACTCTTGGATTTCATGACCTTCTTCAGTGTGGAACTCACAGTAGCTCTTCACTCCTTTGGGCATCCCTTCTGAATCTTGAATGATTAATCCCACGTCTATCATTTTTTCCCAAACCCATTTTAGTGGGGATTTCACTTCCGCAACATCGGCTTTGGTCCTCTTTCCTCCACTCTTAATGATCGCATTTACCCCTTGGTCAGAATGACTGGGTAGCGGATTTTCTTCCGCATTAGGTCCCGAGGGATCATCGAACCTTACAATCCCTATCTTGATGAACCTCTTAATCAACTTTTTGAATGCAGTGCAGTTCTCAATCGAGTGTCCCACAATTCCTGCGTGGTACTCGCATTGAGCATTCGCATTATACCACTTTGGAAAGGGAGGTTGTATGGGTTTTAAGTAAAATGGGGATACCACATGTGTATCGAACAAATTCTGATATAACTCTCTATTTGTCATCAGGATAGGTGTAAATTGAATCTTTTTTATGTTTGGCCTTGAGTTAGATTTTTGCCTCGAAGGGCCTTGATGGCTGGTTGTCACGGTCCTTGGTTGGCCTACAGTGACCGGTTTTGAATAGGTTTTATTATACACACTCGTGGTGTTTACTTCATTTTCTTTGTTCCTTGGGGCAGACCTTTTAGCATTTTCCCCTACGTCTGTTTTCCCACTCCTTACTGCATTTTCAATCATCTCTCCGGACATTACTATATCTGAGAAGCTCTTTATGGCACTTCCCAGCATATGTTTAATGAACAGCGCTTTCAGAGTGTTTATGAAAAGCATTATTGTCTCCTTTTTCAGAAGAGGTGGCTGAACTTGTGTTGCCACCTTTCTCCATCTTTGAGCATATTTCCTAAAGCTTTCACTTTACTTTTTTTCCATGTTTTGCAGCGTAATTTTGTTGGGAGTCATGTCAGTCACATGGCTGTATTGTTGTAACACCCCTAACCCGTATCCGTCGCCGAATTAGGGTTACGAGGTGTTACTCAACTAACCACCAAGTTCCTTCAATCACTTGAATCATAATACTTAAGAAATGATATTATAATAAGCAAATCATCACAAATATAATATCAATTGCATTATATATAATAAAATAAGTAAACTCATTCAAACTACAGAGCACTATTCATTTGGTCATTTTATAGAGTGTGGCCGAATATAAATAGATTATCAACAGTCAACTTACACTAACCAATTTACCACATGTATATTCAATCACATGCAAACATCACTAGTTATTCACATCAATGATTTAACCTTTAAATTCTTGACCGATTATAAATATATGTTTATAAGAAATCCAAAATAATTATAACGCCAACCAAGTTCATGCCACAAACGAATATTTCAAAAGTGAGTATAAGTCCAATAGATCATTGATACACCAAATTCTTTTATTCTTTCATGTTTTACCTTATAAGTGCGCGCAAATCAAGCAAAAATTTATCTATTATCCATAATGCATTATAACCTTATTCAACCAAGTTTATATCCATATAATGCACATAACATAACATGTAGCAACTCTTAAGTTAAGTTCATTAAACTTGCATGAAATATCTACTTAAACTTATGGGTAATATTTCTATCATAATTTCATATATTACCTATACTTTAACAAACTTCTATCATGTCCGAATATGCACAAACATATGCCACACCTCAAGCATATATATATATTTATAACTAACTAAAACATAATCATGAACAATGTACTATAAGATATGCTTGCTTACTATGCCAAATTTACCCGTTTAAAGATCATGCAACAAGACCGAATACAACCGAACCATAGTACCATAGTTTGATCATTTCATTATCAAATCACATCAATTGAATTTTTAAAAATAATACACATACCCAATGTCATTCATAACCTAACATGCTATCTCATGTATATATATATTCACTTCCCACAGAACTAGCAAAAATTCATATATGTGATTTCATATCAAACATACATATACAACCATTATGCATAGCATGATTTTATACTCACCCATATTCATCATTCACATAAAACTTGCTTTCATACTTTCATCAAGTCTTGCATAACCTTAGATTATTTAATAATAAAGCAAGCCATTTTCGCATGGCTTATATACATCGACAAAATATCATTTAAACATTAAGTTAGCCTATACATGCCTTAGACTTAAAAATTTCAGCTTTAAAGGTACCAAAATAGGTCGATAGTGTGGATGACTTCGGTGACGATCCCCTAACTCGTAGCTTGAATTAAATCTATAAAACAGTGAGTGAAAAACACACGAGTAAGCTTACTAGCTTAGTAAGTCTTAAGCAATTAAAAGTAATTCAAACATTTAATATCTACTAAACTTTAACAAAAACTCATATGGTATCACATTGCCGAACTCCAATGCATTATTTAGCTACGCATACTTCATTATCTTACCTTAAACAAATAATTTACTTTCTCGATTCAAGATTTAATAGTACTTATAAACTTTCAGCCATATACTTATTTCATGTGCACATCATTCATTGAAGCCACATACAAGAACATATATATACATATCCATTCAACATTTGAATATCTAAGTATTTAATATACATGTAAAAAAAAATATTATAATCACATACTAAAGGCCGAATATGCATATACAGTATATAGCCACATTCTTGCTCAAATGACACACACATATATGCCTACTTATTTGATCGGATGTAGGAACTCAATTAAATATCTTATAGGCACTTACCTGTATGACCGAAAATAAATATCTCGTAATGACAACTTACTTGCTCCATAAGCATATCACATTGCACTTTCATAAGCCACATATTAATATTACATCATCGGTATTAAACCCGCTAGACGTCACCAATCCTACACCGCACTACTAGGCACGCTAGACCTGAGGTCTGAAATTTAAACACCGGCATTTAGCCTGCTAGGCAATAAGCCCAATATAGTTTACCGGCACAAGGCCTGCTAGGCAATAAGCCCGATATAATTCACCGGCACAAGGCCTGCTAGGCAATAAGCCCGATATAATTCATATTACTGAGCCAACTCATTTACATTACACATTAGTAATATCACATATATCATATATAATTCGCATCACTTTCACATAGTAAACTCAATTAATACAACTATATTTCATTGCTAAATTACTTTAACACATTCGGCTTTATCACATTTCAATCCACCAATTCACAATTCAGCATGTATACTAGGTTATAATCGATACTTACGGTTTTAACTTGCTTAAAGACTTACCTCGACTATCGACGGACAACGTAGACTGGCTATTCGTTAACTTTCACTTTTCCCCGATCCAAATCCTTTTTCCTTTGTTCTTGATCTAAACATGTTCAATTTAAGCTCATTCAAACACATTTCAATTCAATTTAGTCCTAAAACACTTAAATGGACAAATTACCATTTTACCCCTAATGTTTCACACCTTTACAATTTAGTCCTATTTGCACAAAACACAAAATACACAAAATTTGGTTTCACAACCTAAGGGCCGAATATTCATAAAGACTATACAAGTCCATTTATTTTGCATTTTAACCCCCTCAAAAATTTATTTTCTCAATTTAGCCCTATTTAACCAAGTTTATCAAAAATTCAAGAATAAATTTTTGTTCATCAATTACATATATATCATTTAACACCAAAAACATCACAAAACTCAACATAACATCAATGGCATTTTTCACAAACATCATCAATTCATGAAATTAAGACATGAGTTTTAAAGCTCTTGAAGCAACGATTACAAAAACGTAGAAATTATCGAAAACGGAACAAAATCTAACCTTGAATTTAAGCTTGTAAGTGCCGAAATATCAAGCTTCAAACTTTCTTTTTCTTTTCTTGTTTTTCGGTGAAAGAAACAAATATAAAGGATGATAAAACCAATGTTGTTTTTTATTATAAAATTATAATATATAATATAACTTTAATCTAAAAAAATAACATATAAAAACATGGTGTAAAATCATTTTGCCGTCCACTATAAGTAAAAAGGGCTAATTCCCCTTTTAGTACCTCATATTAAAAAGTCACTATCACATTAGCACCTTTCACTATAGTTAGTAACTTTTGCACTTTACACGATTAAGTTCTTTTTGTTAAATTAAACACACAAACAATCAAATTTTCATACGAAACTTTCACACATAATAATTCACGTATAATAAACACTGAAAATAATATTTAAAAATTTTTCAGACTCGGGTTCGTGAACCTGAAATCACCGTTCCAATTAGGGTCAAATTCGGACTGTTACAACTCTCCCACCCTTAGTGATTTTCGTCCCCAAAAATCTTACTGTTAAACAAAGTCGGATATTGCCGTCTCATTGAATCCTCAGGTTCCCACGTAGCCTCTTCTACTCCATGTCGATTCCATAATACTTTTACTAAAGAATTTTTTTTTTGTTTCTCAACTCTTTCATTTCACGAGTTAAAATACGGATCGGTTCCTCCTCGTACGTCATATCGGATCGGATTTCAATCTCAGACGGAAAAAATCATATGTGACGGATCTGATCAATATTTACGAAGCATCGAAACATGGAAGACATTATGAATCTTTTCTAGTTCAGAGGGCAGCTTTAATCTATAAGCAACATGCCCAACACGTTCGATGATCTCATACGGTTCGATGAACCTCGGACTTAATTTGCCTTTACGACCAAATCGAAGTACTTTCTTCCACAGAGAAACTTTCAAAAATACTCGGTCTCCGATCTGAAACTGAATATCTTTACGTTTCAAATCTGCATATGACTTTTATCAATCAGATGCAGTTTTCAAACTATCACGGATCACAGCCATTTTGATACTAGATTGAAAGCTATTATTGTAAGCAAATTCAATCAAAGGTAAGTATCGTTCCCACGCACCTTCAAACTCGAGGATGCAACATCTCAACATATCCTCAAGTATCTCGAATTGTTCGTTCGATGACCATCCGTCTGCGGATGAAAAGTCAGTACTAAAGTGTAGTTTGGTACCTAAAGCATCTTGCAATTTCTTCCAAAACAATGACATGAATCTCGGGTCTCTGTCCAAAAACAATGGAAATCGGCACTCCATGTAATCTCACAATTTGAAATACATACAACTCAGCAAGCTTATCGAGCGAATAGTCCATACTGTCGGAATAAAGTGAGTGATTTGGTTAGTCTATCCACTATAACCCAAATTGCATCTTTTTTTTTCTCGGTGTCGTAGGCAAACCGGATACAAAAATCCATAGTAATTCTATCCCATTTCCATTCAGGTATCATGATCGGCTGAAGTAACCCAGAAGGCACTTGATGTTCGGCTTTTACTTGCTGACAAACTAAGCACTTCGAGACAAATTTAGATATGTCTCGTTTCATACCAGGCCACCAATAGAACTGTTTCAAATCATTATACATTTTTGTGCTGCCAGGATGTACAGATAATCGACTATTATGAGCCTCATTTAATATCATCTGAATCAACTCCATATTTCTCGGAACACACACAGATCGGTCTTTAAACTTTAAACAATCATTTTCATCTATTCAAAATTCGACTCAACACTGTTTCTCACACCGAACTCATCTTGCTACTAGATCGTTGTCAACTTTCCGGCATCCCTAATTTGTTGAATAATGACGGTCTTGCTTTTAATACGCCTACTATCGAACCATCATCGGCGTAGCCATATGTGCGCTTCAACGTCGAAGTGCAAATAATGATTTTCGCTTAGAGCATCCGCAGAACAACATTGGCTTTCCCGGATGGTAATCAATCACTAATTCTTAATCTTTCAACAAATCTAACCATCTGCGTTGTCTTAGGTTCAGATCTTTCTGAGTCATCAAATACTTTAAACTTTTGTGATCTGAATAGACATGACATTTCTCCCCGAACAAGTAATGGCGCCAAATCTTCAACGCGAATACAATAGCTGCTAGCTCCAAATCATATGTCGGGTAATTCCTTTCATGCGGCTTCAATTGTCTCGAAACGTAGGCTACAATTTTGCCTTCTTGCATCAAAATGCAACCCAAACCATTCGACCAGAACTCACACTTACTAAACTTTGCGTACAACTATTTATCTCGCAAAGTTTGTAGCACAAGTCTTAGGTGCACAGCATGCTCGGTTTCATCTCTGGAGTAGATTAGAATATCATCTATAAATGCTACCACAAACCGATCCAAATATTGACTGGAAATTCGATTCATCAAATCTATAAAAATAGCAGGTGCATTAGTGAGTCCAAAAGGCATAACCAAAAACTCATAGTGTTCGTACTGCTCGTTCGAAGCGCTTTTGGCACATCGAAATCTCTGACTCGCAACCGATAATAACCCGACCTCAAATCTATCTTTGAAAACACTGAAGCCCCCTTTTTAACTGATCAAATAAGTCGTAAATCTGTGGTAACGGGTATTTATTCTTTATAGTCACCTTATTAAGCTGTCGATAATCGATGCACATTCTCATAGTCCCATCTTTCTTTTTCACAAATAAAACTGGTGCACCCCAAGGAGAGAAGCTCGGTCGTGCAATGCCCCTATCTGTTAACTCTTGCAATTGTACTTTCAACTCTTTTAATTCTGTAGGTGCCATCCGATACAGAGCTATTGAAATCAGAGTCGTCCCCGGTACTAATTCAATGCCAAACTCTATTTCTCGAATAGGTGGCAAACCCAGGAGTTCTTCAGGGAACACATATGAGTACTCGCACACAACTGGTATGGATTCAATCTACTTTTCAGTCATTTTACTATCAAGCACATAAGCAAAGTAAGCTTCATACCCTTTTTCTCATATACTTCCGAGCTAACATCGAAGATATTACAGCTGGTAATCCATTCAGATCATTAGATTCTATCCGAATGATTTCACCGTTCTGACATCTCAAATCAATGGTCTTTCTTTTGCAATAAACAACAACATCGTGCAAAGTCAACCAATCCATTCCCAAAATTATATCGAACTCATGAAAAGGCAATAACATCAAATCTGCTGGGAAGCATAAATCCCGAATCATCAATGGGCAACTTTTACATACTTTATCAACTAGAACACATCGACCCAAGGGGTTTGATACACGAATCACAAACTCAGTAGACTCAACAGGCAGAGTCTTACTGGATACTAAAGTTTCACACACATATGAATGAGTCGAACCTGGATCAATCAATGCAATCACAATAGTATCATAAAGGATGAAAGTACCGGTGATAACATCTGGGGAAGAAGCATCCTCTCTGGCACGTATAGCGTATGCTCTAGCAGGTGCACGAGCCTCTGATCGAATTGCAGTGTCTTTGGTTCCTTTCTGACTGCCACTTACATTTCCAGAATGCCTAGGTGGTCTGCCTCACACTGATATATTACTCGGTCTTGTATTCTGAGCTGTATTTTGCTCGGCTAGCATCGGGCACTCTCGAATAAAATGATTCGACGATCCACATTTAAAGCAGGACCGATCACGAAATCTACAACTCCCGGAATGCCATTTACCACAATGCTTGTATTCAACCCGATTCTGCTGGACATTACCAACACTGGCCATCGAAGTAGCTCGAGAACCCACAGGTGGTCGATCTCGTCTAGATAAGTCCGAAGTAGCTCTATGTCGACCAGATTCATCTTTGAACTTCTTGGACACCGAATGAAATGTCTTACTCGATGATCTTTCAAGAATGTCTCTAGCTTCTATTTCAGCCTTTCTTTTCTCTTTCCCAAGCTCTTCGGCTTTGCAAGCTCCTTCGACAAGTACCACGAACTCTTTAATCTCGAGTATGCCAACTAGCAACTTAATATCTTCATTCAGACTGTCTTCAAATCTTTTACACATAATGGCTTCAGTTGACACACATTCACGGGCATATCGGCTCAGTCTGACAAATTTCCATTCATACTCAGTCACGGTCATTCGACCCTGTTTCAATTCCAGAAATTTTTTTCGTTTTTGATCAATGAATCTCTGACTGATATATTTCTTACGGAACTCAGTCTGAAAGAAATCCCAAGTCACTTTTTCTTTCGGAACTACCGATACTAGTGTATTCCACCAGTGATATACGGTGTCCCGTAATAGGGATATAGCACACTTCAAGCATTCATCTGGAGTACATGATAACTCGTCAAGCACACGGATAGTATTATCAAGCCACAGCTCAGCTCGTTCTGCGTCATCATCATCATTAGCTTTAAATTCTTCGGCCCCGTGTTTCCTAATTTTATCAACAGGAGGCCTACTAGATCTCATCGGATCTATCATCGGAGGTACTGAAGGTATCGAAGATGAATTATTCGGGGGTGGAGGTTGTTGCACAGCCGGATTAGTCCGGATATACTGAGTAAACCATTCGTTCATCATCTGGTAGAAGGCTTGCTTAGCCTCCCCCTCATGGCTACTCGAGACAGGTCGAGAGTCTATCGGCGCTGACCCATGAGCGAGATCAGGCACTACGCTCTCAACATCATCGCCACGGCCTCTGTCTGTGGTCCATTTACTATATATATAATCACAGCTTAGATGTCGAAGTCATCACACTATCGTAGTATAAATTAAGGCATGTATAGCTAGACTCACACGCGCTACGGTAGTCCTAGAATCGACTAAACCGTAAGCTCTGATACAAATCAAATGTAACACCCCTAACCCGTATCCGTCGCCGAATTAGGGTTACGAGGTGTTACTCAACTAACCACCAAGTTCCTTCAATCACTTGAATCATAATACTTAAGAAATGATATTATAATAAGCAAATCATCACAAATATAATATCAATTGCATTATATACAATAAAATAAGTAAACTCATTCAAACTACAGAGCCCTATTCATTTGGTCATTTTAAAGAGTGTGGCGAATATAAATAGATTATCAAGAATCAACTTACACCAACCAATTTACCACATGTATATTCAATCACATGCAAACATCACTAGTTATTCACATCAATGATTTAACCTTTAAATTCTTGACCGATTATAAATATATGTTTATAAGAAATCCAAAATAATTATAATGCCAACCAAGTTCATGCCACAAACGAATATTTCAAAAGTGAGTATAAGTCCAATAGATCATTGATACACCAAATTCTTTTATTCTTTCATGTTTTACCTTATAAGTGCGCGCAAATCAAGCAAAAATTTATCTATTATCCATAATGCATTATAACCTTATTCAACCAAGTTTATATCCATATAATGCACATAACATAACATGTAGCAACTCTTAAGTTAAGTTCATTAAACTTGCATGAAATATCTACTTAAACTTATGGGTAATATTTCTATCATAATTTCATATATTACCTATACTTTAACAAACTTCTATCATGTCCGAATATGCACAAACATATGCCACACCTCAAGCATATATATATATATTTATAACTAACTAAAACATAATCATGAACAATGTACTATAAGATATGCTTGCTTACTATGCCAAATTTACCCGTTTAAAGATCATGCAACAAGACCGAATACAACCGAACCATAGTACCATAGTTTGATCATTTCATTATCAAATCACATCAATTGAATTTTTAAAAATAATACACATACCCAATGTCATTCATAACCTAACATGCTATCTCATGTATATATATATATTCACTTCCCACAGAACTAGCAAAAATTCATATATGTGATTTCATATCAAACATACATATACAACCATTATGCATAGCATGATTTTATACTCACCCATATTCATCATTCACATAAAACTTGCTTTCATACTTTCATCAAGTCTTGCATAACCTTAGATTATTTAATAATAAAGCAAGCCATTTTCGCATGGCTTATATACATCGACAAAATATCATTTAAACATTAAGTTAGCCTATACATGCCTTAGACTTAAAAATTTCAGCTTTAAAGGTACCAAAATAGGTCGATAGTGTGGATGACTTCGGTGACGATCCCCTGAACTCGTAGCTTGAATTAAATCTATAAAACAGAGTGAAAAACACACGGAGTAAGCTTACTAGCTTAGTAAGTCTTAAGCAATTAAAAGTAATTCAAACATTTAATATCTACTAAACTTTAACAAAAACTCATATGGTATCACATTGCCGAACTCCAATGCATTATTTAGCTACGCATACTTCATTATCTTACCTTAAACAAATAATTTACTATCTCGATTCAAGATTTAATAGTACTTATAAACTTTCAGCCATATACTTATTTCATGTGCACATCATTCATTGAAGCCACATACAAGAACATATATATACTTATCCATTCAACATTTGAATATCTAAGTATTTAATATACATGTAAAAAAAATATTATAATCACATACTAAAGGCCGAATATGCATATACAAAGATATAGCCACATTCTTGCTCAAATGACACACACATATATGCCTACTTATTTGATCGGATGTAGGAACTCAATTAAATATCTTATAGGCACTTACCTGTATGACCGAAAATAAATATCTCGTAATGACAACTTACTTGCTCCATAAGCATATCACATTGCACTTTCATAAGCCACATATTAATATTCTGTCATCGGTATTAAACCTGCTAGACGTCAGCCTGAATCCTACACCGGCACTAGGCCCGCTAGACTGAGGTCTGAAATTTAAACACCCGGCATTTAGCCTGCTAGGCAATAAGCCCGATATAGTTCACCGGCACAAGGCCTGCTAGGCAATAAGCCCGATATAATTCACCGGCACAAGGCCTGCTAGGCAATAAGCCCGATATAATTCATATTACTGAGCCAACTCATTTACATTACACATTAGTAATATCACATATATCATATATAATTCGCATCACTTTCACATAGTAAACTCAATTAATACAACTATATTTCATTGCTAAATTACTTTAACACATTCGGCTTTATCACATTTCAATCCACCAACTCACAATTCAGCATGTATACTAGGTTATAATCGATACTTACGGTATTAACTTGCTTAAAGACTTACCTCGACTATCGACGGACAACGTAGACCGGCTATTCGTTAACTTTCACTTTTCCCCGATCCAAATCCTTTTTCCTTTGTTCTTGATCTAAACATGTTCAATTTAAGCTCATTCAAACACATTTCAATTCAATTTAGTCCTAAAACACTTAAATGGACAAATTACCATTTTACCCCTAATGTTTCACACCTTTACAATTTAGTCCTATTTGCATAAAACACAAAATACACAAAATTTGGTTTCACAACCTAAGGGCCGAATATTCATAAACACTATACAAGTCCATTTATTTTGCATTTTAACCCCCTCAAAAATTTATTTTCTCAGTTTAGCCCTATTTAACCAAATTTATCAAAAATTCAAGAATAAATTTTTGTTCATCAATTACATATCTATCATTTAACACCAAAAACATCACAAAACTCAACATAACATCAATGGCATTTTTCACAAACATCATCAATTCATGAAATTAAGACATGAGTTTTAAAGCTCTCGAAGCAACGATTACAAAAACGTAGAAATTATCGAAAACGGAACAAAATCTAACCTTGAATTTAAGCTTGTAAGTGCCGAAATATCAAGCTTCAAACTTTCTTTTTCTTTTCTTATTTTTCGGTGAAAGAAACAAATATAAAGGATGATAAAACCAATGTTGTTTTTTATTATAAAATTATAATATATAATATAACTTTAATCTAAAAAAATAACATATAAAAACATGGTGTAAAATCATTTTGCCGTCCACTATAAGTAAAAAGGGCTAATTCCTCTTTTAGTACCTCATATTAAAAAGTCACTATCACATTAGCACCTTTCACTATAGTTAGTAACTTTTGCACTTTACACGATTAAGTCCTTTTTGTTAAATTAAACACACAAACAATCAAATTTTCATACGAAACTTTCACACATAATAATTCATGTATAATAAACACCGAAAATAATATTTAAAAATTTTTCAGACTCGGGTTCGTGGTCCCGAAACCACCGTTCCGATTAGGTTCAAATTTGGACTGTTATAATTGTTTCATGAAATCCTGTGCCAAGTATTTCTATGAGTTGATTTTGGCACGACTTAGTTGATTGTACCGTTTGGTAGCTGACCCGATCAAACTATCCTGGAAGGAATGGATTAACAATTGGTCGTTATTGACGTATCTTGTCATTCTTCGGCAAAACATTGTGATATGGGCTTCAGGACAACTAGTCCCATTATATTTTTCAAATTCTGGAGTTTTGACTTTTGGTGGGAGCACTAGATCTGGGACTAAACTCAATTTCTTAGCATCGACCCCGCAAAGGTAGTCAGCACTCTCTATAGCTCTGAATTTCTCCTCCAACCACTTGCACCAATCTTCTAGCTGTTTTGGCAATTCTACTCTTGCTCTATCCATTTCTGCCATATCGTTCAAATCGAGAACAACGGGGTTGGTTGGATAATCTCCGGGATTGGAACCTGAACCCGTTGGGTAATTTACCGGTCTTGAGGTGCCGACCGGGTATTGTTGTGGTCTTATGGTAACTGGTACCCTTCGTGGATATGTATCTAGTTAGGTTTGGACATTCATTGGGGTAAAGCCTGGTGGGTATGTAGGGTCTTCATTGTCATCCCCAGAGTTAATCACAGTACTTTTCCCTTTTTCGATTCCTCCGGCCAGTAACTGGGTCAATTGGCTTATCATGCTTCGTTGGGACTCTTGTATTTGATCCCTCATGTTTTTCTGTACCTTAGCTAATTGGTCCTACAACTGCGCTTGCAACTGATCTTGCATGTCTTTCTGCATTTGTTCTAGTGTCTCTAACCTTTGATCAATGGCTTTGGTTTTACCGCGGGTACCGTAACGATATTCGATTGGGAAATTCTTGTTGGTTTCTAGGGTAACTGTCATAATTTTAGTTAATTAGGGCCTTTTTATGAAATTTAATGCATATGATGAAATGTAATGCTGATGAATGAATGAATGCAAAAAGAGGTATTGATTCTTATTCAATTCTATTAGAACAAATTTACTAGAAAACAAATTTCTTTACATAAAACGGATATATTTTACATATACGACATTGCCCTAATACTCAAAGCCTTGACTTTCCTAAGAAGCCTAGCTAATTCTCGGCCCCGATCTGATTCTGATTCGTATCTCAAGCTTAGCATGTTAGCCTGAACCGCTAGGGTTTGCAAATGGTCGGCTACTTCTCGTACTTGAGTTAAAGCTTCGCCCATGATGTGATTTCTATCCCCGATCTGACCTTCAGAGCGTTGGAGTTGCTCTTTCCAATGTTCATTGTTCGTTTCAAGAAGCTCAACTCGAAGTTCACAATTTTGCAGTGCGGCCTCGAGATCTTCTATCTTTCCCTCAACTCTTCAATCTTAGTCAGGCTTGCTTTCAACTCAATCACAGAGTTGCGACTATGATATTGATGTAGCGACCTTTCTAATTCTGCTGCCTGGGCTCTCAATCCAACCTTTTCATTTTGGCTTTCTAACAAATCCCTTTTTAGAGCATCCTCTCAGACTCGAGCATCTTGGAATTTCTTTTTCCACTGATCACCTCTAATATTTTCTTCTTGGATCTCTAGTCGCCATTGTTCCGACGCTTTACCCAACTCGACAGTCCTCATTGACAGACATAGTTTCTTATAATCTATTTTTAAACAGTCCAAGTCTTCCGCAGCCTTGTTTTTTCCTTTCCTCATTTTCTCGGCTTCTAACTTTTGGATGTCGACGTATAATCCTAACTGAATCTTTTCCTCTTCCAACTTTTCTATCCTCTTCCCCAGCTTCGAACTCTTCTTTTTGAAGTCTTGCTTTACGATCTCTAACTCAGACGGGATCACTTGCAAGTGTTCTTCTATCGGCCGAGTGTTTTCTTGACTTGATGAAGGGACATTGTCATTTACTCTTTTACCCCACCACCAATCATATTCCGGGGTCGTCATGGGGTTTACGAAAAATATCTTCATTTTGTGAGTTTGGTTCCAAGCGTTCGATATTTCACGAACCTTCTTTTTGTAATTATCACATTTGTACGCAAACTCACATTGAGCCAACCCTTGCGTTGCCGGTATAAACTACGTCGACCTATACTGCCTCAATACAAGTAGAGAGGCATATCAAACGGCTCCCCATATCCCGAGTAGAGGGACCCAGTCGAAGTCTCCACATCGGTACAAAATTTAATCAGGGATCATCTAAGGGGCTCTCCATTCAACGTCTTTGTCTTAGAGACTCTGGAGAATTGCCATCCACTTTTCTTCAGAAATGTTGTCTCGTCTCGGATTAGCCATGAATTCTTTTAACTGAGAGTAGTTTTCAGAGAACACCCGATAATAGACCTTTTCTACCTTCCAAAAGTGGCTATGGAACCAGGCTAACAAGATTTGTGCACACCCGATAAATCTTCCTTCACCTACTCTCTGGCACACACTTAAAGATCTCAAAGTTTCAGCCAAAATTGTCGGGACGGGCGTGACCCTTTTGTCAAGCCTGTCAAATAGATCTGAAACTGCCTCATCTATGTGCCCTAGTGCTTTGGAGAAGATGACCAACATGTAAATACTCAAGGAAAAGACGTCGACTCTTTTTTTCGTATCTAGATGTGCATAGATCAAATCCCGCAAACTTTTCCAAATGATGTATTTACTATCTCCTTTTTGTGTAATCTGGGTCGTGACCCATTGCTCACTCATCCCAGTTATGCTCATTAGCTTCTTTAAGAAAGTCGGGACGTTGGCAGCTCTAGAATAAGCTTTACCGGCTTGGATCCTCGGGCAACGAAGCAAAGTTGTGTACTCTTCTATGGTGGGCACCAAGTCTACCTTCCCAAAAGTAAAGCAACTATAGGCAGGAGTCCAATACTGGGTAAGAGCTCGGAATAAGTGCTTATCCACTTTGACATTGAGTAAATAAGGCAAATCACCATAGTTATGGTAGAATAACTACTTGGTTTCGTCATTCCATTGGTCCCATATTTCTTTCAACTCTTAGAGATTATTCTGAGTTACACTTATGCGAGTGAAATCCCATAGTTCTGACATGTACCCCTCCGTCAGGCTGTCACCCTTCTCTTGTTGTGTTTTCTCAGACTATATTCGTACGGCCACATTGTTTTCCACTTTATCAAGAAATCTCTTTTCCATGACAAGCTCTCTATTTAGCAACTGAACGCGAATCAACACCCTTTTCTATGATGAAAATGCAATGCAATTACAGGCAAAACAAAATAAAACAAGTCAGTACATTTCATACAAAGCTAAAATACAAAGCAAGAAATAGTAAATAGAACATATACTCGGGTGACCACTAAAGGTTTGATATAGTTCTACTTAAAGTAGGTTCTTTAGGGCTCATTATATGCAGTTCGGTTCTAAAGTAAGGGTATCTGAACCAGTAGATTCCTCGATCATCAGCCATTATTCAGTTTAGGGGAATACATTTCCTTATGGCTATACGGAGGTGAAGACCTCACGAAGACATAGGTACGGATGTATCCCGAAAGTGATCCACTATCCTATACGGAGGTGAAGACCTCACGAAGAAATAGCTTCTCACTCCCACTTAATAAGGGAAAATGGAACAGTTATGCCATGCAATGTGCGGAAATATACCGAGAGAAACTCGAACCAATAAAGCAGACATATTGACTCATTATATAACCCATGATAATGAAATCATTTTTACCACCAAAATAAAGTATGAAGGGTGAAAAGCAAGGATGGGATCGTTAATTTAAACCAAATTATCAATTTTCGACAAAAAGACCAAAAAGTAATCAACTCGTGGCTTGACTCTCTTATTAGTCCCTAGTGGAGTCGCCAAGCTGTCAAAACCTTTTTTTTTTTTTTTGAAATCGACTTTATTTTGAAAGCGAAAATAGAGTCGCCACCAATCCTTTTTATTTATGTGTGATTGGATTACCTCAAAATTTAATCATAAAAGGTTAGGTTTATTGAAACAATGATTTTTGGCCTACAAAATCTAAGAAAATAGGTTCGGGATTCGGTTACGTGTGAGGAAGGATTAACACCTTCATAACGCCCAAAATTGGTACCTAGTTGATTACTTGATGTTTTGATGTCGAAAATTGAAAATTCAAAGGGAATTTAAAATACGGTCCCTCTTTGCATCATGTTACTTGATGGTATTGAAAGAAATCCGATCTAAATTGAATTTTTAATGAGGATGTGTTCTCATTTTGAGTCGATCAAGACGAAAATCATGTCCTGTAAGTTGGGGCACAAAATCTCGAATTCTCGAAAATAAAGACGCTCTCCGTTTAATTATAGCCCAAATCTTACAATCTTATTTATTATTTTTTTTTAAAAGGGAGGGATATTTAATTATTTTAGTTCAAGGAAAAATCGTACCCTGTAAGTTAGGGGCACAATTTATCGAATCCTCAAAATAAAGAATATCACATTGGTTTTAATTTCTTCTCATTAGTTATGTAAAAACGAATGCATCACTTGATATGATATGCAATTGAGCATAATGCGGGAATGAATAAATATATCTAAGCATAATGGTCAAAATAATAATATAAGAACAAAATAATAATAAAATAAAATAACTATATAAAAATAAATAAAGCATAGATAAAATTTGAAATTACTATCGTAAAATAATAATATAAGAACAAAATAATAGTAGGTACCATTATCAAATGGTGATGAAACAGCTTTAATAATAAATTGATGATGATAATAATATTAGTGACGATAATGATTTAATTAATGTCATGTTCAATAATAATAAAAGCAAAATGATAGTAGTAATGAATCAAGGATAAAGTAAAATTTGTTTAATTTAGAGGGTAAAAATGCACAATAAAAAGGAAATATAAATAATATGAACTTTAAGTATTAACAGAGGTAAAGAAAATAATAAATAAATAGATAAATAAATAAATAAAATTCATAAAAGGGTGAAATTAAATAAATGAAGGATTGGATTGGAATTTAAATGAAATTAAAAGCATAAAATATAATAAAATTAATTAATTAATTAATAAGGTAGAATAAAGGACCAAAACAGAACGCGCGAAAAGGAGCAGGGATCAAATGGGAAATTATTCCCAAACCCATTAAACGCACCGTTTCCCAGAAGGACCAAAATAAAAAAAATCCAAAATTAAATGGTATAGATTTTAAAAAAGAAAAAAAGATCAGAAATAGGATTGTATTGAAAAGCATTAAAAAGCGGAAGGACTAGGGCCGCAATTAGACCCTTGTCGCGAAAACACGCGGATCTCAGGGGATCCGGGTCGAGTCGGTGGGTTTGGCTTGAAATGACACCGTTTTGGCGTCTGAAAGTTATGCCCAAAACGACGCTGTTTTATGGGGCTATATAAACAAAAAAAAATAATTAAAAAAATCATTTGTACTTGTTTTTGAAAGAAAAAAAACTTTGCTCTCTCATTTTTTCTCTCAATGCTTCCTTGGTCCGCCCATGGGGCCGTCACCGATCTGTCGTGGCCACCGGTCACCAGCGACGGCGACGGCGGCTGTCGCCTCCGATGGTCGGAGTCTAAAAAAAAACCTTTTTAGCCCCGATTTAACCCATTTTAAACCTTTTTAACCCCGATTTGAAGTAAAAATGGCGAAACCCCAAGAAACCTTTGAGAAACCTTTCGGTTTCTTACGTCCGAAGACGATACTGTCTTTCATCGGAGACAGTGGCCTCGGCCTCGCACGGCGAAGAACACAACGGCACAGGTAAGAAATAATCATTTTATTTATATTTTTGTAAAAATAAATAAATAAAACGAACTACCTTTTTTTAAAACTTGTTTTTTTTTTCTTTTTTTTTCTCTGTTGTTCTTCTATTTCAAAAGAAAAACATCCTCCTCTTTCCTGTTACAAAAATCGGTTTTTATAATCGAGATAATATTACAATATATGTTTTTCGATTGCTTGTTTCTGCTTCTTTTCCCCTTTTGTGTTTCTTGCTGGGGCAGTGGAAGTCATCAAGGTTGCTGCTGCCATTTTGGTGCAAAGGGGGAAGGTTTCGGGCGCCGCGTCCACTGACATGTCTAGGAGTGGCGCGGCAAGGGAGCTAGGGTTTTAGTTTTCCTGAAAAATTATTAGGTTATGGGCTTGGGTTAGTAGTTTGGGCTTGTAATTTGGGCTAGCATATTTTATAAATAGACTTTTTATTTATTTTTAGTTTTATTTATTTTATTTTTATTTTGGGTTTATGGTGGGCCGGGCAAAATTGGGTTGCTACATAAGTGACTTCACAGGCAAAGTGAAAGGCGTTGTTCTTGAGAGTGGAAGTGTCGACGTAGTTGATTTTACAAGATTTCCATGCCATAAGTTTTTTTTTATTTTCCTTTTTGGCCAGAGATTTTCTTGCCAATTAGCATTGTTGGCTGAATAGTTGAAACTGTCTACTAAATATGGGGTATTTGTGAGAAGTGGTGGGAGTGTTAGGATAAAATATAAATATTTCAACACAACTAAAATAATATCTGTAAAAAGGATGGTAAATATAGATATCGTTTGTGAGTTTTGAATAAAAGTTTAGATGATTTTTGAAATTCCAACTTTCCATATAGGAGATGTTGGTTAAATAAAATATCCCTCCTCACCTCCTACCTTGTAACAAGGTTAATCTGCACAAAAATGCCACCATATGGCTACCTAATTTGATCAAGTCATTCATATGCTGTGAGAGAGAATGGGTGAAATTATTTCTGGAATCCAATAATAATCTAAACCAGTTCCTTGACTAGTTGTTTTTCAAAACATGATCTTGTTTTGTAGGGAAGCTGCTGCTAATATTGTAAAATGTCTGGTAAGCTTTTTGTTAAATAAGAACCTATCAAAAATCATTCGTAAGGAGAGAGGATAGGGATATCCTAGTGTCACGGGACTAAATCATCTAGCCCCATGACACAAGCACTAACAAGATTTTATTTCAATAAAAATCATATGCCATTACGTTACCGGGCTCGATTGACAAATACCATCCATGTTAATTACATATATTTTTTATTTGCTATTACTTTATTTTCTATCAAGATTATTAGTTTAGCTGGAAATACTTTATATGATGTAGCCATAAAAAATTTATATTCCTTGAGCTGCCCAATTGAAATAGAGTTTGCAATTTAAGGTTAAGCTGGTTTTTTTCATAAAATTTAATATTTGAGTCGTAACTTAAATCACATCTCATTAAAGTAAATAAATATACAAAATTACTTATGAATAAGACTCTGTCAAGTTAACATAGAAGTGATTTATCCAATATCTACATCTAGCATGTAGAATTTTTTTTTTTTTAAATCCATTGTAATGTATAAAATATATTAAACTATTGTATATTTTATATTAGTATTTATATATTTTATAATTATTTTTAACAAAATAAATTTATTTATTACTGAATAATATCTGTAGTTGATTTTAATTTAAAATATTTTAAACTTAAACCCAATTTAATTCAAGCTAAATTCATCAATTTAATAATTAATGACAAAATCCAACCACTTTACCAAATCTAATTGGAAGACATGCTATGGTTAACAATGTTTGTAACTTTGTATAATTATTTATTTGGCCCTCCACCTTTATTAAAAATATTATTTTAACCTTTTATTTATTTTTTTTATTTTTTTTAGTCTTTAAACTTGCGCTACTTGCTAAATTACCCCAAATGGATAAAAAGCTAATGCCTGTTAACTTTGCTAACATGCACCCACATGGCAATCCAAGTGTATGCCACATCATCAATTAATTAATTTATAAAAAATTTAAAATATTTGTTATAATTTTAATAATAATATTTAATGTTCTAATAAATTTTTTAAATTTAAAAAATCATTAATTGTTGATGTGCATTCACATGGCAATTCATGTATATACCCACATCACCAAAGCTAACGTCTGTTAACTTTTTTATCCATTTTGGGATGATTTGACAAATAGTGCAAGTTCAATAGCTAAAAGAGACGAAAAATTTAATAAATGATTAAAATGATTTTTTTTTAAATTAGAGGACCAAATAAATCATTATACTAAAAAAAAATTATAAAATTCATGTCAAAATCAAATAATTTTTTAATTAGCAAAAAAAGAAAAAAAGAAAAAGAGCTTTGTTGGGATATTAACCCAAAAATCAAACATCATCTTTCCCACTTGAACAAAGAAAAATGATTAACGAAATATTAACGTCCTTATCTAAATTTTGGAGTTTATTAATTAAAAAATGGTTAATCTCACGTTAAACTAACTTCTTTCTTTTTGTCATACTAACTTTTTACGTTAACTTGGTTCACAGATAACATCAGACAATACATTTATCTCTTTGGACTTTACACTTTCCACCACCCTTAATTGTAATATCTATATTATTCATAACCTTTCGCTTGAGTTTACAGATCAGTTAATTTAATAATAAAAGAAATCAATTAAAAATTTGAATAGAAAAATAAAATTTAAGGGTATTTTTTTTAATAATCTTATTATATGTTTTAATCCTATCTATTTTTTTTTGACACAATGTCTAGAACTACCCATAGTCCCCCCAACTCATAAATAGGAGAATAATACGGTTTAGCGCACTGAAACCCACGTTCTCCTACATTGACAATAATATTTATAATAATTAAGTTATTTAAAATTTAAATTTATTATATTTAAATTAAACATTTTTTAGGGATAAATTAAAACTTTTTTTCTGAAAAGTTGTTTTCACCCACTTTTATAGTGTGATAAATTTTAAAATACTAGGAATACAGTATGCGTGGCTTTATCTTTTTAATTAATAATTTAAATTATAAAGTAACTATTTAATATATCAAATTCGATTATTTTTATTTCCTAAGATTTTAATTTTTAATTGTTAGGATCGACCCGATTAAGCAACAAAAAAAAAATAGCGGAATAAATTGAGAAATTGAACACACAAATTTAACGTGGAAAAACTCCTCCAAAGATGATAAAAAACCACGGGCAAAGATAATTTTACTATAATGGCAACAGAACGAAGAGTACAAAAGATGGAGATAAAACTAAACCCCGAAAACCCAAAAACAAAGAACCCTCAAAACGTAAACACAAAATTCTCTAAATGTGTTATGAGTTCTAATATCTAATGGGTGTTTTTTCTAAGGTTGTAAAAGAGCCTATTTATAGGCTAAATTCATAGGTCAAATAATAATAAAATAATCTAACTAATCAGTGATTGATTGAAACAAATAAACAGAGTTTAACTAGAAGATTACTTCTCAAATTTGACAGAAAATAGGAGTCATAATTAACAAATCTCCACCTTGACTCATATTTCCACAATGCCATCTTTGCCAAAGCCCGCCACGAGCCTATCTTGAACCATGTAGGGAATAAACTGAGTCGAATCTGTGCTTAGAAACTGGAAGACTTCTAGCCTTCGACTTGTACACTGCCAAATCAAAACTAACCCGGGTTTGATTTTCATGAACACAGTGCCCTAACTTTTCAAAACCTGCATCCAAAAGAGAACCTCTCTTCAACGAAACGGTCATACCTTTTTCCCTCCTATGACCAAGTTGCCTCCGCTCTGAATGAGTTGACTTCGACTCAGAATCTGACGAGGGACGTCCGATTTCACCGGCCATCAGAGAACCTTCCGAATATAAAGACGCGCGGTTCTTTTACCTTTTAACAAAACGAGCTCCACGAGATACTTTAATGCCGCTCGACTCGATGTTGATTCTGCATCCTTTCAAGTCCAAAATACTCAAGGAGATGAGATTCTTTCGTAAATCAGGTACATGCCTGACATCTGAGAGTGTCCTAATCGTCCCATCGTGTATCCTAATTTTAATCGTACCAATACCAATTACCTTACTAGATGAATCGTTTCCCATGCACACAACTCCACCTTCAACCAAACTGTATGTGGAGAACCATTCTCTATTGGGACACATGTGGAAAGAACATCCCGAATCTAGGACCCACTCGGACGTGAGCTTGGAGTTATCGCTCGTTGACACTAACAAGAAATCATCACCGCTTTCTTCGGCCAAATTAGCACCAGCTACATCTTCCTCGTTACTCTCAGCAGCTCTTTTCTTTCGTAGTTTATAACAATCTGCTTTGACATGACCTAACTTTTTACAATAGCGACACATTTTGTCTCGTTTCTTTGATGCTATCAAAACGGAAGCTTGCCTATCTGCCTTGCTATCCAAATGAAGCTCATTGTCGAGTTTGTCTCTACTCAACAAATGACCCTTCACATCTTCAAACGAGAGTTTGTCTCTACCATAAATCAGGGTCTCCCTGAAAGACTTGTATGAAGGGGGTAAAGAGCACAATAATAGCATAGCCTGATCTTCATCGTCAATATGAACCTCAACATTCTTTAAATCATTTAAAAGAGTAATGAATTGACTGATGTGATCTCTAAAAAGCTCACCTTCGTTCATGAGAAATGTAAATAGATGTTGTTTCAACACTAAACGGTTAGCCAGAGACTTAGTCGCATAAAGAGTTTCTAACCTTTTCCATAAGGCGGATGAGGTTTTCTCCATCAATACCTCCTGCAATACCGTATTTGCGAGGCACAGCTGGATTGCAGACAAAGCCTTTTCATCAAGCTCTTCCCATTCTGTTTTATTTAGATTCTCAGGCTTTTTCCCGGTAACAACCTTTTTCAAACCTGATTGAACTAGAATTGCCATCATCCGAACTTGCCACAGATTGAAATTTGTCTCACCATCGAACTTCTCAATTTCAAACCTTGTTGCTGACATATCTAAATGGGCTGATCTATGAAAATTGAACTAGCTCTGATACCATTTGTTAGGATCGACCCGATTAAGCAACAAGAAAAAAATAGCGGAATAAATTGAGAAATTGAACACACAAATTTAACATGAAAAAACTCCTCCAAAGAGGATAAAAAACCACGGGCAAAGATAATTTTACTATAATGGCAACAGAACTAAGAGTACAAAAGATGGAGATAAAACTAAACCCCAAAACCCAAAACAAAGAACCTCAAAACGTAAACACAAAATTCTCTAAATGTGTTATGAGTTCTAATATCTAATGGGTGTTTTTCTAAGGGTGTAAAAGAGCCTATTTATAGGCTAAATTCATAGGTCAAATAATAATAAAATAATCTAACTAATCCAGTGTTTGATTGAAACAAATAAACAGAGTTTAACTAGAAGATTACTTCTCAAATTTGACTGAAAATAGGAGTCATAATTAACATTAATTATATGAAATTTTGCATTTTATAATTTAGGAATTTAGATTACTCTTAGTTTTATTTACAAAGGCTATATTGACTTTCTAAATTTTATTAAATGTAAAATAATATTTAATATATATATATATTTGAAATTATTTTTTAAATTTTATTAAGTAATGAAATATTTAAGTATACAATTTATCATTATGTTTTAACTACAATATTGTAAATTTTTTCAAAAGTATTGGGAGAATAAAATATTTAAAAAATTTCTCACAATTAAAATATAAGTACAAAAATATCAATAAATATAATTTACTAATTAATACTTAAAATTTAAAATGCATAAATGCTCAAAATAGTAACCGCAAATATAATACTATCAATATATGATCATTTAGAAATTTAATGCCTAACAATAATTTTATTAAAGTAAAAAATAAAAACTAATAAACTTTGGTTAAATTATCCAAATTACCTTGATTTATTCAATGTAGAATGCAAAATATTACATCTATATAGATATAAATTGAAATTGTCCAAATCACACTTATTTTTATATAAGAAGCTATTAACAATATATTTAAATAAAATTCTATTTCCCATTACATAATATATCCTATATGATATGAAATAAAATATCTAGTACCAATTTAATATTACTACTGTCGAAACCTTTTTTGAAAATCGACTTTTATTTCTTAAAAAAAATAATAAAAATGGAGTCGCCACCAATCACTTTCATGAGGTGTGAGCAAATCACCTCATAATTTGATCTTTTTAATAAGTGGTTTGATTTACTAAAACAGTATTTTTTGGTCTACAAAATCCAAAAAATGGGTTCAGGAGTTGGTTACGCACGAGGAAGGATTAGCACCCTCGTGACGCCCAAAACTTTTACCTAATTGATTACTTGATGTCTTAGCATTGAGAATTGAAAATTTGAAAAGAATTTAAAACACGATCCCACCTTGCATAGTGATATTTTTAATTAAAATCACTTAAGTAAATTTAAACATGTGTAAAAGGCATCTTTATCTCAAGGTAAACAAAACGAAAAGATCACGTCTCGTAAGTTAGGACACGACATCCCGGATCCTCGAAAATAAGCTTGCCCATTATTTAATCTCTATTTAAATCTCACGCGTTTTAGTTTAAAAAGGAATGTTCGGTTATCTAGGTTAAAAGAAAAAGTCGAACCCCGTAAGTTAGGGCGCAACTTCTCGAATCTCCAAATACAGAACATTGCCTTGATTTTAAAAATTTTCACTTTTTTATGTATCGAGTAAAAACGAATGTAACATTTAAAATAATGTGCATTTAACTTATTCAGGCATAGTTTAGAAACGGATAAATATATTTAAACATGGTTCGTAGCATGATTGTAGCAAAAATAAAATAAAATGGACCGAATTCAAATAATATTATAAATAAGATATAAGAAATGAAATAATAGTAGCGATAGAAATAATAGTGTATCATGAATAACATAAATGTAATAATAATGATGATAACTTTGATTGGTGGCAATAAGAATAATAATAATCATAATACCATAATAAAATAAATGAGGTAACTAAAAATAAAATAAAAGATAAATAGACATAACGTGAAAGTGCCAAGAATGATAAAAGAAACAATAAAATAACAAGAACAAAAAATAATAATAAAATAAAAATGAAAATAATAATAAATGAGAAAAAAAATGCACAAATAAAATAATGTAAACAATTTAATTTTTAAGTATATAAAAAATAATGAAGTAATAAACAAATAAATAAATAAATAGAAAAAAACAGCTTGTAAAATGTTGAAGTTAAATAAACAAAGGATTAAATTGAAATTTAAATTAAATTAAGGGGGCATAAATTGTAAATAATAAAAATAAACTAATAAAACAGAATAAAGGACCAAAATAACATGCACGAAAAGAAATAGGGACTAAATGGGAAATTATCCCAAACTTCCTTATGCGCACCGTTTCTCAGAAGGACCAATTTTTTTTTAAAATTAAACGGGATAATTTAAAAGGAGAAAAAAAAGAGAAATAGGACTGTATTGAAAAATGTTTAAAAAGCGGAAGGACTTGGGTTGCAATTAGACACTCGTCGCGAAAACACGTGGACTTTGCCAGCGTTCGGGTTGGGTCTCGAGTCGGCCCCAAAATGACGTCGTTTTGGGGCGTTTAGAGTCGTGAGGAAACTACGTCGTTTAGGGCCCCTATTTAAGTCAAAAATGTTTCAAAAAAAAATCATTTCTAAACTGTTTAAAAAAAAAAAACTACTTTGCTTTCTTTTTTTTTTTCTCTGAACGAGTCTTTGAGTCCGGCCATGGGAACGGCGGACCTCCGTCATGGTCGCTGGTCGCCGGCGACGGGGACCACAGTTTCCGATGGCCGAAAAATCGCCAAAATCCCTCCTTTAACCCCCCTTTTTGCAAGGAACCCAATTTTGGGTTTAAAATACTTAAAATCTCGGCAAAATCAGGCCAAAAGTAAAGAGACCTTTCGGTTTCTTCTTCTCTCCGACGAGGCCCTCAACGGAGTCCGACTCCGAGGCTCCTCAAGCCGGAGACGATTCTCACTGACGGCCGAAATAGGTAAAAAAATATCTCCATTTCTATTTTACTTTATTTGTTTTGAAAAATATAAAGTAAATAAATCGAAGAAAGAATCACCTTTTGTATTCAGTTTTTTTTTTTTTATCTATTTTGATTGCTTGTCTCTGTAAAAAAAATACATGGTTTTTATGGCTTTTATAGCCGAATACATTACATCGAATTGTTGTTTTTTTACTGTTTTTCTACTGTGCTTTGCAATTGTTCTTTGCTTGTTTGTCTCTATCCTTGTGTTTTCTTTTTGTAGGTGATGGTGGAGTCAACGGTGGGGAGAGGCGCTCTCTTGCTATTTTCATGAAATGGTGGCAGACCTCGGGCGACGTTCGTGCTGACATGGCGAAGGCATAGGAGCGGCGGCGACTGGAGGCTTAGAAGAATTAGGGTTTTCTGTTTTAGGTTTAGGGGGTTTGGGCTTGGGCTTAGGTAATTAGGTATTTAGGTTTTTTGTAAATGGACTGTTTTTTTTTAATTAGACTTTATTATTTTTTGTTTTAACTTGGTTTTTTTGTTTTATTTGTTTGGGCCGGGCAGAATTGGGCTTCTACAGCTGCCCTTCTTTGCTCGTTGTCGTGTAACGAGAATGGAGCAAAGACTTTAAGAATGACCAATTTTGTCTGGTCTTGCTGAATCTCGACTTCTTTGATGCTTCTCTTCTTCAAGTAGCATCATTCTAACCCACTACAACTTCAGGGGTATAGGAAGTATAGTTTCAATCTACTTTGCTGCAACTTTAGGGAGATAAGATTTGTAGCTTCAATCTGCTCCACTGTAACTTTAGGGAAATAAAACTCACTATGGTAGATTTAATCCGACCCACTGCAACTTCAAAGGTATAGGATTTGTTGCCTCAATCTACATCCACTGCAACTTCAGGAAGATAAGATTTGTAGCTTCAATTTGCTCCACTACAACTTCAGGGAGATAAGATTTGTAGCTTCAACCAGCTCCACTACAACTTCAGTGAGATAAGACTTGTAACTTCAATCTGCTCCACTACAACTTCAGGGAGATAAGATTTGTAGCTTCAATTTGCTCCACTACAACTTCAGGGAGATAAGATTTGTAGCTTCAATCTGCTCCACTGCAACTTCAGGGAGATAAGACTTGTAACTTCAATCTGCTCCACTGCAACTTTAGGAAGATTAGATTTATAGCTTTAATCTGCTCCACTGCAACTTCAAGGAGATAAGATTCGCTATGGTAGATTCAATCCATCCTACTGCAACTTCAGGGTTATAGGATCTGTGGTTTCACTGATCTGTTACGCCGTTCTCTGGGAAACATAACCTGTAGAATCCATTTCACAGGCCTATATTTATACCAAACCATTATGATGTTATGATCAGAATGAATCAAATGCTCCTAACTAGATGTATATGAATGATATTTGCATGAATGTAGAATTTCATTTTCGAGAATGATCCCCTTTTAATGCTTAGGTTGACATTGCTCGTTGCTCGTCAAGATTCCATCACTGATGTGTTACCATGCCTGAAGAATCTTTGACAAAAAGCCCGAAAAAGTAATCACAATTTAGACTATTCGCTCCCAAATATTTCCCACCCTTAGATTTGGTTAGTTCTAAACTAGTGGTCCTGTTTCAAGTCCTTGTACTATTTAGAAAACCTTTCAGAGCAATATGCAAAAATCCTTTTACTTGAATATTGTTAGTCCATTAATCATTACTTCAATGTAAAAAAGCTTGAAAGAGGTTGTAACAATGGACAAAATTGAAATTTATTGGGATTAAAGCTCGAAATGAATAGATTAATCAAAATAGAAAATGTTGTTAAAATACAAAGTAAGATAAAATTAGGTGCCCCAAATATCGCATCATGAGCTTCTCTGCACAAACTTCTTGAGGACCATTTTGAGCCAGATATGTATTTAGGAGATTTAGAGTACTTTGTTGTTGCCCCAAGATGTAAAGTTTCTCCCCATTGTTATTTTTGAGGGGACAAGACTACTACATACCCCATCTTCGATCAAAATTTGAGTTGCCCTTTCTCGGGTTTTCAACTCAAAACCCCTTTAGTCTCAAGGCGCCCTTTGCGAGTTTTTGCCTTGGCCTCTCTATTTTTTTTGGGTGAAGTATTTCTTGACTGAATCTGAATTCACAGGATTAGGTAGGTTTTTGCCATCCATTCGATCAAAATTAGCTCTCCTCCAGAAAAGGCCTTCTTTACCACATAAGGTCCTTCCTAGTTCGACATCCTTTTCCCTCTGAAGTCTTTTTGTATGGGCAGGATCTTTTTCAATACTAGGTTTCCCTCATGGAATTCCCTAGGGTGAACCTTTTTGTCATAAGCTCACATCATTCGTTTTTGGTACATCTGACCACGACGGATAGCCTTTAGCCTCTTCTCTTCGATCAAGTTCAACTGATCATATCGAAATTGGATCCGTTCTGCTTCATTTAACTTCAACTCTGACAAAAATCGAACGAAAGGAATCTCGACTTCAATGGGAAAAATCACCTCCATTCCATAAACCAATAAGAAAGGCGTTGCCTTAGTGGAGGTTCTGACAGACGTTCGATAAGCATAGAGGGCAAATGGTAACTTCTCATACCAATCTTTATAAGTCTCTGTCATTTTCCCCACGATTTTCTTAATGTTCTTATTGTCTGCCTCCACTGCACCATTCATTTTTGGGCGATATGGTGATGAGTTGTGATGTTTGATCTTGAATTGACTACAGACCTCCGCTATTGTGCTGTTGTTTAGATTCAACGCAGTTTCAGATATAATCCTTTTTTAGGATCCTATACTGGCATATGATCTCTTTCTTCAAGAATTTGCTGACTGCTGACTTTATGACATTGGCGTAAGAAGCGACTTCTACCCACTTGGTGAAGTAGTCAATGACCACAAAGATGAATTGATGTCCATTGGAAACTTTTGGCGAGATCGACCAAATGACATCCATGCCCCACATAGAGAAAGCCCATGGAGAAGTCATAGCATGAATAGGTGAATGAGGCACATGAATTTTGTCTCCATAAATTTGGCACTTATGACATCTCTTGGCATAACTAATGCAATCCACTTCCATGGTGGACCAATAATATCCAAATATCATGATTTGCCTGGCCATTGTAAAACCATTAGCATGTGTTCCGTAAACACCCTCATAGACTTCTTCCAAGATTTTCTTGGCCTCAACAGCATCCACACATCTTAATAGTTAAAAGATTTTCTTGACCTTGTTAAAAGTTTTCTGCCATTCAACCCATAACCTGGATTGTGTTTCTTAAGGAGACAGAATATGGGGTTGCATTTCTCAATTAGTTGTGAACTTAATCGGGCGATCCCTAAGAAACCCCGGACCTCATTTTGAGTGCGCGGCGGAGGCAACTCCTGTATAGCCTTGACTTTGCCCGGGTCGATCTCGATCCCCTTTTCGCTGACTACAAAACCTAACAATTTTCCCGACCTAGCCCCAAGGTACATTTTGCTGGATTGAGCTTTAGTTGGATTTTCTCAACCTCAAGAACAGTTTCCTCAGGACTTGTACATGCTCCTTTTCTGTTCGTGATTTTGCAATCATATCGTCAACATAAACATCAATTTATTTGTGCATCATATCATGAAACAAAGTTACCATGGCTCTTTGATACATCGATCTCGCATTTTTCAATCCAAATGGCAACACTTTATAGCAAAATGTTCCCCACATGGTTACGAATGTGGTCTTTTCCATGTCTTCAAGATGCATCTTTATCTGGTTATATCAAGAGAAGTCATCCATGAAGGAGAACAGTGAATGACCTGCCGTATTGTCCACTAAGGTGTCGGTGTGAGGCAACGGGAAAATTGTCCTTCAGGCTGGCTTTGTTTAAATCCCTGTTGTCTACACACATTCGTACTTTCCCATCTTTCTTAGGGACGGGGACTATATTGGCTACCCACTCCGAGTATTTAACCACTTATAGGAAATCAACATCGAATTACTTCTTGACCTCTTCTTTTATTTTTAATAGGACGTCGGGCCTCATCCTTCGAAGTTTCTATTGAACCTACTTGCATTCTTCCCTTATGGGAAGCCGTTGTACCACGATATCAGTACTTAGACTAGGCATGTCTTGATACGACCATGCGAAGACATCTCTGAATTCTTGAAGTAACTCAATGAGGTCTCGCTTTGTCTCTGCAGTGATGCAAGCTCTGATCTTGACCTCTTTCTTTTCTTGTTTATCTCCTAAAGTTACAATTTCTATTGACTCTTTGTAAAGTAGGATTTGTTTCTCATCTTGTTCTACCATCCTTAACAAATCAGAAGATAGGTTACAATCTCGATCATATTCAAAGTCCTGAGGTTCCTCTGGACATATATCCTACTCAAAAGGAGACTCTGAGTCAGCAACATCATCGCTCGTATCGTTGATATCTAGAGACCTATTGTAGGAATAAAGGAAGACCCAAGGAACAAATGAATCTAAAAATAATTATTTGTGTGGTATGAGTATGAATAAAATGGAAAAAATAAAAGAATATTTGCCAAATTGAGACACAAAGATGCATTTTATTGAAATAAAAATAGTGGACATATGCCTTTTTCACAAAAGGATTCTTATTGCTCCCAAGCTTAGAGCAATAAGTGTGTTTTGAACATTATTCTAAATTAGTTCTAAAAATTATAGGGATCTCTTCCGTAGATCAATTGTTCAGAAAACTTCCGGGGATATAGGGACAAATGCCTGATAGGTTCTCCTTAATTCCTTCTTCAGATATGGCATTGATGCTCAAGTTTCCCAACATTCCTTCCGGGCTTTCTTTTTTTGACATCTTTCGTTCAGGGTAAATGGTTTCTCCTGACACAAACATTTTGGATATATGGGGAAAGGTCATCAGTTCCCACTTGACCTCTCCCCCACTTAGTCATGCTCTTCTTCTTTCTTACTTTTTTTTCCAACTCCTTCTTCTTTTGCCTCACATCTGGCTTGTATCCTAAGCCAAAACTGTCTTGTTTTCCTATCAACATTGGTGCTTTGACTCTTCCTTGGAGGTATTTTTTGAGTCCTTTTCCAGGCAAGGCTCATTTCCCAACCATCAACTACAGGCCTATCTTCGTGGTTTTGGATATTTTGGGCACTGAGATCTTATTTCCTTCGATAATGAAGGTTGCATTATCAAATTCCAGTTATCAAAAGGAACATTCTATTGCCTCTTCATCTGCTCCTATGTATGGTGTGTCACTAGTTACGGATGCAATGATATCCTATTCAGCGTTTATCGTTAACAGTCGACCCTCTGTTACTGTAACACCCCTAGCCCATATCTGTCAAAAGATTAGGGTTACGGGCATTACTAACTCTCATACAAGGCAAAATGCTTTGTCAGAAAATTTCCATAAAAAAATAATAATAATGTATATCAATTTTGATCACCATTTATACGAACGAATTTCAATCAAATATCATAACCTACAACTTTTTATAATGCAATTGAAATTCATTAACATCAACTAACGAATTATTCACAATTGAATGACAATTCACTATTTGTTAAGCTCTTCCAACCCAATTATCAAAACAATTAAATTCAATAGAAACATTTTCTTGACATATTCGGCCGTTTCATAATTGCCCTCTATTGATACTTTTCGATCCTTGTTTGGCACCTCAAGCACACAAGCCGAACCTATATCATTTATCTCATTCTCATATGTATATATATATAAACCTTATCAAATATCCCTAGTCATTTAACTATTCTTATAAGATCACACCAAATCATCCATCACATTTAACTATAACATAATCATTCAAATCCTTTCATATGAACAAGCATTAAACACCATTTACCATGACATGTAAATATATAATAACTTTAACCTTGATTGAATTAATGAAAGTTCAAAACAACCAAAGCTTAGCCATTTTCGTATGGCATACATATATACATCTCAACCAAAATAAACCAAAAATACTCAAGCCTATACATGCCATAATTTTTTTTCAAGGTTTAATGTCAAAAGGATGATACCAAAATAGGTGATAATGTACTTGACTTCGACAGGATCCCCGAGTGCTAGCTTCAACCTTAAAGATCTATACCATGAACAAACAATTTCACAACGGTAAGCTATTGAAGCTTAGTAAGATATAAGCCAAAGAAATAGTATATTAATCAAATGTAACAGTTTGTAATTGATTTAACTTAAACATAGAATAGATTGCAACATCCGTATACGTAATATGTATATAACATCATTAATTTATAAAACACCTATTTGATCACCAATAAATCCGAATATTCACATGTTAAATATCCAAATCAAAACAACTTACCCGATTTATATTGAGAATGAACAATCGTATAACATTTAATTACCTGACACTCTCATTTACTTTACCTCTACTAAGTGCTTTGTCTCCTTTTAAAAAAAATCTGAAAACCCGAACACGTAGTACAAGCCAGTAACGTATCGCTCACATAGAGCCGTTACTTAACATGTCTGTACACATAGTGCCCTTTCCCGTAACGTATCGCTCACATAGAGCCGTTACTTAACATTTTTCGCACACACAGTGCCACTTCCGTAACGTATCGCTCACATAGAGCCATTACTCATCATTTTTGCACATACAGTGCCATTCTCCGTAACGTATCGCTCACATAGAGCCGTTACTCAAATAAACATATAGTTATTTATTCAATTACCACCATTTCTCATTTCATGTTCCACAAGTAAATACTACTCAACCTATAATTATTCATCCAGTCCAACATATCAAATTGTACCATTACCCAATAGCAACCCTCAATTTTCCATATAACCTACTTTCACATTCGGCACAAACCAACTACACATACACAAATATGTATTATTAACCATTCATTCAGTACAATATCCATCTCATCTCATATTTATATACAGCTCCTTTCTAAATAAAAAAAAAATATATTTTTATTCCAACTTAACATTCGGCCAACCCATAAATTTTGTTTATTCTCCTACCTTATAGAATTCAACAACATTGAATTTTTTTTTTTATAACTAATCTCAATTAACCCAAGAGATAAATCCATATACAAGTACATAATAATTCCCATTACATCATCATACTCAAAATCCATATCCCATTCGGCAATATTATAATTGAAACTTTAAATTCATTTGCACATATAATTTTTATTTATCAAAATCACTCAATCAAACCAATGGCTTATAAACTTACCTCTGAGGTCGATAGATTCGTATTTCTCGGCTATTCGTTTACTTTAGCTTTTCCCCGATCTAGCTTCTTTTCTCTTTGTTCTTGATCTAAGAAATATAAAATAAAGCTTGTTCACATTTATTTCTATTCAATTTAATCCAAAACTCAAGATTATAAAGTTTACCATTTTACCCCTCAACCATTTAAGTTTTACAATTTAATCCATATAGTCCAAAACACAAAATGTCAAAAATTTTGACCATCTTCATCAAGGGCCGAATGTTCACCACCCTCTTCCCAACTCATTTCTTCCATTATTTAGCTAATTAACCCTTCCTAAAATTTTCTTTTTATCAAAACACCCTAATACCCAAATTTCATCTAAAATTCTAAAGAAATCCTATTAATCTAGTTCGTTTCTAATATGTGCCATCTTAAATCACATAATCCCCAAATTTCTATCCATGGTCATATTCAAAACAGACCATCTAAACACAAATTTACAAATGGGCTAGTTAATATGCATGATAAAAATCTCAAAAACGTTGAATTTGATAAAAACTAAGCTTAAATACCAACCTTAATAAATCATGCATAAACCGAAATGAAGAGAGCTTGAAATCTCTTTTTCTCCCTTTTTCCTTCACACATTCGGCCACTTGAAGAAGAAAGGATGAACACTTATCTTTTTCTTTTCTTATTTCCTTTATTTTACTCTTATTATAAAATATAATAATACACCACTAACTAAAGACAATTGATATTTAATATATATGTAATCATCATGCCGTCCACTACAAATAAAATGGGTTATTTGACATGCAAGTCCACTCATGTAAGGAACAATTCAATTTAATCATCTCACTTAATTTAGGCTACTTTTACTATTTTAACTATTTAATCCTTTCACTTAAGAATAATCACCCAAACACCCAAATTGGTAATTAATATTTTAACACACACTTGACCACATAACATAGATAATAAATAAATAAAATAAAAAAATATATTATTCTAATTCGGATTCGTGGTCCCGAAACCACCGTTTCGATTAGAGTCGTAATTAGGCTGTTACAGTTACCAACTTCAGTTTTTGGTGTAGTGACGACGTCACTGCCTCAGCCAAATGAATCCAAGGCCTACCCAACAAGCAATTATAAGAGGGTTTGATATCCATCACCAAAAAGTTTACCTCATATGTGTACAAACCAATTAAGAAAGGTATTACAATCCTTCCCATCACCCTCCTTTCTGTACCATCGAATGCTCTCACTATATTTTGGCACGTCTTCATATGAGAGCTATCACTGGCAACCTATTCAGTGTGGATAATGGCAAAACATTTAGTGCAGATCCATTATCGATTAACACTCCCGGCAATGTATATCCTTTGCAGTGGGTCGTGATATGTAGGGCATTCGTGGATCCCATGCCCCCTGGAAGTATTTCATCGTCATTTAAAAAGATGAAATTGTCAACACTCAGATTGTTAACCGGACGGTCTAGCTTGTTTACAGAGATATAATCAGCGACATAAGTTTCATTTAACACCTTCATCAACGCGCTACGATGTGTCTCTGAGCTCAAGAGCAAGGCTAGTACTGATATGCGAGCTGGTTGTTTGTATAGCTGTTATACAACACTATACTCGCTATGCTTCAAGAAATTCAAGAATTCCTTAGCCTCATTCTCAGTTACTGGCTCATTAACAGGTGATTCATGTCTAGCCATTTTTTTCTTATGCTCAACTGCCAGGGTTTTTCCTTTAATGGGCTCGGTTCTTGCACTTGTAGGGTCATAGCGCCTCCCATGGCGCATGAAGAAACCAATATCCTGACCCTCTTCTGAAGTGTTAACCGAGTTCTCCTCTCCTGTGATCATCACGTTGCAGTTATAATTTCATGGAACCCTTTCGCTATCCCCGTAGGGAAAAGCCACGAGTTTCTGAATTATGACTCTTGGTACAACTTTTTTTCCCGCTTCATTACTTCTTGGTCGTGAAATAATCACCACTGGGTGGTTGACCTTGTAGACCTTCTCCGTTGATCCTTCCTCTAAGGCGCCAATGTCTCCTCCTTCCGAGCCTTCGGAATCTTTAAAGAATTCCAACTCCTTGTTATCCATCAGACTTTACACCAAAGCTCTGAATTTAGTGTACTCCTGGATCTCATGACCTTCTTTAACATGGAACTCACAGTAGCTCCTCACCTCTTTAGGTACCTCTTCTGAATCTTGAATGATTAATCCCATGTCTATCATTTTTTTCCAAACCTATTTTAGTGGGGATTTCACTTCCGCTACATCAGTTTTGGTCCTATTTCCTTCACTCTTAATTATCGCGTTTCTCCCTTGGTCAGAATGACTGGGTAACAGATTTCCTACCACATTGGGTCACGAGTGATCATCGAACCTTACGTTCCCCATCTTGATGAACCTCTCAATCAACTTTTTGAATGCAGTGTAGTTCTCAATTGAGTGTCCCGTTATTCCTGCATGGTACTCGTTTTGAGCATTCGCATCATACCATTTTGGGAATGGAGGTTGCATGGGTTTTAAGTAAAATGGGGATACCACATGCGCGTCGAACAAATTCTGATATAACTCTCTGTATGTCATAGGGATGGGTGTGAATTGGAGTTTTTCTGTGTTTGGCCTTGAGTTAGATTCTTGCCACGATGGGCCTTGATGGCTGGTTGTTACGGTTCTTGGTTGACCCACAGTGACCGATTTTGAATAGCTTTTATTATACACACTCGCGGTGTTTATTTCATTTTCTTTCTTTTTCTGGGCAGACCTTTTAGTATTTTCCCCTGCGTCTATTTTCCAACTCTTTACTGCATTTTCAATCATTTCTCCAGACATTACTATATCTGAGAAGCTCTTGATAGCACTTCCCAACATATGGCTAATGAACGGGGCTTTCAGAGTGTTTATGAAAAGCATTGTTGTCTCCTTCTCCAAAAGAGGTGGCTGAACTTGTGCTGCCACCTTCCTCCATCTTTGAGCGTATTGCCTAAAGCTTTCACTTTGCTTCTTCTCCATGTTTTGTAGCGTAATTCTATCGGGTGTCATGTTGGTCACATGGCTGTATTGTTTCATGAAAACCTGTGCCAAGTCTTTCCATGAGTTGATTATGGCACGGCTTAGCTGGTTGTACCACTTGGCAGCTAACCCGATCAAACTATCCTAGAAGTAGTGGATTAACAATTGGTCGTTATTGACGTATCCCGTCATTCTTCGGTAGAACATTGTGATATGGGCTTCAGGATAACTAGTCCCATTATATTTTTCGAATTCTGGAGTTTTGAATTTTAGTGGGAGCACTAGATCTGGGACTAAGCTCAATTCCTTAGCATCAACCTTGCAAAGGTAATCAGCATTCTCCATAGCTCTGAATTTCTCCTCCAACCACTTACACCAATCTTCTAGCTGTTTTGGCAATTCTCCTATTGCTCTATCCATTTTTGCCATGTCGTCCAAATTGAAAACAACTGGGTTGGTCAGATTATCCCCGAGATTGAAACCTGAACCTATTGGGTAATTCACCGGTGCTGAGCTACCGGATTGATATTATTGAGGTCTTATGGTAACGGATACCCTTCATAAATATGTATCTGGTTGGGCTTGGAAATTCACCAGGGTAAAGCCTAGGGGGTATGTAGGGTCTTCATTATCATCCCCAAAGTTAATCACAGTACTTTTCCCTTTTTCAATCCCTCCGGCCAACAACTTGGTCAACTGGCTTATCATACTTTGTTGGGATTCTTGTATTTGATCCCTCATGTCTTGCTGTACCTTAGCTAATTGTTCTTGCAGCTGCGCTTGTAATTGATCTTGCATGTCATTCTGAATTTGTTCCAGTCTCTCTAACCTTTGATCTATGGCTTTGGTTTTACCACGAGTACCGTAACGGTATTCAGTTGTCAAATTCTTGTTGGTTTCCAGGGTAACTATCATAATTTCAACTTATTAGGGTCTTTTTATGAAATTTAATGCATATTATGAAATGTAATGCTGAAGAATGAAATGAATGCAAAAAGAGGCATTGGTTCTGATTCAATTCTATTAGAACAACTTTACTAGAAAACAAATCTCTTTACATAAAACAGATATATTTTACATATATGGCCTTGCCCTAATACTCAAAGCCTTGACTTTCCTAAGAAGTCAAGCTAATTCTTAGCCCCGATCTAATTCTGTTTCGTATTTTAAGCTCAGCATGTCGGCTTGAACCGCTAGGGTTTGCAAATGGTCGGCTACTTCCTGTACTTGAGTCACGGCTTTGCCCATGATGCGAACTCTATCCCTAATCTGACCTTGAGAGCGTTGGAATTGCTCTTTACAATGTTCATTGTTCGCTTCAAGAAGCTCAACTCGAAGTTTACAATTTTGTAGTGCGGCCTCAAGCTCTTCTATCTTTCCGTTCAACTCTTCAATCTTATTTGGGCTTGCTTTCAACTCAATCACAGAGCTGTGACTACGATATTGATGCAGTGACCTTTCTAATTCTGCTACCTGGGCTTTCATCCAACCTTTTCATTTCGGTTTCTAGCAAATCCCTTTCTAGAGCATCTTCTTAAACTCGAGCATCTTGGATATTCTTTTCCCACTGATTAGCTCTAATATTTTCTTCTTTGATTTCTTGCCGCCATTATTCCGATGTTTTACCCAACCCGACAGTCCTCATCGACAAACGCAGTTTCTTGTAATCTATTTTTAGACTATCCAAGTATTCCTTAACCTTATTCTTTCATTTTTCTCATTTTCTTGGCTTCTAACTTCTGGACGTCGACGTCTAATCCTAGCTGAATCATTTCCTCTTCGAACTATTCTATCTTTTTCCCCAGCTTCGAACTCTTCTTTTCAAAGTCTTACTTTACGATCTCTAACTCAGACGGGATCACTTGTAAGTGTTCTTGTATTGGCCGAGTGTTTTCTTGACTTGACGCAGGGATATTGTCATTAACTATTTTACCCCACCACCAATCATATTCAGGGGTCGTCATTGGATTTGCGGCAAATCTTTTCATTTTTTGAGTTTGATTCCAAGCGTTCGATATTTCACGAACTTTCTTTTTGTAATTATCATCTTTGTACGCAAACTCACATTGAGCCAACCCTTGCATTACCGGTATAAACTACCTCGACCTATACTTTCTTAATACAAGTAAAGGGGCATATCCAACAGCTCTCCATATCCTGAGTAGAGGGACCCTGTCGTAGTCTTCATATTGGAACAAAATTTCACTAGGGATCATCCAAGAAGCCCTCCGTTCAACGTCTTCGTCTTGGAGATTCTGGAGAATTACCATCCACTTTTCTTCAGAAATATTGTCTCGCCTTGGGGTAACCACGAATTCTTTCAACGGAGAGTAGTTCTTGGAGAATACTCGATAAGAGATCTTTTCTACCTTCCAAAAATGGCTATGAAACCAAGCTAGAAAGAGTTGTGCACACCCAATAAATCTTCCTTCACTCACTCTTCAGCATGCACTTAAAGATCTAAAAGTTTCGGCCAAAATTTCCGGGACGGGCGTGACCCTTTTATCAAGTCGGTCAAATAGATTTGAAACTGCCTCATCTATGTACCCTAGTGCTTTGGGGAAGATGACCAACCCGTATATACTCAAGGCGAATACGTCGACTCTTTTCTTCGTATTCGGATATGCCAAAATCAAATCCCGCAAACACTTTCAAAGGATGCATTTGTTATCTCCTTTTTGTTTAATTTGGGCCGCGACCAATTGCTCGCTCATCCCAGTTATGCTCATTAGCCTCTTTAAGAAAGTCGAAGCGTTGGCGGTTCTAGAATAAGCTTTGTCGGCTTAGATCCTCGTGCAACGGAGTAGAGTTTTGTACTCTTCTAGGTGGACACCAAATCTACCTTCCAAAAAGTAAAGCAACTATAGGCGAGATTCCAATACTGGGCAAGAGCTCGAAATAATTGCTTATCCATTTTGACATTGAGTAAATAAGGCAAATCACCATAGTCACGGTAGAATAATTGCTTGGTTTCGTCATCCCATTGGTCCCATATTTCTTTCAACTCTTGGAGATTATTCTGAGTTACACTGATGTGAGTGAAATCCCATAGTTCTGACATATATACCTCCATCAGGTTGTCACCCTTCTCTTGTTGTGTCTTCTCGGACCATTTCCGGATGGCCGTATTGTCTTCCACTTTATTAAGAAATCCTTTTTCCATGATAAGCTCTCTATTTAGCAACTGAATATGAATAAACATCCTTTTCTATGATGAAAATGCAATGCAATCACAGCCAAAACAAAATGAAACAAGTCAGTACATTTCATACAAAGCTAGAATTCAAAGCAAGAAATAATAGAACATCTATTCGGGTGACCACTAGGGGTTTTGTAACATCCCGATCTAGGGCCTAGTTGGAATAGTGGTGCGAGACCACAAATCCGAAGTAGAAACATGAGTTTTAAGGTTTATGATATGTTTGCATGAAAGTATGAAAGTTTCATGAAGTAATTTTGCTAATTGTGATTGAATTGTCCAATAGGACTAAATTGCAAAAGTTGCAAAATGTGAGATTCTAGAAGCTTTAAGTATGAAATAGCTTTGGATTATTAATTAGAGGTCCTTAAATAGTAATTTTCTCAATTTCTAATTTTTGGACAAAAATAGGCATGAGTGGGTAAAATTTGAAAGTATGGTAAAAAGGGCATTTTGGTCATTTGTCAAATAAATGATTAAAAAGATGAAATAGTCAAAATTTGATGCTCATCTTCTTCCCTTGGCCGAAAATTTCAAGAAGCCATAGCTAGGGTTCTTCAAATTTTTCAAGCTTGCTAGTAAGTGCATCCTAGCCCCGATTTTGATATTCTTCGTATTTTTGAAGTCCTCGTAACATGAGTTAGCTATTTTTAGCTATATGTTGAGCTAGGATTCATGTTAAAAAATATACCCATGTATGACATGCATGTATTTTGATGTTTTATGGAAGATTATGAGAGTTTGATGTAGAATAAACATCTTTTTCTAAGTGAATTCCATGAAAAATGCATGTAAGGACTAGTTTGTAAAAGTCTTGAAAATGGCCATACATGAGTGATTTAGTGAGAATTGAAGGTTTCTATAGTTGAGAGAATGATTCGGCTATGCATGAAAAACAAGAATGTTGAATGAAAATCACTTTACGAGCCTTGGGGCAAAAGTGTAAATATGAGGAAGTTTAAGGGCAAAATGGTAATTTTGCCAAAGTATGAGATATGAGTCAATTTAGTCAATGCGTGTATTAAATGAGTTGATTTATCATTATAGATCAAGAAAGACGAAGCTCGGATCGAAACCGAGGCAAGAGCAAAGTCGTGGACTAAATTGCACGTCTTCATACATTTTGAATACCGAGGTAAGTTTATGTGTAAACAATGTATTTATACATATTCATTGTTGATGCTAACTAGTGTATAGCATGATTGAGAACCTATACAGTTCAAGTGGATTGAATGTGGTAGTTATTGAGTAATTGATGTATGAATTACAAAATAGATGTGTGAATGAGTAGTGATAATACTTGACGGTGGGCTAAGTGCGATACCACCTTAATACTTAACTACGACAGGCATTGTGTGATGCTTTCGTTAAGTATATTATTTAGTGGGCTATGTGCGAAACCACTATAATTACCCTATTTGGTAGGCTAAGTGCGACACTACCCTACTATTTGATTATGGTGGGCTAAGTGCGAAACCACCGAGTGATTTAGCTATGTGGTTGAGAAATTATGGTGTTGAGTGCAGGTATGCAAATGAATGAATGTAAGCATTAAGCTTGTGATGTGGTGGAAATATGGTAAGGGATAGAATGAGTAAGCATAGTGGTGGATGTGATTTGTCTTGTTTAGTATAATGCTAATTGTTTTTTAGCTCATACTATGATGTAAATTGTTTATATGTAAATTTACTAAGCTTAAAGCTTACTCCCCTTTCTTTTCCCTTGTCTTATAGAGCTAAAGAGTCGGGATGAGATATGCGGATAATTTGGAAGATTGCCCATACTATCAGCTCACTTGGTATATTTAGATTTAATGCTTTTGTATATGGCATGTATAGAGGCTAGACAAGTTAGTTTATGTTGTTGTATTGGCCAAGGATGTGTTGGCCCTTTTGATGGATAATCTATTTTGTATAATGCCATGGTTAATGGTTTATCTTGTTATATGAAAAGATGTAGTTATCCATGAGAGTTTATATTGCAAAACATGATTTGTTTGATGATGTGTCGAATAGATACATGTTGTGTGAACTTGAGGGGTGAAAGGAGCTTGGCAAATAGCCTTGTTCTTGTCCACTCGGGTAGACACACGGGCGTGTGTCTAGGCTGTGTGTGACACACGGGCTAGCCACATGGGTGTGTGACTTGGCCGTGTGTCCCCTACATGTTAAGGTGGTAAGTCAGAATAGACCACGGGCTAGCCACACGGGCGTGTGCCTAGGCCGTGTAAGATGGTCATTGTTCACCACGGGTGGAGAACACGGGCGTGTTCTTAGACCATGTGACACAAGCAGAATATACAAGTTTTTGTACACGGGGTAGGGACATGGGCGTGTAACACCCCAAACCCGGCCCATGCGTTATGAGCGGATTTGGTCTGTCACACGAGCAAAACATGTTAAACCCTTTTTGCTTGTACTAAAATATTGCTTTGTTAAAAATCAAGAAAACAAGTTTGATTTGATAAAATACTACTAACTTCAAAGATTTGATTGATAAATCGATAAATTTGAACTAATGATCTTACAAAACCGTGACTTTTGAAAACGACGTTGAAAATTCGAAAAAGAATCCAAGTCTTTTGAAAATATCGTTAATAGTTCGAGAGAAAATATCCGTGTTAAAAATATTTGTAAAAGTTTATTTTGAAATCCATTTGTTAATCGATTTTGGAAACCATTGTTTAAGTTTTTAGAAAATTCCCCTTTTTAAACAATTTAAGAAAAATAATAAAAACATCCCAACCAAAAAGCAAAAATAAAAATAGTCTAGAGGCCTTATTACAACATTTAACCCAAAATAGTAAAGTAATAAAATAAACGAGAAAGAAGTCTAAAGTCCAAATAAACCATTTTCGAAGTATGGCCTCCCTCGAGTCATCCATAGCCCAAGTCCATATCATCAAGCATTACCTACAAGGGTTAAGAGAAAGGGGGTGAGTTACAAGAACTCAGTGTGAAATCCCCTTACCGTTATTCATTGGGCCGGAACCCAATTAGCAATATTTTGGGCCTAAGCCCATTTACAACAACAATAATGTATCAAATATAATATGCATATGATATGCAATTCCCAAACCAAACCTAGTTTTCCATCCGCTACACACCACCCGTACCAACCAACACACCTGTGGGTGATCTTTAGTCAACCCACCCCGCCAACACACCAAACGTAGGCATTAAGCCATTTATATCAGATTTGTGGACAAGCCACCAGATTAACAGAATTTACATGGCATTGCCATTTTTCAGATTTGTGGCAGAGCCACCAGATTTATGTAGCAGAGCTACCAGAACTTCTCTTCATCATTATCCCATCCCATGCAAATCACGTATATAATGCATAACAAAATCACAATATATCAACAGTAATTTATTCGGATATTTATTACAAAATTATGGCCCATGATCTCAATTAATCAAAAAGGCCCATTAAGCAAAATATCAGATTTGACCTATTTAACAAAAATATCAGATTGGCCCACTTAGCAAAATATCAGATTGGCCCATTTAGCAAAATATCAGATTGGCCCATTTAGCAAAATATCAGATTGGCCCATTTAGCAAAATATCAGATTGACCCATTTAGCAAAATATCAGATTGGCCCATTTATCAAAATATCAGATTGGCCCATATAGCAAAATACCAGATCGGCCCATCTAGCAAAATATCAGATCGGCCCATTAAACAATTTCGTAATTCAGCCCTTTAGGGGCATTTTTGTAATTTTGATAATTTACCCACTAAGGGTAATTCGGTAATTTCGCAACCTAAGGGTATTTTGGAAATTTCGCAACCTAGACTTAACTACTAATGTGGAGCATAAAAATCGAAACTGTCCATCTGCATCGTACTAACTAAATTGACTATAACTTGAGTTAGGAATCTCGAAATCTAACTCCGTAAATTTTTCTTGAGACTAGACTCATATATCTTCTTACTATAGTTTTTCCAGAATTTTTGACTTAGCCATTTACTACATTTTATTCCTTAAAGATTCCCTTGTTTCACTGACCAACGATTCTGATCTATCTTAACAAAAATTCAAATATCTCACTGTACAGTTTTCATATGTTGCTCCCACTTGTTTCCATTGAAAACAGACTCACTAAGGAATCTGTACATATAAACTATAACTCATAATTCACTTTGTACAATTTTATAAGATTTTTCCAAGACAGATCAGGGAACCACGAAGTCATTCAGAACAAGTCTCACTAAAATTAAGATATCTGAAAATATAAAATTCCTTTTCCTTCTCTGTTTCTTCCATATCAAAATAGAAACAATAAGCTTTAATCTGATATCTTATTCACTTTGTAATTCCTTTTCTCCTATTTTTCGTGATTTTTCAAATACACATCACTGTTTCCAATCGAAACTGTTTTATTACAACATACGATTACCACTACGATCATGCGCACGCCCGAGTGATCACGGATGCCAGTTTTCAGTTTTCTTCGGTATTCCAACCGATTCACAGAATATTTCATACAAAATTTTAGAGAAGTGTGAGATTACACACCAGTTCAGATATGTATACGGAAGATACGGGATTACACACCTGGTTTTGATTTCCTAAAGAACCACTCGTCGATGGCCTAGAACAATACCAACCAAAAGTTAGCCTTAGATTTCCAAAAGATTTCGTATCACTTACACTTGAATCACTTACCACTATGTCCGAAGGTAGAATATATCGAGTGATTTTGTCCCTAAAACATAATCGATTAGTCGAAACTTCGATCCGATTAACACAATAACCGAGTAGTGATATCGAATGGACTATGAAAAGACTCCTTACCTTAATCGATGATAATCCCAATTCCCACCAATTGACTTATGACTTGAGATGATTAGGCAATGATGTGGTATTCGGCCAATCCACTAGAATACTACAAATAAAAGATTATCAAGATGTGAGGGAGTAAGGGAGAACACCATTTCGGTTTTAGAATCAAGATGAAACAACCAAATAATGAGGGACTCTCATTCGGCTAAAGAGAAAAAGAATGAAAAGATTTGAATAAAAACACTTACCCGGTTTAATCAAGAAAGAAAAACCCAACTTGGAAAATGGAGAAGATGATCAATTAGGCTAGGTGGTTTCGGCAAAACAAAGAAAGAAAAGTACTCACTAATGGCTTGAGAGGTTCGGCAATCAAGAAGAAAGAAGAAGAATTTGTCTAATATCAACTTGAAGTTTCGGCTATCAAGGAAGATGGACAAAAGATGAATATGTGACCAATCCAAAGAGAAGAAAAAATGCACTATTGTGCTAGAAGATTTCGGCAAAGAGAGTAGCAATTTGGGAGAAAATGACACAAAGTTGCAAATGGGATTTTTGGCCAAAACAATACCAAAACCTTACCAAAATCCAAAGTAAAATTTCAGCTACCTATCTACCCCCAAAACCGTCCACATGTATAGCCATAAGGGTCAAAATTTTGCAAACCATACTTTCCATAACATTCTCCATGAAATAAGCCACTTGTTCCCCTTACTTGCCTTTTCCTTTTGATTCCTTTCCCCAACCTCAACCTTTCCTTAATTCCTTTAGCCACCATACCAAAAATAAAGAAGTCAACCTTGCCATATATATACCTTGGCCGACACTAAGGAAGGAATGCAAAATAAAAGTCAAAATTGCACACAAAGGGATTCAACCTCTTCCCTCAAGGTACTACATGTGGCGCCATAACCCTTTTACCAATTGCTCATTTATGCTAGCAATTTACTCTTTTATTTCCATAAGCCTTGATGCCACTTACTATCTCTCCTTAATAGGCTTAAACAGAAAATTTTACTAAGGCCCAACTTGAACCCGGAACTTCATAGAAACCTCGTAGCTTTCCAAAATTACCTTCTTAATAAGTCCAACTTGAAATAATGCCGTTCTCTTGTTCTCAAAATTTTAAAATGCTTCTACGCTCAAGGCCCATTGGGCCCAATTCTACTAGGCCCAATTTCAGGATGTTACAGGACGTGTGTGACCACACGGCCTACCTACACGGGCGTGTCCCATTTCCCGTGGGCGTGTGGCCCCTTGTTTAGGTGAAAGAAATTTTAAGATCGCAAAGATTTCCGGTAGGGTCTCGAAACCCTCATATGTATGTTTAAGGCCTTGTGAGTCCTTAATGAGCTCGTTGTGGTGACCATAGAGAGTAGTCAAGTTGTGACTAAAGTAGTGTGATCAAGTGGATTAAGCCGGTAATGCCTTGAGCTCGGTTCTAGCAAAGAATACGGGTAAGGGGTGTTACAGGTTTGGTATGGTTCTACCTAGGGTAGGTTCTTAGGGCTCATTATATGTGGTTCGGTTCTAAAGTAAAGGTACCTGAACCAGCAGATTCCTCAATCCTCACCCATTATAGGCTCATACGGATCGAGTTCAGTTCAGGGGAATACATTTCCCTATGGCTATACGGAGATGAAGATCTCATGAAGGCATAGGTACAGATGTATACCGAAAGCAATCCATTATCTTATACGGAGGTGAAAATCTCACGAAGGAATAGCTTCTCACTCCCACTTAAAAAGGGTAAAATCGAATGATTATGTAATACAATATGCGAAAATATACCAAGAGAAACTCGAACCAATAAAGCAGACATATCATTATGTAACAAAATGATGAAAATGTGACTTACCACCATAATAAAATATAAAGGATGAAATGCAATGATAGGATCGTCAATTTAAACCAAATTATCAATTTTCAATAAAAAGACCAAAAAGTAATCAACTCGCGACTTGACTCTCTTATTTTGTCCCCAGTGGAGTTATCAAGCTGTAGAAACCTTTTGGGAAATCGACTTTTATTTATTAAAAAAAACGAAAATGGAGTTGCCACCAATAAGTTTCATGAGGTGTGATCAAATCACCTCGTAATTTGATCATTTTAATAAGAGGTTTGATTTACTAAAACAATGTTTTTCGGTCTACAAAATCCAGAAAATGGGTTCGGGAGTCGGTTACGCACGAGGAATGATTAGCACCCTCGTGACGCCCAAAATTGGTACCTAATTGATTACTTGATGTCTTAGCGTTGAGAATTGAAAATTTGAAAAGAATTTAAAACACGATCCCACCTTGCATAATGATATTTTTAATTAAAATCACTTAAGTAAATTAAAACATGTGTAAAAGGCCTCTTTATCTCGAGGTAACCAAAATGAAAAAATCACGTCCCATAAGTTAGGACACGACATCTCAGATCCTCGAAAATAAGCTTGCACATTATTTAATCTCTATTTAAATCTCACGCGTTTTAGTTTAAAAAGGGATGCTCGGTTATCTAGGTTCAAAGAGAAAGTCGAATCCCGTAAGTTAGTGCGCAACTTCTCAAATCTCCAAATACAGAACATTGCCTTGAATTTAAAAATTTTCCCTTTTTTATGCATCGAGTAAAAACGAATGTAACATTTAAAGTAATGTGCATTTAACTTATTTGGGCATAGTTTAGAAACAGATAAATATATTTAAACACGATTCGTGGCATGATTGTAGCAAAAATAAAATAAAATGGAAGTATAATGGAATGCTTATTAAAAATGAAGTTGCTATACGAATTCAAATAATATTATAAATAAGATATAAGAAATGAAATAATAGTAGCGATAGAAATAATAGTGTATCATGAATAATATAACTGTAATAATAATGATGATAACTTTGATTGGTGGCAATAAGAATAATAATAATCATAATACCATAATAAAATAAATGAGGTAACTAAAAATAAAATAAAAGATAAATAGACATAACGTGAAAGTGCCAAGAATGATAAAAGAAATAATAAAATAACAAGAACAAAAAATAAAAATAAAATAATAACGAAAATAATAATAAATGAGCAAAAAATGAAAAAAATAAAAGAATGTAAACAATCTAATTTTTAAGTATATAAAAAATAAAGAAGTAATAAACAAATAAATAAATAGAAAAAAAAAACAGCTTGTAAAAGGTTGAAGTTAAATAAACAAAGGATTAAATTGAAATTTAAATTAAATTAAGGGGGCATAAATTGTAAATAATAAAAAATAAACTAATAAAACAGAATAAATGACCAAAATAACATGCGCGAAAGAAATAGGGACTAAATGGGAAATTATCCCAAACTTCCTTATGCGCACCGTTTCTCAAAAGGACCAAAATAAAAAATTTAAAATTAAATGGGATAAATTTAAAAGGAAAAAAAAGAGAAATAGGACTGTATTGAAAAATGTTTAAAAAGCGGAAGGACTTGGGCTGCAATTAGACCCTCGTCGTGAAAACACACAGACTTTGCCAACGTTTGAGTCGAGTCTCGGGTCGCCCCAAAACGACGCCGTTTTGGGGCGTATAGAGTCGTGACGAAACTACGTCATTTAGGGCCCCTATATAAGTCAAAAATGTTTCAAAAAAAAAATCATTTCTAAACTATTTAAAAAAAAAAACTACTTTGCTTTTTTTTCTCTGAACGGGTCTTTGAGTCCGGCCATGGGAACGGTGAACCTCTGTCGTGGTCGCCGGTTGTCGGCGACGGTGACCACCATCTCCGATGGCCGAAAAATTGCCAAAAACCCTCCTTTAACCCCTTTTTTTGCAAGGAACCCAATTTTGGGTTTAAAATCCTTAAAATCTCGGCAAAATCGGGCCAAAAGTAAAGAGACCTTTTAGTTTCTTATTCCTTCCGACGAGGCCCTCAACGGAGTCCTAAAGGGACTCCGAGGCTTCTCAAGCCAGAGACGATTCTCACCAATGGCCGAAATAGGTAAAAAATATCCCCTTTTCTATTTTACTTTATTTGTTTCGAAAAAACTAAAAATAAATAAATCGAAGAAAGAATCACCTTTTGTATTCAGTTTTTTTTTATCTATTTTGATTGCTTGTCTCTATAAAAAAAACATGGTTTTTATGGCTTTTATAGCCGAATACGTTACATCGAATTGTTGTTTTTTTACTGTTCTTTGCAACTATTCTTTTCGTGTTTGTCTCTGTCCTTGTGTTTTCTTTTTGCAGGTGGCGGTGGAGTCAACGGTGGGGAGAGGCACTTCCCTACTGTTTTGGTGAAATGGTGGCAGACCTTGGGCGGCATTTGTGCTGACATGGTGAAGGCATAGGAGCGGCGGGGGCTGGAGGCTTAGAAGAATTAGGGTTTTCTATTTTAAGTTTAGGAGATTTGGGCTTGGGCTTAGGTAATTGGGTTTTTAGGTTTTTTTGTAAATGGATTGTTTTTTTATTGGACTTTATTATTTTTTGTTTTAACTTGATTTTTTTGTTTTATTTGTTTGGGCCGAGCAGAATTGGGCTTCTACAACTACTATTATTTTATAACAAATAATATTTGTTTTATGAATTAATATAATAATGTGAATCTACAAACAAAGAAAAGACTTGAAATACATTCAAACAATGAAAGTGATAGAGAAATATAAAGAGATTTTTACCTATAAACTTTGAAAAGCTTTCAAGAATAATGTACTTATAAATTGTTGAATCCCAAAAAATATTTATTCATACATTGCTTCAAATAGTAAATCCACTCAGAATTCTACTATATCAAGCATCATTGATGTCAATCTTTCATTATTAAAATTACATGAACTACATTTAACACTTGATTTCGACCTCCTTCGTTTTGGAAATAAAAAAGAAATTGGTGCCGCGAGCAGGATCCTAAACCACTTCATACCATTTTTAAACGCTTCTTGATTTAATTTTCTTCTGATAAATAGACATTTGATTCCTGCACCCTTTATAAAATTTGAAAAAAAATTATACACTCAAAATAATAAAAATTGAAATTGATATACAAAATCATGATAATTGATTAAATCAAAGAGAACAAAAAATTGTGATTATGTGGGGTGAAATGTTTAACATTTATATTCATTTAATAGGAGGTTGTAATGTGTAAGAATTGTAACATCCTGAATTAATGGGCCTTTGCATTTGATGTGTGTTACGTTCAATGTGTTAATTAAAAGGTTTAAGGGGTTCAAATTGGGCTCAGGCTTAGGCAAAGGCCTTGATTAAAATTTTCTGTTTGGGCATTATAGGGTTTAACAGGTAGTATCTATGTTTAAAATATCAAGGTGGGTTTGTGGCCCAATATTTAGTGGCGCTGAAAGGGAGCTAGAGGGTGGCGTCACTAGCAGAGGAAAGAGGGCCAAGCTTGGACACAAGGAGCCCATGATTTTGGGCCATGTTCGGCACTTAAAAGGGGAATAAGGGGGGACGGCATTGAGGCTAGAAAATAGGAGGATTAAATAATATGGATAATAAGGATAAAGAGCTGATAAAAGAAGGAAGAGCTGGTTCTATCTAGGTTTCTTTTAAAGGTATGAATAGATTTAGATAAATGAGAAAAGTTAGGAGCTATCTGCTGAGAATAGAGTTGGCCAAAATTCCATCACCTAGAGGAGTAAAGAAATCGGTTTCTAATTGCTATAGGGGGTGCCGAATTTTTCCTTTTTATGGGCTTAATTCTTTAGTTATCAGGAAGGGCACTTTCGGGTTTGTTAGGTAAGTGCCAAAATTTCTATAAATAGGGGGGGATAGCTCATCAATTCCGACATTTGAACCCTAATATTTTCTCCATTCTTTGTGCCGAAATTCTCAGTCTCCCTCTGCAATTTCTTTTCTTTTGATTCCTTCAAAAGCCGAAATCTCCCAATCTTCTCAACATCTTTTCTTTCAAAAGACGAAACCCTGAACTCTCTTCTCATCTTCATAGCCGAATACTCCCTATTCTTTGCCGATTTCTTCAACTAAAAGCCGAAACTACTTAGATTTGTTCCTATCATCTTCTCTTCCGATCTTCTCAAAAGCCGAGAATCTCTAAGGGGTTGTCAAATTCTCTCAAGTAAGGTGAGTGCCGATTTTCCTATCTCTTCAATCTCCTTTCGCTTTTAAGAGACAAGGCCGAATGGCCACTTGGTTGTTAAGGTCATTTGTCGAATGAAGCTAATATTTTCTCTCTTTTGCGCTTGGGCAAGATTCCGGATTTGAAGGAAACTCGATCATCTAGATTTAAAAGCCGAAAATCACTAGTCTCTAATTTCGGGATTTTAAGGTAAGGTGATTTTCCTAGATTTTCACTAGATTCGCTCATCGCATGCAGAGATCTTAACTTTATGATGTGGATTAACGATCATATGTTGTGATAGTAGTTCGACAAGGACTTTTGATGGAATCGAATATGGATCGGGAAAGGAGAGGATTGGGTCTGTAAACCCAATCCCTAAGTTTAAGAAACGAGTGTGTGTCAAGATGCGACGGATTGGCCACCGTGTTGTGGACCGGCTTCAACAACACCTTAGGCAAGTAGCGCTTGTATCGACTTCCGATAGTGTCGATATAGAGAGTGTCGTTCTAACAATGAATCAGTGTGTAGATCTCTAACACAAATAATCTGTATGAATGTATACATATGTTTATGTTATGGGCTAAAAGCCGGATAATAGGTCGTGTAGATAATAAATAAAACCCTAAAAGGGTTAGACAAGGATGCCAGTACGTAATCATAGAAATCTCTATGTGTATCGAAATATATGAAAGCCTCACATGATGTTTTCTTTATGTGTGTATGCATGGGGTGGGATTATGATAATGAAGGGGAAGTGCATGATAGGTCACAATAGTGATCGGTGGTAGAAATCCCACGTTATTTAAATGTTAGGTCACATAGTGATCGGTGGCTATGCCATGTTTAATGATTCCTGACAAACAGGAATAGGTAGTACGGCTGTCGTTATGGTGTGTAGCGGATGGAGGGTTGATTGTAGAAATCCCCGAGGTATGATGGTTGGTACGGGCTGGTGTGTAGGGGATGGAATTCTAGGATGGGTTGGGCTATTCATCATTTACTGTTTATCATGTAATTACGATTGTTGCCTCTATGTATGGGCCAAGGCCCATAATGTGTTTCTGGGCCTCAGGTCAGTGTTTTAGGGATTTATACACTGAGTCTTGGTGACTCACGCTTTCCTTTTTTTTTTCTCTACTCTTTCAGATGAGTAGTAGGTCGTGGACATGGGTGCCGAGACAGACTCGAGGGGCCATCAACTTTTTATTTCTATAGATTATTTCGGTTTTTCTTTAAGTTTTGATTTTGGGAATATTTTTTGTAATAAGGCCCCATAGTAATATTTCACTACATAGTTTTTAATATTTGCAACTTATGAAACTTTGTCTAAGGTTTAATTATTCAAAATAATAATACAAGGTTTGTTTTTTTTTCAAATGATATTTATTTATTCAAATATGGTCTAATTAACTTATACTTTCCCAAAACCTACGCAGCAAAAGTTTTCAATGTACAACCCGTAGCATACCAGATCTGGTCGAAACTTATGGGCCGGGTTTGGGGTGTTACATTTTAGTATCAGAGCCCAGTTCAAAACACGGGCTGTGAAATGGGTCTAGTACCGTTTTAAAGTTGATAAGAATTTGGAAAAGTTTGGGTTGAGAAATGGCCTTCGAGTCTCACTCACCCGATCCACGCAGGTAAGTATTCTGAACTTTTGGATGTGATATGAATGTGGGGCTTGATGGGTTTTATGGACGTAGACTAAGTATGATAGTATTGATGGACTTTAGGGCTAGTTTACTCAACTCTTCAGTTTCATAAAATTTAATCCAACCAAACAAACCTGTGAACAAGTCGCCGAGATAGGGTGTGGCAAACAGCATACGCATGTCTAGGATTGGATTCGTGGAGAGCTTGGTATTTAAGCAGTCCTAGTGACTCACCTCCTCTTCGCTGGAATCCTACCTGGTGCGTAGTGACTGTTCACCTTAGCCATCCTATTTTGTAAAATTTCTAAAATCACCTTTAGTTTTGAAAATGACCAAAATACCCCTGATTTGTAAAATTACCGAAATACCCCCGGATTACAAAATTACCGAAATTACCCCTGTAGGATAAAATTACGAAAATACCCCTGGGTAGTGAAATGATGAAAATACCCTTACATGATGACTGTGATGCCACTTGTACATTGATGAATGAATGTATGTGCTCCTAGAATTAGGAAACACAAACTTGAGACCGAATCGTAGATATAATCGCTAATTCGGCGTAACTACTCAAAACTACTATTCATAAGACTGCTCGTGGTTAATCGCTGGAAGAAAACTAATAATTCATAAAATTTCTAATCAGATAAACGAGAATCGGTAGAATGAGTACAATGGGTCGTTGACGTCCGCCGCGTGGTCGTGGTAGGGGAAGGATGGCGTGTCGTAACCAGTGGGATCTCGTCATGGGTCCGGAAACGAGATGCCTGCATCACCACCACCGTGGAGGAGGAATTTCAGACCGCACGGCCGGAGATGATGCGGTATCTCGTGCAATGTTAATGGTTTTAGAGAGGGTTGCTGGTCGTATGGGCACAGGAGCCCGTAAATCAATGTCGAAACGACTTACAGCCAATGGGGCAGAAGTGTTTAGGGGAATTTCTGGTATAGCCCCGAGTTCAGCTAAGTATTGGTTGGAGGCAGTTGAGCGCATAATGAATGATTTGGATTTCACGGAGGAGGAGAAGTTGAAAGGGGTTGTATCTCTCCTACGGGACGAAGCTTATCAATGGTGGCTTACGGTTAAGGATGGTACGGTGGCTGACCGTATCACTTGGGATTCCTTCAAAATGGCGTTTCAGAGTAAATACATTGGGACAAGTTATGTGGATGCGCAGCGTAGAGCATTTCTAAATTTGGTGCAAGGAAGTAGGTCGGTGGCTGCGTACGAAGCGGAATTCTTACGCCTTAGCCGTTATGCTCATGGAATGGTGGCCACAGAGCATGAACGTTGTGTTCGATTTGAAGATGGTCTGAGAGATGATTTGCGTGTATTGATAGCACCATAGCGGGAAAGGGAATTCACTGTACTTGTGGAGAAAGCTAAGATAGCTGAGGAGGTGAAGCGGACAGAAAGGCTGAATCGAGATAGAGATAGGGGTGGAAGCAAGAGAAATTTTGAATCATCAGGGGCAGTCGGGCGTAATCAGAAAAGACCCAGGTCAGACGGGCCGAGATGAGAGGAGAGACCTACTGTTGCGGGTCAGACACAAAAGTGTGCTCGATGTGGTAAATTCCATGAAAGTGAGTGTTGGGCAGGGAGTGGAAAGTGCTTTAGGTGTGGATCTACGGACCACTAAGTTAGAAACTATCCGCAGCAATGGGGCAGTGAAGGGCTCACAGGTCAAGGGAATGCACAGCCGAGAAGAGGTGGTCAACAACCACCAAGGGGCCGTGGTCAAGCCAATGGTGGCAATGGCACAAGACATGGTCGTAGAGCACCAGGTGGAGGTCCAGGTTATGCTGAGGCGAGGCAGCCAGCCTTGGTCTATGCAGCACGTCGCCAAGGGGACGAGGACGCTCCAGATGTGAATACCGGTGCGTACTCTATCATATTATCCCAAGTGTTTCTTTTGGCTTTAGAATTAGAGTTCGCAGCGGAAGCATAGTGGTGAGACTTGGGTAGTATGATTAATAGTTAGTTGGAAATTTCGAGGACGAAATTTCTTTAAGGGGGTAGAACTGTAACATCCTGAATTAATGGGCCTTTGCATTTGATGTGTGTTATGTTCAATTTGTTAATTAAAAGGTTTAAGGGGTTCAAATTGGGCTCAGGCTTTGGCATAGGCCTTGATTAAAATTTTCTGTTTGGGCATTATAGGGTTTAATAGGTAGTATCTGTGTTTAAAATATCAAGGTGGGTTTGTGGCCCAATATTTAGTGGCGCTGAAAGGGAGCTAGAGGGTGGCGTCACTAGCAGAGGAAAGAGGGCCAAGCTTGGACGCAAGGAGCCCATGATTTTGGGCCATGTTCGGCACTTAAAAGGGGAATAAGGGGGGACGGCATTGAGGCTAGGAAATAGGAGGATTAAATAATATGGATAATAAGGATAAAGAGCTGATAAAAGAAGGAAGAGGTGGTGCTATCTAGGTTTCTTTTAAAGGTATGAATAGATTTAGATAAAGGAGAAAAGTTAGGAGCTATCTCACGAGAAACAGAGTTGGCCGAAATTCCATCACCTAGAGGAGTAAAGAAATCGGTTTCTAATTGCTATAGGGGTGCCAAATTTTTCCTTTTATGGGCTTAATTCTTTAGTTATCGTGAAGGGCACTTTCGGGTTTTGATAGGTAAGTGCCGAAATTTCTATAAATAGGGGTGATAGCTCATCAATTCCTGGCATTTGAACCCTAATCTTTTCTCCATTCTTTGTGCCGAAATTCTCGCCTCTCCTCTGCAATTTCTTTTCTTTTGATTCCTTCAAAAGCCGAAATCTCCCAATCTTCTCAACATCTTTTCTTTCAAAAGACGAAACCCCTAAACTCTCTTCTCATCTCCATAGCCGAATACTCCTATTCTTTGCCGATTTCTTCAACTAAAAGCCAAAACTACTTAGATTTCTTCCTATCATCTTCTCTTCTCGATCTTCTCAAAAGCCGGAATCTCTAAGGGGTTGTCAAATTCTCTCTGCGTAAGGTGAGTGCCGATTTTCCTATCTCTTCAATCTCTCTTTCGGTTTTTAAGAGACAAGGCCGAATGGCCACTTGGTTGTTAAGGTCATGAATGAAGCTAATATTTTCTCTCTTTTGCGCTTGGGCGGCATTCCGGATTTGAAGGAAACCTGATCATCTAGATTTAAAAGCCGAAAATCGCTACTCTCAATTTCCGGGATTTTAAGGTAAGGTGATTTTCCCTAGATTTTCACTAGATTCGCTCATCGCATGCGAGATCTTAACTTTATGATGTGGATTAACGATCATATGTTGTGATAGTAGTTCTGAAAAGGACTTTTGGTGGAATCGAATATGGATCAGTGCAAAGGAGAGGATTGGGTCCAGTAAACCCAATCCCTAAGTTTAAGAAACGAAATGTCACGCTAAGCAGACGATTGGCCACCGTGTTGTGGACCTTCTTCAACAACACCTTAGGCAAGTAGCAGTTGTATCAACTTCTGATAGTGTCGACATAGAGAGTGTCGTTCTAACAGTAATCAGGTGTGTAGATCTATAACGCACAAATAATCTGTATGAATGTATATATATGTTTATGTTATGGGCTAAAAGCCAGATAATAGGCTGTGTAAACAGTCGAATAAAACCCTTAAAGTGTTAGGCAAGGATGCCAGGTACGTAATCATAGAAATCTCTATGTGTATCGAAATATATGAAAGCCTGCATGACGTTTTCTTTATGTGTGTATGCATGGGGTGGATTATGATAATGAAGGGGAAGTGCATGATAGGTCACAATAGTGATCGGTGGTAGAAATCCCACGTTATATATGTAACATCCCAAAAATGGGGTTATTTAGTATTTAATTATTTTTTTTGTTATGAACAGCTGTGATATTATTTATGGAATAATAGAGCTTAATTTAAGGCTTTGAGTGTGCCCGGTGTGATAGAAAAATTTCAGTTTTTAATTTTAAAGGAAGGGAGCCTTAGCAAGTGGGTGTTATAAGAATAAATGGGGATAAATTGGACATAAGATGAGCTTAGAATAAGTGGCAAAGCAAGCCCACTTAAGAGCTAGCATGTGACGCCACCAAGGAACAAGGGAGAGCCTTGGTTCGAGTCACAAAATCTTTCCCTTTTTGCTCTTTATTTGGACGGCAACAAGGGGAGAGTTCTCCTCGGTTTAAACTCTTTTAAATAATGGGATAATAATAGGATTTAGTTAGATTTTTAAGTAGATTAATTAATAGATTAATAGATTAATCTCTAAGTATTAGCCAGAGAAAATATAGGCCTTGGAATTAATTCAAATTATTTGAATTAATACAAATATGTGGTCAAGAGTAACTTGGAGTGTTTTGCCGAAATTTGAACTCTCCCTAGGGAGAGTGGACGGCAAGCTTAGGAGGGGGGAAACCGAATTTCTTTGTTATTTTCTTCATTATTTCGGCTAAGGCTCCATCTTTGAATTTTCTTCTCTTTATTCTCTCAAAACTAAAAACCCTTTTTCTTTTAGATCTTGGCCAAACCTCCTATACTTCACCCTCCATCTATTTCTTTTCAACCTTCAACAAAACCGAATGCACCATTGATTCTTTCCCATCTTCTTTTTTTTCCTTTTCCTGTTGGCCGAATACCCTCCTCTTCTATTTGCCGAAACTCTAAACACCTTCTTCCCTCATTATTTTTCTCTCTAGTCGAAGTACTCCACACCTTGGTGCCGAAACTCTCTTTTCCCATTTGGTGTATCTCTGGCCGAATATTAAAGCAAGGGTAAGTATGCTGAAACTCTTTTCCATGTCCCATTCTCTCTGTCGACTTGGTTAAATAGAAAAGCTGAATTATTTTAACGACTAATCGGTGATAGAATCGGATCTATTTAGGTACCCAAGATTTTTAAGTATTCGATCCAAGCCTCACCCTTGTAAATCGCTTTTGGTAAGGATCTATTCTTTTGGTGTTCGATTAAGCCAAGGGCTACTAATAATGATGGTGACCGATTGTAGGAAGTGAAGCGATTTGTGAACCGGCACCAAGTGAGTACTTAGAGGCAAATAGGTAAGGTTTGGGTTCAATTGGTAACCCTTTAGATTTATTTGATTTGGCCGAATAGGCCATAGTACTAATCCCATAGTTGGCCGAATATAGGTGCAAGTAGATCTAGGGTGCCACTCTTCTTTCGGGATTAAGACTTCTCGTGGTGACAGGTGTGTACATACACACATATAACTTGTTAAATATGCTAATTGTTGTGAATGCTATCTTGATTTTATGTAGCATTGGATAATATACCATATCGGTATAGATGGTGATTCGTGTAAGTACCATTAATATGAACTTGTTATTTGATGCTTTTGGGAAGCATAATGCATTGATACATGAGATTTAAGTATGAGATGACATGAAACATATACATATGTGATTGATGTGGGATTGATGAGAGGAGGGGGCAGTGATGTTTCGTGCTGACGAGCACCAGTGTTTTGGTAACACACTGTGACTATAAGTCACCGTGAGGTTTGGTACCTCCGCAGGTTTGGTACCTCATAGCGACTTGTCCCCGTGGTTAACACCACCGTGGGTTGGCCCCACTTGAGATATGGGATCGTCCGCCGCTGATTTGGTATCACACGATGGGTTGGCCCCATCACCCGATTTGTGTCTACGGACACCAGTGCTTTGGTAGCACATTGTGACTATATGTCACCAAGTGGTTTGGCACCACCAGTGTTTTGGTAACACATTGTGACTACGGTCACCAGTGGTTTGGTACCACGTGGGGTAGACAAAGGCGTTTGGTTGGCTAGGTTGGGCACACGATACTCGCGTATTAATCGTTATATGTTGTGTATGAAATGTTGTTTTTTTTAAACGGGGGAAGGGTTACATACTGAGTCTTGGTGACTCACCTTCTCCTTTAACATTTTTCAGGTGACTCGTAAATGGCGGTTGAGGAGCCGGTTGGACTCGAGGTGGCCATGCAGTGGACTTGCATAAACTAAACTTAAACTTAGTTATTTTATTTTATTGGGTTGTTTTTATTTTGGTTGTAATAAGGCCTCCATAAACTTTATTTGTGTTATTTCTTATATGTTGGATATTTACTTTAAACTATATTATTAAAACTCGAATTAAAATCACATGTTTTCTTAAATTAACACGAAAATGTTTTATCGTGCCATCGGGCACACTTGAAATTTGTGTAATAACCGGACTTAATTAAACTTCCAAATTAAAACTAAGTATAGTTTTGGCAAGATAACCAAAGACAAGGGGTTTTCAAACGAAACTTGAGTTGGTTCTAGATGGTGTTCAAACAGCTTTTCTCCGTAGCAAATCAAATTCGATCGTAATGTTTGGGCCGGGTTTGGGTTGTTACAAAATTGGTATCGAGCCCACCAAAATCTCTACTGTGGGGCCCAAGGCCCAAAAATGTTTAGGTAGGCCTTATGGAATGATTTTTGGTTTTTGAACAAAGATGGCCCGAGTCTCCCACCGATCCGCCTGTAAGTATATCTAAACCTCTTGGTGAATTATATTCAGTAGAAGGGTAGGAAACATGGAACGTAGATAGACTTATAGGATTTGGACCCTAAGGTTAGATTACTCAAACACAAACGAAGCATAAGACTTAAAGAACTAAACCAACCTATGACTTAGCCAATGAGCTAGGGTGTGGTAACCCCCTGCACGCATGTCTAGGATTGGATCCTAAGAGCCTCGGTATTTAAGCAAATCCTCGTGACTCACCTCCTCTTCGCAGTATCCTACCCGTGCGTAGCTTCTGCTCACCCTAACTCGTAAGGCTCGGCGGTGTGGTAACCTCTGTGCGCATGTCTAGAAAGGTTCAAAGAGAGCTTGGTATTTAAGCGGTCCGCGTGACTCACCTCCTCTTCACTCGACTCGCCTGGTGCGTAGCTTTGGTTCACCCCGATCGGAGGGCTCTGGTCATAGGCTAAACACAATGATTAAAACCCGAAAGGGAATCACCTTGTTTTTCAAATAGAATGAAACCACAAACCCCGATGCTTTCAAAACTTGTCCAATAACTTTCTCAAACCCTAGAACATTACTTTTACAACGTTTTTCTCGGAAAACTTGATTTGTGGAAAATTACAGAAATACCCTTAGGGATAAAATTACCAAAATGCCCCTGACCCATAAAATATTAATTCAATGGTTTTGCCTAAAAATTTCAACTAATTTACAAATATTCAGCAACTTAGCTTTGGAAATCATCAAAGAAAATATTTTGGTTCTAGAAAATTACTGAAAATACCCTTGTAGGAAAAAGACTAATTACCCCCCGGTTAGAAATGGGCGTAAATGTCCGATGAGTGAATAGGTATGGGAAGTATTAAGGAATGGATGCATGAACTTCTTTGTGTGAACTAGGATAGGAAATCAAATATTGCTTGCTCGAAAGAATCTCTCGATTAAACCCTATCCATAAAATTTCTTCATGAGTAATAAAGTGAAACAAATGCTAACGCATAAAATTTTTCTTAACCGATTAAAAGCGCGTAGATAGAATGAGTTCTAGAGGACGTGGACGCCGTGGACGTGGTAGGGGTAGGATGACGGTGTCCCAACCCGTCAGTCGTGACAAGGTTCGAAAATGAGGTACCATCGCCACCACCACCTCCTACTTTTAGAGCCGAGGAGCCGATCGCACCGGTGGCGAGGCGGTATCGCAAGTCGTGTTGCGAGTTTTGGAGATGGTGGTCGGGGCTGGTGGAAATGTAGGAGCTCTGAAATCGTCCCTCGAGCGACTCCGATCTAACGGAGCGGAGGTATTCCGAGGTGTGTCGAGTGGCACCCAGCAGTGGAATATCGGCTAGAGTCAATCGAAAAGAATCATGGATGACCTTGACTCGACCGATGAAGAAAAAAGTCGAAAGAAGCGTGTCGCGCTAAAGGATGAAGCGACGCTGGTGGCTTACGGTTCGCGATGGGGCTACAAAGCAGATGATTTGACTTGGGAGTATTTCGTAACCACCTATCGTAGAAAAGTATGTGGGCATCGCCACACCGATGCGCAGAAAAGGCTTTTCCGGGATTAGTGCAAGGAACTAAGTCCGTGTCTGAATATGAGGCGAATTTCTAAGGCCGAGTAGGTATGCGAGAGGCATCGTGTTCATCGAACATGAGCGCCGTGTCCGCTTTGAGGACGGACTCGAGATGATTTAAGGTTACATGATTGCCCCACAAAGAGTTCGTGAGTTCTCATCCCTAGTGGAGAAGGCTAAGGTAGCCGGAAGGGATCAAGGAGGCCGTGAGGCGAGCTATAGTAAGAACAATCGTAAGAGAGGATTTGGGTCACCGATCAAGCGGAAGTGCTCGTAAAAGGCTAGGCCAAGTGGGCCCAATCAGTGCAAAGAAGGCCCACGATCGCTAATCGTGAGGCCGACTCGGTAAAACCGCCGTGGGAAAGACCCATTGGGGAGGTTGTTGGACCGGTGATAAAGGATGTTTTGAGTGTGGGTCTTTGGAGCATCGTGTCGAGATTGTCCCCGAAACTAGCTAAGAAGCGGCAGAGGGCGTAACCGCGCTCAAGATAGAAATGTAGGACCACGAGGGTCGTGGTAATGGCAGAGGAAACAACGGTCCTAACCGAGGTCGTGGAACTCAAGGCGCGCAGGTTCAGTAACACAGAGGCTAGGCGTACCGGCTTAGTTTACGCAAATGAGGTGTCGCGAAGAAGGTGACGCACCGGATGTCATAACCGTGACGCTTTCTAATTTTCGGTTTTCCTTATGTTGCATTGATTGATGTGGGCTCGACGCACTCGTACATTGCTAGTAGTGTGGTAGGAACTATGGACCTAAACTCCAAACCGCTTCTAGGAGATGACCGTAGTTAGCCCCTTAGGTCACTCCGTAGTCGTAGATAGACTTTATAGAGGCGCACTCCTAGAACTTCAAGGGGTAGTATTTGTAGTGATCTAGTGGAACTACCGCTTGGGGAGTTCAATTTGATCCTTGGTATGGATTGGTTGGTTAAGTACCAAGCGAATTTGGATTGCGCGCTAAGCGCATGGTCCTTAAGACGGAAGGTGATGAAGTGGTTATGATAGGAGATAGAAGGAATTATCTATCCAATGTAGTGACCGCCTTGAAGGTGAAAAGATGGTCAAGAAGGGTTGTGAGGCGTATTTGGTTCAAATCAGTGGCTGGAAGCTAAGGGGTTAGTAGTTGGAAAGGTCCGAACGGTTGGGGAATTTGTTGATGTATTCCCGTAAGAACTTCCGGTTTGCCTCCAGATCGGAAGTCGAATTCGTATAGACTTGCTACCGAACGGCACTGTGTCCATAGCACCATACCGAATGGCACCAAAGGAATTGGTGGAGCTAAAGGCTCAAATTCGTGAGCTCTTGGATAGAGGGTTTATACGACCAAGTATATCCCCGTGTGGGAGCACCGTGTTGTTTGTCAAGAAGAAGGACGGTTCTATGCGGATGTGTATCGACTCACCGCCGCTTGAACAAGTTAATGATCAAGAACAAGTATCCGCTGCCTCGGATTGACGACTTGTTTGATCAACCGAAGGGTGCCTCGGTGTTTTCAAGATTGACCTTAGGTCGTTTACCATCAACTTAAGGTGAAGGAGGCCGACGTTCACAAGACGGCATTCGAACTCGGTATGGGCATTTCGAGTTCTTGGTAATGCCATTCGGGTTGACTAATGCGCCGGCAAAGATTTATGGACTTGATGAATAGAGTATTCCAACAAGATTTGGACCAGTTTCGTCGTGGTGTTCATAGACGACATATTGGTTTACTCAAAGACAGAAGAGGAGCATGACAAGCATTTACGGATAGTTCTGCAAGTATTGAGGAGAAGCCAGTTATATGCCAAATTCAGTAAGTGTGAATTTTGGCTTAGAGAAGTGGCTTTCTTAGGTCATGTAGTATCAGCTGAAGGAATTAGGGTAGACCCTCGCAAGATTGAAGCAGTATTGGAGTGGAAACCACCTAGGTCGGTGGCTAAAATACGAAGTTTTCTGGGTTTAGCAGGTACTATCTGAGATTCGTGGAAGGATTCTCTCTAATAGCAAATACGTTGACCAGGTTACTAAGGAAAGGTGTTCCATTTGTATGGACGGAGAAGCAAAGAAGAAAGCTTTGATAAATTAAGGGAAATTTTGACTAAGCTCCGGTTTTGGTACACCAAGCAGAAAGTTATTCACAGTCTATTGTGATGCATCTCACACCGGTTTGGGATGTGTGTTGATGCAGATGGGAAGGTAGTAGCCTATGCATCCCGGGCCGCTTAAGACCGCATGAGGTTAACTACCCAACGCACGACTTGGAGTTAGCGCGGTCGTCTTCGCTCACGAAGATATGGAGACATTACTCGTATGGGGAGAAGTCGATAGTCTACACGGATCACAAAAGCTTGAGGTACCTTCCGACTCGTAAGGATCTCGAATCGAGACAGCGTCGGTGGATTGAACTACTAAAGGACTACGATTGTTCAATCGAGTACCATCCGGTAAGGCTAATGTGGTAGCCGACGATTGAGCCGGAAGGTGGTGACGGACTTAAGAGCAATGTTCGCTCGGTTGAGTCTATATGATGATGGGAGTCTTTTGGCGTAACTCCGAGTAAAGCCGACTTGGATTGAGGAGATTAAGGAAAAGCGCTTAGTGGATGAAGGCTTGAGCGCTAAGAGGGTACAAGTTCGTGATGGTGGCTTGGAAGGGTGCAGCTTTGTCTAGTGATGGAGTGCTTTGTTTTCAAGGACGAGTATGTATGCCAAAGGATACAGAATTAAGGCGAAAAATTCTCCAAGATGCACATAGCAGCCCATACGCTATGCATCCCGGGGAAGCAAGATGTATGGAGATTTGCGAAATGCTTACGTGGCCGTGGTTGAAGCGTGAGATAACGAGAGTTCGTAGGAAAGTGTCCGACATGCCAAGCGAGTTAAGGCTGAACATCGCTTACCATCGGGACTACTTCAACCGATAAAGATCCTCAATGGAAATGGGAGAGGATCACCATGGATTTTGTTAGTGGGCTACCCTTACGCCCACCAAGAAGGATGCAGCTTTGGGTAATTGTGGATCGCCGACTAAATCAGCTCACTTCATGCCTGAGAATGGATTACTCACTCCGAAGCTAGCGAAGTCGTATGTGGGTGAAATAGTGAGGTTGCATGGTGTGCCAAAGTCGATTATCTCGGATAGGGATCCCGATTCACATCAAGGTTTTGGAAAGCGTTGCATCAAGCTTTGGGTACACGTTAGATTTCAAGACGGCTTTCCATCCACAAATTGACGGACGATCGGAAAGGGTGATACTGATTTTAGAAGACATGTTGAGAGGTCGTGTCTTGGATTTTAGTGGTAGTTGGGAGGAGTACCTACCATTAGCGGAATTCGCTTATAACAATAGTTATCAAGCGAGTATTCAAATGGCTCCATATGAGGCCCTATATGGACGAAAGTGCCGTACTCCTACATGTTGGACGAAGTTGGGAGAACGACAAGTTCTGGGTCCAGAATTGGTAACCGAGACGGAAGACAAAGTCAAGATGATTCGGTCTCGTCTCAAGGAAGCATCGGATAGGCGTAAGTCTTATGCCGATCTCAAACGCAAGGAAATGGAGTATCTTGTCGGGAGATAAAGTCTTTCCAAAGTGTCGCTTGGAAAAAGGTGTTGAGATTTGGACGGAAAGGGAAGCTAAGCCCAAGGTTCATCGGGCCATATACAGTTGTAAAGCGAGTAGGACCGATAGCTTATCAGCTAGAGCTGCCGGTAGAACTGAATCAGATTCATGACGTATTTCATGTATCAATGCCGAGATCGGTATCGGTCGAGATCCTTCGCACGCTGTGCCAAGAATGAGATTGATTGAGTGAACTCGGATTTATCTTTTGAAGAAGAACCGGTTCGATTGTAGACCGAGATGTGAAAGTTCTACGTAGGAAGGCAAAGGCCTTTAGTGAAGGTGTTATGGCGGAACCACGGAGTGGAAGAAGCTACGTGGGAGCCCGATGAGGTGATGCGCGCATAATACCCCATCTCTTTTGATCAAGGAATTTCGAGGACGAAATTTATTTTAAGGGGGTAGAATGTAACATCCCAAAAATGGGGTTATTTAGAATTTAATTATTTTTTTTTTATGAACAAATGTGATATTATTTATGGAATAATAGAGCTTAATTTAAGGCTTTGAGTGTGCCCGGTGTGATAGAAAAATTTCAGTTTTTAATTTTAAAGGAAGGGAGCCTTAGCAAGTGGGTGTTATAAGAATAAATGGGGATAAATTGGACATAAGATGAGCTTAGAATAAGTGGCAAAGCAAGCCCACTTAAGAGCTAGCATGTGACGCCACCAAGGAACAAGGGAGAGCCTTGGTTCGAGTCACAAAATCTTTCCTTTTTGCTCTTTATTTGGACGGCAACAAGGAGAGTTCTCCTCGGTTTAAACTCTTTTAAATAATGGGATAATAATAGGATTTAGTTAGATTTTTAAGTAGATTAATTAATAGATTAATAGATTAATCTCTAAGTATTAGCCATAGAAAATATAGGCCTTGGAATTAATTCAAATTATTTGAATTAATACAAATGTGTGGTCAAGAGTAACTTGGAGTGTTTTGCCGAAATTTGAACTCTCCCTAGGGAGAGTGGACGGCAAGCTTAGGAGGGGGGAAACCGAATTTCTTTGTTATTTTCTTCATTATTTCGGCTAAGGCTCCATCTTTGAATTTTCTTCTCTTTATTCTCTCAAAACTAAAAACCCTTTTTCTTTTAGATCTTGGCCGAACCTCCTATACTTCACCCTCCATCTATTTCTTTTCAACCTTCAACAAAACCGAATGCACCATTGATTCTTTCCCATCTTCTTTTTTTTCCTTTTCCTGTTGGCCGAATACCCTCCTCTTCTATTTGCCGAAACTCTAAACACCTTCTTCCCTCATTATTTTTCTCTAGCCAAAGTACTCCACACCTTGGTGCCAAAACTCTCTTTTCCCATTTGGTGTATCTCCGGTCGAATATTAAAGCAAGGGTAAGTATGTCAAACTCTTTTCCATGTCCCATTCTCTCTCTGTCGACTTGGTTAAATAGAAAAGCTGAATTATTTTAACGACTAATCGGTGATAGAATCGGATCTATTTAGGTACCCAGGATTTTTAAGTATTCGATCCAAGCCTCACCCTTGTAAATCGGTTTTGGTAAGGATCTATTCTTTTTGGTGTTCGATTAAGCCAAGGGCTACTAATAATGATGGTGACCGATTGTAGGAAGTGAAGCAGATTTGTGAACCGGGTACCGAAGTGAGTACTTAGAGGCAAATAGGTAAGGTTTGGGTTCAATTGGTAACCCCTTTAGATTTATTTGATTTGGCCGAATAGGCCATAGTACTAATCCCATAGTTGGCCGAATATAGGTGCAAGTAGATCTAGGGTGCCGACTCTTCTTTCGGGATTAAGACTTCTCGTGGTGACAGGTGTGTACATACACACATATAACTTGTTAAATATGCTAATTGTTGTGAATGCTATCTTGATTTTATGTAGCATTGGATAATATACCATATCGGTATAGATGGTGATTCAGGTAAGTACCTGTTAATATGAACTTGTTATTTGATGCTTTTGGGAAGCATAATGCATTGATACATGAGATTTAAGTATGAGATGACATGAAACATATACATATGTGATTGATGTGGGATTGATGAGAGGAGGGGGCAGTGATGTTTCGTGCTGACGAGCACCAGTGTTTTGGTAACACACTGTGACTATAAGTCACCGTGAGGTTTGGTACCTCCAGAGGTTTGGTACCTCATAGCGACTTGTCCCCGTGGTTAACACCACCGTGGGTTGGCCCCACTTGAGATATGGGATCGTCTCGCGCTGATTTGGTATCACACGATGGGTTGGCCCCATCACCCGATTTGTGTCTACTTTGACACCGTGCTTTGGTAGCACATTGTGACTATATGTCACCAAGTGGTTTGGCACCACCAGTGTTTTGGTAACACATTGTGACTACGGTCACCAAAGGGTTTGGTACCACGTAGGGTAGACAAAGGCGTTTGGTTGGCTAGGTTGGGCACACGATACTCTGCGTATTAATCGTTATATGTTGTGTATGAAATGTTGTTTTTTTAAACGGGGAAGGGTTACATATCGAGTCTTGGTGACTCACCTTATCCTTTAACATTTTTCAGTGACTCGTGGCGGCGGTTGAGGAGCCAGGTTGGACTCGAGGTGGCCATGCAAAGGACTTGCATAAACCGAACTTAAACTTAGTTATTTTATTTTATTGGGTTGTTTTTATTTTGGTTGTAATAAGGCCTCCATAAACTTTATTTGTGTTATTTCTTATATGTTGGATATTTACTTTAAACTATATTATTAAAACTGAATTAAAATCACATGTTTTCTTAAATTAACACGAAAATGTTTTATCGTGCCATCGGGCACACTTGAAATTTGTGTAATAACCGGACTTAATTAAACTTCCAAATTAAAACTAAGTATAGTTTTGGCAAGATAACCAAAGACAAGGGGTTTTCAAACGAAACTTGAGTTGGTTCTAGATGGTGTTCAAACAGTTTTTCTCCGTAGCAAATCAAATTCGGTCGTAATGTTTGGGCCGGGTTTGGGTTGTTACAATATAAATGTTAGGTCACATAGTGATCGGTGGCTATGCCACGTTTAATGATTCCTGACTAACAGGAATAGGCGACTTACCGTCGTTATGGTGTGTAGCGGATGGAGGGTTGATTGTAGAAATCCCCGAGGTGTGATGGTTGGTACGGGCTGGTGTGTAGAGGATTGAATTCTAGGTTGGGTTGGGCTATTCATCATTTACTGTTTATCATGTAGTTACGATTGTTGCCTCTATGTATGGGCCAAGGCCCATAATGTGTTTGTGGGCCTCAGGTCAGTGTTTTAGGGATTTATACACTGAGTCTTGGTGACTCACGCTTTCTTTTTTTTTCTCTACTCTTTCAGATGAGCAGTAGATCGTGGACATGGGAGCCGAGACAGACTCGAGGGGCCATCAACTTTTTATTTCTATAGATTATTTCGGTTTTTCTTTAAGTTTTAATTTTGGGAATATTTTTTGTAATAAGGCCCCATAGTTATATTTCACTACATAGTTTTTAATATTTGCAACTTATGAAACTTTGTCTAAGGTTTAATTATTCAAAATAATAATACAAGGTTTGTTTTTTTTTTCAAATGATATTTATTTATTCAAATATGGTCTAATTAACTTATACTTTCCCAAAACCTACGCAGAAAAAGTTTTCAATGTACAACCCGTAGCATACCAAATCTGGTCGAAACTTATGGGCCGGGTTTAGGGTGTTACAAGAATTTTTACATTTAATTAAACAATTATATTTATATAAGGTTTTAAACTTTGTTAAAAAATTTAGCATTACAAATTTAAAAAAAGTCAATTATTTTTTTAGAGAAAACAAAAAAGATATTATGTTGAATTGTGAGAAAATAACAAATATTTCTCAATTACTCTTGATAAATCTTTTAGAGTTAATTTTATAAAGTATATAGATAGATTATATATAGCTTACTTTAATGTTTTTTTTCTCAATCAAAAATTGTATGAAAATAAAACAAACAAATTAATGTTTGCAATTACAACAATACAACACGATAACATTCAATCCCAAACAATGAATGCGATATTTTTATCTATGCCTACCTTAATCAAAGAATTTACCCAACTATTAGCTTTCTCTGACATGAATCATTTTGACATAAGGAATCAATGTAATATAATTATCAATGACTTTGAATGTTTCATCATATTTTCTAGGTTGACGAACTGATTTAGAACACCATGAAACAACAACATTGGAGTCTGACTCAACAATTAGACTATGAAAATTCAACCACTAAATCTTGATAAAGATCCCCAATACAAATTTAATGGCATTAAGCTCAGCTAAATTAACATTGCAACAACAAAGAGGTCCGGAGAATAAAACTATCCTCTTACTCGATTCATTTCTAACAACATAATCACAACCAATTTGCGAAGATCCTCTCGAGGCATCACAAAGGCTTAATTTATTGCCTCCCAAATTTTACAATGTGCATATATATGATTGGTAGCTCTAAAAAAAAGTAATATACATATAACTGTGAATAATTTAACCATATAAAATTTGGTACAAATTAAAATATTTATTTACTTCTATATGAATAATAAAAAAATATATTTTTTGGAATTTAAACCTTTGCATTTGACATCAACTGTTGCTGTGCTATAACAACACTAAATCTACTTTCAAATAAAAACTTTGAAGAACTTTAACTTGAATATGAATATGTGTGTGAATGGCATGGATTGATTAACAAAGAAATAATATCAAAAGCAATGCATCACTTGTAGCAATTTTATAACTAAGAATAAGATATGATTGGATGAGTAACAAAATAATCAAATTCGAAAAATGAAAATCTCACCAACAATTTTTTTGTAAACATAAATCTATTGTTAGATAGTGACTAAATTAATGTGGGTTAAATATAAAATTGGCATTCGAATTTGTTCACTTCTTCCATGTAACAGCCCGATTTGGGGCCTAGTCGGAACAGTGGTGCGAGACCACAAATCTGAAATAGTAAAATGAGTTTTGAGGTTTAAGATATGTTTGCATGATAGTTTGAAAGTTTCATGTAGAAATTTTATGAAATTGTCATTGAATGGTCCATTAGGACTAAATTGCAAAAGTTGCAAAATTTGAGATTCTAGAAGCTTTTAGTATGAAATAGCTTTGGAATATTAATTAGAAGTCCTTAAATATCAATTTTCCCAAATTATAATTTTTGGACAAAAATGGACATGAGTTAGAAATTTTGAAAGTTTAGTGAGAAGGGCATTTTGGTCATTTATCAATTAAATGATTAAAAAGGGAAAAAGATGACAAAAATCTTATTCATCTTCTTCCCCTTGTGCCAAAAATTTGAGAGACTCCATAGCTAGGGTTCTTCAATTTTTGAAGCTTGCTAGTAAGTGCATCCTAGCCCCGTTTTTAATATTCTTCGTATTTTTAGAGTTCTCGTATTATGAATTAGCTATTTATAGCTATAAGTTGAGCTAGAATTCATGTTCATAAATCTACCCATGTATGAAATGCTTGTAAAATGATGTTTTATGAAAGATTATGAGAGTTTGATGTTAGATAAACATCTTTTCCTAAATAAATTTCATGAAAAATGCTAGTAAGGACTAGTTTGTAAAAATTGTGGAATTTGTCATACATGATAGAAATAGTGAGAATTGATTGTTGCTATAGTTGAGAGAGTGAATCAGCTAAGCATTAAGTTCACGAAAGTTTAATAAAAATCACTTTACGAGCCTTGGGGCCAAAGTGCAATTATGAGAAAGTTTAGGGACAAAATGGTAATTTTTCCGAAGTATGAGTTAAGAGTCAATTTAGTCAATGTGTGTATTAAATGAGCTAAATTATTATTATAGATCAAGAAAAAAGAAGCCCGGATCGAAACCAAGGCAAGAACAAAGTCGAGGACTAAATTGCATTTCTACATACATTTTGTACATTGAGGTAAGTTTGTATGATTTATAAGCTTTATGATTAATATCATTGAATTGTTTAGTATGATGAAGAATATATCTTAATTCCATGAGATTTTTGATGCTTTGTTAAACAAAGAAATCAATGAGATTAAGTATGAGAAAGTCCCGATTGAAGTTGAATTACTTAGGATACTCGATCTATCACATGAGACAAGGAAGTCCGTATAAGACCAAGCCAAGGCATGGCATCGGTTATCAAGTAAAGATGTCATGTAACTGCAAGACAAGTCTTGGCTTTGAAAAGCTATCATGAGATAAAGATCCCATGTAAGTCCAAGCCAAGGCATGGCATTAGTGAGTAACAAGGAAGATTTCATGTAAGTCCAAGCCAAGGCTCGGCATTGACCCGTTCATGAGTAAAGATACCAAGTAAGACCATGTCAAGACATGGCAATGGTAAGTTCCCAAGGGTACATACAAGGAAGACTTCGCGTAAGTCTATGTCAAGACATGGCATCGATACTAAGTTGAGAGATCCCATGTAAGACCATATCTAGGATATGGCTTTGGCATCGAGATATATGTGAGATGAGATTCAGTATCCTCGGTTATTCATAGTAATTCATCGGGCAAAAGAGTAAAGAATAAATGAGAAAGCAAGAAAGTTAAGCAAGTAAAGCTATCATCAAAGTATGCTAGTCAAAGTTAACTAAGAGTATTATTCATGTTATGAATGATGAAGTTAAGATTATGTTTATCTTAACAAAGTATGCTATCTATATGATTAAGTGATACAGGTACCTTGTTTACCTTACAAGCACGAGACTAGTAAGTACCATGATAAGTGTAAGAATCATTAATAGTAAGTAAGCTCAAGCATGTGAACTTAGCAATGCCTTTGCTTATGATGAATGAGTATGTTAAGTATATATATATATACGTTTTTATATGCATTACATGCAAACTTACTAAGCGAAATGCTTACGTCTTTAATTCTTTCTTTTCATGTAGTCCCGCCAAGCTAATCTCGTGGATCATCATCATCGGAGCTCGGAGCACACTATCAATCGCTATTTTGGTATAGCCAAGTTGTTTATATTAAGTATGGCATGTATAGGAAGCATTTCATTTTGAGTTATGTTTTAGAATTAGCCAAAGTGTTGGCTATCAAGCTTAGTATTCTTTTTTTGTATATGGCCAAAGAGATGGATCATGAATGATTAAGTATGTATGTTTTTATCTATCAATGAAGTATGCATCCTTATTCATGTTAGATGTAATACTTGAGTTATTGAATTGAGTATTGGATTGATCTTGATATCGTGGTGGCAATTGGCTTGAAAATAGCCTCTAGGTGCCCACACGATATACACACGCAGGCGTGTGTCTAAGCCGCGTGTCCCCGCACATTAGTGTTTTAAGTCGAATAGACCACGGGCTAATCACACGCCATATGTTTAGGCCGTGTGTGACACACGGTTAGCACATGGGCGTGTGCCCTGGCCGTGTGAAGTCTGCACCTTGCACTTGTAAATTGAATTGCCACACGGCTGAAGTACACAGGCGTGTGTATGGACCGTGTGGATAAGTCAGAATGCCAAAGTTTAGCACACGGGCCAAAGCCACGACCGTGTCAAGGCCGTGTGAAATTAGTCAGTGTCGACCACGGGCGGAAGACACGAGCATGTCTTAGGGGTACACGGGCGTGTCCCAAGTCACATGGGCGTGTGACCCCTGTTTCGAGGAAAAGTTCCCGATTGAGTTTCGAAAGTTTTCGGATAGGTGTTTAAGGCCTCGTAGGCCCATGAAACGTATGTTTTGATTAAGAAAGAGAAGTTTCTATTTCGAAACAAAATTTTACAGCCCGTAAGTACATTTTTCCTTAAGTTCAAGTATGATAATGTCTCGTATCCAGTCTCAGTCTCGGACTTGGGTATGGGGTGTTACATTACAGATTGGTACTTGTGGTTTTTTTTACTAGATTGGTACCTGAACTTTTCTTTCCGTTAATTAAGTTAGTACCTGAGTCTAATGCCGTTAATTTTTTGTTGACGTGACAGTGCTGGCCAATTGCACGCCTTCACGTAGCGTCCTCTTGTACCTCATTTTCTTTTTATTTTCTTTTTCATTTTCCCTTCTTTTCTACCCTTTTTTCTTTTTCTTTTCCCTAGTCGTCCTGTTGTCTTCTTCATCTTTTTTGTATTTATTTTCACTCTTCTTGGAAAATTTTCATTACAGGAATGGCTACATCTCAATTAACAACATCATCAATAAAAGTATCAGTAAGGAACTTGGCTCCATTTGAAGGATTAAGGCCATCATCCATTGTGAAATGATCTTCCTTTGGATCTTGAAAGCCTGGGTCTTTGACTCAAAGGTCCTTTAAGGGTTTGGTTGTAAAAGTGGCTACCATTTTTTTCTCCTAAAATGGGAGTGAATTAGTTTTGAATCAGGTTAATTTTGGGGTTTTTTCCTTTAATTTTGAATATAATGGGTTCATTGAAGAGATCGATTATCATAATGAAACGACACGTGTGTTTACACCCGCGATGGTTTACGCTAATCCTATTCTTGGAACTGTTGTTCTCTATTGTAGACGTCGTAATGGTGGGAATCAATCTCCTTTTAACCATATTATTTCCTTACACAATGGAACGGTGACATCTTCGCCTTGTGGGGGAGATTCGAGGGTTGAACAGAATGGGAAGGGGTTTGAACTTTATTATGACAATGAATTCGGGTCGAGTCTGAGGCCATTTCCATTGACTATGTCAGAGTTTCTATTGGGTTCGAGGTTTGAGCGATTAATTGATCAATTATCGCAGATGGAGATTCAGAATGTCAGGTGAAACGAACAACCACTAACATTGAAAGTAGTTATGGAAGCAATGCCGACGGTGGAAATAAATGAAAGCCATATTGACGACGAACTATGTTTGTGTCGTTTGTAAGGAGCAATGTTTACTGCCACTACGTTTACGATTACTGGCCAAAGCACCTTGTAAATTTAACACCCATTTGAAGAAAACCATGAAAATGACTAGATTTGGGAGGGGATTTTTTTTTTTACAAATTAAAAAAAAAACATTGATTCAAAGTAAAATGCTAAAAACCCATAACTTGAAATACTAAAAATTAATATTTTTCTTAAAAAGCCAAGAAAAAAAACCCAAGAATCTGGTTTCGGTTATTCGTTACAGTTGGCCCCTAAACCGGGAGATGAAGAAGAGTGAAGAAGAAAGATGAAGAAGACAGGGGTAGGAAAAAGAAAAAGAAGAAAAGAAAAAAAAATGAGGGAAAAGAAAAAGAGGTACAAGAGGATGCCACGTGGTAGCGCATGATTGGCTAGCACTGCCACGTCAACAAAAACCTAACGCCGTTATACTCGAATACCAATTGAGGTGACGGAAAAAAAAGTTTAGGTGCCAATTTGGGACAAAAAAAATTATAAGTACCAATCTGAGAGAAATGAATATGTTCGGGTACCAATTTTATATTTAACTCAAATCATGTTTATATAGTTCAAAAATGGTAACTGATAGATGAAAGACAATTTATTACAATATAATGATATTTATCTAATAAATATGAAAGCTAATTTGGATATAATTACTTATAAATAGAATTAAATTCATTCACACAATTTCAATCTAAATTAATTAATAGTATAAATAGTTTAAAATTTCTTTTACACCATAATTATGTTATTTAATGTTTAAAAATGTAAATGATAAAGTTGAACTAAAAAGTCACTTACAAAACAAAAATTGTAACAGAATATACCCAAGAACGAAAAGGAAACTGATGATTCTAATTGATGAACATTATATTTAAGGGTAATTAAGGTTTAAAACGTTAAACAACCCTTTAATAATTCTTAAAGTTACAAAAAGAAACCTTTTCAAAAACAAATATTATATCAAATTAATCCTATTTACTTAAATAATAACACTCAAAATCAAATTTTGGTTTTTACTTATTTACCCCTATTTACTGACTTAGGAGCTGAAAATGTTATATATATAAATAGATAGATAGATAGATTTTTTTGTGCTTACTTTTTGCATTTTTTTATTGTATATTGTGAACCTCAAATTGTGACATAAAGTGTTCACTTTCTTTAAAGATAGTTTGAGTTTGAATCATAATTGTACCAAACAAAAAGATCACAATGATTTTTTTCTTTAAAATTGAATAAGACCACATACATTTTTTTTTTAAATTTAATCTTCTTTTTGGATTGAAAGTCTTAGAAATTGGAGGTTTAAAAAATTAGAATTGTTGCTTGAGGCGTGAATATCACTATCCTTAAGAATATTTAACATATTTGTGTATCCCCCAAGATTCAACAAGCACATCTGTTGATCAGTAAGAAAATAGGAAACAAGAAAAAACAAATCAATTAAATACTCAGCTAAAATTTTAGAAGGAAGCTTTTGAGAAAACAAGAAGTGTTTTAAGAGAACATAAAGAATAAACTGGTTAAATGATTTTGAAAGCTGTCAGTATTTATAAGAGTTTCATTGGCTAAATATAGTAAAGGTAGGTTAACTGAATTAGTTAAAAATAATTTGAAAATGGTTCAAAGAATCTAGACTTAACTAAAAATAGTTTCAATCGATTAAGTTATTTTTAGCTTAGATAAATATAGGTGTTACAAGTTAAGAAATTTACTTTTCTTGGAATCTAAAAAAATTAGTAAAAAACAATACCAAAAAATAAAAAGGCTCAAATGTACATTACACTTGTAACCTCCCCAACCCAGCCTAGACGTTAAGATCGAATTCGAAAGATTACATTGACCACCGAAATGGCCTAGCAGAACTATCAGAGTTTAAAAAACAATTGTTTAAAACAAGTGCTTTAATTTCTGAAGAAAACTTTGCGTGTTTTTAAAAGGTACAATTTAATTTCAAAAATCGGTTGATTATAATGATTGTTTTGCAAAATTTGAATTCCAATTATATATATATATATCTTTCAAACCTCATTTACAAAGTCATGCAGCAGAAAAGTGATATTTAACATAAGTTTAACGAAAACCAAATTTTATGCACAATTAATTCAAAATTCATATTTCAACATCCTAATATCAAATTATATGTCATGCATGCCAAATAAACCCAAAACTTAAGTCTCATGCCATAGTTTAAATAAATCAATACAGTTCCAAATAACAAAATTTATAAAATCTAAATACTTTTTAATAAAAAAATATTAATCCAAGTCGAGACTTCTAGAATGCTGAGTCCAAGTCCTAACTTGATGGTTTATCTGTAAATATGGAAATAAAAGGGGGTGAGCTTGAAAAGCTCAGTGTGAGTCTAATCATAAGAAAATTTGTGCAAATAGTAGATGAAACATACAAAATAACAATTCTCAGGACAATCACCCATATAGCGATTCAGAGTATGACTTTTTTTAGATCAACACATCAATATAATATTTCAGAATTCACAGTTATGCATGCACATACTTATGAATGACAATGAATTTTCTATTTATCAGAGAAGATCCTACCCAACTCTGCTACACACCACAGTATGTGTTCCTTAGGACTGATCTATCCCCACACACCGCGTTGTGGATGAACCACTAGTCGTTGTAGATGAGCTGCTAGTATTAAAAATTGTGGTTGAACCACTAAAATTTTTAGATAAAAAGTTTGCAGACAAGTTACCAATACGTTGTGGATGAACCATTAGTCCTTGAAGATGAACTGCTAATTCTTCCTCCGTTCTTATCATCCCACACCTTGCAATGCAATATGACATGCTTGTAATAGATCAGTACATTATCAGTAGACATGCTTATCATGTATTCGATTCATCAATGACAATAGACATGTTGAATATGCAATCAGTAATATTGTGGCAGAAATATCAGTACAATTTAGCAAAAATACAGTGACAGTAGGCATGTATTATTCGCATATCATGCATATAAAAATAATAATTCAGTCACTCAGATAATATATTCCAAAATATCTATATGACTAAAGATTCAATTGAGTGAAATAAAACTAAGAAAACAATTCGGGGACTATACAAGGAAGAAACAGAATAATTCACAAAATTCTGGGCTAAACTATAAAACAGTGTCACACGATCGTGTGGCCAGGTTGTGTGAGAAGGCTAAGACTATGTAGGAGGGGTACACGACCATTTGGCCAAGCCGTGTAACAAACTGAGGCCGTGTGACAAACGCTAAAGTTATCCTACAAGAGGGACACGACCATGTGGTAGGCCGTGTGGTTCATGAACTAACCTAGGAATTTCAGGGGCACATGGTTATGTGGTCCACACGCTCTTGTGGAAGACCATGTGGCCCTAAACTTTACATTATTTTCCATTGATTCACTTGGTAAAGAATACACACCTTTAACCGAGGGCCCGATCGATGTTCCTCACACTCGATTTTGGTCTGATTCACCTAAACTCGATCCTTCGAATGACATTTACACACGAATTAACGATTGTTTCAAGACTTGACAAGATAGTCAAAAGATTTGGCAAAAACCGTAAAAGATTGATTAATCGAACGAAAGATTAGCATCGGATAGTAATATTACGGAAATACGAGATCTAATAATTAGAAATGAGGTGTACTTACCATTTCTTGGTAAATATTGGAATGCTATTGATTGCGATTACAAAATTGATAGAAAACGATTGAATTGGGGGAATGATTTGATTCAGGAAAGAAAAAATAGTTATCAACAATTAGGATAAGAATATGATGTAAAGAAATGGAAAAGAAAAGAAAAGAGAAAGAAAAGAAATAGAGGATGAAAAGGAATATGACTAAAATTTGAAAAGAGGCAAACCTAATCCAAATGGGAAAAGAGTGGTTAAATAGCTTAGGGTTTGGAACCCTAGGGGCGGCAAGGGTAATTTACCCAAAGCTGTCAAAATTCAAAAGAAAAAAAATGAGCGGGTAAGGATGAAGCTCGAACATAAAACCTGTAGGACAGGGGACTAACTCTTAACCAGTGGGCCTATCGCCCATTTCTTATTTATTCTTAAAACTTGATCGTATATATTTCGGGTGTGGCTTTTACCTTATGTTGCTGAAAATAAAATGGAAGGGAACTCGAACTTGGGTCTCTAGGGTAGACTCTCTAACACTTAGCCTTTAAGCCTTAATTCAATTCTTGTTTAACCATTTCAATTAACCCCCTATATTTCAGGGTGTGACAACTCTCCCCTCCTTAAAGAAATTTCATCCTCAAAATTTACTTGGTTCGAATAGATGAGGATACTGTTGATAGATTGATTCTTCTGATTCCCACATGGCCTCCTTAGTGCCATGGTTCGGCCACAAAACCTAAACAAGTGGGGATCCGTTTCCTTCTTAAAACCTTTAGCTCATGATCTAGAATTTGTACAGGTTCCTCCTCAAAGGATAAATTTTGGTCTCACCTCAATATGTTCAATTAGAACAATATGGGAAGGGTCGAATTAGTATCGTCTCAACATGGAGACATAGATTACATCATGAACACGGTCTAGTTCATGAGGCAATTCTAATTGGTATGCCATTAGGTTAACTCTCTTAAGAATTTTGTAAGGTCCGATAAACCTAGGACTTAACTTCATTTTTGTCCGAACCTCAACACTTTTTTCCATAGAGAAACTTTCAAAAAGACTCAATCTACGAAAATTTACTTAATTTCCTTTCTCCTTAGGTTCGCATATGATTTCTGCTTATCTGAAGTCAATTTCAGTCTATCTTAGATTATTCTAACTTTTCCCTCAGACTCCTGTACTACTTCAGGACCCAAAACTTTCATTTCTCCCAGTTCAGTCCAACACAGTGGGGTTCGGCACTTATGACCATACAAGGCTTTATAAGGTGTCATTTGTATACTTGACTAAAAGCTGTTATTATAAACAAATTCAGCAAGAGGCAAGTGTTCCTCCCAAATAACTTAGAAGTCGATAATACAAGCCCTTAACATATCTTTTAATATATGAATAACTCATTCAGATTGTCCATCAATCTATGGACGGAAGGCAGTACTAAAATCCAAATGAGTACCCAGTGCCTTATGTAGATTCTTCTAGAATCAAGATGTAAAACAGGGATCTCGATTGTAAATAATTGATACAGATAGTCCATGTAGTCTTTCAATCTTTGAGATATATAACTTAGCTAGCTTTGTAGAGAATAATTTGTACGAACAGGTAAGAAATGAGCTGACTTAGGTAATCAGTCTACTACCACCCAAATTGAATCTTTTTTAGTGGGAGTTAAGGGTAACCCACTAAAAAAGTCCGTTGTTACTCGCTCCTACTTCTACTAAGGTATTTTAATCGGTTTTAACAAAGTAGAAGGAAATTGGTGTTCTGCTTAACTTGCTGACACGTTAGGCACTTAGCTATGAAATGTGTCACTTTGTGTTTCTGTCCACACCACCAATACAGTTCCCATAAATCCTGATACATCTTATTCCCTCTGGGATGCATAGCATAAGGGCTACTATGTGCTCCCGAAGTATAGAGAGTTTTAGCTCCTTATTACTCAGCTCACAATACCTCCTCAGAGAATACCACCAGTATTAAACCCAAAATCCTTAATTTTGTCGTCCTCTGCCTACTTAATCCATGGCAACAAGGATGTATCTAATGGTTTTTTATCCTTAATCTTACTAACTAAGGTGGGTTTCACTAGTAGTTTCGCTAGTAAGCCTCCATCATCCACTAGACTTAACCTAGAAAACATCACTCTTAGATCAGTCATATGTTTTCTACTTAGAGAATCTGCCACTACATTGAATTTTCTAGGGTGGTATTTAATCACACAGTTATAATCTTTTTTATAATTTTATCCACCTCTGTTGTCTCAAGTTCAACTCTTTTTGGGTGAAAAGATACTTGAGACTCTTATGATCAATATAGATATAACACTTCTCACCATACAGGTAGTGCTTCCAAATTTTTAGTGCTAATACCACAACTACCAACTCCAAATCATGAGTCGGATAGTTGCACTCATGTTGTTTCAACTGCCTCGACCCATAGGCAATTACTTTTTCATCTTGCATCAATACAAATCCAAGGCCAGTGTAATATGCATCACTATATATCACATACTCTTTTCCCGACTCAAGTTGAATTAACATGGGAGCTTGAGTCAACACCGATTTTAGCTTTTCAAAGCTAGCTTGCTGATCATCCGTCCATTTAAAAGGAACATTCTTCCTAAACAACTTAGCTAAAGGAGTAGTAATCAAGAAGAACCCTTCATCAAATCTATGATAGTACCCAGCTAAACCAAGGAAACTTCGAATCTCAGAAACATTTTTGGGTTGTTTTGTAACAACCCATTTTCGGTAAAATCAGAATAGTGGTTTCGGGACCACAAATCTGATTTCAAAAGAAAAATAATTTTTATATTATGTTATGGTCTAGATTATGATAGTAATGTCTTATAAAAATTTCGTAAAGAAAATTTACCTATTACATGTTTAATTTGATAAAGGACCAAATTGCACAAAGTGCAAAACTTCAGTTCTAATAGCTAGAAGGATTAAATAGCTATAGAATTCAAAATTTGAGGTCCTTAAATGGAAAAATAGACCATTAAAAATGCTTAGTGGTTAAGGATGATGATTCATCCATGGAAAATAAAATAAAGAAAAGGATAAAATTGGAAAGTGAAATAGTAAAAGATGATAAATGATAAAAAAAATTAAAATATCATCATTTATATAATCTTTCCCAAATTAAAAGCATGGAAACCCTAGCCATTGAAACCTAAGCTCAAGCCAACTTATTTTGCTTGATTAGGTAAGTATTCATGCCCGTTTTTAATGATTTTTATATTTCCGAGATCGTAATAGCTTAATCTAGCTCTCTTGGGGATTAATTTGCAAAGTTATCAAGGTACTAGGGTTTTTCCATGGATGAACATAGAATAATTATGAAGTTTTATGGTAGAAAATGACAGGTTGTTGATAGATAACCAACTTTTGTAAAGGGAATTTTGATCAAATTATGATTTAGGGACTAAATTGAAAAGATGTAAAATTCATTGAAAAATTCTGAATTTTATGAAATACATGGGCTGTAAATTTTACATGTAAAAATTGGCTAGGCTTGGAATAAGGATTAAATTGCATGAATTTTATTTTTCGAGCCTAGGGACAAAATCATCATTAATTAAAAGTTTAGGGGCAGAATGATAATTTTGCCTAAGATGTGAATTGAATTGAAATGAACATGAATAAATGTTAAATTCATTCATATAGATTCGGATAGACCAAATTCAAATTTAGAACGAGGAAAAGAGAAATTGTCGGATTAGTAGATTTTACGTACACGAACATTTGTCGAGGTAAGTTCGTGTAACTAAATTGTGTATATTTATATGCTTGAATTAAATGTTGTGTATGTGAATTGTATAAATGCCAAATATATGAAATTGGTACATACCTGACAAATCTCGATAAATATTAAATCCCGTTTGAATAATGGAATTTGATGGATACAGGACTTCCCGATTGGTTGTGGTCCTGCACTTGTTGCAGACACACCACAACTCCGATGAGCATCCCGTTATAAGCCCTCTTGAGCTTCCCGTTATATGGTTCCTTCGAGCATCCTGATCGGTAGTGATCTTACATGTGTTGCAGACTACCGCAGCTCTTTGTGAGCGTCCTGTTATATGATCAGTTCTGACCCTTCATATATTGCAGACACAAACATAGCTCTTTGTGAGCATCCTGATATGGCTCGCTTGAACTTCCCGATATATGGCTAACCGGAGCTCCTGATTAAAGGCTCTTCGTGAGCTTCCTGATTAAAAGTTCTTTGTGAACTTCTTGATTATGGATCTTACGAGCTTCTTGATAGGCTCTTTGTGAGCTTCTCGATTAATGGCTCTTTGTGAGCTTCCTGTTATATGGCTTGAGAGAGGATTTCCCAGCTATGTGCTTTTAAGAGCACTTCTGAATATGAATTGAAGGATTTTTGATTTGTACACTTCGAGTGTACTACCTGTGTATCCATCGATATTTCAAATAAATTCAACGGGCAAAATCCTGACATGAGAAAATATGAACATGAAATGAATTAATACACATATCTGCCTGAAATACATGAAAATGATGATACATGGTATATGGAAATACAAGATGATAATATATGAACATAGAATTTGTTTGATGAATATGTTCATCCATGATTATAGATTTGTACACCTTGAGTGTATTACCCGTGTGACACTGACATTTCAAATGATTTAATGGGCAATGTTCGGACATGAAATAATTTGAACTTGAGACGAATTATTATGAAAATGTACTTGAAATACAAGGATATGATTTGTATATGTTATATGAGTACATGATGTGGAAAGTATATGTACATGGAAATCTAATTATTGTTGAGCTCATACATGTTTCTTGATATTTATATGAAATATATGACTAACAAGGGTGATGAGGATATGTGTTAGGGCTCGTGATCAAGTTGATTGAATGTGCCTTGTATGTTTATATTGAATTTAAATGAGTGGTAAGTTAATTACCATATTATACGAACTTACTAAGCATTTCATGCTTACTCTGTTTTATTTTCCCCTGTTCTATAGTAATTTGGAGGCTCGTTGGATTGGAAGCTTGGCAGAGATCACTCACACTACCCATCAGCCCATTTTGATATATACATGGTAAATCAATTATGGTTATAATGACATGTATAGGTTAATTGGCCAATATCAGCATATAAATGCTTTAATTGTAACTAGCCATTGGAATGGCTTGTGATGAATATGTTTGGTATGTCTTTGAAATTGGTTGATTGATAGAAATTATATTAGCATATTGATGATTGAATTAAGTTAGCATATTTGATAAGATATGCATATATGTGAACTTGGTAATTGAAGTAGGTGTGTATACTTGATTATATGAGGTATTATATCATGTATAGGACTTGATTTTGAGTTGGGTTAAATGACCTATAATTGCTTGCGAATGTGTTAAAGTGTTGGTGTAGGAGGATGACAAAATGGATTGAGAAATATGGCTTGGAAAATAGCCTATTTTCGTCCACACGGGCAGAGACACGGATGTGTGTCTCAACCGTGTGTGACACACAGCCTAGCACATAGGCGTGTGACTTGGCCGTGTGTCCCCTGCATCTTTAAATTTTCAAAATAGAATGCCCAGGTATTTACACACGGCCTAGCACACGGGCGTGTGGCTTGGCCGTGTGACCCAAGTCAGAGAGTTACACGGCCTGAGACACAGGCGTGTCCATTGGCCATGTGAACCACACAGCCTGACCACACGGGCGTGTGATCCTTGCACCTAGGAAAAATTTTGAGATTTTCAAAAAATTCTCTGAGTACCCGGTTTAGTTTCAACTCGTTTCTAATGCATTTTTTGGACCTCAAGGGTTCATATAAGGGACTTTATGTTTGATTTCTGACATGAATACTGTATAAAATGAAATTTCTGTTTACTTGATCTTTATATTCTAGTAACGCTTCGTAACCCTGTTCTGGCGACGGATACGGGTTAGGGGTGTTACATTTATTGGTATCAGAGCTACGGTTTAGTCGGTTCTCAGACTGAACGTAGCATATGTGAAGTCTAGAAATACATGCCATTGTATAACATATGATACTGTGATATCTCCCGACTCTGATGAGAATTGTTTTACTAATAGACAGAGATGCTTCCCAACCGAGATAATTCCGATAATGTTGAAGCGATACTCAAGTATCTGATTAAAAAGGTTGCTTATGATGAGTAGAGACTCATAAAGGTATGAATAAATATTTGTAATGAGCATGTTGACGATAACTGTCATGTTATACGTGTGTATATATGAAAGTTAAATTTTAAGGCTTTACAACCTCCACCCCCTCACTAGTACAGTTTTATACAATGAAATTCAGAAGATTTATATTGATTAAGTTTACAAGTGTGAAAATCGAAGAGTTCAGTGGTTAAAGGATTAATAATGTGGTCATAACTGAGAATGAGTTAGCAAGTAAAGACGGTTTTAGAAGAGATATCAAATTATTCTGAAGATTATTCGGGATATACAATGTTGTTATTAAGGAAGAAGTTATTCATGAGTAATCGATTTATTCAGGTATGGTATGGTATTTAAAGAATGGGTTAACCAGAATTTCTTCTGAATTGATTTCTTTAGTGATTGGAATAATGTAAGATCATTGATGACTGTAGTAGTCAGTGGGATAGTGTTGAAATTGTATAGATATCTGAAAGCAGTTGTTATAGTGAGTATTTTACAGTGATCTCCTCTGGGTATTCTATATGTTTTGTTATTCTCAGAGACATATGTAATTGTTCATGTTCAGATGCGATACTTATCATATAGAAAGGCTGGCTAATTATAACAGTAGACGAAATTATTGTAAGTCTAGTTAATTCATGAGCGGTATTGCTCTATTTTTCTTTGGTTTTCTAATCAATTATGTTTGAGAGAAGACTTGATGATAAGATTCATATAATACTATTTTCTACTTCTACTGGTTGAAGCTCTGAATTGCAAATATGCAATTTATATTGTCTCCATCACAGCTGTTTCTAGTGCGTATGTGTAATATTACTCTTCTGGATTTTCTCTGGGATATCATCGATCTTTTTATTATTCAATGTGGTTTTTTATTCTCGAAAATTTAGTATAGCTTCACATTTTGGATTTCATTATCTCGGCTTTCTTGTCATTCTTATGGTCTAATCTTATCTAGCAAACATGGTTTATCTGTGAAAGATAATCATTGGCCGGAGGTAATTACATTTATTACTGTTATAAATCCTGACTCGATCATGGGAGTTCACTAATATGGATCTCGGGACATATAGAAGTTGTATTATCGCGACCGTTGTTATTGGGACTACTTTCAGTTTTCCTCTTCTATTTGGAGAGTACTATTGATGTTGAGGTATTGTTCCATCTATACTGTTGAAACGTCGGTCCTATTATGGCACTATGGTTTTTGATCTATCTGATGACTGTGGCTTCGGAATAAGTCAAAGCTTCAGTGTTAATAATTGAAATAGCTTTATTATATAATTTATTTTCAATTTTCATGAAATGGTTTTCTATGATAGCCACGTCAATGATACAGTTATTACAGAAAGATCTAAGATTTGAATGGTCTGATAAATGTCAGTAAAGTTTTGACCGGATGAAAGCTCATTGATCAAAGCACCACCTTCAGTTCACTGAATCGGTTAAGGAATTTGTGATTTACAGTGATGCATCATTGAATGGGTTAGACTGTATTTTGATGCAGTAAGGCAAAGTAATAGCCTATACTTCCAGACAGTTAAAAACCGTATGAAAAGAATTATCCGTTACATGATTTAGATTTAACAACTATTATATTTGCACTGAAAATTTGCCGACATTATCTGTTTGGTGAAAAATACTATATATTCATTGATCATAAAAGTTTAAATTATCTGATGTCGCAAAAAGATTTGAATTTGAGATAGCATAGATGGCTTGAACTATTGAAAGATTATGATTTGACAAGTGAATATCACTCGGGAAAAGCGAATGTGGTTGCAGATATTCTGAGTTGAAAGTCTCTGTTTTCCTTGTGAGCTATGGATACCCGATTGTAATTGTTTGATAATGGCTCAATTTTAGATAAGCTTAAAGCTAAACTGATGTTTCTACAACAGATCTGTGAAGCTCAGAAAAGTGATAATGAGTTACAAGTTAAACAAGTACAGTGTGAAATAACTTCTGATTCAAAATTTGAAATAGGACCCGATGATTGTCTATTATTCTGAGGTATAGCCTTTGTACCGAAGGATTCAGAGCTTGTACAGAAAATTTTACATGAATGCTCACAGTGGTACTATGTCTGTTCATCTGGAGAATAATAAAATGCATAACGATTTAAAACAGATGTACTGGTAGTCCGGAATGAAATGTGGTATTTCTGAAATTGTATTTAAATGTTTGATATGAGTAAGTTAAAGTTGAACATTAGGTACTGATACCTTCGGGACTGTTACAGTCAGTGACGATACTGAAATGGAAATGGGATAAAGTTACTATGGATTTTGTATCGGGATTACCCCTGTCTCTGAAAAAAAAAGATGTTATTGGGTAATCGTCGATCGTTTGACAAAGTCTGCGTATTTATTCTTAGTATGAATGGGTTTTTCACTTAATATATTGTCTGAGTTATATGTTTCTGAGATTGTCAGATTACATGGTGTGCCAGTTTCTATTATTTTTTATAGAGATCCACGGTTCATATCCCGATTTTGGAACAAATTACAAGAAGCTTTGGGTACGCGGTTACATTTTAGTACCGTATTTCATCCTCAGACGGATGGTCAATCTGAACGTGTGATTCAAATTTTTGAAGATATACTTCGGTGCTATGTTTTAGAATTCGAAGGCAACTAGAAAAGAAATAATTGTCGTTAGTCGAATTCACATACAATAACAGTTATCACTTAAGTATAAAATGGCACCGTACGAGGCTCTGTATGGTCGTAAATGTAGAAATCCATTGTATTAGACTGAACTCAGTGAGAAAAGATACATGGAGTTGATCTGATTCGTAACATTGAAGAAAGGTGGAAGTGATCCGAGACAGTTTAAAAGCAATATCTAATTGTCAGAAATTCTATGCGGATTTAAAACGAAAAGAAATAGAGTTTCAAATTAATGACAATGTATTCTTGAAAGTTTCGCTTTGGAAGAAAATTTTCTAGTTTGGTCGTAAAGGCAAATTGAGTCCTCGATATATTGGGCATTATGAAATTATTAAAAGGATCAGACCTGTTACGTATCGATTAGCATTACTGCCAGAATTTGACAGATTTCATAATATTTTTCATATGTTATGTTACGACGGTATCGATCAGATTTGTCACATGTTATTTCTCCAATAGATATTAAAATTCAGTCTAACATGACTTATAATGAAGAACTGACCAAAATTCTGGCACTTGAAGTGAAAGAAATGAGAAATAAAAAGGTAACTTTAGTAAAAAAATTTTGGCAATGACACGATATAGAAGAAGCTACCTGGGAACCGGAGGAAACTATGAGAAAGCAATATTTGAACCTCTTTACTGGTAAGATTTTCGAGGACGAAATTTCTTAAGGGGGAGAGTTGTATCAGCCCATTTTTGGTAAAACGAAATAGTGGTTTCGGGACCACAAATCTGATTTCGAAAGAAAAAATATTTTTATATTATTTTATGGTCTATAGTATGATAGTAATGTCGTATAAATATTTAGTAAAGAAATTTTACCGATTACATGTTTAATTTGATAAAGGACCAAATTGCACAAAGTGCAAAAGTTGAGTTCTAATAGCTAAAGGATTAAATAGCTATGGAATTCAAATTTGAGGTCCTTAAATAAAAAATAGACCATTAAAAATGCTCAGTGGTTAAGGATGATGATTCATCCATGGAAAATAAAATAAAGAAAAGGATGAAACTGGAAAGTGAAATAATAAAAGATGACAAATGATAAAAAAAAAAGATAAAAATATCATCATTTATATCATCTTTCCCAAATTAAAAGCATTGAAACCCTACCCATGGAAACCTAAGCTCAAGCCAACTTATTTTGCTTGATTAAATAAGTATTCTTGCCCGTTTTTAATGATTTTTATACTTTCGAGATCGTAATAGCTTAATCTATCTATCTCGGGGATTAATTTGCAAAGTTATCAAGGTACTAGGGTTTTTCCATGGATGAACATAGAAGAATTATCAAGTTTTATGGTAGAAAATGAAAGGTTGTTGATAGATAAACAACTTTTGTAAAGGGAATTTTGATGAAATTATTATTTAGGAACTAAATTGAAAAGATGTAAAATTCATGGAAAAATTCTGAATTTTATGAAATACATGGGCTGTAAATTTTACATGTAAAACTCAGCTAGGCTTGGAATAAGGATTAAATTGCATGAATTTTATTTTTAGAGCCTAGGGACGAAATCATCATTAATTAAAAGTTTAAGGGCAAATTAGTAATTTTGCCTAAGATGTGAATTGAATTGAAATGAACATGAATTAATGTTAAATTCATTCATATAGATTCGGATAGACCAAATTCAGAGTTAGAACGAGAAAAAGAGAAAATGTCGGATTAGTAGATTTTACGTACACAAACATTTGTCGAGGTAAGTTCGTGTAACTAAATTGTGTATATTTATCTACTTGAATTAAATGTTGTGTATGTGAATTGTATAAATGCCAAATATATGAAATTTGTTACATATCCGACAAAGCCTGATAAATATTAAATCTCGTTTGAATAATGGAATTCGATGGATACAGGATTTCCCAATTGGTTATGGTCCTGCATGTGTTGCGGACACACCACAGCTCCTACGAGCATCCCGTTATAAGCGCTCTTGAGCTTCTTGTTATATGGTTCCTACGAGCATCTTGATCGGTAGTGATCTTGCATGTGTTGCGAACTACCGCAGCTCTTTGTGAACGTCCTGTTATATGATCGATTGTGATCCTGCATATATTGCGGACACAAATGCAGCTCTTTGTGAGCGTCTTGATATGGCTCGCTTGAACTTCCCGATATATGGCTATCCGGAGCTCCTGATCTAAGGCTCTTCGTGAGCTTCCTGATTAAAAGTTCTTTGTGAACTTCCTGATTATGGCTCTTATGAGCTTCCTAATAGGCTATTTGTGAGCTTTCCGATTAATGGCTCTTTTTGAGCTTCCTGTTATATGGCTTGAGAGAGGATTTCCCGATTATGTGCTTTTAAGAGCACTCTTGAATATGAATTGACGGATTTCTAATTTGTACACTTCTAGTGTACTACCTCTGTATCCATCGATATTTCAAATAAATTCAACGGGCAAAATCCTGACAATAGAAAATATGAACATGAAATGAATTAATACACGTATCTGCCTGAAATACATGAAAATGATGATACATGATATATGGAAATACGAGATGATAATATATGAACATGGAATTTGTTTGATGAATATGTTCATCCATGATTATAGATTTGTACACCTTGAGTGTATCACCCATGTGACACTGACATTTCAAATGATTTAATGGGCAATGTTCGGACATGAAATAATCTGAACTCGAGACGAATTATTATGAAAATGTACTTGAAATACAAGGATATGATTTATATATGTTATATGAGTACATGATGTGGAAAGTATATGTTCATGGAAATCTAATTATTGTTGAGCCCATACATGTTTCTTGATATTTATATGAAATATATAACTAACAAGGGTGATGAGGATATGTGTTAGGGCTCGTGTTCAAGTTGATTGAATGTGGCTTGTATATTTATATTGAATTTAAATGAGTGGTAAGTTAATTACAATGTTATACGAACTTACTAAGCAATTCATGCTTACTCTGTTTTATTTTCCCCTGTTCTATAGCAATTCGGAGGCTCGTTGGATTGGAAGCTTGGTGGAGATCACTCACACTATCCATCAGCCCATTTCGATATATATATGGTAAATCAATTATGGTTATAATGGCATGTATAGGTTAATTGGCCAATATCAGGATATAAATGCTTTAATTGTAACTAGCCATTGGAATGGCCTGTGATGAATATGTTTGGTATGTCTTTGAAATTGGTTGATTGATAGAAATTATATTAGCATATTGATGTTTGAATTAAGTTAGCATATTTGATAAGATATGCATATATGTGAACTTGGTAATTGAAGTAAGTGTGTATACTTGATTATATGAGGTATTATATCATGTATAGGACTTGATTTTGAGTTGGGTTAAATGACCTATAATTGCTTGTGAATGTGTTAAAGTGTTGGTGTAGGAGGATGACAAAATGGATTGAGAAATATGGCTTGGAAAATAGCCTATTTTCATCCACACGGGCAGAGACACGGACGTGTGTCTCAGCCGTGCGTGACACACGGCCTAGGACATGGACGTGTGATCTGGCCATGTGTCACCTACATCTTTAAAATTTCAAAAATAGAATGCCCAGGTATTTACACACAACCTAGCTCACGGGCGTGTGGCTTGGTTGTGTGACCCAAGTCAGAGAGCCACACGGGCGTGTCCTTTGGCCGTGTGAACCACACGGCCTGACCACACGGGCATGTGACCCCTGCACCTAGGAAAAATTTTGAGATTTTGCAAAAAATTCTCTGAGTACCCGGTTTAGTCCCGACTCATTTCTAATGCATGTTTTGGACCTCGAAGGTTCATATAAGGGACTTTATGTTTGATTTCTGACATGAATACTGTATAAAATGAAATATATGTTTACTTGATCTGTATATTCCGATAATGCTTCATAACCCTGTTCCAGCGACGGATACGGGTTAGGGGTGTTACATGTTTCCATTCCAAAATAGCCTCTACCTTTTTCAAATATACTCGAATACCCTCTACAGATACCACATGACCTAGAAGCATTACTTAATTTATAACTCACATTTACTTAATTTTGCATAAAGTTTCTTTTCTCAAAAGATTTTCAAAACTACTCTGAGATGTTTATTGTGTTCAATTTCGATTTTTGAGTAAACTAAGATGTCATCGATAAACATAACGATGAACTAGTCAAGAAAGGGTTGGAACACTCGGTTCATTAAGTCCTTGAAAGTGGCAGGAGCATTGGTTAATCTGAAAGGCATCAGAAGGAACTCATAGTGACCATACTAAGTCCTAAATGTGATTTTAGGCACATCCGCCTCCTTCACCTTTAATTGATAGTACCCTAGACCTTAAATCAATTTTGGAAAATATTGTTACACCTTGGAACTAATCAAATAAGTCATTAATCCTAGAAAGAAGATATTTATTCTTAACGGTTAATTTATTCAAATGCCGATAGTCAATGCATAACTTTAAGGAGCCATCTTTCTTTTCAACAAACAGGACTAGAGCTCCCCACATGGAAACACTAGGTCTAATAAACCCACGATCCAAAAGCTCTTGAAGTTGTACTTTCAATTATTGAATCTCTTTAGGTGTCATGCGGTAGGGAGCAATGGACATCGGAGCAATTCCTAGCAACAACTAAATTCTGAATTCTACCTCACGATCTAGCGGTAACCCTGGTAACTTATTAGGAAATACATTTGGGAATTATCTAACTGTTTGGATACTATCTACAGTAAAACTTTCGCATTCACATCCAACACATAGGCTAGATAAGCCTCACACCCTTTTCAGACTAATTTCTCGATGACCATAGTGGATACATAAATAGTTTCGCCATTGTCCAACCATAATGGTCTCAATACCCTTAGTCGATTTCCAAGTCACCCTTTTAGAGACACAGTCCAAACTAACTTGGTGTTCTACCAACCAATCCATTCCCAGAATGAAATCAAACTCCCCAAAAGGTAATTCCATAAGATCACCTGGAAACACTACACCCTGAACCTCCAATAGACATCTCACATAGATTTTATTTACAATAATAGATTGCACTAAAGGGCTAACTACGATAACATCAATAATGGTTTTCTCTACCCAATACCGAGTTTATTAAGCATATTACAAGTAACATATGAATGGGTGGATCCTATGTCAATTAACGCAAAGTATGGAACAAAATTGATGGTAAAAATACCTACGATGACATCGGACACATCCCTATCCTCACGACCTCTAACAACATAAACAAGTGCAGGCTATGTAGCCTCAGTTCAGTTCACACCCTGATTACTCGTTGCAACATTATTAGTGACCCTATTCAGACTTCGACTCTTTAGACTTAACTGTCTGAATCACTAGTTTTGAGCCTGATTTTGAGCCAGAGCTTACGCCTTCTCGACCCGTCAAGGATAATCCTTGAATCTATGCTCCATCGACCCACATTTCAGACAAACACCTAATTTCCCCCAACACTCTCCCAACTGGCGCTCATCACAGTATGAATAGTTGGGAATCCTACCCCCAAAGCTAGCTATAGCAACCCATTGTTGCGGTATGCCCTCTCTAGCTCATTTCAAAGGACGAGAGTTCAAACTAGTAGAACCAGAATCTGTCTTGATCGGGACCTTATTTTCTCCCATTTTTCGCGTTCCACCTGTTTGATCTCCTCCACAATCTTGGTTTTCTCCACTAGGGTCTCAAACACCATTTCTTGGTGTGGAGCAACCTGTATTTTGAGGTTAAAGCGTACTCCATTTTCGAACCTCACACATTTATCTTGCTCAGTGTAAACCATACCTTGAGCATAACAGCTAAGCCTAAAAAATTCAACCTCACATTCCTCCACAAACCTATCTCTCTGTTTCAACTCGATGAACTCGAGTCTATGGGCCTCCACATACCTTGTGCCCACATACTTCTTTTGGAAGGTCTCCTGCAAATAATCTCAGGTCAAATGTTCAACATGTGTGTGATAACTCTAAATTATATAGATTTTTAGAGCACATTTTTACTTAGAATATGTGCAAATCCTGAGTATTGATAGCTAATTATGTATTTTTAGTACATATTGAGAATTTTGGCATAATTAAAGCAAGATTATAATTTTTGAGTAATTCGGTGCTAATTTCACAAAATTCTACTTTATGCTACTGCATTTTGAAAATTTCATAATTTGGGCTGCAATTGCTATATCTTGGTACATTTACTTGCTCAATGTCGAAGCCAATATGGATGACACATGCACGTGAGTTGGATATCAACTAGAATGGGACAACAAGCTAAGACATTAGGCTCAACAAAATTATATTAACCTAGCCTAGAAGTGGGTTGTTGAAAAGAACAAGTCTGCCTTCTACATTGGAGCATAAACCATTCATTAAGGGGGAAAGAAGCCCAAATTCAGCAATGACTTGGAAGAGCAACCCAACCAACTTTGGAATAATTAATTAGGGGTCCTTACATGTGTAAAAAATCACAAATCAGTCCTAGTCAAATCCCATAGTCGTCATCCAACCCATGCCTTAAAAAAAATCAAGCTTGAATCATGAAAAAATCAACCCCTTGTTCCATGAAATATGGCCGACCATGCATGAGATATTTCTAAGGGATGTTCATGCTATTTTTAACAAACTTTCAAGCCTTCCTTCATGTATAAATACCACGTCCATTCACCTCTCATCTCATCCCATAATTCATTACTAACTGAACACTCACTCACCTATCTCTTCTCTCTTCCACACCTAAGCACTCCACTTTCTTCATTTTTCCATCCTTTCTTTGAGAGTTCCCTTAGCAAGCAGTTCTTGAGAGAAAATCTCTTTTGGTCGACCACCTTGAGAAGTAATTTGCATCGAAGCAATGATGGAAATCGGAAGAAGCCACCACGGATAGTTCTTTGGAAATCACTGAATTCATCTCAGAGTTTCTTCTTCCTTTCTCTTTTAATTGTTCTTAGCTTTAAAATATGATTTCAAATTATTTAAATTTCTTTTTCATTAATAATAATGACTTAAATTTGTGTTAGCTAGAATGATTGCAATGTCTTGATTTAATTCGTCAATTCATGTTTATATTGTTTCGTGTCTCAATTATTTATGTTTCCAATTAAAATCATTCATGTTGTTCATGCATTAAGATATGTTTGACTACATTAGAATTAATCACCTAATCTAAACCAGATGGTGGTTAATGGACATAATAATTGGAAAGTGCATGCTAAATTCATATCTAAACCAGAATGAATTAAAGGTTCGTAATAATTCCAAAAGAACACTATTACCTTGCATAAGTTTAGATTTATGTAATTAAATTGTTTCAAACCTTACCTGTCCCTATTACTTTGCATAAATTCTAAGGAATCCTTAATTAAACGGTGACATAAAAGTATGCACATTTTCCAACTGACAAATCGAAGATCTCAAAAGAGCTTACATTTTAGATTCCAAGTTCATAAATGATCGAGTTGCCATGGAATTTTTCCAAAACATTATTAAACATGATAAAGAATGAATTGAGTTAAGAGTTGTAATTGTTCTAGCTTATTCATGTTATTGTTGTTAAAACTTGTGAATTGCTGCTAAACCATTTCATTGCATTCAGGTTAATTTTAACATCCATCACCTCAAAATATTGTATTTTCTTAACCAACTTGTAAATATTAATTTTACAATTATTGATTTAAACACAATCCTTATTGAGACGATACTCTTGTTACTTACTTATTACTTGATAACGACTGTGAATACTTGCACATTCCGTCCCGAACCAGTTTACCCCTCACAACAAACTACCACCAGCAGTAAGTCTCATCCCTTAATAAGGACATATTACCATTTAATTTTTGTTCTGGAATACAATCTAGATCATCCAAAGTCCTTTCCATCGAATCCATCCAGTATTCAGCTACAGTACGAGTTGTTCCAGCAACACCCTTGAATATTTTAGCCCCATTAGATCAGGGCCTCACCGTAACAGATCTATGGCTCCCCGATCCAGTTTGGGCTCTAGCAACTTTCTGTAGAACCCTCGACATCGCTTATAACACTACATCATCTCCATTCTCATAAACTCCACCACCATTGGCGATAGAATTCTCTACGTACTCATTGTGAGGGATTGGGTTTTCACCCTAAATAGTGGGTGGCTCAATGGGTGCAGCACTACACGGCCTACCCCTGCCACATCTGCCTTGGGTGTTCATAATGTATTCTCAAAATTTTAAAATCTAAAGTATATATACAGTTTTCAAACAAAAAGTTCAAGCATTAACTATTTCTCCTGATTGTTTGTAGTCTAAAGTTTACGTTTTATCCAAAGTTTCAAAAGTAACAATAACTAAATTAGGATCGGGATCAGAGTCTTGAATTTAATTTCCTTATAGAAAAGCACTTTTGAAGAGCTTATGGAAGGAAAATCATTTTTCAAGAGCTTATGGCACGGCTTTTCCTGAAATACCCCCTTTTAAAGGACATGCATGCAAACTCATTCAAAAATCCATAGTCCGAGTTTTGAAAAACCTACGCTTTGATACCACCAAATCTAACCTCCCCAACCTGGCCTAGACGTTAAGACCGAATTTAGAAGATTACATTGGCCACCGAAATGGTCTAGCAAAATTATCAGAGTTTAAAAATAGTTGTTTAAAACATTTGCTTGTTTCCAAAAGGTACAATTTAATTTAAAAAATCAGTTAATTTTAATGATTTTTTTTTTGCAAAAGTTGATTCCAGTTATATATATCTTTCAAACTTCATTTACAAAGTCATGCAGCAGAAAAGTGATATTTAACATAGTTTTAATGAAAACCAAATTTCATGCATAATTAATTCAAAATCCATATTTCAACATCCTAATATCAAATTATATGTCATACATGCCAAATAAACCCAAAACTTAGGTCTTATGCCACAGTTCGAATAAATCATTACAGTTCCAAATAAAAAAAATTATAAAATCTAAATACATTTTAAGAAAAATATTATCCAAGCCAAGACCTCCAGAATACCGAGTCCGCGTCCTAACCTGATGGTTTATCTGTAAAGATGGAAATAAAATAGGGGTGAGCTTGAGAAGCTCAATATGAGTCCAATCACAAGAGAATCAGTGCAAATAGTAGATGAAGCATACAAAATAATAATTCTCGGAACAATCAAACTCATATAGAGATTCAGAGTATCAATTCTTTAGATCAACACATCAATATAATATTTCAGAATTCACAGTTATGCATGCTCATGCTTATGAATGGCAATGCATTTTCAATTTATTAGAGAGGATCATACCAAACTCCGCTACACACAACAATATGAGTTCTCAGAACTCATCCATCCCTACACACCGCATTGTGGATGAACCACTTGTAACAACCCAAACCCGGCCCAAACATTACGACCGAATCTGAGTTATTACGAAGTAAAACCTTGTGAACACTATTTCGAAACCCATTTAAATTTTATAGAAAACTCCTCGTTTTCGGTTGTCTTGTCAAAGCTACCTTTAGATTTAATTTGAAATTTTAATTAAGTCCAATTGTTATACCAGTTTCAAGTGTACCCGATGGCACGTTTAAACTTCCACGTGTTAACTTAAGAAAACATGTGATTTAATTTAATTTAATGATATAGTTCTAAGTAAATATCCAACATAAAAAGAATAAAACGCAACTATAGTTTATGGAGGCCTTATTACAACCCAAAATAAAATTAAACAAGTTTAAAGTTCTGTAAAGTAAAATCCTTTGCATGGCCACCTCGAGTCCCACCGCCTACTCAACCGCCATCTACGAGTCACCGAAAAATGTTAAAGGAGAAGGTGAGTCACCAAGACTCAGTATGCAACCCTTCCCCGGTTAATACAACATTTCATACACAACATATAACAGGTTAATTAAGCAAAGTATCATGTACCCAACCTAGCCAACCAAACACCTTTGTCTACCCCACGTGGTACCAAACCACTTTGGTGACCGTGAGTCACGATGTGTTACCAAAACACCGGTGGTGCCAAACCACCGGTGACATATAGTCACAATGTGCTACCAAAGCACCGTGTCCGTGAGACACAAATCGGGTGATGGGGCCAACCCATCGTGTGATACCAAATCACCGCGATTTATCCCATATCTCAAGTGGGGCCAACCCACGGTGGTGTTAACCACGGGGACAAGTCGCTATGAGGTACCAAACCTCCGGAGGTACCAAACCTCTCGTGACGTATAGTCACGGTGTGTTACCAAAACACTCGTGCCCGTCGGCACATTATCACCGCCCCTCCACTCATCAACCCACATAGTCAATAAATCACATATAGATTTATCATATGTATTATCACAAACATGCTTTCCAAAAGCATAAAATAGCAATCATATGCACAGTACTTACACTGTTACCCCGTATACCGTTATGGTATTCAAGCCATTGCCACATACATCAAGTTAGCAATCACGTTACTTAGCATAATTTAATAAGTTAAATGGTGTGTATGTACACACTGTTACTACGATAGTCTTAAATCCCAAGAAGAAACGTTGGTCACCACGCATCTATCTCATCCTATATTCGGCAAAAACATGGGTTAGTCTTATGGCCTATTCGGCCAAATCCAAAATATTCAAAGGGTTAATATTTAACCCGAAAGCCTTACCTAACACCCTTGAGTACTAGCCACCAAGTGTTTCTCGCTTCCTAATCGGCAATCATTAAATTAGTAGCCGCGGCTTAATCGAATATCATGAATGAAGAAAACAGATCTTACCACCTTACCCCAAAATCGATTGCTCCAAAGCAACGGGTTCACCGCTTGCTTCCGAATCCGAAGGCCCTATATTTTAATCAAGCGATTAGTAGCCTTAACAAATATTGCCGAAATAGTCACTTACCAACCTCCAAGTCGACAAGAAGAGAAAAAGAGAATCCTAGACATTCGGCTAACATACTTACCCTCCAAATTCGATTAGAGAATGCTTCCCCTCCTTGTTCAAAAGATTCGCCAAGGTTCCAAAAGAAGAGAGGGTTTTTCTTTTATCGGTTTTGGGAGAATAATCAAAGAATAAACAACAACTAATGAAGGCTAGCCAAAAATTGAGAGAAGAGACTAAGGAAATCGGCACACCAATAGGGATTAGATTCGGCTAGAGACTAAGAGATGGAAGTGGTTCTTAACTTTGAAGAAAGAAAAGAAATCGATGGCAACTAGTTGGGAGAATTTCAGCTACAAAAAATTCTAAAAAGAATTTAAGATGGTAGATGGGGGTTTATATAGGATTTCGGCATCCCCCTAGTAGCCTTGCCGTCCACACCTCCTTGTTCAAGGAGTTCAAAATTTCGGCAACCTCTCCAAGTACTCTTGGCCACACATTTCAATTAATTCAAATAATTTGAATTAATCACTTAATAATCCCTTCTAATCAAATAATATCTTTGATTATCCTATGAAATTATCATATCTCTTGTATTATCAAAAGGTTTAAGCAAATTAAAACTAATTAAAATGCTTAAATTATCCCTTAATAATTACACCTAATAAAAGAGTTTGAAGGGAGAAAAACTCTCCCCCCTTGTGCCGTCCAAATAAAAACAAAAAGAGGAGGATTTTGTGACTCGAACACAAGCTCTCCCTTGCTCCTTGGTGGCGTCACATGTAGCTCTTAAGTGGGCTTCTTTTTGCCACTTAACCAAGGGCTTTTAGTGTTAAATTACCCACACTTATTCTTATAACACCACTTACCAAGGCTCCTTCTTTTAAAAGTTAAAAACTAAAATTTCCTACCAAATCGAGCCAACACAAAGCCTTAAATTGACCATTATTATTCCATAAATAATGACACAACAGTTCATACATAAGAAAAATAATTTATTTCCAAATAGCCCCACATTTGGGATGTTACAGTTCTACCCCCTTAGAATAAATTTCGTCCTCGAAATTCCTTGATCAAAAGAGATGGGGGTATTGCCGCCGCATCACCTCCTCGGGCTCCCACGTAGCTTCTTCCACTCGTGGTTCCGCCATAACACTTTTACTAAAGGCACCGCCTTCCTTCGTAGAACTTTCACATCTCGATCTACAATCTGAATCGGTTCTTCCTCAAAAGATAAATCCGTGTTCACCTCAATCTCTCGCTCGCACAACGTGCGAAGGATCCGACCGATACCGCCTCGGCATTGATACATGGAATACGTCATGAATCGACTCGGCTTCTGCGGCAACTCTAGCCGATAAGCCACTCGGGTCCTATTCGCTTCACAACGAAGATATGGCCCAATGAACCTTGGGCTTAACTTCCTCTCCGTCCAAACCTCAACACCTTTTTCCAAGGCGACACTTTCGTAAAGACTTTGTCTCCCACAAAGATACTCCACTTCCTTGCGTTTGAGATCGGCATAAGACTTCGCCTATCCGATGCTTCCTTGAGACGAGACCGAATCACCTTGACTTTGTCATCCGTCTCGGTTACCAACTCGACCTGAACTTGTCTTTCTCCCAACTCCGCCCAACATGTAGGAGTACGACACTTTCGTCCATATAGGGCCTCATATGGAGCCATTTGAATACTCGTTTGATAACTATTGTTATAAGCGAATTCCGCTAATGGTAGGTACTCCTCCCAACTACCACTAAAATCCAAGACACAGCCTCTTAACATGTCTTCCAAAATCTGTATCACCCTTTCCGATCGTCCGCGATCGTGGGTGGAAAGCCGTCTTCAAATCTAACCGTGTACCCAAAGCTTGATGCAACGCTTTCCAAAACCTTGACGTGAATCTGGGGTCCCTATCCGAGATAATCGACACTGGCACGCCATGCAACCTCACTATTTCACCCACATATAGCTTCGCTAACTTCTGGAGTGAGTAATCCATTCTCACCGGCATGAAGTGAGCTGACTTAGTTAGGCGATCCACAATTACCCAGACTGCATCCTTCTTGGTGGGCGTAAGGGTAGCCCACTAACAAAATCCATGGTGATCCTCTCCCATTTCCACCGAGGATCTTTATCGGTTGAAGTAGTCCCGATGGTGACCGATGTTCGGCCTTAACTCTGCGACACGTCCGACACTTCCCTACGAACTCCGTTATCTCACGCTTCAACCCCGGCCACCAAAATCTGCTTTCCGCAAGTCTCCATACATTTTGCTTCCTCCGGGATGCATAGCGTATGGGCTGCTATGTGCATCTTGGAGAATTTTACTCATTTAAATCAGTATCCTTTGGCATACATACTCGTCCTGAAAACAAAGCGCTCCTTCACTAGACAGATTTGTACCCTTCCAAACCACCGCCTTGAACTTGTACCCTCTTAGAGCTCAAGCCTTCATCCACTAACCGCTTTTCTTTAATCTCCTCAATCCAAGTCGGCTTTACTTGAAGTTCGCCAAAAGACTCCCATCATCATACGCACTTAACCGAGCGAACATTGCTCTTAAGTCCGTCACCACCTTCCGCTCAATGCGTCGGCTACCACATTAGCCTTTCCTGATGGTACTCGATTGAACAATCATAGTCCTTTAGTAGTTCAATCCACCGACGCTGTCTCGATTCGGATCCTTCGAGTCGGAAGATACCTCAAGCTTTTGTGATCCGTGTAGACCATCGACTTCTCTCCATACGGTAATGTCTCCATATCTTCGAGAGCGAAGACGACCATTGCTAACTCTAAGTCGTGCGTTGGGTAGTTAACCTCATGCGATCTTAATTGACGGGATGCATAGGCTACTACCTTCCCATCCTGCATCAACACACATCCCAAACCGGTGTGAGATGCATCACAATAAATCGTGAATAACTTTCCCGCTTCAGTTTGTACCAAAACCTGAGCTTCCACAAAATCCTCCTTAGCTTATCAAAGCTTTCTTGCCGCTTTCCGTCCATACAAACGGGACACCTTTCCTTAGCAACTTAGTTAACGGCCACTGCTATTAGAGAGAATCCTTCCACGAATCTCCGATAGTATCCTGCTAAACCCAGAAAACTTCGTATTTCAGCCACCGTCCTAGGTGGTTTCCACTCCAATACTGCCTCAATCTTGCGAGGGTCTACTCTAATTCCTTCACCGATACTACATGCCCTAAGAAAGCCACTTCCTAAGCCAAAATTCACACTTACTGAATTTGGCATATAAGCTACTTCTCCTCAATACTTGCGTAACTATCCGTAAATGCTTGTCATGCTCTTCTTCTCGTCTTTGAGTAAACCAATATGTCGTCTATGAACACCACGACGAATCGGGTCCAAGTCTTCTTTGGAATACTCTATTCATCAAGTCCATGAATGCCGCCGCGCATTAGTCAACCCGAATGGCATCACCAGAACTCGAAATGCCCATACCGAGTTCGAATGCCGTTTGTGAACATCAACCTCTTTTACCTTAAGTTGATGATATCCTCGACCTAAGGTCTATCTTCAAAACACCGAGGCACCCTTCAGTTGATCGAACAAGTCGTCAATCCGAGGCAACGGATACTTGTTCTTGATCGTTAACTTATTTAATCGACGGTGTAGTCGATGCACATCCGCATAGAACCGCCCTTCTTCTTGACAAACAACACAGCGCCCCACGGAGATATACTTGGTCGTATAAACCTCTATCCAAGAGCTCCCGAACTTGAGCCTTTAGCTCCACCAATTCCTTTGGTGCCATTCGTATGGTGCTATGGACACAGTGCCGTTCGGTGTAGCAAGTCTATACCGACTGACTTCTCGATCCGAGGCAAACCCTAAGTTCTTCCGGGAACACGTCAATAAATTCCCCAACCGTTCGGACCTTTTCAATTACTAACCCTTAGCTTCCAAAGCACGACTTGAACCAAATCGCCTCACAACCCTTCTTGACCATCTTTTCACCTTTCAAAGCGGTCACTACGTTGGATAGGTAGTTCCTCCTATCTCCTATCATAACCACTTCATCACCTTCCGCTGCCTTAAGAACCATGCGCTTGGTCACAAGAGTCCAACCTTGCTTGGTACTTAACCAACCAATCCATACCGAGGATCAAATCGAACTCCCCAAACGGTAGTTCCATTAGATCAGCTACAAATACTACCCCTTGAAGTTCTAGGGGTACGCCTCTATAAAGTCTATCTACGACTACGGAGTGACCTAAGGGGCTAACTACAGTCATCTCCCTAGAGGCAGTTTCAGAGTTTAGGTCCATAGTTCCTACCACACTACAAGCAATGTACGAGTGCGTCGAGCCCACATCAATCAATGCAACATAAGGGAAACCGAAAATTAGAAACGTACCGGTTATGACATCCGGTGCGTCACCTTCTTCGCGACACCTTGCTGTGAGACTAAGCCAGCCGCCTAGCCTCTGTGTTGCTCGAACCTCGCCTTGAGTTCCACGACCTCTGTTAGGACCGTTGTTTCTCTACCATTACCACGACCCTCTGTGGTCCCACATTTCTATCCCGAGCACGGTTACTCGCCTTCCTCGTCGCTTAGCTAGTTTCTGGGGACAATCTCGACGCGATGCTCCAAAGACCCACACTCAAAACATCCTTTGTCACCACCCAACATCCTCCCCAATGGGTCTTTCCACAGCGATTGCACCGAGTCGGCCTCGATTACGATTGTGGGCCTTCCTTGTCACCGATTGGGCCCACTTGGCCTAGCCTTTTTCTCGAGCACTACCGCTTGATCCAAATGACCCAAAACTTCTTCTTCCGATTGTTCTTACTATAGCTCGCCTCACGGCCTCCTTGATTCCTTCCGGCTACCTTAGCCTTCTCCACTAGAGATGAGAACTCACGAACTCTTTGTGGGGCAATCAAGAACCTTAAGTCATCTCGAGTCCGTCCTCAAAGCGGACACAACGCTGTTCGTTGAGAGCCACGATGCCTCTCGCATATCTACTCACCCTTAGAAATTCCGCCTCATATTCCGACACGGACTTAGTTCCTTGAACTAATCCCGAAAAGCCTTTCTCTGCGGCGTCGGTGTAGCTAATGCCCACATACTTTTTCTCGATGGCGCTTCAAAATACTCCCAAGTCAAATCATCTCACTGTAGCCCCATCTCGAACCGTTAGCCACCACCGATACGCTTCATCCTTTAGAAGCGACATCGCCTCTTTTTCAGCTTCTCTTCCTCGGTCGAGTCAAGATCATCCATGATCCTTTCGTCTTGACTCTAGCCGATGATTCTCACGCACTAGGTGCCACTCGACACACCTCGGAATACCTCCGCTCCGTTAGATCGGAGTCGCCGGGAACAGATTTCCGAGCTCCAACATTTCCACCAGCCCACCCACCATCTCCAAGACTCGCAAACACGACTTGCGATACCGACTCGCCACCGGTCTACTCGGCTCCTCGGCTCTAAAAGTAGGAGGTGGTGGTGGCGATGGTACCTCATTTTCTCTCACCTTGTCCTCGACTGACGGGTTCTGCATACCGTCATCCTACCCTACCACGTCCACGGCGTCCACGTCCTCTAGAACTCATTCTATCTACCGCGCTCTTAACTGATTAAGAAAAATTTTATGCGTTAGCATTTGTTTCACTTTATTACTCATGAAGAAGTTTTATGGATGAGGTTTAATCGTAGATTCTTTCGAGCAAACAATGTTTCAGCTTCCTATCCTAGTTCACACAAAGAAGTCCATGCATCCATTCCTTAATACTTTCCATACCTATTCACTCATCGGACATTTCTGCCCATTTCTAACCCAGGGGTATTTTCGTCTTTTTCCTACAGGGGTATTTTTGTAATTTTCCAAAACCAAAATATTTTGCTGATGATTTCCAAAGCTAAGTTGTTGAATATTTGTAAAATAGCTGAAATTTTGGGCAAAACCGTCGAATCAATATTTTATGGGTCAGGGGCATTTTGGTAATTTTACTCCTAAGGGTATTTCTGTAATTTTCACAAATCAAGTCTTCCGAGAAAAACATTGTATACGTAGTGTTCTAGGGTTTGAGAGGGTTATTGGATAAGTTTTGAAAACATTAGGGCTGTTTATTCATTCCTTTCAAAAACAAGGCTAACTCCTTCTCGGGTTTTAATCATTGTTTTTAGCCTATGACCGAGCCTTCCCGGTCGTGGTGAACCAAAGCTACGCACTGTGCGTAATTCAAGTGAAGAGGAGGTGGGTCACGCGGACCGCTTAAACACCAAGCTCTCACCGAACCTTTCTAGACATGCGCACGCAGGTTACCACACCACCTGACCTTCTCGAGTTAGGGTGAGCAACTGCACCGCACTGCAGGATACCTGCGAAGAGGAGGTGAGTCACGAGGACCGCTTAAATACCAAGCTCTTCCGATCCAATCCTAGACATGCGTGTGGGGTTACCACACCTAGCTCATTGACTAAGTCATAGGTTGGTTTAGTTCTTTAAGTCTTATGCTTCGTTGTGTTTGAGTAATCTAGCCTTAGGGTCCAAGTCCTATAAGTCTATCTACGTTCCATGCTTCCTACCCTTCTACAGAAATATAATTCACGTAAAGGTTTAGATGTACTTACCGGCGGATCGGTCTGCGGAGACTCGGGCCATGCTTTGCTTAAAAACCTGTAAATCACACCATAAGGCCTACTAAAACATTTTTGGGCCTTGGGCCCTACAAAGAGAGCTTTGAACTGGGCTCTGATACCAATTCTGTAACAACCCAAACCCGGCCCAAACATTACGACCGAATCTGAGTTATTACGAAGTAAAACCTTGTGAACACTATTTCGAAACCCATTTAAATTTTATAGAAAACTCCTCGCTTTGGTTGTCTTGTCAAAGCTACCTTTAGATTTAATTTGAAATTTTAATTAAGTCCAATTGTTATACCAGTTTCAAGTGTACCCGATGGCACGTTTAAACTTCCACGTGTTAACTTAAGAAAACATGTGATTTAATTTAATTTAATGATATAGTTCTAAGTAAATATCCAACATAAAAAGAATAAAACGCAACTATAGTTTATGGAGGCCTTATTACAACCCAAAATAAAATTAAACAAGTTTAAAGTTCAGAAGTAAAATCCTTTGCATGGCCACCTCGAGTCCCACCTACCTCAACCGCCATCTACGAGTCACCTGAAAAATGTTAAAGGAGAAGGTGAGTCACCAAGACTCGATGTGCAACCCTTCCCCTGTTAATACAACATTTCATACACAACATATAACAGTTAATTAAGCAAAGTATCATGTACCCAACCTAGCCAACCAAACACCTTTGTCTACCCCACGTGGTACCAAACCACTGGTGACCGTAGTCACGATGTGTTACCAAAACACTGGTGGTGCCAAACCACTGGTGACATATAGTCACAATGTGCTACCAAAGCACTGGTGTCCGTAGACACAAATCGGGTGATGGGGCCAACCCATCGTGTGATACCAAATCACCGCGACGATCCCATATCTCAAGTGGGGCCAACCCACGGTGGTGTTAACCACAGGGACAAGTCGCTATGAGGTACCAAACCTCGGTGACGTATAGTCACGGTGTGTTACCAAAACATCGGTGCCCGCTTCACATTATCACCGCCTCTCACTCATCAACCCACATAGTCAATAAATCACATATAGATTTATCATATGTATTATCACAAAGATGCTTTCCAAAAGCATAAAATAGCAATCATATGCACAGGTACTTACCTGGTTACCCCGTATACCGTTATGGTATTCAAGCCATTGCCACATACATCAAGTTAGCAATCACGTTACTTAGCATAATTTAATAAGTTAAATGGTGTGTATGTACACACTGCACTACGATAGTCTTAAATCCCAAGAAGAAACGTTGGTCACCACAGATCTATCTGTCCTATATTCGGCCAAAAACATGGGTTAGTCTTATGGCCTATTCGGCCAAATCCAAAATATTCAAAGGGTTAATATTTAACCCGAAAGCCTTACCTAACACCCTTGAGTACTAGCCACCAAGTGTTTCTCGCTTCCCTAATCGGCAATCATTAAATTAGTAGCCGCTACTTAATCGAATATCATGAATGAAGAAAACAGATCTTACCACCTTACCCCAAAATCGATTGCTCCAAGGCAACGGGTTCACCGCTTGCTTCCGAATCCGAAGGCCCTATATTTTAATCAAGCGATTAGTAGCCTTAATAAATATTGCCGAAATAGTCACTTACCAACCTCCAAGTCGACAAGAAGAGAAAAGAGAATCCTAGACATTCGGCTAACATACTTACCCTCCAAATTCGATTAGAGAATGCTTCCCCTCCTTGTTCAAGATTCGGCCAAGGTTCCAAAAGAAGAGAGGGTTTTTCTTTTATCGGTTTTTGGGAGAATAATCAAAGAATAAACAACAACTAATGAAGGCTAGCCAAAATTGAGAGAAGAGACTAAGGAAATCGGCACACCAATAGGGATTAGATTCGGCTAGAGACTAAGAGATGGAAGTGGTTCTTAACTTTGAAGAAAGAAAAGAAATCGATGGCAACTAGTTGGGAGAATTTCGGCTACAAAAAATTCTAAAAGAATTTAAGATGGTAGATGGGGGTTTATATAGGATTTCGGCATCCCCTAGTAGCCTTGCCGTCCACTCCTCCTTGTTCAAGGAGTTCAAAATTTCGGCAACCTCTCCAAGTACTCTTGGCCACACATTTCAATTAATTCAAATAATTTGAATTAATCACTTAATAATCCCTTCTAATCAAATAATATCTTTGATTATCCTATGAAATTATCATATCTCTTGTATTATCAAAAGGTTTAAGCAAATTAAAACTAATTAAAATGCTTAAATTATCCCTTAATAATTACACCTAATAAAAGAGTTTGAAGGGAGAAAAAACTCTCCCCCTTGTGCCGTCCCAAATAAAAACAAAAGAGGAGGATTTTGTGACTCGAACACAAGCTCTCCCTTGCTCCTTGGTGGCGTCACATGTAGCTCTTAAGTGGGCTTCTTTTTGCCACTTAACCAAGGGCTTTTTAGTGTTAAATTACCCACACTTATTCTTATAACACCACTTACCAAGGCTCCCTTCTTTTAAAAGTTAAAAACTAAAATTTCCTACCAAATCGAGCCAACACAAAGCCTTAAATTGACCATTATTATTCCATAAATAATGACACAGCAGTTCATACATAAGAAAAATAATTTATTTCCAAATAGCCCCACATTTGGGATGTTACACCACTAGTCCTTGCAGATGAGCTGCTAATAATAAAAATTATGGATGAACCACCAGAATTTTAAGATAAAAAAATTTTCAGATAGATGCTAGTATGTTGTGGATGAACCACTAATTCTTCCTACGTTCATATCATCCCACCCTATGCAATGCAATATGACATGCTTGTAATTGATCAGTACAGTAACAATAGACATGCTTAACATGCATTCGGTTCATCAGTGATAGTATACATGTTTAGCATGCAATCAGTAATATCGTGGCAGAAATATCAGTAAAATTTATCAGAAATACAATGACAGTAGGCATATATCATTCTGTAACATCCCGAAATTGGGCCTAGTAGAATTGGGCCCAATGGGCCTTGAGCGTAGAAGCATTTTAAAATTTTTGAGAATAAGAGAGCGACATTATTTCAAGTTGGACTTATTAAGAAAGGTAATTTTGGAAAGTTACGAGGTTTCTATAAAGTTTCGGGTTCAAGTTGGGCCTTAGTAAAATTTTGTGTTTTAGTACTTTAAGGAGATGGAGTAAGTGACCTTAAAGCATATGGAAATAAGTGTGCAAATTGCTAGCATAAAATGAGCATATGGCAAAGAGGTTAAGGAGCCACATGTAGTACCTTGAGGGAAGAGGTTCGAATCCCTTTGTGTACAAATTTGGACTTATATTTTTGCATCCTTTCCTTAAGTGTCGGCCAAGAGGCATTCATGGCAAGGTTGACTTCATTATTTTGGTAAGGTGGCTATATGAATAAGGCAAGGTTGAAGTTGGGGAAAGGAATCAAGGGAAATAGGAAAGAAAGGGGGACATGAGGCTTATTTCGTGGGTGATGTTATGGAAAGTGTGGGTGGGTAATTCTTGACCATTATGGTCATGTATGTGGACGGTTTTGAGTGTTAGGGGGGGAAAAGCTGAATTCTTCACTTGTCCTTTTGGAAAACTTTGCACATGTGAAGCTTATTTTCTTTTAGCAAATTAGTGCTTTCTCTCTTCTCAACTCTCTTCTTTTGGTAGTGGCCAAAAAAAAATCCTTATTTTGCATTTTGTTCATTTTGTTCCTTCTTGTGCCAAAACTATCAACCCATCTACACTCATTCCTCCCTTGTTGCCAAAACACCCATTTTCATATTGATCCTTTTGACCATTTCGAACAATTTTATGTTTGTGTCAATCGAAACTCTCTAACACTTTTCATATCTTATTTTTGTTCTCTTTTCTCTTCACTAGCCGAAACTATCAACATCTAAACTCTTCTTCTTTGAACTCTTTTCTTTTATGATGGGAACCTATTGATCGGTTTGGTAAGGAACTACCTTTCTCACTATTTTCGTTTTATTTTGTTTTTCAATCCAGCCGATTATGTATGGCCATCACTAATCGGTATTTCACTTTGTTTCTTTTTCAAGATATACCTCTCCTACTCTCTTATAAATATATTATGTTCTTCATCTAGTGTAGAGTTATAGAAGGAAGCCGAATCTACTACCCTTGAATCATCCGTGGCCATGAGTAATCATTGGGAATCGGTTTTATAACCACTAAGGTAAGGGATTCGTTATGCTTTACTTCGATCTTCTTTTTGTTGGCCGGTTAGTTTGTTAAACGGAATAGTGGTTGTGACTAATCGACTATATGTTTTAGGGACAAATCACCTGATATATTCTACCGTCGGACATAGTGGTAAGTGATTCAAGTGTAAGTGATACGAAATCTTTTGGAAATCTGAGGCTAACTTTTGGTTGGTATTGTTCTAGGTCATCGACAAGTGGTTCTTTAGGAAATCAAAATCAGGTGTGTAATCCCGTACCTTCCGAATACATGTTTGATATGGTGTGTAATCACATCTCTCTGAAAGTTTGTATGATATGTTCTGCGATTTGGTCAAAATACCGAAGAAACCCGAAAACCGGCATCCGTGATCACTCGGGCGTGCATATGATCGTAATGGTAATCGTATTTCGTAATAAAACAGTTTTGGTCAGAAACAGTGACGTGTATTTGAAAAATCACGAAAAATAGGAGAAAATGAATTATAAAGTGAATAAGATATCAAATTAAATCTTACTGTGTCTATTTTGATATGGAAGAAACGGAGAAGATAAAGTAATTCTATATTCTGAGATATCTTAATTTTAGTGAGACTGGTTCTGAATGAATTCGTGGTTCACTGATCTGTCTTGGAAAAATCGTATAAAATTGTACAAAGATAATTATGAGTTATAGTTTATATGTACAGATTCCTTGGTGAGTCTATTTTCAATACAAACAAGTGGGAGCATCATATGAAAACTTTACAGTGAGATATTTGAATTTTGGGTAAGAGAGGTCAGAAATGTTGGACAGTGAAATAAGGGAATCTTTAAGGAATATACTGTACTAAATGGCTAAGTCAAAAATTCTGGAAACTTTATAGTAAGAATATATATGAGTCTAGTCTCAAGAAAAATTTACGGAGTTAGATTTAGAGATTCCTAGCTCAAGTTATAGTCAATTTAGTTAGTACGACGCAGATGGACAGTTTCGATTTTTATGCTCCACATTAGTAGTTAAGTCTAGGTTGCGAAATTTCCAAAATACCCTTAGGTTGCGAAATTACCGAATTACCCTTAGTGGGTAAATTATCGAAATTACAAAAATGCCCTTATGGGTCGAAATTATGAAAATGCCCCTAAAGGGCCGAATTACGAAATTGTTGAATGGGCCAATTTGATATTTTGATAAATGGGCCAATCTGATATTTTGATAAATGGGCCGATCTGATATTTTGTTATATGGGCCAATCTGATATTTTGATAAATGGGTCAATCTGATATTTTGATAAATGGGCTGATCTGATATTTTTCTAAAAGGGCCAAAACTGATAATTTGCTTAATGGGCCTATTGATTAATTGTTATAATGGGCCAAATTATGAAAGGGCCAGATTTGTAATAATTTTTTTATGGGCCTCATGATGGAATTATCATATGAATGAATTTTCATGCATTTTATATACATGATTGCATGGGTTGGGATAATTGACGAAGAGAAGATGGCTTCGTGCCCAGTTAATGGCTTCGTGCCCAGTTAATGGCTTCGTGCCCAGTTAGTGGCTTCGTGCCCAGTTAATGGCTTTGTGCCCAGTTAATGGCTTCGTGCCCAGTTAATGGCTTCGTGCCCAGTTGATGGCTTCATGCCCGATTTAATATATGGCTTAATGCCCGATTGGTGTGTTAGCGGGGTGGGTGACTAAAGCTCCCCACGGTGTGTCTTTGGTTGAATGCGGGTGGTGTGTAGCGGATGGAAAACTAGGTTTGGTTTGGGAATTGCATATCATATGCATATTATATTTGATACATTATTGTTGTTGTAAATGGGCTAAGGCCCAAAATATTGCTAATTGGGTTCCGGCCCAATGAATAACGGTAAGGGGATTTCACACTGAGTTCTTATAACTCACCCCCTTTCTCTTAACCCTTGTAGGTAATGCTTGATGATATGGACTTGGGCTATGGATGACTCGAGGGAGGCCATACTTCGGAAATGGTTCATTTGGACTTTAGACTTCTTTCTCGTTTATTTTACTACTTTACTATTTTGGGTTAAATGTTGTAATAAGGCCTCTGGACTATTTTTATTTTTGCTTTTTGGTTGGGATGTTTATTATTATTTTTCTTAAATTGTCTAAAAAGGGGAAATCTTCTAAAAACTTAAACAATGGTTTCCAAAATTGATTAACAAATGGATTTCAAAATAAACTTTTACAAATATTTTTAACACGGATATTTTCTCTCGAACTATTAACGATATTTTCAAAAGACTTGGATTCTCTTTCGAATTTTCAACGTCGTTTTCAAAAGTCACGGTTTTGTAAGATCATTCGTTCGATTATCGATTTATCAAACAACCTCTCAAAATACTTGTATTTTATCTACGTTTCCGCAACGTTTTCAAAATGCTTCTGCAACTCTATTTATAAACGTCAAATTTTTGTAAATTGTTTATTTCAAATATGCTTCCGCAAACGAAAAGGTTTTTAAAAGATTATTATGTTTTCAAGTAGTTAACAATTGCTTAAGTGTTTTTGGTTTTAACAAAGAGGCTGTATTTCTCAAGCAAGCTTTTAATAATCGCAAAGATGGTTTTTACTTCCATGAGACACACCAGATTCGGGCCTAACTTCTAGGCCGAGTTTGGGGTGTTACACATTCACATATCATGCATATAACAGTAATAATTCAGTCACTCAGATCATATATTTAAAAATATCCATATTATCATAGATTTAATTGAGTGAAATAAATCTATGAAGAAAGTTTGAGAACTATACAAGGACGAAACAGAACGATTAACGAAATTCTACGCAAAATTGTAAAATAGGGGTCACACGGTCGTGTGGCCAAGCCGTGTAACAAATTGAGGTCGTGTGACAAATGCTAAAGTTACCCTACAGAAGGGACACGCCCGTGTGGCAAGCTATGTGGAAGGTTTGTGTCCGTGTGGTTCACGAATTAGCCTCGGAATTTCAAGGGCACATGGGCGTATGATCCAATCATATGGTTCACATGCCTGTATGGCCTTAAACTTCACACTATTTTCCACCGATTCACTTAGTAAAGAATAAACACCTTTCACTAGGGGTTCGATCGATGTTTCTCACGCTCGATTTTTGTCTGATTCACCTAAATTTGATCCTTCAAATGAAATTTACAGATGAATTAACGGTTCGTTTCAAGACTTGACAAGATAGTCAAAAGATTTGGCAAGAACCGTAAAAGATTGATGAAGCAAACAGAAGATTAGCATTGGATAATAATATTATGAAAATATGAGATCTAATCATTTGAAACGAGGTGTACTTACCATTTCTTGGCAAAGATTGGGATGTTATTGATGGAAATTAAAAATCGATAGAAGAACGATTGAATGGGGGGAATGATTTGATTCAGGAAAGGAAAAATAATTATTAGTAATTAATATGAAAATATGATGTAAAGAAAAGGAAAGAAAAGAAAAGAGAAAGAAAAGAAATAGAGGATGAAAAGGAATTTGACTAAAATTGGAAAATAGGCTAACCTAATCCAAATGGGAAAAGAATGGTTAAATAGCTTAGGCTTTGAAACCTTAAGGGCGGCAAGTGTAATTTACCAAAAGCTGCCAAGATTCAAAAGAAAAAAATGAGTAGGAAATATGAAGCTCAAACCTAGAACCTCTAGGATAGGGGACTAACTCTTAAACATTGGGCCGATCACCTATTTATTGTTTATTCTTAATTCCTGATCGTATATATTTCGAGTGTGGCTTTTACCCTAGGTTGCTGAAAATGAAATGGGAGGAAGGGAGCTCAAACTTAGGTCTCTAGAGAGGACTCTTTAACACTTAGCCATTAAGCCTTAATTCAATTTTTGTTTAACCATTTCAATTAACCCCCTATATTTTAGGACGTGACAACACTAACCTTTTAAGCCCAATGCATGAGTTCATTTTTTCAACTTAGTTCTTACTAGCTTAATGAAGTATAATGACTTATAAACAAGGGTCTCAAAGTTTTTCTTTAGTAATTTTGGATTTCTGTAATTCTTTAAAATACATAAAAATTGCAACAATCCCCTACATATTTCAAAGAATTAAGAAAGAATTTTAGTTGAGAATTTCTATCTAATGCAATAATCCTAGTATCTTTTGGAATATGAACACCTTTTTTTTTTACAATTAAGACATAATTTACTTAAATAATTGGTGAAATAAGTTTCTATGAATGAAAATTTTAATTTGTAAACTAAGGTTATTATTTACCATATTATAACTATGATTCGTTCTTCAATACGGCTGTACGCTAATATGCCATGTGTGCACTTGTTTTCATGAGTGCTCTAAAAACAACCAAAGATCTTACAGAAGCAACCTCATTTCACACTCATATAGGTCAATTCATCAAGTGTATTCTGCAAAGCAATACACCACCTATAAAGGGTATGGATTTGATTAAGAGTTTTTACTTATTCTCACCATATATGCAGTTATTTGTTTAAGCATTATTTATGTAACACCCCAAAAGTTGCTACAGTTATGAAAATAGTGAAAAATTGAGATCCTGCCTTCAATAAAGTGAAATAAAAGGAAAATAAGGAAATAAAAGTGATAAAATGGGGGATAAGTTGAGTTATATCAATTAAAAAATTGATTAAGAATCATACTATGATGTATTGATTCAAGTAAGAACTAAATCATAAATGTGAGAAAAGTTTAGTGGCTCAAGAGTAAATACTTATAATTTGAGGGGTTAAAGTGTAAATATGGAAAAGTTGAAGGGTTAATAGTGAAAATATTTTAAGGGTGGAATGATCTAGAAACTAAGGAAAATGGATGAATTAGGACCAAATTGAATAAGTGGAAAAATATGAGGGGTTAAAGTGCAATTTTACTAAAATGAGTGATGATTCCATGCTTTCAATGTGAGAAAAATAAGAAAGAAAGAAATTTTCTTTTCTTTACAATTTGGTCCTTCCACAAAAAATCCACCATTTTCACTTAGAAATCAAAAGAATTTTCATAGCCACCAAGAGGGAAAAATGATAAGAAGACTATGGGGAGCTAGAATATCAAGTTAGATTCAAGAAAATAGAAGTTGGAGGAGAGAGAAAGCCAAGTTAAAGTTTGGTTTCAAGAGAATAAGGTATGGATGTTAACGTTTTATGTTATTTTCAAGTTTAGTAGTGATAGAAAAGATAAATATGGTGTTAAAGTAAAGGTTTCTCATGAGGAAATGTTGTGTTTTTAACATGTTGATGAAGAGAGAAGTTGAGAAAGTGAATCAAGGGGTAGGAGAAGAGAAAAATAAGAGATTTTCTATAGAAAAGTGGTAAGTACCCATGAACTTCCTTATTATTTAAGAATTAAAATGTGAAATTTGTAAACTAAGCGGTAATTAAGTAAAATATAGAGTGGAATAATTTAGTATGTGAAGTAGGAAATTATTATAAAAACATAATAGTCGAGTTATGTGATAGTGAAAAATACACAAAGTATTGAATAAGTGAAATTATGGAAAAATATACAATTTTATGGAAATATGGACTAAATTGAAAGAGTTGAGAAAAATATGTGGGGGAAATAATACAAGTGAAATGTATAGAAATTTGATGTTTAAATAAGATAGTAGGATTAATTATGTGAATTAAGTGAGATGAGAAATAAAATTTATTTAATAGTGAATAGGAGACTTTATTGTCAAAAAGTGATTAAATTAGAAAGTTATAAAAGTTTATAAGAAAATATTGAAAAAGAAAGAATATAGTGAAAAATATAAGAATACATGAATATTGTAGTCCAAACTACAATTATTTTATAAGTTTTGAAAACTAGAGGTTATATCGTGAATTTGGGAAATTTATGTTAGAAATAGTAAAAGTGAAGTACATAACACTTAATATGTGGAAATAGATATTGTGGTGAATTATGGAAATATTAATAAGTATTGAAATATGTTATATGTGTTATTAAAAGGAAAATATATTTTTACAAGAAATATTGTGATGAGGACTAAATTGTAATGTAAAAGTGTTATGTAAAATGTATAATAAGAATTATTAGTGAGTTATGAAAGATTATTAAGTATAGAGACAAGTTACATGTGTTATTGAGAGTGGAAGATATAATTATACTAAATATTGTTACAGGAAATAAATTGTGAAAAGTGTAAAAGTAATGTGTGAATGATATAATTTGCCCAAGTAGACAAGATTAGAACTATTGGGATATAGATGGCATGCCACTAAGCAAATTTTAGCGTGCTTATCATCTTGCGCTTTAGCACTTACTATTTTGCACTTCGGTGCCTATTATTTTGCACTTCGGTGTTTAGTGATTTGCACTTCGATGTTTACTGTTTTGCAGTTCAATGTTTAGTGATTTGCACTTCGGTGCCTACTGTTCTATTACTGCACTTTAGTTCACCTCTGTATCAGTTCCGTATATCCTAAGTGTTAAGTTTAATCTATTGTGCCTATGTTAAAAAGGTAAATGATTTTCATTATAAGGTAAAAGTTCATCTCTGACTATTGATCGAAATATTTAATAAAAAAAGTGAAGACATAAGTAAATTGAATGTATTTGAGGGAGTATAAGAAAGAAAAGGACTAGTAAGTTAAATGTGTAAAGATAAATTGTGAATGAACTGATAAAGATTACTGATGAAATTATGAAAATTACATGTATTAAAAAGAGTAGTAAATTCTATGGGTTGAATTGAGGACTTAAGGACTAAATTGTGAAATATGTAAAAAGTGACAAATGAGTATGATAATAAGAAATTGAGATGTAATATGATAAATAAACAAATAAATGAAATATTATGAATTAAGGAATTTAATAGATTTTGAATATCATAGGTACTTACTAAGTCTTCACAAACTTAACCCGTTGTTTTTTCACACATAGGTATAAAATAGATATCAAGCATTGGATTGGAAAATTGACCTCAGTACATCTCATCACATCCACCAAGCTTGTGGAAGAGTAAGATGCAATTATTTTGGTTTAGATGTGGCATGTACATAGGCTTAATAAGCTATGAATAAAGTTAATTGTTGGAAGGACTAGAATGTAAGATTTTGCAAATTCTATTAGTTTAGGGAACTTATTAGAAATTAAACCATGCTGTAACACCCCAATCCCGGACTAGAAGTTAGGCCCGAATCTGGTGTGTCACATTGAAGTGTTTCTCAAAAATCGTGTTTTCATTTGCGTTCGTTTATTTTCAAAACGTGGTTTATATAAAAACAATTCCCTTTTCAAAATGTTATTAATCACTTAGTAAAATCTTTTCCAATTGCGGAAGCTTAATTAAAATAAATTATTTATGGAAACATGATATTTAAAAATTGGGTTGCAGAAATGTAGTGTTTGTAAGCAGTTATTGTTTTGGAAAAATCGTGTCCTACTTCTAGCAGATATTAAACATACTTAAGTAAATATCCCAAATAAAAGTTAAAAATAGAGAGGCCTTATTACAACCCAACTCAAAAACCGAAGTGCTTAAATAAGTGAACGAAATAGAAAAACATGTGTGGCTGTGTGGACGTCTCTGAGTCCCTCGCAGCAACGATCCTCCTAATGCTGGGGATTACCTGCACAGTTAAAAACGGGGTGAGTTTGCGAAAACTCAGTGTGTAATTCCCATACCAGAATAACAGTCAATATACAGAAACAGAAACTGAAATAGCCTGGCCAAAGCCCTTTAACAGTAACAGTACAGTCCAGATCAGAGCATACGTGGGCCAAAACCCACTACAATATCATTTGGGTCACAGCCCATAACAGAATCAATTGGGCCTAGCCCAAACCAATAACAGAACAAGTGGCCTAAGCCCAGTACAGCGACAGATCTCATAACAGATATGCAATAGTATGTGGATGCATCCCACCCTGATCCAGCCAACACACCACCCGTACCAACCCTACACTTACGTGGGGATAAAATCGACCCACCCAGCCAGCACAACAACGTTAGCACCAGTTGCAGCCCTAATCGAAATCGCAACAAAGCTGCTAGAATATATATGCGGCTCTAAGCCTTCAGTAGCAGTATTATAATTGGCACAAAGCCACCAGTAACTGTATTATGTTTGGCACATAGCCCTCAGCGACGGTAATATAATCGACACACAGCCTTGGGTAAATATGATCGACACAGAGTCGTCGATATATATGTTAGGCACAACGGGTAAATAAGATTGTGACAAAGCCATAATCAAGATGGCACAGAGCCATAATTAGGTTGGCACAGAGCCATAATCAGATTACGCGGCTTTAAGCCGTCCGTCGGTCCACTGTCGTCTCACGCGACCGTGCGACCTTAACAGATCAATATTGGATCCACAGTCGTGTTGCGACCTATGCGACCCTATCAGAACTTCCTCCGTATCAATGTCCCAACCCCATGCAATATGTCGTGTATGTCATGCTCAATCATTACACGTATATGCAAAATGGCCATGCTTAGTAACAGTCATTTTAACACATATTAACAGCATATCAGTCGCACGCCCACAGTCAAGTCAGTTAAAACACAGTCATACGATCACAGTCAAATCAGTCAAATCATAGCACAAGTCAGTCAGTTACCCACAAGGGAAAAACAGTCATTTACCCTATAAGGGTATTTTGGTGATCCTACCCTTCAGGGGTATTTCGGTAATTCTACCCTACAGGGATATTTCGGTAATTTTGTAAACTGGGGGTATTTTGGTAATTTTGCAAATCGAGGGTATTTCAATAATTTTGCAAACCAGGGTATTTTGGTAATTTTGCAAACTGAGGGTATTTCGGTAATTTTACAAACCGAGGGTATTTCGGTAATTTTGCAAATCAGGGGTATTTCGATAATTTTGCAAATTGAGGGTATTTTAGTAATTTTTCAAATTGAGGTATTTTGGTAATTTCACAAATCGAGGGTATTTCGATAATTTTGCAAACAAGGGGTATTTCGGTAATTTTGTAAATTAAGAGTATTTCGGTAATTTTGCAAATCAGGGGTATTTTGATAATTTTGCAAACCGGGGTATTTCAGTAATTTCACAAATCGAGGGTATTTTGGTAATTTTGCAAACCGAGGGTATTTTGGTAATTTTTTAAACCGGGGGTATTTCAATAATTTTACAAACCAGGGTATTTCGGTAATTTTGCAAATCGGGGGTATTTCGGTAATTTTGTAAATCGGGGTCTCAGCGACCCAACAGAAGGTCCACCGTCGCCTCGAGCAACTTAAGTAACCTAAACAGTCACAACAGTGAAAATGGGCCTAAGGCCCATTACTCGGCGCAAGTGGGCCCACACACTCGTGTGGCCCATTTAGCCCAGAAACAGCCACAGTCATGCAAACGTCACAGTTCAAACCAATAGAACCCACCACATACATTTTATCCGTGTGAGCCCACAAGCCCACAAGCCCACTGGGCCTACATAGCCCACTTCGGCCCAACGAGGCCCAGAACTACCTAAGCCATGTGCGCGATATGTCAAGTCTATCTACGTCCCACTTAACAATGAAGTTTACCCACGCGGGCCCACAGGCCCACAGGGCCCATACGGCCCAAGCCCATGAGATCGCTCATGGCGGCCCTCCTCGTCGTACGCCCACGTTTCGTGAGCTCGGTTGATCACATGAGCATTCGCACACTCATGTGGCCCAAAAGCCCAATCCTTCGGCTTTTCGGCTTTTGCTGATCTACAGACCAATCAGTGTGGAATACACACTTTCGGCTTTTCAGCCGATCATCAACAGATCACAAAGTTACACACCTGTTTATGAAATCAAGTGAGCCGTTCACGAGCCCAAAACCTACATTTCAATAAGGCACACAGTTAGCCTTCCGATCGATAAGATTCACAACATCAAATCCCCAAATCGTCAAACACTACCAACCTTGGTTGATAGTGACCTGGCTTATTATTCTTAAATCGCTGACTAGAATAAACGGATGCTCCTTGCCAATTAACTGCATAACGACAGATCTTGTCAGATAGGATGGATTATAGATGTGGTTAAAAACCACAAACATTAACTTACAAAATCAATGGAATATTCGGCTTACCCAAGATTAAGGTAACGTTTTACCTTTATTGAATAATGGGAGGAAAGGGGTTTGACGACTTGAATACCTCCCGCACTTCTTCACCCCTCGGAAACCGAATACATCACTGGTAGCATAAGAGAGCCGTCGACCAAAACCAAACAACCCGATAAATGCAAATAGTTAACAAATGGGGGTGGAGAATAGGTTGGAGAGTATTCGGTTAGAATACTAGATAGATAGATGAAGCGGCCCAAAAGAGAAAAAGGGAAGCAACCAGTAACTGTTGGAGTGACAGGAAGGAAATGAGGAGAAAGATTAGAAAGTGTTCAGTTAACAACGCGGGAAAGGACGCTTGAAGAAAATTGAAGGAATAGAGATGAGAAGAGATTTGGCTAACGGCAGAGAAATGGTTAGAAAGGGAAGCAAAACCCAAAAGAATACAGAAGGAGAAAAATTCCTGAGTGGTCAAGGTAAAATTCGGCTACCCAACAAACAAAAGATAGAAAATATGCAAAAAGGGGAAAAACCACCGAGAAGAGAGCAAAACCGAAACAAAAATGACCAAAACTTTCAAAAAAAGAAGAGAGGAAATTACACCTTAGCCGAATTTCCTAAGCTTCCAGTCACCAATTCGGCACAACCCTCCCATACCTTTCAAATTCCTAGTTTTTCTCCCCAATCTCCTCCTAAAATCTCTCCACATATCACTCCCATGATCATTCCACAATATTCTCCACAACAACCTCATCCATCAGAATTCGAATGCAACACAAACTCCAACCGTCCCAACTGCAAAATAAATACCCCATTATGCTGTGCCAACACTCGAACCTCAGACCTCAAGGTTACTCCACATGCCACCTTGCCACTAGACCACAAGCTCTTCTGTGACTTAAAACATGCGCAAATATTTATAAAGCCTATGTGCCAGTGTCCAGATTCTTTTAAGAGCATAATTTAAAATTTCTGCAAGAGCCAAGACTTGAACCCGGGCTCCCTTACAACCTTAATGACGCCACAACCACTAGGCCACATGCTTCCTTGTGTCATTTTTTATCACAATAATTTAAAAGGCCTACATCCATGCATCTAGGGTTTTATTCACTTAAAACCAAAATTTTTGCTAAAGCCCAGGTTTGAACCCAGGACTTTTCCAACACTTCTCAGGACCCTTAACCACTAAAGCAGACATTTAATTGTGGCATTTCCTTGCACAATTAAATACCTATTTGCAGACTCCTTACGGACCCATACTCAAGGCCCAATACTTCTAGGCCCAAATTCGGGGCGTTACAATTCACCCCTCCTTAAAGAAATTTCATCCTTGAAATTTCTGACTATCAGAATAGTCGCCCACCCTAGACTACCATACTACGCTCTCGTAGCGCACTCGGATCCTAAAAATACAAGCACGCACCACACCATCTATTAATCGGGGCGGATGGATATCACACGCATATCATTTCCAGAATACACACAGAATAAATACAAACTCCAACTTTAAGTGTAGCAATACAGTCTAATATCTAAGAAATCACAGTATCCCTATCTACTGCTTTTCAACGAAATCAAACAACAGTTTCAGAAACTTACGAATTCAGCGCCGGAGACTCGGTGTGCCACACTTTCCAGAAAAATACATCAAAACACTTCACATATTTGAAACCAACCTCTTGTTGTACAAAATTTTGAAAACCCATTCCACAGCCGAGTTTTGTAATCAGGCTCTGATACCACTAAATATAACACCCCAAACCCGGCCTAGAAGTTAGGCCCGAATTTAGCGTGTCACATTGAAGTGTTTCTCGAAAACCGTGTATTCATTTGCGTTTGTTTATTTTCAAAACGTGGTTTATATAAAAACTATTCCCTTTTCAAAATGTTATTAATCACTTAGTAAAATCTTTTTCAATTGCAGAAGCTTAATTAAAATAAATGATTTATGGAAACATGATATTTAAAAATTGGGTTGCGGAAACGTAATGTTTGTAAGCAGTTATTGTTTTGGAAAAGTCGTGTCCTAATTCAAGTAGATATTAAACATACTTAAGTAAATATCCCAAATAAAAGTTAAAAATAGAGAGGCCTTATTACAACCACTCTCAAAAACTGAAGTGCTTATATAAGTAAACGAAATAGAAAAACATGTGTGGCTGTGTGGTCGTCTCCGAGTCCCTCGCAGCACCGATCCTCCTAATGCTGGGGATTACCTGCACAGTTAAAAATGGGGTGAGTTTGCGAAAACTTAGTGTGTAATCCCCTTACCAGAATAACAGTCAATATACAGAAACAGAAACCAAAACAGCCTGGCCAAAGCCCTTTAACAGTAACAGTTCAGTCTAGATCAGAGCATACGTGGGCCAAAACCCACTACAATATCATTTGGGTCACAACCCATAACAGAATTAATTGGGCCTAGCCCAAACCAATAACAGAACAAGTGGCCTAAGCCCAGTACAGCGACAGATCTCATAACAGATATGCAATATTATATGGATGCATCCCACCCCGATCCAGCCAACACACCACCCGTACCAACCCTACACTTACGTGGGGATAAAATCGACCCACCCACCCAGCACACCAACGTTAGCACCAGTTGCGGCCCTAACAGAAATCGCAGCAAAGCTGCTAGAATATATATGCGGCTCTAAGCCTTCAGTAGCGGTATTATAATTGGCACAAAGCCATCGATGAATCGTATTATGTTTGGCACATAGCCTCGGCCGACGGTAATATAATCGGCATACAGACCTTGGGTAAATATGATCGACACGAGTCGCCGCGATATATATGTTAGCACATAGCCACGGGTAAATACGATTGTCACAAAGCCATAATCAAGATGGCACGCAGAGCCATATTTAGGTTGGCACGAGCCATAATCGTGTTACGCGCTTTAAGCCGTCCGTCGGTCCACGATGCGTCTCACGCGACCGTGTGACCTTAACAGATCAATACTGGATCCACAATGCGTGTTGTGACCCGTGTGACCCTATCAGAACTTCCTCCGTATCAATGTCCCAACCCATGCATTATGTCGTGTATGTCATGCTCAATCATTACACGTGTATGCAAAATGGCCATGCTTAGTAACGATCATTTCAAAGACATATTAACAAAGATATCATCCACACGCCCACAAGATCAAGTCGCTTAAAACACGATCATAAGATCACAATCCAAATCACCAAATCATAGCACTAGTCATTCATTTACCCACAAGGGCAAAATAGTCATTTACCCTATAAGGGTATTTTGGTGATCCTACCCTTCAGGGGTATTTCGGTAATTCTATCCTATAGGGGTATTTCAGTAATTTAGTAAACTGGAGGTATTTCAGAAATTTTGCAAATCTGGGGTATATCGGTAATTTTGCAAATCAGGGTATTTCGATAATTTTGCAAATCAAGGGTATTTTGATAATTTTGCAAACTAAGGGTATTTCGGTAATTTTAGAAACTGGGGGTATTTCGGTAATTTTACAAATCGGGGGTGTTTCAGTAATTTTGCAAACCGGGGTATTTTAGTAATTTCACAAATCAAGGGTATTTCGATAATTTTCCAAATCGTGGGTATTTTGATAATTTTGCAAATCGGGGGTATTTCGGTAATTTTGCAAATCGAGGGTATTTCGATAATTTTACAAATCGGGGGTATTTCGATAATTTTACAAATCGGGATATTTCGATAATTTCACAAATCGAGGGTATTTTGGTAATATTGCAAATCGGGGGTATTTCGATAATTTTGCAAATCAGGGGTATTTCGATAATTTTGTAAGCCGAGGTATTTCGGTAAATTCACAAATCGAGGCTATTTCAGTAATTTTGCAAACCGGGGGTAATTCGGTAATTTTGTAAATCGGAGTCTCAGCGACCCAACAAAAGGTCCACCGTCACCTCGAGCGACTTAAGTAACCAAAACAATCACAACGGTGTAAATGGGCCTAAGGCCCATTACTCGGGCCAAGTGGGCCCACACACTCGTGTGGCCCATTTAGCCTAGAAACAGCCACTGTCATGCAAATGTCACAGTTCAAACTAATAGAACCCACCACATACATTTTATCCATATGGGCCCACAAGCCCACTGGGCCCACATAGCCCACTTCGGCCCAACGAGGCCCAGAACTACCTAAGCCATGTGCGCGATACGTCAAGTCTATCTATGTCCCACTTAACAATGAAGTTTACCCACGCGGGCCCACGGGCCCATGGGGCCCATTCTGGCCCAACCCCATGAGATCGCTCATGGCGGCCCTCCTCGTCGTACGCCCACGTTTCGTGAGCTCGGTTGATCACATGAGCGTTTGCACACTCATGTGGCCCAAAAGCCCAATCCTTCGGCTTTTCGGCTTTTGCTGATCTACAGACCAATCAGTGTGGAATACACATTTTCGGCTTTTCAGCCGATCATCAACATAGCACAAAGTTACACACCTGTTTATGAAATCAAGTGAGCCGCTCACGAGCCCAAAACCTACATTTCAATAAGGCACACAATTAGCCTTCCGATCGATAAGATTCACAACATCAAATCCCCAAACCGTCAAACACTACCAACCTTGGTTGATAGTGACCTAGCTTATTATTCTTAATTCGCTGACTAGAATTAACGGATGCTCCTTGCCGATTAACTGCATAACGACAGATCTTGTCAGATAGGATGGATTATAGATGTGGTTAAAAACAACAAACATTAACTTACAAAATCAGTGGAATATTCGGCTTACCCAAGAGTAAGGTAACGTTTTACCTTAATTGAATAATGGGAGGAAAGGGGTTTGACGACTTGAATACCTCCCGCACTTCTTCACCCCTCGGAAACCGAATACATCACTGGTAGCATAAGAGAGCCGTCGACCAAAACCAAACAACCCGATAAGTGCAAATAGTTAACAAATGGGGGTGGAGAATAGGTTGGAGAGTATTCGGTTAGGATACTAGATAGATAGATGAAGCGACCTAAAAGAGAAAAAAAGAAGCAACCAGTAACTATTGGAGCAATAGGAAGGAAATGAGGAGAAAGATTAGAAAGTGTTCGGTTAACAACGCGGGAAGGGACGCTTGAAGAAAATCGAAAGGAATAGAGATGAGAAGAGATTTGGCTAATGACAAAGAAATGGTTAGAAAGGGAAGCAAAACCCAAAAGAATGCAGAAGGAGAAAAATACCTGAGTGGTCTAGGTAAAATTCAGCTACCCAACAAACAAAAGAGAGAAAATATGCAGAAGGGGGAAAAACCACCGAGAAGAGAGCAAAACCGAAACAAAAATGATTAAAGTTGTCAAAAAAAAATGAGAGGAAATTACACCTTAGCCGAATTTCCTAAGCTTTCAATCACCAATTCGGCACAACCCTCCCACACCTTTCAAATTCCTAGTTTTTCTCCCCAATCTCCTCACATATCGCTCCCATGATCATTCCACAATCTTCTCCACAACAACCTCATCCATCAGAATTCGAATGCAACACAAACTCCAGCCGTCCCAACTACAAAATAAATACCCCATTATGCTGTGCCAACACTCGAACCTCAGACCTCAAGGTTACTCCACATGCCACCTTGCCACTAGACCACAAGCTCTTCTGTGACTTAAAACATGCGCAAATATTTATAAAGCCTATGTGCCAGTGTCCAGATTCTTTTAAGAGCAAAATTTAAAAATTTTGCAAGAGCCAAGACTTGAACCCGGGCTCCCTTACAACCTTAATGACGCCACAACCACTAGGACACATGTTTCCTTGTGTCATTTTTTTATCACAATAAGTTAAAAGGCCTACATCCAAGTATCTAGGGTTTTATTCACTTAAAACCAAAATTTTTGCTAAAGCCTGTGTTTGAACCTGTGACTTTTCCAACACTTCTCGTGACCCTTAACCACTAAAGCAGACATTTAATTGTGTCATTTCCATGCATAATTAAATACCTATTTGCAGCCTCCTTACGGACCCATACTCAAGGCCCAATACTTCTAGGCCCAAATTTGGGGTGTTACAATTCACCCCTCCTTAAAGAAATTTCGTCCCCGAAATTTTCGACTATCAGAATAATCGCACACCCTAGCCTACCACACTATGCTCTCGCTGTGCACTTTGATCCTAATAATACAAGCACGCACCACACCATCTATCCATCGGGGCGGATGGATATCACACGCATATCATTTCCAGAATACACATAGAATAAATACAAACTCCAACTTTAAGTTTAGCAATACAGTCTAATATCTAAGAAATCACAGTATCCCTATCTACTACTTTTCAACGAAATTAAACAACAGTTTCAGAAACTTACGGATTCAACGCCGGAGACTCGATGTGCCACACTTTCCAAAAAAATACCTCAAAACACTTCACATATTTGAAACCAACTTCTTGTAGCACAAAATTTTGAAAACCCATTCCACAGCCGAGTTTTGTAACCTGGCTCTAATACCATTAAATGTAACACCCCAACCCCGGCCTAGAAGTTAGGCCCGAATCTGGCGTGTCACATTGAAGTGTTTCTCAAAAATCGTGTATTCATTTGCGTTCGTTTATTTTCAAAACGTGGTTTATATAAAAACTATTCCCTTTTCAAAATGTTATTAATCACTTAGTAAAATCTTTTTCAATTGCGGAAGCTTAATTAAAATAAATGATTTATGGAAACATGATATTTAAAAATTGGGTTGCGAAAACGTAGTGTTTGTAAGCAGTTATTGTTTTGGAAAAATCGTGTCCTACTTCTAGTAGATATTAAACATACTTAAGTAAATATCCCAAATAAAAGTTAAAAATAGAGAGGCCTTATTAAAACCTAACTCAAAAATCGAAGTGCTTAAATAAGTGAACGAAATAGAAAAACATGTGTGGCTGTGTGGTCGTCTCCGAGTCCCTCGCAGCACCGATCCTCCTAATGCTGGGGATTACCTGCACAGTTAAAAATGGGGTGAGTTTGCAAAAACTTAGTGTGTAATCCCCTTACCAGAGTAAAAGTCAATATACAAAAACAGAAACCGAAACAGTCGGGCCAAAGCCCTTTAACAGTAACAGTACAGTCCAGATCAGAGCGTACGTGGGCCAAAACCCACTACAATATCATTTGGGTCACAGCCCATAACAGAATCAATTGGGCCTAGCCCAAACCAATAACAGAACAAGTGGCCTAAGCCCAGTACAATGACAGATCTCATAACAGATATGTAATAGTATGTGGATGCATCCCACCCTGATCCAGCCAACACACCACCCGTACCAACCCTACACTTACGTGGGGATAAAATCGACCCACCCACCCAGCACACCAACGTTAGCACCGATTGCGGCCCTAACCGAAATCGTAGCAAAGCTGCTAGAATATATATGCGGCTCTAAGCCTTCAGTAGCAATATTATAATTGGCACAAAGCCATCAGTAACTGTATTATGTTTGGCACATAGCCCTCAGCGACGATAATATAATCGGCACACAGCCTTGGGTAAATATGATCGACACAGATTCGTCGATATATATGTTAGGCACATATCCACGGGTAAATACGATTGGCACAAAGCCATAATCAAGATGGCACAGAGCCATATTTAGGTTGGCACAGTCGTCTCACGCAACCGTGCGACCTTAACAGATCAATACTGGATCCACAGTCGTGTTGCGACCCGTGCAACCCTATTAGAACTTCCTCCGTATCAATGTCCCAACCCCATGCAATATGTCGTGTATGTCATGCTCAATCATTACACGTGTATGCAAAATGGCCATGCTTAGTAACAGTCATTTCAACACATATTAACAAAGATATCGATCCACACGCCCACAGTCAAGTCAGTTAAAACACAGTCATACGATCACAGTCAAATCAGTCAAATCATAGCACAAGCCAGTCATTTACCCACAAGGGCAAAACAGTCATTTACCCTATAAGGGTATTTTGGTGATCCTACCCTTCAGGGGTATTTCGGTAATTCTACCCTATAGTGGTATTTCGGTAATTTTGAAAATCGAGGGTATTTCAGTAATTTTGTAAACTGGGGTATTTCAGTAATTTCACAAATCGAGGGTATTTTAGTAATTTTGCAAACTGAGGATATTTCGATAATTTTCCAAATCGAGGGTATTTCGATAATTTTACAAACCGAGGGTATTTCGGTAATTTTGTAAATCAGGGGTATTTTGATAATTTTACAAATTGGGGGTATTTTGATAATTTTGCAAATCGGGATATTTCGATAATTTCACAAATCGAGGGTATTTCTATAATATTTTAAATTGGGGGTATTTCGGTAATTTTGCAAATTGGGGGTATTTCGATAATTTTGCAAGCCGGGGTATTTCGGTAATTTCACAAATCGAGGGTATTTCGATAATTTTGTAAACCGGGGGTATTTCAGTAATTTTGTAAATCGGGGTCTTAGCGACCCAACAGAAGGTCCACCGTCGCCTCGAGCGACTTAAGTAACCAAAACAGTCACAACGGTGTAAATGAGCCTAAGGCCTATTACTCGGCCCAAGTGGGCCCACACACTCGTGTGGCCCATTTAGCCCAGAAACAGCCACTGTCATGCAAACGTCACAGTTCAAACCAATAAAACCCACCACATACTTTTTATCCGTGTGGGCCCACAAGCCCACTGGGCCCACACAGCCCACTTCGGCCCAACGAGGCCCAGAACTACCTAAGCCATGTGCGCGATACGTCAAGTCTATCTATGTCTAACTTAACAATGAAGTTTACCCACGCGGGCCCACGGGCCCATACGGCCCATTCCGGCCCAACCCCATGAGATCGCTCATGGCGGCCCTCCTCGTCGTACGCCCACGTTTCGTGAGCTCGGTTGATCACATGAGCGGTTGCACACTCATGTGGCCCCAAAGCCCAATCCTTCGGCTTTTCGGCTTTTGCTGATCTACAGACCAATCAGTGTGGAATACACATTTTCGGCTTTTCAGCCGATCATCAACATAGCACAAAGTTACACACCTGTTTATGAAATCAAGTGAGCCGCTCACGAGCCAAAAACCTACATTTCAATAAGGCACACAATTAGCCTTCCAATCGATAAGATTCACAACATCAAATCCCCAAACCGTCAAACACTACCAACCTTGGTTGATAGTGACCTGGCTTATTATTCTTAACTCGCTGACTAGAATTAACGGATGCTCCTTGCCAATTAACTGCATAACGACAGATCTTGTCAGATAGGATGGATTATAGATGTGGTTAAAAACAACAAACATTAACTTACAAAATCAGTGGAATATTCGGCTTACCCAAGAGTAAGGTAACGTTTTACCTTAATTGAATAATGGGAGGAAAGGGGTTTGACGACTTGAATACCTCCCGCACTTCTTCACCCTTCGAAAACCGAATACATCACTGGTAGCATAAGAGAGCCATCGACCAAACCCAAACAACCTGATAAGTGCAAATAGTTAACAAATGGGGGTGGAGAATAGGTTGGAGAGTATTCGGTTAGGATACTAGATAGATAGATGAAGCGACCTAAAAGAGAAAAAAAGAAGCAACCAGTAACTGTTGGAGCAATAGGAAGGAAATGAGGAGAAAGATTAGAAAGTGTTTGGTTAACAACGCGGGAAGGGACGCTTGAAGAAAATCGAAAGGAATAGAGATGAGAAGAGATTTGGCTAACGACAAAGAAATGGTTAGAAAGGGAAGCGAAACCCAAAAGAATGCAGAAGGAGAAAAATACCTGAGTGGTCTAGGTAAAATTCGGCTACCCAAAAAACAAAAGAGAGAAAATATGCAGAAGGGGGAAAAACCACCGAGAAGAGAGCAAAACCGAAACAAAAATGACCAAAGCTGTCAAAAAAAAATGAGAGGAAATTACACCTTAGCCGAATTTCCTAAGCTTCCAATCACCAATTCGGCACAACCCTCCCACACCTTTCAAATTCCTAGTTTTTCTCCCCAATCTCCTCACATATCACTCCCATAATCATTCCACAATCTTCTCCATAACAACCTCATCCATCAGAATTCGAATGCAACACAAACTCCAGCCATCCCAACTGCAAAATAAATACCCCATTATGCTGTGCCAACACTCGAACCTCAGACCTCAAGGTTACTCCACATGCCACCTTACCACTAGACCACAAGCTCTTCTGTGACTTAAAACATGCGCAAATATTTATAAAGCCTATGTTCCAGTGTCCAGATTCTTTTAAGAGCATAATTTAAAATTTCTGCAAGAGCCAAGACTTGAACCCGGGCTCCCTTACAACCTTAATGACGCCACAACCACTAGGCCACATGCTTCCTTGTGTCATTTTTTTATCACAATAATTTAAAAGGCCTACATCCAAGCATTCAGGGTTTTATTCACTTAAAACCAAAATTTTTGCTAAAGCCCAGGTTTGAACCCAGGACTTTTCCAACACTTCTCAGGACCCTTAACCACTAAAGCAGACATTTAATTGTGTCATTTCCTTGCACAATTAAATACCTATTTGCAGCCTCCTTACGGACCCATACTTAAGGCCCAATACTTTTAGGCCCAAATTCGGGGCGTTATACATGCTCAAGATAATCAAGATAAATACTTATATTCAAGTTAATTGGTATACTTAAGTGATGAATTTTAATGAGTTTGAGGTGAATTGAACTGGTTTTGAAGTGTTGGACTATTTTGAATTAATGCAGGGGGTTTTAAGCAAATTTTCCAAATGTTTTTAAGCCAAAATTGCACAAAGTATCGATACCAGTGGATCAAGTATCGATAACTATATTTACACCGGTGTAAATAGTAAGTCGGAATGCATTTTTGGTATCGATAATGAAGATAAAGTATCGATACCTCATGTTTTAGTATTGATACTTTACCTCTGTATTGATCAGAAATCATATTTAATTCATTTATAAATATACTCAATTAACAAGTAATGTCCCTAAACTTATAAAATAATATTATCGGATTGATTAAATGAAAATTTCATCGTTTAATATTCAAACTACCTAGTGATTAGCCAAGATTGCTTTCGCACCAAATGTAATATTCTTATATCGGATTTTAAGGATTGAATGGGTATAGGGGTGTTACAGTTTACATCATAGGAGGGACATAATCATATAGTGCTTAACAGGTCAACTAATGACTTCGTTCTTACCCATATGAACCTAATTCATGGATCTCTAATCACATAAGTTAGGTTTTCATCATTGTCAACCTCACATTTTGGCAATAGTCTCATTCCCCTCAATGTTTTACATATTAATTTCTCCCCAGGGGTTTAGCCAGAGGATATGCCAAATTTGTCTCTTGCATCATATAATCAATTAATATTACTCCATCATTTTGTAGTTGCTTAATAACATCATACCTTAGACGTATATGTATATTTTTACCATTGAAAGGTTTATCCTTCATAATGGTTATTGTCGATTGGCAATCACATTACATGAACACAAAATTTGTTGGCTTTGTGCCCAATGAAATACTTGCTAAGAAGGTTTTTTTCCAACCACTCAGCCTCATTACTAGCCAACTCTAGAGTAATAGACTTTGACTCCATAGTTATAATTCTTTAGCTAATCTCCACTATATAACAATGTAGATGGCCCATTTTGTCCGGGCCCGTGTGAAAAAAAACAAAACCAAAAAAAAAAAAAGTCCAGTTTGTTTACAAACCAAAACAGATTAGACCCACTATCTTAGGCCCAAATTATACCCTTTGACCCAATATCAAAACCCACTTAGCCAACAAACCAGACCCAATATCTAAACTACCCAGCAACCCCAGACTAAACCTAGGCCCAGACCAGATACGAATGGCCCAAGGTTTAGGCGAAGTCATTAGAGACCTAGGGTTTCCAGGAAACCCTAGGCGCCGCAAGCCTCAATCCCAGTAGCCCAATCGTTGCACCGCAGTTTGCTCCAGCAGCCTCCGATCACGCCTCAATCGTCACGCCACCAATTCGCGCCGCAGATAGCGCCGCCATCGCCAAACTTCTTCGCTTGACGTTTGACACGAAAAAGGAAAAAAAGAGCAAAGAAATCACAAAGAAATATGGAAAGAAATAAAATGAAATATTTCTTTCCTCTTCTTGTTTCATTCTTGGGTTATAAAACCCCACAAGTACCTTGTAATAGTTTTTCACGATACGAATAGAGAAAAACACACAAACACAGCAAAATACTCACAAAATAGGCGGCGATGCAGGATATTCTGAATAAAAAGCTTTGACAACCAAGGTGATTTTTCGTTTTCTATTTCTGTTATTTGTGTTTTTTTATTTTTTATTATATATATATATATTTGCGCATATAACCATCGTTAAAAAAAAGGGTAAAATAAAAGGATTACCTTTCGGAGAAGACGATATCGGAGGTTTTAGACCTCCGGCCACCGGCCGCGGAGGCGCGTGGTGGAGCGCGGCAATCCGAAACCGATGACCACCGCCAAAGAGGGGAAAAGGGATTTTTAGAGGTTTTCAAATTATTATTTTTTTAAAAATCCCAGACCCAAATGATTTTTTTAATAAAACTAACTTTTATAGATGAAAGGAAACGACGCCGTTTTGAGCAACAGGATCCGCGCGCCGACCCGAGGACCCGACAAGGGTCCGCGTGTTTTATTAAAATGGGGAATTCGCAACTTCAGTCCCTCCGCAGTTTTATATGTTACAATTCAGCCTAATTGGAAGTTTTATTTTTTATAAAATTGGCCCCCAAATTTGCATTTCGCTTTAATTAAGTCCCCTAAACTATTTTAAAGGTAAAATCCGAACGATGTCGTTTTGAAGATTTGGCAGAATTGCCATAATAGCCCATGTGGTTTAACACGCGTTATTAATTCACTCCTTTTAATATGTTTTAATTGCTATTTACCCCCTGTTTTCTATGTTTATATTTTTAAAATCTATTTATTTTATTTTATTATTTTTAATATTGTATTAAATTATCTTATTATATTAAAAAGTCTATATTATTTTCTTTATTTATATATATTAACGCATTAATAGTATAAAATTATATGTATTTTTTATGTAATATCCTTATTTATTATTATTAGCACCACATATTATTTTTATATATTAATTACTATATTATATGTTTTAATTTTTTTATTACAAAATATAATACTATATCATGTATTATTGAAATTTTGTTTTCATATAAAATCCATTTATATTATGTAATATATTTTATATTATTCATTATATATGTATTTTTTATAGTTATTGCATTTATATATTTTGTGTATATTATTTATTTATAACCATTTTTATATTACTATGTATATATTTTATCTGCCCATACTCTCTTATTTATTTATTTATATTTGTCATTATGTAATTATTTTTTATTAGTCATTTTTCTACATTATTATAAATATGAAATGTTAGTATGTCTTAACTGCTTTTAATATTTATGTTCGATAAATATATAAATGCAATATTTGTCACATGGTTATTGTTTAAAATAAAAATTATATTTTTGCAAAATTAATATTTTATCTAAAGGTTTTTTAATAAGGCAATGTTTTGGTATTTAGAAATTCGGGAAATAGTGTCCAATCGTGCTGGGTTTCGATTTCCCGTTTGGCTAAATAACTAAATACTCTTTTAACAAATTTTGTAAACCGTGAGATGATCTTAGTTACGAGGGTTTAAAAATATCGTGTCCAATCGTGCTGGATGTGATGTTTATATTCTTTCGGATCGAAGAACTCTCAAATTTTAAATCAAATTGCTTAAAGTTTTGTTTCTATATCTAAAAGTTTTTTTTTTAAAAAAAAGGCAATTGTTTTGGTATTTAGAAATTCGAGAAATAGTGTCCAATCGTGCTGGGTTTCGATTTCCTGTTTGGCTAAATAACTAAATATCCTTTTAACAAGTTTTGTAAATCATGAGACGATCTTAGTTACGAGGGTTTAAAAATATCGTGTCCAATCGTGCTGGATGTGATGTTTATATTCTTTCGGATCGAAGAACTCTCAAATTTTAAATCAAAGTTTCTTTTAGAAATCATATTTTTAAATGCTTTTAAGTTTCAACATTTGGACATGATATTATCGATTAGGTACCAATTTTTGGGCGTTATGAGGGTGCTAACCCTTCCTCATACGTAACCGACTCCCGAACATGTTTTCTGGTTTTTTTTAGACCAAAATTAAATGTTTTAAATAAAACGTTTTACAAGGTGATCCAATCACACCTAATAAAAAAGGGATTGGTGGCGACTCCCATTTTCGTTTTTAAAAGTCGACCCCGTTTTTTAAACATTTTAAAAATGGTTTCGACAGCTTGGCGACTCCGCTGGGGACCAATAAGAGAGTCAAGCTGAAAAATCAATTAGTGATTGTCCAAATGTCAAAAATTTAAAAGTAGATTTGAAAACGTGATTTTCTTTTTACTGCATGTGATTCTATTTTATAAAACGTTTCTGCATTGTACTGCATGACCGTCGTGGTCGTACCTTTAAGTGGGAGCGAGAAGCTATGCCTTCGTGAGGTTTTCACCTCCGCATGGGCTAGTGGATTGCTTTCGGGATACATCTGTACCTATGTCTTCGTGAAGTTTTCGCTTCTGTATGGCCACAGGGAAATGTATTCCCCTGAACCGAACTCGGTCTGTATGAGCCTATAATGGGTGAAGATCGAGGAATCTGCTGGTTCAGGTACCTCAACTTTAGAGTTAAACCGCATAAAGTAAACCCTAAGAACTCACCATAGGCAGAGCGATCCTAAATTTTAGTAGTTACCCAGATAGGTGTGTTTATTTCACTTGCTTTATATTTTATTCTGCGATACTAACTCGTGGTGTTTCATTTTTATGCATATCATCTCATTTTTTTAGAGGTATCGATTCACGGTCAATTTCTAAGTTAGAAAGCTGGTTATGGAGAACGGGTTCCTTGATAAAGTGGGAGACAATGCAGCTGTTCGCACTTGGTCGGAGCGAACGCAATTAGAGAAGGGGAATAGCTTAATTGACGGGTATGTATGTAACACCCCTTACCCGTATTCAACGCAGGAACCGGGCACGAGGCGTTACCGACTTAAAGACCTCAAGATCGCCACTTAGGCACAACATGACCACTCTCTTTGGCCATCACAGCAACCTCAATCCCGACTTACGAGGCCTCTCTCAAACACACGAGGTCTCTCGAGACCATATCGAAAACTCTTACGATCTTAAAATTTTTCCATCTATACAGGGCTCACACGCCCGTGTAAGATTTGGCACGCCCGTGGATGTCACACACGCCCATGGTCACTACCCGTGCATGAAAACTCAAGCATTCTGCCAATGCCCCACGGTTAGGGCACACGCCCGTGCTCTCCACCCGTGGTGCACACTGACTACCTTAACACGGCCTAGAGTCTAGGCACACGCCCGTGTAGCTAGCCCATGGCCAACACTGATTAACACACACGTTCTAGGCACACGCTCGTGTGACTAGTCCGTGGTCTATTCTGATTTAAAATACTAGCATGTAGAGGACACACGGCCAAGTCACACGCCCATGGGCTGACCGTGTATCACACATGGCCTAGACACACGCCTGTGTGTCTACCTACATGGACAAGAACAAAGCTATTTGCCAAGTTCTTTTCACCCTTTTAGCATACACAATCATGCACTCATTCAACACATCCATAATCAACTCAAAGTCTTACAATCTCACATGGATAACTTCATCTTTTCATATAATAAAGTGCCAACAACTATGGCATTATACAAAATAGATTATCCATCTAAAGGCCAACACATCATAGCCATTAACAACAAAATACGCTAACTTGTCTAGCCCCTATACATGCCATAGACAAAACATTGAGTCTAATGTACCAGAGTGTGCTGATAGTTTAGGCGATCTTTCAATTGATCCTCGTATCTCGATTAAACACTTTTGCTCTATAAGACAAGGGAAAAGAAAGAGAGTAAGCTTTGAGCTTAGTAAGTTTACACATAAACAATTAAGCAACATAGTATAAGCTAAACAACAATTAGCATTATACTAACATATAATGTACAACTATGCTTACTCTTTTTATCCCTTACCACATTTCCGACACATCATGAGTCACTTACTCATAACCATTGACATGCACCCCTGCATTCAATATCACATTTACACAATATACAACACATCATTATTTCTCAATAATACATCCACACAGCTATACTACTCACTATCACATCCACACAGCAAATCTCTCGGTGGTTCCGCACTAAGCCCACCACAATCAATTAATAAGGTAGCACTTAGCCTACCAACAAGTTATTCATAGTGGTTTCGCACATAGCCCACCAGATAATATACCTAACGATAGCATCGCACATAGCCAGCTCATCGTCAATATGCATTAGGATGGTATCGCACTTAGCCCACCATTTAGCATTATTACAACACATTCACAAATCTACTTACTTAATCATTCATTTCACTTGAACCACATAGGTTTTCAATCATTCTTAACCATGCTATACACTAGCTAGCATTAACAAATTGTAAGTATGAATGCATTGTTTGTGCATAGACTTACCTCGATACTCAAAAGTATAGAAACGTGCAATTAGTCCACCACTTTGCTCTTGCCTCGGTTTCGATCCGGCCTTTGTCTTTCTTGATCTATAATGAATAAATCAACTTATTCAATACAAACATTGACCAAATTGACTCACATCTCATACTTTGGCAAAATTACTCTTTTGCCCCAAATCTTTCTCATAATTACACTATTGCCCCCAAGGCTTGTAGAGTGATTTTTATTCAACTTTCTATCCTTTCATGCTTAGCCGAATCACTTACTCAACTAAAGCAATCATCAATTCTCATCACAGCACACATGTATGACCAAACTCAAGATTTTTACAAACTAGTCCCTACATGCATTTTCTATGGAAACTCATTTAGCAAAAGATGTTTCTACTACATCAAGCTTTCATAATCTTCCATAAAACATCAAAATACATGTATGTCATACATGGCCACATTTTTGAACACCCATCATAGCTCATCAAATAGCTAAAAATAGCTTACTCATGCAACAAGGACTTCAAAAATACAAAGAATATCAAAAACGAGGCTAGATGCACTTACTAGCAAGCTTGAAATTTTTTGAAGAACCCTAACAATGGCTCTCTCAAATTTTAGTGACCTTGGAGAAGAAGATGAATGAATTTTTCATCTTTTCTCCTATTTTAATCACTTAATTGTTAAATGACCAAAATGCCCTTTTTGATAAACTTTCTATTTTAACTCATCCATGCCCAAATTTGTCCAAAAATTAGAAATTGGGAAAATTGCTATTTAAGGACCTCTAATTAATATTCTAAAGCTATTTCACACAAATAGCTTCTAGAATCTCACATTTTGCAACTTTTGCAATTTAGTTCTTTTGGACAATTCAACCGCAATTTCACAAAATTGCTTCATGAAACTTTCACATTAACATGCATACATAGCATAAACCTCAAAAACTCATTCATATACCTCAGATTTGTGGTCTCACACCACTATTCTGACTAGGCCCTAAATCGGGATGTTACAACTCTCCCCCCTTTAGAGATTTTTGCCCCCGAAAATCTTACCAGTAAAGAGGTTTGGATGCTGCTCCCTCATAGCTTCTTCTGTTTCCCACGTAGCCTCTTCAACACCGTGTTTCTGCCATAACACTTCATTAGTGCTATGCTCTTATTTCTCAACTGTTTCACTTCTCGGGCCAAGATCTTAATTGGCTCTTCATCATAAGAAATATCCGGTCTTATCTCAATTTTCGTCGAAGGAATCACATGTGAAGGATCGGAGCGATACCGTCGCAACATCGACACATGGAACACATTATGAATCTTTTCCAACTCTACCGGCAAAGCCAACCGGTATGCTACTGGCCCAACTCTATCTGTAATCTCATACGGCCCTATGAATCTTGGAATCAACTTTCCTTTTCGTCCAAATCTCATAATCTTCTTCCATGGGGACACTTTCAAAAACACTTTGTCGTCCACTTCAAACTCAATTTCTTTTCTTTTCAGATCTGCGTACGACTTCTGCTGGTCCGAAGCAACTTTCAGACTATTACGGATTATTTTTACTTTCTCCTCGGTCTCTTTTACTAGATCGACCCCATGGATCCACTTCTCACTAAGCTCGGTCCAATTCAAAGGAGTCTGACACTTACGACCATCATGCAGGGGCCTCATACGGAGCAATCAGATACTTGATGATAATCGTTGTTGTAAGAAAATTCGACTAAAGGTAGATATCTCTCCCAACTACCCTCGAATTCTAACACATAGCATCGAAGCATATCTTGAGAACTTGAATCACTCTTTCGATCGACCATCGGTTTGCGGATGGAACGCAAAGATCGAAATTCAACTTTGTTCCCAAAGCCTCTTGCAACCTCTTCCAAAACCTCAAAGTGAACCTCGGATCCCTATCCGATATTATAGACACAGGTACACCATGTAACCTCACTATCTCTACAACATACAACTCAGCTAACTTATCCAGTGAATAATCAACACGTACTTGAATAAAGTGAGCCGACTTCGTTAGTCTATCCACAACAACCCACACATCATCTCTCTTTTTCGGAGTCATCGGCAACCCCGTCACAAAATCCATGGTAACCCGATCCCACTTCCATTCGGGTACCATCACTGGCTGAAGCAATCCCGAAGGCACTTGATGATCAGCTTTCACTTGTTGACAAATCAGACACTTTGTTACGAACTCTGAAATATCTCTTTTCATACCCGGCCACCAATAAGACTTCTTCAAGTCATTATACATTTTCGTACTGCTCGGATGTACTGACAAACATCCACTGCGGGCCTCATGCAAAACCTTTTGGATTAACTCCTCATCTCTAGGTACACAAATTCTGTCACGGTACAGGAAACAACCATTCGATCCCACTCGAAAATTGGAATCACTTTTCGACTCACGCTTATCTCTCTTAGCTGACATCTCACTGTCATTTCTCTGAGCTTCACATATCAGTTGAACAAATAGTGGCTTAGCTCTCAAATCTGCCAGAATAGCACCATCATCAGACAATGCCAAACTCGTCCTCATAACTCTTAGGGCATACAAGGATTTCCTACTCAAGGCATCTGCAACCACATTCGCTTTTCCTGAGTGGTAATCAATGACTAACTCATAGTCTTTCAACAACTCAAGCCACCGCCTCTCGCCGAAAATTCAGATCCTTCTGATCAATCAAATATCTCAAACTCTTGTGATCCGTAAAGATTCGCACTTCTCACCATATAAGTAATGTCGCCAAATCTTTAACGCGAAAACAATCGCAGCCAACTCCAAATCATGAGTTGGATAATTCTTCTCGTCGCGGTTTCAACTGCCTCGAGGCGTAGCGCTTACTACCTTACCCTCTTGCATCAACACGCACTCCGAGACCATTAAACGATGCGTCATCAGAAACCACGAACTCTTTCCCCGATTCGGTTAAACCAAAACCGTGCCTCGATCAATAATGTCTTCGCCTCTTGAAACTCTGTTGACATGTCTCACCCATTCAAACTTGACATCTTTGTGCAATAGTTTCGTCATCGGGGTAGCAATCACATAGAACCCTTTTACGAAACGTCTGTAATATCCTGCTAATCCCAATAAACTTTTGATTTTCGACACGTTCCTCGGCGATTTCCAATCCACAACAGCTGATATCTTACTCGGGTCAACTCTAACACCATCACCCGACACAATGTGTCCTAGGAATCCGACCTCACGGAGCCAAAACTCACTCTTGCTAAACTTAGCGTACAACTGCTTATCTTTTAAAGTTTGCAAGACAATTCTCAAATGTTCTTCATGATCATTCTCATCCCGAGAATAGATCAATATGTTGTCAATGAAGACAACTACAAACTTGTCCACATATGGTTTGAAAACACGGTTCATCAGATCCATAAAAATTGCCGGTGCATTCGTCAAACCAAACGGCATAACCAAAAACTCATAATGGCCATACCTTGTTCGAAATGCAGTTTTCAACACATCCTGCTCTTTCACTCTCAACTGATAATAACCAGGCCTCAGGTCTATCTTGGAGAACACTGTAGCTCCCTTCAGTTGATCAAAAAGATCATTAATCCTTGGTAAAGGATACTTATTCTTAAGCGTCACTTTGTTAAGCTGTCTATAGTCTATACATAACCTCATAGACCCATCTTTTTTCTTCACAAACAATACCGGAGCACCCCACGGTGAGTAGCTCGGTCTTGCAAAACCCTTATCTGTCAACTCTTGCAACTGAACCTTCAATTCTTTCAACTCTAAAGGTGACATCCTATACGGAGCAATCGAAATAGGTGCCGTCCCCGGAACTAACTCAATCCCAAACTCAACCTCTCTCAATGGAGGTAATCCGAGTAACTCTTCCGAGAATACATCTGGATACTCACAAACCAGCATCAAGCTTTCAAACTCTACTCCAAACCTCTCGAGTATTCAACACAAAAGCAAGATAGGACTCACACCCTTTTCTCAAGCACTTATCAGCCACTAAGGAAGAAATCATCACTGGTAGACTATCCGATCCACCTGATTCAACCCGAACCACATCTCCACTCTAACATTTCAAATCAATAAACTTATTACCACAATTCACTAAGACACTATGGGTAGTCAACCAATCCATGCCTAGGATTAAATCAAACTCATCAAACGGCAACAACATTAGGTTTGCGTAAAGCAATGACTCTCAATCATCAAAGGACAATTCTTACACACCTTGTCCACTAACACATGCTTACCTAACTGGGTTTGACACCTTAACCACAAAGTCCGTAGACTCAACAAATATACTCAAACTAGATGCCAATCTCATGCAAATATAATAATGAGTAGACCCTGGATCTATTAAAGCAATAACAAGGGTGTTAAAGAGAGAAAAAGTACCCGTTATCACATCAGGGAAGGATGCCTCTTCGCGTGCGCGAATGGCATACATCCTCGCAGGTGCCCGACCCTCCGGTCTCACAGCAGAGTCTCTAGATGCACCTCTACCACTATTCCTGCCTCTCGGGTTCCTTGGTGGTCTACCCCTTGCAGACACATCATTGAATCTCATCTCTTGCTTCTCTTCCTTATCGTCCCTCTCGGGGCAATTTCGGATAAAATGGTCGGGGAACCACACTTATACTGATTTATCATACCCCAACACTCTCCGGTGTGATATCTACCACAACTTGGACACTCCGGTTTACTCTTTGGATTGCCCATACTTTGCATCGAGGTAGCTTGGACTCTCGAACCCGAACGAGTATTGCCCAAGTCTCGATGCGAAAAACCCACTGGTGCTGACGTCCTAGGACTCACTTCCTTGGACCTTTTCGACTGGGCTTGATACGACTTGCCCATCGGCCTCTTTCTAGCATCTCGGCTTCACTCACACCCCTTTTCTTTTCTCAGACTCAACTCTTCGACCTTACTTGCCCTTTCGACCAACACTACAAATTCTTTCAACTCCAAAATACCCACTAGGAGTTTGATGTCCTCATTCAGTCCATCTTCGAACCTCTTACACAATATGGTCTCTGTCGACACACATTCTTGAGCGTATTTGCTAAGCCTAACAAACTCACGCTCATATTCCGCTACTGACATTCTTCCTTGCTTCAACTCAAGGAATTCCTTCCTTTTCCGATCAGTAAACCTCTGGCTTATATACTTCTTCCGGAACTCTTCCAGAAAGAAGTCCCACATCACCCACTCTCTCGGGACCACTAACGTCAACGTCTTCCACTAATGGTATGCCGAGTCCCTCAGAAAGGATATGACACACTTCAAGCTCTCTTCAATTGTACAAGAGAGTTCATCGAATACTCTCATCGAGTTCTCTAACCAGAACTCTGCCCTCTCAGGGTCATCATCAACCTTAGCTCTAAACTCCTCAGCCCCGTGTTTTCTAATCTTATCTACCGGGGGTTTTGATATCCTCACTACATCAACACCTTGAGGAGCCACAGGAATTGGCTGAGGTATAGGAGGAGGAGGTGGAGTAGGTTGAGCATTAGGGTTCGCTCGAACATAATCCGACTACCAATTGCTCATCATCTGGAGAAAGGCTTCCCGAGCCCCTTCCCCTTGACCCCTAGCCTCGGGTCCACTTTGAATAGCCACGGTTCATTGTGCAGGAGTCGACGCATTACTAGCTGCTTCATCAGCAGTCAATGGATCGGAATCCATATTCTATATAAAACAAGATTTAAAATCATCAGAAGCCACCACACTATCATTATACACTTATGGCATGTATAGATAGACTCTTACACCCGCTACGGTAGTCCTAGAACCGACTAAACATAGCTCTGATACCACTAAATGTAACACCCCTTACCCATATTCAACGCCGGAAACGGGCACGAGGCGTTACCGAATTAAATACCTCAAGATTGCCACTTAGGCACGACATGACCACTCTCGTTGGCCATCACAACAACCTCAATCCCGACCTATGAGGCCTCTCTCAAACACACGAGGGCTCTCGAGACCATATCGAAAACTCTTACGATCTTAAAAGTTTTCCATCTATACAGGGCTTACACGCCCGTGTAAGATTTGGAACGCCTATGGATGTCACACACGCCCATGGTCACTACCCGTGCATGAAAACTCAAGCATTCTGCCAATGCCCCACTAAGTTAGGCAAACGCTCAGGCTTCTCCACCCGTGGTGCACACTGACTACCTTAACACGGCCTAGAGTCTAGGAACACGCCCGTGTAGCTAGCCCGTGGCCAACACTGATTAACATACACGTTCTAGGCACACGCCCATGTGACTAGTCCGTGGTCTATTCTGATTTAAAATACTAACATGTAGGGGACACACGGCCAAGTCACACACCCATGAGCTGACCGTGTGTCACACATGGCCTAGACACACGCATGTGTGTCTACCCACATGGACAAGAACAAAGCTATTTGCCAAGTTCTTTTCACCCTTCTAGCATACACAATTATGCACTCATTCAACACATCCATAATCAACTCAAAGTCTTACAATCTCACATAGATAACTTCTTCTTTTCATATAATAAAGTGCCAACAACTATGGCATTATACAAAATAGATTATCCATCTAAAGGCCAACACATCATAGCCATTAACAACAAAATTCACTAACTTGTCTAGCCCCTATACATGCCATATACAAAACATTGAGTCTAATGTACCTGAGTGTGCTGATAGTTTGGGCGATCTTCCAATTGATCCTCGTATCTCGATTAAACACTTTTGCTCTATAAGACAAGGGAAAAGAAAGAGAGTAAGCTTTGAGCTTAGTAAGTTTACACATAAACAATTAAGCAACATAGTATAAGCTAAACAACAATTAGCATTATACTAACATATAATGTACAACTATGCTTTCTCTTTTTATCCCTTACCACATTTCCGACACATCATGAGTCACTTACTCATAACCATTGACATGCACCCCTGCAATCAATATCACATTTACACAATATACAACACATCATTATTTCTCAATAATACATCCACACACTATACTACTCACTATCACATCCACACAAAGAAATCTCTCGGTGGTTCCGCACTAAGCCCACCACAATCAATTAATAAGGTAGTATCGCACTTAGCCTACCAACAAGGTATTCATAGTGGTTTCGCACATAGCCCACCAGATAATATACCTAACGATAGCATCGCACATAGCTAGCTCATCGTCAATATGCATTAGGATGGTATCATACTTAGCCCACCATTAAGCATTATTACAACACATTCACAAATCTACTTACTTAATCATTCATTTCACTTGAACCACATAGGTTCTCAATCATTCTCAACCATGCTATACACTAGCTAGCATTAACAAATTGTAAGTATGAATGCATTGTTTGTGCATAGACTTACCTCGATACTCAAAAGTATAGAAACGTGCAATTAGTCCACCACATTGCTCTTGCCTCGGTTTCGATCCGGCCTTTGTCTTTCTTGATCTATAATGAATAAATCAGCTTATTCAATACACACATTGACCAAATTGACCCACATCTCATACTTTGGTAAAATTACTCTTTTGCCCTAAATCTTTCTCATAATTACACTATTGCCCCCAAGGCTCGTAAAGTGATTTTTATTCAACTTTCTAGGCTTTCATGCTTAGCCGAATCACTTACTCAACTAAAGCAATCATCAATTCTCATCACAGCACACATGTATGACCAAACTCAAGATTTTTACAAACTAGTCCCTACATGCATTTTCTATGGAAACTCATTTAGCAAAAGATGTTTCTACTACATCAAGCTTTCATAATCTTTCATAAAACATCAAAATACATGCATGTCATACATGGCCACATTTTTGAACACCCATCATAGCTCATCAAATAGCTAAAAATAGCTTACTCATGCAACAAGGACTTCAAAAATACAAAGAATATCACAAACGAGGCTAGATGCACTTACTAGCAAGCTTGAAATTTTTGAAGAACCCTAACAATGGCTCTCTCAAATTTTCGGCAACCTTGGAGAAGAAGATGAATGAATTTTTTCATCTTTTCTCCTATTTTAATCACTTAATTATTAAATGACCAAAATGCCCTTTTTGATAAACTTTCTATTTTAACTCATCCATGCCCAAATTTGTCAAAAAATTAGAAATTGGAAAAATTGCTATTTAAGGACCTCTAATTAATATTCTAAAGCTATTTCACACAAATAGCTTCTAGAATCTCACATTTTGCAACTTTTGCAATTTAGTCCTTTTAGACAATTCAACCGCAATTTCACAAAATTACTTCATGAAACTTTCACACTAACATGCATACATAGCATAAACCTCAAAAACTCATTCATATACCTCGAATTTGTGATCTCACACCACTATTCTGACTAGGCCCTAAATCAGGATGTTACAATGTATCTGAACTTTGGGATTTTACTCGTATTAGTATTACGCATAATGAGTTTATAGAGTTGAAGGATATATGGACTCAATGGGGTGATGAGGCAAAACAGCTGTTTTATCGTGATTATGGTGATCTACCTTATTTGTTGGATATCAAGGTAGATAAGCATCTACTTCGGGCCATGACTCAGTTTTGGAACTTTGCTTATAGCTATTTTACTTTTGGGGAGATAGATTTAGTGCCCACATTGGAGGAATATACGACCTTGCTTCGCTGCTCAAGGTTCCAAGCCGATAGGGTTTATTTTAGGGCTGCCAATGTTATGACTTTTGTGAAAAGATTGATGGGTATCACAGGGATGAGTGAGCAGTGGGTTACAGCTAGGATTCAAGAAAAAGGTGAAGGTAAATGCATACCTTGGGTGAGTTTGAGGGACTTGATTCTGACACATCCAAATGAAAAGAAAAAGATTGACATCTTTGCTTTATGTATTTATGGGTTGGTGATCTTCCCCAAAGCGCTACGACATATAGATGAAGCGATTATCGATTTGTTCGATCGACTTAACAAAGGAGTCACACCCGTACCTGCAATTTTAGCTGAGACATTCAGATCTTTGGATGCGTGTCGGAGAGCTAGTGAGGGTAGATTCATTGGATGCGCACAGTTGTTAATGGTTTGGTTTCACAGCCATTTTTGGAAAGTTGACAGAGTTTCTTATCGAGTGTTCTCTGAAAGTTATTCCTCTTTAAAGGAGGCCGTAGCTACGACAAGGAGAGACGATCTATCAGAGGAAAGTTGGATGGAAATTCTTCAAAACCTCCAAGAGGAAGATGTTGAGTGAAGAGCCCCTTGGTTGGTTCCTGACGAAGTCCTTTACCGGAGCGAAAATTTTGATTGGGTACCTTTACCTGGAGTTTGGGGAGCTGTGGGATATGCACCATTGCTCGTACTAAGGCAATACAAAGTAGGACAGTTCATACCGACAACGCATGGGTTAGCTCAAAGCGAATTCTCATATAAGGGGGAAAATTATAAGAAGAGGATTCGAGAGATTTCTGAGGCTTGGAAGCAGGCTCGCTGTATGAAGATTTTGACTCGAGGACCGATGGCAACCCCAGAATATAAAGAGTGGTTGAGAAAAAGGATCAACGATAACATTCCTAAGCCAAGTGTGGAGGGGGCTCGATCACTGAAGGAGTGTTTACAAGTCATCCCATCGGAGTTAGAGATTATAAAGTAGGATTTTGAAAGGCAAAGTTTAGAGCTTGGAAAGAGGATAGATAAGCTAGAAGAAGAGAAGATGTACTTGAAGCTAGATGTGGACACTCAGAAATTGGAAGCCGAGAAAGCAAGAAAGGAGAAAAGAAAAATTGAGGAAGATCGAGATAGCTTGAAGACTGAATATAAGAAAATGTGTCTATCAATGAAGAATGCTGGATTGGGGAAGACTTCGGAACAATGGCGACAAGAGGTCCAAGAGGAAAAGGCCAAAGCTGACTATTGGGAGAGGAAGTTTCGAGAAATGCAAGTGCGAAATGAGGCTTTAGAGAAAAGCTCAGCAGAAAGTTTAAATGAAAAGGAAGAATTAAAAGTTAGAGTGGCTGAGCTTGGACAGTCTCTTCATCATCATCGAAACCGTAATTCTGCAATCGATTTAAAGGCAAGTCTGAACAAGATCGAGGAAATGAAGGGTAAGATCGAAGATTTAGAATCGGCACTGCATAGCTGTGAACTTCAGATCGAGCTACTTGAAACGAGAGAAGGGCATTGGAAGGAAGAGCTTCACCATTCTCATGATCAGGTTAGAAGTCGGGATTACCTCATGGGTGAAGCGATAGTCCAGATTCGAGAGGTAGCTGATCATCTGCAGACTTTAGCATCACAGGCTGATATGTTGAGCATGAAGTATGAGTTGCGGTCTGATCATAGTCAAGAGCTGGTCTCCTTGCTTGAGAAAATTAAGACTTTAGGACTTAGGGCGAAAGCTTATTTGTAGTCCATTTTATGTAAATGATTTTGTTTTCTAATAAAGTTTTCTAAAATGAAGTTGAATCAGAATCGATGCCTCTTTGCATTCATGCATTTGCATTACATCATATCATTTGTATTTAAGTCCATAAAGAGAGTCTAATTAGTTAAATTATAACATAGAGAGAAAGAGTGAGAGAGAAAAAGGGAAGGAAATCTGGAAGCTGAACACCCTTACGGTACACGTGCTAAATCCAAGAAAATAGACCAAAGGATGGAACAATTCCAAAAAGATATGCAAGACCAGATGCAAGAGCAAATGGCAAAACTCCAACAAGAGATGAGGGACCAGATGTTGGAGGCACAGAGGAACATGATGGCCCAAATGGCCCAGATGATGAGTGGGATGATGGAAAAAGGAAAGAGTCCCATGACCATCACTGGAGAAGAGAGCGAAGGCAATCCCCCGGATTTTACCCCACCACATGCGCCAGCACAGCTTGAAGAGTATCCCTAGAGGCCATCTGTCACAATTAGGCCTCAACAAGGGCAGGTGGATACTAGACCGCCCATGAATTTCCAAGTTGGCTCTGGATCTAATCTAGGAGATAACCCAGCCAATCCTGTCATCCCTGACCTAGACATAGCAGAGAGAGAGGGGATCAGAATTGAATCTGCAAGACAGTTGGAGGATCGCTGTAGATGGTTGGAGGAAAAATTCAAGGCTTTGGAAAATGCCGACCATCACCATGGAATTGACGCCAAAAACTTGAGTTTGGTCCCAGATCTGGTACTTCCTCATAAATTCAAGATGCCAGAATTTGAGAAATACAATGGGACTAGTTGCCCTGAGGCCCACATCACTATGTTCTGTAGACGCATGACGGGCTATGTGAACAATGATCAACTTTTGATTCATTGTTTTCAAGATAGTTTGACGGGAGCAGTGTCTAGATGGTACAATCAACTTAGCCGCGCTAATATTGGCTCCTGGAGAGACTTGGCCCAAGCCTTCATGAGGTAGTATAATCATCTAACAGACATGACGCCTGACCGAATCATGTTGCAAAAAATGGAAAAGAAATCAAATGAAAGCTTCAGGCAATATGCGCAAAGATGGAGGGAAGTTGCCATGCAGGTTCAACCACCTCTCTTGGAGAAGGAAACCACCATGTTGTTTATAAACACTCTAAAGGCACCTTTTATCACCCATATGATAGGAAGCGCCACTAAAAGCTTTGCGGATATAGTCATGGCAGGTGAAATGATAGAAAATGCCATAAGGGGTGGCAAAATCGAAGCAAGAGAAACCACTAGAAGATCTGCTCCTAGGAAAAAAAATAATGAGGTGAACAATACGAGTACGTACAACAAATGGTACTCAAAGGCAGTTACTGTTAGTCAGCCAAAAATAGTCACTGCCGGGAACAAGGGTCGACAAGACAAGATTCAGGTCCCAGACAAAATGCTGAAAAGATCCAATTTATGCCGATCCCAATGACGTATAAGGAGATGTATCATACTTTATTAGAGGCACGCGTAGTGTCCCCGTACTATTTGCAGCCGTTGCAACCCCCATATCCTAAATGGTATGACTCAAACGCACAATGTGATTACCATGCAGGAATAACGGGGCATTCTATAGAAAACTGTACTGCCTTCAAAAAGGTAGTTGACAGGCTTCTTAAATTGGGAGTTGTCAAGCTTAATGATACACCTAGTGTGGAGAACCCATTACCCAATCATGGAGACAATAGGGTAAATGCGATTGGGGAAGATCTCGTAAGAAGAACCAATGGGGATATCTCAGAGGTGAAGACCCCGTTGAGAATAATCTGGAGGGAAATGGTAAAAATGGGACTGATAAAATCAAGTCTCGAAGAAAGAAGTGAAGAACCAAGGAACTACTGTGAGTTCCACAAAACTGAAGGACATGAGATACAAGATTGTGCTGAGTTTAGGGCATTGGTACAAAACCTTATGGATAATAGGGAGCTGGAGTTTTACGAAGAAGGCCCAGAGGGAGGACACATACATGCAACCGAATGAGAGTTGACAAGTCAAAAATTCAATTATCCAAGGGTCACTATTTTCCGACCGAGGAATGCAGAGGGCGGAGCACAAATCGCACCTAAGGTGGTAATTCAGAGACTTGTGTCCTTTCCTTACAAGGATAAAAAAATGGTACCATGGACTTACAATTGTAACGTAACGACACCAGGAGTAGAAATCTCAGCAAGCACTTCTAAGGAGATCCAAAGAGAGGGATTCTATACACGAAAGGGGAGGCGTTACGACTCGGTAAACGTTAGAATGGAACCAGCAAAGTCAAAGGATGTGCCCATTGAGCTAGAGAAAGAACTTGATACCCTTATTAACGTACCTGTGAAGGAAGAAGAGGCTAAGGAATTTTTAAAATTCCTAAAGCACAGTAAATACAGTGTGGTAGAGCAGTTGCGCAAACAACCGGCTCGTATTTTGGTGCTAGCCTTACTTTTAAGTTTGAATGTTCATCGTGAGGCTTTGATGAAGGTGCTGAACGAGACTTATGTTACTAAGGACATATCTGTCAATAAGCTTGACCGGTTAGTTAGTAACATAAGTGCTGATAACTTTATTTCCTTGAGCGATGATGAAATTCCACTTGGGGGTATGGGATCAACCAAGGCTCTGTACATAACTACTCGTTGCAAGGGATATACTCTACCGAGCGTGTTGATTGACAATGGATCAGCCTCGAATGTCCTACCATTGTCGACACTGAAGAGGTTGCCAATAGATAGTTCTCACATGAAGACGTGTCAGAACATAGTGAGAGCGTTTGACGGCACTGAAAGAAGGGTGATGGGGAGAATCGACATACCATTGCAGATTGGGCCAAATACGTATGAGGTGGACTTTCTGGTGATGGATATAAAACCTTCATACAATTGCTTGCTGGGAAGACCTTGGATTCATTCAGCAGGGGCAGTACTCTCATCCCTTCATCAAAAATTGAAACTGGTGACGGATGGTCGACTGATCACTGTAAACGCGGAGGAGGACATCATAGCGACTGTTACCAATGATGCACCGTATGTGGAGACAAATGAGGAGGCCATTGAGTGTTCTTTTCGATCTTTGAAATTCGTAAATGCAACATTCATTTCAGAAGGGAATGAAGTTCCAATGCCCAAGCTATCCAAGACCACGAAGATGGGTCTACAAATGATGGTGGGGAAAGGAGCCTTACCAGGAAAAGGACTGGGCCGCAATCTCCAAGGGGAAGTCCAAGTGCCGTTGTTGAAAGAGAAAAGTGACCGTTTTGGCTTGGGTTTCAAGCCAGGTGGTAAACAAAAGAGGAAGGAAATAGAGAAAAAGCAAGAGAAAAGAATGGCACGTCTGAACGGAGAAGAAATCCAGTGGGAACCGGTGACATTCCCCCACATATCTCAGACCTTTGTATCTGGAGGGATAATTCACCCTGAAAGAGGGTTAGTGGAAAGTCCTCATATCAATGCCATACATGAAGAGGGAGGTGAGCAAAGAAACCTGTTGGGCATTCGCCCTTATGAACTTGGAAGCATTTTGGACAATTGGACTGCAGAGGAACTTCCTGTAGTTTTTAGAGATTATACAGAGTAATATTCAAAACGCTCTTATTATTTTTTAGCCTAGGAACAATAAGATTTCTTTTGTGAAATAGGCCCATGTTCAGAAGTTGTTATTTCAATAAAATACATTTTGATAATTAACTTGAGCAAATATTCTTTCATTCTTTTGACTTTCTAATTTCATTCCAAATTTTATACTTTTCATTCATATCATGTGAATAGTTGACCCCGAATTCATTTATTCTTTGTACATTCTTTGGTACCTATCACAGGTCCCTATATATCAATGACATGAGCAATGATAATACAGATTCAGAAGTCCACTTTGAGCAGGACATGTGTTTAGAAGAATCTCAGGATTTTGAAGATGACCGAGATTGTGATTTATCTCCAGATCTGCTAAGAATGGTAAAGCAAGAAGAGAAACAAATTTTACCGCATAAAGAGGAGATAGAGAACATAGCCTTGGAAGAAGGAAAGGTTGTGAAAATTGGGACGCGCATAGCCAAAGAGACGAAGAAAGATCTTGTTGAGTTGCTACGGGAATTCAAGGACGTCTTTGCATGGTCCTACCAAGATATGCCTGGGCTAAGTACTGATATTGTGGTGCATCGCCTTCCCATAAGAAAAGAATGTAAGCCGGTTCAGCAAAAGCTACGAAGGATGAGGCCCGATGTAGTGTTTAAAATAAAAGAAGAGGTCCGGAAACAGTTTGATGCTGGTTTTTTACAAGTGGTCAAGTACTCAGAGTGGGTGGCCAATATTGTTCCTGTCCCCAAGAAAGACGAAAAGGTCTGGATGTGTGTGGACTATAGGGACTTAAATAAAGCTAGCCCAAAAGATAATTTCCCTTTGCCGCATATCGATACATTGGTGGATAATACGGTAGGATTTTCATTGTTTTCCTTTATGGATGGATTTTCAGGATACAATCAGATCAAGATGCACCCTGAAGATATGGAGAAAACTACCTTCATAACATTGTGGGGTACCTTCTGTTATAAGGTAATGCCATTTGGATTAAAGAATACTGGGGAAACATATCAAAGGGCCATGGTAACATTGTTCCACGATATGATACACCAAGAGATTGAGGTATATGTTGATGATATGATTGCCAAATCTCGAATAGAAAAGGAACACATTGAAGTTTTGAAGAAGTTGTTTTTGAGGTTGAGAAAATTTTAGTTGAAGCTCAACCCGGCAAAGTGTACTTTCGGAGTTTGGTCAGGAAAATTATTAGGTTTCGTGGTCAGCCAGATAGGAATTGAAGTTGACTCAAGTAAAGTCAAAGCTATACAAGATTTGCCTCCATCGCGCACTCAGAAAGAAGTTCGAGGTTTTCTTGGAAGGTTAAATTACATTGCTCGGTTTATCTCACAATTAACCGAGAAATGTGATCCCATATTTCGTCTTCTCAAGAAACACAATCAGGGTGTATGGGACGATGAATGCCAGAGAGCTTTTGACAAAGTCAAACAAGATCACATCAAATGCACCAAAGACTATCTCCGCCTAATCCAGATAGACCGTTGATACTATATTTGTCAGTGTTCAATAACTCCATGGGATGTGTGCTTGGTCAACACGATGAGTCAGGAAGAAAAGAAAAGGCGATATACTATCTCAGTAAAAAGTTCACTGATTGTAAAATGAGATATTCGTCGATTGAGAAATTGTGTTGTGCCTTGATTTGGACAACTAGGAGGTTGAGGCAGTACATGCTATATCATAATACTTGGTTAATTTCGAAGCTTGATCCGTTAAAGCATATGTGAAACACCCCAAACCCGGCCCACGAGCCTGAATCGGATCTGGTTTGTTCCTTAAGTAAACCGGTTTTCTAATTCTTTGTTACTTAGAGAAAATTTGCATAATTTTTTTTTTTAGAAAAATGTTGTTGTGGATTGGGCTCAGATTGGGAACCCATTTGATTTATTGGAAAATCCAATTTTTATTAAGGTGACAAAATAATTTTTAAAGTTTATAAAAATATATTTCACTTAAAATTTAATCCAACAATCGTTTGTAGCAAAATAATTAAAAATAAAGCAAAAATAAGAAAATCCATCTGGGCCTTGTGGCCTTATTACATCAAGTAAAACCCAATAATAAAATTAAAGATACTAAAAAGAAATAAAGTCCAAATTAAATAAATTCCTCAATTGATGCATGGCCACCTCAAGGTCTACCGTCCCGGTCCGTCACTGTTCATCACCTGAAAATAGTTCCCACAACGGGGTGAGTCAACAGACTCAATGTGTACACAACATTAACCTTCAACAAATCAGGCATATAAGTTCGTATCAAGTTCATGTTCATATAAAATAAATGATGCAACCCAAACCCAAGCCTAATGGTCCATCCGCTACACACCACCCGTACACCGCCACTACACCGTGGGGACTACTAAGTCAACCCTCCATCCGCTACACACCATCGAAGCGATCGCCTGCGATCGACGTGCTCATCGCCCATATAATTTGTGTCATTAGACACCATATTCAAATAATGTAACCGGTTACCAAATTCGAGATAATGTAACCGAAGTTACCATATTCAAATTTTGTGACCGTAGTCACCATATTCCGTTGGTGAGACCAAAGTCAACACCTTCTTCCCTTTCTCATATATCCCAAATGCCCCATAAATTTTTTTATATCATGCATAACATACTTAATTTCTCATTATTCACATGTTAACAATATAACATATTCGTAATCCTAACGAAAGTAGGAAACGTGCACTGGTACTCTTACCACATTTGTGGTACTTAGCCACATTCACATTCTTATGCATATTCATATATTAAAATAATTGCCATATGATATATTGAAAGTTAGTGTGAGTACACACCTGATTGGCTTAATAGATTCCTTGAAATCCAGAAGAACGATCTACCGATCTAAAGTTTAGATCTGTTAATTCCTATATTCGGCCCATCATACAAAAACACATTAATAACCTTTTCGATTTTAAAACCAAATCCCAATAGGAATGGTATTACTAATACTTACCTTGTTTGCCGATTGGATTGATCAAGTTCCCAAAAATTACTAGTATCCCTTTTTCTTGAAATCGACTAACACTAAATCATGTAATTTTGTCGGGCTTCGACTTTTGGATCAATGAAAAATAATTCTAAATACCAAAAATAAGCCTTGGCCGATTAGATCTATGTACCTACCTTACGCTTTCCAAATCAAGAGGATTCCTTGCCCTATATGTCTGTTTGAAATCTTCATGTTAGATTTAATCTAACATATACATCATAACCTTTAATCAAATAAATTTATCTTACCTTAGATCCTTGATCCTTATATTCGATGATTTGTAGACCCCTTTAGATGTCGTAGTTGATTGCTCCTTTACTAGAATCAACAAAGATTCGGCTTTGACAAGAGAAACAGAGAAGAAAATAGAAGAAGAGGAGATGGATTTTGCTTAAAGAAAAATTCGCAGAGAGGGGAGAGAGCTAGGAAAATTTCGGCACAGAGGAAGAGAAAGCAAAAGTTGATGAGTAGCCCTCCCGCCCTCCTTTTATAGCCGAAATTATCACCTAGGAGTCCCTTACTTGGCCACCACTCCTCTTTTTGATAATATTATCTCTTTTATTTAAAAGATAAAAGCCTTTAATCCATCAATTATCTCCTCAATTTTCTTAAAAGAAAATCCTTTATTTATCACTTATTATTCACATATTTATGCAAATAAAACTCTTCCTTTTCTAGAAACCCATGCCGTCCACCTCAGCCTTTCTACGGAAGCAAAAATAAAACTTATTTATTTGCTTCTCAAGTGACTCGAACTCAGGCCTATTTCCTGCATGTGACGCCACTTCCTTAGGCCCTAAGTGGCATCTTGAGTGCCACTTTTCCAAGCCTTGTTTGTGTGTCAAACTTCTCCAACTTTTTCTTTTAAGGCCCTCTAGCCCTTATTTCCTATTTTGAACTTTAAAATTTGTCATTTCGGCATCATTTCTAAGTTTCCTAAAATTTTCGATCGGCTCTGTTTGTTGACCATTTTCTTACATTTCCGTTTCAGAATGTTCAGTTTCCATTTTTGAAACATTTCCAAAAATGTTCAGTTTCCAAAATGTTCAAGTTTCCAAAAATATTCAGGTTTCCAAAAATGTTCAAGTTTCCAAAAATGCTCAGGTTTCCAAAAATATTCATTTCCATTTCTATGCATTTCTAGAATTCCAAAAATACCAAAAATTTATTCATAGTGCTTAAGACTTGTTATTTCGTACAATTAAACTGAAAATGCATATGCCCTTTTCAGGATGTTACAGTTCTACCCCCCTTAAAATAATTTCGTCCTCGAAATTACTTACTAACGAACAATCGTACGGTCTAACTCACCCCACTACGCTATTGCTGCGCACTCTGATCTTAAAGAACTATCACACTTTCTAGGCACATTCTCTAGGTTCACATCCAAGGTTTTAGTCACTTTCCTAGCAATACAAGAATAAGCTAACCCTATAACAAGCAAAGCATTTAAGGGTATTCCAGAAATAAAGAACGTACCCGTTGTCATATCTGGCACATCTTCCTCCTCACGATGGCCAACTGTATAAACCAACCTTGGTTGCCTCGCGTCTGCACCTTCAGCATCTCTGCTTGGTGCTCCACGTCCTCGGCCCGAACCATTTCCTCCATGGTTTGGTCCACGACCTCCCTGAGGCTGCTGTCCACCTCTACCAGCCTGATTAATATTCTGAGTTGTTGGTCGACTCTCATCTGGTTGTTTGGGACAATCCTTAAGCATATGGTCCTTGGATCCACATTTGAAACATCCACCCGTCTTTCTCCAGCACTCTCCCAAGTGCTTCTTTCCACAATGCTCACAAGGGCGATACTGCCAGCCCGTACCAGCTTGTTGATTTAGTGGCCCGTCAACTCTAGGCCTCTTATTCTCAGATGATCCAGACAATCCAAAACCTATTTCTGGCCTATTCCGATCAGTGTTCTGCCTTGCAGAATCCTTAATTCCTTCAGCCACTTTAGCCCTTTCCACTAACGCAGAAAATTCCCACTCCTGATGCGGTGCTATCAACAATCTTAGATCATCCCTTAGCCCGTCCTCAAAACGGACACAGCGCTCATGCTCAGTTGCCACTACTCCTCGAGCATATCGACTCAACCTCAAGAATTCAGCCTCATACTCCGCCACGGACTTGTTCCCTTGAACCAGCCCCAGAAAAGCCTTCCTTTGCTCATCTGTATACCTGGTTCCCACATATTTCTTCTGAAATGCCTCCTTAACATATTCCCGTGTCGATCCTCCGCCATAGCACCATCTCGCCTGATTAACCACCACTGATACGCTTCATCGCGTAACAGTGCCACCATTCCCTTCAACTTCTCCTCAGGAGTCAGGTCGAGCTCATCCATGATGCGCTCCGTCGCTTCCAACCAATACTCAGCTGTACTGGGTGCCACTCCCGACACTCCACGAAACATCTCAGCTCCAATTAGCTCGGAGCCGTTCACGCACAGATTTTCGATTTCCCAAATTTCCTCCTGCACCAGCCACCAACTCCAAAACTCGCAGCACAGCCTGCGACACAGCAAGATCTTCCCCGTCCGAGCTTGCTTGCCCACATTAACAAATGGGGGTGGTGGTGGCGGTGGTATCTCATTGTCAGAACCCTGACCCGATCTAACGGGTTCTGACACAGTCATCCTTCCTCTACCTCGTCCACGACGACCACGTCCTTTGGAACTCATTTCTAGCGTCGAGATCTGATTAAAAAGTTTTATGTATTAGTACTTTGGTTTCACGTGTTTACTCGCGAAGAAATTTTTTATGACAAGAGTTTTAAGAGTGGTTCTTTCGTATTCATACAAACACACAGTCTTTCCATTCATTCATTCATCCATCAAACAAGTATGAACTTCCGTTCATTTAGAGAAACGTTGTAGTTTTCATCGTTGATGTTTTTCCACTACCTAGGGGTATTTTCGTAATTTTGTCCTACAGTGACATTTTCGTAATTTTCAAAAGGGAAGAGTTCCTCGGTGATTTCGTCAAAAAGTATTTTGGTAATTTCAAAATCCCGAGGTAATTTGGAAAATTTTAAAATCTGGGGGTATTTCGGTAATTTTTTTAACCTCAGGGGTATTTCGGTAATTTTCCAAAATCAGGGTAAATTTGTAAAATTTAATAAGTTAGGGATATTTCAAAAGTTGTAAAACTTTGAGGGTTCTCTTTTTGAGAGTTGAACTTTTCAAAACGACGATGTTGCAAAATTTTTAGAAGTCAGGGTCATTTTGGTAATTTTGTAAGTTAGGGGCAATTTTGTAATTTTTCCAAAATCAAAGTATTTTGATATTTTACAAATTAGGGTTTCTGAATGTTTATAAAATAATGAAATTTTGGTAAAGCTGTTGAGTAGTTGAACATTTTAGAATCCAAGGGCATTTTGGTAATTTTACCACCAAGGGCATTTTTGTAATTTTTGCAAATCAGGAGTTTTTCAGAAAATGTTGTAAAAATAATTTTCTCAGATTTAAAGAAAGTTTTAAAAGTTTGAAAAAAACTAGGGTTTGTTGTTTTGTTCTCTCTTCTTTTTTTTTTTTAAAAAAAGGTTGGTTCCCTTTCGGGTTTTAGTCATTATGTTTAGCCTATGACCGAGCACTCTTTGGTCAGGGTGAACCAAAGCTATGCACCAGGCAGGATTCTAGTGGAGAGGAGGTGAGTCACGAGGACTGCTTAAATACCAAGCTCCCACAGAAACCATTCCTAGACATGCGCACAGAGGTTGCCACACCACCGAGCCCTCTCGAGTTAGGGTGAACCGGAAGCTACGCACTGTGTAGGATTCTGCGAAGAGGAGGTGAGTCACTAGGACTGCTTAAATACCAAGCTCTTCCGGATCCAATCCTAGACATGCGCACAGGGGTTACCACACCCTAGCCTAGTGACTTAGCCATAGGTTTGTTTAGTGCATTAAGTCTTATGTGGTTTTGTGTTTGAGTAGTCTAGTCCTAGGGTTCAAGTTCCTATCATTCTATTCTACGTTCCATGCCTGTTTCTACCCTTATACGCTTCATAAATCACGAGAATCACACATAATGTTAGGGGTACTTACCGTGGATCATGGGTCGGAGACTTAGGTGCCATGCCATAAAACTCGCTTATGTTCAAAGAAAATCATTTGGGCTCGAATTCAAAATGTTTTGGGCACGAGCCCACAGGCCAAGAGTTTAAAATCTGGCTCGATACTAAGTCAAACACCCCAAACCCAAATTTCACGAGCCTGAACTGGATCTCGGTTTGTTCCTTAAGTAAACCGGTTTTCAAATTCTTTGTTACTTAGAGAAAATTTGCATAATTTTTTTTTTTAGAAAAATGTTGTTGTGGATTGGGCTCAGATTGGGAACCCATTTGATTTATTGGAAAATCCAATTTTTATTAAGGTGACAAAATAATTTTTAAAGTTTATAAAAATATATTTCACTTAAAATTTAATCCAACAATCGTTTGTAGCAAAATAATTAAAAATAAAGCAAAAATAAGAAAATCCATCTGGGCCTTGTGGCCTTATTACATCAAGTAAAACCCAATAATAAAATTAAAGATACTAAAAAGAAATAAAGTCCAAATTAAATAAATTCCTCAATTGATGCATGGCCACCTCAAGGTCTACCGTACCGGTCCACACTGCTCATCACCAGAAAATAGTTCCCACAACGGGGTGAGTCAACAGACTCAATGTGTACACAACATTAACCTTCAACAAATCAGGCATATAAGTTCGTATCAAGTTCATGTTCATATAAAATAAATGATGCAACCCAAACCCAAGCCTAATGGTCCATCCGCTACACACCACCCGTACCTGCCAGTCACACCGTGGGGACTACTAAGTCAACCCTCCATCCGCTACACACCATCGAAGGCAGTCGCTGCAGTCGACGTGCTCATCGCCCATATAATTTGTGTCATTAGACACCATATTCAAATAATGTAACCGGTTACCAAATTCGTATAATGTAACCGGTTACCATATTCAAATTTTGTGACCGTAGTCACCATATTCCGTTGGTGAGACCGAAGTCAACACCTTCTTCCCCTTTCTCATATATCCCAAATGCCCCATAAATTTTTTTATATCATGCATAACATACTTAATTTCTCATTATTCACATGTTAACAATATAACATATTCGTAATCCTAACGAAAGTAGGAAACGTACCTGGGTACTCTTACCACATTTGTGGTACTTAGCCACATTCACATTCTTATGCATATTCATATATTAAAATAATTGCCATATGATATATTGAAAGTTAGTGTGAGTACACACCTGATTGGCTTAATAGATTCCTTGAAATCCCGAAGAACGATCTACCGATCTAAAGTTTAGATCTGTTAATTCCTATATTCGGCCCATCATACAAAAACACATTAATAACCTTTTCGATTTTAAAACCAAATCCCAATAGGAATGGTATTACTAATACTTACCTTGTTTGCCGATTGGATTGATCATGTTCCCAAAAATTACTAGTATCCCTTTTCCTTGAAATCGGCTAACACTAAATCATGTAATTTTGTCAGTTTCTGACTTTTGGATCAATGAAAAATAATTCTAAATACCAAAAATAAGCCTTGGCCGATTAGATCTATGTACCTACCTTACGCTTTCCAAATCTGAAGAGGATTCCTTGCCCTATATGTTTGTCGAAATCTTCATGTTAGATTTAATCTAACATATACATCATAACCTTTAATCAAATAAATTTATCTTACCTTAGATCCTTGATCCTTATATTCGACAGTTGTAGACCCCTTTAGATGTCGTAGTTGATTGCTCCTTTACTTAGAATCAACAAAGATTCGGCTTTGACAGTAGAAACAGAGAAGAAAATAGAAGAAGAGGAGATGGATTTTGCTTAAAGAAAATTCGGCAGAGAGGGGAGAGAGCTAGGAAAATTTCTAGCACAGAGGAAGAGAAAGCAAAAGTTGATGAGTAGCCCTCCTGCCTCCTTTTATAGCCGAAATTATCAGCCTAGGAGTCCCTTACTTGGCCACCACTCCTCTTTTGATAATATTATCTCTTTTATTTAAAAGATAAAAGCCTTTAATCCATCAATTATCTCCTCAATTTTCTTAAAAGAAAATCCTTTATTTATCACTTATTATTCACATATTTATGCAAATAAAACTCTTCCTTTTCTAGAAACCCATGCCGTCCACCTCGACCTTTCAGGAAGCAAAAATAAAACTTATTTATTTGCTTCTCAAGTGACTCGAACTCGTGCCTATTTCCACTGCATGTGACGCCACTTCCTTAGGCCCTAAGTGGCATCTTCAGCCACTTTTCCAAGCTTTGTTTGTGTGTCAAACTTCTCCAACTTTTTCTTTTAAGGCCCTCTAGCCCTTATTTCCTATTTTGAACTTTAAAATTTGTCATTTCGGCATCATTTCTAAGTTTCCTAAAATTTTCGATCGGCTCTGTTTGTTTGACCATTTTCTTACATTTCCGTGTTTCAGAATGTTCGTGTTTCCATTTTTGAAACATTTCCAAAAATGTTCAGTTTCCAAAATGTTCAAGTTTCCAAAAATATTCAGTTTCCAAAATGTTCAAGTTTCCAAAATGCTCAGTTTCCAAAAATATTCATTTCCATTTCTATGCATTTCTAGAATTCCAAAAATACCAAAAATTTATTCATAGTGCTTAAGACTTGTCATTTCGTACAATTAAACTGAAAATGCATAGGCCCTTTCCAGGATGTTACAATATGATGGAATCCACTGCTTTGAATGGGAGGATGGCTAGGTGGCAGATTTTGCTGTCTGAGTTTGATATAGTCTATGTGACCCAAAAGGCTATAAAAGGGAGCGCAATAGCAGAATTTTTGGCTAGCAGAGCTTTGGAGGACTATGATCAAGTACTATTGAGATGTGTTGATGCTGTTGAAGCTAAGCAAATCCTTGAAGAAGTTCATGAGGGCGTTTGTGGAACACATGCTAATGGATTCACAATGGCCAGACAGATAATGAGATTTGGGTATTACTGGTCCACCATGGAAGGTGATTGTATTAACTATGCTAAGAGATGTCATAAATGCCAGATTTATGGAGATAAAATTCATGTGCCTTCGTCACCTTTGCATGTTATGACTTTTCCATGGCCTTTTTCCATGTGGGGCATGGATTTTATTGGACCAATCTCACTGAAAGCTTCGAATGGGCATCGGTTCATCTTCGTAGTAATTGACTACTTCACGAAATGGGTAGAAGCCGCTTCATACGCTAACGTTACTAAGTCAGCAGTTAGTCGGTTCTTGAAGAAGGAAATTATTTGCCGATATGGAATGCCTGAGAGGATCATATCAGACAACGCGCTAAACTTGAATAACAGCTCAATAGCAGAAACTTGTAGCCAGTTTGGGATCAAACACCACAATTCGTCTCCATACCGTCCAAAAATGAATGGGGCAGTGGAGGCGGCTAACAAAAACATCAAGAAGATAGTGGGGAAGATGACTGAGACTTATAAGGATTGCATGAGAAACTACCGTTTGCGCTCTATGCTTATCGAATGTCTGTCAGAACCTCTACTGGGGCAACGCCTTTCTCATTGGTTTATGGGATAGAGGCAGTTCTGCCGATTAAAGTGGAAATACCTTCTCTTCGGGTTTTGTCAGAAATAAAGCTGGATGAAGCTGAATGGATTCAGGCTCGGTATGATCAGTTGAACGTAATTGAAGAAAAGAGGCTAAGGGCTATTCGTCATGGTCAGATGTACCAAAAACGAATGATGCAAGCCTACAATAAGAAAGTTCGCCCAAGAGAGTTTCACGAGGGGGACCTGGTACTGAAAAAGATCCTTCCGATACAAAAGGATTTTAGAGGAAAATGGATGCCGAATTGGGAAGGACCATATGTGGTGAAGAAGACTTTTTCTGGAGGAGCACTGATCTTGACCGAAATGGATGGGAAAAGTTTACCCAATCCTGTGAACTCTGACTCAGTCAAAAGGTATTTTGCGTGAAAATGAGAAGAGGCCAAAGTGAAAACCCACAAAGGGCGCTTTGAGTTTTCTAAAAAAAAAAGGGGAGAGGCCAAGGCGAAAACCCGCAAAGGGCGCCTTGAGACCAAAGGGGTTTTGAGTTGAAAACTCGAAAAGGGCGGCTCAAATTTTGAATGGACACGCAATCATCTTGCTACACTTGAATCACCAACAAAATGAAGAATGTTACATATCGGGGCATCAACAAAATACTTTGGTTCTTCTAAACACATGTTGAATTCAAGGCAGTCTTCATAAAGTTTGTATATAGAAGCTCAATCGGCGATATCTAGGGCATCTAATTTTTGTTCTCTTCATTTTATTATCTTGGGATTCTTTTTCTTCTCAAAGATATGTCCTCAGTTAATTTCCTTTGTATTTTTGATAATTTATTCAATTTTAAACTCCTTTTAAGATCAATTTACTTGTTTCCCATTATTCATAAATGTGTTGCATTGAAATAATGATTGACGAACTAATGATTTCACAAAAAGAAGTTTTACATATTACTTTGGAAATTTCTAGATAAGACAAGGAGCCAAAATAGGACAATTGTTTAGAATTTCCATGAGCATAGGAACATTTGAGAAAGAAAAGTCTAGATAGAGACTATTTCTTTGAATTCTTTGTCCAATTGATGAGTGGATGTGATGTCATCAGATCATAACATTTGGGGAGATGATGAATTAAGAAACCCTGAGTTGTGGTGGAATGGGTTGAATTCGAAATAAACCCTATATCCTGAAAATTTGCGGAGGGGTCGGATAGAAAGAGTTTCGACCCTCATTATGGTAAGATGGTATAAGCCTTATGTTCTCAAGATCCAAGAGAAGTTGACTCTGAAATTACATTGGGGCAAGCTCGTTGAGCAGAACATGATTGATGAACAAAGATGAAGAACAAATGAGTGATAACACCTAGAGTAGGAATCATACTCATAACATTTTTGCATCATAACAAATCTCATTAGGAGCATTTGATTCATTCCAATCATTGCATCCTAATCCTTTAAAAGTAATCATTTTCATGACATGTTACATTCGTGTCACTCATAATACATGTAGCTAGAAGCATTTGATTCATTCTTATCATAGCATCCTAGTCATGTGATATAAACATATGGAATCGAGTCCACAGGACATGTCCCTCAGTGGACGGTGTAGCAATACTGATGAATTTGTAGATCTCATCTTCCTGAAGTTGTAGGAAGCAGATCGAAAAGAATTTTAGCCTTATCTCCCTGAAGTTGTAGGGAATAGACTAAAGACAGAAGATCTCATCTTCCTGAAGTTGTAGGAAGCGGATCGAAAAGAATTTTAGCCTTATCTCCCTGAAGTTGCAAGGAGTAGACTAAAGACAGAAGATCTCATCTTCCTGAAGTTGTAGGAAGCAGATCGAAAAGAATTTTAGCCTTATCTCCCTGAAGTTGTAGGGAGTAGACTAAAGACAGAAGATCTCATCTTCCTGAAGTTGTAGGAAGCAGATTGAAAAGAATTTCAGCCTTATCTCCCTGAAGTTGTAGGGAGTAGACTGAAGACAGAAGATCTCATCTTCCTAAAGTTGTAGGAAGCGGATCGAAAAGAATTTTATCCTTATCTCCCTGAAGTTGTAGGGAGTAGACTGAAGACAGAAGATCTCATCTTCCTGAAGTTGTAGGAAGCAGATCGAAAACAATTTCAGCCTTATCTCCATAAAGTTGTAGGGAGTAGACTGAAGACAGAAGATCTCATCTTCCTGAAGTTGTAGGAAGCGGATCGAAAAGAATTTCAGCCTTATCTCCCTGAAGTTGTAGTGGAGTGGAATGAAGATAGAAGATCTTATCTTCCTGAAGTTGTAGGAAGTAGATCAAAGATAGAAGATCTCATCTTCCTGAAGTTGTAGGAAGTAGATCAAAGACAGAAGATCTTATCTTCCTGAAGTTGTAGGAAGTAGATCAAAAAACAAAAGATCTTATCTTCCTGAAGTTGTAGGAAGTAGATCAAAAACAAAAGATCTTATCTTCCTGAAGTTGTAGGAAGTAGATCAAAGACAGAAGATCTTATCTTCCTGAAGTTGTAGGAAGCAGATCGAAGACATTAGTCTGATCTCCTTGAAGTTGCAGTGGAGCAGATTAAAAGATAGTGGATATCGCCTCCCTAAAGTCGCAGTGAAGTAGATTGAAGCTATCAAACTTATTGAAATCAAGATGAAGTTCCAAATACCATTGAAGTTGCAGTGGAGTTGGAAGCCATTCGAAGAAGGCGAGGATCAAGAAGTCGAAGCTCGGCCAAAACCGGGCAAAATTGGTCCTTCTATTGTCTTTGCTCTATTCTCGTTACACGACAATGAGCAAAGAGGGGCAGCTGTAGATGGCCCATTTTGCCTGGGCCCGTGTGAAAAAAACCAAAACCAAAAAATAAAAATAAAAAAATGTCCAGTTTGTTTACAAACCAAAACAGATTAGACCCACTATCTTAGGCCCAAATTATACCCTTTGACCCAATATCAAAACCCACTTAGCCAACAAACCGGACCCAATACCTAAACTACCCAAAGCAACCCCGGACTAAACCTAGGCCCGCACTGATCACGAATGGCCCAAGGTTTAGGCGAAGTCATCGAGACCTAGGGTTTCCGAAAAAACCCAGGCGCCGCAAGCCTCAATCCCGATGAGCCCAATCGTCGCGCGCGATTTTGCTGCCCAAAGACCTCACGATCACGCCTCAATCGTCACGCCACCAATTCGCGCCGCAGATAGCACGCCTCGCCACTGCCGAACTCTTCGCGTTTGACCTGCACGATAAAGGAAAAACAGCAGTAGCAAATCAGAGCAAATATAGAAAGAAATAAAAATGAAATTTTTCTTTCCTTTTCTTGTTTCATTCTTCAGGTTATAAAAACCCACAGTACCTTGTAATAGTTTTTCACGATACGAATAGAGAAAAAACACACAAACACAGAAAAATACTCACAAAATAGGCAGACAGAGGATATTCTGAATAAAAAGCATTGACAACCAAGGTGATTTTTCGTTTTCTATTTCTGTTATTTGTTTTATTTTTATTTTTTATTTTATATATATATTTGCGCATATAACCATCGTTAAAAAAAAGGGTAAAAAAAAAAGGATTACCTTTCGGAGAAGACGATATCGGAGGTTTTAGACCTCCGGCCACCGGCCGCGGAGGCGCGTGAGGCGTGTGGCCAGATATCCGATGACCACTGCCAGGCGAGGGGAAAAGGGATTTTTAGAGGTTTTCAAATTATTATTTTTTTAAAAATCCCAGACCCAAATGATTTTTTTAATAAAACTAACTTTTATAGATGAAAGGAAACGACGCCGTTTTGAGCAACGAGATCCGCATGCAGACCTTGAGGACCCGACAAGGGTCCGCGTGTTTTATTAAAATGGGGAATTCGCAACTTCAGTCCCTCCGCAGTTTTATATGTTACAATTCAGCCTAATTGGAAGTTTTATTTTTTATAAAATTGGCCCCCAAATTTGCATTTCGTTTTAATTAAGTCCCCTAAACTGTTTTAAAGGTAAAATCCGAACGATGTCGTTTTGAAGATTTGGCAGAATTCCATAATAGCCCCTGTGGTTTAACGAGCGCTATTAATTCACTCCTTTTAATCTGTTTTAATTGCTATTTAACCCCCTGTTTTCTATGTTTATATTTTTAAAATCTTTTTATTTTATTTTATTATTTTTAATATTGTATTAAATTATCTTATTATATTAAAAATTCTATATTATTTTCTTTATTTATATATATTAACGCATTAATAGTATAAAATTATATGTATTTTTTATGTAATATCCTTATTTATTATTATTATCACCACATATTATTTTTATATATTAATTACTATATTATATGTTTTAATTTTTTTTATAAAATATTATACTATATCATGTATTACTAAAATTTTGTTTTCATATAAAATCCATTTATATTATGTAATATATTTTATATTATTCATTATATATGTATTTTTTATAGTTATTGCATTTATATATTTTGTGTATATTATTTATTTATAACCATTTTTATATTACTATGTATATATTTTATCTCATTTCATACTCTCTTATTTATTTATTTATATTTGCCATTATGTAATTATTTTTATTAGTCATTTTTCTACATTATTATAAATATGAAATGTTAGTATGTCTTAACTGCTTTTAATATTTATGTTCGATAGTATATAAATGCAATATTGTCACATGGTTATTGTTTAAAATAAAAATTATATTTTTGCAAAATTAATATTTTATCTAAAGGTTTTTTAATAAGGCAATGTTTTGGTATTTAGAAATTCGGGAAATAGTGTCCAATCGTGCTGGGTTTCGATTTCCCATTTGGCTATATAACTAAATACCCTTTTAACAAATTTTGTAAACCGTGAGATGATCTTAGTTACGAGGGTTCAAAAATATCGTGTCCAATCGTGCTGGATGTGATGTTTATATTCTTTCGGATCGAAGAACTCTCAAATTTTAAATCAAATTACTTAAATTTTTTTTTCTATATCTAAAAGTTTTTTTTAAAAACAAAGGCAATTGTTTTGGTATTTAGAAATTCGGGAAATAGTATCCAATCGTGCTGGGTTTCGATTTCCCGTTTGGCTAAATAACTAAATATCCTTTTAACAAGTTTTGTAAATCATGAGACGATCTTAGTTACGAGGGTTTAAAAATATCGTGTCCAATCGTGCTGGATGTGATGTTTATATTCTTTCGGATCGAAGAACTCTCAAATTTTAAATCAAAGTTTCTTTTAGAAAACATATTTTTAAATACTTTTAAGTTTCAATATTTGGACATGATTTTATCGATTAGGTACCAATTTTTGGGCGTTATGAGGGTGCTAACCCTTCCTCATACGTAACCGACTCCCGAACCTGTTTTCTGGTTTTTTTTAGACCAAATTCAAATGTTTTAAATAAAACGTTTTACAAGGTGATCAAATCACACCTAAGTAAAAAGGGATTGGTGGTGACTCCCATTTTCGTTTTTAAAAGTCGACCCCGTTTTTCAAACATTTTAAAAATGGTTTCGACAAACACCATCACCAAGGGTGAACATGTAATCACCAATGGATTTTGTCTCATCTGAATCTGATATCCAATTAGCATCACTATATTCTTCTACTACAGTAGGAAATCTACTAAATAAGATATCATAGTTCATGACACTCTCTAAATATTTCACAAGTCTAACTATCACAATCCATTGCTTATGATTTAGCTATGCTTAGTCAACACACATTCATTAAATGAATCAGACTTCTAATAGTTTGTGCATACTCTGATTGAGCAATAGGCTCATATTTATTTTTCTCAATTGAAAGTTAACATCATAAGGAGTGCTCACTGATTTGACATCAAAATGTCCAAAAAAATTTAAAAGTTTCTCAACGTAATGTTCTTATGATAGCATTAGGCACAAATGGAGTGAAATTTATTAAATTTCATTCACCGACGCTATCAATTTTCAAGTTTGGGAAATAAGCATACTTGCGACGAATTTTTGGATGGGATCCATAACTTTCTACGTTGACATGTCTTTATAGAGTTTGAATATTTATCTATTATATTCGAAGCGCACTTTGAATCACTCGATTTTGAGTTCGGGAGTTCAAGTTATGACCGTTTTAGTGAAGACTGCACAAGCAGAATTTCTAGACGGGATTATTACGAAAATTATGAGTTTCGGGCTTTTAATTCGAGTTTAATTCACATTGGGTTCGATTTTTAAGCTTAATTTTTATTATATATGAGCCCAATATTTTATTGATTAGGTTTTATTATTTTATTATTTATTTATTCCAAATTTTGGATATTGTTTAAGTATTTTAAGTTGTTTAGGAGTTTTTGTTTCTTAGTCAAACAAGAAAGTTTAGTTTAAAACTACTTCTTGTTTAGATTAATTAGAGTTTCAGTATACTTTAGAGTTTTATTTGGATGTATTTAGTTAGCCTATATAAAGTCTTTTTCATTGTTCATTAAGGGAGACAATTATTTTCATTAATAAAATTTTCAACACCGGGAGTTAGTTTCTTTGTGCAAGATTTCTTTCTTGTGATTTTTAAAAGTAGTTTTCTTCTCGATTTTCTTCAAAGGGTCATGTTCATTCTTCACCCTTCAATTTGCAAAGGGTTATTTCTTGGAGGGTTTATTAGAGCTATTAATTTAGTTTGTTAGGATTTATATCTCAAAGGTTTCAATTGCACATTTATCCTTCTATCCATCATATCCATCAGTTTATCGTTCAATCTTTCACTTTGGTTTTTTTTTTAAATTTCTATTTCTTATTTATTTATTATTTATTATTTTTTTCTTTGTTCTCAAATTTATTCTTTTACTGTTTTTGATTTGTTTATTACTAAATTTGTTTATTTGTTCTTTTCAGATCAGATCCAAATATTTCCTTTTCAAGTCGAAAAACTTGAATTCGATCCTTCTTCTGCTTCCTTCGCTTCAATTTCTTACCAAGAGTACTCACTGATTTGACATCAAAGTGTCCAAACTGTTTTAAAAGTTTTTCAACATAATGTTCTTATAATAGCATTATACTATCACATTTCCTTATGATTTTAACCCCCGATACAACATTTGCTTCCCTGATGTCTTTCGTGCCAAATTTGGAAGCAAGATATCTCTTTGTCTCTAGTACAACTCATAATTAGTACTGAAAATCAACATATCATTGTCTCATAAACATATATTCATACAATTACTATTAATAATTCACAATCACAAAAACCATAATTTACTAGTGTTTGATCAAATTTCTCATGCCTCTATTTGGGTGCTTATTTTAAGACTTAAGGATTTGAGAAGTTTACACACTCTAGATTCTTGACCTGAAATGACACAACATTCGGGTTGCTTCATATAAATTTATTCTTCTAAGTCTCTAGAAAATAATTATTTTAACATTCATTTGATGTATAAAATGTTTATATAAAACCTTATGCAACTAGTCCGAGTTCATAATAAGACCATCAGGTTTAAGTTTCTTTTAAAAAATCATTTGCAACAAATGGGTTTTGCTTCAGAAGGTAAATAAATTATTTTCCAATTTTGTTTTCTAAATCAGAATTAAGTTTACTTTAATAGTCTCTTTTAAAAAAATAATATCATAAGAAGAAATTACTTCAGAATAACTTAATGAACCATTTTTCACAAAATATGTGTAAAAAATCATTTTTTAATAGACTTTCAGTTCTAGGACTTTTAAGCCTTCTCAAATCTTCATGTCTACAGTCATTTCATATAACAGGTGCATGAGAAACATCATCAACTTTTAAATGGAAATATGCTAAAAAATTCAATATTTTTTATCTCTAGTATTATGATCAAACACATCACTATTTATAACAAAAAATATATATGCAACACTAATTTAAACATGGTCAATGAACATGCAATTAGAATTCATATTTCTTTTCTTAAGATCAAAAGATATAATCTTTAGATGCCCCTACATTTTCATACATTTTAAGTTAGAAAAAATAATATTCATAACATAACGCTCCTTATCACTATCATATAAGGAATTTAACACACACATATAATATGCAATTAATTTCAAGTATATTTAAATTAACAATCACACATTTTAGTGAGTTTTTTAATGCCCTAATTTTGTTTCAGTTACACGACAACGTATATTCACAAATTCTATTTGTAACGTGCAACATAGATCATGATATTTCAATCAGGCAAGTAGATAGACTAGCATTACCATTAATAATTTCTAAAAGCAAACAGCAAATAATATATGATTATAAAAGTATTTTCTCACAAAAGCATATTTTTAATCATCATGATCTTATCCCAATCGAAGGAAACTTTCATTTTTAACTTTTTCTAATAATCTAGCGAAAACCAAATTGGTTTGAACATTAGGAATAAGAAACACCTCACTTAGGCTAAGGTCTTTCTAGATGTAGGTTTGAACAGAACCTTGCCTTTTTCAAATACATGTACAGTTTCAAGAGTTTCTAATATAGACAACCTCTTATTCATTTTCCATTTGGAATAAGACATAAATGTATTCTAATTACCACTAATATGTCGAGTGGCACCACTGTTTATCCCCTACTCTTTCACATTAGTCAAAATATTGACTTTGATAAATGACCACACAATTATATCCTCTGCTTCGACCAATTTGGCATTTGGATTAACAAAATTATCATTCCTCTATTATTGATTTCTACACAGAGTTATAGAGTGACTCAGTTTGTCATCACAATTGGATACTAGAATAGTGAGCATAGTTGATGAATAAAAACACCAGGTAGGTTCCCATGAAAGAGAAGTAGTGTACATGACACTTTTAAGTACTAACTCTTTTGTAGCCAGAACCATTACTAGACATGCACTTTCATATTATCACACTTATTTATACCAACCAACTATGGATTTGCCACACAAAATAATTTCATTTCTTTTTCTTTTTCTTTTTTCAAAATTTATTTTAGGTTTGTTACCATAAATTCATCATAAATCACATTTAAAAATAAATTCAACACACACACATATTCAATTAAATAATAAACACGCAATTCAAAGAAAAGTGCGGGAGAGATAAAAAAGACGGAGGGTCGTTTGTCTGTTTGGCTAATCAAACATAGGCTAGTTCATAGATCTTTAGACTTTGATTACCAAAGAATAGAGCCTTTACAAATAAAGCTTGAGGATTGACATTCCATTGCTATTATTTTATATGTATATGGTTATAATTATCTAAGTTCTTAATGTGCCTATGATGTAGCACCAGGCGAACTGTTAGCTAGTGTGTATGCATATTCAATCAAATACGATAACAAGGTAAATAAGAAATTCTTAATAAATTCACATTATTACTATATTAAGAATTTTATTAAACTTCAATTTAAGGCCACTAATTTTTTTAATAATAATAAATAAATTCATGCAACATAAAATCATGGATTCATGCTTCATTCAAATAATCAATCATAAAAATAATACACTTTATATGTGATCAATATTTTATTTTTCCAAAATTAGACCAATTCTAATCTTTCAAGAATATTTAAATCGTACTTTTAATACCTATTATTGATGCGTGGGGATTTCAAACAATAGGAGTATTGAAATCATTGGGATACATGTAGCAAGATGATAGTAAAAGGAGACACATGGTACATTCATGGAAACATGACACAAGCAGCATCACGATAATAACAGCAACAACGGACATGAGTATCGACAATGCAGACAACATCCATATTTTCTTAAGATTGTTAGAAATCAAAGGTTTAGAAAATAAAAAAATCGCTGCTTGAGGCGTGAATATCACTGTCCTTAAGGATATTTCACGAATTTGTGTATCCCCAAGATTCAATAAGCACTTCTAGTAACCAGTATGAAAACAGAAAATAAGGAAAAACAAACCAACTAAACAATTAGCTAAAATTGTAGAAGGAAGCTTTTGAGAAAACAATGTGTGTTTGAAAGAGACGTAAAGAATAAACTAGTTGAATATTTTGAAAGTTGTCATGCATGGTATTTACATGAGTTTCAATGGCTAAATATATCAACAATAAGTTAATTGAATTAGCTAAAAATAGTTTGAAAATAATTAATGAATCGAGACTTAACTAAAAATAACTTTAATCGGTTAAGCTAACTTTAGCAACGTGGAATTTGTATAATTCTTTGAAATACATAAATTTCCAACAAAAAGAAATTGATAAATACTATTAATAAATTTAAAAAAGTAAAAAAAAAAACACAAAATATTTTCAATTTTCTAATTAGAAATAAAATATTTGCTTATAGAATATCTCACAAATATTTTAGAAATTAGGAAGGAAAAGTGATAGATAATGATGCATTAATGCAAATAAATAAATCAAAAGACTAAAAGAAAAAACAAACTTGAACAAGTAATGGGCTTTCATATCTCTTTCTCATAAAAACAAAACAGAGAGGTTTCAATATTAAAATAACTGTAGACTCTTGGTTTTAAAAATATTTTCAATTTCCATTTTCTATTTTAGAAAATGAAAAAGATGTTTATTAAATAGAAATAAAAATTTGCTCCAATAATAAAAATATATTTGGTAATTATTTTTATAAGAAAATATTTAATACATTATTAGTGGAAATTTTAGACTACATAATTAGGGTTAGGGTTGACAAATATTTTATAGCAGAATAATAAAATATTTAAAAAATAGACATACATATCAATTTTTTTAAATATGCTTACGAAATAAAAAATACATTGTCAATATATCAAATACTTCCCTTTTTATAATAGAAACATGAGAAATAAAATTTTACATTTAAATGGATTCGAATCATAATACCAGATTTCATGTTTGAAAAACCATTTAAGAAAAAAAAACATTTTTTGCATTATATGGATTTGAACCTATGCCAATTCAATTAACGTTAAAAACTATTATTCTCATCGTTTTCACTAAAACTTTTCCACTTTTACAAAAGTATTTTTAGTGAAAACAATAAAAAAATTTGTTTTCTAATTTTCATATTTTTTTAGAAAATCATTTTTAAAATTTTATTTAATTTTGTATTTAAAAAAACTTTTGATAAATGGAAATAAAAACTTATTTTCAATAATAAAAAATAAACTTAAAAAATTTTACATTTATATGAATTTGAATTAGAGTATCAAATTTAATATTTTAAAAATTATTTAAGGAAAAGAATATTTTTACATTTATATAGGTTTGAATTGGAACAAATTAATTTAAAATTAAAAACTCTTGATTTGATCATTTTCACTTTTACAAAAGTATTTTTAATTAAAAAACAAAAATAAATAACTTTTTTAATTTTTTATTTTCACATTTTAAAATTTTTAAACACGTAATATTTAATGTGTTCTATTTTTCAAGAAAACAAAAACGGAACGAAAATGGTTTATGTTTCCTGCAATCAAATGTATTTTTATATTTTTCATCATATTAAATAATTTTTATTTTTAATTTATAAATAAATATATATTTTTTTCTAATAAAAGATTGATTTAAGTTACTTATTTGATTATGTTTAAATTATTTTTCCAAAAAGATTTATCTATAAATTAAAGGTTGAGACTCCAAAATTTTAAAATTTTTATTTGTATATAAATTAAAAATAAAAAACTTAATTTAAAGTAGGAAAAAAACTATAAAGTTTATTTAAAAAACGGATAAAGTTTTTGTATTTTTGTATTATTTTATAAAAATATAAAATTTATTAAAATCTAATTTACTTCAACTATGAATGGTTACGTGTCGGACAAGTTCATTGTCCATTTTCCACATAGTTGTTTTTTGTCTTGTTCTTGGGGTTGGTCATTCGGATGTCAATATTCCTACTCTTGTTCCATATACTTGTATCATCATTCTTAGGTTATATGAAAAATATATACAATTACACTATATTACTCCCATTGGGTGATAAGAGACAAAATACTTACCAACAATATATGTTCAAAATAAATGATAGTTTGCAAATGAAATTGGAGGTTTTGAGTTTTTTTTTTTAATACTATTATATCTATTTATCACGTTCAATGTTTTATGGGTCGTATTCCTTAATTGGTTTGTATTTTACATTAGTTTAATTTTATTATATATGTACTTATAAATTTTAAACAATGGCATTTTTTATAATATGTGATGAGAGTTCTTTTTTTTTATTTGATAAGTGGTAGTTTTTATTGAGGTGGTTATTAAAAATTTTGGCATACCATTAATATTTACTTTTTTAATTGTCTTTATTTTGTATCTTTTTTTCCTTCACTTTCAAATTTTAGTAAAATTGATTTGTTTTAGATGAAAAAGATAATTGGACTATTAAAATTTTAACGGTGATAACAGCTTATGTGTACTTTGCTATTAACATGTATAATTTTTATAAATGTTTTTATATACTTTTTAGATTTTTTAGATTTTTTTAATATTTTTAGGTAATGAGTTCCCAGAAAGTCCTTAGTAAAAAAAAATAATATTTTAATCCCATCATTGTTGTTTTATTAGTATTTTTTCGTAAAAAGAAAAAAATTACCATCAATATATTCATGCAATCATACGAATTTTAAAAGTAAATTGTTATAAACTTAATAAGAACATTATAGAACAAAATTTTGAATAACTTTTTAAGTATAAAAATTAAATCTCAAATCTTATCAAAATATGACCGCACCACGACATATGAATGCCGAGCAAAGAATTAGCACAAAATATAAGGATTTAAAAGCGGCTTGACTGCAAGTGTGACAAGTCAGTTGTAATATTTATAAGTGTTACAATGGAACACCTTAAGCATTCCAAAGATCGAACCCAAGAGAGATCGAGCGATAAGATAAATAACAATGATCAGCCATGGAATTAAGAATTCTAGCTAGCTAATAACTAAGTGTTATATTCCGACAATTCATAATTCAAGGCTAACTACACTAAACTATACCTAGGAGGACTAAATTGAATAACAGTCAAAAGTAAAAAAATATCAATTCAATGAGATAAAGTGGTCGATTATTATCCATGTTGCTAATTAATTTTTGGATTAGGGATCTAAATTACTCACACTCCTAATTGATCCAATTTTAACTTTCGGTCACCATTATACCCAATTAGACGATTTAGTATGGTTTATCTATCGACCTCATTAAGCTAAATCGAGACAATCAAATTAGTCCACAATAGGATCTCCTCTCAGTCTCACCTATCTAAATGTTACCTAAAGGTGTCAATTCTAGGTTATGGAGTCTATTCGATTTAGTCCTTGACCCTAAAACTAATCATGCAACATTTCAATCAACCAAACACCATAAAACTTAGTTCCTACTCGTCATCAAAATAAAAAGACCAACCAATTTTATGCTTAAATGGTTCATCAAGTAACCATTAAAAAAAGACAAAGTTTAGAAATGTTTAGTGACTCTTGAAGAAGTCTTTGATGAAGATGATGACAGCAAGAATGATGATAGATCCACACCTCGATGTAATATTTTTGCACTTTTGATAACTAACAAAATATGAATCTATTGAATGTTTTAAAGGAAAACCCATAATAACAATGAAGATTCTTGTATCTATGTGAAAGAAAACTAAAAAAACAGTAAAAATAAAGAAGAAAGCAACAACAAATAACCACTAAGCTAAGAAACGAAAACCTAAAAGCTAAAAATGGTGAGGGAATAAAAGATGTTGACAAAAAGATGATAAAAGGTCTCTCTTTTTTGTTCTAGCATAAAGATGCCTTAACTACATCAGATTCTCTAACCCTAACATTAACAAAAATGCCCTTAAAGTGAATGATGTGACTTGAGCTAAGTTTGGACAGAAAATTGCCCTTACAACTTTTTTTTTTTTTTGCACCTGTTAGACTTCAATGCAGCAACACCCAAGCTTTGGTGTTGCAACATTGACCGCCTCCCGAAGTGCAAATGTAAAGAGTGAAAAATAATGCTACAAAAGATATAGAATTAAGCAGTGTCCGCAAGTATATGGATCAAGTTGTAATATATATTGTTATAACGGAACATGGAAGTATTCCGAGGATCGTACCCAAAGGAGGCTTGATTAGATTAATATTAATTTCTATACCAATAAGTCTAAATAGTATTGATTTGAAACCATAGTACGATGAATCATGTAACAGAATTGAATAAGAGTAAAAGATACAGAAAGTATTAAATAACAGAAATAAAAGGATTAGGAATCTCTCAATAGAATAAACATAAGATTAACTCGCTCCAGTGTAACGCCCCAATTTTCTTATTTTTGTTTCTATACAATTTTGACACAAATATTTGTCTGCTTTAGTGGTTAAGTGTTCTAGGTATGTATGTGAGAGGTCCTAAGTTCAAGCCCTAGCTTTAGCAAATTTTGGTTATTTTTAGATTCAAGCCTTATCCCTGTGCAGTGGGTTTTTATTTAATTGCCTACGAATTCATATCAAAATGAGCCTGCTGGTTCAAGTGGTAAGGAGTTGATGTGCTGGGGGTCCTATGTTCGAGTCCCTGCATTAACAAGGGTTTTAATTTTTGTTGAATATCTATTAAAGAGTTTCGGTGGAGCTAGATTTTTGAGGAGTTATAAGTTAAGTAGGTTAGTGGGAGTAAAATTAGGGATTTGGGGATATTTTGATTTTTATCCTTTGTTTTTTCAAAAAAAAAATCTCTTTCTTCCCAGAAAAAAAAGAAATTAACGTTAGTCCTTGCTCCTCTGCCGTTTAATCTTCTTTTTCCATTTCCGATATCAATATCGATTTCGTTTTCTTTTTGTCGATTGTCGCACCTTCATTCTTGTTGTTTCGGTTTTCGTCGCATGTTCGGGTAAGTAAGGCTTTGCCTTTCTGTATCTTGTGTTTTTCCAACGTTGATTGGGGTTATACGGTTGTTTTGGCAGTAGCGAATCAGGAAGATCGTGATTCTACTCTTGCAGAATCATAGTCAGTCGTTTGGAGTGTCAGGGTAAGCGATAAGTGCTTGAATTGAACTTTGGTTGGTTTCAAATTCTCAGTTTAATCGTGTTTTTAAGGTTGACCATGAACTTGGGTATACTGATTATAGGTTCTGGTGATCTCGGGATTGTTTTTCCATCAATCGATACCAGGTGTGTACCTGAAATGCAGAAAATGAGGCTTCAGCAAAAGCTGAAAAATGAATCTGTCGACGCCACACGGGTGTGTGGTTGCCCGTGTGGATGGCCGTGTGTGAGACACGACCGTGTGGTCGATGAAGGCATGGCCATGAGCAGCACACGGATGTATGGTGGCTCGAGTGTGGCCGTATGGGCCACACGGGCATGGCCAAGTTGGGCGTGTGGGCCACAGGGTGTGTGGGCCCACACGGGTATGTCACACAGGTGTGTGGGCCCATACGGGTATGTCACACAGGCGTGTGGATTTTGGGCTAGGCCGTGTGGGCCACACGAGCAAGGCCAATCTGGGCGTGTGGGCCCACACGGGCATGTGGGCCCATAATTCTAAAATTTTCCCTAAGGTCGCATGGGTCGCTCCGATCGACTGTAGGCCTACCGTAGGGTCAGCAAGGGCTAACCAAACCCCAAAACTATGGATCTGGTAATCTGATATTCTATTCTGAGTAAAATAAAACTATGCATGTCTGTTTATTTCGATATCTATATATGAGCATGTTTAATTTGTTATTCTGTAACTGATTTCTGTATCTACTATTGGGATGGGATTTATATGTATGGAGGAAGTATTCTGTTCAGCGTTAATCGTCTATATTCTGGCAGCTCGGCTGCATATATTCTGATATGTGTCTTAAGGGCATAATGTGGTGTGTAGGGATGGGAGGTGTTTTAAACCCCACATGCTGTGATGGGATGGTCGGAGATGGTGTGTAGAGGATAGGGGGTAGGATTTTGCATATCTAAATCTGGGACTGAATCTGAATCTCTATCTGACTATGCATATGACTCTGTATGTTTGCGTGCCTAATTCTTTTGGGTTACACACTGAGTTTACGTAAACTCACTTTTGTTTGTCTTTCTTGTCAGGTAATCCACAGACTTAGGCAGATCGGTGCGGCAGAGACTCAGCGGTGACCATGCGATCGTAATCTAGTTAAAGTTTTTAATTTATGGTTTAATTATGATTTTGGTTTTATTTTGAGAGTTGTAATTTTCTGGACTTTTTGGGTTTTATAACTGCTGGATTCAGTTTTATATGTTGCTAAACTGCATGCTTAAACAAATGTTTTCCTCTAAAAAAATGACAACTTATACGCAAACAAAGGTTTTTCTAAAACACGACTGCACTTTCAAATTTTAATTGTTTTAAGGCTTCCGCTGTAATAAGTTTTAGCAAATGGACAAATTAAACGGTGTTTTCAATTAAAAATGTGAATATGCTGAAGAGACAACTCCGTTTTCAAAACCCCTACTTTGTGACACTTCCGGATTCGATCATAACGTCTAGACCGGGTTTGGGGTGTTACATTTAGTGGTATCAGAGCCAGGTTGTAAAGCTCGGCTGTGAATTCTGGGTTCCAAAATTTTGTTTCAAAAAGAATTGGTATTTAAGTTATTTAAATAAATAAATTGGAAAGTATGTGGTACACCGAGTCTCCGGCGCCGATCCTGTAAGTATTTCTGAATTTATGATAGAAAACTCTAAAAACACTGTAGTTAGTATTCTCTGAAACTGTACTGAGTAGTTAGAGACTGAAACCTTTGGAAACAATTCTGAACTTCTAATAATTTGTGCATAAAACATCTGCTAATAAATACTGAAACTGATGCATAAAACTTTTAGTGTAGATTAAACTCGAATTTACGATGAGCACTCGTGGAACACGCGAACATGGTACTCGTGGCCGTGGTAGAGGCCGTAGGGGGGCTCGAGCTAAGTCTTCCTCTCTAGGCAGTATTCCGAACTTAGATACGAGTAAGACACTCGTTTCACCTGCTATTGAGACTGGGTCTCAGAGTCGCTCAACTAGGGACAACGCACTATCCCAAGCCATGCTGAAGATTTTGGAGAGGGTCGCTGGACCCCATTCTGGAGCTGGGGGCCGAGGGTCGGTAACTGAACGACTCCGATCTAATGGTGGTGAGTTGTTTAAGGGTGTCACTGGAGTTTCCCCTAATGTGGCTGAGTATTGGTTGGAGGCCACCGAGAGGATCATGAATGATTTGGACTGTACTCCCGAGCAGAAATTTAAGGGTGCAGTCTTTCTACTTTGCGATGAGGCCTACCAGTGGTGGTTGACAATTGAGGAGGGTACTTAGCCTGATCATCTGAGTTGGGATTTCTTTAAGACCACCTTTCAGAGAAAGTATGTGGGGGCTAGCTATGTGGATGCTCGTAGGCGTAAGTTCATGAATATCACGCAGGGCGATAGATCTGTGGCCGAGTTTCTGAGGCTGAGCCGTTATGCTCGAGTCATGGTGACATCTGAGTATGAGAGGTGCGACCACTTCGAGGACGGTCTGAGGGATAACTTGAGATTTTTGATTGCTCCACAAAGGGAGCGAAAGTTCGCGGTTCTGGTTGAGAAGACGAAAATCGCCGAGGATGTTAAGCGCGTGGAGCGCCAGAATAGGGACCAAGAGAGAGGCAAGAAGAAGATGGATTCGTAGCCCTCTAGTTTTGTTCAGAGGCCTAAGAAAAAGGCTAGACCTGATGGCCGGTTAGAGTGGAGGCTCTTGTTGCTCCTATTGGGATTCAGCTGTGCGGTGATTGTGGTAGGGGCCATCCGGGCGAGTGTTAAAGGAGGATAGGGGCTTGTCTGAGGTGTGGGTCTTTGGAGCATCTGATTCAGGAGTGTCTACAGAGGGTTGAACAGATACAAGCTACGGGACTGGGTTCTGCGCAGCCTCAGAGGGTAGTTCAACAGCCACCTAGGGGCCGTGGACAGGCTAGGGGTGGTAATGGTATGGGTCGTGGGCAGAGCACCGCGCGAGAGGTGCCGGTCGATCGAGGTGAGGCACCCTTTGGTTTATCTTTTGCACAAGATGCTTCTGATGTCATGACCGGTACGTTCCTTATATTTGATGTGCCTTATACTGCTTTGATAGACATAGGTTCTACTCACTCCTATGTAGCTAGTACTGTATCTGAAACCCTGGGAATTTCTGTTGAGAGCACAACTAGTGAGGTTACTGTACTAAGTCCGTTGGGGCAGTCTGTTCGGGTTAGTAAACTCTATAGGGATGTTCCGTTAGTGGTACAAGGGGTTGTCTTTCTAGCAAATCTGATGGAGCTTCCGTTTGGGGAGTTCGATTTAATCCTGGTATGGACTGGTTGGTTGAGCACCAAGTCAGTTTGGATTGCGCGACTAAGAGGGTCGTTCTAAGAATTAAGGATGATAATAAGGTGGTAGTGATCTGTCCAATGTGATCTCCGCTCTAGTGGCTGAAAAACTGGTTCGGAAAGGGTGTAAGGCGTACTTGGCTTACGTTAGTGTTTCTAATTTTGGGGACTCGTCTGTTGGGGATATCAGAACTGTGAGAGATTTTTTGAATGTCTTTCCTGAGGAGTTACCGGGTTTACCTCCGAATCAAGAAGTTGAGTTCAGAATTGAGCTTCTACCGGGTACAGCTCTGGTGTCTATCGCTCTATATCGTATGGCACCGAAAGAGCTTACAGAGCTTAAGGCTCAACTGCAAGAGCTTCTAGATCATGGTTTCATCCATCCTAGTGTGTCTCCGTGGGGAGCACCAATTCTGTTTGTTAAGAAGAAGGATGGGACCATGAGGATGTGCATCGATTATCGGTAGTTGAACAAGTTAACTGTGAAGAATAAGTATCCACTTTCGAGGATCGATGACTTGTTTGATCATTTTTTAGGGGCTTCGGTGTTTTTGAAGATTGATCTTTGTTCTAGCTATCATCAGTTAAGGGTTAAAAAGGTGGATGTTCATAACACTACAGTTAATACTCGTTATGGACATTACGAGTTCCTAGTGATGCCTTTTGGTCTGACGAATGCTCCGGCGGCATTCATGGATTTGATGAACCGAGTCTTTCAGCTGTATTTGGATCAGTTCGTCGTGGTCTTTATCGACGATATTCTGGTATACTCTAAGACCGAGGATGAGCATGATGAGCATCTTAGAGTGGTACTGTAGACTCTATGTGAAAAACAACTCTATGCTAAGTTGAGCAAGTGCGAGTTCTGGTTGCGAGAGGTAACTTTTCTGGGGCATGTGGTGTCTACTGAGGGGATTCGAGTGGATCCTCGAAATATTGAGGCTGTGCTTGAGTGGAAATAGCCTAAGAGTGTATCAAAAATCCGTAGTTTTTTGGGTCTTGCGAGTTATTATTGGCGGTTTGTTGAGGGGTTCTCTTTGATTGTAGCTCCTTTAACTAAGCATTTACGTAAGGGTGTTCCATTTGTCTGGACTGATGCGCAACAATCGAGCTTCGAGAAGCTCAAGTCTGTTCTGACTCAGGCTCCTGTTCTTATACAGCATGAATCCGGTAAAGAGTTTGTGGCCTACAGTGATGCATCGCATGTTGGTTTGGGATGTGTATTGATGCAAGATAGAAAAGTTGTGGCTTATACGTCCCATCAGCTTAAGACACACGAAAGGAACTATCCTACACCTGATCACGAGTTGGCTGCCGTGGTCTTTGCGTTAAAAATTTGAAGGCACTATCTGTATGGTGAGAGGTGTATTATCTACACTGATCATAGGAGCCTCAAGTATCTCCTTACTCAGAATGAGTTGAATCTTAGGCAGCGTCGATGGATTGAGCTGCTCAAAGATTATGACTGCACGATTGAATATCATCCCGGTAAGGCTAATGTGGTGGTTGATGCTCTCAATTGTAGAGCGATGACTGATCTGAAGGCAATGTTCACTCATCTTAGTTTGTTCGATGATGGGAGTCTGTTAGCCGAGTTGCAAGTTAAACCGACTTGGATTAAGCAGATTTGAGATAGGCAGATGGGGGATGAGTCTCTGGGTTTACGGTTTCGTCAGGTTGAGAGTGGCAGTACTTTAGATTTTGGGCTAAATAATGATGGTGTTCTATGTTTTCGAGGACGGATATGTGTACCGAATGATATTGATTTGAGGCAGTCTATTTTGAGGGAGGCGCACAATAGCCCTTATGTTATGCATCTTGGTGGTAATAAGATGTATCGCGACCTTCGTGAGTTGTACTGGTGGCCGGGTTTGAAGCGTGAGGTTATAGATTTTGTGGCTCGATGTCTGACGTGCTAGCAAGTTAAGGCTGAGCACCAGTTGCCTTCTGGTTTGTTGCAGCCAGTTAAGATTCCCTTATGGAAATGGGAATGAGTGATGATGGACTTCGTTAGTGGGTTGCCTTTGACACCCACTAAGAAGGATTCTGTTTAGGTCATCGTGGATCGATTGACCAAATCTGCTCATTTTATTCCGGTTTGAACGGACTATTCCCTACAAAAGTTATCGAAGCTCTACATTTCTAAGATTGTGAGACTGCATGAGGTTCCTGTTTCGATTATTTCTGATAAAGATCCTCGCTTCACATCTCGATTTTAGAAGAAATTACACGAGGCTTTGGGTTCGAGATTGGACTTCAGTACTGCGTTTGATCCTCAGACCGATGGTCAATCTAAGAGGGTGATTCAGATGCTGGAGGACATGCTTCAGAGTTGCGTGATTGATTTCTGAGGTAGTTGGGAGGATTATCTGCCGCTGGCTGAGTTCGCTTACAACAACAGTTTTCAGTCTAGCATTCAGATGGCACCTTACGAGGCGTTATATGGTCGTAAGTGTCGTACTCTGCTGTGTTGGAATGAGTTGGGTAAACGTCGGGTTTTGGGTCTAGAGTTGGTTTCTGAGACTGAAAATAAGGTTAGACTGATTCGGGATCGTCTAAAGGTAGCTTCTGATAGACAGAAGTCTTATGTAGACCTGAAGAGGCGTGATATTGAGTACTCTGTGGGGGACTTTGTGTTTCTTAAGGTTTCTCCATGGAAGAAAGTTCTGAGATTCGGTCGCAATGGCAAGTTAAGCCCTAGGTTTATTTGGCCGTATCAGATTTTGAGGCGTGTGGGACCGGTCGTTTATCAGTTGGAGTTACCTCCAGAGTTAGACAGTGTACATGATGTCTTTCATGTCTCGATGTTGAGGCGGTATCGGTCTGACTCATCTCACATTGTCTTAGTTAAGGAGATCGAGGTTAGGCCGGACTTGACTTTTGAGGAGGAGCCGATTTAGATTTTGAATTGAGATATTAAGGTTCTGAGAAGGAAATCAATTCCTTTGGTAAAGGTTCTGTGGCAGAATCATGGTACCGAGGAGGCCACGTAGGAACCTGAGGACTCGATGCGTCAACAATATCCTCATCTGTTCCGATCAGGTTAATTTCAAGGTCAAAATTTCTTTTAGGGGGTAGAGTTATAATGCCCTAATTTTCTTATTTCTGCTTCTGTAAAATTTTAACACAAATATCTGTCTGCTTTAGTGGTTAAGTGTTCTGGGTGTGTGTGTGAGGCCCCAAGTTCAAGCCCTACCTTTAGCATATTTTGGTTATTTTTAGATCCAAGCCTTATCCCTGTGCAGTGGGTTTTTATTTAATTGCCTGTGAATTCATATCAGAATGAGCCTGCTGGTTTGAGTGGTAAGGATTTGGTATGCTGGGGGTCCTGTTTTCGAGTCCCTGCATTAGCAAGGGTGTTAATTTTTGTTGAATATCTGTTAAAGAGTTTCGGTGGAGCTGGATTTCTGAGGAGTTATGAGTTAAGTGGGTTAGTGGGAGTAAAATTAGGGATTTGGGGATATTTTGATTTTTATCCTTTATTTTTTCAAAAAAATCTCTCTCTTCCCAGAAAAAACAAACAAACTAACGTTATTCCTTGCTTCTTTGTCGTTTCTTCTTCTTTTTCTACTTTCGATATCAATATCGATTTCGTTTTCTTTTTGTCAGCTGTCGCACCTTCGTTCTTGTTGTTTCAATTTTCATCGCATGTTTGGGTAAGTAAGGCTTTGCCATTCTGTAACTTGTGTTTTTCCATGGTTGATTGGTGTTATACAGTTGTTTTGGTTGCAGCGAATCGAAAAGATCGTGATCTACTCTTCTGGAATTGTAGTCAGTCATTCGGAGTGTTAGGGTAAGCGATAAGCGCTTGAATTGAAATTTGGTTGGTTTCAAATTCTCAGTTTAATTGTGTTCCTAAGGTTGACCCTAAACTTGGGTATGCTGATTATAGGTTTTGGTGATCTCGGGATTGTTTCTGCATCAAATTGATACAAGGTGTGTACCCAAAATGTAAAAAATGAGGCTTCGGCAAAAGCCAAAAAATGAATTTGTCGATGCCACACGGGTGTGTGGTCGCCCGTATGGATGGCCGTGTGCGAGACACGGCTGTGTGGTCGACGAAGGCATGGCCGTGCGCGGCATACGGTCTTGTAGTGGCTCGAGAGTGGCCGTGTGGGCCACACGGGCATGGCCAAGTTGGGCGTGTGGGCCACACAGGAATGTGGGCCTACACGGGTATGTCACACGGGCGTGTAGATTTTGGGTCAGGCCATGTGGGCCACACGAGCAAGGCCAATCTGGGCGTGTGGACCCATAATTCTAAAATTTTCCCTAGGGTCGCTGCGATCGACTGTGGGCCTACCGTAGGGTCGGTAAGGGCTAACCAAACCCCAAAACTGTGGATCTGGTAATCTGATATTCTGTTCTGAGTATGATAAAACTATGCATGTCTATTTATTTCGATATCTGTATATGAGCATGTTTAATCTTTTATTCTGTAACTGATTTCTGTATCTACTATTAGGTTGGGGTTTATATATATGGAGGAAGTATTCTATTCGGCGTTAATCGTCTATATTCTGAGAGCTTGGCTGCATATATTCTGCTATGTGTCTTAAGGGTACAATATGGTGTGTAGGGGTGGGTGGGTGTTTTAAACCCCACATGCTGTGATGGGATGGTCGGAGATGGTGTGTAGAGGATAGGGGTAGGATTTTGCATATCTGAATCTGTGACTGAATCTGTATCTGACTATGCATATGACTCTATATGTTTGTATGCCTAATTCTTTTGGGTTACACACTGAGTTTACGTAAACTCATCTCTGTTTTTCTGTCTTGTCAGGTAATCCAAAGACTTAGGCAGATCGGTGCGGCAGAGACTCAACGGTGACCACGCGACCGTAATCTAGTTAAAGTTTTTAATTTATGGTTTAATTATGATTTTGGTTTTATTCTGAGAGTTGTAATTTTCTAGACTTTTTGGGTTTTATAACTGCTGGATTCGGTTTTATATGTTGCTAAACTGCATGCTTAAACAAACGTTTTCCTCTAAAAAAAATGACAATTTATAAGCAAACAAAGGTTTTTCTAAAACACGACTGCATTTTCAAAGTTAATTGTTTTAAGGCTTCCGCTGTAATAAGTTTTAGAAAATGGACAAATTAAATGGTGTTTTCAATTAAAAATGTGAATGTGCTGACGAGACAACTCCGTTTTCAAAACCCCTACTTTGTGACACTTCCGGATTCAGTCATAACGTCTAGGCCAGGTTTGGGGTGTTACATCCAGTGTTCATAGCTAACCCTAATCTAGGCCTCTATTCGATCAGAAAGTAGTTAACATAGTTATTACATCTCGGCCTCTAACTAACCTAACTAGTCGGTAAGAACTACTTATCTCTCAACCTCATAGTTCAGGTCGGGACAGGCTAAGTGATGCTCAATAGACTATTCTCTCAATCTCATCTATCTAAATGACTTCCTAGGGTTGTCAAATGTAGGGTTTATGCTCTCTCAGCCTGAGCCAACTAATTCGACAAGTAACCCTAAAAAAGTCATTATTTATTCCCACATCCGCTCTTTAATCTCCCTCAGATCTTTAGTTACCCATGAATCTAAATACAGAAATCCCTAGATCTAATTCAAACATTGATGCAATATTAAAAGACAAAAGTGTTCGAAAAAAATCTGGTTTGAAAATGGTTTTCTTGCGCATCGAAAAATTATTTTGAAAATCGACCCAATTTGTGATATTTATAGCAACAAACCTTAGACTAAAATTGTACTTGTATTTTTGGATAAGCAGATCCTTGATTTTTTTTGGCTTTTAACTAAATGATCTTCTCCGCTATTCTCGCACCACAAATTACTTTGAGCGTAGGCTTGAACGAAGTGAACCAAAACACAGAACTAGAAAAAGTTTTCTTTTCCTTTTGGGTTGAACGAAAATTCTCTTTTCTTTAATAGAATCTGGTAGAATTTTTATTCTGAAAAAATAAATTCATAGATAATAATAAATCCTCTCTATTTTTCAGTAGAGTAACAATCTCTCTAAATTGTGTTAATAGCTCTACCGATGTCATCTATTTATAGAAAGAGAAGGTAGAACCCTTGTTGAATTGTAAAGGTTTATTTCAACTAGAAAAGCAACTTCCTACTTAGAGTAGGAGTAGGGTGGACAACATCCCCTAGTAATCCTACTAGGGTTGTCGTCTCTTCATATTCCATGATGGGATTTTGGGCCTCTCTCATATCGGGCTCAATTACGAGTAATTCCCGGACTTTTCAACCCAGTTCTATGCAATTTGATCCAACTCGATTCTGTTTTTCTATTTCCCAAAATAAACTTCAGTATATTTATATTAAATAATTTTCTCATCTCAATTTTACCCCCAGTAAAATTATGATGATTTTACCCCTGGTAAAATTTTTGAAATACATATTTAATATTTCACAATTTAACTTGTTCACTATGATTGAATAGTTTATTTTCATTTTTGGGCTTTAAAATAGCTCAAAAACATAAACTCATTCTCCTAATCATTTTTAACTAATTCATCTACATTTGTATATGAATCATTTCTCATTTTCATTTCCATTTTGAGAAAACCACATTCATTTCCAAATGATTCCATTTCTCCATTTCGGAGAAAACGATAATCATTCCTGAATGTTTCCAATTCCTCTATTTCTATTCATTACGTTCATTTTGATTCAAATACACAATTCATTTCTGGTTTCAACGAGCTAGCAGAGGGACCGATTGGACATATGCAATTAGGGCTCAAATGATTTATAATTAAGTTTCGGCTTTTCGCCTATTAATTATAAACTCATTTAGTCATGAAGACATTCCACTATATTATCGTGATTGAGCTCTCCCTAACGACATACCATTATAAAATCATCTACTTAGTGCTTATCCAATGACCTTGTCATAAGTGTGTTACCCTCATAGGATATCCTTAATCACTTTGGTAGTATCTGCTCTCCCAATATGATCCTATTTTATCTCATGGTAACAATTACATCTTCATTCATAAAAAGTCAATTACTATCACATAGTAATCAAGTCATTCATCACAAAGATGAACAACCCATGTCTACGTTTACTTTTCATCAACCATGTAATGACAATAAGAGGATATCATTTAGCCATGTCTCAAGCTATGAATTCCACTGTTGTGATTGACGCTACATGCTGCAGAAGTCGTACACCTAATACACCAACTTTTGGTTCCTGATCGTTATGTCAGAGTCTTAAAAATTTATATAAAGAATGATTGAACCTAGAAACTAACTATGACAACGATTGAGGCAAGCGCACCTATCGGACAGTAGTATAGTTTAGTGGCAAGATCGGAATGTCGAACCCAAAGGAACCAAGAGTACTAATACTGACTCTCTTTCTATTATTTAACCTAAGATTTAAAGAATTGTTTGTTTAAACTAAAATTAACTAACTACTAAGCTAAATATGCTAAGACAAAGAGAACGAACTTGGGAAAACACTCGTGAGAAAAACCAATTGATTAAGACGATACCCAAGGAAGAATCCACCTAGATTTCACTTGTTATCTAACTCTGAACCAGACAATTTATTCACTTGACTTGATCCGTAGGATTCCCTAATGTATATTAATCCCTCTCTCGAGACGACCAACGTCTAACCCTAGGTTGATTAATTGAAATCTCTTTCTAATTAAAACCCCTAGAATTGCATTAACTCGAACTATGGACTCCCATATTAGGTTTGACCCTAATCCGACAAATTTTCGTCACCCTATCTCTAGGCGCGCGAGCAACTCCGCTTAAACATGCTAGATCTACTCTTAGGCAGAGACTTTTGCTCTACCACCTAAGCACATCAGTACTTGAATCAATATCCTGGAATATCAAAGCAAGAATTAAGAACACATAATTAAGAACAAATCAAGTATTTATCATATAGTTCAGCAAACGATAACAAGATTCATCTTAGGTTTCATCCCCCTTAGGTATCTGAGGGTTTAGTTCATAATTATAAAAGAATACATCTCAGAAGAAAAGATAAAACAAAACATAAGAAAAAACCTAAAACCCCCTGAAGGAATTAAAGAGAAGATCCTCCGTCTTGAGTATGACTCCGGCTTCTTGAGATGAATCAACTGGCTTTTTTCGAGTAAATTCCACAATTCTGACCTCTCTAGCTCGGCTCCTTGGCCTAGCTGGACGCCCCCGACAGAAGGCTTCTGTCGACTCCCCCTTTTAGGTCATACTTAGGGTGTTTATATAGACTTTGGAATGTGTTTCTTTGCCTCTAAGTATCCTAATTTGAGTGAAATTCCTCTTTGCCACGGCAAGGACACGCCCTTGGCTCACGCCCGTGTGAATCGTGGCCAGGCCGTGTTCGAGCCTATCAATGAGGCACGACCGTGTGACTTTGGCCCAGGCCGTGTCGATTTCTTTCTTTGGCCCATTTGGTCAGTTTCTCGTTCTTTTCATCCTCCTATGCTCTCCTGAGTATAAAACATGAAATTAAAGGATTAAGAGCACCAAATTACATAAATCAAGGGATAAATCATCAAAAAGTATGCTAAATGTGGGCTTTAAAATATGTTACTATTACGGTTTATGGAAACACAAAAATTTATATACTTTTTCATGCCCTTTTTGACCCAAATTCATGTGGTTTCGAGTAAATTCTTATCGGAAAATAATTAAATATTATAAAATAATTAAATTGTGCTAAAATTATGAACATGATGAATTTTAATTAATTTTATAATTAATTTTGATTTATTTTGACTATTTTCGACAGAATCGCACAAAGGGCTTAAAATCACTTTCTACGACACCGCTCAAGAACAAAACCGAGAAGCAATTTGAAGCTTAAGGCAAATTTATTTCAAGCCCAAGACGGTCCAATTATGAAGATTTAATCATAATATAATTAATTTTAATTTATTCCCAATTTAATTTGGGCTAAATAAATTATTATTAATTAATTATGGAAAAGGGTCCAGTTAAACCGCATTGGTTGAACCGAATCAGTTGAACCGAACCAGCCACCAATTGGGCAGCCCAAATAGTCCACAATGATGGCCCAAATCAGATTATTATCTGACTAATTAAGCTTGCAAAGAAGCCCTTGAAGACCTTTCAAAACTGCATTCAAACCCCTCCAAAAATTATGGCTTTGTAGATTGCCCCATGCTATATTTAGCAAAGTTGAATTCTTCAACTTTGCCATATGGGATGGCCGGCCAAGGGAGGCCTCTTTTGCTGCTGATATTTTCTATTTTTAGCAGCCTTGATCAGCTATAAATACACCCCCTAGCTGCTCATTCAAAACACACCTCAAGCATCCAACATTCTCCTCTCTCACTTTCTCTCAATTCCCATTTTCCCTTCTCCCTTTTTGGTGTTCTTGTGCCGATTTCTCCTCTTGGGAAAGAGGTGTTTTTCCAGACATTTGAAGCAGCAATTGAAGTGTTCATAAGCCACCTTGATAGCCGAGGACAACGAAGAACGAAGAAGGGAGCAAACAGACAAGCCACGGAGAAACACCGGATTTGTTTCTTGTTCCTTATCTCTTTAAATTATTCGTTGTTGTTTTGACAAACATGTTTATGAATATTTATGTTGTTGGAATGTTTAATTTAATCAATTTAGCTTAATTTAATTCGTGTTGGGTTGATCGCATTTTGTCCTCTTGAATTATTAAAATTGTGTTTATGCTGTTAAAGGCCTCGGTAAAATGTTTGATTAAGTAAAATTACGTTAAGTTATCTGGCATTATAATTGTTTAGATAGCTAATGAATTAATTATTTAAACGCATTGAAATTGTAATTAATGGATGCAATACTTAATGCGTGCATGTTTAATTCTTCTAAGGAAGTCAAGATTAAATTAGCATTGTATTTCACGATACATATGCCTTGCATAACTTGCGAGATTTTTGTGATTAAATTGTTTCAAGGTAAGAATACTTTGTTACTTCACATGATATTTTATATGCTTGTTAGGTTGAATTAATCGCTTGAATCGACATAGGAATATGCGAGAGATAATTTAATTTAATAAGTATGTATGTGCGATAACATGTTTACTTTTAGAAGTCTGTTTAGTCGTTTGAATTTGCATAGGAATATGTATAAGAGATGAATGGATTTTTATTTGTAAATATGTTCATAAGTTAGCAAATTACCGAGTTGCCATGTTTTAATAAGTATAAACACGAGTTTGATAATTCTAAGGTAAGAAATGTTATTAATCCAACACAATTATATCATCTTGATTAAAATCAGTTTTTGAAATCGTGCATTAGAACTTTGTTTTATTTTATTTTTCTTTGTTTTATTTTTAGTTTTAAAATATTTCTTAAATCCAAATATTTTTCCTTCACCAAATTGTTTGAAAACATTTTCATAAATAATTCTTTTACACATTCCACATTGGGTACGATAACTCGACATTTACTTGTCACTTTATTACTTGTTACGATTGTGTACACTTGCACATTTCCACCGTTCCAAGTTTTTGGCGCCGTTGCCGGGGATTTTTTTTCAAAGCCATTATTTGTGAATTCTTATTCTTACATTTTGGTTTATTTATTTTCATATTTAAATTTTTACTTACTTAATTTTTCTGTGAATATTTCAGGTGTTTATGAGTTTTGACCAGATTATTGACTTACTCCCTGTGGACCCTGAAATAGAACGAACCTTTCGACAGCGAAGAAGACAAGCAAACCAAAGAAGGACCGAAGGAATGAATTTCGAGAATATGAACCAAGGAAACGGAGCAAACCCTACTCAGAATCCTATCCTTATTGCTGATGATAGGGATAGAGCCTTAAGACAATATGCCGTGCCAGTGTTTAACGATCTTAATCCGGGTATTAGGAGACCCAAAATCGAGGCACAACAATTTGAGCTGAAGCCAGTCATGTTCCAGATGCTTCAGACAGTGGGCCAATTCAGTGGAATGCCTACTGAAGATCCTCATCTTCACTTAAGAATATTTATGGAAGTGAGCGATTCTTTCAAGTTAGCCGGAGTACCCGAATATGCCTTACAATTGAAGCTATTCCCATATTCGTTAAGGGATAGAGCTCGTGCTTGGTTGAATTCATTGCCACCGAACTCTATTTCTACATGGCAAGAATTAGCCGAAAGATTCCTCATGAAGTATTTTCCGCCAAGCAAAAATGCTAAGCTGAGGAACGAGATCACTGCTTTCCACCAAATGGAGGACGAGTCCTTGTATGAGGCATGGGAAAGATTTAAAGAGTTATTACGAAAATGCCCTCATCATGGAATCCCTCATTGCATTCAACTTGAGACATTCTACAATGGTCTCAACGCCTATCTCAACGCCTACACAAGGATAGTAGTGGACGCCTCTGCTAATGGTGCTCTCCTTTCTAAGTCTTATAACGAGGCTTACGAAATTATCGACAGGATTGCTAGCAACAACTATCAATGGCCAACCAGTCGAGCAGTGTCAGGAAGACGAGTCGTCGAAATTCATGAAGTAGATGCTCTTACTTCACTCGCATCTTAGGTATCATCGATATCCTCAATGCTTAAAAATCTTACTACTAATGGGACTAATAGTTTTACAGCACAACCGCCTAATCAATTTGAGAATATAGCCTGTGCCTATTGTGAGGAGGGACATTTGTTTGAAGAATGTCCATCGAACCCAGAATATGTGTACTACATGGGTAATCAAAACCAAAACCGAGGAAGGCAAGGGCTGCAATCCAACTTTTATAACCCATCATGGAGAAACCACCCGAATTTTTCCTGGAGTAACCAAGGGGCTGGAACTAGTACTACTTACACCCAACCCAGACCGACCCAGCCGCCTAATTTTCCGCAACAAGTTCAGAAACCAGTTCAAGCTGAAGCATCCAATAGCCTGGAGAGTTTGCTAAAGACATACATAGCAAAGAATGATGCCTTAATCCAGAGCCAAGCAGCTACATTGAAGAATTTGGAGAATCAAGTGGGCCAGCTTACGACTGAACTCAGGAACCGACCACAAGGTGCTTTACCTAGTGACACGAAAAATCTGAGAAATCCAGGAAAGGAGCATTGCAAATCGTTGACATTGAGGAGCGGAAAAATAGTCGAACCCAACATTGTCGAAGTTGAAAAGGAGCAAGCTGATGCTCAAGAAGAAGTTCAACCAAGTGTTGAAACCCCAGTTTCACCAGAACCGAAACCTGTAAAACCCGACAAAGTAACCTCAGGACCAATCAATTCTGATCAATCAACAACTTTGTTAGATGCAGAATTACCACCAAAGGAGAATCAACTAGAATCAGTTCCAGTGATGAAACCACCGCCACCCTACCCTCAAAGACTTCAGAAACCGAAGCAGGAGATTCAATTCAAGAAGTTCCTTGACGTACTCAAGCAACTACACATTAACATCCCGTTGGTCGAAGCACTTGAGCAAATGCCGAACTACGTCAAGTTCATGAAAGATATCTTGTCTAAAAAACGAAGGCTTGGAGAATTTGAGACGGTAGCTCTGACGAAGGAATGCAGTGCATATCTTCAGAACAAACTACCCCCAAAATTGAAGGATCCTGGATGTTTTACCATACCGTGCAACATTGGATCAACATATTGTGGTAAGGCATTATGTGACTTAGGTGCAAGTATCAACTTGATGCCTATGTCAATATTTAGAAAGTTGGGGATAGGAGAAGTTAGACCAACTACGGTTACACTTCAACTAGCGATCGATCCTTAGCACATCCGTAAGGAAAAATCGAGGACGTGTTTGGTGCGTGTAGAAAAATTTATCTTTCCCACGACTTTGTAATTCTAGATTTTGAAGCGCACAAAGAAGTGCCAATTATCCTAGGAAGACCATTCTTAGCAAACCTGGAAGGACCCTTATTGATGTGCGTAGTGCGAGCCGACTATGCGTGTTCAAGATGATCAGGTAACATTTAATGTTTTTAAGTCAATACGATTTCCTGACACAATGGATGATTGTTCTGCAGTAGCCGATTTAGAAGAATTAATAATAGAGAAGGAACTTAACTGTGTTGAGGACCCATTGGAAAGTATTTTTACATCAGATCCTCCAAATGATGAAGAAGAAGATGAATGCTTAGATTTGCTAGGAGCTAATCAAAAGGGATTTAATCCGCAATCCCATTTTGAATCTTTGGAATTAGAGAAAAGAGATTACATGCAGCCAAAAGCATCAATCGAGGAGCCACCTAAGTTAGAACTCAAGGTATTACCTTCACACTTAAAATATGTTTATTTAGGTAACGCCTCTACTCTGCCTGTGATTGTTTCAAAGAGAATTAACTCATCGAACAAGAAGATAAACTTATCATAGTTTTGAAACAATTCAAGAAGGCTATCGGATGGACTATAGCCGATATTCACTAGTATTAGCCCATCTGTATGCATGCACAAGATCATATTAGAAGATGGCGAGAGAGGAACGATTGATGGACAACGGAGACTGAACCCCATCATGAAAGATGTCGTAAAAAAAGAAATTATCAAGTGGTTGGATGCGGGTATAATTTACCACATCTCAGACAGTTCATGGGTGAGTCCAGTCCAGTGCGTGCCGAAGAAAGGAGGTATCACGGTCGTGGAGAACGAGAACAACGAGTTGATACCAACGAGAACAGTTACGGGATGGAGAATCTGCATCGATTACCGGAAGCTAAACAAGGGGACTAGGAAAGATCACTTTCCTCTGCCGTTCTTGGACCAGATGCTGGATAGACTCGCAGGACGGGACTACTATTGTTTCCTCGATGGATACTCAGGGTATAATCAGATTATAGTAGCACCAGAAGATCAGCACAAAACAACATTCACCTGTCCGTACGGTACATTTGCATTTAGACGCATGCCATTTGGTTTATGTAATGCACCAGCTACATTTCAAATATGTATGATGTCTATCTTTACTGACATGGTTGAGAAGTACTTGGAAGTTTTCATGGACGATTTCTCAGTATTCGGAGATACTTACGATGATTGCTTAGCCAATCTAGCGAAGGTACTGAGGCGATGCGAAGAAACGAATCTCGTACTCAATTGGGAAAAATGCCATTTCATGGTACGAGAAGGAATTGTTCTAGGGCATTGGATAACGAGACATGGGATCGAGGTGGACAAAGCGAAAGTAGACGTTATTGAGAAACTCCCACCTCCAACATCTGTAAAAGGTGTTAGGAGATTTTTGGGCCACGCCGGTTTTAATCGAAGGTTTATCAAGGACTTCTCCAAAGTGGCTAAACCCTTATACAAGCTATTGGAGAAAGACTCGATATTCAAGTTTGATGAGGAATGCTTAAAAGCCTTCGACGATCTAAAAAGTCGATTAGTCACGGCACCCATAATCGTCACACCAGACTTGGATTCGCCATTTATTTTGATGTGTGACACAAGTGACTTCGCCATTGGAGCTGTCATGGGCCAGCGAAGAAACAAAGTTTTTCATCCTATCTACTACGCAAGCAGAACTCTAACCGGAGCTCAACTGAATTATACGGTAACAGAGAAAGAGTTACTTGCTGTTATGTTTGCTTTCGACAAGTTTCGATCTTATCTTGTAGGTACCAAAGTGATTGTCTATACGGACCATTCTGCAATTAAGTACTTATTAGCCAAGAAAGATGCTAAGCCGAGATTGATCTAGTGGGTGCTTCTACTTCAGGAGTTCGATCTAGAAATTCAAGATCGAAGGAGTAGAAAACCAAGTAGCGATCACTTATCCAGATTGGAGCATGCAAGAGGGAAATTCTCCACTGCATCGATCCAAGAGACATTTCGGATGAATACATATCAAGGTAAATCATGTCCATAATATTCCATGGTTTGCTGATTTTGCTAACTATTTAGCTTGTGGTTTGATGCCGATTGATAAAACTTATCAACAAAGAAAAAAGTTTCTTCACGATGTGAAGTACTATTTTTGGGAAGAGCCATATTTGTTTAAAAAGTGTGCAGATCAGATGATTAGGAGATGTGTGACAGAAGATGAAATACCAAAGATTTTATACCACTGTCATTCAGCTCCGAGTGGGGAACACTTCGGAGGAACTCGTACAGCAGCCAAAGTATTGCAAGCCGGATTCTTTTGGCCAACACTATTCAAGGATGCATACGCTTACGTAAAGAATTGTGATCGATGTCAGAGAGTTGGAAACGAAACTAATAGAAATGAGATGCCTCGAACAAATATCATTGAGGTAGAATTGTTCGATGTTTGGGGTATTGATTTTCTTGGTCCTTTTCCTCCGTCTTTTGGTCACAAGTATATATTTGTAGCAGTAGATTATGTGTCCAAGTGGGTCGAGGCTGAAGCTTATCCGACGAACGATGCCAAGGTTGTGATGAAATTCTTACAGAAACACGTGTTCACAAGGTTTGGAACCCCTAGAGCTATTATCAGCGATGAAGGGACCCACTTTGTGAACAAGTGGTTAAAATGGTTGCTAGATAAACATGGAGTGAAACACAAGGTTGCTCTGACTTACCATCCGCAGAGACAAATGGGCAAGCTGAGCTAGCAAATAAGGAGATCAAAGGCATACTTGAGAAGGTAGTTTGCCCGAACCGACGAGATTGGTCTAAGAGACTAGATGATGCTTTATGGGCTTACAGAACAGCATACAAGACACCCTTAGGAATGTCACCCTATAGGTTGGTCTTTGGGAAAGCTGTCATTTACCTCTGAGTTAGAGCACAAAGCTTTCATCGGGCTCTTCGACAACTCAATTTGGATCTCAAGCTTGCTAAAGAGAAACGAATGCTCCAACTCAACGAGCTAGAGGAATTTCGAATGTTCTCATATGAAAATGCCAAATTACTCAAAGAAAGACTCAAGAAATGGCATGACAAGCATATTCGAGTTCGAGAGTTTGAAGCAGGTCAGCAAGTTTTGTTATTTAATTCCAGTTGAAGTTCTTTCCAGTAAGTTAAAGTCACGCTTGGTCCGGTCCATTTACAATTCATCGCGTTTATCCATACGGAGTTGTTGAACTCCAAGGTAAGAGAGGTAATTTTCAAGTCAATGCTCAGCGTTTGAAACACTATTACGAAGAAAACTCTAAACGGGATAAAATCGTGTTCAGTTTATCTGATTTTTAATTTTCTTGTTTTCAATAAATTATTTAGGGTATATTTTCGGGTTCATTATGTTTAAATAAATTCTGTCTAGGAGATTGGAACTTAAGCGGGACCGCTTGTGACCCCTCCAATCTTTCCTGGGAATTGATTTTTACATAATTTTCCAAGAAATTAGCCCCTAAATAGCAAAATAATTTTTTTTTCAAATAAAAAGGTCAATTTTGACTCAAGTTTTAAATTGTATCTCAATTTCAAATTTTCATTAAGTCCATGGACTTAATTGATTTATTTTTCAAATTTGGTTGCTATTTTCATAAATAATAAAAACTAGGTGCCTCTTCTTGTAAATATTTTTAAAAGGCATCTAAAATAAATATTTTTATTTTCAAATTATTGATAAACTTTAATATATAATTATATTCATTATAATTTATATATTAAATTTTATCAACCTAGCTTAGGATTAGAATTAATTTTATTTTATATTTATCTTAGTAAATAAATAACAATTGATAATTTATATGTGTTTATTTAATTATTAATTGTTGTTTATCATGAGTAAAATTAGAAGGGGACTCTTATTTTTAATGCTTTAATTGTTCTAAGAGTTCTATTCCAATTTATACTCCTTTATCTATAAATTGCACCCTTGTTCTCACCATTCACTCATCACTCAAACTCCCATCCACCAAAACACCAAGTGCCGCAACTCCCCAAGCCACCATTCAGCCAGTAGCAGCCCCGGCCGCGCGCACGCCAAAGACCAAAGCCGTTTGCCAGTCGGGATCTCACGCCACGGCTTTGTCTCGCCCCGTCGCTAGCGTGCACACCAACGCCCCACGCCAACCAGCCCGTGGCCCGCCTTGCGCCGCACCTTGCGCGCCACCGCCACCACCCATCGCACCTTCTTTGCTGCGCGCCTATCGCACATTCTCCTTTCCCCAACCTAAGCCAACCCTCCTTTAAATTCTTCCTTTTGATTCATTAGTTTTTATTTATTTTAAGAGTTCTTAAATTCTACGAGGAAGGTGGTAAGAATAATTTTTCTTAAGTTTAATTTTTATTCAATTATTTAATTTTCAATTTATTGAAATATTAATTAAATTTTTAAGAAACTAATTTTTATTTTTTCTTTCCATCTTATGTTCAGAGTTAATTATGACTCGCAAAGAACTCGTGCCTCCGCTCAAATTGACAAACCACAAAGCAAATTTCACTGTGAAGAAGCCAAAGTAAGATACGAAAGTATCTTCAAAAATCAACAGATGCATCCAGAGAAAGGCTTCACATTGAAAGAAAGCAACTACGAAACTTTATGGCACGTATTCGACAAGTTGTCAAGCCCTCAATTGGGAATTGTTTTGTGAAAAGAGACCAAGTGTGGATGAGGAATTAGTTCGTGAATTCTACGCGAACTTAACTTCAAGCGAATTGACCGAAGTTCCAGTCCGCGGAATCAAGGTACCAATAAATTCTAATGCTATTAATGAGTTCTTTGAATTACCTGATTTTGACAATGATGAATATTCCTCTCTATTGAGCAATATTAAGCTTGAAAATCTGCAAGAAATCCTCGAGGAACTCACAATTCCAGGTTCTAAGTGGACTGTGTCAAAACAAGGAATCCACACGTGTCGAAGAGAGTATTTGACACCACTCGCGAAGGTATGGTTCTATTTCATTCGTTTCAGCCTTATGCCTAGTTCACATGGGACAACAATTTCATTAGAGCGAATGGTCCTACTATACTCGATTTTAATCGGAAAGACCATTGGTGTGGGCAAAATCATCCTGAGAGAAATGCGAAATTTTGCCATTAGGCGCTCTCCTGCCCGACCTATTTTTCCCTTTACGATCACAATTACGTGCTTAAAAGCAAAACTCCTTGCGGATGTGAAGAAGACAGAGTATAGTCAAGGCACAATCACCGATTGGGACCTCTACCGAGTGGCCGGAGATTCTATTCTTCAGCAGCTGAATTGAAGAGAGCGAGGATCCTGAAGAAGCGAAAGATGAACCCACGTAAATCCCACGAGCAATCAAATGAGGCGGATCCAATGGAACCGTGAAGTCAACCCGATATCGAACCCTCAATGTTTAGAGCTCCACCGCCTAGCCTAGATCGTCGTGATGAGCTATTGAAGCCGATGGACTTAATGCAACACATGCAATGGAAGCAACAAGCCTATTGGCGATACTCAAAAATAAGAGATGATTCGATGAGGGGTGCCTCAAGAAAATTTATAATGACCCATTTATTTTTGTGCCTGAGTTTCCAAATTTCATATTTGAACCATGGGTTTCATCATCGAAGAGAGAGCAAGGCGATTCCTACAAAGACAATACTAATGGAGCAAAAGATGAGCCAAAATCGGAAGGATCGGCAAACAAATAAAAAGGGAGGACTTCAACTTTAGTTTATTTTTATTTTCAGTTATTCTAGGATTAGGTTAATTAGGAATTTTTATTCTTGCACAATAAAACAAGATATAGGAATCATGAATAAAATCTAAACAAGTCTCAAAGGCTAAAGTGTGGCAATAGATATATACATGTCTAGGATTGGATTTTAGAAAGAGCACAGTACTTAAGCAATCAATTTGACTCACCTCCTCTTTTCTAATACCCTACCTGTGTATAATATTTATTCACTTTAAACAATGAGGACATTGTTCACTTTAAGTAGGGGACCCGAAAATTTGAATTGATTCCACTCGAATAAAATTTTCTTTTAGTTATGCTCAGGATATATTTTGTTCAATAATTTGAAATTTTGTTAAGTATGCTAAACTCTAGTATTAATAAAGTTCTATTATTTCAATAAATTATTATGTTAGCTTAATAATGATATGAATGTATTTTTAATAAAGCATGTAAATTCGCACCATAAAATTTTTAATTCCCTACTAAAAAAATTAGGCATGCATGAAAGTTTAAGTCTTTAGAATTGACTTAGTAATTTCTTGAGGCGAAATCCTAGGAAGCATGGAATGTTGAAAATGATTTAGGCAACTGTTGTTTGGATCGTTTGAGCCTTTCAAGCCGACCCTGATAAAATTATCCTTTGAAACCCAATTTTGAGCCTATATGGCCTAATTTTATTTGGACCTATGCAATATTTAGCCATCAATTTTCTCTTCATTACTTCTAAAATTGTTCCAAACACTAGACTCAGTACTATTCGTAAGATCATTTGAAAATAAGTTTGGGGGAGTTGAAAAGATGTATCAAATGCTCAAAAATTATAGTACATGAAGCAAGTGCTCGAGTTTGAGCTTTGAAAAAAAAACATGTACTAAAAATGAAAGAAGTGATCGAAAGAGCATAAGTTGGGTCTCAAGGGTGAAAATTCAGAAGGTTCAAAGTTAAAAAATCGAGTCTAGGGTTTTAAGCCAAAAATTTGTCTATTTTTCACCTACCCCTAAGCCCACCACGTTACAACCTTACTAAAGACCTATTGATTCAAAATTCCAACGTTACCTACATTAGTGGAGAGAAATTGCTCTGCTTCAACATATGAAGACATTAGTTAAGCTTAATGATTGCAGTTTACTTTTTGAATAAGGAATTAAAATCAAATTGGTAACGAGGAACATGTCTTTATTAAGAAACATTTAGTCTAATTTTTCTAGTATAATAATTGTTGGAGGTAATTTGAACGATATGTATACTTAAGTAGCATAATTATCAAATTTCTTATTTTGAGCCTAAGTATATCAAATTCATAATTTTTAGAAAAAGTTGTTCTGAAGGAATTTTTCAAAGGTGTTTCCGAGAAAATTCTTTTCAAATTTGTGCATTACTCGACGAGCAATGAATTAAGTTTGGGGTGTGGAAACACAAAAATTTATATACTTTTTCATGCCCTTTTTGACCCAAATTCATGTGGTTTCGAGTAAATTCTTGTCGAAAAATAATTAAATATTATAAAATAATTAAATTGTGCTAAAAATATGAACATGATGAATTTTAATTAATTTTATAATTAATTTTGATTTATTTTGACTATTTTCGATGTAACCACACAAAGGGCGTAAAATCACTTCACAGACACTACTCAAGAACAAAATTGAGAAGCAATTTGAAGTTCAAGGAAAATTTATTTCAGCCCAAGACGGTCCAATTATGAAGATTTAATCATAATATAATTAATTTTAATTTATTCCCAATTTAATTTGGGCTAAATAAATTATTATTAATTAATTATGGAAAAGGGTCCAGCTTAAACCGCATCAAGGTTGAACCGAATCATTTGAACCAACCAGCCACCAATTGGGCAGCCCAAACCGTCCACAATGATGGCCCAAATCAGCTTATTAGCTGATTAATTATTCTTGCAAAGAAGCCCTTGAAGACCTTTCAAAACGCATTCAAACCTCCAAAAATTATGGCTTTGTAGATTGCCCCATGCTATATTTAGCAAAGTTGAATTCTTCAACTTTGCCATATGGGATGGCCGGCCAAGGGAGGCCTCTTTTGCTGCTGATATTTTCTATTTTTAGCAGCCTTGATCAGATATAAATACACCCCCTAGCTGCTCATTCAAAACACACCTCAAGCATCCAACATTCTCCTCTCTCACTTTCTCTCAATTCCCATTTTCCCTTCTCCCTTTTTGGTGTTCTTGTGCCGATTTCTCCTCTTGGGAAAGAGGTGTTTTTCCAGCCATTTGAAGCAGCAATTGAAGTGTTCATAATCCACCTTGATAGTCGAGGACAACGAAGAACGAAGAAGGGAGCAAACAGACAAGCCACAGAGAAACACCGGATTTGTTTCTTGTTCCTTATCTCTTTAAATTATTCGTTGTTGTTTTGACAAACATGTTTATGAATATTTATGCTGTTGGAATGTTTAATTTAATCAATTTATCTTGAATTTAATTCGTGTTGGGTTGATCGCATTTCGTCCTCTTGAATTATTAAAATTGTGTTTATGCTGTTAAAGGCCTCGGTAAAATGTTTGATTAAGTAAAATTACATTAAGTTATCTGGCATTATAATTGTTTAGATAGCTAATGAATTAATTACTTAAACGCATTGAAATTGTAATTAATGGACGCAATACTTAATCAGTGCATGTTTAATTCTTCTAAGGAAGCTGAAGATTAAATTAGCATTGTATTTGACGATACATATGCCTTGCATAACTTGCAGGATTTTTGTGATTAAATTGTTTCAAGGTAAGAATACTTTGTTACTTCACATGATCTTTTATATGCTTGTTAGGTTGAATTAATCGTTTGAATCGACATAGGAATATGCGAGAGATAATTTAATTTAGTAAGTATGTATGTGCGATAACATGTTTACTTTTAGAAGTCTGCTTTAGTCGTTTGAATTTGCATAGGAATATGTATAAGAGATGAATGGATTTTTATTTGTAAATATGTTCATAAGTTAGCAAATTACCGAGTTGCCATGTTTTAATAAGTATAAACACGAGTTTAATAATTCTAAGGTAAGAAATGTTATTAATCCAACACAATTATATCATCTTGATTAAAATCGCTTTTGAAATCGTGCATTAGAACTTTGTTTTGTTTTATTTTTCTTTGTTTTATTTTTAGTTTTTAAATATTTCTTAAATCCAAATATTTTTCCTTAACCAAATTGTTTGAAAACATTTCCATAAATAATTCTTTTACAGTCCTTGTGGGTACGGTAACTCGACATTTACTTGTCACTTTATTACTTGTTACGATTGTGTACACTTACACATTTCCACCGCTCCAGTTTATCAGCCTTTTCTATTCGAACTCGCCTCTTTTACTTACATCAAAGTGTATACGAGTCACGCACACATAGTCTATCATCCACTTAGGATTTAGCTATGCCACACTATGAACATCACAAGTGACTAAATCCATAAACGGATTCGGGATCTATTCATCTTGGGTCTTGTCCGATGTACTGCTCTGGCCCGCTTAGTCACATCTGTGTCTCTATCTTCTGAGAGTCATCCGCTCGATGCCCAAGACAAAGCATCTCCCAATTAGACTTGACAGACGACGTATTAGTCTTTCAATCAGTTTGACCATTTCCATTTAGACTAAAGACATGTCTAGGTTCGTCTACTTTACAAGCTATCTTTTCAGACATTTATCCAATCATGTAACACCGCTTAGTATCGCTTTAAACATTAGACAACCAATGAGCAACATTTGCTTCCATTTTGCTTTGCATGCAAAAACCATATCAGGACAATTATACAAAGTATATTAATGTAATCAATGAATTTATTTTATTAACCCATCTGTTCAAAAAAATTACAAGTTTACAAACGAATATACTACAATCAGGGCACCAGATCAAAAAAAAAGGGAAGAAAAAAACTGATTCGGAATATAATTGATGTGCAGAAACTTGAAGATCCGTAATAATGTTGAACAAATCACAATATTGAACACAAACACAAACAATTGAAGAACTAAACTCAAAATAAAATATTACAAAAGAAAAACCTTATTTAAGAATTGAAACTAAACAAAAATGGAAAAAGTCTCCAATTAAGTTATGAGCATTCCTATTTATAAGAGTCATGTTAGATGACTCATTTAGACCTAATATAGATGACTAAGCATTACTAAATCGAGCTGTACAGACGAAAACACCCTTAGTGTTTTAATTGGCCTTGTTCCAGGTGTGTTGCAACACCAAAGACAGTATACTCCTTTGGCAGTTTGGAAGGTGTGTCGCGACAAAAAGGGAAATCTACTAACTCATTGGCTTAAGCTGGGGTTCTACACACTCAACTAGCACGTTAGTCCCCTCTTAGGCCCAAATTGGCCTAAAAGGTTATAAATCACTCCAAATTGCAAACTTTATTGACTGAGTATTCTAAATAGAAACTTAACAAAAAATAAATTATCTGTTAGCAAACAAGCTCACCAAGTATTGAAAAGGACCTAATTTGCCACAATGAATTGTAAGCGGATCGTAAATCATGGTAGTAAACACGATCTTGGCCTAGGGTTTTTGGTATCGCGACACGGCCTTGTTAGTGTCATGACCTCGATGATAGTGGCACCGAAGTTCTATAACACCCCATACCCAATCCATTCACCGGGTCTAAGCTATAGGATGTCATATTTATTGCCGAGCAACTACAATCAATAGTATTCAATACAACATCATTATAAATTTAAACATAAGTAAATCATGTGTATTACACAATACATAATCATTTTTGGGTCTTATACGAGCTTACGAGAGCTCTTTTACTAACTCGAGGTTTAAATGGATCAAATTGTAAAGATAAAAAATTTTGAGTTGAGGTTGTGACTTCAAGAGTTTCCTCGCTATGACATGACTCTCTCGACTTAGGTTCGCTGTGACCTCGAGACTACATCGTCACAACTTGAACCCTAGCCTGCTTTCTTATCGCAACGAGACCCCTGTTATCCATCAAGGTCTGATTTGGTACCTACTTAAGCCTTACCAAAAACCTAGCAATTATATAACCATTATCCTTAGGAATCCAATTCAACCATTCACCAAATGATCATATTCAAAACACAATGGCTAAACATTTCACTTCTTTATATAAACATAAACTTTAAACATTTCATATGATCACACCATGAACAACTTGACCATTTGAAACCTTTAGCAAAGTGTTCTTAGGTACATGCCACAAGACCAAAACAAAACGAGCTATACAAAATTTTTTGAGTAAAAAATGACGGTTTGGATGATAATTTACTTCCTGGGGCTTCGAGAAATACTTGCACCTGCGCATGGAACAAATAATTGTACGCTAAGCGATAAAGCTCAGTGGTACTTTCATCATCCAAGATAATATAACATAAGGTAACATTAGCAATATGTTATGATACTTATAATCTCAATGCCTACCGATATATATTCTATATGACATAAGGTAACATTACATACAAATCCATTCACTGGGTCTAAGCTATAGGATGTCATATTTATTGCCGGAGCAACTACAATCAATAGTATTCAATACAACATCATTATAAATTTAAACATAAGTAAATCATGTGTATTACACAATACATAAACATTTTTGGGTCTTATACGAGCTTACGAGAGCTCTTTTGCTAACTCGAGGTTTAAATGGATCAAATTGTAAAGATAAAAAAATTTTGAGTTGAGGTTGTGACTTCAAGAGTTTCCTCGCTATGACATGACTCTCTCGACTTAGGTTCGTCGTGACCTCGAGACTACATCGTCACAACTTGAACCCTAGCCTGCTTTATCGCAACGAGACCCCTGTTATCCATCAAGGTCTGATTTGGTACCTACTTAAGCCTTACCAAAAACCTAGCAATTATATAACCATTATCCTTAGGAATCCAATTCAACCATTCACCAAATGATCATATTCAAAACACAATGGCTAAACATTTCACTTCCTTATATAAACATAAAATTTAAACATTTCATATGATCACACCATGAACAACTTGACCATTTGAAACCTTTAGCAAAGTGTTCTTAGGTACATGCCACAAGACCAAAACAAAACGACCTATACAAAAATTTTTTGAGTAAAAAATGACGGTTTGGATGATAATTTACTTCCTGGGGCTTCGAGAAATACTTGCACCTGCGCATGGAACAAATAATTGTACGCTAAGCGATAAAGCTCAGTGGTACTTTCATCATCCAAGATAATATAACATAAGGTAACATTAGCAATATTTTATGATACTTATAATCTCAATGCCTACCGATATATATTCTATATGACATAAGGTAACATTACATACAAATCCATTCACTGGGTCTAAGCTATAGGATGTCATATTTATTGCCGGAGCAACTACAATCAATAGTATTCAATACAACATCATTATAAATTTAAACATAAGTAAATCATGTGTATTACACAATACATAATCATTTTTGGGTCTTATACGAGCTTACGAGAGCTCTTTTGCTAACTCGAGGTTTAAATGGATCAAATTGTAAAGATAAAAAAATTTTGATTTGAGGTTGTGACTTCAAGAGTTTCCTCGCTATGACATGACTCTCTCGACTTAGGTTTGTCGTGACCTCGAGACTACATCGTCACAACTTGAACCCTAGCCTGCTTCTTATCGCAACGAGACCCCTGTTATCCATCAAGGTCTGATTTGGTACCTACTTAAGCCTTACCAAAAACCTAGCAATTATATAACCATTATCCTTAGGAATCCAATTCAACCATTCACCAAATGATCATATTCAAAACACAATGGCTAAACATTTCACTTCCTTATATAAACATAAACTTTAAACATTTCATATGATCACACCATGAACAACTTGACCATTTGAAACCTTTAGCAAAGTGTTCTTAGGTACATGCCACAAGACCAAAACAAAACGAGCTATACAAAATTTTTTGAGTAAAAAATGACGGTTTGGATGATAATTTACTTCATAAGAGCTTAAACTACACCACAACAGAGCACCCAAGAGACATATAATACTCAATGATCCGTAAATAAATGTTGGATCCCAACTTAATCTATAATAATCTCCATATAATTACAAATCTTGTACAAGTACATATGACCCTATTGGCATGCTAATCGTATCCTAATATTTTGCTAAATTCACATTGCATCAATTATGCATATAAGCAATCCTGTACCTATAATAATTCTTTCTCGCATATTCATACCTTGAGTTCGATCACATATATATTTTTTGTATCTCTGCACATTGTTTGTTGCATAATGTCATTTGTCACATTTCATTTTGCAATTTAGTACATATATCATTTATTGATCATATTCAAAACCACAATTAAATTCATCATCAAATCACATGTATTTTATGTCATACAACATATTTATATCCATCTACCATATTACATAACATAATTCAAGTAACTTATGTCATTTTTCATGTTATTAATTTTAGTCCATTATTCGGATAACCCAGATCAAACTCAATAAAACAATTCATAATATTACTATATACTCACCTCAATGATTAATCATTCAACAAACATGCAAATACAAGAAAATATTTCTATCCTCGAATCATAAAAGTACAAACTGTGGTCTCGCGTCCACTCGCCGATAACTCTCGCTTTTCCTTTCCTCTCGAAGGTTCCACATCAACGTTAGCTACGAATAGTCACAAAACATATCACACAATCAATTACTAGTCAATTCATAACCGATTATGAATTTATGCATATTTTGCAATTTATTCAATTTAGTCCCTAAAATCGAGACAAGCATAACTTTCAATCAAGAGCTTCAATTAAAAATTTGATTTAACATATATTCATTAGGGTCCTCTACTTCCTATTCCTATTGGAATTTCATAATAGTTTTGCATTTTATTCAATTTGATCCCTTAATGTATGAAACTAACAATTAAGCTTTACAATTTAGTCATTTTCTTAATATAAGCTTAATTTGTAACAATTTCACTTCAATTTCATCTATTTCTTAACAATGGTATCTATAAAAACTTTAAAGTTTCACGATTGGCACATAGGCTAGCTAGCAAATCAAGCTCCCATGATTCAATTTCCATAAAACTCAAAGAAAATGGCTAAGGACTTGCAATTAAGGGTTGAATGCTGAATAAAACTTGAAAGCTTTCTTTTCTTCTATAATGGTTTTGATGGATCTGTGGGGAAAAGATGACAATTCTTGTCATCTTTTTTTCCCACTTAAATTTACTTATATACTTTAATCTTATTTTAATTAAACTTAGTTAATTAACTTAATTACAAATAATTAGGCTTAAACTTTAATTAACTTATTCTATTGGTAATAAACATCACATCCCACTAACATTTATCTCAATTTGGTACATTTGCTATTTTGGTCCTTTTAATAATTGTTATTTAAGTCCCCAAACCTTATTCTAATTAAAAATCTATAGCGACTAAACTTTTACAATTTAGTCATTGAGCCTTAATTACTTATAATTTCGCCTAAATCGCTTAACAAAATTTCAATGCATATATACACTAAATCCATAACTATCCTTATTTAATATTCACGAACTCGGTTTATGGAAATGAGGTCTCAAAACCTCATTTTTCGACACCACTGGAAATCGAGTCACAATATGTGTTCTTTAATTTAAACCATTAGTTAGGAGTCGTGGACCTCAAGGGCTTGTAGTTGGGACTTTGAGGCCCGATGTCATGACACCACACACTTAGTGTTGCAAATTTAATGGAAGACTACTCCAAATTGAGTTTTTGTTGAAGTTTGCTTCCTTGAGGTGATGGGGAGTTTGTGTCACGACACATATGCACCCGTGTCATGACCCCCATAATAGCTTGAGGTCTTTCTTGATGTTTGGTCTTAGTCAACTCCCTACACAAGCTCAAATCAATCATTAGACTCATAATGACATAATTTTGTCAATTTGGGTCTCAAAAGAAGTAAATGTAAGAAAATCTATTATTAACACTAAAAGCTAAGAATCAATAAAAACATTACAAAGACTTGTAAACTACTTGAGAACAAACTCATTAAGTACTTTCGAGAGAGCCTAATTTGACATATCAAATTACGAAAAATCAATATATAACTACAAACCCTGCACAATTTATAAATTTCTGAGGGTACAATATTTTCATAGAATTAGCTTTTAGGGCTTCTATTTGAAAGTCATAATTAAATAAACAACAAATAAAGATTTTGAATGTTAGATTGAATGTTATGCTTATACTTTTCAATTATTATTTTTGTAGTGTTAATATTTTTATATTTATTTTACCATTTTAAATTATTTTTACAATTTTAAAATATTTTTATAATATTTAGAATTTACATCTAGAATGAACTTGGACAAACAATTGTCCAAGTTTCAATGTAGACTATAAAAATATTAGTTTCTTTGTAATTTAAAGGATTTTTATGATTTTGAGAATTTTAATAATTATTTATGATTATTTATATTTTTAACATTCTCAATAGCATTTATAATATTCGAAATTTATATTTAGAATCAATATGAACAGATTTACTTATTTATTTTACCTTTTTTCATAATTCTTACCATTTTTAATAGTTATTTTTACAATATTTGGAATTTATGTTTATAATTAACATTTGACTAGGTTCATTATAATAAAAGTTTTAGTAATTTTTTTCTATTTTTTTAGAATTTTTAATTTTTAAAATATATGCTTGCCACATCAACAACTAATCCATACGCATGTCACGTGTCAGATTTGTCAGCCATGATAGTATTGTTAATAGCCAAATTGTTCAACCAACGGTTTCCATTGGAAAAAATCTGGTTTGAAAACGGTTTTATTGCACAGCGAAAAATTAAAATTTTGAAAACCAAGCCATTTGTGATATTTATAGCAATAAACCCTTTACCGAAATCACACATGTGTTTTCGGCTAGACGGATCCTCGCTGCTCTCCGACTTCCAACCGAACGATCTTCTCTTCGCTATTCTCGCATTCATGAATCGCTTTGAATGTGGATTCAACGAATTCGACTCAAACACGTAACTAGAAATTATTTATTTTACTTTCAAAGAGAAAGCAAATCTCTTCAATAGAAATCTGGTAGAATTGTTATTCTGAAAAAATAGAATTTCTACTTAGAAAATAAATTTCACTTTTTTTCGGGCAAAGTGTAATAACAATATCTCAAAATTGTGTATTTAGCCCTACTTGTGTCATCTATTTATAGGAAGAAGTGAAATTTATTGAATTAGTAGAAGTTTATTTCAATAGAAAAACAAAATCCTAGTGTAACTAGGATTGGTGTAACACCCCTTGCCTGGTCCGGTAGTCGGAAATTAGCTATAGGGGTTACCATGTGAAACTCACATACATATACCTTAAAACATACATGGCGTGACCATGCTGTGACTAATAAGTGACGAGTGGATCTTATGGGTCGTTCATCTAAGAAATGGAATTCAAATAGATAAATTGTGGATTATCTCGAGGACACAATTATTGCGGAAAGTAAGGCGAACATTTAAATTGGTAAATTTCCTACAAATACTTAAAATGGCAGATTGTTTCGCAGACACCCCACATTGTGATAGGTCCTACGAATCTTTAAACGTGGAACATAAGAGAAATGAATTAATTTATTTATTCACATATACCATGAAGTCCAAAGTAATCACCTTCTAAATCTAACACATGTGTTTACATATGACCAAACGACTATACACATGCCACCTAGACCGACTTAAAATAAAATTAGAGTCTACCATGAATCTGACTTTGATAGTGTGAACTTCTATTGATCCGACTACCACACTCTGAACGCTCAAAATCTACAAGATAAATGCAATCTAGGTGTAAGTATTAAGAATACTTAGTAAGCTCATGTACAAATTCAATAGTTAACTTACCTCACATAATAATTATATGATAATTTAATATGCAAACACAGTTTACTCTACCCGCCAATACAATTCGCCAACCAAGTAAGTGCATATATTTCATTACATACAGATATCGAGTAAGTAACATGATACAATAACACTCTTCATATCAAATTCCTTCTCATACCTTACATTTCCCTCATTTCTTAACTTTCCAATTTAACATTTCACATGTTTTATATTACCCGAATGAACATCATAAAAGAACTCAAAATACAGTACGCTTTCAAATCAGAGGCTCATTCGAGCTAATCACATACAAATCTGTCAAATTACCTGTCTGGCTAAACCTTTATCAACACAAAGTCCGGCTGTGGCTGATATACATATAAGGTTACCAGTCCAAGCTTAAACCTTTAGAATGACATCAAATTACCAATCTAGGCTAAATCAGGTCATATGTATCTTTGAGTCCGCAACAAATACTGAATCTCAAAATCATTAGGAAATAACATGTAACCAAGTGTATAAGTCTTTACTAAGTTCATCTAGACACTTTCATTTTGTAATTTCATTCACCTTCCTTCGTAACATGATACATTATTTCTCTATAATTTTAATAAACTAAATCTAAATTTCCAAATTTTCAATTATACAATTTAAGAACAAAAGGAAAGAAAGTTTAGTAATGTTCGTATTGTATGAACTTACCTGAGGAAATGATAACTTGCCACAATAAAGTCTACTCAACAACTTTTCCTTTCCCACAATCTTCTTTTGGTGGATTCAAATCTTGATCTATAACATAATTTTAATTCAATTTTTTATTAACTAACATCATTCATCAACTTATGAA